>CAKJTW010000031.1:21445000-26727211 GCA_917880005.1 Nanger dama
TATTATGAGATTGTTTGTGCAGGACAAGATTAATTTCTGTATTATAGAAGAAGAAATGGAAGATAAATTTTTCTTTTTCAAAATAATTGGAAATTAAATATTTCTTAAAATCAAATAATATTTTGATTATAGAAATATGATATTTCTCATTTAACCTTATATAATTTTGGTTGTGAAAAAGCTATATATCTTCACATTTTTAAACAAAATCTTTTAAAAATTATCTTCCTGTGTCCTTTACCTATTTTTGAAAGATATTTTATTTACTTATTAGTACTCTTTATATGTCATCAGTATCAGTCTATGTATATGATATGTAATTTATGGTTTCTTTTATAATATTCACTACTTGACTGTTTACTGTCATATTTTGGTTATGCCATCTTTTTATGTCTGAAATACACAAATCTACAACAATTTCTTCATTATACCTACTGCTGTTGAGATCATATTTTGTTTGCCATATTTTACTGTGAAAGTATCTCATCAAATAACTAAAACATTCACTTGTCCTTATAAGCTATTGGGTATTATAGAGGAATGATTTAGTCAAATGGGTACTATAAACAATGTATTTTCTTGACTTACAAATATGTACCATCAAAAAATGAAAAGAAAAAAAAAAATAATGGTTCCCTATTTTCTGAATCCTCATTTCAGTTTACTTCAGTCACTCAGTTGTGTCTGACTCTTTGCAACCCCATGAACTGCAGCACCCCAGGCCTCCCTGTCCATCACCAACTCCAGGAGTCCAACCAATACCATGTCCATCGAGTCAATGATGCCGTTGTCCCCTTCTCCTCCTGCCCTCAATCTTTCCCAGAATCTGGGTCTTTTCCAATGAGTTAGCTCTCCACATCAGATGGCCAAAGTATTTGAGTTTCAGCCTCAACATCAGTCCTTCCGATGAACACCCAGGACTGATATCCCTTAGGATGGACTGATTGTATCTCCTTGCAGTACAAAGGACTCTCACATGTCTTCTCCAACACCACAGTTCAAAAGCATCAATTGTTTGGTGCTCAGCTTTCTTTATAGTCCAACTCTCACATCCATACATGACCACTGGAGAAACCATAGTCTTGACTAGATGGACCTTTGCTGGCAAAGTAATGTCTCTGCTTTTTAATATTCTGAATCCTACTATCTGTAAAATTACTGCTCTATTTTTTGTATGAATTAATTATCAAGTTTCTCTAACATGTGGCCTACATTTCCTAGATTCCAGTGTCTGTTCCTATCACTGGCTACAAGTGATCTACTTGGTGAAATGTTTCTAGATTTTCTATCTGTTTCTATCACACTCAAAAAGACTGAAAAATAAAATTGTATTTTATAGATTTTTTTTCTCTTAGTTATATCTCTACCTTTATGATTTGCTCTTAGTTTATGTTCTACTCAGTATCCTTCAGTGGCTTCATTTGCCCTCACTTTGTGAAATCATACTTTTGTTCCTCTGCTCATCTCTTTTAATAGAATCATCTTAAATGATCGCATATACTCATATGGGTTTAACTACTACCTCTGTCTGGTTGAATCTTGCATCTGCAACTTTGACCTATGTAATGAGACCTCTTTGAGTTCTATTTAATAAGTGTTACATAAAATTAATGAGTGAATGAAAAGGAACACACATTTTAATTAGAAAAGCTTTTATTTGAGGCACTGCTGTAGTATGATTAATTTAACAGGTACTACTTGAGTATTTATTATCATGAGGCAATGTACTAAGGTTTGGGGTTAACGTAGTAAATTGTTAGTACACAAGTCTTAGGAAAAATTACTTCACAGCCTAGTTAACTCAGCTGTAAAATGGGATTTTAATATTCTTTTTACATTTGTGGGTTTTGAACCTTAAAATACAGAATGCACATTAAAGCAATGTCCCTGGTGGCTTAGTGATAGGGAATCCACCTGCCAATGTAGGAGTTGTGGGTTCAGTGCCTATGTCAGAAAGATCGCCTGGATAAGGAAATGGCAACCCACTCCAAAATTCTTACCTGGGAAATCCCATGGACATAGGAGCCTGGCAGGCTACAGTCCATGGGGTCACAAAGAGTCAAGCACAACTTGGTGACTAAAGAACAGCAAGCATATTATGTTATTGTTAAGAAAAACAAAATGTGCAAAAGTGAATGGCATTTCCAAAATAATTTGAGAGAAAGAATGACGGAAACTTGGAATAAAATATTCAGAGCTGTCAAGAAACCCATTATTTAAAAATTCACATGAAATGAAGACTCTATAGCAGGAGTCTTTGTCTTTGTATTTCCTTAATACAAAATATTGGAATGCTTGTAATATACTGTGATCTGAATTAAGGACCAACTCAAACAGGTTTCTATTTTTTTTTAGTTTGAGAATATTTCTGTATGAAAGAAAAAAAAACATATATTTTGGTAAAATAACTATAATAAAATAAAAGTCACCAGGAAGACCAGGAATGAAGTTCTCAGTTCAGTTCACTTGCTCAATTGTCTCCAACTCTGAGTGATTCCATGGACTGCAGCATGAAAGGCCTCCCCTGTCCATCAACAACTCCCAGAGTTTACTCAAACTCATGTCCATTTAGTTAGTAATGCCATATAACCATCTCATCCTCTGTTGTCCCCTTCTCCTCCTGCCTTCAAGCTTTCCCAGCATCAGGGTCTTTTCAAATGTCAGTTCTGTGCATCAACTGGCCAAAGTACTGGAGTTTCAAATTCAGCACCAGACCTTCCAATAAATAGATATTCAGGACTGATTTCCTTTAGGATGGACTAGTTGGATCTCCTTACAGTCCAAGAGACTCTCAGGAGTCTTCTACAACACCACAGTTGAAGAGCGTCAATTCTTCTGTGTTCATATATCCTTATAGTCTAACTCTGACATCCATATGTGACTACTGGGAAAAAAAAAAAAAAAAAACATTGCTTTGACTAGACAGATACTTGTTGGCAAAGTAATGTCTCTGCTTTTTAATATGCTGTCTAGGTTGGTCATAACTTTTCTTCCAAGGAGCAAGTGTCTTTTAATTTCATGGCTGCAGTCACCAACTGCAGTGATTTTCAGTTCGGTTCAGTAGCTCAGTCGTGTCTGATTCATTGCGACCCCAAGAATCGCAGCATGCCAGGCCTTCCTGGCCATCACCAAATCCCGGAGTTGACACAGACTCATGTCCATCGAGTCAGTGATGCCATCCAGCCATCTCATCCTCTGTCGTCCCCTTCTCCTCCTGCCCCCAATCCCTCCCAGCATCAGAGTCTTTTCCAATGAGTCAACTCTTCGCATGAGGTGGCCAAAGTACTACAGTTTCAGCTTTAGCATCATTCCTTCCAAAGAAAACCCAGGGCTGATCTCCTTCAGAATGGACTGGTTGGATCTCCTTGCAGTCCAAGGGGCTCTCAAGAGTCTTCTCCAACACCACAGTTCAAAAGCATCAATTCTTCGGTGCTCAGCCTTCTTCACAGTCCAACTCTCACATCCATACATGACCACAGGAAAAACCATAGCCTTGACTAGATGAAACTTAGTCAGAAAGGTAATGTCTCTGCTTTTGAATATACTATCTATGTTGGTCATAACTTTTCTTCCAAGGAGTAAGTGTCTTTTAATTTCATGGCTGTAGTCACCATCTGCAGTGATTTTGGAGCCCAGAAAAATAAAGTCACCCACTGTTTCCAATGTTTCCCCATCTATTTTCCATGAAGTGATGGGACCGGATGCCATGATCTTCGTTTTCTGAATACTGAACTTTAAGCTGACTTTTTCATTCTCCTCTTTCACCATCATCAAGAGTCTTTTTAGCTCCTCTTCACTTTCTGCCATAAGGGTGGTGTCATCTGCATACTTGAGGTTATTGATATTTCTCCCGGCAATCTTGATTCCAGCTTGTGTTTCTTCCAGTCCAGCGTTTCTCATGACGTACTCTGCATGTAAGTTAAATAAGCACGGTGATAATATACAGCCTTGACGTACTCCTTTTCCTATTTGGAACCAGTCTGTTGTTCCATGTCCTGTTCTAACTGTTGCCTCCTGACCTGCATATAGGTTTCTCAGAGGTATTCCATTCTCTTTCAGAATTTTCCACAGTTTATTGTGATCCACACAGTCAAAGGCTTTGGCTTGGTCAAGAAAGCAGAAATAGATGTTTTTCTGGAACTCTCATGCTTTTTCCATGATCCAACAGATGTTGGAATTTGATCTCTGGTTCCTCTGCCTTTTCTAAAACCAGGTTGAACCTCAGGAAGTTCACAGTTCACGTATTGTTGAAGCCTGGCTTGGAGAATTTTGAGCATTACTTTACTAGCCTGTGAGATGAGTGCAACTGTGCAGTACTTTGAGGATTTTTGCCATTGCCTTTCTTTGGGATTGGGATGAAAACTGACCTTTTCCAGTCCTGTGGCCACTGCTGAGTTTTCCAAATGTGCTGGCATATTGAGTGCAGCACTTTCACAACATCATCTTTTAGGATTTGAAAGAGCTCAACTGGAATTCATCACCTCCACCAGCTTTGTTCATAGTGATGCTTTCTAAGGCCCACTTGACTCACATTCCAAGATGTCTGGCTCTAGATTAGTGATCACATCATCATGATTATCTGGGTCTTGAAGATCTTTTTGTACAGTTCTTCCGTGTATTCTTGCCACCTCTTCTTAATATCTTCTGCTTCTGTTAGGTCCAGACCATTTTTGTCCTTTATTGAGCCCATCTTTGCATGAAATATTCCCTTAGTATCTCTAATTTTCTTGAAGAGATCTCTAGTCTTTCCCATTCTGCTGTTTTCCTCTATTTCTTTGCATTGATGGCTGAAGAAGGCTTTATTATCTCTTCTTACTATTCTCTGGAACTCTGCATTCAGATGCTCATATCTTTCCTTTTCTCCTTTGCTTTCTGCCTCTCTTCTTTTCACAGTTATTTGTGAGGCCTCCCCAAACAGCCATTTTGCTTTTTGCACTTCTTTTCCAATGAGATGGTCTTCATCCCTGTCTCCTGTACAATGTCATGAACCTCATTCCATAGTTCATTGGGCAATCTATCAGATCTAGGCCCTTAAATCTATTTCTCACTTCCACTGTATAATCATAAGGGATTTGATTTAGGTCGTACCTGAATTGTCTAGCAGTTTTCCCTACTTTCTTCAATTTAAGTCTGAATTTGGTAATAAGGAGTTCATGTTCTGAGCCACAGTCAGCTCCTTGTCTTGTTTTTGCTGACTGTATAGAGCTTCTCCATCTTTGGCTGCAAAGAATATAGTCAATCTGATTTTGGTGTTGACCATCTGGTGATGTCCATGTGTAGAGTCTTCTCTTGTATTGTTGGAAAAGGGTGTTTTCTATGACCAGTGCATTTTCTTGGCAAAACTCTATTAGACTTTGCCCTACTTCGTTCCACATTCCAAGGCCAAATTTGCCTGTTACTCCAGGTGTTTCTTGATTTCTTACTTTTGCATTCCAGTCCCCTATAATGAAAAGGACATCTTTTGGGGTGTCAGTTCTAAAAGGTCTTGTAGGTCTTCATAAAACCATTCAACTTCAGCTTCTTCAGTGTTACTGGTTGGGGCATAGACTTGTATAACTGTGATATTGAATGGTTTGCCTTGGAGATGAACAGAGATTATTCTGTCGTTTTTGAGATTGCATCCAAGTACTGCATTTCAGACTCTTTTGTTGACCATGATGGCTACTCCATTTCTTCTAAGGGATTCCTGCCCGCAGTAGTAGATATAATGGTCATCTGAGTTAAATTCACACATTCTGGTCCATTTTAGTTTGCTGATTCCTAGAATGTTGACCTTCACTCTTGCTGTCTCTTGTTTGACCACTTGCAATTTGCCTTGATTCATGGACCTGACATTCCAGGTTCCTATGCAATATTGCTCTTGACAGCATTGGACTTTGCTTCTATCACCAGTCCCATCCACAGCTGGGTATTGTTTTTGCTTTGGCTCCATCCCTTCATTCTTTCTGGAGTTATTTCTCCACTGATCTCCAGTAGCATATTGGGCACCTACTGACCTGGGGAGTTCCTCTTTCAGTATTCTATCATTTTGCCTTTTCATATTGTTCATGGGGTTCTCAAGGCAAGAATAGTGAAGTGGTTTGCCATTCCCTTCCCCAGTGGACCACAGTCTGTCAGACCTCTCCACCATGACCCACCCGTTTTGGGTTGCCCCATGGGCATGGCTTGGTTTCATTGAGTTAGACAAGGCTGTGGTCCTAGTTTGATTAGATTGACTAGTTTTCTGTGAGTATGGCTTCAGTGTGTCTCCCCTGTGATGCCCTCTTTCAACACCTACCATCTTACTTGGGTTTCTCTTACCTTAGGCGTGGGATATCTCTTCACAGCTGCTCCAGCAAAGCACAGCCACTGTTCCTTACCTTGAGAAGGGTATCTCCTCACCACTGCCCTTCCTGACCTTCAACATGGGATGGCTCCTCTAGGCCCTCCTGCACCAGCGCAGCCACCACTCCTTGGGTTGCTCTTCCCAGCTGCCGCCCCTGGCCTCGGATGCATTGTGGCTCCTCAGGGCCATGACACTGTCCCTGGTCTCGGGCATGAGGTGGCTTCTCCTGGCCGCCCCTGGCCTCAGATGTGGGGTAGCTCTTCTCGGCCGCAACTTCTGGCCTTGGACGCAGGCACCCAAAATAAAGCCTGTTACTGTTTCCATTGCTTCCCCATCTATTTTCCATGAAGTGATGGGGCTAGGTGCCATGAACTTATTTTCCTGAATGTTGAGTTTTAAGCCAAACTTTTTCACTCTCCTTTTTCACTTTCATCAAGAGGTTCTTTAGGTATTCTTCTGTTCTGCCATAAGGGTGGTGTCATCTGCATATTGGAGGTAATTGTTATTTCTCCCGGCAATCTTGATTCTAGCTTGTGTTTCATCCAGCCCAACATTTCTCATGATGTACTCTGCACATAAGTTAAATAGGCAGGGTGACAATATACAGCCTTTATGTACTCCTTTCCCAATTTGGAACCAGTCTGTAGTTCCATGTCCAGTTGTAACTGTTGCATCTTGACCAACATACAAATTATATTTCTCCGGAGGCAGGTCAGGTGGTCTGGTATTCTGATCTCTTTCAGAATTATCCAGTTTGTTGTCATTAACACAGTTAAAGGCTTTAACATAGTCAATTAAGCAGAAGTAGCTATTTTCCTGGAACTCTCTTCTTTTCAAAGATCCAGCAGGGGTTGGCAATTTGATCTCTGGTTCCTCTGCCATTTCTAAGTCTAGCTTGAACATCTGGAAATTCACAGTTCAGATTGAAGCCTGACTTGGAGAATTTGGAGCATTATTTTGCTAGCATGTGAGACGAGTGCAATTGGGTGGTAGTTGGAGCATTTTTTGACATGCTTTTCTTTGAGGTTGGAATGAAAACTGAACTTTTCTAGTCCTGTGACCATGGTTGAGTTTTCCAAATTTGCTGGCATATTGAGTGCAGCACATTCACAGCATCATCTTTTAGGATTTCAAATAGCTCAACTGGAATTCTATCACCTCCACTAGCTTTGTTCCTAGTGATGCTTCCTAAGGACCACTTGACTTCACATTCCAGGATGTCTGGCTCTAGGTGAGTGACAACACCATGTGGTTATCTGGGTGGTGAAAATCTCTTTTTGTACAGTTCTTCTGTGCATTCTTGCCACCTCTTCTCAATATCTTCTGCTTCTGTTAGGTCCATACCAGTTCTGTCCTTTACTGAGCCCATCTTTGCATGAAATGTTCCCTTGGTATCTGAAATTTTCTTGAAGAGACCTCTAGTCTCTCCCAATTCTATTATTTCCCTCTATTTCTTTGCACTAATCACTGAGGAAGTTTTTCTTATCTCTCCTATTATTTTGAACTCTGCATTCAAATGTATATATCTTTCCTTTTTCCTTTGCCTGTCACTTATCTTCTTTTCACAGCTATTTTTAAGGCCTCCTCAGACAACCATTTTGCCTTTTGCATTTCTTTTTCTTGGGGATAGTCTTGATCCCTGCCTCCTATACACTGTCACAAACCTCCATCCATAGTTCTTTGGTTACTCTATCAGATCTAATCCCTTGAATCTATTTGTCCCTCCCACTGTGTAATGGTAAGGGTTGATTTAGGTCATACCTGAATGGTCTAGCGGTTTCCCTACTTTCTTCAATTTAAGTCTGAATTTGGCAATAAGGAGTTCATGATCTGAGCCACAGTCAGCTCCCAGTCTTGTTTTTGCTGACTGTATAGAGCTACTCCATCTTTGGCTACAAAGAATATAATCAATCTGATTTTCATATTGACCATCTGGTGATGTCCACATGTAGAGTCTTCTCTTGTGTTGTTGAAAGAGGGTGTTTGCTATGACCAGTGTGTTGTTTTGGCAAAACTCTATTAGCCTTTGCCCTGCTTCATTCTGTACTCCAAGGCCAAATGAGCCTATTATTCCAGGTATTTCTTGACTTCCTACTTTTGCCTTCCAGTCTCCTATAATGAAAAGATATCTCTTTAGGGTGTTAGTTTGATAAGGTCTTGTAAGTTTTCATAGAACCATTCAATTTCAGCTTCTTCAGCATTACTGGTTGGGGAACAGACTTGGATTAATGTGATATTGAGTGGTTTGCCTTGGAAACAAACAGATCATTCTGTCATTTTTGAGATTGCATCCAAGTACTGTATTTTGGACTTTTGTTGACTATGGTGGCTACTCCATTTCTTCTAAGGGATTCTTGCCCACAATAGTAGATATAATGGTCATCTAAATTAAGTTAACCATTCCAGTCCATTTTAGTTAGCTGATTCCTAAAATATCGACGTTCACTCTTGCCATATTTTGTTTGACCACTCACTTCCAATTTGCCTTGATTCATGGACCTAACATTCCAGGTTCCTATGCAATATTGCTCTTTATAGAATCAGATTTTACTTCCTTCACCAGTCATATCTATAGCTGGGTGTTGTTGTTGCTTTGGCTCCATCCCTTTATTCTTTCTGGAGTTATTTTTCCAGTGATCTCCAGTAGCATATTGGTCACCTACCGACCAGAGGAGTTAATCTTTCAGCATTCTATATTTTTGCCTTTTCATACTGTTCATGGAGTTCTCAAGGCAAGAAACTGAAGTGATTTGCCACTTCTTCTGACAGTTAAATTAGATTTCCTACATTTTATCCACTCAGTTCAGGACCTATCATTGTGCACAAACCTATACATTTCCTCTGAGATAAGAGTAGAAAAAGGAGAAACTGTTGTACTACTAAATACATTGTAGTGGTAATCACAAGCCTCCCTTGAGTTTACCATAGGTTTAAGGTGAATCAGATGAGCAAACATTGACTCTCAAACATGTGTTTTATACACGGACAAAAAAATGATAAAAGAGTTGCCAGACTCATCAACTGCTTGCATAGTGCAGCTACAGACTTTCATTCAGCAATCAATGCAAAGAAATAGAGGAAAAAACAGAGTGGGAAGATTAGAGATCTCTTCAAGATAATTAGAGATACCAAAGGAATATTTCATACAAAGATGGGCTCAATAAAGGACAGAATTGGTATGGACTTAACAGAAGCAGAAGATATTAAGAAGAGGTGGCAAGAATACTTAGAAGAACTGTACAAAAAAGATCTTTATGACCCACATAATCACGATGGTGTGATCACTCACTTAGAGCCAGACATCCTGTAATGTGAAGTCAAGTGGGCCTTAGAAAGCATCACTACGAACAAAGCTAGTGGAGGTGATGGAATTCCACTTGAGTTATTTCAAATCCTGAAAGATGATGCAGTGAAAGTGATGCACTCAATATGCAAGCAAATTTGGAAAACTCAGCAGTGGCCACAGGACTGGAAAATGTCAGTTTGCATTCCAATCCCAAAGAAAGGCAATGCCAAAGAATGCTCAAACTACTGCACAGTTGCACTCATCTCAGATGCTAGTAAAGTAATGCTCAAAATTCTGCAAGCCAGGCTTCAACAATACATGAACCGTGAACTTCCAGATGTTTAAGCTGGTTTTAGAAAAGGCAGAGGAACCAGAGATCAAATTGCCAACATCCGCTGAATCATGGAAAAGTATGAGAGTTCCAGAAAAACATCTATTTTTGCTTTCTTGACTATGCCAAAGCCTTTGACTGTGGATCCAAATAAACTATGGAAAATTCTGAAAGAGATGGGCATACCTGACCACCTGAACTGCCTTTTGAGAAACCTATATGCAGGTCAGGAAACAACAGTTAGAACTGGATACAGAACAACAGACTGGTCCTAAATAGGAAAATGAGTATATCAAGGCTGTATATTATCACCCTGCTTATTTAACTTACATGCAGAGTACGTCATGAGAAACATTGGGCTGGAAGAAGCTCAAGCTGGAATCAAGATTGCCAGGAGAAATATCAATGACCTCAGATATGCAGATGACACCACCCTTATGGCAGAAAGTGAAGAGGAACTAAAAAGCCTCTTGATGAAAGAAAAAGAGGAGAGTGAAAAGTTGGCTTAAAGCTCAACATTGAGAAAACTAAGATCATGGCATCTGGTTCCATCACTTCATGGGAAATAGATGGGCAAACAGTGAAAACAGTGACAGACTTTATTTTTGGGATTCCAAAATCACTGCATATGGTGATTGCAGCCATGAAGTTAAAAGATGCTTACTCCTTGGAAGGAAGGTTATGACCAACCTAGAAAGCATGTTAAAAAGCAGAGACATTACTTTGCCAACAAAGGTCCGTCTAGTCAAGGCTATGATTTTTCCAGTGGTCATGTATGGATGTGAGAGTTGGACTGTGAAGAAAGCTGAAAGCCAAATAATTGATGCTTTTGAACTATGGTGTTGGAGAAGACTCTTGAGAGTCCCTTGGACTGCAAAGAGATCTAACCAGTCCATCTTAAAAGAGACCAGTCCTGGGTGTTCATTGGAAGAACTGATGCTGAAGCTGAAACTCCAGTACTTTGGCCACCTCATGTGAACAGTTGACACTTTGGAAAAGACCCTGATGCTGGGAAGGATTGGGGGCAGGAGGAGAAGAGGATGACAGAGGATGAGATGGCTGGATGGCATCACTGACTTGATTAACATGAGTTTGTGTAAACTCCAGGAGTTGTGATGGACATAAAGGCCTCATGTGCTATGATTCATGGGGTTGCAAAGAGTCGGACATGACTGAGCCACTGAACTGAACTGAATTAATAGAGAAAAATATCAGGATAGAATTTTAATTGTCTTTATTAGTTTGCCTCCCCCAGTCACGAAAGTATGATGAACTGCTATACTTGTCAGAGACAGCTGTTGGGCACTGGGAAAGGCAAAGCTGAGGATAGGATAATGAAAGAAAACAGGGAAGTGGGAAGGGCAGAGAATTAAAGAAATGTCTAGTGCAACAGTATGATAAAGGATGTTCATCTTTCTGTTTGAGAAAGGAGAAGTAGGATAATAAGAGACATGAATAGAGAGGGAGAAAAATGAAAGAAAAAGGAAATTTAAAACTCACTTTACAACACTGTGGTTTTAGATTATAGTGCCTTGTACAATGCATGCTACTTCCTACAATGTAGTATGTGCTTTCCTCTCCCAAACAGGTGTTTAGTAGCTTACTGGGATTGTTGAGATGTCCATATGGGGACCAAGGTACATAGCTGTGGGAACCTCTGTAAAATCAATGAAATAATTACAGTCAAGTTAAAATTCCTGCTGATTCCAAGTAGACTTTGAGAAGGATTAGTCCATACTTAAACTACATAATTTTTCTTGGCTTAAAATTATCCCAGTTCAGAAAGTTATGTTTTTTTTATATTAAAAGAAGTATTTTTGTAAACACTGGTAGAAATTTTCCTTTCAAAAATATCAGTTTAAAATAAAGATGCATTTTGTAAGGGCTATTGCTATTGAATTTGCAGCAGTATATGTTAATGCCCATCACCTTTTGAAAAGAAGCAGATCATCCCAGATTAGAAAAAAGAGTAATTATGTCAGTAGGGTGACATTAGTGTTAAAGAACCCACCAGCCAATGCAGGAGACCTAAGAGACACAGGTTCAATCCCTGGGTCAGGAAGATCCCCTAGAGGAGGATATGGCAACTCACTCCAGTATTCTTGCCTGGGAAATCTCAAGAACAGAGAACCTGGCAGGCTATGGTCCATGGGAGTCACAAAGAGTCAACTTCAAAGGTTGCATAAAGAGCAACCTAACATGAACACACGTGCATGGGCATGCGCCACACTCACACACATGTGCACACACACACACACACACACACTTAGGAAGTGTTGTCTAGCCCCTCAGTTCAGTTCAGTCACTCAGTCATGTCCCACTTTTTGCAACTCCATGGACTGCAGCACACTAGGCTCAAACCTGTCCATCACCAACTCCCAGAGCTTGCTCAAACTTATGTTCATGGAGTTGGAGATGCCATCCAACCATCTCATCCTCTGTCATCCCCTTCTCCTCCTGCCTTCAATCTTTCCCAGCATCAGAGTCATTTCCAAAGAGTCAGTTCTTTTGCATCAGGTGGTCAAAGTATTGGAGCTTTTAACTTTAGCATCAGTTCTTCCAATGAATATTCAGGACTGATTCCCTTTAGGCCTGACTGGTTGGATCTCCTGCAGTCCAAGGGACTCTCAAGAGTCTTTTCCAACACCACAGTTCAAAAGCATCAGTTCTTCAGTGCTCAGCTTTCTTTATGGTCCAACTCTCACATCCATACATGACTACTGGAAAAACCAGAGCTTTGACTATTTGGACCTTTGTCAACAAAATGTCTCTGCTCTTTAATATGCTATCTAGGTTTGTTACAGCTTTTCTTCCAAGAAGCAAGCATCTTTTAATTTCATGGCTGCAGTCACAATCAGCAGCAATTTTGGAGCCCAAGAAAATAGTCTCACTGTTTTCATTATTTCCCCATCTATTTTCCATGAAGTGATGGGACCAGATGCCATGATCTTAGTTTTTGAATGCTGAGTTTTAAGCCAATGTTTTCACTCTCTTCTTTCATTTTCATCAAGAGGCACTTCAGTTTCTCTTTACTTTCTGCCATAAGGGTGGGGTCATCTGCATATCTGTGGTTATTGATATTTCTCCCAGCAATCTTGATTCCACCTTGTGCAGCCCCTAAGTTATCCCAAATATGGCTTTTATTTCTTTGTAGATTATAAATGATTGGTTTCTTTACAGCTCTTTTTGTTGTTGTTGTTCCATGTTCCAGAACAGAATGAAGCTTGATTTGCTTAAGCCAGGTAGTTCTCAGAGAGTGGTCAGGAACAGCAGCATAATGTTACTTGGGAAACTGTTAGCGATGCAAACTACTGGCTTCCATTTCAGAGATACTGAGAAAGAAACTCTTGGAGATAGGATCAAGAAATATCTATTTAAAACCCTCGAGGGCATTCTCATTCTCACTAAAGTTTGAGAACCAAAGTCTCGAGCTGTGATTGCTTCCTTTTTAAGATTCTTTTCTTTCAGTATGTTCCTGAAAACTTCTAACCTTGAGAATTCCCCTAGAGACATAGTGACTCATACCATTAAAATAAGCCAGATGGCTACCTTAGGCAATCTATTTATAATTGTGAAGTAAGTCTGAATACTGCAACTTCTAGTAGCATTCCTAAATATACAGTCCCTCCTTCATGCTCACAAATATGGCATGGAAAACCAAAAATTTTTATGCACATTTGTAGCTTTCTAAAAAGTGAAACTGATTGAGAGTTTTTGTCATTTTGCTTGTGGTGGTGGTGGTGGTTTAGCTGCTAAGTCGTGTCTGACTCTTACAACCCCATGGACTGCAGCCTGCCAGGCTTCTCTGTCCATAGGATTCTCCAGGCAAGAATACTGGAGTGGATTGCCAGTTCCTTCTCCCATTTTGTTTGCAGACTTTTACAAATAGCAATTCAGAAATGTCTGTATGCATTATATAAAAATGTATATCAAGTGCATTATTACTTTATTGAATCTCTTGTTATTGTAACCTGTGCTGTTGTAAGTCTATATCCTTGAACTCATTCAGAAAAATCAGACTAGTGAATTCCATCAGTCAGAATTTTGCAATGTCTTAATTGCCTATAGTTAAGGGGTGGAGTAACTTATTATGTTTCCAATTGCCATCATGGAAATTAGCTCACAAAACTGGGCTATCAGTCAGCATACATGCATGCATTCTCAGTCATTCCAGATGTGTCCAATTCATTGTGATCCCATGGACTGTGGCCCACCAGCCTCCTCTATCCATGAAATTCTCCGGGCAAGAATACTGGAGTCAACTGCCATTTCCTTCTCCAGGGGATCTTCCTGACAGGGATTGAACCTGTCTTTTGCATCTCCTGCATTGGCAGGCAAGTTCTTTACCATTAATGCCACCTGGGAAGCCCATCAGTCAGCATGACTCAACATAAGTAGTTCATATCCACTGCAAAGGTAAATCACCCATAGTTGGCAACTAGACTGCAGTTGCCAAAGTTATCTATGGTTGTATACATAGATGAGAAAAGATTAGTTGAATAAAATTTTGCAAAAGGCAAAGTAAATGACTTCAAACAAATGCAACCGGATTTCTGTCAAGTCTTATAGTTAGAGACCCTTATATTAGAAAAATTTTTAATAGGGTTCAGTCTGGGAATACATGAACTTTTTTTTTTCCCTCTTATTTGACTGTACTACTACTAGGCAACCAGGCCAAGGTTATTAAACTTTGCTCCTAGTTACATTAAACACATCTTTCTGACCAGACTTCCCTGTATATCATGGATAATTAAAATTCTCTGGGGGAAGTTTAGTTGCTTCCAACCCTTCCAAAATATGGTACTGCTTTGATAAATACATATTTAATATTTATTCAAAATCACACAGTTATTTAAATTTGGTACATTCCCTGATTTAGAATTATAGTATTTACTAATTTGATGTAAAACACATAAGATTTACAATAATCACATTTATGGTAGGTATTATTTTTTGCTAATGAACTGCTGATACAAACAAGAGAAATGTTTTCAGTAGGGGGACTTCGTAATGCACTTTTGTTAATTAGGATAAAATCATTTATTAAATTAGTTGTTTTTCAAACAATTCTGTGTAATTTAGAAATTAATTAAACATAATAATGATCTTAAGTGTTTTGCTCATCAACTCCTACAGTTTTGACACTGCTATGTAAGGCCACATCTTTATTTTATTTAGTAAAATTGGGAAGTAAAGACCTGTCAATTAAACTTGTAACAGAAATATGAAATATTACACCTGTTACATTATTGTCAATGATTGCTTTATGAATAGAAATAATAAGGCAGGCATTTGATTATAGCTATTGATATAATTAAATATTACAAATTAATCAAAGTAATTAATAAATTTGTACCAGTCTTCTAGACATGAAGCATGAGGCATTTTATGAAATTTGCATTTCAAAATTCTAGTACTTGTTAGATCTAAACTTGCAGTCAAAATGTTGAAAGTATTAGAAGAAAAAATTGTAGAGCATGTCTCTTAAGTAGGCTTCAGAGCAAAATCCTTAGTGTATCTAATCCCTTGAATTATGAAAAACCTTAAAATACTACAATAAGTATGGGATTGCCATCATTCTTTAATCTAGCAAGTGTGGTTTGATGATCGATATCTGACTCAGATGCACCATCAGGTTTTCAGGATGGTAGGTGAAATGATGAGGACATATTAAAAATAATGGTCATAAAGCACTGTCTTGAATATACCCTGACTTTAACACCAGATATGTCAATAGATAAGAAACAATATGGCAGCTTTTCATCTAGCCAAGTAATAAGACTGTCATCAAAGTAAAATGAATATATGGACAATTTCTAAACTTAATCTTTCTCTAAAATTTTTCTTCTTAGAACTTATTTAGCTTTGGAAAATAAAATATCCTTAAGAAAAATAAAAAATAATTATTGTTCCCTTCATTCAACATTGTCATTTTCCTGGTTTCTGAATCAGTTTCTGTAGAGCTGGAAACACTTGGCTTTAGCATTTAGACTCAGTCCTTCTTCATTGTACTTGTCTGTCCTAATCATTATTTGAAAGATTTTGAGTATCTATGCCAGCACTCATGGAACAATGTCAGGGTAACCTCATCGTGATTTGATTCTCAGCTGGCACCGCATTCTCATAACAGTTTCTACCTTTTCCCTGTCACTGTTCCTCTGTCCCTCTTATGATCTTACTCTGCTGCAGTTCATGGGGTCACAAAGAGTCAGACACAACTGAGTGACTGAACTGACTGACTGACTTCCAGGCATGATCGCTATGCTTATGTCATTAGCTGTATGATTTGCCTCATGTGCCTTTCTAATGTTCACTCACTAAATCATGTCCTACTCTTTGCAGCCCTATAGACAGCAGCATGTCAGGCTTCCCTGCCCTTCATTATTTCCTGGAGTCTCCTTAAATTCATGTCCATTAAGTCACTGATGCCATCCAGCATCTCATCCTCTGTCCTCCCCCTTCTCCTCCTGCCCTCAATCTTTCCCAGCATCAGAGTCTTTCCCAGTGAGTCGACTTTCACATCAGGTATCCAAAGAATTGGAGTTGTCAGCTTCAGTGTCAGTCCTTCCCATGAATACATAGGGTTGATTTCCCTTAGGATTGACTGGTTTGATATCCTTACTGTCCATGGGACTCCCAAGAGTCTTCTCCAATACCACAGTTCAAAAACATCAATTTTTTGGCACTCAGCCTTCTTTGTGGTCCAACTCTCGCATCTGTACATGCCTACCAGAAAACCATAGCTTTGACTATATGGACCTTTGTTGGCAAAGTGACGTTTCTGCTTTTAATACACTGTCTAGACTTGTCATAGCTTTTTTTTTCCAATAAGTGAATGTCTTTTAATTTTATGTGCCTTTTTATGATTGAAATAAGATTCTTTTCCTCTTTATCTTCCTTTTCTCCTCAACTCTCACTCACATGTCCTATTCAACACTTAAATCAAAAGCTAAGTCCCTGCCACCTCCTATAAGACGACCTCAATTCAAACTGCTTCCTTTGCTGCTCAGATTTCTGGTGTTAAGTCATCTTAGATTCCCTAAAACTGTGAGTCACTCTCTTGCTGGCATATCTTACTCCCTAGGAAGGATTGCTTGGCTGGGTCATCACTTGAAGTATGTGACAATAGCAATTCCACCAAATGTGAATTGAGAGTGCTTAAAGGCTGAAAAAGAAGCCACAGATACACACGAAGGAGCAGCTGTGATCACTACATAGGCTCTCACATGAGGTCATATTATGCACCTGCCATGTTAATTAAGGCAAATTATTGCTAATATTATTCACCACATGACTAAACTAAATTAGAAATTATAGAGAGATAAAAAAGTACAGTTTCCATTTTTTGAGGATTTTGTATTCTAGTTACAAAGGCAGAGCAAATATGGAAATATATAAGTAAGTATGTTTAAAGAAAATTTCTAACAATAAAAATCGAATTGTCTCCAATTAAAAAAAAAAGATGCACCAATGTTTTTGCAAATTGGTTTATAATGGCAGTGGGAATGGAACGTGGGATAAAATGTTTGAGATATACCCAAACCTTTAATCATTTTAATTTTTACAATTGCTGATATGCCATGTCCACTATTCTAGTTGCAAAATCAAAAAAGGAAAGATTATTTGCACTTCCTATATTTGGCATGTCTATTTCCAGTCTCAGCATTACACTCTTATGAGAGATAAAGACAGAGTGGTGTCTTCACTGGTATGTAAACAGACAAGCAATCAAAACACCCAGTGCTAACACTAACTCTTCAACATGCAATACATTCAGCATTTTAAATATTTGTCGAGCATTATCAGCCTAAACTACAAGAAGCAAACAATGCATAAATCTTCTCATTCTAAGACATTAGAGACAAAATAATTCTTAAATGGTGGATGATACAATCTTCTTACTATGTATGATATATGTTCAAAAGACATAACTACATTGAGCATTAAAGCAACATCTGTAGAAGCAAAGAGAAAAGCATCAGTGTACGTCAAGGACACAGCAATGCCTTTCCACAAGCAGGTGCATCGGTCAAGTATTTTGTTAAAGAACCATTACATTTTCAAAAATAGGGAGGTGCCAGTAATGGAATATCTTATATAATGGAAGGCAGTATCAGAGAATACAGCCCTCCAAGAGCTTAGTATGATAAACTTATCAGGGAGAAAATCAAGCCCATATTTCAATAAAGGACGCCTCTGGGATCACATAAAAGTAGAGAGAGGGGAAGAGCAAATCCCTGAGAATAGTATTACCATAATTGAGCACTTAAATGCATAAAAACTAATTGAGACCACTTAAGTAAATAAGGAGAAACTATGTAAAGACAGCATCAAGATGCTACAATTGATCTCTAACTGCTGCCATCTCTGGAATTAAGGCTGACACCCCTAAGGTTTAGTTCCTCAGCTAAATGGTTATGTGCCTGAGCTTCTGCAATGACAGCTTGGGTTTGAATCCAAGCACTAGCACCTGGCAGAGGTATCATCTTTAAAACTCATTTTCCTTATCTTTAAATAAGACAAAATAGTAAAACTGCATTACAGAATAGTGTGAATTTTAAAGGAGATAACTGTAGAAAGTATTTCCCCTAGTGTATGCCCATGATAAATATTCTATAAATTTACAAGTTTTATTTACACTAGGCATGAAGAGTTATATAAACTTAAAATGTATACTGGTGTAAGTTAAGTGCTAAAGAGTGGATTTGTGTTAATAGAATTTTTTGTTATGTTAAAAAAACTCACAAAATAAATATTGAATCAAGACTCTTTGGATCACCATTAATATTGCTTTATTTCTGCAAAATTGAAAGGGAACTGACAAAGTTGGATTATAAGTCTTTCAATATTATAACCAAGAAGGGAAAATTAAGAAGGGAAAGTTTTACAAATTGTCTGATTTATGAACTACAGCTGATTACTTCAAAGAACAACATCAATCCTGGTTAATACGATCAGCTATTTGGACATTAATCACTGAACTGAATATTGTAGCCATCTACTGGTTTGATCTAACTCTAAGAACTGATTATAGATCTTTGCACATTATATTTTTTTATTTTCTCATTTATTAATAATTTTGGTATACATTTCATTGGAGTGCAAATATATATATAATAAAGTGATAAATCTTAAGTTTGCAGGCTAGTAATTTTTATAAAGTGAACACACCAGGGTAACCAGTGCCAAGATCTTGGTATAGAATGTTACCTGTATCCCTAGAAGTCTCTTTTGTGCCTGTCCCTCAATCTTTACACACCCCTAAATGTAGCTACTATTCTGATTTATTTCACTGTAGATGTTTCTTTTAAGTATTTTACACATGAAATGATGTAGTATACAGCATTTTCTATTTGGGGCTCTTTTGCTCAGCATGAGTCTGGGATTTCTGTATTTTATTGCTTGAAAGAGTAGTATTTTCTATTTCATTGCTTAGAGTAATTCATTACATGAATAGAACATACATTTCCCACACCAGTACTCTTGCTTGGAAAATCCCATGGACAGAGGAACCTGGTAGGCTACAGTCCATGGGGTCACAAAGAGTCGGAAATGACTGAGTGACTTCACTAATCACTAATAATCCTGTTACACAAGGGCTTCCCTTGGCACTCAGCTGGTAAAGAATCTGCCTGCAATGCGGGAGACTTGGGTTTGATCCCTGGGTTGGGAAGATCACCTGGAGAAGGAAAAGGCTACCTACTCCAGCATTCTGGCCTGGAGAATTTCATGGACTGTACAGTCCATGGGGTTGCAAAAAGTTGGACATGACTGAGCGACTTTCACTTTCCTGTTACAAGTTGATGGTCATTGTCTTTAGTTCTTAAATATTGCAAATTTTGCTTAATGAAAATTCTTATATATGACTCTGCTGCACATAAATTGCTTAGTTATATGGGTTGCAAATATTTAGCTATAGAAGATACTGCCAATAGTTTTATAAAATTGTTGTACAAATTTACAATACCACCAGATGTGTATGAGAGCACTGTTGATCCATTTAAGTGCTTCAAATTAGTATTGTGAGTTTAAGTTGTAACCATTGGCTGTGTAACATTATGTCATTGTGGATTTTTTTTTAAATTAGATTATAGTTGATTTACAATGTTGTCTTACTTTCAGCTATACAGCTAGGTAAATTAATTATACAAATACATATATATCCAATCTTCCTTAGACTTCTTTTCCCATATAAGCCATTACAGAGTACTGAGTAGAGTTCCCTGTGCTATACAGTAGGCTCTTATTAGTTATCTATTATATATATATAGTAGTGTATATATGTCAATCCCAATCTCCCAATTTATCCTTTCTTCCTTATCCCCCACATAGTGGTTTTAATTAGTGATTTCCTGATAATTTATAACAATGAACAATTTTTCATAAGCTTATTGGCCATTTGGATATATTCTTTTGTTAAAAGCCTGCTCATGTTTTCATTCATGTCTTTAAAAAATGTTTGTTTTTTTTCTCCTTAATTTGTAGAATTTATTGAATAGGAGTTCTTCTAAGGATACATATATGATACATATTTTCTCCCTTTGAGGGATTTGCCTTTTGACTCTCTTAAAAGTATCTTTTCATATATATATTTTGTATCTCATAAAAACTAATCTGCCAATCATTTCTTTTGTGATCAGTGATTTTCTGTGTGTGTGTGTTCCATTTAAGAAATTTGTGTCCATCTCAAAGTCTAGAGGATTTTGACCTACAATAATTTCTAAAATTTTTATTTTATTATTATTTTTCATTTTGTTTTTTATATAAATTTACTTATTTTAATTGAAGGTTAATTACTTTACAATATTGTATTGGTTTTGCCATACATCAACATGAATCCTCCACAGGTATACACATGTTCCCCATCCTGAACCTCCCTCCCTCCTCCTAATTCTATAACCCATTTCTAATTGATTTTCCAGTGTGTTGTTTACAGTAAGGTTTAAGATTCACTTTTTTTTTTTCCAAATAAATACCATTCTTAAAGGTTTACTGAATTCATGTAATATCTAAGAGCATTTTTCTGCTACTCTTCTTTTGAAGATGCTATTGCAAAACCTTTTGAATTCTAACAATTGAAATATTTATCTATGACAGCAACTTATTATTTTAAATAGTGAAAATTGCTGAGATAGTCAATATACTCTATCCTTGGTTTAATCTACTCTCTTTCAAATTAACTTTTACCCTTGCAGGAAAAAAAAGTAAAACAAATATACTAATGATTAATAGTGTTATTTTGAACCCTTTAAATTCTAATAGCTTTAAATTATTGAACATATGCTTTAATAGAGATGGCCTATCAAACTGTTCTCCAGAAGAAGAGATATAGTTCTGGCCCCAAAACTGATTCTTGCTTATGTACCCCTCATTCTAATGATTATGAAAATCTGTTTATTGCACATTACTTATTTATTGCTGCAATAATTCATTATATTTTCTTTCTATTGTTAAGTGTACACTGGCCTTACATAATGACTGTTTTGTATTGAATTAATTAATACATTCACTCATAAATTAATTCAACAAATATGTATAAAGTGCAGACTATTAGGTTTTATTGATTCAGTAGTATATATATTATATAATATAGAAAATATATATTTATATATTATATAATATGGGCAACATGTTTCCTTGCTCTCAGAAACTTAAAACCCAGCATTAGACTTAAATATTAATATCATTGAATAATTAGTGATTAGTGAAGTCACTCAGTCATGTCTGACTCTTTGTGACCCCATGGACTGTAGCCTAGCAGCTTCCCTCCTTCCACGGGATTTTCCAGGCAAGAGTACTGGAATGGGCTGCCATTTCCTTCTCCAGGAGATCTTCCTGACCCAGCAACTGAAGCCGGGTCTCTTGCATTGTAGGCAGACATTTTACCATATGATCCACCAGGGAAATCCATATTAATATCATTGACTAATTTACCATGTGTAAATTACATACTGCCTCCTTGTTAGATTATGGCCATGCAAAGTATTGTCTTATATTTTTATGTAAGTTTGGGAAATTTTACAACTAATCAGTGAGCCATAACACATGAAATTGATTATGTTCAAAGTGAGTTTGAGACTTAATAAGCCATTCCACTGAAATTCAAGGAACATTTTAAAAGCAAACATAATTTCTCCAGTAATAATTTATGTATTAATATATTTAATAGCTACAGTTTGTGAAAATATCATGGTGTGTTAAAGTGCCAGAATTCTTTAAGAAACACTGGCTAGTTAATAAAGTAAAAATTCAAGAATAAAATAATATTTTTTAAAATATTGTTATCTAGTATCATAAAAATTGAAGCTTAGCTTCTTATAGGTAAAAATGGTATGGTCCAGTGATATTGCATTGTATTAATGGTGGATGTATCAATCAGAAAAAAAAATTTATACATGAACAGTATATATAAAGCAGAGAAAATGAATTAAAGTAATTTTTAGTATTAAAAGCATGCTATGACCTACCTCTTGAGAAACTGATATGCAGATCAGGGAGCAACAGTTAGAACTATACATGGAACACCAGACTGGTTCCAAATAGGAAAAGGGGTACATCAAGGCTGTATATTGTCACCCTGCTTATTTAAATTCTATGCAGAGTACATCATGAGAAACACTAGGCTGGAAGAAGCACAAGCTGGAATCAAGATTGCTGGGAGAAATATTAATAACCTCAGATATGCAGATGACACCACCCTTTATGGCAGATAGTGAAGAGGACCTAAAAAGCCTCTTGATGAAAGTGAAAGAGGAGAGTGAAAAAGTTGGCTTAAAGCTCAACATTCAGAAAACGAAGATCATGGCATCCGGTCCCATCACTTCATGGGTAATAGATGGGGAAACAGTGGAAAGAGTGTCAGACTTTATTATTTTGGGCTCCAAAATCACTGCAGATGGTGACTGCAGCCATGAAATTAGAAGACGCTTACTCCTTGGAAGAAAAGTTATGACCAACCTAGATAGCATATTCAGAAGCAGAGACATTACTTTGCCGACTAAGGTCTGTCTAGTCAAGGCTATTGTTTTTCCCGTGGTCATGTATGTTTTTCCTGTGGTCATGTGAGAGTTGGACTGGGAAGAAAGCTGAACACTGAATAATTGGTGCTTTTGAACTGTGGTATTGGAGAAAACTCTTGAGAGTGCCTTGGACTGCAAGGAGATCCAACCAGTCCATCCTAAAGGAGATAAGCCCAGGGATTTTCTTGGAAGGAATGATGCTACAGCTGAAACTTCAGTCCTTTGGCCATCTCATGCGAAGAGTTGACTCATTGGAAAAGACTCTGATGCTGGGAGGGATTAGGGGCAGGAGGAGAAGGGGACGACAGAGGATGAACTGGCTGGATGGCATCACTGACTCAATGGACTTGAGTTGAGTGAACTCCAGGAGTTAGAGATGAACAGGGAGGCCTGGCATGCTGCGATTCATGGGGTCACAAAGAGTCAGACACGACTGAGCCACTGAACTGAACTGAAACCTACGTAATCAAGTAGTTAAGTTCAGACTTCCAACTCTTTGTGACCCCATGAATCGCAGCACACCAGGCCTCCCTGTCCATCACCAACTTCTGGAGTTCACTCAAGCTCATGTCCATGGAGTCAGTAATGCCATCCAAACATCTCATCCTCTGTCATGCCCTTCTCCTCCTGTCTTTTATCTTTCCCCGCATCAGGGTCTTTTCAAATGAGTCAGCTCTTCGTATGAGTTGGCCAAAGTATTGGAGTTTCAGCTTTAGCATCAGTTCTTCCAATGAACACTCAGGACTGATCTCCTTTAGGATGGGCTGTCTGGATCTCCTTGCAGACCGAGGGACTGTCAAGAGTCTTCTCCAACACCACAGTACAAAAGCATCAGTTCTTCAGTGTTCAGCTTTCTTCCCAGTCCAAATCTCGCATCATCCATACATGACCACAGGAAAAACAATAGCCTTGACTAGACGGATCTTTGTTGGCAAAGTAATGTCTCTGCTTTTTAATATGCTATCTATGTTGGTCATAACTTTCCTTCCAAAGAGTAAGCGTCTTTTAATTTCATGGCTGCAATCACTATCTGCAATGATTTTGGAGCCCCACTCAAAAAAGTCTGACACTGTTTCCACTGTTTCCTCTTCTATTTCCCATGAAGTGATGGGACCAGATGCCATAATCTTCGTTTTCTGAATGTCGAGCTTTAAGCCAAATCTTCGCTTAATAATCGCTTTGCCAGTAATGCAATATTAGCTTAACCAAATAAAATAGCCTGCCTGCAGATAATTCCCTGGATTTAGATCTTATATCCACTGTTCATGCAGTTAAAAAAAAAATGCTCTTGTTAAATAAATTACATGGCTACCATCACATTTTAATGTTAGCTGTCCAATCAGATGAAGGTAAAAATAATGGAGTTTGATCAGTTTGTCAGAATAACTTGTATACTAGCATAGAAAACTATATGAAATAAAAGCAAATTCTAAACCTGATCTAGAATAATGTAACTAAATGGAAATTCTGCAGACTGTAAAATGAGATAATGGGAAAGATTTTAAGATATGTTTAGACAATCAGTAAATATTTTTGCACAAAATCAAGCTGTTGAAATTACTTTGTGTGGAACATAACAGGGGAGGACCTGATCTTTTTAAAAATCACAAGTTTAAGATAAAATTTTCAAGTGTTCAACCCACCCTCATCTGATAATGAATATTCATAGAAAGCTTAGTATCTTTCCCTTTTGATCTTTATATCCAATTTATCATCAATTCATCAAGTCATAGGAAGATGATCTGTGAGATACTACTAATCAAACAGACCCAAATTAAATTTACCCTTATTTCACTTGTGGTCAGATTAGATGCAAAAGATTTATGGTCCCTGGTCTCCAGTCCAGTCCATTTAAACTATACAATATCATTGGACTGAACTATTATTATAACCATTTCCTTTTAAAATGCCATAATTTCCCATTGTATCAAATATAAATCTTTATGTTTCACTTTCTAGCTATACTTCTGCCATTTTCTGATATGTGATTTGTGCTAGTAAAATATCTTGATAATCCCTTGTTCTGCATTATTATTAATCTAGTGTCTTTAGGTGATGTTGGAACTGATTGGCCCCTTATAATTTCATCATGAAACTGTGGTCTGAATTCTAAGAAAACTATCTTTGCAGCAAACTTTTTAAAACATAATTTTTCACAAATTTGGCACTGTAGATAATTCTTAACTTATATATTTTGTTCTATGTGTTATATTTTCACAAGTATTAGCTATCAGTGTCTTACATTATTATACTGCAATGTATTTTTTCATGTATACTTTTCTGACTTGTCCTCTCTTTCATAACCTATTCTCCTCTTAAGCTTTTGAAAATGTATAGACTTCAGTTTTCTGTTAATTCATTTAATCTACTAACATGAGTTAAATATTTTAAATGAACTGGGCTCTGTGTTAGACATTAGAATTCACTAGTGAACATCGTTGATGTTCCTTTTGCAACCCATAGATTGATTATGCTCTAAGAGAAATACTTATAGCATATATAACCTTCCTGTTTTTCCTTGGATATATTACCACAAATTTAGTAGCTTAAAACACTTCATTTATTATTTCACAGTTTTGTGACTGAAAGGTCCAGGTACAATGTAATTCAACTGGGTCCTCTTCTTAAGGCTTCATAAACAAAAATAAAATTACTGCTATGCAAAGGTTTTATCTGGAAGCTCATTCTATTTCCATGACCAGTTAGGTTGTTAACAGAATTCAGTTACTAAGTCACTCTTTGGAGTTATATGTCTAAGTTTCAATTTTCTTATCACTTCTCATCTTCCTACCAACAGCATATTGCATTCTTGTACTTTAAATCCCTGACTTTATTTTCTGCTACCAGGCAGAGAAATATGTCTGCTTAGACAAGTACATGTGATATCAGACACACACACACACACACACACACACACACAATTTAGCATATTCTTCTTATGCCCAGCTGATTAGTAACCTTAATTACATTTGAAAAGCCATGTAACACAGTCATGCTTGTATCTCCAAGGGGCAAAGTTCACAGAAGCTAAATTTCTGCTTAACACACATATAGAAAATATGGCTAGGTTTCTTCGTGGTATCTTTGTGATTAGACAATAACTAGAAAAAACAAATACCTATGTAAAGAAAAATGCAAAAATTCTGATACGTTCATAAATTAAATATTACCAAGAATTTAAAATTAATGAACTATAGCTATAAACTATATAATGGATATATTTTAACAATACAACATTGATGAATAATAGAAAGATCAAGTTAAAACAAGACCAGATTAAAACTAAACCATGTATAATTAAGAAAATAAGAAAATGAAAATGCTAACCATGATTTAGGATCATACTAGTCTCTAGGGTGAAATTTAAGGGAAACTTGGGGTAGGAACTTATAAATACATCTAGGGTAATGTAGAATTAATTCTAAAAAGAAAATACAGATTCATTCTGCTGTCAGATTCATGGGTGTTTTGTAATATAAACAGGTACATACATAGTTAGTCATCTGTGGGCCAGATTTTCAAATGAACTATAGTTAATCAAAATTAATGTATTTGTGACTATGTACACAGAACTGCAAAAATATTAGTAGTGATATAAGGAAAAAAAGTTACAGGGTACTTTGAGAAAGTATAGCATGGATCCTGATTCCAACCTTTCTTTGGAAGTAGTATTTAAGCTGAAATATGGAGGACTACACCTATAGGGAGTTGGCTGGGACAGCAGGGCAAAGCAGATGTGTCACTCTGGAAATCCCTTTGAAGTCCTTGAGTCTAGAAGAAAGGTAGGAAAAGAATCTGTTATGTGTCTGGAACATAGGGAATGGCATAAGACAGACTGGAGTGGCAGGGTCCAGACATTGCTGCTGGGTGAGAGAAGTGACATAACCAGACATTTTAAAAAATACAAGCTATATAAGACAAACCCACAGCAAACATTATCTTCAATGGTGAAAAGTGAGTAAAGTCGCTCAGTTGTGTCTGACTCTTTGCGACCCTATGGAGAGTGTAGCCTACCAGGCTCCTCTGTCAATGGGATTTTCCAGGCAAGAGTATTGGAGTGGCTTGCCATTTCCTTCTCAGGAGATCTTCCCGACCCAGGGATTGAACCTGGGTATCCCACACTGTAGGCAGACACTTTACCATCTGAGTCACCGGGGAAGTCAATGATGAAAAATTGAAAGCACTTCCCCTAAGTCAGGAACAAGACAAGGGTTCCCACTCTCACCACTACTATTCAACATAGCTTTGGAAGTTTTGGCCATAGCAATCAGAGCAGAAAAAGAAATAAAAGGAATCCAGACTGGAAAAGAACTAAAACTCTCACCATTTGCAGATGACATGATTGTTTACATAGAAAACCCTAAAGACTCCACCAGAAAATTATTAGAGCTAGTCAGTGAATATAGTAAAGTTGCAGTATATAAAATCAACACACAGAAATCTCTTGCATTCCTATACACTAACAATGAGAAAACAGAAAGAGAAATTAAGGAAACAATTCCATTCAACATTGAAATGAAAAGAATAAAATACTTAGGAATATATCTACTGAAAGAGACAAAAGACCTATATATAGAAAACTATAAAAACTGGTGAAAGAAATCAAAGAGGACACAAATAGATGGGGAAATATACTGTGTTCATGGATGGGAGAATCAATATAGTGAAAATGAGTATACTACCCAAAGCAATCTATAGATTCAATGCAATCCCTATCAAGCTACCAACAGTATTTTTCAGAGAACTAGAACAAATAATTTCACAATTTGTATGGAAATACAAAAAAAACCAAAAACAACAACAACAACAAAAAAACCTCAAATAGCCAAAGCAGTCTTGAGAAAGAAGAATGAAACTGGAGGAATCAACCTGCCTGACATCAGGCTCTACAGTCATCAAGACAGTATGGTACTGGCACAAGTGAAGTGAAGTCACTCAGTCGTGTCCGACTCTTTGCGACCCCGTGGACTGTAGCCCACCAGGTTCCTCCGTCCATGGGATTCTCCAGGCAAGAATACTGAAGTGGGTTGCCATTTCCTTCTCCAGGGGAATCTTCCCAAAGACAGAAGTATAGATCAATGGAACAAAATAGAAAGCCCAGAGATAAATCCATGCACCTGTGGACATCTTGTCTTTCACAAAGAGGCAAGAATATACAATGGAGAAAAGACAATCTCTTTAACAAGTGGTGCTGAGAAAACTGTTCAACCACCTATAAAAGAATGAAACTAGAACACTTTCTAACACCATATACAAAAATAAGTTCAAAATGGATTAAACATCTAAATGTAAGACCAGAAACTGTAAAACTCCTAGAGGAGAACATAGGCAAAATACTCTCCGACATAAACCACAACAGGATGCTCTATGACCCACCTCCCAGAATATTGGAAATAAAGCAAAAATAAACCAATGGGACCTAATTAAAATTAAAAGCTTCTGCACAACAAAGTAAACTATAAGCACGGTGAAAAGACAGCCTTCAGAATGGGAGAAAATAATAGCAAATGAAGCAACAGAAAAAGAATTAATCTCAAAAATACACAAGCAACTCCTGCAGCTCAATTTCAGAAAAATAAATGACCCAATCAAAAAATGGGCCAAAGAACTAAACAGACATTTCTCCAAAGAAGACATACAGGTGGCTAACAAACACCTGAAAAAATGTTCAACATTACTCATTGTCAGAGAAATGCAAATCAAAACCACAATAAGATACCATTTCACGCCAATCATAATGGCTGCTATCCAAAAGTCTACAAGCAATAAATGCTGGAGAAGGTGTGGAGAAAAGGGAACACTCTTACACTGTTGGTGGGAATGAAAACTAGTAGAGCCACTATGGAGAACAGTGTGAAGATTTCTTAAAAAACTGGAAATAGAACTGCCATATGACCCAGCAATCCCACTGCTGGGCACACACTCTGAAGAAACCAGAATTGAAAGAGACATGTGTACCCCAATGTTCATCGCAGCACTGTTATTATAGCCAGGACACAGAAGCAACCTAGATGTCCATCAGCAGAAAAATTGATAAGAAAGCTGTGGTATGTATACACAGTGGAGTATTACTCAGCCATTAAAAAGAATACATTTGAATTAGTTCTAATGAGGTATATGAAACTGGAGACTATTATACAGAGTGAAGTAAGCCAGAAAGAAGAACACCAATACAGTATACTAACATATATATATATGGAATTTAGGAAGATGGTAACAATAACCCTGTATGCAAGAGAGCAAAAGAGACACAGATGTATAGAACAGTCTTTCGTACTCTGTGGGAGAGGGCAAGGGTGGGATGGTATGGGAGAATGGCATTGAAACATGTAAATTATCACATGTGAAACGAATCACCAGTGCAGGTTCGATGCATGATACAAGGTGCTTGGGGCTGGTACACTGGGATGACCCAGAGGGATGGGATGGTGAGGGAGATGTGAGGGGGGTTCAAGATGGTGAACACATGTACACCCATGGTGGATTCATGTCAATGTATGGCAAAACCAATACAGTACTGTGTTCACCTATGGCTGATTCGTGTCAATGTATGGCAAAACAAATACAGTATTGTAATTTTAAAAATAAATAAATTTAATAAAAAAATAAAAAAATAAAAACACTTTACATAATGCAAAAAAAAGAAAAATAAATAAAACTGAGATTTAAAAAAATAAAATAAAAATAAATAAGAAGATGACTTTTTTGGACTAAAAGACATGCAGCTGTATAATAAGAAGATAGAAGTTTATATCTTGAGACCAAGGAGACTCTTATGCAGCCTACCTACTACTGAACATGTTAATATCATACTTCTGGGTGTATTATGTATTTACTCATTCACTGATTCAGATAAAAATGATTTATTTTAATAGGTAAAGATCTCCTCCCTAGTACAGAAGGGCTTATAATGAAAAACAGCAGTTCTCTAACCCACATGTCTTACTACCCACAGTGCTGCTCCAAAGGGGCAGCTACTTGTGTTTTACTTTTGTGTTCTGCTACTTGTTCCTGTTTTTAACCTAAGCCATTTATCTCCCTAAGCCTAACCTTGGGCTTCCCTGGTTGCTCTGACGGACTTTTGGACTCTGAGGGAGAGGGAGAGGGTGGGATGATTTGGGAGAATGGCACTGAAACATGTATACTATCATGTAAGAAACGGAGTGCCAGTCTGTGTTCAATACAGGATACAGGATGCTTGGGGCTGGTGCACGGGATGATCCAGGGAGATGATATGGGGTGGGAGGTGGGAGGGGGCTTCGGCATGGGGAGATCGTGTTCACCTGTGGCTGATTCATGTCAATGTATGGCAAAACCAATACAGTATTGTAATATAGAATAAAGTATTAAAAAAAAAAAGAATCTACCTGCGATGAGGGAAACCTGGGTTCTATTCCTGTGTTGGGAAGATCCCCTGGTGAAAGGAACACCTACCCACTCCAGTATTCTGGCCTGGAGAATTCCATGAATAGAGGAGCCTGGTAGCCTACAGTCCAGGGGGTTGGAGTCGGACACGACTGAGTGACTTTCACTTTCACTTTCAGTCTTAGGGAAAAAAACAAACTCCTTAACAACAGTTTAGGTTCATAGCAAAGTTGGGGGAATAACAGAGGTTTTTCATATATCCCTGGAGGCACATTAGCATATCTTCCTCAATTATCAACATAATCCCCCATCAGACTAGTACATTTTGTTACAAATGACGAATCTATATTAACATATCATAATGAGCCAAGTCTACAGTCTACATTGTTGTTCACTCGGTTTTGTAAATTCTGTGAATTTGGACAAATGTATAATGGCACATATCTATCACTATATAGAATACTATTAATAAAAATAAAACATTTAAGGAAAACCTACCACCATGATTTTATGGCACTTGACCAGAATAAATGAGAGAATGGTGTTACCATTTAAAGTGTTAGGAAATGCTGTGAGAAAAGTAAACTTGAAAGATCATTAAAATGTCTGAATTGAATTTAAGTTAGAGAAGCTTATTGCACAATTCAAAGGAAGATGTCACTAAAAAAATAAATGTGTGTCTCAATGTGGAGTTCAGGGAAGTGTCAGGGATATAAACGTAAATTTGCAAATTATTAGAGTATATGTGTGGAGAAGGCAATGGCAACCCACTGTAGTACTCTTGCCTGGAAAATCTCATACAGGAGTCCGGTAGGATGCAGTTCATGGGGTTGCTTGTAGTCGGACACGACTGAGCGACTTCACTTTCACACATTGGAGAAGGAAATGGCAACCCACTCCAGTGTTCTTGCCTGGAAAATCCCAGGGATGGGAGAGCCTGGTGGGCTGCTGTCTCTGGGGTCGCACAGAGTCGGACACGACTGAAGCTACTTAGCAGTGGCAGCAGCAGCAGACTATATGTAGCCTTTAAAAAACAAATTACTGGCTGAAGAATATGCAAGGAGTAAGTGTTAACTAAATGTAAACTGAGTCCTAGGATTACCCCAGATGGATAAATTTTAAAACAAAAATGTGAACATTGAATCAAGTTAATAAAGTTGTACATACTGTGTACAATAATAATACATAATAAATGAAAATTTTAATGATATGTAAAAACCACATATTTTGGGGTGCATGGATATATGATAGGCATATTTGCATAAGTGCAAATATAAATTATATGGATAGGAAGTGATGCATAAAATATCAGGAAAATGAATGCCTCTAAGAAGAGTGGGGAAAATGAGCATGGGAAAAGGATATACATAGCTTTCAATTTGGCACTAAAGTTTCATTTCTAAGAAATACAATTTGAAACATAGAAAGATTGATCAAATAATGGGTGAGAAATTAGACAGAATGACATAGTGTGTTTATAGAGTGCTGTTTAGAAGTTTCAGTTCAGAATAAACGGAGCAGAGAGATGGGGCCATAAATGCAACTTTAGAAGTGTTTTTTTTTTTTTTTTCCTACTTCTTATGAGTTTGTTGTTTGTTCACTTTATATGAAGAGTGGTAAAAACTCATGTGTTTCAGTGCTGATAGAGAGACAGCTCTTCTTAGGAATCAGATTATCTCATCATTAAAATGGAAGATAAAAGAGAAACTAGAGATAGATGCAATTAAATTGATATATTTGGTTTTGGCAAGATTAAAGAGTCTCTATCTTTCAACTTTTAATTTATCTAAAAAGAAACGGAGCTAAAAGCCAAGAGTTACAGCAATGAAGACTTTGGAAATCTGAGGAACGTGGAGATGTGAAATAGTAATTACAGATAATGGGGAAGCAAAATTCTTATAGAAATATTTTAAAGTTTCTTATGATTTTTTTTTCAAGCCTAGTTGAAATAGAGGATATTGATAACAATTGCCACAATTTATATATTTTTTTCTTAGATGCATGTCTACAGCTACAAGGCATAGACAGTTGGGGTGATCTAGATATGTGATATTTCTGGTAGTGTGACAAAAGGTAAAAGAGGCTATTATCTGGAAGGAGAAAAGGAAGCCCCAGCTGCTGTCTTAGCTATTTTATTGCACCATTTTCAGTTAGTTAAACAATATCATGGGCCTGTTTGTTTGCAAGATTTGTGTGGACACTAAACAGTGCATGAGTTGTCTAACTTCCAGGAGAAAGTTAATTTCCAACTAGGTAAGGCATGAATGCTAGACCAGTTTCTGAAAAGTTGAGAAGTGAATGTGGAATGTTGATGGGCTTACAACCTGCTTCTGTTTGGCCAAAACTATGTCCTCTTTCCAGACTACAGTGTTCTAGCTCCCAGAGTAGGACTGACATAGTGAGAATTCAGGAATTACATGGAGTTAATGATTTGCAGTTTCACCTTGATTTACTATATTCAAATTTGTCATATCCCATGGCAATTTAGCTCTAAAGAGGGTTGTTCTCAATGTAGAACCAAGTTGAAGCAGTTCATCACTCACTCTATGGCTTTAAATCTAATAATTAAATATACTACCATTTTGGAATACTGCAGACACATAGAACATAGTTAATTAAGATGAATGACTATTGTGTCCTTGATCTTAATTTATTGTCCAATAATCCATATGTTTAGAAGAAAGAGTTGTTGAAGCTTGTCATAATTTGTTCAGTGAAATATTTCACAAATGTCATTATCATTTTATTTGGAACTACCTTTTTCTAAAAAAAAAAAAAAAAGTAATTTTAATATCCTCAGCTTTAAATCCCCTGTTTTGGTCAAGACTGTTTTCAGAAACCCAGTCAAACTAGTTTAGACAATAAAGATATATATAGGCTTACTTCATATGTGGAATTCAGTAAAGAGTAATGTTTTATACACATGTAATCAAAAGGTGTTTTGAAGAGTTTTCTTTTTATCATTATTTTTTGCCTCTAGACTTATCTTTGGCTACCATAGGAAAATACCACAGATGGGATACCTTAAAAACAGGCATTTATTTCTCCCAGTTTAAAAGGCTGGGAAGTCCAGTATCAAGGTGGCAGTTGATTCCTCATGAGAACTTCTTCCTATTTGCATATGACGGCTTGTTGCTTATGTCTCACATGGAAAAAGAGAAAATCCTGGTGTCTCTCCTATTCTTATAAGGACATTAATCCTATCATAGGATTAATCCTGGGAGGAGGGCTCCACACTTGTGACCTCATAGAAGCCTGATTACCTCCCCAAAGCCCCACCTCCTAACACCATCACATTTGAGATGAGGACCTCAGCATAGGAATTTGAGGGAAATAAACATTCAGTCTGCACCATCTCTTCTTGCTTTCTTCTCTCAGGGCCCTATCGAAGACAAGCTTCCTTAATGTGGCAAGGCATGGGCTTTGTTTATGTATCTATAACTTCCAAACTGTCCTGAAGAAATGACACTGACACATACTTTGCTAATGACATGCTGCTTAAATATAAAATAAGATTTATTGGAAAATCATAGCTAAAGCCTACCCAACTCCCTTGACTCTCTATACCATGCATATCTGAGATTAAGACAATCTCTAACAGAGGGATTCCATATTCTGAATCACTCTATATTTGTAAGGAAAGAAAGGCAGATCACATCTAATTGAGTGTGCTGACTGGGAACTTACTGGTCAAGGAGAGCCTTTGAAACTGAAAGGTTGAAATGAGCCTTCTCCTTACTTGAGATGTTTGGGACTTGTTGAGAGACAGCTTCTTTTTAGTGAACTTTCAGATTCATCTTATCTCACAATCCAAAAGAAACATCTATGTCTCCATGCCAATTATTTAGTTCTTTTCTCTCAGCAGTTCCAACCTTACCCCTCTGTCCTGCTTTGTGAGGCTGAGACTCTACAAACCATATTTTTTGTGTGTGTCAGCTGCTGCTGCTGCTGCTAAGTCCCTTCAGTTGTGTCCAACTCTGTGCGACCCCATAGATGGCAGCCCATCAGGCTTCCCCATCCCTGAGATTCTCCAGGCAAGAACACTGGAGTGGGTTGCCATTTCCTTCTCCAATGCATGAAAGTGAAAAGTGAAAGTGAAGTCACTCTAGCTTCCTGTTAAACTCTGCCAATCATGGACACCAGAGACAGAAGAGCTAGAAGAAGGACTTACTCTTTTCTGTTTGTTCCTTGTAGGCTCCTGGACTGCTTCCTGTTCTTACAAGCATCATCCTAATAGCACTTCCCAGCACTATCAGGGCTTTCCAGTTACAGCAGCTGGTCCAGCTTGCAGTTTCCACAACACTTGCAAACCCATCTTTGTCACCTGCCTCTCATAAATATCGCTAACATCTGCCAGTGCCCATTCATCCAAGGCCCCAGCTTAGACCCAAGGACAGTTATTGAAACTCATAGACACCAGCACCAGTGGAGTGAAGCCTCCTTTTTCAGTAGCCCTAGTTTAAACTTTTGGGCTCCTCCTATAAGTTTATATATGTTAAATAATTGTGGGCTCTTTCTTTTGTATCTTTGGCCCTAATGGTGATCACTGCTTTCTCTGGTCACTGTGTCCATGATAACTTAGAGATCCTTTTAGTTATTTAGTTAACAACATTTTTATAAGTGTTCCTATCTAATAACTGACATGTCTTTTCCTTTGACTGGATGCTGATACAATCTCTAAAATCAATTCATAAAAATTCAGGATAGAATCTAATTGTTCAGTCTCAGGTCATGATTTTCCTTCTATACATTTTTCTGGGTATGATACAGTGGGACTATGACTGAACTATTTTGGCTCAAGTATTAAGACTTGTTTCTGAGATGAGGGGACACAATGATGTATAGAATCAGCAGGACTATGTGGCAGTAAAGAAATTCTCTGAGGAAACAGATTGTTTCCACTAAAATAAAGGGAAAGGAAATATCTGCTGGAGTGGAGTGAGGAGCTTTAGTTACTGTAGATAGATAACATAATGCTGCCCATCCACTTACAAGTATATTAAATTATTGTGTTCAAAATTAATGTCATAAGCTTTATTTATTTTACTCCATTCATTTCAACTATATTTTGGAAAACATTTTGTTATTTCTAAAAAATACTGGGTAGATTTCAGAACTTCTTGTCACTTTCAACTAGTACTAATCTATGTAGTTTTAATCTTGAACTTCATCTTCAATCCAACACTTTTTCCTTTCTCTGCCTTCTGAAAATAGTTTCTATACCCTCCAAATTTAGAGGTGAAAGAGAAAAACAAGTTTGTCTTTGAGATATCTCATTTCCCTGTCTTCTCTAAATTCTGCATCCTGCAGCGTATTAGGATGCACTGGTGGGAAAGCAAAAGTTACATATGTTTTTATATTAATAGATTTCATTCATGGTTGGCTGCAATAGCTTTACTGGCCAACAGAGATATTCTGTGTGGTGTGTGTGCCAATGATCTGGAGCACATTTATAAGTTCTTCTGGAGGGACTATGGGTCCACTCATGGCACAGTTCCCTGATTTACGAGATCTGACTCAGAAATTCTTAGCAGTATAACCTACTGTGCATGTTGCTATAGTATTTTACGTAGTAGGGCAATTTTTCATGAAGGTACCATAAAGTGGCTCAAATGTAATTATTTCTAATCACCCGACTGACAGGAAATTCAGACATTCATGTGGAGCATAGTCAATTGTACAGGATCCTGCTCCTGGCATCCAAATGGAGAAGATTTGACCATAAAATTCACAATTGTGATAAGAAGTTTGATGGTCAATTTTATGTGTCAACTTGGTTCCCCAGATATATGGTCAAACATTACTCCTCATGTTTCTGTGAGAGTGTATTTGTATAATATTTTCATTAAAATCCATGGACTTTGAGTTAGCGGATTGTTCTCTGTAATGTGGGTAAAGCTCATCTAGTCAGTTAAAGACCTGAAAGTAATGAAAATCAGCCTCCCACAGGAAGAAGGAATTCTGCAGCAGATAGCCTTCTGGCCTGAACTACAGCAGCAGCTCTCCGCTCGGTCACCAGCCGGGCTACAAAGTCTGTGGATTTCAGCTTCCCTGGTGGCTCAGAGGGTAAAGCATCTGCCTGTGATGTGGAAGACTCAGGTTCGATCCCTGGGTTGGGAAGATCCCCTGGAGACGAAATGGCAACCCATTCCAGTATTCTTGCCTGGAGAAGTCCATAGACAAAGGAGCCTGATGGGCTACAGTCCATGGGGTCGCAAAGAGTAGGACACTACTGAGCGACTACACTTAGCCTCCAAAAGTCACATAATCCCATTCTTTACAAATCCTTTTCTCTCTTTCTCCCGTCCTCTTTTTCTCTCTCCCTCCTCTCTCTCAACTGTTTGTCTCTCTGTGTGTATATGTGTGTGCTTTATACACACTAGTAATTCTGTTTATCCAAGATCCCTAATACAGAAACCTTAATAAACTCACATTACTTTCTGAAAAACTGCAATAATGGTCTTGGTTAATAGGTGGGGTAGATTGATTCCCCTTGTGATGTTAACATGAGCCAATGTATAAATACTCTTGTTTCCTCAAGTTTGGCTCCAAAGCTGTACTTCTGTTCCTCTGCTAAGCTCAAATCAGCATATTTTAGGTGTTTTCAGTGGAAGCATGGAATGAAAATCACTGTGTTTGTTCGGCACCCTTAATCTTTATGGGCTGATATTTTAGATACCTGCTAACTTGACCTAGAGGTAGGTGAGGATGAACACAGTGATCCAGGAAATATCCACTTCACACACACTCCTCTTGATCATTTTCAAGCTAAAAATCAGAATGTTGAGGAGGTTCCTGGTGATAGCAAGGCTGGTTATGCCCCTCTTTTAGTAAGCCCTAAAGGAATTGTTTGCCCCCTAACTGTTTGCATTTTTCATTTCTTTGATCTGGGTTTTGATGACTTAGGCAATAGGAAAAGTTCGATTCCACCTCCTTTTATCCACACCTCTTCTTGTCTTATAGTCTTGTAGAGAGTAATTTCATTTTACTGTAATAGCTTATCATTATGGTGAACTTTTTATTGCCTATTCTTCTCCATTTGGACACCATACCACTCATAATGGCTACCTGAATTCCTGCCAGTGGAAACATGAATGCATTACCCTCATTGTGAAAACAGAGCAGGAAAATGTGGGTTGCTGTCTGCCTGCCTAGAGAGCTGCCTTGGCCTTTGATACAAGAGCAAATGTTTGCAGGGTTATTGGCTTCAGTGTGTCTCTAGGGGTGACTCAACTTATGTGGTTTCTTCCTTTCTTATGGGGAAGCCACAAAGACACAGGAAGTTGACACAATGACTGATGTAGGTGGAAGAGCAACTAGAGACCACATAGACTCTTTAGAAATATAAACTCCACCACAGAATTTTTTAGCAGATTTCTGCATTTGGACAACACATGTATATAGCCATTAATAAACAACTTTTAGAAAGATTGAGTTATCTATTCCGTGTTGGATTTCTTAATTACTTTAACCAATGTATACCTTCATTTCAGAGAATCATGTACCAGAATAGGTCAAGTAACTTTGTATGACACTTTTAAAAATGTAAAAAGTATTTATAAACTAATGAGAATATTAATTTTATATTTCAGTATTGGCAGAAAGACTGCAAAGTGTTTAAGATAACTTCAGGATTATATTCTATAAAAAGTTACATAAGGGCATGAGAGTTATGAATTATGAAGAATTCAGTAAAACAAGTATAATTGTGGAAAATGAATTAAATTAATTAAAATTATTCATATTCATTTAATTCAACAAACTATCCTGGTCCTTGGGGGAAAGGAGTGTACCACAGGGACTCATAGGACATCCCATACAAAAGGCCACCTGTCCAAGGTCAAGAAACATAAGTAAGCTATTATGTACTAAAATACAAATAGAAACTTAAAATGTAATGGCAAAGGAATATATTCCAGATGAAGGAACAAGATAAAATTCTAGAACCAAAACTAATTGAACTGGAGATAGCCAATCTAATCTAGAAATGATTCTTACTGATGATTGGAAAGATGATCCAAGACCTTGGCAAGAGCATGGAGGCACAGAGCAAAAAGTTTCAAGAAAAAAACCTAACAAAACAAATTTAAAATAAACAAAATGGCAATGAGAACATATGTATCAATCATTACCTTAAATGTAAACAGATTAAACACTCCAACTAAAAGACATGGATGGCTGAATAGAAACAAAAATAAGACACATACATATGCTGTCTGTGAAAGACCCTCTTCAGATCTAGAGAAACATATGGACCAAAAGTGAGGGAATAAAAAAGATAGTCCATGAAAATGGAAATCAAAAGAAAACTGAAATAGTATTCATATCAGGCAGAATACATTTTAAAACACTGTTATAAAGACAAAGAAGGGTACTACATAATGATCAAGGGATTGATCCATGAAGAAGAGATAACAATTATAGTTATGCTCTAGACTTCCCTGGTGGCTCAGACAGTTAAGTGTCTGTCTACAATGTGGGAGACCCAGGTTCAATCCCTGGATTAGGAAGAGCCCCTGGAGAAGGAAATGGCAATCCACTCCAGTACTATTGCCTGGAAAATCCCATGGACAGAGGAGCCTGGTAGGCTACATGTAGTCCATGGGGTCACAAAGAGTCAGACACGACTGAGCAACTTCACTTCTAAAATGCACTAAACACTAGAGCACCACAATATAATATTCTCTTTTTATATTCCCATATATATATACACATATATATACATGTGAAGTGAAGTGAAAGTCACTCTGTCATCTCTGACTCTTTGCGACCCCAAGGACTATACAGCCCATGGAATTCTCCAGGCCAGAATACTGGAGTGGGTAGCCTTTCCTTCTCCAGCAGATCTTCCCCACCCAGGAATCGAACCCAGGGTCTCCCACATTGCAGGTGAATTCTTTACCAATTGTTTACTAATTAGATATGTCTAATAGGAATATCTCTATATAGCTATATATAAATCTACATGTATACCTATATATATGTTGTTTATTCACCCAGTCATGTCCAACTCTTTGAGACCCCATGGACTGCCATCTCCCAAAGTTTGCCCAAGTTCATGTCCATTGCATCATTGATGCCATCCAGCCATCTCATCCTCTGATGTCCCCTTCTCCTTCTGCCCTCAATATTGCATAAAATATATATATATATATATATATATATATATATGAATCACTATACTATACTGTATACCTGAAACTAACAAAATATTATAAATCAACCATATTTCAATGAAATTAAAAAAAAATAAGATATACTGATGCCAAAGAATTTAACAGAGGTTAAAATAACCTATAGCAACTATTATTACCCTTCTTGTTGGTATTGTGAGAGTTGTGAAATGAAGTTCTGCTTTCAAAATTGTTTCTCTCAAAATATGCATTTTCTCTAGAAAAAATAAGTACAAAGAAAAATAATGTAATATACACATCTAGGATCCTAAATTTTAATGATACTTATCTTAATGCTCTAGGTTTCTGTTACTACTATATTACATTGAGGAAGATCGGTTTTAGAACAATTTAATTGTTAACATAAACAGATTAAGTAACTGTATAAAACCACCACAATACTGTAAAGTAATTAGCCTCCAATTAAAACAAAAAAATAAATTAAAAAAATAAAGAGTCTTATAAAACAGTAGAATAGTTAAACATCAAGCAATTACCAAGGAAGGATATAACCAGTTGGTGTCTGAATTCTGTAGACTTTTCAATGGTACATGATTTAATTGATGCTGGATTATAACAAGAAACAGAGATGGGTATTCAAATATAGATGCTGATATTCTATATTGCATTACTATTTGTAAAGGTGCTAGAATTCCAGCTGAGCTATTTCAAATCCTAAAAGATGATGCTGTTTAAGCACTGCACTCAATATATCAGCAAATTTGGAAAACTCAGCAGTGGTCACAGGACTGGAAAAGGTCAGTTTTCATTCCAGTCCCAAAGAAGGGCAATGACAAAGAATGTTCAAACTACCGCACAATTGCCCTCATTTCACATGCTAGCAAGGCAATGTTCAAAACCCTCCAAGCTAGGCTACAACAATATGTGAACTGAAAACTTCCAGACATTCAAACTGAATTTAGAAATTTAGAGAAACTAGAGATCAAATAGCCAACATCAACTGCACCATAGTAAAAGCAAGAGAATTAAAAAAAAAAAAAAAATCTACTTCTGCTTGACTGACTATATGAAATCCTTTGACTGTGTGGATCACAACAAACTGGAGTTCTTAGAGTTGAGAATACCAGGCCACCTTACCTGACTCCTAAGAAACCTGTATGCAGGTCAAGAAGCAACAGTTAGAACCAGACCCGTAACAACAGACTGGTTCAAATTTGGGAAAGGAATATGTCAAGGTTGTATGATGTCATCCTGATTATTTAACTTATATGCAGAGTTCAGTTCAGTTCAGTCACTCAGTAGTGTCCAACTGTTTGCAACCCCATGGATTCCAGCACAACAGACTTCCTTGTCCATCACCTACTCCCAGAACTTGCTCAAACTCAAGTCCATTGCATCGGTGATGGCCACCCAACCATCTAATCCTCTGCCGTCCCCTTCTCTTCATGCCTTCAGTCTTTCCCATCATCGGGGTCTTTTCCGAGTCTTTTCCAATGACTCAGTTCTTCACATCAGGTGACTAAAGTATTGGAATTTAGCTGCAGCACTAGTCCTTCCAATGAACACCCAGGACTGATCTCCTTTAGGATGGACTGGTTGGATCTCCTTGCAGTCCAAGGGACTCTCAAGAGTCTTCTCCAACACCACAGTTCAAAAGCATCAATTCTTCGCCACTCAGCTTTCTTTATAATCCAAATCTCACATTCAAACATGACTACGGTAAAAACCATAATTTTGACTAGACTGACCTTTGTCAGCAAGGTAACATCTCTGCTTTTTAAAACACTGTCTAGGTCGGTCATAGCTTTTCTTCCAAGGAGCAAGTGTCTTTTCATTTCATGGTTGCAGTCACCATCTGCAGTGATTTTGGAGCCCCCAAAATTAAAGTCTGTCACTGTTTCCATTGTTTCCCCATCTATTTGCCATGAAGTGATGGGACTGGATGTCATGATCTTAGTTTTCTGATTGATGAGTTTTAAGCCAACTTTTTCTCTGTCCTCTTTCATTTTCATCAAGAAGCTCTTTAGTTCTTCTTCACTTTATGTCATAAGGGTGATTTCATCTAAATATCTGAGGTTATTGATATTTCCCCTGGCAATTTTGATTCCAACATGTGTTTCATCCAGCCCAGCATTTCAAATGATGTACTCTGCATATAATTTTAATAAGCAGGGTGACAATATAAAACCTTGATGTGCTCCTTTCCCGATCTGGAACTGGTCTGTTGTTCCATGTCCAGTTCTAACTGTTGCTTCTTGACTTGCATACAGATTTCTCAGGAGGAAGGTAAGGTGCCTGGTGCCATATCTTTAAGAATTTTCCACAGTTTGTTGTGATGTATACAGTCAAAGGCCTTGGCATTGTCAATAAAACAGAAGTAGATATTTTTCTGGAGCTCTCTGGCTTTTTGATGATCCAACAGATGTTGGCAATATGCAGAGTACATCATGAGCAATGCTGGGTAAGATGAAGCACAAACTGCTGGGAGAAATAACAACCTCAGATATGCAGATGATACTACCCTAATGGCAGAAATAGAAGAGGAACTAAAGAGCATCTTGACAAAAGTGAACTATGACAGTGAAAGAGCTGGCTTAAACTCAGCATTCAAAAACAGAAGATCATGGCATCTGGTTCCATCACTTCATGGCAAATACATCAGGAAACAATGGAAATGGTGAGAGAATTTATTTTCTTGAGCTCCAAAATCACTGTAGATGGTGGCTGCAGCCATGAAATTAAAAGCCACTTGCACCTTGGAAGAAAAACTACCACAAACCTAGACACTGTATTAAAAAGCAGAGACATTACTTTGCCAACAATGGTCTGTCCAGTCAAAAATCAATGTCCATTGACTGATGAATGGATAAAAAGTAGTGGTATGCATATACAATGGAATATTACTCAGTCATAAGAATGACCACATTTTAGTCCATTCTAGGTGGATGAACATAGAGCCTGCTATACAGAGTGAAGTAAATCAGAAAGAGAAAAGCAAATATCATATATTAATGCATATGTATGGAATCTATTAAATGGTCCTGAAGAACCTATTTGCAAGGCAGCAACAGAGATGCAGACATGGAGAACAGACTTGTGGACACAGTGGCCGAAGGAGAGGGTGGGACAAATTGAGAGAGTATCATTGAAACATATACATGACCATATGCAAAACACAGAGTGGGATATTGCTGAACAATGCAGGGAGCTCAACCTAGAGCTCTGTGGCAACCTAGAGGGGCAGGATGGGATGGGAGGGAGGTTCAAGAAGGAGGGGACATATATACACGTGTGGCTGATTCATGTTGATGTATGGCAGAAATCAATACAACATTTTTAAACAATTATCCTCCACCTAAAAATAAATACATTTATTTTTAAAAAAGAGTCATTGAAATAGAAATGGTATCAAACCACAACAATGTTAGGTCATTTGGGACCATGAGCAACTCACTTAGGCTAACAGAATTATTTTGAAGTAGTGAGTATGCATAATATTTCAAGACAGAAAGAAAGAGATATGAGAGTTTTCTAGTGCAATCTGTACTCTCATGTTCCCTATTGCTATAACTTGTAAAAATGATCTTTCAGAATAAAACAGTCTTGTGATTCCAATGAAGCAGCAACACTACTAATGATTTATGAAACCTGTTCTTTCTCTGGTAAACAGGGACAGACTGGCTCATGCCCAAGAGGCTTGGTCTACAAGCTCAGAATTCCCCTAGGGGGCCCTGGCTCAATAAAATTCTTGCTTTTTAATGGAAATGCATGTAGATTTTTAGATGCTAGGATAAGCATTTGAAATTATACATTATGTTGATACTTTCTATAGCAATTTATAAAGCATTTTAACCTATTTACTTCTGGATAGAAAGCTGAATTATTGGCATATTTTCTTTTCAAATATTTTGCATACTCATAGCACTTTAGATTGAGGCTTCTTTAGTGAATGTTCCATGCTTGATTGGTTGTTCATTTAAACAATAGGGGATAGAAAATAAAGAGATTATTAGTGAATATTATCTTCATTTTGAACTGTAAAGCGTTTTCATTGTAAGTAAGTACACCTTTATAAATACACTTAAAAATACAATCTTGTAAGGCATTTGGAGGCAGGTACAAATGCTCTGAAGTCTCTGAGATTTGATTTGTCACCTGTGGAAAACTAATTCTGATAGGAGTACTAAGATTTGTTATCCTGGTCTCTACTGAATTGCATTTATTCAAGCTTCAGTAGAACCTTCCCCATCTTCTGGCACATGAGTGCTGTACATCTCACCTGTGCCCATAAACTGAAAATGAACTGATGGAATTGAGTTAGCGAGAATGGAAACAGTAATGTTGGTAGTTGAGGCTAGGACTCTCAGAGGATGACCAAAGTAATATGGTAACTCTGCTGAAGTGAATCACCACTGAGGGTAAGACACTAGCATATGCAAACTAGTTTTCATTATTATGCAGAATCTCTAGAAGAGACTAATATTAAAAAGTTATTCATAACATAGAATGCTTGTTTTCCCTTAGTATTGTTTCTAGCAAGTTAGCCAAAATAACATTGTGAGTGATCTGAAAATCCAATGATTTAATGTGCACTCAACAAACCTAGTATCCAGGTATGTTAATGTCACAAAAAGGGGCAGTAAGAGCATCTATCCAAAACTGTGCCAAGTATTACCACATCTTCTGACTCTGATTCAAGTTAACAACTGAACATCTACATCAGACAAACAAACATGGGGTAGCTCTTTTCATATCATATTTAGGTTAATTCTTTCCTCTTCAGAAACAGAATTTCTATTTTATTGGAAAACATGAAATTTTCCATATCTTACTCTTCTTCTTTGTATTCTCCTTATTCATTTGATAAGGCCTCAGACTGAGTATATTGTCAAATTAGTCATATTGTAATCAAAAATTAAGTGAATTTTTATCTGTTTGGAGGTTAATAAAGGTCAAGTTTTCTTTGGAATGCAGCTCCCATTTTTTTGTGGCAAAAGTTGTATAAAGATGTTTTTGTGTCAAAGAAATTTGTGAATCATTGATCTTTACTTTGTTCATCATCTCTCTCATTTCTGGAAATATATATATTTATATTTATATTTATTCATTTCTTATATTTATATATTTATAAATATATGTGTATATGTATATGTGTGTATATATATATATATTTCTTCATTGGTGGTTGTGGTTCAGAGGTAAATGTTAAAAATTGTTTTGCTTCCTTCGCATGTAGATAGGTGAAAACTCATTTAAACTCCTTACCAAGAAGGATGGCATCATGCTTCTATAATAAGGAGAGGGCAGCCTCTCCTTATTGCTTGTAGCAACAAAATACACCAAAAAGAGTTGAAAGAACATAACATTTATATAGAAGTTTTAGAAATAGAACCACGTTCTTGAATTTTAACTTGTATTCCATTAGGTGACTTGATTTTCTAAAGCTGAGAGGATGGATCATAAATAATTGTCTAGGTTTCTACTTAGATTTTTTTGTCTTTCTGGTGTCTACAGGAGCTTTTCCAAAAGAATTTTGAATAATATTTCTAATGTTTACAATAGTTCTTCAGCTGCTTTAAAAATATTGATTAACTTATTCTTTGGTCATAAGTAACACTGTAAAGGAAGTTATTATCAAAAATATAGTTACACTTTAAAGATTTTGACTTTTTTGAATAAATAAATAATATGGTGGCTCAGACTGTAAAGTGCCTGTCTACAATTCAGGAGACCTGGGTTCGATCCCGGGGTCAGGAAGATTCTCTGGAGAAGGAAATGGCAACCCACTCCAGTACTCTTGCCTGGAAAATCCCATGGACGGAGGAGCCTGGTGTCCGTGGGGTTGCAAAGAGTCGGACGCGACTGAGCGACTTCACTTCACTCACAGCAATCGACACTGGATCTATAATTCTACACCTCACTGATTTTAATATAAAGAATAATAGACATGTAATTTTAACTCTCAACTCTAGTAAGAGATGGATTTGCCTCTGTCTCTTGGAATTTAGATTTATATCTTTTAGTTCACTCAGGACAGTTCCCATAGAATAGTAGTTCAGTTATTGAAATGTTCAGATTTGTTTGTAATTACTTTGACTTTTTTTTTTCCATGTGAGGTTTCCCAGGTGGTATAATGGTAAAGACTTTTTCCCATTTGAAATGGTTGTTTATTGATGGTTATATTTCATTCCAAAAAATTCTGTATACAGATTGATTGAGAGACAGTTCATTTGAATACAAAAAAAACCCTATCATTTTTCTTTAATTCTATTAAATGCTCATTATCTCCATAAGCAGTCCTTCTCACAATGTGGTCCCCAGAACAGTAGTGGTAGTACTATCTGTGAATTTGCTATAAGTGAAACTTCTCAGATTTTGTCAAGAACTACCGATTCAGGAACTCTAAGGACTCTGAGATCTTAAGTTTTAATAAGATTTTCATATGATGCTGATATGTTGTCAAGTTTGGGTGGTGGTTTAGTCACTAAGCCATGTCAGACTCTTGCAACCCCATGGACTGTAGCCTGCCAGGCTCCTCTGTCCATGGGATTAATGCAAAAATACTGGAGTGGGTTGCCATTTCCTTTTCCAACTGTGGGAGTCCCTGGCTATAAAAAAGGCTCCCCTGGTGACTCAGTAAAGAATCCACCTGCAACATGGGAGACCTGGGCTCGATCCCTGGGTTGGGAAGATCCCCTGGAGGAGAGCATGGCAAGCCACTCCAGTATTCTTGCCTGGAGAATTCCTTGGACAGAGGACCCTGACGGGTCCATGAGGTCATGGAAAGTCAGATATGACTGAGTGACTAACACACACACACATACACACACAAATTGCTTTCAGAGATGTCATCACGCTGATTTCTCTTATTAACCTTTTAAATTAGGTGTAGCAACAAAATGCTAGTTGCAACCTATAAATAAGAATGCTATAAATGTTAAAGCTGAAGCTCCTATACTTTAGCCACCTAACTCAAAGAGCTAACTCACTGGAAAAGATCTTTATTCTGGGAATGAAGGAAGGCAAAAGGAAAAGAGGCCAATAGAAGATGAGATATTTAGAAAGAATTACTCAGTGGACATGAACTTGAGCAAACTCCAGGAGATAATAGAGGACAGGGAAGCCTGGCGTCTTACAGTCTATGGGTTCTCAGAGAGTAGGACGTGACTTAGCAACTGAACAGCAACAAGTAAGAAAACTCAGTTTTGTCAAAGGTTACCCAGTATTAGAATTCATATTCTTTCTTTGGGCCTTCTTATAATATACTATGTTACAATAAAACTCGCATAAAAGATATTGATATGATACATTTTAATTCTGCATCAATAATAATTCTTATTTTGGATATTATTCTTAATATTAAGTAACATATTAAAGTATATCAGTTGAAAATCTTCACATATTAGAACTTTCATGATCTGTGTGGTGTGGTTTATTGAGAAAATGTACCCTCCTAAAGGAGATTCAACCAGTCCATTCTGAAGGAAATCAGCCTGGGGTTTTCTTTGGAAGGAATGATGCTTGCTGAAGCTGAAACTCCAGTACTTTGGCTACCTCATGTGAAGAGTTGACTCACTGGAAAAGACTCTGATGCTGGGAGGGATTGGGGACAGAAGGAGAAGGGGACAACAGAGGATGAGATGGCTGGATGGCATCACCCACTTGATGGACGTGAGTCTCAGTGAACTCCGGGAGTTGGTGATGGACAGGGAAGCCTGGCGTGCTGCGATTCATGGGGTTGCAAAGAATCAGACATGACTGAGTGACTGAACTGAACTGATCTGAACTGATACATATTATATTTAAAGTTAATGTATTGTATTGGTGAGATATTATATTGCAAAATTCATAATACAGATATTTGGAGAACATTTTATTTTTTAGGTTTCTTTCTTTCTCAGACTAAAATTGTCTTCAGGTTACCACTATTTTGTTCACATGTGAGGTATTTGTTTGAGTACCTACTTTTTGGTCTGTGTTTTTCTAGGCAGTAGAAAAATAAATCCATGTCCTAAGTCTCACTCTTTCAGAGCTTCCTTTATTTAGAAATAAAACAAAACAGGAAAGACTAAGTCACCATTGCATGACCTGAAGTATAGCAATAGCCTCCTCAACGTTTTCCCTGCATACACTCTGTACTCTGCTACAACAGACAATGGACCTGCCAGACACAAGTGATATTATATCATTTCTCTGCCTCAAAGTCTTGAGAAGCTTCTCAGTATATTTAATGAATAAAATCCTAAGTATTTTCAATAAGAAACAAGGCCCAGCATTATCTGAACCTTCTGTGTACCTATAACTTGCTGTGCTTTAACTATTTTTTAAATATGTTAAGCATATGCCTAACCTAAATCCCTTGAACTTGCTGGTTATTTGGTCTGGAACACTTTTGCCCTAAACATTCACGTGGCTTTTATGTCATTTCATTATGGATTTTATTCAAATGTCACCTTCTTACCTCCTCTGACATGCAACAAACACTATGTAAAATAGTCTCATACACGCTATCTAGTCACTTTCAAATCTCCTCATCCTGCCCTATTTCTTGTTCGAAGTGTGATCAAATTACATACCTGATGGTATTTCATATATTATATATCAATTGTATATTTATTGCTTAACATTTTCTGTTATAAGGAATGCACCAATAATTAGATATTAATTATGTTTTGTTTATAATTAATCTCTTCCTGTGCTGCTTGCATCACTTGAAGGTAGAAACTTTTATCAGTTTCTTCACCACTGTATCACTTACACTAAGACCTAAAAATGAGGATCATACCACATATAGCTGTTTAGTCGCTCAGTCGTGTTTGACTGTTTGTGACCCCATGGACACAGGCTCCTCTGTCCCTGGGATTCTCCAGGCAAGAATACTGGGGTGGGTTGCCATTTCCTTCTCCAGATACCACATATTATGTATTAACAATTATCAGGTCATTTTATAATGGAAAATTTTCATTAACGATGAAAAGCACAATTATGCCTTAAATAACATTACTACCAGGCACTATGTACCAGATAAACAGATAGATCTGAAGGAGGAAATAGACATACAAAGATAGCAGGAGCACTCTATCCATTGGAAGATGGATACTACTCTAGAAAATAGGTATAATAAAACTTATGGGAGGTGAAAATATGATAAAATATATAGAACATGTATTTCTATACTTATGCTTCTATAGTAGTCTCACCTCATCCACTGATATTTATATACATGGATTATCTGACAGGAAAAAATACAACTTTATGAGAAACTAAAAACATTCATGTTTTTTACCCTGTTCTGTAAATGAGTAAGTGACAACATTTGTTAACCTATATATTAGAAAAATGAGGCTTTCTATTTTTTACATAAAATTTCTGGTGGAATATGTATATGTTTGTGATTTCTCCCATGAAACAAGTTCATGGAGGTAGGACATTTTTCTTATTTGCCTTTAAATCTCCACAACATAAAATGAAGCATTTTTATATAATAAGTTCTTAATGTATAAATGAAAGAATATCATAAATCTATACTTTTATTTCCAAATAACTGAGAGCTCTTGTTAGTTGAGATATTGGACATTCTTTCTTAGTGGTAAGGGATTTTTTTCACTTCAATTTAGTGAAATCCCTACTTTTTGGTGCTGTCAGCCTGTAGGTAATGTTTTCATTAGTCATCAATTATTTTCTGCTTCTTAGATATACAGGTCTGATGTGTAGCCTGCAAGATTCTGTACAAGAAAAATACTCATTATAAGAAAAATACAAATCTTCTTGAACTACTACACTAGTGAATAATGACCTTTATAAAATGGTGGGCAATTAGAAAACCTCCAAAATATATTTGGAAGTATAAGCCTTCTTAGCTAAGTTCCTGTAAATAAATCTCATATCTTGAAAGCAAAAGAAGCAGTGATTTCCAATATTCACTGTTTATGAATTGATGTAAAGAATTTGACTGATTTTCAAAAAACACATTGCTATTTTCAGAGTTTTTCTTTGGGTGTAGATATAGATGAGAAATAAATGTAGAATATTTTTTTTGAAATTCTGCCTATCTAAGCAGGAAATATTAATATCTACCATCGTTGTGATTTATGTTAATAAAACGTTGCTCCTGGTTTATCTCAAAGGAAGGATTAGTGCATGTGTCTTTGAAGAGGAATCAGGGAGCTCTAATACTTTGAAGGTGAGGGTGGAGACATGGGCTTAAACAATTAAATCAACTTATTTCACTTATAAAGGAACTTAAATACCATTTCTTGCTGTTTCTTTTCTGCTGTTAGTCACTTTCAGAAATAGTCATTAAAGATTCAAAATTCAGAGTGGCAAAGTAAAATACATATTTAAAAGTGTGAAGTAATGATATAAAATGTTGGTGATAACATATTAGTACAAAGCTTTAATGGGTAATGGTAGCAGTTGCGTGGTAAATTTTACTTCCTGTGGGTGGGTTTAATATACACATCTCTTGACATAATTGTACCATAAGACAATTGTTGAAAAGATATGGATTCTTTTTGATTTAAATTTCCTATTATGTAGTACATGAAATTATTTTCCTTCTCCTAACACCACAGAGTTAGCACATAATAAACCCAAGAAATGTAGTTTGCTGCAACAAAGAAATTTGAAAAGTCATTATAGTTTATAATAGTTTTATCATCTACCTGATATATATTTTCAGTAAGATTTGTCTATATCATCTTTATGATTTGAAGCATGTAAACATAATGGCTTTCTTGAAAATTTTTCTATTAACAATCATAGTTTCCATTACTGAATGCATATTATGGACTTGTCATTGTACTAGGCTTCTTACATATGATATTTCATTATTCCTCACTATATTGCTATGAGATAATAATATACCAATGTTACTAGTGATATTTTATTGGAGTTGTACTGATTTTACCAGAGCTTCAAAGGACTCATCAAACTCCCCAAAAGAGATTCTTAGGGAAAGGAGAAAAAGAATTTTAAACCTGAAATATTTGACTCTAAATTCCCCCCTTTTGTTCATATTGTTAAAATGAAAGACTCTGAATGTTAACTATTGGGTGGGCATTTTTGCTATACTCTTTACATTTCACTGAGGGACTATTAGTGTCTTAAAAATACCAAGAATCTACTTGCTTGCCATTGGAGATAATAAATAAAGAGAGTAGAGCCTTTGCTTCGTATAGTCGTGTTGCAAGATGGTGGGAAAGGGCAAAGGCAGAACGCTATGGAACCAAGTGCACAATTGCAGCTGAAAGAAAGGAAGCTGGTTTAACATCTTGTCCTTGTAGAATTGCTGGGGCTAGTTCAGGACTGAGCAAGAGCTACCTGAATGTAAATTAAGCAACTTTTTTTTTCCCTAAACTCTACTATGGTCAATTGAACTAGAATTTGCACCTCAAGCACTTAGGAATTTTGTTTCAGTTGGATGTATGATAATCAAAGATAACCATAAAATATTGATGTATTTTTTGATGACTAGAGCTTTTGAAGCAAAAGTGTGTAGCATCCAATTATTTATTTATTTATTGGCTATGTTGCTTGGCTTGTGGAATCTTAGTTCCTCAAGCAGGGATTAAATCTGGGCCCTCATCAGTGAAAATGAGTCTATTTAGGTCATTGCAGTGTTGAGTAGAGCTCCCTATGCAGTAAGTTCTTATTAGTTATCTATTTTGTATATAGTGATGTGTATATGTCAATGCCAATCTCCCAATCCATCCCTGGTGGCCTAGTGGTTATGACTTATGCTTTCAGTGCCTAGGGTGTGGGTTCAATACCTGGTTAGAGAACTAAGACCCTCCAAAGCATGCAGTACAGCCAAAGGAAAAAAATCCATTATAAGCATTTAAAAATACGTGTATAAAATATTAATCTGGAAAAGTTACTTTTGTCAGTCTCACAATATACTATACTTTTTTCAAACCATCACATACAATTGTAGCATCACTGCTTTCATTACCTCTAAAAGCATATACTGACTCATCAGACTTTCAACTTCCCCTTTATTTCTAAGTTATATAAGATATAATACTTTTGATCTAATGGGAATTTCATCTCATGCCACAGGATATCATTTACATAACATGAGGATAATTTCCCTTTCTTTTTTAAAAATAATTGCAATCTTTCAACATTACTTACTTCTTCCTCTATCCATTTCTACTGACCTCTAAAAGGCCTTCTTTTTAAAGACATCTCACACTTAGAACTGAGAATCAATATCTCTATAAATAGCTATTAAATCGCTATGTTTATTTCTCTTTTTATTGTATTATTTCTATGAGATTCAAATTTAGCATTAATTGAGGTCATTTCTAGCTGTTATGCCTTTTCCAAACAAAGGAGTGCTGTTCAGAATACACTAATAAAAAGAGTGGCCTTTAAGAAGAGAATATTTTAAGAATATAAAAGATTGCTCTTTATAAAGAAAAATGTTGGTAAAAAGTTATCCTCATATTTGAGTATGTTGACAAATTAGTTTGGTATCTAAAGTAACTACTTGGTCCAATTTTTCTACATTAATATGAATAAGGCATTTCTCCTTTTTAACAAAAAGTGCTGGCATTATCCTCAAATGTAGATTTTTTTAATAGTTTTTATTTTCAAAGAAGGTTTTACAGCTATTTTAGCTTTTACTACATATATGTATGTATGCCCATAAATATGAATATATATATATATATGTATGTGTGTAAATGTTTATTTATAGGAGCAGTAAAAGTCATTTTAAGTAGATTTTTGAAAGATATTTAGCTCTGAAGTGAGTCTATGAAATTAGACAAAAACACTTCTGATAATATAACTAACATAGTAGGTTAATGTTTATTTAATTTTTGCTTTGTTTTAGAAATAGCACTAGTTACAATATACAAATTATTTGACATGTTACCTGTATTATTACAGGTGAGCTTAGCTGGTAGAGAACAAAATCACATTTTTCTAACTCAATCCAATCTATTACGTTTAATTTCTTAATTTTTCAGTTGTCCTCCTGGACATAAGGCTAGATCTCTTTTGTATTTTAATTATGGCAATACTCTTTGGGAAAATGTGTTGCCAAGGAAGAAGAGGTAACTAAATGGTACCTGTCAAAACATGGGCCATTGAGGTCTTCATTTATAATATTCCAGAAACAATAAGGTCAACTTCAATAAGACTGGAGATATTGTGGATGAATGTTTATCCCATGTTGGGTAGCTCTTTTACTGATGTCATTATTAATTAGGAGTTTCCAGGTGGCTCAGAGATAAAGAATTTGGGTGCTATGCAGAGGCCGCAGGAGGCACTGTGGGTTCAATCCCTGGGTTGGGAAGGTCCCTCCTGAAGGAAGGCATGGCAGCCCACTCCAGTATTTTTGCCTTGGAGAATCCCTTGACAGAGGATCCTGATAGGCTACAGTCCATAGGGTCCCAGAGAGTTCAACACGTCTGAAGTGACTGAACACACATTATTAACTGTGCCCACAAATATAAAAATTCTACTTCTTTTTATATAAATAAAGATTCACTTAACATAATTTTTTTTTCTTTTTTATTTTGTTTGTTTTAATTAATCACTTGGTCAGTGTGCTCCTTCCAGAAATAAATGAATATGTATATTGAACAAAACAGAGTCACATGGGTCAAATTTTTACAGCACACGACCTTGAAGCAAAATGGATTTCCACATATTATCACAGGCAGCAAAGCCACATTATGCTTTTATTTCCTCTTATTTTTCTGCCATTCCCCATCTAAATGAAGAAGAGCTGATAAGAATGCTGTCATTTCATGAAAAATCTATTGTATAATATTTTTACTAGCTATGCTTCACTATTTTGGATTTGCTCAGTAAAAATTATGACAAAGTCTAATCAGAATATTAGAAACAAGTTGTCATTCTCTTTTCCATAAATGTGAAACAATTGTTAGTATTTGTCCTGCAGTGATTTATGTGACTGTGCATATATATATATATATGTTTTATGTATATGTGTGTGTGTATATATATATATATATATAAGCACACAAAAAGCAGTATTCTGATGGGTAAGGGTGATAAATATTCATAAATATAGTTAAAACTAGAACATTTTCTTCCCTACTACTTATTCTACTTATTTCTATTTGTTGGAGTGGTAGATATATTAAAATATTAATTTTCCGCTTTACTGGAATGATTTTAGAGTCAAGTGCCATTAAAATTCTGAATGTAAATATGATAAAAAGGATATGGCTCACTCTACTCTTCACTGGGCTTTTAAACTATTTATTTGCCTTTTTAAAAATGAGCTACTATTTAAAAATGTTTATTGCCTTGCAGACTTATGCAGAAACTAGAAATTCTCTCTGTGATTCAGAAAGCATTAGATAGTCCCCTACCATAAGCTTGGAAAGCAAAAGGCAGCTTTTGGAGATGGGGTAACATGTGATGGTCAAGATCACATTTCACTGCCATAAAGAGTACTTCTTATACATTCTTCTCTTTTTTTTTAACTGTATTTCAATTATAGGGATAAGCTAACAAGTGCCACGGAGAAGGCAATGGCAACCCGCTCCAGTACTCTTGCCTGGAGACTCTCAGGGACGGGGAAGCCTGATGGGCTGCTGTCTCTGGAGTTGCACAGAGCTGGACATGACTGAAGCAACTTAGCAGCAGCAGCAATAAGTGCATGCAAGGCAACTCTATGTGTGGGAAGCAACCGTGCAACCTTAGCAGGCTTAGAGCACTGGCCGAAAGTAGGTGAAAAACTCTGATGAGAAAGCCTGTCATTGTTACTGTCCAAAAGGGATGATGAACAATGGATTACGAATTTAACCTGATGTGAAAGAGATGTCATGATTTCCATCTCTTTGTATTTTACCTTTCATGAGTTTTCCTCATTATGAAATCTAACTCAGTTAACTTGTTGCATATAAGACCGCATAGAATCTACTACCAACTCTCCACCCAACTCTTCCACCCAAGGCACTTATTAGAGGTAAATGACACTATACTGAAGCTATCTTAATAAGTGTTATGTTTTAAAATCCCCACTTTTCCCTATATTCATTAGCTTGCCAGTTCTAAGACCTGTTCCCTCCCCTCAGTGACCATACCACCTGGAGCCCTGGTAAATTATACCTAGTATATCAAAGAATATTTGCCTGTTTACCACAAACTACTTATGAGGGTTCTGCTCTGTGGGAAATCAATGGGGTCTTTTGTGATCCCTTGTACTGCAGCCCACCAGTCTCCTCTGTCCATGGACTTTTCCAGGAAAGAATACTGGGATGGGTTGCCATTTTCTTCTCCAGGAGGTCTTTCTACCCCAGGGATTGAACCCATGTCTCTTGTGTCTCCTGCTCTGCAAGGCAGATTCTTTACTACCGCACCACCCGGGATGCCCATTAGGTGGTAACTCCTCTGTCAAACTGTTAAAGTTTTCTTCAGCATCAGGCTTAGTTCAGAACTTGGCTATTTCCCTTGGAGCAAAACCCTCATAAGAGATATGCAGATGGCAAACAAAAGATTTGGGTGCTATTATCATGTGTGTGTGTGTGTGTGTGTGTGTGTGTGTGTGTGTGTGTGTACCTGTGCACTCTCTGTAGCAGTCACATCTTACTCTTTACAGTCACATCTTACTCTTTGCCACCCCATGTGCTGTAGTCCACCAGGCTCTTTTATTTCTCGTTTGCATATCTCAATACAAACCATGTTCTGTTGATAACAAATAGCTGAACTTTGTTGACCAAGCACATTTCTAACTGCTCTACAAACATTAACTAATCCATACCTACAACCACTATGTGAGTTATCATTTCCATTTAACAGAGATTAAGTAATTATCCCAAGGTAACATAGCTAATAAGAAACAAAGAAAGAATCTAAACCCAAGCAGCCTGCCTCCCATATTCCTGCATTTAACTCCAATGAGGTTCATTATTGCCTTAACTGCAGAATAAAGAAGAGATACTCCTTATCTGTTTCTGATACTATGGACATTTATCTCAGAATTTTCTGCTTTTGAATATCACATTTCTAAATTTAATGTCATGTTGGAGGCCCAAAAACACTGATAAGACAGATGAAGATTAGGTGGGAAAACAAAAGTAATAGACGGCCTTCATTGTGACAATGTGAGACTTTCACACTTATTTACCTGTTTGGAGATAATGTAGTTTCTTGACATAAACACAGGAAAAGGTACTCAAACTTATTTTATTTAATTAACTAATTAGAAAACATTAAGTTGTTTACTTCCTGTCATAAGATACTGACTTCAGACACTGGCATCTGTTCAACAATACACTGGCATCAGTCATTTATCTCTAATTAACTCAATATAGTTCATCTTGCTGCTGCTGCTAAGTTACGTCAGTGGTGTCCGACTCTGTGTGACCCCATAGATGGCAGCCCACCAGGCTCCTCCGTCCCTGGGATTCTCTAGGCAAGAACACTGGAGCGGGTTTCCATTTCCTTCTCCAATGCATGAAAGTGAAAAGTGAAAGTGAAGTTGCTCAGTCGTGTCCGACCCTCAGCGACCCCATGGACTGCAGCCTTCCAGGCTCCTCCGTGGGTGCCATTGCCTTCTCTGATAGTTCACCCTAGCTCTACTTAATTCAGTATACAGTCTATTTATATTCGGATTATAGGTAAGGCTACCTACATTCATGTTATAGGCGTACTTATCTCAGATTATTTGCACTTTTTAAACATTTCATGTAGTCATTCTTACCTTTCTCCTTGTATAATGTTTCATCTTCTAGTAATTCTACTTATTTATTCAGAAAATTTCTAAATATTCTTTAAAACTTAGTCTAAGTATCAATTTACAATGACTTCCTCACCCAGCTGTCTTAATTATGTAAATCCACTTTGTAATCCTGATGCACACTTCTTATACTTCAGCCATACCTCTTCTTCATTACCAAAGTGTATGCTTTAAAAGGACATAAATAATTTTGCATTTGTTTGTTGTGTATATATTTTTATTCATTTTTGCCTTTCATCCTAAATATAGAAACCTCTTAAATAGTCTACAGCATCTTTTTTCAGTTATTTTCCACTAATAATAATTTAAAATTCTGTATGAAAGAGTACTACAGAAAGCTTGATTGATGAATATTTTCTCCTTCCAAATTTAGAGTTTACATATAAACTATGGAAATAAAACAAATGAACACAGATAAAAATAAATTTCTAATATAATCATCTGATATTATTATCATTATTTTTTTTTTTTAGGAAATTTTATTTTATTTTTTTTCCACTCATAACCACAAGCTTCACCTCCTTTTAGTATCCAGTAAGAGTATGATGTATTTAGGGTTTACTTTATTATGAATATGCAAATATTAGTCTCATATTAAATATGTGATATAATAAAATTATATTTCCCTTACTGTACAAAGTTTTAGTTTACTCTGGAGTTGATAAGTGTCTTATTAAACTTTGCTTAACTTTCTATACTGCTTTTATTTATTTATTTATTTATTTTTAATTACAATACTGTATTTGTTTGCCATATATTGACACGAATCAGCCACAGGTGAACACAATCTCCCAATGCCGAAGCCCCCTCCCACCTCCCATCCCACATCCTCTACTTTAATCATCCTGTGCATCAGCCCCATGCCTCCTGCATCCTACATTGAACATAGATTGGCACTTCGTTTCTTACAAGAAAATATACATGTTTCATTGACATTCTCCCAAACCATCCCACCCTTTCCCTCTCCCACAGAGTCCAAAAGTCCACTCTATACCTCTCTGTCTCTTTGTTGTCTCACATATAAGGTCATCATTACTGTCTTCTAAATTCCATATATATGTGTCAGTATACTGTATTGGTGTTTTTCTTTCTGGCTTACTTCACTCTGTATAATCGGTTCCAATTTCATCCATCTCATTAGAACTGAGTCAAATTTATTCTTTTTAAGGGCTGAGTAGTACTCCATTGTGTATATGTACCATAGCTTTCTTATCCATTCATCTGCTGATGGACATCTAGGTTGCTTCCATGTCCTGGCTATTATAAACAGCGCTGCAATGAACATTGGGGTACATGAGTCTGTTTCAATTCTGGTTTCCTCGGTGTGTATGCCCAGCAGTGGGATTGCTGGGTCATAAGGCAGTTCTATTTGCAATTTTTTAAGGAATCTCCACACTGTTTTCCATAATGGCTGTACTAGTTTGCATTCCCACCAGCAGTGTAAGAGGGTTCCCTTTTCTCCACACCCTCTCCAGCATTTATTGCTTGTAGACTTTTGGATCACAGCCATTCTGACTGGTGTGAAATGGTACCTCATTGTGGTCTTGATTTGCATTTCTCTGATAATGAGTGATGTTGAACATCTTTTCATGTGTTTGTTAGCCATCCATATGTCTTCTTTGGAGAAATGCCTATTTAGTTCTTTGGCCCATTTTTTGATTGGATCATTTATTTTTCTGGAGTTGAGCTGCATAAGTTGCTTATATATCTTTGAGATTAGTTGTTTGTCAGTTGTTTCATTTGCTATTGTTTTCTCCCATTCAGAAGGCTGTCTTTTCACCTTGCTTATAGTTTCCTTTGTTGTGCAGAAGCTTTTAATTTTAATTAGATCCCATTTGTTTATCTTTGCTTTTATTTCCAGTATACTGGGAGTTGGATCATAGAGGATCCTGCTGTGATTTATGTCGGAGAGTGTTTTGCCTATGTTCTCCTCTAGGAGTTTTATATTTTCTGGTCTTACACTTAGATCTTTAATCCATTTTGAGTTTATTTTTGTGTATGGTGTTAGAAAGGGGTCTAGTTTCATTCTTTTACAAGTGGTTGACCAGTTTTCCCAGCACCACCTGTTAAAGAGACTGTCTTTACTCCATTGTATAATCTTGCCTCCTTTGTCGAAGATAAGGTGTCCATAGGTGTGTGGGTTAATCTCAGGGCTTTCTATTTTGTAATGAAAAGAATAAAATACTTAGGAATATTCCTACCTAAAGAAACTAAAGACCTATATATTGAAAACTATAAAACACTGATGAAAGAAATCAAAGAGGACACAAATAGATGGAGAAATATACCATGCTCATGGGTCGGAAGAGTCAATATAGTGAAAATGAGTATACTACCTAAAGCAATCTACAGATTCAATGCAATTCCCATCAAGCTACCAGCAGTAATTTTCACAGAACTAGATCAAATAATCTCAAGATTTGTATGGAAATACAAAAAACCTCGAATAGCCAAAGCAATCTTGAGAAAGAAAAATGGAACTGGAGGAATCAACTTGCCTGACTTCAGGCTCTGCTACAAAGCCACAGTCATCAAGACAGTATGGTACCGGCACAAAGACAGAAATATAGATCAATGGAACAAAATCATCTGATATTAAAATGGAATGCTCAAAGCCAGGCCTCAGTGATACGTGAACTGTGAACTTCGAGATGTTCAAGCTGGTTTTAGAAAAAGCACAGGAACCAGAGATCAAATTGCCAACATCCCCTGGATCATCGAAAAAGCAAGAGAGTTCCAGAAAAAATGAAATCTATTTCTGCTTTATTGACTGTGCTGAAGTCTTTGAAAGTGTGGATCACAATAAACTGTAGAAAATTCTGAAAGAGATGGGAATACCAGACCACCTGACCCGCCTCTTGAGAACTCTGTATGCAGGTCAGGGAAGCAACAGTTAGAACTGGACATGGAACAACAGACTGGTTACAAATAGGAAAAGGAGTACGTCAAGGCTGTATATTGTCACCCTGCTTATTTAACTTATATGCAGAGTACATAATGAGAAACGCTGGGCTGAAAGCAGAAGCTGGAATCAATATCGCCAGGAGAAATATCAATAACCTCAGATATGCATGTATACCACCTTTAAGGCAGAAAGTGAAGAAGAGCTAAAGAGCCTCTTGATGAAAGTGAAAGAGGAGAATGAAAAAGTTGGCTTAAAGCTGAACATTCAGAAAACGAAGATCATGGCATCTGGTCCCATCACTTCATTGGAAATAGATGGGGAAACAGTGGAAACAGTGTCAGGCTTTATTTTTCTGGGCTCCAAAATCACTGCAGACGGTGATTGCAGCCATGAAATTAAAAGATGCTTACTCCTTGGAAGGAAAGTTATGACTAACCTAGAGAGCATATTCAAAAGCAGAGGCATTACTTTGCTAACAAATGTACGTCTAGTCAAGGCTATGGTTTTTCCAGTAGTCATGTATGGATGTGAGAGTTGAACTATAAAGAAAGCTGAGCATTGAAGAATTGATGCTTTCAAACTGTGGTGTTGGAGAAGACTCTTGAGAGTCCCTTAAACTGCAAGGAGATTCAACCAGTCCATTCTAAAGATTAGTCCTGAGTGTTCATTGGAAGGACTGATGTTGAAGCTGAAACTCCAATACTTTGGCCACATGATGTGAAGAGCTGACTCATTTGAAAAGAAGCTGATGCTGGGAAAGATAGAAGGCAAGAGGAGAAGGGGATGACAGAGGATGAGATGTTTGGATGGCATCACCAACTCAATGGACATGAGTTTGGGTGGACTCTGGGAGTTGGTGATGGACAGGGAGGCCTGGTGTGCTGTGGTCCATGGGGTCACAAAGAGTCAGACACAACTGAGCTACTGAACTGAACTGAACTGAACCAAGATTTACAACAGTTCTCTTTCTGCAAATATTTAAAATAAAATTGCAATTAAAAAAAAAATCTGATGAAAGGTGATAAAATCACATTCTTTAAAATAATTTAATTTTAAGTAATGTCTCTGTTGTAGCTTCCCTGTTGGTTCAGTGGTAAAAAAATCTGCCTGCCAATGCAGGAGACACAGGTTAGATATTTCGGTCAAGAAGAGCCCTTGGAAAAGGAAATATCAATCCACTCCAATATTCTTGCCTGGGAAATCCCATAGACAGAGGAGACTGGTGAGCTACAGAACAAGGGATCACAAAAGACCCCATGTGACTTATTGACTAAACAACATCACTGGTGTTTTATATGCTTTATATGATTTTAAAATTGGTAGTGTGGAGAAATAATTTGCTTGCCTGAAATTCAGAAAACTGTAGGAGATAACATAACATAGTACTTATTCAAATATTTACATTTGAAAATTGTAAGTTGTAAATTTATTCAAATATCATTGGCATAATAAATAGCTGTGCTGAATTTCAATTCTACCATCAGTTCTGTGATTTGGGTTAAATATTTCACTTCTTGATACGCATTTCTCTGCAAAATGGGTGTAATCAATATCTATATAAAATAAATCTGCACTTTATTTGAATAATTGCATCAGAAATGGCATCAATTTTTTATTATTTCATACTTATCACTAGCCACTTATCCTTTACTTTCCAGATTTGTAAGAGAAAAATCTGCAATATTTATTTATAACTTATTACATATTTGAAGGGAATTTAGAAATATGAAATAAACACCCTCATTATGACAATGACTATATTATTGCTATCTAGAAAATTTAAATATGTCTATATGATGCTTTGTATACAGTTTAGCCTATATAATACTTTGCTTATTTTAGAAAATGAATACAGATTAGATACAGCAACTTAGGTTGTATGGTTTTGGAGTAAAGTAAAATTGGGAGGAATACTGAACAAAATTAGTATAAAAATGGTAAGTTCAGTAGCTTTCAAAAATTTTTGAATTTTACTTATTAAAAGAAACATACAACTTAACCAAGTATATACTCACATATATGCAACAGACACAACATTTTTATGAATTTTTTTTTTGTCAGACTAAGAATGTCCACAGATTTTTATACATTTCTCCTAGATTTGCATTTATGTAGAGGTGAGTTCCATATTCCTGTTCTTGAATTTTAGTTGACTCTGTAATTGTTTCAATGAATGAAATATGGTAGAAGTGATGTGCTTTTCTGGCCCATGCTTTGAGTAAGAAGAGACTGACACTTTTTACTTCATGGCTCTTGGAACATTTGTCCTCAGAACTTTAGCCTGACACATAAGAAGGGCAACTATCCCAAGTCACTAACCTATGAGGAAACCCATGGCCAACTATCCCAAGTCACCAAACTGTGTGAAAAGCCTATGTGGGAGGTTGATAAGGATTAGGTGGAGGCAGACAGAGATGAAGAGAAAGACCTGATTAGTGCCCAGTTATTCTAATCACTACCCTTTTGAAGCATCCCAGCTAAGACCTCAGATTACCTGAAGCAGAAACAGTTCTTTCCCAAAGATTTTGTGTTTGAAAATCAGTAAAACATTAATGATCATCTTTCCTAATTACTATGTTTTTAAGTAGTTTGTTATATGGTTCTAGGTGATCAAAAAGCTTATTGCTATTACATAATTTACATTGTTAATCTCAAAAAATTGGTCTTTATTCCCTGACCTGCTGAGAGATTTTAACTTATAGTATGTAAAACACTACTCTAGACTTTCTAATAAACAGTATACAACTTCATAAATTTTTACATGGGAAAAAATAAAAGAAATCCTAAATCTAGTATAGTTTGTTGGAGAATTTATCGGTTTTATTTACAAATTAAAAAAAAAAAAGCAATGACCTTAGTCCAGTTCCCAGTTCTTGAAAAATTATTTTACCTTTCTGAACTTTAATTTTCTTTTCTGTATTATAAAAGAATAATTCTTATATAAAGATTGTTAAAAACATGATAAATAGCCAGAAAACACCCCATATCAAAAATTAGTATTAAAACATGTATGTAAGTTGCTGCATTTATCACTCCATTTAAAAATAAATGATAATCAAAGCAAAGTTAATATTCTTTTAGCAATTCAGTGTAAGCAAAAACAATACTAGCAGAAGCTACAGCCTTGAAATATGCCTGTACTGTCTGCAGTAATTATTAATGACTCTAGCTTTGTTGGTGAAAATATCATGTTTCAGTGAAAATTGCTTTATCATTTCTCTGATCTGCAAGTGTGGACACAGTTTTAGGTAAATAAGACTAAAACTATACCAAGACAAGCTTGACTTTGAATTCTGCAAATTGGATTTCTTTGACCTTTTTCCTTCTGAGTTAGAATTCCTCTTGTACTTTAGGATGAACTTCCTGCTTTTCTCCAAGCCTTTTAAATCTTCTTTCCAACTAGACACCATTCTTAAGCCAACCATTTGCACTTGTTAGGTAACTAAATATACATGAGCATGAATGACATTGTATAACATGTTGCCTCGTGTATTTCCTTTCACTTTAAAGGTGGGATGAAAGCTTGATTCTTTTATTATTTTCACTATGAACAGGAGAGAAAAATGACATTGAAGGCCTTGGATATAGGCATGGACTAACATTATACTTTATTTTCTCACAAGGCAGACCAGATGATGACTGTGGTTGATGAACAGAAAGGAAAGAATTTAGGTGATTCTGCTTCCTAAGTAGGACAAGTTCTCTTGCTCCTTCCTGGGGAGGAGGAGCTATCTTATGAGCTTATCTTTATGAGCTATCTTATAGTAAGAGCATGTTCCATTCTTACACTCTTTTTCTAGTTATTCTTGTAATGGCACAATAAGACATCACCCGAGATTTTCCTGAATCCCACCTCAAGCTTGTGTAGAAAATACATTGTTAAAGTTATGAGTGTGAGCTTTTAAAGTCAGACACACTAGGTTTCCATTTATTTCTGTTTCCCACTTATTTGCTGACTGACCCTGGACTTTATTTTTATGACACTCAGATTTTTCATTGTAAAACACAGAATATTTTTCAACTAAATGAAATGCCATTTATAAAGCATCTCATATAGTATGTGAAAGATGCTTATTAAATCCTAGTTACCATCCTTATGAAAGTAAAAATTGCTCAGTCCTGTCTGACTCTTTGTGACCCCATGGACTATACAGCCCATGGAATTCTCTAGGCCAGAGTACTGGATTAGGTAGCCCTTCCCTTCGCCAGAGAATCTTCTCAATCCAGGGACAGAACCCACATCTCCCACATTGCAGACAAATTCTTTATCAGCTGAGCCACAAGGGAAGCCCCAAAATGCTGGAGTGGGTAGTCTATCCCTTTCCCAGCTGATCTTCCTGACCCAGGAATTGAACCAGGTCTCCAGCATTGCAAGTGGGTTCTCTACCATCTGGGCTATCAGGGAAGCTCTCATCATCATCATCCTTATAATTCAGTATAAAATTGAGATTCAAGGCTTCCTTGGTGGCTGGATCCTAAGGGATCCAACTGCAATGCAGCAGACCTGGCTTTGATCCCTGGATGGGGACGATCTCCTGGAGTAGGGGCATGACATCCCAATCCAGTATTCTTGTCTGGGGAATTACATGGACAGAGCTTCCTGGAAGCTCAGATGGTAAAGCCTCTACCTACAATGCAGGCAACCGGGTTCGATTCCTGGGTCGGGAAGATGCCCTGGTGAAGGAAATAGCAACCCACTCCAGTATTCATACCTGGAAAATCCCATGGACTGAGGAGCCTGAGGGGCTACAGTCCATGGAGTCGCAAAGAGTTGGACACGACTGAGTTACTTCACTTTGACTTTTCACTTTCGGGAGCCTGGCAAGTTACAGTTATGAGCTCACAAGGAGCTGAACAAGACTGAGCAACTAACACACATAACTGCTGCAGATGCTGCTGCTAAGTCACTTCAGTCGTGTCCAACTCTGTGCGACCCCATAGACGGCACCCACTGGGCTCCTCCATCCCTGGCATTCTCCAGGCAAGAACACTGGAGTGGGTTGCCATTTCCTTCTCCAATGCATGAAAGTGAAAAGTGAAAGTGAAGTCGCTCAGTCGGGCCCAACTCTTAGCAATCCCATGGACTGCAGCCTACCAGGCTCCTCCGTCCATGGGATTTTCCAGGCAAGAGTACTGGAGTGGTTGCCATTGCCTTCTCCAATGCAGGAAAGTGAAAAGTGAAAGTCAAGTCACTCAGTTGTGTCCGACTCTTCACGACCCCATGGACTGCAGCCTACCAGGCTCCTCCATCCATGGGATTTTCCAGGCAAGAGTACTGGAGTGTGTTGCCATTGCCTTCTCCAACACACATACACACACATTTATTCCTTAACCTGAGCAAGGGATTGGAAATAATATAAATACCTATAGAAAGGTAGACATTTTTAGCAAATTAGGTGTTATGTTATCCAGGCATCATAACAGGTCTACAAAGTAAATTTTGTTATTTCAAATTTTTATGAGGTGTAAATAATTCACATAGTTATATAGGTAAATCAGACCTTTTAATTAAAATACATGACTTCAAAATCCCTGCTCTTCCACACCATGCTGTCCTTTTCTCATATTCTCTCAATATATATTTCTAAGACTAGGTATATTTCATGCTTTGAAGAACAATTTACATAATTCAGAACTATATTTATGAGGCTTTTATCACCATTCTTCTCTGCACTTATTTTGCACTTAAGAAAGCATCCATATTTATTCAGTGACATTTTTTTGCTACTGGTAAGAATGTTTATTTACTTTTTAATGAAGAACTGAGGTGCTGAATGTATCTCCGTGTAATACAGGGATCTGGTAGAACTAATACTTATATGGTTATTTTTAAACACTTTCAAAGAACATCTCATATAATTTTATCTAATCTTCACATCCATCATATAAAATAGGCCCAGCAGATGTTATTCAGCCCGGGATTCAGAAAAACAAGACAATAAGTAGAGTAGACTAATAGGATCTATGTAATTCAAGGTTTACTGAGAATCAGTGGGAAAACAAACATTTATTGCTCGCTGGTCTTTACATGGATTAACTTGTATGAGTGTATTAGAGATGTCCTTCCTAAGGAAGGTCATGCCAAAGGTACATGAGCAGGTACATTGGGATATCCTAACAGCAGCCTACTCCTACTTCTCAGATGTGACACTTACCTAATGTATTAGAGAAAGGAATTATTTGTCCAAGAGTTTTATTGGTGGCTATACTGAGAAAAGTAAGGAGGGAACTTGAGGAGCCTGAGAAAATTATGACTCTGCAATGCTGTGTTTGACCCCTTTGAAAGAGATGGGGAAGACAGGCAGGAAGGAAAGTGGTAAACTACCTAACTTCTAAGAATGTTTGGACCAAGCTGGAAAAGAAATCTGTAGAGTCAAAGTGTTCCATTAGAAGAATCTTCTATCTCCTAGCAATAGGCCTAACTTAGTCTTTTTAGTATCCTATTCAGTCATTGGCTGGAAGCAGGCCTTACTTTAAATAAAGTTTAAATGAGGAAATAGATTTTAGAGGGTTCAGTATGGTATCAGCAATCACTTAGGATCCCACGCTAGGGAATCTGAAAGTAGATTTCATGGTCATCACATGCAGGATGCTCCTTTGTATTGGAAATCACCCTGTTTACCTTGCCTGCTTTTAGTAAAGAGCTTCTGGACTCAGACTGATAGAAGCTTTAATCTTAGTTCCCAGTTTTCTAACTTTGTGTCTTTGAGCTATTTCCTAACCGTTCTATTCCAGTTGACAATAATCTGGAAAGGATATTATGGCTTCTATCTTTACATCTTTCAAGTGTGTGTGATAAAAATGTACCCTTTAACATTGTGTCAATCAAAGAGATAATATGTATTAAGGACTTATTAATAATCATTAGGTAAGTAAATAATAAATGCCATTATTATTATAATATAAGCTACATAAATGAATTTAAACTTGTTTATTATTTCTAAGACAAACATTTTTTCTGAAAGTAATTCATGTTTTGGAAGGTATCTAAAAAGGTATTTCTAAAAACTGATTTTGAATTAGATGTGATCAAGAAAATGATGAAAATCCTGGATTATGAATTTTTAATGGTTCACAACTTCTTACTCTGGCATGACAATAAAATAATGACATTGTATTTTAGTTGTCTTTGTAAGACAGAACTTGAGGAAACTGAAATAAATAAACTCATGCTCAAAAAAGCAGACTTTTTCCAATAATGAATGTATGCCAGTATGTTTTCAGTTAAAACAAAGTGTCTGATGCATGTATATGCTACTTTTATTATTTTCATAATTGTCTAGATTGACTCATTCATCAGATGTAATACCTTTATGATATTGTTGGTATAAAGAGGCTTCCCTAGTGGCTCAGACAGTAAAGAATCTGCCTGCAATGCAGAAGACCCCAGTTTTATCCCTGGGTGGGGAAGATCCCCTGGAGAAGGGAATGGCAACCCACTCCACTATTCTTGCCTGGGGAATTCCATGGACAGAAGAGCATAGTGGGCTACAGACCATGGGGTTGCAGAGTCGGACATGACTGAACAGCTAACACTTTCACTTTAGTACAGTTAGACTGAGTACTGTCATTTATAAAACAGGATTAATAATATCTGTCTACTTCAAGTGGTTAAGATTAATTGAAATTGCTTACTTAAGAGCACTAAATACACTATGTAAGGCAGAGAATATGCACAATATTTATTAACTTTGACCCTTACTTTCATTCTCCCCTTATTTTTCCTTTTTATTTATTCTACGCTCCTCCAAGAAAAATTAATTTTGAAAATTTAGTTTCTGTTTTAATTTAGTTTCCAACTGAAATGAATGGTTGCAATCAGATGGATGTACTGATTGGATTAAATCAGACTGTGGTCTTCCATTTAAATTAAATGTTATGTAAAAGTACAGTCACTTATTCATTTATAATGAAAATTCAATACCTTCAAAATAATCTAAGAAATTTTTGGTATTTCTTGATGTATTTGGGAAAGAAGGGTATGTAACATCAATCAGTTTCATTATTTTCATTTTAAAATTATGTGATTTTCAAAGAATAATTTATTCTTTTAAATCCAATTTTCTAGGCTAAAGCATTTTGAAAAAGTGTCCAAAACTAGTAAAAAGTTGGATTTATTAAAAAAAAATCAGAAGTTGAAGCACATTTATTGTACAATTCATTATCTAGGTTAAAATAATTCAGGTCCATTAATAATCTTGTGAGATATGTGGGCAGGGGGAAGCTGACCTTTAACAAACTCAGCCTAATCAGTTTTAAAAGCATTTTGTAAATATCTTGTTAAAATTGAGGCATCTAGGAAGAATTCAAACATATAGATCAAATGCAAAAAAGTTTGTGCCATAGTCACATAATTGAAACTTATTTTGTCATAAAATGGTTTGAATATTATCAAAGATCGTATTTCTTATGCACACAGAAAAGGTCTTTGCTGAAACTTGATAGAATTCATTATGCTAAATATCTTAATATTTATGTGATAAGAGTATAATATGAATTTTATGAGTGATTAAAATGTATATATATAGTTTATTTGATTGCATTAAAACATTTCTTATGGTAGTAACTATAGTTCTTTTGAGGAGAAATTCCTGAACAATGGTATTATCCAAGAAGTGAGAGGTCATCAGTTTTAACTTCCAATGTGTTGAGTTTATATTGCATTGTGCCATTAAAAAGCCATTTTCTCTCTGTGATTCTGTGCCTCCTAATAGGCAGATATTAGGATATTTATCTACCTGGCAATATTCTCAGCCAATATTTGTCAGTTTTACTCTGCACAATTACAGCAGAAAAGGATTGGAAAGGAAGGGAATAAAGAAGAATAGACCACAAAGAAAGTAAATATGTATATGACAGAAGGGTTAATATTTTCACTTTTCTTTGCTTTTTTTTTTTATCACTCCATACATTTTTTTCACGGGATGAAATTTCTTAAAGACAACCACATAGTTTCTTCACCTATATGCAGAGTTGTTTTATGAAGGGCATCTTGCATCTCTCTTTGTGACAGGAAAATAGAATAAGACTATTTTAAAAACATTTAAATGTAGGTTTTCTTTGATTGGAAATTTTATCTTCTCTCTTGAGAAACTTTATGGACATAAGGATGCTTAGATGAGAGGAAGGGCAGTGAGACTTCATATCCTAATGCCACAGAGAAACATCCATGATGGTAATCAAGGCCCATGCTATTATCAATAGGGAGTATTTTACTGTCATAAACATCATTGAACAGATCTAAGCTAGTACAGTAGCTTAGATGTTACACAGAGAACAGATATAACCAAATGTAACATGCCAAAATCTATACATTTAAAGACATCTAAAATAGTAGTTATTTCTCAAATAGGAGAATTAGAAAGTAAATGAACTAAACAAAAGCAAAACCCACACAAGTATTTCCCCATGATGAAAGATTTAAATCATAATACCAAATAAAATTGTCTAAACTCTACACAAAACAAAAATCTGCAGTAAAAAGAATGTATAGATTTAGTAAATAACCACTTCAAAGGAAATTAGAGAATTTTGAAAACAAAATTAGATTGATTTACTAGTATGATCCATAATGAAAAGGTCTAGACATTGATATAAAATCATATGCTATTCTCAGTATAATGGATATTTATGCTAAGATAAAACTTACTTTACTTTTTTATTTATTTTATAAGAATAAGATTTAGTTAAATACAACGGCCTTTGAAAGTATGTGGTTTTGTATTTGAAATTGTTTATGTTATTCGAGGGCTAAGATATTAAGTAGTTTATACCACTATTGCAAATGAATATACAACATAATGAGTCAACAACATAGAAATGTAATTACTATAAACATACCAACTTTGGGCCATTTCACAAATGGAGAGACAAGGATACCTCGGATGACAGTGAAGGTGGGCTGTTTTATGTAGTCAATAGAATCTTGTTTGGGACACTTCCATCTTCAACGCTGGACTTCAAGATTGTCCTTGACATCTCTGTCTCAGTTAACCAGCTCAGAAAACAAGCACATAAAATTTTTTTATGATCAAAGTCTATAAGTGACTCAGGTTACCTCTGATTACATTCCATTAGTTATGTATCATTCAGTCAGCTACAGTGAATTCAAGGGAAGCAGAGAACAATACCCAGTTCAATGTGCAGAGTTTCTATGTGATGCCTGTCATCTTACTTCTGATTTCAAGACCTGAAAACTCAAAAGATAAGTCATCAACACTTTCAAACTCAATATACAACAGTGGATTGATGAAAAGTTATCTATACAAAATGAACTGGAAAAGTAGGAAGTAAAAAGCCCTGAAATTGCAAGGATGAAGAAAATGATTCTATTTTATAGGGAGGCATTGTTAACAATCTTACCTAGGCAAATGAAAATTCTTTGATTAGAAACTAAATGATCTCTCAAAGTGTTTGCAATGGTCCCAGCTTTGCCTTCTGGGGAATCATTCCTTACTTGCTAGTTTCCATGCCCACTTTTGTAGTGAGTGTTGAGAATCTAATTTGCTTAAGGTACAGTGCAGCTTTTGTTTCCTACGCACTCCAGTATTCTAACCTAGAGAATTAGATGGACTATACAGTCCATGGGATCACAAAGAGTCGGACATGACTGAATGACTTTCACTTTCACTTTCCTGCTCTGTGAAACCTTGGAAAGTGAAAAGTGAATGTGTTAGTTGCTCAGTCATGTCTGACTTGTTGCAGTCTCATTGAACTGTAGACTCCTCTGTCCATGGAATTCTCCAGGCAAGAATACTGGAGTGGGCAGTCATTCTTTTCTCCAGGGGATGTTCCTGACCCAAGGATCAAACCCTAGTCTGATAAACTGCAGGCAGATTTTTTACCGTCTGAGCACCCAAGGAAGCCCTTTGTAAGCCTAGGGTTTATTTACAGCTGTGGCAAAGATACTTGGGGGAATAGGTTCTCATTTTCTAAGCTATATTATTTCTTAAAATCCTGATATTCTATTGACCTACTTCCTAGTCATCATTTCCAGGTAAAGGAAAGTATATCCAAAGCTTTCTCTTAGACATAATTCTTAAGGTTTCTTTGTTTTTTACTGTTTCTTGACACCATTTTCTCATGCTTTCTATCAATACTTAATGGCAGTCACCAAGAAATCATTTAAAATAAAAGTGTTTAGTGGGAAGATAAACACTTTGTATTATATTGCCACAGATCTAAATGGGTTTTAAAATATCTGAATGAGAGTTTGCTGTCCAAAGCTTTTTGTTTTTTCCAGACTTTTGATGAAGTTATTCTTTGCTTTGCCAATGAGTTACTGTTTCTCTGAGCTCAATTCTACTTGTGATACCAAGTAGAATTGGTTTTTTTTTTTACTAAAAGGAATAAGCAGTTATTTATACATATGATTGTGCTTCCCAGATGGCTCAGAGGTAAAGAATCCGCCTGCCCATGCAGGAGACACTGGTCCAATCCCTGAGTCTGGAGATCCCCTGGAGGAGGAAACGGCAAGGAGAATCCAGTAGTCAGGGGAGCCTGGCAGGTTACACTCCATAGAGTTGCAAAATCAGACATGACCAAAGATACACACACACATACAATGAATAGTTGATTTTTTTCTGGCCATTTTCTTTAGAGCTGTAGGTCTAGTGACTGTCTCTCATGTTTTTCAGGTGGCAATTTTATGAAGATAGCTTGGCATTGCATTGAATAGATCTCTAGGTTTCCAGCCTGTAGTGTTTCCCCCTGCCCTTTGCTATTTTCTTCCTAATCACTGTGACAAGATCACATAGTTTACATTTTTTTACAGAAGCATTCCAATTTATAGTTTCAAAGCAGACTCCAAATGTAATGGCTAAATAAAATGTAAGTCTATTTCTTGCTTAGTTCTAGGGAATGAGGGTATGGAGCCACTCACCTACTAAAAATAGTTATTCAGAGAGTCAGTTTGATGCAATATTTATTATAATGTCTTAAATTGTGATTTTGGTGTCATAGTAATTAACACTATTTCAATAAGCTGGAAGAGTTAAGAGCATGGAGGGATTTTCATGAAAAATTTTCTGGGCCATACATGATAATGGCACAGAAAAATATCACTTATATTCCATAGGGTAGTATGCAATCACATGACCACATGTACCTACAAGGGAACCTAGGAAATACAGTCATTGTACCCCCCAAAAATGAAATGATTTTTGTGGAAAGCTAGCGGTTTCTATAATGCCAATTTTATCAAGTGAAAATTAGAATTGAAATAATTAATTTTAAAAATGTTTATATGGTTTGATATAATGTAAATTAAGCATTTGACATTATTAATTTTCCAAGAAATATTTTGTTGAATACTACTATTTATATTATTGACTATCACATTCAGTTAAGGTTTTAATCAAGTCCCAAGTTAATGAATTCTGCAATTCATTGTTTTCATGTATCATATGCAGATATCAAATGCTTGATTATCATATTCAAATTTCACATGTGCATTAAATGAGGGATGGAGTTTGGATTAGTCAATGACAGATTATAATGGAAACATGATTATTTGGAAATAATATATAACTTTTTCCTTTCTTTATGTCATATACCAATAATTCCAAGTGAACCTAATATTTAATTTAAATTGAAAATTAAACAATTTTATTAAAGATATGTGTAAATATTTTTGAACATTTTGAGAAAGTGCTTCAGAGCAAATGTGAAATTTATACTAGACAGCATAAAAACATTTATATTGAAGAGAGTTCAATGGATAGTATCATTTGATAAATGGAAAAGAAGACTGAATAAAAACAAAGACTCTCAGAAATCTGTGGGACATCATCAAGGATACTCATATTTACATAGTGATAGATTTCAAAGGGAAAAGAAAGGGGCTGAATGAATATTTGATGAAATAGCACTAATTTTGCAAATTTGATGAAAAGCATTAATTCTCACATCCAAGAAGCTCCATAAATTCCTTAGAGCATAATTTCAAAGGGATCTAGACCTAGGCAAATTGTATAAACTATCAAAAGTCCAAGCTATGGTTTTTCTAGTAGTCATGTATGGATCTGAGAGTTGGACCATAAAAAAGGCTGAGCGCTGAAAAACTGATATTAGAGAAGACTCCTGAGAATCCTTTAGACGGCAAGGAGATCAAATGATTTAGGCTGTAAAACAAATGCAAATAAATTTAGAAAAATTGAAAAATATGAAAAATATTCTCTAGTCACAATGGGATAAAACTATAAATGAATAATGACAATAATTGAGATTCACAAATATGTGGAAACTTCATAGCACGTGCGTCAATAAGAAATGGATTAAGGACATAATCTCTAGGGAAAGTAGAAATTACGTTGAAGTGAATAAAAAGCCACACTAACACTTATGGGATGAAGCAAAAGTATTTCTTTTCTTTTTTATTTTACTTTATAATATTGTATTGGTTTTGCCATACGTCAACATGAATCTGCCACGAGTGTACACGTGTTCCCAATCCTGAACCCCCTCCCACCTCCCTCCCCATACCATCTCTCTGGGTCATCCCTGTGCACCAGTCCCAAGCATCCTGTATCCTGCAGCGAACCTGGACTAGCGATTTGTTTCTTATATGATGTTATACGTGTTTCAATGCCATTCTCCCAAGTCATCCCAACCTCTCCCTCTCCCACAGAGTCCAAAAGACTGTTCTATACATCTGTGTCTCTCTTTGCCATCTCACATACAGGGTTATCGTTACCATTTTTCTAAATTCCATATATATGTGTTAGTATATTGTATTGGTGTTTTTCTTTCTGGCTTACTTCACTCTGTGTAATCAGCTCCAGTTTCATCCACCTCATTAGAACTGATTCAAATGTATTCTTTTTAATGGCTGAGTATTACTCCATTGTGTATAGGTACCACAGTTTTCTTATCCATTCATCTGTTGATGGACATCTAGGTTGCTTCCATGTCCTGGCTATTATAAACAGTGCTGCAATGAACATTGGGGTAAATGTGTCTCTTTCAATTCTGGTTTCCTTGGTGTGTATGCCCAGCAGTGGGATTGCTGGGTCATAAGACAATTCTATTTCCAGTTTTTTAAGAAATCTCCACACTGTTCTCCATAGTGGCTGTACTAGTTTTCATTCCCACCAACAGTGTAAGAGGGGTCCCTTTTATCCACACCCTCTCCAGCATTTATTGCTTGTAGACTTTTGGATTGCAGCCATTCTGACTGGTGTGAAATGGTACCTCACTGTGGTTTTGATTTGCATTTCTCTGATAATGAGTGTTGTTGAGCATCTTTTCATGTGTCTGTTAGCCATCTGTATGTCTTTGGAGAAATGTCTATTTAGTTCTTTGGCCTATTTTTTGATTGGGTTGTTTATTTTTCTTGAATTGAGCTGCAGGGGTTGCTTGTATATTTTTGACATTAGTTGTTTGTCAGTTGCTTCATTTGCTATTATTTTTCTCCCATTCAGAAGGCTGTCTTTTCACCTTTCTTATAGTTTCCTTTACTTCTTAGGAAATTTAAACCTGCAAATACCTGTATTCAAAAGAAAAAAAAATCTAAGTTTAATAAACCTTTCCTTAAGAGAGTAGAAAAAGAAAGCTAAATTAAAAGCAATGCTAAGATAAATTAGAATGAAATAAATGATTAGAGAGAAAATAAATATAATTAGAGTGAAAATAAATGAAATAGGAAACATAAAAACAATAAAGAATATCAAAGAAACCAAACATTCGTTCTTGAAAATTAACAAAATTGACAAACCTTTAGCAAGATTGACCAAGAAAAGAGAAGATTCAAACTACTAAAACCAGGAGTGAAAATTTGGATATCACTACTGAAGTTACAGAAGTACAGAGGAAAATAAGAATAATATATATGATTGCATGTCAACAAATTGTGCAGCTGCAATAAAATGGATGTATCCCTTTAAAAGACACAAATTACTGGAACTAACTCAAAAGGAAATAGACAATGTGAATAAATCTGTAGCAAGTCAAATTGTGATATGTAATTCATAATTAAACAGAAACACACACACATATAACATCCTAAAATATAGTTCCAGATAGTTTTATGCATAAATTTGATCCAATATTTTAAAAATAATTAGGAACAATCTTTTACAAATTCTTTCAAAACTAGAAAACCTGATATATCTTAGCTCATTCTATAAATTTCTGTATATTCATTGTAATTTGTTGATACCAAAACTAAACAAAGAAATCATAAGAAAAGAAAAATGCAAGCCAATACACTTTATAAATATGGATGCAAAATTCTCAACAAACCACTAGAGAACCTATGCCAGAAATATCTAAAAGGACTATATACTATGGCCAAGTGAAGGTTTATCTCAGCAAAGTTGATTTAACAGATACAAATCAATGTAACAAACCATATTAATAGGGAACAAAAATCACATAACCGACTCAGTAGGTACCAATAAAACCAACTGAAATACTCCAAGAGGCTTTCATTATAAAAACACTTGACAAATTAAGGAACACATACTCAACCTAATAGAGGCTATCTACAAGGAAAAAAAAAAGAAGAAGAAGGAAAACATTTAAAAAAATACAGCAAGTATTGTACTTAAATAGTAAAAACTGAATGTTTTCCCTCTAGGATTACAAATAAGCCAAAGATGTGTCCTTTCACCACTTCTATTTCAATATATATTGAAGTGTGTTGGAGGTTTTATCCATGCCTATTAGTCAAGAATAAGAGCAAAAAGTAGCCACGTTGGAGAATAATAAATAAAACTATTTCAATTCATAGATGACATGATTTTGGTATGGAAAGTTCTAAGGAACCCACATACTGCATTCATATTCATATAACACTATCAGAACTTATAAATGAATTTAGCAAGGTTGAAAGTTTCAAGACAAGTACCTCTTACACTGCTGGTGGGAATGCAAACTAGTACAGCCACTATGGAAAACAGTGTGGAGATTCCTTAAAAAATTGCAAATAGAACTGCCTTATGACCCAGAAATCCCACTGCTGGGCATACACACCGAGGAAACCAGAATTGAAAGAGACACATGTACCCCAGTGTTCATTGCAGCACTGTTTATAACAGCCAGGACATGGAAACAACCTAGATGTCCATCAGCAGATGAATGGATAAGAAAGCTGTGGTACATATACACAATGGAGTACTACTCAGCCCTTAAAAAGAATAAATTTGACTCAGTTCTAATGAGATGGATGAAATTGGAACCGATTCTACAGAGTGAAGTAAGCCAGAAAGAAAAACACCAATACAGTATACTGACACATATATATGGAATTTAGAAGATAGTAATGATGACCCTATATGTGAGACAACAAAAGAGACACAGAGGTATAGAACGGACTTTTGGACTCTGGGGGAGAGGGAAAGGGTGGGATGGTTTGGGAGAACGGCATTGAAACATGTATACTATCTTGTAAGAAACGAAGTGCCAATCTATGTTCAATGCAGGATGCAGGATGCAGGATGCATGGAGCTGGTGCACAGGATGATTCAGGGAGATGATGTGGGGTGGGAGGTGGGAGGGGGCTTTGGCATTGGGAGATTGTGTTCACCTGTGGCTGATTCATGTCAATGTATGGCAAAACAAATACAGTATTGTAATTAAAAATAAATAAATAAATAAAAATTTTTAAAAAATTGAATAGTATTTTACTCATTGTAATAGCAATGAACAATTCAAAAATGAAATTAAGAAAACAATTATGTTTACAATAGTATTAAAAATAATGAAATACTCCTGAATAAACATAACAAAATTAACAAGAAAAGTGTAATATTTGTATGTGGAAGCTATCAAACATTATTTCAAAATATTAAGGAAGCCTAAAATAAATGGAAATATTTTCGATATACATAGGTTAATAGAATCAGTTTCATTTAGGAGGCTATATACCCCCAAATGATCTACAGATTTGATGTAATCTTTTGTCAAAATTCCATCTTCCTTTTTATTTTTTGAAAACTAAGAAGATGATCCTACAATTCAAATGGAAATGCAAGAGGCCCAGAATGGCCAAAGCAATCTTCGAAATAACCAACAAGCTTGAAGAAATTCACACTTTAGAACTCAATAGTATGCTACAGTAATCAAAACAGTGTGGTACTGACCAAAGTATAGACATATACATTAGTGGAATGTAATTGAAGGTTCTCTAATAACAACATATACTCAATTGATTTTACCCAAAGGTGCTTGCAGAATTCAGTGGGGGGAATAGTAATGGTTTTAAGAGTGGTTCAAGTTCAAATAAATGAAGTTAAAGCTGGATATCAACCACATATAAGATTTAACTCAAAATATATCATAGATATAAACGGAGTCAAAACTAAAACCATCTTAGAAGTACCTCTTAGAGTAATATGAAATGGGAAAAAGCATTTGAATATTTTTCAGTGATGGCTTAAAAATGGCCCATAAGCACATGAAAAGATGCTAAGCACATCAGTCATATGGAAACTGTAAGTCAAAAGCACAATTAGATGCCCCTTCACACCCACTAAGATGGCAGTCAAGTGACAAGGATGTGGAAAAGTTGGAACTCTCACATATTGCTGGTAAGAAATCCAAAATGTCACCACCATTTTGAAAATCAGTATAACAGTATTTCAAAACATTAAAAATAAAGTTCCCATATGACCCAACAATTCTACCCTTAGTACTTTACACAAGAGAATTAAAAACATATATACACTAAAACTTCATGTTTAATGTATGAATGTTCACAACAGCATTATTCATAATAGATAAATGAAAATTCCATCAACTAATGATCTTAAAGTGAGTTATGGCATATTAATATAATGGAATATCATTTAATTATAAAAAGAATGATGATCTTCTAGCTAATATACCATGGATGATGGAAAAATGATGTTAATTTAAATAGACCAAAAACAAAAGACCATATATTATAAAGTTTTGTTTCTTTCATATAATATATGTTTACATGTTTACTATGTTTACATAAAGTGCATAGGAAACCACAGAGAAAGAAATTGGATATGTCTTTGCTAAGGACTAGGAAAAGGGTAAATGGAAATTTATGATCTCATATCCAATAATTTCATCTTTATTTGTCCTCATTTCATTCTGTTTGTACTTATATCACTTCCTCAGAGAGACTAGTCTCTTTCCTAATTTCATTTTCATTTTCTTTGTAGCATTCATTGTCTTATGACTTTATTTTTACTATATTTCCCTCTATAAGAAGGAAAACCTTTGAGGGGCAAAAACTTGACCTTTTTTTTTTGCTAATTTCTGTGTTTTTTATATGTGAAACAGTATTAATGCTGGATTTATTACTGAAAAAGAAATGACTATTATCAAAACTTTCTTAGTGCACCTCTCAATTTAAATATTTCCATATTAGTACTTTTACTGTTTTGAAATTATAACTATATTGTAAAAATTTGGGCTGTGTAAGAACTTGTAGCATGATTTACACAAGTATCGTGCCCCTGTATGTAGCATCCTATATGTGTATGCGTTTCTAAATAATCGCTAATTGAAATTAGTAGTTAATAGAAAACATTGATAAAGCACTATGAACAATGACTATAGTGAAGTCATTCAGTCATGTCCGACTCTTTGCGACCCCGTGGACTGTAGCCTACCAGGCTCCTCTGTCCATGGGATTTTCCAGGCAATAGTCCTGGAGTGGATTGCCATTTCCTTCTCCAGGGCATTTTCCCAACCCAGGTCTCCCACATTGCAAGCAGATGCTTTACCGTCTGGGCCACCTTATAATTTGCTTAGATAATTTTTAAAATACAGTTTACTTTCTTTTCCACTTTGCAAGACAATACATTTATTGCTGACAAGAATGTATAGAAAACTGCACTAATATTTCAGAAACTTATGAACACATTGCTAATATTATCTAACTTGAAAAAAATCTAATAAAATGTTTTTCCTGTAATGGAAAGGAAGCCAGCAATCTAAGAACTGAATTTTCTCTTCTTTTCCTTTAATCAAAGATTATTTTTCCTTCCCAGGAACTAAAACAGTGAAACAAGCAATGAACTAAACAATAAAACTATATCTATATTTATCTCCTTATCTATTTTCCAATTAGTTAATGGAACTAATTATTTTGCTCTTTAATGAGAAAAAAAACTCATTAAGGGAGAGATTTATGTACATGTACAGTACAGTGGACATGACTGAGTGATTGAACTGAACTGAACAACAATATTATTACTTATACACATTGTAGATTTATGCTATTGATAGTATTATTTCATGAATATTATATATTTGTTACTTATTACTGAGCATTAGCAAAGTCTAAATTTAGAAATATTTCTGAAGAGAATTCAAAGCTATAAAAATATTTCCCTAATATTTAGATATTCTCAAGTAGAGTGAAAAACATGTTAGTTTACAGACAGTAGAAAATATTTTAGTATTCTGTTCCTTTCACAACCATTTTTCATGCTTTGGTAAAGTGAAATTTTCTAATCAGAGTAAAGTGGCATGGTGAAGGTGTAGATAATGTATTTGGATGAAGGTTTTTAATGAATGTGGTGTTTATTAAGACACAATCCATTAAAAGAAGACTTGCATGGTTGTCTCACATTATTTTATTGATTTTTACTTCATGCATGATTCAAGGTGAGAATTATTCTTTATGAGAAATACTCTCATTCTAATCTTTAATTTCATAATGCAGTCCTTTTTGTTTATTTTTATGGCTTGGAATATTTCACATGTATAAGGTTTACATGCCCTCATAACTATAACTTTGAAATGGAGAATCAGAATTAGCATAATGATAGACATTTAAGGGTTTCAGCATATAAACATTATTATTTTTTCTGATAATTTATTCTTTTTTCCAAAATTTGGTTTTCTGACAGAAAATATTGTGGGAGCCAGCATAAGGAACTCCGCCCATGGCAAAGGTCATGAGGAAGGAGGCTTCGGCATATGCAAAGGCGTGATCAAGCCTCAGGAAACCCCCTGTTCCTAAGCATCTACCCCAAAACCAGAGTACTTTACAAGGGGCTCTCCCCCATAACCATTTCTCTCGGAGAAGGAGTTGACATGCAGCTCCAAGGCAATAAAAATTCCTGGGCATGACAAGAGTATTTCAACTGACGGGACTCCTCTGAAGGTTATCTAGCTCACCTGTATAGGTTCCTCCGGCAGTATGTGATTGTTTACAACCCCCAACTGTGAGAGGCACGAGGTGTTTTGGACTTACTAAAGGAAAATTCTTGTGGGAAGTTAGAAATGATTAGTATATTGGGTTGGTTGGGAATTATATTGGTGAAGGGTTTTTTCATTTGTTGTGTCAATAATTACTGCTAATTCCCTGCCCTGGGTGTGACAAGGGTGTCTCAGGTCAAACCTCTCTGCTGACAGATTAGCTTGTGTGACAATCTCTCAACCATAAACAGCACAGAGAGTTTTGGAGGATTTTGAAAGTCTTAATTAGCATAGGGCTTTTCTCATTATTGAGTCAATGATTGCTGCCAGGCCTCTGTATCCTTAGGCACCTGGGAATATATTAATCAATGTATTTGGAACATAGAAAAGGAAATATAGTGGTTTTGATGTTAGCAATACTAGACTTTTGAGTTAATGAATTTTCTCTTTTGTTATAGACCACTGTACTTTGTTATAAATCTCTGTGTCCTTGCTACAAAAAATGTAACTTTATCACTATCTTAAGACTAAATAGATCTTAAGGGAAACATTGGTGAAGGGTTTTCATTTGTTGGGCTGATGTTTTGCTGCTAAATCTCCATATTCCCTGCCTTTATAATAAATATAACTAGCATATAGGAGAAATAAGTATTAACCTTTAAGCAGATAGGAGAAATAAGTATTAACCTTTAAGACTGATCATGTTAACCTTGGGTTAAATAAATTCCTTTCTTGATTGTAACTCACTACACCCTCACCCTATAGGAATGCAACTTTATTTGGAGTCTGGTGCCTGGTTTAAGGAAAAACACCCTTGGAAAAAATAAGTTTTTGGTTATCAGAAAGAAAGAGTTGTAAATGTCAGCAGGCAGAAATGGCTTGAAGATGATGTAAAACCCCCAAGACCTTCTTTTTATGTAAAGCACCTGATTTTGATAAAGGTCAGGACTGCTGACCCCCGTGTAACTCTATATTCATCTCTATGTGTAAAAAAAGGTATATAAGAAAACCTGAAAAATAAAGAAATGGGATCAGTTCCTGGAAAGACTGACTCCCCCATGTCGTTCTTTCTTGCTCCCCATTTTTCCAGCTGAATTCCCATCTGGAGCATGGATGCTATTCCATGTAAACCAAGTTATTCAGCTTCTTTTTCTCCACTAATTTTCCTACTACACTATCCGTTTCTAATCTCTCTATATATCTGTAATTAAATATGTATTTTTCCAAGGACGCCGACTCCGTCTCCACCTTCAATCCTGGACAAGCCCCAAAATGTTAGACCTCACGGCCTTTCCCAGAGATCAGTCGCCCAAGAGATCGCCAAGACACGGACTCGATGCAAACCGCAAGAGGATTTATTAGGCCGGCGCGCAGGGGTTCGACCACCACTAGGGAAGAACGAACCCGAACATTCGTTACAGAGCAGTTTTAAGCACCAAAACCACAAACAGGTACAGCTAGGGTGGAGCGGCCTGATTGGTACACAGGTTTTGATATTTTCAGGGATAGCTCCATTTGTTATCAGGCCAAAACGGCTGAATGGTTTTGAGGTAAACATCTCCCGGAAAACCTCCCAGAGGCTGCATTCCTGAGAGATGAGCTCCTTACACAATCTTGAGATAAAGGTCTGTCTTAAGATTAACTGAGGGCCTGTTGCCCTAAGGCGCTAGTAAATTTTAACCTTCTTTTTTTTTTTTTTTTAATTATTTACCTTTCCTCTCAGAATCACCCTGGATCACCCGGGCTGGACCCTAGCAAAATATTAAGTAGTTTTTTTCTTTTAAATTGAAACTTGAAGATCTGAACGTGTCAATATCAAGTATGTCATTGGTCATGACATTACAAGGATGTAAAATGGAATACAAGATTAAACTCTCTCATACTTTGAGAATCATTTTACAGGCCTACCAAAGTTTACGTCCCTATATTAACAGAATTGTTCACAAAACACATATATACATATACAACTTCTATATAAGCAGATTGGAGAAGGCAATGGCACCCCACTCCAGTACTCTGGCCTGGGAAATCCCATGGACGGAGGAGCCTGGTAGGCTGCAGTCCATGGGGTAGCGAAGAGTTGGACATGACTGAGCAACTTCACTTTCACTTTTCACTTTCATGCATTGGAGAAGAAAATGCAACCCACTCCAGTGTTCTTGCCAGGAGAACCCCAGGGATGAGGGAGCCTGGTGGGCTGCCGTCTATGGGGTCACACAGAGTCGGACACGATTAAAGTGACTTAGCAGTAGCAGCAGTATATAAGCAGATGCTTACAAATAAGAAGTAAAATAGAGAATTAATACAATTTTCTGGGTAATACAAACCTAATAGCAATATTTAATGTCTAGAGAATTGTCTCAGTTTTCCACTTCACTTTGTGTGCAAATCTACGCCATGAATAACAGCCTTAGAAAATATTCCTTAGAAAGGAAACCTGTTACTGAGTTTAAAATTTTTGTTAAGGTCAGACTGTAAAAATCCCATGTGATCAGTTAAATCACAGACACAAAGCAATTGCTTTTAGTGTTATCCAATATTTAGTTCCTTGTGTGCAAATGTGGGTTGTTTATTAATGAAAAGACATATACTCTCCTGTACTAGTTTGAAAAAGAATAATTGCATACAATATATTGCTTTGTAGTTACCTAGTATTTTACTTTCACTCTCTAAGACATGAAAAAATGACTTTATTAATCTCTTCATCTTCAGTTCCTTGAATAGTTTGAATATAGACTAACTTTAAAAAATAACATTTTAAAAGACACTTGATCATTGAAAGAAAAGTTATGACAAATTTAGACAGTGTATTAAAAAACAGAGAGGCATCACTTTTCTGACAAATGTCCATATAGTTAAAATGATATTTTTTTTTTTTTTTTTAATGGGACTTCTCTGGTAGCTCAGTGGGTAAAGAATCTGCCTGCAGTGCAGGAGACCTGGGTTCGATCCTTGGGTTGGAAAGGTCTCCTAGAGAAGGAAATGGCTACCCATTCCATTATGTTTACCTCAAAAATCCCAGGGAGAGAGGAACCTGGTGGGCTGCAGTCCATGGGGTTGCCAGGAGTCGGGCATGACTGAATGACTAACACAGGGTTTTTTTCAGATAGAAAGTTGGACAGTAATGAAAGCTGAGCACCAAAGAATTGATGATTTTGAGTTGTGGTGCTGAAGAAAACTCCTGAGAGTCCTTTGGACTCCAAGGTGACCAAACCAGTCAGTCCTGTAGGAAATCAACTGAATAATCATCAGAAGGATTGCTGTTGAAGCTACAATACTTTGATAATCTGATGTGAAGAACAGACTCACTGGAAAAGACCCTGATGCTGTGAAGACTGAAGGCAAAAAGAAAAGGGGGTGACAGAGGACAGGATGATAACAAAGAATTATTGCCTCAATGGACATGAATATGAGCAATTTCCAGGAGATAGTAGAGGGGAGCCTGGCGTGCTATAATCCATGGAGGTCACAAGGAGTCAGACACAACTGAACAATAAAACAGCAATGACAAAGGTTGAAACTATTTAATGTTGGAAGGAAACCATAACAGTACAGACCCCAGAAGTTAAATAGCAAAAAACAATATCCTGGGCATTAGAAATATGAAAAAAACTATGTTAAAACACATCAACAATCACACTGCTAAATATGAGTTATAAAGAAAAAATCTTAAAAGAAGCCAGAGGAAAGGCAAATTGTGTATACAGAAACAAAGGATGATAGCACTTTTCTTGTTGGAAACAATGCAAGTGAGAAGACAATACAATAACACCTTTAAAGTACTAAGAAATCTGTCAACACAGAATACTAAACTAACTGAAAATGTCTTTCAAAAACAAAGGAGAAATAAAGAATTTTTCAGACATACAATACCTAGAGTTCATCATCAGAAGTCCTGCAATATAAAAAAAAAAATATTAAAGGGAGTCCTTCAAGCAGAAGCACAGTAGTTTAAAGTGGAAATATGAAGCTACAAAAAGGATTAAAGAAAGGGTAAAGGCTTTGACTGTGTGGATCACAATAAACTGTGGAATATTCTGAAAGAGATTGGATACCAGACCACCTGACTTTTGCAGGTCAGGAAGAAACAGCTAGAACTGGACATGGAACAACAGACTGGTTCCAAATAGGAAAAGGAGTACATCAAGGCTGTATATTGTCCCCTTGCTTATTTAACTTACATGCAGAGTACATCATGAGAAACACTGGGCTGGAAGAAGCACAAGCTGGAATCAAGACTGCTGGGAGAAGTATCAGTCACCTCAGATATGCAGATGACACCACCCTTATGGCAGAAAATGAAGAACTAAAGAGCCTCTTGATGAAAGTGAACGAGTAGAGTGAAAAAGTTGGCTTAAAGCTCAACATTCAGAAAATGAAGATCATGGCATCTGGTCCTATCACTTTATGGCAAATAGATGGGGAAACAGTGACAGAATTTATTTGGGGGGCTCCAAAATCACTGCAGATGGTGATTGCAGCCTTGGAATTAAAAGACGCTTACTCCTTGGAAGGAAAGGTATGACCAACCTAGACAGCATATTGAAAAGCAGAGAAATTACTTTGCCAACAAAGTCCATCTAGTCAAGGCTATGGTATTCCCGTGGTCATGTATGGATGTGAGAGTTGGACTCTGAAGAAAGCTGGGCACCGAAGAATTGATGCTTTTGAACTGTGGTATTGGAGAAGACTCTTGAGAGTCCCTTGGACTGCAAGGAGATCCAACCAGTCCATCCTAAAGAAGATAAGTCCTGAGTGTTCTTTGGAAGGACTGATGTTGAAGCTGCAACTCCAAAGTTTGGTCACCTGATGTGAACAGCTGACTCATTTGCAAAGACCCTGATACTGGGAAAGACTGAAGGCAGAAAGAGAAGGGGTTGACAGAGGATGAGATGGTTGGATGGCATCACCGACTCAATGGACATGATTTTGGATGAACTCCGGGAGTTGCTGATGGACAGGGAAGCCTGGTGTGCTGTTGTTCATGGGATGGCAAAGAGTCAGACATAACTGAGAGACTGCATTGAACTAAACTTAATACATTTGTAAATATATGACTATCTTTATTAATTAATTTACTTCAGAATATAATTGAATGTTGAATGTAAAAATAATAGCAGTGTGTTGAAAAGTTTATATCATGTGTAGAAGCAAAATATATAGGAGCAGTAGCTCAAAATCCAGAAGGGAAGAAATTGAACTATAGCATAGAGTTCTTATACAATGTGTGAATTAATTTAATATAATTAAAATTGGTCATTGATAAATTGAACAATAAACTATAAATCCTAAAACAATCTCAAAAGAACATAAGAGTTCAGTTCAGTTGGTCAGTCATGTCTGACTCTCTGCGACCCCATGATTCACAGCATGCCAGGCTTCCCTGTCCATCATCAACTCCTGGAGTTCACTCAAACTCATATCCATAGAGTTGGTGATGCCATCCAGCCACCTCATCATCTGTCATCCCCTTCTCCTGCCCCCAATCCCTCACAGCATCAGGGTCTTTTCAAATGAGTCAACTCTTCACATGAGGTGGCCAAAGTACCGGAGTTTCAGCTTCAGCATCAGCCCTTCCAATGAACACTCAGGACTAATCTCCTTTAGAATGCACTGGTTGGATCTCCTTGCAGTCCAAGGGACTCTCAAGAGTCTTCTCCAGCACCACAGTTCAAAAGCATCAATTCTTCAGTGCTCAGCTTTCTTGACAGTCCATCTCACATCCATACATGACCACTGGAAAAATCATAGCCTTAACTAGACAGACTTTGTTGACAAAGTATTACCTCTGCTTTTCATTATGCTGTCTAGGTTGGTCATAACTTTCTTCCAAGGAGTAAGCATCATTTAATTTCATGGCTGTAATCACCATCTGCAGTGATTTTGGAGCCCCCAAAATAAAGTCTGACACTGTTTCCACTGTTTCCCTGTCTATTCCCATTACGTGATGGGACAAGATGCCATGGTCTTCGTTTTCTGATTGTTGAGCTTTAAGCCAACTTTTTCACTCTCCTCGTTCACTTTCATTAAGAGGTATTTTTTGTTCCTCTTCACTTTCTGCATAACGGTGGTGTCACCTGCATATCTGAGGTGACTGATATTTCTCCCGGCAATCTTGATTCCAGATTGTGCTTCTTCCAACCCAGCATTTCTCATTATATATTCTGCATAGAAGTTAAATAAGCAGGGTGACAATATACAGCCTTGACATACTCTTTTTCCTATTTGGAACCAGTCTGTTCCTTGTCCAGTCTAACTGTTGCTTCCTTACCTGCACAGAGGTCAGGAAGCAGGTGGCAGGTCACCTCAAGAGGCAGGTCAGGTCGTCTGGCATTCCTATCTCTTGAAGAATTTTTCACAGTTTATTGTCATCCACACAGTCAAAGTCTTTGGCATAGGCAATAAAGCAGAAATAGATGTTTTTCTGGAACTCTCTTTCTTTTTGATGATCCAACAGATGTGGCAATTTGATCTCTGGTTCCTCTGCCTTTTCTAAAACCAACTTGAACATCTGGAAGTTCATGGTTCACATACTGCTGAAGCCTGGTTTGGAGAATTTTGAGCATTACTTTACTAGAGTGTGAGATGAGTACAATTGTGCAGTAGTTTGAGCATTCTTTGGCATTGCCTTTCTTTGGGATTGGGATGAAAACTGACCTTTTCCAGTAGCTAATAGTTAGTAAGTCAACAAAGGAGCTATAACAGATTTATTTTTAAAAGTCACTTAAACCAAAAATAGGTGGAAAAATAGTAACTAAAATGAATAAATGATTGCTACCAATAGGAAATAAAAGGAAGGTAGATTTGACACAGTTATGTTAAATTAAGTGAAAATGCTCAAAGTACTCCATTTTCTTTAACTGCCAGTAACTGAAAGACTTATTTTATATCCTTCTAACATATCTAGACTCTTAAAACGTTATTTAACTATTTATGAAATTTTCACTTATAATTGCATTTTTTTGTTACTTAGAGCATTACAAATTCATGATAGACACAGTGCTATTGATTGCACTGTTCATTTGTTTACCTTTTCATAAACATACAGTAGGATACTTTTGCTGTACAAGCTATGAATTTTAACACAAGTATAGACTTATATTGTTGTTCATTTGCATTGTCATGTCTGACTCTTTCAACTCCATGGATTGCAGCATGCCAGGCTTCCCTGTCCTTCACCATCTCCTGGAGCTTGTTCAAACTCATGTCCATCGAGGCAGAGATGCCATCCAACCATCTATCTCATCCTCTGTCATCCCCTTCTGTTGCCTTCAATCTTTCCTAGAATCAGGGTTTTTTTCTAATGAGTCAGCTCTTCACATCAGGTGACCAAGGTATTAGAGTGTCAACTTCAGCATCAGTCCTTCTGAAGACCTCAATAGCACTTTCATTTCTCGGCACTGTTAAAATAGGAAGTTTTATATGCACATTATTAATATAAATTTTTTAACCTGTTATCTCTTTATATATTATATTTTCATATATCTATTATACTTAAGTCTAGATTTAACCTGCTTTTTGTATTCAACACATCAAAATTTGTATAATGAATCTGTTTATTTGTTTCAGAATTATCTCTCTCCTAGGTCCTGTTATCCAGGAAATGAGCAATTCTGTCTGTATTACTGACCCATGTTCAATACACTTTTTTCACAATAAATACTAGTAGTAGTATTAATGAGTAGCTTAGTTAATGCTAGACAATTTCACTGTTAAGAGAACCCACAATATCTTGGTGGGATATAATATGTGCTAAATCACTTCAGCTGTGTCTTGTTCTTTACAACCATATGGACCATAGCCTGCCAGGGTCCTCTGTTCATGGGATTCTTCAGGCAAGAATACTGGAGTCAGTTGCTATGCCCTCTTCCAGGGGATCTTTCCAACCCAGGAATTGAACTGGCATCTCTCATGTCTTCTGTGTTGGTAGGTGTGTTCTTTACTACTGCCATATGGGCTGCAGTATATATTTAAACAGATACTTTTCTGAAAGTGTAATTTAGTAGTTTAGTGGCTTATTCCTTGCAAGGCTGTAAAGAACCTTGTTTCTTTTCAATGTTGGACAGCTTATTTTGTATATATAAACTATTTTTAGATCTGCAGTAATTTCACAGGTCTAATCTATATTATCTCTCAGTATTCACATCTCATTTTTCTAGCTCTATTTGTTTAATAATCACCAGGTGAAGTGTAGTAATAATTACCGTCTCTTTCACTATCAGAGTTGTTTTCTCTGTTATAGCACTTTACCTCTGAGAACATAGTGTAGCCATTGCCTGTCCTCTTTCCTTCTTTCCCCCTGGCATCTACAGTAGAGAAATAGTAGTAGAAGAATAGAAGGAATATACTACCATTTCAAAAAAACACCATCTGTCTTCTGTGAAAAAAGGTTTATTTGTTAGGTATAGGGACTGTATCTTTGGTACTATGGGCATACTTCAGTGAATAGGGCAGGATCATTCTATTCAACCAAGTGGGTGAGATTCCTTTGCTCACTGAGGTGAAGTTTGGATGGGCCACATGTGGCTTTTGTCAATTTAGTTATAGCATCCTTTTTAAAATTATTATTTTGTTATTTTTATTCTTGGTGTAGTTGTCTTAATCCAAACCTCTACATACTCAGATTTGTGTGGATATTTAAAGGATCTGAATGAACTTTGACTATAGTTTTATAGTAGGAAACAAATAAATAAATTCTGTGATTTTTTTAAAAATATAGAATTGATGTTCCACAAGTTGATTCTAGTAATAGACTGAACAATTTATTGAGGAGATAGAAAAAAAATGTGACAAAAACTAGTGTCTTGTTCTATGAGTTTATTGTTATTGATTAGGGTTTATCTGCAAGCTATATATCTGCACCACATGAATGACATGACACAACTTTAGCCTGATGTATTTTATTATTTCATGTTGAATAGCACCCAAAATCTCTGGCCTCAAAATCCTGAGATGGAAATTTGATTGAAATCATTGCCTATCTACAAAGATGGCACTGACCGTTACTTTACTGACTCTCTTTCTTCACACTTGGATTAAAATATTGCTCTCGTTATTTCATTTCTAGGTGCTTCATACCAACATTACATTTAGCCTGACCTTCATGCCTCTCCATATTAGTATTATTCTCATAAGGTTGAGGAGGATAGTTAGAATATTTTTGACAAGATTTTCTAACAACAAAACATAAGGACCTAGGCAAAAACATCCTAAATATTTCATAATATAAACCTGACACTCAGTGATGGCACTGTATATAGGCAGTAAGGCTAGATGTGTATGCTCAGTCACTCAGTCATCTCCAGCTCCTAGCGACCTCATGGACTGTAGCCAGCCAGACTCCTCTGTTCATGGGATTTCCCTGGAAGTTATACTACTGGAGTGGCATTGCCATTTTCTTTTCTGGGGATCTGCCCTATCCAAGGGTTGAACCCATGTCTCCAGTGTTTTCTGCATTAGTAGGCGGATTCTTTACCACTGAGGCACCTGGGAAGCCCAATGTAAAGTATTTTGAATTAATAATGAACTGGATTTTGTGAAAGACCTACTCAGGGCAAGAATTAAAATATTTAATTTAAACCTTACATTTGATAGAATGGCCTTCATTAAAATGTCTACGAGTTATTAATACTACAGAATAAGTAGAGAAAAGGGAATCCTCCTACACTGTTGATGGGAATGTAAATTGGTGCAGCCACTGTGGTGGAGTATGGAGGTTCCTCAAAAACTAAAAATAGAGTTACCATATAATCCAGCAATCTCACTCCATAACATACACTCAGAAAAAGTGCAATTAGCAAAGATACATGCACCCCTATGCTCATAGCAGCACTGTTCCAAGATAGGAAAACAACCTAAATGTCTATTGACAAGTGAATCGATAAAGATGCTCACATGTATACACACAATAAATATGTGTGTATTAAAAAGAATAAAATAATGTCATTTGAAGCAACATGGCTGAACCTAGAGATTATCATAGTAAGTGGTACCATATATACCATGTATCATTTGCATGTGGAATCTAAACTATGATGTAAATGAACATATGTATGAAGCAAAGAGCAGACTTGTGGTTGCCAAGGTGGGGGGGCTAGGATAGGGAAGAATTGGGAGTTTGAAATTAGCGCATGCAACTAGTATATAGAGGGTGAATAAACAACAAGACCCTACTGTATAGCACAGGGAACTACATTCAAGATCTTGTAATAAATCACAATAGAAAATAGTATGTATATATATATATATATATATATATATATATACACACACACGCACACACACATAAATATATATATATATATAAAATTGAAAAAAAAAAATACAAGGATTTTTACTCAGAATTCATTGAAAGAAAATAATGCCTTTTAATTATTTGATGGGATAAACACATAATTCATATAAAAATTCTGTAATATAGTGTTATAAAAAGAATTGTATTAACCTTGAGAAGTTAGGACTAGAGATGCAAGCTAGATGGAATAACATATAGTCAACAGAGCTGATTTGACTTATTCAAGCTAGTTATGCTCTATAAAGTTGTGTATTTTCAACTAAATCCCAGAAACAAAGAAGAATCAGAGAAGAGGAAAAAGCAAACATGAAAGACACACTGAAAAATTCTAAAAATGAGTAATTGGAGTGCCTGAAAAAAGAAAGATAATGGGCATGAACCAGTATGTGAATATTGTTTTAGAAAAAAAATAAATATTTAGAAAAATATCAAAATGGATGAAAGATGTTAATTCACTGTTAAAGACTGATGAAATAAAGATAGGATAAATAGTGTAAATCACAGACCTCAACTGGAAGACTTTCATGTATATACAATTTTGTATGATATTTACTGCATATCTAAAATATTCATTTTTATAATTGGAAAGTTTCTTTTCCAGCTAGCAGAAAGTTTTTATCTAAATGTGTTTTGAATTTATCAAATAATTTTCCCATTTATTTAGACAATCCAATCACAAGATTTTTCTCTTTTAATGCATTTTTGTGATGAATAGCACTGATTGATTTTTAAATGTTAAACCACCCTCACATTCCTGGAGTAAAACACAAATGAGTTTTGATGAATTTTATTGTATATATTTCTAGATTTGATTTGCTGATATTTTACATTAGAATTCTTAATTTTCATTTAGGTGATAAATTGTTTTCCAGTTGTCCTTACTTATAGTGTATGCAAAAGTTTGGTATTAATATCTCACTGCTTGTATTAAAAGAATGCAAAGTGTTTCCAACTTGTCTCTCTTTTGAAAAAATCTGTGTAAGACTGGTATAAGTTTTTCCTCACATGTTTATAAGATCTCATATGTAAACTGACATGAATAATTTTCTCTACTTGAGGCAAACAATACCAATACTAGATAAAAATTTCAAATTTTCAAATTTCCTATTATATTTTGTACCTTTTTTGGTAAATCTTACTTTTCAAAAGATGTATTTTGTGTAAAATGTTAAGTTTATTACCATCTCTTTGCTATAAGATGATCTAATTATCTTCTTAATTCCATACTTGCAATTTGTGTTTTTTCTATTTTTTTCTTGTCAAACAACCAAATTAACTGTATTGATTTTAAAGCCAATTTTGTAGTGTCTTGATTTTTACTCTTATCTTTGTTATTTGATCACTTCTCTTTTCTTTGAAATTGATTGTGCATTTGTTTTTCTATCATATTAAGCTAGACACTTTGGTCTTAGAGACCTTAGATCTCTAACACCTTTTAGTTTGTTTTTTACAGGCATATGCTTATAGCTAAGAATTTATCTTGAAGTACTGCTCTAGTTGCATCCCAGAAGTCTTATGTCTTACTATCATTCTCTCAGTACATGTAGCTAGAGGATGAGGAAGAAATCATTTCTCAGAGAATGTTTAAGGTGATATGACAGCATAGGGTGACTAGAGGTTGGGTGGCAACATCAACATATACCTGTTGAAAAGCATTTTATAAACAGAAAACAGAGGATGAAGCTTTAAAGGACACTTAAATTGAAAGGATGATGGCAGTATAAAGAGAAGAAAAAAACAAAGAAATAACATTCTTTCTCATATTATTAACTCACCTAAAATTTTGTAGCACAACATCTTTACAGAAATAGGCAATGTACTAATTTTATTGCAGTAGGTGTTAAGTCTGTAACTTCCCATGCTATTAATCATTTCCTTTTAATTCTATTCTGATTTTTATTCTTTACTTTTGATAGACTGCTTTCCATTTGTATGACATATATATTAGATAGTTTACCTAATATTTGGACACAAATTGATTCATTGAGATTTTTAAAGCCCAGAAATAAACCATATATTTTTATACAATATTTGTTCATGAATTTTTGTTATGTCAAAAATTGTTGTTGCTGTTTTTTTATCAGTACCGAGAGAATTACATTTATGGACTACTATGTTGTGTAATATAAAAGCAAAACTTCCCCAGTGGTAATTACTTTTACATTCCATTTCTATTACCCACTATCTCATGGACCTAGTCAAATGGAACTGGGTGAAATATGTTCGTGTTGAAATGAATAAACTTAATCTGTTTACTGCAATGTTTTAAATCATAATTACAATAATTTGAAAACAAGGAGAGAAATCCAGAAGAGAACATTCAGTATTTTTAGAATTTATGGCAAGTATGTTGAGTAAATAGGTTGAAACTTCTTATTTACATTCATGCATTGGAGAAGGAAATGACAACCCACTCCACTGTTCTCGCCTGGAGAATCCCAGGGACAGGGGCGCCTGGTTGGCTGCTGTCTCTGGGGTCGCACAGAGTCGGACACGACTGAAGTGACTTAGCAGCAGCAGCAGCATTCAAGATATAGGACATTCTAGATTAAGAAAATGATACAAATTATTAGATAAACAATGAGTACCTTAAATATCACAAAGAGGAGGTCTAGGTTTCACAGAATATAGAGGACTTTGGTTTGAACTGCATTGCACACACACACAAACACTCACACACCAACACACACACGTTAGTCTAAATCAAAGACAGTTTATTACTAATTACTCTGCTATAATCACAGAACTAACATAAACATGGAAGTGACCCTGAAGAATGTAAAATCAGCTCTATCTTGATGGTTTATATAAGTTAAAATCTTACCTGGGTCAAGATATGATGTTAAGCTAATGAGTGAATGAGAAAAACTTTATGATTAAGAAAATTATTATAGAAGTAGTTATGACATCTTATAGCATCTACTGAGATTTTGTGTGAATTAGAGAGTAAATTTTTATTATAAACATTGTTACTCTATGAGTTGGTGAGCTGAGAGCAAGCTAGATTTTAGTCCTATCCTCCTCCCTCCATACCCCCATACACTTCATCACTTCCGCATCTCGGTGCCCTTCTATAGGGCATAATTTACACATCTGGTTGTGGCAGTCCTGGGGCTACTTTACATGGCTTCCATGGACCCCCATTTCACACTCCTGAGATTATATCAGCATTAGGTGTATGTGATGTGTGCTTGGTCACTTCAGTCATGTCTGACTCTTTGTGACCCTGTGGACTGTAGTCTGCCAGGCTCTTGTGTTTGTAGGATTCTCCAGGCAAGAATGCTGGAGAAGGTGGCCATTCCCTTCTCCAGGGGATTTTCCTGAGCCAGGATTGAACCTGGGTCTCTTACACCTCCTGCATTAGCAAACAAATTCTTTACCACTAGCACCAGCTGGGAAGCCCAATGTACATGATATGTATGTGATATATATCTATATAATATATTATATATAAATATATGTATATATATCTATATAATATATATAAATATATGTATATATATATTTTTTTCTTTTGGAAAAGAAGCAGAGCATTAATCAAATATTCATGACAACGTATTATCCTCACAAAATGTTAGAAAGAGATTATAAGATCAACCAATTCAATTATTTGAAATAAAATTTATTATTTTATTTACTTAGCTGTACTTAGATTATTTCGTCCTGACAATGGTGGCCTAGTTAAGGTAATAAATGCATAAATCTTATCATATTGTGGTATCTGCTATAGGAAACTTTACTAATAGAGGATTTTTACAAAAATCTTGCAAACATAGATGAAAATATCTGGAGGTAGGACTCTTCTTTTGGGATGTAGAAATTCTATAGTTACCAACTCAAAGGGATGAGAAGACTGAAAGAAAAATCACTTTTTAGTGGAACTGAGAGACACAACCTGTGAACCTGCTTGATATGACTAGTTTCTCTCTATTCAAAATCATTTTGAATATCATAGATGCTAACCATTTAAATATCATTTCATTTAAGAAAAGAAGTGCCTGTTGTTTTAACAATTTCAAAACTTTTATTCACAAATTTATGTTTTGTATCTCTAACCACTTTATAGAATGTTCATTTAAATTCGCTACAGGGAAATGCAACTAATCTTTTAAATGATGCTTTTTGGATAAATGACAACACCAGATGTCTGTCTTTGCCATAATTGTTTCACTTAATAGATATACATAGAATTATATGCTCTCTTAGAAAAAGATTTTCATTTGTAGATGCTGAATTCTTATCTTCAAATCCTTTCCTATAAGCTGTAGGAAAAAAGTAAAATATTTCTGTTCATTCCTAAACATGACACAGTTTGGGAGTGAATGGGAAACTTTTCTCCCCTCCGACTCACTTGGTTTTGCACATTCCAAAAGGACTTTAAAGAAAATACAGTGCAAGTGATTTTGAATGATTTTGATCTTAACTAGGTCAGTCCTGTTTTTTTTTCTTGTTCTTTTGACAGATGTAAGGAATACTGCATTGTAGACTGCATGATACTCTATGATTGACTTAGGTTTGAATAATGCTGCAAAACAGGGGAGCGACAGTGAGCTTTCAAAGTGACAGACTGGTTACAGAGTGATTGAAGAGGTATATGTTCTAGCATGTATGTGATGGGCTTGGGGAGAAAAAAGGAGGAATGAGGGGCAGGGGAGCACATTGCTGGTATTCATTCTAGTTTCTTCTTTTACATGTGCATTATTGTCACAGAGTAGGAAGAAGCATAAAGATAAACTGGCCCAAACTTCTTTCCATACAAGGAATAAAATAGAATTCACATGAATAGATGTGATATTTCAATTTTAAGACAGATGAATATATATGTACATATATAAGCATATAAAATATGTTCAAGATCATTAATAATTAAGGAAATGCAAAGTAAATTCACAACTGGTCTCTGTTACACACATTAGAAAGGAGAGAACTGAAGACTGACTAAACAGATTGTCTTAGCTTGGACTGCTATAACAAAGAACCATAGACCAGATGGTGCATGGAAAATAGAAATTTTTTTCTCATTATTCTGGAGGCTGAGATCAGAATTTCAGCATGGTCAGGTTCTAATGGTAGCCCTCTTCTGAGCTGCACACTGCTGACTTCTCCTTGTATCCTCACATGATAAAAAGAGGGCAAGAGAGCTCTCTGGGATCCCTTTTGTTAAGGAACTAATCCCATTCATGAGAGTGGAGTCTTCCAAAGGCCCAACCTTCTAAAACCATCATGTTGGAGAGAGGGTTTCAGCATATGAATTTTGAGTGCATATATGAATGTGCAATCCATTATACCAAGCACTGGTGACTATCTGGAAGAATTGGAATTCTCATACAATTTCTGAAGGGAACATAAATGGTACAATTGTTTATATAATATACCATTTATAAAATGGTACAAACGTCTTGTGGCAGCTTCTTAAATAGGCAAAGGTAAACCTACCAAATGGCTCAGACATTCTACTCTTAGTTTTTCAATCCAAAAGAAAAGAATTCCTATGTTCAAATAAAGACTTGTACATAATGTCTGCAGTAGCTTTCTTTTTGTTAGTCAGAATTTGGAAAAAAAAAAAAACAGATAAATTTAAAAAGTGACCTATCCAATCAATGAAATCTACTCAGCAATAAAAATAAAGGAACCATTGATACTAACAATAGCATAGTGAATGTCTATCAATTTTGAGGATTGAAGTAAGTCAGACTGAAAAGTGAAAACAGCATATCATGTCATTTACATAAAATTATCTGTATACATACATATATGTTGTTGTTTAGTCACTAAACATGCACAACTCTTTTGCAACCCCATGGATAGTAGCCCACTAGGCTCCTCTGTTGATGAGATTTTCCAGGCAAGAGTACTGGAGTGTGTTGCCATTTCCTTCTCCAGGAATGTTCCCAACCCAGGGATTGAACCCATATCTCCTTCACTGGCAGGAGATTGTTTACCACTGAGCCACCTAAACATGCAAAGTAATTTATAATGACAGAAAATAAGTAAATGGTTTCCTATGAAACTAGGGTGGAGAAAGAGGAGATGGAGATTACAAAAGGCCATGAAAGAACATTTGGGAGTGATGGATATGCTAATTATTGTTATTATCCTGATGACTTTATGGGAATATAACTCTAAAATATGCTAAAACTTGATAAAATGTAGTGAGCTATATTGGGCTTTCAGAAATAGTGGCAACCCAATAGGAAAAGGAGTATGTCAAGGCTGTATATTGTCATCCTGTTTATTTAACTTATATGCAGACTACATCATGGGAGAAGGTGATGGCACTCCAGCACTCTTGCCTGGAAAATCCCATGGACGGAGGAGCCTGGTAGGCTGCAGTCCATGGGGCCGCTAGGTGTCGGACACAACTGAGTGACTTCACTTTCACTTTGCATTGGAGAAGGAAATGGCAACCCACTCCAGTATTCTTGCCTGAAGAATCCCAGGGACGGAGAAGCCTGGTGGGCTGCCGTCTATGGGGTCGCACAGAGTCAGACACAACTGAAGCAACTTAGCAGCAGCAGCCACAGAGTACATCATGAGAAACACTGGGCTGGAAGAAGCACAAGCTGGAATCAAGATTGCCGGGGAAATATCAATAACTGCAGATATGCAGATGACATCACTCTTATGGCAGAAAGTGAAGAGGAACTAAAAAGCCTCTTGATGAAAGTGAAAGAGGAGAGTGAAAAAAGTTGGCTTAAAGCTCAACATTCAGAAAACAAAGATCATGGCATCTCGTCCCATCACTTCATGGGAAATAGATGGGGAAACAGTGGACGACTTTATTTTCTGGGCTCCAAAATCACTGCAGATGGTAATTGCAGCCATGAAATTAAAAGACACGTATTCTTTGGAAGGAAGGTTATGACCAACCTAGACAGCATATTCAAAAGCAGGGACATTACTTTGCCAACAAAGTCCGTCTAGTCTAGCCTATGGTTTTTCCAGTGGTCATGTATGGATGTGAGAGTTGGACTGAAGAAAGCTGAGTGCCAAAGAATTGATGCTTTTGAACTGTGGTGTTGGAGAAGACTCTTGAGAGTCCCTTGAACTGCAAGGAGATCCAACCAGTCCATCCTAAAGGAGATCAGTCCTGTTTATTCATGGTAGGACTGATGCTGAAGCTGAAACTCCAATACTTTGGCCACCTGATGCGAACAGCTGACTCATTTGCAAAGACCCTGATGCTGGGAAAGACTGAGAGCAGGAGGAGAAGGGGAGGACAGAGGATGAGATGGCTGGATGGCATCACCGACTCAATGGACATGGGTTTGGGTGGACTCCGGGAGTTGGTGATGGACTGGGAGACCTGGCATGCTGCTGTTCATGGGATCACAAAGAGTCAGGCATGACTGAGTGACTCAACTGAACTGAACTGAATGCAAAATACTTCAAAGATACTTTGAGTCAGATTTTTACTTCCTTTGATTCTGATATATATCTACCATACACTATAGTGAAGTGAAGTGAAGTCGCTCAGTCATGTCCGACTCTTTGCGATCCCATGGACTGTAGCCTACAAGGCTCCACTCTCCATGGAATTTTCCAGGTAAGAGTACTGGAGTGGGTTGCCATTTCCTTCTCCAGGGGACCTTCCCCACCCAGGGATCGAACCCAGGTCTCCCACATTGCAAGCAGATGCTTTACCGTCTGAGCCACCAGGGAAGCCTATACACTATACATTTACACACACACACACACACACACACACACACACACACATGTATGTGTGTGTATATATATATATATATATATATATACACCATACACTACTATATATATATCTATTATACACAATGTAGGTTTCAATGGTAAAGTACATAAAAATGTTCTGAAATACAATTCTTCATCAGATTGAATTCCCATTGAAAAATGCCTACTAGAAAAGAAAGAAATTTGTGATATATAAATGAAAGAGTATTTATTAAGAAATACATATTTGTTGAGCATCATCAAGTATGTTGCAGACTTAATTGTTGAGGCTGGTAATAGCAAATAGAAAATCATAAACAGCCTGCCATAGGAGGGGAGGATTTTATCTGGAGTTGATAAGGGTGGATACTAAATAGACACACTGTGTGATTCTGATCCAGATATAAGCAGATGATGTGGAGAAAAATTAACTTAGAGCATTCAGAAACAACAATATTTAACAAGAGGTATCTCAGACATCTTGACACTTCATGGAATTCTATCAGAATTCTTGACCTCAGTATGATCATCATTGTTATCATTATCATCATCATCACAAAATATTTGTCTTGTATATATAGGAAATTTTCTGACTTGCAAATTTATAAGACTTTTAAAACTCATACAGTATGTATACCACAGTGATTTTTTAATTTATTTGAAATATTTAGCACTGTTACTGATTTTTCTAAAAGCATAATTTTCACCTGATTTCATTTTCTTTTCTTTAAATGGAATCCACTTTATATGTTTTTAATTATCAAAGATTACAGTTGTATTGAGAAGTATAGAACAAAATCCTGTTACTGGAGGGCGATTTCTCTGCATTATTGTGTTGGCCTCTGTCACACGTCAGCACAGATCAGCTGCAGGCAAACATATGTCCCCACCCTCCTGAAACCCCCTCCCATCTCCCACCCCTCTAGGTTGTCACATGCTTTCATTTTCATAACATTTTTCTCACACATTTTCTTTGAAACCTAACATGTAGTTTTTACATGTCATGTATATACCTCTCTAAAATTTTTGTTTCAAAAATCAATGTGTTTATTTCCAGACGAGAGATCTCTCTGTGGAAGTATCTAGTCAAATATTTTTGTTTCATTCTTATAATGTTTGTTCATTTACTTATTATTGAATTTAAGGGTTCTTTACATATTCTGGATACAAATGCTTTACAGATATATAATTTACAAATACTGGAGTGGGTAGCCATTTCCTTCTCCAGGGGGATCTTCCCAACCCAAGGATTGAAACTGGGTCTCCCACATGGCAGGCAGATTGCTTACTGTCTGAGTCACTGGGGAAGCCCAATTTACAAACATTTCCTCCAAGTCAGTGGCTTTTTAAAGTTCTCTCAGAAGTGTTTTTAGGTGACCCAAAATACACAGGTAATTTTAGAAGCCCATTTTTTCAAAAATTATTTTTAAATGTCATGTTTTGGTATTTTATCTAAGACATCTTTGCTTAACAACAACAACAGCAACAATAATCCTACTGAAATTTTATCATTTTGGGTTTTATGTTTAGAACTATAGCTTACTTTGAATTATTTTCCCATTATTAAAGGAAAAAAAATCAAAATTTGCTTATTTAGCATAAGGATATTCAATTGTTCCAACACCAATAGAGTTAAAAATTTGTTCTTTCTTCACTGAATTAACTTTGCACCTGGACCACCTATTTCTTGGTAATTCTCTTGATCTATTTATCAGTTTTGATACCAGTTCCATGCTTTTGGTAACATAAGCTCTGTGGTTAAGAATCTGCCTGACAATGCAGGAGACAAAAGAGATGTGGGTTCTATCCTTGGGCTGGGAAGATTCCCTGGAGAAAGAAATAGCAATCTACTCCAGTATTCTTGACTAGCAAATCCCATGGACTGAGGAGCCTGGAGGGCTATAGTCCAGGGGATCACAGAAGAGTTGGACATGACTTAGCAACTAACCAACAACAAAGTCAAGTTTAGTTTTATAACCAACTTTTTTCATTTTGAAGTTGTTTTGGCTCTTCTTTGTATTGCCAGATTAATTTTAGCATCAACTTGTCAATTTCCACAAAAGGACTTGTGGAAATTCTGACTGGAGTGCATTGAAGCTAAAGATCAATTTGAGGAGAATTGATGTTTTACCCATATTGAATTCCTCAGGCAATAACAAACTATGTATCTCCATTTATTTAGGTCTTCTTTCATTCCTCTCAGTAATGCTTTCTAATTTTCAGTTTACAAGTTTTGTGGGATTTTGGTCAGATTTTTCTCTAAAAGTTTTATATTATTTTATGCTATTGCAATATCTACTGCTTGTTAAGTTTTAATTTCCATTTTAACTGTTGAGTCATAAGAATGTAGTTTACTTTGGTATATTGATCTTGTGTTCTGAAACCTTGATAAACTTTCATAGTAGTTACCATACCTTTATTTTTGCATACACCACTGAATTTCGTATATGAAAAAACACATTATTTGTGATAAAGAAGTGTTGACATCTTTTTTCAAACTTTTGTGACTTTTACTTCCTTTTTCTTTATGTATGGCACTGGCCAAACCTTCCAGCACAATGATAAAAATAAATGGTGAGACATCTTTGTTATTTTGAACATGAATTTGAGCAAACTCTGGGAGACAGTGTAACAGAGGAGCCTGGCATGCTGCCGTCCATGCAGTTACAAAGAGTTAGACATGACTTAGCAACTGAACAACAAGAAACAATTAGGCTCTGCCAATAGAAAGCACCAGAAAGACTACACAGCAGTGGGAAAAGGGCTTGCTCTGATTGTGTGCTTCTTAATGGCTTTCCGTTCCCATCAGTAACACCCACCAACTCTTCCTCCCAGTGGCAATTGATTGCAGCTTACATTCTCCTCTCTAGAACTAAGCAAACTAGGCTTGAGTCTCTTAATGACAGCAGTATCAAAAGCCTGATGCATGTTCCTCCCAGGTCTGTGTGTCAGACCCACAGGGCATCCCTCTCTGATCTCAGAGGCTCTTCTCCAAGAGAAAGAGCCTGACTTTCTCCTCTAAGGTCTGAATTTCACCTCTAGGGCAACCTTCCTCTACACCTGTGAGTTCTGAAAATTATAATCTTCTCTTTTTGTTCTCCCAGAGGGATGGATGGTTCCACTCCCTGCAGTTGCTGCCACGTGACACCCGCATTTTGTCCTGTCAGTTTTCAATGCCTATTTAACAATTATTTCTATTAAGTCATATTTGTTAAAACAACTGAAATGGTTTCTGTTTTCTAGTTACACCCTGACTAATCTAATAAGCATATGTTTATTTTCGCCTTATTCAAATTCTCATATTACTTTTAATTTCTTTATAGTTGAACAGGTATACAACAAAGACTAAGCCAAATAAAACATTTTAATTCAAATATGTCTTATCTTTAAATTCAGGTGCAAGGAAAGAAATGGCATTTTTCATATTTCTGCTTCTAATATGACACATAATGAAATCGGTAAAAAGGGATAAACAATAAATGTGAGTAAAAATGGATAAGCCCCCTGGTTTTTCAGTCTGAGTAAAGTACAGACTAGACAATAGACATACTTTATAATGTCCTACAGAGAAGGAAATGGCAACCCACTCCAGTACTCTTGCCTGGAAAATCCCATGGATGGAGTAGCCTGGAAGGCTGCAGTCCACGGGGTCGCTGAGGGTCTGACACGACTGAGAGACTTCACTTTCACTTTTCACTTTCATGCACTGGAGAAGGAAATGGCAACCCACTCCAGTGTTCTTGCCTGGAGAATCCCAGGGACGGGGAAGCCTGGTGGGCTGCTATCTATGGAATTGCACAGGGTCGGACATGACTGAAGTGACTTAGCGGTTAGCATAATGTCCTAAACATGAGGAATCAGGATTGCATTAGATTAGACTCAAATTATTCATAAAATTTGATTGGAGGAATAAGATATGATGAGAAGAAAGATTGAAAACTGAAATATAGCTTGATTGTCTCAGATTTCCTGTTGATGCTCTTGAATTTTCTTATATTTTTGTAATTATTGCCAAAGTTTTGGCACTATTGCCTCTGTTAGCAATTTGGGATTTTGGAACATATAAGAGTAGCTTTATGTCATTTTATTTCCTGCTCAATTAGTGTATAATACTTTGCTTGACTGTCCAACTGTGGAGTTGTTTGGTATGGCAATAATATATATTATATATATATAGTTTCTAGACACCATAATTCCCTCTTGTTTTCCCCTAAATCTTCTGAGTATATTTGGATAAGTCATGTTACATCATGTCAGATGTTACTGGATAATTGAAGGGGCTGTTTTTAAAAGTTGCATTGAAACTTGTATCCTCAAAAGTATGTGTGACTGTTTCTGTCTTAGCAAGAGACTGGCTGAACATTGAAGATTAACTGCACGATCACCACTGCTATTTGAAAGGAATTCTACATAGGTATAAAATTGGATTGGAGACTGCTTTAGCTTAGCTGCAGAACCTGAGCTAAAACTTAGGGCTGAATTGCTGATTCATCACCTCAGCAAAGAAGAAATCATAAATATTTACATTTTACATCTCATAATCCCTTGATTTCATTACCTCCCATTTATAGGCTGGTAATATTCTGGCTATGAGAGAGGGATAAGCTTTTTGAAAATCCTTTATAAAACCCTTCTTTAACACTGATAGCTTTTCTGTTCTGCATTTATATCTCCTATAACAAGACAGACCTTAGTTAAGGAAAATCTGTGAATGTGCTTCTTATTTTCTTATAATTTCACTTGTTTCATTTTCTTATATTTAATAGGGGTATATAGAGGGGTAAAATCAAAACTTAAACTTATTTTTACTGTCATCTGGAATGTCAAAAGTATACAGTCACGTAATTCCAGTCAACAACCAGTTCAGTGATTGCAATGATAGAAAAACTCACATGTTCTTGGGTTTAGGAATACACTTTTCATTTTATAGGATAAACCATGTAATAGATTCAGAGGGGAAATGAATACATAGCATACTGTATAGAAGCCTATCATCCTAGGAAAAACGTGTATTTGTAGCTCTCACAACAATATTAATGCTATCAACAACTTCTTCTTGAATGTGAATGCTCTTCAAAATAGCCATCAGATGTTTTTAATCCCTATACAAGTAATTTTAGCAAAGTTAATTAAAATGAGAGAGTGGCTAAATGAAAATTTAAGGGAATTATTGAGATTGTTAATGTATGACAAGATATGATTTCTATTTGCTAATCTTGTAAAATAACATGCTACTTACCATTATAAGAATGCATAAAATCCATCAAGGTTGTCAGCTACAAATCTATCAAAGCTCAAGAGTAACTGTTTTTATATATCACCATAATACTAAAATGATTTGTTAATTTCCTAATAATTAGAAATGCAAACCAATTTCTTATTGTTTTTAATGGACCCAAAGAAATTTACAAGTTAAAGTTTAAATTCAGTTCAGTCGCTGAGTTGTATCCGATTCTTTGTGACCCCATAGACTTCAGCACATCTGGCTTCCCTGTCCATCACCAACTCCTGGAGCTTGCTCAGACTCATCTCCATTGAGTTGGTGATGCCATCCAATCATCTCATCCTCTGTCATCCCTTTCTCCTGCCTTCAGTCATTCCCAGCATCAGGATCTTTTCCAGTGGATCAGTTCTTCACATCAGGTGGCTAAAGTATTAAAGCTTCAGATTCATGGCATCAGTCCTTCCAATGAATACTCAGGACTGGTTTCCTTTAGGATTGATTGGTATGATCTTGATATCCAAGGGACTCTCAAGAGTCTTCTCCAGTACCACAGTTCAAAGCATCAATTCTTTGGTGCTCAGCTTTCTTTATGGTTCAACTCTCACATCTGAACATGACTACTGCAAAAGACATAGCTTTGACTAGATGGACCTTTGTCAGTAAAATAATGTCCCTGCTTTTTAATACACTGACTAGTTTTTTTCATAGCTTTTCTTTCAAGGAGCAAGTGTCTTTTAGTTTCATGGCTGCAGTCACCATCTGCTGTGATTTTGAAGCCCAAGAAAGTAAAGTCTGTCACTGTTTCCATCATTTCCCCATCTATTTGCCATGAAGTGACGGGACCGAATGCCATCTGGACCTGGTGTTGAGGGCAGAAGGTTTAATTTTGCTTGTTTTGACCCACTGTAAATTTTTCCATTTTACTAGTTTGTCTTAAATAGATTATCATGTTATAATTAATAAAAGCTTAAAAATGACTGTATAGTGCTTTAAAGTTTCAATGGTAAATGTCTAGGATGAACAGAATTCATGTATGTAGGTAGTTATTGAACATGTTCTCACATGCATCACAAATCTTTCCCTGGAGAACATTGCTAAAATCATTAGTCAGATTTGTGAGAACTGTGTTTATTCTCTTCCTGTCAAGGACTATTCCTTCTTTGTATCACTGTACATGTTCTATATGTAATTTTTACGATTCAACAGGTCTCTTGGTAGTTACTCAGGTTTCTGCATTTAAAATATATCTCCACTAGAAAATGAATAAACTACATGTATTTTCCTTTGTCTACATTTCTGACATGGTCCACATCCATGCAAAATGGATAATTCAAAGGTTGTAACATTCCTTGGATGCTTAAATGTCTACAGTCTCCTTTGCACAATGTTTCTTGCTTTTGAATTTTCTCCAAAATACCTTTCACAACAGTAGTGAGAATTTTATATAATTCTCTTGAAATTATATTGAAAAATAACACATTGAACTGAGTTAGAATGAAAGACTCTCACAATTACTGAAAGTCTTTTACTCTAGTTCTGCACTCCATTCTCTTGAGGCCACTGTTAGAAAACTTGGAAACAGAAAATCTGTTTGCCTCAAAATATCTTTGTATATTTCAGTATCACTAAACATAGAAATTATAAAAATAGAATATTATAAGATGACAACTATCTGTAAGAGTAATGTTGCTATATTATTTAGGCATATAAAAATGTAAAGTATTTTATAGTGATAATGTTTTGAAATCATATCTAGACTAGCAAAGAAAAAAATCATATTCTTTCATGTTGTGTTTGTAAACTGCAGAAAATATTAATTTTTTTTTTTAGTTTTGTTTTTGATACCTTGATTTTTTTGGGGGGGTCAGAGATTCTAAATGTTTAATTAGTACACTTATTTTTAATAAATGAGATTAATTTTAAGACAATATTAGTTTTGGATAGATTCTTGGAGTGGCTTAAACCTGAAGGCTGGATTATTTCTTCAGTATATAACATCACAAGTTTTTTTGTAGTGACTATTTTCTCACAAATGTTCTTTGCCTGATATTCTGAAAAGAACACTGGCAGTTTTATTTATAGCCATATTTTGGCACAATATTTTGTTCAACTAAAATTAGCTTGGTAAGCAATAAAAAAAGGTAAGTATTTTAAAGATCTTAGAGATTTAACAATTTTTTTTTCTCATTTTGTTTTTACTGGGTTAAGTTACATAATCAACCAATGAGAGTATAGTTCCTATAAGGCCTAAGACCAGAAAACAATTTAACCTTTATTTTTAGTAAAGATTTTTTTCACTCATGGTAGAATTGTTTATCTCCCAAAGCATATAGGCCTTTATTAATTGCAGCTAATTCAGTTAAAATGCATTAAGTGTCCATCAAATTATTTTCCTATGATTTCTTACTTAATCCTTTTTATTTTATAGAAATGTGGGTACTTTTATCCCCATTTACAAATGAGAAAAATTCAGGGGGATTGCAGGGAGGGTTAGAGTGCTAACTTTCATGCATTATAATACAAAACTTAATTGCAACTCTGTATCTACTAATATTAAAGCCAATGACTGATTCCATGTAAGAGGCTTTTGGAATGGCTCACTGATTAATCAGAAACATCACACTGTAGGGCATTTCAATCCACAGTGACTGTTTCTGTCAGTCTGAGGATGCTTTACTTTGAGCTTTCATAAAAGGGATAATTTGCAATTCAAAATTGGTTTCACCTTTTCTAATTAAGTGAAATTACAGTTGCCAGATTATAATTAAAGGTTATGTGACAGACAGGAGTGTTTATTTGGATTATATCAGATTATTTTTCTGGTTTTCTGAAAATTGTAGCTTTTAATGAGCATGGATTTTTGAAATTTCTGACAAATATCTACTTTTATTTAGGAGTAGAGCTGTTCCTTCTTTCTAAACTTGAAATGCAGCTGTGATTGTCTATATTATGGAACTCATATTCAAATGCATTTCTCTCTACCAAACTGCCTAAAGGTATTGATGTCAGAATATTTCCCTTCTAATGAGTACATGATATCTCCCAGAGATGCTATGAAAAATATCACTGTGCCTCAAACTGAATTATATTTATACCATTTAATAATGAATTTTTAAATGGCCCAAAGTATACATCATAGGAATATTGAGATGAAGAGGTATTAGGCAGGAATTGCATTGCCAAAAATAGCTTACAGTTTCTGCCTGTTGAAAAGTTTAAAATTTATAAAGAAATGTCTGCCAAAAATGTAAGAGCTTAGACCTCAGTGTTTCTCTCTCACCTCATAATCTCGAATAACTTAGGGGCAGGTTAGAGTTCAGTTCAGTTCGTTTCAATCGCTCAGTCGTGTCCGACTCTTTGAGACCCCATGAATTGCAGCACGCCAGGCCTCCCCGTTCATCATCATCTCTCGGAGTTCACTCAGACTCACGTCCACCGAGTCCGTGATGCCATCCAGCCATCTCATCCTCTGTCGTCCCCTTCTCCTCCTGCCCCCAATCCCTCCCAGCATCAGAGTCTTTTCCAATGAGTCAACTCTTCGCATGAGGTGGGCAAAGTACTGGAGTTTCAGCTTTAGCATCATTCCTTCCAAAGAAATCCCAGGGCTGATCTCCTTCAGAATGGACTGGTTGGATCTCCTTGCAGTCTAAGGGACTCTCAAGAGTCTTCTCCAACACCACAGTTCAAAGGCATCAATTCTTCCACGCTCAGCCTTCTTCACAGTCCAACTCTCACATGCATACATGACCACAGGAAAAACCATAGCCTTGACTAGGCGGACCTTAGTCGGCAAAGTAATGTCTCTGCTTTTGAATATGCTATCTAGGTTGGTCATAACTTCTCTTCAAAGGAGTAAGCGTCTTTTAATTTCATGGCTGCAGTCACCATCTGCAGTGATTTTGGAGCCCCAAAAAATAAAGTCTGACACTGTTTCCACTGTTTCCTCATCTCTTTCCCATGAAGTGATGGGACCGGATGCCATGATCTTCATTTTCTGAATGTTGAGCTTTAAGCCAACTTTTCACTCTCCTCTGTCACCTTCATCAAGAGGCCCTTTAGCTCCTCTTCACTTTCTGCCATAAGGGTGGTGTCATCTGCATATCTGAGGTTATTGATATTTCTCCCGGCAATCTTGATTCCAGCTTGTATTTCTTCCAGCCCAGTGTTTCTCATGATGTACTCTGCATATAAGTTAAATAAACAGGGTGACAATATACGGCCTTGACATACTCCTTTTCCTATTTGGAACCAGTTTGTTGTTCCATCTCCAGTTCTAACAGTTGCTTCCTGACCTGCATACAGATTTCTCAAGAGGCAGGTCAGGTGGTCTGGTATTCCCATCTCTTTTCGAATTTTCCACAGTTTATTGTGATCCACACAGTCAAAGGCTTTGGTAGCTGCACAGAATGTGAAGTCAGATTGCTTAGGGATCAATATGGAGAAAAATTCTTTCTTATTTTTAGCCCCCACCCTTTAAAATGCGGCAAATGTCTAGCACTGTCTTAAGAATGAATAGTTAAAGAATATCATGTAACAAATAGCAGATAGTTTGCTCTCCAGGGAAGTTGATTAACTCTCTTTTGGTTAGAAACTGTGTAATAGAAGTTTTGATCTTTTAATTCACTTAAATTCTTTATCTACTAGGTTTCTTTAAAATACATGCTTTTGATACCATGTGATTTGTAACTAAATTCATCTCAGCATTATAAAATTCTTGTCCCTATAGCTCTTCCTGGAGTTTAATCAATATTTTGGCATTAGTTAATAAAGTAGATTTAGCTCAGGCCTGGTCTTAAGTGACCTCAGAAAATTTTAAATCTATGATATGTTGATTATATGCATTCCTTACAATTTTTTCCCTTAAAATTACCTACTTAAATATTATATGTTTAATCATTAAAAGAAATAGGAATGTATATGCAACTTCAATAAAGTTGTATGGAAATACAATTGATAGCAAAAATTCATTCCTAAAATAAAATCCAATGAGAACAGAACAAATATAAATTTAAGATTTATTAAGATTTAAATGGGCATTTTTTTCTTCCACTATGTCAATGAAGATTTGCTGAGTATACATATATAAGATAGTCTACATTTAGAATATTTTCTTTAGGACTAAACTAAAATACCAGAAAGGATTGCAAATGATACCACAGTTTTGCTTTGTTTGGTATTTTGCATTATAGGTCTTATCATAAGATTTTTAATGTTTTATCCCACTCTAAATATCAAACAACTACTTAGGTTATATTCTTGGGATTGTTTACAGACTTTTTTTTCATACTTAGATATTAGAGCAACGATTTTTATTCAGTCAAAATATTTCATTTCTATAAAAACCCCCAAAAAGTTTTTATGAAAATGAACAGATACTTTCTCTAATACTTTTGCTGCTATGGCAACTGAAGCTCTCAGTAATGATACCCTGCAAACAATGAGATTGAACTGTTACATTAATAGAATTTTTGAAGTAATTAGATTATGAAGATGCTTTGTCTTTTCTAGCTCAGAGATTTGTGTAGCATTGCTAAACAAATTATTCTGACAATATTAACTTGTTTACTTTAATCAGTTATTGCCACTGGATTCTATTATCATTGTCTTAAAATCTCCCATCATATATGTTACAGAGTTGCCTAGCTTGATTCTTAGCAATTCAGTGAATATCTCCTCTTTCGAATGTCATTTGATGTCTTTTTCTGGGATGTCTTTGATTTTGTGGATGTATTTCAGAGCATGAGACGACAACAGACTATAGTTAATAGAAAGCATCTTGTTAACTCAGACAAGCTAACATCAGGGAGTATAATTTGAGTGAGTTATCCTTTCTTATTTGCTGTTTTTCAAGGGTTTTCTATCATGTATGGAATCTTAGACCATTTGTGTCATTTTTATTTTCAGAAAATGTGTTTAACATTGGGTTTGTGTCTATATGCAGAAGATACCATCAGCAAATTCTGTGGTCTGAGTTGCTGAGTGATGTCGTGACTAGGGAAACAGACCTGGCTGGGAATGTGTCACTAGCAGAGCTATATACTGTGCCACTTTTTCCATCACTGTGTATGGGCAATATACACGAGTGTCAGAAAATAGATTGCCTAGACTATGTTTTCCTTAGGCTATTGAAGTTGCCTGGAAAACATTTTAGTTTGTTATTGGAACAGAACTATTAATCCAGACATAGCAAATAAAAGGTTGTAGTATCAATGACAGGGAGGAAGTACCAAGTGAAACATGTAAGAGGACAGGAGACGACAACAGTGCCCTGACTTTTCCCGTTTTAAAACAGTCTGCGCACAGAATGTGATGATTACAGCAATTAACTGGAAAAGCAAAGGCTAACCAAACACCCTTGCTTAATATTTTTGGTTGAATTTAGAAAAGACTTTCATTTTCATGATCTAATTACTTGGCCCAGTTTTGTGATGTGATGGATAAATAGATATATGCATATATACTAATAGAGAGAGTGATAATATAATCTTTGACATGTAAAAAGTCTCTGTTGTTTTCAATAAAGTAGATATAAATATAGATAAGTGAGCACTTATTCAGTTCAGTTCAGTCGATCAGGAAAGTCCAACTCTTTGCGACCCCATGAATCACAGCACGCCAGGCTTCCCTGTCCATCACCAACTCCTGTAGTTCACTCAGACTCACGTCCATCGAGTTTGTGATGCCATCCAGCCATCTCATCCTCTGTTGTCCCCTTCTCCTCCTGCCCCCAATCCCAGCATCAGAGTCTTTTCCAATGAGTCAACTCTTTGCATGAGGTGGCCAAAGTACTAGAGTTTCAGCTTTAGCATCATTCCTTCCAAAGAAATCCCAGGGCTGATCTTCTTCAGAATGGACTGGTTGGACCTCCTTTCAGTCCAAGAGACTCTCAAGAGTCTTCTCCAAAACCACAGTTCAAAACCTTCAATTCGTTGGCACTCAGCTTTCTTTATAGTTCAACTCTCACATCCATACATGACCACAGGAAAAACCATAGCCTTGACTAGATGGACCTTAGTCGGCAAATAATGTCTCTGCTTTTCAATATGCTATCTAGGTTGGTCATAACTTCTCTTCCAAGGAGTAAACATCTAATTTCATGGCTGCAGTCACCATCTGCAGTGATTTTGGAGCCCAAAAAAATAAAGCCTGACACTGTTTCCACTGTTTCCCCATCTATTTCCCATGAAGTGATGGCACCAGATGCCATGATCTTCGTTTTCTGAATGTTGAGCTTTAAGCCAACTTTGTCACTCTCCTCTTTCACTTTTAACAAGAGGCTGAGAGACTTTTTAGTTCCTCTTCACTTTTTGCCATAAGGGTAGTGTCATCTGCATATCTGAGGTTATTGATATTTCTCCCGGCAATCTTGATTCCAGCTTGTGTTTCTTCCAGTCCAGCATTTCTCATGATGGACTCTGCATAGAAGTTAAATAAGCAGGGTGACAATATACAGCCTTGACGTACTCCTTTTCCTATTTGGAACCAGTCTGTTGTTCCATGTCCAGTTCTAACTGTTGCTTCCTGACCTGCATACAGATTTCTCAAGGTGCAGATCAGGTGGTCTTGTATTCCCATCTCTTTCAGAATTTTCCACAGTTTCTTGTGATCCACACAGTCAAAGGCTTTGGCATAGTCAGTAAAGCAGAAATAGATGTTTTTCTGGAACTCTCTTGCTTTTTCCGTGATCCAGTAGATGTTCGCAATTTGATCTCTGGTTCCTCTGCCTTTTCTAAAACCAGCTTGAACATCAGGGAGTTCACGGTTCATGTATTGCTGAAGCCTGGCTTGGAGAATTTTGAGCATTACTTTACTAGCATGTGAGATGAGTGCAATTGTGCTGTAGTTTGAGCATTCTTTGGCATTGTCTTTCTTTGGGATTGGAATGAAAACTGACCTTTTCCAGTCCTGTGGCCACTGCTGAGTTCTCCAAATTTGCTGGCATATTGAGTGCAGCATGCTCATAGCATCATCTTTCAGGATTTGAAATAGCTCAATAGGAATTCCATCACTTCCAGTAGCTTTGTTCATAGTGATGCTTTCTAAGGCCCACTTGACTTCACATTCCAGGATGTCTGGCTCTAGATGAGTGATCACACCATTGTTAGCCATTGTAATAGGTGAGTAGTGGTATCTAGTTGTAGTTCTATTTGCATTTTTGTAATGAAACAAGCACAAACTGGAATCAAGATCACTGGGAGAAATATCAATAACCTCAGATATGCAGATGACACCACCCTTATGGCAGAAAGTGAAGAGGAGCTAACGAGCCTCTTGATGAAAGTGAAAGAAGAGAGTGAAAGATTGGCTTAAAGCTCATAATTCAGAAAACTAAAATCATGCATCTTGTCCCACCACTTCATGACAAATAGATGGAGAAAAAGTGGAAGCAGTGTCAGACTTTATATTTTTGGGCTCCAAAATCACTGCAGATGGTGATTGCAGCCATGAAATTTAAAGACACTTACTCCTTGAAAGGAAAGTTATGACCAACCTAGATAACATATTAAAAAGCAGAGACATTATTTTGCCAACAGAGGTCCATCTAGTCAAGTCTATTGTTTTTCCAGTGGTCATGTGTGGATGTAAGAGTTGGACTGTGAAGAAAGCTGAGCACCAAAGAATTGATGCTTTTGACTGTGGTATTTGAGAAGACTCTTGAGAGTCCCTTGGACTGCAAGGAGATTCAACCAGTCCATTCTGAATGTAACCAGTCCTGGGTGTTCATTGGAAGGACTGATGTTGAAGCTGAAACTCCAATACTTTGGCCACCTCCTGCGAGGAGCTGACTCATTGGAAAAGATTCTGATAACTGGGAGGGATTGGGGGCAGCAGGAAAAGGGGACGACTGAGGATGAGGTGGTTGGATGGCATCACCAACTCGATGGATATGAGTTTGAGTGAACTCCGGGAGTTGGGATGGGCGGGGAGGCTTGGCGTTCTTCGATTCATGGGGTTGCAAAGAGTTGGACACGACTGAGCGACTGAACTGAACTCAATGACAAAAGATATTGAACATTTTTACATGTGCTCATTTGCCCTGTAGCTCAGACGGGTAAAGAATCTGCCTGCAATTCAGGAGACCTGGGTTTGATCCATGGGTTAAAAAGATCCCCTGGAAAGGAAATGGCACCCACTCCATTATTCTTGCCTGAAGAATCCCATAGACAGAGGAGCCTGGTGGACTACAGTCCATGGGGTCACAGAATCAGAAATGACTTAGCAACCAACACACACACACACCCCACACACACACATTTGATGTTCATGCGTCTTCTTTAGTAGATTGTTTAAACTGCCCACTGTGGAGGGAGACTTTGTCTCTTATTGTTGCGCTGTAAGAATTACTTGCATGTGTGCTCAGTCACTCTGCTGTGTCTGACTCTTTGTGACCCCACGGACTGTAGCCTTGCCAAACTCCTCACTCCATGGAATTTTCTAGGCAAGAATACTGGAGTGGGTTGCCATTTCCTACTCCAGGGGAATCAAATCCAGATCTCCTGCTCCCCTAATTGTTAGGTAAATTCTTTATCATTGTGCCACCTGGGACTTTACAGATTCTTTGTAAGGTTTTTTTGTAAACATTTTCTCTAAGTCTATGGTTTGTCTTTTCATTTTCTTAAGAGAATAATTTGAAAATATTTTAAGGAAATGGCAACCCACTCCAGTATTTTTGCCTAGGAAATCCCATGAACTGGGGTTGGCGGGCTATAGTCCATGGGGTTGCCAAGAATCAGACACAGTTTAACGACTAAATCACCAACCTGTGATGAAGTCCAATATATTCCTTTTGTCCCTTGATAGTTTGTATTTTTGTCGTAACTACTATTTTTTGGATGTTCTAGTCCATCCTGTAGGAACTGTGAATCCTCTCGACTCTAGATAGTGAGAACACAAACTATTCTCAACCCCTGTTTGAACTCTGATGATCATTTGAGTTTTATGTCTTGTGGTTCTTTCCTCAGCTTTAGGTGATTTCCTTGTAGCTCTTGCTGACCAGTGCTCAGCTGAAGATTTGAAGGATCACTCGGTATAAATTCTGTCTCCTCAACTCAAGAAGATCACTGAGTCCTGTTTGGAGTCTTCCCTTCACAGTCTATGGCTAATACTCTCTCCAGGACCAGTTGTAGTTCTTGCGCTGTCTATGCCTTTCTCTTATCATCTCTTATTGTATTACCTATTGTCTAATGATTGAAACACATTTCATACATGTTGTCCATTTTTAAAATTCTCTGAAGCAAGAGAATAAATCTAGTCCATTATTCTGTCATGTCCAGGAGCAGAAGTCTATAATTGTCTTTATGACTTTATGTTCCTCAGTGAAACTTGAACTCCCTTGCAGGCATAGGATCTAATCCATATTAATATTCAACGAATCTGTGTGAGTAAAATGAATGCCTTTCCCCTGGCTCCATGTTATTTGTTTGGAAATAAGAGGACTGGCTTTTATTTTATTCTTCTGTTTTAATACAAGGTATTCTATTAGAGATCTCCAAATGAGTAAAGAAACAAGGAATGGAAACTAGAATATAAGTCCTTCCCTCATTGTTGGACATTTCTTTGCTTTTTTCATTCATTGTTCTGTTCACTTGCTTGGCTCAACTTTGGAAACAGAACTAGGTAGACTTGGCATTTATCTTTGAGGAGCTTGTGTAACTGCATATACAAATGGACAAGAGCCAGACAATATATTAAAACAGAACTCTGACTCACAACCCACAACACCAGCTCCAGAACCCAAACCACAACCTCTCTACCCTTTGGCCCCAAACAGTCAGGATTCACTGGATCAATAACTGATAACTTCCCTAACTTTTGGTGTCACTTCCAATTTAGGACCAACTCAGTTCAGTTCAGTTCAGTCGCTTCAGTTGTGCCGACTCTTTGCAACCCCATGAATTGCAGCACGCCAGGCCTCCCTGTCTATCACCAACTCCCGGAATTCACTCAGACTCATGTCCATCGAGTCAGTGATGCCATCCAGCCATCTCATCCTCTGTTGTCCCCTTCTCCTCCTGCTCCCAATCCCTCCCAGCATCAGAGTCTTTTCCAATGAGTCAACTCTTCGCATGAGGTGGGCAAAGTACTGGAGTTTCAGCTTTAGCATCATTCCCTCCAAAGAAATCCCAGGGCTGATCTTCAGAATGGATTGGTTGTATCTCCTTGCAGTCCAAGGGACCCTCAAGAGTCTTCTCCAACACCACAGTCAAAAGCATCAATTCTTTGGTGCTCAGCCTTCTTCACAGTCCAACTCTCACATCCATACATGACCACAAGAAAAACCATAGCCTTGACTAGACTAGATGAAGCCAAATTTACTTCTTTAATGAATCAGTAATGACATCCCATTTCTAGTTAGCCTGCCTCCAACTTCCCCATGCCAACACTTCTAATCAGGGCATACTTGAAGCTTTCAATTTTTGTTGTTGTTGTTAGGTTTTACTCTAAAGATTTTTCATTTTTTTGCCCGCTTTTGAGTCTCTGCCAAATGTAAGTGATGTTGGCTGACTCCCTAACTTTAGCAAGCTCTGAATAAATAGCTTGTGCTTGTTCTCATTTGGGTGGTCTTAATTTATTTCCACAGTCTTATAGTTAAGTAGAAAATGTAGTCCTAAACAGATTAACACATGTATGATAAATCATGAAAAAGAAGAACTTTGTATCTGTAGAAAGGAACATAACCTAGGACTTTGGTAATGAGAAATATCATTGAATTGAAAAGAATAAAATGTTAAACCAATTTAAAATGTAAGATTTTATCTATTGATATATTTAGATAAGAAAATCTAATTTAATTTCCATGTATATTTATTTCTATCATTTGTTTATCTGAGCAAGAATTTTTGGCATCCTGTGTGCCATAAAATTATGACATTGTTTCCAACTCTTAGAATTTGGTACACAAAGTAAAAAAAAAAATTCAGTACATATTTCATACACTATTTTCTATTGGTTTATTTTATTCCTTTCCAAGCTTACACTATGGAAAGAAAAAAACAAAGCAAAAAAATTTTATATCTATTACAAAGCAATCTAGTGACAGGGTGGTGGTGATTTTCATAATATATAAAATCTCATTTAATTCTTAGAATTCTTTAAAGTTTTTTAATTTCTTCCTCATTGTACAAGTGAGGAAAGAGACACAAAGAACTAAAATAACTTTTCCAAGTTATAAAAGCTATCAAAGTTTTGAATCAACATGAACACAGGTCTCTTGAACTGTAGATAGATGTTTCTCAGACTCTTGAGTGCTATTGGCAACTTGGGCTGGGTAATAAATGTTTTGTTGTGCCATCCTGTGCCTTGCAGGATGTTTAGCAATATTCCTGGCTTCTACCCTCTAGATGCTAGTTGTACTCCCCTAATCATGACAATCAAAATGTATTCAGATATTGCTAAATATCCCATCAGCTCAGTTCAGTCACTCAGTCATGTCCGACTCTTTGTGACCCCATGAATCATAGCACGGCAGGCCTCCCTGTCCATCACCAACTCCTGGAGTTCACTCAGACTCACGTCCATCAAGTCCATGATGCCATCCAGCCATCTCATCCTCTATCATCCCCTTTTCCTCCTGCCCCCAATCCCTCCCAGCATCAGAGTCTTTTCCAATGAGTCAGCTCTTCACATGAGTTGGCCAAAGTACTGGAGTTTCAGCTTTAGCATCATTCCTTCCAAAGAACACCCAGGGCTGATCTCCTTTAGAATGGACTGATTGCATCTCCTAGCAGTCCAGGGGACTCTCAGGAGTCTTCTCCAACACCACAGTTCAAAAGCATCAATTCTTTGGTGCTCAGCTTTCTTCACAGTCCAACTCTCACATCCATACATGACCACTGGAAAAACTATAGCCTTGACTAGACGGACTTAGTTGGCAAAGTAATGTCTCTGCTTTCCAAATATCCCATGGGGGCAATAATTGTCCTTAGTGAGTTCCACAGTTGTAGATTATCTAACTATTAGCTATCAACTAACTTAATCATTCATGGTTGATCATTTCTGTAATATTCAGTGAACTCTTTGAAGTGCACATATATATACACACATACATACACACACATACACACATACATACACAGACATACACACCATACATACACACACACCTCACTCACTGTCCTCCCTCTAACCCTCTGCATCTCTATATATTCCTTCATGAAGATTTATTCTTTTAAACTTAGCAGAAAATTCTCTTCGATTTGTAATTGTTGTCTTGAGAGTCAATGTATTTAACAAGAAGGCCTTGAAGGAAATTATGACAAAAGAACTGATTGTCTCAGTCTTTAACTGCTTGGAAAGGAAACTAAATTTGTGATCAACTTCCTACGGGCCATTTCTTTGTTTCAAGAATTCTTTAAATTAGTCTAGCTACCTGTTCTCTGTCACTCTCTTACAATGTTCTTGCCCACCCAGTCTCACTTTTGTTTTTCACTGCACATTCGTTCTGCTTCTCTGTCTCTTCCCTTCTCCCTTATTCCCAGTCCTCCTTCCTCACAGTAGTAGCCTCTACCTACTACATTTGCCTTTTATTTCTGCCTCTCTCCTCATCTTGCATGGCCACAAATACGTCGATTTCAGAATCTCCTGTCTCCCTCATTCTCTCTTTTGCCTTTGTAATGCCCTGCCAGTGCAGCTGTCCCACACTGCTTTTGATGCTACTTTGTTATCTTTGGCACCAGCTCACAGGCTCCACTGGGCTGAAATTGGAACTCTTCCATCCCCATCTCCTTTCTTTTGTCCTGCAATATGGTTATTCTGGAGGCCACTCAGCTGCCTTGCAGTATTAGAGTAGGTGACAAGAACGGGGAATAGACACTCTGAAGCCAGAGCTAAGTGGCTGAACATCTTACAATAGTGAACACCTTTGTTGTTATTAATACTTTATTCCAAATACATGCAGGGGCTATTTTGAAATGAATTTCATCATCTCTCACTTTTCCCTCAGCAAGCTGTGATATCTGGCAGTGTTTTTAAGAAAGTATTTATCTTTGAAAATCAGACAGTGCTGAAATTATCCTTATTTCATTGTAAAGCTGCAGACTTGAAGCAATATATTTCTAAATTCCATGGAGTATGCCAAATATTTTTAAACTGACTATAAAATTGAGCTGAATAAAGGGATATAAAAAGCCTGAAATAAAATATTTTTGTAGCTAATTCAATGCTGCTTTAAGCCTAACTCCTCCTTTTAAAAGCTCATTTCCTATTTAGAGCTGAATAAAGAGCATATATTAACTCTGAACCTTGGACAAACTCTTTGATAGGAAAGAATTGACTCTCATCTTAGGATCGATGATGCAGCATCAAAGAACATGGATTTATTTTGGCTTGTAACATCTTAACACTGACTCATAATTGCTTTAGATGATTTGGAGGGATAGAAATGCTGAAATTATATACTCCTCCAGTTCCATATTACAGTAAGAAGTTCCTGTAGAAAAATCTAATTTTAAGAATACCACGATTTTCCTGCATAAACATGAAAAATTAAGAACCCAAAGCTTCTCTTTAGAACACAGTTTGTACAAAAGATATTTATCTGGTTCATTCTTGTTCAGTGTAATTCTATGCAGAAAACCATGTGCTACCTTAGTCCTATTTGCTTATCCCACTATGCAGCCACCTGCAGACTGATTATTTCCTTTTAAAGCAGAAGTAAAATCTCCACTTTCCTCCCTCCTCCAGGCAGCCTCAGCAAAAACGCGGTTCACACAATGATGTTTTGTAAGAATAGATCCCATTAGCAACAACAGCAACTTAGATTTATATAGTACCTTATCACACATACAGCAAAGCAACTCCAGGCATTTTTTTTCTTTTTAATGAAAAGCATTTCCTTTTAGGTTTCCAAAACTGGTAGAAAACCACAGCAATGACAACAAAGACTAACTGAACATGCAAACCAGTAAGAGGGGGAAAATATGGTCTTACTCTAGAGTAAGGTGAGGCTGACTTGAAATCAAATTGTCCATTTCATTGTTTTGTAAGCAGATAACACTGGCATTCAGAGACCTGATGAGAAAGACCACTTTATTTGAAAGAGATTTTTGTCCAAATGTAAAGTACTCTTTACCTTAATCCAAGTGATTTGTTCAGTATAGCATTTCTGCAACAAGATTTTTAAGAACTTTGAGCTATTACTTTGCTATGTTGTGTTACTTTTTTTCTAGGTGAGTCTTAAGGTAAAATACTGATTTTTATTTTCCTATGTGACTGAGTATTTAACCAGTTTGTGATTAGTTTTTATAGACTCAATTTTGAAAATTTTCTTTTATAAGTGTACCTAGCTGTGGTGACTGTGGATAGTAAAATCAATCCATGAATACTGAAGCCATTTAGGTGCAAGGTAAATAATTTGCATTAGTGTAAAGTGATGTGAAAGTCACTCAGTTGTGTCCGCCTCTTTGCGACCCCATTGAGTGTACAGTCCATGGAATTCTCTGCACCAGAATACTGGAGTGGATAGCCATTCCCTTCTCCAGGCCTTCTCCAGGGGATCTTCCCAACCCAGGGACTGAACCCAGGTGTCTTGCATCGCAGGTGGATTCTTTACCAGCTGAGCCACCAGGGAAACCCTTTATTAGTGTATGCCTCATTAATAATGAGTAAAACTTTATGAATGTTTCTATAATAGATGTATCACAATATTATATTTATTATATTTTTAGTATATTTGTTTCCTATTTCAATGAATATGACATTATATATTAGATTATATTCAATATCCAAAGTTACCTTTATTTATGTGGCTGTGCAGCTTGTGGGATCTTAGTTTCCCCAGAGATCAAACCCATGCCTGCTTCAATGGAAGTGCAGGATCTTAACCCCTGGACCACCGGGGAATTCCCCCAAAAGAAGATAAATAATGGTAAGAAAAAAATGGCAAATGAGAATACAGAAAGTAGTTGTCATCATGATACAATGGTGACAAAAGTTTTTCCAAGAAATTACAGAAAGCTGAATAAAGTAAGTGCCTTTATTAACAGAAGCATGAATCAGAGATAAAAGACCTATTAATGATACAGTTAGGCAAAAGGTGAAAATAAAGAGCAACAAGCAAAAGGAAATAATGAAAAAATTACCCCTTCTTCTGAATTGTTATTAGCCCAAAACAGAATAAAGAGAACTAATAAATATAGTGAAGCAATATGAAAGAAGGAAGCAAAATGAGATTGAAAACAACAAAATTAAAAGATTACACAGTAAAAAAAATATATATATATTCAGAATTATTTGTAGAAACTATCACATTAGCTTCAGACTGAAAATAGCCTACATGTCCATCTATGTGGAACTAATGAAATACCTTGTTATAACAATTTAAAGAAATATGATGTGGAAAAAAATGTTTGGATAGCTAACTATACACTAACGTGGGCTTCCCTGGTGGCTCAGATGGTAAAGAATCTGCCAGCAATGCAGGAGACCAGGAAGGGTTAAATCCCTGTGTTGGGAAGATACTCAGAAGGGAATGGCTACCCACTCCAGTATTCTTGCCTGGAGAATTCTGTGGACAGAGAAGTTTGGTGGGTTTACAGTCCATAGTGTCACAGAGAGTCAAACATGACGGAATGACTACCACTTTCATACTGTCTCAGATGTAACGTTTAGCAAAATAGCAAGACACTTAAGCATATGCATATAATAATAAAATCTGTGTGTGTTTGCATGTATTTTAAAAGCATTATTCTATTGTGAGCATATATTATCCCAACCTAAAGAAGCCAATGGCACGCACTCCAATACTCTTGCCTGGAAAATCCCATGGACGGAGGAGCCTGGTGGGCTGAAGTCCATGGGGTCGCTAAGAGCCGGACATGACTGAGCAACTTCCCTTTCACGTTTCACTTTCATGCATTGGAGAAGGAAATGGCAACTCACTCTAGTGTTCTTGCCTGGAGAATCCCAGGGATGAGGGAGCCTGGTAGGCTGCTATCTATAGGGTCACACAAAGTTGGACACGACTGAAGCGACTTAGCAGCAGCAGCACTATCCCAACTACTACCACTAAAATTGGTAACACTGGTTATGTCAATGGAGAGAAATGGGTGGATGGAAAATAGGGATAGGAGACAGGTGATTTCTTTTTTCCTTTTTGAATATGTCTCATGTGAATATATTTTTAAAGTGAAGTGAAGTGGCTCAGTCGTGTCTGACTCTTTGCGATCCCATGGACTGTAGTCTACCAGGCTTCTCTGTCCATGGGATTTTCCAGGCAAGAATACTGGAATGGGTTGCCATTTCCATGTTTTTAAAAAATGAACTTAAATAAAATAAGTCATAGTTATAAATTGTAGTTATAAGTTATATTAAAAAATGTTTACAGTTATTTGAGCTATGAGTAAAAATACAATGAAGTTAATCCCATGATAGCAGGATTGTTTTCCACTTTTTTCTTTATTCACATTCAGCAGCTTACCCAATGGAAAAAATAGCAATTTACCTCAAATAACCACATTTATGTGAGATTTGACTTTATATTATGGTACTATAAGCAAGGTACTATCTTTTTATTGTATAGTCAATTTTAAGTCTACTTCTAATGCCCATGATAATAGTTGCCACCCTATGAGCTACAAATCACTTCTAAATATAGGCATGCAGACTTGAAAATATGGCTCTACTTCATGAACCTGCACATGGAAACACCTCTGCCCCACTTTCTTTCTTAAATTATGTTCCTTCGCATTTGTCTGCAAAACTGTCTCTGCTATTATCTCTGCCCCTACCAATAAAAAAAAAAAAAAAAGCAGAAATGCTAAACCCACTCGTATTCTAAAAATGACCTTTTATCTAGTCAGTCCTTCATAAAGTTAAAGTATAAACTCTAAAAAGAGATCTAAATTTGCTTATTATATATATTTTCTTTCTTTTTGCTGTAAAATCAAATCCAATCTCACTTCAACCCTAACGTTGTTGCAGAAACTGCAACATCTTTTGAAGTCCTTGACCTCTCTCAAACTGCCTTTCTTTTGTTGTTTCTGCACACCACTCCTCATTCTCTTTCTGACTGTGCTTATAATATCTCGACACTTTTTAGTTCCTTCTTTCTTCTTGAATCTTAAATATTCATGTTCCCAATTTCCATACTTCCTCTTCTCTTGATTAACTCTACACATCTTCTGGGTGAACTTTTCCTTCAATCTAATCACACTAGGGCCACAGCCTTGTCTAACTCAATGAAACCAAGCCATGCCTACAGGGGAACCCAAGAAAAGCGGGTCATGGTGGAGAGGTCTGACAGAACGTGGTTCACTGGAGAAGGGAAAGGCAAGCCACTTCAGAATTCTTGCTTTGAGAACCCCATGAACAGCATGAAAAGGCAAAATGCTAGGATACCCAAAGAGGAACTCCCCAGGTCATTAGGTGCCCAAAATCCTACTGGAGATCAGTGGAGAAATAACTCCAGAAAGAATGAAGGGATGGAGCCAAAGCAAAAACAATACCGAGTTGTACATGTGACTGGTGATAGAAGCAAGATCTGATGCTGTAAAGAGCAATATTGCATAGGAACTTGGAATGCCAGGTCTATGAATCAAGGCAAATTGCAAGTAGTCAAACAAGAGATGGCAAGGGTAAACGTCGACATTCTAGAAGGGTGAATTTAACTCAGATGACCATTATATCTACTACTGTGGGCAGGAATCCCTCAGAAGAAATGGAGTAGCCATCATGGTCAACAAAAGAGTCCGAAATGCAGTACTTGGATGCAATCTCAAAAATGACAGAATGATCTCTGTTCATTTCCAAGGCAAACCATTCAATATCACAGTTATACAGGTCTATGCCCCAACCAGTAACACTGAAGAAGCTGAAGTTGAACGGTTTTATGAAGACCTACAAAACCTTTTAGAACTAACACCCCAAAAAGATGTCCTTTTCATTATAGGGGACAGGAATGCTAAAGCAGGAAGTCAAGAAACACCTGGAGTAACAGGCAAATTTGGCCTTGGAATGTGGAATGAAGCAGAGCAAAGACTAATAGAGTTTTGCCAAGAAAATGCACTAGTCATAGCAAGCACCCTCTTCCAACAACACAAGAGAAGACTCTACACATGGACATCACCAGATGGTCAAAACAGAAATCAGATTGATTATATTCTATGCAGCCAAAGATGGAGAAGCTCTATACAATCAACAAAAACAAGACCAGGAGCTGACTGTGGTTTAGATCATGAGTTCCTTATTACCAAATTCAGACTGAAATTGAAGAAAGTAGGGAAAACCGCTAGACCATTCAGGTGTGACCTTAATTAAATCCCTTATGATTATACAATGGAAGTGAGAAATAGATTTAAGGGCCTAGATCTGATAGATAGAGTGCCTGATGAACTATGGAATGAGGTTCGTGATATTGTATGGGAGACAGGGATCAAGACATCCCCATGGACAAGAAATGCAAAATAGCAAAATGGCTGTCTGGGGAGGCCTTAAAAATAGCTGTGAAAAGAAGAGAGGTGAAAAGCAAAGGAGAAAAGGAAAGGTATAAGCATCTGAATGCAGAGTTCCAAAGAATAGCAAGAAGAGATAAGAAAGCCTTCTTCAGCAAGCAATGCAAAGAAATAGAGGAAAACAGCAGAATGGGAAAGACTAGAGATCTCTTCAAGAAAATTAGAGATATCAAGGGAATATTTCATGTAAAGATGGGCTCGATAAAGGACAGAAATGGTCTGGACCTAACAGAACCAGAGCTATTAAGAAGAGGTGGCAAGAATACATGGAAGAACTGTACAAAAAGATCTTCAAGACCCAGATAATCATGATGATGTGATCACTCATCTAGAGCCAGACATCTTGGAATATGAAGTGAAGTGGGCCTTAGAAAGCATCACTACAAACAAAGCTAGTGGAGGTGATGGAATTCCAGTTGAGCTGTTTCAAATCCAGAAAGATGATGCTGTGAAAGTGCTCCACTCAATATGCCAGCAAATTTGGAAAACTCAGCAGTGGCCACAGGACTGGAAAAGGTCAGTTTTCATTCCAATCCCAAAGAAAGACAATGCCAAAGAATGCTCAAACTACAGCACAATTGCACTCATCTCACATGCTAGTAAAGTAATGCTCAAAATTCTCCAAGCCAGGCTTCAACAATATGTGAACCGTGAACTTCCTGATGTTCAAGCTGGTTTTAGAACAGGCAGAGGAAGCAGAGATCGAATTGCCAACATCCACTGGATCATCGAAAAAGCAAGAGAGTTCCAGAAAAACATCTATTTCTGCTTTATTGACTATGCCAAAGCCTTTGACTGTGTGGATCACAATAAACTGTGGAAAATTCTGAAAGAGATGGGGATACCAGACCACCTGACCTGCCTCTTGAGAAATCTGTATGCAGGTCAGGAAGCAACAGTTAGAACTGGACGTGGTACAACAGACTGGTTCCAAATAGGAAAAGGAGTATGTCAAGGCTATATATTGTCACCCTGCTTATTTAACTTCTATGCAGAGTACATCATGAGGAACGCTGGACTGGAAGAAACACAAGCTGGAATCAAGATTGCTGGGAGAAATATCAATAACCTCAGATATGCAGATGACACCACCCTTATGGCAGAAAGTGAAGAGGAGCTAAAGGGCCTCTTGACGATGGTGAAAGAGGAAAGTGAAAAAGTTGGCTTAAAGCTCAACATTAAGAAAACGAAGATCTTGGCATCTAGTCCCATCACTTCATGGGAAAGAGATGAGGAAATAGTGGAAACAGTGTCAGACTTTATTTTTTGGGCTCCAAAATCACTGCAGATGATGACTGCAGCCATGAAATTAAAAGACGCTTACTCCTTTGAAGAGAAGTTATGACCAACCTAGATAGCATATTCAAAAGCAGAGACATTACTTTGCCGACTAAGGTCCGTCTAGTAAAGGCTATGGTTTTTCCTGTGGTCATGTATGGATGTGAGAGTTGGACTGTGAAGAAGGCTGAGCACCAAAGAATTGATGCTTTTGAACTGTGGTGTTGGAGAAGACTCTTGAGAGTCCCTTGGACTGCAAGGAAATCCAACCAGTCCATTCTGAAGGAGATCAACCCTGGGATTTCTTTGGAAGGAATGATGCTAAAGCTGAAACTCCAGTACTTTGGCCACCTCATGCAAAGAGTTGACTCATTGGAAAAGACTCTGATGCTGGGAGGGATTGGAGGCAGGAGGAGAAGGGGACAACCGAGGATGAGATGGCTGGATGGCATCACGGACTCGATGGACGTGAGTCTGAGTGAAGCCCGAGAGAAGGTGATGAACAGGGAAGCCTGCCTGCTGTGATTCATGGGGTCACAAAGAGTTGGACACGACTGAGCAAGTGAACTGAACTGAACTGATGATTTAATTTGTTTATTTATAGTCAGCTGCTGGGTCTTCATTGTTGAAAGATCTTTTCTCTAGTTTTAGTGAGATGGGGCTGCTTTTCATTTTGGTGAGCAGGCTTCTCATTGTGGTGGCTTCTCTTGTTGCAGAGCATGAGCTGTAAGGTGCATGAGTATCTATGCTTGCTGTGAATCGTCTCAGCGGTTTGTGGCTCCCAGGCTCTTGAGTACAAGCTCATTGTTGTGGCACTTAGACTTAGTTACTCCAAGGCAGGCGGGATCTTCCTGGACCAAGGATCAAACCCATGTCTCTTGCAATGGCAGGTGGATTGTTTACCTCTGAGCTACCAAAAAAGCCATGGATGAACTTTTATACCCCCAGTATTTTGATTACTATAAGCATGATTGCTGGGGTCCAGCCCCGGTGGATCCAGGATAATTCGAAGGTGGGGACGGAATAGGCATCCTAGGAGAAAACTTAATTACAGATACAGAGAGAGATTAGAAATGGATAGTGTAGTAGAAAATATTAGTGGAGAAAAAGATGCTGAATAACTTGGTTTATGTGTAGTAACATCCATGCTCCAGATGGGAATTCAGCCAGAAAAACAGGGAGCAAGAAAGAAGTGACACAGGGGAATCAGTGCTGGAGGCCAGCGTGAGGAACTTTGCCCATGGCACATGATGATCCAGAGAAGGCAATGGCACCCCCACTCCAGTACTCTTGCCTGGACAATCCCATGGATGGAGGAACCTGGTAGGCTGCGGTCCATGGGTTCACTAAGAGTTGGACAAGACTGAGCAACTTCACTTTGACTTTTCATGCATTGGAGAAGGAAATGGCAACCTGCTCCTCTATTCTTGCCCAGAGAATCCCAGGGACAGGGTAGCCTGGTGGGCTGCCATCTGTGGGGTCTCACAGAGTCGGACATGACTGAAGCGACTTAGGAGCAGTAGCAGCAGCATGCATGATGATCACCCTAATCACTTGTAGACCTATACCTTCTATGAACCACTAGAACTTTCTACCTCAAATTTTCTTATATAAAACTATTCTCATCTTCACACTTGTTCTGCACCTTATTCTAGTACCATTCAAATTGTTAATAAAATTCTTATTTTTCAATATTTAAATGTTTTTAATCTATCTTTTCTTCTCATAACCACTTAACAATTGCCTAATTTCAGACTTTGTTATCTTTTACCTAAACACTGACTACATATGGAGTGTTTTACCTTCAAAGAATTATAAGTCGACTTCTTACTTTGAGGTTTCCAGTTTTTCCACTGTGCCTTTGTTTTATCAACAAATACAACTTTCATAAACATGTATTTATTCTATTACTTCTTTTCATTAAAAAATACATTATCTCTTTATGTCTATAGGCTTATGGTTAAATGCCTTAAAGGTATGTAGTCTGATTCCAGATTATCGTAGTCTGATTCCAGATTATCGTACTTGCATCATTCCTGATAATTTTTTTTGAGTCCTTATATCACTGATGTTTTAGGCTTTTCTTTTCTAAATGAATGCTTTTGTGCCAAAAACTTTTTGTCTTAGCAATGCACTTCTGTCTCTTCTGACCCTGAGATATCACCCATACCTTTATTTTTTTCTTTTTATACTTATTTTAATATAAACTTATTTATTTTAATTGGAGGCTAATTACTTTATAATATTGTATTGGCTTTGCTGTATAATATCAACCATACCTTTAAAGTGAGCTCAGCTATCATAGCCCATATAATGCTAACTTCTCCACACACACTTCATTAATGTACATAATTTATTAGAATATTTACATATTTTATCAAAATTAGAATATTTATTATATTATAGTATATTTTTATTCATATGTTTGCTTCCCTCTTTGTCAAACAAGTTCTTCTAACAGCATGGTTTGCTTCTCAGCCATCATATAACCCCAAGGCATAACTTTCTGCCATGCACCTTAAAACCTTCTACAAATGTTTTTTAATTGATAAATGCATTGTGTTTTATTAATATTTGAAAAATTAATGCATTTTATGATCTCATATTTAATGTATTATATAATGTCAATTGATTTAATTAATAACCTTGTGAAACTTTAAATATTTTCTCCATTTTACAGAGGGAAAAATTAGGGTTTGGAAAAGTTTTGTATTGCTCATAACGGTAGGTTAGGTTTTATACATTAAAACTCATGCTGGGAAAAAGAATTAAAATAAAAAACTATAAAACATTTTTATTAATGTAAGTAAAGATCTGACACTTTAAATAAATAAAGGAAATGACAAAATAAAATGGATTTACCAGAAGACAAGTGAAAAGAAAAATAAGATATATAGAGATAATAAGCTTGGAAATGACTTGCCATCAATGGAAATTAACATCTTCATTTGATAGCCTTATGGAACCTTGGGAAAACAAAAGAAAAAACACAAATTCAAACTGAAAAGGGAAGTCTCACAGTATGCCATGCTTGTAAAAATGGAGTTACAAATTGCTGTTTTTCAGAGTCACAGTAAATCAGGGAAGAAGAGGTCTTGTGGAATTACTATTCATCTCCAGTATAATGCTTAGGACTTCCCTGGTGACTCAGTGGTAAGGAATCTGCCTGCCAACAGAAGCGACAGGAGTTGTAGCCCTGAATCAGACAGATCCCCTGGAGAAGGAAATGACTACCCACTCCAATATTCTTGCATAGGAAGTCTCGTGGACAGAGGAGCCTGGTGGGCTACAGTCCATGGACAGAGGAATTAAGAGTCAGACATGACTGACTTAGTGCCTAAACAACAACATTGCCAGATTTTAATCCCATAGATCCTGGATTTGAGTTTATTTTAAGGTTAGTTCAGTTCAGTTGCTCAGTCATGTCTGACTCTTTGCGATACCATGAATCACAGCACGCCAGGCCTCCCTGTCCATCACCAACTCCTGGAGTTCACTCAGACTCACGTCCATCAAGTCTGTGATGCTATCCAGCCATCTCATCCTCTGTCATCCCCTTCTCCTCCTGCCCCCAATCCCTCCCAGCATCAGAGTCTTTTCCAATGAGTCAACTCTCTGCATGAGGTGGCCAAAATACTGGAGTTTCAGCTTTAGCATCATTCCTTCCAAAGAAATCCCAGGGCTGATCTCCTTCAGAATGGACTAATTGGATCTCCTTGCAGTCCAAGGGACTCTCAAGAGTCTTCTCCAACACCACAGTTCAAAAGCAGCAATTCTTTGGTGCTCAGCTTTCTTACAGTCCAACTCTCATATCCATACATGACCACTGGAAAAACCATAGCCTTGACTAGAAGGACCTTAGTCGGCAAAGTAATGTCTCTGCTTTCGAATATGCTATCTAGGTTGGTCATAACTTTTCTTCCAAGGAGTAAGTGTCTTTTAATTTTGTGGCTGCAGTCACCATTTGCAGTTATTTTGGAGCCCCCCAAAATAAAGTCTGACACTGTTTCCACTGTTTCCCCATCTCTTTCCCATGAAGTGATGGGACCAGATGCCATGATCTTTTTTTTCATGGCAAATGTTTTTTTAATTGATAAATGCATTGTGTTTTATTAATATTTGAAAAAATTAATGCATTATATGATCTCATATTTAATGTATTATATAATGTCAATTGATTTAATTAATAACCTTGTGAAACTTTAAATATTTTCTCCATTTTACAGAGGGAAAAATTAGGGTTTGGGAAAGTTTTTATCAACAAATACAACTTTCATAAACATGTATTTATTCTATTACTTCTTTTCATTAAAAATACATTATCTCTTTATGTCTATAGGCTTATGGTTAAATGCCTTAAAGGTATGTAGAAAACCTTTCATAGTCTGATTCCAGATTATCGTACTTGCATCATTCCTGATAATTTTTTTTTGAGTCCTTATATCACTGATGTTTTAGGCTTTTCTTTTCTAAATGAATGCTTTTAACTTTTTCACTCTCCACTTTCACTTTCATCAAGAGGCTTTTTAGTGCCTCTTCACCTTCTGCCATAAGGGTGGTGTCATCTGCATATCTGAGGTTATTGATATTTCTCCCAGCAATTTTGATTCCAGCTTGTGTTTCTTCCAGTCCAGTGTTTCTCATGATGTACTCTGCATAGAAGTTAAATAAACAGGGTGACAATATACAGCCTCTCAAGAGGCAGGTCAGGTGGTCAGGTATTCCCATCTCTTTCAGAATTTTCCAGTTTATTGTGATCCACACAGTCAAAGGCTTTGGCATAGTCAATCTTGCTCAATAGGGCAAATACAATCCTCTCTTTTGGGCTTCCCTGGTAGCTCAGATGGTAAATAATTTTCCTGCAATACAGGAGACCTGGGTTTGATCCCTGGGTTGGGAAGATCCCCTGGAGAAGGAAATGGCACTCCAGGTTTTTTTTTTTTTTTTTTTCACTCTAATAATCTTGCCTGGGATATCCCATGGACAGAGGAGCCTGGTACAGGACTGCAGAGTCAGACATGACTAAACAAGTAACAGTTACTTATAGAGAATACTTTCATCTTACATGCATACTTTTTCAGGTTCTTTTCTATTATAGGGTATTAGAAGATATTGAGTAGAGTTTCCTGTAGAGTTCCCAGTAGTCATGTATGGATGTGAGAGTTGGACTATAAAGAAAGCTGAGAATCAAAGAATTGATACTTTTGAACTGTGATGCTAAGAAGACTCTCAAGAATCCCTTGGACCACAAGAAGATTCAACCAGTCCATCCTGAAGGAAATCAATCCTGGGTATTCACTGGAAGGACTGATGTTGAAGCTGAACTCCAATACTTCGGCCACCTGATGCAAAGAAATGACTCACTGGAAAACACCCTGATGCTGGGAAAGATTGAAGGTGGGAAAAGAAGAAGACAACAGAGGATGAGATGGTTGGATGGCATCACTGACTCATTGGACATGAGTCTGAGTAAACCCCAGGAGTTGGTGATGGGCAGGGAGGCCTGGCATGCTGCAGTCCATGGGGTAGCAAAGAGTCGGACACAACTGAACAATGAACTGAACTCCCTGTACTATACAGTAGGTACTTATCATTTATCTACTTCATGTATAACAGTGTGTATCTGTTAATTTGACTTATTTAGTATGTATATAAGTTGATAACTGATTATATATATGTATCTGAATCACTTTGTTGTATACCTGAAACTAACACAACACTGTAAATCAATTATACTTCAATTAAAAACAAAAATGCATCTAAGGGATAACTGAGTGTATACATCACAGAAATTAAAAAAAAAAAGAATGTATGTTCAATGTAGTTTTGAAATAAGTTTTTGTATTATAGTTGTATTTCTACAAATAGATTTCAAATAAAATGTCCTGCACATAGTCAAAGATAGCTGGAGTTTCAGGGAAATTAAACTTCAGGATAAGGATCTAGTAAAATGAGCAAACTGTAGAAATACAATTATTTTAAATATTAGAATCATTTAATGTAGACAATAAAATAAGTGAAAACCTTCTAAAACTGTACTACAGGAAAAAAAAAAGTAGTTTTTAAGATAGTAGCACTACTGAAGAAAAACAAAACTTATAAGAAATAAAATGATTGATGTTAGAAATTTCAATGGCACAATTTCTACTTTTATTCATGAAAGAATATCTCATTCTGGACTTGTTTCACATAATAGAAAGGAAAGAAAGAAGATTGAGATAGAACAGAAAGAAAGAAAATGGAGAGAGGGAGGAAGGAAGAGGGAGAGGTGGAAAAGAAGGAAGGTAAGGATGACTGATAAAACCATTTTTAGTCTGAGATCACAGTTTATAGAAACTGAACACTCTGGAATTTGAAAAGCAGAGTAAAGAGGAAGGCAGAGTTAGGCAGTCTTCAAGTGACTCTGGAAATTAGCATCTTTGGTGGAACAGCTTAATAAATATCTTTGTCTCAGGATTTCTTATGAAGTTGTAATCAAGGTGTTAGATGAGGGAGATGCACTTTCCGGATCATTCATGTGGCTGTTAGAAAGCTTTAGGTCCTCACTAGATGTCTGAAGACAACAGATTAATAGCATGGAATCTCTTTGTAGGAAAGCTCTCAAATGACAATTTGCTTTTCACAGAGTGAGGGTTCCAAGACAATAAGGGAGAACCAGAATGGGAACAAGAGTAACAGCAAGAGTTCAATTCAGTCACTCAGTCATGTCCGACTCTTTGAGACCCCATGGACCACAGCAGACCAGGCTTCCCTGTCCATTACCAAGCTAATGGAGCTTGCTCAAACTCTTGTTCATTGAGTTGGAGAGCAAGGGATTGAGAGAAAAATGGATGTCAGTCTTTTTGCAACCTAATCTTGGTGTGATATCCCATCACTTTTGCTGTATTATAATCATTAGGTCAAGTCCACACTCAAGGAAAGATTAATACACAGGGGCAAAAATACAAGGAAGTGGAGGTCATTGGGGGTCATTTTCCACAGTTATGCCCCTCGGTTTCACAATAATTCACTTCTCTCACACGGGTATATACATTAACTTCTTCCCAAGTTGCCCAAATTATGATCCCATTACAATTCATTATAAATGAGCTGATAGCATCAGCTCCGTTTCAGAATCTCATCATGTGAATCAAATCCACCTGCAGGTAAAACTCTTCAGTGTAGTTCTTTAATTCCAGCTCCTTGAAATTGTTCCTCTGAAGTGTTAGGCCCTGAAACTAGGGAGACAAGTTATCATCACCAGGAATCTATAAGCTGAGCAGTTCTGTGAGTTCTCACAAGATGGGGAAACATTCCAATCTGAAAAAGCCAGAGTGCAGAAATCCTGTTGTACACCTGTGACATTCAGAAGAGATATCAAAAGTATTATATCTTCATAGTAGAGCTAAATTAGTTGCAAACTAGAGGCCTCCCTGAATCGACACTGTAAATATTTTTAAAACAGCTGAGAAACAAGTAATTATGATGAGGGGGGAAAATCAGTGCTCTTTAAAGGAAGACTACAAGGTTCAGATATTTAGCAACATAACACCAAATCTAACAATAAATTAAGTAGTCATGTGAAGAAGAAAGAAATGTGACCTAATACCAGGAGAAAAAGTATCCATAGACACTAGCTAGAAATGAATACTAAAATGATATAGATGGTAGAATTAGCAGATAAGGAATTTGTAAAACCTTTCTTATGTGTCAAATAAGAAGTCTTGATGGGAATGAAAAGTTATTATAAGTGAAGCAAAATAAGATGCAACATTTCAAAAATATGTAAAATGTTGCTAAAGCAATGATTAGAAGAAAATTTATCACACAAATCTTATATTAGAGAAGATGAATAGTATGAAATCAATAATCTATGTTTCTACTTCAGTACTTGAAAGACTAAAATTTATCCAGAGAAAGTAGAAGAAATGAAATAATAAAGAGCAGAATCAATAAAACAAAACAGGAAATAAAAAAGTAATGAAATGAAAAGCTTGTCCTACAAAAAACTCAGTAGGATTGACAGATCTCTAAATAGCCATTGGCAGATGAATTAGATAAAGAAGATGTATTATATTTATACAATGAAATATTAGTCAGTCATAAAACAGAGTGAAATAATGCCATTTGTGGCAACAGGGATGGACCTAGAGATTATCATATTAAGTGAAGTTTGTCAGACAGAGAAAGACTTATCAGCAACAATTTGAATGTAAATTTAAAGTCACACAAATTATTTTAACGTCAAAATCATAAAATTGTAGAGATAAATTTAAAAATAGGACTAAGATAAATTTAAAAATAGGACTATAGCTATTTTTCAAAACACATTTAACTGTAGAGTTAAAATAGGGCATTTCATTTATATATGTAATAGTTTATACCTCAATAAGGTAATAGCAAAAATACAGATTGGACAGTTTTCTGCTGAACAGTCTTCAAGAAAATCCATTAAACAAAGTGAGACATAATCCTTGTTGGAATTCCAGATTACTAGTTTCTCTTAACCAATAATTGTTGTACATTTAGGTAAGACCCTTAACCTTTTATTAATTTTTTTTTTTTTTTGCACAACTGTTTAACAATTGTTATGCAATTCACTCTCAGAGATAATAATAGTCAGACACAATTCTGCAATATATACAGCCCAGTCTATATCAGATATGCTGCCTACATTTCTGTTAAAAAAGGTAATGACATGCCCGGACTCTCATCAAAGGTCAGTTTTATTACCTCTTGTCTTTCAAGGACATATTCATTTCTATTACCTTCTTATCCCTGAGTCATCACTTTTCCTCAACAGACTATTACCAATAGCATATAAATACATCATAAGAGCTTCCATTTGGAAAAAATATAAATAACAACAACAACAATCTCCTTTAGCTCTACAAGAAATCTTCAGTCACTATCTCACAATTTTTTTCCTCTTCAGGGCAAAATTTCTTGATTAACCTTTATTATTATATATTTATTTATAGATTTAAGGGCCTAGATCTGATAGATAGAGTGCCTGATGAACTATGGAATGAGGTTTGTGACATTGTATGGGAGACAGGGATCAAGACCATCCCCATGGACAAGAAATGCAAAAAAGCAAAATGGCTATCTGGGGAAGGCTTACAAATAGCTGTGAAAAGAAGAGAGGTGAAAATCAAAGGAGAAAAGGAAAGATATAAGCATCTGAATGCAGAGTTCCAAAGAATAGCAAGAAAAGATAAGAAAGCCTTCTTCAGCGATCAATGCAAAAAAATAGAGGAAAAGAACAGAATGGGGTACATGTGTCTCTTTCAATTCTGGCACGACAGTCTATGTTCAATACAGGATACAGGATGCATGGGGCTGGTGCACAGGATGATTCAGGGAGATGATATGGGGTGGGAGGTGGGAGGGGGCTTTGGCATGGGGAGATCCTGTTCACCTGTGGCTGATTCATGTCAATGTATGGCAAAACAAATACAGTATTGTAATGTAGAATAAAATATTAAAAAAAAAAACAGAATAGGAAAGACTAGAGATCTCTTCAAAAAAATTAGAGATATCAAGGGAACATTTCATGCAAAGATGGGCTAGATAAAGGACAGAAATGGTATGGACCTAACAGAACCAGAGATATTAAGAAGAGGTAGCAAGAATACACATAACTATACAAAAAGATCTTGAAGACCCAGATAATCATGATGATGTGATCACTCATCTAGAGCCAGACATCTAGGAATGTGAAGTGAAGTGGGCTTTAGAAAGCATCACTACGAACAAAGCTAGTGGAAGTGATGGAATTCCAGGAGAGCTGTTTCAAATCCTGTAAGATGATGCTGTGAAAGTGCTCCACTCAATATGCCAGCAAAATTGGAAAACTCAGCAGTGGCCACAGAACTGGAGAAGGTCAGTTTTCATTCCAATCCCAAAGAAAGGCAATGCCAAAGAATGCTCAAACTACAGCACAATTTCACTCATCTCACTTGCTCAAAATTCTCCAAGCCAGGGTCCAGCAATATGTGAACTGTGAACTCCCTGATGTTCAAGCTGGTTTTAGAAAAGGCAGAGGATCCAGAGATCAAATGGCCAACATCTGCTGGATCATGGAAAAAGCAAGAGAGTTCCAGAAAAACATCTATTTCTGCTTTATTGACTATGCCAAAGCCTTTGACTGTGTAGATCACAATAAACTGTGGAAAATTCTGAGATGGCCATACAAGACCACCTGATCTGCCTCTTGAGAAATCTGTATACAGGTCAGGAAGCAACAGTTAGAACTGGACGTGGTACAACAGACTGGTTCCAAATAGGAAAAGGAGTACGTCAAGGCTGTATATTGTCACCCTGCTTATTTAACTTCTATGCAGAGTACATCATTAGGAACACTGGACTGGAAGAAACACAAGTTGGAATCAAGATTGCCGGGAGAAATATCAATAACCTCATATATGCAGATGACACCACCCTTATGGCAGAAAGTGAAGAGGAGCTAAAAGCCTCTTGATGATGGTGAAAGTGGAGAGTGAAAAAGTTGGCTTAAAGCTCAACATTCAGAAAATGAAGATCATGGCATCCGGTCCCATCACTTCATGGGAAATAGATGGGGAAACAGTGGAAACAGTGTCAGACTTTATTTTGGGGGCTCCAAAATCACTGCACATGGTGACTGCAGCCATGAAATTAAAAGACGCTTACTCCTTGGAAGAAAAGTTATGATCAACCTAGATAGCATATTCAAAAGCAGAGACATTACTTTGCCGACTAAGGTCCGTCTAGTCAAGGCTATGGTTTTTCCTGTGGTCATGTATGGATGTGAGAGTTGGGCTGTGAAGAAGGCTGAGCACTGAGGAATTGATGCTTTTGAACTGTGGTGTTGGAGAAGACTCTTGAGAGTCCCTTGGACTGCAAGGAGATCCAACCAGTCCATTCTGAAGGAGATCAGCCCTGGGATTTCTTTGGAAGGAATGATGCTAAAGCTGAAACTCCAGTATTTTGGCCACCTCATGCAAAGAGTTGACTCATTGGAAAAGACTCTGATGCTGGAAGGGATTGGGGGAAGGATGAGAAAGGGACGACCGAGGATGAGATGGCTGGATGGCATCATGCACTTGATGGACGTGAGTCTGAGTGAACTCTGGGAGAAGGTGATGAACAGGGAGGCCTGGTGTGCTGCGATTTATGGGGTCACAAAGAGTCGGACATGACTGAGCGACTGAACTGAACTGACGCTTTCCTTCCAAGGAGCAAGCATCTTTTCATTTCATGGTTGCAACCAACATCCACAATGATTTTTCTGCGCCTTTTCTCCTACCACTTAGTAAAAATGTCTATTACTATTACTAACAACAGTGTTCCCACTGATAGAACTAATGAGCATTTCTGTTTATTCATTTAATAACCTTTTCACTGTCAGTCATCACAGCTGACTATCTCTTCTTTGAGCTATGTCTTTCTTGAAACAAGTGGCTTCCATGTTACCAGCTTTTTTAGTTCTTGCTCCGAGTCTCTGGTATTTCCTCTTCTCTTCTCTATCAAAACTTTGAAAATTGTGGTATCTGCAACTCTGCTACTAGTTTTTAGCTTTGCTATATTTGGCTAATCTATAGAGAAATTAAAAGACGCTTACTCCTTAGAAGAAAAGTTATGACCAACCTAGATACCGTATTGAAAAGCAGAGACATTCCTTTGCCAACAGAGATCCATCTAGTCAAGGCTATGGTTTTTCCAGTAGTCATGTATGGATGTGAGAGTTGGACTGTGAAGAAAGCTGAGCACCAAAGAATTGATGTTTTTGAACTGTGGTGTTGGAGAACACTCTTGAGAATCCATTGGACTGCAAGGAGATCCAACCAGTCCATTCTGAAGGAGATCGGCCTTGGGATTTCTTTGGAGGTAATGATGCTGAAGCTGAAACTCCAGTACTTTGGGCACCTCATGCAAAGAGTTGACTCATCAGAAAAGACTCTGATGCTGAGAGGGATTGGGGGCAGGAGGAGAAGGGGACAATAGAGGATGAAATGGCTGGATGGCATCACTGACTCAATGGACATGTGTCTGAGTAAACTCCAGGAGGATGGACACGGAGGCCTGGTGTACTGCAATTCATGGGGTTGCAAAGAGTTGGACATTACTGAGTGACTGAATTGAACTGAACTGATAGAGAAAAGTAAGAGCTACTTAGAAACATTTTTTCCATTTGTCTGTCTCACAAAATCATAATGATGAAAAGTAACAATGGTGAAAGTAATATAGAGGTTCACAGTAATAAAAATGATTTTACTTAAATCCATGAGAAAACATTTATGGAAAATAAGAAAAGTAGAAAATTTACTTTTCCCCAAGTTTATGAAATTCTATGAGTTCTTCAATCCAAGAACAATTTTATATTATTTTTCTAACTAGGCTTGTATTTGCATTCTTGAAACTTTCAAGTCATCGCAAACTACCAGGCTATACTTATTGGTTTAGAGTACTTTGAGAATAAATTTATTATTAGCACATTTTTAAGATATTTTGTTTCCAATACATTAGCACTGATCATAAATCTATTATCTTTGAAATCTATTCCTATATTAAGCTGTAGATGTAGGACAATGTGTTTTCTTAAAATGTTTAGACCTCTCACGTTGAAGCTTACTCCTTGGAAGAAAAGTTATGACCAACTTAGATAGTATATTCAAAAGCAGAGACATTACTTTGCCGACTAAGGTCCGTCTAGTCAAGGGTATGGTTTTTCTTGTGGTCATGTATGGATGTGAGAATTGGACTGTGAAGAAGGCTGAGCCCGAATAATGATGTTTTTGAACTGTGGTGTTGCAGAAGACTCTTGAGAGTCTCTTGGACTGAAAGGAGATCCAACCAGTCCATTCTGAAGGATATCAGCCCATTCTGAAGGAGATGGTGATGAACAGGGAGGCCTGGCATGCTGCGATTCATGGGGTCGCAAAGAGTCAGACATGACTGAGCGATTGAACTGAACTGAACTGAACACGTTGCATAGTATAAATCATCGCTTAAGAGAGTCTTTGCTGTGTTGCTATTGTTTTTCGTATATATTTCCTTTGCATATTTTCTTTTCTATCAAATTGTACATTTCCAATAATGAGTACACAATTTTTGGCAACTTCCTTTCGTACATACCATGCCCCCCATCTACTGTCCTGGCCAAAGTCCATGTAACTCAATACTGACAGAATATTAGGCACTCATCAAGTATTTTTCTATATTACTGCTTGAAACTTTTATACAAAAATATATAATGTGGTCAAAGTGTCCCAGAAAGGACAAACAAAAGCAAAAAACCATCTTGACATCAATGTTCTGAGTGAAAAGAATAGGGAATTTTTTTCTGGAATATGATAAAAAAGTAAGGAAGATAATGGTGATGGTTGCTGTCTCTGGGCCAAGCCACGGCAGCCAGCTCTATTGGAAAGCCTGAATCAGCAGCTTCACTGACCTAAATTAAACATTTTGCTAATATATAATTCTCTTCATTTTTCCTAATTTTACTTGGGTATTAAGTAAATCAGATGTGGGCAAACCTTTTGACAAATTAGTGAGTAGCTTTCAAATAACAAGAAAAATGATCATTTGCAATATTCATTGAATCTTGTTAACATGAATTACAAGGAAGAAGACCTGAAGCATGTTTTATTAAAAATTCAAATTTTTAGCAATTGTAGCAAGAGTTTGGCTACTGATGCATTGTTGGAAAAGTAAGACAAAAAGAAAACTTTTGACTTTGCAAATTAACTTGGTTAATCACATGTGTAAGGGAGAAGACTATAGATCCAAATATTTTCTTACATTTAACAAAACATTTTCAAAATGATTGTGCTAATACCTTGGAGCATTTTTTTGGTATTTGCACCTTGAAACCTTGCAAATTAAAAATTCTTGTAATTTGAAAAATATCTATCATTTCAAAATTTGTGTATGTACCAAAGTGAAGGTGTTAGTTGCTCAGTCATGTCCAATTCTGTACGAACCCATGGATTGTAGCCCCTCCTCAGGATCCTCTGTCCCTGGGATTCTCCAGGCAAGAATACTGGAATGGGTTGCCATTCCCTTCTCCAGGGGATCTTCCCAAACCAGAGATTAAACCTGGGTCTTCTGAACTGCAAGCAGATTATTTACCAACTGAGTCACAGAACTCTTGTACCAAAATTATGGTTATTATTATGTCTCTGAAAATTTGAGATATTATTAAGCGAAGTCATATATTTCTTGCAGGTACATGACCATTACAGATTATTATATTGTTTATTGTGCTCAATTGGATTTGCAACTTCCAAGTCTAGTAAACAACTAATTCTCCCAATACTGTTCACAGTGAGTTGAAGCTGCAGCTCTTGCCTATTCAGCAATCTCTTCTAATTTGTAAGCAGTTGCATAAATCTTTCCTGCTTCAAGCGACTTAAAGACTCCTATGATGAAGTGGCCAGCATGGTGGCTTACCATGCTGAAGGCTAGCTTTTTCCCTTTATACATCCTAGGGACTACTGTCTTACTCCTGGCATAGTAGATCAGATTTTTAATTCCATCCAGGGTAATTAGCACACTTTAGGATCTCAATACACAATGCATATCATCAGCATTAGCAAAGATGCCTTGTGAATGTTTTCTGAGTGGTAGAAAAGAAAAAGAAATGACCAGCTGCAGCAGGTCTTTGAGAGTTTAATGAGTGACCAATTAAATACAACTCCACCTTGGTGAGAGTTATACATATCCACACTCTAAAATTTGAGGTAATGTCTTTATTTTCTGTTTTTCAAATGCATTCTAAAAAATAGAATAAAGAGCTGGAGTGTCCTTAACCTTCCCAAGACAGAAAATTTTCACTGAGAAAGCTGCATTCCCTAACCTATGCACTTCCCTGGTAGCTCAGATGTCAAAGAATCTGCCTGAATGCATGAAACCTGGATTCAATCCCTGGGTTGGGAAGATCCCTGGAGAAGGAGATCGCTACCCACTCTAGTATTTTTGCCTTCTGTTTTAGGGAGAGCAAACTTCCTGGTAGTCACTTAGATTACAATATGCTGAAAACTCAGGATTGAAAGCTGCCCTGAAATAAGTTTAGTGATGTAACTAAAATGGCTGGATATTTGACATATTTGTTATCAACTTTTTATGAGAGCTGCATTTGTCTAGATTTTGCAGAATTTGTCAAGGTTTTGAAACCTTGGCAACCATGGTAAAAAAAATTGGAATCATTTAGGGAGACTAGAGAACTATGATCAGTATTCAGTATTCTATGGTTTAGGCTTCATGTTATTTCATTGGTTTTTCACCAAAATATTGAGACCAATAAATCAATTGCATATGCCATACTTTTTAAAAAATATGCTTCAATTTTTAGATCAGTTTTAGGTTCACAGAAAATTGGAGTAGAAGGTACAGTGATTTCCCATATATCTCCTACCCCCATATTTGCATAGCTACTCACACTATCAAAATTCCACACAACTATCAAAATTCCACACCACAGTTTGCTATAATAGATGAACCTACACTGACACATATTATCCCTCGAAGTCTATAGTTTACTTTGGGATTCACTCCTGGTGTTGTATATTTTATGGGTTTTGCCTAAGGTTTACTAACATGTACCACTCCATGAAATTCTCCATGCAAGAATACTAGAGTGGGTAGCCATTTTTCTCCAGTGCATCTTCTTGACCTAAGGGTCAAGCCTGGGTCTCCTGTACTGCTGGCAGATTCTTTAACATCTAAGTCACCAGAGGAGCCCTACCCACTGCTACGGTACCATCCAAAGTAGTTTTGCTTCCTTAAAAATTCCTGTGTGCTCCTCTTTTTCATAATTCCCCATCCCAACCTCTGGAAACCACTGATCTTTTTACTGTCTCCATTATTTTGACTTTTCTAGAATGTTATATAGCTGTAATCACACAGCAGCATGTACCCTTTTCAGATTTACTTATTTCATTCAGTAACATGCATTTAAGTTTCCCCTATGTCTTCATGGTTTGTTGGCTCATTTCTTTTTAGCGCTGACTATTTCTGCATTGGATGTACCACAATTTCTTGAATCAATTACCTAATGAAATATAGCTGGGTTTCTTCCAAGTTTAGGTAATTATGAATAAAGTTGCAACAAACATTCATGTGCACAAAATTTCTCAACTCCTTTGGGTAAATATCAAGAAGTACAAAATGCTAGATTGTATAGCAACATTTAGCTTCGTAAGAAACTGCTAATATGTCTTCCAAAGTGACAGCTTTCATTCCCCAAAGCAGTGAATGAATGTTCCACATACTTGCTAACATTTGGCATTCTTAGTGTTTTGGATTTTGGTCATATGTAATACTTTAAAAGTGAGTTCCTTTGATCAGTTCATTTCAGAATATTTTTGTATTAATTCTATTATATATAACAATAACAATATGGAACTAACATGTTAGGATATAGCATAGTATAAATACTATAGTTATTGTTAAGTCACTAAGTCTTCTCCAACTGTCTTGTATTCTGATGGACTGTAGCCTGCCATACTCCTCTGTCCTCAAGACTTTCCAGGGAAGAATAATGGAGTGGTTTGTCATTTCCTTCTCCAAGGGATCTTCTTGATTCAAATATCAAAACTGCATCTCTTGCTTTGCAGGCAGATTTTTACCACTGATCCACCTGAGAAGAATATTCAAACTACTCTACATTAAAAATATTCAAAAGAGTACAGTTGTATTCTTTTCATATGCTAGCAAGGTTATGCTTAAAATCCTTCAGGCCAGGATTCAATGTAACATAAACTGAGAACTTCCAGATATAGAAATTAGGTTTTGAAGAAGTAGAGGAACAAGACTAGTGCTCCAAATTTGCTGGATCATGGAGAAAGCAAGGGATTTCCAGAAAAAAAAATCTGCTTAACTGACTACATTAAAGCCTTTGACTGTGTGGATCACAACAAACTGTGGAAAATTCTTAAAGTGATGGGAATACCAGACCACCTTACCTGTCTCCTGAAAACCCTGCATGCAAGTCAAGAAGCAATAGAACTGGACACGGAACAACAGATTGGCTCCAAATTGGGAAAGGAGTGCATGAAGGCTGTGTATTGTCACCCTGCTTGTTTAACTTATATGCCGAGTACATCATGTGAAATGCTGGGGTTGATGAATCACAGGCTGGAATCAAGATTGCTGAGAGAAATATAAACAACCTCAGATATGCAGATGATACCACTTTAATGGCAGAAAGTAAAAAGGAATTAAAGAACCTCTTGATGAGGGTGCAAGAGAAGAGTGAAAAAGTTGGATGGAAATTTAACATTTAAAATAAGAAAGAATATCATGGCCTCCAGTCCCATCATTTCATGGCAAATAGAAGGAGAAAAAGTGGAAACAGTGACAGATTTTATTTTCTTGGCCTCCAAAATAACTGAGCATTGTGACTGCTGCCATGAAATTCAGAGACATTTGCTTTTTGGAAGGAAAGCTTTGGAAAGCAAAGCATACTACCAGAGACATCACTTTCTGTGAAACGTCTGTATAGTCAAAGCTGTGGTTTTTCCAGTAGTCATGTACAGATGTGAGTGTTGGATCATAGAGAATGCTATGAATTAAATGCTGAAGAATTGATGCTTTTGAATTGTGATGCTAGAGAAGACTCTTGAGAGTCCCTTGGACAGCAAGGAGATAAAACCAGTTAATTCTAAAAGAAATCAACCTTGAATATTCACTGGAAGAATTGTTGTTGAATCTGAAGCGCCAATACTTGGGCTACTTGATGCAGAAAGCCAACTCTGAAACAGACCCTGATGCTGGGAAAGATTGAAGTCAAAAGAAGAAGGAGGTGGCAGAAGATGAGATGGTTAAATAGCAGCAATGAACATAAGTTTGAGCAAACTCTGGGAGATAGTGGAGGACAGAGGAGCCTGGCATGCTGCAGTCCATTTTATAGCAAAGACTCGGACATGATTTAGCAACTGAACAACAAATAATATAAATATGTATGTGTATATCTATAGGTATATTTGTGTATGGGCATGCTACCTTTAAATTATAACATTCTTACTTGAATATTTAGCCACAAAAAAGGATAGAAATTTATACTCTTATTCCTATAGATAACAAGTGCCAAATTGAATACACATTTAAGACAAAGAAATGAGTAAACTGTCTGGTATAAGACTGTATATGTTTGTATTTAGTAACAGGGAAGCAGCTGAGGAAACAATCTCTGAACCGGTGTCTGATATTAAGTTTTCTATCATACTCTTTACTTACTGGTCCTTTAGCATAGCTTATTCTTTTTCAAGAAAGTACTTGATAGATACTGCAAATTATCAGTTTGAATGGAGAGAAGCAGGGCAAATCCTCATATGTTTTTGGTTATTACTATCTATATCTCATTAACTTCTTGACCAACTAGTGGGAGCTACTGATCTGTGTAGTAAAGATGAGAAAAATGTCAGTCAGTCTATCAAATTAAAAATATACATCAAAAACTAACATAATTAAAGTCAGAGCATGTCACATATTTAACTTAAAAGAAAAAAAAAAAACTCCTGGTAATAGTTAACTTCCTAATTTTCCTCTTTTATGGAGAGAAGTTGAAAATCACATTAGGTTTAAGGCAAGATAATTACTTGTCTGGGTCATTCCTTTAAATATAATTCTAAATGAAAATCAAACCTCTATTATGAGGGCATATAAAGAATTCATTGAATAATAAATGCAATAATATCAAGGATTATGTTATTTCTTTATCTTCAATTATACTGACTGTTTCCATTGAAGTATTCAACCAGGGATGGTATATTTCTGTGTGCATGTGTTTATGCATACTGCATCTAGCTAGAAGAGTCCAGGGTATACAATCACTTTTGCCAAGGTGCCGGAAGTAACCAAAGACATTGATGCAATTGCTTTGAAACTTGAATATTGTACACAAAAGTCAAATGAATTTTCCCAATAATTATGAATGATATGTTCTAATAATGCATCTGTAACTTGTGTTGTCCCAAGCATGAAAAAGAACTATAAAAATAAAGCTTAGACTCAGATGAATGGTCAATTTTTTTAAAACTTTTATTCTTTAAAATATTTGGGGCTAACAATGAGATTACTTTGCTAATTTAAGGATAGCTTCCAATATAATATGGGTGTATTACATATAAACTGCAATCTTTTCTAGATATTAAAAATAGATAAACACATGCACCCCTATATTTATATACCTACCTTACATCATTGATCAACATATAATTTACATATGACAATGCTGTTGATCTTTTGGTTATTTTGTGATTGATCATCAGTGTACATTTTCTTTGCCGTTCAAAGTGCTTATTCCTCAGGAGTAATATAGGTCTGATGAAGAAAATTAGGTAGCATTAGTAAGCAAAATAAAGATTATAAATATAAATAAGACTTCAAAGTTATCCACTACTAAAATGTTGATGAATTTACAGAAGTAAGAAATAGTTGGTTAGAGTTACAGAAATCTGGATTTAAAACCTGATCACCAGCCTATAATCTCTATTAATTTTGATTAATTTACCTTACAAAAAGTTCACATTTATCATGTGCACAACAGAAATGATAAACAACACATTTTTGTGAGGACAAAAATGAGAAAATGCAGCTGCTGCATTCAGTTCAGTTCAGTTGCTCTGTCATGTCCAACTCTTTGCAATCCCATGGACTGCAGCCTGCCAGGCTTCCCTGTCCATCACTAACTCCTGGAGCTTACTCAAACTCATGTCTATCGTGTTGGTGATGCCATCCAATCATCTCATCCTCTGTTGTCCCCTTCTCCTCCCATCTTCAATCTCTTCCAGGATCAAGGTCTTTTCAAATGAGTCAGTTCTTTGCTCAGGTGGCCAAAGTATTGGAGCTTCAGCTTCATGGCATCAGTCCTTCCAATAAATATTCAAGACTAATTTCCTTTAGGATAGACAGGTTGGATCTCCTTGCAGTCCAACGGACTCTCAAGAGTCTTCTCCAGCACCACAAAGCAAAAGCATATAGAGATACATATATATTTTCAAATTAGTGTTCTCATATTCTTGGGATAATTATCAGGGATGCAATTGCTGTATAATATGGTAGCTCCATTTTTAATACTTTTGAGAATCTCCACAGTGTTTTCATAGTAACTTCACCAATTTACATTTGTGTAACAGTTTATGAGAGTTACTTTTTCTCTATAATACTCATCAACATTTGTTATTTGTTGCCTTTTTGATAATAGCCATTTTGATGGGTGTGAGTTGGTAGCTTAATGTGGTTTTGATTTTCATTTCTCTGATGATTAATGATGTTGAGCATGTTCTCATATGTCTATTGTCATCTGTATGTCGTCTTTGAAAAAATGCATACAGGTACTCCACCCATTTTTAATTGAGTTTTTTTGGATGTTATATACATTCATTTTATATTTTGTGTATCAACGTGTTTATCAATTGCAAATGTATTCACCCATTCAATAGACATCCTTTTCATTTTGTTTAAAATTTGCTTTTCTGTGAAAAAGCTTTTAATTTGATATAGCATCATTTATTTATTTTCAATTTTGTTTCCCTTGCCTGAGGACACATATCCAAAAAATGGCTATTGAAATCAATATCAAAGAACAATCTGCTTATGTTTGTTCTAGAAGCTTTATGGTTTCAGGTCTTGTATTCAAGTCCTTAATCCATTTTGACGTTATTTTTTTGTTGTTATTTGAGAAATTATTTTTCCCCTTGCAATTACCTGGCCAGTTTTCCTAACACCTTTTATTGACAGTCTATTTTTTCATCATTGAATTTTCTTGCCTCCTTTGCAATAGGTTAATTGTGCTTATAAGTGTTGCTTTATTTCTGAACTCTCTATTCTGTTCCATCAATTTGTGTGTCTACTTTTGCCAGTGCCATACTGCTTTGAAGACTCTAGGTTTATAGTATAGTTTGACATCCTGGTGCATGATACCTCCAAATTCGCTCTTTATCAAGATATTTAGTAATTAAGAGTCTTTTGTGTTTACCTACAAAGATAAAATTTATTTGTTCTAGTTAAAGGGGAGGAATCAGTAGTTTTTTTTTTTTTTTTTTAATATTCTGTTCCATTTTTTCTCACAGTCTGTTCTCTGTGATTTGTTATATATTTTTTTCTGTTTCTTGTGGCGTGTTCTCTAAATATTAAAGTGTAAGTAATTTCATGTATCTTAATGGAAATATTAGTATGTATCACTTGATCAGAAACAGAGGACTGGGTATATCATAAATATACTCACATCTTTCTCTGAATAGATTTGGTTTGTGGCCTGAGTTTTAATAAGAAGCTCATATTTGATAATGTTTTGTCAAATCCATAGTGAAAGCTCCACATATTTGGCCAGGCTATTGGCTGACTACTGTCTGGTGTATCATCATGCATTGTTCTTTGAACACATCAGAATTCAGTAAAGATACATGAAGTTTGACATTCTAGCTAGAAGATTAACCCAAACTTTATATAGGTTATATATTAATAAAAACAATATATATGTATAGAAATAAAATAAAGTAGTAATTTCATTGCTACTGGTTTTTCAAATGTTTAAAAGTTACAAATGTGGTAAAGAGACAGAAGAATTAAATCAATGATTTGGAACAAAAGTAGTAGATTTGTAGGCAATTAGACATTCAATTGAATTATTATACAGCATCATTGCTGCTTAATTAACCTTTATTTCTTATACAATCCATTTTGTTGGTATACTCAGGAGCTGTTTTGTGTATCATCACTTCTTTAAACATTTTCCATCTTTGCTCTAGATCATATTCTTTCTTATCTTCTTATAAACCTTATACTGAAATATTGAATCCTGATCTTCACTTTTTCCATGTTTACTATGATTCCTAAAATCATTCAGATATGTATAAATATTTACTACCTATAAAAGGTGAAACAGACATATTTAAAAGTTTCACAATGCTCCTTTTACAGGTATTGTCTTCATTACTGTTTTGTGTTTGAGGATATTAAGATTCAGAGATAGTAAGGGCCTTATGACAGGTCACAAGAAGAAGCACCACTGACATTGAAACTCTGGGCTACAGGGTTACAAAGTCAGTTTTCCTTCCAGTACTTCATATGACATATTGTCTTTATCAAATGTAGTATTGTACTACTGGTTTTATTGAATACAGTGTATGATGATACCAAGGAGCTAATTTGTGTAAGAAAGCTCTGAAATTTGTAAGATGCTTTAATATTTTATTAAAGGAATCATACCAGCATGGTACTACCTGGTTCAGTGAATCATATTTTTCTGTAATTCAAATATACTTCTTAACTAATTCTCCTTGTGAAAAGGAGTTGAAGAATTACACCAGCTGCAAAACATTGTGCCCAATTTCTGTGAATTAGCATGAAGACTAAAATTCCTAGAAAATTGATGGTTGGTGGAATTTACATAATTTTGGTCATATTAAGAACTTCCAGTTATTTAAATATAATTTGTCCCTTTCTGCTGTAATATCATGCCTTTTTTGTGAAATGAAGCTAACAGCTGAGGCCGAATTCATTTAAATTCTATTATACAGTCAGTGAGCAATTGACAAGTATCTCTTCCTTAAAAATGATCCTTTGAGGATGAATTATCTGTGCTAATGTGACTTATTAATGTAGTCATCTTTTATAGACCACTAGAAATTCCCTCACATATATATTTTTTTCATAGTAAATTAACTATATGTTACTAAGTCGTCTAGATACATGCATTGCTTTTTTGGTTCTAGTACATTCTAGTACACATACAACGAAGAAGAGTATTTCCAATTATGTGTTCCTTACTTTCTGAATTCTCATCAAAATGTATAACCTATGATTATCATCAATATTAAGGAACTATAAATTATCTAGATATGTCTGGAATCTTTCTGTTTTTATTCCTTAGGCTATGTTGGAAAAATTGTTTCTTCCATCCAAAGAGAATTTTCTACCTGTATTCTGTAATTGACCCTTCCTCCACCTTTTTATTTTGGATACATCAATTAATCCCTTTTACAGCTTCAAATCTACCTGTGTGTTCCTGCTTTCCCTTCAACATATACACAAGTTTCTTCATTTAAAATAGCAAATGCTTCTAAATCTCTATGCTAACCTTGTATATCTCTCTAGAAACTTATCTATATTTCTGCTTTTTGAGGGACAGCTTCTATGTTCTTATTATATACTGCCCTAACTTTGTTTTTGCCTAATAGTCTAACTTCTTAACATGCCATGTACAATTTAGCCTGGAGTAGATAAACACGTATCTAGATGTAGGATGATGATGGCTTTGAGTAGGTCATTGGTAATCGAGAAAGAAAGAAACGGTCAGATTTGGCAAATATTTTAGAAATAGAATCAGAAGAACTTAGTCATGAATTTTATGAGAGATAAGGCTGCTAATGCATTAGAAAAGTACCAAGAAGGAGTTCCAGAGTACTCTGTGGACAAAAACAGTAAGGGACAGGAGAACACGTCTGTACTGGAAATGCCAAGAGTTAACTTTGTCATCACTCTTTGAGATAGATACCTAAGAATACTCCAAGTGAAATTAGATTCTGAAGCTCAGAAGAAAAATCAATTATAAACACACATCTTGGAGATGTTAGGATTATTATTTTTTTAATTTTAGAAATAGAATGACTCTCTAAAGTAGGCCATCATGAATGAGGATAGAATTGTGCCGGTAACTGGCCCATTAGAAGTGTCCCAATTATAATTCATGTTCTAGATGTAATATTTACTTACATCAAACAAATAAAAACCCATATTTGAAAATGTTAGGATTTTATTTGGGCATTTAATGTATCAGACTAAAAATCTTCAGGTCATTATCAGGCTCTTCTATTTCAATCACAACCACACCTATCTATCATTCACTTCTGCCAACACTTCTTTCAAACATATTTGAATAGTTTCATTGTTATAACCCTTGTTCAAGCTACTTTCTCCATGTAGGAGTCAGAGAAAGACTTTCAACAGAGAGATAAAATCAAGTTACTTTAATCTTAGTTTACTGAGAATTTCTATCATGACTGTTGAAATTTCTCAAATTATTTTTCTGTATCTGTTGATATGATTATGCATTTTTTTTCTTCTTTAGCTTGTTGGTGTGATGGATTATGTTAATGTTTTAATGTTGAACCACCCTTGCATACCTGGGATAAATCCCTCTTGGTTGTGGCAGTTTCTTAGTATTTTGTTGAGGGTTTTTACATACGTGTTCATGAGAGATACTGGCTTAGAGTATTCTCAAATTATCTTTGTTTTTGTTCTTGTAGTGATACTAGCCTTATAAAATGAGTCAGGAGATTTTCTTTCTGCTTCTGTCTTTGGGAAGAGATTGTGGATAATTAGTACTCTTACTAGGCTTTTACTATTTTCTGATTAATAATTGGCTCAATATTCATATGTTTATTTGTTTATTACCTTTCCTTCCTCCTCAGGAATTTCGGCTCAATGAGATTAGGGTTCAATCTATTTTGATTGCTTTAGCTTTACTGCTAGTACAATATTGGACACAAAGGAGGCATTCAAATGTTTGTGAAAGATAAATAAAAGAGGGTATATATAATAAGTGCATATATGAACAATATTAATCCAATTTATTTACTTAATAAGTGTTTATTCATTAGCTACATCAAACATTTTTTAAAATGAGGTACAAAATGGAAGATTTTCAACTTCCTTAAATCCAGAGTGTGAACAGCAATTTAAAACTTCCTATTGATGAATAGCTTTGTGATTGTACAATACTGCCCCCTACTATTTCATATCTTTGTCAAATCACTCTAAATTTATTTTCAAAAGTTTAGAGATAAAACTTCTTGGAATTTTTTTTTTTTCTATTTGTCATAGATGTGTCTGAAATGTAGGTTTATTATTTCACTGGCCTGTACAAGAGTTTTTCATGGCACAGTTTTGTTCCATTGGATAATTAAGATGATAAAATACAAGAGATTTTGCTGAAATCAGTGAATGCAACTTATGTTTCAATAAGCATTAATGAGCTTTGTAATTGTCCCATGAAGCAAAACTCATATATCCTTAGATTGATTCCCAAAATGCCTAAAGGTGAGCAGACGCAGCTATAGACATATAAGATAATTTCCTACTTAATTAGTTCTTTACTTGACACCACAGAAACATCCAGAACTATGGCTTGAAATGGCAAACTTGTTTGTTGTGACAAGTCAATGAAATGGTAGAATTCACAAAGAGCTTCTGTGAGCAGTTTAAGTCCATTCTCTGTTATGTTAATAGACTGGCATGTTATGACTTGATTCACAGAAAAGAGAGTATAAAGATCAAGTGTTAAAAGATTCCTAACTTGAACTGACATTACTTTATATTTTGTATAAAATATAGTATTAGAAGTACCACATGCATTTATTCAGATGCACACATCAGTGGTACTGGTTGTTTTTCATTAAGTGGGTGATTAGTGCCAAGTGGTAGGAAATTTGCATATAATATTATTCTTTCTAATAAAAACTCTGAAATTTGGAACTATTATTTTCAGGTATGGATGAGAAAGTTGATTGTTACGTGTTTAAGTTACTTCCTATATCAGCTTGCTAGTGCTAGCATAACAAAATAGCATGACTGTGTGACTTAAACAATAGAAGTTTATTTTCTCAATTTTGGAGCCTGGATGTCCAAGATCAAAGTGTCAGCAGTTTGCTCCTGAGGACAATTTCCTTGACACGTATATTGCTGCCTTTCTGATATGTTCTGTCTTAACCTTCCACTGGGTGGGTACATCCTTGGTACCTCTTTCTCTTCTGATAAGAAAGTAAGTCATATGAGATGATTTTACCCTTGTGACTTCATTTAGTTTCAGTTACTTCTGCAAAGTCCCTGTCTTCAAATGCAGTCATATTGCATAGCACTGGAGTTTAGGGCTTCAACATATTAATACAAAGGAAACAATTCAGTCTGGAATTTGCTAAATATCACACTGGAAATAAGTGGAAGATCAGTACTTTGAATTCAGCTCTTTTCATCTTCAAAGTCTAGATTCCCATTCTGTATTCTCCATAATGTAAACTTGCATGAGATTCAGAGTAATGAGTATAAAGCTAAAAAACATTGATATATTTGAAGTGTTAAATGCAGTCATTACAACAAGTGATGAAAAATTTCAATTTATCTGGTAGTTTTTAAGTTCTCAGTACTTTTAAAAATATTTCTTATATCTAATAAAGAAACTCAAGCAGGAATATGCTGATCAATCTTAGTTATTAATTGTACCTGCATGTGGAACATTAATCTTTAGGAAGCTTTTGAAGTTCACTATTTTAAACTGGTAATGTAAAATTGCTCCCAACATATATTTTCAAAGATGACAATCTAGTTGCTATTGTCACTTAGTATAACAAAGAGGTAGAAAGTCTGAAGTAAAATTCTTATTACCAGTGGTTAATAAACTATGTCTCATAATATAGAAAACAGGGTTTTCCTTAGAATTGTTCTATCTTCTTGGGGTAAACTTACAAGACAACTGGACTATATAAAGTAGATAGATAGCCTTTTGGAATTGGATAGCCCATCGCCACATGTACATAAAGCTCACCAACACACCAAATTAATAGTGAAAATCTGTTAAATATTCCATAGAGTTCAAAGAGTTTTGCGTTTTAATCACAAATCTTTAAATATGTGGTTACTCATATAGAGACCTATGAAGTGTCACTGAACAGTGAAAAATCCTTATACTTATTAAAGTATTATAATGGGCTTATGGACACAAAGAAATTTAATTCCCTATTCATATACTACCATGTTTCCAGAAAGGTACATACAGTTTCTAAGTCCCAAACTATAAGAATAATGAAAGAAAGTAACTATTCATCTAATAGGAAATTATATCCCCTAGCATGGTTCCTGGAGCATAGTAAATGCTTGGCTTAATCAATAGTAAATGAACACAATCATTATGATAATTTATAATTTTCTGTTTGATTTTCTAACTGAATATAGTTAAGGTACGTCTCCATCACATGGGTTTACAAATTTTTTTTTTTTTTTGGCATAGCATACTGTTGGTATTTATATAGAGAAGGTCCAACTAATGACTGTTAAATAATAATTGATTGACTTTTTAATTTGCATATTATATTTGTAAAATTCCAAGTCAAGTGAGTTAGAGAAGAGGAAGAAAAAAACAAGGTACATACCATGCTATTCAGTAATTGTTTCTATTGCTTATCAACAGACTGGAAAAACTATCCAATAAAGGAACAGATGATATTAAGTTTACGAACAGCTAACTTCTATGCAGAGTACAACATGAGAAAGGCTGGACTGGAAGAAACACAAGCTGGAATCAAGATTGCCAGGAGAAATATCAATAACCTCAGATATGCAGATGACACCACCCTTATGGCAGAAAGTGAAGAGGAGCTAAAAAGCCTCTTGATGAAAGTGAAAGAGGAGAGTGAAAAGTTGGCTGAAAGCTCAAAATGTAGAAAACGAAGTTCATGGCATCTGGTGCCATCACTTCATGGGAAATAGATGGGGAAACAGTGGAAAGGGTGTCAGACTTTATTTTGGGGGCTCCAAAATCACTGCACATGGTGACTGCAGCCATGAAATTAAAAGACATTTACTCCTTGGAAGAAAAGTTGTGACCAACCTAGATAGCATATTCAAAAGCAGAGACATTACTTTGCCGACTAAGGTCCATCTAGTCAAGGCTATGGTTTTTCCTGTGGTCATGTATGGATGTGAGAGTTGGACTGTGAAGAAGGCTGAGCACTGAGGAATTGATGCTTTTGAACTGTGGTGTTGGAGAAGATTCTTGAGATTCCCTTGGACTGCAAGGAGATCCAAGTAGTCCATTCTGAAGGATATCAGCCCTGGGATTTCTTTGGAAGGAATGATGCTAAAGCTGAAACTCCAGTACTTTGACCACCTCATGCAAAGTGTTGACTCATTGGAAAAGACCCTGATGCTGGGAGGGATTGGGGGCAGGAGGAGAAGGGGACAACAGAGGATGAGATGGCTGGATGGCATCACTTACTCAATGGACATGAATCTGAGTGAACTCCTGGAGTTGGTGATGAACAGGGAGGCCTGGCATGCTGCGATTCATGGGGTCACAAAGAGTCAGACACAACTGAGCGACTGAACTGAACTGAACTGAAGTGATTCGAAGTTGATTCATTACATTTGATCTGTTTCTTGTGTCTAGTTTCAGCTCAAAGAATGGGAAACTGCAGTTTAAAGATTCTTGCTCTTTCTTATGAACTTTGTCATGCATAATTATTCTTGCATCTTATGTAACATCTACAATAATTTGTAGTCAGAGAATTTTCAGCTTGACTTAGTGTGCCATTGTATTAGAAAGGTGACTTCAAAGAAAAACAATAATATCTTTTCAAAGATAGCTTTTAATTTATTCAATAATTATGTGCCAGACAATCTACTAAGTTTTTTGAAAATATTTGTGAACAATACAAATTTCTACCCTTGTAGGTAACAGAGTAAAATATACATTTATTTTGGTGACTATTGGTGAAGTCGCTCAGTCGTGTCCGACTCTTTGCGACCCCGTGGACTGTAACCTACTAGGCTTCTCCATCCGTGGGATTCTCCAGGCAAGAATACTGGAGTGGATTGCCATTTCCTTCTCCAGGGGATCTTCCCAACCCAGGTATTGAACCTAGGTCTCCTGCATTGGAGGCAGATGCTTTAACCTCTGAGCCAAAATATACATACACAAAAGCCTATTTAAAGATACCAACTACTATGAAAAATATAATGAGCAGAAGAGGTCAAACAGGTCTGGGCTGAGTAAATATAAGAGAGAGTAGTAACTCTGTGAAACTAAGAAGTGAGTGAAATAGTTGGGAGCTGAGAAAGTCAAAGAATGTTTGAAGAAAGTCTCTTCTAAGCAGAGAGAATGGCTACAACAAGACATAAAGACAGCAAGGAAGACAGAAGAGTTTTAGAGTAATAAAGTGCGGAGTGTGCTCCGCAGAAAGAGAGAGGCAGTGTGACTTCGCTCAGCAAAGCCAAGGGGTCCAGAGGAGAGGTGAGCCTGCTGTCCGCCAACCCAGTCCTGCCCCCCCGCCACCCCCGGCAAGTGAGAGGCATTCAGACGAGACAGGGGTTCTGTCTGAGCACTTCTGCTTTATTGCCTCAAATTCCCAGCTTATATAGGCTAGCAGGGGGTTTTAGGAGGGACTTTCCATAGTTGCACCAATCGTCATTTGCCTTCATTATAACAGGAGTCTATGGAGATCACGTACTGTTTTTACGTGAACAGAAATCAAGAGAGCCAATCAAAAACTTTGACAAACAACATAGACCATGCCCCCATCTCTTCCACCAGGGCCATCTTAGTTTCTGACTGCAAAGCTAGCCCCTTTCTTTTTAAGATTTCCCATTCAGGGCCCCACAATAAAGGGTAAAAGTGGAATAGGAGACAGATTACATTTTAAATGCTGAATTCTGTAATCTAATTCTATAAGCTAGTAAATATTGGCTTCCAGTTATGCTGTTATCTCTTTAGGGCATTTACTATTACTTATTGTATTCCTAGTGCATGTCATTGCACCTGCCACAGAGTAGTTGACTGATTAAACTGAAGGAAGAATCAATCACTAGGATACTGATTATGTAATTTCTGTGCCAAAAACAAAACCTGATTTCTAAAACTGATAATCTGAAATATCAAATATTTTATTCATTAATAAGCTTTTTTGTATTAATACATCTTGATGGCTATGACTTTGTCACTTTTATAGAAAATATCTCAGATATATTATGGGTAGAACAATAGAGGAAAAGATTCCCATACAGCTCTACACAAAAATAGAAAGGAAAAGAAGAGAGAGATACAGAGATGTAAGGAGAGAGAGAGCAAATGAGAAGAGATTTTGTCAATTTGTAAGTACAGTCCCTCTTTGTATTGGTAAGGGATTGGTTCCAGAACCCAGCCATGATGAAAAAATCTGCAGATATTCAAGTCTCATAATCAGCCCTTTCTATTTGTATCCACAAGTTTAACTAACTTTGGATCATAACATAGGTATTACATGATCCAGGGTTTGTTGTGTCTGAGGATAGGGAGGGCTGGCTGTACAGATTTGGATTTAAAAATCACAGTCTGTCTTTTTATCTTCAATTGGGCTTTTGAAAATGATATAACTAAAATCCAATCCAACTTGTTTGGAAACTTCAATTATCACCCTCTGTTTTATTCTCCCAAAGTAAAAGAGAAATATCTTCATGCGTTACAGGAACTGTGTCCCATGCCCATGATAAACGAGAGCCAAAAGCTGATTGGCTATATATGTATATGTATATGTATATATATATATATATATATATATATATATAATTTGTAAGTTGAAACACTAATCTGATATATGGGTAGATATTTTTGTTAAGAAATGAAATATTTCCATAATTGCAATTTTCCTAGGGCCCTGAAAGGGATAGGAATACCAGACCACCGGACCTGCCTCTTGAGAAACCTCTGTGCAGGTCAGGAAACAACAGTTAGAACTGGACATAGAACAGACTGGTTCCAAACAGGAAAAAGGAGAACATCAAGAATGAATATTGTCACCCTGCTTATTTAAATTCTATGCAGAGTACATCGTGAGAAATGCTAGGCTGGAAGAAGCACAAGCTGGAATCAAGATTGCTGGGAGAAATATCAATAACCTCAGATATGCAGATGACATCACCTTTACGGCAGAAGTTGAAGAGGCACTAAAAATCCTCTTGATGAAAGTGAAAGAGGAGAGTAAAAAGTTGGCTTAAAGCTCAACATTCAGAAAACGAAGATCATGGCATCTGGTCCCATCATTTCATGGAAAATAGATGGGGAAACAGTGGAAAGAGGGTCAAACTTTATTTTGGGGGGCTCCAAAATCACTGCAGATGGTGATTGCAGCCATGAAATTAAAAGACACTTACTCCTTGGAAGGAAAATTATGACCAAACTAGATAGCATATTCAAAAGCAGAGACATTATTTTGCCAACAAAAGTCCATCTAGTCAAGGCTATGGTTTTTCCAGCAGTCATGTATGGATGTGACAGTTCAACTGTGAAGAAAGCTGAATGCCAAAGAATTGATGCTTTTGAACCGTGGTGTTGGAGAAGACTCTTGAGAGTCCCTTGGACTGCAAGGAGATACAACCAGTCCATTCTGAAGGAGATCAGTCCTGGGTGTTCTTTGGAAGGACTGATGCTAAAGCTGAAACTCCAGTACTTTGGCCACCTGATGTGAAGAGCTGACTCATTGGAAAAGACTCTGATGCTGGGAGGGATTTGGGGCAGGAGGAGAAGGGGACGACAGAGGATGAGATGGCTGGATGACATCACTGACTTGATGGACATAAGTCTGAGTAAATTCCAGGAGTTGGTGATGGACAGGAAGCCTTGGCGTGCTGCAATTCATGGGGTCCAAAAAGTTGGACATGACTGAGCAACTGAGCTGAACTGAACTGAACTATATATTTCTCCATACACAGATAGCAATAGGATTTACATATTTGAGAAAAAGAAAGATTCATGAGCAAGTTTAACTCAACTTTACAATAATATAAATTATAGCATAACTGAAACATCATTTCGTAGGAAATTAGATAATGCTGCAAAAAAAAAAAAGATAATGTTATGGTGACTTGGGAATATTATAGCATTTCAGATTTTTTTGTACTTAGATTTCCTCAGATATGAAAGTGATATATGTTTTTGAACTTATTATTTTACGTTGGTATATAGTTGATTAACAATGTGACAGAGAAGGCAATGGCACCCCACTCCAGTACTCTTGCCTGGAAAATCCCATGGACAGAGGAGCTTGGTAGGCTCCAGTCTACGGGGTCGCTAAGAGCCAGGCATGATTGTGCTACTTCACTTTCACATTCACTTTCTTGCATTGGAGAAGGAAATGGCAACACACTTCAGTGTTCTTGCCTGGAGAATCCCAGGGATAGAGGAGCCTAATGGGCTGCCATCTATGGGGTCTCACAGAGTCAGACACGACTGAAGCAACTTAGCAGCAGCAATAATGTGATAGTGTCAGGTTTACAGCAAAGTGATTCAGTTATATTATACATATACTTATATATTTTTCTTGTTGTTCAGTTGCCCGGTCATGTCTGACTCTTTGTGATCCCATGGACTGCAATATGACAGACCTCCCTGACCCTCACCATCTTCTGAGTTTGCCCAAGTTCATGTTCACTGCATCATTGATGCTGGCCAGCCATTTTATCCTCTGATTCCCTCTTCTACTTCTGCCCTCAGTCTTTCCAGCATCAGGGATTTTTCCAGTGAGTTGCCTGTTCACATCAGATGAACAAAATACAGGAGCTTCAGCTTCAGCGTCAATCCTTCTAGTGAATATTCAGGGTTGATCTCCTTTAAGATTAACTGGTTTAATCTCCTTCCTATCCAAGGGACTTCCAGGAGTCTTCTCCAGCACCGAAGTTGGAAGGCATCAATTCTTTGGTGTTCTGACTTCTTTATGGCCCAGGTCTCACAACTGTGTGTGACCACTGGAAAGATCATAACCTTGACTATAGGGACCTTTGTCAGCAGAGTAATGTCTCTGCTTTCAACACATTTTCTAGGTTTGTTATTGCTTCTCTGCCAAGAAACAATTGTCTTCTGATTTCATGGCTGCAGTTACCATCCACAGTGATTTTGGAGTCAAGAAGAGGAAATCTGTTAGTACTTCCACCTTTCCCCCTCTGTTTACTGTGCAGTAATGGGACCATAATCTTATTATTATTATTATTATTTTAATATTTAGTCTTAAGCCAGCTCTTTCACTTTCCTCTTTGGCACTTATCAAGGGGCTATTTAGTTCCTCTTCACTTTCTGCTGTTAGGGTGGTATCATCCACATATCTGAAGCTCTTGATGTTTCTCCTGCCTATCTTGATTCAAGCTTGTATCTCATCCAGCCAAGCAATATATACATGTATACATTCTTTCTCAAATTCTTTTTCCCACTTAGATGGTTATATAATATTGAGCAGAGTTCACTGTGTTATAATAGTAAGTCTTTTGGGGCTATCCATTTTAAATATAGCAGTGTGTATACATCAATTGGAGAAGGAAATGGCAAAGCACTCTAGTATTCCTGCCTGGAAAATCCCATGGACCAACAAGCCTGGTGGGCTGCAGTCCATGGGGTCACAAAGAGTCAAACACGACTAAGAGACTAACACATACATGTCAGTCCTGCAGTCCATAACTATCCCTTCCTTCCACCCTTCCTCTCTGGTAGCCATAAATCCCTTTCCTATGTCTGTCATTCTTTTTATGTTTTGTAGGTAAATGAATTTGTATAATTTATTTTTAGATTCTGCTTGTAAGAGAAATATCATATGATATTCCTCTGACTCAGTATGACAGTCACGAGGTCCATTCCTTTTGCTGTAAATGGCATTATTTCATTCTTAATATTCCATTGATTCCATTGTTTACATATACCATGTCTTTATCCATTCCTCTGTCAATTGATATTTAGGTTGCTTCCAAGTCTTGGGTATTATAAACAGTGCTGCAATGAGCACTGGGGGTTTATGTATCCTTTCAGACCATGTTTTTCTTCAGCTATATGCCCAGGAGTAGAATTCCAGGATCATATGGTAGCTCAGTTTTCAGGTTGAAGGAACCTCCATACTGTTCTCCAAAGGGCTGTACCAATTTACAATATATGAGGGTTCTTTTCTCTCCACACTATCTCCATCATTTGTGATTTATTTTTTTGATGATATCTTTCTATTCTGTTCCATTGATCTATATTTCTATCTTTGTGCCAGTTCCATACCAATAGCTTTGCAGCAGAATCTGGTCAGGGAGGCCAATTCCTCCAGCTCCATTTTGCTTTCTCAAGATTGCTTTGCTCTTCAGGATCTTTTGTGTTAACACACAAATTTTAATATTTTTGCATTCTAGTTCTGTGAAAAATGTCATTGGTGATTTGATTGGGATTGCATTGAATCTGTAGATCACTTTGGATAGTACAGTCATTTTGACATTAATGATTCTTCCAATCCAAGAACATTGTATATCTTTCCATCTGTGTTGTCTGGTTTTTTTTTTTGTTTTGTTTTATTCAGTGTCTTACAGTTTTCAGAGTACAAGTTTTTGCTTCTACAGATATCTTTACTCCTAATATTTTATTCTTTGTGATGTGATGTAAATGAGAATCTCCTTTATTGCTCTTTTGACCTTTTGTTGTTAGTGCATAGAAATGCAAGTTTTATGTGTATTAATTTTGTATCCTGCAACTTTACAAAATTCATTGATGAGTTTTAGTAGTTTTCTGGTAGCATCTTTAAGATTTTCTATGCATAGTATCATGCCATCTGCAAACTGTGACAATTTAATTTCTTCTTTTTCCAATTTTATATTATTTCTTTTCCTTCTCTGATTGCTATAGCTAGGACTTCCAAAAATATGTTGAGCAAAAGTGATGAGGGTGGATATCCTTGTCTTTTTCCTGAAATAGAGAAAATGCTATGATGTTAGCTGTAGGTGTGTTGTATATTGCTTTTATCATATTGAGGTATGTTCACTCTGTGCCCAATTTTTAGAGAGTTTTTACCACAAACGTGTATTGAATTTTGTCAAAAGCTTTTTCTGCACTTAGTGGGATAATCACATGTTTTGTACTTACTCAGTTTGGTGGTATGGAATATCACATTGATTCATCTGTGGATATTGAAAAATCTTTGCATCCTTGGGATAAATATCACTTGTGATCAGTGATCATCATTAGTGTATGATATTTTTAATGTGTTGTTAAATTCAGATTGTTAGTATTTTGTTGATGATATTTACATCTATAAAAATCTATTATATTGTTAAATATTAATATATTAATTATTTATACTTAATTGTGCATATATCATAAATGTAATACAAGGAATAATTAATTATTGATTAATGCATTAATATTTAATTAATATAATAGTATAATACTGTAGTAGAATTATTTGTTACTATAATGCAATTGGCATATTTTATATTATGCTAATCAATGCATTATTGTTATAATATAATGTTTATTAATATATTGATAAATATGGTATTAATAAATTGCTATTAATAAAGAACTCTATATTCATCACTGATATTGAATTGCAATTTTCTTTTCTTGTGGTATATTTCTCAGATTTTGGTAACAAGGTGATGGGCCTCATAGAATGAGTTTGGGAGTTTTCCTTCTTCTGCAATTTTTGAAACAGTTTTGGAAAGATAAGTATTAGCTCTTCTCTACATGTTTGATAGAATTCACCTGTAAAGTTATCAGTCCCTGGACTTTTGTTTGTAAGATTTTTAATCATAATTTGTTATTGGTTTGTTCATATCTTCTATTTCTTTCTGGTTCAGTCTTGGAAGGTTGTATATTTCTAAGAATTATCCATTTCTTCCACATTGTCCAATTGTTTTGGCTTACAGTTGCATGTTCACTTCAGTTCAGTTCAGTCACTCAGTCGGGTCTGACTCTTTGCGACCCTATGAATCGCAGCACGCCAGGCCTCCCTGTCTGAAAGGTTGTTGAATCACGACGCGGGATTCTTGGCCCCTGGAGGAGAAGAATTCAATCCGGGGCCAGAGACGAGGCTGGATCGCTCAGAGCTTTTGTGTAATAAAGTTTTATTCAAGCATAAAGGAGATAGAGAAAGCTTCTGACATAGGCATCAGAAGGGGGTAGAAAGAGTACCTGCTTGTTAATTTTAGCAATGAGTTTATATATTCTGCAACTAATCCAATGAAGGCCTGGAGGCTGTAAAGACCTCACCAGACCTACTCCCATAATTTACATTTTAAGATAACAGAATTAGCCAGAAGGTTTAACCCAGAGACTGTCCTCAGGCAGAATACATAATACATTGCTGTTACATAATCCTTGTAAAGAGAAGGTTTAATCCAGAGACTGCCCTCAGGCAGAATACATTGTTGTTATATAATCCTAAGGAATGTAGAGAAATAAGTTTGTCCTTTCTTCCTCCTTGAGAATTCCAGACCCCTTTCTCCTTGGGGACCCCTAGACTTCTTATCAACCTGCTTAGGAAATGACTCTCTCATGTCTATTACCAACTCCAGGAGTTCACTCAGATTCACATTCATCGAGTCGATGATGCCATCCAGCCATCTCATCCTCTGTCGTCCCCATTTCCTCCTGCCTCCAAACCCTCCCAGCATCAGAGACTTTTCCAATGAGTCAACTCTTCGCATGAGGTGGCCAAAGTACTGGAGTTTCAGCTTTAGCATCATTCCTTCCAAAGAAATCCCAGGGCTGATCTCCTTCAGAATGGACTGGTTGGATCTCCTTGCACTCCAAGTGACTCTCCAGAGTCTTCTCCAACACCACAGTTCAAAAGCATCAATTCTTTGGCACTCAGCCTTCTTCACAGTCCAACTCTCACATCCATACATGACCACAGGAAAAACCATAGCCTTGACTAGACGGACCTTAGTCGACAAAGTAATGTCTCTGCTTTTGAATATGCTACCTCGGTTGGTCATAACTTTTCTCCCAAGGAGTAAGTGTCTTTTAATTTCATGGCTGCAGTCACCATCTGCAGTGATTTTGGAGCCCCCCAAAACAAAGTTTGACACTGTTTCCCATATATTTGACACTGTTTCCCATATATTTCCCTTGAAGTGATGAGACATGTAGTAGTCTCTTATTAGTCTTTGTATTTGATGAACCTGGTTCACGACTTATCAATTCCATTTATATTTTTAAACAACCAGTTTTTAGTTTCATTAATCTTTGCTATTGTTTCCTTTCTTTCTATTTCATTTATTACTGCTTTGTTTTTTTCATGATTTATTTCCTTCTACTAGCTTTAGGTTTTGCTTGGTCTTCTTTTCTGAATGCTTTAGGTATATAGTTAAGTTGTTTGAAATTTTTCTTGTTTCCTAAGGTAAGATTAAAGTGTTAGTCTCTCAGTTGTGTCTGACTCTTTGAGACTCCATGGACTGTAGCCCACGAGGCTCCTCTGTCCATGGGATTCTCTGGGCAAGAATATTGAAGTGGGTTACCATTCCCTTTTCCAGGGCGCCTTCCCAACCCAGAGATCAAACCTGAGTCTCCCATATTGGAGGTGGATTCTTTATCAGCTGAGCCATAAGAGAAGCCCCAAGGTAAAATTGTGCTGTTATAAACTTTCCTCTTAGAACTGTTTTTGCTTAATCCCATAGATTTTGTATTATTGCACTTTCATTTTAATTTGTTTCTAAGTATCTTTAAAATTTCCTCTTTGATTTCTTCAGTGATCCACTGGTTGTTTAGTAACATATTGCTTAGCCTCCATGTGTTTTTATTTTTCACAATTTTATTATTATTTTGCCTGTAGTTGATTTCTAATCTCATAGGACTGTGGTCAGAAAAGATGCTTGAAATGATTTCAACTTTCTTAAAATTTACTGAGCTTCACTTTGTGGCCCAGCACAGAGTCATATCTGGACATATGACTGTGTTCTGTGTTCACTTGAGAAGAATATGTATTCTGCTATCTTTGGATGGAATGCTCTTTAAATATCATTAAATTGTTTCGGTCTAATCTCTCATTTTAGTCCTGAGTTTTCTTATTGATCTTCTGTCTGGATGAGCTATCCTTTTATGAAAGTGGGGTATTAAGTTTCCTCATCATTGTGGTGTTACTGTTGATTTCTCTCATTATGGTTGCTAGTATTTGCCTTATGTATTGAGGTGCTCCTATGTTGGGTGCACATATATTTACACTTGCTATTTCTTCTTCTGGGGTTGAAACTTTGATAATTCTGTAACATCTTTCTTTGTTTCTTATAACACTCTTTAAAGTCTATTCTGTCTGACATGAGTATTGCTACTGCAGCTTTCTTTTGATGTCCATTTGAATGCAATATCTTTTTTTATTTTTTCATCCTCTTAGTTTTATTTTTAGTCTGTAGATGTCCTTGGGTATGAATTGAGTCTCTTATAGACAACATATCCATATATGTGCATATACATACATATATATGCGCGCGTGTGTGTATACACATATATATCTCATTCTATAGCCAAATAGTCATTCCATGTCTTCTTTTGTTTGGAGCATTGAATCCATTTACATTTAAGGTAATTATGGACAGGTATGCTTGTGTGTTCCTCTTGCTTTTTTTCTTAATTGTTTTGAATTTGTTTTTGTAGATCATTTTTCTTCTCTTCCTCTGTTCTCTTCTCTTGTGGTTTGATGACCATCTTTCGAGTTATGTTTGGGTTGCTTTTTCCTTTTCTGTGTGTATCTATTGTAGCTTTTGGGTTTGTTCCCATGAGGCTGTGTTATAACAGTCTATACATGAAAAAGCTTGTTTTAAGTTGCTGGTCTCTTTCCCACTTAGAGGAGCTGTTTTAGCATTCATTACAAAGTTACTCTGGTTGTGTGATTTTTCTTAGCTTTTACTTGTCTGTAATTTTTTTAAAATTTTTCCATTAAATCTGAATGAGAAGTTTATTGGATAGAGTATTCTTGGTTGTAATTTGTTCCCTTTCACCATTTTAGCCATATTGTGCTACTTTATTTTGGCCTGCAGAGTTGCCACTGAGAAATCAGCCAATAACCTTATGTGAGTTTCTTTGTATATCACTTGGCATTTTCCACTTGTTGCTTTTAATACTTTCACCTTGGCTTTAATTTTGTCAATTTGATTATTATGCATCTCAGCATTTTCATCCTTGAATTTATCCTGCTTGGGGCTCTGCATTTTCTGGACTTGGGTAACTATTTCTTCCTCTCATTAGGGAATTTTCAGCTATTACCTTTTCAAATATTTTCTCAGGTCCTTTCGCTCTTCTCCTTCTGGGATCACTATAAAGTGAATGTTGGTGCATTTAATATTTTCAAAGAGGACTTCAGACTGATATAATTTCTTTTCATCCCTTTTCTTTTCTTTTTTTTTCAGTGGCAGTGATTTCCATCATTCTGCCTTCGAAGTCACCTACTGTTCTGCCTGTTACTCTGCTATTGATTCCTGCTAGTGGATTTTTTTCAATTTAGTTATCACATTATTAGTTTGTTTTTTTTCTTTAGTTTTTCTAGATATTTGTTGAAAATTTCATTCATGTTCTCAATCCTTTCCTTCATTCTATTTGCAGCATCCTGATCATCTTCACTATCACTACTCTGAATTATTTTGCTTAAGGTTGCTTATCTCTACTTCCTACTGTTTTCTGCAATTGTGATTGGTTTTCATTTTGGAGACTGTGGGATTATAGTTCTTGGACAAAAGGCCTATGCAAGTTTCCTGTTGGGAGTAAATGGCTGTGGGGAAAACTGGGTCTTGCTCTCAGTAAATCATTAATCCAGTTTTCTGCTGATGGGTGGGGTTGTGCTCCATCCCTTTAAGTTGTTTGGCCTGAGCTGGCCCACTCCTGGGGTCTACAGGCTCTATGATAGGGCTAAAGGCAACCTGCTAAATAACTTCAGCCATGAAATTAAAAGATGCATGGACCTTGTAAGAAAATCTATTACAATCCTAGGCACATTTAAAAGCAGACATTGCATTGCAGTCAAAGCTATGGTTTTTATAGTAGTCACACATGAATGTGAGAACTGAACATAAAGAAGGCTGGATGCCAAAGAATTGAGCTTTCAAACTGTGGTGATGGAGAAAACTCTTGAGAGTCCCTTGGACTGCAAGGATATCCAACCAGTCCATTCTAAAGGAGATCAGTCCTGGGTGTTCATTGGAAGAACTGATGCTGAAGCTGAAACTTTGGCCACCTGATGCGAAAATTGACTCATTGGAAAAGACCCTGATGATGGGAGGGATAGGGGGCAAGAGGAGAAGGGGACAACAGAGGATGAAATGGCTGGATGTCATCACCAACTCAATGGACATGAGTTTGACTGAATGCCGGGAGTTGGTAATGGATAGGAGACCTGGCATGCTGTGATACATGGGGTTGCAAAAGTCGGGCACTACTGAGCAACTGAAATGAGCTGATCCTCTGATGGAGAAGGATAAGAAGCTTATGGAAGCTTCCTGATGGGAGAGACTGACTGAGGGGAAAACGGGATCTTGATCTCATGAAAGGGGCCATGCTCAGTTCAGTTCAGTTCAGTTGCTCAGTCTTGTCCGACTCTGCGACCCCATGAAATGCACGATGCCAGGCCTCCGTGTCTATCACCATTTCCCAGAGTTCACTCAAACTCACGTCAATCGAGGCAGTGATATCATCCAGCCATCTCATCCTCGGTGGTCCCCTTCTCTTCCTGCCCCCAGTCCCTCCCAGCATCAGAGTCTTTTCCAATGAGTCAACTCTTCGCATGAGGTGGCCAAAGTACTGGAGTTTTAGCTTTAGCATAATTCCTTCCAAAGAACACCCAGGGCTGATATCCTTTAGAATGGACTGGTTGGATCTCCTTGCAGTCCTTTGGACTCTCAAGAGTCTTCTCCAACACCACAGTTCAAAAGCATCAATTCTTTTGCACTCAGCTTTCTTCACAGTCCAACTCTCACATCCATACATGACCACAGGAAAAACCATAGCCTTGACCCAACGGACCTTAGTTGGCAAAGTAATGTCTCTGCTTTTGAATATGCTATCTAGGTTGGTCATAACTTTTCTTCCAAGGAGTAAGCGTCTTTTAATTTCATGGCTGCAGTCACCATCTGCAGTAATTTTGGAGCCCCACAAAATAAAGTCTGACACTGTTTCCACTGTTTCCCCATCTATTTCCCATGAAGTGATGGGACCAGAATTTTCTGAATGTTGAGCTTTAAGCCAACTTTTTCACTCTCCTCTTTCACTTTCATCAAGAGGCTTTTAGTTCCTCTTCACTTTCTACCATAAGGGTGGTGTCATCTGCATATCTGAGGTTATTGATATTTCTCCCACCAATCTTGATTCCAGCTTGTGCTTCTTCCAGCCCAGCGTTTCTCATGATGACAGGCTGTCTAGTGAGGCTAATTTCAGACTCCAAGAGAGCTCATGCCAATGAGTTCTTCCCAGAACGACCGTTGCCAGTGTCTTTGCTGCATAATGAGATACAACCACCCTCTGTCTTAGAAGGAGGTGCTCCAACACCAGCAGACAGGTCTCGTCCAATCTCTATGTGGGCAATTCTTATATCCCCTGGGTTCTGGATTGCACATTACCATTTGTGTGCCCTCCAACAGTGGATTTTCTATTTCTCCCAGTCCTGTGGAAGTCCTGCAATCAAATCCTGTTGGCCCTCAAACCACACTTTCTAGGGAACTGTTCCTCCTCCATTTACCTGCCCCTACCCTCACCCCAGTCTGCATAGGCTGTTGTAGGGCTTAATCTTGTACTCCAGTTGGAGAAACCCTGTGGTACAGTTGTTCTCTGGTCTATGGGTTGATCACTTGTTGGATATGGTAATGATTTAATCTCTGTTGCGGTGCTCACACTATCTTGACATAGCTTATCCTTTGTCCTTAGATGTAGGGTATCTTTCCTGGCAGGTTCCAGCATTTCTTTGTCGAGGGTTGTTCAGCAGTTAGTTGTGATTCCAGTGTTCTTGTAAAAGTTGTGAGCAAACATCCTTCTACTCTGCCATCTCAAGCTAATTTCCAATTTGATATATATTTTTAAAGATTTTTTTGTCACAAGTTGCATTATTCCTTTTTAAAACATAAAAGTTATATACATTTACTTATTATACTTGTGTATATGTCTATGTGTCATAAAATTGTTTAGATATTCATGCAGGTCTACATTCAAACTTTATAGTATAATTAAACATCTATAATTTACTTAGGGTTATAATGTTTTCACCTCTGAATTGTGAGTACTATAAGATTAGGAGATTGCTACACTAATTATTCTTGTTCTTAAATAGTAAGATAATTATTACAGGAATATTCTATTCAAAATGAAAATTGGATCCACCCTCTGGCAAACTTAAATTAAAAATCTTTTCCTTTCAGTTTTGAAAGATGTTCTTCTTTATCCTATTTAAATGCATATTTTATTGTTAGAAATAGCAACTCCTTTAATAGGAGACTCCACATTAGGTAAGGAATTAATCAATGTGGCTATACTACTTGTAACCAAATTTTGAAGTTATTCCATGTACAAATAATAGTTCCAATACATACTGATTCTGCTGAATTTGCTCAGCCAAATATACACATTAGGGTAGGTAGTCAGAACAGCATCAACTAGGTTGAAATTTATTAACACATTTGAAATAATAGAAGATCCAAACTATGAAGGACATAAATATTTTGCTGAAAAATTATTATTATTTTTTACTGAACTACTGCCCATGAACCCTAAGCTAAACTGAACATTCCCTGGTTAAAGTCCCACTATATACTGAACACATTTCTATAAAATATCTTTAATGTTTGTTGCAACTAATTCTGATTCTGTGTCTGTTTGCCCTTAAGGATAATAAGTATGTATTACTCATTGTTGTTTTGTTGTTGCTTTTTAGTTGCCAAGTCGTGTTCAGCTCCTTGCAACCCCATGGAGTGCAGCCCACCAGGCTCCTCTGTCTATGGAATTCTCTAGGCAAGAATACTGGAGTGGGTTGCCATTTCTTTGTCCTCAGTAGGTCTCTCCAATTCCAGAAGAATCTCTGGCACACAAATTGTACCCAAATAATGTTTGTTTAGTTAATTAATCTGTGTTTTTAAAATACATTATTTGTTTCTTTTCTATACAACCCAGTCTATGATTACATAAGGACTTTTTATTAGCCAACATAATATTATTATCCAAAAAGACAAACTCCAAAATCTTAGTGGTATAATAAAAAAGTAAGCACATATGCACACATGCACACACACACACACATGCACACATACACTACATGCCTACTCACTCTCATGGGGTTGAATGCCATGGCTATATTACATATGAGAGTGCCATATAGCACATTTGGCTCAAAGTCTTCTGTGGTGAGAAAACAAGGAGATGGGTAAGCCACAATGATTCATAACAGGTTTTGATTACTTCTGGTCCCGTTTATTTGAGACATATCAGTCATAGAACTCCTGCCTCACTGTAAGGAGACCAATCATGATAAAACACTGGATTGATATTTAGTTATCATACACTGTCTCTGGCACAATTTTTTTTTTTTTTTTTTTGGCTTCAGAAGTGTTCTCCCAAAAAGACTGCAAGCATCAAGGATAAAAGTACATAATTTTGTTTTTGTATCTTTCCTGGAATAACAGAATAATAGATGTGGTAAGTATCTAACATGGCTTGTATTTTGGAACTTATTTTTGAAAGTTTTTTTTTTTTCCCAAAGCTGTACTGATCACTGTAAATATCCACTTGTATATTTTTCATGTAAGAATTAAGTGGCGATATTAGAAATTTTTTAGTGGTTAATGTTATTAAAACTGGTTTCTTTGAGGGGGAGGAAGGAGTTGTTAAGATGTAAGATGTGCACATCAGAATTCCTTGAGGTGTTTTTCTAGGTGTATATGCTAGTACTTCACCCTTGGAAAGTAATGTGTTTGGTACACAGTTTTGGGAGTAATTATTTTTTAAAAAGTTATTTTAATTATTGATTGAACTCCCATGTCTGAGAATAATTGGTAAACCCTCTAAGTTTTGAAGAATTAAACAATTTTAACAGTTTAGGAATTGCTTTGACATCCTTACCAAACTTTTGGAACATGGAAAATTAGAAAATCATGTGAATGATTTATTTATGTGAATGGCTACATTTGGTATTTTGATGCCTTAGGTTAATCATGATTTTACTTTCTCTATTTGGATAGTCAAGAACAAAACAAATTGTTTTACTATGTTCACTCTTATACTATGATTCTAAAGAGTGGTACTGATTAATTTTCTATATAATCTGGATTGTATGTCAGAAAATTTGGCTTGCTTCTAAATTCAAAACTACATCACAAACCTCAGCCATTTTTGTGGTTATTTACAAATTATCTTCAATGTGGGGAAAAGTGATATATACTATTTCACGTCTGGATCAAAAGTAAACAAACAAACAGAAAACACATACAGGATTCTATCCCCCTCAGTCTAATTTGGATAAATAAAGCACTAAAGTTATATTAAACATGCTGCTGCTGTTGCTAAGTTGCTTCAGTCGTGTCCGACTCTGTGCGACCCCATAGACGGCAGCCCACCAGGCTCCCACGTTCCTGGGATTCTCCAGGCAAGAACACTGAAGTGGGTTGCCATTTCTTTCTCCATATTAAATATGAGAGTCCTATTAAATGGAAAAAGTCTGCAACTTTGAATAATGAGTTTGGGGAGATTCTCACCAAGAGGACCTGCATTACTCTGGAACATGGAAGAGAAGTAAATTTTTTAGAACCAAGTCATTGAGTTTTGAAGTTTATTTGCCTCATCAGTTGGTATTATCTAAACCCTTAATCGAATCTATTTACTTATTTCAGGCAATCACTAGTAAATTGTATCTAAGTACTAAACCTTACAGTTTTTAAAACCTGTACATTCTTTTAAGAATGTGTCTTGTGGGCTTTGTGACATTAAATTTCATTAGGTTTCCACTGCTACATTTTCTCTGGAAAGTACAGGTATCTAGATATGTGTAATTGAAATCACATTCATTTTTTCAGTCACAAATCGTTAACTCTGTACTTCTAGGAAATGCATGTATATTTATCTGTATTCAATAGATACAAGATCAGTCCTGGTTGTTCATTGGAAAGACTGGTGCCGAAGTTGAAACTACAATACTTTGGCCACCTCATGTGAAGAATTGACTCATTGGAAAAGACCCTGATGCTGGGAGGGATTGGGGGCAGGAGGAGAACGGGATGACAGAGGGTGAGATGGCTGGATGGCATCACTGACTTGATGGCCATAAGTCTGAGTGAACTCCAGGAGCTGGTGATGGACAGGGGAGGCCTGATCCCCCTCATGGGGTCACAAAGAGTCAGACACGACTGAGTGACTGAACTGAACTGAATAGACACATATACATATACACACATGCACAGACACTTGTGCACAACTGATTCTATCTTCACCATATAATTAATTATAAAATGAGTTAAAGACACAACATCACATCATCAACATCAGTTTTGCTTGAGCCAATCTGAAACATTTCTATAGAATAGCAATGCTCACCTTTTTCCACTGGGACATATATAGCTGATAAAATTCACATGAATCTTATGTTCCCAATGGTTATGGCATAACTAAGAGAGACTGCTGGGCTTTAATTTCATTCATTTCCCTTTCTCTCAAAAAACCATATGAATCAGCCTGACATTAAAGCAATGGCCTCTGAAATGTTCTAATCAAGTAAATCACTTACTTTCAGCTTTTAAAATAAATCCCTCAAATATTAGTTATCTTAACAATGATTATTTAAAAACTAATTAATGGGGGGCGATCTTAAGATGGTGGAGGAATCGAATGGGGAGACCACTTTCTCCCCCACAAATTCATTAAAAATCATTTGAACGCTGAGCAAATACCACAAAACAACTTCTGAATGCTGGTGGAGAACACCAGGCACCCAGAAAAGCAGCCTATTGTCTTCAAAAGGAGGTAGGACAAAATATAAAAGATTAAAAGTGAGACAAAGGAGTTAGGAATGGAGATCTATATGGGGAGGTAGTCTTAAAAGAAGAGAAGTTTCCAAACACCAGTAAACCCTCTCACTAGCGGGACTGTGGGGACTTTTGGAATCTCAGAGGGCAACATAACGGGGAGAAAAAAATAAATGAATAAACCCACAGATTACATGCCTAACTGCAACTCTCAGCAGAGATGTAGCCCAGAAGCTCACATCTGTCAGCAGGCAGGAGCTGAACAGGGAGGCGTTGGCTGCATTGCTTAGGGTAAAGACCAGCTTGAATGCCCTGAGGGCAATCTGAGGGAGCTAAAGTGAGATAGCAACCCAAACTGTGGGATAGCCAGAGAGGTTAAAAAAAAGGGGGTGGAGAGAAAGTGAACTTTCCTGTGAAAAGCTCTAACATAAGGCACTGTGGGCCCACTCACAGAACAAAGGACTGAGCAAATACCAAAGGAGAGTTAGCTAGCTGTGGATCGGCCATCCCCCACCAGAGGGTGGGAGGTGGGCAGGCAAGAGCCAGAAGGCAAGGGACAAGCTCGGCCCCAGAGATGGCATTCCCTACCAAACTGCGAGCAGGCTCCCAGTTGCTAACCAAGTCTTCCTGGGATCCTGGACAGTTGACATCTGCAAGAAGGGTCATAGCCAGAGATCAGCTCCCCAGAAGAGACACATGGCACACCTGAGATGTTGCTCCCACTGAGCACCCAGGAAACCAAGAGGCTGGGCCCAGGGAGGTGATAAGACACACTGGACCTGGAGGAGAGTGAGCTTACCAAGCACCTTGTTGCCTGAGCTGCTCAGACCTGGGAAGGGTGCAGAACGCAGGCCCAACTGGGTCTGTGCCTTTGTGGAGTGCCTGAGAACCTAAACCTGAGTGGCATAGATCTGGGAAGGCCATGCAACCCAGGGTCCACCTTAGGCAGTTCCCCACAGAACAACCTGGAGCCTGAGCAGTGTAGTCCAGGAAAGCACACACACCATGAGCAGGGGCAAACCCAGTGTGGTCCAGACACTGTGAGCACTCCCCACACATACCAGTGATATTTGTTTGCAGTGTTCCTCCCTCTCCACAGCACAACTGAACAAGTGAGCCTAAATAAATGCCCACCTTCACCCCCTTGCGTCAGGGTGGAAGTTAGATACTGAAGAGACTTGTAAACAGAGGAAGCCAAAATAAACAAAGAGGGTACAGCTTTAGAAGTGACAGGTGCAGCAGACTAAAACCCTGCAGTTAGCACTGGCTACATTGGAAGGGACCTATAGACCTTGAGAAGTGTAAGGTGGAACAAGAAACTATCTGAAACTGAACTGACCACATACTGCCCTTAACAGTTCCAGAAAAATTCTTAGATACATTTTACTATTATCAGTTTTAAATTTAAAAATTTAAGTTATTTATTACTCCTTTAATTTTTCATTTTTAAAACCTACTATTACCTTGAAAAAAGACCTTATTTTTAAAGCAAATTTCATATTTTTTAATATAACTTTTGCAATTTAGTTTTGTTTTTTTAGTATTCTATTTTTGAGAGACTAACCATTACTCTAGATGTTGAATCTTTGCTTTTGGTATTTGTTATCAATTCTATACCTTTAAAAATCCAATCTTCAATATCCATTTTAACTTAGGAGTATGATTACTGGCTTGATTGCTCTCTCTCCCCTTTGATTCTCCTTTTTCTCCCCCAGGTCACCTCTATCTCCTCCCTCCCCTTCTCTTTGGTTGTTCTGGGCTGAGAAAACTTAGGAACTGATCACAGGCTAGACTGGTCTCTTCTTTTGACTCCCCGTCTTCTCCTCCTGGTCACTTCTATCTCCTTCCTCCCTCTTCTCTTCTTCTTGTAATTCTGTGAACCTCTTTGGGTATCCCTTACCGTGGAGAATCATTTCACCATTAACCTAGATGTTTTATCATCAGTGCTGTATCGATGCAGAAGTCTTGAGGCTACTATAAGAATAAGACTGAAAGCCAGAGGCAGGAGGCTTAAATCCAATACTTTAGAACAACAGAAAACTCCTGACTCCAGGGGCCATTTATCAACAAAAACTCATCCAAAAACCTCCATAACTACACATAAACCAAGCTCCACCCAAGAGCCAACAAGTTTCAGAGCACTAGATACCAAGATAATTCTCCAACAAAACAGGAACATAACCCTGAGCAGAAAAACAGGTGCCCAAAAGTCACACCAAACCCATAGAAACCCCAAAAGTCACTACTGGACACTTCATTGCACTCCAGAGAGAAGAGATCCACCTCCATCCACCAGAACACCATTGCAAACTTCCCTAACCAGGAAACCTTGACAACCACTCATCCAACCCCACCCACAGGAGGAACATACACAATAAAGAGGAACCACAAACTTCCAGCATACAGAATGGCCACCCCAAACACAGCAACCTAAACAAGATGAAAAGGCAGAGAAATATTCAGCAGGTAAAGGAACATGATAAAAGCCCACCAAATCAAACAAAAGAGAAGGACATAGGGAGTCTAACTGAAAAAGAATTCAGAATAATGATAGTAAAAATGATCCAAAATTTTGAAAACAAAATAAAGTTACAGAAAATCTCGAGACAAGGATTGAGAAGATGCTAGAAAAGTTTAACAAGGACCTAGAAGAAATAAAAAAGAGTCAATCAATAATGAATAATGCAATAACTGAGATCAAAAGCACTCTGGAGGGAACCAACAGTAGAATAACAGAGAAAGAAGATAGAATAAGCGAGGTGGAAGATAGAATGGCGGAAATAAATGAAGCAGAGACGAAAAAAGAAAAAAAAAAGAAATGAGGACAACCTCAGAGACCTCTGGGACAATGTTAAACACACTAATATTTTAATCATAGGAGTACCAGAAGAAGAAGACAGAAAGGGCATGAGAAAATACTTGAGGAGAAAACAGTTGAAAACTTCCTTAAAATGGGGAAGGAGAATATCCACCCATGTCCAAGAACTCCAGAGAGTCCCAAACAGGATAAACCCAAGGCAAAATACCCCAAGACACATATAAATCAAATAAATGAAGATCAAACAAGCAAAAAACAAATATTAAAAGTAGCAAAGAAAAACAAAATAACCCACAAGGGGATCCCCATAAGGATAACAGCTGATCTTTCAATAGAAACTCTTCAAGCCAGAAGGGAATGGCAGGACATACTTAAAGTGATGAAAGAGAAAACCTACAACTCAGATTACTGTATCCAGCAAGGATCTCATTCAAATATGAAGGAGAAATCAAAAGCTTTACAGACAAGCAAAAGTTGAGAGAATTCAGCACCACCAAAGCAGCTCTTCAACAAATGCTAAAGGATCTTCTCTAGACAGGAAACACAGAAAAGGTTTATAAACTGGAACACAAAAACAACAAAGTAAATGGCAATGGGACCATACTTATCAATAATTACCTTAAATGTAAATGGGTTGAATGCCCCAACCAAAAGCCAAAGACTGGCTGAGTGGATACATAAACGAGACTCCTATATATGCTGTCTATAAGAGACCCATCTCAAAAACAAGGGACACATACAGACTGAAAGTGAAGGGCTGGAAAAAGATATTTCACAAAAATGGAGTCCAAAAGAAAGCAGGGGTACAAATACTCCTATCAGATAAAATAAACTTTGAAATAAAGGCTGGGAAAAGAGACCAGGAAGGACACTACATAATGATCAAATAATCAATCCAAGAAGAAGATATAACAATTATAAATATGTGTGCACCCAACGTAGGAGCACTGCAATATGTAAGGCAAATGCTAACATGAAATGAAAATTAGAAAGGAAACACAAACTTTAAATTTTACAATATATTAGTTAGACCTAATTATTATCTATAGGACATTTCACCCTAAAACAATGAATCTCAACTTTTTTCACAAGTGCACATGGAACTTTCTCCAGGATAGAACACATCCTGGGCCATAAATCTAGCCTTGGTAATTTCAAAAAATAAAAATCATTTCAAGCATCTTTTATGATCACAGTCTGGTAAAATTAGATGTCAGCTACCAGAGATCAAATTGTCAACGTCTTATTGTGAGCAGGAAGGAACCCTGGGGCCCGGTGTCACCCTTTCCGACACCCCTGGCAGGAACCCCAGACGCTAGACCATCCAACACTTGCTAAAAGTTCAATGGCACCCCACTCCAGTACTCTTGCCTGGAAAATCCCATGGACAGAGGAGGCCTTGTGGGCTGCAGTCCATGGGGTCGCTGAGAGTCAGACATGACTGAGCGACTTCACTTTCACTTTTCACTTTCATGCTTTGGTGAAGGCAATGGCAACCCACTCCAATGTTCTTGCCTGGAGAATCCCATGGGTGGTGCATCCTGGTAGGCTGCTGTCTATGGGGTTGCAGAGTCGGACACGACTGAAGTGACTTAGCAGTAGCAGCAGGTCAGTGCGCACAAATAAAATTAACTTAAGAATATAAAAAAATATCTATATAGAATACTTCTCACTAAAACTAAATGGAGTCTAATAGAAAGACTCCTGTATGACCAACGCTGTTAGAAAGATCCACATGGAATCTAGTGAAAAGGGAAAAAAGCCATCAGGTTGTCCTGTGCTCTTGGGTGGGAATTCAGAAGAAAGGTGAGATTACATGACAGAGATCCTCCCTGGAGAGTGAGTGGATAGGCCACATATTAAGTACCCCAATTCTGCATTGAACAAAGGGAAGACAAGCCCCTTGGCTGGTTGGAGAGGAGGTGGGACTAATCCAACAGTTGTGGGAAGCCTGGACCCTCTCATGAAAATTACACAGGGCAGAGAATGTGGATTGAGAATGCACAGTTTGCTGACTGGCTTGACAGGGTCCAGCCTCAGTGGATCCAGGGTGATTAGAAGGTGGGGATGGAGTCAGCATCCTTGGAAAAATACATATTTAATTACAGATATAAAAGAGATTAGAAAAGGATAGTGTAGTAGGAAAATTAGTGGAGAAAAAGAGGCTGAATAACTTGGTTTACATGGAATAGCATCCATGCTCCAGATGGGAATTCAGCCAGAAAAACAGGGAGCAGGAAAGAACAACATGGGGGAGTCAGTCTTTCCAGGATCTGATCCCATTTCTTTATTTTTCTGGTTTTCTTATATACCTTTTTTTACACCTAGGGATGAATACAGAGTCACATGGGGGTCAGCAGTGTTGACCTTTAACAAAATCAGGTGCTTTACAGAAAAAGAAGGTCTTGGGGGTTTTACATCATCTTCAAGCCATTTCTGCCTGCTGACATGTACAACCCTTTCGTTCTGATAACCAAAAAACTTATTTTTTTCTTAAACCAGGCACCAGCCTCCAAATAAAGTTGCATTCCTATAGGGTGAGGGTGTAGTGAGTTACAATCAAGAAAGGAATTTAACCCAAGGTTAACATGATTAATCTTAAAGGTTCACACTTACTTCTCCTATATGCTAGTTATATTCATTATAAAGGCAGAGAATATGGAGATTTAGCAGCAAACATCAGCCCAACAAGTTAAAACCTTTCACCAATGTTCCTTTATGATCTATTTAGTCTTAAGATAGTGATAAAGTTACATTTTTACATAGAAAGGACACAGTGATTTATAACAAAGTACAGTGATCTATTACAAAAGAGAAAATTCATTAACTCAAAGAGTCTAATATTGCTAACATCAAAACTACTATATTTCCTTTTCTATATTCCAAATACATTGATTAATATAGTCCCAAGTGCCTAAGGATATGGAGGCCTGGCGGCAATCATTGACTCAAGAATGAGAAAAGCCCTATGCTAATACTCCAAACTCTCTGTGCTGTTTATGGTTGAGAGGTTGTCACACAAGCTAGTCTGTCAGCAGAGAGGTTTGACCTGAGCCACCCTTGTCACACCCAAGGCAGGGAATTAGCAGTAATTATTGGCATGACAAATGAAAAAACCCTTCACCAATATAATTCTTAATCAACCCACTAATACTATACTAATAATCTCTCTAACTTCTCAAAAGAGTCTGCATTTAGAAAGTTTTAAAGCATCCCATGCCTCTCACAGCTGGGAGGCTGTAAACAATCACATGCGGCTGGACAACCTGATCAGGCAGGCTAGAGAACCTTCAGAGTTATAAGTTGAAACACTCTTGTCACACCCAGGAATTTTTATTGCCTTGGAGCTGCACGTTTACTCCTTCTCCAAGAGAAACGGTTATGGAGGAGAGCCCCGTAAAGTCAGAGGTATAGGTGAGAGCACAAAACAGACTCTGGTTTTGGGGTAGATGCTTGGGAACAGGGAGTTTCCTGAGGCTTGATCATGCCTTTGCGAATGCCAAGCTTCCTTCCTCATGACCTTTGCCATGGGTGGAGTTCCTCACGCTGGCTCCGGGCAGTTTCCCACAACTAGCCCAGGGTGCACCCCCAACCTGAGCTGAGTGAACACTCCAGCCCTGCTTGCCTCATGCTGCAGTTTCAATCTGGAACTACAATTTCCATGACAGACAAAAGACTTCAGCAATGAGACACTGAGGGTCCTCAAACCTGATGCAGTGTCTGAGCAGAGAGGGTGAAGCCACTGCTGGTGCTGACATGGATGGTTCATCAGAGGCAGTCTAAATCTCATTGTGGCCAGGCTACCACAGCTCATGCTCCAGAGTTAGCTGAATGCCTACATTGGCCCCTCTTGCTCCAGCGCTGCTCTCTGGAGCAAGCTGCCCAGTGCTGGGAAAGAGGTACAACTCACATTTGAAGGGAGTTAAGTTGACTCAGATTCAAACTTCAGGGCTTTCACACTAGCAACTTAGGAACTAACCCTGCCCTCAATAGGGTGATGAGAGCCACTGAGCACAGGACAAGCTCTGACTCAAAGGTGGCTCTGGACTAGCCCTCTATCTTCACCCCCATCACCTACTGGAACACTCATGGAAAGACCTGATTTATATTCACCTCAAGATCTGAACTCTCCCCAAAGCCACTTGACATGGCAGACTGTATAGTGACATCCTACATAAAGATACTTCTTCTAGACTGCAATAAGTAACTGCTCCACCTTATTTCACAGAGACAGAGAACATTAGGCAAAATGAGAAGACATGACTGTTTCAACGGAAAGAGCAAGGGTAAGCTCAAAAAAACAACTAACAAAACAGAAATAAGCAATTTATCAGGTAAATAATTCAAAGCATTAGTAGTAAAAATGCTAACTGAATTAAGGGAAATGATACATGAACACAGTGAGAATTTTAATAAGGAACTAGAAAATATATGAAAGAACCAGACCAATCAGAACTGAAGAATGCAATAACTAAAATGAAAAACACACTGGAAGGAATAAACACCAGACTAGGTGACACATAATAATGCATAAATGATCTGAAAGACTGAATAACAGAAACCTTCTGAATGAGATCAGCAAAAGAAAAACAAATATAAAATATGGTAAGAGTTTAAGGGATCTGCGGAATAGCATCAAATAAGACAACATTGACCATTGACATTATAGGTGTCCCCAGCAAGGACAGAGAAAAGGCAATTGAAAATGTATTTAGTGAAATGTCTGAAAACTTCTCAAAACTGAAGAAGAAAATAGATATCCAGGTACAGAAACCACAGAAAGTCTCAAATACAATGATGATGATGATGACAGTATATGTGTGTGTAACGATCTGGATGTTCCCAATGAGACTGAAAAATAAAGCATAAATGGAAAAGACAGTTTAGGACATATGAACAAAAACAAAATCGTAAACATAATTATAAATGAATACTTTAATACTACATACATCTACACATAAACACACATACTTGTGCATGTATGCATTATTTATGATCAGGCATAATGAAGACTTATGTGTAAAACCAAAGGTTTAAAGGTTTCCTTTGCCTCTGTTGATATTCAGTGAAATTGGGAAAAGGACTAAATTATGACAACTGAGTACATTTGGAAATTTGAGAGCTAACCTTCTCCAGAAAATTCAGATAGTATGTGTCTTGAGGCTGATATTCTCTGTGTGTGTGTATAACAGTAAACAGTATGTATGTGTATGTGTTGTTTGGCCCTCTATAAATATTATGGTTCAGTATTCAAACCTTTGCTTTGGAATTAGACATTGCTTTTTGTAAAAAAAAATCATTCACTGAAGGGGACTTTGGCATGTGTTTAAAAACATTTTTAGGAAAGGCTAAATACAAGTATTTTGAAGGAAAAACTTTCACTGTCCTTTTCAACTAATCTAAGAACAGTTCAACACAGCTTCTCGTGGCATTCCCCAGCTTCTGAAAGACATGACTGAACTTCCCCAGAGTTCTCCTTTGTGGTTGAGAAAATAATGTATCAGTCAGTTAAAAACACCTCAAATATAATCTATGAAATGCACTTCTCTATTCTGCAATCAACAATGCTGATCAATAATTAAGCTGTCTCTTTTCTTTCAGGCTTCATCAAAAACGGTTTTGTTTTTGTTTTTCCATGAGAAAGTGAGAGAATAAAAAGAAATCTAAAATTACAGTGGAAAATGTATAACCTTTCCACAGCAGGAGGGAAGTTAACTCTGCAAACAGGTTATTTAACATGACTCAGAAATGACTTGCATCTGTGCCCCTTGGACTGAGTGCTGATTATTTACAAAGCAGGTTTACCCCTGACATGGACCTCTCTGGACGTTCAGTAAGGAAACCCAGAGTTGCTACAACAGACCTTTTATTAACACAAACAAGTGGTCAATTCTGGAACAAAGGACAGGAACAGCACTTACTTGTAATACAATGTTCAGACCTCCGTCAGCATAATAAGAGCAAGATCACAGGATGCATTTTATTTGCATATCATCTTATTAACATAGACACAGGCTAAGCAAATACAGGCCACACATGGAGCCCCAACAAAGTTGCCACACTTGCATGAGAGTTTTTGACCTATCTAGCCAGACGCAGGGATCAGTAAAAGAGGGGTATGAATGCATGCATCTCGGATAAATTCCAGTTGTGTAATTACCTTCTGGTTACATAAAATTTTTTCTACCTTTTTCTCTAGAGAGGTTATTTGTCCACTTCCTTCCTAAATGCTGCTTTGCTGTAGAATGGCTGTCATATTGGATCCCAGAGGTGACAGCCTTCAGTTATGAGTGATTGATCTCTGTAGATAAAACTAGTAAGGCATCTGGAGATCCTGCTGTATGAAAGGTGTAACATATATATACAGTACTGTTTATCTCCCTTGGGATGCTCACTTAATGTTACATGCCAGCACTTATTGGTAAAGCAGTCTGGTAAATCCATTCTATTATCAGGACTTGGTTCCACTTTTAAAGTATATCGCTGATTGTGTAAATGTCATTTGATACCAACACCTGGAAATTTTAATGTGCCTTAGCCTGAGGATGTCAAGATGTCACAGGAACTTTGTGTTTTCCTCTGCAGCTTTTGGGTGTAGGAGGTGACTGAGGTGATGGCAACAGTGAATAGAGAACTATTTTAAACTGTTTCTGACAAATTAAAAATCTCAGGTGCTGAGAGGCTCCTCACAGTAAACACATGAAAATCCCTCTAATAGTTATTACCAAATTAAGCATTGGTAATAAATATTCAAAGTGTAACACCTAGATTTTTATGCTGGTTTTGAAATTTTGGATCCAGTTGAATTCTATTATAACAGTGTAGTCTGAGGTTAACATTTTAACTACATAGCTATCTCTGTTAGGGATAGTGGGTTTTCAACTAGGCAATTTGTATCTTACCACAAGTGTACTGAGTTGTATTTAACTTCTCAAGGCCTTGTTTCTTTTCCCATGAGTATTTCAGAGGGTTCATTGTAGCAAGTAAATGAAATATATTTATTAAATGTATATAGCATAATAAATTATCAATGTGTATATACATAGTGGTAATTATAATTGAAATTAATTAACAATAAATTGGTTTCTATTTGTTTCCTGAAAGAATTAGATGCAAAGATGTCTTCCTTATACACTTAAGGTATTTTAAAATATGAAAAGATGGTTATAAATATACAACTAAACAGATGTGATGATATCAGAAACATAAGACTGAGAAGTAAATTTGATTTTGAGTGCTTTAGCATTAAAACCTAAGAAATGTGAAAAAATGAAAAAATTATAAAAGCATAAAATGTTTAGATAGTTTTGTTTGATAAGATAAAAATGTTAGATCATTGGTAGAGATTAATATTCCATGATATTAAGTGGTAATTGCTTTTATTTTTGCTCCTATGTTGGGTGCATATATATTTATAATTGTTATATCTTCTTCTTGGATTGATCCTTTAATCATTATGTAGTGGCCTTCTTTGTCCCTTTTCACTGCCTTTGTTTTAAAGTCTATTTTATCGGATATGAGTATTGCTACTCCTGCTTTCTTTTGGTCTTTATTTGCATGGAATATCTTTTTCCAGCCCTTCACTTTCAGTCTGTATGTGTCCGTTGTTTTGAGGTGGGTCTCTTGTAGGCAGCATATATAGGGATCTTGTTTTTGTATCCATTCAGCCAGTCTTTGCCTTTTGGTTGGGGCATTCAACCCATTTACATGTAAGGTAATTATTGATAAGTATGTCCCTGTTGCCATTTACTTTATTGTTTTGGGTTCCGGGTTTATACATCCTTTTTGTGTTTCCTGTCTAAAGTTTATCCTTTGGTATTTGTTGGAGAGCTGGTTTGGTGGTGCTGAATTCTCTCAGCTTTTGCTTGTCTGTAAAACTGTTGATTTCTCCTTCATATTTGAATGAGATTCTTGCTGGGTACAGTAGTCTTGGCTGAAGGTTATTATCTTTCATCACTTTAAGTATGTCTTGCCATTCCCTCCTGGCCTGAACAGTTCTACTGAAAGATCTGCAGTTATTCTTATGGGGATCCCCTTGTGTGTTATTTCTTGTTTTTCCCTTGCTGCTTTTAATATTTGTTCTTTGTGTTTGGTCTTTGTTAGTTTGATTAAAATATGTCTTGGGGTGTTCCACCTTGGGTTTATCCTGTTTGGCACTCTCTGGGTTTCTTGGACTTGGGTGATTATTTCCATCCCCATTTTAGGGAAGTTTTCAACTATTATCTCCTCAAGTATTTTCTCATGGTCTTTCTTTTTTGTCTTCTTCTTCTGGGACTCCTATAATTCAAATGTTGGAGCGTTTCATATTGTCTTGGAGGTCTCTGAGGTTGTCCTTATTTCTTTTAATTTGCCTTTCTTTTTCTCTTGCTGATTCATTTATTTCTACCATTTTATCTTCTATTTCACTAATCCTATCTTCTGCCTCTATATTCTACTATTTGTAGCCTCCAGAGCGTTTCTGATCTCATTTATTGCATTATTCAATGTTGACTCTTTTTATTTCTTCTAGGTCCTTGTTAAACCTTTCTTGCATCTTCTCAATCCTTGACCCCAGGCTATTTATCTGTGATTCCATTTTGATTTCAAGATTTTGGATCATTTCCACTATCAGTATTCGGAATTCTTTCTCAGGTAGATTCCCTATCTCTTCCTCTTTTGTTTGGTTTGGTGGGCGTGTCTCCTGTTCCTTTACCTGCTGGGTATTCCTCTGTCTCTTCATCTTGGTTATATTGCTGTGTTTGGGGTGGCTTTTCTATATTCTGGGAATTTGTAGAATTCTCTTTATTATAGAGCTTCCTCTCTGTGTTTGGGGTTATATCAGTGTCTTGTCAAAATTTCTTGATCAGGGAGGCTTGTGTTGGAGTTCTGGTGGGTGGAGCTGGATTTCCTCTCTCTGGAGTGCTGTGAAGTGTCAAGTAATGGGTAATGAGACGTCAATGGTTTTGGAGTATTTTGAGCTGCCTGTGTATTGAAGCTGAGGGGCTTGTTCTTGTGTTGCTGGAGAATTTGCATGGTATGTATTACTCTGGAGCTTGTTGACCCTTGGGCGGTGCTCAATTTCAGTATAGGTATGAAGGCGTTTGATGAGCTCTTATTGGATAATGTTCCCTGTATTCAGGAATTCTTTGATGATCTCAGGATTTGGACTTATGCCTCCTGATTCTGGTTTTCAGATTTATTTTTACAATAGCCTCATGATTTCTCCATCTATTCAGCACTAATGTTAAAACATCTAGGTTAATGATGATAGGTTTCTCCACCTTGAGGGTCATCCCTAGAGGATCGCTGAGTTACTTGGAGGAGAGAAGAGGGAGGGGGTAGTTAGAGGTGAGTGGAATGGGATGAGGTGGAATCAAAAGAGGAAAAGCAAGCCAACCCGTAACCACTTTCTTGTGTGCGTTCCAAAGTCTGGACCTCTCAGAGGTGGTAACAGAGTTATATATGGAAGAGGAGAGGGAGGAAGTAGATAGAGGTGGACAGGAGGATAAAAGAGGGAGATGCAAAGGAGGGCTACAGATCCGGCCAGTGACCAGTTCCCTGAGAATTCTCCACCTTCTGGAGCACACAGAGATTCATAGAGTTGGGTAGAGAAGAGGAGGGCGAGGGAGGAGACAGAAGACACCTGATGGAGAAAAGAGAGATTCCAAAGGGGGAGAGAGTGGTCAAGCCAGTAATCTCGCACTCATGTAAAATTGGGTACTGAAGATTAGGTTTTTAAAAGTACAAAATTGGCAACAAATACCAAAATACCGAGATTAAAAATCTGGAGTAGAGATTGGATTTCAAAGATAAATTACTGAAGAGAAGAAGAAGGAGAGAAAATTTTTTAAAAAAGAAAAAAAGTAAAATAAAATAAAAGACTCCAGAATTATTAAAAGACAACTTCCTCCACCAATAGGACTATATACGGCTTTTGCTTTAAAGATAGGTATTTGGATTTTTTTTTTGAAAAGTAATATTAGGTTGTACAAATAATAAATAGAAATATAGAAGACTTAAAAATTTAAGCAACTTTAGGAAAAAAACAGATGAAAAGAAAAGAAGAAAAAGCAAATTTAAAAAGAAAAAAATTTTAAAGAAAGAAAAAAATCTTAAAAAATTCACACTTCCACATCATCCCCCCCCCCAAAAAAAAAAAGAAAAGAAAAATTTGATCATAAAAGTAGTAACGATATATCTGGCGCTTTCTCTGTTGTTGTGGACTGTGTGGGGTCGCTACCAAGGCAGTTCCCTCTGTTTGACTTCCTCTGTTTGCTGGTCTCTTTCGTGTCTGATTTCCGTCTTGACACAGGGAGGGTGGTGGTGAACTCTGCACTGGGCTTGCCCCTTCTTGCTCCACGGGATAACTGTGTGGGGCCTGCCCTATGCTTCATGCACTTCCCCCGGTCTAAGCCGCTCAGGTTTGGCACTCAGGAAGCCCTCCGAGGCTTGGGTTTGGCTGACCCTGGGCTTTGTTCCCTTCCCAGGTCCGAGTGGCTAGGAGTTTGGCACACACTATTGCTGAGACTTTTGGGCTTTCCTGCTCGCTCAATTTTCTGGGAGCTCTGCTGGGGCTCTTTCTCAGGCAGATGATGACTGTTCAGAGCCCCCCAGAAGTCTCAATAGCAAAGAAACCTGCTTGCAATTTGGTAGGTAATGTCTCTCTTGAGCTGCAATTGCCCCCTTCCAGCACTTAAGGCTCTGGCTGCCTGTCACCAGAGGGGGATGGTTTACTGCCGGCTATTTCCGATCTGTCCTTTGTTCTGTGCGCGGGCCTGTTGGTGTCTTATGTTCTAGCATTTTGCGTGTTAGTTATCCCACAGTCTGGTTTACTAGTCCGAGACAGTTCATTCTAGCCATGCGTGGACCCGATTCTGGCCCCGTTACGCCCTGATTCTCGAGAAAAGCCCTGCAGCCTATGTCTCCCGCGGCCCAATTCTTAGAAAGCACTGTCACGGGGCGCTCCTCCCTGCCCAACCCCCACTGCTGTCGGACGATGGCGTTTGCGCTGCTTATCCGCTGGGGGTTATACTGTTGAATTCATAACCTGTTGGTTTTATTATTTATTTATTCTTCCTTCCTGTTATGTTGCCCTCTGTGCTTCCAGGGCTCGCCCATACACAGCTGTGAGAATATTCCCCAATTTTAGGAAACCTCTCTTTTTAAGAGTCTCTTCCTGGGACGGGACTCCCTTCCCATTACGGGGTTCCCTCCCTACCTCCTTTGTCTCTATCTTCGTCCTTTATAATAATTCCTACCTGGTTTTGAAGCCAATGATCTACTTTGCTGGATGCCTGATGTCCTCTGCCAGCAGTTAGAAGTTGTTTTGTGGAATTTACTCAGCGTTGAAATGTTCTTTTGATGAAGTAGTGAGGGAGAAAGAGTTCTCCCCATCCTATTCCTCCACCATCTTTTTCTCTCTCCGGTAATTACTTTTAACTTAGTAATTAAAAAAAAAATTATCCATTCATCTGCTGTTGGACATCTAGGTTGTTTCCATGTCCTGGCTATTATAAACAGTGCTGCAATGAACATTGGGGTACATGTGTCTCTTTCAATTCTGGTCTCCTCGGGTGTGTATGCCCAGCCGTGGGATTGCTGGGTCATAAGGCAGTTCTATTTGCAATTTTTTAAGGAATCTCCACACTGTTTTCCACAGTGGCTGTACTAGTTGGCATTCCCACCAACAGTGTAAGAGGGTTCCCTTTTCTCCACATCCTCTCCAGCATTTATTGCTTGTAGACTTTTGGATCGCAGCCATTCTGACTGGTGTGAAATGGTACCTCATTGTGGTCTTGATTTGCATTTCTCTGATAATGAGTGATGTTGAGCATCTTTTCATGTGTTTGTTAGCCATCCATATGTCTTCTTTGGTGAAATGCCTATTTAGTTCTTTGGCCCATTTTTTGATTGGTTCGTTTATTTTTCTGGAGTTGAGCTGTGTAAGTTGCTTGTATATCTTTGAGATTAGTTGTTTGTCAGTTGTTTCATTTGCTATTGTTTTCTCCCATTCAGAAGGCTGTCTTTTCACCTTGCTTATAGTTTCCTTTGTTGTGCAGGAGCTTTTAATTTTAATTAGATCCCATTTGTTTATTTTTGCTTTTATTTCCATTATACTGGGAGGTGGATCATAGAGGATCCTGCTGTGATTTATGTCGGAGAGTGTTTTGCCTATGTTTTCCTCTAGGAGTTTTATAGTTTCTGGTCTTACATTAAGATCTTTAATCCATTTTGAGTTTATTTTTGTGTGTGGTATTAGAAAGAGGTCTAGTTTCATTCTTTTACAAGTGGTTGACCAGTTTTCTCAGCACCACCTGTTAAAGAGACTGATAAGAAAGCTGTGGTACTTATACACAGTGGAGTATTACTTAGCCCTTAAAAAGAATAAATTTGACTCAGTTCTAATGAGATGGATGAAACTGGAGCCGATTATACAGAGTGAAATAAGCCAGAAAGAAAAACACCAATACAGTATACTGACACATATATATGGACTTTAGAAAGATAGTAATGATGACCCTCTATGTGAGACAACAAAAGAGACACAGAGGTATAGAACGGACTTTTAGACTCTGAGGGAGAGGGAGAGGGAGAGAGTGGGATGATTTGGGAGAATGGCATTGAAACATGTATACTATCATGTAAAAACGAAGCACCAGTCTATGTTCAATACAGGATACAGGATGCTTGGGGCTGGTGCACAGGATGATCCAGGGAGATGATATGGGGTGGGAGGGGGGAGGGGGCTTCAGCATTGGGAGATCATGTACACCTGTGGCTGATTCATGTCAATGTATGGCGAAACCAATACAGTATTGTAATGTAGAATAAAGTATTAAAAATAAAAAAATAAAAAAATAAAATAATTATTTTTAATTTAGCATTTTCAGTGTAACTAAGCTCTGACACCTAACAAAAGATTTTTAATCTAGGAAATTGATGCCGTCCAAAGGTTTTGTATCAGTGTTGTCCAATGGAGTTATAATCAATAGAGACACATTTATCATTTAAAATTTTCTAATAGTATATTAAGAAAGGTAAAAATAAGTAAAGTTAATTTTATAATATATTTATCTGGGTCATTATATTCAAAACATTAATATATACATGTTTAATCAATATAAAAGTTATTAATGAGATATTTTGTATTATTATTCCATACTAAGTCTTTAACATCTATTGTGTGTTTTGTACATACAGTACCTCTTCATTTGTACTAGCCACATTTTAAGTATTTAATTGTATTCTGATAGCATGTTCTAGAATACTAATGCTTATATATTGATAGCATAGTTAAAAATTGACTTTATATGGACATGCATAAACTTCAATGAATTAGAAAAGCAAAAAAAAAAATAGAATGAGCAGGAATGAAGATGTTACATAAGTTCATATATACACACATTTTTATGATAATATGATCATTGATTGCTATATCCAAATGTATTAATTTTCAATTTATTCTTATGTTTAACAAATATTTGAGTACCTATTATATTCCCATGCTTCCCTGTTGGCTCAAACAGTAAAGAATCTGCCTGCAATGAAGGAGACTCAGGTTCGGTCCCTGGGTCAGGAAGATCCCATGGAAAAGGAAATGGCAACCCAGGTCAGTATTCTTGACTGGAGAATTTCATGGACAGAGGAGCCTGGTAAGCTACAGTCCATGGGATAGCAAAATATCAGACATGACTGAGCACATAACACACTTGTATTTCTAAATGTTCAGGGGAAATGCTTAACCTTTCCATAGTAGAAAGATTATTAATTAGGCATACCATTAGCCTTAAAACAGTGCAGGAAATAGTTTAAAACTGAGGAAACAGTAGCAAGCAAAGTGAAATCCATGTTTCTGAAGCTTAAATACAAGTTAGGGAAGGCAGATAGTAAAAAGTAAGCAAATAATATATTTTCCAGGTGATAATAATTGCTATAGAGAAAAATAAAACAGAATAATGGTGTAGTGGAATTTAAAGAGATGTGATGCTTTAAAGAGAGTGTTCAGTGAAGGACCCTCTGATGTAAAATGTGATCAGAAACCTGTATCAAGGGAGGATATAAAAAAGATGATTCAGAGGAAAGATAATTCTGGAAAGAGAGAAAGCCAAGCACAGAGAGTGTCAGAGAAAATTCAAGATAAGCAGATTGGTACATCTGAGGGACAATAAAGGAGCCAGTGTACTTGGAGAACTGTTAGTGTGGTAGAACTAGAGATGAATTTTGGTTTTCTGAGGGAGTTGGAGGGTCAGTGGAGGAATATGAGCAAGGAAACAATATGATGTCATATAGGTATTGAAAGTCCAAAATCTGTCACAGTACTTTTTTTTGAGAAATGATAGTACTAGAGGAAAAGTAGAAGCAGTGAGAGCCCAGATAATAGACTAGGCTATTTTGGCTTAGAATGAAAACAAAAATCAGCTACTAAATACATAAAGCCAATGCCTTTGCTTTCAGTTCAGTTCAGTTGCTTAGTCGTGTCTGACTCCTTGCGACACCATGAATCGCAGCACGCCAGGCCTCCTTGTTCATTACCATCTCCTGGAGTTCACTCAGACTCACTTCCATTGAGTCCGTGATGCCATCGAGCCATCTCATCCTCTGTCGTCCCCTTCTCCTCCTGAACCCAATCCCTCCCAGCATCGTAGTCTTTTCCAATGAGTCAACTCTTCACATGAGGTGGCCAGATTACTGGAGTTTCAGCTTTAGCATCATTCCTTCCAAAGAAATCCCAGGGTTGATCTCCTTCAGAATGTACTACTTGGATCTCGTTGCAGTCCAAGGGGCTCTCAAGAGTCTTCTCCAACACAACAGTTCAAAAGCATCAGTTCTTTGGTGCTCAGCCTTCTTTACAGTCCAACTCTCACATCCATACATGACCACAGGAAAAACCATAGCCTTGACTAGATGGACCTTAGTCGGCAAAGTAATGTCTCTGCTTTTGAATATACTATCTAGGTTGCTCATAACATTTTTCCCAAGGAGTAAGCGTCTTCTAATTTCATGGCTGCAGTCACCATCTGCAGTGATTTTGGAGCCCAACAAAATAAAATCTGACACTGTTTCCCCATCTATTTCCCATGAAGTGATGGGACCGGATGCCATGATCTTCGTTCTCTGAATGTTGAGCTTTAAGCCAACTTTTTCACTTTCCTCTTTCACTTTCATCAAGAGGCTTTTTAGCTCCTCTTCACTTTCTGCCATAAGGGTGGTGTCATTTGCATATCTGAGGTTACTGATATTTCTCCCAGCAATCTTGATTCCAGCTGGTGTTTCTTCCAGCCCAGTGTTTCTCATGATGTACTCTGCATAGAAGTTAAATAAGCAGAGTGACAATATACAGCCTTGATGTACTTCTTTTCCTATTTGGAACCAGTCTGTTGGTTCATGTCCAGTTCTAATTGTTGCTTCCTGGCCTGCATACAGATTTCTCAAGAGGCAGGTCAGGTGGTCTGGTATTCCCATCTCTTTCCGAATTTTCCACAGTTTTTTGTGATCCACACAGTCAAAGGCTTTGGCATAGTCAAGAAAGCAGAAATAGATGTTTTTCTCGAACTCTCTTGCTTTTTTAATGATCCAGCAGATGTTGGCAATTTGATCTCTGGTTCCTCTGCATTTTCTAAAACCAGCTTGAACATCAGGGAATTCACGGTTCACATATTGCTGAAGCCTGGCTCGGAGAATTTTGAGCATTACTTTATTAGCATGTGAGTTGAGTGCAATTGTGCGGTAGTTTGAGCTCTCTTTGGCATTGCCTTTCTTTGGAATTGGAGAAAGGAAGAATGAAGGGATGGAACCAAAGCAAAAACAATACCCAGTTGTGCATGTGACTGGTGATAGAAGCAAGATCCAATGCTGTAAAGAGCAATATTGCATAGGAACCTGGAATGTCAGGTCCATGAATCAAGGCAAATTGCAAGTGGTCAAACAAGAGATGGCAAGGGTGAATGTCGACATTCTAGGAATCAGACAACTAAAATGGACTGGAATGGGTGAATTTAACTCAGATGACCATTATGTCTACTACTGCGGGCAGGAATCCCTCAGAAGAAATGGAGCAGCCATCATGGTCAACAAAAGAGTCTGAAATGCAGTGCTTGGATACAACCTCAAAAATGACAGAATGATCTCTGTTCATTTCCAAGGCAAACCATTCAATATCACAGTTATACAAGTCTATGCCCCAACCAGTAATGCTGAAGAAGCTGAAGTTGAACGTTTTTATGAAGACCTACAAGACCTTTTAGAACTAACACCCGAAAAAGATGTCCTTTTCATTATAGGGGACTGGAATGCTAAAGCAGGAAGTCAAGAAACACCTGGAGTAACAGGCAAATTTGGCCTTGGAATGTGGAATGAAGCAGGGCAAAGACTAATAGAGTTTTGCCAAGAAAATGCACTGGTCATAGCAAGCACCCTCTTCCAACAACACAAGAGAAGACTCTACACATGGACATCACCAGATGGTCAACACCGAAATCAGACTGATTATATTCTGTGCAGCCAAAGATGGAGAAGCTGTATACAGTCAACAAAAACAAGACCAGGAGCTGACTGTGGCTCAGATCATGAACTCTATATTACCAAATTGAGACTGAAATTGAAGAAAGTAGGGAAAACCGCTAGACCATTCAGGTATGACCTAAATCAAATCCCTTATGATAATACAGTGGAAGTGAGAAATAGATTTAAGGGCCTAGATCTGATAGATAGACTGCCTGATGAACTATGGAATGAGGTTCGTGACATTATATGGGAGACAGGGATCAAGACCATCCCCATGGAAAAGAAGTGCAAAAAGCAAAATGGCTGTCTGAGGAGGCCTTACAAATAGCTGTGAAAAGAAGAGGGGCGAAAAGCAAAGGAGAAAAGGAAAGATATAAGCATCTGAATGCAGAGTTCCAAAGAATAGCAAGGAGAGATAAGAAAGCCTTCTTCAGCGATCAATGCCTTTGCTTTACTTCCCCTTAAAATCATTATTGGAAAACTGTTCTATCAGTAGAGCAAGCATATTCATACCGTGCAAAATTAACTATGTAGCAATATGTGAAAATTTCAATATTGATTTACATACAAATTGTTCTTGTATGTCTTTGACATGTAGTGAACTGTGTCAGGATATGAAGAAAACAATCCAATGATCCACTGATTTTTGTTTCTTTTCTTACTGTCTATCCAGGGGCTCATGGTCCAATATGGAAGATAGCAGCACACATCTATATAGAAAAAGTCAGACAATGGTATGCACTATCAGAAAAAAGCAAATCAAAGTCAAATGAGGAAATAAACAAGGAGAGGATTGAACTAAACATAGAAACCTATCTATTCAGGTACCTATTCATTCAATAACTATTGTCAGAGACTGTGACATGTATTAACTATTCAAATTTGACTAAGATTGCAGAGTTTAGAAATGATTATCGGGCAAAGATTCTAACTGTGAGGGCTTACCTTGAGATATAAAGTCACATGGTTGGGTTGCTTGCTTGGAATATTTACTTAGGAGAGTTATAAGTAAGTGGTATATTTGTAAAAAGATTCTGAAACACAGTGGCGTAATTCAGGAAAAGGTCAAGTCCAGAGGAGCAGTCCAAGGACCAGGTCCAAAGAACAAAGTGAAAATCCAAGTCAGAAGTCACGCAGATCAGGAACTGGTTAAAGCAGAATATGAGGTTTATTAATATAAAAAGAAAGCAATGGGTGTGTGAATGACGGACAGGCCTTAAGGTTTAAAGTAGCTGGACTCTACTGGAGAGGCTGTGACTTTGGTATATAACTGGAATTGACAATGTGGGAGAATGCTGATAGATTTAAATAGAAATGTATTCTGTCTAGAAACAAAATTTAAACAGTGATATGTATGCTGGGGATTTCAGGGTGTTACCAGAAAAATAGTAAGGGTTCATCAGGTGTAGCATATCCAATATTTGTGGGAGGATACCTGAAGTTAAACTGAGCCAAAGCCACACAATGAAGGGTTTCAAATGTTAATATTTATGTGTACATCTTGGTGAACCATTGAATATTTCAATAAAAATATAAGTGACAAATTATTATTTAAGAATATATTTTAGGGTTCAATGTATAAGACATATCAGAAAGAACATGCAGAAAGACAAAGCTCCTGTGAAATTGAAAAAATTAGGTAACTAAGTACAGGACTAGAATCAGAAGTGGAAAAGAACAAAATTATTTAAAAAGAAAAGGAAGCAGAGTCAGTATTATCTAACAAAGGCAGCTATTAATTTTCATCTGGTCAAGCCTTTTAGACTTCCCCAAGTTTATGTAAGCTAAGTAAAAGGGATCATGTGCAATAACAATTTTAGGCCTTCAGGGAATGACTTATGACAGAGGAGAACATGTAAGCATTCATAGGGAAAAGAGGCAACCTAAAAATAAGGTCTGTTCAGGGATGGATGCTTCTCTTCTAGCCCTTCATTTCATCTTACATATTCTCCTACCATATACCAACCAAGTTATATTCATTAATTTACTTTAGAAATATTGATTGAGCAAATTACTCTTGCCAGGCATTTTACTGGATCATAGTCATAAGTTGCTCAGTCGTATCCTACTCTTTGTGATGCCATGGACTGCAACCTACCAGACTCCTCTGTCCATGGAATTTTCCAGGCAAGAATACTGGAGTGGGTTGTCATTTCCTTCTCCAGGAGATCTTCCCAACCCAGGGATGAATCCCGTCTCCCCCCTGTAGGCAGATGCTTTACCATCTGAGCCACCAGGGAAGTCCTGGATACTTGACTATAGTTGTAAACACTATGATTGGATCTGTTGCTGAAGTTTAGTTGAGGACACAAATAATAATTGTTAAAGCAAAATTGATAAATGCTATGAAAGAAGCAAAATTACCTGAGAGAAAATAATGCAGTCAGATCTGTGTTAGACTGAGCAAAGATGATGAATCTCTCTTCCACTTTGTTTCTCTTTTTTTCTCTCTCCCTTTCTAATGTCTCTCCCTATAGAAATTTCAGGAGAAATCAGAAATTGGAAATATGTTTTGGAATCATTTATATAGAGATAGTAATTAAAATCATGGAACTGAATCTTATGGGATCAGATAAAATCTAGGTAGAGAATGCATCTAGAGAAGAATAAACAGACCAAAGCTTTGGAACATTTAGACAGTCAGCAGCCAAACTGAGATGCGTCACCATGGATATTGAGGAATGAATAGGAGACTGTGGTATAAGGAAAAGCATAAAACAAACACAAATGAAGAAAAATAAAGAAGTTGGGAATAGCCTATTAAAAAAAAAACTGTTTGAAGTTGAGTAAGATAGTAATAATTATGTAACCGTTGACTGTGCTAGCATACAGGCCATAGGATGGCCTATGATGATGGCCTATGATTACTTTTACTCTGTTTCTTTCTTGAGAAACCAATAAAATGGCTATTGGCTTTTGAATGAAGCATGAGGCTTGGCCATCAGCAGAGAATAAAGGTTGGATGTGGCTTGGGACATTTTGAGAAAGATAAGATAGAATATAGAATGGCAAGGTAAAGGTTTTAGGGAGATATAGTAGGAAGGCTAATAGTGATGCTATCTCAAACTAGATTTCAATTTTTCACTTTTTCTGAAGTTTGGAATACTCAATAAAGAATAGAAAAGAATGGAATGGAACTTTTCCTCCTTATCCTCATCCTGCCCAATATGGTATGTGTTTTATAAAATCTCTATTTTTCTCAGCAACATAGGATTTTCCCAGAATACAAGGAGATAAAAGAACAATAAAAATTATCCATCATATTCAATTATTAGTGAAGCTGGAGTTACATAAAATAATTTTGTGAACTGAATTGCAGGCACAATTGCAAGTAAAGTTATTATAAGCCCAACTAAAATATTTATATGTATGATACTAGAGATCTAAAGCATCAGAAACCAAACATGTGTGATAAAGTGACATAGTACAAAATTGTAATTGAGGTCTGTTAGATGTACAAACAGACAAAAAGAAAAATAAACTTTTACTTCTATAAAAGAATAATCTTTCTTATAGAATAACCCCACATAATCAGTTCAGTTCAGTTCAGTCGCTCAGTCATGTCCATCTCTTTGCAACCCCATGACCTACAGCATGCCAGGCTTCCCTGTCCATCACCAGGTCTCAGAGCCTACTCAAACTCATGCCCATTGAGTCAGTGGTGCCATCCAACCATCTCATCCTCTGTTGTCCCCTTCTCCTCCTGCCCTTAATCTCTCCTAGCATCAGGGTCTTTTCAAATGAGTCAGTTCTTCGCATCAGGTGGACAAAGTATTGGAGTTTCAACTTCAGCATCAGTCCTTCCAATGAATATTCAAGACTGATTTCCTTTAGGATGGACTAGTTGGATCTCCTTGCTGTCCAAGGGACTCTCAAGATTCTTCTCCAACACCTCAGTTCAAAATCATCAATTCTTTGCACTCAGCCTTCTTTATAGTCCAACTCTCACATCCATACATGTCTACTGGAAAAGCCATAGCCTTGACTAGAGATGGACCTTTGTTGGAAAAGAAATGTCTCTGCTTTTTAATATGCTGTCAAGGTTGATCATAACTTTTCTTCCAAGTAGCAAGCAACTTTTAATTTCATGGCTGGTATTCCCCTTTCATGGAGAAGGCAGTGGCACCTCACTCCAGTACTCTTGCCTGGAAAATCTGATGGACGGAGGAGACTGGTGGGCTGCAGTCCACGGGATCTCTAAGAGTTGGACACGACTGAGTGACTTCACTTTCACGTTTCACTTTCATGAATTGGAGAAGGAAATGGCAACCCAATCCAGTGTTCTTGCCTGGAGAATCCTAGGGACAGCAGAGCCTGGTGGGCTGCCGTCTATGGAGTAGCACAGAGTCGGATATGACTGAAGTGACTTAGCAGCAGCAGCATTCCCCTTTCAAGAAGCATACCTTAGTTCCCCTCCCTTCCCTTGCATATGGGCTAGACTTCAGTTTTTCTAAGTTCCTTAGCTATAAAGTTTGATTCTTCACTAAGAAGAACATTATGGATTTTCTAAAGACTGAAAACATGTTATTCCTGCTAACTCTGATACCCATATCCTCCCCTAGCTCAAGGCCTCATATAATGTTGGCTCATACAAATAGTACTTATTATACTTGTGGTCGCAAGAAACAAATTGATCCAAACGAGGTTTGTTTTATAAAAAAGCTTCTACTCTACTTTTTTCTAAAGAGAGAACAATGAGTAGTTCTGTGTGTTCCACTGGTTTCTACAGACAAAGAAAAATATACTTTATAGTTCATTTGCTAAGATATATTAACTATGATTTCACCCCCTGACTTCAGGACAATAAACAGAATGAATCTTTCTGGACACAGAAATGAGAAAACTTCCTTGTGCTATTCTCTGGCTGGATCAATGCAAATCATGATGGAAAGTCATTGTTCCTAGGGAACCTATAGGGGCACAATTTCCAGTTTACTCTCAAGGAACTATGGGGAATGGTTATCACAAATACTGTGCAACTGAAAGAACAATAAATCAACATGAATTTATTGAATACCTTCCTTTTAAGCCAATTTACTAGATACCAGTAGATATTGGGATGTGTGGAAGAAAAAATGGTAACGTGTTTGATTTTAGAGGTAACACCTCAAGTTCTCTTAATTTGAGGAGTTTAATACTGTAGCATTTATAATCACAACAAGGAAGACAAAATACAGCCTGAGAATTCTGATAAAACTTCAAAATAACTCAATATTATAGACTGTGATTAGTGAAAAATATTTTATATACAGAGGATAAAACAAATCTCTCATGAAGCAAATCTCTGTTTAAAATATAAGCTTGAAAGGAAAATGTTGAAAAAATAAAAATTCACAAAATACTTCATAGAATTATTAAATTACTAGTAATCATTATTTGGGCTTCTCTAGTGGCTCAAATGGTAAAGAATCTGCCCTCAAAGCATGAGACCCAGGTCGATCCCTGGGTCGAGAAGATCCTCTGGAGAAGGGAATGGCTACCCACTCCAGTATCCATGCCTAGAGAATCCCATGGACAAAGGAACATTGTGGGCTGCAGCCCATGTGGTCACAAACAGATAAGACTGAGTGACTAATACAACAACAACACACCCCTTATTTAGGATTATTTATTCCTAAAGTGTTTTGTTTGATTAAAAACAAACATGATTTGTAAGTGTTTGAGATTTCTCTGACACTCCATACATGCTGTTAAACAAACATTATTTGGATAAACAATCACAAAAATGCTCCAAACATTTATAAGGAAGCAAGATGGCTAAATAAAATAACCTTATCCAGAATCTTGTGTTTCAACTCAAATAAGTTTACCAACAGAGAAAGAGAAACTGAGTTTATCATCAACCTTCAAAAATATTACAACTTTTGCAAGTGTCTTTTTGGTACATATTCGTCTCTGTGCCTCTAACACCTTACAGATATCTTATCTATGGCAAAATTTGGGTTATTCTGAAGACTCTGCTTCTGTGTTTTGACTGCTTAAAGGTTTTCTAAAGTCTTCTTGCCTCTCCTGGTATAGCCTTTTTCCACATTCATTCAATTGACATCTTTCTGTTTTCACTTTGAAATTTATTAGCTACCTACTGTATTTTTTGTCGACTCAGATTGAAATTTCTTTTCTTTGGGGAAAGAGAAGGATCCCTATTTTCTATAGCAAAAGCCACAACCTAGATAGTGAAACTGCAATTTAAAATCTGTAATTTTAAATAATTGGCTGGATGTTGCAATGCTACAGAAAGTAGCATGGGTTCAGCTGTTTCTGTGGCTTAGTTTTTCTTTAAAGAAAAACTTATGGAGTTTTTTTTTTTTTTTTCAGTTTTTTAAAGAAAGTGAATATTATTCTTAAGAGGAAAAAGATAAGCTTGGGAGAAAACACTGATACTGGGAGCAAAGACTACAAGTTAGCTATGGAATGGAATTTCAGTTCTACTAATTGCTAGTTGTATAAATTGGGTAATTCATCATGAAATTGGAAATAAACAGGCTTTTTGAGTCTAAATGCATCCTCTTTAAACCAAATCTCATTCAAGTTAATTAATAGGAAAGCAAAGATTATGTCTTACTTCAAATTATTGAAGAAAGCACAAGCCTTTCTTAAAATATCAGGGAAACATCAGCTACAAAGCATCCTGAAAATTCTGTTAAAATGTGACTGTCTTTTTGATGAAATTTCTGCCCTTCATTGTTGCTCTCACATGGCTTTTGGTTTTCCTCAATGCACTTCCTTTTCAAATGGCTGCAGCTTTCTTCTCTGGAATTCTCTGATTTCCTGATTTGTCCACTTATCTGGTCTGTGTCTCTCCAATCTCAAGGAAAGCAGATTTCCCTTCTCTTGACTTCTCTAAATCTCCTATTCAGCCATCAGCTCAGCACTCAACTCATCAGAGCAAAGCTGATTTAAACATCCTGTGAGGTATCTTGAGGAAACAAAGGGATTCTCTTTAGGAAGCCAAATGGGGCAATGTGAGTGCTTACACATTTCTGTATCCTATCACATTTCATCTCTCCTATTTTTAGTTACCTCATCTATAATGATAATAATAGAATAGTACACAACTTCTCAGAATGTTATTCAGATTTTAAACGTGATAATTCATATAAATATTTTATACTTTATTAATGTCACATAAAAGGGATTAATAAATATTAGTTTTGTGATATCTTGGTCACTGAATACTTCTGGTCATTAAATCATGTCTTTACTTGGCCTACTAAGATTACTATGCTGACAAATTCTAGTAACTTTGTGGAAGTCATTTTCGTTGTTTGTTTAAAGCTTTCTTCCATGTTTCTAAGTTCTTGGACACCTCAAAATTTAAATTAAAATGATTATCTAAGCCAAGTAGATAACTATCATTTCCCAATGAAATCATCAAATTTTTATACAAATTCAGTTCATTTGTGCCTCCCTCTATAGTTTGAATTTTCTTATAATTAAAAACAATTGTTTTAGCATGAATTAAATATCTCAAATACAAATCCCTCCTTTTGGAAGATACATGAGCTTTGATATTCATTAGCCTTGATATTCTCAGACATTATTTAATCATAATTTTCTGTATTGGACTAAGTCATAATTTTCTATATTAGATTGTCCCCAAGTCCTGTGTATATCTAAGTTGGATCCATGGAGAAATGCTCCCTCTTGCAGAGTGCTAGCAAGCTTCATGGGAGAAGGAAATAGCGACCCACTCCAGTACTTTTGCCTGGAAAATCCCATGGAGGGAGGAGCCTGGTAGGCTACAGTTCATGTGAAGAGTCAGACATGACTAAGCGACTTTACTTTCACTTTTCACTTTTCACCCTCATACATTGGAGAAGTAATTGACAAACCACTCCAGTATTCTTGCCTAGAGAATCCCAGGGATGGAGGAGCCTGGTGGGCTGCTGTCTATGGGGTTGCACAGGGTCGGACATGACTGAAATGACTTAGCAGAAGCAGCAGCAGCAAACTTCATGATATTATGTACTCCAATGTGCTAACTCAGATTGTGCATTGAAGACAACTCAATTTCTAGGCATTTCTATCAATCAAACCAAATGGTTAATTCAGTAAATTTTTGTAGACTCAGGGACTATAGCTTCACATCCTTTGATAAGGTGAACAAAGATTAAATACATTGAAATATGGAGAAACTCCCAGAATTAACAATACTTTCTTTACATTGCACATGTGCCAGTATGTATAGGTAATATATAAGAAGAGTTCTATATTTCCTTTTTCTATTTCACAAAACAGATTTACTCCAATTTCATGGCTTGTATAGCTTGATGACTCTGCCTGATAGATGATATATTTGATCATATTGCAAATACAGTTTCTCTACACTGATAACCCATAATGAAATATTATTTCCTTCTAAACGAAAAGAGCTGAATACAGCTTCCATTTTGATTGTTTAAGTACTTTAATAAACCATGGAATCTATTATGCAGGTACTCTAAGAATGAGACTCGAAATGGCAACCCACTCCAGTATTCTTGCCTGGAGAATCCCATGGACAGAGGAGCCTAGTGGGCTGCCATCGTCAATAGGGTTGCACAGAATCAGACACGACTGAAGCGACTTAGCAGCAGCAGCAGCAAGGTAGAACTTCTCTAAAGCACAGTATTTAATTATTTAAAACACACACACACATTTTCTGATTGTAGTTCTAAAAACTGTATAACTTGAAAAAAAATAAAACTGTATAACTTGAAATCCTGATTTTTTTCTATTTATTGCAATATGGAGTGATTTTGTTTAAATAAAATGTACTCATAAAGTGAGAAATTACTGCCAATGTTAGTTAAGAAATTTTGCTTAAATATATCTTTAAAGAGTAAAAACAATTTTGCTATCTTTCAAGCAATTGTTCTAGGTAGCATTATGCTTTCACATATTAAATGGAAACCTATAATATGTGGATACATTTACTTCAAAAAAACCAAAAGCACTAAGATCAATAAGAGGAAATTTTGGCTCTCTGTATTACTGATATATGTTAATTATACTTTAATTGAAAATTATATACCAAATAAACATGAAAAAAATCTGAGTTCAAGATTATTTTTAGTGATTAAATATTGGCTAAATAACTCAGCCTGGTAAATTATATATTTTGTCTTATAAATGTTTTAAAGTTTATTCAAATAGTGACTGCAAACAGCAAAGAAGAAAATTTTGTCAGTTGCCTGTGAACATCAAATTGTCCATGTAAAGACTGACTTGATTAATCTGTTCTCCCACCATTAGTCAATTACTTATCTGCTGTTTGTAAATGATATTCACTTTCTCTAAAGATTTTAACTCTATGAAGAGTTGCCACTCATGATATTTCAACACATTGAATTGTGTGCTGTGAAACAAATGAACTACTGAAGAGCCCCAGTAATGAACTAAATAGCATATAAAAACACATCAACAAGTGTTTCTTGGTGCTGGCTCCATGGTGAATAGAGTATTACTTGAGTCAACCCTGGACATCAGATAACAATTTAGGAAAGGAAATTTTTGGCACAGGAAATTCATGCTGTACTTTCATTTCTGAAAAGCAGGTTTTAGCTTCTGATTTGATATTTGAGATAGTATATATCAAAGTGATGAAGAAAGTAGGTTTTTAGTTAGATCACTCGGTTTTGATTCTTAGTTCTGTCACTTAAGCAATATAGAATAAATTGCCTAAAGTTTACTTATCTGTAGTTTAATGCACATGCCAAAGCTCAAAAGTACTGTAAGTAAAGTATTTAGGATTAGTATTTAAAGCATTTAGTATTAGCAATGAAAATATTTAGTATGATGGACATTGTACATATAAGAGCTAAAAATAAGTAGCTAGTATTTATTAATATGTATTATTGTGTACATATTAAACGTGCATATATTTCTTTCTTCTAGGTGTTTGTTGCAGGATAGTTTCCCTAGAAGCAGAATCTGAGAAAGAGATCAGAGTTCAGGAGATTTATTAGGGAGCAGAGTCACAATCAGCACCTATAAGAAAAGGGATGGACATGGAAGCCGGTAGTGAGAGAAGCTCTGTGGCACTATAGTCACAGCAAAATTTCAGTCAAGTCCATGGGCAGCACTGCAACTGGGATGGCTCTTCAGAATTTCCTTTTATGGTAGGGAGGGGACTGGATCTCTGTACTGTATTGTGTGTGTGTGTGTGTGTGTGTGTGTGTGTGTGTGTGTGTGTGTGAGCTGCTTAGTCATGTCAAACTCTTTGCAACCCCATAAACTGCAGCCCAGGCCCCTCCGTCCATGGGATTCTCCAGTCAAGAACACTGGAGTGGGTTGCCATTTCCTTCTCCAACTGTACTGTATTTATATCAGTCAATTGGATATAGGCTTCTCCAGGAAGGAAATATCTATGACCTTGAGCAATGTACCTCTCTTCAATGAAGAAAGAGAGCAATGTACCTCTCTTTAATGAATGAAAAACAGTTCCCTGAAATGACTTACAGCTGAGTATTATCTTTGGCATGGGCATTCCCAACAGGTGGAATGAGTCCTTTTTAAGGGCCATCCAAGCAGGAAACCACAGCACTCATTACAATGGTGCAGTTCCTCATGGGCTGTTGTTCTGCTACTTGTTCAGAAACTAAATGTGTTTTTTCTGTTTTCGTGAGGTTTTTATTTTTAATTTCATTTTATTTTAGGACTGTCAATGGCTGCACCTCTTTCAGAATCAATGAAGAAAGGTAAATTTGTTGTTTCTTGTATATGTTGAGCATGGATATGGGTTTACAAAAGTTTCTTTGGAACATTTTGGATAGCTCAGAGGTTAAAGCATTGCCTCCAATGCGGGAGACCTGGGTTCGATCCTTGGGTCAGGAAGATCCCCTGGAGAAGGAAATGGCAACCCACTCCAGTATTCTTGTTTGGAGAATCCCATGGACGGAGGAGCCTGGTAGGGTACAGTCCATAGGGTTGCAAAGAGTCGGACATGACAGAGTGACTTCAATCACTCACTCACTCAGTTATATGCTAGTCAGTGTTGGCAGATAAGCAACACTCAACTAAAATGGATACTGTAAATGAAAGGAAAGGAAACTTGCAAGTAAGTGAAGTAATTAAGGAAAGAAACTGATATTATCTGGTCTAGAAAGGAAACTTTGCTTGGGCTTTGAGAGCAAAGATGGTTCATCATCATTGACCACAATAAAGAAAAAACTGGGTTTTTTTGGTTCCCATAAGGCATCATAGACTCAACGCACACAAGTTTGAGTAAGCTCTGGGAGTTGGTGATGGGCAGGGAAGCCTGTCGTGCTATAGTCGATGGGGTTGTAAAGAGTCGGACACACTGAGCGACTGAACTGAAGTGGAAATTTGATAACAAGAAGGTCAGTTGTGTCTGCACAGGGGAAGATAATGGGACAAACCAAACAGTGTTTAGCAACATTAAGAGAAAAGGAAGTTGTTAGCAAGGTACATGTTTAAAAATCTCCCTATTTTCCAAGGAGGAGTTGGAAAATCAAACCACAGGGCTTCCTTCACGGACTCTGTTTAAGGAGTTTCAGATTTTTCGTTGAGAAGAAAGCAATTAATGTGATTTAGCTATCATAAATCCTACTATAACATTTCATTTAAATTTTAATTTATCAGAGATGATTGTAACTATCGCAGATTCAGTAAGATATCTATATCCCTAGATCAAATAACTATAGACAATAGGTGGGATCATGTCACCTTCTTGTGGAATCTCTCTTGCGGTAAATGATGTGTAAGAGAGAGTTCCCAGTGGTGGGGAAGCTGTCTCAGTAAATGTTTATTTTGTTGCATTAACTACTGATGGCCAAATTGAAGCTGTATCCTGCTTATTCTATGTGTAGGCAAAGATCTAAGGTGTGAGTATATGTTGCAATATGGAAGTGAGTAAATGAGAGAGAAAAGTTTAGAATGTATATTGCAATAAGCTAGATTCTCATCTGTTTGGCATAATTTAAATTATGCTTCTTTATGAAATAAGGAAAACAATATAATGTATAAGATTACAAAGTAACTTCCCCCAATATACTGTGCCTGAAATGAAAGAAAGCTGTTTCCTAAATAAAATAATAAAATGTGAGTATATATTTATCCATATACGTGGGAGTATGTGTATGAATGCATATATTTCAGTATATATTTGTAAGTTACAGAATAGTATCGCTTTCACCTATTGAAGTTTTACTTGCTCAGGTCAGTTCAGTTCAATTCAGTCTCTCAGTCATGTCTGATTCTTTGCAGCCCCATGAATCGCAGCACGCCAGGCCTCCCTGTCCATCACCAACTCCCAGAGTTCATTCAAACTCACATCCACTGAGTCGGAGATGTCAACCAGCCATCTCATCCTCTGTCATCCCCCTTTTCCTCCTGCCCCCAATCCCTCCCAGCTATACAGTAAAGCTTTGTATTTTTCATTGATTTAGTTGGTAATATATCCATATCATTCATTATTTTACTGCCTACCATACTGGACAAGTAGTTATGCAGCGTTGGTCAAATATAAATACAGACTTCATTTAGAAATTAGTAAATTTCTAATTAAAAAAAAATTAGAATCTAGAAAATTGGTAGTTGGGTGCCATGAGAATCTGTATCTCAAATATAAATATATTTTTAAAGCAGCTATTGAACTTCTTAACCTATAGCAAATGCTTAGTCTGTCTGTACATCCTAGTCCAAAAATAAATTTGACACATTTTAGTAGACTCTTGATCTATAGAAAAATATATGATGGGATATTTTTGTTTTATTAGGAAGTCAATTAGACATTGATTATAACACTGTGGCCCCACTGCAAGTTTTATTGTCACCATTCTGGCTTAGTAAGCTTATATGATGCCTTATATGTTGTAGCAGGTTTTGGTTTAATATTTGGAATTAATTTCTGAAACAGCTTAGGCTAAGCACTCAGCCTGTCATTTCTCTAAATCTGATAGGATGGAATAGTAAGTAGCTGAAATATTCTAGAGCTATATTACAAGCTTCAGTGATAACAGGGGTCCACGATTCATTTTCAAAGCAAAGTTTCCTTCCTAATATGTCTGATGTATCACTTTTTATTGGCAATTTTCATATCTGAGTTGGCAACCCTGCCATTTGTTTTTATTGTTATTGTTTTCTTTTGTGGAAAAGATAAACAAAACTAGTTCAATCAAGGCCTTTGGTTGTTTATATTTTTAGCCATCCTCTCCTTTGCTGGGTTCCTTTCTTGTCAATCTTTTCTTGGGTACCTGACTTCTGAGCAGATGCTCTTTTTAATCTCATCTCATCTTAATTTTAAATATTTATTCATCGAATGTTTCCAGTCTCCAGTAAACTAGGAATTGGTTTTTGTATTGCTTTTATGGCACTCATTGGATTGTGGATTTATAATTTACATGTCTGTCTCCAAATTAATCTTAGCTCAAAGAGGGCAAAGATTATATTTTTGTCATCTCTACAGAACCAGACTTTCAGCACAAAACTTAGCATAGTCTAAATACTCAATAACTTTTGATTGAAGAAATAAGCAATTATAGAACATGACTGTAGAACCAGAATCTTAATCGATAGAAATTTAAGAAATTAAGACTACAGAGAATGGAATAATGCTATATTATTGGTTCAGAGATAATTATATTAAAATAATTATCATTTTCAGAGGGAATCAGGGATCCTATTCTTTCTTTTATCTCTTTAGATAAGTCTGATTAGACTGTGCATTATGACACATAAAAATTAAATTCACCAGATCAGAATTCTTTTTCTAATTCTTCATGTTTGACCTAATATGTTCTGCTTTCTTTTCCATGGTTTTCTCTCTTCTTCTGACTCTAGACTCTTACTTCTATATCTTACTCAAGCCTATCTCCTTTTCTGATGATGCTTTTGATATCTTTTATTCAAGTTATTGCATTTACTTCTGATCCTCCCACTCTTCCTCTATTCTAGCTTTCTTTTGTGTTTTTTCTTCCTTCTCTTAGTTTCAGCAAATGCACAGCTCAGCTCATAGACTGTCTCTGAATCACTACTTCATCTCTCAAGTTTGTTTCCAAACTACAAGGCCAGGGAAGGGAATTCAAGTGATCAAATATAACTGTGCTGTTGGCTTACTTCCCTCATAGCTCAATCAGTAAAGAATCTGCCTGCAATGAAGGATACCCAGCTTCGATTCCTGGGTTGGGAAGATACTGGAGAAGGAAACAGCAACCTACTCCAGTATTCTTGCCTGGAGAATTCATGGACAGAGGAGCCTGGCAGGCTACAGTCCACAGGGTCACAAGAGTTGACATGATTTAGTGACTAAACCACCACATTGGGTTACTTAAAGCTTGGAACCTGCATTCCTGTAAAGGAATCCTATTTATGAGTTTTTTTTTTTACAAACTCCAGTATGATCTGTATGTTTAACAAATAACATACTTCAGTCCCTAACTTTTTTTTTTTTTTTTTGGGTGCCAAACCAGTAAAATCTATGCTTTCAAAAGTATAGGAAGGGTCAGAAAAGATGAATACAGAACCATAATTTTAGGCAAATCCCTCCAGTTGATATATATACCTCTGTAGAAACTAAAGAACAAGATTCTATATGATCTCCCAGATAGTAGTGAAATACTTATGAGTCCTGAATCAGAAAATCTGATAGTAATTCTCAGCTATGCTCTTTACTTGCTGATGACCTTTGACAAGGTGTGCACTTTTTTGTATGTCATTTGCCTCATAGGATTGTGGAGAATATAGATACATAAATTCTTGTGAATTCCTTCACTTTTACATAAAGGTAGTCAATTAAATATGGATTATGAGCTGACTCATTGGAAAAGACCCTGTAGCTGAGAAAGAAAAATGGCAGGAGGAAAAGGGGGTGACAGAGAATGAGATGGCTGGATGGCCTCACCAATTCAATGAATATGAGTTTAAACAAATTCTGGGAGAAAGTGAAGGACAGGGAACCCTGGCATGCTGCAGTACATGGGGTCACAAAGAGTCAGACACAATTTAGTGACTAAATAACAACAGCCCTTAGAATTACAATTTTCTACTACAAAAATGTTTTTGATCTATTCTCTAGAATTGATCTTAAGCAATTTTCTAGACCAACTATAATAGTACTGGCAAGAAATACGCTTCTAATTCCTACAAAAAATTTCCAAACTTCAATTTGCAACTGTGTTCTCATATTGTTCAACAGATACTGGTGTTTCTGAAATCAGAGGTATTCAAAAAAGTCAGAGATTGGTGATTAAAAGAGTTTGCCTTCTTGGACCAAACTGCTTCAAAAATTACTTGTAACAAAAACTATATTTTTCTGTTCTCTGAATAATACAGAGAATAATAGCAGCTGAATAATACATTTACATTAACATTATTAACATTAATAATTATTAGCATTATTATTTCCTAATTTAGCCCAGTCCTATGCCACCAAATTTATACCTTCTTAGTAATTGTAAGGCCCATTCATTCCAAGATGATCTCCACTTTATCTCTACTTGTGAGGATGAAGCTGTATATTATTGAAGTAATCTGTATTTCCACTTTGAAGAGGGTAAAAAAGAAAAGAACCCCAAATTAAATACAAATTAAATAGAAGAAACCATATGGTGATGGTAAGAGTAGAAATAAATGAAATAGGAAAAAGTAAAGAAAAATGAAAACCCAAAGTTTGGTTATGTGAAAAGATTAATATTACTGAAAAATCTTATCATTAGCAAGACTGAAAAAAACAAGAGGGAAGGTGCAAGCTACCAATAACTGGAAGGAGTATATAACCAATGATCCTATGGAGATTCAAAACAATAGAGAAACATTATAAATAATTTTATAGCAATAGATTTGACAATTTCATTAAATAGAGTCCTGGGAAATAGAGTAATTTAAACTGATCAAAACAATGTAATTTGTTAAAAGGAACTAAAAGTATTAATACATCCACAAAGAAACATGTAGACCCTGCTAATATTACTGGTGAATTAAACAGTTGCTGATTTTATTTTTTGGGGCTCCAAAATCCATGCAGATGGTGATTGCAGCCATGAAATTACTTACTCCTTGGAAGGAAAGTTATGACCAACCTAGATAGCATATTAAAAAGCAGAGACATTACTTTGTCAACAAAGGTCAGTCCAGTCAAGGCTATGGTTTTCCAGTAGTCATGTATGGATGTGAGAGGTGAACTATAAAGAAAGCTGAGCATCGAATAATTGATGCTTTTGAACTGGGTTTTGGAAAAGACTCTGTACCTTGGACTGCAAGGAGATCCAACAAGTCCATCCTAAAGGAGATCAGTCCTGAGTGTTCATTGGAAGGAATGACGTTGAAGCTGAAACTCCAATGCTTTGGCCACCTGATAAGAAGAGCTGACTCATTTGAGAAGACCCTGATGCTGGGAAAGATTGAGGGCAGGAGGAGAAGGGGATGATAGAGGGTGAGATGGTTGGATGGCATCCCTGACTCAAAGGACATGAGTTTGGGTAGACTCCAGCAGTTGGTGATGGACAGGGAGCCCTGGCATGTTGCGGTTCATGGGCTGGCAAAGAGTCAGACATGACCCAGTGGCTGACCTGAACTGAATACCAAGTATTTAGGAGATTTCCAATTGTATATAGAATTTCACAAAATGAAGAAGCAAATACTATAATTTTATAAGGGTTTGATAACTTTATGAAAGTTACTTGTTTTTTCACACCTCTTTTTCCTCATCCCAAAAATTTAAAATTGATATCTCACAGAATTCTTGGGAAGATTAAAGAAATAGCATGCCAATATGATTGCTATATATTCCTGGAGAACCTTTGGTACTGTTTAATTTGAATTTTTATCTGCAAGTCTATTCAGATAGGAAGAATAAGACACCTGTAAACAGTACCTATGTTTGAGATTTATTTAAATATTTTGGTAGGCATATTGACAACAATTGATTAAAATTTTTTCTCATGTAGTATAGTATAGTCATATACTCCTTTACATAGCTCCTTTCTCTTCTTTAGGAAAAACTAATAAAGTTTCTTTTTTCCCAAAAGTTTGATATCATCATTTTATTTTCCATGAAAATAAAGAAAGCATTTTCAAGCCTGTCTTTGCTTACTTCTTTCAGTCATATATTTGACTATATTTATTCATTCTCAAGGCATTGAGATGTTTGACTTGTGGTAATTTAGGACTCCTACTGACTTTACTTCTACTCAGGTTTTCATTCATGATTTTTCTTCTGTTATGGTTAAAATAGTCCATAGCATTAAGCATATGTGGTTCAATGATTTTCTTTACTAATCTTTCTTCTCTCACATCTGGATGGAAGGAGGAGCTCTTCCTCACCATATGCTTTTGCTTGGTTTGTTTTTCTTAATTGTCCTGAATTCATTTTGGGCTAGAATAAGCATACTCACATACATAGATATAGAGAGAGAAACTTTAAAGTATTAGCACTTTCACTGATATATGGTAAACACTAGGATACCACATTGTCTGCAAAATATTTGCTATTGCTGAAGTTCGTTGAAGTGTATACATAATGAACCCATTCCAGGAAGATACAGACATTATAGCTGGCTTCTATTCTCTATACTAGCTTTTTCCAGTTGAACATACATATCTGTAATTGTTTGTCAGTGTCTTAAGTTAGATTATTACAGACAAAATGGCCTTCTTGGTAATTTTCCATAAGTTCCCTAAAAACTCAAGAGCATTGAAAAAGGATTTTGACATTTTTGTTCCTTCTATTAAAAAAAAATCTATAGCATAAGGTTATATATAGATTGTGCCTCTTTTAATATTGTTATTATTGCCTTCATTACTAATAATTTTCTCCCATGAAGTTGTATGGAAGGAATAAAGGAGAAATTAACCTGAAATTTCACCAAAGATGAGAGTACATAGTGCATAACGTACCTTTTCTTATTTGATTTAATTCTGACAATAAAACTTTAAAGGCAAATATTATTGACAGTTTCATAGCAAAAGAAAAAAGTGGTACAGAGAAGTCAGTCAATTTGCTTAAGATCACACAACCTTTAAAGGGCAGGATCAAGATTCAAAGTTAGGCCTTTTGACTCTGGAGTTTATAATACTTTTCTCTAAATCACTACTTGTTTGAAGGACTTTGAACAAATGATACTGAATTATAGTAGACCCAGCAATAACAGTTTGTTTCATGCTGTGTCAAATGACTATCTTTGTGATATATAAAACAACGTGACATAACTGTCATATAGTCATTTTAAAATATTTTTAAAGCCACCACAAAATTGCTTTTCATACCTTCTATTGTGAATACTGACAAAGACATTAACTTTTGAAGTGTTAAATTACATGTATTCCCATGCTGTGTGTACATTCGTGTAAAATCTATTTTATGTAAAATAGATAATACATAGATCTAATACATTTCAGATGGCATTGTTTTCACTAGATTGAACTGTCATCTGTTCTAATAACATGAAACTCTTATTCTATTGCAGTACCACAAACATCTACACTATGTTTTTCTGACAAGGTATATTTTTAAGTTTCATTCTTGAAACTTCAAAATTGATACCAGTTCTTTTCAAGACAATGTGTTCAACACAGTACAGCAAACATTGCTTTTATTTTTTCCTTGTAGCATGAGTAGAATAATTCCAGGTGATAGAGTTCTGATATAAACTATCTCTGCTCATAATTCAGAAGCTTATAGAATATTTTGATAGTTATGCAAACATATTAGATTTGAGTCAAAAATTGTCATGGCATATAGCCATGAATACATTCATATTTGAAAACTATATTTTCCTCTCTACAATTCAGGATTTTAAATACTGTGGTTCTTGCTTCAAGTCTCTTTCAAAAAATTCTCTTATTTTTAAGTATGCATGTATGTATATACATATGCTGCTGCTGCTAAGTCGCTTCAGTCGTGTCCGACTCTGTGCGACCCCATAGATGGCAGCCCATCAGGCTCCCCCATCTATGGGATTTTCCAGGCAAGAGTACTGGAGTGGGGTGCCATTGCCTTCACTGAGATCACACACACACACATACACACACACACACACACACAAGTGTATATATATATATATATATATATATATATATATATACAGGTAATTATATTCACATATAGGTAATTATATAGTATTACCTATATTCACATACAGGTAATTATATATATATGTAATTATATTCACATATAGGTAATTATATAGTATTACCTATATTCACATACAGGTAATTATATAGTATTGTTTTACTCTGGACAAAGTAGTATTTATGATTCTTTTTATGGAGACTATTGGTCTTTTATAAACTTTCTATTCTTGTTCAGTCTGACTGTCTGGACTAATCATTTATGTCTTTATTTTGTTACTCAGCTTAATCCAGATGCAAACTAAAAATTATCTGAAATATGAACACAGAGAATACATGAAATTTAAAGTGAATATTTATAAAAATGCACATTAGTTTTTCACTAACATCTCTATGTACATGAAACAAATGCATAATCACCTATATTTATACATATAAGTGTGTGTGTGCTCAGTCGCTAAGCCAGGTTCAACTTTTACGACCCCGTAGACTATAGCCTACCAGGCTCCTCTGTCCATGGAATTTTCCAGGCAAGAATATTGGAGTGAGTTGCCATTTCTTACTCCAGGGCATCTTCCTGACCCAGGATTAAACTCACAAATCTTGCCTCTCCTGCATTTGCAGGTGGAGTCTTTATCACTATGCTACCTGGGAATCCCACATATATACATATACATGTATAAATTATTTATGAATGCTAATATTTGCTAATATTGTAACTACTATGTGATGGGTATAAACTGAGGTTATGTAGAATAGGAGATTATGTAGAGTAGAATTTTATGTAATTTGGAGGAACTTTTCTGGTGGTCCAGTGGTTAAGACTTGGCACTTCCAATGCAGGGGTGTGACTTCAATCCCTGGTTAGGAAAGTAAGATTCCTTGTGCCATATGGTGCAGCCAAAAAAAAAAAAAAAGACAAAGTAATAAATATGTAGTTTGGGAAACCTTCAAAAACATACAAAATAACAAGTATAAAATAAAGTATTAAAGTGAATATTTATTAGAATAAGAAATAATTACTAGTTATCTGTTTTTAAAAATCAAGATAAATAAATAAATATAAAAATAAAATAAAATAAAAATCAAGCAAAGATGTAGAAGATGCCAAATACAGAAAAATATTTTATTAAAATGTCTCTAAAATTCAATTTTTTTCTGGTTACTTGTTATTTGACTGTATCTTTCTAAGACAATGGTCTTGTCATTTATTGTATAAATAGAATAGAAAGACAATTCAATCTTCCTAATTAGGTTGGTATTTTGGGGTGGGGGTTGGAGAATTTTAGAAAAGACTCTCTTAACCTCATTATTTGTGGTAAAGCCATACAACTTTTTGGATTGCTGTCAAAGTTAAGAGAACATTTGCCAGGTTTCTTTCATATACTGTAAGATTTCTGAGTGTTTCAGGTATTCTTTGGAATGACTCATGTTCAACACTTTGAATTGACAATACTTTTTAGACAATTTGTCATTCATATCTCCTCACTGCAGTGGCTTATTATGAATATGTTATCTTTGTCAATATCAATATTTTGTGTGAAATCAGTAAAAATTAAATATTTTCTGATGTGAAAAGAATATTTGTTAGTTAGATTAGCAAATAATTCAAGACTACTTTATTTCTGTTCAAGATGTATCTTCCCTCAGTGAATTCTTGACTTTAGAATGATCTAAAAAACAAAACAAAACAAACAAACAAAAAAAAACCCAGACTCATTGGAAATGACTCTGATACTAGGAAAGATTAAGGGCAGGAGGAGAAGTGGGAGATGGAGAATGAGATGGTTGGATGGCATCACCAACTCAATGGACATGAATTTGAGCAAACTCTGGGATATAGTGAAGAATGTGGAAGACTTTCATGGTGCAGTCCATGGGTTCACAAAGAGTCAGAAAGGACTTAGAGACTGAACAACAACCAAAACTTTCACTTTACTTCTCATTGCTAAAATAATTTCTACTTATTTTGTATATAACAGATGCAGAAATTATTTTGTTGTGTAATTCATTTGAAACTGTATGTCCTTCTATATCATGTATCAATGTATTTCTGATAGGAGAAAAAATTCTATTTAACTTGGAATCTGAAAACCTGAGTTTTTACTTGTTTGGCAATTGAAAGAATTACTCAGTAATTTGCTTTTGGCTTTGTGTGTTTCAATTCTCAATTTCCCTCCACTCTCCACATACTTTTTTTTGCATTCAGAAAATATTTTCCATATTCGGACTCTATCTCTGGTCCTGCATCTTTAGGATCAAAATGCTGTATTAGTTTTTAGAGCGAACAGAAGCAATAGTTTTCCTGGAAGCCATTTCAACATTTTCATTATTAACATATCTACCATGACTTCTGTGACTAACAATATCTAACTATAGAGAAAATTACTACAAATCAAAAGATTGTATCCCTGGAACATAGACACAGTGTAATCTCAATTCATATCTCAATCTCAATTCAGTATACTTGTAGTGGAATCTCCCAGCAATAGCTGTGACTCTAAGGCTATCACAGAAAAGAGAAAAAGTATTGATATTCATAGATAAAACTTTCTGCTGTTGTTTGTTTCAAATTTTCCAAAAATCATAACCATCAGAACTCATTGCCAAGGCCTCTTTAAGGTATTTGATGTGTATAATATTCTATAATATTCATGATAATCTTACTCTCTAGTGTAATTTCAAGTAAGTTATTCAATTGAATAATAAAATAAATTTTTGATATATGAATAAGCTTAGTTTCTAAAATGAGAGGAGAAACTAAGAAATAAAAAGAGATGAAAGCTTTCTCTAGATTACTGGTAGAACCTAGGCAACTTGAGTCAGAACTTTGCCTTCCTAACCCTCTCAGGCACTTTTTTTTTTTTTTTTGCATAGGAAAATATGACTTTATATGTCACTGTTTCTAATTGGTCTTGCATCTGATCAGCTTACCCAGCGATTGTTTTAAACTTTATTGGATTTTTATTCTCCTAAATGAAAACTAAATGATATGTAAGGCATGTATCTGACCTTATCCTAGGCAATTGTTTCATCTTGAATAGAGGTAACTAGAATAGTAGCAGACACAAAGCTAGTTCAGTGAAAAGCAGAATCAATTTTAGGATGCATTTTGATATAATGTGAATAAAGAAGTTATAGCCATATGCATCTACACAGATAAACCTAATAAAGATAATATTCATTATTAAGGGAAATTGCAAAAAGTTTTACACAGCATGATTCCATTTATAAAGTTAAAAATATACAGGTGTGTGTGTGTGTGTGTGTGTGTATGTGTGTGTGTGCGTGTGCTTGTGTGTATTTGAGGAAAGCAAGAAAATGAAAGTGCTATCATAAAATTCAAGGTAGTGTTTAGCTTAGGTGGTGTGTTTCCTTGGAATCATAGAATGGCACAAAGGGAATGCCACAGTAATTGGTGGTCTTTATTTTATTGTTCTTTGTTTTGTCTTTGAAATACATTTCAATATCTTTAGTTATAAAATATTTAATTAAAACAATTAGTACATTTCAATGGGATTTGAAATACCCAGGTGAGTAGTAGAATAGTTTCTGGTGGGAAAGACCAAGCCAAAGAAACAGCAAAATAGGAGAAGAATTAGGTGAAGTTGGAGGGCTGAAGAAAAAGTATTCAGGCTAGACATTGTTATTCTGAAGATGGCTTCATAGAAAAGCACATCTAAATGCAGGTCAGAACATGTGACCTATTTCAACATGTGCTGAAAAAGCCAACTGAGGTAAAAACGTTGATGGACAGTGTCCCAGTTGAGTCAAATATCTTCAATGCAGAATGAAGTAAGAATGGCTCTATGATTAATACTGTCGAGGTAAGTGTTTGAGGGCAATCCAGGGAGCCAGAGGGTCGATACTGTAACGTATGGCAGCATTTCAGTCTTTCTCAAAGATACATGCCAAACTTTTACTATCAGCCAGAAATTGTACCAGGACCTGTACAAAAATATTGAGTAAAAAGCAACATGGATTCTGTGATTTTTCAAAAGTATGAATTCTCTTATGCTTCAGAAAACATGCTTCAGAGTAAGAGATGGAGAACATAATACAAATTTTGTTTCTAAAATCCTGGGGCAGATAAAAGTATCCAATTTGGGAAAATTGAATTATAGACTGGAGATCCCAATTATAGGGCAGTTATTACTAAAGACTCAATTGAGGACTAGGAATTTAAGCTAGAATTTCATTCATTGGTGAAGTTAAGTAAGAAGATCAGAAACAAAACAGAAATGTGATAAATGAAGAAGGAAAACTTTTTTGAGTTTATAAAAAAGTTGATACGGTCTGGGAGTAATAAAAGTAGAATTAGTTCAGTTTAGTTCAGTCACTCAGTCATGTCCTACTCTTTGCGACCCCATGAATCGCAGATCGCCAGGCCTCCCTGTCCATCACTAACTTCTGGAGTTCACTCAGACTCGCATCCATCCAGTCAGTGATGCCATCCAGCCAGCTCATCCTTGATCGTCCCCTTCTCCTCCTGCCCCCAGTCCCTCCCAGCATCACAGTCTTTTCCAGTGAGTCAACTCTTCGCATGAGGTGGCCAAAGTACTGGAGTTTCAGCTTTAGCATCATTCCTTCCAAAGAAATCCCAGGGCTGATCTCCTTCAGAATGGACTGGTTGGATCTCCTTGCAGTCCAAGAGACTCTCAAGAGTCTTCTCCAACACCACAGTTCAAAAGCATCAATACTTTGGCACTCAGCCTTCTTCACAGTCCAACTCTCACATCCATAGCCTTGACTATGGATGACTACTGGAAAAACCATAGCCTTGACTAGACTGACCTTAGTCGGCAAAGTAATGTCTCTGTTTTTGAATATGCTATCTAGGTTGGTAATAACTTTTCTTCCAAGGAGTAAGCGTCTTTTAATTTTATGGCTGCAATCACCATATGCAGTGATTTTGGAGCCCCCAAAATAAACTCTGACCTGTTTCCACTGTTTCTCCATCTGTTTCCCATTGAGTGATGGGATCAGATGCCATGATCTTCATTTTCTGAATGTTGAGCTTTAAGCCAACTTTTTCACTCTCCTCTTTCACTTTCATCAAGAGGCTTTTGACTTTCTGCCATAAGGGTGGTGTCATCTGCATATCTGAGCTGATTGATATTTCTCCCGGCAATCTTGATTCCAGCTTGTGCTTCTTCCAGTCCAGCGTTTCTCATGATGTACTCTGCATATAAGTTAAATAAGCAGGGTGACAATATACAGCCTTGACGTACTCCTTTTGCTATTTGGAACCAGTCTTTTGTTCCATGTCCAGTTCTAACTGTTGCTTCCTGGCCTGCATACAGATTTCTCAAGAGGCAGGTCAGGTGGTCTGGTATTACAGTCTCTTTCAGAATTTTCCACAGTTTATTGTGATCCACACAGTCAAAGGCTTTAGCATAGTCAAGAAAGCAGAAATAGATATTTTTCTGGAACTCTCTTGCTTTTTAATGATCCAGTGGATGTTGGCAATTTGATCTCTGATTCCTCTGCCTTTTCTAAAACCAGCTTGAACATCAGGAAGTTCATGGTTCACATATTGCTGAAGCCTGGCTTGGAGAATTTTGAGCATTACTTTACTAGCATGTGAGATGAGTGCAATTGTGAGGTAGTTTAGGTTGTCATAAAAGTCATGTAGGAATGAAATGGTTTTCTTTGATAAGAAAGAATAATTATACTACTTACATATTTTCTGTATAATAATGAGGGTGGGAGTAGGAAAGTTGTGAAAATGTTGTAACAGTGAATTGAAACCAACTTGGTTTAATAATTGTAAAACTTTGAATTGAAGAAACCAAATTTATCAGTATCATGAATGAAAAGATCAGCTTAGCAATATTCAATGTAAAATTAGCTGGATATTTCAAGTGAACCACAAGTTGAAAACAATGTTTTATTCATGAGACTATGGAATCAGGTCCACAGTGTCAGTAGTCACATCTGCCTCTGTGATATCATAGATTATTTTTTTTCCTCATGATTATTAATATAGGGACTCTTGGGGTTATGTTGTTGATATACTGAAAGTTCATTTCATTAAGTGCTCTGTGAGACTATTACAATAATCTAGCATACTTTCTGGTACATAATTTACCATTATTTCTTTGCATTTTCTTGTCCACTGTTCACAATTCTCTGCCTGGCTCTGTGCCCATGGTAGCTGATCTTTATGGACTGTGTCAGTGAGTCTTCTGCTTCTGGTTTCTGGCTGTATTTACTAATAAGAAGTATCAATAGGAAATCAGAAGGAAGGAAGATAGATGAACAGCTCATTTAGTTTCTAACTCCCTCCAACTGTGTCACTTTGGTCTCAAGCAACCCTCTCCTACAACTAAAACTGTGCTCATGGGGTAGCAGTAGCCACTCTATGCTCATGTCCCTTTCAGACACCAGGAGGTAAGAACTCTCCTCTGTTGCAAGCCCTGGAGTGCTCCACCAATTCTTACTGGTTTTATATAATGCCATCCACCCTTTGTAACAGTACCTTTTAAACAGTCTTCAGGTATCCACTTGTGAGTGACATCTAATTCTTTCCAGAACACTATATGTTACACAAAATAACCAAAAGTTATTATTTGAAAGAATTTTAAGATTAAATAAGATAGTTAGCCTAGTTTATTTGCATTGGTCAATCTACACTTGAAGTAACTATTTAGTTCTAGAGATTGATTTCAACAGAAAAGCTGTGTAATGTGGTAGATGAAAGAAGGGACCCCAGAGCCTCTGACTGACATGTCTAAAGCAAAGACAAAATTTTACTTTTTAAATTTATATTTCCTTTGATAAAAGGCAAAATATTTTTAATGACTATAATTATCAGTGTTAAAATGGCATTCCTTTGAAGTAATGCATACCTTTCCATTGGAAATGTTCAAGCAGAGGCCTGGTTACCGTTGTGAGTGCTGACTCAGGAATATTCCCATATTAGAGACAGGTTGAACTTCATGAGTTCTCAGATCTTTTATTACCCTGAGTTTTTTTTTTTAAGGGACCATTTTCATGTTTTCCTATAACAGACTACTGAAATGTGGGAGAATGCTCTCAATAACTCAAATCGTAATATGTTGTAGTTTAAGCCTTTGAGCATAATAATACAATTCTCAGTTTACACAGTTGCATGATCAGATATATTACAATACCTCATAGTTTTCCATATCATTGTGATTCTTAAAAAATTATTAGACTATATTACATTATTTTAAAAGAGTATAGTGACCAAGAGGTGGAAGATAGTTGGAAGTTTTCAGGTATATTGAAGGAAAGGGGAGAGAAAAATTTAGTATCTTTATTATACTATTATAAAGTCATTGATTTCATATATTGGTTTCAAAATATTTGTCAGGTTAATAGTGATTTTCTAAAATTTGAATTTTAATTACACTTAGTTTTTTCTTTTCCTTTGTCTTTAAAATATGGACTGGTTTGTCCTTGTACCTAATTATTTTAAACTCTATATGCCAAAGCCAGGAAACACAGAGTTCAGCATATCTTTTGTACAAGTATATTTTTAACCTCCTGATTTAGGAAGGAAACCTGCTTTCTCTTGCTGTCAAAAGCAGCATTTTTTTTTTTTTCGGGTTTATTCAGTGAACTTATGAAACAATTCAATATCACCTAAATCACTGGGACTTGCTCCCATCAAGTTGAAAATCATATTTTTATACAATGGCACTTTCTTTCACAAAGTGAGAAAACAATGCTCTTGCCTTATATTATGGGGACAGTCTTAAGAAATACTGATCAATGAAAGAGATTGCTTTGTCTAATTGCAGTTATAAAAGCTATCAGGCTCTTAAACATCTCAAAAAAAGGAAAGGTAGACAGGTTTACCTCTAGAGATAGGGTGAACTTTCTCGCTGGATGGTTCCCTTTGCCTTGTGAAAATCAGGTTGGAGAGGTCTGGAACTGCAGTCATTTAAAACTAAAGCATCTCTTTCATTACTTAACTCAGTGTCTCTGAAAGACAGTCTTGTTTGATATGTTCCCTGTGAGTGCTAGTTTATGATTGGCATTTTGATGGAAAGCTGTCAGGTGACCTTCTTTCTCTTTACTTCCTCTACATTGATTTATTGGTACGAAGAAGCTGCAATCGCAGTGGCAACTTCTTCCATTTAGGCTTCCCAGATACAGTGCACACAGTTTCCAATGACTAAACAGAATTCAGCTGACATACCACTGTCCAGCAAGCTTTCATTACTGAATCATGAAGAGGAGATGACACAAGTTTTAATGCCATTAGTTTTTTTCTTTTTGGATATTTAGGTCACAAGTGAGTACAATTTTGGCAGCTCCAACTTTATCACCCTTTGGACTCATAAAATCATCTAATTTGGAAGCCCAAATGTCAGACTTTGATAGGCAGCTTAGTTTCAGAGTGATGGATGATCAAAATGAGAAGTCCATTACAAACCAGGTATGCTCAGAAAAATGTGTAGGGAAAATTTCAGGTAACTTACCAATACCTGATGCTTGGTGGGAATAAATATTGTGTTTAATCATTTTTCACAGAAGGGATGAATCAAACAGATTTTAATACATAGATAAAAAGACCATACTACCTTGTCTCTACTCCTATTCTTTAGTTCATTTGTGTTTCTGCCTAAGCGCTTTTAGTTACTGGCAGAGCCAACAAAGTATTGACCTAAGATGGGCAGAGAAAAATTTAGGGTACATATCTATGGAAATTCAATTTGATTTGACTCAAGTCTTGTTAGTGCAATATGAACCAAGATCATAGGAATTGAATTCAGGGAAAATGACCCCTGAGTTTCTGTTGCTGCCTTGATCTCAAGTGTTTAACCAGCTTAGATTATAAAATATTAGATATATAACATTAAGGATCTTTTCTTGAAAATTAGAATTAATATTTTTGACTACTTGGAGCTTGCCAAGTGATTTCTCAGGCATATAGTTACCCACAGATATTTTAAGCAAATAGGCCTTATTCTTTCTATGGTAAGAATATTGACAGGCCATTGAAAAAAAATTTAAATATAAAAGTATAGTTTAACAATATGATTCAACACAGACTTTTTGGGATGCTGCTGTGTTCTCTGCTAGGTATGGAAATAAAGGAAAACAGTTTATTAAAATTAATTTTTAATTGAAGAATAATTGTTTTACAATGTTGTATTGGTTTCTTCCATACAACAATATGAATTAGCTATATGTAAAGAGGAGAGTGAAAAAGTTGGCTTAAAGCTCAACATTCAGAAAACTAACATCATGGCATCTGGTCCCATCACCTCATGGAAGATAGATGGGGAAACAGTGGAAACAGTGTCAAAGTTTATTTGTTGGGGTTCCAAAATCACTGCAGATGGTGATTGCAGCCATGAAATTAAAAGACAATATTCCTTGGAAGGAAAGTTATGACAAACCTAGATATCGTATTAAAAAGCAGAGACATTACTTTGCCAACAAAGGTCCGTCTAGTCAGTTCAGTTCAGTTCAGTCACTCAGTCGTGTCCGACTCTTTGCAACCCCATGAATCGCAGCAAGCCAGGCCTCCCTGTCCATCACAAACTCCAAGAGTTCACTCAGATTCATGTCCATCGAGTCAATGATGCCATCTAGCCATCTCATCCTCTGTTGTCCCCTTCTCCTCCTGCCCCCAATCCTTCCCAGCATCAGAGTCTTTTCCAATGAGTCAACTCTTCGCACGAGGTGGCCAAAGTATTGGAGTTTCAGCTTTAGCATCATTCCTTCCAAAGAAATCTCAGGACTGATCTCCTTCAGAATGGACTGATGGGATCTCCTTGCAGTCCAAGGGACTCTCAAGAGACTTCTCCAACACCACAGTTCAAAAACATCAATTCTTTGGCACTCAGCCTTCTTCACAGTCCAACTCTCACATCCATACATGACCAAAGGAAAAACCATAGCCTTGACTAGACGGACCTTAGTCCATCTAGTCAAAGTAATGTCTCTGCTTTTGAATATACTATCTAGGTTGCTCATAACTTTCCTTCCAAGGAGTCAATATCTTTTAATTTCATGGCTGCAATCACCATCTGCAGTGATTTTGGAGCCGAAAAAAATAAAGTGTGACACTATTTCCACTGTTTCCCCATCTATTTCCCATGAAGTGATGGGAATGGATGCCATGCTCTTCGTTTTCTGAATGTTGAGCTTTAGGCTAACTTTTTCACTTTCCACTTTCACTTTCATCAAGAGGCTTTTTAGTTCCTTTTCACTTTGTACCATATGGGTGATGTCATCTGCATATCTGAGGTGACTGATATTTCTCCTGGCAATCTTGATTCCAGCTTGTGTTTCTTCCAGTCCAACATTTCTCATGATGTACTCTGCATATAAGTTAAATAAACAGGGTGACAATATACAGCCTTGATGTACTCTTTTTCCTATTTGGAACCAGTTTGTTGTTCCATGTCCAGTTCTAACTGTTGCTTCCTGACCTGCATACAGATTTCTCAAAAGGCAGGTCAGGTGGTCTGGTATTCCCATCTCAGAATTTTCCACAGTTTATTGTGATCCACACAGTCAAAGGCTTTAGCATAGTCAAGAAAGCAGAAATAGGTATTTTTCTGGAACTCTCTTGCTTTTTCCATGATCCAGCAGATGTTGGCAATTTGATCTCTGGTTCCTCTGCCTGTTCTAAAACCAGCTTGAACATCAGGAAGTTCATGGTTCACATATTGCTGAAGCCTGGCTTGGAGACTTTTGAGCATTACTTTACTAGCATGTGAGATGAGTGCAATTGTTCAGTAGTTTGAGCATTCTTTGGCATTGCCTTTCTTTGGAATTGGAAAGAACACTGACCTTTTCCAGTCCTGTGACCACTGCTGAGTTTTCCAAATTTGCTGGTATTTGAAACAGCTCCACTGGAATTACATCACCTCCAGTAGCTTTGTTCGTAGTGATGCTTTCTAAGGCCCACTTGACTTCACATTCCAGAATATCTGGCTCTAGATGAGTGATCACACTATCATGGTTATCTGGGTCGTGAAGATCTTTTTTTGTACAGTTCTTCTGTGTATTCTTGCCACCTCTTCTTAATATCTTCTGCTTCTGTTAGGTCCATACCATTTCTGTCCTTTATTGATCCCATCTTTGCATGAAATGTTCTGTTGGTATCTCTAATTTTCTTGAAGAGATCTCTAGTCTTTCCCATTCTGTTCTTTCCCTCTGTTTCTTTTCATTGATCACTGAAGAAGGCTTTCTTATCTCTATGGTTTTTCAGTTGTCATGAATGGATGTGAGAGTTGGACTGTGAAGAAAGCTGAGTGCCAAAGAATTGATGCTTTTGAACTGTGGTATTGGAGAAGACTCTTGAAAGTCCCTTGGACTGCAAGGAGATCCAACCAGTCCATCTTAAAGCAGATCAGTCCTGGATGTTCATTGGAAGGATTAATGGTGAAGCTGAAACTCCAATACTTTGGCCACCACATGTGAAGAGCTGACTCATTGGATAAGACCCTGATGCTGGGAGGGATTGGGGGCAGGAAGAGAAGCATGTGGCGGAGGATGAGATGGCTGGATGGCATCAGCAACTCGATGGACATGAGTCTGAGTGAACTCGGAGTTGGTGATGGACAGGGAGGACTGGCATACTGCGATTCATGGGGTCACTAAGAGTTGGACACGACTGAACTGAACTGATACATATATCTCATCGCTCTTGAGTCTTCTTCCCACCCACACTAAGGCTAACAATTTTAACTAGGTAAATAGTTTACCTTTTTCCCTCAAGGAAAGCATGAATAATTGTAGTATTAAAGAAAACGCTATCAGCTCTATAATATACAACCTGCGTGCTCTGTTATAAAAGAGAAGAAAAATTATTTCCATGTATTTACATACCAACTCACCTAAACCTTTTTTTTTTTTTTTCTGATAATTGAAGAAAATTGCACAGAGCTGAGCCTAGAAGAAAAATAACTAGTTCCTGCTTGGATGATTTTAACCTTTGAAGAGATAGCCAGATTGCCTTGATTAACCAAAATACTCCAATAGTAATATGCATGAATAAAAATTTGTATGAGAAAAGTTCCCCCATCAATCCATCCAAAGAGATATGTGGTTAAACACTGTGGATATTATCTCCAAAAGACTTGGTTATGTAAGTAGTTATTGGTCAAAGCCCTATCTTTATAGGCCAAGTAAATATCATTAGATTCAATGAAAGTGGCATTAATAATTTCAACTCTAGTTTTCACAAAAGTAAATGAGCATATGAATAATATCTTAACTGAGAAAATGGGGGAACCTGGCTTCAGTTTCTAGGTCAAAGATAATTAGGAAAAAAAGGAGAATGTATGACTAAAGGCTAACACATTTGTTTTTATATGGGATTCTTATATAGTGAATTCTTTTGAAACATGCTAAGATTCTATTGGGAAGGAATAAAGTCATATGCAGGCTAAAACATGAAAACTTTATAATCTCCTTTTGGTTATCTAGCCCCTGGTTAACCTAGTAGAAGAGGAATACTGAGGGCAAAGACAGTTAACTTAGAACCATACTAAATGGTTAGAAAAATGCCCTTTCCATGATGCTCCTGTACCTTTCTTTATATTAGCCTAGTTAGACTGGCCAACTTTATAATGGAAAACAGAAGCAATTAAAAGTATTCAATACTAGTCAGGTCATACAAATAGAAATTGACCAAAAACCATTAAGTGCAACGATGATCCCAAAGCTAGCAACCATAACAACCACCATAACCACAGTCAAATCACACGGGGAGGTAACTAACCTTGATCCATACAGGTTCAGGGGAAATGCCATTGCCCGGTAGTATTTCTCAAAATCGGAGAAACCCAAGTTCCTGTATTTTAATTAAAGACAGCTGAGTGCAAAACTCCACAAGAAGAAATAAACACTTCTTTCCATCTAGTTACATGAATTAAATATTTATTTAGATCTACTTATTGCTACCAAGTGTTAAATATTACCACGTGTTAGCCCCATTTTTGTGTAAGGGTTCTGATTTTTCTTTATTTTAGTATTTGTTTTCTAGGTTTTTATTTTGTAATGATGCTGTTTTTCACTTACAATTACTTAACAATATATTAATAATTCAACAGCATTTCTAAGCACCTACTGTATTCAAGTTCTCTGCTAATATTTAATACTTGCTAGAAACTATGCAAAGGATAAAAGATACAAGGATAAAAGATACAAGTGTAAAAGTTTTCCTCCTTTAAATCAGTTTCCATTCGAAATGTTCGGACAGTAGGCAAAGGTCTACTAGGTCTTACTTTTGTTTCTGCTACCAGTAAGAAGATCCTAGGCATTCTTCCCTAGAATTAACATTTTTTTTCTTGTTTTTTTTTTTTTTGGTATGTAATCTATGCTCTCAAAACAACTCATCTTAAACTTGGTATTCTTGAATGCCACAATAACTTACAACTAGAATGAGAGTAACATATATATAAAAGTTAACAATTAGTTACATATTAGGTAAATTAGTATAAATTTGCAAATTTTGGAGAAGGAAATGGCAATCCACTCCAGTATTCTTGCCTGGAGAATCCCAGAGACAGAGGAACCTGATGGGCTGCTGTCTATGGGGTCACACAGAGTTGGACACGACTGAAGCGACTTAGCAGCAGCAGCAGCAGCAAGTTAATTTCAATGAGAATGGCTTTGATTTTTAATCAACAGTTCTGACTTCTGCTGCTGCTAAGTCGCTTCAGTCATGTCCGACTCTGTGCGACCCCATAGATGGCAGCCCACCGGGCTCCCCTGTCCCTGGGATTCTCCAGGCAAGAACACTGGAGTGGGTTGCCATTTCCTTCTCCAATGCATGAAAGTGAAAAGTCTAAGTGAAGTCGCTCAGTCGTGTCCAACTCTTAGCGACCTCATGAACTGCAGCCTACCAGGCTTCTCTGTCCATGGGATTTTCCAGGCAAGAGTACTAGAGTGGGGTGCCACCGCCTTCTCCAAGATCTGACTTCTAAATCCCCTCAAACCAAGTGTGGTAGGCAGATTTCTAAAGACAGCACCTGCTAGATTCCTATGCCCCAGTTATTCAATTAAACACTAATCTAAGTACTATGTTGAAAAGACTTTGCAGAAGCAATTAAAACCTCAATTCATTTGATCTTAAAATAAAAATATTGTCATTGTAAACCTGAGCCCATTGAGTTACTCTTTTCAAAGCAGAGTGTTTTCTCTGACTGGTAGCAAAGAGAGGGTCAAAGAGATTTGATGCATGAAGGGATGACTTTGAAAATGGAGGAGGCTACATGCCAATGAATGTAGCAATGCTAGGATTCTAATGTAGCCCCAAGCCCACAGGTTAGCAAGGAAACAAAACAACTTAGTTCTACAACAAGGAGGAACTAAATTCTGTTAACAACGTTAGTGAGCTTGGAAGTGGATTCTCCACCAGAAACTTCAGATAAGCTCTCAGACTAGCCAATAGCTTAAGAAAGAAAAGCATCAATCAGTAGCAAGCTAGCTTCTGACCTGCAGAAGTTTAAGAAGTTTTTAAGCCACTGAGTTTGTAGTAGTTTGTTATACATCAGCAAAAAACAAATACACCAGGGAACTCTGTTCAATTAAATTAGAAGTGCTGAGAGTCAGTCTCCTCATTTACAAAGCAGACAGAATTATAGTACATACAGGTTTATTGTGATACATGAATAGATGAGGAAAAAGTGCTTAGTACAGAGTGAAATCTAATGCAAAGATCATTGTCATTATTCATAGACCATCAGCAGAACATACATAGTGGTATTTGGCATCCAGTTTTGGATATAGCTGTTGCTAATTTTCATAATGATTAGTTGTATATTCCATTATATTCCTGCTTTGAGGTCCTTTTGAGAAGTCCTGCAGAATTCCCATATGTCTCTTTTAGCCTTGCAATTAGTTTTATTTAAGGGCCTAACAAGTATGCACATTAAAAATTTTAATCTTCTTATTGCATTATCCTTTAAAATTTTTAATAGTGATTTTGTCCATCTCTGTTCAGGTAGTTAAGGACACAGTCCTGTTTTTCTGTATCTTTGGCAGACAAATTAGACTTATACAACCATGGATAAACCAGTTTATCATAAGACCTTCCACATCTATGCAAAGAAATGGGCCAGTCCCACTTACATCTTTACACAGAAACCTACCATGCAAACAGTTGATGACTTTGTGGAAGATGATTTTTCTCTCAAGTACACATTAAACTGTTTCTTGGGTTTCTGGTGTAGTGTACAAAAAAAACAATGAGAATGTGATGATGATTACCTGATGTAGAAAGGACTATGTATTCAAATTGGTATCTTGACTCCGTGCAAAAGTACATTTGGAAACTTTGGCAAGATTTTTTTTTAGTATTATTCCATAAATACTATATTCTACATATAGTATATTCCATATAAAGTACTATATTAAATACTATATTCTGCCTTACAAAAACAGCATGCATGTTTTTATATTGTAAATGTTGAATCAATCTGTTTTAGTCTAAAATTGGAAAATTGGAAAGTTATAAACATATAGTTAAAACCGGTTGAACTGAGCCAGAATTGATGATCTTACCCCTTGAGATGAAAGGAAATGATTCTCAATACAGATCCCATTCAGGACGGACAACTGACTTCATTCTTGTTCAACAAGTGATTTTATCTATATCTTTTATTTCCAGCAACATGTGACTAATTCCAGTAACCCAAAAGTATTTTTAAAATCATGTGTGCTAAACTTCTATCCCAGCTATGAATAATATATTTACTTATAAATATTGCACTGGAAGTAGCCCTCTATGGAATGAGGAGTAAATGTTGACCATTTGTATTTTCTCTTAAATTAATCTTGTATATGTAAATTTAAACAGTCTCTAAACAAGAACAAAATATCTGAGTGTTTTTAGAATGTCAAGTCTTAACCTAAATATTCCCATACATTCCCAAATGTATCTTTATGTTTTCAGAAACTGAGAAGATAGAGACACGTCTTCAAAAGCTTTATGACCTATAAACCTGGTAGATCTTTGAGAAATTATAAAGTTGTACCACAAAGAAGCAGAGATATATCAAGAATGGATAGACAGCAAGTCTGCACTATTTGCCAATTTTTGTGTCTCAGATTGCATTCTGGCCTTCACAGCTTTGCTGTGCCTCATATTATCTCTTATAGTGTGACTGTTTTGAAAAAAGTTGGCCTAATAATCAGTTAAATTTCTAACTGTGAGAACTCATTGATTTGAAGAATTTATATCACGGAGCTTATTCTCTGATTTGTTTCACACTGATTGGCAATCATTAATTCAATGTATTATTGAATTCCTCCTGGCAGCAGACTCAGTTTTCCAATTTGGAGGAGGCTAACTTACCCATAAAACCTAGGACCCAGGATTATCTTGGTTTACATTAAATGGGAATGCATTTATGAGGTAGAAAATGTAAAACTAAGAGAGATTAATAGAAATATCCCTCTTGAGCATTTACATAGTTCAATGGAAAAAGGACATAGCTATCATTTTCTTGACATCATGCCATAAAATTTTTCCTGTGTGTATGAAACTGTGGTGATCAGTACTTTTACTAACGTTTCTGTAAGTTTTCTTCTCTCTTTTTTCTTCTGCTATTTATACAAAGAAGTAAAACATATGCAAATAAAATTCAAAATATCAATTACTGATGGCCAGCCCTCAAATTGTAAAAGACAATACTATATTTGATTATTCCAGCATTTCAGCTGCACTGACTGCTGTGGACCAATGCAGAAGAAATATCAGCTCAAGGGTTCTTCAATTATTATCCATGTTTCCTACTATTTGGAAAGTAAATGATAGATTAATTAGACCAACGAGGGAAGGAGAATGCATTTTATCTCCTTTTGTTGTCCCTTCCTAGCTGAGTTGCTGCTTGTATTTTAGTCTGAATAAATGAGCAACTTGTCACACAAGAGAAAATTTATCATTACACAAGAAAATCACATAGAATAAGGAGCCGAAAAGAATTCTCTTTGACCATCATTGACACCACATAGGACATTTAGACCCTGGATAGTTTCTTAGATTGCTTGTTCACATAATTTCTTTTTGAAAATTTATTTTCTATGTGGTAAAATGCTAATTTATTTTTTAAAGTTTTATTGGATTATAGTTGATTTACAATGTTGCATTAATTTCAGGTGCACAGCAAAGTGGATCAGTTATACATATGTCAACTTTTGTGATATTAAAATTATTTCTCAGGCTAGAACAAATCTACTGTATTTCTTTTCAGGATTCTATCAGCCATTTATTCCTTTCTCTGACTCTTCTGTAACTTGCTACCTTCCAAATGCCTCATTTACTTTGAACTGTCTCCTAAAATATTTGCAAATATTGTTTCTTTGATCTGTACTCTCTACCCATTTTCCCCCACATTTTTTTTTTTTTTTGTGATAGTCTTAAACTACTATTTCAAAATAAACCTTGAATACTCCTACTCATCTGAAGCTTTCTCTAATCCCTCATGGTAGAAATTTCTGGGTGATTGCATCATTTCTACAAGACATCCATCATTAGGATCATTCTGTATTATATACAGTTGTCCATTTTTCTGGCTCATTCATTAAAAGACAGAACTTTTTACACCAGGAACTATATTTTATCAATCTTGTATACTTTATAATTATTCTGCAAACAAATCCTTTCTAACAGGAAGACATAAGATGCAAAGGTACAATTGCATGAGTAGTACAGGGATTTACTTCTCTTGTATCTCCTGATACAGTCCAGCTGGCCAGGGGTTCTGCTCTGTGAAGTCATTAAAGGTCTTGGGATTTTTTCATTGATTTTTTTTTTTTTTTTTAATGCCTGCTCCATGGCTATGGCTGAAGTTGTCTCCTGTCTTCTTTGCTTTCTGAAGAAGGGAAAAAGAGGCAGAACTGGGAAAGGTTTTTTAGAGATGATCTGGAAGTTACACACAATAAACACACACAGTAATTTATGTTCACATCTACTGGTTTAAATTCAGTCACAGGATTGCACTCCGCTACAAGATAGGATAGGAAATGCTATTCAGATAGTTAAGCACCAGAAAAATTTAAAACTTGATGTGTAGGATGTATTTTATTAATAAAACAAAGGTCAGGATAATAGATATAGGGGAATAATTAGCAGTCTTTCCCAATCTACTGAAATATAATATTTGGTGTATAAGAGGTGAGTGACTATTGTTGAATAAGTGCATCAAGGGCTAAGTTAATGGAATTACATATAGAAATTAGCAAAAAAAAAAAAGAAATTGTATTAAAAAATATTAACCATTGAGCAGATTCTATACATTAGAATTTGCAATATTTCATATTTCACAATTGTTGTGATTTCTTGCAATAGGACTTAGCTACATCTGCCAAACTTTATTTGCCAAAACAATAAGGTCTCTCAAGACTGAAAGGGTTACTAAAACTAATTTTGTATTTTGTTAGGGTGACCTAGTTTAGACAGGCTATTGAACATTGCACAGCACTACAGGTATTTTGTGTTTAGCATTTTGAATGTCATCCTAATTAACTTCAGTAGAAACTGAGAAGGTGAGAATTATGGCAAAAATCTAGAGGTTTTTAAAATCCAACTAATAAATAATTTTTCTCCTTCTGAGAGTAAAGAATGGGTATATCACCTTAATTATGCATTAATTAAATACTTTAGCTATAATTACACAATCATTTATGTCTACTCCATTATAATTGGAATATTAAGATTTTGTCATCACTTACCCACTCCAGTGTTCTTGCCTGGAGAATCTCAGGGATGGGGGAGCCTGGTGGGCTGCCATCTATGGGGTTGCACAGAGACTGACATGACTGAAGCAACTTAGCAGCAGCACCAGCAGCAAGGTACTCTTTTAAAATAGCTTACTTTTCTGCCTTGATAGAGTCTTGTGGTGAACTAAATATAAATAACTAAATAAATTGACTTTTAAAATGCTTTATTAAATAAGTATCAAAACAAATCTACTTGTGCTTTACAGTATTTGTAAACACTAGATGGAGCTCTATTACTAATGCCAATACTAATACTATGTATGTATATGAATGTGTGCGCATATTTGAAAACACATATGCACATTTAGGAAGGAAACTAGTCTATGGATATTTTGACAATCAGGATGCAAATATGGAACCTGAGAATGATGCAGTATTATTAAGAAAGCATTAGTTCCTCTTAAAAATTACATGAACAATCTTAGCTTTTATTCCATACCACTCTCACCCTCTTCAAATTTAACACGTGAAACTACAGAGTATACTTGTAGGAAAAGCTAAACTATCTTTAAACTCTTGGATTATTTTTGTTATTCATAATGAGTTATGCATTTTCAAGAAACTGTACGAACACTTAAAATAATGGGAAAACAGTAGTATATTGTAAGTAAAGAATTTACATTTATACACAAAGAAGCTGATTAAGTAGGCAAAATGCCTATATATTTTGTTTAATAAAGAACCAACACACTGCAATATTAAACTACAGAAATTCCAGAGTGGAAATGTAATGCCTCAATCTTTTAAAAGTTCATGGCACAGTTGTTAATGCTTTCCACTCTAACAAAGATATTAAATGATTTTGAATAAAAATTTACCTCTCTTTTTCTTAACTTTTTTGCTAGATAAGCCGTTAATTAAATTATTTCCATGATATAAAAATGATATATGCAATTTCCATGCCATGGCCTAAAAGGAATGTCATAAGCTTACTCTCCCCCTTTTCCAGTCACTCTGCCTGATGTTTTCAATGCAGATTCTTGCTGGAACTGGAGTAGAATCCCTGAGTGACAGAAAATGGCGTCATCAGACAGAATAAACTTTAATCCTGACAGCAAGAATCCACCATACTTAGGTTGGATTGCTTTTGACTAGATGATAACCTCAGAGAGACATAAAATACTGTTTCCTTTAGTTTATTGTTATTTAATTTTTTGTTTGTTTTAATACCACAATCAATATCTTAATTATTATACAGTCCTTGGGATTCCCTGGTAGCTCAGTAGGTAAAGAATTCACCTGCAATGTAGGGAGAGAGACCCCCGTTTGATTCCTGAGTCAGGAAGATCTGCTGAAGAAGGGATAGACTACCCACTCCAGGATTCTTGAGCTTCCCTGGTGGCTCAGTTGGTAAAGCATCCACCTGCAATGCAGAAGACCTGGGTTCCATCTCTGGGTTGGGAAAAATCCCCTGGAGATAGGAAAGGTCCAAAGGAAAGGAAAGGTCTCCAGTCCATGGCCTGGAGAGTTCCATGGACTGTATAGTCCATGAGGTCACAAAGAGTCGAACACGACTGGGCAATATTCACTTTACTTCACTTCACTTTGTTTTGGAGACAACTCTTAAGTATTCAATAATTTGGCTTCTATTTTGTGAAAACATTGATTAAAAAAAAAAAAAAAAGACCCAGACTTCATTTAATGTCTATTTTTCTAAGCCTGTAAAACAATAAAGAAGAAAAGGAACACCTAATTTGACCTCATTTATAGAGAAAGAAAGTTAATTTTTAAATAAAATTTTATAGTACAATAATCTTTCTCTTACCAAGTGAAGTAGAGAACAGATTTGAAAATCAGAGAGAATGTAGTTTATTTATTGCTCTTCCACTAATTGTATGTTCTGAGGCAAGTTTACTAGATTCTGAAAACCTTAGTTCTTATACCTATACATTAGGAATCAGGACTTTTCCACAATGTACTTGTCAAGATAAAATGAGACAAGTAAGGCATTTATTTGGAGAAGGAAATGGCAACCCACTCCAGTATTCTTGCCTGGATAATCCCATGGACGGAGGAGCCTGGAGGGCTACAGTCCACAGGGTCACAAAGAGTTGGACACGACTGAGCGACTTCAATTCACTTCAGTTCAATTCAGTTCAGTCGCTCAGTCGTGTCCGACTCTTTGCTACCCCATGAATCGCAGCACACCAGGCCTCCCTGTTCGTTACCATCTCTCAGAGTTCACTCAGACTCACGTCCATCAAGTCCATGGTGCCATCCAGCCATCTCATCCTTGGTCGTCCCCTTCTCTTCCTGCCCCCAATCCATCCCAGCATCAGATTTGGTATCCTATCATTTTGCCTTTTCATACTGTTCATGGGGTTCTCAAGGCAAGAATACTGAAGTGGCTTGCCATTCCCTTCTCCAGTGGACCACGTTCTGTCAGCCCTCTCCACCATGACCTGCCCGCCCTGGGTTGCCCCGCAGGCATGACTTGGTTTCATTGAGTTAGACAAGGCTGTGGTCCTAGTGTGACTAGATTGACCAGTCTTCTGTGAGTATGGTTTCAGTATGTCTGCCCTCCGATGCCCTTCTGCAACACCCACCATCCTACTTGGGTTTCTCTTACCTTGGGCTTGGGGCATCTCCTCACGGCTGCTCCAGCAAAGCACAGCCACTGCTCCTTACCTTGGACGAGGGGTATCTCCTTACCGCCGCCATTCCTGACCTTCAATGTTGGGATAGCTCCTCTAGACCCTCCGGCGCCTACGCAGCCACTGCTCCTTGGGTTGCTCCTCCCGGCCGCCAGCCCTAGCCTCACTTCAAGGCATTTATTATAGACTTGAACAAGTTACAGACACTGAAGAAAAAAGTTAAACATTACAGAGCCATCATTATTTTCATCAAAATTTAAATTATTTCTGCCACTAATATTACTTGGAAATTATCTAATATCACACACGAAAGAGATATCTTGCCAAAGTCAGATTCTAAACCAGCTCGAGTCTTAGTTCTTTTGAATATTGTTTACTGTTATCAATAAAAATAAAAGTCCTAATGACTTGGCTTACACACTTAAATTATGATTAGGATTATCCTCAAGATCTGGCTAATTTAAGAGATCTAATTATTTTTAATTATAGAATCATAATAGCTGTGATAATTCTGTATTAGAATTAATAAAAACATTTATGTTCTGTTACCTCTCAAAAGACCTAAGTAGATATACGTTCTCAGAACATGAGGAAACAGAGAAAACAAAATCAATTTGAAGCTTGTGTGGGAAAAAATACAGGCTTTAAAGACTAAAGATTCAGAGATAAATATTTCCCTTTGAAATAGGTATTTTTTCAAGTAACATATAATAAACATATTTAATTAAAAATTTTAAATAATATAAAACAGACTCTGAATCTATGAAACAAGGTTAACCCACTTTCAGAAAGCATAATGAGATGAGTAAACTTAACAGAAAGAAGTTCTTTTAAACTACTGAGTTAGCAGGTATGCTAAACAAAAAATACCTGTAAAGTCAAGAAAATAATGAAAATTACTAGAATCATTTATCAAAAATTGTGGAAAGTAAAATATGCATAAGTAATAGAAAATTCAGAACATCAAATAGTTCATTATTAAAAAAGGGAAAGCAAAAGTTATTAACTTATCTTTTACCTTACCAAAAGTAAAACCAAAACCCAGTTGACTGAAGAAAGCAAAACTGAAAATCTTAAATAGAGGGTATTGATAAATATAGTCATAAAAATAAAACCAAGATACTAATCCCAGGTCATATAAGTATATGAAATAAACAAAGCCTTACAAATCAAATCAAGGAAACTATAAAGACAAATAAGAAGAAAAAACAGTGGTGTAATGAAAGTTAGTGAGGTGATAATGTAGTATGTACATTTCAGAGTGTAAAATTCCAAGGTCAGCACAGCTCTCATCTGCTTTAACTGTAACCTTCTGACCTCCTGCCAGCCAGTTTATCTTCTTCTCTCTCAGTCCAGTATAGGTGTGTAGGTTTCCAGGCTGTTCGCTAAACAAGTCAGTCATGCTTCAGCCTCAAGGCCTTTGCATTTTGCTTACTCTGTATGGATTGCTCTGCTCCTGAATGTCAACCAGATTAACTGCCTTTTTTCTTCTGGTGTCTGTTCATTATTTTATCTTACCAGAAAGAATTCCTTCAGCTGCTTTATATAAAATAAGCCTCTTATATGCCTATTACTGTTTTCTTTAAATAGCATGATTTTTCTTCATAATTCTTATTGCATAGTATGTTATATGTAAGAAAATGAGAGCAATTATTTATTGTTTTACTCAATGTTGTTTCCACAGTATTGAAATACTCTAATGAATGAACTAGTTATATGGCGAACTAACATAACACTTTCAACAAAATAGATGATTATCTGAGAAACAGAAATTATCATAATTCATTCAACAAAAGAGCAAACTCTGAAGTATCAATCTTAGAAATCATTATAGACAGTTTAAGACAGGACTTGTGGGGATTAAATGAAATAACAGGAACATTTAGCATAAAAGTTTTACAAGTCATTGAAATAAAAAAACATGTTAAACATCACAGAATCATCATGATTTTCATTCCAACTCCTGCTTGGCCCATCTTAAAGGAGTTCACTTAATACTGGCTTCAAAAATCTCCAGGTCCTAGGCCCTTAGTTTTACAAGATAGCTTCTGTAAATACCTAGCATTTTAACCTCTACTACCTGGTACACAAAATTGCTAATCTCCTGCTAATAGCCTTTATCTCAGTCTATCCTATTAAAATGAAAAATAAAAAACCTACATGGGGAAGTCTCATTATATCCAGTACTGCCTGGCCCATTATCCTTCCCTCTGTGGGATGATGAAATGATTTCGAGACTTATGACTTCTGCTGAAATGTAAATTCTTCTTATAAAACCTACTCCCTAACCAATTGTTAAGAGACTGTGGACACAAATCAAATTCCATAATACATGTTAACCTAAACAAAATGTGATAATTGTCCTCCTCTACTTTAAATATCAATATTTTTACCTTAAAAATTGTATTGATTTTAAATTATGTTAATTAATGATTGAAGTTTAGAAAACTGTATGGAAAATGGATATGCAGAAATTAATGGTATTTCATATTAGAAGAATTTAATAGAATAGTGAATACTTACTTGATTGTCTCTTTAAAAATTAACTGCATCTAAGTCTATTGCAAAATAAACGGAATGCATTTCTTATCTATTTTTAAATTCTATTAAATTTAATTATTCAAAGATTCATTTTCACAACAGCTGCTTTATCCTAGGTAGTGCTAGAGGCGTTTTCCTATAGTTCAGAAATCAATAACGAGAGCATCTCTATTTCTGTTTGCTTTGTGAGTGTGTGTGTGTGTGTGTGTATGTGTGTGTACATTTGTGTGTATGTATGTATATTGTAGATTGAAGAGGGAAAGCAGGCTGAGATAAATCTTGCTGCCTAATCAACTGCAGGAAAAATGTAGTCTATCCAAAGTGAAAGAAAATGTTGATCAGCCATGTCTGGCTCTTTGTGACCCCATGAACTATAGCTTGACAGACTCCTCTGTCCATGGAGTTCTCCAGGCAAGAAAAGTGGAGTGGGTAGACATTCTCTTCTCCAGGAGATCTTCCTGACCCAGGGATCGAACCCAAGTCTCTCTCATGGCAGGCAGATTCTTTACCATCTGACAACTAGGGAAGCCCAAATTTTAACAAAACTCAAAGTCTAACCAAAGCCCAAAGTCTAATCAAAGAAATATTCTATTTCAATCTCTCCTGCAAGTTTTCTTAGATCAGTTTTAGCTTTAACATGTCTGTTTGCAGAAAACTTAGAACTACATGACTTTGAGTTTTATTTAGATGATGTGTCCTCAAGATTCACTGAACAATTATTTGTCACTTTTGTATACTGGATGCTTTACTAGGTTTCATCACATGTGCTCTCCTTTATAAAAATACACTTTGAGAAATTTGAGGTGAATTCTATGAGAAGGATATCCATACAACTAAAGGAGTATGCTAAGGGTAATTAATAGTATTCCCTGTTTCCATCACCAGTGAATATTTATTGAATGTCTTCTACAAGAAAGTCTTGCAGAATCTAAGGATCAGTGATGAGAAAGGAGGGTATGGGGTAAGGGTATCACCCACTCAGTTCATTTGTATCATATTTTTACATATCACATTATTTCTGATTAACAGTTGTTAAGTATTTTTAATATCATCTTTGCCATTGAAGTCACTAGAGTTAACTATGGAAATCAATAAAATGAAAAATATAACAAACAGTTGGCTTCATAATTTCCATGTTTAAATAGGTTTTTAGTTTCCAGCATACTTGATGATTTATCATGGTTAAGTTATTGAACCGTTGAAGAAACACTTGGTTATGGATTATTTTCCATAAACAAAACTTATGACACTCCAAGAAGAGTACTAGCACTACTAAAGTCTTGCTATGAGTATCACTACTATTGATACTACTAATATGTTTACTGTATGGATGTGAGAGTTGGACCATAAAGAAAGCTGAGTGCTGAAGAAATGATGCTTTTGAACTACAGTGTTGTAGATTCTTGAGAGTCCCTTGCACTGCAAGGAGATCAAACCAGTTAATCCTAAAGGAAATAAGTCCTGAATAGTCATTGGAAGGATTGATGCTGAAGCTCCAATACTTTGGCCACCTGATATAAAGAACCAATTCATTGGAAAAGACCTTAATGCTGGGAAAGGTTGGAGGCAGGAGGAGGAGGGGATGACAGAGAATGAGATGGTTGGATGGCATCACCGTCTCTATGGACATGAGCTTGAGCAAGCTGCAGGAGTTGGTAATGGACAAGGAAACCTGGTATGCTGCAGTCCATGGGGTTGCAAAGAGTCAGACACAACTGAATGACTTAACTGATACACTTACTAGTTCTAAACTATGTAGTATTCAAATGATTTCCTGATATGTACTTTAAATAAAATAAAAACTCTACCCATGGCTGATAACTCAATATGACCCAGTCTCTGCCTCAGTTCATTTCAGTTCAGTCACTCAGTCATGTCTGACTCTTTGCGACCCCATGGACTGCAGCACGCCAGGCCTCCCTGTCCATCACTAACTCCTAGAGATTTCTCAAACTCACATCCATTGAGTCCATGATGCATCCAACCATCTCATCCTCTGTCGTCCCCTTCTCCTCCCACCTTCAATCTTTCCCAGCATCAGAGTCTTTTCCAGTGAGTCAGTTCTTCACATCAGGTGGCCAAAGTATTGGAGCTTCAGCATGAATCCTTCCAATGAATATTCAGGACTGATTTCCTTTAAAATGGACTGGTTGGACATCCTTGCAGTTCAAAGAACTCTGAAGAGTCTTCTGCAACACCACAGTTCAAAAGCATCAGTTCTTCAGCAATCAGCTTTCTTTGTAGTCCAACTCTCACATCGCACATGACTACTGGAAAAGCCATAGCTTTGACTAGATAGACCTTTGTTGGCAAAGTAGTCTCTACTTATTCATAAGCTGTCTAGGTTGGTCATAACTTTTCTTCCAAGGAGCAAGGTTTTTTAAATTTCATGGCTGCAGTCACCATCTGCAGTGATTTTTGGAGTCTTTGCTTACTTCCCCTAATACTAATCTTTCTTTACTCTTGGTGCTGCTGCTGCTAAGTCACTTTTGTCGTGTCTGATTCCATGTGACCCCATAGACGGAAGTCCACCAGGCTCTCCGTCCCTGGGATTCTCCAGGCAAGAACACTGGAGTGGGTTGCCATGTCCTTCTCCAATGCATGAAAGTGAAAAGTGAAAGTGAAGTGGCTCAGTCGTGTCCGACCCTCAGCGATCCCATGGACGGAGGAGCCTTCCAGGCTTCTCCATCCATGGGATTTTCCAGGCAAGAGTACCAGAGTGGGTGCCATTGCCTTACCCTTGTTACCCTTTTCTTTTTCTTTTTTTTAATATTTATATATTTGGCTGTACTGGTCTTAGTTGCTATGGCATGCAAATTCTTAGTTGTGGCATGTGGGATCTTGCTCCCTGACCATGATGAGACCTGGATCCCCAGTATTGGGAACATGAAGCCTTAACTACTGGACCACCAAGGAAGTCCTCACTTTTTATTATTTTAAGATTTTAAAAATATAGTCATCTATCTCAGTGTTTTTGTACACATAGTTATGTTAGTTTAGAAGGCACGTTCTCTAACTTTTAGATAACTTCCTCTTTCTTATCATTAAATTTTAAATTAGATATTAGCTCCTCAAAGAGATCTATCCACAATCCTAAATTCAATAGTATCTTCTCTTCTCCAGATCACCACTTTACCTTATCACTGTACCCAGAAGTTCCAGAAATTGTCTTTTTTGTTATACTAGTTTATTTGTATGTTTCTTATCTTTTTATATGATGAATCATATATTTCTCTAGGGAAGTCATTTTGTCTGTCATTGCTGTTCAGTTCAGTTCAGTCGCTCAGTCGTGTCTGACTCTTTGGGACCCCATGAATCGCAGCACGCTAGGCCTCCCTGTCCATCACCACCTCCCAGAGTACACTCAGACTCACGTCCATCGAGTCACTGATGCCATCCAGCCATCTCATCCTCGGTCATCCCCTTCTCCTCCTGCCCCCAATCCCTCCCAGCATCAAAGTCTTTTCCAATGGTATCAGCGTCTAAAAGAATGCCTAGCATATACTACTATGTTTGTGTATTACTGGATCTAATGACTAACATTTGTGTTTACTCTTTGATAGATAGGTAATGAGATACATACTTTATGTGGATTCCTTAATTTTCTCAATAACCACATTAACCTGTTAACATAATTTATATCAACCTAATTCCTCCAGTGGGGAAGAAACTGAGGCATATAAAGGTAAATAAGGGTTCAATGTCACAAAGTTAGTATGGTCTGGAGCCAACACTACCTGGTTTCTAAATCTAGCTCTTCTCCAATATCCCTTTTACATGCAACTGTCTTCACAATACATTTAACCTAGTTGAGTATTAAAAGGATAGAAAGAAGGAGAATATTTGCTTCTATATATTTGTAGGTTTATTGGAGGTTTTTCCTTCAAGTTTTATAATATGACAATTTCATTCTATATTTAATATTATTTGAATGTTAATTATATCCTTCTAGCTACAAAATCACAATTATTAATTTGTGGAAATGTTTCAAGAGAGTTGAAGGTAGAGGTTGAAGTGTTGTTATTATTCTAATATTTATTATTTAGAATATTCTTCATATTTTGAAGATGAATTCCAGTCATTAATTATTCCCTGTCATGTTGCCTTGGTTACAATTACTCATAGTAACTGAAGCTGTCGAATGCTGCAGACAGAGCATGAAGAGTATTGGGTAAGATTAACACTGAGTTATGTAGAATGAAAATATAGTCATCTTCCAGTTTAAAAGTCTTTCCAAATTCTCCTAAAATGGTCTTATTAGAAACACCTGGTATAAATAAAACACATATTTGAATAATTTTCTTACCAAAAATATTCACTTAAAATGGTGTCATTTTATTCTACACTAGAAATGTTACATTTTATAAATGCTGTTTCAGCCACATTCTCAGATACATTGTACTTTATGTGCATTTGCAATGGGCCTCAATTAGTGTGTTTCTGCTTAGTAGCTATTCAGAACACAGAGTATAATGACAAAGATACCACATAATTCCATCATAAGAAACCTGAATATGTAGTGCTAGTAAATACCTAACTTGGAGAATAAAAGCTTTATTTTTCCCCTCACTTAAGGATGTAGGATACAGAGCATTTTAAAATTCTTAAAGTCTATACAAAAAAGTATTTGCATACCCAGAAGGAAATAAAATTATAGAAAAATCCATATTAATACTGTTTATTTTCATGTATGCTGAGAAGATTTTTAACTTGTATTAGTTTTTCTATTTAAGTTATGGTGTACCAAAGAAATGCAAAATAGCTGGCTTACAAGTGTTAGGTTAATAACCAGTCACCAATGTTATTGAGGAACAATACTTCATCAAGTTAATTTTAAAGGAATTATTTTTATTTTATAGCTACGAAGTGCTTCTTTTTGTGTCAAAGCTCATGTCTTTTGGTTCTAAGAATACAGTGACCTCATAGGTTGTCATGAAAATGGCAAGTAATCTTCAGTATTGTATTATACAAATTTGTTTCTCAATAGTAATGTACACACATATTTTAATAATATTGTTTGAAAACATCCTTTAGAAAATTTTAGATATCGATAGAAAGATTTTTATATCATAAGAACTTGGTAGCTCAGCTGGTAAAGAAGCTGCCTGCAATGTAAGAGACCCAGGTTCGGTTTTTGGGTCAGGAAGATCCCCTGGAGAATAGGCTACTCACTTTGGAATTCTTGGGCTTCTCTGGTGGGTCAGCGGGCAAAGAATCTGCCTGAAAAGCAGGAGACCTGGGTTCATTCCTTGAGTTAGGAAGACCCCGTGGAGGAGGGCATGGCAACCAACTCCAGTATTTTTCCCTGAGAATCCCCATGAGCTGGTAGACTCTAACCACTTTTAGTTTTTCTAAGATTATTCCCTATGCATTGGTGGAAGTTTTCTGTTATGCAAGGTTGATTTAACATCTGCAAATCAATTAACATACTACATCACAATAATAGAATAAATGAGTTGATACTATTTTCCTGTAATGGGTCAAATAATGTTTCTATTTTAATCTATGTGACAGATGTTAGGGCTACTCAATTTGCTTAGTAAACAAATGGTCTTGGTTGTGTTCTATAAATATTTATTTACAGAAAATATCTAGTTAGAAGTGGTAGCCTATTCTTGGATCATGAATTGTATTTGCAGTCCCTAGAGTAAAGGAGGAAATCCAGATCAATTCTATTCAGTTCAGTTCAGTCGGTCAGTCGTGTCTGACTCCTTGCGACCCCAAGAAGTGCAGCACAACAGGCCTCCCTATTCATCACCATCTCCTGGAGTTAACCCAGACTCACGTCCATTGAATCTGTGATGCCATCCAGCCAACTCATCCTCGGTCATCCCCTTCTTCTCCTGCCCCCAATCCCTCCCAGCATCAGAGTCTTTTCCAATGAGTCAACTCTTCGCATGAACCAAAGTACTGGAGTTTCAGCTTTAGCATCATTCCTTCCAAAGAAGTCCCAGGCTTGATCTCCTTCAGAATGGACTGGTTGGATCTCCTTGCAGTCCAAGGGACTCTCAAGAGTCTTCTCCAACACCACAGTTCAAAAACATCAATTCCTCAGTGCTCAGCCTTCTTCACAGTCCAACTCTCACATCCATACATGACCACAGGAAAAACCATGGCCTTGACTAGATGGACCTTAGTCGGCAAAGTAATGTCTTTGCTTTTGAATATACTATCTAGGTTGGTCATAACTTTTCTTCCAAGGAGTAAGCATCTTTTTAATTTCATGGCTGCCGTCACTATCTGCAGTGATTTTGGAGCCCCCAGAATAAAGTCTGACACTTTCCACTGTTTCCCCATCTATTTCCCATGAAGTGATAGGACTGGATGCCATGATTTTCGTTTTCTGAATGTTGAGCTTTAAGCCAACTTTTTCGCTCTCGTTTTCACTTTCTTCAAGAGGCTTTTTAGCTCCTCTTCACTTTCTGCCATTAGGGTGGTGTCATCTGCATATCTGAGGTTATTGATATTTCTCCCGGCAATCTTGATTCCAGCTTGTGTTTCTTCCAGTCCAGCGTTCCTCATGATGTACTCTGCATAGAAGTTAAATAAGCAGGGTGACAATATACAGCCTTGACGTACTCCTTTTCCTATTTGGAACCAGTCGGTTGTTCCATGTCCCGTTCTAACTGTTGTTTTCTGACCTGCATAGAGATTTCTTAAGAGGCATGCCAGGTGGTCTGGTATTCCCATCTCTTTCAGAATTTTCCACAGTTTATTGTGATCCACACAGTCAAAGGCTTTGGCATAGTCAATAAAGCAGAAATAGATGTTTTTCTGGAACTCTCTTGCTTTTTTGATGATCCAGCAGATGTTGGCAATTTGATCTCTGGTTCCTCTGCCTTTTCTAAAACCAGCTTGAACATCAGGGAGTTCACGGTTCACGTATCGCTGAAGCCTGGCTTGGAGAATTTTGAGCATTACTTTACTAGCATGTGAGATGAGCGCAATTGTGGGGTAGGCTGAGCATTCTTTGGCATTGCCTCTCTTTGGAATTGGAATGAACACTGACCTTTTCCAGTCCTGTGGCCACAAATTTTTCCCAATTTGCTGGCATATTGCATGTAGCACTTTCACAGCATCATCTTTCAGGATTTGAAACAGCTCCACTGGAATTTCGTCACCTTCACTAGCTTTGTTCATAATGATGCTTTCTAAGGCCCACTTGACTTCACATTCCAAGATGTCTGGCTCTAGATTAGTGATCACATCATCATGATTATCTGGGTCTTGAAGATCTTTCTTGTACAGTTCTTCTGTGTATTCTTGCCACCTCTTCCTTAATATCTTCTGCTTCTGTTAGGTCCAGACCATTTCTGTCCTTTATCGAGCTCATCTTTGCATGAAATGTTCCCTTTGTATCTCTAATTTTCTTGAAGAGATCTATAGTCTTTTCCATTCAGTTGTCTTCCTCTATTTTTTGCATTGATCGCTGAAGAAGGCTTTCTTCTCTCTTCTTGCTATTCTTTGGAACTCTGGATTCAGATGCTTATATCTTTCCTTTTCTCCTTTGCTTTTCACCTCTCTTCTTTTCACAGCTATTAGTAAGGCCTCCCCAGACAGCCATTTTACTTTTTGCATTTCTTTTCCATGGGGATAGTCTTGATCTCTGTCTCCTGTACAATGTCATGAACCTCATTCCATAGTTCATCAGGCACTCTATCTATCAGATCTAGGCCCTTAAATATATTTCTCATTTCCACTGTATAATCATAAGGGATTTGATTTAGGCCATACCTGAAAGGTCTAGTGGTTTTCCTACTTTCTTCAGTTTAAGTCTGAATTTGGTAATAAGGAGTTCATGATCTGAGCCACAGTCAGCTCCTGTGTTTTTTTTTTTGTTTTTTTTTGTTTTTTTTTTTTGACTGTGTATTCATTGCTTACCTCTAGTCATTTTCTGGTGGAATCTTTAGGGTTTTCTATGTAGAGGATCATGTCATCTGCAAACAGTGAGAGTTTTACTTCTTCTTTTCCAATTTGGATTCCTTTTATTAATGTTTCTGCTCTGAATGCTGTGGCCAAAACTTCATAAACTATGTTGATAGTAATGGTGAAAGCAGGCATTATGTCAGTGATATTGGCCTGAAGTTTTCTTTTTTGTGGCATCTTTGTCTGGTTTTGGTATTTGGGTGATGGTGGCCTCATAGAATGAGTTTGGCAGTTTACCTTCCTTTGCAATTTTCTGAAAGAGTTTGAGTAGGATAGGTATTAGCTCTTCTCTAAATTTTTGGTAGAATTCTCCTGTGAAGCCATCTGGTCCTGGGCTTTTGTTATCTGTCGTGATCTCCTTTTTCATTTCTAATTTTATGATTTGATCCCCCGCCCCCACTTTTATTTTTCTTGATGAGTCTGGCTAATGGTTTGTCTATATTATATATGTTCTCAAAGAACCTACTTTTAATTTTGTTGATTTTTGCTATGGTCTCCTTTGTTTCTTTTTCATTTATTTCTGCCCTAATCTTTATGATTTCTTTCCTTCTACTAACCGTAAAGTTAGGTTATTTATTTGATTTTTCTCTTGTTTCTTGAGGTAAGCTTGTATTGCTATGAATCTTCCCCTTTTGTACTACTCTTACTGAATTCCATAGTTTTTGGATTGTTGTGTTTTCATTTTCATTTGTTTCTTGCATATTTTGATTTCTTTTTTGATTTCTTCTGTAATTTGTTGGTTATTCAGAAATGTGTTGTTTAACCTCCATATGTTTGTGTTTTTAATAATTTTTCCCCTAAATTTGACATCTAATCTTACCGGATTGTGTTCAGAAAGATGCTTGAAATGATTTCACTTTTTAAAAAATTTTGGGCTTCCCTGGTGGCTCAGACTGTAAAGCGTCTGCCTGTAATGCGGGAGACCCGTGTTCAATTCCTGGGTCGGGAAGATCCCCTGGAGAAGGAAATGGCAATCCACTCCAGTACTCTTGCCTGGAAAATACCATGGATGGAGGAACCTGATAGGCTACAGTCCATGGGGTCGCAAAGAGTTGGACACGACTGAGCGACTTCACTTTCACTTCTTTCACTTTCTTTCTTTCTTAAGGCTAGATTTATGGCCCAGGATATAATCTATCCTGGAGATTGTTCTGTGTGCATTTGAGAAGATGAAATTCTTTGTTTAGGGGTGAACTGTCTTATAGATAATAATTAGGTCTAACTGGTCCATTGCATCATTTAAAGTTAGTGTTTCCTTGATAATTTTCTGTTTGGTTGATCTATCCATAGGTGTGAGTGGGGTATTAAAGTCTCCCACTATTATTGTGTTACTGTTAATTTCCTCTTTCATACTTTTTAGCATTTGCCTTACATATTGCAGTGCTCCAATGTTGGGTGCTTATATATTTATAACTGTTATATGTTCTTCTTGGACTGATCCTTTGATCATTATGTAGTGTCCTTCCTTGTCTCCTTTCACAGCCTTTATTTCAAAGTCTATTTTATCTGATAGGCGTATTGCTACTCCTGCTTTCTTTGGCTCTCCATTTGCATGAAATATCTTTTTCCAGCCCTTCACTTTCAGTCTGTATGTGTCCTTTGTTTTGAGGTGAGCCTCTTGTAGACAGCATATATAGGCATCTTGTTTTTGTATCCATTCAGCCAGTCTTTATCTTTTGGTTAGGGCATTCATCTCATTTACATTTAAGGTAATTATTAATAAGTATGATCCCGTTGCCATTTACTTTATTGTTTTGGGTTCCAGTCTGTAAACCTTTTTGGTGTTTCTTGTCTAGGAAAGATCCTTTAGCATTTGTTGAAGAGCTGCTTTGGTGGTGCTAAATTCTCTCAGCTTTTTCTTGTCCGTAAAGCTTTTGATTTCTCCTACATATTTGAATGAGAGCTTTGATGGGTACAGTAATCTGAGTTGCAGGTTTTGCTCTTTCATCGCTTTAAGTATACCCTGCCATTCCCTTCTGGCTTGAAGAGTTTCTATTGAAAGATCAGCTGCTATCCTTATGGGGATCCCCTTGTATATTATTTGTTGCTTTTCCCTTGCTGTTTTTAATATTTGCTCTTTATGTTTCATCTTCACTAATTTGATTAATATGTGTCTTGGGGTATTTTCTGTATGCATGTCAGGAAGCAACAGTTAGAACTGGACATGGAACAACAGACTGGTTGCAAATAGGAAAAGGAATATGTCAAGGCTGTATATTATCACCCTGCTTATTTAACTTATATGCAGAGTACATAATGAGAAACGCTGGGCTGGAAGAAACGCAAGCTGGAATCAAGATTGCCGGGAAAAATATCAATAAGCTCAGATATGCAGATGACACCACCCTTATGGCAGAAAGTGAAGAGGAACTAAAAAGCCTCTTGATAAAAGTGAAAGAGGAAAGTAAAAAAGTTGGCTTAAAGCTCAACATTGAGAAAACGAAGATCATGGCAATCAGCCCCATTACTTCATGAGAAATAGATGGGGAAACAGTGGGAACAGTGTCAGACTTTATTTTTGGGCTCCAAAATCACTGTAGATGGTGACTGTAGCCATGAAATTAAAAGACATTTATTCCTTGGAAGACAAGTCATGACCAACCTAGATAGCATATTCGGAAGCAGAGACATTACTTTGCCAACAAAGGTCCGTCTAGTCAAGGCTATGGTTTTTCCATCGGTCATGTATGGATGTGAGAATTGGACTGTGAAGAAGGCTGAGCGCTGAAGAATTGATGCTTTTGAACTGTGGTGTTGGAGAAGACTCTTGAGAGTCCCTTGGACTGCAAGGAGATCCAATCAGTCCATTCTGAAGATCAGCCCTGGGATTTCTTTGGAAGGAATGATGCTAAAGCTGAAACTCCAGTACTTTAGCAACCTCATGCAAAGAGTTGGCTCATTGGAAAAGACTTTGATGTTGGGAGGGATTAGGGGGAAGAGGAGAAGGGGACAACCGAGGATGAGATGGCTGGATGGCATCACTGACTCGATGGACATGAGTCTGAGTGAACTCCGGAAGTTGATGATGGACAGGGAGGCCTGGCATGCTGCAATCCATGGGGTCGCAAAGAGTCGGACATGACTGAGAGACTGAGTGAACTGAAGTGAACAGCAGTATTTTGCCTTGGGTTTGTCCTGTTTGGCACTCTCTGGGTTTCATGGACTTGAATGGCTAGTCTCCTTCCCCATTTTAGGGAAGTTTTCATCTATTATCTCCTCACGAATTTTCTCATGCCCTTACTTTTTGTCTTCTTCTTCTGGGACTCATATGATTCGAATGTTGGCATGTTTAACATTGTCCCAGAAGTCTCTGAGGTTGTCCTCATTTCTTTTAATTCTGTTTTCTTTTTCCTCTCTGCTTTATTTATTTCCACCATTCTGTCTTCCACCTCACTTATACTGTCTTCTGCCTCAGTTATTCTACTGCTGGTTCCCTCCAAAGTGTTTTGGCCTCAGTAATTGCATTATTCATTATTGACTGATTTTTTTTTTTATTTCTTCTAAGTCCTTGTTAAACATTTGTTGCATCATCTCAATCCTTCTCTCTAGTGTATTTATCTGTAATGCCATTTTGTTTTCAAGATTTTGGATCATCTTTCCCATCATTATTCTGAATTGTTTTTCAGATTTAATCCACAATTTTGAAAACAAAATAAAGTTATAAATAAATAATCTGGAGACAATGATTGAGAAGACACAGGCTTGTATTACTGTGATATTAAATGGCTTGCCTTGGAAACGAGCAGAGATCATTCTGTAGTTTTTGAGCTTGCATCCATGTACTGAATTTCAGATTTTTTTTTTTCTACTTCTGCTTTATTGACTATACCAAAGCCTTTGACTGTGTGGATCACAATAAACTGGAAAATTCTGAAAGAGATCGGAATACCAGACCACCTGCCCCAGAAGCAACAGTTAGAACTGGACGTGGAACAACAGACTGGTTCCAAATAGGAAAAAGAGTGTATCCAGGCTGTATATTGTCACCCTGCTTATTTAACTTATATGCAGAGTACATCATGAAAAATGCTGGGCTGGAAGAAGCACAAGCTGAAATCAAGATTGCCAGGAGAAATACCAATAACCTCAGATATGCAGGTGACACCACCTTTATAGCAGAAAGTGAAGAGGAACTAAAAAGTCTCTTGTTGAAAGTGAAAGATGAGAGTGAAAAAGTTGGCTTAAAGCTCAACATTCAGAAAAAGAAGGTCATGGCATCTGGTCCCATCACTTCATGCAAATAGATGGGGAAAGAGTGGAAACAGTGTCAGACTTTATTTATTTGGGCTCCAAAATCACTGCAGACGGTGATTACAGCCATGAAATTAAAAGATGCTTACTCCTTGGAAGGAAAATTATGACCAACCTAGATAGCATATTGAAAAACAGAGACATTACTTTGCCAACAAAGGTCCGTCTAGTCAAGGCTATGGTTTTCCATCGGTCATGTATGGATGTGAGAGTTGGACTGTAAAGAAACCTGAGCGCTGAAGAATTGATGCTTTTGAACTGTGGTGTTGGAGAGGAGTCTTGAGAGTCCCTTGGACTGCAAGGAGATCCAACTAGTCCATTCTGAAGGAGATCAGCCCTGGATGTTCTTTGGAAGGAATGATGCTAAAGCTGAAACTCCAGTAGTTTGCCCACCTCATGCAAAGAGTTGACCTACTGGAAAAGACTCTGATGCTGGGAGGGATTTGGTGCAGGAGGAGAAGGGGATGACAGAGGATGAGATGGCTAGATGGCATCACTGCCTCGATGGACATGAGTTTGGGTGAACTCTGGGAGTTGGTGATGGACAGGGAGGCCTGGCATGCTGCAATTCATGGGGTCACAAAGAGTCGGACATGACTAAGAGACTAAACTAAACTGAGTAGGTTATAAAAATGAAAATTAAATTAATTATAAAGAACTTAAAAATTTTAAAAATGATAATAATAAAAATATATCTAGAAATTACTCTGGAGCTGTTGTGGGCAGTGTGCAGTCAGTTCAGTTTCAGATAGTTCCTTGTTCCATCTTTTACTTCTTCTCAAGGTCTATAGGCCCCTTCCAATGCTTAGTTAGAGTTAACTACAGGTTTTATTTATTTATTTTTTTAAATTAAATTTATTTATTTTTTTAATTACAATACTGTATTTGTTTTGCCATACATTGACACGAATCAGCCATAGGTGAACACAATCTCCCAATGCTGAATCCCCCTCCCACCTCCCACCCCCTCATCCTCTACTTGAATCATCCTGTGCATCAGCCCCATGCCTCTGTTGCACCTGTCACTTCCAGTTCCTTCATTTCTGTTTTTTTGTTTTGGTGTTTTTTTTTTTTTTTGGCTTCCTGTTTTTAAGTCTCTTCAGTGTCTGATTTCTGCACTGACAGAAGGGGGTGAAGCTGGTCACTTTTTAAGGCTCACTTCTTTTGCTGTATTGTAGGGAGTGAGGAACACTGCAAACAAGTATCACTGGTGTGTGTGGGGAGTGCTCACACTGTATGGACCACACTAGGTTGGCCCCAAGTCACGGCAGCATGTGCTTTCTGGGCCTACACTGCTCAGGCTCCAGGTTGCTATGCAAGAATACTGTCCAAAGCAAGCTCTGCATTTTTGTGTGCTTCCCATGTCCAGGCAGCTCAGGCGATCAGGTGCTTAGTGAGTGTTCCAGGTGTGCCATGTGTCTTAATCACCTCCTTGGTTCTTGCCACTCAGTTTCTCGGGTGTGCTGCTGGAGTACCATCTTATGTGTGCTGCGTATATCCTCTGGGGAGCTGATCTCTGGCTTCAACTCTCTTGGCAGATGTCAGCCATCTAGGATCCTAGGAAGATGTGGTTAGCAACTGGGAGCCTACTCAAAGTTTGGTGGAGGATGCCCCTCCCTGGGACTGAGATTGCCTCTTGCCTTCCAGTTCTGGCTGTCGCGCACCTGCCTCTCCACCTCCAGTGGCAGGGAGAACACTGTATGCAGCAGGCTAGCTCTCCTTTGGTATTGGCTCAATCCTTTGTTCTGTAAAGGGCCAGGTTGGAGCTTTTGATTGGAAAGTTCAAAAAAAAAAATTTTTTTTTTTTTTTCTCTCTCTCTCTCTGGCTATCCCACAGTTTGGGCTGCTAGCTCACGTTAGCTCCCTCAGATTGTCCTCAGAGCATTCAGGCCCAGTTCTTACCCTAAACATGCAGCCTGTCCTGCCCCCACCTGCTAGTGCTGGATGTGAGTGTCTGGGCTACTTCTTCACTGGGAGTTATTGTTAGGCACATATTCTGTGTTTTTTGTTTCCTCCCAGTTATGTTGCCCTCTGAGATCCAAAACTCCCCACAGACCCACTGGTTTGGAAACTTCTCTTCACAATTCCCTCCCCAGGACAGGTCTCTGTCCCTAACTCTTTGATTCTCTTTTTGTCTTTTATATTTTGTCCTACCTCATTTTGAAGAGAATGCGCTGCCTTTTTGGGTGCCTGATGTCCTCCACCAGCATTCAGAAGTTGTTTTGTGGCAGTTTCTCAGCATTCAAATGATCTTTTGATGTTTTATGGGGGAGAAAGTGGTCTCCCTATTCTATTCCCTCCACCATCTTACCTATCTTTCCTAGGGCTTCTTGACATATTCTGCCATTCTCTACCAGAAGGTTCTGACTATTATTTGATTGTAATTCTCCATAACTTTCCTAAGAAATCAATGAGAAAGTTAGGGGATGGCCCTAGGCCTTGTACCTCTGTGACAAATGCTTATCAATGCCCCCTGATGTATTATACTCTCACCCTTATAGCCATCAATCAGTTATTTTATGGGACAGAGGACTGCCACTTGGTTTGTGATATCAACAAACAAGACGATTGGATAGACTGCATGCAGGCAGTCCCTTCAGAAAAAGAACTTGACTCAATTATTTGAACTATGAACATTGTCAATCAGTCAAGAGTACACTTTGGAAGGAATGTAAACCTGTGCCCCCCACAATATAGGTTATGCTGGAAAGGCCTCAACAAATGTAACCAACACTTTCTTGCCAAAGCCACTGCATATGACCCTTGGATTATACTTCTTGTGCGGAAGTCAGGTATTAACTTATAGCTCTCCCCCAAACACACTAACTTTTACCCTAGAGGTGGTCATAAGAGACCTGAAAGTTTTTAAGCAAACAGTAATAGGTTTAGCAATCTTTAGATGTGATGCTCAAGAGGTATAGCATGCTGACTCTGTAGACCCTGTGGTCACATATTTCTACAAATAGATCTGTTCAGTTAGAAAAGGTGATCCAAAATGCTTTCCCACATTTGACTGAGGTGAACAATTATGCCAGCCTAGCTAAGGAAAGCATTCGGGTCTGATTCAGATCACTAAACAGGACTATTGTGAATGGCAGAATCTCCCTAGATTCCCTCCCTCTGACTAAATCAGAGACTGCACATTCACTGATACATCCTGTTGTATCTGGTTTAATTGTTGGACCAAATGGCAATATCAATATAGAAATTTAAGGAAAATTCCGCCTAGCTTTTGAAAGTAGACCAAAATGGTTTAAGGGTTCAGTTTAGCTGACTAATTCTGGGTCCCTAGGCCATGGATGTGAAGAAGGAAATGGCAACCCACTCCACTGTTCTCGTCTGGAGAATCCCAGGAACGGAGGAGCCTGGTGGGCTGCTGTTTGTGGGGTTGCACAGAGTCGGACACGGCTGAAGCGATTTAGCAGCAGCAGCAGGCCATGGATGACATTCAGATTGTGCATCAACTTCATTCTGCTGATTATAATCCTATTGATTGTATGGGAGAAACTGAACAGATATGGCCCTAGCCTCTACTGGCCAGATGAATCAGTGGCTAACAGAATGTATAATCATGGAAAACTTCATCAGAAGCCAAAGCAATGTAAAAACAAAGGATGGATATTATCAAGATACAGTTCTCCATGTTTCTCTATTTTGTGTGCATTTTGCAAATCAGTCACTAACTGTTCTTTGTTCTGGATATCTTTTTGATAATGTTTGTAAAGGTAATAGCCTTGAGACAGGGTTTTACACTGGAGTAAAAGAAGGCCTAACTGAAGTTGTTCAATTGCAATTGACTCTTTGCAACCCCATAGACTGTAGCCTGCCAGGCTCCTCCATCTATGGCATTTTGCAGGCAAGAATACTGGAGTAGGTTGCCATTTCCTTCTCCAGGAGAACTTCCCAACCCAAGAACTGAATCTGGGTCTTTACCAGCTGAGCCACCAGGGAAGCCCAAAAAGGCCTAATTGCTGACAATTTTTAAAGATCCTAGTTCCCAAAGCTTAGGGTGCTTCTTTTGAGAGCAGACATAAGCGTCTGTGTCCATCCATGTCATATTGTGGAGCAAAGACAGATGGAACAAATATGCTGATGTTTATGCTGTCTTTTGTGCCATGTGTAAGAAAGGCCCTTGTTTCTGACCGAGAAGTTCTGTGGCTCTTATTAACATCTATGAGCAAGTGACAGACTGATTTGTTTAACTTGTAAGATAAAAGATCAGAAATTTCAGAGTAACAATACCCAGAGTAAGAGTAATTCTTCTTGGGATCCTCCAAGTATACCCTCCTTGACTGTCATAAAAACTGTTTTAACAGCTCCTAGGAAGTTATTTTGTGAAATATGAATGAGCTTGGGCTTTAAAATCACAAACATTTGAAGAGAAAACCCAGGGTTGCTGCTTGTAAAAGCACAAGAACATCAATAACATAGAGGTATTGTGATGAATAAATGTGGTAGTATTAATAATGTTTTTATACAACATCTGGCCAGCTAAAAAATCAATCAGTGATATTTATTTTTCTCTAAGAGTTCTTATAGATTTGGGTACTAAATTGAGAGGCATATAAATAGAAGGAGTACAAATAAAAATATATTATACTCTCCATATAAATACCATATATTTGTTTAATAAACTGAAAATACCCCAAAATAAATAGAAAAAATGAACTATAATGGGGGCCCTCAAAAACAAAGGGGCTAGCTTGCGGTCGAAAACCCAAGATGGCGCCTGGCAGAAGAGAAGAGGGAGGGCCGTGGTGGCCGGCCAAAGTTTTAATTGGCTCCCTGATTTCTGTGCACATAGACAGTGTGTGATCCTATAGACTCCGTTATAATGAAGGTGACAATTTGACCTTAAGGATTGGGGCAACTATGGAACCCCCCCCCCGGTATAGGGGGGGAGGGGCGGGGGCCCCGCGCGCGGTGGGGGGGGGGGGGGGGGGGGGGGGGCGGCCCCCGGCGGGCCCCGGCCCTTTCATCATGCAGAGCAGTTTTTAATGATTTAATTATCTTCTTTTTTAAATAAAATTATAAAAAGGAAATTTTAGAAAATGGTATGTATACAATTTTGTATCCTAAAGTGGGAATATCTTGAAAGTGGTTCTAGTGAATTTATTTTCAAGACACAAATATATTATTATTGCAAGCCAGAGAGCTTGGCTGTTGAATTTTTGTTAAATCTACCAGTTAGGAACATAAATGAGACTTTCATAGACTCTTTTCTTTAGCCCAACCATCTGGACATTTTCTGTATTTTGATTAAAAATAAGGAACCCATTTGACAAAAACTTATAATGCAGTTAAATTCCAAGCTTCCACAGAGAAAAAACCAGAGATAATAGGTAAAAATTTTATTTTATTTTATTTTATTTTTTATTTTTTAATTTTTAATACTTTATTCTACATTACAATATTGTATTTGTTTTGCCATACATTGACATGAATCAGCCACAGGTGTCCACGATCTCCCAATGAAAAAGCCCCCTCCCACCTCCCACCCCACATCCTCTCCCTGAATCATCCGTGCACCAGCCCCATGCATCCTGCATCCTGTATTGAACATAGACTGGCGCTTCATTCTTACAAGATAGTATACGTGTTTCAATGCCGTTCTCCCAAATCATCCCACCCTCTCCCTCTCCCTCAGAGTCCAAAAGTCCTTTCTATATCTCTGAGTCTCTTTTGTCGTCTCACATAGAGGGTCTTCACTACTATCCTAAATTCCACATATATGTGCAGTATACTGTATTGGTGTTTTTCTTTCTGGCTTACTTCACTCTGTAGAATCGGCTCTAATTTCATCCATCTCATTAGAACTGAGTCAAATTTATTCTTTTTAAGGGCTGAGTAGTACTCCATTGTGTATATGTACCACAGCTTTCTTATCCATTCATCTGCTGATGGACATCTAGGTTGTTTCCATGTCCTGGCTATTATAAACAGTGCTGCAATGAACATTGGGGTACATGTGTCTCTTTCAATTCTGGTTTCCTCGGTGTGTATGCCCAGCAGTGGGATTGCTGGGTCATAAGGCAGTTCTATTTGCAATTTTTAAGGAATCTCCACACTGTTTTCCATAGTGGCTGTACTAGTTTGCATTCCCACCAGCAGTGTAAGAGGGTTCCCTTTTCTCCACATCCTCTCCAGCATTTCTTGCTTATAGACTTTTGGATCGCACCCATTCTGACTGGTGTGAAATGGTACCTCATGGTGGTCTTGATTTGCATTTCTCTGATAATAAGTGATGTTGAGCATCTTTTCATGTGTTTGTTAGCCATCCATATGTCTTCTTTGGAGAAATGCCTATTTAGTTCTTTGGCCCATTTTTTGATTGGTTCGTTTATTTTTCTGGAGTTGAGCTGCATAAGTTGCTTGTATATCTTTGAGATTAGTTGTTTGTCAGTTGTTTCGTTTGCTATTGTTTTCTCCCATTCAGAAGGCTGTCTTTTCACCTTGCTTATAGTTTCCTTTGTTGTGCAGAAGCTTTTAATTTTAATTAGATCCCATTTGTTTATTTTTGCTTTTATTTCCATTATATTGGGAGGTGGATCATAGAGGATCCTGCTGTGATTTATGTCAGAGAGTGTTTTGCCTATGTTTTCCTCTAGGAGTTTTATAGTTTCTGGTCTTACATTTAGATCTTTAATCCATTTTGAGTTTATTTTTGTGTATGGTGTTAGAAAGAGATCTAGTTTCATTCTTTTACAAGTGGTTGACCAGTTTTCCCAGCACCACCTGTTAAAGAGACTGTCTTTACTCCATTGTATATTCTTGCTTCCTTTGTTGAAGATAAGGTGGCCATAGGTGTGTGGGTTTATCTCAGGGCTTTCTATTTTGTTCCATTGATCTATATTTCTGTCTTTGTGCCAGTACCACACTGGCTTAATGACTGTGGCTTTGTAGTAGAGCCTGAAGTCAGGCAAGTTGATTCCTCCAGTTCCATTCTTCTTTCTCAAGATTGCTTTGGCTATTTGAGGTTTTTTGTATTTCCATACAAATCTTGAGATTATTTGATCTAGTTCTGTGAAAAATACTGCTGGTAGCTTGATAGGAATTGCACTGAATCTGTAGATTGCTTTGGGTAGTATACTCATTTTCACTATATTGATTCTTCCAACCCATGAGCATGGTATATTTCTCCATCTATTAGTGTCCTCTTTGATTTCTTTCATCAGTGTTTTATAGTTTTCGATATATAGGTCTTTAGTTTCTTTAGGTAGGTATATTCCTAGGTATTTTATTCTTTTCGTTGCAATGGTGAATGGGATTGTTTCCTTGACTTCTTTTTCTACTTTCTCATTATTAGTGTACATATTAAAAAAAAAAATCATTGTCACATCAAAAAGTCCTTAATTATAGCAATGATCTATGATTGGAACTTTTAAAATATCTGCAGTGAAACAAATGGCTATGTTTAAACTTGCTTATTTAAGTTTTCAATTATTTAAATATAGCTATTGCTAAGGAATTAGTTGGAGTCATTAGGAAAGCAACTTTCAAAAAACTAATTCTGGCACATGACAGAGACAAAATTGGAGGATTAGTACAGAAAAATGTGCCCAAATATTATGATCTTAATCATTATATCTAAATTAGTATAAAATTAAAATCTAGTTGATAATTGAATTCAATTATGCTTCTCTATTTAGATATTAAGACCATTAATTCTATTAGCTAATTAAAAAGTGAAATCATGCAATTGTAAATAATTCTTATTAATTGAAGACAAAGGCCATTTATTCATTTATCAAATATTTTGTCATGTAACCACTATATGCCTGGCCATGAGGTTGTCATCATAGATACAGAGTAAATATGGCAATTATTCCAATTCTGATGATCCATTTGAAACACCTTGTGTCTAGGATTGGAAATCCCTTCAAAACTGAGAGTGCAAAATGGGCAAAGGGGATTAAGAGGTACAAACTTCCAGTTACAAAATAAATAAGTCACAGGAAATAAAAATCTGAGGGTGTGTTGAAAATAACAGAGGTATAACATAAAGTTTATTTTTGTGATACAAAATAAATTATAATTGTAAAAAGAAAAATTCAAATTTCACATATATTATTGAATTAGAATAAACAAAACAGATATATATATATATATAAATTGAAAATAGAAATATTAAATAGACAAACTGGGAAGATTATTAAGTGTGGATTGTGAGGTTGTGGGTAATCTTGGTGCTTTTTGGATTTCCAAAATTTGAGCAATAGGCAAACTCCTATACATCAATTTATTTTTAAATGGGAAAACTCCTACATGTCAATCCCTTTTCCATAGGTCCTTATCTTGTTGAGTAAAAGGTATGATTATTACAAATATATAATAAGTATAGTTCAATATATATATATATATATAACAAATATATATAAGTATAGTTAAAACAGAATCAAATCAAATCAAAAGACCTGGGTTTTGTTCTCGGTCAACCATTAATTTGTTCTTTGATTCTAAGCATATTTGGGCCTAATTTCTTTTATGTGCATGGTCATGGATTTTGACTGTGTGAGCTCTATACATTTTTCTCATCTTTAAGAAAATAAGTTCTATTCTTAAAGTAGCTGAGAGTCATATAATGCCAGGCTCTTTTTAAAAAAAACAACCCACACACACACACACACACACACACACACACACATATATACACACAGACATGGCATATTGCCTAATTTTGATAATAACAATAACTCCTATCTCATAATACTTCAACTTTTTAATATTTACCCTCACTATTGACAGATCTGGGGCTTCGCTGGTGGCTCAGAGGATAAAGCGTCAGCCTGCAATGCAGGAGACCCTTATATCTCCAATAATAATTGTATCGGGGTTTTGCAGAAAATCAGATTATATGTATCTCCTGCTGAATTTTTTTCGGCTCCAAAATCACTGTAGATGGTGACTGCAGCCATGAAATTAAAAGACGCTTACTCCTTGGAAGAAAAGTTATGACCAATCTAGATAGCATATTCAAAAGCAGAGACATTACTTTGCCCACTAAGGTCCGTCTAGTCAAGGCTATGGTTTTTCCAGTAGTCATGTATGGATGTGAGAGTTGGACTGTAAAGAAGGCTGAGTGCTGAAGAATTGATGCTTTTGAACTGTGGTGTTGGAGAAGACTCTTGAGAGTCCCTTGGACTGCAAGGAGATCCAACCAGTCCATTCTGAAGGAGATCAAGCCTGGGATTTCTTTGGAAGGAATGATGCTAAAGCTGAAACTCCAGTACTTTGCCCACGTCATGCGACGAGTTGACTCATTGGAAAAGACTTTGATGTTGGGAGGGATTTGGGGCAGGAGGAGAAGGGGACGACCGAGGATGATATGGCTGGATGGCATCACTGATTTGATGGACGTGAGTCTTAGTGAACTCTTGGAGTTGGTGATGGACAGGAGAGCCTGGTGTGCTGCGATTCATGGGGTCGCAGAGAGTCGGACACGACTGAGCGACTGAATTGAACTGAACTGAAGCATTTCAACTTTTGTCTATTATGTTATTATGAATATTGTGTACTATTAATAGTTGGCATGTGGACACATGCTTTTGTTGTGTTTTTCTTATATTCTAGATATAAATATCAAATGTATGATTTATAAATATTTTCTCTCATTTTGTGGACTGTCTTTTCACTTTTCATTTTTTTTTGGCTACATATGGGATCTTATATTTTTGGGGGGGACATATGGGATCTTAGTTCCCTGACCAGGGATCAAATCCATGCCCCTTGCATTGGAAACACATAATCTTAATAACTGGACTGCCAGGTAAGTCCCATCTTTTCACTTTGTTGATGATTTACTTTGTAGTGCAAATTTCTAATCTTGATAAAATCCATTAAAAAATGAAAATCTTCCCTTAACAGTTTGCAATAATTTATTCATATGTTATTAAAACATATTCTAGATTTAGCCCTTAAATTTAGGTCTTGGATTCATTTTGAATCAATTTTTGCATATATTGTAAGTCAAAGAGGGGCCCAATCTCATTTTTTTTTGACTAAAATCTAATTGTGCCAGCACCATGTGGTGAAAAGATATTCTTTCTCAGTGAATGATCTTGGCATTTTTATAAAAAAATCAGTCAATCATAGCATATGGATTTATTTAGTGACTCAAATCTGTTATAGTGGCTTATGTACCTAGTTTATTGCTAGTATCACACCATCTTGATTAATGTAGCTTTGCAATACGTTTGTAAATCAGGAAGTGTCAGTATCCTAGCATTGTTCTTTCATGTGATTATTTTGGCTATTCTGGGTCTATTGAATTTCTGTATTCAATTCAATATCAGCCTGTGAGTTTCTGGAAAACAAAACAAAACAAAACAAACACCAAACTACCACCAGGGTTTCATGCAACCTGTGTTGCATTAAATCTTTAAACTAAATTGGGAAGCACTACCATTTTAACACTATTATATCTTCTAATCCATCAACATGGATGTCACTTCATTTATCTAGTTTTTCTTAATTCACATACATTTTTATTATACTGAACCCATAACCCTTCATCAAATCTAAGATATCTATAGATCGTCCTCCTTATTTAGCTGTGTATGTGTGTATGCATGTGCTGATTCACTTCAGTTGTGTTTGACTCTATGCTCTAATACCTATTAAAAATACATATAAATGTGGGCTTCCCTGGTGGCTCAGTATTGGGAAGCCCACCTCTCAATGCAGGAGAGGTAAGTTACATCTCTAGGTTGGCAGTATCTCCTGGATAAGGAAATGGTTTCAGTATCCTTACCTGGGAAATGCCATGGACAGAGGAGTCTGGTGGGCTACACAATTCATGGGGTCGCAAGAATTGTACATAATTTAGCAATAAAAACAACACGATATAAATGATGCCCACTTTCAGAACTCTGAGGACTATAAATTATTTAGATTTTCCCTATTTATAGGGAATGATTTATTTAGGTATTGAAATATGGTTAATTTTTCTGCTGTGGCTGAAGGTTCTTTGTATAAGGCTTATCAAAGAAAAAGATAACCAATGAAATAGACGGTCTTTTAACTTATACAAAATGCACACACACTATATGTTTGCATAAGACCATAAAAAAACTGGAAGAAAATATACCAATTTGTTATAATAGTAACTTCTGAAGAGAAATGAGAAATGTGATTGAGGTAAAGAAGAGGACAAAGTACTGTTTACTTACAAAATTTTAAAAATGTTATCAGGTATTTCTGGTATAATATTTAATATGAATAGCAATAAATATAAATAAGTCCTATTAAAATTAGTTTTTCAATATGTATCACCTAAAAGTATAGTACCCTGGCTGACCTTGAGATTCCCAGTGGTGCTCAGCAGCAGGTTGAAAGGTTTGTGGTTGTAGTGTAGAATATTAGCTGAATGGATATATTTTAACGGAGGATCTGGTAAAGAAAACAGTAGATTTGGTTATCACTGTGATATTGTGTCTTCAAGAACTTAGAGATCTGTTTCCATGAGGTCTTATACTATATATCTATCTGTCTATCAATATATAGATAGATATCTCATTTGCCTTATGATTGGCCCTCAAAATTTCTTTCTCCAAGAAAGAGACACTGTTCAAACCCAAAGACTATCTGCTGGTGGTATTTCCTCTTACTCAGGGAATGTCAGCCTTTTGCTCTACTCGGGCCTCCAGCTGATTGTGTTGTGCTGTGTTGAATTGTATCTGACTCTTTGGAACACCATAGTCCACCAGGCTCCTCTGTCTATGGGATTTTTCCAGGCAAGAATACTGCAATGGGTTGCCATGCCCTTCCCCAGGGGATCTTCCTGACCCAGGGATCAAATCTATGTCACTTATGTCTCCTGCAGTGGCAGGAAAGTTCTTTATCATTAGTGGCACCTGGGAAGCCCTTTCAGCTGATTAGATGTGACCTATCTGATTTATGGAAGGTGATATGCTTTATTCAAAGTCCAGTGACTTAAATGTTATAGTCATGAAAGAATACCATCACATAATCATCCAGAATAATGTCTGACCACATAACTGGGCACAGTGATCCAGCAAAGGTGACACATAAACTTAATCATCACAAGGACTAAGCACTTGTTATCATTTAAGATCAACTTAGTTCCCAATATTAAGATATAATAGTAAGATATTTTGGTTCCCAGAAGAAGGTATTGCATATCACTTCTTTTCCAAACTCTAGGACTTATTACAATAACTTCACATGCTCTCTCACTTATGTAAATGAGCCAAACAAATTTAGTTCCAAGTGTAATTCAGAGATCAAATTGCCAACATGCATTAAACCATAGTAAAAGCAAGACAGTTCAGGAAAAATATTTACTTCTGCTTTATTGACTACACTAAAGCCTTTGACTGTATGGGTCACAGGAAACTGTGGAAAATTCTTAAAGAGATGGGAATATCAGACCACCTGACCTGCCTCCTGAGAAATCTGTATGTGGGTCAAGAAGCAACAATTAGAACAGGACATGGAACAACAGACTGGTTCCAAATTGGGAAAGGAGTATGTCAAGGCTGTACATTGTTACCCTACTTATTTAACGTATATGCCATGTATATCATGCAAAATACCTGACTGGATGAAGCACAAGCTGGAATCAAGATTGTTGGGAGAAATATCAATAACCTCAGATATGTGGATGACACCACCCTTATGGCAGAAAGCAAAGAACTAAAGAGCCTCTTGATAAAAGAGAAAGAGGAGAGTGAAAAAAACTGGCTTAAAGCTCAACATTCAGAAAACTAAGGTCTGGCATCTGGTCCCTTCACTTCATGGCAAATAGTTCGGGAAACAGTGACAGACTTTTGGACTCCAAAATCACTACAGATGGTGATGCAGCCATGAAATTAAAAGATGCTTGCTCCTTGGAAGAAAAGCTATGACCAGACTGACAGCATATTAAAAAGCAGAGATATTACTTTGCCAACAAAAGTCCATCGAGTCAAAGCTATGGTTTTTCCAATAGTCATGTATGTATGTGAGAGCTGGACTATAAAGAAAGCTGAGCACTGAAGAATGGATGCTTTTGAACTGTGGTGTTGGAGAAGACTCTTGAGAGTCCCTGGGACAGCAAGGAGATCAAAACATTCAATCCTTAAAGAAATCAGTCCTGAATATTCATTTGGAAGGACTGAAGCTGAAGCTGAAAATCCAATACTTTGACCACCTGATGTGTAGAAATGACTCACTGGAAAAGATCTTGATTCTGGGAAAGATTGAAGGCAGGAGGAGAAGGGGACGATAGAGGATAGGTGGTTAGATGGCATCACCAGCTCGATGAACATGAGTTTGAGCAACTCCGAGAGTTGGTGATAGACAGGGAAGCCTAGTGTGCTGCAGTCCATGGGGGTTGCACAGAGTTGGACACTGCTGAGCGACTGAACTGAACTGATACTTCAGTTTAAATATCAGTGGTGGCTGGCTCAGTGGTACAGAACCTGTCTGCCAATACAGGAGGCTCAGGTTCAGTCCTTAGGTTGGGAATATCCCCTGGAGGAAGATTTGGCAACCCACTCCTGTATACCTGACAGGAAAATCCAGTGCACAGAGGAGCCTAGCCAGTTACAATCCATTAGGTTGTATAGAGACAGACATGACCTAGTAACTGATCAACAACAACAAATACTCCAGTTTAGCAGTAGACTTGCTCATAAAGACTTTTGTATACATTGAATTGTTCCACATTGTTATCTTTGTAGTGTCAGATACATTTTCTCTATATTTTTCATTGATTTGCAACTGAGTATGGCTCTTAGACTTTCAGCCTTAAGGTTTAGATGGTTTATATTTCCATTGATTAAGATATTAATTTGTGAATAACCTATGACTAAACAACTAAAAAAATGCTAAATCATACTAGTGATTTACTACAATAAATGAAAAAAATCTGTAAAATATTCAAACCATAAATTATTTAATGGATGATATCAAATAGAGTTTAGTTTCTTATGTGAGGTGAAAATTAGAATTCTTGTTTTTAACATAGGCTTTTATAAGATATATAGTACTTAATTATAAGTACTCTGTTATATGTTTTCCCTGACTGAGTGATTAATTTACTCATTGAGAAAACTACTGAGAGGCTCCTATGTATAAAGAACTATTTCAGATGCTGTGTGCATGCTCAAATAGTTGTGTCTGAATCTTTGTGACACCATGGACTGTAGCCTGCCACTCTCCTCTGCCCATGGGATTTTCCAGGCAAGAATACTGGTGTGAGTTGCCATTTCCTCCTCCAGAGGATCTTCTTGATCAAGGGATCAAACCCATGTCTCCTGCATCCCCTGCATTGGCAGGTGGATTCTTTAACACTGAGCTACCTGGGAAGCCCTTTCTGATGATAAGGATACCAATAATAGGAAAAAATATTCTCTCTCACCACAAAAATCAATGCCATGATAAAACCTATGTTTAAAATAATAATAAAACTAAATATGTATGTAAAATATATAGCAATTTTTAATAATAGAAAAGAAAAAAAAAGGAGTGAAATTGCTATTACAAATAGAGTTGGATCAAAGCAAGACTTGTTGAGAAATTGAAACTTTCTAAGTGGTGCAGGGTAGAAACAAAAAGGCCCAAAGACTGAAGTGTCCACTGTGGTTTCTTAGAAGGCTAAAGCTGGCCCGTGTGGCTGTTGAATAGTAGCTGTAATAGGAAGGGATAAAATCAAAACGATACTGAAGCATTGAGCTTTGCAAACAAATTGTGGAGTCTGTTAGAGATACTGTTTTTACTCTGAGTGATATGGGCACCTCTGGCAAGTTCTCAACAAAGGTGATATTAATTGCCTATAATTTTAATAAATTCACTTGGGCCATAGGTAAAGCCATTAGGAGAATACTACAGTAATCCATGACTAGGGATGTAGAAGCGAGTGGAGAAGACAGCTAATTGGAGAAGCAGACTTTTGTATTTGCAGAGAAAAAAACCCTGAAAATCAGAAACCACTCCAAACATTTATCATTCATATCTGGAAGCCAGGGAAGAGTGTGAAAAGAACAAATTCCAGATATTTTTCTTTTAACCAACTCTTTTACACACAATGTTCAAATGAATAAAAATATATAACTTCTCTTGCCAAGCTTTATGCATCTTGTTGGGACAATCAGTCAAAGTTCCTAAATCAATAATTGTTTTGATTATACCGTTCCAGAGAAACAATGTATAAAAACATATTCCAGTGCAATTTCTCTCTAATCTGTTCCTCCTGTTCCATCAAGTGTGACAGTGTATTATTATATATTGACAGAAAACATCAATATGGATGATGTTAGACAGTGGGAGGAAAGCATTTTGCTGTGCCGGTTTTGTCTTCATAATAACGGCATTGATCTGTATTTCAGCTTACCCCTTGTGGCAGCTCATGGTTAATTTGCCCACATCTACATTGGTATGAGAAGTAATGTGGTGAATGTCAGGTGGGATCTGCAATTCACAGAAACAACTTTACCATCTAAAGATTTTTGTCAATTGTAAATTAATTATTAATCTGATTTGTCCTTTTCTGTTCACATTTCTGCAAATGTTAGTAAATCAGAGTCTGCTCAATCTTTTAGTAGAATTGGCCTGATAATAAGCAGTCACTTTTTGGTTTGCTTACTTTACTCTTGCTTGATTAAATAAACTATTCAGGTATTTTTATGGCTTTGGAATTTTTATAATTCTTTACACAAAATGAATTGTCTGCTTAGTGATTTTCTTATTCTTTGCCCTTCTGTGAGACTTTCAGTATTTTTAAATAACATGAAGGCTTTCATCCTATTCTTTGTCCACCAAATCATGGTAGCAGTGAGTAGAGGGAATTGAATGTTGAATCTACCCAATTAATAGTTAAAAGTGTAGACAAGTATTTATAAGAAGCATCATGTTCCTTATTTGTGTATTGTATTAAAAATACTTGCTTCACAGTCTTACAATAAATATTTAATAAGATAAAGTATATAAAACTCCATGGTTTCTGATAATTTCTTTTTAGTGTGCTTATTAGGGTTGGAATGGAAGACAGATCATATGCTCTTTAAATCAAGTCATTTTCATTCAAAAATGACTAAAGATGTGACTTCCCATTTACATTCAATGTGTTGACTATTTTTATCTATTTAGCTGGGATTTTGGTCAAGTTATTAAAATTATGGAAAATCAACACAATTGACATACACATATTAAAATCATTATTGCATTATTTATTTGATTCATTTATCTTCTATACATCACATCTATAAGGAAAACTGTATTAAAATGATTTGCATTCTCCAGTTAATAGCTAAGAATTTAATATCCTGCTGGCTTAAGGTGTTTTGCTTTTTCATAGTATATAGTCTGATTTTGAAAGCAGCTAGGCAAGAAGGCTGAGAGCGCCATGTTAAATTCCAGCTTAACTGAAGTATGAACTGGGCTTGTAGAGCTTGTTCAAAACAAGCTTCCCAGTTCATACACATGAATGTGACAGCAGAAAATCAGACACCTGGCGGCTACAGTGTTCTGGTTTTATGTTTTTAGATTCATGGCCAAGATTACTTTGTGAGTGCCAAATTGCTACCTTAATTTAAAAGCAGACAAACAGATTCAATTTTTACCACCTAAAAAATCATTCTATATTCTTGCTTAAAAACATCTCCATTAGCAAGGAGAGGAAAAACAAATTTTTTCAAAATTAATTCCCATCTGTTTTGTAGGCTTTGGACCTTGAGAAATGTCTGACAATACCACTAAACTGTAGGAATGGTTTCTGTTTTGAAATGTTAATTTCATTGCTGGAAAACTATTAAAGAGTATGACTGAATGGCTTAGGGATTGATGGTGTTAAATGAAAGTCAAAGGCCTGTTAATTTGTTTTGTTTTACATTTTTCTTGCAGTGTGGTTTTATTTGACTTTTCCAGTACACAAACCTCAGATTTAATATAGGATGGAAAAAAAAAAAAAAAACTTGTTATAAAAACCTTTATTAGCGTAGATCAGAATTTTGTACATGTCATACCTAACTCTAATATCCACTTTTGAGAAACAGGAAACATAGTGCATTTAGGTTAGTACTGTTAGTTGCTCAGTCATGTCTGACTCTTTGTGACCCCATGGACTGTAGCCCACCAGGCCCTTCTGTCCATGGGATTCTCCAGGCAAGAATACTGAAATGGATTGCCATTTCCTTCTCCAACAGTGCATTTGAGAAAAACAAAATCCAAGTGGCAAATATGTCACGTATTTTTGCTGCAAGGTAGTTAACAAGAATTTAATGATGACACATCTGAAAATGAAGAAAAAGGAAACTGGTGACCAAACAATGTGAAAAATGCACCTTACTATTTGATAACAAAAATGCACACTTAAAAAAATGAGCTTAGAGCCTAATTGCTAAAAGAGAGTTTTTTGTTGTTGTTGTTGGTTGTTTGTTTTTATGTCCTTTTGTTGCATTTTCAAGTTTGTTTAGGCTAGTCAATTGTGACATGAATTTGGTTAAACAAAGACAAATATGCTTGGCAGTGCAGCTGGGGCTTTTGAGTGCTTCTTCACTTATACTGTTATTCCCTGACCATCTATTTGCCTTCATAATATTACCAAAATTTGCTCTCAGCAGCCAGCTTTCCACACTACACTCCTCTTTCTCTTCCACATTCCCATTCCATTACACTTATTGACCCAAAGCTGTTCACTCTGCCCACTTTAACTGGCCTTCCTCTTAAGTCAATCACATTGGTTTAGGGAATATTAACAGCTTTGGCTCCTTCCACAGATCATTTTTCCTGAACTTCCAATTCCTCTCTAAAGTTCTTCCAGTGCAAGTCAAATGCAGGATTTGGTACTCTTAGAGATAGATCTGGGTATCTCTACTGACACGGCAACAGCTCTTTATGCCCATTATTGGCATCATTTTCATTGTGACTTCTCTTCTGGTTTCCTCTCTAAGTTCCCATTGCTAACAGATTCTGGAAATTTTCAAAACTAGAGACCTTTAAGGAATCTAGAAGAGCAGGAGAGATCCTGTTATCTGCCTTCTTCTGTTAGATGTCTTCTTTCTGTTGCCCATATAAAGGCAAGTAGCCTTAGCAAGTTATCCAAGATCCTTCCTGTTCTGTCCCAAATTCTCTGCCCCTTCCCCAGAGTACCCCACACATCTTCCCTAATATGTACACTGTTGTAAAAACTTTTTTCCTCTGGCTGGTGTTCCTTTTTCACAGTTTCTTACCCAGCAACTCCTACTTATTGTTTACACTCAACTTTAATATTGCCTTCTCTGTGGAAGTCTTTTCCTACTCTGAAATGTTGTACTTACAAAGGCAATTACTACTCTTCCAGAGCTGCTACTATAGTACTTTGAACAGCCAGCTCTAGGAGAGCCCTTAGAATCCAAAAGGTGGAGGAGTCTACTCTGAATGAAGTTATTCAGAATGTATCAGCAATGAAACATTGAGAAAAGTTTGAATCTACTCCACCCTAAGCAATGCAAGAAATGACTCAGAAAGACAACAGAATGTACCTTATCAAAAACGTATGAATGATTTTCATCTCAAAAGTATACTTGAGGTTCAGAAATTTCAAATTCCCAATACAAAGACATTCTCCTTGACATGATTAGTGAAAATGGATTTTATAATACTCTACTAATGTTCTAATAACATTATGGTTTCTTGTCTGGAGTTGAAGGAAATTAGTTTGACAAGATGGTTGTCAAGATTCCTGACAAGGAGTTTCAGCAAGTCACTATAGAAAGGAGGGGATATACTTAAGGAAGAGATGTCTGCCTGATTAAGGACTGAAACTTAGCAGAACTCTGCAGGGCTCTGAGATACAAATCTGTGTCCTGTGTGTTTCTTATTTGTAGGAAATTGGCTTCATTCAGGTTCCATGATCTTCCTTGAGTTCCAAAGGTAAGTTCAAACAGTTGCTAATCAAGGAAGAGAGGAAAAATAGTCAAGAAACAACAGTGCAGGCTTGGTGCAGGGTCCTATTTCCTCCTTAAGGAATATATTGATACATAACAATATCTTTGAGTTCTACTGCAGAACTAAGGGCCCTGCCAGGTGGAGGATGGCAACTTCAGGCTGACCACAAGGTTCTTGGAACATTTCCTTGTTACCTAACAAGCAACCAATTAGAAGAGAATCACATAACCTACAGCCCTCACCTCAAACTGGGTCCACAAAACTTTTCCACAAAATCCATCAGAGAGTTCAGGGTTTTTGAAATTGAGCCACTGATTTTCTTTGCTTGGCCATTCAATAAACATTTCTCTGCTCCAGGCTCTGATATTTCAGTCTATTTGGTCTCACCAGGTATCTGGCACATGAACCTTGTTTGGTAACAATTACTTTGTTTGGTATACTGAGTGTGACACTTTCACAGCATCATCTTTTAGGATTTGAAATAGTTCAACTGTGATTTCATCACCTCCACTAGCTTTGTTTATAGTGACGCTTCCTAAGGCCCACTTGACTTCGTATTCCAGGATGTCTGACTCTAGGTGAGTGATCACACCATCATGGTTATCTGGGTAATGAAGATTTTTTCTGTATTTCTGTGTATTCTTACCAGTTCTTAACACTTCTGCTTCTGTTAGGGCCATAACATTTCTCCCTTTTATTTTCTCCTTCTTTGCATGAAATGTTCCCTTGATATCTCTAATTTTCTTGAAGAGATCTCTAGTCTTTCCCATTCTATTATTTTCCTTGATTACTTTGCATTGATCACTGAGGCAGCATTGATTACTTTGCATTGATCACTGAGGAAGGCATCTTATCTCTCCTTGCTATTCTTTGGAATTCTGCATTCAAATCTTTCTTTTTCTCTTTTGCCTTTTGCATATTTTTTTTTCCTCAGTTATTTGTAAGGCCTCCTCGGACAACCATTTTGCTTTTTGCATTTCATTTTCTTGGTGATGGTCTTGATCACTGCCTCCTGTACAATGTCAGGAACCTCTGTCCAAGTTCTTCATGCAATCTGTCCATCAGATTCAATCCCTTGAACCTATTTCTCACTTCAAATGTGTAATCATAAGGAATTTGACTTAGGTCATACCTGAATGGTCTAGTGATTTTCCCTACTTTCTTCAACTGAAGTCTGAATTTGGCAATAAGGAGTTCATGATTTGAGTCACAATCAACTCCTAGTCTTGTTTCTGCTGACTATATAGAGCTACTCTGACTGCAAAGAATACAATCAATCTGATTTCAGTATTGACCATCTGGTGATGTTCATGTGTGGAGTCTTCTCTTGTGTTGTTGAAGAGGGTCTTTGCTGTGACTAGTGTGGTCTCCTTGGGAAAACTCTGTTAGCCTCTTCCCTGTTTCATTTTCTACTGGAAGGACAAATTTACCTATTACTCCAGGTATCTCTTGACTTCCTACTTTTGCATTCTAGTTCCCTATAATGAAAAGGACATCATCTCTTTTGGTGTTAGTTCTATAAGGTCTTACAGGTCTGCATAGAACTGTTCAACTTCAGCTTATTCAGCATTATTGGTTGGGGCATAGACTTGGATTACTGTGATATTGATTGGTTTGCTTTGGAAATGAACAGAAATCATTATGTCAATTTTAAGATTGCATCCAAATACTGTATTTCAGACTCGTTGACTAGATGACTACTCCATTTCCTCTATGGGATTCTTGCCCACAGTAGTAGGTAAAATGGTCATCTGAGTTAATTTCACCCATTCCAGTCTATTTTAGTTTGCTGATTCCTAAAATGTCAATGTTTACTCTTGTCATCTCCTGTTTGACCACTTCCAATTTGCCTTGATTCATGGACTTAACATTCCAGGTTCCCATGTGATATTGCTCTTTAAAGCTTCCATCACCAGTCACATCCACAACTAGCTGTTGATTTTGCTTTGGAAATTAAAATTTTCAAATTTTAATTTCAAAAATGAAATTTCTAAAATGAAATTAAAAGATGCTTGCTCCATGGAAGAAAAGCTATGACCAACCTAGACAGCATATTATAAAGCAGAGACATTACATTACATTACTGTCTAGTCTAGCAGAGACTAGACATTATAAAGTTCCATCTAGTCATAGCTATGGTTTTTCCAGTAGTCATGTACTGATGTGAGAGTTGAACTATAAGGAAAATTGAGCACAGAAGAATTGATGCCTTTGAACTGTAGTTTTGGAGAAAACTCTTAAGAGTCTCTTGGGCTGCAAGAGACTCTTGTAGCCTCCTTGTAGGTCCAATTAGTCAAATCTAAAGGAAATTAGTCCTGAATACTCATTGGAAGGACTGATCCTGAAGCTAAAACTCCAATACTTTGGCACATGATGTGAAGAACTGACTCACTAGAAAAATGATGCTGGGAAAGATCAAAGGCAGGAGAAGGGGATGACAGAGAATGAGATGTTTGGATGCCATCACTGACATGAGTTTGAGTAGGCTTCAGTAATTGGTGATGGACAGGGAAGCATGGTGTGCTACAGTCCATGGGGTTGCAAAAAGTCAGACACAACTGAGCAACTGAACTGAACTGAACCAACTTTGTTTGGTAACAGTGTATTGTTTATGACTATGTTTTTCTCAGTTCTGATTTTTTTTTCACATTAACTAGATTATAAAAAGACCAGGGAAGCATTAGCATTATATGAGAGACCTACTCCTTAGTAAAAAGACTGAGTAGATCTTTCATTCAATCAGAAGTCACACTCCTTTGTTGTTTTCCCTATCCTTTTTTTTTAATCATAAGATTTTTTTTCAATTAGAGGATAATTGCTTTATAATATTGTGTTAGCTTCAGCAATACAACAATGTGAATCAGCTATAAGTATACTTATATCCTTCCCTCTTGAGCCTCCATCCTACCCTACCCCCTTTGTCGGTAGATGGCTAAGGAAAAAATAAAACTAAAGAAACTAGAAAAGAGGGGCAAAAGTAGAATCTTGCACAATTTGTTAGATAAGAAGGGAGGTTTGACTTATGAAATAGGTCGAGAAGTATTGTCTAAATAAAAGTATTAGAGAAGAGTGAACTGGCCTTTAGTAACTTGCGATATATGCTGCTCAGTACTGGCTATGTGTTGGTCAGTTAAACAATGAGAAAGATTAGGGAAACAAAACAGGGCTAAAAAGTCAGCTTTGGGCCACTGAACCCAAAGACAAATTATCTTAGAAAAGTTATTCGAAAATGAGACCTTATCAGGCAGTGCTTATGTTCTTCAGAATTAGTAAACATTGATTTCTCTTTTAGAATAGAACTGAACCTATAAATGGGACAATTTTTTGAAAAATGAGGAAGACAGAAACAGAAATTGAGATGGGGGCTGATTGTAACACTTCCTGTTAACACATAGAAAGGAACTGTAGAGGACAGATGAATGGGTGAACTAGGAATATTTATGAGAAGATTTAGATGGAACAGATGATTTTAGAAAAACTAGTGGGTTTATTTCAACACCAGTAGGTTTGTCCAAAATATAACATGAAGGAGGAAAACTCTTAGTAACAAGTTACATACCTACCACTTCAACAGTGAACTCTTTTCTTTGGTCATGAAATAATGAATAAAGAATAAGAATTCTTTCAACTCTTCTGGAAAACATGATATAAGGACAATAAATGAACTGTCCAAAATGGTATCAGCTGACTCCTGACACTCAAGGAAAGATTCTGGTATCGTATATTCCAAGGTACATTTTCCTTATGCCAAAGAATTCAAATTTTTCTTAATTTGTTTATATCCTTAAATGTATGTTGAGATTTGATTTTCAGAAGTTTAGCTATAATTTGCATGCTTACTTGAACAACAAGCTTTTTAAATATTTGGGTCAATATGGTTTTCTTCCTTTGTTTTTATTTTTCTCACTACATTTATGATCTTTCCCTTTTCTGGTCTATTAATATCTATAAACTTCTGTTTTGGCTAATCTACTTTCTGATCCACTTATCTTATTAATCCTCTTCCTTCTCCACTGGATCATGACTTCTAGAGAGCAGAGGCTGTTTCTTTTTATCATGTGCATGATCCTAGCATCTATTATGGTATTTCATATATTATTAATTATTCAGTACATAATTATTGCTTGATAAATAAATTCTATAATCTATTTTAAATAAAGTTCTGGAACATAGGATGTATTTTTTCCATATAAAATTTTGCGAAATAAGCTGTTTCAGTCATGTATTTCTGTGAAATAAATGGTACAACACTTAGGGACTTAAAAATACCACAATTTTGTGGCTTGGGAATTTACACAGGGCTCATCTGCATGATTCTGTTCTCCATTTGGCAATATTTACCTGGTTACTGGACCAAGTTGAGCTGGCTCCCTCTTGTCTCAAGGCCCCTCCAATAGGCTGGTGAAACATTTTACATGATGGCTCAGGGTTCCTAGAAACCAAGGTAAAGACTGCCTGTCTCCTTGAGGTCTAGGTTCAAGTTTGAATAATTTCACTGCAGTGGTACATGATTGTTCAAATTAATCACAAATTAGCCCAAATTCAAGAGAAGCAAATATAGACTGCATCACAGAGGGAAGAATGTAAAGAAATTATAAATATTTCCAATCTACTATACATAAGGGGGAAGAAATTTGCTTTATACCTATTCTCACTTTCTGTGCTTGCATTAGATCTTCATCTTTAGATGCTTGAATAGAAATATAATTTTTAGAAAGGCAAAATATTCATTTATCCCGTGACTCAAGCAATGCTGGCATCAATTTCTCTGGCCTTGCCTATTCTAATTGCTTAATTCCTTCAGTGTCCAAAGTTCTTCTGATTTATTCTTTGCAGTGCCTGTGTCATTGCCTTTTACATTTTCACCCTGAGTGCTGTCAGCCCCCAAGACCTGGTCAGCTCCTTAGTGGTCCATTAATTAAATCAATACTTTTCCAGATAGAAGTAAGGAAGATAAGTTCGAGGCTTTTAAAATCTTCCACCACTAGTCCACTGTCCATTGTCCATGTGATTTTCAGATTTTCTTTATTCATTGATTGCGGGGGCTCTCTGCAGAATGAGTAGAGGCAGTGGAACTTCCCTCAGCAAAGCCGAGGGGTTCCCGAGGAGAGGTGAGCCTGCTGTCCACCAACCCAGCCCCTCGGCGAGCAAGAGACAATCAGACGCGACAGGGGTTCCGTCGAAGCAGTTCCGCTTTATTGTTGCAAACTCCCAGCTTATATAGACAAACAGGGGGTTTTAGGAGGGACTTTCCATAGTTGCACCAATCACATTAAAGGTCAAATTGTCATGTCCCTTCGTTATAACAGGAGTCTATGGAGATCACACACTGTCTACATGCTTGGAAATCAAGAGAGCCAATCAAGAACTTTGACAGACAACATAGACCCTGCCCCCATCTCTTCTGCCAGGTGCCATCTTAGGTTTTTGACCACAAAGCTAGCCCCTTTGTTTTTAAGGTTTCCCGTTTAGGGCCCCACAATTGATAAATACCTATATTATTCTTTCATGTGCCTGCTCATAAACATGTCAAATGAAGTACTAGCATTTCCATCTATATTTTTAAAATTTATTTCTAGTGTAAATTTTTAAATATTTTTATAAATCAGATACATTTTAACATGAGATGGAGTAGAAACAAAGAACTAGTTAAATATAAGCCAAATTTAAAAATTTAATCTACCATTCAAGAACTTTGCCAGTTAGTTTCACACTCTTCCCATGAATAAAAGATTCCACTCAGTATCTATGTGGTATTCTTCAAGTATACTTTGCATTCTTTCAGATCTCTGCTTTGTCTGATTCCATTCCCTTTGTCTTCTTTGGCCCTATCTGTGGAATCACAGTTATGTTTTAGCCTCTACTCAAATGTCACTAATTTTATGAAATTCTGACTGTCATGATTAAAAATTATCACTTCTTTCTAAAGATTCCTAAACAGCTTTCATTGTACTTCATGCTATAGTTCTCATGTTATAAAAATCCTTTTATCTTGATAATTACAAAGAAATTTGTCTTTGCAAAATAAAATTCTCTAGATGAGCAGAAATTGTGTGATTGCACAGTGTAAAAACTCAGTAAAGATGGGAATTAATAAATGGATGAGGGAATCAAATATTCAATAGTACTTTTAAAAATAATTGCTTTTAGTTGAAAATATATATACTATATCGATAAAGCAATTTTTGGAGAAAAACTTGGGAGAATGTCCAACAGAGAATTCGGACATTTGATTAAGAAAAATCAGTGCCTATGTTCTCCAAAGAAGGGGAGAATATTTTATCATGCACTAGTAATAGAATACTCCACTTTCTATAGTAAAATTTCAAATGTATATGTAAAAATGTATGTTGAATCATACTTCAAGTATTTTGTGGATTCTTAATGTGTATGCACAAATGTCTTTTTTCATCTTAAGAATTAAGAAAATGAATATAAAGTTTTGCTTTGTAAATGTGAATATCTTGAGCATTCATTAAATTTTTATAATTTACAGTATAATGAACAATACATAGTTTTCATTAAAGCTAATGTATAAAATGCTTTGTTTGAATTTCCTAAATATTCCTTTTGTCTAGATTGAGATATGACTGAAATTATTAGAGAAATGATTTTTTTGTATACTTTATGAGGCATAAATCTTTAACTTTATACAAGAATATCTTCCTTTCACTCTATTTTGAACAAATGATACTAAGTGGAACTAGAAATAAGTAGCCCAAAACATCTATATGAATTGTGTTGAAATGTCACAAGAAGTTTAATTTGCTTTGATTTTCTGTTCCAGTACCACTAACTGAATTATGATTAACTAAAGCATATTGCTGGCTACTTTAACTTATGCAAGTAAAAAATTTGGAGTTTTTGCATGCCTAGAATAGACATGGATGACTTTAAGATATTATTTAAAGTCTTTTAAAGTCTTTAACATTTACAGGAATGTCTCACTTTGCACTAATATAACCCATTTTCACTTTGTAAACGGTTCAAATGCTTTTAGTTCCATACAGACTGTCTCTTTAGGACAGCCCCTGGTCTCTCAAAGGCAGTATACATAATGAAATGGAAATTTCAATGACTTTTTTCCAGAAATGTGAAACAATTTAGTAGTCTCTAGAAAATGAATATCAATAGATACTTGGTAGTCATATGAAACCTGTTAAAATGTGATCAAATTATAACTCCCTGCTGTTCCCCTATAAAAGACTTTTGTATTTCTTAGAATGTCCTTTTTTCCTTTGAAATAGTAAAAGTCCTCAAGTTTATATTGCCTGTATTAAGCTTTCTATTGACTAGTTTATAAACACTTCTAGTTCATTATCATATCTAACTTATTGATGATGGATCAAGTTTGGGTAATGTTTAAGACATACAAATAGGAATATTTATCATAATAACAATACTAAAACCAAATAAGGCTAATGCTTAATTAATTACTACCTAATAAGAGACATTACTTTGCCAACAAAGGCCTGCCTAGTCAAAGCTATGGTTTTTCTAGTAATGTATGGATGTGAGAGTTGGCCTATAAAGAAAGCTGAGTGCCAAAGAATTGATGCTTTTGAACTGTGGTGTTGGAGAAGATTCTTGAAAGTCCCTGGTACAGCAAGGAAATCCAACCAGTCCATCCTAAAGAAAATCAGTCCTGAATTTTCATTGGAAGGAGTGATACTGAAGCTGAAACTCCAATACTTTGTCCACCTGATGCAAAGAACTGACTCATTTGAAAAAACCCTGATGCTAGGAAAGATTGAAGGTGGGAAGAGAAGGCGATGACAGAGGATGAGATGGTTGGATAGCATCACCAACTCAATGGACATGAGTTTGAATAAGCTCCGTGAGCTGGTGATGGACAGGGAAGCCTTGCATGCTGCAGGCCATGGGGTCGCAAAGAGTTGGACACGACTGAGTGACTGAACTGAACTGAATAAATATTACATCCATCCAGTTCTGTCATTATCTCATTCCACATTCCACATTGGTATTAACATGGAAAGGAAGTTTTGATTTTCCCCTTTTCTGTAGGAGAAAGAACTGAGGCTTAAGGAAGCTGGGCATCTGGGCTAATTAAATGCCAATTAAATGGCTGAAATGATATCAAACTCAGACCTAGTATATTCTAAGTCATGTGCATATGTATAGCACACATATCATGTAATTCATTCACTCAGTCATTACAGGTCTCAGTTTCTTATATGTATCAGATGAAAAGAAAACAGTAAAAACACAAGATTCATATATAAGTTTAATTTAGATCAATAGGATCTTATCAGCATTTTCTATAGGCATGCTGTGATTCATGGGGTCGCAAAGAGTCCGACACGACTGAGCAACTGAGCTGAACTGAATGTGTGAAATTGCAGTAGTAATTACTTAGATATTTAGAAATCATGCAGTAAATGCAATAGAATAGTATACTAGAGTATATAAGAGAACAGAGGAGAGATGGGTTGTATAAAGAATTATCAAAAGATGTGAATATTGAGTTGAGTTTAAAGGATACAGGAAAAGCAGACCCTGGGAGGTGTCTCCAAGTAGAGGAGGAGCACAGGCAGAGGTACAGAGAAGAGAATGTGTGCATATAAACACTTCATATTTAAGGCATGGTTTGAGTTGAAGCTGGACAGATAAACAAGACTGCCTAGAGGAAAAGCTTTCCCTGAGTTTGCACAACACACAATACTATGATGTACCCCTGTCTTTGGTCTGATTTTCCTTCATTTGACAATCTGTCAAATTCTATCTTATCCAAATTGCAAATTTGTAACTATCAGAGGCTGGAGAACCTAAGGTTTAAGATTATACATTCTAGAACCCTACTAACTGAATTCAAACCCTAATATTTCCACTGTTTTTATAACCTGGGGCCAGTCTTTTTTTCTCTTTTACTTTGTTCATTTATCGTATGGTGTCATTTTGCATTAAAGTAATTAATAAATGTTATTATTATGTTTCTTAAAACTTCATCTCTTGCATGAAGTTTTCTCTCTCTGTAAAATTAACTGCTCATTTCTTTCTGCCTTCACTTAAACATAACTGTGTGTTAGATACTGAATAAAAGTAATTGAATAAAAGAGTGGAGGTATGATTTTTCAATAGTATAAACATTGTATATCTTGTGATTTCCTATTTTTCCCAAACAGCTGAAGCAAGTATGTAATTTGGGCTCTGCCTCTAATAGCTTAGACATAGTACAGCATGTCTCATACCATGTATATGTTTATGTTTGTGCGCTTTGCATATGCAGTCATATCTGACTATGTTGTGACCCTATGGACTATAGCCCACTAGGCTTCTATGTCCATGGGATTTTCCTGGCAAGAATACAGGAGTGAGTTGCCATTTTCTTCTTCAGAGAATCTTCCTGACCCTAGGATCAAACCTTGAGGTGCCTCTTGCATCTCCTCTATTGGTGGGCAAGTTCTTTACAACTGTGCCTCATGGAAAGCCCTTATACATATATGTGTGTCTATCTGTGTGTTAGTCACTCAGTTGTGTCCAGCCGTTTGTGACCCATGGACTGTAGCCTGCCAGGCTCCTCTGTTCATGGGATTTTCCAAGCAAGATTAATGGATTGGGTTCCCATTTCCTTCCCCAGTTAGGCATGTATACACACCCACAAATTCAGTAAGTTCCCTACCTATGAAACTTCAAGTTGTGAACTTTCAAAGAATGTGTAAATGTGTATTCACATTCCCCAACCATATAAGTTAATTCACATTTCTGGCATACTTTGTCACATACATGTATCTACTAAAAGTGGTTGTATTTTGTGTACTTTATAGTTTGTTCACAATTATCATGGATTTGAGAAGGGGGCTGGGGAGTCCAAAGAGGTCTTCAGCAGCATAGTGAGCCTAGCAAGATGTTGGAGTTAGATCTGCAAGAGAATGACTTTATTGAACTCCTTGTTGTGTGACAGAAGGAGCTTACTAATGCAGACCTGATGGACTTGGGAGGCCCAGAGAAAGGACAAAGAGACAAGAAAAAGAAGTAACCAAAGAGATAGAAGAGACTCACAACACAGGATATGGCTGGGGATTCTCTTTATTTGAGGAGGCATTATTAGTTTTTGAAGCACAGGACCTGAATGTAGAACAGTACATAAAGGGTGCAGCAGCCAATTGGAGCACAATCCCAGGCTACTGTGTTATCCATGATGAGAAAGAAAGAGCTGCTACCCAGGCATGACTGGATCATTTATTCAAGAGCGTGGATAGAACTGAACAAGTGAAACTGCAGCTGGCCCTCCATGCCCTATTGCTGATGATCCCTCAGCTCTCCCAACTCCCACCTCCTCCATCTTCTCCAGTCAGTACCTCTTCTTGCCCATCCTCTCAATGCCAGCTCCTGTATGCCAGCTGTTGTACTGTACTACTGTCCTTTTAAGTACTGTACTGTAAGATTAAAACATTTCTTTATTTTTTGTGTTTGCTGACTTTTCACTGTATTGTTTGCAGGGAATGTAGTATAAACCTGTTACAGCACAGTGCTGTATAGTTGATTGTGTTAGTCAGGTAAGTAGGCTAACTTTGTTGGAGTTATCAACAGATTGTAGTTACGAACACATTCTTGGAACAGGACTTGTCCATATGTAGGGGACTTACTGTACAATAAAACAGTAAACAAAATTATCTGTTGAACTTCTAAAAGCAGCTAAAGAATTATAATCCTATGTAGTTCTTTTACTTCTTCAGGTAAAATCTGATTGTGTCTCAAAAAGAAAAAAAAAAAGGATTTTCTTAAAAATAAGATACATTAGATTTAATGCCTGAAATGTTTTCCTGTGGAAATGATTTTCATAGTCAAAGGTAAGAAAGTATTATCCTTCAACTAACACATATAAAATTATACAGAGGAAACAATTCTGAACTGGTCAAAATCTCATTGAAATTGCATGAGGAAAATTATGTATGCCCCATTTACAATTTTTTTATAGCAGAATATCAAGTAATCCATGATTTTGAGAGCAAACTTTAGTTTTATCCTAGACCTACTTGACCTTGTAAGTGTTTCTTGATTTTAAAGGATGACATTTAATTAAAACTGCCTTGCTGAAGTAAGGTAATTACTGGTGCAGATAAAAGAAATTTATAGAAATCCAAGGCAGTAGATTGGCTAGAGTAACACAGATTTTTTCCTAACATCATGATGTATCATTTATAAACTGTGATATACTATCTAGGTTTGTATCATTTAAAACCATATCAAGTTTTCTGGTTGAATTAGCACATACAATTGTGGAAAAGGCATTTTAATTAAGCTGAAGTCAAACAGACTTCAAGAATTTTCTACTTTTATTTGTAACGCTGTACATAAAATTATTCAAGCATTACATTAAAGAATGAAAACTTGTGGAGTGTGAAATCAGACCAAAATCTCACCCTTAATAGACGATATCTTTCCTTCTTCATAGTTTGCTGCTCTTCAATGAGTGACGTTTAGTAATATGTATGAGTAATTGCTGAGTTTACTGCTCATTACCTCTTTAAAAATCCAAGGAAGTAATAAGCACATTTTGATCCTTTAATGACAAAACAATTTCATTATAAACATTAAAACAAAACAAGTGATAGTGATTTTTGTTATTTAAAAGCTTAACTATGGATTACTTGTGATACCTAAATACATATGAATAACCTTTCATTCATATTTATACAGACTGTCAAAAATTAAAGGATTAATAAAGGCAATCCATCCCTTTTATTAAAAAAATGCTTTTAGAATTCCTTACCAAATAATTCTTTAGTAGCAAAAATTCTCCTAATAAAAATTGCATCTGATTTATTTGACTAAAAATGTTTGAGAGATTTTCCATACAAATACTCACAATTAAAGATATTATTGATAATCATGTATGTATGTCAACTCTATAGGATTCATGTGTGACGGAGTGATCTTAATGTGAAGTTCAAGATAATATGATCATTTTCCAGCTTGATAATCTTCTAAAAGTACATACAAAATTATTCAAAACAGCTTTGACTTGTGTATATAAACTCTAATTTTGGTCATTAATGTCAGTTCAAAGAAAAATATTGTTAGCATTTTTTTTTTTTTTTTACCAACTTTTACTCTAGTTGACATTGTTTGGTCAGTATTTACTTTAGGCTATTTTCCAGATTCTACATATTAACATGAGTGAAGTCACTCGGTTGTGTCCAACTCTTTGTGACCCCAGGGACGGTAACCTACCAGGCTCTTCTATCCATAGGATCTTACAGACAAGAGTACTGGAGTGGGTTGCCATTTCCTTCTCCAGGAGACCTTCCCAACCCAGGGATCGAACCCAGGTCTCCTACATTGTAAGCAGATGCTTTACCATCTGAGCTACCAGGGAAGAGCCCAATTAATATAGTACTTAATAATCATTTATTGTTGTGCCCAAGATAGCAGATGTTTAGTATATTGTGTTCTGAATTGGCACCAATGTATAATTTCCTCATCCTTGAGATATTTAATGGATGTTTTCAGAATCACTCTAATGACTAAGATGATAAATGTGTTTTAAATATCATTAGCTAATTGTAACTTCTTATTTTAGTAAAAAATGACATATCAGTTTGCCTATGTAGATCCTTGGTTATAATTATCATTCAACTTGATTTGTATAATCTCTAAATCAAATAGAAGAAAATCATACATTATTCGAGTTAAACTTTGGGGATTCATGCAGTAGTCACAACATGGTGCTCATCTCATACAGGATAATCTATTGACTTTATTTCATGACTCTGGAAAGCATAACTTTGCTTCCTAGAAAGGTGACACAATGTTAAAATAGCTTTCATTTTATGTTGTAAATATGATCATGACAATAATGATAATGCTGAAGATCACTTTGTAAGCTGCTCATGAGCAATAATAAGCCTAGTTACTTTGATGTCCAGATTAAAATTAAAGAAGGAAGACAAGATCCACAAATTAGGGGAAAATCAGCCTCTTAAATATCAACATATTGTAGGTAAAGATCAGCTGAAAGAAAAAAAAATATTTAATAAGGAATGCATACTATTCAAGCCAATCCTCATTCACTATATTTTTAATCCTAAAATATCAGGCACACTATGAAATATTTCACCTAGAAAGTTTCTTTATAAATATTGGCTTAATAACTACTGTGTGCCAAAGAGTGAAGTTCATTCAATTTCAATCCTCAAACTGTTAACCACATTCACATTCCAAACAACTTTTTGGGGAGCAATTTTGCCCTTTTGATTCCACCAAGGGAAAAAAAGAAGTAATACATAGGAAGCAAAACTTAAGTAACCTTATATTTTTGATCATTCTTATTTTTCTTGTTGTTGTTTTGAATTAATATTTGAGCTATATATTTCTTATTATGTTTACAAACCTTTCAACTGAGTAAAACCTTACTCTTTGTTGTTTAAAGAGGAAACTGAGACTCAGATAGATTATAATATTTAATTACTATCATACAGAAGATTTTTATATGCCATCCTTTTTTCAGAAAAAAATTTCTGGAAGCACACAGTAAATGAAGATAAGAGAGAAAGGTGATGGAACAGTAGGTCAAAAGGGGATCAGAGGAGGAGCAAGATGCTTTCAGTTAGAGTTGTGCAAATTCATTACTGACGTACAAGCAAGAATAATTCACTGAGAAGGAAAAGAGAGAGGATGCAGTAGAAAGAGGAGTTGTTAGAGCCTGATCCTAAAAAAAAAAAAAAAAGGGCTCAAAGAAATTTTTTTCAATGAAAATGTCCTCCTCAGAAATATCAGTAGAGAGAAGGAAAGGAAAGGAAGGACACAGTCATATCCAGCTGTAATAAAGAAAATTGAGAGTAAATACAGTGAGAAGAAACTGATAATATTTATAAGTAAAATACTGAGCAAAGTCAATTGAAAATTGATATCTAACTCAATATCATCTTTGAATATATATAGATGTCTTCTACCAATTTCTTTCTTCAGAAAATGATAATAATAATTGAAATGAAATATGTTTTCCCAATAATGGACTATGAGGCAAAACAATTGGTTTTAATTATTATGACTCCAAGTTACTTGTGCTACTATAAAGGAAGTGATTTCATTTACTCAAATATTTGTACTATCTCTATGAGGTAGAATTATTCTCCATCTTTAATAATGATAAAATTAATGTTTAAAGATGCAACTTAACATGCCAAACCTCACACAGCCATCACATGTCAAAACCAGAATTTGAATCTAGAGAATCTGACTATAAACTTTATGTTCTTCCCACCGTAGAACCCTGCCTCATATATAGAGATGTGGTTTCCAAAACCAATAACGCTGACTCAAGGATGCAGGCAGTAGTTTACAATAGAAATTCACCAGTACGGCAAGCAAACTCTGCTCTCCATTATGACTGCTTTAGATCTATTTTCAGGTTAATGTGCACATAGAAACACAAACACTGATGTTGCATTTTAAATCATGGAATTTAGGAAGAACGTGCTGTCTCTTCAAGAAGTAACGCTGACTCCTTAGTGGATCTGAGGTTTTGAAAGACTTTAATTTAGGTAAATTATGAGGGGTTAAAATGGACTTCTTTTGGGCATTATTAATCCAACTATGGCCTTTTGGAAAGATCAATAAAATAGCAACCTGTTCTCTGACATGGGTGCACTCTTAACTCCTGAAAGACAAATAAACTGACATTGCAAGAAGTCCAATTATTTAGTGCAGAAACAACATTAATCTGGTTATCTCTCTTGTGTTATGCTAGTCTCAATTAAAAGGTACAAATTCTGTACTTATACACATGGAATATTACTCAGCTATTAAAAATAATGAATTTGAATCATTTCTAATGAGGTGGATGAAACTGGAGCCTATTATACAGAGTGAAGTAAGCCAGAAAGAAAAACACCAATATAATATATTAATGCATATATATGGAATTTAGAAAGATGGTAACGATGACCTTATAAACAAGACAGCAAAAGAGACACAGATATAAAGAACAGACCTTTGGACTCTGTGGGAGAAAGCAAAGGTGGGATGATTTGAGAGGATAACATTGAAACATGTATATTACCATATGTGAAATAGATCACCAGTCTAGGTTTGATGCATGAGACAGGGCGCTCAGGCCCATATACTGGGATGACCCTGAGGGAAATGATGGGGAGACAGGTGGGAAGGGGGGTTCATGATAGGGGACATATGTACACCCACGGCTGATTCATGTAAATGTATGGCAAAAACCACTACAATATTGTAAAGTAATTAGCCTCCAGTTAAATAAATTAATTTTTTTTAAGTACAAATTCCATTGGATTTCTAGACCACCACAAAAGCAGAGAACTCCATCTTACCACTACGGAATGTCTGGGGAGGAAAATGAATTGGAGAATTCCATGAGTCCATCACTATACAGATTGAAGATGGATTTAATGCTTCTGGTAAGTGAGTCATTTTCTAGAATTGATACCAATTTACTGTTTATAATTCAATGGAGACAATAAGAATAGAGTTTACCTTTTATTAGATACTACTGGGTAAGTCAACAGTGAGTCAGAGAGAACCAACCCAGTTGATGAGATACTAGTAAATAGTAAGAAAATGTTTTCTTGGTTATTTATCATGTCATTTATCATTTGTTAAAAACTGTTCTAAATGGATCAACTTTTCAGACCTCCAATAAACTATATCTCAAATTCTTCATGACAGAGGAAAAGTTCCACAGACATGAAAAATGGTAAAAATTAATATAGCTATTTTTTAAAAAATAAAAGCAAAATGAGCTCTGGAGTTTTTGTTCAGAGGGAAATCTTATGAGAAGTCACCAGGCCAGTGTTGGGGAAGAGAGTATCTAGCATCCCAAAATGAGTTTTCTGTCTTTTGGTTCCAGTGGACACATTTCAGGCAAAGGAATCTCTGTATTTATGCCTGTGGTGCTCCTGGTAGGGTAAATTATACCATAATATATGCTGTGATAGGATGTGAAGGGTATGATATAGAACAGAGACCTGGAAGCATTAATGCTCCAATCATTACCTTTAGAGCACATGGTAGATAAAGAAAAGGCAGTCATATTAGGCTTTAGGAGGTAGGAGATAAAGGTTTTATACAGACAAGGACCAGAATAAGCATCTAAGCATTAGGAGTCAAAGGTTAAACAAGTAACTAAAGAAGGCAATGTAACCCCAGTGGACTCTGTCCGGAACTCCCTTGTTTCTGAACAAATAAAACTGATCTCACAAAGAGGTTTATCTCCCCCAGTAATATTGAGCACAACTGGTAGAAATTGTTTTATTTGGGCAGGTGAAGAAGGAACTATATTTCTAGAGTTTTACAGTCACAACTCAAAATAAGGTACTATTTAAATGCAGGTCCGGATCTGCAAAAGGGGCTATAAGAAAGGGAAGCATCAGTTGTATTACCCAGCAGCAGTTTGTTGCTCAGTTGTATCTGCCCCGCGCCCCAGTGGATCACAGCACGGCGGGCTTCCTGTCCACATCAACTCCCGGAATTTACCCAAAATCATGTCCATCGAGTCAGTGATGCCAACAAGCCATCTCATCCTCTGGAATCCGTTCTCTTCCTGCCTCCACCCCCCCCCGCGGCGGGGGGTGTATGAAACTGAGTCAGTTCTTCACATGAGGTGGCCAAAGTATTGGGTCTTCAGCTCAATCAGTCCTTCCAATGAACACCCAGGACTGATCTAGTCAAATCTTACAGCCAAGTCTTCTCAACACACACTTCAAAAGTTTGAGGCAAACATTTTCAGACACTGAAAAGCATAGCTGACAGAACCATCGGCAAGTAATGTCTCGCTTTGAATAGTCAGGTTGGTCTACTTTTAAGGTAACATTTATTCTGGTTGCAATTACCATCTGAAGTGATTTTGGAGCCCCCAAAATTTATTCTTAAGTTCAAATTACAGCAAGTTTTAGGAAACATTTTCAAATTGAAATAGCACAATAGGTTTATTTTTAATCATTTCACTTTTTTCTGAGAAAGGCAGTGTAGGCAGGGAAAAGGAAAAAAAACAAAAAACAAAAAACAAGTCATTTGAAATTGCCCTCTGATATGAGTTCTGGTTCTGACAATAAGTTTTGTACTCTTGAACTAGCTATCTCTCAGAAAAGTCAAAGTGTTAGTTGCTCAGTCATGTCTGACAGTTTATGACCCATGAACTGTAGTCCACCAGGCTCTTCTGTCCATAGAATTCTCCAGGCAAGGATACTGGAGTGGGTTGCCATTTATTTCTCCAGGGAATCTTCCTAACCCAGAAATCAAACCCAGGTCTCCTACATTGCAGGTGGATTTTTACCAGCTGAGTCACTAGGGAAGCCCAGTTACCTCTCAGAGCTTTATATAAAATCTTCTAGTGTGTAAAATGATACCATGTGATAATCTGTCTTAGTTTTTGGAATTTAACTGCTGACAGCTTTAAAGTTCCACCTTTCTCTCTTCATCTTTTGCCTGACAACTGAGAAAACTGAAAAGAAAGCTTGCCTTTTTTCTTCTGCATTTTGTTTGGGCAAAAATTTCAAGCCTTGCAGGATGTATAACTCCAGTCCCAAGCCCAAACCACCATAAAAAACTCAAGCTGGTCTCCTTTCCCTGTTTTTCAAGCCATTTTCAGACCTGCTGGTGATCCACCTGCTTCCCCAAAAGGCTCATTGTATGAGTAATAGACTTTTTCACATTCCCTTGGTGTGCATGCATGAGAGTGTACCATCGTCAGTTGTGATATCTGAACTGAATTTTGGCAAAGGGGACAATTCCACTTTTGTAGGTGTGACTCTGACATGGTAACTCGGTAAACCCCGGGCTTCCCTGGTGGCTCAGAGGTTAAAGCATCTGCCTCCAATGCGAGAGACCCGGGTTCGATCCCTGGGTCAGGAAGATCTCCTGGAGAAGGAAATGGCAATCCACTCCAGTATTCTTGCCTGGAGAATCCCATGGACGGAGAAGCCCTAGTAGGTTACAGTCCATGGGGTTGCAAAGAGTTGGACACGACTGAGTGACTTCACCTCACCTCACATGCAATAAATGATATTCAAAAATTCTACCAAGTAAAATATATGGTCTTAGTATTACCTGATTAAAGATAAACAATATTTTGTCATTCAATATGTACTATTGTATAAGGCATAAAAATCAACCTGCATGTAATTGATGATGTACTGAGAAAACTCTAAGCAATTATGCAGCCATCAGTTCTAAACCCATTGTTCCCTTTCCAACAGAATAGGAGACCATAAGCCCTCTCCTTTTTGAAAACATAAGTTAAGCCGAGGTTGGGAGCTAAAGAATACATTTGAATTATCACAGGGATTTTTTTCTATGTTAGTTTCCAATTCCATACTACCTATCTTAAATAATGCTGTGAAAACTAAAGAAACAGTGTTTGTTCAAAACAGTATGCTAGCAGAGTGTGTTTTCCCATATCTCCTCCCACGTCAATCCTAATTACTCATAAAATGTAAGCATTCACGAGCCTACAATTTCATAAATCTTGCCGTTGTAAGTGAATAAGGTAATGGATGGCCAGATAGTTTCTGTTACTTTTAAGAATAATTTCTAAATAAAGTAAATAACACAGACTTTCATTAATAGTGACTACAGCTATATGGTGATATAACTTATAGAGGGAATAGGAATTTAGATTTTACTAACTTTGAGACTTGTGGGAATAGAGCTAATAAAATTTCTACAGCATCTCTTTGGGAAGAAAGTACAAATTCATGAAAATCTACCCTTTGATTTTCCAAATAGCATATGACTCAACACTCTTTTCAAAGGCCAAAGTCATGTGAATTGCCGTATCAGGGCAAAAAAAAAGTAATTTTAAAAATCTGGTACCACTTGTTGACAAGCAAAAGAGTTTTTGTAAAAACTAGTTGTATTACCCATTATTTAGTACAGCAAGCACTTGCTCATTTGCTCACTTGCTCAGTTGTGTCTGACTCTTTGCTATCATTTGGATTGTAGCCTGCCAGCTTCCTCTGCCCATGATATTTTTCAGGCAAGAATACTGGAGTAGGTTGCAATTTCCTCCTCAAGGGGTCTTCCTGACCCAGGGATCAAACCTGTGTCTCCTGGGTCTCTGGCATCGCAAGTGGATTCTTTACCGTTGAGCCATCAGGGAAGCCCATAGCAAGCACTAGCACCAGTTATATTTAATAATTTTCAACACATGGATGATCTGGAAGTAGAAATACAGGTGAACTCACCTGTGAATGTGAATTCATCTCACTGAACATATATTAAGCACTCTCTCTATGCTGATGGTGATACCTGGTTGATGGGGGCAGTATAGTTGGTAAATGAAAGTGAAATTTAGACTCAAATCTCAAGTGATTTAAAATTCAGAAGGAGGGGAGATTCGCTGAATAATTAATATCCTTAAGCACAGAGTAGATCCTAAATGAAGGTATAGGATCATACTCTAGACAAAAGAAAAGGAGAATTAACATTTAACTGAAGGTGTGAAGAATAAATAGCATGTTCTCATTTTTGTGCTCAGTTGTGTCTGACTCTTTGTGACTCCATGGACTGTAGCCCACCAGGATCCTCTGTCCATGGGATTCTCCAGGCAAGACTACTGAAGTGGGTTCCCATTTCCTTCTCTGAGGATCCTTCTAACCCAGGGATTGAACCTGCCTCTCCTGTGGCCCCTGCATTGGCAAGTGGATTCTTTACCACTGAGCCACCTGGGAAGCCCTTGAAAAGCATATTAGGCTAAAGAAATAATGCAAAAAAAAAAAAAAAAAAGCCTAGACTATGACTTGAGCAAGCTGCCTTGGAATAATAATGTGTGTTTGAAAGAATGTGAGAAGAAATAAAGCCAGAAAAAGTTTGAGGTACTCCAAATACAGAAGGCACTGAGTAACATAAATAGGAAGTTTATGTTTGTCTTTTACCCTTTAAAGTTCTCTGGGATAGCTGAAACTTTTTATTAAGAAGGTAAAACAGGGGCTTCCCTGGTGGTTCAGTGGGAAAGAATCCATCTGTCCATGCAGGAGACATGGGTTTGATCACATATCCAGGGAGGTGCCACATGCTTCAGAGCAACTAAGCCCATGTGCCACAATTATTGAGCCTGTGCTCTAGAGCCGGAGAGCCACAAATACAGCCCATGTGCTGTAGCTACTGAAGCCTGAGCACCTGAGCCCATGCTTTGCAACAAAACGCCACCGCAATAAGTCCATGCACCACAACTAGAGAGTAGCCCCTGCTCACCACAGTTAGAGAAAAACCTGGCACCAACAAAGACCCAGCACAGTCAAAAATAAACAAATAAATTTAAAAAGTAAAACGAATTTTTGAAGACGAATCTATAAAAGAAGTTACCATTTGTTGGGGCATCTGTTAGACTCAGGATACAGTAAGGGCTTTGTGATCCTTATGAAGGGACTGTTTTTCCTCACTCCAAAGGTTTCCCTTTATGTACTTTTTCCTATCCTTTCTTCACCTGCTCACTTACTTCTCTCAAGGGGCAGAGGAGATATCTGATCTGCCTGGTGAATTTACAAAGAAAAAACGGCATATATAGCCCAATTACATCTGTCTCTGTGATTCTAGACGTGAGATATTCATGGGAACATGCATTCTTCTTTCTTCTGTGCCATAACTTTTACAGGATGTGTGCTTTGCTTCTATGTGGAGCCCTCTCCCACTTAGTATTACTTGGGACCAGGTGGCTAAGTCTGTTTAATTCTGGTATCCAAATTTAGGATACTTCCATGGCCACAAATACACGTCACACTTTACAATATGATAATAATAATAAAAGTCACATTTCAATCCCAAATCTATGAAAGATTCTCTAATTTCAAAATTGATCTTGAACATGATATGGAAATAGGGCTAATTTTCCTTTTCAATGCTCTACTATTCATTAGTTTTCCAGTAAAAAATACATAGTCATCTTCACATATTTGATGAAAAGGATTGAGCCCTACATCTAAAATGTCATGCAATTAAACTTTTCCTTTTACAAATTGAGAGGCAAGTTTTATTATCTACATTTGAGAGACAATATCGAAGTTTAAAGTAGCTATGTATTATTCCAAAGATTACATTGAGTGCTTGAAAAAAGACCAAAATTAGGATTATCTGACTCAAATCTATGTTCTTTAACCATTAGCCTAAAATTCCTCTCTATACATAAAGATAAATATTGTTTAGAAAAGTTTGGGAAAAAAGCAAGATATATTTTGATGGTATAAACTAGAGAAATAGAAACATGAACTAGGTATTACAAAAAGAGATTTGAAATGATATGTAGAAAATGAAAATATATGGATGACACCAATTAAAATGAAGATTACTCATATGAGATGAAGGAGAACTAAGAAAGATTTAGACCTATAGCCTTTATTGCTAAAGATGATGTCTAAAACAAAATGAATAATGATGAGTTCAGTTGTAGGAATAGTTTCACGTGAACTAATAAATATTTACTAAATAAAAACTTACATATGAGTTTAAAGCTAAAATCAAAGTTGTAAATCCTCACAAATACGGCTTTGTAAATAAGCTGGAATTATATAACCCCCTTAGAGGAAAGCATAGGTAAAGGAGTGTATATTTTGAAGTGCATCTGTGGGTGGAGGTGTGGGATACAATGGAAACTACTGAATATCAATCAACAAAGAGGAATGGAAGACCTGGGAGAGCAGATGTCATTGAAGCTAAAGTAGGTGAAACAAGTATGATGTACTAAGAGGAATTGTATTCTAATAACAGTTTATTTAAGTTCTCAGAGGAATTATGAATACAATTCCTTTAGGATTTCAAAACCTTTTGTGATTTAATTCAGACTAATTAAAGTACTCATGTGTTTATTTACTTATTCGCTTACCAAATGGTTTTCTGTGCATGGGAGATACAGGAAGATAGACTAAGTCTATCTCTCTGGAGAAACAGGAGATTTTAGTAGCGTAGAAAACATTCTAGTGAGGCTTTGGCAACAGGGAAGAAAGAAGGAAAAAAAGACATTTTAGGGTCTAGAATGGCATAAGCCGTTACCCAGAATCATGAAAGAGTATGTAATTTTCCAAGCATGTTGGATATTGTAAGAGCACTGGAGCCACAGAAGTATTACAGATCATGAATAGACAGGAGCAGAATATGAAACTGGATAAGTCCTGAGGGCAGCTTGTGAAAGATTTTCATAAAATGTTAAAGATTATTGATATAGTCAGTACCAGAAAACCTTTAATATCTTACAATACTTTCAAATATATATTTTAGAACAATAAATGTCAAAGCTCAAGATAATGCATATGGGGCAAAGAGGCAGGGAGAAAAATAATTTTAATATTGTAATGACAGAGAAGAGATGGTGATCATCTGATTTGAGTCAATAGTATAGGAAGGAGATACAATTATGATTTAAGTTATAATTGACATGTACACAATGCTATATGTAAAATGGATAACCAATAAGTTCCTACTGTATAGCACAAGGAATTCTGGTTAATATATAATAAGAACCTATATAAGAACCTAAATGGGAAAATAATTTGAAAAAGAATAGACACATGTGTCACTTTGTTATATACTTGAAACTGACACAACCTTGCTAATCAGTATACTCTAGTATAAAATATAACTTTTTGAATTAAAAAAACAAATTGTATTTCTTGAAGGATATTTGAAATATAAAGAATATATGAAGTGTGTGTGTGCATATGTGCTCAGTCGTGTCTGACTCTTTGTGACCCCGTGGACCTTCCGGGTACTTCTGTCAATGGAATTTTTCAGGCAAGAATACTGGAATGGATTGCTATTTCTTTCTCCAGGGCATCTTCCTAACCCAGGGATTAAAATCATGTCTCCTGCATTGGCAGACAGATTCTTTACTGCTAAGCCATTAGGGAAGCCCAAAGAAACCACAATTAGTACTTTGTACAATTATTGATGTGTGTGTGAATACAAATGTGTAATATATATTATATTTATATATATATATACATGCATATTTATATTTCACATATATATGTCTTACATGTGAAAAATTGTCTCTGGTATTTAATTTCACATTGTGTGATAAGCATTTTCCCATATAGTGACATAGTTTTCAAAACATTTGATGTGATCCCATAGTACAAATATTAAACATCACTTGAAAGTATCATAAAATATCTAAACATTATTTGAAATTTATATTGCTTCCAATTTTTAAGCATTATGCAATATTGAAGATCTTGATTAACATTGATAGTTGCTCATTAATTTCATAGAAATTTTCATTTTCCAAGCTGTACTTGAAGTTTATGTCATTCGACCCTGACTAATTAACGGTATCATCTAAAAATTGCCAATTTATTCAGTGAAAATAGAATATCTTACAGCTGAACATTTTTTACTCTTATTTGACACAGATATCATGAATAATTACCTAGTCATATAAAGAAATTCTTTATGTTTGTATTGTCATTGCTTGTACATTGTAGTAACTTGAAAAATTCAGTGGGTCTATAATTCCAGAGAACTATCTAGTATTTATTGATTAAAATTTTTGTTTTCTTGATATGAGACAGAAAATTTGTAAGTTATTTATACCAATTAGAAATTTACTAAGTTTGAAGTGCAGCATCAACACTCTCTGCATCTATCAACCGTCATCAGTTTGTTTTGTGAAACATCATAACTACTCTAACCTCAGCTCATATGTTTTGGATGAAGTCAGCCTCATTTCTGGTCACCAGAATCGGAAGATGTAATTTGAGAAAACCAGTCAACACGTTTCATTTTTCTTGCTATAAACATTTCTTTAGGGAAGGTCATGAATCCAAGTGAAGCCAATTAAAGCTAATGAGAACCAATTTTCTAAAGGAAATTAGACTCTCCTGTCCACTTAGTATGTTGACGTTATTGTAAAGTTGAAGAAATCTGGGGCAACTGAGCAACATTAAGAAATGGCAGATACTCAGCCAAAAGCTAACTGAGACAGTTCTGAACTTAGCCACTCTCAAAGCCATATCCAGCTTTCTACAGTTGAATTATATGTGTTTCTTTCCTGGTGGCTCAGTTGGTAAAGAATTTGCCTGCAATGGGGAGACCCAGGTTCAATTCCTGGGTCGGGAAGATAAGCTGAAGAAGAGAGTGACAACCCACTCTGATATTCTTGCCTGGAGAATTCCATGGACAGAGGCTACAGTCCATGGGGTCACAAAGAGTTAGACACAACTGAGCGACTAACATTTTCACTTTTCACTTCAAGTTATTCCTTAAACTGGTTTTCATTTGATTTTCTGCTATTTACAACATAGAGTTTTCATTGTAGAGAAAAACTTACAACCTTTTCCTCACCTTTTTATATCAGTTATTCATTTAGTTTGAGAAGGTGTAATTTCTCAAATCTTAGATGTCAGAGTCTCTAGGATCCTAAGATACTGAGGTTACTTTTCTTCAGTGTAAACATAGTGTAATATTGTGTCCTAGATTGTGTCATTTTAATTTTGGAATTAAGTGCATTCCTATTGTTCTTGGAAAAACTTTATCATGAACAAAGATTAAAATTCATGAATATTTTATGAAACACATGAATGGATCAGCTCTTTGTATATTTAGCAGAGTTAGTTGCCTGTGTCATGGTGTAGTTCAAGGATTACAGGTGTTTGCTACATCATAAAAGCAAAGCAAAACATAGCCTTTATCCACATTAATAAAATCTTGTTTTTAAGTTTTCAACTTTCTTAGTTTCTAGGTAAGTAATATAAGATTTAGGTAAACATGTTTAATATGAACACAGTCAGTGTGAATTCATTTTTAAATCTCATTTATTTGGAATTATATTACTGGTGGAACTTGTCTTTGCATTTATTATATACTGAGGAGCATTAATAGGAAATGAGACATTTTGCTCTTTGATCATAAATGTTTCTTTTCAAAATAAAAGTGGTATTCTTACTATAAATATGTAGCAGCTTCCTGTTCATGCCAACTGATTTTTTCCTGTTTTATAATCTCCAGATGGGCAAAACTTAACTCAATTCTCTTCTCCCAGCTCTATAATCTGGTTAAATAATGTCCACAGCAAAAACCTAGATTTGTCAGATGCTGATTTTATACCCATATTCAGTTGTTCACCATAACTTATCCCTCTAACCTCCTAAATATCAACTACAGACTTCTCCTTCTTTCCATCCCTAAACCTTTGGCTTTCCTTGAGGTGTGGGACAGTGGAGCACAGTGCTGACTAATAACTTCATGTGTGGGTTACTGAAGTAAATTGTATGCTCTGTTTCCCTGATTCTGACGTCTCCCTGAATCACGGAAACAGAGCATGCAGTCTACTTCAGTAGATTTTCTGAATCTGGCAAAATAGGAACAGGACAATGATAATTTATAGCTCAAATGTGGCCATACATTGTCTTTTCACTATAAATTCTTTTGTGTGGTTAGAATCTTTTTTTTTTTTTTGAAATAAAAATCATATTCAGAATGTATTTGAGACTTTTATGTAACAAAATTTCCTTTATCCCCACACTTTTCCTCATGCCTACCTGTGAAGTTCATTTTACCACATCCTCTCATCTACCCTTTCATCCAGCAATTTAACTATTATATATTAAGTTCCTGCTTAAATAATGCTACATTTGATATACCCAATTCTCACATTGATCCCACAGTGCAAGATTTATTATTTCAAGGTAAAAATTACTTTACAGAAAGGGAAATTGAATGATATGGATCCCTGAGAAGTGACAATGATTTTGCTAAGGTTATCAGGTGAGGGGGTTAACTAGGTATACCTTCACACTATAAGCTTTAATCATATTGAGTTACATTCATTATAACAAAGTCACCCTTTCTTTTCTTCTCTCCATGACTCCCTTTCTGCTTGAAACACTCCTTCCTTCCAACCCACTTCAAGGGCCATGCATGTATATCTCAATCACTTTTTGATCCAGTATATACAGAACAGTGCTTACTCAATTTGGAGGAAACTTGTATAGTTTGCTTTGTTCCTATCTGCAAGTACTTAAGAAGCTATTGGTGTAGGTTAATGATTCTCAACCCTTCATGACACACTGGGGAAACTTTGAAGCATATTCTAACAGTATTGAGAAATATTGCCATCTCCAAAGGTATCATTTTTGTGTTCAACTTTATTGTGTTGGATAAGTTTATGGACTTGGGGTCCAGGGTGATCTAGGTCAGAATGACAGCTCATTCCTTACCAGTGAGGAACTCATAGGTGTTAATTAAAATCTCCAAAATGCAATTTTCTTTTTAGTGAAATGGAATGACAAAGATACTTTCTTTTTAATAATAAGTTATTGTGAAGATTAAATGAGATGGAGCATGAAAAAGATGATCAGAGCACAGTGCTTGCCACCTTTTTTTTTCTTTAAAATAAGTATTATCTGAGAAGTGTTATTATTGACATTCTTTTGTTGCTGTTACTGGATCTAAATCCTTTTGTTAAAATATAAAACATTCCCAATATATTAGATATAATATATATGATAATAATCATCTTTTCAGAACAATATAAATATGCTAGGTAGACAGACATAATAATGATATCTTGTAAAAGCTGGTTGGATATCTTTCAATGATTATTTAGTCTTGCTTCTTACTGTCATCCTGCTTTTATTTTTTTAATTAATTTATTTTTTTAATTGAAGGATAAATGCTTTACAGAATTTTGTTGTTTTCTGTCAAAACTCAACATGAATCTGCATAGGTATATATATAAAACCCCTCCCTTTTGAACCACCCTCCCATCTCCATCTCCATCCTGCTTTTAGAATAGCTTTCAAGTTTACCAATGATAGGAAAGTCTGAATATCTTAAAAATATCTGTTTAATAATACCATATTTTTCTAGAATATAATAAAAAATGTGATGAAGGAAGTTTAAAAGACCCCAAAAGTAATCATTGAGTAGAACACATATTGCTTGCAATATGCTTGGATTTCTGTTCCTTGTACTTCAAACGTGTCAAATTGCAAAGGCTAATATAGCACCTTTTAAAAACCTAAAGCACTGAACAGGCATAATCCCTCTAAGGAAAGAAGAAACTCTTTAACAATGGTGCAAATTATTTGTAGACCTCCTGCTGGAACAAGATAAGTTATTAAGATTTTCTGAAATGATTGACTATTGTTTTAGCTGCTCTTTGTATTTCAACACGGGAGATAAAGACACTTTGGATGGAAGTCCAAAGGCCTTCTCTCTCGTTCGTCAATTCTATAGTATTTGGCAAGGCATTTTGTCTCTGTGTACCTAGGTTTCTGAGGTAATTTTCTGATAAATTAGCCATTTTAAATGCACAATGTCTAATCTGTATTGAGAGCCATGCTGTATTGTAGTAAGATCCTGGAACATCATAGATCTAGAGAATTTGTTCTTTACAAATTGGGTAATTTGACATGTTACATAATCTAATTTAACAATTTTTTTAATCAGAAAAAATGGATATAATTGTGTTGACTTTATTTTTTTGAGAAATATACATTAACTTATTAGCCTGGCAGATGCTAAGTAGTCAGCAAATATTAGCTAAATTAATATTTTATAAGCACTTTGAAAATATGCAGTTCCTTTTGGAGAAGGAAATGGCAACCCACTCCAGTATTATTGCCTGGAGAATCCCATGGGTGGAGGAGCCTGGTGGGCTACAGTCCATGGGGTTGTGAAGAGTCAGACACAACTGAGCAACTTCACTGGAATATTAATCTTTAATAGTTAATCAAATGGAGAAGGCAATGAAACCCCACTCCAGTACTCTTGCCTGGAAAATCCCACGGGTGGAGGAGCCTGGTGGGCTGCAGTCTATGGAGTCACTAAGAGTGGGACACGACTGAGTGACTTCACTTTCACTTTTCACTTTCAGGCACTGGAGAAAGAAATGGCAACCCACTCCAGTGTTCTCGCCTGGAGAATCCTAGGGATGGGGGAGCCTGGTGGGCTGCCGTCTATGGGGTCGCACAGAGTCGGTCACAACTGAAGGGACTTAGCAGTAGCATTAGCGGTTAATCAAAATGCATATCCTATCAATTAATTGTTTGAGTGTTTATTTATTCAACAAATATTTTATTAGATTTGGATCATTTCCTGTGTTTTACACAAGTCTCTGATACTGTGATTAACAACATAGTTAATAAACATAAACATAACCTTCATGGAGTCATGTGGGGAACAGGCAGTATGCAAGTAATACATATGTTAAGTATTTAATTAGAAACTATGATATGATCCAGAAAAAAATGGAAATTTTTAAGGGTAAAGAATGAGAGGCTTCCCTGGTAGCTCAATGGTAAAGAATTTGCCTGCCAATGCAGAAAACACAGGTTTGATCCCCGGTCTGGGAAAATCTTACATGCCATGAAGCAACACATTGCATCACAACTATTTAGCATGTGTTCTAGAGCCCAGGAACTGAAAATGCTGAGCCTATATGCTGCAACTACTGAAACACACCTGCTCTATAATCTGTGCTCTGCAATAGGAGAAGCTGCCTGGGCACTGCAACTAGTGAATAGCCCCAACTCGTCATAACTAGAGAATAGCCTGCACAGCACCGAAGAGCCAGCACAGTGTAATTAATTAAACAAAATTAAATTTAAAAAAATTAATTTGATTTTTAAGATTGTCTGTGGTCAGAGAAGGTCTGTCTAAGGAAGTGTTCTCTAAGTTGCAATCTAAAGTTTGAAAGAAGCGGACAAAGTGAAGAGTGATTTGAAGGGGTATTCCAGACAGATAAAATGTCATGGGTCAGGGGGATGGGGAGGGCCAGGGAAAAGAAGGGCAGATAGGAGAAAGGTCTGGACATGATTTAGGAAGAGAAACCTTTTTGGCTAAGTGGTATGAATGAAACATGATGAAGAGTAGCAGGTTTTCAACTTGGAAAATTTCAGGGACCAGATTATATTTGGCATCACAGAACATAAGTATTTTCAAAATCAATCAAAGTGAAAAAGGATAGCACACAGGATTTTAAATTAGAAGAATAATGTGATTCCAATCTACATTTTAAAAGCTCATTCCCACTGCCTACTAGATAGGGATGTATAGGAAAGGTACAAAATTGAAAGGAGAGAAATTAGTCAAATGATACTGCAGAACGTTAAGTTTTACTGACATAAACTAGGGTTGCAGTATTGAGCATGGTTGATTAAAATGTCAATGACAATAATAATCATAATAACTAACCTTTATTGAGACTTTATGATGTGCCACACACCATATTTATTTTCTTCTGAGGTTTGTGAAGTTTATTTTTGAATTTTTTTTTTTTAACAGCACCAGGTTTACAAAAAAGTTGAGAGAAAAATACCAAGTTTATTCTTATATCTCTTGCCCTCTCATATACATAGTGAAAGTGAAGTTGCTCAGTTGTGTCTGACTCTTTGCGATATAAATTTTTTTACTGCCTTAAAAATCCTCTGTTCTGCCAATTCCTCTTTCTAGCCTCTTACCCTAGGAAACCACTGATCTTTTTATTGTCTTCAAAATTTTTCTTTTCCAGAATGTCGTTTAGTTAGATAGTAAGTAGGTTTTTCAGATTGGCTGCTTTCATTTTGTAATGTGTATTTAAGTTTCCTCCCTGTATTTTCATGGCTTGATAGCTCATGTCTTACTAATACTCTTCTGGATGTACTGTAATTTATTTACCCTTTCAATTACTGGAGGACATCTTGGTTGCTTAAGTTTTGGCAGTTGTAAACAAAATTGCTATAAACATCCTAGTGCAGTTTTGTTGTTGTTGCTAAGTTCTGAACTACTTTTGGTAAATATCATGGAGAATAAATGCTGAGTCTTATGTTTAGCTTAGTAAAAAACTGCCAAACTGCCTTCCAAAGTGGCTGACCCATCTTGCATTCCTACCAGCAATAAATGAGTGTTCCTCTTGCTCCAAATCCTTGCTAGTGTTTGGAGTTATCAGTGTTCCAGATTTTAGCCATTGTAATAGGTGTTCAGTGGCATCTTTTTTTTTTTTTTTAACTGCATTTCTCTGGTGGCATATGATGTGGAATAGCTTTGCATATGTTTATTTGCTATCTTTATATCTTGTTGGTGAGGTGTCTTTTAGGATCTTTGGCTCATTTTTAATAATATAGTATTTTTACTTCTTTGTTGTTGACTTCTAAGAGTTCTTTGTATATTTTAAATATTTGTTTTTGATCAGATGTGTCTTTTGGAAATGTTTTTTCTCATTCTGTAGCTTGCCATTTCATTCTCTTGATAGGTATTTCAGATAGCACAATTTTTTAAATTAAATGAAGTCCAGCTTATCAGTTATTTATTTCATGAATTATGTCTTTGCTGTTATATCTAAAAAGTGATTGCCATATTCAAGGTCATCTTGATTGTCTTCTATCTATCCTCTAAGAGTTTTATAGTTTTGTGTTTTATGTTTAAATTCATTTTGAATTAATATTTGTTAAAAGTATATGTCAGCACATGTTAAACATTTTATGTATGAGTTCTTATGACGAGAGGCTACAGTTTGGAGGAGTTATTACTTCCCGCAGATCATGCTACTAGTGATAGAAGAGAATGGGCATCAGGAAGCTTTATGTCACAATCCACACTCTTAATTATAATGCTGTATGACTTCACTGTAAAACAGAGATCTGATTAAAGATATGTTTTAATGTAGAATATATCAAACTTAAAAATGAGTTACATTTGGTAGATAAGATAAAGTGAGAAATCAAAGAATAAAAGATATTTCTGATGTTTTTATGTTTCTATATGTATCATTAACAAAAATTAGATAAGAAAAACTTATAAATAGTATGGTATGCATCTAAAGTCATTGACTTAAATAAGATTGTTTATGGAAAGACACTAGAGACAAAAAGAACCATAAGAAAATTCAACATTTTTGTGTGTGTATGATAGAGGAGAAAGAAAACAATTTCAGGACAAGCCAGTGAGGTAGGAATGTAAATCCAGGAGTGTGTGAGTGAGTGCAGCTACAAGGAGAACATTAACAACACATTTGACTATCAAGGAGATTTTCAGGAAATTGAAGAATTAGAAATGTGTTATTTGGAAACAGGGGTCGTTTGTGATAGGTAAAGAAGCTTTTTAATAAGTAGAGGATTGAAGCCATACTGGAATGTGTCTGAAATGGTTAAATGGAGTATGAAAATTTGAAGACACTATATAGAGACAACATTTTCTATTCATCAAATAAAACCAAAACATTTGCTTATAAATATCTATAAATAGCAAGAAATAAATGGTAAAATGTTGAAACATAGAGAGACTAAGAAAGAAATGTGGGTGCTCTGAGGCACGAGGTGGTTGAAATAGTCTATATGGAGCACTTAAGAGGGAGATTACCAGTGGAATGTGATGGATTATTGGGCAATATCTAGATTCTCTTTGAGTGTGGCAGTCATAAATTTTTACTGACCTCTATATTAATTATATATTATTTTCACATCAATGGTCTGCTTCATAGGGCAGATGTGGAAAAACTAAATGGTGAATTAATGTAGGAATGATGTTTTTCCAAATTATTCCTGGAATAGAGTCAGTCAGAAGAAATTAGAATATTATAAGGAATTGATTACTTTAATAAATTGTAGAATATTAACTGAAAAAAATAAAATGGAAGGCAAATGGAATGCGATAAGGGACAAATAACATTTGGACAGAAATGGAATTGATTTAAGATTTTGGAGGCATTACATCATAATAATATTATCAAGGCATAGTAATGTCAAGAGTATAATCAAGATCCTGATGTAGAATGATACAGAGACCATTAAAGGTAAAGAAGTTTAGGAACTAGTAGAATAAATTGTTCCATTAATTATCAAATGGATGTACATGTAATGACATGAATCAAGATGGAAAAGTGCTTGTGCTTTCAGAGTATGAAGGGCAGGCAACAGGGAAGCGTATGAGAAGAAATTATTTTATCTAAAACTCTAAGTTAAAAAAAATTGAAGAGAGTAATTTTCCAGGATTAAAATGTGCATCCACCAATCCTGAAGGATGAAGCTTCCTTCAAAACAGGCAAAGAAACAAAATCCTGTCTCATTTTAGCTATGGTGATTGGCAAAGCAACATTTTTCTTATACACCCATTTTGAATAAATAATACATCTTTTTTAATAATTTTATTTGATACCCCAAAGATTTTTCAGAATGTATAAATAGAGTTAAATTTCCTCATTTCTACCCCATAATTCCCAAATGTAAAGAGGAAATGGAAATGGGTCAACTGAAGGATATTCATTAAAAGCGAAAGCAAATCAATGGAACTTCTAGTTCTAGACAATACAAAGTAACTGGGCTAAAATTAGTTTACAATTCTATTTGAAAAGCCACCAGCTTGACAATGCAGGAGACATAAGTGATGTGAGTTCAATCCCTGGGTTATGAAGATCCTGTAGAGGAGAACATGACAGTCCATTTTAGTATTTTTGCCTGGAAAATCCCATGGACAGAGAAGCCAGCCAGGATACAGTTTGTAGGGTCACAAAGAGTTGGCCATGACTGAAACAACTTAGCACACATACATGAAAAGCTTCATATATTAAATAACCTGTGTCATAATAATAACCTGTTTTTAAGGCATTGCATATCAGGCAATGAATGGCTGCATCCGTTGACTGATGAAAAACAGTAGAGGATAGCTCTGAAATTTCAGTTTCCAGGCCACAAGACAGGGCAGGGAATGCAGACAGAGCTCAGTGGACTGCCTGGGATGAGAAGCCGTTGCTAAGTATTTAGGGAGACCAAGGTAGGCAGAGTCTGCAGGACAGAGTATGGAGAATAAAAAGAAAAACAGGTCTGCAGAGGGTTCTCCTATGGTATTCAGCAGAATAGTGATGACTGTGTACATACCTGAAACCTACTCAGGGAAAGAATCACCCAAAGGACTAGAAGGAATAGTGGTCAGTGTTCATATAGGGTCTGGAATAGTGACTGTTTCTATCAGTGAATAAACAACCTTGTAATTCATGAAGCATTGAATAAATAACTCAGAAGAGCCATTTCTAAGTAGATGGGAGTAATTATTCTTAATACTTCTCTGCAAATGCAAAACAAAATTTAAAGGTAATATTTGAAAAGACAAATTGTTTCTAACTAACTTAACTACATCTTAAAGCAAACTTCAAGAATATTACAGAAATTAAAAAAAAAAATCTAGCACAGAAAAAGGTAAAATTCACATCTTATATCCAATCAAAATTATCAGGCCTGCAAAGTAGAATTCAGGATAGAGTGAAAAATCAATCATTTTAAACTGACCCAGAACTAATGTGGATGTTAGAATTAGAAAGCTGTTAAAACAGTTAATACAGCTCTAGTATATTCAGAATTTAAGTACAGAAATAGAATGCATTTAAAAAGCCACACACTGTAATTCTAGAGAAAAACCTGCAAAATATGAGATGAAAATTACAGTGCATGAAATTAATGTTAGACATTGCAGAAAAATTCTTAAAAATATGGGAATAGCAGATCATCTGACCTGCCTCCTGAGAAATATATATGCAGGTCAAGAAGCAACAGTTAGAACTGGACATGGAACAGACTGGTTCCAAACTGGGAAAGGAGTACATCAAGGCTGTATACTGTCACACTGCTTATTTAAATATATGCAGAGTACATCATGAAAAATGCTGGGCTGGATGAAGCACAAGGTGGAATCAAGATTGCCAGGAGAAATATCAATAACCTCAGATATGCAGATGACACCACCCTATGGCAAAAAGTGAGGAAGAACTAAAGAACCTCCTGATGAATGTAAAATAGGGAGAGTGAAAAGTTACCTTAAAACTCAACATTCAGAAAATGAAGATAATGGCATCCGTTCCCATCATTTCATGGCAAATACACGGGGAAACAATAGAAACAGTGTGTGCTTAATTGCTGTCATATCTGACTGTTTGCAACCCTATGAATGGTAGCCAACCAGACTCTTCTGTCCATGGTGATTCTCCAGGTAGCATACTGGAGAGAGTCGCCATGTCCTTCTCCACAGTATCTTTCCAACCCAGGGATTGAATCCAGGTCTCCTTCATTGCAGGTGGATTCTTTACCATCTGAGCCATGAGGAAAGCCCTGGAAACAGTGAGAGACTTCATTTTTAGGGTCTCCAAAATCAATGCAGATGGTGCTTGTAGCCATGAAATTAAAAGACACCTGCTCCTTGGAAGAAAAGTTATAACCAACCTGATAGCATATTAAAAAGCAGAGATATTACTTTGCCAACAAAGGTCCATCTAGCCAAAGCTATGGTTTTTCCAGTAGTCATATATGTTTGTGAGAGTTGGACTATAAAAACGCTGAGCACCGAAGAATGGATGCTTTTGAACTGTGGTGTTGGAGAAGACTCTTGAGAGTCCCTGGACTGCAAGGAGATTCAACCACTTCATCCTGAAGGAAATCAGTTCTGAATATTCATTGGAAGGACTGATGCTGAAGCTGAAACTCCAATACTGTGGCCACCTGATGCGAAGAACTGACTCCTTGGAAAAGACTGATGCTGAGAAAGATTGCAGGCAGGAGAAGGGCATAATAGAGGATAAAACGGTTGGATGGCATCACTGCCTCTATGGGCATGAGTTTGAGTGAGCTCTGAGAGTTGGTAATGGACAGGGAAGCCTGGTGGGCTGCATTCCACAGGGTTGCAAAGTGTTGGACATGACTGAGTGACTAAACTAGACATTGAAGAAAGAAAAAGTTTGGTAAACTTGAAGACATAGTGATAGAATCCACAAAAATTAAATACAGAAATGAAAATTTTTAATAAAAAATGACAATTTTCTTTTTCAAATTCAGTGGAGACTACAAACTTACAGATATAATAAATCCCAAGCACATGCACAAAATAAACTGCACCAAGACACATTATAATTAAATTACTCAAAACTGAGGATAATGGAAAAGTTCTTAAAAGCATTCAAAGAAAGAAAGATACATTATAAATGAAGATAAAGGGTCAGGGTCAGGATAGTAGCACATTTTTCACTGCAAACAAGACAGGGGAGAAAGTGGTAGAGTAATAACTTTAAAGTACAGAAAGGTAAAAATTGTCAACATAGAATTTAAACTCCAGAAAATATCTTCTAAAATGGAAGGTGAAATATTTTTTCTATGCAGAAGATAATTTATCACCAGCAGACAAACCTATAAGAAATATTAAAGGAAACCTTTCAAATAAAAGGAAAATTACATGAGATAGAAATGTAAATCTGCACAAAAGAATGAAGAGTTTAACAGCAGTGGCAATTACAGGTGTAAATATATAAGGTTTTTTTCTTATATAATCCTTCTTATGAGATAATAGAATGCAATATAAAATTTAAAACACACAGAAGTTTAAGGTAGATAACACAAAAACTGGGGGCAGGTAAGGTAAGGAAGCATACTATTGCAGGTATTCTTATGCATTATGTGTAAAGAGGTATAATAACACTAAAAGATAGATTGTGATAAGTTAAAGATGTGTGCTGTAAATCCTGAAGGAACCACTAAATTAAAAAATAATAATGATTTTAGTCAGTAAGCAAAAAAATATTAAAAATAAAAACAGAAAAAAATAGACTCAATTTAAAAATGCAAGAACAGACAAATAGCAAATAAAAGAAGGGACAAGTAGCTGTAGATTTAAACCTAACTCTTGGAAATGGCTGGCTAGAGCCAGGGGCTCAGTGGGGACCAAGCTTGTCCATGAGGCAGCAGTGACGGTGGCTTCTTGCCAGGCAGGTTCAAGCTTCAGGGGCCAGAGACCACCATGATCCTGCTGGAGGTGAGCAACCACATCACTGAGGAGACGCTCGTGCTCAAGTTTGAGAACGCAGCTGCTGGGAACAAACCAGAAGCTGTAGAAGTAACTTTTGCAGATTTTGATGGAGATATTTTGATGTCATATGGAGATCATATGATGGAGATATCATATTTTGTAGGAGATAGGAAGAATAAAAGAAAAGCAGGCCCCGGCAAGGGCCACTTTATAATTTTTGATCAACTGGATGCTATAAGGCGTGAAAGTTTTGGAACAAGTCCAGAGGGAATAGTTCATAGTCTTGAAAATAAGATATGATACTGGGGTCGTAAAACAGACCCCAGACTGTTTCTCAACTGGCATCTCAGAGTCACATGTTTTATGTATCTGGTAGAAAATCTATAGATAAGAATATTAGTCTGAGTTACTAATTTGTTATTTGCGGGGGGGAGGGGGGTGTGGTGGTGCTGCACAGAAAGAGAGAGGCAGTGGAACTTCCCTCAGCAAAGCCAAAGGGTCCCGAGGAGAGGTGAGCCTGCTGTCCGCCAACCCAGCCCTTCGTGAGCGAGAGACAATCAGACGTGACAGGGGTTCCGTCGAAGCAGTTCTGCTTTATTGCCGCAAACTCCCAGCTTATATAGGCAAGCAGCGGGGTTTTAGGAGGGACTTTCCATAGTTGCACCAATCACGTTAAAGGTCAAATTGTCATGTGCCTTCATTATAACAAGAGTCTATGGAGATCACGCGCTGTTTACATGCATGGAAATCAAGAGAGCCAATCAAAAACTTTGACAAACAACATAGACCAAGCCCCCATCTCTTCCGCCAGGCACCATCTTAGTTTCCGACCGCAAAGCTGGCCCCTTTCTTTTTAAGATTTCCCATTTAGGGCCCCACAGTTATTGATTATTGTTTCTTAATTACTCAGTGGTTAATGATCACTTTGTTCTGTGACCCTAAAGACCACATGAGTTATAGCTTAACTCCCCGCATAGTCTTTCCTTTATGGCTGAAAGCTGGCTTGGATTCAGTTTCAGCACCTTCACCTTGGAGCAGTGTTGTTCCTCTTATCCTCACTTTTCACTGAATTCTTGTGTCTTGTTTCTCATTCTCTCACCATATGGCACTTTCAGAAACCCTGCTTGTCGAACCAGTCTCTTGACAATATTTCAAATCCTAATGGAGACAAAATAAAAGTGATGGTCAGTTTTTCTTTGAAATTCTACAAGGAACTTTAGGCACATGGTGCTGATGAGTTATTAAAGAGGGTGTACAGAAGTTACTTGGTAAATCCAGAATCAGGATACAATGTGTCTTTGCTATATCACCTTGAAAATCTGCCTGCATCCAAGGATTCCATCGTGCATCAGGCTGGCATGTTGAAACGAAACTGTTTTTCCTCTGTCTTTGAGAAATACTTCCAGTTCCAAGAAGAGGGCAAGAAAGGAGAGAACAAGGCAGTTATCCATTATAGGGATGATGAGACCATGTATGTTTGAGTCAAAAAGGGCAAAATCACAGTAGTCTTCAACACAGTGTTTAAGGATGATGGATGATGTGGTCATTGGAAAGTGTTCATGAACGGCAGAGCCAGCCACACAGCCCAACAGGTCCTCTTCAGCCACACGGAGGAACCTCTCCTAGAGCTGAAAGATCCAGATGCCGCTGTGGGTCACAACATCGGCTATATTACCTTCGTGCTGTTACCTCGCCAATCCAACACCAGTGCTCATCAAGACACCACCATCAACCTGATCCACACGTTCCCCGACTACCTGCACTGCCACATCAAGTGCTCAAAGCCCTATATTCACACACGTATGTGGGCAAAAACCTCTGACTTCCTCAAGGAGCTGAACTGTGCACGCCCAGATGCTGAGAAAAAGGAAATGAAAACAATCACGGGGAAGACGTACTTTTGGGAACAGGAAGAGGCAACGATTGGCAACTGAAGGCTGGAATACTTGCTACAGGATAATTGTAGCTTTTAATGTTGTACCTCTTCAGATTCTTAAGGGATTCTCTGTGTTGGTTCCATTTTGTACATGTTTGGAAAGTAATCTGCAAAAGCAAGCTATGCTTGCAAGGACTTCATGGGTCGAATTAAAAACACACACACACACACACACACACACACACACACAACAAACAAAACCTATTCCACTTGATCAACTTAATTCCTTTTCTTTATCTTCCCTCCCTCACTCCCCTTTCCCTCCCCCTCTTTTCCAAGTTGTTTTGCTTTGCAGTATGTTACTGGTAATGACTTGCAGGATAATGCAATCTAAACTTGTTTTCTCTATGTATTTGCGTTCAAAACGCCTGTATCTAAGGAAATACAGTTGGAGTCATTAATAAAGAAAATCTTTATATCTTAAGAAAAAAACTAACTCTAAAGGTAATTGTATTAATGTAAATTTAGAAATACTGTAAATACCCCCAATTAAAATAAAAAGATTGCCAGATTGCATAAAAAGCAATAATCAACTATATGCTGCCTACATGAAGCAAACTTTCAATACACAAATGATAAAAAATGAAAGGGTGAAAAAGATAGGCCATATGTATACTGAGCAAAAGAAAGCTATGCAAATATTAGGCAACATAGATCTCAGACAATACATCGTGCCAAAGTGTGATAGGTAAAATAATATTCCTCTTCCTGTAAATATGTTCATGGTCTTATCATAGAACAGTGAGAAATATTACTTTACATGGCCAAAAGGACTTTGCATGTGTTAAAGAATTTTGTAGTGGGAAAGTTATTTTGGATTATTCAGGTGTGCCCAAGAAATATGTAACCCAAATAACTCCATCTCTTTTAAATAAGTTGAGTTTGTAGTTAAAAACCTTATCCCTAAGAAAACCCTAGACTCAGATGTATTTTCTGGTAACTACCAACCATTTGGAAAATTTCGACTTTATCTTTTCTAGAATTTACAAGGGGAAGAAGGACTTTTAACTCATCCTGAGTGAAAGTGGCTCAGTCATTTCCAACTTTTTGCCACCCTATGAACTATACAGTCTATGGAATTCTCCAGGCCAGAATACTAGAGTGGGTAGCCTTTCCTTTCTCCAGAGGAGCTTCCCAACCCAGGGATCAAAGCCAGGTCTCCCTCATTGCAGGCAGATTCTTTACCAGCTGAGCCACAAAAACTTCATTTCCCAGGGTAATGAAGTAACCATTACCCTGAAACTATTACTGGACAAAACAATTACAAGAAAAGAAAACTGTTAGTATTTCCATAAATCTAGGCGGTGGATCAGAGAGAATCTTGTTGAGATTAGTCTCAGAGTGTGTACTTCCTATCTTTTCTCGTAAGAGCTTTATAGTTGCTGGCCTTACACTTGAGTTTTTAATCCAATTGTGTGTGTGTGTGTGTGTGTGTGTGTGTGTGTGTGTGTGTGTGTGTGTAGTGTTAGGAAGAGGTCTAATTTCATTCTTTTACAGGTAGCAGTCCAGTTTTCCCAACATCACTTAATAAAGAGGCTGTCTTTTCTCCATTATACATTATTTCTTCTTTTATCAAAGATAAGGTGCCCATAGGTTGGTGGGCTTATCTCTGGACTTTCTATCTTGTTCCATTGGTCTATATTTCTGTTCTTGTGCCAGTGTCACACTGTCTTGATGACTGTAACTTTGTAGTATAGTCTGAAGTCAGGGAAGTTGATACTTCCAGCTCTATTTTTCTTTCTCTAGATTGCTTTGGCTATTCAAGGTCTTTTGTGTTTCCATAAAAATTGTGAAAATTTTTATTCTAGTTCTGTGAAAAATAGCATTGGTAATTTAAACTAATTAATAAATAGATAAAATTTAAAATATAAAAATAATAAAATAAAACTGCAGACTAATACCTTTATGAACACAGATGCAAAGTCTAAATGAAATGTTCTCAAGTTGAATTTTATCATTTATGAATAACACATCATGGCCAAGTGAACTTTATCCCAGAAATATAAAACTTATCTAACATTTGAAAACAAAGAGCATGTAATTCTGGAGAAGGCAATGGCAACCTACTCAAGTACTCTTGCCCGGAAAATCCCACGGACAGAGGAGCCTGGTGGGCTGCAGTCCACAGGGTCGCTAAGAGTCGGACACGACTGAGCGACTTCACTTTCACTTTTCACTTTCATGTATTGGAGAAGGAAACGGCAACCCACTCCAGTGTTCTTGCCTGGAGAATCCCAGAGACAGGGGAACCTGGTAGGCTGCCGTCTATGGGGTAGCACAGAGTTGGACACAACTGAAGCGATTTAGCAGCGGCAGCATATAATTCATGTCACTTATGATAATAATAAATCCATTTGTGTGCCTGATGGCTATCATTCTGACTCAATCACAAGCACATAATAAACTGCTTCAACATTTAAGAAACTGGTTAAGACTAAACATTCTACATCAACTAAGAAATTTTACGTAACTATATATCTTTCCTTATCATTCCTCAAAGTTTGAGAGTTATTTCAAACTAAAAATGAGGCAAAGTAGTTGGCTAAACACATATCTGTCTAGGGCACAGATCTATGAAAGCATAAATACCTCCTTGACATTTTACTAGAAATTAAGACCATTATCATACTCAACACTTTTTTCTATTGCTCTTGCTCTATTTATGAGGAACTTGAGATTAAATGAAGTTAAGTGGTTTAAACTCATTTACTCTCTGATTATAATTTTTCCCTATTTTTCCTTAGGAATCATTTTCCAGTCAATTCACCTAAACTGCTACCTGGAATTTAATTCTCTTTGGTTCTATAAATTTATCTTACACTTGTCTGATTGAACCACAGCTACCAGAAATCTAACTGTTCTTCCTTACCTACTGTTACTATTATCAACCTCAGCATTTCAGCATTCAACTTAACATAGTAGATAGTCCATTTCTGGTCCCTTAGTTTCTTAAAATAGTTGATATCAGTTAACTTTCCCTCTGTTCCACCCTAAACAAGTACTTACATGCTCATATTCTACTTTTCATCATCAAAAATGATAACACCTGTCAAATCTATATATTTTTTGTATTCTGCTCTACTTTTATTCACCAAAATATTTTATTATCACTCATTTACTCAAGTATTCTCACTTAAACATTTCTTCAGTCTTCTCAAGACCTCCAGTTCACTTAAGACTTTTCACTCATGTCCTCACCTCCCCCTAACTCATTTAGAGTTTATGGTTCAGAGCCACAATCACTCTCCTCTAAAACTCTTAAATTTGTTACATCTTCTTCTTTTACCATATCCCTTGGAAACATCAAGTCTGAATTAATTCTAAGTTTAACCTGACATGGACATCCATCTGAAATTCCCAGTGAATAACACAACCATGCTGATTTGTGTCACTAAAATGTATTTTATGAAATCACAACAGGGCATTTTATATTGCACAGGATTATGCTCCATTCCTTTATCAAATTTAATTCTCTAGTGACAGGGACAGTATTCTCACTGTTGGCAGAATGCCAACATCTGTGTCCCTTTTCAGATAATGAGATATCCTTTTCTTTCATGTTCTTTTTAAAATTTTAATAACATTATTTTATTGTTATTTATATCATTAATCAGCTTCCAAGACTCTGTGGCTTTCTGTTGCAAGTAGAATAAAATACAAACTACTTATTATGCCTTAGAGTATCTTTCAAGATCAAGCTTCTGCCTACCTACTAAACTATTTCGCTTAATGTCTCCGATTTTTACTACACTGCAGTTACATACACATTGTTTATATTGTTAATGCTGATTTTTTTGTCTTGATTCATCAGTTTAAAAAACAAGACTTGCTTTCCTAGAATCCTCCAAAAGTGTCAATTTCTCCCATGATCATCACAAACTTATACATGTGAAAATTTCATGTTTTCAATTCACTTGATAATTACTTTTATTGATGCTTAATTTGTTATATATTTTGTCAGTGTATGACTCTCCATACTCTTGAACACTTCTGACATATCTCTAGTGATCTTTAATAATTTCTTTGTTTTCAAGTTTGACAATATGGTTCAGATATGACCAGCCCTAGGCACGGGAGCATCCATTCATTCAAAAGTGCCCATTTTCTTCTTAGCAGAAAAATTACAGTAATTGTAGCAAGAGGTAGGTGGAACATTCTTACTTAAGTTACCCTCCTCCATACTGAAGTCTTTTAGAAAATGACCCAGACATTTCACCCTTAACAACATTTCCCTTATCATTAAAAAGTGATGGAAATAGTTTATCATAAGGACAACTGCTTCTCACTGTACAGCATATTTCTCTTAATGTCTCAGTTCATAACAGATACTGAAGTCATGTGACAAATATCTTGTTAGTGACAAAACAAGTTATGATCACATTGATCACATGAATTCTCAGATCTCATCTGCTTTTATTGTATATTTGAATATACTTCAATTTGTTTCATAATGAACTCTTATACAATTCTCTTATGTACTGTTTCTTCCCTCATGGCTGTATTTAAAATGGATACATTTGGAAGGAATATCTACAGATTACATAGCCAAAAAGGGAAAAAGTAAAAGAGTAAGCAGGCATCGATAAACTCAAGGACCATAAGATGTTTAAGCCTGATTGGAAAACCTATCCAGGGAACTGTAATCCATTGATATGATACTGAGGGCAAGAAAATGAGAGTGGTGGTCATATTCAAGTATTGCTGCTGGTAGTGAGAATAACTTCTTATGTGTGTGGAGTGTAATGTATTTAAATTTTCTATGATGTATAAAATTCTGGTTTAAAAACTTATATTAAAATGCATTAAAATGTTGAGGTCTGACAGAAAACAGAAAAATTCTGTAAAGCAATTATCCTTCAGTAAAAATAAATAAATTGTAAAAAAATCAATAAAAAGTCTCTATCTAAGTGACAGTTTAATTTCAGTATTTAATTGTCAATTTCAGTATTTCTTAATATTTTGTTTTCTGTGCCTTTATCCACTATCTTACAAGATGATTGTTCTTTTCTCATTTTTGCTTTAATTATGTGTAATTCTATTTGGAGAAGCCTTTTTTTTAAAATGTCTAAATGATAAGTCATTTTATTTTCCTTCAGGCAATGTGATCTCTAGGCTCCCTTTTCCTCAAACCTGCTTAAGGCCTTCACTCATTCATTGATTAGTTTTGCTTTTGTGTTGATCTTTAAATTTTTTACTTTTAGGTCAGAGATTTTCAGCCTTTGTTTAAATGTAACATATGGTCATATCTGTGATCCATTGGGTTGTATTTGCTATGGATTATTTTGTTAAACATGAAATGAATAGAAAGAAATTTGCCTCAATATTTTAAATCAAATTTATACTCCATATTCAGATGTAGTTTTTCCCATGTAGTTTAGCTGTTAATGCTAAAATAATATGTATTTATCTGGTAAGTAGATTAAATTAGTGTCATTAATACAATAGAATCTTCTCCTCTGGAAACATTTTTTAAAAAGGAGAAACTATAAAAGTTTTCTCAATTTATTTTACATGCCATTAAATATCAAGAAGTATAATCTTTCAGGTTAGTTTGGCTTCATTGTGTAAAGATCAAATAAATTTAGGACATTTATCTTAATGTACAATGGACTGTTTTTCTTAAGAACATACTGATGTCAAATGTGCATGTGTTTCATGGTTGCAAAAGAATATGTCTTCAATCTGTCCACTAGAACGTGATCTCTGATTCTGTTCACTTTAGAAAATAAAAGGTTCTACAAACCGTTTCATCAAAAAAGTGTGTAAGGTTAGTGGCCCTTCTATCTAGGGCATTGTAACAATAAAAATGATAAATCTTCTAAGCTTTTGTTTAAAACTCAAACTTCTCTCCTCCCTTTGGGAGTGACTGTGTATCGTAGGGGGAAAAAAATGTGTAGATTCCCTGTGTTTTACCTGCCTGAGCCAGTGTGACATGTTTCCTCTGGCTGAAAACTTAAAATAGATGCTCTCTCTCTCTTAGAGGTGCTTCTATGGGTTACTTAAGAAATTCTGTCATCATGAGGCTTTCTCTTCTCTACTTCCCTTGACACATGTGCTATATCTCCTCTCGCTAGACATTCAAGATTCCTCCCTCATTCCCTAAGCATTTGGCAATGCCCCCCTTCCCGCAACTGCTTTCTGCTAAAGTCCACTTGCCCCTCCATTTATCTCTCCTCTCTGCAGTATGTAAACCAAATCTGGCCAAATTTCTTTTATGTAGTAGTGCAGGAACTATGCCCTTTGATCTACCATCAGTGGGAGTGCAGTTATTTTCAATTATACCCTGCTTTTCATTTAGCTGCCCAGCAGGCAGCTTCAGCTACAGCCTTTTGCCCTTTAAAATTTTCACTTGTGAGTCTGACCCTCATCCTGTGTGTCACCACACTGCTGAGAAGACAATCAAACTTGCTGAGTTATCTTTTTGAAGATTCTGTCACTAAGATTAAGGTCAGAAGAGTACCATCCTCCCCTAGTCCCCTTTGGGAGCTGGGGCTCAGCATAGCTCTTGTCAAAGAAACACTTGCTTTAATTCCCAACTTACCCCTGGGTTTTCCAACTTCTCTGACAAGCTGGAGACAGATGGTCAGATTATAGCAGTAAAACAGATAAGTTCTTGCCCATCTCCTTAGCAAGTTAATGTGGTCTTGAACCTATGCTAAAGTATGGATTTTATGGCGAGATAGAGAGAAACTAATATTGAGACAGAAAGTCTCATTTTACATATTTTTGGTGTGTCTGTGTATGCATGCTCACATATATGTGTGTATAGAACATGAAATATTCTGTTTGTATGTACCCTGCACCTGAGTTATCAAATTGATACACAGTAAATATTAAATCACATATGAGAACATCCAAACACTGAAGTGATGCCCTGCTTCCAGTGGCATTCTGTGCTTACAAACCCATGGAGCCTTTCAGCACCAAGCAGAAGCAAAGGAGTCTGAGCTGGGCTTGTTGGCACATAGAAGGACAGAGAAGCCCAAGGAATAGATCAATGGATTTCAAATTAATGATAACAGCACACTTGACTTCAAATTCCAAGTCCTTGCCTCTGTATGATATAACTTTACTTGAATTCTTTGGTGGGAATCACAAACTAAGATATTATCTCCAAAAGTGAGTAAAAATCTGTTCAGTACAGTTCAGTCACTCAGTTCAGTACATGTCCGACTCTTTGTGACCATAAAAATATCTACTCACAAATTGTTGTGAAGACTAAAATAATGATACAAGGATACTGTAGGATGCAAAATGCAGCCTTTATGGTCATTGTTATTATTTAGTTGCTGAGTCGCATCCAACTCTGTATGTACAGCCCCATGAACTGTAACCCAACAGGCTCCTTCTATCCATGGAACTTCCCAGAAAGAAAATTTGAATGTGTTGTTATTTCTTTCTCTATTTATGGACATTCTGCCTTATATAGTATTATCAGATTAACATTTCTTATCTTCCTTTATTAAATAGCTCCAGCGGTTTTTTTTTTTAATTTTTATTTATTTATTTATTTTTTAAATTACAATACTGTATTTGTTTTGCCACACATTGACATGAATCAGCCACAGGTGAACACAATCTCCCAATGCCGAAGCCCCCTCCCACCTCCCACCCCATATCATCTACCTGAATCACCCTGTGCACCAGCGCCATGCATCCTGCATCCCACATTGAACACAGACTGGCGCTTCGTTTCTTACAAGAAAGTATACATGTTTCAATGCCATTCTCCCAAACCATCCCACCCTTTCCCTCTCCCTCAGAGTCCAAAAGTCCACTCTATACCTCTGTGTCTCTTTTGTTGTCTCACATAGAGGGTCATCATTACTATCTTCTAAATTCCATATATATATATATGTCAGTATACTGTATTGGTGTTTTTCTTTCTGGCTTACTTCACTTTGTATAATCGGTTCCAATTTCATCCATCTCATTAGAACTGAGTCAAATTTATTATTTTAAAGGACTGAGTAGTACTCCATTGTGTATATGTACCACAGCTTTCTTATCCATTCATCTGCTGATGGACATCTAGGTTGCTTCCATGTCCTGGCTATTATAAACAGTGCTGCAATGAACATTGGGGTACATGTGTCTCTTTCAATTCTGGTTTCCTCGGTGTGTATGCCCAGCAGTGGGATTGCTGGGTCATAAGGCAGTTCTATTTGCAATTTTTAAGGAATCTCCACACTGTTTTCCATAATGGCTGTACTAGTTTGCATTCCCACCAGCAGTGTAAGAGGGTTCCCTTTTCTCCACATCCTCTCCAGCATTTATTGCTTGTAGACTTTTGGATCGCAGCCATTCTGACTGGAGTGACATGGTACCTCATTGTGGTCTTGATTTGCATTTCTCTGATAATGAGTGATGTTGAACATCTTTTCATGTGTTTGCTAGCCATCCATATGTCTTCTTTGGAGAAATGCCTATTTAGTTCTTTGGTCCATTTTTTTTATTGGATCGTTTATTTTTCTGGAGTTGAGCTGCATAAGTTGCTTATATATCTTTGAGATTAGTTGTTTGTCAGTTGTTTCATTTGCTATTGCTTTCTCCCATTCAGAAGGCTGTCTTTTATTCTATGCCTATTAGGGCATTCCAAAATTTCTTAATCTAGTTTATAGATATTAGCCTAAGAAATTTAGGAATGCATTAATAGGTATGAAAAAAAAACCACTGGAGCTAATAAAGGAAGATATAAAAATATCAATCTGATAACACTAAATTCATGCATATATGCTAAGGTACAATATTATATAAGGCAGATTAAACTAGGTGCACACTGGAGGCCAAGAAAACAGGAAGCCATAATGACAGTCACTTGTATAATAACAACTGAGGAATAAATGGAAGTAGGAATTAGAGAGAAAGATAATATTTTTTTTATTTATTGCGGGAACTGAAAATGCAATAGAGAATAGAATGTATAACATTTGTTATATAAATTGGTATTGTCAAAATGCTCACAATGTGTTTAAATCTATGTATGAGCTATAGCTAAGGGAGTAAGTAAACACAGTCACTGTTCCCCAAATATCCCCTTGGCAGTCACCATTTCTATATGTGTTTACAACTTCCCTGATGGCTCTGGGGTAAAGAATTCACTTGTAATCAAGAGACACAGGTTCAATCCTGGGGCTAGAAAGACCCCTGGAAAAGGAAATGTCAACCCACTCCAGTAATCTTACCTGAAAAATCCCATGTTCAGAGGGACCTAGTGGCCTACATACAGTCCAAGGGGTCACAAAGCACTGGGACAATTGAACTACTGAACACACACAAATGCTAAAATCTATAGTCTGGATCCGAGTCTCTCCCTGAGATCTGGTCACAGAGGATTTGTTCAATGCTCAGGGTAGCTTGGATGTGGACAGAGCCTACTGTAACCAGCAGTAGTCCTAAAGAATGTTATGGAAGGAATGGGAGGGTAAAGAACAGTCTTACTTGCCCCTCCAGTGGGTTGAGTCAGAGGTGTGTCCTAGGCAGTCTCTGGGCATTTCCAAATGGGATTATGCCCAGGGCGCAATGCTAGTCATCTGCTCATTTAATGCAGCCAGTATTGGCGTCTTTCCCTTTCTTATTTCACTTTCCTCATCTCCTTACCAGTGCTTTCTAAGGTTGCTTCTCAGATCAACTATTTGCATGCAAGTATTTATCTCAGAATAAATCTAAGCTGAGAAAACACGAGGGATGGCATAACATGGTACTAACCTTGTGTCCATATAAACTGCTTGAAGAGTAAGAGTAACTTGTAGCTCCCTTTATTACTTTGAATGTTTACTCATCCCAATAGATTTTAATCTTCCTGGGGCAAAACCTATGTAATACTCACCTGTGGCTTCCTCCACAAGTGGCATATTGTGCTCAAGAAATATCTGTTGAAAGGACAAGCCAATAAAAAACTAAATAGTTATTTTAATACAAGCACTGCTTTTTGTTGCTGTAATAAACTGATAACCTTTGCATTCAAACCTTCCACACATGATTTTCCTGCTAGGTACATATATTTTATTCAGGAAATGGTCTTTATATTTTCTTTTGAATCTAGGCAATATTATTGTTATGCATATGTAGCAATATACCAGAACAAAACACACAAGTGCCCAGAGTTAGGCTGAAAACAGATTCATCATAGCCCTTTTTCTGTGGCCTTTAGTGTATATTGACAAAATCATAAGTTAAATGCCAGACTTTCAAATGTAAAGCAAAACAGTTTATTACCAACTGAACAGTTGTGTTATGCATTTTAGACTGATAGTTCATTCCACGATGATTGGTTTACTGTTCTGTGCACACAGCTTCAGGAGTACATCCTGATTCCAACAGGAAAACAAGGCTTACTGTGGCTTGAATGAAGCTGGAATTCTCGTCTCAGCTGAGGACACTAATGTGAACATAAAGCAGATTTAGAACCCAAAATTGGCAGAAAGTATTCTCTGCAGAGTTACTCAGTACTGTCTGCCATATGCAGCAATCTCTCAATTCATGTGTTCGCCTTGCTTGATTGAGAGCTGGCTAACAAAGTGGCACCAATCCAGTTAGTTGATATGAAGGAAAGAAACACCATACACACAGGTTTAAAACACCAAGACATGTTCTAGAGGATTGTTTTACCTTCAAACAGTAAAACTATGCTTACATATTTAGGAAAAATATAGATTAAAATGAGAGAAAATGACATTGAATATGGCATGTACATTGTATTTAATAGGCTATAAAGCATATGTGTGAAATAATGATTTCTAATCACCTTACTACAAAGAAAGAGCAATAATCATTTATAGACTGTTTTATGGTTAAATGATGCTTTTATAAAAAGCTGGCAAATGTATAGATTGACAGTTTAACTTTGCAACAGGTTAGAAAAATATTATTTTTCTCTCAGAGCAGATTTGTAGCATTGGATGGCCTCCATAATGCAAGCTGGACCAATCCCCAGGGTAGGACAATCTGAGGTAATTTCTAGGAATGACAGGCCTCTGCAGCTTCTTTGATGATATGAGAAGAACATGTTAGCTTTAAGGCCAAGTGCTGAATGGCCTAGAAGTCATGTCTGATCTACTGTTTCCATGGTCTCACAAAAATCCACTCTCATCTGAAGTCAGGATGGGTGGCCACACTCCTAAGTCCCTAGGCTGCAATCATTAAGGAACCACTCGGGCCTCTTTGCAGCTGGCTCAGAGTGTGTGGGATTTTTCCCAGACTCTTTCATAGTGCAACTAGCTGAAAAGTGAATTTTCTCCTGCAGACTGCGTCCAAAGAGAACAAGTGGAGTGGAAAAGGAGAGAAATCACCCACTGGTCTGTAAAAACTTAGAGTATATTATCAAAGCTTAAACCCATAATTGACGTCCCTTGTCTATGCTTTCTTAAATGCCTTAACCTATCATACTTAGGGCAAAAGGCTTTTATCTTGACAGAGGAGCACAAAAGAAGAGACATGTTATTCACTGAGGATAGAGAAAAAGATAATGTTCTTGTTTTTCTAGGAAAGAAATTCTCCACTAAGGAATAGATTCTTTCCTTTAAAAAGTTACCAAGAGTTATCCTTCCAGCTCTCTTATTTGAAGATGCAAAATCTGAGGCTGAGAGATGTTTATATATCTAGCATAATATATGTCCAGTGTTATCCAGTTGGAAACTATTGGAATTTGGATTCATTAACATCTAATTGTATCAGAAAATCTTTCCTATGGCGTTATGTCTAGTTAATAAAGATAAGTTGAGAATTAAATTTAGATGCTCTAGTCAGTCCTATTACATCAAAGTCGAAGAGCTATATCATTTTCAAACAAAAAAAGGATCTTCAAAGATTATATGACGTTATCATTACAAAATCAGGAATATATAAACTGACACAATTGAGTTCCTAAGTAATAACAAAAGCAGAGTCAAATATTCCTAATTCTCTCAAGTTTTCTAGCCTGCTTTATTTAAATACACACAAAAATGTGGTCGTGCACATGGAGCATAATATTTCCCTTCACTCTGACTGCAAGACTTGGGATAATTTTAGAAAACTCTGAATGTCTTATTAAGTGGAGATTAATTTCTACTTAGAATCCATGTTATAGCCATGTTATTTAGAGATTAAACTGGTAATTATAAAGGAATGAAGGCTGTAGGCTTTTCACAGAAGCACATTACTGATCAATACATGAACAAACCCCTAGATTCATCTTCATGAATGTGAGAAATTAGAGACAATATTAGACTCAGTGAGATATAAGCATCATAGAGTGAAACACTTCTATGAAAAATTTAGCATTTCTGAATTCCTGATGTCCCACCCATACAGTTAGTATTATGGTATCTAACCAACCCTGAATGTCACAAGAAACCCAGATGACTGGAGAGATCAAGTTGCCAAAACTTGTCTAAGAGAAATTGAGAGTAGAATCAGTTTACTTCTGCCTTTTATTGTAAATGTAGATGGAGCATGTCATATATCACCCAAATCCGGGTACATAGACATAAGGTTTACTAATATTATTTCTTGGGGACAGCTTGTGTAAATCATATGTGAAATCTAGGAAATCTGTGAGCGATGGTCACTCGATCTAAATGCCATGTAATATGACCACTGATCATTTTGTAGAAGATGCTGGACCACTGCTAGGGTGATGGCCTCTATTGTATTTGGTTCACATTAAGGAAGGTGATCCTAATAACTCACCATTGTTGTTGTTGTGTTGTTGTGTCAGTTTCTTAGTCATTTCTGACTCTTTGTGACCCCATGAATTGTAGCCCTCCAGGCTCCTCTGTCCATGAAATTCTCCAGGCAAGAAGATTGGCGTGGGTAGCCATTTTCTTCTCTAGAGGATATTCTTGACACAGGTATCAAATCCAGGTCTCCTGGGTTGCAAGCAGATCCTTTACCATCTAAGCCACAAGGGAAGCCCCTAATTTAGTGATGAGCTTTGCTAAGGTCAGTATTCTCAAGTTTTTATTATTTTTTTTCTTAAATCTCAGCTCTTTAAATTCCCATCAAAACGACTTCCCAGGTTTGTGGGCAGCCAACTAAACCTAGATTTGGAGACACATCTTTATTTGCAACCCCATAGGCTAGAGTGACTGAACCTGCTTCTCTTTGGGAGATCCACAGTAGATGCTGTTCTAAAACCTTTATTATATTATCTTTACTTTCACTCTGTTCACTGTGTTTTGTTCAGTGAAGAAGAGCACTAAACTCCAATGTAATTTTTAAACGTGCCAAACTACATCTTACTCTCCATCTTCTCTTCTGAGTGACACCATGCTCAGTGACTTTAGAAGGCCCTGTACCCAGCCTGATCAAGGAGACTATATGTTCTGATTCCAGGGGAATTTACAAATTGTTAATGGAACAATGCAAGTGAATCTAAAAAGTCTACCATCTTTAGATATTTCCAAGTTAGTTTACTGGTATGTTTGTTGCTCACCAAAGAAGAAACACATACACACACATATTTATATACACAAAATGCACAGGGACATGCTGACATGCACACATTAGAAGTAAACCAACATGTTTTCTCCCAGAGTAACCCTCTATTACGGCAACTTGTTTCATTATTAATCAAAGTTTATACTCTATTTGTTTTGAGGATTCTTCTTTTCCTTCAAGGGTGATCCACATAGAATATTCTCACTTGAGTATAGTGTGTGTGTGTGTGTGTGTGTGTATGTGTGTGTATATATATGTATGTGTGTGTATATATATATATATATATATGTGTGTGTGTGTGTATATATATATATATATTTACCAGTATTTAAGTGTTTAAATCTACATGTAGTGTGTGACAGCAGAAGAGTAAGTAAAATATTTATAGAATATTGTTATTTTAAATAACTAATATTTGTATAACTGGTTGCATTTTATCTAATGCTTTGATGTGAAGAATCTAAGAAATTCTTAGATTTTCTTAAGAAAATACATCAATTGCTTTGGGAACAAAGAAATGCTATTTGACATGAAGGTATGTATTCTGTTAGTTTGGTTGCTTCCCTTCCCTCTCTCCATCCTTCCCTCCCTCCCTCCCTCCTTTCTTTCTTTCTCCTCTCCTTTCCTTCCTGCCTTCCTGTTTGTTGTGGTTTACTCATTGAAGATGAATACTTGAGTTCAGTAGCTAGGGTGACTGTTAAACATGCCAAACTACAATGTTCTTTGTTGTGATCATCGTTTTTTATAGGTAGTTTTAAAGTTCAGATAGAGCCAAAGCTCATACTTTATTAGAGAATTGGTAGCAGTGACAGGCTTCCCAGGTGGCTCAGTTTTGTTAAAGAATCCACATGCTCATGCAGGAGACATGGCTTTGATCCTGGGTCAGGAAGATCCCTTGGAGAAGGAAACTGCAACCCATTCCAGTATTCTCACCAGGAAAATCCCATGGACATAGAAGCCTTGTGGGCTACAGTCCCTGGGGTTGCAAAGAGCTGGCACTACTAAGCCACTGAGCATGCACACACATGTATGATGATAGCAATGACAGCTTCAGATTGTAATAGGTGGTCCTGTAATTGAAGCCACATGTTTCCTCTTAGTTTCATTTGCATGGTCTACAGACTATAATTAACATCAAGTGGCAAGGCAAGATCACATACAATAGAATCCTAGAATACAATCAGGTCAGCAAAATTGAAACAAGCATGTCTGTTACTTAGTTACATAAGATTGGGTCTGTGCGGCCATGGAGAGATGACTACAGAGTATGTAAAGAACAGCTGTGTATTGAGAATGAACACATATTACTAAATATAGTGGTAAAGAAGATTTCATTTCATTTTGATATCCTTCCATCTGTCCTTCAAAACCTGATGCCTAAATTCTTTAGTAATCTGGCCTTCACCAACTTAATTTCTCACAACTGTATATATGCCAGACACATAGATATAACAAGAAAATCCCTGTAAAAAATAATAACATAAGATAAAATCAACCTCTGCTTCTATGCTATCTCACCTTTTATTTCACAGTCAATAATGCTTCACATGTTTCCCTCCCTTCAATAATCCTATGTTTCTGGATTAATTCTTACTCATACTTTAAGCTTCTTTCAACCCAACTGTGACCACTTCTGGGACAATTTTCCCAGACATGCCCTCAGACTGCACTCTTGAATTGTATTTATCACGCTGTAACATTATTATTTGCCTAAGATAGTGTAACATTATTATTTGCCTAAGATGGTCAACATTGAAATCAGATTGATTATATTCTTTGCAGGCAAAGATGGAGAAGCTCTATACAGGCAGAAAAACAAGACCACGAGCTGACTGTGGCTCAGATCATGAACTCATTATTGCCAAATTCAGACTTAAATTTAAGAAAGAAAGTAGGGAAAACCACTAGACCATTTATGTATGACCTAAATCAAATCCCCTAGGATTATACAGTGGAAGTGAGAAATAGATTTAAGGGACTAGATCTGATAGAGTGCCTGATGAACTATGGACTGAGGTTCATGACATTGTACAGGAGACAGGGGTCAAGTACATCCCCAAGAAAAAGAAATGAAAAAAGAAAAATGACTGTCTTTGTAAGCCTTACAAACAGCTGTGAAAAGAAGAGAAGCAAAAAGCAAAGGAAAAAAGTAAAGACATAAGCATCTGAATGCAGAGTTCCAAAGAATAGCAAGGAGAGATAAGAAAGCTTTCCTCAGCAATCTATGCAAATAAATAGGGAAAACAACAGAATGGGAAAGACTAGAGATCTCTTCAAGAAAATTAGAGATACCAAGGGAACATTTCATGCAAAGATGAGCTCAATAAAGGACAGAAATGGTAGGGACCTAACAGAAGCAGAAGATATTTAGAAGAGGTGGCAAGAGTACATGGAAGAACTGTATAAAAATATCTTCATGACTCAGATAATCACGATGGTGTGATCACTCATCTAGAGCCAGACATCCTGGAATGTAAAGTCAAGTGGGCCTTAAAAAGCATCACAAAGCTAGACAAGGTGATGGAATTCCAGTTGAGCTGTTTCAAATCATGAAAGATGATGCTTTGAAAGTGCTGCATGCAATATGCCAGCAAATTTGGAAAACTCAGCAGTGGCCACAGGACTGGAAAAGGTCAGTTTTCATTCCAATCCCTAACAAAGGCAGTGCCAAAGAATGCTCAAACTACCGCACAATTACACTCATCTCACATGCTAGTAAAGTAATGCTCAAAATTCTCCAAGCCAGGCTTCAGAAATACATGTACCGTGACCTTCCAAATGTTCAAGCTGGTTTTAGATAAGGCAGCGGAACCAGAGATCAAATTACCAGCATCCCCTGGATCATGGAAAAAGCAAGAGAGTTCCAGAAAAACATCTCTTTCTGCTTTATGGACTACGCCAAAGCCTTGACTGTGCGGATCACAATAAACTGAAAATTCTGAAAGAGATGGGAATACCAGACCACCTGACCTGCCTCTTGAGAAACCTGTATGCAGGTCAGGAAGCAACAGTTAGAACTGGACATGGAACAGCAGACTGGTTCCAAATAGGAAAAGGAGTACATCAAGGCTGTATATTGTCTCCCTGCTTACTTAACTTCTCTGCAGAGCACATCATGAGAAATGTTGGGCTGGAAGAAGCACAAACTGGAATCAAGATTGCTAGGAGAAATATCAATCACCTCAGATATGCAGATGACACCACCCATATGGAAGAAAATGAAGAACTAAAGAATCTCTTGATGAAAGTGAAAGAGGAGAGTGAAAAAGTTGGCTTGAAGCTCAACATTCAGATAATTAAGATCATGGCATCTGGTACCATCACTTCATGGGAAATTGATGAGGAAACAGTGGAAACAGTGTCAGACTTTATTTTGGGGGCTCTAAAGTCACTGAAGATGGTGATTACAGCCATGAAATTAAAAGACCCTTACTCCTTTGAAAGAAAGTTATGACCAACCTAGATAGCATATTCCAAAGCAGAGACATTACTTTGCCAACAAAGGTCAGTCTAATCAAGGCTATGGTTTTTCCAGTGGTCATGTATGGATGTGAGAATTGGACTGTGAGGAAAACTGAGCACCAAAGAATTGATGCTTTTGAACTGTGGTGTTGAGAAGGCTCTTGAGAGTCCTTTGGACTGCAGTGAGATCCAACCAGTTCATTCTAAAGGAGATCAGTTCTGGGTGTTCTTTGGAAGGACTGATACTAAAGCTGAAACTCCAATACTTTGGCTACCTCATGTGAAGGATTGACTCATTGGAAAAGACCCTGATGCTGGGAGGGATTGGAGGCAGGAGGAGAAGGGAATGACAGAGTGTGAGATGGCTGCATGGCATCACTGACTTGATGGACATGAGTTTGAATAACCTCTGGGAGTTGATGATGGACAGGGAGGCCTGGTGTACTGCGATTCATGGGGTCGCAGAGTCGGACATGACTGAGCACCTGACTGAACCTAACTGAACATACAAAGCCTTGAAGCTTTTCTTGTTATTTTTATTTTTTTATTTCACAGCACATCTGATCCCATGTAAAGGGGTCGAATAGTACATACCTAATAAATAAATGGCTCCCTGTGTTCTCCAAACAGTGTCTTTATTTTGTCCATGTGTTAAGCTGCTCCAGGCATGTCCAGTTTCGTTGTGACTCTGTGGGCCGCCAGGCCTCTCTCCCAGGAAAGACTGCGGAGCTGGCCATGGCTTCCGCTAGGGAATCTTTCCCACCCAGGGATCAAATCTACCTCTTAAGGCTCCTTCATTGATAAGCAGGTTCTTTACCACTAGCGCTACCTGGGAAACCTGTCCTCATTTGTACCAAAAACTTAATATGTGTTCAATTTACATAAATGTTTGTACATTTTGTAATGTGCCATGTTTCCAAATAATATTCATATTTCCTTAATTAGAGTAATCTTGAAGTTTGTAAAGCCTCTACAAAGAAAAAAGATAATCTTGGAATGATAAGGCTTGGAATACTTCTGGAGACAGTGGTGAATTTTTGAGTTCTGCCTTTTCTTTATCCATCAAGCAAAGGGTATATTTATATTTTTCTAATGAATTGTAATTACTGAATTCAGATTGAATGATATTGTGTCCTCTCATAAGCAATTCCTCTTAACAGGATGCCTGAAGTAATCTGTAGAATATTATTTCTATCTGGGTTGGTCTAATTATATGCATACATTCAACCCCAGACCTGAGCTCTTAAAATGCTAGTTGCTCCTCAAGAGCCTTCTTCATTGCTTTATGGGATGTGAACAGGATTATCTCTCAGGACTGCTCTTCCTTGTGCTGCATCTGCATGCTACATAATTGAATCTGCAAGTGGTCTTGGTAGGTCTAAATCAAATGTAGAAATTCAGTGATTGTATTTTTTATGAACTGTGATCTGTTTGCAGGAATTCTCTTTCCTCTCTCAGTGACATTTGAAATCTGTCTTTTGTATTTTTGTGACCTTTAAGGAAGTAGTTTCATGGATAGAGTCCTTTTCTTTAGCCGTTATAAACATCAGTTCTGTTTAGTCAAAAATCCTACTGGATATGAATTCCACAAGCTGAAAAAACTCTGTTTTTTTCATCCACATAATTGATGAGTAGATGTTACTCATTTTAAAATTATTCAAACTAATAAATGTATTAGGGATTATAAATTATATTCTCATCATTTTGAAAGTACTAATAAAATAATGTAATTTATCATCGGCAGAGTTGCTAACACAGTAAACATATACACAATATATTATGTGACAACTGATGGAAGTAATTGATGAAGTATCTACACCCAAGCAGAATGAAGCCTCAGATCTGATCAGCTCTTGTGTTCTAACCACCAATGGAAATAACATCTATGAGAAAATATATATTGAAACTTACAGATACAGTATGCAAAGTCCTGGCTGTATGAATTTTTACTAGTAGGTAAATTATAAGATAAACCATCTAATTTCTTCACGAAATACCTTGCAAGTAAAAATGAAGATAGATAAGGAGGATAAAAATCTATATTTCCCATTAGAAATAAAATATAAGCAATAAGTATAAGCCACATGTTATTTAATATTTTCTATTAGCCACATCAAAACAAGTTTTTAAAGATGAAATTGATTTTAATGTATTTATGTTATATTTATTTATGCATTTACTCATACACACACACACATATATATATATTGAAAAGACATTATAAGAAAATGTCTTAGTAAGACTTGCTAAGTCACTTCAGTCATGTCTGACTCTTTGCGACCCCATGGACAGTAGCCCGCCAGGCTTCTCTGTCCATGAAATTCTCCAGGCAAGAATACTGGAGTGGGTTGCCATTTCCTTGGGAAGCCTAAAATAATAGGGCAGAATGACAGACTGGAAACACCTGGGGAGAAGACGAGATTACAGCCTTTACATGGAATTTTTCTTTCTCAGACAAACTTCAGTTTTACATTTAAAGCCTTGCAACTGTTTTGATGAAACCTACCTAAATTATTGAGGAAAGAACAATCTTCTTTCCTTAAAGTCAACTGCTTACATATTAATCACTTGTGAAATACCTGACAGCAACTATTAGTGCTTAGCCCAATAACTGAATAATACACCCAGTCCAAGATGATATACACACTTAGTCATCATACCAGGGAAATATTTATAGGGAAGTGATAATTATAAATTAAAATTTGGTTTCTAGAAGTGCTCATTGCTACTAGATTGGTCATTGTTTATTGCTCCTCTCAGCAGACAAAGTTAGAAAATACATATTTTTTTAAGATAAAATATTTTGAATTTAAAACAGATACTTCAGACTTAGGGCTGTAATGTTTCTATTTAAGCTTACAAAGTTGACTGTACTTTTAATCTTTTTGTCATAGTAAAAATTCCCAATTATTAATCAAATTATTATAAGCATTGATTTCCTTTATTCTAAAATAGACACAGCCTTAAGATCACAATACCAACACTAACACTAGAAATATGATTACTGAATCCTGTATAAGCTATTATTTGTAGTTGTTTTTGTACTTTGAATATATCTCATTAGAAAAGTACTGTCAAACCATTTTTTAAATTAATAAACTTTTTTTTTTTAATCCAAGCAGATTCAGATTCATAGTAAAACTGATAGGGGGATACAGAGAGTTCCCATATATTCCTGTTCCCACACATGAACAAAAACCCAAAGTCGACCTTCTGCACCACAGTGGTACACGGCTTACAATGTGTGTGTGTGTGTTAGTTGCTTAGTCGTATCCAACTCTTTGCAACCCCACAGACTGCAGCCTACCAGGCCTCTCTGTCCATGGGATTCTCCAGGCAAGAACACTGGAGTGGGTTGCCATTTCCTTCTCCGCTGCTTACAATAGATGAATCTATATTAGCACATCATTATCACCCCAAGTCCATAGTTCACATTAGGGTTCACTCTTGGTGTTGTATGACTCATAGATCTAAAAAATGTATAATGATATGTATTCTAAAATATGTCTATTTTAGAATATGTATAATGATATGTATAATGATATGTATTCACTATAATATCATACAGAATAGTATCACTGTCTTAAAAATCCTCTGTGCTCTGTCTATTCATCTTTCCTTCCCCCTTAACCCCTGGCTAGCAACCAGTGAACTTTTCACTGTCTTCACAATTTTGACTTGTCTAGAATATTATATAGTTGAAATCAAACAACATGTAATCTCTAAGACTGACTTTCCTCACACAGCAGTATGCCTTTAATTCTCTTCATTTCCTTTTCAGGCTTAGATAGCTCATTTCTTCTTAGCACTGAGTAATATTCCATTGTTTGGATGTTCTATAGTGTATCCACTGACTTATTAAAGAACATATTGGTTACTTCCAAGTCTGCAAATTATTAATAAAGTTACTATAAACATCTGTGTGCAGGGTTTTTGTAGTCCTGTGTTTTCAATTCATGTTGGGTAAATATCAAGGAGCACTATCACTAGATCTTTTATGCTGAAAGCATGTTTAACTGTAGGAAATCACAAAATTGCTTTCTAAAGTCACTGAGCTGTTTTGTATTCCTATCTGCAGTGTATGAAATTTCCTGTTGGTCTATATCCTTGTCAGCATTTGCTGTTGTTAGTGCCCCAAATTTTGGCCATTTCAATAACTGTAGTGGCAGCTCATTGCTGTTTTATTCTGCATTTCCCTGATGACATACGATGTGGAGCATCTTTGATTCCTTTATCTGTCATCTGTATACATTCTTTATTGAGGTATACTTTCTTTTGATAAATGTTAGCATGTAACATCCATTCCTTTGTTTTTAATCTATAAATATATGTCTTTGTACTTTAAGTGGGCTTCTTGTAGAGAACACATAATTGGGTCTTGGTTTTGATCCACTATTACCACTGTTGTGTTTTAATGGATGCATTTAGACCGTTGGTATTTAAAATAATTTGGATTAATAACTACCATGTTTGTTACTCTTTTCTATTTGTTCTTGTTCTTTGTTCCTAATTTTTGTCATTCACACTTTTTTCACATTTCAACTGGTCATTTTATATTATTCAATTTATCTCCTTTTTAGCATATTTATTACAGGTTTTAAAAAGCTTTTTAATGGTTGCCTTATAATTTACAATATACTTACAGATAATCCAAGTCCACTTTCAATTAACATTATACCCATTTCCCAGGTAGTCCAAGTACCTTATAATAATAAAATATTCCAAATGCTTAAGCATTTACATATATATATAATATATATATATTATATTATTATGTATATTATATATATATATTCATGATCAAATACATTGTTACTGTTATCATGAACACACTGACATCTGTTAGATCAATTAAGAATAGGACCAATAAGTTTCTTTTTATTTTAACTTCACTTATTCTCCTATGCTCTTCCTTTATGCATACCTGAGTTTCTGACCTATATAATTTTTGTCTGAGGAACATCTTTTAACATTTCTGAAACGACAAGGCTACTGGCAAAAAGTTCCTATATATAGATTTTTTTCTTTCTAAGAAAGTGTGTTACGAAATAATGTTGCCTCTGTCCCTTGCTTACACACAGCAAGAAACTGAGCCCCTCAGTCCAATGGCCCACAAAAATCTAAAGGTTATCAACAGTCATATCATATAAGCATGGAAGTGGGTCCTTCCTCAACTGAGCCTCAGAAAAGACCTCAGCCAAAGCTGATACCTTGATTATAGCTTTGTGATATCCTGAAGTAGAGGATGCCTAAATTCCTCATGCATAGACCCTATAAGATTATAAAAACATGTTATTTTAAGTCTCCAAGCTTGTGGTAATATTTTACACTGCAATGGCTAATTACTATAGTTACCAGTAGAATATTATAATAAATTATTTCATTTGACTTTTATTTCTAGACTGTCAACCTATATGTATTTTTAAACAAGCTTAAGTCTTCTTGCACAAAGAAATAACATGGTTAGAGTAGTAAAGTTCTCCAGTTATCCTTCAAAATTTCATTAAGCAAAATCTTCTATGATGAAATTCTGTATTGATTTACTCAGCCTATATTTATACAAAACAAAATCAAACACTTTAGTAACAAAGAACTATAGTATCTTTTACAAATAAATGACACAAAATGTTCTTTATAGTAGTAAATAATTTGTTTGAAAACTTCTAAGACTATGAAAAATTTTCTAGGACCAGAGTCCAGTTTGGAAAGGTTAATCTTGGGAACCAAAATTACTTCATAGAAAGGATACATGAAAGATTATAAGATCTTGCCCTTAATTCTGTTTATAACTTTTGGTTGGAGCTTTGAATAAGTCACTTAAATTTTCAGCTTTATAATTTATAAATGTGGGAAACCCGGATTTGATCCTGGGTCAGGGAGATCCCTTGGAGAAAGGAACAGCAACACACTCCAGTGTTCTTGCATGGATAATCACATGGACAGAGGAGCCTGGTGAGCTACAGTCCACAGGGTCACAAAGAGTTGGGGTCACAAAGTTGACTGAGCAACCAACAGTTTCATATAGGTGCTGAAACTTCTTGTAGCTCTAAATTTTCATGATTCCCTGAAATGGATGAAGCAGTGCCAGGCAAGAAACAGGAAGCAGCAGGGTGATAATCAGTGATTCTCAATCAATGTTGTGTCAACTCTTCATGAATATTTTGACTCATATGTGTCTAAATATTTCCAGGGTAAGTAAACTACTTGTATAATATATAGAAAGACTAGAATGTATAGTTGACTTGGAGAAAATATAGACTTAACAAGATTGACATTATATTTACTGAATTTTACTAATTTCATATTCTAAATAGTTTTCTTCTCTTTCTCACTTGTAGGTTCTGGGTTAAAGAATTTTAGTACTCTTTATTTTCATCAAATTTAAAAAAATGCAAATTCTATTGCTTGAGTAAATTTGAGATGATTCATCCAAATTGATAAGAAAACACTTATTTATGTTAGTCTAACTGAATTCACTTAAAACAAATATTCACTTTTTAAGATTTCTTTTCCATGAGTTACTACTGCTACTGGAGACATGCTATCTGAGTATTTATACTGAATTATTCTGAACCAGTCCTGACCAATTAGGAAAAACCAGATATTAAGCTTATCTATGAAAGATTTTTGAAAGGGCAGGCCTCATTCAACTGCCCTTATCAAAAAAAAAGCTTAACAGTTCCTTACAAACAATACTTTAATAGTCTGAAATAGGGTCCTGTAATAAACAAAAGAAAGTATCTTCAAAGTTGATGCTTCACATGCTTATTAGTGTCGCATGAAAGAAAGTGATAATACAATAGCATTTCACAGTGTGAAATGTACAAAGTTGGATAGAGACAGCGTGTGTTGTCATCAGTTAATGTGCAAACACTCACTGCCAGGGCAAACCAACCAGGAATGAACCATGAAATGATTGTATTCAACCTGAAATGTCAGCAAAGCAAAGATGTGATGAGTAGTAAACAACTTTTCCTGAGCATGATTAAAGTAGTACAGCAGCAAAAGTAGCTTATTTAACATTTATGTTTTATTAAGAGGACAATTATGGTTTTGCATAATACGACTTCAGGCAGAGGCTGGACTTAATATGTAAATGCTTATTTCGATGTGGCACCATATGTAGCCCTTTTCTTTTCCAGCTGGTTGGCCTTACTGCCTCTTTCTTTTCATCCATCTCTAACCCAAAACTCACCAGGAAATTGTTCCTAATTAACTGTACCCATTTTTTTAGTTTTACAGTCTCATGGATCTTTAGACTATAAGTATTGGAGCAGACTTTATGAATATTTTAGTTCAGCCCCACTTGACCCTCCTTTTGCCACCTAAATGACCACTTGTATATGTATGCATGTATGGATAGGTATTTCTGATTCTATTTGTTATTTAATTACTTAATTCTATACTAAGTCATCTTGGAAATATTTATTTAGTAAGTCTTTCCATCCTTAAATAATTGAAACAACCTTATTGATCAAATAATTTGAAGAATTACTTTTCAATTTTGCATTGTTTTTGTTCTATTCAGCTGATGTTGGATGCACCCCATTTACAAATTACTTAGGTGAATGATGCAAAATTCCAAAGTCATCTCATCTATTGCAGACATTTTTAATGGTAAGTAGCCTGACAGCCTCAAAAGAATGAAACATATGGCATAGAGGCTGAGTAAGAAAAATAAATCTATATATATTGCCTTCAATATTCTAACAACTTCAAATATACTCTCTAATTATACATTGACTAATTTATAGTTAATGATTGAAGAAAATTTTTTTTTTTTTACTTTCTATGTGTGAATGTTTATCTTCTGCCTATGAGACATAATTAAAGAATTTGTTGTGGCATTAGCATTAGCAGCAACACCTTTGGTTATTATTGGGTGATGTAAAAGAGGCTTAACATCCATTATCTTCTGAAAAATACTTCAAAGTATGTACTGGTTTTTAGAAAGATAAGTCTTAGAAGTGAGAGTTAGTAGCAGAATTGGAATTTTATATGATACCTCAAATATACCATAAGTGAGTGTTCTTAACCATTCTACTCTTTCTCCTTTGTTTGGGCAACAGAATTAGCAACCTTAAATAGTTTAATTTAAAAGGAGGTTATTAATGAATCTCACAGAACTTTTGAAAGAATGAAGAAAAACACTCTAGGAGCATTTCCAGAACTGACTACCAAAAACACAATTTCATGGCTGGTGACAGCAGCCATGAAGCTAAAAGATGTTTGCTCCTTGGAAGAAAAGCTATGACAAACCTAGACAGCATATTAAAAAGCAGAGAAGTTACTTTACCAACAAAGGTCCCTCTAGTCAAAGCTATTGGGAAAACCATTGGTTTTCACATAGTTATGTATGGATGTGAGAGTTGGACCATAAAGATAGCTGAGCACCAAATAATTGAAACTTTTGAACTGAAGTGTTGGGGAAGATTTGAGAGTCCTTTGTACTGCAAGGCGATCAAACCAGTCCATCCTAAAGGAAATCAGTCCTGAATATTCAGTAGAAGGGCTGATGCTGAAGCTGAAACTCCAATATTTTGGCCACCTGATACAAAGAGCTGACTTATTTGAAAAGACCCTGATGCTGAGAAAGATTGAAGACAGGAGAAGAAGGGTATAACAGAAGATGAGATGGCTGGATGATATTACTGACTCAGTGGACATGAATTTAAGCAAGCTCCAGGAGAGGATGAAGGACAGGGAAGCCTGGCGTGCTACAGTCCATGGAGTCACAAAGAGTCAGACACGACTGAGCAAGTGAACAAAAACAACAACCAGATGCACAATCCCAAACAAGCCTGGCAAAGTTGCTTCCACTATTTGCAAGCCCTGATATCAGGAAAACACTGTGAGAGCTGTCAGCGTTAGAACCATTCTATCTTCCCCACAATCAAAAGCTGCTGACTCTAGCAGCTATTGACAAGGCAGAAAATGCTAGACTCCCTACATCTGTATCACACTTCACACTATCGAAATGAATGTCTCATATTCTGTCTCTTTCTCCAGTGAATTTAATTTCAAATCTAAGATTCATGAAAGAAAGTGAAAGTGAAAGCCGTTCAGTCGTGTCTGATCTTTGCGACTCCATGGACTATACGGTTCACAGAATTCTCTAGGCCTGAATAGTGGAATGGGTAGGCTTTCCCTTTCTCCAAGGGATCTTCCCAACCCAGGGATTGAACCCAGGTCTCCTGCATTGCAGGAAGATTCTTTACCAGCTGAGCCACAAGGGAAGCCCAAGATACATGAATGTGTATCTAATTAGCAAAAGCTGTATCATTAGTTTGCACACTATGATGTAATAGTGAATGAGTACTGTAGTAGTAGGTTTTAGTGCTGTTAATTTCACTGCGAGTAAACCAGTGAAATGTGAAGAAAACCTCATAAAAATGTGAAGAACCTCCACTGAGAACTGTTTACTACAATGTCCAAATATTGTTTAGTGCCTAACACATGTAAATTATCCATGCAAACATTCACACGTAAACATCAAATCATAAAATGCATTACCTATATTTACTATTTGGGGCAAGGGTTTTGCAGGAGACAGGGACTGGAAAAATATAATAAAATGTTCTGCTTCTCTCATAGCATTTCACAGAGGTAAATTAAACTTACATCCCAATTTAAGTCATTGTCTCTTTTGAGAAATAGATTACTTAATATATGATTTAAATCTCTTTTGCCTATTAGTTTTCCATTCACAGTATGCCTTCATAGGTATGAATCAGTGTATTATATATGTATGTGTGTGTGTACATATATAAATTACCATATTGGAAAATTAGTTCATTGTCTATTGTTTACTGGGGATATTAAAAAATACCACACTGATATTATAATTATCTAAGTAACTATATAATTGGATATCATATAATCAAACAGTGTCTATCTTTAAGCAGAATTTTCTTTTATTTTCACATTTAAAAAATGGAATTAATTACTAAAGAGCAGCAGAATATTATCCACATGGTTTATAAAGTCACATTCTTCATTTGTTTTTATTGACTAATCAACTTTCATCAGTATGGTAACAATAATAACTAAACACTTGTCTGGGATTTGTATATGACTCATCAAAATTAATTTTTAAAATAACTTCTGGAGTACATAGCATAAATGTTATTACCATATCTATATACCACAAAGGAATTAAGGCTAATAGAATAAATTAGGTAAGAAAGAGACCATTCAGCTGACCTGGGTTACTCAAATCTTATACATTCCAAAGATAGACCTGCCTTCAGGACTGTTCCTTATAATATTTTAAGTAATAGGATTATATACGTTTGAGGTTTTGGAACTCTACTGTTATCATTTATCCTGACACTGATTTATGGTGAAGATTGGTTTTTACTTGGTAGAGTAGGGAAGGGACTGGAAACTGACTTATTAAGGCCAATCATATTGCCAATAAAAATCTTTACACAACAAGGCTTGGCTGAGCTTCCCCAGTTGGCATCTCTTCACACATGTTATCAAGCATCATTGCTGGAAGAATTAAGTGCATCTCCATGTAACTTCACTAGGAGGAACACCTGGATATTCACACCTGATTTCTCCTGGACTTGATGCCTTGTATTTTTCTTCTTTGCCAATTTTAATCTAAATCATTCTGCTATAATAATCTATAAATGCACGTCTAAGAATATCTTGGTCCTTCTAGTTTTTCAAGTCCAAGAGTGATCTTGGGAACCCTTGAACACAATAAGAAGTGATGAATATCACACAGGTTTCCAGAAAGATCCCAAATTTTTTGATGAAAAATACATATTTTCTTTAAGAGCATATGACTTTTATACACACAATATTACAATTTCATAGAGCTACAGGCATGTTTTCCTTCTCTTTGGTAAAGTACATGTTGCAAGCAGGGGTGATTGCCTTTGGAACTCATCAATATTGTATTACAGAGTCTTAATAGAAATATTCATTGCTCATGAAAAGTAAAGCACAGCTGTGTTCTATAAATGAGATATTATGGACAAAGTAGGTTTGTAATGGACTTCTAACTTTTGTTTCTAGAGGTGAGGAAGTACTGAATTCTCGGAATCTTTCTTTTGTTATTAAGAAACATCCAATGGAAAAACAGTGATCCATCTTTTTGTATTCTCAGTGGGTAACCCTTCCTCTGGCTTCAGTTCAGTTCAGTTCAGTCGCTCAGTTGTGACCGACTCTTTGCGACTCCATGAATAGCAGCATGCCAGGCCTCCTGTTCATCACTATCTCAAGGAGTTCACTCAGATTCACGTCCATTGAGTCCATGATGCCATCCAGCCATTTCATCCTTGGTTGTCCCCTTCTCCTCCTGCCCCCTTAAGCCTCCTGGTGAGGAAATGTCATTGACTTGGCATTCTAGAGGTACAAGGATTTCCCTGGGACCATCACTGCATTTTTCACTTTACCTAGTTGAATTATTTTATCTTATATTGAACTTAATACACTAATTGGTATCATGATGATTTGGTATTCAATAACTTTATTTGTTCTAATATCAAGAAGTCTCTATGATGATTTCAGTTCAGTTCAGTTCAGTTGCTTAGTCGCAGCTGACTCTTTGCAACCCCAAGAATCACAGCACGCCAGGCCTCCCTGTCCATCACCAACTCCCAGAGTTTATTCAAACTCATGTCCATTAAGTTGGTGATGCCATCCAGCAGTCTCACCCTCTGTCATCCCCTTTTCCTCCTGCCTCCAATCCCTCCCAACATCACGGTCTTTTCCAATGAGTCAACTATTCGCATGAGGTAGCCAAAGTATTGGAGTTTCAGCTTTAGCATATCATTCCTTCCAAAGAATACCCAGCACTTATCTCCTTTAGAATGGACTGGTTGGATCTCCTTGCAGTCCAAAGGCCTCTCAAGAGTCTTCTCCAACACCACAGTTCAAAAGCATCAATTCTTCAGTGCTCAGCTTTCTTCACAGTCCAACTCTCACATCCATACACAACCACTGGAAAAACCATAGCCTTGACTAGATGGACCTCAGTTGGCAAAGTAATGTCTCTGCTTTTGAATATGCTATTTAGATTGGTCATAACTTTCCTTCCAAGGAGTAAGGGGTCTTTTAATTTCATGGCTGCAATCACCATCTGCAGTGATCCCCTATTTAGAAATACTTGTTAACTTCAAAATCTTGTTCAATCTAGTTATATTTTTTGTTTTGTTTCATTTACTCAAGTGTGAAATTGAGTAAATATATATATATATGAACCTTATATTAAAATTGATACATGTGAGTTTATAGGAAATTAAATATGTATAAAATATACATTTATATGTGAACTATATAGTAAAATTTATATATGTGAAATATACATGAGGGACATAACACTGCAATTCTCTTAACTAGTGAAAGTGACTACATATTTAGAAAACAACTTATTCTACTCATATCGGTAAATAAGTCAATTCCATATAATAAAACTGAAAAATAATTAGCACGATTGAAATGTTTTTAATAGTTTCACTTTAGTATTGACTTTAAAATGCTATATGCTATTTTATGAAATAGGAATACTTGAAGAAATTTCAAATATTGGCAATACACAAAAAGAAGAGAAAAACTCCATAGTAGTTCAGTAGGATATAAACCCTGAGGACTCACTAATAATTATATTTCATCTGGTTCATGCTTTTTTCTAGAAAAGGACCACAAGCTACACATTGAAGTGAACCTGATGATTTACCATAGCTAAACCAACAAGGTTTTGCATTTGAGCTAGTTATAATATTCATGTGTTATTCAGTTAGGTTTATTTCGAAAGTTTTTTTTTTTTTTTTCAGTCTACTGAGATTTATGGATTTCCTTTTACATGGAGGTTCTTTATAAGCTGTATGTATTTATTCTTATCTTCTTGTCTCTTTTAAAACCTTGCATACTAAGAACTATTACAACATGCTATTTAGTTCTGATTTTGACTAGAGGGTGTATGTATTATTCAAGTGGCAGGCCAACTGGAAGACAAGTATGGCATGGAAGTATTTTTATTATGGTCGTATAGTATTATCTGAATTTCATTGCTGCTGGTTTGTGCCTGAAAGAAATATATTTCATTACTGTTGCAAACTTGAAAATTTCATTCCCTGAGATGGCTAAATCGAGATTTCGAGCTTAATAAGACAGTTAGGAACTGGTATATTTATACATAAAATTAATGTTGATAACCTGCCAATTTATTTACTTTTTATTTTATTTCTTTAATCCTCACTTAAGATGATGTTATTTCATGCCATAGTGTGCCCATTCTTGAGGTGGACTATATATGTGTGGATGCCAGTCTTGTTATTTCTCTTTAGATTAACTTGGCAAATTATTTTATCTCTCTAAGTCTCAATTCCCTTATCTGTAAGATGGAAATAGTGATATCTATCTCTCTGGACCTTCCTGAGAATTAAATTAGATAATGCAAGGAAGTTATTAGAAAGGATTTAAGATTTAGGAAGAGTACTATGATGGATAAAGCTGAGGGACACCAGAATTTTGAGATACTGTTTTACATGGGTGCTTTGGACAGATTTAGCCTCCTGTCTTTTGAAGCTAGAAATATTATCTCATCCTGACATGAAATATCTCTGGAGAGGGAAGAGAGATGTTTCTAGCTTTATTACTGTAGAAGGAGATCAGGGAGAGATAGCTCTAAATATCTCCAGTAGTCACCATCTTTATGTTTCCAAGACTCAGGAAAACATCTCTAAACAAAGCTGCATATGCTTTCTGCTCAGAAGATGAGCATAAAATTCAGACCCAGGAAGAATTATCTCTCAACACAGGGGGGTATCTATTCTGTCTACTCTGAGAAACATGGAAATATCCTATTAAAAGCAAGATTGAAAAATCAAAACAAATTAAAGAAAAGCTAAGGCAAAAACACAGATTTTCATGCTCAAATCCAGAGTAAGATATTCAAATTTGATTGCTTTTTTTCCCCTTTTTCTACTACATAATTATTTTGACTTTCTGATTTACATATTTTATAATACAACAAAATTTTGTTTCTCAAATTATTTTTCTAGTAGTGGGATTTTATTCAGTGTAACATCAAGAGACTTGATTTTTATCTTCCTCCAAAATTTTTGCATGAATTATTCATCTTTGGCTGCCTTGAAGTGAAGATATGATTGGTGAAGAACAGTACTTTCATATTACCTGCTTTGAAAGAAAATAAATTATACATGTTTATGTAAAAATTCAAGAGTCAAATGAAAGCATGCTAATATTTTTTCATAAATACCTCTTCAGAAAAGTGGATCATTCTATAGGTATATTATTTTATTGATTTTTAAACTAGTTATTAAAATTTTTAATGTACATATGCTTTAAAATTTTGAATGGCATCATCAACTCGATGAACATGGGTTTGAGTGGACTCCGGGAGTTGGTAATGGACAGGGAGGCCTGGCGTGCTGAGGTTCATGGGGTTGCAAAGAGTTGGACAGGACTGAGTGACTCAACTAAACTGAACTGAACTGAATACACATAAATCAAACCATGGCCTTCAACTTATTTCAATTGAATGTCATTTCTCAATAAAATGGAAAAAGGATTTAAAAAAATAAAATTAACAAAATTTATATAATTTATTTATTTAAAGTAGTCTTAAGGGACATCTATATTTACATATATATACAAATATACCACGATGTATTTCTGCTTATATTTTAAACATACTATTTAGTGGCATTATAGCATTTGAAAAAATGATAAATGAGGATAATAAAGGAAACTGTGGAAATACATGCCCTAACGTTTTTGCTACAACATTGTTTTGATATAATATTACTATTTGCAAGTCACATGTGTCAATTTTGTATGCTTAAGAACCAGCAACCCAAAGGTCTATTTCTCTCATAGTTTATAAAAAGGTGAAAAGTCATCAGTTCAGTTCAGTCCCTCAGTCATGTCCAACTCTTTGTGTGATCCCATGAATCACAGCACGCCAGGCCTGCCTGTCCATCACCAATCCCCAGGGTTACTCAAACTCATGTCTATCAAGTCAGTGATGCCGTCCAGCCACCTCATCTTCTGTCGTCCCCTTCTCTTGCCCCCCAGTCCCTTCCAGCATCAGAGTCTTTTTCAGTGAGTCAACTTTTTGCATGAGGTGGCCAAAGTATTGGAGTTAAAGTCATCAGATAATCCATAAACAAGGTGCCAGACATGATAGCTGTCTTTCATGGGATTTACAACCAACCATGCCTTTATTCATGAGGACAATGATGCAGTAAGTGACTACACACCAAAATCAAGGATACAAGCTTTTATTAGAGTGGTACTAGTGGTAGAGACGGAGAAGGCAATGGCACCCCACTCCAGTACTCTTGCCTGGAAAATCCCATGGATGAAGGAGCCTGGTACGCTGCAGTCCAAGGGGTCGCAAAGAGTCGGACATGACTGAGCGACTTCACTTTCACTTCTCACTTTCATGCATTGGAAAAGGAACTGGCAACCCACTCCAGTGTTCTTGCCTGGAGAATCCCAAGGATGGGGGAGCCTGGTGGGCTGCCGTCCATGGGGTCGCACAGAGTCCTGACGCGACTTAGCAGCAGCAGCAGTGGTAGAGAATATATAAAAAGTACATAAATCATATTTCTATTTCTGCTTAGCAGTTTTTGACATAATATTCCACTTCTTTCATTAGCAATATGACAAGCAATAAGTTTTTACATTATTTGGAAACTAGACTCAGAGCTTTATATAAATTATCTCACTTAATTCAGATAATAATGGGTACTATTATTGAATATTCACTAGATTATAGGTTCCTGAGGGCAGAAACCATATCCATTTTGTTCACTAACTTTATTCAGTGTTGTGGTGTTTGGCTCATAAAATAAGTTAATTGTTTGTTTTTCAGTCACTAAGTCATGAACTTAGTTGCACATGTCATGTTCTACTCCACAGACAGTAGCCCACCTGGCTTCTCTGTCCATGGGCCTTCCCAGGCAAGAATACTGGAGTGGATTACCATTTCCTAACAGAAGCCAATACTCACTAGTACATGAATAAACAAATCCCCATTTTTAATGTGAAAATTCTGGACTCTGACTGACCAATTAATTTGGCTATAGTTTCACAATGAGGAGTGATGTAATTAGTTTGCAAGTCCTAGCCTGTTTGGCAGCTTCAGATTTTCTTTTTCCATCAATAATTCTAAGGGAGCTTCATAGCAAATTCTGAAGACAAATATATTATATACTCCTTATCTTCTAAATCACGAAGTCTAAAAATGAGAGTATTGTCCTTCTGGTTTCTGGGAATTGGCATATTGCATTTGTCTTACTGAACTCAGAAGGATGAATGAACTATAATATATCAAACATAAAATGTAAACAGATATGAATTTGTTGAAGATGTTTTACTAGAGTGATAGATTTGTGCCTTTATTAAAGCTTCATTGTTTTGAGGAACAAAACTGTATGTTAATTGACGAAGATCATGTAGAAAATGGCCTATGATCTAATTGGATTTGCCCCTGATGACCCAACCAAAGGAAGGGAGTGGGAACAAAGAGAAAGAGAATGAAAATGTTTTATCCTAAAGATTGTGTCAATAAGTTACCTGCAGTTTAATGGACATTTTCATTTCACTGCTGAATCTTTCTTTCTTTACCTTCTCAGTACATTGCCTGTCAGTTGAATTTATGACAACTGACCTGCATTTTGCTTTATTCTTTTAAAAGTGGTTTAAAAGCATTCTGAAACTCTCCAAACAATAAAAACTAACAAGAGTAATGTTTTCTAAACAATAACTCATTTTTAAACGGTCAATAAATACAAACAAGGTAAATCCCCAAAATTCTCTTTGCAACTTACTAGTGAGAAGAAGGATTAGGAAGAAAATTCCATGTGGACTTGGTGCATAGTGACAGCTACATAGATCCCTTCCAGGTCTGCACTGAACCTCAAGCCAGTTCACTGTGGGTCATTTAGCACAAAATAGTTGGAAAACAACACCTGAAGCAATGGCTTATGTCTTTTAGATCAGTTTGTCTTCAGCAGTTCCACTAGGTAGGATTGAAATGGAATGTGAAATTACTGATTCTAAAGCTAACTTGACTATGGGACCAAGTGTTAGGTCCCATAGGATTAACAGGGACCGTATATTTGGGCTTCCCAGTAAAGAATCTGCCTGTCAATGCAGGAGACACAAGAGACAGGTGTTCAACACTCATGCTGGGGAGAGTCCTTGAGGTAGGAAATGGCAATTCACTCCAGTATTCTTGCCTGGAAAATTCCATGAACAGAGGAGCCTGGTGGGCTACATTCCTTGTTGTCACAAAGCATGAAATACAACTGAGTGCACACACATACACATTATATACATCATACATATAATCATCTGAATCAGAATAGTTTGAGAGTAAAAGGCAGTGTTGTTAATAATTACTGTGAAACAACTGACTCAAGGAAGAATTCTCTCATGCAAACTGAGATGCATAGTCATATTAAAAATGACAAATTCTGACTAAGTTGGGGAAGAATCTTTTGACTGTGGGGGACTGACACCCAGTATTAGAGCTAATATTGCTTTATCTGTTCTCCATGTGAGTAGCCATTTTATCCAGAGCTTGACTGAGTTGTATTTTCCTGGAGACTCTGACACTAAGATGCAGTGGATGGGAGTGTTCAGATTCCTACTTCTGTTGACTGGCAACATATGTCTTTGGTCCAGCATGTAGGTACACAGCTTATGACATAGAAGACATTAGATAACCTTGATCCCAGTAGTGATACTACCCTCTCACAGTCCTGTCCTACAGATTGTATCCTGAATAATTTGCAGCTTGAATGTGCTATTCATGGCCCATAAAGAGAGTGAACACAGGTGATGAACATAAGTAAGGACCAATCGTCGTGACGTCGTGACGTCGTGAAGTCGCTCAGTTGTGTCCGACTCTTTGCGACCCCCATGAACTGAAGCCTACCAGGCTCCTCTGTCCACGGGATTTTCCAAGCAATAGTCCTGGAGTGGATTGCCATTTCCTTCTCCAGGAGATCTTCCCGACCCAGGGATCGAACCTGGGTCTCCCGCATTGTAGACAGACGCTTTACTGTCTGAGCCACCAGGGAAGTGAACATAAGTAAGGACCAATAGGATGGTGCAAAACAAATTTTAATTCCTTATTGGATAGTATTATAGTGTTGTTCTCAAATAGTCCTCCCTTTCTTGTCCTCCACATCTTCCCTCACTGCTTGATTCTGGTTCTATTTTTGCCACTGGTCCAAGTGGTCAAGCCTCAGGATCTTATTTCCTTGACTCTGTGTTTGAGAACCAGGAAAGCATTTAATTGTGCCTTTTCTCCTACCCTGTTCTGACACTACCACTAGAAAGAGTGTCTAACTTGTGTGGGGCCTTAGGAGGACACTCATTTCTCTCTTTTATGAAGGACACAGATTTACATACTTACTGCAGACAGTGAGAACCACAGAGATGCAATTTTATCTGCTGTTAAGTTTAAGTAAGTGCCTAGGGTAACGATTTAAACTTGACAAAATACTCAGAATTTGGAGAATTCAATTCATTCCACCTTGGTCTCCCTGCTGCTGCTAAGTTGCTTCAGTCGTGTCTAACTCTGTGCGACCTTATGGACAGCAGCCCACCAGGATCCCCAGCCCCTGGGATTCTCCAGGCAAGAACACTGGAGTGGGTTGCCGTTTCCTTCTCTAATGCGTGAAAGTGAAGTGAAAGTGAAGTTGCTCAGCAGTGTTAGACTCTTAGCGACCCCATGGACCGCAGCCCACCAGGCTCCTCCGTCCATGGGACTCTCCAGGCAAGAGTACTGGAGTAGGGTGCCATTGCCCTCTCTGCTGGTCTCCCTATATCTAGCCATATCTTGTTCAAATATATTAACTAACATTTTATACAGCACTTGTTCTCCTGCTGACTTCACCCAAGTTTTAAATTAAAGCATATTAGCTTTTCACATCATTTTAGTATCAAACAATATGCCAAATTTTATTTGTTTTATTTCCTTTAATGTTTATAATAACTCTATAGGGTGATACTGTGATTATTTTACTTTAAAAATCAGGGCACACTAGGGAATCATACAGCAAGTAAGTGAGAGTGTCACAACATAAATTCTTTGCTTTCCAATCTTCAAAATAGTCCATGTATATGAATAATTGCATATTCAATCATAATCCTCTACAACAAAAACATAAAATTCAACTTTTAATATAATATGTTTAATTGAACTGCTCATTCAAATATAAGGGCAACCATAAATTATAGCTGACTTCAGACTTAACTTTATATTTTGAGATCTAAAATACCATCTCATTTTATATTGCATGAGTAGTGTTCAATGAAGTCAATGACTGTAATTTATTACATTAACAAGCGAGTCATTTTTGCTAAATCACAGCTGTTTCTTCAAAGTTTCTATAAATGTTGTTTCCTGAATGGGCAACAGCTACAAGCAAAGCAGTTTTATTTTCATCTTGATGTCAAGGTGCAACGTGAGCTACAATGGTTCAAGCGCATGCTCATGCTCATAATTGCTTCATATGCCTTATGTTCCATTTAATTGCATATTTTAAATTCCATTCTGACAACAAGTAAGGTCTAGAAAAAGAAGAATCTTACAAAATAAATCTGAATTTTTAAGAGTTAAAGTAATTATAATCTTGTATACAAAATGTTTAAAGTTCACATGACAATTGTGATGAAAGGCTGTGCATGAAAATCACAAAGCACTCAGAAAGATTTCAGCTCCCTTGCTGGATGAAACTTAGATTGTGGTATTGAAGATATTTTTCAGTGCAGTTAACAAGAGAGACCTGTGAAGGACACACCAATAATTTCTGATTCTATTCTCTCACAGATCATACATGCATTTAACACTCATTTCAAATGGCCACTAAGTGAAAACTGTATTTCTTGTTTTCACTTCATAGATGATATTAAAGAGGTAGGAAAAAAAATGCTAGTAGATTTAAGAATAATTTAAAACTGAAATGTAATCACTTACAATTTAGAAAAATTTAAAGATTATTCTTTAAATTCTTTTTTTTAAATTTATTTATTTATTTATTTTTTAAATTACAATACTGTATTTGTTTTGCCATACATTGACACGAATCAGCCATAGGTGAACACAATCTCCCAATGCCGAAGCCCCCTCCCACCTCCCACCCCACATCCTCTACTTGAATCATCCTGTGCATTATATTTCAAGTAAGAAAAATCCACTCAAACTAGTTAAAACCAAAGGAGATGGGGATATTTTAACAGTAAAAATACACCTCATGGAAATTTAGGAAATTTTTATCATTCTGAAATTACAGTGGAAACAATATTGTCATTTGTGGGTAGAGCTGGATAGCAGGAATTTATGTGTTCATGTGCTAACAATGAACAATTAACACCAATCAGTTATACCTAATGTGGCCTTTTTTTTTTTTTCCTATCTTGCTTCTGACTGTACAGCTGTTCATGTCCCTCTTCATTCAAAATCCAGGGAAAGAACATTTATTTCTAGTCAGAAAATGAACTGGAAATCAAATTATTCCTAGCTGGAAATACAAGATTATGTGATACATAGAGTTGGTTAAGTCCAGGGGTTATAAGGAGAGTAATACATATAAAATTAAAATGCAGATAATTGACCTACCCATTTCTTCTCAACCATGTGTTTTTATAGTCCATATCAGGAGAGTTAATCTATTCTTGACTAAACTCCTTATCACAAGTCACCCTTGTATCAGTATCAAAGAACAAGTGTAAAGACTTCTCAGTCTTTCTCTTTTCAATTATCTAGAGCTCAGTGTTCAAAATAAATGAACAGTTTTCCTAATACCTTCAATAATCACTTTTCTTGTTTTCCATTTTAGAAATTCATGAAATACTGAAGGTGTTTATTTCCTAATACTACCAAAGTTTCTATAAATGCCTTGTACAAATCAACATGTGTGTGCCTTCACAAGTCATGGCTTAAAGTTTTTATTATAGTCTTCTTGGGTTAAATGGACCTATTAAACTCTTTCTTTCCTGATTCAGAAGTCCTGAATCCTATATTTCTTGTCTATTACCATTGAAAGACACATGAATGCCTTAATTTACTGTCTCTCAGAGTTGCTGCTATTTAACTGTCTACCTATTTCCATTCTGTAATTTGTACTTGTTTCAAATTTGTATCATATTTTGTACCATGTAAGCAATGATATTCAAAATAATATTAGATAGATTTTAAAATATTATTTTATTTTTATTCAAAGAGAATATCATTAAAGAATCACAGAAACAATACTAAAGGGATAAGTAATGCAATGGCTATAAAACGTGATTCTGTAAAGTGAACATTGTGTGTTAAGTCACTTCAGTTGTGTCTGACTCACTGCTACAGACTGTAGCCCACCAGGCTCCATGGTCCATGAGTTTCTCCAGACAAGAATACTGGAGTGGGTAGCTATGCCCTCCTCCAGGATATCTTCCTGACTCATGAATTGAACCTGCAATTGCAGGTGGCTTCTTTTCCACTAGCGACCCTATTAAGCATAAATTGGAGAAGTTCATTGTCAACCTGTGTTGGCCCAACAGTGAAACAATCCAAAAGAACTGATGTCTATTAGGTATTTATTTGTTTGTTAAGAATAAAATACAGCATTACCCATGGTGCTGCCAAAGTCTACTCCATTTCTTCCAAGTTGCCTAATAGAGTCAGAAGCAGAGCTACCACTGAGTCTGAAATATCGTATGTTTACAGGTCTTTGGCTTATCAGTGTAAGAATCAACTGGGCAAATGATCAGCCTATATAATATGGGGGCATGCAGGTCACAGCCTCAGAGATTCGGATTCAGTAAATATTTGTATTTTTAAACATTATTCTGCTGCTGCTGCTAAGTCGCTTCAGTGGCGTCTGATTCTATGCGACCCCAGAGATGGCAGCCCATCAGGCTCTGCTGTCCCTGGGATTCTCCAGGCAAGAACACTGGAGTGGGTTACCATTTCCTTCTCCAGTGCATGAAAGTGAAAAGTGAAAGTGAAGTCGCTCAGTCGTGTCCGACTTCTAGGGACCCCATAGACCACAGCCTACCAGGCTCCTCCATCCATAGGATTTGCCAAGCAAGAGTCTTAGAGTGGGTTGCCATTGCCTTCTCCATTATTCTAGAGTTTTACAAATTACTGAAGCCTATCCATTTATGGCTGGGCTTCAGTAATTTATGGAATTTAGACTAAAGTATGGCTGTTATCTAATACCTATCCCCAAATTTACTAAAATTCTCATTTCATGGGCAAAGTAAAATATTTAATAACTCAAAATCTCCATTTCTTCATCTATGAAATTGGTGTGATATTATTTACTGCTTGTCAGTTCATAGATTGAGATCACAGATGTCAAACAGTTAATCTCAAGGCCTAGGAAACAATTGCTGAAACTTGGTCATCAATTTTAATATTATCATAATTAAAAATAATAACTAACTATTGTTGATTAGCTTTGTTACTTTGAACAAATCACAGAAATTATTTGGGCAGAGAGCAAAATGCCTTTTACTCTACTGTACACATTAAACCAGAAGCCTTCTAAGACATACTGTTTCCCAAATAGTGTACCAACTTTAAAACAATAATATGGAACATTCAGTTAAAGATGAATTTCTGATAAGCAATAGATGCCTTTTTTTTTGCATTTTAGTATTAATGTGCCCTGTACATACTTGTGTATAAGTGTGTTCTGTGCAATATGTGGGATATATTTACAGTAAAGACATATGTTATTTATCTAAAGCTCAAACATAGCTGGATGCCCTGTTTTTGTTTTTGCCAATACTACTCATAATCATGGAACTCAATATTCATCTTAAATTGATTTCCTACTTGTGTAAAAGTGTTCATGAGGCTTGAACCCACAGGATAGATGATCCTGTCTCCCAAAAAGATATATGGTCGAGCCTGACTGCAAACAGCCTCAAAAGGCATTTTCTGATTCTCAATCACGAAGATTCAGAAGCTTGGGCAGTAAATTGTTGTCTATTTGACTAACCTGTAATTTTCCTCAGTTGGCTAGATAATGTCAGTCATTTTAATTCCATTTCTCTGCATACTTTTTTTTTTTCTCCTTCAGCTCTTGAGTGTTTCTGCCTTCCTCACAAAATGGAAGATGTCCATAATGCATCCTTTATTACTACTTTGCTGAGTGTCCCTGGGGACCTATCTGTCTGAAACATACTCTTGTCAGCAGTAGGGCATCAGGGGTGACTGCCAACCTGAGAAAAAGGCATGGCCACTACACTTGATATGGCACTTTCTCTTATTTCTCAACTTTTGTGTCAAAATCAATTTGAAAATAGCAAACCTTGCTTTATAAGTAACACATAATAAAGTCTTGTCTAGGGCTGATGAAAAGAAAAAGCTACATGTTTATACGATGCAAGACCGATGGATCTAGGATTTACATAAAAAGTTGGATTAAATAACAATCGAACCAAACTGCCAGGATGGTGAATTGCTCAAGACCATGAACTAGCTGTAAAACAGGAGATCTATGCATTAATCCTGAATATATAGAGAAATTCTGACAAATAATAAGGGTTTCAAATACAATTCTGAACATAATCATTACATGGTAAAATATCTGCTGAGAAATAGAAATGTCTTTAATACATTACGCTAAATACTCACTTAGCTTTATTTTAGATATTATATTGTATAGTTTCCAAAGATAGGAGATACATTTTGTAAATGACCACTCTGAAGTCTGCACAGACAAATAACACCAGATAAGCTGAGGGCAAATCATCCTACAGCAATTGAGACCATAATGTTGAAAAACTGCAGGCTTGCTTACTCCTATATTATAGTGTCTTCTGTGGCAGCACTGAGACTGTGCTGTGATGAATGGCATTCTTCTCCAAGATTTTTTGAAACTTTTATTCACTTCTCTCTTAGATCCTATCACAGAGTACAGGTGTCATTGATTGATCAGGCTGTAAGTTTCTAGAAAGCAAATTCCATCTCTAATAAGAATGGTAAAAGTAGTGCCATTTATTGAGGACTTACGTTTTTGGACACTGTACTGAGTTCTTTCTCAACATCATCTCCTTTAATCATAATGATATTATGAGTTGGATATAATTATCATAATTTAAGTAATCTGTCCAAGGTGACCCACATACTATGTATTTTGAATTCAAAATCAAGTTGTAGTCTAACTTAAAGCTTCTAACATCTATGCTATAATATTTTGTGTTCCACGTTAACATTCTCCCAGTTTGTAGCACCAGGTTACTCTGTCCATGGAATTTTCCAGGCAAGAATACTAGAATGGAGTGCCATTCCCTTCTCTAGGGGATCTTCCAGACCCAGGGATCAAACCTGGGTCTCCTGAAATGCAGGTGAATTCTTTACCATCTGAGCCACTAGGGAAGCCCAGTATGTAACAGCACCAGTTCAGTTCAGTTTCTCCCTCTATCCCATCTTTGTAACTCCATAGACTGCAGCATGCCAGGCATCCCTGTCCATCACCAACTCTGGAGATTGCTAAAAATTGTGTCGATTGACTTGGTGATGCTGTCCAACCATCTTATCTTCTGTTGCCCCCCTTCTCCTCCTGTCCTCAATCTTTCCCGGCATCAGGGTCTTTTCAAAGGAGTCAGTTCTTCACATCAGGTGGCCGAAGTATTGGATTTTCAGCTTCAGCATCAGTCCTCCCAATGAATATTCAGGACTGATCCCCTTAAGTACTGACTGGCTTGATCTGCTTGAAGTGCAAGGGACCCTCAAGATTCTTCTCCAACACCACAGCTCAAAATCATCAATTCTTCAGTGCTCAGCTTTCTTTATGGTCCAGCTTTCACTTTTCCATACATGACGATTGGAAAAACCATGTCTTTGACTAGACAGACCTTTCTTGGCAAAGTAATGTATCTGCCTTTTTATATGCTGTCTAGGGTGGTCATAGCTTTTCTTCCAAGGAGCAAGCATCTTCTAATTTTATGGCTTCAGTCATCATCTGCAGCAGCCTTGGAGCCCAAGAAAATTAAGTCTCTAACTGTTTCTCCATCTAGTTGCCATGAAGTGATGAGACCAGATGCCATGATTGTAGGTTTTTAATGTTGAGTTTTAAGCCAGCATTTTCACTCTCATCTTTCACTTTCATCAAGAGGTTTTCACTTCTTCTTCACTTTCTGCCATAAAGAAGATGTCATTTACATATCTGAGGTTAGTGATATTTCTTTCAGAAATCTTGATTCCAGCTTGTGCTTCCTCCAGTCCAGCATTTCTCATGATGTACACTGCATATAAGTTAAATAAGCAGTGTGACAACATATTACTTTGATCTAGTCATTTCTTAATTTGGAACCAGTTCGTTCTTACATGTCTGGTTTTAATTGTTGCTTCTTGACCTGCATACAGATTTCTCAGGAGGCAGATAAGGTGTTCTGGTACTCTCATCTCTAAAAATTTTCCACAGTTTGTTGTGATCCATACAGTCAAAGGCTTTGGTATAGTCAATAAAGCAGAAGTAGATATTTTCCTAGAACTCTCTTGCTCTTTTGATAATCCAACAGATGTTGGCAATTATATCTATGGTCCCTCTGCCTTTTCTGGGGCATCTGGAAGTTCTCAGTTCCTGTACTATTTAAGTCTTGCTTGGAGAAATTTGAGCATTACTTTGCTAGTGTATGAGTTGAGTTTAATTGTGAGGTAGCTTGAACATTCTTTGGCATTGTCTTCCTTTGGGATTGGAATGAAAACTGACCATTTCCAGTCCCGTGGCCACTGCGGAGTTTTCTAAGTTTGCTGCCATATTGAGTTCAGGACCTTCACAGCATCATCTTTTAGGATTTGAAATAGCTTAGCTAGAATTCCATCACCTCCACTAGCTTTGTTCATAGTGATGCTTCCTAAGGCCCACATAACTTCACACTCCAAGATGTCTGGCTCTAGGTGAGTGATAGTGGTTATATGGATGATTAAGATCTCTTTTGTATAGTTCTTCTGTGTATTCTGACCACCTCTTCTTAATATTGTCTGCTTCTGTTAGGTCTCTACCATTTCTGTCCTTTATTGTGCCTATCTTTGCATGAAATATTCCCTTGGTTTGTCTAATTTTCTTGCAGTGATCTCTAGTCTTTCCCATTCTATTGTTTTCCTCTATTTCTTTGCAGTGATCATTGAGGAAGGCTTTCTTTATCTCTCCTTGCTATTCTTTGCTACAAATATTATAATTTGCTACAAATTGATTAATTTATTTCAGTATTGACAGTCTAGAGATGTCCACATGTAGAGAATTATCTTGTGATGTTGGAAGAAAGTGTTTGTTATGACCAGTGTGTTCTCTTGATAAAACTCTTTTAGCCTTTGCCCTGCTTAATTTTGTACTCCAAGGCCAAACTTGCCTGTTACTCCAGGTATCTTTTGATTTCCTACTTTTGCATTCAAGAACCCTGTGATGAAAAGGAGTATTTTTGACATTAGTTCTAGAAGGCCTTGCAGAGAAGGCAATGGAAACCCACTCCAGTGTTCTTGCCTGGAGAATCCCAGGGACAGAGGAGCCTGGTGTGCTGCCGTCTATGGGGTCGCACAGAGTTGGCCATGACTGAAGCGACTTAGCAGCAGCAGCAGCTAGAAGATCTTGTAGGTCATCATAGAACCATTCAACTTCAGTTTCTTCAGCATTAGTGATTAGAGCATAGACTTGGATTATTGTGACATTAAATGGTTTGCCTTGGAAATAAACAGAGATCATTCTGTCATTTTCAAGACTGAACCCAAGTTCTGCATTTCAGACTCTTTTGTTGACTATGAGGGCTACTCCATCTCTTCTAAGGGTTCTTACCCATAGTGGTAGATATAATGGTCATCTGAATTAAATGTGCCCAATCTAGTCCATTTTAGTTCACTGAATCCTAAAATGTATATGTTCACTCTTGCCATCACCTGTTTGATCACTTCCAATTTACCCTGTAGCATAGTGACTAACAAAAGAGTATACAATGAAAAATTTAAATAGATGAATTAATTAATGATGAATTTGGGCTTCCCTGTTCACGCAGTTGATTAAGAATCTGCCTGCAATTCAGGAAACAGTCTGCAGTGCAGGAAGCCTGGGTTCAGTCCTTCAGTTGGGAAGATCCCCTGAAGAAGGAAAGGCCTACCCACTCCAGTATTCTTGTCTGGAGAATCCCATGGACAGAGGATACATTCCATTGGGTCTCAGGAGTCAGACACCATTTAGGGACTAAACCACCACAATGATGAAGTTATATGTTCAAGACCCTAATTATTCATCCTCTTTCTTTTTAACACTTTGTATTGACACTTCTTTCTGTTTTCTCAGGAAATCAACAAGGAATTTCATTGCTAAAAATTATGTATATTGTGAAATACTTTCTTATAATATGATTAGAAGTAACAAAATAGTAACTGTATATAGTGTATCTGTGTTAAAATAAATGAAATAGTTACATACATAGGGAATATTTTGTCATTCTGTTTACAGGGATTTAAACTTCTCTCAAAACCCCAAAATTAGCATGTTTAGAAAGAAATCATATATTATTTTTGGACTGCTATTCATAACATGCCTTTGAAGAAGAATTAGCCGTCTTATTTTACCAAATTCCATAAATACATATGTTAGAGTGTGTGTCTCCTATGGAGAATGTATATGTGTGTGTATAGTGAGAGACAGGTTCTTAAATACTGAATGTTCAAATAACCAGAAATCATAACTAATAAAAAAAAAAAAAGCAAAGCAGGTAAAATTAAAGAGCAGAATGAGCTTCAAAAGACATGTGTGATATGAATCTAAACTTCATTTGGAATTTGACAAATACTAGATAATGGAGATAAATTTATATTTCTAGAAAAAAATAAAATATCTATATAGCTAGGTGGCTATTTTACTCAAAATTTATCAAATACCAGGGTTCCATTTCATTATGGAGATAAACAAATAAAGCCTCAGATGGAGAGAATACTAACCACATGTATGAAATATTTTTCTTATCTTTAATCTTCTCATACTTCTAATTTATTAGATGACTTTAGTATCAGGGCACAGTTTCTTAGGCAATATATTGCACTTCCAGTATTTTGAAATAGCATATGCATTTAAATACTCCAAGCATTTAGACAGTGCTATATAGGAAAGCTTGGAAATAATTATACTCTTATTATAAGCTGCTTCAGTACAGTTCAGTAACTCAATCCTGTCCAACTCTTTGTGACCCCCATGATTGTAGCATGCCAGGCTTCCCTGTCCATCACCAACTCCCAAAGCTTAGGCAAACTCATGTCCATTGAGTTGGTGATGCCATCGAACCATCTCATCTTCTGTCATCTCCTTCTCCTCCCGCCTTCAATCTTTCTCAGCATCAGAGTCTTTTCAAATGAGTCATTCTTCACATCAGGTGGACAAAGTACTGGACTTTCAGCTTTAACATCAGTTCAGTTCAATTCAGATCAGTCCCTCAGTTGTGTCCAACTCTTGGCGACCCCGTGAAACAAGGCACACCAGGCCTCTCTGTCCATCACCTACTCCCGTAGTTCACCCAACCCAGTTTCATTGAGTCAGTGATGCCATCCAACAATCTCAACCTCTGTTGTCCCCTTCTCCTCCTGCCTCAATCTTTCCCAGCATCAAGGTCTTTTCCAATGACTCAGCTCTTTGCATCAGATGGCAAAGTATTGGAGTTTCAGCTTCAACATCAGTCCTTCCAAGGAACATCCAGGACTGGTTTCCTTTAGGATGGACTGGTTGGATCTCCTTGCAGTCTAAGGGACTCTAGAGAGTCTTCTCCAACACCACAGTTCAAAAGCATCAATTTTTCAGTGCTCAGCTTTCTTCACAGTCCAACTCTCACATCAATACACGACCACTGGAAAAATCATAGCCTTGACTAGACTGACTTTGTCAGTGAAGTAGTATCTCTCCTTTTTAATATGCTGTCCAGGTTGGTCATAACTTCCAAGGATTAAGAGTCTTTATATTTCATGACTGCAATCACCATCTGCAGTGATTTTGGAGCCCCCAAAATAAAATCAGCCACTGTTTCCCCATCTGTTTGCCATGAAGTGATGGTACCAGATGCCATGATCTTCATTTTCTGAGTGTTGAGCTTTAAGCCAAAATTTTACTCTCCTCTTTCACTTTCATCATAAGGCTCTTTAGTTCTTCTTCACTTTCAGCCATAAGGCTGGTATCATCTGCATATCTGAGGTTATTGATATTTCTCTCAGCAATCTCAATTCTAGCTTGTGCTCCTTCCAGCCCAGCATTTCTCATTATATACTCTGTGTATAAGTAAAATTAGCAGGGTGACAATATACAGCCTTGACATACTCCTTTTCCTATTTGGAACTAGTCTGTTGTTCCATGTCCAGTTCTAACTGTTGCTTCCTGACCTGCATATAGGTTTCTCAAGAGACAGGACAAGTGGTCTAGTATTCTCACCTCTTTCAGAATTTTCCACAGTTTATTGTGAGCCACACAGTCAAAGGTTTTGGCATAGTCCATAAAGCAGAAATAGATGTTTTTTTCTGGAACTCTCTTGCTTTTTGATGACCCAGTGGATGTCGGCAATTTGATCTTTGGTTCCTCTGTCATTTCTAAAACCAGCTTGAACATCTGGAAGTTGACGGTTCACATATTGCTGAGTCCTGGCTTGGAGAATTTCAAGCATTACTTTGCTAGTGTGTGAGATGAATGCTATTGTGTGGTAGTTTGAGCATTCTTTGGCATTTCCTTTCTTTGGGATTGGAATGAAAACTGACCTTTTCCAGTCCTGTGGCCACTGCTGAGCTTTCCAAATTTGCTAGCATATTGAGTGCAACACTTTCACAGCATCATCTTTCAGGATTTGAAATAGCTCATCTGGTATTCCATCACCTCTGCTAGCTTTTCATAGTGATGCTTCTTAAGGCCCACTTGACTTCATGTTCCAGGATGCTTGGTTCTAGGTGAGTGATCACACCATAGTGATTATATGGGTCGTAAAGATCTTTTTCTTCTGTGTATTCTTGCCATCTCTCTTAATATCTTCTGCTTCTGTTAGGTGCCTATCATTTTTGCCCTTTATTGTGCACATCTTTGCATGAAATATTCTGTTGGTATCTCTGATTTTCTTGAAGAGATCTGTAGTCTTTTCCATTCTGTATTTTTGTCTATTTCTTTGCACTGATCTCTGAGGAAGGCTTTCTTATCTCTCCTTGCTATTCTTTGGAACTCTGCATTCAAATGGGTATATCTTTCCTTTTCTCTTTTGCTTTTTGCTTCCCTTCTTTTCGCAGCTGTTTGTAAGGCTTCCTTAGATAGACATTTTGCTTTTTTGCATTTCTTTTTATTGGGGATGGTCTTAATTCCTGTCTCCTGTACAGTGTTATGAACTTCCATCCATAGTTCATCAGGCACTCGTCTATCAGATCTAGTCCCTTAAATCTATTTCTCACTTCCACTGTATAGTCATAAGGGATTTGATTTAAGTCATCCTTGAATGCTTTAATGGTTTTCTCCACTTTCTTCAATTTCATTCTGATATTGGCAATAAGGAGTACATGATGCGAGCCACAATCAGCTCTGGGTCTTGTTTTTGCTGACTGTATAGAGCTTCTCCATCTTTGGCTGCAAAGAATATAATCAATCTGATTTTGGTGTCGACCATCTGGTGATGTCCATGTGTAGAATCTTCTCTTGTGTTGTTGGAAGAGGGTATTTGCTATGACCAGTGCATTCTCTTGGCAGAACTCTATTAGCCTTTGCCTTGCTTCATTCTGTACTCCAAGGCCAAATTTGCCCATTACTCCAGGTATTTTTTGACTTCCTACTTTTACATTCCAGTCCCCAAAAGAAAAGGACATCTTTTTTGGGTATTAGTTCTAGAAAGTCTTGTAAGTCTTCATAGAACTGTTCAACTTCACCTTCTTCAGCATTACTGGTCAGGGTATAGACTTGGATTGCTGTGATATTGAATGGTTTGCCTTGGAAGTAATAGGGATCATTCTGTCGTTTTTGAGATTGCATCCAAGTACTGTATTTTGGACTCTTTTGTTGACTATGATGGCTACTCCATTTCTTCTAAGGGGTTCCTGCCTGCAGTAGTAGATATAATGGTCATCTGAGTTAAATTCATCTCTTCCGGTCCATCTTAGTTTACTGATTTCTAGAATGTCAATGTTCACTCTTATTTTCTACTTTTTGACAACTTCCAATTTGCCTTGATTCATGGACCTAACATTCCAGGTTCCTATGCAATATTGATCTTTACAGCATCAAACCCTGCTTCCATCACCAGTCCCATTTACAACCAGGTGTTCTTTTTGCTTTGGCTCCATCCCTTCATTCTTTCTGGAGTTATTTCTCCACTGTTCTCCAGTAGCATACTGGGTACCTATCGACCTGGGGAGTTCATCTTTCAGTGTCCTATCCTTTTCATACTGTTCATACTGTTCATTAGCAAACTGAAGTGGTTTGCCATTCCCTTCTCCAGTGGGCCACATTCTGTCAGACCTCTCCAACATGACCTGGCAGTCTTGGGTGGCCCTGCACAGCATGGCTTAGTTTCACTGAGTTAGACAAGGCTGTGGTCCGTGTGATCCAGACTGGATAGTTTTCTGTGATTGTAGTTTCAGTGTGTCTGCCCTCTGATGCCCTCTGTCAGTGCCTATCGTCTTACTTGGATTTCTCTTACCTTGGACAGTGGTCTCTCTTTATGGCTGCTCCAGCAAACCACAGCCTCTACTCCTTACCTCTGATGTGGGGTAGCTCCTCTCAGCTTCCACCCCTGCCCTTGGGCCCAGGGTAGCTCCTTTTGGCTGTGCTCATGTGCCGTCAGCATCAGCTCTTCCCATGAATATTCAGGACTGATTTCCTTTAGGATTGACTAGCTTGATCTCTTTGAAGCCAGAGGGACTTTCAAGAGTCTTCCAACTGCACAGTTCAAAAGCATCAATTCTTCAGTGCTCAGCTTTCTTTAAAGTCCATCTCTCACATCCATACCTGACTACTGGAAAAATGATAGCTTTGACTAGACATACCTTTGTTGGCAAAGTAATTTCTCTGCTTTTTAGTATGGTGTCTTGGTAAGTCATAACTGTTCTTCCAAGGAGCAAGCATCTTTTAATTTCATGGCTACAGTCATCATCTACAGTGATTTTGAAGCCCAAGAAAATAGTCTCTCTCTGCTTTCATTGTTTCTGGATCTATTTGCCATGAAGTGATAGGACTAGATGCCATGATCTTAGTTTTCTGAATCTTGAGTTTTAATCCGACTTTTTACTCTTCTCTTTCACTTTCATCAAAAGATTCTTTAGTCTAAAGCTGCCTAGTATATAATTTATTTGTGAGTTTTTCGTATTGGTATTTGCTTGCTTATATCAACATTCTTGTCAATTACCAGTAAAGAATTTTCCCATGCAAGAAAGACTGTATTTTTAAAAGGAAATGTCACAAAAAGGACAGAAATATCTTCTAATAAAATATTGTGATTATTCTGCTCATTTGTATCACAACCGTTTTTAAAAATTTTCAAGACTTTGTCATAGTAAAAAAAAAAAAGTTACTCAAAACAGTGTTTTCTGCTTTTTCCTGGTACTTTTACTTTAAAAGTATTGATTGTTTTAGTTATTAAGTTATATGTCTTATTTCCCAACTAAAGGTGAAAGTGAAGTCCCTCAGTCGTGTCCAACTCTTTGTGACCCCCTGGACTGTAGCCTACCAGGCTGCTCCATCCATGGAATTTTCCAGGCAAGAATACTGGAGTGGGTTGCCGTTTCCTTCTCCAGGGGATCTTCCCGACCCAGGGATTGAACCCAGGTCTCCCGCATTGTAGGCAGACGCTTTACCGTCTGAGCCACCAGGGAAGTCTTCAACTAAAGGTACTGTCATATTTTTCAGACTTTCGTTTCTGAACAATTTCTACTTAAATATTAGCTGGCATTCATGTGTATGATATTGTTTGACTTTTCTGCCCAGGTTTATTAACAATTACTATAACATTGCTTCTGAGGAACTTAGATATAATTTCCACAATAGAATACTACCAAGAGGAAATGTCTATGTCCTTCATTCAGATGATTCACTATCAGCCAGCAGTATTCAATTTCTAAAAAACTCTGACCCTGACTTCACTCAGTTTGGAGTTATCATCATCTTACAGGAAAAAAAAAAATCCATTTTTAAATAGAAGTACATTTTCTCATTTAGACATCCTCCCAAAAGGCAAAAAAGTAATTTTCTACTCTTGAAAATTCTGTGCTTAACATTTTATTTTTCTGATCTTATGAAACATGATACAAGCAAATTTCACTAGGGTTATGTGAATAGAAAGTATTGAGAACAATTAGATTGGGCTTTCATTTAATAAGCACCAAAATTAAACTAACATCATATTCAAAATGATTCTGAAAAACATTATACTTTAGTGAATGCAATTTTATCAATGTGTTCCAATAAGCATTTATTACAATAAAATATTTATCTTTTTTAGTCTAGAAGGAATGAGGAGCATTTGATTTTCACAAAATATTATGACTTTGATATTAATATATTATTATCCTTGCTTTATAGTTGAGAAAACTAAAGTTCAGAGATTATGAAGACACTGCTTCTAGGTCAAATAGCTAGCCTGAGAAGAGTCAGCATAATGAAAAGCATTATGTACCCAAATACAGTGTTTCTCCCAGTATTCTCTCCTGACACCACATATGGTATATGTGTGGCAGACTATGGATAATGTATAACCAAGGTGTGGTCCATGTCCATAAGGGGTTTACAGATTACAGAGGATAAAAGATAAGATGCCAGGAGTTGAATCCAGGCAATAATGTGATGATATTGTTTACTTTGTTTATTTATCAGTTATTGCTCTTTTCTGCTACTAGAATGCAAATTTCAAGAAGGCAGAAATCTTAATCTGTTTTGTTCCAGCTGTATCCACCTAGCCAAGAACAGAACCTGAAGATCATCCCACAGATAGTTTTGAAAGAATGAATAAAAGTGAAGATTGAACATACCAATGAAACGATATGAAAGCATTGAAATGAGGAAATATTTTCCCACTAGTGCTTAAGGAAGACTTTGTGACATAGGACAATACTTATGTCTAGAACCTTACCTCCTGCCGTTACCCTGCTTCCTCACTGTTTTTCAGCTCATCTGGCCTTCTCTGAATACCAAATTAGAATTAGCTAATATCCTTTTGACATATCCTAGCACGTGCCACTGTTGCTGCTGCAAAGTCGCTTCAGTTGTGACCAACTCCGTGTGACCCCATAGATGGCAGCCCACCAGGCACCCCCCATCCCTGAGATTCTCCAGGCAAGAACACTGGAGTGTGTCGCCATTTCCTTCTGCAATGCATGAAAGTGAAAAGTGAAAGTGAAATCGCTCAGTCGTGTCTGAATCTTAGCGACCCCATGGACTGCAGCCTACCAGGCTCCTCCGTCCATGGGATTTTCCAGGCAAGAGTACTGAAGTGGGTTGCCATTGCCTTCTTTGAGCACATCCCACTACATAGTAATTAAATAACTTTTAAATTAATTTGTTCATTCTGGTAGTTGTTGGTGTCCCTCATCTAAGGAATAAACTCAAGGATCTTCTTTACAAATCTACCATGTTATTCACAGCACTTAGCCCAGTATTATAAAGGCTTGATATTTGATGGCTGAAGAAATACATATAGAGATATGCTGAGGAATTAAAAGTTAAGTTAGTAACCTAAGAAATACATAATGAAGTTGTGATGTAAAAATACACATCAAATCAGAGAACCCCTCCACAAGCAGCTCTTTAATTTTTTTTTAATCAGTAAACTTTTTCTTAAATAATTTAAAATGGAAAGCCCACTCTTAACATCAGTTTATCCACATACTACATGTTCAGCAAAGAGAGATGACAAAGATAGGTGAAATTCTCTCTTCTATTCACTACCAGCTTTGGTTGGCCTTAGCAATTTCTAGAAACAGGGCAATCTCAAGAGCACTGCGATCTATCAAAGTGATGTAATTTGAAAGATACTTATGCACAGCATAGTTATACATATACATATGTCTATATGTATACATATTTTTTCTTTTCCCAAATAAACCATTAGAGTTTTGAGTAAAATTCCTGTGCTATACAGCAAGTTCTTATTAGTTACTTATTTTATATATAGTGTGTATAGTGTATACGTGTCAGTCCCAATCTCCCAATGTATCCCTCCCTACCCTTATCCATGGTAACCATGTTTGTTTTCTATATCCATGAGTCCTGTTTTGTAAATACATTCATCTGTACCCTTTATAATTAGATTCCACATATAATTGTCATCATATGATATTTGTCTTTCTGTGCCTGACTTACTACACTTACTATCTCTAGGCCCATCCATGTTGCTGCACACAGTATTATTTTGTTCTTTCTTATGGCTAAGTAGTATCCCTTTTTATTTATGTACTTCATTTTCTTTATCCATTCCTCTGCTCATGGACATTTAGGTTGCTTCCTTGCCCTGAATATTGTAAATAGTGCTGCAAAGAACATTGGGTGCATGTATATTTTCAAATTATAGTTTTCTCTGGGTGTGTGCCCATGAGTTGGATTGCTGGGCCATAGAATAATTCTGACTTCCTTGGTGGCTCAGATGGTAATCCACCTGCAATGCAGGTGACCCAGGTTCCATCCCTGGGTTTGGAAGATGCCTTAGAGAAGTGAACGGCAACCACTCCAGTATTCTTGCTTGGAGAATCTCATGGACAGAGGAACCTGGCAGGCTATAGTCCATGGAGTCACAGGGAGTCAGTCAACTGAGCAACTAACACTTACTTATGGTAGTTCTACTTTTAGTTTATTAAGGAACCTTCATACTCTTCTCCATAGCGGCTGTACCAATTTATATTCCCACCAACAGTGTGGGAGAGTTCCCTTTTTCCATACCCTCTCCATTATTTATTGTTTGTAGTTTTTTTGATAATGGCTATTCTGACTGGTGTGAGGTGATACTTCATTTTTGTTTTGATTTGTATTTCTCTGGTAATTAGTGATGTTGAGCATCTTTTCATGTGCTTTTGGTCATCTGTATGTCTAAACTTTCGTTATGCATATAAAAATTTCCTTGCCCCTGGGAATCCTTGTATGAAAAAAGCTTATAAACTAAAGAGTTAAGAACTGAAGTGAATCCATATAATGGAATATTAATCAACAATAAAAAGGAATAATGTAATTTAGAGTACTTGAAGCCATAGAAAGTAGAATGGTGATTGCCAGGGACTAGGGGAGGCAGACTGGGGAGCTATTATTTAATAGCTATAGAGTTTCAGTTTTGCAAAATGAAAAGAACTCTAGAGATGGATGGTGGTAATTTTTACAAAATTATGAATGCACTTCATACCATTGAACTGTACACTTAAATATAGTTAATATGAAAATTTTATTTTATTTTATGTATATTTTACCAAAATAAAAAGAAATTAAATAAAAAGAATTGCCTAATAAAGCATATTTACATGATTTATTGCTCTGTGATCCCCTTAATACTTATTTTTGAGTCATTTGTAGAAGCCCCTCCAAATACAAGCACACTTAAATATAGCTATTGAACCATGTTTGTCAGTCTCTGGAATTTTCAGTATCAGGAACTGAAATAATAAAGAAGTAGAATATTTTGGTAGGTGATACATAGGTAGAGAAATTGGCTTAAAGAGTTATTTTATAATGTTACAAAATACAAGTATTGGTACTTTACCTTTTCTTTGTTTTATTTTATTTTCCTCCCCTAAACTTGCCAGCATTGTTTTACATTCTATTCTTTTTAATTCCATATTATTTTATTTGATGCTTTTTTTGGTCCCACCTGCAGTAATGTTTCATCATAAAATTGGACAATTGATTTTTAAATAGAATAATTATATATGTATATCTCCTGTAAAGTAATATCTCCTAGCTATCTTCCAACTACTTTTAAGCTGCCTGTTGTTTTGCCACAGTCTGATTCTTTCTTTCCAGTAAAGGAAAAGATAAAAATTTAAAGTAGAGAAAAAAAAAAAAATCCCAGTGGCCATCAAGATTGATAATCTTATTTTTCAAATGGAGAGACTGAGATCTTGAGAGATGGCATGGGTCCATAAGGATTTAGTCTCTGGGAGGGCCCTTGGCCTATGTTAATTCAACCAACCATTTGTGGGAGTAAATATTCTAGGCAACCAAAGCCTTATAAAACTTTGAAAGGCACTAGAGTGCCATAGTCTCTGTGGGACCTCATAAATATTTGTTGATTTAAATTACAATTATTTCCAAGGGATATGCATTCCATTCTGTTTCAATTCATTTAATAACAGCATTCATGTTGATTTTTGTCTCATAATTCTAATGATTTTAAGATTTTTTATGTGCTCTTTAAAAATTTTCACTATCTTTATTTATCATAGTTTCTAGCCCTCTTTAAGTAAATTTACAAATAAGACAAAATCTTGATTATGCATTGGTCTAATATGTATTATACTGTTGTTTTTTGGTTATATTTTACAAATAGCTGTAGTATGTACATCCTCTGAGCCAATCCATTAAATCAGTTAGTTATGTAATTAAGGCTTTTTTTTTTTTTTTTTTTTGAGGGGTAGCATATTGTGTACTTCATAAGATGGGGTAGTTTCTTCAAAACCATTCTGGCCTATTATGTAATTAAGTAATTAAGATTGATTCTCAATAAAGAAAAATACCATTCAAATAATTATTTAAAATGACAGACCATAAGCAGCCTACAATATGTTTTCTTTCACAGATTTGTTACTGAAAACAAAATGTATCATATGAAAATATATATTCTTGATTACCATAATATGAAAATGACAGAATAGTATTTCTCATTATAATGAAAGCATCAAGAGCAATTTATCCATATATAATATAACTTGAATGTAGTAGAATGTACTGTAGCTTTAGAAAAATCTGAGTCTCATTTGATTGTTAAAGGAAAAATATGTTTTCTAAAGAAATATTAATATATGATCATAGTTTTTAAAAAAATTAAACAAATGGTTGAGTCTTCAAAAAAAAAAAAAGGCAAAGTTTCCTCAGAAATAAATTATGATCCTAATTTCCTGTTTTGTTTCTAGATCCCATTTAGTTTTTTTCAATAAAAATTAATTTTAAGAGTAACAGTAGAATAATTATATTTGACTTTATTTTTAACAATTAGTTTAAAATAAGAGTGGTTTAGAAGGAAATTTTAAAAATAAAGAAACTGGTTTCTAAAGAATATTATTAACTTTTGTATGATCTTCTATGAGAATTATTTAATTTTACAAATTAAACAGTTAATTATTTAGCATTATTTAAATTATTCATTTGTATAAGTCATTAAAACACAGATGAGCGATTATATTCAGTTCTAAAAGTAAGTTAAGAAAATTCCTGATTATTTCACATCCTTTCAATGAGAATCAATGATTCTATCTTTGTAATAAAACTAGGGACAGACAAAGCTGCTTGCTACCCCAGATCTGGTGGCCTGGAACTTGATGCATTCAATGTTTGAGAGACATATAAACCATCCTGGCACATCAAAGATGTACTGCACTGGGTTGAAAAGATCTTCAATACAAAGTAATGGTCATGGCATAGAAAAGAAACTAAAGAAATCATCTGTGGGGCTTAACAAAGGCTTCAAATAGATGAAGAATTTTTCAGAGGGTTGCAAGTAGGGGAAAACATAGGAAAGAAAATTGTAATAAGAGAGACAACACTTGTAAAGACTCAGACTATGATAAAGCACCCTCTGCTCAGAGAACTGCAGGTGATTTTACATTGTACCTGTGTTGAAGGAATTTGGGATTGAAGTTACCTATGGCAAGAAATGCCGATGAATTTAAGCAGAATCCAAATCTTTGAATACTTTTATTTGCTTTACTAAGCAATTTGAACATTCTTCTCTAGTCATGGGGAGATTACATGGTTTTAAGCAGGTGATCTGAATTAGTAGAATATGGTTTGGAAGTTCACCAGAGGACACTGGAAAACTGATTGGAGAAAGAAGAGACCTAAAGGACCCAATGGCCAAAGAAATAATTCAGAAAGAGATATTGAGTTCTAAAATAAAGAAGCAGTGGAAACTAAAGCAAAATAATACAGTTCTATGACACAGATAACCGTGAAGGTATGATCACTCACATAGAGCCAGACATGTCAGAATGCAAAGTCAAGTGGGCCTTAGGAAGCATCACTGTGAACAAACCTAGTGGAGTGAGGGAATTCCAGCTGAGCTATTTAAAATCCTAAAAGATGATGCTGTGAGAATGCTACACTCAATATGCCAGCAAATTTGGAAAACTTAGCAGTGGCCACAGGACTGCAAAAGGTCAGTTTTCATCCCAATTCCAAAGAAAGGCAATACCAAATAATATACAAACTACCGCACAATTGTACTCATTTCACAAGCTAGCAAAGTAATGCTCACAATTCTCCAAGCCAGGCTTCAACAGTATGTGAACTGTAAACTTCTAGATGTTCAAGCTGGATTTAGAAAAGGCAGAGGAACCAGAGATTAATATGCCAGTATCCCTTGGATTATCAAAAAAAGCGACAGAGTTCCAGAAAAACATCTACTTTTGCTTTATTGACTATTCCTGAGCCTTTGACTGTGTGGATCACAACAAACTGTGAAAAATTCTTAAAGAGATGGGAATACCAGACCACCTGACTTGCTTCTTGAGAAATCTGTTTGCAGGTCAGGAAGCAGCAGTTCGATCTGGACACGAAACAACAGACTGGTTCCAAATTGAGAAAGGAGTACATCAAGGCTGTATATTGTCACCCTGCTTATTTAACTTATATGCAGAGTACCTCATGAGAAATGCTAGGCTGGATGAAGTACAAGCTGGAATCAAGATTGCCGGAGAAATATCAATAACCTCAGATATGCAGATGAGATCACCCTTATGGCAGAAAATGAAGAAGAGCTGAACAGCGTTTTGGTGAAAGTGAAAGAGGAGAGTGAAAACGTTGGCTTAAAGCTCAACATTCAGAAAACAAAAATCATCACATCTGGTCCCATCACTTCATGGCAAATAGATGGGGACATAGTAGATACAGTGACAGACTTTGTTTTGAAGGGCTCCAAAATCACTGTAGATGGTGATTGCAGTCATGAAATTAAAAGATGCTTACTTGAAGAAAAGTTATGACCAACTTAGACAGCATATTAAAAAGCAGAGATATTACTTTGCCAACAAAGGTCCATCTAGTCAAGGCTATGGTTTTACCAGTAGTCATGTATGGATGTGCAAGTTGGACTATAAAGAAAGCTGAGCACCAAAGAACTGATGCTTTTGAACTGTGGAGTTGAAGAAGACTCTTAAGAGTGCCTTGAACTGCAAGGAGCTCCAGCAAATCCATCCTAAAAATCAATCCTGAATATTCATTGGAAGGACTGATACTGACGCTAACCTCCAATACTTTGTCCACCTGATGATGTGAGGAACTGACTCATTGAAAAAGACCCTCATGCTGGAAAAGATTGAAGGTGGGGGAGGTGAAGGGGATGACAGACAATGAGATGGTTGTATGGCATCACTGACTCAACAAACATGAGTTTGAGTAAAGTCCAGGATTTGGTGATGGACAGAGAGGCCTGGAATGCTGTAGTCCATGGTGTCCCAAAGTTGGACATGACTGAGTGACTGAACTGACTTAACTGAGTTATTTCAGAGTACAATTTGTAGGGATTCAACAAATGAGATAGAGATTGGGTGATAACCTCTTTGTAAAATAGCCCCTAATGAATCTCCATATCTTGGTATTAAGCACCACCCAAGGGCAAACAAGTTCCAGAGTAAGACATACCATGCAAATTCTCCAGCAACACAGGAACACACCCCTGAGCTTCAATATACTGGCAGCTCAAACTTACTCCAAAACCATAGACATCTCAAAACTAAAATTCTTATTTTTAATGTTAATGATAGATGCTTTTATTATGATTGATGTGAAGTTCAAAAATGAGAAAATTAACTTTCTCATGTGCTGAAGTTTACTTCCTTTTTGAGGTTTAGGTACAATTAGAATATAAGTTAAAACATCTGATTTTTTTCATAATGTTCCTAAGATTTGGGATAATTCATCTTTGTATTAGACTTGAAGATAGTTGCTTCATTTGTAATTATGTTAACTGCAGTCTGATCCTTTAATAAAACATTTTTGGAAACCAAATATTTGTTTTATTACTTTCTTAAGTAACTCAGTATTTGTAATTATTTTGTACATGCAGATTATAACCACCATGCTTTTTCCCCACCTGTGATAGTTTGAGCTCCCTTTTCCCTCCTCTGAATGTTTCTGTAAAAACCATATAACTATGCATCTTTATTATAATAGCCTATATCCTCCACCTTCATATAAATTATTTCTGTAGACATTTTTATAACGTTTTCTTAAAAATACTATTCACAATATTTTTAATTGCTTAAAATTGTTCTGGGCAATTAAAGTATTATTTATCGACCCATCACTTGGTGAAGGTTTATTCTTCAACTCAAAACTGAGTACAATTGGATTATGTTCTGATAAACTTGTTGTAAGAATATTACATTTTTCTGTCTTCAAGCTTATCCCTTGGGCAGTAAACAATAATCAATTCCATTGTGTCATTTATTTATTACAAGGAATATGTAAAGCCTTTTCATTAAGATGTTTTTAATCCTCGTGGTTCCAGTCACAAAGTAAAATTATATTTTAGTTGATTATAAGTTGATGTGTGTCCCATTATAGTGTATCAGTCTTCATAAATGACTAATGCACAAAAACAAATTTAAATTTGCAATGTCACTATTATGCTTTTATTTTCTTTAAAAAATCTAAGCATGCAATCCCTATCCTATTTCACTTGATAAATGGTCTAAGGTCAAAATAAATGCTTTAATGATTTCAAATATATAATATATATTGGAGTAATTACTCACAGTTGAATACATTTTTATTTCTGATAACCTTCTGGGTTTCTCAGAATGACTAAAACACTAAAAGTTTGTTTACTAAATTGGAGAAGCATACTGAACAAGGAAATGGCAACCCACTCCAGTACTCTTGCCTGGAGAATCCTATGGATGGAGGAACCTGGTAGCTTACAGTCCATGGGGTCGCAAAGAGTTGGACACGACTGAGCAATTTCACTTTCACTTTCACATACTCACTGTCTCCAGTTACAAATTAGCATTTCCAGAACAGGGTATTTGTATAAGACCTTACAAGGAATGCAGTGCAGGAGCTCATGCTGGTTAATAATAGTTTTCACTTCTTAGAATTTGTCCAACCTGTATTTTAATAAGAGAGTATCAAATGAGAAAAGAGCAATGACATGCAACTGTGGAATAACATTTATTTCATATATCAGCCTTGCTGTGGACTGAACTGTGTCCCATTCCTCCACCCCCACCTCCAATTCCTATTTGGAAATTGGGTTCTAAGGAAGTAATTAAGGCTAGATAATAATACAAAGGTGGGATCCAGATCTGATGATAGAATAAGTAGTCTTTTAGATGAGAAATCAAAGAGCTTGTGCTTTCACTCTGTTTTCCGCCCCCTTCCTCCATCTGTCCTCTTTCTCTCCCTCTCTTTCTCTGCCAGGTGAAGATTCTATAAGAAGACAATCAGCTGCAAGCTCTTTGAAGAGAATTCCCATGAGAACTTAACCATACTGTCACCCTGATCTCCAACTTCCAATTCTTTAGAACTGTGAAAAAAATAAACTTTTGTTATTTAGGTCATCCACTCAGTAATTTTTCATTATGTTAGTCCAAGCTGACTCATACAGGCTTGAGTAATCAAGTTCTTAGGAATTTATAAAGTGTTTGTTGTAATCTGAGCATTTAGTGTCACTGAAATGGATCTGACATGGTACATCTTCCAATTATACACTTAAGTTATATAAGTTTCTCAATGCAGTACTCTTCAGTGATTTTTATTGCTTTTACGGGACTTGTATCTTAGGCCTCTTACCAGGATGACAGAACTGTAATTCAATTTTTATTACTGCAATTTGTTGTTGTTTTTGTTCAGTTGTTAAAGCATGTCCAACTGTGACGCCATGGCCTGCAGCAGGCCAGGTTCCTCTATCCTTCACTGTTTCCCACAGTTTAGTAAAATTCATGTCGATTGAGTCAGTGATGCTATCCATCCATCTCATTCTCTGCAGCCCCCTTTTCCTTTTACCTTTAATCTTTCCCAGCATCAGGGTCTTTTCAAATGAGTCATTTCTTCCCATCAGGTGGCCAAAGTATTGGAGTTTCAGCTTCAGCATCAGTCCCTCCAGTGGATATTCAGTGTTGATTTCCCTTAGAATTGACTGGTTTGATCTGCTTGATATCAAAGGGACTCTCAAGAGTCTTCTCCAACACCACTGTTCAAAAGCATCAACACTTTGGTGCTCAGCCTTTTTATAGTCCAACTCTCACATCCATACATGACTACTGGAAAAACTATAGCTTTGACTATATGGACCTTTGTCAGTAAGGTGATGTCTCTGCTTTTAAATATGCTGTCTAGGTTTTTCATGAGAGAAGGCAATGGCACCCCACTCCAGTACTCCTGCCTGGAAAATCCCGGATGGATGGAGTCTGGTAGGCTGCAGTCCATGGGTTCGCTAAGAGTTGTACACGACTGAGCGACTTCACTTTCACTTTTCACTTTCATGCATTGAAGAAGGAAACGGCAACCCACTCCAGTGTTCTTGCCTGGAGAATCCCAGGGTCGGGGGAGCCTGGTGGGCTGCCGTCTATGGGGTCACACAGAGTAGGACACGACTGAAGCGACTTAACAGCAGCAACAGGTTTGTCATAGCTTTCCTTTCAAGGAGCAAGCATACTTTTTGTTTGTTTGTTTTTACTTTTCTTTTTATTATTGAAGGATAATTGCTTTACAAAATTTTGATGTTTTCTGTCAAAACTCAACATGAATCAGCCATAGGTATACACATATTCCCTCCCTTTTGAACCTCCCTACCATCTCCCTCCCATCCACCCCCTCTAGGTTGATACAGAGCCCCTGTTTGTATTTCCTGAGCCATACAGCAAATTCCTGTTGGCTATCTATTTTACATATGGTAATATAAATTTCCATGTTTTTCTTTCCATACATCTTACCCTCTCTTCCCATATCCCCATGTCCATAAGTTTATTCTCTATGTCTGTTTCTCCATTGCTGCCCTGTAAATAAATTCTCCAGTAAAATTTTCTAGATTCCATGGATGTGCATTAGAATATGATATTTCTCTCTCCTTTTCTGCCTTACTTCACTCTTTGTAGTAGGTTCTAGGTTCATCCACTTCATTAGAATTGACTCAACTGTGCTCCTTTTTATGGCTGAGTAATATTCCACTGCATATATGTACCACAACTTCTTTATCCATTCATCTATTGATGGACATCTAGGTTGCTTCCATGTTCTAGCTATTGTAATTGGTGCTGCAATGAACAATGGGATACACGTGTTTCTCAATTTTGGTTTCCTCAGGGTATATGCCTAGGAGTGGGATTTTTAATTTCATGGTTGCTATCACCATCTGCAGTGATTTTAGAGCCCAGTAAAAGAAAATCAGTTACTACTTCCACTTTTTCTCCTTCCATTTGCCATAAAGTGATGAAACTGGATGTCATGATCTGTTTTTTTTTTTTTTTTTAATATTGAATTTTAAGCTGTTTTTTTCACTCTTCTCTTTCTTGCTTATTAAGAGGTTCTTAATGGCACTTTCTGCCATTTCTCTATAATGGCACTTTCTGCCATTATAATGAATTCATGTACATATCTGAAGCTGTTGATATTTTTCCTGGCAATCTTGATTCCAGCTTGTGATTCATCTAGCATGACATCTCACGTCATATAGTCTACATATAAGTTAAGTAAGTAGGGTGACAATATACAGTCTTGACATACTCCTTTCCCAGTTTTGAACTACTCAGTTGTTCCATGTCTGGTTCTATCTGTTGCCTTTTACCCCCATAATTTATTATCAACTCTGTCTGGCACTATAGACTCTTAATACAAACATTTTGTCTGTCAAATAAAATGGGAAAATGGTATCATCAATTCCTAAACAACAAAAAAGAGCAAATTTTATTTATGTAAGGGAATATTATGCATCTTCTATAGTGCTCTCTATCCCCACCCCCAACAACAACCTGGGTTTAAATGATAGATTTACAGTAGAAGTAATAAAGTGAAACTTATAAGAGTATTTGTACATTAAATATAATAATGGAGGTAAAGTTCCTAGCCCACAGACTAAATTGAAAATAACAAAAATACTATCACTATTCTGATTTCCTTGAAATTGCACACACTGCTTTGAAACAGTACTTGGCAATGGAAAGTTGAAATACTTTATAGTCTGAATTATTTCTGTTAAGTATGGGCTATATTGAACACAACCCTCCAGTTTCACTGATTTTCTTCCCCAACAATTGAACATAATCACTGGACAACTCTAAAACTAATCGCAGGACTGCTCTGGGACTAATGAGTAGCTAAAATGACTAATTCATATGTCCTTGAGAAAATGAAATATGCATTGCCAATTTATATAGTGCTATCAAACTTAAGAGTTTCATTCAGTAGTTCACTCACACTGGTGGAGATAACTATAGTTTAAAATAAAACTAAATTCTTGATGTTTTTATTCGTAGAATAATGGGACACTAAAAACACCTTAGAGATCAATCAATCAGTTCACCCAATACATTCTTTCTTAACTTAAATTCCCTCAACCATGTGTTAATATAAGAAGATTTTCTTCAATGCCTCATATATTTTCAAGCAGACAAAGAAATAAAAAAGACTTATACAATGAACATCCATACATCAATATCTATATTTTTCAATTAACAGTTATAGCTGCTTTGTAACGTATCTATTCTTCTATCCATTCTTCTGCTTGTTCATAGATCTATCTTTTTCTTTGATGGATTTTAAAGTAAATTGCAAATAATAGTACACTAGGATTTAGCATGCATACCATTAACCAGAGAATGTAGCTACTTTTTAAATTCTTCACCTTGTGTAATTATCACTACATAATGGAACATTATTTCTGCTTCTGAAAGGAATCAAACTTTTTCTAGTCAAAGGCCTATGCATATGCTAATTTATGGCTGGAAAACTCATATTTTCTACTCTTCTTTAGCCATAAAATTTCTATTTACCTTTCAAATATCAGCTCAAACTTTATTTCTTTAGGCATCTTTTCTAAATCCTGAGTTTAACATAGATTCATCCTGTTATTCTCCCAGGGCACCCTATTATTATCAATGATGTACTTATTATCTATTAGTTTTACATAGGAATCCCTCAGAAGACTATGAACTTAATAGTTCTTTACTATATACCTGGTAGCTAGCACAGTGTCTAGTGTAATGTTTCTGAAACATCAAATGAAGATGTTCCAAACTTGACTATAGTAATGGCTTCACAGATCTATGAAAATACCAAAAATTATATAATTGCATGCTTCAAATGAGCACATTATACCTCAAGAAAGCTGTGTGTGTGTGTGTGTGTGTGTGTGTGTGTGTGTGTGTTTTAATATCACTTTTCTTAGTGTCTCCCAACATGAGCACATACACAGCAGGTCCTTCTCCTTTATCTTTTGGAGAAAACATATCAGTCTATTGCTACTGTTAAGTCGCTTCAGTCATGTCCGACTCTGTGCAACCCCATGGACGGCAGCCCACCAGGCGCCCCGTCCCTGGGATTCTCCAGACAAGAACAGTGGAGTGGACTGCCATTTTCTTCTCCGATGCATGAAAGTGAAAAGTGAAAGTGAAGTCGCTCAGTTGTGTCCGGTTGTTAGCGACCCCATGGACTGCAGCCCACCAAGTTCTTCCATCCATGGGATTTTCCAGGCAAGAGTATTGGAGTGGGTTGCCATTGCCTTTTCCATATCAGTCTATTAAATATATGGGAAAATGACAAAAAAAAAAAAAAAAAAAAAAAAAGAGTAATAAACACATTTAAGTGTTATGTGAAAGTGGAAAGCTGGTATTATTGTTAGAACTTCTTTCCCTTTAATTTTTCAGGATACATATATACTTGTGTGTGCGTATGTGTGTGTGTGTGTGAACAAACTCTAGTCTGTTTGTTTGTTTTTTCAGTTGTTATCTTTTTATGATAGGGCCACACTCTTCTTTCCTTTCATCTCACATGTCCCAGCTTCTTTTCATAACTGCTCAAAACATGTCTATAGAAATGTCTTTGACAAATTCTTAGATCACTAAGGAAAAATTACAAACCAAGGAAAATATCAAAACTGGAAAAAAACACAAAAAACTTTCTCTGAGCTATCTTACTACTACCTGTCTCCTCCAAAAGGTCTCCAACAATTACTGTCTCAAAATGAATTCATCTGCTTTTGGAAAATAAAGCAGCAGGTCTATGCTGGCAGGATGTTTTAATCATCTTCCAAGTATTACTTTAAATAAATATACAAGAGAAAATAAGGAAGCCTAATCCAAACCTCTTTGTATACAGACAGGTATCAAGGCCTCTGATGCTGAAGCAGTAAGCTTGTAATATGCTGGCATGGAAACTGGTAGTTTCCAATCTTTTCCAAACAAGTCCCAGTAATTGAAATTTCAGGGGAGGAGGAAAAAGAAACACTTGCACAAAGTGAAATACTATATTACTTGGATATTCAAAATACAGAGTAGTATTTTGTAAGCTTTAGAAATTCTATTATAAATGAACCTCTTTGTCAGTTCTAATATTTCCCAAACTTTTGACCAAATAATTTCTCTGCTACATTTCTTAGTAATAACTTTTAATAGGCTTTATTATTAATTTATATTAATAGCTCATAATAATATTATAAAATATTTGGGAAGTGTAGTGCTTAAATTTTGATACACTTGAACTTATGTGCAGAGTATTGATTTAGAGTAATATTATTTATATAATCATGAAAAATCTTAAGCTAATTTTTAATAAAAGTATATTCCTAATATGAAGTCAATGAACTCGTCAGAAATTTAGTTATTTGGTGCACTAGTAAGCTACCATGAAGATTTAGGATATTAATATTCTCGTAGACTGGCAGAAATATCTTGCTTCATGCCTACATTTTTCTTCCTACCCTTGTTATTTTTCACCTTATAGTGAAGTTGTATGGTAAAACATCTGCGTCACTTGGAAATTCTTTGTAAAAAGATTCTATTTTTGAGTGGAAAAAATACACCATATTTTTCAGAACTTACCAACTTAGCTAAAGTTAAAATGGAATATTTCAGGACTACATTTTTTCACTTGTTTGATTTCTACCACACTGACTTTCTTCCTTTCACTGCCCAATATGTGTGTGATATTTTAGGTAACATGTATGTGTGTGCTCATACTCGTAAAAAAACAAATACTAAGAAGTCCCTGTGTTGTCTTCTTATGATAAAGTCAATTTTTAAACTAAGTTAGTGTCTATTTTGTTATTAAGGTAATATTTTCTGTCAAATGTGACACATTTTTTTCAAGCAGGTATTACTCATTTATTAGCATGTGTCTTAAATATGAAACAATTTTAAGGGAATATGTAAAAATTGTCTAATAAAGCAATGCACAATGTATTTAGGGCATTTTGTTGGATAGTTTCATGGGAAGGTAGTGAAACCATAATAGTTTTTAAAAAGAGTGTGAATAGTTCTAAAACTGTCATTATTGAAAATTACCATTATTATTTTCATACCATTCACTACTTCAGTGATATACAGCTTGTCAAAAGCTCTCCATTTAGGTTAAATTTAGTTGCATATCAATTGAAGAACTTTAAAGAAATTAAGATAAATGTATCCTATTATATAAAAGTACAAATTGTCCTTTTTGGTAATAAGGTATTTTTATTCTTTATCTTGGCATGAAAATCTTATTTAAATAATGAATATGTTAGAAGGTGATAAAAGAATTTGGTTCCAAATCTACAATAAAATAGTTTATACTAAAAATCTAGAAATTATTTTGATCTTGAAATTTCCCTGAATCTGTGTATATCATTGATTTAAAATATATATATACAGTAGAAAACAAGAACAGAGGAAGACTCCTCAGGTGACTCACAGAGGCCAGATTCTTTCTTGAAAGGAGCCAGCCATTATCAAATGATGACAAATGCTCTGTTTTATAAAGGAAGCATTGGAATATTCTAGAATAAGCTAGTTATTGCAATTTCTATCGAAGAAGGTGATACTTTTCTTTTAATTCTGAATTATAGCCTTTGGCTTCCAGTAATAGGAGACTAAATCCACCACTGAGAAAAATTGGAAACAATAAAGTTTTACATATAAGTATGTATATATATGCATATATATACCAAAATAATGTTTTTGAAGGTATTAGGAGAAAATAAGCGGTAATGATGTATGGGAAACAAGCCCTAGGAAAGACAAAAAATTTAACAATAAATCATCTTAGTCCCTGATATTGGATTAAGATTATCCTTGGTTCCAAGAATCTATAAACAGCAAATATATACCCTCTTTTAAAGAAGACATTATCTTAGCTAGAAACTTTTTCTTTTTACTAATAATTTTTCATTAATAGAGTAAACAAAAAAACAAGTCAGTTACATGAATAACCAAGACAATGTGAAGTAATCATAAAAGAAGTAAAATAACAGAAGCAGATAGGCATTGTCTTGCCAATAATTAATAAATTTTATCAGCTTTTTCAAAAGAGTCAATTTTCGACTATATTAGTCCCTTCAATTTTATATAGGTTTGTATTTCATTAATATATGCTTTTTATTAATTCATTCCTTCTAAAGTTTTGTATTTAATTTATTATGTTTTAGAGTTTATGATCCACAAGAGCATTGGAGATACCAGACAGAGACTTTAAAATAACTGTAACTTTTAGCAGGTAACTAAACATTAAAAAAAAAAGAAGCAGCAGCAAATAGATCTTACAGCTAAAACAAAAAGCCTCCAAACTAAGAATTTAGTGTATGATCTAGATATAGATTAAACTGAAGAATTACTGAACTGGAAATTAGGTGAAATAAAAGAAAATTTAGGAATAAAGCATGAGCAACAAAAGTATACAAAAAGAAGATTTAACAAAAGTAAAATTGAAGTGCCAGCAGGAAAAGAGAGGTGGTGCAAAAGCAATATTAACATTTATAAGGAAATAGAAATTTACAAATGAGTAAACCATGCATTCCAGGAGTCTTAGGAATTCTAAATAATGAAAACAAAGAACTCTTTCTAAACATGCCTTTCAGAACCCTTGCTGAAAGAAAAAAAAAAAAAGTAAGAATCTTAAAAGTAGTAGGAGAAATAAAGACTGATTTTCTTCAGAGAAGTAAGACTGACAACTAAATTTTCTAAAGAAACAATGGAAATTAGAAACCTACATCTTTAACACATTGAAAGAATATACTTATCAAACTGGAATCCTATATCCAGTCAATATTTTATCAGGAAAATATCCAACCTAAGAAAAATAAAACTAAAAGAATTCATTACTTTGAGATGAACAAAAGTAAAATTAAAACAGACCTCTTGGGAAGGGGGAAAATAACTCACATTGAAAAGTGAATGTGAATGTTAAATTATATTATTTACTATTTTAAAGATTTATATATGCAGCAAAAATATTATAAATTGTGAGAGAGGGTAAAAGTTATTATTCATTAAATGACCATGTGGTAATCCATCAAGAAAGTCTCAACAAATAACAAAGGATAGAATCACAAATGGCTTTCTGTGAGCACAACATATTTAAGGTAAAAATCAACAATGAGAAAAAGTAGATAATACTCATACATTTAAAAATTAAGAAATAGCAAATAATATGCATGTTACGGAGGAGCCTGGTGGGCTACAGTCCACGGGGTCTCAAAGAATCTGACATGACTGAGCTATTTCACTTTCACTTTCATGCAGGTCTAAATAAGTACTCAGTACTCAAACTTAGAATTTAGAACACATAGTAGATTGAACACAATAAAAGAAAGAAAAATTAAGAAGCAGAAATTAAAGATTTCATGCAAAGATAGGCACAATAAAGGACAAAAATAGTATGGACCTAACAGAAGCAAAAGATATTAAGAAGAGGTATCAAGAATACACCAAAGAACTATACGAAAAAGATTGTCATGACTCAGATAACTGTGATCCTGTAATCACACAGCTAGAGCCAGACATCCTGGAATGTGAAGTCAAGTGGGCCTTAGGAAACATCACTATGAACAAAGCTAGTGGAGGTGATGGAATTCCAGTTGAGCTAGTTCAAATCCTGAAAAATGATTCTGTGAAAGTGCTGCACTCAATATGCCAGCAAATTTGGAAAACTCAGCAGTGGCCACAGGACTGGGAAAGGTCAGTTTTCATTCCAATCCCAAAGAAAGGCAATGCCAAAGAATACACAAGCTGTCACACAACTGCACTCATTTCTCAAGCTAGCAAAGTAATGCTCAAAATTCTCCAAGCTTCAGAAGCACAAGAACCGTGAACTTCCAGGTGTTCAAGCTGGATTTAGAAAAGGCAGAGGAACCAGAGATCAAATTGTCAACATCTGCTGGATCATCAAAAAGAAAGAGTTCCAGAAAAATATCTACTTCTGCTTTATTGATATGCCAAAGTCGTTGTGGATCACAGCAAAGTGTGGAAAATTCTTAAAGAAACGGGAATATCAGACCACTTAATCAGCCTTCTGAGAAATCTGTATGCAGGTCAGGAGCAACAGTTAGAACTGAACATAGAACAGCAGACTGGTTCCAAATTGGGAAAGTAAACGTCAAGGCTGTCTATTTTACTTATATGCAGAGAATATAATGTGAAATGCTGGGCTGGATGAAGCACAAGCTGGAATCAAGGTTACTGCGAGAAATACCAATAATCTCAGATATGCAGATGACATCACCCTTATGGCAGAGAGTGAAGAAGAACTGAAGAGCCTCTTGATGAAAGTGAAAGAGGAGAATGAAAAAGTTGGCTAAAGAGTCAACATTCAGAAACAATGGCATCCAGTCCCATCACTTCATGGCAAATAGATTCAGAAACAATGGAAACAGAGACAGACTTTATTTGGGGAGCTTCAAAATCACTGCAGTTGGTGACTGCAGACATGAAATTTAAAAATGCTTGCACCTTAGAATAAAAGATATGACCAAACTCAGTTCAGTTCAGTTCAGTGGCTCAGTCGTGTCCAACTCTTTGCAACCCCATGAATCGCAGCACGCCAGGCCTCCTTGTTCATCACCATCTCCCGGAGTTCACTCAGACTCACGTCCATCGAGTCCGTGATGCCATCCAGCCATCTCATCCTCGGTCGTCCCTTTCTCCTCCTGCCCCCAATACTTCCCAGCCTCAGAGTCTTTTCCAAAAGCCAACTCTTCTCATGAGGTGGCCAAAGTATTGGAGTATCAGCTTTAGCATCATTCCTTCCAAAGAAATCCCAGGGTTGATCTCCTTCAGAATGGACTGGTTGGGTCTCCTTGCAGTCCAAGGGACTCTCAAGAGTCTTCCAACACCACAGTTCAAAAGCATCAATTCTTTGGTGCTCAGCCTTCTTCATAGTCCAACTCTCACATCCATACATGACCATAGGGAAAACCATAGCCTTCACTAGACAGAGCTTAGCAGCAAAGTAATGTCTCTGCTTTTGATTATACTATCTAGGTTGGTCATAACTTTTCTTCCAAGGAGTAAGCGTCTTTTGATTTCATGACTGCACTCACCATCTGCAGTGATTTTGGAGCCCCTAATATAAAGTCTGACACTGTTTCCACTGTTTCCCCTTCTATTTCCCATGAAGTGATGGGACCGGATGCCATGATCTTCGTTTTCTGAATGTTGAGCTTTAAGCCAACTTTTTGCTCTCCTCTTTCACTTTCATCAGAGGCTTTTGACTTTCTGCCATTAGAGTGGTGTCATCTGCATATCTAAGGTTATTGATATTTCTCCTGGCAACCTTGATTCCAGCTTGTGTTTCTTCCAGCCCAGCGTTTCTCATGATGTACTCTGCATAGAAGTTAAATAAGCAGGGTGACAATATACAGCCTTGACGTACTCCTTTTCCTATTTGGAACCAGTCTGTTGTTCCATGTCCAGTTCTAACTGTTGCTTCCTGACCTGCATACAGATTTCTCAAGGTGCAGGTCAGGTGATCTGGTATTCCTATCTCTTTCAGAATTTCCCACAGTTTATTGTGATCCACACAGTCAAAGGCTTTGGCTAGACAGCATATTAAAAAGCAGAGACAATACTTTGCCAACTATATATAAACTATATACATTCATATGAGTGAGGCTTTTCACATGTTGATGTGAAGACACGTTATTTCTCATGCTTCTCATTTCAGTTGAGAATCAATACTCAAGAGGTTTTTCTTGCTTTCCAGAAGAATGCAAGGAGTCATCTACAGACAAAAGCCTCACTCATATGAATGTATATAGTTATAGATTTGATGTTTGATGCAAACATCTTTTATCTTTTATAGTTCTAGAGACTGAAAACTAATATTAAGGTACTGAGATCTTGCTACCTTCTGGTTCATAGACAGTAGTTTCTTGTTCTATCTTCTCTTATCAGAAGAGGCAAGACAACTCTCTGTGGTTTCTTTTGTAAGGCATGTGCCTTTTCTAAATAGAGCTTGTATATCTGAAAATTTTTGGTTCACCTAGTGTTGAAGCCTAGCTTGAAGTATTTTGAGCGTTACCTTGCTAACATGTGAAATCCAGACAATTGTATGGAGATGTGAACATTTTTGGCACTGCCCTTCTTTGGGATTAGAATGAAAACTGATCTTTTCCAGTCCTGTGGCCACTGCTGAGTTTTCCAAATCTTTTGGCATACTGAGTGTAACACTTTAAAAGTATGATCTTTTATGATTTTCATTAGCTCAGCTATAATTCCATCACTTCCAGTAGCTTTGTTTATAGTAATGCTTCCTCAGGTCCACTTGACGTCACACTTCAGAATGTCTTACTCTAGGTGAGTGATCACACCATTGTGGTTATCTGGGTTATTAAGACCTTTTTCTGTACAGTACTTTTCTGCCACCTCTTCTTAATATCTTCTGCTTCTGTTAGTTCCTTGCCATTTCTGTCCTTTATTGCTCATATTTTTGCATGAAACATTTCATTGGTATCTCTAATGTTCTTGAAGGGAGCTCTAATCTTTCTCATTCTATTGTTTTCCTCTATTTCTTTGCATTGTTCACTCAAGAAGGCTTTCTTATCTCTCCTTGCTCTTCTTTGGAACTCTGCATTAGTGGGTTTTCCTTTCCTCCTTTGTCTTTCATTTCTCTTGTTTACTCAGCTGTTTGTGAGGCTTCCTTGGACAACTAATTTGCATTTTTGTATTTCTTTTCCTTGGGATGGTTTTGGCCACTACCTCTCTTACAGTGTTATGAACCTTCATCTATAGTTCTTCAGGTACTCTGTCAGATCTAATCCCTTGAATCTATTTGTTACTTTCATTGTATAATCATAAAGGATTTGATTTAAGTCATACCTGAATGGCCTAGTGGTTTCCTACTTTCTGAAATTTAAGTCTGAATTTTGCAATAAAGAATCATGAACTGGATCTGAGCTGCAGTCAACTCCCAGTCTTGTTTTTGCTGACTCTAATGAGCTTCTCTAACTTTGACTGTGAAGAATGTAAATAGTCTGATTCAGCATTGACTATCTGGTGATGTCCATGTGTAGAGTTTTCTTTTGTGTTGTTGGAAGAGAGTGTTTGCTATGACCAGTGTGTTTCCTTGGCAAAACTCTGATAAACTTTCCCTTGCTTAATTTTGTACTCCAAGGCCGGTATCTCTTGACTTCCTGCTTTGCATTCCAGTCCCCTATGATGAAAAGGAAATCTTGTTTTGATGTCAGATCTAGAAGGTCTTGGAGGTTTTTATAGAATCATTTGACTTCAGCTTCTTTGGCTTTAGTGATTGTGGCATAAAGTTGTGTTACTGTGGTATTGAGTGGTTTTCCTTGGAAACAAACCAGGATCATTCTATCATTTTTGAAATGCTCCCAAGTACTGCATTTTGGTCTCTTTTGTTAACTAGATGGGCTACTCCATTTCTTCATAGGGATTCTTGCCCACAGGAGAAGATACAATGGTCATCGGAATTAAGTCTGTCCATTCCCATCCATTTAAAAATTCACTGATTGCTAAAATGTGGATGCTTACTTTTGCCATCTCTTGTTTGACCACATCCAATTTACTTCAAAGTAAACTGTGGAATATTCTGAAAGAGATGGGAATACCAAACCACCTGACATGCCTCTTGAGAAACCTACATGCAAGTCAGGAAGCAACAGTTAGAACTGGACACGGAGCAACAGACTGGTTCCAAATAGGAAAAGGAGTAGGTCAAGGCTGTATATTGTCACCCTGCTTATTTAACTTATATGCAGAGTACATCATGAGAAACTCTGGGCTGGAAGAAGCACAAGCTGGAATCAAGATTGCCAGGAGAAATATCAACCACCTCAGATATGCAGATGACACCACCCTAATGGCAGAAAGTGAAGAGGAACTAAAAGCTTCTTGATGAAAGTGAAAGTGGAGAGTGAAAAAGTTGGCTTAATATTGAACATTCGAAAACGAAGATCATGGCATCCGGTCCCATCACTTCATGGGAAATAGATGGGGAAATAGTGGAAACAGTGTCAGACTTTATTTCAGGGGGCTCCAGAATCACTGCAGATGGTAACTGCAGCCATGAAATTAAAAGACGCTTACTCCTTGGAAGAAAAGTTATGACCAACCTAGATAGCATATTGAAAAGCAGAGACATTACTTTGCCAACAAAGGTCTGTCTAGTTAAGGCTATGATTTTTCTAGTAGTCATGTATGGATGTGAGAGTTGGATTGAGAAGAGAGCTGAGCTCCAAAGAATTGATGCTTATGACTGTGGTGTTGGAGAAGACTCTTGAGAGTCCCTTGGACTGCAAGGAGATCCAACCAGTCTATTCTAAAGGGGATCAGTCCTGGGTGTTCATTGGAAGGACTGATGCTGAAGCTGAAACTCCAATACTTTGGCCACCTCCTGCGAAGAGTTGACTCATTGGAAAAGACTCTGCTGCTGGGAGGGATTGGGGGCAGGAGGAGAAGGGGATGACAGAGGATGAGATGGCTGGGTGGCATCGCTGACTCAATGGATGTGAGTTTGAGTGAACTCCAGGAGTTGGTGATAGACAGGGAGGCCTGGCGTGCTGCAATTCATGGGGTCAAAAGAGTTGGACATGACTGAGTGACTGAACTGGTCTGAACTGAATTTATTTTGATTCTTGGACGTAACATTCCAGGAAGATTTATTTAAACCTAAATGTTATTTGAATGATGTTGATGACGCCCATAAATTTTGTCATACTTATTGAAAGAATAGTTGTAGAATAAATTATGACTTTATGTATGAATTTTCCATTTTCCCAAAGTTGTTAATATTCTTCAGTAGAGAAAGATTCTTGATGGTAAACTAAATTATTTTAAATAGGTTTCTCTTGGTTTACATGGAGTATGAATTTTTAAAATATAAACAATTCTCTAGATTTTTCATTTAATGCTCTGTCCTCTGAAGTTCTTTGGTGAATATTGTATTTCTAGCCTCTGATGTCAGCTCCTTTAAAATACAAGGTTTTTCTAACTGCCTCTTTCATCTGTGGCATTAAAGATGTTCAGAGGACAGGCAGCAAAAAATAACATGATTTGCATTCAATGAAGAAGGTGTACAGTTAAACTTTCAAGTCTTAATGAAAGGTCATAAAATCTTACAGTACTGACCAAATAGCTTTCCTAGAACATTAAATCCCCCATGAATCCTCCTGTACCACTTTAAACACAAGTTAAAATTGCATATCATAAATACTGAATGCTTTCTTCCTAATGTAAATTCACTATTATAACCTTGTCTGGCAGAGATGCTCCACTTAAAGGTCGGTAACATTTTCATTATCAGCTCTATCTCAGAGGGGTTGGCAATGCATCTGCTTCTGTTTGTAATGGACTGAAAATGCTTTTTCTTTAAGTCAGCTGCTAGTGTAGCTCTTTTTGGACCCTAAATTAAAACAAATGGAATTTCTTTAGTTTTCAATTTCTTTTCCCATTATTGCCCATTTAAAACTACAGTTCTGTAAGAGAATATATTTTTATGAATATAGTACATCTAGAGCTTTAGTTTCATTTTATTCTAACATATTGTCTCATTGTGTGTTTGTGTGGGAGTGTGTATGTGGGGAGGGTTAAGCATATGTACAAATAAGAACAAATAGTGCTTTCTCAATGCTTAATATTCTTTGTGGTAGAAGATGTACAAAAGAAAAAATCCCATTAAGATGCATGAGAACATCTCCACAAATTAAGTTCTCTACTTGAGTGGCAAGAGTATACTCCTACTAGTATAAAGTGTACTTGAAGGATACAAAAGATTAAAATGTTCTGAATTATATTGCATTTCATGAAAGCAATGGCTCTACTTCTCAATGAGAATATATGAAATGCATTTTTGAATGAAGTGAAAAGTTAATAAGAAATTAGTTTCACTTCTGAATTTTGTGAAGGTGTTTGCTAACCCTAACCCTAAATCCTAACCCTAACCCTAATTTTTCTTGGCATGTTTTTCTTAGATGTTGCATTAAGTTTTAGCATTATCACAGAAGACTAGGCTGGATCTCATTTCTAGGAAACCTAAACCACCATGGTTGCTAAGATACTGTGAGGCATTGATCTTCTTATTGACAGATATGCTCCAGGAAAGAGATACTGAATGGCATAGTAGGGGCTCACTGGATGGATAAGTACTACCTGATTTCATTTGTGAAATTTCATATGCTTGTGTAAATATACTTGCTATCATTGACAAGATCCATTATCCCACTTTCCTTGGCCCCTTAAATTCTGGAAGTAATTTATTTAGAAAACAGAGAATTATCTGACTCTCAGAAAGTTAGAAGGGTTTGTTGCATACTTGACATTCACTAGGACAGGAGAATGAAGGAATGACCTGACTGAAAATACAGAAAATGGACCTCTATGATAATTACAATATGTTCTAAGTCACCTCCCAGTTCTATTCACAGCTATCTTCATAATATACACAGGTTAGGAAAAGTCACTCTTGATATTATCTTGTCCAGACATTATCCTATCCTTTGATCTAAAATTTACAACAGCACAAAATAAGTCATAGTCAGAGACTTGGGGCATCACACCACCCCTTTACGTTAAAATTCTGTGTTTTTCTTACGTATTATATAAGAAACTTATAAAATATTATATCCTTGTTTAGTTAACATTAGATATTTTACCAGAACTAAGTAGACATTGTATTAGTGCTTTGAGAAAAGAAATACATATATAGTCTCACACTGTAAATAACAGAAAATAAATAAATGCCTATTTTAGGGAGTTTCATTTTGAGAAGAGGATAGCAGATTTCTATAATATCAAGATTGATTTGTAAAAGATCCAGAAATATCCATCCAGCTTAATTTACTTCAATTATATTTGAATAACTGATGCACATATTACTCATAGGCTTGCTTCCTTATTATGTGTGTAGATTTGTATATATATATGAACTTGGAACTAAAATGTAAATGTTTCTTGTGCTTCCCTTGGAAGATATTCTGCAGTCTTATGCCACTTGAAATCTTCCCTTTCATTTATCAAGTAAAGACTTAATTATTCTTTTTGTTTATTTCTTTCACTGAAATACTTGAAACTCTAATAGATTCCGCCTTTTCAGTTCAGAGGGAGTTGTACCTGTGGTACTGTGTCAGAAAAAAAAAAAAAAGGATTTATCAGGTTTGTTTTAAGACCTTTAGTGACACAATATAGGTAAGTAAGAAAGATCCTTATTAGGTCCCTTCAGTCCCATCGCCTTCTCCAGCTTTGTCATTGGGATGGTAATTCTTTGACCCTGCAGTCCACTTCAGCAGCTTAGATAACTTATTTCATTCATTTTCTCTGTTTCCAGTTTGTCCCATGCTGCTGACTAGTGCTCTGGTCAAGAACATGCTCCCTTGTCCTTTTCAGCATGAGCTGAAAGTGTTAGATGCCTGTGATCACTCCTGTCTTTATAGTTATGGTAATAATTTGCATTTGAGCTGGTTACTGTGCCAATCTTGAGGGCCTGCTATATTCAGCCATGAATAATATTTAGAAATTATGAGACAAAGGATTCAGCCTTCTAGAAGGAGCCTTGATCATAAAAACACATTTTTCTAGGATAAGCTTGGAATCTTTTGCCATTATAAGCTGTGTGTGTGTGTGCGCACATATGTGGCATATCTTCTTTAATGAATTTTAATTTATGACAGGTAGGATATATTAAAATAAATCAGGTGATTTCACTACTGTACCACCAGTGAGAGAGAGTAGTGACCTCTCTCACTACTATCATCAAAGTAGCACCAACACTACTTTGATAATGTGTTGCCTTATTAATGAGATTTAGAAGCCTTCTACTAAAAATGTTTTATTCTGTCAGACCTTTCTATTTTTGACGAGTTGACATTTGTTCCAAGCTTTTATTTCCTGTTCACTGTGACACTATCCAACCTTGTCCTTAGCTAGGTGCTCAGTAGAAATACTTTAATAAAACAATTCATTAAAATGTTAACTAGTCCTAACAAAATTAATTATAAAAACATGTTTATATATGGCATAATAGGCATTAGTTACTAAAGATAATGCTGGAAATTCTAATATATTCCGGAGAAGGATACCAATATTCAAAGAATATGAGGGGAAAAAACATTAAGTCATTCCTTTAACTACAACTCAGTTGGTAAAGAAACTGCCTGCAATGCAAGAGACCCCGGTTTGATTCCTGGGTCGGGAAGATCCCCTGGAGAAGGGATAGGCTACCCACTCCAGTTTTCCTGGGCTTCCTTTGTGTTCAGCTGGTAAAGAATCCACCTTCAGTATGGGAAACCTGGGTTAGATCCCTGGTTTGAGAAGATCCCCTGGAGAATGGAAACGCTATCCACTCCAGTATTCTGGCCTGCAGAATTCCATGGATTGTATAGTCCATGGGGATCACAAAGAGTCGGACACCACTGAGTGACTTTCACTTTTACTAAGTCAACTAGATAAAATTTGTCTACCTACATCCTTCTGTTATAATTTCTTTCCCTTCCCACTATTCTTTATTTCAACTCACAGCTGACAATTTGCTTTGTGTTCTTCACAAACAAAATTTGGGAATTCTTGACTTTGGACTTATTTATGTACTACCTATAATCATGTTAAAGCTTCCCTGTTGGCTCAGATGGTAAAGAGTCTACCTGAAATGCAGGAAAACTGGGTTAAATCCCTGGGTTGAGAAGATCCTCTGGAGAAGGGAATGGTTACCCATTCCAGTATTGTCTGGAGAATTCCAAGAACAGAGGAACCTGGTGGGCTACAGTCCATGGGGTCACAAAGAGTCAGACAGGACTGAGCAACTAACACTTTCGCTTTCAAAATCATGTTAAATATTTCATAATCTGTGCATGTCACCATTAAAGAAACTTTTCTAATTCTAATATGATCTCTTGGTTTTCCAGGGAAACCCAGGAACCTAGGAAATGGATTTACAAGAGGGCATTAGAGGTGGCTCACTCAGTTAAGAGTCTGCCTGAAATGCAAGAGACCTGGGATCAATCCCTGGGTCAGGAAGATCCTCTGGAGAAGAAAATGGCAACCCACTCCAGTATTCCTGCCTAGAAAATCCTGTGGATGGAGGAGCCTGGCAGGCTACAGTCCATGAGTTTGCAAAGAGTCAGACATGACTGAGCAACTAACACATACATTAGATGAAATCCTAACTATATAGCAATAAAAGGAGAGAGCTAACAAACAGCAGAAAAATCCTCTTTTGTAAGTTAGAAGAAATCATCAGAGCATAAATAGAAAGAAACCACTACAGAGTAGTATCACTGCGTGATATTGAAAGAATGCTTCAAAGTGATTATGGTTAACAGTTCCAAGCAGCAATTACAAATCAATAATAGCATTTTAAAGTGTTTAATATTATGGACTTTGAGATCAAAGAGATTACACAGACAGGTAAAGAGTTGTGAAACTGAAATGAACCATCGGGTCTTGTATTAAATTGATCCTTGGCCACATTCCAGAGCCTGTTTGAAGGAGAATAATGTACTAGTAATCCTCGAGAAAAAAATAGACAAGAGTGACATGCCACTTGACTAATAAAATAGAGGGGATAATGGCAGTTTAGACTACTCCCACTTCCAAGGATATCTGCATTTGTAAAGACACAATTTCAAACATCAGGCAAAAGTATGTTAGACTGATGGATTTTGATGGTTATCAATCTTCAAATCACATTTTTTAGGGAGCCTTTAAGTTAGTATGGTGTTTTGTTATCATTAATCTCTGTCAATGTGGTGATGTGCAGCAGAACCACGCAGAGGATTTACTAAAATACAGATTGCTGGGACCCCCACACAGGGTTTATTATGCTGAAAATGTAGGATGCCACTTGAGAATTTGCTTTTCTAATTCACAAGTGATGCTGCTGGTGGGGATTCATGGACATTACTTAAATATATTAAAAATGCAGGCATAAGATAATATTTTTTTACTGTAGTAAATAAAATTACATATTAGGTTAAATTCAGTTCAACAGACAGGAGGAAAAAAAGAAGGAAAGGAACATCATATTATTGTGGTAATAGAATGTACTGAAATAAATACATCTCATCTAATACTGAAATATTACCAAATGTGCTGTGATAGTTATTGTATAATCACTCATCTTTATGTGGAAAAAAAAAAAAAAAGCTGACTAAACAATATTCTGTTGCCAGATCTTCCTGCTGAGGTTTTCTTTTCTAGATGCATAGACTTGCAGCTCATGATTGCCCATAATTGTCTTCTTATGTTTACTCAAAGGGACAATTTGGCTTTCAATAAATAGCAATTAAAACATATAAATATATTTTCAGCCATTTTCTGAAATGTGAGAGAGCAGTTTGTACTTGAATAACAATGGTTGTTTATATATTATATAGTGATTTACTATTCCTTTTGCTTATTACAGAGTTCTTTGTTCTATTTATCTTAAATCAAGTTCTTTACAATGTAACTGTGTAGATTTTTATCTTTGATAACAAAAAAAAATCTAGATTTTTTTAGGACAAAATAAAGATTGGGTTTATTTCATCTTTGGATCAATTAAAAGTGATGAATGAAAAATTCAACAAAATGATGACATTTGGGTTATCCCAAAGAGAATTACTCAGTTTCTGGAAAAAAAACAACAACACATTTCTACTATGTATAGTCTCATAAATTTATAATTTTTGGACCACATTGCTAGTTAATACCTCATCAAATAAACAGGCAATAGAAGAGGTAAAGTAGTTTGAGAAATGAACTGCAGGAAGTCTTCTAAAAGTTTGGTGATAAGTGGATATTCATTTTCTTGATTTTATTGGCACGTTACCTATATTGTATAAACATTCTAGTATGCTTTCATGTTTAAACATTAAAATTCATAATCCCTCTGCTTTAAAGAGTGTTAAAGAATAAACCAAGGTAGTCATTACTGTGAGATATAAAATTTCAGTGTCTTTTCTTTATTATACATAAGTTCATTAATGTTTTGAACTCACTAAATGATCTTAGGTAAGTGATTTGCTTGATTCCTACCTCCTTTTTTGTAAATTGAAGGTGTAATAGATTAAATTTCCTTTATATTATTCTCAAAGGTGACACACTAAAGTTTTCTGATTCCCTTGTTTCTAAATTTAAGCAGTAGCCATAAGAAAAACTGAACATTTTTATAGCGATATTATAAAACTCCGATTGTTTATTTTTGAGTAAGACAAGTTCTTCTTTTCTTTTTTTATTTTTAAATTTCTATCTTCTAGAATGTTTCCAGGCACCATATTTCTCCCATTGCTTTTCTATTATTCAGTTCAGTTCAGTCGCTCAGTCGTGTCCAACTCTTTGCAACTCCATGAATTGCTACACACCAGGCCTCCCTGTCCATCATCAATTGGAGTTCACTCCAGACTCAACATCTATTCAGTCAGTGATGCCATCCAGCCATCTCATCCTCTGCAGTCCCCTTCTCCTCCTGGCCCAAATCCCTCCCAGCATCTGAGTCTTTTCTAAAGAGTCAACTCTTTGCATGAGGTGGCCAAAGTACTGGAGTTTCAGCTTTAGCATCATTCCTTTCAAAGAACACCCAGGACTGATCTTTAGAATGGACTGGTTGGATCTCTTTGCAGTCCGTGGGACTCTCAAGAGTCTTCTCCAACACCACAGTTCAAAAGCACCAATTCTTTGGCACTCAGCTTTCTTCACAGTCGAACTCTCACATCTATACATGACTAATTACTACCTTACTTATTCTTAAATCACCCTGTTCCCTCATCCTTCTCTGCGGGGGTGCTCCGCAGAAAGAGTAGAGGCAGTTGAACTTCCCTCAGCAAAGCCGAGGGGTTCCCGAGGAGAGGTGAGCCTGCTGACCGCCAACCCAGCCCCTCGGCGAGTGAGAGAAAATCAGACGCGAAAGAGACAGAGTGCCTTGAAGAGACAGAGTGGTTATTTAAATCTATAAAAATGTAAAATTAAAAAAAAATAAAGTTAAAAATGGAAAATTAACTTAGTAGAGTAATATCTCTGAATCTTCAGAAAAAATATATTATAGAAAATGTATAATGTAACATAAGATGCAAGTAGTATTAATAAAATTTATCTACATATATATAAAAGATATTAATATTAGTTACATTTTATTTGAGGTCACAAAGAGTTGGACACGACTTCGCAACTGAGCACAAGCACACATCATATATAGATCAGGAGAGAAAGAGAGAGTCAGAAAGATTGCATCATTTTCTCAGAAATATTGATAGCTCCACACAGAGAAGTTTAAGTGATTGAGGACGACAACATGGAGGAGATGAAATTTTATTCTGTGCTCGAATATTTGTTATCCACTTGTTTACCCTGGAGCTTCCATGGATATGTTTAAGAATATTACCTCTTAAGTAGACTGTAAACTTCACACAACCATACATTATTGATTGTATTGATAAATTTTGTATATGTGTTTGATTTACCCAGGAAAGTGACAGATATGAGTAGAGGAGATAGGTGGGTGTCAATAGACTTGATTTCTATCCCCCTCCCCTCACTTGATACATCTCTTGATCTTAATTGCGTTGTCTTACCTTTACCAACAGTACAAATAAATTAACAATGTTCTACATCTCAAACTTGATTTCACACTTCTTAGTGAGTTCTGTGAAATTTTCATGCTTCATCATTTACAGCTACTTATAAAAGTGTGTGTGAAATAACCGTGAAGGCAGAGAAGCAAAACACAAAGTTGTAATAATTCATCTCTAAAAAATAGTCTGTATATCGTGTAGGAGCACTGACAGGACTCTTTTTTGACATTCAGTTCCAACACTATAGAATTCTGCATTTGTCTAAGAAACAGGAAAAATGAATATTATAGGCCTGCCAAAACTAGGTGATGCTGTAATTATCAGGCTTTTTAAATTTCTCCATATTTTCCAGATACTGACAATAGCTTAAGCATAGTATAATCATGTCTTATCCAATTGAATTATATGTTTTTCCTCCTTTAAGTGAGATTTTTAGCAATCTTTTGTTAAGCTTCAGTTGCAAAATCATTTGAAAATCATATAATTTATCACTTTCTACATCTTTATGCTCGACTTACTGACAAATAATAGGTATGCAACTGCAGACAGTTTTCATAAAAGTATAATTGGTATAGTTATTTATAATTTTTCCTGTTACATAAATCACACTCACCTTACTGTAATAAATAATACAGAGGCAATAATTTCAATTTTCCCATATGTTGCTATTCATATAAGAATGTTATTATATATCAGATACATTTATTGAATACTACTCTCAATGAGAAAAGACTAACGCCTTGTTACTATTAATATAAATATTCTCAATTCACTGTCTGTTAAAAGAATTTAGATTCATTAGGAACTAATCCTGTTTCATTTTCCTTGTTTTTGTTTTTCCTATGGTCACTGCAGAGTAGTTGAGGTGAATGATAATCAAAGAATTGTTCATGTTTGAATCAACTTATACTCTTGCATCATCAATGCAGCATATTAAAGAGTGCCCCAAATTATTTAGCTTGATTGGTTAAGGCATTCTACTAGATTTCTGATATTAGGATTTCAAGTGGGGCAAGGATTTGCTTTTATCTATCTCTTATGTGATATGAAGACTGTATGAAATGTTTCTTTTCAAAAATAAATTAAGATGTAATCTAATCTTTACAATGTTAGTGGAGAAACAAACATTAAATTTCTTCTTATAAGAGGGAGATATCATAAACCTGTCAAGATATTTGGGGCTGTAAAAACAATAGTGTAATACAAGTGGAAATAGGTATTTGTTTTCTCAGAAATCTAATTAAAAAACAAAACTTTCTAACCTATTCTAAATAAATTGGATATAGAGGTCTAACTTAATATGCATTTGACACATTATCTGCCACCATGGCTCTTTGTAGAGTTATATAAACTCATATGGTATATTCATTCTTATTTCCTACTCTGATCTCCCAAGTTGTTCATGCTTTCTCAGGTTGCTAACACAAGCACAGCTATATTTAAAAGTACTTTTTTTGGTCTTGTTTAATTAATTCAGTTCAGTTCAGTCGCTCACTTGTGTCCGACTTTTTGCGACCCCATGAATCACAGCACGCCAGGCCTCCCTGTTCATCACCATCTCTCAGAGTTCACTCAGACTTACGTCCATCAAGTCCGTGATGCCATCCAGCCATCTCATCCTCGGTCGTCCCCTTCTCCTCCTGCCTCCAATCCCTCCCAGCATCAGAGTCTTTTCCAATGAGTCAACTCTTCGCATGAGGTGGCCAAAGTACTGGAGTTTCACTTTAGCATCATTCCTTCCAAGGAAATCCCAGGGCTGATCTCTTTCAGAATGGACTGGTTGGATCTCCTTGCAGTCCAAGGGACTCTCAAGAGTCTTCTCCAACACCACAGTTCAAAAGCATCAATTCTTCTGCTCTCAGCCTTCTTCACAGTTCAACTCTCACATCCATACATGACCATAGGACAAACCATAGCCTTGACTAGATGGACCTTAGTCAGCAAAATAATGTCTCTGCTTTTGAATATGCTGTCTAGGTTGGTCATAACTTTTCTTCCAAGGAGTAAGCGTCTTTTAATTTCATGGCTGCAGTCACCATCTGCAGTGATTTTGGAGCCCCCAAAAATAAAGTCTGACACTGTTTCCACTGTTTCCCCATCTATTTCCGATGAAGTAATGGGACTGGATGCCATGATCTTTGTTTTCTGAGTGTTGAACTTTAAGCCAACTTTTTCACTCTCCTCTTTCACCTTCATCAGGAGGCCCTTTAGCTCTTCTTCACTTTCTGCCATAAGGGTGGTGTCATCTGCATATCTGAGGTTACTGATGTTTCCCCTGGCAATCTTGATTCCAGCTTGTGTTTCTTCCAGCCCAGCGTTTCTCATGATGTACTCTGCATATAAGTCAAATAAGCAGGGTGACAATATACAGCCTTGATGTACTCCTTTTCCTATTTGGAACCAGTTTGTTGTTCCATGTCCAGTTCTAACTGTTGCTTCCTGACCTGCATACAGATTTCTCAAAAGGCAGGTCAGGTGGTCTGGTATCCCCTTCTCTTTCAGAATTTTCCAAAGTTTATTGTTATCTGCACAGTCAAAGGCTTTGGCATAGTCCATAAAGAGAAAATAGATGTTTCTCTGGAACTCTCCTGCTTTCTCCATGATCCAGCGGATGTTGGCAATTTGATCTCTGGTTCCTCTGCCTTATCTAAAACCAGCTTGAACATTTGGAAGTTCACAGTTCATGTATTGCTGAAGCCTGGCTCGGAGAATTTTGAGCATTACTTTACTAGCATGTGAGATGAGTGCAATTGTGCTGTAGTTTGAGCATTCTTTGGCATTGCCTTTCTTAGGGACTGGAATGAAAACTGACCTTTTCCAGTCATGTGGCCACTGCTGAGTTTTCCAAATTTGCTGGCATATTGAGCGCAGCACTTTCACAGCATCATCTTTCAGGATTTGAAACAGCTCAACTGGAATTCCATCACTTCCACTAGCTTTGTTCATAGTGATGCTTTCTAAGGCCCTCTTGACTTCACATTCCAGGATGTCTGGCTCTAGATGAGTGATCACATCACCATGATTATCTGGGTCTTGAAGATCTTTTTTGTACAGTTCTTCCATGTATTCTTGCCACCTCTTCTTAATATCTTCTGCTTCTGTTAGGTCCTGTGGGCTTCCCTGGTGGCTCAGAGGTTAAAGCATCTGCCTCCAATGCAGGAGACCTGGGTTCAATCCCTGGGTCAGGAAGATCCCCTGGAGAAGGAAATGGCAATCCATTCCAGTATTCTTGCCTGGAGAATCTCATGGACTGAGAAGCCTAGTAGGTTACAGTCCATGGGGTCGCAAAGAGTCGGATACGACTGAGCGACTTCACCTCTACCGTTCACCTTCTGTTAGGTCCATACCATTTCTGTCCTTTATCGAGCCCATCTTTGCATGAAATGTTCCCTTGATATCTCTAATTTTCTTGCAAAGATCTCTAGTCTTTCCCATTCTGTTCTTTTCCTCTATTTCTTTGCATTGATCGCTGAGGAAGGCTTCCTTATCTCTTCTTGCTATTCTTTGGAACTCTGCATTCAGATGCTTATATCTTTCCTTTTCTCCTTTGCTTTTTGCCTCTTTTCTTTTCACAGCTATTTGTAAGGCCTCCCCAGACAGCCATTTTGCCTTTTTGCATTTCTTTTCCATGGGGATGGTCTTGATCCCTGTCTCCTGTACAGTGTCACGAACCTCATTCCATAGTTTATCAGGCACTCTATCTATCAGATCTAGGACCTTGAATCTATTTCTCACTTGCACTGTATAATCATAAGGGATTTGATTTAGGTCATACCTGAATGGTCTAGCGGTTTTCCCTATTTTTTTCAATTTCAGTCTGAATTTGGCAATAAGGAGTTCATGATCTGAACCACAGTCAGCTCCTGGTCTTGTTTTTGTTGATTGTATAGAGCTTCTCCATCTTTGGCTGCATAGAATATAATCAATCTCACCTCAGTGTTGACCATCTGGTGAAGCAGAACTAAACATCGACAATAACTCAGATAGGAAATAATTATTTACCCATATGAAAACTTCTTAGGCCTTTATGCCTGTAATTTATATTAATCCAGTCTTTCTTCTGGATTAGAATTCCTTAGGAAAAAGGAATCAAGTATTTTACTTCTTTGATTCTTCAGTGTTTAATGTGATGTTTGATACATAGTAGCCAAAGAATGGAGAAGGCAATGGCATCCCACTCCAGCACTCTTGCCAGGAAAATTCCATGGATGGAGGAATCTGGTGGACTGCAGTCCATGGGGTCGCTAGGAGTCAGACACAAATGAACAACTTCACTTTCACTTTTCACTTTCATGCACTGGAGAAGGAAATGGCAACCCACTCCTGTGTTCTTGCCTGGAGGATCCCAGGGACGGGGGATCCTGGTGGGCTGCCGTCAATGGTGTCGCACAGAGTAGGACACGACTGAAGAGACTTAGCAGCAGCAGCAGCCAAAAGAAAGGCTTGCTTTAACTTACATCCACATTGAAGTATCTGTGCACTCTCTCTCTGTCCTGCTTCCCACCCCCCCTCTTTTCTGCACTACAATCTCTTATTAGAGTAGAATGAAATATGAAAAAACATTTATAGAGTTCTCCTCTTCAGATCAGAACAAACTAGCTGACATTAGATGTCTCTTTATAAGTAAGAAAAAAATTAATGTGACAAGGTGATTGTTCAGACTATGCACATAGATGAATACTAAAAATAGAACATGACTTTCAGTGAAAAATTCAAGATATAAGATGTGGTATGATGCAATACCAAAATAAGACCTTGGTGGTTATAATTATAGTAAAGAAAAAGAAGACTAAGTCAAAACATCTTTTATTGATTCCCTTCACCTGGTAGTTTAGTGTAAATACCTATTTATACACTATAGTAAAACCAAAGACACACATTTTTCCAATCAAGGGTTAATAAAGTCTTCATAAAAATTTTAAGAAAACAGCATATTTGATAGATTAAGAAACTTGAAATAAGCAGTAGGATAAGGATAATGAGCCTAGAGTTTTAAATCCTGTAGATCTTTATGTGGAGTAGCACTAGCATTTACATTTCAATTGTAACCACAATTATTTGAGGGCTCCAATTGCTAACACAATTGTTCCATTGCCTTTTCCCCTGTATCGAAAGGTTAATCTAGATGACATTCTTACATGTTTCTTAGATAAATATAAAGGTGTTAAATAGCTTTTGAAATGTTAGCCACCAAGTAGTATTAAACTAGTATATTTAAATATGATATTTAATAGATTAATCCTAAAAAAGACAGTGAAAATAAAGTTTAATAATGTATAATCTGCTCTACTAATTATACTGAGAATTTAGAAGTTAAGGCTTAAGTGTGTGTGATATTGATCTGTCACCTCAGGAAAAGTTAATGAGATCACTCATACTTCCCTGGGAAATAAGCAGAGGGCACACCAGAATGGATAGAACATTGGTTTAAAACTGATTTTATGACAATCTGAGTACTTAAAAGTTGCTTAAATGATGTAGAAAGGCAACTGGAAATCATTTGACTTTTCCTCTCTGATTAAACCTGCCTGATATGGATTAATGATCCATGAAATACAGAGAAACTTAGTCCTGATATTATGAATCTTGACCATTTAATTGGTCTCTAGCATCTTGTTAATGATTCTGTTTTTCTAAAAAAGTCACATCTTTATGCCATGTGACAATTTTATTTTACTTTTTAAAATTTATTTATTCATTTTAGTTTGGACTATTTTCTGTGGATTACTTTAAAATCAGAACTGATTCTCTTATAGCTAAAATTCATCAAGATACACCCCTTGTTTTGTTTCTGGCCATAAACCCCTCAGTGGAGCACTGGTCATATTACACAACAGCAGAATGACCTTAGAAAGCTCTCAGTGTTCCCAGGCTGAGCCATACAATGGAGAAAGCCTGTGGAAGTGAATGGTAAAAACTTTGGAATCAGACTGAATGAAGCTTGCATCTTTGCTACTAGTTTATTGGTTGACTTTGGATAGTTTGCTGACTTATCTTGCTTGGAATTTTCTCATTTATCAAAAGTGCATAAAATGACTACCTCTTATGGTTGTTTTGTAGATTAGATAATACAGGTAAATTATTTGGCTCTGTGGTTTGTAGCTGGTAAGTTATTATTTTAATTCATAATGTATTTTATTGTTAATAACAGGGATAATGACAACAAACTGTTTGAGGATCAACAGTATAATCTATAACAGTAGTGGGTTTTTTTGTTTTTTTTTTTGCTGTAATTTCAACTGTACATTTTCTGCCAATGATAAATTCTAAAGTCACAATTGTTTCATTCTGAGATGTGTCCAACCAGTAGAGGAGAAACACTATCTCCCACTAGTATTGATGATTTTTATTTATTTATTTTATTTAATAATATTTATATAGTGGTTGATTTTTATTAAACAAATATTTATCTATGGTTGATATGTACTGACTATTAGGCACTTAAATATTATCTCATTTAATTCGCAAAAAAACCCTATGATATGGATTCTCTTCTTCTCCCCATGTTATAGAGGAGACATCTGCGACACAGTAATACTACACAACTCTGCCTGAGGTCAGTTTGTAGCAGAAAGTGGCAGAGTAGGGATTTCAAACCAGGTGGTGCTTGGTTTTAAAAACTGTGTCATCTGCTTCTCTCTTACATGGCTCTACAGCAGCAGATTTAATGAGGCTGTTGCAGGCACCACTTCCCTCCAGAGATGCTCATGGTGTTGCCAGCTCCTGACCTGCTGTTGTCCTGGCATTTGCTCCCTTTTACTGCCACTATTGCTGACAAGCCAGTGGTCCTCTTCCCTACTGCTTGCAGCCTACAGCTGCTCTAAAGAAAAACACTCTTCACCTTGAAAAAAATAAATTTTCATTTTCTAAGTGTGAGCAAAGATGATCAGTCAGCTGTATACATCCTAACATCTTCCGGCCTTCATTTCCATTGGTCAGTTTCTTAAATTTTGGGTTGGTGGGTTCAGGAAAATACACACTTTGAATATTAATGAATGTTGACAATTATTTTCCATAAAGGCAATGCCAGATGCACATATCACCAGTGATGTACAGGAATGCCTATTTTACCATATAATCACTGAAAAATTGAATGCAAATAATGTTTTTAAATATTTTGTTAGTTGGGTAGGTTGAAAATTTGCATCTCATTATTAGAGTTTTCAGTAAGGTTGAGCATCCTATGTTTACCAGTCATTTTCTCTTTTCTAAATTGATGCCTACAGTTAACTAGTATGAATTACAGTACTGCATGCTTGTCATGTTCCTGACTCTGTGCTGTACTTAGTTGCTCAGTCATGTCTGACTCTTTGCTACACCAAGGACTGTAGCCCACCAGGCTCCTCTGTCCATAGGGACTCTCCAGGCAAGAATGATGGAATGGCCATCCCACCCCTTCTCCAGGGAATCTTCCCCAACCCAGAAATCAAACCCAGGTCTCCTGCATTACAGGCAGATTCTTTACCATCTGAGCCACCAGGGAAGCCTGACTCTGTGCTACTAGCTGTTAACCCAGGTTCATTCCCCTTCTCTTCTCAATAATATTATCTACTTATTCAGTCACTTTTTCTAAGACTTTTCCACTGGAATCTTTAGCAATTTCAACATATATGCAAATGATGCTTGAATACTCTAGCCTTCTAGTCCTTGAAAAACCATCTCCCATTAGCAATCTTACATTCTACCCTATCTCAGGTGGAACTGCATCAGTTCCATAATCTTAATATTCTCCTCTTCTGAGGACTACTTCCTTCATACCACTTTGCTTTTACCTCTGACCTGATCCTCTCTACTAAGCCTCAAAAACATTGGTCATAGACCGTTTTCATTGTTCCTCATTCACTTACTATCTTGACTCCCTTATTTTTATTGTTGTTGAGTCATTCAGTTGTGTCCAATTCTTTGTGATCCCGTGAACTGTAGCCTTCCAGGCTCCTCTGTCCATGGGATTTTCCAGGCAAGAATACTGAGTCCACATAATAGAACCCACATCTCCTGCATTGGCAGGTGGATTCTTTACACTGAGCCACCAGGGAAACCCAAGTCCCTTCCTTACCCAGATTAAATTCTGTGGTCCCTGGTGGCTTAGCGGTTAAAGTGTCTACCTGCAATGTGGGAGACCTGGGTTTGATCCCTGGGTCAGGAAGATTCCCCTGGAGAAGGAAATGGCAACCCCCTCCAGTATTCTTGCCTGGAGAATCCCAAGGACAGAGGAGCCTGGTGAGCTACAGTCCACGGGGTCACAAAGAGTCAGACATGACTGAGTGACTTCTCTCTTTCAATGATTATAATCAATTGCTTGCATAGTCTCTCAATTTTCTTAACACTCTTCTTTCAATGCTTTGAACTTGCTTGATAATGAAATTTCATGAATGTAGTTAAATTCAACTCTCTGCTTTCCCAGTCTCTGTCTTTTTAGCTGATTACCTTTGTTTCTACTACATTCAGACACTGAATTTAGTAGAGCCTCACTCCCATGTGTAACCAGCCACCATACTCTGCACCCATATACTCTCCCATTCCTTCTCTTACCATACATTAGAATTTCTCAGCGTTGGATTATTAATGTTTTGGACTGGATAATACTTTGTTGTCGAAGCTGTACTCTGCATTGCCAGGTGTTTAGCAGCATCCCTGGCCTTCACCCACTAACTGCTAGTCAAAATCCACCCCTCCCCCATCAAAAATATATCAAGGCATTGCCAAATGTTCTCTGGCAAGGAAAAGCAGATAAGCGGATTGTCTCTCTCTCTGAGAGTCACTGTCACAGATGAATATTTTTAGTCCCATCTAAAGCCAATTCCTCCTTTGTTCTCTCATCCCCATTTATTTAGTTAAGGATGTGGCTCCAAAAGTTTGATTCACAGTTCTCTTTCATATGTCATCTATTTGTCACTCTCAGTTGTATAAACATGAAAACATGTGCATATTTCTATTTGAAGAAAAAGGAGGGAAAAGATTATTACAATTCCAATTTCCTCTTATCTATGTTTTTATTTTTCTCTACTTTGGAGCTGTCAAAGAAAAAGAAGAAACTCATAGACAAACTCATAGTAATGCATGTGTAAAAATGTCCAACTTTTCAGAACAATTGGATCACAGGAAAAAAGAGCAAATTTTATTGTTCAAAATTTCAATTATAAACAATTTTTTGGATAATGTTTGGGTCAGTTTTGTTTTAGAAATAGATTTTCCTGTTTCTAATAGGGAAAAAACAAATTGTTTCTAACTTTAATGGCTTATCTCAGTGTAAAAAAGTTCAGGTATCCTTCTTGGTCATGGCTATCTTGTAATGCAAAGTTTTCAGGAATGCAAAACCTTTCCATAATATGTGGCATGCTAACTTAATCAATGTGTTTGAGATTGATGAAAAGATGTAATTTTTTTCTTTACTCAAAATAAAGCTTCTTCAGAGCTGTCTATATTCACTGCATCTAATTTCTCTCCTTACTTAGACTCATTGCAATCTGGCTTTTGTTCGGACCAGTCCACTTAAATGACTTTTATTCTAGTCACTGACAACATCAACAAGACTCAGTTCATCTGTCAGTCTTCTTACTACATCCACTAGAAGCAGCACTGGGCACAGTAGATCCTCTGTGATACATTTTCTTTATGTGGCTTCATTTTATCAGATTTACTAGAGTTGCTTCTACTTTTTGGGTGTTCTCTGTCAGATTCTTTTGCAAGCTATGCCTCATTTTCCTTAGATATTAAAGTATACGAGGACTTATCACGTACTGTTTTTTTTTCTATCTGTACTTATTATCTTGGTGATCTTAAATGTGAATTTTAATTTCAACTGTTAGCTTGTGACTCCCAAATGTATTTCTCTAACACAAATTTCTCTCAAAACCTCCAGATATGTGTATTCAATTCTTTTCTTGACACCTCTATTTGAACATCTAATATGTTACTTAAAGTTGTTACATCTAAAACCAACCTTGATTTTTACCACTCCATCTACAGTCTTCCCAATTGTAGTTATTGGAATTACAACTCTTTCAATTATTCAATAGAAAACCTGTAGTCATCCTTAACAATTCTCCTTCTAATATATCAGATACTACTAAAATCTTTCCAGAAACTAGCCACGTCTTACAACTTTCACTATTATTATCACCTGGTTGAACCTGCATAATCACTCACTTGGATTGTGTCAATGGCCATCTGTTAAAGTGTGGTGTTAGTCACTCAGTCATGTCTGACTCTTTGCAACCCCATGGATTGTAGATTGCCAGGCTCCTCTGTCCATGAAATTCTTCAGGCAAGAATACTGGAGTGGATTGCCATTTCTTTCTCTAGGAGAACTTTCTGACCCAGAGATTGAACCCAGGTGTCCTGCATTACAGGCAGATTCTTTACCATCTGAGCCACCAGGGAAGCGTAGATCGTATTATTTTTATTTATAATCATCCCCATATTTATTGCCCTTTTACCTAAAAAAGTATTCAGATCTATTTCCGTATAACATGCAATCAGGACCAACTTCATGGGTTTTAATCTTCATTTGGTTTAATGCCCCACTATTGCCATCTTAAAATGCAAAATATTTTGAGCAATAAATCTCACATTTTAATTTCACACTGGAGTCTTCAGTTTATGTAGCCATTGTTGCTCTTTGTGTCATTCCTTATAGAAAAAGCATGGCTAATGTAATGCATTTGAATATCAAATGGTATTCCTGGGAGAAATTTAAAGAGCTATTCTATAGTATTGCCATGTATTTTTTCCCTCTGCAATGAGAATTGCATGCCTCAGGTATGTTTATTCTAGATATTAAGATGAACAAGACTCAGGAAACAGAGGCATAGCTGATTCTAGACCATATGTAACATGTGAGCAATAAATGTTGCTGAAGTTAAAAATAAATAGTATATTGAGTTGTCTCACTTTAAAATTAGGCTGGCCAACCTTTGTAAGGCCCTTAATTAAACATTTTCCTATTCCACTCACTCTCCTTTTCCCAGATGAAGATCTTTTATATTTTGCTTTTTTTTTTACATCCAATTCTTTATCTTTTATTCTCTTGCTGAAACTCTTCTTTTCAAATTCTCTTTAAAAAACAGATCTCAGAAAACTTCCACAAGCTCTCACAATTATAAACAACAACCCTACTGCATTTTTGGCCAAATACTGTTCCAAATACTCTCCACATTTATATTGAAGGCTATTTTTTCCAGTGGATGTTATCTTGCTTATTCAAAACATCATAGTGACAACCTTCCTCATCTGCAAAAAATAAATTTTTCAGTCTCTGGAGAATAATTTTTATCAGCATACAGAAAAATAACTTAAAACTTCAACCAGTTACTGTATCAGTTATCTCCTCTTCTTTATAATAAGGCTCCTTAGGCAGGTTGTCTAACCTTGCTGTCTCCAACTCCTCTCCAGCTGGAATTTTCTTTTACTGCTAAACTCTTCTACTTTTCACAAACCACCAATGACCTCCATATTGCTCTATAAATGGTTGACCTTCAAACCATAATGGATTTCATTTCCCATCAGCATTTGACACAGTTAGTATTCCTCTTGAAAATACTCTCTGCAGGTGGCTTCTAGGACACCATGTTCTGCTGTTTTTCTCCTGCTTAACCACTCCATTTCAAGCTTCTTTCTTGTTTTCTATTGCTCAAACTAACCTTTGACTTTTCTGTCTGTACATGACCTTTGGTAATTTCAGGTAGTCTTATGAACTAAATATCATCTCTATTCTAGTGTGTCTCTTACTTATAAATCAAGATCTTTTTCACTTTTTGACTCCAAATTCATACATCCAAATTCTTTCTTTCCATCCCTCATTGGATTTTTAGTAGGTATTTTTATTTTAACAAGTCCCAAATTAAATATCTGACCTTCCCTTTCCTGCTTTCAAGCCTATCTATCATGTAGCTTTTCTTATTGTAGTTAATTATAATTCCATTCTTCAGATTGCACAGGGCAAAACCATAGAGTTATACTTGAGGTCTTCCATTTTCTTACCCCCATAATCAATTCTTTAACAAATCATCTTAGTTATTTCTTCAAAATCTATCAAGAAATCTGCCCACTTTTTAAATTTCCTTCACTGCAAACATGATGGACTAAATTACTAGTATATCTATATAGTATTACTTACATGACCTTCTAATTGATCCACCTGTTAATGGATTTATGACTTTAGAAAATAATTTTATCAAAGTAGGCTCTGTGATTCTTTAAAAATGTAACTCAAATCATTTCATGCCTTGCTTCAAAACTCCCCATTCATTTACAGCTGAAGTAATGCCAAACCCTTCCAGTTCAGTTCAGTTCATTTGCTCAGTCGTGTCTGACTCTTTGTGACCCCATGAATCGCAGCATGCCAGGCCTCCTTGTCCATCACCAACTCCCAGAGTTCACTCAGACTCACGTCCATTGAATCAGTGATGCCATCCAACCATCTATCCTCTGTCACCCCCCTTCTCCTCCTGCCCTCAATCCCTCCTAGCATCAGAGTCTTTTCCAATGAGTCAACTCTTCGCATGAGGTGACCAGACCCTTAGATGGTATTTAAAAAGCTCTACGGTTTTTAGCCCTCTCTTATCTCCTGCTTTTTGCCCTTGCTCACTTGTTCTCAACATTGTTGGCTATCTTGTTGTTCCTGACGTTATGCGCCGAGTCCAAGTCTCTGAATAGACTGAGAGAACAAGCCCACCACGGCAATGCAAAGGCAAGAAGAGAGTTCATTGCTAACTCGAGTTAGGGCACTCTGCCACATCCAACACAGTGGAGTAAAGCAAGAGGGCCCCAAGCCCCTAAGCAGTATTTATAGACTTAGAACAAAGACAGGAAGTTGGCAAGTGCGGATTGGTTGCAAGGGGTTCTTGGCATCTATTAATTGGCTAAATTTTGTGCATGTGGGCTCACTTAAGGGACTTTTCATGTTATGTGGGCTAGCTCTAACCAGGTTATGGGCAGTATGCTGACCGGCTGAGTCTCAAGGTCGGGGGATGATGATCTCAGCTCCTTCTGGGCAGTGACCCAGCTTTTTCTGTGATTGTAGCTCTGGCTACTTTAGTCCTTGAAGCTTGTCACGGCTTCTGTCAGGTCTCAATACTTGAAACATACCAGATTTGCATTTTCCTGAAGGATTTTACATGAGATCATCTCTGCCTAAAGTGTGTTATTTTCATACATCCTCACAGGACTGCTTCACTTTCTCTAGCTTTCAACTTAAGGAACAGGTTTATTGTGATCCTGTGACCTCTGCTCTATTTAAAATTATACCATTTTCTGGTATTTCCTATCCACTTTGATAATTTTTCTTATTAGTAAAGTTACCACTTTATGACCTTTTGTATTACTGTATATAATATTAACTTAAATAGAAGGAAAATTTCAAGAAATCAGGGCATTTTGTCTATTATATTTAATTTTGTGTCTCCAGTAGTACTAATCTATAATGGTATCTAACAGACCCTGAGATATATAAATATGAATACAAAATATACAAGTATAATAAATGAGTGGATGAAAAATAATAGAGACTATAAATAAGGAATTCCAAAATAAAGCATTGGGATATTCCCCCTACACACAGACACATAGACACACACACACACACACACACACACACACACACACACACACGTTGTGTGCATGGGAATAGCACCAGGGAATGGCAACCAGCTCCAGTATTCTTCTAAGAGCCAGGAAAATTCCATGGGCTGAGGAGCCAAGTGGGCTACCGTGTATGGGGTCATAAAAAATCAGACATTACTGAGCACACACATACACACACATACACACATATACATAAATTTACTAGGAAAGTGACATCAGCAACACAGAGGACTAGAAAGATCAAGGATTTTGTTTCTTCAGGGAAACGTTAACAGAGACTGACTAAAAAACTTTACAAGGAGCTCTGGAAATCAGCCAAACATCTCCAGCAACCAAGCGGATGTTTCATTAAGAAGACAACAACAACAACAAAAACGCATTCAAAAGGAAATTTAGGGGTGTTTTTACTCAATTGCCCCACCTCCTCTTAGGTACAGTGTAACTTTGGTGTGGTCTGTAGCAAGTGGCAGCTCTGTGCTCAGTTACTTTCTGTGTATCAGAGAGCGCAGAACAGACCTAATTTACAACATTGTAATGGGGCTTCCCTTGTAGCTCAGTTGGTAAAGAATCTGCCTGCAGTTCAGGAAACCCGGGTTCAATCCCTGGGTTGGGAAGATCCCCTGGAGAAGGAAATGGCAACCCACTCCAGGATCCTTGCCTGGAAAATCTCATGAACAGAGAAGCCTGGTGGGCTGCAGTCCATGGGGTTGCAGAGAGTCGGGCGTGACTGAGCAACTAGCACTAACAATGAACCTGGTAGCTGTCTAAGTGAAGCATAGGAAAGGGAGCAGGCCACAACCTTTTAAAGAATGATATACATAGTCGTCAGTTCATTTCAGTTCATTTCAGTCACTCAGTCGTATCCGACTCTTTGCAACCCCATGAATCACAGCACGCCAGTCCCTCCTGTCCATCACCAACTCCTGGAGTTCACCCAAACCCACGTGCATCGAGTCAGTGATCCCATCCAGCCATCTCATCCCCTGTCTCCCCCCTTCCCCTCCTGCCCCCAATCCCTCCCAGCATCAGGGTCTTTTCCACTGAGTCAACTCTTTGCATGAAGTGGCCAAAGTATTGGAGTTTCAGCCTCAACATCAGTCCTTCCAATGAATATTCAGGACTGATTTCCTTTAGGATAAACTAATTGGATCTCCTTGCAGTCCAAGAGTCTTTTCCAACTTCAAGAGTCTTTTCCAACTACACAACTTGAAAGCACCAATTCTTCGGTACAGCTTTCTTTATAGTCCAACTCTCACATCCACACATGACAACTGGAAAAAAAACATAGCTTTGACTAGATGGACCTTTATTGGCAAAGTAATGTCTCTGCTTTTAAATATGCTGTGTAGTCTGGTCATAACTTTTCTTCCAAGGAGCAAGTATTTTTAATTTCATGATTTTGGAGATGCCCCCCCACAAAAAAAAGTAAATAAATAAAGACTCACTGTTTCCATTGTTTCCCCCATCTATTTGTGATGAAGTGATGGGACTGGATGCCATGATCTTAGTTTTATGAATGTTTGTGTTTTTCACTCTGCTCTTTCACCAAGAGGCTCTTTAGTTCTGCTTCACTTTCTGCCATAAAGGTGGTGTCATCTGCATATCTGAGATTACTGATATTTCTCCCAGCAATCTTGATTCCAACTTGTGCTTCATCCAGCCTGGCATTTCACATGATGTACTCTGCATGTAAGTTAAATAAGCAGGGTGATAATATACAGCCTTGACATACTCCCTTCCCAATTTGGAACTAGTCTGTTGTTCCATGTCCAGTTCTAACTTGCTTATTGACCTGCGTACAGATTTATCAGGAAGCAGGTTAGGTGGTCTAGTATTCCCATTTCTTTCAGAATTTTCTATCATTTGGTGTGTTCAACAAAGTCAAAGGCTTTGGTGTAGTCAATAAAGCAGAAGTATATGCTTTTCTGGAACTCTCTTGCTTTTTTGATGATCCAATGGATGTTGACAATTTGACCTCTAGTTCCGCTGCCTTCTCTAAATCCAACTTGAACATCTGGAAGTTCATGGTTCGTGTGCTATTGAAATCTGGCTTGGAGAATTTTGAGCATTACTTTGCTAGTGTTTTAAATGAATGCAGTTGTGAGGTACTTTTTGAACATCCTTTGGCACTCCCTTTCTTTGGGAAGGGAATAAGAACTGACATTTCCAGTGCTGTGGCCACTGCTGAGTTCTCCAAATTTGAGGGTATATTGAATGCAGTACTTTAGCAGCATCATTTTAATATTTGAAATAGCTCAACTGGAATGCTTTGCCTCCACTATCTTTGTTCGGAGTGATACTTTGCTTATAGTAATGCTTTGTTGGTAGTGAGTCCATTCCAAGACAGACGGATCATGGTGGACAGTTCTGACAAAATGTAGTCCACTGGAAAAGGGAATGGCAAACCACTTCAGTATTCTTGCCTTGAGAACCCCATGAACGGTATGAAAAGACAAAAAGATAAGACACTGAAAGTTGAACTCCCCAGGTTGGTAGGTCCCCAATATGCTACTGGCGAACAGTGGAAAAATAATTTCAAAAAGAATGAAAAGATGACTGGAAGCGTGAACAAAAAGGTTCTTGAGGCTTTAAAAAGACTATAGATTAACAAATGCCTGAGGCAAGAGATTACTGATTGAGGAATACAATATAAAAGCTAAGGACACTAGCAGATGCAAGGGATGGAAATAACACTGAAAAGCAGAAGAATGGGAAACAAGTACATAGACAGGCCCAGGGAAAAATAGTTGCCCAGAAAAGTCTTAAGAGAACCATAGGTCTTAACCCCAAACTGATTCTGACTCTCAAAGATGTCCTGCTAATTAGTGAAAATCTCCTCTGTCATAGAGCCACCTTCAAAAATGGGAGAGGTAGCTGAGTTTTTAATTCTTAATTTCCAACAAAAGTTTATAAAGCACACAAACAGGAAAATACGAATATTCAAAAGAACAAATACATTTCCAGAAACCATTCTTGAAAAAAATAGAAATTGAAGTTACTAGACAAAGATCTTGAATATGCTGAGAAAGCTAAATGAAAACATAGGCAAAGAACTAGAAATAGAGGAAACTACTTCAACATAATAAAGGCAATACATGTAAAACCCATAATTGACATTATTGTTGTTTGCTTTTTATTCAGTCGCTAAGTTGTATCTGACTCTTTGTGACCCCATGGACTACAGCATGACAGGCTCCCCGCTACCATCTCCTGGAGTTTGTTCATATTCATGTCTATTGAGTTGGTGATGCTATCTAACTGTCTCATCCTCTGTTGCCTCCTTCACCTTCTGCCCTCAATCTTTCCCAGCATCAGGGTCTTTCCCAATTAGTCAGCTCTTTGCTTCAGGTGACCAAAGTATTGGAGCTTCAGCATCAGTCCTTCCCATGATTATTCAGGGTTGACTTCTTTTAGGATTGGCTGGTTTGGTCTCCTTATAGTTCAAGGAACACTCAACTCAATGGTAAAAAACTGTACACTTTTTTCCCTCTAAGATTAGGAACAATACCATGGTGTTGATTTTCATCCTTTCTAGTACCATAATATTGGAACTCCTAGTTAGAACAATTAAGATAGGAAAAGAACAAATTGGAAAAGAAGAAGTAAAATTATATGCATTTCAAGGAACAATTTTATGTAGAAAACCCTAAACCCTAAAGATTTTGGAACATACACGTGCAATTAGAACTAAGAATTCAAAAGTTGTAAGTTACAAAAACAATGTTCAGAAAACAATCTGAAAAAACTGGTATTTTCATTCACAAGTAACAAATTACTTAGTAATAAACCTAAGAAGGTCAAAAACTGGTACAAGGTAAGTTATAAATCATTGCTGAAAGAAAGAAAGGCAGTATGTATATATCTAAAGACATACTATGTTCATAGCTTGGAAGATATAATCTTGTAAAGATGTCAATAATACTCAAACCTGTCTATTCTTATCAAAATCCCCATTTTTTTCCTAAATTAATGTGGAATCTCAAGGAACCTCAAACAGCTAAAATAATCTTGAAAAAGAAGAACAAAGTTGATCTCATATTTCCTGATTTCATAATATACAATAAACCACAGAAATTTGCTGGGGTTCAGCCCTGGTGGATCCAGGGAATTCGAAGTGGGGACGGAGTCAGTGAGGAAAAATTTATTTAAAAATATAAAGAGAGATTAGGAAGGAATAGTGTAGTAGGAAAGTTAGTGGAGAAAAGATTCTGAATAACTTGGTTTACATGGAAAACCAATAAATTTCCAAGACAAGGAACTTGCACTGTCTATGTAGGCCACTGGCACTCACTTGAATAGAGGAGGGTGCCCCTCCTTGAGCTCCCTCTCGCGTGGGTCTTAGAAGCCAGGGCAAATAAGTAGACTCAGTGAGCCTGTAGTTCCAAGGGATCAACCTGAAAAGGAGAAGGAGGGAGAGAGAGAAAGAGAGAGAGAGAGTCGACACAGGGGGAGCCAGATTTCCAAAAACCAGTTCAAGAAGCTGATCTGAGAAACTGGTCCATCCTTTATTGTCTGGGAAAGCTTTGTATACTTTTGGTTTTACATAGATATCAATGGATAGTACAAAATTATTCAGTGTCAGCAGCCCTGACGCTTATCGAGACCAGGCTTTCTCTCTGCACACCTAGCTGTATACACAAGTCTTAGGTGATTTACATCATCTTCTGGCCAGGAGACCCTTTTCTGATAAGCGTCTGTCAACCAGAAAACTTATTTGCCTTAAAAGTGTTGTTCTTTCCAAAGTCTGGTGCCACTCTCAGGAAGCACTGATTAAAGTTACATTTTTACATAGCAAGGACACAACTATCTATAACAAAGAAAGAGGAGTAGAGTGATTTATAACAAAGAGAAAGTTCACTAACTCAAAAGTCTAGTGTTGCTAACATCAAAACTACTATATTCCTTTTTCTATATCCCAATTACATTGATTAATATCCTCCTGGTGCCTAAAAGATGGAGACTATGGAGGTGTTGCAGCAGTCATTGACTCAACAGTGAAACCCATCACTAGCATAATTCTTAGCTCTTTAGAAAAGGCTCTATATCTTTAAGATGTTTTAAACTGCTTGTCTCTTGTGGTTGGGGGTCTGTAAACAATCACAAGTTGTAAAAGTCCAGGGGAACCTGTCAGGCAAATTAGAGAGCCATCAGAGGGATTTGAGCTGAGACACTTCTTTCATATGCAGGAGACCAGCTGGAGCTCTAAGTTAACTCTTTCCAGAGAAAGGTGGTCAGGGATAGCCCCCTGTTATGTCAGAAGAGTGGAAAGCACAGTACAATAAAGCAGGCAGACTCTGGTTTGGGAGTAGACGCTCAGGAAAACCCAGGGTACTCCTGAGGCCTGATCTCAGCCTTTGCCTTTTGCCAAGCCCCCTTCCTCATGACCTTTGTCATGGGTAGGATTCCTCATGCTGGCTTTTGGCAGAAAATAATAGTGTAGTACTGGTATAAAAATAGAAATATATAACAATTGATAGGATACAGAGACTAGAAATAAACTATCACATATATGTCACAATTATTTATGAAAAATATACCAAGACTATTGCATAATGATAATATTTTTCAGTAAATAGCATTGGGAAAATTGTAAACCCAAGTGCAAAAACCAAAGCTGAATATTTAAGTAAATATAAATATGAAACTTTAATAATAGACCAAAAAGCTAAAAGTAAGAGATAAAATTATAAAACTCAGTAAAAGCATAGCAAGAAAGCTTTATGCCATTGTGTTTGTCAATCACATCTTGGATTTGATAACACAAATACAAACATCTAAGGAAAGATAGATATTTTTTCTACATCAAAATTAAAACCTTGTGCATAAGGACACTATAAATAAAGTGAAAAGGCAACCCATGAAATGGGAGAAAATATGTGCAGATCTTATATGAGATAGTAGTTAATATCCATTATATATAAAGAACTCTACTGCAAAAACAAGCAGAGGAAACAGAGATCAAATTGCCAACACCCTCTGGATCATCAAAAAAGCAAGAGAGTTCCAGAAAAACATCTATTTCTGCATTATTGACTATGCCAAAGCCTTTGACTGTGTGGATCCCAATAAACTGTAGAAAATTCTGAAAGAGATGGGAATACCAGACCACTTGACCTACTTCTTGAGAAACCTACATGCAGGTCAGGAAGCAACAGTTAAAACTGGACATGGAACAACAGACTGGCTCCAAATAGAAAAAGGAGTACATAAAGGCTGTATATTGTTCCCCTGCTTATTTAACTTATATGCAGAGTACATCATGAGAAATGCTGGACTGGAAGAAACACAAGTTGGAATCAAGATTGCTGGGAGAAATATCAATCACCTCAGATATGCAGATGACACCACCCTTATGGCAGAAAGTGAAGAAGAGCTAAAAAGCCTCTTGATGAAAGTGAAAGTGGAGAGTGCAAAAGTTGGCTTAAAGCTCAACATTCAAAGAACGAAGATCATGGCATCTGGTCCCATCACTTCATGGGAAATAGATGGAGAAACAGTGGAAACAGTGTCAGACTTTATTTTTGGGGGCTCCAAAATCACTGCAGGTGGTGACTGCAGCCATGAAAGTAAAAGACGGTTACTCCTTGGAAGGAAAGTTATGACCAACCTAGATAGCATATTCCAAAGCAGAGACATTACCTTGCCCACAAAGGTCTGTCTAGTCAAGGCTACAGTTTTTCCTGTGGTCATGTATGGATGTGAGTGTTGGGCTGTGAAGAAAGCTGAGCACCGAAGAATTGATGCTTTTGAACTGTGGTGTTGGAGAAAACTCTTGAGAGTCCCTTGGACTGCAAGGAGATCCAACCAGTCCATTCTGAAGGAGATCAGCCCTGGGATTTCCATGGAAGGAATCATGCTGGTATTGATAATACATTGGTTACTATCAAAACCAACGATACTTTGGCCACCTCATGTGAAGAGTTGCCTCACTGGAAAAAACTCCAATTCTGGGAGAGATTGGGGGCAGGAGGAGAAGGGGACGACAGAGGATGAGATGGCTGGATGGCATCAGTGACTCGATGGACGTGAGTCTGAGTGAACTCCAGGAGTTGGTGATGAACAGTGAGGCCTTGCATGTTGCAATTCATGGGATCGCAAAGAGTCGGACATGACTGAGCGACTGAACTGAACTGAATGGAAGAACAATAAAACAGCCTATTTAGAGAATGGGTAAAAATGTTAATAAATGTTTTTATAGAGAACATATTACAAAGGACAACAATCACACAAAAAGAGGTTAACATCACTAATCAGTTGAGTAAGCTAATTAGAACCATAATGAAATATCACTTCCTACCCTTTAGGATGTAAGGTGAAGTCGCTCAGTTGCGTTGGACTCTTTGTGACCCCATGGACGGTAGCTTACTAGGCTCCCTCATCCACAGAATTTTCCAGGCAAGAGTACTGGAGTGGGTTGCCTTTTAAGATAGTTATTATCAAAACCAAAACACACTAATAATAAAATTTTAAAAATACAGAACATGACTAGCATTGGTGAGAACATGGAGAAACTAGGATTCTCATGCATTTTAAGTAGGAATTTGGTTGCTGCAGCAGCTATGGAAAATTCTATGGCCCTTTCTCAGAAAAATTTAAAACAGAACTACCATATGATTCAGCAATTCAAAGAGACTTAAAGAGATATTTGTAAAGCCATGCTCAAAGAAGCACTATTTACAATATCCAAAATGTGGAAGCAAATCAAGTGTCCATCAACAAATGAGTGAATAAACAAATAATGCAGTACATGTATACACAATGGACTATTATTTATCTCTAAAAGGAAAGACATCTTGACACATACCTCAAAATTGATTAGTCTTGAAACCATTCTGCTAAGTGAAATTAAGCAGTCACAAAAGGACAAATATTGCATGTTTCCATTTATATGAGATGTCCTTAGTAGTTGAAATCTTAATTTTTCAGAAACTTGGATATTAGAGGAGTTAATTAATTTTTAAAGTATACACAGAAGATTAGCAGAATTAGTCTTCCATTTTGGATTAGACTTTATTTTCTGTGGAGTGTTTCCTGATTCCCTAAACCTAGATCAGGGACATCTCCCATACTAACCCACATCTAGCATTGTTATTTACTTTCTCACTTTGTATTTAATCACTTCCTTAATAAACTCTAATTTTTTTAAGGATAAGGGTAAGTATTTTCTTATTTCACAATTAAATCCTCAAGTTTTATTAAAATTCTCTTTCTACCCCCATGAGCTCTCCTCCTATTTCTTTGATTCTACCTCTATTATTAAAAACAACCCTTTTATTTAGTTCTCACTATTATACAAGCACCATGCTGGGCTCTCATACATATTAACTCTTGTTGTTGCTGTTCAGTTGCTAAATCATGTCTGACTCTTTACAAACCCCTGGACTATAGCACCTCATGCTCCTTCGTCCTTCACTGTCTCCTGGAGTTTGCTCAGATTCATGTCCATTAAATCAGTGATGCTACCTAACCATCCCATCCTCTGTCTCCTCCTTCACCTTTGCCATCAATTTCCCCAGCATCAGGGTATTATCCTATGAGCTGGCACTTCACATCAAGTGGCCAACATATTGACTTCCACTTTTCCCCTTCTATTGTTAACTTTTTGCACTTCACTATAAGTCCTGTGAAATAGCACTATTTTTACCTTATAATGAAACAATAGGCCCATCCTTTAATTAGGGCTAATTGAGACATTAGCAGTCCTTAATGTCTGACCACAATGTTCTTGTGCATGCTCAAATAATCACTAGTTCTCTATCTGTCTTCTCTCTGATAAGAGTTCAGTAGGTTTCCTCCAAACACACCGTAAAGACAGGTATCAGGCAATTTCTCTATGTAAAGCAGCATATAAGGTACTTTCAAGGCCTTATTTCAACAAAATTGAAAATAGTACCTATGATTCCTCATCTAGAAGATTCAAAATATATTCATGTTTTTCCATTTTGTTTTGGAAACACAGTTACTTCTCTTCTTGTTCTTTTCCTGTTACTCTTTTAAAAGTCTATAAGATGATAATATATAACATATTCAGTAAATTAAAATAATATTTCATTCTTTTGAATTGTGATTCATAGAGTGTGTAATGGGAAACAAATATGGGTTAATTTTGTTTAATTAATAAAATATTAAAAGATTCACAGTCATTGTTAATCATATAATTACACAAAGAACTAACAGCAAAAATGTGAAGTTGCTTCCTCAGATTTGAAACCCAAAGAATTTCCTTTATTATATTCTGGCACACTGCAGAATTTGTGACTTCTCATTTTAAAATGCTACATAAAAATTTAAGCTTTCAGTTCAAACTTTAACATATATGTCTAAGCATTGAGATGGGAAATAGATGGGGAAACAGTGTCAGACTTTATTTTTGGGGGCTCCAAAATCACTGCAGATGGTAACTGCAGCCATGAAATTAAAAGATGCTTACTCCTTGGAAGAAAAGTTATGCCCAAACTAGATAGCATATTCAGAAGCAGAGACATTACTTTGCCGACTAAGGTCCTTCTAGTCAAGGCTATGGTTTTTCCTGTGGTCATATACGGATGTGACAGTTGGATTGTGAAGAAGGCTGAGCAGCGAAGAATTGATGCTTTTGAACTGTGGTGTTGGAGGACTCTTGAGAGTCCCTTGGACTGCAAGAAGATCAAACCAGTCCATTCTGAAGGAGATCAGCCCTGGGATTTCTTTGGAAGGAATGATGCTAAAGCTGAAACTCCAGTATTTTGGTCACCTCATGTGAAGAGTTGACTCATTGGAAAAGACTCTGCTGCTGGGAGGGATTGGGGGCAAGAGGAGAAGGGGACGACCGAGGGTGAGATGGCTGGATGGCATCACCAACTCGATGGTCGTGAATCTGAGTGAACTCCAGGAGTTGGCGATGGACAGGGAGGCCTGGCGTGCTGCAATTCAGACACGACTGAGCAACTGAACTGAACTGAACTGAACTGATAGAATATTAATGAATATGAGAAAGAATAGACAATTTTATGTTTACAATATCCTGCTTTGTTTCTTCTTTTTATCCAGGAAAAAGTGACCCAAAATATTAAATACAAATCTTCGGATAAAGTACACACTCATGTATCTCACTTCATGTGAATATTATTAGCTAGGTGTGCATACAAGCATTTTGTTCTGATAAGGGGAAAAAAAAAAGGACCAGAGCATTTTCATATAGCAAAATCCTTTTTCTAAATTCTTCAGTATAATCTCAGAAATTCTTGTTCATTCACCTGTTAAGTGACATTTGGATGCTTATACTTAGAACTCTATGGACTTCAACATCTTATTTGATTTTGCAACCACTGCTGCTGAGCCAGAAATATTTGGTTATGTGACTTCTTGTGAAATGCTCAAATTGCACTGAGTAGGCCAGGGAAATACATTGCTTTGAAGTAGAGTGTTCTATAACTGAATACAGGACTTTAAGTAAATCATAGTTTGAATAATAGTAAATAGGTGAATCGGATCTTACCAAATTGGTTTAGTTTGTTGCTGTATTTGGGATATTAGAATTGAGGGGACCTAAAGGATCATTCAGCTTAACTTTATTATTTTACAAGTGTGGATTCTGAAAAACACTAAGGAAAGTGATTTTGCTAAGACTCACAGCTACTTGCAATCTGCTCTAAAAATCTTTGTAACATGATGCCTATTCTAGGGATATGCCCTTGTTAAGGAGTAACACTGATTAGTTAACAACATGAACAATACCTGAAACTGAGTTAGGTTCACATTCTAGCTCTGAAACTTAATTGACCTCTAGCAATCAACAATCAAACTTCTAAGCCTCAGTTTATTCATCTGTAAAATGTGTGCTGAAACTGCACTAGCCTCTTTTAAGATACAAATGAGATAATGCATATAAATACTCAGCAGTAACAGGCACATGTTACACACTCAGGAAAGGCTATTTTTGTGAACCTTATGAGTTCTGAATAATAAACATTTTATCTTTACTTATTTTAGTTATTAGTGTCTATACCCAGAAATATTAAGGTGAGGCAAAGGTGTGTTTAAAAAGATAAAAATGCATAGTTATTTATTGGTTTCATTACAAAGCATAAACATCATTATTATATGTTTATATATATACACCTGCTTATGAATTAAAAGAACAATTTTATATCCTTTGGGCAACATCTAATTCTTTTTATACCTTTTTATTTGCTTTGAAAATTTTTAAATACCCTCCAATTGCAGGAATGTATAAGGAGTAGTGGTGAATGCTGAATTATAAACATTAAAGACATAGGTATAGCTTTTGAAAACTGAAAGTAATCTAGTTTCAAATGGGAGATAAACAGGGCAACAATTAATACATTTCAGGCATGCCTCTTTGCACTCTTAAGTTACTAGAAGGAGGGAAATATGTAATGAACTTTATAGTTTCTGACCCTGATACTGATATTGAACTGACAATTACAAAAGGCAGCTTGAGGGGATGGAGTGATGCATTGGCATTGAAACTAGGGCATCTGTTCTGCTTCTAGTACCCGTACTGTTTAAGCAAATATCAAGGGTCTAACAGCTTGATGTGTATTCATGGCCCAGAACCCTTCAATTATACCATGTGTCATGACATTGATGCAAATACTATCCTCAACCATTTGAGGGGAAAAGAAAGTTAAAAAAATATATACTATTGTGGGAGTGCATTAACCTGCTCTCAGCTACTCAGCAAGAGACAATATAAGTGTGCTTCAGTTAAGGATGACACAAACCTTTGCCTTTGAGCTAAAAGGGCTATTAAGTTAAACACAGCTCTTATAAAAAGGTATTTATTGTTGATTTGAAGACTATTACTATGTCATTATGTTCAGTTAATGAATTTTGTTATTTTAATAATAACTTGGAAGTTTAAAATTATTTTCTGCAGTTTCTGAACTTTAGGAAAGCAACATATCAAACTTCTGAGTTGCCTCAGTGTATTCTGATTGCTCTAAGTTTATGCTTCTTCATAATACAATATCTTCATTTTTTAGATCTGGAAATGAGAAAGGACTTGCTCAAAGGTCATAACCAGAAGGAAGGAGTTGTATTTGCTCTCCTGTGAATGCCAGCTTGCTTAAAGTGTACTTTGCTCTCAACTTCTAGGCTTATGATTATGTTTGATAATAACTCTTTAAAACGTAAACTCTTAAAAAAATCAAATAAACACTTCCCAAAACAGCTGTGCCCTAATAGTAGAATGATTAATTTTTGATTCTCTTTAACATAACTAACTAAGACAACTTGGCTCCATTTCAGCTGAAAATGCATTTCTTCTAACACTAAGTTGGCATTTATCTAATGACTGTAATGAAGGCCAATGTTACACGTTAATATTTCTGTAAAACTGGAAGAAGCTTAAGAAAATCAAAGGCACTTTTAATTTACTTTAAAGAAACAAAATTGTTCTGAAGGCTTCCATGGAGCTTTAAAATGATTCAAGTCTACTGTCTGTGTTTTACTATTGTAATGGCTTATGCAGGAATAACTCTCGGCCTGATAGAACAAAAGCAGAGGGGAGTTGCCATATTGTAAGAGGCCCTTGTCCCATCTGGTCTGATTCCTGCCTGTAGCCAACTAATTTTCTTTACATCAAGCCTATATTACAGTCCTATGACTTTTGCTGGGCTTCAGTTCCCTATGATCCAATTTTCCTACACAGGTGGTGGTAGGAATTGGAAATTCACCAATGGAAAAACTAGTTTGTGCCACCAGAAATAAAAATTTTTGTTTAATAATTATAGGATGTAGAAGAGGTAGATAGTTGTTGACTGGGAACAAAATTTGATATCCACCATGTACAATTACTTTCTGCAGTGTTTTTTATTATTGAAATGATTTTGAAATTTTAGGATGTGTATAATAACAGTCAAGGATTTGACTGATTCTTTTAAAGATCATGTTTAATACCATGATGATCATCAAGATATTTATAGCTATACCTAACTTTTATCAACATTGAATGTTCACATGGATGTTAATAATGTAGTAAAGTGTGTTTGCACATTAATTTCTGGGGCATTACTCATCACTGATATGGTATTTAACTAAAAAAGTTCATCTAAGATGAAAAATTTAAAACCTAATTCACATTCTATAATTTTGCATAAAAATTATTAGTGAGCCAACATCAAATTCATATATTTTGAAAAATTTTCTGAAATATGTTTACTTAAAGTCACTTGCAACTAATGCTTCTCTAAAGAATTTTTGGAGATCTTATACAAGGACCATACAGTTCATAAGATCAATCAAAATTATGAATTTGGAGACTGAGTATCTGTAATTCTCTAGGCTTTTAATTTTCTTATCTGTAAATGAGTGAATTGCACTAGATTTTTTTAAGTAACCTTATACAGAAAGACCCGAGACTGTATCTCCTCCCATTTATTACAAGCATGAAATTCATGATTGTTATATAGTACTTTTGTTTTCTTTCATCCCATTAGATTTATTTTTTTTCTCTGTCAAAGGCTAAAATAAATTTACTTCTTTTCAACCTATTGTGTTATAGTTTTTATACTAATTTATTACTGAATTCTTGAGAAGATCCTCTATAGTTGAGAGTTAGTCTACAATTTATGGTTTAGTGATGTCAAAGTCCAAAGGATTTACTCTCATCCTATTTAGTCAAATGAATCATAGAGAGGGTTTCGGGATTGGGAGCTCATGTACACCTATGGCTGATTCATGTCAATGCATGGCAAAACCAATACAGTATTGTAAAGTAGAATAAAGTAAAAATAAAATTAAAAAAAAAAGACTTGGTGTTAATATCTTACCTTTTTATAGTCAACTGAAAAAGGTATACAACCTGAGAGTTGTGAATTAACTTTTATTTATTTGGGGCAATATGAGTACTGCAGCCCAGGAGACAGCACCTCAGAGAGCTCTGAGAAAGTGTTTCAAAGAGGAAGGGAGAAAAGAGGGTATATATGTGATCTGGTAAAGATGGGGTATATGCAATCAAGCAAGTACATGTAATCAAGCACATATTTTTGTAGAAAGTTTCTGCTGGGCTCATGAAGCTTCTGCTAGTGACAAGAAAAAATTGTCACCATAAAGGATTTTACTGTTTTTCTAGATATGAGGAAAGGGCATTAGGCTCATAAAATCAGCTCCTGAGAATATCTAATTATCGTAAGCCTTGTCCTGCCAGTTTTCCTGGAGCACAGAGTGCCTCATTTCTGCTCTCAACTGTGAATTCCTTCAGGAGGTGTTGGAGGTCAGCAGTACAGTGACATATGATTTAATCTTTATAGAGGTAGATGGCAAGCACCATGGCAAGTGCCAATTTGTGGTTGACATCACACATACCCTCTAAACCTCATCTTTTCCATATAAAAAAATGGGATAAGTATATATGACACACAGTGCAGTTGTGAAACAAGATAATGCATTTTAAGGTCTTGTATAATGCTTAAAACATTTGTTTTTCAATATTGTGAACATTAATAAATATCTGTGGATTATCTCTATTAAGCACATCATTTTAATCTATTTCCTCAAATAAAAATTTCTCTGTCAGAAGAAAAATAAATACTGGTGTAGTAATTATATTATTTACTGAGCTCAAAAACTGTTTGTTTTTTTGTCCACTGATTATTTTTATTTTATTTTTTATTTATTTTTTATTTTATTTTTACTTTATTCTACGTTACAATACTGTATTGGTTTTGCTATACATTGACATGAATCAGCCACAGGTGTACATGATCTTCCAATGCTGAAGCCCCCTCCCACCTCCCAACCCATATCATCTCTCTGGATCATCCCGTGCACCAGCCCCAAGCATCCTGTATCTTGTATCGAACAAAAACTGGCACTTCATTTCTTACATGATAGTATACATGTTTCAATGCCATTCTCCCAAATCACACAGAGTCTCCCTCTCCCACAGAGTCCAAAAGTCCGTTCTATACATCTGTGTCTCTTTTGTTGTCTCACATACAAGGTCATCATTACTATCTTTCTAAATTCCATATATATGTGTCAGTATACTGTATTGGTGTTTTTCTTCTGGCTTACTTCACTCTGTATAATCGGCTCCAGTTTCATCCATTTCATTAGAACTGAGTCAAATTTATTCTTTTAAGGGCTGAGTAATACTCCGTTGTGTATATGTACCACGGCTTTCTTATCCATTCATCTGCTGATGGACATCTAGGTTTTTCCATGTCCTGGCTATTATAAACAATGCTGCAATGAACATTGGGGTCCATGTGTCTCTTTCAATTCTGGTTTCCTCAGTGTGTATGCCCAGCAGGGGGATTTCTGGGTCATAAGGCAGATCTATTTGTAATTTTTTAAGGAATCTCCACTCCATTCTCCACAGTGGCTGTACTAGTTGGCATTCCCACCAACAGTGTAAGAGGGTTCCCTTTTCTCCACATCCTCTCCAGAATTTATTGCTTGTAGACTTTTGGATCGCAGCCATTCTGACTGGTGTGAAATGGTACCTCATTGTGGTCTTGATTTGCCTTTCTCTGATAATGAGTGATGTTGAGCATCTTTTCATGTGTTTGTTAGCCATCCATATGTCTTCTTTGGAGAAATGCCTATTTAGTTCTTTGGCCCATTTTTTTATTGGTTCGTTTATTTTTCTGGAGTTGAGCTGCATAAGTTGCTTGTATATTTTTGAGATTAGTTGTTTGTCAGTTGCTTCATTTCCTATTGTTTTCTCCCATTCAGAAGGCTGTCTTTTCACCTTGCTTATAGTTTCCTTTGTTGTGCAGAAGCTTTTAATTTTAATTAGATCCCTCAAAAACTGTTTTTGATGCACCCAAGTCCATATTCTTGGAGTCTCTGTTACTTAAGCTGGATATAGTTTTATGGATAATTTAGTGTGCAATATCTTAACTTACTTGAACTGATATTTTGGTATTTATACTAATATGTGAGTGAATTTACTCTTCAGTTCTAACTCAGCTGGTAAAGAATCCACCTGCAATGCAGGAGACCTCCGTTTGATTCTTGGGTCAGGAAGATCCACTGGTGAAGGGATAGGCTACCCACTCCAGTATTCTTGGGCTTCCCTTGTGGCTCAGCTGGGAAAGAATCCACCTGCGATGGGAGAAACCTGCTTTCAATCCCTGGGTTGGGAAGATCCCCTGGAGAAAGGTAAGGCCGCCCACTCCAGTATTCTGGCCTAGAGAATTCCATGGACTGAATAGGTCATGGGGTCGCAAAGAGTCAGACAAGACTGAGCCACTTTCACTGTCTTTCTCTTTTTGAAAGAAGTTTCAATATGAGGGTATGTGTGCTTCATATTGTTATTTGCCAGTAAAATGTGAATATTCTGGATTCTCAAAGATAAATTTTATTCAGCACTTGCATACCTTTCCTAAAGAGGCTAATGGATAAAAGGAAAAGTAATATGTGTATTCATTCATCATTCATCCACCTACCCATCCATCTATTTATTTTTAGTTTCTCTGACATATGCCTCAGTGAATAAACCTTTTCCATTTTGAATTTCCTGTAGCTTATTTTCACTAGTTTCTTCATAAATTCAGGTCAAATTCGTTCTCTAGGAAGTCTCTCTTGTCTCTTCTAATTGACATGATTTTATCTTTCTTTGAGCATGCAAAGCCTATAACATATAGATTTGCCTGGTAATTAGTTATATATTGTCTTTTAATATCTTTTGAATTGATAGTAATCTATTCTATAGTTATTTGTTTTGAAATATGAATGTTCAATTTCTATAATTTAAATTTTAAAATTACAAGCTATAAATTATGCTTTTTATATTATTTCACTTGTAAAAACACAATAATTATTTTGTGATTAGTTAATTCTGTAAGCAAAGACTACATATGTAGATAAACCCATTAGTGTCACAACTGAAAGCACAAACTCTATTAAATAAAGACTCACTACAGACTGGGACTTAATACTTCCCAGGGATATAGATTCTTTGCTTTATGACTTTGCCAGAAAATGCCAGATTCTACCTTCTTGCTAGTAGAGAAGGAACAAAATAAATACCTGTCCTAAGCATGACTTAAGGAAGCATGTATTATTACTAGAAAGCTTCGTTTACCTCTAGGAAAAAATATTCATGAGCTAGTTTAAATCTGTTTAAATACTAATAACTTACTCTAAAACATGTTTTAAACCAAAAAATCTTCTTTCAGCCTAAATTTGACTTTGCAGACTGTGTCTCATTTCTTTGTACCTATCTTCATATTTTTCAGCAGCTGCTGAAATCTCTAGGGAGTATCTCTCCATGGATACAGAGCCAGACAGCCCAAGTCTCTTCTCTGTTCTTGAGTTCCTGTTTTCAAGTAATGATTTGGATAAACTAGAGACCAGTTTTCTTTCGTTCAGCTCTGGCAGCTGAAATTAATTCTCCAAAGACTCCGCTTTGGAGGCAAGCAGATGGTACACATGCACGTGTTTTAGTTTTGATTGTACCAGTTCTGAATAATTTAAAGTTCCAAATCTCTATAAAACTACTGTATTCCCATTTCCCAAAGCAATTTTTTTTTTTCCCTTTGGCCTCAGAAATTCCTTCCTTATATTTTGACATTTGGCTGAAACTTCATTCATTTTGTATTGGCTTCATTGTCACACACCTCCTGCTGTTCTTTGTTACAATTTTAGATAAGTATGGCTTTAGAAAAGTAAGATGCTTTTAGAAACTATTTTTTGCTGGTGATTTTCCCCTTACCATTTGCAAAGCATTTTGTATACATAAACAGCACATTAGCCAAATGATGTTGTTATCACAGTTCCTGTTGGTCTGTGCTTGGCTCTCACTTTAGAATTACCCCAAATAGGTTTGCAGAGTTTTATGGTTGCATTATGAGGCACTCAATAATATGTATGAACTTAGGTATTTTTCCCCCTGATATTTTCTTTGAGAAACAGCTTGTCCTATCTCTGTTGAAGATTCACTGCTGTTTCAATACAACATGGTAAGAAAGGAATGGTCACAAAGATCTCTAAGTAGGTTTCTCTATCTTGCCCAATGTAGTCCAAATTTTTCTGTGAGGTCTAGTGGCTTGTGAAGTTAATTGGGGATGTGAGGTATGCATGTATGCACACTTACACACGTATGTGCACACACATTGATATATACCCAACTCAATCAGAAAGCTCTGCTACTGTAGGCACTACAGCTATGATTCAATTCTGGGTGTGTTTCACTAAGTTTTACAGTCAGTGCCATCTTCTCTTACTATGGCTAATGCACAAGCATATCTATGAAATAGAATGTGATATATTAGCACAAGTCAAGAAATTTAACCATGTATTCAGGTAAAGATAAAGAACAGTGCTAACTACAATACATAATTAGCCTTTACCAAGTGTTGTTTATATATTGCTTTGTGGTTCATTCAACCTTTACAAAAATTTCATAATTTTTGAGTACAATATTGTGAATACAGAACTTAAGCCTCAGAGAGACTTAGTTGAGTATAAACAATGCTGCATTGAAATAAGGATACTAACTCCAGGTGCTCTGATACCAAATTCTATTTTTTTTCCCACAGAAAATGGAACGAAATAAAAGCATAGCATTTATAGAACACTCAAATGCATTTTTTTCCCCAGAATAACTTTACATCATTATAGAAATATAACTACATACAAAACACAATATTCAGTTCAGTTCAGTTCATGTCAGTCGCTCAGTCATGTCCGACTGTTTGCTACTCCTTGGACTGCAGCACACAAGCTTCCCTGTCCATTACCAATTGCTGGAGTTTACTCAAACTCATGAGTTGGTGATGCCATCCAACTGTCTCATCCTCTGTCACCCCCTCTCCTCTTGCTTTCAATCTTTCCAAGCATCAGGGTGTTTTCAAATTAGTTCTTCGCATCACGTGGACAAAGTATTGGAGTTTCAGCTTCAACATCAGTCCTTCCAATGAATATTCAGGACTGATTTCCTTTAGGATGGACTGTTGGATCTCCTTGCAGTCCAAGAGTCTTCTCCAACACTACAGTTCAAAAGCATCAATTCTTTGGCACTCAGCTTTCTTTATAGTTCAACTCTCACATCCATACAAGACTACTGGGAAAACCATAGCTTTGAATAGACGGACCTTTGTTGGCAAAGTAATGTCTCTGCTTTGTAATATGTTGTCTAGGTTGGTCATAACATTTTGTTATTGTTTCTTGTATATGAATTTTGGAAAACAGAAACTTAGAACAATTGAAGAGAGCCTCAGAAATCTCATCTATTTGATAGAACAATTTCCCTTTGGGATCATAACAATTGCTATGCAGAATCAATAAATAAATTTCAGTAGTGTTTCATCTCTCCTGATTTCAACCATTCAAGTGATGTGACTTTTACCACTTCCCTTGAGGGATAATTCCATAATCCAGCAGTTTCAGTGTCAGGAAGTTTTTCATGTATTCCAACCAAAATTTCTTTTCTCTAACTTCATTCCATTTCTCATAGTTACACCAGATCTGAGAACATCACTAAATGATTTCTTATTCCCAATGAGGGTTATCCTCTTAAATATTTGGTGGCCAGATATTTTCTACTTTTATCGCTCTCTTTCCCAAGAGTTACATATTTACCACCAACAAACTTCCTTCTTCAGTCAGTCTCTTCATCAATTTTAAATTGCCTTCATTAATTTTAAATTCTTCCCTGAATAACTATTTTTTTTGCTAAATGGCTTGAAGTCAGGCATAGGAAGATTATGGCTTTTCACTACAAAGCTATATTCTAAACATATTACTCAAGACATTACCAACATCTATGCTTTCCAGTTCCAACATAATGCACAGCCAAATAATTAAAATAAGTAACAATAAAAATTTCACCTTAAAGTAAGCTTTAATTTGACACCTGTTAGATCCCTTCTTAAGAATACAATGAAGGGACTTTCCTGGAGGTTTAGTGGTTAAGAGTGTGCATTCTCTGCAAGGGGCGCTGACTTGTTCCTTATTTAGGAAACCATGACTCACTTGCTGTGTGCCACAGTCGATTAAACAACAACAGCGGGGGGGGGGAAGGCAAGGCAGAAGCAGTGTGATAAAAATCTAAAAATCCCTAACTATTAGCATAATGTATATTTAAAAGGATGCCTTTTCTCCTGATGAGAAACAGAATATTTTTGCGTCTACAAAAGTGGAAGTTTACTGGTAAGATAAAAAAGATGAATAGGTGAGTTGTTAGAGGGACAAGGGGATGTGACTATCCAGTTCAGCTAAGTCGCACAATCATGTCCAACTCTTTGTGACACATTGGGTTGCAGCATGCCAGGCCTCCCTGTCCATCACCAACACCCAGAGTTTACTCAAACTTATGTCCATTGAGTTGGTGATGCCATGCAACAATCTCATCCTCTGTTGTCCATTTCTCCTCTCACCTTCAATCTTTGCCAGCATCACAGACTTTTCAAATGAGTCAGTACTTCACATCAGTTGGATAAAGTATTGGAGTTTCAGCTTCAGCATCAGTCCTTCCAATGAATATTCAGGACTAATTTCCCTTAGGATGGCCTGGTTGGATCTCCTTTCAGTCAAAGGGACTCTCAAGAGTCTTCTTCAACACCACAGTTCAAAAGCATCAATTCTCGGGTGCTTAACTTTCTTTATAGTCCAATTCTCACATCCATACATGACTTCGGGGAAAACCATAGCCTTGACTAGACGGATATTTGTTGGCAAAGTAATGTCTCTGTTTTTTTTTTTTTTAATTTAATTTAATTTAATTTTTTAATTCTTTATCCTACATTACAATACTGTATTTGTTTTGCCAAACATTGACATGAATCAGCCACTGTTTTTAACATGCCATCTAGATTGGTAATAACTTTTCTTCCAAGGAGTAAGCATCTTTAATTTCATGGCTGCAGTCACCATCTGCCATGATTTTGGAGCTCTCCCAAATAAAGTCTCTAATTGTTTCCATTGTTTCCCCATCTATTTGCAATGAAGTAATGGGACTGGATGCCACAATCTTAGTTTTCTGAAAGTTTAAGCCAACTTTTTCACTCTCCTCTTTCACTTTCACCAAGAGGCTCTTTAGTTCTTCTTTGCTTTCTGCCATAGAGTGGTGTCATCTACATATCTGAGATTATTGATATTCCTCCCAGCAATCTTGATTCCAGCTGTGTTTCATGCAGCCAGTGTTTCTCATGATGTACTCTGCATGTAAGTTAAATCAGCGTGGTCGATAATACACAGGCTTCAGGTACTCCTTTCATGATTTGGAAGCAGTCTGTTGCTGCATGTCCAGTTCAAACTGTTGCTTCCTGACCTGCATACAGATTTCTCAAGAGGCAGGTTAGGTGGTCTGGTATTCCCATCTCTTTCAGAATTTTCCACAGTTTGATGTATCAGTAAAGCAGAAATATATGTTTTTTCTGGAACTCTCTTTTTTGAAATACCAGCGGATGTTGGCAATTTGATCTCTGGTTCTTCTGCCTTTTCTAAATCCAGTTTGAACATCTGGAAGTTCATAGTTCACATACAGTTGAAGCCTGGCTTGGAGAATTTTGAGCATTACTTTACTAGTGTATGAGATGAGTGCAATGGTGAAGTAGTTTGAGCATTCTTTGCCTTTGGGATTGGAACGAAAACTAAATTTTTCCAGTCCTGTGGCCACTGCTGAGTTTTCTAAATTTGCTGGCACGTTGAGTGCAGCACTTTCACAGAATCATCTTTAAGAATTTGAAATAGCTCAGTTGGAATTCCATTACCTGCACTAGTTTTGTTCATAGTGATGCTTCCTAAGGCCCACTTGACTTTGCATTTTAGGATGTTTGGGTCTAGGTGAGTGATCATACCATCATGACTATCTTGGCCATGATTTCTTTTTGTATGGCTCTTCTGTGTATTCTTGCCACCTCTTTTTAATATCTTCTGCTTCTGTTATGTACCTGCCATTTCTGTCCTTTAATGAGCCCATCTTTGCATGAAATGTTCCCTTGGTACCTCTGATTTTCTTGAAGAGATCTCTAGTCCTTCCCATTCTGTTGTTTTCCTCTATTTATTTGCACTGATTGCTGAGGAAGGCTTTCTTATCTCTCCTTGCTATTCTTTGGAACTCTGCATTCAAATGAGTATATCTTTCTTTTTCTCATTTGTTTTTCACTTATCTTCTTTTTGCAGCCATTTGTAAGGCCTTCTCAGGCAGCCATTTTGCTTTTTTGTGTTTCATTTTCTTGGAGATGGTCTTGATCCGTGTCTCTTGTACAATGTCAGGAACCTCCATCCACAGTTCATCAGGCACTCTATCATATCTAATCCCTTGAATCTATTTCTCACTTGTACTATGCAATCCTAAGGGATTTTATTTAGGTCATACCTGAAAGGTCTAGTGATTTTCCCTACTTTCTTCAATTTAAGTTTGAATTTGGCAATAAGGAGTTCATGGTATGAGCCACAGTTAGCTCCTAGTCTTGTTTTTGCTGACTGTATAGAATTTCTCCATCTTTGACTGCAAAGAATTTAATCAATATGATTTTGGTATTGACCATCTGGTGATGTCATGTGTAGAGTCTTCTCTTGTGTTGTTGGAAGGGGGTGTTTGCTATGACCAATGTGTTCTCTTGGCAAAACTCTATTAGCCTCTGCCCTGCTTCATTTTGTACTCCAAGGCCAAATTTTTCTATTACTCTATGTATCTCTTGACTTCCTACTTTTGCATTTCAGTCCCCTATAAGGAAAAGGATATCATTTTTAGGTGTTAGTTATAGAAGTCCTCATAGATTTTCATAGAATCATTCAACTTCAGCTTTTCAGCCTTGCTGTTCGGGGCAAAGACTTGGAGTACTGTGGTACTGAATGGTTTGTCTTGGAAATAAACAGATATCATTCTGTCATTATTGAGATTACATCCAAGTACTGCATTCCAGACTCTTTTGTTGACTGTGATGGCTACTACACTTCTTCTAGTGATTCTTACCCACAGTAGTAGATAAAATGGTCCTCTGAGTTAAATTCATCCATTCTGGTCCACTTTAGTTCACTGATTCCTAAAATGTTGATGATTACTCTTGCCATCTCCTGTTTGAGCACTTCCAATTTGCCTTGATTCATGGATACAACATTACAGGTTCCTATGCAATATTGCTTTTGCCAGCATTAGACTTTGCTTCTATCATCAGTCACATCTACAACTGGGTGTTGCTTTTGCTTAAGCTCCATCTCTTCATTCTTCTGGAGATATTTCTCCACTGATCTCTGGTAGTATAATGAGCAACTAATGACCTGGGGAGTACTTCTTTCATTGTCTTAACTTTTTGCCTTTTCATACTGCTCATGGAATTCTCAAGACAAGAACACTGAAGTGGCTTGGCATTTCTTTTTCCAGTGGACCACATTTTGTCACAACTCTATACCATGATCCATCCATCTTGGGTGGCCTTACACAGCATGGCTTATAGTTACATTGAGTGAGACATGGCTGTGGTCCATTTGATCAGGTTGGTTAGTTTTCTGTGATTTTGGTATTCAGTTTGTCTGCCCTTTAATGGAGAAGGAAAAGAGGTTTATGGAAGCCTCCTATGGGAGAGACTGACTGAGGGGAAATTGGGTCTTGTTCTCATGGGCGTGGCCATGCTCAGTAAATCTTTATTCTAATTTTCTGCTGATGGGTGGAGCTGTGTTTGTTCCTTGCTATTTCAGTTCAGTTCAGTTTAGTCGCTCAGTTGAATCCAACTCTTTGAGACACCATGAATCACAGCATGCCAGGCCTCCCTGTCCATCACCAACTCCCAGAGTTCACTCAGACTCACGGCCATCGAGTCAGTGATGCCATCTAGCCATCTCATCCTCTGTCATCCCCTTCTCCTCTTGCCCCCAATCCCTCCCAACATCAGAGTCTTTTCCAATGAGTCAACTCTTCGCATGAGGTGGCCAAAGTATTGGAGTTTAAGCTTTAGCATCATTCCTTCCAAGGAAAGCCCAGGGCTTATCTCCTTTAGAATGGATTGTATGGATCTCCTTGAAGTCCAAGGGACTCTCAAGAGTCTTCTCCAACACCACAGTTCAAATATCAATTCTTCGGTGCTCGGCTTTCTTCACAGTCCAACACTCACATCCATACATGACCACTGGAAAAACCATAGCCTTGACTAGATGGACCTTTGTTGGCAAAGTAATGTTTCTGCTTCTCAATATGATATCTAGGTTGGTCATAACTTTTGTTCCAAGGACTAAGCGTCTTAATTTCATGGCTTCAGTCACCATCAACAGTGATTTTGGAGCCCCAAAATGAAGTCTGACACTGTTTCCACTGTGAATGAGTGAGTGAGTGAGGTCACTCAGTTGTGTATGACTCTTTGTTTCCACTGTATCCCCATCTATTTCGCATGAAATGATGGGACCAGATGCCATGATCTTCGTGTTTTGAATGTTGAGCTTTAAGCCAGCTTTTTCACTCCCCTCTTTCACTTTCATCAAGAGGCTTTTTAGTTCCTTTTCACTTTCTGCCATAAAGGTGATGTCATCAGCATATGTGAAGTTATATTGATATTTCTCCCAGCAATCTAGATTCTACCTTGTGCTTGATCCAGTCCATCCAGCGTTTCTCATGATGTACTCTGCATATAAGTTAAATAAACAGGGTGACAATATACACCCTAGACGCACTCCTTTTCCTATTTGGAACCAGTCTGTTGTTCCATGTCCAAGTCTAACTGTTGCTTCCTGACCTGCATACAGGTTTCTCAAGAGGCAGGTCAAGTGGTCTGGTATTCCCATCTCTTTCAGAATTTTACACAGCTTATTGTGATCCACATAATCAAAGGCTTTGCAATAGTCAATAAAGCAGAAGTAGATGTTTTTCGGGAACTCTCTGGATTTTATGATGTCCCAGAGGATGTTGAGATTTGATCTCTCGTTCCTCTGCCTTTTCTAAAACCTGCTTGAACATCTGGAAGTTCATGGTTTGGATATTGCTGAAGCCTGGCTTGGAGAATTTTGAGCATTACTTTTCTAGCATGTGAAACATGTGCAATTGTGTGGTTTCAGCATTCTTTGGCATTGCCTTTCTTTGGGACTGGAGTGAAAACTGACATTTTCCAGTCCTATCGCCACTGATAAAGTTTCCAAATTTGCTGACATATTGAGTGCAGCACTTTCACAGCATCATCCTTTAGGATTTGAAATAACTCAACTGGAATTCCATCACCTCCACTAGCTTTGTTCATAGTGATGCTTTCTAAGGCCCACTTGACTTCACATTCCAGCATGTCTGGCTCTAGGTGACTGAACACACCATCTTGATTATCTTGGTCATGAAGATTTTTTAATAGTTCTTCTGTATATTCTGACACGTCTTCTTAATATCTTCTGCTTCTGTTAGTTCCATACCATTTCTGTCCTTTATCAAGCCCATTTTTGTGTGAAATGTTCCTTTGGTATCTGTAATTTTCTTGAAGAGATCTCTAGTCCTTCCCATTCTGTTGTTTTCCTCTATTTCTTTGCATTGATCACTGAAGAAGTCTTTCTTATTTCTCCTTGCTATTCTTTGGAACTCTGCATTCAAAGGCTTATATCTTTCCTTTTCTCCTTTGCTTTTCACTTCTCTTCTTTTCACAGCTATTTATAAAGCCTCCCCAGGCAGCCATTTTGCTTTTTTGCCTTTCTTTTCCTTGGGGATGGTCTTGATCCCTATCTCCGGTAGAATGTCATGAACCTCAGTCCATACTTCCTAAGGCACTGTATCTATCAGATCTAGGCCCTTATTTCTCACTTCCACTGTATAATCATAAGGAATTTGATTTAAGTCATACCTGAATGGTCTTATTTCTCACTTCCACTGTATAATCATAAGGAATTTGATTTAAGTCATACCTGAATGGTCTAGTGGTTTTCCCCACTTTCTTCACACTAAGTCTGCATTGGGCAATAAGCTGCTCATGATCTGAGCCACATTCAGCTCCCAGTCTTTTTTGCTGATAGTATAGAGCTTCTCCATCTTTGGCTGTAAAGAATATAATCAATCTGACTTCGGAGCTGACCATCTGATGATGTCCATGTGTAGAGTCTCTCTTGTGTTGTTGGAAAAGGGTGTTTGCTATGACCAGTGCATTTTCTTGGAAAAACTCTATTAGTCTTTGCCCTGCTTCATTCTGTATTCCAAGGTGAAATTTGCAAGTTACTCAGGTGTTTCTTGACTTTTACATTTGCATTCCAGTCCCCTGTAATGAAAAGGATATTTTTTGGGGGTGTTAGTTCTAAAAGGTCTTGTAGGTCTTCCTAGAATCGTTCAACTTCAGCTTCTTCAGCGTTACTGGTTGGGGCATAGACTTGGATTACTGTGATATTGAATGGTTTGCCTTGGAAATGAACAGAGGTCATTCTGTCATTTTTGAGATTGCATCCAAGTACTGCAGTTTAGACTATTTTGTTAACCATGATGACTACTCCATTTCTTCTAAGGGATTCCGGCCCTCAGTAGTAGATATAATGGTTATCTGAATTAAATTCACCCATTCCAGTCCATTTTAGTTTGCTGATTTCTAGAATGTTGACGTTAACTCTTGCCATTTCTTGTTTGACCACTTCCAATTTGCCTTAACTCATGGACCTGCTATTTAACTGGGGCCAAACTATGGTGGAGCATGGAGCACTCCATGGAGCGGTGGCTGTGCAGGCACAAGAGGGCTGAAAGGAGCTACTCCACATTGAAGATCAGGAGGGGTGACTGTGAGGAGATACCTCTTGTCCAAGGTAAGGAGCAGTGGCTGCACTTTGCTGGAGCAGCCATGAAGAGATACCCCACGTCCAAGGTAAGAGAAACCCAAGTAAGATGGTGGGTGTTGTGAGAGGCATCAAAGGGCAGACACACAAACCATATTCACAGAAAACTAGTCAGTCTAATCACATGGGCCACAGGCTTGTCTAACTCAATGAAACTAAGCCATGTCCTGTGAGGCCACCTGAGATGGGCGGGTCATGGTGGAGAGGTCTGACAGAATGTGGTCCACTGGAAGAGGGAATGGCAAACCACATCAGTATTCTTGCCTTGAGAACCCCATGAACAGTATGAAAAGACAAAATGATAGGATACTGAAAGAGGAACTCCCCAGGTTGATAGGTGCCCAGTATGCTACTGGAAATCAGTGGAGAATAACTCCAGAAAGAATGAAAGGATGGAGCCAAAGCAAAAACAATACTCAGTTGTGGATGTGACTGGTGATAGAAGCAAGGTCCGATGCTGTAAAGAGCAATATTGTATAGGAACCTGGAATGTTAGGTCCATGAATCACGGCAAATTGGAAGTGGTCAAACAGGAGATGGCAAATGTGAACATCGACATTATGGGAATCAGCAAAATAAAATGGGGTGGAATGGGTGAATTTAACTCAGATAACCATTATATCTACTACTAAGGGCAGGAATCCCTTAGAAGAAATGGAGTAGCCATCATGGTTAACAAAAGAGTCCAAAATGCAGTACTTGGATGCAATCGCAAAATGATAGAATGATCTCTGTTCATTTCCAAGGCAAACCATTCAATATCACAGTAATCCAAGTCTATACCCCAACCAGTAATGCTGAAGAAGCTGAATGGTTCTATGAAGACTTACAATACCTTTTAGAACTAACACCCAAAAAAGATGTCCTTTTCATTATAGGGGACCGGACTGCAAAAGTAGGAAGTCAAGAAACACCTGGGGTAACAGGTAAATTTGGCCTTGGAATACGGACTGAAGCAAGGTAATAGAGTGTTGCCAAGAGAACACACTGGTCATAGCAAACACCCTCTTCCAACAACATAAGAGAAGGCTCTACACAGTGGACATCACCAGATGGTCAACACTGAAATCAGACTGAGTATATTCTTTGCATCCAAAGATGGAGAAGTCCTATACAGGCAGAAAAAAAACAAGAACAGGAGCTGACTGTGGCTCAGATCATGAACTCCTTATTAACAAATTCAGACTTAAATTGAAGAAAGTGGGGAAACCACTAGATCATTCTGATATGACCTAAATCATATCTCTTATAATTATACAGTGGAAGTGAGAAATAGATTTAAAGGACTAGATCTGATAGAGTGCCTGATGAACTATGGAATGAGGTTTGTGACATTGTACAAGAGACAGGGATTAAGACCATCCTCATGGAAAATAAATTCAGAAAAGCAAGATGACTGTCTGAGGAAGCCTTACAAATAGCTGTGGAAAGAAGAGAAGTGAAGAGCAAAGGAGAAAAGGAAAGATATAAGCATCTGAATACAGTGTTCCAAAGAATAGCAAGGAGAGATTAGAAAATGTTCCTCAGTGATCAATGCAAAGAAATCGAGGTAAAACAGAATGGGAAAAACTAGAGATATCTTCAAGAAAATTAGAGATACCAAGGGAACATTTCATGCAAAGATGGGCTCAATAAAGGACAGAAATGTTATGGACCTAACAGAAGCAGAAGATATTAAGAAGAGGTGGCAAGAATACACAGAAGAACTGTACAAAAATATCCTCATGACCAAGATAATCACAATGGTGTGATCACTCACCTAGAGCCAGACATTCTGGAATGGGAAGTCAAGTGGGCCTTAGAAAGCATCACTATGAACAAAGCTAGTGGAGGTGATGGAATTCCAGTTGAGCTATTTCAAATCCCCAAAGATGATGGTGTGAAAGTGCTGCACTCAATATGCCAGCAAATTTGGAAAACTCAGCAGTGGCTGCAGGACTGGAAAAGGTCAGTTTTCATTCCAGTCCCAAAGAAAGGCAATGCCAAAGAATGCTCAAACTACTGCACAACTGCACTCATCTCACACACTAGTAAAGTAATGCTTAAAATTCTCCAAGCCAGGCTTCAGCAATACATTAACCATGAACTTCCAGATGTTCAAGCTGGTTTTAGAAAAGGCAGAGGAACCAGAAATCAAATTGCCAACATCCACTGGATCATGGAAAAAGCAGGAGAGTTCCAGAAAAACATATATTTCTGCTTTATTGACTATACTAAAGCCTTTGACTGTGTGGATCACAATAAACTGTGGAAAATTCTGAAAGGGATGGAATATAATACCAGACCACCTGACCTGCCTCTTGAGAAACCTGTATGCAGGTCAGGAAGCAACAGTTAGAGCTGGACATGGAACAACAGACTGGTTCCAAATAGGAAAAGGAGTACATCAAGGCTGTATATTGTCACCCTGCTTATTTAACTTCTATGCAAAATACTTCATGAGAAACACTGGGCTAGAGGAAGCACAACCTGGAGTCAAGATTGCCAGGAGAAATATCAATATCCTCAGATATGCAGTTGACACCATCTTTATGGCAGAAAGTGAAGAGGAACTAAAAAGCCTCTTGATGAAAGTGAAAGAGGAGAGTGAAAAGCTGGCTTAAACTCAACTTTCTGAAAACTAAGACCATGGCCTCTTGTACCATCACTTCATGGGAAATAGATGGGGACACAGTGGAAATAGTGTCAGACTTCATTTTGGGGGCTCCAAAATCACCGCAGATGGTGACTGAAGCCATGAAATTAAAAGATGCCTACTCCTTGTAAGGAACAGGTAGCATATTGAAAAGCAGAGACATTACTTTGCCAACAAAGGTCCATCTAGTCAAGGCTATGGTTTTTCCAGTGGTCATGTATGGATGTGAGAATTAGACTGTGAAGAAAGCTGAATGCCGAAGAATTGATGCTTTTGAACTACGGTGTCGGAGAAGACTCTTGGGAGTTCCTGGACTACAAGGAGATCCAACCAGTCCATTCTAAAGGAGATCAGCCCTGGGTGTTCTTTGAAGGACTGATGCTGAAGCTGAAACTCCAGTACTTTGGCTACCTCATGTGAAGAGCTGACTCATTGGAAAAAGACTCTGATGCTGGGAGGGATTGGGGGCAGGAGGAGAAGGGGACAACAGAGGATGATAGTGGGATGGCATCACCAACTCGATGGACATGAGTCTGTGTGAACTCTGTGAATTGTTGATTGTCAGGGAGGCCTGGCGTGCTGCGATTCATGGGGTCACAAAGGGTCTCACACGATTGAGCGATTGAACTGAAATGAAACTATGGTGGAGGTAATGAAGATAATGGCAACCTCAGTCAAAAGATCCCATGCATGGCTGCTACACTCAGTGCCCCCAATTCTGCAGCAGGTCACCACGACCAACGCCTTCACTGTAGATTCCTGGACACTCCCAGGCACTTCTGGGTCAGTCTCTTGTGGGGTCTCTGCTCCTTTCTCCGGGGTCCTGTGCACACAAGTTTCTGTATGTGTCCTCTAAGAGTCTATTTCCTAGTCCTGTGTAAGTTCTGGCCGCTCTATGGTGGGGTTAATGGTGACCTCCTTCAAGAGGGATTATGCCATACCCAAGTCTGCTGCACCCAGAGCCCCTGCCCCTGCGACAGTCCACTGCTGACCCATACCTCCACAAGAGATGCTTAAACACAGTTCTGTCCCAGTCTCTGTCGGGTCCCTGCATCCTGATGCACACAAGGTTTGTTTGAGCCCTCTGAGCATCTCTGGAAGGAATGAGGTTCGATTCTAATTGTGAATTTGCCCCTCCTGCCATCATGTTGGGGCTTCTCCTTGCCCTTGGGCGTGGGGTATCTCCTCACAGCCACTCCAGGGCTTCACAGCTGTCACTCCAGACCCTATTGTCTTAAAGCTTAAAACAGATAATTGATCATGGCATGGGTCTTTGGAAAATAAAGGATTGCTACTTTTCTTTCAAATGCTGTCTGGCCCCTTGAGAATATCATATATGAATGAATAGTTTTATTGTTTACCTTCCCTTTTTGGACTCTAGTTCCAACCTAGTTTTATTTTTTCCCATTTTTAATAATTTATTTAAGCTTTCTTGATTGTGCATCCATGGTCTTTATTTACTGCCTCTATGATTTCTATTTTTTAAATAACACTTTGATTATCTTAAAGTAGGAGTGCTTATATTGAAACTAATCATGATTTTCACTTTTAATTTACCATACAGCTTAAGGAATACCATGTTATTGTTGATGTTTAGTTGCTAAGTCATGTCTGACTGTTTTGCCACACCATGAACCATAGCCTGTCAGGCTCCTTGTCTAGGTGACTTCCCAGGCAAGAATACTGGAGTGGGTTGCCATTTCCTCCCCCAGAACATCTTCCTGATCCAAAGATCTAACCTGTGTGTTCTGCACTGCAGGTGGATTCTTTACTGTGGAGCCACTGGGGAAACCTTATTATTTATGGTTACATATTACAAAACTCTATAATAGAGTCTATCTTGGCAGAAAATTGTTTTCACATTTAAGTTGATCTAAAATATAATTTTTTAGAAAGCAATTATTAGATGTCTATGATGTTCAGGCAAAGTGTTATGTTCAAGTTACTTATACTTGTCCATGTCTAGTGTGGGAGAAACATGCAATTAAATTTCACTTATGTAATTACAATTAGATAATAGCAATCCATACAGGGTACACTGAGGCACACACCAGAGAGAGATCAACTCTGTAAACAAGGGGAAGGGCGGGGCGCTTTTAAGGTTATGCTTTATTTGGGTGTTCTGTAAGAGTAACTTTTTATCAAACATCCAGAAGCAATGACCAGGTGATGGAGCACTATGAGGTCCAAAAGCACAGAACAAACTTGTATGTTCAGAAATATTAAAATCTTTAAGTCCCTGGGACACAGTAAACATTGAAATTTAGAGAAAAATGACATTTGAGATAAAGCCAAACAGTGAGAAAAAGAAACTACACATTATTGAAAAATTGGATTTTCACCTCTTGCGTTAAAAAAATAATTGTCGAGACACAGTCATACCAATTGTTTATATAGTGTCTATGATGGCTTTGATGCTATGAGTACAGGGTAGTAGTAGTTGAGTTGAATAGCAGAGACCAAGTATCCTGCAAAGCTGAAACTATTTACTATCCATGTCTATAGGAAAAGTTTTTGATGTCTTTTCTGGGCAATGTTGAGACTCTGAAAAATTTGAGTTGAGAGCTAACATGATTGAATCTCCAATTCAGGAAGTTGAGTTTGGTAACAGTTTGGACAACAGATTGGAGGCGTTATAAAAGTGATAATCTGGCCTGTGAAAAGTGCTTTTTATCTGTTGTGTCTAGTTTAATTCCTGTCTTTTCCTTTCTATTTTCACCATAAACTCTTTACACTGATGCTAACTGGTAGTTTGCCCTCTTGCTTATTATATAATTACTAAATATTTTACTTTAAATATATAAGGGACAAACAGTAGTTTCATAAGGGCTGTTTCAAAGATAATTCATGGCTTATAAAACACAAGTGTCTATTCTTGTTTATAAGCGTTTTCTATTTTTATATTAAAAACCAATAAACATTTATTATGCATCCACTGTTTATAAAGAATTTTTCTAGGTTCAAATGTAATATATTGAAAGTTCTTCATGATGAAGGGCAATGTAATTGATCAATACATTATTTAGCTCCAGGTTTCTCAATAGCAGCTTTATTGACATCTTAAGGCAGATAATTCTTTGTTGTAGAGAACTGTTTTGTACATCATAAGATGTTTAGTGGCATACCTGGTCTCTCTCCATTAGAAGCTAACAGCACCTCCTACTTCAGTTGTGATAGTCAAAAAGATCCCTGGATATTACCAGATGCCAAATGTCTCCTGAGGGAGCAAAATCTGTGCTGATTGAGAACTACAGATTTTTTTTTTTCTCTACTATGTTCTCACAGAATATAACTTTGCTAAAAATAACAAAAAAAGAAAGAAAGAAAAAGGCTTTAAAAAAAAAAAATAAGATTGGGAGCTCTTTAATCAGGAAGTTGACATCACAGGCTAATGGTATGAGGATGGATTCAGTCTGTGTTCTGTCCCAGTCTGTTCCTGAAAACTGACTTCATGTTGTTGAACTGTGACATTTTCAATTTTTGCAAAACTCTTTGTCACAAAAACAAGGTATCAGATTTCAATTGTCTCATTTTTACATTCTTCTGTTGTAGTTAGTTGACCTTTTCAGTATTCTAAGCAAGATTTCGAAAGAGTTGACCAATCCTTGGTCTTCCTAATAAAAATGTACAATAACCTGTTGTGGAGACTAAGCCAACTGAGTTGAAGAATTTAGAAATGTAGAAATGGTCCATCATGCCAGATATTTCACAGTGACTCATCAGTAAAGAAACCACCTTCAATACAGGAGACAGGGGTTCAATAGTTGGGCCAGGAAGATCACCTGGAAGAGGGCAAGGCAACCCACTCCAGCATTTTTGCCTGGAGAAACCCAGGAACAAGAGGACTCTGTCAGGGTACAGTCCATAGGGTTGCAAAGAGTCGGATGAGACTAAACACATGCATAAAGGATTATGTTTGTTTTAATTATTATTTTTTAAAGTAAAGTCTAATCCAGAGGTTAAAGAAAATTAGAGCATGCCTTGATTAATGCTTTTCCTAAAGTTAGTCTGACGTGCCATAAAGCTTTTGTCACGTGGTCATCTTAGGGAAATAGAACTTTTATAACTCCAGTTCAGAATAATAATTTTTGATACTGCTAGGCAACTATCTGTAGTCTTTCTGAGCCCTGGGAATACTTATATCTCTGTGAGTTTACTCAGCACTATAGAATTTCCAGACAAAAAGGTAAAACTCATTCAAATAAGAGACATTAAATTTTCTGCTTCTTCAGCAACACTGCAAGAATTTCCATTTAACAAAGTGTCAGCATCAGCAATACCATTATCAATGGACATCTGGTTTTCATTCTCATATACATAGGCAGCAAATTTAAGGTACGGTTTAGAATATTCAGTGAAGTAAATGTTTAGGAGGGATATTGGGTGGGGGTAAGGTAGATGTGTTTCTGCACTTCTTTTGAATCAGAATAGAATTTTAAATTACTTAGATATCAAAAAGCTGAATATATTAGAACACAAGAATTGTTCTAGTATAGGGACTTTAAAATACAATATTTGTGACATATGTAAATTACATGAATTCTTGAATACAACAATCATGTAAAATTGTGTCTATTCTTTTTGTATTTAGTACCTGGAAGTACCAAGGGACACAGCTGCTGCCTGAATACTCAATACTGAACTGAAACAAAGGGTAGCAATTGGATACCAAAATATATTTTCTTCTTGTAGTTTGTGAAATCAATTTACAGGTGTCTTGGGAACTGAGGGAGAGGAGTGGCAAGTATAATGTAAACTAAAGCAAAAATTGTCTTAACACACTGTTAGTTATATGTAAAAGGAAAAATGACTTGACCCTCACATTCAACATGAAAAATTTTATTAATAAAGTTATTTCTGACCTATGAGTCAGCATATTACATCTCCTAAGGCTGAAATTTCAGAGAAGTGAATATGCCCAGTGCATATTTTCTGTAAGGGAGCATAGGAGGTCTTATCCTTAAAAATATTTCGAGGTAGGAATCACAAAAACTGTTTTTCAGTTTACATCATGTGTACTTTTAGCTCAAAAATTTAGGTATATGTTGTATTTCTTGGAAGATTTTCTTCAGGGAGATGATACTAATAAAGCTAAATTATTTAAAGGGGAACTGTTGAAAAGCTGTATTAAGTTAATAGGTTTATTTCATATTATACTTGGAGACATCTACATTCACAGTGCTAGGAGTTTCACTTATAAAAATATACTTTGTTTAACAAGTCCATGTGCAAAATTGAGAAGGGAATAGAAAATGTACAATAGATTGTCTCTGCCTTGAAGAAATTATTCTCTAAGAGAACAGTTAGGGCAAAATGAAAATATTTTGATGAGTAAAGTATAGTTTAAAACAATATTTAATTATACAAATCTGATCAATAAATTTTTGATTCCCATTATGAACTAGATACCCTTGTTGGCTAGGAAACACTGAAGAATTGCTTGTGATTTTGAATAGTTTATAGTCTAATTAGGGTATGTGGCATTCCAAGTATTATAGATGTAGTATACAGGTAAAGATGTAACAAGTGTGTAACAAGGAGCACAAAGAATAGACTGGTATAATTAAATTCAGATGTGAAAAGATAAAATCAAAATAGTTACATGGTTCAGTTCAGTTCAGTTCAGTTGCTCAGTCGTGTCTGACTCTTTGTAACCCCATGAACCACAGCATGCCAGGCCTCCCTGTCCATCACCAACTCCCAGAGTTTACCCAAATTCATGTCCATTGGTCAGTAATGCCACCCAACCATCTCATCTTCTGTCGTCCCCTTCTCCTTCACCCTCAATTTTTCCCAGCATCAGGGTCTTTTCCAATGAGTCAGCTCTCTGCATGAGGTGGCCAAAGTACTGGAGTTTCAGCTTTAGCATCATTCCTTCCAAAGAAATCCCAGGACTGATCTCCTTTAGGATGGACTGGTTGGAACTGCTTGCAGTGCAGGGGACTCTCAAGAATTTTCTCCAACATCACAGTTCAAAAGCATCAGTTCTTTGGTGCTCAGCTTTCTTTATAGTCCAACTCTCACATCCATACATGATTACTTGTGCTCAAAAATTAGAAGATCCACAATTAAAATTCACATTTTGTGTTTCCCAATCCAAAACTCTTCCCATGGCAGCTACTGTCTTTTACAGTATATATTTACAAATAGAAGATATAAGCCAGAAATACGTGAGTAAAAACAACAGATACAGAATATAATAGATATTATGTGGGGAAAAGACAGTGTTCTTAAAGCTAAAACAATAGCAGGTTCTCACTTATATTAATAGCATGGTGCATGGCAGTAAAAATAGATGTCAGTATTTTTCAGACCTTTCAAGACAATCTATGCATGCATGTTGATGTGTTTACATATGTGAGCATGTATGTATATGTACACACATATATGTGTTAACATAACTCATGATGATAACTCATGAAAGTGATTGAGCTTTCTATACAGAGACTCATTATGGTATTCATACATCAACGTCTCTTCTTTGAGTAAATGCATATGTGTATATGGATTCAAGCTCTTCTTGCAGTAAACTGAAATTCCCCCAATGGCTGGATCAATACTTGAAAATAAATAGTACAAACAATTACTCATTGCAGTCAATGATATAGTAAACAATGATATGATAATACAATATATTATTGATATAATTATTTTTTCAATTTCACTATGCAGACTAAATCAGTAACTCATTGAATCACTTATTTTGTAAGTAATGACAATCTAAAAGTGAAAGTAGCAAACACTTTGTAAACCCATGAGCTGTCGCCTGCCAGGGTCCTCTCTCCATGGAATTCTCCAGCAAGAATACTGGAGTGGGTAGTCATTCCCTCCTCTAGAGGATCTTCCTGACCCAGGGATGGAATCCAGCCTCTCACATTCTGTGTGCAATGCAGGAGACCTGGGTTCAATCCTGGGTAGGGAAGATCCCCTGGAGGGGACATGACTACTCAGTATGAAATCAAAATCTAAAGACTGTGCGAAATAAATATCAATAGCTAATTAAGTAATACTGTACATATATAATAAAATTTTCTATACAGATTATTTTTGTTAATCCTTACAGTCTGAAAACATTTTGATAATTAGAGTCTTTGGCTTGGGGAGCTGTGTTGAAAACACTAGAGTGGACTTCAGGTGACTTGTAGATCAGTCTCTAAAATTCATGAATCTTTGATTGAGTAATTTCAGGCTTGATTATCTCACTTGCAAAACAAGGAGTTAAAGCTAATGTTATCTCTAATATTCTATAACTTCAGATTGTTTTGTGTAATTAACCTCCTTCTCCCCCTCCCCACAGATTTATCATAGTTACTAAATATTCTTTCCCATTTTACCAACCAAGCCTCAAAAATCTTAACACATATCATTATCTTTTCACATAAATCACACTTTTGTATTATAATGCAATAAAATTTGATACCAACAACAAAAATAGCAAATGTAAAACATATTAAAGTAAAAAGTCTGAGTGAAATTGAGTTCAAACCAAATTATTTTTAAGAATTATTATCTTGCGGTAGACATATATTTTAAAATTCTTTTATATAGTTCATTTTCACTTTATTTTCCCTCTGAAATTCAAATAAACTTCATAGAAAAACTATATCCAGAACACCCAAGATTGTCAGTTACACCACATGGTATTTGCTGATTTTTAACCTTAGAAAAAGTGCCACTGGGTTTCTTAAAGAAAATTATAATAGATTCTCTCTCTCAGAAAAAGAAAATCTATTTTTATATCCACTAACAAACATGATTGCTTTTCCTTCTGTTGTATACAAGATTCCTTTTCTAAATTCACTGTCTACACAGCAATATGCTGTATTATTAAATAATATTTTACATGGCTTTTGTCAGCACAAATGATGTATACAAACCTTTATAAATTATGAGTATATAGTATCAAAATATTTCATGAGTCATTTAAATATGGCTTTAATAATTCTATCTAAAATATTAGATGCTGGACACACTGACAAAAATTCAATCTTTTATTATAATGTAATGAGAAAATTTATTTCAACCTACTTGATAGTACTTTCTTTTAAATATATATCATAGTAAGAATTGCATGTGTCATGTATAAAATAAAATTGAGAAATGATTTAATACTTTTAATCAGAATGATGCCATCATAATCCAATGTGAATCCAGACTTTTATGAATTCCTTTTAAAAGCTGATTAATTACTCACTTTTGGCTTGCCAAACTAATTCACCATATAATAAATATTTTAAGGGCCTTAAAATAATTACCAGGCAAAGAATTTACATAATTGATTATAATTTATAGATAATAATTACTTTGATATTTTATAATATCTTAATCAATTCAGTAGAAGTAACTAAAATGAGCCAAGTCTTATCATATAATCCCTCTAGTACCAGAAAATAGTGTATGACATTTGGGAAGAATATTCTTTCTTTCAGACCATAGGGATACTATTTAATAAACTGCCACTTGAATGTGCTAAATGATGCCCCAAAGGATTGAAAGAGAAGACTTGCTTCCAAAGCTTTAATTTGCACTGCAGGAGCATTTTTATTCACCGGACAAGTGCTGACCTGATGTATCATATTCTGAAGTGCCAGCAGATTTATACAAGAATAATTGATGGCAAATGAAAGCTACAAAAGATGACTTTTTCTTTATTCACTTCCAAACATTAGGTCCCCAGTTCACCAATGTATGATTTTACAAAGAAGACATTTTATTACAGCACAGGGACTTGATGTTGACATTGTAATTTAATAGATCTTCTCAGGATATATTATATGATATGACTCAGAAGTTATTTTTAATTAGTTCAGGTGTTGTCACTTAAAAACAAGTTTTCTGACAAATCTTTTTTTTAGACTTGATATTATATAAATTTTTTATTTTTTATTTTCATATATCTATTGCATGATGCATATTTTACAAAATAAAGTATGACACATTAAAAAAGAAATGCAGAGTCTTGTGAAAATTCTAAGAACATCTTTTTAAAAAAAAAAGACCTTTAGAAACTATTTTAGACTTTGCCAAAATGGTGACAAGTGCTGGTCCATTAACATCATTCTAGCTCTCTGGAGTAGAAGTACCATTAGTATCAATTTCTTAATGTGAATGATAAGGCATTTTAATGTAATATTAAACATTCTCTTTGACACATTCTTTAGGGACCATTTTAAAAAGTGCAAATGATAGAATCCAATGAGAGATATAATAAGTAATTCTGATCAAGGTTGTTAAAAAGTTTGGATTGGTCCAAAGGGAAGACTGAAAAGAAGTGTGCTTTTCAGATGGCAATTGAAGGGAAGGTTGGAAAGGTTGACAGAGAATTCTCTTTTGCTTTCTTTTAACTTTGGCTCAAAGTCTGTTTTGTTGTTATTGTTTGTTTGTTTTTGCTTTTTAAACTATATAGTGCCTCAAAATTTCTGTATATGCAGCATGCTATGCAATTTACAATATTCAGCTGAATCATAGTACTTTAAAGCTATAAAAGAACTTAAACATCTCATTACAATCCTTTCTAGTTAGTGGTCAAGAAACTGAACCAAAGATTAGAACATTGGTAAACTGCTATTTAGTTAGATAACAGCAGAGCCAGACTAGAACCAGAATTTATTTTTTCTTTTCCCTTGAGCCAAACTATCTTTTAAAATAATAATAGCTCAAACATTTGCATGATGTGTTTTAAAAGCATGAGGAAAAATGAAAGTAAATTTTTATTTCTCAATTGAGAAAATCCACTATTTTTTATTTGATAAATCTCGTAGCTCTTTCAAGGAATATAATGACATTTTGCCCTGTTTCTTCTGTTTCCTTTAGTAGTACTTTTGGAAATAATGCACTTTGGAATACAGTGGGATGGTATTAAATATTTTTTTCAATAAATCATCTAAGAATTATATTTTAAAACTGGAAACTTACATGTTTATTTAGAAGACCATTCAATCTCTACTTGCCTCATGATAAAAACAAAAATGGACCAATTTATCCATTTACTGACTAAAAACAAGCAATTTAGAGGAGGACTCTCTACAAGGTCTAAGGGAAAGCCTCTCCCTTTGTTGTATGAATTGTGGTCTGAGAGTGAATTAGATATGGGGAAGCAAAATGCTCTAAACATCTGTCCTGAATTCTTCTTTTTGGGTGAAAGTATTGATACTAATGAGAACTTACAGATGTTCTAGCTGGGTTTAGAAAAGGAAGGGGAACCAGAGATCAAATTGTCAACATTTTCAGGATCAGAGATAAAACAAGGGAATTCCAGAAAAACATCTACCTCTATTTCACGGACTACACTAAAGCCTTTGACTGTGTGGATCATAACAAACTCTGGAAGAGATGGGAATACCAGACCATCTTACCTGTCTCTTAAGAAACATATATGTGGGTCAAGGAGCAACAGTTAGAACGCTGTATGGAACAACTGACTGGTTCAGGACTGAGAAGGAGTACAACAAGGCTATTTACGGTCACCCTGTTTATTTAACTTAACATCATGCAAAATGCAAGGCTGGATAAGTTACAAGCTAGAATCAAGATTCACTGGAGAAATATCAACAGCCTCAGATATGTGGATGATACCATTCTAATCAAAGAAGGCAAAGAGGAACTAAAGAGCTAAAAGCCAACTTAAAACTGAACATTAAAAAAAAACCTACCATAACTTCATGGCAAATAGAAGGGGGAAAAATGGAAGCAGTGCCAGATTTCTTCTTCTTGGGCTCTAAAATCACTGTAAATGGTGACTGTAGCCATGAAATTAGAAGGCAATTGCTTCTTGGTGCAGAAGTTATGATAAATCTAGACAGCATGTTAAAAAGCCAAGACATCACTTTGCTGACAAAGGTCCCTATAGTCAAGGCTATGGTCTTTCCAGTAGTCATATATAGGCATGAGAGTTGGACAGTAAAAAGGCAGAATGCCAAATAATTGGTGCTTTCGAACTGTGGTTGTGGAGAAGACTCTTGAGAGTCACTTGGAAAGCAAGGAGATCAAACTAATCAATCTTAAAGGAAATAAACCCTGAATACTCTTTGGAAAGCTGAAACTTCAATACTTTGGCCAGCTGATGCGAAGAGCTGACTCATTGGAAAAGACTCTGATGCTTGGAAAGATTGAAGGCAGAAGGAGAAGAAGGTGACAGAGGATGAGATGACTGGATGGCATCACCAATTCAATGAACATGAACTTGGGCAAACTCCGGGAAATGGTGAGGGACAGGGAAGCCTGGCATGCTGCAGTCCTTGGGGTCTGAAGAGTTGCACACAACTGTGTGACTGAACAACACCAAACATTAAAACTAGATTTGTAAATCACAATATTTAGGCTGTGGAGAAACTTTACACAAGAATGATCTATTTTGTTCAGTTGCTAAGTTGTGTCCAACTCCTGTCTGTCTATCTATCTATCTATCTATCTCATCTATTTGGTGACCTGAGAATAGACTGCAATGGAGAGTGGCCACATGCCAACAATGATGTGAAAAAAAACAAACAAAAAACAAAAAACAAAACAGTAGTAATAGAGGGAAGTGTCTGTGGATAAGCCTCAAGTAATCTCCTGATCCTTCCCTTTCTGCATGCCTCATTCAAGGGAACTCAGAATCACATGCCCAGGTGAGGGAGTAGGTAGATAACCAGAGAGCAGATGGACCAGCAAAGGACTGAGATCACAATAAATAGGCCATATTATTCATTAATTTAAATTGGAAGTAAATGTTGATGATGATAGTCTCCGGATGTGGGTATCAGCTTTGCATTACCAAAGACTAGTTATAATATGTAACACTGACCTCTCAATAGTCCAGAGACTAAAGGTGCATATTTGGGTACACAAGTCATTGTAAATACCATATGCTCCTTTATCTGCTGCTGTTATAGAAATGCTTATACCCACACCCAAATCTTTATCAATCTAAAGAGAAGGGGGATTGGAAAGGTGAGCATGAAAATTTTACCCAAAAGAGAATATGTAACCTGCAAGAAACTTGTATTTAATTTAAATTTTAATTAGAAGCATTCTACTTTTTTTTCATTAAAAAACATGTATTCCATGTACTTCTCAATGGCCTATGTGAGAAATATGATCACATACCCCAAATCAAGGGATCGACTTGGAGACATGAAACAGTGAAAGGGAGACTTCTAATAATGGTCTTGTAATAACGGGTATCTATCTGGTGAGCAGGCATACCCAGGACAGTTACAGAAAGCATTTTTATTCCCTGGTGCACAGACCCCTCCCCAGTTCCTCACTGGCTGAGTACGATGGAGTTACAATCTTCCCAGATTGTAAATCCAAGTCTAAGGAAGCCTGTCTCATAGGGTATTCTTTCTTTTCCCTTTCAATCCTAAATCCACATTTTTCAACAAGGACTTTAGTTTATCCCTTCTCAAACATCCTGTTAGCTTAGGGACTTTCCAGGTATAAGCTGTTAGGCAAGACTAGCTTGCCAGTAACTTTCTAAGACAAAACTACCTAGCTCTGAGTGGAAAACCGTTTTTTAACAATTTTCCACCCAAGGTCAGCTACTTCATTTTGAAAATAGACCACCTCAAGTTCCATTTCTTAAAACTGTAAAATCATGAAAAAGATCTTATTCATCATAGTCAATAAAGAAACCACATTTTCTTTACATTTTCTTTGAAACACAGTGTAGTAACAATGTTCAGTGTTACAATACAGTATAGAATGAAAATGAGATGAAAATAGGTGAGAGACATATTTATGAGAATTGATATTTGAATACAGAATGAAATATGAATATATAGCTACTCTTATACAGTTTGAAAATTCCTAGAAATACTAGAACGAGCATTGGAAAAGCAGAAAATACACCTGTTGATCAAATAGTTTGTCAAATCCTTGAAAAATAGAAACCATATGATATAGAAAAACTTCAGAGGAACTATCAGTTTAACCAACCAAACATGCAAACGAAGAGGGAAGCAGAGGGGATCCAGGAATTACAATAACTCCTGGGAAATTGGATTCAGAAAAACAGTCTCCTTCTCTCTCCCCACTGTTACCCTTGGGCCGAGTCAAAGTACTAGGATCAGAGAGGAAGTTCACAGAGCCAGCTGCTAATAATTCGTCAAGTAGCATTAGAATATTCTTATGTTAGCTATCTATACACTCCCAGTATTCCTAATGCTCAACCTTTTTACAGACCAGAGAAACATAGTCATAGACTGTTTTTTGAGAGTTCATATTCACAGGCTGTTAATCAGAACTTTTCAATTGAAGAGATATAAATTCACACCAAGTGTTTCAAGAAAATCAACATCCTGGAAATGGGTCATTAAAGATGGCATATATATATATGTGTGTGTGTATATAAATAAAGTGAAAGTGAAGTCGCTCAGGCGTGTCTGACTTTTTCTGATACCATGGACTATAGTCTACCAGGCTTCTGTCTATGGGATTTTCCAGGCAAGAGTAATGGAATGAGCTGCCATTTCCTTCTCTAGGGGATCTTCCTGACCCAAGTCTCCTGCATTGCAGGCAGACGCTTTACCCCCTGAGCCACCAGGGAAGCCCATATATATATACACACAATAGTCAACTGATCGTTGGTAAAGGAACAAAGGCAATGGTAAATGGTGCTGGAACATATGGTCATCCACATGCTAAAAAAATAATAATGATGAATCGAGGCATTGTCATATGAATCATTATTTAGGAAATAGCACAGGAGAAAATCTAGATGACCAAAGGTTTGGTGATGCCTTTTTAGACACAAGGCCAAAGATACAATAAATGAAACAAATAACTGATAAGCTGTATATCATTAAAAGCTATTGCTCTGCAAAAGAAACTATCAAAAGAATGAGAAGGTACAAATTGAGAGAAACTATTTGCAAATTTAAAATATACAACAAATGCTTAAAAATCAGCAGAAGCAAAGAACCCAGCTGTACAATGAGCAAGCAGGCAGTTGGCAATAAACAATGAAAAGATGCTCTAGATAATATGTTATTAGGGAAAGGCATATTAAAATAACAATGGAATACTACTAGACATACCCATAAGAATGACCCAAAGCTGGAACACTGAAAATCTCTGTCAGGATGCAGAGCAACAGAAACTCTAATTTATTGTTGAAGGGAATGTAAAATTTGAGGACAGTTTGGCAGTTATCTAATAGGCTAAACATTCTCTTTCCCTACAATGTAGAAATCATGCTCTTTGATATTGATCCAAGGGAACTGAAAACTCATGTCTACACAAAAAACTTCCACATGGATGTTTAAGCTCATGTGCTTAGTTACTCTGGGAGAAAGAAATGGAAACCCACTCCAGTATTCTTGCCTGGAGAATCCTGTGGACAGAGGATCCTGGAGGGCTGCTGTCTATAGAGTGGCACAGAATCAGACACAATTGAAGTGACTTAGCAGGAGCAGCAGCTTAGTCACTCGGTCGTGTCCAGCTCTTTGTGATCCCATGGACTGTAGCTTACCAGGCTCCTCTGTCCATGGAATTCCCAGGTAAGAATACTGGAGTGGGTTGCCATTTCTGTCTCCATGGGATCTTCCCAACCCAAGGATCAAACATGCATCTACTGTGTCTCCTGAATTGCAGAAGGATTCTTTACTGTTTGAGCTACTAGTGAAGCCACCATGGATGTTTATAGCAGCTTTATAACCTAGTCATCAAAACTGGAAAGAAACCAGGATGCCCTTCAGTAGATGAATGGATAAATAATTGTAGTACATCCAGAATGTGTAGTATTATTGACTGCTAAACAAAAGTGAGCTATCAAAGCCATTAAAAGACATGTATTTCTTAAGGGAAAGAAATCGAATTAGAAAGGCTACATACTCTACATTTCTAACTATATGACATTTTGGAAAGTCAAAACTAGAGATACAGTAAAAAGTCAGTGGTTGTTGGGGATTATGGAGCTGGTGGATGAACAGGTAGAGCAGAAAGGATTTTTAGAGTACTGACAATTTTCTGTATGGTATCATAATGATGAGTTCATGTCATTATACATTTGTGCAAATCCATAGAATATACCCAAGAGTAAAATCTAATTTAAATTATGGACTTTGGGTTATAAAGATATCAATGTAGTTTCATCAATTATAATAAATTTACAACTCTGATGAGGGATATTGATAATGGAGAAGGTTATGCATGTGAGTGGCAAGACAGTATGTTAGAAATCTCTGTGCCTTCTTCTCAGTATTATTTTGAACATAAATGCTCTAATAATAAAGCTAATATAAGAGTAATGACAATAAAAGTAGCAAATAAAAATACTTATAATTTAGTATAATTAACTTAGAATGACTTCAGAGGATACTAAAGCCATAAAACAAAAGATTGCTATAATAAAAGAGAAACAACTACAAAATCTTGGAAATTGAAAATAGGATATAAAAATTTAAACAGATGGGCTAAAAGAAGAATGAATGCAACTGTAGAATAAATTATTATATCTTGATGATTAAGCTAAGAATTCTCTCAAGAAGTCTGGCAAAAGAACAAAGGGATACTTCCCTTCTAATACTAAGACAGACTAGATTTTCTGAAATTACCTTTTATTTTTATACTTCTAAGTGAAAAATAAAATAACCATAAAAATGCATGCTTACCTTAGGGAAAAAAAGAAAATCCTTAGTGTAGAAGATAATATAGTGTTATAATAACGCCAGAGGGATTAAAAAATATTGCTAGGGTTTTGCTGGACACTGTTGCCAGCCCCAGGAAATAATAGCTTTGGGAACTGACATTTGCACAATGGTCAACAAAAGAGGTCTTTTGTCAATTCAAAGAGAGAGAGCTGAATTTGACATAAAAGCATAAACCTATAACATGCAATGTAGCCATTTCCTTAGAATAATCTGAAAAAAAATAGACAAGATTATAGGTGGAAATGAAGTGAACCATTGAGGGAACCTGTCTTTCTATGGTATCTCCAGGTGGAATAATAAGAATAATTGTTTACAGTGGGAATCTGAAATATTAATGCTTGGCTCACACTGGAATGTGATTCTATGTTACGTTACTCATGTAGCCTAAAACATCATGTTGAGAAGTCAAATTATTTTTAAAAATGGTAGAACCTATCTGGAGGTCAGCAAAAGTAAAGGTAAATATTTTATGGAGTGAAGAATTCCCATTCCAGGTTACTCAAGATTTCTCAGAATTATGTTTTGTTAAAGATGAGCACATAAGAAAATACACCAAACACAAGAAGGAAAATGCCACCATGAGATGAAGACAATAAATAACATATTACACTCTCAATGACTTGAAAATTGTAAAGACTGTTTGCAGAATACGAAATAACTATGCATGGGATAAAAAATAAATTTACTTTATAGTTTGCATCTTCTAATATATTAGTTTATGGTGCAAAATCACATTACATGTGTTATCTGGAAAATTTCATTTCAGAATTTTTTAAATTTCAGTTAGTACTGGAGAAGGAAATGGCAATCCACTCCAGTATTCTTGCCTGAAGAATCCCATGGACAAAGAAGCCTAGTAGGTTACAGTCCACGGGGTCGCAAAGAGTCGGACACGACTGAGTGACTTCACCTCATTGCCTTAATAGCTTGATAGGTATTAATACAAATTCTCCACCCAAATGAACTCTCCAGTACAGACTTGCAAAACTCTTATTTGTTGAGGATTGGAAGAAATATGCACTCAGTTGAAATAACCCACATATGCATATATGATTACACACTTACACACAAATACTCACTCACACACACACACACACACACACACACACACACTTTAGATGACCACAAAGAAACAAGACTTCATGACTGAGAATTAACAGGATAAGAAAATATTAATTATTATCATGTTTCCTAATATTTTAAATATAGGCATTATCAGATAACTATTGAAGTTAAAATAAATTTATTATTCAATAAATGAAAAAGGAAGTAGACATAAAAGAGAAGATCTGGTAGATTTGAAAATGAATATAGCATTCAAAATGTAAAATATAATCATTCATTTGAAATATTATTTCATTGGTTGATTATATTCTAGTGGGTACACATTTGTGAACTGGAGTAGGGGGCAAAAATAAGTGAAGGAAAACAAAACAAAAGAAAGAAAGAAAGATAATCACACAGTTGTGACCAACTCTGAGATCCCATAGATGGTAGCCTGCCAGGCAGATATAAATATATAGTTATAAACATAGCTAGATGTAATATTGAAAAGTTCCCTGGTGAAATGCATGAGAAAGAAATTGCAGATAGTATTTAAGGAGAGAAAAATGCAAATATAAATGGATGGACCAGAAAAAAGAAAGCTCCATATTCCCCTCTCCAGGGGATCTTCCTGACCCAAGGATTGAATCCTAGTCTCTTGCATTGCAGGCAGATTCTTTAATATCTGAGCCACAGGAAAGCTTTAAAATGATAACATTTGCCCAAAGATTTGGAAAGAAGTCCCCTAAGTGGCACAGTGGTAAAGAACCATCTGTCAATGCAGGAGACACTAGAAACGTGGGTTCGATCCCTGGGTCAGGAAGAGCCCCTGAGTAGGAAATGGCAATCCATTCCAGTCTTGCCTGGAAAATTCCATAGACAGAGGAGCCTGGTGGGCTACAGTTCATGGAGTCACAAAAAGTTGGATACGACTGAGCAGGGAGCAAGATATAACACAGGTCTGTAAACTACTGCAGGAAAACCAACCTGGGCCTGTGGCATTCCTTCATCTGGCCTGGGAGCTAAAAGACTATTTTTCTTTTTTAAAAAATGAGAAGTTGTGAGAAAGTTTATAGATTGCCTAGAAAACCTAAACTCTTTACTATTTGGTTTTTTAAAGAAAATATTTGCTGACTGTATTTGAGAGGGAAAAAATGTGGGTAGAAGAAAAAATACATGAAAAGGTTATTTGTAGATGGTGCCAGAAAAATAATTTAATGGGAAAATAGTGAAATTGAGTCCATCAGTTCAGTTCAGTTGCTCAGTCATGTCCAACTCTTTGTGACTCCATGTACTGCAGCATGCCAGGCCTCTGTGTCCACCACCAACTTCCAGAGGTTACCCAAACTCATGCCCATTGCATTGGTGATGCCATCCAGCCATCTCATCTTCTGTTGTCCCCTTCTCCCACCTTCAATCTTTCCCAAAATGAGTCAGTTCTTCACATCAGGTGGACATAGTATTGCAGTTTCGCTTCAACATCAGTCCTTCCAATGAATATTTAGGACTGATTTCCTCTAGGATGGACTGGTTGGACTTCTTTGCAGTCCAAGGGACTCTCAAGAGTCTTCTCCAACACCACAGTTCAGAAGCATCAGTTCTTTGGTGCTCAGCTTTCTTTACATTCTAACTCTCACATCCATACATAACTAATGGGAAAAGCCTTGACTAGATGGATCTTTGTTGACAAAGTAATAACTCTGCTTTTGAATATCCTGTCTATAGCTTACATCAAACAGAGAAATCAGTTTCAATGGGTGAATTGCTGAAATCTGAAAGGTCAAACTTTAATACTTCTACTAGAGAATATGCAAAAATATATTCATTAATTCAGGATAGAAACGGATTTCTTAAACTAAAGTAGAAAGTGCTAGCCACAAAAGTATTTATAGAACCATAACAATATTATAGTTAAGACCTTTTTTGTCAAAGTGTAGCAAAAGGACATCAGAGAAATTAAAAAAAAAAAAGAATTATGACACATTTAAAATAATGAAAACAGTATACTGAATATACAAAGAACTTAAAATAATTGATAAGAATAAAATGAGTAAGCATAAACTAGGCAAATGACATGAATAGATATTTGTTCTGGTGAGGAAAAAAGATTAACATATAAACATATGGGAAGATGACAATTGGATTCAATGAGCATGCACACATGTACATAGAAAGATAGTTATCCTCATTCAAAATATAAGGAAGCAAATTAATTCCACAATGACATATTATTTTTGACAAACTATATTGGAGGAGATTAAGACACTTTGCTTAAGGATGTGAATCAACGAGACCACTATACACTGATAATGGAAGCTTGAATTATTAATATTACAAATATTTTCAGAAGCTATTTGGCTCTTGTTTATTTAATTGGGCATATATGTGATCTAAAATACTGAAATTAGAGTCCTGGATATGTATTAGTTTAACTTACTCTGGAAGCTGATCCAGTCACAAATTTTAGGAGGCTCCATTTTCCTAAAAGGAGTATGAAACTGAGATAGAGAAGGAAGAAAATTAAAAAGTAAAAACTGAACAAACCAAACCAAACAAAAATGAATACATAGATACAGAGAACAGAGAAGTCGTTACCAGAGAGGAAGAAGGATGGGAAGAGAGCATGGAAGTTGACTCTATGTTGATGGATAGAAGCTAAAATTTTTGGTGTTGAGCATGTTGGTATATGAGTCAAAATATAAATTTACATCTTAAACTTACATAATGTTATAGACAAATGTTACCTCAATTAAAAAAATAAAAGATAGATTATAGTGCAAGTTACCACTGTAGGCCAGTGTAGTGTTAAGCTAGTAAATTCTGTGAGGCAACGTGGCTCTAGGGTTATCCCACATGCAGTGGAGCAAGGGTGAAGCAACGGGATGTATTTATGGACAAACTTCCATCAGTCACTGAGTTCAGCTCCTTACCGCTTTTAGTTTCCCAAGATTTTTGACCTGCTGAAAGACAAATCATGCTTCAAAAGTCAGAGAAAGTCATCAGGCAAAGGTATGTAGGTGCTCAGTCATTCCTTCACATCCGCTTCTTTGTGACACCATGGACTGTAACCCTCCAGGCTCCTCTGTCCTTGGTATTCTCCAGGCAAGAATACTGGAGTGGTTTGCAATTCCCTCCTCCAGGGGATCTTCCAGACCCAAGATGGAACCCATGTCATTTGCGTATCTTGTCTTGGCAGGTGGATTCTTTACCACTGAGCCACTGTAGGCAAACTAATGCATCAGCTTTTGTGAGGCAGTTAGATCCCAGATAAAAAGATAAAGGAAGAGGCATACACGGGGAACACTGGTCTCTTCTGCTACACTGTATAAATTAGAGGATATTTTGCCCATGGGTAAGAATATAGCAGAAGGCTCATAGAAACATTGCTCATGGTAGTTAATTAATATAGAAAAGAATTAGAGTCTCAAATCAAGCTCAATAAATTAGAGATTTTAAACAGTACCTAGTTTTACTTGTATTTTCAAGGATATAATAAATCAAGAGAGTAAGATGAAGCAGGTTGGGACCTGCGACACTGATAGCAGCTCTCCAGGCCCTCCAGTGATTTTTAGAAAAACAAAAATCACATAATAAAAGACTTAAGGCAGTGTCTAAAGGGTAAAAGGCATACACTGTTTTGCTTTTCAATTAGATGGATATTACATTATGCCAAATTGTAAGTAATGCAAAAAGTAACAAATATAAAAAAATCACATTGTTGAACCTCGTTAATCTGTACGAAATAAACAATTTCTATAAAAACACTATTAATTAGAGTTGTAGTACAATAGATCTTTGCTTTAACATTTAAAAGATAAGCTAAAATCAATATGAAGATGTATTTCAGTTTTGATTTTTAGTATACTTCAAAAATTAAATATTGTGATTAGTATGATTGCAAATATTCAAAGTAGCTTATATTTCTACAACACTGGCCATTTAAAACCATATAAAAATGGAAAATGCATAGTCTGTTTTAAGCCCCTACATTTTTCACCAGGGATTACCACTTTTTTCCATCTCAAATACAGATAGATTGGAGTAACAGTTCCAGATTTGTTATTTTGCAAAAATTTTGTTTCTTCCAAACTTGAAGCTATTCAATTATACTGACTATCCAATAGCATAAAATAAATTTTCAAGAGACTATATGGTCTTCAGTTTGGTTAACACTGAAATTAACTTTTGGCTTTTTTGTTCCTAAAGCAGTATATTCTAAAATCAATTCAGTAAGTCCTGGTTTAAAAAACTGAATTATTACCTTTTGGGTCCATCTAGTCAAGGCTATGGTTTTTCCTGTGGTCATGTATGGATGTGAGAGTTGGACTGTGAAGAAGGCTGATCACCAAAGAACTGATGCTTTTGAACTGTGGTGTTGGAGAAGACTCCTGAGAGTCCCTCGGACTGCAAGCAGATCCAACCAGTTTCTTTCTTGACTTTTTGACATAGAGCATTCAGTTCAGTTCAGTTCAATCACTCAGTCATATCCGACTGTTTGCGACCCCATGAATCACAGCACGCCAGGCCTCTCTGTTCATCAGCATCTCTTGGAGTTCACTCAGACTCACGTCCATCGAGTTGATGATATCCAGCCATCTCATCCTCTGTTGTCCCCTTTTCCTCCTGCCCCCAATCCCTCCCAGCATCAGAGTCTTTTCCAATGAGTCAGCTCTTCGCATGAGGTGGCCAAAGTACTGGAGTTTCAGCTTTAGCATCATTCCTTCCAAAGAAATCCCAGGGCTGATCTCCTTCAGAATGGACTGGTTGGATCTCCTTGCAGTCCAAGGGGCTCTCAAGAGTCTTCTCCAACACCACAGTTCAAAAGCATTAATTCTTTGGCACTCAGCCTTCTTCACAGTCCAATTCTCACATCCATATATGACCACTGGAAAAACCATAGCCTTGACTAGACGGACCTTAGCTGGCAAAGTAATGTCTCTGCTTTTGAATATACTATCTAGGTTGATCATAACTTTTCTCCCAAGGAGTAAGCGTCTTTTAATTTCATGGCTGCCGTCACCATCTGCAGTGATTTTGGAGCCCCCAAAATAAAATCTGACATAGAGCATTAGAGTAATCTATACTTAGTCTCTTGTTTCATGTCCAGTTCTAACTGCTGCTTCCTGACCTGCATACAGATTTCTCAAAAGGCAGATCAGGTGGTCTGGTATTCCCATCTCTTTCAGAATTTTCCACAGTTTATTGTGATCCACACAGTCAAAGGATTTGGTATAGTCAATAAAGCAGAAATAGATGTTTCTCTGGAACTCTCCTGCTTTCTCCATGATCCAGCGGATGTTGGCAATTTGATCTCTGGTTCCTCTGCCTTTTCTAAAACCAGCTTGAACATCAGAAAGTTCATGGTTCACGTATTCCTGAAGCCTGACTTGGACAATTTTGAGCAATACTTTACTAGCATGTGAGATGAGTGCAATTGTGTGATAGTTTGAGCATTCTTTGGCATTGCCTTTCTTGGGAATAGGAATGAAAACTGACCTCTTCCAGTCCTGTGGCCACTGGTGAGTTTTCCAAATTTGCTGGCATATTGAGTGCAGCACTTTCACAGCATCATCTGGACTGGAAGAAACACAGGCTGCAATCAAGATTGCCGGGAGAAATATCAATAATCTCAGATATGCAGATGACACCACCCTTATGGCATAAAGTGAAGAGGAATGAAAAAGCCTCTTGATGAAAGTGAAAGTGGAGGGTGAGAAAGTTGGCCTAAAGCTCAACATTCAGAAAACGAAGATCATGGCAGCCGGTCCCATCACTTCATGGGAAATAGATGGGGAAACAGTGGAAACAGTGTCAGACTTTATTTTTGGGGGCTCCAAAATCACTGCAGGTGGTGATTGCAGCCGTGAAATTAGAAGACGCTTACTCCTTGGAAGAAAAATTATGACCAACCTAGACAGTATATTCAAAAGCAGAGACATTACTTTGCTGACTAAGGTCTGTCTACTTAAGGCTGTGGTTTTTCCTGTGGTCCTGTAAGGATGTGAGAATTGGACTGTGAAGAAGGCTGAGAGCCAAAGAATTGATGCTTTTGAACTGTGGTGTTGGAGAAGACTCTTGAGAGTCCTTTGGACTGCAAGGAGATCCAACCAGTCCACTCTTAAGGAGATCAGCCCTGGGATTTCTTTGGAAGGAATGGTGCTAAAGCTGAAACTCCAGCACTTTGGCCACCTCAGGCAAAGAGTTGACTCATTGGAAAAGACTCTGATGCTGGGAGGGATTGGGGGCAGGAGGAGAAAGGGACGACCGAGGATGAGATGGCTGGATGGCATCACTGACTCAATGGACGTGAGTCTGAGTGAACTCCGGGAGTTGCTGATGGACAGGGAGGCCTGGCATGCTGCGATTCATGGGGTCTCAAAGAGTCGGACATGACTGAGCAACTGAACTGAACTGAACTGAACTGATCCTTAGTAAAGACTCTGAGGCAAAGCCATTTCTGTTGAATGAATCACCACATACAGAAAAAGGATTTCAAAGTTTATCTGAAAGTCCAAGGTGATTCTTGTCAGGAACTCTTCATTAGAACAAGTCTACAGTCTCAACAGCTCTGGGAATCACTCTGAGGGAAGTTTGCCTGGAGAGAGTATATCTATTCCTTAGATGTCCTATCTGAATGGTGATGTGTTTTTGCTTCTTTTTCTTTTCTCTCAAAAGTTGGTGTAATTTTGTTTTTTCCCTCCCGACTGTTCTTCTGGTTAGGTTTATGGCCACTCATTATCATTTTGCATATATTTCACAAATACTTGCATATTGCTTTGGAAATGATATTTCTCTGTCCTCAGTAATAATAAAACAATGAAAAACATTGTAAATTTATAATGCTTCAAGTGCAACAAAATTTATGGAAGTAAAGAGTAGTCTCCTTTTTTAAATAATGAATACATATAAATAAGGAAACTTTATATTTCTAGTCTCTTAGAAGAGCTATTCCCTTTCCCCTTAACTATTTCTGTTATTTCCTTAACAACTGAAGACATCTATTTGCTCTTATTTCTTTTAGTTGTTATTAATCCTATAGGTTGCTAATATATGAAAATTGCCAGTTTTATTTGAATATTCCCATATCTAAACTTATCAAATATGTTCTTAAAACCAATACAAAAAGAAAGACAAATAACTCATTGTCTTAGACACACTTTATATTTTGTTAAGAATTTTTAAAACATCAGAAAATATTCTTTCACTGCTGCATCATATACTTTGTGGCATAATAATAGTTCTTAAATGAGTACAATATTGCAATATATTTTTCACTTTCTCTGGTATAGCTAATTCCTTAGCAAGCTACATATTCAATACTTAGCAACACATAAAATAAAATAACCTGTTTCCTTCAATATGATTTCCAATTATAACTCAGAATATTCTTTGGAATCATTATATTCTATAATCCTGCCAATTTGCATTATTTACAGTTTTACTTTCCCTTTGGAAGACACAATTCTTTACAAATTCACACTTCATTTTTTGTTTGTAGAAAACAACCATACTGCCAGTAGTATTTTCTGAATTCCTTCTGTAAACTGCTACTTAAATATTGGCGTGGCCAAATGTGCATGGCTTTGGGCAAAGTCAAGAAGCATAATATATATCCTGGTGCAAAGTTAAATTAAAATCGCTCTATTTATTTTGTATTTACATATCTCAGGTGTTGAATTGGTTTCTTATTTAAAGAAAAACCCCTCTGATTCTTATTATGAATTGTAAAAATTTATGTATATTTATAGCATTTCACCATGAATACAGATCAGAAATTGGATTGAATTTACTGAGAATAGCACAATTAATGAAAATGGTTAAATTGTAATTATAATTTATATCATGTAAAGTCATAACCAAATGACTCTAATATACTACTCAATATTGCATATGTTAAAATGAATCTTTTTATTACAAAATTGTTCTAATATAGCCATATTAATTTAATGAGTATTAAATAACATCTTTAGTTTAGTACTCACACATACCAATTTCTATAGTTTAAGTTAAAATTTAATTAACATTATAATAGACTGGATGAAGAAAAAATATAAAGCTGTTGACAAGAAATATATTTTTAATGTCACCCTCAAATTATTTTCATAGTCCTTTCTGTTTTTATGAATTCAATATCATATCTATAAGTAAATAGAAATAAATGCTTAATAAATGCACATAAACAACACTGTTACCTCCCCTTTCTCTCACTCTTCTTTTTTTTTCTCTTTTCCTTCACCCTGTACAAGAATCTCCCCTGACTTCTGCTTCCAGATTTGCCCATGTGTAAGCTTTTGTGCTGGTGTGGACACATATGCAAACACACACACACACAGTATAGAAAACAAAAACAGATTTTGAAGCAACTCTGCTCGCCTTTGAACATTTGCTCTGGTTGTAGCTGGACATGGGCAAATTACTTAATGACTCTGTCAATTTTCTCATCTTTCAAACAGAGATTATGAAAAAACCTATCTTACATAAATGTAATGAGGTTTGAATGAGTTAATATATGTAGAACACTTAGATAGGTGCTGGGAACACTGTAAGGTTTGTAAAATGGTGTTTGCTTTTTTCATAACAAACATTTAGCTATATGAATAAAATTAAAATTGGATAATATTAACATCTATTCTCTTTGGCCAATGAAGGAAGCATATATGATATCTATAAGATACAATGAATATCTAAGATTTTTGTAAGAAGCCAGATTTGCACATCTTAGGCTGATCACTGAATTTATAGATGTTGTAGATAGTTTCTCTTTAGATCATGAGAACTAAAATACTAATACATTTTAACTTGGAAAAAGTCATAAATATGCATAATGATTAATATGCTATCTTAATATGGAGGTCCATAATAATGATGAACATTTATAAAAAGCTGCTTCACAATTATTCTCTTTTTATTGTCTAAAATAGTCATCAGACACTTAATTCAGTTCTTCATACAGTTGTAATTTTGAAAAACAGTATGGATTCTCATCAACTAAATTTTTAGTAATTATTCTATGGTGTTCTAAAGTAAAACACTATAGTATATCTTTTAAATGGCAAAACAAATACAGTGTTGTAATGTAGAATAAAGTATTAAAAAATAAAATAAAATTGGTAAGCAAGGTACTGATTTTAGTAGATGGTATTAGGATTTCTTCCTAGGCAACGGTGGCTCCTGTCATGAGTTTCTATTGATTCCATTGGTTATTTGTAATTTGTAATTCCACCTTCTGATAGTTGGTTGCAGGAAATTCGATTCCTAATCCAAATTGGAATATTCAACTATTTGTCCTCAGTTCAGTTTAGTTGCTCAGTCATGTCTGACTCTTTGAGACCTCATGGACTGGAGCACGCCAGGCCATCCTGTCCATCAACAACTACTGGAGCTTACTCAAACTCATGTTCATTGAGTTGGTAATGCCATCCAACAATTTCGTCCTCTGTCATCCCCTTCTCCACTTGCATTCAATCTTTCCCAGCATCAAGGTCTTTTCAAATGAGTCAGATCTTCACATCAGGTGGCCAAAGTATTGGAGTTTCAGCTTCAGCATCAGTCCTTCCAATGAATATTCAGGACTGATTTCCTTTAGAATGGACTAGTTGGATTGCCTTTCAGTCCAAGGAACTCTCAAGAGTCTTCTCCAACACCAAGCATCAATTCTTGGGTGCTCACCTTTCTTTATAGTCCACCTCTTACATCCATATGTGACTAGTGGCAAAACCATAGGTTTGAAGAGACAGACTATTGTTGGCAAAGTCATGTCTCTGCTTTTTAATATGCTGTCTAGTTTGGTCATGGCTTCCCTGATGGCTCAGAGGTTAAAGCATTTGCCTCCAATGTGGGAGACCCGGGTTCAATCCCTGGAAGGGAAGACCCCCTGGAGAAGGAAATGACAACCCACTCCAGTATCCTTGCCTGGAGAATCCCATGGATGAAGGAGCCTGGTAGGCTACAGTCCACGGGGTCGCAAAGAGTTGTACACGACTGAGTGACTTCACTTAACTTAACTAGTTTGGTCATAACTTTTCTCCCAAGGAACAAGCACATTTTAAATTCAGGGCTGCAGTGACTATCTGCAGTGATTTTGGAGCCCCCCAAAATTGAGTCTGTCTCTGTTTCCATTGTTTCCCGAACTATTTGCCATGAAGTGATGGGACTGGATGCTATGATCTTAGTTTTCTGAATGTTGAGCTTTAAATCAACTTTTTCACTCTCTTCTTTCTCTTTCACCAAGAAGCCCTTTAGTTCTTCTTCACTTTCTGCCATAAGGGTGGTGTCATCTGCATATCTGAGATTATTGGTATTCTCCCGGCAATCTTGATTCCAGCTTTTGCTTCATCCAGCCCAGTGTTTCTCATGATGTACTCTGCATAGAAGTTAAATAAGCAGGGTGACAATATACAGCCTTGACGTACTCCTTTTCCTATTTGGAACCAGCCTGTTGTTCCATGTCCAGTTCTAAATATTGCTTCCTGACCTGCTTACAGATTCTTCAAGAGGAGTATGTCAAGGCATCTGGTCCCATCACTTCATGGCAGATAGATGGAGAAACAGTGGAAACAGGGGCTGACTTTATTTTGGGAGGCTCAAAAATCACTGCAGATGGAGATTGCAGTAATGAAATTAAAAGACGCTTAGTCCTTGGAAGGAAAGTTATGACCAACCTAAACAGCATAGTAAAAAGCAGAGACATTACTTTGCCAACAAAGGTCCATCTAGTCATGGCTATGGTTTTCCAGCAGTTATGTATGAATGTGAGAATTGGACTATAAAGAAAGCTGAGCACTGAAGAATTAATGCTTTTGAACTGTGGTGTTGGAGAAGACTCTTGAGATTCCCTTGGATTGCAAGGAGATCCAACCAGTCCATTCTAAAGGAGATTAGTCCTGGGTGTTCTTTGGAAGGACAGATGCTAAAGCTGAAACTCCAGTGCTTTGGCCACCTCCTGTGAAGAGCTGACTCATTGGAAAAGACCCTGAGGCTGGGAGGGATTGGAGGCAGGAGGAGAAGGGGACGACAGAGGATGAGATGGCTGGATGGCATCACTAACTCAAGGGACATGAGTTTGGGTGAACTCCTGGAGTTGATGATGGACAGGGAGGCCTGGCATGCTGTGATTCATGGGGTCACAAAGAGTTGGACATGACTGAGCGACTGAACTGAACTGAACTGGACTCATGATTAAATCCTTCTTTTCCATTGTCTCCCAGGATTATCATTCAATAGTTTTTTCAGTCTTCTTGAATTAGTTTTGAAAATGTATGTAATATTTTCCATTTCATCAAAACTTTCAAATGTATTATCACTGAGGTTTAAGTAAATGATATTATTTAAAAGTTAGATCAATTTTTCATTACTCTTTCTAAGTGGTATATGTTAAAGCCCAGAATATTTTTTTGAGTTTATATTTTTCTGAATGGGTATATTAAATTATTAAATAATCATTTTTAATAAAGTCTGTTCTTTCTTCCAATGAAGTGTGTTGCACTTATATTGAAAATAATGAACCATATGTGTATGGGTTTATTTCAAGGTTCTCTGTTCTGTTAGACTGATCTATATCTTTATCCTTAGGGCATTCTGGTTGCTTCAGAACTATGGTAAAACTTGAAATCTATAACTATTTCATTTATTTTTAACAATCAATTCTTGGCTGATACATAAATATTTTTTTAAAATTTATTAAAAGTTGTCCCTCTATTATTAATTTTATTTTTTATTGTTTTCTTAGACATTTTTTCTAAGCTTCTTAAGTTATATGTTTAATTTCTTTCTCAGTTATTTTAAGTAATTGGAGCATTATATCTTGAATTTTCTTATTTTACTTTGTAAAATTTTCAAATGATGTGATATGTGGTCTTATTTAGCTGTTTTTCAAGTAACAATATCTGGCTCTATTTTGCTCTATATTTCATTGATTTATATTTATTGTCATAATTTTTTAGTTGTCATCTCAATCTTGATTTTTTTAACATTGTTACATCTCATACTGAAAAATTAAATTTGTTATTATTAGCATGTATAATTTTGAATGGCCCATTTTCATTAATATCTCTATGTGGAACTTTTTATTTCTGAAAAAATTAATTAAAATTTGCACATATATAAAAAGTATGTTGACCCAGAAGAAAATTAATCTTTACTCACTCCAAATAACTGAATATGATTTATAATAGTTAAAAGAAAAACAACATTTGCAGTTTAGACATATAGCATTATAATTCTCTATAATATTCCATATAATAGAAAGGCAAGTGATCATAAAATTCATTAATTTTAAATATAGAAGTATATCTGCAGAGGTTAAGAAACAGCTATCTTGCATATATCACATAACATGTAATTTCAAATGTGGCCAAAGACTCTAATATTCAATAATAAATCAATCATTGAGAAGACAACTAAATTTTGATATGGAAGAGATTTATTACCTATTTTCTACTTTGGAAGGAGAATATACTATTATCTAAAAGAATATTTTTGCATATGACTAATGAATATCCATGCATTCCTACAGGCAGAAAAAAAATTAGAAGAGATTTTATTTTAGTTGAAGAACAAGATTGTTTGCTTTTGATTAAAACCCTCTGTGAAAATTTAATATCATTTTTCCAGAAGCTGTATTTATGTACCTTTAATAAAATTCAGGCAAATGTACCTGTTGGACTTGTAGAAGCACACCTATGGAGACAAAGCCTAAGCCTTTAATGAAAGAAGACAAAGAATCATTATATGTAAGTTTACTACAAACTAACTTTACCCTCATTTCAGCTTCCTCACTTTTACCTTACTCAGCATACTGGGTTTTAACTTGAATTTAAAAATCCATTTTTCAGACCAATATTTTCCCTATGTATGAGTAGCTCTTATTTTTCTATTTCAGAAATGTAAACTTGGAATTCATTCTCAAGTCCTCACATATGTGCTGTAATCTGGTGTTCTGCCTAGGCATATTTTGTATTTTAGTATCTAACCAATTCTTGATTTCATTTTTCAGTACAAGAATTATTATGCTTCTTTGCATAATGTCTTATATAATTTCTGCTAGGAGACTGACTTGATTGGAACTTGAGATTATTTTCTAGTGAAATTTTTCTTAATCTTATTGTTAATAGTTGCTACATGGATATATTCCTTTGTTAAGCTAATCAAATCCTATGTTTAAGAAATGAACATTCTATTTTATATCAGTTAGACTCCAAAATATCAAAGTAATAGGAAGAGCAAAGTAAAATTCAACAAATACAGACTTGATTTTTGAGGTGGTTTCTTTTCGATGAGTGCAGATAACAAGTAGTTGTTATCTGCTATATGAAGTCCAACTAAATTAAGTTGTATATAACTATATGAAGTCCATAACTTCATAACTATATGAAGTATATAACTATATGAAGTCCAAAGAAATTTTCTTTTGTTGTTATTTTTAAACTAAGAGAAATAATAGATATTTTGTATGTTAATGAAAATAAGCAATAGAGAAATAAGCAATGAGGGTGAGGAAGACAGGCAAAAATGCAGTGGCTGTGCTCATGGATAAATAAAAGTGGATGAAATTCAGTACACGTGCCATATGTCGGCTTCAAAAAGAGAAGGAGGTCATATGTATATATGATAATGAGAGAGAAAGCACAGATACAGAGAGTGACTTGTTTTGTTAATTGGAATTTACAAAAGTTAATTTCTGATTGTTTTTATTTTATTCAGATAGAGAAGCAGGTATCAGATTTGAGAAAAAATAAAATAAAAAGGGTCTTCCTTAGGTGATGCAAGGATAAAGAATCCATCTGAAAATTGAGGATATGCAAGAGATATGGGTTCAATTCCAGGATTGGGAAGATCCCTTGGAATAGGAAATGGCAACCCACTCCAGTATTTTTGCCTGAAAAGTCCCATGGACTGAGGAGCCTGGTGGGCTACAGTCCATGGGGTCACAAAGATTTGGGCATAACTGAGCATGCAAAAGAAAAAAATAGGACAAACTGAAGATTGAATTTAGTACTAGGCTTAGTACTGGGTGAGGTAAAATTCAGTGATGAGCCTAATTTTGTATTTTGATGGATTCTGTGTTTTACCTATTTGATAAAGATAATACAGGAGGTAGCTAATTACAAACACCCAGAATAATAGTGATTGTCTTGGAATTGTTTCTCTGGATAATCATTCTAACTATATCAGGATCACTGGAGGAATATTTTTCATGGAATTATTTCCAACTTTTGTGGAATAGAAAGAAGATCTTGGATTGGTTTTATAAAAATAACTTGTGTTATAATATGTACAGGTTTTAGGGCTCCGTGAAAGTTACTGGGCAAGATATTTTAAAATTTCTAATACTGGGGGAAAAAAATCATTGATGAGTTCTAGCAGCGTTCCGGTAGCATTTGGGGGATTTTCTATGTATAGTATCATGTCATCTCCAAATACTGACAATCTTAATTTTTTTCCAACTTTGATTCTGTTAATTATTTTTCTTCTTAGTTTGCTGTGGTTTGGATTTCCAAAACCATTTTGATTACAAGTAGCGAAAGTGAATATTCTTACCTTGTTCCTGATATTAGAGGAAATGCTTTCACCTTTTTCATCATGGAGTATAACATTAGTTGTGGATTTGCCATGTATGGCCTTTACTATGTTGAGGTCAGCTCCTTCTATGATCACTTTCTGGAGAGTCTTTATTATAAATGGTTGTTGAATTTGGTCAAAAGAATTTTCTGCATCTACTGAGATGATCATATGGTTTTTATTCTTCAGTTTTTGATATGGTGCATCACACTAATTAATTTGCATACACTAAAGAATACCTGTGAGTGAGTGAGTAAAGTCACTCACTCGTGTCCGACTCTTTGCCCGACTCTTTGCGACCATGTGGACTGCAGCCCACCAGGCTTCTCAGTCCATGGGATTCTCCAGGCAAGAATACTGGAGTGGGTTGCCATTTCCTTTTCCAGGAGATCTTCCCGACCCAGGAACTGAACCCGGGTCTCCCACATTGGAGGCAGACGCTTTAACCTCTGAGCCACCAGGGAAGTCTATCACTGGGATAAATCCTCACTTAACTGTGGTGTGTGATCCTTTTACTGTAATATTGGATTTGGTTTGCTAATGTTTTGCTGAAGATTTTTGAGTCTATATTCATCAGTGATATTGTCATAATTTTCTTTTTGTGGTATCTTTGTATGCTTTGGTATCAGGTTGATCGTGGCCTCACTGAATGAGTTTGTGGGTGTTCCTTTCTCTGAACATTTTGCAATAGTTTAGGACAGGTGTTAACTTTAGAAGGATAGGTATTAAGTTCAGAAAAGTTACAGAACACAAAACTAATACCCAGACATCTATTGAATTTCTATACACTAACAATGAAATATCAGAAAAAGAAATTAAGGAAAAAAATCTTATCTATTATTGTATCAAAAGAATAAATACCTTGGAAAAAATCTACTTATGGAGGCAAAAACCTGTATTCCAAAAACTGTAAGATGCTGATGAAAGAAATTGAAGATGACACAGACAGAATGATATACCATGTTCTTGGGTTGCAAGAATCAATATTGTCAAAGTGACTCTACTACCTTAGGCAATCTACAGATTCATTGTAATATCTATAAAATTACCAGTAACATTTTCCACAAAACTAGAATGAAAAATCTTAAAATTCTTAAAATTTTTAAAACTTTTAAAAAATCTTAAAAAGTCTTAAACACAAAAGACTCCAGATGGTGAAAGAAATCTTGAGAAAGAAAAATGAAGCTGAAGGAATAAGGTTCCCTGACTTCAGTCTATACTACAAAGCTATAGTAATCAGTAATATGGTACTGGCACAAAAACAGAAATATAGATTATTGGAATAGAATAGAAAACCAAGAAATAAACCCACACACCCACTGGTCAGTTTATTTAAGACAAAGGAAGCAAGACTTTACAGTGGAGGAAACACAATCTATTCAATAAGTGGTACTGGGAAAACTGGACAGCTACATGTAAATGAATGAAATTAGAACACTCCTTAACACCATACACCAAAATAAACTAAAATGGATTACAGATCTAAATGTAAGACCATATAATATAAAACTTCTAGAGGAAAACATAGTCAGAACACTCTTACATAAATTCAGCAATATCCTTTTGGATCCACCTCCTACAATAATGAAAATAAAACAAAAATAAACAAATGAGACCTAATTAAACTTAAAAGCTTTTAGACAAAAAAAAGAAATTGTAAAAATGAAAGGACGGGATGTGTGTTGTGTTAGTAGCTCCGCTGTGTCCGACATTTTGCGACCCCATGAACCACAGCCCACCAGGTTCCTCCATCCATAGAACTGTCCAGGCAAGAATACTGAGGTTGGTTGCCATTTCCTTCTCCAAGAGAACAGGATGGGAAAAAATATTTGAAAATTATGTGATTTACAGGGGAACAGTCTCCAAAATATACACATAGTTTATCTAGCTCAATATAAAAAAACCCAACAACTCAACCAAAAAATGGGCAGAGGAACTAAGTAGATATTCCTCCATAGAAGACATACGGATGGCCTAAAGGTACATGAAAATATGCTCAATATTATTAGTTATTCAGTTCAGTCGCTCAGTCGTGTCTGACTTTTAGCGACCCCATGAATCGCAGCATGCCAGGCCTCACTGTCCATCACCAACACCCGGAGTTCAAACTCACATCCATCGAATGGGTGATGCCATCCAGCCATCTCATCCTCTGTTGTCCCCTTTTCCTCCTGCCCCCAATCCCTCCCAGCATCAGAGTCTTTTCCAATGAGTCAACTCTTCATAGGAGGTGGCCAAAGTACTGGAGTTCCAGCTTTAGCATCATTCCTGCCAAAAACACTCAGGGCTGATCTCCTTTAGAATGGACTGGTTGGATCTCCTTGCAGTTCAAGGGAATCTCAAGAGTCTTCTCCAACACCACAGTTCAAGAGCATCGATTCTTTAGTGCTCAGCCTTCTTTACCGTACAACTCTCACATCCATACATGACCACAGGAAAAACCATTGCCCTGACTAGATGGAACTTTGTTGGCAAAGTAAGATCTCTGCTTTTGAATATGCTATCTAGGCTGGTCATAACTTTCCTTCCAAGGAACAAGCATCTTTTAATTTCATGGCTGCAGTCACCATCTGCAGTGATTTTGGAGCCCCCCAAAATAAAGTCTGACACTGTTTCCACTGTTTCCCCATCAATTTCCCATGAAGTGATGGGACCAGAAGCCATGATCTTTGTTTTCTGAATGTTGAGCTTCAAGTCAACGTTTTCACTCTCCTCTCTCACTTTCATCCAGAGGCTTTTTAGTTCCTCTTCACTTTCTGCCATAAGGGTAGTGTCATCTGCATATCTGAGGTTATTAATATTTCTCCCAGTAATCTTGATTCCAGCTTGTGCTTCTTCCAGCCCAACGTTTCTCATGATGTACTCTGCATATAAGTTAAATAATCAGGGTGACAATATAAAGCCTTGACGTACTTCTTTTCCTATTTGGAACCAGTCTGCTGTTCCATGTCCAATTCTAACTGTTGCTTCCTGACCTGCATACAGATTTCTCAAGAGGCAGGTCAGGTGGTCTGGTAGTCCCATATCTTTAAGAATTTTCCACAGTTTATTGTGATCCACACAGTCAAAGGCTTCGGCATAGTCAATAAAGCAGAAATAGATGTTTTTCTGGAACTCTCTTGCTTTTTAGATGATGCAGCTGATGTTGGCAATTTGATCTCTGGTTCCTCTGCCTTTTCTAAAACAAGCTTGAACATCTGGAAGTTCACAGTTCATGTATTTCTGAAGCCTGGTTTGGAGAATTTTGAGCATTACTTTACTAGCATGTGAGATGAGTGCAATCGCACAGTAGTTTGAGCATTCTTTGGCATTGCCTTTCTTTGGAGTTGGAATGGAAACTGACTTTTCCCAGTCCTGTGACCACTGCTGAGTTTTCCAAATTTGCTGGCATATTGAGTGCAGCACTTTCAGAGCATCATCTTCCAAGATTTGAAATAGCTCAACTGGAATTCCATCACCTCCACTAGCTTGTTCATAGTGATGCTTCCTGAGGCCCACTTGTCTTCACATTCCAGGATGTCTGTATGATTAGTTATTAGAGAAATACAAATTGAAACTGCTTCAAAGCAACATCTTACACCATTCAAAATGGTCTTTCCTCCTGTAAAAATACCTAACCAAGAGCTCTTTTTCTTCGTCTCTAGTCTCTGTAATTCTTAGAAATGGGCTTTAACTGGGTTGAACTCAATGAAAGTTTGGAAAGAAGTCACCAGGATGATGGTGAGCTACACTGTAGCTCGGAAGAAAAAAAAAAGTGTAAATGAGTATCCTATGCATATGAGAAGGTAAATATTGTTAGAAGTGGCTTCCAATATAGATTTTAAGTTGAGGATGAATTGCTAACCACCACAAAATTATAATTAAATGAAGAAACGACAATTATAGAGAGATATTGCCATAAAAACCTATAATATGGCTTTTTAAATGTTTGACTATTACAGAAGTCATTCATGTGAATTAATAGTTTAGCATACATTGACACCTATTAAAGGTGTTAATTTTTTGTCTCCTCCAAAATTATCCTCTCATTTTACTCCATGAATCAGGTAAATCCCTAATTTTTTTCTTTTCATTGGGTAACTTCAAGTCTTCTGTCCTTAGCTTAATAAGGAATATTATTTATTCAGGCAAAGTAAGATCAGAGCTGTAATCATTTTTTTGGGTAAATATGTTTCTAAAATGAGTCTTAAATATAACTAGTTCCTAAAGAAACTCAAACTTGTAATCTTTTAAATAAGACTATTGTATGTATGTGTGAGTAACTCTACACTAAAAAAACAAAACAAAATGAAACACGCTGAGTATCAAGCTTTACATTACCTACAAGGGAAATCAGTTTCATTCTTTGTGAAATAAGCAACTGTTGCTATGGTGAGAATCTGACTGAGATACAGGTTGCTATCATGTATAATGTTTCAAAATCCTTAATACTTTACTGTGTGACCAGAGTGTCTGAACACTCTCAAAGGATTTACTAGCAGCATAAATGCATTCTGTGTTTACGGTAACCATACAGTATTTAACAGATGATCAGCATTCAAAAAGTATCTATTAAAATTTTATCATAAGTATGAAACTATGCCAAGTTCCTTTGGATAGATACAAAGTAAAATAACTCCACAAGGAACATGCATTGCAGCTGAAGAGATGACATACACCCATTAAAATTTGAACTGAGAATTAAATAAAAACATGATACACAGTTCAAGAGAGGTTATAAAAAATGTGAGGTATTTGAGGAATGGTAAAAATAATTAGGACAAAGTGTCAGGGGAAATAAAAATCTCTTAGAGGAGTATGTGAGATTTTTTTAATGGCTTTCAGTAGTCTATGGCAGTCAAATCTTAAAGAAGAGGTAAGATTTGGAAAAACTAAGTGAAACAGAGCATATATTATCTTCTGGGAATAAATGTAGAGGATCTGAGGAAGCCTGGGGCGTACAGATTGTAAAAACTCAGAACTTTTACAAGGAGCAAAAAAACAGCAATCCAAATAATAGAACTTTGGAATAAGGCTGATGCATTCAAGGCCAAGTAGAAGTCCCATTGTCAAAACCTGGGAACAAACTGTGAGCAACATTAAGGAAACATTAAGTTTATATGGCCAGTGCATATATCTTTGGGGCTTCCCAGGTGTTACTAGTGGTAAAGAACCCGCTTGCCAGTGCAGGATACATAAAAGACAAGAGAGACTTGGGTTCAGTCCTTGGGTCAGGAGGATCCCCTTGAGGAGGGCATGGCAACCCACTAGAGTATTCTTCCCTAGAGAATCCTAAGGACAGAGGAGCTTGGAGGGCTAAGAGTTCATAGGGTCGAACAGAGTTAGACATGACTGAAGCAACTTAGCATGTATATATCTTTGACATTTTCATTCAGAGGACTGCATATAACCTACAAACAGTGATCCTTTTGTGATTAACTGTTGCCAAAGGAGGTAAAAAGAGATTTATGTAAGAAGCCTTTCCCCTGGGACTATACCTCTCACAAAGTAGCCTTATAATAGTTAAAGAGAGATGTCTGAGGCTTAGAGTCTCCCAGATATGGTTCCACTCTCTCTGCCCTTCTACTAGCATGCATCCCATTATCCCACTTCACAAAAGGCTAGTAAAGTGATTACTGTGCAATTGCAGTTTGCATTTTCACCCCCATCCATGGATTCAACCAACTCTAATTCAAAACTTTGAGAAACATTTCAGAAAGCTCCAAAAGCAAAATTTGAAATTGCCATGCACTGCCAACATAGCATTTACCTAGTATGTACAACTATTTACATAACATTTATATTGTTCAGTTCAGTTCAGTCACTCAGCCATGTCCGACTCTGCAACCCCATGAATCGCAGCACGCCAGGCCTCCCTGTCATCAACTCCCGGAGTTCGCTCAGACTCACATCCATCGAGTCAGTGATGCCGTCCAGCCATCTCATCCTCTGTTGTCCCCTTCTCCTCCTGCCCCCAATCCCTCCCAGCATCAAAGTCTTTTCAGTGAGTCAACTCTTCACATGAGGTGGCCAAAGTACTGGAGTTTCACCTTTAGCATCACTCCTTCCAAGAGATAATTCAAAGTAAATGGGAGGATGTATACAGTTTATATGTGGATATTATGACATGTATAAGGGACCTCAGTATCTGCAGATTTGAAACTGAAGGGTTTTCTGGAACTGATACCCCACAGATACTGAAAGACAACTGCAACCTTCTTTAAATTTCCATGGATAAGTCCTGTTAATTATTAGACTGAATATTTGCTTTCTTTAATCCATCTTTCTATTCTATCCATTTAGAAAAACTCAACCTTTTTATCACAATTACTACATTCATTTCATTACAGCCCATTTACTTCTTTTAAATCTGAAATAAATAAAAAACAATGATTTCTAATTTATTCATTTCAGTGAACATTTACCACTAGTATCTAGTGACATATCTGCAGCATTCAGCTTTTCTGACATGCCCTCTGTTTGGAAAAGCTCCATTTTGTTTCTTTCCACAGCAACAACATGCTAGTTACCCTCATGCTTGTGTGATCCTTCATCTTCTTTTCTGCTTTATTTCACCATCAGAATTTGGAATGCCTGTAAATTTTCTCCTTGAATTCTGATGTCTCCTGGACAATGTCCTCTGGTAAAATTATTTAACCTGCACACACACACACACATGCTTTTGATGCAAAGATTCATATATCCTATTATCTGCTAGACACCTTGACTTGAATGTTTTCACCTATGTCTGAAATCTAGTACCTTGCCCTAAATCTTACTCTTACGTTGTATTTTAGTTGATAGAAAGAGTATCCATCTGTTCACCAAAGTGAAAGCCTGATAGGCAAATTTGACTCATCCATTCCTCAGCCTCCAAATGTACTAAATCAAGTCTCTCAGCTTGCTTCCAGACATTCTGGTAATCTATCCTGCCCAACGCTGTGCTGTAAATACTTAATGACTAGTTCTCTGGGAGAAAGTTTAGAGCTGGATTTCTGGCACTTGATAATTATCTTTGGGTAGATAATATCCACCACAGCAGATTTCAAGCCAGCAAAGTGATATAACTGAACACATAGTTCACTCAATTCTAATGAGTCAGCTCATTTTCAAGCAGCCAATTTTATGCCTCACTTTCTACGACTGTTTATCCTTTATTCAAGAGCTATTGAATAAAGGATATTTTGCTTTGCTAACATGCTAGTTTACTATGCTACTTCAACAGTTTCCTACCAGGCATTCTTGCCTCAACTGCTGTCCCTTAATAATTCATCTTCTATCCTGCTTTTGTAGAAATTTTCCTAATACACAAATTTGATCTTTCACTTTATTGTCTAAATCACATCAGTGGCTTCCTGCTAACCCATTCACATAGTCCAGAAAAGGAGTAATGATTGTAAGGTCTTTCATGGTTTGGTAGGTGTTGTCTCATAAGCATAAGCTTTTCATCCACCTATATTGCACTGTTGTCATTCCACTTATACACCATGCAGTTGTCCCCTTTATACAGTCTGTCAGTTCTGCTTGGAATGAGCATCCCATTCTATCCACTTCCACACACTTGATATGTCTGGCTAACTCATGTTTAAATGTTTAAGATATATTAAAATTATTTTCATTCTAAGGAAGTGTCCAACGATTTTCTGCACAATCCTTCCCTGCTCCCAGTAAGTTAACCTTTCTAGTGTCACAGCTATTTGCATTACAAATGATAAACTATGTGTGACTAGTCCAAAAATAGAAGAAAGGAGGGAAAGGTAGGATAAACAGAAATATAAAGTTCTCTATTAGATAGAGATAGTTCTCTAAATTTTGTCAATGTTTTTATACGATGTATTTTAAATCTATATAAAAAAGGAAGACTGTTATAGAAAGTCAATAAAACAATGTCCTTCTTCTAAGAAAAAATATATCAAATAAATGCCTAGAAAATTTCCAATTAAAAATATGGAAAGATACGATCTGTAAACATATTACAGAACAGTTACTTTTATTCTCTTCCCCTCTTCACAAACACACAAAATCTATTATGTCTATACAAATATTAGACAAAATAAACTCTAAGGAAAAAATTACTTGAGATATACAAAGGCCCTTTCATTATGATTAAGAGCATTTAACAATATTAAGTCTGTACACATATAATAATATAACTTCAGACATTAAAACAAGCATTTATAATATTAAAAGACAGGAGAGACATACATATACATGTTAAATAAGTGTTAGTTGCTCAGTAGGGTCTAACTCTTTGCAACCCCATAGACTGTAACCTGCCAGTCTCATCTGTCCATGGAATTCTCTAGGCAAGAATACTGGAGTGGGTAGCCATGGTCTTCTCCAGGGATCTAACCTGGTCTCCTGCACTGCACGCAGATTTTTATCGTCCAAGCCACCAGGAAGCTCTACATATACCCATAGTAGGGACTTTGACACACTTCTCTCAGAAACTAATAGAAAAAGCAGACAATAAATCATCAAGTAATCAGAAGATCTGAGCAACTAATGTAATAAAATTGATCCAAGTGGCATCAATAGAATAGAGTCTCCAGTGTTAACAGTACATACATTTTTTTAAGTGTGCATGAAACACTTACAGAAGCTGATTATCTCCTGTGTTACTAAGCAAGTATAATCTTGCTTACAATTGTGAACCTTCAATGAAATCCAACCACTGTCAATAATAACTCTGAGAAAAATCTATAAATATTAACTATCCCTCTGCTGAAATCAAATTATATGTACTCATGTTGTTAAAATGATGAAGAAATGCCCTTTCTAGGATATGACTATTGGATTCTAGAAAAATGCAGAAGAGAAATTTGTGTTAGTGGCTGGCAATAGCCTGAGATAGGAAGTGGGAGATATTTTTGTGTTTCAATTTCTCCCAGGTTGTCTCTTTTCTCCTTTCCTTCTGTCCCATGATTTTTGCTTAGTTAAAAGCCTCAGAGTAAAATATTCAGACTGGGAATTTTTAAAGTCTCCTCAATGCATTGTTGATGATGAAGGAAATAGAGTTGAACATAACTAATATTTCTGATGTTTACATTATATTAGGGGAGAGAAATGTTTCTATATATTAATTAAGGAAAGAAAATTAAAATTTTCCATTAAACTGCCTGGTCAAATCTTCACAAAGACTTGAACCAATAATGAATACTCTAAGTATTTTAAAATTATAATCTATTATCATTTTAAGAAAATATTCATTTATCAGTTAGTTATAGTCACAATGAAATCTATAAATTTAATATTTAATATTAAATATTTAAATTTAATATTTAATATTAAAGTATTACTGTGAATATGGTGGAAGATAGAAAAATATATCTAATATGTAAAACCATAGAAATATCTTTTTATTATAGTTACCATCTTACTTTTCACTCACTCTAATATCTACACCATATTCAGCATATATAAGTCCTAAAAAAATTTAAATTTATCAAACTGAGCAGAATCCCATGAAAACAAACAATGTGTAATAGTGTATGCAGAAACTGTTTATTTGTCCTAGAGATTCTTCACTTATAAATATAGATTTATTATTAAATATTGGCATAGTACAGTGATGTTTTTGGAAGTGCATATCGAAATGCATTACTTGGATGCAAACTCAAAAACGACAGAATAATCTCTGTTTGTTTTCAAGGAAAACCATTCAATATCACAGTAATCCAAGTCTATGCCCCAACCGGTAACAATGAAGAAGCTGAAGTTGAACGGTTCTATGAAGACTTACAAGACCTTTTAGAACTAACACTCAAAAAAGATGTCTTTTTCATTATAGGGACTAGATGCAAAAGTAGGAAGTCAAGAAACTCCTTGAGTAACAGACAAATTTGGCCTTCGAATACGGAATGAAGCAGGGCAAAGGCTAACAGAGTTTTGTCAAGAGAACACACTGGTCATAGCAAACACCCTCTTCCAACAACACAAGAGACGACAATACACATGGACATCACCAGATGGTCAACACTGAAATGAGATCAATTATATTCTTTGTAGCCAAAGATGGAGAAGCTCTATACGGTCAGCAAAAAAAGACTGGGAGCTGAATGTGGCTCAGATCATGAACAGCTTATTGCCCAATGTAGACTTAATGTGAAGAAGGTGGGGGAAACCACTAGACCATTCAGGTATGACTTCAATCAAATTCCTTATGATTATACAGTGGAAGTGAGAAATAGACTTAAGGGACTAGATCTGAGGGATAGAGTGCCTGATGAACTATGGACAGAGTTTCATGACATTGTACAGGAGACAAGAATCAAGACCATCCCCATAGAAAAGAAATGCAAAAAAGCAAATAGCTGTCTGGGGAGGCCTTAAAAGTAGCTGTGAAAAGAAGAGAAGTGAAAGCAAAGGAGAAAAGGAAAGATATAAGCATCTGAATGCAGAGTTCCAAAGAATAGCAAGAAGAGATAAGAAAGCCTTCTTCAGCCATCAATGCAAAGAAATAGAGGAAAACAACAGAATGGGAACGACTAGAGATCTCTTCAAGAAAATTAGAGATACCAAGGGAACATTTCATGCAAAGATGGGCTCAATAAAGGACAGAAATAGTATGGGCATAACAGAAGCAGAAGATATTAAGAAGAGGTGGCAAGAATACACAGAGCTGTACAAAAAGATCTTCTCGACCAAGATAATAATCACAGTGTTGTGATCATTCACCTATAGCCAGACATCCTGGAATATGAAGTCAAGTGGACCTCAGAAAGCATCACTACGAACAAAGCTAGGGGAGGTGATGGAATTCCAATTGATCTATTTCAAAACTTGAAAGATGATGCTGTGAAAGTGCTGTGCTCAATATGCCAGCAAATTTGGAAAACTCAGCAACAGCCACAGAAATGGAAAAGGTCAGTGTTCATTCCAATCCCAAAGGAAGGCAATGCAAAAGAATGTTCACACTAACACAAAATTGCACTCACCTCATGTGCTAGTAAAGTAATGCCCATAATTCTCCAAGCCAGGCTTCAGCAATACATGAACCGTGAACTTCCTGATGTTCAAGCTGGTTTTAGAAAAGGCAGAGGAACCAGAGATCAAAATGGCAACATCTGCTGGATCATGGAAAAAGCAAGAGAGTTCCATAAAAACGTCTATGCCTGCTTTGTTGACTGTGCCAAAGCCTTTGACTGTGTGGATCACAGCAAACTGAAAAATTCTGAAAAAGATGGGAATGCCAGACAACCTGACCTGCCTCTTGAGAAACCTGTATGCAGGTCAGGAAGCAACAGTTAGAACTAGACATGGAGCAACAGACTGGTTCCACAAAGGAAAAGGAGAATGTCAAGGCTATATATTGTCACTCTGCTTATTTAACTTCTGTGCAGAGTACATCATGAGAAATGCTGGGCTGGAAGAAGCACAAGCTGGAATCAAGATTGCTGGGAGAAACATCAATCAGCTCAGATATGCAGATGACACTACCCTTATGGTAGAAAGTGAAGAGGAACTAAAAAACCTCTTGATGAAAGAGGAGAGTGAAAAAGTTGGCCTATAGCTCAACATTCACAAAACGAAGTTCATGACATCTGGGCCCATCACTTCATGGGAAATTGATGGGGAAACAGTGGAAACAGTGTCAGAATTTATTTTCGGGGGACTCCAAAATCACTGCAGATGGTGACTGTAGCCATGAAATTAAAAGACGTTTGCTTCTTGGAAGAAAAGTTATGACCAACCTAGATAACATATTGAAAAGGAGAGACCTTACTTTGCAAACTAAGGTCCGTCTAGTCAGGGCTGTGGTTTTTCCAGTGGTCGTGTATGGATGTGAGAGTTGGACTGTGAAGAAAGCTGATCACTGAAGAATTGATGCTTTTGAACTGTGGTGTTGGAGAAGACTCTTGAGAGTCCCTTGAACTGCAAAGAGATCCAACCAGTCCATTCTAAAGCAGAACAGCCCTGGGATTTCTTTGGAAGGAATGATGCTAAAGCTGAAACTCCAGTACTTTGGCCACCTCGTGTGAAGAGTTGACTCGTTGGACAAGACTCTAATGCTGGGAGGGATTGGGGGCAGGAGGAGAAGGAGACAACAGAGGATGAGATGCCTGGATGACATCACCTGCTAGATGGACATGAGTTTGAGTGAACTTTAGGAGTTGCTGATGGACAGCGAGGCCTGGCCTACTGTGATTCATAGGGTCACAAAGAGTCGGACATGACTGAGCGACTGAACTAAACTGATGGTCTTATTAAAGTAAAGTAAAGTAGTCGCTTAGTTATGTTTGATTCTTTGCAACCCTATGGACTGTAGCCTAGCAGGCTCCTCTGTGCATAGGATTTCCCAGGCAAGAGTACTGGAGTGGGTTGTCATTTCCTTTTCCAGGGGCTCTTTCTGACCCAGAGATCGAACCTGGGTCTCCAGCATTGCAGGCTTTAACAGAAGTTACATGGTGTCTTGGAGAGCACAAAGTCTGGGCACTAGAAAGCAGACACTGACTGACTGTAACTCTAAACATATCTTTCCATTTTATGTACACTGATTCTTCCAACTATACAGTGAAGTCCTTTGTTTTTAAAATAATTTTGATGCCATTCTAAATCACTTTGAAAGGAAATGGTAATTAGATCAAGAAAAATCATAATTATAAAATATACTGTCAATATTTATCATGCAGTATATATTCATAAAAGAAGTAAATACTTAATAACTTCTGAATTAAAACTGTGGGTTATATCCAATACACACATGAAAACCAAGTATACCATGCAATAATTTCAACATGTTAAAGTCAACCAAGGGAAATTGGTAGTCAGATTTGTTTTTTCCCCCACACTTAAGAGAACCAGAATTAGCTTTTCAGTTACTAGGAATAAAAGTACCATTATAGTAACCCCATCTCTCACAGATTTTAAATAATTAAATATGTATATTTCTGACTATAATGCATTTACATTTTTTAAATGTTCCCAGGGCATAATAACTAAATGATCTCATTCTCTAACAAATTAAGACAGGTCATACAGACCTTTTTCTTATTATTCTTGCCTATGAAGTTAATCCTCACTGAGCTCTCATAAAGACTTCTTTAAGCCTCCCAGGTGAGGGAGAAGCAGCCCTAATGAGCATGAATCAGTGGCATTTGATCCCCACCATAGTTAAATGCAGACACAGATACAATCTTTTGCTCTTCCAAAGCCTTTTAACTCTGAGAATAAAGAACTCAAAATCTCCAACATCAGCAAGCCTTTAAACTAGTTCCTTCTTCAATCCAACAGCTTATCCTCCATTATTTTGCAAAAACAAAGCTACAAGTGTTTTATGGGTTTCATTTGGAGAGAATATGGGGATTGTAGTAGAAAAGGGACCTATATTCCTTGTATTAGAGTTTCTTGTTTCTTCCATTTGATCAGGGAAACTTTCCCTTCCAGAGTATATTGAGCCAAATTGGCAAATAGAAAGAAATTAGTTTATACTATGAGTCAGTGAAGTACCACATAAGTGTGGATTTATATAAGAAATATTTTAGATGAATTAAGTGCTCCTTTGGGAAATAGCTGGAAAAGACACAATACAGATAAGGCAAATAGAAACAGCAACAATAAATTAAGTGCATTCTCATTACATTGTTGCACCCCCTTGACCAGAAACAATAACCTCTCCCCCAATAAATACACAGTCTCAGAAAAAAGATTAGTGTACCCGCAGGGCAAAGCAAACAGATATATCTTGTTATATGTTCAAATAATCGTAAAGCTGTACCTCTGGCAGATGATGGGTAGAAGTGAATTAGAGAGGTCTAGGTGAATTATAGAGGTGGGAATCTTCCATCAGGGAGGCCCAGCTGTCTGCCTCAAGGTGCTTGACCCTGGAAACAGACAACAGGAGCAGCCAAGCAAACGACAGCTGTTGCAGAGAGGAAAAAAGAAATAAGTGAGATTCTCATAATTGGGTCTGGGGATGGTAGGAAGTATTTTCCATCATCATATCTTTTAAGCTTGAGTCAATATCATAGTATTATTAAACTATGGAGTTGTAGATGTACTGTATATCATGCATACACACACGTTTACACAATGCTCACACATACATACATAGTAAAGGTAATTAGTATTGATATTGAATCTTTAAGTAATTTTTCCCATCTTAAAAAAAAAAAGCTGATAGTGAAAAGAAAGCACAAGTAATTTTATGAAAGTATCTCAACAAAGCTGAAGATGTCTCTGTGACACATACTCAGTTCTTGATATTTTCTATGGCTGCTCTCATTAAATTTTATACTACAGAAAAGCTGAACAAAAGCCTGTGCAATGTAAGGGAACAATGATTCGCTTTTGCAAGAAAAAGATTTATAGAGAAAATCACTTGTATCTGACAGTCACTGACATCAGTCCTTAGTTCATGAAAAGTGACTGGGGCCTGATAGATCCTTCTGCCTTTCATCATAAAGCAACTGTTTTTCTTGTCTCAGCAATAAATGGAAAATGAATAACGATCACATTGATGTGTGGGAAAGAGTCTCGTTTTATAACTAGAGAAAAATTTTTACAAATTCAACGATGAATCATTAAAAAATGCAAATTAGACACCTGAAAGTATTTCACAGAATAACACCCTTTCTTTTCCTTTTTGTTTAAAGAAAATATCTACTTAAGAACAGATTTTAAATATATGCATTTAAAAATAAAATTAGCTACTAATAGTGTTTTATTCCATAAAAACGCTATTGAAAAACAAATTTGACTTCTGGGGAAAAAAGATCATTTATTTTTAAATTAACTACATAAAGCAAATATGCAATACTTAACAGTGCACTTAATTTCTCATCACTAATAGTTTGTCTCTTTAGGTAGAAGCAGAAACTATCCCTTTGATTGAACTACATTATTAGTAACAAACTTTGTCATTGAATTACACCTCCAGTATGAATTTACATCTTGACCAGATTAGAGAAAGCTCTAAATAGTCTCAATGATTTAATACATTACTTAAATACAAAAGTGTTTTCTTCTAGGCCTCTATTATTGCCCAGAATGATGTTGGTATAGTTTTACATGTCTCTATTGTTTATTAAAAAAAAAAAAAAGCCACTCTGTTTCTACTTGTATAGTAAAGGGTTTATAATGAAGAATTATGTTTAGTAATAAGAAAATAGTGTTATTCCAAGAACAAGGTCTATAGCCATCTAAGGTCCTTAGAATCCAGATTCTCTGGAGTTGAAAAGAGTTCCTGGTTTCAGATATAAGAATTTAGCAGCTACAAAAACTGCCTGATTGAGTAACAACAAATGAGACTCATCAATATGGCTCTATCATTATCAAAATTAGGACTTTTTCCAAGGACTGATACATGATAGAGACTGGCTTTGACTATTCTCTAATACACATATCCAGTGAAAGAGGCTGAACAACTAAGGGAAATAGTAAACAGTACAACTCAAAAGAAAATAGCAAGTTATACTTATCTACATAATCTAAATATCAGAAACATTAGAACAGAAATATAAAAATATAAAACAAATTATGTGAAAGTAGGATAAAAAAATATCATTTGGTTATATTATATATAAAAATGATAGTTGAAAAGAGAGAACCCAATAGAGAAAGATAAATAATAGAATGAATAAAGACAAATAATAAAAGATCAGCATGAGCATCTCCTACAGAAAACAAGAAAGAAATAAGACACAAAATACTTCAGAAATAAAAATCTTACCTAAAAGTTAAGTTCAAAATTTTAAATAATAAAAATCTCTGAAGAAGAAAATACAAATAAAATGCAGAAATATTTGAAGAAAATTGGCATAAAATTTCCACAAGTATAGGCAGAAATATATTTATAATGTCAAAGATTAGAGATTACAAAAAACTTAGGCATGTTAAGAAAAGTTGAGGAACAATTGTATATGAGGTTTATCAACAGACACACTGGAAGCAGAAGGGAAATTAAATAGCAATTTTAATATTTTGATTAAAAGGATGTTGAACTTATAATTTATATCCAGAAAACTATTTAACTTAATCTATTATTATAAAATATTACCAAAAACACAATTATTAGAGATTTGTAACTGAGAAACCTAATAAAAATGCTTTTAGAAAAGTACTCAAATGATGCCACAAGACAAGAATTGTGAAATAGCTCATTAAAGTTTAGGATGAGGAAAACAAAAGGATTTCCATTCTAAACTTGGACTAAAATTGTGAACAATATTAACTTAGTACAGTGAAGACAGAACTTAGATTCATGAGAAGGTTTATGAGAGGTAGCATTTTGTGTAAATACATATTAAGTTGGCTCTTAAGCTAAGAAACCTAATATAAGAAAAAGACAAATAACTTTTAAATAAACCGAAGAAATCTTGGTCTATTCAATTTAAATCAACAAAAAGAAGAAAATAAAGGAGACAACGGTAAAAAGAAAATAATATAAGAATCAAATATTAACATAATAGTGAATGTAGAAATACATGAATTAAAAGTGCTGAGCTATAGGTAAACATTTGTAAACAGAGTAATTCACCTTCAAACAGGGAAATTTCACTTTAGATATATTAGATTAAAGTTATAAAGTAAGATAATGGTAAGCACCAGCAGGAAGGTAGGGATATAAGAACTCTCATTCTCTCCAGGAGGGACTGTAAATTAGGGCATCCACCAGGAAGCCATTTTGGCAGTTTGTTCCAACTACATAAAACATATTCTAAGAATCAAAAAGTCCAATCCTGGACATTTAAGATCCCAGTGAAATCTTACACTTTTATTAGGAGTCATGTTCTGGGATGTTCATTGCCACATTCACTGTGGTCAGAAGCTGGAGACTTCTGTATCCATAATATATCAAATAAATGTACAGAATTCAGTGAATGTGTCCCACATGTTCTTATTCAACAACAACAAAAAAACATACAGTTAAAAATTATATTATAAATTTGCTAATATGGATAGACTTTGAAATCAAAGCTCAATTAAAAAAAATGAAACAGACTTTAATACAGAACATAATGCTGTTTATGTAAATAAATAAACACATCAGCATATATTTTTAAAGAATATTTAAACATGAAAATATGAGAAATATAACTTGAGAGAGAAAATTTGAGTGGGTTGAGGGATGAAGCTTTAAATAAATAAACCAAAATGAGTAGACAGGTCAATAGTGAAGATGTGCTTTGAACTTCAGGAATATAATTAAATCAATTTTGCTCCTAAACTAAAAATAGTAATAAATATGAAAACCAGATGAATAAGGCATGAGTATTCAAATTATTTTATAACAACTAAAAATGATAGTGGAAAATAAGACTAATATAGTGAGACTGCTAATGCTTCACATTCAGATTCATTGTGAGGATCTGAACTTGTATAAATTGCAGGTGAGGTGTTGATGTATGTTCCCTGTAGGTAACTGTATATCACAAAGAAGAAAAAGGAGTACTTTTTAAAAGGAGTAATAAACAACATCCAAGTATGTTCTTCTCCTTCTTTCCAGCTAAGTGCTTAGAAAATGGCAGGTGTGAGTTGCCTTATAGATGCTCCTCTATAAGGAGTGGAGAATGGGCCCCTCTCATACAACTATAACTATAAACCTGTCAGATCTATTTTCTGAAAGATGAAACAGCCAAATAGCTACTGACAGTGACCATTTGAATTCTACTACCTTGTGTTATTAAATGCTATATCTGAAGAGACCACTATCCAAAAATATGAGATAATGGAAAATAAAGTTATAGCAACATTGAGTCATGCAGAAATTCTACAACACAAAGGAAAGAGAACTTTGTCTTGAAGACACAAATTTGAAAATAATTTACATAACAAACAACAATTTAGAGGAGAACTAGTGGAATCATTAGAATAGATTTATTGTGAGGAACAGATATAAATGGGCTGAGATTGAATGAGAGATGAAAATAGACTGGTGACAACATGAAATAAATTCTTCACTGAAGAAAGTTAGCTGCAAAAGATAATCATAAAGAAAACCAAGTGAATGATGATGAAAAATACTATCAGAATGTAGAAAGATTAAAAATAAATCTTTATAAAAGATTTATGAAAAACATTTGAAAAAAAGTGACAAATGACAAAACATTGCTATCTTTAAATAAATTAAGGATGACAATAAAGTAGTATTAGTGTTAGTTGAAACATTTAAAAGAAAAATGCAATGACAAGTCTCAAAATAGAATGTAGCATATTACAATAATACAGTATTACAAAATTTAACTTTATATATAAACAAAATAAATGAGTTAATATGAAGTAAAAAAAAATACTACACATAAAATAAAGATGGCTTTTAAAATAATAAAGACAGTCTGGTTCATTTATAAATATCAGTTTATATTAACACAAATTCTCTAATTTACAGTTGGATTTTTTTTTAATGAAGAAGATCTTTTGAACAAATTACCATACAGTTGAGCTTATTTCACATGCTAGCAAGGTAATGCTCAAAATCCTTCAAGCTAGGCTTCAACAGTACCTGAACTGAGAACTTCCATTTATACAAGCTGGATATAGAAAAGGCAGAGGAACCAGATATCTAATTTCCAATATTTGTTAGATTATAGAAAAAGAAAGATAATTTCAGAAAAAAACATACACTTCTGCTTCAGCTACCTCAGAGCTTTGACAGTGTAGATCACAGCAAACTGGAAAATTCTTAAAGAGACAAAAATATCAGATCACCTTACCTGTCTCATGAGAAACTTGTATGCAGGTCAAGAAACAACAGTTAGAACTGGACATGAAAATACGAACTGGTTCAAAACTGGGAAAGACCACGACAAGGCTGTCAATTGTCACCCTGCTTACTTAACTTATATGCAGAGTATATAATGAGAAAGGCCAGGCTGGATGAATACAAGCTGAGATCAAGATTACTGGGAGAAATATCAACAACTTCAGACATGCAGACAATACTACTCTAAGGGAAGAAAGTGAAGAGGAACTAGACAGCCTCTTGAGGAGGGTAAAACAGGAGAGTGAAAAAACTGGCTTAAAACTCAACATTCAAAAAACTAAGACCATGGCATTCAGTCACATCACTCCATGGAAAATAGAAAGGAAATAATGGCAGATTTTCTTTTCTTCAGCTCCAAATCAATGCGGATGGTGACTTCAGCCATGGAGTTAAAAGACATTTGCTCCTTGGAAGAAAAGCTATGACAAAGCTAGACAGCATTTAAAAAAGCTGAGACATTGCTTTGCTGTCAAAGGTCTGCATCATCAAAGCTGTGTTTTTTCCAGGAGTCATGTATGTATATGAGAGCTGGACCGTAAAGAAAGCTGAGCACAGAAGAATTGATTTCAAACTGTAGTGCTAGAGAAGATTTTTGACAGTCCCTTGGAGAGCAAGGAGATAAAACAAGTCAATCCTAAAGGGAACCCTGAATATACATTGGAAGGACTTATGCTGAAGCTTAAGTTCCAATACTTTGTCCATCTGATGTGAAGAGGCAACTGATTGAAAAAGACCCTGGTGCTAGGAAAGATTGAAATCAGGAGGAGAAACGGGCAACAGAGAAAGAGATGGGCATGAGTGTGAGCAAATTCTGGGGATGGTGAAGGATGGGGAAGCCTGGCATGCTGCGGTCCATGGAGTTGGAATGACTTAGTGACCGAACAAAAGCAACAACCAAAATTTTTCATAGTTTGATAATTTATCTGTAAGAAGTCTATGATGAAATTTTAATTGGTGAAACACTATACATGCAAAAAGATGCTTACTGCAACATAATGTATAAAGTAAGAAATAGACCCTGATGTTGGGAAAGATTGAGGGCAGGAGAAGGGGGTGACAGAGGATAAGATGGTTCGATGGCATCACCAACACAATGGACACGAGTTTGAGCAAACTCCAGGAGATATTGAAGGACAGGGAAGTCTGGCATGCTTCTGTCCTTGGAGTCGTAGTGTCAGACATGACTTAGCAACTGAGTAACAACAAAGAATAGAAATACCAGTGTGTTCGGAAACAGCATTTTATGTGACAAATTATTATGTACTCATTTAAAAATATTTTAAAAAACTGTTCAATGGTGTTTTTCACAATGAAAAAAATGTTCAAAGGTATTTTCCACAATGAAAAAAAACATATGAAATAATGATTAATGTATATGTTTTTATTTCAATCTCCTAAAGAAGTTTCATAAGACATTGTAATGTATGTGATATTAAAGATAACTGAGTTGGATGACATCAACTCGATGGACATGAATTTGAGCAAGCTCCAGAAGTTGCTGATGGACGGAGAAGCCTGGCATGCTGCAGTCCAAAAAGTCAGACATGACTGAGTGACCAAGAATAAAAAGGATGAATAAAAAGTAATTTCTGCTACATCATGAAATTAATGGTGATTTATGTTTCATCTTTGTAGTTCTGTTATTCTCATATCATCTACCTTGGCTTTATATTGTTTTATTAATGAGTAAAAGTCCATTGAATATAAAGATAAAAGTTAGAAAATAGGAGAAACAATTTCCTTGATCATATTGATTTTGAGTTGCATAAAGATATTCTGAAAATATATTTAATTAGAATTTAGAAATGTTAGTTTTAGTTATGGTGGTTTAGAAGGATTCATCTGTCAGTAACCCACATCAAGAGTACCTGAAACAGAGTGAGTGTGATAATATTGAGAGTTTATAAACAATGACAAAAGTTGAATGTGTATGCACCTGGTGAAATTCCAACATACAATGAAAAGTAAATTATGAAGTAGTCTACCACTGTTTTTTTCTCACCATTGCCGTTTTTGTACAATAAAGAAAAAACTGATAAATTTAAATTGTTAAACTAGGAAGTAAAAAGTGAGGGCAATTCTCTGAACAAGAAATGGAAATGTACTGAGAAGTTATAAATATGTTTGCAACTATGCACACTTTTTCATCAATGTGTAAAACTTCTCATGATCAAAGTTGCAAATTGTATTCATTACTTCCATTCAGGTCATTAACAAGGAGCATTCAAATACAATTTTTTAGTATTGCCTTATTGAATGCACTCAAGTAGCACTTTATAAATGCACAGCAACAACAACAAAAAAACAACAAATATTTATATTTAGCTCTATTAAAGCATATGAACACCAATAATAATGCCTTTGATTCAACTCCATTTAATAATCATTTCACTGGATACAGACACTATCAACCCGTGTGGCACTCATATTTGTGCCAGCTGATTACAGAGTCTCATGCTTCCAAGCTTTACTACAGAAATCTGTAACAAGTTGTTAATAAAACCAATTTAGTTAAATTCAAAGTCTTAAGTTTGTTCCTAATATCACTTTCAAACAGTTAAAATCCAATAATTGTAAAGGCATAGGAACCTAAGCTATTCATGTTTTGGGGAAGGAAAAAAAATCACAGTGAAGGAAACTGGCATTTATAGAATGTCTCATGTGTTCCAGACAAGCTAAGAGATTATTTATCATCATTATCTCATTAATTCAGAAAAGTCCTTGGTGAATTTGAAAATATTATTTCTATTTTATAAATGTAGAAAATTGATAGATTTGATAGATTCCCTAACAACCAGTGTAACAGAGCTAATAAGTGCTGGAGCTTACAATGTCCTAGAGGTTAAAATTTTGTAAAAACTGAGAAACTAATTGCAAAATTTAATTGGAAATGTGAGTTACATAAAATAGTCAAAACAACTTTGCAAAATTATATTTAGAAGTATTAAAGTAACTACTTTCATGACTCACTTTAAAATTATAGTAATCAAGATATTGTGGTGTTGGCCTAGGGACATACATATATATCAATAGAACAGAATATAAAGCTCAGAGACAAACTCATAGTCGGAGACTTTTCACAAAGAGCAAAATAGTTTAGTAATAAACTCTTTGTTGTTTAATCACTAAGTTTGTCTAACTTTTTGTGACCCCATGGACTGTAGCCTTCCAGGCTCTTCTGACCTTGAGATTTCCTAAGCGAGAATACTGGAGTGGGTTGCTGTTTCCTTCTCTAGGGATCTTCCTGACCCAGGGGTTGAACTCACACCTCCTGCACTGGCAGGTGGATTCTTCACTGCTGAGCCACCAGGGACTCTAAAATAAACTAGTTATTCTTTAAAATGAATTTTGCTAAAATAAACTGCTATCTGGAAAAACTGAACCTCAACTTTTAGCTCACATCATAGACAACAATTATTTGAAACGAAAAATAGACTTAAAACTAACAGTTAAGACAGGGAAACAGTGGAAACAGTGTCAGACTTTGTTTTCTGGAGCTCCAAAATCACTGCAGGTGGCGACTGCAGCCATGAAATTAGAAGACGCTTACTCCTTGGAAGAAAAGTTATGACCAACCTAGATAGTATATTCAAAAGCAGAGACATTACTTTGCCGGCTAAGGTCTGACTTAGTCAAGGCTATGATTTTTCCTGTGGTCATGTATGGATGTGAGAGTTGGACTGTGAAGAAGGCTGAACGTTGATGCTTTTGAACTGTGGTGTTGGAGAAGACTCTTGAGAGTCCCTTGGACTGCAAGGAGATCCAACCAGTCCATTCTGAAGGAGATCAACCCTGGGATTTCTTTGGAAAGAATGATGCTAAAGCTGAAACTCCAGCGCTTTGGCCACCTCATGCGAAGAGCTGACTCATTGGAAAAGATTCTGATGCTGGGAGGGATTAGGGGCAGGAGGAGAAGGGGATGACAGAGGATGAGATGGCTGGATGGCATCACTGACTCGATGGACGTGAGTCTGAGTAAACTCCGGGCGATGGTGATGGACAGAGAGGCCTGGCGTGCTGCGATTCATGGGGTCGAATAGTCGGACACAACTGAGCGACTGAACTGAACTGAACTAAATCTATTAAAAGAGAAAAAAATAAAAAAACTAGAGGAAAAAGAGAAGAAAGCTTTTGTATCCTTGGATTAGGCAAAATCCCTAGGACATAAGAAGTCTGAACCTTTAACAACTATTGTATATAGATAGACAGATAAAAGTTGAAATTCATCTACACTTTAAAACTGCTCATTAGATGACATATTAAGAGAATAAAGAGGCAAGCTACAGACAGGGAAAATATATGCATAACATATATTTAACAAAGAACTTGTCTAGAATGTTAAAATGAATGCTTACAACTCAATAACAATGGAGTAGAATATTAATATTAAAAATTGAGCAAAAGATTTGAAAAATCATCTCACCAAAGTGTGACAAATAAGCATATGAAAGAACTCTTGACATTTGTTGTGGGAAAATTCAAGCAAAAACATCAATGAGATACAGCTACACAGAATTATGAAGGCTGAAGTGTTAAAATATTGACAATATATTCAGTTGCAAGAAAGTGAAGCAATGACAACTTTCATATGTTGTTGAGAAAATGCACAGTGGCATTCCTACTTTAGGACAGTTGGTGGTCTCACAAAAAATTAAACACCAGCTCATTATGCAACCCAGAAATTTCAGCTTCTAGGACTATGTATAGAAGATTGAAAACATATATCCACACGAAGAATTAGACAAAAGTGACCATAGAAGATTCATTTATAATAGCTGAAACTTGGACAAATTAAAATATGTATCATTCTGAATTAATAAACAAAAATGTATATAATTTTGAAAAACACCACTATTAATTACTAATTAGTAAAAGGGAATAAACTAGTTATTTATACAGAGAACATGCATGGATCTCAAAAGCATTTTGTTGGGATAAGGAACACAGACATAAATGATCACTTAATGTTTCTATTTATGTAATATTTTAGAAAAGCAGAAAATTTGGGATAGAAATCAGCTCTGTGGTTTCTAGAGACCAAGGTCAGAAGAAGGAAATAGTTGCACAGTGGCACTAGAAAACTGATACAAATGTTGTATATGTCAGTTGCTAAGGTAGTTATATACATACACATATTTGTCAAAATTCATTGATTTGAGAACTTAAGATCAATTAATTGTAGTGTATGTCTATTATACCACAACAAAGTTGAATTTACAAAGATTGGATTTGGCTAGTACTGGAATCCATACTCTTGCGCACTGATAATTCTAAAACAGTCAAATCATTTATCATGACCAAAAATGTACAAAAATTATCTTGTGTTAAATTTTAGTATCTGGGAGTTTGTTTGTTCACAGTCAACCTATAGGTTTAATTAGACTATGAATGACTTTATCTGTATTTTGCAAACACAAATGTTTCTTGATTCTAATCTAACTGGCATATCTTTTTAAATAATGTAGCAAATGTGGTGGTTTAGAACAGTTTTATTTGTTTATATTTTAAATTTCAGTCACTGGTAATCTTGAAATTAAATAAATCTTATGTATAATGGTAACATCTTTCTAGTCTTGATATTGTCCATATCACACGTCTGTCTGTCTAACTGTGAGTTAAAGTTTATGGAAAACATCATAGTTACTGGACTGCTATTTATTACTTTGATTGCTAGTTGGCATTGCTTTTGTTTATTTGACCTGAAAATTGCATCTATTGTGACTGATAAGCAATATCTAGATAAACATCAAATAATGCACTCACATAATTTTTATTTTTATGAATCCATATAAGGATATCAGAAAAGAAAGTAGTTACAATAATGAATTTTAAAGAATATTTACAATTAATGATTCAGTTAACAAAATATCTAAACTAAATTAAATGGAATTTACATTTTAATAAATGCATATATGATTTAATACATGTAGTATTTGTGAAAAACAGATAGTTATGCCCTGTTTTAAATGTACATAGAAATTGCTATTTGACTTTGCTACAAGAAGAAGAACAAAAAGTAACTAATATTTACTTAATGCCTTTTATTTATCAGTTGATTTCAGTTCTAATAATTCCTTTATTCATTAGGCAAGCCCTCACTAATTTTTAGCGAGTATTATGGATGCTGTACCTTCAGTGATTATCAAGACTGACATTACATTTTCTAGTCCAGATTGTAGACAGGGACTATATGGTTAACTGTTAATGGAAGGATCTTAGCAATAAACAAAATATATTTACCTTAAAATCTTGGAGATAGGAAGGAACAGTAAGAGTATTTATCAAAGACTTCTAAATCTCCTCTAATGTCTCATCAACCATCTAATTTTCAGTAGGTCCATTGCAAAAAAGCAAAATGGCTATCTGGGGAGGCCTTACAAATAGCTGTGAAAAGAAGAGAGGTAAAAAGCAAAGAGAAAAGGAAAGATATAAGCATCTGAATGCAGAGTTCCAAAGAATAGCAAGAAGAGATAAGGAAGCCTTCCTCAGTGATCAATGCAAAGAAATAGAGGAAAACAACAGAATGGGAAAGACTAGAGGTCTCTTCAAGAAAATTAGAGATACCAAGGGAACATTTCATGCAAAGATGGGCTCAATAAAAGACAGAAATGGTCTGGACCTAACAGAAGCAGAAGATATAAGAAGAGCTGGCAAGAATACATGGAAGAACTGTACAAAAAGATCTTCATGAACCAGATACTCATGATGATGTGATCACTAATCTAGAGCCAGACATCTTGGAATGTGAAGTCAAGTGGTCCTTGGAAAGCATCACTACGAACAAAGCTAGTGGAGGTGATGGAACTCCAGTGGACCTGTTTCAAATCCTGAAAGATGATGCTGTGAGAGTGCTGCACTCAGTATGCCAGCAAATTTGGAAAACTCAGCAGTGGCCACAGGACTGGAAAAGGTCAGGTTCCATTCCAGTTCCAAAGAAAGGCAATGCCAAAGAATGCTCAAACTACCACACAATTGCTCTCATCTCACATCCTAGTAAAGTAATGCTCAAAATTCTCCAAGCCAGGTTTCAGCAATATGTGAATCATGAACTCCCTGATGTTCAAGCTGGTTTTAGAAAAGGCAGAGGAACCAGAGATCAAATTGCCAACATCCGCTGGATCATGGAAAAAGCAAGAGGGTTCTAGGAAAACATCTATTTCTGCTTTATTGACTATGCCAAAGCCTTTGACTGTGTGGATCATAATAAACTGTGGAAAATTCTGAAACAGATGGGAATACCAGACCACCTGACCTGCCTCTTGAGAAATCTATATGCACGTCAGGAAGGAACAGTTAGAACTGGAGATGGAACAACAGACTGGTTCCAAATAGGAAAAGGAGTACATCAAAGCTGTATATTGTCACCCTGATTATTTAACTTCTATGCAGAATACACCATGAGAAATGCTGGACTGGAAGAAGCACAAGCTGGAATCAAGATTGCTGGGAGAAATATCAATCAACTCAGATATGAAGATGACACCACCCTTATGGCAGAAAGTGAAGAGGAACTAAAAGCCTCTTGATGAAAGTGAAAGAGGAAAGCAAAAAGTTGGCTTAAAGCTCAACATTCAGAAAATGAAGATCATGGCATCCAGTCCCATCACTTCATGGCAAATAGATGGGGAAACAGTGGAAACAGTGTCAGACTTTATTTTGGGGGCTCCAAAATCACTGCAGATGGTGACTGCAGCCATGAAATTAGAAGACACTTACTCCTTGGAAGAAAAGTTATGACCAACCTAGATAAGTACATTCAAAAGCAGAGACATTACTTTGCCAACTAAGGTCCGACTAGTCAAGGCTGTGGTTTTTCCTGTGGTCATGTATGGATGTGAGAGTTGGACTGTGAAGAAGGCTGAGCGCTGAAGAATTGATGCTTTTGAATTGTGGTTTGGAGAAGACTCTTGAGAGCCCCTTGGACTGCAAGGAGATCCAACCAGTCCATTCTGAAAGATATCAGTCCTGGGTGTTCTTTGGAGGGAATGATGCTGAAGAGGAAACTCCAGTACTTTGGCCACCTCATGTGAAGAGTTGACTCATTGGAAAAGACTCTGATGCTGGGAGGGATTGGAGGCAGGAGGAAAAGGGGACGACAGAGGATGAGATGGCTGGATGGCATCATGGACTCGATGAAGGTGAGTCTGAGTGAACTCCAAGAGATGGTGATGGACAGGGAGGCCTGGCGTGCTGCAATTTATGGGGTCACAAAGAGTCGGATACAACTGAGTGACTGAAATGAACTGATTGTTGCATAGAATAAGGGTTACATTTTCAGTTCTTGTGGTCATATGTAAATATTTGTCAAAGTTTTCCTAATGAAGCCTGGAAGCCAGCTTCTTTGAAATTTATCTTCATTGAATCCTCCTTTATGATGACTGGAATGATGGAAGTAGCCCAATGCCATTTTTTCTATGGAGCACAAATGTAAGAGTACTTTCAAAGCTCCACCTAAGTACTACACTGATTTCCCATCTGAGTGTGATGTTCTCCATAGTTGTCTCAGACCCTGCTCCTGATTTTATATTCACTATCCTATTCTTAATAAGTTTCCCTAAGCCTTCTAGTCAGCTAATGGTGTTCAGCACATTCTACTTCCAAATATTCCACCCTGGCATATTGTGTATTTTCAGTTGCAGGATCTTGAATGGAATAAACAGGAAGTTGTTTCATTGACTTTCTTCAGTTCTTTTCCCTGAAGCATATCATGAAACCTTTATGCAAGAGGAAATAACCATCCTTAATTTCAAGATAGCTGAATATTGAGGAATATCCAAATGAACAGGCCTTGTTAAATTTTCATCAGTTTAGCAGACTTAACTCTTGCTCTTTGTAGAATCATATTTTTCTGTGATTTTCTCATCAAACCTAGCATAAAAACACACAGGACTGACCAGTTTTTCTTTTTTATATTAATTTCCTTAGGAGAGATTTCATCATGTAAAACTTACGCTAAAAATGTGTACTCTTTTTTTTTCTGTTCATCTGTTTTTGTCAGTTTAATTTTCAGACATGCCAAGGACCATACGAGCATAGGAAAAATTGTTTTTTACTGCAGTTTCCTCTTGAACAACACTCTAGGTTAGATTCTCTCTGGTGGCTCAGAGGTTATAGCGTCTGCCTACAATGCAGGAGACTGGGTTCAATCCCTGGGTTGGAAAGATCCCCTGGAGAAGGAAAGGGCAATCCACTCCAGTATTCTTGCCTGGAAAATCCCATGGACAGAGAAGCCTAGTAGGTTACAGTCCATGGGGTCGCAAAGAGTCAGACACGACTGAGCAACTTCACCTCACCTCAAGGCCAGTAGAAACGTCTCTGACTCAACTTGGAATTGAGAACATATAATTTAATGAATAAGATATCAGTTCAGTTCAGTTCAGTTCAGTCGCTCAGTCATGTCTGACTCTTTGCGACCCCATGAATTTCCAGCACTCCAGGCCTCCTTGTCCATCACTATCTCCCAGAGTTCACTCAGACTCAGTTCAACAAGTCAGTGATGCCATCCAGCCATCTCATCCTCTGTCGTCCCCTTCTCCTCCTGCTCCCAATCCTTCCCAGTATCAGAGTCTTTTCCAGTGAGTCAGCTCTTCCCATGAGGTGACCAAAGAGTTCCAGCTTTAGTAGCATTCCTTCCAAAGAAACCCAGGGTTGATCTCCTTCAGAATGGACTGGTTGGATCTCCTTGCAGTCCAAGGGACTCTCAACAGTCTTCTCCAACACCACAGTTCAAAAGAATCAATTCTTTGGTGCTCAATCTTCTTCACAAGCCAACTCTCACAACCATACATGACCACAGGAAAAACCACAGCCTTGACTAGATGGACCGTAGTCGGCAAAGTAATGTCTCTGCTTTTGAATATACTATCTAGGTTGGTCATAACTTTTCTTCCAAGGAGTAAGCGTCTTTTAATTTTATGGCTGCAGTCACCATCTGCAGTGATTTTGGAACCCCCAAAATAAAGTCTGACACTGTTTCCACTGTTTCCCCATCTATTTGCCATGAAGTGATGGGACCAGATGCCATGATCTTTGTTTTCTGAATGTTGAGCTTTAAGCCAACTTTATTGCTTTCCTCTTTCACTTTCATCAAGAGGCTCTTTGCTCTTCTTCACTTTCTGCCATAAGAATGGTATCATCTGCATATCGGAGGTTATTGATATTTCTCCCAGCAATCTTGATTCCAGCTTGTGTTTCTTCAAGTTCAGTATTTTTCATGATGTATTCTGCACAGAAATTAAATAAACAGGGTGACAGTGTACAGCCTTGACGTACTCCTTTTCCTATTTGGAATCAGTCTGTTGTTCCATGTCCCATTCTAACTGTTGCTTCTGGGCCTGCATATAGATTTTTCAAGGGGCAGGTCAGGTGGTCTGGTATTCCCATCTGTTTCAGAATTTTCCACAGTTTATTGTGATCCACACAGTCAAAGGCTTTGGCATAGTCAATAAAGCAGAAATAGATGTTTTCTTAGAACCCTCTTGCTTTATTCCATGATCCAGCGGATGTTGGCAATTTGATCTCTGGTTCCTCTGCCTTTTCTAAAACCAGCTTGAACATCAGGGAGTTCATGATTCACATATTGCTGAAACCTGGCTTGGAGAATTTTGAGCATTACTTTACTAGGATGTGAGATGAGAGCAATTGTGTGGTAGTTTGAGCATTCTTTGGCATTGCCTTTCTTTGGAACTGGAATGGAACCTGACCTTTTCCAGTCCTGTGGCCACTGCTGAGTTTTCCAAATTTGCTGGCATACTGAGTGCAGCACTCTCACAGCATCATCTTTCAGGATTTGAAACAGGTCCACTGGAGTTCCATCACCTCCACTAGCTTTGTTCGTAGTGATGCTTTCCAAGGACCACTTGACTTCACATTCCAAGATGTCTGGCTCTAGATTAGTGATCACATTATCATGAGTATCTGGCTCATGAGGATCTTTTTTGTACAGTTCTTCCATGTATTCTTGCCAGCTTTTCTTAATATCTTCTGCTTCTGTTAGGTCCAGACCATTTCTGTCCTTTATCAAGCCCATCTTTGCATGAAATGTTCCCTTGGTATCTCTAATTTTCTTGAAGAGATCTCTCGTCTTTCCCATTCTGTTTTTTTTTGCCTCTATTTCTTTGCATTGATCACTGAGGAAGGCTTCCTTATCTCTTCTTGCTATTCTTTGGAACTCTGCATTCAGATGCTTATATCTTTCCTTTTCTCTTTTGCTTTTTGCGACTCTTCTTTTCACAGCTATTTGTAAGGCCTCCCAGAAAGCCATTTTGCTTTTTTGCATGTCTTTTCCATGGGGATGGTCTTGATCCCTGTCTCCTGTACAATGTCACGAACCTCCGTCCATAGTTCATCAGGCACTCTATCTGTCAGATCTAGGCCCTTAAATCTGTTTCTCACTTCCACTGTATAATCATAAGGGATTTGATTTAGGTCATACCTGAATGGTCTAGAGGTTTTCCCTACTTTCTTCAATTTCAGTCTGAATTTGGTAATAAGGAGTTCATGATCTGAGCCACAGTCAGCTCCCGATCTTGTTTTCGTGAACTGTATAGAGCTTCTCCATCTTTGGCTGCACAGAATATAATCAATCTGATTTCGGTGTTGACCATCTGGTGATGTCCATGTGTAGACTCTTCCTTTGTGTTGTTGGAAGAGGTTGTTTGCTATGACCAATGCATTTCATTGGCAAAACTCTATTAGTCTTTGCCCTGCTCCATTCCAAGGCCAAATTTGCCTGTTACTCCAGGTGTTTCTTGACTTCCTACTATAGCATTCCAGTCCCCTATAATGAAAAGGACATATTTTTCGGGTGTTAGTTCTAAAAGATTTTGTAGGTCTTCATAAAACCGTTCAACTTCGGCTTCTTCAGCATTACTGGTTGGGGCATAGACTTGTAATATTGAATGGTTTGCCTTGGAGATGAACAGAGATCATTCTGTTGTTGTTGAGGTTGCATCCAAGTACTGCATTTTGGACTCTTTTGTTGACCATGATGGCTACTCCATTTCTTCTGAGGGATTCCTGCACACAGTTTTAGATATAATGGTCATTAGAGTTAAATTCACCCATTCCAGTCCATTTTAGTTCGCTGATTCCTAGAATGTCGATGTTCACCCTTGCCATCTCTTGTTTGACCACTTCCAATTTGCCTTGATTCATGGACCTGACATTCCAGGTTCCTATGCAATATTGCTCTTTACAGCATTGGATCTTGCTACTATCACCAGTCACAGCCACATTTGGGTACTGTTTTTGCTTTGGCTCCTTCCCTTCGTTTTTTCTGGAGTTATTTCTCCACTGATCTCCAGTAGCATACTGGGCACCTAATAACCTGGGGAGTTCCTCTTTTGGTATCCTATCATTTTGCATTTTTATACTGTTTATGAGGTTCTCAAGGCAAGAATACTGAAGTGGCTTGCCATTCCCTTCTCCAGTGGACCACATTCTGTCAGACCTCTCTACCCTGACCTGCTCATCTTGGGTTGCCCCACAGGCATGGCTTGGTTTCACTGAGTTAGACAAGGCTGTGGTCCTAGTGTGATTAGATTGACTAGATTGACATGTCTGACTCTTTGCAACCCCATGGACTGTAGCCTACCAGGCTTCCAAATCCTTGGGATTCTCCAGGAAAGAGTACTGGAGTGGGTTACCATTTCCTTCTCCAAGGGATCTTCCCAACCCAGGGATCGAACCTATGTCTCCCGCGTTGGACGCAGACACTTTAACCTCTGAGCCACCAGGAAGCTGCGAATAAGATATAAGGGTTGCTAAATGTATCATTACCATTCACTATCCTTTCCTAAATTTATGGCCAGAATGATTCAAGCAGACAGCTATGTCTATGTTCATGTGCACTTCAGATTAAAAAGGATACATGCGAGGTATTTTTTTTTTAAGGTATACTTTTCACACACTTTTATTTCTCTTCTAATGATTCATCAAACATCCAGTTAGAAAGCACGAGGCCAGCATCTCTTCTTTTCAGGCTTCTCAATTATCTATGTTTTGTTTTGTTTTGGTCTACTCAGTGGTATCTGAAAGGAAGCGTATATTGACTACAAGGAGCAGATTCACTGTATCTCTTCCCAACTATACATTCTCTGATATTAAGTTGGTAGCTTGAGGAACCTACCACAGTATAAGTATTAATACCAAAGAAATGTGCAAATACTCAAAAACGTTTCTCTTTTGAGAAATTTATTAACACAATATTGAATCCACATGTTCAGTTTGGAGTGTAGGGACTCTAGGTTTCCAAAACAGGATGATAAAACACATACACATTCATTTCTGTAAACTCTGGTATTGTGATCATACAGACTGGCTGGAAAAAGTGATGGGGAGTTAAAAGGCAAACACAGCCGTCTGTTAGGTAGCACTGTACTTGATATATGTCAGCTCTTTTCACATAAAAGGAAAAGGCTCATTATAAATATTGCTATAAATTATAGACTTAATTATGACTGTGAAAGGGAACTTATTGATTACTGTGTTTTAAATTTCAAAGATAACAGTCATGAGAAGTTTGGAGGTCATAGAGAAAAAAAAGAGATATGTTTAGGGTCTAGATTTTCATGTAACAAATTAAAGAATCAAAAGATTGGCCTATAGATCCTGGTTGAGAGAAAACAATAACAAAAAAGTTCACAGAATAAAAATCTGAGTACATTGTTAAAAGTTAAAGAGATATAAATACATATATAGACAGGAGTTTTGTTAGACCAAGTTAAATTTTTATCTATTATTATGAGAAAATAACTGCTAATGTGTTTTAAATAGCTCAAGAAACATTGACAGAAGCATATTATATGAAATTATAAGATCATATCTTAGAAAATGTAGATAGTCTAAATAAATTTCCTTTGAGAAACAGAAGACTGAATGTTGGAAGTTTGGGAGCAGTTTATATTATAGGTACCTTTATGTTATCAGATATTTAAAATAATTCTTACATTACTTTGGAAAAAAAGTCTTTTAAAAGACAGATTTATTTATCTTTGGTTGTTAGCAGTATAATATATTGAAAAAGATGTGCAATTAAGTCAGAAATTTTCAATATTGCAAAAAAAGAGTTATATAATTAAAGGACATCATGGGTGGAATACTAACATGAATTAAAGGGTCAGGAATGGCTACATAAAGGAAGTGATGTTTAAGCGCAAATTTTAATAATAAATAGAACAATTAAAATAGAGCAACATTTCATTTATTCTATTATATATCTTCACCACATCTTCTTTATCCATTCATATGTTAATGAAGGTTGCCTCAGTATTCTGACAATTAAAACAATGCTATTATGAACACTGGGGTGCATGTATCTTTTCAAGTTGGTGTTTTTGTTTTTTCAGATATATGCCCACAATTGGAATTTCTGGGTCATATGGTAGTTTTAGTTTTTTGAGAAAACTCCATACTATTTTCTTCAGTGGTTGTACCAATTTACGTTCCCACTAATTGTGTACAAGTATTCCCTTTCCTGTCCATCCTCACCAACATTTATTATTTATGTGCTTTTTGGTGATAGCCATTCTGACTTGTGTAAGTTCATGACTCATGGTTTTGATTTGCATTTCCTCAATTATTACTGGTACTGAGCATCTTTTCATATGTCTGTTGGACACTTGCATTTCCTTTTTGGAAAAATGTTTACTCATTTCTTCTGCCAATTTTTTAACAAGGTTGCTTGATATTTTGATGTGGAGTTGCATGACCTCATTATATAATTTGTATATTAACTGCTTATTGGTAATATCACTTACAAATAGTTTTTCCAGTTAAGCTGTTTTTTTTTGTTTTTGTTTTTGTTTTTGTTTTGCTTTCTCAATGTTTATTTTGCTTGCTAGTGCTTTTAAATTTAATTAGGTCCCATTTGTTTATTTTTGCTTTTATTTTCTTTACTTTAGAAGAGGAATCGAAATAAATATTTGTGAAGGTGTTCTGCCTATGATTTCCTCTAGGAGTTTTATGGTATCTAGTCTTACATTTAGATTTTTAACCTATTTTGAGTTTATTTTTATATGTAGTGTTAGAGAATATTCTGATTTCATTCTTTCACATGAAGCTGTCCAGTTTCTCCAGGACCACTTATTGAAAAGATTTTTTTTCCTCTGTTGTATATTTTTTTCTCCTATGTCATACTATAAGTGTATAGGTTTATTTCTGAGCTTTCTATCATGTTGCATTGATCTATGTGCTTGTTTTTGTGCCAGTGCCATACTATTTTGATTATTATAATTTTGTAGTAAAACTTAAAGTCAGGGAACACAGTTTCCCCAGCTCTATATTTTCTCAAAATTGTTTTGGCTATGTTAAGTCTTTCGTGTTTCCATATAAATGTTTTGCTTTAGTTCTGTGAAAAATGCCACTGTATTTTCTTAATTTTTAAAAATACTTTATTCTACTTTACAATACTGTATTGGTTTTGCCATACATTGACATGAATCAGCCACATGTGTCCACGATCTCCCAATGCCGAAGCCCCCTCCCACCTCCCACCCCACACCGTCTCCTGGATCATCCCGTACACCAGCCCCAAGCATCCTGTATCCTGTATTGAACATAGACTGGTGGTTCGTTTCTTATATGATAGTATACATGTTTCAGTGTCATTCTCCCAAATCATCCCACCCTCCCCCTCTCCCTCAGAGGCCAAAAGTCCATTCTATACCTCTGTGTTTGATGTGGATTGCATTGGGTAGTATGACCATTTTAACAATATTGATTTTTTCAGTCCAAAAACATGCATCTTTCTATCTGTTTGTATCATCTTCAATTTCCTTCATCAATGTCTTCTAATTTTCCAAATGCAATTCCTTTGCTTTCTTAGGTAGGTTTATTCCTAGTTTTTTTTTTTTTTTAATTGAAGGATAATTGTTCTACAAAATTTTATTGTTTTCCATCAAACCTCAACCAAATCATCCATAGGTATACATATGTCCCCTCCCTTTTGAAACTTCCTCCCATCTCCCACCCCATCTCATCCCTGTAGATTGATACAGAGCCCCTGTTTGAGTTTCCTGAGACATAGAGCAGATTCCCATTGGCTATCTATTTTACATATGGTAATATGTTTCCATATTACTCTTTCCATACAGCTTACCCTCTCCTCCTTACTCCCCATGTCCACAAATACATTCTCTATGTCTGTCTCTCCACTGCTGCCCTGTAAGTAAATTCTTCAGTACTATTTTTCAAGACTCCATATATATGCATTAGAATGAGATATTTATCTTCCTCTTTCTGACTCACTTCACTCTGTATAATAGGTTCTAGGTTCATCCACCTCATTAGAACTGACTCAAAGGCATTCCTTTTTAGGACTGAGTAGTATTTCATTGTGTATATGCACCACAATTCTTTATCCATTCATCTGTCGATGGACATCTAGGTTGCTTCCACATTCCAGCTATTGTAAATAGTGCTGCAGTGAAAAATGGGATTACATGTGTCTTTTCAATTTTGGTTTTCTCAGAGTATATGTCTAGTAGTGGGGTGGCTAGGTCATATGTTGGTTTTATTCTTAGTTTTTAAAGGAATCTTCATAGCGTCATCCATAGTGGCTATATCAATTTACATTCCCACAAACAGTGCATAAGTGTTCTATTTTCTCCATACCCTCCCAGTATTTAATGTTTGTAGACTGTTAGACGATGGACATTCTGACTTTCTGATGGTGTGAGATGTTATCTCATTGTAATTTTGATTTGTATTTCTCTAATAATGAGCAATATTGAGCATCTTTTCATGTGTCTGTTAGTCATCTGAATGTCTTGTTTATAGAAATGTCTGTTTAAGTCTTTCCCCCACTATTTGCTTGCATTGTTTGCTTTTCTGGCATGGAGTTGTATGAGCTGCTTGTATATTTTGGACATTAATCCTTTGTCAGTTGTTTCATTTGCTATTATTTTCTCCCATTCTGAGGGTTGTCTTTTCACCTTGCTTATAGTTTCCTTTGCTGTGCAAAAGCTTTTAAGTTTAATCAGGTCCCACTTGTTTACTTTTGTTTTAATTTCCATTACTATAGGAGGTGTGTCATAGAGGATCTTGCTTTGATTTATGTCATCAAGTGTTCTGCCTATGTTTTCCTCCAAGAGGCTTATAGTTTCTGGTCTTAGATTTAGGTCTTTAATCCATTTTGAGTTTATATTTGTGTATGGTGTTAGGAAGCATTCTAATTTCATTCTTTTATGTGTAGTTGTCCTGTTTTCCCAGCGCCACTTGTTGAAGAGGCTGTCTTTGCCCCATTGTATATTTTTTTCCTCCTTTGTAAAAAATAAGGTACCCATAGGTGCATGGATTTATTTCTGTGTTTTCTATCTTGTTCCATTGGTATGAGTTTTTGTTTTGTGCCAGTACCATACTGTCTTGCTGACTGTAGCTTTGTAGTAAAATCTGAAGTCAGGAAAGCTTATTCCTCCAGCTCCATTTGTCTTTCTCAAGACTGCTTTAGCTATTCAGGGTCTTTTGTGTTTCCATATGAATTGTGAAATTTTTTATTCTACTTCTGTGAAAAATGCCATTGTTAATTTGATAAGGATCATATTGAATCTGTAAATAGTATTTGATACTATAGTCATTTTCACAATATTGATTCTTCCTACCCAGGAACAAACAAAATCTCTCCATCTGTTTATGTTGTCTTTGATTTATTTCATTAGTGTCTTACAATTTTCTCTGTAGAGTTCTTTTGTCTCCTCAGGTAAGTTTGTTCCTAGATATTTAATTCTTTTTCTTGCAAAGGTGAATGGAATTCACTCCTTAATTTCTCTTTTGATTTTTCACTGTTAGTATATAAAAATTCAAGTGACTTCTCTGTATTGATTTTGTATCTTGCAATTTTGCTAAATTCACTGATTAGTTCTAGCAATTTTCTAATATTACCTTCAGGGTTTTCTACATGCAGTATCATGTCATCTGCAGCAGTGAGAGCTTTACTTATTATTTCTGATCAGGATTCCTTGTATTTATTTTTCTTCTCTGATTGTTGTAGCTAGGACTTCGAGAACTCTGTTGAGTAATAATGGTGAAAGTGCACACTCTTGTCTTGTTCCTGATCTTAGGGGAAATGCTTTTCCCATTAAGTTTTTCACCATTGAGAATAATGTTAGCAGTAGGATTATCATATGCAACCTTTACTATGGTGAATTATGTACCTTCTATGTGTATTTTCTGAAGAGTTTTGATCAGGTTTCAGCAATACATGAACCGTGCACTTCTAGATGTTCAAGCTGATGTTAGAAAAGGCAGAGGAACCAGAGATCAAATTACTAACATCCGCTGGATCATGGAAAAAGCAAGAAAGTTCCAGAAAAACATCTATTTCTGCTTTATTGACTATGCTAAAGCCTTTAACTGTGTGGATTACAATAAACAGGAAAATTCTGAAAGAGATGGGAATACAGACCACTTGACTTGCCTCTTGAGAAACCTATATGCAGGTCAGGAAGCAATCATTAGAACTGGACATGGAACAACAGACTGGTTCCAAATAGAAAAAAAAGAGTACTTCAAGGCTGTATATTGTCACCCTGCTTATTCAATGTATATGCAGAACATCATGAGAAATGCTGGGCTGGAGGAAGCACAAGCTGGGATGAAGATTGCCAGGAGAAATATCAATAACCTCAGACATGCAGATGACACCACCGTTATGGCAAAAATGAAGAACTAAAGAGGCTTCTGATGAAAGTGAAAGAGGAGAGTGAAAAATTTGGCTTAAGGCTCAACATTCAGAAAACTAAGATCATGGCATCCAGTCCCATCACTTCATGGCAAATAGATGGGGACACAGTAGAAACAGTAACATATTTTATTTTTTGGTGGCTGCAAAATCACTGTAGATGGTGATTGTAGCCATGAAATTAAAAGATTCTTTCTCCTTGGTAAAAAAGTTATGACCAACCTAGACAGCATATTAAAAAGCAGAGATATTACTTTGTCAACAAAGGTCCATCTAGTCATGGTATGGTTTTTCCAGTAGTCATGTATGTGTGTGGGAGTTGGACTATAAAGAAAGCTGAAACAGAAGAATTGATGCTTTTGAACTATGATGTTGGAGAAGACTCTTGAGAGTCTCTTGGACTGCAAAGAAATCCAACAAGCTCATCCTAAAGAAAATCAGTCCTGGGTGTTCACTGGAAGGACTGATGTTGAAGCTGAAACTCCAGTACTTCAGCCACTTGATGCAAAGAGCTGACTCATTAAAAAGCCCCTGATATTGGGAAAGACTGAAGGCAGGAGGAGAAGGGGATGACAGAGAATGAGATAGTTGGATGGCATCACCAGTTCAATGGACATGAGTTTGAGTATACTCCAGGAGTTGGATGATGGACAGGGAGGCCTGGCATGCTGTGATTCATGGGGTTGCAAAGAGTCGGATGCAACTGAGCAAAAGAACTGAACTGAACTGAATCATAAATGGGTGCTGAAATTTGTCAGAAGCTTTTTCTGCATCTAATGAGATAATAGTATGGCTTTTATCATTCAATTTGTTAATATAGTGTATCACATTGATTGATTTCCACATATTGAAGAATCCTTGCATCCTTGGGATAAACCCATGATGATCATGTTGTATGAGCTTTTTGATGTTTGCTGAATACTGTTTGCTATGACCAGTGCATTTTGTTGGCAAAACTCTATTAGTCTTTGCCTGGCTTCATTCCATATTCCAAGGCCAAATTTGTCTGTTACTCCAGGTGTTTCTTGACTTCCTACTTTTCCATTTCAGTCCCCTATAATGAAAAGGACAGCTTTTTTGGCGTGTTTGTTCTAAAAGGTCTTGTAGGTCTTCATAGAACCGTTCAACTTCAGCTTCTTCAGCATTATTGGTTGAGGCATAGACTTAGATTATTGTGATATTGAATTATTTGCCTTGGAAATGAACAGAGATCATTCTGTCATTTTTGAGATTGCATCCAAGTACTGCATTTTGGATTCTTTTGTTGAACATGATGGCTACTTCATTTCTTCTAAGGGATTCCTGCCCACAGTAGTAGATATAATGGTCATCTGAGCTAAATTCACCCATTCCAGTCCATTTTAGTTCTTGCTTCTATCACCAGTCACATCCACAACTGGGTATTGTTTTTGCTTTGGCTCCATTCCTTTATTCTCCCTGGAGTTATTTCTCCACTGATCTCCAGTAGCATATTGGGCACCTACTGACCTGGGGAGTTCCTCTTTCAGTTTCCTATCATTTTTCCTTTTCATACTGTTCATGGGGTTCTCAAGGCAAGAATACTGAAGTGGTTTGCATTCCCTTCTCCAGTGGACCACATTCTGTCAGACCTCTCCACCATGACCCATCTGTCTTGGGTGGCTCTGCAGGCATGGCTTAGTTTCATTGAGTTAGAAAAGGCTGTGGTCCTAGTGTGATTAGATTGACTAGTTTTCTGTGAGTATGATTTCAGTGTGTCTGCCCTCTGATGCTCTTTTGCAACACCTACTGTCTTACTTGGGTTTCTCTTAACTTGGACGTGGGGTATCTCTTCACGGCTGCTCCAGCAAAGTGAAGCCACTGCTCATTACTTTGGGCGAGGGATATCTCCTCACCACCGCCCCTCCTGACCTTGAAGGTGGAATAGCTCTTCTAAGCCCTCCAGCGCCCACGCAGCCACCTCTACTTGGACTTTGGGCAGCTCCACCCCACTGCCGCCCCTGGCCTCGATATGGGGTAGCTCCTCTCAGCCATTCCTGTATGTCACAGCCTGGCATTCTCAGTCACTGCCCCTGACCTCAGACGTGGGGCACCCTCTTCCAACAACATAAGAGAAAACTCTACACATAGATATCACCAGATGGTCAACACCAACATCAGATTGACTATATTCTTTCAGCCAAAGATGGATAAGCTCTATACAGTCAGTGAAAACAAGACCAGGAGTTGACTGTGGCTCAGATCATGAACTCCTTATTTCCAAATTCAGACTTAAGTTGAAGAAAGTAGGGAAAACTGCTAGACCATTCAGGTATGACCTAAATCAAATCCCATATGAATATACAGTGGAAGTGAGAAATAGATTTAAGAGACTAGACCTGATAGGTAGAGTGACTGGTGCACTATGGATGGAGGTTTGTGACACTGTACAGGAGACAGGGATCAAGACCATCTCCATAGAAAAGAAATGCAAAAAAAGCAACACGGCTGTCTGAGGAGGCCTTACAAATAGCTGTGGAAAGAAGAGAAGTGAAAAACAAAGGAGAAAAGGAAAGATATAAGCATCTGAATGCCGAGTTCCAAAGAATAGCAAGAAGAGATAAGAAAGCCTTCATCAGCCATCAATGCAAAGAAATAGAGGCAAACAACAGAATGGGAAAGACTAGAGATCTCTTCAAGAAAATTAGAGATACCAAGGTAACATTTCATACAAATGTCTTGATAAAGGACAGAAATGATATGGACCTAACAGACGTAGAAGATATTAAGAAGAGGTGGCAAAAATATACAGAAGAACTGGACAAAAAGATCTTCATGACCAAGATAAGCACGATGGTGTGATCACTGACCTAGAGCCAGACATCTTGGAATGTGGTCAAGTGGGCCTTAGAAAGCATCACTACGAACAAAGCTAGTGGAGGTGATGAAATTCCAGTTGAGCTATTTCAAATCCTGAAAGATGATGCTGTGAAAGTGCTACACTCAATATGCCAGCAAATTTGGAAAACTCAGCAGAGGCCACAGGACTGGAAAAGGTCAGTTTTCATTCCAATCATTAGGAAAGGCAATACCAAAGAATGCTCAAACTACCACACAATTGCACTCATCTCACATACTAGTAAAGTAATGCTCAAAATTCTCCAAGCCAGGCTTCAGCAATACATGAACCGTGAACTTCCAGATGTTCAAGCTGGTTTTAGAAAAGGCAGAGGAACCAGAGATCAAATTACCAACATGCAGTGGATCATGAAAAAGCAAGAGAGTTCCAGAAAAAGATATATTTCTGCTTTATGGACTATGCCAAGCCTTTGACTGTGTGGATCACAATAAACTGTGGAAAATTCAGAAAGATATGGAAATACCAGACCACCTAACCTGCCTCTTGAGAAATCTGTATGCAGGTCGGGAATAAAACAGTTAGAACTGGACATGGAACAACAGACTGGTTCCAAATAGGACAAGGAGTACTCAAGGCTGAATATCATCATCTTGTTGATTTAACTTCTATGCAGAGTACATCATAAGAAATGCTGAGCTGGAAGAAGCACAATCTGGAATCAAGATCACCGGGAGAAATCTCAATAACATCAGATTAGCAGATGACACCACCCTTATGGCAGAAAGTGAAGAGGGACTAAAAAGCCTCTTGATGAAAGTGAAAGTGGAGAGTGAAAAAGTTGGCTTAAAGCTCAACATTCAGAAAACAAGATCATGGCATCTGGTGCCATCACTTCATGGCCAAATAGATGGGGAAACAGTGGAAACAGTGTCAGACTTTATTTTTTGTGGCCTCCAAAATCACTGCAGATGATGACTGCAGCCATGAAATTAAAAGACGTTTACTTCTTGAAAGTAAACTTATGACCAAACTACGTAGCATATTGAAAAGCAGAGACAATACTTTGCCAACAAAGGTCCGTCTAGTCAAGGCTATGGTTTTTCCAATGGTCATGTATTGATGTAAAAGTAGGACTGTGAATAAAGCTGAGTGCCAAAGAATTGATGCTTTTGAACTGTGGTGTTGGAGAAGACTCTTGAGAGTCCTTTGGACTGCAAGGAGATCTAACCAGTTCATTCTAAAGGCAATCAGCCCTGGGATTTCTTTGGAATTTATGATGCTAAAGCTGAAACTCCAATACTTTGGCCACCTTATGTAAAGAGTTGACTCACTGGAAAAGACTCTGATCCTGGGAAGGATTGGGGGCAGGAGGAGAAGGGGACGACAGAGGATGATATGGCTGGATGACATCACTGACTCGATGGACGTGAATTTGAGTGAATTCTGGGCGTTGGTGATGAACAAGGAGGCCTGCTGCACTGTAGTTCATGGCGTCGCAAAGTTTCGGACACGACTGAGTGAATGAACTGAACTAAACTGAATTGAATACTGTTTGATAAAATTTTGTTGAGGAATTTTACATCTATTTTTATTAATGATACTGCATGTAATTTTCTTTTTTGATGTTTTCTTTCCCTTGTTTTGATATCAGGGTGATTGTGGCCTCAAAGTAGGTGGTTAGAAGTGTTCCTTACCTTGCAATTTTTGAAAGAGTTTTGGAAGGCTAGGCATTAACTCTTCTCTAAATGTTTAATAGAATTCTCCTGTGAATCATCCTGTCCTGGGCTCTTGTTTTTGAAAGATTCTTGATCACAGCTTCAATTTCAGTGCTTGTAATTGGATTGTTCATAATTTCTATTTGTTCTTGTTTCAGTCTTGAAGATTGAACTTTTCTAAGAATCTGACCATTTCTTCCAGGTTTATCCATTTTATTGCCATAGAGTTGTTTATAATAGTCTCATAATCATTTGTATTTCTGCATTGTCTATTGCAACCTCTCCTTTTTCATTTGTAATTTTGTTGATTTAACTCTACTCTGCTTTTTTTCTTGATGAGTCTGGTTAAAACTTGTTAATTGTATCTTCTGAAAGAGGCAACTTTTAGTTTTATCAATATTTACTATTGTTTCTTTCATTTCTTTTTCATTTATATCTGCACTGATCTTTATGATTTATTTCCTTCTTCTGATTTTGGGTTTTTTTTTGTTTGTTTGTTTGTTTTTTTTTCTTTTTCAATTGTTTATGTGTAAAGTTAGGTTATCTATTCTATGTTTTCTTTTCTCTTAATGTAGAATTGTATTGCTATATACTTCCTTCTTAGAACTGCTTTGCTCCATCCCATAGGTTTTGAGGTGTCATGTTTTCATTGTCAATTGTTTCTAGAATTTTTTGATTTCCCTTTTGATTTCTTCAGGAACCTGTTGGTTGTTTAGAAATGTGTTGTTTAATCTCCATGTATTTGTGTTTCTTACAGTTTTTTTTTTTTCTTGTAATTGATATCTAGTCTCATAGCACTGTGGTTGGAATAGATGCTTGATATGATTTCAATTTTTGCTAAATCTACTGATGTTTGTTTTGTGACCCAAGATGTGGTCTATCCCAGAGAACGTTCCATGTGCACTTGAGAAGGTGTATTCCTCTGCATTTGGATGGGCTTTCTTGAAGATATCAATGAGATCCATCTCACGCAATGTATTATTTAAGACTTGTGTTTCCTTATTAATTTTGTCTTTTGATGATCTGTCCATTGGTGTGAATGAGGTGTTAAAGTCCCCTACTATTATTGTTCTCCTGTCAGTTTCTCCTCTTATGTCAGTGTTTGTCTTATATATTGAGGTGCTCCCATGTTGAGTACATAGATATTTACCATTGTTATATCTTCCTCTTGAATTGATTCCTTGATCGTTGTGTAGTGTCCTTCCTTATCTCTTGTAATCTTTATTTTAAGGTCTATTTTGTCTGTTATAAAGCTTGCTACTCCAGCTTTCTTTTGTTTCCCATTTGCATGGAATATATTTTTTCATCCTCTCACTTTCACTCTATGTGTGTCTTTAGGTCTGAAGTGATTTCTTGTAGATACCTGTAAAGTGGTTTCTTGTAGATACATGTAAAGTAATTATTGATATATATGTTCCTATCACCATTTTACTAATTGTTTGGGGTTAATTTTGTAGATCTTTTTTCTTCTGTTTTATTTCTTGACTATGTAAGTCCCTTCAACATTTGTTGTAAAGCTAGTTTGGTGGTACTGAATTCTCTTAAATTTTGATTATTTGAAAAGCTTTTATTTCTCCATCAATTTTGAATGAGATCCTTGCTGGGTACAGTAATCTTGATTGTAGATTTTCCCCTTTCAATACTTTAAATATATCCTTCCATTCCTTTCTGGCCTGCAGAGTTTCTGCTGAAAGATCAATTGTTAAGCATATGGGCATTCTGTTGTATGTTACTTGTTGCTTTTCCCTTGCTGCTTTTAATATTCTTTCTTTGTGTTTAGTCTTTGTTAGTTTGGTTAGTATGTGTCTTGGCATGTTTCTCCTTGGGTTTATCCTGTATGGGATTCTTTGTACCTCTTGGACTTGATTAACTATTTCCTTTTCCATGTTGGGGAAATTTTCAACTATAATCTCTTCAAAAGTTTTCTCATACACTTTCTTTTTTCTTCTTCTGGAACCCATATAATTTGAATGTTGGTGTGTTTAATAGTCTCCCAGAGGTCTCTGAAATTACCCTCAGTTCTTTTCACTTTTTTTCCTTTATTCTGCTCTTTAGAAGTTATTTCCACCATTTATCTTCCAGCTCACTGATTCATTTTTTTGCTTCATATATTCTGCTATTGAGTCCTTCCAGAGTATTATTAATTTCAGTAATTGTGTTGTTTGTTCTGTATGTTTATTCTTTAATTCTTCCAGGTCTTTGTTAGTTGGTTCTTGCATTTTCTCCATTTTGTTTTACAGGTTTTTTAATCTTTACTAGCATTATTCTGAATTCTTTTTCAGATAGTTTGCTTATTTCCTCTTTTTTTTTTTAATTTGGACTTCTGTGTTCCTTCATTTGTGCAGTATTTCTCTGCTTTTTCATTATTACTGTTTTTAACTTATTATGTTTGAGGTCTCCTTTCCCCAGGCTTCAAGTTTGAATTCTTTCTTCCTTTGTTTTCTGCTCTCTTAATGTTAGTCCAGTGGTTTTTGTATGCTGTGAATAGGGTGAGATTTGTGCTGAGTTTTTGTTTGTCTGTTTTTCCTCTGATGGGCGAGGCTGAGTGAGGTGGTAATCCTCACTCAGTGTGCCAATGATTGGGTTTGTATTTTTGTTTTGTTTGTTGTTTAGATAAGGCATCCTGCACAAGGTGCTACTAGTGGTTGGATGATACAGGATCTTGTATTCAAGTGGTTTTTTTAGTGTGAGTTCTCATGATACTCCCTAGGGTAGTTCTCTGGCAGTCTAGGGTCTTGGAGTCAGTGCTCCCACTACAAATGCTCAGGGCTTGATCTTGAGATTTGTGTGGCTGTGTATATTCTTTTTGTTGGTCAGATACTCCTGTCCACTCTCAGCTGGTGTTCTGCAAGTACTTCTGTGTCTGAAGGAATATTCCTGATCTATCTGTGGAGAGAGATATAATCCATGTCCATCTACTCATCTGCCATCTTGTTCTCCTGTTTTGTTTTATTCCTTTGAGCTTTCTAGTTTCACTGGCTCATAAGGTGGCCAGGCCCAGAGGACTCTCAGCTTGTACTTCAGAGTCTGTACTTAAAGAAGAGCAGAATTTATCAGATAGACAAGATCAGAGGAAGGAAACTCAAGCAGTTGTCAAGTCAAAGCAGGGGAGATGCTGAGTTTTACAGTTAAGAGAGGGTTTACTTGCAAGGCAGCCCAGTGAGGAGACAGGAGAGAAGCATCAAACCTGCCTTCCCCCATGCAATGTGATTGCACATGGATGGACCTGGAAGGCATTATGTTAAGTGAAATAAGTCAGAAAGAGAAAGACAAATGCTGTATGATATCACTTATATGTGAAATCATAAAAGTAAAACAAGATACTGAATATAACAACAAAAAAAGCAGAGTCACATATATAGAGAACAAACTAGTGCTTACCAGTGAGAGTAGAGGGAGTGATGGAGGAAAGGAGCAGTATATTGGTGGGACAGAGGGAAGTATAGACTATTGGTTATAAGAAAGGTTCAAGGATGCACCATATAACACAATTGGGAATATATCCATTATTTTGTAATAACTGTAAATACAAACTCACCTTTAAAAATTGCATAAAAAGTAATTTTAAAATGTTGAAAAACATAAGATAGAGTAATATAGAAGAAAATATTCAAGAAGTTATTTTGAAGACAGTCAAAAGCACTTATGATTTGATTGAAATAAAGTTATGGAGGTTGAAAGAGTTAAAGTTTTGTCACTCTGGAGAATACGAAATGGAGAATTGGGGAAGAGCACAATGTTTGGGAGACTTGAGGTAAAAAAAAAAATGTTACTTTATACTTGTATAAAGTATACTGAGAAATTCTGAAATTGTCTTCAGTGATGCTAGACTGGCACAACACTATAATAAGAGTCCTGAGAAAATTTGTAGTGAACCATTGGCCATGGTGAACCATGGTGAACGGAAGAGGGCGAGGAATAACCAATGGTGGAAAGAAGTAAAAAGTAGAAGGAAGAAAGAGCTGGAAATATGTTTGATAAAGGCAAGATATTGGTGTAACAAGATGATATTTTTTAAATGGGAGTTTAAAGTTATTATGTTAAAGAAAAAACAACTTCAGATAATTATAAGAAACAGAAATGGATGAACTTACAGAAAGAAGTCAATCTCAGAAGAATAAGAGGCCAACCAAGTGAAATGCCAAGAAATTGAATGGATACTGAAGATACCTGGAAATGGTGAGAATCAGGGATGAAGTAGTAGGAAAACAACTGAGAGAAAGGAATGAAAAATGGCCTGAGAAGAGAGTAGACATTAGCAATGCCAACAGTTGGAGCAGAATACAGGTAGTTGACAGAAATATAGATTTTACAGAGAGATGTCAACTGAACAAAAACATTAGAGTAAGCAAGGGGATAATTAGTCTGCTCACCAATACTTTTAACTCATTAATCTATTTATTTATTCACTCTTCTCTTTATCCTTTCAACCATCTTTACATTAGCTCATTCAGTTCAGTTCAGTTCAGTTCAGTTGCTCAGTCACGTCCGACTCTTTGTGATCCCATGAATCACAGCACGCCAGGCCTCCCTGTCCATCACCAACTCCTGGAGTTCACTCAGACTCACATCCATTGAGTCCGTGATACCATCCAGCCATCTCATCCTCTGTCGTCCCCTTCTCCTCCTGCCCCCAATCCCTCTCAGCATCAGAGTATTTTCAAATAAGTCAACTCTTTGCAGGAGGTGTCCAAAGTACTGGAGTTTCAGCTTTAGCATGATTCCTTCCAAAGAAATCCCAGGGTTGATCTCCTTCAAAATGGGCTGGTTGGATCTCCTTGCAGTCCAAGGGACTCTCAAGAGTCTTCTCCAACACCACAGTCAAAAGCATCAATTCTCTGGCGTTCAGCCTTCTTCACAGTCCAACTCTCACATCCATACATGACCACAGGAAAAATCACAGCCTTGACTAAGATGGGCCTTAGTCTGCAAAGTAATGTCTCTGCTTTTGAATATACTGTCTACGTTGGTCATAACTTTTCTTCCAAGTAGTAAAGCGTCTTTCAATTTCATGGCTGCAGTCACCATCTGCAGTGATTTTGGAGCCCCCAAAATAAAGTCTGACACTGTTTCCACTGTTTCCCCATCTATTTCCCATGAAGTGATGGGACTGGATGCCATGATCATTAAGCAACTTTAATTCATGATTTACTGTGCTACAAGTTCTGAAAAATTCTGTTTTCCTAATCTAGTTGAGTAGAAAGATGTGTAGAAAGAGAATTACACATTAGCATAAGTTTTATAACAAAAATCTTTGCAAAATACTCTCTGGAAATAAGAGAAAGATAATATGGTTATTAAGAGGACCCAATCATAAGCACTCCATGGAGACTCTGGAGGAGCTGTATTTTAACTGACTATTTACTTCTGAGAAATGTGAAGTAGAGAAGAATATAAGGACTTGAGAAGGACATATGAACAATTCACTTAGAAAACACTCTCAGCAAATTTAGAAAATAGCAATGGCCATGAGGTAGTCTCTTGAATAAGTAGACCTTGATTTCTGTAGAATACCATTAATAGCAATTACCAAAGCATAATGAAGCAATATCTCTTGCCAAGTGCACTGAATCTATCCTCTGTATCCATGACCATGAGGAGTCCAGTGATCTGCAGGTTACTTACCTGGAAATTTTTAATTTAACTTTCTTTGTACTCAAATGTCTAATTTATCTTTGAAGCAAAACGGATATTAACATTTTCTGATCTAATCATCCTTGTGCTTAATGTTGTCTCTCCTAAAGTTCTAATTAAAACCATTATTCTTCTCCCACTGTTAAAACATCCCAAAGAGCATTGATTTAATGAATTATTTGTATACTGATGCTGTGTGGAATGTTTTAGGTGTACATGAGAAGATTTTAAAGATTTTGTGAAATATTTTAATTCACCCACAAGGAAAAATGTACTGGCCCTACATTACCTGACAGAACTAGTTGTTCTAAGTCTAATGTGACAGTGAAAATAAGACACATATTTTCCACTGTCTTTTTTTTTGGTCAGATCTAGGATTAGCAATTTTAATTTTAACTGTTACATTCACAGGCCTTCAACTGCAGAAGACAAGCTGCAGAATAGGTGACAGCAGTTGGTACATCTTTGAAGACATTTTAAAGACATTTAACAACTGAATAAAATATCATTAGAAATAAAGAGACTGTATTATTGTCGTTATTTTTTCTGAATTGAAGATTGGTTTTTCTCTTCATGAATTTCTGAAGTAAAATAATAGTAAAAGTAAATAAAATTTTTATTGTCCTCACACTTTCAGTTGTTAGATATTTGATATAACTAAATCAGACAAAACCACTGTCCTTTAAGGCTTCAGTTCAGTTCAGTCGCTCAGTCGTGTCTGACTCTTTGCAACTCCATGAATCGCAGCACACCAGGCCTCCCTATCCATCACCAACTCCCAGAGTTCACTCAGACTCACGTCCATTGAGTCTGTGATACCATCCAGCCATCCTCTGTCATCCCCTTCTCCTCCTGCCCCCAATCCTTCCCAGCATCAGAATATTTTCCAATGAGTCAAGTCTTTGCATGAGGTGGCCAAAGTACTGAAGTTTCAGCTTTAGCATCATTCCTTCCAAAGAAATCCCAGGGCTGATCTCCTTCAGAATGAACTGGTTGGATCTCCTGGCAGTCCAAGGGACCCTCAAGAGTCTTCTCCAGCACAGTTCAAAAGCATCAATTCTTCAGCACTCAGCCTTCTTCACAGTCCAATTCTCACATCCATACATGACCACTGGAAAAACCATAGTCTTGACTAGATGGAACTTTGTGGGCAAAATATTGTCTCTGCTTTTGAATATGATATCTAGGTTGGTCATAACTTTTCTTCCAAGGAGTAAACGTCTTTTATTTTTATTTTATTTTTTAAAATTAATTAATTAATTAATTTATTATTATTTTATTTTTTTTTTTTACTTCATTATGCTTTACAATATACATTGACATGAATCCGCCAGGGGTATACATGAGTTCCCAATCCTGAACACCCCTCCCACCTCCCACCCCATGTCATCTCTCTGGATCATCCCCGTGCACCAACGCCAAGCATCCTGTATCCTGTATTGAACATAGACTGGCGATTCATTTCTTACATGATAGTATACATGTTTCAATGCCATTCTCCCCAATCATCCCACCCTCTCCCTCTCCCACAGAGTCCAAAAGTCCATTCTAAACATCTGTGTCTCTTTTGCTGTCTTGCATACAGGGTTATCATTGCCATCTTTCCAAAATTCCATATATATGTGTTAGTATACAGTATTGGTGTTTTTCTTTCTGGCTTTTAATTTCATGGCTGCAATCACCATCTGCAGCAGTTATTTTGGAGCCCCCAAAAATAAAGTCTGATACTGTTTCCACTCTTCCCCCATCTATTTCCCAGTAAGTGATGGGACCAGATGTGTCCATTAACATTATTCACTGACTTATATATTTAAGAACTATTTTTAGGTACTGAAATATTGTGCTCATAGTTAGATAAGACTGATTGGATAAGAACTATTTATTATATCTTTAACTGAAAATTTATTACATCTCTAATTAATCTCTGATTAATATGGATAAATTTTTATATCTAAGACAATGTATGAGAAAAAAAACATGTATCTGTTCTTTTTTAATATTCACTGATTTATTTTAATCTAAAACTGTTCATAAAGTATAATTCTGAATCAGGAAGTCCAATTTTCAGAAACCAAACCACAGTAGCTATTGTCTGCTTCATCTTTTTATAAAAGCAACTATTTCAAGATTCTCTGTGAGTCACATATAACAAATCCCTAGATACTTCATTGCCATCATGCTCCTCAAGTTTGACATGAAATATGTTTCAACCTCAGTGCCTTTGCTTAAGTTTTCCCTTCTTCCTACAATATACAAAATTCTTTTCTCTTCCTCTCATCATATATCCTTCTCCATCTGGAATATACATAATTATTCTTCTCCTGACTTAGTTATTTCATAACCAGAAGTTTGTACCCTTTGACCTCCTATTTGTTCATTTTATCCATCTCTAAGCCCCCTTTCTTCTGGAAATCATCAATCTGTTCTCTTTTTCCATACTTCTTTTGTTTTCTGGATTCTACATGTAAGTGAGATCATACAGTCTTCAAGTCTCTGATTTATTTCATTTAGCATAATGCCATCAGATCCTTCCATATTGCCACAAATGATTATTCTTAAGGCTTTTTTTCCCCATTGTGTATGTATAAAGAAGCAATGGAAAATTATTTAAAATATACTGTAGAAGGAACATTACTGAGATAAATTTTAAAAACAGATAAGAGACAAAAAGATGCGAGAGTCTACTATATAATAAAGGGTCATTCAAAAAGCAAGTCACTATTTTTGCAATTATATGTGAAATTGAGCTTCCTTGATAACAGATCATGTTTCACTGTAGTTTCATATGTTTTAGAGCATTTTGTCAATTAATTGATGTCCATAGTATCTCCATCCCAAAGTATCAATGAATAAAAATGGCTGACCTATTGAAAAATAGTCTATAAAACATCAGATTTTTAAGTTTTAAGTAGATATGGAGAATATAAGAATGGTGATTAATTAGCAATTTTTAAATTTGCAAAATTAATAAGGTAAACAAGATAAGGATGAGATGCTTCCATGGGTTTCATTGCAGGCTATCCATACAAGAGATTTTGCATAGAATTAGTGCCAGAGCTGCCATAACTATGAGAGGTCTATAATTAACTGGAAACAAAGATGAGTAAGTTGAATGCAATATATGATTTTACAGAAAAATTTTAACCTGTGAGGTGTAATCTTTTGCCCTTAGAAAATATTAGAACACAGTCATTAATAAGCTTGTTAGCTAAAATAATATAAACATGTTAAAGCTAAAGAGTGTCTTAAGTTTGATTAATGTTGATAATTAAAGTCTCGAAGACTGACCTTGCCTACACTGGATATTGCTATATTTTCCATTTTACCAGTGTTGTGACTCCTTTCATGGAATTTAATTTGCATTTCCTAATAAACTTCTTATATTGTTGGTCATTTGGATACACAGTTATGAAATATCTGTTCAAGTCTTTAGCCCTTTTTACTTTAGGAGTTCTAAACATACTTTGTAGGTAGAGCTATTTATTACACTGCCTTCTCCCACTCTGTGAATTACTGTACTCCTGTAATTCTATCATCTGGTAAAAAGAAGTCCCTAATCTTTTTTTTTTTTTAATACTGTGCCTTTGTCTTGTGGATCTTAGTTCCCCAATCAGGGATTAAACTTGAGCCCTTGGGGCAGTGAGACCACCAGGTTCTAATCACTGCATCAGTGATGATTTTCCAAGTCCTTAATCTTTATATTATTCAACTTATCTCCTTTTTTTTTTTTTTTCAGATCAGTTCAGTCACTAAGTCATGCTGACTCTTTGTGATCCCATGCACTGAAGCACACCGGGCTTCCCTGACATCACCAACTCCCGGAGTCTACTCAAATTCATGTCCATCACATTGATGATGTCATCCAACCACCTCATCCTCTATTGTCCCCTTCTCCTCCTGCCTTCAATCTTTCACAGCATCAGGGTCTTTTTCAGCGAGTTAGTTCTTCGCATCAGGTGGCCAAAGGATAGGAGCTTCAGCTCCACTCCTTCCAATGAATATTCAGGACTGATTTCCTTCAGGATGGACTGGATGGATCTCCTGGCAGTCCAAAGGACTCTCAAGAGTCTTCTCCAACACCACAGTTCAAAAGAATTAATCTTTCAGCACTCAGCTTTCTTTATGGTCCAACTCTCACATCCACACATGACTGCTGGAAAAAGCATAGCTTTGACTAGATGGACCTTTGTTGGCAAAGTAATGTCTCTGCTTTTTAATATGTTGTCTAGCTGGTCATAGCTTTTCTTCCAAGGAGAAAGTGTCTTTTAATTTCATGGCTGCAGTCACCATCTGCAGTGATTTTGGACCCACTACCACACCCAAAATAAATAAATAAATAAAGTCTGTCACCATTTCCATTGTTTCCGAATCTATTTGATGGGACCAGATGCCATGATCTTAGTTTCCTTAACGTTGAGCATTAAGCTAACTTTTTCACTCTGCTCTTTTTTTTTTTTTTCATTTATATCACTTCAGAAATTTCTCTTGTGCTCTCTCTATCTGGTTTCTAGTGACCACTGATCTGAATTCTGTTACTATAGTTTTTCCTTTTTCAGAGTGTCATATAAACTGGAATGTGCATTTTCTAACCCTTTCTTTCTTGATTCTTTGTCTTTTCCTTTTCTACTCTTTTCCATGTAACTCTTTAATTAAATAAACTCTTTATATTTTTTCTGGCCTTTCATGCTAATGTAAAATTGCTGATCTTTAAAACAAATGAACATTTTGAACCAATTCACTTAAAATTAGAGAAATATAAAACACCATATATTATGCAAATACATACTCTTGAAAGGAAAATTTGCATATACAGTTTTATCTACTGGAATGACATATAAATATTTTATTACATAGCACAGGATAAATCAATTAAAAGCTATAAGTGGTCAGTTAAAACTGGCCCTAATAAGTGAGGTAGGAATCAACTAGAATAGCTTGCTAGTGCATGTGAGGTGATTATTGGCTCTACCCTATGTTTGTGCCCATTCCTGTCTAAATCATGTATTTAATGTTAATTTTAAAATCAAAATCAGGAAAGACCTTTGATCAAAACATTAACATTGTATAATTTGGAAGTCTAAATATTCTACTGGTCAGCCACTGCATCTGGTAAACTTACTATTTAACAAGAACAATGACTAAAGATATTTACTTCAGATGTATCTATTAAAAAGGTACTGAGAGGAAGGGATCAGAAAAATACTATGGTCACTAACCTATGAAGATTTTATATAATTTTTTTCAGTTTTACTATTATGCAAAAGCAATATGGATTCAGTAGAAACCCTACTTTGACTTTTGATTCCTGCCCACCCCCGCCCCCTGCCCAGCATAGCGATATGTTATGTCATGATGCTAGGCAGCAGTCAGTCAGTTCAGTTCAGTCACTCAGTCATGTCTGACTCTGTATTACCCCATGGACTTCAGCACACCAGGACTCCCTGTCCACCACCAACTCCCAGTGTTTACTCAAACTCATGTCTATTGATTCAGTGCTGTCATCCAGCCATTTCATCCTCCGTCTTCCCCTTCTCCTCTTGCATTTAATCTTTCCTAGCATCAGGGTCTTTTCATATGAGTCAGCTCTTCACATCAGGTGGCCAAAGTATTGGAGTTTCAGCTTCAGCATCAGTCATTCCAATGAATATTCAGGACTGATTTCTTTTAGAATGGACTGGTTTGATCTCCTTGCAGTCCAAGAGACTCTCAAGAGTCTTCTCCAACACCACAATTCAAAAGCATCAATTCTTTGGTACTCAGCTTTCCTTATAGGCCAACTCTCACATCCATACATGACTGCTGGAAAAACCATAGCTTTGACTAGACAGACCTTTGTTGGCAAAGTAATGTTTCTGCTTTTAATATGCTGTCTAGGTAGGGAGGCGCAGCTGTAGGTCGGTCATGGAATCTCCAGGGTAACACATTCATTCTATATCCATAAAGCCCTTATATTTCACTTTCAGAGTAATAGTCACTAAATGCATTAGATAGTCAACACATATTATAAAATGTCACATTTGATGATTTTCTCAACTGTAGGCTAATGTCATTTTCCTGAACAGGTAAGATGGACCAAGTGGTTATGATGTTTGATAAGTTAGATGTATAAAAGGCATTTTCTTCTTAAGATGCTTAAGTAACACTCTTAAGTTAATTAAGAAAAGTTTAAGAAACTTCTCCTTGTAAGTTTCTACTTTCAACTTAAACCAATTTATCAAAATGTTATCCCAATGTAATTTGAAGAAGATCTGTAATCTGTTTGTTGTTATTCATCTGAAGTCTGGAAGAAGTTCTTCAAAAGGAGAGCCTAAAGCTGCAGTTTTAGGCTCAAGGCTGTATATTGTCACCCTGGTTATTTAACTTATATGCAGAATACATTATACAAAATGCTGGGCTGGATGAAGCAAAAACTGAAACCAAGAACTCTGGGAGAAATATCAATAACCTCAGATATGCAGATGACACCACTCTTAGGGCAAAAAGCTAAGAAGAACTAAAGATCTTCTTGATGAAAGTGAAAGAGGAGAATGAAAAGTTTGCTTAAAGTAAACATTCAGAAAACTAAGATCATGGCCTCTCATCCCATCACTTCATGGAAAATAGATGAAGAAACAATGGAAACAGTGACAGATTTTATTTTTTTGGGGGGCTCCAAATCAATGTAGACGATGACTACAGCCATGAAATTAAAAGACACTTGCTCCTTGGAAGAAAAGCTATGACCAACCTAGACAGCATATTAAAAAGCAAAGACATTATTTTGGCAACAAAGGTCCCTCTAATCAAAACTATGGTTTTTCCAGTAGTCATGTATGGCTGTGAGAGTTGGACTATAAAGAATGCTGAATGCTAAAGAATTGATGTTTTTGAACTGCAGTGTTGGAGAAGACTCTCATGAGTCCCTTGAACTGCAAAAAGATCCAACCAGTCAATCCTGAAGGAAATCAGTCCTGAATATTCGTTGGAAGTACTGATGCTGAAGCTGAAGCTCCTATCCTTTGGCCACCTGATGCAAAGAACTGACTCATTAGAAAACACCCTATTACTGGGGAAGATTGAAGGGGGGAGGAGAAGGGAATGACAGAGGTTGAGATGGATGGATAGCATCAGTGACTTGATGGACGTGAGTTTGGGAGTTGGTGGTGGACAGGGAAGCCTATCATGCTGCAGTCCATAGTGTCACAAAGAGTTGGACATGACTGAGTGACTGAACTAAACTGAAAGCTGCTCCTGACAAACAGATAAATCATTTAGCTATTGAACATCATTATTTGCAGATTCCATATTTGCAACTTCACCTACACACTGATTTATTTGCAACCCCCAAAATAATACTTGAGGCTTTTTCCCCAATTGTTTGAAGATGCAGAGCAGTGGAAAAAGAAATCAATGTTGCCCAACATGCTTCTTTCCAGCTCAGGTTGAAAAAGAACTGCTCTGTTTTCTGTTTTCCCCTCTCATACTATATTCAAGTATCCTGCCAATCTTTTTTTTTTTTCTTCTTCTTCAATTTCTGTCCTCATTGTAACTTTGCTGTTTAAAATGGCCCTCAAGTTGAAATGCTGTCTAGTGTTCCAAAGTACAGAAAGACTGTGATGGACTTTATGGAGAAAACATCAGTGTTAAATAAACTTTGTTCAGGCATGAGTTATAGGGTGATTGGTCATGAATTCAAACTTAATGAATCAACAGTATGTGGTATTTAAGATATCTTAAAGTATGAGCACACAAAATTGATGAAAATACTGTGATGGAGATCATAGGAGACTAATCCTGTTTTTCTCCTCTGGGTAACAATTCATACTTGCTAATTCAGCATTCCTGATGACCTTCTAGAATACAACTATTCTGAATAATAAAAATCAACTGTACTTATAGAGATATTTTTAAAAGAAGCAAGTGTTTTAAAACTTTTATTAAAAAATAGATAAACATTATTTTCAGGGAGAAATCAACTAAACACTAGTAAATACTATATTTAATTTTATATTATCCCCTATATCATAATATATTTAGTGCTATGGAACTATTATGTAAAAGTGAAAAACTTAAAACTTCAGAATAATTTGAATGTTATTTTGGAGCTGGTATTTATTGATCAGCTTATTACAGAAGAATTATGTAACTGTGACTTCTAGGCATTTAGAATGATAAAATTTGAGCAACTATTATGTATGTAGCTTTGACAATTTATAGGTAACAAAGTATTTGCTTAATATCAGTACTAAAAACAATTCTAATATCTAAGAATGCTGCCATTTATCTCATTTTGCGTTTATTCACAGTGCCAAAATTGAAAAGTTGGGTGATTACTTGCTTCATTCCACTATATTTCAAGTATATATCAATAATCTCAAGAATCAACAAAATGTCTGTGCTTCTTTTGTATGAACATTTTAGTAAGCATTGTCTAAGTTCTTGTTTCACTCCTAATTTTATACGTCAAAACATGTTTGCTTTAACTCTGAAAGATTGTCAGAAGGTTTTACATACATTTACTCTTTCAAGCTATTGTTAAGTTTTCTCTTACTCTGTGCTAAATTTCCTCTTGCTTCAGCAATAGAGACACAGACATAGAGAATGGACATGTGGACATGCCACAGGGCAGGAGTGGCCAGAGGGGAGGGTGAGAAAAATTGGGAGATTGTAATTTTACATATATACACTACTATGTGTAAAACAGATAGCTAGTGGGTACCTACTGTACAGCACAGGGAACTCAGCTCAGTACTCTGTGATGACTAGATGGGTGGGATGTGGGGTTGGGAGGGAGGTTTAAGAAGGGGATATGTATGTAAAAATATCTGATTCACTTCATTGTACAGTAGAAACTAACCCAATATTGTAACACAATTAACTCCAAAAAAAAATGAGGCTTTTACTTTTTAGTGGTATCTTGGTTGAATCGCTAAGATACACATTTGTGCTATTAAGGCAACTTATAAGTCTATAAAATTATCAATTTTTCAAAATTGTACTGGGAGCAGTTAGATTACAGAGCTTAAAATATTTTATTTTGTTTATCACATCAGAATGGATGTTGAGTTTGAATCTTTATGACTTTGTATTCCTTAGAACACAGGTCACAGTGTATTCTTATAAATAAATGTGAACAATAAAAAAATACAACATTCTTGTTTAGACTAATTTCAATAATACAAAAATGAATTCTTTAAGGTATATTAAAATATCTTCATTACAATCTGTAATATGGTGGTAGACTTTGAAATATTGAAACGTCAATGTTAGGAAAAACCAGCATGTCACTCTTGTATTGGATAATTGATGTCTATTCTAAAAACATACAAGATAAAGATGTGTTCAACCCAATTAATTTAGTTTCCTAAATGGTCATATATTTGTTCATTTAAATATTATTTCAATTATTGTTCATAAGTCTATGCTTTAACCCTGTGTCCAGAAACTAAGATACATTCTTTTGGTGACAAGTATCTTTTGTCTTAGAGTCATCAGTTCAAAAGTCCATATCTACTAATTATTTGCTATTTGCCATTTAGCAAGTTATTTATATAATTAAAATGATTATTTACCTTTCTTATCTCATTTTGTCTTGATTATTTGTTCACTTGTTTGCCCTAGATTGTAAGTTATGTTTGGGTAAATGTTTGATTATTTTTGTATGTATGGCACAAAGTTGTTAATATGCTTAGTGAATAAAAATGAAATATGATGAACAGCTAGTGTAAAGGAAATGAGTAAAAGAAGAAAGACATTTTCTTTTTGTATGAAAAGTTATATTACAAATTATGTCCTAATAGAATAAATATCTTGAATATAGTAAATATTCTTCCAAAAACACTTTTATGTATATATCTTGCTTAGAAATAATTTTTATGTAAAGTTTAAGTATGTTATTTAAGAAAGTATATACTCCTGGGTATTTTATCAATCATCAAATTATTAGATACCAATAATAAGAATCATCAGTCAAATAATTCAACATTCATGCTAAAACTTTACATTCATTGCAAAAATTATGGAAAGTAGATTTTAAGGAAGCATCTGTTTCACAGTTTTTTAATTGAAGTTCAAGTAAAACATAAATGTAATTTTTAATTTTTTTTTCTTTATGTAACACAAGTAGTAATATATGCTTTTAATTGTCAGGTATGTCTTGTGTTTATTTTTACTGTAGTATTTTGATTCATGTAATGTGTTGGGTTACTTTTTCAAAATTTTGGAGAAGGAATATCATTAAATTTTCTATATAGACAGACTCTGTGATTAAAGTTTGTCAGATCAAATAATGATTGAAGTAGTATGAATTTTTAGTTAAGCTCTTTTCTGTGGCGAATGCTTTAAAAGGAAGTTGAACTATAGCCTGAGCAGTACATAAAAATCACCATCTTCTGGGTTTTAAACAATTTCAAGGGATCACTTTGGATGTGTTATGCTAATCTGTTTGTTTGACCCCTTATTTCTTTTAGCTCTTGTTCATCATGAATTTCAGTGAATACAAAAAGACTTCTTGACCTATCCGAGCTCCACATCTAAGCAATGTGTTTATCACTTAAACTGTCTGTGAACATCTCACACTTTCAATCAGTACAGCAGATTCACCTCCTATTCAGGACTTCTCCAGAAAATGCCTCACATAGAGAAATAATTCAGCTAATCCTTATCACTTTGTTGATAGTTTTATTAAAATAATTAAAGATCATATCATTGGAGGAAGAGGAGTGGTGGATAGGATAAAGGTAACAGACCAAGTTTCTAAAACCTACCCTTCCTCACTCAAGTCACTAAAAATGATAGAGAAATTCAGTGTATGCAGTGTATACACATGCAAATACATATACACACAAAAGCACATCTTAGGATATGAACTGGAATATCAGACCCAAGGGGAATGAATGATAAATAGTACAACATTCTAAAGTAAAGTGACTAGTTGGACCCTCTGGCAATCCTTTTGATATCCCACCTGGGAACAATAGGGAACTTGTGCTATGGGACCACCATGATGTGGTGACAGTGTGACAGAGCTAATACCAGTTTTCTTTCCCTCCATAAGGACTTGCCTATTCTGGACATTTCATGTGAAAAAAATCACTCCAAATGTGAACTTTTTAGTTCCTCTTCACTTTCTGCCATAAGGGTGGTGTCATCTGCATATCTGAGGTTATTGATATTTCTCTTGATTCCAGCTTGTGCTTCCTCCAGCCCAGCATTTCTTATGATGTACTCTGCATATAAGTTAAATAAGCAGGGTAACAATATACAGCCTTGAAGTACTCCTTTTTCTGTTTTGACAGTTTCAATGTTTGTTCAAGTTGTACCATATATTCCTTTTTGTGGATGAGTTCACTGGATGTATATATTAATAACAACTTTTGGGTGGCTTTCATCTTGTGTCTGTTATAAGTAGCCTGGCAGGTTACAGTCTGTGGGGTTGTAAGGAGTCAGACATGACTGAGCTATTGAGGAGGCATGCACACTTTATGAAGAATACTACTGTAAACATCCTTACAAAATTTTCTATGTAGACATATGCTTTTATGTCTCTTTGATGTGTACCTAGGAATGAAATTGCTGGGTAGTATGCTACTTATATGTCTAACTATTTAAGGAAACAATAAACTGATCTCCTTAGGGCCCACACATTTTACATTCCACTAACAATGTGTGAGGACTTCTATTTATCTACAGCCCTATTGACATTTTTTTTTTCCATTAAGAAAATTATTGTACCATTCCTAGTAGGTAAAAGGTAATATTTCATTATGGCTTTAATTTGCATTATGCTAATGCCTAATGCTGTTGACATATTTTCATGTGCTTATTAACCATTCATATATCTTTGGAGAAATGCCTACTCAAGTCCTGTGCCCACTTTTTAATCAGGTTGTTTGTATTTGTTGCTGTTGTTAAGTGCTAGAAGGACTTGATCAAATATATGATTTGCAGGTATTTTCTTCCATTCTATGGGTTTCATCCTCAGTATATTGACAGTGCTCTTTTAATACAGAAAAGTTTATAAATTTGATGAAATCCAACTTATCTATTCTTTGTTCCCTGTGCTTTTGGAATTACATGCAAGGAATCATAGCCAAAGTCAATGTATTGAAGTTTCTCCCTGTGCCTTTTTTTCTAAGAATTTAATAAATCTAGCACTTGAATTTAGGTCTTTGATCCATTTTGAGTTAATTTTGTTTATAATGCAGTGTCAAGATTCAAATTGATAGATGTATATCTCTCTCTCTGAACATGTACATGTGTGTGTGTGTATATATATATATATATATAAAATATGTGTATATATATGCATATGTATATAAACATAATACATTGCTATGTATATATGTATGTTTTATGTATAAGTATATATCTAAAACAATGTATTTATTTAGACATCCAATTTTCTTAACACCGTTTTTCAAGAAAATTTTCTTTTCCTTATTGAGTTTTCTTGATACTCTTGTCAAAAACATTTGGTTATATATATGTAATGGTTTCATTCTGGTTCTTTATTTTATTCCATTGGTCTACATGTGTTTAGTTCAATTCAGTCACTCAGTCGTGTCCAACTGTGTGCAACCCCATGAAACACAGCATGCCAGTCCTCCCTGTCCATCACCAACTGACAGAGCCTACCCAAACCCATGCCCATTGAGTCAGTGATGCCATCCAACCATATCATCCTCTGTCGTCCCCTTCTCCTCCTGTCCTCAATCTTTCCCAGCATCAGGGTTTTTTCAAATGAGTCAGTTCTTCACATCAGGTGGCCAAAACATTGGATTTTCAGCTTAAACATCAGTCTTTCCAATGAACACCCAGGACTGATCTCCCTTAGGATGAACTGGTTGAATCTTGCAGTCCAAGTGACTCTCAAGAGTCTTCTCCAACACCACAGTTCAAAAGCATCAATTCTGCGGCACTCAGAGTCCAATTCTCACATCCATACATGACTACTGGAAAAACCATAGCCTTGGACCTTTGCTGACAAAGAAATGTCTCTGCTTTTTAATATGTTGTCTAGGTTTGTCATAACTTTCCTTCCAAGGAGTAAGCGTCTTTGAATTTCATGGCTGCAGTCACCATCTGCAGTGATTTTGGAGCCCCCCAAAATAAAATCAGCCACTGTTTCCTTATCTATTTTCCATGAAGTGATGGGACCGGATTCCATCTTAGTTTTCTGAATGTTGAGCCTTAAGCTGAATTTTTCACTCTCTTTTTTCACTTCCATCAGAAGATTCTTTAGTTCTTCATTTCTGCCATAAGGGTGGTGTCATCTACATATCTGAGGTTACTGATATTTCTCCTGGCAGTCTTAATTCCAGATTGTGCTTCCTCCAGCCCAGCATTTCTCATGATGTACTCTGCATGTAAGTTAAATAAGCAGGGTAACAATATACAGCCTTGAAGTACTCCTTTTTCTATTTGGAACCAGTCTATTGTTCCATGTCCAGTTCTAACTATTGCTTCCTGACGTGCATACAGGTTTCTCAAGGGGCTGGTCAGGTGTTATGATATTCCCATCTCCTTCTGAATATTCCACAGTTTACTGTGATCCACACAGTTAAAGGCTTTGGCATTGTCAATAAAGCATCTTTATGCATTTACCATAGTGTTTAACTTACTGTGGCTCTGTAGTAAGTTTCAAAGTTAGTGTTAGATCTCCAAATTTGTTCTTCATTTTCAAGCAGTTTTAACTACTTGGCATTTGTTGAGGTTTCAAATTAATTTTAAGATATATATTTTTAATTCTACAAAAGATATCATTGGGATTTTGATAAATATTATACTGTTTGGTCAGTGTTGATATCTCAACTGTATTGTTTTCCAGTTCATAAACTTGAGATCTTTCCATTTATTGATATATTCTTTAGTTTCCTTCACTGATACATTTAGTTTTTAGTATGCAAATCTTTTCCTCTTTGTTTACATTTATCCTAAATCTTTTATTATGACTAAAATACTATTGTAAATGAGATTGCCTTATTAATTTCATTTTCAGATTATTTATTATTATTGTATATAAACACAACTGATTTTGGCATATTGATTTGTTATTTTTCAACTTTGCTGAATTCATGTATTCTTTTTTTTAAATACATAAACAATAAGTTTTTCTACACAGAAAACCATTTCCTGGGAAGTTATTTTTATTTCTTTCCAATTTGTATGATTATATTTCTTTTTCTTGCCTGATTGTTCTGGCTAAGACTTTGAGTTAAGTAGAAGTGATGAATACAGCAATCTTTGCCTTGTTCCTGATCTTATAGAAAAAATTTCCCAGTCTTTCACCATTGAATAGAATGTTGCCTATGGATTTTCATACATGGCCACAAATATGTCAAGGTAGTTTCATTCTATTCCTAGTTTGCTGAGTGATTTAATCATCAGAGAGAGTTGAATTCTGTCAAATGCTTTTCCTACATCAGTTACGATAATAGTGAGTTTTTCTTCCTTCTTTTAAAGTGGTATATTCCATTGATTTTCTTTTATATATTGAACCATTCTATCATTTCAGGAGTAAATTCCACTTGATTATGAGGTATAATTATATACAGTTTATCTTGCTATTTTTAAGGCTTTTTTGTTTTGGCTTTTGAGAGTTTACTCAAATTACTTAGACTTTTAATGTATCTAAATCCACATCTTTCTTCAAATTTGGTAATCTTATAGTCTCTATTTCTTCAGATAAGCTCTTTGGTTTTTTATATCTCTTTTGTCTATCTGAAAGTGAAAGTGAAAGTCACTCAGTCGTGTCTGGAAACCATAACTGAAAGAGACATGTGTACCACAATGTTCACTGAAGCACTGTTTACAATAGCTAAGACATGGAAGCAACCTAGATATCCATCAGCATACAGATGGATAAGGATATTGTGGTGCATGTACACAATGAAATATTATTCAGCTATAAAATATAATTCTTTTGAGTCAGTTCTAATGAGTTGAATGAAACTGGAGTCTATTTTATAGAGTGAAGTAAGTCAGAAAGAGAAATACCAATACAGTATATTAACACATATATATGGACTTTAGAAAGATGATAAAGATGAGTATATATACAAAACAGCAAAAGAGACGGAGATGTAAAGAATAGGCTTTTGAACTATGTGGAAGAAAGTGAGGGTGGGACATTTGAGAGAATAACATTGAAACCTGTATATTACCATAGGTAAAATAGAAGACCAGTGCAAGTTTGATGCATGAAGTAGGAAACTCAAAGCTGGTGCTCTGGGATAACAGAAGCGTGGGGTAGGGAAGTAGCTGAGAGGGAGGTTCCGGATGTCAGGGACATATGTATACCAATGGCTTAATCATGTCAATGTATGGCAAAAACCACCACAATGTTGTAAAGTAATTAGCTTTCAATTTAAAAAAATAAATTAATTTAAATGATAAAAAATAAAATAAAATCATTGAAAGAAAAAAAAGTCTTCTACAGCACCACATTTTGAAAGTATCAGTTCTTCAGCACTCAGCCTTCTTTATGGTCCAACTCTCACATTCACTATTACTACTGGAAAAACCATAGCTTTAACTAGATGGACCTTTATAGGTAAAGTGATGACTCTGCTTTTCAATATGTTGTCTAGGTTTGTCAGTTTTTCTTGCAAGGAACAATTTTTTTTTTTTTTTAATTTCATTGCTGCAGTCACCATCTGAAGTGATTTTGGAGGCCCCCAAAATAAAATATCTCACTGTTTCCATTGTTTCTCCACCTATTTGCTATGAAGTAATGGGACCAGAAACCATGATCTTAGTTTTCTCAATGTTGAGCTTTAAAGCAACGTTTTCACTCTCCTCTTTCACTTTCTTTCTTTTTTTTTCTCTTTCACTTTCATCAAGAGGATCTTTACTTCTTCTTCACTTTCTGCCATAAGGATGATGTCATCTGCATATCTCAGGTTATTGATATTTCTCCCAGCAATCTTGATTCCAGCTTGTGCTTCATCCAACATGACATTTCTCATAATTTATTCTGCATATAAATTAAATCAGCAGAGTGACAATATACAGCCTTGGGATACTCCTTTCCTAATTTGGAACCAGTCTGTAGTTTCATGTCCACTTCTAGCTGTTGCTTCTTGACCTGCATACAGATTTTTCAGAAGGCAGGTAAGGTGGCCTGCTATTCCCATCTCTTTAAGAATTTTTGAGTTTTTTCTAGTCCACACAGTCAGAGGCTTTAGCATAATAAATAAGGCAGATGTAGATGTATTTATGGAATGCTTTTGTATTTTTCTTTGGTCCAAGGAATGTTGAAAGTTTGATCTCTTGTTCCTCTACCTTCTCTAAATTCAGCTTGTACATCTGAACGTTCTTGGTTTATGTATTATTAAAGCCTAGCTTGAAGGATTTTGAGCCTTACCTTGCTAACATGTGAAATGAGCACAATTGTGTGGCAGTCTGAACATTTTGCATTGCTCTTTGTGATTTTAATGAAAGCTGACCTTTGCCAGTCTTGTGGCCACTGCTGAATTTTTCAATTTTGCTGTCTTATTGATTGCAGCACTTTAACAACATCGTCTTTTAGGATTTGAAATAGATCAGCTGGAATTCCATCACTTCCACTAGCTTTGTTCATATTAATGCTTTCTAAGGCCCTCTTGACCTGACTTCACTCTTCAGAATATAAGTCAGAATGATAATAATTAATGGTGGAGGAAGGAGAGAATGGGACAAAGTGAGAGAGCATCACTGAAACATATACATTATTATATGTAAAATACATAGCCAGTTTGAATTTGCATTATGATGTAGGGAGCTCAAATCCAGTGCTCTGTGATAACCTAGAGGAGTAGGATTGGGTGGGAGGTAAAAGGGAGGGTATTTACATATACATATGGCTGATTCATGTTTACATATGGCAGAAACTAACACAACACTGTAAAGGAATTATCCTCCAATTAAAAATGAATACATTTTTTTAAAAATAGAAGAAAAAATGAAAGAAAAACTAGGCAAAAAAATTGTAATTATTTTTGTGGGAAATAAGATAAGGGATCTTTTGAGGGTGATATGTAGTATAGTAGACCGTGGACTTAGTAGTTTAATGACATACATAGATATATACAGATAGAGTTAAACCTATAGCTCTTTGCACTTATAACTCTGGTCTTGTGTGTGTGTGTGTGTGTGTGTTTGTATTTGTGTAAGGATATGTGTATGTAGGTACAAAGAAAAGAAAGGGAGATAGAGACTTTTGTTTTGTTTTTATTATCTAATAGAATTCTTAAAGATTTATCTGTTGAAATTCTTGAGTCCTGGATAAATCCATCAGAGAGATATGATGGGACTTCTGGTGGTTTTTAGAAATATATATATATATATATATATATATATATATATCCTTTTAACTGTACTGGGATAGAGTCATCAACAATGTTGATAGCTTCAGGGGAAGAGCAAAGAGACTTAGCCATATATATATGTGTGTATCCATTCTCCCCTAGACTTGCCTCCCATCCAGGCTGCTGCGTAACATTGAGCAGAGTTCTCTGTGCTATACATTAGGTCTTTGTTGGTTATCCACTTTAAATATAACAGTGTGTACATGTCCATCCCAAATTCCCTAAGTATCCCTTTCCTACATCCTCTCCTCTGGCAACTTAGAAATATTTTAAATATGAAATTATTTTAATGTTAAAATCTCAGTCTAAAGTGTTTCAAACCATCGAACTGGAATGAATTTAATCTGAAGATATTTGAGAAAACTACAAATACTCACAATATACCATTACAACAACAACAAAAAGGAGAAACACACTTCTTCTAAAAATTGTTACCATTTTTTAATGGGTAGACAATCATTACATTATCTAGCTTTAGCCTTAGGAAAGTGTAGTTAAGAAAGAAAACAAGTTTTTCATAGTGTGTGGACTCAACAGTGGGAAGCCATGTTCTTTGGAATCATAAAGGGCAACTAGTATAAATAGTAAGAATCCATTTGTCTGCATTTATGGGCTGTCAAAATACAGACATTAAAATACAAATATATATTCCCCAACATACATAGATTTACATACACACACAGGTACCACACACATCACCATGTTGGGAAGGATGAAGGTATCTCTCTTATAATATTAAGATAAAGGTATGTTAGTATAGTGCCTCTAGAAGCTAATTCCAGTCTTGTGTATCTAAGTCTTTAAAAGGTATACACATTTTGATCATGACTTCACACTTGGGAATTTATCCTAAGTAAATAATCAAGGTTTTACAGAAGAGCTAAAAGATGAATGTCTTTGATGAATTTCTATAAATGGCAGAAAAGTAATGAAGAAAAAAAAAAGAAAATAAAATTGGAAACAACATAAATGTTGAATTAAAGGGCTCACGAAGCATGAGTTAATGCTGTTTTATTGTAATTTGCTACTGTAGATTTTATTTACAATGATAGTTACAAAATAAGGGAAATTAAAATTGAGAAGATTTAAGACATTTGTCTACTATTACACAGCTCAAAGGATGGAGCTTACTTTGAAATGCACACAATCAGTCTTTAGAGTCCATGTACCTGAATCATAACTCTATGCATTTTCTATGATATTTTTATTCTTTTGCTTTTACAGCTTTAATATGTATGCCATTCAATAATGTTTACCTTTAAAATTATTTACATTTTAATACAAAAAATTAAGCATATGGAATGTAATTGAAATATTATTGTATCTATTGAAAATATTATTATAAATAATATTTATTTACTATTTTTATGTTTTTTAAATTTATAAAGTTTATGAATTTACATATTGCAATTTTGTTATATTTATGTAATAAATAAAAATAAACTATTATAAATATTATTGTATATGTGTTTTTAAAAAAATGGAAGGATTCACCTGATTTTTATCTAGAAATAATGGAATTGTGGGAGATTTCTAGGTTATTGTGTGTTTTACTTTGTTCAGTTTCCTACAGTGACAATGCATAATAATACTCCTTCTAATAAATAATTCTATATAAATTAAATTAAGAAGGAAGTTATAACTTGCATTTGCATAAAAATACAATAAATAAAATCTCTTTTTATGTGTTTAATTTGCATTTATTCTTACTTAAATTATTTAGTTGAAATTCAAAATCTGTGAGGTGTGTCTTGTTTGTTTATTTGGTTTGGTACTTCTTCAAAAGGCTTATGAGAAGTTAATGCTCAGGAATTTCTCAAATGGATTGTATTGGTTTCTATTTGTTTATTCCATCCATTGGAATTTATTCCATTCCAATGAACTTGTTCACTCATTATTCATTCAAGAGTGAACATCGGCATTTTAGGAATCAATAAATTAAAATGGACTGGAATCATTTCAGTTCAGTTGCTCAGTCATATCCAACTCTGTTAGCCCATGAACTGCAGTACACCAGGCTTCCCTGTCCATCAACAATTCATGGAGATTACTCAAACTCATGTCCATTGAGTTGGTGATGCCATCCAGCAATCTCATCCTCTGTCATCCTCTTTTCCTCCTGCCTTCAATCTTTCCCAGCATCAGGGTCTTTTCCAGTGAGTCAGTTCTTCACATCAGGTGGCCAATGTATTGGAGTTTCAGCTTCAGCATCAGACCTTCCAATGAATATTCAGGATTGATTTCCTTTGGGATGGACTGGTTTGATCTTCTTGTAGTCCAAGGGACTCTCAAGAGTCTTCTTCAACACAACAGTTCAAAAGCATTAGTTCTTCAGTGCTCAGCTGTCTTTATAGTCCAACTCTCACAACCATACATGACCACTGGAGAAACCATAGCTTTGACTAGATGGACCATTGTTGGCAAAGTAATGTGTCTGCTTTTTAATATGCTGTCTAGGTTGGTCATAGCCTTTCTTCCAAGGAGTAAACACTTTTTAATTTCATGGCTGGAGTCACCATCTGCAGTGACACTGGAGCCCCCCACCCCCAGCAAAGTAAAGTCTGTCTCTGTTTCCACTGTTTCCCCATCTATTTGCCATGAAGTGATGGGACCAGAAGCCATGATCTTAGTTTTCTGAATGTTGAGTTTTAAGCCAACCTTTTCACTCTCTTTCACTTTCATCAAGAGGCTCTTAGATCTTCACTTTCAGCCCAAAGTGTGTTGCCATCTACATATCTGAGTTTATTAATATTTTGCCTCACAGTCTTGATTCCAGCTTGTGCTTCATCCAGTCCAGTATTTCTCATCATGTACTCTGCATGTAAGTTAAATATGCAGGATGACAAAATACAGCCTTGATGTATTCCATTGTGTCAGCATTCTTGACAGGAGAAAGGAATGGCAAACCACTTCAGTATTCTTGCTTTGAGAACCCTATGAACAGTATGAAAAGGCAAAAATATAGACTGCAATGGGTGAATTTAACTCAGATGACCATTATATCTACCACTATGGGCAAGAACCTCTTAGAAGAAATGAAGTAGCCCTCCTAGTTAACAAGAGTCTGAAATGCAGTTCTTGTGTGCAGTCTCAAAAAGGATAGAATGATCTCTGTTCATTTCCAAGCAAATCATTAAATATCAGAGTAATCCAAGTATATGTGCCAACTAGTAATGCTAAAGAATCTGAAGTTGAACGTTCTATGAAGACCTATAAGACCTTCTAGAACTAATACCTAAAAATGATGTCCTTTTCATTATAGGGGACTGTAATACAAATGTAGGAAGTCAAGAGCTACCTGAAATAACAGGCAAATTTGACCTTCGAGTACAAAATGAAGTAGGACAAAGGCTAATAAAGTTTTGCCAAGAGAATGCACTGGTCATAGCAAACACCCTCTTCCAGCAACACAAGAGAAGATTCTATACATGGACATCACCAGAGGGTCAATTCCAAAATTAGATTGGTGATATTCTTTGCAGCCAAAGATGGAGAAGCTCTTTACAGTCAGCAAAAACAAGACTGGGAACTGACTATGGTTCAGAATATGAAATCCTTATGGCAAAATTCACAGTGAAATTGAAGAAAGTGGAGAAAACCTCTAGACCATTCAGGTATGACCTAAATCAAATCTCTCATAATTATACAGTGGATGTGACAATAGATTCAAAGGATTAGGTCCGATAGAGGGCCTGAAAAATATGGACAGAGGTTTGTGACATTGTACAGGAGGCAGTGATCAAAGCCATCCTCCAGAAAAAGAAATGCACAAAGGCAAAATGGCCATCTGAGGAGGCCTTACAAAGAACTGAGAAAAGAAGAGATGCTAAAGGAAAATGAGAAAAGGAAAGATATACCCATTTGAATGCAAAGTTCTAAAAAATAGCACAGAGACATAAAGTGTTCCTCAGTGATCAGTGAAAAGAAATAAAGTGAAAGAAAAGAAATGGGAATAAAAAGAAAAAAATGGGAAAGACTAGAGATCTCTTCAAGAAAATTAGAGATGCCAAGGGAACACTTCATGCAAAGATGGGCACAATAAAGGACAGAAATGGTAGGGACCTAAGAGAAGCAGACAATATTATGAAGAAGTGACAAGAATATACAGAACTATACAAAAAATATTTTCATGGCCTAGATAACCACGAGAGTGTCATCACTCATCTAGAGCCAGACATTGTGGAATGTGAAGTCAAGGGAGCCTTAGGAAGCATCACATAAAGAAATATAGTGGAGGTGATGTAATTCCAGTTGAGCTATTTCAAACCTTAAAAGATGATGCTGTCACAATGCTGCACTCAATATGCCAACAAATTTGGAAAATTCAGCAGTGGCCGCAGAACTGGAAAAAGTCAGTTTTCATTTCGATCCCAAAGAAAAGCAGTGCCAAAGAACGTTCAAATTACTGCACAATTGCACTCATCTCATACACTCGTAAAATAATGTTCAAATTTTGTCCAGCCAGTTTGTAAACCATAAACTTCCAGATGTTCAAGCTGGATTTAGAAAAGGCAGAGGAACCAGAGATCAAATTGCCAAAATCTACTGGGTCATCAAAAAAGCAAGAGAGTTTCAGAGAAACATCTATTTCTGCTTTATTGACTATGCCAAAGCCTTTGACTGTGTCAGTTCAGTTCAGTTGCTTAGTCGTGTCTGACTCTTGCAACCCCATGAACTGCAGCACACCAGGCCTCCCTGTTCATCTTCAACTCCCAGAGTTCACTCAGACTTACATCCATTGAGTCGGTGATGCCATCCAGCCATCTCATCCTCTGTCATCCCCTTCTCCTCCTGCCCCCAATCCCTCCTAGAATCAGAGTCTTTTCCAATGAGTCAGCTCTTCGCATGAGGTGGCCAAAGTACTGGAGTTTCACTTTAGCATCATTCCTTCCAAGGAAATCCCAGGGCTGATCTCTTTCAGAATGGACTGGTTGGATCTCCTTGCAGTCCAAGGGACTCTCAAGAGTCTTCTCCAACACCACAGTTCAAAAGCATCAATTCTTCGGCGCTCAGCTTTCCTCACAGTCCAACTGTCACGTCCCATGTACATGACCACTGGAGAAACCACAGCCTTGACTAGATGGACCCTTGTTGGCAAAGTAATGTCTCTGCTTTTGAATATGTTATCTAGGTTGGTCATAACTTTCCTTCCAAGGAGCAAGCGTCTTTTAATTTCATGGCTGCAATCACCATCTGCAGTGATTTTGGAGCCAAAAAAATAAACTCTGACACAATTTCCACTGTTTCCCCGCCTATTTCTCATGAAGTGATGGGACCAGATGCCATGATCTTAGTTTTCTGAATGTTGAGCTTTAAGCCAACTCTCTCACTTTCCTCTTTCACTTTCATCAAGAGTCTACCCAGTTTGACTGTGTAGATCATATAAAACCGAAAAATGCTTAAAGAGATGGGAATACTAGACCACTTAACCTGCCTCCTGAGAAATCTGTATGCAGGTCAAGAAGTAGCAGTTAGAACTGGACATGGAACAGACTGGTCCAAAGTGGGAAAGAATACATCAAGTCTATATTTTGTCACCCTGATTATTTAACATATATGAAGAAACATCATGTGAAATGCCAGGCTGGATGAAGCACAGACTGGAATCAAGATTGCCGGGAGAAACATCAACAACCTCAGATATGCAGATAATACCTGACTTATGGGAGAAAGTGAAGGAGATCTAAAGAGCCTCTTGATGAAAGTGAAAGAGAGTGAAAAAGTTGGCTTAAAACTCAACATTTAGAAAACGAAGATCATGGAATCTGCTGCCATCACTTCATGGCATATAGATGGTGAAACAATGGAAACAGTGAGAGACTTTATTTTGCGGGGGGCTCCAAAATCACTGCAGCTGGTGATTTCAGCCGTGAAATTAAAAGACACTTACGTCTTGGCAGGAAAGCTATTACCAACTAAGACAGCATATTAAAAAGCAAAGACATTGCTTTGCCAAGAAAGTTCCATCTAGTCAAGGCTATGGTTTTTCCAGTAGTCATGTATGAGAGTTGGACCATATGATAAGTAGAGCCGTGAAGAATTGATGCTTTTGATCTTCAGTGTTGGAGAAAACTCTTGAGAGTCCCTTGGATTGCAAGGAGATTAAAGCAGTCCATTCTAAAGAAAATCAGTCCTGAATATTTATTGGAAGGACTGATGTTGAAGCTGAAACTTCAATACGTTGGCCACCTGATGTGAAGAACTGACTCATTAGAAAAAAACCCTGATGCTAGCCAAGATTGAAGGCAGGTGGATATGGGGACAGTAGAGGTTGAGATGGCTGGATGGCATCACTGACTTGATGGACATGAGTTTGAGTAAACTCTAGGAGTTGTTGAATGACAGGAAAGCCTGGCGTGCTGCAGTCCATGGGGTCACAGAATTGGACATGACTGATGGAAATTTACAGGAGACAGGAATCAAGACTATCCCTGAGAACAAATTCAAAAAAGCAAAATGGCTGTCTGAGGAGGCCTTAGAAATAACTGTGAAAATAAAAGTGAAAGGCCAAGGAGAAAAGGAAACATATGCCCATTTGAATGCAAAGTTTAAAAAATAGCAAGGAGAGATAAGAAAGCCTTCCTCAACAATCAGTCCAAAGAAATAGAGGAAAGCAATAGAATGGGAAAGACTAGAGATCTCTTCAAGAAAATTAGAGATACCAAGAGAACACTTCATGCAAAGATGGCCTCAATAAAGGACATAAATTGTTTGGACCTAACAGAAGCAGAAGATATTAGGAAGACATGGCAATAATACACAGAAGAACTGTACAAGACAGATCTTCACAACCCAGAAATCATGATGGTGTGATCACTCCCACTCACCTAGAGCCAGATATTTTGGAATGTTAAGTCAACTGGGCCTTAGGGATCATCAAAATGAACAAAGCTAGTGAAAGTGATGGAATTCCACTTGAGCTATTTCAAATCCTGAAAGATGATGCTCTGAAAGTACTCCAGTGAATATGTCAGCAAAATGGAAAACTCAGCAGTGGCCACAGGGCTGAAAAAGGTCAGTTTTCATTCCAATCCCAAAGAAAGGCAATGCCAAAGAATGTTCAAACTAATGCACAATTGCACTCATCTCACATGCTAGTAAAGTAATGTGCAAAATTCTTCAAGCCAGGCTTCAGCAATATGTGAACCATGAACTTCCAGATATTCAAGCTGGTTTTAGAAAAGGCAGAGGAACCAGAGATCAAATTAGCTTTCCTGGTGGCTCAGATGATAAAGCGTCTGACTGCAATGCAGAGATCAAATTGCCAACATTTACTGGGTCAGCAAAAATAAAATTCCAGAAAACATCTATTTCTGCTTTATTGACTATGCCAAAGGCTTTTACTGTGTGGATCACAATAAACTGTGGAAAATTCTTCAAGAGACAGGAATACCAGACCACCTGACTTGCCTCTTGAGAAACCTGTATGCAGGCCAGGTTAGAACTGGACATGGAACAACAAACTGGTTCCAAATAGGAAAAGGAAATATACTTCAAGACTGTATATTGTCGCCCTGCTAATTTAACATATATGCTGAGTACATCATGAGAAATGCTGGGCTGGAGGAAGCATAAGCTGGAATCAAGATTGCCGGGAGAAATATCAATAACCTCAGATATGCAGATGACACCACCCTTATGTCAGAAAGTGAAGAAAAACTAAAGAGCCTCTTGATGAAAGTGAAAGATAAGAGTGAAAAAGTTGGCTTAAAGCTCAACATTCAGAAAACTAAGATCATGGTGTCCAGTCCCATCCCTTCATGGCAAATAGATGGAGAAACAGTGGAAACAGTGTCAGACTTTATTTTGGGGGGCTCCAAAGTCACTGCAGATGGTGATTGCAGCCATGACATTAAAAGACGTTTACTCCTTGGAAGAAATTTATCACCAACCTAGACAGCATGTAAAAGTAGAGACTACTTTGCCAACAAAGGTCCATCTAGTCAATGCTGTGGCTTTTCCAGTGGTCATGTATGGATGTGAGAGTTGGACTATAAAGAAAGCTGAGTGCCAAAGAATTGATACTTTTGAACTGTGGTGTTGAAGACTCTTGAGAGTCCCTTGGACTGAAAGGAGATCCAACCAGTCTCTCTTAAAGAATATCAGTCCTGGATGTTCATTGTAAGGATTGATGTTGAAGCTGAGACTCCAATACTTTGGCCACCTGATGTGAAGGGCTGACTCATTGGAAAAGACCCTGATGCTGGGAAAGATTGAGGGCAGGAGAAAGGGACAACAGAGGATTAGATGTTTGGATGGCATCACTGACTCAATGGACATGGGTTTGGGTAGCTCTGGCAGTTGGTGATGGACAGTCAGGCCTGTCCTGCTGCGTTTCATGGGGTTGCAAAGAGTCGGACATGACTGGGAGACTGAACTAAACTGAACTGAATGACTAAACTGAACTGATATGATTCCATTCAACCCATCTTTTGTATATGCATCTATATTATTTTTATTATTATTGTACCTTTAGCAGATGAATTAAAAGTTTTAAAGTTTGACAATATTTGAGTAAAGGAACAAGAACTACAAAAGAGTAAAATCTCAAAAAGAGATTAAGAGAAGTGGGTTTCTCTCTTTAGCTTTTCTTTTTTTTTTTTTTTAAATTTATTTATTTATTTTTTCCAAATTCTTCTAATAGCTGTCAATTTATTTCTTTGCTTGTTACCAGAACAGAGATCCTTTTTGGTGTCTTATAGCTGCCACAATACTTCTTTCTTTGGTGGCCTGTATCTATCACAATTGTTGTGACACTGAGGAATTGTGTGCCTTGTGCCTTGGGAAAGATCATTCTTATGAGTGCTATCTTGCTTCCTTTAATATTATTATATTCCACCACTACCATATGGTTTTGTAGGTACCAGGCACAATGCTGAAAACTATGTGATGTTTCTATCTTGGGTCTGACTTTAATAATGAAGCTGTTAGTGCTTCAGTTCCTTGCTCCTCCATTACATCCATTCATGATATGCCTTAAATAAATACAGCATCCATTTATGTCAAAGAAATATTTGGCCATGTCATTGTGTGATGCTTAATAAAATGTAAAAGTAGATTGGTATTAAGAGCAGTGTAATATAGTAAATATACATTTTAATCTCGACCACTGACTAAAAATGATATCTTGGACATGTAATTTAATATCTCTGTGTCTCAAAGGCTTTACCTGGGTAAAATATTCTTTCCTAGATAGAAACAAATTATTAGACAATATGGCATCTTTAATTTTCTTACACAGTCTAACGACCATTTAGAATTACTGGCATGAGTTTCAGAGTAATTCCAGGAAGATATTTAGGAATTTACTGCCTTACTGAATTACCAATACAATCTTCAAGTATACACATTGAGAATGACAATTGCAGAAGTAAGTGTGAGAATTTTATTCCTGATATGTTCTTCATCTTCACTATACTGAGAGGGATTTCATAATATCAATAGTGTAAGAAGCTGTAGAAGTTGATTAATAATACAGATATTGTCAGTATCAGGAGATTAAAATACATCCCTGAATAAGTTCTCTCCTTGTAACATAAAACTGAAAGTAGCATCAGTATAGAAAGATCATAAAATTAAGATTTGCCATACCAGTGTTTGTATCTGAAAACCTTTATGTCCTAGGATTCTGGTTCTTACTTCCAAACTTGAGGAGATCTCAAGAATGTAATTGCCTGAGAGAATTCTGATGCTCCACTATTTTGCCAGGTTGGAAGATGACTATGTTGGTTGTGGTTTGATCCCTGGTTAGAGTGTAATTCAAAGGTAATGCATCATGATACATGATCATTATCAACCCAGAAATTTATAAACTCACCACCAATTTCATCTTTGAAATACTCATGATATGAAACAGTGATTTGTGACATAAAAATATATTATCAAAATGTAAATGAGTCATATGGAGATGACTTTCAATCCAAATCACTGGATCAATTTTATTTTCAATGACTGTTTTATGTTAATTGAAGATAAAACATGTGCTATTACTTTTAAGCCTCAAGCAAACATTCTACTTCCAGATATTACTTGGGAGATGGCTATTCCATGACACTACAGAAATAATATTCCACACAGGCCGATAATCTTTTTCCTCATATCACAAAGTAATGAAGTTCTGACAAGAGCCATCTGTAAAGAAGAATGTGGATCACTGTGTCTGTTACTATAAAAATTCTGAAAATAAATCTTATATTGAAGTTAGTTTATCAAAGTGAAATAAAAAGATCTACAAATGTGAAATTAAAATTTTTAAGGGAATAATAGAAATGAAAACTATAAATCAGATGAAATAAGACAAAGGTGATGATACTTTTTCCAAAGACTTCTTAATTTTTTGCCTCAGGATATCACAGCTAGAGCAGAAATCTCCCCCAGGGGTCTGATGACTGATCTGAAAAACATTAATAGACTTTTTTTTTTTCTTAATACAGCCAATATAAAAAATATTACAAATGACACAAAGACTTTCCATGGGCTGCAGTTTATACTTGAAAAACTCTACATTATTATGCTTGCATGATTTTGCCTCCATTTTAAAGCTAGGCTCTGAGAGGTGGAGAGCATATTTGAAAAATATGACATAAGAATATTATTATATTTTGTAATAGAGTGAGTGAGTGATAGTCATTCAGTGGTATCTGACTCTTTGCCACCCCGTGGACCATAGCCTGCCAGTCTCCTCTGTTCATGGAATTCTCCAGGCAAGAATACTGGCATGGGTTGACATTCCTTCTCCAGGAGATCTTGGTAACCAAGAAATAGAGCATGAGTCTCCTGCATTACAGGCAGAATCTTTACCATCTGAGCCATTAGGGAAGCCTACTACTAAGAGACATTTCTAAGTATGAAATCAGGTCAACTTAAAAATATCAGCAGATAACATGCTTGACTTTATCTTATAACCTATAGATAATACATTAGAATATGTAATGAATCCATACACATTTTCCAAAAGAATACCTGGAACATAGGTAGCAATAAAGTTATAAATGAGTATAGATGAAAAAATACTCAACAAAATCTACTGAATGGAATCCAGAAACATACAAAAATGATTATGTATCTTGACCACATGGAATTTATCCCATTACAAACAGTTTAACATTAAAATATCAAGATAATTCTACATTAAAAACTCCACAAATGTTATACATAATATTAATAATATATAATTAAATATAAAAACACACAAACACATTAAAAGATGTAAAAAAAAAAAGCATTGGATACAATTCAAAAAAAAAACCAAAACACTCAAATGAAAATAGAAAGGAACTTCCTGAAATGTAAAATGCTTCTTAAAAAGTTTACAGGTAACATTATACTTAATGGTAAATGTCTGAATTCTTTCCACGTGAGATCAGAAAAAAATAAAATATGTTTACCCTCACCACTTCTAATTCAGCATCATACTGTATATTCTGGCCCAATTAGAAGAAAAAAGGAGTAAGATGGGCAAACAGTGGAAACAGTGTCAGATTTTATCTTTTGGGGCTCTAAAATCACTGGAGATTGTAATTGCAGCCATGAAATTAAAAGACACTTATTCCTTGGAAGAAAAGTTATGACCAACCTAGATAGCATATTGAAAAGCAGAGACACTACATTGCCAACAAAGGTCCATCTAGTCAAGGCTATGGTTTTTCCTGTGGTCATGTATGGATGTGAGAGTTGGACTGTGAAGAAGGCTGAGTGCCGAAGAATTGATGCTTTTGAACTGTGGTGCTGGAGAAGACTCTTGAGAGTCCCTTGGACTGCAAGGAGATCCAACCAGTCCATTTTGAAGGAGATCAGCCCATGGATTTCTTTGGAAGGAATGATGCTGAAGCTGAAACTCCAATACTCTGGCCACCTCATGCGAAGAGTTGACTCATTAGAAAAGACTCTGATTCTAGGAGGGATTGGGGGCAGGAGGAGAAGGGGACGACCAAGGATGAGATGGCTGGATGGAATCACTGGCTCAATGGACGTGAGTCTGAGTGAACTCTGGGAGTTGGTGATGGACAGGGAGGCCTGACATGCTGTGATTCATGGAGTCGCAAAGAGTTGGACACGATTGAGCAACTGAACTGAACTGAACTGAAATACAGATATATTCTACCAACAATATTGTACCTTATACATATGGTAAAATACTACTTATCCATAAAAAGAATAAAATAATGCCATTTGCAGTAACATGGATAGACCAAGAGATTATCATAATAATATCATGTGATACTGTATGATATGTCTTACATGTGAAATCTAAAAAATGATATAAATGAATGTATTTACAAAACAGAATCAGCCAAACATAGAAGGCAAAGTTATGACTACCAAAGAGAAAAGGGTGGAATACTTTAAGAGTTTGGAATTAGTAGATGAAAACTAATCTGTATAAAATAATAAATAATGAAGATATAATATAGCACAGGAGCTGCTGCTGCTGCTAAGTCGCTTCAGCCATGTCCAACTCTTGGCGACCCCATGGACTGCAGCCTACCAGCCTCCTCCTTCCTTGGGATTTTCCAGGCAAGAGTACTGGAGTGGGGTGCCATTGCCTTCTCTGATACCACAGGGGACGATGCTCAATATCTTGTTATAATGAACAATACTCTGAAATTTAAAATATTTATACATATATGTACAAATACTAATATAGATGTGCATAGATATAACTGAATCACTTTGCTGTACACCAGAAATTAACACTCAGTACTTGTGTTGACTTAAATGGAAAGGAAATAAAAATAGAGGGACTAAATATATGCATATAGCTGATTCACTTTGCTGTAAAGCCAAAACTGACTCAGCACAGTAAAGTAACAATAATTCAATAAAAATAAATTTTTAAAAGGCAGATTATATTTTGATAAAAATTAGATTGACTCTTTAGATCAACTGAGAAAATATTGCCATCCTAACAATGTGCTTAGTTGCTCAGTCGTGTTCGACTCTGCAACCCCATAGACTGTTGCCTGCCATGCTCCTCCATCCATGTAATTGTCCAGGCAATAATACTAGAGAGGGTTGCTGTTTTTGGTCTTCTGGGGTTTTATGTAAATTTTGGAATTTTTTGAAAAATACCATTGGAATTTTGATTGGGGTCATACTGAGTTCATAGATAACTTTGGTATTATGGACATTTTAATGATTTTTATTCTCCCAACCCATGAACATGAAATATCTTTCCATTTATTTGCACTGTGTTTAATTTCTTTCATCAAAGTCCTACAGTTAGTGTACAGATTTTCCACTTCACTGGTTACATTTAATCCTAAGTATTTCATTATCAATCTACAAATAAGATTGACTTAAATTTTTTTCTCAATAGCTTTTTATGAGTGTGCAGAAACTCAAATTTTTGTTGTTTGTTGATTTTTTTTTCTACAACTTTATTGAATTTACTAGTTCTAATAGGTTTTTTTGGTGGATTCTTAAGGATTGTCAATACATAAAAACATCGCATCTGAAAACAGAGACAATTTTCTTTCTCTCTGATTTAGGTTCCTTTTGTTTTTTTCTTACCTAATTACTCTGGCTATCACTTTCTGTGTTATGGTGAAAAGGGTGGTGAATGTGGATGCACTTGTCTTGCTTTTGGTCTTAGAAAAAATAATTCAATCAAAGTTAGCTGTGACTTTGTCATACATTCCTTCTCAGTTTTCAGTGTTTACTTTGAAAGGATGTTTAATTTTGGCAAATAGTTCTACTGTATCTATTGAGATAGTCATATAAATTTAATCTCTCAGTTTGTTAATGTGGTATATGACTTTATTTGAATTGGATATGTTGAACCCTTATTGCATCCTTCAATGACAAAGAATGCTCAAACTACTGCACAATTGCACTCATCTCACATGCTAGTAATGTTCAAAATTCTCCAAGCCAGGCTTCAGCTATATGTGAACCATGAACTTTCAGATGTTCAATCTGGTTTTAGAAAAGGCAGAGGAACCAGAGATCAAATTGCCATCATCCAATGGGTCATCGAAAAAGCAAGAAAGTTCAAGAAAAATATCTATTTCTGCTTTATTGACTATGCCAAAGCCTTTGACTGTCTGGATCACAATAAACTGTGGAAAATTCTGAAGGAAATGGAAATACCAGAGAACCTGAATAGCCTCTTGAGAAACCTATATACAGGTCAGGAAGCAAGTTAGAACAAGACATGGAAAAAACAGACTGGTTCCAAGTAGGAAAAAGAGGACTTCAAGGCTGTATATTGTCATCTGCTGATTTAACTCATATGCAGAGTACATCATGAGAAATGTTGGCCTGGAGGAACAAACTGGAAGCAAGATTGTTGGGAGAAATATCAATAACCTCAGATATACAGAGGATACCACCCTTATGGGAGAAAATGAAGAAACAAAGAGCTTCTTGATGAAAGTGAAAGAGGAGAGTGAAAAAGTTGGCTTAAAGCTCAACATTCAGAAAACTAAGATCATGGCATCTGGTCCCATCCCTTCATGGCAAAAAGATGGGGAAACAGTAGAAACAGTGGCTGACTTTTATTTTTCTGGGCTCCAAAATCACTGCAGATGGTGATTGCAGCCATGAAACTAAAAGATGCTTACTCCTTGGAAGGAAAATTATGACCAATCTAGACAGCATGTTAAAAAGCAGAGACTTTACTAGACAAAGGTCTGTCTAGTCAAAGTTAAGGTTTTTTCCAGTAGTCATGCATGGAAGTGAGAGTTGGACTATAAAGAAAGCTGAGTGCCAAAGAACTGATGCTTTTGAACTGTGGTGTTGGAGAAGACTCTTGAGAGTTTCTTGGCCTGCAAAGATATCCATCCTACAGGGTATTAGTCCTGGGTGTTCATTAGAAGGACTGATGTTGAAGCTGAAACTCCAATACTTTGGCCACCTGATGCAAAGAGTTAACTCATTTGAAAAGACCCTGATGCTGGAAAAGATTGAGGGCAGGAGGAGAATGGGATGACAGAGGATGAGATGGTTGGATGGCATCACTGACTCAATAGACTTGGGTTTGGGTGGACTCTGGGGGTTGGTGATGGACAGGGAGGCCTGGTGTGCTGCAGTTAATGGGATAGCAAAAGTCAGACACGACTGAGCAACTGAACTGAACTGAACAGAACAGAACTGAACAGAACTTTATCCCCTTTGATCATGGAGTTAATCCTTCTAATGTACTGTTGAGTTGGTTTGCTAGTATTTTGTTGAAAATTTTGCCTCCATATTTACCAGGATTATTGTCATGTGGTTTTCTTGTAGTATTCTGTAGCTTTGATACTGGAGTAACATTGACTTCTAAGATGTGTTGGATTTTTCTATGCTCTCTGATTTTTAGAAGAGTTGAGAAGATTCATGTGAATTCTCTTCAAATATTTGGGAGAACTCACCAGTGAGAACACCAGGTGACAGACTTTTCCTTGTTGGAGTTTTTGATTACTGATTCAGTCTCTTTAAGATTCTCTGGTGGCTCAGAATGGTAAAGGATCTGCCAGCAACACACATTCATTACTGATCGGTTTAGATTTTTTATTTCTTAAGGGTTCAGTCTTGGTTGATTGTATGTTTCTAGGAACATATCCATTTCTTCGAGGTGGTGTTGGCATATAATTCTTCACTCTCATGAGCTATTTTATTTCTGTGGCATTAATTGCAATCTTTCCTTTTTCCTGATTTTCAGGTTTTTGTTTTTAAATTAGTATGGCTATATATTTTTCAAATTCATATATCATTTATGAGAACATCTCTAAATTTTGTTGGTCTTTTAATTTTTTTTTTCTTGTCTCTATTTCATGTATTTCTACTCATGAAGTAGTGTAATAACAGCCCTCTAAACTTTACACTCTTATGGTATTGAGTTAGCTGATATGCATCTTTTCTCTGTCTGTATAAACTTTAGATGTCCTTTGTCAATATATGAAAATTGAGTTGGAATTTTGGTTGGACTTGTTTTAAATCCATACTTCAGGTTGAAAAGAACTGACATCTTGACAATACTGAGTCTTCCTATTCAAGAATATAACATATTTCTCCATTTATTTAGTTCTTCCTTGGTATGTTTCATCAGAGTTTTATAGTTTTTCTCACAAAAATAGTGTCAATATTTTGATTTTTACCTAAGTATTTTACTTCTAAAGGTGCTAAGGTAAACAGTATTGTGTTTTTAATTTCAAATACATTTATTTTTTATCATTGATCTGTAAGAAATCCATTAACATTTGGGTATTAACCATACATTTTGCAACAATTATAACCACATCTTTGTCAGTTTACTCTTTATTCTTTAGGCTTCTCTACAAATATTATCATTCCATCTGAAAATAAAGACCATTTTATTTCTTCCTTCCCAATTAAAGCACCTTTTATTTTTCCAGTTTTATTCTAATTACTGCTTTAAGGTTTGATTATCTACTACTGCAGCAATCATTGATCCACATACCACAGAAATGAGAATGATATGCTTTGCATTAGAGTTATATTATCTGTAGTTTCTATTCCTCAACCCAATTGTATTATCAGACCTATTCAATTCAGTTGTTCAGTCGTGTCCAACTCCTTGAAACCTCATGGACTGCAAAATGCCAGGCTTCCCTGTCCATCACCAATTTCTGGAGCTTGCTCAAACTCATGTCCATCGAGTCAGTGATGCCATCCAACTATCTTGTCCTCTGCCATCCCTCTTCTCCTTCCTTCAATCGTTTCCAGAATCAGAATCTTTTCCAGTGAGTCAGTTCTTCACATCAGGTGGCCAAAGTATTGGAGCTTCAGCTTCAAAATCATTCCTTCCAATGAATAATCAGGACTGATCCTCTAAGATTGACTGGTTTAATCTCCTCACAGGACAAGGGACTCTAAAAGGACTGCTCAGTTCAATTCAGTTCAGTTCAGTCACTCAGTCGTGCCCGACTCTTTGCAACCTCATGAACTGCAGCACACCAGGCCTCCCTGTTCATCATCATCGCCCAGAGTTCACTTAGATTCACGTCCATTGAGTCCGTGATACCATCCAGCCATCTCATCCTTGGTCATCCCTTTCTCCTCCTGCCCCCAAACCCTCCCAGCATCAGAGTCTTTTCCAGTGAATCAACTCTTCACATGAGGTGGCCAAAGTACTGGACTTTCAGCTTCAGCATCAGTCCTTCCAAAGAAATCCCAGGGTTGATCTCCTTCAGAATGGGCTGGTTGGATCTCCTTGCAGTCCAAGGAACTTTCAAGAGTCTTCTCCAACACCACAGTTTAAAAGCATCAATTCTTCAGCGCTCAGCCTTCTTCACAGTCCAACTCTCACATCCATACATGACCACAGGAAAAACCATAGCCTTGACTACACGGACCTTAGTTGGCAAAGTAATGTCTCTGCTTTTGAATATAGTATCTAGGTTGGTCATAACTTTCTTCCAAGGAGTAAGCGTCTTTTAATTTCATGGCTGCAATCACCATCTGCAGTGATTTTGGAGCCCAAAAAAATAAAGTCTGACACTGTTTCCACTGTTTCCCCATCTGTTTCCCATGAAGTGATGGGACCGGATGCCATGATCTTCATTTTCTGAATGTTGAGCTTTAAGCCAACGTTTTTGCTCTCCTCTTTCACTTTCATGAAGAGGCTTTTTAGTTCCTCTTTACTTTCTGCCATAAGGGTGGTGTCATCTGCATATCTGAGGTTATTGATGTTTCTTCTGGCAGTCTTGATTCCAGCTTGTGTGTCTTCCAGTCCAGAATTTCTCATGATATACGCTGCATATAAGTTAAATAAGCAGGGTGACAACATACAGCCTTGACGTACTCCTTTTCCTATTTGGAACCACTCTCTACTTCCATGTCCAGTTCTAACTGTTGCTTCCTGACCTGCATACAGATTTCTCAAGAGTCAGGTTAGGTGGTCTAGTATTCTCATTTCCTTCAGAATTTTCCACAGTTTATTGTAATCCACACAGTCAAAGGCCTTGGCATAGTCAATAAAGCAGAAGTATAAGCTTTTCTGGAACTCTCTTGCTTTTTCCATGATCCAGCAGATGTTGGCAATTTCATTTCTGGTTCCTCTGCCTTTTCTAAAACCAGCTTGTACATCAGGGAGTTCACGATTCACGTATTGCTGAAGCCTGGCTTGGAGAATTTTGAGCATTACTTTACTAGCATGTGAGATGAGTGCAATTGTGCGGTAGTTTGAGCATTCTTTGGTATTGCCTTTATTTGGGATTGGAATGAAAACTGACCTTTTCCAGTCCTGTGGCCACTGCTGAGTTCTCCAAATTTGCTGGCATGTTGAGTGCAGCACTTTCACAGCATCATCTTTCAGGATTTGAAATAGCTCAATTGGAATCCATTACCTCCACTAGCTTTGTTCATAGTGATGCTTTTTAAAAAAAAAAAAAAATATATATATATATATATATACTTTATTCTACATTACAATACTGTATTTGTTTTGCCAAACATTGACATGAATCAGCCACAGGTGTCCACCATCTCCCAATGCCAAAGCCCCCTCCCACCTCCCACCCCATATCATCTCCCTGGATCATCCTGTGCCCAGCCCCATGCATCCTGTATCCTGTATTGGTCATAGACTGGCGCTTCGTTTCTTACAAGATAGTATACATGTTTCAATGCCATTCTCCCAAATCATCCCACCCTCTCCCTCTCCCTCAGAGTCCAAAATTCCATTCTATACCTCTGTGTCTCTTTTGTTGTCCCACATAGAGGGTCATCATCACTATCTTTCTAAATTCCATATATATGTGTCAGTATACTGTATTGGTGTTTTTCTCTCTGGCTTACTTCACTCTGTATAATCAGCTCCAATTTCATCCATCTCATTAGAACTGAGTCAAATTTATTCATTTTAAGGGCTGAGTAGTACTCCATTGTGTATATGTACCACAGCTTTCTTATCCATTCATCTGCTGATGGACATCTAGGTTGCTTCCATGTCCTGGCTATTATAAACAGTGCTGCAATGAACATTGGGGTGATGCTTTTTAAGGCCCACTTGACTTCACATTCTAAGATGTCTGGCTCTAGATTAGTGATCATGTCATCATGACTATCTGGATCGTGAAGATCTTTTCTGTACAGTTCTTCCGTGTACTCTTGCCACCTCTTCTTAATATCTTCTGCTTCTCTTAGGTCAATACCATTTCTGTCCTTTATTGAGCCCATCTTTTCATGAAATGTTCCCTTGGTATCTCTAATTTTCCTGAAGAGATCTCTAGTCTTTCCCATTCTGTTGTTTTCCTCTATTACTTTGCATTGATCGCTGAAGAAGGCTTTCTTATGTCTTCTTGCTATTCTTTGTAACTCTACATTCAGATGCTGATATCTTTCCTTTTCTCCTTTGCTTTTTGCCTCTCTTCTCTTCACAGCTATTTGTAAGGCCTCCCCAGACAGTCATTTTGCTTTTTGCATTTCTTTTTCCATAGGGATGGTCTTGATCCTTGTCTCCTGTACAATGTCACAAACTTCATTCCATAGTTCATCAGGCACTCTGTCTATCAGATCTAGGCCCTTAAATCTATTTCTCACTTCCACTGTATAATCATAAGGGATTTGATTTAGGTCATACCTGAATGGTCTAGTGGTTTTCCCTACTTTCTTCAATTTAACTCTGAATTTGGTAATAAGGAGTTCATGATCTGGGCCACAGTCAGCTCCTGGTCTTGTTTTTGTTGACTGTATAGAGCTTTTCCATCTTTGGCTGCATAGAATATAGTCAATGTGATTTTGGTGTTGACCATCTGATGATGTCCATGTGTAGAGTCTTCTCTTGTCTTGTTGGAAGAGGGTGTTTGCTATGACCAGTGCATTTTCTTGTCAAAACTCTATTAGTCTTTGCCCTGCTTTGTTCCTCATTCCAAGGCCAAATTTGCCTGCTACTCCAGGTGTTTCTTGACTTCCTACTTTTGCATTCCAGTCTCCTATAATGAAAAGGACATCTTTTTTGTGTGTTAGTTCCAAAAGGTCTTGTAGGTCTTCATAAAACTGTTTAATGTCAGCTTCTTCAGCATTACTGGTTGGGGCATAGACTTGGATAACTGTGATATTGAATGGTTTGCCTTGGAAACGAACAGAGATCATTCTGTCGTTTTTGAGGTTGCACCCAAGTACTGCATTTTGGACTCTTTTGTTGACCATGATGGCTACTCCATTTCTTCTGAGGGATTCCTGCCCACAGTAGTAGATATAATGGTCATTTGAGTTAAATTGACCCATTCCAGTCCATTTTAGTTCACTGATTCCTAGAATGTTGACGTTCACCTTTGCCATCTCTTGTTTGACCACTTCCAATTTGCCTTGATTCATGGACCTAGCATTCCAGGTTCCTATGCAATATTGCTCTTTAGAGCATCAGACCTTTCTTCTATCACCAGTCACATGCACAGCTGGGTATTGTTTTTGCTTTGGCTCCATCCTTTCATTCTTTCTGTAGTTATTTCTCCTCCGATCTCCAGTAGCATATTGGGCACCTAATGACCTGGGGAGTTCCTCTTTGGTATCCTATTATATTGCCTTTTCATACTGTTCATTAGGTTCTCAAGGCAAGGATACTGAAGGCTTGCCATTCCCTTCTCCAGTGGACACGTTCTGTCAAATCTCTCCACCATGACCACCCGTCTTGGGTTGCCCGGTGGGCATGGCTTAATTTCATTGAGTTAGCCAAGGCTGTGGTCCTAGTGTGATTAGATTGACTAGTTTTCTGAGTGTGGTTTCTCCAACACCACAATTCAAAAGCATCAGTTCTTTGTTGTTCAGCTTTCTTTATGGTTCAGCTTTCACAGTCATACATATTGTCTGGAAAGACAATAGCTTTGACTAAACAGATCTTTGTCAACAAAGTAATATCTCTGCTTTTTAACATTCTGTCAAGGTTGGTCACAGCTTTTCTTCCAAGGAGCAAGTGTCTTTTTTTTTTTTTCATGGCTATGGTTGCCATCTGTAGTGATTTTGGAGCCCCCCAAAAAAAAAAATAAAGTCTGTCACTGTTTCCATTGTTTCTCCATCTACTTGCCATGAAATGATGGGACTGGATGCCATGACCTTCGGTTTTTGAACATTGAGTTTCAAGCCAACTTTTTCACTCTCCTCTTTCACCTTCATGAAGAGGCTCTTCAGTTTCTCTTAGCTTTCTGCCGTAATGTGGTGCCATCTGCATATTTGAGGTTATTGATATTTCTCCTGGCAATCATAATTCTAGCTTGTGCTTCATCCAGCCGAGGATTTTGCATGATTGTTCTCTGCATATATGTTAAACAAGCATGGTGACAATGTACAGCCTTGATGTACTCCTTTCCCAATTTGGAACCAGGTTTATTGTTCCATGTCTGGTTTTAACGGTTGCTTCTTGACCCACATACAGATTCCTCAGGAGGCAGGTCAGGTGGTATTACCATCTCTTTAAGTATTTTCCACAGTTTTCTGTGATGCCCACAGTCAGAGACTTTAGTATAATCAAGAAGTAGATGTTTTTCTTGAATTATCTTGCATTTTCTATAATCCAACAGATGTTGGCAATTTGACCTCTGGTTCCTCTTCTTTTTCTAAATCCAGTTTGAACATCCAGAAGTTCTTGGTTCACCTACTGTGGAAACCTAGCATGGAGAATTTTGAGCATTACTTTGATAGCGTGTGAGATGAATGCAATTGAGTGGTAGTTTGAACATACTTTGTCATTGCCTTTTTAGGATTGCAATAAAAAGTAATCTTTTTCAGTCCTGCAACCACTGCTGAGTTTTCTAAAACTGCTGGCATATTGAGGGCAGCACGTTCATAGCATTATCTTTTAGGTTTTGAAATAAGTGAACTGGAATTCCATCACCTCCACTACCTTTGTTCATAGTGATACTTCCTAAGACCCACTTGACTTCACATTCTAGGATATCTGGCTCTAGGTGAGTGATCACACTCTCTTGATTATTTGCGTCATAAAGATCTTTTTGTATAGCTCTTCTATGTATTTTTACCACCTCTTCTTAATATCTTCTGCTTCTGCTAGGTCCATACCATTTCTGTCCTTTATTGTGCCCATCTTTGCATGAAATGTTCCCTTGGTATCTCTGATTTTCTTGAAGAGACCTTAGTTTTTCACATTCTATTGCTTTCCTCTATTTCTTTGCTTTAATTGCTTAGGAAGGCATTCTTTTTTAAAAAAATCTCTTCTTGCTATTCTTTGGAACTCTGAATTAGATGGATATATCTTTCTTTTTCTCCTTTGCCTTTGGCTTCTTTCGTTTTCTCAGGTGTTTGTAAGGGCTCCTCAGATAACCATTTTGCCTTTTTGTATTTCATTTCCTTGGGGTTGGTTTTGATCACTATCTCTTGTACAATGTTATGAAGCTCCATCCATAGTCCTGCAGGCACTCTGCACAGATCTAATCCCTTGGATCTTTTGTCACCTCACTGTGTAATCAGATAAATATGATATTAGGTATTTAATTTCACTAACTTCTGATTTAAATTCCAATGCATTTTTTTGAAATGTTTATACTGAAGAGAAATTACTCCTTTCCAAATTCTTTTTTCTTTTTGATGATCATTATACCATACAAGTCCATTTAATTACCTCAGTTTTTCAAAATTGATCTGGTTGGTGTTTGTTTACATTAATCATCTAACAATGAAATAATCCTAGCACTTTTAATTGATTTTCTATCATTGTCCTGAGATGAGGTACAAGTCCTCCTTTCTTTTGGCACTTTTTCTTCATAATGTGGGTCATGCATGATACAGCTTTTTTGTTAAGAACCATAAACCTAATGAGTTGAGATTGCATCAATCAGTTCCATAAACCCACTACCATTTCTTTCATTATTTAAGAATGTTTGAAGCAAACAAAACACATGTCACTTAACCTTGGCCTACCAGATTTCCTAGTTTGGTGAAAATTTGGTCTTACCAGTAAATGAGCTATGTTTGGCTAATTTCATGAATTTGCTTTCAATAACTAAAATTATACCATTTTTCTCAAATATCAGCTAAAGTTTTATGTTTTCCAGCATTCAGACAAAGTTCTATTAACTATAGTTATTGATTCCTAAATCAACTATGTCCCTGTATTGGTTTGTTGTGGTTTTCCATCTATAATTATAGCCTAGTTAATTTTTATCCACATTTTTATATCATTGGTTATGGCAAGACACCATTCTTAGGAATTGTGCACCTGATGTTAGTATAGGCAATTTAATCTTTGGTTTTTAAATTTGGAAACAGTAAAATTATATCTATATATTTTATGAGTTTAGCAATTTGAGTCGAGATATTATTATGTTATAATTAACAACTCTTATACTTAAAAAAAAAGTATCTAATTTAATGATCCACTAAATATATTCAAGGGTTCATTAGAATTATTTAAATGTTCCCAAAAACATAAATGTAAAGTATACACAGCTGAAGATGGTTCAACACAGTTCATAAGGCATAAAATGTGTCATGAGCTGATACTCAGCTGCTTGCTTTACTTACTAGGGAAACCAGAAGACTTGTATTCTTCTTATTGAGCTGTAAGGGTGTAACAAGCTTTCCTCCAAAACTTTTCAAGGGAAATAAACTATCCACACCTTTTATAGCATAGGCTGAATTTAAATCCACTAGCTGTAAAAAATGTTGGAGAAGATCTTCATACTGAATTATTTCCTCTAATTATTTCTTTTACTAGGTCAGATGATGAGAATAATAATCTTAAATGTGAATCAAATTCTTATTATTTCTCTTTACAAAACATCTCAGATATATCACTATTGCCTTAGTTAATGTATCACTCTAAAAGTGAAACATTAAGTTGCATGCAAAACCTTTGCTTTCTAGGTTGAACTCACTCAGGGACAGGTATATTCTCTATTTGACCCTGGATGTATTTCTAATGAAGAGATACTTGTTTATTTGCTGTTCCTAGAAGAAGAGCAAATGAATTTACTTCAAGAGGAGAATATTACTGACATCAATTTAGAAAGCTTAAAATGTATGCCCTAAGAAAACCTATGAAATGCCATATGGCTTCACCCCCTAAAATTATGATAATAAAAATGCTAACAATGTGTCTATTCCATATGTTTCAAATGCCTCAACTTCCCTATATTCAAAAATAAGTGGGTAAGTTTATCTCATCTTTTGGCCAGGGGTATTATGAGAAAATTAATTTCAGAATTATTTTTCCTCATTATATAAAAGTTTCTAGGACAATAGTCATAAAAATTATAAAACAGTCTTCCAGACAGGCAGCATTTTGGAAATTTGTACTCTTTTAAGGTATTAGATGATTACTTATGTCAAAATTTTTTTCGATTTCCTTTGATGAGCTTGATAAGCATCATAAATACAATGAATTACTTGTGCCTTCTTTTTAAAAATGACTTTGAGTTTTCTAATACAAGATTCTTAGTCACAATAGACTTATTTCTACTTGCAGCACATATAGTAATCTTGACTACAGCTTCCTGTAGGGTCGAGGATACCCTGCTGAGCTTCACATTACCAGCATTATAACAGAAGTGCTTGCAACCCATTGCTTATTTACTACATATTCTCAACTCAAGATTATACATCTATTTCCCCCAGATATTAGGGGTCATTTAGCTCCTATGACTTTTAAAAATCTTCTGAACAAGGTCATTTTGGATGTTCAGGTCAGGATGGTAACCAGCCAGTCAATGCTTTCCCCAGACTTCCAAGAAAATGCAGAGAGAAAGAAAATTATCAGTAGAAAAAGCAATTCAGAAAATTGGTTAAATCTCTTAGGCCTTAAGAGAGTTTCTAATGACCAAAAGATGCTGATATGAAATGTCAAAACAATGCAGGAAATAAGTAAATTAGAACTAGAAATTATACCTAGTGTGTTCTCTGTGTCAGAGGTATGGATTATTTGCTGACCTAAGGGGAGATAGCCAGGCCTCATATCACATTGGATCTGCTCTATAAGGCAGGCAGGCAATGAAAAACTTTCATTTTCCTATTCCCCTCATTGGTGTTTCTTTTTGTCTGCCTCACTTATCAAATAAATTTCTCAGCAGTGTTCCTGGAAGGAGCAAGGGGAAATCAGTAGTGCACTGTGTCCTGGGATATGAAATCAGCAATAGAAAATGGGTGGAACAAGAGCCTTCTGGGGGTACAGTTTTATTGGATTGTTTTCAGGCCAAAAAAGAAAAAGAGTTCCAGACTGATGCAACCTGTCTGGAAAAAATCCTCTTCTCAGAAACTGAAGATCAAGAATGATGAGCAGGTGGAGCCACGGTAGATGAATGACTGCCAGATACTGCAAGTGTGACTTAGGTTTACAGCAATAATCAAACAAAATATCAATGACATAAGTGATGCTTTTAGCAGGCACTCAGCTGATGCTTCCCTGTATGTGCTCCATGTACCACCTATATCAGCCTTCCTTTGGAAGCTTGCTAAATGTATAAATCCTCCAGCCTTCCCCTTAGCCACATTTGTCAGCTATGTTGTAATATAACAGTCCCACAACTTCAGGTACTTGCAACAAGCTTCTGTTTATGGCTCAGAACTGCTGGTGATTTGAAGTACATGTTTTCATGTTTTCTTGTTCTTGGACTTAGCCTGGAAGAACAGTTGCTTCCTGGCACATATTGTTCTCCTGACAGAGGTGAACATGAAGAGATGGATTGGACCTGCATAATTTTGTTTGAAATGCATGTTTATATGTGGTATGTGTTACATAAACTTATATTATTTTGCCCAAAGATACAAATAGGAAGTACTCTAAACCATGTAGCAGTAGGTGAGAATACATATATGTTTCTTTACAAGGAAGGAAGAAAACAGTTGTGAAAAATTCTACATGATCTCAGAAAATAATTTTTGAGCAGGTATAATGGGGCCCATAAATTACATTTTAGCAGTCTTACCATGTTATACTGATACATGTTTAATTTGAGAATCACTGAACCATGTAAATAATGACAAGCTTTGTGTCATTTCTTACATGAAAAGAAAAATATATTTTGGCAAAAATATTTAGGATACGTTTTAAAAATATCTTTCTTTTGTTGTCTCACATAGGGGGTCATCATTACTATCTTTCTAAATTCCATATATATGTGTCAGTATACTGTATTGGTGTTTTTCTTTCTGGCTTACTTCACTCTGTATAATCGGCTCCAGTTTCATCCACCTCCTTAGAACTGAGTCAAATTTCTTCTTTTTAAGGGCTGAGTAATACTCCATTGTGTACATGTACCACAGCTTTCTTATCCATTCATCTGCTGACGGACATCTAGGTATGATTCTTTGTATTTCTGTGTTGTCTGTCGTGATCTCTCCATTTTCATTTCTAATTTTATTGATTTGTTTTTTTTTCTCTTTGTTTCTTGATGAGTCTGGCTAATGGTTTGTCAATTTTATTTATCCTTTCAAAGAACCAGCTTTTTGCTTTGTTGACTTTTGCTATGGTCTCTTTTGTTTCTTTTGCATTTATTTCTGCCCTAATTTTTAGGATTTCTTTCCTTCTAGTAACTCTGGGGTTCTCTATTTCTTCCTTTCTAGTTGCAACAAAAGAGACACAGAGGTATAGAACGGACTTTTGGACTCTGAGGGAGAGGGTGGGATGATTTGGGAGAATGGCATTGAAACATGTATACTATCATGTAAGAAACGAAGCACCAGTCTATGTTCAATACAGGATACAGGATGCTTGGGGCTGGAGCACGGGGATGATCCAGAGAAAGGATGGGGTGGGAGGTGGGAGAGGGCTTTGGCATTGGGAGATCGTGTACACCTGTGGCTGATTCATGTCAATGTATGGCAAAACAAATACAGTATTGTAATGTAGAATAAAGTATTAAAAAATAAAAATAATCTAAAAAAATAAAATATCTTTCTGAGTTACAATATTATAGCATTAAACACTCTAAAATTGGGTAAATGGTGATAAAAAATACAAGATGCTGAAATCAGTGGAAAGCAAATTATGGAACAAGCAGAAGTTAAATGGGACTTGAAGAGATAATCTTCAACATCAAGAGTTTAATATGAATTAGAAACACTGGTGAATGTAATTGGCAATGCAGAGTATCAAATCTACAATATGGAGAACTATCTTGAGACATCATTCTCAAATACAGAGGAAAGTACAAAAATAAGATTAAATGGACATAAGATTAACTTCCAAAATAAGAGACCCATGAAGTTCAATATCATCAAAACAAACAACCCAATCAACAGTTGGGCAGAAGACATGTACAAATATTTCTCCAAAGAAGACATACAGACGGCTGATAAACACATGAAAAGATGCTCAACATTGTTCATTATTAGAGAAATGCAAATCAAAGAAGCAATGACTTACCACTTCATACCAGTCAGAATGGCCATCATCAAAAATTTACAAACAATAAATTTGGAGAGGTTGTGGAAACAATGGAACACTCCTGCATTGTTGGTGAGAATATATATTGATACAACCACTATGGAGAACAGTATGTAGATTCCTTAAAAAGCTATGAATAAAATTCCTGTATGACTGAACAATCCCAGCTACCCCAGAGAAACCCAGCAATCCCACTACTGGACATATATCCTGAGGAAACCATACTTGAAATAGACAAATGTACCACAATGTTCACTAAAACACTATTTACAATAGCTAGGACACAGAAGCAACCTAGATATACATCAACAGATGAATACATAAAGAAATTGTGCTGTATATTTAGAATGAAATATCACTTGGCCATAAAAAAGAATACATTGGAATCAGTTCTAATGAGGTGAATGAAACTAGAGCCTATTATACAGAGTAAAGTAATTCAGAAAGGGAAAATCAAATGTTGTATATAAATGCATATATATGAAATCTAGAAAAATGATACTGATGAGTTTATTTGCAAGGTAGCAATAGAAACATTTCACTTTGGGACTTCCCTAGTGGCTCAGACGGTAAAGGGTTTGGCTACAATGTGGAAGACTTGGATTCAATCCCTGGGTTGGGAAGATCCCCTGGAGAAGGAAATGGCAACCCACTCCAGTACTCTTGCTTGGAAAACCCATGGATGGAGGAGCCTGGTAGGCTACAGTCCACAGGGTCGCAAAGAGTCAGACACAACTGAGCAACTTGACTTCACTTCAATGGAAACACGGACATAGAGAACAGACATAGTGGGGGAACACAACGGAGGAAAGAGAGGGTGGGATGAATTGACAGAATAGCATTGAAACATATATATTATCATATGTCAAACAAATGGCCAGTGGGAATTTACTGTATGATACAGGGAGCTCAAATCTGATACTCTGTGTCTACCTAGAAAGGTAGGATGGGATGGGAGGTGGGAGGGAGATTCAAAAAGGAGGGGAACATATACATGCTCATGGCTGATTCGTACTGATGTATGGCAGAAACCAATATAATACTGTTAAACAATTATCCTCTTATTAAAAATAAACAAGAAATTGAAACTACATAAGATAATACATAGAATAGAAAATGGGAACTTAATAGTCTGATGACATGTCACCAATACAAAAAAGAAAATACAATATTGGTATTTTCAATACTGCATCTTCAATAACAGTGAAAAAGGGGGAAAACTTTCTGTACAAAAAAATAATAAATTAGCTTGCACATTGAAATAGCACAAGTGTCAAATTGTTGAAATGTATGTATATAGAATATTTGAATTTTAAGAAAACATTTTCAAATGTTCAATAAATAGAAAAGAGGTTCCTTTAAAGATTTATGTTATTGGTAAGGGCTCAGATTTCTGCGGTACAATATTAAGTCAATGAAGCAATATTTAAAGATAATTGAAAGAAAATATATCAATGAATTTCTATATCAAATCAATTTACCTTTCTCATCTAAAGACAATAAAATGATATTCCCATATCTTTGAAGCTCAGGAAATATACCACCTACAATTTTTCCCTGAAGCTCAGGAAATATGCTACCTATAATTTTTTGAGTGTTTTCTAAAAATATTAGAAATAGTTTTTCTGAAAATTATATGATGAAAAATAATAATTATCTTTATATAAATACAGAAAAATATAATAACAAATATATGCCATTGTGGAGAGAAGTGACAGGAAATAAAAGAAAACTAAATTCCTCATTTTATGACAATATAATATTAGATGCAAATCAAAGGCCTAGCAATGTATGAATGAAAAATAAAGTTAAATACATTAAGATGATACAAACTTCTAAAGCACAGCTTTGAAAACTACTCAACACATGATAATTTTCCTCATTTCCTCCCTAAAGTTGGTGGTGCCGCTGCTAAGTCGCTTCAGTCATGTGCGACTCTGTTGGACCCCATAGACGGCAGCCACCAGGCTCCCCCATCCCTGGGATTCTCCAGGCAAGAACACTGGAGTGGGTTGCCATTTCCTTCTCCAATGCATGAAAGTGAAAAGTGAAAGTGAAGTCGGTCAGTCATGTCCGAGACTCTTAGCAACCCCATAGACTGCAGCCTACCAGGCTCTTCCATCCGTGGGATTTTCCAGGCAAGAGTGCTGGACTGGGGTGTCATTGCCTTCTCTGCCTTGCTAAAGTAATATATATTGAACATGGAATTAAAATGTGTTTAGTATATCATTTTGCTACAGATTCATGAAGTAAAATAAAACACAATAGAGCCGTGGCACACATTGTACTGGATCTTGGTTTGTAACAACACTCTCTAACAGGAACAAAACCAAAGACTTTTAGGGGAAATGACTGTATCCTTGACTAGGACAGAAAATATACAAGGTAAGCTGGAGTGTTTCGCAGTGACAGACATTAAGTCCTAAAAAACAAAACAAAACAAAAGCAAATATACACACACACATAAAACAATAGAGTATGAGAAAGCAAGATCAAACCAGTCAATCATAAAATAAATCAGTCCTGAATAGTCATTGGAAGGACTGATGATGAAGCTGAAGCTCCAATACTTTGGTCATCTGATGTGAAAAACAGACTCACTGGAAAAGACCCTGACACTGGGAAAGATTGAAGGTGGGAGGAGAAAGGGATGACAGAGTATGAGATGGCATCATTGACTTGATGGACGTGAGTTTGAGCTGGTGACAGACAGGGAAGCCTGGCATGCTGCAGCCCATGGGGTCACAAAGGGTCAGACACGACTGAGTGACCGAACTTACTGACAGATGAGAAAGAGACATAGGAGCTAAATAAAGACTTCCCAATATTAAGAGCAGAAGCGATGTAAGCAACAAGCCACACTCTGGTAAGTATAGAACAAGTTAGTTGTGAAGTTAGTATGAATAAATCAGTGAATAAATAAATGAAGGAAGAAATATAAATCCCTTGCATAGAAAAACTTCACTTTATGTGGATAATCCACTTTCAAGGAGGTTGGACTTGACTCTCCAATATGTTCACATAGTGACTTTCTTCCAAAGTATGGTAGGAAAAGGGGGAATGAAAGAGTAGTAACACTACCTGAGCCAGATGATCAAGGTCAATATTAGCTTGATAAGTTATGCTGAAAATATGTACTCTTGATATGAGAGTTTCCTTGGGGGCTCAGTGACATAGAATCTGCCTGTAATGTAGGAGACACAGGTTCAATCCCTGGGTTGGGAAGATCTCCTTAAGTAGGAAATGTCAATCATTCCAGTATTCTGCCTGGAAAATTCCATGGACAGAAGAGCCTGTCTGGCTACAATCGATAGCGTCAGGAAGAGTTAGACATGACAGCACACACACCAACACCACTCTTGATATGATGCAGTGAAAATGACGTTTTACCTCTGGCCTTTCCCCTAAAACCCATAACCGCTAATATAAAACATCAGACAGATCTCAGGTTGGGAATAGTTTATGATATATCTTACCCACACTCTTCAAAAATAAGAAAAATCTAAGATATTATCACAGACTGCAGGAAACCAAAAAGACACAATGACTAAATTAACATGTTGATCATGAAATAGAAAAAGACCTTAGGAAATAACTTAGGAAATACAAATAAAGCATTGGCCTCAGTCAATATATTAATATCCATTAATAATTTTAAGAAATATACCATGCTAATGTAAAATTAATATGCTTAATAATAAATAAAGTGGGGTCTGGAGATTATGGAAACTGAACTACCTTCACAATTTTCTCTAAAGCTAAACCTTTTTAAAATGTAAAGTTTACTTTCATAAAGATTTTAAGAATTTTTACTGACTTCTGGATCATGGTGCTATTAGAATTTAGTTTGTATTCATCTAAGAGGGAACTTTGCCAAACTTAACTTAAAAATGCGTGATGGTGTGATCACTTACCTAGAGCCAGACTTCCTGGAATATGAAATCAAGTGGGCCTTAGGAACTATCACTATGAACAAAGAAGGTAAAGGTGATGGGATTCCAGTTGAGCTATTTCAAATCCTAAAAGTGCGGCACTCAACATGCCAGTAAATTTGGAAAACTCAGCAGTGGCCACAGGACTGGAAAAGGTCAGTGTTCATTCCAATCTCAAAGAAAGACAATGCAAAAAAAACGCTCAGACTACCACACAATTGCACTCATCTCACACGCTAGTAAAGTAATGCTCAAAAATCTTCAAGCCATGCTTCAAAAATATGTGAACCATGAAATTCCAGGTATTCAAGCTGGTTTTAGAAAAGGCAGAGAAACCAGAGATCAAACTGCCAACATCCGCATTTTTATGCATTTTATCTGCCAACATCTGCAGATATGCAGATGACAACATCAAATTGTCATCTGTGTATTTGATGTTATTGATATTTCTCCCAGAAATCTTGATTCCAGCTTGTGCTTCATCCAGCCCACCATTTCTCATGATGTACTCTGCATAGAAGTTAAATAAGCAGGGTGACAATATACAGCCTTGATGTACTCCTATTCCTGTTTGGAACCAGTCTGTTGTTCCATGTCCAGTTCTAACTGTTGCTTCCTGATCTGTATACAGATTTCTCAAGAGGCAGGTCAGGTGATCTGATATTTCCATCTCTTTCAGAATTTTCCACAGTTTATTATGATCCACGCAGTCAAAGGCTTTGGTATAGTCAATAAAGCAGAAATAGATGTTTTTCTGGAACTCTCTTACTTTTATCGATGTCCAGCAGATGTTGGCTATTTGATCTCTGGTTACTCTGTCTTTTCTAAAATCAGCTTGAACATTGAGAAGTTCATGGTGCACATATTGTTGAAGCCTGAATTGAAGATTTTTGAGCACTACTTTAATAGTGTGAGAGATGTGTGCAATTGTGCGGTAGTTTGAGTGTTCTTTGGCCTTGCCTTTCTTTGGGATTGGAACAAAAACTGACCTTTTTCAGTCCTGTGGCCACTGCTGAGTCTTCCAAATTTGCTGGCATACTGAGTGCAGCACTTTGTCAGCACTATCTTTTAGGATTTGAAATAGCTCAACTGGAATTCCGTCATCTCCACTAGCTTTGTTAATAGTGAAGCTCCTAAGGCCCATTTGACTTCACATTCCAGGATGTCTGGCTCTAGGTGAGTGATCACACCCTCATGATTATTTGGGTCATAAAGATCTTTTTGTATAGTTTTTCTGTATCTTCTTGCCACCTCTTCTTAATATCTTCTGCTTCTGTTAGAAGTCCCTTCAGAAATTCTATAATGTTTCTGAAATGCTGTAACATTATACAGCCACCTGAGAAATAGCAATCATTATTTTACACCATGCCCTTGACTTTATCTCTGGTGGCCAAAGGCATTGAGCATAAGAATCACTTCTTTGAAGTTCGGAAGAAAAACTATTGTATTTACCACTTATATGAAAGGTCTTTATTATTTTTACAAGCACTTTTCTCCATATATCCTTATTATTGTTCAGAGATAAGAAAATGTGATATCTCCCTTTGTAAATTCACATGAAATAAAGTGAAGTTGCTCAGTCATGTCCAACTCTTTGGAGACCCCACAGACTGTAGCCTACCACGCTCCTCCATCCATGGAATTTTCCAGGCAAGAGTACTGGGTTGCCATTTTCTTCTCCAGGGGGTCTTCCAGACCTGGTGATAGTACCTGGCTCTCCTGCATTGTAGGCAGATGCTTTACCATCTGAGCCACAAGGGACGTTTAATTTAAGGTTCTTTCAGTTTCTCTTCTAGACTTGGCTTCCAGGAAACATTGAACCTAGTTTTTCTCTCAAATATAAAATCCTTTCCTTAACCTAGGTTTTCTAGTACATTTATTTGCTTCCTAATATTTGTTGTTTTCTTATTTGTTCATATTTTTAAACCTAAATATAAAAATGACCATTTTTTTCTTAGAAATTAGCATCAATTCAGTTCAGTCGTTCAGTCGTCTCTGACTCTTTGCAACCCCATGAATCACAGCATGCCAGGGCTCCCTATCCATCACCAACTCCAAGAGTTCACCCTAACTCAAGTCCATTGAATCGGTGATGCCATCCAGCCATCTCATCCTCTGTCATTCCTTTCTCTCCTGCCCCGAATCCCTCCCAGCATCAGGGTCTTTTCCAGTGAGTCAGCTCTTTGATTCAGGTGACCAAAGTATTGGAGTTTCAGCTTCAGCATCAGTCCTTCCAATGAACACCCAGGACTGATCTCCTTTAGAATGGACTGGCTGGATCTCCTTGCAGTCTAAGGGATGCTCAAGAGTCTTCTCCCGCACCACAGTTCAAAAGCATCAATTCTTCAGCACTCAGCTTTCTTCTCAGTCCAAGTCTCACATCCACACATGACTACTGGAAAAACCACAGCCTTGACCTGATGGACCTTTGTTGGTAAAGTACTGTCTGCTTTTCAAAATACTATCTAGGTTGGTCATAACTTTCCTTCCAAGAGTAAGCATCTTTTAATTTTATGGATGGCTGCAATCACTATCTGTAGTGATTTTGGAACCCAGAAAAATAACGTCTGACACTGTTTCCTCATCTATTTGCCATGAAGTGATGGGACCATGCCAGGGTCCAGCCCCAGTGGATCCAGGGTAATTCGAAGGGGAGACAGAGTAGGCGTCCTAGGAAAATACTTATTTAATTACAGATATATAGAGAGATTAGAAACGTATAGTGTAGTAGGAAATATTAGTGGAAAAAAGAGGCTGAATTACTTGGTTTACATAGAATATCAATCAAACTCCAAGACAAGGAATTTGCACCATCTACGTTGGGCCACAAGTGCCACTTGAATATCCGAAGGTGCCCCTCCTTGAGCTCCTTCTCACGTGGAACCTAAATAAGTAAGTAGATGTGGTGAGCACCCACATTCCAGATGGGAATTCAGCCAGGAAAACAGGGAGGAAGAAAGAAACGACACAGGGGAATCAGTCTTTCCAGAAACTGATCTGATTTCTTTATTTTTCAGGTTTGATTATATATGTTTTGTTACACACAGAGACAAATGGCAATTTTAAAGTCATGCAGGGGTCAGCAGTCCTGACCTTTATCAAAATGAGGTGCTTCACATAAATGTATAAAAAATGGTCTTAGGGTCTTACATCATCTTCTGGCCACGAGGCCTGCTGACATTTTATGATCTTTTCTTTCTGATAATCAAAAAACTTATTTTTTCCAAGGGTGTTTTTTCTTAAACCAGGAACCACCCTCTGAATGTACCAGATAAAGTTGCATTCCTATAGAGTTAAGGTGTGGTGGGTTACAACGAAGAAAGGAATTTATTTAACCTAAGGTTAACATGATTAATCTTAAAGGTTAATACTTATTTCCCCTATATGATAGTTATATTCATTATAAGGGCAGGGAATATGGAGATTTAGCAGCAAACATCAGCCCAACAAATGAAAACCCTTCACCAATGTTCCCCTTAAGATCTATTTAGTCTTACGATAGTGATAAAGTTACATTTTTACATAGCAAGGGCACAATGATTTATAACAAAGTACGGTGATCTATAGCAAAAGAGAAAATTCATTAACTCAAAAGGTAGAGTATTGCTAACCTCAGAAACTACTATATTTCCTTTTCTATATTCCAAATATATTGATTAATATATTCCCAGGTGCCCAAGGATATGGCGGCCTGGTGGCAATCATTGACTCAACAATGAGAAAAGCCCTATGCTAATTAAGACTTTCAAAATACTCCAGACTCTATGTGCTGTTTCTGGTTGAGAGGTTGTCACACAAGCTAGTCTATCAGCAGAGAGGTTTGACCTGAGACACCCTTGTCACATCCAGGGCAGGGAATTAGCAGCAATTATTGGCACAACAAATGAAAAATCCTTCACCAATATAATTCCTAACCAACCCACTATACTAATAATTTCTAACTTCCCAAAAGAATCTGCCTTTAGTAAGTCTAAAACATCTCATGCCTTTCATGGTTGGGAGGTTGTAAAAAATCACATGTGGCCGGATGAACCTGTACAGGCAGGCTAGATAATCTTCAGAAGAGCTCATAAATTGAAACACTCTTGTCACACCCAGGAATTTTTATTGACTTGGAGCTGTAAGTTAACTCCTTCTCTGAGAGAGGTAATGGGGGTCAGCCCCCCATAAAGTTAGAGGTATAGGTGAGAGCATGAAACAGTAAAGTAGGTAGACTCTGGTTTTGGGGGTAGATGCTCAGGAACAGGGGGTCTCCTGAGGCTCGATCTCACCTTTGCGTATGCTGAAGCCTCCTTCCTCATGACCTTTGCCATGGGCGAAGTTCCTCACACTGACTCCCAGCAGGACCAGATGCCATGATCTTCGTTTTCTGAATGTTGAGCTTTTAGCCAACATTTTCACTCTCCTCTTTCTCTTTCATCATGAGGGTTTTTAGTTCCTCTTCACTTTCTGCCATAAGAGTGGTGTCATCTGCATACCTGAGGTGATTGATATTTCTCCCGGCAATCTTGATTCCAGCTTGTGCTTCTTCCACCCCAGCGTTTCTCATGATATATTCTGCATAAAAGTTAAATAAGCAGGGTGATAATATACAGCCTTGATGTATTCATTTCCCTGTTTGGAACCAGTCTGTTGTTCCATGTCCAGTTCTAACTGTTGCTTCTTGATCTGCATATAGGTTTCTTAACAGGCAGGTCAGGTGGTCTGGTATTCCCATCTCTTTCTGAATTTTCCACAGTTTACTGTGATCCACACAGTCAAAGGCTTTGGCATAGTCAATAAAGCACAAATAGATGTTTTTCTGGAGCTCTCTTGCTTTTTTGATGAAAACTAACATAGTGTGTGTGTAAAATAATAGTATGCTACTAACTTATCTAAGACATTATACTATTAAGATATATAAGTTATAGCTTCTCTATTGATATTATGTACAAAGTATTATTTAACTATTTCATAGAGCATTCTATTTTCTACTGACAGCTACATCTTTTTTCTTCAACACTGCATGTGTATCTACCATTTGGAGTAGCTGTATACTGATCCTGAATAATACCCTCTTATAAAATAAGCCAAATTTCTAATGTCAAAATAAGTGTTATTGAAAAATGAAATAAGTCTAATGAGTTTTAAAGAGAATAATCTATTTGTAAGTTAAATATTCTCTCCATAAAACTCTGAAACTCTAAAATATCCAAATGATAAACTTTCAACTATAGGTTAAATTTTTTTTTCTTAAAATAATAAAACACAATAATTATATTAATTGATTATTGAGATCATGATACCATGCTTTTCTCACCTCAACTTTTTCTCTTTTTCACATTTTTCTCCTTGTAATGAAATAATATGAGAAGAATCCCCAAATCTCGGTGATTATCACAAACACTTTTTACTCTTAAATGATCATAGGAGTCTTACACCAACTGTGGAAACTGGCTTTTACTTCACTGGAACCTTATACAAAGATGTGTTTGGTACAGTGTCTGTCTCCTGTTGGTACTGCCATATCCTGCTGAAGCAATAGGGACTCAACCAAATTCCATGGCTTCACAATCTAAATTACTGTTTTTTTCTCTAGGGTGGGCAATTTAACCTGTATTTACCATGCTCAAATAATCACATTAATGTTTCTAACCAAGAAATTTCCAACTGAAAATGTACACAAAATACTTTTTTATGTTGTTGTTATCCTGTCACTAAGTCATGTGCGACTTTTTGCAGCCCCATTGACTGTAGCATGCCAGGCTTCTCGGTCTTCTGCTATTTTCTGGAATTGTCTCAAACTCATGTCCATTGAGTTGATGATGCTATCCAACCATCTCATCCTCTGCCACCCCCTTCTCCTTTCACCTTCAATCTTTCCCCAAATTCAGAGTCTTTTCCAATGAGTCAACTCTTCCAATCACGTGGCCAAAATATTGGAGCTTCAGTTTCAGCATCAGTCCTTCCAATGAATATTAAGAGTTTATTTCCTGGTTTGATCTCTTTGCAGTCCAAGGGACTTTCAAGAGTCTTCTGCAGCACCACAATTGAAAGCATCAATTCCTCAGTGCTCAGACCTCTTTATAGACCAGTTCTCATATCCATACGTGACTAACAGAAAAACCAAAGGTTTGACTATATTGGCAAGGTCGTAATGTTCTCTGCTTTTTAAGATGCTTTCTAGGTTTGTCTGAGCCATCAGGGAAGTCATCAGGTTTGTGATGTGCTTCCCCAGTAACTCAGAGGTAAAAAATCTGCCTGCCAATGCAGGAGCCACAAGAGAGGTGGGTTCAATCCCAGGTTCAGGAAGATTCCTTGCAGGAGAGCATGGCCATCCACTCCGGTATTCTTGCCTGGAGAATCCCATGGGCAGAGGAGCCTGGTGAGCTACAATCCATAGGGTCACAAAGAATCAAACACAACTGAAGCTACTTAGCACGCATGCATGCAAGTTTGTAATAGCTTTCCTTCAAGGAGCAAGTGTCTTTTAATTTCATGGCTGAAGTAGTGGTTCATGGTGATTTTGAAGCACAAGAAAATGAAATCTATCACTGTTTCCACTTTTCCCCATTCTACTTGCCATGAAGTGATGGGACTAGATGCTATGGCCTTAGCTTTTTGAATGTTCAATTTCAAGCCAGGTCTTTCACTCTCCTTTTTCACCTGCATCAAGAGTCACTTTAGTTCTGCTTCATTTTCTGCTGTTAGAGTGGTATCATCTGCATATCTGGGGTTGTTAATATTTCTGCCTTAAATCTTGATTTCAGCTTGTAATTCATCTAGCCCAGCATCTCGCTTGATGTATTCTGCATATAAGTTAAATAAGCAGGTGAAATAGGGCTTCCCTGGTGGCTTAGTTTTAAAGAATCTACCTGCAAGTGTTGGAAATGTGGGTTTGATCCCTGGGTTAGGAAGATCCCTGGGAGAAGCAAATGGCAACCGACTCCAATGTTCTTGCTTGAAAAATCCCATGGAGAGAAAAACCTGGAGATCTACAGTCCATGGGGTCACAAAAGAGTCATACAAGACTTAGTGACTCAACAAGAATTTTTTTTATACTACTTGTGTAAAAGTTTCAAGGAAATTTGACTATACAGATATAGACTGATTCACTAATAGGATCAGAAACATCATGCAAAAAGAGCTCTGTATTTTGATAATCTAAAACCTTGAATAGCAAAAGCAATCTTGAGAAAGAAGAATGGAACTGGAGGAATCAACTTGCCTGACTTCAGGCTCTACTACAAAGCCACAGTCATTAAGACAGTATGGTACTGGCACAAAGACAGAAATATAGATTAATGGAGCAAAATAGAAAGCCCTGAGATTAACCCACACACCTATGGACACCTTATCTTCGACAAAGGAGGCAAGAACATACAATAGAGTAAAGACAGTCTCTTTAACAGGTGGTGCTGGGAAAACTGGTCAACCACTTGTAAAAGAATGAAACTAGATCACTTTCTAACACCACACACAAAAATAAACTCAAAACGGATTAAAGATCTAAAGACCAGAAACTATAAAACTCCTAGAGGAGAACATAGGCAAAACACCTCTGAAATAAATCACAGCAGGGTCCTCTATAATCCACCTCCCAGTATAATGGAAATAAAAGCAAAAATAAATAAATGGGATCAAATTAAAATTAAAAGCTTCTGCACAACAAAGGAAACTATAAGTAAAGTGAAAAGACAGCCTTCTGAATGGGAGAAAACAATAGCAAATGAAGCAACTGACAAACAACTCATCTCAAAGATATACAAGCAACTTATGCAGCTCAACTCCAGAAAAATAAATGATCCAATCAAAAAATGGGCCAAAGATTTAAATAGGCATTTCTCCAAAGAAGACATACGGATGGCTAACAAACACATGAAAAGATGCTCAACATCGCTCATTATCAGAGAATGCAAATCAAGACCACAATGAGGTACCATTTCACACCAGTCAGAATGGCTGTGATCCAAAAGTCTGCAAGCAATAAATGCTGGAGAGGATGTGGAGAAAAGGGAACCCTCTTACACTGTTGGTGGGAATGCAAACTAGTACAGCCATTATGGAAAACATTGTGGAGATTCCTTAAAAATTGCAAACAGAACTGCCTTATGACCCAGCAATCCCACTGCTGGGCATACACACCGAGGAAACCAGAATTGAAAGAGTCACATGTACCCCAATGTTCACTGCAGCACTGTTTATAATTGCCAGGACATGGAAGCAACCTAGATGTCCATCAGCAGATGAATGGATAAGAAAGCGGAGGTACATATACACAATGGAGTACTACTCAGCCCTTAAAAAGAATAAATTTGACTCAGTTCTAATGAGATGGATGAAACTGGAGCCAATTATACAGAGTGAAGTAAGCCAGAGAGAAAAACACCAATACAGTATACTGACACATATATATGGAATTTAGAAAGATAGTAATGATGACTCTGTAGGTGAGACAACAAAAGAGACACAGAGGTATAGAATGGACTTTTGGCCTCTGAGGGAGAGGGAGAGGGTGGGATGATTTGGGAGAATGGCACTAAAACATGTATACTATCATACAAGAAATGAAGCACCAGTCTATGTTCAATACAGGATACAGGATGCTTGGGGCTGGTGTACAGGATGATCTGGGGAGATGGTGTGGGGTGGGAGGGGGGAGGGAGCTTCAACATTGGGAGATCGTGTACACCTGTGGCTGATTCATGTCAATGTATGGCAAAACCAATACAGTATTGTAAAGTAGAATAAAGTATTTAAAAAATTAATAAATAAATAAATAAAAATAAAACAAAAAACAGAGTTTAAATTGCCAAAGTCCCTGGATATTAAATTTACATTTCATGTTTGTGTAGATATAGGTGGTGAAGACAAAATGGAAAAAAAAAAAAAACTTTGAAGCTAATGAAGCCCATTCTTTTCAACTGACGTTCAATCAAGCAATCATTCAAAATAAAAGTTACCTCAAAATTCCCATATTATTTTGTTAACTACTCATCCTTTTACCAAGCTTAGGTTTGGCTGCTCTCTGTTCAAAAGCCAATGCTTGTGAGACAAATGTTGGTGTGAAAAGAAAGCTTGCTTTATTCAGGAAGCCAACAACCTAAGGAGAAGTTGGACTTATGTCCAAAAACAATTCCCAGTTGCTGATCAGGGAGCAAGAGCTTTCCAAAGAGGATTTTCAGGGTTGTATGTGTGGAGAGAGGGGGCTATATGCAAAGCAGCACAGTCAGCTCTAAAAATATTTTGAAATTGACCATGTGATAGTCTGATCAGCATCATCTTTATTGTTTTAATACAGTTATTTTGCAGTTTCAGGATCAGATTATTCCCATTTCCTTGAGATAAGTTCCAAAATTGTCACGGAGCAACTTATGTCATGGCTACAGTCTGTTCATCCTGTTGTTAACTTTCTTCCACCTGGTGGGATTTCAATATCTGCAAAACAACTCAAAGAATATGACTCAGAATATTACCTACTGTCCTTGAGGAGGAACTAAAGGCCCTTGACTTTGGCTAAGAGCTGCTGCTGCTGCTGCCGCCACGTCACCTCAGTTGTGTCCAACTCTGTGCAACTACAGAGACAGCCTACCATGCTCCCCGGTCCCTGGAATTCTCCAGGCAAGGACACTGGAGTGATTGCCATTTCCTTCTCCAATGCATCAAAGTGAAAAGTGAAAGTTAAGTCGCTCAGTAGTGCCTGACTCTTAGGAACCCCATGGACTGCAGCCCACCAGGCTCCTCCGTCCATGGGAGTTTCCAGGCCAGAGTACTGGATTGGTTGGTTAAGAGCTAACTATTATTATTTTGTCTTATTTGAGTGCTTTCTTTTGTTGCTGTATTTTCTCACTTCTATGATTAAATTTAAGTTTTTCTACAGACAAGAAACAGACTGAGGACATGAGGGGTCTATTCTGGGAAGGCCCCATAGGGTCCTGCTCCTTTACAACCCAACCAAGTTATTTTAATCTTTCCTAGTTCCTTTACTTCTGTTCATATATTAAGTTTTTAGTACCTAGTCTAGAGTTGCTTTACTTTTCTCAATATGTATTTGGGTGACTAAATCCAGCTGTTTATGAATAATTATCTTTTAACCCCCAAACAATTTCCAAACATAAACTTCTAACTATAAACCCTTTCTTACATTCTAGATAGGTTTATCTTATTGTCTTTTTAAATTTTCTCTATCATCTATATAACATTGACATTGTCAGTTAGCACCAAGTTCCTTATTTTTACTCTATCCATAGTTGTTCCTTTCCCAGGCTTCCATATATGGGTAAACTACCCACTTTTCGAAAAAAAAAAAAAAATCATTGATTTATCTTTAATTCACCCACCAAATCCAATTCATTGGCAAATAGTAGCTCCACAATTTCTCTTAAATGACCAAGTTCTTTCCATTGCACTTTTGTTGTATGATTCCCACATTGACATTGTCAATAATCTTTTATCTAATAGCCCTGTGTCTATCTTTGCCAAATCCACATACATCATTCATCAATAGCCAGTGATTTAAAAAAAAATCAGAATGAGATAATTTCCTCCCCCTTTCTTGTAAGATATGCCTTCTGTCTTTATCTTTGTCTTCATCAGTGTCTTTATCTTGTACCCCAGACTTCTTCATTTTACCTTTATTGCCTATCTTTGGACCCTTCAGAATTTCAAATTCATGCATCTTTTGAATGCTTACCCTGAATGCTTCTTATAATGTTAACATTATTTACCATCTTGTGTTATTCAGCACTCTCTCCTCAAATATTGTCTCAGTGAAACTCTCAGATCAGTTCTGAAGTATCCATTTAGTTATGCATTATGACATCACCCAACTATAATAGCTGCAAAGCATTATGACGTTTATTTACTCATTATCTGTATCTTTATTTTAAAATATAATTTCCATGAGAGCAAAGATTTCTTTACTTTTTACTGAATACTCAGTGTCTAGAAGAATACCTAGCACATTTAGTTGACATTCAATAATTATGAGTTGAGTGAATAAATAAATGGATGAGTAGGAGCTATTTGGATATTTACATACTTTGCTTACTTTTATCACTTATTTCTCTTAGGATAAAAAATTTACCCCCAACCTCACTTCCAATTCCTTCACATAATCATCATCATCCAAAAATTTAGATATTTCAAAGATCATTGTATATATTTTATAATGTGAATAATATTCCTTGAAAACTTGGGGACACTGTTCAGTTCCGTTCAGTTTATTTCAGTCGCTCAGTTGTGTCTGACTCTTTGTAACCCCATGAATCGCAGCACACCAGGCCTCCCTGTCCTTCACCAACTCCCAGAGTTCACTCAAACTCATGTCCATCGAGTCCGTGATGCCATTCAGCCATCTCATCCTCTGTTGTCCCCTTCTCCTCCTGCCCCCAATCCCTCCCAGCATCAGAGTCTTTTCTATTGAGTCAACTCTTCACATCAGGTGGCTGGAGTTTCAGCTTTAGGATCATTCCTTCCAAAAGAACACCCAGGGCTGATCCTTTAGAATGAACTGGTTGGATCTCCTTGCAGTCCAAGGGATTCTCAAGAGTCTTCTCCAACACCACAGATCAAAAGAATCAATTCTTCGGAGCTACACTTTCTTCAAAGTCCAACTCTCACATCCATACATGACCATAGGAAAAACCATAGCCTTGACTAGATGGACCTTTGTTGACACAGTATATATGTATGTGGGTGTGTGTGTGTGTATATGTGTGTGTGTATATATATTTTATATATATATATATATATGATATTGTTATTTAATTATTGTTATACTGTGAGCTCAAAGATTGTTACTTTTTACATGTCTTTAATTGTCTTTATGTAATATGTGGTACCAATAACATAAGATACATAGTTAGTATTTTATAACTGTATTACTTTTAAAACCTGTAAGATTAAAATGGTTTAAATATTTTCTACTTTCATATATGCTATTAAAGAAATGTAACAATTATTGTCATATTGTTAATTTTCTTAAATGATGACTTTGGAACTTGAACATTTTAACTGAAGAAAAAAATTGAACTTTGGTTTTCAGTGTTCACTGGGATTTGAGACGTCCTAATCATTATCCTCTTTTTTTTTTCTGATAATTACCAATTTGAGATAAGAACAGAAAATAGAGATGATACAACATGCATTCTCAATTTTATTACTTTACAAATCTAAGTGCCAATTTATTCATTTAACATATGAAAAGATCAGAAATTATCAGAAAGAGAAGGTTATGAACAAAACAAGTTCTGTAGAAATCAGTTTCCCCACAAGTAATATGGAAATAATATTATTAATTACCTCCTGAGATTACTTTGAGAATTAAATGAGTTCACGCACGTATAACATTTAGATTCAGAAAAGATAAAGAAAAACAAGTCATGTTCTCTGTCTTAGTTTAGTAATGGAGATGGATATTGATTTCTTTAAAGAGATTTTGAGACTGTCACTCAAAATTGACAGGTATAAAAATCATATCAAATAGGTAGTGATTAATTTTATCTAAACTTCTCAGAAACCAAGGAAGTAGTCTGAACAAATTCTAATGTAGCCAAACTTAAAAACAACCTGTTTTTAAATTTGACAGAGATAATTTGGGGAAAATTTTAAAATACAGCATTTATATATTTGGATAATAAACTTTTCAGTGTAGTTATCCAACTATTGGACACCTTCAATATATTAATATATAAACACATATTGAATAAACATATAACTGATCTACCTTAACTGAATAATCATTTTTAAATTAATTTATTTATTTTAATTGGAGGCTAATCACTTTACAATATTGTAGTGGTTTTTGCCATACATTGACATGAATCAGTCATGGTTATACATGAATAATCTTGATATATAAAATTTCTTCCTGTACCTTGAATTCAGACAGTTGTCTAAAAAATGCTACTTTTGACTACCTTTGCCTGGGTTAGAAACATAACAATGTACCATGTTATGGACATGTTTGGACATGATCCAGCATAGAAAGAATTCATTCATATGACCTACTCTTCCCTTTCAATTTTCCTATTGCTCACTGTGCTCTCATCCTTACTTCTGTTCTATTCTCATTCACTATCTTATTTTGTCATATTCAGCATTATAGAGAGTAGACAAAGGCAACATTGGAGTCTTTCCAGGTTAGTATCAGCCATTTAAAGTTGAGACAGATTTAGTTTGTTCTTCAAAGGGACAGGTGCAAAGACAGATATTCACATGGAGACCTCAGGACTTTTTTCAGAGGGTCACTACAATACTGCCAGCTTTAGTGTAAAGAATGAAAAAGGAGACATATATATAATGCAAAAAGATTTTCAACAGCTCCTTAGAGAATACCCTATTTTGAAGGCAAACATTCTCCATCCCAGCAATGATTTAAAATCTCCTATGGAGCATATAATAAATACATGTTCAAAGCCTGAATTGAATACTATAATTCAGTATATCTCAAAAGGAGCTTGGACTTCTGTATTTTTAGAAAATTCAATAAGTTCAGAGACACTCTGGGAATGAGACTCTCTGAAAGCAGTCTTTGGGTTAGATTATTAAGAAAAAAGTATGGTATTTGCATGTGGACTTCCCAAGTGGCTCAGAGGTAAAGAATCCACTTGACAAGGCAAGAGAGACAGGTTCCATTCCTTGGTTGGGAAGATCCCCTGTAGAAGGGAATGGTAATCCTCTCCAGTATTCGTGCCTGGGAAATCCCATGAACAAAGGAGCCTGGAGGGCTACAGTCCATGGGATGGCAAAGAGTCGGCATGACTGACAGATCACATATGCATGATATTTGCAAAATATTGCTTAGATTATAAAGAAGAAGCCCTAGTAACTTAGAGATTTGTGCTAATTCAAGAGCAATAAAAGAGATATTTATGTTTTCTAGGACAAAGGTTATTCACTCATAGATAGAATTAACAGGTTAATATTTTATAAAGTCACATTAAGTCAAATATTTAAATCAGCATGGCAGTATATTAGCATTATCTATCATAGTATTTACTGAAGAAAGACAAAATTTCTAAGATATATATATATATATATACACATATGTATATGTATATATGTATGTCTATACATATGTGTGTAAATATATATATATGTCTGAGAGCAAGAAACCTGTTCAAGTAGTCTTCTATTCTAACATCCTGTACAATTACAGATAAATCACTTTAAAAAATAACCATCATAATCATCAGTTACTTCACTCTGGTTTATGTTCTTTGATATCACCTACTCAAGCACACTTTCTCTACACTCCAGTTAGGTGAGGTCACTGAATAATTACTGTAATCAGCTTACCTCATCTACAAATCTATAAATTAACGGATGGAGGCAGAGCAAGCAAGGTATTCAGTGTCAGTACAGAAATAATAAATGGAGAGCTCCATGTAGAGATAGAAACTCAGATAAACAGCTTTAATAGAACATTAAATCTGAAAGGGAGGGTAGCCCATCAAATATTTCTGAGCATGGAGAAATGAATAACTACTTCATCCAGGGTCATGATGGACATTTAATGACTACTTCTTAAAGAAGGTGGTACTTGAAGCTAGACATTGGGGTTACTCAAGAATGTAGGAAAGATACTCTTGAAATTGTCAGGTAGAAAAATTCTGGACCATTTTGATGTGCATTAGTATATTTATCTGAGAACTTTCTGTGCAAAATAAAATAGTGGAAAAGAAATTAAAATCAAATAATTACAGTTTCAAAATGGCACCTCTTTTGAGTTTATATTAATATTTGAAGTACCAAGAAGTTACTGAAAATATTTAAGCAGCAAAGTCACAAGCTATAGCTCTGGTAGTATTATGAATGGTGGAATCTAAACAGTGAAATTATTCTGGTTTCCATCATGGTGTGCTAAGTTGTTTTAGTCATGTCCAACTCTTTGCGACCCTATGACTATAGCCTGCCAGGCTGCACTGTCCACGGGAATTTTCAGACAAGAATACTGGAGTGGGCTGCCATGCTCTCCTCCAAGGGATCTTCATGAGCCAGGGATCAAACCTCCATCTCTTTTATGTCTTTCATTGGCAGGTGGGTTCTTTGCTACTAGTGTCACCTGAAACTCTTATTAAATATTGGGAGACTGAACTATTCTCATTATTAATAGCTTATAATTTCAGGTAATAATTATATTTATCTTTCTAATTCTGCTAAACCTATAACATCTATAATGTATGCAGCCTCTGGCTCTGAAACCCATATGCCTGGAAAATGTTAGGACTGTAAGCCTTCCCTGTGGTCCTGTGAGAATTTTAAGCCACACACTATGGGTAGAAATGAAATTAAGATTTCTGAAAGGCTATTGTTCTGGAACAGTAAAAATTCAGGGAATACTAGTAGTTTTATAGCTTTATGTTTTTGTGGGTTTTTTTGACCCATGTGATAAGGAAGGAGAATATTTCTTATTAGAGACCTAAGAAACAACATGCAACAACATATAAGCTCAATTTTTACTTTAGAGTAGAAAATAAGAGCATTTGAGTATCCTCAAGTTTTCTTTTCTCCATCTCACCAGTTGCTTTCCAAATGGCTTTACATATATTTCAAAGCAGAATTTATGTATTCTTGTTTCCATCTAATCCCTTTTATTTTTTTAAATTTTTTTTTCTGTAATGTTCCTTTCCCCTCCTTCTTTCATGTCACCAGTTCTAACTCTGAAAAAACATGTAAATATGGCTTATCAGATGGGTTATAGAGATAGTACTAAAAACCATATAAATTGTATGCAAAGTCCAGCCCTAACAAGAATGATATACATTTACAGAGTGACACCAGTGTTAGACTATTTCAAACAAGTATCTGAATATGTGGCTACAACCTGTCTGAGGCTAAGATACTAGATGTATCATGAATAAGTCACAAGTTCTGAGTTACGAAGAAACACCCTCTTAGGTTCCTGAAACTTGTATATTTCAGTCAATCTTGTAATTAATAATCATAATTCTCCAATCAATTAAGAACTGTGGAAGCTGTTGGTGGTATTTAATAAGAATTTCTGGTTTACTGTTATTTAAAAATGCTTCCTACAACTTTGTCTTTGACTGGAACTATATGACCAGTTTGGGCCAAAGAACTGTGGATGGAAATACTCAAGTAATGGTTGGCCAGAGTATTTGAATGTGAGTATAAGACCCTGAAGAGATGTTTTTTTTTCCTTCTGTCACTTCAACTGGCAAGATTTCTGATAGTGGCTACTTCATTAATTGATTCTTAAAGTCAAATCATTGCAGAAAACTTAGCTTCTCTGTGACAAATACTTTGTCTAAAGGTATTCATTAAGTACAAACATAACTATATACAAAAGACCTAAAGACAATAGTAGACGAAAATTCAACAGATGGTATCATTGGTAATTGTTAGGTTGGAAAATTGTAGGGTTGTTTTCCTCTTATTGTTGCAGTTCTTAATTTTCCAAATTTTATTTAATGATTATAACATCCTTCCTATTAGAAAAATGTAATTAAAAGAAAAAGAAAATGTTGTTCTTTTAATCATCTTGGCACTGTAGTGACTTGCTGAATTAGAATTACATAGTAGACATCTATTTTATACTGTTTGCTCTTTGCATATTTATTCAGTAATTGTCCTTTATCTATTTTACATCATTTTTGCAACAATCAAGCATAATATTTTTTATGAAAATAGGCAATTTATATAGTTAACTTCTCAAAAGAAATAGAACAAATAAAATGAGCATGTGTGAGTGTGTAGAGAGATTTATTTTAAATAACATTTTTAAATTTTTATGTTAACATTATTTAATGTTAATATTTAACAATATTTTAAGGAACATATTTCATATGATTATGAAGGCTGGCAAGTCCAAATCTGCAGGGTAAGCCAGCAGTCTGGAGGTCCAAGAAGGAGCCAGGGTTAAACAGTTCAAGCCTGAAGGCTGTCTACTTGCAGAATTACTTTTTTTCAGGGGAGGTCAGTCTTTGTTCTATTAAGACTTCAGTTCATTGAAGAAAGCCCACTCACATTATGGAGGGCACTCTGCTTTATTCAAAGTCCACTGATTTAAGAGTTAATCTCGAGAGGAAAAAGATGGTGGAGGAATAGGATGGGGAGAACACTTTCTCCCTCTCTACCTCATCAAAAGAACACTTCAACGCTGAGCAAATTCCACAAAATAACTTCTGACTGCTGGCAGAGGACATCAGGCATCCAGCAAAGCAGATCATTGGCTTCAAAGCCAGGTAGGAAATATTTTATTTTATTTTAAAGAACGAAGATATAGACAGTGCTTTCTAAGAATTGGGCCGCGGGAGACATAGGCTGCAGGGCTTTTCTCGAAAATCGGGGCATAACCGGGCCAGAATCAGGTCCGCGCGTGGATAGAACGATTTATCCCGGACTAGCAAACCAGACTGGGGGATAACTAACACGAGAAATGCTCGAACATAAGACACATTCAGGCCCGCGCACAGAACAAAGGACGGATCGGAAATAGCCGGCTGCAGACCATCCCCCACCAGCGACAGGCAGCCAGAGCCTTAAGCGCTGGAAGAGGGCAGTCGCAGCTCAAGAGAGACATTACCTACCAAATTGCAAGCAAGCTTCTTTATTGAGACTTCTGCAACAATAGTCCGTGCCAAACTCCCTAGCCACTCGGACTTGGAACCAAACCCAGCACTCGGAGGGGACTGACTGAGCGCCAATCCTGAGTGGCTTAAACCGGGAATTGCATGAAACATAGGCCAGGCCCCACACGATTATCCCGTGGATTGGGAAGGGGCAAGCCCAGTGCAGAGCTCATCACCACCCTCCCTGTGGCAAGACAGAAATCAGACACGGAAGAGACCAGCAAACAGAGGAAGTCAAACAGAGGGAACTGCCTTGGTAGTGACCCCACACAGTCCTCAGCGACAGAGAAAGCGCCAGATACGCTGTTTCTACTTTTATGATAAAAAAAAAAAAATTGTTGGGGGGATGATGTGGAAGCCTGATTTTTTTTTTTTAAGAACTTTGCTTTCTTTCTTGAAAAATTATTTTTTTCCTTTTAAATTTGTTTATCCTTTTCTTTTTCATCCTTTTTTCCCCTAAACTTCCTTAAATTTTTAAGTCTTCTATATTTCCAGTTATTATTTTTAGAACCTAATATTACAAAAAAAAAAAAAAACCCTATCGTTTAAGCAAACGCCGTATATAGTCTTATTGGTGAAGGAAGTTGTCTTTTAATAATTCTAGAGTCTTTTATTATATTTTACTTTTTTTTTCTTTTTTTCTTTTTTCTCTTTTTTTTTAAACTTTCTCTCTCCTTCTTGTTCTTCTCTTCAATAATCTATCTTTGAAAATCCAATCTATATTCCAGATTTTTAATCTTGGCATTTTGGTATTTGTTGCCAATTTTGTACTTTTAAAAACCTAATCCTCAGTACCCAGTTTTACATGAATGCAAGACTACTGGCTTGACCACTCTCTCCACCTTTGGAATCTCCCTTTTCGCCACCAGGTGGCTTTTGTCTCCCTCCCTCCCCCTCCCCCTCTCTACCCAACTCTATGAACCTCTGTGCATTCCAGAAGGAGGAGAACTCTAAGGGAACTGGTCACTGACCAGATCTGTATCCCTCCTTCCCATCTCCCTCTTTTATCCTCCTGTCCACCTCTATCTACTTCCTTCCTCTCCTCTTCCATGTATAACTCTGTGACCACCTCTGAGCGGTCCAGACTTCGGAGCGCACACAAGAAAGTGGTTACGGGCTAACTTGCTTTTCCCTCTTATGATTCCACCTCATCCCATTCCACTCACCTCTAACTACTCCCTCCCTCTTCTCTCCTCCAAGTAACTCACCAGTCCTCTAGGGACGACCCTCAAGGTGGAGAAACCTATCATCATTAACCTAGATGTTTTAACATTAGTGCTGAATAGATGGAGAAATCATGAGGCTATTCTAAAAATAAATCTGAAAACCAGAATCAGGAGGCGTAATTCCAAATCCTGAGATCATCAAAGAATTCCTGAATACAGGGAACATTATCCAATTAGAGCTCATCAAACGCCTTCATACCTATACTAAAACTGAGCACTGCCCAAGGGCCAACAAGCTCCAGAGCAAGACATACCACACAAATTCTCCAGGAACACAAGAACAAGCCCCTGAGCTTCAATACACAGGCAACTCAAAATACTCCAAAACCATTGACGTCTCATAACCCATTACTTCACACTTCACAGCACTCCAGAGAGAGGAAATCCAGATCCACCCACCAGAACTCCAACACAAGCCTCCCTGATCAAGAAACTTTGACAAGACACTGATATAACCCCAAACACAGAGAGGAAACTCTATAATAAAGAGAACTCCACAAATTCCCAGAATATAGAAAAGCCACCCCAAACGCAGCAATATAACCAGGATGAAGAGAAGAGGAATACCCAGCAGGTAAAGGAACAGGAGACATGCCCACCAAACCAAACAAAAGAGGAAGAGATAGGGAATCTACCTGAGAAAGAATTCTGAATACTGATAGTGAAAATGATCCAAAATCTTGAAATCAAAATGGAATCACAGATAAATAGCCTGGGGTCAAGGATTGAGAAGATGCAAGAAAGATTTAACAAGGACCTAGAAGAAATAAAAAGAGTCAACATATAATGAATAATGCAATAAATGAGATCAGAAACACTCTGGAGGCTACAAATAGTAGAATATCGGAGGCAGAAGATAGGATTAGTGAAATAGAAGATAGAATGGTAGAAATAAATGAATCAGCAAGGGAAAAAGAAAGATGAATTAAAAGAAATGAGGACAACTTCAGAGAGCTCCAAGACAATATGAAACGCTCCAACATTCGAATTATAGGAGTCTCAGAAGAAGAAGACAAAAGAAAGACCATGAGAAAATACTTGAGGAGATAATAGTTGAAAACTTCCCTAAAATGGGGAAGGAAATAATCACCCAAGTCCAAGAAACCCAGAGAGTGCCAAACAGGATAAACCCAAGGCGAAACACCCCAAGACATATTTTAATCAAACTAACAAAGACCAAACACAAAGAACAATTACTAAAAGCAGCAAGGAAAAACAACAAATAACACACAAGGGGATCCCCATAAGAATAACTGCAGATCTTTCAATAGAAACTCTTCAGGCCAGGAGGGAATGGCAAGACATACTTAAAGTGATGAAAGACAATAACCTTCAGCCAAGACTACTGTACCCAGCAAGGATCTCATTCAAATATGAAGGAGAAATCAAAAGCTTTACAGACAAGCAAAAGCTGAGAGAATTCAGCACCACCAAACCAGCTCTCCAACAAATACTAAAAGGATAGACTTTAGAAAGGAAACACAAAAAGGACGTATAAACCCGAACCCAAAACAATAAAGTAAATGGCAACAGGAGCATACTTATCAATAATTACCTTAAATGTAAATGGGTTGAATGCCCCAACCAAAAGGCAAAGACTGGCTGAATGGATACAAAAACAAGATCCCTATATATGCTGCCTACAAGAGACCCACCTCAAAACAACGGACACATACAGACTAAAAGTGAAGGGCTGGAAAAAAGATATTCCATGCAAATAAAGACCAAAAGAAAGCAGGAGTAGCAACACTCATATCCGATAAGATAGACTTTAAAACAAAGGCTGTGAAAAGGGACAAAGAAGGCCACTACATAATGATTAAAGGATCAATCCAAGAAGAAGATATAACAATTATAAATATATATGCACCCAACATAGGAGCACCGCAATATGTAAGACAATTGCTAACAAGCATGAAAGGGGAAATTAATAATAACACATTAATAGTGGGAGACTTTAATACCCCACTCACACCTATGGACAGATCAACTAAGCAGAAAATTAACAAAGAAACGCAAACGTTAAACGATACAATTGACCAGTTAGACCTAATTGATATCTATAGGACATTTCACCCCAAAACAATGAATTTCACCTTTTACTCAAGTGCACACGGAACCTTTTCCAGGATAGATCACATCCTGGGTCATAAATCTAACCTTGATAAATTCAAAAAAATCGAAATTATTCCAAGCATCTTCTCTGACCATAATGCACTAAGGTTAGATTTCAATTATAGGAGAAAAACTATTAAAAATTCCAACATTTGGAGGCTGAACAACACCCTTCTGAATAATCAACAAATCACAGAAGAAATCAAAATATGCATCGAAACGAATGAAAATGAAAACACAACAACACAGAACCTTTGGGATACTTTAAAAGCAGTCCTAAGAGGAAAGTTCATAGCAATACAGGCATGCCGCAAGAAACAAGAAAAAAGTCAAATAAATAACCTAACTCTACACCTAAAGCAACTAGAAAAGGAAGAAATAGAGAATCCCAGAGTTAGTAGAAGGAAAGAAATCTTAAAAATTAGGGCAGAAATAAATGCAAAAGAAACAAAAGAGACCATAGCAAAAATCAACAAAGCAAAAAGCTGGTTCTTTGAAAGGATAAATAAAATTGACAAACCATTAGCCAGACTCATCAAGAAACAAAGAGAAAAATATCAAATCAACAAAATTAGAAATGAAAATGGAGAGATCACGACAGACAACACAGAAATACAAAGAATCATAAGAGACTACTATCAGCAATTATATGCCAAAAAAATGGACAACTTGGAAGAAATGGACAAATTCTTAGAAAAGTACAATTTTCCAAAACTGAACCAGGAAGAAATAGAAAATCTTAACAGACCCATCACAAGCACAGAAATTGAAACTGTAATCAGAAATCTTCCAGCAAACAAAAGCCCAGGTCCAGACGGCTTCACAGCTGAATTCTACCAACAATTTCAAGAAGAGCTAACACCTATCTTACTGAAGCTCTTCCAGAAAATTGCGGAGGAAGGTAAACTGCCAAACTCATTCTATGAGGCCACCATCACCCTAATACCAAAACCTGACAAAGACACCACAAAAAAGAAAGCTACAGGCCAATACCACTGATGAACATAGATGCAAAAATCCTCAACAAAATCCTAGCAATCAGAATCCAGCAACACATTAAAAAGATCATACACCATGACCAAGTGGGCTTTATCCCAGGGATGCAAGGATTCTTCAATATCCGCAAGTCAATCAATGTAATTCATCACATTAACAAACTGAGAAATAAAAATCATATGATTATCTCAATAGATGCAGAAAAAGCCTTTGACAAAATTCAGCATCCATTCATGATAAAAACTCCCCAGAAAGCAGGAATAGAAGGAACATACTTCAACATAATAAAAGCTACATATGACAAACCCACAGCTAACATTATCCTCAATGGCGAAAAATTGAAACCATTTCCCTTAAAGTCAGGAACAAGACAAGGGTATCCACTTTCACCACTACTCTTCAACATTGTACTGGAAGTTTTGGCCACAGCAATCAGAGCAGAAAAAGAAATAAAAGGAATCCAAATTGGAAAAGAAGAAGTAAAACTCTCACTGTTTGCAGATGACATGATCCTCTACATAGAAAATCCTAAAGACTCGACCAGAAAACTACTAGAGCTAATCAATGAATATAGTAAAGTTGCAGGATATAAAATCAGCACTCAGAAATCCCTTGCATTCCTATACACTAACAATGAGAAAGTAGAAAAAGAAGTTAAGGAAACAATTCCATTCACCATTGCAACGAAAAGAATAAAATACTTAGGAATATTCCTACCTAAAGAAACTAAAGACCTATATATCGAAAACTATAAAACACTGATGAAAGAAATCAAAGAGGACACTAATAGATGGAGAAATATACCATGCTCATGGGTTGGAAGAATCAATATAGTGAAAATGAGTATACTACCCAAAGCAATCTACAGATTCAATGCAATTCCCATCAATCTACCAGCAGTATTTTTCACAGAGCTAGATCAAATAATCTCAATATTTGTATGGAAATACAAAAAAAAAACTCGAATAGCCAAAGCAATGTTGAGAAAGGAGAATGGAACTGGAGGAATCAACTTGCCTGACTTCAGGCTCTACTACAAAGCCACAGTCATTAAGACAGTATGGTACTGGCACAAAGACAGAAATATAGATCAATGGAACAAAATAGAAAGCCCTGAGATTAACCCACACACCTATGGACACCTTATCTTTGACAAAGGAAGAAAGAATATGCAATGGAGTAAAGACAGTCTCTTTAACAGGTGGTGCTGGGAAAACTGGTCAACCACTTGTAAAAGAATGAAACTAGACCTCTTTCTAACACCATACACAAAAATAAACTCAAAATGGATTAAAGATCTAAATGTAAGACCAGAAACTATAAACTCCTAGAGGAGAACATAGGCAAAACACTCTCTCACATAAATCACAGCAGGATCCTCTATGATCCAACTCCCAGTATACTGGAAATAAAAGCAAAGATAAACAAATGGGATCTAATTAAAATTAAAAGCTTCTGCACAACAAAGGAAACTATAAGCAAGGTGAAAAGACAGCCTTCTGAATGGGAGAAAACAAAAGCAAATGAAACAATTGACAAACAACTAATCTCAAAGATATACAAGCAACTTATGCAGCTCAACTCCAGAAAAATAAATGATCCAATCAAAAAATGGGCCAAAGATTTAAATAGGCATTTCTCCAAAGAAGACATACGGATGGCTAACAAACACATGAAAAGATGCTCAACATCACTCATTATCAGAGAAATGCAAATCAAGACCACAATGAGGTACCATTTCACACCAGTCAGAATGGCTGTGATCCAAAAGTCTGCAAGCAATAAATGCTGGAGAGGATGTGGAGAAAAGGGAACCCTCTTACACTGCTGGTGGGAATGCAAACTAGTACAGCCATTATGGAAAACAGTGTGGAGATTCCTTAAAAATTGCAAACAGAACTGCCTTATGACCCAGCAATCCCACTGCTGGGCATACACACTAAGGAAACCAGAATTGAAAGAGACACATGTACCCCAATGTTCATTGCAGCGCTGTTTATAATTGCCAGGACATGGAAGCAACCTAGATGTCCATCAGCAGATGAATGGATAAGAAAGCTGTGGTACATATACACTATGGAATACTACTCAGCCCTTAAAAAGAATAAATTTGACTCAGTTCTAATGAGATGGATGAAACTGGAACCGATTATACAGAGTGAAGTAAGCCAGAAAGAAAAACACCAATACAGTATACTGACACATATATATGGAATTTAGAAGACAGTAATGATGACCCTATATGTGAGACAACAAAGAGACACAGAGGTATAGAGTGGTTTTGGACTCTGAGGGAGAGGGAAAGGGCAGGATGGTTTGGGAGAATGGCAATGAAACATGTATATTTTCCTGTAAGAAACGAAGCACCAATCTATGTTCAATGTAGGATGCAGGATGCATGGGGCTGATGCACAGGATGATTCAATTAGAGGATGTGGGGTGGGAGGTGGGAGGGGGCTTCTGCATTGGGAGATTGTGTTCACCTATGGCTGATTCGTGTCAATGTATGGCAAAACAAATAAAGTATTGTAATTTATTAAATAAATAAAAAGAATTAATCTCATCTAAAAAAAAGAAAAACCACCCTCACAAAATATCCATAATAATGTTTGACCAAATATTTGGGTAATATAGCCCAGCCAAATTAACATATAAAATTAACTATCATCATTAACTGTCATTATCAGACCACAACTCCTTTATCCCCTTGTAAACTATATGTACCAGGAGCATATATAACTGAAGTAGAACCAAGAACAATGCTTCCTTGAAAACTAGTGTGAATACCAAGATCATTTCGGGATTTCTCCTTGTGAATTCCTAAGTTTTAAAACTCGTAAAATCTAAGATTAATTGTGGAGCCCTAAATGGGAAACCTTAAAAACAAAGGGGCTAGCTTTGCTGTGGAAAACCTAAGATGGCACCTGGCGGAAGAGATGGGGGCAGGGTCTATGTTGTCTGTCAAAGTTTTTAATTGGCTCTCTTGATTTCTGTGCACATAGACAGTGTGTGATCTCTATAGACTCCTGTTATAATGAAGGTGACAATTTGACCTTTAATGTGATTGGTGCAACTATGGAAAGTCCCTCCTAAAACCCTCCTGTTTGTCTATATAAGTTGGGAGTTTGCAACAATAAACCGGAACTGCTTCGAGGGAACCCCTATCGCGTCTGATTGTCTCTCGCTCGCCGAGGGGCTGGGTTGGCAGACAGCAGGCTCACCTCTCCTCGGGAACCCCTCGGCTTTGCTGAGGGAAGTTCCACTGCCTCCGCTCTTTCTGCGGAGCGCCCCCGCAGAAACTGCGCCCAACGTGGGGCATGAAGCAGACGGACGGAGGTGGTGTCACCGTGTGGCTCTGAAAGAGGAGCAATGAGGGACCCTAGGCTGGTCACAGCATGGAGCTCCCTTTAGAGGAGTATCACCCGAGGTAATCCGGACTTCAAGGTGGGCCCCTCTCCTTTATGAAGGAAGTGGCAAAAACTCTCTTGACTTATTTTCCTTCTCCTCTTCTTTTCTGATCCATCCTTAATTCCTCTTTCTGGAGTTTCAGTGAACAGGCAAATGGTTGTGGAGGCAACTGATAAGTCCTGGCTAGGGCCACTTTCTGGCGGACTTTGAAGTCCCTGCAACAGGTAAGCCTCAGTAACTAGAGCCCAACCGGGTGAAACTCCCCTTTAATCATTCTTAACTGAGGACATGGTCTAAAATCTTCCCCGTGGGCACGGGTCAGGCACTTAAAGGCCATTAGGGTGCCTGCCACTTGAAGACTCCCGTGACAGGATAAGGGGGTCACGGAACAGGCTAGAAACCTCTAGGGTGCCCGCCCCCAGCAAGAAAATTTCCGTGCAACGACGCAGGCACATAAACAGTTCCAAAAGCATACCATAAGCCCAACTTTCTGGCCACCACCACTCCCGGTAGGATTTTTGGTGGCTGTCCTCAGTGACTTTTCTTTCTATTCTCTTTCTGCAACATGAGAAGTAACATTAGCAAGTCTGATGAGCCTGTCCTCAAAGCGCTGAGATATATGCTCATAAGCAGAGGACTTGAGATTTCTGATGCTCAGGCTATTAAGGTCTGGGGGACCATTGTACGGTTGGCCCCCTGGGTTGCTTCAGCTAATCTGTTCTCTTGGGACACTTGGGGTCAAGTACAAACCCTTGCTAGGCAGCGAGAGGCTCGATATGGTGAGGAGCCCCCCCTTAGGGTTCTGTCTGATCATTTCGGCCCTCAAGCTCTGCTTTTCACGGAGTGAGGAGCATGTCACTGATACGAGTGCCCTCAAATCAAAATCAGAAAAACAATGGGAAAAATTTGATGAGGAACGAGTCATGTCAGACCAGGATATAGCAAAAGACACTGCAGGGAATAAAGACTCTAGAGCAAATAGTGAGCCATGGGAGCCTTTCGGGGATGATAAAAGGGCGGAAGAGAGTAGAGACTCCTCTGATGCCTCAGGACCGGGAGCCCAGGGGAGAAATCTGTGCCCCTCCCTGCCTCCCCCATTTGAGGAAGTTCCAGGAGCACCTTGGGAGGGAGAGACAATGAGGTCACCTTGGAAAGGGAGAACCTATCCCGGGGACCCTTGGGGATCCCCACTGCCCTTTATCGGCCCAACTCAAGCCTTTCCTGTAAATGTTAACCCGGGGGGGAATAGGCCGGCAGCCTAGTACCCCTGGGAGGCCAATGATTTAAAAGAGCTTAAAAAGGCAGTGGCAAAAGATGGCCCGAACTCCCCGTGGGCAAAAACTCTTCTCCCCATGGGCAAAAACTATTCTCTAGGGCCTGGCTCATCAACCACAAAAGGGACACTTTAAGAAGGAGTGCCCTCAAGGCTGGGAAAGACCTACAGGTCGGAGACCTCCCACTATCCCATTTATGTACACCATCTTAAGCGTCATCAAGATTTACCTGGATTGCTTTCAATGGGAAATTCCCTGGCCGATAGAGTGGCCTCCCTTACAATCCAAGCTTGTAACTTACAAGATGCCTACGATCTTCACGATCTTACTCATATCAATTGGAGAGGGCTACATAAAAGGTTCCCACAGATCCATATTAGAGAATTAAAGAAAAGTATACATATTTGTAAATCCTGTCTTCCTTATTTACAAGTACCGCCTTTACAGCCCCCAGGAGTAAACCCTCGAGGGCTAAAACCCAATGTGCTGTGGCAAACTGATGTAACCCATTATTCCCCTTTTGGAAAACTTAAGTATGTCTTTGTGTCTATTGACACTTACTCTCACGCCTGCTGGGCTACTGCCCACACAGGAGAAAAAGCAAAACATGCTCAGAGCCATTTTTACAATGTTTTGCGACGCTGGGCCTTCCCCATCAAATAAAAACAGATAATGGCCCTTGTTTCATCAGCCAGAGCTCACAGAAATTCTTCCAACAGTGGCACATTCGGCATAACACCGGAATCCCACATAACCCCCAGGGACAAGCCATAATTGAGCGCCATCATCAAAATTTAAAGGCTCAATTACAAAAACAAAAACGGGTAATAAGCCCTCACCAGCAACTTGGAACGGCACTCTTTACTCTAAACATTTTAAATTTTTCAAAAAATGAACCCATACCATGTTTTCAAAAACATTGGTCCAATCAAGAAATAAAACCTGAAATACAAGTGAGATGGAAAAATCCCATCACTGGTCAGTGGAAGGGGCCCGATCCACTTCTTACAATGGGGAGAGGATTCGGATGCATATTCCCCATTGGGGACTCCAGCCCTATATGGGTGCCAGCAAGGAATCTTAAATTTACACCACAAGAGAGAGGTCAAATCTCAAAACCTGACACAGATTAAAGAGACATTCACATATTGAGCCCAAGAACAAAAAGTTCTTGAGGCGATCTTTTCTTCCCTTTCAGATCATCGATGCAACGACCCTGCTGGACACTGCTCCTGGTGATCGTCGGATTACCTAGCCTCTCCGTGCTGACCTTCCTCATTGCCATGGCTATGCAACATTTTTTAAAAATCTTTGAAGCCTGGGTTTAACGACATACAAGGCCATCAACCATGAGGGTACAACAGTATCAGCATCTGTGCTGGGAGTTCAACAAGCTCAGATCATCAAGGTTATAAACAACACATCCACTGCCTCTGCTCAAGGATTTCAAACCAGCTCGAACACCTGAGAACTGTTATGACGGGACTCCAACAACAGCTTGATCTCCACGGCTCTCCACGCCAGAGCGATCGAGGCATTGTGTTCTGGCGCTCATAGACTTCGACGTGAGATACCCCAGCTTTTGTCTGACAGCTTTTCCAGTGTTAAATGAGACTCTAACAGGTGAAAAAGGGAGCAATGGATCTATGGGACTGGATACACAGTCCATTTACCTGGTTTAAAAATGCCTTCTATTTGCTTGTTTTTGTTATTCTGCTTATTGTAGTGTTAAAAAGGTTATGCTTGCCCAGGTCATGAAAGAGGAGCCCCATGTTGGGGACCCACAAAACCCCTGGATTAATTTAGCCCTTCAAGAGATTAACTGAGACAAATAAATAAAAATAAGAGTTCTAGATGCTCATCATCTAGAGAGATTCCGCCTAGCCCCCAAGAGGTGACTGGATAGCCAATGACGGGTAAGACCCTTAGAGGAGGGCAACCTAAGACAGGCACAGCCGTGAGAGGGGCTGGCGAGGCTGGAGGTTGGCTGCCTACAGCTTTATGCCTTGCTCTACAAACCAGCAATACAAATATCTTGAGGGCTTAAATAAAATTTAAAAAAAAGGGGGATATGTGGGGCCCTAAATGGGAAATCTTTAAAACAAAGGGGCTAGCTTTGCTGTCGAAAACCTAAGATGGCTCCTGGCAGAAGAGATGGGGGCAGGGTCTATGTTGTCTGTCAAAGTTTTTAATTGGCTCTCTTGATTTCTGTGCACATAGACAGTGTGTGATCTCTATAGACTCCTGTTATAATGAAGGTGACAATTTGACCTTTAATGTGATTGGTGCAACTATGGAAAGTCCCTCCTAAAACCCTCCTGTTTGTCTATATAAGTTGGGAGTTTGCAACAATAAACCGGAACTGCCTCGAGAGAACCCCTGTCACGTCTGATTGTCTCTCGCTCACCGAGGGGCTGGGTTGGCAGACAGCAGGCTCACCTCTCCTCGGGAACCCCTCGGCTTTGCTGAGGGAAGTTCCACTGCCTCCGCTCTTTCTGCGGAGCGCCCCCCGCAATTAATCTTTCCCACCCTCCTCAAAATGAAGTCAGTCCAGCAAGTTCTATAGATAAGTAAAGAGAAAGTTTCCTGATAATGTTTCAGCTGATAGATCTAGCTGTAATTTAAACCACTGAACTATTATGACTTTATGATGTAGTGTAAACAGGTCATTCTGACAAGCATTATATAAACCAAAATCCCTTTTTTTTTGCATATACCTGTTAGAGTTGGATTTCTGTCACTTACAATCATGCGTGGGTGCTAAGTTGCTTCAGTTATGTCTGACTCTGAGACCTATGGATTATAGCCTGCCAGATTCCTCTGTCCATGGCGATTCTCCAAGTAAGAATGCTGGAGTGAGTTGCCATGCCCTCTTCCAAGAGATCTTCCCAACCTAGGGATCAAACCTGCATCTCATGTCTCCTGCATTGGCAGGCAGGTTCTTTACCACTAGTGCCACTTGGGAAGTCCTGCTTATCATTAAAGAGCCTTAAATATAGCACTGATTTAATCTAGCTATTTCTGCCTTAATAAAGTCATGGCAGAACTATCAGTCAGAAATCTGGGTTAATATTTTTGTCTGGGAAGTGTTAGTCCCTCAGTCAAGTTTGAATCTTTGTGACTCCATGGACTGTAGCCCACCAGGCTTCTTTGTCCATGGAATTCTTCAGAAAACACTGGAGTGGGTAGAAATCCCAGAGATTAAATGTGGGTCTCCTGTATTGCAGGCAGATTCTTTACCATCTGAGTCACCAGGTAAAATAAAATCTCCGACACTGTTGTTAGTGCCTGTCTCATATCTACATTTATTAGTAAAATATTCTCATTGAATGCCTACAATATGTGTGGTATTAAGATCATGAGATCTACCATTTAAATCTTTGCATGCATGAAATAACCAGAGAATCCCCATTTCAAAAACTTTTACATTAATTCTCTTTACTACATAAAATATTAGTCTATCAAAGAGCAACTTAACAAAATTAGTTTGAATTTTCTTTCTAAAATATTTAAGTTACTTAAAATATCTACCTATTCCTGGGCAGCACACATGTTCCATGTCCTTTTAAATAGAATTGAGGAAACTGTTGATTATGTTGTGACTAGTCTACAGAAACTCAAATGTAATAGAATAGAAACCACTGTTACCTGCAGAGTTTGTGAATTAAAGCATAATATACCAGCTGTGTCTGACGATTCAGAAAACAATAGGTCAGCATTTGCCAATCATTAAGAAATAAGACTTGTAAAGCACAGCATTATGCCAGAACAACCATGTGAAAGATTATTATACACAAATTGAAAAAAGCAAGTTGTAGACTATTGATAATTATAACAGCAATAACTTTCAGTTCAGTTCAGCCGCTCAATCATGTCCAACTCTTTGTGACCCCATGGACTACAGCACGCCAGATTTCCCTGTCCATCACCAACTCCCAGAGCTTACTAAAACTCATGTTAATCAAGTCGATTATGCCATCTGACAATCTCATCCTCTGTGGTCCCCTTCTCCTCGCACCTTCAATCTTTCCCAGCATCAGGGTCTTTTCAAATGAGTCCTTTCTTCACATCAGTTGACCAAAGTATTGGAGTTTCAGCTTCAGCATCAGTCCTTCCAATGATTATTCAGGACTGATTTCCTTTAGGATGGACTGGTTGGATCTCCTTGCAGGCCAAGGGACTCTCAAGAGTCTTCTCCAGGACCACAGTTCAAAAACATCAATTGTTTGGTACTCAGCTTTCTTTATAGTCCAATTCTCAGATCCATACATAAGTACTGGAAAAACCATAGCTTTGACTAGATAGACCTTTGTTGCTAAAGTAATGTCTCTGCTTTTTAATATGCTATCTACGTTGGTCGTAACTTTTCTTCCACAGGGTAAGCATCTTTTAATTTTGTGGCTGCAGTCACCATCTGCAGTGATTTTGGAGCCCAAAACAATAAAGTCTGTCATTGTTTCCATTGTTTCCCTGTTTATTTGCCATGAAGTGATGGGACCAGATGCCATGATTTTAGTTTTCTGAATGTTGAGCTTTGAGCCAGGTTTTTCACTATCTTCTTTCAGTTTGATCAAGAGGCTCTTTAGTTCTTTGCTTTCTGCCAAAAGGGTGGTGTCATCTGCATATTTAAGGTTATTGATATTTCTCCTAGCAATCTTGATTCCAGCTTGTGCTTCATCCAGCCTGGAATTTTGCCTGATGTACTCTGCAGCCTTGACATACTCCTTTCCCAATCTGGAACCAGTCTGTTTTTCCATTCCAGTTCTAACTGTCACTTCTTGACCTGCATACAGATTTCTCAGAAGGCAGGTCAGATGGTCTGGTATTCCCATCTCTTTAAATATTTTCCACAGTTTCTTGTGATCTACATAGTCAAACCCTTTGGCATATTCAATAAAGCAAAAGTAGATATTTTTCTGGAACTCTCTTGTTTTTTAGATGATCAAGGAGATGTCGGCAATTTGATTTTTGGTTCCTCTTCCTTTTCTAAATCCAGCTTGAACATCTGGAAGTTCATGGTTCATGTACTGTTGAATCCTGGCTTGGAGAATTTTGAGCATTGCTTTGCCAGAGTGTGAGATGAGTACAACTGTGCAATAGTTTGAACATTCTTTGGCATTGCCTTTCTTTGGGATTGGAATGAAAACTGACCTTTTCCAGTCCTCTAGTCACTGCTGAGTTTTCCAGTTTTGCTGGCATTTTGAGCACAGCACTTTTACAGCATCATTATTTAGGATTTTAAATAGCTCAACTGGAATTCCATCACCCTCCTCTACCTTTGTTTGTAGTGATGCTTCCTAAGGCCCACTTGACTTCGAATTCCAGGATGTCCTGCTCTAGGTGAGTGATCACAGCATTGCGGTTATCTAGGTCATGAAGATATTTTCTGTATAGTTCATCTGTATATCCTTGCCACCTCTTCTTAATATCTTTTGCTTCTGTTAGGTCCATAACGTTTCTGTCATTTATAGTGCTTGTTTTTGCATAAAATGTTCCCTTGGTATCTCTAATTTTCTTGAAGAGATCTCTAGTCTTTCCCATTCTATTGTTTTCATCTATTCCTTTGCACTGATTGCTGAGGAAGGCCTTCTTATCTCTCCTTGCTAGTCTTTGGAACTCTGCATTCAAATGGGTATATCTTTCATTTTCTCCCTTGTGTTTAGCTTCTCTTCTTTCCTCAGTTATTTGTAAGGCCTCGTCAGATAATCATTTTGCCTTTTGCATTTCTTTTCTTGGGGATGGTCTTGATCATTGCAATAATTTTAATAACAACCTTAAAACAGCTTCTGATTGCTCATTATTCTAATATGTATTGTCACAATGGGCTCTCACAATAACTGTATTTCATAGTTGGAATATGCTTCTTGCTTTAAGACCTGCTTTAGTCCACATATGAAACCACATCATTCATATCTGTATCCTGAAATAATTCCGTCCTCTAATCAGCAGTTGCAATTTAAGGAATTGAAGCTCACAGCTAGTACTACAGGGTCATCGGTTAACCCAGTGGCTACCCAGCTCCATAACTATATTATCTCTATTATGGGACATCTCTTTTCTACTTATTAAATTCCAGCTCAACCAATTCAGCTTTCTGTTTGCCTAACACCATGGTATAACACTATTTTGCCTTAATTCTTAAAGGACTAAACTCCAACACTCTATGCAAGATTATGCTGCCTGAAGCCAAATCTTCTTGCTGCCCCTAACATAGTGGTATAAAGCATGAAATTCAGAATGAGATAGATTTGATATTAGACATTTGAACACTGTGTGTATCAGTCTTCTTATCTGTAAAATAAAAATAACTAGTTCTTGCCTCATTTTTTAAAGGAGATAATTCTATTATGCTTAGTGCAATACTTGGTATACTAGCAGTTTGTAGGCTCCCTGATAGCTCAGATGGTAAGGAATTTGCCTGCAATGCAGGAGACCCAGGTTCAACTCCTTGGAGAAGATGCCCTTGAGAATGGGATGGCAACCCCCTCTGCCTGGAGAATTCCATGGACAGAGGAGCCTGGTGGACTACAATCCATGGGTTGCAGAGTCTGACACAATTGAGAGACTAACACTAGAACAATTAATAGTAACAATTACCCATTTTTGTCCTTTATCTATGTACTATCACTTTAGTTTACTGCCTGGTGTTTCTTAGAACAACTACTTCATTAGCCTGTTACATTTTATGTTATCATATTTACTGGATTATATATGTTCATATTGTCTTAATGAGTTGTCATGAGTTAATATAGTCTAGCTCCACACTAACCCCACTCATTGAATATGTTGTATTTAAAAATCTATCTTCTCTGGACTATTTCATAGCTACCTTAAACTGAAGGTTTATAGAGAGTATAAATAAGAACTTAGAAAATTATTTGATATATGTATATCTATTTATCTGTCTATACATATACACATATGTATAAGCATATTGATATTAACTCATGTATATAAAGTTACATACAAATGAGTCCTGAATTTGTGAGAACATTGTAGGCAAATAATTATTTTCTTCTTATTATTTAAGGTACCAGAACTTGCATACTTATTAAAATGCAAATCACAATAAGTTAAAAATTAACCTTAATGAAAGTGGATATTATACTGCAAGCAAATAGGATAAAATGTGTAACATGTTAAATATAAAAGTTTCCTTAGAAAAAATTTAGTCTCTTTAAGAACAATATAATTATTACTATATATTCACATTCAACCATGCTTAGTTTAATTCACTTACACAGAATACTTAAATCAACAGAATATAAATGGTATGCAAATTTTTTATATACCTGTGTGCTCAATTTAAAAATGTTAAAGAAAAATTCTTAAACTATATAGTAAACCTTTAAAAATTGCCTTAAAAAAGTTTTCCTATAATGTCCTGTGGTTCATTCAAAGCAAGTGTTTATAATTCCATATTTATAAAGCATTATCAGGGAATGAATTGATCATTCTAAATATCTCATTAAAAACTGCATTTGTAAATGATTAAGTTTAAGTTTCTAAAAGGTGCAAGATTTTTTTATTGTGTTAATTTTTCTTGAAATACTTCTAATATATGCTAAAGTTTTGTCTTTCAAGATTAATGTATAACAAAGTTATCATAACCTTCCATGTACTTTCTCTGTTATTTATCTGAAAATGGAAAGAAAACCCTAACCCACTTTGGCCTAATTTATTTTGTAAAACTGTGGCCAGTAGTGCTGTACTTCCTAAAGTAGACTACATAATGATTGTTCTGTCAATCTGATTTTTCAGTATCCACATAATTACATTCAAAGATAAATGTGATACACCAATGTATGTGGAAAATTAAAATTTTAGTTGGATAGCTTACAGTTGAAAGATTCCAGTTATTGGTGACCCTTTAGCTTTTAAAATAGACAAGACAATACAATTCCCTTTTCTCTCCTTCCCAGCTGGTATATTTCTTGTACTGGTCCTTGGTCCTTTAGAATAAACTGTGATTTCTGTTAGGGAGTTCAGAACTCCACCATTTGTTATTCCTATTGTCATGTTTCATGGCACCAGTAGCAGAAACATAGTGAATTCAAAGAAATAGTTGGAATATAATATTCATTAATAATTATAAATGAATTCTAGTTGGGCCAAGTAATATTTTCATTATTATGTGTAATGGTAGAAATTTTTATTAAATGTTCATATGATACCTATCATTTACACATTATCAAGAAAGAGCATGCTGCTGCTGCTGCTGTTAAGTCACTTCAGTCGTGTCCGACTCTGTGAGACCCCAGAGACGGCAGCCCGCCAGGCTCTGCCATTCCTGGGATTCTCCAGAACACTGGAGTGGGATGACATTTCCTTCTCCAGGGATATTCTTTCTTGACCCAGGGATCGAACCCAGGTCTCCTGCATTGCAGGCAGATGCTTTACCTTCTGAGCCACCAAAAGACAGGGTTGGAAGAGAGATACCTTTTAAAATTAATGTTATAAAGCTTATGCTATTTTGTTTTAGACAAATATGGCAAAAGAGTAATAGAGTTATACAATCCTGAACTGATATTAATCCACTGTGTTTAGGAAGAACATTAAACTTGTTTGATTCTGTTTAATGTCATCTGAAATCTCACTTAGCCAAGTACTCAGTGACTTCTTGTATCTCTTTACTATGTTAAATATACTACATTTGGCCCTTTGTGATTGCATTTTAAGTGGAGCTTTTCACTTAAATAAAATCTGGATCAAAGTATTTAATTACAAGTATTGAAATTTATTGAAATTTTATCAACAAAAATGATGAATTATCAGTTAATTGTTCAGAAAAACACACACCATTTTAGATAAGCCCACTAGCTAAAACAGCTCTGTATAAATATTACAAATCAGTGGACTTTAAATTTTCTTTGGTATTCACTACATTATTATATACCATATCTTTTACTTCATGCTTTTTGCTGTTTCTTTTTCACATTTATTTTACAACAACTAGAAATAAAGTCTCATTTTTATCCAGATAGATATTATATCTTCAAGACCCATATAATCATGATGATGTGATCACTCATCTAGAGCCAGATATCTTGGAATGTGAAGTCAAGTGGGCCTTAGAAAGCATCACTATAAACAAAGCTTGTGGAGGTGATGGAATTCCAGTGGAGCTGTTTCAAATCCTGAAAGATGATACTGTGAAAGTGCTGCACTCAATATGCCAGCAAATTTGGAAAACTCAGCAGTGGCCACAGGACTGAAAAAGGTCAGGTTCCATTCTAATTCCAAAGAAAGGCAATGCCAAAGAATGTTCAAACTACCGCACAATTGTACTCATCTCACATGCTAGTAAAGTAATGCTCAAAATTCTCCAAGTCAGGCTTCAGCGATACGTGAACTGTGAACTCCCTGATGTTCAAGCTGGTTTTAGAAAAGGCAGGCGAACCAGAGATCAAATTGCCAACATCTGCTGGATCATGGAAAAAGCAAGAGAGTTCCAGAAAAACATCTATTTCTGCTTTATTGACTATGCCAAAGCCTTTGACTGTGTGGATCACAATAAACTTTGGAAAATTCTGAAAGAGATGGGAATACCAGACCACCTGACCTGCCTCTTGAGAAATCTGTATGCAGGTCAGGAAGCAACACTTAGAAATGGACATGGAACACCAGACTGGTTCCAAATAGGAAAAGGAGTACGTCAAGGCTGTATATTGTCACCCTGCTTATTTAACTTCTATGCAGAGTACATCACGAGAAATGCTGGGCTGGAAGAAACACAATCTGGAATCAAGATTTCTGGGAGAATTATCAATCAACTCAGATATGCAGATGACACCACCCTTATGGCAGAAAGTGAAGAGGAGCTAAAAAGCCTCTTGATGAAGGTGAAAGAGGAGAGTGGAAAAAGTTGGCTTAAAGCTTGAAAACGAAGATCATGGCATCCGGTCCCATCACTTCATGGGAAATAGATGGGGAAACAGTGGAAACAGTGTCAGACTTTATTTTGGGGGCTCCAAAATCACTGCAGTTGGTGATTGCAGCCATGAAATTAAAAGACACTTACTCCTTGGAAGAAAAGTTATGACCAACCTAGATAGCATATTCAAAAGCAGAGACATTACTTTGGTGACTATGGTCCGTCTAGTCAAGGCTATGGTTTTTCCTGTGGTCATGTATGGATGTGAGAGTTGGACTGTGAAGAAGGCTGAGCACCAAAGAATTGATGCTTTTGCACTGTGGTGTTGGAGAAGACTCTTGAGAGTCCCTTGGACTGCAAGGAGATCCAACCAGTCCATTCTGAAGGAGATCAACCCTGGGATTTCTTTGGAAGGAATGGTGCTAAAGCTGAAACTCCAGTACTTTGGCCACCTCATGTGAAGAGTTGACTCATTGGAAAAGACTCTGAAGCTGGGAGGGATTGGGGGCAGGAGGAGAAGGGGACGACAGAGGATGAGATGGCTGGATGGCATCACTGACTCGATGGACGTGAGTCTGAGTGAACTCCGAGAGACGATGATGGACAGGGAGGCCTGATGTGCTGCGTGTCATGGGGTCGCAAAGAGTCGGACACGACTGAGCGAGTGAACTGAACTGAACTATTATATTATTTTCCCCCAAATATCTAATTCTTGTTAAGAATGTATAATGGTATTCATGTCACTAAAGTGAGACTGCATATGGAATTCCATTAGCTTAAGGGAAGAAAGGGCTTCCCAGGTCACAGAGTGGTAAAGGAACCTGCCTGGCAATTGCAGGAGACTTAAGAGACACCAGCTTGATCTTTGCGTCAGAGAGATGCCCTGGAGGAGGGCATGGCAACCCACTCCATACTCTTGCCTGGAGAATCCCAAGGACAGAGCAGCCTGGTGAGCTACAGTCCAGCATGGAGTCAGACACCACTGGAGCAACTTAACATGCACATATGCAAGGCAAGAAAATGATCTTAGTGTAAAGCTGAAAAATTTCAATCCCCAATCATATTTCCAGATTTCATAAAGATGACAAAGGTTGATAGTCAATCTCCTAATTTGTTTTTTACTCTTAAAAGATCAAGTAAACAGTATTAAAAGATTTTAGCTTGAGCTTAAATTAATATTTCTATTATTATTAGGCATGAGAAAGAGGGAATGGTAAATTTTTTTAAAAATCTGATTTTTGTCTCTGAGTCATTTGTGCAAGGAGAAAAAATAAGCTCTGTATTTTAGCTGTCAAGGCAATTGCTCAAATATAATTTTGTGGTTGGGTAACTCAAGAATGGATTCATTACAAAACTGATTTCTGGCATTTGCTGTTCAAAGTCCTGAATAGGAAGTCAGGATGCCTTGTTTCACAATGTGCATTTGAAAAACAATATGGAAACAACAGCAATCTGCATCTCATCACTTTATTGGGATTCTAAGCAATTTTGCTGCCTTCCTCCGTTTAAAGCAGCACAGACCGCTGGGCTCCAGATGTTTGCAGGGAAGGGCATTTGCTTTCACCAACATTTTCCTGACCACAGGGGATTTCCAGTTGGCTCTGGACAAAAGCAACGGAGGCTTTGTGTCATTCCAGGTGTCATGCAGCTAACCTCTAGAGATGCTGGGCTTTTATGTAGTCTGCTTATTGCTTAACCACTTTTCTATGAGCAGATTTCTTTAGTGCACTCAGGCAATTGCAGAGCATGGCAATAAAATGCTTTAAGTTAATATTATTAAGAAAATGTAAACACTGATTTGATAGATGTCATGAGTATACTCAAAGTACAGAATTGGTTGCAACGGAACAGCTGGCTACTTACTGATTTAAAAAGAGCAGAGAGGCTGAATGCACTGTCTTTTATCTACTGCTTTCTCCAGTAGAATTTGGAGATGTCCCTAGAGTATTGGTTCAGACACTTGCTAAGATGAAAGAAAGGATCTGTTATACAATTAATAGATATTTAGAACCTAAATACAAGTTCTGCTTCAATATAGTCTGTAATTTTTAGCTGACTTTGATCTCTAGTCTTTTATCTAGTTACTTGATGGCACTAATTATTCATAAATACAATCATTTTATCATAATGCTCGTCTCTAACTACATATTTGGTCCATGAAGGTTTTCAAATTTTATTTATTCTCAGAATACTGCTTCTGTTTATTTGACATTTTTATTTTTATTTTTATGGTTGAGCTGGCCTATTCATTCTGATAATCTATTTTCAGGAGATTATTATTTTCTTATAAATTTCCCTGTGGAAGGTTTCATCCTATAGATGACTTTTAAAAAATTTTTTAGAAAAATGCATTCATTCATTTTAAAAATTCAGATGCTAAAGTCAGTGATTGGTAAATGGAATGCTTAATTTCCTGTAGAGCATGCACACTGGCACTGTTTTGTTTTCTGATTAAGGCTGATTCTCCGCAGTCAGTATTCAAACTTGTAGATATTTGGTTTTCCTTCCTTCCCAAAACAACTAATAGATGATAGGAAAGCTTATCAGAATTTGGTGCTCTAGTTTCTGAAACTCAAACAATGAGCAGTCTAGAAGCCTTACCTGAATGTAAGTTCTTCTTTTCTTCAGTCAGCAACAGACAAAAAGAAGCTTATCCAAGACTCCATCAGACTCTGATTAAAAGGTTATTTCCCTTCACTAGCCTTTTTCTAAATCTTTATTCTTGTCTTTTGTTGGTTATCTACCATTATCTTCAGTACTCTCTTTATAGGTAATTTTATTGTCTGGTCGTGTGAATCCTACTGTGCCCTTTGAGAATCAGATGCTTTTGAGACCAATGAAATACATTACAGGTCAGGATCTATTTTATTTGCCTTTGAGGAACTATGATCATTGAATGGAAGAAACCATCTTGACAGGCTCTTGCTGCTATAGCTCTCTGGGGAGTTAGAAAATCTAAGATGGAGCGATATCTCTGATTCCACAACTCGTTCCTGACCAAATGCCATTTGGTGCACCTGAAGTAGCTAATTTGATTCTCCAAAATATAAAATGTACTTTTCTCATGGGCAGATTCTTTTCAAAACAGATGAAATACATAAGTCCATGAGTTTTATACTTCACAGTGCTAAAGTTCCTACAGTTTTGGTCTAATATAGTACATTTTGATTAAGATTATTTGTGCATGTATCTATTGTTAAGCTGATTTTTCTATTCATTACGTAGTTAGTGAATTATAGGTATTTCTTTTTTTTACTACATGAAAATTGCAAAGGTTTAGAAGAGATAACATTATATTTAAGTTACAAATTATTTTAATAATGAGGTTTTAAAGTGTATATATATATATATGTATATATTAGAATCATAGGAGCCCAGAGTGGAAGAGAATGGAAAGATTATAAACTTTGTACAATGAAATATTTTGATTAAAAAAGATGTCCTGAAGGTCAAGCATTTGCCTGGGTCACATTGCTTTTTAGTGTAAAATTTGATATTTTAACATGAAACTGGATATTTTAACCTGAATCCTACTCAAAGGTCTAGTGTCATCTAAGTATATGGATTCACAAAATAAAAATATGATGGTAAAATTATAGAATGACTCTGTCTATGGGATTTCCTAGTCATAAATACTGGAATGGGTTGCTATTCTTTTCTCCAGGATATCTTCCTGACCCAGGGATTGAACTGGAGTCTCCAGCATTATCGGCAGTCTCCTGCATTACAGGAAGATTCTTTACAGACTGAGCCACCAGGGAAGTACCAGAAAATGACAATCAGAATAAAACAACAAAGCCACCACCACTATGAAGAACACCAAATGCTAGTATACTTGTATGAAGTAGTTCTGTGTTCTGTATGTATTTTTCAACCCAAAAAATAATTGCAAAAGAACAGTAACAGACTTTTATTGTAACAATGACATTACGGCAGTGTAGTCTGTGGTATGAACAAGACTAGCTTGAGAGATTTGGGAAAAATCATGGCTTTGTGACATGGTTCATAGCCTTGTCATAGCAAAGGAGCTTGCATAACTCAATGAAGCTATAAGCCATACCATGCAGGGCAATCCAAGATGGACAGGTCATCATAGACAGTTCTGACAACATATGGTCCACTGAAGAAGGGAATGGCAAAACACGCCAGTATTCTTGTTTTGAGAACCCCATGAACAGTATGAAAAGGCAAAAATATAACACCAGAAAATCACCAGCTCAAAGAACATGAATGTGAGTAAACTCTGGGAGACAGTGAGTGAAACGGAAGCCTGGCATGCAACAGTATATGGGGTCACCAAGAGTCAGACATGATTTAGTGACAAACAACAGCAATGACAGTGACTTCTCTGTGTATACATGCTGCTGTTGCTGCTGCTAAGTCACTTCAGTCATATCTGACTCTATATGACCCCATAGATGGCGGCCCACCAGGCTTCCTGTCCCTGGGATTCTCCAGGCAAGAACACTGGAGTGGGTTGCCATTTCCTTCTCCAATGCATGCAAGTGAAAAGTGAAAGTGAAGTTGCTCAGCCGTGTCAGCTTTAAAACAAGAAAGTTTGGTCAGATATCCAATGATATTTCATTCCAGTTTTGAGCTTCTGTAATTCAATGGTTCAGTTCAGTTCAGTCACTCAATTGTGTCTGACTTTTGTGACCCTATGGACTGCAGCACGCCAGGCTTCCCTGTCCATCACCGACTCCCAGAGCTTCCTCAAACTCATGTCCTTCAAGTTGGTGATGCCATCCAACCATCTCATCCTCTGTCATCCCCTTCACCTCCCATCTTCAATCTTTCCCAGCATCAGGGTCTTTTCAGATGAGTCAGTTTTTCACATCAGGTGACCTAAGTATTGGAGTTTCAGCTTCAGTATCACTCTTTCCAATGAATACTCAGGAATGATTTCCTTTAGGAGGGACTGGCTGGATCTCCTCACAGTCCAAGGGACTCTCAAGAGCCTTCTGCAACACCACAGTTCAAAAGTGTCAATTCTTTGGCACTCAGCTTTCTTTATGGTCTAGCTCCTACATCCATACATGACTACTGGAAAAACCATAGCTTTGACTAGATGTACCTTTGTTGGCAAAGTAATGTATCTGCTTTTTAATATGCTGACTAGTTTTGTCATAGCTTATCTTCCAAGGAGCAGATGTCTTTTAATTTCATGGCTGCAGTCACCATCTGCAGTGATTATGGAGCCCAAGAAAATAAAGTCTGTCACTTTTTCCATTGTTTCCCCATCTGTTTGCCATGAAGCGATGTGACCTGATGCCAGGATCTTAGTTTTCTTAAATGCTATTTTAAAACAGCTTTTCACTCTCTTTTTCACCTTCATCAAGAGATTCTTCTTCAGTTCCTCTTCTCTTGTTACCATAAAGGTGATGTCATTTACACGTCTAAGGTTATTAATATTTATCCTGGCAATCTTGATTCCATTTTGTGCTTCATCTAGCCTAGTATTTCACATGATATACTCTGCATAAAAATTAAATAAGCGAGGTAACAATATATAGCCTTGACACACTCTTTTCCCGATTTGGAACCAGTCCAGGTTCCATGTCTGGTTCTAACTGTTGCTTCTTGATCTTCATACAGATTTCTCAGGAGGCAGCTGAGTTGTTCTGATATTCCCATCTGTTTACGAATTTTCTACATTTTATTGAGATTCACACAGTCAAAGTCTTTATCATAGTCAAGCTGAAAGAGTTGTTTTTCTGGAACTCTCTTGTTTTTTTCTATGATCCAATGGATGTTGGCAATTTGACCTCTGGTTCCTCTGCCTTTCCTAAATCCAGCTTGAACATCTGGAATTTCTCAGTTCATGAAGTGTTGAAGCCTAGCTTGGAGAATTTTGAGCATTTCTTTGCTCACATTTGAAATGAGTGCAATTGTGTGGCAGTCTGAACATTCTTAGGCACTGCCCTTCCTTGAGATTGTAATGAAAACTGACCTTTTCCAGTCCTGTGGCCACTGCCGAGTTTTCCAAATTTGCTGGCATATTGAGTGCAGCACTTTAATAGCATCATCATTTAGCTCAGCTGGAATTCTGTCACCTCCACTAGCTTTGTTTGTAGTGATGCTTCCTCAGGCCTAATGACTTTATACTCCAAGATGTCTAGGTAGTGAGTGATCACACCATCGTGGTTTTCTGGGGCATTAAGATCTTTTCTGTATACTTTTTCTTGTATTCTTGCCACCACTTCCTAATATCTTTGGTTCTGCTAGGTCAATTTCCACCCTTGATTGTGCTCTTCTTTGCATGTAATGTTCCCTTGGTATCTCTAATTTTCTTGAAGCAATCTTTAGTCTTTCCCATTCTATGGAAAATGAAAATTTCCATAGAGTAAAACAAAATATAACTTAAAAATACTTTAATTTCATCACTTCATTGGGAAAAATCAAGGCAGTTTTCTTAGCATAATTCAAAAACAAACATTACAAGTAAAAAGCAAAACATATTCTCTCTATATATATATGCATACACTGATAGATATAGATAGGCAGATAAAGGATATATATATATATTTATTTATATAAAGAAAGATATCTCTCTAAACAGATAGCATAGAATATAAGCTTTGATTTTGATTTTAATGTTTTTCACTCATTTCTCTCTAGGTACAAATGTTTATATGAAGAGATCATATCATAGTTATATATATATATATATAATACCATATATATAAAAACACTGTAACTATATAAGTTCATTCTCACTCTTGATATTGTTAGATGAGATGTGATAGGTTAACAGAATATCTAAGAAGTATGCTTAGAAACAGTATGCAGGATACAGAAAGTATTCATGTCCTAAATCCTTGGCTAATTACTTTCAAGATATTTGACCATCAAACCCAAGTTCAGGACATGCATTTGAACAAGTGTTAACACTGGTGTATAGGTGGATCTATGTGCAAGCTCCACATTTTATTGGTGTAATATAAAAACCAGCGCAACAGAAAACAACCAAAATGTTTATGTTCCTGTTAACTCTGGAAAAACAGTCTGTCCCCTTATTTCAAACAGTGATAGACTGCACAGATTCCACATTATTATGTTTCAACAATTCAGTATGAAAAATCAGGTTTTTGAACCTTATTATACAACTATGAGACAGGTGATAAACTGAGAACAGCAGGTTTGAAAAATATATTAAAGATTAAATGGATAAACAAACAATCACCCTGATCCTGTTGCAGGCATGATTGGATCTTTTAGAGATGGCTATTGCTGCTGACCTTGCTGATGAACTTGTGAAACTGTATCCTCCAGATGAAGGTGACGAAGTTGTTACTGATAGATACAGACAGAAGCAAGTGGTCAAAGATAAGTATAAAAATTCTATGGAGGTGTGCAGTAATGCTCTATAACATCTGTTGAAAATAAAAGTTCTGTCAAATAAATACACATAGACGAGACCTCATAAAATACAAGCTGAAATCAGAGTTATGAATCTCCAAAAGACCCATCTGTCACCTTATTCTCTTTGAATTGGTATTTGTCTCCCTGAAAGGAAAATATTAATACTTCTACTGTTTCAGATTCTTTCAAAATTCAGATCCACAGAAGTCAACAGGTAAATAATTTTGTAAAAACTGACAATATAGCTTAAAAAGTATGGCCTGTAAAAGTAGCATCACAACCCCCCCCCCCACACACACACATATAATTGTTATTTTTTTAGTGATTTTTATATTCACTATGTATCCTTTGATATGTGAATTACGGAAGCTTTGACACTCACATCAGGTCACACAGCTGATAAGATCTGAGGTTCCAAACCTCATCTTCTATCTATATTTCTTGGCTTGTTTGTTTCACTTTATCTTTGTCCAATTTTAGTTAGCTAAATCATGGTATTAAGTCCAGTTTGAAGGGTTAGATATAGTGATATTCCCTTTAAAGGAAGAAGTGGTCACCTCTGTGCAGAATATAATCTTGCCTATATTCTATGCGTTAAGTACTAACCATGAATATCATCCAGATATGCTCCTTCCACTTCAGTTGCTCAAATATATACTTAAAATTGTGGAAAGCAGCTGTCAAGTGTGAGATCACCAAGTGTTCCCATAGTCACTGGTCACTTTAGGCATAACAATTAAGTCCAGAGCTTGAATTTGTCAGTTTATGAAATATGAGTGGTATTCAGTTCAGTTCAGTTTATTTCAGTCGCTCAGCTGTGTCCGACTCTTTGCGACCCCGTGAATCGCAACACTCCAGGCTTCCCTGTTCATTACCATCTCTTGGAGTTCACTCAGACTCATATCCATCAAGTCCGTGATGCCATCAGCCATTTCATCCTCTGTCGTCCCCTTATCCTCCTGCCCCCAATCCCTTCCAGCATCAGAGTCTTTTCCAATGAGTCAACTCTTCGCATGAGGTGGCCAAAGTACTGGAGTTTCAGCTTTAGCATCATTCCTTCCAAAGAAATCCCAGGGTTTATCTTCTTCAGAATGGACTGGTTGGATCTCCTTGCAGTCCAAGGGACTCTCAAGAGTCTTCTCCAACACCGCAGTTCAAAAGCATCAATTCTTCAGTGCTCAGCTTTCTTCATAGTCCAACTCCCACATCCATACATGACCACTGGAAAAACCATAGCCTTGACTAGACAGACCTTAGTCGGCAAAGTAATGTCTCTGCTTTTGAATATGCTATCTAGGTTAGTCATAACTTTCCTTCCAAGAAGTAAGTGTCTTTTAATTTCATGGCTGCAGTCACCATCTGCAGTGATTTTGGAGCCCCAAAAAATAAACTCTGACACTGTTTCCCCATCTATTTCCCATGAAGTGATGGGACCGGATGCCATGATCTTCGTTTTCTGAATGTTGAGGTTTAAGCCAACTTTTTCACTCTCCTCTTTCACTTTCATCAAGAGGCTTTTTAGCTCCTCTTCACTTTCTGCCATAAGGGTGCTGTCATCTGTATATCTGAGGTGATTGATATTTCTCCCGGCAATCTTGATTCTAGCTTTTTTCCTTCCAGTCCAGCGTTTCTCATGATGTACTCTGCATAAAAGTTAAATAAGTAGGGTGACAATATACAGCCTTGACGTACTCCTTTTTATGTTTGGAACCAGTCTGGTGTTCCATGTCCAGTTCTAACTGTTGCTTCCTGACCTGCATACAGATTTCTCAAGAGGCAGGTTAGGTGGTCTGGTATGCCCATCTCCTTCAGAATTTTCCACAGTTTATTGTAATCCACACAGTCAAAGGCTTTGGCATAGTCAATAAAGCAGAAATAGAAAAAAGTATAAAAATTCTATGGAGGTGTTCTTCTGGAACTCTTGCTTTTCGATGATCTAGCGGATGTTGGCAATTTGATCTCAGGTTCCTCTGCCTTTTCTAAAACCAGCTTGAACATCAGGGAGTTCAAGAGAGAATATTTTCTTTCCTCTGTGTGTGTGTGTGTGTGTGTGTGTGTGTGTGTGTGTGTGTGTGTGTGTATGCTCAGTCACTTAGCTGCATCCAACTCTTTGTGACTCCATGAACTGGAGCCTGTCAGGCTCCTCTGTCCATAGTATTTTCCAGACAAGAATACTGGAGTGGGTTGACATTTTCTATTTGAAGGGATCACCTTGCTGGCATTCCTTTTATTGATTGCTCCAATAAGGGCATTAACATCCGTGGAGACAAAGTCAGGACACATGAGTTAGATTGTTTCCATTTATGGAAGCATGGGTTAAAATATGTCTTTTTTTTTTTTTTTCTGTTTTTGCTGCTATTCTTGGATACCATAGATTGGGTGACAACAACAGATACTTATTTCCTACAGCCCTGGAGGCTGAAAGTCCAAGATGAGGGTGGCAACCTGGTCAAATTCTGGTGCAAGGTTTTTCCTAATTTACATCCAGCAATCTTCTTCTTGTATCCTTAACATTGTGGAGAGAGGAAAAGTGAGTGAGCTCTCTGATGTCTCCTGTTGTAAAAGCACTGATTCCATGATGAAGGTGCTACCTTCATGACCTAATTACCTGCCAAAGGCTCTACCTCCTAATGCCATCCTATTGGGATTATGTTTTTTTTTTAATATAAGTTTATTTATTTTAATTTGAGGTTAATTACTTTACAATATTGTATTGGTTTTGCCATGCTGCTGCTGCTGCTGCTAAGTCACTTCAGTCATGTCTGACCCTGTGCGACCCCAGAGATGGAAGCCCACCAGGCTCTGCCATCCCTGGGATTCTCCAGGCAAGAACACTGAAGTGGGTTGCCATTTCCTTTGCCAATACATGAAACTGAAAAGTGAAAAAAGTCACTCAGTTGTGTCTGACTCTTTGCAGTCCCATGGACTGCAGCCTACCAGGCTCCTCCATCCATGGGATTTTCCAGGCAAGAGTACTAGAGTGGGGTGCCATTGCCTTCTCCATACATCAACTTGAATCCGCCACAGGTATACACATGTTCCCCATCCTGAACCCCCTCCCTCCTCCCTCCCTGTACCATCCCTCTGGGTTGTCCCAGTGCACCAATTAAATATTCTTGTTTTTTATTTTTTACTTTCACTTTATTATCATTTTTTAACTTTATTTTACTTTATAATACTGTATTGGTTTTGCCATACATCAACATGAATTTGCCATGGGTGTACACGTGAATCCCTGCTCCTGAACCCCTGAACCCTGCTCCCGGTTTTAACATACTAATTGGGATGAGGGCACACAAAGATGTAAGCCATAACAAAACACTTTAATAAAAAATTTGAAAACTGGTTGGTTTCTTTAAACATAATAGCGATATCGTGTTCTTATTCCAGAGCAAGCAACATCTGAGAGGGTTAAAATATCTGGGATTAAACACCTGAAAAGGTTATCCTGTATGGATAAAGTGCAGTGGCTTCATGAGTTCAGAGTTAAAAATTTAAGGGCAAGAATTGGTCAAGAGTTAGCTGACTCTCTGACTTCCACTAAAATAGTACTTATTTATTAAAATGTTATATATGATTTGAGATTTAGAGTGTATAACATGAAATAAAATGAACATTTAGAAGTAGGAGATACAGTAATGCTTATTAAACTCCTCTGATATAATAGGCCAAGTAATCAGGAATTAAATATATTATCTCATGTAATATTCATGATGACATCTTCTCATATAATGATCTCTGACTTTTACTTTCAGTCATGATGAAATAACAGCTACAGAAAAAAAAAGATATGAAACAGTGGTTTGAAGAACCAAATTTTGTAGCTTTTCTCTCTTGAAGCAGATTCAGAATCTGAGACTAATGTAGCTAAAATCTTCTATGTAGAGTACTGGAAAGAGGAGTCTATAGAGAGAACATTGGTATTCTAGAGTGGTTCCTTGAGTTTGGGGCTGAGTACTGATTTGTGTGCATGTGTGTGTGTGTGGAGGGGGTGTGTTTGTGGGGGGGCATGCATGTGTGTGGGTGTGTGTGTGTGTGTGAGAGGAAGATATGAAGATCAGGGAAGTACCATGAGAAAGAAACAGGAAAAAAAACCAAAAAACAAAAAACAATCAGAGCTCACACAGGGCCAAGAACATGTTGTATTCCTGGTAGTTGATATTCAGCTGCACAGTAGTGTCTGACTTTTCGCAACTCATGGAAGCATGTCCCTCACCATCTCGACGTTTGCCCAAGTTCCTGTCCATTTCATCAGCGATGAATGAGGGAAAACTTCAATGCCTAGGGCATAAGAGAGCATTCTCAGAAGAACATTATCACAAAAAGGATCTTGTGCAGAGTTCAGGGAGCTAGCCCTAAAGTAAAGGCTGCTCAAAATTCCTGCTAAAAAATTTTGAAAAGAAGACTCAGAGGAATCAGATTGATTGCAAGAAACTTAAATAAAGGATAGAAAAGTAATCTTACACTAATTTAAAAGAATAAAATATAATTCAGCAAACAACAATGTAACACATTTCAAATTAAAAATAATGAAGTATGCATAAAATAAGAAAATGCACAGCTAGGAAAAATGTTCAAATAGAAAGAGACCCAGAAACACAGAGATAGTGAAATCAACTCATAACACTGGAAACTCTCATAAATACTTCTACTTATTTAAGTAGGAAAACTAATGTATGAACAATGATAAGAAGTATAGATAATCAATAAAAATCCATACCAAAAATGTAAGGATAAAACATATAATATTTGAAATAGAAAATTAACCATCATATTAAAAACTACCAAAGGGAATATTAGCATATTTGAAATACTAGCAATAGAATATATCCAAAATTTTAAAAACAAAAAGAAAAACTGAAAATAAATGAACAGTGCTTCAGTGAGCTCTAGAACACTATTGATCAGCACCATGTAAATATTATCAGTTCAGTTCAGTTTAGTCACTCAGTTTTGTCTGACTCTTTGTGCCTCCATAAACTGTAGGCCTCCCTGTCCATCACCAACTCCTGGAGTCCACCCAAACCCATGTCCATCGACTCGAATGATGACATCCAACCATCTCATCCTCTGTTGTCCCCTTCTCTTACCCTCAATCTTTCCCAGCATCAGGGTTTTTTCCAATGAGTCAGCTCTTCACATCAGGTGGCCAAAGTATTGGAGTTTCAGCTTCAACATCAGTCCTTCCAATGAACAACCAGGACTGATCTCCTTTAGGATAGAATGGTTGGATCTCCTTGCAGGCCAAGGGACTCTCAAGAGTCTTCTCCAACACCACAGTTCAAAAGCGTCAATTCTTTGGCACTCAGCTTAAACTCCAACTCTCACATCCATACATGACCACCGGAAAAACCATAGCCTTGACTAGACGGACCTTTGTTGGCAAAGTAATGTCTCTGCTTTTTAACATGCTGTCTAGGTTGGTCATAACTTTCCTTCAAGGAGTAAGCATCTTTTAGTTTCATGGAAGTAATCACCATCAGCAGTGATTTTGGAGCTCAGAAAAATGAAGTCTGTCACTGTTTCCACTGTTTCTCCATCTATTTGCAGTGAAGGGATGGGACCGGATGCCATGATCTTCGTTTTCTGAATGTTGAGCTTTAAGCCAACTTTTTTCACTCTCCTCTTTCACTTTCATCAAGAGGCTCTTTAGTTCTTCTTCACTTTCTGCCATAAGGGTGGTGTCACCTGCATATCTGAGGTTATTAAATATCTTTCCCTCAATCTTGATTCCAGCTTGTGTTTCTTCCAGTCCAGCATTTCTCATGATGTACTCTGCATAGAAGTTAAATCAGCAGGGTGACAATATGCAGCCTTGATGTACTCCTTTCCCAATTTGGAGCCAGTATGTTGTTCCATGCCCAGTTCTAACTGTTGCTTCCTGATCTGCATACAGATTTCTCAAAAGGCAGGTCAGGTGGTGTGGTATTCTCATCTCTTTCAGAATTTTCCACAGTTTATTGTGATCCACACAGTCAAAGGCTTTGGCATAGTCAATAAAGCAGAAATAGATGTTTTTCTGGAACTCTCTTGTCTTTTCAATGATCCAGCGGATGTTGGCAATTTGATCTCTGGTTCCTCTGCCTTTTCTAAAACCAGCTTGAACATCTGGAAGTTCATGGTTCATGTATTGCTGAAGCCTGGCTTGCAGAACATTACTTTACTAGCATGTGAGATGAGTGCAGTTGTGTAGTAGTTGAGCATTCTTTGGTATTGCCTTTCTTTAGAATTGGAATGAAAACTGACCTTTTCCAGTCCTGTGGCCACTGCTGCGTTTTCCACATTTGCTGGCATATTGAGTACAGCACTTTCACAGCATCATCTTTCAGAATTTGAAATATTATCAAGAAGAACACAAATAATAAATGTTGGCAAGGATGTGAATAATGACCATTGTACACTGCTGGTGAGAATGTAAGCTGGTGCAGCACTGTGGAACAGTACAGAGATTTCTTTTCAGAAAAGGTGGTGATCTAAACCCTTGGCTGTAGGCTAACTCTTTCCTAGTTTTTCAGTAATTGAAGCTGACCTCAGTCAAAAGTCAATTTAAATTTTACAGTATTCTGGGTTTTGCCCATATCATTTTTTTTTCCTAAATTTTTTTCACATATGTATAATTCCTAGCACAATTTTGTTGTACTAGTGTCATGAAGAAAATGCTTACTAAATTTTATACAGTTTCTGACTCCACAAAGTTCCTTGTTCCCACAGGGATTACATTTAAAAGGCAAGATTTTTGAAAGAGTTTTCATCTCACATTACCAGATTTTTTTTTTTTTTCCCATTAAGGCTAAAATCTGGGCTGCATCTCTGTTACAGTTGGGGGTGATGATTGTGGATATGCTCTAAATGTTGAAAACACTACAATATTAACTTTTGATATGGTTAAGTTTTAAAAGCAGACAGAAAGTGTTAATCAGTCATTTCTCTTTTGCCACCCCATGGACAGAAACCTCCCAGGCTTCACTGTCCATGGGAGTCTCCAGGCAGGAATATAGCAGTGGGTAGCCATCCCCTTCTCTAAATGGATAAAATTTGTTCTTTGGGGCTTTTAAAATAGTAAATAGATTTTTTTTTTTAAATTGAGTTTGGTGCCTGTGGGTTTTTGAGAAATGAGTCTCATCTTGCAGTGAAGAAATAAACAACCTAGGGGAAAATACACAGAGGCTACTTTTGACTTATTTACTTACTTATTTGTGTATGTATTTATCTATTTGAGTTTATTTGTTTATTTTGGCCTCATTGCACAGCATGAGAGATCTTGGTTCCCTGACCAGGGATCAAATCCATGTCCCCTGCATGACATAGGATTTGACAGAGGGAAGCCTTAACCACTGGCCTGCGAGGGAAGTCCCTGACTTACTTATTGATCAAATATATGCATGCTGTTTTTGTTATTTTTTATTTAGTCACTAAGTCATGTCTGACTCTTTTGTAACCCCAGTGGACTGTAGCTCACCAAGCTCCAGTGTCCGTGGAATTCTTGAGACAAGAATACTGGAGTGGGTTGCCATCCTTCTCTGGGGTATCTTTCCGATCCATGGGTGGAACATGTGCTTCCAAAATTGGCAGGCGGATTCTTTACCACTGAGCCCCCAGGGGACACCAAAATATATGCATATATATTCATTTATTTATCCTTCTTGTATAACAGCCTTACTAGAATGCAAGCCAAAAAGTGAGGATTTCTGTTCATGTCCTTCACTACTCAATCTTCAGGATTTATTTTTATTTGTTTTTATAATCTATAATTTTATTATTATTTTTTACTTTTATTTTTATTTTACTTTTCTCTACTGTATTGGTTTTGCCGTACATTGACATGAATCCACCACAGGTGTATACGAGCTCCCAATCCTGAACCCCTCTCCCACCTCCCTCCCCATATCATCTCTCTGGATCATACCCGTGCACCAGTCCCAAGCATCCTGTATCCTGTATCGAACATAGACTGGTGCTTTGTTTCTTACATGATCGTATACATGTTTCAATGCCATTCTCCCAAATCATCCCATCCTCTCCCTCTCCCTCAGAGTCCAAAAGTCTGTTCTATACATCTGTGTCCCTTTTGCTGTCTCGCATAGAGGGTTATCATTACCATCTTTCTAAATTCCATATATATGTGTCAGTACCTGCCTCTTGAGAAATCTGTATGCAGGTCAGGAAGCAACAGTTAGAACTGGACATGGAACACCAGACTGGTTTCAAATAGGAAAAGGAGTACGTCAAGGCTGTATATTGTCACCCTGCTTATTTAACTTCTATGCAGAGTACATCATGAGAAATGCTGGGCTGAAAGAAACACAAGCTGGAACAAGATTGCCAGGAGAAATATCAATCACCTCAGATATGCAGATGACACCACCCTTATGGCAGAAAGTGAAGAGAAGCTAAAGGGCCTCTTGATGAAGGTGAAAGAGGAGAGTGAAAAAGTTGGATTAAACCTCAACATTCAGAAAATGAAGATCATGGCATCCAGTCCCATCACTTCATGGGAAATAGATGGGGAAACAGTGTCAGACTTTATTTTTTGGGGCTCCAAAATCACTGCAGATGGTGACTGCAGCCATGAAATTAAAAGATGCTTGTTCCTTGGAAGAAAAGTTATGACCAACCTAGATAGCATATTCAAAAGCAGAGATATTAATTACTTTGCTGACTAATGTCTGTCTAGTCAAAGCTATGGTTTTTCCAGTGGTCATGTATGGATGTGGGAGTTGGACTGTGAAGAAAGCTGAGCACTGAAGAATTGACGCTTTTGAACTGCGGTGTTGGAGAAGACTCTTGAGAGTCCCTTGGACTGCAAGGAGATCCAACCAGTCCATTCTGAAGGAGATCAGCCCTGAGATTTCTTTGGAAGGAATGATGCTAAAGCTGAAACTCCAGTACTTTGGCCACCTCATTTGAAGAGTTGACTCATTGGAAAAGACTCTGATGCTGGAAGGGATTGGGGGCAGGAGGATAAGGGGACAACAGAGGATGAGATGGCTGGATGGCATCACTGACTCGATGGAGGTGAGTCTGAGTGAACTCCGGGAGTTGGTGATGAACAGGGAGGCCTGGCGTGCTGCGATTCATGGGGTTGCAAAGAGTTGGACATGACTGAGCTACTGAACTGACTGACTGACTGAACTGATACTGTATTGGTGTTTTTCTTTCTGGCTTACTTCACTCTGTATAATCGGCTCCAGTTTCATCCATCTCATTAGAACTGAGTCAAATTTATTCTTTTTAATGGCTGAGTAATATTCCATTGTGTATATGTACCACAGCTTTCTCATCCATTCATCTGCTGATAGACATCTAGGTTGTTTCCATGTCCTGGCTATTATAAACAATGCTGCAATGAACATTGGGGTACATGTGTCTCTTTCAATTCTGGTTTCCTCAGTGTGTATTCACCCAGTGAAGAGCTGGTGTTTAATAAATATTTGTTTGTTTAATTAATTAGTTATTTCCATGAATGTGAAACATAACTCATCCTTTGACATTATAAATGTAGGTAGTGAGTTGCATAATCAAAAGACACAATTAAAGTACAGATTCATTAAAATAATGAATTTTAAAAAATAAAAATTTTATAAATGATATATATATATATATATATGTATTTGTCAGACTTCAATGTGGGAATGAAACTTCCTTGAGAGTTCTAACTACATTTCCCCATTGTGTTTATAGAATAAATATTAAAATAATAAACCCTAATTATAATTTCAAGCTTTGGTTATTTTAAATTCTGTAAAGATTTTAAAGATATTTGTGAGGAAGCATGAGTGGAGATTATTATCTAGATTCTTTATGTTTTCCCATTTCTTGACAATTATCTTGCATATAATGAGACAAAAATATTTTTACTTATTTGTCTTTAAAATTTCAAAGCATTTAATTTGATTTTTGATAGAAAGCAATCCTTCCTTTTAATGCTCTGTTGTGTACTTGAAAGCTGAGATTGCAATAATAAACATGTCCAGCATAGACATGATTGGGAACACATTTTTATCGTTAAAGATACAGCTTGTGATGGTAGAAATGTCCAGACATTATCCACTGTTCTTCACTCCTGTATTGTTTCTACTTCAGTCCGTGAAGGAATGGATAACTGTTATTGGATTTGCTGTCCTTATGTAACCCACTCTAGTGTTCTTGCCTGGAGAATCCCAGGGACGGGGGAGCCTGGTGGGCTGCCGTCTATGGGGTCGCACAGACTTGGACACGACTGAAGCAACTTAGCAGCAGGAGCAGTCCTTCTGTAACAAGTAGGAAGCTGGGAAAACTATGTAAAGTATCTGTTTCAGAAATGGACAGCAGGGGATACAAGATTCAGATGCTCAGAGAAAGAAATCAAGAGAGGGAATTCTATGAAGAGATCACAGGAAGAGTATGCCCCTCCCACTGAGTTGAGCACAAAGAAATTAAAGTGTGAGGAGGCTGATGTGGTTAGAATTTTTAGAGCACAGAGAAAGAGATGAGAGAACAATGTAGAAGAAGGTCGCCATAAATTGGCATATGGGTATGCTTCAGTGTTTGAATTAATACTAAACTGCATGTTTCTAGGAAAGGATCGGAGAAGGCAATAGCAACCCACTCCAGTACTCTTGCCTGGAAAGTCCCATGGACGGAGGAGCCTGTTGGGCTGCAGTCCACGGGGTCGCAAAGAGTCGGACACAACTGAACGACTTCACTTTCACTTTTCACTTTCATGCACTGGAGAGGGAAATGGCAACCCGACTCCAGTGTTCTCGCCTGGAGAATCCCAGGGACAGGGGAGCCTGGTGGGCTGCCATCTATGGCATCAGCCGACACGACTGATGCCACTTAGCAGCAGTAGCTGTAGTAGGAAAGGATACCACAAGGTTTGTCAGATATCTACTACAGAAGAATTAAAAATTACTGGAGAGCTGAGAGGTAAATATCCTGAGAAATCACACATTTGAATTCCAACCAGTCAGTTGAGTTCTCACTGAAACTAAGACATTTGGTAGGGACCTCAGCTGCTGCTGCTGCTAAGTCACTTCAGTCGTGTCCGACTCTGTGTGACCCCCGTAGATGGCAGCCCACCAGGCTCCCCCGTCCCTGGGATTCTCCAGGCAAGAGCACTGGAGTGGGTTGCCATTTCCTTCTCCAATGCATGAAAGTAAAAAATGAAAGTGAAGTCGCTCAGTCGTGTCGGACTCTTAGCGACCCCGTGGACTGCAGCCCACCAGGCTCCTCCATCCATGGGATTTGCCAGGCAAGAGTACTGGGTGGGCTGCCATTGCCTTTTCCTAGGGACCTCAGAATATAGTGCTTTTCAAATGGGGACAGTTTTGCTCTCTTGAGGCTGTCTTGAGATAATTTTGATTGTCACAGCTTAGGAGGGTGCAACTGGCATCTCATGTGGAGAGGACAGGGGCACTGCTGAATATCTTGTAATGCACAAAACCACTTCCTACAATAAAAACACAATCATGAATGAAGCGTACAACAAAATAAACCACCTTAAATATAGTCACTTTTTAAAAATAAATATTTGAAACTGAGCAGTCATATGCATTTCAGTTTTCTATTGCTAATTACACTAGTGTTAGTCGCTCAGTACCTTCAGTGCAAAAAAATTTGGATATCTGTGTGTATGTTTTTGTGTGTGTGTGTCTGTGCACATAGGGCAAGTCATATTAGCACAGTTTTAAATTTTCTATGATTTAATTTTGTCATCAATAATATAACATCAGTACTCTTTTGACATGCTTCAAACTTATCAGCCATTGTGCCTTATTTAAAGCAGAGAATGTTTGTCAGAGATAAATAGTACAGAAGGCCAATGTATCACTGTCAATAATACTAAACGTCTACACAAACCACAAAATTAAATACCTTGGAAGAACATTACAAAGTGCTATGCTTGCATAGGGATCAATTGAAGGTAGAAAAAAGAGTCCCAGAGGGAGTTCATTTGCATAGCATTTGCATTACCACTCTTGTCAATTAGTTCAAATATAAGCCAACTCAGTAGACACATATGAAGCCAAACTAAATGGAACTATGTCAGCTTATATTAGCTTTAGTAACAGGAGGCACACATACAGAGTTGGGTTGAAAAGAAAAAGCTAAAAAGTCAAACATTAGCTTAATGTCTTAAATATTTGAGAACATTAATAATTTATAAATATATCAATATATTTGTATCAATATATTTGTATCTGGGAATAAACAGATAAGATGGGTGGACACAGATAGATATGTACAGTGTATGTTTGCTTTCTTTCAAACCTAGACCATGCCTGTTGTCATACACAGATAGTTTTGATTATAAAGTTTATAAATATCATATCAGAAATTTTCTGCATTTATATAAATTAAAATTTGAAGTAAATCATCTTTCAGAATTTGAAAATTGATGACTAAAATCGGTTCATCAAAGGTTGATATATAAATGTTCAAACAAATAATTAACAACATTCACATCTATTTAGTTTTCAGTTAGAATGTCTTTTTCATATTCTGCAGGGAGATTTTTTCTACTTGTATCATAAACTTGTGTAAAATTTGAGAACTCAGTTTAAGAAACTTGATATTGTTTTCAAAATTTAGTATAGGAAAGGATGACTTATTTCTTGAGAATAAGTTTTAAAGCTCCTCTTAAAAGATTCAGAGCAATTTGCCTTCCTAATAAATGAATATAGAATTTGTAAAGTCCATATGCATTATGAATGTTGGGCATGTGTTGTGTTTCCCGACATCATAAACTGCCAAATTAACCTTGAATTAATATTTGTGAATTCTAGGTGGGCTTGTTTTTCCTATTAAAGCTTTGGAAATTTGTATATATTTTGAAATTGAGTATGACATTCATGAACCCAGAATATTTTTATGTTGTTGTTACCTAGGGTTAGAATACAATGATATTATATTCCACAGCATGATTATTGCCTTATACTTTGTCAATAGTGTTAAGCCAGGAATTTTCTTCTTCTTATTCCCTCTGCCTATATGTCATTTCCTTCTGTTTATCCACCTTCACTTATGGCTATCTGCAGGAATAAGGACCAAGTTCTCAGTGCCTGCCAAATTCTTCCCTTTGTCTTAACTAGAATAATAAATTGAACTGACTGCTATCTGAAAATAAAATTAGATCTGGGAGACATCATCAAATCCTGTGCTGGAATGTCAACTGCTCATAGGCAAAGGCCATAACTTTATGTTTATGAGACTATAAGGTAGCATAGTTGGACCATAGAAAATGCTTATAACAGCAATTAATGGGCTAATAAATGAAAGACTGAATAAACCTAGTGGACTCTACACATTTTGTAAATATAAGAAACAAGTTCAAGGTATTTAGATAACTTCTCCAGACTTATAACGATTTAGTAAGACAAAACTCATATAATTCTGTATTTTTGCTTGTTTAATTTGAAGCTATGTTATTTGGAGAATACAACATTTTTCAGTTACTTTTCAAATTCAAAAATTTCTAGTTTGTTTTGAATCTGGCTGTCAAATCTGATAGTCTCTTATTTTCCATTTCTTTTATTTTTATAAATACAACTTTAAATTTTTCATCTTTTAAATTTAATAATTGAACTTTCTGTTGATATAATTACACATTTTTGAGTGCTCTGTCTTTTTCCTGTGGTGATGAAGTTTTCTCATATTTTTAGTGATATTCAATGGTGAGTTCACTTTCCATAGAAAATATTTGAGGGCTAGATTTTACATTATTTTCTTCAGAGATAAGTTACCTGGGCTTCACCTAGGGGCTTAGTTATTTCAAGGATCAAAATAATTGGGGTCCACAATTTTTCAACTTTGAATTGGGATTTTGAGGAGGGAATATACAAAGGTAGGATGACTGATAATTTATGATAGTTTAGAGATAATGGTGAGATAGGAATAAATCCCCAAATTCTTACTCTGCTAGTAGTTTTCTTATTTTATCATATCTTTCACTAAGGTTTCCCCTTTGGGGATGTCAAATGTCAGGATGGAGATGATGAAGTTGGACTGAGAGGCTGATGACCTCCTACCTGCTTTGTCTTCTGGCTAGTTTCTAGACTAGCAACTATTGGTTCTAGTTTCTTACTTATTATTATGGATTTTATTTGTATGTTGTTGTTGTTGTTATTTCTGGCTTCTAAAGAATTATTTAAATTTCCAGCTATGACAGTCATGTTTTAAAGTGAAGTCGCTCAGTCGTGTCTGACTCTTTGGAACCCCATAGATTGTAGCCTATCAGGCTCCTCCATCCATGGGATTTTCCAGGCAAGAATACTGGAGTGGGTTGCCATTTCCTTTTAAACCTTTATATTTATCTTTTCCAGCATTACTAAGTACATTATATCTAGAGTAGTTACTCTGCACATTTAATCCTGGATACAAGCATGCTTTCTGTTTTCTCAGTGAGAGTGAAAGTTGCTCAGTCATGTCTGACTCTTTGCAACCCCATGGACTATACAGTCCATGGAATTCTCCTGGACATAATACAGTGGGTAGCCGTTCCCTTCTCCAGAGGATCTTCCTAACCCAAGGATCAAAACTAGGTCTCCTGCATCGTAGTGGATTCTTTACCAGCTGAGCCACCAGGGAATTTCTAAAATAATGTAGCTAGTAAGTATCATTACATGCTTATAAATTTTTTCCATACAATTCTATTAAAACAGCTCAAGTACATGATTCACATCTGAATTGACTACTACACAGACTACAAAAGCAGACTATGTTTGAAGCTATCTAATGGATCAGGAAGTAAACAAAGAATAAATGCTATTTAAGAAAATGGTTTTACACATGTGTAAATAATTTTCTACATATTTATTTTTATAAAGGACAAGATTTGGGGGATTAAGGAGAATGGTTTAGAAAAGCATTTACAGTTAAGCTTACTAAGCACAAATTATCCTACACAAACTACTTTCTCTAAGAAATAATCAATTAGAAAAGTTAACACAGATAAAAACAGTAAGCCTGATATTACTGATTTATCTGAAATTACAAGTGGATAGCTCTTTGTATTCAAAACAAAAATAAAGATTCAATATATGTTATTATGAATATTTTAACCACATTTATGGTAAAAATAAATTTAATAATTGTTTTATATTAGAATGTGAGTATAGATATTTCTGATGTTCAATTTCCCTTTGTATGTCCAATTAACCTTTATTTACTGAGAAATCATGGGATTCTAATTTGATTGGCAGCACCAGAGCTGGCGCCAGTAAGGGGAGTTCAGAAACTCTGCTGGAAAATCATGGTTTATTAATACATCATTAAGCACTTTAAATGGATTCCAATGGTGTATGTCTAAGGAAGGAAATAATTCAACGTTTGTTAGTTACTGACAGAGTACAGAATTGAAATTTACATTATAAGCCTTCCGTTAAAAATCCTAATGTGCCAGCAATTGAATTACACATCACAAAATGATAGTGTATGTCATCTGCCTTTTTACCATAGAGAACTATAAATGTTAATGATTATGTACTTTCATCCAGACAAAAGTAATACAATCTAGAAAAGTATGAGTGCAAATAAAATAAAAACTAGATTTATTTGCAATATGCTTATAATGGGCATTTAGCTCATTTATGATTTAAAGCTAAATGGTGACATGTACAGTTGAAACATATGGAATCTGAATTGCACTTTATTTCTAATGACCACACAACTAGTGTGGATATCTGTGATTTTCAAACACCATTATATTTTTCACTATGTTAATGAAATCATTTGCAAGAAAACATTAATTCTTGAGTTTGGGAAGCATTCACATCTTTATTTTAATTTCTAACATCAACCTAAACCAGGGCTACATTAACTTCTTTCTCATGCTTATGGTTGAATATGGATTTTCTGAGAAAAAAAATTATTTTATACATTTCTAATTAATTCATGATTACAACATAAAACATAAACATATTTTGGAGGTTATTTACATTTCCAAATTATGTAAGACTAATAAAATATTTTTTACCTAACCTGAACACTTGATTACATGTAGATATACTTTGTATGCAAAATTTTATAGTATTCAGTTCAGTTCAGTTTCTCAGTCGTGTCGAACTCTTTGCAACCCCATGAATTGCAGCACGCCAGGCCTCCCTGTCCATCACCAACTCCCGGAGTTCACTCAAACTCATGTCCATCAAGACAGTGATTTCACTGAGCCATCTCATGCTCTGTCCCCTTCTCCTCCTGCCTCCAATCCCTCCCAGCATCAGAGTCTTTTCCAATGAGTCAGCTCTTCGCATGAGGTGGCCAAAGTACTGGAGTTTCAGCTTTAGCATCATTCTGTCCAAAGAACACCCAGGACTGATTTTAGAATGGACTAGTTGGATCTCCTTGCAGTCCAAGGGACTCTCAAGAGTCTTTTGCAACACCACAGTTCAAAAGCATCAATTCTTCAGTGCTCAGCTTTCTTCACATTCCAACTCTCACATCCATACATGACTACTGGAAAAACCATAGCCTTGACTAGACTAGAGATCTATAAATACTAAAATTAGCACAATAATACTCTATCTTCTTTTGAGTAAACTGAACTTTTATTGACATGTTTGTTGGAGATTTTGTACCTGTTTGACTGATGTACAAAGAAGAGCAATCACAATAATTAAGGTATTTTGAGTATATTAACTATGTCATTGATATAAATATTTCTTTAATTGTATTCCTTGGTATTTGGGAAATTTTCTCTGAGCAATTCCAAGGAACAAACTGGTAGCAGGAAATTTGGAACTGTATATAAGGAAGTAGTGTTTATCACTCTTCAAGCTCACATCAGCACAAGTCCCTTTTTTCTCTCTAGCCACAATATAAACTTGGTTATGTGATAACACATGACACACAGTCATCTTTCATGGTTATACCCTAGTCTCCTTAAAATCAAAAATATCTTATTATCATGATTCTTTAAAGTAAGTATCTAAACAACATTCAGAAAGTGTGAATAAATGTGAATGATTCAACAATAAAAACTTCAGATACAATAATGAAATCAGTAATATTGATTCCTTAAACATCTTTGGAACCACATTGGCTGTACAAAAAAAAGTGCATCATTTCCTTTCCATACAATATATACACTAGTAACAGTTGATAAATGGCTAGACTTCAGTGGATTCCTGTGATAAGTAAGAAAAACAGTAATTAAGTCTATTTATGCACTTGTGGTGAATCATCTATGCATGTAAACTTTTTGCCACAGTTCTAACTTGTGAGAAAATATATACATTTTGCTAGATGGGAGTGTATAGAAGAAAAATGACTATTGTTGAATTCATAGTTTAGATAGGAGTAAGATAGGAAGTCAGAAAGAAAAATGATCAAGGAGAGGGCAGCCAAGAGCAAGAAGTAAACTGTGTTTTTAAAATGAAAGTAAGAGAAAGTGAAACCAAAGGTAGATAGAGATGATACTGAAAATAGAGTGTGATAAGGAATACTAGAATCACAAACTCACAGTCAATTTTAAACACAGCACTTCTGTTAGAAGTTGTAGGCAGGGGATCAGAAAACCAAAATAAAGCCTGATAGAAACAGAAATAACTGACATGAAGCAAGAAAAAAGTTGTCTTATACACTTTGATTTTGTATGGACACTAGTAACTGGAGGTCTATTTTAGATAGTCTCTGTTTGGAATTTTCTTAACATCCAATAGTTACCAATAAACCTGAATACTCTCTCCCTTCCCTTTTTACAACTTGAAATGGTATAACTTGGTGTTGGCAGGAGGCAGAATTGATCCTGCTATCTCATGCATTTTTAATCTCAAAATATTAACTCATAACACTGATAGTTCTTTAGTTTCTTCTCTCTGTTTGGAAGGGTATTAAGGGACAATAAGAACATAAAAGAGCAATAAATAAAATTAAAAGAACACAGACTTCTTTTTTACAATTTTTTTGAGACTCCATAAAGATGCCTCCTATATGTACCTAAATGTAGATACTCAGTTATAAACTATTTGTGTAAAAAATCAATCTCATTTTTCTCCCTGATAAAGCTAATAAGTGACCACCCTATGAAAACAGAAAAAAGTAAATGTGGTAAACAATATGTATCAATGTATGTGCCGTGGTGACTTAGTGATTAACACGCCATAGACTTGAAACTGTCATTTCAATTATTAAAATAAGAGGGGAATGTTAACAATAAAAACTAAGGAGGAATATTTCCTAAACAACAAAAACAATAATAGCAACAGCAAAACCAAACCTAAGCAGTTAGAGAAAAATCTATCTATGCTTTATTCGTCTGCCTGGAGAAGAGAGAGAGGAAGAAAGAAGAGAGAGGGGAGGGAGGGGGAAGGGGGCAAGGGAGGAAGGAAGGAATAAATTTATGTTTTCAAGGGCAAGAAGTAGAAATTAATACAACTGAAGTAACCCAACTAAAATGAGGTAGGTAGAGTACTATTAAAAACCAAGAGGAAATTTTTACAGGAAAGCTAAACTTTGCCAGGCAGGAGGAGATGATGTACAGTGTTATCTAAAGGAAGATATAACATGCACTCCAAAGACCAAAATGATCATTTGGATTACAGCAAAAATAGAAATGGAAAGAAAATAAATAATAAGAAGTTACTGTGTCTCAGGCAGCATAAAAAACTCAGCTTTAGAAATATGTATGCAGATAAGAAAAGCCTGTAAAAGAGCTAAGGCATTAATCATGGAAGATTATAATTACACCAGTGCCAACAGGCTGAGAATAGGAGGATGCCCACTGAAGGTGGCACACCTGAAGAAAACTGAATGTATAATGTATAGATAATATTCACAAAGAAAACATATCCATAGGTACACTGGAGTTAGATTTTGGAAACAGCCTGGTAGAAATGATAAATGTGACTATTATAAATAGAATCAATAGGAAAATGAAAAAAAAAAAGAAAAGACAGTAATACAAAGTGATTAAATACTGAGACAGTTTTATGTAGTTCAACATAAGAAATTTCACCATTCAATAGATCTAGTGAACACCTGCTATGGATAAGGCACAGAAGTTTAGAAACTAATACAAAGATGGATGACAGAGAGTCCCCAGCCTCAAAAACTACACTTTGAATTTATGGAGTATTTACTGGTGTTTAGTGAATATGCCAAGTCTTTAATTTATGAGTGTCTATATCTGCTGGGTTGAAAATAATACATATTTTTTCATTTGAGTCTTTTGATTAAAGTAACAGAACTCCACAAAGCTTAGTTATATTCACAAAGAAATTGTATCAATTTGATGTGGGAAGACAGAGGCAAAAAGCACCAAGGCCACATAAGAACCTGAATCCTCCATCTGAAATGAGAAAGAAAAATGTCCAAAGGATAAAGCGAAATCAAACAGCCCTCATTCAGCTTGGTTCTTTCCAAGTATATAGCTCAGCTTTTTCCCAGACAGTAGCACCAAGAAGCATTCTATCATGCATAGATTCTGACTTTAGTCACCTGTCTTTGAGTTCTTAATCCACTCTTCTGGGACTTAGAGCAAGTTACTTATCCTTTCTGTGTCTTCTATGTACAATAGGGTTATTAAAACCTGTTTCACAGATTCTCTCCAACACAGAGATGAAAAAGAGAAAATATAAGAAAATACTCGTGAATTGTGCCTAGCATATCATAAGGCTAGACAGCTGTTCATTTTTTTCTATCTCTGATTGTTGCCTTTTATCTCTAGACTTTTAATTTAATATAAACTTTAATTTGAGCAACATGTTAAGATTAAATTGCAGTCTTTATCACAAGTCTAGATTTCCAGAAGAAATGGATCAATAATCATAATATACCTAAGCATTTTAAAGAACTATCTATTATTCAATAATTATAAGTTATAAAGTTTCAAACCAGACAGTTTTACAGCTGAATCCATTTTAATATTTATATTCACTTCAGTTCGCCCAGTCATGTCCGACTCCTTGCAACCCCATGGACTAGAGCACGCCAGGCTTCCCTGTCTATCTCCACTCCCTGAGTTTACTCAGACCTGTTTTCATAGAGTCAGTGATGCCATCCAGACATCTCATCCTTTGTAGTCCCCTTCTTCTCCTGCCTTAAATCTTTCCCAACATCAGGGTCTTTTCAAGTCAGTCAGCACATAACATGAGATGGCCAAAGTACTGGAGTTTCAGCTTCAACATCAATCCTGCCAATGAACACCCAGGACTGATTTCCTTTAGGATGGACTGGTTGGATCTCCTTGCAGGCCAAAGGACTCTCAAGAGTCATCTCCAACACCACAGTTCAAAAGCATCACTTCTTCGGTGCTCACCTTTCTCTATAGTCCAACTCTCACATCCAAACATGACTACTAGAAAAAGCATAGCCTAGACTAGATGGACATTTATGGGCAAAGTAATGTCTCTGCTTTTTAATGTGCTTTCTAGGTTGGTCACAACTTTTCTTCCAAGGAGTAAGTGTCTTTTAATTTAATGGCTACAGTCACCATCTGCAGTGATTTTCGAGCCCCCAAAATAAAGTCTGACACTGTCTCCACTGTTTCTCCATCTATTTGCCATGAGTGATGGGACCATGCCATGATCTTTGTTTTCTGAATATTGAACTTTAAGCTAACTTTTTCACTCTCTTTCACTTTCATCAAGAGGCTCTTTAGTTCTTCTTCACTTTCTCCCATAAAGTTAGTGTCATCTGCATATCTGAGGTTATTGATATTTCTCCCAGCATTCTTGATGTCAACTTGTGCTTCAAGCTTGTGGACCTTGTGGAAGCAAGGTCTGATGCTGTAAAAGCAATATTGCAGAGGAACCTGGAATGTTAGGCCATGAATCAAAGCAAATTGAAAGTGGTCAAACAGGGAGATGGCAAGAATGAACATCAATATTTTAGGAGTCATTGAACTAAAATGGACTGGAATGGGTGAATTTAACTCAGATGACCATTATATCTACTACTGTGGACAAGAATCCCTTAGAAGAAATGGGGTAACCATCATAGTCAACACAAGAGTCCAAAGGCAGCACTTGAATGCAGTCTCAAAAACAACAGATGATTGCTGTTCGTTTCTCAGGCAAATCATTCAGTATCATGGTAATCCAAGTCTATGCCAGTAATGCTGAAGAAGTTGAATTTGAACATTTCTATGAAGACCTACAAAACCTTCTATAATTAACAATCAAAAAGATGGTCTTTCATTCTAGGGGTCTGGAATGCAAAAGTAGGAAGTTAAGAAACACCTGGAGTAACAGGCAAATTTGGCCTTGGAGTACAGAATGAAACAGGGCAAAGGCTAAAGAGTTTTGCCGAGAGAATGCACTGGTCATAGCAAACACCCTCTTCCAACAACACAAGAGAAGACTCTACACATGGACATTACCAGATGGTCAACACTGAAATCAGATTGATTATATCCTTTACAGCCAAAGATGGAGAAACTCTATACAGTCAGCAAAAGCAAGACTGAGAGCTGACTATGGCTCAGATCATGAACACTTTATTACCAAATTCAGACTTAAATTGAAGAAAGTGGAGAAAACCACTAGACCATTCATGTATGACCTAAACCAAACCCCTAAAGATTTTACAGTGAAAATGAGGTATAGATTAAAGGGGCTAGGTCTGATTGAGAGAGTGCCTAATGAACTATGGATGGAGGTTCATGGCATAGTACAGGAGACAGGGATCAAGACCACCCCCAAGAAAAATAAATACAAAAAAGCAAAATGGCTATCTGAGGAGGCTTTACAATTAGCTGTGAAAAGAAGAGAAGTGAAAGGCCAAGGAGAAAAGGAAAGATATGAATGCAAAGTTCCAAAGAATAGCAAGGAGAGATAAGAAAGCCTTCTTCATTGATCAGTGAAAAAAAATAGAGGAAAACAACGGAATGGGAAAGACTAGAGATCTCTTCAAGAAAATTAGAGAGACCAAGGGAATATATCATGCAAAGATGGGCTCAATAAAGGACAGAAATGGTATGGACCTAACAGAAGCAGAAGATATTAAGAAGAGGTGGCAAGAATACACAGAAGAAATGTACAAAAAAGCTCTTCACAATCCAGATAATCACAATGGTGTGATCACTCATCGAGAGCCAGACATCCTGGAATGTGAAGTCAAGTGGGCCTTAGGAAGCATCATTGCAAACACAGCTAGTGGAGGTGATGGAATTCCAGTTGAGCTATTTCAAATCCTAAAAGATGATGCTGTGAAAGTGTTTCATTCAATATGCCAGCAAATTCGGAAAACTCAGCAGTGGCCACAGAACTGGAAAAGGTCAGTTTTCATTCCAATCCCTAAGAAAGGCAATACCAAAGAATGCTCAAACTACCGCACAACTGCACTCATCTCACACGCTAGTAAAGTAATGCTCAAAATTCTCCAGAACAGGCTTCAACAATATGTGAACCATGAACTTCCAGATGTTCAAGCTGGTTTTAGAAAAGGCATAGGAACCAAAGATCAAATTGCCAACATCCACTGGCTCATTGAAAAAGCAAGAGAGTTCCAGAAAAACATCTATTTCAGCTTTTTGACTGTGCCAAAGCCTTTGACGCTATGGATCACAATAAACTGTGGAAAATTCTGAAAGCAATGGGAATACCAGTCCACATGACCTGCCTTTTAAGAAATCTATATGCTGGTCAGGAAGCAACTAACAGTTAAAGCTGGACATGAAACAAAAGAGTGGTTCCAAATAGGAAAAGGTGTACGTCAAGGCTATATATTGTCACCGTGCTTATTTAACCTTTATATTAAACACCACAATTCTGTACCTTTTGCAGATAGTCACGATCATGAAAAAAAATGCAGAGTATGCCACATTATGCAGTTATTCATAGCAAATCAATTATAACAGCAAAATAATGTTGAAATGTCAGAAATTCATTGGCGTACTATAGAAAAACATATCCAAAGCTTAAAGTAAGTGGGATCTTAGAGTGTTTACCATGGAAGACCTGCTCACAATCCCTGGGAAGTCAAGTACACAGTTTTTAACTAAGACTATGAGAAATAAATTTGTGAGAGGAGCCTCATTATCACTGAAGTTCTCTGTTGACCCTATTTTGTAAGTCAGAAATTAGAGTAACTGCTACCATTGAAGTGAAATCTCTAAATGCAGTGAGAATGATAGAAACTTATAGTATCAGGGGCCAAGTGGTAAGGCTCTTTCACCGGAAACAAAATAATCACAGCTACCTAAACGGACAGCAAAGCAAAACAGTAATCAGAACATTTTCATTTGCAGAGAACTTTGATATTGACTATTTCATCATGTCATTTCTAAAAAGTAATATATGGGAAACCTACTATATTAGTCATGTGATTATTCAATATGGTTTGAGATGAAACTACTCAGATGTAGCACTACAGAAGTAACTTCTCAGGTGCATTTTCTCATTTGCAGAGATAAATTACCATTCCTTGAACATTTACACTTTATAGTAGTGTAAAAGAGACAGCATAATCACAGCAGACATGACAGTTCACAAAGAGAAAAAGAAATACATGTTGTTGCAGTTAACAGTACATGAAAATGAACTTTGCCCAGTCGTGCCCAACACTTCGACCCCCATCCTGCTAGGCTCCTCTCTCTGAGGCATTCTCCAGGCCAGAATACTAGAGTGGGTAGCTGTTCCCTTCTCCAGGGGATCTTTCCAGTCCAGGGAATGAACCCAGGTCTCCTACATTGCAAGCAGAATCTTTACCATCTGAGCCACCAGGGAAGCCCTAGTGGTACATAGAGATTTCTAAATCAAACTGGGCAAATAGCACTATTTACTTCACTCAGAAGCCAGAGCTTTTCTTTATGTGGGTCTATTCTCCCTGAAAATAGTTACCAATGGTTGTTGACTTTTTCCTCTGGGATTTTGATTCTTTCCTCTGATTCAAATTTTATTTTCTACTAGAAGTGATCCATGTTTGCAGATAAGTAAATTTCCATTCTATCCAGTAAGAAGATTGGGATTCAGTGATCTCTTTACAAGTTGACTAATTTTCCTTTTAGTCAAAGATGATATAATTTTTTTTCTTTACTTTTTAAAAATCCTTTTTATTAAAGTAAATGAGTATATAAGTTTTTTTTTTAATAAAAGTTGTGTTCTGGGCATGAAAATATATATTTTTAAAAAGTTTTATTGGAGTAAGCTGGTTTACAATTTTGTGTTAGTTTCAGGTGTACAGCAAAGCAAATCAGTTATACATATACATGTATTAGTTCTTTTTGTTTTGTTTTGTTATTTTAATTTTTTTAATTGGTGGAAAATTGCTTTGTAATGTTGTGTTAGATTCTGCTATACAACAACACAAATCAGTCACAATTATATACCAATCCCCACCTTCTTGATCCTCACTGCCTCCCCTGATCCCACCCCTATAAGTCATCACAGAGTGCAGGGACAGGCACCCGTTTTAAAAATATAAATTTATTTATTTTAATTGGAGGCTTTTTACAATATTGTATTCGTTTTGCCATACATCAACATGAGTCCACCATGGGTGCACACATGTTCCCCATCCTGAACTCCCTTCCTTCCTCCCTCCTCATATCATCCCTCTGGGTCATCCCAGTGCACCATCCTCGAGCATCCTGTATCATGCATTGAGCCTGGACTGGCGATTTGTTTCACATATGATAGTATATATGTTTTAATGCCATTCTCCAAAATCATTCCACCCTTGCCCTCTCCCACAGAGTCCAAATCCTATTCTATACATCTGTGTTTCTTTTGCTGTCTTGCATACAGGGTTATCATTACCATCTTTCTAAATTCCATAAATTTGCATTAGTATACTGTATTGGTATTTTTCTTTCTGGCTTACTTCACTCTGTATAATAGGCTCCAGTGTCATCCATCTCATTAGAACTGATTCAAATGTATTCTTTTTAATGGCTGAGTAATACTCCACTGTGTATATGTACCACAGTTTTCTTATCCATTCATCTGTTAATGGACATATAGGTCGCTTCCATGTCCTGGCTATTATAAACAGTGCTGCAATGAACATTGGAGTATATGTGTCTCTTTCAACTCTGGTTTCCTTGGTGTGTATGCCCAGCAGTGGGATTGCTGGGTATAAGGCAGTTCTAGTTCCAGTTTTTAAGGAATCTCCACACTATTCTCATAGCAGTACTAGTTTGCATTCCCACCAACAGTGTAAGAGGGTTCCCTTTTCTCCACACCCTTTCCAGCATTTATTGCTTATAAAATTTTGGATAGCAGCCATTCGTGAAATGGTACCTCATTTTGGTTTTGATTTGCATTTCTCTGTAAATGAGTGATGTTGAGCATCTTTTTATGTGTTTGTTATCCATCTGTATGACTTCTTTGGAGAAATGTCCATTAAGGTCTTTGGCAATTTTTTGATTGGGAAGTTTATTTTTTCTGGAATTGAGCTGCAAGAGTTGCTTGTATATTTTTGAGATTAATTCTTCATCAGTTGCTTCATTTGCATTATTTTCTAGTCCCTTTTCTAGTTCCACTCTCCTATCTGTAACTTATACATAGAAAAATAAAACCAGTTGATTCGTTCACTATTTGAATTGCAAAACTATTACTTAAGTATCAAATTCATCAGGTGTATATTTTTGAGCCATAATGATTAATTTAACATGTCAACTTGGCTAGACTAGGGTATCAGTCTAAATGATGCTGTGAAAGTATTCTTTATATGTAATTAACATACAAGTCAGTAGATTTTGAATAAAGCATGTTATCCTCCACAATGCAGGAAGGCCTCCCAGTCAAGTGAAGGTCTTAAGTGAAAAGACTGAGGTTTTCTAAAGGAAAGGAATTCTGCCTAAAGGTTGTAGCCTATAAATCCTGCCTGAAATTCTAGCCTGCTGAACTGCCCTGCAGATATCAGACTCAAGGCTGCATAAAACATCAACTCTAACTTGAATCTCAATCTCCAGCCTGCTAAGCTGTCCTATCAATATCAGACTTACCAGCCCCAATAACTTTGAATTTTTAGTGGCTTAAAACAAGAACCATTTTTCTACATCTCATTGTTCTGCCAGGTGACTAAAGGAGGTCGGGTTGGTGGTTTGTCTGCTCTATATAATATCAGCCAGGGCTAAAACCCAGGGAGATGGAGTATTTCCCATTATTGCATATAATTTTAAGAAGAAGGGAGAGGAAGCTACCAGTTGGCATACAGCCTGGGCTTATGCCATATCTGCCACATTTTATTAGGTGAGCAGTTACAGGAGAAGATAAAATTGAAGGGAAGAATCCACCACTCTATGTGCCCAGATACAGAAAGGGAATTAATGGTGTTCATTGACATAGGGAATAAATTATAATTGACATTGCTGAATACTCTTCACCATAACAAAATTATTGACATAAAAGGTGAAATAATAAACTTATTAAAATGATATGCAAGAAAGAGATGCCTGCTATCTCCACTATTATCCAATAGTTTGTGGGTCAGAGATAACATAATCAAAAGGGGAAAAGTAAATGTGGCAGATTTTACTTTTTAAAGATGGTTGCAGCAATATTATGTACTCTTCCTTCAGTGTAACCTTGATGTTCCTCCTACTGACTGATAGGACTTATAGTGTCTTCCATTGAATATGGGCACAGCTTTATAACTATATCATCAGCTAAAAGATAGTATGCACTTTCAAGGAAAGATACTTTAAAATGTCATGTACTTCTATTTTGTTTTCTTGCAGTTCTCATGTCTGTAAGCCAGTCACTATTTTGTGAGAAAGCCCAAGCAGTCACATATAAATTTTTGGTTGACAGTCACAGCCAACATTTTCTAGTTGACAGTCAACAGCCAGCATCAACTGCCAAACATGAGAGTGAATGAGTCCATTTCTTAGCAACTGAGACTACCCCAGCTTTTGAGTATTCCCAGTTGAGCTTGCAGATATCTTGAGGGAGAGAAAACTCATCTGTGTTATAACCTTGCCTAATTCATGACCTACTGAATCTGTGAAAATAACAAAATATTTGCTGCTTTAAATTTTAAGATTTAAATGACTGGTAGCAATAAATAACTGAAATAGTTATCCCTTGAAAAGAAAAACTAAATTAAATTTGCATGTTATACAGTTATACTAATAATAGATAACTATTTTGTATGTTTTATACTGGGCTTCCCAGGTGGCTCAGTGATAAAGAATTTGCCTGCCAATGCAAGAGATGTGGGTGTGATCCCTGAGTAAGGAAGATCCCCTGGAGAGGAAATGGCAACCCACTCCAGTATTCTTGCCTGGAAAATCCCATGGACAGGAGTCTGGTGGGCTATGGTCCATAGGGTTGCAAAAAGCTGTGCACAACTTAGCAACTAAATAATAATTCTTTATATTATTTAGTTTTTATAGCAACTACGTTCGTAGGTGTTATCAACTCTCCTTTGACAGGGGAGGTAACTGAATAATTGTATGCTTAAGCAAATTCTGAAAAATCAGGAATTGAAAGAGCTGGAATGTGAAGCTAGTTGTTTCACTCCAAAGCATGGACACTTATTGGTTACCCCAATATCCCTTACCAGAAAACCTAAGAGAAAGGGATGCGAAGACTCCAGAATGGGGGATAAGAGAGCATAAGTTATAACCTAAAAAATCAGTAGCATTCAACACAGTAGAGTTCAAGAAAGGAGGAATAAGGCTGGTGAATTAAGAAATAACATAATGAAGTTTATTGAAAGTAGTGATGGACCCAGTGAATTTCATTATGGCTGAGATTGTGTCCTCAGTAAAGGTCTCCCCCGCCCCCTGCCCCCGACTAGATCTAAGCCATTGTAAAAAAAAAAAAAAAAAAAAAACATGAAAATTTTGTTCTCTTCTCCAGAGGTAACCAGAAAAGAAAGGCAATGCTGACCATTTATCTTTTTCTTCTTAGCATTTTATATATTTACTTTCCATGAATGATGGAAACACAACAGTAATTTTTGTCTACGTCAAGCGTGGTTTTGAAAGAGGTAACTCTCTTTTAAATATGCAACTCTGCATGTTTATGAGTGTGTGTGTATTGTGTGCATGTATTTTAATCCTAAACAGATACTGAGAGTCTAAATGCTTTGCTCTTAGTAAAGATAATAATCAAACCTAGAGTTTTGGCTTACACAAATGTGTACATGGGGTAACAGTCATTGTGTTCGGTTCGAGCCATATGTATTTGCAGGGTTTTATTATATCACAGTGGAGTTACCATATAATAATTGAAAAATATAAATATATAGTAGAAATGATTGGATCAATGTGTATATGATACTCAGTAAATGCAACTCATTTTATCTATTTATCAATTATCTCAAATATAAACATTTCATATGTTACACTCCATACATCTGTGAAGTTGCTTTAATGAAATTCTGAAATCAATATTTTTATTTCAGGCAATGTGTATATTTAAGTAAAAGGAGGGAATTCACTCTTAGATAAGTATTATAATAATCTACTTGAGGTTCAGTAAGGAAAACGTAATCCCTTCTAGGCATTTCAAACAGGATAATCTGATCAGAAAAATATGGGCTTACAAAATAAGATGGAGGAATTAAAGTCAAAAGAGGAAGAAAGGTGCTGTGAGCTGTCAGTTTTTCCACTCATCACTAGTTTTAAGGACACCAGTAAGTTACTTTTGCCATGTTATTTACTGTCACTGCCTAGACTGAGAACTACAAGAAATCCCACCTATGCAGTTGTCTGCAGCACCAAGACAAATAATTTACAAAGGAATTCCTAGTTGTTAAAATATTCTTGGAAGCCCATGTGGCTGTTTGTCACTACTAGAGAAAGATGGATGATTTCTGTTTCCCTTTGGCCTTTTATAATGTGTGTAAAGGGAGCTCACTGGAAAAAAAAAAATGGTTATCACATCTCAATACCTGAAGACGAAGCATTCTGGCAAACATGGTGGTCTTTTAGACCCAGTGATAATGGGGAGAACATCGGAGAAAGTAAACATAAATTCTGAGTTCAAATAACCAAAATGGCTACATTAAAAGAATTTGTTCTCTCAAGATTTTAATTGACACTGAGGTTATGAGCACATCTTAATATCTGCTTTCTAAATGATTATTCTTCTGTGTATTCTTGCCACCTCTTTTTAATTTCTTCTGCTTCTGTTAGGTCCATATCATTTCTGTCCTTTATTGAGCCCATCTTAGCATGAAGTGTTCCCTTGGAATCTCTAATTTTCTTGAAGAGATCTCTAGTCTTTCCTATTCTATTGTTTTCCTCTATTTCTTTGCATTGATCTCTGAGGAATGCTTATCTCCTTGCTATTCTTTGGAACTCTGCATTCAAATGGGCATATCTTTCCTTTTCTCTTTTGCTTTTCACTTGTCTTCTTTTCACAGCTATTTGTAAGGCCTCCTCAGACAGCCATTTTGCTTTTTTACATTTCTTTTTCTTAGGGATGCTCTTGATCCCTGTCTCCTGTACAATGTTACAAACCTCCGTCCATAGTTCATCATGCATTCTGTCTATCAGATCTAGACCCTTAAATCTATTTCTCACTTTCACTGTATAAACATAAGGGATTTCATTTAGGTGATACCTGAATGGTCCAGCGGTTTTCCCCACTTTCTTCAATTTAAGTTTGTAAATTTGGAAAGCTCAAGAGTTGCCACAGGACTGGAAAAGGTCAGTTTTCATTCCAATCCTATGAAAAGCAATGCCAAAGAATGCTCAAACTACCGCAACAGTTGCACTCATCTCACACACTAGTAAGGTAATGCTCAAAATTCTCCAAGCCAGGTTTCAGCAATATGCGAACCGTGAACTTCTATGTTTAAGCTGGTTTTAGAAAGGACAGAGGAACCAGAGATCAAATTGCAAAACATCTGCTGGATTACTGAAAAAGCAAGAGAGTTCCAGAAGAACATCTATTTCTGCTTTATTGACTATGCCAAAGCCTTTGACTTTGTGGATCACAATAAACTGTGGAAAATTCTTCAAGAGATGGGAATACCAGACCACCTGACCTGCCTCTTGAGAAACCTATATGCAGGTCAGGAAGCAATAGTTAGAACTGGACATGGAAGAAGAGAGTGGTTCCAAATAGGAAAAGGAGTATGTCAAGGCTGAATATTGTCACCCTGCTTATTTAACTTCTATGCAGAGTACATCATGAGAAACACTGGGTTGGAGGAAGCACAAGCTGGAATCAACACAACCAGGAGAAACATCAGTCACATCAGATATGCAGATGACACCACCCTTACGGCAGAAAGTGAAGAAGAGCTAAAAAGCTTCTTGATGAAAGTAAAAGAGGAGAGTGAAAATGTTGGCTCAAAGCTCAACATTCAGAAACCTATCATGGCATCTGGTCCCATCACTTCATGGCAAATAGATGAGGAAACAGTGGAAATAGTTCGAGACTTCATTTTTGGGGGCTCCAAAATCACTGCAGATGGTGATTGCAGCCATGAAATTAAAAGACACTTACTCCTTGGAAGGAAAGTTATGACCAACCTAGATAGCATATTCAAAAGCAGAGACATTACTTTGTCAGCAAAGATCTGTCTAATCAAGGCTATGGTTTTTCCAGTGGTCATGTATGGAAGTGAGAGTTGGATTATAAAGAAAGCTGAGTGCCCAAGAATTGATGCTTTTGAACTGTGGTGTTGGAGAAGACTCTTGAGAGTCCCTTGGACTGCAAGGAGATCCAACCAGTCCATCCAAAAGGAAATCAGTCCTAAATGTTCATTGCAAGGACTGATGTTAAAGCTGAAACTCCAATATTTTGGCCAGCTGATGCAAAGAGCTGACTCATTTTAAGACCCTGATGTTGGGAAAGATTGAAGGCAGAAGGAGAAGGGGACGACAGAGGATGAGATGGTTAGCTGTCTTCACCAGTTCAATCATCACCAACATGAATGGGTAAACACCGGGAGTTGGTGATTGACGGGGAGGCCTGGCTTGCTGTGGTTCATGGGGTTGCAAAGAGTCGGACACGACTGAGCGACTGAACTGAATTGAAATGATTGTTCTCTCTTTAATGTTGTAGCTATACTTAACTAGAGAGAGATGGGATTAAACAAATAAAATGAGATTGGTACCAATCATAATTTTAGCAGTCATGACATGAGGTTGGAACTTCAGCTAATATACTGTAGAGGACAGGAGCTGAGGAATTGGAAGTTTGAACCTGCACCTAGAGGCCAACTAGTATAAGGGGGTCGGAGGTAGGGCTGTGTACAGTGTAGTGACTTGTTCTGTGAATCAAACAATGTTCAATGCTCAATTATCCCACTGTGTTAGTACATAGCATATGGATGAAGAACAAATTGCCATTTGTCCTACTGATTCAACATTCATCTCAAATGTCTACTCCTCCAGCCTACAATGTCCTCATAGAGCCACTCAATCTGTCCTTTAGACTATATCTCTATGCCTATTTCCAAAATAATGTGTGATACTTTCCTCACATTTACTGTGTTTCTATTTCCATATGTATGCTTTTTTTTAGACAAGAACTCTTTGAATTTAAAGATCATGCCTTGTTTAACCCTGGTGAGTTCAATTTAGAAGTGGCAAGATCTAGAGTGTGAAATAGGTAACCTATGGCAGAAACTCACTTCAAGAACTAGACGAAAGATCTTGGAGAGAGAAGAAAAGGGAGAGAAAGAGAGGATAAGAAGGATTCATCGTATGTGTGTGTGTTGGGTGGTGGTGTGGAGGTGACAGGTGCATTATAGTTTCAAGTTTGTGGAAGCTATTAGAGCTTATTGCTGGAAGGGCAAAGATATTTTATGTGAAATTAAATTGAATCAATATTAAAGAATCTTTTCTAACTTAATAAATGTATAGTACTTCCCCTCTTGGCCATAACAGGCCAGTCTTTCCTCTATACTGTTTCCTGACATGTAATACTTAATTGCTCTTATTGCTTATAACCTTCTATGTTTTATTATAATTTAGGATCCATGTGTTCTATGGGCCACAAAAATAAGTTGTTTTTACTTATCTCCTCAACACTTAACACAGTGTCTACAGTATACAGGATGTCCTTGTGGCCATCCATGTTGACCTTTATGAGAAGAGTGAATGGATATGATATAATTTTAATCAGTTTTGAATTATTCATGTTTTAAGCAGCCTTCCATTACATGCAAGCATACACTTTGGAAAAAAAATGCAGAAATTGGCAACACATCTGGTAATGAACTTATTACAATATTAAAATACCAATTTTCACTACCATGTGTGTTAGAAAAATGGTTAATAATATTTATTTTGAAGTTGCCATTACACCATTGCCATTGGAATCTGACAAACTAAACAGAAGTTCTAATGGATTGTCTAGCCCTCTTAGTCTACCTGTTTCAAAAGGACACATTAGAATATCCCAACTAAGAAAGAGTGAGACTTCAGTTTTTAAGCACCAAGTTGGACATATATAAGTTATAGGTAAGGCACAATAGGATGAAGATTTTGGAAAAGATATTTCACAGGAAAAAATGATGTCACCTCCACCCAAATTTACAGAAAAACAATAATTTGAGAGTAATTAAACATATACCTATGCACACATGTACTCACATATAGTTTTGAAAATTACATCTTATTTTAAAAATCTGTGTTTGATAAGTTAACAGGAGAGTTTATGAAGCAAGATCTTTTACAGAAGCAGTCAGGATAAGAATATATGTATTTAAGATAATTAGGAGATCAGTCTCAAATAAATTCAAAATTTCCAGCAAATCTGACTTGTACTTCAGGTGACCTTTACAATGGCAAAAAGAGAAATGAGCCTGTTAGCCATTTTGATTCTGTGGTGTGAGAACTCTGATTTCTAAAGAAAGCATAATAAATGCACCTGTGACGCCATTAGTGTAGCATTTACATATTTATGCTAATATTTGTTTTTCATAGTCATATAAAAGATATGTAGAACTGAGAGTGTTGTTTAAACTAAAGATGTCATTCCCAAACTATATTATATGTATACTTTAGTATACATATACACACATATACACACTACAAATGTATTATTAAGAGAAACTATGCATATAGTAATATAAGTATATTAATATATAATAATATTAATATAATAGTATGTAAAAATATAAACAAATATAGAAATGTATTTTGGGGGCTACACCTATGGCTTGTGGGATCTTAGTTCCCCTACCAGGATTTGAGCTTGTGGCTTCTGCAGGGAGAGTGGAGTCCTAAACATTGGACCACCGGGAAATTCCCATAAATGTATTTTTTTCTAAATTTGGAAAATCTTTGGTAATGTGACTTCCTGGACAAATGGGCCACCTACATATTGTAGTCTACAGTGTCCTCATGGTTCTCTTTGATACGGATTTAAATATTACTTCTCTATTTGACCGATTCTCCTACTTATCCCTATTCTGTTATATTTCTTATTCTGTCTGCCTTTCTCTCTCAACTTCTTGGCTTCAGATAAAAGGATCTGAAAATGGATTTGAGGGCAGACTCCAAATCTAACATACAATTCTGAACTACTTAATGCAATTTGTATTTGAAAGGACAAAAATAATAATAATAATAAAGAAAAATAATTAGACTTGGGTTCTCTTCCCCCATTACTATATGTCAGATCATTTAATATACTTTGTGGATGAGAAAATGGGAGAAACTTATAATATTTAAGAAGAGCTTTTTAACTAAGGTCACTATAGGTCCCTTTCTGAGCAATAAATAATTATGTTACATGAGATACTCAATTTTCTGGCCTTGCATTTTAATATTAAAAAACAAGTTTTAAAATTCTACAAAGGAAATTTTAATTACCATTTTTTAAATTGACAGCAAACATATCATGTATACCATGGTTCTATAGCATTAATAAAACCTGTATGAATTATATGAGATGAGAAAAAAATTCTTATTAGATTTGATGAAAAGACATCTAAGTCGTGTCACAGTTAGTGTGACTCTAGTATTTGTGGAAGACAAGGAGAACAATGCAACAGTACAGGAAGTAAGGGGAAGGGGACAGGGAGTGATGTCAGAGAGGCTGTCTTCAGCAACATTTAGGAGGCCTGGTAGATTTTTGTAAGTATTTGGAATTTTAAGCATAATTGGAAGTCATGAGAAAGGTGAGACTGAGAATTTCCTAATCATATTAATTAAAAATTAATTTTAGAAATATTCCTTCAAAACATTACTTCCATGTAACACATATACATATGCATATATACTATAAATGTACATACATATGCACATATATGTGTTGTAAATATGTATATTAAATATTTTTTCTTATATTTCTGATTAATTTCAAATCTGAACATTATATAATATATAGAGAAAATATGTTGGTATATTAGCTTCAAAGGCAAAGACAACCAAGTATCCTTTAAGATGAGTTATTGCTGTCTTTTCTCATCTATAGTATAAAAATAATAATTCTTACCTCCTATGATTGTGGCAAGAAGGGATCAAAATTTGATTCAATGCTAAAGTACTCATCTGGCTGGATATTTTTCTTTTCATTTGTTTACTTCTTCCTTACTGTCTTCTCTTTATTCCTAATTCACCTTATCTTCTTTTCTTATTGTTCTTCATCTCTTCTTTTAGCTTTTAGGAATAGTGAAATGAGTACCACTAACAAACACAAGCATCACTAAACCCTATGCCAAAATGAAAGATTATTGCAGAATCCTAAATATAGTACCTGAGTTCTTTACACCTTCAAGGAATGAAAAAAGGTTTACATGAAATGAGTTTTCATCTGTCTTCACACTTATGTACAAGTTTCCTCCTTGGCAAAGTATAATGATATTCCTATATATCTAACTAACCTTTACACATATCCTTTGGTAGAAAGAATGAATAAAACATATAAATGTATAAAACCAAGCATCATACACTAGGAGAGAGCATTAATAAAAGTAGCAGTAATATCCTGTGAAAAGAAAGTCCTTAGCCCACTCTTCCCAGCTCAATTCATTATGATCATAGATGCCTGCTATGGAACTTACTAATAGCACATTATCAAAATATTTTTTTAAAAGTTGTGTTCCATAAGTACGTGCCCCGAAGACAGTCTGTAGCAATCATGATAAATCAGGATTACAGGCCTCATGGAAAACTTCACTGTTTGTTAATGAGAAAGATTTTTTTTTTTTAAATGGATCACCATGTTTCAGCTTCTACATAAGACAAGGCGAAACCATGAAGGCAAAAAGGAGTAATGTGATTATACTTTAGTGGTTATATTGTCAGAGGTGACTGTGTATTCTCTGAACCACCAAACTTCATTAAATGGTTTCAAATGAGAATGCTGAGAGCACATTATGAGTTTTGAGAATTTCTAAAACATCTGAGAAAATACACTGGGAAGACACTATATGGTGGAAAGTATGTAGCTTAACAATTTAAACTAGTGAAAATTCCTTGAGATTAAGACTCAGGAAGTTTCTTCACTGAAATTTTATTGTTGCCATTGCTGCTTACATGCACATTGTTTCTCATATTACAAAAGAACATAAAAAAAGAGTATTAAAAATATACAGATGAGTTATTTTTCATACTATTGTTTTATGTCATTCCTTTATTTGTTTTGACATTACTGATTGATCAGTTTCAATTAGTTCAAAAAAAAATTTTAAATGTCCTTATCATCATAAAATGACCAATAATGTTAATTCAAACATTTATTCAAAATTATGTTAATTTCCTTAATTCCCTGTGTCATATGAAGTACAGTGACTTCACAAAATCAGATCTCATCAATTCTGTGAATTTTGTCTCTATGCTTCTAATGCTTGTCTGTCATTCTGGATATACTCAGATTTGTCTTTAGACTTTGCACTTATCTCTTACTCATCATATTTAAAGATGCACAAAAAAATGTGCAACAAAACTCATCATAGCCACCATTTGTCTATGTCCAACTCATTATCTATTAGAAATTCATATGTCAAGTCTCTTCATATTAATGTACATTTATTTTTATTATTTATTATTGTTTTACTCTCGTCCTCTTTCTTTCTTTGTTCATTCTTTCCTTTCTTACCCTTTGTCTTAAGATCCCCATATGGAGGTATTTTGACAAGCTATCCTTTAATCAATGACATTCACTTACTGAAAAAAAAATATATATATATACATATATATATATATACATGGTCTTTTGAAAATATGCTACAAGCATCTTCTCCATATTAATGTATTTTTACCAATCTCTCTCACTCCAGAAAATCAAAGGCAAACACAGAAATACTGGACACCAAAAAACAGTTTCCCAGAAGAGAAGGAAAATGCCAGAGAGATGTTTCCTTTTTTTTTTAAATGTCTTAATTATGTGAAATATTTAATGCAATACTGCTAAGTCATTTCAGTGGTGTCCGACTCTGTGTGACCCTATAGACCACAGCCCACCAGGCTCCCCCGTCCCTGGGATTCTCCAGGTAAGAACACTGGAGTGGGTTGCCATTTCCTTCTCCAATGCATGAAAGTGAGAAGTGAAAGTCAAGTCGCTCAGTTGTATCTGACTTTTAGCGACCCCATGGACTGCAGCCTACCAGGCTCCTCTGCCCATGGGATTTTTCAGGCAAGAGTACTGGAGTGGGGGTGCCATTAATGCAATACTACCTAGGGAAAAACCTTGGGAAAATGAAGCTGTGTGCAATATTTTTCTTTACGTGCAAGGTTGAGAATTGGGAGAATTTAGACAATTGTCCAAATACCTAGTCCCAACAACTATTTCACTAGAAACTGGATGAGTATGAGGCACAATTATATGTGAATGTGATTTTAAACTTGCTTTTCTTATCTGAACATATCTTTTGAATCTTCTTTACACAGTATAATAGTAGATAAAACCTCAACATGAAAGAATCATTTTAAGTTCACTTTCAAGTAAACTGAATGAACACTGGTAGAGCACAAATTTGGCTTAGATGATATTCTTCTTGCCCTAGAATCGAAAGTTGCTTCATACTTTTATTTTTTGCCTCTGAATTCTTGGTTAATATTTTGCTTCTTCAAGGAGAGAGGATTTTTAACAACAAGTAAGGGTCTTGGATTAATTTTTGTACATTTCAAAGTGCTCACTACTTTTCCTGGTTTTATAATTATTTCAATTTGTTATATTTACTCTATAATTACAATAACTGCTCTGCATTTATTTTTAGTACAGTTCAGAGAGGAGTTGAAAAGTTTGTGTACACTGTATGTTAATGACACTAAAAAGTACATAGAGTCAGTGTGTATTTTCTCAGTGGAACTACACATTAAGAAACCTCTCAGATATGGAAAGAAAGGTAAGAAATGTGTTGCTAAATTTGAATTATGAAGTCAAATATGCACATTTCATAGCATGAGAGGAAATCTGATTTGCAATGTAGGTGCAGAGTATAGTGTGCTCTTCCTTACCAATACTGTGGCTCAAATAGCTAGTTACATAACATTTAAGAATCAGTGGTACTTTAATTAGGTAGGCCTTGAAAGTATTTTCCTTTTGGAAACAGAGGTATAGGCAAATTGTCTCATGTAAGAGTCCTTAGCTTTCTTAGCACAGTTGTCAAAGTATGACATTAAGGACTAAGAAGAAATATTGAATTTACTTCCTCTAAGATGTAGAAGACATTAAGAGACTTCAGATGTTTCAAATTGAATGGGGAAATATATGTCTTGAACTCACAATTCTTCAGTGAGTAATCACACCTTGGTTCTTCTGGTGTCTTACATGTATACAGCCTTGTATATGTTACTACATGTTTCTGAACTTTGAAGTTCTAAGTTGTCTAATATGGTCATGACAGAATATAACAGGGATTAAATAAGTCAATGTATGTGAAGCTACTCACATATGGTGTTAATACTGTATAGATAAATTCTTGACACATTTAATTCTTAATTTCTATTAAAATACCTATCACTGATATTATTCATCTCATTATTTAAAAACCTTAAAAACAGAATCAGTCTTGTTTACAGTAGTAAAGACAAAGGCTTCATTTCCGATGTTTGACCACTCCCAACTTTCAGGCTCCTTCCTTCCTCTTCACCTTTTACTCACAACTGAATAAAGTTGTAAGAAAGCTGCCTGCTCCCTCTCTTGGTGCTGGTGGAAAGTTCAAATAATGTGTGTCCAGTCTGGACAGGGAACCTTTACTCTTTCCCCATCTCATAACAGCAACTAAAACCAGAATCAACCTTCCCCAGTGATGTTTCCTGTTTTACTCCAGACCAAACTTGAGACCTTTGCTTGAAAATCTTTACATGTTTACTGTATGAATAATTAGGTTTCTTTCATATCTATTTGCATTGTCTTTCACCCCAATATCCACATAAATTACTGGGGTGGGAATAAGGGCACAGAGGTTAAATGGTTGCCTAACATACAGCACTAGGTACCCAAATAAAACATGTGCTCTGTGTGGCCAGCACAGTAGCTGGTTCTCCATAGCATTGCCTAGGAGTTTGGGGAAATGTGGAGTAAATTGCTTAACATGTAGAGACAGCAAGATTTTCAAATCTTATTCCCCTCTTAATAGGATTTTGGTGGTACCTACATATTGATGATTCAAAAGTGGAAACCAGTTATGTTACAGCAAACTAATAATTATGCTACGCTAAATATTATGCTTATCATGAAGACAATAATGGTGAGCAAGATTAAGACTCTATATTTATATGTTCCATATGGCCTAATAAGGTAGATAGAATAATAAATGGTTAAAGCAAGGTATGGTATATGCTATAATAGGGTTATTATACTGTGCTTAAAGAAATCATATTGGGATATCTCATATAGCCTGGAAATACTGAGAAGATTAAAAAAGACTCAGTACAGAAGGAGAGGGCAGCATGATCTGAGAGAATAACATTGAACTGCATGCTAAAACAGATGACCAGTGCGAGTTCCATGCATGAAGCAGGGCACCCAAAGTTGAGCTCTCGGAAAATCTAGAAGGATAGGGTAAGGAGGGAGGTTCAGGATGCAGAGGACACATATATACCTATGACTGATTCATGTTGATATATGGCAAAAATCATCACACTATTGTAACGTAATTATCCTCCAATTAAAATTAATTGATTTTAAAAAGAATCTCTTAGAAGAATCCCTTAGAAGAAATGGAGCAGCCCTCATAGTCAACAAACAGAGTCCAAAATGCAGCACTTCGATGCAGTCTCAAAAATGACAGAAAGATCTCTGTTCATCTCCAAGGCTAACCATTCAACATCATGGTAATTCAAATCTATGCCCTGACCAGTAATGCTGAAGAAGCTGAAGTTGAACGGTTCTATGAAGACCTACAAGACCTTCTAGAATTAACACCACAAAATGATGCCCTTTTCCTTATAGGGGATTGGAATGCAAAAGTAGGAAGTCAAGAAACACCTGGAGTCACAGGCAAATTTGGCCTTGGAATACAGAATGAAGCAGGGAAAAGGCTAATAGAGTTTTGCCAAGAGAAAGGATTGGTCATAGCAAACACCCTCTTCCAACAACACAAGAGAAGACTCTACATATGGACATCACCAGATAGTCAACACTGAAATCAGATCAATTGTATATTTGCAGCCAAAGATGGAGAAGCTCTATACAGTCAGCAAAACAAGACTGGAGCTGACTGTGGCTCAGATCATGAACTCCTTATTGCCAAATTCAGACTTAAATTGAAGAAAGTAGGGAAAACCACTAGACTATTCAGATATGACCTAAATCAACTCCTTAATGATTATACAGTGGAAGTGAGAAATGGATTTAAGGGACTTGATCTGATAGTGTGCCTGATGAACTATGGACAGAGGTTCGTGACATTGTACAGGAGACGGGGACCAAGACCATCCCCATGGAAAAGAAATAAAAAAAAGCAAAATGGCTGTCTGGGGAGGTCTTACAAATAATTGTGAAAAGAAGAGAAGCCAAAAGCAAAGAAGAAAAGGAAAGATATAAGCATCTGAATGCAGAGTTCCAGAGAGTAGCAAGGAGAGATAAGAAAGACTTCCTCAGTGACCAATGCAAAGAAATAGAGGAAAAGAACAGAATGGAAAAGACTAGAGATCTCCTCAAGAAAATCAGAGATACCAAGGGAACATTTCATGCAAAGTGAAGTGAAGTGAAGTTGCTCAGCCGTGTCCGACTCTTTGCGATGCCATGGACTGTATCTCGCCAGGCTCCCCTGTCCATGGGATTCTCCAGGCATGAATACTGGAGTGGGTTACCATTTCCTTCTCCAGGGGATCTTCCGGACCCAGGGATCGAACCCAGGTCTCCCGCATTGGATGCAGACGCTTTAACTTCTGATCCACCAGTGAAGCCCCTTCCATGCAAAGGAGGGCTCAATAAAGGACAGAAATGGTATGGACCTAACAGAAGCAGAAAATAAGAAGAGATGGCAAGAATACACAGAAAAAAAAAAATGTACAAAAAAAATCTTCAGGACCCAGATAATCATGATTATGTGATCACTCACCAAGAGCCAGACATCCTGGAATGTGAAGTCAAGCGGGCTACTTAGGAAGCATCACTACAAACAAGCTAGTGGGGGTGATGGAATTCCAGTTGAGCTATTTCAAAATCTAAAAGATGATGATGAGAAAGTGTTGCACTCAATATGCCAGTAAATTTGGAAACTCAGCAGTGGCCACAGGACTGGAAAAGATCAGTTTTCATTCCAATTCATAAGAAAGGCAATGCCAAAGAATGTTCAAACTACCACACAATTGTACTCATCTCACATGCTAGTAAAGTAATGCTCCAAATTCTCCAAGCCAGGCTTCAGCAATACGTGAACCATGAACTCCCTGATGTTCAAGCTGGTTTTAGAAAAGGCAGAGGAACCAGAGATCAAATTGCCAACATCCACTGGCTCATTGAAAAAGCAAGAGGGTTCCAGAAAAACATCTATTTCAACTTTATTGACTGTGCCAAAGCCTTTGACTGTGTGGGTCACAATAAACTGGAAAATCTTGATAGAGATGGGAATACCAATTCATCTCACCTTCTCTTGAAAAATCTATATGCAGGTCAGGAAGCAGCAGTTTGAACTGGACATGGAATAACAGACTCGTTCCAGATAGGAAAAGGCATACATCAAGGCTGTATATTGTCTCTCTGATTATTTAACTAATATGGAGAGTACATCATGAGAAATGCTGGGCTGGATGAAGCACAAGCTGGAATCAAGGCTGCTGGAAGAAATATCAATAACCTTAGACATGCAGATGACACTACCCTTATGGCAGAAAGTGAAGAAAAACTAAAGAACCTCTTGATGAAAGTGAAAGAAGAGAGTGAAAATGTTGGCTGAAATCTCAACTTTCAGAAAACAAAGATTATGGCATCCTATCCAATCATTTCACATCAAAAAAAAAAAAAAAGTGGAGAAACAGTGGAAACAGTTGCAGACTTTATTTTGGGGGCTCCAAAATCATTGCAGATGGTGACTGCAGCCATGAAATTAAAAGATGCTTGTTCCTTGGAAGAAAAGCTATGACCAACCTAGACAGCATATTAAAAAGCAGAAACATTGTTTTGCCAACAAAGGTCCATCCAGTCAAGATTATGGTTTTTCCAGTAGTCATGTATGGATGTGAGAACTGTACTATAAAGAAAGGTGAACACTGAAGAATTGATGCTTTTGAACTGTGGTGTTGGAGAAGACTCCTGAGAGTTCTCTAGCCTGCAAAGAGAGCCAACCAGTCCATCCTAAAGGAAATCAGTCCTGAATGTTCATTGGAAGGAATACTTTGTTTAGCCACCTGATGCAAAGAGCTGACTCATTTGAAAAGACCCTAATGCTGAGAAAGATTGAAGGCAGAAGGAGAAGGGGACAATAGAGGATGAGATGGTTAGATGACATCACCAATTCAATGGACATGAGTTTGAGTAAACTCTGGGAGTTGGTGATGGACAGGGAGGCCTGGCGTGCTGGAGTCCATGGGGTCATGAAAAGTCGGACACTACTGACAGACTGAATTGAACTGAACTGAATTTTAGAAATAAATACATTTTTAAAGGCAAAAATAATAATATAGTCCTTTCCTTTAAGCAAAAAAAAATATATATATATAAATTAAAAAATAAAAATTTAACTTTAAAAAAAGAAAGAAAGAAAATGTGTAAGTGAAAAGCTAGGAGTGGTGGGATAGAGTATTCCAAAAGGAGGAATGAGGTTTATAAATACCTTGAGGCCAAAAAGGGTATTGATTATCCATATGTCCAGATTTAAGAAAAGCTAGATTCCCAGCTATTGTACTGATGTGATTGTTAATTATGCCCACATGAGTGTGTCTTGGGTGCATGCACGCTAAATTTCCTCAGTTGTGTCTGACTCTTTGTGACCCTATGGACTCTATCCCACCAGGCTTCTCTGTCCATGTTATTCTCCAGGCAAGAATACTGGAGTGGCTTGTCATGTCCATCTCCAGGGGATCTTCCCCACCCAGGGATCAAACCTACATCACCTGCACTGCAGTCAGATTCTTTATTGCTGAGCCACCAGGAAAGCTTGATTGTGTCTGGATCTCACAAAAAATGTATATAGTTACCCAAGTCAGCTGAACTGAAACATCAAGTAGCTTGGTATATATTTAATCTTAGACATAATTTCCTTCTTAAGCCTTAAGATTTGTTATTTTTTCAATCCTAGAATAAAGCAAATTAAAAAATGTTCTAGTCAAGTGAGAGCCATGATTGCAAATAAAATTCATGCCCAACAAGCTTCTCTTAACCGTAAATAACTTATTTCTTCAGAAGGAACAGCTCACCTCTTTCAGTATTTTTGTTTTCCTGCGCTCTTTTCATATATCTCTTATTTACAAAGGTTCTTCCCTAACATGGTCACTATAAATCTTATTAAAATAACTTTTTATTATATTTCCAACTCACTTCCAAAAAAATAGAAAAGAAAGAAAGTGAGAAAGAAAGAGGGAGGGTGGGAGGAATAAGAGAAGAGAGAAACAAAGAAAGATAACCTGTTATAATATTTCACTATATGCCTGGTTACTGAAGAGTTAGTTCACCTTTTATTTCTACATCTCTAATGAAGGAGCAAAGGATCTTGAAAAGTTCAAGTTCTCCTTTATATTCTTAGCTCTTTCTGTCTTATTATGACTAAAGTTGGAGAGAATTGTTTCTTGAGAGAAACTTCAGTTTAGAGAAAATTCAAGAATGAAAAAGATGCTGCATGTTCCCATGAAAGATAAGTTTTGTTTATATCTGATCTTTTGGCCTAAGTTAACATTTATTAAGAGATGCTGTAAAAAGTTCATTTATTAACATAGCTGCACTAGTAATATATTTCTAAGATTATATAAGTAGACTGATAAAACACATGTAGCAACACAATGTATTAGCAATTATATGTAAGCTATAGCCTATAAAACCGGATGAGAAAAATAGTGCCTATTAAAAATGCCTATATGCAATTTAAAATCCTTTTAGAAATCATTAGAAAATAAGGGTGAAATGAATAAGAAATGCTATCAAAATGATATGACATTAGCATCTACAATGATAAAAATAAAATAAGATTATTAGAAAGGCATTAGAAAACTAACTCAAAAGAGAATAATGAAAAGACTTCTATAAAAAGCTATTTGAATATTAGACATTTTTTAATGTCTGCATTCCATGGATGAATATACTTGGGTTGACCAAAACATTTGTTCAGGTTATTTTCCATAAGATATGGTAAATCTTAAATTAACTTTTTGGACAACCCAATAGATATGATTGAATGTGATAGATGGGACTTAGAGAGTAGAGATTTTAAAAACCAAATATTTGGCTGGATGTATTTAAAAGCATGTAAAAAGGAGCCCAGGTGGTCAGAGATAGCATGATGTGGATAGTTAAATAAGATATAAATGAAATAATATTTTCATATTCAAAAACTTGGTAAATATAGTCAGGGTAAAACATTTAGAAAAAAAGAAAACTAAAATTGTGAAATATTTATTATATGCTATGCATCTTACATAAACCCATTTCACTTTGGCCTCATAGCAATCATATGAGTTTAGATGAATATTTGAATATTGTAGTTTTGCCTAATATGTCCCACTGATGTGTTTTGTCAAGAGGAACATTTTAACAAAATTTTCGAATTTAAATCCCTTTTGGTGAGCCATTTGCTCTTCAGTTTTATAAAGACAACCCTCTTTAACACCTTTGGCTCTAATCTTTTCAGCCCCCAAAGACCTTCACTGTGGTAAGTATTAATACTTTGATGTAAGAACAGGAACTGAGGCTCAGAGAATTAAAGCAGCTGTCTCAAATTTAAACAGCTAGTACCTGGCATAAAAAAATCCAGGCAAAAATTCAAAGACTCTCTACATTCAGCTTGTTTTCCTCTGTAGTTTCATCTTAACTTCCATGGTGTAAGAAATATCAATGACCCTCCAAAATGTCTACATCCTTATCCCTAGAACAATGAATATGTTACTTTCGCAGAAGGAATTCAGATTGTAGATAGGATTAAGTTGTTAAACAGTTGACATTAAAATAGGGAGAGTATCCTGTATTATTCAAGTGGATCATATTAAGTTGTAAGAGTCCTTACAAGTGGAGAACCTTTCTTGCTGTGTCAGAGAGATGAGACAGAAAAAGAAAGATCCAGTGTGAAAGGAACCAGACCTGCACTTGCTGGTGGTGAAGATGGAGGAAGACACCATGAGACAAGGAATGTGTGCAACATCTAGATGTGGGAAGCATTTGCCAGAGAGAACAAAGATTTTAGTCTTGCATTCTCAAGGAAGTGAATCCTGCCAATAACCCAAAAGATCAGAAAATTAATTCTCCCCTGAAAACCTCTAGAAAGGAACAGAGATCTGCTAATTTCTTAGTTTTGTTGTCAATGAGACCTGGGTTGGACTTTTACCTGCAGAACTATAAAATAATACATTTTTTTTTGTTTGTTTAAGCTGCTAAATTTGTGGTAAGTGGCTATGGCAATACAAAACTAATACAACCACAATGGGAAAAGACTTTTAATCTGATTCCAGAGTACCAATTAGACAAAAACTGAAAGTGGATGGATCCATTGCCTTATCATCTTAAAACATGCTGTCTTTCTCATTCTCTCTATGCTCCCAGCAGGGAGTGGGTGTTGGAGAGGAATAGGAGGTATAGCACAAGATCCATCCTGTGGCTGTGTTGCTCTCTTTCCCAATTAGTTGGGTCTAGGACTATTCCACCTATAGCTGCAACCTAAGGGAAAGTGCTCTTGTGAGTACAAGTAAACTCTGTCTTCTCTCTTTTTGGTACTGAGATGTGTATGATGCTGAATTTCCCTTGGATGGGTAGTGAGAGGGGTGCATCCTCAGGTTCCTTTGTTTTTGAGACCTAGATTTATTTAGGCTTTATTGTATAACATTTGGAAATGACATACCTAGCTACCAAAGTTCTCTGCTTGTGGTTTGGGGGCCAAACTTAACACTGAAATTTATTGCTACTAATAAAAGACTATTTTTTTCCCATCTGAATTTGAATTTTTTTTTCATGTGTTTTCAACTTAGCTATGAAACTCTGTGGTCATCTTGTCTGATGTAGATTTTGTATATGCCTGGGTTCCTTGATCCTTATCTTAATTTCTGATAGATTTGCACATGGGTTTCTCTGGATTACCAGATCCCATGTTTGTTTCACAGTACAATTCCTCCTAGCATACCACCTGATCCTCTGTGTAAATTTGACAAGTTGGTTAATTACCACTCAATGGTTAATTATCAGCTCAATGTTCTGAATGTAATATGGCTATTTCAGAAATAAGGGACCTTCTATAGAGTAATAGAACAGAATATAAAGGGAGTTTTATTTCTAGCATTTGCTGACATTCTAGTATTTACTGAGAGCTTTTGTTAGCATTTAATAAGAAAACAACCAAATCATACATCTTAATATTACATCTGGATTTATTTTACACTGCTTATCTTAAAACAAGTACTGTTTTCTAATAATTAAAAAAAGCAATTTATGTTTTGACCTTAATATAATCTTATGTTAAGTGATTTCATTGCTATAGGCAAAACTTGTGCTAGAATGAAAATATGAGGATAAAGGAAACCTGTCAAAGACATGGTGCCATTTTCCCAGTTGTTTAGGACATGAAGTTGCTTAGGACATGAAGTTCTGCATTAGAAAGAGTCCCTTTAGTTGGACTATGCCTTTTCAAAAGGTCCTAGTTCCAGTTACCTGAAAGGAAAAGTGAGAAGAAGTCGATGGTATTTGTCTTCAGAGGACTGTTATTTATGCCTAGAAGTTCAGTAGACTTCCTGAAGACTCTAGTATTTCTAGTTTCCTGGTAGCTCAGCTGGTAAAGAATCTGCCTGCAATGCGGGAGACCTGAGTTTGATCCCCGGGTTGGGAAGATCCCCTGGAGGAGGGCATGGCAATCCACTCCAATATTCTTGCCTGGAGAATCCCCATGGAAAAAGCAGCCTGGCAGGCTACAGTCAAAGGGGTCGCACAGAGTCGGACACAGCTGAGCAACTAAGCACACACAGTCTCCATTTAAAAATATATTAAATAAAATAGAATTTCATTTGGTTCACCACAATTACCCCTCCAAATGCCACTGAATCTACAGATGCATTGATGATGACAAATTTATCAAGGGAATCCTCCATTTGTTAAGAGGATGAGTCAAAGGGACCTTCTCAACCCAGTGGCTCATAGTGTCAATCAACTCTGACCCAGAAAATTATGATTTTTGATTTGTTTTCATTTTTGTAATAATTTATTCATCAATACTTATGTACAGTGAGTTCCCACTATGGCTATGGACTAATTCTTTTAATCAGTCCAGTAGTTAGACACTACCATTCCCATTTTCAAGTGGAGGAAACTGAGACATGGTGAGATTAAGAGATAGTTTTAAGATCACCTAGAAAGTAAGTAGCAGTTTGAGTTTTAAATCTGAGAATGGCTGTCAATTGATTCAGTTTTTAAAAGTGACTTATAGTGTCCAAGATGCAAAATTCTAAAGGAAACGAGTACAGTCATAATATTGGCAAACAAATTTCTCTAATAAGAACTGTGTCTAGTTCATTCCTGTAAATTTCTCTATGTTTAGCCTTTTCTATTTAAGATGGAAATAGTCTCTCCTATGGGGAATTATCTAAAGAAAATATCCAGAAAAAAAAATCAGAGAGCTTTTAAACTGGTAATTAAAACACCACTCTGACTGTTTCCAAGTTTTGAAGGAAATATTCTGTCGACTTAGACCAGTTAAGCTGTCCCTGCTCTGTGCTATCCCCCTTACAGCAGACTATGCTATCATGACCTGTGTGTCTGCCAGTCTTTGTCCATTGGTTGTGAGATTTTGCAGAGCAGAAACTGTCTGCTTCTTAATATTGCAAAGAATGTTAAGTGTTCAGAAGCATTTTTAGAAGGTGAAATTAACTTTAATGATGCAAGACCCTCACCCAATATAAGCCTACTTCTCCAATTTCAGAGAACTAAATGTTTCTCACCAATAATGCACCCCAAAGACTTAATACCAAACTTGTGAAATAAAATGGATCTTTATTTTTTCTTTTCTAATATCAAGATGATATTCTATTTAATTTGTCTCTGCAGTTCCAATATATTCCTAGGCCTTAAGTTTAAAGAGAAGGAGGAGTTTTCAAAAGCTTACTCTTATCAGTATTTTATGATAGTGTTCACATCCTCTGTCATAATTTTTTCTGAAACTTTCAGCAATGCCATACCCATAGATATATTTTTTCTTACATTTCCCTTCTTCTGTTTAGCTTCCCGTCTCCTACCAAAAACTAAAACTCGGCATGTCGGCTTCTTTCCTCCCTCTCTTTCCCTCTCTCTCCTACCTCTCTTCTGCTGCTCACAAAGCACAAGCACACACACAACTTTCTTTGTTTATTCCCCTAGTGAGTGTGTCCATGTCTACAATGGTAAAAACTTACACAAGACAAGCTGGGTTATCTGGGCTTGAAATCTTGGATAAAAGAATTGGTGGATATAAGAGAAAGAAAAGTGCATAAACATTTCAGGAAGAAGAGCCAAAGGGCAGAGAAAAAGAAAAGATAAAAATAGCCATGAAAAGATGTTCAACATCACTCATTATCAGAGAAATGCAAATCAAGACCACAATGAGGTACCATTTCACACCAGTCAGAATGGCTGCGATCCAAAAGTCTGCAAGCAATAAATGCTGGAGAGGGTATGGAGAAAAGGGAACCCTCTTACACTGCTGGTGGGAATGCAAACTAGTACAGCCATTATGGAAAACAGTGTGGAGATTCCTTAAAAAATTGCAAATAGAACTGCCTTATGACCCAGCAATCCCACTGTTGGGCATACACACTGAGGAAACCAGAATTGAAAGAGACACATGTACCCCAATGCTCATTGCAGCGCTGTTTATAATAGCCAGGACATGGAAGCAACCTAGATGTCCATCAGCAGATGAATGGATAAGAAAGCTGTGGTTCATATACACTATGGAATACTACTCAGCCCTTAAAAAGAATAAATTTGACTCAGTTCTAATGAGATGGATGAAATTGGAACCGATTATACAGAGTGAAGTAAGCCAGAAAGAAAAACACCAATACAGTATACTGACACATATATATGGAATTTAGAAGACAGTAATGATGACCCTATATGTGAGACAACAAGAGACACAGAGGTATAGAGTGGACTTTTGGACTCTGAGGGAGAGGGAAAGGGTGGGAGGGTTTGGGAGAATGGCAATGAAACATGTATATTTTCCTGTAAGAAACGAAACGCTAATCTATGTTCAATGTAGGATGCAGGATGTGTGGGGCTGATGCACAGGATGATTCAAGTAGAGGATGTGGGGTGGGAAGTGGGAGGGGGCTTTGGCATTGGGAGATTGTGTTCACCTATGACTGATTCGTGTCAATGTATGGCAAAACAAATACAGTATTGTAATTTAAAAAATAAATAAATTTAATTAAAAAAAATAGCCATGAGTCTAGAAAATCTGAATTTAGCTATAGTTTAAAGTAAATTATTTTCCATACTTTTATTTCTGAAGATCATGAAAATATATGTGTTACCTATCCTACCTAAACTGTGTTTCCAAATTAACCATTATAATTGTACACCTGTTTTATTTGATACTGATATTGACTTTGTTCTAGTTAATTTTACATAGACATTACACCTGCATCTCCCTAAAGATAATATTTGTTACAGCAATTGAAATGCATAATTTGATAGGAAACAGAAACAGTGTAAATAATTAGCTGATTTACAACTTGCTTTAGATAACATCTTCAATTATTAAAATAATTAGTGAAATTGAATTCAAGATAAAAACCTCAGCTTAGTTTGAACTTGTCCTTGAAGCTACTGTCTGACCCATTTAACATATTACCTACTGAAATATTAATAGAGAGGAATTTTAAGCTTTGTGTTTAAGGTGACTTTTTTTAGTTGACTTCAATTTTTAAAATTCCTTTCTCTCTTATATTCCTTCCCCTAGATAAAAGGATACTGAACATATCAATACAAATTACTTTAGTTCATTTTCTTTGAGAGTCTGTGTTCCTTTAGCAAAAGGTTTGCAAGACCTTGATGTATCTCTGTTTTGGGGGCTCCTCTGCAAGAGCTGTTTAATTCATCTTCTTTCTTTTATATTATTCAAAAAATATATAACCATTTTTATTAGATAATATTGTTTGCATTAAAATAATAATACTCCTAAAACAAATGATTATGAACATTAAAGAAAGTCTGATTACAACGGAAATGTTCAAATTGCTACTGATTCTCAAAATAAGTTTTGACCATTTATTTGAGTTTCTGTATAATTGGGATGCTTACTGATTTATGATATAAATATGTACATTAGTAATAGGACTATTTTCCCCCATTTTCAAAGGCAATTTAACACAATTTTATGGGCTCAAAGAAAAGGAGGACAAAAATGTCCTATATCTCCTTTAAGTATCACAAATTTGCTTATTATATACAAAGAAGTCATGCAGGGAGAATGTAAGTACAGATTACTTCCTACCATGACACTGCTTAAAATGTGTAAGTTTGGGAATATGGACTTGAGCAGGCCCCCATGGCTACCTGCTCTGTCTTATTTACACATATATTTCAGTCTAGCTTATTTTTCAAACAAAACTGAGAATGTTTGTATCATATGGAGAACAGATCTTTTGTTTCCCTCTTATGAATTACTGCTTCTCTAACTACAATGGCTCATAACCTCAACGAGACTGATTTCTGAATCCTTAATGCAATAGTAGAGTTCTTGTATATCAATTTTGTCTTTTTGGCTTCTCTGAAAATCTGGTACCTAAGCTCTTTACCATCTATTTGTTCCAAAAGGACCACAACTTCCCCTATAAGAGTCATAACAGACAAACACAACAAGAATTCCTATAACTCATGGTCTCCTACTCCACAAGGAAACTGGAATTCACCTAGGGAGATTTATGGCATCCCCATAGTAAATATAATTTGACCTACAAGTTAATCTGAACAAAAGCGACTATAAATGACATGAATTGTTCTTCCTATCTACTAAAATAGCATTTTGTGTCACTAAATACTATTATTTTTTTTAAACAACAAAGCTAAAATAGACAAGAAATCTTAGTTCACCACTTTGATGACAGACTACATCTCTTTATTCAACAACATTGTGGAAATCCTGACATCTGTATTAATATTAAAACCTATGATCTTTCCTAGGAACATAAATTACCCTGCAAATTGATATCTTCTACTGGATATCATAATCTAAATCCAAATAAAATCCCAATGAGAGTTAAGATTGTTTTCCAAATAGAAGTCTCAGATTGAGGTTTAACCAAGACTTTCAACAGCCTTTCATACAAGTATTTATTTTTCTAAAACTTTTGTGGGTTTCATCCAGCAATATCTATAGATAAACTGGAATATATTCTGACATGCTGCAACTATAAAAGAATTTTAAATTTAGGTCAATTTAACAGTTTTATTAAGTGCCTTCTATGCTTCAGTTGGTGATTGCAGCCATGAAATTAAAAGATGCTTACTCCTTGGAAGGAAAGTTACGATGAACCTAGATAGCATATTCAAAAGCAGAGACGTTACTTTGCCCCAAAATGTCCATCTTGTCAGTTCAGTTCAGTTCAGCTGCTCAGTCGTGTCTGACTCTTTGTGACCCCATGAAATGCAGCATGCCAGGCCTCCCTGGAGCTACCGGAGTTCACTCAAATTTTCTTTTTATTTATTTATTTATTTTTAATACTTTAGTCTACATTACAATACTGTATTTGTTTTGCCATACATTGACATGAATCAGCCACAGGTGTACACAAACTCCCAATGCTGAAGCTCCCTCCCACCTCTCACCCCATATCATCTCCCTGGATCATCCTGTGCACCAGCCCCAAGCATCCTGTATCCTGTATTGAACATAGACTGGCGCTTCGTTTCTTACGTGATAGTATACATGTTTCAATGCCATTCTCCCAAATCATCCCACCCTCTCCCTCTCCCTCAGAGGCCAAAAGTCCATTCTATATGTCTGTGTCTCTTTTGTTGTCCCACATAGAGGGTCATCATTACTATCTTTCTAAATTCCATATATATATGTGTCAGTATACTGCATTGGTGTTTTTCTTTCTGGCTTACTTCATTCTGTACAATAGGCTCCAGTTTCATCCATCTCATTAGAACTGAGTCAAATTTATTCTTTTTAATGGCTGAGTAATACTCCATTGTGTATATGTACCACCGCTTTCTCATCCATTCATCTGCTGATAGACATCTAGGTTGTTTCCATGTCCTGGCTATTATAAACAGCGCTGCAATGAACATTGGGGTACATGTGTCTCTTTCAATTCTGGTTTCCTCGGTGTGTATGTCCAGCAGGGGGATTGCTGGGTCATAAGGCAGTTCTATTTGCAATTTTTAAGGAATCCCCACATTGTTTTCCATAGTGGCTGTACTAGTTTGCATGCCCACCAACAGTGTAAAAGGGTTTCCTTTACTCCACATCCTCTCCAGCATTGGAGTTCACTCAAATTTACATCCATCGAGTCAGTGATGCCATCTCATTCTCTGTTGTACCCTTCTCCTCCTGCCCCCAATCCCTCCCAGCATCAGAGCCTTTTCCAGTGAGTCAGCTCTTCTCATGAGGTGGCCAAAGTACTGGAGTTTCAGTTTTAGAATGATTCTTTCCAAAACACACCCGGGAGTGATCTCCTTTAGAACGGACTGGTTGGATCTCCTTGCAGTCCAAGAGACTCTCAAAAGTCCTCTCCAGTACCACAGTTCAAAAGCATCAATTCTTTGACACTCAGTTTTCTTCACAGTCTAACTCTCACACCCATACATGACCACTGGAAAAACTATAGTCTTGACTAGATGGACCTTTGTTGGTAAAGTAATGTCTGTTTTTTAACATGCTGTCTAGGTTGATCATAACTTTCTTTTAAAGGAGGAAGCGTCTTTTAATTTCACGGCTGCAGTCACCATCTGCAGTGATTTTGGAGCCCCCCAAAATAAAGTCTGACACTGTTTCTCCATCTATTGCCCAGGAAGTGATGGGACGAGATCCCATGATCTTCATTTGCTGAATGTTGAGCTTTAGCCAACATTTTCACTCTCCTCTTTCACTTTAACCAAGAGGCTTTTTAGTTCCTCTTCACTTTCTGCCATAAAGGTGGTGTCATCTGTATATCTGAGGTTATTGATACTTCTCCCAGAAATCTTGATTCCAGCTTGTGCGTCTTCTAGCCCAATGTTTCTCATGATGTTCTCTGCATGTAAGTTAAATAAGCAAGGTGACAATATAAAGCCTTGATGTACTCCTTTTCCTATTTGGAACCAGTCTGTTGTTCCATGTCCAGTTCTAACTGTTGCTTCATGACCTGCATACAAATTTCTCAAGAGGCAGGTCAGGTGGTCTGATATTCCCGTCTCTTGAAGAATTTCCACAGTTTATTATGATCCACACAATCAAAGGCTTTGGCTATGTTTTTTCCAGTAGTCATGTATGGATGTGAGAGTTGGATTGTGAAGAAGGCTGAGTGCTGAAGAATTGATGCTTTTGAAATGTGGTGTTGGAGAAGACTCTTGAGAGTCCCTTGGACTGCAAGGAGATCCAACCAGTCCATTCTAAAGGAGATCAGTCCTGGGTATTCTTTGGAAGGAATGATGCTAAAGCTGAAACTCCAGTAGTTTGGTCACCTCATGCAAAGAGTTGGCTCATTGGAAAAGACTCTGTTGCTGGAAGGGATTGAGGGCAGGAGGAGTAGGGGACAACAGAGGATGAGATGGCTTCATGGCATCACTGACTCGATGGACGTGAGTTTAAGTGAACTCTGGGAGTTGGTGTTGGACAGGGAGGCCTGGCATGTTGCAATTCATGGGGTCACAGAGTCTGACACGACTGAGTGACTGAACTGAACTGATGCTTCAGTTTCCATTTCAGGAGCAGTGTTTAAATGGTGGGGTAGATATTATACAGATTATATTACAAAGATTATGACAGTAATGCTAAAGGTGTCATGAAATCTTTTTTTTTTTAAATTTAAGGTGACCTGGGGTTATTAAGTGTAGAATTTACTTAATAAATTGAATTAGAGGACCTTCTCTGGTAGCTCAGCTGGTAAAGAATCTGCCTGCAATGTAGGAGACCCTGGTTTGATTCCTGGGTTGGGAAAATTCCCTGAAGAAGGGATAGGCTACTCACTGCACTATTTTTGGGCTTCCTGATGGCTCAGCTGGTAAAGATTCTGTCTGTAATGCAGGAGACCTGAGTTTGATTCCTGGGTTGGGAAGATCTCCTGGAGAAGGGAACAGCCACTCACTCCAGTACTGGAGAATCCAACGAACTGTATAGTTCATGGGGTTGCAAAGAGTCAGATATGACTGAGTGACTTTCACTTGGACTTTTACTTTCAAATTGAATTAGAAGATATCCAATTAATGTTCAACATTCACTCATTTTGGGGTGAGCAAAACACTGGATCATGGAAAAAGCAAGAGAGTTCCAGAAAAACATCTATTTCTGCTTTATTGACTATGCCAAAGCCTTTGACTATGTGAATCACAATAAACTGTGTAAAATTCTGAAGGAGATGGGAATACCAGACCACCTACCTGCCTCTTGAGAAATCTGTATGCAGGTCAGGAAGCAACAGTTAGAACTGGACATGGAACAACAGACTGGTTGAAAATAGGAAAAGCAGTACATCAAGGCTGTATATTGTCACCCTGCTTATATGCAGAGTGCATCATGAGGAACGCTGGACTGGAAGAAACACAAGCTAGAATCAAGATTGCAGGGAGAAATATCAGTCACCTCAGATATGCAGATGACACTACCTTTATGGCAGAAAGTGAAGAGGAACTAAAAAGCCTCTTGATGAAAGTGAAAGAGGAGAGTAAAAAAGTTGGCTTAAAGCTCAACATTCAGAAAACGAAGATTATGGCATCTGGTCCCATCACTCCATGGGAAATAGATGGGGAAACAGTGGGAACAGTGTCAGATTTATTTTGGGGGCTCCAGAATTACTGCAGATGGTGATTGCAGCCGTGAAATTAAAAGACGCTTACTCCTTGGAAGAATAGTTATGAGCAACCTAGATAGCATATTCAAAACAGAAACATTACTTTGCCGACTAAGGTCCGTCTAGTCAAGGCTATGGTTTTTTCAGTAGTCATGTATGGACCTGAGAATTGGACTGTGAAGAAGGCTGAGTGCTGAAGAATTGATGCTTTTGAACTGTGGTATTGGAGAAGACTTTTGAGAGTCCCTTGGACTGCACGGAGATCCCACTGGTCCATTCTGAAGGAGATCAACCCTGGGATTTCTTTGGAAGGAATGGTGCTAAAGCTGAAACTCCAGTACTTTGGCCACCTCATGCGAAGAGTTGACTCATTGGAAAATACTCTGATGCTGGGAAGGATTGGGGGCAGGAGGAGAATGGGAGTACCAAGGATGAGATGGCTGGATGGCATCACTGACTCGATGGACGTGAGTCTGAGTGAACTCCAGGAGTTGGTGATGGACAGGGAGACCTGGCGTGCTGCGATTCATGGGGTCGCAAAGAGTCGTACAGGACTGAGTGATTGAAGTGAACTGAACTGAAAACACTGATGCTGTTAGTAAGAATATTAATTTACTTAACATGAAACTCCTTTAAAAGGTTTATCTAGCCAAGGCAAGCACACTTGCAAGTGCCATAGAAATTCCCTGGGCCTTTTCCCATTTCTTCTATATCTTTCAGCAATAGCTCTATCTGTCCTTTTCATTAATTGGACATGCATTTCTGACTTGCCTCTTGGCCTGTAGTCTTATGAACATTTTTGTTGTTGCTGTTCTTTGTTCTCTGTATTACAGCTGAAGATTAAAACTCTTCCTTTCCTTCTGCATGGATATTATAGAGTCCATAGGAGGGGGCAATACTCTTAAGGATATGTTGGCATATTAACATTCAACCCTCTAGGAAAATAAGACAAAGACATAAACAGTCGATTTCCATGCTATGAAACTCTCACTGCAGCTGATATCAAACCATCAGAGTGATATTACTGAACAGTGATGAGACGTTCTCAGTTCAGAAAGCAGAAAAATCTGACTCTAACACACCACTGAATATTTCCTTTATAATACAATTTTGATATGATCCATAAGTATTGGCATAAGTGTCAAGTACATAAATAAAAAACTAAGAATTTGTGACACATGGTAGTGAAAATTAAAAAGAAATCTCCTGCTGTAAGAGAAAAAAAAAATGAAATTAAGAGACAAAAACAAGCAAATGAAGAACAGTCATTCCTGGGCCATGTAGAAATAGTAGGATTCAGAATCAAATACATCAAAAACTTCTGATTTCACTAGAATAAAAGTATTCCTCTCTTTCATGTAAACTTTTATTAACATATGGAACATTTAATGTGAAAATTGGAAAAATCCTGATGCTGAGAAAGATCGAAGGCAAGAGAAGAGGGGACAGCAGAGGACAAGATGGTTGGATGGCATCACCGACTCAATGGACACGAGTTTGAGCAAACTCTTGGAGTTGGTGATGGGCAAGGAAGCCAGCATGCTGCAGTCCATGATATTGCAAAAAGCCAGACACGACTGAGCAGCTGAACAACAACAACAACAATATGGACATCATAACCATTCACAAATGTCTTTTTATTTAATCAAAGTATGCATCAAAAAGGTGCTACTTATAGGGTACCTTGAGATTAATTGTGGCTATAAATCATTCTTAGGCCAAAAAAAAAAAAGTGAATGGAAGTGACATGTGTAACATCCACGTTGTTAGATTGCTAAGTTATGTTTGACTACTTATGACCCATGGACTGTAGCACTCTAGGCTTCTCTGTCTATCTACCAGTGCTCTTCCATTGTCTCCCAGAATTTGCTAAACTTCATGTTCACTGAGTCCAGTGACTATACAGCAATGTGTTGACATGGCTGTGCCATGAGAAATTTGGACTAACATATGCAATGCAGTAACCTTGGAGACTGGCCTGGATATGCTGAACAAGAATTCTCAGTTAAAAAAAAAGAAATTGTTGTGTTAAGCTACGGGATTTTTGTGTGTTTATTTTTACCTAAGCCAACATATCTTATTTTTGCTAATAAAATAAAAAAAATCGATGGGTTCATAGTTCTTATTCTTCGATGTAGGGTCAGTAAATCTCTAATTTAAATTTATAAAACCTTGAGTTAAAGGACTCTTCCAAACAGTGCACGTCAAATAATTCCCCATAATTCTCCCCAGGAAACTGGTACTGGATGTGTGGAAAGTGGAAATTTGTTCATTTTCCTTAATAGAATTTTTAATGTGGAGAGATTACGTGATTTTTATTATATTGTGTGTGTCCTCCTGTATTTCTCAAATCCACTCTTAAGACCAAGTAAACCCTGCATGACTGCTGCATTTAACACACAGTGTGCAAAAACATATAAGAATATCCATTAAAGAATATTTTGACTTTGATCTATCACTTTCTGAAGCACTGTTTTATAGTTTTTTAGTAATAATGAAGCTATATGTATTGGTACTGTCCTTCTAAAGTTACATTGCAGTTATAGAAGAATGATAGTGACTATATTACAAACAACTGGGGAAAGTTATCAGTCTAAACCCACTTTACTTCCTGTATCAAATAAGAAGCCCAAGACTGAAAACTGTTCTTAGGTGATTCTAATCTTGTTTTCTCTATTCTTTATTATAAAATACTATGGTAAAGATTATGGATATCTCACTCTATAACTCCTTATGAGACTTTAAGCCAGTTATTTAAATTCTCAGTCCTGTAGTATCTTCCTCAGAAACACACACCTCTATCTTGCTGGTTTAATGAGGATGAATTAAAGTAACCATGTAGAATTCCTGAAACATATACATTATTCTATTCCTCAGAACATAAAAGCTATTTTATCCAAAGTTTTTAATATGATAAGATTATTTATTTTACCTTATTCAAATGTCTATAATAATGTATATTTGAATCATGTGGATTTCCATATTTCACCTTTCCACAAGGAGTTCCCAATCTCTGATCTATAGTGTACAATGCCTTGTATTTGCATATTCTAAAGTTTACATTAATAGTTATCTCATTGCACTATAACACATCCCTATCACTTGCAAAAGTTATTCACAATTAACTGCTGAGAAAATTAATACTAAAGCATATTATCTGGCTGCCCAAGTGTCATAATAATATACCTGAAGTTTCTTGGTTCTTTTACTATTATTTCCATAAGTCCATGATGGTTACAAGCTGATGATCAGATAAATGAAAGATAGACATATGAAACATTTTAAACTGTAAATTTTAAAATATTTGATACTCAGTGACAACTACATATTACTAGCAAAATTATTCCTATCATAGTGCCTTGAATCAGCCTAGAAATTTCACAGCCACATAATAATAGTATAGATATATCTTACTTTGGTGGCAACAAGTATATTTTCATGTTGGATTATTTTCCCAATTTCACTAGAAAGTTTCAAAGTTGATTTTTTTCAATTTTTTTACTCTTCTGTTTGTCATTTCTAATGATTGTTCATATTTGTTGACTGTATATTCTGATAATTTGCTACTAAGAAGAAGTTTCAATATATGTGCCTCACTTGAGTCCTGCAATGTATGTATGTTTGTGTGTGTGTGTAGACACACACCCAACTGTGAAGTCGTTGATTGTAAAGCCTCATTGAATCAGCCTGGGGAATCCTTCAACACTGGGCTCAAATACTAATTAGGTCCTTTTCTATTAAGAGTACAAATTACACATCTTTTCTGCTCCTTTAGCACCTCACACATATCTCTGTTGGAGCAATTTCCACTCTACACTGAAGTTGCTTCCCTGGTGGCTCAGATGGTAAAGCGTCTGCCTGCGATGCGGGAGACCTGGGTTTGATCCCTGGGTTGGGAAGATCTGGAGAAGGAAACGGCAACTCACTTCAATACTCTTGCCTGGAAAAATCTCACTGACGGAGGAGCCTGGTAGGCTACAGTCCATGGGGTCGCAAAGAGTCGGACACGACTGAAGGACTTCAATTTCACTTTCACTTTGTAAATATATGTCCTTCCTAATTAGATTGCAATGAGTAGAATGAACTGAAATTATGGGATCAAAAAAAAAATAGGATCTACAAACTGCATATCCTTTCTTCATATTTCATGCTTATCCTAGCTGCTCAAACATCAAAACCCAGTAAACCACCTATAAGTCATATTTCTAGTTTAAAGCTTATGTCCACTTGCTTGCCTGTGCAACCCTATAAGTCAAAACGCAACCTCCATAAAGACGGAATTCATCTCTACACCCAGAAAACATCTACTATGATATTTGAATTAGCCTGACATTTCACAGATTATTGCTCTTGCAGCACAATTGATGTCACAGAGAATTCTGCCAAAGTCAAACAATTCTTACCCTGACCAGAAAAACATCACAGTGACATGAAATAAATGCAAAACCTATCTGAATTAATACGATTTATATTGTGACAATATTTGATGAATAAAAGTTTCAATTTTTTTTATAAAATGATGATTCCCTGGTGAGACAGATGTGAAAATATAGTCCTTTAATATGAAGTCATGACACCAGGATGAAAATGATGAACTTCTGTAAGAACTAATATTGACAAGTTCGGTTTGCATTTAAGTTCAGCAAGGTGTCTATGTGTTTGTACAAATATCAAATTGTCTTTTGTAGCACAGAAGACTAACATTGTAGTTCTTCTCGTCTCACCTCTCTAGATAGGTATTATCCCCAAAAGGAATAGCATTAATGTCACATATTAATAACTTGAAAGATGTTGTAACAAGACTCTACCTGGATCTTCCTTCATATATGTGGGCAAAGAGAAGACTCTAATGACTACCTTGCTGCAAATGAATAACTATGGGATGCATCTACTTCTGCTTCATTGACTATGCTAAAGCCTTTGACTGTATAAATCATAACAAACTGGAAAATTCTTAAAGAAATGGGAATACCAGACCACCTTACCTGCCTACTGTGAAACCTGAATACAGGTTAAGAAGCAATAGTCAGAACTCAACATGGAAAAATGGACTGATTCAAAATTGGGAGAGGAGTACATAAAGGCTATACATTGTCACCCAGCTTATTTAACTCCTATCCAGAGTACATCATGTGAAGTGCCAGGCTGGATGAAGCACAAGCTGGAATCAAGGTTGCTGATAGAAATATCAATAACCTCAGATATGCAGATGACACCATCCTTATGGGAGAAAGCAAAGAGGAATTAAAGAGCCTCTTGATGAAGATGAAAGAGGAGAGTGAAAATGCTGGCTTAAAACTCAACATTCAAAAACTAAAATCATGGCATCTGGTGCCATCACTTTATGGCAAATTGATGTGGAAACAATGGAAACAGTGACAGATTCTATTTTCTTGGGATCCCAAATCACTGTGGATGGTAACTGCAGCTATGAAATTAAAAGATGTTTGCTCCTTGGAAGAAAAGCTGAAAACCTAGATAGCATATTAAAAAGCAGAGACATTACTTTTCTGACAAAGGTCCATATAGTCAAAGCTATCTATGGTTTTTCCAGTAGTCAAGTATTGATGTGAGAGCTGGACAATAAAAAAGGTTGAGCACCAAAGAACTGATGCCTTCGAACAGTGGTGCTAGAAAAGACTCTTGAAAGTCCCCTGGATAGCAAAGAGATCAAACCAATCCAATCCTAAAGGAAATCAACCCTGAATATTCATTGAAAGGACTGAGGCTGAAGCTGAGGCTCCAATACTTTGGCCAACTGATGCAAAGTGTCTACTCATTGGAAAGGATCCTGATGCTAGGAAAGATTGAAGGTGGGAGGAGAAGGGGGAGACAGAGGATGAGATGGTTGGATGCATCACTGACTTAATTGACATGAGTCTGAGCAAACCCTAGAAGAAGGTGAAGGACAGGGAAGTCTGGTGTGCTGCAGTCCATGGGGTCACAAAAAGTCAGATACGACTAAGCAACTGAGCAATAGCATGGAGTATTAGGACATGGGTGTAGTCTTCCAGAGACTTAACTCACAGTGCTTCAAAGTAACCAAATTTATTTTGACTTTTGCAAAGCTTGTCTGATGGGGTAGAATACATATTTCTCTTCTATTATTTGGGTGAATGTGGATATTTTTACAAATGTTTATATTTCTTCTTAACACAATAGGATTCTAAAATTTATAGCTGAGGTTTCTTTTACTTAACTCCTTTAACATTTTTTTTTTCAGATTAAGTGGCTTTAAAATCAATTGTTCCTTTTATGCCCTGGCTATTAGAAACAGTGCTGTGATGAACATTGGGGTACACGTGTCTCTTTCAATTACGGTTTCCTCGGTGTGTATGCCCAGCAATGGGATTGCTGGGTCATAAGGCAGTTCTATTTGCAATTTTTTAAGGAATCTCCACACTGTTTTCCATAGTGGCTGTACTAGTTTTCATTCCCACCAACAGTGTAAGAGGGTTCCCTTTTCTCCACACCTTCTCCAGCATTTATTGCTTGTAGACTTTTGGATCATAACCATTCTGACTGGTGTGAAATGGTACCTCACTGTGGTCTTGATTTGCATTTCTCTGATAATGAGTGATGTTGAGCATCTTTTCATGTATTTGTTAACCATCTGTATGTCTTCCTTGGAGAAATGTCTGTCTAGTTCTTTGGCCTGTTTTTTGATTGAGTCGTTTATTTTTCTGGAATTGAGCTGCATAAGTTGCTTGTATATTTTTGAGAGTAGTTGTTTGTCAGTTACCTCATTTGCTATTATTTTCTCCCATTCCAAAGGCTGTCTTTTCACCTTGCTTATAGTTTCCTTTGTTGTGCAGAAGCTTTTAATTTTAATTAGACCCCATTTGTTTATTTTTGCTTTTATTTCCAGTAATCTGGAAGGTGGGTCATAAAGGATTCTGCTGTGACTTATGTTGGAGAGTGTTTTGCCTATGTTCTCCTCTAGGAGTTTTGTAGTTTCTGGTCTTACGTTTAGATCCTTAATCCATTTTGAGTTTATTTTTGTATATGGTGTTAGAAAGTGTTCTAGTTTAATTCTTCTCCAAGTGGTTGACCAGTTTTCCCAGCACCATTTGTTAAGAGATTGTCTTTTCTCCATTGTATATTCTTGCTTCCTTTGTCGAAGATAAGGTGTCCATAGGTGTGTGGGTTTATCTCTGGGCTTTCTGTTTGTTCCATTGATCTATATTTCTGTCTTTGTACGAGTACCATAGTGTCTTGATGACTGTGGCTCTGTAGTAGAGCCTGAAGTCAGGCAGGTTGATTTCTCCAGTTCCATTCTTCTTTCTCAAGATTGTTTTGGCTATTTGAGTTTTTTTGTATTTCCATACAAATTGTGAAATTATTTGTTCTAGCTCTGTGAAAAATACTGCTGGTAGCTTGATAGGGATCAGCAGATGAATGGATAAGAAAGCTTGGTACATATACACAATGGAGTATTACTCAGCCATTAAAAATAATACATTTGAATCAGTTATAATGAGGTGGATGAAACTGGAGCCTATTATACAGAGTGAAGTAAACCAGAAAGAAAAACACCAATATAGTATACTAATGCATATATGTGGAATTTAGAAAGATGGTAACGATAACCCTGTATGCGAGACATCAAAAGAGACACAGATGTATAGAACAGACTTTTGGACTCTGTGGGAGAGGGAGAGGGTGGGATGATTTGGGAGAATGGCATTGAAACATGTATAATATTATGTAAGAAATGAATCGCCAGTCTAGGTTCAATGCAGTATACAGGATGCTTGGGGCTGGTGCACTGGGATGACCCAGAGAGATGGTATGGGGAGAGAGGTGGGAGGGGGGTTCAGGATTGGGAACTCATGTACACCCATGGTGGATTCATGTTGATGTATAGCAAAACCAATACAATATTGTAAAGTAAAATAGAGTAAAATTTAAAAAAAAATCAGCTGTTCCAAATACAAATGAACTGGATTCTAGTTGGAAAAAATAGAGTTATGAGATTCATGCTTTGTTTGCTCTTTATGAGAATTAATCTGCATTTTGTCTCTGCCCTTATTTTTGTGCACATATGGTGTGGAGCATTGCCCACTGGTTGGAGACCCCTGTGATACAATGGGGAACTGAGCAATGACATTTTAGGACATAAAATCCAGATTCTAAGTATCATTTTTGTGGCATTATTTTTATTTACTTCATTTGTTTTCTTAACAAGATGCATTTATTACAATTGTCCTAAGGATTGCTTAATTCAATAAGAATATATGATAAATAGGTAGACAGATTCCAACAGTTCAGATTCCTATAAGGAAAGAAAAAGATACATAATTGCTGGGGTAAAATGATAAAGTGAAAACCAAATAATGTAATTTTATGTTTATATTGTTAATCAAATCTTAATGTATATTGTATGTATATGTGTGTGTGTGTGTGTGTGTGCCTATGCTCTTGGTAGCAGAATAGACCAAACCTCTATTATAGAAGATTTCTAATCGTTATTTTATTAATTTTTGCAAAAATTTTTGAGAACAAATGGAGAGAGTCTGAAGTATTCATTGCATTAATATAAAAATATAAATACAAGTTTAATAATAATCATAGGAAAAAGTTGAGATTACAGTTAAATATTTATTTGGGTTGATGAGCAAAGCCCTGCATCTAGCTAGCACCTATGGATGTCAGCAGTTGCATATAGCTGATCAAATTCATTTTTATAATCTATCGTGTTTACCCACCATGCATTCAGGATTTATAGAATCATTGTAAATGTGGTAACTTTCCAGCTCTCTACTTTCACATATATTCTCATGTCTACATTCTTTTATTCATTTACCTACAACCATTAATAAATAAATATGCATACATGTTCATACAAAGAAAGGAAGCCTGTATTCAGTTAACTATATAGTTCCATGCACAGATAATCATGAAGTTGCAAGAGAAATTTATAAATGAAAGTGACATATGGATGTATATTAAAAATCAGGTATATTGATCAATCAGACATGTAGTGCAATTTAAAAGCATAGAATCATAAGTATATGTAAATCAATTAGGTAAGATCATGTGGAAGAAGAAAAGTGAGCTGAGTGAACAGGTAGATTGACTAGGCAATAAGAAATAGGACTTTCTAAAAGATCAAATAGTCTGTGTATGAGAGAATTGAAATGAGGGTGAAATAGCAGCTTAGTGGCCCATGAAGGAAATGGAGACTGTAGTGCTATGATCTTAAAAAGAGAGCAGGAAGATATTAGTGCAAAACATTTGATTGCTCATGCCAGGAACAATTCAGACTAAGGAATGTACTCTTGGGATTATTAAGTTGGAAATGGAGGAAGTAGAGATACTATATACCAAAATATTCATTATGGGTTTTATTTGCTTCAAGTAATACTTGTGGTCTCTATGGGGACAACGTTGAAAGAAACTCATGCTTCCTATTCTCAAGATTACATTTTAAGTGCATTTTATATTTTCCAGGGTGCAGCTGGTAAATGGGAGACAGGAGTGTCATACATGTATAGCTACCGCACTGGGTTTCTGAAGTTGGTAGTAATGCTGGCTCCTGAAATTCAGTGATACACCAAAAATAAAATGCTTATAAATTATGTTATTGTTAACCAAATGAGACTGAGTTTCTTACTAAAAGATAGTCATTTTTGACTTCCTTGGAAAAGAAGAATAATCTTCCTTAAAATTTAATAACTAGCTTTCAAACTTAAATTGTCCCACCTGCCTAATCTAACAGGTGAATACACCTTTACTGCTTTTCCTGTTACCTTTCTGTTTCTTCAAGTTGAATTATAATATTTGAACTAACTTCCAATAATTTAACATTAAAGCCTCCAAAGAGGTCAATCTTAGGAAATGAAAAAATATGTTTAACGTAAATGATAATTTATAGTCATTTACTCAGAAGTACAAAGCATCGACTAGGAACAGAGAAAGTTGCTCTTTTGAAAGATGCTATCCACCTTATTCTGCCTTTTTCTAATGTCTTTGTTGCTTCTAAGTTCTTTTTGTGCTTTTCCCTAGTCGGTATGTATTCAGTCCTTGACTTAATACCTCCAGATTTCTGATTATAATAATATTTTAGTAGCATTTTGCCAAGAAGGCTCATGTGAGAGTCTAAGTCTCCTTTAACAGGAAATGATAATAAGAGGTGAACAAAGCACTTTTCTGCTTACAATGGAGTTGAGTGTCTGCCATCACCTGTCTGCAATGCTTCATTTACATTAGCAGGGCCTTTTGTTTACAGTACTCATATTTGCTCCAGAAAAAGTAATCATACAAATGGACTGACCCAAAGATTCTCCCTTTGCAGGAACCCAAACAAGGCAGGAGTCTCTATTTTTCCCTGTTTACTATATATCTTTCTGTTTCTCTTCCTGTAAGAAATTTAATCATTTTATTAAGAATTTAGAGAAAAAAAAAGACTTTCACTAATAGAATGCTAATTTTTGATCCCCATCACAAATTTGCATTCTATCTTATCCTTTATTATTTATTTCTTTACATTTTTTAAAATTTAGAAATAATTTTATAAATTTTTAAAAATTCCATCCACAGACATATCTTCAAATATACAAAAATTTTCTTATACCTGCTTCTTCCTGAGTTAAATGTATTTTAGCCAATAATTAATACCAAGAGGATAAAATTATCTTCTCATATAATATAAAATATTAATAACTTTGAGTCATTAGTAGAATAAAAAGCAGGTCATTACTTTGCTCAATGATAAAATATAAAGCTTCTAACTTAAGGAATTTTTACTGTCTTAAAAACAGATCTTAGAGATTTCAAATCAGATATCAATAAGTAGAGGTGTGACAATAAGCCTGTTTTGTATAGAAGGTCAAAGGAAAACAATGAGCTGAAATGGAAAATTTACTAGGTGAATATATGGACAACTTGAAAAAATGGATTTAATTCTTTTCTGCATATAATTTATCCATATAAAACTATCTAACTCCACTTTGGCCACCTCATGTGGAGAGTTGACTCATTGGAAAAGACAGATGCTGGGAGGGATTGGGGGCAGGAGGAGAAGGGGACGACAGAGGATGAGATGGCTGGATGGCATCACTGACTCGATGGATGTGAGTCTGAGTGAACTCTGGGAGTTGGTGATGGACAGGGAGGCCCAGCATGCTGTGATTCATGGGGTTGCAAAGAGTCAGACACGAATGAGCAACTGAACTGAACTGAACTGAACTCCTTTATCAAAAAATTTAGGTAAGCTTATAACACAAACTAAACGGGTTAAAAAATTGTCAAATGGCCAATCTCTAGCTCATTAATTTTTTTCAAATTTTCTTTCATCAGTGCTTTTTTTCAGGAATACAATATGTAATTTTTAAAAATCTCTTATATCATCTCTTTCTCTCATTCTCTTTCCATGTTTTTGCCCCTCTCTCCTTATTCTCTGTATCATTCATAAATGTTTATCTTTATTTAGTGAATTGTGTTATACTAGAAAACATTATTAGATAGAATTGCTCACAATGAAAGCATTTCTCTAGATTAGAATTTCTATTGAAGAAGAAATTCATAGGGCCTGAACTCCATCTTAGGCCTGTTCATGCTGATCATGCTCGGCCACCTTTCCAATGGACTCTGAACTCTGTGTTTAGTGCCTATGAAAACAACAACAGAAGGCTAAGACACCCTCCAGACAGGGGAACCTTGAAGATTGTATCTAGGTTACTCATTGCCTAAGAGAAAACAGACACTAATCACTCCTTCTTCCAGACAGGCCATAAATTTTTTTGTATCTATTGGCGTGTAACCTCAGGTTTATTGATTGTTGGCTAATTGTTTGACTATTTGAGCACATGAGCACATAGCTTGTGAATGATGGAGTTATTGGGACTGTATTTTCCTTGGTTTACATAAGTCTCAAGGAATTTGGAGTGGTGGGTTCAGACACATACACATGGGGTATAAAAGATTTTCACAAATGCTAGCTGGGGCTCTTGGCTAAGAGGAGACTCTGCCTTGGGCCTGCTGGTGTAATAAACTTCACTCCACTATCTGCATTGTCCTTCTGAGTGAGTTTATTTCCCGGAACGCGTGGCTACAACACTATAAATTAAGACATCTTTTGTTATTATTTTCTGCTGCTCTTATTTATTTTTCACTTACTTAGACGTTACCTCCAACCTTTATATTTTTTTTCCATTTTTGAAATTCTACATGTTTACTTGAAATAAATCATTCCATAAGTTTTTAAAGTATGATGGTAAATTAGGGAAAAAGTAGTAAACAGGAAAAAATGAAAGGAAGGAAAGAAAAAATGTGTTGGAAATAGTCTTTAAACAAAATATAAACTGTGTAAACAATGTTTTTCAATTGGAGATTATATCATTTGCCCAAGTACAAATTACTGATAGGCACAACACTTCACATTACTTGAGAATGAATGAGCACATTGCTGCTCTGGCATAGAAGAGGAAGGCATCTTATAGGGAGTGCTGTGAACGAGTTTCTTGTGGGTTAAAAGTCAAGAGACCTGAGCTATGGTCGGAATCCAACCATGATTGTGGCGCAAACTCTCCTAGATTTCAGAAGTCTCATCTGAAAATAAAGATTGCTAAACTTAATGTTTTGGCAGCATATATTCAAGAAACCCATGGATACAAACTTTAAAAATAGCTTACCTTCATAGCAATACAAATCCAGCACCTATTATAGGCTGGATTCACAAATGAGTCTATGCCAGCCTTATTTTCTTACTTTTCTCCTCCTCTTTCAATGGGCAATTTAGTGTTTTTCCAGTACATTCCAAATACAGCAGTTTTGTGTTTGTGGTTATTGCTGGAAAGCCAAGCCAATGAAAACTGCTAGCAGGTCGCCTGGTGTGGCAATCCTCAACATATATGGACTTCACTCTATGGTTGCCAAACCAGGTGGTCTGTCTCCTGCTGTATCAGCACGAACATCTCTCCTCTGATGGCTACTGCTGCACTACAGAAAAAGCATTTTCCTACTGGTAGTTATTTCTTGAGCCTCTTGATGGTGAAGGTCTAAAGTGGCCTTCTGGCTGAAAGGATCTGACGGCTAGAATCAATGGGAGTTCACTGGTGCTCTAGTGATTAGAATTTGGCACTTTCACTACCATAGCCTGGGTTCAGTCCCTGGTCAGGAAACTAGGGAAACAAAAACAAAAGAATGAAACCATTGTCTTGAGTGTTCTCAGGCAATGTTGATCATTCAGTAAGGTGTATCATAGTTCAGTGAAACAGCTGGTTCAGAATTTTATAGAAATATTTCTTACAGTTTACTCTACATTTTACAGGCTTCCTAAGTGGTGCATGGGTAAAAATCTACTTGCCAATGCAAGAGATGCAAGAGACACAGGTTTGGTTCCCTGGATCAGGAAGACTCCCCAGATATAGGAAATGGTGATCCAATCCAGTATTCTTGCCTAGCAAATTCCATGGATGGAAGAGTCTGGCAGGCTCTAGCCCATGGAGTCTCAAAGAGTCGGACATGACAGCACACACCTGCTACCTTGTATAGGACTCAGAAATGAGTAAAAGGAGATTCAATAGAAATATAAATCCTATAGAATAATTCCATATTATGCCTAAAACCACCACTTTAAGATTTAGATAGTAGAATCAAGTTAATATTTTTACATCTAGGTCTCTCTAATTTTATTTCCCCCACCCCAGGTAGCTAAATCTTTCTACTGTAACTGTGCATGCTAAGTAGTTTCAGTCATACCCCATTCTTTGTGACTCTATGGACTATAGTCCTCCAGGTTTCTCTGTTTATGAAATTTTCCAGCCAAGAATATTGGTTTCTATGCCCTCCTCCAGGGAATCTTCCCCACCCAGGAGTGAATCCCCATCTCTTACATTTTCTTCATTGGCAGGCAGGTTCTTTACCTCTAGCACCAGGGAAGCCCACTGTTACGGGACTTCTCTTAAATATTTCTACCCATGTTCCACATATAACCAAATGTCTGAATCCCCCAAATGGACTCAGTTAATATCATTCCTCAGAAGCTTCCTTTACCCCCATAGACAAATAGATTTTAATTAGGGTTTGTTATGTAATTCACCAGATGTCCTTAAACATCCCAAAACTTAGCAGTAGACCAAGTGTAGACTGAGCATAGAGTTATACTTCAAGTGACAAGCACACTGGAGGAAAGAAAAAAAAAAACAAAAAACCTATAGACAAATCTGCCACAAGCTGTGGACAGTGATTATTCCTCTACAACAGAACTGGGCAAAAGTTTTAAGTTCCTCTCTTTCCTTTGCCTTTATCTATATTCTCCAAGAGAGTTACAATTAGGAAGTATGAGGTTTTAAAATTAGATAAGAGGAAAAAATTAGTTTTAAAATATGCTTTATCTACTTCCTGCCAGGATGCTAAAGTAGCAAGAGTGCTGGTTTACAGCCTAGGGAAACCACAGAAGGGAAACAACAAGAGGGAAAAAAAAAATTCCTGGGTGATGTGTGGCTGTTCTGAAACTGCTGTATGAGAGGAATGAGGGCTGCAAGTCCTACTATGAGAGGGAAAACTGTAGCGTTCTTCCTTTGTTCTTTCATCACCATTGGGTTGGGATGAAGGGTCTGCCTCCCATCTTATGACAATTCTACCTCTGGACCAAGTGCCCTCAAGGTAAAATCAAGTCAGTAGAGAAGATCTGTGTTCACAGGACTTGAGATAAACAATATGGGAGCTAATTAACTTAGAGAAGTTTTTTCCTTGACCTTTTAGGATGTGTCTTCATCTTATCCTTGGGGCATAATAGATGAGGTTATGATCCAAAGAATTGGTTTATGGAAAAAGAGTACTCTGACACCATAAGACTCCCTTTACTTCAGGCTCAGTCCACCCCCAACCTTTGAACTCACAAGAGTTTGGGGTTTGACTGGCCTTTGCTCACAGACCAACCACACAGAGAAAGTTAACATAGGAAACTGGAGGTTGCTATTTTTTGAGTTTCACTCTTGGATGGTATCCAAGTACTTGGTTTCTGAAACAATCTCTAAATAATAAGATTGTGTCCCTGAACTACTCTGTTCATATCAGCAACGTGATTTATGGTGAAAACCTGCTTTTCTTTTGAAAGTTGGAAATTTTCATTGTTGCTAGAAGAAGAATGCCAATGTGACCAGTCCCTACTAAAACCCCTCATTTCTGAATCTCAAACAGACTTGCCTGGGTGGAAACATCATTTTGGTGTCACTACATTTTTGCTGCTGGAAAATGGATGTACTCTGTGATCCCTTAATGGGAGGTAGGGTTAAGAAAGAGCTTGGGAAGCCTACAAATATATTCCTCTAGATTCTGCCTGTTTATTCTCCCTAGTTGATCCTTACTATGTCTCTGTAGTAAATCTTAGCACTGAGTACAACTGTATGCTTAGTCCCTTGGGTCCTTCTAGTGAATCTTAAAGTGTGGGCAGTCTTGGGAAGGTGGAAGCATTCACAAAGTAACTGATAAGTGTGGAGGATATGAGGTCCAAGCCAGAATAGCAGTACCCTTGAGGAGCATCGCTATTTCAAAAGAAAAACAAATATTAGATTACCACTTATATCAGAAGCAAAATGTTAGAACAGATGGACTAAGAATTACAAATTATCTTTATAAACATTTTAAGAGAGAACCAGATGCACATTCAAAAGTGAAAATGAAAAGAGTTTAATAAAGACACTGTTTCTGGAAATAGGGACAGGGATAAAGGAACCAAGAAGACTGTTAATAGAAACTTGTTACCAAGAGCAAAAGTTGACATAGAGACTAAAAAAGTCTATCTATATCTGGCAGTGTGGAAAGTCATCACAATGCCTAAGCCTGAAGCAATAAGGATAAGGAATAGCTGCAAGAGCCCAGCAAAACACAGGGCTTAGCTGAGGCATAAGGTCTCCCTCATAGACAGTGGAAAAGTGCAGCCATGCACCAGCCATGGCCTAGGTGGTGGGAGCTAGAGGAACTCAAATACATCCCTCCCAGGTTCCCAGCTATTACTGGTGCTTCTCAATGGCTGAACACAATCAAAAGCCAAAGGATCAGACAGAGGACAGCACCCCCGACACAGAACAGGCAGAGGCAAGTAAAGAGTGAATCTGGCTGGCAAATGGAGAATCTCTGAAAATATTAAGGCCCAAGGTCAAGAATGACATGCCAATTCATGAAATAAAGACAGAACACCAGAGAAAGTACTGTATCAGAAATTCAAAGACCTGAGTTACAGTGCTATTAACATCCCTAAGTAGTTTGATATTTCAAGCAAGCCACTCTATCTCTCTGGGCCTGTTTTAATCTTCTGTTAAAAGATTTTCATGAACTCAAGGGTTTCTTTGAGCTTTAACAATCCATAATTATACATATCTAAATTTCCTATGTGGAATATATGAAGAGAATTACTTTGGGAAATGAGGTTCAGAATTATTTAAGACAGTAGGATAATTATCAGGTAGCAATGATCTGCCTAAAGAAAATTAAGAGAACAGGAGGAAAGGTCATATGTAGGGTTTGTTAGTTACAATGGATTATTAACAGAGCAAAAGTTGGCACACGGAATGATATGAAAATAGAAGAATGCAGCAGAGAACACAAAGAATATTCAGATGAATTAATGAATTCTTCAAATAAACCCAATTTAATATTATCTAATTCAAAGCACAACAGACATAAAGGATAAAATACATAGGCTTGTAATATACTTTTTCCTTTGGAAATAAGAACACCAGGGGTTAATCTATAGAACAGATGAATTTAGGATCAAAGTTTATAAACTCAAATTTTCCTAGAATATTTAGGAAGAATAAATTTATTTGAAAGTGCTTTGGAAACTTAAAATGCCTTTTACATTTTGGGAGGATCAATGAATTGGAATCTTAATAGACTTTTTCCTAAACAGAAAATTGCTTGAATTTTTCTAAGCTCATATTTTTGAAAGAGGAATCAGGATTATGGCAAAAATATGACATGGGGAAAACACAGTTAATTAGCGTGGTGGATTATATTACTCTTTACTAAATGTTCTAGTTTCTGTCCCTGCAGCACCTCTTCAGGGTTTCCCAGATGGTAAGGAATCTGCCTGCCAACAGTGTGTATAGGGCACCCAGGTTTGATCCATGGGTTGCGAAGATCCCCTGGAGAAGGAAATGGCAGCTGTTTCCAGTATTCTTGCTTAGAAACATCCCCTGGATAGAGGAGCCTGGTGGGTGACAGTCTATGGAGTCACAAAGAGTCAGACATAACTAAAATGACTTAGCATGCAATCGTACATTACCTCTTCATGTGAGAAGATAATGCCCTGTTGGACTTTGTGACCTTGAGACTTACTCTGAGTGAGGAAATATAAGTAGGCATACATGTTCTTTTGGGACAGACATTCAGTAACTGGCTTGTATCTTTCCACTCTGTCACAGTGGGTACTCACATACTGGGGAAAGGCTGCTCTAATCAGCCCAGGCCCTAAAGAGATAATGACATGAAGCAAAGCCACAGCCAATCGAAGATGGACATATAATGTTAAAGAGAAATAAACCTTTGCTGTTATAAGTAACAGATTTTTTTGATAGTTGTTACTGTAGCATAACTTAGCTTATCTTAACTGATATAGTTGGTTTCCCAACATATTTACAAAGTTCAGGGTACATATATCCAAAGGAGTTTATACCTGCTCTAGCTGTGCCTTGTTAATTTTAGGATAGAAATACCTCACTAGCTTTTCTTCACTTTCAAGTGGGAACTGAACTCACTCGGGAGTTGTGATTTAAGACCATAGAAAAGCTAAGGAATTACTCCTGTTAACCTCATGCCTCAGCCAAGCTATGATATTTTTTTTTTCTCTTCTTGAGGCAAACCAAAGAGTTTTTATTGCTGGTAGTAATACATTTACTTACTACTCATATTTGAAAGTATTTATTTGATTTACTTCTTTGGACCTTTTCTTGTATCAGGTTCATATGTAATAATTATATTTTCAGTACTGTTGTAAATATTCCCCTGGATAAGCAAGATAACATTAAATTCTGTGTACAATATGTACAATTAAAATGCCTGTTAAACAGAAATAATGCCCCTATACAGACTATGGTGTATAGGTACTCATATTAATACCCAGGCCTAATCCTAGCCAATACCCTAATCATATACATAGAGAGAGAGAAAAGAAAAGAGAGAGTAGAGGGGATAAAACAGCCTAGAAGAGAAGAGAGTGAAGTATCTTAAAAAAAGAGTAGAAATAAATTGCCATAGTAGTTCAAGGCAGGGAGAGATTATGTCTTCAAAAAAAAGGTGGTAAACTGTAATTTACAGGCTGTGTAAAATTCAGACTATGCATGTGTAGCATGTATGTATCAATATTATATGAGTATGAAATGAATGAACTGTAAGCTTAAACATCAGTCCTCTTGCTTGCACTGAAAATGCCAAAGCTCTGAATGGAGAGGGTTTTGCAAGACAATAACCTCACCTGGTAAAATGTGTCAGCAATGCAATTTTTAACTGCTGTGAAGACTGTTTTCTCTTCTCACTCCGATTTCCCTTTGCCACAATTTTTCTTGTTAGTGTAATGCTGGAGTGAACGCAAACATTTTTGGAATATGGCTAGAATATGTTGCATTGGGAATATATTTATTTTAGATACAAGGATATAATTGTGTGGCTCACAGTCACTTCTGTGAAAATTTATTAGCAACTAAACTGATGTAAAAACGTATTCCAGGAATACACCTTCCTGGCCCTAATGTGCAGATTATTTAGTTGGCACTATGACACGAAAGTGTTGATAATTGTGTCTCTATTTACACTTCCTAAACATGAAGCACTACAAGTAGGTGGTAATGTGAGAGAAATAGGATGTGGAGCCGGAAAATAGTCTGTGGCAATTCCTTGTAATTGTTAGGCTAGGAAAATCATAAATGGAAGATAATAGTCTAGAATAGGTGTTATCCTGTCAGGAATCTAGTTGATAATATGGTATATATAATGATTTTTTAAAAAAGGTAGATTTTATCTGTTTTTATAGGACTCACACAATTTTTTTCCAGACTCTTTGTTTGAAGAGAAAACTTTTAGCAGTAAACAATAACATATCAACTTGTAGTATTGTATATTTTACACAATTCAACTTTTAATAAAAATATAATCACTCATGCTCAGTTCAGTTCAGTCATTCATCATATTCAGCACTTTGCAACTCCATTGACTGCAGCACACCAGGTCTCCCTGTCCATCACCAACTCCCAGATTTTACTCAAACTCATGTCCCTTGAGTCAGTGATTCCATCCAACCATCTCATCCTCTGTCGTCCCTTTCTCCTTCTGCCTTCAATCTTTCCCAGCATCAGAGTCTTTTCAAATGAGTCAGTTCTTCACATCAAGTGGACAAATTATTGGAGTTTCAGCTTCAACATCAGTCCTTTCAGTGAATATTCAGGACTAATTTTCTCCAGAATGCACTGGTTGGATCTTAAACCTAAGGAATTCTCAAGAGTCTTCTCCAACACCACAGTTCAAAAGCATCTATCGTTCAGCGCTCAGCTTTCTTTATAGTCCAACACTCACATCAATACATGACTACTGGAAAAACCATTGCCTTGACTAGACAGACCTTTTTTGACAAAGTAATGTCTCTGCTTTTTAATATGCTGTCTAGGCTGGTCATAACTTTTCTTCCAAGGAGCAAGTGTCTTTTAATTTCATGGCTGGAGTCACCATCTACAGTGATTCTGGAGCCCCCAAAATAAAGTCTGCCACTATTTCCACTGTTTTTCCATCTATTTGACATGAATTGATCGGACTGGATGCCATGATCTCTGTTTTCTGAATGTTGAGCTTTAAGCCAACTTTTTCATGCTCCTCTTTCACTTTCATCAAGAGGCTCTTTAGTTCTTCTTCACTTTCTGCCATTAGGGTGATGTCATCTGTGTGTCTGAGGGTGTAGATATTTCTCCCAGCAATCTTGATTCCAGCTAGTGTTTCATCCAGCTCAGCATTTCTCATGATGTACTCTGCATATAAATTAAATAACCAGGGTAACAATATACAGCCTTAACATACTCCTTTTCTTATTTGGAACCAGTCTGTTGTTCCATGTCCAGTTCGAACTGTTGCTTCCTGACCTGCATACAGAATTCTTGAGAGGCAGGTCAGGTGGTCTGGTACTCCCATCACTTTCAGAATTTTCCACAGTTTGTTGTGATCCACACAGTCAAAGGCTTTGGCATAGTCAATAAAGTAGAGATATATAGATATTTTTCTGGAACTCTTGCTTTTTCGATGGTCCAGTGGAAGTTGCCAATTTGATCTCTGGTTCCTTTGCCTTTCCTAAAGCCAACTTGAAAGTCTGGAAGTTCATGGTTCACATATTGTTGAAGCCTGGCTTGGAGCATTTTGAGCATTACTTTACTAGTGTGTGAGATGAGTGCAATTGTGCGGTAGTTTGAGCATTCTTTGGCATTGCCTTTCTTAGAGACTGGAATGAAAACTGACCTTTTCCAGTCCTGTGGCCACTGCTGAGTTTTCCAGATTTGCTGGAAAATTGAGTATAGCACTTTCACACTTTTGAATATAGCATATTGAGTATAGCACTTTCACATCATCATCTTTTAGGATTTGAAATGGCTCAACTGAAATTCCATGACATCCACTAGTTTTTTGGAGTGATACTTCCTAAGGCCCACTTGACTTCAGATTCTAGGTTGTCTGGAACTGGGTGAGTGATCATATCATTGTGATTATCTGGGTTGTGAAGATCTTTTTGTACAGTTCTTCTGTGTATTCTTGCCACCTCTTAATATCTTCTGTTTCTGTTAGGTCAATTTCTCTCCTTCATTGAGCCCATATTTTCATGAAATGTTCTCTTGGTATCTCTAATTTTCTTGAAGTGATCTCTAGTCTTTGCCATTCTATTGTTATCTTCTATTTCTTCCATCATCGATTCCCTTGCTCATAGCTTCACTCATGCTAATAAAACTATTAAAGGAATATTGTAATCTTTAAAAACAGTTTTATGAAATCATTGTCATGTGAAATATGAATAAATGATAAGTACATGTCCAAGAAACATAAATGCAAGAGATTATATGTCAAACAGTTAATCAAAATTAACATTTTATCATTCAGGAATTCATGATATTTATAGTATGTATCAGATTTTAAAATGTTAATTAATTTATTTTTTTTAACTGTTTATTTTTTTTGTTTTTGTTTTTGTTTTTTGCTTTAAGCCAACTTTTCCGCTTTCCTCTTTCACTTTCTTTTTTTCCCATTTTAATTTATTTATTTTTTAAATTACAATACTGTATTTGTTTTGCCATACATTGACATGAATCAGCCATAGGTGAACACAATCTCTCAATGCCAAAGCCCCCTCCCACCTCCCACCCCACATCCTCTACCTGAATCATCCTGTGCATCAGCCCCATGCATCCTGCATCCTACATTGAACATAGATTTGCGCTTCATTTCTTACAAGAAAATATACATGTTTCATTGCCATTCTCCCAAACCATCCCACTCTTTCCCTCTCCCTCAGAGTCCAAAAGTCCACTCAATACCTCTGTGTCTCTTTGTTGTCTCACATATAGGGTCATCATTACTGTCTTCTAAATTCCATATATATGTGTCAGTATACTGTATTGGTGTTTTTCTTTCTGGCTTACTTCACTCTGTATAATCGGTTCCAATTTCATCCATCTCATTGTTTAATGTGTTGCCTTTTTTTCAATTTTAATAAACACCTATATTAATCACTAACTTTATATTTACAATTTTATAATATTTACAGGTTTAAACAAACCTCAAATTATATATAAGCTTCAGGACTCACAAAGCCTGAATCTCTACATATGGATAATGGAAAATTATACTGTAATGGGGATTACAGTATAGAAATGTATGGAAGCAACAAATAGAATAGCATTTATGACATAGATAGTATGAGAATGTGCCATTTGAACTGGAGTCATTAAATACATTCTGAATAATCTAAGTAATCCTGGAGAGATTTTAGTCAACTGATGATCATGTCTGTAGTTCAGTATTTATATTCTGACAGCACTGACAAGGACAGAAAATGATGAGGAATCCTATGAGAGGCATTTACATAAAGGTGATAGGAAAGGTAAACACTGATTCAACGATATCTGTCTATCTACATGTAAAATTACCAAGAGTTGAATGATATTGTCATCCCAAAGTGTCTAGAAGGTTGTTAGCGATAAAATGTTGCTAAAAACTGAAATAAGGTTACTAGCTATCTCCTTATTTCTAAACACCAATTAATTTTTTTCCAGCCCTTATTTTATTAGATATCTCAACAGCATTTGAAAATTAGTAGCATTTCATAGACACTTTCTTATTTTTGATACTCTTGGTTTTTTCCCCCCACATTTTAACTACTCTGTGTCCAGTTTTTAGTTCTATCCTCTGCAGTATTGTTTGAATATCAAAGTTCCTATAAGTCAATACTAGATTATCAAAGTTCCTATAAGTCAATACTAGATTCTCTCCTGCTGGCATATACTTTCTAAAAGACTCATTCAAGTTTTTATTTACCATGAAAGTTGAAAGTTAAGTCACTCATTCATGTCCAACTCTTTGCGACCCCTTGGACTGTAGCCCATCAGGCTCCTCTGTCCATGGGATTCTTCAGGCAAGAATAATGGAGTGGGTTGCCATTTCCTTCTCCAGTGATCTTCCAGACCCAGAGATTGAACCCAGGTCTCTCACATTAGAAGCAGACGCTTAAACGTCTGAGCCACCAGGGAAGCCCAATATATATATATATATATATATATATATATATATATATATATATGACTCACAAACATTAATATTTACTGATTTGGTCAAAAGTTTGGATTTTCCTGTAATGTCTTATGGAAAAATTCAAACAAACTTTTTGGAGAACCCAATATTTGGTTCAGAACTTTGACCTGAGATCAAGTTTCTTTCTCTATCTTATAATATACGTGTTCTTATCGTTATTGTATAACACAATGAAAGTGAAGTGAAAGTGAAATTTTCTTAGTCGTATTGGACTCTTTGAAACCCCATGAGCTGAAGGCTGCCAGGCTCCTCTGTCCATGGAATTCTCCAGGCAAGAATACTGGAGTGGGTCACTGTTCCCTTCTCCAGGGAACCTTCCCAATCCAGGGATTGAACCCAGGTCTCCTATATTGCAGATAGATTGTTTACCATCTGAGCTACCAGGGAAACCCACAATTATTCAATATATGATTATTATTTGTTAGATGTAAGATATATAATATATTAGCCTAATAAATCTAATAATACTGTATATAGATACTGCATATATTATATATGTATTTCCTTTTATTGTTTAGTTGCTAAGTTATGTCCAACTCTTTTGCAACCCCATGGACTATGGCCCACCAAGGCCCTCTGTCCATGGGACTTTTCAGGCAAGAATTCTGGAGGGAGTCGCAATTTTCTTCTCCAAGGGATCTGCCCAACCCAGAGATTGAACCCATGTCTCCTGCCATGTCTCCTGCATTACAAGCTGATTCTTTTACTGCTGGGCCACCAGGAAGCCCATTGTATATGTATGGATAGGGTATATATATAAGAATACATACATAGGACTTCCCAGGTGGCTAAGTGAGAAAGAATCCTCCTGCCAATGCAGGAACTACAAGAGATGCAAGTTGGATCCCTGGGCTGGGAAGATCTCCTGGAGGAGGAAATGGCAGTCCACTTTTGTATAATACTGGGATAATCCCACGGACAGAGAAGCCTGGTGGGCTACAGTTCATGATTTCTCAGAGTCAGACATGGCTGAGCAACTGAGCACACACATATACATGTACGAATATGACTATCCTTCAGTCTGTGAAAGTAACTAAAAACTCTTGGTATAACATGGAATTGAGGATTTTCCTCTATCATCTTTATCTTCTTCCTTGTTTCCTAATAAAATGACTCAATCTTTCATCTACTCTTTTTGAGTCTCCAAGAAGCAGGTTTAGAAACATCCAAACAAACAAATCAGGGCAAATAGCATATTTGGAAGGTGCAGTGAACACAAAGAAGAAGGTATCCATTAATACAGTATTGTAATTTTAATAAATAAATAAATAAATAAATTAAAAAAAAAAAAAAGAAAGGAAGTCAGCAAGTAAGGAATGAATACTAAACCAGGTATCACAGAGAAGAAACAGAACTTAATCTTATAAGAAAATACTGTGAAATGTTATGAAGCAGGCAGAACAAAAGTGTTGAAAGGACACAAAACTAGGATATTTATACATCAATTACTGTAAGCTGTTACTTAAAGGCTATTCCTGAAGGATGTTTATTTCTTGATACTTCTGACATGTGGATGAAAATTGACTTCCATTTTTCAAAAAAAAAAATCTCAGAAACTGAGTTACAGATATTGACAATTGGAAATAGTTTTGATTATACCAAAATGGTAAAGTCTAAGGGATATATGCAGGAAATCTCAGTGATTGCCATGTTCATTCTTTGTAATGCTCAGATTCATTTATTCCCCATGTAAAACTCACTACATCCTGCCAGGTGACAAGTCAAGTTAATGGGACAGGCTGTTGCAGGTGGCCTCAAGAACACAGCTGTTATTCATTGTCTCATTATGTTCATCCATTCTAGTATCCTTTCACCTCAGGTTTGTTTTTAAAGTTCTGAACCCCATGTTAGTATGCCTTAGTCAGATCATAGTTACTGCAGTTGTCTGTTTACAGTAATTACTGGATATGACAGCAACAAGCAATGTCACAGTGAATAACCTGGGTGCAGATATATTCCCACCACCTCATTTTATAGCAGCAATCTCAAGACTGGGCTTCCCAGGTGGCCCAATGGTAAAGAATCCACCTGTCAATGCAGGATATGCAAGAGACACAGGTTCAATCCCTGGGTCAGGAAGATCCCCTGGAGAAGCAAATGGCAACACACTCCAATATTCTTGCCTGGGAAATTCCATGGACAGAGGAGCCTGGCTGCTGCAGTCAATGGGAAAACAAAGAGTCAGATACAAGTAAGCATGCACACACACACACTATCTCAAGACCTAATGATAACTTCAGTAAATTATTTGTCAGCATAGTTACTCCTTTCTTTGCCTGCTAATGTACTTTCATGATAAGCCAAACACAAACAACCAAATGTTCTAAACTAATATGTAATTAAACTCTTTCTTGTCTAAAGGTAAAAGTGTGCCTCCCCTGGGATTAAGGACCTGTTAAGAAAAATTTCATAAATTAATATGTAGTTTAAATAAAAATGTGTTTATTTGTGGTTTATTAGAACTGCAGCTTGGGAGACAGATTGAAAAAGCACTTGAATTGTCCTATGCTGGATAACAAAATGAAAAAAAGGTTTATAAAGGCAAACAACACAAGGTTACAGTTAGTTACATGAATTATATGTTAAGAATTATAATTGGAGCTGGCAAGAAGGGTGTTCACTAAACAAGGATTGGTTGAGGTCTGAAATGACTGCATAGCTTCAAAGGGGAAAAACCTTGAGACCACAAGGTTGCAGATAGCAAATACTATTGCAAAAACAGTTGGTTCCCTTGAGTTTTGTATAGTTCACAGAGAGTTCAGTTGTCAGTGCTGCAGGCGCCTGTCTGAAACTAGATCCTCAGTGACCTCTGGCTCCATTTTGTATACCTGAACTATGATTACTTCATTATGATTTCAATCTTTCACCAGGTCTCTGTTCTAACAGGGCTGAAATTTGGGGTGGTGGGGGGGTGGGGGAAGCAAAATATTCTTGGGTGGATCACAGAAAATAATGTTAAGAAGCATTATTCTTTCTTTCACCTCTTGGTTGTTATTCTAAGAATTGAACAAACATCTACCAATATGCAGCATGATATAATGCCTGCTATACTGTGATTTATAGTAAGAAGTAGATATTTGGTCTTCATCCTCTTTCCTGGCACAGAATTTCCTAAGTGATAGGAACCTGGGATAATAGGTTCTTTGGTTAGGTAGTTCTAAAACTCAGTCTTTGACCCTAGTTCCTGAAAATAGGGCTTCTTCTGAAACTCTTGTAATTTCTTGGGTGATTGGAAAGTCCTTTGTTCTTATAAGGTGACTGTGGTAGGCTCCTGGATGAGGGACAGTTATTGGAAAGATCCAGCCATGATTAGATTCCTGAAAATTTCAACACCATCTCCCAAACCCTTAAGAACAGGCATGGGCTAAAAATAGAGTTAATGATCAATTATGCCAATGTGATGAAACCTCCATATAAATCTCCTTAGTAAGGGATTAAAAGAGTTTCCTGGTGTGTGAGAAACATCCAGTTACCATGAGTATGATATACCCCAGTTTCAACTTCACAGAGACAGAGAAGTTCCTGCTCCTGGCTTCAACCTGTGTATCCTTTCATCCAGCTACTCATGTGTATACTTAACCAAATTCTTTAGTATGACAACAATAGAATGGGAAAGACTACCGATCTCTTCAAGAAAATTAGAGATGCCAAGGGAGAAATTCATGCAAAGATGGGCACAATAAAGGACAGAAATGATATGCACCTAATAGAAGGAGAAGATATTAAGAAGAGGTGGCAAGAATACACAGAAGAACTATACAAAAAGATCTTAATGATCCAGATAACCATGATGCTGTGGTCACCCACCTAGAGCTAGACATCTTGGAGTGTGAAGTCAAGTGGGTCTTAGGAAGCATCACTATGACCAAAGCTAATGGAGGTGATGAAATTCCAACTGGGCTATTTCAAATCCTAAAAGTTGATGCTGTGGAAGTGCTACACTCAATATGCCTACAAATCTTGAAAACTCAGCAGTGACCACAGGCTGGAAAAGGTCAGTTTTCATTCCAATCCCAAAGAAAGACAATGCCAAAAGTACTGCACAGTTGCACTCTTTTCACACACGGACAAAGTAATGCTCAAAATTCTCCAAGCCAGGCTTCAATAGTATCTGAACTGAGAACTTCCAGATGTTCAAGATGATTTAGAAAAGACTGAGAAACCAGAGATCAAATTGCAAACATCCATTGGATTATAGAAAAAGCAAGAGAATTCCAGAAATAACATCTGCTTCATTATGCTAAAGCGTTTAACTATGTGGATCACAACAATCTTTGGAAAATTCTTAAAGAGATAGGAGTATCAGAATACCTTACCTGCCTCCTAAGAAACTTGCATGCAGGTTAAGAAGAAACAGAATCAAATATGGAACAATGGACTAGTTCAAAATTAGGAAAGGGATACTCACGGCTCTATACTGTCACCCAGCTTATTTAACTTATATGCAGAATACATCAGGAGAAATGATGGTCTGGATGAAGGTGGGGTGGGAGGTGGGAGGGGGCTTCGGCATTGGGAGATCGTGGACACCTGTGGCTGATTCATGTCAATGTATGGCAAAACAAATACAGTATTGTAATGTAGAATAAAGTATTAAAAAAAAAAAAGATTGCAGGGAGAAATGTCAATAATCTCAGGTATGCAGATGACACCACCCTTAGGGCAGAAAGCAAAGAGGAACTAAAGAGCCTATTGATGAAGGGGAAAGAGGAGAGTGGAAAAGCTGGCTTAAAACTCAGCATACAAAAAACTAAGATCATGGCATCTGGTTCCATCACTTCATGGAAATTGATGGGGAAACAATGGAAACAGTGACAGACTTTATATTCTTACACTCCAAAATCACTGCAGATGGTGACAACAGCCACAAAATTAAAAGCTGCCTGCTCCTTAAAAAGAAAAGGTATGGCAAACCTAGACAGTATGTTAAAAGTAGAGACATTGCTTTGCCAACAAACATCCATATAGTCAAAGCTATGGTTTTTCCAGTTGTCATGTATGTGTGTGAGTGTTGGACAATAAAGAAAGCTGAGTGCCAAAGAATTAACTATTTTGAACAGTTGTGTTGGAGAAGACTCTAAGAGTCACTGGACTGCAAAGAGTTCAAACCAGTCAACCCTAAAGCATATCAACCCTAAATATTCTTTGGAAGAACTGATGCTGAAGCTGAAGCTCCAATACTTTGGCCACCTGATGCAAACGACAACTCATTAGAAAAGATCCTGATGGTGGGAAAGTTTGCAGGCAGGAGAAGGTAACAACATAGGACAAGATGGCTGGATGGCATCATTGACTCAATGGACATGAGTTTGAGTAAGCTCTGGAAGATGGTGAAGGACAGGGAAGCCTGGCATGCTGCAGTCCATATGTCTCAGAGTTGAACATGACTGAGCGAATGAACATCAACAACAAACTTAAATATATGTTTCCCTGAGTTCTGTGTGTGACTCTAGTAAATTAATCTAATTCAAAGGAGGAATAAGATTTGGGAATCTCTGAATTGTAATCAAATCAGAAAGAAGTTGTAGGTAACATGGAGACCTGCTACTCATGACTGGCATTTAAAATGGAGGACATCTGTTTGAACAGAACCCTTAACCTTTGTGATCTGATGTTGTCTCCAGATAGACAGTGTCAGAATCAAGTTAATCATAGGGATACCCAGCTGGCATCCTAGAGAAATGTGGAAGCTACTTATCAAAACTGGAAGTCTTGTTAATCAACTAATAAATTAGCTGAAATATTATCACCAATTGTTGTGCCATCTTTGTACATAAAAGGACCTATGTAGCAACTGTGTCTTTTACTTAATGCTAAAATATGTGTTCTTTATCTTGAAGAAGTATTTCTGAATACTCCACTCTACTGAATCCCTAAAAGTGTCATTCATTTGTCAGGCACCTGAAGCTTTCAAGGTTTTATCTCTCATCCAGTTATGCATATGAGCCTAGCAGGGCATCTAGAGTATGAGCTACTTCTTGATCCCATGTTCAATTAAAAGATTATCAAAAGAGAGATAGTTTAGTATTCCATTATTATAAAGCCCTTTGTGACAAAGAAAATAAGCATTATATAAGCCAGGCTCAAGACCATGAATATATTTTGCTCTGTCTTATGATTGTATCCCACTGTCTCTTCCATGTGAATTACTACAGATTGTTTTCCATAATAGAAATTGAAAAGGCTGCATTTTCCAGATCAATAGTTTCTGATGTTTTCCAGGAGGTTATTGATTTGATGGATGTATTCTCAATTTATGCCATAAATTGGAGTTGTCTATTATCTATCATATAGATCTATTATTGCACATTAAAGATGCCCAGAACAGAAATTACAACTGAAGCTTTCAATTAAGTCTGTTCAGTTCAGTCAGTCCCTCAGTTGTGTCCGGCTCTTTGCAACCCTATGAATTGCAAAACGCCAGGCCTCCCTGTCCATCACCAACTCCTGGAGTTCACTCAAACTCATGTCCATCCAGTCAGTGATGCCATCCAGCCATCTCATCCTCTGTCATCCCCTTCTCCTCCTGCCCTCAATCCCTCCCAGCATCAAGGTCTCTTCCAATGAGTCAGCTCTTCACATGAAGTGGCCATTTAAGTCTGTAGTAGTCCCCTAACAAAGGCCATGAGTCAGCCAGTTTTTGAAAAGTCCTGATTGGTAAATTAAATAGGAGTATAAAGATGATGACCAATTCTGCATTCTTTTGTTTTAGAAAGTGGCACTAGTCTCTCCATTCTGGATTTTGACTTATCATATTCAGGAACTGTGGAATTATGGTTTAAGGGACATTCCCTTGGAATTTCCTATTTTGTGGATCTTTTTTCGCAAGTGAAACTCTTAGTAACTGTGATGCTATAGTCGGCCAGGGATAAGTAGTACTTGTCTTAGTGAATATGGATGCTGTAAAAAATACACTAGAGACTGGGTGACTTAACCTACAAACATTTATTTCTCAGATCTGGGAAATCTGTGATCAAGGTTTTGTCATTTATGGTGAGCTGTATCCTCACATGGTGGTGAGATTCTCTCTATGTCTCTTCTTATAAAGTCAATAATTCCATTCATGGGAGCTTCTCCCTCATCACCTAATTCTTCCCAAGGGCTCCATCTCCAAATACCAATGCACTGAGGTTAGGATTGCAACATATGAATCTCAGAGAGATACGCATGTACATACAGTCCATTGTACCATTTTATTTACTACAAGGTCTTTATTCTCATTTTTCTGACTAGTGATCCAGTTCCAGAAACTTATATTATGTATCATTTTGTAAAACTACTTTTGGTTTCAACTGTTTGAAGTTTGGTTCCTTAAGCTGTAGATTCTAAGAATTCACATTTAACTAGTTAATTTTGAAAGTGCTGAAAGCATGACTAGAATGAGAAACTGATACAAAGAAGAGAGCATGACACTAAACTAGCTACCTCTAGTGACTTAAACTAGAAACAGTATAAAATGTGTTGCTTTAAAAAAAAAAATTGACTGTGTATTTGTTCATTAATTTCTATCAGTTATTGTTGAGAGCTGCCTTTCAGGGTGTTATTTCTGAGTACTTCTAGGTCTTCATGCTTGTGGGATAAACTGATCTTCAGTATTTTCATAAAAAAGCTCTCAGCATGGAGATGCAGAGATTGACAAATGAAAATTGGCAGCCATCTGACATCAGAAAAATGCTGAGTCTAAGTAAGTAAGTAAGTTCAGTCGATCAGTTGTGTCTGACTTTTTGCAATCCCATGAATCACAGCACGCCAGGCTTCCCTGTCCATCACCAACACCCGGAGTTCACTCAGACTCACATCCATCTAGTCAGTGATGCCATCCAGCCATCTCATCCTCTGTCGTCCCCTTCTCCTCCTGCCCCCAATCCCTCCCAGCATCAGAGTATTTTCCAATGAGTCAACTCATCGCATGAGGTGGCCAAAGTACTGGAGTTTCAGCTTTAGCATCATTCCTTCCAAAGAAATCCCAGGGCTGATCTTCAGAATAGACTGGTTGGATCTCCTTGTAGTCCAAGGGACTCACAAGAGTCTTCTCCAACACCACAGTTCAGAAGCATCAATTCTTCGGCACTCAGCTTTCTTCACAGTCCAACTCTCACATCCATACATGACCACTGGAAAAACCATAGCTTTGACTAGACGGACCTTTGTTGGAAAAGCAATGTCTCTGCTTTTCAACATGCTATCTAGGTTGGTCATAACTTTTCTTCCAAGGAGTAGGGACTTTTAATTTTATGGCTGCAGTCACCATCTGCAGTGATTTTGGAGCCTCAAAAAATAGTCTGACACTGTTTCCACTGTTTCCTCATCTATTTCTCATGAAATGATGGAACCAGATGCTGTGATCTTTGTTTTCTAAATGTTGAGCTTTAAGCCAAATTTTTCAATCTCCTCTTTCATTTTGATCAAGAGGCTTTTCAGTTCCCCTTCACTTTCTGCCATAAGGGTGGTGTCATCTGCATATCTGTGGTTATTGATATTTCTCCCAGCAATCTTGATTCCAACTTGTGCTTCTTCCAGCCCAGCCTTTTTCATGATGTACTCTGCATAGAAGTTAAATAAGCAGGGTGACAATACACAACCTTGAAGTACTCCTTTTCCTATTTGGAACCAGTCTGTTGTTCCATGTCCAGTTCTAACTGTTGCTTCTTGATCTGCATACAGATTTCTCAAGAGGCAGGTCAGGTGGTCTGGTATTCTCATCTCTTTCAGAATTTTCCACAGTTTATTGTTATCCACACAGTCAAAGGCTTTGGCATAGTCAATAAAGCAGAAATAGATGTTTTTCTGGAACTCTCTTGCTTTTTTCATGATTCAGTGGATGTTGGCAATTTGATCTCTGGTTCCTCTGCCTTTTCTAAAATCAGTTTGAACGTCTGGAATTTCACTGTTCAAGTACTGTTTAAGCCTGGCTTGGAGAATTTTGAGCATTACTTTACTAGTGTGTGAGATGAATGTAATGGTGTGGTAGTTTGAGCATTCTTTGGCATTGCCTTTCTTTGGAACTGGAATGGAACCTGACCTTTTTCCAGTCCTGTGGCCACTGCTGAGTTTTCCAAATTTGCTGGCATATTGAGTGCAGAACTCTCACAGCATCATCTTCCAGGATTTGAAAGAGCTCCACTTGAATTCCATCACCTCCACAAGCTTTGTTCATAGTGATGCTTTCTAAGGCCCACTTGACTTCACAGTCCAGGATGTGTGGCTCTAGGTGAGTGATCATAACCATCGTGATTATCTTGGTCGTGAAGATCTTTTTGTATAATTCATCTGTGTCTTCTTGCCACCTCTTCTTAATTTCTTCTGCTTCTCTTAGGTCCATACAATTTCTGTCATTTATCAAGCCCATCTTTGCATGAAATATTCCCTTGGTATCTCTAATTTTCTTGAAGAGATCTCTAGTCTTTCCCATTCTTCTTTTTGCCTCTATTTCTTTGCATTGATCACTAAGGAAGGCTCTCTTATCTCCTTTTGCTATTCTTTGGAACTCTGCAGTCAGATGCTTATATCTTTCCTTTTCTCCTTTGCTTTCGGATCTCTTCTTTTCATAGCTATTTGTAAGGCCTCCCCAAACAGCCATTTTGCTTTTTTGCATTCTTTTCCATGGGAATGGTCTTGATCCCTGTACAATGCCATGAACTTCTGTCCACTGTTCATCAGGCACTCTATCTATCTGATCTAGTCCCTTAAATCTATTTATCACTTCCACTGTATAATTATAAGTGATTTGATTTAGGTCATATCTGAATGCAAAGAGTCGGACATGACTGAGCGACTGAACTGAACTGAAATAAATGGTCTAGTGTCTTTCCCTACTTTCTTTAATTTAAGTCTGAATTTGGCAATAAGGAGTTCAAGATCTGAGCCACAGTCAGCTTCTGGTCTTGTTTTTGCTGACTGAATAGAGCTTCTCCATCTTTGGCTGCAAAGAATATAATCAATCTGATTTCAGTGTTGACCATCTGGTGATATCCATGTGTAGAGTCTTCTCGTGTTATTGGAAGAGGGTGTTTGCTATGACCAGTGCATTTTCTTGTCAAAACTCTGTTAGTCTTTGCCCTGCTTCATTCCATATTCCAAGGTCAAATTTGCCCGTTACTCCAGGTGTTTCTTGACTTCCTACTTGTGCATTCCAGTCCCCTTATAATGAAAAGGACATCTTTTTTGGGTGTTAGTTCTAAAAGGTCTGCTAGGTCTTCATAGAACCATTCAACTTCAGCTTCTTCAGAGTTACTGCTTGGGGAATAGACTTCGATTACTGTAATACTGAATGGTTTGCCTTGGAAACGAATAGAGATCATTCCGCCATTTTTGAGACTGCATTCAAGTACTGCATTTCGGACTCTTGTTGACCATGATGGCCACTCCATTTCTTCTAAGGGATTCCTGCCCACAGCAGTTTATATAATGGTAATGTGAATTAAATTCACCCATTACAGTCCATTTTAGTTCGCTGATTCTAGAATGTCATTGTTCACTCTTGCTGTCTCCTGTTTGGCTACTTCCAATTTGCCTTGATTTATGGACCTGACATTCCAGGTTCCTATGTAATATTGCTCTTTAAAGCGTTGGACCTTGCTTCTATCACCAGTCACATCCACAACTGGGTATTGTTTTTGCTTTGGCTCCATCCTTTCATTCTTTCTGGAGTTATTTCTCCATTGACCTCCAGTAGCATATTGGGCACCTAATGACCTGGCGAGTTCCTCTTTCAGTATCCTATCATTTTGCCTTTTCATACTGTTCATACTGAATCAGCCATAGGTAAACATATATCTCCTCCCTTTTGAAACTCCCTCCCATCTCTCTCTCCATCCTAACTCTCTAGGTTTATACAGAGCCCCTGTTTGAGTTTCCTGAGCCATACACCAAATTCCTGTTGGCTATCTATTTTACAAATGGTAATGTAAGTTTCCATGTTATTGTTTCCATACATCTCACCCTCTCCTCCCCTCTTACCATGTCCATATATCTATTCTCTATGTTTGTGTCTCCATTATTGCTCTGTAAATAAATTCTTCAGTACTATTTTTCTAGATTCCTTATATATGCATTGCTGCTGTTACTGCTGCTAAGTCACTTCAGTCATGTCCGACTCTGTGCGACCCCATAGATGACAGCCCACCAGGCTCTCCCGTCCCTGGGATTCTCCAGGCAAGAATACTAGAGTGGGTTGCCATTTCCTTCTCCAATGCATGAAAGTAAAAAGTGAAAGTGAAGTTGCTCAGTCGTTTCTGACTCTTAGTGACCCCATGGACTGCAGCCCACCAGGCTCCTCCATCCATGGGATTTTCCAGGCAAGAGTACTGGACTGGGGGTGCCATTGCCTTAGAATACAGTATTTATCTTTCTGTTTCTGACTCACTTCACTCTGTATAATAGGTTCTAGGTTCATCTGCCTCATTAAAACTGGCCCAAATGCATTCCTTTTTCTAGCTGAGTAATATTCCATTGTTTATATATATCACAGCTACTTTATCTGTTCATCTGTATATGGACATCTAGATTGCTTCCATGTTCTTATTACTGTGAATAGTGCTGCAATGAACAATGTGATATGTCTTTTTCAATTTTTATTTCCTCAGGATATATGCCTAGGAGTGGGATTCCTGTGTCATATGATAGTTTTATTCCTATTTTTAAAGGAATCACCATATCATCTTCCACAGCGGCTATATCAATTTACATTCTCACCAAAGTGCAAGAATGTTCCTTTTTCTCCACATCCTCTCCAGCATTTATTGTTTGTAGACTTTTTGATGAGGGCTATTCTGACTGGTGTGAGGTGATATCTCATTGTGGTTTTGATTTACATTCCCCTAATAATGAGCAATATTCAGCATCTTTCCATGTGTTTGCTAGCCATCTGTATGTCTTCTTTGGAGGAATTTCTGTTTAGGTCTTTTCCCCACGTTTCGATTGAGGTTTGTTTGTTTGTTTGTTTGTTTGTTTGTTTTTTCCTGGCTTGGAGTTATATGAGCTGCTTTTGTATTTTGGAAATTAACCTTTTGTCAGTTGTTTCATTTGCTATTATTTTCTCCCATTCTGGTGGTTGTCTTTTCACGTTGTTTATAGTTTCCTTTGCTGTGTCAAAGCTTTTACATTTAATCAACACCCATCTGTTTACTTTTGCTTTTATTTCCATTATTTTAGGAGGTGGGTCATAGTGGATCTTGCTTTGATTTATGTCAAGTGTTCTACCTATGATTTCCTCTAAGAGGTTTATAATTTCTGGTATTACATTTAGATCTTTAATCCATTTGAGTTTATCTTTGTGTATGGTGTTAGAAAATGTTCTAATTTCATTCTTTTTCATGTAGCTGTCCAGTTTTCCAAGTACCTTTTCTTGAGGAGGCTTGTATATTCTTGCCTCTGTCAAAATAAGGTACCCATAGGTGCATGGGTTTATTTCTGGGCTTTCTATCTTGCTCCATTGGTTTATATTGCTGTTTTTGTGCTAGCACCATACTGTCTTGATGACTGTAACTTTGTATTTTAATCTGAAGTCAGGAAGGTTGATTCCTCCAGCTCCATTTTTCTGATATTATCTTTAGGGTTTTCTATGCACAGTATCATGTCATCTGCAAATGGTGAGAGCTTTACTTCTTCTTCTCCAATCTGGATTCCTTTTATTTCTGTTTCCTCTCTGATTGGTGTAGGTAGGCCTACCAGAACTGTGTTGAATAATAGTGGTGAAAGTAGACACCCTTGTCTTGTTAATGATCTTAGGGGGAATGCTTTCAGATTTTCACCATTAAAAACAATGTTTGCTGTAGGCTTATCATATATGGCCTTTACTATGTTGAGGTAGGCTCCTTCTATGCCCATTTTTTGAAGAGTTTTAAACATAAATGGGTGCTGAATTCTGTCAAAGGTTTTTTCTGCATCTGTTGAGATGATCACATGGTTTTTCTCTTTCAATTTGTTAATATGGTGTGTCACACTGATTGATTTGCATGTATTGAAGAAAACTTCCATCCTTGGAATAAACCCAACTTGATCATGGTGTATGAGCTTTTGATGTGATGATTCTGTTAGCTAAAGTTTTGTTGAGGATTTTTGCATATTTATTCATCAGTGATATTGGCTTATACTTTTCTTTTTTGTGTTGTCTGTCTAATGTTGGGATCCAGGGTGATTATGGCCTCATAGAATGAATTTGGAAGTGTTCCTTTGTCTTCAATTTTTTAAGAGTTTTAAAAAGAAAGTATTAGCTCTTCTTTAAATGAAATGGTCCTTTGGTATCTCTAATTTTCTTGAAGAGATCTCGTCTTTCACATTCTATTGCTTTCCTCTATTTCTTTGCCTTAGTCACTGAGGAAGGCTTTCATATCTCTCCTTGTTATTCTTTGGAACTCTGCATTCAAATGGGAATATATTTTCTTTTCTGCTTTGCCTTTCACTTCTCTTCTGTTCATAGCTATTTGTAAGGCCTCTTCAGACAACCAGTTTGCCTTTTGCATTTCAATGGTATGGACCTAATAGAAGCAGAAAATATTAAGAAAAGGTGGCAAAAATACAGAGAAGAACCATATAAAAAGATCTTCATGACCCAGATAATCATGATGGTGTGATCATTCACCTAGAGCCAGACATCCTGGAATGTGAAATCAAGTGGGCATTAGGAAGCATCACTATAAATAAATCTAGTGGAATTGATGGAATTCCAACAGAGTTGTTTCAAATCCTAAAAGATGAAAGTGCTGCACTCAGAAAATTCAGCAGTGGCCATAGGACTGGAAAAGGTCAGTTTTCATTCCAGTCCCTAAGAAAGGCAATGCCAAAGAATGCTCAGACTACCACACAATTGCACTCATCTCACATGCTAGAAAAGTAATGCTCAAAATTCTCCAAGGCAGGCTTCAACAGTATGTGAACTGTGAACTTCCAGATGTTCAAGCTGGATTTAAAAAGGCAGAGGAATCAGAGATCCAATTGCCCACATCTGTTGGATTATTGGAAAAGCAAGAGATTTCAAGAAAAACATCTGCTTCTGCTTTATTGACTATGCCAAAGCCTTTGACTGTGGATCACAACAAACTGTGGAGAAGACAATGGCAATGCACTCCAGTACTATTACCTGGAAAATCTCATGGATTGAGGAGCCTCGTAGGCTGCAGTCCATGAGGTCGCTAAGAGTCGGACACGACTGAGCGACTTCATTTTCACTTTTCACTTTCATGTATTGGAGAAGGAAATGGCAACCCACTCCAGTGTTCTTGCCTGTAGGATCCCAGGGACGGGGGGAGCCTGGTGGGCAGCTGTCTATGTGGTCGCATAGAGTTGGACTCGACTGAAACGACTTAGCAGCAGCAGCACAACAAACTGTGTACAATTCTGAAAGAGATGGCAATACCAGACCACCTGAACTGGTCTCCTGAGAAATCCGTATGCAGGTCAAGAAGCAATAGTTAGAAGTGGACATGGAACAACACACTGGGTCCACATCAGGGAAGGAGTTTGTCAAGACTGTATATTGTTTAAGTAATTTAACTTAAATGAAGAGTACATCATGAGAAATGCTGGTCTGGATGAAGCACAAGCTGGTATCAAGATTTCCTGGAGAAATATCAATAACCTCAGATATGCAGATGACACCACACTTGTCACATAAATTGAAGAGGAACTAAAGAGCCTCTTGTTGAATGTGAAAGAGGAGAATGAATATTCTGACTTTAAACTCAACATTCAAAAAACTAAGATCTTGCCACATGATCCCATCTCTTCATGGCAAATAGATGGGGAAACAATGGAAACAGTGACAGATTTAATTTGGGGGGTGCTCCAAAATCACTGCAGATGGTGACTGCAGCCATGAAATTAAAAGATGCTTGCTCCTTGGAAGGAAAGTTATGACCAACCTAGACAGCATATTAAAAAGCAGAGACATTACTTTGCCAATAAAAGTCCATCTAGTCAAGGCTATTGTTTTTCCAGTGGTCATATATGGATGTGAGAGTTGGACTATAAAGAAAGCCAGTGCCAAAGATTTGATGCTTTTGAACTGTGGCATTTGGAAAAGACTCTTGAGAGCCCCTTGGGCAGCAAGGAGATCCTTATCTATTGTACTATTCTTTATTCTAAGGTCTATTTTGTCTGTTATGAAGCTTGCTACTCCAGCTTTCTTTTGCTTCCTATTTGCATGGAATATATTTTTCATTCTTCTCACTTTCAGTCTATGTGTCTTGAGGTCTGAAGTGTGTTTCTTGTAGACAACACACATTGGGTCTTGTTTTTGTATCCACTCATCCAGTCTGTGTCTTTTGGTTGGAACACTTAATCCATTTACATTTAAAGTAATTATTGATATATATGTTCCTATTGCCATTTTCGTAATTGTTTGGGGTTGATTTTGTAGATCTTTTTTCTTCTGTTGCATTTATTGACTATATAAGTCCCTTTAACATTTGTTGTAAAGCTGGTTTTGTGGTGTTGAATTCTCTTAACTTTTGCTTGTCTGTAAAACTTTTTATTTCTCCATCAATTTTGAATGACATCCTTGCTGGATATAGTAATCTTGGTTGTAGATTTTCCCCTTTCAGTTCTTTAAATATATTTTGCCATTCCATTCTGGCCTGCAGAGTTTCTGCTGAAAGATCAGCTGTTAAGAGGTTTCCCTTGTATGTTACTTGTTGCTTTACCCTTGTTGCTTTTAATATTCTTTCATTGTGTTTAGTTTTTGTTAGTTTGATTAGTATGTGTTCTGGTATATTTCTCCTTGGGTTTGTCCTGTATGGAACTCTTTGTGCATCTTGGACTTCCTTATTTCCTTTTCCATGTTGGGGAAATTTTCACCTATAATCTTTGTTTCTGTTTTATGAATAAGTTTATTTGTATCATGTTTTAGAGTCCACTAACAAATGATATAATATGATATTTGTTTTCTCTGACATGGTTTTGCTTTCTCTTTCACTTTGTATACTAATATATATTGCTGCAAATGACATTATTTTATTCTTAATGGTTGAGTACTATGTGTGTGTGTGTGTATATATATATATATATATATATATCTCACATATTCCTTTCTTTATCCATTCGTTTGTTGGTGGACACTTAGGTTGCTTCCATGTCTTGAGTATTGTAAGTAGTGTTGCTTTGAACATTGGGGTGCATATATATTGTTGAATTAGAGTTTCTCCAAATAAGTGCCTGGGAGTAAGATTGCTGGGTCATAGGGTAACTGTTTTTAGTTTGTTAAGGAATTTTTACATTGTTTTCTATAGTGACTGTACCAATTTATATTCCCACCAACACCGTAGGAGTGTTCCCTTTTTCCATACCCTCTCCTCCATTTACTGTTTGTGGATTTTTGATAATGGCCATTTTGATCCATGTGAGGTGATATCTCATTGTATTTATGATATTCACTTATCTAACAATTAGTGAAGTTGAACATCTTTTCAGATACCTATTGACAATGGCTTCCCTGGTGGCTCAGAGGGTAAAGCATCTGCCTGCAATGTGGGAGACCTGGGTTAGATCCCTGGGTCGGGAAGATACCCCGAAGAAGGAAATGGCAACCCACTCCAGTATTCTTGCCTGGAGAATCCCATGGATGGAGGAGCCTGGTGGGCTACATTCCATGGGGTTGCAAAGAGTCAGACATGACTGAGTGACTTCACTTCACTTCATTGACAATGACACGTTTATATGGCAACCCAGAAAGTCATCTCTTGTTTTATCTATTTGTGTTGAGGTTCTGAAGCTCCCGATGTCAATAGGGCTAGCACTAGACAGTTTTTGTTTTTTCTGCTCTGCCCACTGTGTACTGATGCTGGCTGGATATGGACCTTCAATACATTTCAGACAGTTTCTTTATTGGCAGCAGTAGAGCATTTTAATGTAATACTGATGTTTGACCATCAAGAGTTAACACACATGTCTTAGGTTAAAGCCAAACTCTTTTACTACACTCTCCTCACTTCAGATACCAGCTGAAGGTCATTCATACTTGTGATTAACTGGCTACAACTGGTAGGCAGTTTCTGCTACCCTTTTAGGTTCAATTATCAACTAGAATAACAAAGAACTTAAGATTAAAATTACAATTTTATTATGAATAATACAAATCAGACTGATCAAATGAAGAAGAAACATATGACAAGGTCTGGCAGGGTTGCATATGGAAAGCACCCACTGTGTCCTCAGGACATGTCACCCTCCCCCACACATCAATGTGTATCACCAACCAGGAAGTTCAATCAAACTGAGACGTCCAGAGCTTTGGATGGAGTTTTACTACACAGACATGGTTGTTCAATCATTGTCCACCTGGTTAAACTCAGTCCTCAGCCACCCTCCCTTTGAGGTCAGACTCCTAAAATCAAGTATCTCTCAAAGCTCCAACCACTTAATCACATGGTTAATCTTCCTTGAATGGCCAGTCCATATCTTTGAACTATCTGAGGGCCCACCTTGAGTCACTTCATCAGCATAAGCAAAACCATAGCCCCCAAAGCCCATAAATAACAAAGACACTCCAAACAGTTGGGAAATTACAGGGTTTAGAAACTGCTCTTGGAACCTGGGACCAAATCAAGCAAATTCTTTATTATAAAACAGATATCCATGTTACTATTTGTATTCACAAGAGTCAAAGTATTGGTACATCAACTCTTCACAATTTCTGCTTAACAAAAATTTTTTTTTCTACATTTGCCACAGTCCATGCAGAAAAAGAGTATCCTTAAACTATTTCTGAAATTAAATAATTCAGTTCAGTTCAGTCACTCAGTTGTCTCTGACACTTTGTGACCCCAGGAACCGCAACATGACAGGCCTCCCTATCCATCACCAACTCCTGGAGTCCACCCAAACCCATGTCCATCGAGTCAATGATGCCATCCAACCATCTCATCCTCTGTAGTCCCCTTCTGCTCTCAATTTTTCCCAGCATCAGGGTCTTTTCCAATGATTCAGCTCTTCACATCAGGTGGCCAAAGTATTGGAGTTTCAGCTTCAACATCAGTCCTTCCAATGACACCCAGGACTGATCTCCTTTAGGATGGACTGGTTGGATTTCCTTGCAGTCCAAAGGACTCTCAAGAGTCTTCTCCAATGTCACAGTTCAGAAGCATCAATTCTTAGGTGCTCAGCTTTCTTTATAGTCCAACTCTCACATCAATACGTGACCAATGGAAAAACCATAACCTTGACTAGTAGGACCTTTGTTGGCAAAGTAGTGTCTCTGCTTTTTAATATTCTGTCTAGGTTGGTCATAACTTTCCTTCCAAGGAAAGTTTAATTTCATGGCTGCAATTGCCATCTGCAGTGATTTTGGAGCCCAGAAAAGTACAGTCAGCCACTGTTTCCCTGTTTTCCCATCTATCTGCCATGAAGTGATGGGACCGGATGCCATGATCTTCATTTTCTGAATGCTGAGCTTTAAGCCAACTTTTCATTTTCCTCTTTCTATGAGGGACAGAAGAATAAACAACATAGGTCTGTTTCATCAAACTGAAGATAATGCTTATTTATCTTCAGCTATTCTTTTGATTAATGGGTCATATAATCTATAATTTAACATTTACCATAAGATTATTACCTTTACTTGATAAATGAAGCATAAAACAGAAGTAACTCTGTATCAGTAATATTTTCTACATGGATCTTGAAAAAATGGAAAGTCTATTATATTATACATTCTTAAGTGACACAAATATGAAAAAAAAATGTATTGTGCATTTTCTTCTGTTTGTTACATAATTTAGTCTATTGTTAAAATAATGGACTATTGCTTTACAGAGCAATATATTATTTAATGAGTTAATATAGTCCAGAGTTAAGCATTTAAATTCTAATATTCCAAATGCTATCCAGCCTGATTTTTTTCAAAATAAAATTTCTAAAGGTCAATCATACTGAAGGCAGGGCACAACTCCACATAGTCTGAATTCTAGATTTGCTACAAAAAGAAAAAGCAAAAACAAACCCAGCATCCTGAATTCTTTATTAGCATACATGTTCCCCCCATAGAGCATTAAGCAAGTCACTTAAGTCTTGGAGCTATGCCTCTCTTGTTTACCTAATCATTGTATTTGTATGGACCTCAGGACTACCTATCTCAGTTCTGTTTCTTTTTGTTTTGAAATCTCCCAAACTGCCCTAGGTTAGCCAAGGAAGAGAGGCGAAATAAGCTGAAAGGAAGCTGATAATAGCAGGAATGAAATGTTATATTTGTTTTGTTAGAGTTACAATTTTATAAGACTCCTCTCATTGACTGAAGAATGTGGGCCCATTACATTCCCAATGTTATCCTGTTAAATTATTCTCCTCATTTGATATTCTTCACCACACCGAATTATGCTACATGAAATGAGTCTTAACTTTTAAAGTATTAACATGGGATATTCTGAGACTAAATGTTTCCATCAAGTGTACGTGAATCGTGCTGGCACTCAAGACTCATACTTCAAGAAATGGATTTGCTCATACAATTAAACATAAGCAATTGCGAGTTAAGCAGATTTCTATTGCCTCTTAGCAGCCAAACTCCAGTGGGGGTAATGTAGGCAGAGCTTTAACCTTTAAAATTGTGGCTTTCTGCCATGCCCATATTAAAGCATCTATGGTGAAGGGGCTGGGCTCGTCAGATAATGATAATTAAATATTACACTGTAAATATACTGAGGGAAATGGTTTTGGAAGTTAATTAGCCATATGCAGACTAAACCACTTAGCTTTAGGAGCACTGCGAGCACCAACAGTTACTTCAAAAGGAGAAATGGCAGGCGAAAGTGTGGATTTGCAAAGGTTTAAGTGGAATGATTTCATTATTGCCACCATTACCACTTTGGCTTAAAATTTTCTCAACAATGACTGTCAAGTTGCAAATTGTATTCAACATTTACTATGCCTCTGCCACCCTACAATCAGTTTCCTTTGTCCTTTTCCCTCATATTTTTCAAATGGATGCCTATGTAGGTGCATTTTTTTAATGATCCTGATATAATGGTATATAATTTTATAGTCCTGCAAATGCACTGCAATGTGTAGTACCCCAGTAAACCACATTGAAAGGTCATACTGTTTATGGGAGACCTCAACTCACCTCTTTATCTTCATCTTAAACTATGATGTGATTTCCTCTATACATGTTTAAGAAAAATCCAAGTGTTGAATCACATCTATGTACATCTTTGGAGTAAGCAAGATACTTAATTAAGGCTCCAGCCCTGTATGTAATTTGGTATCATTTATTGCCTCTCTGTTCCTGTTATAAGAAGTCATCGATGTGGAAAAATTGACTGAAGCATCTTCTACCAGATTGTTGCACCTTTACTTTTCATGTGTCCTATTTTTCCAAAATATTTTTATTTGTTTAATGAAAAGTATATAGTTATATTGATAGTAAAAGCTTTTTGTGATCAGTATTTGCTGAACAGATCACATTATTAAGTATGCATTTTTATAAGGCTTTTATTATTTTAGTTTTCAAATTTGGTTCAAAGATCTATCTTCATTATTGAATTTGATATTGATTCTAATTTTCTTACCTCTTAAAGTATGATAATCTAGCCACACAACAAAATTAAAAAATTGTGAAATTTTATAGGTGAATGTGGACTTCAAGTTCACCTAGGTGCTGAGGTTTTGGGTTTGTCTGAATTTAGTAATTTTTCATCTCTTGTAGTTTTAGGTTGGCATATGGCAAAATAGGGGAGGGGGCACGGTGGAATTTAAGTATCAAACAGAGCATTAGACTAGGCCCAATAAAAGTTCCAAATCCCTTTCAACTCCATCTAATGTTCTCTCTTTTTAAATATCAGATCATATAGCTTATCCTCAATGGATGTAAATGAAAGAGAGTCATTTCCTAGGCAGGTTGATAAGAAGTCTAGGGGTCCCCAAGGAGAGAGGAGTCCGGAATTCTCACGGAGGAAGAAAGTGAAGAAGGAAGTAAAATGTTTCCCAGGGAGTTGAATACTAGGTCAGCTTTACTGGGACGGAAAGCCCCAAAATTTTAAAGGGAACAATGGACACCAGGTGTGTCACTGCAATGTTTGCCCTGCAACCTAAGAAACAGGATCTAGCTCTAGGAAACAGGGACTCGACGCTAACTGCAAATTGTCACCAATGGTTACATAAACCTTACCTGCCTGCCCACCAATCATGCTCTGCCGAGTAGCCTGGTCCCCCTCCTCCCCTGCACAATAGGATAAAAGGCTCCCAAAGCAGGTGTTTGGGGCTCCCCACCTTCGATTGGCTTGGTGGGGGCCCAGATCCGAAATTGCCAATAAACTGCTTTTCTCTGAACTCCGACTGGTGGTCTCTATTGGCAGCTAGTCTCCCACAGTAAATATTTTAGTTCAGGTCACATAACTTTGTGTTGGAAATCTTATACTGTTTCATTTCTTATGGCAAATCTCATTTCCTTTATGCCCTATGTCTCTTCCATTCCCACACTGACTGTCAAGTTGCAAATTGTATTCAAAATTTACTCTGCCTCTATGTTCATTTCCTATGCATTTCAAACTTTAATTATAAGCCACTAGGTACAAAACAACCCAATGTCCAAGGGCTAGTGATTGTGTGGCCACAAAAGGGACGAGAAGAGTGACTCCATGTCCAAGGTCAGGGGACAGGGTGGCCGTGAGGAGATACCCCTCATCCAAGGTAAGAAGCAGAGGCTGCATTTTGCTCGAGAAGCCATGAAGAGGTATCCCACATCAAAGGTAAGAGAACCCAAACAAGACGGTAGGTGTGGTGAGAGGGTATCAGAAGGCAGACACACTGAAACCATAATCAAAGAAAACTAGCCAATCTGATCACATGGACCACAGCCTTATCTAACTCAATAAAACTAAGCCATTCTGTGTGGGGCCACCCAAGATGGACAGGTCATGGTGGAGCGGTCTGACAGAAGGTGGTCCACTGGAGAAGGGAAGGACGAACCACTTCAGGATTCTTGCCTTGAGAACCCCATGAACAGAATGAAAAGGCAAAATGATAGGATACTGAAAGGGGAACTCCCCAGGTCAGTAGATGCCAAATATGCTACTGGAGATCAGTGGAGAAATAACTCCAGAAAGAATGAAGGGATGGAGCCAAAGCAAAAACAGTACCAAGTTTTGGATGTGACGGGTGATAGAAGCTAGGACCGATGCTGTAAAGAGCAGCATTGCATAGGAACCTGAATAAGGTCCATGAATCAAGGGAAGTTGGAAGTGGTCAAACAGGAGATAGAAAGAGTGAACGTCAATATTCTAGGAATCAGCAAACTAAAATGGACTGGAATGGGTGAATTTTAACTCAGATGACCATTATATCTACTACTGTGGGCAGGAATCTCTTAGAAGAAATGGAGTCGCCATCATGGTCAACAAAAGAGTCTGAAATGCCGTACTTGGACGCCATCTCAAAAAACGACAGAATTATTTCTGTTTGTTTCCAAGGCAAACCATGCAATATCATGGTTATCCAAGTCTATGCCCCAACCAGCAATGCTGAAAAAGCTGAAGTTGAATGGTTCTATGAAGACCTACAAGACCTTTTAGAACTAACACCCCAAAAGATGCCCTTTTCATTATAGGGGACTGGAATGCAAAAGTAGAAAATCAAGAAACACTTGGAGTAACAGGCAAATTTGGCTTAGGAGTACAGAATAAAGCAGGGCTAAGGCTAATAGAGTTTTGCCAAGAAAATGCACTGGTCATAACAAACAGTCTCTTCCAAAAACACAAAAGAAAACTCTACACATGGACATCACCGATGGTCAACACCAAAATGAGACTGATTATATTGCAGCCAAAGATGTTCAAGTTCTATACAGTCAGCAAAAACAAGACCAGGAGCTGATTATGGCTCAGATCATGAACTCCTTATTGCTAAATTCAGACTTAAATTGAAGAAAGTGGGAAAACCACTAGACCATTCAGGTATGACTTAACAAATCCCTTATGATTATACAGTGGAAGTGAGAAATAGATTTAAGTGACTAGCTCTGATGGACAGAGTGCCTGATGAACTATGGACGGAGGTACGTGACATTCTATAGGAGACAGGGATCAAACCATCCCAATGGAAAAAAATGCAAAAAAGCAAAATGTCTGTCTGAGGAGGCCTTACAAATAGCTGTGAAAAGAAGAGAAGTGAAAAACAAAGGAGAAAAGAAAAGATATAAGCATCTGAATTCAGAGTTCCAAAGAATAGCAAGGAGAGATAAGAAAGCCTTCCTCAGTTATCAATGCAAAAATAGAAGAAAACAACAGAATGGGAAACACTAGAGATATCTTCAAGAAAATTGGAGATACCAAGGGACAATTTCAAGCAAAGATGGGCTTGATAAAGGACAAAAATTGTATGAACCTAACAGAAGCAGAAGATGTTAACAAGAGGTAGAAGAATACACAGAAAACTGTACAAAAAAGATCTTCATGACCCAGATAATCACAATGTTGTGATCATTCACCTAGAGCCAGACATCCTGGAATGTGAAGTCAAGTGGGCCTTAGAAAGCATCACTATGAACAAAGCTATCAGAGGTGGTGGAATTCTAGTCGAGCTATTTCAAATCCTGAAAGATGATGCTGTGAAAGTGTTGCACTCAATATGCCAGTAAATTTGGAAAGCTCAGCAGAGGTCACAGGACTGGAAACGTCAGTTTTCATTCCAATCACAAAGAAAGGCAATGCCAAAGAATGCTCAAACTACTGCACAGTTGTACTCATCTCACATGCTAGTAAAGTAATGCTCAAAATTTTCCAAGCCAGGTTTCAGCAATACGTGAACTGTGAATTTCCAGACGTTCCAGGTGGTTTTAGGAAAGGCAGAGGAACCAGAGGTCAAATTGCCAACATCCACTGGATCATGGAAAAAGCAAGAGAGTTCCAGAAAAACATCTATTTCTGCTTTATTGACTATGCCAAAGCCTTTGACTGTGTGGATCACAGTAAACTGTGGAAAATTCAGAAGGAGATGGGAATACCAGTCCACATGACCTGCCTCTTGAGAAATCTGTATGCAGGTCAGGAAGCAACAGTGAGAACTGGACATGGAACAAGAGAGTGGTTCCAAATAGGAAAAGGAGTATGTCAAGGCTGTATATTGTCATCCTGCTTATTTAACTTATATGCAGAGTGCATCATGAGAAACACTGGGATGGAAGAAGCACAAGATGGATTCAAGATTGCCAGGAGGAATATCAGTCACTCCAGATACACAGATAACACCACCCTTATGGCAGAAAGTGAAGAGAAACTAAAAAGCCTCTTGATGAAAGTGAAATAGGAGAGTGAAAAAGTTGGCTTAAAGCTCAACTTTCAGAAAATGAAGATCATGGTAGCTGGTCCAATCACTTAATGGGTAATAGATGGGAAAACAGTGGAAACAGTGTCAGACTTAATTGTTTTGGGCTCCAACATCACTGCAGATGGTGCCTGCAGCCATGAAATTAAAAGATGGTTACTTCTTGGAAGAAAAGTTATGACCAACCTAGATAGCATATTCAAAAGCAGAGACATTAGTTTGCCAACAAAGGTCTGTCTAGTCAAGGCTATGGTCTTTCCAGTGGTCATGTATGGATATGAGAGTTGGACTATAAGGAAAGCTCAGCACCGAAGAACTGATGCTTTTGAACTGTGGTGTTGGAGAAGACTCTTGAGAGTCCCTTGGACTGCAAGGAGATCCAACCAGTCCATTCTAAAGGAGATCAGCCCTGGGATTTCTTTGGAAGGAATGATGCTGAAGCTGAGACTCCAGTACTTTGGCCACCTCATGCGAAGAGTTGACTCACTGGAAAAGAGTCTGATCATTTGAGGGATTGTGGACAGGAGGAGAAGGGGACAACAAAGGATGAGATGGCTGGATGGCATCACTGACTCTATGGATGTGAGTCTGAGTGAACTCTGGGAGTTGGTGATGGACAGGGAAGTCTGGCGTGCTGCGATTCATGAGGTCGCAAAGAGTCGGACACGACTGAGCAACTGAACTTAATTGAATGAACAAAATAATAGTTAACACTGGAAAATTAGGAGTTGATGAGTATGGAAGCATTTGCCTCAGTGTGGAATGTTGAGAAAATACTCCCTAAGCAGGTCAGTGTTGGCTTCAGTGACATAGTGTTGGACACAGTGTGTGTGTGTGTGTGTGTGTGTGTGTGTGTGTGGGTGTGTGGGTGTGTGTGCTGGAGAAGAGTATGAAGTTATTTATTGAGAAACATTTGTTGAAGCTCTTAGAGCTAGTAGAATTGTGTGCTCTAGAAAATGCCTAAGGTACAAATAAAGTGCCTTACAAATGTTAATCTTTTTCTACCCATTAAAAAAAAAATGTATTCTGGAGAATATTAGTATGTCTTGTAGTAAAGAAATCTGAGAAACTTTTAATACTTTATCTTACATGTTGGAAATTCAAAGGTCTATTACATTAGATGTGTTTGCAATAATGTATCAAAGAAATTTAGATAATGTTATTCAATTCCAAGGTTTGATTAGGAATTCTAGTAAGGGAACATTTGTTTATATTTTGAGGCCACTATCCTTTTTTTTTAGAATGTTTGCTGAAAAATGATACTTCAAACAGTAAAGTATCATATTCTGAACCTCTGATTTCCCTATGCTGGTTCACTCTGTTTGCCAATTATTTTATTTACCCTATTCATTTAATTTTATTGTCCAACTTGTCCAAAGAATTCATTCCATTAGAAACACCTGATTAATGAATGGGCCAGGAATATTGAATGGTATGCTATCTACTAGCCAGGAGCTTTTAGCCTAGCAGATGAAAAAATACATAAGCAGTAATAACAAGTCTTCCTGAGAGAGCACATTTCAGTCAACCACACTAACAGAAAAGAAAAAGGAAATCACCGCAAAAGTTCTATTGTAATAGAAGTAAATATTTTTCACTTTATTTTGACAGTAAGTTTGTATTTTCTTAAGTCTCAGAATATTAGTACATAATTTCAAGCTGAATATAAAGTGAAATGTTTACTTATGCATACAACTAAACATGCATTGGTAAAATATTTAAGAAAGTTAAAATTCTGATTGTGAACTAAGAGTCTTTAGATTTCCTAGTCTCTTAGGACCACTGTATGGTAGTGTTTTGCAAAGTACCAAACTCAAAGTCTGTGAAACTGTTGTTTGTACTGACACAATGAACCTATTATCTTGACTACCCTAAGAACACACCATGGCTTAATATCTAATATGGATGTGTTAAGTATTTTAATACTATTCCACACTATTAGGTGGAGAAGGCAATGGCACCCCAGTCCAGTACTCTTGCCTGGAAAATCCCATGGATGGAGGAGCCTGGTAGGCTGCAGTCCATGGGGTGCGAAGAGTCAAACACGACAGAGCGACTTCAGTTTGACTTTTCACTTTCATGCATTGGAGAAGGAAATGGCAACCCACTCCAGTATTCTTTCCTGGAGAAGCCCAGGGATAGGGGAGCCTGTTGGGCTGCCATCTATGGGGTCACACAGAGTCGAACATGACTAAAGTGACTTAGCAGCAGCTGCATACTGTTAGGTGTGATTAGATGGTTCTAGTAGGGGGTATGTTTGAAAACTACTTGAATAATTAATCAGGAACTGGCCCAGGCCTAAGGTAATAATCTGCTCATAGATTATCTATTGTCTAATTATATCTTTTTTTTTTTTTAATTATGGTGAGTTCAAGATTCTCCTTTTGTTCTATTTAAGGGTTACTTTGGAGTATATTAACACAAAAATAATTGCACAGTATTTTAATAAGAATACTTCACAGATAACACTAAGAAGGCATAAAATTTATTAAACGTTAGGTTGAACTAAATTTTTAAGGGCTACAATTCATTGCATTATAGGGCAATAGATTTATAATTATAATGAACAGATAAGCATTTGTTGTCAAGTAAAAAAATAATAAAATATATTTTTAGCAAGTTCATGAAGCAAATTTTATCTAATTTGGTGCTTACAATGGTTCTGTGAGGTAAGCAGTTAGGTCTTCCTGGTCACAAAATTTTTATTTTACTTTGCCTGATACCACATGACTACAAAAAGAGAGGTGAAAATAGAATGTACATCAGAGGTCTTAAAAATTATTTATAGACCTATATATAGAAAACTATAAAACACTGATGAAAGAAATTAAAGATGACAGAAATAGATGGAGAAATATATTTTGTTCATGGATCAGAAGAATCAATATAGTGAAAATGATTATACTAACCAAAACCATCTATAGATTCAATTTAATCCCTATCAAGCTAACAATCGTATTTTTCACAGAATTAGAACAAATAATTTCACAATTTGTATGGAAATACAAAAACCCTCAAATAGCCAAAGCTATCTTGAGAAAGAAGAATGGAACTGGAGGAATCAACCTGTTTGACTTCAGACCATACTACAAAGCTACAGTCATCAAGACAGTATGGTACTGGCACACAGACAGAAATATAGGTCAATGGAACAAAATAGAAAGCACAGAAATAAATCCACACACCTATGGACATTTTATCTTTGACAAAGGAGGCAAGAATATACAGTGGAGAAGAGACAATCTCTTTAACAAAGGGTGTTGGGAAAACTGGTCAACCATGTATAAAAGAATAAAATTAGAATACTTTCTAACACCATACACAAAAATAAACTCAAAATGAATTAAAGATCTAAATGAGAAACCAGAAACTATAAAACTCCTAGCAGAAAAAATAGGCAAAGCACTCTCTGACATAAATCACAGCAGGGTCCTCTATGACCCACCTCCCAGATAATGGAAATAAAAGCAAAAATAAACAAATGGGACTCAATTAACTTATCAGCTTTTGCACAATAAAAGAAACTATAAGCAAGGTGAAAAGACAGCCTTCAAGATGGAAAAAAAATAATAGAAAATGAAGCAACTGACATTGACTTAATCTCAAAAAATATACAAACAGTTCATGCAGCTGAATACCAGAAAAAATAAATGACCCAATAAAAAGTGGGCCAAAGAACTAAACAGATATTTCTCCAAAGAAGATATACAGAGGGCTGCTGCTGCTGCTGCTAAGTCACTTCAGTCGTGTATGACTCTGTGTGACCCCATAGATGACAGCCCACCAGGCTCCCCCATCCCTGGAATTCTCCAGGCAAGAGTACTGGAGTGGGTTGCCATTTCCTTCTCCAATGCATGAAAGTGAAAAGTGAAAGTGAAGTCACTCAGTCATGTCTGACTCTCAGTGACCCCATGGACTGCAGCCTTCCAGGTTCCTCTGTCCAGGGATTTTCCAGGCAAGAGTACTGCGGTGGGGTGCCATTGCCTTCTCCAATACAGATGGCTAACAAACATGAAAAGCTGCTCAACATCACTCATTATCAGAGAAGTGCAAATCAATGAGGTATCATTTCACGTCAGTCAGAATGGCTGCCATCACAAAGTCTAAAAACAATAAATACTGGAGAGGGTGCACAGAAAAGGAAACCCTCTTACACTGTTGGTGGGAATGCAAACTTGTACAGCCACTATGGCTAACAGTGTGGAGATTCCTTAAAAAAAAAACCTGGAAATAGAACTGTCACATGACCCAGCAATCCCACTGCTGGGCATACACACCGAGGAAACCAGAATTAAAAGAGACAAGTGTACCCTATTGTTCATTGCAACACTGTTTACAATAGCTAGGACATGGAAGTGACCTTGATATTCATCGGCAAATGAATGGATAAGAAAGCTGTGGTTCATATACACAATGGGATATTACTCAGCTATTAAAAAGAACATATTTGAATCAGTTCTAAGGAGGTGGATGAAACTGGAGCCTAGTATACACAGTGAAGTAAACCAGAAAGAAAAACACCAATACAGCATATTAATGCAAATATATGGAATTTAGAAAGATGGTAATGAAGACTCTATGTACAAAACAGCTAAAAAGAGACACTGATATAAAGAACAGACTTTTGGACTCTGTGGAAGAAGGCAAGGGTGGGATGATTTGAGAGAATAGCATTGAAACATGTATATTACCATAGGTGAAACAGATAGCCAGTCCAGGTTTGATGCATGAGACAGGGTGTTCAAGGCCAGTGCACTGGGATGACCATGAGGGATTGAATGGGGAGGGACGTGGGAGGGGGCTTCAGGATGGGGGACACATGTATACCCATGGCTGATTCGTATCAATGTATGGCAAAAAACACTACAATATTGTAAAGTGATTAGCCTCCAATTAAACTAAATCAATTAATTTAAAAATTTATTTATAAGGTAATATATTGTAATAATGTCTCCTGATCTTATGCTTGTGTCATCACCAAGAAATTAATAAGAGCTATTATCATTACCTCTCTTAGGGGCTCTGCAATGAAAAATGATTTTCTTTTAATTTGACTGGGACAGGGAATGGCCAAAAAAGCATTATTCTGTACACTTGTGAGAGTGTTTCTGGATGAAATTAACATCTGAATAGGCAAGACTCAGAAAGTAACTTTCCTTTCCTTTGTGTGTGTGGGGGAGTGGAGGTAAGAGGGTGGTAGGAAGGTTCTCAATGTGTTGGGAGGCCTGAATAGAACAAAAGGTGTTCTCTCCACATTAGTGTTTTCATAGTAAGACTTTGATGTTCTCCTGAACTCAGGCTGGAACTTATACATTCAGCTTTCCTGGTTCCCTGGCCTTTGAACATGAACAGGAATTATACCATAGTCTTTTCTAGTTCTCCAGCTGGGAGAGAGCAGATTGTGGGACTTCTCAACCTCTGTAATCACAAGATAATTTATTATAATAAATATCTTAATATATATATAGGCATTTATGGTTCAGTTGGTAAGATTTATCCAATGCTTTGCAACCCCATGGACTGCAGAACATCAGGCTTTCCTGTCCTTCACCCTCTCCATAAGTTTGTTCAAACTCATGTCCACTGAGTTGATGATACCATCAAACCATCTCATCCTCTGTCACTTCCTTCTCCTCTTGCCCTATCTTTCCTAGCATGAGGATCTTTTCCAATGAGTCGGCTCTTTACATCAAGTGACTATAAGTATTGGAGCTTCAGCTTCAGCATCAGTCCTTCCAATGGTTATTCAAGGCTGCTTTTCTTTATGGTTGATTGGTTTGATTTCCTTGCTGTTCAAGGGACTCTCAAGAGACTTCAGCACTGTATTTCAAAAGCATCAGTTCTTCAGCACTCAGGCTTCTTTATGGACCAACTCTCATATCTGTACATGACTACTGGAAAAACCATAGCTTTGACTATATGGAGCTTTGTTGGCAAAGTGATATCTCCTTTTGCCATAATTTTTCTTCCAAGGAACAAGGGTCTTTTAATTTCTTGGCTGCAGTCACTGTCTGTCATAATTTTGGGGCCCTGTACTGTATGCTTAGTTGTTCAGTCATGTCCCTCTTCTTTGTGACCCCATGAACTGCAGCCTACCAAGCTCCTCTGTGCAAAGTGATTCTTCAGGCATGAATACTGGAATAAGTTGCCATGCCCTCCTCCAGGGGATCTTCCCAACCCAGGGATCAAACCCCAGTCTCCCACAATGCAGGTGAATTCTTTATTAACTGAGCCACCAGGGAATCCCAAGAATGCTGGAGTGGGTAGCCTATCCCTTCTTCAGAGAATCTTTCTGACCAGGAATCAAACTGGAGTCTCCTGCATTGCAAACATGTTCTTTTCCAGCTGAGCTATCAGGGAAGCTCTTTTGAACCCCCAAATATAAAATTTATCACTGTTTCCATTTTCCCCCATCTATTTCTCATGAAGTGATGGGGCTAGATGCCATGGTATTCATTTTTTGAATGTTCAGTTTAAGCCAACTTATTCACTCTCCTCTTTTACCTTCATAAGGAGGCTCTTTAGTTCCTCTTCACTTTTTGCCATTAAAGTGGTGTCACATAAATCTGAGGTTGTTGATATTTCTCCTGGCAATCTTGATTATATATATCAAGATATATATATATGTGTGTGTGTGTGTGTCCATATTGACATGATGTATGTGCTAAGTTGCTTCTGTCATGTCCAACTCTTTGTGACCCCATGGGCTGTGGTCTTTCCAGTCTTTTCTGTCCATGGGATTCTTCAGGCAAAAATTCTGGAGTGTGTTGCCATGCTCCCCTCCAGGGAAGCTTCCCGACCTAGGGATTGAGCCCTCATCTTTGTGTCTCCTGTGTTGGCAGGAGGGTTCTTTACCACTAGTGTCATGTGGGAAGCCTATACATTGACATAGACATTATGATATAAATAAGCTAGGAAAATAGGAGGAGGGCATGGCAACCCACTCCAGTGTTCTTGCCTGGAGAATCCCCATGGGCAGAGTAGCCTGGTGGGTTATAGTCCCTGTGGTGGAAAAGAGTCAGACACAACTGAGTGACAAAGCACAGCACAGCATTAACATAACTGTATCTTCTATTCTTTTTCTTGGAGAAACTTGGTAATTCAGTTTCCATCTTGTCCTTTTGTCAAGCAAGATTTATAACACCCCCATACAGTCTACATTGTCTTTGAAAAACCAGGTAATTGAGTTTTATATCCTAGAAATACTTTCAAGAGATGAAGAAGATTGTGCTTTTCTAAAGGAAAAATTGGAGCAAATGAAGTAAAATATGAAGATTATAATGCAGTTATATGGCTACTCATGCCTGATATGTTCTGAGTTGTGAAAAAGAGTGAGAGAAATTAATAGAATAAAATGTTCCTGAAATCTTGGCTTGTTTATACCTTCTTACAAACTATTATTTTACCCTACTTTAACATACTCTGAGAAAGCATTTCAATCATTTCTCTATAACAGAGAAAGTATATAGATTCAAAATTAGTTATAAAATTATAATTAATAATGCATTTTAAAGGTTGAAATATAACATTTGGCATATTAATGCTAATCATTAATGTGACTTTTTATTTCCACTAATAATTTTATTATTAATAATCAACTAATGATTTTTTAATTTAATATAAATAAAATTATATCATTGTAGTTTTGATTTGCACTTCTCTGATAATTAATGATGTTGAGCATTTTTCATAAACTTTTTGGACATCTGTATGTCTTCTTTGGAGAAATGGATATTTAGAGCTTTTATCCATTTTTGATTAGATTTTGTGTGTACTGAGCTGCATGAGCTGTTTTTATGTTTTGGAGATTAATCTCTTGATTAATCTCTTGTTAGTGGCTTTGTTTGGGAATATTTTCTTCCATTCTGAGGGTTGTATTTTTTGTCTTATTTATGGTTTCCACTGTTATGCAAAAGCTTTTAATTTTAATCAGATCCAGTTAGTTTATTTTTATTTTAATTACTCTAGGAAGTGGATCAAAAAAGATCTTGTTGCAATTTATGTCTAAGACTGTTCTGCCTATGTTTTCCTATAAGAATTTTATAGTGTGGCCTTACATTTACCATTTTGAGGTTGTGTGTGTGTGTGTGTGATATTAGGGATCTAAAAAAAGTATACAAATAAACTTAGTTAAAAACAAAAATGGAGTCACAGGTGTAGCCAGCAAACTCATGTTTATCAGGGGATAAGGGGATGGAGGGACAAATTGGGACAATGAGACTGACATATATACACTACTATAAATTAAAATAGATAGCTTAAGAACCTACTGTATTACACAGGGAACTCAATACTCTGCCTATATGGGAAAAGAATCAGAAAAGAGTGGATATATGTGTGTGTGTGTGTGTGTGTGTGTGTGTGTGTGTGTGTGTATATATATATATATATATATCCCATTTAACTTGCTGCACATGGGAAACTAACATAAGGTAAATCAACTATCAGTTCAGTTCTGTTCAGTCTCTCAGTCGTGTCCGACTGCAATGCCATGAATTGCAGCACGCCAGGCCTCCCTGTTCATCACCAACTCCAGGCGTTCACTCAAACTCACATCCATCGAGTCGGTGATGCCATCAGCCATCCTCTGTCGTCCCCTTCTCCTCCTGCTCCCAATCCCTCCCAGCATCAGAGTCTTTTCCACTATACTATAGACTTCCCTGGTGGCTCAGACAGTAAAGCATCTGTCTACAATGTGGGAGACCCGGGTTCAATCCTGGGTTGGGAAGATCCCCTGGAGAAGGAAATGGCAATCCACTCCAGGACTATTGCCTGGAAAATCCCATGGACAGAGGAGCCTGGTAGACTACAGTCCATGGGGTCGCAACGAGTCAGACACAACAATAATAAAACTATACATATGTATATATATATATACACACATATATATACTGTGAAGATGTGTTTCATAATTCTTGAAGACAAAGCAATAAGAACTTTACAAATGAAGGCACAGGATTTAAAAAGGAAAAAGAATGAAACAGTAGTGAAAATATGGGACAATATTAGGTTTAAAAATTTTAAAAAGTGTTGAAACAGTAAACCTTCAGACACAAATAGTTCAGTGTACACGAAAGGAAAATAAGATGATCAAGACAACTTATAAATTTCTAGAAACCAGGGAAAACTAGAAATAGAAATTAAGAGGAGAGGAAAATATTACATACTATGTACAGAGCAACAAAGGGACAACAAAACAATTTTCATCACAAACTATGCAATAAAGGAAAGGAACAGTATCTTTAAATTCTAAAAGAAGAAAAAAAAATCTCACAATCTAGAATTTTACTACCAGAAAATATATCCTATAAAAATTAATGTAAAATTTTTAAAAAAATATAGGAATAAAAATGAGAAATCATTTCCAGTGTCCTATACTTTAAGAAATGATAAAACACTTTCTTCAGGAAGAATATCAGATAGAAATTTAACACAAAAGAAATTTATACAAAAGAATCAGGAAAACTAAAAAGATAAATATAAATAACATAAAATATATTTTTTCCTCTTTGAAATTTTCTCAATATATATTGACTTTTAAGGAAAATATTATTATAATACTATTTTGATGAAAAGTGAGTATTATATACAATATACCTATATATACATATATTTAAAAATATCTTAGAAAATAGCATAAAGAATGGAAAGAATTTTGAAATATACCATTCTAATAGCCTAAGATTATATGTAACATTGAAAACTTTATTTTAATTGTAAATAAGCATGCACATTTGAAGCAGGAAAATGAAAAATAAATTTAAAAAATTAAAATATATACCACAAACATATAAAGAACTAAAATTAAATCTTTAAAATACTTAACTCATTCAGAGGGCAGAAAAAAATTAGAAAAATAAAATGGAAAAATTTTTTAAAGTACAAAGAGATGATAGATTTAAGCCAAATTACATAAAAACTTACATTATACTTACTGTTCTAAATCAGCCAATTATGAAACAGAGATGACTTGACTTTACCCTGTTTACAAACTTCTGCTTGATATATTATAAAAAATTAAATATTGTATTATCCAAACATTAGTCACTAAAGCTGTCATGACTATATTCTTATCCAGCAAAGTTGTCTCCAGTGTAAGATAAATTACCAAAAATAGAGATATTTCAAATTAATAAAGTATTTTTTCTTTGTCTTAAAATAAGGCAATATTAAATGTCTATGTACTGTGTCTAATGCCATAAAATAAGCTAAAATATAATAGACAAATACACCTCTGCAGAAGGAGAAATAAAAACTCTTTTCTCAGTAACTAAATCAAGGGTAAGCAGAAAGTTAGAAGGGCTATAGAATATTTTAAGAAACAAATACTCTACATAGTAACAGTATAAAGAACTTTTAGAAGTGTGCAGGGTACTTTTACTAAAAAGGAATATATCAACCTTGAAGATCTAAATGAATTTATAAATATTAAATAAAACAGATAATGTTATTTTTATCATGAAGTAAATTTGAACTAAGTTAGAGCTGCATGGGAAGATATTTTGAAATCAATAACATACAGCTAAAAGAAAAAGCTCACTAGAAACGTTATAATTTATTTTATACTGAAGAGACATAGAAAAATCAAACATATCCAATGCCAGTAGGATATGACTATAGATATATTTATAGGGGAATGCATAATGTTCATGAATGTATTCAAAAGAAGAAAGTTTTTATAAACTATGTGCATTTCTACATTTATTATCTAGGACAATCCATGGAATTCTACAGGCCAGAATACTGGATGGGTAGCCTTTCCCTTCTCCAGGATATCTTCCGAACCCAGGGATGGAACCCAGGTCTCCCACATTGCAAGCAGATTCTTTACCAGCTGAGCCACAAGGAAGCCCAAGAGTACTGGAGTGGGTACCCTATCCCTTCTCCAGTGCATCTTTCCAACCCAGGAATAGAACTAGGGTTTCCTGCATTGCAGGTAGATTCTTTACCAACTGAGTTATGAAGGAAGTCTATTATCTAGGACAGAGAAGTAAATTAAGTCCAAACTAAGTCTGAAACTCCAGTACTTTGGCCACCTCATGAGAAAAGCTGACTCATTGGAATAGACTGATGCTGGGAGGGATTGAGGGCAGGAGGAGAAGGGGACAACAGAGGATGAGATGACTGGATGGCATCACCGACTTGATGGACATGAGTTTGAGTGAACTGCTGGAGTTGGTGATGGACAGGGAAGCCTGGCATGCTGCGATTCGTGGGGTTGCAAAGAGTAGGAACTGAATGAGCGACTGAACTGAGCTAGATAAAAAGAATTTTAAAAAGATAAGTCAGACTCAAATAAAAAGGGAAGCAAACAAAAATTAGAGAAAGTCTATTTTTCTTCAAATGCATCAACATTTTTAGTATAAATAAAGAAATATCACTAGATATCATCTCATTAAAATATGATAAGAGGATATTAAGAACAACATTTTACAAATTTGACAACTTTAAATGAAATAGATATATTTAAAGTCACTAATTTACCAAAAGTAAGTAAAAGATAATGTCACAACCTATATATTCACCACTTAATGGAAATATTCAATCCCCTATTTAGAATCTTTCCATGAAGGAAACTTCAATTCTATATAGCTCCAGTGATAAATTGTATCAAATGTTTAAGAAAATGCTAACATCAATATATCAAAACTCATAGATAAGAGAAGAGGAAAGAATATGTACAAACCAGGTTTATTGTACATTGCATAACTTAAAAAAAAAAAAAAACAGACAAAGACATGACAAAATAAGACAAAAACCCCCAAAACTGGTATCCTTAATAAGTACAGAAATAACAAACAAATGCTTTTCAGGTTCAATTCAAGCCATGTTAAAAAAGAAAAAAATGGTGTAATAAATCTTACTTTATGTCTTATTCAGAGAAAACTTTTTCTTTTAGTTATCTTTATGTTTAACTTGAGAACCATTCTCTCTGATTAACTTTAGAAGGGGTTACCTAAGTACTTGGTAATCCTGTCCCATGCTGTACTGGGTGCATCTACCAAGACCAAAATTGTAGTTTGTTGAATTGTGATGCAAGGACTGCAAATGATCAAACAAGGACTACAAATGATCAAAAATGAACTGCAACGATAACAAGCCAGTCCATCCTAAAGGAAATCAGTCCTGAACATTCACTGGAAGAACTGATGCTGAAGCTGAAACTACAATACTTTGGCCATCTGATGCAAAGAATGGTTTCATTGGAAAAGCCACTGATGCTGGGAAAGGTTGAAGACAGGAGGAATTGGGGACAACAGAGGATGAGATGGTTGGATGACATCACCCACTCAGTGAACAAGAGTTTGAGTAGGCTCTGGGAGTTGGTAATGGATAGGGAAGCCTGGCGTACTGCAGCCCATGGGATCGCAGAGTCAGACATAACTGAATGAGTGAACTGAAAATCAGGATCAGGTAGAGTTTATCTCAGTAAAATACCATTTCTTAGTATTTAAAGATCAATATATTTCACCATATTAATAACAAAATAAAAGCAAAATCAATAATCATCTCAATAACAGAAGATAAAGCATTTGACAAAATTAACACTTTCTTCAGGACTGAAATTCCTACCAAGGGATAGAAGGATATGCCCTTAAGCTGACAAAAATCATCTACAAAATATATATTATGTCTACATCATATTTAATGTAAAATACTGAATTTTTCCCTAAAATCTAAAACAAGACAGTGATGCTTACTCTTACCACCTCTATTCAACACTAAACTGGAGGTCTTATATAGTGCAATAAGAAAAACAAATAAGACAAACAAACATGCAGTTTAGAAAGAAAGAGATAAAACTCTCTCTACACTCAGTTGACAGGAGAGGATAGGATAACTCTATTCTTGCACACGTGGAATCTGGATGATGATCAGTTCAGTTCAGTTCATTCACTCAGTCATGTCCAACTCTGTGACACCATGAATCTCAGCACGCCAGGCCTCCTGTCCATCACCAACTCCCAGAGTTCACTCAGACTCACGTCCATTGAGTTCGTGATGCCATCCAGCCATCTCATCCTCGGTCATCCCCTTCTCCTCCTGCCCCCAGTACCTCCCAGCACCAGGGTATTTTCCGATGAGTCAACTCTTCGCATGAGGTGACCAAAGTACTGGAGTTTCAACTTCAACATCATTCTTTCCAAAGAATATCTAGGGCTGATCTCCTTCAGAATGGACTGGTTGGATCTCCTTGCAGTCCAAGGGACTCTCAAGAGTCTTCTTCAACATCACAGTTCAAAGCATCAGTTCTTCAGCACTCAGCCTTCTTCACAGTCCAACTTTCACATCCGTACATGACTACTAGAAAAACCATAGCCTTGACTAGACGGACCTTAGTCAGCAAAGTGATGTCTCTGCTTTTGAATATGCTATCTAGGTTGCTCATAACTTTTCCTCCAATAAGTAAGCATCTTTTAATTTCACGGCTGCAGTCACGATCTGCAGTGATTTTGGAGCCCCCAAAAATAAAGTATGACACTGTTTCCACTGTTTCTCCATTTATTTCCCATGGAGTGATGGGACCGGATGCCATGATCTTCATTTTCTGAATGTTGAGCTTTAGCTAACTTTTTCACTATCCTCTTTTACTTTCATCAAGAGGCTTTTTAGTTCCTCTTCACTTTCTGCTTTAAGGGTGGTGTCATCTGCATATCTGAGGTTATTGATATTTTTGCCAGCAATCTTGATTCCAGCTTGTGTTTCTTCCAGTCCAGTGTTTCTCATGATGTACTCTGCATATAAGTTAAATAAGCAGGGTGACAATATACAGCCTTGACGTACTCCTTTTCCTATTTGGAACCAGTCTGTTGTTCCATGTCCAGTTCTAATTATTGTTTTCTGGCCTGCATACAGATTTCTCAAAAGGCAGGTTAGGTAGTCTGGTATTTGCATCTCTTTCAGAATTTTCCACAGTTTATTGTGATCCACACAGTCAAAAGCTTTGGCATAGTCAATAAAGCAGAAATAGATTTTTTCTGGAGCTCTCTTGCTTTTTCCACGATCCAGTGGATGTTGGCAATTTGATCTCTGGTTCCTCTGCCTTTTCTAAAACCAGCTTGACATCAGGAAGTTCACGGTTCACGTATTGCTGAAACCTGGCTTGGAGAATTTTAAGCATTACTTTACTAGCATGTGAGATGAGTGCAATTGTGCGGTAGTTTGATCATTCTTTGGCTTTGCCTTTCTCTGGGATTGGAATGAAAACTGACCTTTTCCAGTCTTGTGGCCACTGCTGAGTTTTCCAAATTTGCTGGCATATTGAGTGCAGCACTTTCACAGCATCATCTTTCAGGATTTGAAATAGCTCTACTGGAATTCCATCACCTCCACTAGCTTTGTTCATAGTGATGCTTCTAAGGCCCACTTAACTTCACATTCCAAGATATATGGCTCTTGGTGAGTGATCACATCATCATGATTATCCGGGTTAGGAAGATTCATTTTTACAGTTCTTCTGTGTATTCTTGCAATCTCTTCTTAATATCTTCTGCTTCTGTTAAGTCCACACCATTTCTGTCCTTTATCAATCCCATTTTTCCATGAAATGTACCCTTTGTATCTCTAATTTTCTTGAAGAGATCTCTAGTCTTTCCCATTCTGTTGTTTTCCTCAATCTCTTTGCATTGATCACTGAAGAAAGCTTTCTTATCTTTTCTTGCTATTCTTTGGAACTCTCTTCAGATGCTTATATCTTTCATTTTCTCCTTTGTTTTTCACTTGTCTTCTTTTCACAACTATTTGTAAGGCTTCCTCAGACAGCCATTTTGCTTTTTGCATTTCTTTTCCATGGGGATGATCTTGATCCCTGTCTCCTATACAATATCACGAACCTCATTCTATAGTTCATCAGGCACTCTATCTATCAGATCTAGGCCATTAAATCTATTTGTCACTCCCAATGTATAATCATAAGGGATTTGATTTAGGTCATACCTAAATGGTCTAGTGGTTTTCCCTACTTTATTCAATTTAAGTCTGAATTTTTGTAATAAGAGGTTAATGATCTGAGCCACAGTCAGCTCCTGGTCTTTTGTTGTTGTTGTTGACTGTATAGAGGTTCCCCATCTTTGGCTGCAAAGAATATAATCAATCTGATTTCGATGTTGACCATCTGGTGATGTCCATGTGTAGAGAGAGTCTTCTCTTGTGTTGTTGGAAGAGGGTGTTTGCTATGACCAGTGCGTTCTCTTGGCAAAACTCTATTAGCCTTTGCTCTGCCTCATTTTGTATACCAAGGCCAAACTTGCCTGTTACTCCAGGTGTTTCTTAACTTCCTACTTTTGGATTCCAGTCCCCTATAATGAAAACGGCATCTTTTCAGTGTGTTAACTCTAAAAGGTCTTGTAGGTCTTCATAGAACCATTCAACTTCAGCTTCTTCAGCATTACTGCTTGGGGCATAGACTTGGATTACTGTGATATTAAATGGTTTGCCTTGGAAACAAACAGAGATCATTCTGTCATTTTTTAGATTGCATCCAAGTACTGCATTTCGGACACTGTTGACCACGATGGGTACTCCATTTCTTCTGAGGGATTCCTGCCCATAGTAGTAGCTATAATGGTCATCTGAGTTAAATTCACCCATTCTGGTCCATTTTAGTTCGCTGATTCCTAGGATATTGACGTTCACTCTTGCCATCTCCTGTTTGACCACTTCCAATTTGCCTTGATTCATGGACCTGACATTCCAGGTTCCTATGCAATATTGCCCTTTAGAGCATCAGACCTTGCTTCTATCACCAGTCACATCTACAGCTGGGTATTGTTTTTGCTTTGGCTCCATCCCTTCATTCTTTCTGGAGTTATTTCTCCACTGACCTCCAGTAGCATATTGGGCACCTAATGACCTGGTGAGTTCCTCTTTCAGTATCCTATCATTTTGCCTTTTCATACTGTTCATGGTGTTCTCAAGGCAAGAATACTGAAGTGGTTTGCCATTCCCTTCTGCAGTGGACCACATTCTATCAGACCTCTTCACCATGATCTGCCCATCTTGGGTTGCCCCGTGGGCATGGCTTAGTTTCATTGAGTTAGAAAAGGCTGTGTTCCTAGTATGATTAGATTGGCTAGATTTCTGTGAGTGTGGTTTCAGTGTGTCTGCCCTCTGATGCCCTCTTGCAATACCTACCATCTTACTTGGGTTTCTCATAACTTGGGTGTGGGGTATCTCTTCACGGCTGCTCCAGCAAAGCACAGCCGCTGCTCCTTACCTTGGATGAGGAGTATCTCCTCCCACCGCCTTTCCTGACTTTCAGCGTGGGATGGCTCCTCTTGCTCCTCCTGGGCCTGCCCAGTCACCAGTCCTTGGACGTAGGGTTGCTCCTCCTGTCCACCACCCCTGGCCTCGGGCATGGGGTTGCTCCTTTTGTCACCGCCCCCTGGCCTCGCGTTCTGCCCCTGGCCTTGGATGCAGGATGGCTCCTTCCAGCCGCTGTCAGTGGCTTCGGACGCAGGGTGTCTCCTCCTGGCCACCGCCTCTGTTCTCGGATACGGGGTAGCTCCTCTCGGCCATTCCTGCGCCATCACAGCCTGGCACTCTAGGCTGCTGCCACTGATCTTGGACATGGGGTAGCTTTCAACCACATTTAAGTGCTCCGGCTGCCACCACCGCCTGTGCTTAAGTGATTATGATCAGGACTGCCTTTATCTACAAAGCTTCTAACATCTGAGCCTGGAAAGAAAAAGGTAAACACCAGTTGCCAGTTTATTAGTTGTACAACAAGAAGTTCTGGACAATTTGAGCCCTTTTACTGGGATGGTTTCATTGACATTTGTCCTTGAAGTCAAGAAGTATAATACCTTGCCAGTAAGGGACTGCTTTTCAAAGTTCTTTTAATATTGGACAATACCATTGACTATCCAGAAACCCATGTGTTCAAACCAATGGCATGGAAGCTTCTATTCATACCTCAAACTTGTCAGATTCTAGATCAGAGAGTCATAAGGATATTTGAGGCTCATTACACATGGCGTTTAATGAAAAGATTGCCAACATTATGGAAGAGAACCCTGAAAAAGAACATAAAAACAGGCTGGAACGATTATATCATTGAAGATGACATTATTGTTACAGAAAAAGTTGTGAAAACCATCAAGTCTGAAACAATACATTCATGCTGAAGAAAACTGGGCCCAGATGCTGTGCATGATTTCACACAGTTTGTGATAGAGCCAATCAAGGAAACAGTGAAAGCACTGTGGCTATGGCAAAAGCGGGGGGTGCAGGGGGGTGGCTGAAGGATTTCAAGATAGGCATCTTGAGAAATGCAAGAGCCTATGGACACTATACCAGAGGAATTAAGGTATCTTGATGAAAATGGGTGTGTTTAAACCAGTGCCAGATGATGAAGAAAAGAACAGCAGGAAACAAATTAATATTAGACAATCTGGTGCAAGACTTTTAATTATTCAAGACTGCTTTTTGACTTCTGTTATAATATGAACCTTTCTATGATATTGGCACTGAAACTTGAGCAAACAATGGAAAAAGATTGGTGTTGTATAGAAACATTTTTACAGAAATGACAAGGCAAAAAGGTCAGAAGGCAATTATAGTCTATTTCTTAAAGTTACACTAAGTATGCCTGCCTCCCCTTCCATTTCCTCCACTTTGTATGCTTCTACCACCTCTGAGGTATTAAGACCCAACCTTCCTTTTCCTTCCCCTCCTCAGTTTACTCACTGTGAAGATGATGAGAATGAAGACTTTTATGTTGATTCTCTTCTATTTAATGAATGATGTATAGTTAATAAATTTATCTATTATGTATGTGTGTGAGTATCTTCAAGTAAAAATCTAACAATTCTACCACAAGAACTGTATGAGACTTTTTTGTGTCATTATCATTGTCACTGCCAAAGATTCCATCTTATAGAACATTCTTTGCAAGATGTGTATTGAGGTGGACGGCTTATCTTTACATAAGCATAATGTGAGTAATATTTAATAAAAAATTAATAATAGGTTAGTTTTTACTGCTTTATACTTTACTTTCAAAGAATTACATTGCCATACAGATTTGCCTCTCTCTCTTTCAATTGGAGAAACTGCATATGAGCCTATGATCACAAGTAAGTGATTTTAAAAATATTACAATGTTTCCCATGCTGTAATGCTATAGGATATAAAAAATTTATAAAGATTCCTTCATTAGTGTATAGACTAGGCTACCTTAAAGCTATCTAATAGATTACACTAGACTACTATAAACAATCATATTGCTGTTTTAACATTATCAATGCATGAATTCTTGTACCTGTAAATAAATATGAATTTCTTTTCACAGTAGATTTTCATTTCTGATGTTTAGTGCTAGCAATGCTTGAAACATCTAAAATGTTTTGTATCATATAAGAAAATAATGATACAGATGCTGACAGACCATGTAAACTTACGGTATTGTTTATAAGCAGACCACATAAACTTAATGGTATTGATAAGTGCAATGCTATGCTGTGTTTAGTCGCTCAGTCACGTCTGACTCTTTGGGACCTCATGGACTACAGCTCTCCAGGCTCATCTGTTGGTGGGGATTCTCCAGGCAAGAATGCTGGAGTGGGTTGCCAAGCCTTCCTCCAGGGAATCTTTCCAGCCCAGGGATTGAACCAGAGTTTCCTGCATTGCAGGTGAATTATTTACCATCTGAGCCACCAAGGAAGTGTGATAAGAGCAATACACTACTGTAAATATATTTTTTTTTCTTCCTTGTGGTATTCGTAACAAGATTTTCTTTTCTCTAGCTTACTTTAAGAGTACAGAATATAATACATATAACACACAAAACATGATCTTTTTGGCTGCGCTACTTGAAGGATCTTGATTCCCTGATCAGGGATCAAACTAGGCCCCCTGCAGTGGAAGTACAGCTTCATAACCACTGGACCACAGGGAATTTCCAAAACACATATTAATCAACTGCTTATTTATTGGTAAGGTTTACAGTCAAAATAGGCTACTAGTAGTTAAGAATTTGGGGAATTTCAAGTTATACATATATTTTCAACTGCATGGAACATCAGTGCCTCTAACTCCTGTACTGGTCAAGGATGCAAAAATCTGTAGCAAATTAATAGCAAGATAAATTAAATAAAATTATATAGTATGACCAAGTTTAATTTATCCATGGGGTCAAGCATGGTTTAATATACAAAAATCAATAAATGTGATATATCACATTAATAAAATGAAGGACAAAAAGTAATAGGAGTAGTAAAATTTGACAGAATTCAATACCCTTTCATGATAAAAACAGCCAACAAGCAGTGGCTCAGTCAGTAAAGAATCTGCCTGCAGTGCAAGAGAACCAAATTCAATCCCGGGGTTAGGAAGATCCTCTGGAGAAGAGTAAGGCAACCCACTGCAGTATTCTTGCCTGGAGAATCCCCATAGACAGAGGAGCCTGGTAGGCTACAGTCCATAGGGTGGCAAAGAGTTGGACATGACTGAAGTAACTGAGCACTCATGTACCTAAGCATAATAAAGGTCATATGTGAAAAGACCACAGCTAATAAAATACTCAATAATTTTTCCTAGAAAATATGAATAAGGCAAATATTTCCATTCTTCTCACTTTTAATCAGCATAGTCCTGAAAGTCTTAGATAGAGCAACTAAAGCATAAAAATATAAAACATTCTAAATTTCCAGTAGTCATGTATGGATGTGAGAGTTGGACTATAAAGAAAGCTGAGCACAGAAGAATTGATGCTTTTGAACTGTGGTTTTGGAGAAGACTCTTGAGAGTCCATTAGACTACAAGGAGATCCAACCAGTCCACCCTAAAGGAAATCAGTCTTGGGTGTTCACTGGAAGGACTGATGTTGAAGCTGAAATTCAAATATTTTGGCCACCTGATACAAAGAGCTGACTCATTTGAAAAGACCCTGATGTTAGAAAAGATTGAAAGCAGGAAGAGAAGTGGATGACAGAGGATGAGATGGTTAGATGGCATCACTGACTCAATGGGCATGAGTTTGGGTAAACTCTGGAAGTTGGTGATGGACAAGGAGGCCTGGTATGCTGCAGTTCATGGGGTCGCAAAGAGTTGGACACGACTGAGCAACTGAACTGAACTGAATCAGAAAAAAAATGTATAATTATTTCTGTTTACAAAGTATGTAGTCTGATATGTAAAAATCCTTAGGTTTTCACCAAAAAAGTGTTATATACAATAAATGAATTCAATGAAGTTTCAGGACACAAAATCAACATATAAAACTCAATCATGTCTTTATACAGTAATCATGAGCTACACAGAAAGAAAATCAAGAAAATAATCACATTTACTATAGCATCAAATGCAAATAATAATCACAGCAATATGTACATGTTAGTCCCATAAAGACCTATGGTATAGAACAGGAAATGAGGCTTAATATTCTGTAACAACCTAAATGGGAAAAGAACTTGAAAACTGAAACATTTTGCTGTACATGTGAAACAACATAACATTGTTACAACTATGCTCCAATATAAAATAAAAAAAAAAAACACTAAGTGAAGAGACACTTATATTCACTAAGGAAAGGAGCTATCAAGTTTATGCTTCATTTCTTTGTTTTTAACAGGCTTCCCAGGTGGCGCTAGTGGTAAAGAACCTGCCTGCCAATGCAAGTGACATAGAGACTTGTGTTTGATCCCTGGGTCAGGAAAATCCCCTGAAGGAGGGCATGAAAAACCACCATAGTATTCCTACTTGGAGAATCCCATGGGCAGAGAAACCTGGTAGGCAACAGTCCATGGGTAGCAAAGAGTTGAACGCAACTGAAGTGCCTTAGCATGTTTATATATATCTTCTCATTCCCTGGTGCTCAGACAGTAAAGAATATGCCTGCAATGTGGGAGACCTGGGTTTTGATCCCTGGTCAGAAAGATGCCCTGGGGAAAGGAATGGCAACCCACTCCAGTATTCTTCCCTGAAGAATCTCATTAACAGAGGAGCCTGGCAGGTTGCAGTACATGAGATCACAGAGTTGAACCTGACTGAGCAACTAAATACACGCATCTTAATCAGACCAGCTTATTTGAATGGAAAACTGTGTGTTAATAGATCTTATATCTATCTACTTTACCAACAATTCAGATATTCATATCTATTCATTTAAAAACACTGATTATGAATCAAAGTGTCATTCCTTTGTCTAAAATCCTTTTATGACTTAACTAAGGTCCTGAGTGTGGTATAAAGGTCTTTCTTTCCTCAGGCATTATCCTTCTATTCCTGCACCTTTTCCCCCACATGGTATCTCCATGCTGCCTCTGGTTCTAGTCTTTGCACACACCAGTTGGTCTCCTGACTGCTTTCCATATCCTTCCCTTTGTCAGCTAGGCACATGAACTGTTTTGGTTCCAAGTCTTTGCTCAAGCCTTTCTTCCCCCATAAGGCCTGTCCCTACCCTTTTAGTCCCTCAAGCACAGAGCTGATCAGTTTCTTCTCTGGTCCTCATTTTGTACATTGCACTTTGCCTGACATTATACCTGTTGCATCTGTTCCCATCACTTCATGGGAAATAGGTGGGGAAACAGTGGAAACAGTGTCAGACTTTAATTTTGGGCTCCAAAATCACTGCAGATGGTGACTGCAGCCATGAAATTAAAAGACACTTACCCCTTGGATGGAAAGTTATGACCAAACTTGATAGCATATTCAAAAGCAGAGACATTACTTTGCCAACAAAGGTCCGTCTAGTCAAGGCTATGGTTTTTCCAGTGGTCATGTATGGATGTGAGATTTGGACTGTGAAGAAAGCTGAGCACCAAAGAGTTGATGGTTTTGAACTGTGGTGTTGGAGAAGACTCTTGAGAGTCCCTTGGACTGCAAGGATATCCAACCAGTCCATTCTAAAGGAAATCATCCCTGGGATTTCTTTGGAAGGAATGATGCTAAAGGTCAAACTCCAGTACTTTGGCCACCTCATGTGAAGAATTGACCCATTGGAAAAGACTCTGATGCTGGGAGGGATTGGGGGCAGGAGGAGAAGAGGACGACAGAGGATGAGATGGCTGGATGACATTACCGACTCAATGGATGTGAGTTTGAGTGAACTCCGGGTGTTGGTGATGGACAGGGAGGCCTAGCATGCTGCAGTTCATAGGGTTGCAAAGAGTCGGACATGACTGAGCAACTGAACTGAACTGAACTGAACTGATACCTGTTGCAGCCTAAAGTTGATCCATGATTGCTTGTATCTGTCTGCCTCATAATATTCACAGTTCATAGTCAATACTTTGAAATATAGTAAATATTAAATAAATGCTTATGAAATAAACAAATGAATATTGAAACATTAAAAAAGACATAATACTTAAATTTAACTGAGGAAGTGAAATATATGTACACTGAAAACTGTAAATATTGCAAATATGGATGACAAAACTAAAACTGACAAGAAACTACATGTTGAGGAATTGAAAGAACTGCTATTGTTAAAATGTTCATATCATCCAAACTGATCTACAGATTTAATGGAATATATATAGAAATATCATTGGCATTTTTTACAGAAATATACAAACATCCTATTTCTCATATGGGACCACAAAAAACCATAAATAGCCAAAGTAATCTTGAGAAAGAAGAAGAAAACTGGAGTCCTCATTTTTCTTGACTTCAAAACATATTATGAACACCCATTATGTAATATACATATTACATAATTTTAGATCTTATGTAAGCATATTATGTACATAATCAAATAGTGGGGTCCTGGCATAAAGTCAGGTATACAGAACAATGAAACAGTATAGAGAACTTAGAAACAAACCCATACATATGGTCTGATGATATTCAGTAAGGATGCCAATAATACATAATGGAGAAAAGATATTTTCATTAACAAATGGTAGTGGGAAACTGAATAGGCACATACAAAATAATGAGATAGGACCTTTGCCTTACACTGTTCACAAAAATAAACTTAAAGTGGGTTAAAAACTTAAATGTGAGACCTTAAACTATAAAACTTATAGAAGAAAAGATAAAGGAAAAGCTTCTAGACATTTGTCATAAAAATGGCTTCTAGGATTTGATACCAAGAGCACAGGCCAAAAAAAAGCAAAAATAAATAAATTGAACTATATCAAACTTAAAAGCTTCTGGGCAGAAAGGGAAAAAAAAAAACACAACAAGATAAAAGGGAACCTACAGAATCAGAGAAAATATTTTCAAACCATCTATCTGACACAAGGTTAATATCTAAAATAAACAACAAACTCTTACAACTCAATAACGATTGATAACCTCAGCATCAATAACTCAGTTATAAAATGTACAAAGACCTTGAGTAGACATTTCTGTAAAGAAGACATACAAATAAGCAACAGCTATCAGAGAAACTCTTGACTATTAACTATCAAGGAAATTAAGATCAAAGTCACAATGAGATATCACTTCATACCTGTGATGGTCATTATTTTAAAAAGTAACAAATGCTGGTGAAGATGTGGAAGAACTGTTCATTGTTCTTCGGACTCTAACATGTTGTGGCTGTTAAGGAAAATAAAATTATCTTCCTCAGAAAAATTAACAATAAAACTGCCATATATAATCCAGCAATACCACTTCTAAGTATTTATCCAAAATAATTGAAAACAGGATCTTGAAATGATGTTTGCAGTCCTATGATCACTACAGTGCTATCAGAAATAGCAAGAGGAAGAAGCAATCTAAATATTCCCCAGTGAGTACATTGATATAGAAAATGTGGTATATACATGTAGTGTTGTAAAAGTCAGTCTTGAGAAAGAAAGGAATACCACAATGCACAACATAGGTAAACCATGAAGACTTATTGCTAAGTGAAGTAAGCCAGTTACTGGAGAAATAGTGCATAATTCCACCTATATGAGGGAGCTAAAATAGTCAAGTCCATAGAAGCAGAAAGTAAATAACAGTTGTCAGGAATTGGAGGAAATGGGAAGCTGCTGTTCAGTGAGCATAGAGTTTGAGTTAAGCAATATGAAAAAAATTCTGTATATCTCTAGACAATGATGTGCACATATGATTAACAAAACTGTACTGAATACTTAAAAGTTTATGAAGGTATCTTTCTGTCAGATGCTTTTAATAATAATAGTACTAAAATTCAGCAAGATAAAAATAAACAATAAAGGAGAATGAGGTTCAAGAAGAATAAGGAAGAAGAGAGAATGTGAGGTATAAGAAGTAGGTAGATGTTAATAGCCAAATAATAATACATTAACTAAGACAAGGGCTCATTGGTTTAGCAACATGGAAGCCATTGGCAAAATTCAAAACAGTGTTTCTACAGAGAATGAGTGCAAGCCAATAATTCAAAAGAATACAAAACTGTTTTAAATTTCTAAGAGAAATTTAAAAATTGATTATAATCAGGATCAAAACAAAAATAACTCTTAGGGTGAAAGGAATGCTTTGTGATTGAGAGGCTACCCTAGAGGGTTTCTGAGTATCTGGTTAATTTCTATTCCCTGACATGTGTAGTCATAAAACTTTCTTTGTTTCTTTCTTTCTTTTTTTACACCACACCACACATTTTGTGGGAACTTAGTTCCCCGATCAGAAATCAAATCCTTGTCCCCTGCAGTGGAAGCATGGATTCTTAACCAGTGGACTTTCAGGGAAGTCTCTAAAATAATTTTTAAACCATACATTTATTTTATATTTTGTGTAAATAATTGAATTTTAAAACTTTATAAAAGAAAAGTAGAAAAGAAAGAGAAGAAAATTTTGCTGTATATGGAAGCTAAGAAATTAGACAGCAAATAGAGAAAGTTGTAGGGTTAAGAAAATTTTTAAATTGTTTTCAATGGAGAGAAGAAAAGCTTTTGTTATCTGAGAGGAATTATCCAAATGAAAGTTAATGTTAATGATGCAAAAGTAGTGGTTGACTTGCTGGGGATATATTCGTTAAAATATGTTACAAAATAGAATCTAATACACATAAAGATGACTGAGCACCGAAGAATTGATGCTTTCAAACTGTAGTGCTGGAGGAAACTCTTGACAGTCCCTTGGATAGCAAGGAAATCAAACCAGTCAATCCTGAAGGAAATCAATCCTGAATATTCAATGGAAGGATGGATGCTGAATCTGAAGCTCCAAAACTTTGGCCACCCCCAACTCATTGGACGGGACTGGTGCTGGGAAGGATTGAGGATGTGAGAAGAAGAGAACAACAGAGGATGAGATGGTTGGATGGTACCACTGACTCAGTGGACATGAGTTTGAGCAAACCCCAGGAGACAGTGAAGGCCAAGAAAGCCGGTGTGCCGCAGTCCATGGAGTTGTAAACAGTCAGACACATCTGAGCAACTAAACAGCAAATAACACATGCAGAAAGCTTGGCTTTACTTAGGAACAAGGGCAATTTATCTCCAATAAGAGGAATAAATTGGAGAGTGACCATAGAGTTAAGTGGATGAGTAAATGTAAATGTGAACTTTTACAAGATCTACTCTACCTTCCATTTTCCAACCTCAATTGATACAACATCATCAAATAATTTTGACATTTTAAAAGAGAAGCTCCAAGCTTGATCAAACTGAAAAACTTACAAAATTGAAGTCTAAGCAAGTGAGAGAGAGATTGAAAGGGAAATGCAATATGATTGCTCACATCATTAAAGAGCCACTTGAGGTTTGTGGTTATGATTTCGAAATGAGAACAGTCAGCATAATTATTTTTTTAGGGTTATGGTTTTGACAGGTGAAAGAAGTAGCAAAAAGGGCCGAGGGAACTGAGGTTGTCTGAAAGGAAATAATTATAATTAATCCTACTTCAAGCTAGAAAGGAGGGAAGTAAAAGATAAGAGGGTTGAAAAGCAATTAATAAGAATGGTTGGTATGAAAGAAATGTTAAAGTACTTGTGAGAGTGAACTATTAGGAATTTGTGGTTAGAATTTAGGAGACTCGAAATTGAGATTAAAGTAATGTGAGATTGAGAAAGTTCTGTGAATAAAAATAGCAATGTATTGCTAAAAAGGGAGGCAAGCAAAATCATTGAAGGGAGCACAAATCAAGACAGTTGAAATGTGAAAGTGCTGGAAATATAAACTATCTTGGTACTGGAACTGCTAAAAACTATTTTAGGAGGGATTACAAAGAAGCCTGGCATGCTGCAGTCCATGGGGTCACAACGACTGAACTACCTGAACACTGAGCCAGAATTTACAAAGATCAAGGGATCCAATGTGGTGGTTAAAGAGACATTTCAGATTTTTAGGGAAGAATGAGAAGGAAAGGTTTGGAAGTGATAGTGAGTAACAAGAAATGTCGCCTCTGTCTTAGTGATCAGGGTGCAAAAAAGTCATCAAGATGTTGAAGAAGACTAGGTTGAAACCTAGAGGGATAGGATGGGGTAGGAGAGGGGAGGTAGGTTCAAGAAGAAGGGCACGTATGTATATCTATGGCTGATTCATGTTGATACATACACAGCAGAAACCAACACAGTATTATAAAGCAATTATCCCCCAATTAAAAATAAAATTAAAACAGTAAGTTTTAAGATCTTACTGCTGATATTAAGAGTTCTAGAAATTACACTGAAGTGGTGTCAGGAGTTGAAGAATGACTATGGATGGAGTCAGCACCCTTGGAGAATAGGCAATAGAGAGTACGTAGAACAAGTTAGTAATCCTGGGTATCTTGATGGAATTTACATAAAGGATGATCAAAGGATTAATTGTTATTCTTATAGATGGTTCTAGAGTGGGTTAGTTGAAATTATTTCAGGAAAGGGTTGGTTAAGACCTTATTGGAAGCATGCATAATTCTAGGTCTCCTTTTTCACTTGTCACAACAGTGACACAGAATCTAGAAAACCAGAAATCTTATTCAAAGCACTGGCATACCTGAAACTTCTTCCTTGTTCAGGGAACACACTAGCGCTTCAGTGGTCGAGTGTGTGTGCAGCTGTTCAGTCATGTCTGACTGTTTGCCACCCCATGGACTGTAGCCCACCAGGCTCCTCTGTCCATAGGATTCTCCAGGCAAGAATACTGAGTGGGTTTCCATTTCCTTCTCCAGGGATTTTTCTGACACAAGGATCAAACCCCAGTCTCCTGCACTGCAGGCAGATTCTTTACCTTCTGAATAACTCTGGAAAGTGGAGTCCCGGATGCCAAATAGGAAATGGTTCTATCTAGAGTACCTGGAATTTGTTTTGTTTTGTTTTTTCTTGATTTATTTTGGTGGTAGCACTGTAATTCTGCTGAATATTGAGTATATCAACCACATTTCAGGAGGTTTCTACCCAGTAAACTTAACCTAGCCTGTGGAATCCCTCATTAAGATATTGTCACATTCTTTTTCACTTATATTTCTAACATACACATCTATTACCTCTTTTGGAAAACATAGTTTTCTACTTAAACTATTCCTTAACAGATAAAGTTTGTAGATATTAGTAAAAAACAGATTTTTCCTTTCTCCCCATTAACCTTGTAAAATTTCCAATTGAAGCAATAAATCCCTTTTATGCACTAGTGCTTCTGAGCTCCTTTGAAGAATACTCTTCATTTTGTAAGTATAGTACTTGAATTGAAAGGTCTGAGAAAATACTATTTGCCAGAGTAGCAGGTCAGTTGTTGTCTTTTTCAAAATGCATTTGTTTTGTTTTCCTTTCTTATGCCCTAAGTGTTTTACTAGACCTTAATGTTAAAAGTAAAGAAAGAGAATTGTCTTTACAGGCAAGGCATTTATAGAATATCTGTTTTGTGCCAAGAATGGTGCTCAGTTCTGACGACACAGCAACCACAAAGTTAGAACTTAACTTTAAGCCTTACACTTATAATCAAACAAAGCATAACAAAACATGGACATTCTGTAATGCAGAAATGATAACACCATAGTGAGAGTAATATGCCTAGCTTACTCATTTATTTACAGTTTGGGTAAAATAAACAATTTCAAAATGTATTACCACTAATGAAATCTGCACTGAAATTGTTAGAGGTAAAGTTAGTCTATTTTAAGTTATTTATTAGATTCAAATCATGTGAGATATTTTATAGGCGTGATCCTCAGAATAGTTCTACAAAATAATTGCTCTTAATGCTATTGTGCCAATTGAATAATACAAGTTCAGAGACATTGTGTTGCTTGCTAAAACTAGCAAGTAGCACAAATGTGTTATTAGCAGTCTTGTCAGAAGGATGGGTCAATGTGATTTCAGCTATGCCATAATTTATCTAGAAGTATTTGTGGAAACATGAGCTGATAGAGTTCTTTCTTTTTGGTGTGGATCCTTGCTACTTCTCTTGGATGTTTTAAGAAATGGAAAATACATGAGTCATTTGTAATTATAGATCTGTTTCCTGGAAAAGAAGCTAATGATTTAACTTATGCAAACAAGCTCATAAGTTATTTAGTACAGCACTTTTTCAACATTAGCAAAGTCAATATGGATTTAAAGCATAACATTCTATTAGGATGTAAGTGAGAGAAACTTTGCACTGCAAACATCTTCTTATCCAAATGAGTTTGCCAATAAAGCAATTCTGCACTCTTACAGAGAAGTATACAAGGCAGGTGTCATCTGCATCCTGAAATTAAATATCATCGTGCAAAAATTCAGTTTACCAAATGTGCTGACATGTAATACAATGACAGCACACATTTATATATGTGTGTTGCCAAAAAGGCCAGACAGCACATTATTTTTGTAGTGTTTTGCATAGTGTGTATTTTACCATAATGTGAATTGCCAAGTTTTCAAGGCAAAATATTTTCTATCAAAGATACAAAATGCACAGCAAAGCTTTAATATATATGATGTGGTTTGGGCCATTCCAAAACTGTTTTTTTGAGATGCTGCTCTGGCTAAATGTGCATATTCGACTTTGATGAGCTCTGAGCCTTAACTTTTTACATGCGTTTAAATTACATTATTATTCATAAACGCAAAAACAAACTGTACATAATTCCTTGTTACTGGTAAAAAGATTTATTACAATGAAAACTAGGTGAACCATATTGTAAAATGTTGGGATTTTTTATAAATGCAAATAAAAACAGTAATACAGTAAAAACTCCATTTAGAGTGTCATGGTACTGAACACTGGGTTTTACTGTTAGTCAAATCACATTTCTCTTGTATATAATAAGGTATAATATGCTTGCCTCATAACACATAAGGCCATTAATATGTATGTAACTTTCCTTATGAAAGAAGTACTCAGTGTGATTCATCACTATTATAATACAACAAACACAGTCTTGCAATCTTTGAAAGGAATTACTGAATCATTTATCACACTGACTTTATCCAAGAGTCAGACACGACTGAGCATTTGAGCTCTCACATATTACAACTCTTTTCAGGGAAAACAAAACACTGTTTTTCATATGAACTACATTGGACTTTCTCAGATTAAGGAACTCAACAACTCAAGCTGAGAAACAAAATTCACAAAGATAGTGAATCAATTTGCACATATCATACCTGTTTGATAATAGTGGATGCAAGATTGTAAAAGTTTTAGATGCTAGGGACCAGGGAAAATTCATATTATGAATCAGCAACACTGATTAAACACTCTCTAGATTCCTGAAAATTCTGGGCCCAGGTATTAAAAAATAAACAAGCAAGATTTCTAACTTCCAAACCCTTAATCTCTACGTAACAGCGAGGCACATGCGGATAATAATACTTTATGAAATAGAGGCACAGTAGAGGTTATTTGTGGAGAAGGCGATGGCACCCCACTCCAGTACTCTTGCCTGGAAAATCCCATGGATGGAGGAGCCTGAAAGGCTGCAGTCCATCGGGTCGGACACGACTGAACGACTTCACTTATCACTTTCCTGCATTGGAGAAGGAAATGGCAACCCACTCCAGTGTTCTTGCCTGGAGAATCCCAGGGATGGGGGAGCCTGGTGGGCTGCCATCTATGGGGTCACACAGAGTTGGACAGGACTGAAGCGACTTAGCAGCAGCAGCAGCAGCAGCAGCAGAGGTTATTTGTGGAGGTATAATGCAGTATTTGAATTTTCCATATAGCGTTCAACCGTAAAAAGTCTGAATTTACTTTTCTCAAAGTGGAGTTAGGAATTTATGCATTTACTTAAATTCCAAATTTCAAACTTATGGTTCAGATCAGTTCAGTGATTTCAGGCCCTTAGTCACGTCTGTCTCTTTGCCACCATATGGACTGCAGCACACCAGGCTTCCCTGTTCATCATCAACTCCTGGAGCTTGCTCAAACTCATGTCCATTGAGTCAGTGATGCTATACGACCATCTTGTCCTCTGTCATCCTCTTCTCTTCCTGCCTTCAATCTTTCCCAGCATCAGAGTCTTTTCCAAGGAGTCAGTTCTTCGCATCAGGTGGCCAAAGTGTTGGAGCTTCAGCATCAGTCCTTCCAATGAATATTCAGGACTGATTTCCTTTAGGATTGATTGGTTTGATCTCCTTGCAGTCCAAAGGACTGACAAGAGTCATTTCCAACACCACAGTTCAAAATTATCAGTTCTTCGGTGCTCAGCTTTCTTTATAGTCCAACTCTCACATCCATACATGACTACTGGGAAAACCAAGCTTTGACTAGATGGACCCTTGTCACATCAGGAGCTGCTCACAAAAATTCACATTCTGTTTTTGGAGCCATTTTATTACAGCACCAATGTTATCATAATAGTGTGATTTGAGTACTCCTCAACATGTCTCTGATCTTTGAAATTTGTTGATAATCAATCTAAAACATCACAAATGCTCACAGAGCATTCTTTCCCACTTTTTGTTTAGTGCCTGGTCTACCTGTTAATAGTAAGAGTTCGTGATTTTAAGCAGTTTAAAACTACTCTGGCTAATGAATACAAGCAAAAAATGAATTGAAAAAAAGACTATAGGAGACTTCAGAGAATTAATAGGAAGACCAGAGAATCATTCTGGAAATGTGTCCAGGAGCTAAGGATCGCTGAGCTGTTGATAACATAAAAGAGACTGTGCCATAGACATATTCTGAGATTTCACTGCTGGATGTACAGCCACTGCTATCAGTGGCTACTACCACTGCTGGGCACTGCCGGTGTATCATGTCCTGTTGAGGACATTTACCTGCCAGATATTTATCTCAATAGAAAGACCCTATTACTCAAAACTAGGACATATGCATTGCTCCTTGACGTCAGAGTATGGTGAGAGTCAATATTTGTCTGGCTGTTCTATGAATTATAATCAAGGGGACTTTGGGTAATTGTGAGCAAAAGTAAATAAATTAGTGCCTTCTACAACTACCTTTTATTTCAGCTTTCATTTACCCTCAATGAATCTTGTCATTTCCTTGCTTGAAATCTTTCAGTACATTCCCACTATCCAAATATTTTTCAACCTTTAGGATAGAGTTGTGTGCTGATCACAGCTGTCTTTTGTCAACATTTCTGGTCCAAACTTTCTGCCTATCTTGCAAACAAACCACACTAAGAAAAAAATAATTTCCTATTTGTGCTATATAATGTATAATGTCTAATTCAAGTATTTTTTTCCTATGCCACTCCTCTGAATTCTCTCTGTGCCATTCTTCTCAACACAGAATAACTTATTCTATTCTCTCTGCTTCTATGCATATCTATATATATCATTTATGTAACTGTATATTTACCTTAGTGTCTTTTTCTATTCTATGAACTACTTTAGAGGCTGAGCTCTGTCATATTTGTTTCCTAGTTATTAAAAATATTTGTTAATTACTTGTTCATGTCTTTACATAGTACTAGGGATGCAGTAGAAATCTTGATATCTATCTTTTTTTTAATACTTTATTCTACGTTACAATACTGTATTGGTTTTGCCATACATTGACATGAATCAGCCACAGGTGTACACAATCTCCCAATGCTGAAGCCCTCTCCCACCTCCCACCCCATGTCATCTCCCTGGATCATCCTGTGCACCAGCCCCAGGCATCCTCTATCCTGCATTGAACATAGACTGGTGCTTCGTTTCTTATATGATAGTATACATGTTTCAATGCCATTCTCCCAAATCATCCCACCCTCTCCCTCTCCCTCAGAGGCCAAAAGTCCGTTCTGTACCTCTGTGTCTCTTTTGTTGTCTCACATAGAGGGTCATCATTACTATCTTTCTAAATTCCATATATATGTGTCAGTATACTGTATTGGTGTTTTTCTTTCTGGCTTACTTCACTTATATCTATCTTTTAAAACAATAATTGACATAAAATGGGAGTTCGTATACAAGACATGAATGACAAGCCCTCAAGGAATTGTTTTGAGATTATCATATTCAGAAGTGCTGGGGAATGAGGAATTATTTTCCAGTTGCTTCTGATTATTTCCCAATTCAGAATTTATATTTGATAGTTTAGACTGACAGAGGTTGGAACACTTTTATACGTTTCAGTGGATTTCATTACAAGCTTAGTTCATTTTACAATGTTCAGCATAATTATTGAAATAAATACATTTATGTAAAATGATGCCTTTTTCCACCAGTGGTTATTAGACTGGTTTTGGTGACCAGTAGTAATTTTTGTTTAATGGTTTACTGTTTTCTCAGAAGTTTCTAGCTTTTGCTTTAAATTCAAAACTGAATATACCAAGCTGACACCTCTTGTATTCATTCCACACTGTTAAAGATAAGTACTATAACATCTTTTACAAATTCACTGTGAATAATTATTTTTAGTAAAACCATCTATTCAGATCTCAGTGGAAGTCATGTAGTCTTCCCATCAAATCCCTACGCTTTTCTTAAGTGTTCCTACTAAACTATCATTAAATTTTTCTGTCACAGTTTAGGTAACAATACTGATTGTGAATGCTTTATGATGACTTGCTGTCAGGATTGGAAATCCAGTCAAGCTCAAAGAAATGAATGGTGTCAGTGATATAATGCTATTTAGTAAGTGTGGAAGTATTTAAATCCTTCTGCTTGTAATAAGCTAGGATTTATTTCAAGGGAAAAGACGAGAGTAAGAGCTGTGTGATTGGAAGTAAGTGTGTTACTTTTGAAGGCTGCTTCTTTTCATAATAACTTGAAGGGAAATCTAGCTGTAGGCCTCTAAACTGTCAAACCTGTAGGTCAAGGAACACAAAGTAACTATTTCTTTATATTTACTTCCACTTATCAGAATTTTCTTTTATTTTCCAAATATGGCCCTGGGTTCCTGGGATTCTCAAACTGCTTCCTAAAGGTCAGTGAGATAAAATGCTTTCTACAGCAAGATTAAGTTTCTATTTGTATTTTTTACTCTCATTCTTTTATAAGTGCATAGTGTAATTTTTAAAATCTACTTGATGTGATGTTGTAGCAGATTAACTACAGAAGTAGACATGTAAATCCAGTCGTCTCTTACTGAGCCAGACATTGAAGAGATTTGAAGCAAGTCATAAAGTGCTGCTCTTATCACTGTTTTTGTAAAATATAGTTATTTTTTCCATGAAAATATATTAAGTATAATGGCATTTGCATTGTTATTTTAAACAAGTTAATCAAAAAATGTGAAGGATTCTCTTAGTTCTAATGTCTAGCATGCAAATAAATATCAACAGATATAACTCTCCATAACAAAGCTGGGGATGCCTTTGTGAACCTCTATCATTTGTAAAAATGCAGAGAAGTCCTGAGACTATAAGGTTTGGCAACCATTGACCAAAAGAATTTGACCTGAGTCTTTTCTGGGGTTGTGTAGCTTAGCTCATTGTTTAGCTAATTCTATGACTTATGTTGTATTATAGAAACATGATTTACAGGTTCATAAAGTGTTCTCCCATCTTACCTTACTTCTCTTTTCATAATACCAATTACATGCCACTGTAATTGCTTGTTTATCTTCTGCCCTCACAGCTCAGGTGAGACAGCATAGGTAATTAATGAAAATTTGATTATAGCATGATAATTTAATGAAGCATTAATGTTGTTTTAATAGCTATATGCTCATCTGTAACTGGGAAGGGTTAATTTTGACTCCATGCTCTGACTATAACCCTTGTTTTTGCCATTTTGCTGTTATAATCTCATACATAATAGCCTGCCTCAAAGAACCCTGCCCCTTCTCAGTTCAGTTCAGTCACTCATTCTTCGGCACTCAGTTTTCTTTATAGTTCAACTCTCACATCCATACATGACTACTGGAAAAAACAAGTTTTGACTAGACAGATATTTGTTGGCAAAGTAATGTCTCTGCTTTTTAATATGCTGTCTAGGCTTGTCATAACTTTTCTTCCAAGGAACAAGCATTTTTAAATTCCATGGCTGCAGTCACCATCTCCAGTGATTTTGGAGCCCAAAAGAATAAATTCTCTCACTGTTTCCATTGTTTACCAGTCTATTCACTATGAATTGATAGGCCCGGATGCCATAATCTTAGTTTTTGAATGTTGAGTTATAAGCCAACTTTTTCAGTCTTTTCCTTCACTTTCATCAAGAGGTTCTTTAGTTCCTGTTCACTTTCTGCATAAGGGGTGGTGTCATCTACATATCTGAGGTTGTTGCTATTTCCCCCAGCAATCTTGATACCAACTTGTGTTTGTTTCAGCAGGGCATGTCACATGATGTGCCCTGTGTATAAGTTAAATAAGCAGGGTGACAATATACAGCCTTGACCTACTCTTTTCCCAGTTGGAACCAGTCTATTGTTATATGTCTGGTTCTAACTCTTGCTTCTTGACCTGCATGCATATTTCACAGGAGGCAGGTAAGGTGGTCTAGTATTCCCACCTCTTGAAGAATTTTCCAGTTTCTTGTGATCCTCATAGTCAAAGAATTTGGCATAGTCAATACAGCAGAAGTAGATATTTTTCTGGAACTCTCTGACCCTTAAACTAAAGAGCCTTTATTCAGCTCACAGGGAGACATTTTGACCCTGCCCATCTGTGAATGACTATAAGGAAAAGAAACTGTCACAGTCCTTTGCCTGTGGCTTGCCATTCTAGGAGCTATTTTCTAATAGGAATTAAATGATGGTTTAATTTTGTTTCCTCGCCTCCCCCATTTTGGATCCATTAAAGAACCTGACAGCCAGTCCCCAGCAAAATAGTTATCTTGAGACATTAGTCTGCCATCTTCTGGGTCAGCTGGCTTTCTGAATAGTCATAGTCTGTGCTTTAACATCTCATCCCTTGGATTTATTAGCCTCTCTTGAAGCAAGCAGAGCAAGCTTGGACTCAGTAGCAAATTCACTCACCTATGTACTTTTGCATTCAAACACACCATCCACAAATGTTTCTAGGTCATTTTGTACTCCTTTGCTCTAGGAAAAATTTAATGTCTTAGTATGTTTGGGCTGCTATAACAAAATAATACAGACTAGGTAATTTATAAACAGGAGAATTTTAATGTTCACAATTCTGGTGGCTGGAAATCTAAGATAAGGGTGCTAGTATTGTAGGGCTAAGGTCCTCTTTTGAATCAGACATAAGATAATCCTTATATGATGGAAAGGAGTAGTGAGCTCAGTGCAACCTCTTTTATAAGAGCACTAATTCCATTTTTGAGAGCTCCACTTTCATGACCTAATCACTTCTTAGGCTCAAACTCTTAATACCTCCCAAGGACTCTACCTACTAATAACATCATTTTGAGAGGATTTCAATATTCAAATTTGGAAAAAACACAAACATGTAGGCCATGACATCAAAAGCAGAAGCTGCTTATATGCTATTTCTTTTTCTGCCATATATTTTTCAAAGGTTCAGCTCATAATAGGAATTGTGCTAAAGCACAGGATGCAAAGAAGTATTTCTAAACAGAGAAAGCAAAGGAGATTAAAAAACTGATGGAAGTAGAAGGATTGAGATAGAAATAGAGAGAGCCTCAAACAATGCTAGTGAGTTGAGAGTCAGGGAAAGAGAAAAACAGTATTTCCTGAAGTCTTAGACCAATAAAATGGCAACACTCTAAACAGGATAGTTATGCTTCTCAGATGGCTCAGTTGGTAAGAATCTGCCTGCCAATCCCAGGAGACACAAGTTCCATCCCTGGGTGGGGAAGATGGAGAAGGAAATGTCAATCCACTCATTTTTCTGCCTGGAAATTTCCATAGAAAGAGGAACCAGGCAACCTATTGTCCACAGGGTAGCACAGAGTCAGACACAGCTTAGTAACTGAGCATACATGCATGTACAGAGGATAGTTCTATAGTAAGCACAAAGTAGGTAGACTCTAGTCACCAGAAGGATTCAGATCTGATAAAAATTTCCACATATTATATGAGACACAGAAGAGCACTGTCATCAGATTCCAAAGAATCATTCATAATTCGGTCAGTAAGAAGTGCAGTGCCATTCACCTTAGAGATTTGCAAATCTGCTCCAGTTTTCAATAAACATCAAGACTGACTCAATTTCTAGAAGCCTCTCTCAAAAAAACCTAATAAAAGTTCAAGACCATATTACATTTGTGCTAAAAAATATAAGTTGATATTTATTGTTCAGTTGAATTTGTAGACTAAGGTTCATGACATCTATACATGAAACTTAAGTTAAATCTCCATTTCTACAGTACACAATTCCTTCTGCTTGATTTGCAAATAATTTAGAAATAAATTGTATAGTTAGTCATGTCACCTTAATTCACGTTAATGAATTACAAAAATTAAATAAAAACAGAATAAGAACTCCTTTGCTGCTGCTAAGTTTCTTCAGTCATGTCCGACTCTGTGCGACCCCATAGATGGCAGCCCACCAGGCTCCCCTGTCCCTGGGATTCTCCAGGCAAGAACACTAGAGTGGGTTGCCATGTCCTTCTCCAATGCATGAAAGTGAAGAGTGAAAGTGAAGTCGCTCAGTCGTGTCTGACTCTTAGCGACCCCATGGACTGCAGCCTATCAGGTTCCTCCACCCATCGGATATTCCAGGCAAGAGGACTGGAGTGAGTCACCATTGCCTTCTCCGAGGAATTCCTTTAGCAGGTAGCATACACATTGTACACTCATGTCAACCACAGGAGACAGGCATGAAGCAGTATCATTTACCCAGAGTCACATACCAACCTTGGCTTCTTGATCAATCTCTCACATATTTTGGAAGGATTAAGTGTTTGTTATTAGAGAACAAAAGGCCTGTTTCATGTTTTGCTCTAATGTGCCACTTTTCACAAAAAAAGAAAGAGATATAGAGTATTATAAATACAAGTTTGCAGATAGCCAGAGAAAGGATCAGAATCTGTATGCCAAGATACAAAATCCAAGTGCAAAATTGAACTCCTGCTATCACTTGTCCTGCAGACACCCTCAAACTACCCTTTGGAGACATGTCTTCAGTTTTAGAGACTCTGTACATTTAAATTAGGAAGTTGAATTTTCAAAACTAACATCAGGAAAAATTGCAGAAACTACCCATGACATGTTCCTAGAAGTTTCTATTAGCAACAGAGACACCTGACTGGATAATGATATTAATAGTTGAGAACTTTATGGGTTTCATGTTCTCTCTATTTGGTTAAGTCATGAGGCAGAAACTCTGATTGTACAACATAAGCAATGTTTTTCTTGTATTGAGTGTCTCATCCTTTTCTATTTAATCTTATTTTCTGTTCTTACCCATGGAAAATGAAATTTAAGAAAAAGTTGGAATTGTTTTAGTTTTAAAGATCAAGACTTCTGAACTATTGCCCCAATGATTTAACTGAATTATTAATTTTAAGGAAAGTATCCAAATCCCATATCTCAACTTGAGCTAACTTTTGATGATACTCTTAGAATAGGAAGCCCTTGATTTCTTTCCATGAGAGAATATATTTCTTTTTACTTTACAGCTATTCCTCCAGGTAATCTACATTATCAAATCATCAGTAATTAAGCTATACAAAGCTTATATGAGTAAATGAAAACAGGGTGTCCATAAGGAATAAATTGAGGGTAGGTTAAACAAAATAATTATGAACTATTTAAGTATAAATTGTTAAGGCATACACATATGATATAAAAACAGAAGCCAGCTTTTACTACCTGGTGATAGAGAATTGTTAAATGTTGTGGTCTTTTGTGAACTAGCCAACATTACATTTGTAGCTTGAAATCAGCTGTGGTGGAAGTACTGAGCTCAGAAAATGTTATACATCACAGCTTCCCTGGTTTGGAAAGTAGGTTATTAAATATTTATGAGTACACTTCTGTATATAAGGCCAGCGTTAGCATCTCTACTTTGTAAGACAGTCAAAAAACTATAATTTTTGTGAGAAGCAAACAAACATCTCTTCAAATAAAAATATTAAAATTATATCACAATGAGATAAATTAAGCACTTTTTTTCAGTCAAACCTTATAATTAATCCTTTCTTGGTTATCCCCCTTTTTTTTTTTTTTGGTTTCATTTATTTTGTCTAAACTAAGTAAAATAAAAAGGAGATACTTTAATTTTCTAAAGAAAAATCAACCTACAACTCTTTGTGTTACATTTTTGCTTATTTTGAAAAATAGCATCTAAGGAGATACTATGACCTTGTACACATGTACTATCTCATTCAAATCCTCCTACATAATCTTATTTCTCAGTTTGCATACTTATTTACATTTATTGCTTTTGGATTATTTTTTTACTTCTTAGTTTTTTCTTTGTACACATACTGTGTGCCAAGCATAGGATTAGACATATTATTAGTATTGAATCTAATTCTCACAATATTAATGTCATTTTCTCCATCTTACAGGTAGAGAAAATTGAGAAACTATAAGATTAGGATTTATTGTATAGCTAATAAATGGCAGAGAGAATTTTATCTCAGATTCTCAAGTTACTGCTTCTAATTAAAAAGCTTCCTATAGTCATCAGAATTATTTGTTTACTGGATATCTAATACTGCTTACTCGATATCTGTAACTGCTTAATGAAGTCTCTCAGTCATGTCTGACTGCAAGCCCCTGGACTTTAGCCTACTAGGCTCCTCTGTCCATGGAATGTTCCAGGCAAGAGTACTGGAGTGGGTTGCCATTTTCTTCTCCACTATAACTGCTTACTGGATATCTAATGCTCCTTTGCTGGAGGAAGTAAATAGATATGTGTCTGTTTACAAGTTGTTTTTTTTTTTTTCTCAAAAAGAAAATTATGTATCTATTTATTCAATGTGAAAAAATAATTCATAGATTAGCTTCTATGATATGAAGTGATTAGATTTTATTCAACTGTTCTTCTCAGTTTACATATTTAGGTGCCTATGATGATACAAATCAATTTTGAAGTCTAACTTTTGTACATCTTTTAAGACATTTTATTGGATTCAGAAACAGAAAAAGATAAATATAGGATTTTTTTCTCTCAATAATATCATATAGTCTTCTTAAAACACTCATATTAAAATAACCTTTAGTTCAGTTCAGTTCAGTTCCATCACTCAGTCATGTCCGACTCTTTGCAACCCCATAAACCACAGCACTGAAAGCCTCCCTGTCCATCACTAACTCCCAGAGCCCACCCAAACCCATGTCCATTGAGTTGGTGATGCCATCCAATCATCTCATCCTCTGTTGTCCAAAAATAACCTTAACATGCCATAAAATCTATGTGGTTACTCCAAGTATGCAATTCTTTGACTTTCTTTTTAAGATTCCAAGATAATTTCCTAATATTTCAAAATACCTACAAGCTCTTTTCTATTCTTTCCTGACAACTTTATGATTTTCCCCTATATGCAGCCTGTCTCATATTGTCTAAAACCTGCCTGATTCTTTGACAATTACCTCTTTATTTTTCTGTGGTGCTTAATTTTATCTGTATGCTCAGTAGTAGCCTCAACTTTTCCCATCAGTCCTGGCACACACATAATCATTAGACTCCTGGTATGTGAACTGGCAAGTGGCAACCAGATAACCTTTGTTTAAAAGGTAAACATAAACTTTGTTAAGACATATTATGCTAAAGACATTGACAGCTTACAGTGTCAAATTCTTGATCTCCAAATAAGATTTTACTTCGGAACCAGGGACCAGGCTTGATCACTTAGAGCTTTTGGGTTGTAGAATTTTATTAAAGTATAAAAAGGGACAGAAAAATCTTCTGACATAGACATCAGAAGGGGGATGGAGAGTGACTCTCACACTGGTGTTAACAAGGAAGTTATATACCTTTTAATTAATTATTACAATAAATAAAAATGTCTTAAGGTTGTAAAGATCTTACTAGACCCAAGCCCATAATTTATATTTTAAGATAATAGGATTAGTCAGAGGTTATTCAGGAAGGAGAATCTGTCCTCAAGCAGGATACACTGTTGTTATATAATCCTTCAGTTCAGTTCAGTTGCTCAGTCATGTCCAACTCTTTGCAACCCCATGAATCACAGCACACCAGGCCTCCTTGTCCATCACAAACTCCCAGAGTTCACTCAAACTTATGTCCATCGAGTCGGTGATGCCATCCAGCCAACTCATCCTCTGTCATCCCCTTCTCCTCCTGCACCCAGTTCCTCCCGGCATCAGGGTCTTTTCCAATGAGTCAACTCTTTGCATGAGGTGGCCAAAGTATTGGAGTTTCAGCTTTATTTTACTTTATTTATTTTTTAAATTTTATATTTACTTTATTTTACTTTACAATACTGTGTTGGTTTTGCCATACGTTGACATGAATCCACCACGGGTGTATACAAGCTCCCAATCCTGAACCCCCCTCCCACCTCCCACCCCATATCATCTCTCTAGATCATCCCTGTGCACCAGCCCCAAGCATCTTGTATCCTGTATCAAACGTAGACATGTTTTTCATTCCTTACGTGATAGTATACATGTTTCAATGCCATTCTCCCAAATCATCCTACCCTCTCCCTCTCCCACAGAGTCCAAAAGTCCATTCTATACATCTGTGTCTCTTTTGCTGTCTTGCATACAGGGTCATCATTACCATCTTTCTCAATTCCATATATATGTGTCAGTATACTGTATTGGTGTTTTTCTTTCTGGCTTACTTCACTCTATATAATAGGCTCATTTTATCCATCTCATTTGAACTGATTAAAATATATTCTTTTTAATGGCTGAGTAATACTCCATTGTGTATATGTACCATAGCTTTCTTATCCATTCATCTGCTGATGGACATCTAGGTTGTTTCCAAGTCCTGGCTATTATAAACAGTGCTGCAATGAACACTGGGGTACATGTGTCTCTTTCAGTTCTGGTTTCCTCGGTATATATGCACAGCAGTGGGACTGCTGGGTCATAAGGCAGTTCTATTTGCAATTTTTAAAGGAATCTCCACACTGTTCTCCATAGTGGCTGTACTAGTTTGCATTCCCACCAACAGTGTAAGAGGGTTCCCTTTTCTCCACATCCTCTCCAGCATTTATTGTTTGTAGACTTTTGGATCGCAGCCATTCTGACTGATGTGAAATGGTACCTCATTGTGGTCTTGATTTGCATTTCTCTGATAATGAGTGATGTTGAGCATCTTTTCAAGTGTTTGTTAGCCATCTGTATGTCTTCTTTGGAGAAATGTCTATTTAGTTATTTGGAGTTTCAGCTTTAGTATCAGTCCTTCTAATGAACACTCAGGACTCATCTCCTTTAGGATGGACTGGTTGGATCTCCTGCAGTCTAAGGGACTCTCAAGAGTCTTTTCCAACACCACAGTTGAAAAGCCTCAATTCTTCAGCACTCAGCTTTCGTCACAGTCCAACTCTCAGATCCATACATGATAACTGGAAAAACCAAAGCCTTGACTAGACGGACCTTTGTTGGCAAAGTAATATCTCTGCTTTTCAATATGCTATCTAGACTGGTCATAACTTCCCTTCCAAGGAGTAAGTGTCTATTTATTTCTGGAATCAAAAAGAGCAATATTGCATAAGAACCTGGAATGTCAGTTCCATGAATCAAGGCAAATTGAAAGTGGTCAAACGAGATGGCAAGAGTGAATGTCAATATTCTAGGAATCAGCTAACTAAAATGGACTGGAATGGATGAATTTAACTCAGATGACCATTATATCTACTACTGTGGGCAGCAATCCCTTAGAAGAAAAGGAGTAGCTACCATGGTCAACAAAAGAGTCTGAGATGTCATACTTGGATGCAATCTCAAAAACGACAGAATGATCTCTGTTCGTTTCCAAGGCAAACCATTCAATATCACGGTAATTCAAGTCTATGCCCCAAACAGTAATGCTGAAAAAGCTGAAATTGAATGGTTCTATGAAGAACTACAAGACCTTTTAGAACTAACACCCAAAAAAGATGTCTTTTTCATTATAGGGGAATGGAATGCAAAAGTAGGAAGTCAAGAAGCACTTGGAGTAACAGGCAAATTTGGCCTTGGAGCACGGAATGAAGCAGAGCAAATGCTAATAGAGTTTTGCCAAGAGAATGCACTGGTCATAGCAAATACCTTCTTCCAACAACACTAGAGAAGATTCTACAGATGGGCATCACCGGATGGTCAACACCAAAATCAAATTTATTATATTCTTTGCAGCCAAAGAGGGTCAACCTCTATACAGTCAGGAAAAACAAGACTGGAAGCTGACTGTGGCTCAGATCATGAACTCCTTATTACCAAATTCAGACTTAAATTGACGAAAGTAGGGAAAACCGCTAGACCATTCAGGTCTGACCTAAATCAAATCCGTTATGATTATACAGTGGAAGTGAGAAATAGATTTAAGTGACTAGATCTGATAGACAGAGTGCCTGATAAACTGTGGATGGAGATTCTTGACATTGTACAGGAGACAGGGATCAAGACCATCCCCATGGAAAATATTATCCTTAGTAAAGAATTTAAACTGCCTTATTTGTTGTGTAATCATCAGTTCCTGGTTTAAAAAAAAAAATTGTTTTATGTTACTAAGACTAAGGAATGTAGAGAAGAAAATGATGTTTGTTCTTTCCTCCTCCTTGAGAATTCCAGACCTCTATCTTCACTTCAAGAGCCCCAGACCCCTTTATCTTCCTTGGGGACGTTGGACTTCTTATCAACCTGCCTGAGAATTGATTCTCTCATCCCCCCCTTTTCTTTTAGGAGAATTGTGTTGCCAAGGGAAGGGAACATCATTTTCATTCCATAACTTCTTTCTGCTGTTGAATGGCATGGTCCCTAAATTGTTGAGGCAAGATATTCTCTTAACCCTCAAATTGAGGATCTCTGATCCAGGGGCCACACTTAATAGTTGGAGGAGGTTGTGGCACTCAGAGGCTCCTGGACAACCATTTGTAACTTAAAAGTTTTCAGATGGTTACAAACAAACCCCATCTTACAGTTACAGATGTAAGGCAAAATAGTCATTAAACCGAGTTAATACATAATCAGAATTAAAACTTACATTATGTTCATAGTTATATCAGTCCATTCTAGGATTATTAGATGTCATCAGATCAAGAAGAAGCATCACATATGATTGTTGTTGGTGAAAGTGTTCTTAGAGTTGAAGAAAATCCTTTCCTTGAAGTGGAGAAACCCACCATGGGAAGTCTTCAACTGAAAAGGAGGGAGTGCTCCAAAGACCCAGCAATTGTGGAATGCAGCATAGTAATGAGTCCAGGACAGGAAGGCACTGTCTTGAGGGTTAAATGGCATACTCAGCAAAAGTCACCACAAGCAAGCCTTTTGGAGTCAGCAGAAGCAAGCCCACCTAGACCTCAGGCCCATCTTAGTTCCTGGCTCAAACAGTGGCTTGTTTGACTCAAAGGCTGTGTCATGAGTTAACCTCCCAATATTGTCTGCTGAAAAGCTAAAAGCTGAGTCACATAGCTAATTTTAAGGCTTCAGGATCAATGACAATATCTGTGCACAAAAGCAGTCTGTCATAGAGATAGTCCATTCTTCTTTAGGGGCAGTTTGAGCCCTCATTAAAGCTATGGGTAAAACTTTAAATCAATTATCTTATATTTCCTGAGTTAGAATATATGGGTGTCTTTTAATAATGGCATAAGCCTTTTCAACCTTTCCTGAAGATTGGGGTCTCCAGGAACATTGTAAGTTGCTGAGGTCTAGCCCCCGTGGATCCAGGGTGATTCGAAGCTGGGGATGGAGTCAGCGTCCTTGGAAATAACTTATTTAATTACAGATATATAGAGAGATTAGAGATGGATAGTGTAGTAGGAAATATTAGTGGAGAAAAAGAGGTTAAATAATTTGGTTTACATGGAATACTAATTACCACCTACGTAGGCCACAGGCATCTTTCCATTCTCCTGAATGAGAGGAGGCACTGAGGCCTCCCCAGTCCGATCTTAGAAGCCCAGGCAGAATTACCAAGCTTAGTGAGTACCCACATTCCAGATGGGAATTCAGCCAGAAAAATGGGGAGCAAGAAAGAATCGACACAGGGGAATCAGTCTTTCCAGAAACTGATCCCATTTCTTTATTTTTCAGGTTTGCTTATATACCTTTTGTTACACATAGGGATAAATACAGAGTCATGCAGGGGTCAGCAGTCCTGACATTTATCAAAATCAGGTGCTTTACATAAAAAAAGGTCTTAGAGGTTTTACATCATCTTACTAGTGGTCGAGGATGTGCTTGTAATTTTCCACAGGTCGCAGATTCACCAATTTGGATCCAGGACAGACTGATCCCCCATTGCTTTGAAGGGCACTCCTCTACCGGCCACCACACAGAACAGCCACACGCTGGGAGCCGTGGGCGGGGGCCACTCTGGCCGCCAGAGTCTGCACTCGCTTGGCCTCAGGCAGGAGAGGCAAGATAAGCATCGAGATCCCGGCGGGACTGACAGTTGCTGCAGCATGAATTCTGACCAGAAAATGATTCTACTTATTCTATTTTAGCTTGTCTACCTTCTCATGTTTTTCTTTTCACTAATAATTCCAGAAAACTTAATTTTCATATGAATTACACAGGTGGACTTAATGTGGTGTCTTGTACACAATGTATGCTCTCATTTTGTTAAGATTTAATGTGATCAAGATGGTTTGTAGGCTTACTAATTTTAGGGAATTCAGCTTTAATAATAACAACTACTACTGTTACTGTTACTGTGGCAGCATATCATTGACTCAATAAGTGCAAATGCCCAATATGTTGAAAAATCATATTTTAGATGTTTGGAATAGCTCAGATATTAGTTTAGACTTAGGGAAACTTCATAATCAGATACTGACCTTAGAACACTCTTGTTTGGATTTTAGTGCCGCTGGAGCCGCTAATTACTTTTTCCACACCTTCTCTAATTTTTTTATGGAAAAAACATTCTGTCTAATGTCTTAATCTTACTTCTTATAATCATTCTTCCTTGTATTGTCAGGATTATTCGGCAGAGCATTCAGAAGCTCTCAGCTGAGCTGCACTTGATTTTTAAAAAACAAAAAAGGGGAAGATGCCGGGAGCCAGAGTGAGGAACTCTGCTCATTGCAAAGGTCATGAGGAAGGAGGCTTGGCATATACAAAGGCATGATCAAGCCTCAGGAAACCCCCTGTTCCCAAGCATCTACCCCAAAACCAGAGTCTCCTCTGACTTTACAGGGAGGTTCTCCCCATCACCATTTCTCTCAGAGAAGGAGTTAACTTGCAGCTCCAGGTCAATAAAAATTCCTGGGCGTGACAAGAGTGTTTCAACTTATGAACTCCTCTGAAGGTTATCTAGCCTGCCTGTACAGGTTCATCTGGCCACATGTGATTGTTTACAGCCTCCCAACCATGAGAGGCATGAGACGTTTTAGACTTACTAAAGGCAAATTCTTTTGGGAAGTTAGAAATTATTAGTATAGTGGGTTGGTTAGGAATTATATTGGTGAAGGGTTTTTCATTTGTTGTGCCAATAATTGCTACTAACTCCCTGCACTGGGTGGGACAAGGGTGTCTCAGGTCAAACTTCTCTGCTGGCAAACTAGCTTGTGTGACAGGATTATCCATACTCCTGCCACTATGCACATGATTGTTTACTACCTCTCATAAACAGCACAGAGAATTTTGGAGTATTTTGAGAGTCTTAAAACATAGGGCTTTTCTCATTGTTGAGTCAATGATTGTCACCAGGCCTCCATATCCTTAGGCACCTGGGAATATATTCATCAATATATTTGGAATGTAGAAAAGGAAATATAGTAGTTTTTGAGGTTAGCAATACTAGACATTTTGAGTTTGAGTTAACGAATATTCTCTTTTGTTATAGATCACTGTACTTTGTTATAAATCACTGTGTCCTTGCTAGGTAAAAATGTAACTTTATCACTACCTTAAGACTAAATAGATCTTAAAGGGAGCATTGGTGAAAGGTTTTCATTTGTTGGGCTGATGTTTGCTGCTAAATCTCCATATTCCCTGCCTTTATAATAAATACAACTAGCATATAGGAGAAATAAGTATTAACATTTAAGATTGATCATGTTAACCTTGGGTTAAATAAATTCCTTTCTTGATTGTAACTCACTACACCCTCACCCTCAACTTTATCTGCTACCTTCAGAGGGTGGTGCCTGGTTTAAGAAAAAACACCTTTGGAAAAAATAAGTTTTTGGTTATCAGAAAGAAAGAGTCCTAAATGTCAGCAGGCTTCATGGCCAGAAGATGATGTAAAGCCCCTAAGACCTTTTATTTTTAAGTAAAGCATCTAATTTTGATAAAGGTCAGGACTGCTGACTGACCCCCGAGTAACTGTATTTATCCCTATGTGTAACAAAAGGTATATAAGCAAACCTGAAAAATAAAGAAATGGGATCAGTTTCTGTAAAGACTGATTCCCCTGTGTCGATTCTTTCTTGCTCTCCATTTTTCTGGCTGAATTTCCATCTGGAATGTGGGTACTCACCAAGTCTGCTAATTATGCCTGGGCTTCTAAGGTCGGACTGAGGAAGCCTCAGAGCCTCCTCTCCTTCAGGAGAATGGAAAGACACCTGTGGCCTATGTAGGTGGTGATTAGTATTCTACATAAACCAACTTATTCAGCCTCTTTTTCTCCACTAATATTTCCTAGTAAACTATCCATTTCTAATCTCTCTATATATCTGTAATTAAATAAGTTATTTCCAAGGACGCTGACTCCGTCTCACCTTCGAATCACCCTGGATCCACGGGGGCTGGACCCTGGCAGTAAGTGGTATTCTGTTTCTATAACTTTTGACCCCTTTGAGTTATACAGCAGTTTTAAAGATGGAGCATTGTTGCTCTGAGCTTTAGAGTTTAAGATCCCACTTACATCATGAGAAGTGAGTACAGTAAAATTTTGCCCATTCATTAACCTCCAGCATTAGGTTTTGATGGGAAAATAGGTGAAGGTCACTGAGCTTGACAAAGACAGGGATAGCATTTTGTGCTCAACACAGTTTTTCCATCAGCCCATATACTAGGATTTAAAGTTTGTGCCATTAAAAGGCTGGTTCCATAATCATGAAAGCAGAGGCCTGGACCTTGTTTAGTATATCCCTCACCAGAAGGGGTGAGGGAGACTCCGGCACGATTAGAAACTCTTGAACATAGCACAGATTCCCAGTTGTAACTTAAAGGATAACTGACATAAAAATGCTTGGCTTATTTCAATATGGTAGTGCATAGGGAGGAAATACAATCACAGTTTGTCAGTGAGCAGAAAGTTGCCCCAGTGTCCAAAAGAAAATTGACTGATTGGTTCTTCATGGTTATTAATACCCAGGGTTCCTCAGGAGTTATTAGGATGCGGGCTTGTGTGGGGACCCCTGGGCATGTTCAGTCTCATTTGACTTGAGAGCAAGACCCCTGAGGCCTACACCTCAGAGGCTATCTCTTTTCCAGTGTGGTCCTTTACAGACCAGTCATGGACTTCCTTGGTGGTTCAGATGGCAAAGCATCTGTCTACAATGCAGGAGACCGGGGTTCAATCCCTGGGTCAGGAAGATCCCCTGGGGAAGGAAATGGCAATCCACTCCAGTACTATTGCCTGGAAAATCCCATGGACAGAGGGGCCTGATAGGCTTACAGTCCATGAGGTCACAAAGAGTCAGACATGACTGAGCGACTTCACTTTCACTTTCATGGAGCCAAGGGTGGCTTGGATGACTGAGGGCAATCCTGCTTGAGGTGCCCCTCCTTTCCACAGTAATAGCAAGCCCATCCCTTTTTACTTGGGTCCCTCTGGGCATTTTACTCAGGCTGTTTTAGAGCAGTTCTAACAGCCATTGTTGGGGCTTCAGTCTTTTGCCTGGTTCTCGTTTTCCTCCTATTTTCCTCCTCTTATTCTCTACCATAATATATCGTCTGAGCCAGCTGTAACAGTTTATCTAAAGACTGACTTGGTCCAAACACCTGTTTTCATAACTTACAGCAGATATCTGGCACCAACTAAGTGAGAAATCTATCTTTCAAGATCATTCCTCCTTCTTCACTTTCAAGCTCAATATCTGTAAACTTGTGGAGAGTCTCCTGTAGTCTATACTTGGATTTTATCAGGAGTTTCCTTTTCTCCCTGCTCTATGTCAAACAACTTAGCATAATTTAAAATCTCAGCATGTGCTTGGTTAAGTCCTTCAAGAATATATCCGACAAAGTGACTCTCTTATTGGAACTACTCGGCTCCTGGTAGGAAGGAGGGCTATTTCATGTTCCCTCTTTCCCCTTGTCTCACATTCAAGCCATTTCTCTCCAAAAGTAGCAGCTTCCCCCAAAACTCTAGTTCTAGAGTCAGGAGTCAGTGTCTGTTCCAAGACATATATTACATCTCTCCAAGTAAGTTCATAAAGTAAAGTTAGTCCTGAAAAGGCTTCTAAGTTTTCTTCTGGATTCTCTAAATAGTCTTGACCGCAATTGGTACTGTTGGAATTTCTACCAAGACTGAGGCAACCCCTCCTGGAACCCCTAGTTGTCAACCTGTTTGGTTGGAAGTCCCAGATACAGGGGCAAAGTAGAGGAAAGGAAGAAGCTGAAGGTTTCACACCCAAATCTGCACCCTTAGGACATAAGCCTGGCATGTCTTTCAGAGAGATAAAGGCAAACACATATGGAACTTCTACTCATTTCACTTATTTTCTACAGAACCAGTCTAGCTGTAAAATAGTAATAATTGAGATCCTTCAACAGATCAATGTTCCCTATCTTCCAAAGGATACTGTGGCCATTCAGTATCACAGAAGATCAGGCATGCCTTTTAAATTCTGGGGATCAAATATGTCTCAACATTTTTTTTTTATACATTTTAAAGGAATGGTTTTGGAACAGCTAGCTCCCATCTATAAGAGAGAAAAAAGCAGCATCCACATCTGTGGCTTTTTCCACTGGAAGCGTCCTTCCCTGCTCTAGATGGAGGTGCAGACAGACTCCCCCATTGAAGCTTTCTTTCCCTGGTCGGACTTAGTCTGTCCCTTACCAATTCTGGCATCTTAGTCGTCCCTCCCAATTCTACCACCGAGGTGGGATGCAGATACACCAGCAGTAGACTTGCAAGATGGATTTCTAGTTCTTTACCAAAAGATCTTTGTTTGATTTGCCAGAGTAGTTTCCAAGAATGTTTCCCAAGCTAGGACTACGAGGGGAAGCATCCATATTACATGTGCCCATGCACATTCCAAACTATCGTCTTGACCACAGTAGAAACGGTGAGTAATAAAGGGACCAACAACAACCAAGATGTCCTTCATGAGTGTCACCACACCAGTATCTGTTGTAACAAAAGAGGTGGTGGAGGGTTGGCCAGCGAGGAAAAAGTGATTTTTGTCCTCGAGCTACTAGGACCAATCCTTCCAGTTCATTTTCATGGATTACACAGAAAGTAATATCTAAGAAGTTGAGACAAAAGCCATCAGAGAGCCTGCTCTGGTCCATTAAGAGCTAGCGCTACCAAAGGAGGAGCCCATTGAATTTCCAATCTGACCAGATCCTGCAATTCCTGATCTGTGTCCTCAAGCAGCTCATGGTCACTAGCAGAGCTTCTGTTCACATAGATAGGAGACAGAGCTGTGACAAAGACTCACTTTCAGGTTGCTGGCCCCTGAGGCAGGCAGCCTCTGACCTCTAGCTTGAGACTCCTTTCTGGAGCTAGAGCTCTGCCTCACTCCCAAACATGATCTTGTAACTTTCAACTCCTAGTAAGGCTAGGCACTCCTATCCATATAGTTTGAGGTCTAAATAAAAATACAGAGTAATGGTATAGATTACAAGTCCCTTGAGAGTCTATGATTTGCCAGATTAGGTTAGTAATTCTAATACCTAAGATTAGATTAGTAATTCTAATACATAATTATGAAATGGTCAAAGAGACCAGGAAAAGGTGACCGAGAAAGGAAAGTTCGGTCCACACATTTTGCCCATTTCTGGTTGCTCCCCTAGCAGGGACCTTGAGTGTCTCTTGGTATTGGCAGGTCATTATAAATTCCCATCAAGTCTCGCCTTTTGGGGGCTGCCTTCAGTCATTATGCGGTATCATGAAACTGCAGAGCAAGCATGGTTCATCACTTGCTTTGTGCAGGGGGTGTCATTCATTCACACAAGGACACTGTAGTTAGTAAAGTAAAGGAGAAAACGTGCATACTGAGAAAGCAGAGAGACTAGGGTTCTGAGTGTTCTTACTTTGTCCTGAAGATCCTGGACAAGCCTGCAAGATGATGGCTTATGGTGAATGATGTCAGATTCTTTATCTCCAAAGAAGAAGATTCAGCTTCAGGACCAGGGACCAGGATTGATCACTCAAGAGCTTTTGTGTTGCAGAATTTTATTAAAGTAAGAAAAGAAACAAAGAAAGCTTCTGACAGAAGTATCAGAAAGGGGATGGAGAGTGCTCCTCTTGCTGGTGTTAGCAAAGGAGTTATATACTTTTCAATTAACTATTCAGTTCAGTTCAGATCAGTTGCTCAGTCATGTCCAACTCTTTGCAACCCCATGAACCACAGCACACCAGGCCTCCCTGTCCATCACCAATTATTAAAATAAATCAAAAGAATGTCTTGGTTGTAAAAATCTTACTAAACTCACTTCCATAATTTACATTTTAAGACAACAGGATTAGAAGTTTTTCCAGGAGGAGAAACTGTCCTTAAGTAGGATACATTGTTGTTATATACTCCTTAGTACAGAGTTTAAACTGAGGTGTTTGTTGTGTAACCATCAGTTCAGGGCTTAAAGAAAAAAAAAAAAAAACTTTTTATGTGACTAAGACTAAGGAATGTAGAGAAGAAAAATATGTTTGTCTTTTCCTCCTCCTTGAGAATTCCAGACCCCTATAACCATTTCAATAGCCTCAGGTCCCTTTCTCCTTCTCGGAGACCCTGGACTTCTTATATAGATGCCTAGGAATTAACTCTCTCAACATCAAATATGTAGTAACAATAATTACTATAATTGTGAATTCTTTTAGAAAATAATCTATATCCTTGAACAGAGAGAAGACTTTTAAAATTTATCTACATTAGGATATTCATAATTATTATGCTCTTAAGTCACTTCAATCATGTATAACTGTGCTACCCCATAGACGGCAGCCCTCCAGGTTCCCCCATCCCTGGGATTCTCCAGGCAAGAACACTGGAGTGGGTTGCCATTTCCTTCTCCAATGCATAGAAGTGAAAAGTGAAAGCAAAGTCGCTCAGTAGTATTCGATCCTCAGTGACCCCATGCATTGCAACCTACAGGTTCTTCCATCCATGGGATTTTCCAAGCAAGAGTACTGAAGTAGGGTACCATTGCCTTCTCCACATAATTATTATAAAAGAACAGAGTTTTTTCAACTAATAACCATGTTCTAAAAAAGTTTATCACTAGCACTATAGAACTCAAACTCCAAAAATGTTGTGAAGCATAGAGGAAACTAGAGATTCAATAAAATCCTTTGAAATTTATAGCAGATGTGGCAAGATGGAGGACGTAAACAAGCCAAATATAAAAATAAAAAACTTGGTTATTGGTTTTAAGATTAATATGTGTAAAAATTCCATATGATTAAAAGATTCATGATGTGGCCATGGTTATGAATTGATGTGTATGACTCTGGAATGAGGTTTATGAAGAGAAGCTGAGAAAATATAAAGTACAGAACTTGGTTACCTGTAAGATCATCTGTATGGCTGTTTCAGATTCAGTTCAGTCACTCAGTCATGTCTAACTCTTTGTGACCCCATGGACCACAGCATGCCAGGCCTCCCTGTCCATCATCAACTCCCAGAGTTTACCCAAACTAATATTCATTGAGTTAGGGATGCATACAACCATCTCATCCTCTGTCACCCCATTCTCCCACCTTCAATCTTTCCTGGCCTCAGGGTCTTTTCCAAAGAGTCAGCTCTTTGTATAAGGTGGCCAAAGTATTGGAGTTTCAGCTCCAACCTCAGTCCTTCCAATGAACTCTCAGGACTGATCTCCTTTAGGATGGACTGACTTGATTTCCTTGCAGTCTAAGGGAATCTCAAGAGTCTCCTCCAACAAAACAGTTCCAAAACAGCATCAATTCTTCTGTGCTCAGCTTTCTTTATAGTCCCATTATCACATCCATGTATGACTACTGGAAAAACCATCACCTTGATTGGACAAACTTTTGTTTGCAAAGTAATGTCTCTGCTTTTTAATATGCTGTCTAGGTTGGTCATAGTTTTTCTTCCAAGGAGTCAGCGTCTTTTAATTTCATGGCTTCAATCACCATCTGCATGATTTTGGAGCCCCCAAAATAAAGTCAGCCACTGCTTCCACTGTTTCCCCATCTATTTGCCATGAAGTGATAGAAACGAATGCCATGATATTAGTTTTCTGAATGTTGAAAAGTGAAAGCAAAGTCGCTCAGTAAAACTTTTTACTCTCCTCTTCCATTTTCATCAAGAGGCTCTTTAGTTCTTCTTCACTTTCTGCCATAAGGGTGGTGTCATCTGCATATTTGACGTTATTGATATTTCTCCTGGCATTCTTTATTCAAGCTTGTGCTTTATCTAGCCAAGCATTTCTCATAATGTATTCTGCATATAAGTTAAATCAGCAGGGTGACAACATATAGCCTTTACGTACTCCTTTCCCGATTTGGAGCCAGTATGTTTTTCCAAGTCCAATTCTAACTGTTCCTTCCTGATCTGCATACAGGTTTCTCAAGAGGCAGGTCAGGTAGTCTGGTATTCCCATCTCTTTCAGAATTTTCCATAAGTAATTGTGATCCACCTAGCCAAAGGTTTTGACATAGTCAATAAAGCAGAAATAGATGTTTTTCTGGAACTCTCTTGCTTTTTGATGATCCAGCAGATGTTGGCAATTTGATCTCTGGTTCCTCTGCATTTTCTAAAATCACCTTAAACATCTGGAAGTTCATGGTTTACGTACTGCTGAATCCTTGCTTGCAGAATTTTAAGCATTACTTTACTAGCATGTGAGATGAGTGCAATTGTGAGGTAGTTTGAGCATCCTTTGACATTGTTTTTCTTTGGGATTGGAACTAAAACTGACCTTTTCCAGTTCTGTGTCCACTGCTGAGTTTTCCATATTTGCTGGCATATTGAGTGTAGCACTTTCACAGCATCATCTTTTAGGATTTGGAATAGCTCAACTCAAATTCCATCACCTCCACTAGCGTTGTTCGTAGTGATGCTTTGTCAGGCCCGCTTGACTTCACATTCCAGGACATCTGGCTGTAAGTGAGTGATCACACCATCGTGATTATCTGGGTCATGAAGATCATTTTTGTATAGTTCTTCTGATTCTTGCCACCTCTTTTTAATATCTCTGCTTCTGTTAGATCCATACCATTTCTGTCCTTTATTAAACCCATCTTTGCATGAAATTTTCCCTTGGTATCTGTAATTTTCTTGAAGCGATTTCTAGTCTTTCCTATTCTTGTTTTCCTCTATTTCTTTTCTTTGATCTCTGAGGAAGAATTTCTTATCTCTCCTCGCTATTCTTTGGAACTCTGCATTCAAATGGGTATATCTTTCCTTTTCTCCTTTGCTTTTGTTTCTCTTCTCTTCATAGCTATTTGTAAGGCAGTTTGACTATTCCAAAATAATGGACATGTGTGATATTTAGAGAAAGAATATGTTTGAGATGTGAAAGCCCAGCAATACTTATTCTGTAGGTTAAAACAGTCAGTTTAGAGTATAGGTATTGACCTGGAAAGGGTGCTTAGGTTATAAAAGTTCAGAGAGTATGCCTTTGCCTTTGGTATTGATGGACTAGATACATTCTTCAACTAAGAAAAAGAAGGCTAACATGACAATTTTAAAAATGTGTTGAAGGCACCCAAGAACTATTAAGGTAGCTGGGATCTGGGGGCAAAATTCCCAGAGAAAAATATTATCAGAGAAATAAGTCAAACCATCATCATTGTTTTTCCTCTTGACTAATTCTCCAGCTTCTAAGATGTAGCTTCTAAGATTGAGGGCAGGAGGAGAAGGGGACAACAGAGAATGAAATGGCTGGATGGCATCACTGACTCAGTGGATGTGAGTCTGAGTGAGCTCTGGGAGTTGGTGATGGACAGGGAGGCCTGGCGTGCTGCAATTCGTGGGGTCACAAAGAGTAGGACACGACTGAGTGACTGAACTGAACTGAACTGAAGATGTAGCTAAGAGACTGAGAAACTCAACCATAAATGATGGCTAAAGACTGGGGAGCTAAGTAGAAAGTTTGACAATAATAGAAAATTAGGATCTAGGAATATCTAAAGAGAAGAGGGCCTGGACAACAGCCAAGCTCTCTTTAGGATCCCCTAAAGAAGTACCTCTGGAGATGGTGAAGGTCAAGAAGGCTTGGTGTGCTGCAGTCCATGGGGTCACAAAGAATCGGGTATGACTGGGCAACTGAACAACAACAGAAGAGCTACTTCCTTGGATAAAGTATAACCTGGAAATATACCTTCTCTCAAAAGATAGAACTCAGGTTCAAATCAAGTCAAACTTATATTGTATCAGGGTGAATTTATATTTATTCTGACAATTTGTCAGAAGCAAAAATAAATCTCCACTGGAAGTTAAGATCATTGAGAGCCTTTACAATTTTTAATATAACATGTTTAACACTCAATGAAAATTTATCAAGTATACTAGCAGAATATAATAAGAATAAAAATGTCAAGTAATATTATTGACTTTACATGCACATAAACTTCAGTATGTTATGGTAGCTGAATGTTTCAACTGCAACACATCAAAACACAGAAAACTTGCAAATACTATATATGAGAACCTTTTTAAAAAAATGAAGACACAATAAAGGCTAGATAAACCAAAAGTTCAGTGAGGAAAAGGTTCTTTTAGTGAGGGAAGGGCTGAAAAGAGCCAGCCATCATCTTTAAGGTTTACACTGAGCCAAACCAGGGAGACTCGCTGTGAGAATGAGAAACTGGCAGAGAATCACTCTGGCAAGAGTGAGAATTATAATAGCTCCAAATGTAGCACTACTTTTACTCCTGAGATCTCTGGAATATTGTCTGGTGGGCAAAAGCTAAAAGAATAAATTTTTTTTCTGCCAGCTTAGGGTTCTTGAAGACAAAGTTTAGTTAGAGAGATGAGGAAACAGTGGAAACAATGTCAGACTTTATTTTTCTGGGCTCCAAAATCACTGCAGATGATGACTGCAGCCATTAAATTAAAAGATGCTTACTCCTTGGAAGAAAAGTTATGACCAACCTAGATAGTATATTCAAAAGCAGAGACATTACTTTGCCAAATAAGGTCCATCTAGTCAAGGCTATGGTTTTTCCAGTGGTCACGTATGGATATGAGAGTTGGACTGTGAAGAAGGCTGAGTGCCGAAGAATTGATGCTTTTGAACTATGGTGTTGGAGAAGACTCTTGAAAGTCCCTTGGACTGCAAGGAGATCCAACCAGTCTATTCTGAAGGAGATCAGCCCTGGGATTTCTTTGGAAGGAACGATGCTAAAGCTGAAATTCCAGTACTTTGGCTACCTCATGCAAAGAGTTGACTCATTGGAAGGGACTCTGGTGCTGGGAGGGATTGCGAGCAGGAGGAGAAGGGGATTACAGAGGATGAGATGGCTGGATGGCATCACTGACTCGATGGACGTGAGTATGAGTGAACTCTGGGAGTTGATGATGAACAGGGAGGCCAGGTGTGCTATGATTCATGGGGTCGCAAAGAGTCAGACATGACTGAGTGACTGAACTGAACTGAACTGAACACAATGAACACAACTGGCGTCAGGACCCTAACCACTATAATAAGCAGATAACCTCTAGCCCTCCAAAGAACAGAAGTGAGGAGTTAAGTTGATTAAAAGATATACAAATGAGAAAAGAACATGAAAAGATGCTCAACATCACTAATTATTGTTTGTACTATTGCTTAGTTGTACCTAACTCTTTGAGACCCCACAGGCTGCAGCACACCAGCCTTCTCCCAGCCTACTCTGTCTTCCACTGTTTCCCAGAATTTGCTCAAATTCATGTCCACTAAGTCAGTGATGCTATCTAACTAACATCTTCTCAGTTCAGTTAAGTCAGTTGCTCAGTCGTGTCCGACACTTTGCGACCCCATGAATCACAGCATGCCAGGCCTCCCTATCCATCACCACCTCCAAGAGTTCACTCACATTCATGTTCGTCGAGTCAGTGATTCCATCTAGCCATCTCATCCTCTATCATCCCCTTCTCCTCCTGCCCCCAATCCCTCCCAGCATCAAAGTCTTTTCCAATGAGTCAACTCTTCCCATGAGGTGGCCAAAGTACTGGAGTTTCAGCTTTAGCATCGTTCCTTCCAAAGAAATCCCAGGGCTGATCTCCTTCAGAATGGACTGGTTGGATCTCCTTGCAGTCCAAGGGACTCTCAAGAGTCTTCTCCAACACCACAGTTCAAAAGCATCAATTCTTCGGCGCTCAGCCTTCTTCACAGTCCAACTCTCACATCCATACATGACTACTAGAAAAACCATAGCCTTGACTAGACGGACCTTAGTCGTCACAGTAATGTCTCTGCTTCTGAAAATGCTATCTAGGTTGGTCATAATTTTTCTTCCAAGGAGTAAGCGTCTTTTAATTTCATGGCTGCAGTCACCATCTGCAGTGATTTTGCAGCCCAGAAAAATAAAGTCTGACACTGCTTCCACTGTTTCCTCATCTATTTCCCATGCCATCCCCTATTCCTTTTGCCTTCAATCTTTACCAGCAATCAGGCTTCCTCGTGGCTGGCTCCGACCATAAAGATTCTGCCTGTAATGTGTGAGGCATGGATATGATGCCTGGGTTGGAGTGTTTACCTGAAGAAGGAAATAGAAACCCCTTCCAGTATTCTTGCTTGAAGAATCAAATGGACAAGAGGAGACTGGGGGCTATAGTCTATTCACAAAGGGCTGGACAGGACTGAGTGACTAAAATTTTCACTTTCACTTTTGCCAGCATCAGGGTCTTTTCCAATGAGTCAGATTTTTGCATCAGGTGGCCAAAATATTGGCACTTCAGCTTCAAGATCAGTCCTTTCAAGGAATATTCAGGGTTGATTTCATTTAGAATTGACTGCTTTGATTCCCTTGCAGTCCAAGGGACTCTCAGGAATCTTCACCAGCATCAAAATTTGAAAGCATCCACACTCAAGCCTTCTTCATAGTCCTACTCTCATATCCATACATAATTAGTGGAAAAACCATACCTTTGTCTATATGGATCTTTATTGGCAAAGTGATATCTCTGCTTTTTAATACTCTGTCTAGGTTTGTCACAGCTTTTATTTCAAAAGCAAGCATCTGTTAATTTTATGGCTGCAGTGATTCTGGAGCCCAAGAAAGTAACACCTGTCACTGTTTCCACTTTTTCCTTTCTGTTAGCCATGAAGTGATGGGACCATATACCATAATCTCCTTTTTTTTGAATGTTGAGTTTTAAGACAGCTTTTTCACTCTCTTCTTTCACCTTCATCAAAGGGCTCTTTAGTTTCTCTTCACTTTCTTCCATAAGGGTAGTGTCATGTGCATATCTGAGGTTATTGATATTTCTCCTGGCAATCTTGATTCCAGCTCGAGTTTCATCCAGCCTGGCATTTTTCATGATGTACTCTGCATATAAGTTAAATAAGCAGGGTGACAGTATACAGCCTTGAGATACTCCATTCCCAATCTTGAACCAGTCTGTTGTTCCATGTCCAGTTCTAACTGTTGCTTTTGGCCTGCATAGAGATTTCTTAGGAGCCAGGTAGGGTGGTCTGGTATTTTCCACAATTTGTTGTTTTTATTCACACAGTCACAGGCTTTAGTGTATACAAGTAGATGTTTTTCTGGAATCCCCTTGCTTTTCTATGATACAATTAATGTTGGCAATTTGATCTCTGACTCCTCTGCCTTTCCTAAAACCATCTTGTACAGCTGGAAGTTCTTGGTTTAGGTACTGCTGAAGCCTAGCCTGAAGATTTTGAGTATAACTTTTGTAACATGTGAAATGAGTGCAATTATATGTTAGTTTGAATATTGTCATTTCCCTTCTTTGGGATTGGAATGAAAATGCAAGATTCTACATTATAATACTTTACACATCACTGACATAGTGTACTTTTCTAAAAAAATCAGTATCATTAAAAATATTTTATCAACAAGAATCTTTTTATTTTGATGAAATGAAAACCTATTTATGTAGAAGTGTGATTTTGTCACTTTTTTTCCAATACTTTAGAGTTATAACATACATTGTTGCAAGTAAAATCTAGAGATTTTTGAACTTCTAACTTTCTAAAATAAAATACTAACCATTATAAATTAGTAATTCTATTATAATTTACTCTTAGTCATAGTATTTACTTTTGTTCATACTTTCATGTAATGAATTGTAAGTAGTGACAAAAGATATGTATAGTTATAACAGTTAGCTATTTTAGCCAGTATGTGCTGTGGACTTAGTTGCTCAGTTGTGTCTGACCCTGTGACCCCATGGACTGTAGCCCACCAGGCACCTCTATCCATGGAGATTCTCCAGGCAAGAATACTGGAGTTGATTGCCGTGCCTACTTCCAAGGGATCTTCCCAACCCAGGGATAGAACCCAGTCTCTCACATTGCACGCAGATTCTTTACCATCTGAGCCACCAGGGAAGCCAGTATGAATGACCACATTTATAATGGATATTAGTGCATCATAGTGAGAACATGATAAATACAAGAATTGTGCTTGAGTATTGGCTTGAACTCTAACTTACAGTATTATTTATGTTACATTAATGTGACATCACTGTCTTGTTCTGAAACATAGTTTATAAGCATGAGTAATAAATAATAATATTAAATAGAAAAATATAATATTTCACAAATTACAAACCATAAAATACATGTGAAAAACACATAATTACATGTAAAAATTTTGCACATTTTTTTTTAACTAATGCATTACATTTGTCTTTGTTGGACTACTATACAGATTTTTCTTTTTAACAAGGGCTCTGATGAATTATTTTTACATTTTATTTTCTTTGGAATACTAAGTAGCTCATGCAAAATGTTACATTGTTAATACTTATCTTTTCTTCTAATAATATTTCTCACTTGTCTTATATGATGCTTCCCTTTAACTTCAGTTTGGTCATAATTATATACATTTATATTATACTTTTAGATAAACTTTTATGCATTTTATGAATAAGCAAATTTTGAGTGACTTCTATATGATTAATATCTACAAAGTAGTGGTGATACAATAATGACTGCATGACCCATAAGTTTTTTCAACAATGATTAAGGAATAAAAGTATTAGATAAAATTATCTTTGATTAAAAGAAACTTCTTAGAAGAGAATACATTCCAAATCTATGTATATTTGTTGATCACTGTGTGACTTGGTAACACAGATTGATTATGGATTGATTATTGAGTGGTGGAAGGCTACTAGGAGAAAAGAGTTAAACCAGCTGCTTAAGAACTAATCATTTCCTTTAGGAGAGGGTTACCTGGGTAAATAACTCAATGATATTTAGTAAGAGAAAGACTTTAGGAGGATGTCCCTGGCTAAGGCTTCTCCCTAGTAAGTAGAACCCAGCACCTGTGAATCTTGGCTCCAAAGAAAATATCTCTAGGATATCCTATATAACAAACTGGGGTATAAAATGGCAGTATTGGAATCTAAATTATCCCCCTATGTGAGTGACCCTGTGAACCTCAAATTGAGACTTGTCTATTCTGATTTAAAGGGCCACTTCACAAATGTAGAACCATGTGAATTGCCCATCTCTTCCCAGAATTTTTCATTTGAGAATACAATCACCTATATCTTCAACATTATTAAGCTTAATATGTGAATCCAGTTTGACAATCTGATCCTTGGTGTAGGTTCAGCTATAAGATGGGTCATTGGATAAAAGAAGATCAACTAAAGTTAGTAGCCTCTTTGTTCATAAAACATTCCAATCTCTGTGTGTATGTATGTATGTATGTGTGTGTGTAGTGCCTACATGAATTTTTCTATGTATATATATATATATATATATATATATAATACATATATTACTCATTGTATATAATACAATATTCAACTTTTTCTTGTGTCTTTTTGCCCCACTAATTTATACTTTCAAGAGTGCATTTAGGCACAACAGACAACACAGAAATACAAATGATCATAAGAAACTACTATCAGCAACTATATGCCAATAAAATGGACGCCTTGGAAGAAATGGAAAAATTCTCAGAAAAGTGTAACCTTCCAAAACTGAACCAGGAAGAAATAGAATATATTAACAGACCCATCACGAGCATGGAGATAGAAACTGTAATTAAAAGTCTTCCAATAAACAAAAGCCTAGAACCAGATGATTTTACAGGTGAATCCTACCAAAAATTTAGAGAAGAGCTAACATATATCTGACACAAACTCTTCCAGAAAATTGCAGAGGAAGGTGAACTTCCAAACTCATTCTATGAGGCCACCATCACTCTAATACCAAAACCAGACAAAGATGCCACAAAAAAGAAAACTATAGGCCAATATCACTGATGAATATAGATGCAAAATCCTCAGCAAAATTATAACAAGCAGAATCCAACAACATATTAAAAACATCACAAATCAGGACCAAGTGGACTTTATCCCAAGGATGCAAGGATTCTTCAATATTCGCAAATACATCAATGTGATATCACACATTAACAAATTTAAAGATAAAAACCATATGATAGTCTCAATAGATGCAGAGAAAGCTTTGAAAAAATTCAACATCCATTTGTGATAAAACCTCTAATGAAAGCAGGCATAAAAGAAACATACCTCTGCCGGGAGCCAGCGTGAGGAACTCCACCCTTGGCAAAGGTCATGAGGAAGGAAGCTTGGCATACGCAAAGGTGTGATCAAGCCTCAGGAAACTACCTGTTCCCAAGCATCTAACTCCAAAAAGCAGAGTCTGTTTTGTGCTCTCACCTACACCTTTGACTTTCCAGGGAGCTCTCTCCCATAACCATTTCTCTCAGAGAAGAAGTAAATGTGCAGCTCCAAGGCAATAAAAATTCCTGGGCGTGACTAGAGAGTTTCACCTTATGAACTCTGAAGGTTATCTAGCCTGCCTGTATAGGTTTGTCCAGCCACAACAGCCCTCCAACCATGAGAGGCGCAAGATATTTTGGACTTACTAAAGGCAAATTCTTTTGGGAAGTTAGAAATTATTAGTATAGTGGGTTGGTTAAGAATTATATTGGTGAAGGGTTTTTCATTTATTGTGTCAATAATTGTTGCTAATTCCCTGCCCTGGGTGTGACAAGGGTGTCTCAGGTCAAACCTCTCTGCTGACAGACTAGCTGTGTGACAACCTCTTGACCATAAACAGCACAGAGAGCTTTGGAGTATTTTGAGAGTCTTAATTAGCATAGGGCTTTTCTCATTATTGAGTCAATGATTGCTGCCAAGCTTCCATATCCTTAGGCACCTGGGAAGATATTAATTGATGTATTTGGAATATAGAAAAGGAAATATAGTGGGTTTTGATATTAGCAATATTAGACTTTTTGAGTTAATGAATTTTCTATTTTGTTATAGATCACTGTACTTTGTTATAAATCACTGTGTCCTTGCTATGTAAAAATGTAACTTTATCACTATCTTAAGACTAAGTAGATCTTAAGAGGAACATTGGTGAAAAGATTTTCGTTTGTTGGGCTGATGTTTGTTGCTAAATCTCCATATCCCCTGCCCTTACAATGAATATAACTAGCATATAGGAGAATAAGCATTAAACTTTAAGCATATAGGAGAAATAAGTATTAACCTTTAAGATTAATCATGTTAAGTTTGAGTTGAATAAATTCCTTTCTTGATTGTAACTCACTACACCCTCACCCTATAGGAATGCAACTTTATTTGGAGGGTGGTGCCTGGTTTTAGAAAAATAAGTTTTTGGTTATCAGAAAGAAAGCGTTGTAAATGTCAGCAGGCAGAAATGGCTTGAAGATGATGTAAAACCCCTAAGACCTTTTTTTTTTTATGTAAAGCACCTGATTTTGACAAAGGTCAGGACTGCTGACCCCCGCGTGACTCTGTATTCATCCCTATATGTAACAAAAGGTATATAAGAAAACCGGAAAAATAAAGAAATGGAATCAGTTCCTGGAAAGAGTGACTCCCCATGTTGTTCTTTCTTGCTCCCAATTTTTCTGGCTGAATTCCCATCTGGAGCATGTATGCTATTCCATGCTAACCAAATTATTCAGCTTCTTTTTATCCACTAATTTTCCTACTACACAATCCATTTCTAATCTCTCTATATATCTGTAATTAATTATGTATTTTTCCAAGGACGCTAATGCCGTCTCCACCTTCGAATCACCCTGGATCCACCGGGGCTGGACCCTGGCATACCTCAACTTAATAAAAGCCATATATGATAAACCCACAACAAACATTATCCTCAATGGTGAAAAACTGAAAGCACTTCCCCTAAATTAAGGAGTCCACTCTCACCACTACTATTTAACATAGTTTGGAAGTTTTAGTCACAGGAATTAGAGAAGAAAAATAAATAAATGTAATCCAGATTGGAAAAGAAGTAAAACTCTCACTGTTTGCAGATGACATGATACTCTACATAGAAAACACTAAAGACACCACCAGAAAATTACTAGAGCTAATCAATGAATATAGTAAAGCTTCAGGATATAAAATTAATATATAGGAATCTCTTGCAAAAGCCATTGCAATGAAAAGAATAAAATACTTAGGAATAAAGCTACCTATAGAAACAAAAGACCTATACATAGAAAACTACAAAATACTGATGAAAGATATCTAAGAGGACACAAATAGATGGAGAAATATACCATGCTCATGGATAGGAAGAATCGATATAGTGAAATTGAGTATATTACCCAAAACAATCTATAGATTCAATGTAATCCCTAACAACATACCAATGGTACTTTTCACAGAACTAGAACAAATAATTTCACAATTTGTATGGAAATAAAAAAAAAAAAAAAAACCTTGAATAGTCAAAGGAATATTGAGAAAGAGAAATGGAACTGGAGGAATCAACATTCTTGACTTCAGTCTACACTACAAAGCTACAGTCCCCAAAACAGTATGGTACCGGCACAAAGAGAGAAATATGGATCAATGGAACAAAATTGAAAGCCCAGAGATAAATCCATGCACCCATGGGCACCTTATCTTTAAAAAAGAAGACAAAATATACAATGGGGAAAAGACAATCTCTTTAACAATTGGTGCTGGGAAAACTGGTCAATCACCTGTAAAAGAATGAAACTCGAACACTAACATCATATACAAAAATAAACTCAAAATGAATTAAAGATCTAAATGCAAGACCAGAACACCTAGAGGAAAACATAGGCAGAACACTCTCTGACTTAAATCACAGCAAGGTTGTCTATGACCCACCTCCCAGAATAATGAAAATAAAAGCAAAAATAAACACCTGGGACCTAATTAAACTTAAAAGCTTTTGCACAACAGAAGGAAACTATAAGCAAGGTGAAAAGAGAGCCTTCAGAGTGGATGAAAATAATAACAACTGAAGCAACTAACAAAGAATCAATCTCAAAAATATACAAACAGCTCATGCAGCTCAATACCAGAAACATAAACGACCCAATCAAAAAATGGGCCAAAGAACTAAGCAAACATTTCTCCAAAGAAGACATACAAATGAATAACAAACACATGAAAAGATGCTCAACATCACTCATTATTCAGTTCAGTCACTCAGTCATGTCTGACTCTTTGCAACCCCATGAATTACAGCATGCCAGGCCTCCCAGACCATCACCAACTCCTGGAGTTCACCCAGATTCATGTGCATTGATGTGCATTCATGTGCAGTAATGCCATCCAGCCATGTCATCCCCTTTTCCTCCTGCCCTCAATGTTTCCCAGCATCGGAGTTTTTTCCAATGAGTCAATTCTTTGCATAAAGTCTCCAAATATTGGAGTTTCAGCTTCAGCATCAGTACTTCCAAAGAACACCCAGACTTATCTCCTTTAGGATGGACTGTTTGTTTCTCCTTGCAGTTCAAGGGACTCTCAAGAGCTTTCTCCAACACCATAGTTCAAAAGCATCAATTCTTCAGTGCTCAATCTTCTTTACAGTCCAAGTATCACATCCATACATGACCACTGGAAAAACCATAGCCTTGACTAGATTAAACTTTGTTGGCAAAGTAATGTCTCTGCTTTTTAATATGCTATCTAGGTTGGTCATAACTTTCCTTCCAAGGAGTAAGTGTCTTTTAATTCCATGGCTGCAATCACCATCTGCAGTGATTTTGGAGCCCCCCAAAATAAAGTCTGACCCTGTTTCCACTGTTTCCCCATCTATTTCCCATGAAGTGATGGGACCAGATGCAATCAATGATCATATTTTTCTGAATGTCAAGCTTTAAGTTAACTTTTTCACTCTCCTCTTTCACTTTCATCAAGAGGCTTTTAGTTCCTCTTCACTTTCTGCCATAAGGGTGATGTCATCTGCATATCTGAGATGATTCCTCCCAGCAATCTTGACTCCAACTTATGCTTCCTCCAGCCCAGCATTTCTCATGATGTACTCTGCATATAAGTTCAATAAGCAAAAATGACAGAATGATCTCTGTTCGTTTCCAAGGCAAACCATCCAATATCACGTGATCCAAGCCTATGCCCCAACAAATAATGCTGAAAAAGCTGACATTGAATGGTTCTATGAAGACCTACAAGACCTTTTAGAACTAACACACAAAAAAGATTTCCTTTTCATTATAGGGGACTGGAATGCAAAAGAAGGAAGTCAAGAAACACTTAGAGTAACAGGGAGATTTGGCCTTGGAATACAGAATGAAGCAGGACAAAGGCTAATAGAGTTTTGCCAAGAGAATGCTCTGGTCATAGCAAACACCCTCTTCCAACAGCACAAGAGAAGACTCTACACGTGGACATCACCAGATGGTCAACACTGAAATCAGATTGATTATATTCTATGCAGCCAAAGATGGAGAAGCTCTATACAGTAAGCAAAAACAAGACCAGGAGCTGTATGTGGCTCATATCATGAGCTCCTTATTGCCAAATTCAGACTGAAATTGAAGAAAGTATGGAAAACCACTAGACCATTCAGGTATGACTTAAATCAAATCCCTTATGATTATACAGTGGAAGTGAGAAATAGATTTAAGGGCCTAGATCTGATAGACAGAGTGCCTGATGAACTATGGATGGAGGTTCATGTCATTGTACAGGAGACAAGGATCAAGACTATCCCTATGGAAAATAAATGCAAAAAAAAAATAATGTGGCTATCTGAGGAGGCCTTACAAATAGCTGTGAAAAGAAGAGAAATAAAAAGCAAAGGGGAAAAGGAAAGATATTCCCACTTGAATGCAGAGTTCCAAAGAATAGCAAGGAGAGATAAGAAAGCCTTCCTCAGCAATCAATGCAAAGTAATAGAGGAAAACAACAGAATGGGAAAGAAGAGAGATCTTTTCAAGAAAATTACAGATACCAAGGAAACATTTCACTCATTATTAGAGAGATGAAAATCAAAACCACATTGAGGTACCATCTCATTCCAGTCAGAATGGCTGCCATCACACAGTCTGCAAAAATAAATGCTGGAAAGCTTGTGGGGAAAAGGGAGCCCTCTTACATTATTGGTGGGAATGCAAACCAGTACAGCCACTATGGAGAACAGTGTGGAGATACCTTAAAATACTAAAAATAGAACTGCCATTTGACCTAGAAACCCTACTACTGGGCTGACACACTGAGGAAACCAGAATTGAAAGAGACGCATGTACCCCAGTGTTCATCACAGCACTGTGTACAATAGCTAGGACATGGAAACAACCTACATGTCCATCAGCAGATGAATGGGTAAGAAAGTTTTGGTACATATATATAATGGAATATTACTCAGCTATTGAAAAGAACACATTTGAATCAGTTCTAATCAAGTGGATGAAACTGGAGCCTATTATACAAAGTGAAGTAAGTCAGAAAGAAAAGCACCAATCCAGTATATTAATGCATATATATGGAATTTAGAAAGATGGTAACAACAATATATGCAAGACATAAAAAAGACACATATATAAAGAACAGACTTTTGGACTCTGTGGGAGAAGACAAGAGTGGGATAATTTGAGCATAGAAACATGCATATTGCCATATGTGAAAGAGATCACCAGTCCAAGTTCAATGCGTGAAACAGGGCACTCAAAGCCAGTGCACTGGGAAAACCCAGAGGGATGGAATGGGAGGGAGGTGGGAAATGGGTTTGGGGTGAGGACACATGTACATCCATGGCTGATTCATGTCTGTGTATTGTAAAAACCATCACAATATTGTAAAGTAATTAGCCTCCAATTAAAATAAATAAATAAAATTTTTTAAAAGTTCATTTAGGGTAGACACTATATGGAATGTCAAGTGTAGCAACATATCTATAGAGGTCATGAGAACATTTGTTTGAGACAGAAATGAAAATAAGCTATTTATTACCTGTGCAAAGTTCAAATATCAAAAGATAAAGTAAGATTTCTTGAGAAAATAGATGCTGTTCACATTTTTGTTTAAACCAATAAACAACTAGTAACTCCGTAATGATTTCCACATTTGTCATTTATCTCTCTTTTCTAACATAGATGCTGGCAACTGTCCTACACTACTAAGGATAATGTGGTGGTATGTTCTGAAATATTGTTAATTTGTACCACAACAAATATCTCACATACTAAAATGGTAAAGATATATATCACCTAGAGCAAATTTCTCTTAATAACTCAAAATATTGTGAGTCCAGTCTATTCCCTTTAACTTATGAAGCTGGATGATCTTAAATGTATGGTTTTGATTCCTGGATATATATTAATCATGAGATATTTTCTTTATTTTTAAATTTTTATATACAAACACTGTTAAAATATTTGCATTGTGCATAATTTTCCTTACTAGAAAACCTAGTTTCTAGAAACATTTTTATGGTATTTTCTGGAGTTCTTTGGATTTTATTTCATGACTGGTACTATCTAAGAACTGATATATCTAAGACATTAGCATAAGTATATATGTATGTTATATATATATAAAATATTTGTATAATAATTATATATAAAATATATATGACATATTATATAATTTCTTACTGAAGTTATTTAAAACCTATGTAAAGATAGTAATTTGCTTTTATTATTAATACCTATTATTTTTAATCAATGTATGTAATAGTTGAGTAATACCAGGCAAGATCCCTACTGAAACATGTGTAAAGGAATATTTTCTAGGGAAAATATTATCTCATTCTTTAGTGTATAATTTACCTGTTCTTATTAGTTATGGTGGATTAAGGCAATTAATCTTTCCTAAAACAATCTTTCCCAATCAGTTCAAACTATTTCTCAATTAAAATAAGGATTTCCTTCTTTCTGAATTCTCAGCTTCTTTTACCTTTTGTATACAGTATATGGTCATCAATCTAAGAACTGTCTAATATTGTGCCAGTTGTTTAAATATAAAGAGGCATTTAAAAATATGAATAGCTTTAGTAAAAGTGATATTAAACACAGTCATAATATATATATATATATATATATATATATATATATTTATATATTTATACCTGCCTGTTTCTGAACATGAATGGTTTCTGGTACATGAGTAGAATGAATTCAAGTTTTACTGGTTGAAATTTTGGTTTCCAGTTTTGTCTTACTTGCCCCATATCTCTCCACATTTTCCATTAGAGAGGATCTCATAAATTTGAGATCCTGAACAAAATTGTCATTTTATTTATACAAGAAAGTAAGTATAACTTTGCTTTAATTATTTTAAATAGAAAAAAGTCTATTGATATGTCAGGTGGTTAATTTATATTCAAAATAATATTCTAGCATTGAAATTAAATTTTTAGTTAATGGCTGAAGAATACAGCATTTCTAGCCTAATTAAAAGAGATATGTACACATAAAAGCTAAAATAAGTTGAAAATTGGTAAGAATCATAGCAGATATTCTATCACACAGAAAGATACTTAAAGTTTCATCTATTGGCATAATTGGACTCTGACATATATGTTATCTTTCCATTTTATTTAGAATTACTAAACTTTATCCAATAGTTTTACTACTTGTAATAAAATAACAACTTGTAAAAACAACAGTTTTGTTACTTGTAACATTTTTAAATAAAAAAATCACAAAGTGTGCATACTACTATGAAAAAAATTAATCATAGTTTCTGATATGCTATCAATAGTTTAACAAAAATGGCACTCAAATAATCAAATAGGCCATTTTACCATGTGTCACCTATATCCCCTTTTCACTCTCGACTACTAGTTGCTTATATATGCAAATTATATTCTAATTAACTTATTACATTAGCTTATAATTTAAAACTAATGAAAATGTACTCATATAAACTTGAAATGTATGTATCTATAGGGTTAGGGTTAGGGTTGAAATGTATGTATCTATATCTACACACACACACACACACACACACACACACACACATATTCCCAGTTGGGTCAGTGATAAAGAATCCGTCTGGAATTCAATAAATGAGAATTCAATCCCTAGGCTGAGAAGATCCCTTGGAGAAGGAAATAGCAACCCACTCCAGTATCCTTGCCTGGGAAATCTCATGAACAGAAGAGCCTGGTGGGCTATAGTCCATGGGGTCTCAAAGAGGCAGACTCAACTTAGAAACTAAACAGCAACAACATATATGTGTGTGTTGCTGTTGTTGTTGTTGAGTCTCTCAGTCATGTCTGACTTTTTGTGACCCCTTGGACACATGCCAGGCTTCCCTGTACTTCACTATCTCTAGCTCAAACTCATGCTCATTGAGTTGGTGATGCCATTCAAACATCTCATTGTCTATCACCCCTTCTCCTCTTGCTCTCAATCTTTCCCAGCATTAGGGTCCTTTCTAGTGAGTTGGCTCTTTGCATCAGGGGGCCAAAGTATTGGAGCTTCAGCTTCAGCATCTGTCCTTCCAATGAATATTCAGGACTTATTTCCTTTGGGATTGACTGGTTTTACCTCATCCAAGGGACTCAAGAGTCTTCTCCAGCACCACAGTTTGATAGCGTCAATTCTTTGGTTCTCAGTCTTCTTTATGGTCCAACTCTCTCATCTGTACATGACTACTGGAAAAACCATCAGTTCAGTTCAGTTCAGTCGCTCAGTCATGTCCGACTCTTTGCGACCCCATGAATCGCAGCATGCCAGGCTTTGACTATATAGACTTTTGTCAGAAAAGCGATGTCTCTGCTTTTGAATAAACTATCTAGGTTTGTTATAGCTTCTCGGGCAGCTCAGCAGCTAAAAATCTTCCTGCAATGCAGAGACCCCCATTTGATTCCTTGGTCTGGAAGGTCTGCTGGAGAAGGGATAGGCTACCCACTCCAGTATTCTGGCCTGGAGAATTTCATGGATGTGGGAGCTTTCCAGATTACAGTCCATGGGGTCTCAAAGAGTCAGACATGACTGAGAGACTAACAATACAGTAGTAGTATGTGTGTGCAATGGGGCTTCAGGTGTTTTTTAATTAATTAATTAAAATTTGATCAAACAATTAATTAATTCATTGCATACAAAATGCATGGGTGAAATACAAGCCTTAGCCAGTCTAATATTTTTTCACACATTTCTAATACTTAAAATGAGATTATAAGAACATAAGCATATTAGCCAATCTCTAAAATTGTCTCATCCATAAAACGCTATGCTCTCTCATCTAATACTGTAAACATAAGCTAGTAGAAATTAAACATCAAAGCTGTATACCATTTTTTGATAATAAAATTGAATGTCACAAAGAAGAATTCATATGTCTCCAACTTAATACATATGAATATTTTAAAAGCTATTACATACAAATCCACCAATCTATTTTAGTGTATTAAAGAGCTGAATATTTTTTATAAAATTAATGTCTGTCCTGCCAGTGAAGGTGCATTTAATATGTACTTGAGGCAATGTCTGTATTGTCAATTTTATTTTCTTTTCTTCAGAACAAAACAAGTTTTTAAGCAATTCTTTTTCACAGCTTGCTTGGAATGGGGTGATGAAAGATGTTATCATTTTCATATTTTTTAATATACAAAGCCAGGAGTAATTGACTCTGTTTTGTAGAAGATGATGTATTCACCATCTTTATTTTGTTATCACCATCGTCTGATAGTTTGTTTTGTAAAAGGCAAAGTGCAGCTGTCTCAGATATGAATTACAGTATAGAAGGTCACGGAGACTTCATCTTGGGTAAAAAATGCATTTAATAAAATTGAATAAGATTTCTTTACCTTTCCATTTGTGTGTTGATGTCCACATAGATACCATATTTATAATTCTGGATGGTTATTCAATATTTTTTTAAGATGGTAACTATGATTCTAACAGTGCAAAGGTGTGTATTGCTTACATTGAGAAGTGCATTAATTCTTTCAGAATGTCAAAGTTGATTTCATATGATTTTTCTCCCACTTTTTGCTTTTCCCCTTCTGTTTCCTTAGGGAGGATCAAATGGTCTCAAACTTGCCTATTCTGCTCACATTTGCCAGAAAAATCAATTAAAGTTCATTGGAAAGCATAAAATAATTGAAATAAGAATGGAAATAATGTTATTAATTATCTTCTTGGTTGAGTGACCTTGTAAAAGTTAACTGACCACACTGAATGGTCATCTAAGCAAATTAAGCATGATAATTTGTGTTAGATGCATCCTAATCTGTTTGTTTATAGATCTATATTCATCTGTAGATCAAACTATGTATGTAAAGACAACATATAATATAATCTAGTATCCATGATACATGCGGTGCTGTGCTTAGTCTCTCAATTGTGTCTGACTCTTTTAGACTCCATGGATCATAGCCTGCCAGACTCCTCCATCCGTGGAATTCTCCAGGCAAGAATATTGGTGTGGTTAGCCATTCCCTTCTCCAGGGGATCTTCCTGACCCAAGTACTGAACCTGTGTCTCCTGCATCGCAGGTGTATTCTTTACCATCTGAGCTACCAGGGAAGCCCTAAATCTTTCCCTGCACCCTGGAAATTCTATTCTTATGCATTGTGTTTACTGGCTTTTCTCTAAGAATATGCTTGAAACTTAGGAAAATATTTACTTACATTTTTATTTGCATATTTTGTGGCACAGATTCATCTTCAAATTGCATGGAAACTTTATGTAACTTATAAATACAATTAGATATATTTAACTAAACATTTTTAAACACTGTAACATCAAATTTCATGATTATATTTTAACCTATTTCTAGAATGAAGTATGGAGAAGGTGATGGCACCCCACTCCAGTACTCTTGCCTGGAAAATCCCATGGACAGAGGAGCCTTGTAAGGGTGCAGTCCATGGGATCACGAAAGAGTCAGACACGACGGAGCGACTTCACTTTCACTTTTCACTTTCATGCATTGGAGAAGGAAATGGCAACCCACTCCAGTGTTCTTGCCTGGAGAATCCCAGGGACAGGGGAGCCTGGTGGGCTGTCATCTATGGAGTAACACAGAGTCGGACACGACTGAAGTGTAGCAGCAGAATGAAGTAAGAAGAGTTAAGTAATTGTGGACTAACTAGGAAGGTGTATGAGGAAAAGGAATGTGAATAAATGTAAACTTAGAATTCCAAGTAAAGGCCTAGGAGCTCAGAATGTTTATTAAAACAGTTTTCATGATTTTTATAGAGCCTAAAGTCATTGAATGGGAAGAGAAGGAAAGATGTTCTTTTGCTGTGATGTCAAGCCCAGTAAATGACAGATTAATCAAAATTTGCATTTTAAAATGCCATAAATTATCAAAAATATTTTCTATAAGAAATCAATAAAATGTAAATTTTTGCTTTAGGACAGCATCAATAAAAAATAAATGCTATATTCCAGAAAGAATCTGTGAAATTAGGAGAATGAAATTGAAACAGTTCAAGATGTCTTTACAACTTCAGAAGGCCAGCATTTTGAAATACAGTCAGTTATTATAAAAGACAAAGTACATTGACTGTATTTGGGAGGGACTGTGGGCAGGAGGAGAAGGGGACAACAAAGGATGAGATGGCTGGATGGCATCACTGACTCAATGGATGTGAATTTGAGTGATTCACGGAGTGAATTCATAGAGTTGGTGATGGACAGGGAAGCCTGGCGTGTTGCGACTCATGGCGTCACAAAGAGTCAGACACGACTGAACGACTGAACTGAACTGAACTGAACTGAACTGAACTGAACTGAAAGCTAGAAAACATAGAAGACACTAAACAGGTGTTTTCTTACTAAAACCTAAGTAGTGTATACACATAGCCAATGTAATTGCAGCCAAGAAAATGTGAGTGGAATGAAACATATGCAGAAATCTATATTGTGCAATATGTTTTTAGATCATTTCATAACATTCTATTGGTCACTCACCAACAATTTCCAAAATTGGAGTATTATCTTTGCATTCATAAAGAACAAAAATATGCTTTAAATGTGCATAATTTGTTTTTCTGCCTATAAATTTATGTTGCTTCTGCAGAGATAAACTCCTAAAAGTAACTTTTGGTATACTAACAACAGTCTGAATTTGAGATACCATTACTGACACTAGTCTATGGTACATGTAAAACCACAAGAAAGATTAATCTCAAGTATTTTAAGATAAATATGAATCACATATTACCTATAAGTCATGTATCCTGGTTGATAATCTCATTCAGCAAATTAATTTTTTTTATTAGAATTCAGTGATACTTAGGTAAAAGGAGCAAATCAAGCCACTTGCAGATTTTTTGAAAGTAACAAAATTTTACTAAATTGGAGTTTTCTTTCTTATTGTGTTAATCGAGTATGAATTTTTTTCCAAAATTTTCTCTTATCAAAGCATAAATTATCAAATAGTGTAATTCAATGGTGCTGACATTGAAACAATTTACTACTGATTATATTGGTCCACAAAAATAAATGTATAGGATTATTGCACTTGATATGTAATAATACAAATTCTTTCCATAAACATCCTCCTAAATTTAAGAGGAACAAACTAAGGTTAATTCCTCCCTCCTCCACCCCAATAGAGAAAATGTTAAACCTATGAAACTCTAATCATTTTAGGAAAAAATGGAGACTCACTGTTCTAATGTAATCATAAATATTAAATCACAAATTTTTAAGACAAAATCTAAAGTCTATCCCAAAGCCAAAATTTGGCCTGTAATTACATACAAATTTCCTTCACTCAGCTGAAATTTGTAAGCACTTGTCATGCATCAACCTGCTTAAGTTGTTCATCACCTGCGAAAGCTCTGGTCAGAATTTATGAAGCTAACACTGCTGCTTTGGAGTACTGCAGAGTAGGATTCTTTTGGCTAGAAAATATAATAATATTTAGTACTGATTCATTACTCTAGTCCAAGAGTTATGAAATAATATGTCTAGATTTTCTTCACTTAATTATCTCCTTAATTGAGATTTCATATTTAGGAAAGAAGAATTCTTAAGAATGGTAGTGAATCAGGGGAATAATTCATGCTAAACATATGCTTTAGTCACAAAATATAAGGCTGAGAGATTTTTATATCTTCCATAAAGTTTAAAGGATATAATTTCAATAAATTTTGGCTTCTTTGCTTTGCCAAACCATATAGATTTCACTGTAATTACAATATTACACATGTTTAAAAATAAATACCTTTTATTTCATAATAGCTATAAACATTGAGAGCTTGCTAAGTGAAGTAGGGTCTACTAAATTCTTTTATATATTAGTAATTGGAGAACAGTCTATACAGACTAGTCTTCTATCTTTATTCTTATATGTTCTTATATACTTCTTAAATATCAATACTTATATATTTATATATCATAATAACATATAATTACTAGATATATATTATATATAAACATATATTTATATATGCTTATAAAATGTTTAACTGCTGTGAGGTATCAGTTTTTAACAACTATTTAAAGGTTAGCAGCCTCAGGCATAAAAGAGGATAAATTATTTTTTAAATTCCTAAGAAGCAGAAATGAACTAAGGACTATATTAAGCTGGTATATATTTAAATTCCACTCCGTTTTACTCATTTCTAACCACCTTGTTTAGTGCTTGGCATATTGCAGGTACTCACATTAGACCCATTATTCCTCACAGAGTCCAATGTTGCCTAATATATAGTAGGGACCCCAAAGTGGTTTAAGTTGAATGAGTGCTTCATTCTAAGATCTCGTTCTAAAATATTCTGCAGAAAGTACATTGAAATAATTTCTAGGTTGTGACAGGGAAAAATTCTTTCTAAAGCAGGAATATTTTATTTCTAAAAGAAGGGATAATATTCACTTTATCAGAACTTGGATAATTACCTGACAAAAATGACAGTGATTTTTCACTCCCATAAAATGTTTTTTGTTTGTTTGTTTGTTTTAAAGGATCTGAAGGAAGTAATAGTTGTGCTAAAAAAGAAAAAAAAAATCCACCAATTACAGTATCTATATTGTTATTTTATCTGCAGAAGCACAGTTGGAAACTCACCTCATTCCTTTTATTCAATTGTCTTTGAGTAAATTTTTTTTTGTATACTATATTTCTTAAGCATTCAAATGTTATTAAATATAATTTTATATCATTTTAATAATGGAGCAATTACATACATAGTCTCTTTTGATCTAACATGACTTAGAAACTATTCCTCCTGATCATTTATCTGGAAAGGTTGGGGCCTAGTAATTTGGGTAGATAATGCTCCACTTTTCTCCATTTTTTCCCCTTCTTATCCTCTCCCACAAATATTTTGATTTCATATTAATGTCTCTCAATCTCCTACAGGGAAATTAAAAAGAAGCTTATATTGTCACCTAAAATTTTGTATTGGTAGTTGTCATTGATAAGGTTCAATTATCTTTATCAGAATAAGCTAAACGTTATAAGATCTTTTAGATAATAGTAGTAATAAACCATTATGTCAAAAATTTAACATTGCTAGATTCAAAAAAGGATTATATAGGTTAAATAAGTCTAAAATTAGGCTTTTTCCCCCAGCTCTATCATCCAATATTTTACTTCATTGGCTCCCACTCTGAATACCTTGTGCCTTCACCTATGAGGGAATGCAGTGATTGTATGAGGATCCCTACTGTGGGCAGTATTGGAGATAACAGATAATACAGTCTGTTCCAGGTACCCTGCATAACCAGTTTCTTCTCCCTGAATTTCCCTGTGGTAGTTGTCACTTTCTTGGATATTTGTGATTCTCTAGGATTCAAAAAGATTGATCCTTCCAGGTCAATATATACCAAGGAAAATAGTTAAAAATTTAATTAATGCTTTGCATAGAAATAATGTGATAACCCGTGGTGACAGTGTAGTACTGCATTTAAGAGTTCTTACCTAAATGTTAGCTTCACACTGTTCTCCTCTAACATTAACAGGGCCTTTCTATCCTGGAAATACAAGAAATAAAAAAGCTCAGATTTTATTCCCAATATCCTACAGGCTCTAAGACTTTAGTAGAGCGAATTAACCCATCTTATCAAGTTCTTTGTAATATTAAGGAGTTGAGCTATACATAATTCCAAAATGCCATTCATAAGAGAGCTTATTCAAACAAACAAACAAACACTAAAGATTATTACTCCAAGCCTCCTGAGTTGTACTCCTAGAAATAAAGTCCATGAATAAATATACTCCTAGAATAAAGCCCACCAGGCTCCTCCATCCATGTGATAATCCTGGCAAGAAAATTGGGGTGGGTTGTCATTTCCTCCTCCAGGGAATCTTCCTGACACAAATATCAAACCTGCATCTCCTACATTAGCAGGTGAATTCTTTACCACTTGAGTCACTTGGGAAATACAGAATTAAAGTCCAAGAACACATATCATAAAAATTAACATGTCAAATTCTAATGAGCAGCCAGATTTTGGAAATACTATTTATCTGGTGACTTACTATTTCCCTTTCATATTTGTTATTTAGAGATTCTCTTCTAATGCTATTGATTGTAAAAATCAAATAGGTTGATTAAGATCATAGCTTGAGGCAGATTAATGACTGGGAATCCCTACATCCTACCACATAGATATCACACACACCACATTCTGGGTAGAATAGGCTCTGTTCTCCAGAACAGAAATAGTGCCCTAGGCACTATTTCCATGAGAGAACAATGATACATGGAGTGATAGAATGAATATAAACTTTTTGACCAGTACAGTAATGGATCTGAATTCTAATTTTGTGGATATCTTAAGATCAGATAACAATAATCTTCTCTTGACTGGTTCTCAGATAGATAAGATCTAGCCTTTTGAATCCAGTGTCTGATTCTTTCTACACTACAAGCAATTAGATACTGATCATTAGATACACACAGTGACATTGAGGGTCTCAACACACATGTTCTGTTAGGTTCTATAAATGTAATCATGGTTCTGGACTATGAATTTTAAGTCAGTTTAACTAGGCTCAAACACATCATTATTGACAAAAATATGAATCATTATAATAAACACATTTTTGCCAATGAGAAATGCTTGTTTATTACTATAGTATAAAAATCTGTGCTTCAGGATTTTATGAACTTTTGGAAAGCATTTTCTGACTCCAGTTGGTTGTGCTGTGTGTGTGTGTGTGTGTGTGTGTGTGTGTGTGTGTGTGTGTGTGTGTGTTAGCTGCTCAACTGTGTCCTACTCTTGCTACCCTATAGACTGTAGCTGCCAGGTTCCTCTGTTCATGGGATCTTCAGACAAGAATACTGGAGTGTGTTGCCATTCTCTTCTCAAGGGGTCTTTCTGACCCAGGGATTGAACTCAGGTCTCTTGCTTTACAGGCATATCCTTTATTGTCTGAGCTACCAGGAAGCCCTATCTTGATGGCTGTGGAAGCATTTTCCCTGCAAAAAGTTGTCAGTTGGTAAGAGGTTAGGTGAATAAAGTGAATGAAGCAAAACTTTGTAGCCCAATTTGTTCAAATCTTGAAGCATTGGTTGTGTGACATGTGGTCATGTGTTGTCATGGAGAGGACTCAGGCTCTTTCTGTTGACCAGTGCCAGCTGCAGGCATTACAGTGAGCATACTTTTCAGATGTAATGGTTTTGTCAGGATTCAGAAAACTGCAGTGGGTCAGACAGGTGGCAGACCACCAAACAGTGACCATGACCTTTTTCGGTTCAACTTTGGCTTTTGGAGTGCTTTGGAGCTTCTTCTCAGTCTAACAACAGAGCTGGTTGTCACATAAAATCCACTTTTTGTTGCACATCAGAATCTAATTGAGAAATTGTTTGTTGTGTAGAACAAGAGAAAATGGAACACCAAAAAACATTTTTTTGGGAGGGAGGTCAGCTCATAAGGCATCCACTTATTGAGCTATTTTACTTTTCCAATTTGCTTCGAAAATGCTGAATGACCATAGAAAGGTCAATATTGAGTTCTTTGGTAACTTCTTGTGTAGTTGTAAGAGGATCAGCTTCTATGAAGGCTCTCAATTGGTTGCTGTCAACTTCCAATGGCTGGTCACTAGGCTCCTCAACTTGAAGGCTCTTGTCTCCTTTGCAAATTTTTTAAAATCACTTTTAAAACTCCACTGTACATTCTTTAGCAGTTTCTTGACTGATGCTGTGAGTTGTCTCTGATGCTTTACGGCCCACTTTAAACTCAAATAAGAAAATTTGCTTTTTATCTAACATCATTTACATAGTTGAAAATAAATATAAAATAAACAGCAAGTAATGTCTTTAGCAAAAAAATAAATAATAAACAAATAAATAAAAAGTGATAAATGTGCATTAAAATTTTGCATAACCTAACTACAATTATTTAGGTTGTATTTCAATACTACTAAGTCACTTCAGTAGTGTTCAACTCTGTGCAACCCCATAGACGGCAGCCCACCAGGCTCCCCCGTCCTTGGGAGTCTCCAGGCAAGAACACTGGAGTGGGTTGCCATTTCCTTCTCCAGTGCATGAAAGTGAAAGTGAAGTCACTTTGTTGTGTCCGACTCTTAGCAACCCCATAGACTGCACCCTACGAGGCTCCTCTGTCCGTGGGATTTTCCAGGCAAGAGTACTGGAGTGGGGTGCCATTGCCTTTCAATATCAAATGGCAAAGTTCCACAGTGCAAAATCACAATTACTTTTGCACCAACCTAAATTATTATAGTAGCCAAATGTCAGGTCAAATATAGAGATTCCAGTTAAATTTGAATTTCATATCAACAACTTAGAGTTTTTAGCCTAAATTTGTCACAAAACTGCATTTATTTGGGTAGCCCGTGTAGTATGGGAGACATACTTAATGTAAAAATGATCAATTATTGAAAATTCAAATTTAACTGGCTGTCTTTATTTTCATTTCTTAAATCTGGGAACCCTGAACGGTAACCTCCTCCTCCCTTTTAAAGGAGGCCTACAGAGTTTCCAAGAAGAGACATTACTTTGCCGACTAACCAAGGCTATGTTTTTTTCCTGTGGTCATATATGGATGTGAGAGTTGGACTGTGAAGAAGGCTGAGCGCCAAAGAATTGATGCTTTTGAACTGTGGTGTTGGAGAAGACTCTTGAGAGTCCCTTGGACTGCAAGGAGATCCAACCAGTCCATTCTGAAGGAGATCAGCCCTGGGATTTCTTTGGAATGAATGATGCTGAAGCTGAAACTCCAGTACTTTGGCCACCTCATGAGAAGAGTTACTCATTGGAAAAGACTCTGATGCTGGGAGGGATTGGGAGCAGGAGGAGAAGGGGATGACAAAGGATGAGATGGCTGGATGGCATCACTGACTTGATGGACGTGAGTCTGAGTGAACTCCGAGAGATGGTAATGAACCGGGAGGCCTGGCGAGATGGTAATGAACAGGGAGGCCTGGCATGCTGCGATTCATGCCGTCGCAAAGAGTCGGACACGACTGAGTGACTGAACTGAACTGAACTGACAGAGTTTCCAGATAGAGATTAAAAATTTCAAAGGGATTGTTGTTGTTCAGTCCCTAATTCTTGTCTAACTCTTGGCAACCTATAAACTGCATCAAGCCAGGCCTCCCTGAACTTCACAATCTCCTGGAGTTTGCCTAAGTTCATGTCTATTGAGTTGTTAATGCTCTCCAACCATCTCATCCTCTGCCATCCTCTTCTTCTCCCCAGCATCAACTGGGGAGCCCTTCAAAGGGATTATGTGTTAGTCACTCAGACATGTTGGACTCTTTGTGGCCCATGGACTGTAGCCCATCCATGGAATTCTCCAGGAAAGAATACTGAAGTGGATTTGTCATTTGCTCCTTCAGGGGATGTTCCCGACCCAGGGATTGAACCCTGGTTTTCTGCATTGCAGAAAGATTCTTTACCATCTGAGTCACCAGAAAAGTTTCAAAGGGGTTAGGAGCTCTAATATCATTTTCTTTAATGTGTTTAAAATATTAGACCTCAAAGGGATTAAGGAGGTCTAATATTTTAAACACATTTTTTTAAAGTGGTATTATCTAGACTGTAAACCCACGAGAGAAAAGACTGAACCATTATGTAGATAATTTATTTAAATGGTCAAAACTTTAAACAAATGCTGTTTTTCTTGTGAATTTATGATTGTGTGTACATATGTGTTTATATACATATAATCATAATGTACTCACTCTTTCTGAAAATAGCAATGTCCACATGGGCTAAGAATATATTAATTTTTCAGACCTAAAAACATTTTCAAATTACAGCTACATCAAATCAGAGAGGATATTAAAAAATCTCCATTTTGAGATTTTAAAATAATAATTCACAGTTTGCAATATGGAGAACTATATATAAATTCTATTTCCACAACTGTTTGCAACTTCAACTTTTAAAGCTTTTTTTACATCTTTTTCCATGGAAAAGAATTGTCTATTGATAGTATAATTGCCTCTAGACTGGATAGGAAGAAACTTAGAATGAAACAGATGGTTGTCTGCAAAGTAATGCCTACAAAGTACAATTGAAAATAAGTATTCAGAAATGAAAGCTTGGAACTTTTTCTTGACATAATTATCAAAAGAAATCTGTCATACAAATTTAGAAAATAAAATATTCAGTATTTACTTTTTATAAATATTAAATAAATAAATTTAAATTTGTTGATACATAATATTTTTTATGTAAACTGTTAAAAATTATAGTTTCTTTAATGATATATGTGCTATGTCAAACCTAGATTTTAACTTCACCTTTCAATTGTATTCCTCCAAGATCTTCACCAGCATAATGGAAACAACAAAATAATCTTTCTGCCACATGAACTATTTTCTATAATTAAATGATAAAAATTACTCAAATTGTCTATTATGTTATTTATATATTTTTTTTCATTATATTGCTTGTGAATAACTCAAAAAGGTAACTAGAATATATATTACAAATGACTTTTACTTTGAGCTCAAGATAATTTTTTAAATTGAAATCTGAGCAAAAACGTGTAATGAATTTCTTCATTTCCTTTATTTTTACCAAGTATTTGAAGGACCTGGATTTTATTACTATGTAGGAAGATAGTTCCTATTCTCTAGAGAATCTGGAAATGGAGAAACAACACATTTTTCAAAAAGGTAAAAATTTTCCCTAATCAGCTTAAATATCAACGCTTAATCACCTAAAACTAAGTGAGGATTAAAATGAAAACTAGTAACAGGAATTTTACAAAGGATTTAATTTTAAAATTAATTGTCTTATTAGGATTTTGGTGGTAGATTAGTAAGCTCAGTCAGTTGAAATATTAAAAATAGCATTTAATAGTGTTTAATGAAAATTGATTCAATTTGTCTATTGGAAAGTTGTTTTCCCTCAAGAGGTCCAAGAGAACTAGCTTCTGAAATTTTAATATATTAAATTGATGAATCACCATTATTGGAATTTTAATTTACTATTTTTAAAAGTTACATCCTTGTGGTTTTGATTATTTAGCCCATTTTTTGATTGGGTCACTTTTTTCTGGAATTGAACTTCAGGAGTTGCTTGTATATTTTGGAGATTAGTTGTTTGTCAATTGCTTCATTTGCTATTATTTTCTCCCATTCTGAAGGCTGTCTTTTCACCTTGCTTATAGTTTCCTTTGTTGTGCAGAAGCTTTTAAGTTTAATTAGGTCCCATTTGTTTATTTTTACTTTTATTTCCAATATTCTGGGAGGTGGGTCATAGAGGATCCTGCTGTGACTTATGTTGGAGAGTGTTTTGCCTATGTTCTCCTCTAGGAGTTTTACAGTTTCTGGTCTTACATTTAGATCTTTAATCCATTTTGAGTTTATTTCTGGGTATGGTATTAGAAAGTGTTCTAGTTTCATCTTTCTACAAATGGTTGACCAGTTTTCCCAGCACCACTAGTTAAAGAAATTGTCTTTAATCCATTGTATATTCTTGCCTCCTTTGTCAAAGATAAGGTGTCCATAGGTGCATGAATTTATCTCTGCGCTTTCTATTTTGTTCTATTGATCTATATTTCTATCTTTGTGCCAGTACCATACTGTCTTGATGACTGTGGCTTTGTAGTAGAGCCTGAAGTCAGGCAGGCTGATTCCTCAGTTCCATTCTTCTTTCTCAAGATTGCTTTGGCTATTCAAGGTTTTTTCTATTTCCATACAAATTGTGAAATTATTTGTTCTAGCTCTGTGAAAAATACTGTTGGTAGCTTGATAGGGATTGCATTGAATCTATAGATTGTTTTGGGTAATATACTCATTTTCATTATATTGATTCTTCTGATCCATGAATATAGTATATTTCTCCGTCTATTAGTGTCTTCTTTGATTTCTTTCACCAGTGTTTTATAGTTTTCTATATATAGGTCTTTAGTTTCTGTACCTAGATATATTCCTAAGTATTTTATTCTTTTCGTTGCAATGGTGAATGGAATTGTTTCCTTGATTTCTCTTTCTGTTTTCTCATTATTAGTGTATAGGAATGCAAGGGATTTCTGTGTGTTGATTTTATATCCTGCAACTTTACTATATTCATTGATTAGCTCTAGTAATTTTCTGATAGTCTTTAGTGTTTTCTATGTAGAGGATCATGTCATTTGAAAACAGTGGGAGTTTTACTTCTTCTTTTCCAATTTAGATTCCTTTTAATTCTTTTTTCTGCTCTGTGGCCAAAACTTCCAAAACTATGTTGAATAGTAGTAGTGAAAGTGGGCACGACAATAAGGTACCATTTCACGCCAGTCAGAATGGCTGCGATCCAAAAGTCTACAAGCACTAAATGCTGGTGAGGGTGTTGAGAAAAGGGAACTCTCTTACACTGTTGGTTGGAATACAAACTAGTACAGCTGCTATGGAGAACAGTGTGGAGATTCCATAAAAAACTGGAAATTGAACTACCTTATGACCACTGCTGGGCATACACACTGAGGAAACCAGAATTGAAAGAGACACGTGTACCCCCAATGTTCATCACAGCACTGTTTATAATAGCCAGGACATGGAAGCAACCTAGATGTCCACCAGCAGATGAATGGATAAGAAAGCTATGGTACATGTACACAATGGAATATTACTCAGCCATCAAAAAATACATTTGAATCAGTTCTAATGAGGTGGATGAAACTGGAGCTTATTATACAGAGTGAAGTAAGCCAGAAAGAAAAACACCAATACATATACTAATGCATATATATGGAATTTAGAAAGACGATAATGATGACTCTGTATGCAAGACAGCAAAAGAGACACAGTGGGAGAAGGAGGTGGTGGGATGATTTGGGAGAATGACATTAAAACATGTATAATATCATATAAGAAACGAATCGCCAGTCCACGTTTGATGCAGGATACAAGATGCTTGAGTCGGGTGCACTGAGATGACTCAGAGGATGGTACAGGGAGGGAAGTGGGAGGGGGTTTAGGATGGGGAACAGGTGTACACCCGTGGCAGATTCATGTTGATGTATGGCAAAATCAATACAATATTGTAAAGTAATTAGCCTCCAATTAAATAAATTTAAATTAAAAATAAGATAAAAATTACATCCTTAAAAATATTTGTACTACTTGTTCAGAGTTCTCCCATCATGGCTAGTTTTTCCTGAGCTGTTTTTTTCCTAAATATCTTTTGTTTTCTTTCACTCACTCTTATAGCACATCATCATGGGTGTAACATAATGATGGCAACAACCAGTATTTATAGCTGAATTTAATTCACAGTTCTTCAGTCCATCATTGGTTTCATATTCATTGGTTCTTAAAGCTAAATCTGGCACCATTACACTTTTACCTGAATAATAAAACAATAAAATTGTGATAATTCAAAACACATTTTTAAATGAGTATGAAAATAAAAGTGAAAAATTATAATAATATCAAAATTTGTGAGATACAGCTAGAGCAGTGCTTAGAGAGAACTTTATACCATTGAATGTGTAAATTAGAAAATTAAAAGATGCAAAAAAAATAATATAATTTTCCAGCACAGAAAACTAGTAAAGGAAATAAAATTAAATCTAATAAGCAGAAGAAAAGAAATTATAAGATTTAGAGCAGATCAAGGAAATTGAAAACAAGATGTAAGTAAGAAAAACAATGAAACAATGCTGATTCTTTGAAAAAAGTCATTAAAATCTATGTATGTAACCAAGCTAACTAAGAAAAAAAGGAAGAAAAAACAAATTACTAATGTTTTAAATAGAAGATGGACATCACTTTGGATCCCATGGAAATCACAAGGTTGTGAAAGGAATACAAATGACCCTTGAACAATGTGGGAATTGTGGCTCTGAACTCCAAGCAGTCAAAATCCAGAAAATTGTTACAGCTGGCCTTTCATATATGCAGTTCTACAAGTACAGATTGTGTAGTACTGCAATACATATTTATTTATTAAAAAAGAAAAACACATGTATAAGTGAACCTGCACAGTTTAAGCCAATGCTGCTCAAGGGTCAACTGTATATGAACAATTGTATGCCTACAATGTGAAAACCTATTTAGATAAAATAGACCAATTCTGTGAAATAAAATTTGTCAAAATTCACTGAGGGGTAGACCATTAGATTAGGCCTATATCTATTAAAGAAATTGAATCAATAACTAATAACCTTCAAACTGAAAGTACCAAGAGTAAATTCACTGGTGAATCCATGAAACATTAAGGAAAAAAATTAATAAAGCAATTCTCTACCATCTCTTTCATTGGAGAGAAGCAGAAGGAATATTTCCCTACTCATTCAATGTCAACAGCATTAACAGAATTCCAATTAAAGAAAAACTAAATAAATGAAGGGAAATACATCTTTGTTAAATTCAGTTCAGTCACTCAGTCATGGCTGACTCTTTGAGACCCCATGGACTGCAGCACACCAGGATTCCTTGTCCACAACTTCCCTGTCCATCACGAGCTCCCAAAGCTTGCTCAAACTCATGTCCATCAGGTCAGTGATTCCATCCAACCATCTCATCCTTCTCCTCCTGCCTTCAATCTTTCCCAGCATCAAGGTCTTTACCAATGAGTCATTTCTTCACATCACGTGGTCAAAGTATTGAAGTTTCAGCTTCAGCATCAGTTCTTCCAATGTCTATTCAAGACTGATTTCCTTTAGGACTGACTGCATGGATCTTCTTGCAGAAAAAGTTAGCTTAAAGCTCAACATTCAGAAAACTAAGATCATGGCATCTGGTCCCATCACTTCATGGGAAATAGATGGAGAAACAGTGGAAACAGTGTCAGACTTTGTTTTTTGGGCTCCAAAATCACTGCAGATGGTGATTGCAGCCATGAAATTAAAAGAGGCTTACTCCTTGGAAGAAAAGTTATGCTCAACCTAGATAGCATATTCAAAAGCAGAGACATTACTTTGCCAACAAACGACCATCTAGTCAAGGCTATGGTTTTTCCAGTGGTCATGTATGGGTGTGAGAGTTGAACTGTGAAGAAGGCTGAGTGCCGAAGAATCGATGCTTTTGAACTATGGTGTTGGAGAAGACTCTTGAGAGTCCTTTGGACTCCAAGGAGATCCAACCAGCCCACCCTAAAGGAGATAAGTCCTGGGTGTTCATTGGAAGGAATGATGCTAAAGTTGAAACTCCAGTACTTTGGCCACCTCATGAGATTGACTCATTAGAAAAGACTCTGATGCTGGGAGGGATTAGGGGCAGGAGGAGAAGGGGATGACAGAGGATGTGATGGCCGGATGGCATCACCAACTCGATGGACATGAGTTTGAGTGAACCCTGGGAGTTGGTGATGGCATGCTGCAATTCATGGGGTTGCAGGGAGTCAGACAGGACTGAGCGACTGAACTGAACTGAAATGATTAAGAATAAGATATCAGTGAATTTTGATGTACACAGTTTTATGGATGTATGTTGTTATTTCTCTTGGAGTGCAATTGCTGGGCCAGAACAGTTGTTCTGTTCAGTCGTTCCATCGTGTTTGACTCTTTGCGACCCCATGGACTGCAGCACGCAAGGCTTCTCTGTCCATCACCAACTCCTGGAGCTTACTCAAACTTTCATGTCCATAGTTCTGGTGATGCCATACAACCATCTTATCCTCTGTCATCCCCTTCTCCTACTGCCTTCCATCTTTCTCAGAATCAGTGTCTTTTCCAATGTTTACATAAGAAAAGTACAGAAACATTCTCTCAAATTTCTTGTAAAATATTTATGAGGTATGAGGTCTCCAGTTACTATCAGTCAGTTCAGTTCAGTCACTCAGTCGTGTCCGACTCTTTGTGACCCCATGAGTCACAGCACGCCGGGGCTCCCTGTCCATCACCAACTCCTGCCATTCACTCAAACTCATGTCCATTGAGTCCATGATGCCATTCAGCCATCTTATCCTCTGTCGTTCCCTTTTCCTCCTGCTCCTAATCTTTCCCAGCATGAGGGTCTTTTCCAGTGGGTCAACTCTTCGCTTGAGGTGGCCTAAGTATTGGAGTTTCAGCTTCAGCATCAATCCTTGCAATAAACACTCAGAACTGATCTCCTTCAGAATGGACTGGTTGGATCTCCTTGCAGTCCAAGGGACTCTCAAGAGTCTTCTTCAACACCACAGTTCAAAAGCATCAATTCTTCGGCGCTCAGCCTTCTTCACAGTCCAACTCTCACATCCATACATGACCACAAGTAAAACCATAGCCTTGACTAGACGGACCTTAGTTGACAAAGTAATGTCTCTGCTTTTGAATATGCTATCTAGGTTGGTCATAATTTTCCTTCCAAGGAGTGTCTTTTAATTTCATGGCTGCAATCACCATCTGCAGTGATTTTGGAGTCCAAAAAATAAAGTCTGACACTATTTCCACTGTTTCCCCATTTATTTCCCATGAACTATACACGTTTACTAAAACTTAGTATTACTGTCAGTGTTTTTTGTTTTGTTTTGTTTTTTTCATTTTCACTTTTCTATTCTTGAGCACTCCAAACTCATGACCTAATCACCTCTCTAAGCCTCCATCTCCAAATACTATCACATTCTGGATTCAGTTTTAACATATGGATTAGGGAGGTACAAAATTCAGTGTATACACATGTAAACATTTACATAGTCATCAATGATGACTAAAAAATCATAATAATGTACATTTTGCTCACCCTAAAATATTTCCTGAGTCTCTTTGAAGTCAATTTGATTTCCCCACATCTAGCACATGAAAACCACACTGCTCATTGTCAGTATAGTTTTTCATCCTTAAGAGAGTAAATGAAACATTAAATTACATAGTCTATAGAGAATCTTCTGAGAATTATACATGTTGTTGTATATATCTGTACTTTATTATTTTTATTACTAAGCAGTGCTTCATTGTGTCAATATATCAGAGTGTCTGTTCACTAGTTAGCTGATGTACACTAGTTTTTAACTATTGTGAATAGAGTAGATTTGAGCATTTACATTTTTGTGAGAGACAATATGCTCTCAATATTCTGGGGGAAATATATAGGAATAGCATTTTTGTTTTTTTAGCAAGTATTTGTTTTTAAAAAGGGACACAGTGTTATCTCAAATGGTTAATTCCCCAAATTGTTGATTGTATCATTGTTTTTATTTTATTTTTTTAATTTTTATTTTATTTATTTATTTATTTATTTTATTTTTTTAAATTACAATACTGTATTTGTTTTGCCATACATTGACATGAATCAGCCACAGGTGAACACAATCTCCCAATGCCGAAGCCCCCTCCCACCTCCCAGCCCACATCATCTACCTGAATCATCCTGTGCACCAGTCTCATGCATCCTGCATCCTGCATTGAGCATAGACTGGCACTTCGTTTCTTACAAGATAGTATACATGTTTCAATGCCAGTCTACCAAACCATCCCACCCTTTCCCTCTCCCTCAGCGTCCAAAAGTCCATTCTATACCTCTGTGTCTCTTTTGTTGTCTCACATAGAGGGTCATCATTACTATCTTCTAAATTCCATATATATGTGTCAGTATACTGTATTGGTGTTTTTCTTTCTGGCTTACTTCACTCTGTATAATCGGTTCCAATTTCATCCATCTCATTAGAACTTAGTCAAATTTATTCTTTTTAAGGGCTGAGTAGTACTCCATTGTGTATATGTACCACAGCTTTCTTATCCATTCATTTGCTGATGGACATCTAGGTTTCATCCATAACTCATGAACTCCCCAGAGATATCATAGTGTGATTTTACTTATAATATAGTTGAGTATCTTTAAAATCAGTAACATGTATATTTTTTTTGCCAATTTTGTATTTTGTTGCTTCTCTACATCATTTTTTTAAAATTTCTTATTGGATAATTGTTTTTCAATATTGTTCTGGTTTCTGCCATGCATCAACATGAATCAGCCACAGATATACATATTTCCCCTCACTCTTGAAACTCCTTCCCATGTCCTACCCCATCCCACCTCTGTAGATTGTTACAGAGTATTGAGTTGAGCTCCCTGTGTCACACAGCAAATTCTCACTGGCTATCTATTTTACATATGGTAATATATATGTTTCCATGCTACTCTCAGTTCGTCCCACTCTCTACTTCCTCTACTGTGTCCACAAATCTGTTCTCTATATCTGTGGTCTCCATTGCTGCTCTCCAAATTAATTCATAGATAACATCTTTCTAGATTCCATACCCATGTTATATACAATATTTGTCTTTCTCTTTCTGACTTACTTCATTCTGTACAATAGGTTCTATGTCCATCCACCTCATTAGGACTGACTCAAAAACATTCTTTTTTATAGCTAAGCAACATTCCATTGTACATATATACCTCAGTTTTTGTATCCATTCATCCATCCATGGACATCTATGCTGCTTCCAAATCCTAGCTATTGTAAAAGTGCTACAATAAATTTTAATGTTTTACTTTATTTTGGTAGAATACCTAACATGAGATCTAACCTCTTAAAGAATTTTAAAAATTAATTAATTTATTTTAATTGCAGGTTAATTACTTTACAATATTGCAGTGGTTTTTGCCATACATTGACATGAATCAGCTATGGATGTACATGTGTTCCCCATCCTGTACCCACCTCCCACTTCCCTCCCCATCTTATCCTTTTGGGTTATACCAGTGCATCAACCCTGAGCACCCTGTCTCATGCATCGAACCTGGACTGGTGATCCTTTTTACATATGATAATATACATGCTTCAATGCTATTCTCTCAAATCATCTCACCCTTGTCTTCTCCCACAGAGTCCGAAAGTCTGTTTTTAACATCTATATCTCTTTTGCTGTCTCACATACAGGGTCATCATTACCATCTTTCTAAATTCCATATATATATATATGTTATTATACTGTATTCATGTTTTTCTTTCTGTCTTACTTCACTCTGTATAATAGGCTCCAGTTTCATCCACCTCATTAGAACTGATTCAAATGCATTCTTTTAAATAGCTGAGTAATATTCCATTGTGTATATGTACCACAGCTTTCTTATCCATTTGTCTGCCAATGTATATCTAGGTTGCTTCCATGTCCTGGCTATTGTAAATAGTACTGCAATGAACACTGCAGTACACGTGTCTCTTTTAATTATGGTTTCCTTGGTGTATATTCCCAGCAGTGGGATTGCTGGGTTGTATGGAAGTTCTATTTCCAGTTTTTAAGAAATCTCCACACTCTTCTCCATAGTGGCTGTACTAGTTTGCATTCCCACCAAGAGTGTAAAGAATTTTATATAAAAAATAAAAAATACATGTTTATAGCAGACTTTTCCAGTTTTAAAATGATCAGATTAGTGGTAGAAATGATCAATATAAAAATAAATCTGACAGAAGCACTAAGATGTTTGATTTTACTTCTAGGCAATACAAATTAAACTACAATTACATATTATTTTAAGAGATCACATACTCATTTACAGATCTGTGGAAAACTCTTGTAAACTGAGGAACAGCTTCCAGAAATACTCCTTTTTGTATAGGAAGATATTTGTATGGGGATACTGGACCTAGACCGGCCTGTTACAGAAGACTGGAAAAACCCTAAGTTTCCCCAAGAAGGAATAGGATGAATAAAGTTCAGTTTTAATAAAATGTTGTGTGGACACTAGAAGGACTGAATCCAGTCTAGGAAGGGAACATTAAACACTCTGCAAGCCACTCTGAGTAAGAGGATCACGTTCTTGCATAAACTCCTGAGCTACATATTGTTTTCTCTCTGCCCCCAGGAAGGGGAACACTGGCGGGAACCCTGGCAAGAACGCAGAGTTTTCCTTCAACACTCTTACACTCTGAAGATTTTACTGTGTGTCTGAAAACATTTTTGCTCAGTCTTAAGCTGTGGACTTCTGAGCCCCAGCCCTCCCCTCAGGGAACTTGTATTCTGATGGGGTGAAAATATGGGCTCTGTGACAATGGCTGGGTGGGGGTGCTCAGGGTGGGAGATTGGGGAAGAATGGGGAGGCTGAGGAATGAAATCAGACTTGTTGAAGGGGATCGAGGTAATGAGGGCACGTAGGTCACGAGGACCAGCCCATGAGGGACAAGGAAGATACCGTCCTGGGTCAGGAATCTAGAGACAGAGCTCCTGGCAGGCCATCCCTGAGTGCCCAGGGAGAATCCAGGCGCTTCCAGCTCCACAGAAAGCAGTGACACACACCCACTGGTGTCTTGTAGTAAACATAGGAATAGTAATATCTTTTAAGTGCCTGATGTCAGTTCTTTCTTTTTTTTTTTTTTTTTTTGAATTTTGCCTCTTTTTTAAATTACTTTATTCTACATTTCAATACTACATTTGTTTTGCCATACATTGACATGAATCAGCCACAGGTTAACACGATCTCCCAATGTGGAAGCCCCCTCCCACCTCCCACCCCACATCATCTACCTGAATCATCCTGTGCACCAGCCCCATGCATCCTGCATCCTGCATTGAACATAGACTGGCGCTTCATTTCTTACAAGATAGTATACGTTTCAATGCCAGTCTCCCAAACCATCCCACCCTTTTCCTCTCCCTCAGAGTCCAAAAGTCCGTTCTATACCTCTGTCTTTTTTGTTGTCTCACATATAGGGTCATCATTACTATCTTTCTAAATTCCATATATATGTGTCAGTATACTGTATTGGTGTTTTTCTTTCTGGCTTACTTCACTCTGTAGAATCGGTTCCAATTTCATCCATCTCATTAGAACTGAATCAAATTTATTCTTTTTAAGGGCTGAGTAGTACTCTATGATAGGACATTGTGTTAGACAGAGATTTTTAAATAGAACAAAAAAAAGCCATGATTTACAAGAAAAATAAATCAGATTTATGAATATTAAAAGTTTATGATCTATGGAAAACAGTATTAAGAATATTGGGTAAAATATTTGGGAAACATATAGTAAAAGGACTCATCAGATTAAATATAGACGTTTTACAGCTTGATATTAAAAAGTTGTAAGAAATGGCAACCCACTCTAGTATTCTTGCCTGGAAAATTCCATGTATCTCTATACATGGAGACTGGCAGGCTACAGTCTATAGAGTCGCAAAGAGTCAGACATGATTGAAGCAACTAAGCACACATGTATGACAGAACTGCACATAAAATAATTACTTAGGTATTTAAAAAATAATCCCTTATCAGATATTTGTTTTGCAAATCTTTTCCCCAGTTCATAGGTTGCTCTCATTCTTCTATTTCCTTTTATATTCAGAAGTGTTTTAATTTTATTTTATCTCACTGTTGTATGTCTTCAGTACTTACTGATAAATATTTGTCTATATTTTCTATCAATCAGAGAGAAAAATATTGGTATCTGCAAATGTAACTGTGGATGAGTATATTTCCCCTTTTAATTCAAAGCATTTGTATTATGGATTTTGATGACTTATTATTAGGTACATACACATTTCAAATTGTAATGAATTCTTGATGAATTTATCCTTAATCACTATGTAACACCCCTTTTTTTTTTTGATTGCTAATTTTCCTTGTTCTGAAGTCTGATTTGTCAACATATAAAGAGCGAGTAAGAATTATTTTTCCATTTTAAAATTTTAATTTATTGATGATTTGTAAGTTTCCTGTAGATAGAAGATTTTAAAGTCTCATCTTTATATCAAATTAGACAGACAGTAAGAAAAGTGTCTAGATTATTTTTATACTAACTTACATGGTGAAGTTTAAGACCACATCTTGTAATCTGTGTATATTTGATTCATCTATTTTTGGAGCTTTTTTTTTTTTTTCCTTTTCTCTCTCTTTATGGCTTAATCATCATACACTGTATTTAAAAGAATAGTAGAGACAGATAAATATTATCTAACTCCCCAAATTGTGTATTCTTTCTCTGTTGCTATTCCTTGAATATCCGTGGATACATCAGTTCAGTAATTGGGCTGAATTTGATTTCAGTTTTTGCTCTAAAATCAATATATCTTTGATCCATTCCACTTAATGTTGAGTCTAGGGTATTTTTCTTGTTTGTTTGTTTTTCTTCTTCTTAGTGTTCCTTTACATCCTCTGCAAGTCCTTTTTCTCCTATATCACAGAAGTCAAAACGCATTTTCTTGTCTTTCCTTCTACAAAGGATTTTGAATGAGAGCAAATTTTCTTCTCCTATCCTTGTTGCAGCAGAGAACTGCTTTGTTTACAGGAGGATCTGGGCATGAAATGGTTTCCTGTCCCTCCACCAGCAGCAGATATGTTTTCCTAGTTTCACTAGTTTCAGTGCTGAGAATGGGACAGGTTATTTGGGTTCCTCCAGAAGCCACTGAGTGTTACCCGGAAGGTGTGGCAGGAGGAGCCTTGCTTTCTCAATAGCAGACAGCTTTTACTTTAACTTGTCTTTCAGTGGCAGCTGACCTGATCTTTTCTTGGGATGTAGAGCAACTCATTATCTTTTCCTGGGACATAGAGAAGCAAGTGATTTGTTCTATGTGTGTTTTTCTCCTCCCTAAAAGGGCATTGGCTTGTACTTCATATGAAAGAAAGATTGAGAACCAAGTCATGTTTATCTAGTCCCAGGAAATGATCACTTGCCCAGCTATTCCATTGAAGTCATGCTTTCACATTACCTTTTGGGCCATAAATTTCTCATTTGAGAAACCAGTGGAGGAAGTCAGAATGAATTCCTGTTTTGTTTGATCTGTCATGCTAGCTGACACTCAGACTTTCAACATTTTTATAACTTCTGATATTTTTATTTTACCCATTTTTATGGTTGACTCCTATACTCTCCTATACTTAAAACAAATGTGATTTTCATTTTTTTCATCAAAGGCGTTTAGCATCGTTGGAGAATCATTCATTTGATTCACTTGTGATCTAAATCTTCTGATGTTTTCAACAAATCTTATGATTTGTACGTTAGTATTTTATTCTTGTCAAAATTGGGAACAACATCTTCTTATGTCTTTCTACATCCTAACCAGAAGTAAACACAGTATGTATAGTTTAATTCTATTTTCAGTTTTTATATTATGTAAGATGCAAGTCATTTGTAATTGAATTTGTATCTAGTTGCCTCACTATACTTATCTTATTGCTTATCTTCTAGGAACTAATGATTAATATTTTAGCAAAATACAGAATGTATTCAGATTAATTATTTTAACATTTTTTGCCCCTTCTTTTTTTGCTGTGATTATTGTTACAGTTGGTATTATCCCACATGTCACTGACATGCTGTTAACTTTTTCCAATCTTTCATATCTTAGTGCTTCAGGGTAATTATTTCTATAAAACCTTATTTTTAAGTGAAACAATCAGATTGTTTCTTCAATGCAAATATCATATTTCCCAAGTCTACATTTTCTAATTGATATATAATTTGCCTTTCTACATTCCTTTAAAAATGTTTATAACTATTTCAAGTCTTCATTTAATTCTAACATCTGTGTAACCTTAGGGCTTGCTTCTATTGACTGTGCTTTTCTCTAGACAATGGTTCCTATCTTGCTCTTCTTTACTTGGCTACTAGTTTTTTTATTATATAGTAAATATTGTCAGGCAAATGCTGCACCAATATGGAATTTTGCCATATTTCCCAAAAATGTGTTAAATTTTTTTTCCTGGAAGACAGTGATAGGTAGTTATTGACAGATTGACTCAATCTTGTGGAGGTTTGATTCTAGAAGTTTTGTCAAGTCCCTTCTTTTTGTTTGTTTTTGCCTTTAGCCCTAAGATATACCACACTGTCTTATAGGTGGTTTATTCCTAAGATCTGTCTCATTAGGAGCTTCAGTGGAGACTCAAGGTGTTTATTATTCTGTCTAACATGAGGAGACTTGGATTCTACTTTTTATTTTCACAACTGGGTAGCTTATACATTCTCTTTCTAGCTCTTTAATCTCACGGCTGTTACTTGTTGCAATTTCTCCTGGTGTGTGTGTGATTTAATAGTCAACAAATATTTGAAAGCAATCCACTTGCATATTTTTAGAAGGTAATGGCACCCCACTCCAGTACTCTTGCCTGGAAAATCCCATGGATGGAGGAGCCTGGTAGGCTACAGTCCATGGGATCGCTAAGAGTTGGACATTACTGAGCAACTTCACTTTCACTTTTCACTCTCATGCATTGGAGAAGGAAATGGCAACCCACTCCAGTGTTCTTGCCTTGAGAATCCCAGGGGTGGGAGAGCCTGGTGGGCTGCCGTCTATGGGATTGCACCGAGTCAGACACGACTGAAGTGACTTAGCTGCAGCTTTGTATTTGTCAAATTTTGTAGTCTGCTTTCAAATGTTCTAATCTCAAATTGGGTTTCCCAGGTGGCACTAGTGGTAAAGAACCTACCTCCCAGTGCAGGAAGCATAAGAGGGGTCAGTTTGATACCTGGATTGGGAAGATTCTCTAGAGTAGGGAATGGCAATCTACTCCAGTGCTCTTGCCTGGAGAATCCAATGGACAGAAGAAGCTGGTGGGCTACAGTTCATAGGGTCACAAAGAGCCAGACATGACTGTAGCGACTTAGCATGCATGCATACAATCTTAAATTACGTTTGACTCCTCCCTTCTGTGACAATGCTTCTGTTTTTATCTTGCATTTATTCCCAATGTAAAGAGAAAACGGGTGTAGAGATGATGTCCTATTTTAACTTCCCTTTTCCTTATCCTATTGGTGAGAGAGGGATTCTTGAGTTAAAATTAAGATGATGACTGAGTTCATGCCACCCAATGCTGGACAGATGAGATTGACAATAGTTTGCATATATACTCAACATAGAGGAGGGGAATATTTCATGTCATACAAGGTCACAGGAAGGCTGTACTCAAGAACAAGGGAACAACCAGAAACTGTGAAAGGTAAATAATGAAGTATCAATAGGATTGGGTACCCCCTGATTCCCAGAAAGAATTTGATTGGGTTGGTTGAATAATTTTGTGGGCGGGCAAGGAACTGAAACCCACTACTTAGCAATAAGCAGGAACTATGCCTATTTCCTTTCAGAGAAGGCAATGGCAATCCACTCCAGTACTCTTGCCTGGAAAATCCCATAGATGGAGGAGCCTGTGGGCTGCAGTCCACGGGGTCACTAAGAGTCAGACACGACTGAGTGAATTCACTTTTGCTTTTCACTTTCATGCATTGGAGAAGGAAATGGCGACCCACTCCAGTGTTCTTGCCTGGAGAATCCAAGGGGCGGGGGGAGCCTGGTGGGCTGCTGTCTATGGGGTTACACAGAGTTGAACAACTGAAGTGACTTAGCAGCAACAGCAGCATGCCTATTTCCTTTAGTGATAAATATGCCTGGCTAGGGGACCTTATTTGTGGAAGCAAAGTTGGGAAGGGAGCTAGTGGTTAGACTGTTCAGTTCAGTTCAGTTCAGTCATTCAGTCATGTCTGACTCTTTGTGACCCCATGAATCACAGCACGCCAGGCCTCCCTGTCCATCACCATCTCCCAGAGTTCACTCAAACTCACATCCATCGAGTCGGTGATACTATCCAGCCATTGCATCCTCTGTCATCCCCCTCTTCCTCCTGCCCCCAATCTCACCCAGCATCAGAGTCTTTTCCAATGAGTCAACTCTTCCCATGAGGTGGCCAAAGTACTGGAATTTCAGCTTTAGCATCATTCCTTCCAAAGAACACCCAGGGCTGATCTCCTTTAAAATGGACTGGCTGGATTTCCTTGCAGTCCAAGAGACTCTCAAGAGTCTTCTTCAACACCACAGTTCAAAGGTATCAATTCTTTGGCACTCAGCCTTCTTCACAGTCCAACTCTCACATCCATATATGACCACTGGAAAAACCATAGCCTTGACTAGACAGACCTTTGTTGGCAAAGTAAGCAGAGGTGATGGAATTCCAGTTGAACTATTTAAAATCCTGAAAGGTGATGCTGTTAAAGTGCTGCACTCAATATGCCAGCAAATTTGGAAACTCAGCAGTGGCCACAGGACAGGAAAAGGTCAGTTTTCATTCCAATCTCAAAGAAAGGCAATGCCAAAGAATGCTCAAACTACCGCACAATTGCACTCATCTCACACACTAGTAAAGTAATGCTCAAAATTCTCCAAACCAGGCTTCAGCAGTACATGAACTGTGAACTTCCAGATGTTCAAGATGGTTTTAGAAAAGGCAGAGGAATCAGAGATCAAATTTCTAATATCTGCTGGATCCTGGAAAAAGCAAGAGAGTTCCAGGAAAACATCTGTTTCTGCTTTATTGACTGTGTCAAAGCCTTCAAATATGTGGATCACAATAAGCTTTGGAAAATTCTGAGAGAGATGGGAATACCAGACCACCTGACCTGCCTCTTGAGAAACCTATATGCAAGTCAGGAAGCAACAGTTAGAACTGAACATGGAACAACAAACTGGTTCCAAATAGACTATTCAGGGTACTCCCAATTCACCAGATATTGAAGCATTTAGACTATAATTTTAGGCCTCACACCGCAAGCTCTAAATGTGACTTAAATGTGACTTTCTTATAGTGAAATTTATAATGTGATTCATTGTTTTACAAAATGATATATATCTTCCAGTTTCTATCTTATTTTGATAAGTCTTCAGTATGTTGAAATGTTTTTTACGTTCGGTCAAGGATTTGTAATTGTTATTAGAAGGTAGCTTAGTCCTCCACAAATTTTGAAAGAAGAAATGTGTGATTGATTTATTATTCTTCAGCATTTTATTATGAAAATGTTCAGACATATAAAAGAAGTCTATAGGGAACACATATATGCCCTCCATCCGGGTTTTATTATTAACATTTGCTGCATTAGTTTTGATACACATCTGTTTAATCTATTCATCAATATATCTACCAATCTTTCTTCTCTTTTATTACCTTCAATATAAATTGTCACCATCAGTGAACTTCACTCCAATGGGCGTATTCTGAATATAGATTGAACAGCATTAGGATATAACATATGCAAAGAAGCAGTTAAGAATGATACTATAGATTTTGATCTTACAATCTGGAAAGACTATGTAGTTATTAACTGAAGAAGGAGTAGTATTTTTTTTTTACAAGAAGTACAGCTTTTGAAATATTTAGTTTTAGAATCCTAGTAGCTATTCATGACTTCTTTAGATATACATATTAAGAACCCTGAGTCTTCCCTGATGGCTCAGATGGCAAAGCATCTGCCCGCAGTGTGGGAGACCTGGGTTCAGTCCCTGGGTTGGGAAGATCTCCTGGAGAAGGAAATGGCAACCCACTCCAGTACTCTTGCCTGGAGAATCCCACGGATGGAGGAGCCATGTAGGCTATAGTCCATGGCGTCGCAAAGAGTTGGACATGACTGAACGACTTCACTTCACTTCATTAAGAACCCATCCTAAATATCAAGCTTAAAAATATATCTTAATGTTTAACTAATGTCTTCATTTTCCATCCTCAGCCTAAGTACAAAGTCTGGAATATAATATGTATCTATTAATGTTTGTTAAATGAGTCAGTAGTTTAATAAATGGGAAAATATATGAGGAAAAAAGCTTTTAAAAAATGCTGAATATTGCTAATTTCAAAGCAGTGTGAGTTTTCATAGGAGAATGTTTCATCAGTGTGGAGAAAGATATCTCAATTTTCTGAAGGTCTATTTCAACTGCTTTTAAATATCTGTTGAAACAGAAGAGGTATATTTTTAAAGACGTCTCCTAGTGTTTAGAAAGAATGAATAGTTTTGTCAGTGTAATGTAATAGTTGTCTCCATTATGGAATAGGGGTGGCTCAAATTTTTAATTATTTATTTAGTATCTGCATGACTATTCCATGTTTGTAAGCCCTTACTTACAGGCAAGATAAGTAAATTCTAACATAAATAAGTGTCTATTTACCAATTTTAACATAGCTTATACCATATTTCATTTTGTTTTCATTTCACAATTTTATTTGTTAGTTGCCTCTTTAAAGCAAGTATGTAGACAACAATATAGTCTGTGATAAAGGAAGAATTCTTCAGATGGGACCAGGGTTGCCAACTACAAAGAAACATTCTTATATTAATTTCCACATGTCAATTTGTATTTTATAAGTATGAAGCTTGCATGAGGTCAGTCTTTCTATTGAGATATTTAGGGTAAGTGACCTAAACTTGAATTCCACTTTTTTAGTTTGCTTTTCATTGATTCATTATAAATAATGCCCTGAATAATATTGCCAGACTTTTTAAAAGTCATAAAAACCTTTTAATTTTTGGTATTTAAATTAACATTTTATTGTTAATGAAACAACTAGAAAATACTGCAGTAGTTGTTGGTTGTGTCAGTATTTTTGACAGTTTTCCTAATTTTTTACTGAAAAGAAAAATAATACCTCATGTTTTCCCTTTTGTATGATTAATAGATAAAGAGCCATTCATTATCTTTTGACTAGCAGTGTATGGTGTGGTCAAGGAAATCAATCAATATTCTTATTTTTAATAATGTCTAGCCTGACAACAAGTCCTTAACAAGATAAAATTTGTCAGTAATGTGAACGTTCTACCTAAACTGCACTAAGTCTTTAAACTCTTGAGATAATAATTGCTTTTATAGTATGGTGATGTTAAAAATATACTTAGATTTAAAGTGATATCCTGAGTGTGAATCATTCTGTTTCTTGATCTCTAGTCATTCTTCAAATACACTACAATATTGGCAATCATTAGGGCTATTTTTCATAATATCCTTTAGCACATTTCAAATGTCAGAATACATTTCACTGTGACTGACTGCCCCTGAACTACGAAAGCTTTAGGAAGACAGTTTCACCTGTCTCAGTGGAATTCTAAAACCTAGAGCATCTTCTACCTGTCACTTTCTGTATATAATTTAGATTTTAAAAAAGTAAGTTTAGATAGCCTTTTACTGTTTTTACTTCTCATCTAAGTAAGCCCTTACTTATAGGCAAGATAAGTAAATTCTAACATAAATAAGTGTCTATTTACCAATTTTAACATAGCTAATACCATACCATAGCTAATACCATACCAAGAAATCTGCTCTTGACCATAAAATAGCATTCTTGAGTGACCTATACTTGATCCACAGTGTCAATATGTATAATAAAAGATTGACTTGGAGACTATTCATATCCAAATCTACTGATAACAGCAATAAAATATTTAGTGTAAAAAAATCTATTTCATTTTAGTATAATAAAGCCACATATTAAATTAGTGAAATTGAAAGTCACTCAGTCATGTCCGACTCTTTGCCACCCCATGGACTATGCAGTCCATGGCATTCTCCAGGCAAGAATACTGGAGTGGGTAGCCTTTCCCTTCTCCAGGGTGTCTTCCCCAAGCCAGGGATATAACCCAGGTCTCCCACACTTCAGGTGGATTCTTTACAGCTGAGCCACAAAAGTCCAGGAATACTGGAGTAGGTAGACTATCTCTTCTCCAGAAGATCTTCCTGACCCAAGAATCAAACTAGGGTCTCTTGCATTGCAGGTGGATTCTTTACTAACTGAACTGCTAAGTTAGAGTCATTAACATAACTAAAAATAAATCTTACTGCTTACTGAATCTTAAATATTAATTTAACAGTGATATAATTTCTTAAAATTATTCATCATCAGTTCAGTTCAGTCACTCAGTCATGTCAGAATCTTTGCAATCCCATGAATCACAGCATGCCAGGCCTCCCTATCCATAACCAACACCCAGAGTTCACTCAGACTCACGTCCATCGAGTCCATGATGCCATCCAGCCATCTCATCCTCGGTCGTCCCCTTCTTCTCCTGCCCCCAGTAACTCCCAACATCAGAGTCTTTTCCAATGAGTCAACTCTTTCCATGAGGTGGCCAAAGTACTGGAGTTTCAGCTTTAGTATCATTCCTTCAAAGAAATCCCAGGGCCGATCTCCTTCAGAATGGACTGGTTGGATCTCCTTGCAGTCCAAGGGACTCTCAAGAGTCTTCTCCAACACCATAGTTCAAAAGCATCAATTCTTCGGCACTCAGCCTTCTTCACAGTCCAACTCTCACATCCATACATGACCACTGGAAAAACCATAGCCTTGACTAGATGGACCTTAGTCGGCAAAGTAATGTCTCTGCTTTTGAATACACTATCTAGGTTGGTTATAAGTTTTCTTCCAAGGAGTAAGCGTCTTAATTTCATGGCTGCAGTCACCATCTGCAGTGATTTTGGAACCCCAAACACTAAAGTCTGACACTGTTTCTCCATCTATTTCCCATGAAGTGATTGGACCAGATGCCATGATCTTCATTTTCTGAATGTTAAGCTTTAAGTCAACTTTTTCACTCTCCTCTTTCACTTTCATCAAGAGGCTTTTTAGTTCCTCTTCACTTTCTGCCATAAGGGTGATATCATCTGCATATTTGAGGTTATTGATATTTCTCCCAGCAGTCTTGATTCCAGCTTGTGTTTCTTCCAGCCCAGCATTTCTCATGATGTACTCTGCATATAAGTTAAATAAGCAGGGTGGCGATATACAGCCTTGACGCACTCCCTTTCCTATTTGGACCCAGTCTGTTGTTCCATGTCCAGTTCGAACTGTTGCTTCCTGACCTGCATACAGATTTCTCAAGAGGCAGGTCACGTGGTCTGGTATTCCCATCTGTTTCAGAATTTTCCACAGTTTATTGTGATCCACACAGTCAAAGGCTTTGGCATAGTCAATAAAGCAGAAATAGACATTTTTCTGGAACTTTCTTGCTTTTTCCATGCTACACACTATGTGTCTGTATTTATTTATTTTTATAAAAGTTTTCACTTCTTTCAGTAATAATTTCAAAATAAGTTTGAATTCAGTAGTTCATGACTGTACACAGTATATGTTTGTTTTTCTTTTTCACTCTTTGAATTTTATTCTTAAAGAAAAATAACCAATCCAGAGTCAAAACATGGAATAGGTACATAAGAGCTCTGCTTTATGTAAAGGTAGAAAAATGTTCTTTGTACCTGTAAGACTAGATAGAAGATTAAAGTAAGTAGTACATATTCATGGATAAATTTTAAAACTAATGGCAGTGTAAATAAAAGATTCTTATTTAATAATGCTATTAATCTTTAGAACTATAAAGGATTTTTTTATCATGAAATGTAAAGAAATAGTAAAAGAAATTATCAAATTTTGAGATACCCTATGGGAATCAGGGAAATGATCAAAAAATATTAAGAAAATAGGAAAAAGAGGTATATCTAATAGAAACTTCTATCTCATTCTAAGGATTCAATAAAACAATTGTCAATGTATTAGAAATATTAAAGTGATGCATAGAAATGGATTTGTACTGATGACTTTTTGAAAGCCATATAATCTACAAGAAATACAAATATGTGGAGCAGTCCACTAATCAAGTTCAATTGGCATGTCCTTTTGATTTTGTGGGTGATTTTCCCTCAAAAATGAAAGCAGAAGAACTCTGTACTGAGACCTCATCCAAACACTGTATTGGTTTATTGTAGGGACCGAAAACTTTGTACTTTGACATCACTATTTCCCACCTACAATTGCCCTTCTTTGGCCTAACATCAGCATCTTTCAGTTTCTTTCTTTGACCCTTGGTTTCTCACTACACCAAAACAATACCGTCTCATTGCAATGATTAGATATCCAGTTCAGCTCACTACAGCGCTCAGTCGTATCAGACTCTTTACAAACCCATGGACTGCAGCACACTAGGCCACACTGCCCAATAGCAACTCCTGGAGTTTATTTAAACTCATGTCTATTGAGTCGATGATGACATCCAACTATTTCATCTTCTGTCCATCCCCTTCTCCTCCTGCCTTTAATCATTCCCAGCATCAGGGTCCTTTCAAATGAGTCAGTGCCAAAATGTTAGAGTTTTCACCTTCAGAATCAGCCCTTCCAATGAATATTCAGGACTGAGTTCCTTTAGGATGGACTGGTTGGATCTCCTTGCAGCCCAAAGGACTCACAAGAGTCTTCTCCAATACCACAGTTCAAAAGCATCAATCCTTTGACACTCAGCCTTCTTTATAGTCCAGCACTCACATCCATACCTGACTACTGGAAAAACCAAAGCTTTGATTAGATGGACCTTGGTTGGCAAAGTAACGTCTCTGCTTTTGAATATGTTGTCTAAGTTGGTCATAACTTTTCTTACAAGGAGTCAGCGCCTTTTAATTTCATGGCTGCAGTAACCATCTGCAGTGATTTTGGAGCCCCAAAAAATAAAGTCAGCCACTGTTTCCATTGTTTTCCCATTTATTTCCTATGAAGTAATGGGACCAGATGCCATGATCTTTGTTTTCTGAATGTTGAGTTTTAAGCCAACTTTTTCACTCTCCTCTTTCATTTTCATCAAGAGGCTCTTTAGTTCTTCTTTACTTTCTGCCATAAGCGTGGTGTCATGTGCATATCTGAGGTGATTGATATTTCTCTCACCTATCTTGATTCTAGCTCATGCTTCATCCAGTCTAGCATTTCTCATGATGTACTCTGCATGTAAGTTAAATAAACAGAGTGACAATATACAGCCTTGATTTAATTCTCTCCCGATTTGGAAACAGCCTATCGTTCTGTCCAGTTCTAACTGTTGTGTCTTGACCTGCATACAGATTTCTTAAGACGCAGGTCAGGTGGTCTGGAATTCCCATATCTTTCAGAATTTTCCACAATTTCTTGTAATCCACACAGTCAAAGTCTTTGGTATAGTCAGTAAAGCAGAAGTAGACATTTTTTTCTGGAACTCTCTTGCTTTTTAATGATCCAAGGGATGTTGGTAATTTGATCTCTGGTTCCTCTGCCTTTTCTAAATACAGCTTGAACATATGGAAGTTCATGGTTCACGTTCTGTTGAAGCCCTGCTTGGAGAATCTTAAGCATTATTTTGCTAACATGTGAGGTGAGTGCAATTGTGTGGTAGTTTGAACATTCTTTGTCATTATCTTTCTTAGGGATTGGAATGAAAACTGACCTTTTCCAGTCCTGCGGCCCCTGCTGAGTTTTTCAAATTTGATAGCATATTGAGTGCAGCGCTTTCACAGCATCGTCTTTAAGGATTTGAATAGCTCAGTTGGAATTTCATCACCTCCACTAGCTTTGTTCATAGTGATGCTTCCTAAGGCCCACTTGACTTTGCATTCCAGGATGTCTGACTCTAAATGATGATCACACCATTGTGATATTAGAGAGACAATATAATCTGCTCTTCTAAGTGACATACTTATGATTTAAACATTGTGACAGAAAAAAAGATAGCTAACAGAATCTTGAAGAGGAAATCATCCACATTTTTCAAATGAGGTTTTAGGAAACATCAGGACATTCTATTTAGAGTTACATATGCGCACTGTATTTTGTTTTGTTTTGCTAATTGTGTTTGGTGGCTTAGAGGGTAAGGAGCCCACCTGCTAATTCAGGAGATGTAAGAGACGTGGGTTCAGTTCCTGGGTTGGGAAGATCCCCTGGAGAAGGGAATGGGATCACAGAATCAGACATGATTGAGCCACTAACACTTAGAAGTCACTTGGAAAAACAATTACTAATTTGAAGTGGTTTCTATGTTCTTTTACATGGTTTATATTCTATATTCTAGGAGACCTTTCTCATATTGCTTGCTCTTTATTATCCCTGGGTAACTAAAGGAAAATATTTCATGCTAAGATCACCCCTTTTCACACTCCATCAACTCCTTGGCCCCTTTTTAGTTTTATTGTACTCACTAGAACCCATTTTTCCATTTACATTCTACTCTACACTTATTTCACCTTATCCAAATTTATCACTTCCTCTCAATCAGTTTCTTCACTTGGCTCAGGGATAATACTCTCAACATTTTCCTTCTATCTCACTGGTCCTTTTTCTAAACAACAACACCAAAAAAAAAATAAAAAATAAAAACCTGCTGGTGGTTTTTCTACCCTTCCACAGTCACTAAATATTAAAATGCCCTGGGACTCAGTTACTCATACCTATTTAGTTCTTCTCTTGATATTCCCTAGGTAATTTTTCATCTGTAAGTACTATCTATATATATCTGTCTCTATCTCTACATTATGATATCTAACTGCATATTCCCGGCCCACTTCTGAACTGTAAACAGTGGCTATGCAGTAGAAATTCAGTGATGATGTATATGTTCTATTCCTGCTCTCTCTATTAGTGTAGCCACTAGCCACATATGATTACAAAGCAATTGAAATGCAGCTAGCTAATGCAACCAAGTAATTAAATTTTTAATTAATTAAAATTCAAATTGCCATGTAGCTAGTGGCTATTATTTTAGACAGTTTAGTTGTAGGCTAATACATTCTAACTGCTAACTAAATTGCAGGGAGACCTGGCATGCTGCAGTCCCTTCGGTCACAAAGAGTTGGACACAGCTTAGTGACTGAACAATAACAACAAAACTAAACCTAATTGCTTAGATGTCTAATAAGCAACATGATGTAATCATGACTTGTTTGTTTTTCTCATACTCACATCCAGTATGTTAGAAAATTTTGTCTTATATTTTAAAATTATATTAACAATCTGATTGATTTGACCACTTGCACCATCTCAACAATGACCATCCTTGAAAAAACTTCACATTTTTAAACTTCATTTGAAATAGTTGCATACACAAATCACTGATGTCCTGCTTCTAGCTTATGATGTATTTCAATAGTTTTTAACAGAGTAGTTAGCAATGATTTCTGAAAAATAACTAGATGTCACTCCTATGCTCAAAATTGAAATGGATTGCCATCTTGCTCAGCATGAAAAACAATTTCTTTACAATTAGCTGTACGTTTCTACAGTATTTTTCCCCCTTTCTCTTCCCTCTCTGAACTCATTTATAGATGCTCCCTCCCTGCTTCTCTCTAGTCTAGTCATACTACCCAACATGGATTTGTCACTCTGAACATATCAGGCATTCTTTAACCTCAAACTCATTGCAATATTTTTCCCTTAGAATCCAGGATTTGGATATATCCCCATTTCCCTAATACAGCTCCATTAGATCTTCAGCCAAGGTCACCTTTTCCCTAGTAACGTCTTTAAAATTGTAATCTACCACCATATTCTCTATTGTCTTTTTCATGTTTTATGTGCTCTTCATGGATACTAAAATCTGTAATGCTGAACATGCCATGCAATTCTAGAATATTTTAATAAACCTATGCATTAGCTGTTATTCATCATTTTCTTTTCCCCTGAGCCTTTGGCAATCACAAATCCATTTTGGGTTGGTGAACTTGTCTATTTGAAAATTTCATATAAGTGAAATGATAGAATATGAGGCCTTTGGCTTTTAACTTATTTCAATTAAAATAATATTTTTAAGGTTTAACCATGTTTAGGCATGTTATCAGTACTTTATTTTTTACAACTAAATGCATTTTATGGATATACTCTATTTCATTTACATATTCATCCACTGATAAACATTCAGCTTATTTCTACTTTTTGGCTATTATGAATAATGTTACCATAAAAATTCATGTCCAAGGTATTATTTGAACACCCATTTTCCATTCGTTTGGTTATATATCTGGGATTGGAATAGCTGGCTCATGTAACTCTAAGTTTAATTTCTAAGAAGCTGCCAACCTGTGTTCCAAAGTGGCCGTACCATTTTACATCTATTCAGCAATGCACCAGAATGCCAAAGTTTGCATGTTCTCTCCAACACCTATTATTTGGCTCTCTTTTTAATTTTATCTATATTATTGGCATGAAGAGATAATCTCATTAAGGTTTGATATGCATACTCTGGTGGCTCAGACAATAAAGCGTCTGTCTACAATGTGGGAGACCTGGGTTCAACCTCTGGGTTGGGAAGATCCCCTGGAGAAGAAAATGGCAACCCACTCCAGTGTTCTTGCCTGGAGAATCCCAGGGAGGGTGGAGCCAGGTGGGCTGCCATCTATGGGGTTGCACAGAGTTGGACACGACTGAAGTGACTTAGCAGTTGGCCATTAGTTTGTCTTCTTTGGAAAAAAATAACATTTCTACTTTTTCATTTGGGTTATTTGTCATTTTATTGTTTGGTTGTAAGAAGGTTTTTTTGTTTGTTTGTTTTTGTTTTTAATAATCTGGATACTAAATCTTTACTGAGTATATGGTTTACAGATATTTTTCCCTTCTCTCAGTTGTCTTTCAACTTCTTGGTGGTTTCTTATGAGTTTATATTGATAGTTAATGCTATATGTAGTTGTGGAAGGAAAATCCCATTCAGATTAGCAACGGATATATCTGAGAATGTTTCAAAAGTTTAATATTTCACATCAGAATTATTTAATCAACATTTGTGTTTATAATTTTGTGGTTAAAGAAAAAGTAAAAATCAGAATTAATCCATAGATTGCGTTTTTAGTAAAAGTTTATTTTCATGGATTATTTCCTGGGTATTGATCTGTGTATAATAAAGGCTTTGCAAAAAATAAGTTATTTAATGTTCACAACTTTGTGAGAATATTGAAGCAGAAAGTCAAAAATGACATTCAGAAAAGATAGATAAGTTAAACAAAGTTCATAACTATTACATGAGAGAACATGTAGGGTTAGAATGGAGAAGACTTATTCTGGAGCCCATAGGTATAGCCATCATACTTATTTCATGTTCTTAATAAAGAAAAGCATTAGAAATTTTCAGCCCACAGAGAGACATTTGCAAGTCTCAAGCCATCTGGAAGAGTCTCACCAAAAGGATGCCACAGGGCTTTTCATAAAGAGCTAATTGAATGCAATCTTTGTCTGCTTTACAATTTTGTCATTAATTAAATCTGATATAGACTACAGTTTACATTTCTAGAATTTTAAGTATGTACCAATTTAAGATATAGGCATAAGGAATTAAGACAGCTCATTAACAAAAAAATCCCTCTAAGGCAAGTCAGCTAAAAGTCAGGACTTGAGTGGATTAAATACTTATTAAAATAAGGCAGATGGCGTCCTTGGCATCTTATCATTTCTTTATACAAACTCATTGCAGTTTTCCCTTTAAATACAATTCCATGATATCTGCTGTGGTACTTAGCAGGAAGTACAACAAAAGTATTTGTTGAACAAATGGCTACAACTGAATTCAGTGTGTAATGAACTGATAATTGTATGATAATGGAAAGTTCTAGGTTCTAGTTCAGCTCTGAGCCCTTTCTTGAAAAATAATGTCACCATTCCAGGACTCAAATTTCTTAATAGAAAAGTTTGGATAGATCACTTTTAACATTTACTCCAAATAAACACATTTCATGTATGTCAAGTGCAAAGATGTTTATAACATAAATTGTTTCTAACCAAAAATACAGTTTCTTCAGTTGTGGTTTATAAAAGTGAATATATAGTAACTATTCAAAACTATAAAAGACACAGATCCTGCCTTTAAAAATAGATAACCAAATTGTAAGATAGAAATATTCAGATCAGAACAGATCAAGAATAGTTTGGTACGATCTGAAATTTTATCATTAACTATGTAAACAGTTCTTATAGTTGATGAAAATGCAGCTGAAGTGGTGTTTAATTGGAAATTTCTTGATTAGCCACTGCAACTCTAATGAATGCAAATTTCAGCACTTTTGAAATTACATCCTACTGTGTGAATCTTTTTATGCAATCAACAACAAAACGAAGTACTGATTTACTAAAATGATCATAAATGTTATTATTTCATTGTTAATTTAATCAAATTTCTTTCTAAAAACAATTTTTCCTATACTTTTGTTTACATGAAATAGAGGGATTCTTTTGAAATCTTCACTCTAAACAAGTAAAAGGAAAACTAACTAAAAACTAACTAAATTTATTTTAAATCATTTATTTCAAAAACAATCATGTAACAATTTAATTATGCAGATATTCCTTTTAATTTAATTAAATGTCTATTATACAGTCTTTGGTGCCACCAGAAATTTACTTAAGACCCAGTTCCTCTCTTTAAACAGCTCATGATAGTAATATTGTATATAAGAAAAAAAGAGATGTCTAACCATTTGCAGAAATTGAGGAAGACACTTACTTTGAAACCATTCTTGGACATAGGATAAGAGAGTTGTAAAGAGATATAAATCTTCATATTTCAACAATTTTTATTTCACCGAAGAAAAACAATACCCCTCGTACCCTGCTTAGCACATTTTTCTGCAATATGTAAGACATGTATTTAATGCAGAATCTGGAAGATCAATCAGATTCTTGAGGATCTGCTGAGTGCTTTCCACTAAACTACATTATCTTGTAAAAAGTCAATTGATTTTGCCTTGACACAGAATAAATTAAATCTTGTAAAGAGCCACTGATAGAGGGATTCTTCAGTGTTATTAAAACTCTCACTAGCCTACATAGTAACATGCTTTTTTTATCAAGCATATTTAAATATTTTGTCTTGAGTGAGTTTGCTTATGGACTGGGCAAGCTCACACAGTAAAGAATCTGCCTGCAATGCAAGAGGCTGGGGTTCAGTCCCTGAGTTGGGAAGATCTCCTGGAGAAAGAAATGGCTACCCACTCCAGTATTCTTGCCTGGATAATTCCATGGACAGAGAAGCCTGGCGAGCTTCTCTCCATGCGGTTTCAAAGAGTCCAAAATGACTGAGTGTCTAATAATTTCACTTTTCAATTATGAAAGAAACCATCATCATTGTTTAACTAAATAATATTTTTGCAACAATTAATAATATTGGAAAAGATTCTTATGAATCAAGCTGACATTGATTGAAAATCATGATTCAAAATTATTTATCTGGAAGAATTTTGACTGACCCTGTATAATTTTAGAAGCTGTTATAGTTTATTTGCATTTAATATTCATCCTTATATTTTCACTTCAAGTGTCTGTTCAAACTTAGAATTTATACAAAATGTTGAAGATACCATTGATTTCCACTTCTGGGTTTACCTTCAGTTTATCTTTTGATTGCTCTTCTGCCTAAGGAATTTTTCCAGAAACATTGCAACTTGCTTTGGGGAAAAGAAAAAGCAATTAAATAAATAAATAAATCAGAGGTTAAATGGAATTAATGCCTCAAGGAATTACCTAAACTCCTGAAAGGCAAGTGTTGAACATCTCGGCTTACAATTTTTAATGGGGCAATTCTAAGGTGATAGAAGAAAGAGTATTTCACTCAATATATATTTTATTGCCTTTTTTCTTTCCTTCTTTCTCTTCATGTTCCACAGCTTCACTTGTCTTCTTGGTGTTACCTCCCAAGATCCTGTTACTTTCAGGGTTTGTTTTTATAAGGACTCAAATAAGACATCGATAACTAAAATTCTCCATCTTAATTATTTGAACTCTAACAATGAGTCTCAATTTATCATGCTTAAAATCAGAACTCATAACCTGCTGGCAGAGAGATGAATGTGAATTATATAAATATTATATATAATGTGGTTTGGTACCTATTTCCACATAATAGAACTTGAAATTGTATCTATTAACTTGTGATATATAACAGAGTAGTTCATGTCTAATGTGGAAGAATTGTGAGAATTAGAGATTTCATATTCTAAGTACAAGAAATGTTATGACAATGGACTGATAATAAAGAGTCTAAGTTGCTGGTTTGAGATTCTTCACAGACTTTATTTGTATCTCAAATGCAAAAGCCTTTCTATGAAAATATTTGAACAGTTTATCTGTTTTCCCCTTATTCGAGAAACTTTGTGTGAGGATTTGTCTAGTGGTTTGATATGACTCTACCTAAGTTAAACAGTGGACTTAATATGCATAAATGTTAGACATTCTATTCCAAAAGAAGAAAAAAATTAGATAAACGTGTGGCTCAGTATTATTACCAAGATGTTTTTCAATGTCAGAAAACTTACTATGAGTAGCTATGTATGGCATGACAAAAGAAACAGTCCCAAACTCATTTTTATTTTTTTTTAGTAAAATAAAACCCAGACTTTATTTCTATTAATGAAAACACTTGCCAGGGAATTTTTTTTTTTTTCAAATTTGTGTTTTTCTTTCCCATATTGTACCAGTCTTCTACATCTTCAACATTCATGGCCTATATCCTTCTGAACTGGAAGCCATTTTCTAAATTTAAGAACCTCCAATCTGTCCAGGCAAGAATGCTGGAGTGGGTAGCCATTTCCTTCTCCAGGGGATCTTCCCAACCCAGGGATTAAACCCACATCTCCTGTATTGCAAGCAAATTCTTTACCATCTGAGCCACCAGGAAAGCCTTTATTCATAGGCTTTATCATTTTCTTTTGATGTAGATATTTCCATTCATTATACTGTAATATGTTGGCTGCCTTTTCTTAACTCCTTAGTCTTCTTTCTGTTTGCTTAGTGCTAAATCAATCAATGGACCTCTTGCTTTTCCTAAAGCTGTATTTTTTCTGTGTCTGTTTCCTGATAAATCTAAAATCAGTGTCTGGACTAGAGTAGTTTCACAATACTGGTTAAAGTGGAAGAGATCAACATTCTGAAGTGATACAAGGGGAAGAGTCATGTCCTAATTAAGTATGAGCTAAAAGCCACTTTCCCTTTGGGCAAACACAACATGATCCTCCTGAGCAAACTATTTAACCTCCTCCCATCTCTAATAGAATAGCATGCTTTATTATTTAACCTCTTAAACTTTTAAGCAAAAATTTCCCTTTAGTTTCTTCTAATTGAAATAATGGGAACTCTCTGATGTATATATGAAAGTTAGTTTGGTTAAATGAGATGACTTTTCTTTCCATCTAATTATCAATTTTGGTAAATATTACATGAGTTTGATCATTTGATATTACAGTACAAGTTTATTGTAATTATTTTTTACTCATACAGTCAAGTCAACTATTTTATATACATACATATATATACAGTGTATATATATATAACTATTTTTATATACATATATTATATATAATATAAATTATACATATATTATATATATAATCTCTGTGTGTATATATATATATGTGTGTGTATATATATATAGTGTGTATATATATATATATATATATTTACACACAGTGCTTTAAAATCATTATCTCATTGACTACTAGCTACCAATCTCATGCTTGGTTAACAGATAGTTATTAATAGCCAAACATTGTGCTGATTTCTCAGAATAACATGCTTTGTATCATTGACAAGTCTAGGGCTGGAGATAGCCAAGGAATGGGACAATCGCAATACTGTACAATTAACACAATGATAAGAATAAATGGTACTTTCAGGAAATACAAGAGGTTTTACCTAGTCTATCCTAGGTGAATGAAGAGATGGGAATAGCTTTCTTAAAGAGCTGTTCATGACCCATCACCTTAAATATACTTAATATATAGCTAGCTAGATAGATGACTGATGTGAAGATGGAACTGGGCTGAGGAAGATAGGAAAGGATATTCTAGTGAGAGAATATAAAAGACAAAGCAGGAAAGTAGTTAAAATGGTCAGGACAGATTCTAATTAATAAGGCAATAAGGAGAAGAATCCAGTGTGAACTGAAACTTTTGTTTCAGAGACAACTGGGCATTTAAATAGAAGAATGAAGGAATAATGAGGGTAGTGAGGATAGTTCAGTAGATTCAAACTGAAAAATTACAAAAACTGGAGACGAGTTAGTCCATGTGAAACCTATCTGGGTTTCTTAACTAGTGCTTATGAAATTAGGTCCCATTCTCCCATAGAGCCTGGGAGCCCTGTCTTCAGGTGTAGGCTGGAACAAACAGTAAACTCTCTTGGCAGTCTTGAATGTTCTCAGGCAAGCACCTTAAAGAGAGAAAAGGGTCATCCTAGAATCATAGCCTTCAGAAGTTAGAAACTATGTTAGTCTTTTGATCAATTCTTTCTAGGCCAAGGTTGAGGACTCTATTCAAGAATAGACTGATCTATTTGCAATTTTTTAAGGAATCTCCACACTGTTCTCCATAGTGGCTGTACTAGTTTACATTCTCACCAACAGTGTAAAAGGGTTCCCTTTTCTCCACATCCTCTCCAGCATTTATTGTTTGTAGACCTTTGGATCACAGCCATTCTGACCAGTGTGAAATGGTACCTCATTGTGGTCTTGATTTGCATTTCTCTGATAATGAGTGATGTTGAGCATCTTTTCATGTGTTTGTTAACCATCCATATGTCTTCTTTGGAGAAATGCCTATTTAGTTCTTTGGCCCATTGTTTGATTGGTTAGTTTATTTTTTTGGAGTTAAGCTACATAAGTTTCTTGTATATTTTTGAGATTAGTTGTTTGTCAGTTGCTTCATTTGCTATTATTTTCTCCCATTCAGAAGGCTGTCTTTTCACCTTACTTATAGTTTCCTTTGTTGTGCAGAAGCTTTTGATTTTAATTAGATCCCATTTGTTATTTTTGCTTTTATTTCCAGTATACTGGGAGGTGATGAAATGGATGAAACTGGAGCCTATTATACAGAGTGAAGTAAACCAGAAAAAAAAACACTAATACAGTATACTGACACATATATATGGAATTTAGAAAGATAGTAATGATGACCCTGTATGTGAGAAAACAAAAGAGACACAGAGATATAGAGCGGACTTTTGGCCTCTGAGGGAGAGGGAGAGGGTGGGATGATTTGGGAGAATGGCATTAAAACATGTATACTATCATGTAAGAAATGAAGCGCCAGTCTATGTTTGATACAGGATACAGGATGCTTGGGGCTGGTGCACGGGATGATCCAGAGAGATGATATGGGGTGGGAGGTGGGAGGGGGCTTCGGCATTGGGAGATCATGTACACCTGTGGCTGATTCATGTCAATGTATGGCAAAACCAATACAGTATTGTAACGTAAAATAAAGTAAAAATAAACTTAAAAAAAAAAAGACTGCATATAGGTTGTCAGCCCAATTTGGTGTGTATATACACTATTACTTCAGTTGTTTATTTTTCCTTTATTTTAATAACTATTGAAATTAAATCAAATGATCTATAAAAATGTCTCTATAAAAATAAAACAATTTGTAAGTAAACAAAAGAAGAGAAGAATAGACTCTGAGAAGCCTGGCTAGAGTTTGGGTAAGGAGAAACTCTTTATTAAGTGTACCACATATTTAACAATAGAAAGGAAAAATTTATGTTGTTTTAAGTATTGAAAGTAAGCTTTATTAGACAGGGTTTACTGGTGATGATGCAGTAACCAACAGTTTATTGCTCACATATGTTAAGTCAGCTGTGTATCCCACTGCACTTGAAGGAAATTCCCTTCCAAGTGGTGACTCCAGTTATCATGGTTCTACCTTATCAATAATGGCTTCCAGGTTGTTGCTTCAGGGTAAAAAAGACCAGAAGGATCATACAAGGCATTTCTATTCCCTAAAACTGGATATCATCTTCATCACTGCTATGCATAGTTTTTCAGCCAGAACTAACTATATTGTAAATGAGACAAATCCAGTTCAAACTTGATTATGCAGAAAATAGGGATTGAATAGATGAAAATCAGCATAATTTTTCTCAAAATTGAAGGGCAGATTAAACACACAAGTTTTAGAAAAGGAGCAAACCAAAAATGTATCTAAAAGTATGTCCATGGCAAAATTTACAGTACATCTCTTTACTGTCTGAGCCACCAGGGAAGCCCCAAGAATACTAGAGTGGGTAGACATTCCCTTCCTGAACTTATCTCCTACTTTAATTTCTAGACCTATTGGCTTTTCTATTCTAGATAGATGGGAAAGAGGCTCTTTATGGTACCAGCATCACTATGAATTAACTCTTTAGACACTTCAATGTCTCATCTTTCAAGTTTCATGTTTCCAGGAGAAGGAATTCAATTGCCTCTTATCAGGTCAGTTCTCTACTAGCTCAACCAGTTATAGCCAAAGAAACACTTCAATCATAGCCAGATATTGCCGCAAGACCATTCTTTGTACAGAGACCATTTTGAAGAAGCAGAAATCATTTCAATAACTAATTACAGCAAAAACATGTATTAAAAATGTTGGTAAGAATATTTTTAGTAAGGACAAAACAAGAGTGGCAGGATATTCTATAAATTAATAATTTCTGTCAGATCAATAAATTAAAGATTTAACTATGGGAGACCTGGTTTTGATCTCTAGGTCAGGAAGATATCCTGAAAGAGGGCATGGCAACCCACTTGAGTATTCTTGCCTGGAGAATCACATGGACAGAGGAGCCTGGCATGCTGCAGTCCATGGATTTGCAAAGAGTCAGATACGACTGAGCAAATTTCACTCCATGTCTTCATAACCTCTCTATATCAAACCGCCTAATAAAGGACAGAATATGAACGTGGAGTGAGAAGAGAGAAGTAATTTGGCAGGCAAAGTCCTCCAAGATGAGTTGAGAGAATTGGGAATTAACAGATCTGTACCTTGTTGAGGAAAAAAATAGCTATACAAATGCTATCAGCATGAATGGAGAAATCAGTGGAAGTGGTCTTGAGGAATATTTCAGTAATAAAGGGCCAAAGAGATGGAAAAAGAAGGGGTTCATAAGTCTGGAAAAATACTCCTGTTCTGTAAAGAGGTGAGTTAGGGTGAAAAAATTCCCTGTGCGCCACAGTAAGAGATAGACAATGTGGTTAAGAGTGCATGCATACTCAATTGTGTTTGACTCTTTGCAACCCTATGGACTGCAGTCCACCAGCCTTCTCTGTCCATGGGATTCTCCAGGCAAGAATACTGGAGTGAGCTGCCATTTCCCTCTTCAAGGTATCTTTCTGACCCAGGGATCAAACCCATGTCTTCTGGGTCACCTGCTTTGGCAGGCAGATTCTTACCACTGAGCTACCTGGGAAGCCTGTGGTTGACAGTAGGCACTACTAATCTCATAAGGTGGAATTGAGTGAGGCACAGAATGTTTCCTGAGGACAAGACAGTCACCTTGTGGTCTCAAGTGGGCATCACATAGGAGACGCAACAGATCATCAATGGGTTATCTCCAGCAAAATCCATGGTAGATACAACTGAATCAGCCAGAAAATACTGCTAAGTTTTGCTGGAGCAATCTCCTCAAATTTTCCGTGCCAAAAAATAGAGATATATTTTTTATCAGTATAAGTTCAGACCAGTTACATCCCTCTGCAATGATGAGAGTTAAATTTCCCTTGAATCTAGTAAAGTGAAGTGAAATAAAAGTTGCTTGCTCCATTGTGTCTGACTCTGTGACCCCATGGACTATACAGTCCATGGAATTCTCCAGGCCAGATTACTGGAGTGGGTAGCCTTTCCCTTCTCTTGGGGATCTTCCTAACCCAGGGATCGAACCCAGGCCTTTCACGTTGCAGGCAAATTCTTTACCAGCTGAGCCACAAGGAAAGCCCAAGAATACTGCAGTGGGTAGCCTATCCCTTCTCCAGCAGATCTTCTCCAACCCAGGAATGGAACCAGAGTCTCCTGCACTGCAGGTGTATTCTTTACTAACTCAGCTATGAGGGAAGCCTATAATCCCAATACATGGGGCAAGTAGACCAGCTCCTTGAACTGACTAGATGTTAAACAGTGAAGTGAATTATGTATCACTGGAATTGAGCTTATTTGGCTGAAAGCATCTAGATTAACGTTTTAATGTCAGGCAGACTAGAGCTCAGATTAAGACATTTAAATCAGAGCTAGGAATAAAGAACTTATGAAAACTTGCAATATTATCCTTTTTACATATTTTCATATTTGCACTAAAAAGCAGAAATGATGGAAAATATATTGAATTTGAAAGATGTAGTGCAAAGAAACCATGAGAAGTAAGGCTAATAGCTTCTTATGACAAAAAGAGAGGTAAAAGAAATTGATGTAAAGTTCTGGACTGAAACTCTAAAATGAACTTCATCAATTGCAAAAGACAGACTTGTATATGGAAGATGGATGTAGATGACAGTTGACAGAAGGCTTAAAATCCGTAAATTATCATATTATATCGAGTATATATATATATATATATATATATATGATGCAGAATAAGAGAAATGATTATAATTCACTACTCTATGATAATTAAATTAAATCTGAATTATTTTATTTAGCCAGGGGCTCACACTTAACAATTCAAGGGCTGGAAGAGTTATAGACAAATTGGGAGTTATTGTTAATAATTACTTACCCTAATCACTTGCTGTGAAAGAAGATCTGTAGAATGAAGGAATGTGTGCATAAGCTGAGCTTTAAGATCCTTTCCACCATGAAAATCTCTAGATTTCTTTAAAGTGTTTCATTTTTTTAAGCACAGACATTCAAAATTGGTTGCTGAACTTAAACATTAAATTACCTTCATATTGTCCAAATATTCAATCATGCAAGCCAAGCCTTAGGAAACACTGGCTTTGTATTTTGAAGTTAGAAAACTAAAATGGTGGCTTCCTTTTCCAGTAGCCTTTTAGCAGTGTCCCATTGTTTTTAATTTCAACATATGATGAAAATAGAGACATTCAAGCATTTTTATTTTAAATTTAGCTAATACAAAATTTTTAATTTTACTAATTTATTTTTTCATTAATTGCAGCCTTTCTGATGACTTTAACAATATCTAGTTTATATTATCACAGTTATTTTAAGAACAAAACATGTACCTGAAATTTGTAAGCATTTCTCTATTTGTAAAGAAAATAAATTTAAAATATTAACTATTTAGTGTGGAACTTCACAGCTTATTATGTGAGTTTTAATTTTTTTCTTACTTTCTGTTGAAAAATGAACTGAACATTTAATGTACACCTTTACAATAAACAAATATAGTAACGGTTCAGTTCAATTCAGGCTCAGTCGTGTCCAACTCTTTGTGACCCCATGAATCGCAGCACACCAGGCCTCCCTATCCATCTCCAACACCTGAGTTCACTCAGACTCACATCCATCGAGTCCGTGATGCCATCCAGCCATCTCATCCTTGGTCGTCCCCTTCTCCTCCTGCCCCCAATCCCTCTCAGCATCAGAGTCTTTTCCAATGAGTCAACTCTTTGCATGAAATGGCCAAAGTACTGGAGTTTCAGCTTTAGCATCATTCATTCCAAAGAAATCCCAGGGCTGATCTCCTTCAGAATGGACTGGTTGAATCTCCTTGCAGTCCAAGGGACTCTCAAGAGTCTTCTCCAACACCACAGTTCAAAAGCATCAATTCTTCAGCGCTCAGCCTTCTTCACAGTCCAACTCTCACATCCATACATGACCACAAGTAAAACCATAGCCTTGACTAGACGGACCTTAGTTGACAAAGTAATGTCTCTGCTTTTGAATATGCTATCTAGGTTGGTCATAACTTTTCTTCCAAGGAGTAAGCATCTTTTAATTTCATGGCTGCAGTTACCATCTGCAGTGATTTTGGAGCCCTCAAAAACTAAAGTCTGACACTGTTTCCACTATTTCCCCATCTAACGGTAACTCACAGTAAAACAAAACATTTTTCTGATAGCCATTATTTTTTCTGTTTGAGACAGTTTAAACCTTTTTTTTTTTTTTTGCAGGGGTGGGTGGGGGGGTGGTCACAGAACCTGGAATGTACCTATATAATGGCTCAAAAGGTGAAGGTGAAGGTGAAGTCGCTCAGTCGTGTCTGACTCTTTGCGACCCCGCGGTCTGTAACCTAGTAGGCCTCTCTGTCCATGGGATTCTCCAGGCAAGAATACTGGAGTGGATTGCCATTTCCTTCACCAGTGGATCTTCCCGACCTAGGGATCGAACCTAGGTCTCCCGCATTGGAGGCAGATGCTCTAACCTCTGAGCCACCAGGGAAAACCATCTATTAAACAAAAAGGTAATGATTTACAAAAGACTATAAATATAATATGCAACTCCTTGACAAAAATCTAATAGGATTTGTTAGAATCAGTCACATCTAACAACACATCTAAAGTGTTTTTGTATAATATAGCACTTGAAGAAAAGAAGGCTTTCTCAATGTCTAAAAAGTAGGTTTGTTTATAGACAGTCTGACAAGTTACCATAAACAGTGTTTCCTGAGACATAAGAAAATGAAACATTATTCTTCTTGAACCCTTTCAGTTTAAGATTTTCCATTCAATAAAACAGCTAAGGATCTGAAACTGAGAAAATATATTTGAATACAAATAGTTTGTGAAGTTTAATACTTTTGTTTTTCTTTTTGTATTATCAGAGGATTTTACTGAACTCCCAACCAGCTTGCTGCTCAGTACACAGTTCACATGGGAGAGAATTCTCTGTGCAGGAGCCTGTGCTGTCTTCAGTGCTATTATGCTCACCCTTGTTTAACACAGGCAAACAGTTTTCTGGCCATTTTGTAGTAATTTAAGCTTCCTATTATCAGAAAAGGTAGTCAACCTGGTGAACCGGTCGGACTATTTCACAGGATGGCAGTTTCCTATTAACATTTTATTCTGATGTTTGGAACTCTTGATGCAACTTTTAGGGCAAGGTGTTCAGGACCTCCTGTGCCCAAGAAACTGATAAAGAAAAAAAAATCTATCTATTTTTTTTGTGATTTGATGCACAGATGAAAAACTTAACACAAAATAAGAGAAGTTGGCTGTTAATAAATTATGTCCTGGTCTCTTTCAACGCTTCCACAAGCAGACATCTTCAGTTTTTCCCAGTCTCTGCTTCTAGCTCTTCTGTAGTTTTAACACTGCAACTTCAACAATGCATATGCCCCAAGTCAGTTAAAAAGACAATCACATTCCTTTCCTCTTAGTTCATTTATTTTTCACTGTCTCTTGGTCCCAGGTGCATCTAAATGATTATCTTTCCCCACTCACTGCTGTTGCTCTCTGGGGTGCTCTTGATTGTCCCCTTGATATGTGGGCTAGTTGGGAGAGGAAGCTTGGGACCAGATGTGCTGCTTTGGGTGGGCTCCACCCTCACAACCTAATCACTTCCCAAAACCTCTATCACCCAATACCATCACACTTGGCATTAGAAATTCAAAATATAAATTGTGGAGGGATAAAAACATCCAAAAGTAGCAAGTAGTAACTCATCAGCTAAAAGAAAAAAAAAATCATAGTTTGAAATGAAAAAAATTAACCATAAGAACTGTATTGTTTACAGGAGAAATATCTACAATATACAAACATTGAAAGGTTAAAATGGAAACATTTGAAAAGACATATCCAGTGAATAGTCACTTAAATGGCTTCCACTGTGGCTCAAGGGTAAAGAATCTGCCTGCAATGCAGAAGACACAGACGACACAGGTCTGGAAGATCCCTTGGAGGAGGGCATGGCAAACCACTCCAGTAGTCTTGCCTGGAGAATCCCATGGACAGAGGAGCCTGGTGGGCTACAGTCCATAGGGTCTCCAAGAGTTGGACAGGACTGAAGCAACAGCACTGCATATAACAGTTATATTAGAATCACACATAATAAACTTTAACCTGAAAAGTATCTTTAGAAATAGATATGGACACTAACTACAAAGTTTCAATTATTCAGGTAAGTATAAAAATTATATGCTTAAATAAATACCATAGTCTCAAGATATGTAGGGGAAAATGGATACAATTACAAGGAAAATGTATACAACACATTAGAATTCAACATGTTTTTCAATTGATCAATAAGTTATACAATAGCAGCAAATATATGGAACACCTAAACAACATAAGTAGCATATAATTTAAGAGACAGAAAAAGAAGCTGCATACAATAAGTGGATAAAATGATGTTTTAAAGCTCACATGAATAATAAAAGTTAACCATACACAAAGCCTTAAATCAAGTCTCAACAAGTTTTCAAGATTCATATTATAAATATATTATGTCCTGATCATAGTAGAATTTCTATTTGATTAAAAATAAGGCATAAAATGCACCATACATGTACAAGTAATTAATAATTCAAAAATTTAAAGTGAAATTTTATAGATTTGATCAATAATAATTAAATATCAAACTTGCAAATGCAATGAAATTTCCAGTCCTAATAATTATTTTATTAGAAAATAAGAGATATAAAAAATTAAAGACATAGATAACCAAGTTAAGAATTGAAGGGAGTAAAGCATAAATTCAAGGGAATTATGAATGATAAAACAGAGATTAATTAGAGAAGAAAAAAATGATATTCAAAGTGAAAGCTTGATTTAGTTAAGTTCAGTTCATTTCAGTCACTCAGTCGTGTTCGACTCTTTGCAAACCCATGAATCGCAGCACACCAGGCCTCCCTGTCCATCAACAGCTCCCAGAGTTCACTCATACTCACGTCCATCGAGTCCATGATGCTATCCAGCCATCTCATCCTTGGTTGTCCCCTTCTCCTTCTGCCCCCAGTCCCTCCCAGCATCACAGTCTTCCAATGAGTCACCTCTTCGCATGAGATGGCCAAAGTATTGGAGTTTCAGCTTTAGCATCATTTTGTCCAAAAAAATCCTAGGGCTGATCTCCTTTAAAATGGACTGGTTGGATCTCCTTGCAGTCCAAGGGACTCTCAAGAGTCTTCTCCAACACCACAGTTCAAAAGCATCAATTCTTCAGTGCTCAGCCTTCTTCACAGTCCAACTCTTACATTTATACACGACCAAAGGAAAAACCATAGCCTTGAGTAGACGGACCTTAGTTGGCAAAGTAATGTCTCTGCTTTTGAATATGCTGTCTAGGTTGGTCATAACTTTTCTTCCAAGGAGTAAGTGTCTTTTAATTTCATGGCTGCAGTCTCCATCTGCAGTGATTTTGGAGCCCAAGAAAATAAACTCTGACACTGTTTCCGCATCTATTTCCCATGAAGTGTTGGGACTGGATGCCATGATCTTCGTTTTCAAGCTTTAAGCCAACTTTTTCACTCTCCTCTTTCACCTTCTTCAAGAGGCTTTTTAGCTCCTCTTCACTTTCTGCCATAAGGGTAGTGTCATCTGCGTATCTGAGGTTCTTGATATTTCTACCGGCAATCTTGATTCCAGTTTGTGTTTCCTCCAGTCCAGCGTTTCTCATGATGTACTCTGCATAGAAGTTAAATAAGCAGGGTGACAATATACAGCCTTGACGAACTCCTTTTCTTATTTGAAACCAAGCTGTTGTTCCATGTCAAGTTCTAACTGTTGCTTCCTAACCTGCATACAGACTTCTCAAGAGGCAGATTAGGTGGTCTGGTATTCCCATCTCTTTCAGAATTTCCACAGTTTATTATGATCCACACAGTCAAAGGCTTTGGCATAGTCAATAAAGAAGAAATAGATGTTTTTCTGGAACTCTCTTGCTTTTTCCATGATCCAGTGGGTGTTGGCAATTTGATCTCTGGTTCCTCTGCCTTTCTAAAGCCAGCTTGAACATCAGGGATTTCACAGTTCAAGTATTGCTGAAGCCTGGCTTGGAGAATTTTGAGCATTACTTTACTAGGACGTGAGATGAGTGCAATTGTGCGGTAGTTTGAGCATTCTTTGGCATTGCCTTTATTTCATCCTGTATTTCCAACTTGTACTGGAGATCAAACCGTATTGTAATGACATGCTATTCATCTCATGACTAAGTTATGATTTCTGAACCTAGGGTATGGGAATGACTTAGAGCCAGACATCCTGGAATGTAAAGTCAAGTGGGCCTTAGAAAGCATCACTACGAACAAAGCTAGTGGAGGTGATGGCATTCTAGTTGAGCTATTTCAAATCCTGAAAGATGATGCTGTGAAAGTGCTGCACTCAATATGCCAGCAAATTTGGAAAACTCAGCAGTAGCCACAGGATTGGAAAAGGTCAGTTTTTATTCCAGTCCCAAAGAAAGGCAATGCCAAAAATGCTCAAACTACAACACAATTGCTCTCATCTCACACACTAGAAAAGTAATGCTCAAAATTCTCCAAGCCAGGCTTCAGCAATACATGAACCGTGAACTTCCAGTTGTTCAAACAGGTTTTAGAAAAGGCAGAGGAACCAGAGATCAAATTGCCAATTCTGCTGGATGGTGGAAAAAGTAAGAGAGTTCCAGAAAAACATCTACTTCTGCTTCATTGACTATGCCAAAGCCTTTGACTGTGTGGATCACAATAAACTGTGGAAATTCTGAAAGAGATAGGAATACCAGACCACCTGACCTGCCTCTTGAGAAACCCATATGCAGGTCAAGAAGCAACAGTTAGAACTGGACATGGAACAACAAACTGGTTCCAAATAGGAAAAGGAGTATGTCAAGGCTGTATATTGTCACTCTGCTTATTTAACATATCCAGAGTGCATCATGAGAAACGCTGAGCTGAAAGAAGCACAAGCTGGCCAAGATTGCTGGGAGAAATATTAAGAACCTCAGATATGCAGATGACACCACCCATATGGCAGAAAGTGTAGAGGAACTAAAAAACCTCCTGATGAAAGTCAAAGAGGAGAGTGAAAAAGTTGGCTTAAAGCTCAACATTCAGAAAATGAAATTCATGGCATCCAGTCCCATCATTTCATGGGAAATAGATGGGGAAATAGTGGAAACTGTGCCAGACTTTATTTTTGGGGGCTCCAAAGTCACTACAGATGGTGACTGCACTGACTCCTTGGTATGAAAGTTATGACCAACCTAGATAGCATATTCAAAATCAGAGACATTAGTTTGCCAACAAAAGTCCATTTAGTCAAGGTTATGGTTTTTCCAGTGCTCATGATGGATGTGAGAGTTGGACTGTGAAGAAACCTGAGCACTGAAGAATTGATGCTTTTGAACTGTGGTGTTGGAGAAGACTCTTGAGAGTCCCTTGGACTGCAAGGAGATCCAATCAGTCCATTATAAAGGAGATCAGTCCTGGGTATCCATTGGAAGGACTGATGTTGAAGCTGAAATTCCAATACTTTGGCCACCTGATGCAAAGAACGGACTCACTGGAAAAGACCCTGATGCTGGGAAAGATTGAGGGCAGGAGGAGAGGGGATGACTAGGATGAGATGGTTGGATGGCATCACCAACTCGATGGACATGGGTTTGGGTGGACTCTGGGAGTTGGTGATAGACAGGGAGGCCTGGCGTGCTGCGGTTCATGGGGTCGCAAAGAGTTGAACATGTTGAGTGACTGAACTGAATTGAATATGCTATCAGTAAACTGAAATCCATTACTCAAAACTAAGAAAGTAGAACTATGTGGTCCGTATTTATTATTCATGGAGCAGAGTAGGGAGGGCACCTTAAAATTAGGCCACTTCAGTTCCTCTCAAGTTTACCAGGTGACAAAGCAGCAGATAATATGGAGTCTTTATTTTATACCTTATACCACAAATCAGTGCAAAAATCACAATTTTTTAATACAATAAATTATACAATTTATTATACAATAAATTTTTTATACAATAAATGTATAAATAAAAGATAAACTGCTCAGAAATAGTACAAATAGTCATTATATGTAGATGAAATGCTATATACACAAGTACAAATGAATAAAATACAAATTACAACAGAAGTGGTTAGAGGAAGTAAATAATACAAATTTCTGGATATTAAATTATTGAAATAAATAAAAATTAAAATCAATTAAAATATGTCATTTAATTTATCTTCACAATAAAAACAAAACTATATATAATAAATTAAAAAATCAGAAGAAATTTAAGGAAAGATAGTCAAGATACCTACAGAGTACAATAGTTTTAACAGAATGGCAGAAAGATGCATTAGGTCAACTGCCACTTTTTAAACTTCCTTCTAACTGTGCATTATTATATTGCATCAATTTAAAAATCTGAAAAGCATGTGTCTCACATTGGACCTCTGTTGTAGGTCCAAAAGAGACTTCAGTTCTGCCAATCAACTGTACCTGGCTGATCTTGGACTGGAATTTGGCAATGTCCAAGACATTTACTTTTCCTTTGGCATTTTCTATTCGACCCAGTGTGGTTCTCCAGCCAGAAATTCTAGAAACAGCTTTTTGATCACTAAATGGTGGTGAAGCTGGTGTTCTCCTGAAGCCAGCATTTGTAGTAGCACTTTCCTGATCCAGGCAAAACGGCTGATGTGAGGTGATCATGAGCCAGCAGCTAGGACTGTTGACTTCCTCTGTGCCAAATTTCTGTTCATGGCAGGGTAGAACTTCATTGGCAGCTCAGTATATAATTTTGTCCAAGTAGCAATTCCTGGAGATCAAGCCTAAACACTGCTCCTCCAACACTTTCCACCATTTATAAGCAATTAAATCAATTTCTATGTAAAACAATTTGAAGGTTTTCTGTCATCTGCAAATTACTTTAACAAAACAAAGGCACAATAAAGATCTAAGTAGAGTCAGTGATACACTTTTAGAGAAAAGTTTCATTACAAAAATATAGGTACATTTGAAATGAATTGAAAAATTCTGAGTTTCCCATTAGAATTTTATTCTGATTGTAAAATTTATACAGGAGAGTGTTCTTACAAAATATCAAGATAATATAAAACTATTACAGTAAAAAAAAAAAAGTTGTTGACATACAGAAAAATAAATAAACCAAGGTAACAGCAAATAAAAAACCTAGGAGCTCAGAAATGGATTCTTGTTTATATTCATTAAATCAACACATATTTAATTATTATTTAATATAAGTCAGGAACTGTTCTTTAAGTTGTGAATACATTAGAAAACAAAAGGGAAAAATGATGTGTCCTTGTTCCAGAGTAAGAAATAACAGAATACACTTTCTAAATAATCAAGCGATAAATTTAAGGAAAGGGTAATAGATTTCTGCCTAGCACTATACACAGATTAACTAATGCCATTTACACTTTTTAAAAGAAGACACACACATGCAAACACACACACATGCAAACACACACACACAAACTCCAATTGCAAAGAAGGTTAGGTTTTCAACTCGGACAGGAAAGAGCTGAGAAATCATCATTTTCATCCTACCAATAAGAAAAAGGTGCAGAAACTGAAAATCAATGACTTGCTGGACCCATAAGAGAACTGAGAAATGGCCACACCAAAACCTGAAGAAAGACACAAATCAGGAAAAATACAGAAAGCAAGATCTGCTTACCTAGAATTGAAATTGCTAGAGCCATAAACTGGGAGGAACACTTACATGGTAAATCGATAAACTGAGACTGAATATAGACTAAAGTGAAAATGAAACACCCGTGGGGGACACAGATTTAGGTCTGCTCTCATACATTCATTGTTCATCATGAGAATCTGAGAAAAGTCCTTTCATGGCTCTAGCAAAGGAAGAGAGAAGTAACCATTCTAAAACATGTCCAGAGACATCTGCATAAACAGGACTACTCTCCAGGGAAGGGCTTTGCCTAAGCACAATTCTAAAACATAATCCCATAAAACAAAATCCATAATTTTCCTTTCTATCATAAGGGGAAAACAAAAATAGAGTAAACAGGGGCAAAGACTTTGAGGAAACTGACTGGGAAATATGCAACAAAGAAATAGAAGAGTCAGGGGAATTAAAGCTAACCACTTGAGAAAGCTAACCACTAGAGACACAGGCCACTAAAAATATGAGATACATTTGGAAGAATGTTCCTTCTTCACCACACCTCCCTTGTACCAACAAGGTTCTGTAGTAATAACAATATATGTGTATGCTAAGTCCCTTCAGTCATGTCCAGTTCTTTAAAACCCTATGAACTGCAGCCTCCCAGGCTCCTCTGACCATGAGATTCTGCAGGCAAGAATACCAGAGTGGGTCGCTATGCTGTTCTCCAGGGCATCTTCCCAACCCAGGGATCAAACCTGCGTTTCTTGTCTCCTGTATTGGCAGGCAGGTTCTTTACTTCTAGTCGCCACCTGGGAGGCTGAAAAAGTAGAAAGACATAGATTCTGAAGAGGAGTATGTAGGCAAGCTCAGAAGTCAGAGGGGAGACAAAACAAGGACAAATATAGGAATTTTAAGCCTCTGCTAATTGCAGCTATAGTAAACAATAACCGGAGTCCAAATCCTAACCAGAAAACATCTATTCTCAAAGTAATCACTTTTACTTAAATCCTGGGAGGCTACAGTCTGTGGGGTTGCAAAGCGTCAAGCACAACTGAGTGACTAACATTTTACTTTTACATTATTTGCTAACCATTGACTGATAATAGGCTTCCCATTATCAGTGAAGGACTTGCCTGCTGCTGTAGGTGATGTTAAGAGACATCAGTTCAATCCCTGGGTTGAGAAGATCCCCTGGAGAACACCACGGCAACCCACTCCAGTGTTCTTGCCTGCAGAATACCATGAACAGAGGAGCATCAGGTGGCTAAAATATTGGAGTTTCAGCTTCAGCATCAGACATTCCAATGAATTTCAGGGTTGATTTCCTTTAGGATTCACTGGTTTGATCTCCTCCATGTCCAAGGGGCTTTCGGGAGTCTTCTCCAACATCACAGTTTGAAAGCATCAGTTCTTTCCACTCAGCTTTCTTTATGGTACAATGCTCACATCCATACATGACTACTGAAAAAACCATAGTTTTGACAATATGGACTTTTGTCAGCAAAGGAATGTCTTTGATTTTTAATACACCATCTAGGTATGCAATAATTTTGTCATAGGATGTGTTAGCACTACTGATAGTGGGCTTCCCTGGTGGCTCAGATGATAAAGAATCTGCCTGCAAATGCAGGAAACTTGGGTTCAATCTCTAGGTTGGGAAGATCCCCTGGAGAAGAGACTAGCAATCCACTCCAGTTTTTTTTTGCCTGGAGAATTCCATGGACAGAGCCTGACAGGCTACAGCCCATAGGGTCACAAAGAGGTGGATGTAACTGAGTAACAATCCCTTTCACTTTTCTTTTACTAATAGTATACCTCTGATATGCCATGTATGTTCCAGAAATTATAAAACATGTTTAAAGGGCAAGGAAAGGAAAGTCTGATGAAACAAAGTAGTCATCAGAACCACGATGTGAATGTCAGAATTATCAAACAAGGAAATTAAAATAACTATGATTAATATATTCAGGACTCTAATGGAAAAAAATAGACAAGATGCAAAAACAGATGGTTAATTTACATAGAAAAAGTGAAACTTATAGAAAAAAATTAAAAAAAAATGTTAAGACTCACAGTAAATAAAATCTTTGTTATGGCTTTTATCAGTGGATTTGAAGTCCATAGCTTGAAAGTAGGTCAATATAAAATTCTGAAATTGAAAGACAAGAGAAAAAAAGGATTAAAATAGAATATTCTGTACCGATGAGAAAATATCAATATGGATAGCATAAAAATAATGGGAACACCAGAAATAAAATAGTGAGTAAAGCAGAATAAATGTTCACAATAATAGTTTTGAGAACTTTTTACAGTTGATGGAAGTTTAAAAAACTACATCTCTAGTAAACCAAGAGAACTTGAAAAAGGTGAAATGACTCCCCTCAACTCTATAGAACTAGCAGATGCATATTATATTCAAATTAGAGAAAACCAAAAGCAAAAAGAAATATGTTGAAAGAAATCAGAAAGGAAAAAACTTCTATTGCTTTTAACAGAACAATGGCAAGAATTACAATGGATTTCTCACCATAAATCCCTGATAGCTCAGTTGGGGGCTTCCCTAATTGTTCAGTTGGTAAAGAATCCATCTGCATTGTGGGGGACCTGGATTCAATCCCTGTATTGGAAAGATCCCCTGGAGAAGGGAATCACTATCCACTCCAGTATTCTGGCTAGAGGAATTCCATGGGCTATAGTCCATGGTTTGCCATTCCCTTCTCTAGTGGACCATATTCTGTCAGACCCCTCCACCATGACCCACCTGTTTTGGGTGGCCCCACAGGGTATGGCATCAAGTTACACAAGGCTGTGGTCCATGTGATTAGACTAACTAGTTTTATGTGATTATGGTTTCAGTGTGTCTGCCCTCTGATGCCCTCTCGCAACACCTACAGTCTTAACTTGTGTTCCTCTTACCTTGGATGAGGGGTATCTCTTCACAGCTGCTCCAGCAAAATGCAGCCGCTGCTCCTTACCTCAGACGAGGGGTATCTCCTCACTGACCACCTCTGCTGACCTTGAACGTGGAGTAGCAAACCACTTCAGTATTCTAGCCTTAAGAACACCATGAACAGCATGAAAAGGCAAAATGATAGGATACTGAAAGAGGAACTCCCCAGGTCAGTAGTTGCCCAATATGTTACTGGAGTTCAGTGGAGAAATAACTCCAGAAAGATGAAGGGATGGAGCCAAAGCAAAAACAATACACAGCTGTGGATGTGACTGGTGATAGAAGCAAGGTCTGATGCTGTAAAGAGCAATATTGCATAGGGACCTGGAATGTTGGGTCCATGAATCAAAGTGAATTAAAAGTGATCAAACAGGAGATGGCAAGAGTGAACATCGACGTTCTAGGAATCAAAAAACTAAAATGGACTGGAATGGGTGAATTTAACTCAGATGACCATTATATCTACTACTATGGGCAGGAATCTCTTAGAAGAAATGGAATAGCCATCATGGTCAACAAAAGACTCCAAAATGCAGTACTTGGATGCAGTCTCAAAAATGACAGAACGATCTCTGTTTCCAATGCAAACAATTTAATATCACAGTAATCCAAGTCTATGCCCCAAACAGTAATGCTGAAGAAACTGAAGCTGAATGGTTCTATGAAGACCTACAAGATCTTTTAGAACTAACACCCAGAAAAGATGTCCTTTTCATTATAGGGGACTGGAATGCAAAAGTACGTCAAGAAACACCTGGAGTAACAGGCAAATTTGGCCTTGGAATACATAATAAAGTAGGGCAAAGGCTAATAGAGTTTTGCCAAAAGAATGCACTGGTCATAACAAGCAGTCTCTTCCAGCAACACAAGAGAAGACTCTACACATGGACATCACAAGATGGTCAACACCGAAATGAGACTGATTATATTCTTTGCGGCCAAAGATGGAGAAGCTTTATACACAGCAAAATAAAGACCAGGAGCTGATTATGGATCAGACAATGAATGCCTTATTGCTAAATTCAGAGTTAACTTGAAGAGAGTAGGGAAAACCATTAGACTATTCAGGTATGACCTAAATCAAATTCCTTATGATTATACAGTGGAAGTGAGAAACAGATTCAAGGAACTAGATGTGATAGATAGACTGCCTGATGAACTATGGATAGAAGTTCATGACATTGTACAGGAGACAGGGATCAAGACCATCCCCATGGAAAAGAAATGGAAAAAAGCCAAATGGCTGTGTGGGGAGGCCTTACAAATAGTTGTGAAAAGAAGAGAAGTGAAAAGCAAAGGAGAAAAGGAAACATATAAGCATCTGAATGAGAGTTCCAAAGAATAGCAAGGAGAGATAAGAAAGTCTTCCTCAGTGATCAATGCAAAGAAATAGAGCAAAACAACAGAATGGGAAAGACTAGAGATCACTTCAAAAAAATTAGATACCAAGGGAACATTTCCTGCAAAGATGGGCTCGATAAAGGACAGAAATGGAAGGGACCTAATAGAAGCAGCAGATATTAAGAAGAGGTGGCAAGAATACACAGAAAAACTGTACAAAAAAGAGCTTCATGACCAAGAAAATAATGATGGTGTGATCACTCACCTAGAGCCAGACATCCTGGAATGTAAAGTCAAGTGGGCCTTAGAAAGCATCATTATGAACAAAGCTAGTGGAGGTGATGGAATTCCATTTGAGCTGTTTCAAATCCTGAAAGATGATGTTGTGAAAGTGCTGCACTCAATATGCCAGCAAATTTGGAAAACATAGCAATGGCCACAGGACTAGAAAAGGTCAGTTTTCATTCCAATCCCAAAGAAAGGCAATGCCAAAGAATGCTCAAATTACGGCACAAGTGCACTCCTCTCACATGCTAGTAAAGTAATGCTCAAAATTCTCCAATCCAGGCTTCAGCAATATATGAACTGTGAATTTCCAGATGTTCAAGCTGGTTTAAGATAAGGCAGAGGAACCAAATTGCCAACATCTGCTGGATCATGTAAAAAGCAAGAGAGTTCCAGAAAAACATCTATTTCTGCTTTATTGATTATGCCAAAGCATTTGACTGTGTGGATCACAATAAACTGTGGGAAATTCTGAAAGAGATGGGAATAACAGACCACCTGCCCTGCCTCTTGAGAAACCTATATGAAGGTCAGGAAGCAACAATGAGAACTGGACATGGAACAACAGACTGATTCCAAATAGGAAAAGGAGTATGTCAAGGCTGTATATTGTCACCCTGCTTATTTAACTGCTATGCAGAGTACATCATGAGAAACGCTGGGCTGGAAGAAGCACAAGCTGGAATCAAGATTGCCAGGACAAATATCAATAATCTCAGATCTGCAGATGACACCACACTTATGGCAGAAAGTGAAGAGGAACTAAAGAGCCTCTTGATGAAAGTTAAAGAGGAGAGTGAAAAAGTTGGCTTAAAGCTCAACATTCAGAAAACGAAGATCATGGCATCCGGTCCCATCACTTCATGGGAAATAGATGGGGAAACATTGGAAACAGTGGCAGACTTTATTTTGGTGGGCTCCAAAATCACCAGTGATGATGATTGTAGCCATGAAATTAAATGACGCTGACTCCTTGGAAGGAAAGATATGGCCAACCTAGATAGTATATTCAAAAGCAGAGACATTACTTTTCTGACTAAGGTCCTTCTAGTCAAGGCTATGGTTTTTCCTGTGGTCATGTATGGATGTGAGAGTTGAACTGTGAAGAAACCTGAGCACTGAAGAATTGATGCTTTTGAACTGTGGTGCTGGAGAAGACTCTTGAGAGTCCTTAGACTGCAAGGAGATCCAACCAGTCCATTCTAGAGGAGATCAGTCCTGGGTGTTCTTTGGAAGGATTGATGCTAAACTCTAGTACCTTGGCCACCTCATGTGAAAAGTTGACTCATTGGAAAAAACTTTGATGCTGGAAGGGATTGGAGGCAGGAGGAGAAGGGGATGACAGAGGATAAGATGGCTGAATGGCATCACCAATTCAATAGGCATTAGTTTGAGTGATCTCCAGAAGTTGGTGATGTACATGGAGGCCTGGTATGCTGCAATTCATGGGGTTGGAAAGAGTCAGACATGAGTGAGTGACTGAACTGAACTGAACTGATAGTCCATGGGTCACAAAGAGTTGGACACGACTGAGTGACCTTTACTTTCTCACCGGAAATCATGCAAGCAAAAAAAGAGTTGGAATTAAATATCAAAGAAAAAAGAGAAAAAGCTAATTAATGCTTATTTACCAAAATTGCTCTCTTAAATGAAGGAGAAATATTCTTTCAGAAACCAAAATTTGAGGACATTCATCACTCAGTAAGCAATTTTGGAGACAGAAGCTCTGAAATTAATAAACATATGAAAAATATGTTTGAAAACGCATGTAAAAACTCACTGTTAGTTGGAGACATGCAAATTAAAATAAACAGATTCCATTACATATCCACAGGTTTAGCAACTTAAGCTCTTAGAAAAATTTAATGGGAATATTGGGAGCTCTGATACCCTGGGAAGGGACAAATAAACAGTTCATTTTGGGAACCTGGCGCTATACAGCAAAATTTAAATTATATGTAACATTTGTTACAAAAGTTTAAAACAATGTCCGTTTTCCTTTTAAAATTTTTGTTTAGGAAAACTAATTTTTAAACAAAAATTTATTTCAATATGACACAATTTCATTATTGTTACCTTGAAACAAATTGCTTTTTTATAAAATTCTCAACTTGATGTATTCATTAATTACTTATACTCCACATAAATATAGTCTTTGGGATTTTCAGTAATTTTAAAAAGCATAAATGAGAACAAAATATTTGACAATTAATTTTTAAATGAATCTTGAGTGTATACCAGAGTGCACATATCAGAAACTGTGTATAATAGAAAGCAACAGTCAAAAGTGGAAAAAATATGTGTGGGATTTGAAAAGGAGAAATAATATGTGGTATATTTTAAAGAACATAGTATAGAATTTTAAATGCCTGTAATAATTATTTATAACACAAATACATCTGAAAAATATTATATAAAACAATCAACTTTATTAACAAGAATATGGAAAATTAAACATACGCATGCAATATATTCTTTATAAATTCTTCTCTATAATGGTCAAGAATAAAATCTATAAAACTATATACACTAATTGTAAGTTAACTTTAGGCTTGAGATTTGGTGTAATTATGATAAAGAATTCATTCACCTTTTAAATACTGTATTATGTTTTAAATTGAGGAAATATTAGTGTCAAATGTAAACTTGTATTAAACCTGATGCTTGGTATGTTGATGACTTATCATAGTATTTATTATTTATTTTAACATTTTTTAACTGTAAGATATACATTGATATATAAGAGGTGTGTGCAACTTATAGTTTATAAAATGGAATAGTTTTAACCTCATGAAAATTCCTAAGAATAATACAAAATGGAAAATTCATAATTGGAAAAAATTCTCATCTAATAAACAGGTAACATTGAAGAAAGGGTAGAATAGTTGGTCAAAACAATTGTCTTGCTAAGGAAAACATAGAAAATCTAGGCCAAATATTAATAATGTTTATTTGAACATACTGGAAGTATCTCAAGATGGTAAGAAACTGCAGTTGAGAACAGAAACCGTGAATGAACTTAACATCTTTTCACATTCAAGGCATTCTCAGATTTTACAGGTAGTGGTTAAGAAGCTTTGAAATAGACTCAGATTTTGATGGAAAGACAGAAAAACTGGTCTTTGTATCTTATAAGAGAAATTCCCTAGTAGTGCTACAGGACTTGGATTGAAGTCCTAAAGGAGTCTAGTTCAAGAAGTCAAATAGAATCCAGCTGTAAATCATACAAAACCCCAGCTCTTTCCAAACATAAATCCCAGTTTTAAAATATGTCAATTCCAGATTTCCAGATTGATTTTAGGGATTTGAGGATTCCTTGTGTTCAGTAATTTGCCAGAAGTAAAATAGATAAATTATAAGAGGATATAACATCTCTCAGAGACTCAAATAATCTTTTATATAAAATATCAAGCAATCAATCAGAAATCAAAATATACACCCAGGAATATGAAAAACCAAGAATAATTACTATTATAAAATAATTTTTTTAAAGAAAAACATTTACAATGAATCCAGACAATGAAATTATAAGACATACACCTTCAAATACCCAAATTTTATCTTTATAGGAATAGAAAAGTAAAAGTTTAGAATTTTTCAGAGAACTGAAAACTTTTAAGTAGAAATTCTAAAGCCAAATAAACAATAATTAAAATTAAAATTTCAATTACTAGATTTAATAGCTGAACAGACATGAATGATAAGAGATTTGGTGAATTGTGACAAGGTCATGAGAGAACATGCTAAATGAACATTCTAAAGATAAGAAATATAGAAAACATAGAAATATGTATAATAAAAGAACTATAGTTAGCTACAATTAAAAAAAATTAATTTGGATGGATTTAATTTGGATTAACTTAATTAAGTTTTAATTTAAAATGGATGACAGAAATCAAGACACATCAAGAAATCAGAGATTAATTTATTTGATCAATGTACAGTCAGTATTTATTAAATAAATAAAACAATTACTAAAGTCAAAATTTGCAAGATAATTGGTGTTATATGATTTTAAAGCAATTACTATTTGTTTACAATTAGCAAAACTGCAATTGAAGGGATAAAATCCAAAGTAAAGCTATTTATATTGTAAGAAATAATAAATAAATGTTTGAATTACTTTTACTTTTCTTGTAATTAATGAACTACATATAAAAATAAATCTTTACCATATAGTACTTGCTGAATTTTTTAAAGATAAATAGCCAATGTCTTAGAACATTTGGGAAACGTATTCTCTTGAAAAATTTAAATGATCTTTATGAATGGCAACTTGAATATACCTATTAATAGCTCTAATTAACATATGAATCTATGATCTTAGAAATTCCACTTCAAGCAATAAAGATTATATCAAAGGTATAGCCAAATACACATACATAAACTTATTCATGAAAACATTACTTATAACTGAAAATGGAGAAAATAAAATTTAATCCCCCATTATAGTGGATTGACTACTGAATTAAAGTATATTTTTATGCTGAGATGATATAAATTCTGATAAATTATGCTTTGAACATGTGTTTGTTTAAATGGACAATTATTCATAATGTATTTTTAATGTAAACAAAGGTCAAGTTTATATCTTTCATAATGCAATTTTTTATTTGAAATATATGTGGGTTTATCTTTTCATGCAAGTCTCTCTCACTTATCCTCCACAGCCTGCCTCAGTTAACCATATACACTCTTCATTCCATATGGATTCCTAACCACCTAAGACTATAAAAAGAAAAATATATTAACCATAAGAAATAAGATAAAAACTACTACTCCACTTTTCTTAGGACACATCTTTTCAAATTAGTACATATTAAATAAATGAATTCTTTGTGTTGTTATTTAGATCAACCAGAAAAAATACATAAAAAGTGAAATCCATAAATAAGATTGTATCATGATTGTATTACGTGATTGAGAAGCTATAATTAAGCTTTCCATTGCTTTCCTTTTAAGATTTTAACATTCATTTCCTGGTAGTAATTGTAAATTTGAGGAGCACACTAAGTTAAGTACAATGTTGTAATTATATGCTGCCTTATTTTTTTATTATCACTAAATATTATTTTCAGAAAATGCAACAGGAATAAAATAACTTCTGACATCAAAGAGTATAACAGCATTGGATTTGAAAGTTTCATGATGAATTTAACAAAAACAAGAAAAAGTACTATTTCCCAACAGCTGGGCTTTTTTTTTTTAATGGAAAGCATTAGCCTCAATAGAAAACTTATTCATTGATTTATCTTTATTGGAACACTCAAAAAGCATACCTGTAATAAAAGAGAAAAATCTTTTTCATCAAATTAAGGAAGACTGGATTAACTATTTAAATTGATTGCATACTTTAACGATTTTTTTATTCCAGTAAAAGTATTGATTGCTAGACAATTTGAAAACCATTTCACAGGCTATATTTACTGCTAGCATTTGTTTAATGGAGATTTAATAGTAACAGAGAAAAATGACAATTTTCATTTCTTAAAAACAAAAAAACTTTCCAAGCTCTACAAATTAAAGTATGTAGTGATCAGTTACACAGATCTAGGGTCAGACCATACTGGAACAGACTTGCCACTCTTAAAACATTTTTGATTCAAAGCAAATTTCTTAACCTCAGTTTTTTTCACAGATATTCTGACAATAGTGATAAATGTAGACTCATACTTCTACAGGTTTGCCTTTTTCTTAGGTTTGTTCTCTTATTGAATTCTTTGTGAATTAGAATTCATGTAATATGTTTAGCACCGTACATAGCAGCTAGTTCAGTTCAGTTCATTTCAGTTCAGTTCAGTTCAGTCGCTCAGTCGTGTCTGACTCTTTGTGACCCCATGAATCACAGAACACCAGGCCTCCCCGCCCATCACCATCTCCTGGAGTTCACTCAAACTCACGTCAATCAAGTCAGTGATGCCATCCAGCCATCTCATCCTCTGTCGTCCCTTTAATGCTAACCAGTCTTTAAAAGGACTTATTTAACCAAAGTAATTTTGAGAGTGTATTAATTCTCTAAGTCTGCCATAACAAAATATTACGAACTAAGTGGCTGAAAAAAGCAGAAATTTATTATCTCATAAAGTTTTGAAAGCTAGAATAAAAATCAAGACACTGGCAAGGTAATGAACCCTTTGAAATCTGTAGGAGAGAATTTATTTTTGCCCCTTCCTAGCATCTGGTGCTAGGAAGAAATTCTTTGGGATTCCTTGGCTTGCAGCTGTAGCATTTCAATCCGTGCCTCCATCATGATACAACAATCTCATTTGAGTGTCTATGGCTCTATAGCTTTCCTTCCTCTTCTTGTAAGAGTATGAGTCATAATGGATTACGCTTATCCTACTCCAATATTATCTTAACAAAATGTGCAATGACTTTATTTCCAAATAGATCACATTCCGAGGTACTGAATTCAAGATTTCCACCTGTCTTTAGGGGACACAAGTTAACCCATATCATGAGGCATTGTGAGCATTCACATCAGTTCAAGAAGATTTTGAAGGTGAATAACAGGATATTAAGTATCAATTTATAGGGGTAAATCAAAGATCTTTATGAAACTGTGACAAAGGAATATTAAATATGTAAGGATATCTGATTAGTAAACAGACTAAGAACTGAGTTTCCTAAATTTGTGGCAAGTGCTCTGTTAACTAATCTGCATAGGCTCCAATCAACAATGATAAATGGAATAGGCAGACAGATATCATTCCACTCCCTGTTTAGTTGACTTCTGTTATTTTCCGTCATTTCATTTATTTGTTGTATTTATCAGGTTAATGCCATTTTAACTGATATTTTAAATTAAAGTTGACTTTTGAACTTTGAAATCTTTTACAAAGTATCTATTGTGTGTTAGAACAGATTTTAAAGTGTTAAAAAAAAAAAAAAGATGTCTTAGTTGCCTTACCTATAGAATGAAGAGAACTATCATACATGAGCATTCCATAGACTTGGAGGGTTCTATAGGGTTGCGAAGTTGGACATGACTGAGCAACTTCACTTTCACTTTTCACTTTCATGCTTTGGAGAAGGCAATGGCAATCCACTCCAGTGTTCTTGCCTGGAGAATCCCAGGGATGGGGGAGCCTGGTGGGCTGCCATTTATGGGGTCGTACAGAGTCAGACACGACTGAAGCGACCTAGCAGCAGCAGCATAGGGTTGTACATAAGAAAAATAAGTTGATAGTAAAAGTTTAAGAGTGTTTAGATAATAAACATATACATTGGGCTGTTGCCTATAACATTTCATATAATTATACACTTATATTTGTTTATATAATATATATTTATATGTAATCATATATATTTCAATCCCATGTTTTCTATAGAACAACTTTCTTGAGATATAATTCACATTCTATGCAATTCTCTCATTTAAAGCGTACAATTCAGTGGTCTTTAGTACCTTCACAAAGTTGTGCAACCAATATTAGAACATTTAAATCAGCTGACAAAGAAACTCAGTATCCAAAATTAGTCACTCCCCGTTTTCCCTCAGCCTCCTCAGTTCTAGATAGCCAGTCATCTCTTTGGCTCTATCCTTTTAAGTATTATAGATATTTTATGTGAGTGGAGTGATAAAATATATGGTATTTTGGAACTGGCTTCATTTACTTATAGTTTTTAACATATATCCATGTTGTATGTATCAATACACCATTTTTTAATGCTGACTAATATATTCCATTTTAGCAAAGATATAGTGCATTTTTAAAACATTCATCAGTTAATACAGATTTTCCTTTTCCCACTTTTTGGCTTTTATGAACAATGCTGCTATGAATAGTTTTGTGTGTATATGATATTCCTTTCCTTTGTTATATGCATTGTGTGGAATTACTTGGTCATGCTGTACTCAATATGCCAGCAAATTTGAAAACTCAGCAGTGGCCACAGGACTGGAAAAGGCCAGTTTTCATTCCAGTCCCAAAGAAAGGCAATGCCAAAGGATGCTCAAACAACTGCACAAGTGCACTCATCTCACATCCTAGTAAAGTAATGCTCAAAATTCTCCAAGCCAGACTTCAGCAATACGTGAACCGTGAACTTCCAGATGTTCAAGCTGGTTTTAGAAAAGGCAGAGGAACCAGAGATCAAATTGCCAAATCCGCTGGATCATGGAAAAAACAAGAGAGTTCCAGAAAAACATCTATTTCTTCTTTATTGACTATGCCAAAGCCTTTGACTGTGTGGATCACAATAAACTGTGGAAAATTCTGAAAGAGATGGGAATACCAGACCACCTGACCTGCCTCTTGAGAACTCTGTATGCAGGTCAGGAAGCAACAGTTAGAACTGGACATGGAACAACAGACTGGTTCCAAATAGGAAAAGAAGTAGGTCAAGGCTGTATACTGTCACCCTGTTTATTTAACTTCCATGCAGAGTACATCATGAGAAACGCTGGACTAGAAGAAACACAAGCTGGAATCAAGATTGCTGGGAGAAATGTCAATCACCTCAGATATGCAGATGACACCACCCTTATGGCAGAAAGTGAAGAAGAACTAAAGGGCCTCTTGATGAAAGTGAAAGAGGAAAGCTAAAAAGTTGGTTAAAGCTCAACATTCAGAAAACAAAGATCGTGGCATCCAGTCCCATCACTACATGGGAAATAGATGAAGAAACAGTGTCAGACTTTGTTTTTGGGGGCTCCAAAATCACTTCAGATAGTGACTGCAGCCATGAAATTAAAAGACACTTACTCCTTGGAAGAAAAGTTATGACCAACCTAGATAGTATAATCAAAAGTAGAGACATTACTTTGGTGACTATGGTCCGTCTAGTCAAGGCTATAGTTTTTCCTGTGGTCATGTATGGATGTGAGAGTTGGACTGTGAAGAAGGCTGAGTGCCAAAGAATTGACGCATTTGAACTGTGGTATTGGAGAAGACTCTTGAGAGTCCCTTGGACTGTAAGGATATCCAACCAGTCCATTCTAAAGGAGATCAGCCCTGGGATTTCTTTGGAAGGAATGATGCTGAAGCTGAAACTCCAGTACTTTGGCCACCTCATGCGAAGAGTTGACTCATTGGAAAAGACTCTGATGCTGGGAGGGATTGGGGGCAGAAGGAAAAGGGGACGACAGAGGATGAGAGGCAGGATGGCATCACTGACTCAATGGACATGAGTCTGAGTGAACTCCGGGAGTTGGTGATGGACAGGGAGGCCTGGCGTGCTGTGATTCATGGGGTCACAAAGAGTAAGACATGACTGAGCGACTGAACTGAACTGAACTTCATAATCCTACATTTAACTTCCTGAGAAATTCCCAGACTATTTTCCAAAACAACTGAACCATTTTACTTCCCACCAGACATATATATTTATACTCTCTCCACATCATTATCAAATCTGTTTATTATGTCTTTTAGAAAGTGTGTGAAATGGATTTAACAGTAATCTTGGTTTGTATTTCTTTGATGGCTGATGATGTTGAAAATCATTTCATATGCTTAATTTTTGTGCATTTTATTTGGAAAAAATGTCTATTCAAATTCTTAGACCATTTTTAACTAGCCTGTCTTCTTATGGTGAGTTGTACTCATTCTTTCTTTATGCTAGATACAAGTTTCCTATGAAATATATGATTTGCAAATATTTTCTCTTTCTTTGTATTGTATTTCCACTTCCTTTGTGTTGTATCCTTTGAAACATAAATGGTTTAGTTTTGTTCAAGTGCAATTTAAAGGTACTTTTCTTTTGTCACTTGGGCATTCAGTGTCAGATCCTCAAGTAGGCTTTCCCTAACCCAAGATGACATGGTTTACTCCTCCTACATTTTCTCTAAATGTTCTATGTTTATAGTTTTGGCTCATACTTATAAGTCTATGATCTGTGTTAGTTTGTTTTTTGTGTATAGTGTAAAGAAGAGGTCCGTGATGGATTGAATTGTGTCCTCCAGAAAGCTTTCATAATACCCATTACTTCAAAATGTAATCCTTTTCAGAGTTAGGGTCCTTTCAGATGCAGTTACATAACATGAAATTAAACTGGAGTTAAGAGGCTGCTTAATTCAATATGTAAATAAAAGTCACTTAATTGTGTTTGACTCTTTGAGACCCCATGGACTATAGAGTCTCCAGAAATTCTCCAGGCTAGAATACTGGAGTGGGTAGCCTATGCCTTCTACAGCAGATCTTCTTGACCCAGGAATTGAACCAGGGTCTCTTGCATTGCAAGTGGATTCTTTACCAACTGAATTATCAGTGAAGCCCTGATATGATTTAATTCACTATGAATTCAATATGAATAAAATTGAATACTTAATTCATTATGACTGGTATCCTTTAAAAGATGGAAAAAGTCACTGAACACAGAAACACACAGGGAGAACACCATGTGATGACAGAAACAGACATTGGAGTGATGCAGGCTTAAACTAAGAACAACGAAGATTCTTTGCCATCAACAGAAATTGAAACAAAGCCAGAAAGTATTCTACTCAGGATCTCAGTGGAGGCATGCCCCTGACAAAACCTCAACTGCAGATTCCTTGCCTCCAGAATTGAGTTCTGTTGTTTTAAGCTAACGACAAATTTGTTTTGTTTTGTTTACAGAAACCCTAGAGAACTATTCCAGATTTTGGTATCAAGAATTTTTTTCCAATTGAGGTGCTATTGTAATGAAATTAAATGTGTAATGGACACAGGTTGGAAGAATTTTGAAGTACTCATAGCAAAAATCTACATTGTCTTGAAGAGATTTTTGGTAGACATATGAGTGTTAAAAGCAGTTCTAGAATGGCTCAGAAGGAAATGAGGTAAGCTGTAGAGAAAGCTTCTGTCATGTCTGAGAACACAGGAGCAAACTGTTGCTAGAATTATGAATGTCAAAGGTGCTTCTGGAGAAGAGTCAGACAGAAATGATACTGTTATTCACTCAGTCTTGTCCGACTCTTTGTGACCCCATGGACTGTAGCACACTAGGCTACTTTGTCCATGGAATTCTCCAGGCAAGAATACTGGAGTGGGTTCCAAACAGAAATGAGGAATATGTTATTAGAAACTGGAGTTTGTTAGCCTATCAGTTATGTCTGACTCTGAGATCCCATGGGCTGTAGGCTGCCAGGCTCTGCTGTTCATGGAATTTTCCAGGCAAGAATACTGGAGTGGGTAGCTTCTTCCTTCTCCACGAGATCTTCCCAACCCAGAGACTGAATCTGGGTCACCTGCATTGCAAGCAGATTCTTTACCATCTGAGCCACCAGGGAAGAGGAGCAGACTGTTGCTAGAAATATGAATGTCAAAAGTGCTTCCGGAGAAGATTCAGATAGAAATGAGGAATATGTTATTAAAAACTAGAAGAAAGGCTAGCATTAAAAATGAAATAAAACTTGGCCAAATAGTGTTCTGCTGTTTAAGGTTGGAAAGTAGAATTTGTAAGTCATGAGCTTGGATATTCAGCTATGGCGATTTCCAAGTAAAGTGTGGAAATCATAGCCAGGTTTCTTTTTCCTGTTTATAGTAAAATGTGAGAGCAAAGAAAGAAAGTGAAGAAGGAGCTATTTAGTAAAAAGGAACCATAGCAATTTATTTAGTCTGTAATGTATTTCAACTACATTTGATAGTTTTGTCTGTACAGATCTTATTCTTCTTTTGTTAAGTTTACTACTAAATTTTTTTGATGCTTTGGTTATAAATTTCTTAATTTCAGTTTCTAAGTGATTGTTCATTGTTATTGAGGGGAATTATAACTCTCTCTCTCTCTCTCTCTCTTTTTTTTTTTTTGCATGTTGAACTTGAACCCTGAATATTTGCTGAGCTCATTTATTAATTCTCATAGATTATCTTCTAGTACATGCTTTAAGATTTTTATTTACAAATGTATGGTCATCTGTAAGTAGGAAAAGATAGTTTCACCTCTTTCTTTTGTTTAATTTTCAAGACTATACTTTCTGGTATACAGAAATGGTAAGAACAGAATGTTTATCCTGTTCTTGATCTTAAAGGGAAAACCATTCAGTTTTTACTCATTATGTCTGTTAGCTGTAGGTTTGCCAAGATGCCCTTTGACAGGTTGAGGAAGTTCCATTCTATTCCCTTTGTTGAAAGTTTTCATCATAAAAGCATGTTGGGTTTCTCTCATGCTTTATCTGCCCCTATTAATATAAGCATTTGGTTTTTGTATTCTTTTGGTATGGTTTAAACATAATTTTATTTCTGAAGTTAAGAAATGCATTTATATGATAAATTCCACGATATAATCCTCAGTATAGGTTACCAGATTCAGTGTTAGAACATCTTTGTCAATACTCAGAAAAAAAAAAAATATATATATATATATATATATATAGGTCTGCAAAGTTTTAACTTTGTGATATCTTTAAATGATTTTGGTGTAAAGGTAATACTAGCTTACAGTGTGAGTTGTTAATTGATCCCTGAACTTTAATTTCTTGGAGGAGATTGTGAAGGGTTGGTTTTTATTCTTATTTATGTATTTAGTAGAGTTCACAGTGAAGTCACATAGGCATGGACTTTTTTTGTTTCTAGGAATTTTTTAAGTTTCTAGTTGAGTCATCTATTGTTAAGGACCTATGCTAGAGGGGCAGTCCCAAGATGGCAAGGAATAGGATGAGGAGACTATTCCCCACCCCCTAAAATTCATCAAAGGATCATCTGAATGCTGAGCAACTTCCACACTTCTGAACACTGGCAGAGGATACCAGGCACCCAGACATGCAGCCCATTCTCTTTGAAAGGAGGGAGAAATATCAATAACCTCTGATATGCAGATGACACCACCCTTATGGCAGAAAGTGAAGAGGAACTAAAAAGCCTCTTGATGAAAGTGAAAGAGAGTGAAAAAGTTGACTTAAAGCTCAACATTCAGAAATATGATCATGGCATTCGGTCCCATCGCTTCATGGGAAATAGATGAGGAAACAGTGGAAACCATGTCAGACTTTATTTTGGGGGCTCCAAAACCATTGCAGATGGTGATTGCAGTCATGAAATTAGAAGACACTTACTCCTTGGAAGGAAAGTTATGACCAACCTAGACAACATATTCAAAAGCAGAGACATTACTTTGCCAACAAAGTTCCGTCTAGTCAAGGCTATGTTTTTTCCAGTAGTCATGTATGGATGTGAGAGTAGGACTGTGAAGAGGGCTGAGCACCAAAGAATTGATGCTTTTCGAAGTGTGATGTTGGAGAAGACTCTTGAGAGTCCCTTGAACTGCAAGGAGATCCAACCAGTTCATTCTAAAAGAGATCAGTCCTGGGTGTTCTTTGGAAGGAATGATGCTAATGGCCAGTACTTTGGCAACCTCATGCAAAGAGCTGACTCACTGGAAAAGACTCTGATGCTGAGAGAGATTGGGGGCAGGAGGAGAAGGGGACAACAGAGGATGAGATGGCTGGATGATATCACCGACTCAATGGATATGAGTCTGAATGAACTCTGGGAGTTGGTGATGGGCAGGGAAGCCTGGCGTGCTTCAGTTTATGGGGTTGCAAAGAGTTGGACATGACTGAGGGACTGAACCGAACAGAGGACAAAATATAAGAGGCAAAAGAGTTAGGGATGGAGACCCATCCTGGGGAGGAAGTCGTGAAGGAGAAGAAGTTTCCAAATAGCAATAAACTCTCTCACCAGCAGGTCTGTGGGGAGTTTTGGAATCTCAGACGGCAACATAACTGGGAGGAAAAAAAAAAAAACCCACAATACGTACCTATCCACAACTCACAGTGGAGAAGTAGCCCAGACGCTGGCTTCTGCCACCAGAGAGTGGGGGCTGGACAGGGAGGCATGGGCTGCAAGCTTAGGGTAAGGTCAGGGCCTGAATGCCCTGTAGGAGGACAATCTAAGGGAGCTAACATGAGATAGAAACCAAAACTTTGGGATAGCCAAAGAGGAAAAAAAAAGAGAACTTTCCCGTGAAAGGTTCTAATATAACACTCAGCCTGGTCTGCTCACAGAACAAACGATTGAGTGAACACCAATGGAGACCTAGCCAGATGCATGCAGGCCCCTCCCCAACCATAGGTAGAGAGGCAGGCATGCAACAGCTAGAAGAGGAAGGCAAGGGGCAATCTCAGCTCCAGAGATTGGCATTCTCCACCAGACTCCCAGCTGCTAACCACGTCTTCCTGGGATCCTGGAGGGTTGACATCTGCCAGGAAGGTTGCATCCTGAGATCAACTCCCTAGAGGAGACACATGGCACACCTGAGACGGTGCTCTCTTGGCACACCCAGGAAACCAAGCAGTGGGGACAGGAGAGTTGATTAAGATGTATGGTCCACCTGGGACAGGGTATTCACCAAGCACCTGGTTGCCTGAGCTGCTTGGAACTGGGAAGGGCACAAAACACATTCCCAGGACCAGATGGCTTCACAGGTGAATTCTACCAAAAATTTAGAGAAGAGCTAACACCTATTCTACTCAAACTCTTCCAGAAAATTGCAGAGGAAGGTAAACTGCCAAACTCATTATATGAAGCCACCATCACTCTAATACTAAAACAAGACGAAAATGCCACAAAAAAAGAAAACTACAGGCCAATATCACTAATGAACATATGCAAAAATTCTAACAAAATTCTAGCAGACAGAATCCAACAACATATTAAAAAAAGATCATACATCATGACCAAGTGGGCTTTATCCCAGGGATGCAAGGATTCTTCAGTATTTGCAAATGAATCAATATGATACACCACATTAACAAATTGAAAGATAAAAACCATATGATTATCTCAATAGATGCAGAGAAAGCCTTTGACAAAATTCAGAATCCATTTATAATAAAAAACCCTCCAGAAAGCTGGCATAGAAGGAATATGCTACTGCTGCTGCTGCTGCTAAGTCACTTCAGTCATGTCCGACTCTATGCAACCTCATAGATGGCAGCCCACCAGGCTCCTCCATCCCTGGGATCCTCCAGGCAAGAACACTGGAGTGGGTTGCCATTTCCTTCTCTAATGCATGAAAGTGAAAAGTGAAAGTGAAGCGGCTCTGTCATGTCCGACTCTTTAGCGACCCCATGGACTGCAGCCTACCAGGCTCCTCTCTCCATGGGATTTTCCAGGCAAGAGTAATGGAGAAGTAACATACCCCAACATAATAAAAGCCATATATGATAAACCCACAGCAAACATTATCCTCAATGGTGAAAAATTGAAAACATTTCCCCTAAAGTCAGGAACAAGACAATGATGCCCACTCTCACCACTCCTATTCAACATAATTTTGGAAGTTTTAGCCACAGCAATCATAGAAGAAAAAGAAATAAAAGGAACCTAGATTGGAAAATAAGTAAAACTCTCACTGCTTGCAGATGACATGATCCTCTACATTGAAAACCTTAAAGACACCACCAGAAAATTACTAGAGCTAATCAAAGAATATAGCAAAGTTACATTCCTATACACTAACAATGAAAAAAAAAAAAAAACAGAAAGAAAAATTAAGGAAATAATCCCATTCACCATTGCAGTAAAAAGAAATAAATACTTAGGAATAAATCTACCTAAAGAAACAAAAGACCTTTATATAGAAAACTATAAAACACTGATGAAATATATCAAAGATGACACAAATAGATGGAGAAATATACCATGTTCATGGATCAGAAGAATCAATATAGTGAAAATGAGTATACTTCCCAAAGCAATCTCTAGATTCAATGAAATCCCTATCAAGCTACCAACAGATAATTTCACAATTTGTCTAGAAATAAAACCTCAAATGGCCAGAGCAATCTTGAGAAAGAAGAATGGAACTGAAGGGTTCAACCTGCCTGACTTCAGACTATACTACAAATCTACAGTCATCAAGACAGTATGGTACTGGCACACAGACAGAAATATAGATCAGTGGAACAAAATAGAAAGCTCAGAGATAAATCCATGTACCTATGGACATTTTACCTTTGACAAAGCAGTCAAGAATATACAATGGAGAAAAGAATCTCTTTAACAAATGATATTGGGAAAACTGGTCAACCACCTGTAAAAGAATGAAACTAGATAGAATACTTTCTAGCACCATACACAAAAATAAACTCAAAATAGATTAAAGATCTAAATGGAAAACCAGAAACTATAAAACTCCTAGAGAAAAACAAAGGCAAAACACTCTCTGACATAAATCACAGAAGGATCCTCTATGACCCACCTCCTAGAGTTATGGAAATAAAAGCAAAAATAAACAAATAGGACCTAATTAAACTTAAAATCTTTTTGCACAACAAAAGAAACTATAAGCAAGGTGAAAAGACAGCCTTCAGAATGGGAAAAAATAATAGCAAATTAATCAATTGACAAAGAATTAATCTAAAAATATACAAGCAGCACCTGCAGCTCAATTCTAGAAAAATAAATGATCCAATAAAAAAGTGGGCCAAAGAACTAAGCAGATATTTCTCCAAAGCAGACACACAGATGGCTAACAAACATGAAAAGCTGCTCAACCTCACTCATTATCAGAAAAATGCAAATCAAAGCCACAATGAGGTACCATCTCACGCTGGTCAGAATGGCTGCTATCACAAAATCTACAAACAATAAATGCTGGAGTGGTGCAGAGAAAAGGAAACCCTCTTACACTGTTGGTGGGAATGCAAAATTGTACAGCCACTATGGAAAACAGTGTGGAGATTCCTTAAAAACTTGGAAATAGAACTGTCGCATGACCCAGCAATCCCACAGATGGGCATATACACTGAGGAAACCAGAAGTGAAAGAGACACATGTACCCCACTGTTCACAGCAACACTGTTTACAATAGCCAGGACATGGAAGCAACCTTGATGTCGATCAGCAGACGAATGGATAAGAAAGCTGTGGTACATATACACAATGGAATGTTAGTCAGCTATTAAAAATAACACATTTTAATCAGTTCTAATGAGGTAGATGAAACTGGAGCCTATTATACAGAGTGAAGTAAGTCAGAAAGGAAAACACCAATACAGTATACTAACCCATAGATATGGAATTTAGAAAGATGGTAACGATGACCCTGTATGTGAGACAGCAAAAGGGACACAGATGTAAAGAACAGACTTTCAGACTCTGTGGGAGAAGGCAAAGATGGGATGATTTGAGAGAATAACATTGAAACATGTTTATTACCATATGTGAAATAGATCACCAGTCTATCACCAAATCCAATGCGTGAAGTAGGGCACTCAAAGCTAGTGCACTGGGACAACCCTGAGGGATGGGATGGCGGGGGGGCGGTGGGAAGGATTTCAGGATAGGTGTTGCATGTACACCCATGGCTGATTCATGTCAATGTATGGCAAAAATTACTACACTATTGTTAAGTGATTAGCCTCTAATTAAAACAAATAATCTTTTTTAAAGGAAAAAAAAAAAGAGAGATGCCAATTTTCTATTGCTTCTTATATCAGTTTCCATAGCTTGAGATTGCTGTTAGAAATGTGCTTATTTTATGCAATTTGATGGTGTGTATTTGTTCATAATATTACTTGATTATTCCTTTCAATTGTGGAAAATCAGTGGTATATCCTCCCCCCCACCATTTTTTTTCTTGATTTTAGTCCTTTTTAGGCTCCTCCTTTTTAGTTGTCATTCCAGGAGAAGGGCTGTCAATTTTGTTGACCTTTCAAATAACTTTTGCTTTCCTTGTTTTTTTCTTTTGTTTTTGTATTATCAATTCCATCAATTTCTACTCAAATTTTCACCATTTTCTTTTTCTATTTACTTTGGGTTTAGCGTGCTTTTCTTTTTCTCATATTTTAAGATAAAAAACTTAATTATTCATTTGAGATCTTTACCTTTTTACATACAAGTTTTATAGTTTTAAATTCTGTTGTAAGCAACACTTTGTTGCATCCCCTAACTTTGGGAGGTTGTGTTTTAAACTTTTTGAAAGTATTTTTAATTCCTTTTGTGATTTTCTTTTGACTAGTTGAATATTTTAAGGATGTTTTAAATTTCTACATAATTATGATGGTCCCAAAATTTTTCCCTATTGATGTCTTATTTTATTCCATTATAGGAAAATATAAATTTATGATTTCAATTGTTTGATATTTATTGAGAAAAATTTCATGACATAATTTGTTTTATATTATATGTTGGAGAATATTTCATGTACACTTGAGATAAAAGTATATTACACTGTCACTAAGTGGATCATCTATAGCTGTATGTTAGATTCAATTTGTTTACAGAGCTGTCCAAATTTTCCCTTTCCTTGCTGATATTCTGCATAGATGGTCTATTCATTATTAAAAGTGGTATTCAAGAATAGCATTGAAACATATATAATATCATATGTGAAATGAATTGCCAGTCCAGGTTCAATGTATGATACAGAATGCTCGAGGCTGGTGCACTGGGATGACCCAGAGGGATGGTATGGGGATGCAGGTGGAGGGGGCTCAGGATGGGGAACACGTGTATACCCATGGTGAATTCATGTTGATATATGGCAAAACCAATACAATATTGTAAAGTAAAAATAAAATAAAAATAATATAAAATGGAGAAAGTAGTAAAAGAAATAAATAAGTGGTATGCAAGTCTCAAACTATTATTTTTGGGTTGCCAAATTTCTCCTTCTCTTGTCAGTTTTTGTTTCATATATCATGCAGCTCTGTTACTAAATATATATATATGTAAATGCTTATAATTATCATAATTTTATAGATCATTTTTATTACTATACAATGTCCTTCTTTATTTCTAGTAAGAATTGTTGATTTTAATTTCTGTTTTGTCTGATATCAGTATATCTTTTTACTTTTATTTCTGGTTCCATATGTCATTTTCTCAACTTTTGTATTCAACTTATTGTATCTTGTAATTAAAAAATATTACTAGAGACAGCATACATCAGATATCTTTTAATTCTAGTCTGACAATTTCTGCCTTGAAATTTAATTGCTAGCCCAGTTGGATTCAACATTATTATTGACATAGTTAGGTTTACATTTGCCATCCTACTTTTTTTTTTTTTAATGTCTTTCCCTGCCTCTATTATTTCTTTACTGATTTCTTTTAAGTGAAGTGAATCTCTTCTAGTGTAGCATTTTAATTTCACTAAATGTTTCAATATTACTTTCACATTTTCCAAGTGGCCTTTTACTCTATAACTGATCAGAACATACTTCATATTTATACTGTTAATTCCAATGATATAAAAAATATTTTTCTGTATATTCCCTATTCTTCCTTCTTCAGTTCAGTTTAGTTCAGTTGCTCAGTCATGTCCGACTTTTGCAATCCCATGAATTGCAGCACGCCAGGCCTCCTGTCCATCACCAACTCCCAGAGTTCATCCAAACTCATGTCATATATGTGTCTATATATATATGCATATATATATGTGTGTGTGTATATATATACATATATGAATATTCATACGCATATGAATATATGTGTATATATGTATGTATATATACATACACATATATGAATCCAAAAGTACTTTATTGTCCTTATTAATTTATATATTTTTTTCATTTAAAGAAGCTGAGATTTAAAAATATATATATATAATTTATTTTATTAACCTTTATATTTCTGAATCTCTTCATTTGTTTCTGTGAATTATGTTACTGTGTATGTGTGTGCTCAGTTTCTTCAGTTGTGTCCAGTTCTTTGTAACCCTGTGGATTGTAGCCCACCAGGCTCCACTGTCCATGGGATTCTCCAGGTAAAAATATTGGAGTGGGTTGCCATGCTCTCCTCCAGGAGATTTTGAACCCACATTTGCACTGCAGGCAAACTCTTTAACTGCTGAGCCACCGGGACGCCATAAATTATGTTACTATCTATTGTCATGTCCTTACTCCAGTAAAATTTTGCTTCCTTTTCACCTCTTTTGTACTATTATTGCCAAATCTATTAACGTTTTATATGTAATGACTAACAATGAAACTGTAAAATATTGTTTTGTACATTTCTTTGTACATATTGTTTTGTACATCTGTTAATAGAACAAATGAGAAGATACACAGTCATAATTATACTTATCCATATGTTTCATATATGCTCAAACTAGTCTCTGAGGTCACTTGCTTTCACTCTGAACAGTATTATTTATTATTTCTATACGACTGTTCTGCTAGAAATATTTTTTTAACCTTTTATTTTTTGTTTGTTTATTTGTTTGTTATCTCTGATTATCTTTCAGTTCAGTTCAGTTCAGTCACTCAGACGTGTCCAACTCTTTGCGACCCCATGAATCACAGCACACCAGGCCTCCCTGTTCATCATCAACTCCCGGAGTTCACTCAGACTAACGTCCATCAAGCCCGTGATGCCATCCAGCCATCTCATCCTCTGTCATCCCCTTCTCCTCCTGAACCCAATCCCTCCCAGCATCAGAGTCTTTTCCAATGAGTCAACTCTTTGCATGAGGTGGCCAAAGTACTGGAGCTTCAGCTTCAGCATCATTCCTTCCAAAGAAATCCCAGGGCTGATCTCCTTCAGATTGGACTGGTTTGATCTTCTTGCAGTCCAAGGGACTCTCAAGAGTATTCTCCAACACCACAGTTCAAAAGCATCAATTCTTCGGTGCTCAGCCTTCTGCACAGTCCAACTCTCACAGCATACATGACCACAGGAAAAACCATAGCCTTGACTAGATGGACCTTAGTCAGCAAAGTAATGTCTCTGCTTTTGAATATACTATCTAGGTTGGCCATAACTTTTCTTCCAAGGACTAAGTGTCTTTTAATTTCATGGCTGCAGTCACCATCTCTAGTGATTTTGGAGCCCCCCAAAATAAAATCTGCCACTGTTTCACTGTTTTCCCGTCTATTTCCCATGAAGTGATGGGACCGGATGCCATGATCTTCATTTTCTGAATGTTGAGCTTTAAGCCAACTTTTTTCACTCTCCTCTTTCACTTTCGTCAAGAGGCCTTTTAGCTTCTCTTCACTTTCTGGCATAAGGGTAGTGTCATCTGCATATCTGAGGTTATTGATATTTCTCCTAGCAATCTTGATTCTAGCTTGTGTTTCTTCCAGTCCAGCGTTTCTCATGATGTACTCTGCATAGAAATTAAATAAGCAGAGTGACAATATACAGCCTTGACATACTTCTTTTCCTAGTTGGACCCAGTCTGTTGTTCCATGTCCAGTTCTAACTGTTGCTTCCTGGCCTGCATACAGAGTTCTCAAGAGGCAGGTCAGGTGGTCTTGTATTTCCATCTCTTTCAGAATTTTCCACAGTTTATTGTGATCGACACAAGTCAGAGGCTTTGGCATAGTCAATAAAGCAGAAATAGATTTTTTTTTCTGGAGCTCTCTTGCTTTTTCTATGATCCACCGGATGTTGGCAATTTGATCTCTGGTTCCTCTACCTTTTCTAAATCCAGATGAACATCTGGAAGTTCACAATTCACATATTGCTGAAGCCTGGCTTGGAGAATTTTGAGCATTACTTTACTAGGATGTACTAAGTACTGCTACTACTAAGTTGCTTCAGTCGTGTCCAACTCTGTGCAACCCCATAGATGGCAGCCCACCAGGCTCTGCCATCCCTGGGATTCTCCAGGAAAGAATACTGGAGTGGGTTGCCTAGGATGTGAGATAAGTGTAATTGTGCGGTAGTTTAAGCATTCTTTGGCATTGCCTTTCTTTAGAATTGGAATGAAAACTGACCTTTTCCAGTCCTGTGGCCACTGCTGAGTTTTCCAAACTTGCTGGCATTTTGAGTGCAGCACTTTCACAGCATCATCTTTCAGGATTTGAAACAGCTCAACTGGAATTCCATCACCTCCACTAGCTTTGTTCATAGTGATGCTTTCTAAGGCCCCCTTGACTTCACATTTCAAGATGTCTGGCTCTAGATTAGTGATCACACCATCATGATTATCTGGGTCATGAAGATCTTTTTGAACAGTTCTTGTGTGTATTCTTGCCACCTCTTCTAAATATCTTCTGCTTCTGTTAGGTCCATACCATTTCTGTCCTTTATTGAGACCATCTGTGCATGAAATGTTCCCTTGGTTTCTCTAATTTTCTTGAAGAGATCTCTAGTCTTTCCCATTCTGTTCTTTTCCTCTATTTCTTTGCATTGATCACTGTAGAAAGCTTTCTTATCTCTTCTTGCTATTCTTTGGAACTCTGCATTCAGATGCTTATATCTTTCCTTTTTTCCTTTGCTTTTCGCCTCTCTTCTTTTCACAGCTATTTGTAAGGCCTCCCCAGACAACCATTTTGCTTTCTTTGCATTTCTTTTCCATGGGTATGGTCTTGATCCCTGTCTCCTGTACAATGTCACAAACCTCATTCCACAGTTCATCAGGCACTCTATCTATCAGATCTACTCCCTTAAATCTATTTCTCACTTCCACTGTATAATCATAAGGGATTTGATTGAGGTCATACCTGAATGGTCTAGCGGTTTTCCCTACTTTCTTCAATTTCAGTCTGAATTTTGTAATAAGGAGTTAATGATCTGAGCCACAGTTAGCTCCTGGTCTTGTTTTTGTTGACTATATAGAGCTTCTCCATCTTTGGCTGCATAGGATATAATCAATCTGATTTCAGTGTTGACCATCTGGTGATGCCCATGTGTGGAGTCTTTTCTTGTGCTATTGGAAGAGGGTGTTTGCTATGACCAGTGCATTTTCTTGACAAAACTCTATTAGTCTTTGCCCTGCTTCATTACGCATTCCAAGGCCAAACTTGCCTGTTACTCCAAGTGTTTCTTGACTTCCTACTTTAGCATTCCAGTCCCCTATAATGAAAAGGACATCTTTTTTGGGTGTTAGTTCTAAAAGGTCTTGTAGGTCTTCATAAAACCATTCTACTTCAGCTTCTTCAGCATTACTGGTTGGGGCATAGACTTGGATAGCTGTGACATTGAATGGTTTGCCTTGGAGATGAACAGAGATCATGCTGTCGTTTTTGAGATTGTATCCAAGTACTGCATTTCAGACTCTTGTTGACCATGATGGCTACTCCATTTCTTCTGAGTGATTCCTGCCTGCAGTAGTAGATATAATGGTCATCTGAGTTAAATTCACCCATTCCAGTCCATTTTAGTTTGCTGATTACTAGAATGTTGACGTTCACTCTTGCCATCTCCTGTTTGACCACTTCCAATTTGCCTTGATTCATGCACCTGACATTCCAGGTTCCTATGCATTACTGCTCTTTACAGCATTGGATCTTGCTTCTATCACCAGTCACATGACCAACTGTGTATTGTTTTTGCTTTGGCTCCATCCCAGTTTATCTTTACCCAGTTTTTTTTTTTTTTTTGTCTTCACAGTTTCTTTTATTTCTTAAGCAAGTTTACTTTTATTCTTTGAAAATATTTGTAAAACTTGTTTTCAATTAGTTATTAAGTCCAATTCCTGGGCACTCTCATATATATTCAGTAGAAAATGTCTGTGAGGGAATGAGCCCTCTTTCTGGAGCTTACTATAGCTGTTGTCCACCTGTTTGTTTGTTTAGTGACTTCTCTAGAATAGTTTGGGAAAGTCTGTTTCCTCCACAGTATGAAGCCTGTAATATCATTCCTCACAGTATACAGTACTGGGCTTTTGTAGTTACTTCAAAATGACAGGGATTTAAGCAGTCTTCATCTTGACTGACTCTTCCTCTGATCTTTCCATTTAGCTGTAGGTCTTTGTTGGTATCATATCTATCTGTCTGGTGCCACTATTTTATGGATTATTGCTCCATTGTTTTTGATAGTGCCCTGCAGCATCAATTGTCCACAGATACAATTAAATGTGGTATTCTTTGTATGGATGATTTTTGAGGCCTATCTGTGAAGCTCATTTTGATCCTAGAAAGCTTCTTAGCTGGGTCTTTCCTTGATTTTGTCCAGTAAGTTGGCTTACTACTTATTTGGTTGTTCTCATGGAGCTTTCAAGCTTTCTTTTAATTTCTTACCAACAAAATATCCATTTTTTTACAAGAATGCCCTCAGACTTCATCATCTCCATTTCTGCTCAAATCAAACTCAGGTCCTTTAGCTTTGTTGCTCTCTGTTTTAATGATCACATTCTCTTCATGAACAAAAGAAGAAAATCTCAAAACTACTGATCTAGACCTGGGGCAAGGACAGCAGCTCACATCTCTTAGAGTGAAACATGTGGTTTATAAAGAGCGGAGCTAGGGAAGGTGATAGTCTCATATTCTTGGTTTGCATTTTCCAGGGTGGATACCCAAATCAATGTGATTTTACACAAAAGAAATCAGGGTATTAAATTTGTCTACCTCTCAGAGCTGAAACAAAGCTTCTGCCATATGGTTTAGACCTTGAAGGAAGGGGACTAGGGAGGAAGGGGGCTTCTAACTTCTTGCTTGAATTCACACGGAACTTAATTCCTCTGAAACTTAGCTGACTGAAAAGATAAATAAATGGCAATTTACTTCCATGGTTGATTCTCAGATCTTTACTGTCAGTTGAGGAGGAAAGAAGCCTCCTCTTCTTGACCACACACTCGGCTGGAATGTCTCTTCTGCCACTTTGAGGTGGGTTGAGGAAGGGACATTTTGAAGCTCTCATGACACAGATTTAATCTGTTCTTGCCAAGACTCACAAGATTTTATTGAATAAATATTCTTAATTTGCCTTAGAACAATTCCCAGAGGTTTTAAATGGCTATCTTTTAAATAACTTTTACGAGCTATGGCTTTTTGACTTGAGAATGGGTCCATGAATCTTTTCAAGCAACCATTCCAGAGGTAGAATTCTCTTTAACCCATTTTTAATGTCTATACTAAATATAAAACTTTATCCAACATATTTTAAAATTAAACATTTTTTACAAAGAAATATTCCTAAATTGAATTGTACTTGAAATTGAAAGGCAGAATTGTGACTAAAAATCTTATATATTGATTATTATTTTAAACAATGTAAATCCTTTGAAATCAAATGAAGTTGTTAAAGGCAGGCCAATAATTTTTCTGAGAACTACTAGAAAATCTAGACAAAATCTAAAACATAGCTCCTTGAAGTTATCAGTCATCTGCTGGAGCAAGAAGAACTAGGATAGTTAAATTTTAAGAGATAAAAAGTAAATTTAAAAGTTGAAATGATATTTCTTTTTTAATTAGATAATTTTCATATTCTATATACACAAAAGACAGAACGCACATTTTGTCCAAGCAGAGAACTGTTGATGGGGATCAACTTATTCAGGAGTTCTGTGGGACTAGAGAGACAAAAATTGGACACTTGAGGGGACACACTAAGAAAACAGAGAACCAAATCTGGCATATAATTGCATTTCTTCTAAGAAGGCTGACTTTTAACAATTTCCAAAGATTAAAAAATGATTTTCAATAAATTACCCTGAATCGATGGAATACTTTTCTATCTTTAATGTACAATGTCCTTAAATATAAAAGCAAAACCCCATGCTATAAATGTTCTAAAAGAAATATGGGAGAAAATATAAACGACTTTTGTTTAGGCAAAAATATGTTAATTACAGTGCTAAAAGTATGATATACATATTGATAAACAAAATTATCAAAGTTTAAAACTTCTGTTCTTTGAAAGATACCTTTAGAAAGTGTAAAAGAAACCCACACATTAGGAGAAAAATATTTCAAAGTATATATCTTATAAAAAAGCTATCAAAACTCACTAAAACAGATATGTAATTAATATGAAACAAAAAATTAAAAAGATTAATTAAAATGAGCAAAATGTTTGAATGACATTTTACCATATAGACATGTGGATGGCAAATAAGCTATTAAAAGATGTTTGACATTTTTAATCATTGTGAAAATATACAGTAATTCTAAGGGAGATACTATTGTACACACTATTATAGAATAAGTAAAACTTAAAAGGACTTATGATATCAAGTACTGACAAGGATATGAATAGACTGGAACTATCATACACTGTATGTGGAATATAAAATAGTTAATTTACTTTAGAAAACTAATTTCTTATTTTGACACCAGAAGCAATAATAATAAAGGAAAAAACTCAGACTACATTTAGATTAAGATTTTTCTTCACCTAAATATATATGACTAAGAAAATAAATAAAGCCACATAAATAGCAGAAGATATATGCAAGGCATGCATCTGATAAAGGAATTGTCTTGAAAACATACAAGCACTCTCACAAATAGGTAAGAAAATGACAGACAAATAGAAAAATGAGGTGTTTTCAATTTTATAACAAGGATACTTCAAAATGCCAAAAAAAAAAAAGTACGAATGCATGCACTACTGCCCTAACCATTATGGAAAATCACAACCAGTACAGATATATATCCAGGCAGTGTCAAAAATGAAAAATAATGTGGCTATCATAAAGTTTTGATATGAATGTTGAGTAACTAGAGTTCACATAAAATGTTGGTTAAGATAAAAATTTATTTTATAACCTTTGGGAAATCTCACTGTTTTTATTAAAGCTGAAGATAATAACTCCTAGGTATATGCTTATCAGAAATGCATATGCATGTTCACTGAAAGAAATAAATGTTATCATAATGGTGTAAAACTAGAAGCCACCTAGTAGAATGGATACATTTTGATATATTCATAAACTGGAGATAATGAGAATGAATATATAAAAATTAAAGTTAACAAACCATTGCTATACAAAACTGTATGGAAGAACTTCATTATAACATTGATGAATAAAAGAAGCCAGGCACAAACAAATGTATATAATTCATTAATATAAGATTCAAAAATAGGAATACCTAATCTATAATATATAGAATGTGATATACAGAATTTTAAGATGACCTGTAAGGTTCACTCCCACTGGTGAATATATATCATTTGATTGTGGCTGAGATTTGTGAAAATGACTTGATTTCTCTCTTGTGATTAGCTTACATTATATGGTAACAGGGAAAGCAGTTTTTCAGATTTAATTAACATCTTTATTCATGCATGCGTGTGTGCTCATTAGTTGAGTTTGAATTAATCAACTGGAAGATTATACTGGGAGAACTTGACCTAATCAGGTGAGCCTTTTAAAAAGATTCTAAGCTCTTGATATAGCTTTGATAGTAAGGAGATTCACTGCTGACCTTAAAGTAACAAGCAACCATTTTGTGTGCTGTCTGTGGAAGGGATCATGATATAATGATCCAAGAGAAGTCTCTAGGAAATGAGAATGATCCCTAGCTGAATGTCAGCCAGATAATAGTGGTGTGGATCCTACAATGAAAGAGCATCCTGAGCCACAGATGAGATCACAGTTATGGTCCACACCTTGAGGGTAGCCTGGTGAGATTCTGAGCTAACTATACCCAAAACCCTGACCCATGGAGACTCTAAGATAATAAATTTGTGTTGTTTAACACCAATACTTCTATGGTAGTTAGCTATGAAGATTTTTTTTTTTTTAATACACTAATACAAACAGCCAAGATAATTGTCTCCCTTAGTGGGATATTTTGACTGGGAAGAGAATCTAGTAGAATTTCTGGAATGCTGGTGATGTTCTATTTCATAATCTGGATATAGTATATTTGGATACTGACATTGCAAAATCCCATCAAGCTAGACACTATGATATATACAATCTAAAAATTATGTTTCACTTCAGTACAAACTTTATGTAAAAAAAAAATGAATATAGACATTTGTATAAATGGTTGTTTTTTATATTCAGGTTAAATGTAATACATATTCAGTAATTCTTAATGGGTTCCTAACATGGGTATATTTCTCTTAATCTTTTCCTGAGTCTTTTCAATCCTGTCATATTTTTTCCTCTTTTCTCATTTCTGTCTTAATTGGTATTCTTTTTCCCCCAAAATAAAGAGGAAAAAATGTATATAAGTAAAAGAACTACAACTAAATTTTGGAATGGGATATTAACACTTATGTTTTAAAATACATTGGGTGGTTTTTATTTTTTTATTTTTTGGTAAGCACAAATTGTCACCAATGCATTTTCATGTCAACTTTGCCAACTGTATTGATGCTGTTTGGAAATAGCTCAAGGAAGATTTACATGAAAGGGAGTTGCTTTATATTCTTCGCTCTGGATAAATTTTCTTATCCCTCTTTTGACTGCTTCATTAAAAAGACACAGATTCTCTATTTTTCACATCTCACTGCTTAGCCTCATGCTTTTCTACTAAGTATACTACATTCTGTTTATTATATGAGATATGACGTATTCAGTGCTTGTGTTAATTTTCTAATATTGATGTATATTCCTTCTGCTTTCATGTATTTCAAAAAGTATGCTATGTTCTGGTAGGTGATATTTTTACATAATCTTAAGGCCCAACATGATCATAAATCTGAAATTTGAATAGATAATTTTTAGCCCTTGGCTTTTGAAGGCAATAAAGCACATTAACAATCAGTTGTGTGGCTTGGTCACTTTGGCTAAAGCACAACTGAGATCAAAGCAATGGTAAGGAAGATGTTTAAAAATATCCTCCCGTTCTCACTGATCTGAATATTTCGTCAGTTTTTCTCTAACATGTTTGGCATGGAGATAGAGAAAGATTTTAAAAGAAAAGCCAAATTTAGATATGTACATGCACATTAACAGATTTTAGTTTATCATATTACCAAAGATATATTGAATCTTAAGGATATTAGAACAAAGGGTCTTAATAAAAATTAAAACTAAACTCATAGATTCATAATCCTTCCTTTATATCAAAAAGGACCAGAAAAATGATAAAATATTTAAACATGTTTTAAAAATATAAAGATGAGCTTGAAATCAAGAAAAAAAAAAAACAACAAAAACGCAAAGCATCAAGAATGTTGAAGTCTAGGGTAAATGTTAAAACTTGGCAACTGTCAATGGATTAGAACCAAACACGTATTTTAGTGATGTGGTTTGGTGTGCATAAGACAGAAGTTAAGGCAGAAGACCCTTGGCACATCAGGGAACTCAAATTATTTGAGTCAAAGAATATGCAAAGTCCTACTCTAAATAGTGAACAGAATAAAAAATAAATAAATAATGATCAAAATTATTGTTTGAATTGAGTCACCTGCACGAATGGACAAGATGAAGATTAGAAACCCTTGTCTGAAGTAGATTTTGAAAAAGAAACAGACAAGAGAGAAATCAGCTTTACAAACTATCTCTAGCAAAGCCATTTAACATGATTTTGGTACAAGTGACAAATCAGTGAGCCAGAAGAGACCAGAGAAACAGTCTTATTGATAGAATTGTGTTTCTTGTATGCTCAATCATTCAGTTATGTCTGACTCTGCGGCCCCATGGGCTTTAGCCCACCAGGCTCTTCTGTGCATGGAATTTTTCAGGCAAGAATGTTGGAGCAAGGTTGCCATTTCCTAATCCAGAGGATCTTCCCAACGTAGGGATAGAAACTACATCTCTTATATCTCCTGCATTGACAAGTGGATTCTTTACCACTGTGCCATTTTATGTTACCTTTGGACAAAAGTAGCAGTGTACATTATTGTTATTATAACATTTTTAACATTATGAATATAAATATATGATATGGGTACACCTGGGCTTCCCAAGTTGTGCCAGCAGTAAAGAACCACTTCAATTAGAGACCAGGGTTCAATCCCTGGGCAGGGAAAATCATCTGGAGGAGGGTATGAAAATCCATTCAGTATTCTTGCCTGGAAAATTCCAGAGACAGGGAGCCTGGTGGGCTATAGTCCATGGGGCCATGAAGAGTTGGACACAAAATGAGCAACCAGCATTTTCATGCATAAAAAGGATAGGCACAAAATTAGATGTACAGGATAAAGGGTGGGAAAACATAAAACAAGTACCTGCCCTCTTACTTACCAACTATGAAAGGAAAAGCAAAATTTAACTTAAACCACAAAATAACTTCTGTGACAGAGGAGCCTCACAGGCTACAGTCCATAGTGTTGCAAAGAGTTGGACACAACTGAAGTGACTTAGTACCCATAGGTATACCTGGCATTTCATTTTAAAAGGTGGAAAACTTAACTATACATTTCTAAACCTTCCAGAAATAAATCCCAAATGTGTTTTTAAATATATTAATGAAGATTGATATGAAACACAGTATATTTTATTTATAAGTGCAAATTAAATATAACATAAGAAACCATCTTAGTTTCTGGATACAATTTGCTTCCTTTAAAAATACATGAAGAAAAATCAAAATGAAAATTTAATCAGCATTCAATTAATATTTATTAGGTTCCAACTAAGGGATAGGCGGAGCTTCCCTGATGGCTCAGAAGGTAAAAAAATAATCTGCCTGTAATGCAGGAGATCAAGACTCAGCCCCTGGGTCGGGAAATCCCCTGAAGGAGGACATAGCAACACACTCCAGTATTCTTGCCTGGAGAATTCCATGGAATTCGCCAAGCAGAAGAGCTTGGCGGGCTATAGTCCATGGGATCACAAAGAACCAGATACCACTGATGGACTCACACTTTCACACATACAAAGGATAGGCAGAAATAGATACTGAGGATAAAGTGTGGGAAAACATAAAACAAGTACCTGCCTTTATGCTTATATACTATGAAAGAAAAGAAAATATAGGTTAAATTAACTACAAAATAACTTCTGTGGGACAAAGGACATTACAAACAAAATTCTTAGAGATTTAAAACTCACAAAGATGATGTTGAGTTAAAGAAACAATGTAAAATAAAATATATTGATATAATTTAGTGAATATATACATATATAATATACACAATAATATAAATAATGCATAAATAAAATGTGAGGAATATTCATTAACTTGACAAAAATTAAGATTTTGATAATATAAAATACTGCAAGAATGTTAAAAAATAGTCCCTATACATTCACTTTGTACAATCATTCTGAGGTATAATTTGGAATAGTCAGGACATATTGTATGAAACTAGCCATTCAACCAAAAACTTTAAGTTAAAATTTGCATACATTACAAGTAAGGAATCCCACTTGTGAATAAACAATCTAGGAAAAAACCTCCATTCACACATGTGACTTTTACAAGGGTGTTTATTTTGTCATTTTATTTTTGGTAAAAGTAAGAATTGGTAATATTTAGAAGGTAATCATATATGCAAGATATGTGATATATTTGCAAAGTTGGATTCTATACTGCAAATTAAAAAAAAAATTTTTCCAGTCATGTGGAATAACCTAGACAAGCAGTATATAAATGCACTTAGTTTTCATTGTATTAATTAATGAAAATATTTAAAAGACACTACAGTAAGAAGCATCATTTAAGGAAATATATATATGGATAAAATAAAGAATATTCTATACATTTCAAAATAAGGAAAGTGATTACCTATAGGCAGATGAAAATGAGGGAGTTGGGATTTGCTAAATGATATCTTAAATATATTAACAATGTTTCATTTTGTACAAAGATATGAGAGGTAAACACAATCAAAACAATGGTTTTTACATCTGTACAATAGAAACTTGTTAAAAATTTAATACATGTATATATGTATAGTTAGAGATTATATATTTTTCTATATTTTCATATTACTTTAAAGGAAAAGAAAAGAAAAAATTATCAAATTTCAATTTTGGTGGTTGAAGAGAGTATAACAAAGTATTATTGACAATTGACTCATGATTCAGGGTGGAAGCCAACATTAAGGGGAATTTAAAGTAAACTGTCTATTTAACAAAGGCCTTTAAAATTACAATTTTGGGTCATGATGTAGAAAATGGGCAGAATTTAGTAAGATATCCAATTTAAAAAACTTTATTTTTGTATGCCAATGAAAATCATTTATAACAAAACCTAGAGGAAAAATATTGCCAAATTGTAGGTGTACTATGGTTAAGCATATACTAAAAGTATGGTTCTTTCTGATTTTAGAAATTCTTTTGCCCCAAAGTATTTGTTAAACTGCTTAGGCTCTCTCTATATATAGCTCATGATTACTGTTAATATGACTGTTGTCTTCCACTCCTTATTTCTGCCTCACAGCTTCCTTATGGGAAGCTCCATGTTATTTTGAGATTATCAGGCAAAGGTAACACCTAAGGGAAAAAAGTAGGAACCAGGGAGGCTTGATCTTTGATGACACATTTGAACTGCTACAGCTTTGGCCTAATCTCCTTAAAATTGTTTTTTATGAGGAAAAAGTATGTAAATGTCTGCAGCTTTATTATTGCATTTAATCAACCACATCTTTGACAATATTTTTCAAGTAAATATATGTAGTAGATGACTTCTGTCTTTGAGATCACACCTTTCTTACATATGATGTAATATAAGCCTCTTCTAATATCCTAAGTCAAGTTAGTATCATCATTTGCAAGATGAACAAATTTGCCTTAGCCTTGTCTTGGGAAAGACAGAGAGGGAGGGGGATATAAATGCACCTTTTACTGATTAAGAAGTAGGGACTCCACCATATTGTGCTATTGTAGCCATGGTATAATTGCAGACTGGATGGCCAGGTAAATGATATATAAATCCATGAAATGAGAGTTTCAAAAATTTAGATAAATCTTTTGTGGTGAGCTTGAACATACAATGAATGGTATGATGAAAACTTTGTAGGTCTTGCACCCAGGATAGCCTGGTTTGTGATCGCTAATCAATTGTCTGACTTGAGCAGAATTATCAGCTTTAGCTTCTCAACTTTTAAATGAGGCAATAGATTTATTTCACAAATTAGTACATGGAAAAAAGCATATATACATATTTTAGATAGATATATATATAAAAAGAGTGCCTGATGAACTATGGATGGATATTCATGACATTGTACAGGAGACAGGAATCAAGACCATCTCCAAGAAAAAGAAATGCAAAAAGCAAAATGGCTGTCTGAGGAGGCCTTACAAATAGCTATGAAAAGAAGAGAAGTGAAAAGCAAAAGAGAAAAGGAAAGATATTCCCATTTGAATGCAAAGTTCCAAAGAATAGCAAAGAGAGATAAGAAAGCCCTCCATAATCAATGCAAAGACATAGAGGAATACAATAGAATGGGAAAGACTAAAGATCTCTTCAAGAAAATTAGAAACACCAAGGGAACATTTCAGGCAAACATGGGCTCAATGGACAGAAATGTAGGGATCTAATAGAATCAGAAGATATTATGAAGAGGTGGCAAGAATACACAGAGCTGTACAAAAAGATCACGACTCAGATAGTTACAATGGTGTGATCACTCAGAGCCAGACATCCTGGAACGTGAAGTCAAGTAGGCCTTAGGACGCATCACTATGAAAATAGCTAGTGGAGGTGATAGAATTCCAGTTGAGATATTTCAAATTCTGAAAGATGACGCAGTGAAAGTGATGCACTCAATAGGCTAACAAATTTGGAAAACTCAGCAGTGGACACAGGACTGGAAAAAGTCAGTTTTCATTCCAATCCCAAAGAAAGGCAATGCCAAAGAATGCTCAAACTACTGCACAACTGCGCTCATCTTACACACTAGCAAAGTGCTCAAAATTCTCCAAGCCAGGCCTCAACAATACGTGAAACTTGAACTTTCAGATGTTCAAATTGGTTTTAGAAAAGGCAGAGGAAGCAGAGATAAAATGGCAAACATCTGCTGTATCATGGAAAAAGCAACAGAGTTCCAGAAAAACATCTATTTCTGCTTTATGGACTATGCCAAAGCCTTTGACTGTGTGGATCACAATAAACTGTGGAAAATTCTGAAAAAGATGAGAATACTAGACCACCTGACCTGTCTCTTGAGAAACCTGTATGGAGGTCAGGAAGCAACAGTTAGAACTGGACATGGAACAACAAACTGGTTCCAAATAGGAAAAGGAGTATGTCAAGGCTATATATTGTTACCCTGCTTATTTAACTTCTATGCAGAATACATCATGAGAAATGCAGGGATGGAGGAAGCTTAAGCTGGACTCAAGATTGCCGGGAGAAATATCAATAAACTCAGATATGCAGATGACATCACCCTTATGGCAGAAAGTGAAGAAGAACTGAAGAGCCTCTTGATGAAAGTGAAAGAGGAGAGTGGAAAAGTTGAATTAAAGCTCAACCTTCAGAAAACTAAGATCATGGAATCCAGTCCCATCACTTCATGGTAAATAGATGGGGAAACAGTGGAAACAATGGCTGACTTCATTTTGGGGGGCTCCAAAATCACTGCAGATCGTGATTGAAGCCATGAAATTAAAAGACACTTCCTCCTTGGAAGGAAAATTATGACCAATCTAGACAGCATATTAAAAAGCAGAGACATTCCTTTGCCAACAAAAGTTCATCTAGTCAAGGCTATGGTTTTTCCAGTGTCATGTATGGATGTGAGAGTTGGACTTTAAAGAAAACTGAGTGCTGAAGAACTGATGCTTTTAAACTGTGGTGTTGGAGAATACTCTTGGGAGTCACTTGAACTGCAAGGAGATCTAACCAATCCATCCTAAAGGAGATTAGTGTTGAATGTTCATTGGAAGGACTGATGTTGAAGCTGAAACTCCAATACTTTGGCTATCTCATGCGAAGATGTGACTCCTTGGAAAAGACACTGAGGCTGGGAGGGATTGGAGGCAGGAGGAGAAGGGGATGACAGAGGATGAGATGGTTGGATGGCATCACGAATTCAATGGACATGGGTTTGGGTGGACTCTAGGAGTTGGTGATGGACAGGGAGGCCTGGCATGCTGCGATTCTTGTGGTCGCAGAGTCGGACATGACTGAGTGACTGAACTGAACTGAATAGATATAAATATGATAGAAGTATTGTTATTTTTATTTAGCACCTAGTAAATATTTATAGTGGTTTTTCCTTTTCATGGAGAATTAGTTTAATCCTTGGTGGTTCAGTTGTTAAAGAGACTGCTTGCAATGCAAGAGACCTAGGTTCAATGCCTGCATTGGGAAGATACCCTGGAGAAGGACATGGTAACCTATTCCAGTATTCTTGCCTGGAGAATCCCATAGACAGAGACGCCTGGAAGTCTACATGCCATAGGATCACACAGAGTTGGACATGACTGAAGCAACTTAGCATAAATGCAAGAGATAATTTAAAAGCATGACTATTATGCTGATTCATTGAAGAAATTCCCTCTCTCTAGTCAAATATATTTTAGTAGTTCTATAAACTCTCGTTAATCTCAGATTCTTTGTGTATTTGTTAAAGCCCTGTATAGAGTAGCATTGTCTTGAATTTAAGGGATTTATACTGATCATTTGCATAGAATACGGATTGAATCAAATATATTTACAAGTTGTTATGTTTCCCTGGTGACTCGATGGTAGAGACTCTACTTGATAATCCAGGAGACATGGGAGATGCTGCTTCAATTCTTGGGTTAGGAAGATCTCCTAGAGAAGGAAATGGCTACCCACTCCAGTATTCTTGCCTGGGAAATCCCATAGGCAGAGGAACTTGGAGGGTTACAGTTCCTTGAGTCACAAAGAGTCAGACACAACTTAGCAACTCAACAACAAAAACAACAAATTGTTATTAAAAAAAAAAAATCACATTGAATTTCCTCTTAGCATGTTTCTTACACATACTTTTGCTCAATATTTTTAAATCTTGATGTTTCATGTACATCAAAACTTCATAAGATATAAAAGCTTCATTTGAATTTCATGCTTGAGTTTGAGTATGAAGACATGTTAAGCTGAGTGTATCCTAGTCTCAATGTGCCACCTACTTAAACATGTCATGAGCGGTCCTTTAATGGTTACAGAACAAAACTATGTAGGAAACAAAATGAACTGGAACTCAAAATGGAAATTACAGTAATAAACATGACAAAATCATTTTTTTATCTCTTTGGTTGGGATGTTATCCAGTGAGGGCATATAAAAAGAAATGTAAATGTAGCATTGAGAATGAAGAAAATATTCATGAAGATGTACAAAAATTGTATTTAATTACTTGAAGTTAAATGAGAAATACAGAGATAAACTTAAAGAGATATTTTTATTCAATATCACTAAAAATACCAAAAAAAAGTCATGTGTTCCAATGGTCAGTGTATTTTAAAAGCTAGCTACTCATAATAGGGACTAGGTACAAAATAAGTACAGATACAGTTTAAAGCCTCAAAATTTCTTCAATGAGTAATCAGAGGAGTTAAAATAAGGGGAAAGAAAAAAATCACAAATCCAAACAAGATTCAAAGGAAATTAAAACCTATTCGAATACAGAGTCATTATAGAAGACTTCAAGGAAGATTGTATTTATTTTATTCTGAGAAACGATTACTTTTGGAAAGATAAGGCAGAATCAAGAGCAATCTCTTTTCTTGATTTTATTTCTAAAAAAGAGCCAGAGGAATGGGATGAGCAGAGTGGTGGGAGGGGGGTTCAGAATGGGGAACACATATAAACCCATGGCTGATTCATATCAATGTATGGCAAAAACCACCACAATATAGTTAAGTAATCAGCCTCCAACTAAAATAAATATATATATATTTAAAGGAGCCATATACTCATTGGTTACTTATAGAAACTTTTTATTAACAACATAGTTTGAAAATAATTACACTTTCCAGGAAAAAAAAAAACAAACTTTTTTCTCATGACCATTCTGCAATTAAAAAAAAAAAGTGTATTCTGTTACAAGTTAATAGCAAAATATACTCATTCAATTGAGAATGTTTTGAGAGGCAGTTTGTTCTGGTCAAGATATAGGTTTGTGAGCTGACAGAGATAGTTTGAGTCAGGCTCTGTCACTTACTAGATATGAAACATCTTAGTTATGTACATCAGTTTTCTCATCTGCAACATGGATTGTTAAAAGTGTTAAATGACTCGGTGAGGCAAAACATTTAGTGCAACACTTGGCACATGGTAAAAAATAATAAATCTAAGTTTATACTATTTTTCTTATTATATCAGGAGAAAAAGCCTGTCTTTTCCTATCATTACATGATTTAATGTTTAAATTCTTAAACATTATTTGGGTACTAATATTCCATGCTAGTTGTGTAGCACATAATGTAAGCAGAGGGTTAAGTGGAAACTTTCCTAAATACTCTTCAGATTAGCTGAGTAAAATTAGAGTTGAAGCATATTAAATGAAATACCAAGTTTTGAATCATGAATATCTATAAGTACTAATACCAGCTTTTGATTTCCTTCTTTTGAAAAAGAAAATAATCATAGGCACCATTGTAATGCAAATAAACCATCTTCATATGAAGAAATATTCTTATTTTATCTAGACATGATACATAAGAATGCCCAAAGACAAAAGGACAAAATATTGGTAGTTTCTTTAAATTTTCTTTTTTTTTTAAATAAAGTACTTTCTCTTTTAGTGCTGATAGACAATTACATTGGGCCTACTGGGATAAGCCAAGATATCAACATAATTTACTTTTTAAAATTTAGAGTGTATTTTGCTATTTTCATGGAGCCTAATTTGTTTAAGGCAAGATATCACTGTTCTTGCTGTACCTAGACTAGTTCTTGGTACCTGGTAAGTGTTGAATGAATATTTGTGAAAGAATGAAAGTTCAAAGTAAACAGTACTTTGAAAATGATAAATGATGGGTTTTCATTTTTCTAATTTAAATCATTTTCCTGACAACCATTCATACATTAAAGCCTGAAGAAGAGACAGGAGAGCAGTTCAGTTCAGTCGCTCAGTCGTGTCCGACTCTTTGCGACCTTGTGAATCACAGCATACCAGGCCTCCCTGTCTATCACCAACTCCCGGAGTTCACTCAGACTCACCTCCATTGAGTCGTTGATGCCATCCAGCCATCTCATCCTCTGTCGTCCCCTTCTCCTCCTCTTCTCCCAACCCCTTTCAGCATCAGAGTCTTTTCCAATGAGTCAACTCTTCGCATGAGGTGGCCAAAGTACTGGAGTTTCAGCTTTAGCATCATTCCTTCCAAAGAAATCCCAGGGCTGATCTCCTTCAGAATGGACTGATTAGATCTCCTTGCAGTCCAAGGGACTCTCAAGAGTCTTCTCCAACACCACAGTTCAAATGCATCTATTCTTCGGTGCTCAGCTTTCTTCACAGTCCAACTCTCACATCCATACGTGACCACAGGAAAAACCATAGCCTTGACTAGACGGACCTTAGTTGGCAAAGTAACGTCTCTGCTTTTGAATATACTATCTAGGTCGGTCATAACTTTTCTTTCAAAGAGTAAGTGTCTTATAATTTCATGGCTGCAGTCACCATCTGCAGTGATTTTGGAGCCCCCACAAAATAAAGTCTGACACTGTTTCCCCATCTGTTTCCCATGAAGTAATGGGACCGGGTGTCATGATCTTCATTTTCTGAATGTTGAGCTTTAAGCCAACTTTTTCACTCTCCACTTTTACTTTCATCAAGAGGCTTTTTAGTTTCTCTTCACTTTCTGCCATAAGGGTGGTGTCATCTGCATATCTGAGGTTCTTGATATTTCTCCCAGCAATCTTGATTCCAGTTTGTGTTTCCTCCAGTCCAGCGTTTCTCATGATGTACTCTGCATAGAAATTAAATAAGCAGGGTGACAATATACAGCCTTGACGGACTCCTTTTCCTAGTTGAAACCAAGATGTTGTTCCATGTCCAGTTCTAACTGTTGCTTCCTGACCTGCATACAGATTTCTCAAGAGGCAGGTCAGGTGGTCTTCACATGTCTTTCAGAATTTTCCAAAGCTTATTGTGATCCACACAGTCAAAGGCTTTGGCATAGTCAATAAAGCAGAAATCTCACAAAAAGGAAAATGTCATAAACAAAGTTCTCTCTATACAGTTTAAAGAACTCATTTTGATTGATGAGAAATTTTATGAAGAGATGTTTCAGGAAACAAAGTGATTTAAGTCTCATTTATTTGATTCCCTTAAAATCTTGAAGGATGATGGTGAAGAGAGACAAATATTCAAAGGAGAGACCATTTTGTTTGACTTCCCATTTGATAACTTTTACCAAAAAAATAATAAAATTTTAGATTTTATAGTTTCTAAATTCAACAGAAATACTTGGACATTAGTTTCTATGCTTATTCCTTTATTTTAAAAAATTTTTTTCTAGGTTTTATTTTTAATAATAGATCAAAATTTACTTTAAACAGTTCTATAAATTATTCTAGTGCAATATTCTGGGAACAAATGGTCAATTAAAATAGTAAATGCTGTATGAAAGGATCATTCTTTTTGGATCTTTGCTAATCAATGTCCCTTGAATTATGGACATGAATATCAGAAGGCATCATACTTCTAAACGTATTTTCATTGAATTTTTTCTAAAAAATTAGACTTGGACCTTCAACTTTTTTGGTTTTGTTTTTTACTTTACAATATTGTATTGGTTTTGCCATATATCAAATTTTTGAATAATAGGTGGAAAGATTAAAAATTGTGACTTTCATACTCACCTTGTTAAACTTAGTACTTTTTACTTTAAAATAGCCTACTCTGAATGGAATATGTTATCTCAATACCTTATGAATAGATCACACAATGTAAATATCAATATTTATTTTAAACCGTGTTCTGAAGATGTTTTAGTTAATGCTGCTATACCAAGATACCCTACACTGAGTGGCGTACATAGCTGTCATCTATTTTTCACAGTTCTGGAAGCTGAAAGTCAGAGGTCAGAGTGCCAACCTGGTCAAGTTCTTGTGAGGGTCTCTGTCCTGGCTTGCAGGTAGCTACCTTCTCACTATATCCTCTTATAACCAAGAGAGGGATAATCTCTCTTGTGCCTCTTTTATATGGCACTGATGCCATTCATAATAATTTCACCTTCATGATCACATTACATCCAATAGGCCCTACCTCCAAATGTTGTAACATTGAGAACTAGATTTCTGCATATGAATTTGAGGCTGTGGGGTTGGGGGTGGGTACAAATATTCAATCATATCAGAGGACCACTGGTGTTCTTCTTTTTTTTTTTTTGGTTTGGTTTTCCTTGTGTTCCCCACCCCCCCCGCCCCCCCTCCCCCGCTTTGGATGAAAGAATTTTAAAGGCAAATATTTAGAATAAATATACAAATTAACTTCATCTTTGAGCTATTTCTTTTGAAAATGAGCATATCACAGGCTCTGTAACTTCCTTCAAGTAAAACACACACACAAACAAAAAAACTTTAAAAATGAGATATGGATTTTTTTTTCTTCCTTGCACACCGATAAAATTCTGTTTTAAGTGGACTTAAGTGTTTCCCATAACACATTTTTAAATATAATGATTTATGCTATTAATTTCCAAACCATGTTCCAAGGAACGTTAGGATTCCATGAGGCATTTCCTTGGTTTCCAAGGACAAAAGTATGATCACTATGTTTATGTTTAATTTATATCTGATCTGTCACCTGAGACTATGCCTGAATATTGCCACAGAAACTGAGCTTATAAAGCATAAGAAATTGCCCAGCAGGATTTCCAAATTACAGAATCTTTAGAAGCATGATGCAGATGATGAAAGCTGGACATATGAATTCTAACTTCATCTCTGCCACCTACTGTGAAATCTGAAATAACTAACTTTGTGATTTTCTTTTTCTGTATTTATAAGTAAGCTGAGAGGAGTCCTTTGTCCTACTGTCATATATATGAAGTTTTTTGACAATTATTAAGTAAATTATTATGTTTATTGAAGAAATATTTGACTAATAAATGATTGTAAAGTACTTAGTAAATAGCAATCACTATGTAAACATATATATAGGAGAAGTGAGCATGTAAACATTATATGACAAGAAAAGGCAAGTAAAATTCTGAGATACTATCAAATTTAATGAGTGGAAAAATGTATATGGGAAACTTGATTTAATGCTTGCCTAAGTGAAACATTAAATAATATACTTTGTCCTTTTTTATATAACTTTATTTTGGGGGCTCCAAAATCACTGCAGATGGTGATTGCAGCCATGAAATTAAAAGACGCTTATTCCTTGAAAGGAAAGTTATGACCAACCTAGAGAGCATATTGAAAAGCAGAGACATTACTTTGCCAACAAAGGTCTGTCTAGTCAAGGCTATGGTTTTTTAGTGGTCATGTGTGTATGTAAGAGTTAGACTGTGAAGAAAGCTGAGCACCGAAGAACTGATGCTTTTAAACTGTGGTGTTGGAGAAGACTCTTGAGAGTCCCTTGAAATGCAAGGAGATTCAACCAGTCCATTCTAAAGGAGATCAGTCCTGGGTTTTCTTTGGAGGGAATGATGCTAAAGCTGAAACTCCAGTACTTTGGCCACCTCATGCGAAGAGTTGACTCATTGGAAAAGACTCTGATGCTGGGAGGGATCGGGGGCAGGAGGAGAAAGGGATGACAGAGGATGAGATGGATGGACGGCATCACTAACTCGATGGAGGTGAGTCTGAGTGAACTCTGGGAATTGGTGATGGACAGGGAGGCCTGGCAATTCATGGGGTCACAAAGAGTCAGACACGACTGAGTGACTGAACTGAACTGAACTAGATACAGCATATTTGACCTTCTAAAATAATGTTAATGGTTATCATACCCTACATTTACATTATATATTTATTTTGCTGTGCTGGGAATACTTTCAGAACACGGATATTTTTCTTTTGTTGACATTCTTATGAGGTAAACACTACCTGTAGCTCAGAAATAGATCTAAAATATAGACTGGATACAGTGGAGATTTGAGCTTTGTTCTTAATTTTTACTCATGTATCATTTGCCTGTTAACTATATACTTTGCATAAGTAAATTGCTCTTGTATTTAGCATTTTGTACTGTATGTCCATATATAGATTTCATGTGTGCATGTACTAAGTCACTTCAGTTGTGTCCAATTCTCTATGACCCCATGGACAGTAGGTGGCCAGGCTCTTCTCTCCATGATATTCTCCGGACAAGAATAGTGGAGTGGGTTTCCATTTCCTCCTCCATGGTATCTTCCTGACTCAGGGATCAAACCTGTGTCTTCTGCATCTCCTGCATTTGCAGTCAGGTTCTTTACCACTATGGCCACATGGGAAGCCCTGATTTAATAATATTTGAAAAGCTCAAGTATTTATAAACTGATCTAGTTCATTAATTTTATTCAAAATTAATGTCTGAGGCTTAAACTATGGATACTGAATACCTCTTTAATCTATAAGCACTTACCAAAAATGGATAAATTAAGAAATTCATACTTAAAAACTAGACAGAGATTTTTGTGGGCCATTACAGATTAGAAAAATGTAGCAGTAGGTAAAGCTGGTGCTTCAAGCTTTCTAGACTTCAGAACTGTGTGCTGCATGGTCACATACTCCTTAAGAAGAAAAGAACTTGAACCAAATCTATTGCTTAATGACCAAAAAGTGTAGGAAATTCCACTGCCCATAAACATGTTTCGATAAAAACTGTGGAGAAATACTCTTAAGAAAGACATATTAATAGAGCTGCTTACTCAGAGGAATGAGATCAGTATTTTTCAAACACCTAGTCGCAACACATTATTTGATTTGAAATCAATTTAGAATGGTATAATCATTCTACCATTCTAAATTGATTTCAAATCAGTATTTTAAAAAGTAAAACAGAATATAATAAATAATATTAGAGTACATGACATGAAACCTTGCATAATTTGTTTTGATGGTTTATTCTCCTGATATGCATATAGGTACATATACAATTGTGTACCAGGTTAAAAGGTAAGTTGAAATTTTTATGCTAGTTCTTATCGGAAAACACTTGAAACATAGTGGACTTGAGTATGTAGAGAAAATTCCAACAAATCTGGAGAACCCAACTTCCCTTTTTGGTAGAGTTATCAATAACATTAAAATTATCACTAGAATTTTATTAAGATAAAATATAGTCCTAGTTGCCTTCATATACCTGGTTTTTCACTGAGAGCCAGGAGACCACAAGGACAGAATATTCACAAAGACAGTAGGATAGGGATGTAAAGAAAAAGAGAAGAAGAGGAAATAGATGAAAATGTCAAACATAAGACAAGCTCATATTCACAATTAACATAGAAACTAAAATTAGAAGTACAAAAGAAGAAGCAAAACTAAGAAAGATTAAAAATACCAGATGTAAACTTATTCCAACCCAGTCAAATAAGAGAAGAGTAAGAAATGACCTAAGAATAAGGATGAAGGATGCTGTAAAACAATGGTGCACTGAGAACACAGATTTCACTTCTTCCAATCCGAACTCCAATTAACTGTCTCTGTGACCCAGAAGCATATGAAGCAATAGTCATCTAAAGTGAAGAGAGACGCTGGCTTCCAGTGGGTTTCCAGCAGAAATATCTTAAGGAAGATTTGTTTACTACAGGTCTCCCTTCCCCTATTTCAGAGGGGAATTAGAAGTCAGTTTAGTGAGAGAGAAACATCCTAGGAAAACTTGGCATCTCTGAGGCGTTTGGAGCAGTGAGGTGACATGTAAATGATATACATTCCCTTGTGTCCTAGTCCACGAAAGAGCTGGAAGGAAAGATGAGCCTTTCTTACTGCTGAAGTTTGAAAAATATAAAACAAATTTGGAACAGGGGTTTTTGCTTCAGGCACCCGTCACTATGGCCCAGCCTACGACGGTAGATAATGACTTGCCTGCCATCATTTAACATACTTTAAGGCCCTATACCTTAAATCCTAACCCAAAAAGAAAAATAGATTAGCAATCATAGAGAAGAACAAAAAGAAATTAAATGAGAGAGAAAGAAAGGACTACGACTGTGAAAAAAGCTGCAGAGGGACAGAAATAACATTTTGAACAAAACATTATAATATAAGCACTTTCTAGTGTTCAGAAAAAAAAATCAGAAAAAATAATAACAGTAGAGGAATTTAAGGAAGAAAACATCACTGCTGAGGCTTAATTTTGCAGCTTGGAAAAACACAAGTGATAATTATCTTGAAATACATAGAAGCACATAAAGAAAACAGAATCAAAAGGCAAAGGATAATTTGAAGTGATTAGAGATATATTTTACAAAAATGGGTATTCTAATGAAAAATAAAACAGGTTTAAAAAGATAATATTTAAACAAATGGTAGAAATAATTTTTTGAATTGGAAAAAGAGGAAAAAGTGCATATGGAAAAATCAAGTTATTAGCTCTTGCTTGAGAAAACACATTCAGTCAAGCACTTGAATTCTTGACCTCTTTAGATATACAAAGATTTCTTATGTATTCCCAGAAAAGAAAAAGGACAGGTTATCATTTGGATTCTAATAAAATTGGAATTGAACTTTTCATCTTTACCACTGAAAACTAGATAGTGGAATGTCATCCACGAAACTCTAAAAGAAATGAACTGTAACACAAGAATCCTAGTCAATACATCATCTGTCTGCTAGAGTGAAATAAAGACATTTGTTGGGGATACATAAGATTCGAGAATAGATTTCAGTTATTTCTAATGAAGAACATTACTGAGATGGATACATAAAAGTCATTCACAGTTTTTTTCCTACTTGAAACAAAACATAAAACTGATTTCACTTATTTCTCTTGTATATAATTGTGTACAGACTACATTATTTTAGCCAGTGTTACTTAGCAGAAAACTACTGGTGTCAACTATTTATTTCCCTCCTGGTTCTTACTTATAACAAGAACTGAAAACTCTGGAATATGAAGTGAAAACCTTGGGACCAACTCTTTATTCTAAGAGTGAAAGAGATAATCTTAAGATCCTGGTTTCCTGATGGCATTGTTGAATTCTGAAATTGCTACTGCAGTATATTTTATTACATGTGATGAAAAAGTTATTAATTGTTTAAAACATATTTTAGGTTTTCTATTATTTATAGTCAAAGTGCATTGTAAACTTGATGCAATGTATAGTGTATCAAAGGAATTCTGCATGAAATAGAACTAATACATAAAATAGCTAAGTGTAAGAGGTAGGATATTTTGGGGAATGAGGATTATGCCACTGAAGTCTGGAAAGGTGATGGGATGTTTATGGCGCTTATTTCCCAATGATGGGATGGTTATACCATTTGACATATGTTTTCTTTGGAAGTGTAAATCAATACCTTGTAAGATAAATTATGTGATAATTTTAGAATGATTGTCAGGTTACTCAAAATATTGATTATCTTAGGGCAGTAGTTACACTGGATTTTGAAAGGCAAGGTATAGAACAGTGAAAATCATAAAAGTAAAGTAAGTTTTTATTAAATATCTAGTTTCATATTAATGGTGATTTCACAAGTGTTTTAACATTTTAAATAAAAACTTCAACGAGATAATATAAAGGGTTATATTGTTATAAGAGACATAAGAATGGGATATCTTATCCAGTACCAAAATTTTCTAACAATTTAGTGACTTAGTTCACTAGCATTAAAAAGAGAAGAAAGCCAAATACTCTTCAACTGGTGAATCGACAGACAAATCAGGGCATATATATAACAGAATACTATTCATCAATAAAAGGAACAAGAAATATTGATAAATGAAAAAAAAAAATAGATTAATGTCCAAAGTGTTATAAGGGAAAGGAGGTGGACTTAAATGGTTATAAAGTATATATGACTCCAATTAAATGATAAAATATTGTTCAAGGCAAATATATTTTTGGAAAAGATAAAACTATAGGAAAGAAAAACTATCAGTGGTTACAAGGGCTGAATGTTATGAAGGGTATTGACTGAACAGTACCAGAACAAGGGAATTCTTGGAGTTAATAATGTCACACATTGACCTGTATTCTACACAGTACTCATATGTTGATGTCCTAACTCTCAGGGCCACAGAATGTGACTTTATTCGAAGCTAAGGTCTTTACAGAGGAAATCAAGTTTAAAAAAATAAGTTCATTTTAGTGGGTCCCAATCCAATATGACCGAAGTCAAGGAAATGAAGTGAAAGTCGCTCAGTCGTCCATGGGATAACTATATAGTCCATGGGATTCTCCAGGCAAGAATATTGACAAGCCTCAAAAGGAACTGACCTGTTGACACTCTGATATTGGCCTTCTAGCCTCAAGAACTATGAGATAATAAATTTTGTATTTTAGGGACACCTAGTTCATAGTCCTTTTTCAGTAGCTGTAGCAAACTAACTCAGTGAGACTGTACTCTGTCTTGATTGTGGCAGTGTTTACATGATTGTTTACACTTGATAGAATTCATAGAACTGTACAACAAAAATAAGTTTTACTATATGTGGGTAAAAGGTAGATAATGCTTAGAAGAAAAGTCACTTTATGTTTTCTCAAAAATATAGCTTTGTAAAATAAAAGGACAGGAAGTTAAAACATTTCACAAAGGAGATATGCAAATGGATACTAATCACATGAAAAAATGTTCAACATCATTAGTCATCAGTAAAACCACACCCACACACAAATCTCTGCATGCCCCATTATAGCATTTAAAATAAAAATATTCATGATATCAAAGTACTAGTGAGGCTGTAGAGTAATTGAACTGTTAATATTGCTCATGGGAATGTAAATTGGTACAACCAATTTGCAAAAGAATTTGAACAGAGAGAGGGAGAGAATAGAAAAGACCCAGAGACATGCAGAGAATACAGATAAACATGTTCATGAAAAAAACTATCAAAACTACTACTGGGGAAAAACAACAAAACTGTAGATATAATTCTAAGAACTCACTCACGACCAAGAGAAATATGGATCTTCACAGAGTAGAAAACCACTTAATACAAAGTACATGGTTAAATAAATTAAAACCACTTAATTCAAGTACTTGGTTAAAGTCCTCAGCAGTGTTTTGTCTCAGTAACGAGAGTGAATTAACCATAGATTAAGGCTGTTCTAGACTCTCCTGAGAAAATGCATAGGCAAGAATCAAAAGTATCAAACTGTTTCTAACAAGTTTAACTGTTCCCTAAGGGAACTTAAGAAACAACTTTAAAATATTTATAGAAGTACCAAAAATATTCAGCAGAATCCAAGGTACAATTTATAATGGCTCACATTCAATAACAAAATTTCTCTTCATGCAAAGAAGCTGAAAAAATGAGGCATAATGAGGAGGAAAATCCACTAATCAAAACTGATCTGGAATTTACATGAATGAAGAAATTAATAGACAAAAAAATTAAAACGGTTATAATTATGTATCTATTAAATTGAAAATGACAGTGGAAAAATTGAGCACGTTAAGTGGAAATGTTAAAAGATATTTTAAAATAGCCAAAATCCATTTCTATAGATGAGAATTGCAGTTTCTGGCATGAGAAGTATACTAGATGGGACTATTAGCAGGTTCAATGAAAAATTAAAGATTTGTGAGAAACTAACAAGATAAATGAAACAGAATGGGAAAAAATTATTCAAAATAAAAATAAGGAATTTATGATGAATTCACATCTTGGAATATGTGGTATTAAAATATATGAAGTGAAAATTAAAGAATTGCTAGAAAAAATAGACAATTCCATAATTTAAGTAGGGATTTAAACACATCCCTGTTCAATAATTAATAGAACAGTAGAGATAAAACAATAAGAGCATAGAAGACTTGACTGACATTACCAACCAAATCAATCTACTTGATATTTACGGGAAATTCTATCCAACAGCAGATTTTCTTTTCCACTTTTCCCAACATATTATTTTATATGCACATAAAACATTTACCAAGATTGACCATCTTCTTGGCCATAAAACAAGCCTCTATAAATTTAAAGGAATGTTAAGCATGTGAAGTATGTTGTCTGAGAAAAGAATGGAATTAAAGTAGAAATTAATGCTGCAAGATATCTGAAATCAGTAACAGAAGATCTGTGGAAAGTCCAAACTTATTAAGTTTTCAGCATTCAAAATAAATGTAAAGCAACTGCGTTTTTGTATAGGAGAATCACATGGACAGAAGAGCCTGATGGGCTACAGTCCATAAGGTCATAAAGAGTCAGACATGAATGAAATGATTTAGCATGCACACACACATTAACAACCAAGAACCAGAAATTAAAATTTTAATAAGAATATTATTTGTAATACTATCAAAAAAGAAGTATTTAGTGATAAAACTGATAAGGCAATATTGCTAAAATTAATTTTATTAAAATCAATTTATATATTCATTTATATATTACACTGAATCTAAAATTTATTCAAAAATGAAAAATAGCAAAACAACTTTGAGAGAAGACAAACAGCTTTGAAGAGAGACAAACCTGGATTTCAAGAATTGCTATAAAACTAAGCCAGGTTGCAATCATAGAATTGAAATAGACAAGTAGATCAATGAAAGAGGTTTGAGGGTCTAGAAATGAATCGATACATACCTGATAATTTGATTTTTGACAAAGGTCCTCTAATAGTTAATTTTATGTGTCAAGCTGGCAGGAACACAGGAGACCAAGATAGTTGATCAAACATTATTCTGAGTGTTTTTCTTTTGTTTTGGATGAAACTAACATTTAAATCTGTGGACTTTGAGTAAAGCAGATTGCCCTCCATAATGTGAGTGGGTCTCACGTAATTAGCTGAAGGCCTGAACAGAACAAACAAATCAGCCTCCCCAAGCAAGAGGAAATTCTATGGCATACCAGCTGACTTGAATTGGATCTGTTTTCCTGGTTCTTAGGCCTGCTCACCTAATTTGAAGGTTTTGAACTCTGCAACCTCCTTAAGCTAGTGAGCCAATTTCTTACAATAAAGCTCTTCCTATCTATATATGCTCATCTTATTGATACTTTTTCTCTGCCGAACCTTGAGTAATATAGGTGCTAAGATATTCAGAGGAGAAAAAATAATCTTTTTAATAGATGATGCTGGAATAATTAAATATTCAATAAAATTATATTTGATCTAAACTTTGCACTCTACATTAGCATTCATTAAAAATATAGCCTAAATGCAAAAACTAAAACTAGAAAACTTCTGAAAAAAAAAAATAGGGCAAATTCTTTATAACTTGAGTTAGGCAAGATATATGACAAAGAAAGAAAAAACAAACTGAATTTTATTAAAATAAGCCTGTGCATTCTGCATGATATACTGTTGTGAAAAGACAATCCACCAACCTGGTAAAATACTAAAAAGCACATAATTTGGTGAAGGATTTCTATTGAGAATATATAAAGAACATTTAAGAATCAATTTTATAAGACAACAGTAAAATATGGGCAAAACATCTTAACAATTCATCAAATAAGGTATCTGTATGGCATATGACAATATATGAAAAATAAATTATCATTAGGGAAATACAGTTATAACTAAAATGAGATACTATTATATAATCTTTTCATATATTTAAAATGAAAAGGACTAACAGTGTCAAATGTCAGCAAGGATGTAAAAGAAATGTGGAATGTAATATGCTATAGCACCTTGTAAATGATTGGTTATTTTCTTTAAAAAATAAACATGTAATTGATATATGACCTAAACAGTCTACTTCTGTTTCTACACAAGGGGATAAAAAGCATATGTTCATAAAAAGATTTGACCATAAATATTCATTCTAACTTTCAACAAACAAAAATTGGAAACAATCCACATATACCTCAAAATTTGAATAGGTAAATAATTTATGACATTAATTATAGTGACATAAAAGCAAAGCAGTGGTTGCCTGAAGATGATGAGCTGGGATGATGAGAGGGGTACCAAAGAGACACAAGAAAACTTTTGAGAGTAATGGGTATGTGCTTGTTATCTTAATTTTGGCTTCTGGTGATAGTTTTATAAGTGTATATCACTCAAAATATAAACATCTTATACTTTAAATATGTGTGGTTTATCAATTACACTTTAATAATATGTGAAGGAAAGGAAAATGAACAAATTATGTTTCCTGGTTAAGAGACATATAATTTTATATTCAGAATACAACTTTTATGTATTTATGTGACTTTGCTTCCCTTGTGGCTCAGACGGTAGTGTCTGCCCGCAAAGCAGTAGACCTAGGTTTGATCCCTGGGATGGGAAGATACACTGGAGAAGAAAATGGCAACCCACTCCAGTACCCTTGCTTGGAAAACCCCATGGATAGAGGAGCCTGGTCCTCTGTCTGGACAGAGGCTACAGTCCATGGGGTCGCAAAGAGTCAGACACAACTGAGCAACTTCACTTCACTTATGTATGTGAATTTATTGGGAAGGGGTACCTGGGCTAAAAGCATCAGGGTAAGGAAACCCAAGAGAACTACTGTACCACATGGCCCACAGTCTTAGGTTTTAGGGTAATGGAGTTATCTTTCTGGGTAGCCTCTTGCCTGTCCTGGCATCTTGCCATATTTGGTCTGACTCAGTCTCCTTCCTGGTAGCACATGCATCTCTCAGCCAAGATGGATTCCAGCATGAAGATTTCTGGGAGGTTGACAAAACATATTATGGGCCAGTGTCTTCTCCCTCCTTTTGAATTCTCCCAGTTAATTTTTGGCAGCAGCACTGTGTTCCTTATCTGGACCTCATGTTTAAGAGTAATCATACTAGCACTTATTATCCTGCCTGGCCAAGGTGGGTGATTTCAGTGAACAATTGCCTAACACAATTATCTGAAGTCAGTATTTATCAATATGTTGTTTCATAGTAATGGATGCAAAATGTAGGCATCAGATAGTAAAAATGTCTAGATAACCACTTAGTCCAAGCACATATCATAATCAAAGATGGTTGCGATTCAAATGAGGCTTGTTGTTGTCAATGGGCAATTACTGAGAATTCATCGCTTGTCTTTCAATAAAATTGAAACTGGAAATCATCTATTACAATTATTAAAGTCTCTCCTTAGTTTGAAATCTAAATGATTACAAGAGCTACCTATTAAGTTAGACTGAAACTATGATGAGAAAACATCAGAATCAAAAGAGGAAAAAAAATACATATATAGCTAATTAAGTCTCTAGCCATGTAGTTGAAACAGCTGAATGTTTGACAGGTGCATTTTATTTATGTTTTATAGCTCTCTGTTACTCACTTTTATTAAAAAGTTCAGTGTATCCAAGATAGCTAGGAAATAAAAATAAGTATTTTGGATTTGCATACAGAAGAAACAAGAGTCAATAATATTCTCATTGATTTCAAATGGCTTTACATTTTCACTTCAAAAGTTTTAATAAATTGACAACTGACTGATCAACATGATAAAAGCAGTATTTCATTTGGATAAGAGAATAATTTGATACAAGTTTAAGAGAAATCACAATGCTAAGCAGTGCTTCTCAAGCTGTAACATGCCCATGAATTAGCTAGACAGTCTGTTAAAATGCATATTCTTATTTGGTAAGTCAGAAGTGGGGCTTGAAACACAACATTTGTAATCAGTTTCAAACTGAGTATACTAATTTCCTATTACCGCTCTACCAAACTCCCACAAACATAGTGGCTGAAAGCAATATGCTTTTATTTTACATGTGTAGAGTTCAGAAGTCCAAAATCAGTGCCAGAGAGTTAAAAAAAAAAAAAAGTCTGAAGGTCTCCCTTGCCTTCTGAAGGTTTTAGATGTATATCTGTTCACATGCCTTTTTGGCTTCTATTTCTGTTCTTTCACTTATGACCTTATATCATGTCTATATCTACTCCCATAGTCACATTCCCTTCTCTGACTCATATAACCTTGCCCTCCTCTTATAAGAAGCATCCCTGTGATTACACTGGGCAGACCTGGATAATCCAGGATCTTAAAATAGTAACATTTGCAAAATTTCTTTTTCCATTTCATATAATTTACTCACAGATTCTGGAGATTATACATGGATATACTTGGAGCTTCATTTTCATTATATTGGACGAGAATGCAAAAGTAGGAAGTCAAGAAATACCTGGAGTAACAGGCAAATTTGGCCTTGGAGTACAGAATGAAGCAGGGCAAATGCTAATAGAGTTTTTCCAAAAGAATGCACTGGTCATAAGAAACACCCTCTTCCAACAACACAAGGGAAGACTCTACACATGGACATCACCAGATGGTCAACACCAAAATCAGATTGATTATATTCTTTGAAGACAAAGATGGAGAAGCTCTATACAGTCAACAAAAACAAGACCAGGAGCTGACTGTGATTCAGATCATGAACTCCTTATTGTCAAATACAGACTTAAATTGAAAAAGTGGGGAAAACCACTAGACAATTCAGGTATGATCTAAATCAAATCCTTTATGATTATACAGTGGAAGTGAGAAATAGATTTAAGGGACTAGATCTGATAGACAGAATGCATGATAAACTATGGACAGAGGTTTGTAACATTGTACAGGAGACAGGGATCAAGAGCATCCCTAAGAAAAAGAAATGCAGAAAAGCAAAATGGATGTCTGAGGAGGCCTTAAAAATAGCTCTGAAAAGAAGACAAGTGAAAAGCAAGAGACAAAAGGAAAGATATACCCATTTGAATGCAGAGTTCCAAAGAATAGCAAGGAGAGATAAGAAAGCCTTCCTCAGAGATCAATGCAAAGAAATAGAGGGAAACAATAGAATAGGAAAGACTAGAGATCTCTTCAAGATAATTGGAGATACCAAGGGAATATTTCATGCAAAGATGGGCTAAATAAAGGACAGAAATGGTAGGAACCTAACAGAAGCAGAAAATATTAAAAATACACTGAAGAACTATACAAAAAGATCTTCATGACCCAGACAATCAAGATGGTGTGATCACTCACCTAAAGAGAGACATCCTGGAATGTGAAGTCAAGTGGGCCTTAGGAAGTATCACTACGAACAAAGCGAGTGAAGATGATGGAATTCCTGTTGCTGTTGCTGTTGCTGTTAAGTCGCTTCAGTCATGTCCGACTCTGTGCAACCCCATAGACGGCAGCCCACCACGCTTCTCCATCCCTGGGATTCTCCAGGCAAGAACACTGGAGTGGGTTGCCATTTCCTTCTCCAGTGCATGAAAGTGAAAGGTGAAAGTGAGGTCTCTCAGTAGTGTCCGACTCTTCGCAATCCCATGGACGGAGGAACCGCGACCCCATGGACTGGAACCTACCAGGCTCCTCCATCCATGGGATTTTCCAGGCAAGAGTACTGGAGTGTGATGCCTTTGCCTTCTTCGGGAATTCCAGTTGAGTTATTTCAAGTCCTGAAAGATGATGCTGTGAAAGTGCTCCATCCAAAATGTCAGCAAATTTGGAAAACTCAGCAGTGGCCACAGGACTGGAAAATATCAGTTTTCATTCCAACCCCAAAGAAAGGCAATGCCAAAAAGTGATGCTCAAAATTCTCCAAGCCAGGCTTCAGCAATACATGAACTGTGAATTTCTAGATGTTCAAGCTGGTTTTAGAAAAGGCAGAGGAACCAGAGATCAAATTGTCAACATCTGCTGGATCACTGAAAAGGCAGGAGAGTTCCAGGAAAACATCTATTTATGCTTTATTGACTGTGCCAAAACCTTTAACTGTGTGGAATCCAATAAACTGTGGGAAATTCTGAAAGACATGGGGATACCAGACCACCTGACGTGCCTCTTGAGAAACCTGTATGCAGGTTAGGAAGCAACAGTTAGAACTGAATGTAGAACAACAGACTGGTTCCAAATAGGAAAAGGAGTATGTCAAGGCTGTATATTGTCACCCTCTTATTTAACTTCTATGCAGAGTACATCATGAGAAATGCTGGGCTGGAGGAAGCACAAGCTGGAATCAAGATTGCTGGGAGAAATATCAGTAACCTCAGATATGCAGATGACGTGACACCACCCTTATGGCAGAAAGTGAAGAAGAACTGAAGAGCCTCTTGATGAAAGTGAAAGAGGAGAGTGAAAAAGTTGGCTTAAAGCTCAACAGTCAGGAAACTAAGATCATGGCATCCAATCCCATCACTTCATGTCAAAAAGATGGGGAAACCGTGGCTGACTCTATTTTTGGGAGCTCCAAAATCACTTCAGATGGTGATTGTAGACATGAAATTAAAAGATGCTTACTCCTTGGAAGAAAAGTTATGACCAATCTAGATAGCATATTAAAAAGCAGAGACATTACATTGTCAACAAAGGTCTGTCTAGTCAAGACTATGTTTTTTCCAGTACTCAAGTATGGATGTGGGAGTTGAGCTATAAAAGCTGAGCACAGAAGAACTGATGCTTTTGAACTGTGATGTTGGAGAAGACTGTTGAGAGTCCCTTAAACTGCAAAGAGATCCAACCAGTCTATCCTAAAGGAGATCAGTCCTGGGTGTTCATTGGAAGGACTGATGTTGAAGCTGAAACTCCAATTCTTTGGTCACCTGATGCAAAGAGCTAATTGATTTGAAAAGACCCTGATGCTGGAAGAGATTGAGGGCAGGAAGAGAAGGGGACAACAATGGATGATATGGTTGGATGGCATCACTAACTCAATGGACATGACCTTGGGTAAACTCCAAGTGTTGGTGATGGACAGGGACACCTGGCACACTGCAGTTCATGGTGTTGCAGTCAGACACAACTGAGCAACTGAACTGAACTGAATTGAACCACTAGTTGATTTTGAGGTCACTGGTCCATAAGCAAATTTTTGAGAAAAAAGTCTCTATTACAAAATAGAGTCCAAAGAATGATGACTTCACAAAATATTTGATGGTGTGTAATTATATTCCTTGGATATTGTGTTCCCAAACTAAGAAATTTTTAAAGTCCTTCAGTTAAGAATGTCTTTGTGTTCAAGAAAGAGAGTGAGAGAAGGATGTGAAAAGAGAAAGAAAGGCATGGAGAGAGAGTGAAAGAACAAGAGAACGGACAAAAATGCATGCTGCAGTTTCACACATAGGGACTTTGGTAGTTACCACTCCATCTAATCAATTAAAAACCTGGAAAGGCTGTCAGATTAACTCTTACTGGATCCAAAAGAGAGAGGAAGATGTAAGGCAAATGTGCTCCCAAAATTACAGAGATACTCAGGTGAGTGCAGGTCATCAAGATATGCCAGAGCAAAGATTCACCAACAGAAATTGCTGAGAACCAGTGCTGGGGTAGGAAAGTATAGTGTAATAGACAAATTTCTGGAGGTTCAGTTGTGTCAACTATGAGAATTAAAATCTCAGAGAGAGTTTGGGAGGACTACAAAATACCGTTATAATTACTTCCAAGTGTTCCATCAGGTTCCCATAGCAAATATCAGAGGAAATCCCTGGGGCCTCTGGCAAGGAGAAGAAAAAATAAGCCATTTTTATATACGCCAGAGTGTATTTAAAATATACTGTTTTTCTTAACAACATCTGTTATCAAAAAAACAAAAACAAAAAACCTATTAACCCAAGGTTAAGCTAAAGTATTATCAGAGCCTAACTAAAGTGGGGAAGGGAAATATTTAACTCTGGTAAACTCAAGCAATCCTGTATCACCTAAGCATGGGGCAAAGATGAGACATATGAATTTATGAAGTTCACAGTCCAGAGCAATAGGTTTACTAAATGTTTGAGACATAAACATACAACTAGAAGCAAAATTAGACGAAAATAATGACCAGAAAGAGTCCAAGTTGGTTTGAAACTATACCCTACAAATCCAGGAATCTTAAGGAATTCTCTCCACCAAGTATCTTCCATTTTACTAAAGATAGGTCTTTTCTCTCTGGCTGTTGAGAACTTACTTGAATGATTCAAGGCCCTGTTGACAAGTTTTGGTTGGGCCTTCTAAATTTTTACTGTGTATGTAGATTGATATTCAGCCAAAGACTCAAGGGAAAATTAAACAGATTTCTAGCACTCTTTCTCTGTCTCTATATGATCCTTGGTAGTCTGACCAGCAAAATCTAGATACCTCCATCTTTCCAAACTATGATCTGTTTCTCCTCAAGCCACCGAAATTGCCATGTTTTGTTGGATTATTTTCCCTTTGTTGTGGTCCAGAAACTGACCCTAGGCAGAAAGCTGAGGAGATTGTAGAGCTTTCCACCTTAGTTTCCTTTGTTTCAGAAATCAGAGTCCAGTTCTGTCTTTGTCTAATATTTGAAGAAACTTGTTTTATGTATTTTGTCCATGTGTCCATTTGTTTATAATAGTAGATAATGCTGGACTATATTGCTTCCTCATGGTGAAAGAGATATTTCAAATGCAGTTTTTAAATAAATTATTTTTAAAGAAAGAATTTGTCTTTTTAGATAAATCCAATGTAGAAGTTATAATTTCCAACTAATGTAGTTTTCATCATATATTGCTCCTAATAAATAACCAAAAGGATTTTGTTTTATTTTTTAAAATAGAAAATTTTATCTCTTAGTTTATTTCAAGAGACTGATTGAAACATTAAATGGAGGGATATATTTTCTTCAATATAAAACCATTAAATGGCAATTAACTTTGTAAACACATCTTTTGCTAACATTGAACACATGTAATCATGCAGATCCATTTATGCATAAATTCTTAAGACAAAATATGGGAATACCAATACTGGCCAAAAAAATGAGATATATTGAAGGCTTCAAATTTTACTATTTTAACTTATAGTTGATAGTAAAGATGTTAAATATCTAAATAAATCTGCATCATCTATCTATTATCACTCATTAAGAGATGTATTTTATAAAATTCTGGGAAATATGCCTGATATATATATATATATATATATATATATATATAGTGGCATATGATGATATATATTTTTTTCTTGAAAAAATAGATGAATGATAAAACATTATACAGGAATCCTGTCTCAGTTTCATCCATCAGCTGGACATTGCAAATATCAATGCCACTATTTTCTTATTTGAAAAAAAAAAAAACCTGAAAAAGATTTTAAAGAGACACAATTATCATAGGTTTAGAATAGAATTAGTATTGATCTCTGAGAATGGTCAGTCATAATTCTCGCCTTTCTTTCAACTTTTGACTGGTTCCATTGATATGTTATCAGCTATGGAGTGAGAAATATTAAGAAGATTCAAAAATCTCAATGATGTATTACCTAGGAGACTATATTTGTAGATATGTTAGACATTCAGTGTTTCTTTATTAACAACAACAAAAAAGTTTTTAGAAATCCTTTGTTTTATTTAGTGGTGTCACTGTGGTTTTATTCCTGTTTTATTGAATTCTTTGAAACAAACAATTGTTTATTCCCCCAAAAAAAAAAAAAAAGCCTCAGTGATGGATTAGTTGTAAGAGCTGTGAAGGAGGGAAGAAAAGCATAATTACCACACGTCCATAGTTGAAAAATAGATTTGGGGCTGAATCTTCAAACATTTCATTGAGATAAGGTGAGGGCTATGCTGCAACTGATATGACAAGTGAAAGGTGTTCAAAATTCTTCCCACCTAAAATGAACTTGAATCTTCAATTTTAACATCTGTTATGACAAGAGCACTGGTTGCTCTGTTCACTAATGTATCCCTGATTCCTAGAACAGTTCCTGTCATGTTCACTCAATAAATCTTTGTTGAATTTTGAATGAATGAATGAACACTGTAGGTAATTAAAGGAAGAGAGAGAACACAGATAAATTCCCATAGTAAAACAAGTTGAATATTAATTCCTGGCTGTAAAGATTTCAATTTATGTATGTGGGACTCTATTTCCCCTTTCCTTATTCAAGCACTATCAAAAGTAAGTTGATTGCATGGCCCACCTTCTCAATCAATTATTTTGTATAGAACTCTTATATGTAAGTGATTTTTCTTCCACTGTAGCTTAAAGATAGTGATTATGACAATATGGGAGAAAAATAAGCCATTTTTTATACCAACTTAAAAAATGAAACTACAGATGCACCACAACTACAATCTTCAGAAATTAGTATTTCTAGAAGAAAACTAAAATAGAGTATGACTAAACTTCCCCTAACAAACCTGTACAACATTAGGAAAGCTTTTTGAAGATTTATTAATATCCAGTTTCCAGGCCATCCCCTTATAGTTATACAGTCAACTAACTGAAGAATAATTGTTCAATTTGTTGTATCTAAAGTAAGATGGTGTGAAATTTTTGCTCTCAGCTGAAATGTGTTCACTTTTAAACACTGGAGAAGTTTATGGCAGCCTTGTTGCTGGACTTTGAAAATACATATTCAGTAAAAGAAGAATATAGATTCTAGTATACTGATCAGAATAATCCATCATACTTTACTTCAATGACACTTTGAGCCCTGCATTTTGACATTCTGTCATAGCCTTTTTTTCCCAAAACTATAAAATTATGATACTTTTAGAATGCATTCTGTATTTTACACATGGTACACTTTGAAAGGCATATGGTTAAAATGTACCTGATATTTTTCTCTTAAACAGATTTTACTTTATACTAGAACTTATGTACTAGTTCTGACAAGTTTTGAAAAACTGTAAGACTCTACAATACAGAAAAACACAAAAAGAAGGATATAAAGCTCATTTGGTCAGTTTTCATTCCAATCCCAAAGAAAGGCAATGCCAAAGAATGCTCAAACTACTGCCCAGTTGCACTCGTTTCACCGCTAGAAAGTGATGCTTAAAATTCTACAAGCCAGGCTTTAGCAATATGTGAACCCTGACCTTCCAAATGTTCAAGCTGGTTTTAGAAAAGGCAGAGGAACCAAAGATCAGATTCCCAACATCTGCTGGATCATGGAAAAAGCAAGAGAGTTCCAGAAAAGCATCTATTTCTGCTTTATTGACTATGCCAAAGTCTTTAACTGTGTGGATCACAATAAACTGTGGAAAATTCTGAAAGAGATGGAATACCAGAACACCTGACCTCCCTCTTGAGAAACTTGTATACATCTCAGGAAGCAGCAGTTAGAACTGGACATGGAACAACAGACTGGTTCCAAACAGGAAAAGGAGTACGTCAAGGCTGTATATTGCCACTCTGTTTATTTAACTTATATGCAGAGTACATCATGGGAAATGCTGGGCTGGAGGAAGCACAAGCTGAAATCAAGATTGTTGGGAGAAATATCTAACCTCAGATATATAAATGATACCATTCTCAGGGCAGAAAGTGAAGAAGAACTAAAGAGCCTCTTGATGAAAGTGAAAGAGGAGAGTGAAAAAGTTGGCTTAAAGCTCAACATTCAGAAAACGAAGATCATGGCATCCGGTTCCATCCCTTCATGGCAAACAGATGGGGAAACAGTGGAAATAGTGCCAGACTTTATTTTTGGGGCTACAAAATCACTGCAGATGGTGACTGCAGCCATGAAAGTAAAAGACGCTTACTCCTTGGAAGGACCAACCTAGATAGTATATTCAAAAGCAAAGACATTACTTTGCTAACAAAGGTCCATCTAGTCAAGGATATGGTTTTTCCAGTGGTCATGTATAGATGTGAGAGTTGGACTGTGAAGAAGGCTGAGCACCGAGGAATTGATGCTTTTGAACTGTGGTGTTGGAGAAGACTCTTGAGAGTCCTTTGGACTGCAAAGAGATCCAACCAATCCATCCTAAAGGAAATCAGTCCTTTGGCCACCTGATGCAAAGAGCTGACTCATTTGAAAAGACCCTGATGATGGGAAAAATTGAGAGCAGGAGGAGAAGGGGACAACAGAGGATGAGATGGCTGGATGGCATCACCAACTCAATGGACATGAGGGGCAAACCCGGGGAGTTGGTGATGGACACAGAAGCCTGGTGTGCTATGGTTCAAGAGGTGGCAAAGAGCTGAACATGACTGAGTAACTGACCTGAACTGAAAGCTCATTTTTCCTCTTTAAAAACAACATGTAACATTAGAAAGTGGGAGATAAAGCAAATGTAATGGTTATATAAAATGACAACCTGGTCAATGACTTGGCATGCTCCCAAGTTACAAAGGGTGCTGTTGGGAAGACTGTCATTTGGCAAATTAAGGCGCAGTAGGAGAGCACCAAAGAATGATGCTTTTGAACTATGGGGAGAAGACCTTGAGAGTCCCCAGGACGCAAGGAGATCCAACCAGTCCATCGGAAGATCAGCCCTGGGATTCTTTGGAAGGAAAGTTCAGCTGAAACCCAGTACTTTGGCCACCCATGCGAAGAGTACTCATTGGAAAGACTCTGGGGGGGATGGAGGCAGAAGGAAAAGGGGACGACTGAGGATGAGATGGCTGGATGGCATCACGGACTCGATGGACATGAGTCTGAGTGAACTCCGGGACTTGGTGATAGACAGGGGGGCGGGGGTGGCATGCTGCGATTCATGGGGTCGCAAAGAGTTGAACATGACTGAGTGACTGAACTGAACTAAACAGTATCTATAGTTGACCTATTAAAGTTAAGATAATTCATTGAGATAATTTTCTATAACAAGATCATTAACTTTTAACAATTTTCTGGGATATGGACTTAGAAAAGGGAACTGGGGATATGTACATAAATAGGGTGCCTGTTTTACTCAAAGACGTTTGTGTGTGTCCTCAGTCTGTGTCTTACTCTTTGCCATCCTGTGGACTGTAGCCCCCTAGGCTCCTCTGTCCATGGGATTTTATAACAAGAATATTGGAATAGGTTTCCATTTCCTCCTCCAAGGGATCTTCTCCACCCAGGGATTGAATCCACATCTCCTGTGTCTCTTGCATTGGTAGATGGATTCTTTACTAGTGCACCACCTGGGAAGCAGTCAGGACCATTAGAAATGGGCTATGTGGAAATTGCCATGAGTAACTATACTACAGAACTCCTACATTAGTGTTTGTCTCCTCCTTTTTCACACTACATTAAAAACATCACTAAGAAGTCATGGAAATGGTGCTGGATTAAGATACAAGAGTTTATAGTGCTACATCAATAATCTGACTATGTTTCCTCACGGGGAAAGAAAGGCTAGGTACAGACATGAGAACATTTTAACAACAACTCACGCATTTATTGGGCTTCCCTTGTGGCTCACATGGTAAAGAATTTGCCTGAAAACTCTCTGTGGGAGACCTTAGTTGGATCCCTGGGTTGGAAAGACCTCCATGGAAGGAAATAGCAACCCACTTCTGTATTCTTGATTAGATAATTCCATGGACAGAGGAATCTGGTGGGCTCCAGATCATGTGGTCCCAAAGAGTTGGACAAAACTGAACCACTTTTACCTTTTCACTTTCAGGCATTCAGCAAAATAGCAAGAAAATGTTTTAACAATGCAACTTAAATATAGATATACAAGAATTCACACAGGGCTATTATCCATTCTATCTTGAAAAGTAAACATCAAAGGAACAAAGTTTATCAAAACCATTAGAATATTTTAAAAGTTTCTCTTTTTTGAGGTTGTTGTTTAGTCTCTATATTGAATCTGACTCTTTTGTGAGCCTATGGACTGTAGCCCTGGCAAACCATGGGATTTCCTAGGTAAGAATACTGGAGTGGATTGCCATTCCTTCCTCAAGGGTATCTACCCAACCCAGGGATCAAATTTGTGTCTCCTGCATTGGCAGGCAGATTCTTTACCACTAAGCCACCTGGGAAGCCCTTAAAATGTCTTAGTTTAGGTTTACTAGATAAAGTTTAAATATGCTAGCTAAAGTAAAAGAAATTTGTTTTCTGGTGGTTAGTAAACTGTGTATTCTCTTAGAGCTGAAGTGATTTTAGGAGATTCAAAGAGAGGTACGGGTGTCAAATACTCAGGGCATGATCTCCATATTCGTACCCATTGAGAAGTTAAATATAAGAAATAGAAATGCTTCATTAGAGTGTCCTTGTAGTCATTGTATTAGTTTAAAATATTTCAACTTGCAGTTATTTGAGATGTATCAAGTGTAATGGGCCCTATTTAGCATGCTATTCTCCTTATTGGGTGCTTTCCACACGGTCAAGGGCATACTAAACATGTTCTTGGAATGATTCCCTCTTGCAATCACTGTGCCAATAATCACTTAGAATACAAGTGGATTCTTTTTATTTAGAACAACCAGGTGGCTGAAGAGAGTCAGTTAATAAGCAATCAGCAAAATCAAAAGCAATAATGAAGCCCTTCAAGGTTTTGTGCTGTATTGCCTGATACATAATCTCTATTTTGTGAGTAAATATACGGTATGCCTAGCAGTTGAATGAGTTTGCTGATGCCACATTCCACTCTTTGTGAGTTTATTCAGTTTTGAAGATCTCACTGCCAGGAGAGCTCTAACATCTGTTTGAAGGCACTACCTTCTGTTGTAGAAGACTCACTGCTGCAAAGTTGAGGTTTTTACTGATACTACCATTTTCAGTAGTGCCTGTCAATATATCTTTTATTTGAACAAAGAACACAGAAACTGTAGCCACAAAAGAGTATTGAATCTATTTATCTAACTTGGCAAAAATATACATCCTGTAATTAGAGGAATTATACCTGAAAGCTGTGTTGGGGCTGTTGGATGTTAACTTGTAAGATTTTTCATGCCCATCTACTTTGAGTGGGAAAAAAAAAAGTATTTATCATGTTTTATATTACATGTATGCAATATATATTGCATGTATGAAATATGTAATCAGAAAACTAACATTCTAATCCATATTTCTTTTTCTCTTTTAATATTATCCTTTTATGAGTGTTAGAACCAGGGTCAATGTGAATAAAATTCAAATTTTAAATAAGAAAGAATCTTCCAAAGCATGAATATTTTCCATTTCTCTATTGTATTTTAGATAACTTTAGTATTACTAGGTTATGATCGTATTCCAGATTAAATAAAATTTCATATTTATTGGAAGAAATATAAGGACCTATCTCAGATGACACTGTGAAAAAGAAAAGTTTGTTGTCTCTTCTGCTTTACCATTTTCATTCCTCTATCTTTTAAGGGCCCACTACTTACTCAAAATAGAGAATCAATTAATGTCCCCATTTGGCTCTTGTGATTTCAAAATTCCAAATTATTTGATTACTGTTAGCTCTATTCCATAAAGAATATATGTACTCTTTTATTATCATTTTAATAGCATGTTGTATGTGTCTGTATCAATTTTTCCCAGAAAATATGTCAGAGTTTCATCTCATATGAATGCATTTACTCCCTCATGATGTCAAAATACTAATATCTTAGAAGTTAAAAATTGGAGGAAGGCAAAACAACATTGTGGGGTACATAAAATATCCTGTTTCCTAGGGAAACTGTAGGGGATAGGATGGGTGATAAGCTTTATTCTCTTCCCATTTTCTGAATATGCCATACTATACCATATGTAATGAAAACATGCAAAATATGCTTTATATTCTCACAAATCCTACTCCATGTTTTATATTTGATAAATTCTAGAATTGGCTATTCAATGTGTTAGTTCCAAGTTCACTCAGGAATGGCAAACTCATTATTTCTTCTTCTTTTATCTATAAGTCTCACTCCATGTAAACTTTGAGAATTCTTTTATTGCTATGATATCCTCAAAATCAAATATTTTTATTTTTTATTTTCTATGTATTTAGGCAGAACTTTGTTAGGCAAGCAAGTTTGATTCTGTGAATTATGTTTAAATGCCAATTCCCTGTTCTACTTCCCTTATGGACAATTTAGATTTCAAAAATATTAAAATAGGTAGAAAGTCCTGATCTAAATATTTTTTGTCTTATAATATTTAAAATACTTTTGAATCAGAAATTGTGTGTGACCAGGAACTCCTATTCTTAAGGAAATGGATACCTCAATTGACCAAGATAGAGATATTATGAAAAATGAAAATAGAATAAATTGAACCCTTTGTTAACAAAAGTCAAATGAATTTCTTACTAAGTGACTTGTTAGGGATTTTTAACACATTTTTTCAAACTTATGAATTTCCAAGATAGAGAAATAGTATGAAGCATCCTTTATGTTTTCTGCATCTTTTATAAAATTCATTCTTATAATATGGTCTTTAATAGAGTGGATACAAAATAAAAATTCCTCATGTACAAGAATTTTGGGTAAAAATTTGGGTTTTCATATTAATAAATGATCTTCTATATTCATAAACTCACTTTTTAGCCAAAATGTATTAAATAAAATAAAATTCTAAGCAGTTATAAAATAATTTGAATGCTAAATATCTCAAGTTCTTTAGTACAATCTTTTTCCTATAGTCACATTTTTGTCTTTCTGATAAGTTCTTATAAAACAAAAGCTTTTTTTTTTTTTAAACCTGGTTATATTCAGGTAAAAATAAGTGCCCCTGTATTAGTCACTGCTGTTCTAAAACAACAGAAAGGGTGTAATCTTGGGAATAGATATAAATTAAGCCAATCTGGAAGTTCCAGATTTGGTTTACAAGTATCCTGTGGCACTGATTTATTTCTATACACTGCAATTTCAAAACAAAGACAGAACTAGTCCAGAGTGATGGCACTGAAGATTGGCACGATTATTTTCTACTGCTTATAACTCAAAGAAACTGGGAATTTTGTTTTCAGAACTGGAACACTGATATAACTTGGGAGGAGAAATTTGATTAGTTTCATGTGATATAGTTATTAGGGGTGTTAGGGAAATTAAAATGGAAGTATTCACAGCTATTTGTAAGGCCTCCCCAGACAGCCATTTTGCTTTTTTGCATTTCTTTTCCATGGGGATTGTCTTGATCCCTGTCTCCTGTACAATGTCACGAACCTCATTCCATAGTTCATCAGGCACTCTATCTATCAGATCTAGGCCCTTAAGTCTATTTCTCACTTCCACTGTATAATCATAAGGGATTTGATTGAGTTGAGGTCATATCTGAATGGTCTAGCAGTTTTCCCTACTTTCTTTAATTTCAGTCTGAATTTAGGAATAAGGAGTTCATGATCTGAGCCACAGTCAGCTCCTGGTCTTGTTTTCGTCAACTGTATAGAGCTTCTCCATTTTTGGCTGCAAAGAATATAATCAATCTGATTTCAGTGTTGACCATCTGGTGATGTTCACATGTAAAGTCTTCTCTTGTGTTTTTGGAAGAGGGTGTTTGCTATGACCAGTGCATTCTCTTGGCAAAACTCTGTTAGTCTTTGCCCTGCTTCATTCTGCATTCCAAGGCCAAATTTGCCTGTTACTCCAGGTGTTTCTTGACTTCGTACTTTAGCATTCCAGTCCCCTATCATGAAAAGGACTTTTTTGGGTGTTAGTTCTAAAAGGTCTTGTAGGTCTTCAAAAACTGTTCAACTTCAGCTTCTTCAGCATTACTGGTTGGGGCATAGACTTGGATAACTCTGATACTGATTGGTTTGCCTTGGAAATGAACAGAGATCATTCTGTCATTTTGAGGTTGCATCCAAGTACTGCATTTCGGACTCTTTTGTTGACTATGATGGCTACTCCATTTCTTCTGAGGGATTCCTGCCCACAGTAGTAGGTATAATGGTCATCTGAGTTAAATTCACCCATTCCAGTCCATTTTAGTTTACTGATTCCTAGAATGTTGACATTCATCCTTGCCATCTCCTGTTTGACCACTTCCAATTTGCCTTGATTCATGGACCTGACATTCCAGGTTCCTATGTAATATTGCTCTTTACAGCAATAAATCTTGCTTCTATCACCAGTCACAGCCACAGCTGTTTATTGTTTTTGCTTTGGTTCCATCCTTTCATTTTTTCTGGAGTTATTTCTCCACTGAAATCAAGTAGCATATTGGGCACCTAATAACCTGGGGAGTTCCTCTTTTGGTATCCTATCATTTTGCCTTTTATACTGTTCATGGGGTTCGCAAGGCAAAAATACTGAAGTGGCTTGCCATTCCCTTCTCCAGTGGACCACATTTTGTCAGACCTCTCCACCATGATCCGCCTGTCTTGTGTTGCCCCACAGGCATGGCTTGTTTTTACTGAGTTAGACAAGGCTGTGGTCCTAGTGTGACTAGATTGACTAGTTTTCTGTGAGTATGGTTTCAATGTGTCTGCCCTCTGATGCCCTCTTGCAACACCTACCATCTTACTTGGGTTTCTCTAAACTTGGGTGTGGGGGTAACTCTTCACGGCTGCTCCAGCAAAGCACAACCGCTGCTCCTTACCTTGAACGAGGGGTATCTCTTTACTGTCGCCCTTGGGGGAGGCCTTACAAATAGCTGAGAAAAGGAGAGAGGTAAAAAACAAAGGAGAAAAGGAAAGATATAAGCATCTGAATGCAGAGTTCCAAAGAATAGCAAGAAGAGATAAGAAAGCCTTCTTCAGCAATCAATGCAAAGAAATAGAGGAAAAGAACAGAATGGGAAAGACTAGAGATCTCTTCAAGAAAATTAGAGATCTCAAGGGAACATTTCATGCAAAGATGGGCTTGATAAAGGACAGAGATTGTCTGGACCTAACAGAAGAAGAAGATATTAAGAAGAGGTGGCAAGAATACAAGGAAAAACTGTACAAAAAAGATCTTCACAACCAAAATAATCGTGTAGATATGATCACTATTCTAGAGCCAGACATCTTGGAATGTGAAGTCAAGTGGGCTTTAGAAAGCATCACTATGAACAAAGCTAGTGGAGGTGACAAAATTGCACTTGAGCTGTTTCAAATCCTGAAAGATGATGCTGTGAAAGTGCATCACTCAATATGCCAGCACATTTGGAAAACTCAGCAGTGGCCACAGGACTGGAAAAGGTCAGTTTTCATTCCAATCCCAAAGAAAGGCAATGCCAAAGAATGCTCAAACTACTGCACAACTGCACTCATCTCACATGATAGTAAAGTAATGCTCAAAATTCTCAAGCCAGGCTTCAGCAATACGTGAACCATTCACTTCCTGATATTCAAGCTGGTTTTAGAAAAGGCAGAGGAACCAGAGATCAAATGGCCAACATCCGCTGGATCATTGATAAAGCGAGAGAGTTCCAGAAAAACATCTATTTCTGCTTTATTGACTATGCCAAAGCCTTTGACTGTGTGGACCACAATAAACTGTGGAAAATTCTGAAAGAGATGGGAATACTAGACCACCTGTCCTGCCTCTTGAGAAATCTGTATGCAGGTCAGGAAGCAACAGTTAGAACTGGACATGGAACAATGGACTGGTTCCAAATAGGAAAAGGAGTAGGTCAAGGCTGTATACCGTCACCCTGTTCATTTAACTTATATGCAGATTATGTCATGAGAAACGCTGGACTGGAAGAAACACAAGCTGGATCTCGATTGCCAGGAGAAATATCAATAACTTCAGATATGCAGATGATACCACCCTTATGGCAGAAAGTGAATAAGAACTAAGGAACCTCTTGATGAAAGTGAAAGAGGAAAGTGAAAATGTTGGCTTAAAGCTCAACATTCAGAAAACGAAGATCATGGCATCCAGTCCCATCACTTCATGGGAACTAGATGGGAAAACAGTGGAAACAGTGTCAGACTTTAATGTTTGGGCTCCAAAATCACTGCAGATGGTGACTGCAGCCATTAAATTAAAAGACGCTTACTCCTTGGAAGAAAAGTTATGACCAACCTAGATAGTATATTCAAAAGCAGAGACATTACTTTGCCAACTAAGGTCCATCTAGTCAAGGCTATGGTTTATCCTGTGGTCATGTATGGATGTGAGAGTTGGACTGTGAAGAAAGCTGAGCGCCGAAGAATTGATGCTTTTAAACTGTGGTGTTGGAGAAGACTCTTGAGAGTCCCTTGGACTGCAAGGATATCCAACCAGTCCATTCTAAAGGAGATCAACCCTGAGATTTCTTTGGAAAGAATGATGCTTAAGCTGAAACTCCAGTACTTTGGCCACCTCATGCAAAAAGTTGAGTCATTGGAAAAGACTCTGATGCTGGGAGGGATTGGGTTCAGGAGGAGAAGAGGACGACAGAGGATGAGATGGCTGGACGGCATCATGAACTCGATGGACGTGAGTCTGAGTGAACTCTGGGAGATGGCGATGGACAGGGAGGCCTGGTGTACTGTGATTCATGGGGTGGCGAAGAGTAGGACATGACTGAGCGACTGAAATGAACTGAACTGAACTGATTCTTGCTCAAACTCCAGAAGTAGGGAGCAGGTCTCTGACCAACTTCTGACTTTGCCTAAATCCTGCCTGGACTACATACCTCCATGCAAGTGCACCCGTTGTTATCAGCAAGATAAGGGGCATCTAAGATAGGAGAGGGAGTGTATCTTGGAATTTCTTGAGCCCCTATAGAGATCAGCCCCTTGGAGTATTGAAAATCTTGTGACTCACAAAGTGAAACAAACTGCATTGTAAAGTTAAAAGAAAACCAAAACTCCATTTTTGCATGCAAACTGATGATGATATCAGAATCTTCAGACTCACAATTGGTGTCTTACCCTTGAAGTGATGCACTGCCTGGAACCTTTCCCAACTAGGACTCCAGATTGCTATCATGTGAGGATTCCCCATACTGTTCATGTCTGGATATAGATTATTAGCCTAATTTGGTATACACCACTGGTGTCATTTAGTCATTAAGCAGTGTCCGATTCTTTTGTGACCCCATGGACTGTAGCCCACCAGGCTCCTCTGTCCATGGGATTTCCCAGGCAAGAATACTGAAGTGGGCTGCCATTTCCTTCTCTAGGGGATCTTCCTGACCATTTCACACACTGTAGGTGGGTTCTTGAGCACTGAGCTACCAGAGAAGCTGTAAACATTATTGCTTCTACTGTTTGTATTTATGACTATGTATTGAAATTAAGTCAAATAATCATTACTAAATATTGAACTCATTTATTGTGTGTGTGTAATAAGTGATTTCTGTTGTTAACAAATCCTTTGAACCTAAAACAAAAGTAAAACAGAGGCAAAACAGAGGGTGAAGAGGGACTGGACAAATTAAGATATTTTAATTTTAAATAAGCACATTTAGATACAGATAATCCCTGAGCTGGCATCAAATGTGTTTTAAGACTTAAAACCATGCATTGAAATGACAGGCACTTTTCTAAACTTTAAAATATTTGCAAATAAATTGCTTAACTATTTGAAGATATCAAAGCAAAAACAAAGAAAAATGAGAGAACTTGTCTATATGAATCTATAATGATGTGGGGATAGTAACATCAAATTCACAATGAAGGAGATGCTTTGATTATGTTACTGGAGGAAAAAAATAAAAACAAAACAGCAAACCAAAACCAAATGAATAAACAAAACAAACCAGAAAATTAACTGAACAGGTCCACTTGTTTCTATAAATAAATCCCCATCATAGCCATAGATAGGTGTTCACATTCTCAGCCTTTCCTCATATTTAAATTAATTAACTAGTCTCCTCATTTCTAAGATCTAACATTCTGTGTACAGATTCAATTTCCTGTCACTTTTCTTGAGAAGCTCCTCACTATTTCCTTTCTCTTTTCTACATCATCAAAATTCTCCTTTTCTACTACACTATCATCATCAGCATAAGGGCATGATAAAATACATTTCATATAAAATTTAAAAAAACTGATTTCACCCTTATAAACTCTTTCTTACCCATTTTGCTCAGTTATACAAGAGAAAAAGAAATCTTCAAATGTATTGAGTATACTTGTCTTCTCCTGTGTGCCCTCTATGACTTAACACTTGACCAGACTTTTGTTTCCATCATTCTAGAAACCTCCTTTTGTTGAAAGTCACCATTGGTCACCTCATTATTATTCTATCATCAGCACTTAGGCTTTACCTCACTGGAATTTTGACGAGAGTTTAGATAGCTGATCATTCTTCTCTGAAACAATTCTACTAATTGACTTTCATCCCTTTCTCTGTGTTCTTATCTTAGGGTGATCCTCCCTTATCACTTTGCTGGATATCTCTCATCTTTCTCCTGTGTAAACTTTGAAGTTCTCTAGGGCACAATACTCAGGTCTATAGTCCTCCTTATTGTTATCATTTTCCTCAGTAATTTCACTCAGTATTACAGCTTGACACAAATCTTTAAACAGACTATCCTCAAACAATGCCCTCAGTTCTGACTTTATTGATAAATATTAAACACAAACTCCTTCATAAATAAATTGATAAGTGGGCTTTATTAAAATTTAAGCTTTTGTTCTGTGATAGACACTTTTAGGAAAATAAAAAGAAACAAGGCACAAATTGGAAGTTGTCTCAAAATCACACATTCAACAATGAACTCATATCCTAAATGTATAAAGAACTCTCAACTAAAACTCAATGTTAGAAAATAAACAAAATGATAAAAAAAAAAATAGGTCAAAGATATAAGTATACATTTTACCAAAGAGAACGGATGGATAGCAAGCACATAAAAAGACATTAAATTTCATTAGTCATTAAGGAAAAACATACAAAATCCTTGAGATACCACTGCATACTGATAACTATTTTTTAAATTGACATTAACAAATGATGACAAGATTGTTGAACAACTAGAACCCTTAAAATACAATGATGGAAATGTGAAATGGTATCATTCTTTTGAAAATTTGCCAATTTCTTATAAAGTTAAAAGTACAATTATAACCCAGGAACACCCTTCATGGTTATTTAGCTATAAAAATAAGAACTTTTGTTCACGTAGAATCCTGAAAGTGAATATTTATAATGGCTTTATTCATAGTCATGAAAAATTACAAAAAAGTCTAAATGTTTATAAACAAATAGATATAGCCTCTGGGCTTCCCAGGAGGTGTAGTGATGAAGAACTCACCTGCTAATGAAGGAGAACTAAGACGCAAGAGTTCGATCCCTGGCTCAGGAAGATCCCTTGGAGGAGAGCATGCAATCTCACCCCAGTTTTCTTGCCTGAAGAATCTCATGGACAGAGGAACCTGAAGAGCTGCAGTCCACAGGGTTGCAAACAGTCAGACATGACTGAAGCAATTTAGGACACATATAGCCTTATACCCCTATATTCCCATCCTTCAGATTAAAATTCCTAGTCCTGACACCTGTTTTGCTTGGACATTGTACTTGCAACTCTTATAACATCCACTGATGTTTCACTTTCAAAATACATCCAAGTCTTTCTTATCATAAGAATCTGCCTGCCAATGCAGGAGGTACAAGAGATGTGAGTTTGATTCCTGGGTCAGGGAGATTCCCCTGGGGTAGGAAATGACAACACACTCCAGTATTCTTGTTGGGAAAGTAAATGGACAGAGGAGCCTGGTGGGCTACCGTCCATGGAATTACAAATGTTTGGAGATGACTGAGCACACACACACACATTATTTCTAATCTGTCAGCACCATCTCTTATCTGGACTATAGAAGTGGATCTCATATTGAACATTTATGGGCTCAGGGTAAGTAAAAGCCAAGTTATTGCTCTTTGCCCATGGCTTCCAGTCTTTAGCCTGCTTTCATCTCTTCTTATACACCACTTGCCCTGGCATATCCTATACATGAAAGCTGTCTTACAAATACTTTGACAATCAAGCTTGCATACATTTACTCTACAACCTCTAAAAACAATATTTTTTTTCCTTAGGCACTCCTCAGACATGAGGTACATACACTCAAGAGTGGTTAGACATGTGTGCTGTTCTATGAAAAATTTAAAAAATGGAAAAAAATGACACTGTTGAAGTTGCTAAATACAAAGTGGTCTTCTTCTTCTTCTTCTTTTTCTTCTTCGTCTTCTTCGTCTTCTTCATCTTCGTGATCTTCTTCTTCTTCTTCTTTTCTGCAGTACCCTGCACCCCCATCATGGTGCTTTATTTGATGCCATTCTAAATAAAGAAAAGTTAATATTCTATATCTATACATTTTACCATTCATTTTTATATTTTCAATGCCAGTTTTAAACTTTTTATAGCATCAGACTTTACTTCCATCACCAGTAACATCCACAATTGGGCATTGTTTTATCTTTGGCTCCGTCTCTTCATTTGTTCTGGAGTTATTTCTCCACTCTTCTCCACTAGCATATTGGGCATCTACTGACCTGGACAGTTAATATTTCAGTGTCTTCTTTTTGCCTTTTCATAATATTCATGGGATTCTCAAGGCAATAATATTGAAGTGGTTTGCCATTCCCTTCTCCAGAGGACCACATTTTGTCAGAACTCTCCACCATGCTGGGAAAGATTGACAGCAGAAGGAGAAGGGATAGCAGAGGATGAGATGGTTGGATGGCATCACTGAACCGATCGACACAAGTTTGAGCAAACTTCGTGAGTTGGTGATGGACAGGGAAGTCTGATGTGCTGCAGTCCATGGGGTCACAAAGAATTGGACATGACTGAGTGACTGAACTGATCTGAACTGAATGCACAGGGTGGGGGTTCCTTTTCTAGTTTAAGGACAAAAAGTTTCTTATTGTTTTTGTTGTTATTGTTCAGTTGCTATTGTTCAGTTCACTTAAGAAGGCCTTCCTATCACTTTCCTATTCTCAGGAACTCTGCAGTCAATTGGGTGGATCTTTCTCTTTCTCTTTTGCTTTCCATTCTCTTCTTTTCTCAGCTATTTGTAAGGTCTCCTCAGACAACCACTTTGTTTTCTTGCACTTCTTTTTCTTGGGGTTGATTTTAGTCATTATCCCCTGTACGATGTTATGAACCTCTTGTCCAGTTCTTCAGGCACTCTGTCTAATCCCTTTAATCTGTCTAATCTAATCCTTTTTGTCTAATCCCGCTGTCTTTTAAAGCATCTGCCTCCAATGGGGGAGACCTGGGTTCAATCCCTGGGTTGGGAAGATCCCCTGGAGAAGGAAATGGAAACCCACTCCAGTATTCTTGCCTGGAGAATCCCATGGATGGAGGAGCCTGGTAGGCTACAGTCCAAGGGGTCGCAAAGAGTCGGACACGACTGAGCAACTTCACCTCCCCTCACCTCACCTCCGTCTTTTCCACTGTATAATAAGGAATTTGTTTTAGGTTATATCTGAATGGGTTCTAGTGATTTCCCCTATTTTCTTTAATTTAAGCCTGAACTTTGCAATAAGGAGTTCATGATCTGAACCACAGTCAGCTCCTGGTCTTGCTTTAGCTGACTCTATAAAGATTTTTCATCTTCTACTGCAAATATAATCAATCTGATTTTGGTATTGACCATTAGTGATGTCCATGTGTAAACCTATCTCTTGTGTTGTTGGAAGAAAGTGTTTGCTATGACCAGTGTATCTCTTGACAAAACTCTGCTAGCCTTTACCCTGCTTCATTTTGCACTTCAAAGCCAAACTTAACTGTTACTCCAGGTATTTCTTGACCTCCTACTTTTGCATTCCAGTCCCCTCTCATGTTTGGTGTTAGTTCTAGAAGGTCCTGTAAGTCTTCATAGAACTGTTCCACTTCTGTGACATTTGTGGCTGGAGCGTAGAGTTGGATCACTGTGATGTTGAATGGTTCACCTTGGAAACAAACTAAGATCATTCTGTCATTTTTGAGATTGCATCCAAGTACCGCATTTCAGACTCTTCTGTCGACTATGATGGTTACTCCATTTCTTCTAAGGGATTCTTGCCCACAGTAGTAGATATAATGGTCATCTGAATTAAATATACCATTCTCATCCATTTTAGTTCACTGATTCCAAAGATGTTGACATTCAATCTTGCATCTCCTGCTTGACCACATCTAATTTACCCTTATTCATGGGCCTCACATTCCAAATTCCTATACAGTGTTTTTCGTTACAGCATTGGGCTTTACTTTCACCACTAGGACCATCCAGAACTGAGTATCATTTCCATTTTGGCCCACCCTCTTCATTCTTTCTGGAGCTATTTCTCTGCTCTTCTCCAGTAGTATATTGGACACCTACTCTGAGGAGCATATCTTCCAGTGTCATATCTTTTTGCCTACAGGAGATCATTGAAACACTGTGACATTCCATTGATCCAAGAGTAGAACCCAAGCAACTAGAATCCTCCCTTAACTTTAGAGTGTGTATTCTATGTTCCTTCCTTATTCCTAGAAGCTGCCAAAAAGATACTGACATAAGATGGAAAAGTGATGGTGAGACTTTCTGAATAGTGAACAGGACTGAATCGGTTGAAACATCTACATAAACTTTCAAGACTTGGTAGGTAGTGCTGAAATCTGTTCATCCTGTGAACAGATGATATGCCTCATATATTCTCTTGCTTATCAATCCAGTCATCTACCAATACGGCATGATCCACCTTTTTCTTCAGTTTTTCCTATCCTTTATATGAGGTCAGTTTGCAAAACAAGACCCTACTGTATTTATCCACATATCATCAAAAGTAATTCTTTTTGAAAATATGTCAAACCATGACACTTCTCTAGACAAAATCATTGATCACATTGTCACAATCAAGACTAGTCCTATAATGGTCTGCATTTGCCTTGATGACCTATGACACCACAGTTATACTGGCCTCTTTCTGGTTCCTTGAATGCATAACTAAACACCTGTTAGCTCTGTCTTCATTATTAGTGAAAGCAATCTTCCTGGTCTTTTAAGTCATTGCTATTTTCCAATCATCTGTTATTGATATTACATAGTGATCTTTAAATGAAAGTCTGGGAGTTGCTGAGAGGTCCAGTAGTTAGGACTTGCTGCTTTCACTGCGGGCCTGAGTTCAATACTTATTTGGGGAACTAAGTTCCAACAAGCCTCACAGTGCAGAAGCAAACAAACAAACAAACAAAAAGACAAATCTGGTCATCTATTGACCTTACTTATATTTCCAATGCACTAAGCAAAGGTGACGGTGGCCGGTGCACTAGGTTCAGCCGAGAGCTACCCCACATCCGAGGTCAAGGGCAGCAGCCTAAAGTGCCAGGCTGTGATGGCGCAGGAATGGCTCAGGGGAGCTACCCCACATCCGAGGTCAGTGGCAATGGCCAGGAGGAGATATTCCATGTCCATGGCCTGTCCGGGAGGAGCCACCCCACATCCGAGGTCAGGGGCGACAGCCTAGAAGAGCAACCCCGCATCCGAGGCCAAGGGTGGTGCCTCAGAGGAGCCACCCTGCATCCGAGGCCAGGGGCAGCACCCAAGAGGAGCCATCCCATCTCCAAGGCCGGGGCAGTGCCCGGGAAGAGCAACCCCGTTTCCAAGGAGTGGATGCAGGAGGGCCTAGAGAAGCCATCCCACATTGAAGGTCAGGAAGGGTGGCAGGAGGAGATACCCCTCATCCAAGGTAAGGAGCAACGGCTGCACTTTGCTGGAGCAGCCATGAAGAGATACTCCACACCCAAGGTAAGAGAAACCCAAGGAAGATGGTAGGTGTTGCAAGAGGGTAGCAGAGGGCAAACACAGTGAAACCATACTTACAGAAATCTAGTCAAAATAATCACACTAGGACCACAGCCTTGTCTAACTCAATGAAACTAAGCCATGCCCACGGGACAACCCAAGACGGGCGGGTCATGGTGGAGAGATCTAACAGAATGTGGTCCACTGGAGAAAGGAATGGCAAACCACTTCAGTATTCTTGCCTTGAGAACCCCATGAACAGTGTGAAAAGACAAAATGATAGGATACTGAAAGAGGTACTCCCCAGGTCAGTAGGTGCCCAATATGCTACTGGAGGTCAGCAGAGAAATAACTCCAAAAAAAATGAAGGGATGGAGCCAAAGCAAAAACAATAAACAGCTGTGGATATGACTGGTGATAGAAGCAAGGACTCCATGCTGTAAAGAGCAACACAGCATAGGAACCTGGAATGTCAGGTCTATGAATCAAGGCAAATTGGAAGTGGTCAAACAGGAGATGGCAAGAGTGAACGTCAACATTCTAGGAATCAGTGAACTAAAATGGACTGGAAGGGGTGATTTAACTCAAATGACCATTATATCTACTACTGTGGGCAGGAATCCCTCCAGAAGAAATGGAGTAGCCATCATGGTCAACAGAAGAGTCCAAAATGCAGTACTTGAATGCAACCTCAAAAATGACAGAATGATCTCTGTTCGTTTCCAAGGCAAACCATTCAATATCACAGTAATCCAAGTCTATGCCCCAATGAGTAACGCTGAAGAAGCTGAAGTTGAACAGTTTTATGAAGACCTACAAGACCTTTTAGAACTAACACCCAAAAAAGATGTCCTTTTCATTAGAGGGGACTGGAATCCAAAAGTAGGAAGTCAAGAAACATTTAGATAACAGGCAAATTTGGCCTTGGAATACAGAATGAAGCAAAGCAAAGACTAATAAGTTTTGCCAAGAAAATGCACTGGTCATAGCAAACACCCTCTTCCAACAACACAAGAGAAGACTCTACACATGGACATCACCAGATGGTCAGCACTGAGATCAGACTGATTATATTCTCTGCAGCAAAAGATGGAGAAGCTCTATACTGTCAACAAAAATAAGACCAGGAGCTGACTGTGGCTCACATCATGAACTCCTTATTCCTAAATTCAGACTGAAATTGAAGAAAGTAGGGAAAACCGCTAGACCATTCAGGTATGACCTCAATCAAATCCCTTATGATTATACAGTGGAAGTGAGAAATCGATTTAAGGGCCTAGATCTGATAGATAGAGTGCCTGATGAACTATGGAATGAGGTTTGTGATGTTGTACAGGAGACAGGGATCAAGACCTTCCCCATGGAAAAGAAATGCAAAAAGCACAATGGCTGTCTGGGGAGGCCTTACAAATAGCTGTGAAAAGAAGAGACATGAAAAGCCAAAGAGAAAAGGAAAGATATAAGCATCTGAATGCAGAGTTCCAAAGAAGAGCAAGAAGAGATAAGAAAGCCTTCTTCAGTGATCAATGCAAAGAAATAGAGGAAAAGAACAGAATGGGAAAGACTAGAGATCTCTTCAAGAAAATTAGAGATCTCAAGGGACCATTTCAGGCAAAGATGGGCTTGATAAAGGACAGAAATGGTCTGGACCTAACAGAAGCAAAAGATATTAAGAAGAGATGGCAAGAATACACAGAAAACTGTGCAAAAAGGATCTACATGACCCAGATAATCATGATGGTATGCCACTCATCTACAGCCAGACATCCTGGAATGGAAGTCAAGTGGGCCTTAGAAAGGATCACTACGAACAAAGCTAGTGGAGGTGATGGAATTCCAGTGGAGCTATTTCAAATCCTGAAAGATGATGCTGTGAAAGTGCTGCACTCAATATGCCAGCAAATTTGGAAAACTTAGCAGTGGCCACAGGACTGGAAACGGTCAGTTTTCATTCCAATCCCAAAGAAAGGCAATGCCAAAGGATGCTCAAACTGCTGCACAATTGCACTCATCTTGCGTGATAGTAAAATGAAGCTCAAAATTCTCAAGCCAGGATTCAGCAATACACGAATCATGAACTTCTTGATTTTCAAGCTCGTTTTAGAAAAGGCAGAGGAACCAGAGATCAAATTGCCAACATCCGCTGGATTATGGAAAAGCAAGAGAGTTCCAGAAAAACATCTATTTCTGCTTTATTGACTATGCCAAAGCCTTTGACTGTATGGATCACAATAAACTGTGGAAAATTCGGGAAGAGATGGGAATACCAGACCACCTAACCTGCCCTTTGAGAAACTGGTATGCAGGTCAGGAAGCAACAGGTAGAACTGGACATGGAACCACAGACTGGTTCCAAATAGGAAAAGGAGTACATCAAGGCTTTATATTGCCACCCTGCTTATTTAACTTATATGTAGAGTACATCATGAGAAACACTGGGCTGGATGAAGCACAAGCTGGAATCAAGATTGCTGGGAGAAATATCAATAACCTCAGATATGCAGATGACACCACTCTTATGGCAGAAAGTGAAGAGGAACTAAAAAGCCTCTTGAAGAAAGTAAAAGAGGAGAGTGAAAAAGTTGGCTTAAAGATCAACATTCAGAATATGAAGATTGTGGCATCCGGTTCCGTCACTTCATGGGAAATAGATGGGGAAAAGTGGAAACAGTGGCAGACTTTATTTTTGGGCTCCAAAATCACTGCAGATGGTGATTGCAGCCATGCAATTAAAAGACGCTTACTCCTTGGAAGAAAAAAGTTACGACCAACCTAGATAGTATATTCAAAAGCAGAGACATTACTTTGCTGACTAGGGTCCGTCTAGTCAAAGCTATGTTTTTTCCTGTGGTCATGTATGGATGTGAGAGATGGACTGTGCAGAAGGCTGAGTGCGGAAGAATTGAGGCATTTGAACTGTGGTGTTGGAGAAGACTCTTGAGAGTCCCTTGGACTGCAAGGAGATCCAACCAGTCCATTCTGAAGGAGATCAACCCTGGGATTTCTTTGGAAGGAATGATTCTGAAGCTGAAGCTCCAGTACTTTGGCTACCTCATGCGAAGAGTTGACTCACTGGAAAAGACTCTGATGCTTGGAGGGATTGGGGGCAGGAGAAGAAGGGGATGACCTATGATGAAATGGCTGGATGGAATGACTGACTCAATGGACACGAGTCTGAGTGAACTCCGGCAGATGCAGATGGTGATGGACAGGGAGGCCTGGCATGTTTTGCGATTCATGGGGTCGCCAAGAGTTGGACATGACTGAGCGCCTGAAATGAACTGAACTGAACTGATACTTCCAATGATTACCCATTATCTGTAGGATAAAGTCCAAATTTCTTACCATAAGAACTAAATAATCCATTCATAATAGTTAAGCATTTGTACGTATTCAGCATTAAATTAATAAAAGTTATTTTTGTTAAGGAAACATCTACTGATGAATTCAGCACTGTCTTTCATAGGACATGGTATAATTTTCATCTTTTATTGTGAAAAATTAATGGACTGTCCTCTATTCCAAATAATATTGCATTCCTTATATCCTTTTCTTTGACTCTTCTTCCCCTCCTTTCTCTTTTTATTTCCTGTTTCTCATACCTTCTTGGCTCATTCTCTCCCATCCTTATCACTTAGTGGCATTTGCACAATAGCTGTTTAATAGGGAAATTGTTGCAGGTCTAAGAGAAAGATCTTTTAAAGAGCAATAAATGTTAAGAAATAATAATGCCCTGTTGAAACTGAAAGCATAGATAATCTGCAATGCAGATTAGTAAAGACCTACTGTCTCTGAATGTGAAAGAAATTCAATTCAGTCTAAAATCAATCAAAAGGTAAGTAAGCTATCACTAATAATGAGAGAAATACTAAGTTCCAGGATTAAATTCATAACTTTTTGGATTACTGATACTTTCTGTTGCCAAACATGTTTGACTTTTGTTAGCATATATGGACATTAATGACAATATTAGTGGGTGCAACTAGAATTATGCAGCATTCTCATTAGAGATTGTATTTTTTCATATTATTTTATGATATTCCACATATCTTAAAGTTTATCTAACTAAAGTAGCAAACTAACGTATTTTGTAATATTTAACAATCATTCCTGTGTAGCAGAACTGAAATACCCTCTTCCTCATGGAGTTCATGCTAGATAGATTCCAAATCACTTAACTCCTTAAGACAACATCAGAAAACAATTGTCTCAGTTGCAAGTTTTTAAACTGTCAATTTTATGAAATTAATTTAAATTCATTTTGATAAGGATCTTTTGATGATAAATAGATTGTCCTCTACCATGTATTAAAGAATAGCTTGTTTCTTTTGGATTAAATTTTTATGGTAAAATGCAAATAATTTTCCATTTCTCATAATTTATGATATTATTACCATATCCTGTTACATAAAATGACAATGAGCAAAACACTCCTGCTGCTGCAATCTGTGCTGAAAAGCTTCCTCAAAATATATTGTCTCCATTTCTATCAGTAGATATAGCTGTAGGAGGTAGAAATTCTTTCATAGTTTTTGCTGGATGATGCTAATACTTTGTTATAATAGGCACTAAAAATATAACATTCGCTTGCTCAGCTCAGATTATAAACAGCCAAAGCTCTCTGAATAAGAATCATATGCTTTTAAGATTCATTTCTGCCTGTGAATGTTTTCTATTTATTAGCATTGGTGTTTATTTCTCATTTATATACAAATAAATTCAATAGGAATTGCTATACTCTACAATTAATATGATACACAATCAAAGTCTAAGTATGAATGCATATAGGCTCCTAACAACCATGTTATGATTTGGAGAACTATACATAATTGAAAGAAAATAAGTTTTAAGGACTGCAAATAATTGACAAGCCCAGTGTTTCTTCATACATGAGGATACAATGACCTATTGAGCAGTTTAGATCTAGATTTGAAACTGAGACCATGCATTTGGTAATATTGTTTTTGAAACAAGAACTACTTCATGAAAATTCAGATTGTTAGATTGAGAAAATATAACATAGTTTGCAGTTCTATCACTGGAGATAAATAGCTTATATTCAAAGTTGGCCATTTCCAATTATATGATCCTAGGTTTCAGTTTCATTGCTTATAAAATAAGAATAAAGACAGGTAACTAGAGAAAACTAAATTAGAAAGCATGATATATCTAAAACTGATATTCTTGACATTTTATAAGTGCTCAATAAATATTAGTTATTTCCATGTTAAACTGATTCTAAGATGCATGCATTTCTGAAATAGCATTCGTACTACAGCCTATAATTCTCACAATTACTGTAGGCCAAAATGCAGTCATAGAACAATATAAATGTCAAAGGAATTCCCTCATGGTTCAATGGTTAGGACTCACTGTCAATCTGGTTTCAGTCTCTCTAGCTGGGTAACTAACATCCTGTAAACCATATATTGCAGCCAAAAAAGGAAAGGATATAAACCTCAAAAGAACTAGCATTAACACTTAGAGGTTGGACACATATCTCTTCATTTTTCAAGGTCTTAATTTCTCTCAGGAATTTGTCTTTAATGTAGTCTTACACAATTTTTGATAATATTATGTCAAATTATTTCATGTTTTTAGATAGCACTATAAATGATTTTCTGTTTTCCAGGTTTTTATTCCATGTATGTAATTGATATATATATATAAACATAATTGATTTGCATGTTAACTTTATATCTTGTGATTTACAAAATTTATTTACTGGTTCTAGTGGTTGTGTTTTGTAGATTACATAAGATTTTCTATGCACTTGCTTATGTAACCTACAAATACAGTTCTACTTTTTCCTTTCAAGTTTTTTTGGTACACATTGTTTACTATGAAGTTAGAGGCATCAGGTACAATGACAAATACATATCATTTCTGTGTTTCTAATTTTAGAGGGAAAGTCTTCAGTGTCTCACCATTAAGTAAAATATTAGCTGTATATTTCTCATAGATGTCTTTTATTCGATTGATAAAACTGCTTTCTAGTTTTAGTTAGATAAAATTTTTTATCATTATGGGTGTCAAATTTTGTTAAAGTTAAATGCATTTTTATATCTACTGATATTTTTATACAATTTTTTTGGTTAAGGGTTTCTAGCATTGATATTTATGAGGAATGAGTTCTTAGATTTTATATCTTGCAATATATTTTCCTGGTTTTGGTAACATGGTAATAAAAGCCCTACTTACTCAACTGGGCAGTGTTTCCATTTTGTCCTTCAAATTTTCCTGAAATTATTTATGTGATATTGAAAGAGTAAAACAATTTAGTCCCTTGGGCATAGATTTTTCTCTTCTGGAAAGGGAAAAATTATTTAAATATTTATTTCACAAACTCAATATGTTTAATAACTAGAGATTATTCAAACTTTTGTATTACTCAAAGTCATTTTTTGCTTCTTGTTTTGAAAAGCATATGTCAATTTTTTAACTTGTTTATCTGAGGCAGTTTAGGTTGCTGTAATGAAACACCATGCACTGAGAGGTTTAAACAACAGACATTAATTTCTCATACTTCTAAAGGCTAAGAAGTGGAAGAACAAGGTACCAGTCAGTTGGTTCCTGGTGAGATCATTTTACTGATTTGCAAACATCTTCCTTATTGCTGTATACTCACTAGGCAAAGAGAATATCATCTCTCTCCCCTCTCTTATAAGGTTCTGCCCTCATGATCTAATTGTCTTCAAAAGGCCCCACAATATGTTTACAGAATATTCCATCCAACAATAGGAGGATATACATTTGTGTCAAGCACACTTGGGACATTGTCCAATATAGGTCACACATAAACCACAAAGTAAGTCAGTAAATTTAAGAAGACTGAAATCATATTAATAGCAAGTACCTTTTCTGACCATAATGACATGAAACTAGAAATCAATTACAGTATAAAAACTGGAAATTAATTACTATGTGGAGATTAAACAACATGCTACTAAAGCAACTAATGGGACAAAGAAACAATCAATACATAAATCAAAAACAATCTTAAGAAATATGAAAATGGATCTAATGTAAACATTGTTGTTCCAGTTGATGATACTACATTATATAACTAAAATTTGCTAAGAGAGTGAAACTTCAACGTTATCACCAAAATAAAAAAAATGAGATTATAGATATGTTAACTAACTAGATAGCAGTAATCCTTTCATAGAGTATACGTTATCAAATCACAATGATGAACACTATAATATATTACAATTATATTTTCAATTACACCTAAATAAATATGAAAATAATTGAAGAAAAACAAAGAAAGCAATAATTCAGCTTTGTCCCTATGATGAGTTGTGGAAATGAAAAGTAGCATATATATGTTCTTTCATTTTGTGTAGTATGTGAAAATCGTGCATGCGTCTGACTCTTTGCAATGCCATGGACTGTAGGCTTCCAGGCTCCTCTGTCCATAGAATTCTCCAAGCCAGAATACTGGAGTGGATAACTGTTCCCTTTTCCAGGGGATCTTCCCAACCCAGGGATCAAAGCTAGGTTTTCCACATATGTTTCCACATTTAAATGATATCCTTTATTTTCTTCTCCATCCTTCTTATATTTTTAGGCATTATGTGGCAGTGAACTTAACAATTTTATTAATTTTAATTCAAAATTTATAAAATGAGAGCATGTGTCAATCTAAAGGAGGAGTGGACCACCCAAAGTTTTTCTTCCTAATACCTGGAAAATAAAATACCTTCATAGAGGGCTTCCCTGGTGGTGCAGAGGTTAAAGCGTCTGCCTGCAATGCGGGAAACCCGGGTTTGATCCCTGGGTAAGGAAGATCCCCTGGAGAAGGAAATGGCAACCCAGTCCAGTATTCTTGCCTGGAGAATCCCATGGATGGAGGAGCTTCATGGGTTACAGTTCATGGGTCACAAAGAGTCGGACTGAGCGATTTCACTTTTTCACCTTCATAGAACTTGGGCTATTACAATTTGGACAGCAGGTGAGCACTTTTATTTGTTATGTGGTTGTGTTAGACTTTTATTGATGCTATAACAGGTCATCAAGCTTAGTTTCTTACAACAGCACAGATTTATTTCTTTACAGTTTTTAGGTCAGAAGTGGAATAGGTCTCAGCAGCCTAAAATAAAGATGTTAACAGATTGTATTCCTTTTCAGAGTCTCTAGGAAAAGTCCTTTTTCTGTTCATTTGGCTTGTTAGCACAGTCTAGTTCTTTGTAGGCAGAGCACCAAGGCAGATTTTCTTGCTAGCTGAAATCTGAGAGAAGTTTCTAGTTGCTAGACCCACTGCATTCTGTAAGCAGTGATCTTCTGTCTTTCATTTTCAAAGTCAGAAATGGCAAGTCAAGTCTTCTTCATGTTACCTCTCTCTCTCTGAGCAGAGACTGGAAATGTTCTCTGCTTTAAAAAATTCATATATTTGGATTGTGTCCATCTATTCAAGATAATCTCCCAGCCCAAGACCTTAATCTTAGTCATGTCTGCAAAGTCTTTTTAGTGATGTTGGGTGATACATTCATTGGTTTGTGGAATTAGATTCTAAGGATATATTTGAAGAGTGAAAGTGATAGTTGCTAAGTCAGGTCCAACTCTTTGCGACACTATGAACTATATAGTCCATGGAATTCTCCAGGCCAGAATACTGGAATGGGTAGCCTTTCCCTTCTCCAGGGGATCTTCCCAACCCAGGGATCTAATCCAGGTCTCCCACATAGCAGGTGGGTTCTTTATCAACTGAACCACAAGGGAAGCCCGAGAATACTAAATTGGATAACCTATCCCTTTTCCAGCTGATCTTCCCAACCCAGGAATCAAACCAGCATCTCCTGCATTGCAGGAGGATTCTTTTTTTTTTTTTTTTTTCCTTCAGTCTTTAGATTTACTTAAGCATGTTTCCCATATTCTTAAAGTTATAAATATATTCTCTTAATTTTTTATAAAAATTTAAAATATTTTCTTTCTTACATTTGAATCTTTAATCAATTCAGAATTTAATTCTATACACGTGAATAAGAAGCTAACATGTTTTTTCTCAAAGGCAGTTATCCCAGTAATATTTTGCAAATCAACAATCAAGTCCTCACTAGAATTAAAATCCCACCTTTGTCATTTATCATTATCAACCTCTTCCTCTTAGTTTTCTTTTTTTCTTTTTTCTTATTTGGAGAACCTATATTTTGCTTCCCACAGAAGAGATAATTGCATTTTGGTGGTTTTGATTATTACAGCCAAGATATTGGCCTATGACCTAGGGTGTACCAATCCAACACGTGGGCCAAGACTTGAAATGAGCAACTAGTGACACAAACAAGTGGGACTCATAGCACTGTCTTTGGCAGAAATGAAATTTTTAGGAAATTTAGTTCCTGAGGAGCAGTGGTTAGCAGTGATGCTTTGTTTACTCCAGTTTTTCTACTTTCCACAATTAACCTGCTTGTTATATGTGTTGGACCAGTGCCATAGTCAGAACTATAATGCATGTTACATTTTAACCTCAAACTATTGGTCTCTGAGAGTGGAACCTATATTATCATCTTAGGAATACTATGCCTCTCCTAGGACAGACCTGAACCTATGTCAGTTGACTTCAATCAGGGCACTTTTGGTATTTTGGATGGAAAAGATTTTTCTTGTGCCAGACTGTTGTACACACTGAAAAGTATGTATTATCTTCAATCATCATGCATTAAATATCTCCTGAGCCATCACTGGACAACTCAAAACAACTCCATGCATTTTAACTTTTGCCTTAGTAGGGGTTTATAAACGCTGGTTGAAAACTACTGTTCAAAACATTCAATACATATAAGATAAGAGAGGTAAAATGAAGTCCAAAGTTAGTAAAGTTTATTTCCCATTTACATATTTCTTTGATTATTTATCAAACTACTATTGAGAAATTCTAGCATCATAAATTCTATATATGACAATATATACTAGTCATAGAATGCTCTTGACCCAATGCCCATTTCTATGCGCGCCTACTCAGATTAGAGGAGCAGTTAACACTGTTACTCAGATTTCAGGACACTGAGGGCATTTCATGTATCATTTTGTGCTAAAGAATTTGTTGACACACATAGTTCTCTCTCTTTTGTCTTCCATGCTTTATGTCTTCTGGATAATACTGCATTGTACTGTTTTGTCTTTTTCCACTATATGTGCTAAGTGACACACTTCCTTCAAGTAACAAATCTGTAGCAAGACTGGAAGAAAATGGGGAAGAATGGCTTTATTTGAGCTTTGAATTCACATGTTCTCATGGAACATTATTAAAAATTGCAGTAGAATAAAAGGACTACCCGAGTTAATACTTTCCCTTATTTCTTATTTATTTGTATGAATAAAACCCTTAGGGATGCCACATGATCAGTGATCAAGCTAAGCCAATATTACAACCCTCTAATAGTAATAGTATGATTCTTTCCACACTATAAATTCATCATGGTTTACCTTACCTGAGGTGCCTCCACAGCCCATCCACATAAGTTCTCTTATGATAATGTTAATTGTTGAAATATGAATATCTCTACACAGACTCCAAAAACCATGCAAGAAAAAAAAAGGAGGTAAGAAATAATACAGAAGCCATACGTAAAAAGAGACATCAATATGGGGAAATAAATGTCCAAGACCAGCAGAGTAGGCTCTGGAGTCCACACCAGACCCTAGAATCAAGCGGGGAATTTCACAAAAAAAGCAGAAGGCTTACGGGTTCCAGTGATGGAAGAATGTGAAAACAACTAGGGCTCACTCTCAGTGGGGGAAATAGTGAGAACAAATGTGAGATCTTGTAGATCACTGTTCAGGTTAATGGGGATGTGTAAAAGAGGAAATTACAAAGTGCTTGGAACTAGACTCTGAGGCAGGCATAGCCTCTAGGGAAGAAGAAGACATGGTGGACGAGGGTAGAGTACCCTGGAACCTTGTTAGTAACAGAAAAAGGAACATGTTGAAGGTAAGAGTTTTATGGAAACAAGATTGTCTCAAAGCATCGTGAAGGCGTTTAAAGAATCTTCTACTTCTAAAAGTGCTGAAGTCATCAAGGAGGAAAAGTGCTCCTTTTTATTCTACTCTCTGAGTTTTGCCTGTGTCATCTCAAGGGTTTCTCCTGTCAGCAGCAGGGGTAGTTCTACGTAGGAATGTGAAGACACATGGATATATTTCAAAACCTGGAAAATTTAACCTGAAGTACATTTTAGCTTTGGAGTGCCCTCAAGGGTGGAACTGAATTGCTCAGGAGATGAATAATGGGATTCATTACTATGACCAGTTGAAATCTGACCTAACCCAAGGTATTCCCATGCTGTTGAGCAGCTTAGAAACTGTGACGAATAATTCAGTCCTGCTTCAATTGGTTTTTTATCTTACGACTGAAACCATCAACAAAGAGGTATTTTCTTCCTACCAAAAAAAAAGAGGAGCATCTGTGTCCATTGAAAGAGGAAAAGGAAACAAAGGCATCCTCATGCATATTCAGATGATCTTTGTTTTAGATCATTTTAGTTCTATGACACAAAAAGTGCTTATTTATCATACACTCTGTAAAGTTAGATTGGATCAATATCTTATGGATGTAAATATTTACCTATACAAGTTGCTTTCATTATTGTGTCTAAAAAGTCATATGAATGATGTTAGATCATCAATTAAGAGACAATTTTTGTCCTTTACTCTGTTACACATGCAAATAAAAATCTGCTATATAAAACATAAATTCAACACTGGAAGGCCACCTTTTCTTTAAGTCCAAAGCCAGGTTGCTTCTACTGAAAGTTTTAGCAAATATTAAATCAAAAATTAGTTGTAATAATACACAAACTTTTCCAGATAGTAGGAAGAGAAGGTTTTTCTGCCTTTATTTTTATGAGCATAAAATTTATGTAAACACCTAACTGGTGTGGTATATAAAAAGAAAAATTTTAAGCCAACCTTATCTATGAATATACATAAAAATAAGGTGAGGTTCAAAAATTTGTATTTAAGAAGCCTTAATAATGAACTGAACTGAACTGAATAAAGGGAAATTGCCATCCTTAATAGGCTTCCAAGTGGCGCTAGTGGTAAAGAACCTGCCTACAATGAAGGAGACTTAAGAGACTGGAGTTCAATTTCTGGGTCAGGAAGATCTCCTGGAGAAGGGATGGCAACTCACTTCAGTACTGTTGCCTGGAGAATCCCATGGACAGAGGAGCCTGGTGGGCTACAGTCCTTGGGGTCACAAAGAGTTGAACATGATTGAAGAGACTTAGCTCACATGCCGCATTTAACAACAGCAGCTACTGCTGTGACCTCAGGATATTAAAGTGATTTGTCCTAGTCTTATTTATTTTTCAAAGTGTGCATCAGAACCCATATATGCTAATATCCAGTTCTAGTCTTTTAAAGTAAGCCACCTGTTTCAATTCTGTGATTAGATCTGTTTAAGATAATATACGCCATTATCACAAACGCACTCACAAACTCTATACTGTAACACAATTAAGGTTGGCTCCTTGCTCACCTAAACTGACAATCCCCAGCCTTCTACCTGGGGTTTAAGGCTAAACTGTCACCTTACAACATATGGCTCTGGCATTCTCCAGGTCCTTTGGTCCTACGCATACAGCTGCGAGGAGGAAGAGAGGGACAGAAAAGCTCATCTTCTTAACAGTTCTAGCAATTGTGACACTAAGTACGTTCACATTTCATTACTGAAAAGCAGTCAGAAGATTTCAAGAGACCCAGACTGGGGTCTGAGAAGTGGAATTCCTAACCAATAGCTCCTCAAAGTTTGCAGTAAAGTGCTAGCTATGTCTGTATGGTAACCATACAATGTTCTAGGTTATATTTTTTGTCTTGCTTAAGCCTAATTATTATCATACAACCCAGCACACTTTAATAGAGCTGCTTTTCTCAAAAGATTCCTGATTTGAATGATAGATTGTATGATTATCTTATGTTCTGCTGCAGCGCTCTTAATTATAGAAGATTTTTGTAATTGCTATTTTTAATGTATAAAAATATGAATATGGCAACCTTATAATGTTTTGTTGTAGATATCATTAACATATTTACTGTGTCTGGCCCATAGAAAATACTTATCACCTTTAGCTATCCAGAATGATGTGACTATTTTTTAAAATTTCCAGACATTTAAAAAATAATTGTTTTTAAAAATCATCAAAATTTTATCAGAAATTTATCAAAAACAGCATGCTTGGCATTTTTTTTTTTTGGACCCTAGATAATATATCTTTGTAGATATATCACAAGTAGAGTAGAAAACACAGACAGATGTTCCAAGACACAGTGAATATTTTAAGAACATATTGGAGAAAAATTTAAATACATAGTAAAAGTATTTCTAAAAGGAAGAAGACAACTGAGTTACTTTGTTGCCTGAAGGCAAAAGAATTAAATATATATCCCTTAAGAATCCCTTATAGTCCCTTAGTGCTATCATAAACTCCCTTGCATAGTATAATTTTAGTATATAAAAATGTTTAAAAATGATATGCTAAAGTAAGTGACGATGTAGTAATAGACCCTTTAAGCAATAAAATGCCCTGTATCTTGAATACTAGCATCCTGTGAATATCATGTAAGATTTGCTAGCAAAATCTATCTGAGAAATGGAACTTAACATGACAAAGTGTTGAGTTCCCAGGGTAAAGGCAATATTCTATCTCTTGAAATATAATGAGGATGACACTTCACTAAAGTGTAATTGTCAGCTTGGGGAAATGATACAGCTTTTCTATGTCAAAATAACAAACAAATAGTACAGAACATGAATTAAAAAAAAAATTCTTAGGACAGCAGCATGTATAATTTAATAAGATGACTCTACTATGACATTTTGGAATGAAAAAAATATTAAAGAAAGTGGTAAACATGACCCATTCAATTTATTTTCTTCCATTCTGCCCACTCTTAACTCAATGTCCTCTTTAACTTCTCATCACCATTCCAAAAGTAAAATAAACGTAGTTCCCAGATGTCAACATCACAGTGAAGATTTTATAAAATCTTAAATATTTTGAACTCCAAAATAGCAGCCTGACCAGTGCATTCTGAACTGAAACTTCTTAAATTCTTAACTGTACTTCAATGGCAAGTGTTCTGAAAACTACTTAATAATGACTCATACCAACCCACTCCAGTATTCTTGCCTGGAGAATCCCATGGACAGAGGAGCCTAGTAGGCTACAGTTCATGGGGTAACAAAGAGTTGGGCATGACTGAGCTACTTCACTTTCACCATAACAAAAGGAAAAGAAGAAATGGATGCCTGTATCCTTTTAATATAAAATGTCAATTTTTTAATGTCTTGGAAAACTGTATAATCTGCTACTTTTGAATGTTTGTGATTTGTACAGAGTTTTAGGACTGTCTTTGAGAATTATTGTCCACTACATCCACTAACCTTTGAAATCGGAGAATATTAATTAGCAATATTTTTAATATAATATCTATAAACATGTTACTAGGATATATAAGGCAATGTAAGAGAAATGATTTTTAACAATTTAATTGCCTATCACAAAGAAAGTTACCTGAAAGAGACCTAAAGTATTACAAATCCCAAACACTCACTTTTAAAATCAAAAGACAAAAGAAGTTCAACTAACTTAAAAATTACTCTGAATTTTGTTGGCAGAGCTAGGCCAGTCAGATCTGATCATTTGTGAGCCCATGGACTACAGCACTCCAGGCTTCCCTGTCCATCATCAATTCCTGAAGCTTGCTCAAATTCATGTCCATAGAGTTGGTGATGCCATTCAACCATCTCATCCTCTGTCATCCCCTTCTCCTCTTCCCTTTTATCTTACCCAGCATCAGGGTCTTTTCCAGCAAATCAGCTCTTTGCATCAGGTGGCCAAAAGCACTGGATCTTCAGCTTCAGTATCAGTCCCTCCAATGAATATTCAAGATTGATTTCCTTTAGGATTGATTGGTTTGATTTCCTTGCAGTCCAAGGACTCTCAAGAATCTTCTCAAATATCACAATTCAAAAGCATCAACTCCTCAGTGCTCAGCCTTTTATGGTCCAATTCTCACATACATACATGACTAGTGGAAAAATCATAGTTTTGGCTATACAGATCTTTGTTGGTAAAATAATGTCTCTGCTTTTTAATACGTTATCATCTGTTAGTTTTTCTTCCAAGATGTAAGCCTCTTTTAATTTCATCGCTGTAGTCACCATCTGCAGTGATTTTGGAGCCCCCTAAAAATAATGTCTCTCACTGTTTCCATTGTTTCCCCATCTATTTGCCATGAAATGATGGGACCAAATGCCATGATCTTAGTTTTTTGAATGTTGAGTTTTAAGCCAGCTTTTTCACTTTCCTCTTTTACTTTCATCAAGAGGCTCCTTAGTTCCTCTTCACTTTCTGCCATAAGGGTGGTGTCATCTGCATATCTGAGGTTATTGATATTTCTCCTGGCATTGCTGTGCTTTGTCCAACCTGGAATTTCACATGATGTACTCTGCATACAAGTTAAATAAGCAGAGTGACAATATACAGCCTTGATGTACTCCTTTCCCAGTTTTGAACCAGTCTGTTATTCCATATCCAGGTGTAACTGTTGTTTCTTGACCTGCAAACAGGTTTCTCAGGAGGCAGGTAAGGTGGTCTGGTATTCCCATCTCTTTAAGAATTTTCCACAGAATTTTGTGATCTGCAAATTGAAAGACCTTAGCATAGTCAGTGAAGCAGAAGTAGATTATTTACAGTAATTCTCTTGTTTTTTTAATGATTCAACAAGTGCTGGCCGCTTTATATCTGGTTCCTCTGCCTTTTCCAAATCCAGCCTTCACATCTGGAAGTTCTCAGTTCATGTACAATAGTCCATGAAATCTAGCTTGGAGAATTTTGAGCATTACTTTCCTGGCATGTGAAATGAGTACAATTGTGCAGTTGTTTGAGCATTTTGGCATTGCCTTTCTTTGGGATTGGAATGCAAACTGACCTTTTCCAGTCCTGTGGCCACTGCTGAGTTTTCCAAATTTGCTGGCATGTTAAGTGGAGCACTTTCACAGCATCATTTAGAATTTGAAATAGCTCAGCTGGAATTCCATCAGCTTCACCAGCTTTGTTCATAGTGATTCTTTCTAAGGCCCACTTGACATTGCACTCTAAGATGTTTGGCTCTAGGTGAATGATCACACCACCACGGTTATCTGAGTCATTAAGATCTTTTCTGTTTAATTCTGTGTATTCTTGCCACCTCTTCTTAATATCTTCTGTTTGTGTTACATCCATACTGTTTTTTTCTTTTATTCTGCCAATCTTTGCATGAACTGTTCTCTTGGTATCTCTAATTTTCTTGAAGGGATCTCTAGTCTTTCCCATTGCATTGTTTTCCTCTATTTCTTTACATTGTTTACTTAGGAATGCTTTCTTGTCTCTTCTTACTATTCTTTGGAACTCTGCATTCAGATGGGTATATCTTTCCTTTTCTCCTTTGCCTTTTGCTTCTCTTCTTTTCTCAGCTATTTGTAAGGCCTCCTCAGACAACCATTTTGCCTTTTGCACTTTTTTTTCTTTTTTTCCTGAGGATTGTTAGGCCTGATATTGGTCATCAATCATTTCTAATTTACCATGTCTCCAGCACTTTATGTCTCTTATCTGATTAAATTCATACAACAACCCTATAAAAAAGTTAACCTGACTACTAATAGTTCCATTTGGCAGATGAGGAGGCAGAGATAGTACCTTCACTAATCTGCCCAATTTGGAAAGACACTATAAAACTGAAATTTATAAATCATGTAGAGGATGTCTCCTTTCAGGTATTTGCTATAATATGTTAAGTGGCCTACTACACTGTTAAGCATATTTTCCCCTTACATTTTTAAATGTGTTTGCTGTACACTGTGCTATCTTGCCCAAAGACAGAATAATTTTCTCAATAAGTCTGCATTATGTAGGTTACTTTGATATAAGTAACCTGAAATTTTAAACATGTTTAAATAAAACATAATTTTTAAACAAGTAACATGTTTTGGGTTAATGAACTAATAAGGATGATACAGTACTAAACCAACAGAATGCGAAATGTGTCTAAGATGCCCAGAACTCCAGTTAGTGTAGAAAATTTTAGCCTACCATCAGAATATGCAAAGAATGTCTGCTTGAGTCTCTTATGAGTGCACTGAGATGGCTACAAATTCGTTCACAATAAGTCATAAAATTACTCCAATCTCCTCATTCTCCTTAAAGTAAATGACATCTATGAGTAAAGATCAATGGATATTTTCTCTTGAATTAAGTGGTAACTGAATGCAAAGAAAGCAGCTCTAACTGAATCCTCCAAGTAAGATAATGCTTGACTTTTTTGTTGTTATTGTTAGCTTACATAGTCACTTCGTACCTTAATTCAATAGTTCTTAAACTTGAGTGTGTTTCATTATCATTTGGATGGATTGTTTAAACACCATCGGTCCTAATTTCATAATTTCTGGCATGGTAAGTTTGAGTTGGGCTAGAGAATTTAAATTTCTAAGTTTATAGATGAACTAATCTTGATTTTTCAGGATCAGCCTTTGAGAATTAGCTAATATTTTTTTTTAATTTGTTTGCTCTAATTGTAAAAACAATGATTGAATGTTTATGTAGTGAGGAATAAGCAATTTCTGGTTTTCTTAGTTGTCGATTCTGATTAGTGTATGTGAATCAAGCAAGAGACTCAGAGGTATAGAACGGACTTTTGGACTCCGAGGGAGAGGGAGAGGGTTGGATGATTTGGGAGAACAGCATTGAAACATGTATACTATCTTGTAAGAATGAAGCGCCAGTGTATGTTCAATACAGGATGCAGGACGCATGGGGCCGGTGCACAGGATGATTCAGGGAGAGGATGTGGGGTGGGAGGTGGGAGGGGGCTTTGGCATTGGGAGATCATGGACACCTGTGGCTGATTCATGTCAATGTATGGCAAAACAAATGCAGTATTGTAATGTAGAATAAAGTATTAAAAAAATAAATAAAAATAAAAATAAACAAAAAAACAAAAAAAATAATTCTAAGTCTAAATTGTGTGTGTCTTCAAACATAATAATAAGCTTTTGGCTTATATTACTGCAAAAAATAATCAGAAGAATCAAGATTTGAATCATCATTCCTATAACTATAAAATCTGTGCTCTTTTTACCTTCAGTTTAGTTGTCGCTCAGTCATGTCCGACTCTTCATGACCCCGTGGATTGCAGCATGCCAGGCCTCCCTGTCCGTCACCATCTCCCAGAGTTCACTCAAACTCACGTTTATCGAGTCATTGATGCCATCCAGCCATCTCATCCTCTGTCGTCCCCTTCTCCTCCTCCTCCAATCCTTCCTAGCATCAGAGTCTTTTTCCAAAGAGTCAACTCTTCGCATGAGGTGGCCAAAGTACTGGAGTTTCAGCTTTAGCATCATTCCTTCCAAAGAAATCTCAGGACTGATCTCTTTTAGAATGGACTGGTTGGATCTCCTTGCAGTCCAAGGGATTCTCAAAAGTCTTCTCCAACACCACAGTTAAAAGCATCAGTTCTCTGGGGCTCAGCTTTCTTCACAGTCCAACTCACATGCATACATGACCACAGGAAAAACCATAGCCTTGACTAGGCGGACCTTAGTTGGCAAAGTAATGTCTCTGCTTTTGAGTATGCTATCTAGGTTGGTCATAACTTTTCTTCCAAGGAGTAAGCGTCTTTTAATTTCATGGGTGCAGTCACCATCTGCACTGATTTTGGAGCCCAAAACAATAGTCTGACACTGTTTCCACTGTTTCTCCATCTATTTCCCATGAAGTGATGGGACCAGTTACCCTACCATATGTTTATTTTTAAGAAAAAGCATAATAACATTAGAACTTAAGTCAATCTTTGGGAAGAAAATTCATTTAGCCAAAAAATTCATAAGTTGAATTTCATTAAAATCTGTTTGAAAACTAAGAAATTTTTATGGTTGATATACATTTAAATATAAAAACTGTGATAGTATCATGGCAGCATAAGACATGTCTTATTTGTTTCCAGTCCCAACAACATAGATTTGGCATGCATCTGTAAGAAAAAGAAAATGTCTCTGTAGGATCTGTACAATGTAGCACAATACACTGAGGGGACAGATGAGGGTCTTCCCCACCAGTGCATCAGGAAATAGCACACAGACCCTACTACCAGCAGAAAATCTAGTAGTAGCTTATGAATTCACTATAGCCCCTCTTGGTGGGTACACCTGGAGTACAGCAACATGGGAAGTCACCAACAAAAGAGACTTGGTGGAAGCTCAGGTTTCCAGAGAACCAAACTAAAATTCTATGGCTGAAGAAGTCAGTAAATGAAATGAAAAGTGATAGAAAACAATAAATAGAAGACGTTCTCTAAAAAAACAGAGTAGCTCAAATAGAAGAAAGAATAAATGATTTACAAGAGAGAAGCTTTGGAATACCCCAGATAAACAACCTCATTGTAAATGGGTAAAAGACCTGAAAACACATCTTTCCAATGAAGACAAGTAGATAGCCAGCAATCACATGAAATTATAAAGGAAATGCAAATCAAAACAATGAGCTAATACCTCATGTTTTGCAGAATGACCATCTTCCAAAAGACCACAAATAACAAAAGTTGGGGAGAAGGTAGAGAAGAAAGAACCCTAGTCCAAAGGAAATGAAAATAGAATATCGAAGAGATATCTGCACTTTCATATTTATTGCAGCATTATTTACAATAGCCAAAATACACACACACACACACACACACACACACACACACACACATATAAATCTATGTCTTTTAAAGGAGAATGGATAAAGATGTTTTGCACATAGAAATATACACACAGTGGAATATTATTTAGTCATAAGAGAGGGAACTATGCTATTGCAAAAACCTAGATGGACCTTCAGGACCTAAGTGAGATAAGTCAGACATAGAAAGACAAATATAGTATATTATTTATATGTGGAAGCAAAGAAAGCCAAGCTTACAGAGATGGAGAATAGAATGGTGGTTACCAGGTATAGGGGTGTGGGAAAATGGAGAGAGGTTGATCAAAGTGTACAAACTTTCAGAGAGAAGACAAAAAAATTGTGGAAATCTAATACACATAATTGTGGAAATAAATAAAAATACTGATTATATACTTGGAACTTGCTCAGAGGATGAATCTCAAATGTACTCACCACAAAAAGAAAATGGAAATTCTAGGTCTTTTGCATCTCCTTATAAAGTTCAGAATTGATTTGTTGGCTTCACTGGTGGCTCAGATGGTACAGAGTCTGTCCACAATGTGGGAGACCCGTGGGTTGGGAAGATCTCCTGAAAAAGGAAATGGCTACCTACTCCAGCATTCTTGCATGGAGAATTCCATGGGCAGAGAAACCTGGTGGGCTATAGTCCAGAGGGTCAGGAAGGGTCGGACACACCTGAAGAGATAGCACAATGGGACCAGAAGCCTTGATCTTCATTTTTTAAATGTTGAGTTTAAGACACCTTTTTCACTCTCCTCTTTTCCTTCATTAAGAGGATCTTTAGTTCTTCAGCTTTCTGCAATTAGGGTGATATCATCTGCATATCTGAGGTTGTTGACATTTCTCCCAGAATCTTGATTCCAGCTTGTGATTTATCCAGCCCAGCATTTTGCATGACATACTCTACATATAAGTTAAATAAACAGGGTGACAATATATAGCCTTGTCATTCTCCTTTCCCAATTTTGAACCAGTCCATTCGTCCATGTCCAATTCTATTACTATTTGACGCACATACAGGTTTCTCAGGAAATAGGTGAGGTGCTCTAGTATCTCCATCTCTTTAGAAATTTCCCAGTTTGTTGTGATCTACCCAATCAAAGGCTTTAGCATAGTCAATGAAGCAGAAGTAGATGTTTTTCTGGAACTCCCTTGTAGTATCATAAAGACTACTTTAATTGCCTTAAAAATCCTTTCTCCTTTGCAAAACCATCCTTCCACATCCACCCCCAACACCTGGCAACCACTAATATTTTTATTGTCTCCATATTGTGGCTTCTTCCAGAATGTCATATAGTTGGAATCATACACTATATAGTCTTTCCAAGTTCACTTCCTCTAGTTCATATACATTCATAATCTCTCTATGTCTTTTCCTAGCTTGATAGCTCATTTCTTTTTAGGCTAAATAAGATTCTGTTCTAAAGTGCTCTTTACTTCTTTTATCTATATCCAGATTTCTAGCTCATAGTTTTGTTTTATTTTTTTTTTTCTGCCTCAGGCATTTATTGTAATCATTTCTTATAATGCAGGCATTTTTTTATTGCCACTTTACTTATATTTTAATTGAAAGATAATTGCTTTACAGAATTTTTTTGTTTTCTGTCAAACATAAATAAGAATCAGCTATAGGTACACTCACATCTCCTCCCTCCCAAAGATGCCTCCCATCTCCCTCCCCAACCCACCCTTCTAGACTATCACAGAGCCCCGTTTGAGTTCCCTGAGTCACATAGAAAATTACCATTGGCTATCTATTTTACATATGGTAATGTAAGTTCTCATGTTACTCTCTCCACACATCTCACCCTCTTCTTTCTCCCTTCCCCCATGTCCATAGGTCTGTTCTCTATGTCTATTTCTCCATTGCTAGGAGGGATTCTTGTGAGGAACATCTTCAGCATTTGTATGTATGAAAAGTTTATTTTGGCATACTTTTTTCTTTGCATTGCACTTTTTGTTTGAATTTTTAAAAATATCCCCAGTAGGAATGTTTTTCTTTTCTTTTGGTGATAAGCCTTATGAGTTCAATGTGTGTGTTCAGTTCAGTTGTTCAGTTCAGTCATTTAGTCATGTCCAACTCTTTGTCCAACGTGACCCAATGAACTGCAGCTCGTGAGGCCTCCCTGTCCATCACCAACTCCCAGAGCTTACTCAAACTCATGTCCATTGAGTCAGTGATGCCATCCAACCATCTCATCCTCTGTCATCCCCTTCTCCTCCTGCCCTCAATTATTCTCAGCATCATGGTCTTTTCAAAGGAGTCAGTTCCATTATTTCATAGACATCATATTTGAATGTATTTTATTATGTATATAATTCTAGAATGAGAGCTTTTGTTCATTTTCTGTAATTTCAGCATTTTCTGAAATCTTCTTTCTGCTATATATTCAAATCTAGATCACTTTTTAAAATTTCCTCTTCCATGTACTGTTCGGTTCAGTTTAGTTCAGTCGCTCAGTCGTGTCTGACCCTTTGCAACTCCATGAACCGTAGCACGTCAGGCCTCCTTGTCCATCACCAACTCCCAGAGTCCACCCAAACCCATGTCCATTGAGTCAGTGAAGCCATCCAACCCTCTCATCCTCTGTCATCCCCTTCTCCTCTTGCCCTCAATCTTTCCCAGCATCAGGGTCCCTCTTCACATCAGGTGGTCAAAGTATGAGAGTTTCAACTTCAGCATCAGTCCTTCTAAGGAACACCCAGAACTCATCTCCTTTAGGATGGACTGGTTGGAACTCCTTGCAGTCCAAGGGACTCTCAAGAGTCTTCTCCAAACCACAATTCAAAAGCATCAATTCTTTGGCACTCTGCTTTCTTTATAGTCCAATTCTCACATCCATACATGACCACTGGAAAAACCATACCCTTGACTAGACAGACCTTGTTGACAAAGCAGTGTCTCTGTTTTTTAATATACTGTCTAGGTTGGTCATAACTTCCCTTCCAAAGAGTAAGTATCTTTTAATTTCATGGCTACAGTCATTATCTTCGGTGATTTTGGAGCACCCCAAAATAAAGTCAGTCACTGTCTCCACTGTTTCCCATCTATTTGTCATGAAAGAATGGGACCAGATGCCATGATTTTAGTTTCCTGAATGTTGAGCTTTAAGCCAACTTTTTCACTCTCCTCTTTCACTTTCATCAAGAGGCTCTTTAGTTCTTCTTCACTTTCTGCTGTAAGGGTGATGTCATCTGCATGTCCGAGGTTACTGATATTTCTCCCGGCAATTTTGATTCCAGCTTGTGCTTCATCCAGCCCAGATTTTCTCATGATGTACTCTGCATATAAGTTAAATAAGCAGGGTGACAATATACACCTTTGGCATACTCCTTTTCTTATTTGGAACCAGTCTGTTGTTACATGTCCAGTTCTAACTGTTGCTTCCTGACCTGCATACAGGTTTCTCAAGAGGCAGGTCAGGTGGTCTGGTATTCCCATCTCTTTCAGAATTTTCCAGTTTATTGTGATCCACACAGTCAAAGGCATAGGCATAGTCAATAAAGCAAAAATAGATGTTTTTTTGGAACTCTTTTGCTTTTTCCATGATCCAATGAATGTTGGCAATTTGATCTCTGTTTCCTCTGCCTTTTCTAAAACCAGTTTGAACATCTGGAAGTTCATGGTTCATGTGTTGCTGAGGCCTGGCTTGAGAATTTTAAGCATCACCTTACTAGCATGTGAGATGAGTGCAATTGTTTGAGCATTCTTTGGCATTTCCTTTCTTTGGGATTGGAATGAAAACTGATATTTTTCAGTCCTGTGGCCACTTTTGCATTTTCCAAATTTGCTGGCATATTGAGTGAAGCATTTTTGCAGCATTATCTTTCAGGATTTGAAATAGATCAACTGGAATTCCATCACCTCCACTAGCTTTGTTTGTAGTGATGCTTCTTAAGGCTCACTTGACTTCACACTCCAGGATGTCTGGCTCTAGGTGAGTGATCACACCATCATGATTATCTGGGTCATGAATATCTTTTTGTACAGTTCTTCTGTGTATTCTTGCCACCTCTTCTTAATATCTTTTGCTTCTGTTAGGTCCTTACCATTTCTACCCTTTATTGAGCTCATCTTATATGAAATTTTCCCTTGGTATCTCTGATTTTCTTGAAGAGATCTCTATTCTATTGTTTTCCTCTATTTCTTTGTTTCGATCACTGAGGAAGGTTTTCTTCTCTCTCCTTGCTATCCTTTGGAACTTTGCATTTAAATGGGTATATCTTCCCTTTTCTCCTTTGCTTTTCACTTCCTTTCTTTGCACAGCTATTTGTAAAGTGTATCAAGTTTTTGAGGTTTGATATGTATACAATTTAGAGAGGCACCTGTATGAAAGTGTAATAAAACTATGATTATTAAGTTTGATACAGAGCTTGCTCCACAATGTGAATGTACTTAATCTCATAGAACGTACACTTAATAATACTTAAATGGTAAATTTTATGTTATATAGTTGTTGTTGCTCAGTCAAAAGGCACATGTGATTCTTTGTGACCCCATGTACTATAACCTACCAGGGCCTTCTGTCCATGGGTTTTCCAAGGCAAGGTTACTGGTGTAGTGTGCCATTTCCTTCTCCAGGGCATCATCCTGACCCATGTATTCTTCCATTGGCAGGTGGGTTCTTTAATGCTGAGCTGCCAGGGAAGCCCCTAAAAAAAAAAAAAAAAGGACAAAACAATCAGGTACTAAGGCTTTAAAGGAACTGAGTGGTACTAAAACTTAAGCTTTATTCATTTTGCAGAAAACTCACCTCTACTTCTAAATATTATCAATATATAATCTCATTAGCCAAATAAACAGACATTTTATGTTTATTTCAGATAATTCTAATATATGAGATACTTGTACGTTTTCTCTCTTTGCTCTCTATTGCCAAAACAATCTTCGATGCCTTGCCCTTGGAATGATTTGAATACATTTTTATCAAGTGTCTTTTCCTTTGAAACTCCAAGTGAATGTGGGGAGAGTCTCCTGTTAGATCCATTAACTTAAAAGTTGCTGGAATTTCAATACTATCCTTTTTTAATTATAGGTCTTTCCATATTTCCAGAAATAGAAAATTTTTGTAGGTAAAATAAATATATATAGTTTGCTTGTTTGCTTTCAATGCTAAGTAAACCTTCTAGTTTTCTACTTTCCATCATATATTTCCCTGGTAGCATATTTAAAAGTTCTTAGGAAATGCATTTTATAATATGTGTTGTTTTGTCGTTCAGTCAATGTCTGACTCTTTGCAATCCCATGGACTACAACATGCCAGGCTTCCCAGTCCTTTACCATTTCCTGGAGTTTTCTTAAACTCATGTCCATTGAGTTTATGATGTCATAGGAAGCATCTCATCCTCTGTCACCTCCTTCTTGCGCCTTCAATCTTTCCCAGCCTCAGGATCTTTTCCAACTAATCGGCTCTTTGCATCTGTTGGCCAAAGTATTGGAGCTTCAACTTCAGCATCAGTCTTTACTTGAACGCTCAAGGTTGATTTTCTTTAGGATTGACTGGTTTGATTTCCTTGCTGTCCAAGGGACTCTCAAGAATCTTTTCCAGTACCACAGTTCAAAGCCATAAATTTAGTAATGTATACTAAACTTTATGTTTCTCCATCAGAAAATTTTGTCTAAGTAACCTAATTCAGCATATTTCCCACTGTGAATGCAACTTCATTTAATACATTTGGACAGTGACATTTTTAATATATTTTCAAATACAAATAAAAACAAAGAAAAAAAAAGTCCACCAACAGTTTCATTTTCCCATAACTCAAATATAGCATTATCATTCTGGCTTTTTTTCCTCCCTCCATTTTTTTCTAAAGATTTTTTTTTAGTTACTATGCTCCATGTATAATTTCTAAATTAATATTGTATTAAGGAATATTTTTCATGCTACCTCCTTTTCATAAACATTTTAGATGGCTGCTTGAGGGCAGAGAACATGCCCTTTGCATCTCCCCTGCTGTTGAACACAGATATCTATCTTATTAGGCATTCAGTAATGTTTGTTAACTTGAATGAGAGTACAGGCATTTTAAGTAGAAAAACTTTCTTGGACAGTCAGTTCTTTCAACAGCATTACTCAATCTAGTAATGTAGTTCAAAGGCTGACAGTCAGTAAACAATTGCTGAATTAAGTGCTATAAGACTTGTACTCACATTGCTGCAATAGAGAAACAAGATGCAGTATGTGCACATGGGTTTCTGCCATGCTCTATCGTCCCTAATGTATTCAGTTTGGCAAAATAATAATGAATTTCCAAAACAGTAAATCATCAAGATAAGGGGCATTTATCCCCTGACAAGTCTAAGTGCTTTTGCCTTTGCCTCTATATGTCAGTTTCTCAATTCAGCAGCCATAATTATCTTTTTAAAATTTCAAAATGGTTGTGGAATTCCTCTTATTCCTTCCAATAAGTTTTCATTTCAGAGTTACACTCAAAACCCTTAAAGTGGTTTATAAGATATTATATAATGTGTTGCCTCTTTTACCTCTCCTTTCATTGCATGCTCCTGCTCTGGCCTCTCCTTTGTTCCTTCAGTTCAGTCATTCAGTCGTGTCCAACTCTTTGCAAGTCCATGAATCACAGTACGCCAGGCCTCCCTGTTCATCACCATCTCTTGGAGTTCACTCAGACTCACGTCCATCGAGTCCATGATGCCATCCAGCCACCTCATCCTCGGTCGTCCCTTTCTCTTCCTGTACCCAATCCCTCCCAGCATCAGAGTCTTATCCAATGAGTCAACTCTTCGCATGAGGTGGACAAAGTACTGGAGTTTCAGCATCATTCCTTCCAAAGAAATCCCAAGGTTGATCTCCTTCAGAATGGACTGGTTGGATCTCCTTGCAGTCCAAGGGACTCTCAAGAGTCTTCTCCAACACCACAGTTCAAAAGCATCAATTCTTTGGCGCTCAGCCTTCTTCACAGTCCAACTCTCACATGCATACATGACCACAGGAAAAACCATAGCCTTGACTAGACGGACCTTAGTTGACAAAGTAACGTCTCTGCTTTTAAATATGCTATCTAGGTTGGTCATAACTTTTCTTCCAAGGAGTAAGTGTCTTTTAATTTCATGGCTGCAGTCACCATCCGCAGTAATTTTGGAGCCCAAAAAAATAAAGTCTGACACTGTTTCCACTCTTTCCCCATCTATTTCCCATGAAGTGATGGGATGGGATGCCATGATCTTTGGTTTCTGAATGTTGAGCTTTAAGCCAACGTTTTTGCTCTCTTCTTTCACTTTCAATGCTGGACTGGAAGAAACACAAGCTGGAATCAAGATTGCCAGGAGAAATATCAATAACCTCAGATATGCAGATGACACCACCCTTATGGCAGAAAGTGAAGAGGAGCTAAAAGCCTTTGTTCCTTAAATACTCAAATTATTCTTCTGCCTCGGGGATCCTGTGTTTGATAATCACTCTATCAGGAAACATCACATTCTCTCACTCCCTTAAATCTTTTTGCATGCTAAGTCACTCCAGTTGTGTCCAACTCTTTGTGAGCCCATGGATTGTGGCCCACCAGCCTCTGTCTAAGGGGATTCTCCAGACAAGGATAGTTGAGTAGGTACCATGCCCTCCTTCAAGGGTTCTTCCTGACCCAGGGGTTGAACCCACATCTCTTATGTCTCCTTCACATTCGTATTCAAATATTACCTTCCCTCTGTTCAAGCTGGTACTTTTTGACCTCTCTGTTATTTTATTTCTTCCGTAGTCCTCAAAAAACATTTCATATTTCATATTTTTACTTGTACCCTTGTTTTTGCATTCTATGAACTATTAGAATATGAACTTCTTTAGTATATGGACTTTGTTTTTCATTAATATAAACTCCAAATTTAATGGCTGGAATATCTAATTGCCTGGTAAATACTTGTTAAAGTTATGATGAATTCTGAAAACCACATGTACCATGCAGTCAATTCTTTTACTGCACTATACTTTTCTCTAGTACCTAGAACAACTCTACAAAATATTACTAGTGCAGTATTACAGAAAATGAAGTTGAGAAGTAGAGAAGTTTAAGACCATGTTCAAAGCTATGCTAAATATATATATATATATACACATATAAATATGTATATATAACAAATTTGAGCTTTACAATATGATCTTTTTCCCCAAAAAGCTCAAATAACTTTTCTTTACATCATGCTGAGATATTAATTGACTGCAGAGTTTAACAATTTTCTGATAATTTCACAATCTAATTTAATGTTAGCTTCTGGGTTGTACTTCTCACTGACATAAAGAAAAAAATCCTATGGCTAAAGATCTTGAAACTTACACCATAGTAGAAGATAAAATCTTTTAAATTCAAAGGAAAATAATTTGTCTCTGATTTAATTTTTGTAATTTTGGGATAATAATACTTTGTGGATACAAAACCATTGTACTCTGGGGTTTTAGGGCTCAACCTCAACATTTGCTCTAATAGCAATACAGTAGGCATTGAGGCTTATTTGTAATTAGGTCTTCTCTCTCATTAACATTCCCTTTTAATGAATTAATCAATTTGAATAATGTGGGAATCAGTGGGGATTATCTCAGAAATAAAATTATTATTAAACAAGAACTCTGAAAGGAATTATTTTAAATTTATGTCACATGCTTTGAAGATTTTCACTTTTCTCTCTGTATAGCCAATATTGTAGGAACATGGATTTTTTTTTCCTAAAATAAGAGAACTAATAAGCCCAAAATTAGGCCTAGATCCAATTTCTACACTCTTTTCTTTTGCAGTTGTAGTTGACAATAAGATGCTTATAAAATGAAAAAAAAAAAATGTGGTTTTCTTTAGATATTGAGATCATGTATGTCATAGCCATGTATAAGACAAGGCTTTCAATTGACTTGTCAATTCAACTAAGCTCTTGATGATCCTGTTACAGAGGGAGGTAACTATATAGAAGATTTTAAATTGGATTAAAATTATTCAATTCAAAAGCACTTATTATTTTTCTAGTATTTTGCCAGATGGTTTTAGAATCATATAGCAGTGGAATAGAACAGACAAAATTTGACTGATTCACACAGAAATCAAATCAAAGTCTTGGTCCCTTTTGCATTGATATTTTTTACCAGTGAGGGCCCAATACATTCCCTGGTAAGAATCTTGATTAATCTTACATATTGCCAACTCTGCCAAGACCAAGGCCATGAGAGTTCTAACTAATTACTGTAAAATTACTGACACACATCAGTAAGCATATAAAGTTATCACAAATATATCAGAATATTCAAAGTTTAAGGTAAATAGCAGAGAGCTTGTTTCTTCTGCCTAAATAAAAACCTTGAAAGCATTGAATCTGAAGTAGAAGATGTTTCGTTTTAAATTCTATTATTAAGACCCCATGATCCAAATTGTTTATGTATATTGCCACTTAATTTGACTTCTTTTGATTTGAATTCACTTCTTGACTGATTCTGCTTCCTCTGGGAGTGGATCTGAGCACTTGACAAGCAGAAGGAGAAATTCAATTATTGCTGTGGTAAATCCATCTTCAGTTTGACATTTACCCTCTATTGAATATTTTCACTGAGAGAGAAACTCCATTAACTATCCCCTTACTTTTTTCCTCATTATTCATGTCTCCAGATTTATCTCTTACTCTTCACGAGAAATCTTTCTGTTTTAACAAGCTTAAACAACCTGCACAGAAGTTCTCTCTAGGAAATTGACCTGTCTGACTTCATCTTTTTATATATATATATATATATATATAGGATACAATATTTAGCTTATAATAGTTTATAGGGTAAAAATATAGGACAAATTGCCTCATAAAAATAATATATATTACAAGGTTAAATGAATGATCCATGGAAAAATGGTAATATTTGACTATTTACATATTATGACCAACCTAGTTAGCATATTGAAAAGCAGAGACATTACTTTGCCAACAAACCTCCATTTAGTCAAGGCTGTGGTTTTTCCAGTGGTCATGTATGAATGTGAGAGTTGGACTTTGAAGAAAGCTGAGCACCAAAGAATTGATGCTTTTGAACTGTGGTGTTGGAGAAGACACTTGAGAGTCCCTTGGACTGCAAAGAAATCCAACCAGTCCATTCTGAAGGAGATCAGCCCTGGGATTTCTTTGGAAGGAATGATGCTGAAGCTGAAACTCCAGAACTTTGGCCACCTCATGATAAGAGCTGACTCATTGGAAAAGACTCTGATGCTGGGAGGGATTGGGGGCAGTAAGAGAAGGAGACGACAGAGGACGAGATGGCTGGATGGCATCATGAACTCGATGGACGTGAGTCTGAGTGAACCCTGGGAATTGGTGATGGACAGGGAGGCCTGGCATGCTGCAATTCATGGGGTCACAAAGAGTCAGACACGACTGAAATGAACTGAACTGAACTGAATAATTAAATGACAACATGATTATGTGATTTAGAAAATAGATAGTTTTGGTGATCCGGGGTTGAGGTATTAATTAGTGATAAAATATCAAGGGTTAGAGGAATGAACCATTGATGAGAAAATAATTTACAGAGGCAATCGAAGAATTATAGAATGAAAAATAACTTGCCCAAGGTCATAAGCTATTCATTAATTCATCTATCATTCATCCACCCATCAAGCATTTATTAAATACAAGTATTATGATGATGAGCAAAACTCATCTCATGTTTTTGGGAGGTTGCAGGATCCAAGAAGGAACTCTTCCCAGAAAATAACAATGGCTTCTCAAGCCACAACTATCTCACCCTATGGAAGCAATTGAGATTCTTTAAAAAGATAAATGAAAGCTCACATACAGAAGCCCTCAATCTCATTAGGAGTATATATATATTGAACCTAGTCATTCTAGCCAGCTAATTTAAATTTATTCCACCAGTAAGATGGATAATTACATAGTTTTCTAATTCATAGTAATCTAATATGATTACACAGTTTTCTCTATTCTTTAGGAGACCATTTTCTTTAATGAAAACTACACCTTCCCTTTAATGAATTGAGAAACCTCAAGAGACACCTGTTTGTAAACCCTTTTTCTCCTCAATATTCCTTATTGTTTTTCTGAATGACACTGAAAGATGTCAATAACAAAAATTAGTAACATATGATTCTTGTCCCAAATGATTCAAAATCTAATAAGGAAGATAAATCTGATGCGCACTTGCAAGTAAATGTGGCACATGCAATCACATAAGCTTAGGAGGGCTAAATTCCATAGGAAAACTCAAGAAAATCATTGCCTAGAACAAGGCCTATTTCTCCATCCAACTACTGACCAGACCTGACTCTGAAAGGAGATCAAATCAGTCAATCCTATAGGAAATCAACCCTGAATATTCATTGGAAGTACCAATGCTGAAGCTGAAGCTCCAATAACTTGGCCACCTGATGCCAAGAGCTGACTTATTGGAGAAGACCCTGGTGTTGGGAAAGATTGAAGGCAAAAGAAGAAGGAGGTGGTAGAGGATGAAATGGTTAGATAGCACCATTGACTCAAAGGACATGAATTTGAAGGGCAGAAGAGCCTGGTATGCTACAGTCCATGGGGTTGCAAAGAGTCAGACATGAATTAACAACTGAACAACAGCAATTTGAAAATGTAGATTTTACGCTTATTTGACAAATGTCACTTGTTGCTACTGAGTGAAATAAAGCAATGCCCTCAAATGAAAATTTATTTGTGGGATAACAGAGGCATTAGATATTTGAGATTTTTTTTCTTTGTGTGATTATTAAAGGCCTAAATAAAATGAATAGTGTTATGATAAAATACAGTAACAAAAGTAATAGAAGAAAATAAAGAAACCATACTAAATGTAAGAAATACTAATATAAAACTAGTAGTAAATCTAGGCACCTTCCCAGATGAGTTATATAAAACTTCTAATAAATGGTGAGTTCATAGACTACTAAACTCATACTACAAAGAAAGAAGAAAATTTTCCAAAATACTTGAAGGAAAATAAGACTTTAGATTAGAAAGTTAATTTCAGGGATGATTAAAATATTATATTTGAAAATTACCAAATGGCATAGAGGTTGAAACATAAAATTGATGATATGTGATTTTTAACATAAAAATACTTATTTCATGTGTTGACATATCATATTAAAACATCAAAGAAAAAAGGTAATTATATTATTTTATTAGGTGACAACAAAACATTTGAAAAAGTCAGCATGTACTTTACCTTAATAATCAATAGCTTGTTACTTGTATTCTGAGTAATAAATATACTGGTGTATAAATATACTCAAATTTGTGTGTCCATTATCTTACTGAAGGACATTGATTGCTCTTTTTTTTTTAAATTTTTCCCATTGTTAATAATATTGCTATAAACTATTGTGTATAAGTCACTTTGTAGACATTTTTTTTTTTCGTGGTAAGATATCTAAGAACTGAAGCGCTGAATGATATTTCACTTTATAAGAAATTCTCAGGTTTGTAAAATCTGTGTATCATTTTACTACTAACAGCAGTCTAGGAGAGTCTATTGCTCTTCATTCTTGCAACAATGATTAATCTTTATATTTAACCATCATTGTGGGTCTACCATACCATGGTATTATTGTGATTTTAGTTTGCACTTCTGATGCTTAAATAGTGCTTGCCACTTTTTTATGTGCTTATTGATCATTTTTTATATATTATTTTGTGGTGTTTTTAACTTTTGCCCATTTTTATTGTTTTCAAATGGAGTTATGAGTTCCTTATATATTCTGAATATAAGTTCTAAGTCAGATATCTGCATTGCTAATATTTTTCTCAGGATATGGTTTATCCTTTTCATTGTTTATGACAGACAAAGCAGTTTAATAGAAAAATTACCACTGACTTTTAGCTACTCCTCAAATGCCTTGAAAATAGAATGACTTTATTAAATATTTCCTGTTTTAAAAGTTGTTATTTTAATTTTTGCAGTATATTTTTATGAGAGTTTTGATGTTACAGTCACTTAAATTTTTTATCTCCACAATCTATTTTTACTTTTTTAAAAAGCAATTACTTTATTTTTAACTGGAGGCTAATTACTTTACAATATTGTGATGTTCACCTCAGTTCAGTGCCTCAGTCATGCCCAATTCTTTGTGACCCCATAGACTGCAGCACACCAGGCTTCCCTGTCCACCACCAAGTCCCAGAGCTTGCTCAAACTCATGTCTACTGAGTCAGTGATGTCATCCAACCATCTCATCCTCTGGCACCCCTTCTCCTGCCTTCAATTTTTCCCAGCATCAGGGTATTTTCAGTGAGTCAGTTCTCATCAGGTGGCCAAAGTGTTGGAGTTTCAGCTACAGCATCAGTCCTTTCAATGATTAATCAGGACTGATTTCTCTTAGGATTGACTGGTTGGATCTCCTTGCTATTCAAAGAACTAGCAAGAGTCTTCTCCAACACCACAGTTCAAAAGCACCAATTCTTCTGTGCTCAGCTTTCTTTATGGTCCATTTCTCATATCCATACATGACTACTGGAAAAGCCATAACTTTGACTATTCAGAACTTTGTCCACAAAGTAATGCTTCTGCTTTTTAGTATGCTGTCCAGGTTTGTCATAACTTTTCTTCCAACGAACAAGTGTCTTTTAGTTTCATGGCTGCAGTCACCATCTGCAGTGATTTTGGAGCCCAAGAAAATAAAAAGTCTGTCACTGTTTCCATTATTTATCCATATATTTGCCATGAAGTAATGCAACCAGATGCCATGATCTTCGTTTTTGAATGTTAAGTTTTAAGCCAGCTTTTTCACTCTCCTTTTTCACTTTCATCAAGAGGCTCCTTAGGTCCTCTTCTCTTTCTGCCATAAGGTTGGCATTATCTGCATATCTGAGGTTATTCACATTTTTCCTGGTAATCTTGATTCCAGCTTGTGCTTCATCCAGCCCAGCGTTTCTCATGATATACTTTGCATATAAGTTAAATAAGCAGGGTGACAATATACAACCTTGATATACTCTTTTCCCAATTTTGAATCAGTCAGTTATTCTATGTCCAGTTCTAAATGTTTCTTTTTGATCTCCATACCAGGTAAGGTGGTCTGGTAATCCCGCCTCTTTGTGATCCATATAGTCCAAGGCTTTAGCATAGTAAACATTGTGATATTAGTTTTAAAATTAACTTCTCTCAGCCACATCACAACTTTGTCCTGGTTCTTTTGTCCTCTCTTTAGGTACAAAAGATACTACTTTTAAAAGTTATTGACTTTTCTGTGCCAGGACCCAACTCAACACTTAACATTGGAAAGCAAGATTGTGTCTTACATCAATGATAATAATCTTGCTAACTACAAATGAAGAATCCTCTTACGTTTTTTATTTAAGAGTGTTTGAACTTTTACCATGTAACTATCTAAGATCTAAATTTAAATCTCAAAAGAGAGACAGACACCATGACCTCAGTAGCAAGTAAATATTATTAAAATCATACAGGTAACATTTATTTTTTAGTGTAATTCATTGAGGAAATCAAAGTCAAGTTCATGTGAAATCTTTGCCCATACCTCACATATTTTAATAACTAATTTCTGATGTAGGTCAATAGCTCTATCTTGTATCTTTGTTTTTCTTGCAACTGTCTTCTTGCCCAAAAAAGAATTCCATGAGATTATTATAATGAAATATGCATAAAATTCTCCCATGAGATTATTATAATGAAATATGCACAAACCATATACAGTTAAGAATTATTTTAACAGTATGAGACTGAATAAAATCAAAATTGATTTGTCAGAAGTCACATTACACTCATGTTTGTATCAGACAAAAGTATGCATAAATTATATGACTGCCTAAATCATTTATATTTCACATATTGTTGTAAATTTTAACAATTTATGTACAAATATGAATATCCCATATTAGGACTGAACACTCAGATATATTATCCTTGCCTTCTTTTTGTTTTGTATTTTTTACACTTACTGTTCTTTATGTTGAATAATATCACACTTACCATACTGTATTTGAATAATGTGCTTACCATTCAAATTTGCATTTTTAATTCTTGTGGTAGAAAAGAAGAAAATACATTTATTCTACAGCTCTGTAAGGTGGATATTAGCCATTACAAAGTTAAGATTCAGAAAGATCAATTGTTTTCCCAAATTCATACAACTAGTTCAGAATATAAGCCATCTGTATAAGTCACAAAATCTACATGATATCAATGCTGTCAATATTAATAAATGGCATTAACTGAAGTTGTATTTTAACACCAATGGGATTTACAACTAACTATTTTGTTTATTATCAAAATTATTGCATTAAGACATTTATAGAAAACAATTAATCATGAGGCTCATTTCAAGCCAAACAATGATGCTTACATATTCCTTAATGGTTTGTTCCAATCAAAATTATCCTAACCCATAAGAAAATATTATTTTCATTATTTTAATTGCAGAATTCTCTACCTCGAGATAATACATTATCATTCATTGTTTTTCTTAAAACAATTTTGTATTCATCAAGCAAGTGTACTTAATACTTGTTGATGCTTGGTTAAAAAATAAATTTGGGTTGTGATAGTGAAGGAGAGAAAAGAAGCACTTTGTAGGTGACACAAAGTCAGTCTTATGTTGTCTGTTCTAAAAGAAGGGGTTCTGTTTTACAAGGGAAGAAAGAATAGTGACAGGTTTTGAGGGTGTCAGTGTTAAGTAAACCCTTAAAACACCTTTACTATACAATGAACAGCGTGTAAGAATCAAAGAGCAGTGCTGAGTAAACAATGAGAATGGCTCTTGGCATCTTCCATTTGGCCCATAAGATGCACTGTCCACCTTTTTCCTCTCCAGCCCAATTCTGTGCCCCAAAAGGCTTGCCCTGCCCATCACTCTGGTGCCACATGATTGCATCAGTGGACTTCTTAATCATCAGCTTCCATTTGAGTGAGTCCAAGGGGAGCCACCACAGAAAACAGTGTGAACACATTCCGCACTCCACTTCTGCTAGATCTCCAATGGTTGACTATGGAGATTCTCTGGTTTTAATCTGTCTCCTAGATCATCAGCTACTTACTCCTCTGTCACCACCACCAACTTAGTTTGTGTGAGTCTCTGGAGTTTTGCCACATGAAGTCCCAACTCTGACTCCTTTACCATATCAGATACCAGAAAATGCCACGTCAGGGAATATGTGAATTGGCCAGTGGAGGAGCTGCCACAGGACTCAGTTTGCTAAACTTGTTATAATGGAAATTAACTTCCTTGGGGGAAAACATGAGAGACAAAGGAGGATAAGCTTCCTCTCCTTTATCTCTTGGACAGACTATTCCAAGTTATGATTTGGGTGTCACTAGGCCTTGAGAATTCTTCCTTCAGAGACAAGCAATTTTATTTCCTAAACAATGACTCTTGGTTCTTTGGATCATTGTGAAAAAGTGCACATAAAATTGGTACATCATCTTGAATTCCTTTCCATTCTTAGAATTTCACTGCTGTTTTTCACGGTCTCTGCTGCTATGAGATGGTACATGTCAAATAATTAGCACTAGTCCTTATATGGGGCTCTGTTTTACAAAGGATGTAATGAAATTATATGGTGCATATATACTAAAATTATATATATTATATATGTAATATATCAGTTCAGTTCAGTTCAGTTGCTCAGTCATGTCTGATTCTTTGTGACCCCATGAATCGTAGCATGCCAAGCCTCCCCTGTCCATCACCAACTCCCCGGAGTTCACTCAGACTCACGTCCATCGAGTCAGTGGTGCCATCCAGCTATATCATCCTCTGTCGTCCCCTTCTCCTTCTGCCCCCAATCCCTCCCAGCATCAAAGCCTTTTCCAGTGGGTCAACACTTTGCATGAGGTGGCCAAAGTACTGGAGTTTCAGCTTCAGCATCATTCCTTCCAAAGAAATCCCAGGGCTGATCTCCTTCAGAATGGACTGGTTGGATCTCCTTGCAGTCCAAGGGACTCTCAAGAGTCTTCTCCAAAACCACACTTCAAAAGCATCAATTCTTCGGTGCTCAGCCTTCTTCACAGTCCAACTCTCACATCCGTACAAGACTACTGGAAAAACCATAGCCTTGACTAGACAGACCTTTGTTGGCAAAGTAATGTCTCTGCTTTTCAATATGCTGTCTAGGTTGTTCATATTCATAACTTTTCTTCCAAAGAGTAAGCATCTTTTAATTTCATGGCTGCAGTCACCATCTGCAGTGATTTTGGAGCCCCCCAAAATAAAGTCTGACACTATATTCACTGTTTCCCCATCTATTTGCCATGAAGTGATGGGACCAGATGCCATGATCTTCGTTTTCTGAATGTTGAGCTTTAAGCCAACTTCTTCGCTCTCCTCTTTCACTTTCATCAAAAGGCTTTTAGTTCTTCTTCACTTTCTGTCATAAGGGTGGTGTCATCACCCCTAATAATATCTTTCAAACTTTATTCATGATGTTGTTTATCTTTGTAACCTTGAGGGTTATGGAAACATTGATGGTTTTTTTCTTGTTTTTTACAGCCATAGATAGTATCTCTTACCATTCCCACTTTTAAAATGAGCTTTCTCTTCATCAGTTCTTTTCAAATTCCTCTCCCAAATTCTGATGACTGCACATTCATTTTTTTTTCATTTTAAAGCTACAACTATCATGTATAAATATTTATTGCCATAATTTCAAATTTAAATTCAATGTGTATTTTCTATAGGCCATTTAGGAAATTTAATATAAGTAATGCTTATATCATGATGAATATGCAAACATTGTTCACTGCAGAGATAGTAATGTTATTAAATTTTTTTCTGATGCATTCATTTATGTGGAATTTTCCCTGTCTTATTTTAGATTATTTGAGATATATACATAAATAGTGTATGTGTAACAATATATATGTAACTTCTCTATATAAGATAATATTTTACATAACTTGTTTGGAGGGTCTTCCATTGTCCTTACCAGATTAAATGATTTATACCAGATTAAGTCTTAGGTCTGTCACATAGTACCATCTAGAACTTCACTCCCAAGATTTTACTCTTTGCCATCTTAAGTTAGCTTTTCTGATCTTTGAAACTGACAAAATTCACCATCCATTTCTGGTACAAACTCTCAGGAAAGTTGAAATAGATGGGAATTTCATAAACTTAATGATTACACTGGAAACAATTTGGGAGTTTATTAACAATTTAAAATACACAACTACAATATGATCTGGGCTTCCCAAGTGGCACTACTGGTAAGAACTCGCCTGCAAATGCAGGAGATATAAAAGATGCTGGTTTGATACCTGGGTCAGGAAGATCCCCTGGAGAAGGAAATGGTAACCCACTCCAGTGTCCATGCCTGAAGAATCCCATGGACAGAGGAGCCTGGCAGACTAGTCAGTGGAGTCACCGAATGGGACATGACTGAAGTGACTTAGCACACTTAACACACAATAGGATCCAGCCATCTATCTTTTGAGCATTTTCTCATTAAAAATGAAAGACATGTCTGTACAAAGTTTTGAACATGAATAGTGGCTTTTTAAGAATAGCCTCGAACTGAAAGCAATCCAAATATTCATGAATGGGCGTATAAACAGTGGTGTATCTACACAATGAAATACTACTTAACAATAAAATGTATGCTATATCATGTTGGTGTTTTTGTTCAGTTTCTGAGTTATGTATGACTCTTTGCAACCCCATGAACTGCAGCATCCTAGGCTTCCCTGTCCTTCACTATCTCCCTGAATTTGCTCCAATTCATGTCCATTGAATCAATGATGCTATCCAACCGTTTCATCTTCTGTTGCTCCCTTCTTCTCTTGCCTTCAATCTTTCCCAGCATCAGGTTCTTTTCCAGTGAGTCAATTCTTTGCATCAGGTGACCAAAATATTGGAGCTTCAGCTATCAGCCCCTCCAATGAATATTCAGGGTTAATTTGCTTAAGGATTGATTGTTTTGATCTCCTTGCTGTCTAAGGGAGTCTCAAGAGTCTTCTCCAGCACCACAGTTCAAAAGCATCAAAGACTATGGTCTATACAAGACTACTGGAAAAGCCATAACTTTGACCAGACGGACCTTTGTCAGAAAAGTGATGTCTCTGCTATATATTATGGGGGAACTTCAAAATAATTATGCTGTGTGAAAAAAGTCAGAAAAGTGAAATATGTATTTTTCCATGTATATGCTTCTTAGAAATGCAAACTAATATAGAGTGACAAAAAAATAAATCCTTGGTTGTGTGATAATGGAGACAATGATGGGATTTATGGGGAGGGAGCACAGGAAGGTTAGCAAACAAATAAGAGGAAAGTCTGGGATTTTATGAAGCAGTCAACATGGAAAACATAAAATGTTCAGAGATACTGGAAGCCACATTTCTTCATTTCTTCTGAAATAGCATTAGGTCAGAATGGAAATATCAACAAAAATATTTTCTCCCAAAAATTGAACTAAGGAATCTAGCAATTGGATTAAAATAATAATGATAATAAAACTCAACATTCCAGTTATTGTGCCAAGAACTCAGAGTATACACTATTCCATACAATCTCATAAAAAGCTCTTTGAAATAGGCAATAATTCTCCTAGCTTAATGAGGAAGAAACTATGGATTGAAGAAATTAAATACCTTGTACAATAATCTTAGTGGAGTTGATTTTTTATTCTAGAGACAGGGATCTCAAACTTTAAGTATCATGTGAACCTCACTAAGTTACAAATAACATTCTTTTGTGTGATTCTAATAAATGTGAATAGTGATCATGAAGTTGTATTGGAAGTCTTCATTATTATATAATTTTTTCAGAGTTATTTTATTTTAAAGGCTTTTAAAAATCAGGTGATTTTTATCCAGGTGAATTCTACAAAGATTTGCATGCAGTGAGAATCAGTGCCAATTTCCTTTTAAGTATCAGTAGTGATGTATAGCTGATTGAACAGTGAAGGCACTTTATTCAGCTCCCCATTCTTTTAACTTTGAAGAAGATAGTCATGCAGCACAGTGCTACATGAGTTTTCATTTAATTAACTTAGGGCTATTTTATGTTTATAGGTATCTTGTTCATCTTCTATCACAGCTGGAAGACTGGAGTCTCTCCTAGATATACTTCATCTGTACGTTATGGAATTCTAATGACCACATGTATTTAAACCTATCTGATATATTTCTTTTCAATTTTCTGAGTTAATATATTTCAACTGAACTCTAGCTCAAGTGAGTAAAATGGTATTGGCTTGCAAGATCCATGCATAGATACAAATAGAATATGATAAATTACAATATGAAAAAAGAAATAAAACTAGTTCATTTGCAATGCCAAATCAATAGCTTGCTGTTTTATTACATTATATGGTAACAGAACTGTTTTGACTGAATAATTTATCTCAAAAGGAGTATTCGACTTGTTTTATAGAACACACATCAAAGAACAGTTAAAAAATAAAAGGTTAATGGAATCGGGCTGCCAAGAAAATAGAATATTTCTCTCCTAAAAAAAAAAAAAAAAACTCTTGCCCAATTCTTGTACATTTTTAATTAATGAACTGTGGAAATACATTGGGAAACTATTTCTAGAATTCAGGAAATTAAAAATATAATTAAGAGTACATATTATCATGCTGTAGAAAGATAGTGTATCTGTCATCAAAAAGTAATTTGATATTTCAAATTTCTACTCATCTGCTGCTGCTGCTGCTGCTGCAGCTGCTGCTACTAAATCACTTCAGTCGTGTTTGACTCTATGTGACCCACCGGGCTCCTCCATCCCTGGGATTCTCCAAGCAAGAATACTGGAGTCGGTTGCCATTTCCTTCTCCAATGCATGCATGCATGCTAAGTCACTTCAGTCATGTTTGACTCTATGCGACCCCATGGACAGCAGCCTACCAGGCTCCTCTGTCCACAGGATTCTTTAGGCAAGAAAACTGGAGTGGGTTGCCATTTCCTTCTCCACTCTACTCATCTATATGCAAGCAAATAAACTTGAAGTATTGAGGCATAACCTATCTCAGAAGAGGTACATTTTGAGATTTCCACACCCCATCTCACTCTCTCTCTCTCACACACACACACACCTTCTGGTAAAGGCATTCAGAAAAAGACTTGACTTGAATTTTAAGAAATGTTGCTGTTTTCTTAAAAAAATCTGGCCATAAAATAAGAAAAAAATATAGCCCAAAATATATAAAATATGACAGATTATATAATAAAAATACACTTCCTCTAACTAAATCTCATATCACCAAACAAAAGGTGGAAATGTTTTGGAATTAATATGTTACCAAAATTCTGGTCCTCTTTTTTGATCCAGATACTCATTTTAACTCTAATTTGTATTTTACCACATATTTCCTTTCAGACTCTTCTCCTCAAAAATAAACGATTCTTTTGTGCCTTACTTTCTGGAGGAGGACATGGCAATCCACTCCAGTATTCTTGTCTGGAGAATCCCATGGACAGAGGAGCCTGGTGGACTACATACAGTCCATAGAGTAGCAAAGAGTCAGACATGACTGAGGCAACCTAGCACACATATACTTTGCACCTTACTGTTATCCACACTGTTGCTTCTCAGTATAGTTGAGTGATGCTTTTATAGATTCCAATTTACTGAATCAGAATATATATTTTGATGAAATTCCATAATGATTCTTAGACACATTAAAGTCTAAGCAGCCCATCTCACTCAATTCCACATACATTTAATTATGTCTTTACTCTTTTTTTTTTTTTTTTGCTTAAATGTATTTCTTTCCTTTCTAAATATAAATCCCTTTGACATGGAAAAACGCTATCACTATTACTTATTGTATTGCTAGCACATAGTAGGATTTAATACCTACTTAAGGAACATATGAAATGTATTATCACACCAAGCTTTCTTACTGAACAAGCTTCGTCTTTCAATGTTATAAAAAATTGAAGAATTTAGATTCTTCACATTGACTCTCTTGTAAGAATACAAACTCATTCCTCTGAAGTGCTTTTACTGGCCTTGTGACTAAGGATTCACATTTTGACTAAGACCAGAAACTAAGGCCAATTATAACCAGACTTATTTCTTAAACTAATAGTGAGTGCTGCCATAGTGTCATGAATTCAGTGACAAGCAAGAGGCAGCTTATCATAGTACTTTAGTGTTATGGAAAGGTACCTTGTATTTGAATTAATGTTCAACCATTAGCTATTTTTATTATACATAAATATATAATCTCAGAAATATTATTTTTTAAGATCAAGAAGAACTTTTTTTTCTTCGTGTGTAAATAGAGACACAAAATATAAGCTCAAATAATTGTGTAAAATTACATCAGGAATAGCAGGCAAAGGTATCATGCAGCAGTAATAAATTTCAAAAGCCAGGATAATGAACTCACTCTTTAGAGGAACTCAATAATAATATACTGCTTCTCTCTGTTCATATGCTACACAAAATGCAATTTTATGGAAATTGAACTATATGAAAAATAAGATGATGGTGAGAAGCATACCCAGAACCCAGATGTTGGTTTCTAAAGCTAAGGTTCTTTGAAAAAAAGTATTTCAATGACTGAGGAAGAAAATATACAACATAAGGGTTTCAAAGGCTTCCCTGGTGGCTCAGACGGTAAAGCCTGCAATGTGGGAGACCCAGGTTTGATTCCTGGGTTGGGAAGATCCCCTGGAGAAGGAAATGGCAATCCACTCCAGCACTCTTGCCTGGAAAATCCAATGGATGGAGGAGCCTGATAGGCTACAGTCCATGGGGTTGCAAAGAGGATACCAGAGCCAGCTGGAATTGCTTTTAATGGCCAAACTTGGAACAATTTGAGAAGCAAAATAAAGTAGTGTTGGATTATAACTTAAAGTATACAATAAATATCCCTGAATCCATACTGACATAAACAAGTGATTCAATAAATAGATGGAGTAGAAGAATTATTTTCCTATGGAGAATTCCACGTAATTTGTTTGAGTACTCTATTGTTAAGCAGATAGAATCTCACTCCCCGTTCCCTGTGTGTATCTTATGCATAGTGACTTTGTTTCAAAGAATTAAATATCTAACAGAGGAAAAGAGAAAATTTACAATGGAGACAACTGCCTAACACTACCTGAACAAGGTAATTAAGGTCAACATCAACAGTAAGCCATCTCTATATTAGGTACCCTTGATATAATATGATGAATATAGAATTTGACCACCTTGATGCTCTTCTTCCAAACCTATAAACCCAATCTAACTATGAAAATCATTAGTTAAATTTCAACTGAAAGATAATATCTAAGCAGTAGTCTAAGCAGTAGTCTTCAACTGTCTAGTTCATCAAAAATAAGGAAAATCCAAGAAACTGCCATAGTCAAGAGATGCCTAGGGGCACGTAACAACTAAATATAGTATTGCATTCTTAATTGTATCCTAGAACAGAAAAAGCACATTTGCTAAATACTAAGGAAATGGGAACATAGTTTTTAGTTAATAATATGGTATAAATATTACTTTACTGTTGTCACAAATGTACCATAGTGTGTAAGTTTCTGATCATAGGGGAAATTGGGGACAAGATATTTAGGAGCTCTATTTGTATTTTCAAGGTCTTTCCATAAATCTGAAACGATTCTAAAATAAATATTTTTTACTGAAAAATATAGATGATAAAGTTCAATTACCATTTCTACTTCTTGCCACCAAATGATGTGAACCATTCAATATCAACCAGTCAATCCTAAAAGAAATCGGTCCTGAATATTCATGGAAGGACTAATGCTGAAAACTGAAACCAATACTTTCATCACCTGATGGGAAGAACTGACTTTTGGAAAACACCCTGATGCTGGGAAAGATTGAAGGCGAGAAAGAAGGGAGAGACAGAGGATAAGATGGTTGGATGGCATCACCAACTCGAAGGACATGAGTTTGAGTAAGCTCCGGGAGTTGGTGATGACAGGGAAGCTTGGAGTTAAGCAGTTCATGGAATCGCAAAGAGTCCAACATGCCTGAGGGATTGAACTTAACTGAGGCTTTGCTTATAATAGTATTTTATATAGGACTCTGTCTCTGTGAAGGAGAAGGCTATGGCACCCCACTCCATTACTCTTGCCTGGAAAATCCCAAGGATGGAAGAGTCTGGTAGGCTGCAGTCCACGGGGTCGCGAACAGTCGGATACAACTGAGCGACTTCACTTTGACTTTTCACTTTCACGCATTGGAGAAGGAAATGGCAACCCACTGTAGTGTTCTTGCCTGGAGAATCCCAGGGACAAGGGAGCCTGGTGGGCTGCCGTCTATGGGGTCGCACAGAGTCGGACACAACTGAAGCGACTTAGCAGCAGCAGGAGCAGCTGTCTCTGCGATTAGATTGAAAGTCCATACAGGAGGAAAACTATTTGGATTTGAATTCTCAGAGGTTTAAATATATTTTTTTAGCATATGAACTATTCTTAACAGATATTTGTAGTATATAGGAATAAAACTAGCCCAAAGAGTTAGAGGGCAGGTCTAAAGGCATGTCAATCAAGTTGCTGGATTGAGTAAGATACTAAAAATTAAATAGGTAGATAGCAATGCTTGTAACACATCTTCTTCTTTATCAACAATGGTTTAAATAAATTAAACTTAGAAAGCATCACTTAAGAAAATTTCAACTAGACTTGCTTTGGAAACATATCCTCAAATCAAAGTTATAAAGAAATAGTATATTTATTTATAATTGGAATTTGGCTGGTTGCACAAGGGAAAAATGTTCTTGAAATATACATGTTACCTTTATGGAATCACACTGAGAATTATTCCTACAACTGTCCCTTCCCTTGGGTCATTTAAATGGTTTAAATTCCATTTAGATATTAGTACTACAGAAGCACCATAATTACCAAAGATAAATGCCTCATCTACTTTCAAATCTTCATTAAAATTAGCTTTGTTATTTTTGTGGTGCCCAATAGCACAGCTATTAGAGTTAAGAGTCTGTCAGCATTTCCATTTACAAACTCTGTTTTTTTAGGGTTCATTATCTTTTCTGTTTTGAATTGCATTAGCCTGAAAATTAGCTGTCAGCATGAATATGTATTATATTACCCAAACTCCATGTACACATCAGTTTGGCAATATAGAAAGCAGAGAGCAGTGACCTCTTTCCTTCTTCTTCATAAAATTCTAAAAGTGTGTTGACTGCTTGATAATCTCATGGCCACGGACTAACTGAGCCTTTTAATCATGAACTTTCTCAGGAAATTGGTCCTAAATCTGACCTAATCACTTTGATATTTAAAAATTTATGAAGAAGTCAAATTGAATATGGAATGTACTTGCTTTTCATAATATACAATACATTTTAAAGCTTCTGGACTAAATTATAATCTTATATAACTAGAGATCTAGGAGAGACACAGTTCTGGGAAGAGGGGAAGTATCTGTGATTTGTGGTATTTCAACCAAAGAACAAAAAAAAAAAAAAAAAGAATCACAGAGTGCTGTTTTGTTCATTTTGTTAGATCCTTTTCTTCACTTTCAAGTGGGCAATGACAGGAGGTGATGTAGCAATCATAACAGAAGTAGCAGCTGCAGGGCATGTGAAATGGTGTAAAAAGCATCTGGAATGCCAGCCACACGATATACCTCTTCTGTCCAGGGTAAAAGCTACAACCACAATTCTGTGTTTTGCAGCTTCTCAATCTCTCTTTCACAAATACACTCCTCATTTAGTTAATTTGTTACCACCTGTTTCAACACAAAACGTCTTTCAAATATCATCCAATGTTTATCAGAAAGCAGACCTCATCATACATTGTGCTCTTTTTGTAAAAAATAGAAGCATGGAGTTGGGTAAAGGGAGAAGATAAAGTAGCAGTGAAAGAACTAGCCCTAGTATCATATGTAAATATAAGAGGTGTCACAAATAATCTGTCAGAAATAAATAATAAATTTGTCTCAGATCACCATGGCCATAGGCAAGTGGTACTGATATGAGAAAAAATATTGTCTCAGATGAAGTGCTTGAGTGACAGAGCTGTCATATGAGCGATCTGTAAGGGAACTGAAAATTAAAGATACAACAAAAGAAGGGAAGGAAAAGTATTATTTTTATTTTTGCTACAAAATATACCCAAGTATTTTAGCCAGTGCAAAAGAAAAACAGCGGCTAATGTCCAGAGAAAGAAATAGGAACAAATTCCATTTATAAGCCACACATGCAATAGACCATCAATTCTGATTTTTTTCCAGCATATTAGCAATATCCTAGCTTAAACAAAATAAAATACTTTCGCTATGTTATAAGAAGTTCGATGGAAACTATCAAAATTTATAGCTGAAGAAACATAAAATGCAAATTTTAATACCTTATTAAAATAGAGGATAATATTCTGTCACTTAAACTGTTAACCTCCCCAACAGAACTTTAATTCTTGCATAAGGGTTCTTTCCTAATGTTGGATATTAGTGAGTCCTTATCATGATCCATGATGAACTTTGAAATCTTCATTACTATCATTCCCCGCTTCTGTATATGACAGTTACACTTACAAGATAAACAGTTTGTAATAGATCTCCTATCCTTCCTCCATTTAAGGGAACAGATTGCAGCTACCAGTTGTTCTAGTTAATGCAGTTCAAGCTTATTGATCCATCAATTTAAATGACAATTTCTGTGTATCTCTGTTCTCAATGCAGTACTCTCTAGACCCTGCGTAAAAAGAGGGAGATGTATCTCTACTATCTCCATCTACTATCCTTAAGCAATAGTAGAGAAGAGACAAAATTATAAACACAACTTATAAATACATAGTTCACTCAGATAAAGTTATGAGTGTTCAGAGGCCAAACATAGTTTAGTATATCCTTCATAAAACTGGTGATATTCTAACAAGAGTGCTAATTCTCTATTGTTGAGAGCAAAAGAAATACTCCAAGTTATGCAATGTGTCTGACATATGAGTGAACAAAAGTTAGTGAGCAAACAAACAGCAAAGAAGACAACACTGTAGAATAAGAGGGATCATGTGCCTGGCAGTTATGTTATAGTCTCAAAAAATTTTTTTCTGGGTATATGAATGAGGTAATAGTTAGTAAATATTAAAGTCCACATTTATTTCATACTTTGTGACATATACATTAGTAAATGCTATACATTTAGAAGGTCAGTTATATGTTTATTTACATTGTACAAATGGAAAAAGTGACCATACAGAGTTTATGCAGATTACCCAACATTACCTAGTGATTAAACTGCAAAGTAGAGATTTTAATACACATAGTGAATTTTCAAACAGCCTCCTTATATAATATTTAATTAAAATATTTAATTTTCCTATATGAGTTATTAATATGGTATTGTGTAGACATTTCTTAAATTATCTGTTATTGATTAAACAATAACTTGTATTTGAATTAAAGTTTTGCCAAAATGGAATTATTTGTATTTCTGTATCTACTTGTGAAAGCACATGTGCTAATATGACAATTTCAGGCCTCATAGGTCTTGTCTAAAATTTTCTGTAAAAATTAATTTTGCTTCTAAAGAAGTTCTAAAACCCTTCCTATGTTTCGCATGTGGAAGAGAAGTTCTTCCCCAGTGCCAATTTCCAAGCTATTCTTTTGTATGCAAGTTGTTAGTTTTAATTTGAAAACTGTATCAAATTATGACTAAAAGAAAACATAATAATATTTTATTTAATGATGAAAAGCCCATTTCTTCTCTCTACTTGTACCACACCTTTCATCAAGTTCTGTATTAGCATTCAAACATGAATTTGTTATTCTTAATAAATAATAAAAGTGAAAAAACACCATTAACCTGTTAGAGCAGCTATGCCAAAAAGTAAATGACAGTGGAATGCTGAATCAGTCTGGAACAAGATCATAACTGAGAACTTGCATTTTCATGTAAAATATCAATTCTATTTTATGCAGTAGAAATCCTAGTTAGTATCACAGATTTTATTGTTACTTTTGTATTGTGATATTTCCACTTCTGAAGTAAATTAAACACTTAGAGCCAAATGTTATTACTTCTCTTAAGAAAGTAATGTAAAATTCAAATTGAAATCAGATAATTGATATAATCTTGTTTTATTGAGCTCTGAACTGGTTTTTATGTACTTTTTGAGTATTATAATAACTTTGTGAGGTAGACAAAGTTACCAGGACAGGGATGAAGTTGGGGTAATTGAGATGACATGTAAGGACATGGGATGAAGTTGGGGTAATCGAGATGACATGTAAGGACAAGGTCAGATGTTAAGTTTATGTAAAAATTTGAAGTTTTGTTCATCATTCATATTTTGAAATAATTTTGATTTAAAAAAATATTGTGTTTAAAATAATGTTAGTTATCTGCAAAATGTATTTGGAAGTGCCCACTTAAAACTTACACAGAAGTCAACCATAATTCCAGTCCTATATTTTAATTTCTACAGTTTATAAATGTGATTGAAGATTAGCTGTTTAAAAAGAATTTCCCAGGGTCACACAGTCAGCAAGAGATAGAATTTGCCTTGCCCTTCAGCAGGAAGTTTTACTCATTCTCAGGTTGCTGAGTTCACCTTATACTCTTTCCACTTTATACTGTCTCATCAAAAATATACCACAGCTTGTTTTTGATTTAAAAAATGCTGGAGACATAAAATAATTATTTCCCTTCTATTTTTTTTAATGTCTTGACTTTTCTTCCTTGTCTTGTTTTCAAAAGGTAATTTTAATTTTATTTTCCTCCTATATTACTCTTGTATTTATATGTTGTTTTTCTATTTAGTGGCTTAGCAAAACATTCATCCTTGCTGTACCAATGTCGAATATTAACTGACAATTTGATTTCTACTACTTGTCAACTTTTCTATAAAAATGATAACTTAAAATGACTACATATCCCAAGCTTCTAAAGCAGCTATTAACAGTTGCAGTTATTCTTGTTATTCAGTTGCTCAGTCGTGTCTGGTTCTTTGGGACCCCATGGATTGTTAACCCTCAGGATCCTCTGTCCATGGGATTCCCAGGCAAGAATACTAGGGTGGGTTGCCATTTCCTTCTCCAGGGGATCTTTCCCACTCAGGGATTGAACCCACAACTCCCATATTGGCAGGTGGGTTCTTTACCACTGAGCCACCTGAGAAGAACCAGTTGTAGCTGTATGATTAAGTAAATTTAATGTAAATAGAAGTGCCCTGCATCAGTTTCTGGAATCCTCCCTTAAAAGCCATGCTGAGATATGCAAACTACCCCTTCTTGTTGTGGTTTCTTCTCTTCGAAATGCAGATATAGTAGTTGTGGCTGAAACAGTCATCTCTGATCATGAAGTAACCTCAGCAATTAAGGCCATGTATTGAAAAAAAATAGAATAGCTATGGGACAGAACTATTATAGATAGCCTAGGGGCTCCCTTGGCTTCCCAGGTGGTACGGCGGTAAAGAATCTTTCTGCCAATGCAAGAGAAATGGGCAACCCACTCCAGTATTCTTGCCTGAGATGTACCATAGACAGAGGAGCCTGGCAGACTACAATCTATGAAGCTGCAAAGAGTTGGACACAACTGAGCAGGCACACATGCAAAGGCTCCCTACCTATCTGAAATTTTACATGAGACAGAAATTCATGTTATATTATTTATTCCAATTTAAGTTTAAGTCATACCTACTCTAAATGAACATCTGATTACTAATACCAGGGAAGCAGATGAGATTACTTTGTGACAATGTCATTTAATTATTTTAAGCCAAAAACATCAGAGTTCTGTAAAAGATAAAGAGTTATCAAATGAAATGAATGAAGGATTTTTCAGCCAAAGTAATTCCTTTTAGACCCAGGTAAGACTCTTACCTTTATGTCCATTAAATACCTTTCCATATTCCTGCTCATTCTGAGTTTTTCTCTCTTATAACCCCAATCACACCATTCTTTTAAGCATCTGTTAATTTGTCTGGGTGTCACTAGACTGTGAGATCCTTGTTTTGAAATTTCAGCACAGAATACAAGGTTCACAAAGGATCTCAATAAAGATTGCAAAGATAATGAACGAATAAAATATTTTCTCTTTTTCCAAGGTCAGCGTTATTCAAATCAATCCAAAATAAAATGGAGATAATATTCTAAATAATTTTTCTTTAAATTATCAAGTAACTGAGAGCAATCTGCTATGTACAGTATGAAACACCAAATAATTCATTTTATATACAACTTTACTATCTCAATGCCAATGTTATTCTTCCCACTTGCTATGTATTTCAGTGTTCCCTTATGCGTATGCGTCCTTTGGCCTAGTAATTCCTGTTAGCTCATATCAATCTCAGATATATACTTCCACTTAGAAATAAAAGTCATGATAATGGACTGAAATCACTTCAATTCTTGGACAATGGATATGGAAGGGATGGAGAGCTAAAACAGCATTAACATCTTTTAACTGAAATCAATTTAGTACATTTTAATGCTCAGAATTTTTCACTCTTATTCAAATGAAAATTTCTTAAAATGCACTCTCTCCAATTGCAGAGTAAATCATTATAGAGAAAAGTGTATGATATCTATTCATATCTAGCATATATTTTGAATTTCAAGACATGTGTCAGCATGAATGTATTTTTTCCTTTTCTTTTATAAATTATTATAAAATGTTAAATCAAGTTTGCACTATAAGCATCATATAAATGTCTTTGTACTGCCTAATAAATTATGCTAGCTGAACTCTTTTCTTAAATTATTTTTAATAAGTAAGGAATCTAAATGGAAATGAATCATATGCTTGCACTATTGCTGTCAAAATGAGTTTGCATAAAAAGAATATATATTAATATTGCATAGAGAGGCCTTTAGGAAAAAAAGAATGTGGTTGTAGTATTTATAAAAGGAATACTTTTCTGAGTTAAATTTTAGGAGTAATTTTATATTCTTTTATTCTGTTACATTAAATACTATCACATTAAAAATATCAAAGTAAAATGCTCATATTAAAATATTATATGTCACATTTTAAAGAATATACCAATCTTCCACAGTCCTTTTTCAACTCTTCCTCATTTTCTTCAAATGAATCAAATGCAGATTAAGCTTTCCTTCTGATCTTCCTGGACTTTTCCTAGACCTTTGAGTTCAAACTTCACACCTAAACTAGCTAACTTTGTATGGTACCATAAAGAAAGGATGAACAAGATGTGAAACATGTAGGTTATCTTACTTATTACATTCTTGGGGCAATTTCCCCAAACTTTGCAAACTTCCAATTTTCTATAATATATAATACTGCTTCCAGTGAGGTAACCCTGTGAAAATTACTTTAATACATTTGGAAAGTATATATTTAAGAATTACTTTTATTCAAGGAGACATCTCTGAGTAGGCAATTTGGGGAGAAGGTTGTCTAGGTTTTCACTGAAAATTTTGGAGACAAAAGTAAACATTACTTTGTCCCACAGTCAAAAACCCAGTATTCCAGTAATGTCATGGAAGATGGGAGAGTATGAATCTCTAAGAATAATTCCCTCCAACAAAACAACTATTGGGTTAGCAAGAACTATGGAATCAACTATTTTTGAACTTTGTAGTCTACTGGAACACTTGCAGCATTCAGATTACCTGATGAAGAAAGGCTAGTAACATTGAATGAATTTCAGTGCTTAGCATGGCAGCTTTCTTCAGCCTCACAGCAGGCAACCAAATTAAAGGCCTGGTTTCAATTATACTCAGACACAATTTTAAGTAGTCTGTGATAATTCTAAAATGCATACTGTAATCTCTAGGAAAGGAATGAAGAATCAATGACAACCAAAGGAGTTCTGGGTAATAAACCCATAGAACAGAGAGACTGGCATAAAAAAAAAAAAAAAAGACTGAAATGACGCAGAAAACAGAAAGAAGGCAGAAAAAGAGAAAGAACAATGTGGCAAAAAGTTTCTAAATCAAACATATCTTACCCCCATCAATCCTATAAAGGTAAATGGATTAAACACTTAACGTTTAAAGTTGATATTTTCAAGCTAGGGAAAAATAGATGTTAGGTAAATTATGAAAAGTTAAAAGATAGCAAAAGATTCAAACAGTAAGCATAAGCAGGCTAGTGGGACTATGAAGTGAAGTGAAAGTCACTCAGTCATGTCTGACTCTTTGTGAGCCCATGAACTATACAGTCCATGGAATTCTCCAGGCCAGAGTACTGGAGTGGGTAGACTTTCCTTTCTCCAGGGAATCTTCCCAACCCAGGGATTGAACCCAGGTCTTCTGCATTGCAGGCAGATTCTCTACCAGCTGAGCCACAAGGGAAGTCCAAGAATACTGAAGTGGGTGGTCTATCCCTTCTCCAGTGGATCTTCCCAGCCTGGAATCCAACCAGAGTCTCCTGCATTGCAGACAGATTCTTTACCCAGTGAGCTATGAAGGAAGCCCTCATGGAACTGTAACAATGTCAAACAGCAGAGGGAAGGAAAGGAGTGTTACCACTAGTAATGAGAGATTTTATAAGGATGATGATGAAAGAAAATATTTACAAGTGAAATTCAGCATAGATAGCAGCTATAATTGAAATGTAAGATATATGGAAGAAACATTTTTAGAAATACAAAGATAAATAGATAAATCCACATTCATAGTTGCGAATTTTAACATAGCTTTTAGTAGGTGATGAACAAATTGCCAACAAATTTGTAAAAATGCAGATTTGAATGATGCTCTTATCTAAAGTGACCTAATAGAAATTAATAGAACACTACATCTCTAAATAAGGCAATGTATATGTAATATTCATATAAATCTTATTTTAAGACAAAAAACAATTTTCAAAATACTTTAAGTCTGAAACTTTACTGAATATGCTCTCTAAACATAGTAAGAATAAAGTAGAATTAAATAATATTGGCATAGCTAGAAAACCTCTAAATACTTAGAAAGTAAGTCACTCAATTCTAAATAGTCCAAGAATCAAATAAAAATTACAAAGAAAATTATATTTGTGTGTGAACATATGTGTGCATGGTTCATAGGAACGGTAATTTAAAAATCCATCGGTATTTGAAGAATTTAGCCAAAATAGTGCTTAAGAGTAAATCTATGCCTTTAAATGCTTATTTTAGAAAAGAAGACAGGCTTACAGTCAATAATCTAAGAATACATAAATGAAAGGAAAGCTATAACATGATTATGGATTTGGAAGCTCAATATTAAGATGACTATTAAGATCAAATTAATCTATAATTTCAATTTAGTGCCAATCAATACTCAGTACACATTTTTCTCAAAATTAACTGATTCTAAAATTCATATGCAATTTCAACATATCTAAATATCCAAGACAATCTTGTAAAAAGAACTTTATCCAAATTAAAGCCTTACTATAAAGCTATGCTAATCAAGACAGGGTGATGTTTACGCAAGAGTGAAAATATAGGGAAATGATATGAAAAACGTAGTCTGGAAACTGATTCAAAGTTATACATCTAGTAGATTTTACTAGGTACAAAAATAATGCTTATATATATACTTTTATATATATATATATGACCCCTGACACAAGATAAGATGCACAAAATCTTCAAAATCCTTAACAGTCTCAAAAGTTAATAATAAATAAATAAATAAAACCAATGATCCACTTGAACATTAATTTGTAAAAGTTGATTGTGCATACACAGAAAGGCAGTTTGCAAAACAGGAACACTCAACTAAAGGATGGGATAGGCTCAAGGTCTATTTCTATAAAACAGATCAAATAGTGTGAAGGCAGTGAGGGCTTATTCTTTACACTGATTGATTACAATAAAATTTTCTTAAAGAAAAGGGAATTGAGTACTGGTTATCTCATATCAATTTTGGTTGCTATTTAAGATTTACTTATCTTTTTAAGACTTCCCTGGTGGCTCAGATGGTAAAGCATCTGTCTACAGTGTGGGAGACCTGGGTTTGATCCCTGGGTCAGGAAGTTCCCTGGAGAAGGAAATGGCAACCTACTCCAGTACTCTTGCCTAGAAAATCCCATGGACGGAGGAGCCTTGGTGTCCATGGGGTCGCAAAGGGTTGAACACGATTGAGTGACTTCACTTTCTTTCACTTTATCTTTTCAAAGGCAAAAGCAAGTGTTGACTCAGGTGAAGTTAACCTCACTTATCCTGCAAAATTAGCTATTATTAAATTAAGTTGTGCTTCAGTGACTAACTGGTCTGTCTGCTCAGGTAATTTTCAGTTATGATCTCTGTTTCTGTCTGATTTTAATAGTAGTAAATAAAATTCATGTCAAAATCATAAACTATTTTAAATCTGAGAACAAGTGTTGAGGATAGAGATCAACCAGAACTTTAATTTTAGAGGATACTTTAGCCTTATTCTGTAAAGTTAAATATAATCCACTCTGTGACAATACTCCCAGATATTAAAGATAAATGAAAATATATGTTCATAAATGATCTGTACACAAATGTTCATTTCAGTTTTACTCACGGAAACCAAATGTCCATAAATGAGTCAAGGGATCAGCCAGTTGTAACATGTTTATTAAGCAATAGAAAGGAACATTGAACAATATAGTTAAATCTCAAAAATATGCTCTATACACATACTATTTACTATACAAATTCTATGATTTCATTTATATGAATTTTTAGAGCAGGCAAAATGAAGATTTGGTAATAGAAATTAGAAAAGTAGTTGCCACTTTGTAGGGTTCAGAGGTTGACAATTAAAGAGTCACAATACACTTTCTAGGTTGATAGGGGTTATGCAACTGTCAAAACTAACACAATTAAAAGTGTGCATTTCACTTATATAAAGGATACATCAATTTGAAAAAAAAGAAAAAGTAAAAAAGTGGCCTAAAACAAATATAGATTAAAATGTTTCCATGAGTATTAAAAAGAGTTTGTCAATATGTTCATTCAAAAAAGAAATGATAATATGATTAAAGGTGTTGGGTACAAATGTCTGTAGGCAAAATGAAATCAGAGCTCTATCAGCTGTCTGTGTAGAAAGTTTTCACCTTGGATTTATCACCAATGATGAATGGATTTTAATATTACCAAAATCAATACTAATAGCACCTGTGAACTTGATTACAGTATTGCCTGCATAATTATGTGAATTTAAAAAAATGTATTCCTCTAGATTTACAGTTTTCCTTTTTCAGGAAGATTGAATATTTTATGAAGAGGCAACCTGTTAACTCACCAATAATATACTCTGTAGTTTCAAAACATCCATATTTAGGAGAGTAGAAAAAGGTATAATAATTGTTTTCAGCATCTTCCTAAGATAGCTGGGTTTCCTGAAGCTTTATCCACATCATGGCTAGAGACGCCTCCTAAATTTGCTTTACCAATAAATCTGTGTTTATCTGCTTTATACTGAGGCTTCTCAAAAGACTGTATTAATGTATTGTTGGATTTGGATTGCTAGGATTTTGTTGGCATTTTGTGTATATTTTCATCAGTGATATTGGCCTGTAATTTTCCATTTTTTGTAGTGTCTTTGGTTTTGATATCAAGGTGATGATGGCCTCATAGAATGAGTTTGGGAGTGTTCCTTCTGAAATTTTGGGTAAATAATTTCAGAAGGATAAATGTTAATTTTTCTCTAAATATTTGACAGAATTTGCCCTTGAAGCCATCAGGTCCTGGACTTTTGTTTGTTGGGTGTTTTTAAATCACAATTTCAATTTCAGTACTTGTGATTGATATATTCATATTTTCTATTTCTTCCTGGTTCCATCTTGGGAATAATACCTTTTTAAAAACTTGTACATTTATTTCCAGGTTGTCCATTTTATTGGCATATTATTGCTTATAGTAGTCTCTTACAATTCTTGTATTTCTTTACTGTCCACTGTAAGTTCTTTTCATTTCTAATTTCATTGACTTGAGCACTTTCCCTTTTTCCCTTGACGAGTCTGGCTAAAGATTTATCAATTTTGTTTATCTTTTCAAAGACTAGCTTTTAGTTTCATCAAACTTTTCTATTGCTTTGTTCATTTCTATTTCATTTATTTGTGCAGTTATCACATGAATGGATAAAGAAGATGTAATACATATATAAAATGGAATATTACTTAGTCAATAAAAAGAATGAAATAGTGTCATTTGTAGCAACATGGATGGACCTGGAGATTATCCTAATAAGTGAAATAAGTCAGACAGAGGAAAAACAAATATATGATATTACTATATGTAAAATCTAAAAATGATGATACATGTAAGCTTATTTACAAAACAGAAACAGACTCACAGTCTTAGAGAATAAACTATGGTTATTGGGAGGAAAGATAGGGGAAGGGATAGTCTGGGAGTTTGAGACTGACATATACATACAACTATATTTAAAATAAATGACCAGGACCTATTTATTTAGAGGGAATTCTGCTCAAGATTCTATAATAACTTAATTGGGAAAATAATTTGAAAAAGGATAGTTACCTGTATATGTATAACTGAGTCATCTTGCTTTACACTTGAAACTAATATAACAATGTTAATGAACTATGCTCCAATACAAAATAAAAATTATTTTAAAAGAAAAAATAAATAAATACAAACAAAAGCTACCCATCCCCATATGTAAAACAGATCAGTATTTGCCAAGGGCAAGGGTGGGAAGAACTTAATGCAAACAAGCACAAAAGCTTTTTCGGTTTATCAAAATGTTCTACATCTTAATTGTGGTGGTATTTACACAACTGTATAACTTTTTCAAACTTCATAGACAGTACATGTAAAAGTTGAGAAAATTATGTGCATCTAACCTTAAAAAAATTCAAAGCTTGATTGAAGCAGATGCTCTACATTCTGGCAAAAGCCTTCTCAAGAAATATGATGTCATATGTTTGTTTACTTTTGCCATCCCTTCTCAGCTTGGATATTTAGTATGCTATGTATACAGAATTGAGCTAGTAGACAGGGAGACATGCCCAGCATTTCCTAAAATTAAGTAAACACACATTAGCACACAATAAGTAAATGAGAAGGAAAGAAGGAAGGAAAAAAGGAAGGAAATATTTTCTCTTAGTATCCCACTGTATCCCCTTTATCTTTCTTATACTAGCAGAAATATGCATTGAGAAAAAAATCTAGGAAAATATTGCCTCCATTTTCTTCCTTCCCTCTCACTTTTTATCTCATCAAATATGGCCCTTTTTACACGTTATTTCTTTCTGTTATGGTCAGATATTTTTAATTACTATTTTAATTACCTACAATCTGTCGATGTTGTCTTATTGTCTAGGTTTTTGTTTTGTTTTGTTTAGTGTTCCATATGCTCTTAAAAAAAAAAATGTGTACTCTATTATAGGTGGGTGCAATAGTCTCCATAATTGTCAATTAGATAAATTTGGTTGAAAATATTGTTCAGGTCTTGGATATCTTTACTCATTTTCTGATTGTTTTGTTTATTACTGAGAAAAGATGGTTGAAGTCACGAACTACATATGTGATGTGATGTACCTCACTTTTCAGTATTGTCAGTGTTTGTTTCATGTATTTTGGAGCTCTGTTGCTTGATGTACACACATTTAGGATTATTATGTCTTCTTTATCACTGGTTACATTGTTTTTACTGAAATATACATTATTTTATATTAATGCAACCTCTCCAGCTTTCTCTTGGTGTTGGTGTACATGGTTTTCTACCATTTCATTTTTAATTTTTATTTAAAATAAATTTCTTATGCACATCAAGTGGTTGGGTGATGTTTTCTAACTCACAATCTGACAATCTCTTTCCATTTTTTTAGATCATTTTGATTTAACTTAATTTTTATAAAGTTCCATATAGTGCTCTCATTGTACTTTTTTTTTTTCTGTTTGTCCACTCTGTTTTGTTTTTCCTTTGGTCCTACATTTGTGGCTTGTTTTTGGTTATATGAACTTTTAAGTATTATTTATTTACCATTGGAATTTTTATTTTTGTATATACCCAAAGATTTGCTCTTTCTGTTGCTCTTCCATCATTCTCAAATTTCCAAGTAACTCTCTTATATTTTTCCTTTTATACTAAAATATATTCTTTAGTTTTTCTTTTAGAACAATCTTAATGGAAGAAAATTTTCTTGGTTTTCCTTCATTCATGACTTCATTAAGCCTTCATGCGTTGACTTCATAATTTTTGTTGCAAAATAGCTCTGATAAAATCCCAAGATAAGACCTATAGATTTATATACATAATTAAAACATCTTTTTCAGCTCGCTATCTCTCTCAGAGTTTTCGAGGCAGGCAGGGGCCATCTTATCACTTTTCCTGGCTGGAAAATTGGTTCTATATTAAACTTTTGGCTACCATGTCACCAAGAAGCAACATGACTGGGGCCAAGCCTTGGTACAAAACCAACAGAGATAAAGAAGTGTAGCGGCAACAGAAGTAATTTTTATTCTATGATAATTGTTTGTCCAAGTTTTCACTACCCTTCATGATGCATGTGTTTTTGAGTACTTTCAATAGTCCTCAGCTAATTGTTTCTTTTGTAGCTTTTTCTTTTATTCACTGATTGATTGCATCGCTTAATGTCCACCAGTCTGCAAATTTCCCAGTTTACTTGCTATTATTGAATTCAAACTTTATCCAGCTGTAGTTAGGAAGTTACTTTATTCAATAATTTTTAAAGTCTATTTAGATTCTGATTTGTAGCCTAATATATGGTCTATCATGAAAAATGTCTCATGGGCACTTGAGAAGAATTTGTATGCTTTTATTATTGGGTAGAGTGTTCTCTATATGTTTATAGGATTCAGCTGGTTTTTTGTATTATTTAGTTCTTTGGTTTGCTTACTTACCTTCTGTCTGGTTGTTCTATAATTACTAAGAGTTGAATATTGAAATCTCCAACCATTTTTGTAGAATTGTCTAGTCCCTTAAGCTCTATGTTTTTTTTTTTTCTGCTTTATATGTTTTGATGGTATGTTACTAGATACATAAATATTTATAATTGTTAAATCAACTGACTGTATTAAACCTTTTATTAAATATCTATTGTCCCCATCTATCCTTTTTTATTTAAAAATCTAATTTTTTTCTGATATTAGTAAAGCCCCTATTGTTCTCTTTTGCATGTAAATATTGCATGGACTATCACTTACCATCCCTTTGCTTTCAACCTATTCATATTTGGATCTAATGTGACTCTCATAGATACTATAAAATCAAATTATGTTTCATCTATTTTGCCATTCTCTTGTTTTTTGATTGGAGAGTTTAATCCTTTAATGGTCAAAGTGATCACCAGTAAGGAGAGAATTGCTTCTGTCATTTGATATATTTATATGCCCTATACATTTTGTTCCCCATTTTTGGCATTAAAAACATTTTTGGGTTTAACTAATTTTTCATAAGAAAATATTTAACTTCCTTTTTATTTCATTTTGTATATATTTTACAGCTATTTTGGGGGTTTCCATGGAGATTACATCTAACCTTCTAAGTTCATAACACACTATTTGAATAATTAGCATCTTAACCTCAATAACATGCAAAAACATTACTCCTTTACAGCTCTGTCCACACTTCTTTGGTTATTGATGTCACAATATTATGTCTTTATACATTATGTGTCCCAAAACATAAACTAATAATTCTTTTAAACTTTAATCTCTTAAATTATGCAGAAAGCAAAAACTATACAGAGTTATAAACCAAAGTTACAATAGTATTAGCTTTTAGATGATTTTAATATATATACATATAAGTCTCTGAGATCACATTCAAAACATAGTAGAACTGAAAATATTATTACAATATTACTGGCTTTATGTATTATATACAAATTTAATACATTTTTCATGTTTTTAAGTTTTTGAGTTCTCTGTTTCTTTATATGATTTCACGTTATTGTCTAGTGTCTTTTTATTTCACCCTGAAGAATTTTCTTGAACATTTTTAGAGAGCAGGTTTGGTGGTAAGAAAGCTCAGATTTTATTTAATTAATTAATCATTTATTTGCTGTAACTCTTGAAGAACATTTTTAAGGAATATAGGATTCTTGATTAACTTTTTTTTAGCACTTTGAATATATTGGTCCACTGATCCCTGACCTCACTATTTTTGATGAGAAATCTGCTCATAATATTTTGGTGATTTCTTGTATGTGATAAGTCATTTCTCTCTTGCTGATTTCAAGACTCTCCTTTTCTTTCTTTCAGTTCCTAAAGGTTGACTAAAATGTCTAAGTGTGTTCTTTTTGGAGTTAATAATATTTGGAATTTATTGAACTTCTTTGATATTTTATATCTTTTATTGAATCTGGGAAGTTTACAAGCATTGTTTCCTCTCTCTTTTCTCTCTCGAGCTCCCACAGTGAATATTTGGATCTGTTTGACTGTGTCCCATAATTTGCTAGGACTCTGATTACTTTTTCAGTCTTTCTTATATTCCTTATAATGAATAATTTCCATTTTCTATCTTCAAGTTCACGGATTATTTGTTCTGCTTAGACAAATCTGATTTAAAATCCCTCTAATAAATTTTTAATTTTAGAGATTGTATTTTTCAAGTCCGATTTTTTTTTTGCAATATTTTCTCTTTATTGATATTTCCACTTTGGTTATTAATCATTCTGTAGATGACACCACCCTTATGGCAGAAAGTGAAGAGGAACTAAAAGCCTCTTGATGAAAGTGAAAGAGGAGAGTGAAAAAGCTGGCTTAAAGCTCAACATTCAGAAAAAAAGATCATGGCATCCAGTCCCATCAGTTCAGTTCAGTTCAGTTCAGCCGTTCAGTCGTGCCCGACTCTTTATGACCCAATGAATTGCAGCAAGCCAGGCCTCCCTGTCCATCACCAACTCCCAGAGTTCACTCAGACTCACATCCATCGAGTCAGTGATGCCATCCAGCCGTCTCATCCTCTGTCGTCCCCTTCTCCACCTGCCCCCAATCCCTCCCAGCATCAAAGTCTTTTCCAATGAGTCAACACTTTGCATGAGGTGGCCAAAGTACTGCAGTTTCAGCTTCAGCATCATTCCTTCCAAAGAAATCCCAGGGCTAATCTCCTTCAGAATGGACTGGTTGGATCTCCTTGCAGTCCAAGGGACTCTCAAGAGTCTTCTCCAACACCACAGTTCAAACGCATCAGTTCTTCAGTGCTCAGCCTTCTTCACAGTCAAACTCTCACATCCATACATGACCACAGGAAAAACCATAGCCTTGACTAGATGGACCTTTGTTGGCAAAGTAATATCTCTGCTTTTGAATATGCTATCTAGGTTGGTCATAACTTTTCTTCCAAGGAGTAAGCATCTTTTACTTTCATGGCTGCAATCACCATCTGCAGTGATTTTGGAGCCCCCAAAATAGTCTGAAACAGTTTCCACTGTTTCTTCATCTATTTCCCATGAAGTGATGGGACCGGATGCCATGATTTTTGTTTTCTGAATGTTGAGCTTTAAGCCAACTTTTTCATTCTCCTCTTTTACTTTCATCAAGAAGCTTTTTAGTTCCTCTTCACTTTCTGCCATAAGGGTGGTGTCATCTGCATATCTGAAGTTATTAATATTTCTCCCAGCAATCTTGATTCCACCTTGTGTTTCTTCCAGTCCAGCATTTCTCATGATGTACTCTGCATAGAAGTTAAATAAGCAGGGTGACAATATACAGCCTTGATGTACTCTTTTTTCCTATTTGGAACCAGTCTGTTGTTCCATGTCCAGTTCTAACTGTTGCTTCCTGACCTGCATACAGATTTCTCAAGAGGCAGGTTATGTGGTCTGGTATTCCCATCTCTTTCAGAATTTTCCAGTTTATTGTGATCCACACAGTCAAAGGCTTTGGCATAGTCAATATAGCACAAATTGATGTTTTTCTGGAACTCTCTTGCTTCTTCCATGATCCAGAGGATGTTAGCAATTTGATCTCTCATTCTTCTGCTGTTTCTAAAACCAGATTGAACATCAGGGAGTTCATGGTTCACATGTTGCTGAAGCCTGGCTTGGAGAATTTTGAGCATTACTTTACTAGCATGTGAGGTGAGGTGAGGTGAGGTGAAGTCGCTCAATCGTGTCCAACTCTTTGCGATCCCGTGGACTGTAACCTACTAGACTTCTCTGTCCATGGGATTCTCCAGGCAACAGTACTGGAGTGGATTGCCATTTCCTTCTCCAGGGGATCTTCCTGACCCAGTGATCAAACCCAGGTCTCCTGCATTGGAGGCAGATGCTTTAACCTCTGAGCCACCAGGGAAGCCCTACTAGCATGTGAGATGAGTGCAATTGTGCAGTAGTTTGAGCATTCTTTGGCATTGCCTTTCTTTGGGATCGAAATGAAAACTGACATTTTCCAGTCCTGTGGCCACTGCTGACTTTTCCAAATTTGCTGGCATATTGAGTGCAGCACTTTCACAGCATCAGCTTTCCAGTCACATCACTTCATGGGAAATAGATGGGAAACAGTGGAAACAGTGTCAGACTTTATTTGGGGGGCTCCAAAATCAGTGCAGATGGTGATTGCAGCCATGAAATTAAAAGACGCTTACTCCTTGGAAGAAAAGTTATGACCAACCTAGATAGCATATTCAAAAGCAGAGACATTACTTTGCCGACTAAGGTCCGTCTAGTCAAGGCTATGGTTTTTTCCTATGGTCATGTATGGATGTGGGAGTTGGACTGTGAAGAAGGCTGAGCGCTGAAGAATTGATGCGTTTGAACTGTGGTGTTGGAGAAGACTCTTGAGAGTCTCTTGGACTGCAAAGAGATCCAACCAGTCCATTCTGAAGGAGATCAGCCCTGGGATTTCTTTGGAAGGAATGATGCTGAAGCTGAAATTCCAGTACTTTGGCCACCTCATGCAAAGTGTTGATTCATTGGAAAAGACTTTGATGCTGGGAGGGACTGGGGGCAGGTGGAGAAGGGGACGACAGAGGATGAGATGGCTGGATGGCATCACTGACTCGATGGATGTGAGTCTGAGTGAACTCTGGGAGTTGGTGATGGACAGGGAGGCCTGGAGTGCTGTGATTCATGGGTTTGCAAAGAGTTGGGCACGACTGAGCAACTGAACTGAACTTACATCTGTTTTTGTTTATTTAAACGTTGTCAAACAGCTCTTCTAAAGTTTTTCTAAACTGATCTGCTGGTGGGCCTTTTCCAGGTTTCTGTGATGGCACCCCACTGCAGTCCTCTTGCTTGGAAAATCCCATGGACGGAGAAGCCTGATAGGCTGCAGTCCATGGGGTCGCAGAGTCAGACACGACTGAGCGACTTCACTTTCACTTTTCACTTTCATGCATTGGAGAAGGAAATGGCAACCTCCTTCAGTGTTCTTGCCTGGAGAATCCCAGGGATGGGGGAACCTGGTGGGCTGCCATCTGTGGGGTCACACAGAGTCGAACACGACTGAAGTGACTTAGTATAGTATAATATTTGTTATTTAAATCTATATTTTCCTTTGTTTGTACTGTAATTTTCTACTTTTTAGAATACAAATACAAATAAATTTGTCTTGGTGATACATTTATTAACATTTTTATAATGTGCCATTACAATTATTTCATTCAGTGTTGAAATAAAGAACTCTTATTATTAAAAAAAAATAGAATACCTTGTTTATTTTTGTTGAAAACTGTACATTTATACTTAATAGCAAGCTAACTCTAGAAGTCAGATTCTTCTTGTTCAACAAGGTTTGCTTTTTTTGTTGTTACTGCTTTTTAAAATTCTTATAACTTTATTTTGTATTATTCTTAGCTGTCTCTGTACTAAATAAGAATCACCTGAGGTGTAAAAGTAAAGTATTCTTTGGTCTTTTCTAAGTCTGCACCTTTTCCTGGGCTTGCATGATTATTTCCTCATTTTCTTTGTTTATATATTTGCTTCTGTATAGCCTAGTCTTTAAAATATGACTCCCAAAAAGGGGAAAAAGTTTTAAAAAATATAGAAGATGGAGAGAAAAGGCACTGGAAATTTAAATTGTCTAGAAGTCATTTCAGCTACAGAGGGAGGGGTTTGCAACATGGAAGGAAGAGTAATAACTATGTACGCTGGGCTTGTAATCTGTACCTTTGTGATCAGAAGCAACAATCAAAGCATAGATTCCACTCATTTGGAATATAGGTTCTATTTTTCAAAACTTACCCTTTGCAAGCTGTGTGTAAGCTGTTCAAGGACTATGTGCCCAACTACCTACCACAGGTCTGGGGTGGAATAAGGGTAGCTGCTAATGTATTAAGAGCTGAAATTAACAGAAATTAGTCTCAAGTTACCCTTCAAGTCTTCCCTGCAAAATGCAAGCCTTCTATACACTCCAGAAGTACAAAATGGTCACATCAGGAAAAAAAAAAAAACTATGATCATGGCATCTGGTCCTATCACTTCATGGCAAATAGATGGGGGAAAATGGAAACAGTGGCAGATTTTCTTTTCTTGGACTCCAAAATAACTGTGGTTGGTGACTGGAGCCATGAAATTCAAAGCAAAGCTATGACAAACCTAGACAGTGTATTAAAAAGCAGAGAGATCACTTGCCAACTAAAGTCCATATAGTCAAAGCTATGGTTTTTCCAGTAGCCGTGTGTGGATGTGAGAGTTGAACCATAAAGAAGGCTGAGCACCAAATTGATGCTTTTGAATTGTGGTGCTGGAGAAAACTTTTGAGTCTTTTGGATAGCAAAGAGATCAAACCAGTCAATCCTAATGGAAATCAATGCTGAATACACATTGGAAGGACTGATGCTAAAGCTGAAACTCCAATACTTTGACACCTCATGCAAAAAGACCCTGATGCTGGAAAAGATTGAGGGGAAGGAGGAAAGGGGGGCAATAGAGGATGAGATGTTTGGATGGCATCACCAACTCAGTGGACACGAGTTTGAGCAAACTCTGGGAGGTAGTGAAGGACAAGGAAATCTGGCATGCTGTAGTCCAAGGAGTTGCAAAGAGCTGGACATGAAGTTAGTGATTGAACGACAACTATGCATCAGGCAAATTCTGCCAGTGTGATTATTATTTAGATGGGTAGACAAATTCCTGATGCTTCCTATGACACTATCATCCCAGAATCTTCTCTGCTGACTAATTGCTTTTTGTATTTTCTTCAAAATTTTCTGTTCTATTCAGCAGGAAAGAAAGATTACAGTAGACATTTAATTTTAGCCAGAATCATTTATATAGTTGTTTAAAGCCACATGCATATGTAACTTTGATTGAAATAAATACAAATAAATAATATAATATTATTTTCTGCCAATTTTCAAAAATATAAATTCAATATCATTATACAAATAAATATATATTATATTGCATATCCCATCATTAGTATAATCAAATGTATTATGTACAGGAAAAAATGAAAAGTGAAAGTTGCTCAGTTGTGTCTGACTTTTTGTGAGCCCATGTACTATACAGTCCATGGAATTCTCCAGGCCAAAATACTGGAGTGGGTAGTTGTTTCCTTCTACAGTGGATCTTCCCAACCCAGAGATTGAACCCAGGTCTCACATATTGCAGGCAGATTCTTTACCAGCTGAGCCATCAGGGAAGACCGTACAGGAAAAAAAGAAGAAAAACAAGTGTATTTCTTCTCTGTATTAAATTTCTTTGAAAATTTTCTGGTTATAAATAAAATATCATTTACAACATTTTTTTTCTGAAGACATATAGATGACCAGAAGGCACATCAGAAGATGCTCAAAATCACTAATTATCAGTTCAGTTCAGTCACTTAGTCACATCCCACTATTTGTGACCGCATGAATCCACAGCACCCCAGGCCCCCTGTCCATCACCAACCCCCAGAGTTCACCCAAACTCATGTCCAATGAGTCGGTGATGAGATCCAGCCATCTCACCCTCTGTCGTCCCCTTCTCCTCCTGCCCCCAATCTCTCCCAGCATCAGAGGATTTTCCAATGAGTCAACTCTTTGCATCAGATGACCTAAGTATTGAAGTTTCAGCTTTAGCATCAGTCCTTTGAAAGAACCAGCAGGACTGATCTCCTTTAGAATGGACTGGTTGGATATCCTTGCACTCCAAGGAACTTTCAAGAGACGTCTCCAACACCACACTTCAAAAGCATCAATTCTTCAATGCTCAGCTTTCTTCATAGTCCAACTTTCACATCCATACATGACCACTGGAAAACAATAGATTTGGTTAAATGGATCTTTGTTGGCAAAGTATGCCTCTGCTTTTGGATATGCTATCTAAGTTGGCCATAACTTTCCTTCCAAGGAGTAAGCTTCTTCTAATTTCATAGCTGCATTCATGATCTACAGTGATATTGGAGCCAAAAAAAAAAAAAAACCTAAAGTGAGACAGTTTCCACTGTTTCCCCATCTATTTCCCATGAAGTGATGGGAACAGATGCCATGATCTTCGTTTTCTGAATGTTGAATTTTAAGCCAACTTTTTCACTCTGCTCTTTCACTTTCATCAAGAGGCTTTTTAGTTCCTCTTCACCTTCTGCCATAAGGGTGGTGTCATCTGCATATCTGAGGTTATTGATATTTTTCCCAGCAATCTTGATTCCAGCTTGTGTTTCTACCAGCCCAGCGTTTCTCATGATGCACTATGGATATAAGTTAAATAAGCAGGGTGACAATATACAGCCTTGACGTACTCCTTTTCCTATTTGGAATCAATCTGTTGTTTCATGTCCAGTTCTAAATGTTACTTCCTGACCTGCATATAGATTTCTCAAAAAGCAGGTCAGGTGGTCTGGTTTTCTCATCACTTTCAGAATTTTCCACAGTTTATTGTGATCCACACAGTCAAAGGCTTTGGCATAGTCAATAAAGCAGAAATAGATGTTTTTCTGGAACTCTCTTGCTTTTCGATGATCCAGCAGATGTTGGTCATTTGATCTCTGGTTCCTCTGCCTTTCCTAAAACCAGATTGAACATCTGGAAGTTTACAGTACACATACTGCTGAAGCCTGACTTGGAGAATTTTGAGCATTGCTTTACTAGCATGTGAGATGAGTGCAATTGTGCAGTAGTTTGAGCATTCTTCGGCATTGCTTTTCTTTGGAATTGGAATGAAAACTGACCTTTTCCAGTCTTGTGACCACTGCTGAATTATCCAAATTTGCTGACATATTGAGTGCAGCACTTTCACAGCATCATCTTTCAGGATTTGAAATAGCTCACCTGGAATTCCATCACCTCCACTAGGTTTGTTCGTAGTGATGCTTTCTTAGGCCCACTTGACTTCACATTCCAGGATGTCTGACTCTAAGTGAGTGATTACACCATCGTGATTATCTTGGTCATGAAGATCTCTTTTGTACAGTCCTTCTGTGTATTCTTGCCACCTCTTCTTAATATTTTCTTTTTCTGTTAGGTCCAGACCATTTCTGTCCTTTATCGCGCCCTCTTTGCATGAAATGTTCCCTTGGTATCTCTAATTTTCTTGAAGAGATCTCTAGTCTTTCCGATTCTGTTCCTTTCTTCTATTTCTTCGCACTGATCACCGAGGAAGGCTTTCTTATCTCTCCTTGCTATTCTTTGGAACACTGCATTCATATGCTTATATTTTTCCTTTTCTCCTTTGCTTTTCACTTCTCTTCTTTTCACAGCTATTTGTAAGGCCTCCCCAGAGAGCCGTTTTGCTGTTTTGCATTTCTTTTCTATGGGAATGATCTTGATTCCTGTCTCTTGCACAATGTTGCCAACCTTCATTCATAGTTCATCAGGCACTCTGTCTATCATATCTAGTCCCTTAAATCTATTTCTCACTTCCACTGTATAATCATAAGGGATTTGATTTAGGTCACACCTGAATGATCTAGAGGTTTTCCCTACTTTCTTCAATTTGAGTCTGAATTTGGTAATAAGTTCATTATCTGAGTCACAGTCAGCTCCTTGTCTTGTTTTTGTTGACTGTATAGAGCTTCTCCATCTTTGGCTGCAAAGAATATAATCAATCTGATTTCAGTGTTGACCATCTGGTGATATCCATGTGTAGAGTCTTCTCTTGTGCTGTTGGAAAATGGTGTTTGCTATGACCAGTGTGTTCTCTTGGCAAAACTCTATTAGTCTTTGCCCTGCTTCATTCCAAGGCCAAATTTGCCTGTTACCCCAGGTGTTTCCTGACTTCCTCCTTTTGCATTCCAATGAACAGGGAGGCCTGGTGTGCTGCGATTCATGGGGTCGCAAAGAGTCCGACATGACTGAGCGACTGAACTGAACTGATAATGAAAAGGACATCTCTTTTGGGTGTTCCAAAAATTCTTGTAGGTCTTCATAGAACCATTCAACTTCAGCTTCTTCAGCGTTACTGGTTGGGCATAAACTTGGATTACTGTGATATTGAATGGTTTGCCTTGTAAAGGAACAGAGATCATTCTCTTGTTTTTGTGATTGCATCCAAGTACTGCATTTTGGACTCTTTTGTTGATCATGATGGCTACTCCATTTCTTCTAAGGGATTCCTGCCTGCAGTAGTAGATATAATGGTCATCTGAGTTAAATTCACCCATTCCAGTCCATTTTAGCTCACTGATTCCTAGAATGTCAACGTTCACTCTTGCCATCTCCTGTGTGACCACTCCAATTTGCCTTGATTCATGGACCCAACATTCCAGGTTCCTATGAAACATTGCTCTTTACAGCATTAAATCTTGCTTCTATCACCAGTCCCATCCACAACTGGGTATTATTTTTGCTTAGCTCCATCCCTTCATTCTTTCTGGAGTTATTTCTCCACTGATCTCCAGTAGCATATTGGGAACTTACCAACCTGGGGAGTTGCTCTTTTAGTATCTTATCATTTAGCTTTTTCATACTGTTCATGGGGTTCTCAAGGCAGGAATACTGAAGTGGTTTGCCATTCCCTTCTCCAGTGGACCACATTCTGTCTGACCTCTCCACCATGACCCGCCCGTCTTGTTTGGCCCCACAGGGCATGTTAGTTTCATTGAGTTTGACAAGGCTCTGGTCCATGTGATTAGATTTGTAAATTAAAATTATATTGAAATACTACCTCACACCAGTCAGAATGACCATCATTAAAAAGTCCACAAACAGTTAATGCTGGAGGTACATTGTTGGTAAGAATGTAAATTGGTATAACAAACATGGAGATTGGTTTGGAGGTACCTTAAAAAACTAAAAGGAACTATCACATGATACATCAATTCCATTGCTGGGCTTTTATCTGGAGAAAACTATAATTCAAAAGAAGTATGTCACTGAATATTCATTGCAGCACCATTTAAAATAGCCAGAAAATGAAAGCAACCTAAATGTTTATAAAAGTTCATCAACAGAGGAGTAGATTAAGAAGATATGGTACATATATGCACTAGAATACTACTCAGATACAAAAAGAATAAATTCATGCCATTTGCAGCAACATAGATAGTCCTGGAGATTGTCATTCTAACTGAAGTCAGGCAGAGAATAACAAATATCAAAAGATGTGGCTCATACATATTATCTAATTTTAAAAATGACACAAATGACTTATTTACAAAGAAAAAACAGACTTATAGATATTGAAGCAAACTTATGTTACCTAGGGTGGCTATCGTTACCCTGGTGGCTCAGAGGGTAAAGCATCTGCCTGTAGTACGGGAGACCATGGTTTAATCCCTGGGTTGGGAAGATCCCCTGGAGAAGGAAATGGCAACCCATTCTGTTACTCTTGCCTGGGAAATCCCATGGACAGAGAAGCCTGGTAGGCTACAGTCTATGGGGTCCCAAAGAGTCAGACATGACTGAGTGACTTCACTTTTCACTTAGGGTTACCTATGGGGAAACATGGGAGGGGGAGGGATAAATCAGGACCTTGGGATGAACATACACACACTACTATGTATAAGATAGATAACCAACAAGGATCTACTGTATAGGAATACCAACTGTATATTGATATTGTAAATCAACTGCGGGGGGCGCTCCGCAGAAAGAGTGGAGGCAGTGGAACTTCCCTCAGCAAAGCTGAGGGGTTCCCGAGGAGAGGTGAGCCTGCTGTCTGCCAACCCAGCCCCTCGGCGAGCGAGAGACAATCAGACTCGACAGGGGTTCCGTCGAAGCAGTTCCGCTTTATTGTTGCAAACTCCCAACTTATATAGACAAACAGGAGGGTTTTAGGAGGGACTTTCCATAGTTGCACCAATCACATTAAAGGTCAAATTGTCACCTTCATTATAACAGGAGTCTATAGAGATCACACACTGTCTATGTGCACAGAAATCAAGAGAGCCAATTAAAAACTTTGACAGACAACATAGACCCTGCCCCCATCTCTTCCGCCAGGCGCCATCTTAGGTTTTCGACCGCAAAGCTAGCCCCTTTGTTTTTAAAGTTTCCCATTTAGGGCCCCACAATCAACTATATCCCAATACTTTTTTTTAAACTCAGACAAAAACATAGTTTCTCACTCTGTTCTATATGTTTCAGTATTTATTTTTATGAAGTTTAGAAATTCTGAATTGAGAAAAATTAGCACAATATTCTGGAGCTTATAATGAATAGTTAGAAGGGCATCATATTTTATCATGGCAATCTTTCCATATTATATCTAAATAGCTTAGAATTTTACAAAACCATTTTAAAGAATCTCTTAATTGTCCATCTGTATTAATATTATTTAATAGTCTTAATAAAAAATCATTCCATAGAATTACTTAGGAAATTAGTTGACTCATAGGATTCAAGATAGCACTGTTAAAATAGAAATAATTCTACACTGGTATTAAATTGTAATTGGGTTTAACAGGAGATATTCATTTTACTGCGAAATGCTAAAGAAAACCGAAGATTAATTTTTGTAAATTCCATCAAAGTAACTCTGCATTCAAAGAGCAATAAGCAGTCATGTACAGAAAGAGAAATATCCATACTGGTTTGATTCTTATGATTTTTGCTTTATGAAATGATGCATTAGTGTGGTGACTGGCAAAAAAGTAATGGCAGTAAAACTACTACATTTAAATAAATGAGTTATTTCTTGCATACTGGATGAAAAATTACAATAGAATTTTATCTATTTTAATATTGTCTGGTGGGTTTTGGTTTTATACTATTTTATCCTACCAGTTATGGTGAAATAAGAGTGCCCACTATTATCAATTTGCATACCTGCAACTCTCATTTTCATGTTGTGCAAACATTTGCATACCTACTCTGAAGAGAGGTAATCAGTGTACTGTGGCGAATAAATTCAGATGTTTTGGGGATTAAATGCTAAATTCTTTTGATTTAAACTTTAAAAGAAGACTAAAATTTACTTCTGTGTATTTTGATATTTAATGATCTAGAAGCATAGAAACGTTATCATCCAGAAAGTGTTTTATTATAAAAATTCATATATGTATGTTTTTAAATTACAAAGTTCTCTTCTAATCTTGTTTTTATAATGAAATTTAATTGTGTAATATAAGCATAAAATAGAGTAATGTGTCTTCTGTGTCACAAAATGAATATACAGAATAAATATATTATTTCTTCTTCAGCAGATCTCTTTTTAATCTTAAAGACAGAGAATTTTTTTCAGTGACCACACTGAAGATTTCAAACTAATTTTTAGTAAAATGAGAAGTCTTATAAAATATGGTTTTATCATATTTTGCAGCCTCCTTGATTTCCTAAGGGTGCTTCTATTTAATCCCAGCCATAATTTTAATGTGGTATTATTCATCTTGCATTATCAAATATGAAAGATAACGTATGTGAACATTGAAACTCTCTGAAGAAAGATATTTTGTAAATATTCTCTATTTGATAAATTTCTTTTATCCAGTATTCCTAGTTTTTACATTATTTTATGTTAACTTAATTTTAATAGTATAGAAATATAACATCATAAGTAAAATTATTTTTCTTTATCAGCTTCATTGTCTTTGCAATATGATCTCTTTGGAAAGATTGGTCCTCTCAAATGATCTAGAAACTGGATTGTTAAAAATAATTCATATGGCAATGTAAGTATCTGTGAAGGAGGTAAACAGTTGTATATATTTTAGAGAATTGATGCATAAAAATTTGTTTCAAATCCAAGATAAAAACAATTATCTCTTCCAAAATGCTGTTCATATGTATGCATGGTTTTAATTTCTTATAGACATTATAATTTATTTTTTTTTACCAAAATGAATATTTTTGTTCTGTTTTGCTGTTATGCTTCATTATCCTTTAACACAGGAATCCCATAATATAGTGATTTCCACTTAATTAGGAAACAAATACAGGAATTTTAGACTTGCACTCTGAAAATTCTGTCATGAGTCAGAGAAGAACAGAAGTACATTTGATCCCTTTGCTGGATGCAGGGGCTTCTCTACTTGTGTTTTTAGGAATACATAGGTTTATAATCAGACATACCTCATGAGATTAAAACTTACAAGAGCAAACTCCCAATGTCTTACAAAGCAAATTTATATGTGTATTGTTCTTAGCTTCCTACACTTTAGAATTGATCGGTAGAAATACATTTTAAAAGCAGAAAGTATAATCATTGTAAAAGCAGCTATTATTTATGAATGATTAATTAACATATAATTCTCTTTTAAGAAAAGATTTTTGAAAAAAAATGTATTCTTCTTGATGCTTTAGAAAAGTGTTAGGTATTTATTAAATAAATATGAAATCAATTGATAATATGCAATACATACATTTATTTTAAAACTATGATGTATATTAATTTATGGCATGATGAATGTGATCCTAAAATGTACAGTTTGTTAAGTTTTGACAAATATATCCAGTGGTGAGCTCATGTCACATTAAGATAAAAAATATTTTTATAGCCCCCAATTTACCTGTGGCTTTTTCTATATTCTGTCCCTTCTCCATCCCCACCATCCCTGGTAACAATTCATTTGTTTTCTGTCCATAGTTTTTTTTTTTTTTTTTAATCTTTTCTATGGGTTTGTGCTAAGTTGGATCTTCCCTCTCTAAGGATCGAACCCACTTCTCTTACCGCTCCTGCATTGTCAGGCAGATTCTTTACCACTGATGCCATCTCTTTTTCAGTTAATTATTGTACTATAAATTATTTAGGGTAAGGATTGAGATTCATTTTGGGGGCATTTTATTTGCTATTTTCCCATCATATGATGAAAAGACTTTTCTTATCGAATTACATGGCCACTTTTATTGAAAATAAATCATATGTGTGAGTTTTTTATGAGCTTTCTATTTTGTTGCTTTGTTATATTTTGTGTAATTGCAAGTTAAAACCACGAAGTCTTGACCTCTATACATATATATATATATATATATATATACACACATATATATGTATACACATATATACATATACATATATAGAGAGAGATGTATATCTCTATACCTATTGGTCCAGAAATAGGAAGTATGATTTCTCTCTTCATTCTGTGTATGTATCATCTTAAATGGCAGAACAATATATTTAAAAATTATAAATCCATGACAGGACAGCACTAATAAGAAAAATAAAACAGAAAGAGTACCTTCAGTTGTATAAAAACATTGAAAAAGTAATTAAGAATATAATAAATGTAATATTAGTGGATTTTTAAGAAAGTTCTATTAGAGTTCTCTAGAGAAAGAGAATCAACAGAATATATTTAATGGAAAAGATAGATATATTTATATAAGATATGTATGTATATATGTATACACATATATACATAGAGGAATCTAACTATGACATATATAGATATGTATCTATATATTTATAGATTTGATTAACTTGCATATAATTAAATATATTATAATTACACTTTATGTATAATATATCTATATATAATGAGACTTATTATGAGGAATTGATTCACATTGTTATGAAAGCTGAGAGGTCTTACAATTTGTCATTGCAAACTAGAGACCCAAGAAAGTAATGGGATAGTTAGAAAGTCTTAGAACTGGTGAGTCAATGGTGTAGATTTCAGTTCAAGTCTGAAGGCCTGAGAACTTAGTAATGCTAGCGGCAGGTGAAGATTGATGTTCCAGCTCAACAGTCAGGAAGAGAACAAATGCAGCTTTCCTCTGCCTTTTGTTATATTCAAGTCCTCAACAGAAAAAGAAAATGCCCACCCAAACTTGGGAGGACAACTACTTTGCTCAGTTCACCAGTTCATATACTAATCTCTTTTGCCGTCACAGATCCACAGAAGTAATGTTTAAACAGATAGAATCTAGACATTTCATGGTCTGGCCAACTGACACATAAATGTAACCATCACAGAAGACTAAAATAAGTCATAGCACACAAATATGGAAGAAAGAAACTATTACCAAGATCAAAAATAGATTAGTGATACATAAAGATAAAAATCAACAAATACCAAAATTAAGGAAGGTCTCTGAAGTTCTAATCAAGATGATTTTTTTTTTTTAGGCCAAAAGTCCATTCTATACCTCTGTGTCTCTTTTGTTGTCTCACATACAGGGTCATCATCACTATCTTTCTAAATTCCATATATATGTGTCAGTATACTGTATTGGTGTTTTTCTTTCGGGCTTACTTCACTGTGTATAATTAGCTCCAGTTTCATCCATCTCTGCAAGGGGTGCTCCGCAGAAAGAATAGAGGCAGTGGAACTGCCCTCAGCAAAGCCGAGGGGTTCCCGAGGAGAGGTGAGCCTGCTGTCCGCCAACACAGCCCCTCGGCAAGCAAGAGACAGACACGACAGGGGTTCTGTGGAAGCAGTTCTGGTTTATTGTTGCAAACTCCCAGCTTATATAGACAAACAGGAGGGTTTTAGGAGGGACTTTCCATAGTTGCACCAATCACATTAAAGGTCAAATCATCATGTCCCTTCATTATAAAAGGAGTCTATGGAGATCACACACTGTCTACGTGCACAGAAATCAAGAGAGCCAATCAAAAACTTTGACAGACAACATAGACCTTGCCCCCATCTCTTCCACCAGGTGCCATCTTAAGTTTTCGACTGCAAAGCTAGCCCCTTTGTTTTTAAGGTTTCTCATTTAGGGCCCCACATATCTCATTAGAACTGATTCAACTTTATTCTTTTTAAGGGCTGAGTAATACTCCATTGTGTATATGTACCACAGCTTTCTTATCCATTCATCTGCTGATGGACATCTAGGTTGTTTCCATGTCCTGGAAATTGTAAACAGTGCTGCGATGAACATTGGGGTACATGTGTCTCTTTCAATTCTGATTTCCTCAGTGTGTATGCCCAGCAGTGGGATTGCTGGGTCATAAGGCAGTTCTATTTGCAATCTTTTAAGGAATCTCCACACTGTTTTCCATGCTGGCTGTACTAGTTTGCATTCCCACCAACAGTGTAAGAGGATTCCCTTTTCTCCACACCCTCTCCAGCATTTATTGCTTGTAGACTTTTGGATCATAGCCATTCTGACTGATGTGAAATGGTACCTCATTGTGGTCTTGATTTGCATTTCTCTTGAAGATGATTTATTAATCCCCACATTTAAAACGCAGGTGCAGGCAAGAATATATAATAGATTAAAGACAGTCTCTTTAACAAGTGGTGCTGGGAAAACTGGTCAACCACTTTTAAAAGAATGAAACTAGAACACTTTCTAACAACATTCACAAAAAATAAACTCAAAATCGGTTAAAGATCTAAATGTAAGACAAGAAACTAAAAACTCCTAGAGGAGAACATAGGCAAAACACTCTCTGACATAAATCATAGCAGGATCCTCTATGACCTGCCTCCCAGAATATTGGAAATAAAAGCAAAAGTAAATAAATGGGATCTAATTAAAACTAAAAGCTTCTGCACAACAAAGGAAACTATAAGCAAGGTGAAAAGACAACCTTTGGAATGGAAGAAAATAATAGCAAATGAAGCAACTGACAAATAACTAATCTCAAAAATATACAAGGAACTTATGCAGCTCAATTCCAGAAAAATAAATGACCCAATCAAAAAATGAGCCAAAGAACTAAATAGACATTTCTCCAAAGAAGACATACAGATGGCTAACAAACACATGAAAAGATGTTCAACATCACTCATTATCAGAGAAATGCAAATCAAGATCACAATGAGGTACCATTTCACACTAGTCAGAATGGCTACAATCCAAAAGTCTACAAGCAATAAATGCTGGAGAAGGTGTGGAGAAAAAAGAACCCTCTTACACTGTTGATAGGAATGCAGACTAGTACAGCCACAATGGAAAACAATATAGAGATTTCTTAAAAACTGGAAATTGAACTGCCTTATGACCCAGCAATCCCACTGCTGGTCATACACATCAAGGAAACCAGAATTGAAAGAGACACAGGTATCCCAATGTTCATCGCAGCACTGTTTATAATAGCCAGGACATGGAAGCAACCTAGATGTCCATCAGCAGATGAATGGGTAAGAAAGCTGTTGTACATATACATAATGGAGTATTACTCAGCCATCAAAAGAATACACTGGAATCAGTTCTAATGAGGTGGATGAAACTGGAGCCAATTATACAGAGTGAAGTAATCCAGAAAGAAAAACACCAATACAGTATATTAACACATATATATGAAATTTAGAAAGATGGTAATGATAACCCTGTATGCGAGACAGCAAAAGAGACACAGATGTACAGAACAGACTTTTGGACTCTGTGGGAGAGGGAAAGAGTGGGATGATTTGGGAGAATGGCATTGAAACATGTATTATATCATATAAGAAATGAATCACCAGTCTAGGTTCAATGCAGGATGCAGGAAGCTTAGGGCTAGTGCTCTGGGATAACCCAGAGGGATGGTATGGGGAGGGAGGTGGGAGGGGGGGTTTAGAAGTGGGAACTTATGTACACCCATGGCAGATCCATGTTGATATATGGCAAAACCAATACAGTATTGTAAAGTAAAAAAAAATAATAATAACAATAAAAAACACACAGGTGGAAATCAATTCCAATAATATTAATAGATCTCTGATATCAACATATATAATTACAATGTAATGCAGTGTAATTTTGACTACATGTTAAAAAGAACCTAAAGACAGTGGCTTTACCAATATAAAATTTAATTTTTCCACATAACAAGATATAAGAAGAAAGGAGTTTCCACTGGTTCATTGATAATATGAGGTATTTTCACGTCTATGACTCTTTTGGTTGATCCTCTTGGTCAAAGGAGAACTGACAGCCATTTAAGCAGGATGGATAGTTGGAAAGGAGGCTTCTCCTCAGATTCCGTATTTTCATCTAAGAAGAAAACACATTTTCCAGGATATTGTTGATCAATGTTTGGCTGAATCCACAGATGGGAAACCTGTGAATACAGAAAGCTGACTGTACTCTTGGGATCAACATCTTAAAAATGGGAGGGAGAGGAAACAGATTGGACATAGGGTGAAATCGGGCTTCAGTGAAGGTACATGAAGGCATCTTCTGATCCAGCTTTGGAAATGAAATAACCTTTTCAGAATTCCCAAGCTGGGGTGAAGATTCTGGACTTTCTTACATTCAAGCTGATCAAGCATTAAATGAAGGCTCTGCTGGAAAGAGGACTGACCTTTGATGAGATGTCTGTCTTGAGCCAAAGCAATTTTCAGGAGAGGTAAGGTGTTGATTCTCAACTTTACTAACCAAAAGTTAAACAAAAAAAAAAAAAAGAACAGAATTTAACATTTAATTATAGAGTATGTTAATATATCTTATTTGCTTAAGTATCATCTTTAATTTACTCTCATTTTCTCAGTTGATATTTACAGGATTCTCCTCTTTACCAAAACGGGAATTTAGAATCTACTGCTTCCCTCACCCCATGACCATATTGTTCCAATTTTACTTTCTACGTATATTTTGAATTTGATCATTTATCCTTATTATTATTATCCTAGTTCAGGTATACTTATAAAAATTCTGTACTACTGTAATAGTCTCCTAATCAGTATCCTTAGCTATTGTCTAGCTCTTATTTTTCTCAAATACATTCTCTAAATATATATTAAAATCATCCATGCTAATTTGACCACATCAATTTTAGGATTAAAGTTCCTCATTGGAATGATGATTCCTACAAGATGACGTATAAATTCTCTAGCATAACCAGTCAAAGTGTTCATTTCCTGACCTCTCTGCTTGTCATCAGCTTCCTCTATGTGACCACTTTCATTTTTCACAGTTTAAATTTCAGCAATAAAATCCTCCATGATCCACCTCCCAGAATACTGGAAATAAAAGCAAAAATAAACTAATGGGTTCTAATTAAAATTAAAAGCTTCTGCATAACAAAGGAAACTATAAGCAAGGTGAAAAGACAGCCTTCAGAATGCAAGAAAATAATAGTAAATGAAGCAACTGATAAACAACTAATCTCAAAAATATACAAGCAACTTATGCAGCTCAATTCCAGAAAAATAAATGACCCAATCAAAAAATGAGCCAAAGAACTAAATAGACATTTCTCCAAAGAAGACATACAGATGGCTAACAAACACATGAAAAGATGCTCAACATCACTCCTTATCAGAGAAATGCAAATCAAGATCACAATGAGGTACCATTTCACACTAGTCAGAATGGCTGCAATCCAAAAGAGGGAGAGGGAAAGGGTGGAATGGTTTGGGAGAATGGCAATGAAACGTGTATATTTTCTTGTAAGAAATGAAGCGCCAATCTATGTTCATTGTAGGATGCAGGATGCATGGGGCTGATGCACAGGATGATTCAAGTAGAGGATGTGGGGTGGGAGGTGGGAGGGGGCTTCAGCATTGGGAGATTGTGTTCACCTATGGCTGATTCGTGTCAATGTATGGCAAAACAAATATAGTATTGTAATTTAAAAAATAAATAAATTTAATAAAAAAAAAAAGTCTACAAGAAATAAATGCTGGAGAGGGTGTGGAGAAAAGGGAACCCTCTTACCCTGTTGATGGGAATGCAGACTAGTATAGCCACCATGGAAAACAGTATAGAGATTCCTTAAAAACTGGAAATTGAACTGCCTTAATAGCCAGCAATCTCACTGCTGGTCATACACACTGAGGAAACCAGAATTGAAAGAGACACGTGTACCCCAATGTTCATCGCAGCACTGTTTATAATAGACAGGACATGGAAGCAACCTAGATGTCCATCAGCAGATGAATGGATAAGAAAGCTGTGGTACATATATGTAATGGAGTAATACTCTGCCATCAAAAAGAATACATTGGATCCGTTCTAAAGAGGTAGATGAAACTGGAGCCAATTATACAAAATGAAGTAATCCAGAAAGAAAAACACTAATTCAGTATACTAACACATATATATGGGATTTAGAAAGATGGTAACGATAACCCTGTATGCGAGACAGCAAAAGAGACACAGATGTACAGAACAGACTTTTGGACTCTGTGGGAGAGGGACCGAGGGTGGCATAATTTGGGAGAATGGCATTGAAACAAGTATACTATCATGTAAGAAATGAATTGCCAGTCTAGGTTTGAAGCAGGATCCAGGATGCTTAGGGCTGGTGCTCTGGGATGACCCAAGAGGTGATATGGGGAGGGGAGGTGGGAGTGGAGTTCAGGATTGGGAACTCATGTACACCTGTGGTGGATCCATGTTGATGTATGGCAAAACCAATACAGCATTGTAAAGTAAAATAAAACAACAACAACAACAAAAATAAACAAACTCATGGTTGCCAAAGGAGTAAGGGGGCAGTGGGAGATATAAATTAGGAGGTTGAGATTAGCATATATACACTATTATGTATAAAATAAAGAACAAGAACCTACTGCATAGCGCAGAGAACTATACTCAATATTCTGTAATAACCTATATGGGAAAAAAATGTGAAAAAGAAAAAAATATATATATGTATACATATACATACAGTATGATTATACAGTGATAATCAGTGTATAATCAATTATACCATGATACATATATGTTATGTATATGCATACATATGTATACATATGTATATGTATATATATATAACTGAATCACTGCTGTATACCTGAAACTAACAGGAGGTTGTAAATAAACCATACTTCAATAATAAATAAATGAAATAAACAAAGTAAAACAAAACAATGCATGATATGGAGTAAAACTTTTAGATAAATAAAGTTGCTTAAAAAAAAAAAAAAAACCTTTGTGCAGTTACTCACACATGCCATGCTCTGCCTCGATTCTGTTCTTTCCTCCATGTATATTACTTCTGCTTGAATGTAAATAGACATAAATCACATGTGCTTAATAAAGTCTAGGGAAAGGTATGGAGACACGAAAATAACTTTCTGAATCCATTTATGTTTAATTTTAGTGAATATTTTAAAAGTTAATATACACCTTGTGCCCTGGTTGTATCTTCATAAGTAATAGAAAGTAATCTCTGAGTTTTAATTGTTATGTTTTACTTTAAAATATTTTTGCTTAGTTTCAGGGACAGACTAGAGAAAAATTATTCATAGAGAAATTTATTTGAATTGATTCTAACTTTAAAACTTGTAGCAAATTCTTAGTAATTCATAAGTAAAGAGGGTGCTGAATCTTCATATTAATCCCAAACATCCCTTTCTTATTAAACCTCAAGAGATAGCACACAATTTTCAAACAAGGCAATTTAGCCCTTTTTGTGCTTAGAATATTACCCATCACTTTGGATAGGCAGGCTTCCTTAATTGCTTTGTTGCAAAAACAATTTATGTGCTTTTTTAATGAGTTTAATTTTCTTTTAAGTTTTTCTTATAAAAACATGCAGCATGGTAAAATCAAATAAATTATCCACGTAACCAACTCTATTCTTTCTTCTTCTATCAATAACACTAAATCCCTCAAGAATCAGACTCAGCAAGACATGTTGTATAGAAAAATCATGTTGTATAGAAAAATCATATTGAAATAAAAAGGAAAAAATTACTACCTCTATTATAAATCTCTCCCTTCTTCTCTTGCATTGTCATTGTAAATAAGGCAATTCTCTAAACCTAAATTGTAAAGATTATGGCCTGAAATACTACTAAAGAAAACTGAGTTTATAGTGTGTATATGAAGCATTTTCATAGCTGACTTCAGAGAAATTTTCTTTTTAAAAACCATGGACATCTTTTAACTGACAACAAAAATGTTTTGGTTTCATTTATTTTATTTTCATTCCGAAGTAGCCATAATTGGGAAAGAAAGCATTGGGCATGGGATGCAAAAGAGGTCCAAGATATTAAACTAGTTGACTGATCCCACTTAGATACTATTTATAGCACAGGAATTTAACTAGTCGTGCCCATGTCTTTGCGATGGTAGCTCACAGGTTCCTCTGTCCATGGGATTTTCCAGGTGAGAATACTAGAGTGGATTGCCATGCCCGCCTCTAGAGGATTTTCCTGATCCAGGGATCTAACCTGCTTCTCTTATTCTCACATTGGGTGAGTTCTTTACCACTAGAGCACCTGAAAAGCCCTGTCTGATACATACTATACTCAGAAATGCTGCTGGAGTTGGAAAAATTTAATGCAGATACTCCAGTTGACCAAAGGATACTAATGTGCATTTCTTTTCATGAGAAAATGACATCCGAGGACACCATTGGCAGAGCTTGTTAAACTGTTTTGTTGTCACACTGAACACATGAGTATGCTTGCATATCCAAGCTTTAGCTTTCACTTAGGGGCTATACAGTCCTGTACTTCCTTTAGACATTAAAGTCTTACAGTGGGCGGGGAAATGTAACACTTTGATGTTGGACTTTGCTAAATAGATCTCTGAGGTGCTGCCTAAACACTTTCTTTCTCCACCATACTCCTGCCAAAAGCTTTTTTTTTTTTTTTTTCAGAACAGCAAGTCATGCGTCTCAAATGGCATGTTCCTTGATCTCCTTCCAAGGGTAAATGAGGGCAGACGTTAAGCTTCTGAAACGACTTATTAGGGATCTCTCCTTCTGAACTGGCCACTTTCAGTGGAGCTCACAGTCCACTAACAAATCTTATTACACTCTGCAGATTAAAGCAAACCCAGGAAACTGAACAAAATGGCCCTCTTTGTGACATTTACTAGTGCTGTTTTCATGATCCTTATTTAATATAAATGCTCAGATGGTTTTGCTTCAGAGCAGATGAAATGACTGCTTCAAGCTGCTAGCATTAAAACAAAGAGTGGTCACATTTCCCATATAAATCAGAATTAAGTGGTCTCTACACCTTGTAGGGAATAAGAAGGCCACTAATGACTACCATGGGTTCCACATAGTGGCCATGTTTCCGAGCAGAGGAACTACATCCTGGGTAGAATGAGTTATCACTTGATAGATTCTGAAACAGACCCAAAAATAGTCCTTGAAACTTCTGGAAACAATGCTGGCAAACAGGTAGGTTTGACACTCAGCAAAAGAGTCAACTAAACAGAAGCATCACACAAACACACATACCATAATTAAAGTAGAAAGTTTAGTCATAAAGCAATTTTTGAAGAATAGTACACAAAATTTTTTAAGAATACCCAAAAGTAATTTGTACTAAACTAATGTATAAGCCAGTATCAAAGGCTCTCTACATTTATTTGCCTTAATGTAAAAATCTTTTTAACAATATATTTCTTAATCCCTATATTATAATTTACTCTTTGCGAATGCAATATTTTATCTTTCTATACACTATGGATGTTATATTGTGTTATTTTAAGATTTAAAATGACAGAACTAAAGATAGCTAATTATAAACTTTCTTTCTTGTTATAAAGCAGATGAGCAGTTATTCATTGCATGCACTGTTCATTCAAACAGGAATCAAATAATCACGACCAGTGGTAAATATCCCCACTCTTTAAAGTGAAATTTGATTGTCATCTGAAATTTGGTCATTGTATGATTCTTCATCTTTATTCACATTACTTTATGTAACTTCAAAGAATTTAAACACATGTTTATACTTGTCCTAGATGAATGAAAACTTGCTTTTCTCTGCTTCCAAGTCCTCAATGAGATTGGTTAGAGAAAGACATAGTGGGGGTGAGAGATGCTATTACTGTAGATCCACAATCAAAACACTGTCTAAATTTTCAGTTTCCCAGTTACCTTGACTTTGTTTGTTTCCTTGTTTATTAATTAAGTTATGAAGTGGGACTAATAACAATAGCAACAACGAAAACAGAAACTTCATCACAATTGAAGCATCACATGATTGAAATCTACTAACAACTTTGCCATGAAAGAGTTCATTGAATCGGCACAATTCATTCTCACTTCATCTGTATTTCCCTCTCTCTAAAATAGTTTTGAATGGAGTAATTTCTCTTTGGTAAAAATATAAGAGGTATAGTTCTTTCTTCTGCCTCCTGAATTTTCCTCTCAGACCGGCTTATATTTTTGTTCTTCATCTTGAAAGGCTTCTTCTCTCTAAATTAATGATCTGTGTATGCCTGCTGCTTTTACTTTACAATTGTTTTGAGTGAGGAGAGAATACAGAAAAGCAAAGACATGCTTTCTTCTCCTCTCATTTGAAGGACTTGCCATGAATTTTATTTTGAAATATCAGACTCAAAGAGAAGCATGAATCATGCCAAGTGTAATATAATGTAATTTTTACATCTTAAGGATAGTTTGGACCATATTCATTCACTCATTCATTCAACAAATATTGATTGAGAATCTTCCATTTGACAAATATTTTTCTGTATGCTGGGGATATAAACATACAATATCATACTCAAGTAACTTAAAATGTCTAAAGGCAAAAGATTTAAATAAATCGACAGTTGTCCAGTTGTACAGTTGTAAAGAAATCTGGCTCAAAGACAAAGGTTTGCTGTGTATACCGTAGGAGCACAGAGGCTTGCAGGGAACATCTACAAAAGCCTTGGGGTTAATAAGCAAGAGGTTACCATACATACATACGTGCAACACACACACACACACACACACACACACACACACACACACACACACACTTCATATGGCCATTAGATATTTAAGTAAACTAAATTTCTGGATTATCTCTGAAGCCAGCTTGCCTGGGTAAACTCCCTTACCTTTGCTGTGGCCATGCTCCATACCCAAGATTTGTCACCTGTAAAACATTTTTAAAAAATAGTACTAATATAGCAAGGTTGTTGAAAGTATTAATGAAAAATTGCACAGCACGTGCTTTGAATAGATCCTGGAGTGTAGTAAGCAATCAACAAATGTTAGCAGCTATTACTTTTGTAATCCTGCTTTGTGTGACTGGACTTCCCTTGTGGCTCAGATGGTAAAGAATCTGCCTGCAGTGCAGGAGATGTGGGTTCAGTCCCTGGGTTGGGAAGATCCCCTAGAGAAGGAATGGCTACCTACTCCAGTAGTCTTGCCTGAAGAATTACATGGACAGAGGAGCCTGGCAGACTACAGTCCATGGGGACGCAGAGTCAGACATGACTGAGCAACTAACATACTTCACACTTTCTGTGACTAAAAAGAAATATGTATTGATTTTAAAAACAATGAGATCATGTTGATAAGCAACATATTTGCTAAAATATCTCCCAGGATAATTACTGTGAACAATATGTTTACCTAGATTCATTTAGAAAATTATTCAGTGTGCTTTTGCTTGTCTGTATATGCATGTGTTTAAAACATATTGACATTTCATACATTAAGGAGTCTTATTTCACTTACCAAATTACTGTAAACTTCATCTTGAAGTAATACATTTAATTTGCAACATTTTTGATGACAATAGTATTACATTGAATAGGTTTGATAACACCTTCCTGAGTGTCTCTGTTAAATAATCTGCTTGCCAATGCAGGAGACATAAGAGATATAAGAGAAGCAGTTTAGATCCCTGGGTCAAGAAGATCTCCTGGAGAAGGGAATGGTAACTCAGTCCAGTATTCTTGCCTGAAAAAACCCATGCTAATCTTCTATTGTGGAACACTTATATTGATACCTTATTTTCACTTATTAAAAAAAAGGCTATAATGAATATCTTTGTAATCTAATTTATATATGGTATAAGTACTTGTGCCTTAGGATTGACTTCTAGAAGTTGGGACTGCTCTCTTAAATGCAACACAACTATAAATTCATAGAGTATTATATTCAAGCTTTAAAGTGAAACTCTACTATAAAAGTCATTCTAAATCTGCAACTAAGTTTAAACTAAATTTTTAAGTGCCAATAAACAGCTAATATGAATAAAGAATGCTTCTGCACTTGGCATGCAGCCAATCATCACTCACTCAACTCTATATAACCATTAACTTCCATAGAAAAAGTATGGGGAAAAACTCATGGAAGTTGTGCAGGTTTACCTCCCTTCCTATGTAAAGGAAGCATACTTGTATGAGTCAGTATTTCTTTCGTGATTCTGTCTCATACACTTTTTGCATAAATTTAAACTCCAGGCTCTTTTAACGGTGGTTGTGGATTGTTGGGAGTGAGAATAGGTATTTGTGAAAGAGCTTTCCCAAAGTCATGACAGAATTAACTTGTATTATTACTTTCTAGAAAATAAGGACATATAGACCAGTCTTAATTTCTTTGTTCTCTGTTGAAAAATAATTAAGCTCCATAAATTTCAATACCCTTTTGAAGCTTTATATTTTACATCAAAGTTACAAAACTTTAAAAAGTATTTTTAAAAGCATCTTTTCCTCTTAAGGAGTGTTGCATCTTTTAATTTGGATGATAACTAAATATTTGATTTGCACTCATGAATATTTATATGCTCAGGAAGTATCTGAAAAACAACAACAATATTTCAGAGCAACTAAATTAAAAATAACATTTTTTTTCATCTGCATGTTTGGCATGAACAATGAGTCAGACTTTTGCCCCTGATCCTGTGTCAATTATTTCAATATGGAGATGAGTCTTGGTGAAGCTGGTGCTGGGGAATCTTCACATATTTACAGCACTTCTTTCCCTAAATCAAGCACATATACTCTATAAGGACATACATTCTGTGATTTAAAGTTATCTCTTTCATTCTCAAAACAGCCCGGTGATTTCAGCATTTGAACTCCATTTCTCAGATGAGAAAAAGGAGGATGGGAGAAATAAGCTAGATTTTGAAACCTAGTATTTTAAATTCAAAATTCCCAAATTTCCATTCCAGGTTACTGTATCTCTTTCTTATTTAACTTCAGTTCAGTTCAGTCACTTAGTTGTGTCCAACTCTTTGAAACCCCATGGACTGCAGCATGCCAGGCCTCTCTGTCCATCACCAACTCCTAGAGTTTACTCAAACTCACGTCCATTGAGTTGGTGATGCCATCCAACCATCTCATCCTCTGTCATCCCCTTATCCTCCTACTTTCAATCTTTCCCAGCATCAGGGTCTTTTCAAATAAGTCACCTCTTCACATCAAGTGGCCAAAATACTGGAGTTTCAGCTTTGGCATCAGTCCTTCCAATGAATATTCTGGACTGATTTCCTTTAGGATTGACTGGTTGGATCTCCTTGCAGTCCAAGGGACTCTCAACCAGAAGATTGTTTATATCACAGATAACACACTCCCAAGATGAGCGAAATGTTACTGTGTAACTTAGTTGGCTAGGGTACCAATCTTTGTTCCCGTGTCCTGATCCTCTTTCTTTAATTATTTTACTTATTAAATTTTCTTCTTATATTGCAATCAATAGAATATTATTTCTAGGGTACAGATATTCATGTTTTTATAGTTGTTCCCAATCATAAATAATTTTTGTAATGAAAAATTTCCTGTTTGTGTATCCTTATATGGATATACTTTGTAAATGTAAGATAGATTCTAATTCCATATTATCTTCTAGAAAGGTTGTATTATAGCAACTTACCTTTCCAAAGTGACCTTTGAGAGAGCCCAATTCTGTATATCGCTGACAGAATACATGACTTTGATTTCTTTTTAAGATTTCAAATTTGATGAGTAAAGACTCTACTTCCTTCGTTTTGATTGTATTTCCTGTCATATAATTAGAGGCTTCTTAATTTTTGGTTACTGACCAATTGTACTTCCTCTTCATGGATAGCCAGCCTAGTTATAATCTTTGACATTATTTCCTCTTGATTGTTTTTTTAATCAATTTTTAGGAGGCTATCAAATATTAAGAACACACAAAGTATCAATTTATTATGTAAATAATAACTATATTTTCTCAGTTTATTGTGTGCCCTTTTATTTTGTTTGGATATATTTATCATTCAGGCATTTTAACTTGTGTATAGTCAAGTCTGTCAGTATTTTTGTGGTTTCTGGGTTTTCTGTCCTATTTAAAATGTTTTCTCTCTAGAGAGAGCATTCAGATATTATTTTATATTCTTCTAACATTCTTATTACTTAATATGTTGCCCTTCAAATGTATACACCAAATTCCTCATTCTGAAGAAAGCAGTTTATAGTCACTTGTGATCACTTATTAAAACGTGCCTTTCTGTTCAAACCACCTCTTCTATTTGGTCTTGTACACAGCTCTCCCAGGAAGTGTGTCCTAAGATTGTGTTTTGCCATAATGTAATCTTCAGTTCTTTTCTTCCACATGAATGCTAAACAATAGGATGAACCATTAATTCAATGTGTGCAAATTGAAGCCATTTTCCTAAGTAGCTTTAGGAAGATTGTATTTAGAATAAACATAAAGACAATAAGCATGCTTTCCTTGCATCTTGTGGCCTTTGGGAGAACTTTGAGTATTGCCATTAAACAGGCTCAAGGTTCATTGTGTGTGTTTATTATATTTTACTGGGCAATTCTCTTTAACCCCAAACTAAAATATATTTTAACATCCATTTCAGATGTTTAACTCCACGTATATTTCAGTTGTGCAGATCTGTGTGAATTTCAGTTCTCTTCTCCTGTGTCTCCAATCTGGCTTATTGTCCAGTAGGTGCTGTGTGAATTTACTTATATATCTTTTCTCACTTGTGTCTCTCTTAGTTGAGCATATAGATCTTCAAGCTGCCTTTTACTAATAACCCTTGATCCTGAATACTTTGCTAAATACTGCTGGTCCAGCAATTCCATTCCTTCTTGGAAATATAACAAACATTTTTATTTATTTATATCTATATCTGATGTCAATGCTCCAGCATTTTGGTTACCTGACGTAAACAACTGAAAATTCCCTGATGATGGTAAAGATTGAGGGCAGAAGAAGAAGAGGGCATCAGAGGATGAAATAGCTGGATGGCATCACTTATCTAATGGGCATGAACTTGGGCAAATTCAGGAGATGGTGAGAGCACAGAGGCCTGATGTGCTGCAGTGTGTGGGGTCAAAAAAGATGGACATGAATGGGTGACTGAATAATAACAAATCTATATCAAAAGCTCCCTCTTTTCATGCAGATAAGCTGTGAAGCATGAGGCAACTGTGACCATCACCCTATTAATGCATATATACATCTAAGGTGAGAGAACATAGATCAACTTATAATGAACCATATCTGATCAAACTGTTAAAAGTACATCTAAAATAGATATATAAGCACACAATGCCAGTTCTAATAAAAGTAATTGTTAACACCAGAAGCAAATAAGCAGCAAATAAACATTTTTATGAGCACTGAAGAATTGATGCTTTTGAACTGTGGTGTTGGAGAAGACTCTTGAGAGTCCCCTGGACTGCAAGGAGATCCAACCATCCTAAAGGAAATCAGTCCTGAATATTCATTGGAAGGACTGATGTTGAAGCTGAAGCTCCAATACCTTGGCCACCTGATGTGAAGAGCTGACTTATTAGAAAAGACCCTGATGCTGGGAAAGATTGATGGGGACATCAGAGGATGAGATGGTTGGATGGCATCACCAACTCAGTGGACGTGAGTTTGAGTAAACTCCAGGAGTTGGTGATGGACAGGGAGGCCTGGCATGCTGCAGTCCACAAGGTTGCAAAGAGTTAGACATGACTGAGTGACTGAACTGAACTGAAAAAATTTTATCTATATGCATTTTTTGCATAACAAAATGGAAGGATATTTTTTTTCCTTTCTTTGGCACCTCAAGTGGAGGCGTAGAGAAGAAAGGCAATAGAGCAAATTACCAAAAAGAGTAGCTAAGGCCTGAGTTCTATAAAAGATCAAAGGACTCTTAAAAGAGAGATGTATGAAATTCCATTTTAGGGTATTTGTTTCACTAAGACATAAACTGGAGTTTTACCTTTGAAAAAGCAACTCCCAGCACTTTCTGTGTACATACTGTATGCCTAGCACAGTTACAGTATAAATAATATTTATAAACCCTAACCCTAACCCTCTGACCCTAACCCTAATTTTTTTTATTCACTCAGTCATGTCCAACTCTTTGTAACTGCATGGACTGTGGCCTACAATGCTCCTCCGTCCATGGGATTTTCCAGACAAGAGTACTAGAGTGGGTTGCCATTGCCTTCTCCAGAGGATCTTCCCAACCCAGGGACTGAACCTGGGTCTCCCGCATTGTAGGCAGATGCTTTACCATCTGAGCCACCAGGGAAGTCATTATATAATTTATAAATTATATAAAGGTCACTTTATATGATGTGCTATGTCTCTTTAGTCATGTCCAACTCTTTGTGACCCTATGGATTTTAGCCCTCCAGGTTCCTCTTTCCATGAAATTCTCTAGGCAAGAATACTGGTGTAGGTTGACATTTTCTCCTCCAGGGAACCTTCCCGACCCAGGGATTGAACCCTGGTCTCCAGCATTGCAGGCAAATTTTTACCATCTGAGCTACCAGGGAAGTCTTCTTAGAAACAATTATTTTTAAAGGTAGGTGCTGTCATTGCCTACTTATTTACAGGTGTGAAAAATGAACAAAAAGTTTGAGTGATTTACTAAATGTCACAGAGGTAGTAAATATGGAGGTAAAAACTGAAGTGAAGTGATTTAACCCCTGGAGTTCACATCATTAGCAGCATACAAAGTATGCATTAAAGGCTGACTCACACACAAAAAGAGAGATGTATTTCTTTAGGTGGATGGGCATTGAATATGAGACATGAGTTGTATGGCTTGGTCAATGTGTAACAAAACACAGAGCATGCTTAGGCTATTAAGGTGATTTCTTCTCTGTGACTTTCCTAGTCCAAGACACCATCCTCCCCACAGCCTAGACTAGATGGCTGTATATACTTTCTACCTGGTTTTTCTGTTTCCACCTTTCTTCCATGTAGTAATAGAATTACAAAATTTAACTGAGTATGTGGCCACATAATTAATTTTACCCTATGAAGTGGAGAAGGAAATGGCAACCCACTCCAGTATTCTTGCCTGGAGAATCCCATGGATGGAGGAGCTTGGTGGGCTACAGTCCATGGGTCACAAAGAGTTGGGCATGACTGAGCAACTTCACATCACGTATGAAGTGTGGGTAGCAGTTATGTGTGTTAACTAACTTCAAGAGAAATTGCTAATTCTCCATTTTCTTCCTCTGTGGGCTGGAGGAAGGATTTGATACTTGTGAATGGAGATAATGAAGAATGATAGCACCACTGAAAGCTACAAAGGAGAAGGATCCAGGTCTTGGGATGATCCTTTGGAGAGGAGATGTATACCTGCAATGGAACGCCTTCCTCTCTCTCTAGTAAGGAGGTGAATATTACAGAAATTAGTCTCTGCTTTAAGGATTAATTCCCCCACACTTCATTCACTATATAGTAGCTAGAGCAAACTTTCAAAATATATTTCAGGTTTCCTCTCTGCTATACTTTATGCTAGGGCTTCCCTGGTGTCTTACCAGTAAAAAATCCACCTTCAATACAGGAGACACTGGTTCAGTCTCTGGGTGGGGAATATTCCTTGGAGAAGGAAATGGCAACCCACTCCAGTATGGCTGCCTGGAGAATCCCATGAACAAAGAAGCCTGGCAGGCTACAGTCCAGGGATTGCAAAAGAGTCAGACATGACTTAGCAGCTAAACAACAACAATATACTTTATTCTAGCTTCTAGTGCACTTTATTTAAAATAAAATGCACACATTTTACCATCTCTTACAAGGCCTTTCAAAAACTGGAAGTACCTCCCTTTTTATCTCTTACCCTTCTTTCTCACCTTAGGTCACACTGGTCTTTTTGTTGTTCCTTGCAACCAACAAAGTCTAGAAAAGCTTGTTTCTAGACTTTGGTGCTTGAAATTTAATATTTCTTCTGGCTAAAGATATTTCCTCATTGCTTTTTGCATAACCAAAACTTCTTCCTCATTTGAGTTTCTTTACATGGGTCTTCTCTAGAGTTACTGCCCTCTTACTCATTCTTTTATATCACTAAATTTATGTTTATAACACTCTTCAACTTCTGAAAGGATTGGTTTTTTATTTGCTTATACATTACCTTCCTTTTCCTCCAAGAAGGTAAATTCCTTGAAGGCAGGACTCTGCACTTTTGTTTACTTGGATATGCTGTCATCTAGAGCACAGTATGACTCCTTATAAACATTCAATAAATAATCAATAATTCATCATATGAAGGAACCAAGAAGTGTTCCATTCTTGTTCATCTTATGTAATACATTTCTATGAATCTCAGTAGTACATTGGGATTATAATTATTTATAAAAAGAAGTGAAATAATGGAGAATTCCATGGACTGTACAGTTGCAAAGAGTCAGACACAACTGAATGACTTTCACTTTTATTTTCAGTTTGATGTGTGAGAAAAATATTTATAGCTACATATACACCTTTCAGCTTTCATTTTTAAGAACTCAACTTCTTACCATAAATGCCCAGATGGAATATTATTCCAGATTTAACAGCTTAAGATCAGTTTATGTCTAATTTGCCTTTAGATTGTTCATAACAACATAGTGTGATGATAATACTGTATATGTGGCAATAGATGTTTATTATGATAGATTATTTTCAAAGTGGTTTTTTTATTTTCTATCTTGAAAAATGTAGAATTTTTATACTTTTATTTAAATTATGGAATGATAAAATTAATGTTTCACAATTTGCATAGCTAATTTTATTTACCTTTAATGTTTCCATCACATTTTCAAACATTATAATTTTTCCTCTTTAATGCCACAATTTTGTCTCTGATAGCATTTAACATGGAGTTTTGCATATAGCAAGTGCTAAAAATTTTGTGGAAAAGATTGTCATCAGGAAACATCTTACATATAAATTATATTTTCCAATAGTTTGTGTACTTAAAAAGAAAAAGCCTCTTGTCTGCAGGAGTATAAAATCTATACCTCTTTATGAAGTCGCACAGTCGTGTCCGACTCTTTGCTATGCTGTGGACTGTAGTCTATCAGACTTCTCTGTCCATGGGATTTTCCAGGCAAGAGTACTGGACTGGGTTGCCATTTCCTTCTCCAGGGGATCTTCCTGGCCCAGGGATTGAACCCAGGTCTCCTGCGTTGCAGGCAGATGCTTTACCTTCTGAGCCACCAGGGAAGCCCATCTCTAAATTCAGTATAGCCTATATTGTTATCTTTATAGAAATGTGGCATGTGTTCATGCATGTGTGTTTAATGTATTAACTTCATGTTACCTTAATTCTGGTGAATTACATTAAAGAGAACAAGAAAAACAATCAAGCTTGAAGCCAATATTATAAGTTCATACATCCAAGATTTCAAATGTTTAATTAGCTATCCCAGTGTGATTCCTTCCAGGTACAGTTTTGTTTAATTTCCTGGCAATACACAGCTTTCTTCTTTCCTCTTTTTGGTATGAAGTTTTTTCATTGAATTATTTGATTCTTTATATTTCAGGAAACAAAGAAGAGGTCAAGAGAAAAGTTTAAATGTCTCCCTCAACATTTTTGCAGAAAAAAGACAAAACACACATTTAACTTGATTTTGAAACAGAAAGTCTGCAGGGAAAAGTCCACTCTGATATTTCATTGAAATGCCAGTGTATTTGGGAGATGGCTTTGATTGTCTTACATTTGTTATATTTGGATACAGCCAGGTGTATTACCTATGCTTTGGTTCTTCAACTGTATGTCCAGTGAATTCTGTGAAAATAAGTAAATAAATAAGTATTATAAACAAATTAAGTAGAGTTGAGAGACCAGCAGGGGAAGCTCTTATACCATGTGATAAGAGCAGAGCCCAACAAAAAGTCTCCTTTCTTTTCCTGGTGAGGACTCAGCCAATGAAAAGCCATGTGTCTTTTCCGCTATAGCCCTCTCAACTTCCTTTTTCTCTCTGTCAAAGTGCTAGCCTTCCATTGTACAGGGGCTTGCACATGGGTCCCTATGGTTGCAGACCTAAATTGAAATTCTCTGCTGAACCTGAATAAACCCATCTTTGCTAGAGAAATATCTGCCAGTCTATTTATTTCAGACCAACACTTTAGTGGCACTTACAGGGACCACAGAAAACCTCTGATGGCCCCAGGGCTGATGAGCAAATGAATCTGATTCTAGCAATGGACTTCACTGTCATTCACCAACCCTGAAGTTGAAAGATACAACTTGCTCCTGGATCTGAGCCCAAATCCCCTTTGTGTTTGAAGCTCCCCAAACTTTATTTAGGATCAATTTAAAGATTTTATCTTTCTGGTTAAAAGATCTTGTTCTGTATGGGAGTACTCTTTTGGCACTTCAGTTGATTTTGAGATCAGACTATTTCACTGAAACTGATTGAGAAGGCTTTGGCTCATTCTCTTAAGGACAGGGACTGTTTCTCCTGAAACTGGCTAGCCTTCAACCTATTCCTTTAGGAACAAAGGTTGTTTCTCTGAAACTGTGCCAGTTTTCAGACTTTATCCTGTTCCTTTGGAAGGAGTTTTCCTCTGGAGACTGGCTAAGAAAGCCTTCGCCCTGGCTCCTTCAGGACCAAGCTATCTCCTTAGAACTGGCTGGTATTAGCTTGCAAGCTGTTTGAACTGAACTGTTTGTGCTGTAAGCTTTTTGAATTGTTTGAAAGTGTTTTGTTTTTTGTTTTGTTTTGTTTTCACTCTAGAGAAATAGCCTCTGAAAAATGAGATTCCTAAGATTTATCTATACATCTTGAGGGAGTGAGCACAACCAACAGGGACCTTCTACCATTTGATGTTTAAAAACTTCAGTTCTGGGGCTTTCTTGGGAGTCCAGTAGCTAAGACTCTGTGCTCCCAATGCAGGAGGCCAAGGTTCAGTCCCTTGTTGGAGAAATGTATCTCACATGATACAACTAAGAGTTTGCATGCCATAACAAAGAATTGACATGCAACAACTAAAAAAAAAAAAAAAAAAGAAAAATAGATCCCACATCCAGTGGCTGAAGATTCTGAGTGCTGCTACTATGACTCGATGCAGTCAAATAAATAAGTAAAAACTTCAGTCCTTCCTCATGTGCATTTCTAACTTAAATGGACTGCCCTTACCAAAGCCAATTTAGAATATCCATGGCCATTATGGGAAAATTCCAAAACCTCCAGACTTAATTTCCATAAAAATAAATTGGACTATAATAGCTCAAATAATTCTAGGACTGAGAGGAATGCTTACTCTGATTGGTATTTTGAGACTTGGCAGTGTTATCAGGAGTCTAAAATCACCTCTTTGCAAAATAAGATTTTAAGATTAACTGAGATAAATAAAAAATGAAAGAAAGGTAAAATGGCTCCTGAAGCCTCAACCTAATGCTCTTGACATTTTTGTCTCAGATTCCACCTCTGATGCCATGGTGTCGTTCTCCTTGGAATCTCAATATCAAACTCCACCTCAGACATAATCTTTCTTCTTCCCCTCTATACCAACTACCTCTAAATCTCAATTTCTTCCAGACTAATTCTTGGACTTCCCTGGTGGCTCATCTGGTAAAGAATCCCCTGTAATCCTGGAGACCAGGGTTCGATTCCTAGGTTGGGAAGATCCCCTGGAGAAGGGAATGGTTACATACTCCAGTATTCCAACCTGGAGAATTCCTTGGGGTCATAAAGAGTCAGACAGAATTGAGCAACTTTAATTTTCACTTTCATACTAAAGCTCTTGCTAAGATTCTCACATGGCTCAGAAAAAAAAATCCAGCTGCAATGCAGGAGATGCGAGCTCTATCCCTCGGTTGGGGAGATCCCCTGGAGAAGAAAATGGCAACCTACTCCAGTATTCTTGCCTGGGAAATCCCATGGACAGAGAAGCCTGATGGGTTACAGTCCAGCAGGGGCAGGGAAGATCCACAAATAGCCAGACACGACTGAGCACACACACACACACACACACACACACGCGCACACACACACACACACACACAGTTCTCTAGCTAAACTTTCCCTTTCCTCTGAAACTCTCTGTACTCTGTAGTTTTCTCAGAACCTGTCTCTTTAAAATAAATTTGTCTAAGGATCCAGAGTCTAAACTTTTAATTCTTATATTCCCTGGATCAAAGAGGAAGTACAGGACAAGTTGTGTTTGCTTTTGTTTGTTTGTTTGTTTGTTTGTTTTTTCCAGTTAAAGATTTTCCCAAAGTAACCAAAGATCCTCAGAGGTTTTTGAGGAATTTAATCTGGTCATACAAACTTGTCAATCTGGTTTCTTTGACTTTCAACAGCTAAATTCAGATACTATTCAGTAAAGGCCAGGCCCAGTAATGGATAAAAGTGCTAACTGGGAATATCCTGAAAAATCTCTAAAATTACAACTGGGAGACCAGTCTGCTAACTTGTTATATGATCAGGCTCCAGCAATCACTGGGCAATTTCACTGAGCAAATCCTAGGGCTTTCCCAAAATCTGTTGATGGGAACAAAATTCAGGCTTACACTCAAAATTCTGCTGAACCTCTTCATAATTTTTATAATCTATTTTAGAACGTTTATAAAGAAAATTCTGGTCTTCCTTCAGATGTTGATTCCATCCAGATACCTTTTAATTCTGTTTATTAATAGGTTGAACTGAGATCTTTCCCTTCTAGTAATAAGGACCAGGGTAGAATGGGAAACCATGCCCACTGCAGATTTAGTTAATCTGCGAACCAACCCTCACTTTCTAGATGGGTTACCTTAAAAGAATACTGTCAAAATTCTTGATAACTCCAGCAAATGAAGGCTCCTAAACAAAATCTCCTAGTTTCTTCTATTCTAAATATCCAGGACACCAGAGAAGAGACTGTTACAAATTCAAGCATTTTGGTTACCTCTAATCAGTCTTTCCAATATATTCCCAATTATCCAAGAGAATTCTGAGGATCTATGGGGCAAGCGGATCTTCCTAATCTTCCTTCTTAATCAGCTTGAAGGCACATTTCTCCAGATTGGGGATGAATCTCTTCCAGTTCAAAGTGATACCAAGAGCCACAAACTCGATGCTCAGATCAATATTATAAAACAATCCTCAAGTCTGGTGCAGTGTTAAAACAGTTAAAATAGTGGGTATCTCTAATGAACCTCAGGATGTTTCTTCCTTTTACCCTTTGTACAGGTCTTATGAAAGACATATACCCTTTTCTCCTCAATCTTCCCCTACTCTGCCCCATCTATTTATTGGGCCAAGGTTTCTTAAGAGTAGCATCATGCTGTAATTACCTTTTCCTGAAAGAAGAAGTTCTAGAAATTGACAGAGTCATTAAAGTGAACCATCAGCTGAATTAAATGATCCTTTGACATCTTTCATTTGCTCCATTTCTAACAGAGTTTGAGTAGATTCCAAAAACAGTGATACATTTGTCCTTATTGAATCAGCTACCACTTTTCTTATCTGCAAAGTCTCTGGAGAATGTTGATAAAATTCCTTTTGCATCTCTCATGAGAATTCAAATTGGCTTCTCAAAATCTCTTCCCAGGATTACTTACTTTGTAAAGAAGCCCTTCAAAGCATAGGCCCATAATAGAAGATTAAAAGTTTCAGTGCCTCATTATCCCTTGTTTTGGTCATTGTAACACTCCCCTGTTACTGGCAAGACAATCTAAGGGGTAAGGATGACGCTTTGTATTGCTATCCCTCATCACCCTGTTTTTCCTAACCCTAATACATCACTGGATGTAAATTCTTTACTGTAATACTCATGCAGTACATTCTTTGGTATTTCAGCTGATGAATCTAGCCAATATCTCTTTACCTTTACTTGGGAAGAAAAACAATTTGATGGTAATGCTTCAGGGTTTTACTGAGAGTCCTTATTTCTTGCAAATCCTGAAGGCTGATCTGGATGATATAACTTTCCCTAGAGGTTCTACTTAGTTGCAAATATATTAGTGATTTTCTTCTTTGTTTTTCTCAAACCTCCTCACAGGAAGACTATAGTCTTAAAGGACATAAGGTCCTTTAATGGAACATAAGGTTACCAAAGAAAAATTGCAGCTTGCCCAAACCTAAATTCAATACTCAGAGCATCTGGTATTGGAACAAGCACTACACCTTCATCTGGATAAAATTCACTGTGCTCTAAGGGTCACCACACTAAGTATCTACTTTGAGATTTTCTTGGACTAGTTGTTTTTGTCAAAATTGAATCCCAAATTTATTTATGAACAAAATCACTTTAGTCAAAAATAACAACCTCAACTCAATCTTTCTTTCAAAAGCCATGAACTCTGTTCACTAGCCTTCCCAATTCCCTTTTCTTCTGTATAAAAGCATTTTCTTTCTCTTATTGTGGTTCACCATTATTGTGAAAGTGGAATTGATCTTGAATAAATTTTGCTGGTGGAATATCTAGCAGTTTTTGTTTTTTGTTTTTTTAATTCCAGGTCAAAAGTGTTATCTAATAATCATCTCACCTGGCTAGTGATAGAAGAGAAATCTCAACAAGTGGCCAATGACTGTGCTAAAACTGAGCCTGAGAGACTGACTTTGAAACGTTCAGTAGCCAGTGGGGCTGTGGAAATCACAAGAGCTTTTGGAATGATAACTTTGTTTGGGAACTTTTAGTGTGTGAACATCAGCTGGTCTCCTTAGGCACAAAGAGAAGAAGTAAAACTGCTGATATCTTCCAGGATGCAATGCTAATACCCTTCAAAAATTTGAAGGAAGAAAGTGACACCAATTTTTTCCCCAGATATAAAATGTTCTTGTCTTTTCCATATAAATCACAGTAAACAACAATAAAAACTAGAACTGGAGTGCATAGAAAATATAAAAGAGATTAACTAAGCACCTGGATTGTGTTCCCCCTATAAACTAGTTATGGGTTAAATTCTGTCTTCCCCAAAAACATATATTGAAGTCTTAATAACAAGTACCTGTAAATATAATCTTATTTATAAACAGGGTCTGCATAGATTTAATCAAGTTAAGATGAAGGCATAGGATAGACCTTAATCCCATGTGGCTGATGAAGAAGAGGGAAATTAGGACACAGACACACATAGAGAATGTCACATGACAACAGAGGCAAGGATTGGAATCATGCTTCTACTAACTGAAGGAGACAAGTAATTGATAAAGACAACCAAAGGCTAGAACAGACAAGGACACATCCTCCCCTACAGGCCTTCAGAGAAAGAGGATGGCCATAACCATACCTTGATTTCAGTCTTCTACCTTCAAAATTGGGAGAGAATACATTTCCAGTTTTTGCTGGTTTGTTTTAGCCATCCAAGGTGTAATACTTTGTTATGGCAGCTCTAGGAAATTAATACAAGATTATTTTTACTTATAATGCTATGTATATATTCATCTAAAATTACCTTTATAGTCCCCATTCCAATTATCTATGGCAATAATGAGGTACTTATCCAGAAACCCAGGTCACTATCTTGTTTTTTTTTTTCTTTCTTTTCAATTAATTGCCCTAACTTTGTGGGCTTGGTAGCTTCAGTTGTGTCTGACTCTTTGCAACCCCATGGACTGTAGCACACCAGGCTCCTCTGTCCATGGGATTTTCCAAGCAAGAATACTGAAGTGGGTTGCCATTTCCCTCTCCAGGGGATCTTCCCAACCCAAGGGCTGGACCCACATCTCTTATGTCTCCTGCATTGGTAGGCAGGTTTTTACCATTAGCACCACCTTGGAAACCCTAACCTTGTGTATCCAGGATTTTTTTTTAATTGAATTATATTACATGTTCATTTGCTACATGAATGCATATTTACATTAATAGTTACATGCTATAATAAAATAATATAGCAATGAATAGTCCTTTGGTTTTTATATTAAAAACAGCATATGGTCATATTTAAGTCTTTTAAATGATTGTTAGTAATAATTCCTGAATAAAAAGCATAATCCTTACCAATGATTCTAATAAAAGATCACTGGTCAAACATTCAAGATTATTGTTGACTGGTTTTTAAAATTTAGATTCTTCCCTGTATTCATGAGAGTACAAATTTTGTAAAAGATTCTTTGAATTCCATTTTACTTCCCTTAACATTTCATCACCATTTCCTTTTCTCCCTTTCTTTCTCCTTCTTTGATAGTGGTTGTTGTTCTTTGGTCACTAAGTCGACCTCAACTCTTTTGTGACTCCATGGACTATAGACTGCCAGGCTCCTCTGTCCACGCAGTTTTCCAGGCAAGAATACTGGAATGGATTGTCATTTCCTTTTCCAGGAGATCTTCCCAACCCAGGGATCAAATGCATTGGCAGACAGATTTTTAACCCAGGGATCAAACTTGCATTGGCAGACAGATTCGTTACTACTGAGCTACCAGGGAAACACTTTGATAGCAGAGCCTCCCCTATTTCTAAAATTCTAAGTCACAAAGCTTGTTTCACATTTTGTTTAATGATTCTAAAGTTAGCCAGACAAATTTCCTATAATTTAATATATTTGAATGACATTCATTAATTTGATAAAGCACAAATATTTATCATATACCTACTACATGTCAGAATGATAAGTGCTGGAGATAAAAAAAATAAATGAAACATAGCCTCTTTTCTCTAAAAGCTCATAGTCCTCAAAAGGAAGTAAATATGAAAATAAATAAATTGCAGTCCATGTGACATATGGCACTACAGGGACAAACACTGTGCCATCATCAAGAAGAGAATAAATATTTCTGTCTGAGAGGCATTTGAAGGAAACACTGAGGTGGTAAAATACAAACTGTTTTGGCTGAAGTTTTCTAGGTGTTTACCAGTTTTTCTGCAGTTTCTCCATTGAATCTTCCTGCTCGGCTGCCTTTCCTGGGCCTTTGCATCTAGATGAACCCATGTGACTACATCTCACTAGTAGAAGCAGAAATGACATATATCATGTCCAGGAACTGCCTTTAAAAATCTCTCTAAAGATCTTCATTCTTTCAACACATGATTGAATATAGCAGATCCAGTGGAGGACTCTGAAGTCTACCTTAGAAAATCACATTGTTGAGCTAAAAGAAGCTTGAGTCCCTAAATTACTGTGTGGAAGGCAGGTGGCCAAATACTCATTGAGTTTGTTGTTGTTCAATAGCTAAGTCATGTAGGACTCTTTGTAACCCCGTGGACTACAGGACTCCAGGCTTCCTTGTCCTTCACTGTCCCCTCCTCAAACTCATGTCCACTGAATCAGTGATGCCATCAAACCGTTTCACCCTCTTTCACTCTCTTCTCCTCCTGCCCTTAGTCTTTCTCACCATCAGGATCTTTATCAAAGAGCTGGCCCTTTGCATCAGGTGGCCAAACTACTGGGGAGCTATTTATTATTTTAACAAAAATCGGGCTTTCATGGTGGCTCAGTGGTAAGGAATACACAAGTAATGCAGGAGATGTGGGATCCCCTGGAGAAAGAAATGACAGCCCACTCCAGTATTTTTGCCTAGGAAATCCCAGGGACAGAGGAGCATGATGGGCTACAGTCCATAGGTTTGCATAAAAGTCATACATGACTTAGTGATTAAAAAAAGAAAAAGCAATTATAGCAACTGGTCCACCCTTCCTAATACACTACCTTTACTATATATAGTTCAAATATTGGAGATTGAAAAGTTAATGAGAGCTTTCCAGACAAAGAAGGTCTGAAGGATATTATAGGACTAAGCAACAGCAAAAGACTAAGTCAAAAAAGTGAAAGAATAATCAGAAAACAGTGGCCATCAGTGAAGAATGAGGTATGCACTGTGGGCTCTTAGGTGAATGTCAGGAAATGGAACAGTAAGTTAGATAGCTTTTAAAGGACTTTACATCCCACAAAAGAGATGAAAATCAGCAAAAGTTTTCTAAACAGAAAAAAATGCAAATGACATGAATAAATTTAGTTTCCTTCCACCTTCCCTTTCTCCCTCTTTTTCCTTTTTCTTCTTTGAAAGGAAATTATTCTTGACAGCTAATGGTCTTAAACTGAGAAACACTGTATGTGGGTAACTGAGAAGAAAGTTTAATATCACCAATAATTTAGAAAAGGCAGAGGAATCAGAGATCAAATTCCCAGGATCATAAAAAAAAAAGCAAGGAAATTCCATAAAAACATCTGTCTCTGCTTCATTGACTATGCTAAAGCTTTTGACTGTATGGATCATAACAAACTGTGGAAAATTCTTAAAGAGAGGGATAACAGATCACCTTACCTGACTCCTGAGAAACCTGTGTGCAGGTCAAGAAGCAACAGCTGCAATTGGGCATTGAACAATAGACTGGTTCAAAACTGGAAAGAAGTACACCAAGGCTGTATATTGTAACCTTGCTTATTTAACTTATATGCACAGTACATCATGAGAAGTGCTGGATTGGGAGAAGCTCAAGCTGGAATCAAGATTGCTGGGAGAAATATCAATAACTTCAGATATGTACACGACACTGCCCTTATGGCAGAAAGCAAAGAAGAACTGAAGAGCCTCTTGAAGGTGAAAGAAGAGAGTGAAAATGCTGGCTTAAAACTCAACATTCAAAAACCTAAGATCATGGCATCCAGTCCCATAGTTAGTTAGTTAAGTCGCTCAGTTGTGTCCAACTCTTTGCAACCTCGTGGACTATAGCCCACCAGGCTCCTCCATCCATGGGATTCTCGAGGCAAGAATACTGGAGTGGGTTGCTATTTCCTTCTCTAGAGGGTCTTCCTGATCCAGGGACTGAACCCAGGTCTCCTGCATTAGAGGCAGACGCTTTAACCTCTACTTGATGGCTAATAGGTGGGGAAACAATGGAAACAGTAACAAATTTTATTTTCTTAGGCTCCAAAATCACTGCAGATGGTGATTTCAGCCATGAAATTAAAAGATGCTTGTTCTTGGAAGAAAAGTTATGACAAACCTAGACAACATATTAAAAAGCAGATACATTACTTTGTCTACAAAGGTCTGTATAGTCAAAGCTATGGTTTTTCCAGTAGTCAAGTACTGATGTAGGAGTTGGACCATGAAGAAGGCTGAATGCTGAAGAAATGAAAGTTTTGAACTGTGGTGCTGGAGAAAATTCTTAGAGTCCCCTGGACTGCAAGCAGATCAAATCATTCAACCCTAAAGGAAATCAATCCTGAATATTTGTTGGAAGGACTGATGTTGAAGCTGAAGCTCCAATACTTTGTCCACCTGATATGAAGAGCCGATTCATTGGAAAAGACCCTGATACTGGGAAAGATTGAGAGCAAGAGGATTAAGCGGTGACAGAGGATGAGATGGGTGGATGGCATCATCATCTCAATGGACGTGAGTCTGAACAAACTCCGGGAAATAGTGAAGGATAGGGAAGCCTGGAGTACTGCAGTCCACGCGGGGTCATAAAGAGTCAGACATGACTGAGTGACCTGAGTGACTGAACACCAAGGATTGACTGATTTGATCTCCTCCTGGTCCAACCCTCATATCCATATATGACTACTGAAAAAAACCATAGCTTTGAGTATATGGATCTTTGTTGGCAAAATGGCGTGTCTGCTTTTATAATATGCTATCTAGTTTTGTCATGGCTTTTCTTCCAAGGAGCAAGTATCATTTAATTTCCTGGCTGTAGTCACTGTCTGCAACAATTTTGAAGCCCGAGAGAATAAAGTCTATCACTGTTTCCATTGCTTCCCCATCTATTTGCCATGAAATGATCCAAATAGACTCCACAATCATAGTTTTTTGAATGTTGAGTTTTAAGCCAGCTTTTTAATTCTCTTTATTCATCATCAAGAGGCTTCCTTCATTCTTCCTTCATCAAGAGGCTCTTTAGTTCCTCTTCACTTTCTGCCATTAGAGTGGTGTCGTCTACATACCTGAGGTTATTGATATTTCTCCCAGCAGTCTTGTTTTCAGCTTATAATTCATCTAGCCTGGCATTTTGCATGATGTGTATGGTGCATATAACTGAAATAAGCAGGGTGACAATATACAATCTTGACATACTCCGTTCCCAATTTTAAACCAGTCTGTTGTTCCATGCCCAGTCCTAACTGTTGCTTCTTGATCTGCATTCACATTTCTCAGGAGGCAGGTTAGGTGTTTTGGCATTCTCATCTTGTTTTAAGAATTTTTTATTTTACTCTAAAGAAATGTCCCCAGGTGGGGACAGCCACATCCTATCGTATTAGATAGGAATTGATTATAAAGCTCAACTAATTAATATTAGGTAGGGGGCTATGGATGAGGCAAAGTCAGTCAACCCAGAGACTGAGTCTGATTTAAAAACCAAGCATGTTTTTAAGTTCAACATGGGCAGTTGATCAATCAACCATGCCCATCAATCATACATAAAGTTTCAATAAAAACTCTGGTCACTAAAGCTTGGGTAAGCCTCCAACACTGGCAACACTGTGTGTATTATCATACACTGATGCTGGTAGGGTAACCTAACCTGAGGACAATAGAAGTCTTTCCGTTGAAATGTTCTTAGATTCCACCCTGTTTGTCTCTTCCTCTGGCTGACTTTCTGTAGCCTCTTCAGTAAAAATTACAACCATGAATATAATAGGTTTCAGGAAGTCCTATTAACCTTTTTATTGAATTATTAAACCTAAGGGTTGTTTTGAGAAACCCTCAGACTTGCAGTTGGTGTAAGAAATTTGAATGACTTTGTATGACTCTTCCTCTAACTTTGCCACTGAACTCTAAATGTTTGAATTGGAGTTAGATGTCTTGGATAAAAGTAGCAGAATGGAGGACTGTGCCCTTAAACTCATAATTTAACTAGCTCCAGATAGTCTGGGTTAGGGATTGGAAATAAACTTGGTCTTCTGAGTCATTGTCAGTGATAGTGAAACACTTCCTCCATTTTCTTCTAAATAATACTGACTTCTTTGTATTATCTCTTACTACTGCCTAAGAAAATGGAGTAAGGCAGCCTAAGTACCTCGAGAGACAAACAAGGTCTGTAACTCACCCTAGTGTATCTTCCCGCTTTTCCTTCAGAGACGACTTCTTACAGGGAGCAAGCATGCTGGCTTGCTGTTCTCCACTTAAATTGTATTAGGCTGGCCACAATGAAGAGGGTGACTTAGATTCCTAATGTAGTAATGTGTCTACTTCTGAGATTCAGTGCTGAAATTCATTGTTCCCACGCATCTAAGCCTGTTTCTCCTACCTACATTATTAATAAAATTATACATTTATTTCCATTTTCTGAGCCTTTCTATTCTTAATTCATCCAGAATGTGGACAGGGTAAATGGAGTTAATTACTACTTCTCCTTCAACCTGTCCAAAATCTCAGTAATTAGAAGAAGATACTGGGGAATAGTTTTCTTAATGAGAAAGAGTATATTATAGAGTAATGAAATTGTCATGGTGTAGATGGCATATTTCCACTAGCCACTGAACCAGACATTTTTTGCATCTATTTACTATCTATTAAGACAACTGCAGAAAAGATGTTCAAGAAAGAATAATTTGGGAAAGCATTTTAAAAATTAGAATTAATATGATTTAAAAGCTATCAGGTTTGAGAAAAAAAAGAGGTATGGAAGTTTATAGCTTAAGAGTTTGAGATATGGTAAAATAATAAATTTTAATGTGAATCTAGGGAGACAATGATGATTTCACCTATAAACATATGCATTTTGAAGTTTTATATAGGACATATAAATGAGAAGTCTGGAGGTAGCCTGGACACCTGGATAACAAAGCTACTAACAAAGGTTAAAAGACCTAAATTTTTTCTCATAATCTTTGGAAACCTATACATTCATGATCCTATCTCATTTAAGTAGAACTTCATTTTGACATCACTCTTAAGTCAGAAAAGCCTATAGAGTTTAATCATACTTAGAAACTCGGTAAGTTTTTAAGTAATTTCTTTCTGTCCAAGGCATGGTATATTAGTTCTATTAAAGCCTTATATCAGAGGAGCAGAATTATCAAGGTTTTGGAATAGTAAGTTCCAGTGCTTGTCCTCTTCAAGAAACATCAATTTGAATAAGTGCTGATACTCAAAAATACCTTTATAAGAGCTAAGGATTCCTGGTGAAAGATTATAGCAACTGAGTGAAACACAGATGCATGGAAGAGTATGTGAAAGACAATTTCACATTATCCATATTAACCCTTCCCCAAATCTGGGCCAGCCAGCTCCACAAAAGATACCCTTTCTATGGGGAAGGAGAATGAAGTATGTACCAGCCTTCAGCACAGACTCTAGAACTATACCTGCCTCAGTGGGTCCCAGCATCAAATTAGCACCTATGCACTCAGGACAGAGCATGTCCCCAGGGACCAAGGCATTAGATCCACTTAAATGCCAAATGTCAGGCCAGTTTCCACAGACTTAACTCAAGGCCTTTCCCACAACCAGTTTGGGCCGTGTAGACTAAGGCTCCAGGCCCAGTCCTGTGGACCAGTCTCCAGACTTGACACAATAGATGCAGTCATAACTTGCCCCAGTGGTCCTTGGTGCAAGCTAGGTACCCACAGACCCAGGATCCAGGTTCACTCACATGAACATACTTCCCAAGACTATCACTGTGGATTCAATTTACGAGCTTGTCCTTTGTAACTAAGTACCATATCTGTCTGTGAGGACTCAGGCTTCAGGCCTCTTCCCATGAATTTAGACACCAAACCTGCCCACCTAATGACATAGGCACCAGATGAATCTGCTCACAGACTCAACCACCTGGCCTTCCAGAATCTGATCAAAATGATTGGTGAAGGGCTTTAGCTGCTAAAGCCAGTTTGTCAACACTTAAAGAGATACCTACTTGTTCAAATGTGTAGACAACAATTCAAAGCCATAAGAATTACAAGTCATCAAGGAAATATAATACCATTGTCAGGGTGGTTTATTTCTCTTCCTCGATTCTTGTCTCATTACAACAAAAATTTGGTGGAGTGATGGACTAAAAACTGTGGAACAACAGACAAGTTACGGCTCAAGCAGACAGATCTTTTATTAGTCAGATGCTCCCAAAGGAATCTGCCCTATCCTTCCTATTTATCTCTGTTTACCCATTTTATACATCCATGCTCTTACTTTTGGTTATGCCCAGTGTCAAGTAACGTTTGTGCTCACCATCAATCAATGAAAGGCATTGCAAATGGGCATACACTCAAGGCCAACTGACAATTTCAAGTTACATGACAGGAGGCTGTGTTGTTTATATCTTCACATAATTCAGTCTGCTATAATTAGATGTAGGATAGTCAGTATTCATGAACCCCTAATGGGCTCCTGCCTGCCTAACTGGCTAAGGTTACTTAAAGAAGGCCCCATGGTTACTTTGTATCCACTGTGTGCCTAGGGTATGTGCCCAGGAGTTGAAAATCTCTGTGGTTATTTTGCAATATCTGTGAGCTCTCCTGGGTATGTCTGGGATGGAGTTTAGAGAATAGCTTGCATCCCTTTCAGCCAGATCTCCCCTCATTGCTTATGTCTAACTTCCTACCTAACATTACTATACAAAACAAAATATACGTTATAGTAGCCCAAAGGAGCAGATAAAGAGAAAGGAGCAGAAACCATTCTGAGGAAATCATTACAGAAAACCTCCGTAACCTAGAGAAGGAGCAAAAAAATCCATATTTGAGAACCCTGAAGAATTTCAAATATGCTAAATATAAAGAAATCTTAAATGAGACACATTTAAATAAATTCTCAAAAGTCAAAAACCAACAGAGAATTTTGAAAGCAGAAAAGGAAAAGCAACTCTTCATATATAAAGGTATCCCCATAAATACATAGTGGATTTGTCAGCAGAAACCTCATGGAAGACAGATTAGGATGATATATTCACAGTTCTTAGAGAAATTTCCTGACAGTCAAGAATACTGTACCAGGCAAAGCTGTTATTTAGAAACAAAATATATTTTAAAATATTTCCCAGAAACACAACTGTCAGAGTTCATCACCATTATATCTACCTTAGACAAAATACTAAAAAAGTTCTTTAAGTCGAAATGATAGGATTCTAACAATATGAAAATATTATGCTAAGTGAAATAAACCAGACACAGAAAGCCAAATACTGCATTATCCTACTGAAATGTGGAGTTTAAAAACTCTTGAGTTCATAGAAATAGAGTAGAATAATAGTTACCAGTGGTGTAATTGTGTGGGAAGTGGGGAGATGTTAGTTAATGAATATATGCATTTTTGTAGAGAAGATAAGATTGGAAATCTAACGTAGAGCATGATGAGAATCTTAAATAATAATATTATTATATAGAATTCTGAAAATACACTATGATAGTAATCTTCATGTGCTCTCATCACACACATACATCATGTAAGAAAACAATATGTTAATTGGCTTGACTACATAATCTCTTCACTATCTATATTGAATGATCATGTTGTATATCTGAAACATACAATTTCTATTTGAAAGTAAATAAATATATGCAAACTCATTTTATATGTTAACTATTTTTGAACTCATATAACTTCAGCAAAAGTTCAGAAAAAGTAAAAAGTATGTCCAGAAACTACTTTTTTTTTTTTTAATATCCAAGTTCCAGGAGAAAGGTTCAACAAGGCATCAAGGAAAGAGTCATGTGAATAAATGATTTTAAAAATGGATGATTTGAAAGACATCAATGAAGGAATGATTAGCCACAATAAAATCAATTTTCTGATTTTAAAAGTAGACAGTAAAACTCACTTGGGGCTAAATGTGACCCAAGACATATTTTCACTTCTTGATCCTAAATAAACTTTTTGAAAGTGTTAAAAAACTAACTCAAAAATTTTAAATTCTTCGGTAAGAGCTCTAGTAAACCATTATTTACTTCAAAGTGCTTCAAACTTTGTCTTTCTTTTTCATCTGGAAATAAAATCAGTGCATGTATCTCATTTTAGTATACCGTTCACCTTGATCTGTGGCCCTGTGCACAGCTAAGGAAGAGTAAGAAATTTCAGGTTGGAATCAGGTAGCCTGTTTGAGTTGAGAATTTATAACTTGATGGGCTGTTTGTTTTTTGTTTGTTTTTCACTTGCAATCCGGAATGCATTTGTAGGCTGTTATTGTTCAATAACTCGGTAGTGTCTGGCTCTTTGCAACCCCATGAACACTGGGTTTCCCTGTCCTTCAATGTCTCCGGGAGTTTGCTTAAGGTCATGTCCATGAGTCAATGATTTGTAAGAGGTTATGAAAAAACAAAATGAGAAAAAAAAGGAAAAAGACCAGTCACCACAGGTGCCAAGATACTCCATCCCTGTGAGAATTCCTCACTCTCATTTTGCTAACCATATACTCTGTGCTCCATTATTATATTTTATATATATATTTTTTTGTTTGGCTGTATTGGGTCTTAGTTGTGGTATGCACTATCTTCATTGTGTCAGGTGGAAACTTTCACTGTGGCACACAGACTAGTTGCAGCATATGGGCTTACTAGTTGTGTCCCATTGGCTCCAGGGTGTGTGGGCTCAGTAGTTGTAGTACACAGACTTAGTTGCTCAGAGGCATATGAAATCTTAGTTCCCTCACCAGGGATTAAACCTGTGTCCTCTTTGTTGCAAGGTGAACTCTTAACCAATGGACCCCTGAGAAGTTCCCGTGCGTACTTCTTCATAATCCTTCTCCAGGGTGACTAAGTCCTTTTAGACTCAGAGAATTCCCCTTTATCTACATTCTTGGCTACTTATTAGTGTACTAACGCTCATTTGGCATATAGAACATATTAGGAACACATTAGATATATATTAGAACATATTAGATATCCCTCATCCAAGGTAAGGAGCAGTGACTGAACTTTGCTGGAGCAGCCATGAAGAAATGCCCCATGTCCAAGGTAAGAGAAACCCAAGTAAGATGGTAGGTGTTGCAAGAGGGCATCAGAAGGAAGACACACTGAAACCACACTCACAGAAAACTAGTCAATCTAATCACACCAGGACCATAGCATTTTCTAACTCAATGAAACTAAGCCATGCCTGCAGGGCAACACAAGATGGGTGGGTCATGGTGGAGAGATCTGACAGAATGTGGTCCACTAGAGAAAGAAATGGCAGACCACTTCAGTATTCTTGCCTTGAAAACCCATGAACTCATGAAAAGGCAAAATGATAGGATACTGAAAGAGGAACTCCCCAGGTCAGTAGATGCCCAACACACTACTGGAGATAGGTTGAGAAATAAATCCAGAAAGAATGAAAGGATGGAGCCAAAGCAAAAACAATACCCAGCTGTGGATGTGACTGGTGATAGAAGAAAAGTCTGATGCTCTAAAGAACAATATTGCATAGGAATCTGGAATGTCAGGTCCATGAATCAAGCAAATTGGAAGTGATCAAAAAGTGATGGCAAGAGTGAATGTCGACATTCTAGGAATCAGTGAGCTAAAATGGACTGGAAGGGGTGAATTTAACTCAGATGACCATTATATCTACTACTGCGGGCAGGAATCCCTCAGAAGAAATGGAGTAGCCATCATGGTCAACAAAAGAGTCTGAAATGCAGTACTTGGATGCAATCTCAAAAATGACAGAATGATCTCTGTTCATCTCCAAGGCAAACCATTCAACATCAGAGTAATCCAAGTCCATGCCCCAACCAGTAATGCTGAAGAAGCTGAAGTTGAATGGTTCTATGAAGACCTACAAGACCTTTTAGAACTAACACCCAAAAAAATATGTCCTTTTCATTATAGGGGACTGGAATGCAGAAGTAGGAAGTCAAGAAACACCTGGAGTAACAGGCAAATTTGGCCTTGGATTACGGAATGAAGCAGGGCAAAGACTAATAGAGTTTTGCCAAGAAAATGCACTGGTCATAGCAAACACCCTCTTCCAACAACACAAGAGAAGACTCTACACATGGACATCATCAAATGGTCAACACCGAAATCAGATTGATTATATTCTTTGCAGCCAAAGATGGAGAAACTCTATACAGTCACCAAAAACTAAACCAGGAGCTGACTGTGGCTCAGATCATGAAATCCTTATTACCAAATTCAGACTTAAATAGAAGAAAGTAGGGAAAACCGCTAGACCATTCAGGTATGACCTAAATCAAATCCCCAATGATTAAAGAGTGGAAGTGAGAAATAGATTTAAGGGCCTATATCTGATAGATAGAGTGACTGATGAATGATGGAATGAGGTCTGTGACACTGTACAGGAGACAGGGATCAAGACCATCCCCATGGACAAGAAATGCAAAACAGCAAAATGGCTATCTGGGAGGCCTTACAAATAGCTGTGAAAAGAAGAGAGGCAAAAAGCAAAGGAAGAAAGGAAAGATAAAAGCATCTGAATGCAGAGTTCCAGAGAAGAGCAAGAAGAGATAAGAGAGCCTTCTTCAACAATCAATGCAAAGAAATAGAGGAAAAGAACAGAATGGGAAAGACTAGAGATGTCTTCAAGAAAATTAGAGATACCAAAGAAATATTTCATGTAAAGATGGGCTCGATAAAGGACAGAAATGGTCTGGACCTAACAGAAGCATAAGATATTAAGAAGAGGTGGCAAGAATACACAGAAGAACTGTACAGGAAATATCTTCATGACCCAGATAATCATGATGGTGTGATCACTCATCTAGAGCCAGATCCTGGAATGCGAAGTCAAGTGGGCCTTAGAAAGCATCATTATGAACAAAGCTAATGGAGGTAATAGAATTCCACTGGAGCTATTTCAAATCCTGGAAGATGATGCTGTGAAAGTGCTGCACTCAATATGTCAGCAAATTTGGAAAACTCAGCATGGCCACAGGACTGGAAAAGGTCCATTTTCATTCCAATCCCAAAGAATGGCAGTGTCAAAGAATGCTCAAACTACTGAACAATTGCACTCATCTCACACACTAGTAAAGTAATGCTCAAAGTTTTCCAAGCCAGGTTTCAGCAATACGTGAACTGTGAACTTCCAGATGTTCAAGCTGGTTTTAGAAAAGGCAGAGGAACCAGAGATCAAATTGCCAACATCCGCTGGATCATCAAAAAAGCATGTATACTATCATGTAAGAAACGAAGCGCTAGTCTATGTTGGATATAGGATGTTTGGGGCTGGAGCACGGGGGTGATCCAGAGAGATGATATGGGGTGGGAGAGGTCTCAGGATTGGGAGTTTGTGTACACCTGTGGCTGATTCATGTCAATGTATGGCTAAACCAATACAGTATTGTAACGTAGAATAAAGTAAAAATAAAATTTAAAAAAAGAGAGTTCCAGAAAAACATCTATTTCTGCTTTACTGACTATGCCAAAGCCTTTGATTGTGTTCAGTTCAGTTCAGTCGCTCAGTCGTGTCCGACTATTTGCAACCCCATGAATTGCAGCATGCCAGGCCTCCCTGTTCATCACCATCTTCCGAGTATACTCAGACTCATGTCCATCGAGTCCGTGATGCCATCCAGCCATCTCATCCTCTGTCGTCCCCTTCTCCTTTTGCCCCCAATCCCTCCCAGCATCAGAGTCTTTTCCAATGAGTCAACACTTCGCGTGAGGTGGCCAAAGTACTGGAGTTTCAGCTTCAGCATCATTCCTTCCAAAGAAATCCCAGGGTTGATCTCCTTCAGAATGGACTGGTTGGATCTCCTTGCAGTCCAAGGGATTCTCAAGAGTCTTCTCCAACACCGCAGTTCAAAAGCATCAATTCTTCGGCACTCAGCCTTCTTCACATCCAACTCTCACATCCATACATGACCACAGGAAAAACCATAGCCTTGACTAGACGGACCTTAGTCGGCAAAGTAATGTCTCTGCTTTTGACTTTACTATCTGTGTTGGTCATAACTTTTTTCCAAGGAGTAAGTGTTTTCTTGACTGTGTGGATCACAATAAACTGTGGAAAATTCTGAAAGATATGGGAATATCAGATCACCTGACCTGCCTCTTGAGAAATCTGTATGTAGGCCAGGAAGCAACAGTTAGAACTGGACATGGAACAACCTACTGGGTCCAAATAGGAAAAGGAGTACGTCAAGTCTGTATATTCTCACCCTGCTTATTTAACTTATATGCAGAGTACATCATGAGAAACGTTGGAATCAAGATTGCCAGGAGAAATATCAATAACCTCAGATATGCAGATGACACCACCCTAATGGCAGAAAGTGAAGAGGAACTAAAAAGCCTCTCGATGAAACTGAAAGTGGGTAATGAAAAAGTTGGCTTAAAGCTCAGCATTCAGAAAATGAAGATCATGGCATTTGGTCTGATCACTTCATGGCAAATAGATGGGGAAACAGTGGAAACAATGTCAGACTTCATTTTTTTGGGCTCCAGAATCACTGCAGATGGTGATTGCAGCCATGAAATTAAAAGACGCTTACTCCTTGGAAGAAAAGTTATGATCAATCTAGATAGCATATTCAAAAGCAGAGACATTACTTTGCTGACTAAGGTCTGTCTAATCAAGGCTATGGATTTTCCAGTAGTCATGTATGGATGTGAGTTGGACTGTGAAGAAGGCTGAACATCAAAGAATTGACGCCTTTGAACTGTGGTGTCAGAGAAGACTCTTGGGAGTTCGTTGGACTGCAAGGAGATACAACCAGTCCATTCTGAAGAAGATCAGCCCTGGAGTTTCTTTCGTGGGAATGATGCTAAAGTTGAAACTCTAGTACTTTGGCCACCTCATGCAAAGAGTTTACTCGTTGGAAAAGACTCTGATGCTGGGAGGGATTGGGACAGGAGGAGAAGGGGACGACAGAGGATGAGATGGCTGGATGGCATCACTGACTTGATGGACGTGAGTCTGAGTAAACTCTGAGAGTTGGTGATGGACAGGGAGGCCTGGCATGGTGCGATTGATGGGGACACAAAGAGTCAGACACGACTGAGTGACTGAACTGAACTTAATGCTCATTTGGCATATAGAACATACTGGGAAAGGAAATATGCAAGACAGTTCTTAAGGGGAATGGGATATGCAAAAATAAAAAAGAATGCAATTTATCTGTTCTTTGTTTAGAACCAAAGACCTTTGGTTTTAATATCTATATCTTCAGCTAAAACAAACAAACAAACAAACAAAAAACCTCATGTTTTATTGTGGTAGACTCTTTCTGGTGGGTCATGTGGTAAAAATCTGCTTGCAGTGTAGGGGACCTGAGTTCAGTCTCTTGGTTGGGAAGATCTCCTGGAGAAGGGAATGGCAACCCACTCCAATATTCTTGCCTTGGACTACAAGGAGATCTAACCAGTCCATCCTAAAGGAGATAAGTCCTTGCTGTTCATTGGAAGGACTGATATTGAAGCTGAAATGCCAGTACTTTGGCCACCTGATGCGAAGTGCTGACTCATTTAAAAAGATCCCGATGCTAGGAAAGACTAAGGGCAGGAGGAGAAGGGGGAGGACAGAGGATGAGATGGTTGGATGGCATCACAGACTCAATGGACTTGAGTTTGGGTAAACTCTGGGAGTTGGTGTTGAACAAGGAGGCCTGGTGTGCTGTGGTTCATGAGTGGCAACGAGTCAGACATGACTGTGCAATTGAAGTAAACTGAACTGATATATATGCAGTATGTGTCATATAATTGCTCATGCAATTGTGAGTGAGTGAGTGAAGTCACTCAGCCATGTCTCTTTGCAACCTTATGGACTTCTCCATGCATAGGATTTTCCATGGTAAGAGTACTGGAGTCGGTTTCCATTTCCTTCTCCAAGAGATCTTCCAGACCCAGGGATTGAACCTGGGTCTCCCATATTGCAGGCAGACGCTTTACCATCTGAGCCACCAGGGAAGTGGTGGCTTCTCCATGCATGGGATTTTCCAGGTAAGAGTACTGGAGTCGGTTTCCATTTCCTTCTCCAAGAGATCTTCCAGACCCAGGGATTGAACCTGGGTCTCCCATATTGCAGGCAGACGCTTTACCATCTGAGCCACCAGGGAAGTCCATGCAATTGTGAGTGCTGGTAAGTCCAAAAGTCTGGAGTTTTGAGGAAGAGCTGATGTTACAGCTTAAGTTGAATGCAGTCTGGAAGTAGAATTTAAACTTCTTTGGGGGAACTTTGTTAAGATCTTCAGCCATTGGATGAATATTAATCATGCAAAAGAAGGTAATTTGCTTTACTCAAAGTCTACCAATTTAAATACCAATCTCATCTAAAAAATACCTATTCAGCAACATTTAGGTGTTGTGGCCTACCAAGTTGACATATAAAATTAGCCATTATATCTAATTAGTAGAATAAGAGTATAATCCCAGTGTTCATGAAACTTCAGAAAGCTCTAGTTGAGGAGTGGAGAATTAGTGACAAGGAAAACTATTTAGCTCAACAGAAAATCTGGGGAGTCTATTATTTTACCTTTTCTTTCTTGTATTTCTTGTATTTCTACCAAAATATCCACTGACAATAGATGAAGGTTCACCAAGTCAAAATGATTTTGTTTTCATCATGGGATAGCTTGATAGAATAAGAAGATATACACATATTTGCAGTAAGTTCTTATTTCCATTTTGGTTTCCTGGTGGCTCAGATGGCAAACCATCTGCCTGCAATGCAGGAGACCCTGGTTTGATCCCTGAGTCAGGAAGATCCCCTGGAGAAGGAAATGGCAACCCACTCCAGTGCTCTTCCCTGGAAAATCTCATGGACAGGGAATCCTGGTAGGTTACAGTCCACAGGGTCACAAAGAGTTAGACACGACTGAGTGACTTCACTTTCTTATTTCTATTTTAGTTTCTCATAATACTTGTGGCATGTCTGCATGACCATGGACAGGACAATAAATTTCATGCTCACTTTAAAAAAAAATGTAAATTAGTGTAATAAAAACTACTTCATTAAAAACGTTTAAAATTTAAATGAAAAAAAAAAGGCAATGTACCCAATTCAGTGTGTGTCATATAAATATGCATCCAATAAATGTTAATTATCTTCCCCTTGAAGCATGCACAATTGCCAAAATTATTTCAAAGCTCAAGTGCAACAATTTCTAATTGGTGGAATTTTTAATTTAGTGACTGGAGGAGATACTTTGAAGAAAGAAGGATCTGCTTTGTCAGCCCTTTCCCTCTAATTGCTATGTATCTATTTTCCTATTATTATCTACCTAAAAGAGAAATAAAACTACATTCATGCAGTACTGATTCCACCTATGAAGCACTGTTCAGGGAAGGCATATATAATATATAATACACATAATTTTATCTGGCAATTCAACAAATATTTATTGAGAATGCTAGGTGTATTATATGTCCATGTTCAGTGGCCTTTTATAGAAGGTTTTATTTTCAGTTTATGAAAATATTACATATTTTATCCATATCAGACAGGTGGCTGCTGCTGCTAAGTCACTTCAGTCATGTCTGACTCTGTGTGACCCCATAGACAGCAGCCCATCAGGCTTCTCCATCCCTGGGATACTTCTGGCAAGAACACTGGAGTGGGTATCAGACAGGCAGGAGATAGTAAAGATGGTTAGAACTCATGACCATTTACTCTCATTGACCTCATTTCTTACTATGTAAGTTCCAGGCACTAAAGCAATCTATATAAATCCAATCCTATAGAAATGACTCCAGGACAAAGGCCATCAGAAATGTTTTTGATCCAGTCAGTTCTTACTCAGACTATTTCTGATTTTCTCTTTTATTGATTTGCTTGTTTCATGGCAAGTGGTAACATCATGATACTACTTATTTGTCAGGGTACCAGTATCAGTTAAAATCATGTTCTGAACACAAATTGAACTCATTTTAAACAGCAGCACTGCTGTGATAAGAGTAAAGATAATTGTTGTTACCTGATGCACTAGCCATGAAGATTAATTAAATAAATCTCCCAATTGCCCAGCCTATTAATATTGAAAAACTCATATGTGAACAGATGGACCAGATTTGGCAGGGTTTTTTCCCACAATCTTTAAAAAAATATATCCTGACAGAATTTGTGCAACCCTGCCATATTCCATTCTAGCCAGGCTTGTTTAAGCTAATCAAGCTTTCCAAAAACTTAAAAGTGTTACTCAGAACTTGAAGCAAACAGAATACTTTTTATAGTGCTAACAGCATACCGAGCAGTGGTCACATGAACTGTGTATGTGTTTCAGGCTGACTAACCATGCTTCAAACACAGGTAGGAACATTGTTCAAGAGTGATTGCCTTCAGTTTTGAGGTTAAACATTAATGATAATAATTCGACAGAATGCAATTCCCCTTGTATTATGCATCATGAATGGAGATATACTTGAAATTTACTGCTCTTGGTAAGTACATATGTCTATTCAATAGGAAGGCACAAAAAGTTATGCAGGCAACAAAGAGAGAAGCTTTGAATCCAATATGGGGGCTATCTCAAATGTCCTCTCAGAGACATCTAAGAATAATTTTTTTTTTTTTTTATGAATTCAAGTACAATATGACTTGCATTTATTTGGCAATGCAATTTAAATATATTATCTTATTTAATCCTTGGGACACACTGAAATGTTGATATTTTGTATCCTTTTTTTAAGATTAGGATATTGAAATTTAGAAAGATTAATTAATACACCATTTATAGAGCCAAGATTTGAATTCATTTGTCTAGCTCAAAGTCCAAATGCTTATCAACTAAATCATACTGTGTGTTTGTCATTCAGCTGTGTCTGACTCTTTGCAACCCCATGGACCGTAGCCTACCAGGCTCCTCTCGCTATGGAATTCCCAAGGCAAAAATACTGGAGTGGGTACTCATTCCCTTCTCCAGGGGATATTCCTGACCCAGGGATCAAACTAGGGCCTCCCACATTGCAGGCAGATTCTTTACTGTCTGAACCACCACAGAAGTCCCTTGCCATTTTCACTTTTTCAAGTCATACTATCTCTCTGTAAAAGGCTTTGGAAAAATAAGGATTAAAATATAGATTATATCTAATGTTTATAGTGTCTGATATTGTCTGTTAGGATCTACTGTCGTTATTTTTATGGCTATACTGTTGTTTAATACACAGCAATACTAAGTAGGTAATGCTATCATTCTGCAATTAAGAAAATTAACTTTCTGTTTTTTAATTTTATTTTTAATACTTTATTCTACATTACAATACTGTATTTGTTTGCCATACATTGACATGAATCAGCCACAGGTGTCCACGATCTCCCAATGCCAAAGCCCCCTCCCACCTCCCAACCCACATCCTCTTCCTGAATCATCCCGTGCACCAGCCCCATGCTTTCTGCATCCTGTATTGAACATAGACTGGCACTTCATTCTTACAAGATAGTACACATGTTTCAATGCAGTTCTCCCAAATCATCCCTCCCTCTCCCTCTCCCTCAGAGTCCAAAAGTCCGTTCTATACCTCTGAGTCTCTTTTGTTGTCTCACATAGAGGGTCTTCATTACTATCCTTCTAAATTCCATATATATGTGTCAGTATACTGTATTGGTGTTTTTCTTTCTGGCTTACTTCACTCTGTATAATCGGCTCCAATTCCATCCATCTCATTAGAACTGAGTCGAATTTATTCTTTTTAAGGGCTGAGTAGTACTCCATTGTGTATATGTACCACAGCTTTCTTATCCATTCATCTGCTGATGGACATCTAGGTTGTTTCCATGTCCTGGCTATTATAAACAGTGCTGCAGTGAACATTGGGGTACATGTGTCTCTTTCAATTCTGGTTTCCTCAGTGTGTATGCCCAGCAGTGGGATTGCTGGGTCATAAGGCAGTTCTATTTGCAATTTTTAAGGAATCTCCACACTGTTTTCCATAGTGGCTGTACTAGTTTGCATTCCCACCAGCAGTGTGGAGAAAAGGGAACCCTCTTACACTGCTGGTGGGAAAATTAACTTTCAAACTGACTGGTTATGTATCTTGGAGAATGTAGGTAATAGGAGATGAGGCCAGGATCCAAAACCAGGTTGGTTATCCTCTTAATATTGCAGTGTCATTATGGTGCAAATAGTCATCCAAAACTGAGACCATAACTGAGGTAGTTCCTTTAACTTCTCCCTTTTCTCCGCTACCCACAACAAAATGATGCCTCAGTTCAGTTCAGTTCAGTTCAGTTCAGTCGCTCAGTTGTGTCTGACTCTTTGCGACCCCATGAATCGCAGCACGCCAGGCCTCCCTGTTCATCACCATCTCCCGGAGTTCACCCAGACTCACTCCATCGAGTCCGTGATGCCATCCAGCCATCTCATCCTCTGTCATCCCCTTCTCCTCCTGCCCCCAACCCCCTCCCCCAGCATCAGAGTCTTTTCCAATGTGTCAACTCTTCTCATGAGGTGGCCAAAGTATTGGAGTTTCAGCTTTAGCATCATTCCTTCCAAAGAAATCCCAGATTGCTCTCCTTCAGAATGGACTGGTTGGATCTCCTTGCAGTCCAAGGGACTCTCAAGAGTCTTTTCCAACACCACAGTTCAAAAGCATCAATTCTTCGATGCTCAGCCTTCTTCACAGTCCAACTCTCACATCCATACATGACCACAGGAAAAATGCTACCAATATTACCTTTTAAAAGTACAGACTCCACTTTTCCTTCCCCAAATTCTCAATTGCTGTTCATTTCAAGAACTCCCCATGTTTTTTACCAGAAAATTTCTATTGGCCAAGAGTATGGCTGGTATTAATATTTGCTGAATTTCTCATTCTTCATTGATGTTGTCAGATCATTACAGACCCACCTTCTTTAGAACAAACACATAAACAAGTAAATAATCTTGTTTTTAAGGTTTATGACACCTTTTGAAACCATCTTCTCCTCATCTCTATTCCCAACCTTAGAGTCACATTCCTTATTTACTGTGTTGGCTCAGTGAGTAAAGAATCCACCTGCAATGAAGAAGACACAAGAGATTCTCCTTCTGTTTCTGGGTTGGGAATATCCCCATTGAGGAAGAAATGGCATCCCACTCCAGTATTCTTGCCTGAAAAGTCCCATAAACAGAGGAGCTTGGCGGGCTTCTGACCAAAATATCACAGAGTCAGATACAACTGAGCAACTATCATTTTCACTTTCAATGCAAAATAACTGCTTTGTAATCACCAGAGTTTTTCCTTATTTCTTTATTTTTGCATACAACTCTGACTCTCCCTGGAACTTCTTATTTTATTCACCTGGCTAAATCTTATACATCCCCAAGTGTTTCTTCAATTTTGCCTTATGTACTTGCCCTAAATCAATGTTAAAGTCCAAGTTCTTCGAACTATACCATGATGACTCTAGGTGAGAAAAAACAAGGCTTTTCATCTGTGATGCCCTGAATGTGTTTTCCCTAGGGTTGTTGTAATACTATGGTCTCTTAATGAGATATTTCAGAGTTCAAGTTGCTAGTAAAGTTCCTTGTCTCCATAGTGGGAAACTCAATTATCAGATTAAACAAATAAACAAACAAAACCCCTGAAGACCATGAAAACTGGGCTAGAGAGAAATGGCATTCAGAGTGATAAATATCAGAATCAGGAAAAAAAAAAAGTCTTATTTCAATACTCCTGCTCTATTAGGGGTTATGTTGAGTTGTAGATTTGTTGGAAACAGATGTTTCTGGGGAGTATAAGATTCTTGCCTCTATTGCCGTCACATACGCAGTGTGTGCTCAATCATGTCTGACTCTTTGCGACCTCCTGGACTGTGTAGCCCATCAGGCTACAGGATTTTCTAGGCAGGAACCCTGGAGTGGGTTGCCATTTCTTATTTCAGGGATTTTCCCAACTAGGGACTGAACCTGTGTCTCTTGCATATTGTGCATCTGCAGGAGGATTCTTTATGACTAGCGTCATCTGGAAAGCACAAATACATACACAAATACTCATCTTAATTTTATGCATTTTAATGCATCTGTTAATTCAACATTTACTAGATACATATTATAGCAACGTATTAAACATTAAAATTTAAATACTGTGGTCCAAAATTTCAAAATCATCCTACAATAAGGAGAATAGATGCCTACATCTGTATCTAAAAAAAAAAAAAAAAAAGGTTTGTACTATTCAGAAGGAAGTTCCAGAGAGAGAACAAGATATCAGAGGAATAGGTGAATGTGGAGTACATCTCTCTCCACAGATACATCAGGAATACATCCTCATAAACAAAAGTGCATGCAGAACACCAGCTGAGAGCAGACTAGAGTACCTGACCAGCAGAAAAGAATATATAGACCCATGAAAAACTCTGTAGGATAAAGAAACTAGGGGAGAAAACAGAAGTTGTTAGTAGGACTGGATCTGCCCTCAGCAGGTGGGGGAATTGAAGCAGGGGTCCGATCTTCACATCTCATTGGGGCAATTGTCTGAGTCAGAGGAGAAACATTTAAGGCTGAGACTGAAACAGACGATCTGTGTCAGGCTAAATGGAATGAGAATCAGACAGTCCTTGCAGCAGCCATACACACCCCAGACAGGGACATAGATCTCTCAGAAGGTGCAGCAGCTGGGAGCTGGAGTACAGGGATTGTGGAGCATTCCCAGGGAGTGCTGATGTTAACTGCAGAGAGACAAATCAAGGGGGTGTGAGAGAGGAGATTGTGGTGGGAAATTCCTGTGGAGGAAAGCCTGGCAGCCATGGAAGCAAGGCGATACTTCTGAGTCATGTGTAGTGGGTGGAGCCATCACCACGGTCTCTCTTCCCCCCACGCCAGCATCAGCAGCTGAGCAATAGAGAGCCTGGCTCATCAAACTCCTGAAGCACTAAACTACAGAGTAGGACCCCACCAGGGTGCTCCTTTAAGTGACTGATGCCCAGAATTACAGAGTAAGACCCCCAGCCAGGGGGCCCTCTATGTACCTGACATGCTGAACAACAGAGAAGGACTCCAGGCAAGGGAGCCCTATAAGTGCCTGAACAAGCAGCCCTATGGAGAAAGACTGGCCCAACAGGCCTTCTGATCATCAGCTACAAGAGGCTCAGGAAAATATTCTGATAGGGCCATAACTCCTGCAGAAGAGGCAGTCCATGTCCTTGCATACTTGGCATTACCAGGGTCCCCACAAGTTAGGCAGATGTACCACCTTCACGTTCAGCTCTCCCTGGGGTACAGATGCCACAGGCAAAAACGTCTTGTGTTTTTGTGTGCAGGGTCACTTCGGTAGTGTCCAACTCTTTGCGACCCTGTAGACAGTGGCCTGCCAGGCTTCTCTGTCAGGGAGGGGAGATCTCCAGGCAAGAATATTGAAGTATATTGTCCAATACTGGTTGCCATACGCTTCTAGAACACTATATTTCCTGTTGTCCTAGCTGCCAACTCCCCTGAGTACTTGGTACTGTCAGAATCCCTGCAACCCAAGCAGTTGCACAACCTCCACACCTGGCCTTTGCAGAGGCAAACCCAAGTCCTCCAGGGAAGCCTCAGGAGCAAACCCCAGTGGACAGCCTACATACAGAGGTGGAAATAAAACCACAATTGAAACCCAGGGGTACTGTGACTAAGGAAAAAGGCCCAAAACCCTCCCACCAGCTGTACAAGCTGCAGATTAAATCCACATGGTCAACTAGGCAGACTCTGTGTCTATGGGATGTATAAAAGGCCCCACAAAAGAAACTCCCACAAAAGAAAATACACTAGTTCTGATTGCTGCGGACATTGGAGTAGGACCAAATTAGAATCTGGGCTGCCCTGCAACAGGTCCAGAGATCAGCACATTGTTGGAGGGTGTCCTAGGCCGGTGAACTATGACTCCCAGAAAGGGAAAGGACTCTGACAGCAGTGACTCAAGAAAAACATTTATTATTCTTATGTTTTGACTTGTTCTGTAGATTGTTTTGGATTCTTTTTCTTTTTTCCTCTTCCCTCTCTCTGTTGTAGTTGTCCATTTTATTGGCACTATGAAATCTAATTAAGGTTTTGAGCTGTCTTTTTTTCTTTTTTCTCAGTCACGTTTTTTATTGTTACAAACCTCTGCCTATATGTTGGACTTTTGCACTTCTGGGGAGTTTTCTTTTCTTTTCTTTTCTTTTTTTCCTGTTTTTGCTCTTTTTTAAAATTTTAATTTTTAAACCTATTACTATTTTTCTACATTTATTATTTTGTTTGCTTTTCCTACTGTTTTTTTCCCATTGCAGTTAACCTTTAATTTATATAACTCTTCTTTATCTACCTCTATTTAAATTTTCATATTTATTCTCTCTGTCTTTTTTTCCCTTCCTTTCTTCTAAATATATTTCTTAGATGTATTTTCATTGCTTTATTCTCCAATTGGCACTTTGCTTTAGTTTTGTTTTCGTTTGTGCTTTAGTTAGTTTTGTTCCAGTAGACATAACTTTTGGTTTCCCCTGTTCATTAGGTCAATCTATTATACTTTATTTTTGTTGGACTGTTTTGATTTTGCTTATGGGTGTATATGTATATGCATATATTCAGTCACACTTTTTATTATTGCTATAAAATTCTGCATCTGCATTGAGCTTTTGCAATTTTATGAAGTTTTCCTTATTTTTTCCTTTTTTTGGTTCTTTCATTTTTTTCTTTTCTCTTTTTATAATTTTAACTTTTAATTTTTTTAAACCTGTTATATTTTTTTCTAACTTATTTCTTTTGCTGACCTTTCCTACTGTTCTTTTCCCCTTACAGTAAATCTTTAATGTATGTAAATCTTCTTCATCTTCCTCTATTTAACTTTGTATACCTATTATCTTTCTTCTACACACATTTGTTAGTTTTGTTTTAATTGCTTTATTTCCCACTTGGCACCTTGCTTTAGTTTTGTTTTCCAGTTTGTGCTTTAGTTAGCTTTATTCTAAATGGTAAATATAATTTTTATTTCCTTTGTTTGTACTTATTGTACTTATTTATTGTACTTTATTTTTGTTGGGCTGCTTTGACTTTGCTCATGAGTTCATATGCATATTTTCCATTATTTTAATCATTATTTGCCTGATTTTGTACGGCCATTTGTCTGATTTTGTACTGCCATTTGTCTGGTGTTTATCTTTGGTTTATTGTTTTTGGATATTGTTTAAATCATTCCTGAACAGAGATCAAGCTTTGAGCCTTTGGAGTGGGAGCACTGACTCCAAGACCCTGGACTACCAGAAAATTAACACTAGGATGTATCAAATAGTGAGAACTCACACAAAGGAAACCACTTGAATACAAGACCTGGCATCACCCAACTACCAGTAGCACCTTGTACAGGGTGCCTCATTTAAACAACAAATAAGACAAAAATACAAACCCAGTCATCAGCAGACAGAATTACCACATCACTCAGCCTTACCATAAGAGGAAAAAAAAAAAAACTCAGCACAAATCTCACCCTATACAAAGCTGACACAAACCACTGGACCAAACTTAGGAGGGCAGAAACCAAGAAGAAGAAAGAATTCAACTTTGAAGCCTGGGAAAAGGAGACCTCAAACACAATAAGTTTAAAAAAATAATAATTAAAAGGCAGAGAAATACTACATAAATGAAGGAACAAACTAGAAAAACAGAAGTCCAAATAACTGAAGAGGAAATAGGCAAACTACCTGAAAAATAATTCAGAATAATGATAGTAAGTATGATCTAAAACCTTAAAAACAAAATGAATAAAATGTAAAAATCAATTAACAAAGACCTAGAAGAATTAAAGAATAAACATACAGAGACAAAAAACAAAATTACTGAGATTAAAAATACTCTGGAAGGAATCAATAGCAGAATATATGAAGCAGAAGAATGAATCAGTGAGCTAGAAGATAAGATGGTAGAAAAAAAATGCTGAAGAGCAGAATAAAGTAAACAGAATGTAAAGAACTGAGGATAGTCTCAGAGACTTCTAGGACAATATCAAACACACCAACATTCAAATTTTAGAGGTCCCAGAAGAGACAAAGAAAGAGTATGAGAAAAATTTTGAAAGATTATAGTTAAAAATTTCCCCAACATGGAAAAGGAAATAGTCAGGCAAGTCCAAGAGGGACAAAAGTCCCATACTGGATAAACCCAATGAGAAACATGCCAAGACACATACTAATGAAACTAATAAAGACTAAACAAAAAGAAAAAATGTTAAAAGCAACAAGGGAGAAGCAATAAGTAACATAAAAGGGAAACCACATACACTTAACACCTGATATTTCAGCAGAAATTCTGCAGGCCAGAAGGGAATGGTAAGGTATATTTAAAGTACTGAAAGGGAAAAATCTACAGTCAAGTTTACTGTTCCTGGCAAGGATCTCATTCAAAATAGTTACAGAAATCAAAAGCTTTTCAGACAAGCAAAAGTTAAGAGAATTCAGTACCACCAAACTAGCTTTACAACAAATGTTAAAGGGATTTAAATAGTCAAGAAATATAAGAGAAGAAAAAAAGATCTACAAAATCAACTCCAAGCAATTAAGAAAATAGGAATAGGAACATATATATCAATAATTATTTTAAATGTAAATTGATTAAATGTTCCAACTAAAAGACAAGACATAGACTGGCTGAATGGATACAAAAACAAGACCCATATATATGCTGCCTACAAGAAACCCACTTTAGACCCCAAGACACATATAGACCAAAAGTGAGAGGATTGAAAAATAATATTTCATGCAAATGGGAAGCAAAAGAAAGCTGGACTAGTAATTCTCATATCAGACAAATAGACTTTAAATGAAGAAGATTATAAGAGATAAGGAAGGACACTACGTAATGATCAAGGAATCAGTCCAAGAGGAAGACATAATAATTGTAAATGTCTATGCACCCAACATAGAAGCACCTCAATACATAAGACAAACACTAACAGACATAAAAGGAGAAATTGACAGTAACACTATAATAGTAGAAGACTTTAACATTCCACTCATTAATGGACAGATTATCAAAACAGAAAATTAATAAGGAAACATAAGTTTTAAATAATACATAAAATGAGATGGATCTTATTGATATCTTCAGGACATTCCATCCAAATGCAGAAAAATACACCTTCTAAGTGCACAAGGAACATTCTCCAGGATAGACCACATCTTGGGTCACAGATCGAGCCTCAGTAAATTTAAGAAAATTGATATTGTATCAAGCATCTTCTCTGACCACAGCACTATGAGATTAGAGATCAATTATAGGGGAAAAAAGTGTAAGAAACACAAACACATGAGATTAAAAAACACATCTCTAAATAACCAACAGGTTACTGAAGAAATCAAAAGAGAAGTAAACAAAAAAATTTCTAGAAACAAATGACAATGAAAACATGACAGGTCAAAACCTATGGGATGCAGCAAAATCAGTCCTAGGAGGGAAGTTTATAGCAATACATTCCTACCTCAAGAAACAAGAAAAACACTAAATAGACAATCTAACTTTATACCTAAAACAACTGGAAAAAGAAGAACAAAAACAATCCAAAATTAGTAGAAGGAAAGAAATAATAAATATCTGAGCAGAAAAAATTAAAAAGAAATAAAATAAAAATAGTAAAGATTAATAAACTTAAAAGCTGGTTTTTTGATAAGATAAACAAAATTGACCTTTAGCCAGACTCATCAAGAGAAAAACAGAATAATCAAATCAACAAAATTAGAAATATAAAGGCGAGGTTACAACATGCAATGAAGAAACACAAAAGATTATAAGAGATGATTATGAACAAGTATATGGCAATAAAATGGGTAACCTGGAAGAAATGGACAGATTCTGAAAAATATTCAATCTTCTAAGACTGAATCAGGAAGAAATAGAAATTATGAACAATTCAGTTACAAACACTGAAGTTGAAACTGTGATCAAAAATACCCCCAAAAAACAAAAGTCCAGGACCAGATGGCTTCACAGGAGAATTCTACCAATCATTTAGAGAAGAGCTAATGCCTATTCTTCTAAAACTCTTTCAAAAATTCACAGAGGAAGGAACACTTTCAAACTCATTCTATGAGGCCGTTATCACCCTGATACCAAAAGCAGACAAAGACAACACACAAAAAGAAAGTTCAGTTCAGTTTAGTCACTCAGTCACGTCCAATTCTTTGCGACCCCATGAATCACAGCACGCTAGGGCCTCCCTGTCCATCACCAACTCCCGGAGTTTACCCAAACTCGTGTCCATTGAGTTGATGATATCATCCAGTTATCTCATCCTCTATTGTCCCCTCTTCCTCTTGGCGCTAATCCCTCCTGGCATCAGGGTCTTTTCCAACGAGTAATCTTCACATGAGGTGGCCAAAGTATGGTAGTTTCAGCCTAAGCATCAGTCCTTCCAATGAACACCCAGGACTGATCTCCTTTAGGATGGACTGGTTGGATCTCCTTGCAGTCCAAGGGATTCTCAAGAGTCTTCTTCAACACCACAGTTTAAAAGCATCAATTCTTTGGCACTCAACTTTCCTAACAGTCCAACTCTCACATCCACACATGACAACTGGAAAAACCATAGACTTGACTGGACCAAGCCTTGACCATAGCCTTGTAGTTCCCTACAGGGAACCCCCCAAAAAAAAAGGAAATAAGCAACAACAAAAAAGCTACAGGCTAATATCACTGATGAACATAGATGCAAAAATCCTCAACAAAGTTTTAGCAAACAGAATTCAGCAACACATCAAAAAGCTAATACACCATGATCAATGTGGGTTTATTCCAGGAAAGCAAGGATTCTTCAACATAACCAAATCAATTAATGTGATACACCACATTAACAAGGAGTCCCTGGTGGCTCAGAGGTTAAAGCATCTGCCTCCAATGCGGGAGACCTGGGTTCAATCCCTGGGTTGGGAAGATCCCTTGAAGAAGGAAATGGCAATCCACTCCAGTATTCTTGCCTGTATAATCCCATGGACAGAGGAGCCTAGTAGGTTACAGTCCACGGCGTCTCAAAGAGTCAGACATGACTGAGCAACTTCACCTTCACCTTCCTTCACATTAACAAACTGAAAGATAAAAACCATAGTATCATCTCAAGAGATGCAGAAAAAGCCTTTGACAAAATTCAGCACCCATTTATTATTAAAACTCTTCAAAAAAATAAACATAGAAGGAACCTACCTCAACATACTAAAGGCCATATATGATAAGCCTACAGCAAACATTATTTTCAATGGTGAAAAACTGAAAGCATTCCCCATAAAATCAGGAATAAGACAAAGGGGTCCACTTTCACCACTATTATTCAACATAATTCTGAAAGTCCTAGCTACAACAATCAGAAAGAAGTAGAAATAAAAGGAATCCGGGTTGAAAAGACATAAAGCTCTCACTGTTTGCAGATGATATGATACTGTACATAGAAAACTCTAGAGATGGTATCAGAAAATTACCAGAGCTAATCAGTGAATTTAGCAAAGTTGCAGGATGCAAAATTAATACACAGAAATCACTTGCACTTCTATATACTAACAATGAAAAATAAGAAAGAGAAATTAAGGAATCAATCCCATTCACCATTGCAACAAAAAGAACTAAATATATAGTAATAAACTTACCTAAGGAGTCAAAAGAACTTTACACAGAAAATTATAAGACACTGATGAAAGACATCAAAGATGACATAAACAGATGGAGAGCTATTCCGTGTTCCTGGGTAGGAAGAATCAATTTTGTGAAAATGACTAGACTACCAAACACAATCTACAGATTCAGTGTGATTCCTATCAAATTACCAATGGCATTTTTCACAGAACTAGAACAAAAATTTCACCATTCATATGGAAACACAAAAGAACCTGAATAGCCAAAGCAGTCTTGAGAAAAAGAATGGAGCTGGAGAAATCAGTCTTCCTGACTTCAGATTATACTACACAGCTACAGTCATCAAGACAGTCTGGCACAAAAACAGAAATATAGAACAACGAAACAAGATAGAAAGCCCAGAAATAAACCCATGCATCTATGGGTACCTTATTTTTGACAAAAAGGTAAAAATATACAATGGGCAAAAACAGCCTCTTCAATAAATTATGTTGGGAAAACTGGACAGCTACATGTAAAAGAATGAAATTAGAACACTTCCTAACATTATACACAAAGAAAAGCTCAAAATGGATCAAAGACCTAAAGATAAGACTGGAAACTATAAAAATCTTAGAGGAAAAGATAAGCAGAACACATGATGATATAAATCAAAGCAAGATCCTCTATGAACACCTCCTAGAGTAATGGAAATAAAAACAAAAGTAAACAAGTGAGACTTGATCAAACTTAGAAGCTTTTGCACAGCAAAGGAAATTATAAGCAAGGTGAAAAGACAACCCTCAGAACTGGAGAAAATAATAGCAAATGAAACAACTGACAAAGGTTTAATTTAAAACATATATAAGCAGCTCACACAACTCCAAGCCAGAAAAACAAACAACCCAATCAAAAAGAGGGAAAAAGACCTAAACAGACATTTCTCCAAAGAAAACATACAGATGGCTAACAAACACATGAAAAGATGCTAAACATTGCTCATTATTAGAGAAAGGCAAATCAAAACCACATTGAGATATCACCTCACACTAGTCAGAATGGCCATCATAAAAAAATTTACAAATAATAAATGCTGGAGAGGGTGTGGAAAAAAGGGAACACTCTTGCACTGTTGGTAGGAAGGTAAATTGATACAGCCACTATGGAAGATGGTATGGAGATTTCTTTTAAAACTAGGAATGAAACCACTATATGACCCAGCAATCCCACTCCTAGGCATACACCCTGAGGAAACCAAAATTGAAAGAGACACATGTATCCCATTGTTCACTGCTGCACTATTTACAATAGCTAGAACATGGAAGCAACCTAGATGCCCATCAACAGATGAATGGATAAAGAAGTTGTGGTATATATACACAATGGAATATTACTCAGCCATAAGAAGGAATGCATTTGATTCGGTTCTGATGAGGTGGATGAACTTGGAACCTATTATACAGAGTTAAGTGAGTCAGAAAGAAAAAGATAAATATCATATTCTAACACACATATATGGAATCTAGAAAAATGGTACTGAAGAATTTATTTACAGAGCAGCAATTGAGAAACAGACATAGAGAACAGACTCATGGATATGGGAAGAGGGGAGGAGACGGTGAGATGTACAGAAAGAGTAACATGGAAATTTACATTACCACATATAAAATAGATAGCCAATAGGAATGTGTTTTATGGCTCAGGAAACTCCAACAGGAGCTCTGTATCAACCTAGAGGGGTAGGATGGGGAGGGAGATGGGAGAGAGTTTCTAAAGGGAGGGGATATATGTTTACTTGTGGCTGATTCATGTTGAGGTTTGACAGAAAACAACAAAATTCTGTAAAACAAGTATCCTTCAATAAAAATAAATTAATTTAAAAAAGGAAGAAAGTTCCAAATTAAGTGTCATTGCTGTTTTGAGAAAGAGAAACACTTCTGGATGAAAAGTCAGTTAGGAGTCATAAGGTGCGTAATATTTATGCTGGGCCTTCTTTAAGAGCAGTCAATGTTTGACTAGAAATCTGAATAAAAACCTGAAAAGTTGAAATGACTACGATGCACTAAGAACCCTTTCAAAAGCATTACCACAATTCACTTTTTTGCTTTTTATATATAAAGTGAAGAGTGAATTTATGCAATCACAAAATAGAAGCTCAGAGATATTAATTAATTAATACATCTGGTAATTTTAATTGTTATTGATATACAACAAATTAAAATATTGTTATGATTATGTATTAATTGTAATTAAATAATGCTGTAATAATCATGAAAATGTTTGGTTTTTCTTTTAGTTATTCAATTACATGAAGGCAAATAGTTTTTATCATGAGGTAAAACATGGAATATAATCCATAAATACTTATTAGATGAATAAATAAGTGAATGGGCCATTTTTCCTTCTCTTGAATATGGATTGAGTAGTTGATCTGGAGTATAAAAATCTTTGGAGAACTTGGAAAGTGATTGTTGAATTTTAAATGTGACTGAGAAAATTTCAACTAATAAAAACTATCAGGGCTTTGTGTATCTTCCTAAGGAGAGTGTATTTTTTCATAACAATGTTATGTGTTCATGAAAATAGATTAGATCCTTTGAACATAAGCAGAAACAAACAAACAAAAAACAGAGTGAAATGAAGTGTATCACAAAAAGGTTAAGAATTCCAGAGAATTATAGCTACATAAAATAGATGGCTGTGGAAAATTCTTTAAGGGATGGCAATACCAGCCCACTTGACCTGCCTCCTGAGAAATCTGTATGCAGGTCAAGAAGCAACAGTTAGAACTGGACATGGAACGACAGACTGGTAAATAGGGAAAGGAGTACCTTAAGACTATATATTGTCACCCTGATTATTTAACTTATATGCAGAGTACATCATGTGAAATGTTGGGCTGAATGAAGCACAAACTGGAATAAAGACTGCCAGGAGAAATAACAATAACTTCAGATATGCAGATGACACCAACCTTATGGTAGAAAGTGAAGAAGAACTAAAGAGCCTCTTGATGAAAGTGAAAGAGGAGAGTGAAACATTTGGCTTAAAAGTCAACATTCAGAAAACTAAGATCATGGTGCCGGTCTCATCACTTCATGGCAAATAGATGGGGAAACAATGGAAACAGTGGCTGACTTTATTTTGGGGGCTCCAAAATCACTGCAGATGGTGACTGTAGCCATGAAATTAAAAGAAGCTTGCTCCTTGGAAGAAAAGCTATGATCAACCTAGACACCATATTAAAAGCAGAGACATTGTTGCCAACAAAGGTCTGTGTAGTCAAGGCTGTGGTTTTTCCTGTGGTCATGTATGGATGTGAGGGTTGGACCAAAAAAAAAAAAAAAGCTGAGTGCCAAAGAATTGATGCTTTTGAACTGTGGTATTGGAGAAGACTCTTGAGGGTTCCTTGGACAGCAAAGAGATCCAACCAGTCAATCCTGAAAGAAATCAGTCCTGAATATTCACTTGAAGGACTGATGCTGTTTATGGCAGGAAAAGAAGGGGATGACAGAGGATGAGATGGTTGGATGACATCATTGACTCGATGGACATGAGTTTGAGGAAGCTCTGCGAGTTGGTGATGGACAGGGAAGCCTTGCATGCTCTAGTATATGGGATCTGAAAGAGCTGCACACGTCTGAGTGACTGAACTGAACTGTAGTGAACTGAAAATAGATGGCAAAAATTACTTGTATGTGTATCCTTCTAAAAGAACTACATATTTCAAGGAATGTCATGTAAGTTGTCTGAAGTATCAAGTGGCACTAAAAGATCAAGACTGTAAATTACACAGTGACCTTTCTGTATTGATTAACTTCAGAATTTATGAGTAGAAATAAATATCTTAGTTGTTTTGTTTGCTGAAATGACAAATTTGTAATACATTTAGTTGAAATTCCCTTGGTAAATCTATAGCAATATTAAATATATCAGACTTTATTGGAACCCTTATGGATAATTTCTGTGCATAAAAATCAAAAGGCAATATACAAACTGGCTCATCCCCTAAGTTAGTCAGCTTATTTATACCTTGTAAAGGGAACACTAACTGGTAACTATATCTGGGCATTTGGGGAGTTATGTATTATAAGGTCATTCTAAGAATTCATCTGTGTGTTAGAGGAGTCCTGGTTACCTCACCATTCCCTTAATTTAGATAGACAATTTAGAAGATCATATTTATTTTAATATTACATAAATCAAAGGAATGTGACTAGAACATACAACTGTTTTACAGAATCTTTTATATTGTCAAATATTCTTTGAAAATATTCATATTCTAATATAATTCTAATATTATATCACATATATATGCCAATAATTTGTCATGAAAATATTTGCTTATTTGCATATTTTTGGCTGTGTCTGTTCTCATTTGCAGCAAACAGGATCTTTGTTGTAGAATCTGGGATTTTTACTTGTGGCATGCAAAATCCTGGTTGCTGCCTATGGGATCTGGTTCCCTGACCAAGGATCAAATGCAGGCCCCCAGCATTGGGAGTGCAGAGTCTTAGCCACTGGACCACCAGAGAAGTCCTACCAATAAGTTTTAACTAAAAAAATCATTGATTATTAGATTTATTACTCTCTACATTATAAAAATAATTCTGAGTATCATTTTACATAAAATGCTTAATAAATGTATGAGTATCCTTTTATATAAAAAGCTTAGTAAATGTATTCTTATTCTTTCAGAAGTCTTAGAATCTCAAAGGATACATATGTTAAGTTTATTGATATAAATGGACAAATTGCTTTAAGAGAGGATATAATACTAAAAACAGTAGAATGGAAGAGCATTCTTTAAACTATATAAATAACTAACCTTTCTAAATTATGAGTTTTGGCTGATTGAAGAAAAATAGGTCTTTATTTTTATTTTAATATACAGTATATTTTTGCTGCTAAGATTTATATCATGCCATGTTTATTGGCAATTTATATTTACTATTTTACAAATGACCTACCCATGTACATTTTTAAATCAAGTTAGTTGTTATTACTGTTGTCATTGTGTATGTCTGTATATGTTATTGATTTGTAATGTATTATTTATTAAGATTAACTGATTAATGTTACAAACATTTAATCTTAGTGTATCATTTTCTTAGGATATATTTAAAATATTGAATTTCAACTGGATAAATAAAATGACAAATTCTTAAGGAATGATTCAAACAGTGACTCTTTATCATTATTTGGATAACTACTCCATTGAGGGTAGCTTATCCATAAGATTAAAATATCATAGATTTCTGTTTGGGGCACAGAGATCAAATTAGCCCTTATTGATGATCAAATTAGCTAAATGATTACTTGTCTCCATTACACAAACTTCCATAGCCCTATTTGAAGAATGGCTATGTAACTAAAGAAGAACACTTGAAGAAAATATTTAGATCAAAATCACTAATTTGGAACCAGTTTTTAGAATATGGGTAAACAGTAAAAATGTGAAGTGGGTATGAATTACATGCTACATTTGATATATGTTTCCAAAATAAATGAGTCACTTCTGGAACTGGATTGCTAATTTTCTTCAAACAAAACTCTCCACCTTAAATGACCTCATTTCAATTAACATTAGGCTTTCTTTACTATTCTATGCATATTTAGCTTAAAGCAACTCTAATTAAAAATTATATAGTTACAAATGTGTATAATAATGGGAATAAGAAAATAAACATATATATATGTATATATATATACTTAGAATTAAACTACTGCAATATTTTATAATCTGCTTCTAGCCCTACTTTCTGATTAAGTTGGAAACTTTAGTGCCAGTCTTATATGTCCTCCTGACTCTATTCTCTCCACCTGTTATCAAATCATGCCATCACTGTCTTCTAAAACATTTCCCAATCTTTAATTTCTCTCCATCTTATTATAAGGAACTTACACCAGGTCCCCTTTTCCACCTAGATTATTTCATCAGCTTCAAACATGATTCCCTCCTTCTTGTTTGAGTGTTCTTGATTATAGCACCTTACAGTAAGATCTTCTTCAGACAATTCTGTTCTGGCTGATCTCTTTAGCTTCATGTGGTTTTCTCTAGTCCTTAGGATAAAATCCAAACATTTTAAAGTAGTTATAAGTCCTTCTAGATCTTGCCCTGCTTTTGTCAGGATGATTTTTCCCAATATTCTCCCTGTATTTTTATATCCCAAACACACAGAGTATCTTTCATTTCCTCAAATGTGCCATTATTTTTCTTATCTGTATTCTTCCGGGGGGACCTTGAGGAAGTAATTTGAATGTTAATGGTTTATTTTCAAGGTGATACTAGGCAGCCAATTCAGTTGAGTTAATGAGTAAGTTACTATCATGAGTAACTGACCAGTACCTATGGGAGACTGTGTCATATACATTCTATAAGAATTCTAACCCAAGTGGAGAGGAGATGGAGTATATATCTACCATCTCTCATTCTAATTTTTATGAACTTCTTATAAGGCTCTGTTAAGGGAGGTCATCAAGAAGACATGACCACCAAGGACCCAAGGGCCAGTCTTGGACAACTGGAAGCTTCCCACCCTCCTCCCTTTCCTTAGAATGTGCATTGCAATTTCTCACTCACTTCCAGAAGCTTCCCCAAATATATAGCTCTGAGATAGGAATATGATCTTAATACTATCTGGAGGGTATATATATGACAGAACCCAGTTAAGTACTATATATACCTTTTAGTGATTTGGCAGGAAGTTGTAGAGATCTATTTAGTTTTGGCCACCTAAGACAACTCTCAGTAAGCTCCTTGCTAATTAAAACTGCACCCAAGATTTGGAGTAATTTGCCTCTCATTTTGGCCTCTCCATGCCTTCTGAGTATGGAGTTTGGTTTCAGATTACACCTGGGAAGCTCCAGGGTTGCAAAGCAATGATTGGTGAGCCTGCTAAGATGCCAAATAAATGAGTTATCGGCTAGAGGCATCCTTGTGGGAAATCCCAAGTTGTCCATTGACATCTGTGTGGGTAGGGATGACTCTTGTGTTAGTGCTTGCGAACTGCTTTGTGAGTACAGGGATTCCTTAAAGGTGCCAACTGTTTTAATGCATCTGTTTGAGGAACTGTGCATAGAGCACGGTGACAAAGAAGTGAAACACCGATTGTTACAGAGAGCTGGCCTCTAATGCAGGCAGTTCAGCTGGACAGATGACCAACTAAAGGTTAAAAACCAAGTTAGAAAGTTAAAAGATTTGCTGTTAGAGAAAGACATGTAATTGTCCAATAATCTGCTAGTTTCTGGGCTAGGAAACAAGATGGAAGAGCAGGATTACAAATTTGAGATTTTAGAAGGATGTTCTGCAAAACTAGGAGGGCACAAAATGTTGCGGATTAAGATCTAGACACTTGTGACAAAATCTGATTAGCATACTAAGAGATGAAATCTCTGGGGAAGTGATAAGAATAAAGAGGGGGTCGTTGTGATGATTGTTGAGAAAGCAGGGAAAATGTCCCTTATAGTCTCACTCCTAATATGAGGGAAAATTTAAATAGTGGTTACTTCAAAATGTTTATTACAAAACATATATTCTTTCTCTCTCTTGAAGGTACAAATCTCATGTCTTTGAAATGTACACAGCCCAGGAGATAACCAAAATATTGTCTACAGAGACTAAAGGAAAAAAAAAAAAAAAGAGGCATAGGCATAAGGGGAGGAGGAGGACAGGCTTTTTAAAACACAGACTCGTTATAGAAGTTTCCTGACTCAAAAGTCTACTCCATAGACTCTGTGAAATCACAAATATCAGTAAAAGATTTAGTCCAGTGAGTGGCTGATTCACTGCTAAATAATAGTACGTGGAACTCTGCTTGATGTTATGTGGAAGCCAGGATAGGAGGGGAGATTGGGGGAGGAAGGTGGATACATCTATATGTTTGGCTAAGTCCCTTCATTGTTCCCCTGAACTATCACAACATTGTTACTCAGCTATACCCCAATACAAACTAGAAAGTTAAAAAAAAAAAAAAAAAAAACAGCTATAGAATTCTGCTTGTGTCTCTCTATTCCTGTCTGATGCTGGGAGGGATTGGGGGCAGGAGGAGAAGGGGATGACAGAGGATGAGATGGCTGGATGGCATCACTGACTCTATGGACGTGAGTTTGAGTGAACTCCGGGAGATGGTGATGAATAGGGAGGCCTGGCGTGAAGCGATTCATGGGGTCGCAAAGAGTCAGACATGACTGAGCGACTGAACTGAACTGATACCTGTTTATGTGTGTCTATAGATGTATGGTGCATATGTGTGATGTTTTTCTACCTTCAAAAGGTGTTACCAAAATTGCCTTTTAAAAAGCCAAGCATTTTACAAAATGACTAGAAATACTAAAGCTGAAGGAAAATGACTATATGTGAAAGATACATAGTAGTATTTCCACATACCCTGACCCCACAGGGCTTATTCATAGTCGTCCACCTCTCAGCTTTCAAGTGTCCAAGTCATAGAGTTAATCTCTTTAGAACCATCTGTCAGTGGAGAGGGTTGAAGACCAGGGCACAGTGTAATCACCTGCCAAAATGTTCTAATCTCACCCCATCAACTGTTGCTGTTTTTACTTTCTGAGAAGCTCCATTTGGAGAAGCATTGTGCACTGCTAGAGACTGTTGCTTTACAGGGGTATATTCAGATTATTTTCCCTTCCAGGACTGGATCTAAAGTCCTAGGAGCACTCCCCTCCTGTTTCTCTGCCATAGGCCTTGACCCATACCTCCTGAAGTCACAGACATATCTAACTCAAAAGCTGTGCTTGAAAGATGTTTTCATTTGTTATTTTCTTTTCCTTTTCAAATGTGGCTTACTGCTCTTATTCCCAGACCTACAGCTGGATTTTTTTTTTTTTTTTTTTTAACCAGGAGCGTTTGACATTGAAGTATCCAGGTGAGATGACATGTTGGAATATTTCATGTAAAGATGGGCACATTTAAGGACAGAAATGGTATGGACCTAACAGAAGCAGATGATATTAAGAGGCAGCAAAAATACATAGAAGAACTATACCAAAAAAGACCTTAATGACCCAGATAACCATGATGGTGTGATCACTCACCTAGAGCCAGACATCCTAGAGTGTGAAGTCAAGTGGGACTTAGAAAGCATCACTTTGAACAAAGCTAGTAGAAGTAATGGAATTCTAGCTCAGCTATTTCAAATCCTAAAAGATGATGCTGTTAAAGTGCTGCACTCAGTATGCCTGCAAATTTGGAAAAACAAGTAGTGGCCACGGGACTGGAAAAGTCAGTTTTCTTTCCAATCCCAAAGAAAGTAAATGCCTAAGAATGTTCAAACTACCATACAATTGCACTCACTTTATATGCTAGCAAAGAAATGCTCAAAATTCTCCCAGCCAGGCTTCAACAGTACATGAACTGAGAAATTTCAGATGTTCAAGCTGGTTTTAGAAAAGGCAGAAGAACCAGAGATCAAATTGCCAACATCCACTGGATCATAGAAAATGCAAGAGAGTTCAGGAAAATATCTACTTCTGCTTCATTGACTAAGCTAAAGCTTACAAAATTGTAGAAAATTCTTAAAGAGAAGGGAATACCAGACCACCTTCTGTGCCTCCTGAGAAACCTGTATGTAGGTAAAGAAGCAACAGTTAGAACTGGACATAGGAACAATGGACTGATTCCAAATTGAGAAAGGAGTACCTCAAGATTCTATTGTCAAGCTGCTTATTTAACTCTTATTTAACTTAAGAGTACATCATGAGAAATGCCAGGCTGGATGAAGCACAAGCTAGAATCAAGATTGCCAGGAGAAATATTAATAACCTCAGATATGCAGATTGACACCACCCTTATAGCAGACAGTGAAGAAGAACTAAGGAGCCTTTTGATGAAAGTGAAAGAGGAGAGTGAAAAAGTTGGCTTAGAGCTCAACATTCAGAAAACTAAGATCATGGCATCTGGTCCCATCACTTCATGGGAAATAGATGGGGAAACAGTGGAAACAGTGGCTGACTTTATTTTTCTGGGCTCCAAAATTACTGCAGATGGTGACTGTAGCCATGAAATTAATAGATGCTTGCTCCTGGATGAAAGTCTATGACTAACCTTGACAGCATATTAAAAAGTAGAGACATTATTGGGATGGATGTGACAGTTGGACTATAAAGAAGGTGAAGCGCCAAAGAATTGATGCTTTTGAATTGTGGTGTTGGAGAAGACTCTTGAGAGTCCCTTAGACTACAAAGAGATAAAATCATTCAATCTTAAAGGAAATCAACCCTGAATATTCATTGGAAGGACCGATGCTAAAACTGAAGCTACAAAACTGGCCACCTGATGCAAAGAACAGACTTACTGGAAAAGACCCTGATGTCAGGAAAGATTGAAAATAGGAAAAAGAGATAACAGAATGAGATGTTTGGATGGCATCATTGACTCAATGGACATGAGCTTTAGCAAGCTCTTGGAGATGGTAAAGGAGAGGGAAGCCTGGTTGCATGCTGCAGTCCATGGTGTCACAAAGAGTTGGACACCACTGAGTGACTGAACAACAACAAAGTTCCCCATCCACTCCATATCCTTGGAATGTGGATCTAATTTGTCTTCTTTGGTCCCAGAAACTTCTCCAAGGATGCCTTGAGATAGCAATATGGTGTTTTGAGCCAATTGATCGTATACGTGACTGAACCTAGTTAAGGCCTCTATTTAAACTTTTAGGTTTGGCAGGCATGTATAGAGATTCCCTTGGCTTGTGGCCTCCAAGACAATCTAGTAAGTTCCCTTGCTTGTTTAGCCTCCCACCTACCTATGGTGTATTCTGCATCATTCTTTGGTCTCTCCTGCCCTTTGCATAGGGAGGCTGGTTTCAGATTATACCAGGGAGGTTCCTGGGTTTTAGATGCAACAGGCTCCCTGGCAACCAACTCTGGCCTGGCCTGAGTGTGGACCAAACCCAGGCCAACTTATATATTAAGAAGTACCTATTCCCTATGATAATTTTAAAGGCCTTTAGAAACTTTAATTTCTTTTAAATTCTAAGAAAAAATAAATATAATACAGCATAAATTATATTTGCGACCCCATGGACTGTAGCCTACCAGGTTCCTCCATCCATGGGATTTTCCAGGCAAGAATACTGGAGTGGGTTGCCATTTCCTTCTCCAGGGAATCTTCCTCACCCAGGGATTGAAATTGGGTCTCCCGCCTTGTAGGCAGACACTTTACTGTCTGAGCCACCAGGGAGTCCATATCAACACATAAAGTATATAAAATTTCATAAAATGAAATCATAAAGTATTTTTAATATGTTTTTCTGAAGGAAAGGGCTAATGAGGGCCAATTAATCTAGGACCCACAGAAGTTGTAAAATGGCCTTAGGATAAGCATGGTTTTACAGGCAGAAAGTCTTCAGGCAATTATAGATGCACAAAACAAGACTTTACAGCATCTGCTACAGAGTATTTTCAACTGTTAAAATATTTGTTCTTTCTGAAACAATGACTTTGTGTAATTTTCTCCATATACTGTCCCTGAAATTGTCCCCTGATATACATTCTCACAAATGCTTCTGATAAATTATATATTTTTACTCAACATCAGGTTTAAAAGTCACTGCATCTGGAATGTATTCTCTGATCCCATGTCTGGATTAGATGCAGTTATTATGTACTTTGAGATCTCCTTGTATTTCCCCATCACTGTGATTTTTGCATTGGGATTTTGTCATTATTTGCAATCCTCCCTCTACTAAAGTATATATTCTATGAGGATATGATTCATTTTTACACATATTAATCATGCAACCACAGTGGCTAGCACAAAGTAGGCAATCAATTAACTTTTGAAAATTTAAACTGATTTTATGTGTGTGTGTGTATACTCAGGTGCTCAGTAGTCTCTGGTTCTTTGTGGCCCCAGGGACTGTAGCCCACCAGGCTCCTCTGTTCATGGGATTCTCCTGGCAAGAATACTGGGGCAGGTTCCCATTTCCTCCTCCAGGAGATCTTCCCTACCCAGGGATCAAACCTGAGTCTCCTGCATTACAAATGGATTCCTTACCAGCTGAGCTACCCTGAGCTACCAGGGAAACCCAAAGATAGTGTGCTTAGTCATTCAGTCTTGTCTGACTCTTTGTGACCCCATGAATTGTAGCCCACCAGGTTCCTCTGGGGATTCTAGTGGGATCATGGGATTCTCATGAGAATCCCCATGGGGATTCTCCAGGCAGAAATACTGGAGTGAGTTGCCATGCCCTCCTCCCGGAGATCATCCCAACCCAGGGATTGAACCTAGGGCTCCTGCACTGCAGGCAGATTATTTATCATCTGAGCCACCAGGGAAGTCCAAAGACAGTGTACTGGATCATATTATGACAAGCTGGATAAGGCTGAGCACTGTTTTCCAGAATCATTTTCCTTGTACACAGCTGGGTGAGAGTTAGCCAAAGGTCAACAGCACATGAGATTTGGCAGAAGGAAATCAGAAACCATTACTCTGAAAAAATTGTCACAATCAGCCAAAATGACAGACAGAAATGCCCAGCTACTCCTCACTCTTCTCTGTTTTAGGTTCAGCTGGCCATGCTAACCAAGAATGGACTCAAGCCCACCATTAAGAACTTGGCTGAGAACCTGCAGCAGTGATAGCTAAACACAGGGATACATTCCTCAGAAGTGTCAGTTTCAATAGAGTTTCTTGGAAGTTTCCTCTTCCTAGTCCCTCTCTGGTGTTCAACGGCACTTGGCTTCTTGATTTAGACATACCGGTTATTGATTCCCCCACTCCCAGCTTCCAGATCTTCACTGCCTGTGTTACATCAAATTTTTGTAATAAATCCATTATAAGATGAATATAGGATTTGCTTCTACTCCTTGATTTCTGACAGTGTCTCTACAGTATTTAATTGCATGGATGTACAATATGTTGGGCTTCCCAGTAGGTAAAGTATCTGCCTGCAATGTAGAAGACACAGGAGATGCAGGTTCAATTGGGAAGATCCCCTGGAGGAGGACATGGCCACCCACTCCAGTGTTCTTGCCTGGAGAATCCCATGGACAGAGGAGCCTGGCGGGCTACAGTCCATAGTGTTGGAAAGAGTTGACACGGTGCAAGCAACTGAGGACAATGTGTGCATCACAATATGTTAAGCTATATATGTCATATATTTAGTTGATTCTCCCCTTTTCAGTTTAACCACAGTGATGAATAATCTCACTTATGAATATGTTTTATCATCATGAATATTTTACAATTTTGACTGTTTAATTCTTCAGGCTATTGGATCCCTTTCCATCATGTTTCTTACTCTCTTTACTGACCATTCTTGAAAAGGGATTGGAAGAATTATTTACACTCTATTTTTACAAATTCTCATGTCACAGGATGTCATTGTGAACATCTTCTGGTAGAGGTGGCCACAGCACAACTACTAGAGAATTAAGTAACAAATGGCAAGTATTCTCTCAATACAAAATGAGGCACCAGAACACTATTGCTGGATCTACTGAGAATGTAAGAAAAATCTGTTCAATCCTGAACTTGAATATCGGAAAAGGTTGAGACCAGGGTGAAATAACTTTCTAGATGAATTTTCCCTCTGAGCTTCCCTGCTGCCTTGAGGAATGTGAGGGTCTCAGGGTTTTGTGAAGGGAATCTTTCTATTCTCCTTATGTCTAGTGAAATAAACATTTTCAGAGGGGTACATAAAAATTTTATATTTACCACCAAGAATCATTTTTGGGGACTGGTGAAGGGATAAAAAAGATGAAAGTAATGCTAATTGGCCCACATACAAAGACTAAGGTAAGGGCTTGGGCCTGAAAATGCCTATGAAGTGGTGTAGTGGAGGGAGAAGAGGCGGCTGTTGGGCAGAAGCTATGTACGATGGACACAAGTAAGGACACAGGCCGCTTTATAGAGTGTAATGCAGGAGACCAGGTTTTGATCCCTGGATCAGGAAGATCCCCTGGAAAAGGGAATGACTACCCACTCCAGTATTCTTGCTTGGAGAATTCCATGGACAGAGGAGCCTGGAGAACTACAGTCCATGGGCTCACAAAGAGTGGGATACAACTGAATGACTAACACTTTATAGAGAGCCCACAGGAATCCTCTCCAAAGGGACTTTGTCCAAGAATCACTTGGAGGTATGATAGGGCTCCCGTGAAAAGAACTGTGTTGAATAGATTGTATGATGCCAGAAACAGGGGCTGGAATAAAAAAGCCAGAGAAAAATCCATCACAGAAATTTTGGATAGATGTTCCCAGTAAGAAAATCTCTGAGAAACCCACAGAAATATTCATAAGAGAAAAGGTCACCTTTCAAATCCACCATTTGCAATATGCCCCAATACCTGACTATATATGTACTAGTAAAATGACTTCTTTTTAGTCCCTTTTAACATCCTCTTTCTTGTGCACAGCTGTGAAACCTGAGGGGTCAGAAATAATAGCTGAGAGAATGGGACATAAATATAAGGGAAAGAGGTATCATCTAAAAGAAAGTACAGAAGAGGTTTACTAGGCCCTTGCTACACCACTGCAGGCTCTTCAGACTCAAGCTGTTCCAAGTTTTGGGAAATGTCTTAACTACATATGATGCTCAGAATTTCCTTACTGTACCATACTGGGTATTCAGTACAGTGCAGTTCAGTTCAGTCACTGAGTCATGTCCAACTCTTTGCAACTCCATGGACTGCAGCATGCCAGACCTCACTGGCCATCACCAACTCCAATAATTACTTAAACTCATGTCCATTGAGTCGGTGATGCCATCCAACTATCTCATCCTCTGTCGTTCCTTTCTCTTCCTGCCTTAAATATTTCCCAGCGTCAGGGTCTTTTCTAATGAGTCAGTTCTTCACATGAGGTGGCCAAAGCTTTAGAGTTTCAGTTTTAGCATCAGTCCTTCCAATGGATATTCAGGACCAAGTTCCTTTAGGATGGACTGGTTGGATCTCCTTGCAGGCCAATGGACTCTCAAGAGTTTTTTCCAACACCACAATTTAAAAACATCAAGTTTTTGATGCTCAGCTTTCTTTACAATCCAACTCTCACATCTATACATGACTACTGGAAAAACCATAGCTTTGACTAGAGGGACCTTTCTTGGCAAAGTAATATCTCTGCTTTTAATATGCTTTCTAGGTTTGTCATAGCTTTTCTTCTGAGGAGCAAGTGTCTTTTAATTTCATGGCTGCAGTAACTGTCTGCAGTGATTTGGGATGCCAAATAAATAAAGTCTCTCACTATTTCTATTGTTTCCCCATCTATATGCCATGAAGTGATGGGACCAGATACCATGATCTTAGGTTTCTGAATGTTGAGTTTTAAGCCAAATGTTTTGCTCTCTACTTTCACTTTCATCAAGTGGCTCTTTAGTTCTTCACTTTTTGCAATAAGGGTGGTGTCATCTGCATATCTGAGGTTATTGCTATTTCTCCTGGCAATCTTGATTCCAACTTGTGCTTTATCCAGCTCAGAATTTCTCATGATGTAATCTGCATATAAGTTAAATAAGTAGGGTGACAATATACAGCCTTGATGTACTCCTTTCCTGATTTGGAGCCAGTCTACTGTTCCATGTCCAGTTCTAACTGTTGCTTCTTAACCTGCATACAGATTTCTCAGGAGGCAGGTCAGGGGGTCTGGTATTCCCATCTCTTTCAGAATTTTCTACAGATTGTTGTGATCCACAGTCAAAGGCTTTGGCATAGTCAATAAAGCAGAAATAGATGTTTTTCTGGAACTCTTTTGCTTTTTGATGATCCAATGATGTTGGCAATTTGATCTCTGGTTCCTCTGCCTTTTCTAAATCCAGTTTGAACATCCAGAAGTTCATGGTTTATGTACTGTTCAAGCCTGGCTTGGAGAATTTTGAGCATTACATTACTAGTATGTGAGATGAGTGGAATTGTGCAGTAGTTTGAGCACTCTTTGGCATTACCCTTTCTTTGAGATTGAAATGAAAACTAACCTTTTCTGGTCCTGTGGCCACTGCTGAGTTTTCTAAATTAGCTGGCATATTGAGTGCAACACTTTCACAGCATCATCTCTCAGGATTTGAAATAGCTCAACTGGAATTCCATCAGCTCCACTAGCTTTGTTTGTAGTGATGTTTCCTAAAGCACATTTGACTTTGCATTCCAGGATATCTGGCTCTAGGTGAGTGATTATCTGGGATCTTTTCACCTTATCACAGCCTACCACAAAATCAGTTTACAGAGTCATTTTCATTGATAGATAAACTAGCTTGTAGATGTAATTGGGAATGCACTAAATTTAGACTTTTCACTTACTTCCATGTGTAACTTTATGAAAATCCATGGTAAGTTTCAATTTGTTTTTTTAGATGAATTGATTAAATTATCAGAAAATGAAGTACAATACAGCATTAGAGTGTCAGTTAGCACAAGAAGAAAATACTTATGCATAGAATGTTAAGACTTTTCAAAATCTATAGAGATCTTCCTGGCAGTTGCTCAAAAGGCCGTTTTCAAGTATGAAGGACAGCAATATTTACTCCTAATGAGTTTTCATTTGTCTTGCTATGGCATGGGATTTAAGATCTCAAAACAATTGGGCCACTGTGACTTAATATATCATTTTCTCTTGTTTTCTGAGTAACATAGTGTTGCATTTACATAGTGCCATGTCAAACTTCATAAATCAACCTGTGAGACAGAAGATAAACAATCACATAGCAAAAAGCTTGTGGACAAATGCTTGAGCTCACAAGTCACAGCTCACTGAGCAGCCTTCCCCAAAGTGTCCACCTCAACTCCTCTCAGTGACTTGTCTAGAACATGTGGTGTTTTTCATCTTTCCTTTCACCAAACTCACCCAGGCTGATGACATGCAATCAAAGCTTCAGAAACAAATCAATGAATACCTTACTTTTCAAGGTCTTTGTTCTCTTCTGGCAATTGGCAACAGTGGATCCAGCATCTTAAGAATAGTGTGGCATGACAAAGCCACATGTATTTTTGTTTCAGTGCTTGCTGAAAAAGATCTAGCATGATTTTTCTGTGTCAGTATGAAGTATCTTTCACTGGTATATTACAAAAACAGCATCATTTTCAGCCATTTTATAATTAGTCCTTAAATGGCGAAGGGAAATATTATGCAAATATAAAATCACCACATAAATTTCTGACTTGATATGAAAGCAGCAATTTGATTAAAACACCCTGAGTCACAGAGGGGGAAAGAGATAATGGTCAAAATTTGTTGCATCAGGTGGATTAATATTGATATTTGTCCACTGAGATAAAATAAGTGAGAGTGTTCGTTGCTCAGTTGTGTTGTGTCCTACTCTTTGTAATACCATGGGCTGTAGCCCACCAGGCTCCTCTGTCCATGGAATTCTCCAAGAATATTGGAGTGGGTTGACATTTCCTTTTCCAGGTGATTTTCCCAACCCAGGGATTGAACCTGAGTGTCTTGCATTGCAGGCAGATTCTTTACCATCTGAGCCACCAGGGAAGCCCAGGAAGATAGAGTGAAGTGAAGTGAAGTGAAAGTCGCTCAGTCGTGTCTGACTCTTTTTGACCCCATGGACTATATAGTCCATGGAATTCTCCAGGCCAGAATTCCATGGGTAGCCTGGGGGTACCTGGGGTGGGTAGCCTTTCCCTTCTCCTGGGGATCTTCCCAACCCAAGGATTGAACCCAGGTCTCCCCTATTGCAGGTGGATTTTTTTACCAGCTGAGCTACAAGGGAAGCCCAAGAATACTGGAGTGGGTAGTGATCCTTTCTCCAGCGGATCCTCCCAACCCAGGAATCAAATCGGGGTCTCCTTCATTGTAGGTGGATTCTTTACCAACTGAGCTATGAGGGAAGACAACGTCTATTTTAATTAAAATTGCAGAGTTTCACAAAAGGAAATAATTAAGATTCCTTCTCATGTTTACCCTCACCCTCTTTATAGTCCTTAATGATTAATCAATACTCTGTACTTTAGGAATGCTTTCTGAGAAGTCAAATGTGATTCCTATCTGTGTTCTTCTGTAAGTGAGGTGTCCTCTTCCCCACATCCTCTGGATTTTTCCAGGATTTTCTCTTTCTCTTGAATATTCTATTGTTAAAAAATAATGTCAATGTATCTGCTAAGTCACTTCAGTCGTGTCCAACTCTGTGCGACCCCATAGAAGGCAGCCCACCAGGCTCCCCCATCCCTGGGACTCTCCAGGCAAGAACACTGGAGTGGGTTGCCATTTCCTTTTCCAATGCAGAAAAGTGAAAGTGAAGTTGCTCAGTCGTGCCTGACCCTCAGCGACCCCATGGACTTTAGCCTTCCAGGCTCCTCTGTCCATGGGATTTTCCAGGCAAGAGTACTGGAGTGGGGTGCCATTGCCTTCTCCAATGTCAATGTATAGTTTGGGGAAATATTTATACTGCTTGGCATTCTCTGAGCTTCCTTCATCTGTAGTTTGGTGCCTGACATTAATTTATAAAAATTCTAAATTATTATTCTAAATTCATTATTATTTCAAATATTTCTTCAGTTCCTTTTTCTTCTCCTTCTGTTCTTCCCATTACATATATATTATACCTTTTGTAGTTGTCTCACAGTCCTTAGACATTCTATTCTGGTTTTCTGCCAGTATTATTTCTCTTTAGAGATTCAATTTTTGGAGATTCAATTTTGGAGGATTCTATTGTAATAGCCTTCAAATCAGATATTCTTTTCTTGGTCCTGTCCAGCTCATCAAAGGCATTCTTCATTTCAGTTACAATATTTCTGATCTATAGCATTTTTTTTTTTTTTGGTTCTTTCTCAGGATCTCCATCTCTGATTACATTAACCATTTGCTCTTGCTTGCTGTTACCTTATTTATTAGAGTCTTTAGAATATTGTTTAAAATTAAAATTTTAAATTTTATTTTCATAGTTCTTTTAAATTTCTGGTGAGACAATTTCAACAATCCTGCCATATGTTACTCTGAGGCTTTCCCTTTCTCTTTGAATTGTGTTTTTCTGTCTTCTGATAATTTTTTCTTCTTCTTGAGACATTATGTAGTAGGTAAAAGAAATTTTTGTAAATAGGCCTTTAGTATTGTGGTGATGAGATATTGGGGCTGGGGGACGTTCTATAGTACAATGATTAGGTCTGTCTTTTAATGAACCTTGGCCTCTGGACAGTAAAAATCACAAGTGTTTTAATTTCTCTTTTCAATTACTCCTTATGAGGGAGAGGATGACTACAATGGGCTCAGTTCAGTTCAAGAGCAAACTAATCCCAAAATAAGCAGAAGAAAAAAATGATCAAGAATAGGGCAGAAATAAATGAAACAGAAAATATAAAAACAACAGCGAAAAATCAATGAAATTAAACATTGATTCTTTTAAATGATCAACAAAATGAGGAAACTTTAGCTACTCTACTTCTTTATCCCCCAAAGTAGACTAATATTAGTAAAATGAGGAAGGAAATATAGGTATCACTACTATTATAAAAATAGAAAAGATTGTAAAGGAATGCTGTTGAAAGCCATATGCCTAAGTTAGATAGCTTAGTTGAACATATAGGTTCTTATAAAAATACAAATTTCTGAAACTAAGCACAGATAATCTAAACAGATCTCTAACTAGGAAAGGCATTGAGTTACTAATTTTAAAACTTCTCACAAAGAAATTCTAACTCCAGATGACTTCTCTGATGATTTCTACCACTTAAAAAAAATTAATATAAATCCTTTATAAACTCTTCCAAAAATAGGATACAAACTAACTCTTCCCAAACTATTTTATAAGCCCATTATTACCCATATTACAAAACAAAAACAGGTAAAGATGTCACAAGAAAAGAAAGCTATAAATGAAAATCTCTTGTTTATATAGCCATAAAAATCTTCAACAATATACTAGCAAATTGAATTCAGCAACGTATAAAAAGGGTTATACATCTTGACCAAGTGAGATTTATCCCAAAATGCACAGTTGTACTAACATACAAAAATTAATCAAAGAAATACACCAAGTTAATCATTTTTTTTAAAAAAGCTTTTTAATTGCAATAGGCATGAAAAGCATTTGACTCCATGACACCTATTAGAATGACTAAAAACAAAAAGACAGAAAATAATGAGTGTTGGTTAGATGTGGGGAAGCTTGAGTCCTACACATTCCTGGTAGGAATGTAAAATATATAATCACTTTATTTAAAAACTTAATTTCTAAAAATGCTAAGTTTAGATTCACAATATGACTTAGTAATTTTACTTCTTAGTATAGGTCCATGTGAACTAAAAACATGCCCAAATAAAGAACTTATACATGAATGTTCATAACAGTATTATTAATAATATCAAAAAGCAGAAAGAACATAAATATCTAACAGTTAATAGATAAATGAAGTGTAGTATATCCTTGCAAGGAATATTATTTGGCAATAAAAAATAAACTGCTGACACATCCATAGCATAGATGAACCTTGAAAACATCATCCTTATTGAAAGAGGCCAGATAGGAAAACATCACAACGCTGCATGATTCCTTTTATATGAGGAGTCTAGAATAGGCAAATCTATAGAGACAGATAATAGAATGTTATTATTGTTACTTTAGCTGCTAAGTCATACCAACTCTTTAATGATCCCATGGACAGTTGCTTATCAGACTCCTTTGTCCAAGGGATTTTCCAGGTAAGAACTACAGTGGGTTGCCATTTCCTTCTCTAGGGAATCTTCCCAATCCCAAGAATCAAATCTGCATCTACTACATTGGATCCTTTACCACTGGTAGACAGATTCTTTAACACTGAGCCACAAGGGAAACCCAGATAGTTAATTTTCATATTACCTTTTCCTGGCAGGATTGATAGTAATGGAGAGTAATTGCTGACAACTCAATATTTCTTTTTGACTGTTGAAAATATTCAGAATTAAATTATGGGAGTGGTTTTAAAACTATGAAATACTAAGAAAGAGTGAACTGTACATTATACATGGGAATATAAAATGAAATTGTTGTTGTTCAGTCACTCAGTTGTGTCCTGTTCTTTGCAACCCCATGGACTGCAGCATGCCAGGCTGCGCTGTCCATCACCATCTCCTGGAGCTTGCTCAAACTCATGTGCATTGAGTCACTGGTGCCACCCAATCATCTTATCCTCTGTCATGCCCTTCTCCTCCTGCCTTCAATTTTTCCCAGCATAAGTATCTTTTCTAATGTGTCAGCTCTGCATCAGGTGGCCAAAGTATTGGACTTTCAGTTTCAGCCTCAGTCCTTCCAATGAATATTCAGGACTGATTTCCTTTAGGATTGACTGGTTTGATCTTCTTGCAATCCAAGGGCCTCTCAAACACCTTGTCCAACACCACAGTTTAAAAGCTTCATTTCTTCAGCACTCAGTCTTCTTTATAGTCCAACTCTCACATCCATATGAGTCTACTGGAAAAACCATAGCTTTGACTAGACAGACCTTTGTCAGCAAAATAATATGCTCTGCTTTTATAAAAGCTTTTTATAAAAGTCTCTGTTTTTAATATGCTCTCTAGGTTTGTCATAGCTTGGAAATATGTCACAATAAAACTGCAAAAACAAAAACTGGAGATAGCAGAACAATTGAACCACAGTGAGGAGAAAGAATGTAGATAGGGAAGATACTTCCCTGGATAGCTGGTAACGTGTTTGGTGCTTAAAAATAAACACAATGGCAAAAACAAACCAAAAAAAAGTAATAGTTTGGTAAGGAGGCTGTACCATTTCTGATATAGAAATATAGTATTCCTATGTAGAATAGCTGGTAGAAACAAATTAGTTAGAAATATTTTCATAGTTAATGATTCTGTATTTTAAGTCTGGACATTTGAAAATTGCAGCAAAGAACCTCATAATTCTTTGAAATTAATGTATTAGCACAGCTACAAGAGTTTTTATGTCTCTGTTCAGACCAACTGAAGACTTATACTACCAGGTATTCAGAAGACAATTGTTAGGTACTCAGAACAAAACCAACAAACAAAAAGATTTAAACAGGACTAGAAAGTCACTTTCTTTGTGTCATGCTTGGAGAGGTTGTTTAGTATTATAGTGAACTTAAACATTTTTTTTCTCATTTCTTATATGATATTATACATGTTTCAATACCATTCTCCCAAATCATCCCACCCTCTCCCTCTCCCACAGAGTCCAAAAGTCTTCTCTTTACATCTGTATCTCTTTTGCTGTCTCACATACAGGGTTATGATTACCATCTTTCTAAATTCCATATATATGCATTGATATTCTGTATCGATGTTTGTCTTTCTGGATTACGTCACTCTGTATAATAGGCTCTGGTTTCATCCATCTCATTAGAACTGATTCAAATGTATTCTTTTTAATGGCTGAGTAATACTCCATTGTGTATAAGTACCACAGCTTTCTTATCCATTCATCTGCTGATGGACATCTAGGTTGCTTCCATGTCCTGCCTATTATAAACAGTGCTGTGATGAACATTGGGGTACACGTGTCTCTTTCAATTCTGGTTTCCTTGGTGTGTATGCCCAGCAGTGGGATTGCTGGGTCATATGGCAGTTCTATTTCCAGTCTTTTAAGGAATCTCCACACTATTCTCTATAGTGGCTGTCCTAGTTTGCATTCCCACCAACAGTGTAAGAGGGTTCTCTTTCCTCCACACCCTCTCCAGCATTTATTGCTTGTAGACTTTTGGATTGCAACCATTTTGACTGGTGTGAAATGGTAACTCATTGTGGTTTTGAGGTACCTTTTTTGAGGTACCATTGCATTTCTCTGATAATGAGTGACGTTGAACATCTTTTCATGTGTTTGTTAGCCATCCATATGTCTTCTTTGGAGAAATGTCTATTCAGTTCTTTGGCCCATTTTATGATTGGGTCGTTTGTTTTTCTGGCATTAAGCTGAAGGAGTTGCTTGTATATTTTTCTGATTAGTTGTTTGTCAGTTGCTTCATTTTCTATTATTTTCTCCCATTCTGAAAGCTATCTTTTCACCTTGCTTTAGCTTCCTTTGTTGTGCAGAAGTTTTTAATTTTAATTAAGTCACATTTGTTTATTTTTGCTTTTATTTCCAACATTCTGGGAGGTGGGTCATAGAGTATCCTGTTGTGATTTATGTCAGAGAGTGTTTTGCCTATGTTCTCCTCTAGGAGTTTTATAGTTTCTTGTCTTACGTTTAGATCTTTAATCCATTTTGAGTTTATTTTTGTGTATGGTAATCCATTTTGAGTTTATTTTTGTGTATGGTGTTAGAAAGTGTTCTAGTTTCATTCTTTTACAAGTGGTTGACCAGTTTTTCCATCACCACTTGTTAAAGAGATTGTCTTTTCTCCATTGTATATTCTTGCCTCCTTTGTCAAAGATAAGGTGTCCATATTTTTAAAATTTACACATTTCCTAACAGAGTCAAGTAATATGAAATATTGACAGATGTACATTTATTGATGTTGTTACTGAACAAGCAAGCCTTTGTATTAGAATTTAAAAATTTTAATATATGTATAAACAGTTTAGAAACTATGCACAGTTCATTCTAAATTGCAGATTTAAACATTTTTATGGATTAAAAATCTCAAACAGGTGGTCCCTTGGTCAAAATTATAGTCAAAATGCAGGACTGTTTTTTGTAATAGGAAGACCAGACTAGCTACAATCTGAACATAATGGTGCCATAGCAAGGCTCCATATTTTCTAACTAAGGGTGTCATATTATACAAGTACACTGTATATCACCCAGTACTTTCAAATAAAAACCCACCTTAGCTACTAAAAAAAGTAATAAAGCTTTGATAGTTATAATGAATTCTTGAATCCTGAGTGAATTACTGAATGGATACAGCCATTTCAATTACCTTCTTCTTGTGAGATGGTACAGAGAGAACACTCATTCACAAGTATGAATTATATTCTTAGCACCTACAAATTATTTCTCTATCTTAGTGTCAGAAGGACATATTTCTAAGCCAGTATTTTAAAGTTTTACCTTTTAATTTAACTGTCATTGCAATTTAAAATATATCTTCAATAAAATATTCCTAAAAGATATCTTCAATCATAAACTAATTATAATTAACAATGAATACTCAAAATATTTTCATATTTGTGTGCTGAAGAAGAAACTGTATTCAAAGAATGACTACAATAAAGCTTATAGAGAAAATGGTTTGTTATGTTCCTTACTGACCACTGACTTCCTGCTATTACTAAAAGTAACTTCCTAGTATAATAACTTAGGATAATCCTGCCTTTGTTTCTATCCCTCCACACTCTGAGCCACCAAGCTAAATCCTTGGTTTTAATAATGACCCCTTATCTTAAGAAGTAAGAATTGCCTAGGTAAAATAACTGTGTTGCATATGCACATGTGCTGTATTCGGGGACAGTTTTAGAAACCATCACCTAATCAAAATCTCTTTTCAGATTCTTTGTCACTTTTCATCGTGGTCTATGCATGATTCACAACTCTAATTTTTATGTATTCATATTTATTCAATTTACTGAAAATATATTTAAGTCCACAGATTGTGCCAAACTCTATAATGACACAAACCAGATATGTGTGTAGCCTTATAAAGCTTAAAATATAGTGCTATACTCAGATATTTATGTAATAGTTAAGATTTTGATGAATAATATGAGAAATAGCCACAGAATATCATGGAAGAATATAATAGGGTGTGGAATTCCAGGGAGACAAGAAATGGTGTTTTACTAGAAGCAGAGGTGAAGTTAGAGAGAAGTAGAGGAGAGATTTAAGATACAGTTAGAAAACAGAAGTCATAAAGTTTAATGCAAAACTGTTAGTTGCTCAGTCATTCCCAACTCTTTGTGACCCCATGGACTTCTCTGTACATGTCCACCAGGCTTCTCTGTACATGCAATTCTCCAGGCAAGAATACTGGAGTAAGTTGCCATTTCCTTCTCCAGTGAATCTTCCTGAACCTGGGTCTCCTGTACTGCAAGCAGATTATTTTGTATCTGAGCCACTATGGAAGCCCCGTTAAAACTGAATGCACATTTTTAAAATGGACACAGCAGAGGAGGGAGAAACAAAGATGTCTTTATAAGAAGGCAGGTCGCTGGAGAAAACATGCTAGAAAATGATATAACTCCACATTTGTACTTGCTATATCTGAGATGCCAGAGGTGTATCTGGGATGGGTATTCAGAACTTTTTATTATGGTATCCCCAAACTCATTCTAAACCACTGCTTTGTACTTAGAATGCATCTCACTAATCTCTTTGCACCCCTATAAAATAAGAAACTTTGTGTTGTCTTTAATATTATATTTTTATCTTTGAAAGAAAAGGTTTATACACTTCTATTTTAGGGAGTTTATTTCCTTATTGATTTTAACAGTTCTTTATACCTAATATATCTTAATTCTATGTCTGTAATAAATGTTCCAAGGATTTTTCCACTGTTTACTTTAAACTCTCAAAATGCAAACATTTTCTGAAACCTTTCAGTCACTAACAGAAAAATGAGAGGAAAAAAATATCCTCTCAATTCACAAAATCTCACTGGCTAAGGGCAAGGTATTAGCTATCAAATACATAAATGAGATCATAAAAAGTCAGCTTAAAACTTCCCAGTTGGTTTTGGTTAGAAGAAAAACCCACGGGCTAAAGGCCCTGGTAACCTAGCCCCTCCCCATCTCTCCCAGCTCACCAGTGCTGGGCTTCCTTTTGCTTGCACTACTCCAGCCACAGTGACCTCTCAGTTCCAAAATAGCCTAGCTTGTTTCTGTTTTTGTTTTTTAATTTAATGCTGCCTACTCACTTCTTAGTTATTCAGATCTCAACTCATAAGATACTTCTTCAAATGCTACCCTGTTTATTTTCTCCAGAGTTTTATTCCACTCTTCTAATTATCTCTTGGTCATTGGTCTCCTCACCAGAATGAAGTTCCATAAGACAGAGGCTTTGTTTTATTTACTGCTACATGCCAAGTATATTGCATGGTGCTGGGGTTTACAAATACTTCATTGAATAAATGAATTAATGGATGAATGAGGGCAATACAGGGGATGGGGTGGTTATGGGTTAAATGAAAGAACTTTTGTTGGTTTGTATTTTTGTAAAGTAAGAGAGGTTTGCATTTTCAGTGCTGTTGGAAACCAGCTTATATATGTGAAGACAGGCTGAATATATAAGAGAGAGAAAGGAAAACTGACAGAATAAAATCCATGGAAGATTTAAAACACAACACCATTCTCTACAGTAACCTGCGTTTTCTATTTCATATAAGCTACTCATACTTGCTTTAAGATGATAATTTTTCAAGCCCTGTGGTAACAATTTCAAGACAACAATTGCATTTTTGAAATATACTATTCTTGGGAGGAAAAGAACTCAAGAAAAACCAGTGCTTGAAAATGAGGTCAATAAGGAAGACAATTTCAGAATCCTTCACTTGAACTAATATATGTCATTCAGCATGAGGCAAATGGGACCAAAGCAATACCACAGGAACCCCAGAGAAAATTATTCCTCCAATTTACAAGAGCTAGAAGATGTAGGTATATTTCTTTTGTTGACTTTCTATACCTCTCACATCAGAACATTTTCAACAGCTTCTCACTATGCTACAACTAAACTGTATTTCTTAAAATCCGCAAAATGACCCCAAGATTTCTTCAAGGAAAAGTTACTGATCTCTCTCCTTACTTCATTAACTGTGCTCAGCATTGTCAAAGGGAGTAAAAATATGCGTTATATACATATATATGTTATATTATACATAAATCCCCTATACCATGATTAAGTGTCATATTATAAAAAAGATGCAATGGAATGGGAAGATATAAAGATGAGCTGATTTTTTTTAATATAAAATAACTGTTGAATCACTTTAGCATATTGATCTCTACCCTTCATTCTCCATCCTGAAACATGTCACTGATTCACCAGAATTGATTTACCATGACCACAAGACTCTTCTTGGGGCTTCCCACTTGGCTCAGCAGTAAAGAATCTGTCTCTCAGTATAAGAGATGTGAGTTGGATCCCTAGATTTGGATGATCCCCTGGAGAAGGAAATGGCAAACCACTCCAGTATTCTTGCCTGGGAAGTCCTAAGAACGAGAGGAGCCTTGTGGGCTACAGTCCATGGGGTCACAAAGAGTTGGACATGACTTAACAATTGAAAAACAAGGCTCTTCCTAGTCTGACTCTACTTCTCAACTTTATCCACCCCTCTTCCCAGCTTTTCCACCCCTCTTCCCAACATGAGTTATTTACTAGATATGGTAGACTGTTGTTGTTGTTCAGTCACTTAGTCATGGGACTCCATGGACTGCAGCACAATGGGCTCCTCTGTCCTTCACTATCTCCTGGAATTTGCTCAGATTCATGTCCACTGAGTCAGTGATGCCATCTAACCATATCATCCTCTTCTACCCCCTTCTCCTTTTGCCTCTAATATTTCCCAGCATCAGAGTCTTTTCAATGAGTCTGCCCTTGTCACCGGGTGGTCCAAGTATTGGAGTTTCAGCTTCAGCATCAGTCCTTTCAATGAATATTTATGATTGATTTCCTTTAGAATTTTTTTATCTCTTTTTAAAATTTTATTTATTTTAATTGGAGGCTAATTACTTTACAATATTGTATTGGTTTTGCCATACATCAACATGAATCCTCCATGGGTGTACACGTTTTCCCTATCCTGAATCCCCCTCCCACCTCTTTCCCCATACCATCCCTCTGGGTCTTCCCAGTGCACCAGCCCCGAGCATCCTGTATCATGCATTGAACCTGGACTGGCGATTCATTTCACATATGATAATGAGTGATGTTGAGCATCTTTTTATGTGTTTGTTAGCCATCTGTATGTCTTCTTTGGAGAAATGTCTGTTTAGTTCTTTGGCCCATTTTTTGATTGGGTCGTTTATTTTTATGGAGTTGAGCTGCAGAAGTCACTTGTATATTTTTGAGATTCTTTGCCAGTTGCTTCATTTGCTATTATTTTCTCCCAGTCTGACGGCTGTCTTTTCACCTAGCTTATAATTTCCTTTGTTATGCAAAGCTTTTAATTTTAATTAGGTCCCTTTTGTTTATTTTTGCTTTTATTTCCAATATTCTGGAAGGTGATTGATTTCCTTTAGAATTGACTGGCTTGATCTCCCTGCAGTTCAAGGGACTCTCAAGAGTCTTCTCTAGCACCACAGTTCAAAAGCATCAATTGCTCAGTGCTCAGCCTTCTTTAAGGTCCAACTCTCACATCTGCACATGACTACTGGAAAAACCATAGCTTTGACTATATGGACCTTTGTTGGAAAAGTGATGTGTCTACTTTTTAATATGTTGTCTAGGTTTCTTATAGTTTTCCTTTCAATTTCATGGCTGCAGTCACCATCTTAAGTGATCTTGGAGCCCAAGAATATAAAATCTACTTACCTTGTTTGAAATAAACCATGCATTTATGTCTCTGAAACTTTTCACACATATTTTATTTTCTGAAATGTTAGTGTTTTTCCTTGTAATGCATGTAACTATCTCCTACATATTCCTAAACTAATATCTTTACATTTGTCTCCACCCAAAACTTTAGCAGCCCTTCCCCTTAGTGACTACTTAGTATACTGATCATATCTCACTTTAAGTGTTGGTAGATTTCCTTGGAGAGCCACTGTACTATGGTGGATTTTGGAGAAAAATAGTTGTGAAATGTGGTTCCTTTATTAGTTGTGAAGCTTTGAACAAATTGTATAAACTATCTCAACTTTTGTTCCTTCATTTGAATAGTGGGATTATCATGAAGTCATTAATTTGATGCAATCCTTTGTCACAGAATTTGGGCTGTAACAAGGCATTAAATAAAAATGCAGTATATATTTGTCCCTGTTCCTTTATTTCCCATTGATATGCAAGCTCATAGAGAACAGTAACTCTGCCATATGTGTCTCTGTTTTCTAACACTTGACAGCATGGAACATTGCAGTTCTCCATAAATGTTATTGATAGTGAATTAATTTTAATTGCTACAATGGTGTGGTGATTTAAATGGTTTACATTTGTGTTTTATTCTTTTGGTTTTTGTCTTTAAATTGATTTTGCATGTATAGGTAATTTAATTTTTTGCTAACACATTCTAATATTATTCATAGACTCATGCATTTATAAACAAGATAATAATTTCCAAAATTCCTCCCCGATTTTCTATATAACAATCTAAATTTTAGTTTCAATGTTTAAAAAACGTGTGCATGCATATAAGTGTTAATTAGCTCCACTGATTTATTTGTATCATTTTCCTCCATGTCTTGTTTATTGCTTGTTTCCTTCTTACCTGAGAATTTTATTTTCCTACATGTAATGTAAATAGTTTTTAAATTATTTCATTGAGATTGTATGAGTGGTATTTTTCTTAGTTTTTGTGTGATTGTATGATTTGTATAACTGAAAAAGTATTTAACTGTATTCTTATTCTTAGTGACTCATTTACGTGGAAAATACTTTGTTAACAGTTATCTTCCCTTAGCACTTTGAAGATAAAATTTAATTTTCTTTTGGCATCCATTACTGCTGAATAGAAAATACAAGCAAGGCTAATTTTTTTCCTTTTAAGTAAAATTTAAAAGTTTTTTTTTTTGGTAAATGTATTAATTTAAAGTTTTGGTTTGATATAGAAAAATATTATCTGTAAATTCCCTCTTCTCCTACCCTTCCTTTCTTGCTTGCTTCTTTCATTCCTTTCATAATTTAATTTCCTATCATTTTGTTTTCATTCCATTTACAGACTCTGTCTCTTTTCAGATAACTTTGCAGCCATTATTTCCTTAAGTATTTATTCTGTACCTTCCCCTAAATTTTCCATTTTTGAAACATCTGAGTTTAAGGTTGGTCTTTTCAATCAGTTTTTTGTTTCATTACTTATCTTTTTATTATATCACTTACCTTTAAAAATTTTTGCTATCTATTTTTTATGAATGCTTCATAATATTTTATGCTCTAATCAATCAGATTTCTATAGCACTATATTCCAGTTTACTAAACTCTAAAGTATTCACTTAAGCATTTATTTCAACTATTAATTAATCTATGATCATAACTTGCTTTTTCATGATTTATAATTGATTTTTGTTTCATAGATGCCTATTTTAATAGGAATATTTTATGAATTAATTGGGTAGAACACACTTTTGTTCTTACTGATATAATTTTCATAGAGTAACATGCACAAATCTTAGGAACTACCATTATGGTATTTTGACAAGTACAGACACTAAAATTCATGCACATCCCTACATTGATTCAGAATGTTTCCATTATTCCAGAAAGATTTCCCATGCCTGAATCACAGAACTAAAAATAATGTTCTGATTTATATCACAGGATTTTGCTTGTTTGGAAAATTTATATAAATGGGGTCATTTATGTACATCTTTCACTTAAAATACTATGCTTGAGTGTCATTCATCTTTGTATGTATAATAAATTTGTTCCTTTTTATTGTTGAGTGTTTAATATATTAATATCACAAATGGCATAAATATGTTTTTAATTGATTCTCTTTTTTGATGAACATGATTTATTGCAGGGTTTGAGATATTGGGATGCAATTATCCATGAATCACTCTCCTTTTTATATTTCTAGTCATTCATGGTTGATTTATTTTGGCCTGTCTTTCAAAAATGTTTATATAAGAAAACAGCCCTTGGAGAAAGAGAGACATTGATTGCCAATGGAACAGATTCATTTACTTCCAGAGTAACAAATATAGAGATATCTTTCTTTCTTCCTTAGAAAAAGTTTGCTTACATTGAAGGACATTAAAGAAATGTCCTTTCCAGAGAGAAAGATAGACAAGTGTGCTGTTCTGTGCTTAGTCGCTCAGCCAATTCTTTGTGACCCCATGGACTGTAGCCCACCAGGCTCCTCTGTCCATGGGTTTCTCCAGGCCAGAATACTGGAATGGGTTGTCATGCCTTTCTTCAGGTGATCTTCCCAACCCAGTGATCAAACACAGGTTTCCCACATTGCAGATGAATTGTTTACCATCTGAGCCACCAGGGAAGCCCAAGATTACTGGAGTGGGTAGCCTATCTCTTCTGCAAGGGATCTTCCCAATCCAGGAAGTGAATTGGGGTCTCCTGCATTGCAGGTGGATTCTATACCAGCTGAGTTACCAGGGAAACCTGGACAGGTTTGCTAGCAGCTTCTTATAAGATCAGGAAATCTTAATCTCCAGGATTTTCTCTTGTTATACACTCCTCTGCATGTGTAGGCAATATTTAAACCCATCACATGGCATCTTGTGGGAACTGGTGCTTAATTAAACATGTGCCAAAATGTCATTCTGTCTAATGCTATTACTATAAGTAATGAACTATCCTTTGTCTTTTATCAGAGGACCTCATGCCTACTTTCCAGTACCAATGGAAAGGTAGAAGACTTAACTGCTTAGCTAACAGGGTAAAATTCAAAACCCTTCATAGTCCTTGATTGACAAGTTAGCATTGATTTTTATACATAAAGCTAGTATAAACATTCTTGTACCCTTGTTTTTTTGTAAATTAGTTTCTATCTTAGATAAATATCTATATTTATCTTTATTTCAGTTCGGGTCAGTCACTCAGTCGTGTCCAACTCTTTGCAACCCCATGAATTGCAGCATGCCCAGGCCCCCTGTCCATCATCAACTCCTGGAGAGTGATGCCATCCAGCCATCTCATCCTTGGCTGACCCCTTCTCCTCCTGCCCTCAATCCCTCCCAGCATCAGAGTCTTTACCAATGAGTCAACTCTTCACATGAGGTGGCCAAAGTACTGGAGTTTCAGCTTTACCATCATTCCTTCCAAAGAACTCCCAGGGCTAATCTCCTTCAGAATGGACTGGTTGGATCTCCTTGCAGTCCAAGGGACTCTCAAGAGTCTTCTCCAACACCACAGTTCAAAAGCATCAATTCTTCAGTGCTCAGCCTTCTTCACAGTCCAACTCTCACATCCATACATGACTACTGGAAAAACCATACCCTTGACTAGACAGACCTTAGTTGGCAAAGTAATGTTTCTGCTTTTGAATATGCTATTTAGGTTGGTCATAACTATTCTTCCAAGGAGTAAGCGTCTATTAATTTCATGGCTGCAGTCACTGCCTGCAGTGATTTTGGAGCCCAAAAAAGAAAGTCTGACACTGTTTCCGCTGTTTCCCCATCTATTTCCCATGAAGTGATGGGACTGGATGCCATGATCTTCGTTTTCTGAATGTTGAGTTTTAAGCCAACTTTTTCACTCTCCTCTTTCAGTTTCATCAAGAGGCTTTTTAGCTCCTCTTGACTTTCTGCCATAAGGGTGGTGTCATCTGCATATCTGAGGTTATTGACATTTCTCCCGGCAATCTTGATTTCAGCTTGTTTTTCTTCCAGTCGAGCATTTCTCATGATGTACTCTGCATAGGGTGGCAGTATACAGCCTTGACACACTCCTTTTCCTATTTGGAACCAGTCTGTTGTTCCATGTCCAGTTCTAATTGTTTCTTCCTGACCTGCATACAGGTTTCTCAAGAGGCAGGTCAGGTGGTCTGGTATTCCCATCTCTTTCAGAGTTTTCCACAGTTTTTGTGATCCACACATTCAAAGGCTTTGGCATAGTCAATAAAGCAGAAATAGATGTTTTTCTGGAACTCTCTTGCTTTTTTATGATCCAGAGGATGTTAGTAATTTGATTTCTGGTTCCTCTGCCTTTTCTAAAACTAGCTTGAACATCAGGAAGTTCACAGTTCACATATTGCTGAAGCCTGGCCTGCAGAATTTTGAGCATTATTTTACCAGCATGTGAGATGAGTGCAATTGTGTGGTAGTTTGAGCATTCTTTGGCATTGCCTTTCTTTGGGATTGGAATAAATACTGAACTTTTCCAATCCTGTGGCCACTGCTGAGTTTTCCAAATTTTCTGGCATATTGAGTGCAGCACTTTCACGGCATCATCTTTCAGGATTTGAAATAGATCAACTGGAATTCCATCACCAACACTAGCTTTGTTCATAGTGGTGCTTTCTAAGGCCCATTTGACTTCACATTCCAGGATGTCTGGCTCTAGGTGAGTGATCACATCATCGTGATTACCTGGGAGGTGAAGATCTTTTTTGTACAGTTCTGTATATTCTTGCCATCTCTTCTTAATATCTTCAGCTTCTGTTAGGTCCAGACCATTTCTGTCCTTTATCGAGCCCATCTTTGCATGCAATGTTCCCTTGGTATCTTGAATTTTCTTGCAGAGCACTCTAGTCTTTCCCATTCTTTTGTTTTCCTCTATTTCTTTCCATTGATCGCTGAGGAAGGCTTTCTTATCTCTTCTTGCTGTTTTTGGAACTCTCTTCAGATGCTTATATCTTTCCTTTTCTCCTTTGCTTTTCACCTCTCTTCTTTTCACAGCTATTTGTAAGGCCTCCTCAGACAGCCATTTTGCTGTTTTGCATTTCTTTTCTGTGGGGATAGTCTTGATCCCTGTCTCTTGTACAATGTCACGACCCTCATTCTATAGTTCATCAGGCACTCTACTTATCAGATCTAGGCCCTTAAATCTATTTCTCATTTTCACTGTATAATCATAAGGGATTTGATTAGGTCTAGAGGTTTTCCCTACTTTCTTCAATTTAAGTCTGAATTTGGTAAAAGGAGTTCATGATCTGAGCCACAGTCAGCTCCTGGTCTTATTTTTGTTAACTGTATAGAGCTTCTCCATCTTTGGCTGCATGGAATATAATCAATCTGATTTTGGTATTGACCATCTGGTAATGTCCATGTGTAGAGTCTTCTCTTGTGTTGTTGGAAGAGGGTGTTTGCTATGACCAGTGCATTTTCTTGACAAAACTCTATTAGTCTTTGCCCTGCTTCATTCTGCATTCCAAGGCCAAATTTGCCTGTTACTCCAGGTGTTTCTTGACTTCCTACTTTAGCATTCCAGTCCCCTATAATGAAAGAAACATCTTTTTGGGTGTTAATTTTAAAAGGTCTTGTAGGTATTCATAGAAAGGTTCAACTTCAGCTTCTTCAGCATTACTGGTTGGGGCATAGACTTGGATTACTGTGATGTTGAATGGTTTGCCTTGGAAACGAACAGAGATCATTCTGTCATTTTTGAGATTGCATCCAAGTACTGCATTTCAGACTATTTTGTTGACCATGATGCTGCTCCTTTTCTTCTGAGGGATTCCTGCCCACAGTAGTAGATATAATGGTCATCTGATTTAAATTAACCCAATCCAGTCCATTTCAGTTTGCCGATTCCTAGAATTTCGACGTTCACTCTTGCCATCTCTTGTTTGACCACTTCCTATTTGCCTTGATTCATGGACCTGACATTCCAGGTTCCTATGCAATATTCCTCTTACAGCATCAGACCTTTCTTCTATCACCAGTCACATCCACAGCTAGGTATTGTTTTTGCTTTGGCTCCATACCTTCATTCTTTCTAGAGTTATTTCTCCACTGATCTCCAGTAGCATATTGGGCACTTACTGACCTGGGGAGTTCCTCTTCAGTATCCTATCATTTTATCTTTTCATACTGTTCATGGGATTCTCAAAGCAAGAATACTGAAGTGGTTTGCCATTCCCTTCCCCAGTGGACCACATTCTGTCAGACCTCTCCACCGTGACCCGCCCATCTTGGGTTGCCCCTGCAGGCATGGCTTAGTTTCATTGAATTAGACGAGGCTGTGGTCCTAGTGTGATTAAATTAGGGTGGTGGCCAAGAGGAGTCACTCCATGCCTGAGGTCAGGGGCAGTGGCTAAGAGTTCCAGGCTGTGAAGGCGCAGGAACGGTGGAGAAGAAATAGCCCACGTCCAAGGTCAGGGTCGACCGCTGAGAGGGAGCCACCCCACGTCCAAGGAGCAGTGGCTGCATGGACGGAGGAGGGCCTAGAGGAGCTATACCATATTGAAGGTCAGGAAGGGCGGCGGTAAGGAGGTGCTTCTCATCCAAGGTAAGGAACAGCAGCTGGGCTTCTTTGGAGCAGCAGTGAAGAGATACCCCACGCCCAAGGTAAGAGAAACCCAAGTAAGATGGTAGGTATTGCAAGAGGGCATCAGAGGACAGAAACACTGAAACCATACTCATAGAAAACTAGTCAATCTAACTTTACTTAAAACTGTCAATTCCCAGCATTGTTGCACAATTTTATATTTTCATAAACAAACTATTAGTGCCCTTTCTGCTTCTTATCTTAATACACATTTGGTGTTTCCTGTCTTTTTAATTTTAGCAATTTAAGTAGGTGTGTGGTAATACTGCATTGTGCTTTTTAAAACTTTTGTTGTGAAAAAATTCAAATTTAAATAAAATGTTCCCAAGTAACACAAAGAGCTATTGCACATCATTCACTACATTTCCAGATTATAAAATTTTAACAAATATCTCTTCTTCTCACTGTCTCTTTAAATTGTCTGAGTTGTGTGATGCTAAATTGTAGACATAATGTTCCAATTGTCTTAAGCATGTTATTGCTTTAAAGTAAGAATATTCCTCTAAAGTAAGAATATTCCTGTACATTACCAGAGTAAAACATAAAAACAGGAAATTAACATTGACATAATATTACCCTCAATTCAGACATTTATTCAAATCTTGTACTCTCCCAGTAATTTCCTTTGTAGATCCAAGATCTAATCCAAGATCACACATATTTAGTTATGTCTCTTTAGTAGCTTTTATTCTGAAATTATTCCTGAGTCTTTTCTTATCTTTCATAATCTTACTATTTTGCCGTAAAAAGGAAATTACTGGGTAGACTGCTTATCAACTTCAGTTTGTCTGATATTTCCTCACAAGTTTAATACTTTCAGAAGGAATACCAAAAAGTTATGTTGTTCTCAATAAATCCCACTAGAAAACATATAATGCCAATTTGCCCCACTGTCAGGACTGTTAAACTTTTAGCAATTGCTTAAAATGCTATTACTTCTGTCAGGATTTTCTAGTGGAATATAATAATATTTAATTTATTAATTAATAAATGATTATTAATAAGAATTAATAGTGTATTAATTAATAAGTATAATTTTATTTATAAAATTAGTCCATATTTTATAGGGAATACTTTGAAAGTTTTAAAATATTCTGTCTCCTCTCAAACATTTAGCCATCAGTTTTAATATCCATTAAAGAGTCTTGCTTGAATCAAACATTCTTTTGAGGTTGGCTAAATAAATAAGTAGCTTAATTCCATCATTCCTTTCCATTTATGAGATAGTGTACTGCTAAATTCAGAGCTTTCCATTCTCTGTGATTAATTGATTGATTCATTTATTCATTCATTAATTTATGCAAATAAATATTAATGGATTTCTATTTTTTCAGAAGGATTTCCTAGTGGCTCAATGATAAAGACTCTGCCTGCCAATGTAGGAGACAAAGGAGATGTGGTTTGCATCCCTGAGTTGGGAAGATTCCCTGAGAAAGAAATGGTATCCCACTCCAGTATTCTTGCCTGGGAAATTCCAAAGACAGAAGAATGTGGCGGGCTACAGTCCATGGGGTCACTAAAAAGCCAGACACAACTCAGCAACTAAACAACAGCATTTTATTCAGAATTATAAGTGCTTATTAAAATTATTTATTAGAATCTTCAAATTTTTCCAGACTTTGCTGGTAACTAGATGCTGTGTTCTGTTAAGTGCCCTCCATTATTCTTTGCACACTCCCTTACTTTGAGAACAAGGTATTCTATGTTTACTTTCTCACCTTTAATTTCCTTGTTTTAGCACTGAGTTGAGGTATTTCTTCAAGAAGTGCTGATTGATTATAGAGGAGATAGTATCTCAAAACCAAAAAGTCTGTGTATTGACAGAGATTTATTGTTGTTTCTGGAATCTCTCAAAAGAGAAAATTAGGAGAAATATGTTATTTCTCTTTCTCTTTCTCACCACCCCTATTTCTCTTCCTTTTCCTCCTCCCTCCTTCTCTCTCTCTCACACAGTCATCTATATATCTATCTGTATATATGGAAAACCTTGTATTTTCAATAATATTTTCAATCCCAATTCAACATCATAAGTTTTATTCTACCTTTCCTTTTTACTTAAAATTTTCAATATTAAGAAAACTGTCCACCCTCACCATGTCTTCAATGTATTTACTTATTTTAGAGCTCTTCCCATATGTAGTTAATCTCCTGGCCATGTAGACCATTTCTTCATCTCAGCCTATTTGTAGACATCAAGCATATTATATGACTCCAACCAAAATGAAAGTGAAGGTCACTTAGTCGTGTCCAGCTATTTGTGACACCATGAACTATACAGTCCATGGAATTCTCCAGGCCAGAATACTGGAGTGGGTAGCCTTTCTATTCTGCAGGGGATCTTCCCAACCCATAAATCAAACCTATGTCTCTCACATTGCAGGTGGATTCTTTACCAGCTGAGTCACAAGGGAAGCCCAAGAGTACTGGATTGGCTAGCCTAGCCCTTCTCCAGGGGATCTTCCTGACAAGAACTGAACTGGGGTCTGCTGCATTGCAGGTGGATTCTTTACCAACTGAGCTATGAGAGAAGCCCCCACCAATAGTATTTTGAAATACAAGGAGAAGAATGAAAAAGCCTATAGTTCAGCTTATCTTTTTAAAATATCTAAAATTTCCACTTTCTGTTAAGTAAATTCTCTTAATAATAAGGTGCGTATACATGAACACATGTGTGATAATTAGGATTCACCAAGGCTGCTTTCCTTATGTGCTATGAAAACTTAATCCTCATACTTATCTACAGTGAGAATTTTACCTTTACTTTTTATTTTCCTTACTTTGCTTATTTTCTCTTCTCCTACTTATGATAACATTTTTGTGTTTGACTCCTCATTCTTTAAAATAAAAAGACAATTTTTTTCAGTAAAAATAAAGCATAGCTGATATAAAAGATAAAGATTAGTACAATATAATTTGCTTCACAAGACAATAAAAATATGATATGAAGTGTATAGTAAACAAAGTGTCAAATTGGTATAAGCATAGTCTACAGTCATTCATGTTTTACTATGAAATATTTTAATATTTTGTTATATTTACTAATTTTTATAATTCTGCTTCCATAAGTTGTTATATATATATATATACACAAATATATATAATCATAATTTTGTAGACCTCATTTTATATCATCAAATGCATGAGACACACATATGTTATTGTCTGAATGTGGTAATTTCATCATCTGAAACTTTTGTGTATGCTTGGCTTTCTACTAACTATAGCTTTTCTTTAGTGGTAATAGTATTTCACATATATTTCAATCTTTCCTTTTCCCTCTATACATAGTTATTGTTCACAGAGTATATTTAGAATGCTAGTGTAGCTTTCTAAAATGAAGATTCAAACCTCACCACATTCTGAACCTCAAATAACCAACCTCTCCATCCTGAGCACCAAGCTCTGGCACAAAGTCCTGATCACATTTAGGGAACTCTCTTCCTTAATTTAGTTTTTTCATGGGAAAATTTGGTGTTCTTTCCATTGGCTTATCTCAAAAGCATGTGTTGATTCTTAACAGAAGCTCTACAAATATTGACTCTCAACAGTCTATGCAAATTTGTTTATATGTTCCATCATCTAATCAAAAATATCCTGTTGTTATATTCTCCAAGGGTTATTAAAGATGTACACCAAATTACTCTTTTCTCCATTTCTAGATAGTCAGTCAGTTCAGTCTCTTAGTCATGTTCGACTCTTTGTGACCCCATGAGCCCCAGCTCGCTAGGAGTTCCTGTCCATCACCAACTCCTGGAGTCCACCCAAATCCAATTTGATTGAGTCGGTGATGCCATCTGATCATCTCATCTTCTGTCGTCCCCTTCTCCTCCTGCCCTCAGTCTTTCCAGCATCGGGGTCTCTACCAATGAGTCAGCTTTTTGCATGAGGTGGCCAAAGTATTGGAGTTTCAGCTTCAACATCAGTCCTTCCAATGAACACTCAGGACTTATCTCCTTTAGGATGGACTAGCTGGATTATCTTGCAGTCCAAGAGACTCTCAAGAGTCTTCTCCAACACCACAGTTCAAATGCATCAATTTTTCAGTGCTCAGCTTTCTTTATAGTCCAACTCTCACATCCAGACATGACCACTGGAAAAACCATAGCCTTGACTAGATGGACCTTTAGTGGCAAAGTAATGCCTCTGTTTTCAATATACTGCCTAGGTTGGTCATAACTTTCCTTCCAAGGTGTAAGCGTCTTTTAATTTCATGGCAATGATTTTTGAGCCCCCAAAATAAAGTCAGTTACTGTCTCCACTGTTTCCCCATCTATTTCCCATGAAGTGATGGGACTAGATGCCATGATCTTAGTTTTCTGAATGTTGAGCTTTAAGCCAACTTTTTCACTCTCCTCTTTTACTTTCATCAAGAGGCTTTTAGTTCTTCTTCACTTTCTGCCATAAGGGTGGTGTCATCTGCATATCTGAGATTATTGATATTTTTCCCAGCAATCTTGATTCCAGCTTGTGCTTTCTCTAGCCCAGTGTTTCTCATGATGTTCTCTGCATATAAGTTAAATAAGTAGGGTGACAATATACAGCCTTGACATACTCCTTTTCCTATTTGGAACCAGTCTGTTGTTCCATCTCCAGTTCTAACTGTTGCTTCCTGACCTGCATATAGGTTTCTCAAGAAGCCAGTCAGGTAGTCTGGTATTCCCATCTCTTTCAGAATTTTCCACAGTTTATTGTGATCCACACAGTCAAAGGCTTTGGCATAGTCAATAAAGCAGAAATAGATGTTTTTCTGGAACTCTCTTGCTTTTTTGATGACCCAGCGGATGTTGGAAATTTGATCTCTGGTTCCTCTGCCTTTTCTAAAACCAGCTTGAACATCAGGAAGTTCCTGGTTCATGTATTGCTGAAGCTTGGCTTGGAGAATTTTAAGCATTACTTTACTACGTTGTGAGATGAGTGCAATTGTGCAGTAGTTTGAGCATTCTTTGGCATTGCTTTTCTTTGAGGCTGGAATTAAAATTAACCTTATTGCCATATTCAGAATGAAACTGAAGAAAGTGGAGAAAACCACTAGACCATTCAGGTATGACCTAATTCAAATCCGTTATGACTATACTGTGGAAGTGAGGAATAGATTTAAGGGACTAGATCTGATAGACAGAGTGCCTGATGAACTATGGACGGAGGTTCATGACATTGTACGGGAGACAGGAATCAAGACCATCCCCAAGAAAAAGAAATGCAAAAAAGCAAAATGGCTGTCTGAGAAGGCCTTACAAATAGCTGTCAAAAGAGAAGCAAAAAGCAAAGGAGAAAAGGGAAGATATACCCATTTGAATACAGTGTTCCAAAGGATAGCAGGGAGAGATAAGAAAGCCTTCTTCAGCAATCAATGCAAAAAAAAGTAGAGGAAAACAATAAAATGGGAAAGACTAGAGATCTTTTCAAGAAAATTAGAGATAACAAGGGAATATTTTTTGCAAAGATGGGCATAATAAAGGACAGAAATGGTAGGGGCTTAACAGAAGCAGAAGATATTAAGAGGCAGTGCCAAGAATACACAGAAGAACTGTACAAAAAGATCTTCACCTCCCAGATAATCACGATGGTGTGATCACTCACCTAGAGCCAGACATCCTGGAATGTGAAGTCAAGTGGGCCTTAGGAAGCATCTCTACAAACAAAGCTAGTGAAGGTGAGGGAATTCCAGTTGAGGAATTTCAAAACCTGAAAGATGATGCTGTGAAAGTGCTGCACTCAATATGCCAACAAATTTGGAAAACTCAGCAGTGGCTACAGGACTGGAAAAGGTGAGTTTTCATTCTAATATATATATGAAACATGTTTTTAGTGATAGCTACTCAGAAAGAAATATAGAAAAGAGATAAGTAAATATCAAGTTCTGCCTCACTGGACCCTCACTACTATAAAAAGTCTTCTACAAAATAAATTCACAGATGTAAACAAAATACATAAAAACAATTGCACACAAGAGAGAGAAAGAATGCTAAATTTATTGCCCTTTTCCCAATAAATTCTCTGTTACCTCACATTTTGTCCCAAATGTGCACATGACCCACCCCACACAATCCTTTCCTATACTTTAGGTATAGAATGGATACCAAGAAAGCGTTTACTGCTCTTCTTGTATGTTTTCAGCCAAGGAAAGGAAAACCAGGCAGAATTTTTAAAAAGTTAAATTAGATGTAATCTTGTAGAAAAGATGGTCTCTTTAGTATGAAAGCAATAGAATAAGCATTAAAGAAAAAATTAGAATATTTGATGACATAAAATTAAAAGTTATATATCAATAATACAAAAGACAATAAAATGATAATTTATTTCCAAATTAACAATGAATATGCAACCTTGATACATAAAGACTTTGTTTAAAACAATTGTTATTAAAAGAGACTTCCCTGGTGGTCCAGTGGTTAAGATTCTGTACTCCCAGTGCAAGGACCTGGGTTTGATCCCTGGTCAGGGAACTAGATCCACTTGCTGAAACTAGGAGTTCAAATGCCACAACCAAAAATCCAATGTGCAGCAACTAAGCCTTGATGAAACCAAATAAATGGCTAAATATTTAAAGTATGGGTATTAAAAAATAAAGACTGTAAGAGAAAGGCAACAGACATATCCTAGCTGATAAACTTTTAGAAATGTTCAACCTTATTACTAAAAATGCAATTGAAATTCATTGGTAATTCATTTAATGCAAAAATTGGTATACATAATTCAATGAAATAATAAGTTCACTTTAACGATGATCACTTATGGAGCACATACTACTTTTTAGCCATGAAATGAGATGATTTATATATACCAATAAACATTTTCCATGTGTAAAATTTATGAGGTAAGTATAGCTCCCTATTTTAAAGAAGAAATTATACCTAGAATTTTCCAGTTCTTACAAATTCCAAATCAAGTAATCTCACAGTCTAGCAATAACCACTAAATTTCTTAACATTTACTCTTTTTTGGCTAATTTGAAAAAGAGTACTTTTAAAAATGATGCTATGTGTTAAATAGTGCAGTAAAATAAGCACTATCAAATGATTGGTGTATTTATATATTGATACATTTTTAAAAACTATTTCCAATCTATACTAAGAGCCATACAATATGCCAAGAATTAAAATATATTTAGAGTTATGCTAAGTGAAATAAGTAGAGACAGAAAATACATTATGATCTCTCTTATATGTGGAATCTAAAGGAGAAAAATAAACAAGCTCAAAGATATAGAGAATAGATCGGTGGTTGCCAAAGGCAGATGGAGAGGTGGGATAAATGCATAAATGTGGGGGTTTTGTCATTGTTGCTAAATAAATTGTTTAAATTATAAGATAAAGTAAGCCATAGAATAATAAACCCACTTTTGATAGAGTGTTTTCTCTTTCAGAAATCTATCCCAATGTAATATACAGACAAATATTTTGGGGAAAGTAGCAAGTAGAACTGAGTATTTTGTAGACATTTGAGCTGCCTGCTCTGCTCTGACTTGGCCAGTTGGCCCTTACCCATCTGTGGACTGTACTGTTGCAGGAGGTGGTGGACATTCAAAGGTGGGTGACTTACATCTCTCCTTGGCTTCACAGGTGTTGAGGTGGAAAGAATCTGCCTGCAATGCAGGAGACATAGGAAATACCGGTTTGATCCCAGGCCTGGGAAAGTCCCTTGGAAAAGGAAATGGCAACCCACTCCAATATTCTTACCTGGAAAATTCCATGGACAGAGAAGCCTGGAGGGCTACAGTCCATGGGGTCACAAAGAGTAGGCCACGACTGAGCAACTGAGAACAGCACACATGCATATGTATATATATGAATATATATATGTAACATAGAGCACATAACAAAATAGAGCCAAACATTACCAACTATAAACAGTGGATTACGGTACTAGTATCATATCTTTTCCTAGAGTTTTACTTTATTGATTATGGAAACTGGATTCTAGTTAGAAAGTTGAGGCAGGTGACTGTCTACAGTCACCTCCTCTCTTTGTCATCCTTTTCCTAACATTTTCATTTCTGCAAACAGGATGCTGCAAATCTGGACAAAGTGCAGTTTGCCATAATTTTTACCAACTTCTTATATTTATTTTAATTTAATATCACATGGAAGGGAAGCATTTACATATAATTATGTATTCATGAGGTATGGTTCGTAGCACTCAAAAAGTCTCTCGTTTTCAAGACATCTGATCATTTATTTACCTATTCCCTTATTGTTAGTCTATTTTCAATGTTTCATTATTGCTAAGAGTAATATAATATATATTATGGTATTATATACTCTATTTTGTTATGCCCTCTATGTTGCATTTTTGGTTCAAAATTATTGTACTTGCATTGTATTTGTACTTTCTTATCTCTTAAAGTATACATATGCATATACATCTAAAATCAAGCCAAATGTTTTCAGTAGTTATTACTGGATGTTGACATTGCAGATTATTTTCATATTCTTCATTATATTCTTCTGTATTTTCTAAAATTTATGAACACTGTTAATTATTTTATGTTAAGAATAAAAGGGAACATAATTTAAAATAGTTACACCAAAAAAATGTAAAAAATTCTTAAACAGATGGGAATACCAGACCACATGACATGCCTCCTGAGAAAACTGTATGCAGCTCAAGAAGCAGCAGTTAGAACCAGACATGGAACAACAGACTGGTTCCAAATCGGGAAAGGAGTATGTCAAGGTTGTATATTGTCACCCTGCTTATTTCAGTTATATGCAGAGTACATCATGAGACACACTTGGCTGGATGAAGCACAAGCTGGAATCAAGATTGCCAGGAGAAATATGAATAACTTCAGATATGCAGATAATACCTCTTTAATTGCAGAAAGTGAAGAGGAACCAAAGAGCCTATTGATGAAGATAAAGGATGGGAGTAAAGAAGCTGGCTTAAAACAACATTCAAAAAATGAAGATCATGGCATCTGGTCTCATCACTTCATAACAAATAGATGGGGGAAAAGTGGAGACAGTTACAGATTTTATTTCTTGGGCTCCAAAATTACTGAAGATGGTGACTACAGTCATGAAATTAAGAGATATTTGCTCCTTGGAAGAAAAGCTATGACCAAACTAGGCAGCATATTAAAAAACAGAGACCAATTTGCTGACAAAGGTCCATATAGTCAAAGTGATGATTTTTCCAGTAGTCTGTATGAATATAAGAGATGGACCATAAATAAGGCTGAGCACTGAAGAGTTGATGCTTTTGAACTGTTGTGTTGGAGAAGACTCTTGAGAGTCCCTTGGACTGCAAGGAGATCCAACCAGTCCATTCTGAAGGAGATTAGCCCTGGGATTTCTTTGGAAGGAATGATGGTAAAGCTGAAACTCCAGTACTTTGGCCACCTCATGCAAAGAGTTGACTCATTGGAAAAGACTCTGATGCTGGGAGGGATTGGGGGCAGAAGGAGAAGGGGAAGACAGAGGATGAGATTGGCTGGATGGCATCACGGACTCGATGGACGTGAGTCTGAGTGAACTCTGGGAGATGGTGATGAACAAGGAGGCTTGGTGTACTGCGATTCATGGGGTCACAAAGAGTTGGACACGACTGAGTAACTGAACTGAACTGAAACAAAATTAACCCTGAATATTCATTGGAAGGACTGATGCTGAAGCTGAAGCTTCAATACTTTGGCTACCTGATGTGAAGAGCCAACTCTTTGGAAAAGACCCTGATTCTGGGAAAGATTGAGGGCAGCAGAAGAAGAAGCCAGAGACAAAGATGGATAGCATTACTGACTCAATGGACGTGAGTGTGAGCAAATTCCAGAAGATAATGAAGGAGAGGGAAGCCTGGTATGCTGCAGTTCATGGGGTCTCAATAAGTCAGAAAAGACTTAGCCACTGAAAAAAACAACAACAATGTACGTCCAATGCCTGGAAGGATTTTCAGTGCAGACCATTAAGAATGATAGCTTTTAGTCTCTCTCAACAACGGCAAATATGCCAGTCAGCTCTCTCATCATAGTCTTGCAGTTCACCTACAGTTCAGTTCAGTTCAGTCGCTCAGTTGTGTCCAACTCTTTGTGACTCCGTGAATTGCAACACGCCAGGCCTCCCTGTCCATCACCAACTCCCAGAGTTCACTCAAACTCACATCCCTCGAGTCCGTGATGCCATCCAGCCATCTCATCCTCTGTTGTCCCCTTTTCCTCCTGCCCCCAATCCCTCCCAACATCAGAGCCTTTTCTAATGAGTCAACTCTTCTCATGAGGGGGCCAAAGTACTGGAGTTTCAGCTTTAGCATCATTCCTTCCAAAGAACACGCAGGACTGATTTCCTTCAGAATGGACTAGTTGGATCTCCTTGCAGTCCAAGGGACTCTCAAGAGTCTTCTCCAACACCACAGTTCAAAAGCATCAAATCTCCGGCACTCAGCTTTCTTCACAGTCCAACTCTCATACCCATACATAACCACTGGAAAAACCATAGCCTTGACTAGATGGTCTTTGTTGGCAAAGCAATGTCTCTGCTCTTGAATATGCTATCTAGGTTAGTCATAACACCTACAGCTAGCCTTTAATGAGTGTTAAATATCTACTCTTTCTCCTGTTTTCCTTGTTCTCTCACTTATTATTATGGTTCTTGAATTTCTTAAAGTCCAATTAACTAAAGAGGCAACAGGCAGTCCTAACGGCATTTTTAAGGAAGGATCTTTCAGATTCTTCAGAACATAATCTATAAAACTAACAAAGCCTACTATGTGCTCCATCTACCAACCTTCATAATAATTATTGCTTATTAAACACACCTGGCAAGTCATGGCTTAGAAATTTACTTCTTTTCAAAGATCATCTCCCTTTACTTCAGCCAAGACTGAAAAGCAGAAGAAAAAGAATAAGTAGATACACACCCCATCCTTCCGTACATCACCATAGAGCAAGCCAGATACTCATCCTACAATCCAAAACAAGAGCATATTGTTTTCATATTCAACTATTTTTCCTTTGTAATAAATTAGAAAGCCAGCAGAATGGGGATGATCTGGGTTACAGAATGGTTATATTTTTATGAAATAATTATTAATACTCTATAAATTAGGTATCGGTTTTTCTAATTAACAACTATACATGGCACATAGAAAGTAAATTCAGTGGAAAAAAGAAGACTTCTCTAGTAGGCAGTGAGAGCCTATGACTTTGTATAGATGGCTTTCAAATTTTAGCCTCACTATTAATTCTGTGTTGCTGTAATTTCTGCTTTTCAGCTTGAAAACTGACATTGACTTGTAATTAAGCCTGTCTGGGCTTGCAGGCTGGGTGAATTTAAGGGACTCTCCTAGTTCTAATTGTCACTGTTGTGAAGAAAGATGGCATTGGCTTAATGAGAACTAGGAGCTACAAAACCACAATCAAGGCTTTTCCAATGGTTGGTGAACCATCATGTGCGTGCCAACAGGAACATAAGAAACCTCTGAGGCTACCAACGGAGAGGTGATAGAAACAAATCCAGAGTGCCTAGTGAATGCATGATTAACCATGAGAAAACATTTCTCTAGGGCACTGAGGAGAGAATAAGAGACTATTAATCAGCTAGGATGTGTAGTATGAGAATTTAATCATGTAGTTTACTTTTTAAAATACACCTACAATCAAAAAGACACAGGCATTCAGTACTTACAAACACTGCTGTTCAGTAAAGAGTTGGAAAATAGCTGTTGTTGTTTTCCAAAAAGAACAGAGTATTCAGATGAGAGAATGGCAGTTTTAATTGCTGGAAACCCTAAGGGCAAGCTAGCCTCAGCAATATGAATTAGATGCTGTGGGACAAAGAGAACAACTTCTGCACAGATAGACCATCTGTACTACACTGATCTTGCCAAGAAACAAGAAAATCTGCAATTGACATTGCAAAAGAGATACCAGGACCTTGGCCCCTCCACAGTCTTCTAGGCCGTCTTGGATAAGATAGCTTCCAGGCCAGTCTGGCATCCAAAGCAAGCAAAAATCAGTGGATCTCAATCACTCAGCCCTAAGTTCACTCTTGAGCAGGACTGCCTCCAATCAACTTCACCTAGGGGAAGATGATAGCCATATTTTGGATTGGATGAATGCTACTATGAGATATCTCCCTCTCAAAGTGCTTACTTGGCTTGAGAGATATATTAGTTTTCTACTGCTAGTGTAAAAAGAAATCACAAATTCAGTGACTCAAACACCACCCAATTATTATTATAATTCTAGAGGTCAGAAGACAAACATGGATTTTATCTGCTAAATTCGAGATGACAGTAGAGCTGTGGTCCTTTCTGAATCTCTAGGGGAATGTACTTTCTTGCCTTTTCCAACTGCCAGAGGCTATCTGAAGTCCTTGCCTTCCAGCCCCTTCCTTCAACTTCAAGGTGCATCACTCCGACTTGTCTTTCCATCGTTACAATTTCTCTGTGACCCTCCTGCCATCTCTTATAAGGTCCCTTCTGATTACACTGGACCACCTAGAATTTCCAGAATGATTTTCCCATCTCAAAATAGTTGTCAATTTTGCCATAAGGTAACACGTTCACAAGGCAACATATTCAAATTGTGGTGCTGGCGAAGACTCTTGAGGTCCCTGGGACTGCAAGGAAATCAAATCAGTTAATCCTGAAAGAAATCAACCCTGAATATTCATTGGAAGAATTGTTGATGAAGCTGATGCTCGAATATTTTGGCCACCTGATGCAGAGAGCTCAACGGGAAAAGATCTTGATTCAGTTTCAATGGCATCAGAAAAAAGCAGAAGATAAAGAGAGAAAAATAAAAACTTTAAAGGACTCAAAAGACCTGTAATAATGATAGTCACAAAATACCTGTAGGTGTTCTTTAGCTATGAAAGTTTTGCTGCCATACTATTGTGAATGGCATACATACGTTAACCTTCCCTTCATTTTAGGGAAAACAAAGCCAAAAACAGTGACAAACTTTATTTTCTTAGGCTCCAAAATCATAGCGGATGGTGACTTCATCCATGAAATTAAAAGACACTTGCTCCTTAGAAGAAAAGCTATGACAAACCTAGATAGCATATTAAAAGCAGAGACATTACTTTGCCATGAAAGGTCCATATAGTTCAAGTTACATTTTTTCCAGTAGTCATAAATGGATGTGCGAGTTGAACTATAAAGAAGGCTGAGTGCTAAAAAATTGATGTTTTCAAATTGTGGTGTTGAAACTGTCTCCTTTTCTCTGTTTATTAAATTCTGCCTCATATTTCAATTCTCAGCTCAAGGGTACTTTCTGACAAATTTACCACCATCCTCTTCAAGTGACTGAATTACTCCCACCCCTAAACTCACAGACTGCTTTAGGTGGTACCACATTCTATTCAACTTTGTGCCCTCCAAGCTCAAGTACTTGGCCTATCCCTAATCAATATGTGTGATGAAATCAGGTTGGTTATTTCATAATAATGCCTACTTCGAAATAATATGCGTCACTTATTGAAAGAGGTTTCCTACATGTGATAAAAAGGAAAACAATCACATTCTACCCTAGAACAGTGACTTCCCAGCTTTCATGTCAATAAGAATCACCTGGATGTTTTGTGAAATCAGATCCCAGAGTTTTGACCATCAGACCGTCAAATAAGTAGGACTGGGGTAGGCCCAGGTGATTTTGTTTTCCTGAGGACTCTGGAATATACTGATCCAGGGGATTCTGGATTATACTTTGCAATAAAAAAAAGTAAATGATATTTCTAATGGACAGCAGTTCCTTCATAGAAGCATCACCTCCTTGAGAGTTAAACAAGATCTTCTTTTAGTAAATAATATGCTTAATGGGGGCTCCCCAGGTGACACTAGTGGTAAAGAACATGCCTGCCAATGCAGGAGACACAGGAGATGAGAGTTTGATCCCTGGTTGGGAAGATCCTTCGGAGGAGGGTATAGCAATCCACTCCAGTACTCTTGCCTGGAGAATCCCATGGACAGAAGAGCCTGGTGGGCTACAGTCCATAAGGTTCCAATGAGTTGGACACAACTGAAGTGACTTAGCATATACACATGCTTAATGAAGAGGGTCCTCTAGGGGGTTAGGGTGGAGACAAAGGGTGCAGAAAGCACAGTCAAGTTCCTAATATCATTTGGAAAGAAACATTTGCTGCTGAACTTGATATTTCCTACTCCTACAATACACGTAAAGACAAATTTTGAATCTTATATATTTCTCTACATGAAACTCAAGTAGAATTCACTCCTAGACTATATACATTTTAAAGTAGGAATAGAAAAAAAAAAAGAAGCTAAAACGAACATCTAAGTACATTAGTTTAGTCTAAGTACATTATTTCACCTAATTCTCATTTAATTGCAAATGTGACACATACTCTATCTCTTGTCCTTTGACCAAGATTTCATTACACTCCACTACTTTTTTATTATTATTTTCATTTAGCATTGGTCTAGTTTCTTAAGCTCAACCATAAATTTAGCTTCTTGTGAGCTTTGATAAACTGATTTGGCACTTGAAACCATGAGAATATGTTCATGAGACAGAAGGAAAAAATAATGTAACTTTGAGAAAAAATATTTTAGAGGTTATGTTTAAATGTCAAAGATTCTTAAGTGCAATGAATATCCTACTCATATATTTCATAGTATTTAACCCTTGTAATGTGATTTTTTTTTTTATGTACAGACACAGAGCAACTTCCTGTGTAAAAACTTTCCTTATTTTCACCACAATCCTTTCTGAAATGCCACAATCAACCCTCTCTCATTGCTGAAACAAAAATGACTATTACTTCTTCTTTGGCTGTACAATAACTTGTTTTTTCATTACTTATTATCATATAAAATATTTCATAGACATATCTTTCTATCTAGACTCTATATATGTATGTATGTATGCATATATAATATACACTAAAATGCATTTATTTATTTATTTATTTAATCATTTGCCCATCTCCTGACTCTTGCTGATTTCTTATTAAGGGAATTTTTCCATTTCACATGACTATTTTTCCAGTTATCTTCCTCCTCCTATTATTAATAAACTGATACTTTGTTGCCAAGCAGGGATCTTTGGAGTTATTTCAGATTCTTCCCTCTCCATCATATTTATTTAGATAATCCTTAAATCTTGATTATCTCTCCTAAGATCTCCAGAATATTTCTCCTTCTCATATATATGCAGATGATTCATTTCCTCTATTATCACAGTCTAATAACCTGCAGTCTGTGCACAATAGTACTTCTCTCATCTTTCATGTATACCACCTTCTGACATATTAAAAATAATTGTGTCACTTTTATACTTTGTGTTTTTAACCATCCCATTTTCAAATCTTTTTTGTTGTTGTTGGTTCAAACTTTCACCTCCATTTTATTTCTGTACCACCAACTCACTTAAGGAGAAGCCCACAATCAGGATAAGAACAAAGCTAAGGCTTCCTAAATGCTTTAGAAAGTTATCTACTGTACGTTTAGAATCTAAAACATAGGGATAACTCTACAATCAACAATGCAGAATATCATCAGTCTAGTCTCTTGCCAATGCATTTGCAACTAAATTGATCTAGCACTTGCCCAAAACTCTAATAGCCAAGAGAGAGGAAAATGGTCAGTAAACCCTATCGTATTAAGTTCAGTCACATATGCAATATACTTTATGTATCTTATCTTACCTTTCTTGAAACAATACTAATTGTTCACAACAGTACTAATATGAAATTGTAATTTGATGATATGGCCTCAGCTTTACATTTGTAAAAAGGATAGTTTACATTACATTTATAAAGGATAAATATTACTTTGTATAATAATATATTTGCTTATCAAAAATCATAGCTGGAGAGGGCATGCATTATGCAATTTGTTTAATAGTTATATGATCACTTCTCTATGTAGATTCTCAAAAAAAATGTTTTAAGGCTAGCTTTTAGAAACTAGAGTAGATTTTAGGTATTACATTTTTAATAAAATATTTTAGGATCAAAATTAGTCAATTCTTGACGACTAAAAGAAAATAACTTCCAGCTAATTTTCCCTCTTCCTAGTTAATCAATTCAAATATTTCTTGTCTGTTTTTGCTTTTTGTAGTTGATAATACTTTAACTGATTAATTTTGAGGTATTTTTTAAAAATTAAATCCTTTTTGCAAACTAGGTATCATAAATTTGAACAATGATAATAAACATGAAAAATCAGTATGTGACTCTCCTAGCATAAACTTCAAATACCCAAAACTAAAATCATTATCTTCATTGAAAAATAACTCTTTTTCTTAACTTTCCTATTTTTATTAATAGCTTTAATGTTGTAATTCAAAAGATCACCTTCTTTGTTTTCAGTATTCAATTGGGCATCATCCTCTCTAACTGTCCAGATAAAATGTCTTTCACACATGTCTTTTCCAACTTTAACATACACCACTTTGTCCAGCCTTAATTATTTGTGGATACTATCAGGATCTCCACATAGTTGTACTCATTGTTAAGTGATGGACTACATTCCAAATCCATTCTACTACTATCGCCATAGCTCTGACCCTTAAACATTGATTTAATCATATTACTGTTCCAGAATCTATACTGGTTAATTAAGTCTATTCTACCTATTGAGTCTTATTTTTCAGTTCTCTTCTATATTTAGTTTTTATTTTAGCCAGAACAGTTACTATCAAAATCAGTTCAGTTCAGTTCAGTGGCTCAGTCGTGTCTGACTCTTTGTGACCCCATGAATCACAGCACGCCAGGCCTCCCTGTTCATTACAATCTCTCAGAGTTCGCTCAGACTCACGTCCATCGAGTCCGTGATGCCATCCAGCCATCTCATCCTCTTCTCCTCCTGCCCCCAATTCCTCCCAGCATCAGAGTCTTTTCCAGTGAGTTAACACTTCGCATGAGGTGGCCAAAGTACTGGAGTTTCAGCTTTAGCATCATTCCTTCCAAAGAACACGCAGGACTGATCATCAGAATGGACTGGTTGGATCTCCTTGCAGTCCAAGGGACTCTCAAGAGTCTTCTCCAACACCACAGTTCAAAAATCAATCAGCCTTCTTCACAGTCCAACTCTCACATCCATACATGACCACAGGAAAAACCATAGCCATGACTAGACACACCTTAGTTGGCAAAGTAATGTCTCTGCTTTTGAATATACTATCTAGGTTGGTCATAACTTTTCTTCCAAGAGTAAGCGTCTTGTAATTTCATGGCTGCACTCACCATCTGCAGTGATTTTGGAGCCCCCAAAAATAAAGTCTGACACTGTTTCCACTGTTTCTCCATCTATTTCCCATGGAGTGATGGGACCGGATGCCATGATCTTCGTTTTCTGAATGTTGAGCTTTAAGCCAACTTTTTCGCTCTCTCTCCTCTTTCACTTTCATCAAGAGGCTTTTAATATGGTCTTTTTAATTTCAGGAATATTTGACTTGGCTAATTTCTTATGAAGTTTTTAATTCAAGAAAAGAAATTCTGGGCAAAAGGAAACGTTCATAGATAGGGAGAGGATAAGGGAAGAATTGCACTGCAGAAGGAAATGGCAACCCACTCCAGTGTTCTTGCCTTGAGAATCCCAGGGATGGCGGAGCCTGGTCGGCTGCCATCTATGGGGTCGCACAGAGTCAGACACGAATGAAGTGACTTAGCAGCAGCAGCAGCAAGGGAAGAACTGAGGAGTGTGATCTAAGGATGTTAATGTATATTTTATTGTGCAAAAAATTTTATAGTCTAGTTTCTTTTAAGAAGTAGAAAATAAATGTAAGTATTAAAATATTCCTTATTTAATATTCATTGGAAAGACTGATGCTGAAGCTGAAGCTCCAATACTCTGGCCACCTGATGCAAAGAGCCAACTCATTGGAAAGATTCTGATGCTGGGAAAAACTTAGGTGAAGAGGATGACAGAGGATGAGATGGTTGTATGGCATCACTGACTCAATGGACATGAGTTTGAGCAAACTCTGGGAGACAGTGAAGGACAGGGAAGCCTGGCATGGGGAAGTGACTGAGTGACTAAGCACAACATATATCCATTAAGAACACAGAAATCACTTAAAAAGAGTATTTAATAATATTTTCATAGACCCCAAAGGTTTTGGATTAAAAATTTTAAAATTTCATTGGCGTAACTATAAAATGAAATGAAATGTTGGTCCCCCAGTTGTGTCCAACTCTTTGCAATCCTATGGACTGTAGCTCACCAGGCTCCTTTGTCCATGGGATTCTCCAAGAAATACTGGAATGGGTTGCCATTCCCTTCCCCAAGGAGTCTTTGCAACCTACGGATCAAACCAGGGTCTCCCACATTGCAGGCAGATTCTTTACTTATTATATTTACTATATCACTACTATAATATTATTACTTATTATAAAATTCATGGTTTCATTTCCCTTGTGGCTCAGCTGGTAAAGAATCCTCCTACAATATAGAAGACTTGGGTTCAATCCCTGCATTGGGAAGATCCCCTGGAGAAAGGAAAGGTTAGCCACTCCAGTGTTCTCGGCTGGAGAATTCAATGGGCTGTAAAGAGTCAGACATAACTGAGTCACTGACTTTCACTTTTCTCAAGTGGCGCAAGTGATAAAGAATCTGGCTGCCAATGCAGAAGATGCAAGAGATATGGGTTCGATCCCTGGTTTGGGAAGATGCCCTAGAGGGGGAATGACAACCTACTCCAATATTCTTGCCTAGGGAATTTCATGGACAGAGCAGCTTGGTGGGCTACAGTTCATGGGGTCACAAAGAGTCAAACATGACTGAGAAACTGAGCATACACACACACACATAAATTTCATATATCTATTCATAAACATCTACTGCTACTGCTGCTGCTACTGTCACTTCAGTCATGATCAACTCTGTGCAACCCCATAGATGGCTGCCCACCAGGCTCCCCCATCCCTGGGATTCTCCCGGCAAGAACACTGGTAAAATGTAACTAATATTGTTTAATCAGTTGCTGTATTGTGTTCCTTCTCAGTAAATTTTTAGTCAGTAATCACACTATCTAAATGCTCAAGCTGGTTTTCGAAAAGGCAGAGGAGCCAGAGATCAAATTGCCAACATCCAGTGGGTCATCACAAAAGCAAGAGAGTTCCAGAAAAACATCTATTTCTGCTTTATTGACTATGCCAAAGCCTTTGACTGTGTTGATCACAATAAACTGTGGAAAATTCTGAAAGTGATGGGAATAACAGACCACATGACCTGTCTCTTGAGAAAACTATATGCAGGTCAGGAAGCAACAGTTAGAACTGGACATGGAAAAACAGACTGGTTCCAAATAGGAAAGGAGTACATCAAGGCTGTATATTGTCACCCTGCATATTTAACTGCTATGCAGAGCACATCACGAGAAACACTGGGTGGAGGATGCCCAAGCTGGAATCAAGATTGCCAGCAGAAATATCAATCATCTCAGATATGCAGATGACACCACCCTTATGGCAGAAAGTGAAGAAGAACTAAAAGCCTTTTGATGAAAGTGAAAGAGGAGAGTGAAAAAGTTGGCTTAAAGCTCAGCATTCAGAAAACGAAGATCATGGCATCCAGTTCCATCACTTAATGGGAAATAGAGGGGAAACAATGGAAATAGTGTCAGACAATTTTTTTTGATTCCAAAATCGCTGCTGATGGTGACTGCAGCCATGAAATTAAAAGACACTTAGTCTTTGGAAGAAAAGTTATGACCAACCTAGATAGCATATTCAAAAGCAGAGACATTACTTTGCCAACTAAGGTCCATCTAGTCAAGGCTGTGGTTTTTCCAGTGGTCATGTATGGATGTGAGAGTTGGACTGTGAAGAAGGCTGAGTGCTGAAGAATTGATGCTTTGGAACTGTGGTGTTGGAGAAGACTCTTGAGAGTCCCTTGGACTGCAAGGAGATCCAATCAGTCCATTCTGAAGGAGATCAGCCCTGGGATTTCTTTGGAAGGAATGATACTAAAGCTGAAACTCCAGTACTTTGGCTACCTCATGCAAAAGTTGACTCATTGGAAAAGACTGATGTTGGGAGGGGGTTGGGGGCAGGAGGAGAAGGGGATGACAGAGGATAAGATGGCTGGATGGCATCACTGACTCAATGGACGTGAGTTTGAGTGAATTCCAGGAGATGATGATGGACAGGGAGGCCTGGCATGCTGTGATTCATGGGGTCGCAAAGAGTCAAACACGACTGAGTGACTGAACTGAACTGAAATGATACTATGTGAAATGTACTTCTATTTTTACAATTTAAAAATCTGTGCCCAATGCAAAATTGTCTTGCCACACAAAAGTATGGAAATTCTAGTCTTTTATATGCATGAAACATGAATTCACATAGCAATTAAAACACTTGACAAAGATAATAACAGGGTCAGATAATAGAAGGGAAATAGATTGTGAATGACTTTATGATTGTTTTGTAAAGTGCTTTATTAAATAACTGATTCAGTTATTGCAAGTCATATCATCACATCTTCAGTCATTCATGCTATTTGATAAACATGTGTTGAGCACCTATTACATGAAATCTTTATGATTCATATGTAGCCTTTCTTTACAGACCAAAAGCAAAGTGGTCAAAATAATTATAGTGAGGCAAAAAATTCTAATGAAATTACTATGTTCAAAATGACTTTAATACTATGAAATACTCATTTATGTACTGTCTTATAGAACAGCCTTAGATTACAACAAGAAATAAGCTTGTGCTCTTTCTTACTATGAGATTTTCCTTTCAAGAAAATAAGCATGAAATCATACTTAGATTATTTGCAAATATCCTTTTTCTTGCTCAGAAGAGTTCTGAGCAGTCCAGAAGCTCTCATTTCTTCAACCATTTTAGGATCTTACACTGTATTCAAAGCAAATATTCCCTATAGAGTCATCAGATCATTGATGATGAAATAAGATGGAATCTGGACTTTAAGTTAAGCAAATCCCATTTTAACATCCACTATGTGACTGAGCAATTCAGTTCAGTTCAGTCACTCAGCCGTGTCCAACTCTTTGCAACCCCATGAACTGCAGCACGCCAGGCCTCCCTGTCCATCACCAACTCCCAGTGTTCACTCAAACTCATGTCCATCTAGTCAGTGATGCCATCCAGCCATCTAAACCTCTGTCATCCTCTACTCCTCCTGCCCCCAATCTCTCCCAGCATCAGAGTCTTTTCCAATGAGTCAACTCTTCTCATGAAGTGGTCAAAGTACTGGTGTTTCAGCTTTAGCACCATTCCTTCCTAACACCCAGGGCTGATCTCCTTTAGAATGGACTGGTTGGATCTCCTTGCAGTCCAAGGGACTCTCAAGAGTCTTCTCCAGCACCATAGTTCAAAAGCATTAGTTGTTCAGTGTTCAGCTTTCTCCACAGTCAAACTCTCACATCCATACATGACCACTGGAAAAACCATACCCTTGACTAGATGGACCTTTTCTGGCAAAGTAATGTCTCTGCTTTTGAATACGCCATCTAGGTTGGTCATAACTTTCCTTCCAAGGAGTAAGTGTCCTTTAACTTCACAGCTGCAACCAACATATGCAGTTATTTTGGAGACCCCCCAAAATAAAGTCTGACACTGTTTCTCCATCTATTTCCCATGAAGTGATGAGACTGGATGCCATGATCTTAGTTATCTGAATGTTGAGCTTCAAGTCAACTTTTTCACTCTCCTCTTTCACTTTCATCAAGAGGCTTTTGTTCTTCCCCACTTTCTGTCATAAAGGTGGTGTCATCTGCATATCTGAGGTGATTGATATTTCTCCCGGCAATCTTGATTCCAGCTTGTGCTTCTTCCACCCAGCATTTCTCATGATGTACTCTGCATAGAAGTTAAATAAGCAGTGTGACAGTATACAGCCTTGACGTACTCCTTTTCCTATTTGGAACCAGTCTGCTGTTCCATGTCCAGTTCTAACTGTTTCTTCCTGACCTGCATACAGATTTCTCGAGTCAGGTCAGGTGGTCTTTTCCCATCACTTTCAGAATTTTCCACAGTTTATTGTGATCCACACAGTCAAAGGCTTTGGCATAGTCAATAAAGCAGAAATAGATGTTTTTCTGGAACTCTCTTGCTTTTTCCATGATCCAGCGGATGTTGGCAATTTGATCTCTGGTTCCTCTGCCTTTTCTAAAACCAGCTTGAACCTCTGGAATTTCATGGTTCATGTATTGCTGAAGCCTGGCTGCCCATAATTGTATCTGTAAAATATAAATATTTGTGCATAGCACTATATATATATATATATACATATATATATATATGTCTGAGTAATGTATAGTTATGCAAATATATATAACATGAATAATAAAATTTACTTCACAGAGTTGTTCCAAAGATTGAATAAAATAAACATGTAAGATGATTAGTTGAGTTCCAGAGACACAGTGAAATTTAAACAATTGTCATTATTGCAAAACTTAATTTTCAAATTCTCCTAATTTAATATGTTGTTTTATATGCTTCTTTCTGGTTAATATTATTTCTTTAGCAGTTGTGGAATATGTTATTTTGTGTTTTTTTCTTTTCATATTTTGTATTAATTATTAACCTTGAAGGGTTTTCCCAAGTGACACAGTGGTAAAGTATCCAGTCTACAGTCCATGGGGTCACAAAGAGTGGTAAATGACTGAGCTGCAGCACTACTACCACATTAATCTTTAATCTTTTAATATTTAAAAATAAAGTTGAAATTTCCTCTAAGATAGGCTACCTGAGTATATACACATAGAATGTTGTGTTTTTTAAAATTTTATCACATTATTAAGTATATGTTAGAAACAGATGGGGGAGAGGGCAATGGCACCCCACTCCAGTACTCTTGCCTGGAAAACCCCATGGATGGGGGAGAATGGAAGGCTGCAGTCCATGGGGACGTGAAGAGTCTGACATGACTGAGTGACTTCACTTTCACTTTTCTCTTTCATGCATTGGAAAAGGAAATGGTAACCCACTCCAGTGTTCTTGCCTGGAGAATCCCAGGGATGCTGCCATCTCTGGGGTCACACAGAGTCGGAAACAACTGAAGCGATTTAGTAGCAGCAGCAGCAGAAACAGATGAATAAGTACGTTAAAAAAATTAGTAAGTTGACACTTTTAATCATTATTTTATGTGTGCTCACTGACTCTGCAAACCCATGGTCTGTAGCCCACCAGGTTCCTCTGCCCATGGGATTTCCAAAGCAAGAATACTGGGAAATGAAAGTCACTAAGTCATGTCCAACTCTTTGTGACCCCATGGACTGTAGAGTCCATGTAATTCTCCAGGTCAGAATACTGGAGTAGGTTGCCATTTCCTACTCCAGGAGATCATCCAGACCTAGAAATCAAACTCTCATTTCCTGCATCTCCTGAATTGGCAGGTGGATTATTTACCACCACAACACCTGGGAAGCCCCACTTCAACTATAGAATTGATTTGAATTCATTAGGGAAACAATTCATGGAATGAAAATTACTTCTCAAACTGATTTGTAGATATTGAAGAAAATACACCTTGAAGAGTCAGTAAAGGTTGTTTCTATTTTATCAGACTGATATAATTCTAAAAAATTAATAAAACAAAGGAAATATATCAAGCTTTGGTTGTAATGAAACAACAATCTCTAAAGAGCAAAGCCCTAATAGAACATTGCCTTTATTTGAACTTAGGTGTGTGTGTGTGTGTACACATACAAAAATGAAAACACTTGGTTATTCTGATTTTCAGATTTTTAAAAATCTTTGCTCACTTTGATCTAAAAGTGTTCTCAAGAATATCTTTCCAAACTCCTATTTCAAAAGATGTTTCTTCAGTCATTTTGTGCCAGCATTATGAGAAAACATTAGATCCAGTGCACCAGTGCCTAAAGAAAAATGAGTGGCTTAATTTTCATTCATTAAGCTGGGGGAAAAAATTCCACAAAATTTTGTATGCATTAAAATCATATAAATGATAATACAGTAATCCTAGCTCTAATTCTAACTTGAGCTGTTAAGAACAAACCATATGTTATGCTCATAAATGTATTAAATACACACAAATGAGTCTCACTTATGTAAGAGGATTTCTAAATTATAATTTTTAGATTGTGAATAGAATACTGATCAGAATAAAAAAAATTCCAGAAATATGCATATTCTGTGATATCTTTAGTATTCCAGTGTGAGTAAGCAACAAACAACCACTTTGCCATGTGCCCTTTATATCTGAAAGGCCACCTGCCAGCTCATTCCCATTTTCCCCTCAATGGGTTATCAGATGAATATAAATTAGTACAGTTTGAATTTCACTAAGAGCTGCATTTCCTACTCCATTGTGAAATGGGTCAGATGGCAGCACTTACTTTGATACTGCCATTCAGATCCAAAGTCATGAAGTGCAACTTGCAAACTATTGTCCCCCAAGTGATTATCACACATGGGCTAGGCAGCATGACAATGATTGATTGTCAATTAGTCCAGTCCAAAGCCAAGCAGTCCAAATTGTTAGGAATTTTTAAAACAAAACATGTGTTCCCAATTCCCTTTAATACCCAATTGGCAGCAAGTCCCTGACAAAATCTGCTGCTCAGGGCAAGTTGTTACTGTGTCTTTCTCAAAGGTAACAAATAGAAGTGGAAAGAGCCGGTTAAGAAGGAGAACATGCAGCTTGCTGTTGCTTTAGTTAACACAAATCAAACTCAACTGGAGTGGAATAATATGTAGATAATCTACTGTGATTGTTGTGACAACTACTAACTTTGAAATAACAAGAGGAACTAAGGTTCCTCTCTTCTCAAAACCTGTATCCCATTGGATCAGCTATTAAGAACATTTTAATTTGAATATTTACAATCATATAAATGTTTTTAAAGTGTCCTCAATTGTTGTGCATTCTTTTAGGGCCCGCTGTTTTCTTTGGCAGGTTTGTATAGATTTAATTTAAAGCTACAAAATTATTAAAGGATTGGTTTAAAAAATAATATCCACCAAAAAGTGATAGAAATATCAAGTGTTAGCAAAAATATGAAGAAATAACAATTCTACTTACAATAATACTCTGCTTGTGGGGAGACAAATTGTTAAAGCCACTTAGAACAAGAGTAGATGTGTAGAACCTAAAACCTAGAAATTCCACCCCTGCGTGTATACCATACAACAATCTGTATTAAAGATTAGAGAATCCAAAGCAAAAAGTCTTTCCCCTGGAACATAAACTCTGCTGATCCCTGACTTTAACAACACGATGATGAGATGATGAATAAATCAAGATCACCAATGCCCTCTCTTGCTGACCTTTTTTATCTATAAATTCCCAGTGAACTTTCTTAATATTTTTATGTGATTTGGAATTTGTCTTGCTACCTAATATGTGAGATTTGGAGAACTAGATGAAACTCATTTGGCATAAAAAGATCAAGATCCAGAAGAGACTCACTTTACTCAGTAACAGCAAACACTATGTACCTCCCTTTGATTTGTGTAGTGCAAAGGGTCAATTAAGTATGAAAGAAAGCATATGGAGTGTAAACAGAAGATAGTTACTAGCTCTCAGGAATAAATAAACCAGTTTCCTCTATGGCATTTCTTACAATTCAGTTGAAAGGAGAAGGCACATATACGTGGAATACTTATGGGGGTCTTCAAAACCTGATTTAGAAAGATAAAGAACAAGAAGAAAAAAAGGAGGGAAAGGGGAAGGGGTAAAAACCATCTAAAACAAAGTATCTTCTGTAAACTTCATCTTGGTAAAGAGTGATAGCAGTTTGGTGGGGAGCAATCTAAAAGGCTTTTAAAATGATGAGCTTAGATCTAAGTCAGGGATAGGCAAAATGTCGTCCTCAGGCTGAAACCAGCCCACTGCTTTTCTTGTAAATAATGTTTAATTTAACAGAGCTAATTCTTTAGTTTATATACTGTCTATTGCTTTCTTTTATATTGTTTTTTAATTTAAATTTGTTATTTTTAATTGGAGGCTAATTAGTTTACAATATTGTATTGGTTTTGCCATACATCAACATGAATCCACCACGGGTGTACACATGTTCCCCATCCTGAACCCCCTCCCTCCTCCCTCCCTGTACCATCCCTCTGGGTCATCTCAGTGCACCAGCCCTGAGCATCCTGTATCCTGCATCAAACCTGGACTGGCGATTAGTTTCTTATATGATATTATACATGTTTCAATGCCATCCTCCCAAATCATCCTACTCTCTCCCTCTCCCACAGAGTCCAAAAGACTGTTCTATACATCTGTGTCTCTTTTGCTGTCTCGTATACAGGGTTATTGTTACCATCTTTCTAAATTCCATATATATGTGTTAGTATACTGTATTGGTGTTTTTCTTTCTGCCTTACTTCACTCTGTATAATCAGCTCCAGTTTCATCCACCTCATTAGAACTGATTCAAATGTATTCTTTTTAATGGCTGAGTAATACTCCATTGTGTATGTGTACCACAGCTTTCTTATCCATTTGTCTGCTGATGGACATCTAGGTTGCTTCCATGTCCTGGCTATTATAAACAGTGCTGTGATGAATATTCGGGTACATGTGTCTCTTTCAATTCTGGTTTCCTCGGTGTGTATGCCCAATAGTGGGATTGCTGGGTCATAAGGCAGTTCTTTTTTTTTTTTCATTTTTGTCCCTGTTCTTTTTTTAAAATTAAATTTATTTATTTTTTTAATTACAATACTGTATTTGTTTTGCCATACATTGACACGAATCAGCCATAGGTGAACACAATCTCCCAATGCCAAAGCCACCTCCCACCTCCCACCCCACAATACTGTATTTGTTTTGCCATACATTGACATGAATCAGCCACAGGTGTCCACGATCTCCCAATGCCAAAGCCCCCTCCCACCTCCCAACCCACATCCTCTCCCTGAATCATCCTGTGCACCCGCCCCATGCGTCCTGCATCCTGTATTGAACATAGACTGGCGCTTCATTCTTACAAGATAGTACACATGTTTCAATGCCGTTCTCCCAAATCATCCCACCCTCTCCCTCTCCCTCAGAGTCCAAAAGTCCGTTCTATACCTCTGAGTCTCTTTTGTTGTCTCACATAGAGGGTCTTCATTACTATCCTTATAAATTCCATATATATGTGTCAGTATACTGTATTGGTGTTTTTCTTTCTGGCTTACTTCACTCTGTATAGTCGGCTCCAGTTTCATCCATCTCATTAGAACTGAGTCAAATTTATTCTTTTAAGGGCTGAGTAATACTCCCTTGTGTATATGTGCCACAGCTTTCTTATCCATTCATCTGCTGATGGACATCTAGGTTGTTTCCATGTCCTGGCTATTATAAACAGTGCTGCAATGAACATTGGGGTACATGTGTCTCTTTCAATTCTGGTTTCCTCGGTGTGTATGTCCAGCAGTGGGATTGCTGGATCATAAGGCAGTTCTATTTGCAATTTTTTAAGGAATCTCCACACTGTTTTCCATAGTGGCTGTACTAGTTTGCATTCCCACCAGCAGTGTAAGAGGGTTCCCTTTTCTCCACATCCTCTCCTGCATTTATTGCTTGTAGACTTTTGGATCGCAGCTATTCTGACTGGTGTGAAATGGTACCTCATTGTGGTCTTGATTTGCATTTCTCTGATAATAAGTGATGTTGACATCTTTTCATGTGTTTGTTAGCCATCCGTATGTCTTCTTTGGAGAAATGCCTATTTAGTTCTTTGGCCCATTTTTTGATTGGTTCGTTTATTTTTCTGGAGTTGAGCTGCATAAGTTGCTTGTATATCTTTGAGATTAGTTGTTTGTCAGTTGTTTCATTTGCTATTGTTTTCTCCCATTCAGAAGGCTGTCTTTTCACCTTGCTTATAGTTTCCTTTGTTGTGCATAAGGCAGTTCTATTTCCAGTTTTTTAAGGAATCTCCACACTGTTCTCCATAGTGGCTCTACTAGTTTGCATTCCCACCAGCATTGTAAGAGGGTTCCCATTTCTCCACACCCTCTCCAGCATTTAATGCTTGTAGACTTTTAGATCGCAGCCATTCTGACTGGCATGAAATGGTACCTCATTGTGGCTTTGATTTGCATTTCGGAGGCAGGAAAAGAAGGGGACGACAGATGATGAGATGGCTGGATGGCATCACTGACACGATAGATGTGAGTCTGGGTGAACTCCAGGAGTTGGTGATGGACAGGGAGGCCTGGCGTGCTGTGATTCATGTGGTCACAAAAGTCAGACACGACTGAGCGACTGAACTGAATTGAACTGATAATGACTGATATTGAGCATCTTTTCATGTGTTTGTTAGCCATCTGTATATCTTCTTTGAAGAAATGTCTATTTAGTTCTTTAGCCCATTTTTTTAATGGGTCATTTATTTTTCTGGAATTGGGCTACAGGATTTGCTTGTATATTTTTGAGATTAGTTTTTTGTCAGTTGCTTCATTTGCTATAATTTTTCTCCCATTTGGAAGGCTATCTTTTAACCTTGCTTATAGTTTCCTTTGTTGTGCAGAAGCTTTTAATTTTAATTAGGTCCCATTTGTTTATTTTTGCTTTTATTTCCAATATTCTGGGAGGGGGTCATAGAGGATCCTGCTGTGATTTATGTCAGAGAGTGTTTTGCCTATGTTCTCCTCTAGGAGTTTTATAGTTTCTTGTCTTACGTTTAAATCTTTAATCCATTTTGAGTTTATTTTTGTGTATGGTATTAGAAAGTGTTCTAGTTTCATTCTTTTACAAGTGGTTGACCAATTTTTCCAGCACCACTTGTTAAAGAGATTGTCTTTTCTTCATTGTATATTCTTGCCTCCTTTGTCAAAGATAAGGTGTCCGTAGTTGCATGGATTTATCTCTGGGCTTTCTATTTTGTTCCATTGATCTATATTTCTGTCTTTGTGCCAAACCATACTGTCTTGCTTTCTTATTCAGTCTCTTACCTTGAGTTATAAGGTGGTGCTATTTGTTGCTGAGTCTCTATAATAATAAGAAAGATGTGAGTTACATGGGCAGGCTTGCTGGAGCAGGCCACCAGGAGATGTAGCTTAGACCTCCACTGTGTTGGTCTTGGTTTTGATCTCCAGCAAGAGCCCATGAAAGAGGAGCTTACTCTCATATTTATTTATATAACAACTAATTTAGATGAGAATTCATTAAAAATGCCACCTTCTCAAAGAAGCCTGCAAAACTTATCTGTCTATAATTTAGTAAGTGGGTCTGCTAAAACAAATAAATGAAAAAATGAATTAAAATTAAAATTTAGAAAAACTTGAAATATTGAGAGCAAAACTAAGTAGGTGTAATAGAGATAGTATTGAGCATAAAGCCTAGACCATTTACTATCTATCCCTTTATTAAAAAATATTGACAATGCATGGTGTAAGTTCATGAGTATTAAAAACACATTGAAGAGGGGGAAAACTGAAAAAAATCTTCTAGTTTATGAGAGAAAAACAACTGGCATTAAGAAACAATAAGAAATGACTTTGAAAAAATAGAAGAAAGAGAGAAGTGACAAGAAAAACTTAAAAAGTCAGAAAACTTGAGATCCAGTTTTATAAGATTGAAGAGCACATGGTCATTTGTTCTTTATAAGCCTGGTGAACTCTATTAATAAAAGTGATTTTCTAGTGGCACAAAACTTAATTCAGTCCAGTTCAGTCACTCAGCTGTGTCCTAATCTTTGTGATCCCATGAACCACAGCACGCCAGGCCTCCCTGTCCATCACCAACTCCCGGAGTCCACCCAAACTCACGTCCATTGAGTCAGTGATGCCATCCAGCCATCTCATCCTCTTTCGTCCCCTTCTCCTCCTGCCCTCAATCTTTCCAAACATCAAGGTCTTTTCCAATGAGTGAGCTTTTCACATGAGGTGGCCAAAATATTGGAGCTTCAACTTCAAAATCAGTCCTTCCAATGAACACCCAGGACTGATCTCCTTTAGGATAGACTGGTTGGATCTCCTTGCAGTCCAAGGGACTCTCAAGAGTCTTCTCCAACATCACAGTTCAAAAGCATCAATTCTTTGGAACTTAGTTTTCTTTATAGTCCAACTCTCACATCCATACATGACCACTGGAAAAACCATAGCCTTAACTAGACAGACCTTTGGTGGCAAAGTAATGTCTCTGCTTTTCAATATGCTATCTAGGTTGGTCATAACTTTCCTTCCAGGGAGTAACTGTCTTCTAATTTCATGGCTGCAATCACCATCTGCAGTGATTTTGGAGCCCAGAAAAATATAGTCACCCACTGTTGACATATCCCTGTTTCCCCATCTATTTGCCATTAAGTGATGGGACTGGATGCTGTGACCTTAGTTTTCTGAATGTTGAGCTTTAAGCCAACTTTTTCACTCTCTTTTTCACTTTCATCAAAAGGCTACTAAATTATTAGTACAATAACATTCATATTCTACTTTTTTTTCTTAAATCTATGATAAAAATGATGACCTTTTGTATTTTTATAATTTTCTCTTTTAGTTAAAAAATAAAATAAGTTCCTAGTTTATGTGCTGAAGAATATAATTGAAATTATTATTTAGTTGCCAAGTTGTGTCCAGCCCTTTTGTGACTCCATGAACTATAGCCCACAAGGCCTCTCTGTCCATGGGATTTCCCAGGCAAGAATACTAGAGTGGGTTGCCATTTCCTTCTCCATGGGTACAATTGAAGTAGGCTACATAAAATCGCCCTAAATATATGTAACTGAATTTTGTATACTCTGATACTTTGTTGTAGTCATTTGTGGATTTATCTTCATTGCAAATAGCAGTTATATGAGAAACAAGATATCATCTATTCTGGTATAGAACATATGTCCTTATACATTGGTAAAATCTTCATTAATTGAGAAAAACATAGAGGAGAGAATAAAAATTTAATTTCATTATAAATTTTGTTGAACAATCTTAATATTGCAGTCTGTGAAGTAAGTGTATCCAGAATTTCTGTTTTATTTGTGACAGATGGTTAAAAAGAGGAAAAGTAACTTTTACTGGGTATTTGGGAGATAAGAATCTTGAAGTTTTGAACTAATTACTAGAACCAAGTCATCATATACTTGTTCAATTGTTAGTTGAATTTTTAGTGTTTGAACACATGAATTTGTCTTCAGACAGCATTTTTAGTGACAGAAAGAGATCAAATATAATCTCACTGTTTCTGGCCAATAAATATTGCCTCCAATCTTGATTTTTAAAAACCTAGTGTTGAATCTTTTCCTCTGATGCCAAGCTGAGGACTTGAAACTAACTTTTCCTTTTAAGCAATAGCTGACAGTAGGCAAATCCTACTGATGTATTCAAAATCAACTGCATAATTGACATAGGACTATATGAATGTGTTAAATAATATTTATTGAAGTTGGTCATAGGAACTTAGAGAGTCTCCTGAATGTGCAATCAAGAAATGCCTTCTACATCAGTGGCATCTTTCCAAATATTTATGTATGTTTGCTTGTCATTTGTGGACAATGATTAACCAGGGAAAAGGATGTATGTGTATGCTCAGTTGTGTCTGACTCTTTACAATCCCATGGACTATAGCTCACCAGCTCCTCTGTCTATGGAATTTTCCACTGAAGAACACTGGAGTGGGTTACCATTTCCTACTCCAGGGGATCTCCCCGACCTAGGAGTTGAACCTGTATCTCCTGCATTGGCAGGCAGATTCTTCACCACTGTGCCACCTGGGAAAAGGACACTTACCACTAAAAACCAAATGTAACATTTTAGTCAAAAATATTTGAAATCTCTAGCTTTACTATTGTGTTTTCTCAGTAGTTGTAGCAAGTTTTGGTATGAGCAAATCAAGTTCACATACATTTCTTAAGTTCTGGAAAACAAACAACTTAAATGGCATTTGGCAATATGTTTTGCTGGGGCCAAAGCCAATATGCTTCTAGATAATATATTTTAAAGCAGCATGTTATGAAGAACTGAAAACAAGTTCAACATGATCAATGGACACAAAATGGCAATTAAAAGACCAAAGCTGCCTTTCTCTTCTTTCTCCCCTGCAGACTTAAATGAGCAAAATTTAGTTATGTTAACCTTTATTCTTTTAAGTCATAAGTAACCCTTTAATGATATTTATACTTCTGTAAACACCCTCTAATTAATATATGTTTTTCCTCCATGTTGACATGACCTATAATATAATGGTTTCACTTCCATGGGCATACTTCTACAATAAGTATGCTGTCCTTTTGATAAAATGTTCTGCAGGAGTCCGGAACATTTTTTAGGAATCACACTGTTTATAATGTTTAGCATGAGGCTATCAATATTGTTTTCAGGTAGTCCAGTCCTCCCTCAGACTTCTGGAATGTAAGTAAAGAAATTAAAGCTATTGAAACTCTGCTACATTCACCTAGTTTTATCCATCAAGTTTCAAATTTTACATCAATAACTGTGTGAAAACACTGGGCTAAGCTCCTCTATCCCTAGTCAAGGTGGTTTTACATTGACATCACCATCACCACCAGCACCACACTGTCACCCCACAGACAACACAGGATGCCTCTCAGACTTTCCAGGAAGACTACACCTCACTTTCACAGTTAAGTAAATTTGATTCATAGCCAGTAATCGGTTCCTGAAGAATCAAGGAAGAAGTTTTTGTTATATTGGTTATATATTGACCATAAGATTTTTCAGAGAAAAATAACAAAATCCATGAAAGAGGTAGCTGAATCCATCAACATATTATCTTGAAGAGACTATTTGATTTCATTTTATCTCAGTATTTTCTAAAAGATGTAAGTCTACAAGTATTAGGTTAAAATCATTTGGGACCTAAATACATTTTAAAATTCAATCCAACGTGGGGCTTCTCCAAGAAATGACTCATAAGAATGATTAGTTTAGGGCTAGAGTTCAATTCTCTGACTAAAAGAAAAAGGCTGACTCCAAAGTGAAGATCAATGTTCTACATGGAAGAGAAAAGATTATTTTGGCTATTAAATTTGACAGATATCCATAAATGGGGAGAAATGATGCCATCTTATTTGACATATCCCTGACATAGAATTCCAACAAAAGATCTTGACTTAGAGTGGCACAATAATACAGATTTTATGTGTGGTTTAAGAATAACATTGGAAATCTATGTCATACAATGCTAGGATATTTTAATGAACTGCCTCAAAGTTACATGTAAACAAATTTAACAGTGGATTTGTGGAAAGTACATTACCTCTTAGTTTTATAGAATACAGAAAGTAAGAATCCTTGGGAAACTAGTGGGTATTTTTTCCAAATTCTTGTACCTTTTCAAAATTTCATAAGTAAGTTTTAAAAGTATGTAAATATCATTATTGCAAAGCTCGAATTTAATAAAAATTTTGGTATAGTCATTTAAAATAATTTAAAATTGAAAATAACATATGATGAGAAATTTCATATCTAGTATTTGCATAAGAGAAAAAAGCCATTCTGCTGCTGCTAAGTCGCTTCAGTCGTGTCCAACTGTGTGACCCCGGAGACGGCAGCCCACCAGGCTCCCCTATCCCTGGGATTCTCCAGGCAAGAACACTGGAGTGGGTTGCCATTTCCTTCTCCAATACATGAAAGTGAAAAGTGAAAGTGAAGTCGCTCAGTCGTGTCCAACTGTTCACAACCCCATGGACTGCAGCCTACCAGGCTCCCCCGTCCATGGGATTTCCCAGGCAAGAGTACTGGAGTGGGGTACCATTGCCTTCATATCCACACAAAATATAAGCATGATATTTAAAGCAATTTTATCTGTTGCTGCTAAAAACTAGAAAAAACTCATATGTTCATTATCTAATAAATGGATAAGTTGAGGCATTTATTCTACTAGGAAATGAAAATAATATACCTGTCAATACATTCAATAAGATAATGCATCTTGAGAGCATCATACTAAGTGAAAGTAACTACACATAAAAAAGCTAAATACTATATAGTTCCATTTATATGACAACCTGAGAAAACACAAAAGTATAGGTGCTTTAGAATCTAATTTTGAGATCATTTTGTTTAACTTTTTTAAGTGATAGATTTCAACATTTTAAGATGTTGAAGTGTTAGTAAAAGTCAGTGAAGGATTCCTTCTCTACATAATAAGCTAAGACACAGAAAACTATGAATAACACATGACATCAATGATGTTCCCCAAACCAAAGCTAAATAATTTTATGTTATATTCAACAAAGAAGAGCTTGTTTGTTACACATAAAGTTAATGTGTCAATTCCAAAATGATTATCTAAGTATGATCATCTATTATCATCTATAATCATCTATTATCCTATTAGGCTAATTATGAGACACTTAAAAATCAAGCATAAAGATCAAACACACCTCATTATCAGTGACTATAAGTTGATAATATATCAATGTGCCATGCTGAGAAGATAAAGATCATGTTATCTCTCTCTTTTTTTTTAACATTCTCCAAAGGTCAAAACGACTGCATCATAAGAATTGCAATGTCACAAAGCTTATAAGTTGTGTGCTTTTCATTCAAGTTTTGTACATATATCACTGGAAACATAAAGTTGCTGAGATATGAATTGCCAAAATACAGTCATGTTAGTTGTGATCTTGTTCCTAGTCTAGATATTGCATAAAAATCTAATTAATTATCTATGATTGCAATAAATATAAAATTACTTATGATACTAGTTTGTCCATGTACCCACAATTTAAAGAGAATTGTATTCACTTATTTGTATTTTACTGAGGTTTTGATTTTCTTTAAAATGTGTTATTGAAGGTGGCCTCCCCAAAAACATAGATTTGTATTTAAAATATTATGGAAATTTACTTAAACGTTTATTGTAGGTCATTGAAGAATATCTACTTTAATGGTCCTTTATATTAATTGCCTAAGGGAAGATTATTAAGTTTCTCAGTCGTGTCTGACTCTTTGCTATCCCATGGACTATAGCCCAACTATAGCCTTCCAGGCTCCTCTGTCCATGGGATTTGACTAGCAAGAATACTGGAGTGGGTTACCATTTCCTCCTCCAAGAGATCTTCCCAGCTTAGGGATCCATCTCTTGTGTCTCCTGCATTGGCAAGCAGATTGTTTAACAGTGAGCCATTTGGGAAACCAAATAATGGTAATAGGTGCTATTTATTGATACTGTGACTTGAAGTAGACTTTATTCTCACTTATGGATAAGTAAACCAAGCACAGAGATATGTGTAACTTGCCCAGTCTCGAACCACTAGTATAGGTTAATTCAGGCTGTCTCATTCCACTGTTATAATCTTAATTTCTACTCTATGCTACCTGATGTTATAAGCAAAAAGCAAATTCTTCAATGTCAAGCCAAGTAACAGACTATCCAAATTTGACTCTTAAAATGAAATATTTTCATTACATACCACTGCCCTCACTTCATGGTATGCACAGCTCATGAAGTGTACATATTCACCATAGCAGTTTTTTTCCTTAGAATGTTGATTGGATCATATGTTGACAGGATAGGATATTAAGTATTTTTCTTTAATCCTGGAGTTTTCTAAATTGAACATATGCTAAAATATATATGTATAGTTATTCATTGCATTTAATTCATAGACAGAAATATACAAACAAAATTATAAGATTACTGATAAACATTCAAATTAAGGTTTTGATAGATTTGCTGACCTTCTGAATGATATATGATGCCATAATATAATTTCAATACATATAACTGTTTTGATTCTATAGAGGAGAGACAAGGATCCTAAAGGGCTAGATTCTTTAGTTATCTCCTGTAAAATATGATAACATTGGCTTAAAATATCAGCTATTTACACTCTCAATTGTAACACATTCGATTGACCTTTTGTCAAAGTACTATGTTGTAACATGCTGTTTTTTCTGAAGTAATCAGATGCTCTGCATGTTACATTAGAAGTGCTATTATTGAGTTATTGATGCTCTCTCTTTAAAGCATTTTTTAAACGTTACTTACCACCTTCTCCTTTACCAGAGTCTTTGAAAATATGATAGGAGAGCATTCACCTGTTTTGTTTCATAATTAATATTTTTGTCCTTGTAATTACATATTGACATATTCTCATAATTATTAATACATATATAACCTATTTTAAATGAGAGAAAATATTAACTTCAAACAAAATGTGATTTACCCAAATGTTGTGCAGAATGATAATACAATTTTTTCAGTCAATTCTTAAAATTTCAGGGACAGAAGGAATTTGAAGTACATAAGTTCCAATCATCCAAAGTACATTCGTATAACCTGTGCAATATCTTTAGCCTTTCTTTTAATTTCTCTATAAAGGCAATATTTTCTACCTTCATACCTTTTTGGCTATTTAAAAGAATTCCATTGATTTGAACTCATGTGCCTTTGTTCTCACTTTTGAGACCATATTATCTGAAAAAGATATGTAATATAAAACTATCACCATACAATATATCATTTTTTCCAAATTAAATTCTAGGCACACCTCTCAATAGCTTGAAAAATGAATCACTTTCCTAATTAAAGCCAAGTAATATCCAGAAATATCACAAAATTTCCTAGTGATCTGCAGTAAAACTCAACTAACCAAAAGAATTGATGTCATTTACAATAAGTATTTTATCATTTTGCCCTAATTGATTATGACGTTGCTTTACAAAGAGAGAAAATGCAGCTCAAGCAGATTGAAATTAAAGACTAATGAGCTGGCTTATGTAATGGCAACAGCTAACTAACCATCTTATTTAGAAGCATCTTATTTAGAACCATCTTATTTATCAGCACCTATTTCTTATCCCTAGACTCTGCATTCTATTATATTTGCTTCATTTTCAGGATCCCTATGGGGACTCTTCATTCACCAGGAAGACATTTGTTTGTTTGTTTGATTTGGTTGTTTATTTGTTCCCTACCAAGTTGAAGTCGGAGAAAGCAATGGCACCCCACTCCAGTACTCTTACCTAGAAAATCCCATGGACGGAGAAGCTGGGTAGGCTGCAGTCCATGGGGGTCACAAAGAGTGGGACACAACTGAGCGACTTCCCTTTCACTTTTCACTTTCATGCATTGAGAAGGAAATGGCAACCCACTCCAGTGTTCTTGCCTGGAGAATCCCAGGGATTGGGGAGCCTGGTGGGCTTCCGTCGATGGGGTCGCAAAGAGTGGGACATGACTGAAGTGACTTAGCAGCAAGTTTAAGTAAATCAAAAGAGAAAACACCTCTTCTTGAGATAATCCTATTAAGCTTGATTTGAGACAGATGTTCATGCTCTTTTCAGGTGGTTAGAAAAGTGCTGTTCTAAATCTTATAATATTGCCTGGAACATAGATGAGTATAGAAAACAATAAATTAACTAAAGGGATACCGTATGGGAACTTTCCATTACTACTTAAAGTGATGGTTTGACTAACTTTGGGCTTCTATCTTTGCTAATCTAAGAACATGTATTTGAAACTTTTATTTTTTATAATGATTTATTTGTATCTTACAAGTTTTATTTGCTGGGGTTTTTTCCCATATATTTTAAATATTTTTTCCTATTTTATTGTGGTGGGTATTTTGTCCCAGGGGTCATTCAGATATTTTTAATTTAAATACATGAATATTTTTCCTGATTATTTCTATTATTTATGACTAAAAATATAGTTTGACTAAAGCAATGCTTAATATTTTGAGGCTAGGTTTATGGGGTAATATGTGGTTGATTTTTATAAATATTTTGTAATGTTTTAAAAGGAATACGTATTTGCTAACAATCAGATGAAAATTTAGATATATTTATAAAATTGTGCAGCAGGCAATTTGTATTATTTGTGCAGGTAAAAATTTCTATATCCTCACTGATTTTTTTTAAATTGGGGAATAATTGCTTTACAATGTTGAGTTGGTTTCTGCCTTACAATGGCATGAATCAATTCATATATCACATGCATCCCCTCTCTCTTGAGCATCTCTACCCTCATTGCTTTTTTTTATTGGTCACTTTTATGTATACCTTAATAAGAGATACGTGGTAAAATACTTATAATAATGATTTGCTAAGCTTTTCTAAAATGAAAGTGAAGTCTCTCAGTCTTGTCTGATTCTTTTTGACCCTACGGACTGTAGCCTACCAGGCTCTCCCATCCATGGGGTTTTCCAGGCAATACTGGAGTGGGTTCAATATCTGCATTTTTATGAGATTAAATTTTATAATTTTATAATTTTTTTATGGTAAAATATCTTCAGTTCAGTTCAGTTGCTCAGTCGTGTCCGACTCTTTGCGACCCCATGAATTGCAGCAGGCCAGGCCTGCCTGTCCATCACGAACTCCCGGAGTTCACTCAGACTCACGTCCATTGAGTCAGTGATGCCATCCAGCCACCTCATCCCCTGTCGTCCCCTTCTCCCCCTGCCCACAATCTCTCCCAGCATCAGAGTCTTTTCCAATGAGTCAAATCTTCGCATGAGGTGGCCAAAGTACTGGAGCTTCAGCTTTAGCATCATTCCTTCCAAAGTGTCATTTCAACATTTTTGAAACATATAGTGTCTAGATATAAAATTCTGGTTTAATAATTTTTATTTCTTCCTAATCATTTCACTCTACTGTTTCAAGTCTTCTGGATTTTCTTTATTACAGCTAAAAATTTAGGTTTCAATTAAATTAATTTTATTTCCTGTAAATTGTGTTTTGTCTTTTTTTCTTTGACTTTTGCTATTCTTCAGTCATGTCCAACTCTTTTCAACTCCCATGGACTGCAGCACACCAGGCTTCCCTGTCCTTCATTATTTCTTGGAGTTTGCTCAAACTCATGTCCATTGAGTTGATGATGCCATTGTCTTTGGTGGTGTACACTATCAGTACAAAGAGTCCATATGTAGATTTACAACAGATGATCTCATATGCCTAGTCTTTGTCTGTTGTTGGTTTTGATACTCATATATGGCTCTTATTTTTCTCTTGGCTTTTGTGATTTTTGATGGAGAATTACTAATTGTTTTCCAACTTAATGTGATATATTTTCAGAACTGATTTCAAAGTTGAGATCCTCTAGAGAGCACTTGTGGACTTTTATCTGCTACTTTCTGGCATGCAGGCAACCTAAGAAGTTTTCAATATATATATATTTTTTCTTTTGCTTGCTTGATCTTTGTCTGTCTGAACCAAATAATAGAGGTACTAATTTTTAAAACTCCAACTACTAGTGAGGATTTGTGGTTTCAAATGTCAGAGGACATATTTTCTGTTTCTTTCCATGTCAGAGTTAAGACAAGCAAGTTTCCCAGCTGTCATTTCCTAAATAGTAGGGCTTATTTCTTATTTAATTTTGTAGTAAAAGTGTATCCTTTTTAGGTTTCAGCTTTATGTGGGGATTCTACTTTCAGATTCTTCACTTTGAACTGAACTGTGATTTTATACTGTTTTTCACTTCTGGTGAAACTACCAATGTGGAACCGCTGGTAACCTGGGTTCATCACACAACTTCAGGTTAAAGGCAAGCTCTGAAAAACATCTACCTCTCAGATCCCTTGTTTTACATGATTTTGAGGATTGAAATATTCGTCTTCTTTTCTGAAAATATTCTCTTATTTTCTGCCAGATCAATTATTCTTTTACATGGATAATTTTAATATACTCTATAATTTTAGTGTGTATGTTTCAGTGTTTGTGTGTTTAATTCTTGATTGGGGGTTTTAATCTGTTTCATCACAATGTGTGAAAAAGAAAAAAACATGAAGCTTATTTTTTTTTGTAATTGAAGGATTTTGCATTAAGTTTTATAAGGACAAATTTTAAACTGTTGTTTTAGCGACAGTTAACAGTTTTCTTCATTTAGATCATATCTGAATGGTCTAGTGGCTTTCCCTACTTTCTTCAACTTAAGTCTGAATTTGGAAATAAAGAGTTCATGATCTGAACCACAATGAGCTCTTGGTCCTGCTTTTGCTGACTGTATAGAGTTTCTCCATCTATGGCTGCAAAGATTAAAATCAATCTGATTTTGGTATTGACCATCTGGTGATTTCCATGTATAGAGTCTTCGCTTGTGTTGTTGGAAGATGGTGTTTTCTATGACCAGTGTGTTCTCTTGGCAAAACTCTATTAGCCTTCTCCCTGCTTCTTTCTGTACTCCAAGGCCAAATTTGCCTGTTACTCCAAGTATTTCTTGATTTGCAACTTTTGCATTCCTGCCGCTATAATGAAAAGGACATTTTTTTGGAATGTGAGTTCTAGAAGGTCTGTGGGTCTTCACAGAAACGTTCAACTTCAGCTTCTTCAGTATTACTGGTCAGGGCATAGAGTTGGATTACTGTGATACAGAACGGTTTGCCTTGGAAATGAACAGAGATCATTCTGTCGATTTTGAGATTGGATCCAAATACTGCATTTCAGACTCTTTTGTTGACTATGATGGCTACTCCATTTTTACCAAGGGATTCCTGCTCACAATAGTAGATTTAATGGTCATCTGAGTTAAATCAACCATTTTAGTCCATTTTAGTTCACTGATTCCTAAAATGTTGATGTTCACTCTTACCATCTCTTGTTTGAGCACTTCCAATTTGCCTTGATTCATCAACCTGACATTCCAGGTTCCTATGAAATATTGCTCTTTTCATTGTCAAACTACTTACATTGCCAGTAACATCCAAAACTGGGTGATGGGTTTGCTTTGACTCTGTCTTTTCATTCTTTCCAGAATTATATCTCCACTGATCTTCAGTAGCATATTGGACACCTACTGACTTGGGAGTTCATCTTTCACTGTCCTATCTTTTTGCATTTTCATACTGTTCATGGGGTTCTCAAGGCAAGAAAATGAAGTGGTTTGCCATTCCCCTCTCCAGTGGTCCTCGGATGCAGGGTAGCTCCTCTAGGCTGTTCCTGCACCATCACAGCCTGGCACTCTTGGCCATTGCCCCTGACCTTGGGCATGGGGTAACTCCTCTTGGCCACTGCCCTTTGGGCATGGGGTCCTCCCAGCTTCTGCCCCTGACCTTGGATGCAGGGCAGCTCCTCTTGGCCACATGGCCGAGAGGAGCTGCACCGCCTTGAAAGTCAGAGGCCGCAGGGAGGAGCCACACTGGGCCCGAGGCCAGGGGCGGCAAATGGGAGGAGCAACCTCACTTCAGGAGCTTCCCACGGTGAAGGTCAGGAAGGGTGGCGGTGAGGAGATACCCTTTGTCCAAGGTAAGGAGCAGTGGCTGAACTTTGCTGGAGCAGCCATGAAGAGATACCCCATGCCCAAGGTAAGAGAAACTCAAGGAAGATGGTAGGTGTTGCAAGAGGGAATCAGAGGGCAGACACACTGAAATCATACTTACAGAAAACTAGTCAATCTAATCACACGAATACCACAACCTTGTCTAACTCAATGAAACTAAGCCACGCCCATGGGGCAACCCAAGATGGGCGGGTCATGGTGGAGAGGTCTGACAGAATGTGCTACTGGAGATCAGTGGAGAAATAACTCCAGAAAGAGTGAAGGGGGTGGAGCCAAAGCAAAAACAATACCCAGCTGTGGATGTGACTGGTGATAGATACAAGGTCCAATGCTATAAAGAGCAATATTGCATAGGAACCTGGAATGTCAGGTCCATGAATCAAGGGAAATTGGAAGTGGTCAAACAAGAGATGGCAAGAGTGAACATAGACATTCTAGGAATCAGTGAACTAAAATGGACTGAAAGGGTGAGTTTAACTCAGATGACCATTATATCTACTACTGCAGGCAGGAATCCCTCAGAAGAAATGGAGTAGCCATCATTGTCAACAAAAGAGTCCGAAATGCAGTACTTGGATGCAATCTCAAAAACAACAGAATGATCTCTGTTCATTTCCAAGGCAAATCATTCAATATCACAGTAATCCAAGTCTATGCCTCAACCAGTAACACTGAAGAAGCTGAAATTGAATGGTTCTATGAAGACCTACAAGACCTTTTAGAAGTAACACCCAAAAAAATGTCCTTTTCATTATAGGAGACTGGAATGCTAAAGTAGGAAGTCAAGAAACACCTGGAGTAACAGGCAAATTTGGCCTTGGAATGCAGAATGAAGCAGGGCAAAGACTAATATAATTTTGCCAAGAAAATGTACTGGTCATAGCAAACAACCTCTTTCAACTACACAAGAGAAGACTCTACACATGGACATCACCAGATGGTCAACACCAAAATCAAGTTGATTATATTCTTTGCAGCCAAAGATGGAGAAGCTCTATAAAGTCACCAAAAACTAGACCAGGAGCTGACTGTGGCTCAGATCATGAACTCCTTATTACCAAATTCAGATTTAAATTGAAAAAGGGAAAACCTCTAGACCATTCAGGTATGACCTAAATCAAATGCTTTATGATTATACAGTGGTAGTGAGAAATAGATGTAAGGGCCTAGATCTGATAGACAGAGTGCCTGATGAACTATGGAATGAGGTTTGTGACACTGTACTGGAGACAGGGATAAAGACCATCTTCATGGAAAAGAAATGCAAAAAAAGCAAAATGGCTCTCTGGGGAGGCCTTACAAATAGCTGTGAAAAGAAGAGAGGTGAAAAGCAAAGGAGAAAAGGAAAGATATAAGCATCTGAATGCAGAGTTTGAAAGAATAGCAAGAAGAGATAAGAAAGCCTTCTTCAGTGATCAATGCAAAGAAAAGAGATAGAGGAAAAGAAGAGAATGGGAAAGACTAGAGATCTCTTTAAGAAAATTAGAGATACCAAGGGAACAATTCATGCAAAGATGGGTTGATAAAGGACAGAAATGGTATGGACCTAACAGAAGCAGAAAATATTAAGAAGAGAAGGCAAGAATACACAGAAGAACTATACAAAAAAGATCTTTACAATGCAGATAGTCATGATGGTGTGATCACTAACCTAGAACCAGACATCCTAGAATTCAAAGTCAAATGGGCCTTAGGAAGCATCACTATGGAAAAGTTAGTGGAGCTGATGGAATTCTAGTTGAACTCTTTCAAATCCTAAAGATGATGCTGTGAAAGTGCTGCACTCAATATGCCCGCAAATTTGAAAACAGCAGTGGCCACAGGACAGGGAAAGGTCAGTTTTCATTCCAATCTCAAAGAAAGGCAACGCCAAAGAAAGCTCAAACTACCACACAATTACACTCATCTCACAGGATGAGCCCAGGAAAATAAAGTAATGCTCAAAATTCTCCAAGCCAGGCTTCAACAGTATGTGAACCATGAATTTCCAGAGATTCAAGCTGGATTTAGAAAAGGCAAAGGAACCAGAGATAAAATTACCAACATCTGTTGGATCATCAAAACAGCAAGAGAGTTCCAGAAAAACACCTATTTCTGCTTTATTGACTATGCCAAAACCTTTGACTGTGTGGATAACAGCAAACTGTGGAAAATTATTCAAGAGATGGGAATACGAGACCACTTGACCTGCCTCTTGAGAAATCTGTATACAGGTCAGGAAATAACACTTAGAACTGGACATGGAACAACAGACTGGTTCCAAATTGGGGAAGGAGTACACCAAGGCTGTATATTGTCACCCTGCTTATTTAACTTATATGAAGAGTATATCATGAGGAAAGCTGGGCTGGATGAAACACAAGCTGGAATCAAGATTTCTGGGAGAAATATCAATAACCTCAGATATGCACATGACACCAACCTTATGGCAGAAAGTGAAGAACTAAACAGCCTTTGAAGAAAGTAAGAGAGGACAGCGAAAATGTTGGCTTAAAACTCAACATTCAGAAAACTAAGATCATGGCATCCAGTCCCATTACTCCAAGGCAAATAGATGGGGAAACAATGGAAACAGATTTTATTTTGGGGGCTCCAAAATGATGGAAGACAAGGTGACGACAAAGGATGACATGGTTGATGGCATCATAGACTCAATCCATAGTGTCACAAAGACCCCATGGACTGTATGGGGTCTCAAAGAGTCAGACATGACTGAGTGACTGAACTGACTGACTGAAAAGTTTTCTTAATAAATGTCTTGAGGATATCATCTTCATCTTCTTCTTTTTTGCTTCTTTTATGTTCCAATGGGACTATCCAATATACAGATTCTATTCAGTTCAGTTCAATCTCTCCCTTATGTCCTACTCTTTGCAACCCCACGGAGTGCAACATGTCAGGATTCCCTGTCCATCACCAATTCCTGGAGCTTGCTCAGACTCATGTCCATTGAGTCGGTGATGCCATCCAACCATCTTATTCTCTGTCATCTCCTGTCTTCAATCTTTCTAGCATCAGGGTCTTTTCTAATTAGTCAGCCCTTTATATAATGTGGACAAAGGATTGGCACTTCAGCTTCATCATTAGTCCTTCTAATTGACGGGTTTGTTCTCCTTGCTGTCTAAGGGACTCTCAAGAGTCTTCTCCAACACCAAAGAATCATTGATTCTTTTGTATCCATCTTTCTTTATGGCCCAACTCACATCCATCCATGACTTCTGGAAAAACCATAGCTTTAACTTTACAGCCCTTTGTCGCAAAAGTAATGTCTCCGCTTTTTTAATATGCTGTCTAGCTTTGACATAGCTTTTCTTCCAAGGAGCAAGCATATTTTAATCATGGCTATAGTCACCATTTGTGGTGATTTTGGAGCCCAGGAAAATAGTCTGTCACTGATCCTTTGTTCTCTCATCTATTTGTCATTACAAGATAGAACCAGATATCATGATGCTCATTTTTTGTATGCTGAGTTTTAAGCCAGCTTTTTCACTTACCTCTTTCATTTTCATCAAGAAGTTATTTAGTTTCTCGTGGCTTTCTGCTATAAGGGTGGTATCATCTGCATATCTGAGGTTATTGATATTTCTCTCAACAGTCTTGATTCCAGCTTGTGTTTCATCCAACCCAGCATTTTGTGAGATGTACTCTGCGTATAAGATAAATAAGCAGGGTGACGATATACAGCCTTGATGTACTCCTTTCCCAATTTTTAACCAGTCCATTGTTCCACATCCTTTTCTAACTGTTGCTTCTTGACCTGCATACAGATTTCTCAACAGGCAGGTAAGGTGGTCTGGTATTCCCATCTCTTTCAGAATTTTCCATGGACTCTATTGGAAACATCTAAAATTTGCTTTCATAAAAATTTTACTCATTTTCATTTAAGTGCATCTAGTGAATCAGTTATTGAAACAGATGGTGCTTAATCTCTGGTTGGGGAACTAAGATCCTGCGAGCCACACACACACACACGAAAAAGTGTATGAGAATAGGTTTCAAGTAAATTTATTTTTAGCTAAAGTTGTAGTTTTAATTAAGCTAGGTTATAAAGTTTGCATGGAAATTTATCAAATTTTCCCATAAGAAATAATTAAAAAACAGAAAACAAACCCACAGTGGTATGGATTCAACTTTAGTTACTAGCCGATTGAAATATACACCTTTTAAGAACGTTATTTAACCTTTCCTCTTCTCCCTAAATGAAGCTATTCACTGTTCCTGATAGTGTTAGAAAATACCCTCATTAAACTACAAACATACAGCCTAAAGCATTATTGTTTCAGGCAGAACGAGAAGGCTTGAAGAGATAACCTGTTGTGTTCTGACATCTCCCTATAGCCCACATAACCATAGGGCTTCTGAAAAACATATTTTATATGAAATATATGTATAAAATATATATTTCTTAGAATATATTCAGTGACCCATATTTAGTGTTTAATCATTAGCTACTCACAGGACAAATACTGAAATAACAAGTTTAACAAGTTTCTTAATCTCAAATGGATAAACTATTCACTGAATAAGCTCATGTTTATGGAGGGTGAAAATGTATCCCTTAATAATTTTCATCAGTGAGGACACTAGTAAGTTTTTATAACCAGCAAGATCTTCAAAGAGCATGAAACTTCATGTTGTTTTTTGTTTAGTGACTCAGCTGTGTCTGACTCTTTTGTGATTCTATGGACTCTAGCCTGCTAGGCATTTCCCAGGGAAAAATGCTACAGTGGGTTGCCACTTTTCTTCTCCAAGAGATCTTCCCAACTAAGAGATCAAACCTATGTCTCTTGTGTCTCCTGCCTTGCAGATGGATTCTTTAACAGCTGAACTATTGGGGAAGCCCTGTGAAACTTTACCCATATTATCAAATCAGCAGTGAACTTTTCTAATCAATTTGTAAGCCAGATATTTACACAGTTTATTTATTTTTACTAGAAAATCTAAATTTCAATGTCCATTAGGATAGAAGTAAAACCTTAAAAATTATATTTTTATCATGCTTATTCATTTCTGTACATGGCCCTTCTTATTAGTTCTACTTTTAATATAAAAAATGCAGAATTGATGTCTGGACACTGAACAGTAACAAACCATGGGTTAAAGACATTTTACTCTATTGCATCATTACTTTTAGGAAGACAGACTGAATATTGTCATGTCATATGATAAATAGCAGAAGGGTTAATTGACTGCAAACAGTAAATGCATATTATCATATTCTGCTACAGGAGCCATAGTTTAGTTCACTTAGCTTAAATTATTAAACATGTTAGTTTGTGCAAACTGAGCAACAGATAATGGCAGAATATGACAATATTCTCAAAAGATTCTTTCTTCTCTTTCAGAAATACTGTACATCAATACTGAGTTACTCTAGCTTGAACTTTCTCTCTGTACATGTATAGGTTTAAATCAAGGCTGAGTGACTGCCAAACCAGCACTGACCTCTCAATAGGGGTGACATTAAGAATTTTTTGTGGTTTGTGCTCCTGAACAAAGTAACATATAACTTCCAGAAGCTCCCACCCAATGCATACATTCAAAGCTCTTTGTTCATCTTCTTCCTTTGTCCCAGTGACTTTTCGATAGGAAAAATATAGCCCTAGCTATAAGCTTTGCTCTTTTAGCACTTGCAGACTGTAATATATATATTTTTTTCATGACCTCTACTAACTCATAAAAATGATTTTATTATGACACATGAGAAATGGAAAAACAATGAGAACAAGAATAAGACTGGATATTTTTAGAACTATATATATATATTGTTTTTAAAATAAAAACACTCCCTCTTGGGATGAATGAATATTATTTTTAAATAGATATGGTGTCCTATTTTATTTTTCTTCTCACAGTTTGTTTATTTCCTACACTCTGTGTAATATAATCTTACAAGGTAAAGGCAGAGTCTTGTAAATTATATTCTTCCTTGAGTAATATAGTATTCAGTTTCTTGTATTTTAAATGTCAGTAAGGACAGATTTATTAAAATTCACGCAGGTAAATGTGTTTATTCTTTCATCACAAATTGCATAGATGCTTAATTTTATTTACTACTGTAAAAATACCTTTAATATCACTGCAGATATAGGAAGCAGGAATTCACATGCAGACACATTTTATAAATCTCTCTAACAAACAAAAGGTGTGTATCCATGACAACCAAGCCAGTAAGAGACATCTGTACGTGAATAAGATACTCTTTAGCATTATGTAGATTTTCTTTTAAAAATGACATGCAGTTACTAAGATAGAATTTATGAATGTGTAAATGACAATACATTATGGGTTGCTGAATTTGCTTATGATTTACTTGAGCAAAAGCACTTGGCTAGAACCAAATATTTCCATTTTTGGCTTTAATTTTTATTTGAGGGGAAGGGACTTTGGGTGCTTTTTTAATTTACTGTTTTTAGATTTTTGACGGGCAAGGAGGAAATCAGAAGAAACAAATGTCTTGAATAGGTTGTCAAAAAAAAATAAAAACCAAAAGTGTAAGCATTAAGCTCTTGACCTTCTGTTTCTAAGGAGCAGGGGACATGGAGGAATGAATTTGTATTATACTAACACTTTGGGAGAGAAAAAGCCAAAAGTTTCTTTGCCTTAGCTGTGTTTTGCAATTCTCATCCCATCATTAGTAGTACATGCTTCATATTTAGTTAATTTAGTCTAAACCTAGCTAATTCTGTAAGTGTGAGGGTAGATAATGCCTACTTGTTCTCTTATTAAGAGAATAAAGAATATCAGATAAGGCCAAAATATTTTTAAACTATCTTACTTTCATCATTCATAAAATTATATAAAAGTGAAAGTGTCATGAAAGGCTCTGGCTTGTCTTTTATATTTATATAGAGATCCCTGGTGGCTCAGACAGTAAAGAGAGTGAAAGTGTTAGTCTCTCAGTCCCTCCACTCTTCAGGACCCAATGGACTATAGTCCATCAGGCTCCTCTGTTCATGAGATTCTCCAGGCAAGTATATTGGAGTGCATTGCCATTTCCTACTCCAGGGGATCTTCCCCATCCAGGGATCAAACCCAAGTCTCCTGCATTGCAGGCAGCTTCTTTACTATCTGAGCTACCAAATGCAAGAGAAGTCCTTCCAACTCTACTCTTTAGCTTTCTCTTACCTGCTCTGTGCAAGTAGGAGGTTGAAGTCCCAAAGGTGGGACCATGGGAGTTAGAGGAAAGCTGTGGACGTGGCAGTAAAAGTATGTTCATCTTGTTCTACTTACTTTTTTAGCTAGATACTCAGGGATTATGTTCAAACCAAAGAGGAATGCCTGGCCAGGAAAACTTTGACAGTAGTACTGATGAAAGATGTGCAGAAGCAAGTAATAATTTACAGACTGGGGCAGAATTCCAAACAAAATATGGTGAAGGCCAAAGTAAGAATGGAACAGAAGGATAAGCAAAGTAAAAATAACAGAGTGTAAACTGGAAAGTTTTATCAAGCAGTTGAATTAGGAGAGTGATAAAGGAATAGACACTCAAACATGAACATCTGCTTAGGGTCATATTTATTAAAATATGCATAGGCAAAATTGAAGTTTGGTACTAATATGTACTGACTGCACAAGCTCTATGGATAGAAGTGTTGATGCATTTATCTCTATTTTTCTATTTTTTGTCTATTGAGTTGATTTGGGTTTGAAGCTTATTGTTGCTATGGTTACCCTCAGTGCATCTGAGACTTTAGATTCCTTTGATGAATTTTTCTGCTCACTTGGCTTTGGGTCTTCCCTTACTACTACTTCCCAGAGAAAATTCTTTTGTAGCTCTCCTTGTATTCCACTTTAGTTTTATGTGATAGTTTTTATTGTGTTGGTGGTGGGTAGGAATGGAATGACATTCTTTGATTAGACCACAGTTTTAGGCAGGCACTGTAAACTTGATTCTTAGAGTTAACACTTTCTTAAGAATCCTGGCTGAAACTTTTTACTAGTTTTTGTGATGCTCTATGTCTTCTACTTTATGTAAGCAAGTGTTTTAAGTTTTGTTTCTCCCTGGATGTTCCTGTCTCTTTCCACATTTTGATTATACATTTGTTCTTCTATCTGAGTTAAGTGATGCAGTGGTAAAGAATCTGCCTCCCAGTGTAGGAGATGCAAGAGACATGGGTTCAATCCCTGGGTCAGGAAGATCCCCTGGAGTAGGAAATGGCAATCCACTCCAGTATTCCTGCCTGGAAAATTCCATAGACAGAGGAGCCTGGTGGGTACAGTCCATGGTGTTCAAAGAGTCGGACATTACTAAGCACATATACACACTGCAATCTGTTCCCAAATGGAATCAAGAAAGTGTTAAACTGCTCTATGTTCATCTACTTTCTTGTAATAAGTGAAAGCAATGCTCTTTCTGCTGCTTATGCTGCTAAGTTACTTTAGTCGTGTCCGACTCTGTGCAACCCCAGAGACGGCAGCTCATGAGGCTTCCCTGTCCATGGGATTCTCCAGGCAAGAACACTGGAGTGGGTTGCCATTTCCTTCTCCAATGCATGAAACTGAAAAGGAAAAGTGAAGTCTCTCAGTCTTGCCTGACTCCTAGTGACTCCATGGACTGCAGCCCACCAGGCTCCTCCATCCATGAGATTCTCCAGGCAAGAGTACTCCAGTTGAGTGCCATTGCCTTCTCCCTTTCAGCTCTATCTGTATCTCAGCAACTTAGCAGCAGTAGCAGCATTAACTATAATTATTATATAATTATATATAATTGTATAATATATAATTATATTATATATAATATATAATATATGTATTATATTATGTATATATGTATATAATATATATAATATATAATTATATATTATATATAATATATAATTATGTATTATATATAATACATAATTATATATTATATATAATATATAATTATAATAATATATATATAATTATATAATATAATTGTCTATTAGCTCTCCAGAACTTATCTACTAGGTCTTAGTTTACACCCTTAAACATAATATCCATAATTCCCCAGCCTCAGCTGGTAGCCACTGTCTTACTCTGTTTTTACAAGTTCAGCTTTTTAGATTCCACATATGATGTATCAGATGGTATTTGTTTCTACCTGTCTGAAAAAGCCTCTTGATGAAAGTGAAAGAGGAAAGCGAAAAAGTTGGCTTAAAGCTCAACATTCAGAAAATGAAGATCATAGCATCCGGTCCTATCACTTCATGGGAAATAGATGGGGAAACAGTGGAAACAGTGTCAGACTTTATTTTGGGGGTTCCAAAATCACTGCAGATGGTGACTTCAGCCATGAAATTAAAAGGCACTTACTCCTTGGAAGAAAAGTTATGACCAACCTAGATAGCATATTCAAAAGCAGAGACATTACTTTGCCAACTAAGGTTCGTCTAGTCAAGGCTATGGTTTTTCCTGTGGTCATGTGTGGATGTGAGAGTTGGATTGTGAAGAAGGCTGGGTGCTGAAGAACTGATGCTTTTGAACTGTGGGGTTGGACAAGACTCTTGAGAGTCCCTTGGACTGCAAGGAGATCCAACCAGTCTATTCTGAAGGAGATCAGCCCTGGGAGTTCTTTGGAAGGAATGATGCTAAAGATGAAACTCCAGTACTCTGGACACCTTATGTGAAGAGTTGACTCACTGGAAAAGACTCTGACATTGGGCAGGACTGGGGGCAGGAGGAGAAGGGGATGACAGAGGATGAGATGGCTGGATGGCATCACTGACTCGATGGACGTGAGTCTGAGTGAACTCCGGGAGTTCGTGATGGACAGGCAGGCCTGACGTGCTGCGATTCATGGGGTCACAAAGAGTCAGACATGACTGAGTGACTGAACTGAACTGAACTATCTGACTTCATTTAGCAATGTTCCCTCAAGGTTCATCCACCTTGTCACAAATGGCAGGATTTCCTTCATTCCCATGACTGAATAACATTTAAAATATTAATGCATTATTCAGCCATGATACATTCATATTTTAAAGAATCTAAACCTTTCACTTCACATCCAAAATATCATTATGGGTAGTATGGAGAATATCTGTGTTTCTAAAGAATACTGATTCTGATGCAAATAACAATCAAAAGACTTTTTCTCCAAAGAATTGGTACTTCTTTCAACCCTTAATTAAATGAGCTTTATTGAGAATATATATATGAACTTGAAATGTAAATGAATTTGAAAATACATCCAGAAATAAATGGATGAAAGCAAAAATTGAAGTAAGAATATTGATATTGTCAATTCACATATAATAGAAAACAGATTTTATTCTTGACTCCCCCTGGCAACAGTTAACCATCTCTCAAATCCATCTGCTACACTCATCTCCAATAGCATTACTCTAATCAAGGTATCTTTATCTCTCCTCACCCAAACCCAGGAATAGATTCCTGCCTCCTCTCCTGAGATATGCTCTCATCCTCCCCACATTCATTATCTTCAGGCTTCTGAGCAGTATTTCTTAATGTCAAATGTCTTGATACCACTCATTATCAATGATTTTATTTTTCTTGTTTTAATTACCTTTGTAATTTAGTTTAGTAGCCTTTGGAGAAGGCAATGGCACCCTACCCAGTACTCTTGCCTGGAAAATCCCACGGACAAAGGAGCCTGGTAGGCTGCAGTCTGTGGGGTCACTAGGAGTTGGACATGACTGAGCGATTTCACTTTCACTTTTCACTTTTTGCATTGGAGGAGGAAATGGCAACCCACTCCAGTGTTCTTGCCTGGAGAATCCCAGGGACGGGGGAGCCTGGTGGCCTGCCGTCTATGGGGTCGCACAGAGTCAGACACAACTGAAGCGACTTAGCAGCAGCAGTAGCAGCAACAGCCTTTACCTTGCATACAGGTCTTGAGTATCTAACTCACAAACTGATTACTAAGCAACTGCATATTCTTCCCCACCTCCCCGCTCATGTCACTCTCTTTCAACTATACTTCTTTCAAATGTTTAAATACCCCATCCTACTACCATGGGAGGTTTGTGTGTGTTCCTCCTCATGTATCTTGTATCTAGATAAATTTTGCTCCTCCTGCTCTAGGATGCTACATAAATGTACTTAGAGTAATCTTCTGTTACTTTCCAATCTGGAAAATGTCATTTTCCTGGGGCATGTTCCTATTTCATAAACGTCTTTATAACAGTTCACCCTGAACATTTTTTCATAAATATTTGTCATCCATTCTAACTTACAAACCCTATGAACATATATATTTTGGATATTTTGTTTTTCTTTGTAATCTCAATGACTGGCATGCTATGGACAATCAATAAAAGGCAGGGATCCACTCTAGTTCCAAGACTGGTTGGGTTTTCACAGAGTATGAAGCAGAATAGCAGTCAGTATGGCTGAAGTTCAAAGAATTAATAATGTTTCAAGAAAGCAGCAAACTTTGAAGGAAAAATTGTCAGTGGAAAGAAGTTGAGATATATCTCAGTAGTGGGCTAAGCCTAAGCACTCACGAAAGTGGTGGTGGTTTATTGTCACTGACAAAGAATGGATTAGTGTGAAAGGAAATGTCCAGTGCTCAGGGAAAGGAAATTGTATTTCAGGTCTGTTCTACAACACTAATTATTGGACACACCTCTTTTGTCTTAATAGAGCTGATTTTATGATTATACTGGGTTGAACTGACACGTCAAAATTAACAGCATTCGCTGATAGAAACTGAAGATCAGAAGTTGGAGTGTGTCTTTTACATTGGTAGTTTTCAGATTACATAGATTTATTGAAATAGATTGGGAGGCTTCACAACCAGAATCTCTTATTCAGCCAGGTTTGGGGTGATGTTGACATTACCATTTTAAGCAATTTTCTGGGTCATGCAATTCCTGCTTATTTAGAGACCATACTTTGGCAAACATTGTTCTTTACTGGACATTCAGTTTCAGTAGAATCGGATGCATTCTATAATCACTCATTCCCTGCCTTCCTTTAGCAACAATTTAAATAAGCGGCAAACAGACGGACTAAGGTTTAAGACACTAATAGGGAGTTTTACTGGGCTTTCTTCAGTGGCTCAGCAGTAAGGAATCTGCCTGCCAATGCAGGAGATGCAGGTTCAATCCCTGGGTCAGGAAGATCCCCTGGAGAAGGAAATGGCAACCCACTTCAGTATTCTTACCTGGAGAATCTATGGACAGAGGAGCCTGGAGGGCTACAGTCCATGGGGTTGCAAAGAGTCGGACATGACTGAGCTACTACCATTTTCACTTTGACTTTTCAAAGGGATATTGCCTAGTTAAAGCTACCTCTGTCTACATATTACCTTGTTTGAAAGCTGGGTAATTTTACTTAACTCACTTTTCCTGAGTGTTTTCATCTGTAAAATAACATGATAATATTGTCTGCTTCATAAGAAGATATTCAGAATTAAAGAAGCAATTTTAAACACTGACATATAAATTGGTAGTTGAAAAAATAAAGATCATTGTTATTGGTTGAATTCTTATCTAGTTTTATCCTTGATATTATATTTTGCATTTTCTCTCTTCCAGTTCTTTTCTACTGAAATCTCTGAAACTGCAATTCCTCTTTGTAGAGAGAGGTGCCATTAGAAAAAGTGAAGCAAAAGCGTTAGCTACTCGGTTGCTCAGAAAGCCTTAGTTGCTTCACTGAGGCTTAGTATAAAAGGCAGGTTAAAAACATGGGCATCGGACTTTCAAAATGATAATGGATTCTACTTTTCCCTATGCTGTGCTAAGTCACTTCAGTCATGTCCGACTCTTTGTGACCCCACAGACTGTAGCCTCCGAGCTCCTCTGTCCATGAGATTCTCCAGGCAAGAATATGGGAGTGGGTTTCCATGCCCTCCTCCAGAAAAAATCTTCCCAATCCAGGGATCAAACGTTCATCTCTTATGGCCCCTGCATTGGCAGGAGAGCCACATGGGAAGCCCACTCTTCCCTATCACTCTAGGTAAATATGGCTAAAGACTATCGGTATTTCATATAGAACAAACATAACTAAGACTAAGAAAGGTTATAAGAAGAAAGAATGGCTAGTGACCTCAGGACACAAGGAACAAAATGGCAATTGTTTCCCTGGATTTTCTTTTTGCCTCATATATCCAGAATGGGTGCTGGAAAAGCAGGCACCTGTAAATGCCAAAGAGTCTAGACTGTAAAAAGCCACAAGAAAAACCTGCTGTGCTAATCAAAGGGTCTGAAAAGAAGCAGCCTAGCAAGACATAACATTTTTAGAAAATAACCACTGTTGTCCAGCCATATATCCCAGGGAAAACTGTGGTCTCATTTACAGCCTTCTCAGTTTGTTGGTCAAGTGGGAAACCTAGACTTCCATTCTTGCTACACTCTAAGGAAGTATGTAAGCCCCAGCCAGCATAGTGTCAAAGAATGTTAAGCAGAGAACCAAAATTTTTATGCATATCTAGTGCTGATTAAGCCACCACCTTGCATGATGTCCACAGAAAGCACTTGGAAAGTATGAATTTCCACTGCTATTTGTTACTTTTCCTTCTCCCTGCTGGGATAATGTCAGAAGCAGCCTAGTGAAGAATCAGGAGTATCACTACTACCCAGTGGTAGGAGACCCACTCCCAGTGTCAATGAAAGTCACACTGGGAACGTGGTCTCCTAGCAGTTATGAGGTAGTGATGTTTCCTCTGCCACAATAGTCAGAGTCCTGCTAAAACCAAAGATTCAAAGAGAATCTCATAACATAATACTCAAGTTGTCAGGTTATAATAAAAAGTTGTTCCTTATAATGAAACAAAGAAAATTGTGACTTGAATGAAAATGGATAATTAATAATGCCAAGATTACACTCTTTCAGAATGAAAATGATAATAATAATAATAAAGAACCTAAGAAAATAAACTAAGAACAAATGGATTGACAGCAAACAATTTAATATATATGTCATCAAATTTCAGAAGGAGAAGATAAGCCAGGGTAAGTATTATAGAGGAGAGGTAGCCATTGATAAAGAATATTTTTAAAATAATGGTTGAAAATTTCCCTAATATGGCAAAGAACATAACCTATAGATTTAAAAAGCTGATAGAGTTCCTAAAAAGAGAAAACCAAAGAAAACTACCAAGGCATATCATTATCAATTTTTTTAAAAACTACAAAGAAAAATCTTGAAAACAAAAAGAGAGAAATGAAGTATTGTGTAGAGGCAAAAGACAATTCAAATGACAGCTCAGTCCTCATCAGAAACCATAAAGGTCAGAAGGAAGGACATAACCTCTTTCAAGTGTTAAAAGACAATAGCTGTCAATATAGAATTCTATATTTATTAAAATATCCTCCTGAAAAGAAGGGGGCATCAATGCATTTTCAAATTAAGGAAAGGTAGACAAGAATTTATTGCCAGCAGACCTAACCTAAAAGAATGAATAAAATAATTTCTCTAACCACAAAAGAAATAATAAAAGATGACATTTTGGCATATTGTGAAGGAAGACCAATGAAAAGAGCAAACATATGGATAAATATAATGATTATCCTTCTCTATTTTGGCTTCTCTGATAACTCAGTTGGTTAAGAATCCAGCTATAATGCAGGACACCCTGGTTCGAATTCTGGGTCAGGAAGATCTGCTGGTGAAGGGATAGGCTACCCACTTCAGTATTCTTGGGCTTCCCTTGTGGCTCAGCTTGTAAAGAATCTGCCTGCAGTGTGGGAGACCTGGGTTCAGTCCCTGGATTGGGAAGATCTCCTGGAGATGGGAAAGGCTACCCACTCTAGTATTCTGGCCTGGAGAATTCCATGGACTGTATAGTCCATGGAGTCTCAAAGAGTTGGACAGGACTGAGTGACTTACACTTTAACTTTCATCCGTCTCTACTTTAGTTTACTATAAAATGTTTGGCAATCAAGACAAAAATTCCAATTCTGTCTGACACAGCTGTCAAAGTATATAGAGGAAATCTATTAAGACAATTATATCATAAATAAGAGAGAACAAGGGACAGAAAAATAGGTAAGATTTCCAATAACTTGAACTGGTAAAAAGTTGACACCTACTGGTGTATACATACATACCTACTATATACATACCATATGTACATACCTACTGTGATAAGGTTCAGTTCAGTTCAGTAGCTCGGTCCTTTCCGACTATTTACGACCCCATGAACTGCAGGATACCAGGCCTCTCTGTCCATCACCAACTCCAGCAGTCCACTCAAACCCATGTCCATTGAGTCAGTGATGCCATCCAACCATCTCATCTTGTGTCATCCCCTTCTCCTCCTGCCTTCAATCTTTCCCAGCATCAGGATTTTTTTAAGATGAGTCAGCTCTTTGCATGAGGTGGCCAAAATGCTGGAGTTTCAGCTTCAACATCAGTCCTTCCAAAGAACACCCAGGACTGATCTCCTTTAGGATGGACTGGTTGGATCTCCTTGCAGTCCAAGGGACTGTCAAGAGTCTTCTCCAACACCACAGTTCAAAAGCATCAATACATCAGTGCTCAGCTTTCGTTATAGCCCAACACTCACGTTCATACATAACCGCTAGAAAAACCATAGCCTTGGCTAGGCAGACTTTGTTGACAAAGTAATGTCTCTGCTTTTTAATATGCTATCTGGGCTGGTCATAACTTTCTTTCCAAAAAGTGTCTTAATTTCATGGCTGCAATCAACCTCTGCAGTGATTTTGGAGCCCCAAAAATAAAGTCTGACACTATTTCCACTGTTTCCCCATCTATTTGCCATGAAGTAATGGGACCAGATGCCATGATCTTTGTTTTCTGAATGTTGAGCTTTAAGCCAACTTTTTCACTCTCCTCTTTCACTTTCATCAAGAGGCTCTTTAGTTTTTCTTCACTTCTGTGATAAGGTTGCTGCTGCTAAGTTGCCTCAGTCGTGTCCAACTCTGTACGACCCCAGTGACGGCAGCCCACCAGGCTCCCTGTCTCTGGGATTCTCCAGGCAAGAACACTGGAGTGGGTTGCCATTTCCTTCTTCAATGCATGAAAGTGAAAAGGAAAAAGTGAAGTTGCTCAATCATGTCTGACTCCTAGTGAGCCCATGGACTGCAGCCTACCAGGCTCCTCTGTCCATGGGATTTTCCAGGCAAGAGTACTGGAGTGGGGTGCCACTGCTTCTCCTCTGTGACAAGGTATGAATGTATAATTTGATATCCAGAGCAAACTTTAAAAAATCTGTACAAGGTAATACGCTGAAAAACACTATTGATAAGTAAAAATAAAATTATAAAATGTGCTTAAGTAACCAACAGGAAAATGGGAAAAATAGGAAAAACAGAAAACAAACATAAATGGCTGAATTAATTTCTAATATATGAATAACTGTGGTATTTAGTTGCTAAATCATGCCTGACTTTTGTAACCCTATGGACAAAATCCAGGTCTCCCCATGGACCAGGCTTCTCTGTCCATGGCATTTTCCAGACAAGAATAGTGGAGTGGGATGCCATTTCTTTCTCCAGGGGATCTTGAACCAGCAATTGAACCATAGTCTCCTACATTAGCAGGCAGATTCTTTTACCACTAAGTTACATCTGAAGCCCCACCAAATAAATAATTACATTACATATAAATATAATTACATCATATATAAATGGTTTAAATGTTTGTGCTTTTGGTATTGACCCAAAGGAACTGAAAACTTATGTCTACATAAAACTCTGCACAGGGATGTTTATAACAGCTTTATTTATAATTTCCAAATTTGGAAACATCCAAGATCTTCATTCACCTTCAGTGAATGCATGAATAATCTTATACAGTGAAATAGTATGCAGTGCTAGAAAGAAATGATCTGTCGAACCATGAAAAGACACAGAAGAAACTTAAATATGTAAGACTAAGAGAAGAAGTCAATCTGAGAAGGCTACATACTATATGATTCCATCTTTCTGACATACTAAAAAGGCAAAACTATGGAAACAATAGTTTCCAGGACTGGAACAGGAAGAAGTCAATAGGCAGAGAGCAGAGGATTTTTCAGTTCAGTTCAGTTCAGTCACTCAGTTGTGTCTGACTCTTTGCAACCCCATGATTCGCAGCATGCCAGGCCTGCCTGTCCATCACCAACTGCTGGAGTTCACTCAGACTCACGTCCATCAAGTCAGTGATGTCATCCAGCCATCTCATCCTCAGTCATCCCCTTTTCCTCCTACCCTCAATCCCTCCCAGCATCAAAGTATTTTTCAATGAGTCAACTCTTTGCATGAGGTGGCCAAAGTACTGGAGTTTCAGCTTTAGCATCATTCCTTCCAAAGAAATCCCAGGGTTGATCTCCTTCAGAATGAACTGGTTGGATCTCCTTGCAATCCAAGGGACTCTCAAGGGTCTTCTCCAACCCCACAGTTCAAAAGCATCAATTCTTCAGCGCTCAGCCTTCTTCACAGTCCAATTCTCACATCCATACATGACTACTGGAAAAACCATCGCCTTCACTAGACGGACCTTAGTTGGCAAAGTAATGTCTCTGCTTTTGAATATGCTGTCTAGGTTGGTCATAACTTTTCTTCCAAGGAGTAAGCATCTTTTAATTTCATGGCTGCAGTCACCATCTGCAGTCATTTTGGAGCCCCCAAAAATAAAGTCTGACACTGTTTCCACTGTTTCTCCATCCATTTCTCATGGAGTGATGAGAGTGGATGCCATGATCTTCGTTTTCTGAATATTGAATTTTAAGCCAACTTTTTCACTCTCCACTTTCACTTTCATCAAGAGGCTTTTTAGTTCCTCTTCACTTTCTGCCATAAGGGTGGTGTCATCTGCATATCTGAGATGATTGATATTTCTCCTGGTAATCTTGATTCCAGCTTGTGTTTCTTCCAGTCCAGCGTTTTTCATGATGTACTCTGCATAGAAGTTAAATAAGCAGGGTGACAATATACAGCCTTGATGTACCGCTTTTCCTATTGGAACCAGTCTGTTGTTCCATGTCCAGTTCTAACTGTTGCTTCCTGGCCTGCATATATATTTCTCAAGAGGCAGGTAAGGTGGTCTGGTATTCCCATCTCTTTCAGAATTTTCCACAGTTTATTGTGATCCACACAGTCAAAGGCTTTGGCATAGTCAACAAAGCAGAAATAGATGTTTCTCTGGAACTCTCTTGCTTTTTCCATGATCCAGTGGATGTTGCCAATTTGATCTCTGGTTCCTCTGCCTTTTCTAAAACCAGCTTGACCATCAGGGAGTTCACGTTCATGTATTACCGAAGCCTGGCTTGGAGAATTTTGAGCATTACTTTACTAGCATGTGAGATGAGTGCAATTGTGCAGTAGTTTGAGCATTCTTTGGCATTGCCTTTCTTTGGGATTGGAATGAAAACTGACCTTTTCCAGTCCTGTGGCCACTGCTGAGCTTTCCAAATTTGCTGGCATATTGAGTGCAGCACTTGCACAGCATCTTCTTTCAGGATTTGAAATAGCTCCACTGGAATTCCATCACCTCCACTAGCTTTGTTCATAGTGATGCTTTCTAAGGCCTACTTGACTTCACATTCCAGGATGTCTGGCTCTAGATGAGTGATCACACCATCATGTTATCCAGGTCGTGAAGATCTTTTGTACTGTTCTATGTATTCTTGCCATCTCCTCCTAGGGTGATGAAAATACTTTGTATGATATTGTATTAACATATACATGTTAATATACATTTATTCAAACCTTTTGAATTCATACCATGAAGATTGAGCTCTAAGGTAAGCTATGAACTTTGGCTTATTATGGGATGCCCATGTAGGTTTATTCTCTCTAAAAATACGTACAATTGTGGTGATCAAAGTTGATAACAGGTGGGACTTACCATGTGAGGGGCCAACAGGATTTGGGAAATGTCTGTAAAATTCCTTTCAATTTTGTTTAAGCCTAAACCTTCTTTAAAGTCATTTCAGTTCAGTTCAGTTCAGTTGCTCAGTTGTGTCTGACTCTTTGTGACCCCACAGACTGTAGTATGCCAGGTCTCCCTGACCATCACCAACTCCCGGAGCTTATTCAAACTCATGTCCGTTGCATCAGTGATACTGTCCAAACATCTCATCTTCTTTTGTCCCCTTCTCCTCCTGCCTTCAATCTTTCCCAGCAACAGGGTCTTTTCCAAGAGTCAGTTCTTCACATTAGGTGGCCAAAGTCTTTTAAGAGTAAGAAAAAAAAACCTAGATAACTGATTTTTGACCATAGTACACAAGAAATTTGATACAAGAATATTTTCAACAAATGTTGTGAGCCAACTAAGTGTTCATAGGCAAAGTAATTAATCTCAATACATGCCTCATACCTTATATAATTGTTAATTCAAAAATAGACTGTGTACCTGCAAAATGGCTTCAGTCATGTCTAACTCTTTGCAATGCTATGGACTGCAGCTCTCCAGGCTGCTCTATGTATTTGGATTCTCCCACTCCAAAAATACTGGAATGGGTTGCCGTGCCCTCCTCAAGGGGATCTTCCTGACCCAGTGATCGAAGCCACATCTCTTATGTCTAATCTACTTTGGTAGGAGTGTTCTTTACCACTAGCACCATGTGGGAAGTCCTCAAAATAGATCATTAGCCCTCAATATAAAATGCAAAACTACACAATCTCTAGAAGAAAAGATAGAAAATCTGCCATGATCTTAAATTTAATAATTAGTGCTTAGGTATATTAGCAAAAGCACAATGCACAGAGAAAATATAGATAGACTGAACTAATCTTTTGCTTTGCAAAATAAACTTGTAAGAGAATTAAAACTACAGCTCACGTATTGAGAGAATATATTTGCTAATCACCTGTGTTTTAAAGTGAAAGTGAAAGCGCTAGTCTGTCAGTCTCAGTCTGACTCTTTGCAACCCCAGGATGTGTAGAGTTCCCTATGCAAGAATACTAGAGTTGGTCGCCACGCCTTTCTCCAGGGGATAATCCCAGGGATCAAACCTGGGTCTCCTGCCTTGCAGGCAGATTCTTTACTGACTGAGTCTCGAGGGAATCCAAGAAAACAAAAGAACACTTACAACTCCATAATAAAAACAAAACATACTCACAGAGGAAAAAAAATATCTCAAGTGAAGTAATAGGCAAAAGATCTGAATAAACACAGATGAGCAAAAAGCATAAGAAAAAGCATAAGAAATTAATTAATTAGAAAATGCAAATTAAAACCATGATGATATATCACAGTGCACTTTCAAAATAACTAAGGAAATTTTTTTCACGAGAAAACTATCAATATGAAATTCTGGGGAAATGCAATGCAGAGCATCAGGTGATTGTATTCATTGTTGGTGGGAAAGAAAAATGATACAGAAACTTTGGGAAATGGTTTCACAGTTTTACCATGTAATGTTAAACATAGTCCAGCAATCTCACTCCTAGATATTTACCTAAGTGAATTGAAACCTTTGCTAATATAAAACCTGCATGTGAATATTCATAGTAGTTTTACTGATAATGCCCAAAGCCTGGGAATCACAATATATCTTTCAACAGGTGAAAGAATAAAAACATCGCTGTACATTTATAAAATGGATTACTACTCAGGCTAAAGGAAATGATCTGCTGGTTCACACACACCATGAATTAACCTTAAATACACTTTATCATTTAAAGAATCCAGACTCCTAGGCTATTTCTTGTGTCATTCTACTTACATGGCATTTGGGGAAAGGCAAAACAATAAGGGTGGAAGACTGATCAGTGGTTGTCAGACGTTTATGGGGGAGTTGTTGTTTAGTCACTAAGCCGTGTCCAACTCTTGTGACCCCATGGATTGCAGTCTTCCAGGCTTCTTTGTCCATGGGATTTTCCGAGCAAGAATACTGGAGTAGATTGACATTTCCTTCTCCAGGGGATCTTCCCAACCCAGGAACAGAACCTGTGTCTCCTGCATTGGCAGGTGGGCTTTTTACCACTGAGCCACCTGGGAAGTCCCTTTAAGGGCGAGTAACTGCATAAAAGAGGGTTGCAGTGGAGAGTTGAAAAGCTGCCTGTAACTTTTAGCTATCCCTCCATATGCATCGTTCCACATCAGCAGATTCAGACAACTGGTGATAGTGTAGTACTGTAGTATTTGCCACTGAAAAAAAATCTGCCTATAAATAGAACCACACAATTCAAACTCATATTGTTCAAAGATCAATTGTACATGAGTACATACTGATATAAGTACATTTTTGAATAAAAAAAAATAGAGAAGAGGGAAGAAATCTTACAGATGAGTTCCAAATAATAAATGTAGAAAAAAATGAGAGAAATAGAAAATCACCATTAAACCACAACAATGATAATGGCTGTAGGTAAGAATCAAAAATGAATGATATAATTAGCTGGTAAACTTTAAGGAGAAACACAGTATTTCATAACCTCAACATATCTCCCTGTAAATATTTCTTAGTTACTATGTTTTTTAACTTATACCCATAAAATTTTTATATTTCTCCCTCCAAGAGGTGGAGTTTAATTCCCTTGCCTTAAGTATGGAAATAGAATGAGTGACTTGCTTCTAACAATAGATTATGGAAAGGAAAAAATATAACTTTACAGTGGAGAAATTCAACAGATATCACTTTAACTATATCCACAAGGTTGAAATGACCAGTAATAAATCATGTTGAAATTATATACTGATGCAGTGTGAAGGGCATTTCTCCTTTAGAGTAATCTTCCTCCAAATCTTTAACTTCAGTTTAATTATGAAAAAAACATCAAACAGACCCAGATTGAGGGATATTCTGCAAAATACCTGATCGACAGTTTTCCAAGCTGTCAGTGTTATGAAGGACAAGTATAGACTGAGAAACTTTCACATATTCAAGGTGAAATGATTATTTAAAGCAACATCATAAAGTGAATTGTGTGCTGGGATATAAAAAGGACAAAAGTGGGGAGAAAAAAATAACTATTGAAATCTGAAAAAGTATAAAATTTAATATCACTTCCCAATATGATTTTCTTAGTTTTGATAAATTTATTATAGACATATGAGATGGAAACTGTGATAGAGGGGATCTCTCTGTTCAATCTTTATAAACCTTCTATAACTCTAAAATTCTTTCAAAATAAAAAAATAAGTCATTGAGCCTTATATGGGTCCCAAACATACGCCTAGGACTGATTTATATTTTAAATGTTAGTTGTTTTAGGCAACTCTAATTTGATATTTCTATTAAGACACATATGGGCTATTAATTTTTCTTCTATATTATATGCCACTGATAGTGTGCAATGACAAAGTGCCATTTTATAGAGGAATCCTGCCAACTGCTAATTCTGTTTTCTTTTTGAGCATATTGTTTGTCTGGTTTTCCAAGACTCTTGGCAGTAGTTCATATCATGTCAGTTAATACTATATGTGGAAAATACAACTTTGAATGTTTCTTCTATAGTTGGTCTTTCTTCTGTATTTATTAACAAAACTCCTTTTATGAACTAGAAACTACTCATTTACAATTTTGTGGGGGAAATAAAATAATTGGATTACCAGAGAAATCACAATACTTAATTTAAAAAAACTGAAAATACATGATGTTAAATTACCACTTTTAAGAAAAGTTTCAGTTCAGTTCAGTTCAGTTCAGTCACTCAGTTGTGTCTGACTCTTGGCAACCCCATGAATCGCAGCATGTCAAGCCTCTCTGTCCATCACTAACTCCCGGAGTTCACTCAGATTCACATCCATCGAGTCAGTGATGCCATTTAGCCATCTCATCCTTGGTTGTCCCCTCCTCCTCCTGCCCCCAATCCCTCCCAGCATCAGAGTCTTTTCCAGTGAGTCAACTCTTTGCATGATGTGGCCAAAGTACTGGAGTTTCAGCTTTAGCATCATTCCTTCCAAAGAACTCCCAGGGCCGATCTCCTTCAGAATGGACTGGTTGGATCTCCTTGCAGTCCAAGGGACTCTCAGGAGTGTGACAATGTTTCCACTGTTACCCCATCTATTTGCCATAAAGTGATGGGACCAGATGCCATGATCTTTGTTTTCTGAATGTTGAGCTTTAAGCTAAATTTTCACTCTCCTCTTTCACTTTCATCAAGAGGCTTTTGATTCCTCTTCACTTTCTGCCATAAGGGTGGTGTCATCTGCATATCTGAGGTGATTGATATTTCTTCCAGCAATCTTGATTCCAGCTTGTGCTTCTTCCAGCCCAGCATTTCTCATGATGTACTCTGCATATAAGTTACATAAGCAGGGTGACAATATACAGCCTTGACATACTCCTTTTCCTATTTGGAACCAGTCTGTTGTTCCATGTCCAGTTCTAACTGTTGCTTCCTGACCTGCATACAGGTTTCTCAAGAGGTAGGTCAGATGGTCTGGTATTCCCATCTCTTTCAGAATTTTCCACAGTCAGGTATGACCTAAATCAAATCCCTTATGATTATACAGTGGAAGTGAGAAATAGATTTAAGGCACTAAATCTGATAGATAGAGTGCCTGATACAGGAGACAGGGATCAAGACCATCCCCATGGAAAAGAAATGCAAAAAGTAAAATGGCTGTCTGAGGAGGCCTTACAAATAGCTGTTTTTGTATTACTGTATTGCAAATAATAATTGCCTTTTGTTTGATATCATATATATTTATTATTTCATAGTTTTCATAGGTAAGGGACCTAGACAGGATTGACCAAAACCTCTGTTCAGGACTCCACCAAAACTTCAACCAAGTTGTTGTTGTTTAGTCACTAAGTCATACCCAACACTTTTGTGACTCAATGGACTGTAGCCAGCCAGGCTTCTCTGTCCATGGAATTTTCCACTCAAGAATACTGGAGTGGGTTGCCATTTCCTCCTCCAAGGGATCTTCCCAACCCAAGGATCTAACCCTAGTCTTCTGCTTGGCAGGCAAATTCTTTATCACTGAGCTATCTGGAATGTCCCCAAGGATAGAGCCTTGTATAAAATCACTTAATACTGAGAGTGCCATTCTATACTTTTGCCATATTCCATTGGTTAGCCCAAGTCACAGTTTCCATATGTAAGGAGTCTGGATAGGATTTGACCAACACCTCTGCTCAGATTCCACAAAACTTCAATTAAGCAATCAGCTGCATTTTCATTTGGAGGTCAGACTGGGAATGAATCCATTTCCAAGTTCACTTGGGCATTGACACAATTTATTTTTGTTACTGTATGACTCAGGGCATTAGCTTTCTGTAGGTTGGTGGTTACCTTCAGTTTACAGAGGTTACCCAGTCTCCTGAGGCTTACCACAGTACCTTGCCACATGAGCTTTTTTCAATATGCTGCTTCCTTCATCAGACTTTCAAGGAGAGTTTCTATTTCTAATCTACTGAAGATGGTTTGTGCTCAGTCAATCAGTTGTGTCTGACTCTTTGCGACCCCATGGACTCAAGCCACCAGGCTCCTCTATCCTTGGAATATATAAGAATACTGGAGCAGGTTGCCATTTCTTCCTCCAGGAGGTCTTCCTGACCCAGAGATCTAACTGTCATATCCTTCTTGGCAGGCAGATTCCTTACCACTGAGCCACCTGGGAAGCCCCCAAGGATTGAGTCTTATATCACTTAATCATGAGAGTGCCATCCTATCATCTTTGCCATATTCAGTTGGTTAGACCCAAATCAAGAACCTATATACAACCAAGGGGAGGTGATTAAACAAAGGTTTGTATACCAAAGTAGGATTTATTGGAAATCTGAACTGTGGACTCTGCAATTTAATATAACAAATAATATCATCATAAAATAGGAAGTGAATAAATGAAAATACCAAAATACAAATTATGTAAAATTATGCTTATTGAGAATATCAAACTGAATGTTAGCTGACAGATTCTTAGAAAACAACAATCATTAACAAATTTCATGGTTATTAATAACATAATGAAAATGTATATAAATTTTAATTAAATTTACGCATATCATGTGCATCCATGCAATTTTTTTCTCTGAAACCATTTACATGTCTACTATTCATTAATAGATCATGTGATATCACCAGTGTTCAGCAGATTTTTTTCTTAAGAAATAGCTCCTGGAGAGTAAGTATCTTATTAGAATATAGTCCATGTTATGTTATCAAGAAAAAGATACGAATTAGGGGTATTTTCTTTAGTTACAAAGTACTGCTTCAATATTTTTTCTCTTCAGTAAATACTTCCTTGGTTAACATTTCAGTGAAGGTAAAAATGTGGTAGAATTGTTGCGATAGGAATGTACTGTTGTCATCCAGGAAAATAATTTATGTGCAAAGATGAATGCATAGCATTTTCTGATACATGACTCTGCTGGAGTTTCAGCTAAATTGTGAAAATGTGGTGAGAAGAGTAACAGGAACCCAAGAGTAACTGCTTTTCTGGCTATTTAAAGCAGGTAGTATTAAAGTATGTCATGGCAACTGTTCATGTCAAAAATGGGCAAGTAGTGATCCCAAAAGGAAAATAAAATTAATCACCTATTTTGAAGTTGATTTGAAGTAGATGTATTTAACTCAGTTACTGGGAGCAAATACCATCTTAATGTGTGTGTGTGCATGCTCAGTCACGTCAGACTCTTTGAGACCTCATGGACTGTAGCCCACCAGGCTTCTATGTCCATGGAATTTTCCAGGCAAGAATACTGAAGCAAGTTGCCATTTCCTTCTCTAGGGAATCTTTCCCACTCAGAGATCAAACTCGTGTCTCTTGAGTCTCCTGCATTGGCAGGTGAGTGTTTTACCAGCTGAGCCCATGGGGAAGCCCAATACAATCTTGATTATAGTTTAAGTAATAGGTCACAAAAACTTATTGTTTTCTATGCCCATTTCAAACACAGACATTGAGTCAGCAGTAGGGTACTCAACTGTCCTTACCTATATCTTTTTCTCGGCCTACAAAACTTAGATGCCATTAAACTACATAAGGAAATAGACATGAAAGGCATTATAAATATAAATGGAGTACTTCAAATATGGCATTATAATGACAAAATAATATATCTCTTTTATAGGTTTAAATGAGACACAAAAGGAGATAAATATAGCCATAGATTTATGAAATGTTGCAGGAAGTTTTTTTGTGAGTTTTTAACATATAGTTTTTCTTATGCCTTCAACTTACTACTACTTCAGGTGGTGGAGCTAATACATGGTACACTATGTTTTTGTTTTTATTTTTTCTGTCACTTAAACTTTTAAATAGCATAAAATTTATTCCTCCAAAATATACTTTATTTTCTGTGTATTCACATTATCAAGACATTGATTGCTTATATAAATATGCTTAAATCATATCACATAAAGACTTATTTACTTATATATTCACTTTTGCTCAAATGCAATAGCTATATACAATAAATCACATCTAACTGTGGCAGAAAATAGTAAAATTATATATTAATGCTATATATTGTGTTTATAGTTAAATAAATTTCACCAAGACATAGGTCTCTCATTGTTAGGAAGCAAATTTCCCTTTAGCAAGAGTTCCTTGTGATTAAGTTAGAGATCAGATAAACTTCATGTGCAGTATATGCCCAATGGCAATACAAAATTCAATATGAGTTGCATTATTCTATAGATTTATCCCATTCTACATGCAAAATGAATACAAATAAATAGATAAACCAAATATAAAATGTAAAATGGGGAAAATTTATGACTTCCAAATATAAATGGAGAGATCAGGAAAAAGAGAACAAAACTTATGCTGGCAATAGAATATAGCAAATAAAGAAATCTGTAACTTCACACTTTCAATAAGCATTTTAGAAGGGCTTTGTTAAGGCACCAATGCACTGAAATGAGAAGTGTGAATTGTATAATCATCTCCGTTAATATACATTGCTGTTACAGGCTAGATATGGTGTTCATTTATATATTTTTCTCTCTCCTGAAAATGTCAGCATTATTTCATTCAAGCAAAATCACAGCATTAGTTCAACAACTAAAGCTACATCTGGCTGATTTACTTGCAAAAAAAGTGGTTGCAGTTTATTCATGGATCTGAAAGTGGTCAATTAGCCTCTGAAAAATGAACTCTTCAGTCATGTTAGAGATCATTATCGTCATTGTCAGAGAATTTGCACTATAGAAATCAACTCCAGTATTCTTGCTGGAGAATCCCATGGACAGAGAAGAGTGGCAGGTTACAGCCCATAGAGTCGCAGAGAGTCAGCCATGCCTGCTGACAGCATGCACACACGTGTGCTAAATATTTGTTGACACATTGTGACAGGAGTGGATGGAGTCAGTTCAGTCACTCAGTCCAGCTCTTTGTGACCCCATGGACTACAGCACGCCAGGCTTCCCTATCCATCAACAATTCAAAGAGCTTTCTCAAACTCATGTCCATCAAGTCGGTGATGCCATCCAACCATCTTATCCTCTGTCCTCCCCCTTCTCCTCCTGCCTTCACTCTTTCCCAGCATCAGGGTCTTTTCCAATAAGAGTGGAAACTGTAAACTCTTTCAACGTCAGACATGACTGAACGACTTCCCTTTCACTTTTCACTTTCATGCATTGGAGAAGGAAATGGCAACCCACTGCAGTGTTTTTGCCTGGAGAATCCCAGGGATGAGGGAGCCTGGTGGGCTGCCATCTCTTGGGTTGCACAGAGTCGGACACGACTGAAGTGACTTAGCAGCAGCAGCAGCAGCAGTACAAGTGGAGAAGTTGAGTCAGAGTTCTTTTTAGAATAGTACTTATTTTCTACAATTTATTGAACCATATATAAGCTGATACGATAGCTTTTAGATACCTAAGACTTTTTAAGAACCTTATTTCCCTTAGATCTTCTGTAGTTAGATGAGGATGGGATGGATCTGTGTTACATAGACAAAAATCAAATACACTTTGAAAAATCAGTTTGTTCTACTTTCAGAACAAATTTAGTCAAAATTCGCATAGAGAATTGCCAAGTTGAAGATTGCAATTCTAAAGCACTTATTTTCTCCCCTTCCTTGGCAAATTAGATTGATATGAGTAAATACATCCCTGAACATTGCATGTTTTTATTCCTTTTTATAGCTTTCTATTCTTTCTCATCTTTGTGCACAATAATTCTTTTCAAGTTTTAACAACAAGTTGATTTTAATAAAGTTTACTTTAAATTTTCTTATCAGGAACATATCTGTTAAATCTGTTTATTTTTATCCTGTTTCTTCTAAGTCTGCCTTATCCCTATAGGAAGCAGACATTAACCACACTTCCCATTCTTAGCAGCATGATTCTCAGATAAGCCTCTAGAAGCAAAGATAAGTAAATATATGCTGTGCTACTTCCTTAAGCAGATATAGGTTATACAACTTGAAAATTAAGAAAAGAGAATATTTTCCAGCTCTCAAAATCATAGATTTGAAAAGTAATTACATTGCAGGACTTTTCATAAAATGATTGACACCTATTTGTCCTATGATGATTTGCCATTGATCTTCCTGAAGACATTTGGTAGGGAAATCATTTAGCCAAGTCTGTGTTGGGAATTTCTTCAAAGCTATGCATACATTTGAGAGAGACTCTTTTGTTCCATCAAAGACCTTACAACCCATTTCAAGAGGCAGAAAATGCTAATATTTAGATAAGCATAGAGTATGGGGAAAACAGGAAACTCTATCCTATGTCGAGTAAGGTAGGTAGAACCAGAAAAAATATCCAGACAGGACACTGAGATTTATTGGCATCAAAGAAAACTAATGCACTAACTATCAGCTGCAGTCTTCTAAATTCATAACAAATCTCTGAGTTCAAAAATAATAAAGAAATTTTAGTTAATGAACATCCATACTCAGATATGGCTATAAAAACTGAGAAATCAAAGCTTAGATAGCTTAAAAAGGAATGATAGCAGGTACCCAACCAGGCATGGAGAAGAGCCAAAGATGATTAACTGGTTTCATTCGTGAATTTTAACCATCTCTTTTCCTTTTTTCTCACTGCTTTGGATTGTCCAGGACCAAGCAATATAATTTGGAGAGGTTCTTTACTGGACCAAATGTAAAAGGTATCTTTGTCATTAAGGGTGAGCTTCTTGCTCACATTTTCCAGACTGGAGCTATCCAGATGACAGTAGCATTGGTGTACATTGTTAAATAGCCACCCAAAAGGTCATAGCCACAAATTAGAAGCACTGGTAGTTGTCTTCAATCCCCAACACAATAGATGTGTTCTTTACCTGATACAAGAGTAAAGCAGGAACAGCGAGAGGCAACAGACAAACAAAGGAGGTACATAGGAAGGAGCAGCCAGAAAACACTAATAGGTGCAGACCAGTTGACAAATATCTGCACATTGCTCATGGTAAATCATTAAGTTTCAGTAGCTCTCAAATGACTGTTTCTAAGTGAGTACAATGTCTAAAATTTTAAAAATACTGAGCAAAGTTATTGAGTGTTGGTGAGGGAGTTATTTACAATAATTAGGTAGTGATTTATCCTAGAGGAACAATAGTAAAAGCAATCTTGGAATAGAAAAAGATGTACTTTCCTTCCACCAAGTTAATCAGAGGTGTATAATCTGATAGGATGCTTTGTGTCTTGCCCAGGAATGGCTAATATTATATGAGAATAGCAGAAAATCAATAATAAACAAATAAATTGAAAGAATAAAATATGATATATCTAACTGACATTTCTAATGGAAAGCTTTCAACAGAAGGAGAAAGAAAGTATGATACAGTAAATTTAAAATAAAATATAAGGGAAAGTTCTAACAAATCAGTAATTACAATTCTGTGTTAATTAACCTTGTTGATTAAAAGACAAATGCATTCAACTGGATTTAAGAAAAACAAGATCTAGCCATATGTTGTTTTATAAGAAACACATAAGACATAAACTCAAAAGGAAGGAAAGTGAGGAAGGCTAGCAAAGGGATGAAGAAGTATAAAAGAAAAATAAAAATCAGAAGAGAGACAGAAATTTGAATATCTTAAAATAAATAAAAAGCATACTCAAAAAAGATTAGTAAAAAAAAAAAAAATCCTCTAGCAAAACTAATTAAGAAAAAGAGGACAAAATAAGAAACTTAGAATAGAAATATAAAACAACTGCAGATGCAGCAGAAATTTATTAATAACATAAGACAATATTATAAACAAATAATAGAAAAATTTTCAAAATATTAAAAATTTGACATATTTGGAAAAGTATAAACTAGTAAATGTATTAGCTAGTAAAAGACAGTAATTAGAAACAGCAGCTTGAATAAATGCAGAGGGGGCAAAAAACCATTGGGATGTCATTTAGTGGAAGAAACAAATTAGGAGGAAACTGGTATTTTGCTGGTGGCCCAGTGGCTAAGACTCTGTGTTCCCAAAGCAGGGAGACTGGGTTTGATCCCTGATCAGGGAACTAGATTACACATGCCACTACTAAGATCCAGCACAGCCAAATAAATATTTTTAAGAAGCCCAGTGATAAAGAACTCACGAGCCATTGCAGGGTATGCAAGTGATGCAGGTTTGATCCATGGGTCGGGAAGATCCCCTGGAGAAGAAAAGGGCAACCCACTCCAGTATTCTTGCCTGGAGAATTCCATGGAGAGAAGAACTTGGTAGGTTACAATCCATAGGTTCACAGAGTCTGACATGACTGAAGTGACTTGGCACACACACGCATGGGAATCCTAGAAAAAGTCTCTGGTTAACTGGGCCAAGGTAGTCACCTAGCTGTAATTTTAAGGGGGGAAAAATTGTGTAGAACAACGAGGGATTCCCAGGTGGCTCAATGATAAAGAATATGCCTGCCAATGCAGATGCCAGTTGTATCCCTGGGTTGGGAAGATCCTTTGGAGGAGGAAATGGCAACCCACTCCAGTAGTCTTGCCTGGGAAATCCCATGGACAGTGAACCTGAAGAGCTATAGCCGAGGATAGCAAAGAATCAGATACAATCAAAGGACTGAGCATGTGTGCACACATATAGAACAATGACAAAAGAAACTCACGTGCCACAATCCTGGAGAAATGTCCTGTATTTATATTACTTACAGGGATGAGCTGAAAAATACATGTTGAATCATAAAACACATGCTCCAACTGCAAATGACAAAAGGAGAAAGGACGCCAAATAGTGCTGTGCCACTATTTGTGCTGTATCACTAGTCAATTAATTGCCCTAAGTCCAGGGCACAGAGCTATAATAACCAGGTAAAAGTCAGTCATTCCCCCGACAGAGAGATGGCTTTCTGTCAAAGAGAGACTTTTGCTCATTCTTCCTTTTCTCCGTCTGCAGTTCTCGTTCTCCTTTCATTTAGAATGTGTAATTGCCATGAAGTATAAAATTGTTAAATGGAATAGTGAAGCAGGGTTGTGTTGTATTCAAAGATGTAAAGAAAATGCTTTATGAAAGTCAAAGTAAGTGTTGGGAACTGTGCATACAGGGGCCTGCACTCATTCTTTCACTATACTTTCCAGATGATGTACAGAATATAAAAGAGATTTTTCAGTCCAGGTCCACTAGAAACACACTAAAGACATACTAAGTGTTTGCCAATCATAACAGAGGCTCTACATAATCAACCTGGCTTTCATATTTGAATTTGAATGAGAGGAGGTAACAGATGAAAGTGAACAATGACCAAGGCATCAAAGACCTGATATGCAAATACTAGACCTATAAATCTCTCTGTCAATTTAGAGATAAATAAGGAAAAAAATAAAGTTGCATCTATAAAGAAAAAAAAATCACAGTAAAAAGATGAAAGACCACTACCAGGAAGTCTCAGTGTGAAAACATATTTCCAAAAACAATATTTCATTTAAAAAGTAAGATTTTAGAAAACATTAATTAATTATCCTAGGGAAAACATAGCCTAGAAAGAATAGTGTCTACAAAAAGGCAGAGATAAATGTGAAGTTAGGACAGTATTGAGATAAAGGAGAAAATGAAGAGTATAGAAAATCAGAAAATAATTCAAAGCACCTAAAATGTAACAGCAGAATTTGATGCATATATATTTAATGCAATATGCGTTTAACATATAAAACATAGAACAGGACTAGAAAGAATATCAGACCACTGATAAACAGGAAACATGAGAATCTTTATCAAAATAAAAAGGAAGAAAAATAAAGAAGGGAGAAAATGAATATAGAAAAGAAGGAAATAAATAATAAGAATGAATATAAATTCAACTTAAATATGAAATGTTTCACAGGAAGAAAATAGAATAACAGAAATAAATTATCTAAAAATGACAGTAATGAAAGGGTGAAGAAGAAGGATGAAGTAACGGTAGCAATAGCAATGCAACATTATAAAGCAACATTCCTCCAATTAAAAACCAAAAAGAATAGCAGTGTCCCTGTAAGTGTACTGTAAGTTTACAGTACAGGAAATACTATTCAGTGCACAGAAAATATAACACACACTCTCTGAAAAAACTAAGTGAAGACATTTTTCATCTCTCTGGTGTTTGCAATGATTTTTAAGAATAATGTGAATTTATGGCAGAAAGTGAAGAGGAACTAAAGAGCCTCTTGATGAAGATGAGAGAAGAGAGTGAAAAAGCTGGTTTAAAATTCACCATTTAACAAGCGAAAATGATGACATCTGGTCCCATCACTTAATGGCAAATAGATGGGGAAACAATGGAAACAGTGACAGACTTTATTTTCTTGGGCTCCAAAATCACTGCAGATGGTCACTGTAGCCATGAAATTAAAAGGCACTTGCTTCTTGTAAGGAAAGCTATGACAAACTTAGACAGCATATTAAAAAGTAGAGACATTACTTTGCAGACATAGGTCTCATAGTCAAAGCTATGGTTTTTCCAGTAGTCTTGTATGAATGTGACAGGTGGGCCATAATGAAGGCTGAACATTGAAAAATTGATGTTTTTGAACTATGGTGTTGGAGAAGACTCTTGAGAGTCCCTTGGACTGCAGGAAGATCAAACCAGTCAATTCTAAAGGAAATCGATCATAAATATTCATTGGAAGTACTGATGCTAAAGCTGAACCTCCAATACTTTGGCCACCTAATGCAAAATGCTGACTCACTAGAAAAGACCCTGATGCTGGGAAAGATTGATAGCAGGAGGAAAAGGGGATGACAAAGAATGAGATGATTGAATGCATCACTGACTAAATGGACATAAGTTTGAGCAAATCCTGGGAGATGGTGAAGGTCAGGGAGGCCTGGCGTGATACAATCCAGGGGGTCGCAAAGAGTCAGATAAGATTGAGTGACTAAATAGCAACAACAACTTGAATATAAGTCAAAAGTATTTATTTTGTTTTTCTGCTTTGTTAACTAAAAATATGTCAAATTGGACATAGTCACTTTATTTTTTTCCAGATTTATTGAGGTATATTTAACAAAATTGTATGATATTTAAAGTGTACAACTTGGAAAACTGATGCACGTTAGATACATTCACTTGAAAACTTAGACAAACATAAAAACTGGTCTCTACCTTCTAAATGCCTATAGACCCTGATTCATTTTCAGGTTTCCAAGGAAGGGAACAGGAAATAAAAACATGTGAAAAATCTGAATGTTGCTAAAAACTAGAAAAGACTTCAAGAGTTGTTTTTGGTTTTTTTTTAATTGGAGGATAATTGCTTCACAATACTGTATTTGTTTAAGATAGAAACATATTGAGTCATATTGATGAACTACAATGGACTTAGTCTCATTCCCTCTCATTTAAAAGAGAAGACTGAAGAATACAGTTACAAAACGTTACAATCACAGCCAAACTTGAAGAGTGAATAAACATTTAACAAATACATGTTTACAAATAAACATGTAAATTGTTGCAGTGTTTCAAGACTAGAATCCCTAAATGAAAACTATATGCCAGGGAGCAATCAGCCATGCCAATGGTTTTCCGAGGTAGAGGTGGTGTGGTGGTGGAAACACTCTCTCCCAGGCCAGAATTTAGAGGATTTAGATAAAGATAAAGGGATGAAAATTATATAAATACAAGTATATCTAGTTAGAAAGACAGATTTGCATATACAATATTGTCTTATATCTTATTATATTGCTTTTGTTTTCATGCACGTTTGCTTACTAAGCTGCCTCTTTGCACACTATGGCCTGCAGCCCGCCAGGCTTCTCTATTTATGGGATTCCCCAGGCAAGAATACTGGAGTGGGTTGCCATGCCATCCTCATGGGGGTCTTCTTGATCCAGAAATCAAACTTGCATCTCTTATGTCTCCTGCATTGGCAGGCATGTTCTTCACTGCTAGCACCACCAGGAAGTCCTTTATATTTTTATAACTGCTCTCAAACTTTAAGCAAATAACAAAAACAAAATTCAGAGAATAAAAATGAAACTCTGTAATAAATCATCTAAGAATTTCTCCTACAAGCATATTTGTACATGTAGAAAAGATTTATGCACAGGGATGAAATGATAGGTCTGCGCATAATAGCAAACATCTGGAAATAATCTAGAAGCCTACTAACACAGAGTAATTATATAAATGACGGTACATCTATACAATGAAATAGTGCAGCCCTTAGGGTAAACTGGGGTAGATCTCATTGCACTACAGTATGTGTGATTAAATGAAAATAATACAAGGTATGGAACAATGCCAATGGTATATTCATACATGGTCATTAAAGATGATAGAAATGCATATCTGAAACATTTCTGAATTGAAAGCCACCAAACTATTAAAATTAGTTATCTTTGCACAGTACAGCTGAAGTCTGGAATAACAAAAATCTTTTTCATTGTATTATATTTGTATTGGCTAAAATTCTTGTGTCACAATTATTTTAATAGATATTTTAAAAGAAAACTTGTGAGTGGGCGGTCCTAAGATGGTAGAGGAATAGGACGGGGAGACCACTTTCTCCCTCACAAATTCATCAAAAGAACATTTCAATGCTGAGTAAATTTCACAAAACAACTTGTGAATGCTGGCAGAGGACATCAGGCACCCAGAAAAGCAGATCATTGCCTTCAAAAACAGGTAGGAAGAAATATAAAAGATGGAAAAAATAGACAAAAGAGGTAGGGAGGGAGCTCTGTCCCAGGAAGGGAGTCTTAAAGAGAGAAGTTTCCAGACACCAGGAAACACTCTCACTGCAGAGTCTGTGATGAGCCTTGGAAGCACAGAGGGCAACATAACAGGGAGGAAAAATAAATAAATAATTAAAAGCAACAGATTACGAGCCCAACAGTAACTCCCCCAGTGGAGAAGCAGCGCAGATGCCTGCATCCGCCACTAGCAAGTGGGGGCTGGGCAGGGAGGCACGGGCTGCAGTGCTTTTTAAGAATCAGGCTGGAATGCCCCAAGTGTAACCAGAGCAAACTAACTTGGACTAACAAACCAGTCTTGGATAGCTACCACGCAAAAAGCTCTAACATAAGACACTGCCAGGACCGTGCACAGTACAAAGGGCAGAACAGAATTAGCCAGCTGCAGACCATCCCTCCTCCAGTGACAGACAGCCAGAGCCAGGGGGCAAGCACAGCCCCAGAGAAACATTAACTTCCAAACTTCAAGCAAGCTTCTTTGCTAACTAAGACTTCTTGGGGTTGTTGACAGTCACCATCTGCCTAAGAAGGGGTGCCAGTTGTACACCCAGAAAACTGAGCAGCAGGGACTGGAAAGGTGATAAGTCGCAGCAACCGGGCTCACCAAACACGAGTTGTTTGGACCTGGGAAGGGCACAAAACGCAGGCCCAACCTAGTCTGTGCCTCTGAGGACTACCTGAATGCCTGAACCTGAGCGGCTTAGACCAGGGAGGTGCATGCAGCCCAGGGCCAGCCTCATACGGTTCCCAGCAGAGCAATCTAGAGCCTGAGCAGTGTGGCCATGAGCGGGAGCAGGCCCAGCGTGGCTGAGACACTATGAGCACACACCAGTGTTATTTGTTTGCAGTATCCGTCCTTCCCCAGAGCACGACTGAACAAGTAAGCCTAAAAAAAAAAGGGGTCCACCACCATCCCTCTTGTGTCAGGGCAGAAAACAGACACTGAAGAGACCAGCAAACAGAAGAGTCTAAAACAGAGGGAACCGCCTTGGAAGTATAGATCTTAAGAAATATAAGCCAGACCAAGGAACTATTTGAAAATGAACTAACCACACACTGTCCACAACAACACCAAGGAAAGTCCTAGATATACCTTTATTATTTTTATGATCATTCTTTTTTGTTGTTGTTTTGTTTTTTTCTTCTTTTCTTTTTCTTCTTTTTTTACTTTAACATTTCTTAATTTTTAAGTTCTTAAAGCAAATGCCATATATATTTGTGTGTGTGTGTGTGTGTGTGTTTTAATAATTCTTGTAACTTTGGGGTTTTTTTGTCTTTCTTCTTCTTTTCTTTAATATTGTATTTTTGAAAAGCCAATATCTACTCTAGATTTTTAATCTTTGCTTTTTGGTATTTTTTATCAATTTTGTACCTTTAAAAACCCAATCTTCAGTACCCATTTTTACTTGAGAGTGAGATTACTGGCTTGACTGCTGTCTCCTCCTTTGGACTCTCCTCTTCCTCCACCAGGTTGCCTCTGTCTCCTCCCCTCCCCCTTCTCTTCTCTACCCAACTCTGTGAATCTCTGTGTGTTCCAAACAGTGGAGAACACTTAGGGAACTGGTTACTGGCTGGATCTGTCTCTCTCCTTTTCATTTCCCTCTTTTACCCTCCTGGCCACATCTGTCTCCTTCCTCCCTCTCCTCTTCTCTGTATAACTCCATGAACATCTCTGAGTGATCCAGACAGTGGAGCGCACATAAGGAAGTGATTACTGGCTAGTTTGCTCTCTCCTCTTCTGATCCCAACTCATCTCATTCCAGTCACCTCTAACTACCCCCTCCCTCTTCTCTTCTCCATGTAACTCAGTGAACCTCTCTGGATGTCCCTCAATGTGGAGAAACTTTTCATCTCTAACCTAGATGTTTTATCATTGGTGCTGTATAGATGGAGACGCCTTGAGGCTACTGTAAAAATAAAACTGAAAACCAAAAGCAGGAGGCTTAAGTCCAAATCCTGAGAACATCAGAGAACTCCTGACTCCAGGGAACATTAATTAATAGGAGCTCATCAAATGCCTCCATACCTATACTGAAACCAAGCACCACCCAAGGGCCAACAAGTTCCAGAGCAAGACATACCATGCAACTTCTCCAGCAACACAGGAACACATCCCTGAGCTTCAATATACAGGCAGCTCAAGTTACTCCAAAACCATTGACATCTCATAACTCACTACTGGACACTTCATTGCACTCCAGAGAGAAGAAATCCAGCCCCAGCCACCAGAACTCCGACACAAGCTTCCCTAACCAAGAAACCTTAACAACCCCATCCACAGTGAGGAAACTCCATAATAAAGAGAACTCCACAAGTTCCCAGAATACAGAAAGGCCACCCCAAATGCAGTAATATAACCAAGATGAAGAGACAGAGGAATACCCAGCAGGTAAAGAAACAGGAAGAAAAGTTATGACCAACCTCGATAGTATATTAAAAAGCAGAGACATTACTTTGCCACCTAAGATGTTTTAGTCAAGGCTATGGTTTTTCCTGTGGTCATGTATGGATGTGAGAGTTGGACTGTGAAGAAGGCTGAGCACCGAGGAATTGATGTATTTGAACTGTGGTGTTGGAGAAGACTCTTGAGAGTCCCTTGGACTGCAAGGAGATCCAACCAGTCCATTCTGAAGGAGATCAGTCCTGTGTGTTCTTTGGAAGGAATGATGCTAAAGCTGAAACTCCGGTACTTTGGCCACCTCATGAGAAGAGTTGACTCATTGGAAAAGACTCTGATGCTGGGAGGGATTTCGGGGCAGGAGGAGAAGGGGACGACAGGATGAGATGGCTGGATGACATCATGGACTCGATGGATGTGAGTCTGAGTGAACTCTAGGAGAATGTGATGAACAGGGAGGCCTGGCGTGCTGTGATTCATGGGGTCGCAAAGAGTCAGACACGACTGAGCAACTGAACTGAACTGAACTGAAGGAAACAGGATAAATGCCCACCAAACCAAGCAAAGAGGAACAGATATGGAATCTACCTGATAAATAATTCCAAATAATGATAGTGAAAATGATCCAAAATCTTGAAATCAAAATGGAATCATAGAAAAATAGTCTGGAGACAAGGATTGAGACGATGCAAGAAAGGTTTAACAAGGACCTAGAAGAAATTTTAAAAAAGAGTCAATATATTATGAATAATGCAATAAATGAGATCAGAAACACTCTAGAGGCAACAAATAGTAGAATAACAGGGGCAAAAGATAGGATTAGTGAAATAGAAGATAGAATGATAAAAATTAATGAATCAGAGAGGAAAAAAGAAAAATTAATAGAAATGAGGACAATCTCAGAGACCTCCAGGACAACATGAATCGCTCCAACATTCAAATTATAAAAGTCCCAGAAGAAGACAAAAAGAAAGACCATGAGAAAATACTTGAGGAGATAATAGTTGAAAACTTCCCTAAAGTGGGGAAGGAAATAATCACCCAAGTCCAAGAAACCCAGAGAGTCCCAAACAGGATAGACCCAAGGCGAAACACCCCAAGACACATTAATCAAATTAGCACAGATCAAACATATAGAATAAATATTAAAAGCAGCAAGGGAAAAACAAAAAATAACACACAAGGGGATTCACATAAGGATAACAGCTGATCTTTCAATAGAAACTCTTCAGGCCAGGAGGGAATGGCAAGACATACTTAAAGTGATGAAAGAAAATAACCTACAGCCCAGATTACTGTACCCAGCAAGGATCTCATTCAAATATGAAGGAGAAATCAAAAGCTTTACAGACAAGCAAAAACTAACAGAATCCAGCACCACCAAACCAGCTCTCCAACAATTGCTAAAGGATATTATCTAGACAGGAAACACAGAAAGGGTATATAAACCCAAACCCAAAATAATAAAGTAAATGGCAACAGGATCATACTTATCAATAATTACCTTAAACGTAAATGGGTTGAATGCCCCAGCCAAAAGACAAAGACTGGCTGAATTGGTTACAGAAACAAGACCACTATATATGTTGTCTACAAGAGACCCACCTCAAAACAAGGGACACATACAGACTAAAAGTGAAGGGCTGGAAAAAGATATTCCATGCAAATAGAGACCAAAAGAAAGCAGGAGTAGTTATACTCATATTAGATAAAATAGACTTTACAACAAAGGCTGTGAAAAGAGACAAAGAAGGCCACTACATAATGATCAAAGGATCAATCCAAGAAGAAGATATAACAATTATAAATATATATGCACCCGACTTAGGAGCACCACAATATGTAAGACAAATGCTAATAAGTATGAAAGGGGAAATTAACAATAACACAATAATAGTGGGAGACTTATACCCCACTCACACCTATGGAAAGATCAACTAAAGAAAAAAATTAACAAAGAAACACAAACTTTAAATGATACAATAGACCAGTTGGACCTAATTGATATCTATAGGACATTTCACCCTAAAACAATGAATTTCACCTTTTTCTCAAGTGCTCATGGAACCTTCTCCAGGATAGATCACATCCCAGGCCATAAATCTAGCCTTGATAAATTCCAAAAAATTGAAATCATTCCAAGCATCTTTTCTGACCATAATGCATTAAGATTAGATCTCAATTACAGGAGAAAAACTATTAAAAGTTCCAACATATGGAGGCTGAACAACACGCTTCTGAATAACTAACAAATCACAGAAGTCAAAATGTGCATAGAAATGAATGAAAATGAAAATGCAACAGCCCCAAACCGGTGGGACACTATAAAAGCAGTGCTAAGGGGAAAGTTCATAGCAATACAGGCATACCTCAAGAAACAAGAAAAAAGTCAAATAAATAAATAACCTAACTCTACACCTAAAGCAACTAGAAAAGGAAGAAATGAAGAACCCCAGGGTAAGTAGAAGGAAAGAAATCTTAAAAATTAGAGCAGAAATAAATGAGAAAGAGACCATAGTAAAAATTAACAAAGCAAAAAGTTGGTTCTTTGAAAGGATAAATAAAACTGACAAACTATTAGCCAGAGTCATCAAGAAACAAAGGGAGAAAAATCAAATCAACAAAATTAGAAATGAAAATGGAGAGATCACAACAGACAACACAGTAATACAAAGGATCATAAAAGACTATTATCAGCAATTATATGCCAATAAAATGGACAACATGGAAGAAATGGACAAATTCTTAGAAAAGTACAACTTTCCAAAACTGAATCAGGAAGAAATAGAAAATTTTAACAGACCCATCACAAGCATGGAAAATGAAACTGTAATAAAAAATCTTCCAGCAAACAAAAGCCTGGGTCCAGACGACTTCACAGCTGAATTATACCAAAAATTTCGAGAAGAGCTAACACCTATCCTACTCAAACTCTTCCAGAAAATTGCAGAGGAAAGTAAACTTCCAAACTCATTCTATGAGGCCATCATCACCCTAATACCAAAACCTGACAAAGATGGCACAAATAAAGAAAACTACAGGCCAATATCACTGATGAACATAGATGCAAAAATCCTTAACAGAATTCTAGCAATCAGAATCAGAATCCAGTAAAACACATTAAAAAGATCATACACCATGACCACGTGGGCTTTATCCCAGGGATGCAAGGATTCTTCAATATCCACAAATCAATCAATGTAATTCACCATATTAACAAATTAAAAAATAAATGCCATATGATTAGCTCAATGGATGCAGAGAAAGCCTTTGACAAAATTCAACATCCATTTATGATTAAAACTCTCCAGAAAGCAGGAATAGAAGGAACATACCTCAACATTAATAAAAGCTATATATGACAAACCCACAGCAAACATTATCCTCAATGGTGAAAAACTGAAAGCATTTCCCTAAATCAGGAATAAGACAAGGGTGCCCACTTTCACCACTACTATTCAACATAGTTCTGGAAGTTTTGGCCACAGCAATCAGAGCAAAAAAAAGAAATAAAAGGAATCCAAATTGGGAAAGAAGATGTAAAATTCTCACTGTTTGCAGATGACGTGATCTTCTACATAGAAAACCCTAAAGACTCCACCAGAAAATTATTAGTGCTAATCAATGAATATAGTAAAGTTGCAGGATATAAAATCAACACACAGAAATCCCTTGCATTCCTATACACTAATAATGAGAAAGTAGAAAAAGAAATTAAGGAAACAATCCCATTCACCATTGCAATGAAAAGAATAAAATACTTGGGAATATATCTACCTAAAGAAACTAAAGACCTATATATAGAAAACCATAAAACACTGATGAAAAACATCAAAGAGGACACTAATAGAAGGAGAAATATACCATGTTCATGGATCAAAAGAATCCATATAGTGAAAATGAGTATACTACTCAAAGCAATCTACAGATTCAATGCAATCCCTATCAAGCTACCAGCGGTATTTTTCACAGAGCTAGAACAAATATTTTCACAATTTGTATGAAAATACAAAAAAAAAAAAAAAAAACCTTGAATAGCCAAAGCAATCTTGAGAAAGAAGAATGGAACTGGAGGAATCAACCTGCCTGACTTCAGGCTCTACTACAAAGCCACAGTCATCAAGACAGTATGGTACGGGGACAAAGACAGAAATATAGATCAATGGAACAAAATAGAAAGCCCAGAGATAAATCCACACACCTATGGACACCTTATCTTCAACAAAGGAGGCAAGAATATACAATGGATTAAAGACAATCTCTTTAACAAGTGGTGCTGGGAAAACTGGTCAACCACTTGTAAAAGAATGAAACTAGATCACTTTCTAACACCACACACAAAAATAAACTCAAAATGGATTAAAAATCTAAATGTAAGACCAGGAACTATAAAACTCCTAGAGGAGAACATAGGCAAAACACTCTCTGACAGAAATCACAGAGGATCCTCTATGATCCACCTCCCAGAATACTGGAAATAAAAGCAAAAATAAACAAATGAGATCTAATTAAAGTTAAAAGCTTCTGCACAACAAATAAAACTATAAGCAAGGTGAAAAGACAGCCTTTGGAATGGGAGAAAATAATAGCAAATGAAGCAACTGACAAATAACTAATCTCAAAAATATACAAGCAACTTATGCAGCTCAATTCCAGAAAAATAAATGACCCAATCAAAAATGGGCCAAAGAACTAAATAGACGTTTCTCCAAAGACATATAGATGGCTGACAAACACATGAAACGATGCTCAACATCACTCATTATCAGAGAAATGCAAATCAAGACCACAATGAGGTATCACTTCACACCAGTCAGAATGGCTGTGATCCAAAAGTCTACAAGTAATAAGTGCTGGAGAGGGTGTGGAGAAAAGGGAATCCTCTTACACTGTTGGTGGGAATGCAAACTAGTACAGCCACTATGGAGAACAGTGTGGAGATTCCTTAAAAAACTTCAAATAGAACTGCCTTATGACCCAGCAATTCCACTGCTGGGCATACACACCAAGGAAATCAGAATTGAAAGAGACACGTGTACCCCAATGTTCATAGCAGCACTGTTTATAATAGCCAGGACATGGAAGCAATCTAGATGTCCATCAGCAGATGAATGGATAAGAAAGCTGTGGTACATATATACAATAGAGTATTACTCAGCCATTAAAAAGAATACATTGGAATCGGTTCTAATGAGGTGGATGAAACTGGAGCTGATTATACAGAGTGAAGTAAGCCAGAAAGAAAAACGCCAATACAGTATACTAACATATATATATATATAGAATTTAGAAAGATGGTAATGATGACCTGTATGCGAGACAGCAGAAGAGACACAGATGTAAAGAGCAGACTTTTGGACTCTGTGGGAAAGGGAGAGGGTGGGATGATTTGGGAGAATGGCATTGAAACCTGTATACCATCATGTAAGAAACGAACCGCTAGTCTAGGTTCGATACAGGATACAGTATGCTTGGGGTTGGTGCACTGGGATGACCCAGAGAGATGATATGGTGTGGGAAGTGGGAAGGGGGTTCAGGATTGGGAACTCATGTACACCTGTGGTGGATTCATGTCATGTATGGCAAAACCAATACAGTATTGTAAAGTAAAAAAATAAAAATAAAATAAATAAATTTAAAAATAAATAAATAAAAGAAAACTTGCTTACATCAAAATTTAGAGTTGACTATATGTAAAATGACTATGAAACCTGAAAAACCATATAGATACATTCAACTAATATGTCTATCACGTGTATCAGTGTTTATGATTACTTAGAATTTTAAGTAAACAATTTCAGAAATTGGAATAAAATCAGATTTAAAACTTGAGATTAGTTTTTGCTATAATAAATGTTCTTAGTTTCTCAGCTGTGTCTGACTCTCTGCAACCCCATGGACCGTAACCAGCAGGCTTCTCTGTCCATGGAATTCTCCAGGCAAGAATACTGGATTGGGTTGCCAGTGTTCTTCTCCAGGGATCTTTCCAAGCCAGGGATCAAACTTAGGTCTCCTGCATTGCAGGCAGATTCTTTACTGTCTGAGCCACCAGAGAATTAATACCAGTTATCAAAAGCAAGGTTTCATTCCTAGGAGGAAAGCAACAGCTTTACACATCTAATTCAAGCTTTACAAATCAATTGGCCAAATGAAAATAATGAGCTAACTGTAGCTTCACTGTGCAAGTAATTGGGGATGAGGATGGGAATAGCTGCCAACATATATCAGATAAGATTGAGGAAACTGACTACAGATCTCCAAATACTACAGAACCATTGGAGTACATGGCCTACCAGGTGTCACACAACTTTAAAATATGACCTTGTATGTAGAGAGGGTGAAGAGGTAAAATCCTTTTTAGTGATATGATTTTTTTAAATAAAAGAGACTTTTTAAATAGTGTGCTTGCATTTACAAGTCAATGAAAGAAATGTCAGCCCTGTAGTAATAGTAATTTGTCACCCCAAGTCCATTAGTCCTTTCTTCTATAATAACTAAGTTTTATTAACATATATTATCATCCAGTTAGTCTAACAATTTCTAGTCTCTCTTGTAACTTAGTATGGTCAAACGGCCAAGTTCTCACCAATGAAGGGAAATGGTTTGTCCCGGACTCCATTTGCTCTCCCCTCCCCACCACCTTTTATCAGTCTGAAGCTCAGACATGTTATCAACATAACAGCATAACTGTAACCAAGAAAGTGTGGAAAATCCCTAGGTGATAGTAGAGCAAAAGTGTGTAAGAAACCCAGATCTCTGAATCCTTCCTGGAACAAAGTTTTTAGGATGAAAAATAAATTCCTATTGCACTGAAACCACTGTATTCATAGGTTCTTTTTGCAGCAATTTAGCCTTTATTCTACCTAAATACACCTTTATTCTATATCAAGATATCGAACCTCTGATGCAGTAACTTGACTCACATCAGAGGTAAAATCAGCAGTTGTCTTCAGGTTCTGATTATATTCCTCAACACTCCTCAATGTCTTTTCCCTAGGTATATTTTAACCCAGATATTTTTATGTCTCTGATACCTTTGAAATAACCACCTGTCTCAGAATCAATTTCTAATTTTTTCTACAATAGTAATACTTGGCAATAAGGGTTTCTAAGACACTGTATGAAACAGTATGTTGCCTGAATTGATCATTCGGGAAAAAAAAAAAAACACACACACACAACACAGCCTGGAAGCCTTATATGGATCCTTGCCTCTGAATTCAGAGACTCATTATCTTTTTAAGTCTATGATGTGTTAATTTTATCAAGACTATAAAAGTGAAATTAAAATAGTGTATGAAAATATTTTGCATAGAATCTGGTACCTACAGAAACCCTATAATCTAGCTAATCCCTTTCTTTCCCTTTCTCTGCTTCCTTATCTGGTTGCCAAAAAATTAAAATATTTTCTTTAAAAATACTGGAACTAAAACTATTATATTACTCTATGTCTTGGGGTGGAGGAAAAGAAATAAAGATATAAAACAATAGATTTTAATTAATATTTTTCTTAAAGTATAAACAATTAATAGATTGTGTTTAACAGTACCCGATCTGAGTCAAAAAGTGAAACAGTAACCATGGAAACTCTATGAACAGATATTCAAGTTAACAATGAATTAAGTACAATTGAATATGAATATTTATTCAAGAGAGCTTCCTTGGTGACTCAGGTGGTAAAAAATCCACCTGCAATTCAGGAGACTCAGGTTCAATCCCTGGATCAGGAAGATCCTCTGGAGAAGGGAATGGCTACTCACTCCAGTATTCTTGCCTGGAGAATCCTGTGAACAGAGAAGCCTGGTGGGCTATAGTCCATGGGGTCATGAAAAGTTGGACATTTTTGAGCAACTAAGCATGCATGCAACAACTGTAACTTTTCTTTTACACATAGGCAGTATATAGGCTTCCCAGATGATTCAGTGGTAAAGCATCTGCCTGCAATGCAGGAGACCAGGGTTCAATCCCTGGGTCAGGAATCTCCCCTGGAGAAGGAAATGGCAACTAACTCCAACAGTCTTGCCTGGGAAGTCCCACGAACAGGGGAGACTGGTGGAGTACAGTCCATGGGGTCACAAAGAGTTGGAAACAACTGAGTGACTAAAAAACAAACAAAAATATGCATGCATAAGCATACAAACAACCACATAATATATGTTATATATATATATTTGTATTTATATGTGGTATACAATATCTTTTAATAATTATAATTAATACAGCAAAATTATGTATTTATTACCATGGCAATGATAATATAATATAGTATACTAATGTGAATAAAGAAACTAAAGTAATATAATAGGGATAATATAATATAATAGCAATTTTCAAAATTCAGGTTACTAATATTTCTTTTATAAAATAAAGCCCATATGCAAATTCCAGATTATAGGTAGATTAGCATAAGAATAAAAATCTTGATTTCTGCCTCTTTTTATGCCATATTTCCCAGAAATATTCTTTAAGTTACTATAAATACAGTATTCTAATCTGGTAAAATTTTGTACCCTTAATACACCAAAGGAGTCTTTCATTTTTCACATTTGTGTCCTTAATAGTAAGTTTTCACTGCTTAAAATTTCTTATTCCTTTCCCTATAGAAATCCTTTCAACCCAGCTTGTAACTTTACTTCACCACTGAGCCTTCTTTGGCTATCTTTCCAGGGCTAGCTTCAGTAATTCTTTGAATCTATTTTGTGATATTACACATTAAAATAGCTCCAAAATAGTGAGTATGCCAGTCATCTGGCAAATTGTAATACTATGTTTTAGGAAGTCTGCTGATGGAGAAATTGAGTCAAAGAGCCCAATGTCACAAGCTCAGTAAATGATGGAACCACAATCTTAGATCAAGTCTGTTTGACTTCATTCTCCAATACAGCATACCACGAATTGAAGAAAATGTTCCTGACATCCAAATCAGCTTGGAAATTTCAAACGGAATTTTTTTTTGCATCTTCTAAAATTTAAAAAGTTTAATTTCATTCCACTTTGCAAATATTTGTGGTTGTTTTAATTTATTTTTGAATTAATTTTGACTGAAAGTTAATTACTTTACAATATTGTATTGGTTTTGCCATACATCAACATGAGTCTGTCACAGGTGTACACGTGTTCCCCATCCTGAACCCTCCACTCTCCTCCCTCCCCGTACAATCCCTCTGGGTCATCTCAGTGCACCAGCCTCAAGCATCCAGTATCACGCACCAAACCTGGACTGGCTATTCGTTTCATATATGACATTATACATGTTTCAATGCCATTATCCCACCCTTGCCCTCTCCCACAGAGTCAAACAGAAATTAGATGTGTGTTTTTCTATAATACTACCTATCAATGGCAGAAATAATTTGAAATATGTATTTTGACTAGGTTTGGAGTTACAGGAGTGAAGGGTACTGACAAAGTCTCTACCAACCAAAGATTTGATTCTTCTGAGAAGAGTAAATAAATGATTTCAAAGAGCAATAAGTGCCAAGAAGAAAAAAAAAAGAAAAATAAGTAACATGACAGAAAGTAATGGAGGTTATAGAATCCTTATTCACATCTGAGAAGCCTCTCTTACACCGAAATGATTAGTAAGATCCTACTATGGAAGTTTCCTAGAGGAAGAAGTTTTAAGCAGAGACCATAGCAAATATAAATGCCCTGAGATAAGAACAAGACTGATGGAGCTGAGTAACAAACAGAGGGCCTGTGCAACTGAAGAATTTTGTGTAATTGCAAACTAACATGACACGATGTCTGAGACAAAGGCTGGAGCCAGATTACATAGGTCTTGTATTTTTATTATAAACTCAGTAAGAAGCTACTGGAAGACTTTAAGCAGAAGGTAACATGGGAATGTGTGTGTGTGTGTGTATGTGTGTGTGTGTGTGTGTGTGTGTTAAAGATTCCAGGAATGAGTAAAGAATAAAGCATGGGCTGTGGGGCCCTAAATGGGAAACCTTAAAAAGAAAGGGGGCTAGCTTTGCGCTCAGAAACTAAGATGGTGCCTGGCGGAAGAGATGGGGGCGTGGTCTATTTGTTTGTCAAAGTTTTTGATTGGCTCTCTTGATTTCCATGCAAGTAAACAGCGCATGATCTCCATAGACTCCTGTTATAATGAAGGCACGTGATGATTTGACCTTTAACGTGATTGGTGCAACTATGGAAAGTCCCTTGCAAACCCCCCTGCTTGCCTATGTAAGCTAGGAGCTTGCGGTAATAAAACAGAACTGCTCAGACAGAACCCCTGTCATGATTGTCTCTCGCTCACGGGGGTGGGGGTGAGGTGGGGGTAGGGGATGGGGGAGTGGGGAGTGGGGGAGGGAGCTGGCCCACCCCCTCCTCTCCTCGGGACCCCTCGGCTTTGCTGAGGGAAGTTCCACTGCCTCTCTCTTTCTGTGGAGCAACTCCCACAATGGGCTAAGGAACAGGCATAAGGACAGGTAGATCAGTGATGAGGTTACTACCATGGTCAAAGTAAGAAATGATGTGATGGTAGTTAGGAACAAAATGGAGATGAGGGAAAACACATGGACTTGGGACTCTATCCAGAGAGATAATACCCATAAAACTTGCCAATGGATTCGATATGGGAATAAAGAATAGGGAGGAACTGAGGAGGACTCGTAACTCTGTCTATGAGTCCTAAGCAGCTAAGCACAGTGGCTTCCCTGGTGGCTCAGATGGTAAAGAATCTACCTGATATGCAGGAGATCTGGGTTCAATCCCTGGGTTAAGAAGATCCCCTAGAGAAAGAAATGGCAACCCACTCCAGTATTCTTGCCTGGAGAATCCCCACAGACAGAGGATCCTGGTGGGCTACAGTTCACAAGGTCACAAAGAATCAGACATCACTGAGTGAGCAGCTAAGCATAGCAGTGTACATTGAAACTAAATAAACTTGAATTCAAACCCAGGCTAAACCATTAATTAGCTTTCATACCTTGATCAACCAATTTGTCCTCTCTTAGCTTCACTTTCCTCAACTAGAAATTGAGACAATATTCACCTTCAGATATAATAAATGGATTGAATTAAATGATACTAAAATCATTAACATAGTGCCAGTATATAGTGATCATTTGATAAAGCTCGTTATTAGTATTAATACTTTGTTTACCTCATACTGAAAACCACCAATTAAATTGCAAGTTTTGCTGGAATCAAAAATTGTCTCAAATCAATTCCATTGTATTAGTTCTGCTAAAAATAAACAGTTCAATTCAGTTGCTCAGTTGTGCCCAACTCTTGCAACCCCATGGACTGCAGCACTCCAGGCCTCCCAGTCCATCACCAACACCCAGAGTTTACTGAAACTCATGCCTATTGAGTAAGTGATGCCATCCAACCATTTCATCCTCTGTCGTCCCCTTCTCCTCCTGCCCTCAATATTTCCCAGCATCAGGGACTTTTTAAATGAGTCATCAGGTGGCCAAAGTACTGGAATTTCAGCTTCAGCATCAGCCCTTCCAATAAATATTCAGGACTGATTTCCTTTAGGATGGACTGTTTGGATCTCCTTGTTATCCAAGGGACTCTCAAGACTCTTTTCCAACACTACAGTTCAAAAGCATCAATTCTTCAGCACTCAACTTTATACTCCAAATCTCACATCCATACATGACTACTGGAAAAACCATAGCCTTGATTAGATGGATCTTTGTTCCAAAGTAATGTCTCTGCTTTTTAATATCCTGTCTAGGTTGGTCATAACTTTTCTTCCAAGAAGTAAGTGTCTTTTAATTTAAAAAGTACCAGAAATTCAATGCCATTCATCAAATATCAAATGGTCACTTAGTACAAATTACTGTGGAAGACACAAGAAAATTAAAAATAAACAAGAAACAGTCCTTGATCTTAGATATCTCAAAGTCTAGCAAGAGAAAAATAGAGGTAACAATTACTCTAAAGTGAGTCAAATACAACAATGTACTACCTATTACAGCAGCTTGGGGGCATCCCAGGTGGCCCTAATGATAAAATGTGGGGTCCTAAATGGGAAACCTTAAAAAGAAAGGGGCTAGCTTTGCGGTCGAAAACCTAAGATGGCGCCTGGCAGAAGAGATGGGGGCAGGGTCTATGTTGTCTGTCAAAGTTTTTGATTGGCTCTCTTGATTTGTGTGCACGTAGACAGTGTGTGATCTCCATAGACTCCTGTTATAATGAAGGTGCATGATGATTTGACCTTTAACGTGATTGGTGCAACTATGGAAAGTCCCTCCTAAAACCCTCTTGTTTGTCTGTATAAGCTGGGAGTTTGCAACAATAAACCGGAACTGCTTCGATGGAACCCCTGTCGCCTCTGATTGTCTCTCGCTCGCCAAGGGGCTGGGTTGGCAGACAGCAGGCTCACCTCTCTTCGGGGAACCCCTTAGCTTTGCTGAGGGCAGTTCCACTGCCTCTACTCTTTCTGCGGAGCACCCCCGCAATAAAAATCTCACCTGCCAATGCAGGAGACATAAGAGACCAGGGTTTGATCCCTGGGTGGGAAAGATCCCCTGCAGGAGGAAATGGCAACCCACTCCAGTATTCTTGCCTGGAGAATTCCATGGACAGAGGACTCTGGCTGGCCACAGTCCATAGCATTGCCAAGAGTCTGACAAGTGATTTAGCACACACAGACACATTAGGATAGCTTACATATGATTCAGGGAACATGTATTTTTGGATGAAGATATATATTAGAGAAAGCTATAGGGGAAAAGGTTGTATAGGTCATCTGTGGAAGTTCAGTTCAGTCTCTCAGTCACATCCCACTCTTTGCAACTCCATGGACTGCAGCACGCCAGGCTTTCCTGTCCTCACCAGCTCCCAGAGCTTGTTCAAACTCAGTGTTGTAGCGACACATTCCAGGAAACAAACTTACTCTGAAGGACAGTGCAGATAGTGGAGTGCAGTTTATTACACCAGTGGGCCCAAGGCAGTCTCCTCTTTGCCAAGGACCCTGATTGACTTTGTGAAAACTTTAAAAACCTCAAGTGTACTGCTCAAGCCCCACCCCCAAATTCCTTAAACCCATCCTGGAAAGTGTTAAAGGGAGATACAATCAGGTTACAGCCATGATTCATAATCAGAAGGGTCAGCCGGTTATACATTGTAGCCTACACCAATGGGTGCCATAAAGATGACAAAGGTGATTGACCACATAGGGACTATTACATTCTTCTTGGCAACAGGAAATCTTGGCATGGAATCTGGTGTTTATCAATGCAGTAGGCCAATTCAGCTGTAGGTATGTTATCCCCATGGCTACCAGGCACATAATCCAAAGCTCACTGAAAGTGCAAGACTGAGATTCCTTCTTTTTCAAGATGGAGTCAGCTTGGCCTGTTCCTTTCCTCCCTCATCATGTCCATTGAGTTGGTAATGCCATATAATCATCTCATCCTCTGTTGTCCCTTTCTCCTCCTGCCTCTGTGAAAAAGGGACTATAAAAGGAAAGGGCATTCTAAACTGAAGGAACATCAGCAAAGAGAATATAAAGGAAACATATTTGGACTGTTTTCTGGACTAAGAGTAGTCTAATGTAACAAGTGCAAGGTGTAAAGGAGAGATGGGCAGGGGTGTGAGATACTGGGGAGGAAGGAGCAGGACCCTGCTCTATCCCTGTTTGCTCAGCTCCAGTCTAGGCTGAGGCAAGATATGTGAAAGGGTTTGAATGCCAGGTTATAGGGTTTAGGAGTTATTACCATACACAGTGGAGTGTCAGAATTATCAGAGACTTTTAAGCAGAATTATCAGAGACTTTTGATCAAATTTATGTTTAAAAAATATTACCTTTTGGCATTTGAAGTTTAAATTGAATAAAAGCTGCTAGAAAAGTAAAATGAATTCAGAGTCTGCAGGTTTGTGTTTTGTTTTGTTTTGTTTTGTTGATGGAAGTGCTACACACTTGATCATTATTAAGCATATGGTTTTGTCATGCTTTTTTTTTCCTCATAGTCAGTCATGGGCTAAGTCAAGGTCAAAAAAACAAGTCAGAGACATAAACCAAGCCCACAGTTGCTGATTCTCAGTTCAGTACTTATGCAGCTAAATAATGTGAAAATGTGCCTGGATGCTGCCTGATAGAGGAAGGTTCCATTTTTTATTTAAAAATTACTTTCATATGCACAAAACAAATTATAAGAGCTGCACCACTTTAATCAATCTGTATTGCTAGAAGTAGGCTCTATAGCTATTAAAAAACTTCTACTTCCTGAGACTTCTTCATGCGCATGCAGCTTAGTCATGCCTCCTTGAGCACATGGAGGCATGAATAAACTTTAAAGGAGAAAGAGGAATATCCCTTCACTGGTTTTGTAAACACAGCAGCGGATGTGTTTGCCCTGAAGGGAGAGATCTGCCACTTTGTAAGTTAAGCCTGAGTGAATCGCAGGGCTTCCAGACAGATACTCAGGAAATACATCCGCAACGTTTTAAAATAAAATTATTACCCTCCTCCCAGAGCAGAGGATATAGGGCAGCTGGCTATTGGGGAAGAAGGGCTAAAATGTTCAAGCAGAATGCTACGTGCCTTCCATAATCATCTGAGTCTGTGAGAGCAGCTTTATACAAAAACTTATATATAAAATGAGGAATCAGAATTAAGATGTCTTACCCAAGGTCAAGTAGTCATTAAGTGGAAGAAATGCCACTGTCTCCCTGGCCTTGTGATGGCATATGTGATAGGTTTTTCTTTCTGACCACTCCACACATAATGAAAGCAAACCCTGGTGATTAGGCATGCGTTCACCCTGTTTCCAGATTATCTGTCCCAAGAAGTCTTTTACTGTACATTTTTCCTCTTTGCTTCCTTCCTTCCAGAGACAAATGTATTCTGTGCAAACACAAAATAAATTTCCTATTAATTCATCTATCCATTCATTCAGCGAATTTCTATTAAGTATCTAAGAACTAAGTACTATGACAAAAGTCCCCAGAAGTTCCTAATTAAAGAACAGAGTGGAAGAGAAGGATACTAAGTATATAACCACCAGAAAACATAGGAAATATTTTTTGCTTTTTCAAAGAATAAGAGAATCATAGATGGAATGAGATGATTGACACTCTTCCCCTTTAAATAATTGAATGCATACTGCTTAATGTTTTCTTAAGCCTTTAAGAAACACCAGTGGACACATTGACATATTTGAAATCACTTCCTAATCTTGCCATAAGTTAAATGAAATATCAGCTGTGTGATGGGAGTTGGGAGTTTTCACAAAACACTTGCTGATCTGACAAAATTTGCAATTCTCATAATTTGAATCAAACTATTAAACCACAAAAGCTGCAACATTATTTGAAGAGAGTGAATCCCAGTTAAAATCACATTAATTCACTAGCAGGATTCATTTATTTCGATTAACTTGTTGCTAAATCAGACTCTTCAGACATTGATGCTGAAAAAGGTGACTTCAGTGAGCTTTTGGATTGTCAGTAGATTCCTCTTCAACATTCTTCCTTGTTGTCTTTAAAAGGAATTCTCAAGAGTAAGCTGCAGTAGAAGTATGACAAAGTGTCTTTGAAATGAATAGTTTCTAGAAATCATTCCTCTGAAGAGACAGGAAAAAAAAAAAATGTGCTTATCCTTTTCCTCAAACTATACAAAGACAAAAGACCAATAAAATAAACTACCTGAATCTAAAAATCCACTTACCTCTGAAAAACTAGGTAATTAAATGTCATTTAAAATTTATACAAAGAATTTACTCTGGCCTAATATAAAATCTTGAAGTTATGAATCAGTTATTATTTACCCATGAAAGAGATTTTAGAGCAGCACAAGTCTTTCAAGTTGTTTTCAGTACTTTTTTCTTCTGACTTTTTCCATTTAGAATGAAGTCAACAAAGAACATTTTATAAGTAAAAAAAGTATCTGCATTCAATGCTATATACTAAATAATAAATTTAGGTTTATGGATTATGTCTCAAATGAATTCGAAAAGATCATTATAATACTTTTAAAAAAATCCTGAATGTTTCTATTGTGTGTGTGTGTGTGTGTGTGTGTGTGTATGCCATCTTCTTCAAAGCCTGCAATGCTTGAAAAATCTCTAAACTTAGAATTGGATAAGAGCAGGATGCTTACACTTTGTTTATAATTAGTCTGTGGTCATTGACATTAAGAGTAGTGTGGTCATGACCTCTTCAGGTTTTGGAGGAGGCTTGTTCTAGGCTTATGCTATGTGTGCCTCTGAGAAGCAGGGGACTGAGGCTCCCCTGAGTAATGAAATCCAATGGAGTCCTGAGCCCAGTGACTGGACATTGGATGACACCAACAGACACAAATCGACTAGCACAATCTGAGATTTAAAAAAAAGGCCAGGGTCACAATTGCATCCTTACCTTTTCAGTGTTCTAACTTACCAAGAGCTCTCTTTGATGTTGCACTTGGTGGCCCTATTCATGCCTGTCTTGTCTGATGGATCCATTAGCTTAATTACTGACTTGTCTCCCTTAACATTTTGCAGACCTTATTACTATTAACTACATTTCACAAAGCTTGGCTCACAAGTCTTCTGCATCAGAATCATTCAAGAAATTGTTAAAAATGCAGTTTATTACAGACTTATTGTCTGAAGATATAGCTGAAAAAAATCTTTCTTTTAAATAGTACCGAAGGTGTTACCCCCCGGCCAAGGTGATGCAGAAGAGCTGTTGATTTACAACATGACAAATTTTGATTCCAGAACTTGGCATCATGCCTTCAGCCATAAAATATGGACCAATACTGTACTGAATTTTCAGTTTATTGATGAGTTTCCCTAATTCCCTAGATAACATGCAGAAATGACAAAACAATGAAGAGCAGAGGGTGTAAAGTGAGGTAAGCCCAAGTTCAATCTGCCTCAGTATCTTCACCCATAGAACAGAAAAATCAATAGTACCTCACATGACCTGGCTATATTCTACTCTGGGATATAAATGTCTTAAAATAGAAGATCTAGACTATCTATATTACTCTGTATACTCAGCACTTCAGAGAGCACCAACTGATAGTGATTATTCAAAATATATTAATTTTAAGTTTGCTATAGAAACTACTTCGTGAAATGTTACATCAAATTATAATGAGACTTGTAAACTGAACTGTTATTATTTTAAAATATAAGAATGTTCAAAATAGGAGAAATTAGTTATAATAGGTGACTTCTGGTTTCCTTAAGGAGGAAAATAGGGGAATAACAAATTTTCTTCAAGACCGTATCTGTCAGTTCAGCAAGATGATGCTGACTCAGAGAAGAAACCTGTTATGTATTATAATAGAAAGTATACAACTGGATTGCAACTGTTCTCAGAGTTATGAGTACTTAGAAAGGCATACACAAAGCTAAGAAATTATTCCTTTTATAAAAGCTTAAGTTCAGATTTAAATCTCTATTGAAAAAAATCAGAATGATACCAAATACCATTTAATCACTTGATGCATTTTTTAAAGAAGGAAAAACATTTATAGTTTTCCAAATAAGTGAATTTGAGCTATAAAAATAATGATTTTTGCTATGGTCTCTTTTGTTTCTTTTGCATTTATTTCTGCCCTAATTTTTAAGATTTCTTTCCTTCTACTAACCCTGTGTATACCTGTGGCAGATTCATGTTGATGTATGGCAAAACCAATACAATATTATAAAATAAATAAATAAATAAATAAATAAATAAATTTTTATTTAAAAATTAAAAATAATGATGTTCTTGTACTGCTAGGGATTGTAAAATGGAGAGTAATGATGATCTTGCAAAAAGAAAAGTTGCAACTCAAAGTTACCATGAAGCCCACCTTATCTACTTTCATCTTTTATCATCACATAACTTATGTACCCTTAGTAGGTCTCTGTCCAAACATCACCTCATTAGAGAAGTCATTTCTGGCCTCCTTACATAAAACAGTAACTGATCACTCATTTCTTCTATTAGCACTACTTATTCCTTTCTCCATAGCATTGATCTCCATTTAGCATTCTACTCTATAAATTTATTACCTGTCTCGTTATCCAAAGTAATACAAGTAGACACCTGAGGCAGTAGGAAATTTAGACTACAGGCAGATTGCTGGTCCAGGGTCTAGGTATGGTGGTAAAATAGACAAAATATTGGCCAAGATATGGTTGACATCAAGAGGTCAGAACTAGTCTTGGGTGGGAGTAGACTCACTGATGAGAGAATCTGTCTCCAACAGAATGCTAACAAGTACTAAGAGCCACATGAAAATAATCTATTTGAATAACATAACCTAAGCCAGAATTTCCTAATGTGTGCTCTATGAAATGCTTTGGAAAATAAAGACAATGAAAAATACAGGTAAAAAATCAAATAGGTTAAGAAAATATGATCAATAACTTCCTCCTAGCCATACCTCTCTATAAGGTTTTCATTGGGCATTAACGTATCAAATACTCCAAGATATATTGAAGCAAAGAAGCCTCCTTGTCTGTATACCCCTTGTTTCTCACACTATTTCATCAGTGACTAGTTCATCTTTCCTATGCAACATGCATCCACAACAAATCTGAAATAAATAATAAGGAGAATTAAGAAGCAATGGAGACAAAGACATAGAGAACAAATGTGGACACATGGAGGAAGGAGAGGATGGTTCCTGGTGAGAAAATACCATGGAAACATATATATTACCATATATAAAATAGATAGCGAGTGAGAAGACACAGGGAACTCAATCAGTGCTCTTGACAACCTAGAGGTGTGGGACAGGGTAGGAAATGGGAGGGTTGTTCAGGAAGGAGGGGACATATGTATACCTGCGGCTGATTCATGTTAATGCATAGCAGAGGACAACACAGTATTGTAAAGCAATTATCTTCCAATAAAAAAAGAGAGAAAGAAAATGAATCAAAAAAATTTTAAAAAGGAAATGAGAAAATAACACCTCACTCCAGTACTCTTGCCTGAAAAATCCCTTGGACAGAGGAGCCTAGCAGGCTACAGTCTATCGACAGGGTCACAAAGAGTCAGACACAACTGAATAATTAAGCACATGCACCTATTCAAACGTAGCCCAAATGTAGGTGAGCTCCCTGCAGTGGTGCTGTTTATTTCACAAAAATGTAAAACACATCATTTGAATTCATGCTCAATCTAAAACATTTGAATTAATGCTCAGTCTAAAACCTGAAGGGAAACCTGGGAAATCAACTAATATATTTTTTTTTTAGTAAGTGTCTATTCAAAGGGCCTTTTGGAAAATATTAAATTTACATGACCTGTATTTGCTAGATCCAGAAACAGCAAAAGGAATTTTAGTATTCTAGGAGAGAACTGAGCCTGAGCCAGTAAATCTCTGCCACATCCCTTCCCAGATTCTTACTATCAACGTTGATGGGTCTCTTAGAAGTCAAAGTAAGGGTGGAAATGGTGCCGTGTTGGAAGCAGTGGCAGTAACGCAAGCTCCAGATGTTCTGACAGGTGGTCTCTAGGAAGGCTTCACTATAAGGGCAATTAATATGGATGTGACCTTCATCCTGAAATGAACCAAAGAGGCTTTTTGATATATTCCACGTTTCAGGTCTGAGACTACTTCACAGCAGTCAAGATCAGACAGAACAAGCCTATTAAGGCTCACTGGATTCAAATTTACAAGAGTGTGTTGTGAGGAGAGAACATTAATCATGAAGGGCCTAAATTATTTTAAGTGTTTTTCCCTACACAAATGACAAAACTGTCTCTTAGAAGGCTCTCTCAATCCCCACTCCAGTTCCCATCACACACACACACACACACACACACACACACACACACACCCCTCTATAAGTCTACAAATACACATGCACATGTATATTTCATACCCTTACAATAAGTTGCTGTTGTTCAGCTGCTAAGTTGCGTCCGACTCCTTGTGACCCCATGGACTGCACCGACAGGCCTCCCTGTCTTACACTGTATCCCAGAGTTTGCTCAAACCATATCCATTGAGTCAGTGATGCTATCTAAACATTTTATCCTCTGTCACTGCCTTCTCTTTTTGCATTCACTCTTTCCCAGTCTCATGGTCTTTGCTACTGAGTTGGCTCTCTGCATCAGTTGGCCAAAGTATTGGAGCTTGAACGTTAATCCTTCCAATGAATATTCAGGGTTGATTTCCTTTAGAATTGACAGATTTGATCCCTTTGCTGTCCAAAGGATTCTCAAGAGTCTTCTCCAGCAACACAACTCAAAAGCAACATTTCTTCAGCACTCAGCCTTTATGGTTCAACTTTCACATCCATACATGACTATTAGAAAAATCATAGCTTTGGACCTTTGAGAGCAAAGCAATGTCTCTGCTTTTTAATATACTGTCCAGGTTTGTCATAGCTTCTAAGAAGCAAGCATCTTTTAATTGCATGGATGCAGTCACCATCTTCAGGGATTTTGGAACCTAAGAAAATAAAAGCTGCCACTGTTTCCACTTTTTCTCCATCTATTTGCCATGAGGGACTTCCCAGATGGTGCTAGTGGTAAAGAACGTGCCTGCCAGTGTAGGAGACCTGGGTTTGATCCCTGGATCAGGAAGATCTCCTGGAGAAGGAAATGGCAACCCACTCTAGTATTCTTGCCTGTATAATCCAATAGACAGAGGAACCTGGCAGACTACAGTCCATGGGGTTAAAAAGAGTTGAACGCAGATGCCATGATCTTAGTTTTTGAATGTTGTGTTTTAAGCCAGTTTTTCATGCTCCTCTTCCACCTCATCAAGAAGCTATTTAGCTCCAATACACTTTCTACCATTAGAGTGGTATCATCTGAATATCTGAGGTTGTTGATATTTCTCCCAGCAATCTTGTTTCCAGCTTGTGATTCATCCAGCCTGGCATTTCACATGATGTACTCTGCATATAAGTTAAAAAAGCAGGGTGACAATTTACAGACTTAATGTACTCGTTTCCCAATTTTGAACCAGTCCATTGTTCCATGTCTCATAATGACATAATATAAACTATATGTAAAATTCATTTAGAGTTATATAACACATTGTTTTATTCTTCACCTCATGAAGTTCACATTGAATATATTTAATAATTTTTAACTTGAAAGATCCTACTTATATTTCTAATTTTAATTTAACTTTTACTCTCTCCAAGTATCTTCCCATACTTTACTTCAGAATGAGCTGAGTAGTACTGTCTATGGGTTTTCAAAATAGCTGTGTATCTCAGAGTTTTACTGTATTACATTAAAATATAATTAGCATCTTACGGTCTGAAGATTTCTCAGAGGGCAAGTATTTAGTGTCGTATTCCCAGAACAAAGCACAGTTTGACATATATCATATTCCCAATACTACTGGTAGAATTCATTCTTACCTGAGCCTGCGTACACAGTTAAATGGTAATCTATCCAGACAAGATTGTTTAACACCTAAGACAGAGAAGGCATGTAAAAATATTATAATCAATATACTAACTGTGATTCTGTGTTATGAAAATAACTTTTTAAAATCCACATTTGACTCGTATTTTCAAACAGCTTGTCATCTAATTAAATATATTTAAAAAATAAAGGTAGTACATCATTGTGGGGTGCCAAATCCTCCCAAATTTCTAATTCATGGTAAATGACAATGTTAGTTGCTCAGTTGTGTTTGACTCTTTATGACCCCATAGACTGTAGCCTGCAGGCCCCTCTGTCCAGGGAATTCTCCAACCAAGAATACTGGAGTTGGTTGCCATTTTCTTCTCCGGGGGAGATGGGGGATCTTCCCAATCCAGAGATCAAACCCTAATTTCCTGCATTGTAGGCAAATTCTTTACCATCTGAGCCACCAGGGAATTCATGATAGGAGGAGACACATTTTTTTTTTAAATCTAATGACTTAATTGTAGTTTGAATTAAGTAGTCATTTAATAAAATATTAAGGACAATATGATGGAAAGAATTTTCTCATATTGTTTTTTATAGTATTGAATGCAATAGCTCAATCAAGAGTATTTCCTATCATCAAATAAATATCATATTTACAAATGGTTTATAGCTGGTTTACAGCCAGTTTTTAAAATTACATATTTCTTTTATCTTGAAACACATACTCTCTATGGTTTTTCTCAGAAGAAATAATCAACTATAAAAAGGGCACTCCTTTTGAGAGGTGAGATCATAGAATCATGGCAGCTGTCATCTGAATCATGAATCTCTTACAAAGTATTGTTATTTTCCATTACTGTCACACTTTAAACACCAATTGACTCTAGCCCCACAGGGACTGATTGAACTGTCACGAGGTTAAAAAAATCTGCAGACATAAAGGAGGCTTTTTTTTTTTTTTAAACTGACACATGTTATTTTAGACCCATTTAATATTTTCTGAAAGTATGCTATTTAATACTTTATCTAGAGTTTCTCACAATTATCCTAAGTGTTTATTCTCTGAGAAAACTTCGTGTAATGGGCACACTTCACCAACTTAATATCTACTTCTTCAAAATCGTTAATAAATATAACATGTAAACTATCTGTACTTATAATCCACTGTTGTTAAATATCTTGAGGCTGATTCTCTTTTCTAAAATTATTTCAACCATACTTCATATTGTTGTTAACTGTATCTCTAAGCACTGCTGCTGCTGCTGTTTAGTCATTCAGTCATGTCCAGCTCTTTTGCGACACCATGGACCTTGGCCCACCAGGCTTCTCTTTCCATGGGATTCTCCAGGCAAAAATACTGGAATAGGTTGCCATTTCCTTCTCCAGGGGATCTTTCCAACCCAGGGATCGAACCCACATCTCCTACTTGACCATTCTTTACCACTGAGCCACCTGAGAAGCCCTCTCTAAGTACAAACAGTCTCATTTTTTAAGTTCAGTGTTCACCAATAGACGTAAGAAAATGACTCATCCTCCATTCTCAGGGAGCAGCACCCCATTGTGGAAAAACTTTACTCCATAATCACAGTGAAAACTGCTGTGCTATCATCAATTACTCAATTATTACACATCATAAAACAAACTGGAGGCCTCCCTTCTCCTTTCCAGGCACCAATAAGACTATTCAAAGCGGCAATTTGTTCATGAGAATAGGAAGTTGGTTCTTTCTATAGTAGTTCCAATTTATTGCTAACATGGTAATTCTTCAATAATTAAGCTCGTCCTTTACTATTCTCAACGTAAAATGATTTTCAGTGCTGTCTTTATCTGATTTATAACTTTTTCTTTCAACTACAATGAGCATTTTATGAATCTCCTTTTTTGAGAAAAAAATAAAAATATCAAAAGATAAGCTTTAGCAAGCAACATCATACATAACCATATGATGTCCATTTTCTTAAGATGGTAACTATAATGCTAAAAGATAAACCATTGGAAGACTGTTTTAAAAGACATCTGTGTCATTTCCTTTTTTTTTTCCTAAGAAAAATGTGCCTAAAAAAGTAAGGCATAAAATAAAAAGACCTAAGTTTCTACACTCTATCCTTTTCATTGACAATATGACTTTTGGAAAGTCCCAATTCTTAAATTTGGTTTCTTTATAATATGGATGATGGGAAATGCCTGTTTACCTTTGTATGCCATTATGAAACCCAAATTATGTATTATATGAAGGAATTTTATAAAATGTAGAGCAGAATGCAAAACTGATGCAGTATTAGCCATCTCACTGGAAAATGAATAATGCTGAAGAAAATTGAAAATTAAAGCAATATCATGATTTTTTAAACATGCATATGTGAGAGCATAATTTTTCTTTTCCTGAGTGTTAAAAGACAATATTAAAAATTAAACTTGGCATGTTTAACGTGAAGCATTGTTTAAGAGATTGTGGTTAGAGTAAAACTGTGCTTCTCTTTAATGGAAATAAACATCAAGCAATAAAAAACGCAACAGGCAAATTCTTCTCCCACAAATAGACTCAAATGATTCTTCTTAACAAGAGTATTTATACATACAAGTGGTCATCCACTAGAAGGGTCAAGGGAGCCAAAGAATAAACTAGAAATTTGAATGTGTGCATGCACTGTCGCATCAGCCTCTTTGTGACTCCAAGGACTGTAGCCCTCCAGGATCCTCTGGAAATTGAATTTTTCCAGGCAAGAACCCTGGAGTGAATTGACATTTACTACTCCAGGGGATCTTCCTGATCTAGGGATTGAATCTGTGTCTCTTGCATCTCCTGCATTGGCAGGCAGATTCTTTTCCACTTCGCCACCTGAGAAGCCGAGAAATTTGAGTAGCAGCCCTATAAAATGCAATCTGAATCTGTTGTCTTTTTATATCTTTGACCTCAAAGAAGATAGAGAAACAGAACACTCAATTATATATTATATCAATAAACTTCGCTTAAAGAAAATCAGTTTAGTGCCCAAGCTGTGAGGTGGAATGAATTGCTTCAGAGGGGATTGCTGTGAACTGGGTTTCTGCAAGCTGACAATGGTCGAAAGGAAAAACTGACAAGTCTAAAAAGTTCAGTTCAGTTCAACTCATTCACTCAGTTGTGTCCAATTCTTTGCAATCCCATGAACCACAGGATGCCAGGACTCTCTGTCCATCACCAACTCCCGAAGCTTACCCAGATTCATGTCGTTCGAGTTGGTGATGCCATCCAACCATCTCATCCTCTGTCCTCCCCTTCTCCTCCTGCCCTCCATCTTTCCCAGCATCTGGGTCTTTTCAAATGAGTCAGCTCTTTGCATCAGGTGGCCAAAGTATTGGAGTTTCAGCTTCAACATCAGTCCTTCCAATGAATACCCAGGACTGATCTCCTTTAGGATGGACTGGTTGGATATCCTTACAGTCCAAGGGACTCTCAAGAGTCTTCTCCAACACCACAGTTCAAAAGCATCAATTCTTCAGCGCTCGGCTTTCTTTATATTCCAACTCTCACATCTATACATGACTATTGGAAAAACCATAGCCTTGACTAGACCGATCTTTGTTAACCAAGTAATATCTCTGCTTTTTAATATGCTGTCTAGTTTGGCCATAACTTTCCTTCCAATGAGTAAGCATCTTTTAATTTCATGGCTGCAGTTGCCATCTGCAGTGATTTTGGAGTCCAAAAAATAAAGTCTGACACTGTTTCCACTGTTTCTCCATCTATTTCCCATGATGTGATGGGACCGGATGCCATGATCTTAATTTTCTGAGTGATGAGTTTTAAGCCAATTTTTCACTCCCCTCTTTCACTTTCATCAAGAGGCTCTTTAGTTCTTTTTCACTTTCTGCCATAAGGGTGGTGTCATCTACATATCTGAGGTTATTGATATTTCTCCCAGCAATCTTGATTCCAGCTTGTGCTTCCTCCAGCCCAGCACTTCTCATGTTGTACTCTGCATATAAATTAAATAAGCAGGGTGACAATATACAGGCTTGACATATTCCTTTTCCTATTCAGAACTAGTCTGTTGTTCCATGTTCAGTTCTAACTATTGCTTCCTGACCTGCATACAGGTTTCTCAAGAGGCAGATGAGGTGTTCTGGTATTCCCATCTCTTTCTGCATGGCACAGGAGCAGCCAAGAGGAGATACCCCATGTCCAAGCTCAAGTGCAGTGGCCATGAGGAGATACCCGACGTCCAAGGTAAGAGAAACCCAAGTTAAACGGTAGGCACTGAGAGAGGGCATCAGAGGGCAGACAGACTGAAACCACAATCACAGAAAACTAGCCAATCTGATCACATGGACGACAGCCTTATCTAACTCAATGAAACTAAGCCATGCCATGTGGGCCCACCCAAGATGGACAGGTCATGATGGAGAGGTCTGACAGAATATGGTTCCCTGGAGAAGGGAATGGCAAACCACTTCAGTATTCTTGCCTTGAGAACCCCATGAACAGTATGAAAAGGCAAAAAGATAGGACACTGAAAGAGGAACTCCCCAAGTCAGTAGGTGCCCAATATGCTACTGGAGATCAGTAGAGAAATAAGTCCAGAAAGAATGAAGGGATGGAGCCAAAGCGAAACAACGCCCAGTTGTGGATGTGACTGGTGATAGAAGCAAGGTCTGAGGCTGTAGAGAGCAATATTGCATAGGAACCTGGAATGTTTGGTCCATCAATCAAGGCAAATTGGAAGTGGTAAAATAGAAGAGGGCAAGAGTGAATGTCAACATTTTAGGAATCAGCAAACTAAAATGGACTGGAATGGGTGAATTTAACACAGAAGACCGTTATATCTACTAATGTGGGCAGGAATCCTTTAGAAGAAAGGGAGTAGCCATCATTGTCAACAAGAGTCCGAAATGCAGTACTTGGATGCAATCTCAAAAATGACAGAATGATCTCTGTTCATTTCCAAGACAAACCATTTGACATCACAGTAATCCAAGTCTATGCCTTGACCAGTAACACTGGAGAAGCTGAAGTTGAACAGTTCTATAAAGACCGACAAAACCTTCTAGAATAAACATCCCAAAAGATGTCCTTTTCATTATAGGGGACTGGAATGCTAAAGTAGGAAGTCAAGAGCTACCTGGAGTAACAGGCAAATTTGGCCTTGGAGTACAGAATGAAGCAAGGCAAAGGCTAATAGCATTTTACCAAGAGAACATACTGATCATAACAAACAACCTTTTCCAACAACACCAGAGAAGACTCTACACATGGGCATCACCAGATGGCCAACACTGAAAACCAAATTGGTTATTTGCAGCCAAATAAGAAGAAGCTCTATACAGTCAGCAAAAACAAGACCAGGAGCTGACTGTGGCTCAGATCAATTCAGACTTAAATTGAAAAAAGTAGGGTGGTGTTGGAGAAGACTCCTGAGAGTCCCTTGGACTGCAAGGAGATACAACCAGTCCATTCTAAAGGAGATCAGCCCTGGGATTTCTTTTGCAGGAATGATGCTAAAGCTGAAACTCCAGTACTTTGGCCACCTCATGCAAAGAGTTGACTCATTGGAAAAGACTCTGATGCTGGGAAGGATTGGGGGCAGGAGGAGAAGGGGACGACAGAGGATGAGATGGCTGGATGGCATCACTGACTCGATGGACTTGAGTCTGAGTGAACTCTGGGAGATGGTGATGGACAGGGAGGCCTGGCGTGCTGCGATTCATGGGGTCACGAAGAGTCGGACACAACTGAGCAACTGAACTGAACTGAACTGAGGGAAAACGACTAGACCATTCAGGTATGGCCTAAATCAAATCCTTTATGATTATACAGTGGAAGTGATAAATAGATTTAAGGGCTAGATCTGAGAGAGTTCCTGATGAACTATGGATGGAAGTTCATGACATTGAACAGGAGACATGGATCAAGACCATCATCATGAAAAGAAATGCAAACAAGCAAAATGGATGTCTGAGGAGGCCTTACAAATAGCTGTGAAAAGAAGAGAAGCAAAAAGCAAAGGAGAAAAGGAAAGATATACCCATTTGAATGCAGTGTTCCAAAGAATAGCAAGGAGATTAAAAAAAAAAAAAAGCCTTACTCAGTGATTAGTGCAAAGAAATAGAGGAAAACAATAGAATGGAAAAGACTAGAGATCTCTTCTAGAAAATTAGAAATACTGAGGGAATATTTTATGCAAAAGGTGCTCAATAAAGGACAGAAATGTTATGGATCTAACAGAAGCAGAAGATATTAAGAAGAGGTGGCAAGAATACACGGAAGAACTGTACAAAAAGAGTTTCATTACCCAGATAATCGTGATGGTGTGACCACTCACTTAGAGCCAGACAGCCCAGAGTGTGAAGTCAAGTGGGCTTTAGGAAGCATCACTATGAACAAAGCTAGTAGAGGTGATGGAATTTCAGTTAAGCTATTTCAAATCCTAAAAGATGATGCTGTGAAAGTGCTCCAATCAATGTTAGTCTTTTGGAAAAGCCAGCAGTGACCACAGGACTGGCAAAGGCCAGTTTTCATTCCAATTCCAAAGAGAGACAATGCCAAAGAATGCTCAAACTACCACTCAGTTGCACTCATCTCACATGCTAGCAAAGTAATGTTGAAAATTCCCCAAGCCAGGCCTCAGCAATACTTAAACTGTGAACTTGCAGATGCTCAAGCTGGTTTTAGAAAAGGCAGAGGAAGCAGAGATAAAATTTCCAACATCCTTGGATCATCAAAAAGTAATAGAGCTCCAGGAAAACATCTATTTCTCCTTTATTGTCTATGCCAACTCCTTTTACTGTGTGGACCATTTAAGATGGGAAAGAGCTTACTGAATATAGTCAGGGCATGTGACAATTCTGTTAATCACTTGTCTATTTCTTTTCCTTTCTCTAATTCACTAGGAGCATAGGTAATAAAAGAACTGAGATCTAGTTAAATCCTCACTAGTAAATTTGACCTGAACTTTTGACAAGAGCATGAAGTGGCAACTCTGTTACTTGATCTGTAAAATGGGGAAGTCAGATTGTTCCAAGTTCTATGTTAATTAATTTTATTTTCTAATAATCCTTCTCTGAAGTGCTTCTCCTCTATGGGCCAAAGCAAATTTTTATTGTTTGTTTTGTTTTCTTTTCAGGATAAGATTTGAGACTTACTGCTTACACTTTTGGTCACTAGTGCTGCTTGCATTGCACTCTGTGTCTTTCCTGTGTAGCTCCTCATTGCTACATTTCCCCCAGTTTGTGTGTGAGCATCCATTTCTCTATTAAGATTACTTTATGCTTTAAGTTTCTGAGAGTTTAACCAGTCTAAATCTTGTACCAAGGTTTGACTTGAGATTTTGGAAAGCTGATATAGCTGTGTTCAGTGGTTATCTCCATAAAAATAGCGTTATGGATCTTTGATTGTTTTCTCGGACCAGACACCTGCAGGTAAGGGGGAAGATTCATCTGCCATGGTTTTCTCAAGCAGGAACACCTTGACTCCTGAATCAAGTCCTCCTTAAATTCCTGTTTATAATGAAAATATATATCAGGCCCCTGAAGAAATGAGTTCTATCATGATCCTAGTAGTAGTTCTGGCTCTGAGAGAATACATGATAACGGTAAGGAATAGATTCTCAACCGGGCACCATCCTATTCATCCATCAATTAATCAAGCAGGAAAATGTAAGAGAGGACTTTGTCCCTTTAGCATAATCTAGGCCTATGCAGTATGCCATCAGATGAACTAATCAACCACATATAAATATTTATATAAATATTCTGATATACAGTGTTTCTGTTAACCATTTATATTGTCCGGCATTACCTAACTTAAACTAATAAGAAGTAAAGTCACAGGCTTGATGCCATATTCATATGAGCACAGGTATTACATAAGTTAACAGAAATTAAATACTTACTACTTACCAGACAATAGCCTATACATTTTACATGTATTACCTTACTTATTCCTCCATAAGATTTTCATACAGATATTATTATAATCCAATTATCTAGATCAAACAGTGAAGGCATATAGCTTAATTAACTTGCTCAGTGCTGCCTGACTACTAAAGTGGCAAAAAACCTGACTGTGAACACTCTCACTTGACCTCAAAGTCCATGTTCTTAGCCACTATTCTTCTTAATATACGCCATCTGAATTCTAAAAGATTATATTCTATTTTGGAATCAGAATTCCATGCTTGTAGCACTCAATGCATTCATTTGATGAACATTTATTTTTAAGTATAGGATGCTCTCTGTCTGAAGCTGGAGAGCCAAAGAAAAGTAAATCTGACTCTGCCATTGTAAACGTAACAGTAGCAGTGACCAAACCCTATCAAAGAAATCCATCTATACTCACAGAACTATGTGTGACACAAATCACAAATCCTAGCCTGGGTAGAAATAAGAAAAAAACAGAATACTAAATGCAAGATGAAAATGATGGTGGCACTTATTTCAGGTATGCATAGAGTCATCTTGTATGTCTAGTTAATTAATTAAACACTCATTGAAACATCCTGTATGGGGCCCTTTGTAGCTGTTCAGGAAGCTGCAAATAAAGGAAAAAAAGAAAAGAAAATTACCTATCCTAAAGGAGCTCAAGTTTGACAAAGTCTCAATTATATTTGCTGCATTGTCTTTGTAGGTAGAAGCATATTATTAATAGTCTAATTGATATACAAATAGAAGACGCTTACTATTGATTTTGTAGATTTCCAGGCATATATAGAAATATAAAAGAATATATGATTTTATAAATAACTATTTATTCACTCTTCAGATCTATTGATTTTGAAAATATTTAACATTGAATTTTAATGATTGTTATATCTCCTAGCCAGTTTGAATGTCATAATTTTCCTCTAGTAGATAGCAAAATGATACCTATTTCTACTTTTGACTCCTTTGTTGACCTGTTTATTTGAATCACAACAATGTTTATACATTGGGACTGCATGTCCATTAAAATCTCTTTCTGCCTGGCATTGCATCTCACCTAGCCCCACCCTCATGGCTGCCTTAATCAGTTAATGTCAAGTATAAAATAGGATGCTGCATCTCTACACTATATTCACACCACCTTATACTTTAAATTGCATCTCTTCTTCTGACATTTCTGATATTTTTCCTCAAATGTATTGTTTTGTTTTGTTTTGTTTTTGACCTTTTGACAAACAAACAAATTAAACACAAGGAAATAAAGGCACTGCTCAATCTGGCTTAACTGCAGAAGTCCATTTAATTCTACTGCTCTTCCTAAGTAGTTTCCAGGGTCCACACTGAATGGATATAATTTTGCAGCTACTAATTTTCTAAGGGATTCAAAAGAAATCATGAAAAATTTGCTTGTGGCCCAAAAAAGGAGCCCTTTAATGGATTTTGCAATTTATGCAAATCTACACCTACTATAGCTCACCATTTCAGAAATTACCTTAAACTATTTTCTATTCACCCACCATTAACCTAGCTTGACGAATGTCCACTAACTTCCCTACAGTTAAGGCACTATAAAATCCCCATTTATCCCACCAGCTAGATTTTATTTCACTCAAAAGATTCCTACCACCCACAATGGTCGTCAGCCACCATGCAGAGCCTTCACACTTTTGTTTTAGTGAAAATCTTTCAAATAAGTACTCAGAAGTGTTTGCCTCAGAATCCTCCCCCAACCACATCTTACATGTATCGCTGAAAACAAAGCTCACAGATATTTCTTTTTGTCATTTTTTTTTTTTCTTTTTAAAATACAGTTGTTCCTAAAGGGCTGTTCAGTTTGGGAACAGATTGATACAAATCATTCCTGACATGCAAGCATCCCTGAGTGATGCATGTGCTGTACCTGTTGGCATCTTTTTCTACCTGCTTGAATTTACCTGTCAGTTTTGAGAGAGGCAATAGCTGATTTTCCATGCAAGCTTATCTACAAGCAGAGGTTCAGAATGAAACTATCTGGTAAAGGGATTTGTTTTGAGAGCTTTCACACGATGCCTTGTTCCTACGGAAACCATTTCTGTCTTGTTTGTGCAAGAACAAACCTGCTTCTGTCATATGAAAAAGGATGTGTATGATTTATTTTGCTTTTTGATCCTCAGATTATAATTGTAGACCGATTTGATCATGTTAAACTGATATTATTTTATATATTTTCTCTGCTTATTCTCTAAACAGTGAGAGAGGGTGAATTTGTACTGAAGAGATTAGAGGTAACTTTTGATTTTATAAACATTTTAAATGTTTCTTGATATAAATCATTATGAATTTATTAAGGTCAGGAAGGTAAATGTAATAACATTACTGTGTTAAAGTACATTGATACAATATCTTAATAAAGAGGCAGTTATTCTAAAATTCACAGAAAAAGATAAATTCTCTTTATAAAATGTTCATAAAGTTGTATTTCTCAATGTTCAGAAAAAGATGTTGACATTCACATACTTTACGTACATTTAGTCAAAAGTTATAATTTGTCTTCTACATATTGTGCAATGTGAGAATCACTTTGTAAATTATTCTTTTGATCCTAAAACTTCAGGAAAAAGATATACCTGTATATCTTTCAGTGATTTTCAACAGAGATGCTAGTTACTCCACACAGTCCACATGTGTGGAATAAGAGAATCAGCCTCAAGCTTAAAATTTATTTTTCTATCAGAAAATAGAAAATATATATATATATATTTTTTAAATCATTAATCCAATTTCAATGTATCTTGTGATATAAAAATGAAGTCAAGAATTCTTCCTGAGATGTATTCCAAAATGCAGAGTTTATCTCAGAGGCAACCCTGGATTTAATTTTCTCTTTGATTACAAAATCCTTGGAATTAGGAATCTGAAAGTCTTATTAATAAAATAATTGTATATTATAGGAATAACTCTCTTTCTTCCACTTCCTATCAGTGTGTAAGAGATAATTATCTCATTTTTTCCCTTTTAAGTAACACCTAACAGCTTGAGAGGCAAGGTCCATATTATTCATTCTCAGGACTGCATCTCTTAGACACATGATGAGAAGAAGGTTCATTTCACCATTCCTTCATCTGTGCTGCCTCTCTAGTATGACTTTCACTCAACAAAGATACTGTATAATTGAAGCACTATGTTCTCTGAAATGACAGGAGAGTCCAACATCAGTAAAGTTTCCGTTATAAATTTGGTTTGTCCATGTCCGTTGAGCCTCAGTTGTTACTTTTAACCATCACTCCCACCTGGCTTTGTTTGCCTACTGAGATAGTAGCTAAATGAGTTGAGAATGCTGCCAGGTTTATATCAGCAGTGGGTACTTCAGACATCACTAACTCATTAAAGAAAAAAAAATTCATAGGAAACAAATAAGAATTTTTTCTCTTTCAGATACAACTAACAATAATTGTTCATGGTTCAAAAGGTGGAGATACAAACTACATCTCCACAGTAGACTAACTTGTAATTTTTGTTTAGGCAAGATTCGTACTTATTTAAATGTTGCCCTATAATTTCATTTTTGGTTTCATTACAGATATGTGTATTATCTGCCTCAAGAAGCTTAAATGACCCTATATTAGTTAAAGTACACAGTATTTATTCTAACAAAATTTGAAAGCAAAATAAAATCATGATAATCTGTGTTGTATTTTATACATACAATAATAAGATAGAGACGGAAAATCCACATAAATGCACACTGCAAACAAAAATTGCATCAGGTAGCCTTCTGCATGACTAAAGCTATCATTTGAACCCAAGGAGAATGATGTTTATTGACATATCTAGTAATTTTTCTTCCATTCAAAATTTACAGCCCCCAGCACTGCCCTAAAAAAAAAAAAAAAAAAATTGGCTTTCCTTTTTCTTGTAGCTCTGTTTCTACATTGGCAACCCACTACACTTTTGGGCACTTATAGAATAAAAATAATCATAATAAAAAATAAACATAATAAAATCTTGTGTTTAGAATCATCACAAAGATTTTAGACAAAGATAGTGCCTAAGCATTCTACTTGGAGAAGGAAATGGCAAGCCACTCCAGCATTCTTGCCTGGATAATACCATGGATGGAGGAGCCTGGTAGGCTACAGTCCACAGGGTTGCAAATAGTTGGACATGACTGAGCGACTTCACTTTCACTAAGAATTCTCCAAATAGAAGAGAATTTTAATTGAGCGCTTTTTCCTATACTTTTACATTATCAAGATTTGTCATATTGTTTCAAAATAAATATGCTCACTATTACTAGATACCTTTTAAAAATATGATAACACAAAGACTAAATTATTGACTTTGAAAGTTGTATCAATTACCTCTAAGCAATTTACTTAATAGCCTTCCATCTAAATTTTTTCTTTGACCTTAATGATTAGAGAAAATAACTGTCTATAAAAGAAAATTCTTATTTAACTTACATTAGGTACTTTTTTCTTCCCTTTGCTCACGAGTGAAACATACCAAATTCATTCTTTGCCAATACAGATATTTTGTAAATATTTGCTATCCCTTCAACCATTTGACAAAATAAGACATGCCTTTCTGGAAAACATTCTAATTTGTGTTTTAAAATAGAGTAATCCATGAGTAATGGGAATTATTTCTTACAAAGTATTTGTGTAGCTATAAACCTATCACAGCTAATAACCTATTAATGGGCTTCCCCAGTGGCTTAGATGGTAAAGAATCTCCCTGTAAAGCAAGAGACCTGGATTTGAACCCTGGGTTGAGATATTAAAAGGAGAAATAAATACCTCCCTCACAATCCTCCAAGCTCACCAAATCCAACTCATTTTCTTAACTCTTGATTTATGGACTTTGAAGTTGTATGGTTTCTCCTAGCTGGCAAATATTGAGATAAAAATGAATATCTTGGACCTATATTAATATTTTTTTAATTCAGCAAAATATTTACATGCAAAAATACATACTTCTCTGGATTATTTGCCTGTAGAACATACACTTATTCAAAATTTTATCAAGTTGAAAACATTTGAGGACAGCTTTAAAAGATTTCCATTCTGAGATACAGTGTGCAGAATGAATGAAAAGTCTTAGATTTTTAACTGGATAGATCTATATTTAAGTTCTAGCTTCATTGTATCAATGACTTTGTAAAAATTACTTAATCTCACTATGTCTCAGTTGTTGATTTATAAATGAAGTACACAATAATAGTGCTTAGATTGTGGTGAGGATTAAATGTTTTAAAGTTAAACAAAAATGTCAAGTGCTTGGCATTCAGTTTGACAAATATCACTGCAGATTTTGACTGCAGCCATGAAATTAAAGACACTTGCTCCTAAAAGAAAAGCTATGACCTACCTAGACAACACATTATAAAGCAGAGACATTACTTTGCCAACAAAGGTCCATCTAGTCAAGGCTATGTGGTTTTTCCAGTAGTCATGTATGGATGTGAGAATTGAACTATAAAGAAAGCTGAGAGCTGAAGAATTGATGGTTTTGAACTGTGGTGTTCAAAAAGACTCTTGAGAGTCCCTTGGACTGCAAGGAGATCCAACCAGTCAATCCTAAAGAAAATCAGTCCTGAATATTTATTGGAAAGATTGATGCTGAAGTTGAAACTCAAAAAATTTGGCCACCTGATGTGAAGAACCGACTCATTGGAAAAGACCCTGATGCTGGGAAAGATTGAAAGTGGGAGGAGGGGAATGACGGAGGATGAGATGGTTGGATGCCATGACCAACTCTATGGACGTGAGTTTGAGTAGGTTCTGGGGGTTGATGATAGACAGGGAAGCCTGACGTGCTGCAGTCCATGGGGTTGCAAAGAGTCAGATATGACTGAACGACTGAACTGACTGATGACTTCAATAAAATGACCCTTTCAAAAATAAACCTAACCCTAAAAGAACAATACTGATATGCCACCATTAAATAAAATTAAAGGAAAGGAAATAGACTGTGTGTGAAGGTTTAGAAGATAATTCCAAATAATGAGATCCAAGTTGTTTTTAAAAATGAATTAATCTTTAAAATTCAAATGTATTGGATTTTTAAGATGAAAAGTGACATAAATAAGTCCATGTTTTGATGTATTTGTGAAAAGTTAGTCTTTTTATTCTAAAAGAATATTTTAAAAACTTTTGTTTACAGAGCTATGGATTGCAATGGTGTTGTCTCAGTACCTGCTTCAGAAATCAGGGAACAGAAGTTAAGAATGGGGTATTTAATATGCAGGAGGGCTGTGGAAACCAAATGTTAGGAAGAATCATGGAAAGAAATATGTGGTGGAAATTTTCTAAACCACTTATTAAAATATATTACATGCAAGATAATAATGCAAAAAGAGAAGCACTGGATATGATATAGTTGGAAGAATGATTTCAGCAACAAACAGATTGGGCTTAATTACTGTTTATTATTATTTAAAAACATTGCAATTCTAGGCAGGGTCTTAAACCTGTGAAATTGCTTACTCATGCATAAAATGATAAATATTTCTAAGATCTGTTGTAATGAGTATGCACTAAATCACTTCAGTTGTGTCTGACTCTTTGTGACCTTACAGACTGTAGCCCTCCAGGATCCTCTGTCCATGGGGATTCTCAAGGCGAGGATGACGGAGAGGGTTTCCATGTCCTTCTCCTAACCCACGGATGGAACTCAAACCTCTCATGTCTCCAGCTTTGGCAGGTAGGTTCTTTGCCACTGAGCCACCTGGGAAGCCATATAATGAGCGTTTGTTGTTGTTCAGTTGCTCAGTCGTGTCCGACTTTTTGCAGCCCATGGACTGCAGCGTGTCAGACTTCCCTGTCCTTCATCACGACCTGAAGTTTGCTCAAACTTAATGTCCTTTGAGTCAGTGATGCCACCCAACCATTTTATCCTCTGTCCTTCCTTTATCATCTTGCCTTCAACCTTACCCAGCATCAGGGTCTTTTCCAATGAGTCTGCTCTTTGCATAAGGGGGCCAAAATATTGGAGCTTCACCTTCAGTATCAGTCCTTCCAATGAATATTCAGGACCTATTTCCTTTAGAATAAATTGATTTGATCTCCTTACTGTCCAAGGGACTCTCAAGAGTCTTTTCCAATACCACAGTTCAAAAGCATCAACTGTTCAGTACTCAGCCTTTTTAATTGTCCAGCTCTCACATCTGTACATGACTACTGGAAAAAGCATATCTGTAACTATATGGATTTTTGCTGGCAAAGTGATATCTCTGCTTTCTAATATGTTGTCTAGGTTTGTCATAGCTTTTCTTTCGAGGAGCAAGCATCTTTTAATTTCATGGCTGCAGTCACCATCTGCTGTGATTTTGGAGCCCAAGAAAATAGTCTGTCACTGTTTCCATTGTTTCCCCATCTATTTGCCATAAAGTGATAGGACCAGATGCCATGATCTTTGTGTTTTTTTAAATGTTGAGTTTTTAAACCAGCTTTTTCATTCTCTTCTTTCACTTTCAAAAAGATGCTCCTCAGTTCCTCTTTGCTTTCTGCCATAAGGGTGATGTCTGCATATCTGATGTTACTGATATTTCTCCCAGCAATCTTGATTCCAGCTCATGTTTCATCCAGCCTGACATTTTGCATGATGTATTATGCATAGAAGTTAAATAAGCATGGTGACAATATACAGACTTGATGTACTCCTTTCCCAATTTGGAACCAGTTGTTCCATGTCTGGTTCTAAGTGTTGCTTCCCGACTTGCATACAAATTTCTCAGGAAGCAGGTAATGTGGTCTGGTATTCCTATTTCTTTAAGAATTTTCTACAGTTTGTTGTGATCTACATAGTCAAAGGCTTTAGTGTAGTCAATGAAGCAGAAGTAGAAGCTTTTCCAGAAATTCTCTAGCTTTATCTGCTGCTGCTAACACGTCAGTCGTGTCTGGCTCTGTGTGACCCCATAGATGGCAGCCCAGCAGGCTCCCATCCCTGGGATTCTCCAGGCAAGAATAATAGAGTAGGTTGCCATTTCCTTCTCCAGTGCATGAAAGTGAAAGGTGAAAGTGAAGTCGCTCACTAGTGTCCAAGTCTTTGCAACACCACGGACTGTAGCCTACCAGGCCCCGCCATCCATGGGATTTCCCAGACAAGAGTACTGGAGTGGGTTGCCATTGCCTTCTCTGCTAACTTTATCTAAGAGCCAACAAGTGTTGGCAATTTGATCTCCAGTTCTTCTGTCTTTTTAAAGTCAAGTTTGTTTTTGGCCTCAGGCTTACAATCTGGAGGGAACACAGCCCCGCCCATCAACAGAAAATCAGATTGCAGATTTACTGACCATATTAGTTCAGTTCAGTTCAGTCCCTCCTTCCTGTCCTACTCTTTGCTATCCCATGAATCGCAGGACACCATGTTTTCCTGTCCATCGCCAACTGCCAGAGTTCACCCAAACTCATGTACATTGAGTTGGTGATGCCATCCAGCCATCTCATCCACAGTCATCCCATCTCCTTCTGCCTCAAATCCCTCCCAACATCAGAGTCTTTTCCAATGATCAATTCTTCCTATGAAGAGGCCAAAGTATTGGAGTTTCAGCCTCAGCATCAGTCCTTCCAATGAACACCCAGGACTGATCTCCTTTAGGATGGACTGGTTGGATCTCCCTGCAGTCCAAAGGACTCTCAAGAGTCTTCTCCAACACCACAGTTCAAAAGCATCAATTCTTCAGCGCTCAGCCTTCTTCACAGTCCAACTCTCACACCCATATATGACTATTGGAAGAACCATAGCCTTGAATAGACAGACCTTAGTGGGCAAAGTAATGTCTCTACTTTTGAATACGCTATTTATGTTGGTCATAACTTTTCTTCCAAAGAGTAAGTGTCTTTTAATTTCACGGCTGCAGTCACCATCTGCAGTGATTTTGGAGCCCCAAAAATAAAGTGAGACACTGTTCCCACTGTTTCCTCATCTATTTCCTGTGAAGTGATGGGACCTAATGCCATGATCTTCGTTTTCTGAATCTTGAGCTTTAAGCCAACTTTTTCACTCTCCTCTTTCACTTTCATCAAGAGGCTTTTTAGTTCCTCTTCACTTTCTGCTATAAGGGTGATGTCATCTGTGCATCTGAGGTTATTGATATTTCTCCTGGCAATCTTGATTCCAGCTTGTGCTTCCTCCAGCCCAGCATTCCTCATGATGTACTCTGCATATAAGTTAAATAAGCAGGGTGACAATATACAGCCTTGACATACTTCTTTTCCTATTTGGAACCAGTCTGTTGTTCCATGTCCAGTTCTAACTGTTGCTTCCTGACCTGGATATAGATTTCTCAAGAGGTAGGTCAGGTGGTCTGGCACCCATCTCTTGCAGAATTTTCCACAGTTTATCGTGATCCATGCAGTCAAAGGTTTTGATATAGTCAATAAAGCAGAACTAGATGTTTTTCTGGAACTCTTGCTTTTTTGATGATCTAGCTGTTGTTGGCAATTTGATCTCTGGTTCCTCTGCCTTTTCTGTAACCAGCTTGAATATCTGGAAGTTCATGGTTCCCATATTGCTGAAGCCTGGCTTGGAGAATTTTGAACATTGCTTTACTAGCATGTAAGATGAGTGCAGTTGTGCAGTAGTTTGAGCATTCTTTGGCATTGCCTTTCTTTGGAATTGGAATGAAAACTGACCTTTTCCAGTCCTGTGGCCACTGCTGAGTTTTCCATATTTGCTGGCATATTGAGTGCAGCACTTTCACAGCATCATCTTTCAGGATTTGAAACAGCTCAACTGGAATTCTATCACCTCCAGTAACTTTGTTTGTAGTGATGCTTTCTAAGGTCCACTTGACTTCACATTCCAGGATGTCTGGCTCTAGGTGAGTGATCACGTCATCGTGATTATCTGGGTCATGAAGATGTTTTTGTACAGTTCTTCTGTGTATTCTTGCCACCTCTTCTTAATATCTTCTGCTTCTGTTAAGTCCATACCATTTCTGTCCTTTATCGAGCCCATCTTTGCATGAAATGTTCCCTTGATATCTCTAATTTTCTTGAAGAGATCTCTAGTCTTTCCCATTCTGTTGTATTCCTCTATTTATTTTCATTGATTGCTGAGGAAGGCTTTTTTATCTCTCTGGCTATTCTTTGGAACTCAGCATCAAATGGGAATATCTTTTCTTTTCTCCTTTGCTTTTCACTTCCCTTCTTTTCACAGCTATTTGTAAGCCCTCTTCAGACAGCCATTTTGCTTTTTTGCATTTATTTTCCATGGGGATGGTTTTGATCCCTGTCTCCTGTATAATGCCACAAACCTTAGTACATATTTCATCAGGCATTCTATCAGATCTAATCCCTTAAATCTATTTCTCACTTCCATTGTATAATTATAATGGATTTCATTTAGGTCATACCTGAAAGGTCTAGTGGTTTTCCCTACTTTCTTCAATTTAATTCTGAATTTGGCAATAAAGTATTCATGATCTGAGCCACAGTCAGTTCCCAGTCTTGTTTTTGCTGCCTGTATAAAGTTTCTCCATTTTTGGGTGCAAAGAATATAATCAACCTGATTTTGGTGTTGACCACCTGGTGATGTCTATGTGTAGAGTCTTCTCTTGTATTGTTGAAGAAGGTGTTTGCTATGATCAGTGCTTTCTCTTGGCAAAACTCTATTATCCTTTACCTAGTATTAGTTCATTGATTCCTAAAATGTTGATCTTTACTCTTTTCATCTTCTGTTGACCACTTCCAATTTCCCTTGATTCATGGACCTAACATTCAGGTTCCTAATGAAAATACTAAGTAACATATGTGAAAATTTCACTATACCATGTGTACCATCCAAACATAAATCCTATACTTTTAAAGACACCCCCAGGAGCATGTGCAGCTGATGTAATATAGTAAGATAATAATTAAAGTGTTACTTAGAAGTACAAAGAGAACATGAAAATTAAATTTAAATTATCAGAACCATAGCTAAAGAATAATAACAGTTTATAAAATATTTATCCCTTTCATATTCAGACTAAATTGTCTAAATGAAGGTACTTTCCTTCTTATATGAGCTAATATCAATAAAATAAATTTTAAATGATACTGAGGTTTTGTTATTGGGAAGACAGACAGGAGGCAACATGCTATAATAAAGATTCTGCTGTCATTTTGTAGAACACAAACATTCTAAAATCTCACTCTTTGTGTCAGTGGAAAGTGATAGTCCCTCAGTCATGTCCATCTCTTTGTGACCACATGGACTATAGCATACCAGGCTCCTCTCTTCATGGGGTTCTCCAGACAGACAAAAATACTGGACTGGGTAACCATTTCTTTCTATGGGATCTTATCAACCTAGGGATCAAACCTGGATCTCCTGCATTGCAGGCAGATTCTTTACTGAGTCACCAGGAAAGCCTTAGGATCAATAGAAAGGCTGTTGCAAATTCTCATGAGCCATGATGTTTCTATAACATTTGACATCATTAACAATTTCCATAAATTGTCTTTTCACATTTTAATCCCTTTCTGAATTGCCCCTACAAAAACCAAAATCCTTTATCATACCAGCTGCCTATCTTCTTTCTTTCTTTACCTAGCATAAGGACCAGTGAGGGGGAAAGAAAAGCTAACTGAATGGATTATCACTGATGTAGCATTGTGTTCCCAACTTCACTTGGGACCTTGACTATGACTATTAACCCAGGGATGCACCTCTGTTTGGCTTCCTCTTTAATGCCTGCTGAAGTCATTCCAAACTCCTCCTGGTCTCATTAAGACACTCATACCTCAATTTCACTTTTAGCAGATACCTCTAACTTTTACTTCAGAAGAAAAGGTGACTTTTCTGTCTTCTAAGAGGACAATAATCTCATCAACTTTCTTACTCTGCCAGCCACAAACATATACATACACACACACACATCAAATATCACACTAGTTTATTTTTTCTATTTCAGTAAAAGAGGGCTTAATTCTTTACTCTGGATGTACCTCTTCAGAGACCTGACTTCCTATTTCCTTACATCCTTTCCCTCTACTGATTCTTCAAGACATAAACACTATTAAGTTATCTTTGATCTTAAAATTAACAACAATTTAAAAAGCAGCAAAAATCCATTACCTAATTAATAGTGAAGCGAGATGACAAAGGTGTCTATAGTCTTTGTTACCCTTTTTATTACCATTTATTTAGTTTTCAATTCACAGCAATCTGGGTGGTTTTTTTCCTACCCATCACTGAAACTGCTGTGGCAGGGGTTAAAGGTGACATGCTAATTACAAATTACAATTGAAACTTTTACGTTTTTATCATATTTGATTTCTTTGAAGTATTGACATTGTTAACTGTTTTCTTTCTTAATTTTTGAAGTATAATTGACCACAATGCTTGTTAGTTTCTATTATACAATACACTGATTCAATATTTCTATATATTTTTAAATAATCACCACTATAAGTCAAGTTATAATATGTCACCCTACAAAGGTATTACATAGTTGTTACTCACATTCCCCCACACTGTACCTTTTATATTCATAGCTCATTTATTTTGAAACTGGAAGTTTGTAACTCTTATCTCCTTTACCTATTTCCTTCTTTTTCCAACTCTGTCCCATCTGGAAACCACCTGTTTGTTCTCTGTATGTATAACTGTTTCCTTTTATTTCTCCCATTAACCTTTATTCTGTAATAGAGTATTTAAAAACCTTTTCTGATAGAGATTTGCAATTTTCTGATTCTCTCTACATATCACCTCATTCACAGTTTTGTGTATAGTAGCTTTATTGTGTCTGGTAGAAGAGCTCTTTACAACATTTCTGTAATACAGGTCTAGTGTTGATTAACTCTCAGCTTTGGTTTGCTTGTCCTTACAACCTTTGCCTCACTTCATTACTGAACTATAAATTTCCTATATAGTGTTATATTCCTCCACTTAACTTTTGAAAATTAGTGTCCTGCAGGATTTCATTCATGATCCTCTTCTTAAAGTCTGTGACTTTAAAGAAATCTAGATTTGGATGACATTAAAATCTTTATCGTTGAATCAAGTGATTCTCTTCAATGCCATTTTCTGAACATTTCCATTTAATTACTGCATAGTCACACTAAAAGTGTAAGGAAAAGACAGATGGGGGACGTATCATAAGCGAGTAATGACTAAACTGAACTAGTGTGATCTCCTAACAATTTTTTCACAGGCCCCTCATATGCATACCCATAGTCCTGGAGTTCTCTTGGCATCAGTGACTCCATATGAGGTTCACATATTTACAAATGTCCAGAACCTCATTATAAATCTAGTGACCTTGATTATATTTTTATATCACAGATACTCTCAGTCCTATCCCATGTCAGTATACTGAACCTGGAGCCCCTTGGGACTGTCCAATTATCCTATTTACCCTTTGTCCCACTAGTCTTGTCCCAAGGCCCAACCATTTCCTCAATAAAGGATATGTGCATGCTCAGTCACTCAGTCATGTCTGTCTGTCTGTGATCCTATGAACTGCAGCCTGCCAGGCTTCTCTGCCCACAGGATTCTCCAGGGAAGAATACTGGAGTGGATTTCCCTGCCCTCCCCCAGGGAATCTTCCTGACCCAGGTATCAAGTTCATGTCTCCTGAGTCTCCTGCATTGGCAGGTGGATTCTCTACCATTGATCAAAGCAGGAAGCCCCAGTAAAGGATATAAGGAGGCAATCACATAATGCTACTTATGTGTGCTACTACATCGTCTTCCATTGCCCAAAAAGCTTTCCAGGCAATGCACTATCCTCCCATATAAATGTAGTCTTAAATGTTTTCATGCTTATATGTAACTTTAAGATCATTAAGTATAGCCTTTATAAAGCATACAAATTGTTTTTATTTATTTTTGCCTAAATTTCTAGTAAAATCTCTTGCTATTTTCCAAAACTCAGTACGGAGATGGATATAATTGAGATACTCTTCATTACATCGCCATCACATGAGATAGTGATGGGCCATGCCTCATACCCAATATATTCTTAAATAAAGACATTTCTTATTCTTAAATAAAGAAATTTCTTATTCTTAAATAAGAAATTACTAAGATGTCTAAGATGTCTAATTACTAACATGTCTGGAACAAATATGTTTGTAAAGATAGGCATTTTCCATATTCCTTTTAGAAAACAATTATAAAACAACAAAATAAATTAAAAGTTAAGTTACAACCTCCAGAATAAGGCCATCTTTTGGTTCTGGTCTAGGTGAATTAATATATCCCTAACTTATCTTCTCTCATAAGCAGCTAAACTCAGTTAAAAATATATGAAACTATTATGTTCAGGAAATTAACAAAAAACAGTGCACAGTTGCTATCTCATAAACTTTGAAAGAAGGAAACACATTAGTATAGCCTCACAAGTGTAATAACTTTCTGCCTGGCAGCCCTTTCCAACTTATACATAGAGAAATGGAGCTCAAGGGTTATAGATCTTGCTATTTAGAAAAAACAAAAGTTAGATCTTAGTGATATGGAGGTGGCAATGTTTTTCAAGGCAAGGAACTGAAAAAAAAAAAAAAAGGGAGATATGTAGAAAAGGAGACCCAGAAAGATGTATAGCTTCAACTAACCCTTTCAGTTCAGTTCAGTTCAGTACCTCAATAGTGTCCGACTTTTTATGACCCCATGGACTACAACATGCCAGGCTTTCCAGTCCATTACCAACTCCTGAAGCTTACTCAAACTCATGTCCATCAAGTCAGTGATACCATCCAACCATCTCATCCTGTCGGCCCATTCTCCTCCCACTTTCAATCTTCCCAGCATCAAGGTCTTTTCCAAAGAGTCAGTTCTTCACATCAGGTGGCCAAAGTATTGGAGTTTCAGCTTCAGCATCAGTACTTTTAATGAATATTCAGGGTTGATTTCCCTTAGATTGACAGATTGGATCTTCTTGCAGTCCAAGGGACTCTCAAGAATCTCCTCCAACACCACAGTTCAAAAGCATCAGTTCTTCGGTGCTCAGCTTTCTTTATAATCCAACTCTCACAGCCATACATGACTAATGGGAAAGCCATAGCATTGACTAGATGGACCTTTGTTGGCAAAGTAATGTCTTTGTTTTTAATATGCTCTCTAGGTTGGTCATCACTTTTTTTCCAAAGAGGAAGTGTATTTTAATTTCATGGCTGCAGTCACCACCTGCTGTTATTTGGGAACTTGAGAAAATAAAGTCTGCCACTGTTTCTACTGTTTCCCTATCTATTTGCCATGAAATGATGGGATCTGATGCCATGATCTTAGTTTTTGTGCTTTTTTGTAATTTAATGTTATTTTATTTTACAATACTGTATTGGTTTTGCCATACATTGACCTGAATCTGGCACGGGTGTACATGATTTCCCAATCCTGAAACCCCCTCCCACCTTTCTCCCCATATCATCTCTCTGGGTCATCCCAATGGACTAGCCCCAAGCATCCTGTATCCTGTATCGAACCTAGACTGGTGAGTCGTTTCTTACGTGATATTTTTTGACTACTGAGTTTAACTTTTTCATTCTTCTCTTTCACTTTCATTGAGAGGCTCTTCAGTTCCTCTTCATCTTCTGCCATATGAGTGATGTCATCTGGATATCTGAGATTATTGATATTTCTCCCAGCAGTCTTGATTCCAGCTTGTCCTTCATCCAGCCCAACATTTCTCATAATGTACTCTGCATAAAAGTTAAATAAGCAGGGTGACAATATACAGCCTTCATGTACTCCTTTCCCGATTTGGGACCAGTCTGTTGTTCCATGTCTGGTTCTAATTATTGCTTCTCGACCTGCATACAGATATCTTAGGAAGCATTAAAGTGGTCTAGTATTCCTATCTCTTTAAGAATTTTCCAGTTTGTTGTGACCTACACAGTCAAAGGTTTTGGAGCAATCAATAAAGCAGAAGTAGATGTCTTTCTGGAATTATCTTGCTTTTCTATGATCCAACAGATGTTGGCAATTTGATCTCTGGTTCCTCTGCCTTTTGAACATCTGGAATTTCAAGGTTCATATACTGTTGAAGCCTGGCCTGGAGAATTTTGAGCATTACTTTGATAGCGTTGAGATGAGTGCAATTGTGCAGTAATTTGAACATTCTTTGGCATTGCCTGTCTTTGGGATTGAAATAAAATTGACCTTTTCCAGGTCAGTTTTCCAAACTGCTGAGTTTTCCAAACTGGCTGACATATTGATGGAGCACTTTCACAGCATCATCTTTTAGAATTTGAAATAGCTCAACTGGAATTCCATCACCTCCACTAGCTTTGTTTGTAGTGAGGCCAACTTGACTTCACATTCCGGGATATCTGGCTCTAAGTGAGTGATCACACCATTGTAATTATCTGGGTTATGAAGATCTTTTTTGTATAGTTCTTCTATGTATTCTTGCCACCTCTTCTTAATATCTTCTGCTTCTGTTACGTCCATACCATTTCTGTCCTTTATTGAGCCCATCTTTGCATAAAATATTCCTTTGGTATCTCTCATTTTGTTGAAGAGACCTCTAGCCTTTCCTGTTGTATTATTTTCCTCTATTTCTTTGCATTGATCGCTGAGAAAGGCTTTCTTGTCTCTCCTTGCTATTCTTTGGAACGCTGCATTCAAATGGTATATCTTTCAGTTTTTCCTTTGCCTTGAACTTCTCTTCTTTTCTCAGCTACCTGCAAGGCTTCATTAGACAACCATGGTCCCTCTTTGAATTTCTTTTTCTTGGGGATGGCCTTGAACACTGCCTCCTGTACAATGTCACAAATGTCCCTCCATAGTTGATCAGGCACTCTGTCTATCAGATATAATCCACTGAATCTATTTCTCACTTCCACTGTATAATTGTAAGGAATTTGATTTAGGTTATACCAGAATGGTCTAGTGGTTTCCCTACTTTCTTCAATTTCAGTCTGAGTTTGGCAATAAGGAGTTCATGATCTGAGCCATAGTCAGCTCCTGGTCTTGTTTTTGCTAACTGTATAGAGCTTCTTCATCTTTGGCTACAAAGAATATAATCAATCTAATTTCAGTATTGACCATCTTGTGATGTCCTTGTGTAGACATACGTCTAAATTTATGATGAAATTGTGTCATAAATCTAAATATCCACATATCTGAATGAAGCAGAACTCAATCAACACAAAGAACAGCACATATAAGTATATCATAGTCAATTACTAAAACCAAATTTTAAAAGAAAATTTTAAAAAGAGATGGAGAATAAAAAGAAACAATTAATATTGAAGAGAGTAATAAGAATGCCCATTAACTTTTGATTAAAAACTATACAAATCTTAAAATAATGGAATGAGTCCTTCACATAAGTGGTGAAAGAATAATAACAATATTCCTCTGTTGTTGTTTAGTTGAAAAGTCATATCCAGTTCTTTTGAAATCCCATTGATAGTAGCCCACCAGGTTTCTCTGTCCATTGGATTTCCCAAGCACGAATATTAGAGTGGGTTGCCATTTCCTTCTCCAGGGGATCTTCCTGACTCAGGGATGGAATCCACATCTCTTGCACTGGAAAGTGGATTCTTTACCACTAAACCAACAGGGAAGCTGCAAAATTCCTTATCCAATAATAATACTTTTCAGGTATAAAGGCAAAATAAAGACATTTTCAGATTTAAAAAAATTGAGAGAATTTATCACTATCAAAACAGCACAACAAGAAAAGTAAAACAAAGTTCCTTAGGGACATGTTACCAGATAGATAACTATAAAACTCAGACATACACAAAAGAATCTTTGTTTCAGAAATAATAAACATTTATGGAGGTGGAACCAAGATGGCACTGTACTCATCTCCTCTCATGGAGCACAAAATTACAACTATGTAGAGACCACCTCTCTATGAGAATGACTTGAAAACTAACAGACAAGATGTTATACAACTAAAAATTTAAAGAAGGAGCCATAATGAAAACAGTAGGAGTGGTGAAGACACAGTCTACTCAGGACACATACTTCCAGTCTGCACCCAACAAACGTAAGGAATATCACAACAGTAGTTGTCCTCCCCAGGGAGCAAGGAGTCTGAGCTCCGCATCAGGCTTCCCAGCCTTCAGGCCCTGTGCCAGGAAGTTGGGCCCCCAGAATGTCTAGCTTTGAAAACAAGTTGGGCTTAAGTTCAGGAGAACAAGAGGATTATAGGAAATAGAGCCTCTGCTCTAAAAATACATGCAAAATCTCACATACTCTAACTCCTGTGCAGAGACAGTTATATCATAAATAAGTCACGAGTATGTGTGAGTCTGAGTGAACTCCAGGAGATGGTGATGGACAGGGAGGCCTGGCATGCTGCGATTCTTGGGGTCGCAAAGAGTCAGACATGACTGAGTGACTGAACTGAACTGAATATTGTAATATCTTTGCATGGGGACAAATGGTAACAAGACCTATTATGGTAATCTCTGTAATGTATTGAAATGCTGAGTCACTATGTTGTACACCTGAAATTAACATGATACTGTGTATCAAATATAGTTTAATAAAATTAATTAGATTTATTGATTTGAAAATTGATGTGATATAAAGAAGATGTAATAGGCATACTTTTCTTTATTTATCCACTGAAAACAACTAAATTTTTGAATAAAGTGTATAAAACAAACATAAGATGTCTCTGAAAGTTAAAGAGAAGGTAAATAGGCTATGATCTTGAGACCCAAGGAATGATATAATGGTGATTTTCTTGGGTTTTTCTCTTTGCTTCAAAGATTTTAGAGTAGGAGTAGGCTTTCTTTTTAATTGTTTATATAGAAGTTATTAAATTTTTTCATTTACTAAATATCAAAGGCAACCTTCCAAGGTAGAAACAGCAACAAGCACAATATTATCTAAACATAATGGAATAAAACTAGAAATTAATGGTTAAACCATAAAACAAAAGTATTTACCAACTGGAAGTGTAAAACTCTTTCTTAAACATGTTTTTTTCAAAAGTGAAATCAAACACAAGTTACAGAGTATCAAGAAAATAATGTGAATAGACATACTACACATGAGCATGAGCATGAGTATCAATGTAATGAAAGACAAATCTGGCGAGACAAATTCTGAAATTCAGAAAGACAACTTCTGTCTGAAATATACCTTTTATTTCTGTTTCAGAGATAGCTTAGCAAAGAACTGACAATTGCTGAAATGAGTCCATCTGAAGAGAGGCATCAGCATCTTTCTGTGAAATAATCATTTCTAACAAATAAGGCAGCTCTCAGGACCCTCTGTATGCTGCCTTTGGCCTTTGGTTTGCATTGTTTCTAATGATGTCTATGGATGCAGAATTATCTTGTTCAATTTCTTGCTATTCAGAGGATGATGATGAGGATGGGGTTCCCTAGACCCTGTAATAATCATCTGTAAATACAAATCAACACAGATGCAGGGCTTGCTCTTGAGGTACTTCTGATTCTGTTCCTGCCTTCCAGAGAAGGCAAACACTGCTCTCTAGTTAAGCTGGCCATAATGAATGCAGAAAATTTACGGTGAGAAACAATGAGTGTTCAGGAGTATTTTGCGCTCTGCTAATTCTCTGCTGCTGCTGCTGCTGCTAAGTCACTTCAGTCGTGTCTGACTCTGTGCGACCCCATAGATGGCAGCCCACACTGTCCCTGGGATTCTCCAGTCAAGAGCACTGGAGTGGGGTGCCATTTCCTTCTCCAATGCATGAAAGTGAAAAGGGAAAGTGAAGTCGCTCATTCGTGTCCGACTCTTTGCGACCCCATGGACTGCAGCCTACCAGGTTCCTCCTTCTGTGGGATTTTCCAAGCCAGAGTACTGGAGTGGGTTGCCATTGCCTTCTCCTGCTAATTCTCTAGCCATATGTATAAATATAATTTCTTTTCTCTTGAACAATACCTTTGTTATATCTGCATGAGAGTTGGTGGATAAAGTAAGATTTTGTGTTTACAGGGTTTTAGACTAACTGGACCACCCTAGGATTTGAAAGCTAGGGACACCTAGCAACAAACAAATGTTCACCAGTAAGCCAAATGATCCAAGAGTGCACAGTATGGCCATAGCCCAGAATCTTCTAGAGTGGCTATTGGGGTATCATTGGCTTAGATTTCAGAAAGAAGATAGAGTGGCCATGGTTGTCCATTAATCCAGGAAGCAGCAAGACTTTGGAGGTATATGGTTCACAACTCAGACAAGATGGAACCATAGCTGGAAACTTTAAGGGACTAAAACTCTCACACAAGCAGTTTATCTAAAAGATATGAGGATACATACACAACAAGGAACAACTCCTAGATGGTGATACTTTTGATAGGTAGAAAATAGGAGGCAAAGTTCTTTGAGGAGATGCTAAAAATATATGAAATTATTTCTGAAAGCTGGAAAACTGATAAAATTACAAAGACTAGTGAGGCTAGCTGAAATTCTGTTAGTAGCAATACAAAAGATGAAGTAAACAAAGTAAACGTGTTAGTCACCAGTTTGTTTCTGACTCTTTGCAACAACCCATGCATAGACTGTAGGCTCCTCTGTTCAAGAAATTCTCCAGGCAAGAATACTGGAGTGGATAGCCATCCCCTTCTCCAGTGCATCTTCCCAACCCAGGGACTGAACCCTAGTCTCCTACGTCGCAGGTGATTCTTTACTTTCTGAGCCACCAGGGAAGCCCATGGGAAATATATTTGTTCACTCTTCCATCCTGCTCTTCCATTTTGATAAAGATACTCTGAAAGCTTGAGTGCTATATTATTTTCTAATGTGCATAAAAATTGCTATAAGCATAGAAGCTTGAATTGGCACTCACTTATAAGCTTCAAGTTCTACAAGTCAAAAGTCCAGGCATAAGCTTGGTTGAGCTCTCTTCTGAGTGTCTCACAAGACTGAAATCAAGGTGTCTGAAAGTTATGTTCTCATCTGGAGTTCTGAGCCTCTTCCAAGCTTATTCAGTCTGTGGACAGAATTCAGTTCTTTGCAGGTATAGGATCAAATCTGTTTCTCTTATCTACTGTCAGGAAAGGACTGCTCTCAGATCTTATAGAGCACTCAGTCTCTTTTCATGTGGTCCCTTCCAACTTCCAAGTGAGCAAACACAATTCCCTTATTTAAACTTTTCTTTATACTCCAAATCTCTGATTTCTTCTACCAGTAGATAGGAAAAAATTCCCTGATTTTAAAAGGCTCACATGGTTAGCTCAGACCCACCTAGATAGTCTCTCTATCTTAGTATCAACTGATTTGGCATCTTTAGTACATGTTCAAAATCCCTCCAGAGAGGTACCAAGATTAGCGATTGACTGAATAATTGAGAGAAAGGTAGTAGTACACAAGAGTTTAGGAATCTTCGGGGCATCTTAGTGTTCTGTTTACCACATGCATGTACAAGCTGGATTTGTTATGGTTATTCCTTAGATTTAATGGAATGCGTGGCCAACAATGGTATGTATCATGCCCAGGTTATACAGCTGAAATAATAACTCAAACTAAAAGGAAAAAAGCTACTTGATTTCCTCAGAGGATAGCTAGCTCATGAAGTTGTGTTACTCAAAGTCATTTCTAAATTTAATATCCTGACTGACTAGTGGAAGATATTGTTATTGTGGGCCACAGAGACTCAAATAAGAAAACTGTTTTGTTGTTTTCTTTGACATCTTAACAGTGACTAGGGCTTCCCTTATGGCTCAGGCAGGAAAGCGTCTGCCCTCAATGCGGGAGACCTGGGCTCGATCGCTAGGTTGGGAAAATTCCCCTGGAGAAGGAAATAGCAACACACTTCAGTACTCTTGCCTGGAAAAACCCATGGACAGAAGAGCCTGGTAGACTACAGACCATGGGGTTACAAAAGAGTTGAACATGACTGAGTGATTTCATTTTTGTTCAGTTCAGTTCAGTCGCTCAGTCATGTCCAACTCTTGGCGACCCCATGAATCGCAGCACGCCAGGCCTCCCTGTCCCTCACCAACTCCCAGAGATCACTCAGACTCACGTCCATCGAGTTAGTGAATGCCATCCAGCCATCTCATCCTCAGTCGTCCCCTTTTCCTCCTGCCCCCAATCCCTCTCAGCATCAGAGTCTTTTCCAGTGAGTCAACTCTTCACATGAGGTGGCCAAAGTACTGGAGTTTCAGCTTTAGCATCATTCCTTCCAAAGAAATCCCAGGATTGATCTCCTTCAGAATGGACTGGTTGGATCTCCTTGCAGTCCAAGGGACTCTCAAGAGTCTTCTCCAACACCACAGTTCAAACACATCAATTCTTCAGCACTCAGCTTTCTTCACAGTCCAACTCTCACATCCATACATGACTACTGGAAAAATCATAGCCTTGACTAGACGGACCTTAGTCGGCAAAAGTAATATCTCTGCTTTTGAATATGCTGTCCAGGTTGGTCATAACTTTTCTTCCAAGGAGTAAGTGTCTTTTAATTTCATGGCTGCAGTCACTATCTGCAGTGATTTTGGGGCCCCAAAAAATAAAGTCTGACACTGTTTCACTGTTTCCCCATCTATTTCCCATAAAGTGATGGGACTGGATGCCATGATCTTCGTTTTCTGAATGTTGAGCTTTAAGCCAACTTTTTCACTCTTCTCTTTCACTTTCATCAAGAGGCTTTTTAGCTCCTCTTCACTTTAACAGTGACTAAATGTGCTACCACTTCAGGCATTTAGTACTGATGCTCAGACTCAGTGAGAGGAAAAGGGATTTTCTTGGTGACTCAGTGGTAAACAATCTGCCTCCTGTCAAGCAGGAGACATGGATTCTATCATTGGATTGGAAAGATCCCCTGGAGATGGAAATGGCAACCCTCACTATTCTTGCCTGGAAATCCCATGGACAAAAGAGCCTGGCGGGCTACAGACCATGAGGCTGCAAAAGAGTCAGACATGACTTAGTCACTAAACGACAGCAACAATGGAGAGGAAAACAAAATCAATTTGCCTTTATAACAGGGTATCAGTGAGTGAAATAAACTCTAGTACAAATGTAAACTGTTGGCAGATATACAATCCATATGAAAGTGACTTTTTGACAATACCCTCTGCTGAGAAAACTGCTTGTATTGCATTGAATGCTACCTAAACACAACTAAAAAGATGAACGGACTTTGATGGAGGACATAATCTAAGACACCACCACCCAAGTGTTCACTATGGGAGTTATCTAAACTATAACCCAAGAACATTAAAGGCAAGCTGTTAAAAACTACTCAGGAGGCCCAACACCTGATTAGTCACCCTGAGTATTAGAGACAGCACATCTTACTCCCTGAAATTCTATAACAACCTTTATATCAAGTCAACAGACATATGGTCAAATTTAAGTGGAAGTCCTTATAACAAGAAACTTTGAAAACAGCACTGCTGCTGCTGCTGTTAAGTTGCTTCAGTCGTGTCCGACTCTGTGTGACCCCATAGACGGCAGCCCATCAGTCTCCCCCATCCCTGGGATTCTCCAGGCAAGGACACTGGTCAGCACAGAGAATAGCAAAATAAATTCAGTCTGGATTCTTCTGTGTTGTGTTTTACCACTGCATCCAGAGTGAACTACAACTCTATTCCAAATTAGTTCTCACCCAGATTATTACAGATATAGCTTCCTAAATGTCTCCCTGTTTTGCTTTGTTTTTTGTTTTTTTTTTTATAATCTATTCTCTCATAAGCAACCAGTGTGATCTTTTAAAATATAAGTCAGATCATCCCACTTATCTGTGCAAACCCCTCCCTGACTTCCTATCCCATTCAGTAAAATGTAAGATTCCTACATAGAGCTCTCACAACCTGGTACCTAATCAAGGGTCAAATCTTATTTCCTGCTGCTCTCCCCTTGCTTATTCTGTTTCAGTCACGTAGATCTTCCAGTTTTAAAGAGAATGTGCCAGGTAAGTGCCAGGTTCAGAGATTCATGCTGACTGTTTCTCCCTCCTAGATTTCTCTTACCCCTTATATTAAAAAAACCTCACTTATTCATTCCTTGAAGCTTTTTTTTCTTTTCTCTTCTTTTTTTCCCCTCAAATTCTACCTTTGCACAAAATATTTCACCCTATTTAAAGATGACACCAGAACTTCTTCTTCAGAAATCTAACCTATTTACTTATTTTATTTTCTCCTTAGCATTTAAGTGGGCTTAGTGGGCTTCCCCAATATTGGTGAAGAATCTTCCCATAATGCAGGAGACCCCAGTTCAAGTTCTGGGTCTGGAAGATCCACTGGAGAAGGGATAGGCTACCCACTCCAGTATTCTTGGTCTTCCTTTGTGGTTCTGCTGATAAAGAATCTGCCTGCAATGCGAGAGACCTTGGTTCAACCCCTGGGTTGGGAAGATCCCCTGGAGAAGAGAAAGGCTATCCACTCCAGTATTCTGGCCTAGAGAATTCCATGAACTGTATAGTCCATGGCGTTGCAAAGAGTTGGACGTGACTAAGGGAGTTTCACTTTCACTTTACTTTAGCCTTTAAGAGTATTCATAATATGTGTTACTTTCCAATTTGGTGTTCTGTCTCCTTCTTTAAAACATAAACTCTCTGAGGATAGATTTTTGCATATTTTATGCCCTGGTGAATTACCAGTTTCTTGAGCAATGTCTGACATGCAGTTAGTTTGATAACCATTTGTTGAATGAACTGAGTTAATAAGCAAAAGATAGCATCTCAAATCACAGAGAAATCTAATTGTCTGCACAATAAATGATATTGGAACAGCACCATAGCCATTTCATAAAAATAAAACTGGATCTATAATTTATATCTTTCTAAATTGATTATCTTCAAAAGTCAAAGATATAAATTTGAAACAAAAACACAATACTAGAAAAAAATTTAGGGATATTATTTTGTATTTCAGTGTCAAGAAGCTTTTTAAACTACGACACAACTCCAAGAGATTTGAATAAATGAGACGATTTATAAAATTATATCACAAAATCTAAATTCAACCACAGGGCAAAGACTGTGATTAAAAAAAAAAAAAAACTCAAAAGGCAAATTAAAAGTGTGGAAATATTACAATTAACAGAGTAGAAAAACTCTATTTTTTCTAACATAGTAGAAAAAAATGATTAATCTCCCCTAATAATGTGTGCCTTTAAATGAATACAAAAATGACCACGAGAAATTATGGGCAAAGGATGTAAACAATCAATTCATTGTAAAGGAGATACAAAGGGGTTTTAAATGTGAAAAGATGCTCAATAATGGAATAACAAAATAAAAATATATAGGTATGTATATAGTCAAGCTATGGATTTTCCAGAAGTCATGCACAGATAAGACAGCTGAACAATAAAGAAAGATGATGGATGAAACTGGAGCCAATTATACAGAGTGAAGTAAGCCAGAAAGAAAAACACCAATACAGTATACTGACACATATATATGGAATTTAGAAAGATAGTAATGATGACCCTGTAGGTGAGACAACAAAAGAGACACAGAGGTATAGAATGGACTTTTGGCCTCTGAGGGAGAGGGAGAGGGTGGGATGATTTGGGAGAATGGCACTGAAACATGTATACTATCATATAAGAAACGAAGCGCCAGTCTATGTTCAATACAGGATACAGGATGCTTGGAGCTGGTGTACGGGATGATCGAGGGAGATGGTGTGGGGTGGGAGGTGGGAGGGGGCTTCGGCATTCGGAGATCATATACACCTGTGGCTGATTCATGTCAATGTATGGCAAAACCAATACAGTATTGTAAAGTAGAATAAAGTATTTAAAAATACATTGTATTTATTCTTTTCATAATTTTTAAGAATTAAAAGTTCCATCAGTTCAGTTCAAAAAAAAAAAAAAAAAGAAAGAAAGAAAGAAAGATGAGCACCAAAGAACTGATACTTTCAAACAGTGTTGCTAGAGAAGACTCTTCAGAGTCCCGTGGACAGCACAGAGATTATACCAGTCAATCTGAAGGGAAATCAACCCTGAATACTCATTGGAAGGACTGATGCTGAAGCTGAATCTCCAATACTTTGGCCACCTTTTGTGAAGAGTGGACTCATTGGAGAGGATCTTGATGCTGGGAAGGACTGAAGGCAAAAGGAGAAGAGAGTGACAAAAGATGAAGTGGTTAGATAGCATCACCAACTCAATGGACATGAGTTGGAGCAAACTCCGGAAAATAGTAAAGGACAAGAAAGCCTGGTGTGCTGCAGCCTGTGGGGTCACAAAGAGCTGGACACAATTTAGTGACTGAACAACAGCAATAAAGAAGACAGTTTGACAACAACTTTATTGTGTGTGGAAACAGTCCCATTTAAGGATGGTATAACATGCATAAATAAAATCCTTATGAAGGACGGTTTAACAAGATCCATACAAAATGTAACTTTGTATGCCCTTTGCCTCAGCAAGCCCATTTTTAGGAATATATACTTCAGACACCTTCGTACTTGCACAAAATTATGCGTATTCAAGTGTAAAGTATATTCTTTAAAGCATTATCTCTAGTAGAAAAATATTGAAAACTTTTTAAATGAACATTGATAGGATATTGGGTTAAATAAGTTACAAGACAGTAAATGAAGAATAAGGAAATCCTTTCATATGCAAAAATTATCAAGTAGAGAAGCCAGTTATAAAACAGAGGTATACAATTGCTTGTACTAAGAAAATAAGAGGGGAAAAGACATTTTATATTTCCTTGTATATGTTTTCAAGAATCTGGAAGAATATTCAGGATACCAAAACCAAGAGCTACCTATACGATCAGGTGATGATATAGGAGATCAACCCCGGGATTTCTTTGGAATGAATGATGCTAAAGCTGAAACTCCAATACTTTGGCCACCTCATGCGAAGAATTGACTTATTGGAAAAGACTCTGATGCTGGGAGGGATTGGGGGCAGGAGGAGAAAGGAATGACAGAGGATGAGATGGCTGGATGGCATCACTGACTCAATGGATGTGAGTCTGAGTGAACTCTGAGAGATGGTGATAAACAGGGAGGCTTGGCGTGCTGCGATTCATGGGGTCGCAAAGAGTCGGACACGACTGAGCGACTGAACTGAACTGAACTGAACTAAATTGATGACATGGGTTGTTGGAGGAAAGGAGAAGGGGAAATGCTTCACTGCATAACTTAATTCTTGTGATATGTAAATATTAATTGTTCAATTGTGAATTTTCCTGTTTAAAAACAAAAATAAATATTGAAATTAGAAGCAAGTTCTTTAAAGAATATAGAAAAAGTTGTTCTAACTATACTAAATCATGTGCCATTGGCCATTCCCAAACATTATTTCTCAGGTCTTCATGCTCTTGCATATGTGCCCAAGTAAGTCACAGAAGAATATTCCAACATCAGTGATGCAGTATGGTGTTATCTAGCTGCTTATTGAAGCACTACAAATTTCCCACTCACATACATAAAATCAAAACATCGAAGAAGAAATGATATAAACTAACAGAATGAAAATAAAATTCCAAAACCCTAGAAGAATGTCCATCAACTGCAATAAAAATATAACTATATTAAAAGGCAGACAGATTCTAAATTATAACTCAAAAGAGCCTACTTGTAATTTTCAAAATCTATTTTAAACATTACAGAATTTGAAATACAATCCACCAGAGGAACAAACAGGGATTATAAAATTTCATTCAAAACCAAAACAATAGGCTATTATATATTAAAAGAATTGAGATTGTTGTTAGCATAAAAGATGCTCAATCAATTTCTCTAACTTCCAAAGCATATATTCTGATGTATAACATTAGTAAATGCCTTCCCATATAGACTATGATTATTAAAAATAAAATAGCTGGTATTTTAACAATATCATTTACTAGATTATTTAATTTTTATTATCACAAAATAGTAATAATAAAGTCCTATAACATCCTTCATTTGACTTTGCATTAGTTACATATGTTCAAATGCTTGTTTCATCTTGTACCTTCAGCTAAATATTCATAAGGAAAAAGAAATAGTTGGATGCATGATGACCAATTAGCATTGGGTAGAAATTTTTCAAAATAGAACAGCTAAATTAACCAAGTTTATTTAATTAAATTTGAAACCTTTGAAAGCTGTCTTCTTGAAAATCTCCCAAAAAGCAAACTTTTAATCAGATGACTAAAATAATCTGAAAGCATAGGAATACATTTTATGTCTACATTACTCAGATGTTTTAAAATTAAAGATAAAAGTGACTGACATTTTGTTGCATTGAATTTTAGGAAGATCTTTCATTTGAAAATATTTCCAGACATTTAACAAATCCAAAATGTGACAGGATTTATCCTTTCCCAATTTAGGTATCCAATTTGATTAATGAGGCAAATCTTTTAATTTGAAAGCATTTTCATTTTGGATTTATTTTGGTTTAATCTTCCTTGAGATGAAGGCAGTGACATGGAGTACTCATCTTGTTATAACTGCCTATTGTCTCCTATTCTGTACCTAGCATTCAATTGTTTGTTCATTCCATGGGAAACTATGGCCATTGAGAATAATCATCAGTTTTGTACTGTTATTTGTGTAAAGCACGTGATTCTTGAGTTTAATCAGTATATAATCTGATTTCCTTTCCCCTCCCCTAAAGACAAACTTTAGAAGAAATTATCTTGGGATAGTACCCAACAGAATCCAGGAAAAATAAAATTACAATATCAAATAGTAAGCATCTAATCTTCTTCAGTTCAGTTCAGTTCTTCAGTCATGTCCGACTCTTTGGAACCCCATGGACTGCAACATGCCAGGCTTCCCTGCCAATCACTAACTCCCAGAGCTTACTCAAACTCATGTTTATTGAATCAGTGAAGTCATCCAACCATCTCATCCTCTGTCATCCCCTTCTCCAACCTTCAATCTTTCCCAGCATCAGGGTCTTTTCAAATGAGTCAGTTTTTCACATCAGGTGGCCAAAGTTTTGGAGTTCAGCTACAGCATCAACCCTTTCAGTGAATATTCAAGACTGATTTCCTTTAGTATCAACTGGTTGGATCTCCTTGCAGTCCAAGGGACTCTCAAGAGTTTTCTCCAATACCACAGTTTAAAAGCATCAATTCTTTGGTGCTCAGCTCTTATAGTCCAGCTTTCGCATCCATACATCACCACTGGAAAAACCATAGCTTTGACTAGATGGACTTTTGTTGGCAAAGTAATGTCTCTGCTTTTTAATATACTGTCTAGGTTAGACATAACTTTCTTCCAAGGAACAAGTGTCTTTTAATTTCATGGCTGCAGTCGCCATCTGCAGTGATTTTAGAGCCCAAAAAAGTAAAGTCTCTAACTGTTTCCATTATTTCTCCATCTATTTGCCATGAAGCAGCCATGAAATTAAAAGACTCTTACTCCTTGGAAGAAAATTTATGACCAACCTAGATAGCATATTGAAAAGCAGAGACATTACTTTGCCAACAAAGGCCCGTCTAGTCAAGGCTAAAGTTTTTCCAGTAGTCATGTATGGATGTGAGAGCTGGACTGTGAAGAAAGCTGAGCACCAAAGAATTGATGCTTTTGAACTGTGGTGTTGGAGAGGACTCTTGAGAGTCCCCTTGACTGCAAGGACATCCAACCAGTCCATTCTAAAGGAGATCAGCCCTGGGATTTCTTTGGAAGGAATGAAGCTGAAGCTGAAACTCCAGTACTTTGGCCACCTCATGCAAAGAGTTGACTCACTGGAAAAGACTTTGATGCTGGGAGGGATTGGGGGCAGGAGGAAAAGCGGACAACAGAGGATGAGATGGCTGGATGGCATCACTGACTCAATGGACGTGAGTCTGAGTGAACTCCGGGAGCTGGTGGTGGACAGGGAGGCCTGACATGCTGCAATTCATGGGGTTGTAAAGAGTATGACATGACTGAGTGACTGAACTGAACTGAACTGAACTGATGGGTCTGGATGCCATGAACTTAGTTTTCTGAATGTTGAGTTTTAGGCCAACTTTTTCACTCTCCTCTTTCACTTTCATCAAGAGACTTTCTGCCATAAGGGTGGTGTCATATGCATATCTGAGGTAATTTCTCCTGACAATCTTGATTCCAGCTTGTGTTTAATCCAGCTCAGCATTTTACATGATGTACTCTGCATGTAAGTTAAATAAGCAGGGTGACAACATACACCCTTGAGTACTACTTTCCCAATTTGGGATCAGTCTGTTATTGCATGTCCAGTTCTAACTGTTTTTTCTTGATGTGCATACAGATTTCCCAGAAGTCATGTCAGGTGGTCTGGTATTCCCATCTTTTTCAGAATTTTAAATAGTGTGTTGTGATTTACAGAGTCAAAGGCTTTGGTGTAGTCAATAAAGCAGAAGTAGATGTTTTTCCGGAACACTCAAGCTTCTTTGATGATCCAGCAGATGTTGTCAATTTCATCTCTGGTTCCTCTGACTTTTCTAAATCCAGCTTGAACATCTGGAAGTTCACGGTTCATGTAATATTGAAGCCTGCGTCAGAGAATTTTGATCATTACTTACTTGCTAGCGTGTGAGATGAGTGCAATTGTGTGATAGTTGGAACATTCTTTGGCATTGCCTTTCTTTCAGATTGGAATGAAAACTGACTTTTCCAGTCCTGTGGCCACTGCTGAGTTTTCCAAATTTGCTGGTATATTGAGTATAGCACTTTCACAGCATCAGCTTATAGGATTTGAAGTAGCTCAACTGGAATTCTGTCACCTCCACAAACTTTGTTTGTAGCGATGCTTCCTAAGGCCCACTTGACTTCACACTCCAGGATGCTTGACTCTAGGAAAGTGATCACACCATCACGGTTATCTGGATCATGAAGATCTTTTTGTACAGTTCTTCTGTGTATTCCTGCAACCTCTTCTTAACATCTTCTGCTTCTCTTAGGTCCATAAAATTTCTGTCCTTTATTGTGCTCATCTTTGCATGAAATGTTCCCTTGGTATCTCTAATTTTCTTGAAGAGATCTCTAGTATTTCCCATTCTATTGTTTTCCTCTATTTCTTTTCACTGATCATTGAAGAAGGCTTTCTTATCTCTCCTTGCTATTTGGAACTGTGCATTCAAACAGGTATATCTTTCCTTTTCTCCTTTGCATTGAGCTTCTTTTCTCAGCCATTTGTAAGGCCTTCTTAGACAACCATTTTGCCTTTTGCATTTCTTTTTCTTGAGGATGGTCTTGACCCCTGTCTCCTGTACAAGGTCACGAACCTCCATCCATAGTTTATCAGGCACTCTTTCAGATCTAATCCCTTGAATCTAGTCCTCATTTCCACTGTATAATCATAAGGTATTTGATTTAAGTCATACCTGAATGACCTAGTGGTTTTTCCTACTTTCTTCAATTTAAGTCTAAATTTGGCAATAAGGGGTTCATGATCTGAGCCACAGTCAGCCTCCAGTCTTGTTTTTGCTGGCTGTACAGAGATCCCCCACCTTTAACTGCAAAGAATATAATCAATCTAATATCAGCATTGACCATCTGGTGAAGTCCATGTGTAGAGTCTCCTTTTGTGTTGTTGGAGGAGGGTGTTTTCTATGATCAGCGTGTTCTCTTGGAAAAACTCTGTTAGCCTTTGACCTGCTTCATTTTGTACTCCAAGGCCAAATTTGTCTGTTACTCCAGATATCTCTTGACTTCCTACTTTTGCATTCCAGACCCCTATAATGAAATGTATATTTTTTGGGGGTGTTAGTTCTAGAAGGTCTTGTAGGTCTTCATAGAACCTTTCAGCTTCAGCTTCTTCAGCATTACTGGTCGGGGCATAGTCTTGGATTACTGCAATATTTAATGGTTTGCCTTAGAACCAAACAAAGATCATTCTGTTGTTTTTGAGATAGCATCCAAGTACTGCATTTTGGACTGTTTTGTTGACTATGATGGCTACTCCACTTCTAAGGGGTTCTTGCCCATAGTAGTAGATATAATGGTCATCTGAGTTAAATTCACCCATTCTAGTCCATTTTAGCTTACTGATTCCTAAAATGTTGAAGTTTACTCTTGCCATCTCCTGTTTGACTGCTTTCAATTTCCCTTGATTCATGGACCTAACATTCCAGGTTTCTACGTCCTATTGTTCTTTATAGCATTGGACTTTACTTCCATCACAAATTGCATCCATAACTGGGTATTGTTTTTGCTTGGGCTCCATCTCCTTATTCTTTCTGGAGTTATTTCTCCACTGATCTCCAGTAGGATATTGTGCACCTACTGACCTAGGAAGTTCATCTTTCAGTGTCCTATCTTTTGGCCTTTTATACTGTTCATGGGATCCTCAAGGTAAGAATACTGAAGTGGTTTTCCATTCCCTTCTCTTTAGACCCACATTTTGTCAGAACTTCCACAATGACCCATCCATCTTTGGTGCCTCTAAACTGCATGGCTCATAGTTTCTTTGAGTTAGATAAAGCTGTTGCCCATGTGATCTGTTTGATTAGTTTTCTGTGTTTGTAGTTTTCATTCTGTTGGAAGTTGCCTGATGGGAAAGACTGACTGAGGAGGAAACTGTGTTTTGTTCTGATGGGCATGGCCATGCTCAGTAAATCTGTAATCCAATCTTCTATTGATGGGCCAGGCTGTGTCACTCCCTGTTGTTTGACCTGAGGCCAAACTATGGTGTAGATAACTAAGATAATGGTGACCTCCTTCATAATGTCCCATGCACATGAACTGCTGCATTGAGTTTCCCTGACCCTGCAGCAGGCCACCTCAGACTCACGCTTATGCCAGAGTCTCCTGGACATTCATGGAAAAGTTTGGGTCAGTCTCTTGTGGGGTCACTGCTCCTTTCTCCTGGGTCCTGGTGCTCACAAGGTTTTATTTGTGCCCTCCAAGAGTCTGTTTCCCCAGTCCTATGTAAGTCCTGGTGGGTCTATGGTGGAGTTAATAGTCACCTCCCTCAACAGGGCTCATGCCATACCCAGGTCTTCTGCACCCAGAGCCCCTGCCCCTGTGGCAGGTCACTGCTGATTCATACCTCCACAGGAGACACTCAAAGACGGTTCTTGCTCAGTCTCTGTGGGTTCTCTGGGTTCTAGTGCACAGAAGATTTGTTTTAGAGTGTCTCTGATGGGTATAGGGTTTGATTCTAAATGCGATTTTGCCTCCATACCATTTTGTTGAGGCTTCTCCTTTGTTTGCCCTTGGACATGGAGTATTTATTTACGGTGGGAATCCAACATTCTCCTGTCTACAGTTGTTCAGCAATGAGTTGTAATTTTGGAGTTCTCGCAGGAGAAAATGAGGGCAAGTCCTTCTACTCTGCCATTTTCCTCTGCCTCCTTCCCTCTAACTTTTATGTGGTTTACATTGTATATCCCTTGGGAAAACCATCTTTCCCCTTTCTGGTGTATATTTTTAACCTTAATGTAAGTGACCAATAAATCATAATGCTAGTATAGTCTGTGGATAAAACTACAATTCTGATCATCTTACCAAATTGACAGCCCACCCGGAGTTGTGTTACTTCAACCAAAGTAATTTTTGCATAGTACTATCCCATATACAATTAGAAGATTAGAAATGACTGTTATTTTTAAAAGAAGAATAGTATAGGGTCAAAAGAAGGGAGCAATAGAAAAATGCTCTTAGTAGGAAAAACAGGGTCAGCAATGAAGGCTTCATCCATTATTTCATAAATCACAGAGTGATTTCTACAAAACAAGAAGGAAAAGTGCTTAAAGGTAAATCTTCATAAAGGAAGAAGAAAATGTGAAGGTGAGCTACTTTAAGCAAGCATATTCATAAAGGAAATTGCAGGTTTTGTTGTAAGCTACTTGTAGCTCACAAATCTAAGTGACCTTAGCCAAAATTCTGTTCCTGATGCTCCTGCATTTCCTCTAGCATTTCTCTTAGACAGTAAGCTGATAGAAACATCCGATTCCAAGTTCACTGACAGACCTGCAGTAAAAGGGACATGGAAAGCAGCCATCTACAAGACAAATTCTTCCATAATGCAGGGTAATGATAATAATGGAAAGGAAACATTTATATTAGAATTCAAAAAGCAAGATTACATATAGAACATGCAAAAGATTCATTATTGAGTTACAAAGGGTATTACAAAATCAAAATATTCCAATATCTACCATTAAATATGATGCTTGAATTTTTAACAACTCCATATCTGTGAAAGCCAATGAAAAAAGCTTATGCCTTCCTTCTTTTCTTTCTTTCTTTTCTTTTTTTTTTTTTTTTTGGCCTAAAATGCATGTCTAATTCATTGTTTAAAACATATCTATGATTATTATCTTTTTAATGGCATGCATATAATCTAGAGATGAGTCTGTACTCCTTATCTCACTATAAATATTTAGCAGTAAGAATAAAGAAAGGTGAATTTTAGCTTTAAGTCTTCTGGCCTTTATTTGTTTTTTTGTTGTTGTTGTTGTTGTTATTTACTCATTGGGTTTCTTTATGTAGAATGTGGAAAAGCACGGCATCCTTTGCTTTAAGATACTTTCTAGCTTCCTACTTTTTAACTGCTCATTTGGTTACCATATAGCCTGCTGAGGCAGCATGATCAACAGTTCTTAAAAATATATACTTTTTATGATAAACTGAGACACCAACCATATTTTATAGCATTAATAAAATCAGATTTTTTTCAAACTTTGAATTTTCTCCTCCAGAACACTACTTTGATGGCCTTGTAAAAGATCACTAGACTTCGACTTGGACATCTGTGCTCAAACTGGCTGTATCTTAGCAAGAGCTTTGTGTCTTGGTATAAATTTCATTTTCAATTTCTCCATCTGTAAAGTTAAAGTACCCTTGGGTTCCCTTCCAATTATAGCATCCTGTAATGCTATATAGCAAATCTGCATATGAATCATGTGAGCTGTTTTATGAAAAGAATGGTTATGTGAAAAAGGGTAAAGTCACATATGAAAAGAAATGTGTGATTATGATGGCAAGTGATTTTGTTTCTAATTGTAACTTATTATTGTCATAACTATAAAACTAGAAATGGGTATTTTAAACTCTGTAGTCACTGGTTTCCTTAACTATAAAATATGACAGTGCTCTAGATAAGAGGTTTGCAACATCTTAGCTCACATGTCATTTGCCTACTACAAGCTGTTGATGAAGAATATATAATATAACTATCACATCAATGTTTTACAGCATATCTAAAGGATGATAAGACATAGAACAATAACCTTATGCTATTAAGATTCTTTACCATCTGAGACAGCTAAGAAGGTCCATGTAACCAGTGTCTTCTGAAATTATAGTTGATGTAGTATTTTAGTATTATAGTAGTTGCTTTATAAGGTATGATTCTTTAATTCTTTTATTCTGAAATGTGTATGATCTTAAAATTTCTATAAGGATTGAAAAACATTAGAATCATAGAATTTTAAAACTAGAAGGGAGTATATACCATATAGTTTAAATACATTGCATATATCTAATAAATCATCACAGTCTCTAATTTGATAAAATCTATTATACATATTTATGATATACTGTCTTGGTTTCAGCTGTAGGCCATGACCACATGACAAGCTCATGGATGCCGAAGACAGAGGTCTCTGAAATTCCCTCCTCAAGTTCTTGCTACTGCCTTTAAGTACTCCACCACAAATTGAATGAGCTCTTTTTATCTAATAAAGTGAAAATGACCACATAAGCATGGGTTAGTTAGGATTCTTGGACCCTTCATAAGTACTTCTGACTGGATAGAGGAAGAACCCTTGGAGTTCTTAGTTGAGATCATGAAGGTGATTCCTCCAGGGAAGCAGTTGTGAATTGTTGCCAAATTTCCTGGCCAGATTTTGTTCATTAATATATTTCATTGAAATATTTATTGATTAATTTTAATATACCAGAAATTGTTGGTTTTGAAATTAGGAGGTCAAGACACTGGATGAAGAGGAGGCGATGAACAATAAATGCTGTACTACCAGGGAAGCCCCTACCAGAGAGCAAAGACATTGAATTAAAGGACTCAGCAATAAGATGGAAGTGTCTTGGAATTAGTGAAAGCTGAATTTATAAATCCATACACTAATCCAAAATAGAGCATGGAAGGCAGATAGCTAGCAAGCAGGAGATGGCACAGAAACATTATAAGTCTTATTTTTAGTGTGTGGAATCCTTGCTATAAACCTTTGTTGTTGAGTTGTTAAGTCATATTCAACTCTTCTGTGACCCTATGGAATATAGCCCTCCAGGCTCCTCTGTCCATGGGATTTTCCAGGCAAGAAAAGTGGAGTGGCTTACTATTTCCTTCTGCAGGGCATCTCCTGCATTGCTGGTGGATTCTTTTCTGCTGAGCCACCAGCGAAGCCCACTGTGAACCCTAGTGGTAGGTTAAACCCTGCATTATCAGTGTACCTGAGTGTCTACAACCTGCTTGTAAATACCTTAAGAGACAGAAGTGAGGCCAATGCTTAAAGATGGAAGAGGTAGTCATGCATCTAGAGGCTTTGCTAGTAAATGTGGATATGAAGAGACAGCACAGTGGGGAACTATAAGTTTCTTCTAATGGAGTCTTAGGGAAAGTAAATAAGGCCAGTATTATTTAAATTTCCATGTTCATTCTTAGGAGGCAATCCACCTCAATAGTTAACTGCACACATGTCACATTTAAATTCTGTTTCTATCAATAAATAGGTATGCATTTTAGATCCAGTTACTTGACTTTTCTGAACAATAATATCCCACATGTAAAATGGAACAGAGTATCTATCTGATAGAATAGTTATTGGGACTACATGAGATAATCTACATAAGACAGAATTGTTCTTGCAAAGCTGCAAGAGTTGAATAAATGCATGCTAGCAACCATTTACATAGAAATTGTGTACCATCCTCTGCACAATTTTTATTTGATGAAAGCATTCTGATCTTAAGTTACCTGGCTCTAGGTCCATGTGAAAGTGAAAGTGTTAGTTACTCAGCCGTGTCCGACTCTGTGCGACCCCATGAACTGTAGCCTGCCAGGCTCCTCTGTCCACAGGATTCTCCAGGCAAGAATACTGGAGTTGGTTGCCATACGCATCTTCCTGTACCCAGGGATATAATCCAGGTCTCCTGTATTGCAGGCAGATTCTTTACCATCTGAGACAGCTAAGAAGGTCTATGTAACCAGTGTCTTCTGAAATTATAGCTGATGTAGTATTTTAGTATTATAGTAGTTGCTTTATAAGGTACTATTCTTTAAGAAACCAAAAATGAATTCATTCTAAAGGCATAGCAGCCGTGGCTGTGTGGCAACTGCTGAATTAGACATGCATTGTTCTCAAACACTAAAATCAAATTAAGTGGCTGTACTATTAATAACACTACTTATTCAGCTTCTTTCCTCTTTAAAGCACTTTATAAACATTAACTAATTAATCCTCACATTCTTATGAGGTAGGTAAATAATTGCTAGCTCCCAGTTTGAGGAAACCAGGGTTGAGGTTAAGTGGTCTGTGTGCTCAGGGCAATAGAGTAAGGCAATATTTAAGTCCCAAATTAGGGCATTTTAATTTATATTAATTTATTTTGGACACTGTATTGAATTTTTAGTTATCATTTATTATACTGCATCACCCTACATTATTTCTATCCTATAATAGATGGGAAAAATGCAATTCATTGTTAGCTGAATGAAAATAAGTAGAAAATACTCCAGAACTACTGTTCCCCATAGCTCATTGTGCCATTAAGAATTTATAGACCATGAAGCTACTGCTGCTGCTAACTCCCTTCAGTCGTGTCTGACTCTTACTGACCCCACGGACTGCAGCCCACCAGGCTCCTCCGTCCATGGAATTTTCCAGGCAAGAGTACAGGAGTGGGGTGCCATTGCTTTCTTTGACCATGAAGCTAAGTAGCCAACAATTGCCAGTCATTTCATTTGGCATTAATTTCCTTTACAGGAGCACCACCACACACACACACACACACACACACACACACATGCATGCACATTTCTTACTTTTCATAAATAATACAGGTTCCGTCATGTTAGGAACCATGACTTGTACCTTGATATCTCCAACATTATATGTTAATAAGAAACTACCTCGGAGTATGTTAAATGTTTAAGAAATCTATGCCATAACCTCCCAAATGTTCTTTTTAATTTTTATTTCCCTCTCAAACCTCCCCTTGCCCATCTTTTATATTGCTTTCCAAATTATAAACAGTAAAACGTAAACATGATCATCTTGCTTCATTAGTCAAAGTCATAAATGCTTCCATGCTTCCATGTTTCTATGCCCACCTTTAAGTCTTTCTTTGTCTTTTCACAGTAATTTTGTAGTGTGAAAATCATTGAAACATACGTTTACCATAGACACTTAAAACATGTATAGACTATGACTTCACATATTTTATGATTGTTCTGTGAAGGTAAGAAACGTATATTCTAAGGTAAATGTTGTATCTCAGTACTTTACAAAAAATAAATGCTCAATAACTATTTGGCAAATAAAGAAATAATAGTAGAAATAAAAATGTTCTTCTGACTTAATCCAGGGAAAATTTTGCTACTAGCTTATTCCTTGTGAATTTATTCATATTTAACTTTGATGTTCATCAAAGGAAAATCTTTGCTATTTGTCTACACTTGGCCTTTTCAATATTCTTATTTATTTTCTGTAACCTACATGTCATCAGAATCTCTGTGACCTCTTTTAATCTCACTTCTGGCAAACTACAACAGAGTGGGTATCTATTGGGTCAAGAGTTTGGGAAGGGCTTTGTGAATGTAAAGCAGTTCTTCCAACAGAAATTTATGACAAAATCCATATGACTGGAGTTTTCCTGGTGGCCCAGCAGTAAAGAATCCACCTGCCAATGCAGGAGATGTGATTTGATCTTTGGTTTGGAAAGATCCCCTAGAGAAGGAAATGGCAACCCACTCCAGCATTCTTGCCTAGGAAATTCCATCAACAGAGGAGCCTGTGGGCTATAGACTATGGGGCTGCAAAGAGTTGAACATGACTTAGAAACTAAACAACAACAAACCCATATGATTAAAACTTTACACTATCTCTGCATGGAGATAAATAAGGTCTTAGCTGCTAGATTAATCATAGATATAATACAAAGTAATTTTAAACCCTTGAAAGTGCCATGTCGCTTTTTCTACTGTTCTACAAAAGGCTATCTGAACTTAAATCTGGGGATAAAATTGTTTCAAGTATTGTGAAGCTACGTTACCCCAACCATCATCCCAGGCAGTAACTAACCCCTAGGCTATATCAGTGCACAAGGAACAGAGATCAGGAGAATTTTTCAGTCCATGGGAAAGTATCAAACTGAGTGAAGGGAGCTCCAAGATTATTCCATATAAAGACTTGTTGACAATAAGATGGAAAGATTGGTATCTCAGACCCTCAGTTAAGATGTGCTTACGTAGCATCCTCACTGGTCTACATTTTGTGTTCATATACATAGTGATAGATAAAAATGAAGATAATGTGGAAGTGGATGGATACAGTTCTCAGTGCAGAAGCTTGAACTCACACAGTTTGATGTGGACATGTGATTTCACATGAGCCAAGAAGACCATGCACAGTAGTAGACTAAAGTAGACTTTAGCCATCTCGCCAAAATCCCAGCTCTGAAAGACCCTGGCAGCTAGAGAAAGTGAGGTGGATTGACAGGGGTGGGATCGCAAAGAGACTGAGACATTGTACAGAGACCTGCCCCATGAAGAGACACCCAAAGTTTTAAAGAGCTCACACGTGTGCCCCAGAGGATTTGGATGCTTGCTATAGAGAGGTTAGGTGGGGGCAGGGTCGAGGAGAGATGTTTTCCAGAGCAGCAGCAAAACAACTGCAGACAAAAACAGCTCTGGTTAAGCAAATCTCAAAGCACTGGCAAGTAAACAAACCCAGAGGAAAGGGAGAAAACCTAAAATCACAGCTCACTTCTCATGATAACTGAAGAGACGTGAAGCAACTCCTACTAGTCTCAAGTGTTTTGCATGACAATGCAAATTCACTTTGCTGGGAGCCCAGAAAATTTTCTTCACTGAGAATTTCTTACCAGCTTACTGCCTGCAGTCCCTCACGCTGAAAAATGGGCTGGTCTGGGAAATAGAATGAAGTAACCACTAAACTGAATATAAGATTTTTAGTTCACTCCAACCAGAGTAAAATAAACATGACTGAAAATGACTGGGAAGCTATGAGATCTGCCTGAGGTATCATTAATGCCCTAGAAAGACAGGTTTGGCAGTGTATGGCTGAAAGCAGTGGTTGGCAAAACATAAAACCATTTTACATATATCTTCACTGAACTCAGTCTGTTCTGTACATTGGTTAGAATGGCATTTAGTAATTACTCAACAAAAATTTTAATTAACTTTTTAAGCAGTTAATTCTTCTAATGTTAAGGCACCTTGGATGTTGCTTCTGAAAAATAACTGTGTTTCAGATTCTTTACTATTTTGGCATGGAACTTTTTCTTACAGTGATTGATTTTTCTGGTAATTTCTGCTGTCTTTCTTATGTGTTCTGCTAGTAGTGAACATTTATGAATGAATGAATTGATCGTCAAGAAATATAGGATTGCAATGAAATAGTCCTGATTATTTAGTAAATTGTAAACCACCTTTTTTCAGGTGCCAATGAAAAGGTGCTCTCATGCTACTCACACCTAACAAGATTGTCTTAAAACCCTTCATGCTCTTCTTATCAATCTTCTGACCTAAGAGTGTCAAAGACACAAGAAATATAACTGTCATATTGAATTCTTGAAGCCAATTAGCCAGCAAGGTAGTGTATCATTGTTCCCCTTATTATATATGCAGATGCTTTACCTAATGCCTCTGACTTCATGGTAACCCTAGTCATCACTTCTATAACTTTTTCCTGTCTTAAATCACATTTTTCTTCATCTGCATAATATTTAGCTTATTTTTTGTGCATTTTGAAATCATCACTCCATTTTTTGGACATTTCTATTTGCAACTTGCTCCATACTAAAAACAGAGAAATCCAGACAGTATGGCCAGGTCCAGGGAGCACAGAACAGTCTCTCCACAGCCACTGTGCTGACCTTCCAGTGTCTGGAATACCAAAGGGAGACAAAAAGTGATGAAAATAACAATGATGATTCTTGAATAAATTTTAAAAATATGAGATACAGACAAGAACAAGCCTTTCCAGTAATCAAGCACATGCTTTATTATTTCTTAACCCCAAAGTGATTCTAGTTCAATGCATTCAATTTTAGAAATCTAATTGCAGCAAATTCAAGAAGATTCATTTTTTTTTCTAAGCAATAAATAAAGCCATTTCTTTTCCTTCTCAGAAGTATAAAAGAACCGGTGCTAGAAAACAGCTGCAACTCCAAAAGATAGGCTCAGTATCTCAGAATACACGGTTTGGGTTTTTTTTCTAAGTGGACTAAATGAATAGTCAGTTCCATTTCTATGCCCCCAAGAAAAAGATGCATATAAAGAGCCCTTTCAAACAGCTGCAAATATGAATGATTAAAGTGATTCAGACAATGGAAGAAGGAAACCTGCATTTGCAGATGTCACCTTCAACATAGTGTGGAGCTGACAGCTTTGTTTTTATCTGCTCCCATCACCTAAGAAAAAGGAAACTGATTTTAAGCTGAGGAACCAATATATTTATTTTCATGAAAAATACCAATCAAGTCTGGATTTTATATTTTTGTTGTTTACCAGAGGCCAGTGCACTACAACAGTATTATTTTTTATGACCATAGAGTTGATTTTATCTTTAAGAGACAATTGAATGCAAAAATATGTAGCCAGAAGTCTCAGCAACTTTGATTCTCATGTAATTTCACAAGGGTTTAGTGTCTCTTTAAAACTGTAACTTTTAGTACATTTTACTGATCTTTGATTTGGAAATTTTTGTTTTTGTTTTCACTTGCTTTAGTATTTATTTTAATTTTTATTGGAATATAGCTGATTTACAAATTTATACTAGATTCTCCCTTGTGGCTCAGCTAGTAAAGAATCTGCCTGTAATGTGGGAGACGTGAGTTCAGTCCCTGGGTTGGGAAGATCCCGTGGAGAAGGAAAAGGCTACCCACTCCAGTATTCTGGCCTGGTGAATTCTACAGTCCATGGAGTCGCAAAGAGTCAGACACAACTGAGCGAATTTCACTTCAGGTATGCAAAAAAATGAATCCTATGGACGGAGGAGCCTGGTAGGCTGCAGTCCATGGGGTCGCTGAGAGTTGGACACAACTCAGTGACTTCACTTTCACTTTTCACTTTCATGCATTGGAGAAGGAAATGGCAACCCACTCCCGTGTTCTTGCCTGGAGAATCCCGGGGACAGTGGAGCCTGCTGGGCTGCCATATATGGGGTCACACGGAGTCGGATACGACTGAAGCGACTTAGCAGCAGCAGCAACATTTAAATATATCCACTTTTTTTCTTTTCAGATTCTCTTTAAAATATAGCCCATTATATTCTCTGTGCTATACAGCAGGGTCTTATGAGTTATCAATTTTATATATACTAGTGGGTATATTGTCAGTCCCAATCTCTAAATTTTTCCCTACTCTTTTTATCCCCTGGTAACTCTTTTGAACTGTGGTGTTGGAGAATACTGTTGAGAGTCCCTTGGACTGCAAGGAGATCCAACCAGTCCATTCTGAAGGAGATCAGCCCTTGGATTTCTTTGGAGGGAATGATGCTGAAGCTGAAACTCTAATACTTTGGCCACCTCATGCAAAGAATTGACTCACTGAAAAAGACTCTGGTGCTGGGAAGGATTGGGGGCAGGATGAAAAGGGGATGACAGAGGATGAGATGGCTGGATGGCATTACTGACTCGATGGATGTGAGTCTGAGTGAACTCCCGGAGATGGTGATGGTCAGGGAGGCCTGGTGTGCTGCAATTCATAGGGTCACAAAGAGCGGACACAACTGAGCGACTGAACTGAACTGAACTGAACTGTTTGTTTGTTTTCTACAACTGTGACTCTACTTCTGTTCTGTAAATAAGTTCATTTGTACCTTCTTTTTTTCTTTTTTTTTAGTCCATGTATAAATAATATCAGATAATATTTATCTTTCTCTTTCTGAATTACTTCACTCAGTATAACAATCTCTGTGTCCATCCGTGTTGCTGGCATTTAGGCTTCTTCTCTGTCCTAGCTGTTGTAAATAGTGTAGCAATGAACATAAGGGCGTATATATCATTTTGAGTTCTGGTTTTCTCTGGATATAAGCCCAGGAGTGGGATTGATGAGCCATGTGGTAGTTCTATTTTTAGTTTTTAAGAAACTTCCATGCTGTTCTCCACAGTGGGATGCATCAATTTACATTCCCACCAATAGCATAGGAAAGTTCCCATTTCTCCACACCCTCTCCAGCATTTATTCTTTGTAGATTTTTTGAGGATGGCCATTCTGACCAATGTGAGGTCAGAGCTGAATTCAGGGTAGTACATTTTTCTGATCTTCAGTTTGATTAGGAAAGCTTGCTTTGTTTGTTTGAAGATATCTCCCCTATGAACTATGATAACAGAAATTCATCATCAATGATTGGCCAATACTGATACATCACTGGTGTTGGCAGGGCCTGATTTTACTAATTTGAATCCTCATTGCTTCTAGGACAAAAGAAAGAATTCTGTGGAGGTGAAGGGTGAGATTGTGTAATAGCAGAGACTCTTTCCTCCCTGCTTCTTATGGTATATGCTAGATTGTCTGGAACTAAGCTTTCTGTGAATGCTGTTTCCTTACTCTGCCTTTCTTCCAGCTCTGGCTTTTGTGGAATCTTATTCTCCATTTCAAATCCTACAGGGATTTTTCTTATCTCCATCCCATACCCAATTCAACACAGGCGGCTATATGCAGTAGAATTTTAATAGAAGCTAAGAGGTGAGGGTTAGGTGACAGCAAAGAGCACCATTCAAGGCTTTATCTTTCTCAATGTGGGCTCTACCTTTTAGTAGAACTCCTTTAGTAATAAATGATTAGTGGTAATCATTGTACAGTATATACAAAAATCAAATAATTATCTCATTTTGCTGTTCTTGTTCAGTCACTAACTCATGTCACAGTTTGCAACCCCATGAACTGTAGCATGCCAGGCTTCCCTGTCTTTCATTATCTCCCAGAGCTTGCTCAGATTCATGTACATTGAGTCAGTGATGCTATCTAAACACCTGATTCTCTGCCACCCTCTTCTCCTCCTATTCTCAATCTGTCCCAACATCAGGGTCTTTTCCTATGAGTTGGCTCTTCACTTCAAGAGACTAAAGTATTGGAGCTTCAGCTTTAGCATTATTCCTTCCAATAAACATTCAGGGTTGATTTCCTTTGGGATTGAATGGGTTGATCGCTTTACATTACAAGGGACTCTCTTCTCCAACACCATCATTCGGAAACATCAATTCTTCATCACTTAGTTTTCTTTATAGTAAACTGTCACATAAATCTCTACATAACTATTGGAAAAACTGTAGCTTTGATTAGACAGAACTTTGTCAGCAAAGTGATGTCTCCGCCCTTTAATAGGCTGTCTAGACTTCTCATAGCTTTTCTTCCAAGGATCAACCATGTTTCAATTTTTTTCAGTTCAGTTCAGTTCAGACCAGTTGCTCAGTCATGTCCCACTCATTGCGACCCCATGAATCGCAGCACACCAGGCCTCCCAGTCCATCACTAACTCCCAGAGTTCACTGAAACTCACCTCCATCGAGTCGGTGATGCCATCTAGCCATCTCATCCTCTGTCATACCCTTTTCCTCCTACTCCCAATCCCTCCCAGCATCAGAGTAGTTTTCAATGAGTCAACTCTTCGCATGAGGTGGCCAAAGTACTGGAGTTTCAGCTTCAGCATCATTCCTTCCAAAGAAATCCCAGGGCCGATCTCCTTTAGAATGGACTGGTTGGATTTCCTTGCAGTTCAAGAGACTCTCAAGAGTCTTCTCCAACACCACAGTTAAAAGCATCAATTCTTCAACTCTCAGCTTTCTTCACTGTCCAACTCTCACATCCATACATGACCACTGGAAAACAATAGCCTTGACTAGACAGATCTTTGTTGGCAAAGTAATATCTCTGCTTTTCAATATGCTATCTAGGTTGGTCATAACTTTCCTTCCAAGGAGTAAGCGTCTTTTAATTTCATGGCTGAAGTCATCATCTGCAGTGATTTTGGAGCCCAAATTAAAATAAAAGTCTGACACTGTTTCCATTGTTTCCCCATCTATTTCCCATGAAATGATGGGACCGGATGCCATGATCTTCGTTTTCTGAATATTGAGCTTTAAGACAACTTTCTAACTTTCCACTTTCACTTTCATCAAGAGGCTTTTAGTTCTTCTTCACTTTCTGCCATAAGGGTGGTGTCATCTGCATATCTGAGGTTATTGATATTTCTCCCAGAAATCTTGATTCCAGCTTGTGCTTCCTCCAGCCCAGCATTCCTCATGATGTACTCTGCATAGAAGTTAAATAAGCAGGGTGACAATATACAGCCTTGACATACGCCTTTTCCTATTTGGAACCAGTCTGTTGTTCCATGTCCAGTTCTCACTATTGCTTCGTGACCTGGATATAGGTTTCTCAGGAGGCAGCTCAGGTGGTCTGGTATTCCCATCTCTTTCAGAATTTTCCAGTTTATTGTGATCCACACAGCCAAAGGCTTTGGCATAGTCAGTAAAGCAGAAGTAGATGTTTTTCTAGAACTCTCTTGCTTTTTCCATGATCCAGTGGATGTTGGCAGTTTGATCTCTGATTCCTCTGCCTTTTCTAAAACCAGCTTGAACATCTGGAAGTTCACGGTTCACGTATTGCTGAAACCTGGCTTGGAGAATTTTGAGCATTACTTTAATAGCATTGGAGATGAGTGCAATTGTGCAGTAGTTTGAACATTCTTTGGCAGTGCCTTTCTTTGGGACTGGAATGAAAACTTACCTTTTCCAGTCCTGTGGCCACTGCTGTGTTTTCCAAATTTGCTGACATATTGAGTGCAGCACTTTCACAGCATCATCTTTCAGGATTTGAAATAGCTCAACTGGAATTCCATCACGCTCACTAGCTTTGTATGTAGTGATGCTTCCGAAGGCCCACGTGACTTTACATTCCAGGATGTCTGGCTCTAGGTGAGTGATCACACCATCATGATTATCTGGGTCAAGAAGATCTTTTTGTATAGATTCTTCTGTGTATTCTTGCCACCTCCTCTTAAGAGTTTCTGCTTCTTTTAGGTCCATACCATTTCTGTTTTTATTGAGCCCACCTTTGCATGAAATTTTCCCTTGGTATCTCTAATTTTCTTGAAGAGATCTCTAGTCTTTCCCATTCCGTTGTTTTCTTCTATTTCTTTGCATTGATCGATGAGGAAGGCTTTCTTATCTCTCCTTGCTATCTTTGGAACTCTGCATTCAGATGCTTATATCTTTCCTTTTCTCCTTTGCTTTTCACTTCTCTTCTTTTCACAGCCATTTCTAAGGCCTCCCCAGACAGCCATTTTGCTTTTTTGCATTTCTTTTCCCTGGGGATGGTCTTGATCCCTGTCTCCTGTACAATGTCATGAACCTCATTCCATAGTTCATCAGACACTCTGTCTATCAGATCTAGGCCCTTAAATCTTTTTTTTCACTTCCACTGTATAATCATAAGGCATTTGATTTAGGTAATACCTGAACGAGCTAGTGGTTTTCCCTACTTTCCTCAGTTTATGTCTGAATTTGTCAATAAAGTTTTCATGATCTGAGCCACAGTCAGCTCCCAGTCTTGTTTTTGCTGACTGTATAGAGCTTTACTTTTGTGGTTACAGTAAAAAATTAATCATTAAAAATATCAGTTTTTCAAAGGACCTTGGATTTGTTTCCATCAAGTTGGGGTCAGAATTCCAAAGTGTGTCTTTGTTCTGTCTTCCTCGTCTCTTTGTCTGCCCTTCTTCCCTTTCCTTCCAAATTATGTTTATTCCTCATGCTGAGATTTTTGGCTATTTGGTCTTTGCCTTGCTCCAGAATATGGTCTCCTCTTCTAACCTAATGTTTCCAAGATCGATGGTTAAATTACTAGATATAGAGAATTTTATTTAGGAACAATTTTGATGATATTTATTAATACAATAATTTTCTTTCCACTACAAAACAAGTAAACCTTATTTCATGCTATTCAACTTCATCCTTACTATACACTGGTCTTTTTTTTTCTTCTCTAGATCACACAAACCTCATTTCCTTCCTAGACTCTTTGCACTTGGCATATTTTCCATTTTATTCACTTGACCCCAAATTCTTCTCATGGCTTGTATCATCTTGTCATTCAAATATCACCTCAAAGGCACCTCTCAGAGACTTATTCTCTGACCACTCTTTAAATCATACTCCCTTCATACTCCTATTGTCTTTTTATAATTTAATTCTATTTAGCAGTTACTATTACATAAAATTATTCTGCTTATTTGCTTTTACTCTTTAAATCACACTCCCATCACACTCCCATTTCCTTTTTAACATTTAATTCTGTTTATAGCAGTTACTATTACATAAAATTATTCTGCTTATTTGCTTTTATTTTAATTTATTTTCAAGAGGTAATGCAGGAGGAACAAAAAAGCAAAGGTTCTAATGTCACCACCAGCTGTTACTGACACTATAATCTGCTTTATAGCATGTGATATCACCACCGGACTACCATGACACACATGGATCTTAACTCCTCCTTCACACTCACATCTGTCACTCCAAGCAAAAACTGCTGTACCGGATTTAAGATTGTTCTAAGCTTATGTCATGGGCACTTTTTTTTTTTTTTTGGCTGTCAGTGCAGTGCATGAGCAAATATTGATAAAGGAAATAGCACGATTCAATGGGAAAGTAGAACATTGTGGCCCAAATGCAAATAATTAGCATGGTAGGTTGGTGTTCTAGTATTTTCCACTGGAATTAGAGAAATTAAGAGAGAAGTAAATTTCCTTTAGCTTTTATACTCTAAGTTGAGTCACCTGACAGACTCCATTACACAACTGGGGTTGAGGGGGAGGTAGTATTTAGAACACATTGTCCATATTTTTGCTAGAAATATATTTGTGATATATCTTATAGCAATACTACCTTTGGACACAAAATTAGTTTTCTATTTATAAGATTTTAAAACACAGGGTTATTATGTGCAAAATAGATAACTAGTGGGAAACTGCTAATAGCACAGGGAGCCCGTCCTGGCACTCTGTGATGATGTAGAAGGATGGAATGAGAGGGATAGAGAGGCTCAAGAAGGAGAGGATCTATATGTATATAATTATGCTTGATTCACACTGATTCACAGTGGAGACCACCATACATTGTAAAGCAATAATCCTCCAATAAAAAAAAATATGCATTCATCATCATTTGAAAGTATTAATATTCATCTGTTCTGTAGCAGCCAAAGGGGGAAAAATGAAACATTCACTTTTAAAGTGTCAGGGCAGTCTAGATGAACTTAGGGAAAAACTCTTTCAAACTTTAAATTATAAAATCTACCAGTTTATAATTTATATTATGCACTTAAGGAATTTGCTATTTGTAGCTATGTAAAAAAAGTCAAGTTCATGATAAGATAGCTGCAGTCACCTATTATGTAAATTCCACCTGAACACTTCATTTGTATTCACAGAAGTTATGGAAGGAAAGGTCTACACAATTACTAGGTCCCCAGAGTAAGAGAAGGCCATTACCTACACTGTGTTTTCTAGAAGTTTGTGATCAGTATGTGACCAAGCCTAAATTTTGCCATTTTTCCCTCAGATCTCTAGTTAGCTCTCAATCTTAAGCTTTGGAAAGGTGAAAGAAATGCTTATGCAAGCACAAAACAAATGATCTTCATTTGAGTCTCTTTGGTTTGTGATTTATTATATCTGTGCTATCAAAAATTACTAGATTATATGTATTTGAACAGACATCTGGTGTTTTATTATCACATCTAGTTGAAGTCACCATTCTCTGTACTTTGTAATGATGAAGAACCAGTTTAGTTATGAAGAGAAATCCTTTTTACACATAACATGAAAACAGCGAACATATTATTCTATGCAAGGTAAATTGTGATGTATTAATATTCCTAATATATTTAATTCTCACAACAAATCTAAAAGTTTGGTATGTGTCTTCCCATTTTACAACTAAAAACAAAAACAAAAACAAAAACAAAAATAGTTTTGCAAACACCATTTGCCAGCAATCTGCAGCTATTCTTTCTAGCAATGATTTCAGAAATTTAGATGCTGCAAAGAAGTGTCTGAATAGATAAACTTAGATATTAAGTAGAGATATCAAAATCAATATATCCCAAAGCTCCTGATTACTCACCCCATCAAAATGCCCTATCTGTATCTTTCTCCATTTTATCTGATGGCCATTCCATCTGTCTAGTTGCTTTGATCAAAACCTGGGGTTCATCCAGGATGACTCTGTTTCTCTCATACTTTATAATCAGTTTACTAAGAGGAAAGAATTACTTCCTGATGAGTAATTGTAAAATAAACCAGAGAAATGTCCAAGGATGTATGATAAAAAACAAATACACTATATTTATAATTGCCTAAAAATAATATTTCAAGCATCATAGTGCTGTATGTCACCTCAGTTGTGTCTGACTCTATAATCCTATGGACTGTAGCCCACCAGGCTCCTCTGTCCATGGGATTTTTCAGGCAAGAATACTTGAGTGAGTTGTCATCTCCTTCTCCCAGGGATATTCTGAACCCAGGGATCGAAAGTACATCTCTTATATCTCCTGTTTGGTAACAGTTTTTACCACCTGTGCCACCTGGGAAGCTCCCTCCCCAAGTATCATAAAACAGATGTATATATTTCATTAACATAGTTTTTTAGATTGGGTGCTTCCTTATATTTTGTGATGAAACCACAGAATATAAAATACAATATTATCAAATATTTGATCCAAAAATATTTGTCAGGCTATTACAAAGTTTAAGTAAAGATTCAACTTATTCTATCTTCACTTCTAAAACTTAGAAAATCATTGGGTAGCTTGATTTGTTTAAAAGAAGTTTAAAGCTGGTGAAATCTTTCCATTCAGTGACTTTTTATTTTTTTATTTTAAACAACAATTTAAACCATCCAAACTGTCCCCATGAACCACCCATTTAGTTCTTCATGTCACAGATATAATCAACTACATGTTTCAAGTATTTAGAGTGGCATGTAGGAGCACGTGCTCAGTTGCGTTCGACTCTTTGCAACCCTTTGGACTGAAGTCCACTAGGCTCCTCTGTCAATGGGATTTTCCAGGCAACAATACTTGAGGGGGTTGCCAATTATTCCTCCAGGGGATCTTTCCAACCCAGGGACTGAATGCATGTCTCCTGTGTCTCATGCATTGCAGGCAGATTCTTTACCCACTGAGCCCTTAGAGTAGAAGGATGATCAAAAGTACCACTGTCCTCATGGAAGTAATACTGGAAAAGATAGGAGGAAAACAAATATATGATGCATAAATACATCATTAAATATAGAATGTTACAATGAGATAATTGCTTTGACCAAAAAAAAAAAAAAACACAGAGAGAAGGGTGAAAAGGATGGCAGTGGTGTGCAATGGTGAAGTTAGATAGACACACTGAAGGAGGCAAAGGAGACGGCTATGGTGATACACAGGCTAAGCTCTCCTGGTTCCTGATTTCCTAAAGGAAATCAACCCTGAATATTCATTGGAAGGACTGATGCTGACACTGAAGCTTCAGTACTTTGGTCACCTGATGCAAAGAGCTGACTCATTAGAAAAGACACTGGTGCTGGGAAAGAATGAAGGCAGGAGGAGAAGGGGACGCCAGAGGATGAGATGATTGGATGACATCACTGACACAATGGACACAAGTTTGAGCAAACTCCAGGAGATGGTGAAGGACAGGGAGGTCTGGCGTGCTTCAGTTCATGGGGTATCAAAGAGTTGGACACAACTGAGCAATTGAACAACAACAATAAAGCTTTCCTCATACAAGCAGCAGCCAGTCAGAGGCTGTAAGTTAGGAATCTGATGAGGTCAAGGAACAGAAAAGTCAGTGTGACTGAAATAAGGTAAGAAAAGAAAAGAGGAATATGTAAGAATGACAAAAGAAAGAATGGGGTAAAGACTGATTTTTTTTTCACTTTGAGACAAAAGGGAAACAATTATATAGTTCTCAGCAGAAAGTTATGTTTTAAAAATATTACTATGACTGCTTCATTGAAGATAAATTCATCAGTGGCCACAAGACTGGAAAAGTCAGTTTTCATTCCAATCCCAAAGAAAGACAATGCCAAAGAACGTTCAAACTACAATACAATTGCACTCATTTCACTTTCTAGCAAAGCGATACTCAAAATTCTCCAAGCTGGACTTCAACAGCATGTAAACCGAAAACTTCCAGATATTCAAGCTGGATTTAGAAAAGGGAGAGGAAACAGATCACGTTGCCAACATCTGTTGAATCACAGAAAAAGCAAGAGAATTCCAGAAAAAAAAAAAAAATCTACTGCTTCACTGACTACACTAAAGTTTTTGACTGTGTGGATCACAGCAAACTGGAAAAAATTTTAAAGACATGGGAATATCAGAGCACCTTACCTTCCTCCTGAGAAATTTATACACCAGTCAAGAAGCAACAGTTAGAACCACACATGGAACAACTGACTGGTTCCAAATTGAGAAAGGGGTACCTCCAGGCTGTATATTTAACTTATATTCAGAGTACATTATGGGAAATACTGGCCTGGATGAAGCACAAGTTGGAATCAAGATTGCTGAGAGAAATATCAATAAGCTCAGATAGGCAGATGACACCACCCTTATGGCAGAAAGCAAAGAGAAACTAAAAAGCCTCTTAATGAAGGTGAAAGGAGAGTGAAAAAGCTGGCTTAAAATTCAACATTCAAAAAACAAAGATCATGGCATTCCATCTTATTACTTCACGGCAAACAGATGGGGAAACAGTGGAAACTGACAGACTTTATTTTGGGGGCTCCAAAATCACTGCTGATGGTGACTGAGGTCACAAAATTAAAACATGCTTACTCCTTGGAAGAAAGGCTATGACCAACTTAGACAGCATATTAAAAAGCAGAGGCATTACTTTGTTGACAAAGTTCCATGTAGTCAAAGGTATGGTTTTTCCAGTAGTCATATATGGATGTGAGAGTTGGACTATAAAGAAAGCTGAGTGCCAAAGAATTGATGCTTTTGAGCTGTGGTGTTGGAAAAGACTCTTGAGAGTCCCTTGGACTGCAAGATCAAACCAGTCAATCCTAAATGAAATCAATCCTGACTCTTCATTAGAAGGACTGATGGTAGAGCTGAAGCTCTAATACTTTGGCCACCTGATACAAAGAATCAACTCATTAGAAAAGACTCTGATGCTGGGAAAGACTGAAGGAAGAGGATGCCAGAAGACAAGATGGTTGGATGGCATCAATTACTCAATGGTCATGAGTTTGTGCAAGCTCCTGTCGATGGTGAAGGACAGAGAAGCCTGCTGTGCCACAGTTCATGGGGTCGCCAAGACTCAGACATGGCTGAGCGTCTGAACAACAGCAATATTGGAATTATTCGAAGGCTAGATACAGCAGGATTCCAAGTTGACCTCTTCCTATACATGTCTGGTTCCACACAAGCTTCTGTCTCTGATAAAGTAGCCTGCACTGCTTCCATGGTGTCCAAATCTCCCATAGGCAGGTAGCAAAACCCAGCAAGGGTCTTTGAGGCTGGACTTGAAACTAACACAGCATTCACAAGCCAGGGAAGATTCAAGGGACTGGAGCAAGACTCCATGTTTCACTGAGGGAGTTTGGTGTGTGCACTGGGAGGCACATAAATGGCAGCCATTTTTAATAAGAGTGCCTAAACTCTAGAATGGCTTTGAGGACTAATAGGGTTCAAAGCAAGTTGCCCCCAGATATGCCACTTTGGCCTATTGACTATTTTGAATTAAAGTTATTTGAGAAAGAGCTGGTGTAAGAATGATGCTCTGACACTCCTTTGTCCCCTCTGAAAGCAGAAAACATGTCTCATATATGAAAGGTACTCTGTCTGCATGAAAGAGAGAGAGAGAACCTTACCCTGGAGACAAGGAATTCAGGATAAAGAAAACAATGTAAAGTAACTCTGCTGAATTTCTTCACTAATTAGTATCCAAGCCTAAGTTTATTTGAATTGTCAGTTTCTTCACAAATGTATTAAATCTTTGTCTAAAAGGTATGTAAATATTAGTCGCTAAGTCATGTCCAATCTTTTGTGACCCCATGGACTGTAGCCTACCAGCCTTCTCTCTCCATGGAATTCTCCAGGCCAGAATACTGGAGTGGGTGGCCATTTTCCCTTCTCTAGGGACCTTCCCAACCCAGGGATCAAACCCTGGTCTTCCATATTGCAGGTAGATTCTTTACAATCTGAGCCACCAGGGAAGTCCAGTCTAAATGATGTAAACGCTGCCTGTTTTGCTCTTTTCTTTGAGTTTCATATTTCCATGAACTCTTGTACATACAAAATTAAAATTTGATTTTCTCTTTAAGCCTGTCAATTTAATTATTATACTAACCAGAAAGGGAATTTTATTTTCCTTCCCAAGAGGACCAAATGAGATAATGCTTATAAAGTCCCCAGTATTTTCCTTGGCACATATGCACTAAACAAATTATAATGAACATTACCTTTATTTCTTATCAATCTGAAAACTCCTTTAGGATATCAATATATCTCAGCATAATACAGTATTTGATCAATTGAAAGCCATTAATAATTACTATTTAATTAATATAGAATAAATGAATATTCTTTCAAATATTTCTGTACTTATAGAGCCTACCCATTAGCATGAAGTGGACAACACTTCAGCAACCTCAGTCTAAAATTATATGGAATGTATTGTCTTTCCTAAATTAACCAATACTTGAAAGAATGGATTTACTATTTCCTTGTTTCAAACAGACACAGTGTCAGGGTAAAAGGTTAAAGTATCTTCCTTGTTCAGTGAGAAATATCTAAAGCTGGAAAACAAATGACACACCTTAAACTCACTTAACTAAATAAAGATGCCTATTCTTTTCAGCAAGCTAAGCAAAGAACAACACATGGGTATAAAATTCCTTCAGGTAATTGGAATACAGGTTTTGTAAATGGCGAGAACAGAAGAGCCAAAATGACATGAGCAGAAGGCAAGAATGTGTTCAAGTTATTTTTTTAATATTTATGAAGTATGGGTAGTAGACCAAATCTAGTGAGCAATAACTAAATAGACATAGACTATCTTTTAAAAATCAGTTTAGAAATGAGAGAAGCACACAAAGAGTAGCTTCCAACACTACCTCCTCTGCCCACAAACTCTTCTGTTGCTCTTAAAGGCTCCCATTTCCCCTGCAATATTGTTATATTCTTGCTTTACTCTGGTTTCAAGCATCTACACTTCCTAGATAACCATCTGCTTTCCATCTCACTCTCTCTTATTCATTGTAAAATAAATGTCTCAAAATTTAGGATTTCACTGTTTGCAAACCAGTAACAGATCTAGTAACCACCTTCCCATCCCCGGAAAAAGTGTCATTGTATGATTTGGGCTTCTTAAAGGTGAAATAAATTGGTGTTAGAATTATAGTAACCGTTACACATATGTTCATTCTCATTAAAAACATATGAACATAAACATTTGTTAAAGTTCATCAGTTCCTTCTCTTTCAAACATGAATATTTTCCATACAATAAATTTTATCTTCTTAAACAATAGAGTATAGAGTATGAAATCAGATTGGTTGCATCTGATAGCTGCCCCCTGTCACTTATTAGCTGACTTTGAGCAAGTTATATAAACTTTACAGGCTTCTGCTTCTTTATCTGCAAAATAGAAATAATGTATTACCATTTTTTATGGAGCTGTTAAGAGAATTTATTGAGCTAATACATTTAAAACACTCAGAATTGTGTCTGAAGTTAGATTAAATGATAGACGTTTTGTGCATGCTGTCATTTCAGTCGTGTCCAATTCTGTGTGGCCCTATGGAATGTAGCTCACCAGGTTCCTCTCTCCATGGGATTCTCCATGCAAGATTACTGGAGTGGGTTGCTATGCCCTGCTCCAGGGCATCTTTCTAACCCAGGGATCGAACCTGTGTCTCTTACGTCTCCTGAGTTGCATTATTGCTAGTTTATAAATATTCAGGAAATCCATTAGGTTTGGAAAGCTTATGACTTGGTGCATTATGTTCTTTAAGTTTTGAGACCCTGGATCTTATGGAAATTCTCAGTCCTGGATTGTGCATACTTATTTTACTGTAAACTCACACTAATAAGTGAGGTGTGTGAAAGGACAAGTACCTGGGAGAAGTATTACTTAAGTACTCAGACCATTTGACTCACCGATGGATGAAACAATAGTATTTTGGGTATATTGACAATCTGTATTTATTACAGATAGGGGTTTTTAAACCCCATTTAATTTTTGCTGTTCTGAATGTTATGCTTTTCTGCAAGAAAATGTGCTGCCTTGGAAGCCTTCACATCTCCTGTCTGAAAGAGCAACTCTTCTCATTTATACTTGTCATTAAGGGTAAGGAAATCTTCTCAACAGAGACTAACCCACCAGGACACTTAATTAGAGCCACAACACGGTTTGTGTCAAAATTAATCAAACTTTGTGTTTAAAATCCCTTCTGAAGTATAATATCTGTTTATTTTGTGATAATTTTGATGGCATTGACAGATACTAATAACTTTCTTCTCAGAGATAAGTCTAAAGGCAGTTCTACCTGGCCAGGAAAGAGTTGATCTGTGTCATTAAGTTATCAATAAAATAGACCTGAACCTAAACAATGCTGAGTGTAGAATTCATTTATTACTTTAGTCAAGTGTCCGATTTGAAGTCATTTCTTTCCTCTTAAGTGTAGATTTTACCTATTAAAAGAAAAAAAATTAGAAATAGTGTGAGTAGGTTCAGAGTATCATGCATAAAATTGAAAATGCCTTTCTTGATCACAGGATAACTCTGCTGCTGTTGCTGCTGCTAAGTTGTTTCAGTGTGTCCGACTCTGTGCGACCCCATAGACGGCAGCCTACCAGGCTCCCCTGTCCCTGGGATTCTCCAGGCAAGAACACTGGAGTGGATTGCCATTTCCTTCTCCAATGCATGAAAGTGAAAGGTGAAAGTGAAGTCGCTCAGTCGTGTCCGACCCTCAGTGACCCCATGGACTGCAGCCTTCCAGGCTCCTCCATCCATCGGATTTTCCAGGCAAGAGTACTGGAGTGGGGTGCCATTGCCTTCTCGTGTCCAACTCCTTATGACCCCATGGACTGTAGCCTACCAGGCTCCTCTGTCCATGGGATTTTCCAAGCAAGAATATTGGAGTAGGTTGCCATTTTCTTCTCCACAGCATAACTCTAAGCAATTATAATAGTAATTTATTAAAATAAAAGTGGCTAAAAAATAGTTATTTGGAAACACAGATATACATGTTTGCCTTCAAAATATTGAAATTTTTTTCATAGTCTTGAAAGAGTCATCGGTTCTAGATTTGGCTTCTGATGGGGCTCAAGGGGCTGCCCCCAAACATTCCACTTTGGCATACCTGATTATTTTGAATTAAAGTTACTTAAGAAATAGCTGGTGCAAGAAAAGCACTCTGAGCCCCTTGAAAGGAGAAAATAAATCTCCCATTTGAATGATCCTCTCCCTGTACTAAGAAGTAGAGAGGCATCCTTATCACCTGAAATGGAGAATTTAGAAGCCAAGAAAGCTGTATACACAAACCTTGCTACTTCTTCACTAATTTGCTATCCCAAGCCCAAACTTCTCTGTGTTTTCAATCTTCACAAATGTGTTGTTTCTTTATTTAAAAGGTAGAAAAGCTGTTTGTTCTGGTCACTTTTTAGGTCTTATGTCTAAGGGACCTTCACATGTACCAAATTATTTTTTTCTTGTTAATCTGTTTTGTATTAAATTAATTATTTACTGGCCCAAAGAACCAAGAAGAAGAGAAAGAAATTTTCCCCTCCCTGACACTTTCAGTGTTGCCAAAAATCACTGTCATTTCACCGCTTGTAAAATGGGATAGACTTCCCCAGTGGCTCAGACAGGAAAGCGTCTGCCTACAACACGGGATACCTGGGTTTGATCCCTGGGTTGGGAAGATCTGTTGGAGAAGAGAGTTCAGAGTAACCATTTTTTTTTTTATTGGAGTATAATTGCTTTACAATGCTTTATTAGTTTTTACTGTACAACTGAGTGAACCAGCTGTACGTATACATATTTCTGCTCCCTCTTGGACTCTCTGAAACTATTCCCTATCTTACCCATCTAGATCATCACAGAGTACTGAGCTATGAATATACAGCAGATTCTATATAACACTATGCTATACAATAGGTTCCCACCAGCTATCTATTTTACATACGCCAGTGTATTTATGTCAAACCTAATCTCCCAGTTCACCTCACCTTCCCCTTCCTTCCACCCTTCTCTACATCCTCAACTTTATTCATTCATCTGTACCATTTTTCTAGATTCCATATTCATACATTAATATACAATATTTGTTTTTTCAGATTTACTTCACTCTGACAGAATCTTGGTCCAACCACATCTCTACAACCATTTTTAAAGAGATCATTCAGAAGTTTCAAACACAACCTCTGCTCTTACCCCTTGACTCAAACTTAAATGAATAACTCATATAGTTTTAAGACAGACCAGGAGATATTGCTTACACTCAAGGAAGTACATGTATGGCTGACATTCAGATGTTCTAGTATCTGAATAAAGAAGAGATATTAGGTATTGGAACTTAGTGAGCAGTTGATATCTCCAGGACATTTGAAGTTTTTTTAGCTGCCATGCATCTATCCTTTATTCAGCATCATGAATTTTCTGCATCAGTTCAGTTCAGTTCAGTTCAGTCACTCATTCGTGTCTGACTCTTTGCGACCCCATGAATCCCAGCATACTAGGCCTCCCTGTTCATCACTATCTCTCGGAGTTCACTCACACTCACATCCATTGAGTCCATGATGCCATCCAGCCATCTCATCCTCTCTTGTACCCTTCTCCTCCTGCCCTCAATCCCTCCCAGCATCAGAGTCTTTTCCAATGAGTCAGCTCTTCACACGAGGTGGCCAAAGTACTGAAGTTTCAGCTTTAGCATCATTCCTTCCAAAGAAATTCCAGGGTTATCTCCTTCAGAATTGACTGGTTGGATCTCCTTGCAGCCCAAGGGACTCTCAAGAGTCTTCTCCAACACCACAGTTCAAAAGCATCAATTCTTCAGCACTCAGCCTTCTTCACAGTCCAACTCTCACATTCATACATGACTACTGGAAAAACCATAGCCTTGACTAGACGGACCTTAGTCGGCAAAGTAATGTCTCTGCTTTTGAATATGCTATCTAGGTTGGTCATAACTTTTCTTCCAAGGAGTAAGTGTCTTTTAATTTCATGGCTGCAGTCACCATCTGCAGTGATTTTGGAGCCCCCCAAAATAAAGTCAGACACTGTTTCCAATGTTTCCCCATCTACTTCCCATGAAGTGATGGGACCGGATGCCATGATCTTCATTTTCTGAATGTTGAGCTTTAAGCCAACTTTTTCACTCTCCTCTTTCACCTTCATCAAGAGGCCCTTTAGCTCCTCTTCACTTTCTGCCATAAGGGTGGTGTCATCTGCATCTCTGAATCATATATTTTTCACTGTATCTAGATTTCAATTTGGTTTCTATTCTCTAACTCCAGAAGTGGGACATTTTACCCAGGTCATATTAATTAGAATACATTTTTATTGCTGTTCCATTAATTGGTTCTGGGATGGGTGTTAATTTTACTGAGGAACAAATAAATAATCCTTGGACCTGAGCAGGAACTCCATTCTCCTTTCCATTTGAAGTGAACATGAGGCGCAATTGTCTTGGAGCTATTGGCAGTCATTTAAGTACCACATAAGAGCCTAAGAATGAAGCCAATAGAGAGTAAAGCCAAATCAAAGAATAGAGACAGACATGATTTTAATTATCTTCCATAAGTCTTATATTTAATCCTATTTAAACTCACGTTTATCTCTAGACTTCTTAGCTATGTAAGCCAATGTATTGGCTTAAGATTTAATTAATGTAAAACAATACAAGAAAACATACAAGTGAGAAAATAAATAATTTTCTGGTAATTCTTTATAAATCTAAATATGGTAGAGTAATACGAAATGTTTACCTCTAAGCATTTTTTCCAAATATGTGATATTATGGAATTTTTTCATGGGTTATAAAAGTTATTTTCATTAATTACACACCTCAGTTCAGTTCAGTCGTGTCCAACTCTTTGCAACCCCATGAATCGCAGCACGCCAGGCCTCCCTGTCCATCATGAACTCCCAGAGTTCACTCAGACTCAACATTTCAAGTTTGTATAAGGTAGAGTAGAAGTTACTACTCTACCTTATACAAACTTGAAATGTTGAAAGATTATTTTGCTAAAGTGATAAATGAAAATGATTTCTCTTTTTTCTCAATTTCCTGGTGGCTCAGAAAATCCTATACTATGTATTATATCATACAATTCTAAAGCTTTTAGCTCAAGTGTTTAGTTGCTCAATCATGTCCAACTCTGTGATGCCATGGGCCTGCCAGTCTCCTCTGTCCATAGGATTTTCCAGGTGAGAATACTGGATTCCCTTCTCCAGGGGATCTTCCCTACCCAGGGATCAAAGCCAGGTCTCCTGCATTGCAGGCAAATTCTTTACCATCTGAGCCATCATCACACAATTCTAAAACTTTAGCTCAAGCAGAAAGAAAATTCTTCTCCAAGATTTCTCTGACTTTTTCTTTTGCCTTGTTTTGTGTTTTTTTTTTTTTCCCTTTTCTGGGCTTTATGTATATCACTATCTTATCACCCAAAAAATTATGTTGAAATTATCTGTTTAATTATCCACTTCCACTGTGTGCTTAAAGCATCTTTATACCCCAAAGCCAACAACATCTGACATGTAGTAGGAGCCCCATGTACACTTTTTAAGTACGTTTTCTTTTTTTAGAGTGGCTTTAGTTTCACAACAAAACTGAGAAGGAAGCACAAGAGCTCCCATATGCCCCTTGCTCCCACACTCACACATCATGCCCAGTTATAAACTTCATGGACCAAATTAGTACATTTATTATAGTCAATGAACTTACATTGATACATATTATCAGTCAAAGTCCATAGTTCACTCTTGGTCAGGTACATTCTATGAGTTTTGACAAATGTATAATGACACATATATATGATTCTGGTATCATACATATTATTCTTATTGCCCTTAAAATCCTCCATGCTCTGTCTATTTATGCCTCATTCACCTCCCAACCTCTGGAAATTACTGATTTTCTTTCCCCCACTGTCTCCATTTTGTCTTTTCCAGAATGTCATGTAGTTAAAATCATACAGTTTATAGCATTTTTCAGAGATTTCTTTTAAATATTAATATATTTTTAGTATTTTTCCTTGTCTTTTCATGACTTTGTAGCTCATTTCTTCTTAGCACCAAATAATATTTCATTATGAAATTAAAAGACACTTGCTCCTTGGAAGAGAAACTATGACCAAACTAGACAGCATACTAAAAAGCAGAGACGTTACTTTGCCAACAAAGGTCTATCTAGTCAAAGCTTTGGTTTTTCCAGTAGTTATGTATGGATGTGAGAGTTGGACTATAAAGAAAGCTGAGCACCAAAGAATTGATGCTTTCAAACTGTGGTGTTGGAGAAGACTCTTGAGAGTCCCTTGGACTGCAAGGAGATCCTAAAGGAAATCTGCCAATCCTAAAGGAAATCAGTCCATCCTAAAGGCAATCAGTCCTAAATATTCATTGAAAGGACTGATGCTGAAGCTGAAATTCCAATACTTTGGCCACCTGATGCAAAGAACAGACTCACTGGAAAGACCCTGATGCTGGGAAAGATTGAAGGCAGTAGGAGAAGCGGACTACAGAGGATCAGATGGTTGGATGGCATCACCGACTCTCTGGACATGAGTTTGAGTAAGCTCCAGGAGTTGGTGATGAACAGGAAAGCCTGCTGTATTGCAGTCCATGGGGTCACAAAGAGTTGGATACAACTGAGCAACTGAACTGAATTGAATATTTCATTGTCTGGATTGTCACAGTTTATTTATCCATTCACCTACTGAAGGACATCTTGTTACTTCCAAGTTTTGGCAATTATGAATAAAGCTCCTATAAACAATCATGTGCAGGTTTTTGTGTGGATATAATTTTTAAGTAATTTGAGTAAATGCTAAGTAGCATAATTCCTAGAACATATGGTAAAAGCATGTTTGTTTTGCAAGAACTAAAGTAACTGTTATAATTTTTTCATTCCCAGCGGTAATAAGAATTCCTTTTGCTCTACATCACGGTCAGCATTTGATATTGTATTTTGGATTTTCATCATTCTAGTAAATACATAGCTGTATCTGGTCTTAATTTACATTTCCCTGATGACACACATGTGGATCACAATAAACTGTGGAAAATTCTGAGAGAGGTGGGAATGCCAGACCACCTGACCTGCCTCTTGAGAAATCTGTATGCAGGTCAGGAAGCAACAGTTAGAACTGGACATGGAACGACAGACTGGTTCCAAATAGGAAAAGGAGTACGTCAAGGCTGTATATTGTCACCCTGCTTATTTAACTTATATGCAGAGTACATCATGAGAAATGCTGGACTGGAAGAGACACAAGCTGGAATCAAGATTGCAGGGAGAAATATCAATCACCTCAGATATGCAGATGACACCACCCTTATGGCAGAAAGTGAAGAGGAATCAAAAGCCTCTTGATGAAAGTGAAAGAGGAGAGTGAAAATTTAGCTTAAAGCTCAACATTCAGAAAACAAAGATCATGGCATCCGGTCCCATCACTTCATGGGAAATTGATGGGGAAAACAGTGGAAACAGTGCCAGACTTTATTTTTGGGGGCTCCAAAATCACTGCAGATTGTGACTGCAGCCATGAAATTAAAAGATGCTTACTCCTTGGAAGAAAAGGAGTTTTCTCTTCCAAAAAAGATCTAGGAGATCAACCTAGATAGCATATTCAAAAGCAGAGACAGGTCCATCTAGTCAAGGCTATGGTTTTTCCAGTAGTCATGTATGGATGTGAGAGTTGGACTGTGAAGAAGGCTGAGCGCCAAAGAATTGATGTGTTTGAACTGTGGTGTTGGAGAGGACTCTTGAGAGTCCCTTGGACTGCAAGGGACTTGGACTGCTGTCCATTCTGAAGGAGATCTGCCCTGAGATTCCTTTGGAAGGAATGATGCTAAGGCTGAAACTCCAGTACTTTGGCTTCCTCATGTGAAGAGTTGACTCATTGGAGAAGACTTTGATGCTGGGAGGGATTGGGGGCAGAAGGAGAAGGGGACAACAGAGAATGAGATGGCTGGATGGCATCACGGACTCAATGGACATAAATCTGAGTGAACTCCGGGAGTTGGTGATGGACAGTGAGGCCTGGCGTGCTGTAATTCATGGTGTCGCAAAGAGTCGGACACGACTGAGCGACTGAACTGAACTGAACTGAACTGATGACACATGATGCAAAGGATTTTTTTTCATATGCTTGTTTTCCCTCTGTGTATCTTCTTTGGTGACATGTTTTATAAGGTCTTTGGCCCATTTTTGTTTGTTAGTTTACTAATTGCCAAGTTTTAACAGTTTTTGTATATATCTCTAACGAGCCCTTTATGTCTTTTGCAAAGATTTTCTCCAGGTCTGTGGCTTCTTTTTCTCTTCCACAGAACACAAGTTTTTAATTTTAATGAAATCTAGCTTATCAATTATTTCTTCTTTGGTGCTATATCTGATAAGTTATCACCATATCCAAAGTCATTTGGATTTTCTCCTGTTATCTTCTCAGAGTTTTATACTTTTGCATTTTACATTTAAGCCTATGATCCATTTTGGATTAAATTTTGTGAAGGGTGTAAGAAAATATACATGTTTCATTGCCATTCTCCCAAACCATCCCACCCTTTCCCTCTCCCTCAGAGTCCAAAAGTCCACTCTATACCTCTGTGTCTCTTTGTTGTCTCACATATAGGGTCATCATTACTGTCTTCTAAATTCCATATATATGTGTCAGTATACTGTATTGGTGTTTTTCTTTCTGGCTTACTTCACTCTGTATAATCAGTTCCAATTTCATCCATCTCATTAGAACTGAGTCAAATTTATTCTTTTTAAGGGCTGAGTAGTATTCCATTGTGTATATGTACCACAGCTTTCTTATCCAATCATCTGCTGATGGACATCTAGGTTGCTTCCATGTCCTGGCTATTATAAACAGTGCTGCAATGAACATTGGGGTACATGTGTCTCTTTCAATTCTGGTTTCCTCGGTGTGTATGCCCAGCAGTGGGATTGCTGGGTCATAGGCAGTTCTATTTGCAATTTTTAAGGAATCTCCACACTGTTTTCCATAATGGCTGTACTAGTTTGCATTCCCACCAGCAGTGTAAGAGGGTTCCCTTTTCTCCACATCCTCTCCAGCATTTATTGCTTGTAGACTTTTGGATCGCAGCCATTCTGACTGGTGTGAAATGGTACCTCATTGTGGTCTTGATTTGCATTTCTCTGATAATGAATGATGTTGAACATCTTTTCATGTGTTTGTTAGCCATCTGTATGTCTTCTTTGGAGAAATGCCTATTTAGTTCTTTGGCCCATTTTTTTATTGGATCATTTATTTTTCTGGAGTTGAGCTGCATAAGTTGCTTATATATCTTTGAGATTAGTTGTTTGTCAGTTGTTTCATTTGCTATTGTTTTCTCCCATTCAGAAGGCTGTCTTTTCACCTTGCTTTTAGTTTCCTGTGTTGTGCAGAAGCTTTTAATTTTAATTAGATCCCATTTGTTTATCTTTGCTTTTATTTCCAGTATACTGGGAGTTGGATCATAGAGGATCCTGCTGTGATTTATGTCAGAGAGTGTTTTGCCTATGTTCTCCTCTAGGAGTTTTATAGTTTCTGGTCTTACATTTAGATCTTTAATCCATTTTTAAAAATTATTTTTTTATTGAAGGTTAATTGCTTTACAGAATTTTACTGTTTTCCTATCAAACTTCAACATGATTCAGCCATAAGTATACATATATCCCCACCCTTTTGAGGCTCCCTCCTGTCTCCCTCCCCATCCTCATAAGAGGTTTTGTGTTCTAGGGCCATATGTATAGCAGATATGAATGCCCCATAGAAAGTTATAAATAAAAATGATTCAGAACAAAAAATAATGCAACACAGGGCTCAGGAGATTAAATTTGATCTTAGATGAGACAGAGGAACTCTGCAGGTTTTGGTGAACACACATACTCATACACATAAATTTGTATTTGTATTGATAATTTCTTTTGCTGCAACAATCTAACTATATAGCCTGTACTAAGGCACAGTCAAAAAAAAATTGAAAGGAGAAGATATATTATTTAATAATTTCAAAGCAGAAGTGAAAATTGTTATATAATGGATATAGATATTATTGGGGGTATGAGATGACCCTGGACATCCTAATTTGCCTGACTACTTTTATTTTTTTCTTTTTGATTGGTAAGAACTGCATTTACTTCGAGAGAAACACACTCCACAGACAAGACTATGAGCTGTTGCAGAGGGCAAGTACGGCCTAGTATTTTTGTTATTAAAAATATTAAAATCAAGCATATTAATCACATAATACATAATCTTTAAGAAGTGTTAAACCTCTTAAATGTTAGTTTTTATGTAAACTAGATCAAAGTTAACAGTAATAACCAATGTCATAAAAGCATGAATTCTTTCTCTGATTGGTGATATGATATTCTCAGAATATAACTATATTCCCAAACTACAGAATGATTATGAGACAGTTTTGTAGGGCATTTGTCAAGATTTATAAGCGAAGCTTTTATACACCCAATGTCTAAATCATGCCCAGATTCCATTGTACCCTCAGAGGTAAATGTAGGATAGGAGAAACAGTAAGTGGTAGTATGTATATATATATATATATATATATATTTCTCATTCTCATTCCTGTTGAGAATCACCATGTTAGAATCACAGAAAAAAAATACAATTTTGTATTAATCATGCCAACAAATTTGAACATGTATCAATGATTTAGTCAACTTCTGAATTAAAAATATATGGTGAAGATAAAAAGATCTGATTTAATTTACTGATTAATATGCATTCAATATATTGATCTACACATCTTATTAGGTGTTTTAGAAATTTTTATTTAAAAATTAAATTGAAAATTTTTATTCTTAAATGTTCCCTTATCACAGTCATACTATTTTCAACATAGATCATATAACATACCTATTAAAAATAAAATTGTGAATAACAAATTTAATCCTGAAATGAAACTGTACTGAAAGTCCATTGACTTTAAGCCAGATAACTTTGGATCCCAGTGTTGACTCATTTACTAAAATTTCATGACCCTGAAAAATATGTACTGAAAGTCATTTTCTTCATTTAAAATACTGAGACAACAGCACATAAATCATTTTGTTATTATAAAGATTAAATTAGATAACACAAGTGAAAGCACTAGCAAAAATCTGGATCTATTAAGCAATCACTAAAAACCTACTTCATTTATCTTTTAAATTAAAGCAAAACGTTATAAAATGTGGGAATTTGAACTTAATAATGTAAATACTGAATATTTACAGTTACAGTAATCAGAATTAATCATCCATATGATCATGTTTAAGACAAACATGAAGACATAAAGAAACATATTCAAAGAAAACCATAGCAACCCTCTAAAAAGCAACCATATAATAAATTTAATAGCCTCAAAAATATATTTCAAGCTTATATTATGAAATATGTCCCAAAGTCACTCATAATTGTTTTTTGAACTTTGATTTTGAAATAATAGTGAACTTATTGAAAAGTTTTTAAAATAGTAAAAGAAAATCCCATATATACTCAGATTAATCAATTTTTATTTTGCCACATTTTATCTGGATGTGATAAGTCAAATGGGTCACAAAAAAGCTTTTGTAGAATATCTATTGGAGAAGCATAACTTGAATCTAATCATGAAAAAACATTGAACTGCTAAACTTTTGAAAGAAATTTGTAGTAATGTCAATTAACTCTTATCACCCTATTTTCCAGTCTTATCACCAGAGACAATTCCCAGAGGAAGCAGAGAAGAGAATCTGGATTTTTCTCTTATCTTTTACAGATGAGCATTTGACATCACACTGGATGCAGATTATAAGTGGATTTTGGAAGAATTACTCAAAGATTCAGGGTGGCAGTTGCTTATAATACTCAAGCTATGTGACTTATTATAGGCCTTCTCCTGACCTTGAAAAAACTAAACTAGGAAATAAGGATATAGTTGTCCTGAAAAACTGATGTATATTCATAACCATTTTCTCATTCATAATTGCTCAAAGACAAAAATTTCAGTCAACATTTGTTCAAGTGACAAGTTGAGTAAGTGGAGAAAAGTATATGACTGGGTATACAATTCAATCTACCTGTCAAGTTCATGGATAAAACAGCCATCATGTGACTTTAAAAAATATACACACACATACACATACAAAGAGTGGTCAACTGCATTCTCTTCAAGTACATCATTGTTCTACCCACTTAAAAAGAAATATTACTAAAATTAATTTTAAAATATAACCCTGTGTGTGTGTGTGTGTGTGTGCTGTTGTTTTGGTCATGCCTGACTCTTTGCAACCCTATGGCTGTAGCCTGCCAGGCTCCTGTGCCTACAGGCTTTCCCAGTCAAGACTGCTAGAGCGTATTGTCATACCATCCTCCGGGAGCTCTTCCTGACCCAGGGATAGAATCCATATCTCTTATGTCTCCTGCATTAGCAGCTGGGTTCTTTACCACCAGCATCACCTAGGAAGTCCTACAGAAAATACAACTACATCTTTCCAAATCAACATTCTTAGGCACCTGCCTATCAGAGGACAACAAACTTCAGAGGACATCAAAATTTAACCAGTTACAGGAATTATGGATGCAGGCAGAGAAACACCTCACAAAAATGCTCTGAGATATTCAAACCAGCTCGTATTCTCTGAGATCACCAGACTAATATCTGCCTGCAAACATCTTATTCTTATCTTACTGGGAACAAGTTTAATTCCTTGTTCCTCCTAACATCCCCGTACCTATCATTCATCTCTTGGTAGAAATAATGTAAGGTGTTGGGTGTTCCTTCCTTTCTGTATCTGTCCAACTTATTCACTGTGGCCTAGTAGAGCTTACTAGCGGAACAGAGTGCAGTTAGCCTCTGACTAACGCTTACAGTAGTAGCCGCCACATTATGGTTCTAGAAAAGAAGTGCTCGATTGTATGACATCCCCCTCTGACTTAATTTTGGAAATCTAAATACGGACAGTGATCTACTTAATAGGACTTTGAATGCTGCAATTTATTTTGTTTCTTCTGCTTTGCTTCCTTGGGGCCTATCATAACATGCTTATTCTCTGTCTGTCCTCTTTCTATCACCTAAGACAGAAATGGCACAGCTTATGCTAAACTGACAACATCAATGTGTGCACCTTTCCTGAAATTTACATGTAAACCTCCTGGCTGTAATCTCTTTTCTAATAGATAAAAACTATGCAACTGCTCTAACCAATAAGTGACATTTTAATATAGGCTACTCATCTTATTCTCACAGCAGTTACCTGCTGTATATGACTAAAACAAGAGCATCTTTGCAAAACCAAAATGATGATTTATACATATTCGATGCATAACTTCCTTGCTTTCAGGTTAGTAACTATGGGAAGACTGTATCCTTATCTGTTTAATTAATGATGTAGGCTTTTATATTTGGTTTTCATAAGAAATCAGTTGTTGCCTGGTAACCAATTTGCCTGTGGGCTCCCAGAAGAAGCTGGGTTTTCTAAGCAAAGCACCCTGTTGTCTTATAAATAGGGCAGTGAAGCTTGCTCAGACATGCCTTAGGCATTCAGCAGCTCTTTTACTTTATAAGCATCTGATTCTGACTGAGAAGTTCTCTTCACTAGAGACACACTCAGGTGGACAAAGAGGAACCAGAAGCAAAGCCCCAATTTCCATTTTAGCTTGATAGTGTGAAGGAAGACCAGAGAAATATTTGCTCTCATTTCCCAAACAGGGAAAATAAGCTAAATTAGAGAAATATTAATTAGCTGAAAATAAAAATCAATTTTGATTCTTGGACAGTTTAGCTTTAGGACAAATTAAATCTCAGTAGGACAATGGCAAATAGTGGCACCAAAATGGAGGTCCTGAAAAAATCCAACTTATAAAAATGGATTCTATAAAAGTATGTATCTCTGATCATGAAGAAAGGCTTTGCTCAGTCAGAGTAACTATGTTACTTTTTTTTACATGCAATTGCTGCGCTGTGCTTAGTCATTTGGTCTTGTCCAGCTCTTTGCAACCCCATGGATTGCTGCCCACGAGGCTACTCGGGCCATGGAATTCTCCAGACAAGAATACTTGAGTGGTTTGCCATGCCCTCCTCTAGAGGATCTTTCCAACCCAGGGATCGAACCCAGGTTTCACATATTGCAAGCAGATTCTTTACTGTCTGAGCCACCAGGGAAGCCCAAGAATACTGGAGTGGGTAGCCTATCCCTTCTCCAGGGGATCTTTCTGTCCCAGGAATCAAACCAGGGTCTCCTGCATTGCAGGTGGATTCCTTAGCATCTGAGCTACTAGGGAAGCTCATTTATACTCTATTAGTGCTTATATAATATTATATTCTATTTATTCTGTACACCTGCTTTAACTTTTCTATGACAACATAAATTCCAAGAGAGAAAGAAGGGTACTTTTTCTTTCCTCACCTATGTTCTCAACTCCTAGAAAAGAGCCTGACAAAACATACATACCCAATCAATGTTTGATGAATAAAAGTTAAAAGTAGTCTAACCTACGAGGGCAGGACACTGTTAATATTTTTCTTTTTATTGCAGATAACCGTTTCTCTGTATAGATTTATTACGTGAATATAGTATGAGTGAATGGGTGAATAAATGAGATGAATGAATGAAAGAATGAGCAAATAATAAAAAGAAGAAAGGAAGAATAGAATTTCTTAACTGCCCAAAAGACAGAGTTAAAAGCCTCTGAGACACAAATAATTTAGTAGTGACTAAATACTCTTAGATAAAACAGCTCAAAGAGTACTGTGGATGTACTTGGGAAAGCAATTTTTCACAATTAACTAAATAACCATGGGTATCCAGATATCCAGTAGGATAAAAATTATTGTCATAGTCATCTTAAAAATTCATTATGATATGTACATATACATGTAGTTGTTTTGTTTTACTCCCTGAGTCCGGTCTGACTCTTTTGGGACCCCCTTGACTTGCAGCCCACCAGGCTCCTCTGTTCATGAGATTTCCCAGGCAAGAATACTGGAGTGGATTGCCATTTCTTTCATATATATATATACAAATATATATATATATATATATATATATATATATATATATATATACATATAATTGGATTTCCCTGATGGCTCAGCAGGTAAATAATCCACATCCAGTACAGGAGACACAGAAGGTGTGGGTTTGATCCCTGGGTAGGGAAGATCCCTTGGGTCAGGAGGAGGGCAAGGCAACCCACTCTAGTATTCTTCCCATGAAAATCCCATGGATAGAGAAGCTTGGTGGGCTATGTTCCATGGGTTCCCACAAAGAGTTAGACACAATTTATTCACAAAAATCTGTCTCAAAGAATTTTGGACATTTTAAATTTAGCTACCATTTATTGAGTGCCTACTATATTCCCGGCACTTTATTCAAACTATTTCTAATTATTAATATAAACAAAGTTAGGCATTATCTTTCTTCTTTCAAACTAAGCAAACTGAGATAGAAAGAGGCTATTAGATTTGTAAAAGCTCCATATAAATTAAATAAAATATGCATATGTTATTGTCTCTATGTTATTATAGGGGATAAAATTTGCCACTTCAAAAATGTCTCTTTGACATATGGATTATTTCAAACTAAAAACAATCAAGGTCCAAAAGACTCAGAAAGAAACTTAGACCTTCCCCTAACCGCCTAAGGAATGAAGATAGAGGACCTGTTCCAAGAAGGGAGATATCACTACAGATAAATCATGTACCAGTTAGGTGTTAGTCACTCAGTTGTGTCCCACTCTCTGTAACCCCATGGACTGTAGTTTGCCAACAGCATCTGTCCATGGAATTCCCCAAGTGCCATGCCCTCCCCCAGGGGATCTTCCCCAAATTCCATGTGGAACCTAGTAAAGTCTGTTAAAATTCCTCTGTGTCCGACTGTCTCTGCAAGGCCCAGAAAACATTTTTTTACAAAGCATTTACTTTTCCATTTCCATGACAATTGCTTTTCTTCCTTGTGAGGTCTCAAACCACTACTCCCAATATCTTTTTGCCTTTAGCTGAAGATGATATTTAAGGTGAGAGTTTCAACCATTTTGACAAGTTACTCAGTTTTCTGAGATCTCTCCCATGTTTACATGGTTTTAAACTTTTGTTTGATTTTATTTTGCTAATCTTTCTCATGTCACTTTAATTCTTAAACCAGGCAGAAGAACCTAGAAGGGTAGAGGAAAATTTCTTCCTTCCTGACACTATGTAAAATAAATTGAAGAAAAATATTATATATCTATTAAAATAATACCAAAAGTCAAAATAAATATTTGTCTGGAGTCAACTTAATATTTAGAGCTTATCTAGGACAGAGGAGCTTGGTAGGCTCCTACAGTCCATGGGGTCACAAAGAGTTGGACAAGACTGAGTGACTTCATTCACTCGCTCACACAGAAAATAAAATATTGACTATAAAATGACAAATCTTTCCTTACCTAGTACTCTGGAATATTTAGTCAAGAAGGGAGAAATAATTTTATAAGAATTATACACTAGTTGAACATGTTTGGTTTTGTTGTTTATTTTTATTTTTTGTTATAATTAGTAAATATTCCAGAAAATTTATTGCATTGATATTCTACTTGATAGAAACAAAAAAAATGTTTGGTTAAATACATGGCAAAAATAGAATATTTATTAGGGAGGGTAAAATATCAATTTCAAAATAACAAAAATATTTTGTACATCCAGTAATATTTTATTACTATCTTTAATTCCTTTGGTTACAGCTTAGAGTTCCATAAGTAGTTATTGAAAACATGAAAGAGAGGGAAGAAGCAATATGAAAATAAATGTAAATCAGACTTTAATGTTTTCCATGCTGGCAATCAGAGAAGGCAATGGCAACCCATTCCAGTACTCTTGTCTGGAAAATCCCATGGTCGGAGGAGCCTGGTGGGCTGCAGTCCATAGGGTCACTAGGAGTCAGACACGACTGAACAACTTCACTTTCACTTTTCACTCTCTTGCATTGGAGAAGGCAATGGCAACCCACTCCAGTGTTCTTGCCTGGAGAATCCCAGGGATGGGGGAGCCTGGTAGGCTGCCGTCTCTGGGGTCGCACAGAGTCGAACACGACTGAAGCAACTTAGCAGCAGCAGCAGCATGCTGGCGATAGAATATTGATTTATAATATTATTATTTTGAGTCTCACAATAATACGTTTCTTAAAGAATTGTTTCCTGAAGTATATTTGTTTTCTAAAATGTATAGTTTTTGTTGTTAAAACAATGGAATTGAAAGAAAGTAAAAAAGTGAAACCTGTTAGGTAGAGAATATTTTCTCTGTCCTTGAAAATAACCAGCCATATCATAAACACTAGTGTAATAACCTATAGGAAGTAGCAAATAAAATACGAAATGAATTGCTCTTCTTTTTATGTATTTATAATAGTTTTCTCCTAAAATAGTTAGTCATTTTGCTGCATCTGTCATATTGGAAGCACATCAACTTCTAGGAATTTTAGAGGGGAGAGTGAAAAATGATGGCACAGCAATGGTTTTGGAAATATAATGTTACATTTGGAGCTAAGTGGAACAGAGCAACCCAACATATCTAATGTAGTATAACTAAAACTATTTTATGTGAGTTTATTTCTTGAAATTCATACTCAACTTTGAAGCAAAGCCCTTGAGGCCCAAAACTCTGTACTCTGTAAAAGGGCACTTTTATATTTCTATAGATGGATTTTTAAAAACTGGAATCTTTATTATTACTTAATTTCCAAAATCTTTATCAATAAGTGAGTACTACACATCTACCAGATAAGATTAAAAATCTCTAGGTGGCTTTCATTAGGCCCTGTAGTGATGTCTCTTTGTATGATGAAAGCCACTAGAGTAGTAGCAGTGGTCACGGGTAAGCTGAAGACCAGAGCAAACCGCCCGGCTGCGCACTTGGTAACTCTGTGATTTCATCATAATCCTACTACAATAGACTCAAAATCAAAATAATATAGTGCCTGTCTTATAGAATTGCTAAAAAAATTAAGATCAATGATGTTAGATATCACTATTAGTTAATTCTAAAAGAATAAATTAAATTTTCACAAGGTTGAGAACCATACATATTTTTGCTTATAAGTGACTCCAATGCCTAGTAAAATCTCTGGAAAACAGTAGATACTCAACAAATGTTTATTGAATAACTGAAAGAATGTAAGAATAAAAAGATGAAAGATACAGTAGAGGATAAAAAACCATCACCTCACAAGCTACTGTTTTTTCAAGATGCAAAACTGAATATTCAACTATTATTTTTCTTACCAGTGAATTGTTTTATTGTTGAGCAAAATAAACAAAATATTCTATATGATCTCTGAGAATGATTATTTCACTGTTGCAAGGTACAGGCAATCTTCTTTGAAGTTAATCTACACTGTTCCTTTACATTATTAAGCATTTGGATTGATGTATGAACATAATGGAAATGTGTTTAGCAATTTAGCAAGGCTGCTTCCTTATAATTCATATTGTGAAGCATGAAAGCTACATGTTCATATCTTCTAGATGACCTACTGTTATTACTGGGTGAACAGGGTTATATTTTCTTATATTTTAAGAGGTAGAGATGCTGTTCATAATCTAGTGACTAACATCAAGTCTTTAAACCTTTTTTATTTTGATTTGAAAAAAAATTAAAAGCTGAAGTGAAAATACATTAATATTTATTAAGGAACTGCTGTACACTTGTATTCTGCACAATTATTTCTCACATGTTCTTTAACTGTAACAACAATTTTATTTTATGGTTTGAGAACATGATGTTTAGAGAGATTAGGAAATATGCTTTAAATTAGATAGATATAACATGACAAAGGAAGAATTCAAACTAAGTCGCATCATATTCTGAAACCCATTCTTATGCTGCTAAAAGGATAAGATTACTTCAATTGTATCTGTTGTGTTACATATAAATGTAATATTTCTAAAGTGTGTCATGAATAATACAACAAGGCTGTATATTGTCACCCTGCTTATTTAACATATATGCAGAGTACATTTTGTGAAATGCCAGACTGGATGAAGCACAAGCTGGAATCAAGTTTGCTGGGAGAAATAACAATAACCTCAGATAAGCAGATGACACCACCCTTATGGCAGAAAGCAAAGAGGAACTGAAGAGCCTCTTTTTGAAAGTGAAAGAAAAGAGTGAAAAAGTTAGCTTAATACTCAACATTCAAAAAAAAAAAAAAAAGATCGTGGCATATGGTCCTATCATTTCATGGCAAATAGATGGGGAAACAATGGATACCATGACAGACTTTATTTTCTTCAGCTCCAAAATCACAACGGATGGTGACTGATGGCAGCCATGAAATTAAAAGGCGCTTGCTCCTGGGAAGAAAAACTATAACCAACTTAGACAGCATATTAAAAAGCAGAGACGTTACTTTGCCAACAAATGTCCATCTAGTCAAGGCTATGGTTTTCCAGTAGTCATGTATGGATGTGAGAGTTGGACTATAAAGAAAGCTGAGCACTGAAGAATTGATGTTTTTGCACTGTGGTATTGGATAAGTCTCTTGAGAGTTCCTTGGACTGCAAGGAGATCAAACCAGTCAATCTTAAAGAGAAGTCAGTCCTGAATATTCATTGGAAGGACTGATGCTGAAGCTCCAATACTTTGACCACCTAATGCAAAGAACTGACTCCTTAGAAAAGCCCCTGATTCTGGGAAAGACTGAAGGCAGGAGGAGAAGGGGATGACAGAGGATGAGATGGTTGGATGGCATCACCAACTAGAAGAACATAAGCTTGAGCAAGCTCCAGGAGCTGGTTATGGACAGGGAAGCCTGCAGTATGGGGTTGCAAAGAGTCAGACATGACTGAGAGACTGAACTGAACTGAAAGTTCCTTGGAATGTTGGTAACTCAAAAAGTGTTTTGTTTTGTTTTAATAAGAGACTGTGTCAATTAATTTTGAGAAACACTGCATACTGGAAGTTTACAACAAGTTTTGTTAATCTTTGCATTCTTCATACCCAGCACTAAGATTAGCACAAGAAACAAATACACAATAAACATCTATCAATATCTAAAATGATTATCATATGTTCAGGTTGCAGTGGTAGGCAGATACAGTGGTAGTAAGAAAAATTAATAGTAGTGTACAAAAGGGGATTTTGTATATCCTACAGAAAATAATCTCATATAATTTCATCTAACTGAGATTTTGCAAAGGTCTAGTGCCTTGTAATTTTGTGACATATAGACAGCAATCAATAAACATTTTGGCAAAACAATAATATCGGCTATCAATTCTAGTTTACCATGTATGTGCAAGTTTGGATTCAAAACCAAAATACTCAAACTCATATTTTATTATAATTGAGACAGAATTATCAGCCCATTTGTCACAGAAGAACAGAAATCATACATGAGGAGCAATTGCACATGAAATCAGCTTTCCACAGAGATTTGGATCACTTGGATTAAGGGCAAGACAAAATTCCAACGAAAAGTGAGTGTTAGTTGCTCAGTCATATCTGACTCTTTGAAAGCCCATCGACTGCAGCCCACCAAGCTCCACTGCCTGTGGAATTCTACAAGCAAGAATACTGGAGAGAGTAGTCATTCTCTCCTCTAGGGGATCTTCCTAACCCAGGGAACGAACTCGGGTCTCTTGCATTGCAGGTGAATTCTTTACCCTCTGAGGCATCAGGGAAGCCAAAAATTCCAATTCCTTGTATCAATTTTCTGAACTTTAAAAAAACCTACATATTTTATGCTGGATCATGACCTAAAACATATTTTCTCTAAAACAACAATAAAATTCAGGGAACCAGTCACTGTTGTGTATTTTCTTGGTCTATTAAATTATCTATTATGAAATTTAAGGTCCTATCCAAATTAAAGAGAACATTTTCAAAATAGTTTATTCAATCCATAGTTAATTATGCCTGTTCTTTAGTCATCTACAGATGCATATTTTAGTGGGTTCAAATTCTCATTTATCATCAAATCCTAGCTTCAGCCTAATAATTACTATTTACAGTTATTTAAGCCAGTTCACTTGTGCAACACAGAAGGCTAATGGACCACTGATATCCATAATCTCTATAGTATCAATTGCACCTGGGAATATCTCCCAATCTTTTGTATCTAGACAGTGCCAAGAAACTAATTCTAGCCAATGAAATATGAGCAGAATTGATAGGTGACAGCTTCTGCCTGAGAGATTAACTAGAAGGAAAATGGAAGAGGAGCTCTTCCTCCGTTGTCAACACATTTAGAAACCACATTTTACATATGGCAAATTCATAAGCTGCATGAAACCTGGGTTTGTGAGAGACACCACATGGAATAGGGCCACCTTGTAGAACTACTTAATAGAAACACCAGAATAGGAATTCATATGAACAAAAAATAAAATTTATGGTGTTAAGTACTCTAATTTGAGGCTTGCTCCTGAGAGAAGTTAGCTTACCTGAGTAATAAAGATGTCTAGATAAGTGAGAGACCTTAAAGGTAATTTTCATTACACTTAAAAATTTATCAATCATTAACATGAAAGTTGCATCTAAGAAACATCACAGGAATTAAATAAAACCTTTCCTTTGATGTGAATTTCTCTAATATCTTCCCTCTTTTATGTGTCAATCTCTATTTCTTAAAAAAAAAACTTTTCATCACTTATTATGTGCCAACTATTAAGTATATATATTCAGACTCTGCCTTCTAGGAGCTTAGAAACATGTTAAAGAGATGGCATTTTAAATTACTATAATATATGATGTCAGGTACACACAAAGGGCATGAGAGAACAGAAGAGTCGATTTTTACAACCTCTTCGCAGTATCAGGGAAATTTTCATCTGGTAGCTAATTTTTAAACTAGAATGTATGAACAGGAGTTTGACAGATGGCCAAGGAGGGTGGTAGATATTTCAGACAGATGGAACCATATGAAAAACAGCACAGAAATACAAAAGCCATGACAAGTTTAAAGAATGGAGAGAAATTCGATGAGGATAAAGTCTGGAGTTCTGCTGGGTGGTAAGCAGAGAAATTCAGAGATTAGTAAATGAAGATATGGAGTTCAGATTAATGGGTTAGACTGGAGTCAAGGTTATAAAATGGCATATGTCTTACTTTATTAAGTAAGAATTATTTAGATTTTCTATCCACAGGCTTTTAAACAAAATTGTTCTATATTTAATGAAAGATTGTACCATAACTCTTTGGCTCACTTGTTTGTCTCACAATATGAGCTCCTGAAGCTGGAGGCTCTGAAATAATCAGCTCTGTATTTCTAATGATTTATACAATGCTCAGTACATAAATATTACATATTGGTTTAAAAATGGGTTTTATGACTCACATCATTGGATTTAAAAACAGTCCAAAATGACAACAGGAATTGGGGTAGAGGGAGCTTTTGAAATAAGTGCCAAAGTCCTCATCAAAGGAAAGTGAGTACCTTAGACACCTGCATGCATGAGCTAAGATGATGGAAAGTGGGAGGGGGGAGGTAGTGTTATGAATGAATTAATAGAGGACTAGCTATTTTAGAAAAAAAAAAAATAAAAGTAACCTTGGAGTATCAGCATCATGTCAGAAAAAACCTGACTTTTTGGTCAACTTCTACTTGAGAAAGTTAAAAGTAATTATATGGAGTTCTTTAGGATGACAGATTTGAAGTGTTTAGGGAAAAAATGAAAAGTAAGATAAACTCATAAATAGGACAGAAATTTCAGAAGGAAAATGTTAGAAGCCAAGAGAAGTACAGGATGAGATAAAGTATGATCCAATGTCAATGTGTCTATTCTATTAAATAGCAACAAATTGACTTTTAAAGAAACTATCATTTTGAAACCAACTCCATAGCATATTATATCAACTATTGCCCTCAATGAATATAAGAACTTAAACAAACTTAAAGATTAATTGAGCCCATGATCTTCTATTATGTGTTTGGTGTCATTTAGGGAGATGTTTCACTTTAGCACCATGGTTTACTTTCACATTGTCATACTGTATGTAACTACTTTGTCTTTCTTTTTATTATTAAACATTTTTATTTGGTATTGAAGTATAGCTGATTAGCAATGTTGTGACAGTTTTAGGTGGACAGCAAAGGGACTCAGCCATATCTATACACGTATCCATTCTTCCCCAAACTCCCTCCAATCCAGGTTGCCTTATAACATTGAGCAGAGTTGCCGGTGCTACATACAGTAGGTCATTGTTGATTATTCATTTAAAATATAACAGTGTCCAACCCCATCAAATTGGAAGGGCTTTGAAGAGAAGGCATGTACTTTGCTCATTGCTGCCTTCTTTTCAGGTGAATTATAAAAGTTGGTAATTTAGAACTGCTGCTGCTAAGTCGCTTCAGTCGTGTTCGACTCTGTGGAACGCCAGAGACGGCAGCCCATTCCTGGGATTCTCCAGGCAAGAACACTGGAGTGTGTTGCCATTTCCTTCTCCAATGCATAAAAGTGAAAAGTGAAAGTGAAGTCGCTCAGTCGTGTCCGACTCCTAGCGACATCATGCACTGCAGCCTACCAGGCTCCTCTGTCCATGGGATTTTCCAGGCAAGGGTACTGGAGTGGGTTGCTACTGACTAATAAATATTGCGAATGAAAGAAAGTAATTCATTTGCACTCATTTCAAGTCACTATATCAGTGGATAAAAGTAGAAATATTTTCATTAATTCTGTTGAAGATCAAAAGGATTTGCTACAGGTTCTTTCAAAGATATCTTGTTTATCCATTTACAAGTGTATTGTTATCTTCAGAGAATGAAAATTTAGTCATATTTATGCAATGATGGCCATGAAATGGAACACCTGCTGCATTCTTTCTAAAGTGCAGATGCATGATGTGTTAACCAGATAATGAAATTTACCAATATTTTTAAAACAAGAAATGATGAATCTTATTTTTTACAGATGGTAGAAAAATGCCAAGGATGTATATTTCTTTAAAAATAAAAAGACATGGAATTATTCTATCAACTAATATCATGAAGACTATATTTTCTTAAAATTTATAAGCCTTTATATTTAACAGCTTAAATAAAATGATTAATAAGAGAATAAAGTATGAATTTAGCCATATTTTTCACATAGTTGGTGACTTTGTCTCATTCAATCAGTTTCCTTGGTTTTACTGTCCTGCTTATTAAACAAAAATAAACAAAAGATAAATGAAAAAGACAACATTTAGTTTCTAAATTATTGATTTACAAGACATGGTTAAAAGTTTTATATGAAAATTTGAAACAAAACTAAAATTCAAAATAGATTACAAATAATTGATGATGGCAGATTTTAATGAAGTTGTGTAATAACAACTGACAACCTTAGGGAACTGGTCTTGTTTTGTTATAAATGGTAACACTCAGTCATACATTCTCTCTCTCTTATTAGGGCTCCAATGATACCATATTGAATTAAGGTATGATGTGGCAAACTTGATTCCATATGATTATAATTCAGACTACATATAATAAGTATTAAAATGTAATTATTAAATGAATAAACTAATTTCCCTTTCATATATAAGATTATGTTAATACCTAATATCAATAAGTACACATGATTAAAAAATAAATGATTATTTTTTTCATTACTCTGTTTTTACACTAACTTCTGTATTTAAACAATTATGTCAGTTAAGTAGGAAAAAGTGCTTCTAGGTCCTTAGAAAAGGGAAATTACAATTTAACTTCCTAAATAAATGTTGGCTCATCAAAATTCAGATTTGTGAAATTATTGTTACTATTGGTAGATACAATTAATAACTTTTGAAAGTCAAGGTTACCATTAACTCTTAGTAGATAAATAACAATATTCATTAAGTATTTCACCTAAGTTATATAAATATATATGATAATGTGAATTTTTGTCTGTCAAAATATTAAAATATGATTGTGGTAACTGCATTTGATTATTTTTATGAATCAAGTTTTAAAAGATAATATAGGACATTTCTAGTAGTCATGTATGGATGTGAGAGCTGGACTATAAAGAAAGCTGAGTGCAGAAGAATTGATGCTTTTGAACTGTGGTGTTGGAGAAGACTCTTGAGAGTCCCTTGGACTGCAAGGAGATCCAACCTGTCCATTCTAAAGAAGATCAGTCCAGGATGCATTGGAAGGACTGACATTGAAGCTGAAACTCCAGTACTTTGGCCACCTGATGCAAAGAACTGACTCATTTGAAAAGACTCTGATGCTGGGAAAGATTGAGGATAGGAGGAGAAGGGGATGACAGAGGATGATATGGTTGGATGGCATCACTGACTCAATGTACATGGGTTTGGTTAGACACTGGCAGCTGGTGATGAACAGGGAGGCCTGGCGTGCTGCGATTCATGGGGTCACCAAGAATAGGACATGACTGAGTGACTAAACTGAACTGAATCTATTGTAAAAGAAGTCAATACAATACCTTCCTTTGCAGGTAGATACATAATAAATTGGATACCAGGAAACATTTTTATGTACTCAGTTCAGTACAGTCGCTCAGTCGTGTCTGACTCTGCGACCCCATGAATTGCAGCATGCCAGGCCTCCTGTCCATCACAAACTCCCAGAGTTCACTCAAACTCACGTCCATCAAGTCAGTGTTGCCATCCAGCCATCTCATCCTCTGTCATCCCCTTCTCCTCTTGCCCCCAATCCCTCCCAACATCAGAGTCTTTTCCAATGAGTCAACTCTTCGCATGAGATGGCCAAAGTACTGGAGTTTCAACTTTAACATCATAACTTCCAAAGGACATCCAAGATTGATCTCCTTTAGAATGGACTGGTTGGATTTGCTTATTCTAGAACTTCATGCAAATGGAATTAGATGATATGTAGTCTTTTATATGTAGTCTCATTTGTTCAATACAATGTCTATGAAACCCACCTTGCTGTTATATGTGATTGAAATTTATCCATTCTATTGTTCTGTAGTGTTCCTTTGTATTAATATACTATATTTTTTAAATTTTACTGGCATTGGACAATTGTTATTTACAATTTGTATATAACTACTAAGAAAAAAAGTGGTCATAAATGTTCTTGTACATGTTTTTAGTGGACAAATGCATTTATCTCTCTTGGAAATAAAACTGGCAGTGTAATTTCTGGGCCATAAGATAAACATATGATTCATTGTTTTAGGTACTGTAAGCAATTTTCTCAGGCAGTTATGCCAGTCTATGCTTCAAACGCCAATATACAAAAGTTTCACTTACACCATCTAGGATTATAATATACAACCTTTCACAGTCTGCTTAAGAGTTGGTATTGTACTGTTTTTAATGAAAAGTCCAAGAATTTCACCAATAGTTTCGTTTATCATCTCCTAGGTGCCAATAGAGGTAAAGAACTCGACTGTCAGTGTCAGTTCAGTTCAGTTCAGTCGCTCAGTCCTGTCTGACTCTTTGCGACCCCCTGAGTCACAGCATACCAGGCCTCCTTGTCCATCACCATCTCCTGGAGTTCACTCAGACACGTCCATCAAGTCAGTGATGCCATCCAGCCATCTCATCCTCTCTTGTCCCCTTTTCCTCCTGCCCCCAATCCCTCCCAGCATCAGAGTCTTTTCCAATGAGTCAACTCTTCGCATGAGGTGGCCAAAGTATTGGAGTTTCAGCTTTAGCATCATTCCTTCCAAAGAAATCCCAGGGCTGATCTCCTTCAGAATGGACTAGTTGGAACTCCTTGCAGTCCAAGGGACTCTTAAGAGTCTTCTCCAACACCACAGTTCAAAAGCATCAATTCTTCGATGCTCAGCTTTCTTCACAGTCCAACTCTCACATCCATACATGACCACAGGAAAAACCATAACCTTGAAAAGATGGACCTTAGTTGGCAAAGTATTGTCTCTCTTTTGAATATAGGTTGGTCATAACTTTCCTTCCAAGGAGTGAACATCTTTTAGTTTCATGGCTGCAGTCACCATCTGCAGTGATTTTGGAGCCCAAAAATAAAGTCTGACACTGTTTCCACTGTTTCCCCATCTATTTCCCATGCAGTGATGGAATCAGATACCATAATCTTCATTTTCTGAATGTTGAGCTTTAAGCCAACTTTTTCAGTCTCCTCTTTCAATTTCATCAAGAGGCTTTTTGTTCCTCTTCACTTTCTGCCATAAAGGTGGAGTCATCTGCATATCTGAGGTTATTGATATTTCTCCTGGCAATCTTGATTCCAGCTTGTGCTTCTTCCAGCCCAGCATTTCTCATGATGTACACTGCTTACAAGTTACATAAGCAGGGTGACAATATACAGCCTTGACATACTTTTTTTTCCTATTTGGAACCAGTCTGTTGTTCCTTGTCCAGTTCTAACTGTTGCTTCCTGACCTGCATATTGGTTTCTCAAGAGGCAGGTCTGGTGTTCCCATCACTTACAGAATTTTCCACAGTTTATTGTGATCCACGCAGTCAAAGGCATTAGCATAGTCAATAAAGCAGAAATAATTTTTTTTCTGGAACTCTCTTCCTTTTTCGATGATTCATTGGATGTTGACAATTTGATCTCTAGTTCCTCTGCCTTTTCTAAAACCAGTTTGAACATCTGGAAGTTCACAGTTCACGTATTGCTGAAGCCTGGCTTGGAGAATTTTGAGCATTACTTTAATAGTGTGTGAGATGAGTGCAATAGTGGGGTAGTTTGAGCATTCTTTGGCATTGCCTTTCTTTGGGACTGGAATGAAAACTTACCTTTTCCAGTCCTGTGGCCGCTGCTGTGTTTTCCAAATTCGCTGACATATTGAGTGAAGCACTTTCACAGCATCATCTTTCAGGATTTGAAATAGCTCAACTGGAATTCCATCACCCCCACTAGCTTTGTATGTAAGTGATGCTTCCGAAGGCCCACTTGACTTCACATTCCAGGATGTCTGGCTCTAGGTGAGTGATCACACCATCTTGATTATCTTGATCGTGAAGATTTTTTTTGTACAGTTCTTCTGTGTATTCTTGCCACCTCTTCTTAATATCTTCTGCTTCTGTTAGGTCCATAACGTTTCTGTCCTTTATCAAGCCGATCTTTGCATGAAATGTTCCCTTGGTATCTCTAATTTTCTTGAAGAGATCTCTAGTGTTTCCCATTCTGCTGTTTTCCTCTATTTCTTTGCATTGATCACTAAGGAAGGCTTTCTTATCTCTTCTTGCTATTCTTTGGAACTCTGCATTCAGATGCTGATACCTTTCCTTTTCTCCTTTGCTTTTCACTTCTCTTCTTTTCACAGCTATTTGTAAGGCCTCCTCAGACAGCCATTTTGCTTTTTTTCATTTCTTTTCCTTTGGGATGATCTTGATCCCTGTCTCCTTTACAATGTAACAAACCTCCATCCATAGTTCATCAGGCACTCTATCTATCAAATCTAGCCCCTTAAATCTATTTCTCACTTCCACTGTATAATCATAAGGAATTTGATTTAGGTCATACCTGAATGGCTTAGTTGTTTTTCCTATTTCCTCAATTTAAGTCTGAATTTGGCAATAAGGAGTTCATGTTCTGAGCCACAGTTGGCTCCGTCTTGTTTTTGCTGACTGTATAGAGCTTCTCCATCTTTGGCTGCAAAGAATATAATCAGTCTGATTTTGGTGTTGACTGTTTGGTGATGTCCATGTTTAGAGTCTTCTCTTGCATTGTTGAAATAGGGTATTTGCTATGACAAGTGTGTTCTCTTGGCAAAACTCTATTAGCCTTTGCCCTGCTTCATTTGGTATTCCAAGGCCAAATTTGCCTGTTACTACAGGTGTTTCTTGACTTCCTACTTTAGCATTCCAGTCCCCTATAATGAAAAGGACATCTTTTTTGGGTGTTAGTTCTAAAAAGTCTTATAGGTTTTCATAGAACCATTCAACCTCACCTTCTTTAGCTTTACTGGTTGGGGCATAGACTTGGATTACTCTGGTATTGAATGGTTTGCCGTGGAAACGAACAGAGATCATTTTGTCTTGTTTGAGACTGCATCCAAGTACTGTATTTCAGACTCTTTTGTTGACCATGATGGCTACTCCATTTCTTCTAAAGGATTCCTACTGGCAGTAGTAGGTATAATGGTCATTTGAGTTAAACTCACCCATTCCAGTCCATTTTAGTTTGCTGATTCCTAGAATGTTGACATTCACTCTTGTCATCTCCTGTTTGACCACTTCCAAGTTGCCTTGACTCATGGACCTAACATTCCAGGTTCCTATCATTCCAGGTTCCTTAAGAGTTCGTATTGCACTGTTTTTAATGTAAAATTCCAAGAATTTCACCAACAGTTCTGTTTACTACCCCCTAGGTGGCACTGGAGGTAAAGAACGTGCCTGCCAGCATAGGAGATGTGAAAGCCCAGGGTTCAGTCCCTGGGTTGGGAAGATCCCCTGGAGAAGGAAATGGTAACCCTCTCCAATATTCCTGCCTGGAGAATCCCATGGATGGAGAAGCCTGGGGGACTACAGTCCATAGCATCTCAAAGAGTCAGACGCGGACACAGACATGACTGAAGCACCTTAGCATGCATGCAGGCCAGAATTTCACTCTATTTGGATCACAATAAACTGTGGAAAATTCTGAAAGAGATGGGAATACCAGACCACCTGACCTACCTCCTGAGAAACCTATATCCAGGTCAGGAAGCAACAGTTAGAACTGGACATGGAACAACAGACTGGTTCCCAATAGGAAAAGGAGTACGTCAAGGCTGTATATTGTCACCCTGCTTATTTAACTTATATGCAGAGTACATCATGAGAAACGCTGGACTGGAAGAAACACAAGCTGGAATCAAGATTTCTGGGAGAAATATCAATAACCTCAGATATGCAGAGGACACCACCCTTATGGCAGAAAATAAAGAGGAACTAAAAATAATCTTGATGAGAGTGAAAGAGGAGACTGAAAAAGTTGGCTTAAAATTCAGAAAACGAAGATCATGGCATCTGGTCCCATCACTTCATGGGAAATAGATGGGGAAACAGTAGAAACAGTGTCAGACTTTATTTTTGGGGCTCCAAAATCACTGCAGATAGTGATTGCAGCCATAAAATTAAAAGACGCTTACTCCTTGGAAGAAAAGTTTTGAGCAACCTAGATAGCATATTCAAAAGCAGAGACATTACTTTGCCAACTAAGGTCCGTCTCGTCAAGGCTATGGTTTTTCCTGTGGTCGTGTATGAATGTGAGAGTTGGACTGTGAAGAAGGCTGAGTGCTGAAAAATTGATGCTTTTGAACTGTGATGTTGAGAGGTCTCTTGACCGTCCCTTGGACTACAAGGAGATCCAACCAGTCCATTCTGAAGGAGATCAACCCTGGGGATTTCTTTGGAAGGAATGACGCTGAAGCTGAAACTCCAGTACTTTGGCCACCTCATGTGAAGAGTTGACTCATTGGAAAAGACTCTGATGCTAGGAGGTATTGGGGGCAGGTGGAGAAGGGGACGACAGAGGATGAGATTGCTGGATGGCATCACTGACTTGATGGACACTGAGTCTGGAGTGAACTCCGGGAGATGGTGATGAACAGGGAGGCCTGGTGTGCTGCGATTCATGGGGTAGCAAAGAGTCGGACATAACTGCGTGACTGAACTGAACTACCACTCTCCACATTATTTATGTTATAGTTTCATTTTATATGGATATATATTTTAATCTGCTTAATACAAGTTGTATATTTTATTTAAACACTCATATGTACATCAAATAAATTAAGAAAAAATTTTCTAAGTATAAATATAATTTTAAATTCACAAATAAATGTTATATTCATAATCTTAGTTACCTGTGCACCTCATATTCCTTTCTGAATATATGTTTCCATTTAGAACATATTGCTTCAATGCAGATTTTCTGGGAATTAATATTATAAAGTTTGTTCATTTAAGTATAACTTATTATGCTTTTACTGTTGAAGGATATTATTAATCTCCCCAAATATAGACATTACTTTTTTGTTAGCCCTCAGGATGTTCCACTGTCATGATTAGTTCCCCTGTCTTGACCGTCATTGTTTCTGACATGATATACGTGGTTTTGAAATGGTTGTCACTTGTTCTAATGCATGCTTTTTCTCTGCGTTCAGACTTTGTCTTTTTCTTTGATTATTTTTTTGACTAAAATGTAATTTACTTTGTATTTATACTGTTTTAGGGCCAGTAACCTTCTGAATATGTAAATTTATGACTTTTACTAAATTTGGAAAATTTTCAGCAGTTGCTTTTTCAAATATTTTTTCTGTTCATTTTATCCGTCTTTTCATTCTGGGACTTGAAATGGTTATATATTGGAAATTTTGATTTTACGAGATACTTTACTCTCCATTCATTTATGGAGTAAATACATTTTTTTCTATTTCTTCACATTAGATAATATAATTTATTTTTCTTCTCTTAAGCCTATCCATGCATTTTAATTTCATTTACTTTTCAATTGTAGAATTTTAAATTGATTATTTCTTATAGTTTCTATTCTTCTGTTGAGATTACATATTTGTTCATTGATCTTAAGCATGTTTTGCTTAATATCATTGAATAAAGTGATAACAGCTGCTTAAAGTGTTTTTCTCTTAAATTTGCCATCTAGGGGTTCAGCTCAGTTCAGTTCAGTCACTCAGTCATGTCCGAATCTTTGCGACCCCATGAATCACAGCACACCAGGCTTCCCTGTCCATCACCATCTCCCGGAGTTCACTCAAACTTATCATCGAGTTGGTGATGCCATCCAGCCATCTCATCCTCTGTCGTCCCCTTCTCCTCCTGCCCCTAATACCTCCCAGCATCAGAGTCTTTTCCAATGAATCGACTCTTCACATGACGTGGCCAAAGTCCTGGAGTTTCAGCTTTAGCACCATTCCTTCCAAAGAAATCCCAGGGCTGATTTCCTTCAGAATGGACTGGTTGGATCTCCTTGCAGTCCAAGGGACTCTCAAGAGTCTTCTCCAACCCCACAGTTCAAAATCATCAATTCTTCTGCACTCAGCTTTCTTCACAGTCCAACTGTCACATCCATACGTGACCACAGGAAAAGCCATAGCCTTGACTAGACGGACCTTAGTTGGCAAAGTAATGTCTCTGCTTTTGAATATGCTATCTAGGTGGGTCATAACTTTTCTTCCAAGGAGTAAGCATCTTTTAATTTCATGGCTGCAGTCACCATCTGCAGTGACTTTGGAGCCCCCAAAATAAAATCTGACACTGTTTCCACTGTTTCCCCATCTATTTCCCATGAAGTGATGGGACCAGATGCCATGATCTTCGTTTTCTGAATGCTGAGCTTTAAGCCAACTTTCTCACACTCCTCTTTCACTTTCATCAAGAGGCTCTTTAGTTCTTCTTCACTTTCTGCCATAAAGATGATGTCCTCTGCATATCTGAGGTTATTGCTATTTCTCTTGGCAATCTTGATTCCAGCTTGTGTTTCTTCCAGCCCAGCGCTTCTCATGATGTACTCTGCATATAAGTTAAATAAGCAGGGTGACAATATACAGTCTTGATGTACTCCTTTTCCTATTTGGAACCAGTGTTTATTTATTACTTATGTTTGGGAGATTGGTTATATTTTATTATTTTTAATGAATCCAGTAATTTGTGATTATGTCCTGGGCATGGCTTGTGTTGAAGAAGCTTTGGATTCTTTTCTATTTCCAATATTGATTTTTGTTTCGTTTTAGCATACAATTATGGAGAAGGCAATGGCACCCCACTCCAGTACTCTTGCCTGGAAAATCCCATGGACAGAGGAGTCTGGTAGGCTGCAGTCCATGGAGTCGCTAAAAGTCAGACATGACTTAGCAACTTCACTTTCACTTTTCACCTTCATACATTGGAAAGGGAAATGGCAACCCACTCCAGTGTTCTTGCCTGGAGAATCTCAGGGACAGGGGAGCTTGGTGGGCTGCCATCCATGGGGTTGCACAGAGTCGGACAGGACTAAAGTGACTTAGTAGCAGCAGCAGCATACAATTAACTTAGACTATAAATCTGATTTCTAATTAGCTATTTTAACATTTGCTGGGCTGCTTGGAGTCTTTTTATGCACATATAGAAGAGAACTCTAGCTTCCCAGGTAGTTCAGACAGTAAAGAATCTGCCTGCAGTGTGGGAAACTTGGGTTTGATTTCTGGGTTGGGAAGATCCCCTAAAAGGGAATGGCAACCCACTCCAGCATTCTTGCCTGGAGAATTCCATGGACAGAGGAGCCTGGTGTTCTATAGTCCATGGGGTCGCAAAGAGTCAGACATGACTGAGCGACTAACACACATACACAGATCAGAGCTCAACCTGAATGTGAGAGCTGCTTCACTCAAAGTCTTCTTTCCTGGCAAATGTAAACATCCCTCTAGTTTATTTGATTTTGCTGTGTGAGGAATGGTTTAAACAGAGCTACTTGGTAAAATCGGGACATTTCTAGTAAAATAGATTTTTAGTTTTTGCTTCTTCAGTTCAGTTCAGTTCAGTTCAGTCGCTCTTTGTGAATCTTTGCCACCCTATGAACTGCAGCACACCAGGTCTCCCTATCCACCACCATCCCCCGGAGTTCACTCAAACTGACGTCCATCGAGTCAGGGATACTATCCAGCTATCTCATCCTCTGTCACCCCCTTCTCCTCTTGCCTCCAATCCCTCCCAGCATCAGGGTCTTATCCAGTGAGTCAATACTTCACATGATGTGGCCAAAGTCCTGGACTTTTCAGCTTTAGCATCATTCCTTCCAAAGAACACCCAGGGCTGATCTCCTTCTGAATGGACTGGTTGGATCTCCTTGCAGTCCAAGGGACTCTCAAGAGTCTTCTCCAACACCACAGTTCAAAAGCATCAATTCTTCGGTGCTCAGCCTTCTTCACAGTCCAACTCTCACATCCATACATGACAACTGGAAAAACCATAGTCTTGACTAGACAGACCTTTGTTGGCAAAGTAATATCTCTTCTTTTAATATGCTATCTAGGTTGGGCATAACTTTTGTTCCAAGGAATAAGTGTCTTTTAATTTCATAGCTTCAGTTAGCATCTGCAGTGAATTTGGAGCCCCCAAAATGAAGTCTGACACTGTTTCCACTATTTTCCCATCTATTTCCCATGAAGTGATGGGACCGGATGCCATGATCTTCGTTTTCTGAATGTTGAGCTTTAAGCCAACTTTTTCACTCTCCACTTTCACTTTCATCTAGAGGCTTTTTAGTTCCTCTTCACTTTCTACTATAAGGGTGGTGTCACCTGCATATCTGAGGTGATTGATATTTTCCCCGGCAATCTGGATTCCAGTTTGTGCTTCCTCCTACCCAGCGCTTCTCATGATGTACTCTGCATATAAGTTAAATAAGCAGGGTGACAATACACAGCTTTGACGTACTCTTTTTCCTATTTGGAACCAGTCTGTTGTTCCATGTCCCCTTCTAACTGTTTCTTCTTGATCTGCATATAGTTTTCTCAAGAGGCAGACCAGGTGGTCTGATATCCCATGTCTGAGAATTTTCCACAGTTTATTGTATTCAATTTACAGTCATAGATAATGAAGCTTTTCAAGAAAGCACTCCATATGAAAGATGTGAAACAAATGGATAAAATAATGAATTAACTGGCAAATAATGAAATAAAATGTAAACAGCTTAGAAAAAATGAAGCAAATTGATAATTAATATCCACAGAGATATTAAAGCAGGCAGTGGATCCAATTATTTTAACAAGAGTTAATTAAAAGATAATGAAAATTACTGTTCTAAGTCAGTGAACAAAATAGACCTGTATTCTTCCCTCATGGAGCTTACATTTTGGTGGGCAATGAAGGCCATAAATAAGATAAGTAATACTGTGCATTGAAAGATGCTAACTACTGACCTTTGAGATTATCAAAAAGTTGGTCACTGACAACAGCAGCAGTGATAACAAGTGCAAAAAGTGACTTATTAACAATACAGGTCAAATTTGCCTGGATTTCAGAAAGAAGGAGATAAGGGAAAATGGAGCAATGAATGTAGAAAATTTTTCCAAGATTTATTTTTTTTTCTTATTTTTCCTGTAAAGGCAGAGAAGATGAGTGGTCAGAGGGAGAGGATAGTAGGATCAAGCCATTTTAAGATGAGGTAAATTATAGTGTGATAATACACTGATAATAATAATCTTGTGGAGAATAAAAAAAATGATATAGGCAAAATATTGGAGAACTGACAGAGAATTGACTGGCATCTTTGAGTAAGTGAAAGGATATGGAGTCTTTGATAGAAGTATGGGTAATTCATCCATAGCACAGATGACAGGCAGAACAGATAGGACCAGATGGTAGTATCTGAGTAAACTGGTGTTGAGTATGAGTGTGTAAAAAAATCTTTAAATTTTTAAAAAATTATCTTCAGTGAAAAAGGAAACAATATCTTCAGTTGACATGAGCATGAGTATGAGATTTCTCAAGATATGACCCAAATAAAAAGTTATAAAATAGGAATAAGAATATTACAAATGTGAAGCAAAAGATATTAAGAAGAGATGGCAAGAATACACAGAAGAACTGTACAAAAAGATCTTCATGACCCAGATAATCACGATGATGTGATCACTAATCTAGAGCCAGATATCCTGGAATGTGAAGTCAAGTGGGCCTTGGAAAGCATCGCTACGCAAAAAGCTAGTGGAGGTGATGGAATTCCAGTTGAGCTATTTCAAATCCTGGAACATGGTGCTGTGAAAGTGCTGCACTCAATATGCCAGCAAATTTGGAAAACTCAGCAGTTGCCACAGGACTAGGAAAGGTCAGTTTTCATTCCAATCTCAAAGAAAGGCAATGCCAAAGAATGCTTAAAGTACTGCACAATTGCACTCTTCTCACAAGCTAGTAAAGTAATGCTCAAAATTCTCCAAGCCAGGCTTCAGCAATATGTAAACCATGAACTTCCTGATGTTCAAGCTGGTTTTAGAAAAGGCAGAGGAACCAGAGATCAAATTGCCAACATCTGCTGGATCATGGAAAAAGCAAGAGAGTTCCAGAAAAACATCTACTTCTGCTTTATTGACTATGCCAAAGCCTTTGACTCTGTGGATCACAATAAACTGTGGAAAATTCTTCAAGAGATGGGAATACCAGACCACCTGACCTGCCTCTTGAGAAATCTGTATGCAAGTCAGGAAGCAGCAGTTAAAACTGGACATGGAACCACAGACTGGTTCCAAATAGGAAAAGGAGTACATCAAGGCTGTATATTGTCACCCTACTTACTTAACTCTATGCAGTGTACATCATGAGAAACGCTGTACTGGAAGAGATACAAGCTGGAATCAAAATTGCTGGGGGAAATATCAATAACCTAAGATATGCAGAGGACACCACCCTATGGCAGAAAGTGAAGAGGAACTAAAGAGCCTCTTGATGAAAGTGAAAGAGGAGAGTGAAAAAATTAGCCTAAAGCTCAACATTCAGAAAACGAAAATCATGGCATCCGGTCCCATCACTTCATGGGAAATAGATGGGGAAACAGTGGAAACAGTGTCAGACTTTATTTGTTTGGGCTCCAAAATCACTGCAGATGATGACTGCAGCCATGAAATTAAAAGACACTTACTCCTTGGAAGAAAAGTTATGGTCAACCTAGATAGTATATTCGAAAGCAGAGACATTACTTTGCCAACTAAGGTCCATCTAGTCAAGGCTATGGTTTTTCCTGTGATCATGTATGGATGTGGGAGTTGGACTGTGAAGAAGGCTGAGTGCCGAAGAATTGATGCTTTTGAACTGTGGTGTTGGAGAAGACTCTTGAGAGTCCCTTGGACTGCAAGGAGATCCAACCAGTCCATTCTGAAGGAGAACAGCCCTGGGATTTCTTTGGAGGGAATAATGCTAAAGCTGAAACTCCAGTACTTTGGCTGCCTCATGCGAAGGAGTTGACTCACTGGAAAAGACTCTGATGCTGGGAGGGATTGGGGGCAGGAGGAGAAGGGGACAAGAGAGGATGAGATGGCTGGATGGTATCACTGACTCGATGGACATGAGTCTGAGTAAACTCTGGGAGTTGTTGATGGACAGGGAGGCTTGGAGTGCTGTGATTCATGGTGTCGCAAAGAGTCAGACACGACTGTGTGACTGAACTGAATTGAACAGAGGAGGTCTAATATCTAAATAATAAAAGTTTCAAACATAAATAAATAGGAAAACATGAGGAGTGAGTGAGTGAGTGAGTGAGTGAATGAGTGAGTGAATGAGTGAGTGAAGTCGCTCAGTCGTGTCTGACTCTTTGCAACCCCATGGACTGTAGCCTACCAGGCTCCTCGGGCTTCTCCAGACAAGAGTACTGGAGTGGGCTGCCATTTCCTTCTCCAGGGGATCTTCCCGACCCAGGGATCGAACCTGGGTCTCCAGCATTCCAGGCAGATGCTTTAAGAATAAATAATACTAGAGGATTTCCCAGAGATTAAAACATTTGTTTATTGTCTTTAAAAATACAATATGGAAGAAAAAGAGGTGGAAAAGAGTTACACCGGGGTCCCATTGCTATGATATGAAAACTCAACTTTGGAAGTCAGAAGGCAAAGTAACAATTTCTTCAAAATTCTAAAAGGAGTTACTTTTCTATTTAGAATTGTTTACTCAGTCAAGGTAGCTATTGAATGTGAGACTGTAATAAAAATATTTTCAGGCTTCAAATTGATTATTTTTTACAGTTTCTATTCCTCTGTTGAGATCCCCTGGAGGAGGGAATGGCAACTCACTTCATTATTCTTTCCTGGAGACTCCCATGGGCAGAAGAGACTGGTGGGCTTTGACCCATAGAGTCACAAAGAGTCGGACATGACTGAGCTCACAGCCCTCCTTGACTTCGTTAAGCAGTCTGAATGGGCTGCTTCACACCTGTGTTCTTAACTGGAATTTCTGTTCACCATCATCACCAGGATGCCCTTTGCCTTCAATGGATGTACCATTTACTATTCAAATTCTTCTTTCTTGATGATTCCATTTTTATGAAAGAAATATTTCAGTAGGTTTTTGAGAAAGAGGGAAGGGGGAGAATGGCATTGAAACATGTATACTATCATGTAAAAATGAATCGCCAGTCTATGTTCGATACAGGATACAGGATGCTTGGGGCTGGTGCAGGGTGATGATCCAGAGAGATGATATGGAGTGGGAGGGGTGTTCAGGATTGGGAACCCATGTACACCCGTGGCTGATTCATGTAAATGTATGGCAAAACCAATACAGTATTGAAAAGCAAAATAAAGTAAAAATTAAAATTAAAAAAAAAATGATCCTGATACAGGGATCAAACCCACCTCTCTTTGTCTCCTGCACTGGCAAGTTGGTTCTTTACCACTAGTGCCACCCAGGAAGCTGCAAAAGTACTGGCAATAATGATTAAAGAAAAACACAAAATGCACAGAGTTCCTGATGTATGTGAACAACAGAACCACCAAGAATCTCACCTGACTCACTGTAACTGCCACTTAATTCTTCTTCCGATTCTACCCTGCCATCATCTGATCTCCCCTCCAAATAGTACCCATTTTTCTCAACACAGCAGCTAAGAAGAATCTTTTCATTTACTATAGTATTTTTTATTTAAATTTATTTATTCTTAATTGGAGGATAACTGCTTTTCAATATTGTATTGGTTTCTGTTACATGTCATCATAAATCAGCCACAGGTTCCCTCTTAAACCTCCTTCCCACCTCCCACCTCATCCCACCCCTCTAGGTTGTCACAGAAGATTCTTTTTAAAACAGATATCAGATTATGACTTCTCTGCTCAAGATTTAAAAGCTTCTTTCCCTCAGAATGAAAGGCAAACTCTTAGGTGGGCTCCATTTCCTAACTTCATCTCCTACCCCTCACCTCTTCATTTCCTCAGTTATTGATACACATGTATCTCCAACATGCCAGGCATCCTTCCTTATTTCACTGTCTGCTTTGAAGCCTGCACTCCTTTCACATTTTCTCAAATTTGACTTTCCAAGGAGACTGTCTCAACTCCCTATTAATACCAAAAATTGCATTCTACCCATTATGCTTACCTGTTATTTCCCCACAGTTTCCAGTCCTTTTGACATTATTGGTAGTACATTTGTTTATTACAGTAGTGTTTATTATCTGTCTCACTCACCAGAAAGTAAGCTCCAAATGGTCAAGTAGCTTTTTATGGGATACTGTTATATCTGTTATATTGTAGATTCACAGAGCAGTACCTAACAATCTAGCAGGTACTCAGCAAATTTTTCTTAAAGATTTATGTTTCTGTGAGAGTTTGATAATGAACTACAACCAATTCTTATGAAATTAAACAAACAATAATGTCCCAGTTATTAATTCCAAGGAAATCAAAAGTTTGGATGAGAAATAAAATACAGTTGCCCCTTTGAATCCACAGGGGACTGGTTCCAAAACACCCTATACAAACTAAAATCCATGGATGCTCAGATCCCTTAGTCAGCTCTCCATATCTGCAGATACATAACCTGAGGATAGTGAGTGGCATGTAAATGACAAAGAATCTGCCTGAATTGCAGGAGGCCAGAGTTTGATCCCTGGATCAGGAAGATCATTTAGAGAAGGGAATGGCAAGCCACTCTGGTATTCTTTCCTGGAGAATGCTATGGAGAGAGGAACCTGGGTGGGCTATAGCGCATGAAGTCTCAAAGAGTCAGACAACAGCTGAGCAACTAACACTTTCTTTTCACATTATCTGACTCAGCTGTGAAAATATTTACATCATATTAATAATGTAAACTTTACCTATTACTACAAAGAAAAATAATAAATAATGCAAACTTTTAATTGCTGTAAACAAAATTAGAGACATAACCAGAAAAAGGATAAAGGGACAATGTGTGTGTGTGTACGTGTGCATGTGTGTCTGCAATAAGGGAAAAAAACCAAATCCTTGTATTTCATTGTAGGAAGGAAAGATGTCTAATTGAAAGATCAGGACTGCAAATTTTTAAAAAAATTGATAACAAACTTGACAGAAATTTCTTCCTTCTAGGAGGTGAAATTTTGAGAAGTTGAGCCAGGAAAGTATTGTTTTTTCATCAAAAGTATTTTTTTTTAACCATCTGCATGAGGTACATCATACCTATTAAGGTGGCTACTAACAAAAAGTGAAAATAACATGTTTTGGTGAGAATATGGGGAAATTAGAACACTTGTGCCCTGTTGGTAGGAATGTAAAATGGGACAACACTATGGAAAAGAGTGTGGTGATACTCAAGAAATTTTAAAGATTTACCATATGACTCAGCAATTCCTCTTCTGTATATATCCAAAAGATTTAAAGCAGATTCTTAAAGACTTATTATAAACCCAAGCTCATAGCAGCATCACTCACAATAGATAAAATGTGAAACAACACAAGTGTCCATTCACAGAAGACTGGGTAAATAAAATGTGGTATATAGATGCAAAGGAATATTATGCAATCTTTAAAAAGTAAAGTTAGTAAAATCCTAACATATGCTACAAAATGAATGAAACTTGAGGAAGATTTTGCTAAGTGACATAAGCCAGCCATAAAAAGAGAAATATTGTATAATTCTGCTTATATGAAATAGAATAATCAAAATCATAGACACAGAGAATAGAATGGTGGTTGCCAGAGGCTGGAGGGAAAAGTAAGTGGAGAGTTAATTTTTAACAGGTATGCATGCACAGTCACTCAGTCATGTCCAACTCTTTGTGATCCCATGGACTGTAGGCCACCAGGCTCCACTGTCTTTGGAATTCTCCCGGCAAGAATACTGGAGTGGGTTGCCATTTCCTCTTCCAGGGGATCTCCCCAACCCAGGGATCAAACCTGCAACTCCTGCATTGGCAGGCAGATTGTTTACCACTGTGCCACCTGGGAAGCCTCTTCAATGGGTATCGAGTTTCATTATTGAAAAATGAAGGATTCTGAAGATGGGTGATAGTAAGGTTGTGCAACAACATAAATGTACTTAATACTACTGGACTGTGCACTTAAAAATAGTTAAGATGGTATATTTTGTTATGTATATTTCACCACAGGTTAAAAAAAATAAATAGTATGTAAATGACCTCTTCAATAAATGAATGTATATATTTTAGACAGAGGTTTTTTTTTTTTTTTTTTTAACTGTTCTTTCTTGTCATGACCATAAACCATGTTTAGTCAATGCACATGGATCAGAATCACTAAATAATTTAAATCTCTGCTTTATTTTGAGATCTAGAGCACTGATAAGCTACTTTAGTCTATTTGTAACATAGATATGATCCATTTATTTAATCATATCTAGTCTCTAAAGTGATATACAGAGGTCACAAAAATAGTAAAATAAATCGTAGTAATTAAATTGGTTAATGATTAAAAATTGGGCTTTTTGATAGCTCAGTTGGTAAAGAATCTGCCTGCAATGCAGGAGACCCTGGTTCAATTCCTGGATCAGGAAGGTTTGCTGGAGAATGGATAGGCAACCCACTCCAGTGTCCTTGGGCTTCCCTTGTGGCTCAGCTGGTAAAGAATCAGCCTGCAATATGGGAGACCTAGGCTCGATCCCTGGGTTAGGAAGATCCCCTGGAGAAGGGAAAAGCTGCCCACTCCAGTATCCTGGCCTGGAGAATTCTATGGATTGTATATTCCATGGAGTCGCAAAGAGTTGGACACAACTGAGCGACTTTCACTTTCAATGATTAAAAATTAGTTTGTTACAGCAGATAAATATAATCATCTATGTCTAATTTACATGAAATTTACCTTGATTATGCGTTTCCCAGGTGGCGCTAGTGGTAAAAATTTGCCTACTAATGCAAGACATGCGAGAGACATGCATCCAATACCTGGGTTGTTAAGACTCCTGGAGTAAGAATTGGCATTCCAGTATTCTTGCCAGAAAAATTCCATAAACAGGCTACAGTACATGGTGCCAAAGTCAGACAGGACAGAGCGACTGAGCACACACATTACTTTGATTATAATCCATCTAATTTGTATGTCTCTTACATGGGACAGGTAGGTATATAATTCTTTAGCTGTATAGGGATGGCATATATGTGGGATATACATAGTCACCACTTAGATTTAATTTAGCCTGAGTTCCAAATTTATTGTCTCACTCAAATGACAAGGACATAAAACATGAAAATTTCAAAAATATTAAAATTCCAGGACATTAAAAGCATGGGCAAAATTAACTTCTGAAAGGCAATGGAAATGAGGAAAACAAAAGATAATCAGTTTGACACTGATAACTTTAAGTATTTTGTAAATATACTGCTTAGCTTCAATATTGAGTGTATAAAGTGAACTGAAATGGAGAAATGGAGTGCACTGTGGCAGCCTGATAACGGGTCACCATCTCAATGCTCAAAATATTTTATAGTTTTTCAACTGGCTTGTGAATAGAGTTGAATTAGTAGTTAAGCTAAAGATCATTTTACAATCTCAGTTTTATTCTCTGTAAATTGAGTTCAGAGAGAAAAATCAGTAAACTTAAACATAAAGCAAAATACCAATAAGAAGTACATTCTCTTCACCTTATATTTGAAAGGTCAGCTATCTATCAAATAACCCCTGCTACCTTGAAGGCGTCATGAGATCACACAATCTTATTTTGCCTGATTTACTCTTGATTTATTATTTCTCTATCAGTATAACACAATTTATAGCATGCTGTTCATATAAGTTGTAATGTGTACCTACTAGCAAAATATCATATTCTGTTGAGATTTTTCTCTCCCTTTACTTAATAAGAGAAATTCTTCCATTCCTCATTTGCTTATTTCAGGGGACTCCCTTTTATCTCTCACATTTTTATAAATGTTTAGTTGCAGTCATATGTGATATTAGACTTTGGTTCATGGTTGGAGAAGGAAATGGCAACCCACTCCAGTGTTCTTGCCTGGAGAATCCCAGGGACAGGGGAGCCTGGTGGACTGCCATCTCTGGGGTCACACAGAGTCAGACACTACTGAAGAGACACAGCAGCAGCTGAGCAAAAATACAATATGTGCTCTTATTCATTTATAATAACTTTAATTAACAAAAATTACACACAAAGTTCTATGCTAGATGTAAAACAATGTGTATCATATGTTATCTGAAGTCTCAATATAAATGATAAATTTTCTCCAAAATAAAAGAATCTTAGAGGTAATTAGTTTCCTATTACCAGACATGTCACACAATGATAAGACAACCAATTTTCAAAATCATAGATGACAAATTTTTCTAGGTTATAACATATTGAAGATAGGAATCAATCATAGATTAAAGTGAGATATTGCATAATAAAAATTTTAACCTTTACTTCTGGGAGATAATTTCTAAGCTTTTGGAATATTAACCTTGTTGGGAATATTTTTGTTTGCCTAGAAGCCTTGGATCATGCCAGATGTGATTTAGAGTGTAGAGAGGCCACTGTCTTGGTGAATTTCCCATAAATATAATACTCTATTGACCAGTTTTATAAATCTGACCAACAGAGACTGAAACCAAACCTGTTCACTTTGTCTGATAGGCCATTTGATAAATATTACCAACAATTCTTCAAGCATCAGGATGAGACCAACTTGTAGTACTGACCTCAAAGTCTAGTTCCCAGACCCCACCAGCTTAAAAAACCCAATAAACCTCCAAAGTTTAACTTAGAAACCAAAGTAGGTTTTTCCTTAAGTTTGTGTGCTGACCTTCCTAAAGTTTGTGTATTAACCTCTTCACTTGACCCAAGGCATCAATTAGGTACGGAAGAATGTGTTAGTAATTTCACAGTCACTACTTTGGGCAGCAAGGGAAACATACAGGATGAGTTCAACACCTCAATAACTCTAGTCAGTGATTTGATATTGACTTGAATTTAATACGAATTGGTCGTATCAGCTAAAGTCAAGGAAAAATTAAATAATCTTTTTTTTTTCTTATTGGATAACCCCTGTTGTATGGATAACTGACTATGAAGTATACATAAATAATGAGCTACATTTTCCTCTAGGAAGCTCCCCCAACTAACTGAGGCTATACTTCTCAGTAAGATAAGAAGGGTGGTAATTAAATCATGGTGAAGTCAGAGTCATCTAATGAAGGATGGGCAACCCTATGGTCAGTTAAACAATACTTGAAATCATTTGGGAGAGCCTCACAGGGTTTTTCCTTTGTTAGAAAGGTTGGGGGCGAAGGAGCTTCTGAAAGTCAGAGAGCATTAATATTCCTCTAGCTGCAATACATCTCAGGGTCTAAGATGTTTCCTTTGCAGCTACTGAGCTTTCTCTCCCTCCACCACTACAAAACCAGTGTGTTCCTTCCAATAGCTCTAATTTCACTGTTTTTCCAATAGATATTTGCTCACATTCAGTTCAGTTCAGTTGCTCAGTTACGTCCGACTCTTTGCGACCCCATGGACCACAGCACGTCAGACCCCCTGTCCATCACCACCTCCCAGAGCTTGCTCAAATTCATGTCCATTGAATCGGTGATGCCATCCAACCCTCTCATCCTCTGTTGTCCCTTTCTCCTCCCGCCTTCAATCTTTCCCAGCATCAGGGTCTTTTCCAATGAGTCAGATCTTTGCATCAGGTGGCCAAAGTATTGGAGTTTCAGCTTCAACATCAGTCCTTCCAATGAACACCCAGGACTGGTCTCCTTTAGGATGGACATGATCTCACATCTGGCATGATCTTGTAGTCCAAGGGACTCTCAAGAGTCTTCTCCAGCACCACAGTTCAAAAGCATCAATTCTTTGGTGCTCAGCTTTCTTTATAGTCCAACTCTCACATCCATACATGACTACTGGAAAAATAATAGCCTTAACTAGATGGACATTTGTTGGCAAGGTAATGTCTCTGCTTTTCAATATGCTATCTAGGTTGGTCGTAACTTTCCTTCCAAGGGGTAAGTGTCTTTTAATTTCATGGCTGCATTCACCATCTGCAGTGATTTTTTTTTAAATTTTATTTTTACTTTATTCTATGTTACAATACTGTATTGGTTTTGCTATACATTGACATGAATCAGCCACAGGTGTACACGAGCTCCCAATCCCAAAGCCCCTCCCATCTCCCACCCTGTATCATCTCTCTGGATCACCCCCGTGCACCAGCCCCAAGCATCCTGTATCCTGTACCGAACATAGACTGGCGCTTCATTTCTTACATGACAGTATACATGTTTCAATGCCATTCTCCCTGCAGTGATTTTGAAGCCTAAAAAATAAAGTCAGCAACTGTTTCCACTATTTCCCCATCTATTTCCCATGAAGTGATGGGACCAGATGGCATGATCTTAGTTTTCTGAATGTTGAGTTTTAAGCCAACTTTTACTCTCCTCTTTCACTTTCATTAGGAGGCTCTTTAGTTCTTCTTCACTTTCTGCCATAAGGGTGGTGTCAGGATGTCATGGTGTCATGAGCAGATGTGCTCATGTTAAGATCTTTTTATCAGAAGAGTCAGACCCAAGTGAGGGAACTTCCCAGATGGTGCTAGTGATAAAGAGCCTGTCTGTCAATGCAAGAGACATCAGAGACTCAGGTTGGATCCCTGGGTTGGAAAATCCCCTGGAGGAGGGTGTGGCAGCCCACTTCAGTGTTCTTGCCTGGAGAATCTCATGGACAGAAGAACCTAGATGACTACAGTCCATGGGGTCACAAAGTGTCAGACACGATTGCAGCAACTTTAGCATGCATGCCTATAGGGTGCACCAGGAGACTGCCCTAGGGTTCTCATTAGGGTGAAAACAAGCATGGTCATGCCCAGAAATGGTCAGAGGGGAACCCTGAATTTTTACCACCTAATACATGGGTTTTTATTCTTGTTAGGTTATTTTCTTATAACCCAACCTCACTTGAATACCTCTGATTAGTCCAAATTAAAAGTATTTCCAGCAGAATTTCTTTGATTTCTCTGGACTGAGCTTAGTGTGTTTTTTTTTTTTCCTCCTATGACGTGTTTGACATTCTGTGTAAAATTACCTATTTAGATCCCAAAGTTTCCCACTCCAAACTGTATCTGCTTAGATTGTATTTTATTTAACAACATATCTGCAGTGTTTACCATCACACCTAATAAATAACTGAATCTTAATAAACAATACATATAGGATTGAGGAACAGAATAAACAGAAAAATGACAATGTTTCTAATATAATTTCAGGCTTCAGCAATACATGAAATGTGAAATTCCAGATGCTCAAACTAGTTTTAGAAAAGGTAGAGGAACCAGAGATCAAATTGCCAACAACTGCTGGATCATCAAAAAAGCAAGAGAGTTCCAGAAAAACATCTATTTCTGCTTTTTGACTATACCAAAGCCTTTGACTGTGTGGATCACAATAAACTGTGGAAAATTCTGAAAGAGATGGGAATACCAGACCACCTGACTTGCCTCTTGAGAAACCTATATGCAGGTCAGGAAGCAACAATTAGAATTGGACATGGAACAACAGACTGGTTCCAAATAGGAAAAGGAGTACTTCAAGGCTGTATATTGTCACCCTGCTTATTTAACTTATATGCAGAGTACATCATGAGAAATGCTGGGCTGGAAGAAACACAAGTTGGAATCAAGATTACGGGGAGAAATATCAATCACCTCAGATATGCAGGTGACACCACCTTTATGGCAGAAAGTGAAGAGGAACTAAAGAGCCTCTTGATGAAAGTGAAAGAGGAGAGTGAAAGAGTTGGCTTAAAATTCAACATTCAGAAAATGAAGATGATGGCATCTGGTCCCATCACTTTATGGGAAATAGATGGATAAATTGTGGAAACAGTGTCAGACTTTATTTTGGGGGCTCCAAAATCACTGCAGATGGTGACTGCAGCCATGAAATTAAAAGACACTTACTCCTTGGAAGGAAAGTTATGACCAACCTAGACAGCATATTCAAAAGCAGAGACATTACTTTGCCAACAAAGATCCGTATAGTCAAGGCTATGGTTTTTCCTGTGGTCATGTATGGATGTGAGAGTTGAACTGTGAAGAAGGCTGAGTGCCAAAGAATTGATGCTTTTGAACTGTGGTGTTGGAGAAGATTTTTGAGAGTAGCTTGGACTGCAAGGAGATCCAATCTGTCCATTCTTAAAGAGATCAGCCTGGGATTTCTTTGGAAGGAATGATGCTGAAGCTGAAATTCCAATACTTTGGCCACCTCATGCAAAGAGTTGACTCACTGGAAAAGACTCTGATGCTTGGAGGGATTGGGGGCAGGAGGAGAAGGGGACGACAGAGGATGAGATGGCAGGATGGCATCACTGACTTGATGGACGTGAGTCTGAGTGAACTCCGGGAGTTGGTGATGGACAGACAGGCTTGGCGTGCTGCGATTCTTGGGGTCACAATGAGTCAGACATGACTGAGTGACTGAACTGAACTGAACTGAAAAATAATTTCAATATTTTTATTAAAATTTTCAAAAGGAATAATCTATTTCTGACTATCACTAATTCTAGAAATGCCCATAAAGTTTCATATGCATTTATATATTTATTATTCCATTTTTTAAATAGTAAACATTGATAATTAGACATTTAACAGTGACAGCACTGTTGAATAAATTTGTGAGGTATCCATATCATGGAACACTGGTAGCCACTACAAAGGATAAATTGAATCTTTATATATTAAAATAACATACTGTCAATATGTTAAAAATTGTTTCAGACTATTATGCATCAGTTCAGTTCAGTTCATTTGCTCAGTCGTGTTTGACTCTTTGCAACACTATGAATCACAGCACGCCAGGCCTCCCTGTCCAACACCAACTCCCACAGTTCACTCAAAGTCATGTTCATTGAGTCAGTGATGCCATCCAGCCATCTCATCCTCTGTAGTCCCCTCTCCTCCTGCCCCCAATCCCTCCCAGCATTAGGGTCTTTTCCAATGAGTCAACTCTTCGCATGAGGTGGCCAAAGTACTGGAGTTTCAGCTTCAGCATCAGTCCTTCCAATGAACACCCAGGACTGATCTCCTTCAGAATGGACTGGTTGGATTTCCTTGCAGTCCAAAGGACTGTCAAGAGTCTTCTCCACACCACAGTTCAAAAGCATCAATTCTTCTGTGCTCAGCTTTCTTCACAGTCCAACTCTCACATCCATACATGACCACAGGAAAAACCATAGCATTGACTAGACGGACCTTTGTTGGCAAAGTAATGTCTCTGCTTTTCAATGTGCTATCTAGGTTGGTTATAACTTTCTTTCCAAGGAGTAAGTGTCTTTTAATATGCTACTAACTGCTGCTAAGTCGCTTCAATCATGTCTGACTCTGTGTAACCACATAGATGGCAGCCCACCAGGCTCCCCCATCCCTGGGATTCTCCAGGCAAGAACATTGGAATTGGTTGCCATTTCCTTCTCCAATGCATGAAAGTGAAAAGTGAAAGTGAAGTTGCTCAGTGGTGTCCGACTCTTCTCGACCCCATGGACTGCAGCCTACCAGGCTCCGCCATCTATGGGATTTTCCAGGCAAGAGTACTGGAGTGGGTCATCATTACCTTCTCCCTGCATAGTATGATCCAATTATTATTAAAAACAAAACACACTTGCATATTGTTAAGTAAAGAGATGAAAACAAAGAATAAGAAATGGAGAGAGATGAGTAAATTCAGAGAAAAGACAGAAATATTATACCTGTTTTTAAACGGAGAAGAGAGTGGCCTGAAGATGAACTGGAGCTTGTGAGAAAGGTCTTCATCTTTCTCTTTATATCATGCAAAAGGAAAATATTGAAAACAAATTTAGTTTATTCCATTTTTTAAATAGTTTAAGTGATAAAATTATTAAGAAAAAGTCTAAGATATTAACACTTATTTTTGTGAAGTTGGATCAAAGGTAATTTATCTTATGATTTATTCTGATCTGTATTTTTACATTTTCTACAATAAGCGTATATATTAAATGAAATTATATAAGAAGCTTTCTTGACAAAACCTGGGAAAGTAATGAATAGTATATTTAGATCTGAAAGTAGTATGATTTTATCTCTCATCTCATTTATCTTTAAAGTAAATGGATTGTTATGCAGGTCATAATTTTGTATCTAATTGCCACTTATGTATATTTCTGGCACTGGAATCAAAATAGATGTAATAAAGAAAATTTTTGTATCTTCTGCATAAATGATTAGAAAATGTCCCTCTGAGTTTCTCTGTCGTCAAGTGTAGATGCACTGTTTATATTTTAAGTGTCTGTTATAATAATATGAAGTTTTATCTTGTTTACCCCCACAGTGCCTGGACTTGTGTTAGGCATATGTGAGTTTAATAAAAGTTTATTGAACAACAGCATAATTGAATAACTATTAAACTCAAATCAAATTTTTTAAAAGAAAGTTTAATTCTCCTAGGGAGCTTTTTTTCTGAAACCAAATTTTACAGCTTAAGGGAAATATCCATTTTGGAGTTGAACTCTTTATGACTGGAACTGCATGGGGTGTAGTGATAAATATGTTTCCTTAAGGTTGCCTTTGTCTAACTGTTAGCAACTCACCAGGTGGCTGTAACTGTGGAAAAATATTTAGTTCTTTAAACATTTCAGTCAATGCAATAGTTATTTAAACAGTGACAAATAGCAAACATTTCTCCATAGTTTATAGCCTTTTTCCTTAATAGGTTTTCCAGTGGGAGTGAAAGGTCCTATTTAGTCAACATTTAGTCAATGTTATTTTTCTAATTATCCAATATGACTAATTTAAAATGTCTTAACTTTTAATCAAGTTATCTTTTCACCACAGCATGACTACTTTTTCAAATACATAGTTTAATATCTCTCAGTGTATTAAAATGTTCAAAATCAGCTTTCTTTTACATTGTAAATTTAGACTACATTATTGATTACCATGTTCTGATCTCAACCTATATTAAAACAACCTTGTCTTTTATAGCTCTCCAATTATATACTATTAATATATGTGAAACATGAGACTTTTTGCCCTTTGCTTTCATCACTTCTCCATCTTAAAACAATTTTAATCTTTACTTGTTAAAATTTCCCTAGTCCTGTCAAATGCCATTTCTCCATGGAGCTTAATTATTTCTTCTTATTCAAAAGTGATTTTTCCTTCCTTTGAAGAGTCATAATACTGTCTTTTATTTACATTTGAATATGGCTTTATATTTTATGACCTGTTTCATCTATTATTTCTGTTGAACCTCTATTATTTATTTATATTCACCAATTTACTCAGTAAGTACTGAGTGCCCCTGTCAAGTACCATTTCTGAGCACTGAAGAAATCATAGTGAACATGAAGAGGTCCCCATCTTTAAGGAGTTTGTTATCTGAGTTTTGCATTTAGTATATTTCTACTTATCTGAAGTTACTCTGGTCTTCCAATATTAGAATGAAAACATCTTGAGGAAAGAGATTTAGTCATAGGATAAATCATCTTCGTCATATTTACCCCTTTGCTCATCAGAGGCTGTTCTACTTCTGTATGTGTCATAACATCTATTTGATGAATGAATAATCATGCCTATGTAATATTTTATCCTTTGCCAAATACACTGTAATACATCATCTCTTTTAATTTTCATCACAACTATGTAAGATATATATATATATATATTTAACTCTATTTTAAAGAGCTTAGTTAAATTCCTGTGTTCATTCACTGACACCTTAAAGTATATAGAAAATTTCCTAAGTTTTCATACATTGGACAAACTGTAAAAATCTGTTTATTCAATGGACAAGAAATCAAAAGTTATATAGGTTAAACAGCATGATCATTTTTTTTCCTTAAATAGAAAATGTAAGATTGCTAAGACTATCTAAGTTATTTTCAGTAGGAATAAATGCCAAATAACTAGGCATTTTCAAAGTATTTCTCAAAGAATGGCTGTGAAAAAGCATGGAAATAGAAACTGCTGAAATAGATGCACAATGTGATAGGCATTCAATAAATGTAATGTGATTATCATTATTGTCAATACTTGACCTTGTGATTTCTACAGAACATACAGAGAATAGTCTAGCTTTTATAATTATATTTTAAAATGTCAGTGATTGTAGAATACATCCAGTGCAAGATCAAGAAATTCAGTCATTGAATTAGTTCACAGATAAGGGTTGAATACTAGCTTCTTAAGATTAGAGATGTCTCATTTTTCTATATAACTCATAGCTTTCCTGATATCATACTTTTTAAATTTTTTTTAATCACACTTTTCTTGATTACTTTTCTTGGTCCCTAGTACTCTCCATTTCTCAAGCTTGTCCTTCCAACCTTCATGCGACTGTGAAAAGTGGAAGTTTCTCACAGTTCTGTGCCAAACCTCTTGTCTTCTGACTTATTTGTCTACAAACGTAATAATAATCTCGCACGTAATTTTAAGTACAAGCCCATAGGTACATTAATTGCCAGGTTTCAGAACCAGCACTGGCTCATTTTCTGAGCTTCAACTTGTAAAATGACTTGGAGGCTGACTTACAATATAAATTAAAAAAAAAAAAAAGCTCTATAGCCCATTCTGACAGATATTGTAATTGCACCAAGTCATAGAGTGCTGTGTAGGCTATTGAAAGACACTGTATTTTTTCTTCAAGTGAAATGGTGAAAGCGAAGGATTGATGTGATAGTGTCTGTATTTTGGCTGTTGTGGTGACAGAGGACTATATATGTGGTTGGGAGGGGGGTGTTGGGGAGTGAAGTCAGGGAGAGGGAAGTTAAAGAAAGTAAGTATGGGTCATTTAGTAGTTTAGCCATAATCCAGAAAAGGACTGATAGCTGATGCCACTTAGGCCAAGGTAACAGCAGTCAAAGTGAGAAGAGTTCTGATTCTAAATATATCAGAGATTGAGCGGATAGAGTTTGCTGATACAAGTATTACAAAAAGAGAATAATTAAAGAATAATTAAGGATGAATCTAATTTTGTTAGCCACATATGGAATCATTACTGAGATAGGGAAATCTGCAGGAAAAGTAGCTGGAGGTGGGTAGGAAGTGGCTATGATGGGTTCCACTTTGGATTTGTTTAGTTTTAGGTGCCTATTAGATATCTAAGAAGGAGATATGCAATATGCATTTGAATATTTGACTCTCGAGTTGAAGAGACATGTTCAAATTGAAATATAGATGTGGGAGTTACCAGGTGGATTTCAAAGCCTTGAGATTTGATGAAATACCTTTTCAAGTAAGGATAGACAAGAAAAGTGAACCCGGCTTCTTTGACACCATTGAGAACAGACATTGATCAGAATGGAGAGACCACATAAGCCAATGCAATTTGTTGATGTTAACTTGAATATTAATATGTCTCCTACTAATGAATAAGAAAACCTGGAAAAAATTCAGATCATAGTTGGATAGTTATGTGCATATTTGTTTCCTTGAAGCTAGAAATTATATATTTTTATTAATCTTGAAAGTATTGAATGTCCAAAATTGTTGGGTTAAGCTGAATTGGAAAGTGTTCCTATTGCAAATGCAGTTGATGCCCATTTAGATCACATTTGCAGGTCTGATTCACACCTGCCTCAGCTGTTGCAGTGTTGGTACTAACCATTCAAACTTGCACTCTTTTCTTGAGGTTCATCCTTAGTTAATGGGAACTACTTTACAGGGAGATTCCTGGAAGATTATGCCTCTCTACGGGGCTACCAGTGAGACCTTGACTGACTTATGGAGAGCATAATAACTCAGGACCTTGTCCAGTGTAATTTATGTGCCAGAACTCCTAGTAACTTCTGGCCTGGGTTACATTTACCCTGAAAACACATCTCTGCATAGCTTTTTCCCCTGCCTGATCACTCAGGTTTCTCCTTCACTAAGTCACTTGCACAAGGATTTCTGCCACTTATTACTAAGTAACTGGACCTAAGATAATAGCCACAGATACAGATATCTGAACCCTAAAACATTTCTGTAATCTAAGTGCATTGGCACTTAATCTCTAAATTAGTCAATCTTCCTTTGATTGATTTTGAGGAGTGGACTGGAAAAGAGTTTCTCTTCTGTGTATTCCTCTCAGGCTTAAATATATAAACAGGACAACGAGTCATCACTCTTTCTCCCCATTTACCACCTCATCACAATTCCATGTTGTTTTTTCCAAGATAGGCAGGTACACTTAGTTGAATGCTTGGACACATATGCTGTCTAAATTATAGCAAGAATACTACACAGGGACTTTAGGAAACCTTTGTAATATTTTAAAGCCTCTTGTATTTAGTTAAAGACTCACTGTGCTATTATAAGAAATACTTATTTTGATAGAAATAGCCAATATCCTGTGCCTCAACCTCATGATTTTCCTTTTAATCTTTCTCTCAGTAAATCATGGGTCAATATGTTCTGTCCAACTGACCGTCTGTTCATAAGCCTGTAATGTACAACTTGTGCCCTGCACTGCTTACAGTGTCAAAAGATATCACACTCAAATCTCTCTTCTTGGGAAGGGAGGTAAAGAGAAAGTGAGAACGATCAAGGAGGGAAGAGAAAAAGGTCTGTGGGAGAAAGGATGGCTGAGCATGACAGGTTGCCACAAAGCTGAAAGCGGACTACCGAGACACGCCATCTAACAGGTGGCCTGCATGAAACTTCTTTCCTTGTCCCAGAGAATCTCTCCAGTTAGGAGAATAATTAGAACTGAAAATATCTGCCTTGGTGATGTTCATATACATGTCCTAAGTTAAATGAAAGAAAACTAAAAGAGCTCGCGTTGTGAGAAGACAGTGTGCAGACAGTAACTTGGTGAGGACAGAGTGTGAATGCTTTCATGTTGTTAAAGGTTAGATGTAAAGAAAGGCTTCGCTGGCAAGCTTAACAGTGTCAGTGATTCTGCAGAGGCAGCTTGTCTGGTTCTGCCCGCTGTATGGCATCATGCGGTGACTGGTTAGAGCAAGCGGTTCTTTTTCATTAGTGTTTTTTAGTGTCTGCTCTACTAATGTAAAGGAAAATCTATTTTTATCTTCTCATCTGTATCTATTGACATTTAATGACACACAGTTCATCTTTCAGTGCAACTGGAGATATGACTTCTCTCAGGATTATTTGTTTCCTTTTGGCTCATCTATACTGAACAATGAGATCATCAGAATCATCTTACGTTAATTTAATGATGATGTGAATTTATTGGCATTTTCCCCTTCAGGTGGCAGGACTCAAAGTGAAGCTCGGGAACCTCTGGAGAGAAACATTTTCTTCTCTTTGTAGGCCAGCCTGTTACACCCCACAGCCACCTGCCTGCTATTCATTCTCTCTGCCCAGAAGATAAAATAACAAGCTTTTCTCTCTGTTGCTGTGCACGTTGGTGTTCAGAAGGTGGCATGCTGAGAGAACCTGCCCTTTCCTAAAGTAAATATTAGAAGTTTCAGGAAAAGGTGCCAGGTCTTTAAAAAAAAATCTCAGCTTCTCTAATAAGAAACGTGAGGGACCTGAGGAGAAGGCCACCAGCAACCCCCAGGGAACAATGTATTTCCTCACCTTCTTTAACATTTATGCCACCATCAGCTTTCCAAGAAAGACAACATATGGCATGTTACGTAAAAATGCACAACAGTATTTCTCTACACAGTTCTGTCCTGGAAACTCTTCTAGTAATCAGATCTGAAGGTCCTTGTTTTTCATTAATTCTAGAGTTGACCTAAGTCATGAGGTCTAGCATTTATATTTTTCAAAATTTAAAGTCCTTCTGAATCCTCTCAATCCTGCAATAGAAAGATGTTAACAATAATAACCTTGAGTGTATTTGTTCCTGAGGTTATGTTCCTCGCGTCTCTCTTCAAATCCTTCTGATTTTCATCTCCACTAAGTGAGTACTTATGAAGGCAGAAGAAAAAAAAAAAAAACACATGACCAAGGTCAAGAGGGGGAAGTTCTACTCAGTAGCCTTTAATATATTTAAGCTGCTTACAATATCCCAGGAACTGTGCCAAGTATTTTATATATATATATATATATATACACACACACACATATATATATATGTTAATTCACTTTATCCTCACCTATTAAAATATAGGTATATTTCTATACTATCTTATCTGAATTGAAGATTAACATCCAAAGAGGATAAACAACTGGCCTACAAATACACAGATAGAAAATGGCAAAGCTGAGTCTGAATCCAGAAAGCCTGACTCCAGAGACTTTATGCTCAATTATGAATTTGTGATAGAAGTTCTTACCCCTCAAACAATGAGGACATTTCTTTTATTCATGTCTTATTGTCAGAATTCACACAAATTTTACTTGTGATATCTTTCATTGTTTCAGTTTTTAAAAAAACGAATACTTTCTTACCTGACTTTTTCATTAACAAATGAGATGCTGTTGCATTTTTTTAAATCAATTTCCAGAATTTCGCTGAATTGAAATATGTGGACACAGCATATCAAATTTTCTGCCCATACTTAGATGCAAATTTGATGTGGAAAATGAAGACCAGCTGGTGACAGAACAAGTGAATAAATGTATATGTATATTTGGTGGTCCTTCATTGTGCATGCCCAGGAATTGGAGCTGGCAAAGCTTAATAAGAAAGGCAAGGTTACTTTCCCCTAATTAAAATCATTCCATGGCTTTATATTGTCAGAAATATAAAGTTCCTACTGTGGATAATACAGTCTTTCACAATCAGCTAATTCTCTAGCTTATTTAACCCTAGTCATACCTCACGTCACCCCCAGACACATACCCTATGCTTTAGTTGGTTCTGATTATTTACTAAATTCCTGTTCATGTCCAGGGCACTCTTGTAACTCTTTTGTTTATGATACTTGATGTAGGCATATTAGAAGCAGAAACTGTATTAGAGACAGAGACTGTGTATCTTCTAAGGTTGACAGTTCCCACGTGTTCATTTTCAAATGCCCGTTACTGTCACCCCATCACGACTTCCTACTCTCTACAGTTTTTCAGAGTTGGAGGAAATGTGTGATTTTACTGCCTCTTCTCATCATCTAGAATTATTATGATATTGCAGCCATAATTCCTCCCCCTACCAAATGGTACCATCAATATGTGATTTCCCCAAGAAGATGGATTATCCTTTCAATAGACCATTGAGGTATAGATGATTTACAATGTTGTGTTAGTTTCAGGTGTACAGCAAAGTGATTCAGATATATATATACACACACATATATATATATTTCAGATTCTTTTGCCATTTATATCATTACATAATATTGAGCAAAGTTCCCTGTGCTACACTATAGGTCCTTGCTGGTTATGTATTTTAAATATAGCAATGTGTTTATGTTAATCTCAAGCTCCAAATTTATCCTCCCCACCAGTTTTTCCTTTGGTAACCATGTTTGCTTTTTAAGTCTGTGGGTCTATTTCTGTTTTCAATGTAAATTAACTTTTTTTTTTTTTTTTTTTAGATTCCCCATATAAGTGAGATCATATGTCTTTCTCTCTCTGGTTTACTTCACTTAGTATGATGACCTCTAGGTCCATCTAGTAAATATTTTCTTAAAAATAAGTATTTTCATAAATGTAAATATGAAATATCTTTACTCCATTTTTTAATTGTTTACAATGAGAAGAATTTTCCCTAATTAAAAAAAAAAATGCTTACACTTGTTCAAATGTAGTAAAGCCACTTTTCGCCTCTCCGTCAAGGCCTCTGTATTAATACAGATTTCTTACAAAAATATAACCTGATATTTTGTTACAGGTTAAGACTTTATTGAGAGGTACAATCCCAAGGCATTAAGGGTTAAAGGAGAGAAGAAGATAAATCAATTGAAGTGTATATATTTCCAAGCTATCTGTGATAACGGTTATATGAAGCATGTAGAAGAGCTTGAAGGGAACCTTGGGGCTTTGCAACAGTCACCAAGAGAAAGAAAGGAAGATTTATCTTCAGTCTTCTTGATTCTGAATCCTGGTTGTCAGTTCACTTCAGTCACTCAGTCATGTCCGACTCTTTGTAACCCCATGGACAGCAGCACACCAGGCCTCCTTATCTATCACCAATTCCCAGAGTTTACTCAAACTCATGTCTGTCGAGTGGGTGATGACATCCAACCATCTCATCCTCTGTCATCCCCTTCTCCTCCTGCCTTCAATCCTTTCCAGCATCATGGTCTTTTCTAGTGAGACAAGTTCTTTTCATCAGGTGCCCAAATCATTGGAGTTTCAGCTTCAACATCAGTTCTTTCATGAACATTCAGAACTGATTTCCTTTAGTATTCACTGGTTGGATCCCCTTGCAGTCCAAGGGACTCTCAAGAATCTTCTTCAACACCGCAGTTCAAAAGCATCAATTCTTTGGTATTCAGCTTTCTTTATATTCCCAACTCCCACATGCATATATGTGAATGTGAAGTAGCTCAGTCATGTCCGACTCTTTGCGACCCTATGGACTGTAGCCTACCAGGCTCCTCTATCCATGGGATTTTCAGGCAACAATACTGGAGTGGATCGCCATTTCCTTCTCCAAAGATCTTCCCAACCCAGGGATCAAACCCTGATCTTCCGCATGGTAGACAGACACTTTACCATCTTAGCCACCAGGGAAGTCTATGACTACTGGAAAACCATAGCCTTGACTAGATGGACATTTGTTGTCAAAGTAATGTCTCTGCTTTTGACTATGCTGTCTAGGTTGGTTATAACTTTTCTTCCAAGGAGTAAGCATCTTTTAATTTCATAGCTGCAGTCACCATCTGCAGTGATTCTGTAGCCCAAGATAATAAAGTCTGACACTGTTTCCAGAATTTCTCTGTCTATTTACCATAGAGTGATGGGACCGGATGGCATGATCTTAGTTTTCTGAATGTTGTGCTTTAAGTCAACTTTTCCACTCTCCTCTTTCACTTTCATCAAGAGTCTCTTTAGTTCCACTTCACTTTCTGCCATAAGGGTGGTGTCATCTGCATATCTGAGGTGATTGATATTTCTCCCAGCAATCTTGATTCCAGTTTGTGCTTCATCCAGCCCAGCATTTCTCATGAGTACTGTGCCTATAAGTTAAATAAGCAGGGTGATAATATATAGCCTTGACTTACTCCTTTTCCTATTTGGAACTGGTCTGTTTTTCCATATCCAGTTCTAACTGTTGCTTCTTGACCTACATACAGATTTCTCAGGAAGCAAGTCAGATGGTCTGGTATTCCCATCTCTTTCAGAATTTTCCACAGTTTGTTGTGATCCACATAGTCAAAAATTTTGGCATAGTCAATAAAGCAGAAATAGATGTTTTTCTGGAACTCACTCACTTTTTCAATGATACAATGGAAGTTGGCAATTTGATCTCTGGTTCCTCTGCCTTTTCTAAAACCAGCTTGAACATCTGAAAGTTCACAGTTCACATATTGCTGAAACCTGACTTAGAAAATTTTGAGCATTACTTTGCTAGAGTGTGAGATGAGTGCAATTGTGCTGTAATTTGAGCATTCTTTGGCATTGCCTTTCTTAGAGACTGGAATGAAAACTTACCTTTTCCAGTCCTGTGGCCACTGCTGAGTTTTCCAAATTTGCTAACATATTGAGTGCAGCACTTTCACAGCATCATCTTTTAAGATTTGAAATAGCTCACCTGAAATTCCATCACCTCCACTAGCTTTGCTCATAGTGATGCTTCCTAAGGCCCACTTGGCTTCACATTCCAGTATGTCTGTCTCTAGGTGAGTGATCACATCATCATGATTGAGTCATGAAGATATTTTTGTACAGTTTTTCTGTGTATTCTTGCCAACTCTTCTTAATGTCTTCTGCTTTTGTTAAGTCACTACGATTCCTGTCCTTTATCTAGCCCATCTTTGCATGAAATGTTCCCTTGTTATCTCTAATTTTCTTGAAGAGATCTCTAGTCTTTCCCACTATTGTTTTCCTCTATTTCTTTGCACTGATAACTGAGGAAGGCTTTCTTATCTCTCCTTCCTATTCTTTGGATCTCAGCATTTAAATGTGTATATCTTTCTTTTCTCCTTTGCTTTTCCCTTCTCTTCTTTTCACAGCTATTTCTAAAGCTTCCTTAGACAGCCATTTTGCTTTTTTGCATTTCTTTTTCTTGAGAATGATCTTGCTCCCTGTCTCCTATACAATGTTATGAACCTCCATCCATAGTTCATCAGGCACTCTGTCTATCAAATCTAGTTCCTTAAATCTATTTCTCACTTCCACTGTATAATCATAAGGGATTTGATTTAGGTCATACCTGAATGGTCTAGAGGTTTTCCCTACTTTCTTCAATTTAAGTCTGAATTTGGCTGTAAGGAGCTCATGATCTGAGCCACAGTCAGTCCCTAGTCTTGTTTTTGCTGACTATGTAGAGCTTCTTCATCTTTGGCTGTAAAGAATATAATCAGTCTGATTTCGGTGTTGACCATCTGGTGATGTCCTTGTATAGAGTCTTCTCTTGTGTTGTTGGAAGAGGGTGTTTGCTATGATCAATGCATTCTCTTGGCAGAACTCCATTAGCCTTAGCACTGCTTCATTCTGTACTCCAAGACCAAATTTTCCTGTTACTCCAGGTGTTTCTCGACTTCCTAATTTTCCATTCCAGTCCCCTATAAAGAAAAGGACATCTTTTTGGGGGTGTTAGTTCTAAAAGGTCTTGTAGGTCTTCATAGAACTGTTCAGTTTCAGCTGCTTCAGCATTACTGATTAGGGCATAGACTTGGATATGAATGGTTTGCCTTGGAAACAAACAGAGATCATTCTGTCCTTTTTGAGATTGCATCCAAGTACTGCATTCCTGACACTTTTTTTTGACTATGATGGCTATTCCATTTCTTCTAAGGGATTCTTGCACACAGTAGTAGATGCAATGGTCATCTGAGTTAAATTTACCCATCTGTGTCCATTTTAGTTCACTAATTCCTAAAATGTTGACATTCACTCTTGCTATCTCCAATTTGATTGCTTCTAATTTGCCTTGATTCATGGACCTAACTTCCTATGCAATATTGCTCTTTATAGCATTGGACCTTGCTTCTATCACCAGTCACATCCACAACTGGGTGCTGGTTTTGCTTTGGCTCAATCTCTTCATTCTTTCTGGAGTTATTTCTCTACTGATCTAGTAGCATATTAGGCACCTACCAACCTGGAAAGTTCATCTTTCAGTGTCCTGTCTTCTTGCCTTTTCATACTGTTCATGGGTTTCTCAAGGCAAGAATTCTAAATTGGTTTGCCATTCCCTTCTCCAGTGAACCACATTTTGCCAGAACTCTCCACTATGACCTGTCCTACATGGCATGGCTCATAGTTTCTTTGAGTTATACAAGGCTGTGGTCCATATGATTACATTGGTTAGTTTTCTGTGATGGTGATTTTCAGTGGCCCACTATTGAGCACAGGTGTATTAACTCTCTCAAACTTCCAGGTTGTATCAACTAGACTCTCCAGAATGCCTTTAGGAAAGTTAGGTCCCATGTCTACAGTATGATCCTGTAAGTCCAGAGTGGTAGGAGAAGCTGGGATCTCTTTACAGATGTTTGTGTTTGGTATGGATTACTTCACTGCTAAATATCTCATTGTGTTGGGGTCAAAAGAAGCCAAGACAGACAATGGCCATCTTCCTGGGGTAGCAAAGGCATATGTCAGTGTTAGAAAATGAAGTAATATGACTCTCCATCCAGCAAGTTGTTCAGGGCTTTTATTTTTATTTTCTTAGCTATTTCTCAGTTGACTAAGGAATACAGTGAATCTGGAGATTATCATGCATTGAGCCACTCAGGTGCACACACATGCTTGCATGGTATCTGGCTCTGTATTATAAAATAAAAGGATTGATAAAATGCTTCACTTCTTCCCAAAGACCAATCATTTAAAAACAATCATTTAAAGTGGTGAAGGAAGATATCATACTCTTAAGGCCATTTAGGATCCAGCCTTAAAGTTCTGTCATTGAAATCCTCTTTGTTTAAGGCAGGCTGCCTTCCTATAATCATTGTTCCGAACATCTATGTGCATTTTTGGCCTATTTTGAAATGAAATGAGGAGTAACCAACAAAATTTGTCCTGTTTTCAAGAGTAAGTTCTAAAGATGAGGTATCTTTTAATTTGCACTTTATTTTATCTTGGCAAGAGTAAAATATCACATCTTTGTGACAGGCACTCCAGTGACAAATAGTCAAAGTGAAATGGTACTGACTGAAGTTATCTTTGTAAGTTTTCCTACAGAATTCTTCCAAAGCTATAGGAAAACTTGACAGCTAGCCCAATAATAATTATACTAACAGCTATGTTCATAAAACACTTATTTTTCTGAATTGTACCTTCATCAAGGAAAAAAAAAATAATTCACCTATTTCCTAAGATTCTTGACTTCATTTTTAAAAGAATTCCTTTTATAAAATTCATAAAACATTTTATTTTTTACTGTTTTTGTATTTAATAAATTGGTTTAGTTCTATATTTTGGCATATGCAGCATGACATAAAAAATTGCTAGATAAATGAATACCAATTCTTTTTCTCTTTTTCTACTGAATATTTCTCCTGGCAGTCTTGATTGCAGCTTGTACTTCCTTCAGCCCAGCATTTCTCATGATGTATTCTGCATATAAGTTAAATAAGCAGGGTGACAATATACAGCCTTGAAGTACTCCTTTTCCTATTTGGAACCAGTCTGTTGTTCTATGTCCAGTTCTAACTGTTGCTTCCTGACCTGCAAGTAGGTTTCTCAAGAGGCAGGTCAGGTGGTCTGGTATTCCCATCTCTTTCAGAATTTTCCACAGTTTATTGTGATCCACAACACCCTTATGGCAGAAAGTGAAGAGGAGCTAAAAAGCCTCTTGATGAAAGTGAAAGAGGAGAGTGAAAAAGTTTACTTAAAGCTAAGCATTCAGAAAACAAAGATCATGGTATCTGGTCCCATCATTTCATGAGAAATAGATGGAGAAACAGTGGAAACAGTGTCAGACTTTATTTTGGGGGCTCCAAAATCACTGCAGATGGTGACTGCAGCCATGAAATTAAAAGATGCTTACTCCTTGGAAGAAAAGTTATGACCAACCTAGATAGCATATTCAAAAGCAGAGACATTACTTTGCCAACAAAGGTCCATCTAGTCAAGGCTGTGGTTTTTCCTGTGGTCATGTATGGATGTGAGAGTTGGACTGTGAAGAAAGCTGAGCACTGAAGAATTGATGCTTTTGAACTGTGGCGTTGGAGAAGACTCTTGAGAGTTCCTTGGACTGCAAGGAAATCCAACAGGTCCATTCTAAAGAAAATCAGCCCTGGGTGTAAGAAGATCAGCCCTGGGATTTCTTTGGAAGGAATGATGCTAAAGCTGAAACTCCAGTACTTTGGTCACCTCATGTGAAGAGTTGACTCATTGGAAAAGACTCTGATGCTTGGAGGGACTGGGGCAGGAGGACAAGGGGACGACAGAGGATGAGATGGCTGGATAGCATCACTGACTCGGTGGATGTGAATGTGAGTGAAATCTGGGAGTTGGTGATGGACAGGGAGACCTGGCGTGCTGTGATTCATGAGGTCGCCAAGAGTCGAACATGTCTGAGCAACTGAACTGAACTGAAACTGAATATTTTTCTTGTAACCAATTTAGTTTAATCTAAATGAAGGTGATTCTATAACTCCATTAAAACTACTATTACAATAATGACCAATGTCTTCCGTAATCTTCAATCTGATGTTCTCATCACATCTTACTTGAAATACCAGATACAGGTAATGAAATTCTTTCTTTTAAGATATTTTCATCATTTGACTCGGACGCAACACAAACTTGCCTTTACTTTTACTTCAAGAGACTTTTTCAGTATCTCTCACAGCTCCTGCTCCTCTGAAAACCTTCTAATTGTATTTCAGATTTGTCAGCTCTTCTTTTTTCTATCTGTACAAATATACATATATAAATGTATTCAACCTCATTTAAAAATTACTATTCATAACTTGATGATATCTAATTTATATCTCTACTCTAAATCTTTATTTTGAATTGAACACTCATATATCTCATTGCCTTCTCATATTTCCACTTCATAAATAATAGGCACCTCACACTTTTTGCTACAAAACAGCATTCTCTTCCTCTGTCTAAAGCCTCTCTTTCTCACTTTTCCTCAACAAACTCCCCCATTCCCTTAAGTAGTCATCAGGCCAACAATTGCAGAGTTCTCCTTTACTCTTTTCTTTCCTATCACATTATTAATCTGTAAGCAAGCATTAATGTAATAATCATCAAAATAGATCCTGAATCACCATTGCTTGATAATACCATTGCTAGGTCAAAGCTGCATATTTTTTCCCTGCTTATTTGACTTATATGCAGAGTACATCATGAGAAATGCAAGGCTGGATGAATCCCAAACTGGAATCAAGAGTGCTGGGAGAAATATCAACAACCTCAGACATGCAGATGATACTACTCTACCAGCCTCTAGATGAGGGTGAAAGAGGAGGGTGAAAAAGCTGACTTAAGACTCAACATTAAAAAACCAAGATCATGACATCCAGTCACATTATTTCATGCAATTAGATACAGAAAAAGTGGAAGCAGTGGCAGATTTTATTTTCTTGGGCTATAAAATCACTGCATATGGTGACTACAGCCATGAAATTAAGACACTTTCTCCTTGGAAGCAAAGCTATGACAAACCTAGACAGTATATTAAAAAGCAGAGATATCACTTTGCAGACAAAGGTCCATATAGTCAAAGCTATGGTTTTTCCAGTAGTCTTGTAGGCATATGAGAGTTGAATCATAAAGAAAGCTGAGCACTGAAGAACTGATACATTTGAACTATGGTGTTGGAGAAGACTCTTGGGAGTCCCTTGGACAGCAAGGAGTTCAAATCAGTAAATACTAAAGGTAATCAACCCTGAATATTCATTGGAAGGACTGATGTTGAAGCTGAAGCTCTAATACTTTGGCTACCTGAAGCAAAAGAGTAAATTCATCAGGAAAAGACCCTGATGCTGGGAAAGACTGGAAGGCAGGAAGAGAGGGATTCAGTGGTTGGATGGCAACACCAACTCAATAGACATAAGTTTGAGCAAATTCAGGAAGATAGTGAAGGACAGGGAACCCTGATGTGCTGCAGTCCATGAGGTCACAAAGAGTCAGACACTACTTTGTGACTGAACAACAACAACCATTGCTGCAACCATACATACTGACCCAGAGCACCAGCCTGTCTTCCTTGGATTGTTGCACGGAGTTCTTTGTCTTACTTTATTCAAATACATCCCTTACACAACAATGAACTTTTAAAACCCAAATCAGATGATGTTGCTTTCCTGCTCTCCAACCTTTAACAGTTCCCTCAGCATTTGGAATAAATCCCAAACACTGGATATTTCTCAGCATCTTTCTTTCCACTTTCCTATCTCAGTGCTCTTGACCAACCAGGCCTCTTTCCATTCTTAGTCTGTGCCAAGGAAATTCAAACTTCAGGACTCCTGCTGTGTGCCTGAAAGTTCCATGGCTATTTCCTCTCATAACTGAAATATCAGTTTCTCAGATGGTATTCTGTCAACACTCTATCATAAATAGCATCCCCAGTCACTTCTTATTTCCTTTTACTGCTCATTTGTCTTCACAGCTTAATATTCTTAAGAAAAATTATCACTACTTGACATTTAGTGGTTTTTAATGGTTTATTTTCCCTCTCCTTCACTATACGTTGTGAAAAGACAAACTGTTCCTGACACATACAAGTGCTCAGCAAACATGTTAGATAGATTAATAATTTTCATTTGCTGAGTTCACTGATAGCATGGCATCTTCAGATACTGTCATAAGACTTGTATATGGTAAATTTTAATGAGTTATGTATTTTATTAGAGCAAAATCTCACCAAAGAATTTCTGATAGCTATTGTTGGCATGGTGATTACCTTCTACCCATTAAAACTCTTAACCAAAACAGTAGTATGTCAAATTTCCTTTTAGGAAAAAGGTGGGAACCACTCTTCACTTTTATATCACTCTATATCAGAATGGAATAGAGAAACATGACTCATGCCACCTGCTTTTCCTCTAAGACATTGGCAAATAAGCAAATGTGAATTTTTTTTTTTCCTTATTGCTCCTGTCTTAATAAATTTTCTAGGTTTCTTCTCTTTTCCTGAGATTTTCACTAATCTAGAAGAAATTTAATTGACTAAATTTTTAAAAATATTACAGACTCAGGAGTGCCATGGAGGTCCAGTGTTTAGGATTCAGTGTTTTCACAGCAGTGGCACAGGTTACATTCTTGGTCAGAGAACTGAGATCCCATAAGCTGTGGTTTGACTAAAAGAAAGGAAGGAAGGAAGAAATGGAGGAAGGATTACAGACTCAACTATAAATCAGCTTCTAACTAGAGAATTTTCTTAAAGGTGTTCAAGGATTTTCTTACTGAACTTTTAAGCACATAACTAAGCACACTGTAAACCTAGTGTTTTTGTCACATTTTATTCACACTTTATTCAAGTTCCCCAAAATTTGCATTTCAGTCAAATATGTGTAAACCAATTCAAATTAATGCAGAAGAGAAATTTATTTAAAGAAATTGCACAGTGAATCTTTCTTAAAGATGTATTTTATTAGGTGAATCATCACTCTCTAAAACATTTCATTTTAAATTCCAGATTTTCATTTATTAGGTTTTCTTATCATAGAGTCCCCTGCTTCTCCTATTTTAGTCAGATTTCTCCAGCCTAAAAACTATTTCGGGGAGTTTGAATTTTTTCCTAAGAATAAAAACATTTTTACATTTTGATTATTATATTATCTTAAATTGATTCCGTAATTTGCACATTCCTGTGACTGAGTTCTTCTGTGGGGTAAATCTATTGGTCATATGTGAACATCTTCTAAATCATTATTGAACACAATTAAATCTCCTCAAATCACCTTCTTTTATTTAATTTATTTTTACATTTTATTGTGTTAGAGTTTAAATGTGTACAAAAGTTAATAAAAGTTGTTGGGTTTTTTTTTTTTTTTTAATCTATAACCTGTGGTTTCTCAACCTTGGTGGTACTGGCATTTAAGACCAGATACTTCTTTATGTGTGTTTGGGAGGAGGCAGGTTATCCTGCACATTTTAGCTTGTTCAAAAGGATACCTGGCCTCTACTTCTAGTTGCCGGTAGTCTCTGACCCCCTGTCATGATAATCAGAAATATCTCCAGACCTCATCATACATCCACTGGGGGACAAAGCCAACCCCAGATAAGAACTGCAAAATCCCTCCACTCTCACTCTCTCATTTCCCAGTTATTGTGTTATTTAATCCATGAATTCTCCAGTCTATCTACTATCTATCTGATAATGACTTTTAAAAATAATCAAAACACCATTAACACATCTAAAATCTAGAATAATAATTCCTTAACATCATTATATAGCCATTCCCCCTTTTCAAATTCAATTGTTTCATAAATGCCACTCTTTGTATGTTCTTTCTTCATGTCCTCTCTGACTCCTCATTTTCTTTCTCAGTCTCTAGATAGAGAGATGATAGACACATGACATATTACTATACTACATATATGTACACAGAGACAATATATTTATAGATATAATTATATAATGGGCTTCCCTAGTGGCTCAGATGGTAAAGAGCCCACCTGCAATGCAGGAGACTCAGTTTCTATCCCTGGGTCAGGAAGATCCCCTGGAGAAAGAAATGGCAACCCACTCCAGTATTCTTAACTGGAAAATCCCATAGAGAGAGGAACCTGGTGGGCTACATCCTATGGGGTCACAAAGAGTCAGACACACTAAGTGATTAACACACACAAAATTATATAATACATTCATATACACACATATGTGTGTAAGTAAGCATGGGGTGGGCATGGGAGGATGGGTAAGGATAGTTTAGAGTATACAAATGAAGTCAACATATTACGTTAATATTAAGGCTTTTAAATATTTAGATTTAATATTCATCAATCTCTCATCTTGTCAATTCTACATTAAACAAATTTATTATTTTTTCCTGTAGAATTTCCCAAAGACTGGGATTTGCTAATTGTATCCCCACAGAGTAGGTGATTCTAATGTTATAAGAATTTTCTGGTAGTTGAATCTATAGGTGGAATCACACTTAAGTTCAAAATATTTTGATAAGATGGTTTTCACAGAGCTTTGTGTCCTCCCAATAACAAGAACATAATTCCTGGATAGCTCTCTTTTAAGAAATGTTAATGGTAATATAAAATTCTATTATTCTTCCATCAATTTAGTAACTGGAAAACTTCTATAACAGAAACTTCTCTCATCAGTTAGTGGACTTTTAGGGGTGGAGACCATATAGAAGAGGCAAGATAAATGATCTATTATTTCATTTTATTGACTTATTTTCAAAAAAAGACAAAGTTCACTAGAATCCTCCCAGAGTGACAGATTAGTTTTCTTTTTTCATATTGCTATTTTTATGTAATCATGGATTTAAACATATTTGATGCCTTTGAATTTGTTGCAATCACTAGGGGTTTTTAATAGCAAAATTTTTCCATATTTTTTCTAGTAGAAGCTTTTAAGTTGACTTCTTTTGACAAGACTCAAAATTTTTTTTTTTTGGATTCCACATATAAATGAGATCATACAGTATTGTATTTTGCCTGTCTCTAATGTCTCAGCTATTTTTCAAGGGTAAAAATGCATAAGTTCTTCTTGCAACTAAAATGATTTGACATCTATATTATAGCCCCATTAGCTATAAATTTACATCTATACATATTTCTTTATATTTACATGTATTCAATTTTCCCTATGTATAAAATAAATATGATATATATGATGTACAAATCATCATCTATTGAAAAAATTAATCTCAAAATTTGTTATCTTTGTGACCTTTCAAGTTACTTAATCTTTTTGAGCCTATATTCTCATCTCCAACATGAGCATAATGTTGATCTTTTTCAGATGTCTAACGATTAAATTTATTAGTGTATTTTACCATTCCATGTGTTAGGGTATTTTTTAATGCATGAACACAGTAAATCTTAGCTAGTGTTATTATTCTCTTAATCTAATTGACACCCATCTGTCAGGAAAACCTATCTTGTTCTGCTCAAAACCTTTTAAGTTACAGTCATTTTGGCAGTAGATATTACATTACCTGTCTGCGCCATGGTTTGTTTTTTTGTTGTTGTTGTTGTTGTTTTCTTTTGGCAAAACAGAATCACAGATCTAAGGTTACTACAGAAGGGATAAAAAAGTATAGTATAAAGGAATGATATCTGATTGTTCCTTTTCTTTTGATACTCACATCACCTACTGTCTTGTTTACTTTCCTTTCCTACCACTCTGCACCGAACTGATAGTTTCAGTGATTCTTTCATAATAACTTCCCAAACCTTCCTGGTCAGTGCACTGAATAATTCTTCCATTTAACACCTACTCCCTTGACTTGATTTCCATCTCTTGGAGAAATGAAGATTTGACTTGAACTCCAGCAGCCATCTGCCTATCTGATTTATAAGCCAGATGACTTGTCACAAGAAACTTTGGGGAGAAATGTAGTGGTTGTGATATTTTAGGCTAAGACTATTATGCCAATTTAAATGAGTGAAACCACTTGCCCTGTATTCTAAGTTATTCTATCAGTAAGAACACTTTAAATTTTCTTGCAGGATTGAGAAACACTCTCTGGTTGAATGACACCTTTAGAAAAACCAGTATCTCAGTTCAGAGATTCCATTGCCGAGAAAGAAAGAAGGAAAAAAAAAAAAAAACGCTTTAAGAAACAAAACAAAACAAACCTAATGCCTGTCTTTATGGGGACTCAGCACATGCCTGTTCTCAGCCATAAACAAGCTAAACAGATTTAATTGCCTTTTCATATGTCAAAACCAGCCTGTCCAGAGGGACGCAATAAGAGAAGCTTGTACAGGAATATTTTCCGCTGTATCTGTTCCCGGAGAAATAGTGCTTGTGTTTCCAGGGCTGTCAATTAAGCATATTTTTTTCCCTAGCACATATTCATTAAGACACAGTTGCCAACTTCATTGCCACTGCATTTTTTATTATATACATTAGTTCTGGTTGAAGGACAATTTAGGAAAGTTTTTATGGGGAATAAAGAGGACTTCTGGCTGGATGATTTTTCTATCATTTATTATACTATATTAGCAGGGCAAATGGTTTTTTCGCCCCTAATGATACACTCTTACCTGGACTTAACTTAGTCTAATCCTTTGAATATCTTTTTGGAGTAATGTTCTATCACCACAGAACTTGTCAAACACACTTCCATTTATATTTATTGGCCTTGCATTGAAGATACATTACCAGATGATAAACATTGGGGTTGGAAATGTGAAGCCAGTGACTAAAGGGATTTTATTAAAAAAAAAAAAAAAGGAGATAATCAATCCACTTTAAAAAGTCAACCAGACTGCTTTGTCTAGATGGTCATAGTAGTGGAAACAAGGGATAAGAGAGGAGACAAAGAAAAAATGACAAAAAATATGAGAGAAAATGATGTCTAAGTTGTCATATGAGGATATCTTTGAATAAAGCTGATAGCCTTCCAGTCTTGTTTTTAAGGACTCTGTCCTAGACCTAAAAGAGTTGAATAAAAATACTGGTCTCTGATGAATTGTAACCAAAATTGGGGTTTAAGACAGCATCCAACCTTATACTTTCAAATAACGATGTACAGAAGAGGAGCAAGCATGTGTCAGAAATTACAGAGCATGTGAAAAGGTTTAAATTCAGAGAGCTACCATTCCCTGAATGGTGAATCATGTGATGTACTCAGAATTTGTTAGTTACTCTATAGTAGTTATTGGGAAGACCCATGGAGCTCTCATCAGAAAGGGCAGAAGAAAAGGACAGCCATAGGAGGTTTGGTTATGGAGGATAGGTGACACATTTTGCAGCTTTTAGGATGATTTTCTCTTTTCTCATTTGAGTCATGGCTGTTGCAAGAAGCAGACTTCAAGACAGCTAGCTATAAGCATGGAGGAGGTTTATTAGTGAGTGCTCTTGATGTTGATACGTATGAAAGGAAAGGGAAGAAGCAGGAGTGGGTAGAAAGAGAAATTAAGCTGTAATGCATCAACAGACACTTAAGCTCACTCTACTCGGGTTCTGAAGATAGAGGGATGCTTCAGAGTTATATGGAGTTGGATTGAGAGGCAGGAGCTTTCATATCCCACATTGACAAGTCCTTTGATATGAGCAGTGAAGAGCTTGTGAACTTGGGTGAGTAACTTTCCTCAGCTGAGGCTGTTTCCCAAAGAATCTGGCAGCCACAAGGTTTATTTATGGACAGAATCCAAGCAGATGGGGAGATTCTGGGTGCTACATTACCCAGTGAAAATGATGGTTGTTTTCTTAAAGTGCTGTTGTGATCATTAAATGTAATCAATATACTTTAGGGCATATGGCATGGACACAATAAATAACGTTTAAATTTTTCAGTCTTAAAAAAAAGCAAGTCAGAATTTTGAAATCTTTTGAAATGGGTAAAGATATGAAAAAGCTATTGCTGCATCATCTTTCTAACCTTTAGAAGTTAGAACAAAAATTTTTGTATAATTATTTCATCTAACCTTCACAACAACTTTGTAATGTAGGTATTATGTGCATTCCATTTTACAAGAACCTGAGACAGAATAATTTAGAAATGTTTGCATAAAAATTATAACAATCATCTATAAAGAATCAAATATTTTATATTACAGCTGTTTTTTTTTTTTTTTCTATTCCAGAATGAGAACAAAGCTTGTAATCAGAAGACCTGGGCTGATCATAAATCTTTCCTTATGAACTTTATGATTTGGGCTAACTTATCACCTTTGATCTTGATTTCTATATTTATAGGTGAAACTTGCATTTTCGAGCTTTGTAATCTATGTTTGTCAGGAATGCCTCCTGACACAAATGAGATATGAAGAGATGCTTCAAGGGCAAAGTAAAGAAACAAGAGAGGTGTGCTTCAATGATGAGAAAGTGAGAGACCATCAAGTATCTAAAAATAGCTAACTATGCCTGTGTGAGTACATGTGTTTCCAAAGAAAAGTAAGAATGGGTAGGAGAGAAAGAGTACACTTAATGACCTACTATGGAACTTAGACTTGAGGTTATAAACAATGATGATCCATCAAAAGTTAGGCCAGAGATTAGCTAAAGTTATGTTAGTCTTAGAAATCATTCTTGAAGCAGATGGGTACTTGAGAGAAACAGAAAAAAACTGGAGGTGGAGACCCTGTTCAGAATTCCCAGTTAAAAATACTGAGAAACTAAGCTGAGAAAAATAACAGTGAATGTAAGGAGAATTTAGGTTCAAGAAATATTACAAAGATAAATATGACTTAGTAGAACTCAACATTTATTGGTTTACTTAACTGAGTGTTGCATACTCTCTTTTGTGACAATAATTTTGTGACTCCGAGATTTTACCATGGTTGGATTGAGAAAAATATATAAAATAATCTCTAATTGTTGTCCATATTTTTAAGAAAACAAAAAGCATGTGTGCCTTTAAGTTATCCTACAACTTTGCTGTCCTTTGTTATCTATCTTTAAAAGAACCTGTGCTTTCTTTATGATTTCTCAAGTTGATAAAAAACAGCAAACAAATATCCAAGAAGCTTGCTATATTACTATATATAAAATAAAGCTTGCTAAGTTAAGGACAAGATGACTTCATAGTTTTTATTTATTTATTTTTAGACTGTACATTAATGATTGCACACAAAGTGAAGTATTCAAAATTTTCTTGAAAAAATATTTTGCATATTTCACTGTTTGTTAATTTCTGATAGAGTTAAGTTTATTTTTTTGTCTTTGTATTTGACTTTAGAGTTTACTTCTGTAATCTTCATTCAGTTTTATTTAGAATATTTAAAATACTGACATTCTTCAAAAATCAAAGCCTATATCTGTAAGAACTTCAGCTTAAAATGTAACCTAAACTCTGGGTGCCTCACAACACATGAATTTTTAAAAAGCCAAGTTCTTACTCTCAGAGAAAGAAGAGATCAGAAATTCTCTTTTAGTAAGATTTGTATCATGTCTTAACTAACAGGACATTGGGGGATTCTCAAGTGGCTCAGTGGTAAAGAATCCATCTGCAATGCAGGAGGTTCAGGTTTGATCCCTGGGTTGCGAAGATCTCCTGGAGAAGGAATTGGCAACTCACTACAGTATTCTTGCCTGGGAAATTGCATGGACAGAGAAGCCTGGTGGGCTATAATCCATATGATCAGAAAACAGTTGGTCACAACTTGGAGTCTAAACAATGACAAAAGAACATTAACAAGATAATAATTGACATTAAAAGAATAATAGAGGAATATTATGAACAACACTATGCTCTCCAGATTTGATAACCTAAATTAATGGACCAGTTTCTTGAAAGATACAATTTATTAAAACTTTTACCTACAAAAAATCTACACCTAACATCATGTTTAATGGTAAGAAAGTAGAAGCTTTATCAGAAGACAAGGAACAAAATAAAGATGATCCTTCTCACCACTCTTATTCAAAATGGTACTGAAAGCCATAATTAACGTAATAAGACAAGAGAAGTAAATACTATGTAAACAGATTGGGAAGGGAAAAATAAAACTATCTTTGTTCACAGATGACTTGGTTATCTATGTAGAAGGTCACAGAGTCAAAAACAACAATAAACCAAAAACAAATAATTATATTTGAGTTAGCAGATTTAAGATTAACACACAAAAGTCAACTACTTTTGTATACATAGTAGTAAATGATTAGAAATGATTTGAAATGAAAAAGAAAACACCATTAGAAGAAAGCACTCAAAATATGTATAAGATATACCAGAGACCTTGGACAATAGAGATAACTGGATGGCTGCGAGAGCCGGGCCAGCGCACTAAGCACTGCCGATAGGAGATACCCCACGTCAGAGGTCAGGGGCAGCAGCCTAGAGTACCAGGGATGCCATGCCGCAGGAACGGCCGAAAGGAGCTACCCTGCATCCGAGGTCAGTGGCAGCAGGGAGGAGACACCCGCGTCTGAGGCCAGTGGTGGCTGGGAGGAGGCACCCCGCATCTGAGGCCAGTGGTGGCTGGGAGGAGGCACCCCGCGTCCGAGGTCAAGGGCGGCCAGAAGAAGACACTTAGCACCCGAGGCGAGAGGTGGTGACCCTGAGGAGCCACCCTGAGCTCGAGCTTGAGGCCAGGAGTGGCAGCAAAAACAAGCCACCCACACTGAGGCCAGGGCTGGCAGCCAAGAGGATCAACCCAAGGAGCGGTGGCTGTGCAGGAGCAGGAAGGCCTAGAGGAGCTATCCCACACAGAAGGTAAGGAAGGCGGTGGTAAGGAGATACCCTCATTCAAGGTAAGAAACAGCAGCTGTGCTTTGCTGGAGCAGCTGTGAAAAGATGCCCCACGCTCAAGGTAACAGAAACCCAAGTAAGATGGTAGGTGTTGAAAGAGGGCATCAGAGGGTAGACACACTGAAACCATACTCACAGAAAACTACTCAATCTAATCACACTAGGACGACAGCCTTGTCTAACTCAATGAAACCAAGCCATGCCTGCTGGGGGAACCCAAGACAGGTGGGTCATGGTGGAGAGGTCTGACAGAATGTGGTCCATTGGAGAAGGGAATGACAAGCCACTTAAGAACCCCATGAACAGCATGAAAAGGCAAACTGATAGGATACTGAAAGAGGAACTCCTCAGGTCAGTAGGTGCCCAATATGCTTTTGGAGATTAGTGGAGAAATAACTCCAGATGAATGACGAGATGGAACCAAAGCAAAAACAATACTCAGTTGTGCATGTGACTGGTGATAGAAGCAAGATTTGATGCTATAAAGAGCAATATTGCATAGGAACCTGGAATGTCAGGTCCATGAATCAAGGCAAATTGGAAGTGGTCAAACAAGAGATGGCAAGGATGAATGTCGACATTCTAGGAATCAGTAAACTAAAATGGACTGGAAGGGGTGAATTTAACTCAGATGACCATTATACCTACTACTGTGGGCAGGAATCCCTCAGAAGAAATGGAGTAGCCATCATAGTCAAAAAAAGAGTCCGAAATGCAGTACTTGGATGCAATCTCAGAAATGACAGAATGATCTTGGTTCGTTTCCAAGGCAAACCATTCAATATCACAGTTATCCAAGTCTATGCCCAAACCAGTAACGCTGAAGAAGCCGAAGTTGAACAGTTTTATGAAGACCTACAAGACCTTTTAGAACTAACACCAAAAAAAAAGATGTCCTTTTCATGATAGGGGACTGGAATGCTAAGTAGGAAGTCAAGAAACACGTGGATAAACAGGAAAATCTGGCCTTGGAATGCAGAATAAAGCAGGGCAAAGACTAATAGAGTTCTGCCAAGAGAACACACTGGTCATAGCAAACACCCTCTTCCAACAACACAAGAGAAGACTCTACATATGGACATCACCAGATGGTCCAACACCGAAATCAGATTGATTATATTCTTTGCAGCCAAAGATGGAGAAACTCTATACAGTCAACAAAAACAAGACCAGGAGCTGACTGTGGCTCACATCATGAACTCCTTATTGCCAAATTCAGACTTAAATTGAAGAAAGTAGGAAAAACTGCTAGACCATTCAGGTATGACCTCAGTCAAATCCCTTATGATTATACAGTGGAAGTGAGAAGTAGATTTAAGGGCCTAGATCTGATAGATAGAGTGCTGATGTACTATGGAATGAGGTTCGTGATATTGTATGGGAGACAGGGATCAAGATCATCCCCACGGAAAAGAAATGCAAAAAAGCACAATGACTGTCTGGGGAGGCCTTACAAATAGCTGTGAAAAGAAGAGAGGTGAAAAGCAAAGGAGAAAAGGCAAGATATAAGCATCTGAATGTAGAGTTCCAAAGAATAGCAAAAGAGATAAGAAAGCCTTCTTCAGTGATCAATCCAAAGAAATAGAGGAAAACAACAGAATGCGAAAGACTAGAGATATCTTCAAGAAAATTAGAGACATCAGGGCAACATTTCATGCAAGATGGGCTCGATAAAGGAAAGAAATCATCTGGACCTAATAGAAGTTGGAGATATTAAGAAGAGGTGGCAAGAATACACAGAGGAACTACACAAAAAAGATCTTCAAGACCCAGATAATCATGATGATGTGATCACTCATCTAGAGCCAGACATCTTGGAATGTGAAGTCAAGTGGGCTGTAGGAAGCTTCATTACAAACAAAGCTAGTGGAGGTGATGGAATTCCAGTTGAGCTGTTTCAAATCCTGAAAGATGATGTTGTGAAAGTGCTGCACTCAATATGCCAGCAAATTTGGAAAACTGAGCCCTGGCCACAGGACTTGAAAAGGTCAGTTTTCATTCCAATCCCAAAGAAAGGCAATGCCAAAGAATGCTCAAACTACCACACAATTGCACTCATCTCACATGCTAGTAAAGTAATGCTCAAAATTCTCCAAGCCAGGCTTCAGCAATACGTGAACCATGAACTTCCTGATGTTCAAGCTGGTTTTAGAAAAGGCAGAGGAACCAGAGATAAATTGCCAACATCCACTGGATCATGGAAAAAGCAAGACAGTTCCAGAAAAACATCTATTTCTGCTTTATTGACTATGCCAAAGCCTTTGACTGTGTGGATCACAATAAACTGTGGAAATTTCTGAAAGAGATGGGAACACCAGACCACCTGACCTGCCCCTTGAGAAATCTGTATGCAGGTCAGGAAGCAACAGTTAGAACTGGACATGGAACAACAGACTGGTTCCAAATAGGGAAAGGAGCACGTCAAGGCTGCATATTGTCACCCTGCTTATTTAACTTATATGCAGAGTACATCATGAGAAACTCTGGGTTGTAAGAAACACAAGCTGGAATCAAGATTGCTGGGAAAAATATCAATAACCTCAGATATGCAGATGACACCACCCTTATGGCAGAAAGTGAAGAGGAGCTAAAGGGCCTCTTGATGAAGGTGAAAGAGGAGAGTTAAAAAGTTGGCTTAAAGCTCAACATTCAGAAATTGAAGATCATGACATCCGGTCCCATCACTTTATGAGAAATAGATGGGGAAACAGTGGAAACAGTGTCAGACTTTATTTTGGGGGGCTCCAAAATCACTGCAGATGGTGACTGCAGGCATGAAATTAAAAGATGCTTACTCCTTGGAAGAAAAGTTATGACCCACCTAGATAGCATATTCAAAAGCAGAGATATTACTTTGCCGACTAAGGTCCGTCTAGTCAAGGCTATGGTTTTTCCTGTGGTCATGTACGGATATGAGAGTTGGAATGTGAAGAAGGCTGAGTGCTGAAGAAATGCTGCTTTTAAACTGTGGTGTTGGAGAAGACTCTTGAGAGTCCCTTGGACTGCAAGGACATCCAACCAGTCCATTCTGAAGGAGATCAGCCCTGGGTGTTCTATGGAAGGAATGATGCTAAAGCTGAAACTTCAGTACTTTGGCCACCTCATGCGAAGAGTTGAGTCACTGGAGAAGACTCTGATGCTTGGAGGGATTGGGGGCAGGAGGAGAAGGGGACGACAGAGGATGAGATGGCTGGATGGCATCACGGACTCGATGGACGTGAATCTGAGTGATCTCCAAGAGATGGTAATGAACAGGGAGTCCTGGCGTGCTGTGATTCATGAGGTCGCAAAGAGTCGGACATGACTGAGCAACTGAACTGAACTGAACTGAATCCTTTCAGGTATAATATCCCACAAGGGAGCCAGCATAGAACAATTGCCACTGAGACTGGCAATTCCTGAAGATTCTCCATCTCCTTATCTAGTTTTCTCTGTCTCTGAGATAAAGATTCCATGATATGCTTTTTATGTTTATCACAGGTCCCTATGCCATTTACTTTGCAACAGGTTTATCTGTTCAACTGACAGTCTACTGTTAGACTATGACAGAAGTATCCTATCATTCCACATTTACCAAAGTGACACCATACTGTCTTGATTATTTTAGCTTTATTGTGAATCTTTGTTCTTTTTCTTCAATATTATGTCAATTATTCTGCATCTTTTGTATAGATCAAGTTAGCAAGAACTGACATCTTAAAGCTTAACAATAAGAGAGCAAAAAATCAATTTAAAAAAGGGCAAAGATCTGAACAGACATCTTACGAAAACAGATATGCCGATGGAAACTAAGCATGTGGGAAAAATGATAAACATCACATGCTGTTAAAAATGACAAATAAAAACAACAGGTACTATTATACACTTAAGGAGAATTATCAAAATTCAAGTTAAAGTTAATGCCAAATACTCATGATGAAGTAGAGTAGCAGGAATCCTTATTTATTGCAATGGGGATATAAAATGGCACAGACACTTTGGAAGATAGTTCGGTAATATCTTTTAAAACTAAACATATGCTTACCATAAGATCCAGTAATCATGCTCCTTTGTATTTAACTAAATACATCATTTAACTAAATGAGATGAAAGCTGACTTCTTTACAAAAGATTTGTATATGAATGTTTATAGAAACTTTTTCATAGTTATCAAATGTAAATCAGTTAACATGCTTGCCAATAAGAGGAATGCAGAAACAAATTGTGGGACATGCATATGATAAAATACTATTCAAAATAAAAGGAAATCAACTCTTAAGCAATGAAAAGGCATTAAGGAATGTCAAAAATTCATAATACTAAATGAAACAAGCAAACCTGAATGGCTACTACCATATAATTCCTACTAATTGACATTCTGGAAAAGGGAAAATTAAGGAGAGTAAAAAGATAAGAGGTTCCATGGATTCAAGACACTGGAAAGAAAGGGAAGAGAAGAATAAGTGGAACACAAGTCATCTTTTCTTTAATGATACTGTAATAATGGTACACCCTCTACCAACACCCTCTTCCTACAACACAAAAACTACTCTACACATGGACATCACCAGATGGTCAATACAAAAATCAGATTGATTATACTTTTTGCAGCTGAAGATGATGAAGCTCTATGCAGTCAGAAAAAAAAAAAAAAGACTGGGAGCTGACTGTGGCTCAGATTATGAACTCCTTATTGCCAAATTCAGACTAAAATTGGAGAATGTAGGGAAAACCACTAGACCAATCAGGTATGACCTAAAGCAAATCCCTTAATATTGTACAGTGGAGGTGACAAATAGATTCAATGGATTGGATTTGATGGACAGAGTGCCTGAAACTATGGATGGAGGATCATAACATTGTATAGGGGCAGGGATCAAGACCATCCCCAAGAGGAAGAAATGCAAAAAGGTAAAATGGTTGTCTGAAGAGGGCTTACAAATAGCTTAGAAAAGAAGATAAGCAAAAGGCAAAGGGGAATGGAAAGATATACACTTCTGAATGCAGAGTTCCAAAGAACAGCAAGAGATAAGAAAGCCTTCCTAAGCGATCAATGAAAAGAAATACAGGAAAACAATAAAACTGGAAAGACTAGAGATCTCTTCAAGAAAACTAGAGATACCAAGGGAACATTTCATGCAAAGATGAGCTCAATAAAGGACAGAAAAGGTATGGACCTAACAGAAGCAGAAGATATTAAGAAGAGGTGGCGAGAATACACAGAAGAACTGTACAAAAGATCTTCATGACCCAGATAACCTTGATGGTGTGATCACTCACTGAGAGCTAGATATTCTGGAGTGCAAAGTCAAGTGGGCCTTAGGAAGCATCATATGAACAAAACTAGTGGAGGTGATGGAATTGCAGCTGAGCTATTACAAATCCTGGAGAGATGATGCTGTGAAAATGCTGCACTCAACATGCCAAGAAATTTGGAAAACTCAGCAGTGGCCGCAGGACTGGAAAAGGTCTGTTTTCATTCCAGTCCCAAAGAAAGGCAATGACAAAGAATGCTCAAACTACTGCACAATTGCACTCATTCTCACACACTAGTAAAGTAATGCTCAAAATTCTCCAAGCCAGGCTTCAGCAATATGTGAATTATGAACTTCCAGATATTCAAGCTGGTTTTAGAAAAGGCAAAGGAACCAGAGATCAAATTGCCAACATCTGCTGGATCATCAAAGAAGCGAGAGAGTTCCAGAAAAACATCTATTTCTGCCTTATTGACTATGCCAAAGCCTTTGACTGTGTGGATCACAAAAAATTGTGGAAAATTCTGAAAGAGATGGGAATAACAGACCACTTTTGCTTCCCCTGGTGGCTTAGAGCTTAAAGTATCTTCCTGCAATGCAGGAGACCTGGATTCGATCCCTGGGTTGGGAAGATCCCCTGGAGAAGGAAATGGTAACCCACTCTAGTATTCTTGCCTGGAGAATCCCATGGAAAGAGGAGCTTGATGGGCTACAATCCATGGGGTCACAAAGAGTCAGACATGACTGAGGGACTTCACTTTCACTTTCACTTTACCTGCCTCATGAGAAATCTGTATGCAGTTCAAAAAGAAATACTTAGCACCAAACATGGAACAATGGACTGATTCCAAATTGGGAAAGCCCTATGTCGAGGCTGTATATTTTCACTCTGCTTATTTAACTTATATGCAGAATACATCATGTGAAATGCCAGGCTAGATGAAGCACAAGGTGGAATCAAGATTGCCAAGAGAAGTATCAATAACCACAGATATGCAGATGATACCACCCTTATGGCAGAAAACAAAGAGGAACTAAAGAGCCTCTTGATGAAAATGAAAGAGAAGAGTGAAAAAAACTCGCTAGCAACTCAACATTTAAAAGCTAAGATCATAATTTCTGGTCCCATCACTTGATGGCAAATAGATGGGAAAACAGGGAAACAGTGCCTGACTTTATTGTTTTGGACCCCAAAATCACTGCAGATAGTGACTGCAGCCATGAAATTAAAGATGTTTGCTCCTGGGAAGAAAAGCTATGACCAATCTGAATAGAGTGTTAAAAAGAAACATTACTTTGCTGACAAAGTCTGCCTAGTCAAAGTTATGGTTTTTCCAGTAGTCATGTATGAATGTGAGAGTTGTACCATAAAGAATACTGACTGATGAAGAACTGATGCTTTTTAACTGTGGTGTTGAAGACTCTTGTGAGTCCCTTGGACTGAAAGGAGATCCAACCAGTCCATCTTAAAGGAAATCAGTCTTGAATATTCATTGGAAGGACTGAGGCTGAAGCTCAAGCTCCAATACTTTGGCCATGTGATGCAAAGAACTGACTCATTGGAAAAGATCCTGATTCTGGGAAAAACTGAAGGCAGGAGGACAAGGGGATGACAGAGAATGAGATGGTTGGATGGCATCACTGACTCGATGGACATGAGTTTTGAGCAAGTTCCAAGAGTTGGTGATGGACTGGGAAGTCTGGCGTGTTGTAGTCCATGGAGTCACAAAGAGTTGGATGTTACTGAGCAACTAAACTGAACTGAATGATGGTACAGGTTTCTATACATTGAATGTTTGTGTTCACCCCAAATTCATATATTGAGACAATCTGCAGACTGTGATGATATTTGGTGGTAGGCCTGTGGGAACTGATTTGATCATGAGTATCTACCTATATCTTGTTCTTGGATTTCTTGGACTCCAAAACTATGAGAAATAAATTTCTATTGTTGGTATCCACTTAATCTTCTGTTATTGCAGTTTAAGCAACTAAGACATATGTTATCAAACATTTTTCAAAATTCATAGAATGTCCAACCCCAAAGTGCTGGAAATATTAGTTGCTCAATCACATCTGAGTCTTTGTGACCCCATGGCCTATCGCCTGTCAGGCTCCTCTATCCATGCGATTGCACAGGCAGGAATACTGGATTGGGGTTGCCATTTCCTTCTCCGGGGGATCTTCCTGATCCAGCGATCAAACCCAGGTCTCCTGTATTTGCAAGCAGATTCTTTACTGTCTGGGCCATCTGAGAAGTCCTTACAACCCAAAAGTGAAACCTAATATAAAAAAACTTTTCATTAATAATACCATTAATATTGGCTCATTAATTATTAATAATCCCAACAAATGTATCACATTAATTCAAGATGTTAATATAGAGAAAACTGCCATCCAGGGGTTTGAGGGAATATCAGTTCAGTTCAGCCACTCAGCCATGTCCAACTCTTTGCTACCCCATGAACCGCAGCATGCCAGGCCTCCCTGTTCATCACCAACTCCCGGAGTCCACCAAAACCCATGTCCATTGAGTCAGTGATGCTGTTCAGCCATCTCATCCTCTGTTGTCCCCTTCTCCTCCTGCCCTCAATCTTTCCCAGCATCAGGGTCTTTTCATATGTGTGAGCTTTCTGTATCAGATGGCCAAAGTATTAGAGTTTCAGCTTCAACATCAGTTCCTCCAATGAATACCCAGGACTAACCTCCTTTAGGATGGACTAGTTGGATCTCCTTTCAGTCCAAAGGACTCTCAAGAGTTTTCTCCAACACCACAGTTCAAAAACATCAATTCTTTAGCTCTCAGCTTTCTTTATAGTCCAAATCTCACATCCATACGTGACCACTGGAAAAACCATAGCCTTGACTAGACAGACCTTTGTTGGCAAAGTAATGTCTCTGCTTTTTAATTCTCTGTCTAGGTTGGTCATAACTGTCCTTCTAAGGAGTAAACGTCTCTTAGTTTCATGGCTGCAGTCACCATCTGCAGTGATTCTGGAGCCCAGAAAAATAGTCAGACACTGTTTCCCCATCTATTTACCATGAAGTGATGGGACCAGATGCCATGATCTTCGTTTTCTGAATGCTGAACTTTATGTCAATTTTTTCACTCTCTTCTTTCATTTTCATCAAGAAGCTCTTTAATTCTTCACTTTCTGCCATAAGTGTGGTGTCATCTGCATATCTGAGGTTATTGAGATTTCTCCCAGCTATCTTGATTCCAGCTTGTGTTTCTTCAGCCCAGTGTTTCTCATGATGTACTATGCATATAAGTTAAATAAGCAGGGTGACAATATATAGCATTGATGTATTCTTTTTCCTATTTGGAACCAGTCTGTTGTTCCATGTCCAGTTCTAACTGTTGTTTCCTGACCTGTATGCAGGTTTCTAAAGAGATAGGTCAGGTGAGGGTCTATATGGAAACTCATTTTCTTGCTCAGTTTTTCTGTAGACATAAACTTACTAAAAGTTAGTCTACTAATTTTTTTAAACTGAATTTTTAAGAAGTTTGTGTTTTTATGATGATTTTTTTATTACAATATGAAACACTGTTGAAATCTCCTTTAGTCGAACTAAAACAAACATACTTTGTTAGCACTATTTTGCTCATGTTGAAGATTGTGTTTTTTTTTTTTTTCTCTTGTTCCTTGTTTCAATTCTGAGTGTTTGTGTATTTAGCTCAGTATCTGGGGACTAGGTCTTCTGAGAGTTCTATTCTAAAATAGTGGAGATTAAGCAATAGTAAACAGGATACTGTACTTTATTTTTTAATCAGGCCACTTCTTTATTCTATGAGAGAGAGGATGACTTTACTTCCACAGTTTGGTGTATGGTTTGGGGGTGGTCTATCCAGGTTTGTTTGCAGATGCTCTAAAAGATACTCTTATGAGATGGCTACTGCAGGCATGAGAATGGGAATAGCCTGGAGTATCAAAGCAATTGGCAACTCCTTGCTCAGTTGCCGTTGTAGACCTGATTTTACACACGCACCAAAGATTTCTCAGAGTAGGTAGAAAGGAAGTATTTTTTCAATCACTCAAAAATATTATAGGATGCTTTGGGGCATTGATCTCTTTCTCCTGCTGGGCTGTTGCAAACTTGCCTTTTATACTATTTTGCTAAATGCTTTGTTCCTGTCAACTCCTTCATACTAGGAATATGAACATGATTTTTTTGCTTCATAAAGATATCTAAAAAGTAAAGGAAATCACAGTGTATAGAAAAATAGATACATGCCCAGAGCTATAACCAACTTGAAACTAGTGTGTTCCTTTTGAAGATACTAAATATGAATTTTCTTTAGCCATATTGACCTGGTCCAAAAATGGAGAATAAAGATATAATTCCTCTCCTCCTCAAAAATAAAATACTATAAAAGGAGTGCAATTATATCTATGCAGTGAAATGCAGTTATTGAAATTACAGTGGTGATGATGTTATAAAGTGTAAAACATTTATTTTGTGACAAATACATGTTTTATATGTCTTTATATGAATTTTAAAATTACCACTTACCTTTGAAACAATATCTCATGATTTTACATATCAGATGATTGAGGTTCTATATACTGATGTATCCCACCTGTAGTTATATGCTCATAAAGGATAAGCCAGGTTTTGAAATCAAGTCCATTTGTTTTGAGGTAAAAGATGGCAAAATTAATGGTTCATTAGCTAAAACAGATATATAAACAGCCCATATAACTTCCTATAAAGAATGGCTTTTAATGGCCCACCAGTACTTGAAGAAATATCTCAGATTCCAACATTTGACAGAGGTTAGAGAGCTCCCCTCAGAGAAGGCAATGGCAGCCTACTCCAGTACTCTTGTCTGGAAAATCCTATGGACAGAGGAGCCTGGTGGGCTACAGTTCGTGGGGTCACGAAGAGTGGGACATGACTGAGTGACTTCATTTTCACTTTTCACTTTCAGGCACTGGAGAAGGAAATGGCAACCCACTCCAGTGTTCTTGACAGCAGAATCCCAGGGATGGGGGAGCCTGGTGGGATGCCATCTATGGGGTCTCACAGAGTCGGGCATGACTGAAGCAACTTAGCAGCAGCAGCAGAGAGTTCCCCTATTCCTCAGAAGGCTTTCCCATTAAAGCAGTCTGACTCATTCCTTAATAAACTTCTATGCCACTCCATGACACTTGAAAGATCTCTATTGTAAGAAATTATTCTCCCCTTTGAGATTTCAGGATCAATTTACCATTGCTTGATATCTTCTAAACAAGTAAACAAAAAACAATAAGTCAATTCTTGCCACAAAACAAAACAAAACTTCATTTTGTAGATCAGAGCAAGGTATAATGAAAATGAGACTATACAATGATAGTTGTAGTTGAAATTTCTCATCAGATTTCCTGGTACCTCCAAGAATTTCTTAATCATCCAAGTACTTTTATCCCAAATTCAGATTGTTCATCTTCTGCTATTTGTGTTGTAAAAGTCACTCATTCACATCTTACTCTTTTAACCCCATGGACTATCAGTTCAGTTCAGTTCAGTTGCTCAGTCGTGTCTGACTCTTTGCTATGCCGTGAATCACAGCACGCCAGGCCTCCCTGCTCATCACCATCTCTTGAAGTTCACTCAGACTCACATCCATCGAGTCAGTGATGCCATCCATCCATGTCATCTCATGGACCTGGAATGTCAGATCCATGAATCAAGGCAAATTGGAAGTGGTCAAAGAGATGGCAAGGGTGAACGTTGACATTCTAGGAATCAGCAAACTAAAATGGACTGAATGCATGAATTTTACTCAGATGACCATTATATCTACTACTGCAGGCAGGAATCCCTCAGAAGAAATGTAGTAGCCAACATGGTCAACAAAAGAGTCTGAAATGCAGTACTTGGATGCAGTCTCAAAAATGACAGAATGATCTCAGTTCGTTTCCAAGGTAAACCATTCAATATCACAGTTATCCAAGTCTATGCCCCAACCAGTAATGCTGAAGAAGCTGAAATTGAACTGTTTTATAAAGACCTACAAGATCTTTTAGAATTAACACCCGAAAAAGGTGTCCTTTTCATGATAGGGGACTGGAATGCTAAAGTAGGAAGTCAAGAAACACCTAGATTAACAGGAAAATTTGGCCTTAAAATGCGGAATGAAGCAGGACAAAGACTAATAGAGTTTTGCCAAGAGAACACACTGGTCATAGCAAACACCCTCTTCCAACAACACAAGAGAAGACTCTACACATGGACATCACCAGATGGTCAACACTGAAATCAGATTGATTATATTCTTTGCAGCCAAAGATGGAGAAACTCTATACAGTCAACAAAAACAAGACCAGGAGCTGACTGTGGCTCAGATCATGAACTCCTTATTACCAAATTCATATTTAAATTGAAGAAAGTAGGGAAAACTGCTAGACCATTAAGGTATGACCTAAATAAAATCCCTTATGATTATACAGTGGAAGTGAGAAATAGATGTAAGGGCCTAGATCTGATAGATAGAGTGCCTGATGAACTATGGAATGAAATTTTTGACACTGTATGGGAGACAGGGATCAAGACCATCCCCATGGAAAAGAAATGCAAAAGCAAAATGGCTCTCTGGGAGGCCTTACTAATAGCTGTGAAAAGAAGAGAGGTGAAAAGCAAAGGAGAAAAGGAAAGATACAAGCATCTGAATGCAGAGTTCCAAAGAATAGCAAGAAGAGATAAGAAAGCCTTCTTCAGTGATCAATGCAAAGAAATAGAGGAAAACAACAGAATGGGAAAGACTAGAGATCTCTTCAAGAAAATCAGAGACACCAGGGGAACATTTCATGCAAAGATGGACTTGATAAAGGACCAAAATGGCCTGGACTCATGTACTATACAGTCCAGGAATTCTCCAGGCCAGAATACTGGAGTTGGTAGCCATTCCCTTCTCCAGGGGATCTTTCCAACTCAGGGATAAAACCTAGGTCTCCCACATTTCAGGCAGAGTCTTTACCAGCTGAGCCACCAGGGAAACCCAAGAATGCTGTAGTGAGTAGCCTGTCCCTTCTCCAACATATCTTCCAAACCCAGGAATCGAACCTGGGTCTCCTGCATTGCAGGCGGATTCTTTGGGATGAGTGGTCAATACTCTGCTGGTTTGAAAACATAAGAGCTTAGTACTATGGTTTGGAGAAGGCAATGGCACCCCACTCTAGTACTCTTGCTTGGAAAAATCCCATGGACGGAGGAGCCTGGTAGGCTGCAGTCCATGGGGTCGCTAAGAGTCTGACACGATTGAGCGACTTCACTTTCACTTTTCACTTTTATGCACTGGAGAAGGAAATGACAACCCACTCCAGTGTTCTTACCAGGAGAATCCCAGGGATGGGGGAGCCTGGTGGGCTGCTGTCTATGGAGTCACACAGAGTTGGACACGACTGAAGCGACTTAGCAGCAGTTAGATTATTCTAAAATAAATTTGTCTGGATCTTGTAAGACATTGTTATATGAAATAACAGTTTTCTCTCATTTATGCTTTCGCTTGAGCATATGACAAAATTACTCTACTAACTTACTGGAGAGGAAAGAGAGGTGATGTCAGGAACTGGTTAGACTTCACTGTTATAACGGACTTAGCCTCAGACTGGTTTCTAACTGATTGAAAAAGACTTTTAGTTTAAGATGATCTATTAAGCACATATAGGTATCATGTTTCATCTGAGACTCCAGTGAAATTATAATAAATGAAAAAATAACAATAAATCAAAACAGGATAGTACATTTCAAATAATTATTAGAAGATAAAACACAGAGAATTTCTCATAAAGAAATTTGGAAAAGAACATTGTATCCTAGAATATGTAACAAGGAAACTGCAGTCAAGTAGTAAATCTGTGTCCTACAGCACCGTACAGAGGCTCAAAACCAGACATTTGAAGTATTTCAGACAAAGAGAAAAGAATCTGAGAGGACTGATGGAAGTAGATGAAAGTGTTATCTCCTCAAATCCTTGAAAAACTTCTCTCTACACACTACAGAGACATGAGGCATTCACCTTCAGTAAAAGATAGAACTGGATTCTTTTTTTTTTTTTTCCTAAAGAAAACAACAACTTACTCTTGTGTGAAATTTTTATAAATCTTAGTTATGTTGAATTGGTTCATAGTGCTTTTAGGTATACTATATCTTTTTATATTTCTGTATATTCTTTCTATTACATTTTGAGAGTTTGATAGTGTAACTCCAACTAAAAATCTTAATTTATCTACTTAAAAATAATTATGATATATAGTAGAACTATGAAAAATTAAAAATAAAGTCACTGATTGGGGAAAATATTTGCAATGTGACAAAAACTTTGTATAAAATACAGGATATACAAATAATGCTCAATAATAAGAAAAATAGCTACATTTAAAAGTGAGATAGTAACATGAATAAATGGCTAACAAAAGAAGATATGTAAGTGACCAATAAAGATATGAATAAATGGTTAACATCACTAGTGTTCAAGGAAATGTAAATAAAAACCTGGTGAAACAGAAACATTGATCCACTAGAATGAGAAAAACTAAAACAAGTAGGCATATAAAGAACATAAAGAACAACTGAAGTATTCAATATTTGCTATTAGCAAAAACATAAAATAGTACACACACTTTAGAAATTATTTTGGCAGTATTAAAAACAAAGACATTACTTTACCAATAAAGGATTGTATAGGCAAAGCTATGATTTTTCCAGTACCTAAAGGAGAAAAGGAAAGATATAAGCATCTGAATGCAGAGTTCCAAAGAATAGCAAGAAGAGATAAGAAAGCCTTCTTCAGCGATCAATGCAAAGAAATAGAGGAAAAGAACAGAAGGGGAAAGACCAGAGATCTCTTCAAGAAAACTAGAGATACCAAGGGAATATTTCATGCAAATATGGGCTCAATAAAGAACAGAAATGGTCTGGACCTAACAGAAGCAGAAGATATTAAGAAGAGGTGGCAAGAACACACGGAAGAACTGTACTAAAAAGATCTTCAAGACTCAGATAATCATGATGATATGATCACTCATCTAGAGCCAGACATCTTGGAATGTGAAGTCAAGTGGGCCTTAGGAAGCATCACTACGAACAAAGCTAGTGGAAGTGATGGATTTCCAGTGGAGCTGTTTCAAATCCTGAAAGATGATGCTGTGAAAGTGCTGCACTCAATATGCCAGCAAATTTGGAAAACTCAGCCCTGGCCACAGGACTGGAAAGGGTCAGTTTTCATTCCAATCCCAAAGAATTTTGCCAAAGAATGCAAAAACTAACGCACAATTGCACTCATCTCACATGCTAGTAAAGTAATGCTCAAAATTCTCCAAGCCAGGCTTCAGCAATACGTAAACTGTGAACTTCTTGATGTTCAAGCTGGTTTTAGAAAAGGCAGAGGAACCAGAGATCAAATTGCCAACATCCACTGGATCATGGAAAAAGCAAGAGAGTTCCACAAAAACATCTATTTCTGTGTTATTGACTATGCCAAAGCCTTTGACTGTGTGGATCACAATAAACTCTGGATAATTCTGAAAGAGATGGGAATACCAGGCCACCTGACCTGCCTCTTGAGAAATCTGTATGCAGGTCAGGAAGCAACAGTTAGAACTGGACATGGAACAACAGACTGGTTCCAAATGGGAAAAGGAGTAGGTCAAGGCTGTATATTGTCACCCTGCTTATTTAACTTATATGCAGAGTACATCATGAGAAACGCTGGGCTGGAAGAAACACAAGCTGGCATCAAGATTGCTGGGAGAAATCTCAATAACCTCAGATATGCAAATGACACCACCCTTATGGCAGAAAGTGAAGAGGAGCTAAAGGGCCTCTTGATGAAGGTGAAAGACAGTGAAAAAGTTGGCTTAAAGCTCAACATTCAGAAAATGAAGATCATGGCATCCGGTCCCATCACTTCATGGGAAATAGATGGGGAAACAGTGGAAATAGTGTCAGACTTTATTTTGGGGGCTCCAAAATCACTGCAGGCAGTGACTGCAGCCATGAAATTAAAAGACGCTTACTCCTTGGAAGGAAAGTATGACCAACCTAGATAGCGTGTTCAAAAGCAGAGACATTACTTTGCCAACTAAGGTCCATCTAGTCAAGGCTATGGTTTTTCCTGTGGTCATGTATGGATGTGAGAGTTGGACTGTGAAGAAGGCTGAGTGCTGAAGAATTGATGCCTTTGAACTGTGGTGTTGGAGAAGACTCTTGAGAGTCCCTTGGACTTCAAGGAGATCCAACCAGTCTATTCTGAAGGAGATCAACCCTGGGTGTTCTTTGGAAGGAATGGTGCTAAAGCTGAAACTCCAGTACTGTGACCACCTCATGCGAAGAGTTGACTCACTGGAAAAGACTCTGATACTGGGAGGGATTGGGGGCAGGAGGAGAAGGGGACAACAGAGGATTAGATGGCTGGATGGCATCACGGACTCGATGAACGTGAGTTTGAGTGAACTCCAAGAGATGGCGATGGACAGGGAGGCCTGGCGTGCTGCAATTCATGGGGTCGCAGAGAGTCAGACAGGACTGAGTGACTGAACTGAACTGAATGATTTTTACCACTGAGCCACTGGGGAAGTCCCCAGGATTACACACACAACTGAGTGAAAAAAGAGGAACAAACTATTGGTTACATTCAACAACATAAATGAATCTCAAAAACAAACTGAGTTTGAAATTATAGAGGAGGCAAAACTAATCTATAGCAAAAGAGAGCAGATTAGTGCTGGCCTTGAGCCAGAAGTAAAGGTAATTAAGAGACACGAAGGCTTGTTGGGTCATATGGTAGTTTTATTCCTAGTTTTTTAAGGAATCTCCATGTTGCCTTTCATAGTGACTGTATCAATTTATATTTCCACCAACAGTACAGAGGGTTCTTTTTTCCACTCCCTCTCCAACATTTATTGTTTGTAGGTGTTTTGATGATGGCCATTCTGACCCATGTGTGGTGATATTTCATTGTAGTTTTGATTTGCATTTCTCTGTGAGTCAAGTATCTTTTCATGTGTCTGTTGAGAGAAATGTCTGTTTAAGTCGTTTGCCCACTGTTTGATTGGGTCGTTTGTTTTAAAGCATGTATGCAAAATCTAAGATGAAACTGATTAATCCATTTGCAGGGCAGCGATGGAGACATAGACATAGAGAACAGAGTTATGGACACTGGGTGAGGGGAGTAGTGGGTGGGATGAATGGAAAGAGTAGCATGGAAACACAAACATTACCATATGTAAAATAGATAGCCAGTGGAAATGTGCTATATAACTCAGGGAACTCAAACCAGGGCTCTGTGACACCTAGAGGCATGTGTTGGGGTGGGAGAAAGCTTCAAGAGGTAGGGGACATATGTACATATATTCTGATTCTTGTTGATGTATGGCAAAAAACAACACAATATTGTAAAGCAATTATCCTTCAGTTAAAAATAAATTTTAAAAAGAGAGATGAAGGAACTTTCAGGGGTAATGGAAACATATTATATCTTAATTGTGGTGGCATTTTCAACTAATTTCATCAATGGCATTCTTAAAACATTTTATTGCAAGTTAAATAGCCCTTAATAAAGTTGACTTTTTAAAAACTCAAACACTGTTTCCAAAACATTAGTTAATCACATTTGCAGAGCATTTGGACATCAGAGTAATCTGTTCTTTCATTTGTCTTAATATATCATAAATCAATATTCTACAATTCAAAATCACTTTGATATCCAAGTAGCTACTAACAGTTTCTCAAAGTGCTATAGAATCTAAACCATGTATCAGATTGCTTCACAGAATATAAGCTTGATAGCAAAATCAAGTATTGACTTAGTGCTTTTCACAAAAGTTTCTCACCTTCCAAAAATATAGGTGCTCTATAATTTTTTTCCATTTCGGAGCTTATCAAATTTGAAGAATTTCTGATTCTCATGAAGTCTATTTATTAATGTTTTATAATGAACTACTAAGAGATTAACATCAAGGGTCTGGTTTGCTTCAGATATAAATATTATGAGAAAATGCTCAGTGAAAGACATAGCTGAAAATTCTTAAATTCAATATCATTAATTCTGAGTGTTCTTAGAAATACAAATTACCCTCTTGAGATTGAATAGTATCATATATTCCATTTTGTTTCCATTACTTTGTTTTCAGTTGTGAGTAATAGTGGAATTGTTAAAACTCAAAGCAGATTCAAAAACAGATTTTTATTGTTGCATAGGAAGTTAGAAACAGGAATTGTGGTTTTGAAAACATTGTATGTATTTTACCATGAATTCGCTTAATAATTTTGTTTACTATTCATAATTAGCACTACTGGCACTTAGGAATGATTTCAGAGACAGAATGGAACTGGCAGTTTTGTTATTTATTAATATTTAAGTTTGAAGGAAAGTTTTGAGTCTGAGAAAGTGATGCAAATTATATTAAGGCAAATAATGTAGTCTGCACATCAAGATGAAAAAATGCTCCTTGGAAGTTTATTTGGTCCTTAGAATGCTCTGTGGGCCTCAGCAATAAAAACATAAAGGGTAGTCTTCAAAAATGGTAACTCCACTTTAAAAAGATTTAAATTTAGTTCACATATTGATTTATCAGTACTAAGTCAGTGTTCTTAAACCTTTCTGCATGGTAACCAAAGAACAGAATGTATTTTACAAGGCAACTCTGTGTGCACACAACACACACACTTCTGAAATAAGCATTTCACTGGTGGTCAGACAGTAAAGCACCTGCCTACAATGCGGGAGACCCAGGTATAATCCCTGGGTTGGGATGATCTCCTGGAGAAGGAAATGGCAACCCATTCCAGTATTCTTGCCTGAAAAATCCATTGGATGGAGGAGCCTGTAAGCTACAGTTCATGGGGTCACAGAGTTGGACACGACTGAGCAAATTCACTTCACTTGGTCATAATTTTTTTTTTTTAAAAATTTTTCAGCTGTACCTCGTGGGCATCTGGGATCTTAGTTTTCCAACCAGGGATTGAATGTGTAGGTCCTCTACAGAGTCATAACCACTGGACTGTCCTGGAAGTCCCCAAACTTGGGTTTTTCTTAAAATGTGCAATATTTTCTGTTCTGTTCTATTCTAGCCTCTTGTTTTTTTAATATTTGTTTCCTCCAATCTCAGTAAATATAGTTCATAGTTAAACCACAGTTTGAAAAACTGTGCTAAAGATCTAGGTATGAGCTTTTGAATGGTTGTGTTGGAGAAGACTCTTGAGAGTCCCTTGGACTGAAAGGAGATCCAATCAGTCCATTCTAAAGATCAGTCCTGGGTGTTCTTTGGAAGGAATGAGCTGAAACTCCAATACTCTGGCCACCTGATGTGAAGAGTCAACTCATTGGAAAAGACTCCGATGCTGGGAGGGATTGGGGGCAGGAGGAGAAGGGGACGACAGAGAATGAGATGGCTGGATGGCATCACCAACTCAATGGACATGAGTTTGGGTAAACTGCAGGAGCTGATGATGGACAGGGAGGCCTGTGTGCTGCAATTCATGGGGTCAGAAAGAGTTAGACACGACTGAGTAAATGAACCGAACTGAATGATGTTTATTAATTGGACTATTTAGGGTTCTTTAGAAAAACAGAACCCAAGGAGATGCATAGATTTATTATAGCAATTGGCTTACACACCTATAGAGGTTAAGAAGTCCCATAGGCTCTCTGCAGGCTGGAGAACCAGGGAAAGCTGGTATTATAATTCAGTCCAAGTTTGAAGGTCTGAGAAGAGGGGCTGGGGAACACTGGTGTGAGTCCGAGGGGCAAAAGACCCAAGAACCAAGAACTCCAGTGTCTGAAGGCAGAAGACAGATGACTTAGCTCAAGAGAAGATAAAGAAAATTCTCCCTTTACCTTTTTATTCTATTTAGTCCTCAAGGATTCAGATAATATCTGCCCATATTAGTGACAGCTGATCTTCTTTACTCAGTTTACTGATTCCAACATTGATCTGTTCCAGAAATACCATCACAGACACACTGAGAAATATTGTTTTGTCAACTCTCTGGGTAACCCTGAGCCCCAGTCAAGTTGATACATAAAATTAACCATCAATTAAATTTAATCCAAGTATTCATTATTCTGAATGGAAATTGGAAATGGACAAATAGTTGAATTTGGTTCAGTCGCTCAATTGTGTCCAACTCTTTATGACCCCATGAATTGCAGTACGCCAGGCCTCCCTTTCCATCACCAACTCCCGGAGTTCACTCAGACTCACGTCCATCGAGTCAGTCATGCCATCCAGCCATCTCACCCTCTGCTGTCCCCTTCTCCTCCTGCCCCCATCCCTCCCAGCATCAGAGTCTTTTCCAGTGAGTCAACTCTTCACATGAGGTGGCCAAAGTACCGGAGTTTCAGCTTTAGCATCACTCCTTCCAACGAACACCCAGGACTGATCTCCTTTAGAATGGACTGGTTGGATCTCCCCTTGCAGTTCAAAGGACTCTCAAGAGTCTTCTCCAACACCACAGTTCAAAGGCATCAATTCTTCAGCACTCAGCTTTCTTCACAGTCCAACTCTCACATGCATACATGACTACTGGAAAAACCATAGCCTTGACTATACGGAACTTTGTTGGCAAAGTAATGTCTCTACTTTTCAATATGCTATCTAGGTTGGTCATAACGTTCCTTCCAAGGAATAAGCATCTTTTAATTTCATGGCTGCAATCACCATCTGCAGTGATTTTGGAGACCTGGACATGGCCCCAAAGAGCTAAACTTTACAGTTCTATTGTTATCCAGATCCTGTGCTAGACAGTTTAAACATGTGATTTCATGCAACTTTCTATTACTATAAAAGAAGAGGAAAGGGCCCTGATAGTCTTGGATGATGTAGAACTATATATTCCAAATATATAAACTAAGTCTTTAAAGTTTCAAGTTTCTCTGAAATAGTGTTTTCATTTTTAAATGGAGCATGCTCTGCCTATTAGAAAAGGTAGCTGGAAACAAATTCCTCTAAAATGTTGACAAACATTAAAAAATAACATATAATGGATGCTTACTGTATACTTTCCTGGTAACTCATCTGGTACAGAATCTGCCTACAATGCAGGAGACCCCAGTTCAATTCCTGGGTCAGGAATATTCCCTGAAGAAGGGATAGGCTACCCACTCCAGTATTTGGGTTTATCTGATGGCTCAGAAAGTAAAGAAGCCACCTGGAATGCAGGAGACCTGGCTTTGGTATCTGGGTTGGGAAGATCCCCTGAAGAAGGATGGCAACCCACTCCAGTATTCTTGCCTGGAGACTCCCATGGACAGAGGAGCCTGGCAGCCTCCATGGGGGTATATGAGGTTACAAAGAGTCAGACGCAACTAAGCAACGTTCATTTTCACTTCACATTTTACTTTTTATACTTACTTTCAAAAGAATGAAAGTATTAACAGCTTCTTTTGTTTCATTCTTTAATTCATTAAAAATTTTACTAGTAATTTTTCAGTGCCAGACAAAGTCCAGGCACTAGATTTATAGTAGTTTTTGTTTTATTTTTTTAAAAAAACTTATCTTGGCATTTATAGTCTAGTGATAGAGTTAAGGATGAGAAAGGAGGAAAAACATAAGCAAAATAAGTTAAGCAATGATATGAATACCTCGGAAAAAATAAAATAGAAAGGAGATAAGGAGGAACTGAGTGTTTCCAATTTTAAATAGAGTACTATATGAAGGTTTCCCTAAGAAGGTAATATTTGAATAATTGTAGTAAATAAAACAAGTATGATGTGAAGATTTAAAAGGGAACCCTCTTACACTGCTGGTGGGAATGCAAACTAGTACAGCCATTATGGAAAACAGTGTGGAGATTCCTTAAAAATTGCAAATAGAACTGCCTTATGACCCAGCAATCCCACTGCTGGGCATACACACCGAGGAAACCAGAATTGAAAGAGACACATGTACCCCAATGTTCATTGCAGCGCTGTTTATAATAGCCAGGACATGGAAGCAACCTAGATGTCCATCAGCAGATGAATGGATAAGAAAGCTGTGGTTCATATACACAATGGAGTACTACTCAGCCCTTAAAAAGAATAAATTTGACTCAGTTCTAATGAGATGGATGAAATTGGAACCGATTATACAGAGTGAAGTAAGCCAGAAAGAAAAACACCAATACAGTATACTGACACATATATATGGAATTTAGAAGATAGTAATGATGACCCTATATGTGAGACAACAAGAGACACAGAGGTATAGAGTGGACTTTTGGACTCTGAGGGAGAGGGAAAAGGTGGGATGGTTTGGGAGAATGGCACTGAAACATGTATACTTTCTTGTAAGAAACGAAGCACCAATCTATGTTCAATGCAGGATGCAGGATGCATGGGGCTGGAGCACAGGATGATTCAGGTAGAGGATGTGGGGTGGGAGGTGGGAGGGGGCTTCAGCATTGGGAGATTGTGTTCACCTGTGGCTGTTTCATGTCAATGTATGGCAAAACAAATACAGTATTGTAATTAAAAAAATAAATAAATTTTTAAAAAAGTAAAAAAAAAAAGAGGGCAATTAAGCAGAGATATGTTTAAGGGTTTTAAGCTTTATTATAAAAAGTAGATTTCTACACATCTAATTTACCTATTTTTAAAAACTGTTTAATATATGTAAAGTAGAACATAAAGGATCTGACTTGTAGGCTATTTCTTCCTCTTTGTTATAGTCTCCAGGATAATGAAAAGAAAGCAGATATATTAGTCAGCTCCAGCTTCTCTAATAAAATACCATGAACTGACTGACTTAAACAGCAGACATTTATTTCTCATAATTCTGGAGGCTAGGATCAAGGCACTAGCAAATGTGGTTCCTAATGAGATTCTTTTCTTGGCTTATGGACAACCTTCATCTCACTGTGTCCTTACACAGAAAAAAACAAAGAATATTCTGATTTTCTGTCTCTTATAAGTTCACCATTCCTATCATAGGGCATTCTAATCTCAGGACCTCATTTAAACCTATATTCATATCCAAAAGGTCCCATCTCCAAATACCATCACATTGGGAATTAGAGCTTCAACATATGAATTTTGGAAAGGCATAGCTATTCAACCTATAACAGTAGGTTACCTGGTTTATCTTCCTGTTAACATTATAACTGGACCTCTGGGTAGATGGACTAATTATATTTACTAGGAAAGGGTACTTACATAAAATATTCTTATCAGGAAATCCCAGATTTCCACTGCTTATATAGTACATAAATTTAGAAGCTATGTATTCCTAAGGGTATCTCTCTGGGAAATATCATTTAGGTTGTGTTATTAAGACTAAGCACTGCTTGTTAGTTGACTAAAAACATGAGTACCCAACTTGAAGAATTTATTAACTCTGAGTCAGAGAACCTGGGAGGCCTTCAGTCTCTAGGATGACTCCTTATGCATGCTTCTTCTAGCTCCTTGTTTGCTGATACCTTTAAACTTATTATGAGAGTTTGACACTCAGTAATTTTTCTTTTGTGAATATAATTTGACAATACAATCTTTTGTGTTAGTTCAAAATAGTATATAATCTGATATATATACTTAGGTGCCAAGTTCATTCAATGCAAAGCCATACATTCCTAAAGCATTGATTTTACTTAATAGAATATCATAATAGTGTACATCTATTATTTATGCCTGACCATTATTTTTTTCTCCCTTTTCAGTACTCACTGGAGAAGTATGACTTTATTTTCATGTTTTTTCTATCATGATTATCAATCAAAGTTTGTTCATAACAACCCCTTGCCTTCTCTTTTCAAAGGGGAGGGGGCACACAAGTCAAGATAAACCATTTAGATTCTCTTTTTGGAGATCTGAAACTTCAGCTTGGTAAGCTAAGGAGAAAAGTGCTTAAATTCAAGGGCAGTATTCTGAAGCAACTGCTAACTTATTATCATTGTTTAAATTCTAAATTGCTTTAGTTCAAGTATTAACTGGACCCAATAATCTGTGCTGTTGATTTGAAGCAAATGTGACTATTTTAGATCTCAAATATAAGACAGGTAATGTGAAGTATAAAATAGTAGAGATTTATTGTCTGAAATTTATTATTAACATAATCACCTACACAAAGGAATCCATTTCAGCACAGACTATGTCATAGCATTTTGATACCAAAAAAGTCCAAACAGAAATGACTCCCAAATTTCAATGGAATTTTTTTAAAGTTTATTAAAATTCATAATCTTTGATCCCACCTGATTCAGCAGATATGCCTTTTTAACAAATATCGTAAATGTTTTCCAAGGAATGGGAATTTCAGCTACAAACCCTTGTGAGCCATGAATCTCAGATTTCATGTAGCAATGGAGAGTTTTTGCTTGTTAAGCATCAGGTTATAAACTAGCCAGTTATCCTTGCAGGCCCTTGTGTGGGAGTTGTTTCTAGTTCACTCTTACACCAGGAATTACATCCTTACATGGTTATGTCATATTAAACGTCCCTCCATGGCAAGTTTCTGGGCTTTGTTTTCTTTAAAAGCCTAGTCCTGTAATATTGGACTTCCCTGGTGGCTCAGATGGTAAAGCGTCTGTCTACAATGCGGGAGACCCAGGTTCGATCTCTGGGTTGGGAAGATCCCTGGAGAAAGAAATGGCAATCCACTCCAATATTGCCTGGAAAATCCCACAGACAGAGGAGCCTGTTAGGCTAGAGTCCGTGGGGTCGCAAAGAGTCAGACACGACTGAGTGACTTCACTTCATTTCTTTGTAATATTGTGTAAACTGGAGATCAATTTTGTCTTGTAGCAAATGTCTTCAGGATGAAAGACAGCTTCAGTGTTATACTTTTCTCTCCAAGTTTACATCCTCATTTCATTTTTCCCCAAAATATTATTTACCTTAGTGATCAAAATGACCTCAAAGTGAAAATTTAATTTAAATTAATCCATGATTGGTGGTTTCCCCAGAAAAATGAGAGAAAAGGGAGATACATCTCTGGGAGAAAATCTATTCATATCAAGTAATGGGGTTCAAGACAGGCCACCCCAAGATTTACTGTTGTTGTTGTTCCATTGCTAAGTAGTGTCCGACTCTTTGCTACCCCATGGACTGCCGCATACCAGACTTCCCTCTCACTATCTCCCAGAGTTTACTCAAACTCATGTCCAAAGTCGGTAATGCCATCCAACCATCTCTTCCTCTACCACCAACTTCTCCTTCTGTTTTCAGTCTTTCCCAGCATCAGGGTCTTTTCTAATGAGTTGGCTCTTTGCATCAGGTCGCCAAGATATTGGAGCTTCAGCTTCAGCATCAGTCCTTCAAACGAATATTCAGGTTTGGGTGACATATATACCTCATTTTACCCAACTGTCCTTGGAAACTCATGTAACGTGGAATTTTGTACATATGTAATTAAATTTACTTTTCTCTAATTAATCTATCTTATGTCATTTTAATTATTCAACCAGCCAAAAAGACCAAGAGGTAAGAAGGAAAAGTTTCCCTCTCCAACACATGTCAAAGAATTCCCACAAACGAAAACTATTTTCTCAGCACAGTCACACACACACACACACACACACACAGAAGCATAGCACACAAAAGGAAGATAAAACTTACACATCAGTTTCAATTGGGTATTGAAATTGTCAGGCACAATATAAAATAAATATATTTGGTAGGTTATAAAATTAAAAGATAAGCATAAAAACTAGTAAAGAGCTAATTGGATTTCTCTGTTGGTCCAATGGTTAAGAATTTACCTGCCAATGCAGGGGATACAAGTTTGATTCTGGTCCGAGAAGATCCCACGTGCTGCAGGACAACTAACCCCCTGAGCCACAACTACTGAGCCTGTGCTCTAAAGCCCGTGCTCTGCAACAAGAAAAGGACCACAAAGGGAAGCCTGTATACATTGCACCTGGTGAGTGGCCTCCACTTGCTATAACTAGAGAAAGCCCACATGCAGCAACAAAGACCTGCTGCAGCCAAAAATAAATAAGTACTAACCAATTTGGTTAATAACTATATGGAATTCCTAGAAAGATAGAACACTGTTAATTGTAAAATAATGAAAGACTTTCACAGTAAATTAACAAACATAAATAATAAAGCCATATGGTCATTCAAATAGATATGAGGGGGAAAAGCTTTAAAAATTTAAAATTCATCCATAATAAAAACTCTTACTTGAGATTAACTCTTTAGGATGTGGAGAAAAATGAAAATCAACACATTTCTAATCACTCTGATGCCCTCAAAAACAGTATAAAATGAAAAATTTCAAATCAACATTGAGAACTGAACTATACAGATCACCCATTTTTAGCATAACTAACAGAGTATGTCTCAAATTTTAAATTACATATAGATATCCTATTGCCTCTGGGGATGGAGGAACAGTAAGGAGGAATGTTTAAGATTCCATGAAGAAGAGCTCAGGGAAAGGGACATTAAACAAAGCATAGATTAAATCACCGCCTGAAAGAGAAACTGGAATGAATGACAAAGTACTAACTACAAGCTAAGACTTAGTTACAGAAAAAGAACTTAATTGTGTGTAGAACCAGAAATGGTAGTTTTGAAGAAGCATTGCCTCTGGAAAAGAGGTAGTCATTTGGAGAATGTGAGCAAAAATAAAGGAAACAAAGGAACTGTGGTCATAAGAAATGGAAAGGAAACAAGATTCATTAACTCTTTACCTGCATCACACTACAAAACCACCGCCATCCATAAACCAGAACTACTCAGAGGTGGGCAGGGGTAGCTGTAGCTCACAAACTGAAAACCCATTACAGGAAATACCAAACAGACACACACACACCAAGAAATCAGAAAACACAGAAGACACCCCGCCAACAAAAAAGTAGCCTCCCAAAACACCATAAAATTGAAGAAAAAGAAGAACCAAAATTCAAAGCTGAATCAAATGTTCTTAAGCCAGCATTTAGATACAAGAAACACTTTAACCCTGAAAATAAAAATCCAGGAACAAAAGTGAGCAATAAAACCTGGGAAAAAATAAACCACGTCAAACAGTGAAGAAATAGAATAAGAAAACCAAATTATCTTACATGCAGACTAAATCATAAGGGACCAAAAGGAAAATATATTTAAACCAAAAGTTAATGAAAACCTAAAGAAAAGAATGAAGATAATTACAATGAATAAAGTAAAAGATTAGTATAATAATTAAAATTTTAAGTAAAAGTGGAGAAAAGGGACGTAGTAATCAAAGGGTATGAAGTTTATGCTATACAAGGTAAGTACTAGAGATCTATTTATATATACTATTATACCATAGTGTCTATAGTAAACAACACTGTATTAAATACAATAATAAAATAATAAAATTTTCTAACAGAACACATCTTATGTAGAGTTCTTATCATACATACAAACAAAAATAATAATAGATAAGGAGAGTGGGAGCAAACTTTTGAAGTGAATATATATATTTATGGCATAGATTGTACTGATGATTTCACAGGTATATATTTATCTCCAATCTCATTAAGTTGTATACATTAAATATATACTTCTTTTTATATATCAATTACATCACAATAAAGTAATTTTAAAAATAAATAAATGAGAAATCAATCAAGATAAGCAAGCAATAAAAAGCAGTAGAAAGTGGCTGAAATGGAAAACAGGCTAAGAGGTGATTAGTTCTGCATTTTAAGAAAACTTTCCAGAAACAGAATACCTGAATTTACACATTAACAAAAATTGATCCAAAATAATCAGCTGTAATATGTAGCTAGTAAAACTGCTAAATTTTAAAGATGTATGCATCTGTGTTCAGTTCCTTCAGTATAGTGTCAAAGACTTTACGACCCTATGAACTGTAGCCCTCCAGGATTCTCCATCCATGGGATTATCCAGGAAAGAATACTGGCGTGAATTGCCATGCCCTCCTCCAGGGGATCTTCCTGACCTAGGGATCAAATTCATATCTCTTAGGTTTCCTGCACTGACAAGTGGATTCTTTATCCACTGAGTCTCCTGAAAACCCCAAATTTTAAAGATACATTTTTACAAATAAAATGAAACACAAAGGCAAAATAAGTCCACTGGTATTAGATTTCTTGAAAGAAATGTACAAGGCAACAAGAGAGAAGCAATTTCAAAAAAAATTTACCTAAACCAGTGCAAACTGGCTAAGATTTTTTTGAAATATCAAGGCAATAGGAAAAACTATATTGAAAGGTGTCAGAAATTAGGGAACACTGTGGACATGTGTCCTTCCTGAAGAATCTGCTAGAGTATATATAAGAAAAGTTGTTTTTCTGTGAAATGCTAAATGGCAAATATTTTAGACTTTGAGGTCTATTTACTCTCTCTCAGAGTATTCAAATCTGTGAATGTGGTATAAATATAGTTATAGACCATATATAAAGACATTATTATGACTGTTCTGATTCAACTTCATTTACGAAAGAAAAAAAAGGGAAGCAACTGACAAAGAATTAGTCTCAAAAATATACAAGCAACTCCTGCAGCTCAATTCCAGAAAGATAAATGACCCAATCAAAAAATGGGCCAAAGAACTAAACAAACATTTCTCCAAAGAAGCCATACAGATGGCTAAGAAACACATGAAAAGATGCGCAATATCACTCATTGTTAGAGAAATGCAAATCAAAACCATAATGAGGTACCATTTCATGTCAGTCAGAATGGCTTCTATCCAAAAGTCTACAAGCAATAAATGCTGGAGAGGGTGTGGAGAAAAGGGAATCCTCTTACACTGTTAGTTGAAATGCAAACTAGTACAGCCACTATGGAGAACAGTGTGGAGATTCCTTAAAAAACTGGAAATAGAACTTGCCTTATGACCTGGCAATCCCACTGCTGGGCATATACACTGAGGAAACCAGAATTGAAAGAGACACATGTACCCCGATATTCATTGCAGCACTGTTTATAATAGCCAGGACATGGAAGCAACTTAGATGCCCATCGGCAGACGAATGGATAAGAAAGCTGTGGTACATATACACAATGGAATATTACTCAGCCATTAAAAAGAATACATTTGAATCAGTTCTAATGAGGTGGATGAAACTGGAGCCTGTTATACAGAGTGAAGTAAGCCAAACAAGAAAAACACCAATACAGTATACTAAGGCATATATATGGAATTTAGAAAGACGGAAACAATACCCCTGTATGTGAGACAGCAAAGAGACACAGATGGACTCTGTGGGAGAGGGCAAGGGGTGGGATGGTTTGGGAGAATGGCATTGAAACATGTATAATATCCCCATATGTGAAATGAATCGCCAGTCCAGGTTCGATGCATGATACAGGGTGCTTGGAGCTGGTGCACTGGGTTGACCCAGAGCTATAGGATAGGGAGGGAGGTGGAAGGGGTGTTTAGGATGGAGAACACATGTACACCCATGGTGGATTCATGTAAATGTATGGCAAGACCAATACAATATTGTAAAGTAACTAACCTCCAAAAATAAATAAATAAATAAAAAGGGAACAGGTCAGATGAGACCTGTGAGCTGTAGTCCCTCCTCCTGTGCTAAAGATTAGCTTTATCCAAGAAAATGGTGGCTGAAAAAGATTATAAGATAATACTCAAGAGTATTATCTGAGTATTATCAGATGCACACTTTAGATGTTCCAAAGAAAGTGTCCAGAATTAGGCTGGGTGTCATGACCTCCTACAGTTGTTTAAGAGTTGATATTCAGAAGGAGTGATGACCAACAAAACGGGCTATTAGTCTAAGAAAAAAGGCAATTAAAGGCAGAATGGCTTCTTTGTAAGAGAGTCTCTGAAATTAAATGGAATGAAGCAATGCTGGTTAATGGAGGTAGAAGAATGACCCAGATACACCCTTAACATTTTATAAATGAAACTTTATTAAAATATGCTGATTAAAAATAATGCACAATGTGAAAGTTTCTAGTTAAGTTTTACTGAAGACAAAATGAGGACTGTAGCCTGGGAAACAGCATTTCAGATAGCTCTGAGAAGCTGCTCCAAAGAGGTGTAGGGTGAGAGAGAGATCAATACATGTATGAATTTAGTGAAGGGGGAGTTAATACAAGCAAACATATATTTTTGCAGAAAGTTCCTGCTAGTCATAAGGATTTGATGTCACCATGAAAGAATTTAGCCCTTTTCTAGATATCAGTTCAGTCACTCAGTCATGTCTGACTCTTTGTGATGCCTTGGACTGCAGCACACCAGGCCTCCCTGTCCATCACCAACTCCTGGAGTTTACCCAAATTCATGTCCATTGAGTCGGTGCATGCCATCCAACTACCTCATCATCTGTCATCCCCCTTCTCCCTCCTGCCTTCAATCTTTCCCAGCATCAGGGTCTTTTCAAATGAGTCAGCTCTTTGCATCAGGTGGCCAAAGTACTGGAATTTCAGCTTCAACATCAGTCCTTCCAATGAACACTCAGGACTGATCTCCTTTAGGATGGACTAGTTGGACCTCCTTGTAGTCCAAAACAGTTCAGAAACACCGATTCTTTGGCATTCAGCTTTGTTTATAGTCCAACTCCCACATCTACACATGACTACTGGAAAAACCATAGCCTTGACTAGATGGACCTTTATTGGCAAAGTAATGTCTCTGCTTTTTAATATGCTATCTAGGTTGGTCTTAACTGTCCTTCCAAGGAGTAAACATCTTTTATTTTCATAGCTGCAGTCACCATATGCAATGATTTTGGAGCCCAAAAAGTAAAGTCAGACACTGTTTCCCCATCTATTTGCCATGAAGTGATGGGACCAGATGCCATGATCATCGTTTTCTGAATGTTGAGTTTTAAGCCAACTTTTTCACTCTCCTCTTTCACTTTCATCAAGAGGCTCTTTAGTTCTTCTTCACTTTCTGCCATAAGGGGTGGTGTCATCTGCATATCTGAGGTTATTGATATTTCTCCTGGCAATCTTGATTCCAGCTTGTGCTTCATCCAACCCAGGATTTCTCATGATATACTCTGCTTATAAGTTAAATAAGTAGGGTGACAATATGCAGCCTTGAATACTCCTTTTCCTATTTGGAAACAGTCTGTTGTTCCATGTCCAGTTCTGACTGTTGCTTCCTGACCTGCATACAGGTTTCTCAAGAGGCAGGTCAGGTGGTCTGGTATTCCCATCTCTTTTAGAATTTCTAGATATGAGGAGATGCAAAATTGGGCTCATAAAACCTGCTCTGGAAAATATCTATCTGAAGACCTATTCTGCCAGTTTTTTTCAGAACAGAAAGTGCCTCATTTGTGCTCTCCACTCTGAACTCCCTTTAGAGAGTGTTGAAAGTCAGCAGCTGCAGCAGCACCTGTGATTTAATCCTTGAAGAGGTATATAGCAAGGGCCCATGGCAAGCGCCAGTTTGAAGTTTACAGGTACTGCAATGCCTTTGTAAGAAAATGTCAATATTTTAACATGCTTTTCAATATACATTGTATCTAAATTTCTACAAACAAATTTGTACATAAAAGTAAAAAGAAAAAAAAAAATAAGAAAGTCTTGTTGCAGGAAGGTAGACCCTTCAAGGGCCTGAAAGTGGGCTCTTGTCTAACACTCAGAATGAATTGTCTGAGGAGATGCATGACAAAACAAGAGATTTTATTAGGATGGGGCATCTGGGTGGAGAGCAGTAGGGTGAGGGAACCCAGGAGGACTGCTCTGACTTGAAGTCTCCTGTTTTACGTTGATGGTATTAGTTTCTGGGTTATCTTTAGCCAATCATTCTGACTCACAGTCCTTCCTGGTGGCTCAGGCAAGATGGATGTCATTCTAGGAGGTGGTTGGACATGTGGTGTCTCCTTTTGACCTTTCCCGAAATCTTCGGGTTGGCTTATTAGTTCCATGTTCCTTACTGGGATCTCCTGTCATAAAACAGCTCATGCAAATGGTTACTAGGGTGCCACCAGGGTGGGCAGCTTCAGTCAGTGTGTTTCCCCTAACAGTCTGTTTTATTACAGACTATAATCATTTTTTCTAACTTATCATTCTAGATATGTTGATCATTAAACCACTATTGTGTGTTAGTTGCTCAGTTGTGTCCAACTCTTGCAACCCCTTGGGCTGTAGCCTGCCAGACTCCTCTGTCCATTGAATTCTCCAAGCAGAAATACGGGAGTGGGTTACCATTTCCTTCTCCAGGGCATCTTCCCAACCCAGGGATTGAACCCAGTTCTCTTTCACTAAAGGTATAACTGTATTTATATATGTATGTATAAATTTTAAGTTTCAATTGTACTTCTGCCTCCACTTTACTTTCTTTATCTTTGCTTTTTGCAGAATGGTACAGAGCACAATAAAATATAATTTAAAAAGAGAAAAGTTTTCCAAAGTTATACATAATTTTTCCCCAAAATTATAAAAAGATAACTTGGAACTTTAGCATGTGGAAAGTATCTTATCATACGAATTGCTACTGTTGTTTTAGTCACTTAAGTCACGTGCAACTCTTTATAGCCCCATGGACTATCATCCGCCAGGTTCCACTCCAGGCAAGAATATTGGAGTGGGTTGTCATTTCCTTCTCAAGGGAATCTTCCTGACCCAGGGATCATATCCATGTCTCTTTCATTGACAGGTGTATTCTTTACCACTGAGCCCCCTAGGAAGCCCATCCTAAGAATATAACAACTTACATTCAATATAATATAGTGAATATATCTTTTTAATGGATTTGTTTTAGAAAATATTTATTAAATCTTGAAATGATCTTAATAATTTTAACTTCTTTGGAATTTAAAAACTATATTTATAAAATAAAGAAAAAAATCTGGATGATGCATGAAGACCCTAAATGGCAAAAGAAAAAATTTTCAACATAAACAGGGTACATTATATCTCTTCCTACTTATCTCTGTTTCAACACCTTTTAAAGAATAAGTGTAGTCCTATAGTGACTATCAATGTGTAATTTTTTAAGTTAGTGACCTAATCTGGTATCAGATTACTTGTATGGCCTTATTTAAATATTAGTGATTGGTTAACTACACAGTGACAAATGTCCATAAAATGGTAGTTTTTCCTAGTTGCTTTTCTTAAGAATTTATAATTATTTTTATGAATTTCTGTTAGCATTTTTAAGTTGATAAAATAATTGTTGCAATCAGCTCTAATGAATATACTATTTGAAAAAACTTACAAAAATGTAAAGATTATCTAAGGTTATTGGTTATTTTTTTCAGGCAACATCTTTCTTTATAAATCTCAGAAAATGAAAAAAAAATGTAAGCCTAAGACATGTAGCCATTGAATTAGTTTGTAAAATTCTATTTAATTAAATAACTTCAGAATATATTGCAAACTGTATCTATTAACAGGGCTCCCCATGTGGCTCAGAAGATAAAGAATCTGCCTGCAATGCTGAGACCTGGAGACCTTGGTTCAATCCCTGAGTTGGAAAAATCCCCTAGAGGAGGGCATGGCAACCACTCTGGTATTCTCACCTGGAAAATCCCCATTGACAGAGGAGCCTGGCGGGCTACAGTCCATGGGGTCACAGAGTCAAACATGACCAAGCAACTAAGCACAGTGCATAAAAGTTATACATATAATATTTCAAATGTAGCTTTATAAAGCCATTTTCTAAATAAGAAATATATATTTAAATTTCTGAAGAATCTTCAGAAGCTTCAACAGTATGTGAACCATGAAATTTCAGATTTCAAGCTGGGTTTAGGAAAGGCAGGGGAACCAGAGATTAAAATGCCAACATCAGCTGGATCATCAAAAAAGCAAGAACATTCCAGAAAAACATCTATTTCTGCTTTATTGACTACACCAAAGCCTTAGACTGTATGGACCACAAAAAATTGCATGGACCACCTGACCTGACTCTTGAAAAACTTATATGTAGGTCAGGAAGCAACAGTCAGAATTGGACATGGAACAGACTGGTTCCAAAGGAGTAGTATGTCAAGGCTGTATATTGTCACCCTGCTTATTTAACTTATAAGCAGAGTGCATCATGAGAAATGCTGGGCTGGATGAAGCACAAGCTGAAATCAAAATTGCCAGGAGAAATACAGTAACCTCAGATATGCAGATGACAACACCCTTATGGCAGAGAGTGAAGAAGAACTAAAGAGCCTCTTGATGAAAGTGAAAGAGGAAAGTGAAAAAGGTACTTAAAACTCAACATTCAGAAAAATAAGATCATGGCATCTGGTCCCATCACTTCATGGCAAATAGATGGAGAAACAGTGGAAACAGTGTCAGTTTTTTTTTTTTTTTTTTTGAGTTCCAAAATCACTGCAGGTGGTGACTGCACCTATGAAATAAAAGATGCTTATTCCTTGGAAGGACAGTTATGATCAACCTAGACAGCATATTAAAAGCAGAGATGTTTCTTTGCAAACAAAGGTCCTTCTAGTCAAAGCTATGGTTTTTCCAGTAGTCATGTATGGATGTGAGAGTTGGACTATAAAGAAAACTGAGTGCAGAAGAATCAGTGCTTTTGAACTGTGATGTTGGAGAAGACTCTTGAGATTCCCTTGCACTGCAAGAAGATCTACCCAGTCCATCTTAAAAGAAATCAGTCCTGAATATTCATTGGAAGGACTAATGCTGAAGCTGAAATTACAATACTTTGGCCACCTAATGTGAAGAACTGACTCATTTGAAAAGACCCTGATGCTAGAAAATATTGAAAGCAGGAGGAGAAGGGGATGAGAGAGGATGAGATGGTTGGATGGCATCACCGACTCAATGGACATGAGTTTGAGTAAACTCCTGGAGTTGGCTATGGACAGGGAGGCCTGGCGTGCTGCAGTCCATGGGGTTGCAAAGAGTCAGACATAACTGAGCAACTGAACTGAACTGAACTGAAGAATCTTCTAAGGGAAAACTTCATTGTTTTCAACTCTATGGGATGAAAAATTGATAGCTATATATAGCATTTTATTTCTTGTCTGTATAATGTTTTAAAGTGTAGAGCTATCTCATTTGTCATTTTTATTAACATCTTACTTTGTTGTTGTTGTTAGTAACAGGAAAACACCTTGACTAGTATTTGTTCTGTAACAAAATTTCATAGCTATAAAAATGTTTCATAATTTTTACTAGGTCAATTTTTTTCATAAATACTCACTAAAATTCATAAGATTTAAAGTCATATAATCTGAATCATTATTAAAATCATGCATAGTAATAATAACATCTTATTTTCATCAGTATAGTTTAAAAGATATTTCCTTATATATTGTTTCTCAAACTTTCCCTCAGCTACCTTTACTTCTATTAAAGTAAGTATATCTGTTTGTTGGTTTGAAGATATATGCTGAGCAATTTTAGCAAGTACAGTTATCCTCCAGTATCTGCAGGTCACCAGTTCCAGGACCCCTTTGAATACCAAAACCTGTGCATGCTCAAGTCCCTTATATAAAGGGCATAATATTTGCCATAACCTATGTGCATCCTCCTGTATACTTTAAATCATTTCTGGGTTCCTTATGATATGTAGTACAGTGTAAATACTATGAAGTAGTTGCAAGCACAAGTCAAATTCTAGTTTTGCTTTTGGAATTTTCTGGAATTAAAAAAATATTCTTGATCTGTGGTTGCTTGAATAGGTAGATATGAAAGGTTGTATGTTTTTTTTCCCAAAAACTTCATATTTTATTTAAATATTATGCAGCCTTTATAATCTACTATTAATTTTACCCAAAGATATTTTAATGTAAGCTTTTTGTGTCTGTTAATTTTAATCACTGGCTTAAAATACATGTGAGTCCTTTGTCTCTCATTCTTTGTTCTCCCCTAGAAAAATCTCAGCTCAGATTCAGCCTCTCTTTTCACTCATGCCCTGCTCTTGTGCCACTAAAAAATCTAGAGAAAAAAAAGGAAAAACAAAACAAAACATTCAAGATCATTCTAACTGGTCTCATTTTAAATTTACAGCTCTCAATTTCAAATACACTATTTCTTCTGCAAATCATCCATTCACATGTCCACTATCCTACAGAATGATTTCACATATTCTCTGCCTGCCTACTTCCAATACATCTCAGTACTTGGAATGGTCAAGTCATATAGTAACCTACCACCTGAGGCTGGTTGTATTAATTACTTGACTGCATTGTGCAGAAAACTGATCCTAGTCCATGCTGCATTGTGAAGCAAACTGGTGCCCCCTTTTCAAGCACATGTTATAAAATTGATAAAATAACTATACAGATAAAGGATGAATGTGAAGTAAATGCACTTCTTTGACTTGTGCGAGGGATAATTTGACCTATGCAACATGATATAATCATTTTTTTTAAATGTGAGTCAAATGTGACAAGTAAATGGAAACACTGCTCTAAGAAAAATCCCAACAAATTCTTAAGCATAGGAACAGTTTATACATATCAGTGGACAGAAGACAAAAGAAAGGGAAGGACAGAAAGAAGTAAAACTATTCTTGTTAATATCTTAACTCAGGGCAGAGTGGATGATCATAATAACATTGTGGTGGGAAAACTATGCATTCAGTTCAGTTCAGTCACTCAGTCGTGTCTGACTCTTTGCGATCCCATGAATTGCAGCACGCTAAGCCTCCCTTCCATCACCAACTCTGAGAGTTCACCCAAACTCTTGACCATCGAGTCAGTGATGCCATCCAGTCATCTCATCCTCTGTCATCCCCTTCTCCTCCTGCCCCCAATCCCATAAAATTTATATATATTTTTGTGTATACATATATATATAATTAATGTATGTAAAATATACCCTCCTTCTTGAACCTCCTTCCTCCTCCCATCCTACCCCTCTAGCTTCTCACACAGTGCCTACTGGACTCCCTGTGTTATATGGCAGCTTCCCACTAGCTTTCTTTTTTACACATGGTAGTTTTTATGTGTCAGTGCTAATTCTCAATTTGTACCACCCTCTCCTTCCTTCACGGTATCCACAAGTCCTTCCTCTACGTCTCTATCTCCATTCCTTCCCTGGAGATAGTTCATCAGTACTACTTTTCTAGATTCCATATATATTCACTCATATACAATATTTATTTTCTCTATGACACTTCATTCTATATAACAGTCTCTAGGTCCATCCACCTCATTACAACTTACTCAAACTTGTTCATTTTTATGACTGAGTAATATTCCAAATTCCATTGTATATATGTACACATCTTCTTTATCCGTTCATCTGTCAAAGAATATCTAGGATGCTCCCATGTCCTGATTATTGTAAACAGTGCTACAATGAACATTGGGGTAGATGTTTTTTAAATTGCGATTTTCTTAGGGTATATACCCAGTGGTGGAATTGCTAGGTTATATGGTAGTTTTAGTCGTAGTGTTTTATTGTTTGTTTGTTTGTTTGTTTGTTTTTAAGAATCTCCATACTGTTTTCCATAGTGGCTGTATCAATTTACATTCTCACCAATAGTGCAGAAGGGCTCCTTTTTCTCCACATAGTCTCCAGCATTTGTAGAATCTTTGATGATGGCCATTCTACCTGGTGTGAGGGGATGCCTCATTATAGTTTTGATTTGCATTTCTTTAATAATAAGTAATGTTGAGCATCTTTTCATGTGTTTATTGGCCATAGAAAGTTGGATAGTCGTGTGAGTGATGCAGGGGCTGTTTGAGCAGAGGATGTAGAAAGAACAAGAGGACAGTCTTCCTGAGTGGCCTAATCATACAGAAAGCCAGGAAGAGTCCTTACCAGAATTTTACCACTCTAGAATTCTGATCTTAGACTTCCAGCCTCCAGAACTGTGAGAATAAAATTTCTATTTTTTTCAGTTCACCCAGTGTATGGTACTTTGTTATGGTAACTCAAGCAGACTAATACACATGGGCTAGGGAAAGCAGAATCCTTCAAAGAATCCACCTGCAATGCAGGAATCTCAATTCAATTCTTAGGTCAGGAAGACCCTCTGGAGAAGGGATAGGCTACTCACTCCAGTATTCCTGAGTTTCCCTTGTGGCTCAGACAGTAAAGAATCTGCCTGCAACATAGGAGACCTGGGTTGGAAAGATCCCCTGGAGGAGGGCATGGCAACCCACTCCAGTATTCTTGCCTGGAGAATCCCCATGAACAGAGGAGCCTGGAGGGCTACAGTCCATGGGGTTGCAAATAGTCAGACATGACTGAGTGACTAAGCATGGCATAGAGAAGACAGAAGGTAGTAATAAACACATATTTTCTTTTGAATTCCTGCTTTGGAATATAATCATTTGTCATATTTCCTTATGGGAAAATAAATGCATAACTTTAAAATTTCCATCCAGGAGCTCAGAAACAGTCCAGGAGGAGCAAGGTACAAGCACAATTAACTGTAATATAATGTGATGAGTAATAAGGTCCTAATAACTTTCCAGAGAAGAAAATATGAGTTCTTGGGGATTTGGAAAAGGCTTCAAGGAAAGCATACATCATTACTAATCCCTTGAAAGATTACATTATTTTTCCAAATAAAGAGAGAAGTAAGACATTAGACAAAGAAGGGAATGTATGAATGAATACGGAAAGATTGGCAGTGTAAGTTTCACCCTGGGAAAAGCGTATAGTTCTTACAATTCTTATTGAACTAGAGTGTGGGTAAATGGATAAAGGTGGCCAAGAATGAAGTTATAATGTTCAATATGACTGATGTATTTCTTAGTATGTGTCCTCCAGAATCAGATACTTTAATAAGAATTTGAATGCAGGTAGTTTACTTGGAAGAAAGGGCACCAGTAGAGGAATGGGGAAACGACTCAGGGAAAGGAATGCAGTCGATGAATTTGCATTATCAGGCTAGCCAAGACAATGGAGTAACTGGGTGACTAGACCTTAGCCTTGCGGAGAAACTGGGAAATGGTGTAAAACACTCATCTCAGAATTATTCCACCAGAAGCATTGGTGAGATTTGTAGTTTTAATTCACCAGATCCCAGTGTCATTATTTTGAAGGCTAGAGTGTTGGTTCTCCAGTTATAGCAACCTGTTGCATGTACCATCAAAGCAGCCATTCATTTGACTGGGGAAAAAATTCTTATCACAGAAAAACCAATATTGGCAAGAAGAATACCCTGAAATAGTTAAATCTGTAGATACAACAAAGGACTGATAGCACAGTGATACATTCAGATGAATATGGTGCTAAAGAGCTGGAACTTCACAGTATAGGCTACAAGAAATGAGCAAGAGCTTTTTATTTTGAAATAAAGAAAGTTGATCCCAAGTGTCTTTTGTAAACTAATTCTTATAGTAGTAAGGAGGTTAAATCATTGCTATGTGGAGAGTGGAGCACGGTGCTAAAATTTCAAATGAAAGATGATGTGGGCTTGAATTATTGCAGTGGAAAAGAGAGAAGGATGGAATGACATTCGGGGCATACCTTTAGCTATACTTACAGATGTGAAAAGTCGTAAGACATGAGAACCCAGGGGCACGACACAATCACAGGAATTAGTAAAATGTTTTATTTCAGAGGCTAGTTAAATGGTGAGAGCATTTAACCAGTTAGGGAATTTGAGAGGGAAAAAAAAGTGGTTAGAGGTAAAGATTTTAAGTTTGGTTTGAGATACACCTACTAACTTGGAAATTTTTGTGAAATATTCTAATGAGAGATGCTCAATAGACAGTTAAGGATTTAGGAACTTGAGCTCAGATAATAAGTAGGAACTCCAGAAAGAAGTGGCTTCCCAATGGCAGTAGTAAAGAAACTGCCTGCCAATGCAGGAGCCACAGGAAATTCAGATTCAATCCCTAGGTCAGGCAGATTCCTTAAAGTAGGGAATGGCAACCCACTCCAGTATTCCTGCTGGGATAGCCTAGTTGGCTTCAGTCCATGGGGTCACAAAGAGTCAGACACAACTGAGCACAGCACCAGAAAGAAGATATATTTAAAGTTCTAATATTGTATGAATAAGCATAGGCCTACCTCTCTATACTGGCGCATTTTGAATCAAAGATCTTCATTCCAATTTCTAACAAATTAAACTTAGGTAACAAGGAAAACAAGACCTAAAGTAAAGAGATCTGAATTTGAATGCAAACTTTGTCAGCAATAAACTATAATAATGGAATGGGAGGAATTTAAAATGAAGACATTAGAGTTTTTGAAAATAAAGGTCTGTGCTAGCAAGTTTCCTAGTTAGGAAAATTTATATAACTGCTTCTGTGCCACATTTTGGTAAAATAGATAATGGTGATGGTTTAGTTGCTAGGTTGTGTCCGACTCTTTCAACCCCGTGGATCATAGCCCATCAGGCTTCTCTGGCCATGGAATTTCCCAGGCAAGAATACTGGAGTGGGTTGCTATTTCCTATTCCGAGGTATCTTCCTAACCCAGGGATTGAACCTGGGTCTCTTGTATTGAGGGCAGTTTTCTGCATTGCAAGCAGTTTCTTTGCTGACTGAGCCACCAGGGAAGCCACAACATAGGTAATCTGGTTGCATAAACAAACAAATTCATATAGTATCTCCTTGGAAAATCTACATGAGCAGGGAAAACAAAATCTAAGTGTTAGGTTTAAAGTCAGGACTTTGCCTAAATTATTTAAATCTCCAAATGTAACTTGCAAAAAGTAATGAAATGCCCAAGAACTCTTAAACTGCAACTCCAAAATTTAGCAAATTTAAGTGATATAAAGCCACATTCTACATTATGGTGTAGTGTGCATGTATTTTGAGTGATATGGATTAGGTTTGTATGTTTTATTTCTGAAAAGGAAATTATCCCTAAGAAATGTAGAGTCAGTTTGCAGGGATTTGACATAGATGGAGAGCCCTGCACACCACAAACGAAAGAGTTCAGAGCTTTTAAATTGCACTATGTAAACGGAAGAGCCTGGTTAACTAACAGATCCATCTTTTTTCCTTTCAAATAAATTGAATACAAATAAAATGCTGACTTAGTAAAAATGTTGAAAAGTGTGTTTCTTGAAGAAAAGTAAAATTTAATTAATATTATGTGAAACTTACATAGAATATGTGACTACTAATGTTTCATATGAGTGAGCAGGAAAGTCATTTTGAGAGCTAATATAAGTATACAGAAATTTTAAAAAAGGCAGCAATGCTATGATGGGTGACTTTCCACTGGGACTATTTGTCTATGTCTATTTGATATGTAATAAGATAGGAACAGAAGAAGCACAAACTCATTTACAAAAGGTTGTCTTACAACCATAGACAAAGAATTTACTGAGCAAATGTATGCATTAAAAATGTGAGTTCAAAGATCCTTTTTATATTAACTAGCATTCATCTCCTCTAAGATCCAATCTGCTCAACAGACTTCAACCACGTTTTTACATGGCAACAATAAAGGACTGCAATTAAAAACATTTTAAATTTGACTTTGCAAACTGTTTAAAGCTTTTCCAGAGGAAATAATGTGTGTCTTTTACAACAGTCCATTCTTCATTCCCTCCTAAATTAGCTGCATAATATGTGAGCAAATTTCCATGCCTAGTTAAAGCTCATTATTCAGTGAAGTCTCAGGGAATTAGGATTTTTAAATCAATTTTTCTCCTTTGCCTTTTAAGCATCTTTCTAATTTAAACTGTCCCAAGGAACACTGATATCATTGTACCCATTAAGTCCTACTTGTTTTTGATAAAATGGCAAAGGAGCATGGATTTTTCACAATGACCATTTTGTGCATATACATTTTTAAATAGTTTTCCTGTAAAAAGTGCTATTGTGGAAAGATACATAGTTTGGCAATTGCAAACTTGCAAATATAATATGTGAAGATTATGACTCAAAAGGATTAAATGTAGAATAAATAGCCAACAAGATAGAGAAGAAAAAGTCTGGGTAAAATGAAGTCTTAAGTTGCCAATCTGTTGCTTAAATATTTTAAGTTTCTTTCTCTAGGGTGATTATTTTGTAGATTTGATTTAAAGATGTATTAAGCATTGTTTGCAGTTGTTGCTTTTCGCTGTTTGCCACCTCAGTCTGTGTCCATGTCAAATCATAATGTGATACTGTCAAATTTATAAATAGAAACCTTTTCTTTTGCTCATTTTTGTGTCCAGCATATCCAAATGCAACCCTGCCAATTAAGGAATTCATATGGAGTACAACTGTTTGATCTAAATCTTAGTGTCTGCATATGATCTCTGTTTCCCACTTGTTTGCAAGATAATTTGTAGCTGGTCAACAGTCAAAATTAATATTACTGTGTTTAAGGAAAAGTGATGGCATTTTTAACCAGATCCAACTTGGAAAAAGAGATTTTTTTTTTCTATCAACAAAGCCATACATATAGAGAGAGACCTAAAAATCTGAAAAATTTAGCAGAGCAAAGTAATATAGAACTGGTCCTAAAGTGGTAAGATTAAACAGTTTTAAATCTATCTGTATTAAAAAAATAATATTCAATACAATGATAAAAAAATCTGAGCTTAAGATTTGATTGGCTTAGAATAAAATTTAGGTTTAGCATTTACTAATTTATAGGGTTTACTTTATAGACACTTCAGTCATATCATTAGAAAAGTGGTAACATTACCTCTTTAGATTAATAAAAGACAAAGTATATATAAAGACAAAAAGTGTAACTCTGTTTAATACCTTCTCTTACTAAAGGCCTCAACTGAATTTTCAAGTTAATTCATCATTTTGTTGTACTGATATAAAGCAAAAGGAAGTAAACTGAATAAAGATTTGAGAGTGCCATATCACATAAAGCATGTGACATTTGCTATTGTTTAGTTTATCAGTTTAGATTTTCACATCTAACCTCTGCAAATTCTAAGATGTTAATTGACTTAAAAGAAATAAACTGGTCAGGGCTTACTCCTGGTACAGGCATGGAGGCAGTGACACTTACCTTTGACACGTTTTTATTTTCTTTTCATCACTCTCCCTTCATATATTCTCATGTGTTATGCAACCAACATGACAATAAATACTTTAATGTCATCATCAAAATGCCAGGATCCAGATTTAAGATTATTACAGTGGGTTTCAAATTCCATTATTTTTAAAATCATGAGAAAGTAATGATGAGAACTCAAGGCAATGGGATCTTAGAAGGGTCAAAATATGCTCTGACCCCTAAGTCTCCCCATCTTGCAGAACACATCTAATTTCTCCATCTGATAACTAATTCAAGAAAGAAACTGCTCGTGGAGAGTTATTTTTTACAGTGGGGTGGGGGGTTGTTCAGCTGTATTTCTCCTCTGAATTTTGAGAAGCATTGTTCCTCAAATTATCTTTTCTTTACTGTCACTACATTATTAGCAAGCAATGGTTGCCTTAGCAACTCTTTAATATGCTGTGACTCTCAAAACCTGTCTTTTCTAGAGAGTCTTCAGACAGGCTTCCTAATGGAACCGAGTTCTTCCTAATAAATATGCAAAAACATCGTTTCTGATTAGAAAACTAATCATGTAGCTTAAATATTTAAAGCATTAAACATTTAAGAGCTACCTACATGTATTTATCAAAAACTAATATATTGTTTTTTAAAAATAATAAATAATCATGATAACATCTACCATTTAATAAGTATTGTATTATTCCAATTATTTTCTTCAATAACCTTAATAGGTTACTTTCATAAATTTATCAAAGACTAAAGTTTATAAGACTTAGTTCAGTAGCATGCTGGTAAATATTTAACAATCAACATTTAGCTTTCTAAAAAAAAATTTTTTTATGTGTATGTTTGTTTATATGCAGTTGCTCAGTCATGTTCGACTCTTTGTGACCCCATGGACTGAAGCAGGCCAGGCTTTCCTGCCCATCACCAATTCCTGGAGCTTGCTAAAATTCATGTCCATCTAGTCAGTGATGACATCCAACCATCTCATCCTCTGTTGTCCCCTTCTTCTGCTACCTTCAGTCTTTCCCAGCATCAGGGTCTCTTCCAATAAAAAGTTCTTCATATCAGGTGGCCAAAGTATGAGATTCTTTGACAGCTGAGCCACCAGGGAAGCCCAACACACACACACACAATATACATAATTTTACTATAAACATTACTAAAATAACTATGTGTAGTACATAATTTGTAAATAATAATTACCTTTGTTTTTAATACAAACCATCTTTTAATACAAGGTACTATTTTATTTTATATGCAGTGGATATCATGTGAAACACTGGGCCAGATGAAGCACAAGCTGGAGTCAAGATTGCCAGGAGAAATATCAATAACCTCAGATAACACAGATGACACCACCCTTATGGCAGAAAGTGAAGAAGAACTAAAGAGCCTCATGGTGAAAGTGAAAGAGGAGAGTTGGCTTAAGTTGGCTTAAAACTCAACTTTCAGAAAACTAAGATCATGGATGGCATCTGATCCCACCACTTCATGGCAAATAGATGGGGAAACAATGGAAAGAGTGACAGACTATTATGGGGGCTCCAAAATCACTGCAGATGATGACTGCAGCCATGAAATTAAAAGAGGCTTGCTCCTTCTAAGAAAAGTTATGACCAACCTAGACAACATATTAAAAAGCAGAGACATTACTTTACCAAAAAGATCCATCTAGTCAAAGCTATGGTTTTTCCAGTAGTCACATATGGATGTGAGAGTTGGACCGGAAAGAAAGCTGAGCACAGAAGAAATGATGCTTTTGAACTGTAGTGTAGGAGAAGACTCTTGAGAGTCCCTTGGACTGCAAGGAGATCCAACCAGTCCATCCTAAAGGAAATCAGTCCTGAATATTCACTGGAAGGACTGATACTGAAGCTGAAATTCCAGTACTTTGGCTACCTGATGCAAAGAACTGACTCATTGGAAAAGATCCTGATACTGGGAAAGATTGAAGGCAAGAGGAGAAGGGGATGACAGAGGATGAGATAGTTGGATGGCATCACCAACTAGATGGACATGAGTTTGAGCAAGCTTTGGAAGTTGGTGATGGACAGGGAGACCTGGCGTGCTGCAGTCCATGGGGTCCCAAAAAGTCAAACGCATCTCAGAAACTGAACAGAACTCTATTTTAAGGTTGTCATTTAATTTTTTTATAATGATTGCAGTTAACAATTGCCTTCCAAATTCCTTGAAAAATTAAGCAATCCGCTTCTGCAATCTAGTGCTCATCTCTAGCTTACCACTATGTTAGTTACTTGCTCAAGTTCAGATTGCTACTATGGACTGTAATATTTAGAAGCAATAGAGATTCTTAGGAGATTCAAACAAATATGGATGCAGGACTTTCAAAAGTTCAAAGAAAGAATTTCCGTTAAAGAGCTGCCTACTCAAGTTTTACTCAAACTTCTATGACATATTACCCTCTACCTCTTATGTCCCTGGTAATTTACTGCTCAGAACCCGGCACTTATTTTCGCTATAATCGTCTGACATAAATATATCTTTAACTCATTCAATGTCAATTCATAACCTAATACCCACTCTCACAGTCAGCCACCTCTTCAGGTTTGACCCTGTCAACCACCTGTCTCTTGACCAAATCTCTTGATGTATTCCTTGGATTTATTCATGCTCTTTCCACCACAGTTCCTCTTTCACCTGCCAGCCTTCACAGCTGCTTTAATAGAAAGTGGGTGCCCTTTGAGGAGCATTGAAAAAAAGAAGTTAGAACATGAAACTCCTCAAAACCAAAGGATTGGAATTGATATACTGGCAGTCCAGTCAAGAAAAGGTTCACCAGTCAGGGCTTACTCCTGGCATAGGTGTGGAGGAAGTGACACTTAACTTTGACACCTTTTATCCCCTTTTCATCATTCTCCCTTCATGTATTCTCAGTTGAGCTGTCTTCCCTTTTTCTTTTAATTTCCTCAGCCTGCACTACTTTTCCTTATGACTAGCTCACATGAAAATATCCCATGAAACTTTTTCTTCTGCCCACGATCTCTGTTAGCATCAGTGGATTATTTCTTTTCCTTCCACAGAATATCGCTTGTGTCTGCTTTATAATCAGTAGTAACACCCTCTTAGGGAAATTTATGCAGTGACCATCACGTGCCAGATGCTAAAATGTGTGCTAGTGACACAGGGATAAACACAACTGGAAAATATTCTGTGACCTAGACAGTACCTTTTGGAAATGCAAAAACTGAGGAGATAATTGCCATTATGTAAATGCTAGAATAGAGGAAATTGTGTTGAAAGAAGAGTGAGTAAACTCGGTTTCTGCTGATCCTCAAATGTCGTAGCACAGGTACCTACTGGTCTGCTTCTACCAGGAACAATCTTAACAGCCACTAAACTGCAACAGTGCCTTAATTCTACCACTAAAATAAAAAATTTAAAGTGCTATTTTTTTAGCCATTATATTTCTTTTATTAATGAATCTGTGGTATCACTTCTGAGTGCTAAAAGCAGAGATGGGATAAGAGACTGTCTGGATTGACGATACACCAAAGGAATCATATTTGGATTCAACATTTATGAAGCATTTACCATAAGCCAGGTACTAGACAGGGATTTTCAAAATGACACTTAGTCCTTCCTACAACCTCTTATTTTCTAGGTGAGAGAACAATCTTATAAATTAAAACTATAACTCATAAGAGCTTAACCATGATAAATGGGAAAAAAATAACATAAATACCACTGTCCTATTTATGTAAGAAGAAAAGAATGGAATGTCATTAGTTCATTGATATCTTAGACAAATATAAAAAGTCACATGTGGTCACTAATAATCACATGTTCTCTATGGAATAATTCTATTGTGGGGCTTACGTAGACAGTATGTGTTTGTTGTGTTGTTAGTGTTAATTTCTACAAGAAATTAGAATTTTCCTTTTATCATTGTTTTGTTCATTTGTTTCTTTGGCTTCTTTTTATAGAAAGAGAAGCACTGTGGACATTGGTTGATACAGGTAAAATCCAAATAATTGCCTTGAAACTTGCATGGCATTCCAATTCAACTTCAAACACCCATGAAATTCAAAGGAGAATAATCTAGCATGAGGCAATACTTGGGTTTAGCCCTTTCTAGTTTTGTAATTGTTTGTTTTTCTTTGCTCTATGAATTCTTTATGATTCAGAATATCAAAAATGCACCAACAGTCGCAATACATAAAAGGTCCTCCACCATGTGCAATCCATGGGGAAAACACCATCAGAGACGAAGGGAGCACTGTGACCTTTCCCAACAAATTCATTCCACGTAGAAAGAAGGACTTTATAGGAGTGGTTTCAATATCATCACAAAGGTCTACATCTCTGAAATATCTGACTCTCTTAGAGTAAAATTTTAATGTAATGATCAAGTAGCCATCAACCTAAAATATTTTTCTTTTTACTTTGTATATTAGGCTACAATTTTTGTTACTAATAAAATATGAAAATTGAAATCAAAGTAATTATATATTCTTTAACCTTGGCCCAGTTTAACACAGAAATAGCAGGTCTATAATCTCAACAAGGTTGTATCGTCTGCTATGTTCCTAAAAACCATAGACATGAATTTATACTTACATACAGTAAAATAAATTCAGTATTTATGAAATAACTTCACACACTCTTATGATATGCCATGAATATTGTGAAGGACATAAGTAATCTTAAAACCAATGAACCTATAAAACAAAACTCTATCACGTAGCTAGTATGTCAAGGAAATATATCTGGAATTGTACCTACCCAGAATAGTTTAAAAGAGCTTTAAATTTTTAAAATTATATGTGAAGTCCTGCTGGGGAATCATGAATTTTAACTTATTTTGGATTTGTTACAAAAAAACGAACATATAAATGTACAACATAGGAAAACAAGTTATTTTCCTGGTATTTTAAGTCATCTGAAAGACAGGGCAGATTTTTAAAGAATGCTTCATATCTTGTTTTCTTTCATTTGATAGTGTTCTTTTAAAGAGATTGAAAAAGACTAGAATTCATTACAAGTCCTTAATTGCCAGTTTCTCCACAAAATAGATGTTTATGTGCAGGCTTCAGAATAGCTACCATTCATTTGAGGGAGATCTTGTGCAGCCGAAGTTTAAATAAACAGCAATGTTTTACTAAGTTTGCAAAAGCGTAATTAGTCCTAGAGGCACAATATTTTTAAGCGTCAAACACTTGTTCTCCAGCTGTACTATTTGGATCTGTAGTTTTAGAAGCGGCTTATAGCTGTCTCATTGAAGTCCAAGCCTTTCCGTGACTGACAAGCACTTTCACTATGTGTGTGCTCACAGAAACAGAACAATGCCTTGCTGCTACTTCTTTGATAGGGGCATTTGCAGCCTTATTTTTTGTTTTTAGTTCAGCAGTGCATATAAACACTTCCAAATGGATTCCACTGGGGCCCAGGAGCGTTAATTTGTGTTTGTTCTGTCATGCAATTATATTAAAGAAATATCAGGAAATTCACAGGTGGGCAGAAACGGTTGTTTAAACATATCTTTTCTACAATACTGTGTGAGAATCTGCAGGGGATCATAGTATTCATTCTCCTTTTTAAGAAAAATACCCTAGCGAACACCATTTTAAAGTGCTTGAAGGTTTTAGGTTATAAATAACAGATTTTTTAAAAACATCTTTCATGTATATAAATGAATAACAAAGACAGCATTTATAAAATAGACTCACTTTAAGAGTTTTGTAAGTAACCCAGCATTCTTATTGCAGCTGGTTCAGATGACACCTTCTTGAGATTGACCCTCCATTCGCTGGCCATGGCATTAAATGTTGGCCATGATATACTGACAGTCCAAGGGGTCTGTTATGTGGTCACAAAGAGTCGGACAGGACTGAACCCCCAAGTGAGCAAGCAAGCAAGGATACTTCTAAAGGAGACCATAGAGACCACATTTTGTGATTTAGAAAGTGAATATACCTACAATGACATTCATCTGAAGCCATACAAATTGTGATTATTTCCATAAAGCATTAAAATATATATTATATCACTTGGTCCAAATTCATCACTTCCACTTAAGGGGAAAAAACATGATACAAAAATAGATGATAGATAGATAGATAGTAGATAATTGAAACCCTTTGTATATGACAACAGACTCCTTGATTCCATTTATTTGTTGCTGTTGCTAATGCTGATCCAACTCAGAATATCATTTCCTCCTATTTCCACAGTTGAAATATTAGGCTTCCCTCATAGCTCAGTTGGTAAAAAATCTGCCTTCAGTGCAGGAGACCCAGGTTCAAAACTGGCTCGGGAAGATCCTCTGGAGAAGGAAATGGAAACCCACTCTAGTATTCTTGCCTGAAGAATCTCATGGACAGAGTTGCCTGGCAGGCTACAGTCCACAGGGTCGTAAGAGGTGAACACAACTTAGCAACTAAAGAGAGAAAGAGAGAGAGATGTTTAAAAATAAACCAAATACTACCACCTTCCTTAATTTCCCATTGTTACTAAAATGGCAGAAACTTCCTCTCTTGACATTGAAATTTTGAGAACAAGAATCCTGTCTTTTCCCCTTTAAATCCGTGTCACATAGTAGATGCTCAAATACTGAGTATGATAAATGATTTCATCCCTACCCTACACTAAGAACAAAAAGAGAGATATTATAAGATCTCAGATGATCTTGTCATAGGCTCTTTATCATATTTCTACTAAATTACTTTCCAAAATATGCTCTAGGCTTCTGACTCTAAAAAGCCAAATAATCTCCTCTCTGTATCATGACAATTTTATGATGATGTAAAAGAATAATAAAAATATAAATCCATGATATCAAAGAGGATGTCAAAGAAGACAAAAATGGAAAGAAATCCGATGGAAGTGCAGTGACTGATTAGGCATAGTGTGATAACTGCAGCTGGAACCCTGAGGCCTGAAATATGTGCAAGAGGAACTAGAGACAAGGAAATAATCATGCTTTCAGGTATAAATCTATAGGTCTAGAATAATGATAAACTACTGTAAAGTTTATTTTGGGAGGGTTGGCATAAGCTACATTTTGCAAAGACAAATCAGATCTGGAGAAATGTTTAGAATATTTGTTAAAGACACAGGTTTAATGAGTCCATTATATAAAAAGTTCTTATAAATTTATTTTTGAAAGTAAAAAGAGCAGTTGAATTATGGGCAAAAGATATGAAAACGGTCAGTTCAAACAAGTAATTACAAATTTAGTTTAGTATATACAAAAATTAAAATTTAAATATCAATAAAACTTTATTATTAGTTTTTGGCCATGCCACATGGCATGCAAGATCTTAGTTCCCTCACCAGGGATAGAACGTGTGTCCCCTGCATTGGGAGTATGGAGTCTTCCCTGGTCTACCAGGGAAGTCCCAATAAAACATTATTTTTCATCCATACATTATATTTTATCCATCAGTTCAGTTCATTTCAGTCACTCAGTCATGTCCGACTCTTCGCGACCCCATGGACAGCAGCATGCCAGGCCTTCCTGTCCATCACCAACTCCCGGAGCTCACTGAAACTCATATCCATCTAGTAGATGATGCCATCCAGCCATCTCATCCTCTGACATCCCCTTCTCCTCCTGCCCCCAATCCTTCCCAACATCAAAGTCTTTTCCAATGAGTCAACTCTTCGCATGAGGTGGCCAAAGTACTGGAGTTTCAGCTTTAGCATCATTCCTTCTGAAGAAATCTCAGGGCTGATCTCCTTTAATATGGACTGGTTGGATCTCCTTGCAGTCCAAGGGACTCTCAAGAGTCTTCTCCAACCCCACAGTTCAAAAGCATCAATTCTACGGCGCTCAGCCTTCTTCACAGTCCAACTCTCACATCCATACATGACCACAGTAAAAACCATAGCCTTGACTAGATGGACCTTTGTTGGCAAAGTAACGTCTCTGCTTTTGAATATGCTATCTAGGTTCATCATAACTTTCCTTCTAAGGAGTAAGCATCTTTTAATTTCATGGCTGCAATCACCATCTGCAGTGATTTGGGAGCCCAAAAATAAAGTCTGACACTGTTTCCACTGTTTCCCCATCTATTTCCCATGAAATGATGGGACCAGATGCCATGATCTTACTTTTCTGAATATTGAGCTTAAAGCCAACTTTTTCACTCTCCTCTTTCACTTTCATCAAAAGTGTCATAATTAAAAATTGCTAACCCTATACTTTCATACAGCTATTAGAAATTATATAGCTTATAAATCAACTATACTTCAATAAAATAAATTTTTTAAAAGAAATTATATGGCTTAATTATATGTATGAACATAGGAAGATGTTAATGATGCATATATAATAGAAAACATGGGTTTCAACAGACCATGTGTCACGTAATTTTCTGTTTTGTAATAGCTATGCGCGCATTCACACATACACATGTGTATGTGCGTGGGTGTGGGCACAGAATGAAAGACAGAAAAATGACATCATACTCTGTCTAGATGGGATTTCACTACTTTGAAATCAGAAAATTACAAAGCTACTCTCATTTCTTTTTAAAGTGACTATGTGTTATCACTCAAATGTTGAATATGCTTATATTTTCTGTACTTAGCACTGTACCTAATTGTGTGGTGTCTGAAATGTTCTTTTCGTCTTTCAGAGCAACCATTCTCATTGAGACAAGAATAGATGTATTTTAAACTATAAAACCAATGCAAACCATTGCTAATAATAAGTCAAGAGGTACAAGTTATATATGCTACCTGAATTCACAGGAGAGAAGACTGTTGATTTTCAGTTAGAATCCTTAACATTCACTTATTCATGTCACTGAAAAGTGCTGAGTTCTCAGTTTTTATCAGTTGTTGGTGAGTCCTAGAAACATGAAATGTAAAATAGATTTTCTGACCTCAAGGATCTCAAAGGGAAGACAAATGGTTATAGAAAGGAGGACAATACATCAAAATATACACAATAATATAAATAAGCTCCAGAGGATCTTATCTGTTTGGGTGGACTATGTAATAAGAATGCTTAGTTCAGCACTTTCGTTAACTTCTTGGGAGCAAGACTGTTCACAGTCTCACTATCACACCCTAAACACACACACACCTCCACCCCACCACCACCCCCACCTCCCCACCACCCCCACACTAAAAGTGTGACTGGTGCAATTCACTAGTTTCCACAGTATCCTATGTCTCCCAACTTATTTTATATCAATAATAAGAGTGATCATTCTTCCCACATCAGTCCTGTACTTTGTCTTAATTCTTAGTTGTTTCAAATCTCTAGAGGGGAAAATGGAGATTATGGTTCCCACTTTAAAAGCAGCCCAAAATTATTGATAAAGAGATAAAACAATCTCAAAATGAGAGTAACAAAAAGAATTGAGCGAAGTATACTTGGGCAAAAGAAACGGGTTATTATCTTGAAATCAATGGCATATTTTTACAATAATGTATAATAGTTACTGTACTACACCAGGAAAGCTGGGATCTTTCCTTGTATTGTTTAATATAATCAGTACTCTCTCACTTTACAAGCAAGTAAATTGGAGCTCAGAGAGTTTAAATAAACCAACCAAGACACAGTAAGCAGTTAGATTAATGTTCAAACCCAGATCTGTCTAGCATCAAACTCCATACTCTTTATATTAAATCACAATGTTTTCTAGTAACTTTTTTCCAAAATATCTTCTTTAACAAAAAACATATTCTTAAGTGCTTAATAATGCTAGAAACTTAATTAGGTATTGTGAATGAATAAGCCAAAGTCTCTTTATTTAATAATCTTATTTTCTAACCAATTTCTCTCAATATGCCCTGTTATTTCCCTTCACTAATCTAAAATAATACAATGAAATAAATGAACATAAACTACTAGTACAGAAATAAATGGGTAGATGTAGGACACTTTGATTTTTTTCAGACAAAAGCATTCTATGAATTTAAGGTAGTCAGTTGTGTCTGACTCTCTGCGACCCCACGGACTGTAGCCTACCAGGCTTCTCCATCCATGGGATTCTCCAGGCAAGAATAATGGAGTGGAATTATTATGAAATGACATAAAAGTTCTATGACTCATTTTGTCATGTAGTTTACTTTTCAAATGTAGACTTCCATACTTCTATTTTGCTCAGTTTGAAAATTTGTTCATTTTTTAAAGTCATTAAATACATAGATTGCCAGTTCACTTGCATTAAATTAGCATGAGATCACAAGGACCCTACTTCAAAAGGATTTACACAAAGAGACAACAGTTCAATGTAGAGCTGCAGAGCTGCAATTCTAGGCATATTTTCATCTTGGCAAAGGGCACACTCCATCTTAAACACACAGTGCTGAGGAGCAAGGAATCCATGTGAATCGATTGTGATTTATTATGTTGCAATTTAATCTATAATTTTGTGCATTCTGGGAAACTTTGTGAAAAACCTAGATGGTGTACTTAAAGATAAGAACCAAGGAAAATCACTTTTGTCCAAAATAATGTTGATGTTTACTCTTTATTAGCTCTTATCTGGAGAGAGAAAAGTATTGTAATTATTCATTTTATACACAAGAAATGTCAAAGCCATTGCAATTTTCCCTATTTTTCTCCATTTCAGTGATATTTGTGCATGTGCTCTAAGCTTTGTTTCAGTTCAGTTCAGTTTAGATACATTAATTTATGATATTTTATATGTATTATTATGTTAACATGATAAATTTTCAGCTCAATTTGAGTATAAACTTCTGATAAGGCCGAAATTTTACACTTTGCCCAAGGACAATGAGTTTGGAATTTTAAAATTGGGATCAAGTTAAAATACCAACACTTTTAGAACAAGCTTATAAACAGAGGGGAGTGATAAGGGACAGAACTATTAGGTTTATTGCATCATCCAAAAGGAAGGGACTTTAATCAAATGTATATAATGCTTCTTTATGGAGAAGAATCGGTATATGAAGAAATCCCTAAAATAGTATGCAATAAAAGGATCAACCAAGAAACTCAATGATTTTGCACTGGGAGAGAAAGAATTATTAGAAAATTAGTAGGATAAAAATGCACTGAGGATAACAGCACAAAGAAGGGAGCAGAAAGGGGTTAGATTTTGACTGAAAAATAGAAAGGAACATGGGACAGAGACTCCCATGTGTCTCAGTAGTAAAGAATCCACCTGCCAATGCAGGAGACAAAAGCTATGCAGGTTCTATCTTTGGGTCAGGGAGATCCCCTGGAGAAGGAAATGGCAACCCACCCCAGTATTCTTGCTGGGAAAATTTCATGGACAGAGGAGCCTGGTGGGCTACAGTCTGTGGAGTCGCAAAGAGTTGGACACGACTGAGAGGCTGAGCATGCACATCATGAAACAGAAAATGAGATATTTAAATGAATCAGACTTTGTTTAATTTTGGTTTATCAAGGGTTTATTGACATGCTGAGGTTGTCATTACTCGAGAGATTCCTGGTATAGTCAATATGGTAAATAGAATGTAAAAGACTTCAGAAAGTCTTATACCTAGGAAACAGCTTAAGTTCTGTTTGGCCCAGCCTTTTCTCTAAACTTTCATATATACCATTTATCAGAGAAGGCAATGGCACCCCACTCCAGTACTCTTGCCTGGAAAATCCCATGGACTGAGGAGCCTGGTAGGCTGCAGTCCACTGGGTCGCTGAGAGTTGAACACAACTCAGTGACTTCACTTTCACTTTTCACTTTCATGCATTGGAGAAGGAAGTGGCAACCCACTCCAGTGTTCTTGCCTGGAGGATCCCAGGGACAGGGGAGCCTGGTGGGCTGCTGTCTATGGGGTCCCACAGAGTCAGACACGACTGAAGCGACTTAGCAGTAGCAGCAGCATGATTCAAATAGCTAAAACAACATCTGTCTATCATAAATAACTTGATAAAATACTAACACACCCAGGTGAGAAATGACAGGACTTCAGATAGACTAAAACTCTCCAACTAAAATTCACCAAAGGAAGTTTTCAGGTCCTTTTGACCACTGATATATGTACACTTGGCATATAAAAGTGTTCAGTAAATTCTTGTTAAATGAATGAATAAAGGAGAATATAAGAAATAAATGAAGGAATAAACTTAGAATATTTTGACAAAACATCCAATAAGGACTGTCAATAGTTTGTTTTTTTTTCTTTTTTGGTAGAAATACATGAATTAACAAATGTAAAATGCTCATGACAGTACCTAGAAATTAGTAAGTGCTCTTAAGTATTGGTTAAAATTATTATTTATTCATGAAAAAGGTAGACATTAAGGATAATAAGTTTGGAAAACAAACTGACTCAGAGTTGTTGGATAAAATTTAGAAAATAAACATTTTCTAAAGAGGCCTGGAAAACTCAAATGGAATCTAGAAGGACTGAGTGTCTTGGTAACCAGGAACTGTAAGCCTCATAGTAAGGCAGGTTTCTCACAAAGCTCAGTTTGAGAGTTGGTATCTGATTGTTAGCAATGAGTTCAGTTTCAATGAAGATTTTACTCAATGGCTGGAACATATAGTTCAGTTCAGTCCAGTGACTCAGTCCTGTTCGACTCTTTGTGACCTTATAAACCATAGCATGCTAGGTCTCCCTGTCCATCACCAACTCCTAGAGTCGACCCAAACCCATGTCCATTGAGTCAGTGATGCATTCCAATCATCTCATCCTCTGTCATCCCCTTCTCCTCCTGCCCTCAATCTTTCCCAACATGAGGGTCTTTTCAAATGAGTCAGCTGTTCACATCAGAAGGCCAAAGTACTGGAGTTTAAACTTCAACATCAGTCCTTCCAATGAATATTCAGGACTGATTTCCTTTAGGATTGATTGGTTTGATCTCGTTTCAGTCCAAGGGACTGTCATGAGTCTTCTCCAACACCACAGTTCAAAAGCATCAATTCTTCTGCGCTCAGCTTTCCTTATAGTCCAACTCTCACACCCATATATGACCACTGGAAAAACCATAGCCTTGACTAAATGGACCTTTGTTGGCAAAGAAATGTCTCTGCTTTTGAATATGCTATCTGGGTTGGTCACAACTTTCTTTGCAAGGAGTAAGCATCTTTTAATTTCATGGCTGAAGTCCCCATCTGCAATCATTTTGGAGCCCAAAAACTAAAGCCTGACCCTGTTTCCACTGTTTCCCCATCTATCTCCCATGATGTGATGGGACCGGATGCCATGATCTTAGTTTTCTGAATGTTGAGCTTTAAGCCAACTTTTTCACTCTCCGCTTTCACTTTCATCAAGAGGCTCTTTAGTTCATTTCAGTTTCTGCAATAAGGGTGGTGTCATTTGCATATCTGAGGTGATTGATATTTCTCCCAGCAATCTTGATTCTAGCTTGTGCTTTATCCAGGCCAGCATGCCTCATGATGTTCTCTGCATATAAGTTAAATAAGCAGGGTGACAGTATACAGCCTTGACGTACTCCTTTTCTACTTGGAACCAGTCTGTTGTTCCATGTCCAGTTTAGTTGCTTTCTGACCTGCATACAGGTTTCAGGAATATATGGAATCAGTTCAGTTCAGTCGCTTAGTCATGTCCGACTCTGCGACCCCATGAATCGCAGCACGCCAGGCCTCCCTGTCCTTTACCAACTCCCGGAGTTCACTCAGACTCACTTACATCGAGTCAGTGATGCCATCCAGCCATCTCATCCTCTGTCATCCCCTTCTCCTCCTGCCCCCAATCCTTCCCAGCATCAGAGTCTTTTCCAATGAGTCAACTCTTCACATGAGGTTGCCAAAGTACTGGAGTTTCAGCTTTAGCATCATTCCTTCCAAAGAAATCCCAGGGCTGATCTCCTTTAGAATGGACTGGTTGGATCTCCTTGCAGTTCAAGGGACTCTCAAGAGTCTTCTCCAACACCACAGTTCAAAAGCATCAACTCTTTGGTGCTCAGCCTTCTTCACAGTCCAACTCTCACATCCATACATGACCACAGGAAAAACCATCCTTGACTAGACAAACCTTAGTTGGCAAAGTAATATGTCTGCTTTTGAATATACTATCGAGGTTGGTCATAACTTTTCTTCCAAGGAGTGAGCATCTTTTAATTTCATGGCTACAATCACCATCTGCAGTGATTTTGGAGCCCCAAAAGATAAAGTCAGACACTGTTTTCACTGTTTCCCCATCTATTTCCCATAAAGTGATGGGACCGGATGCCATGATGTTCGTTTTCTGAATGTTGAGCTTTAAGCCAACTTTTTTATTCTCCTCTTTCACTTTCATCAAGACACTTTTTAGTTCCTCTTCACTTTCTGCCATAAGGGTGATGTCATCTGCATATCTGAGGTTATTGATATTTCTCCCAGCAATGTTGATTCCAGCTTGTGTTTCTTCCAGTCCAGCATATGGAATAAATAATTAAAAAAAAAAAAAAAAAAAAACAGCCTTCACAATAAAGTGGGGCTGTCCTTAAAGGACCTGAATGAGAACAGGATTCCCTGCAAAATCATCAGAGAAAGCATTAAAACACATCTCCATAGGGTAGCATATAGAGCACCCTTCTGCTCACCACTTTTGACTTGCTGCTCCCCACTCTTACTCAACTAAAGAGACAATTACTTGCCATCAACCTACCTGGGGATAGATAGCAGAGAAGGCTTAAATTTATTGTCTTTCTATATACATTTGTTGAAAAATTTGTTCAGCATGCAAATCTGTTGTTATAGAAGAGAATTATTTTTACCAGCAAAAGTAATAATTGGCCCTCTGTATCCATAGATTTAACCATATTTTTATATTTTAAAAATATCTGAAAAAAATCCAGAAACTTCCCAAACTTTAAACTTGAATTTGCTACATGCCCAGCACAATGAGTCCATGCAGATGATTTCATAGGCAGGCACGTCCTTCCTGTAGCCTCCTAATATTCCACAGATTCTCAGTCTCTCTCTTGCATTTGTTTTGAGCTACTTGTGTTGTGGGCACCCTTTGTTTCTGTGGGGAAAAAAAAGAATCCTAAAATGCAATCCCTCAAAGGCCAAGGGAACCAGTAAATTGTTATGTCTCAATAAGGAAATAAAAATCTTAAGTCTTTTGGGAAGTGGCATGCAGCTTGCCAAAGTAGGTTGTGAGGTAAGAATGTATTGAGCATGTATGTGAGAAGGCAGAAAGGAGGCTAAAATTCATGGAAATGTTAGTGCTTCCCTTACAATGGCAAAAATGGTCTCTCTGGTTTGTGATAAAGTGCTTACAAAGATGAGAAAGCATTAAATGTGGCTAGAGGAATTTTCCTTACTCTGGTGTTATGTGTCAACATAGCAGGTCACATGATCAATCCAGGTCTCCACTAGCAAGCAAACAATCCCCAGGCCCTTAAAAACAAGACCAAAAATTGCCTACCCATGTTCTGGCACCACAGTGAGAAGACTTGGGTGATGGATGTCTTGTTCTTAGAATGGTTCTGCCAGTGCTTTGCTCCCAAAGTAAAGAAATGCCTTGGAGAAAAGGGACTGACATTCGAAGTTCTCCTCATAACTGATAATGTTCCTGGGCATTCCCAATCTCTCTGCTTCACCAAAGAGAACATGGAAATGATGTTCCTGCATCTAAGCACTATGTAACTGCTGCAGACACTTCATCAAATGTGTTAAGGCAACTTACATCTACCTCACCTTTGGGAGGGTTTGTCCTGTCCTTCATGCTAACCTTGGTGGCAGCATCATGGATTTATGAAAAAACTTTACAATTGCAGGTACAATCTTCTTATGGCATAGGTTATAGATGCTGTTAAGTCCAAGACAGTCAATGTGTGCTAGAAGTCTTACAGAGCTAAGTGGTCGTTGATTCCAGGGTGTTCTCCAATATGGATGCAGAAGTCAAGAAGATCTTGAAGGTTGCAAGGTAAGTTGCTGAAGAAGGCTTCTCTGGCACAACTGAGGACAATGTCAAAGAACTCACAGAAGAGCATAGTGTGAAGATCTACTGAAGTCCTTTGCAGAGGATGACGATGATTAAGGTTTACAGGAGGCAGAGTCATCAATGTGGGCACTTGAAGATTTTTCAGCAGTTTTTAAATTAGTGCAAAAATTAGAGGATGTTATCTTGAGTATGATCCTTCTATGGAAAGAATCCTCTGTGTCACCTGAAAGATAATAACATCTCAATGCAAAATGTGTCTGAGGATGCAAAGAAAAAGAGCTACTTACAAAGATGTTTCTCACTAATGCATTTGCAATTGTGAGGCCTTGCCCTTCAACCTTGAAGATCCTCAGCCTTCAACTGCCACAGATCCTGACATTAGTATTACTGATCCCTCTCCAAAGCATCAATGTCTGCAATCGAAACCCAGTTCTTCAAACATAGGTAATTCCTCTGACATCCTGTCAGAAGGTTCAGGTTAGCCTGGTGTCTCACACTTCCCTTTAGTGCCACATACCATATCATCACTGTAGGTACCAATTGCCATCAATATCATTGTCTGAGAGTTATCAAGAGAGAAGAGCCAGAGTTTTGGTGTTGCAGTCAGTTTGTGTGTGTGTGTGTGTGTGTGTGTCTGTGTGTCTGTGTGTCTGTGTGTCTGTGTGCGTCTGTGAGTGAGAGAGAGATAATGAATTTATATTTTCTTCATTTATGTTTTTATATGTACTTGTATCTTAATTATTCCATGTTTTATTCTATTTATTTCCCCTTCCAGTCATTAAAGGAAAGTTAACTTTAAGTGTTGAAAGAATTAAAGAAAACATTATACTGTTGCTGATATGCTCTATGTAGTTAGGCCTATAAGATTCTTGTATCTTTGGACTTCCCAGGTGGTACCGTGGATGGGGCTTCCCAGGTAGCACAGCTGGGAAAGAATTGACCTGCAATGCAGGAGACTCCAGTTCTATTCCTGGGTCAGGAAGTTCCCCTGGAGAAGGAATAGGCTACCCACTCCAGTATCTCATGCTTGCCTGGTGGCTCAGATGGTAAAGAATCCACCTGCAATGCAGGAGACCGGGGTTTGATCTCTGGGTTGAGAAGATCACCTCGGGGAGGACATGGCAACCCACTTCAATATTCTCGCTTGGAGAATCCCTACGGACAGAGGACCCTGGCGGGCTATAGTCCATGGGGGTCAGAGAGAGTCAGACACGACTGAGCAACTAAGCACAGTATAGCACAGTGGATAAGAATCTGCCTGCCAATGCAGTTACATAGGTTCAGTCCTGGCTCCAGAATATTTCACTTGCTGCAAGGCAATTAAACCCATGTGCTACAACTACTAAGCCCATACTCTAGAGCCCCAAAACTGAAACTACTGAGTCCACATGCTGCAACTACTGAAGCCATGTGCCTAGAGCGTATGCTCCACAGCAAAAGAAGCCACCACAATGAGAAGACCTAACACTGCAACAGAATAGCCCCTGCTCACTGCAACTCGAGAAGGCCCATATGCAGCAACAAAGACCCAGCCCAACCAAAAATAAGTGAATAAATAATTAATTTTAAAAATCCTCGTATCTGTATTAAACACGTAAAGATCTTTTTTGGTCATTATTCCCTAAACAACACAGTATAAAAACTATTTATGTAACATGACATTGTATTAGGTTATTATAAGTAATTTAGAGATGATTTAAAGTATATGGGAGGATATTCATAGGTTATATATAAATGTGACATCATTTCACATAAAAGTCTTGAACCTCTGCAAATTTCAGTACCTGAAGGAGTCCTAGAATCCCCATCCCCTGGGGATTCTAAGGGACCTGTTGTTATGTGAAAGCAAGTTTGCAATTTTAATGACATGTTCTCATAGTCGTTAGATCATATTTTTATGCTGTGCTGTGCTTAGTCTCTCAGTTGTGTTTGACTCTTGGCGACCCCAAGGACTGTAGCTTGCTAGGCTCCTCTGTCCATGGAATTCTCCAGGCAAGAATACTGGAGTGGGCAGCCATTCCCTTCTCCAGGGGATCTTCCTGATTCAGGGATGGAGCCCACATTTACTGTACTGCAAAAAGCAGCCAGATAGGAAAACAGAAATGCAGGACCTTAGCATAAAAATCCCTGGAGAAGAAAATGGCAGCCCACTCCAGTATTCTTTCCTGGAGAATCCCATGAATGGAGGAGCCTTGCAGGCTACAGTCCATGAGGTTGAAAGGAGTCGGACACAACTGAGTTACTAACACTTTCACTTTTTCACTATTGTACCTATTTAGAAGCAAGCTTGCAATTTTAGTGATATGTTCTCATGGTTGCTAGATTGTATTGTTATCCTAAGGCCCTGAATTTCTGTTTTCCTACCTGGCTGCCTTTGTTTGCACTCATTTTTGGCCAACATAATTGCTCAGAGATTATTCCTACCTAGAGCACCCTTCTCTGGGCTTAAGAAACAGAGGCATTGCTGGAAATCTCTTCCAGCACTAGTCTTGGGAATGCTATTTTTCAGCAGTGAAGGGAATGAACATAGCTTCAAAGTGTAGTCACCATTTTTTCAATTGTCCTATCCTTGCAAGTTCTCAGCTCTTCGATTTGGGGAAACATCAAGAACTGATTTTTAAAGCACTTTTCTACTCTCTTCCACATGCTTTACTGTCCTCTCCTTAGAGATATGTATTTCCTCTTGACACCATTTTTTAAAACATCCTCTTTAAAAAAGCATGCTCTATTTTACGCAATGAGGAGAAACTGTCTTTTCACTTTCATGTAAATGTATATTTTGATCAATTTATGGGATATTTTCAGGGTGACTATTTTTATTTTAATCATACAGAATAATGAACTGATATATTATTTCTGTTTGGTATAATTCTGTTGCTTTTTTGTTTACTAAATAGTAATGACAGACATACTGATTCCCACAGATAACAGATACCATTTTTATTTTTACAAATAATATGTGGAAATGGTTTGATAGATGTGATAAAAAGATAATGATAAGCCTTTATTTTGTAATGCTATTAAATGATTCATTCCTTTAAAATCACTATAGTCTAAAATATGTAACTGTGACCCTAAAGTAAGCTCCACTTTGGTGACTATCTTTAATTTTTGCTATTTATATTAAAAACTGAATTTTGAATTTTATTTTGTATCTTAAAAATGACTTCAAATATACACAGCACAATAGTTAGCATCTATAATGCAAAATATAATAGCACAAATCATATGAAAACATATATTAGAACTTCAGAGAGGTTGGTGTATTCCATTGAAACAAATTTTTAACAGCATTCTATTAACATTTGTTCATAATAAGATAAGTCAAAGATTGGGAAGAGATATTTGTACCATGAAAAGCTTGATGAAGCATTATTATCTATTATATATTAAGGATTCACAAAAATGTTAAATAATACAATTAGAGAAAATACCTAAATAGATATTTACTATAAGAAGAAACATTAATGAAACAATAATCTTTAAAAGGACCTTGTGAGAAACATGAAAATGAATGTTAAGACTGCAATGAGATACCTTTTACACTTAGCAGATCAGTAAACAATTTTGACAAAATCAAGTATCTGTAAGACTGGAGTGGCTTCCCAGATAACTCAGCTGATAAAGAATTCACCTGCGATGCAGACTCCAGTGCAATTCCTGGGTCAGAAAGTTGCCCTGGAGAAGGGATAAGCTACCCACTCCAGTATTCTTGCCTGGGGAATCCCCGTGGACAGAGGAGCCAGGCAGTCTACAGTCCATGGGTCTCAAAGAGTCGGACACAACTGAGCCCCTAAGCACATAAGACTGGAGGAAGAAAAACACTGCTATTAACAACATAACTTATCTAAACAACAGCTGAAAACATTTGGCATAATTTCTTACTATGATATATGCTATAAGCAATGATTCCATTTCTGTGGATATATTCTGGAGAAATTTTTGAATTTTTAATTAGTAAACAATCACTAGAATGTTTTTAATAGTATTATTCAAAATAGCAAAATCCAGAACCAATCCAAATATCTTTCAAAAGGAAATTGAGTGGATAATTTGAGGTAAATTCATACAATAAATTAACCCATGCAAATGGAGAATCAATGAATAATAGGTTCATGCATCAACATGGATGAATTTTTGAGGGTGATAAGTTGAGTTCATAACAAAGGCTTTACATACTGAGATATCATTTTGATGAAGTTCAAAAATTGCCAATATTGAAAAATATATTGTTTTGTAATAGTCTATATATATGATTAAAGTCTATAAACAAGTATATGATAAACTAAAAATTCAGAATAAGAATTGTTTGTGTGAATGAGAGATGCATTGAAGGAAGTATGTATAAGAAACTGAAACAATATTGGCTTGATCTATTTCTTAAGTAGAAAGCTAGAACCATTTCTGCTTTCATTATTATACTTCATAATTTACCATTTCATACGTGTGTGTGTGTGTGTATGCACTCAGTCATGTCCATCTCTTTGTGACCCCATGAACTGCAGCCCATCAAGCTTCTGTGTCCATAGAAGTTTTCAGGCAAGAATACTAGAGTGGTTTGCCACTTCCTACTCCAGGGAATATTGCCAATCCAGGAATCGAACCTGAGTCTCCTAATTTGAGAGGAGACTCTACCACTGCATCACCTGGAAAGCCCATATTATAGCTATACACACACACACACACACACACTATATATATATATACATATGTAACATTCTTATACATATTTGTATATATCAAATACTACATAATAACGCTAAAAAAAGGAGTATGGTAGCTTGCTTTAACAAATAGATGACTTGACTTGTGTATGTTCTGAACATAGGAGAACATTAATCCAGCATTCAAAATTCATAGAATAACCAGCATTAGATGTTAAGAACTGATAGGTTTTCATTCACTGAATGCCTTGAAAGATAGGAAAATTAAATTTTTTCCCCTGAAGTATAGTATATACTACATGGATAGTCAAGACATAGAACTTTCCAAACCTACAAACCCTTTTAACAAACTTCCCATAACATGTGCTTCTAGGCTGGTCTAGTGTGATGTGATCTGTCCAGGCTGACACAGCTCTAGACCACAGGCAGCGGGCAGGGAAGGAAGGGAAGATGTTAAATTACATGTTATACAAAGGCCTATAAGGTGTTTCTAACAGCAGGATTACCCAAATCAATTATATTTTCTCTGTAATGGAGTAAGTAGATGAATCTCAGTAGTGGCCAACAGAAATTAATACATTTCAGCTACTAAGTAGACAATAAATATCATCCAATTGCTAGAGCTGTTTTGGATTTGGATCATTTCCATAACTTAACCTCCTTATAGCCTGTGAAAGTCCCAGCTATGTTATCATCACACTGTTTCTGTGGGGTTTGGCTTCCAAGCCAAGATTCTGTCTTCCTTACACATCTATATTTAGATCTTCCTTCACATCAATATTTAGAAGAAATATCTATTATTTGAGTTAAAAAGCCTCTGAGACATAGTCTTGCTGTAACTGCATCAATAATCACAATAATGTTTCACAACATATATGGATACTGTAATATACTTACACATTGCCCACATATGTGCTTCTTTGTATATTCATATATAATTTAAAATGCAATGTATTATTATACTTCCTAAAAACTAAATTAATATCTCACTTCAAAAGTAAACCCACACATGACAAAAATAGTTAGCTGTAAAAGTGTCATATAACGGCCTCTCTGGTTGCTCAGTGGTAAAGAATCCACCTGCCAATGCAGGAGACACGGGTTCTATCCCTGATTCAGGAGAATCCCACATGCCACAAAGCAACTAAGCCCCCTGTGCCAAAACGATAAGCCTGCACCTAGAACACAAGAGCTGTAACTACTGAGCCCGCTGCCACAGCTACTGAAGCCCACATGCCCTAGAGCCTGTGCTGCGCAAGAGAAGGCACCAGACTGAGAGCCTTGTACATTGCAACTAGACAGTACTTTCCACCCGCTGCAGCTAAAGAAAAGTCTGCACAGCAATAAAGATCCAGCACGGCCAAAAATAAAAATAAACAGAATAAAATAAAAATATCCTATTAAGCTCATCCCTTAAAAAATATAACACATGAGGAAAAGTAAAATCTTTTCTCAACTTAATCTCTGAATTCATTCTCCAAAAGTAACCACAGAGTTATTATCTTTCCAAAAATAACTCTTCTGTGAATACACCCACTTATTATCTCTTTTTCAGACTGAGAAACCTGTATACAGGTCAGGAAGCAACAGTTAAAACTGGACATGAAACAACAGACTGGCTCCAAATAGGAAAAGGAGTACGTCGAGGCTGTATACTGTCACCCTGCTTATTTAAACTTTATGCAGAGTACATCATGAGAAATGCTGGACTGGATGAAGCACAAGCTGGAATCAAGATTGCCAGGAGAAATATCAATAACCTCAGATATGCAGATGACACCACCCTTATGGCAGAAAGTGAAGAGGAACTAAAAAGCCTCTTGATGAAAGTGAAAATGGAGAGTGAAATAGTTGGCTTAAAGCTCAACATTCAGAAAATGAAGATCATGGCATCCGCTCCCATCTCTTTATGGGAAATAGATGGGGAAACAGTGGAAACAGTGTCAGACTTTATTTTGGGGGCTCCAAAATCACTGCAGATGGTGACTGCAGCCATGAAATTAAAAGACACTTACTCCTTGGAAGGAAAGTATGGCCAACCTAGACAGCATATTCAAAAGCAGAGACATTACTTTGCTGACTAAGTTCCGTCTAGTCAAGGATATGGTTTTTCCTGTGGTCATGTATGGATGTGAGAGTTGGACTGTGAATAAGGCTGTGTGCTAAAGAATTGATATTTTTGAACTGTGCTGTTGGAGAAGACTCCTGAGAGTCCCCTGGACTGCACGGTTATCCAACTAGTCCATTCTGAAGGAGATCAGTGCCCTGGGATTTCTTTGGAAGGAATGATGCTAAAGCTGAAACTCCAATAGTTTGGCCACATCATACGAAGAGTTATCTTGCTGGAAAAGACTCTGATGCTGTGAGGGATTGGGGGCAGGAGAAGAAGAGGACAACAGAGGATGAGATGGCTGGATGGCATCACCGACTCGATGGAGGTGAGTCTGAGTGAACTCTGGGAGTTGGTGATGGACAGGGAGGCCTGGTGTGCTACAATTCATGGGGTCACAAAGACTGAACTGAACTGAACTAATGTTCTGTGTAATGTTTTACACCTTTTTGCGTTTATTTATTGGGAAACCTTTTCACATCAATTAGCTCAGTTCTAGAGTTTCATTTGTGTTTAACAAACTAGTCTTCATATTTTTACTACACACACACATAAACTACATATGCAGTTATATGTATACATATCTCTCTATATATGAACATGAACTGAGTGTATCACAGAATTGATCACATTCGGTCTAATATTAAACAATGAAATTAGATACATACCCAGTCTGACTGGGTATGGAATCCCAAGGAATTCAGTTATTATCCTTTGTTTGTTCTTTTTTCTATGTATGTCTTCTATACATATATTTGTCTTCATTCTGGCACCATTGGCAACTTTGTCCTTTATACTTTTCCTTTCGTGATTCTGATAACTTTCTCTCAACCATATGAACTGAATTATTAATTTGAATCATGAAATTTCTATTTTAGTAAGTACAATAATAATTGAATATTGGCAATTTCACATGGCCCAATTCAATGACGAAGGACAGGGAAACCTGGCACACTGCAATTCAAGGAGTTGCAAAGAGTTGGACACAACTTGGTGACTGAACAGCACCAACAGCACGATTCTCACTCTTTTAATGTTGGGAGTAGAAATACACCTCAGTGGCCAGTACTGTGTCCTGCAACTTGGTACACATTTGTAGGTGCATATGTGCTAAGTTGTTTCAGTCATGCCCAACTCTTTACGACCCTTTGGACTGTAGCCTGCCAGTTTCCTCTGTCTGTGGGATTGTCCAGGCAAGAATACTGGAGTGTGTTACCATTCCCTTTTCCAGTGGATCTTCCCAACCCAGGGTTCGAACCTGCATCTCCTGTGGCCCCTGCATTGCAGGCAGATTCTTTACTGCTGAGCCACCTGTGAAGTCCCATATAGTTGCATAGTGAAAAATAATATAATTTCCTTCCTGATCCTAACTGTAACTCATCTTTCTAGTTGACTACTAAATAGCTGCAATTTGCTGTTTTTAACTAATCAGGTTTCTTTCACCATTTTTTTTTTTTTAGGTTTACCTCATTTGAAGGTAACAAAATTTGAAACAAAAACTGAAGGCAGTAAAACTGAAAGAACTGTTCATACTAAAGTGTAAATCCTAAGTGTGAAACTTAGAACACTTCAACTTTACCCCAGTTGTTTCATTCCAGTAGGTTCCACATTTCCTTGTACCCTATACAGATATATCTTCATTACGGTAAACATTACTATATGAGACATGCTTTTGATTGTTTGTATAATTACTGTAATAAGCTTGATCTATTCCATGTCTCATCTAATATGCCAAGGAGAAAATTTGTGCAATAAGAATTTATTGCAATAAGAAAGTATTTTTACTTCTTAATTAAATGTTCTGCACTATTCAACAGTAAAGGTATGCTTCTTTTCTTCAGATAAGAGCTTTTAGTTTACTGCTTTGGATGGCAGGAAGGTCAGAGCTAAAATCAGCGTACACTGAAACTAAGAAAGAGAGAAGAGAGAAAGTTAGTCGCACAGTCATGTCCAACTCTTTGCAATCCCATGGACCATAGCCCACCAGGCTCCTCAGCCCATGGAATTCTCCAGGCAAGAGTATTGGAGTGGGTTGGCATTTCCTTCTCTGCTACTGCTAAGTTACTTCAGTTGTGTCCGAAGTGTGTGACCCCATAGACGGCAGCCCACCAAGCTCCCTGTCCCTGGGATTCTCCAGGCAAGAACACTGGAGTGGGTTGCCATTTCCTTCTCCAATGCATGAAAGTGAAAAGTGAAAGTGAAGTTGCTCAGTTGTATCTGACTCCTAGCGACCCCACGGACTGCAGCCCACCAGGCTCCTCAGTCCATGGGATTTTCCAGGCAAGAGTACTGGAGTGGGGTGCCATTGCCTTCTATTGAAACTAAAACAATCCTTAACTTTAGTTCTAACATTAACCCTAAACTCGAATTTGCTTCACTTCTTTCCACAACTAGATTTAAATTTGGAATTTCTATATTGACATTCTTAACACAACTTACACTATTTTAGTGACTTCATATCCTTTTAAGGAATCAGCTGAAATCCATAATAAATAAAGATAATATTGAAAATCAATTATAGCATAATTTACTGTAAATTCACACAGAGTAAAATTCAGTTCAGTTTAGTTCAGTCGCTCAGTTGTGTCCGACTCTTTGCAACCCCGTGAATCACAGCACACCAGGCCTCCCTGGTCCATCACCAACTCCCAGAGTTCACTCAGACCCGCGTTCATCAAGTCAGTGATGCCATCCAGCCAAGTATCCACAAAAATTAATAAATTTATTTTTGAAATAGAAGATAAATAGATTATAAATATACCTTGAGTTTCTTATAAAATAATTAAATATTAGGAATTTCAGAGCCAGATAATAACTGAAATTAGGCCAAAAATATTTTAAGGAAATGGAAAATACTGTGTATAATACTATAATGGTAGATATATGTCACTATACCTTATGAAACCTATAGAGTGCATAACAGTAAAAGTGAACCTTAGTATAAACCGTGGACCTTGGGTAATAATGATTTGTCAATGCACTTTTATCAACTGTAACATACGTACCACTCTGTTGGAGGATGCTGATAACACGGAAGGCTATGCATGTGTGGGGGACAGGGAGTAAATAGGTTATTTCTCAATTAGGAGGTGAATGTAAACCTGCTCTAAGAAATCATCTTTATAAAAATAGATTGAAATGATTATATAAGAGCAATTTTTATTTTTTGTCTGCAGAACTTGAATTCTTACTTTGTAATTTCATGAAAATTCCTAAAGTTTAAAAACAATGTTACTTTTCATAACAGGCTTCCCTGGTGGGCTCAGATGGTAAAGAATCCACCTGTAATGTGGCAGACCTGGGTTCAGTCCCTGGGTTGGAAAGATCCCCTGGAGGAGGGCATAGCAACCTACTCTATTATCCCTACCTAGAGATGGCAAATCCCATGGATGGAGGAGCCCGGTGGGCTGCAGTCCATGGGGTCGCTAGGAGTCAGATACTACTGAGCAACTTCACTTTCACTTTTCACTTTCATGCATTGGAGAAGGAAATGGCCACCCACTCCAGTGTTCTTGCCTGGAGAATCCCAGGGACGGCAGAGCCTGGTGGGCTGCAGTCCATGGGGTCACACAGAGTCGACACGACTGAATGACTAAGCACAGGACAGCACACCTTTCATAGAAAAATATTTCTTCCTATATCATCTTTTTAAAAACACATTGTTTTTTGGCTTACGAAGGTAAATGTCTGACCAAAATCCAAGTAAATGTACACAAATTCAAAAATAAAATGTTTAACCTATACAGTTTAATGCTTTTGAGAAAAACCAAACTAATTCCAATTCTTCATAAATACTTATAATTGAAATGGAGGAGGATGGCTTTGGATCTAAAATAATACCAGAGGTAATAATTATAGTATTTAAAGACATCAGTAACTAAATTTAAAAGTTGATTTACCTTTCTGTCATATGATTCTAAGTTCAGTCTTTAACTGTACTTGTATTGTCTGCTTCTCATTTATCAATAAAACTATATATATATATATATATATCCTTTTATTTATGTTTTATGAAGGGAATGACTACTGACCCACTCACTCACATCCTCATTCCCAGTTTAGTAGACACTGTGTTTCATGATGTGCAACGTAATAATATGAGATGATACAGTATGATTGCTAAAAGCATCAGAGTGGGAGAATATGAGATCTCATTAGGTATACTGGCAAGTTGCCTCGTATTTATGAATCAAAGTTCTCAATTCTCACTAGAAGTAAGTAAAGGCATCTGTTACCACATTCTGTGCAAGTGGAGACATGTGTTCCACACAGAATTTCCAAATCAAATGTAGTCTGCAACCCCATGCTTTAGAAACTCATTTTTCTCTAAAATTTAAGTGTTAAAGTATGTATATTGCATGTGATATCATCCATTATTTCAAGCATAGCTTAATCTATCTAATAATTTTGTATGTTGACCCTCTGTGACTCAGTGTTCTGGGACTACCCACTCTCACTGTGTCACTTATTTAATGGGTAAGAATGTTAAGATCTTCACCAGTTTTGTCATTTGTAATATGAGAAAAATTACCTACATCATTGTATTGTTTTGAGTATAGGTATCAACTGCCTCCCTCTCGAGGAGTGCTCTTTGTTATCTAGGGGAGGTAAGTTATGTGCGTCCCAGGAGGCACAGTGATAACGAATTCATCTGCCAATACAAGGAGACACAGGAAACGTGAGTTTGAACCCTGGGTTGGGGAAAAAAAAAATGGAAAAAATGGCAACTCCCTCTAGTATTCTTATCTGGAAAATTCTATAGACAGAGAAGCCTGGCGGTCTACATTCCTCCTGGGGTCACAAAGGGTCGGACATGACTGAGCCCTCATGACACCTGCATGAACCTGATGTTACATGCAGGATGGGGGGACAGTAGTAAGCAGTGCTTACGGATTTTTGAGAACTAGGACTTAGAAAAGAGACAGGAGGGAAAAGAGGCCATGGAAAACTATAAGCAAGAGGAAAACTTTATCCCTGCTGAACAGTAAAACTGTTCCCCTGGACTGCAAGCAGAGAGAGATCTGTGAACCTTAGATAAACTCAGGGGGTTGCAACATCCTGAATTCCATGCCAGTTCAACTGAATGAAGACTCAGAAGCAACAAGCTCTTAATTTGTAGGAGCTGAATACATACCATGTTTCTTGCACATCATGTGATGTAGACAGAGATTTGAACTTGATCTGAGTGTCTAGCACAGCGCTCAGAATTTAGTAAGTGCACAATTTTTTTAATGTAGCTTTTTTGTTCTAAATTAAAAAATAAATAAATAAATAAAAATGAAAGGAACTATGATGCTCTGAAAGGAACACACAAAATTCTCAAGTTCCATACAGGAGATTAGGGAAGAGTCACATACAAATACATAAATGAAAATTACTTTACTTTTATCAGAGTTTTATCAGTCTATTGTACAACTAAGTTATCCATAGAAACCAAGAAGACAATATTGTTAACCCAACATTTCTTCCACATATTTCCCAGTTTTGAAACCCATAATATTTCTGGTAACATTGCTATGGTGCCTCTTGTTTAAATGAAAACTGAAAATTCCAAATTATCTTTGAGACAAAACTGGAACAGAAAAAAGGATATAAATGAAAGTATTTGTGGAATTTATAAATAAAGTCTGAAGCTTAATTCATGGTAATATACTAACAGTGGGTTATTAGTTTTGACAGATACAGCATAGCAATGTAAACAAACTGGTATGAGTGTATACAGAAGTTTTCTTTATAATTTTTGCAACTTTTTGTGAATTAAATATTATGATAAAATTTAAAGCTTTTTTTAAATGACAAATCATTTGATATGAGCATCTATTTAATTTGTCAGGACAATGCACAAGGTAAAGTCTGATGTAGCTGCTGTCAGGCTAATATTGAAAGCATTCTGGTGAGTACTTTATACAATGAGCTAGAGGGTATATTGATGAATTCAGTTCAGTTCAGTCACTCAGTCATGTCCGTCTCTTTGCGACCCCATGAACTGCAGCATGCAAAGCCTCATTGTTCATCTCCAACACCCAGAATTCACTCAGACTCACGTCCATCAAGTCCGTGATGCCATCCAGCCATCTCATCCTCTATCATCCCCTTCTCCTCTTGCCCTCAATCCCTCTCAGCCTCAGAGTCTTTTCCAATGAGTCAACTCTTTGCATGAGATGGCCAAAGTACTGAAGTTTCAGCTTTAGCATCATTCCTTCCAAATAAATCCCAGAGCTGATCTCCTTCAGAATGGACTGGTTGGATCTCCTTGTAGTCCAAGGGACGCTCAAGAGTCTTCTCCAATACCACAGTTCAAAAGCATCAGTTCTTCGGTGCTCAGCCTTCTTCACAGTCTAACTCTCACATCCATACATGACAACTGGAAACACCAAAGCCTAGACTAGATGGACCTTAGTCGGCAAAGTAATGTCTCTGCTTTTGAATATGCTATCTAGGTTGCTCATAACTTTCCTTCCAAGGAGTAAGCATCTTTTAATTTCATGGCTGCAGTCACCATCTGCAGTGATTTTGGAGCCCCCAAAAATAAAGTCTGACACTGTTTCCAGTGTTTCCCCATCTATTTCTCATGAAGAGATGGGACCAGATGCCATGATCTTTGTTTTCTGAATGTTGAGCTTTAAGTCAACTTTTTCACCCTCCTCTTTGACTTTCATCAAGAGGCTTTTTAGTTCCACTTCACTTTCTGCCTTAAGGGTGGTGTCACCTGCATAACTGACGTTATTGATATTTCTCCTGACAATCTTGATTCCAGCCTGTGCTTCTTCCAGCCCAGCATTTCTCATGATGTACTCTGTATATAAGTTAAATAAGCAGGGTGACAATATGCAGTGTTGACGTACTCCTTTTCCAATTTGGAACCAGTTTTTTGTTCGATGTTCACTTCTAACTGTTGCTTCCTGACCTGCATATAGGTTTCTCAAGAGGCAGGTCAGGTGGTCTGGCATTCCCATCTCTTTCAGAATTTCCCACAGTTCATTGTGATCCACACAGTCAAAGGCTTTGGAATAGTCAAAAAGCAGAAGTATATGTTTTCCTGGAACTCTCTTGCTTTTTCCATGATCCAGCGGATGTTGGCAATTTGATCTCTGCTTCCTCTGCCTTTTCTAAAACCAGCTTGAGTATCTGGAAGTTCACAGTTCATGTATTGCTGAAGCCTGGCTTGGAGAATTTTGAGCATTACTTTACTAGTGTGTGAGATGAGTGCAATTGTGTGGCTGTTTGAGTATTTTTGGCATTGCCTTTCTTTGGGATTAGAATGAAAACTGACCATTTCCAGTCCTGTGGCCACTGCTGAGTTTTCCAAATTTGCTGGCATATTGAGTGCAGCAGTTTCATAGCATCATCTTCCAGGATTTGAAACAGCTGAACTGGAATTCCATCACCTCCACTAGTTTTGTTGGTAGTGATGCTTTGAGTTAGATATAGACTATTTACTAGCAGGAGCCCAATATGTGCATAAGTATGATTTAGACAATTATATTTGTCATTCTTGCTAGAATTTATAGGTGAGAAAATACCTTCTCAAATATACACTCAAATTTTTTTTTAAAAATAAAGTATCATTTCATTTAGATCTTGAGTGATCATTTGTGTTTGGATGTATACTTATTAGAAAAAGAATACAAAGAAAAAATATATCACATAAAGTCAGTAGGATATACAGAGTTTAGGGACATCAAATACAATAGTTATGACTTTTCCAGTAGTGCATATAAGGAGCTTTAATTTCCCACTCTATCCTAACAAGAGCTGAACAGACTGAAATATCAACAACTCTTGTTGAATTTATATGAAAGGGTAGGACTCAATGAGAAATACTGACCACAAGATTAGAGACAGAGACAGTTGAATAAAGAGAGTCACGGTTTACTATAGCAGAGACTCATAGGCAGAAATAACCATGGGATTCAGTGATAGGGATAAGAAAGTTGATCTGTAATCAACAAATTTCTCAAGAGTCAGTGAAAACAAATCTGAGAGCTAAAAATTGCAGAGAGCACTTTTAGGAAACTCTAAAATAAACAACAAAGAAACAAACAACTTTAGACAGCTCTATCTTTTCATTTAAGAGAAATATATACATACATATATATATATATATCCATATATATATGTATGTATGTATGTATGTATGTATGTATATATATCTCAAATGCAGCTCACTCTACCCTCTTGTTGCACCTAAGAGTGGAGGCAAAAAAGAAAAAAACCTGAAAAAATTTGTAAAGTTCATATTCCAAGACAAACTAAAAGACTGAGAGCTAATCATAGAACTATATAACACATGTAGCAGCTTTATTCATGATCATCCACACTTGGAAGCTACTAATATCCTGCAGTCCTTTTCATTATAGGGAACTGGAATCCAAAAGTAGAAAGTCAAGAAACACCTAGAGAAACAGGAAAATTTGGCCTTGGTATACAGAATGAGGCAGAGCAAAGGCTAATAGAGTTCTACCAAGAGAACACACTGGTCATAGCAAACACCCTCTTCCAACAACACAAGAGAAGAATCTACACATGGACATCACCAGATGGTAGACACTGAAATCAGAATGATTATATTCTTTGCAGCCAAAGATGGAGAAGCTCTATACGGTCAGGAAAAATATGATCAAGAGTTGACTGTAGCTTGGATTATGAACTCCTTCTTGCCAGATTCAGAAAGAAATTGGAGAAAGTGGAGAAAACCACTAGACCATTCAAGTATGACCTAAATAAAATATCCTATGATTATACAGTGGAAGTGAGAAATAGATTTAAGGGACTAGATCTGATAGACAGAGTGCCTGATGAACTATGGATGGAGGTTCATGACATTGTACAGGAGACAGGAATCAAGGCCATCCTCAAGAAAAAGAAATGCAAAATGGCTGTTTGAGGAGGCCTTACAAATAGCTGTGAAAAGAAGGGAAGTGAAAAGCAAAGGAGAAAAGGAAAGATATACCCATTTGATTGCAGAGTTTCAAAGAAGAGCAAGGAGAAATAAGAAAGTCTTTCTCAGTGATCAATTCAAAGAAACAGAGGAAAACAATAGAATGGGAAAGACTAGAGAGCTCTTCAAGAAATTTAGAGATACCAAGGGAACATTTCATGCAAAGATGAACTCAATAAAGGACAGAAATGTTATGGACCTAAAAGAAGCAGATGATATTAAGAAGACTTGGCAAGAATACACAGAAGACCTGTGCAAAAAAGATCTTCACAGCCCAAATAATCATGATGGTGTGATCACTCACCTAGAGCCAGACATCCTGGAATGTGAAGTCAAGTTGGTCTTAGGAAGCATCACCATGAACAAAGCTAGTGGAGGTGATGGAATTCCAGTTGAGCTATTTCAAATCCTGAAAGACAATGCTGTGAAAGTGCTACACTCAATATACCAGCAAATTTGGAAAACTCAGCAGTGGTCACAGGGCTGGAAATGGTCAGTTTTCATCCAATCCCAAATTAAAGCAATGCCAAAGAATGCTCAAACTAACTGCACAATTGCACTCATCTCACGCTAGTAGAGTAATGCTCAAAATTCTCCAAGCCAGGCTTCAACAGTACATGAACAATGAACTTCCAGATGTTCAAGCTGGCTTTAGAAAAGGCAGAGGAACCAGAGATGAAATTGCCAACATCAGCTGGATCATCAAAAAAGCAAGAGAGTTCCAGAAAAACATCTATTGCTGCTTTATTGACTATGCCAAAGCCTTTGACTGTATGGATCACAATAAACTGTGGAAAATTCTGAAAGAGATGGGGATGCCAGATCACCTGACCTGCCTCTTGAGGAACCTATATGCAGGTCAGGAAGCAACAGTTGGAAGTGGACATGGAACAACAGACTGGTTCCAAATAGGAAAAGGAGTATGTCAAGGCTGTATATTGTCACCCTACTTATTTAACTTATATGCAGAGTACATCATGAGAAACACTGCACTGGAGGAAGCACAAGCTGGAATCAAGATTGCCGTGAGAAATATCAATAACCTCAGATATGCAGGTTACCGCACCCTTATGGCAGAAAGTGAAACGAACTAAAGAGCCTCTTGGTAAAAGTGAAAGAGGAGAGTGAAAAAGTTGGCTTAAAGCTCAACATTCAGAAAACGAAGATCATGTCATCTAGTCTCATCACTTCATGGCAAATAGATGGGCAAACAGTGGAAACAGTGGCTGACTTTATTTTTCTGAGCTCCAATATCACTGCAGATGGTGACTGCACCCATGAAATTAAAAGATGCTTACTCCTTGGAAGGAAAGTTCTGACCAATCTAGATAGCATATTGAAAAACAGAGACGTTACTTTGTCAACAAAAGTATGTCTAGCCAAGTCTATAGTTTTTCCAGTGGTCATGTATGGATGTGAGAGTTGGACTATAAAGAAAGCTGAGGGCCGAAGAATTGATGCTTTTGAACTGTGGTGTTGGAGAAGATGTTTGAGAGTCTCTTGGACTGCAAGAAGTTCCAACCAGTCCATCCTAAAGGAGATCAGTCTTGGGTGTTCATTGGAAGGACTGATGTTAAATCTGAAACTCTGATACTTTGGTCATCTGATGCGACGAGCTGACTCATTTGAAAAGACCCTGATGCTGGGAAAGGAAGGCATGAGGATAAGGAGATGATAGAGGATGAGATGGTTGGGTAGCATCACCAGCTCAATGGACATAGGTTTGATGTACTCCGGGAGTTGGTGATGGTCAGGGAAGCCTGGTGAGGTGCGGTTCATGGTGTCACACAGAGTTGGATATGACTGAAAGACTGAACTGAAGTGAACTGAAGTGAATGGATAAACTGTGCTATATTCAGACAATGAAATTTTTATTCAGTGCTAGAAAGAAATGAACTATAAATCTAAGAAAATATATGGAGGAATCTTAAATGCATATAATTAAATGAAAAAAAAAGCAAGGTGAAAATACTACATATTGTATGATTCTCACTATGTGACATTGCAGAAAGGCATAACGCTATAGACAGTCAAAATATCAGTGGTGGCCAGAAGCTGGGGAAGCAGGCATGAAGAACCAGAGCACAGAGGTTTTCCAGGATTGTGAAAATATTCTATATGATACTTTAATGATGGATACATGTCATCATTTTATATTTGTCCAAACTCATAAAATGTACAACACCAAGAGTTAACCCTAATATAAATGATAGACTTTGGGTTTTAACTCAGCCCTTAAAAGAATAAATTTGAATCAGTTCTAATGAGATGGATGAAACTGGAGCCGATTATACAGAGTGAAGTAAGCCAGAAAGAAAAACACCATTACAGTATACTGACACATATATATGGAATTTAGAAAGATAGTAATGATGACCCTGTATGTGAGACAACAAAAGAGTCACAGATGTATAGAATGGACTTTTGGCCCCTGTGGGAGAGGGAGAGGGTGGGATGATTTGGGAGAATGGCATTGAAACATGTATACTATCATGTAAGAAACGAAGTGCCAGTTTACGTTCGATACAGGATACAGGATGCTTGGGGCTGCACGGGGATGATCCAGAGAGATGATATGGGGTGGGAGGTGGGAGAGGGTTTCAGGATTGGCAGCTTGTGTATACCTGTGGCTGATTCATGTCAATGTATGGCAAAACCAATACAGTATTGTAAAGTAGAATAAAGTAAAAATAAAATTTAAAAAATAAAAGTAAAAAATATATTAAAAAGATGATACATACCAATTTCTTAACCAAAGAAGTAAATCATACCTAAGTTTAGCAAAAAATGACCACATTTTTGCTTTCTCATGTCATACCTTCTATTTAAGATATATTCCATACAGTTTCTAAAAGACTATACTTGTTTTAAAATTGCTTCTATAAATTTATATATTTCAATAAATCTACATATTTTCAATAAAGTTCATTGTGCTTTCTTTTACTACAGATTGTATCTTTTTTTTTCACATTCAAGTGATATCTTTATTTTTTTTTAATTAAATTTATTTATTTTTTTAATTACAATACTGTATTTGTTTTGCCATACATTGACACGAATCAGCCATAGGTGAACACAATCTCCCAATGCCGAATCCCCTCCCACCTCCCACCCCCCCATCCTCTACTTGAATCATCCTGTGCATCAGCCCCATGCCTCCTGCATCCTACATTGAACATAGATTAGCGTTTCGTTTCTTACAGGAAAGTATACATGTTTCATTGCCATTCTCCCATACCATCCCACCCTTTCCCTCTCCCTCAGAGTCCAAAAGTCGACTCTATACCTCTGTGTCTCTTGTTGTCTCACATATAGGGTCATCATTACTGTCTTCTAAATTCCATATATATGTGTCAGTATACTGTATTGGTGTTTTTCCTTCTGGCTTACTTCACTCTGTATAATCGGTTCCAATTCCATCCATCTCATTAGAACTGAGTCAAATTTATTCTTTTTAAGGGCTGAGTAGTATTCCATAGTGTATATGAACCACAGCTTTCTTATCCATTCATCTGCTGATGGACATCTAGGTTGCTTCCATGACCTGGCTATTATAAACAGCGCTGCAATGAACATTGGGGTACATGTGTCTCTTTCACTTTTGGTTTCCTCAGTGTGTATGCCCAGCAGTGGGATTGCTGGGTCATAAGGCAGTTCTATTTGCAATTTTTAAGGAATCTCCACACTGTTTTCGTAACTACTTTACATTTCACTTTTTTCCATACACGTGACCATTTTAGTTTTGTCCTCTTGACATAATATCACTTATCTTTCTCTTTTAAAGCATAATTATAATACACCATGTTTTAACTTAATTGAGTTGTGTGAAGTTAAACACACAAGGCTTATTGCTTCACTTAGCCTCACAACTACTCAGTACCTAGTAGTTGTTCACAAAAGATAAGAATTCCCAATTTTAAATTATCTAATGAAAATTATTTTTGTTCATGTTAATTTATATTTAAAAATGAAAATAAAACATTATTTTTATAAAAATAATGTATCCATGAAGTTTCATTGATTTTAACAAATGTACCACTCTGGTGTTGGATATTGAAAATGAGGGAGACCATGCGTGTGTGTGCGCAGGGGGTATGTAGGGAATCTCTATGTTACTTATATTTTATTGTGAAATTTAAACTTCTCTAAGAACTAAAGTCTTAACAATAAAAAGAAAAAGCCTTTAAACATAGTGGAAACTGAAAACAGATTAGGTTTCAGCATTTTGCAGAGCACAATAAAGATCAGACTGCGGTTTTACTTAACTTTGCAGGGTTTTGACTTAGGAAGTAATTTGTCAAGGCACTAATTACAAAATACTGCATACTTCTAAAAACAATGTCTTTTTTCAGTACAGACTCAGAGAAGGTTTCAATAACTTTCTCACTCTTTAGTATGAATTAGAACCACCACGAGACAGATCTTGAGGAACAGAGCAAGGCAACAGCTGGGAAAGTTCAGTGGGAATGCAGAACAGTTCATCAAAAGTAAAAGCTGACAAATATCACATAGTAATGTGGGGAAGTAGTTCTAAAGGACAGAAAATAGCAAATTCCCCCAGATCAATAGTGTATGAGGATCTGGCTATGAGTATGAAACCAGGAAAAGAAAATTGTGTAGAAAAGCATACGATCAGGTTAAGGACAACAGATCTGAGTCCAAGTAATTGTGCCCATATTAGGACAGTACTCCAGATTTTCAAAGACAAGGAACTGATAGGATCAGTACTTCGTCATTGTCAAGAAAGGATAAAATAGAAGGTTGATTATTATAATCAGATTCCTAACTTCTTTCAAATTCATAGGTCACTGTATTCTCTCTGTGCCAAAAATAAAGGTATCTCTAACTCATTTCCCTGTCTGTGTAAGAGACCTGCCTAGAAAAGGTCAGTTTTCATTTCAGTCCCTAAGAAAGGCAATGCCAAAGAATGCTCAGACTACAGTACAATTGCACTTATCTCACATGCTAGTAATGTTCAAAATTCTCCAAGGCAGGCTTCAACAGTATGAGAACCATGAACTTCCAGATGCTCAAGCTAGATTTAGAAAAGGCAGAGGAACCAGAGATCAAATTGCCAACATCAGCTGGATCGTCAAAATAGCAAGAGAGTTCCAGAAAAACATCTATTTCTGCTTTATTGACTCTGCCAAAGCCTTTGACTGTGTGGATCACAGAAACTGTGGAGAATTCTGAAAGAGATGGGAATACCAGACCACCTGACCTACCTCTTGAGAAACTATAAGCAGGTCAGGAAGCAACAGTTAGAACTGGATATGGAACAACAAATTGTTCCAAATAGGAAAAGGAGTACATCAAGGCTGTATATTGTCACCCTGCTTATTTAACTTCTATGCAGAGTACATCATGAGAAATGATGGGCTGGATGAAGCATGAGCTGGAATCAAGGTTGCTGGAAGAAATATCGATAACCTCAGATACGCAGATGGAACCACCCTTATGACAGAAAGTGAAGAAGAACTAAAGAGACTCTTGATGAAAGTGAAAGAGGAGAATGAGAAAGTTGGCTTAAAGCTCAACATTCAGAAAAAAAGATCATGGCATCTGGTCCCATCACTTCATTGCAAATAGATGGGGAAACAGTGTCAGACTTTATTTTCTTGGGCTCCAAAATAACTGTAGATGGTGACTGTGGCCATGAAATTAAAGACACTTACTAATTGGGAGAAAAGTTATGACTAACCTAGATGGCATATTTAAAAGCAGAGACATTACTTGGTCAACAAAGGTCCATCTAGTCAAGACTGTGGTTTTTCTAGCAGTCATGTATGGATGTGAGAGTTGGACTATAAAGAAAGCTGAGTGCCAAAGAATTGATGCTTTTGAACTATGGTGTTGGAGAAGATTCTTGAAAGTCCCTTGGACTGCAAGGAGATGCAGCCAGTCCATCCTAAAGGAAATCAGTCCTGGGTATTCATTGGCAGGACTGATGTTGAAACTGAAACTCTAGTACTTTGGCCACTTGACAGAAAGAGCTGACTCAACTGAAAAGACCCTGATGCTGGGAAAGATTGAAGGCAGGAGGAGAAAGGGACGACAGGGGATGAGATGAACATGAATGTGAGTAAACTCGGGAGTTGATTATGCACAAGGCAGCCTGGCATGCTTCAGTCCATGGTATCGCAAAGAACAGGACACGACTGAATGACTGATCTGAACTGAACTGTCTGTGAAAGAAATCACTGAGGGAGCAGGAGACACGCTATTGAAAAGAGCTGTTGAAGAAGGAGGGATTCTTGGCCAAAAACTGAGTTTCAGTAGAAATTATATACCAAGTACCAAGGAGAATTGCCAGAGCCTTGGAACAAAAGATGTTGAATGATACCAAAAAGTAAAAACAAGACCTCAAGCAAGATCAAAAATAGATATGCTAAGTCTGTTTAAACTAGATCACACAATGATGCTTGTGCACATTAGAAAGTATCTGTGTGTGTGTATACATATATACATAGCTTGAGCTCTTTGTTGTTTACCTGAAATTTTCACATTGTTAATCAGCTACACCCCAATACAAAATAAAAATATGCAAAACATTTTTAAAAAGAAAATATATTTGATGCAGGGGAATTAAGTGTTTAGATTTTGTTTTTTCTGTTTCTCTTTTCCCCAACTTGGAAACGTTAAATCCAAGGCATATGCAACATAGATTAAATGTATCTTCTTTCCTCATCAATTGATAGTTCAAATAGAAAGTTCAGCATAAATCCCTGAACTCTAACTAGTCTGGTTCTGAGTCATATTAAATTCTGTGATCCATGGGGGTGGCCTGAGATGCAGGAGTTACTGCCTCTGAAATAGTTAACAATTTAGAGTTAGGAATATCTCAAATTTCACTTACAAAATCCAAATCATTAGACACTGAGCCCTTAGAATGATACAGAAGCCAAGTTTTCCAAATCAGAAAAAGCATTTCTATTTTCCACAGTTTTTTCACGTTTTATTTTTCACAGTTCTTCCAGTCTAATATGATAAAACAATAGTGCTTAAAGAATCTAACATAGAAAACAAAATATGCTTTAATTTTTTAGCTTGACTAATCACATCAGTGATATTTCCATATCTTATAATCTGAGGCAGAATCATCCATATGTGAAAAATTTTGTAGGTAATGTCTATACTCAAACAATTGCACTTGTATGTTCAGTTCAGTTCAGTCGCTCAGTCGTGTCCAATTCTTTGCGACCCCATGAATCGCAGCATGCCAGACTTGCCTGTCCATCACCAACTCCCAGAGTTCACTCAGACTCACGTCCATCGAGTCAGTGATGCCATCCAGCCGTCTCATCTTCTGTCATCCCCTTCTCCTCCTGCCCCCAATCCCTCCCAGCATCAGAGTCTTTTCCAATGAGTCAACTCTTCACAAGAGGTGTCCAAAGTACTGGAGTTTCAGCTTTAGCATCATTCCTTCCAAAGAAATCCCAGGGCTGATCTCCTTCAGAATGGACTGGTTGGATCGCCATGCAGTCCAGGGAACTCTCAGGAGTCTTCTCCAACAGCACAGTTCAAAAATATCAATTCTTCGGCACTCAGCCTTCTTCACAGTCCAACTCTCACATCCATACATGACCACAGGAAAAACCATATCCTTGACTAGACAGACCTTAGTCAGCAAAGTAATGTCTCTGCTTTTGAATATGCTATCTAGGTTGGTCATAACTTTTTCCCAAGGAGTAAGCATCTTTTAATTACATGGCTGCAGTCACCATTTCCAGTGATTTTGGAGCCCCAAAACATAAAATCTAACACTGTTTCCACTGTTTCCCCATCTATTTCCCATGAAGTGATGGGACTGGATGCCATGATCTTCGTTTTATGAATGTTGAGCTTTAAGCCAACTTTTTCACCCTTCTCTTTCACTTTCAATCAGAGGCTTTTGAGTTCCTCTTCACTTTCTGCCATAAGGGTGGTGTCATCTGCATATCTGAGGTTATTGATATTTCTCCCAGAAATCTTGATTCCAACTTGTGTTTCTTCCAGTCCAGCGTTTCTCATGATGTACTCTGGATAGAAGTTAAATAAGCAGGGTGACAATATAATGACCCTCAGATCTATTGAGGCCAAAAGAATAGGAAACTACAAATGTTAACTGGCAATTCTGTACCAAATAATACATCTGCTATTTTACATAAATTAATCAATGCTCTGAAAACAGAAACAAAGTTATATATACCTTATATCATATAAGTGAGTGCTGTGTGCATGTGTGTGCTCAGTTGTGTCTGACTCTATGCAATCCCATAGACTGTAGCTTGCCAGGCTCCTCTATCCATGGAATTTCCCAGGCTGGATTACTGGAGTGGGTGCCATTTACCTACTGTAGTGTGAATGCTAGCATATTTTATCTTATATTCTCTTTCAAAGAGATCAAGATGAATAAATAAGCTGATTGGCAAGTTGTATTTATTTTGTAACATAATAGTTTCTAGAACTAAAGGTGTATAAATAAGTAAAAGAGAGACTTTCATGATGAGAGAAGCCATATTTTGAATGGATATATTAAAAGGCTATAAAATATACATTAGTTTTCAAGCAGGATGTGATTTAATTGCCTCTTTAAAACTCACCTTTTGTCTTCCTATAAACTGAATAGTCCCTCCTGACATTTTAATACACTCATAGCTCCAGCCTCTTTGAACATTCTGTATCCACTCCTAGGTCAGGTATTTCCATCTTCAAAGCATTTGTTCTGCCATCATTAAATATGGAATTAAAAGAAGTTTAGTTACTTATCTTCAATAATATTCAAATTTATCATCTACAGTGAAATACAGCTTAAAATTTGTGACTAAGTAAATTAAAAGGAATGACAAGTAAAAGTTGAGATGATCAATGTTTCTGCTCTAATTTTCTAGAAATCAACAAAACTAAGTTATTTTGACAAGGATATAAATAACTTGATCCATTTAGATGCAATCTAAAATTACTGAAATAATATGAACATAATTTTTCTTAAAAATAAAAGCAAATATATTTCTGAACAGACTATGATAAGGAAAAGTTGATCTTTTTTTTTCCCCCTTTGCAGTAGCAAACAACACTTTACTTGAAGTGTACAGTTTTTTTTTTTTAACTTGATTTTTGTGACACCTTCTCAAAGGGCCTGTAAATTTGTGAGTCTTTCAGTGTTATCTGATTGAAAAGTCTTTCTGAGATATAACCAGATAAAAATATTTTTCATTTAGAGAAAATAAATAAATTCTGTTGTTGTAACATTATTCTAAATTAACTCAGTGTACAATTTAAAAATAAAATATTTAAGAGGTTAAAAAAGCACTATTTTAATGTTTGTTTGTTCAATACGTTTATTTACATATGCACTTTAAATCATTTCAAAATGAAATAAGCTCCTCTGCCCATGGTATTCTCCAGGCAAGAATAGTCTGAGTCACGAGGGAAACCTACTTTGAAAAATGTTAAGGGCTGTGAACTAGGAGGTCTACAAAAAAGAAAGACTAGGCTCTAGTTGTTTTAATTCAAATATTATCCATTCTGCTTTCCATGTCTCCAACTTTTTCCTTATCAAAGAAAAACTATAGAATTTCAAATTTTAACATTTTTAGAGCTGATTTTCATCAGGTATGAGGCTTGATGATATGATTTCCAATGTGAAAACAAAAATACCTGCTCTGAAGAGATTACAGACTAACAGAAGGACAAACTCACAATTAATTACAAGTCACTGTCATTTATGTGAAACCATATAAAATTCCAAATGCATTATTTTCCTACATTAAATATTATATATTTATATAAGTCAACCTATGATTGTGCTAAAACAGAATGATTAAAATGCTGCTGAATCATAGAAGTAAAAAAAAAAAAAAAAAAAAAAACCAGTTGTGGTCCCCAAAATTAAGTGAATATTTCATTTCATAAAATTGCAGACTAAGCCATGAATCCCCAAATTTTGAATACTAAAAAGAAATTAGAACTTTTTAACAATAAAGTTCTGGTAGTTTGGTACATATTTCCAGATGGAAGATGCTGAGGGTCCACCATGTTGCATCATCATGAAATCCAGAACATGAGGTTGGAATTTAGGATTTTAAATTGGGGATCAGGAAAGCATGATCACTTACAAAGAAATCAGGAAGACAGGAGCCTTCTCAGTAGCAGCCCCAGAAGCCTGTGTAGCTTGGGCTCAAAATGCTGGAAGATACTGCTCTCCAGCCTAGAATTCTGCTTAAAGACACACAAGGCCTTGGAAATATGTTCTTGCCGCCTTTCTGGGTGAGATGCTCCACCAAAACGAATTAAATCCAGAAAAGTGGGACATCTTAGTGTAGGAGAGGGGCCCAGCAATCTTGGAAGAAAGAAACCTATTTAACCCATTTAAGTTGGAGCAAGAGATAGAAACTTACAAAATAAAAAAAAAGAAAGAAAAGAATTGGCATCTGGTTATACAGAAAAGGGTTTTCTAATTTAATCAGGGAATTCAAGGAAAAGTAGTAAGAAGATTGTTAAAAATGAAAAGTTAAGGCAGAAAAAGCAGTTGTGAGAGGAGAGTTGACTATTGATTATGCACATGTGTTATTTAAATACAAATAAAAGTTAACATGAGGGCCTTTCCAGTTGACAAACAGATGGGGGAAAGTGGAAACAGTGACAGATTTTATTTTCTCAGGCTCCAAAATCACTGTGGACAGTGATTTCATGCAGCCATGAAATTAAAAGATGCTTGCTCTTTGGAACTAAAGCTACAGCAAACCTAGACAGAGGATGAAAAAATAGAGACATCACTTTGCTAACAAAGGCCTGCATAGTCAAAGCTATGGTTTTTCAGTCATCATGTATGGATCTGAGAGTTGAACCATAAAGAAGGCTGAGTGCCAAAGAATTGATGCTTTTGAACTATGGTGTTGGAGAAGACTCTTGAGAATCCCTTGTATATCAAGGAGATCAAACTGATCAATTATAAAGGAAATCAGTCATGTATATTCATTGGAAAGACTGATGCTAAAGCTGAACCTCCGATACTTTGGCCACCTAACAGGAAGAGCCAACTCTTTGGAAAAGATGCTAATGCTGAGAAAGACAGAGGGCAATAGGAAAAGGAGGCAACAAAAGATAGGATGGTTGAATGGTATCACCAAGTCAATGGACATGGGTTTGAGCAAACTCTGGGAGATAGTGAAGCACAGGGAAACCTGGCATGCTGCAGGCCATGGGGTATCAAGAGCCAGACACAACTTAGCAACTGAACAGCAAAGGTGAGTCAGCAATAAAGAATCCGTCTGCCAACACAGGAAAGGAGAAAGAAATGGCAACCTACTCCAATATTCTTGCCTGGAAAATTTCACGGACAGAGGAACCTGGCAGACTACAGTCCATGCGGTCACAAAAGAGTCAGATATGACTTAGTAACCAAATAATAACAACAAACTATAAAACTTAGGAATTTATGGAAGACCCTCTGGAGTCTTCCTTCAACACATATGTATAAATATGTGCATGCACAGACATTTGGACTTTTTTCATGCCTAAAAGTTTATTATGCTTTACTCATTCAGAGATACCAGTCAGTGTTTGCTAATCAAAGTAAAGACCATGACAAAACAGTATGCCTCAGAACTTGCTGCTGCTGCTGCTGCTGCTGCTCCTGCTAAGTCGCTTCAGTCGTGTCTGACTCTGTGCAATCCCATAGACAGCAGCCCACCAGGCTCCCCCATCCCTGGGATTCTCCAGGCAAGAACACTGGAGTGGGCTGCCATTTCCTTCTCCAATGCATGGAAGTGAAAACTGAAAGTGAAGTCACTCAGTCGTGTCAGACTCTTAGGGACTTCATGGACTGCAGCCTACCAGGCTCCTCATCCATGGGATTTTCCTGGCAAGAGTACTGGAGTGGGTTGCCATTGCCTTCTCCACAGACCTTGCTAATGACTATTAAATATGTACTTTAAAATATTACTAAATGGTGGATTCTAGCTGATTAAGCAAAATCCTCTTTAAGATATATTGCCCAGCTGGAATAAAAAGGGTTTATAGAATTAATTAATTTTGACTGAATTTTAATGAACTATATTTATTAGGTTATTTTATTTTTAATACTATAAACATTCTTTTCTTCATCTGTAACTCAAAAATAATAATAATAACTCAAGGCATCAGTTCAGTTCGATCACTCAGTCATGCCTGACTCTGCAACCCCATGGACTGCAGCATGCCAGGCTTCCATGTATATCACCAAGCCCCAGAGCTTGCTTAAACTCATGTCCATCTAGTCGGTGATATCATCCAACCATCTCATCCTCTGTCATCCCCTTCTCCTCCTTCCATCAATCTTTCCCAACATCAGGGTCTTTTCAAATGAGTCCGTTCCTCACATCAGGTGGCCAAAGTATTGGAGCTTCAGCTTCAGCATTGGTCCTTCCAGTGAATATTCAGGACCGATTTATAAGCAAAGTAAAAATGTATTTTTTTTAATAGCTGAAGTATATTTTTTAGTTCTCAAATGTTTAGAAATTTTTAGATAATTTTTGTTATTTAGTTCTAGTACAGAATATATCTGTATGAATTTAATCTTTGAAAATGTATGGATTCCTAAGAATTCCTAAGATTTCATGTTCTTCCATACTGTCCTTTAAAAAATGTTTCATGTGTGCTTTAATAGGCTTTAGAAGGTGATGTATTCCACAGATTTTCGGTGAGTGTTCTTTAACTATAGAACTCATTAACTCTCTTGCTCAGATTTCCTGTATCCTTATTATTTATGTATTGGTAAATTTATCTACTGAAATATGGTATTTATCTGGTATGTATCAACTGAAAGAGATATTTAAAAATAAAATGTACAGAATGATCTCTGTTCCTTTCCAAGGCAAACCATTCAATCACGGTAATCCAAGTTTATGTCTCAACCAGTAACACTGAAGAAGCTGAAGTCATATGGTTCTATGAAGACCTACAAGACCTTCTAGAACTAACACCCTAAAAGATGTCCTTTTCATTATAGGGGACTGGAATGCAAAAGTAGGAAGTCAAGAAACACCTGGACTAACAGGCAAATTTGGCCTTGGAGTACAGAATGAAGTAAGGCAAAGGCTAATAGAATTTTGTTGTTATTGTTGTTGTTGTTTTGTTTTGTTTGCTAATAGATTTTTGCCAAGAGAACGCACTGGTCGTAGCAAACACTTTCTTCCAGCAATACAAGAGAAGACTCTACACATAGACATCACCAGATGGTCACCACAGAAATCAGATTGATTATATTCTTTATAGCCAAAGATGGAGAAACTCTACATAGTCAGGAAAAACAAGACTGGGAGCTGACTGTGTCTCAGATCATGAACTCGTTATTGCAAAATTCAGACTTAAATTGAAGAAAGTAGGGAAAACCACTCGGAGAAGGCAATGGCAACCCACTCCAGTACTCTTGGAGATTTCACACTTCCAAAGAATAGCAAGGAGAGATAAGAAAGCCTTTCTCAATGATCAGTGAAAGAAATAGAGGAAAAAAACAGAATGGGAAAGACTAGAGAGCTCTTCTAGAAAATTAGAGATACTAAGGGAACATTTCATGCAAAGATGGACACAGTAAAGGACAGAAATGTTATGGACTTAACAGAAGAACATATTAAAAGAGGTGGCAAGAGTACACAGAAAAAATGTACAAAAAAGATCTTCACGACCCAGATAATCATGATGGTGTGATCAATCACCTAGAGCCAGACATCCTGGAATGTGAAGTCAACTGGGCCTTAGGAAGCATCACTATGAACAAAGCTAGTAGAGGTGATGGAACTCCAGTGGAGCTATTTCAAATGCTGAAAGATAATGCTGTAAAAGTGTTGCACTAAATATGCCAGCAAATTTGGAAAACACAGCAGTGGCCACAGGACCTGAAAAGGTCAGTTTCATTCCAATTCCAAAGAAAGGCAATGCCAAAGAATGCTTAAACTACTGCACAATTGCACTCATCTCACATGCTAGTAAAGTAATGCTCAAAATTCTCCACCCCAGGCTACCACAACATGTGAACCGTGAACTTCCAGATGTTCAAATTGGCTTTAAAAAGGTAGAAGAACCAGAGATCAAATTTCTAACATCTGCTGGATCATCAAAAAAGCAAGAGAGTTCCAGAAAAACATCTACTTCTGTTTTATTGACTATTCCAAAGCCTTTGACTGAGTGGATCACAATAAACTGGGGAAGATTCTCAAAGATATGGGAATACCAGACCACCTGACCTGCCTCTTGAGAAACCTGTATGCAGATCAGGAAGCAACAGTTAGAACTGGACATAGAACAACAGACTGGTTCCAAATAGGAAAAGGAGTATGTCAGGGCTGTATATTGTCATCATGTTTATTTTACTTCTATGCAGAGTACATCATGAGAAACACTGACCTGGAAGAAGCACAAGCTGGAATCAAGATTTCTAGGAGAAATATCAATAACCTGAGATGCAGATGACACCACCCTTATGGCAGAAGGTGAAGAGGAACTAAAAGTCTCTTGATGAAAGTGAAAGAGGAGAGTGAAAATGTTAGCTTAAAGCTCAACATTCAGAAAACGAAGATCATGGCATCTGGTCTCATCACTTCATGCCAAATAGATGGGGAAAGTAGAAAGTGTCAGACTTTATTTTTGGGGCTCCAAAATCACTGCCGATGGTTACTGCAGCCATGAAATTAAAAGACACTTTCTCCTTGGAAGGAAAGTTATGACCAACCTGGACAGCATATGAAAAAGCAGAGGCATTACTTTGCCAACAAAAGTCCATCTAGTCAAAGCTATGGTTTTTCCTGTGGTCATGTATGGATGTGAGAGTTGGACTGTGAAGAGAGCTGAGCGCCGAAGAATTGATGCTTTTGAACTGTGGTGTTGGAGAAGACTCTTGAGAGTCCCTTGGACTGCAAGGAGATCCGACCAGTCCATCCTAAAGGAAATCAGTCCTGAATATTCACTGGAAGGATTGACGCTGAAGCTGAAACTCCAATACTTTGGCCACCTGATGCAAAGAGCTGACTCATGTGAAAATACCCTGATGGTAGGAAAGATTGAAGGCGAGAGTAGAAGGGGATGATAGAGGATGAGATGGTTGAATGGCATCACCGACTCAATCGACGTGAGTTTGAGTGAACTCTGGAAGTTGGCGATGGATGGAGAGGCCTGGCGAGTTGCCGTTCATACTGTCCCAAAGAGTCAGACACAACTGATTGACTGAACTGAATTGAAAAATAAAATATATCATATTTCGACTGTGCATTTGTATACTTCCCCTTGTGGATCTGTCAATTTTTTGCTTAATTATTTTGAAATTTAGAATAACTATATCTTTTTGATTATTCAGACCTACTATTGTTTTGATTTGATCTGACTTCAAGGTTTTTGCCTTAAAAGCTTGTTGTAATCTAATATAGTAACCAACTTTATCTTGATTAGTTTTTGCATAGTATATATATATATATATATATATTTAATTTTTTTTTTTTTTTTTTTTTTTACCATTCCACTCCACTCAGCATGTGTGCTCATATACTCAGTCATGTCGACTCTTGTTGACCCCATATACTGTACCCATGTACCCATCAGGCTCTTCTGTCCATGGGATTCTTCCAGCAAGAATACTGACATGGGTTGCCATTTCTTCCTCCCATACATTTTCCTGACCCAGAGATCAAACTCATGTCTCTTGTCTCTGGCATTAGTGCCATCTGGGTAGCTGCTTGGAATGCAGAATCAAATTTCTGACCAGGGACCACACCCATCCCCCTTTGAAGCCTTCACCACTGGACTGCCACAGAAATACTATTCTTTTTAATTTAATTCTTTCCTCTCAACTTAGGGAATTCTTATGCTTTCAACGTGTCACTTGTTTAAAAATGTATATTATTTATATATGTGTATATGTATATATATATATGTAAATAATTCATTGCATTTTTGAAAAGTTCTGACAATCTTTAACTGAAAGTTTGTCCACCTGCCTGGAATGTAATAATATTTACTTTAAATAAAAATCTGATGATTTATATACTCCTTATCTCATTGCTTTTATATTATTTTTCCTTTTTTTTTTTCTTTCAAGCTTATTGAAAATTGTTTCTTTCTTTTTTCTATTTAGTCATCTCATGATAACCTAAGAAACTACAGTATGTATCCTTGACTTATAAAAATTTGGAGTTGATTGGTAGTTCCTTTTTTTCCCTTACTCTTTATACACTATGAAAGAAACATATATCTATTACTCCATTTATTTCCTTTTCACCTTATGCTCTTTTAGTGTTATGTACTTTATTTTTCTATATACGTTAAGCCTAAAAGACTGTAGCTATTGCTGCACAGTCAACATCCTTTCAGTTTAACCCACATATTTATCATTTTATTTCCTCCTTCTTCCCTCCTTCTCTCCCTAAATTTTCCTTCTTTCTTTCTTTTTCTCTCCTTTCCTTTCCATCTGGAGTAATTTTCCTTCTGACTGAAAAGCAAATTTAGAGTTTTTGTTGGATTTTCCAGTCTGGGGTGTGTTGGCCATAAACTCTAATTCTCACTTTTGTCATTCTAAAATTGTCTTTATTTTGCCTTCATTTTTGATGGATATCTTTGTTGATTGTTAACTTTTAAGCTTATATTTATTTTCTTTCACTGTGTAAAGCATAATTTTCTACTAGCTTCTTGTTTCCTTGCTGATGTGGAATAATCAATTGACTACTTTTTTTTTTTTTTTTTTCCCAGCAGCTGCATTTTAGATATTTTTATTTCTTTGGTATTCAGAATTTTCACTGATATGGATCAATGTAGATTTCAGTCTACTTTCTCTGCTAGGAATTCTTTGAGCTTTCTAATTCTTTAATCAATTCCTTGAATTTTTTAGCCATTATATCTTTGATTATAGATTTTTTTATTTCTCTCTTCTCAGCTGGATCTCCAATTAAACATATGCTAGATTGTGTTTGTTGTAAGATTTTATTTTTGTGTTTTCCCTCTTTATCTGTGCCTGTGATTCATTGTGGATATATATTTTTTCTCCTCCTGTCTTTTTTGGTCAGCTTTGTCTGATGCTGGGAGGGATTGGGGGCAGGAGAAGAAGGGGACGACAGAGGATGAGATGGCTGGATGGCATCACTGACTCAACGGACATGAGTCTGAGTGAACTCCAGGAGATGGTGATGGACAGGGAGGCCTGGCGTGCTGCGATTCATGGGGTTGCAAAGAGTCAGAGACAACTGAGCAACTGAGCTGTGCAATAGAACTGTCTACATTGATTGAAATGTTCTCTATTTGCATATTCCAATACAGTGGCACTAAACATGCATGACTATGGCGCACTTGAAATGTTGCTAGTACAACAGAAGAGTTTAATTTTTTTCCTGAGTATACTTTTATAAAATTTTTAGTTTGAAATACTTTTAGATTTACAGAAGAGTTGCAAAGATGGTATAAGGAATTTCTCAGTAAGTTTCATTCAGCTTTCACTAAAGTTAACTATGAAACATTGAACAAAATGAAGATGATAAGTAGTGGTAAAATAGTATTAACTAAGCTACAATCTTTACTTGATTTTCACCATTTTTTTCCATTAACGTCCTTTATCTATTCCAGAATTCATCCAGGATACTATGTTCCATTTAATCACTTTATCGCCAGTTTGTGAATTTCTTACATGTCTTTGTCCTCCATGAACTGGGCACTTTCAAAGAGAACTGGCAAGATATTTTGTGGAATGTTTCTCAATATTTATTTGTAGGATGTTTTTTGTAATTGGATTGTGAATATGAATTTGGGGGAATCATATCACATAGGAGGTTCACCCTCCTCATCTCATGTAAACAAAGTCAATACTGATTGCATAGCTAAGGACGTGCCTGCCAGGTTTATCCACTGCAAAGTTATATCTTTCCACATGATTTGTGTTAGAATAAAGACAAAATACAAGGGGAAGAGTTAAGTCCTGTCTCATGGACAGAGCACTATCAAATAATTTGTGGACATATATTAAAGCCATCAGAGTAATTAATAAATTGGAGGTGAGTGATACATTCAGAGTATGCAACAATCCTGTTATTCCTTAAAATTTCACCTACTAATATTAGTATTTATTAGTGGTTCTCTATTGCAGCAGTTATTACTATGATATACTAATGATGATTTTAAAATTTCCTTACTCCTTCTGTGTTTATTAACTGTATTGCTTCTGTGAAAAAGAGTTGACCCTCCACATATGTTTATTTATTCATTCATTTATTCATTCACTTATCTATAACAGTATGGACTCATGGGTATTTTTTTTTCTTTTTGTACTGCATTACTATATATTTTGTTTCCATTGTTCTAGCTTTGGTCAGAAGGAGCTTTTCCAAGTTAGCTTGCATTCATTTTATGTATCCCATCTGTATGTGTGTAAAAGATGGAGGGAGAGAGAGAGAGCAAGAGAGAGATAGAAGGCACTTTTTACTTTCTGGCATTATAAAATGTTCTAGACTAATGACAGATTGAAATTATAATGGGTTAATATAGTTCAATGGGCTTCCCAGTTGGCTCAGTGGTAAAGAATCTGCCTGCCCAAGCAGGAGATGCAGATTTGATCTCTGGGTCAGAAAGCCCACTGCATACCACTCCAGTATTCTTGCCTGAGAAATCCCATGGATAAGGGAACTTGGCAGGCTACAGTCCCTGAGGTTGCAAAGAACTGGACATGACTTAATGACTGTACTACAGCTGAAATACAGCTAAGACATACAAAAACAGAGTTAGGTGGCCACTGAGTGTCTGGTCTTAGGCGGATCTTGAAGACCAGATACTCATCACTGAAAACCTGAGCTTTCTTTGAACTATATCAGATGCAAGGACACCACCAGCCCAGCCACATTCAGAACAACACCTGCCAGCTGCATCTTTATTGTCTCAAGGTCTCCCTTTGTAACTATACACTCATTTCAAATCTCAATCAATCCTAAATTAGCAAGCACCCTTACTACTGCCCAGCTCCAACTATAGTTCCTCTAATTAACTGTAACCTTAGAGCTTGCCTTTATAAGCCTCTTTCATTTTGCAGTCCAGCAGAACATAATTCAAGTGCTTCTTGAAACTATGTGTTCCAGATTTCAGTCCTAACAAATCCCAAATACACATCTTTTATTTCAATCAGATTTCTGTCTCTCAAATTTTGGTTGATGATCTCATTTTCTTTTTTTTTTTTTTTTTTTTTCTTTTTTTTTTTCCTGTCTAAACCCTAGAATCAGACATTTATTTCAGGCTCTCTAGCTCCATTTATTAGAGAATTGTATTCAGGAACAAAATTTGTAATGAACATAATTTTAATTTGAAGTAGCTATTTTTTTATTAATGTGTACCATATTAGACAGCATGGTACTAGATCATTCATTCTTTTTACAGTTTTTCTTAGTCAAAAACTATTATTTCTATATCTTATCATTCCCAGTAATTGCAACCCTCCTCATATCAATATTATGCCACCATCTGACCATCATCTCTTTTTGCCCAGGTCACTCTCTCCAGTACCATGACTGCAACTATTCTTTATCACCTTGAATCTATTAATTCTAATACTTTTCACTGCATCCATCTTAAATTTCATGATTAGTTATCATAACTACTCCCTTGAGTGATTGTTTCTCTCTCCATCATACTCTGAACTCTGCCTTCTTAGTGCTTCTTCTGTGAAATTGAATGTAGAAAGGAAAAAGATAGCCATCCCAATGACCAGTGTCATTTTGAACACGTGATTACAAACTGCAGTGCTCCAGGGAAACATCACACATATTGCTAATCTATTTTGAAATGACTACGTACAACTTCTTTTCTCCAATAATTCCTCTCCCATTTATTAATAATTCCTACATCAGTTCTACCAGGATCATTCCTCAGAGAACTTTGAAAAGGTTGTATAACTTCAGAGAGAAATTTCTTGGTAGTGGCTATACCAAGTCTCCAAATTCCTCAAGAATTTTCATTATCCAAGGTTAGCATGGACATTGTGATTTTTTTTTCTTAGAGAAATAGAAAAGATGCATCTCAGAAACAACTATTAAGAACTGAAAATTAATGATTTTTTTTTCTGGTCAACTTGTATGTAAGTCTTTTTGCTTCTCATATAACTCTAGGTGGAAGGAAGGACCACCACAAATAAAAGTTTTATATTCTTACCATTCAAACAGGTGGAATTTCATAGAAAGATTTAATTTGATTTAGAAAAAATTAATTTGACATTTCTTAAACTAAGATGTAGTGGTGGAAAATTTATACCTGGCACAAAACCCCACAGACAGCAGCCCACCAGGTTCCCTGTCCCTAGGATTCTCCAGGCAAGAACACTAGAGTGGGTTGCCATTTCCTTCTCCAATGTATGGAAGTGAAAAGTGAAAGTAAAGTTGCTGAGTCATGTCTGACTCTTAGCGACCCCATGGACTGCAGCCTACCAGGCTCCTTCATCCATGGTATTATCCAGGCAAGCGTACTGGAGTGGGGTGCCATTGCTTTCTCTGCAATATGAAATGATACTTAGGTCTAAAAATTTTCATTCTCCACATAATGACATCACAGACAGAATAAAACTCTAGAATGGGGGCTAACTAAAGTAAAGCAACAACCATTACCTGAGAGAGATCCAGTGTAAAGGTGAATGGTGCTCCCAAAACTCACTAATGATTTGGTGAATAAAAGAAGACTTTAATGAGTCTGAGTCTGCAAAAATACATCAAAGTGCTTAAAAACTCTTCAGAAAATACAAGGTGACATGGGAAATTATTTTTTCAAAATGGCAGAGTATGAATGCTTCCTTTTCAGAACTTTTTTTCACAATATTTATTTCTGTGTAATTCCATTTTCTCAGTCACTCAGTGGTGTCTGGCCCTTCGTGACCCCATGGACTGTAGCCCACCAGGCTCTTCTATCCATAAAATTTCCTAGGCAAGAATACTGGAGTGGGTTGCCATTTCCTTCTTCAGGGTATCTTCCCAAACCCAGAGATCAAACCCATGTCTCCTGCAGCTCCTGCATAGGCGGGCAGATTCTTTACCACTGAGCCACTAAGGAAGCCTGTAGCCAAAATAGAGATGCACAACATAACTTAGTCTTAGCTCATTCTAGTGAAAAAAAAAAAAAAAGCTGCTTATTTTCCTAATTCTGAACTTAACACTAAGTTTTGGATAGGGTAGTAGAAAGTTGTTATATCTATTTTAAAAAGTGACAAATTTCCTCCGAATCAAGATGTGCTTTAGGAATGAAATGGCTACGGTGGGAGAAGAGTAAGCTAAACATTAAATGGGGCACATAATGGCATTGCTGCAGCAATGGTGACCCTCCAGGGCTAAGCAATGGTGACAACTGGTAGAATGTCTAATTTTCCCAGACTTTGTAGCCATTCATAGTCACAGAGCTAACAATAGTTCACCGACTAGCTGAACAGCTGAGTATATTAGAATAGGCTCCTGGAGTTAGTAAAATCTACATCACTTATACTTCAGATCAAATATTTGATCCAACGGTGTTGCCCTGGAGAACTTCATACTATGGAAGTATGTACCTCTGGTATGTTAAGACCAATAGGTGGGAGGATAATATAAGTAGCATTCTCTGCTTCTAGCTCAGTCACACTGCACCCCCACCAATGCTCCCAAATTCTCTCAGCTACTAAAACTGCTGGGGCCGGATGGGGGAAGATGGAGGTGGGGAGAAAGGAGAAAAAAGACGAGAGAAAAAAGTTGATTGATTGCCTCCACAATGAGGCCAATCACACACAGATAACTTCAGTGGAATCAGCCTAAGCCTTGTCACCTGAAGACTTCTAACAGCAGACAATCTTAACTAAATAGTTAAGCTTTTGAGAGGTTAGGTGAGAGCAGCTTTCTATCTACCTCTCAAAGTTTGCTACTCAAGGTGTTGCCCATTGATCAGCAGCATGAGCATCACTGGGAGATTGCTAGAAATTCAGACTCTCTAAGAGGTCTCAGAGGTATTAATATTAAATTAGAATCTGAATCTTAACAAGATCCTTAGTTATTTCATATACACATTAAAGTTTGAGAAGGAGTGCTTTAAAATTTGCATTCCAGAACAAGAGAACCTGCATATCATCTTAACTATTAAAGGCTCTTGATCATCTATGTATTTGGTTGCCTAGTGCCTAAGCGACTTGGAGAAAGAGAATAGACTATGTAGTAACACGGCCCAAAAGCAAACAAATGTCAACATTTTTCAGAGTAGCACTAGTTTATGTCATGGCAATATACAAACTCAGAAATCTCAATGACTTTATACCATAGTAATTGGGGATTTTGTCTTTTTTCATACATGTGGCAACTCAGCGTAGGAATAGTGATCTTCTGCTTTATAGGGTGGCCATTTGGAACAAGTGGTCACCAAAGTCACTGTGGCAGGAAAAGATGAAAGTGGGTCACTAGCTCTTTATTATCTTAGCCTAAAAATGACAAAAATCAGTCCTGTTTATGAGCCACTGGGCAAAACTGGTTAAATAGTGAAGTTCATGAATATTTAGTGACTGCTGCTGCAGTCTCCCTATGTGCTCTCATAATTATCATTTTAAAAATTTGGTTCACATTTTCATGTTTCTTCTATAGCAGCTCAGATTCATTAAAGGCCATCTGTTTTGGTTATTCTGCTTATTTTTCCTCTCACTTACTACTGGATTCCTGTTAGAATATGTGTTTTTGTTTGTTTGTTTGTTTTTATAGGTTTACTGGGGATCCAGTCCAGTTTCTGGGATACCTTATGTGGTCTCCAGTGAATTATGAAAGTGCAAATGCCTCTGCCCTTGTGAACTGGCATGTCTAAGGCATCAATATATCAGTCTCCAGTTGTCACCCAGCAGAAAGCTCTCAGTTCCACCCAGACCCCCAGACTCAAGAGAAAAATTGAATTCAGCCCATCTTTGCAATTTATTTGAGTTCTTCATGTACCATAAGGACACAAACAAATTAAATTCCACCTCCCATCATCATCTGAGATAATTTGTGATCTCTGTAGACCAAGCTACTTGTAGAATCTTCTATGTACCAATGCTCACTCCTTGGATTCTTGGATGCTATATCCCCAGGCTCCTCTTTCATGAGGACATGAACTCCTGAGCTGGGCTTCCCTGATGTCTCAGATGGTAAAGAATCTACCCTCAACGTGGGAAACCTGGGATTGATCCCTTGGTTGGGAAAATCCCCTGGAGAAGGGAATGGCTCTATTTTTGCCTGGAGAATCCCATGGACAGAGGAGTCCCTGGGATCACAAACAGCTGGACATTGCTGAAGCAACTTAGCATACACACACAAACTCCTGAGCCAGCCCTTTCTACCAGTAACTGGACAGACTGGCCCCATTAGCGTTACCTGCCTATTAAGCCTTGCTGCCATTGCTCAGCACCATAAAGATATACAGTAATATGAAGGAACTAGGGTGCAGCTAAATTACAATTTTCCCAGAATTTTTACTTTCTTATTTTATGATAGGAAACAAAGAAACTCAGCTTAAGATATTTTATACTCTTTGTATTAAGTCAATTAGGCAGTAAAATGCAGAGATTAGAGCCAAGGTTAGTGGCTCCAGCTTTTAAGGTATTTGTATTGAACAGGTCCAGCTTACTTACATAAGCTTCAGTATCAAGGACAGGTAAATTGGAAACAGTCTATGCTGGAATCACAAAAGCAAGAGGAACACACATGTATCCATGTATATGGTTACCTCAAGGTCAGAGATGGGGAAACGGGGGTCTGAGAATCAGGTCTCAACAAGGGGCTTTCTGGCTGGTGTCCTTTGAGCCAATAGAGCAAGACCAAGTTTGGTTCAGAAGTAGTTTTATTTTTCACCATAGAATGGAAAAGAGCACATTGGCAATCAAGAGTACAAGCTCTCTGGGAAAGGCGATGGGCAGGGTCTTGTCAGCCAGGAAGGTGTGGAGTCCTTGCATCCTAAGTGCAGCTATGATACAATGGCTTCATAAGGATATAGTCAGTGGGGAGGGAGCAGAGTTCTTGCAAGTCTGGTACAGCCTCATTGCTTACAGCTTATTCCAGATCGCAGTGTGAGCTCTTATTCCAGATCGCAGTGTGAGAGGTGCAGCATTCTGCAGACAGCTCACCACCACATTTTTGTATTGAAGAGTCAGTTGGGTGTGTCCGCTTTGCACTAAGAGCCCTGGTCTGAAGTACCAGGGGACAAGGTCCCTGCACCCTACAAGCAAGTGAAACTAGATGAAACACAGTAGAAAAAAAAGGTTAGATTTTACTTTACTACTCAGATTTTATTTTTATTTCCCAGAGTATTGTTAATGGGCTTTGCTGGTTGACAAATCCTTCTTCTGTTGTTTGTCCTGCTCCTCATTCTTGGAGAGGTGCTCGGGGTTCAGGTCTGTCTTTTGTAACTACCTCTGCTGATTTGAGGCATCATCATAACCCAGGGAGAGGAGCAGTACTTCTCCCCAGCTGCCTTTAGATGTGTTTGATTGTTCCCTGGCCTTAGCCCTGAGCGTTTACCCTGAATGACCACCATTTGTCTAATGTTTTGGACACAAGGAGTACCGGACAGTTTAAGAAGCATGACCCAAATATTAGAAGAGAATAATGGTCACATGTCGGCTTTTTCCTGAAAATGAAGGTATTCAGGTTTTTGTTTGTTTGTTTGTTTGTTTGTTTCTGTAGGCAAAAGTATGGCCTGATGCTGAGGCTCACTACCTTGGCCTAAATCTCTCTGGTCTCACTTTTGTTGTTGTCCAGAAGTGAAGCTGCAAGTTAGAGTGGAGTTCACAAGCATAGTCAAGGGGGTCTGTTGCCCAGGTTGATTCTCTGGGGGTTGGGGCTCTGGGGCCTCTTCACTCAAGTGAGATGTGCCTATGGAGTGATCTCATGTAACTTCAGGCATAGTGGATGGTTAGAACCACCAAGTGGGGTCTATTCCATTTAGCAGGGAGCTGATCTTGAGGGCTACTGGTTTTTCAGGTTTTCAGCTTTACCCAGCCTGCTGGCTGGAAGGGATGGAGGGTCCGATCAGTGGGCGCAACCAGCACCTGGTTACCATATTCTGTGAGAGGTTTAAAGATTTCTCCTACCTGGAGGGCATAGTTGGGTTGTTCCATTTCAAGGGAAGATATGGGGTTGGTTTACCCTTTTCTTGGTTGTGGGGGAATGGGTCTACCTTATGGGAATTCAAATAGGCTCAACTTTAACTTACTCCTTGGAGCTAACCACCCATGGAGCAGGGCAATGGAGCAACTTAATCCAATTTTCTTGAGTGTCCTGGCATAGCTTGGTTAACACTTGTTTCAAGGTCTAATTGCATCTCTCTACTTTCTCTGATAACTGGGGTCTCTGGGCTGAGTGGAACATCCATTTTATGCCCAGGACACTTGTTACCCCTTTGTCACTTGTTACCCCCTTTGTCACTTGAGACACAAATGCTGGATCATCATTACTTTACAGGGATCCTGGGAACCCAAACCTGAAGACTATTATTTTTAGTAACACCTTAGCCACTTCAGCTGTTGTTTCTGTTCTAGCAGAGAATGCTTCTGTCCACCTAGAAAATGTGTGTACTAGGACCCAGGGCTACCTGAAATTTCCCAGTAGTCCCGACAGGCAGGGAAGCCAGTCTTCAAATTTTGGACAGGATATAGCTCTCTGGTTTCAATGGGCCTTATCTGGGGGCCTTTGGGGAGGCTGGTTTTGGGGTTGTTCATTGTGCACATGGTGCATGTCTCAGCTATCCCATTGATTAAACTTTTCCTGCCAGAAATTACCATGACCTCAAGTAACCAATTATATAGGGATTCCCACCTGGACTGAGTTCCTTGATGAGCCTTCCAGATGGCTTGACAAACTGCAATTGGGGAAAGAAGTATTGTCCATGATCATCAGCTAACCACACATGGCCTCCTAGGCCTCTACTGGAGCCCCATTTTTTTTTCCCCAGCTTTGTCTAATTCTTCCTTTGTACAGGCTAGGGAGTATTGGACAGACCTACCCTTGGAGATATGAGGGATAGTTGCCAAGTTACTGGTTCTAAGGCTGCCCTTTCAGCATTTGCTTCCACCTCATTATTCCCCTTTATTATTTCTGCATCCCTCTTTGGTGACCCTACACTGAATCACTGCCACCTTTTTGGAAGCGGTATTGTTTCCAAGAGCTTCAATATGCTTGGAAGCCATGTTTTACCTGTTTATTCTCTGCAGTGAGCATACCACTTTCCTTCCAAATAACCCTATGTGCTTGTAGAATGGTGTATGCACATCAGGAATCTGTGCAAATATTTAGTACCTTCCCCTGTCCCAAGCTCTAAGGCTCAGGTAAGGGCTATCAGTTCTGCCTTTGGGGCAAAAGTCAGCTTTGTGATTTTATGACTTAGATCTGGGAGGTCACTATGTATCCAGTTGGCTGTGCCTATCTGTCTTGTTATTCACTGGACCCATGGTGGGGCAAGGGATGAGCAAGGAAACTGGATGAAACTCTCAAGGAGCTGGAGGAACTGCAGTCAAGTCAGGAGAAGGGGATGAGAGAGGATGAGATAGTTGGATGACATCATCAACTCCATTGACTTGAGTTTGAGCAAGCTCCACGAGTTGGTAATGGACAGGGAAGCCTAGCATGCTACTGTCCGTGGGGTCACAAGGAGTCCTACACAACTGAGTGACTGAACTGAACTGAAGAACTGCAGACATGTTTATTCTCTCTTGGCTGGCACAGCACTGGTTCAGCAGATGTAAGTACATCATGATGTTTGTGCATAGTGCTATACATGATCTAACCTGTTACATAACCATGCAGAGTCATTGTTTAGAGAACACGGGGCATGACTGAGAGAACACTAGGCAAGAGAGCCTGACCACTACCATCTTGGCTAATTGCTATTTCCCTACGCCATCTGTGAACAATTCCTCTTTTGCCTTTGGGAGAGGCTTGTTCCTAGGTTGGGGCAATTGAAATAGACCGTGTCTATGGTTTCTGTATAATCATGCTTCAGAGGTCCCATTTCTGTGGGTGGCAGGATTTCATGTGTGACAGGTTTTCTATTTTGTTTTGTTTTTTTAATTTATATATATTTTTTTTTATTGAAGGATAATTGTTTTACAGAATTTTGTTGTTTTCTGTCAAACCTCAACATGAATAAGCCATAGGTATACATATATACCCTCCCTTTTGAACCTCCCTCCCATCTTCCTCCCCATCTCACTCCTCTAGGTTGATACAGAGCCCCTGTTTGATTTTCCTGAGCCATACACCAAATTCCCATTGGCTATCTATTTTACATATGGTAATGTTTCCACATTACACTTTCCATAAATCTCATCCTCTCCTCCCTCCTCTCTCTCCACTTCCATAACTCTATCCTCCATGTCTCTTTCCCCATCGTTGCCCTGTAAATAAATTCTTCAGAGCCATTTTTCTATATCTCATATATATGTGTTAGAATACAATATTTATCTTTCTCATTCTGACTCACTTTACTGTGTATAATAGGTTCTATGTTCATCCATCTCATCAGAATGGACTCAAATGTATTCCTTCTTATGGCTGAGTAATATTCCATGTGTATATTTACCACAATTTCTTTATCCATTTATCTGTTAGTGGGCATCCAGGCTGCTTCCATGATCTAGCTATTGTAAATAGTGCTTCAGTGAACAATCAGATACATGTGTATTTTTCAGTTTTGGTTTCCTCATGGTATATGCCTAGGAGTGGGATTGCTGGGTCATATGATGATTTTATTCCTAGTTTTTAAAGAATCTCCATACTGTCTTTCATAGTGTCTATATCAATTTACCTTCCCACCAAAAGTTCAAGAGTTCCCTTTTCTCCACACCCTCTCCAGCTTTTGTTTGTAGACTTTTTGATGATGGCCATTCTGACTGATGTGAAGTGATATCTCATTGTGGTTTTAATTTACATTTCTCTAATAATGAGAGATGTTGAGCATCTTTTCATGTGTTTGTTAGCCATCTGTATGCTTTCTTTGGAGAAATGTCTGTTTAGGTCTTTTCCCCCCCATTTTTTTTTTTAAATACTTTATTCTACATTACAATACTGTATTTGTTTTGCCATACATTGACATGAATCAGCCACAGGTGTCCACCATCTCCCAATGCCGAAGCCCCCTCCCACCTCCCACCCCACATCCTCTCCCTGATTGGATTGTTTGTTTTCCTGGTTTTGAGTTGTATGAGCTGCTTGTATATTTTGTAAATTAATCCTTTGTCAGTGGTTTCATTTGCTATTATTTTCTCCCATTCTGAGAGCTGTCTTTTCACCTTGTTTATAGCTTCCTTGCTGTGCAAAACCTTTTAAGTTTAATCAGGTCCCACTTGTTTACTTTTGTTTTTATTTCTGTTACTTTAGGAGGTGGGTTATAGAGGATCTTGTTTTGATTTATGTCATCGAGTGTTCTGCTTATTTTCCTCTAAGAGTTTTATAGTTTCTGGTCTTACATTCAGGTCTTTAATCCATCTTGAGTTTGTCTTTGTGTATGGTGTTAGGAAGTGTTCTAATTTCATTCTTTTACATGGAACTGTCCAGTTTTCCCAGCACCATTTACTGAAGAGGTTGTCTTTGCCCCATTGTATATTCTTGCCTCTTTTGTCAAAAATAAGGTACCCATAGGTGCATGGGTTTATTTCTGGGCTTTCTATCTTGTTCCATTGGTCTATATTTCTGTTTCTGTGCCAGTATCATACTGTCTCTATTACTGTAGCTTTGTAGTATAATTTGAAGTCAGGAAGGTTGATTCTTCCAGCTCCATTCTTCTCAAGATTGCTTTGGCTATTCAGGGTCTTTTGTGTTTCCATATGAACTGTGAACTTTTTTGTTCTAGCTCTCTGAAAACTGCAATTGATAATTTGATAGGGATCACATAGAAGCTAAAGATTGCATTTGGTAGTATAGTCATTTTCACAATATTGATTCTTCTTATCCAGGAATATGGAATATCTCTCCATGTCTGTTAATGTCATCTTTGATTTCTTTCGTCAGTGTCTTATAATTTTCTGTGTATAGTTCTCTTGTCTCCTTAGGTAAGTTTATTTCTAGATATTTAACTCTTTGTTGCAATAGTGATTGGGATTGATTCCTTAATTTATCTTTCTGATTTTCCATTGTTAGTATATAGAAATGCAAGTGATTTCTGTGTATTGATTTTCTATCCTGCAACTTTGCTAAATTTACTGATCATCTCTAGTAATTTTCTGATACTATCTTTAGGGTTTTCTATGAACAGCATCATGTCATGTGCAAACAGTGAGGGCTTTTCTTCTTTTCCAATCTGGATTCCTTTTATTTGTTTTTCTTCTCTGATTGCTATAGCTAGCACTGCAGAACTATGTTGAATTATAGTTGCAAAAATGGACACCTTTGTCTTATTCCTGATCTTAGGGGAATGTTTTCAGTTTCTCATCATTAAGAACAATGTCTGCTGTAGGCTTATCAAATATGTCTTTTACTATGTTGAGGTAGGTTCCATTATGCCCATTTTTTGAAGAATTTTAGTCATAAATGGGTGCTGAATTTTGTCAAAGGCTTTTTCTGCATCTCTTGAGATGATCCTTTGGTTTTTACCCTTAAGTTTGTTAATATGATTTGCATATGTTGAAGAATTCTTGCATTCCTGGAATAAACCCAACTTGATCATGGTGTATGAGTTTTTTGATGTGTTGCTGAATTCTGTTTGCTAAAATTTTGTTGAGGATTTTTGCATCTATGTTCATCAGTGATATTGGCCTGTAAGTCTTGCGCGTGTGTGTGTGTGTGTGTGTGTGTGTGTGTGTGTGTTGTCTTTAGCTTTGGTATCAGTGTGATGGTGGCCTTGTACAATGAGTTTGGAAGTGTTCCTTCCTCTGCTTTGAAAGTGTTCCTTCCTCCTTTTTGAAAGTTTTAGAAGGATAAGCATTAGCTCTTCTCTAAATGTTTGATAGAATTCTCCTGTGAAGCCATCTGCTCCTGGACTTTTGTTTTGGGGGAGATTTTTTTCATCACAACTTCAATGTCAGTGCTTGTAATCGGGTTATCCATAATTTCTATTTCTTCCTGGTTCAGTCTTGGAAGACTGAACTTTTCTAAGAATCTGTTCATTTCTTCAAGGTTATACATTTTATTGCAATATAGTTGTTCATAATCATCTCTTATAATCCTTTCTATTTCTGTATTGTCTGTTGTAACATCTTTTTTGTCTCTAATTTTGTTGATTTGATTCTTCTCTCTCTTTTTTTTTTTTCTTGATGAGTCTGGCTAAAGGTTTGTCACTTTTGTTTATCTTCTAAAAGAACCAGCTTTTAGTTTTATTAATCTTTACTATTGTTTCTTTCATTTCTTTTTCATTTATTTCTGCTCAGTTCTTATAATATCTTTCCTTCTACTAATTTTTTTTTAATTCTTCTTTTTCCAATTGTTGTACGTGTAAAGTTAGGTTGTCTCTTCAATGTTTTTCTTGTTTCTTGAGGTAGGATTGTATTGCTATAAATTTCACTCTTTGGACTGTTTTTGCTGTATCCAATAGGTTTTGAGTAATTGTATTTTCATTGTCATTTGTTTCTAGAAATGTTTTTTATTTGCCTTTTGATTTCTTCAGTAACCTGTTGGTTATTTAGAAATGTGTTGTTTATTCTCCATGAGTTTGTGTTTCTTACAGTTTTTTTCTTGTACCTGATATCTAGTCTCATAGCTTGTGGTCAGAGAAGATGCTTAATATAGTTTCAATTTTCTTAAATTTACTGAGGTTTGATTTGTGACCCAATATGTGGTCTATCTTGGAGAATGTTCCATGTGTACTTGAGAAGAAGGTGTATTCTTCTGCATTTGGATGGAATGTCCTGAAGATATCAATGAAATCCATCTCATCTAATGTATCTTTTAAGACTTGTGTTTCCTTATTAATTTTCTGTTTTGATGATCTGTACATTGGTGCGAGTGGGGTATTAAAGTCTCCTACTGTTATTGTTTCCACTGTTTTCCCATCTATTTCCCATGAAGTGATGGGACTGGATGCCACATGATTTTCATTTTCTGAATGTTGAGTTTTAGCCAACTTTTTCACTCTCCACTTTCACTTTCAAGAGGCTTTTTAGTTCCTCTTCACTTTCTGCCATTAGGGTGGTGTCATCTGCATATCTGAGGTTATTGATATTTCTCCTAGCAATCTTGATTCCAGGTTGTATTTCTTCCAGTCCACTGTTTCTCAGATGTACTCTGCATAGAAGTTAAATAAGCAGGGTGACAATATACAGCCTTGACGTACTCTTTTGCTATTGGGAACCAGTGTGTTGTTCCATGTCCAGTTCTAACTGTTGCTTCCTGACCAGCATAAAGATTTCTCAAGAGGCAGGTCAGGTGGCCTGGTATTTCCATCTCTTTCAGAATTTTCCACAGTTTATTATGATCCACACAGTCAAAAGCTTTGGCATAGTCAATAAAATAGCATCAGACTTTATTTTGGGGGCTCCAAAATCACTGGAAATGGTGACTGCAGCCATGTAATTAAAAGATGCTTACTCCTTGGAAGAAAAGTTATGACCAACCTAGATAGCATATTCAAAAGCAGAGACATTATTTTGCCGACTAAGGTCCATCTAGTCAAGGCTATGGTTTTTCCAGTGGTCATGTATGGATGTGAGAGTTGGACTGTGAAGAAAGCTGAGTGCCGAAGAATTGATGCTTTTGAACTGTGGTGTTGGAGAAGACTTTTGAGAGTCCCTTAGACTGCAAGGAGATCCAACCAGTCCATCCTAAAGGAGATCAGCCCTGGGATTTCTTAGGAAGGAATGATGCTAAAGCTGAAACTCCAGTACTTTGGCCACCTCATGCAATGAGTTGACTCATTGGAAAAGACTTTGATGCTGGGAAGGATTGGGGGCAGGAGGAGAAGGGGATGACCGAGGATGAGATGGCTGGATGGCATCACTGACTCGATGGACATGAGTCTGAGTGAACTCCAGGAGTTGATGATGGATAGGGAGGCCTGGCATGCTGCAATTCATGGGGTCGCAAAGAGTCGGACACGACTGAGCGACTGAACTGAACTGAACTGACTATTTTTGAGTTACTGTCAATTTCTCCTTCTATGTCTATTAGTGTTTTTCATATGTATTGAGGTGCTCTTGTGTTGGGTGCATATTTACAATTGTTGTCTTTCTCTTGGATTGTCTTCCTCTTCTTCCCTAAATCATTATATAGTGTCCTTCCTTATCTCTTATAAGCTTCTTTATTTTAAGGTCTATTTTGTCTAATATGAGGATTGCTACTCCAACATTTTTTGCTTCCCATTTACATGCAATATATTTTTCCATCCTCTCACTTTCAGTCTATATGTGTCTTGAGGTCTGAAATGGAGTTCTTGTGGACAGCATATATATGGGTCTAGTTTTTGTATCCATTTGGCTAGTCTGTGTCTTTTGATTGAAGCACTTAATCCATTTACATTTAAAGTAATTACTGATATATATGTTCCTATTGCCATTTTCTTAATTGTTTGGGGTTGATTTTATATATCTTTTTTCTTCTCGTGTTTTTTGACTATATAAATCAGTTTAACATTTATTGCAAAGTCAGTTTGGTGGTACTGTAGTCTCTTAGTTTTTGCTTGTCTGAAAGTTTTTTATTTCTCCATCAATTTTGAATGAGATACTTGCTGAATACAAGGTACAAGGTACAAGATTACCTTGCTGAGTTGTAGATTTTCCCCTTTCATTGCTTTAAATATATCCTGCCATTCCCTTCTGGCCTACAGAGTTTCTCTGAAAGATCATCTGTGAAGTGTATGGGGTTTCACTTGTATGTTACTTGTTGCTTTTCCCTTGTTTCTTTTAATATTCTTTCTTTGTGTTTAGTCTTTGTTGGTTTGATTAGTATGTGTCTTGGTGTGTTCCTCCTTGGGCTTATTTTGTATGGGACTCTTTGTGCCTCTCATACTTGATTGACTATTTCTTTTTCCATGTTGAGGAAATGTTCAACTCTAATGTCTTCAAAAATTTTCTCATACCCTTTCTTTTTCTCTTGTTCTTCTAGGACCCTTATTATTCAAATGTTGGTGTATTTGATATTGTCCCAGTGGTCCCTGAAACTATCCTCAGTTATTTTCTTTTTTTTTTTTTTTACTTTTTTCTGCTTTTCAGAAGTTATTTCCACCATTTTATCTTCCAGCTCACTGATTTCATTCTTCTGCTTCAGATATTCTGCTATTGATTCCTTCTATAGTATTTTGAATCTCAGTAGTTGTGCTGTTTGTCTCTGCATGTTTATTCTTTAATTCTTCTAGGTCTTTTAAATTTATTCTTGCATTTTCTCCATTTTGCTTTCATGGTTTTTAATCATCTTTACTATCATTATTCTGAATTCTTTTTCAGGTACTTTGCCTATTTCCTCTTCATTTATTTGGACTTCTGTGTTTCTAGTGTTTTCCTTCATTTGTGTAGTATTTCTCTGCCTTTTCATTATTATTATTATTATTTAAACTTATTGTGTTTTAAGTCTCATTTTCCCAAGCTTCAAGTTTGAATACTTTCTTCCTTTTGGTTTCTGCCCTCTAAAGTTGGTCCAGTGGTTTGTGTAAGCTTTGTATAGGGTGAAATTAGTGCTGAGTTTTTGTTTATTTTTCCTCTGATGGGTAAGTTTCAGTGAGGTGGTAATAATGTCTGCTGATGATTGGGTTTATATTTTTGTTTTATTGTTGTTGTTATTTTGATGAGGCATCCTGCATAGGGTGCTATTGGTGGTTGGGTGATGCCAGGTCTTGCATTATAGTAGTTTCCTTTGTGTGAGTTCTCACTATTTGATAACCCCTAGGATTAGTTCTCTGGTAGTCTAGAGTCTTGGAGTCATTGCTCCCACTCTAAAGGCTCAAGGCTTGATCTCTGGTCAGGAACAAAGATTCCACAAGTGGTTGGTTATGGCATTAAGTGAGATTAAAATAAATATCCAAAAATGAGAAATCAAAGCTGAACCCTAGACAAATAGCAATTACAAAATCAGGCAAATAATAATTAAGATAATGGAATATACACATATACCTAAACACCCATGAACAAAGTCAAAACAGTCCAGTGAAAGTCATGTACAATAGAGTGACCTGGAAAACAAAGGACATTAGAAATTATATTTACCAGTTAAGAACAAAACTAAAGCACAAACTGGAAAACAAAACTAAAGCAAGGTGCCAAATGGGGAATAAAGCAATGAAAACAAAACTAAGAAATACGTTGAGAAGAAAGGAAAGAAAGAATAGATATGCAAAGTTAAATAGAGGTAGATGAAGAAGATTTATATATATTAAAGATTAATTGCAAGGAGAAAAGAACAGTAGGAAAGGTAAACAAAGGAATAAATGTAGAAAAAATTTAATCAGTTTTAAAAAATTAAAAGTTAAAATTATAAAAAGAAAAGATTTTTAAAAAGGAATTGGCAGGGAGGGAGAAAGAAAAAAAGGAAGAAAATCCAGAAAACTCCACAGAATTGCAAAAGTCCAACATAGATACAGAGGTTTATAACAACAGTAAAATGTGTGATTGAATATACACATATACATATACCCCAATAAGCAAAATCAAAACAGTCTAAGAAAAATAAAGTACAATAGGTTGACCTGGTGAACAAAGGGAACCAAAAATTATGTCTACCGGAACAAAACTAACTACAGCACAAACTGGAAAAGAAAACTAAAGCAAGGTGCCAGTTGTGGTATAAAGCAATGAAAATAGAACTAACAAATATGTTGAGACTAAGGTAAAGAAAGAAAAGAAAGAATAGATATGCAAAGTTAAATAGAGGTAGATAAAGAAGTTTTATATATATTAAAGATTAACTGCAAGGGGGAAAGAACAGTAGGAAAAGCAAACAAAGGAATAAATGTAGAAAAAGTAATAATAGGTTTAAAAATTAAAATTAAAAAAGAGGAAAAAAAAACTTCCCACAACTGCAAAAGCCCAATATAGAAGCAAAGGTTTATAGTTTCTCTCCGAGAAAAGAAAGAAAAAAAAAGAAAAGAAAAAGCCCAAAAGCTTAGTTAGATTTCATAGTGCCAATGAAATTGACAACTACAACAGATGGTGGGGGAAAAAAAAAGAGAAAAAGAAAAAGAATCTATGGAACAAAAAACATAAGAATAATAATTTTTTTCCTTGGGTCACTGCTGTCAGAGTCCTTCCCCTCACTGGGAGTCACAATCTACTTCACCTTCCTAGTGAAAGTGAAAGTCTCTCAGTTGTTTCTGACTCTTTGTGACCCCATGGACTGTATATAGAATCCATGGAATTCTCCAGGCCGGAATACTGGAATTGGTAGCATTTCCTTTCTCCAGGGGATCTTCCCAATCCAAGGATCAAACCTAGGTCTCCTGCATTGCAGGTGGATTCTTTACCAGCTGAGCCACAGCAGAAGCCCAGGATGGCCTCTAACACTGTGCTGATCTCTGGATCTGCTGCGAGGGCGGCTCTGATTCTAATCTGATCCTACTCTTCTGTGTTCTTGCCTCCCATGCCCAATGCTATCAGAACTAGTGTGTTTTCTCTTGTGGGAGCTCTCAATGACCTTTTATATATTCCACAGACATAGATTCTGCCTAGTTGATCGTGTGGACTTAATATGCAGCTCGTACAGCAGGTGGGAGGGTTTTGGGGTCTTCATTAGTCACACTGCCCCTGGGTTTCAACTGTGGTTTTATTTCTACCTCTGGATATGGGTCGTCCACTGGGGTTTGCTCCTGAGGCTGCCCTGGAGGACTTGGGTTTGCCCCTGTGAGGGCCAGGTGTAGAGGTGGTGCAGCTGCTTGAGTCACAGGGGTTCTGGCAGCACCAGGTACTCAGAGGAGTTGGCAGCTAGGGCAGCAAGAAATATAGTGCTCTAGAAGGGTATGGCAACCAGTATTGGCCAATATATTCCAGTATTCTTCCCTGGAGAACCCCCTCCCAGACAGAGAAGCCTAGCAGTCCAAAGTCCACAGGGTCACAAAGAGTTGGACACTGCCAAAGCGACCCTGCATACATAGGGCAAGACTTTTTTTTGCACGTGGCAACTCTGGCCCAGGGACAGTTGAGCATGAAGGTAGCTGCTTGCCTTGCAGGGAGTCTGGTGGCACCAAATGTGCAGGGACACGGACTGCCTCCACCACAGGAGTTATGGCCCTATCAGAGACTTTTTCTGAGCCTCTTATAGCTGGTGATCAGGCCTTGTTGGCCAGTCTTTCTCCAAAGCTCCGCCCATTCAGGCACTTGGAAAGCTTCCTTGCCTGGTGTCCTTCTCTGTTGTTCAGCGCCTCAGGAACATAAAGGGGCCCTCTGCCTGGGGTCCTACTCTGTAGATTGGCAAGTCAGGCACTTAGAGGGGCACCCTGGGTGGAGTCCTACGCTGTAGTTCAGTGCATCAGAAGTTTGATGAGCCAGCCTCTCTATTGTTCAGCTGCCAGTGCTGGCTTGTGTAGAGAGAGAGGCTATAGTGATGGCTACACCCCCTACCCATGACTCAGCAGTATTGCCTTGCTTCCATGGCTGCCCATGGACTTTCCTCCACAGACATTTCCCACCACAATCTCCCTCCCTCACATCCCCTCCATCCGTTTCTCTGCAGTCAACAGCAGCCCTCACCCTGGAATTGCTCCAAATTGCTCCACAATCCCTAAACTCCAGCTCCCAGCCACTGTGCCATCTAGGATATGTATGGCTGTGGCAAGGACTGCCTGATTCTCATTCCATTTAGGCTGCAACAGATCGGCTGTTTCCCTTGCAGCCTTAACGGTTTCTCCTCTGACTCAGATGCTCTGATGTGGGGATCAGACCCCTGCTCCCGTTTCCCAACCTGCCGAGGGCAGGTCCAGTCCTATTAACACTCTCATTTTTCCCCTAGTTTCTTCACCCTACTGAGTTTTGCATGGATCTATATATTCTTTTCTGCTGGTCAGCTACTCCTGTCCACTCTCAGCTGGTGTTCTGCATGCACTCATGAGTCCGAAGGTATATTTCTGATGTATTTGTGGAGAGAGATGTATTCCATGTATATCTACTCCTCCGCCATCTTGTTCCTCTCATGTGTGACAGGTTTTTATGGTAACCACTGGGTTGTCTAAAAGCACAACCTGAATTTTAATTGATTTCCTGGGGGATAGCAATTATGTTCCCTGAGAACTTACTAAAGCCTGGACCATATCCTGACTGGCTGATTTTTCAGACTGTGTTCTTATAACTGTAAGGAGACTATCTCTTAGTGATTTGATCTAATTGTTTAGAGATATAAGCATCCACCTGAGAAGAGGTCTCAGCACTTAGGCTAATACCCTAGGCGCAATTCCTCTTCTCTCAGGAATGCAAAGGTCAAAAGTTTAGCTAAATCTGGGAAGGCCAGGGCAAGGGCTTCAAGTAATTGCTTTTTCAACTCTTAAAAGGCCCCTCTGCATTCTCTGTGTCTGTGTGCTCAGTCTGACTCTTGCCACCCCATGGACTGTACCTCACCAGGCTCCTCTGTCCATGGAATTTTACAGACAAGAATACTGGAGTGGGTTGCCATTTCCTGCTCCAGGAAATCTTCCTGACCCAAGTATCAAATCTGCTGTCTCTTTTGGCAGATGGATTCTTTACCACTATGCCACCTCAAAGGCTCATCGTCCTATCCTTTGGACTTTTCATACAGAGATCTCTCTAATGGATCAGAGTGAGGGATCTAGATCCAGCAAAACCGGCCATCCTCAGGAAACCCTCAAACGGTCTTCTACTTTTAGGAGGAGATAGTCTGCAAATGGCTCTTTTCTTTTCCTGGGATAGTCTTCTCTGACTTTTGTGAGAATATAGCCTGGATAAGTCACCCTATTTTGTGATATTTGAGCCTTTTTCTAGACATCATATATCCTTTTATAAATTAGGTGAAATCATGGTGTATTTTAGTCAGAGGTCTCCTTAGTTATGGTTGGTGATCAGACTGTTGTCTGTGTACTGGAGGAATATTCTCTTCTTCAGATGTGGATTTTTAGATCTTTTGCTAGCCCCAAAGATGGTGGTGGAATTTTTGAACACTTGGGCTAGGACTGTACAGCAGTATTGTTGCTTTTGTTGCATATTTGGGTTCTGCCACTTAACAGCAACGCTTTCCTGTGACTCTGGGCTAGTATAGTAAAGAGGCTTTATTTATTTAAAAATTTTGGCCACACTGTGCAGCATGTAGGATCTTAGTTCTCCAACCAGGGATCAAACCTGTGCCCCACTGCAGGGGAAATACAGAATCTTATCCACAGCACCTCCAGAGAAGTCCCAGGAAGATATCTTTTAAATTTAATACAGAATACTAGATTGTGTGGCCAGCAGGATGTAGGGGTTAGGGACACCTATATCCTAGGTGGCTTCATGAACTGCTATGAGACCCTGTACCACCCAGTATTCCCCATTGGGTTTCTTTCTAGAGAGAATGGGGATATTACAGACTGATTGGTGTGATCTAACAAGGTCCTTTTCAATGGTTGTTGTTCAGTCCCTAAGTTGTATCCAACTCTTTGAGACCTGATGAGATCCCATGGACTGCAGCATGCCAGGCTCCTTTGAAAGTGAAAGTGAAAGTCACTCCGTCATTTCCAACTCTTTGAGACCCCATGGACTATACAATCCATGGAATTCTCCAGGCCAGAATACTGGAGTGGGTAGCCTTTCCCTTCTCCAGCAGATCTTCCCAACACAGGAATCGAACCAGGGTCTCTTGCATTACAGGTGGATTCTTTACCAACTGAGCTATCAGGGAAGCCAAGGCTCCTCTGTCCTTCTCCATCTCTGGGAGTTTGCTCAAGCTTATGTCCGTTGAGTCAGTGATGCTGTCTAGCCATCTCATCCTTTCCTGCCTTCTTCACCTCCTGGCTTCAATATTTCCCAGCATCAGGATCTTCTCTAATGAGTTAGCTCTTTGCACTAGGTGGCCAAAGTATTGGCGCTTCCGCTTCAGCATCAGTTCTTCCAATTGATATTCAGGGTTGATTTCTTTTACAATTGACTGGTTTGATCTTGCTGTCCAAGGGACTCTCAGGAGTCTTCTCCAAGATCACAGTTCAAAAGCATCAATTCTTTAGTGCTTAACCTTCTTTATGGTCCAACTCTCAAAATTAGGCCCTGAATAACAGGGCACTTGCCCAGCAAGTGCCCAATAAGGCTCTGGATAGAGAGGGTACTATATTCTATAGAACCATGAATGTCTGGGTTTTATGTAGATGAATTATCAAGGGACTGGCTTCTACAGCTCTTCCTCCCCATCTCATCCTTGGGTTCAGACCTCAGGATTTACTCTAGGGAGATTAACTTACTCTGTCTGAAGTGGCTTATCTTCCAGCGTGAACATCATGATCTTGTGCCCTTTGTCTAAGAGGACATCGCTCTATAGTTTTTCTCCCTTTAGGGGACAATAGCCACCAATTTATATATCTCTTTCTAGCATATTATAGATCTTTGGAGGGCATATAGAAAGTGATGGGTGAATGCATGTTCATCCAATGTGTATTCTAATGGCTTTGTGAATGTCCATTCTTGAACTTTCCCTCATATTCCATAATTTTGTAATTCTTGTGATCTGGCATTCAGAGTTTAGTAAGTGGTACCAACAGCATCAGGGTCAACTAAGAATTTAGCACGCTTTTCCCCTATGTCCAGTGTCAGCTGTGGTTCCTTGTGGGTCAGTTTGAATGCCAGCTTAGGACACCTCTGCCCCTATAATTCTTCATCTGTTTGGACCATATTCCTTCAAGGGTTGAGGCCAAGCTCTGTCATCCTAGTTGCCCTTCAGGGGTGACAATAGCATTCTTTTTCTAGCGTCCCTCTTTTCTACATATGGCACACTGATTGGGTTCTTATTTCCCTAGCTTGCTATCCCTTAGTGGGGAATGAGGGTCCCACCAAAATAGAGAGTCTCATGGACACATAGTCCATATTTTCATGCTAATCAGTTGATGCTGGGAGGCAAAGCCAATAGATTGGCATGCTTCCAGGCCCAGTCATTCTCTGATTTTTCCTTCTCTATATTTGGGTTATTAAAAATCCAGTAGGCAACCTCCACCAGATTCGAGAGGTAGGGTTATCTAGATCTATTTATAGTTACCAAAGTTTACACCTAATGTCAGGGATATTGAGAAATGAAATTCTCACCACAATTGCACCCTTCCAATTACTTGGGATCATTGATAAGATAGACTTGGAGGCATTCAAGACCCTGAAGCACTCAAGGAATGCTGGAGAGTTTTCCATTCAGTTCAGTTCAGTCACTCAGTCATCTCCGACTCTGCGACAACATGATTGCAGCACGCCCAGCCCTCCCTGTCAGTAACGAACTCCCAGAGTTTACGCAAACTCATGTCCATTGAGTCGATGATGTCATGCAGCCATCTCAACTTCTGTCATCCCCTTATCTTCCTGCTGCCAATTCCTCCCAGCATCAGGGTCTTTTCCAATAAGTCAACTCTTCGCATGAGATGGCCAAAGTATTGGAGTCTCAGCTTCAGCATCAGTCTTTCCAATGAACAACAAGGACTGATCTCCTTTAGGATGGACTGGTTAGATCTCCTTGCAGTCCAAGGGACTCTCAAGAGTCTTTTCCAACACCATAGTTCAAAAGCATCAATTCTTCAGTGCTCAGCTTTCTTCACAGTCCAACTGTCACATCCATACATGACCACTGGAAAAACCATAGCCTTGACTAGACGGACCTTTGTTGGCGAAGTAATACTCTGTTTTTGAATATGTCATCTAGGTTGGTCATAACATTCCTTCCAAAGAGTAAGCATCTTTTAATTTCAAGGCTGCAATCACCATCTGCAGTGATTTGGGAGCCCCCAAAATAAAGTCTGACACTGTTTCCCCATCTATTTGCCATGAAGTAATGGGACCAGATGCCATGATTTTCATTTTCTGAATGTTGGGCTTTAAGCCAACTTTTTCACTCTCCTCTTTCACTTTCATCAAGAGGCTTTTTAGTTCCTCTTCACTTTCTGCCTTAAGGGTGGTTTCATCTGCATATCTGAGGTTACTGATATTTCTTCCTGCAGTTCTGATTCCAGCTTGTGCTTCTTCCAGCCCAGCGTTTGTCATGATGTACTGCATATAAGTTAAATAAGCAAACTGAAAATATACAGCCTTGACGTTCTTTTTCGCTTTGGAACCAGTCCATTGTTCCATGTCCAGTTCTAACTGTTGCTTCCTGACCTGCATACAGATTTCTCAAGAGGCAGGTCAAGTGGTCTGCTATTCCCATCTCTCTCAAAATTTTCCACAGTTTACTGTGATGCATACAGTCAAAAGTTTTGGCATAGGCAAAAGAGCAGAAATAGATGTTTTTTCTGGAAATCTCTTGCTTTTCCAATGATCCAGTGGATGTTGGCAATTTGACCTCTGGTTCCTTTGCCTTTTCTAAAACCAGCCTTAACATCTGGAAGTTCACAGTTCATGTATTGATGAAACCTGGCTTGGAGAATTTTGAGCATTACTTTTCTAGTGTGTGAGATGAGTGCAGTTGTGCAGTAGTTTGAACATTCTTTGGCACTGCCTTTATTTGGGATTGGAATGAAAACTGACCTTTTCCAGTCCTGTGGCCACTGCTGAGCTTTCCAAATTTGGTGGCATATTTAGTGCAGCAATTTCACAGCATCATCTTTCAGGATTTGAAATAGCTCCACTGGAATTCCATCACCTCCACTAGCTTTGTTTGTAGTGATGCTTTCTAAGGCCCACTTGACTTCACATTAAAGAATGTCTGGCTCTAGGTGAGGGATCACACCATAGTGATTATCTGGGTCTTGAAGATCTTTTTTGTACATTTCTTCTGTGTATTCTTGCCACCTCTTTTTAATATCTTCTGCTTTTGTTAGGTCCATACCATTTCTGTCCTTTATTGAGCCCATCTTTGCATAAAAAGTTCCCTTGGTATCTCTAATTTTCTTGAAGAGATCTCTAGTCTTTTCCATTCTGTTGTTTTCTTCTATTTCTTTGCATTGATCGCTGAGGAAGGCTTTCTTATCTCTCCTTGCTATTCTTTGGAACTCTGCATTCAGGTGATTATATCTTTAATTTTCTCCCTTTACTTTTTGCTTCTCTTCTTTTCACAGCTCTTTGTAAGGCCTCCTCAGACAACCATTTTGCTTTTTGCATTTCTTTTCCATGGGGATGGTCTTGTTCCATGTCTCCTGTACAGTCAGGACCCTCCTTCCATAGTTCATCAGGCACTCGGTCTATCAGATCTAGGCCCTTAAATCTATTTCTCACTTCCACTGTATAATCATAAGGGATTTGATTTAGGACATACCTCGATGGTCTAGTGGTTTTTCTTACTTTCTTCAATTTAAGTCTGAATTTGGCAATAGGGAGCTCATGATCTGAGCCACAGTCAGCTCCCAGTCTTGTTTTTGCTGACTGTGTAGAGCTTCTCCATCTTTGGCTGCATAGAATATAATCTGTCTGATTTTGGTGTTGACCGTCTGGTGATGTCCATGTGTAGAGTCTTCTCTTCTGTTTTTGGAAGAGGGTGTTTGCTATAACCAGTGCATTCTCTTGGCAAAGCTCTATTAGCTTTCACCCTGCTTAATTCTGTATTCCAAGGCCAAATTTGCCTGTTACTCCAGGTGTTTCTTGACTTCCTACTTTTGCATTCCAGTTCCCTATAATGAAAAGGACATCTTTTTGGGTGTTAGTTCTAAAAGGTCTTGTAGGTCTTCATAGAACCATTCAACTTCAGCTTCTTCAGTGTTACTGGTTGGGGCATAGCCTTGGATCTCTGTGATATTGAATGGTTTGCCTTGAAAATAAACAGAGATCATTCTGTTGTTTTTGAGATTGCATCCAAGTACTGAATTTTGGACTCTTTTGTTGACCATCATGGCTACTCCATTTCTTCTAAGGGATTCTTGCCCACAGTAGTAGATACCATGTTCATCTGAGTTAATTTCACTCATTCCAGTCCATTTTAGTTCGCTGATTCCTAGAAAGTCAATGTTCACTCTTGCCATCTCCTATTAGACCACCTCCAATTTACTTTGATTCATGGGCCTGACATTCCAGGTTCTTATGCAATAGTGCTCTTTATAGCATTGGATCTTGCTTCTATCACCAGTCCCATCCACAACTGGGTATTGTTTTTGCTTTGGCTCCATCCCTTCATTTTTCTGGAGTTATTTCTCCACTGATCTCCAGTAGTATATTGGGCAACTACCTACCTGGAGTGTTCCTCTTTCAGTATCCTATCATTTTGCCTTTTCATACTATTCAAGGGTTTCTCAAGGCAAGAATACTGAAGTGGTTTGTCATTCCCTTCCCCAGTGGACCACATTCTGTCAGTCCAAACTTTACACTTAATGTCAGGGGCACTTTGGGAAATAAAATTCTCACCAGGATTCCACTCCCTTTCAATTACTAGATGTCATTGTTAAGATAGATTTGGAAACATTCAAGGCACTGAATCACTCAAGGAATGCTGGAGAGTTTTCCTTGGCTCCTGATTGATATCTTACTTCAACTGTATGGTTCCTTCCTGCTGCCAGGATTCCTATTGTTGTTATTTAGTTACCAAGTTGTGTCTGACTTTTTCAATCCCATGAACTATGGCCACCAGGCTCCTCTGTCCATGGAACTGAAAGAGTCAATTCCTAGGTAGGTTAAGAAGCCCAGGTTCTCCAAGGAGAAGAAAGGGGTCTGGGGTCTCAAGGGATAAAAAGGACAATTTTTTTTTCCTATATTGCTTTGCCTAGTATAAAAATGTATCTTGCTCAGGACATGTTTCTCCTTAACAAGAACCTTCTGAACAATCGTGTTATCTTAAGAGGTTTGTTGTGGGAGTGGATCTGGTAAGACCTATTTATTGTTAGTTCTAATCTTATTAATTTAAGATGTATGTTAGAGGAGTGGGTCTGGTAAAAGTATATAAGGCCTTGATAAGACTAGAAAGTGGGGCCAGTCACCATTCCCTTCTGATGTCCATGTAAGAAGTTTTTCTGTCCCTTTTTCACTTTAGTAAAACTCTGCTACACGAAAGCTCTTGAATGATCAAGCCTGGTCCCTGTTCCCTGGTCCTGAAACTAAATCTTCTTTGGAGATCACAAATCCAACATTATTCTCTGTAAGCTATCAGGATTTCCCAGGCAAGAATACTAGAGTGGATTGCCATTTCCTTCCCCAGGGATCTTCCTGACCCAGGTATCAACCCAAGCCTCCTGCATGGCAGGCAGATTCTTACCATCTGAGCCACCAGGGAAGCCCCTGAATCTCTTTAGGATTATATTTTTATATCAGGTCAGCCTCTGTATTCTCCATTGTCTCTGTAATCCCATTTGGGCTTGTTATTTGGAACTGCTTGATTCCCCAGCAACCCCCTCCCCCAAAAAAAAAAATAGCAGAGACATGATCTGCATTGTCTTTGTTCTTTGTCTCTCTGGCTTGGTGATGTAGAACCATCACCAAACTGTTAATGGATTCCTCAATAGACTAAAATAGGAGGCATCCAGATGGTATGGACTCTGATATAACTGAGATTCCCCTTGAATTGTTACAGTTCATGTTTGAGACCATCTCTCCTCAGTCAGAATTTTGCACAGGAGCTTAGATGGGGTTGCCTCCAGGCTAGAGGAGTTTGGCCATCTTAATTTCTGAACAGTGTGGGCCATTAGGGGATGGTACAGCTGTCTTAAAAGAAGCTTATTCCTTGGAAGGAAAGTTATGATCAACCTAGATAGCATATTAAAAGCAGAGACATTACTTTGCTGACTAAGGTCCGTCTAGTCCAGGCTATAGTTTTTCCAGTGGACTGTGAAGAAAGCTGAATGCGGAAGAATTGATGCTTTTGAACTGTGGTGTTTGAGAAGGCTCTTGAGAGTCCCTTGGACTGCAAGGAGATCCAACCATTTCATCCTCAAGGAGATCAACCCTGGGATTTCTTTGGAAGGAATGATGCTAAAGCTGAAACTCCAGTACTTTGGCCACCTCATGCAAAGAGTTGACTCATTGGAAAAGACTCTGATGCTGGGAAGGATTGGGGGCAGGAGGAGAAGGGGACGACAGAGGATGAGATGGCTGGATGGCATCACCGACTCGATGGACATGAGTTTGGGTGAACTCCGGGAGTTGGTGATGGACAGGGATGCTACAATTCATGTTGTCGCAAAGAGACATGACTGAGAGACTGAACTGAACTGAACAGTTGTCTGAGGCTGAGGTTTCCTCTGCTTCCTTTTGGCTGAAAGGGAGGTGTTTTCAGACTTCTGCTGCTAAAACCATGAGGAATTCCCATGGGGTCCTCACTAGATCATTGGGGCAGCTGGTACTCTCTGCTGATAGAGGAAGAGAGACTGTGAAACCTCCAATGAGGTCCCCCTCAAAAGCAGAGGAAGGAGGAGTTGGGTGGTGATATTTCCTATTCTTAACTTGTAGTTCACAGGGTTTCCTAATAATGGGATTCCTGGTCTTCATCTTATTTTGTCAGGCAGTCCTCATTTATTGGACCCTATGCTGATCTTGCCTCTTGGCTCACAAGGCTAGACACTTTCTTTTAGCAAAAGTGACTGTGGGGAATACTACTGTCTACCCCTATGGGGTCAGCAAGGAGAATAAAAAGCCCTGGAGCAGCTGCTATGAAGACAGCACTACTAGCCAGACAGATAGCAAGCCTGCTATGGCTCCTTCTCATCCACAGGTCCCCATTGTTCTGTGGCAGCTGGTACCACAGGAGGGCCAGCCAGAAGCAGTGGGCAGACATGCTATATGAGTTTTAGTTTCTGATTCCCAATAATGTCATAGTATAATCCCCTCAAGGGGGTTCAGTACATATTACTCTGGGGGGTTATGCTGTGTGCGAACCAAATCCCACAGTATTCAGTTCCTGGGCAGAGTTGCTTTGTATTCTGTTGAAAGCTGCTGTCATTCTCTCCATCAGTTCAGTTCAGTTTAATTCAGTCGCTCAGTCATGTCCGACTCTTTGCAACCCCATGAATTGCAACATGCCATGCCTTCCTGTCCATCACCAATTCCCAGAGTCCACCCAAACAGAGTGAGCTCAAAGATTACAGTCAGTCATTTTCATCAAACCTCCCAAAGCCTCCACCAGTCTCCCACTGGAGCTGGGCAATCTTAAAGCCTAGTGAAGAAGTGCATGTTCTGTATCATCTGGGTCACTGAAATTTGTTACACACACTTTCAAGTTGGGCCCAGCAAGGGCCCCCTTCCTGGTGTCATTCAAGCCAACAGAACAAGACTACATTCAGTACAGAGGCAAAGCAAAGTTTAATTTTTGACCAAAGATCATGAAGAGGTACAATCTTGCACTCTAGAGTACATACTCTTGTAACAAGCCATTGGTTAAACTGCTTTGTATGGTTTTTATCAACAGGGAAGCAGGTGGAGTTCTTGAAGGTCAGGCACAACTGTGCTGCTCAGAGCTCCAGATCAGTGCAGGGCACAGCAACTGCATACAGCCTAGAATTGAGGGGTTGTGTCCTGTGTCTCTGCACATGGCCTGCCATCCTGAAATGTTAGGTGCAGCCATTTTGCACTAGGAACTTTGGTCTGAAGTGTCAGATGTAAGGCCTCTACATAGAATACCCAATGAACAAATGAAACTAGACTAAGCAGAAAGGAATTTTTTTTTAAGCTTACACTTTATTACCCAGATTCCACTTTTATGGTCTGAGAATTGTTAATGGGATTTTTTCAGTGACACTGTCATACAGTTAACCTGAGACATGCTCTGGTTTCAACTTTGACTTGGCCTGTTTCCTGTCCCTAACCTTAAGGAGTGAGATGGATGAACATCTAATTTCCCCCTACTGCATTGTTGGAAGGGCTAATTGAAAAGGTCAAGTGTCTCTGCAGGTGGGTAGACCAAGAGCCCAGATACATAATCACAACATGAAACCTGCCTGGATTTCTTATACATAATTAATAAAGACCTCTATGTCTACCTAAGTCTTGGTTATCTTAAAGTTTCATTCTGACAAGAAGAGCAGGATTTCAGCCAGGTTTTGAGAAGAAGGTAAGGGAAATTTTGGTACAGGCAATACTCCAATCAATCCAGAAATACTGTCCAGGGTAATAACTATTACAGACAGACAAGCAAATCCAGTCATATTCTGTGTATAGACAAACAGGTTAGCAAGGAAACACAAACAATCTGAGACTACTGATGCCTCATAGAGTTAGTCATTATGGTTACAATGATGGCCTAGATACTTAGAATGTTTCAGAAGACCAAATGGCTCAACTAATCTTAATGTACACGTAATACAGTGTAGAGTCATTGATCACCCCAGATCTTAACAATTAAGATCAGTGACACAAAACAGATAAAACAATTATACCACCATCTTGGACCTGCTGACCCTTATGCCCCTACTGCCTTCCTCAGTAGCATCCAGGAAACCATTTGCTACACCCTAGTGGCTGCCCTTATAAATAGAGCCAAGGGAAGGCTGGGATTGCTCACAGACTCTAGTTCAGGGTCAAACTCTCCCTACATTTCAGTTCGATATGGTTTTTCTAGGAATGCATTTTCTCAACAAATACAAATGTATTTTACAAAACCTATTCTAAATCTTGACAAGAAGAGGTGATAAGGAAGTTTTAACTACTTTTGAGATTTTTATACACTATTTAGGGTTGTATAGACCTCTGAGTCTGACACAGAAGCAGGTACTGGACCAAATCTTAGATATTCTCTGATCTGTTTTTATATCAAGTATATCATGCTCTCTCAAAAATATCACTGTTATATTCATTGTGTTACATCTGAAAATTTTTAAATAAAGAAAATGAACAAAATAAGGTAATATTTTAGTAGTAACTTAAACATGCTCATTTGCATATATTATACTTTGTTTAAAAAAAAAAATCAAGCTAACCTGAAGGATAAGAGAGCAAGTAAGAAGCAGTAAGAAGTCTTGGAAGTAGCTTAAACCAACCAAAAGGCCTTTTCAAGAGATAAATTCCTCTGCAAAAAGCAATGAGGCCAGCCTTTGAGCATTTCATTCATTCACTTGTTCATTTACAATCAACCTATATTAAATGACTACTTCTAAATTTTTGTTTGCTCTCCCCATGATAAGTTAAGCCCTGAGCAGGTAATAGGAATACTATAGTAAGATGACTTGTTTTCAGAAGAACTAAGAAATGGAGTGAGTCAGGAAAGACACAGCAGTGCTACAGAGCTAAATGAATACTGCTGTTTTGAGTTATAATTGGTGTCAAAGATAACTTTCATTTGATCATCTATGTGACAGTGGAGAATTATGAAAGACATTGATAATAAATGATATAGGGAAAATAAAAGTAAAAAGTTATTTTGTCAGTGTTTAGTTGCAGAGGGTATTACAAAAATGAAAGGACAAAATCCTAAACATTGAGGAGTATAATGAACTGTTAATAGTGATTTTGGATAAAAATATATTCCTAAAGTTACATCTCTGGAGAACTGTTATAAACAGGCAGCTAAATAAATCAACCCATGTTTAACAAATATCTTTCAAAATACAGATTTTATTTTTAACTTGGCAAAGCAGTTTTGCAGCTGTCAATGAATAACTCAGGAAAGCCTTACCAACAAAAGAGCCATTACAAGGATAAGAAAAATTCCATAAGAATAATAGAAGGCTTACTTAGGGAAAAAATAAAAATTTTTCACTACATTTAAATACATATTTAGATTTCTCAACTGTCTGCATAAATGAGATGACTAGTTTGATGATTCCTATAAAGAGTTTACATAGACTCTAAATATTAAATAAATAAATAAAATATGAACACTTTTGCTGCTATTCTCAATGAGAAAAGGAAGCCAAGAAAGCCAATTGACAATCTTCCCCAATCTTTTAAATTTATGAGAAGTGACATTTTTTAAGACTGTGCTCCCACCTGATTATAATACTTTGTTAAATTGCTTGATCTTTAGGAAGACTAATTTTCTTCTTATTCTATAAAAGACTCTATAGCATGCTTATTAATGTTACAGACTCTGCAGTCAAGTTACCTGGGTTCAAATTCTAGTGTTACCACTTACCAGCTTTATGACCTAGTTTTTTTGCCTCAGTTTCTCGTATATAATACTGTAGGAGACAGGAAGAATAAAAGAAAAGCAGGCCCCAGCAAGAGCCACAAAAGAAATTTATAATTATTGATAAATTGGATGCTATAAGGCATGAGACTCTTGAAACAAGTCCAGAGGGAACAGTTCATAGTCTTGAAAACAAGATATGATACTGGGGTTGGAAAACAGACCCCAGACTGCTTCTCAACTGGCATCTCAGAGTCACATGTTTTATGTATCTGGTGGAAAATCTATAGTTACTGATTTGTTATTGATTACTGTTTCTTAGTTCAGTTCAGTTCAGTTTCTCAGTCATGTCCAACTCTTTGCCACCCCATGAATTGCAGCACGCCAGGCCTCCCTGTCCACCACCAACTCCCAGAGTTCACCCAAACTCATGTCCATTGAGTCGGTGATGCCATCCAGCCATTTCATCCTCTGTTGTCCCCTTCTCCCCCTGCCCTCCCCCGCTCCCAGCATCAGGGTCTTTTCCAATGAGTCAACTCTTCACATGAGGTGGCCAAAGTATTGGAGTTTCATCCTCAGCATCAGTCCTTCCAGTGAATACTCAGGACTGGTCTCCTTTAGAATAGACTGGTTGGATCTCCTTGCAGTCCAAGGGACTTAGTTACTCAATGGTTAATAATCACTTCGTTCTTTGGCCCTGAAAGCCACATAACTTAACTCCTCGCATATTCTTTCCTTCATGGCGGAAAGTATTAATAAAGCTGGCTTGGATTCAGTTTCAGCACCTTCACCTTGGAGCGGTGTTAGTCCCCTGATCCTCACTTTTCACTGAGTTCTTGTGTCTTGTTTCTCATTCTCTCACCATGTTGCACTTTCGGTAACCCTGCTTGTCAAGCCAGTCTTAACATAATACAAAGTGAGCATGCTAATTATACTATCCAAGTCCTGTGGTTTTTAGAAGGGAAAAAGTCAAAATACTTAGTACAGTGCCTGATAGTATTAGACCTTACTATATATGACCAATTTTACATGGCTCAGCTCTAGAGATAGTGTTAATTATTCTTAATATAACAACTAAAGAAATAGACATTCAAATATAAAGGAGACAAAGAGAAGGGGAGCAGATAATGGAAAGGGAGAAAATGCAGAAAAAAAGGGAAAATGAAGGTAGACTCTATGGTGAATTTGGATGGAATGAGGGAAAAAAAAAGATATTGTCCTTTCTAGAAAAGAAAAAAGTGATGACATCATGGACATATAATACTTACCCCATTCTCCAGTATTTTTCATTATAATTTATATAAGCAGATCATGGCTACCTAGCACTTTAGATACAAAGCTCCAACTAAGCCAAAATTCAGCTTAGTTACTGAACTAAATGCATGATCAATTAATTGTGTAACTGCACAATAATGCATGTTAGCCTTCCTCCAGCAGTCACATGGACTGTTTAGTGGTGACTAGACATAAGATCTGCCATCAATATAATGCAAATCTATTATTTCTGAGCTGTGTCACACATTTGGAAAGATAACTCATTTATTTTCTTCTTTCATCCTACTCAAGCATGGCATGGAAGTTTACAGAGATAAAAACCATATCATGAGCTTCTAGAGCAAGGAGTCATCAGTGACAGCTGGGGTGCCCAAAGAAAAATCATAAAGTAGAGATACTATTGGAAGTTGGGAGCAGAAATTAAAAATAATTTGGCTATTTCATTTTTAAATTCTTCAGTGTGGTAAATCTGCTTACAATATTTGTGTTTTTACTAACACTGAGATTCATCAGTGATGTGTGTGTGTTGATTGCTCAGTCATGTCCAACTCTTTGTAACCCCACAGACTGTAGCCCACCAGGTTTCCCTGTTCATGGGATTCTCCAGGCAAGAATACTAGAGTGGCTTGCCATTCCCTTCTCCAGAGGATCTTCCCAACCCAGGGATCAAACCCTGGTATCCTGAAGTGCAGGCAGATTCTTTACCATTTGAGCTACAGGAAAGTCCTTATCAATGATGACAAAGAATAATTAGAAGTTTTATTTTCATGAATCTTCAGATTCATAATTTGTTAATTCTTTTGACAAACTTTGAGCATCAATCTGTAATTCAAGATAATTCCAAATTAAGTCCTTAGTGACTTTTCAGTGTGTTAAGTGAGTATTGTCTATTACCTGAGTTACTACAGCTTCTTTTTCCCACAAGAAGGAAAAGCATTCAGCCATTTATCCTTCTGAGCATTAGTATAGCCTTACTTTCAGGCTAACTTTATCTCCTGGTTCATTGTAGAAATGAAAACACAGAAATATATATTAAAAATACATGCAAAATTCCAAATATTACCAAAATATTGAATTTTTTTAACAATGGAGTAAATTATCTTGGAACAACTCCTGGGATTCCCAGGCAAGCTCCCTGAAATATGAAGATCAGGCTGATTTAAACCAGTAAACAACTGAAAAGAGAAAATCAACAAAGTCTTTCAAAGGATAATACTTTGAGATTTAAGGCATAAAAGTGGCTCTTGGAAAAACTTATGACACTCATATTTTGTAGCACTGATCTTTTTATGATGCTGCAATCATAAAAGTTGAATCTAATAAATTAATATCACACAACTGTTTTGTCTAAATGTAAAAGCAATGGTTAAGCAAGTCTATGTTTTAAGAATATTAGTTGTGATTTTAGCCCAGATTTTACTAAGTTTTTTTTAGAATAAAGTTACATATTTTATTTTTCAGAAAACCTCAATCACACCTCACCTCCTCCAAAATTATTTTTGCTTTAGGAGATTCACTTTTGTCTATTATTTTTTGTTGTTTTCTTATATAACAAAGACCCTGTGTTGGAGGGGGCCACTAAGAATTTTGTTTATAGTACTGACTTTAGTGAAGTTGCTCAGTCGTGTCCGACTCTTTGCAACCCCATGGACTGTAGCCTACCAAGCTCCTCTGCCCATGGGATTTTCCAGGCAATAGTACTGGAGTGGATTGCCATTTCCTTCTCCAGGGGATCTTCCCGACCCAGGGATCGAACCTGGGTGTCTCGCACTGTAGACAGACGCTTTACTGTCTGAGCCACCTTTGTTGTTTCCTTGTATAACAAAGACCCTGTGTTGGAGGGGCCACTAAGAATTTTGTTTATAGTACTGACTTTACCTTCCTGATAATTTGTTACATTTAATTGTGAATGTAAGAGGATTTCTGAGGGATTCAGAAATTCAGGCAACTAGAGGTTACTTTGTATTCACCTTTCCAGAGAATATAGTAATTATTTAAAGTAGGAAAACACAAAGCCCATGTATCTCAGAACAAAGAACTCTTTTGTATTAAAGCTGTATTAAAGAAATGTTTCTAAAACATATTATTCTGCCCTAATTTTCCAAATGTGTGAACAACCAGGAGCAAATAAAAGTTATGTCAATAATTTCATTACCTGATACACCAATGATAAGGTAAATTTTGGAGTTAATGAAGATATGGTAATTCCCGAGGTTTAACATTAGACTTTTTAAATAACAACTGTTCAAGCATACTCGTGGAAATCATTGCATATTTTAGGTGCTTAAATCCATGTTATTTATGCTCAAGTGTTAGTCCAAGACTGCTGAGGTTTTCTGGGTAAATGTCTGTTGCTAATAGGAAATATTTTCATAATAGTTTCTATACCCTTTCCATTTATGTTTTAGCATTCTGTTTGCAATTGGAAACTTTGTCTTTTAATCTCTGAAGTAATAAACTGATTTTTAAAATAAATTATCTGCTATTTTTTACATTATTCAGTACATCAACTCATTTTTTTCTGAGTAGAATCTCTTCATTTCAGTGTACTATGTTTGGACAGCCTGTGCAGGACCCTGCTATGGTCATAAGCCCATCTTTCCATCTAATGCTATTTGTCTAATAAGAATAAAATGGCCTCAGGTGTTAACAGCATCTAGAAGTTTAACAGCATCTAAAAGTCACAGCCAACTCCGCCACTCCTTTAGAGAATGCTTTTGTTATGTTTAGGCTTGGCTTAAGTATCTTAATAATTTATCATAACTCTCAAAGTGGTTGAGAGTTAATGAACATTTAAGATGACTCAACTAGTACTATGCTAAGCAGTTAGCAACTTACACAGCTACAAGAGAGAAACAAATAGACAATCAGCCTGAGTGAGTTGTAAGGCAAGATGATTAACAAAAATAAATTGTATCTATTCTTTCTGTCCAGTATAAGAAATATTTTAAAAACAAACTGAGGACAGTTTGATATACTCTTCTTTACAAAAACAGAAGTAGGGACAGGATAAAAACAGAACACAGAGACAGGGGCAGAAAGACTAAAAAATGAAAAGACAATTCTGATAGGTACACTTGTCATCAAAACAATTGTAGGTAAAATGTGAATGGATGCTTAAATTGTATTCTTATATCAGCTAGGATCTTTGGCAGGGAACTGAAACCAGTGCTTGCCAAGAGTATTCAAAAGATGAGTATGAGGTAGAACATATAATTAAAGGAAATTAAAAAAAAAAAAAGAATTCAAATAGTTCAGGAACAGCAGTTATAGGAACCTGCAATCAAGAACTAGTGAGACATCTCTCTGGGCCACCACCAACAGGACCAATTAGTTCCAATCATATCTTTTATTTGTGATTCTCAGTTAGGAATAAAATTCTAGAAAGACGGAATCCAGCTAGCTTAACTTGGATCATGGGTCATTTGCCTGGAGAAGGGAAGGCCCTTTTATGAAGTCTCATTGCATCATATTCAATGGGATAAGTCCCTCAAAGCAAAGTCACCATAACCATCTGTAGGAAGAGGGATGCATGTTGAAAATGCAAACCAACAAACATCCACAATATAATTCTGTTCAAGTTAGACAGGTAGAAAAAAAAATTAAACCCTGGATAACTTAAGAAACCTTGTCTGAACTGGTGTCAAAAAAATTGTGTTTGGCAAAAACGAGGGTGGGGAGGCTTAGCTTAAACAATTTCACTAATCCCTTAGTAAGAAAGAAGACTGTTGACCTGAAACTAATAGAAAGCCAGATATTTATCCAGCAAAGATGAGTTAATTCAAGATCAGCAGAGACCACAATTCAGGATCTGCAACCTTGTACAGCCCCCAAGGGCAAGGGAAAGTGAATACTTTTGTCAAGAGGTAAAGGACATTGGGAGGGATATTGCAAAAAGAAAAAGTTTGTGGCTTTTCATTGGTGGTATCCTTGCCAGAAAAGAAGAGGGATTTTTTTTGTTGGGCTCTGCATTATCTCTCTTGTCTCCCAAAGTTGCTTAATTGAAGCTTCTGTGTATTAATTAAAATAAATTTTTTTCCCTTTTGATCATAATCTTTCTCTGAGAGTAACACTGATCAAGGGTCAGGTTTTCCAGTTTCAGTGGCTTTTTGTACCTCAGTATCAGAAAGATCTCTCCTGGATATAACATCTCACCTTGAAGACAAAGTATACAGCCTGCAAACTATGAGAGTCATATTCAAGTAACAAGGAAGGTTAGGAAGGAGAACTTTCAGATACTTTTTAATCTAATGCCCACATACTATCAAGACCATGACACTGAAGATCATCTAAAGGGCTGTACCAGTATCAAATGTTTGATCACAAAATTCCAACTGGTCTGGTCCAGATATATTAGAAAATTTGTTTCATTATACATCATCTGGTTAAATTCTAGGAAATCAACTTTTGTGTCCAAATGATGTGCAGTTTCAGACAGAGTTTGGTGTCTTCTTTGACTATGTCACATGAATTCAACAATTTATCCTTAGAGTTTGGCAATACAAGGGTTGGTTAGTGGTTAGTAGTACTTGACAGTGGCCTTTCCATTGAGGTTGAAGAGAGTTTCTCTAGAGATGTCTTTTCTAATAGACAAAATATTCAAGCTGCAAAAGTGGATTCTTAAGGTCTTTGTCTCCCAAGAGTGCATTGTGAAAAGATTGCTGTTCCATAGCAGGGTTATGGGACTTTACAATATTGGAGTATCTCTCCTTTTCTCAGCTGTGGGTCAAAAGGAGCAAGAGCCAAGTCACTGGGAATCCTGAGACAATCTCAAAAGGTGGGAGATTATGAGTTCCAAAAGTGAGTAGACCTGAGATTTAGAAAGACCAATGGTAATGCTTTTAACCAAGGTATTTGGAGAGCCTCTACAAATTTTGCCATCTGAGTCTTAATAATGCTGCTAAGTGCATTTGACTAAGCCAGAGGGCATACTGAAAACATTGTAAAACCAGTCAAACAGCACACAGCCTTGTTGAAACAGCTGGCAAAGTAAAGTGGGTTCCTCAATCACTATGAGGTTTGAGAAGAGTTCTCCATGTATAGGGTAATCTTTTCCAAAAGGGTCTTAGTCACAGAAGAGGCTTCTGTCCAGTGTGAAAGCATATAGACCATGACTAAAACACATTTATATTCATTACATGAAGAAAGTTGTATGAAATCCATTTGCCAGAACTCCAATGGTCCATTCAGCAGTTTAGGATGTCTGAAAGCAGTACAAACAGGCTTCCCTGGATTGTAATTTGAATGAGTGGAACAAGTGAGGTGGACACTTTCTGCAAACATGTTAATGCTTCTCTACCAATATTGGTTCATGAAGGCAATCATTTGTCAGAAGGCTGATGATATAGTACACATACAATAGTGACAAATGAGAGTTTTAGAAGGATTGGTTTGTTATTTGGTCCAAACCAGAGCTTTTTATCAAACCAACAAGTGTTGCTTTTCCAATCCTGATTTTCCTTTTCTGAGACCAATTACTTGGCCTTTCTTGTCAGTCTTTCTAAATTATTATTTGTAGAAATATCCCATTGGGCTATACTAGTGGTTTAGCTGCAATTGGTCCCTTTAAAAGCAGCATTTTTGTTTTTTACAGTAATATCAGAAGAGTAATTTCCCTTAGCTTCCAAAGAGTCAAGTTTAGCATGCCCCAGAATCTCAAAAGCTAAAGTAGGATGCAAAATTATTATATTTAGTAATTCCCAAGTATAGGGCCATTTATAATTTTACTTATTCTGGAAGGAAGACATGTTGCTTCCACAACACTTCAAAACTGTGTGCTCTCTAAAAGCATGTCTACTATCAGTATAAATGTTGGCAGCTTTGTCCCTTGCTAATGTACAAATCAGTTTAAGGCAACAGAGTTCTACTTGTTGGGCTGAAGTAGCCATAAGTAAAGACTCTGCCTCAACAGCAAAAAGAGTTACAATAGCATATACAGTACAATATTTGCCATGCCATCTTTTAAATAAGAACCATCAATGAACCATGAGAAGTCAACTTTATCCAGTGGAATTTTTATGGGTCATCCAGGGGAGTCAGATGTGGTCCATCAGTGTTAAGCAGTAGTAAGGGACTTCATCAGGCCTTCCTTGGCGGCTCAGTGGTAAAGAATATGCCTGCAGTACAGGAGACCTAAGTTTAATATCTGGGTCAGGAAGATCCCTGGAGAAGGGAATGGCTACCCACCCTAGTATTCTTGCCTGGAGAATTCCATGGACAGAGGAGCCTGGCAGACTACAGTCCACAGGGTTGCAAAGAGCTAGACACAACTGAGTGACTAACACTCACTTCACTTCACAAGGGACTTCAGCACTGATGAAGAGAAGAGTAACTGGAACAGGTGATTACAACATAAAAGACTTATGTGAGTGGCAATTTTATTTTTTTAAAGGACTTCTTAGGAGGTGAGGTGGGCTGGCTGAGAAATGTTGAGTTTAATGAGAATTTAGGAGAGCTGCTACTATATGGGATACAAAAATAGTTACAGGGGATCCCACAATAATTTCTCAGTGGTAACAACCAAAAGGGCAATTTTAGGTACGGGGAGACTAGGACACCGTGAAGCCCATCTGGCTCTATGGGTGGCACTTGTTCCAGGCATGGATGCCCTAAATAGTAAACCTGGGTTTGAGAAAACTGCAATTTCTCCTTAGCAGACTTCTGTTCCTTTAAGGTCAAAAGCTTTCACAAGGGGATGCCAACTTCTTCAGAAGTTTGAGAAGGAGCAAAAAGAAGCAAATCTTCGATATTTTGCCACAGAGTAGAGCCTCTAGGGGACTTTGTGTCAGGCAGATCTCCTTCAAGATTGTGAGAAATAAGAAGGGCTAACAGTGTAACCCCATGGCTTTATATCTAGGCAAGTTAGGTTTCTCCCCAAGTAGAAGTAGATGTTCTTCTGGAATGCTCTTGCTTTTTTGATATCCAACAGATGTTAGATATTTCATGTCTGATTCTTCTGCCTTTTTGAAATCTAGCTTGAACATATGGAAGTTCATGGTTCATGTGTTATTGAAGCCTGGCGTAGAGAATTTTAAGCATTACTTTGCTAGTGTGTAAGATGAGTGCAATTGTGTGGTAGTTTGAGCGTTCTTTGGCATTGCCTTTCTTTGGGATTGAAATGAAAAATGACCTTTTATTGTCCTGTGGCCACTGCTGAGTTTTCCAAATTTGCTGGCATATTGAATTCAACACGTTCACAGCATCATCTTTTAGGATTTGAAACAGCTCAACTGGAATTCCATCACCTCCACTAACTTCATCCATAGTGGTGCTCCTGAAGGCCCACATGACTTCACATTCCGAGATGTCTGGCTTTAGGTGAGTGATCACACCATCATGGTTATCTGGGTCATGAAGATCTTTTTGTATAGTTCTTCTGTGTATTCTTGTCACCTCTTCATAATATCCTTTGCTTCTGTTAGGTCCCTACCATTTCTATCCTTTACTGAACCCATCTTTGCATGAAATGTTCCCTTGGTATCTCTAATTTTCTTGAAGAGATCTCTAGTCTTTCCCATTCTATTGTTTTCCTCTATTTCTTTGCACTGATCACTAAAGAAGGTATTTTTTATCTCTCCTTGCTATTCTTTGGAACTCTGCATTCAGTTGTATATATCTTTCCTTTTGTCCTTTGCCTTTCACTTTTCTTCTTTTCATAGCTGTTTGTAAGGCCTCCTTAGACAACCACTTTGCCTTTTGTATCTTTTCTGGGGGATGGTCTTGATCATTGCCTCCTATACAATGTCAGGAGCCTCTGTCCATAGTTCTTCATGCACTCTATCTATCAGATGTAATCTCTTGAATCTATTTGTCACTTCTGCTGTATAATCGAAAGGGATTTGATTTAGGTCATATCTGAATACTAAAGAATGCCCTGCATAAGTCAATTCGACTAAAGAATTTACTTCCAGTGGGAGTCAACTTTAGTGATGTATTAGGGTTCAGTTCATTTCAGTTCTATTCAGTCACTCAGTCGTGTCCAACTCTTTGCGACTCCATGAATTGCAGCATGCCAGGCACCCCGTCCATCACCAGCTCCCAGAGTTCACTCAAATTCACGTTCATAGAGTCAGTGATGCCATCCAGCCATCTCATCCTCTGTCATCCCCTTCTCCTCCTTCCCCCAATCCCTCCCAGCATCAGAGTCTTTTCTAAAGAGCCAACTCTTCACACGAGTCAAACTTGCACAAGTATTGGAGTTTCAGCTTTAGCATCAGTCCTTCCAAAGAATATTCAGGACTGATCTCATTTAGAATGGACTGGTTGAGTCTCCTTGTAGTCCAAGGGACTCTCAAGAGTCTTCTCCAATACCACAGTTCAAAAGCATCAATTCTTCAGTGCTCAGCTTTCTTCACAGTCCAACTCTCACATCCATACATGACCACTGGAAAAACCATAGCCTTGACTAGATGGACTTTTGTTGGCAAAGTAATGTCTCTGCTTTTCAATATGCTATCTAGGTTGGTCACAACTTTCCTTCCAAGGAGTAAGCGTCTTTTAATTTCATGGCTGCAGCCACCATCTGCAGTGATTTTGCAGCCCCCAAAATAAAGTCTGACCCTGTTTCCACTGTTTCCCCATCTATTTGCCATGAAGTGATGGGACCAGATGCCATGATCTTAGTTTTCTGAATGTTGAGCTTTAAGCCAACTTTTTCACTATCCTCTTTCACTTTCATCAAGAGGCTTTTTATTTCCTCTTCACTTTCTGCCATAAGGGTGGTGTCATCTGCATGTCTGAGGTTATTGATATTTCTCCCGGCAATTTTGATTCCAGCTTGTGCTTCTTCCAGCCCAGCGTTTCTCATGATGTACTCTGTGTATAAGTTAAATAAGCAAGGTGACAATATACAACCTTGATGTATTCCTTTTCCTATTTGGAAACAGTCTGTTGTTCCATGTCCCGTTCTAGCTGTTGCTTCTTGACCTGCATACAAGTTTCTCAAGAGGCAGGTCAGGCGGTCTGGTATTCCTATCTCTTTCAGAATTTTCCACAGTTTATTGTGATCCACACAGTCAAAGGCTTTGGAATAATCAATAAAGCAGAAATAGATGCTTTTCTGGAATTCTCCTCCTTTCCCATGATCCAGTGGATGTCAGCAACTTGATCTCTGGTTCTTCTGCCTTTTCTAAAACCAGCTTGAATATCTGGATGTTCACAGTTCATGTATTGCTGAAGCCTGGCTTGGAAAATTTTGAGCATTACTTTACTATCATGTGAGATGTGTGCAACTATGTGGTAGTAGTAGTAGGGTTAGGAACTATAAAGTGTTGAGGGATAATAATGTAGTTTGCTGCACAGAGGTCCTGGGCAAATCTTCATTTCTGCCCTTATGTTTTCTCACTTATGAAATGGGAGTGTTCCAACTACAGGGATAATGTGGCCTTGAGCCTGTAATCTTCTACTACAGGCTTTATGCCTTGAACAGCTTCTATATTTATAGGGCATTAATCTAGGCAAGAGGTTTTGAGGGGTCTGTTTGAATCTTGACAGGAGATGCTCTGTAACTTTTGCCAGAATCATTTGGAGATTTTGACATAAGGAAGGTAGTAGATGATTCAGTACGGAAATGATCAGCAGTTCCAGAATCTGCTCTAGTACTCTCAGAGATGGAGCAAGTAAAAGATGTCAAAACAAATATGTAGTTCACCTGTTTGGTTACTTTGACTACTACTGTAAAATTCTAGAATGCTTTCCCCTTTTGGGAGAAAAAGACTCTGTCATGATAATTCTTTAAGAAGTCTTGGATTAATAAGTAGACAGGGGTAGAGGTACTCAGAGAAGGCAATGGCACCCCACTTCACTACTCTTGCCTGGAAAATCCCATGGACGGAGGAGCCTGGTGGGCTCCAGTCCTTGGGGTCGCTAAGAGTTGGGCACGACTGAGTGACTTCACTTTCACTTTCATGCACCGGAGAAGGAAGTGGCAACCCACTCCACTATTCTTGCCTGGAGAATCCCAGGGACAGAGGGAGCCTAGTGGGCTGCCGTCTATGGGGTCGCACAGAGTCGGACACAACTGAAGTGACTTAGCAGCAGCAGCAGCAGAGGTACTAAGGAGAAAAGTGTTTGTACCTCTTAAAGGGCCTAAAGAAAAGGGAATAGATCCAGAGAAAGGAAACTCTTGAGGGTCACTGGAGAGACCCACATTGTAAACATTTTTTATATTCTAAGACAGAGGCTGGCTACTTTATAGTAGTGGGATTAAACAGCAAGAGTGTGGCTCCAGAGTCAGTTAGGACTTGAAGAAATTCATTGCCAATGTAGCAAAATGTTTCTCCAAGATGATTAAGAGGAAAGATTGGGAAGACCTCCCATAGATTTTCAGAACTCTGAGAACTGGAAAGGTATTGGAAAGGCTGGTTAGAGGTCTGAAGGTAAATTTTAACCATCTGAAGGTACTGTTAAATTTGTAACAGTCTCTTGTCAACTGTCCTGTCATTTTTTTTTTTTTTTTTAACACTAATAACAGAAACTATGAGTTTTGTTTTCGGGGGTCTTCACTTGCTGGACTTGAAGATTAAGAATTAGGGTGGTCTTTCATTTAGGTACTCATCTAAAGTGTGAATTGCTTTGCCAGATTAACTAAATCTAAAGTAGACAGTTTCTCATTTCATCCTGGTCCTTTTTACTAGATGGGAAAGGTCCCAGTTCAACAACACATTAGTAAACATAGAGTTAAGAGCTACCTGTTTGGGATCAATATTTGAAGGAAGACCAGAATTCCCTTTAATAACATTCCAAAGTAGATTGTAATAATCATGAAAAAGTTCATCAGATTTTTGTTTGCAAGCTTGCATTTTGTTTCAATCAATAGGCTTTGGAAAAGCCTTAGGAATTGCTCCATAAAGTTGCCTAGTGATTGCCCAAGCCTGCTCATATAAGTTAGTGGACTGGTCTCTAATTTGTATTTCTAGAGAGCTTTTTAGGATTTTCCCAAATTGGCGGTTTTCATCCAATGCTTGTTCTGGCCTTCACCAACAGGCATATAAACTGGCTGATAAGAGTCAGAGAAATCAGGCTGATAAACTTGAATGACTTAAATTAAATCCTTCAGCAAATCTGTGAGGAATTACCTTGAGAAAATCTTTGACTATGGCTTGCAATTCATCTTTAGTCCAGAAAATATAAGAAATTAAGTGTTTCGCTTCTGGATCTTCTGATGCTTACTTTTAAAGGGACAGATTTTGACAGGTTCAGCAGAAAAGGGAGCAGAAAGAGTATCAGAGAAAAGGGGAAGTTTGGAGGAAGAATTAGTTTGGAGGATCTTAAGGTATACTGGTACTTTGGCCACCTCATGCGAAGAATTGACTCATTGGAAAAGACTCTGATGCTGGGAGGGACTGGGGGCAGGAGGAAAAGGGACAACAGAGGATAAGATGGCTGGATGGCATCACGGACTCGATGGACGTGAGTCTGAGTGAATTCCGGGAGACGGTGATGGACAGGGATTCATGGGGTCGCAAAGAGTCCGACATGACTGAGCGACTGAACTGAACTGAAGGTATAGTGGAGGTATATATAGACGGAAAGGAAGAAGAAGAGGTGAAGGCAGAGCATGAGACAAATAAGTCAAGGAAGACGAGCCTGAAGATTTGCAAGCCATTTTCTCTTTCTTTCTTTGCCTCAGTCTTAAAATCTTATTTTGCAGAGAAGCAATTTTAGACTCCTGATATTGGAAAATCTCAAAATACAATCAAATAAGCACTGCACTCAATTCTAGAAGTTTTTGAGCTTTTGTACTTCAATTCAGTTTGAAGAAAATTAAGTTTTTCTTGATTTCAAAAGGATTTCAAAAGTTTCTCATAATGGCTATTGATATTCTAAATTGACTTTTTCCAGTTTAGTCCATTTAAATTAGAAATGAGTGTGAAGAAAGACAAAGGTTTTAAACATAAAACTAGCCACAGTCCTTGGGCAGGCACCCTAAAATACTTAGATAGGGACCCCATTTCCTAGCAAGTTTTCCTCTAGAGTAAAGAACAGTCTTCAAACAACTTGCAAGCCAATCCCAGCCAGTCCTAAAAACACTGCTTAGGCCTGGAAGAGCCAGGCTGAAGGCTTTTTTTTTTTTTTTTTTTCCCCAGCCAGTCTCCAGAAAATAGACTTTCCAAAGGAATAGGCTAAAGGCTGAAAAACTGGCACAATTTTATTTGAAGCAACATTTTCTTAAAGAAATTGAGCTGAAGTATTTTCAGCTGGCTTTGGTTGAAGCTGTCTGAACTCAAGATCAGACTGAAGCACCAAATAAACACGTACATACAGAGCAAGGCCTTAACTAGAAAAACAAAACCTTTAAACCTCTATTCAGATTCTGAATAAACCCTAGAGAGCATCAGACTCAAAGAGGGCATGAATTCAGATCCAAGAGAAAGATGTACCTTCAAACTCTTCAGTGAGAAAAGCAGTGAGTCAAAATAGGCTGAGTTATGAGTCTTGTACCTGTCTGCTCATCAGCTCCAGAGCCATCAGGGGTCTTCTCTGGTCCCCATATAGGTGACAAAAATGCTGACCTGAAACAAATAGACTGTCAGATAGTTCTCTGGCTAAGATGGGTTTATTTAGAATCAGCAGAGAGTTGCAATTTGGGGTCTGCAATCATGGTGAGCCATAGGCAAATTCTCACAGGCAAGGGAAGGAGAAGACTTCAATGGAGGATAAAAGGAGGTTGGGAGGGCTGTAGTGAACAATAAGTATGAGTTTTCAAAGGTGGAGTCCCTGCCTGGGAAGAAAAGGAGTCTTTCTTCTTGTTATTGGATTGCTGTCATCCCAGGATATAGGAGCTCCTCCTTGTCACCCAACTCTATTTAACTGAGGTTTCTGCTTGTTAATTTTACAAGAACAAAATAGAAGTTGATTTTCAAGCAGTTCTTATTACTTTTATAAAGTCAGATGGTAAAATATCTTCTCCAGGTATGCTTATAGTACTGAACTTGGTATATACCACCAAGCCAGGATACTGGAGTGGGTAGCTGTTTCTTTCTCCAAAGGAGCTTCCTGAACCCAGGGGTTGAATCCAGCTCTCCCACATTGCAGGTGGATTCTTTACCAGCTGAGCCACCAGGGAAGCCCAAGAATACTGGAATGGGTAGCCTATTTCTTCTCCAGGGGATCTTCCTGACCCAGGAATGAACCGGGGTCTCCTGGATTGCAGGCAGATTCTTTACCAACTGAGCTCCCAGGGAAGTCATACCACCAGTTATATGCTGGCAAATTAGATAACTAAGATCACTTATAACATCTTTCTGTGGCTCAACTTCTGTCTGCCTGACTGGGCTCCCTGTGGTTCAACTGTGATCATGGCGGCACTGTAACGAAAGAAAAATGTAAGAGCTCTCCCATTGTTTATGTGTGTGTGCTCAGTCCTGTGACTCTTTGCCATTCCCTGGACTGTAGCCCACCAGTCTTCTCCATCCTTGGAATTTTCCAGGCAAGAATACAGAAAGGGTTGCCCTCTCCTACTCAAGGAGATCTTCATGATCCAAGGATCAAACCCATGTCTCTTGTGTTTCCTGCACTGGCAAGCAGATTCTTTACCATTGATCCACCTGGGAAACCCAATACTCAAGATCTTGGTAGAACTAGGGGGCCAACACTTAGGTTTTCTGCCTCCAAGTCCAATTGTTCCACTGAAAAGAAAGTTGGAGGAAAGTTACATGAGCAAAGAATAACTCCAAGGGAGGAATTCCATTGGCAATTTCCACTGGCAAAAAGGAGAAGCAATTGGAGGATGTGCATGACAATCTGAATAGGAAACCCAAAGTAGAGTCCAGCACAGCTGCTCTGCTTTTTTTGCTGTTTGAGTCTAGTAACAATATTCAGTTAACAACAGTTTAAATGTATAATTTGTAATGCCATCAAAGAAGACATTATATCTTAGAAAGTATTGTTGAAAGGATGGATTGACTGTATTAAATTGTTTTCCAAGTGTAAGGCCAAGTTTAACTTTCTTGAAAAACATGCTATTTTCCGTCTTGTATTTATAATTTCAAGATTTTTGGATATAGTAAGAAATACTATAGTTATTAGCATTCTTGGAGGATTTCCCTGGTAGCTCAGACAGCAAAGCGTCTGCCTACAATGCGGGAGACCCGGGTTTGATCCCTGGGTTGGGAAGATTCTCTGGATAAGGAAATGGCAACCCACTCCAGTACTCTTGCCTGGAAAATCCCGTGGACAGAGGAGCATGGTAGGCTACAATCCATGGGGTCGAAAAGAGTTGGACACGACTGAGCAACTTCACTTTCGCTTTCACTAGCATTCCCAGAGATCAACAGTTTACTCCTAGCAGAATGCTCTTAGTGCTGAATCATATCTCCATCTTCTCACTAACAAGAAAACACTGGGCAGGAGCAAAATGAGGCATAAGAAAATAGCATATTGTTCCCAGTTGAAGCTGTTTTGTGAGCTGTGGATGCATGCTCAGTCATGTCCAACTCTGCGATCCCATGAACTGTAGCCCACCTGGCTTTAAAGGGTAGAATTCAAAGGGAATTTTATGAAAACTAGTGCTATGAACATTGGGGTCCATGTATCTTCAATTAGAGTTTTCATCTTTTCCAGATATATGCCCAGGAGTGGGATTGCAGGATGATATGGTAGCTCTCTACTTAGATATTTGAGAAATTCCATACTGTTTTCCATAGTGGCTGTAGCAGTATTCATTCCTACCAACAGAGTAGGAGGTTTCCCTTTTCCCCACACCCTCTCCAGCATTTAAAGTTCGCAGATTTTTTTGTGATAGCCATCTGACAAATGTGAGGTGATACCTCAGTGTAGTTTTGATTTGTATTTATCTAATAATTAGTGATGTTTAGCAACTTTTCATGTTCCTGTTAATAATTCATGCCTTCTTTGGAGAAACATTTCTTTAGATCTTCTGCTGTTTTTTGGCTGGATTTTTAATTTTCTTGTTATTGAGTTGTATGAGTTGTTTTTATATTTTGGATAGTAACCCTTGTCAATCCATCATTTACAAACATTTTCTCCCATTCCATAAGCTGTTTTTTTTGTTGTTGTTATTTATTTGTTTTTATAGCTTCCTTTGCAGTGCTAAAGCTTTTAAGTTTGATTCAGTCTCATTTGCTTATTCATGCTTGCATTTATTTTGACTTGGGAGTCTGATCTAAGATATTCCTATGATTTATGTCCAAGGAACTTTTGCCTATATCCTCGTCTAGGAGTGTTATGGATCACATCATATTTAAGTCTTTAAACCATTTTAACTTTGTCTGTATGATGTGAGGTAGGGTCCTAATTTAACTGATATACATCTAGCTGTCCGAGTTTCCCAGAAATACTTGCTGAAGAGACTTTTCTCCATTGAATATTTTTGCCTCCTTTGCCATAAATTAGTTATCATAGGTGTGTGGGTTTATTTCTGGACTCTATTCTGTGCAATTGATCTGTATGTTTTTCTGTGTGTGTGTGTGTGTCAGTATCATGCTGCTTTGATTGCTGTAGCTTTTAGTATTGTCTGAGGTTTGAAAATGGTCTTGTAGCTTTGTGATTTTTCCTCAGAATTGCTTTGGCAATTTGAGTCTTTTATAGTTCCATATAAAGTTTAGTATTATTTGTTCTAGTTCCGTGGACAATACTGTGGGTATTTTGATAGAGATTATATTAAATCTGTAGATTGCTTTAGGGTAAGTATAGCCATTCTCACAACACTAATCCTTCCATCCAATAGCATGTGATGTCCTTCTATTTCTTTGAGTCGTCTTTAATTTCATTTGTCAGTGTTTTAGTGTTTTCAAAAAAGGACCTCCTTGGCTAAATGTTGTTGTTCAGTTGCTAAGTCTTGACTCCTTACAATCCCATCCCTGTCCTTCATCATCTCCTGGAGATTTCTCAAATTAATGTACATGAGATGATACTGTCCACTTCTCTTCTTACCCTCGATCTTTCCAAGCACCAGAGTCTTTTCCATTCAGTCAGCTCTTCGAAGTAGATGGCCAAAGTATTGCAGCTTCAGCTTCAGCATCAGTCCTTCTAGTGAATATTCAGGGTTGATTTCCTTTAGGATGGATTGGTTAATCTCCTTGCAGTCCAAGGGACTCTCGAGAGTCTTCTCCAACACCACAGTTCAAAAGCATCAATTCTTTGGTGCTCAGCTTTCTTTATGGTCCAATTCTCACATCCATACATGACCACTGGAAAAATCATTGTTTTGCCATATGTACTTTTGTCAGCAAAGTGATGTCTGTACTTTTTAATATGCTGTATATGTATGTCATAACTTTTCTTCCAAAGAGCAAGTGACTTTTAGTTTCCTGGCTGCAGTCACTTTCCACAGTGATTTTGGAGCCAAAGAAAATAAAATCTGTCACTGTTTCCACTGTTTCCCCATCTATTTGCCATAAAGTGATGGGACCAGATGCTATGATCTTAAGTTTTCTGAATGTTGAGTTTTTGAGCCAGCTTTTTCATTGTCCCCTTAACTCTTATTAAAAGGCTCTTTAGTTCTTCTTCACTTTCTGCCATAGGGGTGGTGTCATCTACATATCTGAGGTTATTGATATTTCTCCAGGCAATCTTGATTCCAGCTTGTGAATTACTCAGCCCAGCATTTTAAATGATGTATTCTGCATATGAATTAAATAAGCAGGGTGACAATATACTGCCTTGAAGTACTCCTTTCCTAATTTAAACCAGTCCATTGTTCCATGTCCAGTTCTAACTTTTGCTTCTTGTTTTGCTTGTAAGATTCTCAGAAGACAGGTAAAGTGGTCTGGTATCCCCATCTCTAAGAATTTTCCACATTTTTTGTGACCCACATGATCAAAGGTTTTAGTGTGTAGTCAAGAAAACTAAAGTAGATGTTTTTCTGGAGTTCCCTTGCTTTTTCCGTGATCTGGCAGATGTTGGCAGTTTGATTTCTGGTTCCTCTGCCTTTTCTAAATCCAGCTTGTATATCTGACATTCTAGTACTGTAATTGCAATACAATTGCAATTATATTGGAGTTTGAACATTCTTTGGATTGCCCTTCTTTGGGATTGGAAGGAAAACTGACCTTTTCCAGTCCTGTGGCCACTCCTGAGTTTTCCAAATTTGCTGACATATTGAGTACAGCACTTTCACAGCATCATCTTTTAGGAATTTTGTTGAAATAACTCAGCTGAAATTCTATCACCTCCACACTAGCTTTGTTCATAGTAATGCTTCCTTAGGCCCAGTTGACTTAGGACTCCAGTATGTCTGGCTCTAGGTGAGTGACCAGGCCATTGTGGTTATCCGGGTCATTAAGACCCTTTTTTGTACAATCCTTCTATATATTCTTGTCACCTTTTCTTAATATATTCTACTTCTATTAGGTCCTTTCCATATCTGTCCTTTGTTGTGCCCGTTTTGCATGAAATGTTCCCTCAGGTCTCCAATTTTTGCAAAGGTCTCTAGTCTTTCCCATTCTATTGTTTACCTCTATTTCTTTGCATTGTTCAATTAAGAAAACTTTCTTATCTCTCCGTGTTATTATCTGGAACTCTGCATTCATTTGGGTGTATCTTTCCCTTTTGCCTTTTGCTTTTTTCATTACTCAGCTATTCGTAAAGCCTTCTCAAACAGATATTTTGCATTCTTGCATTTTATTTTCTTGGGGATGGTTTTGGTCACCATCTGCTGCACAATGTTGCAAACTTCCATCCGTAGTTCTTCAGGCACTCTACCAGATCTAATGTCTTGAATCTATTTGTCACCTCCATTGTATAATCATAAAGGATTAGATTTAGGTCATACCTGAATGGTTTAGTGGTTTCCCTACTTTCTTCAATTTAAGTTTGAATTTTACAATAAAGAGCTCATGATATGAGCCATAGTCAGCTCCAGGTCTTGTTTGCACTGACTGTATGAAGCTTCTCTATCTTTAGCTGCAGAGAATATAATCAATCTGATTTCAGTATTGACCATCTGGTGATGTCCATGTGTAGAGTCATCTCTTGTGTTGTTGAAAGAGGATGTTTGCTATGTGTGTTCTATTGGCAAAGCTTTCTTAGCGTTTGCCGTGCTTTGTTTTTCACTCCAAGGACAATCTTGACCATTTTTCTGTATATTTCTTGACTTCCTACTTTTGCATTCCAGTCCCCTGTGACAAAAGGACATCTTTTTTTTTTGTGGTATTAAGTCTAGAAAATCTTGTAGGTCTTCATTGAACTATTCAGCTTCAGCTTCTTTGCCATTAGTGGTTGGGGTGTAAACTTGGTTTACTGTCATGTTGAATGATTTCCCTTGGAAAGGAACTGAGATCATTCTGTCATTTTTGAGATTACACATAAGTACTATATTTCAAACTCTTGACTGTGAGGGCTACTCCATTTCTCCTAAGGGATTCTTGCCCACAGTAGTAGATATAATGGTCCTCCAAGTTAAATTCACCCATTTCTGTCCATTTTATTTCACTGATTCCTAAAATGTCAATGTTCACTCTTGCCATCTCCTGTTTGACCACATCCAACTTACCTTGCTTCATGGACCTAACATTCCAGGATCTTATGCAGTACTGTTCTTTACAGCACTAGACTTTATTTCAGTACCAGACACATCCATAAATGAGCAAAGTTTCAGTTTTAACCCTACCTCTCCATTCTTTCTGGAGCTGTAACTCTCCTCTGCTACAGTAGCATATTGGACACCTACTAATCTGGGGGATTATCTTCTCCTGTCATATCTTTTGAATTTTCATTATGTTGATGGGTTTTTCATGGCAAAAATACTGAAGTGGCTTGCCATTCCCTTCTCCAGTGGACCACATTTTGTCAGGCCCTGACTAGCAGGGACATGCCCTTCAGCAGCTCCACATAGCTAGAAAATATGCCTGGCACACGGGTTGCCATACTATTGGTCCTCATTGAGCCTGTAAACCATTACCCTGGAATATGAAGTCAAGTGGGCCTTAGGAAGCATCACTACAAACAAAGCTATAAAAGTACTCCACTCAATATGCCAGCAAATTTGGAAAACTCAGCAGTCAGCACAGGACTGGAAAAGGTCAGTTTTCATTCCAATCCCAAAAAAGGCAATGCCAAAAATGCTCAAACTACCACACAATTGCACTCATCTCACACACTAGTAAAATTCTCCAAGCCAGGCTTCAGCAACAGGTGAACTGTGGACTTCCAGATGTTCAAGCTGGTTTTAGAAAAGGAGGAGGAACCAGAGATCAAATTGCCAACATCCACTGGATCATCAAAAAAGCAAGAGAGTTCCAGAAAAACATCTATTTCTGCTTTATTGACTATGCCAAAGCCTTTGACTGTGTGGATCACAATAAAGTGTGGAAAATTCTGAAAGAGATGGGAATACCAGACCACCTGACCTGCCTCTTGAGGAATCTGTATGCAGGTCAGGAAGCAACAGTTAGAACTGGACATGGAGCAACAGACTGGTTCCAAGTAGAAAAAGGAGTACATCATGGCTGTATATTGCCACCTCACTTATTTAACTTCTATGCAGAGTACATCATGAGAAATGCTGGGCTGGAAGAAGCACAAGCTGGAATCAAGATTGCTGGGAGAAATGACAATAATCTCAGATATGCAGATGACAACACCTTTATGGCAGAAAGTGAAGAGGAACTAAAGAGCCTCTTGATGAAAGTGAAAGAGGAGAGTGAAAAAGTTGGCTTAGAGCTCAACATTCAGAAAACGAAGATCATGGCATCTGGTCCCATCATTTCATGGGAAATAGATGGGGAAACAGTGAAACAGTGTCAGACTTTATTTTCTTGGGCTCCAAAATCACTGCAGATGGTGACTGCAGCCATGAAATTAAAAGATGCTTCTTCCTTGGAAGGAAAATTATGACCAACCTAGGCAGCATATTAAAAAGCAGAGACAATACTTTGCCAACAAAGGTCTGTCTTGTCAAGGCTATGGTTTTTCCAGTAGTCACGTATGGATATTAGAGTTGGAATATAAACAAAGCTGAGCGCAGAAGAATTGATGCTTTTGAACTGTGGTGTTGGAGAAGACTCTTGAGAGTCCCTTGGACTGTGAGGAGATTTAACCAGTCCATCCTAAAGGAGATCAGCACTGGATGTTCTTTGGAAGGACTGATGTTGAAGCTGAAACTCCAATACTTTGGCCACCTGATGCAAAGAGCTGACTCATTTGAAAAGACCCTGAAGCTGGGAAAGATTGAAGGCAGGAGGAGAAGGGGATGACAGAGAATGAGATGGTTTGATGGTATCACCGGCTCAATGGACATAAGTTTGGGTGAACTCCGGGAGTTAGTGACAGACAGGGAGGCCTGGCGTGCTGCAGTTCATGAGGCCACAAAGAGTCGGACACGACTGAGTGACTGAACAGAACTGAACTGAAAATTTTACCTGCCCTCTGGTGTCCATCACAGTGCTGCCCAGGAGCTGAGGCAGAGATCCTGCTGGAGTTGCCAGGAAGGGTGTCTAGGAAAGGCTGGAGCCATAGTTTGAGGATGCTCAGGAGCAGAGGGCCTCCTGGCCTCAAAGCTGTGGCTGCTGTCCTTGGACCATTCATCTGCCCTGATGGCCCACTGCTAGCCGAGCTATGGTCCCAGCCTTTCCTCTCCTCCAGTTCCTTGATTTTATTGTCCAGACCTGGTAGCCAGGCTGCCCTGAGGGTAGTGCATAGTACTTTGCAGACTCCCTCCCCACCATGCTAGGAACTCAGGTGCCAGTCACTATCTTGCTCTTGCTTCTGCCATGATCTCAGCAAAGCCGCTTCCCAGACATTATACATAGGAAGACTTTAGCATAGTCAATGAAGCAGAAGTAAATGTTTTATTGGAATTTTCTTCCTTTTTCTATGATACACCAGATATTGTCAGTTTTATCTCTGGTTCCTCTTCCTTTTCTAAAATCAGCTTGTATATCTGGAAGTTCAAGGTTTATGTACTGTTGAAGCCTACCTTGAAGGATATTGAGCATTGCCTTGCTAGTATGTTAAATGAACACCATTGCACTGCAGTTTGAACATTCTTTGGCAATTCCCTTCTTTGGAATTGGAATGAAAACTGACTTTTTCCAGTCCTGTGGTCACTGCTGAGTTTTCCAAATTTTCTGGCATACTTAGTGCAATGCTTTAACAGCATCATATTTTAGGATTTTGTGTATTCCTAGTTATTTTAATTTCTGACATAATTTTAAATGGGATTTCAAAATTTTTTCTGATATTCTAGTGTGAAGAAATGCAACTGATGTCTACATATTAATCTTGCATACTGCTACCTTGCTGAATCTATTTATTATTTCTAATGGTTTTTGTGTGGTGACCATGATTCTCTATATAAAGTATCATATCATTAGCAAAGAGTAACAGTTTTACCTCTTCCCTTCCAACTTGCATACCTTTTATTTCATTTCCTTGTCTAATTACTGTGGCTAGAACTCCCAATACTATGTTGACTGGAAGTGGTGAGAGTGGGCACCATTGTCTTCTTCCTGACTTGTAGGAAGACTTTTACCATTGAGAATTATGTTGGTTGTGGACTTGTCTTGAAAAAGTTTAATTCTGTTGAGATATGTTCCCTCTCTTCCTATCCTGGGCTTCCCTGGTGGCTCAGATGGTAAAAATATCTGCCTGTAATGCAGGAGACATGGGTTCGATTCCTGGATCAGGAAGATCCCCTGGAGAAGGGAATGGCAACCCACTCTAGTATTCTTGCCTGGAGAATCCCATGGACAGAGGAGCCTGGTGGGCTTCAGTCCATGGGGTTGCAAAGAGTCAGACATGACTGAACAACTAACACCACTTCATACTTCAACATATATGACTCATAGCAGTTTCAGCAGTAGAGAAGAGATGAGGAGAGGCATGAACTATGGACTTTAGTTACTTTAGTTAATAATACTGTTTAAATATTGGCTCCTCAATTGTAACAAAAACAACACAATAATTTAAATAGAAAACTGTGCCAGCGAAGGGAAAACTGGTCATATGTATCAGATACCTACTTCGGTGAGAGTTTTTATCATGACTAAATGTTCAGTTCAGTTCAGTTCAGTCACTCAGTTGTGTCCACCTCTTTGCGACCCCATGAATCACAGCACATCAGGCCTCCCTGTCCATCACCATCTCCCGGAGTTCATTCAGACTCACGTCCATCAAGTCAGTGATGCCATCCAGCCATCTCATGCTCTGTCGATCTCATCCTCTGTCGTCCCCTCCTCCTCCTACTCCCACTCCCTCCCAGCATCAGAGTCTTTTCCAATGAGACAGCTCTTCCCATGAGGTGGCCAAAGTACTGGAGTTTCAGCTTTAGCATCATTCCTTCCAAAGGAATCCCAGGGCTGATCACCTTTAGAATGGACTGGTTGGATCTCCTTGCAGTCCAAGGGACTCTCAAGAGTCTTCTCCAATACCACAGTTCAAAAGCATCAATTCTTTGATGCTCAGCTTTCTTCACAGTCCGACTCTCACATTCACACATAACCACAGGAAAAACCATAGCCTTGACTAGACGGACCTTTGTTGGCAAAGTAATGTCTCTGCTTTTGAATATGCTATCTAGGTTGGTCATAACTTTTCTTCCAAGGAGTGAGCCTCATTTAATTTCATGGTTGCAATCACCATCTGCAGTGATTTTGGAGCCCCCAAAATAAAGTCTGACACTGTTTCCACTGTTCCCCATCTATTTCCCATAAAGTGTTGGGACCGGATGCCATGATCTTCGTTTTCTGAATGTTGAGCTTTAAGCCAACTTTTTCACTCTCCTCTTTCACTTTCATCAAGATGGTTTTTAGTTCCTCTTCACTTTCTGCCATAAGAGTGGTGTTAAATTTTATCAAATACTTTCCCTGCATCTATTGAGACCATCATGTTGTTTTTTATTCTTTTGTTAATCTGTCATACTGATTGTTTGTATATGTTGAATCATTTTTTCAACACTGGAATGAAATTAAATTGATTATGGTGTATGATTCTTTTTATATACTATTGGATTAAATTAGCACATATTTTGTTGAGGATTTTTGCATCCACATTCATGACAGATATTAGGTTGAAAAATTCTTTCTCAGTTGTTGTTGTTGTTCAGTCACTCAGTCTTATTTAACTCTTTGCAACTTCATGGACTGCAGCCTGCCAAGTTCCCCTGTCTTTTAGTATCTCCTGGAGTTTGCTCAAATTCATGTCCATTGAGTTGGTGATGCCATCCAACTATCTCATCCTCTGTTGCCTCTTGCTCCTCCTGCCCTCAGTCTTTCTCAGTATCAGGGTCTTTTCTAATAAGCTGGCTACTTGCACTGGATGGCCAAAGTTTTAGAGTTTCAGCTTTAGCATCAGTCATTCCAATGAATATTCATGGTTGATTTCATTTAGGATTGATCTTGCTCTCCAAGGGACTCTCAAGAGTCTTCTCCAGCTCTAGTTCCAAAGCATCGACTCTTCATTGCTCAGACTTCTTTATGGTCCAACTCTCAAATCCATACATGCCTACTGGGAAAACCATAGCTTTGACTATATGGACCTTGTCGGCAAAGTGATATCTCTGATTTTAATATGTTGTCCAGTTTTGTCATAACTTTTCTTCCAAGGAGCAAGTGGCTTTTAATTTCATGGCTACAGCCACTGTCTGCAGTGATTTTGAAGCCCGAGAAAATAGTCTCTCACTATTTCTACTTTTTCCCCATCTATTTGCTACAAAATGATGGGACTAGATGTCATGATCTTAGTTTTTAGATGCTGAGTTTTAAGCCAGCTTTTTCACTCTCCTATTTCATCTCCATCAAGAGTCTCTTTAGGTCCTCTTTGCTTTCTGCCATTAAGGTTGTGTTATCTGCATATCTGACGATACTGATATTTCTCCAGGCATCTTGATTCTAGCTCCTAATTCATCCAGCCTGACATTTTGCACGATGCACTCTGCACATAAGTTAAACGAGCACAGTGACAAGATGCAGCCTCGATGTACTCCTTTCCCAGTTTTGAACCAGTCTGTTGTTTCATGTCCCTTTCTACCTGTTTTTCTTGACTTGCATACAGGTTTCTCAGGAAACAGGTAAGGCAGTCCAGTATTCCCATCTCTTTAAAATTTTTCCACATCATGGTATGATACACACAGTCATAGGCTTTAGCATAGTCTTTCAGTGAAGCAGAAGTAGATGTTTTTCTGGAATTCCCTTGCTTTCTCCATGATCTGGCAGATGCTGGCAATTTGATCTCAGGTTCCTCTGCCTTTTCTAAATCCAGCTTGAACATCTGGGGTTTTTCAGTTCACATACTGTTTAAGCCTAGCTTAAAGGATTTTGAACACTATCTTGCTAGCGTGTGTCAGTTGTCATTTCTCCCTTTTCATTTTTTACCTTATTTAGATTGTCTCTCTTTTCTTCTTGGTGTGCCTGGCTAGGCTTTTGTTGATATTTTTTATCTTTTCAAACAACCCTCTCTTGGTTTTGTTGATGTTATCTATGGTCTTATTGATCTATTTTACTTATATCCTCTCTAAACTTTATTGTTTCCTTCCTTTTGTTGACTCTGGGTTTTGATTCTTCTTCTTCTGTTTCTTTTAGGTGATAGGTTAAGTTCTTCATTTGAGATTATTTTTATTTCTTGAGTAAGTCCTGTATCACTGTAAACTTTCCTTTTGGAACTCCTTTTGCTGCATTCCATAGATTTTTGTAAGGTTTTTGTTTTTATTGTCATTTTATTGAGGTATTTTTAAATTTCTTCTTTGGTTTTATCACTGACCCATTGAGGTGTTTTTTGGTAGCTTTTTAGTCTCGATGTATTATTTTCCCTTTTTTCTTTCTCCAGTTGATTTCTAGTTTCATACAGTTATTGTCAGGAAAAAATGCTTCATGATATTTCTATCCTCTTGAATTTGTTGAGGCTTATTTTTTGTCCTTGTATATGATCAGTCTTAGATAATATTTCATGTGCACTTGACAAGAATGTGTATTCTGTGCTTTTCTTTTTATAAAGTAAAGTCCTAAAAGTATCAATTAAGTCTAATTGTTCCATTGTATCATTTAGGCCCTCTTGTTGCCTTATTAACTTTCTGTCTAGAAGATCTGTCCATTGATGTCAATGAGGTATTAAATCTTTTACTATTATTATATTCCTGTTAATTTCTCCCTATATGTCTGTTAGTATTTGTTTGGTATATTTAGGTGCTCCTGTATTTGGTGCATACATGTTAATGACTGTATTGTCCTCTTCTTGAATTGATTTATTTATTATTATATAATGTCTGTTATCTTTATTTGTTTTAATTTAAATTTTGATTTTGTCTGGTATGAGCTTTCCTACCCCCATTTTCTTGTCATTTTCATTTGCATGAAATCTCTTTTTCCATTTTCTTACTTTCTATCTGTGTCTTTCACCCTGAAGTCTCTTCTAGGCACCATATTGTACAATTGTGGTTTTCTTTCTAACCCAATCCACCACTCTGTGTTTTTTGATTACAGCATTTAGTCCATTGACGTTTAAAATGATTATTGCTAGATATGTATCTATTGCCGTTTCAACCTTGTTTTCTAGTTAATTTTGTAGCTTTTTTGTTTTGTTTTGTTTTTTTACCTTCACAATTTGATGTTTGTCTTTTGTTTGTTCTTGGATTCATTTCTTTCTTTCTTTTTTTTTTTTTTTTTTTTGAGTCTATTACTTTTTAATTTGTAGTTATCTTGGTTTTCCATTGTGTTGACCCATAACTTTATCTGCTTGCTGTGGTTTTTTTTTTTTTTTTTTTTAAATTTTTACAGAAGTATAGTTAATTTACAATGTGATATTAGTTTCTACTGTAAACAAAGTGAATCTGTTATACATATACATATATCTACTCTTTTTAAAGCTATTTTCCCATAGAGGTCATTACAGACTATTGAATAGTTATAGCACCTGGGCTATAGGTGCTTGTTAGTTATTTTATATATAGTAGTGTGTATATATCAATCCAAATCTCCCAATTTATCCCTTCTCTTCCCTCCCTTCTCTCCTCCACCATTAACCATAAGTTTGCTTTCTACATCTGAGACTCCATTTCTGTCTTGTAAATAAGTCCATTTGTACCATGTTTTTAGTTTCCACATATAAGTGATATCATATGTTATTTGTTTTTCCCTGTATGCCTTACTTTGCTCCGTATGACATATCTAGACATATCCATGCTGCTGTAACTGACATTATTCCATTCTTTTTATGGCTGCTTAATATTGCATTGTATATATGTTTGACTTCTCTTTATCCTTTCTTCTGTTGATGGAGATTCTTTAGGTTGCTTCCATGTTCTAGCTATAGTAAATAATGCTCCATTGAACACTGGGGTGTATGTGTCTTTTCAAATTACAGTTTTATTTGGGTATATGCCCATGAGTGTGATTGCAGGATCATATGGTAGCTCTATTTTTACTCTTTTAGGAATCACCATACTATTCTTCATAATGGTTATATCAATGTACTCTCCCAGAAAAAGTGTAGGAGGGTTCTCTTTTCTCCACAACCTCTCTAGCCTAGCATTTATTATTTGTTTTTTTTTTTTTTTGGCCATTCTGACCACTGTGAAATGATACCTCACTGTAATTTTGACTTGATTTCTCTAATGATTAATGATATTGAGCATCTTTTCATGTACTTTTTGGTCATCTGTATGTCTTCTTTGGAGAAACTGTCTCTTAGATCTTCTAACAATTTTTTGATCGGGTTGTTTTTTTTTTTTTTTTAATATTGAGCTCTATGAGCTATTTGTATATTTTAGAGATTAATCCCCTGTCAGTTGTTTCATTTTCCAATATTTTCTCCCATTCTGTAAGCTGTCTTTTCATTTTGTTTGTGGTTTCTTTTGCTATGCAAACATTTTTAATTTTATTTAGATCTCTTATTTAGAAAGAGATTCTACTCCAACATATGTCAGAAGTGTTCTGCCTGTTTTCCTCTTAGAATTTTATAGTATTCAGCTTCACATTTACGTCTTTAAACCACTTTGAGCTTTTTTATGTGTATGGTTTCAGAGAACATTTTAATTTCATTCTTTTATATGCAGCTGCCCAGTTCCCAGCACCACTTATTGAAGAGACTGTCTTTTCTCCATTGGATATTCTTATCTCCTTGTCATAGTTTAGGTGATGATAGATGCTTGGTGTTTATCTCTGGACTTTCTATCTTATTCCACTGATCTTTAGTTTTGTGCCAGTACCATGCTGTTTTGATTACTGTAGCTTTGCATTATAGTCTGAACTTGGGGAGCTTGATTTCTCCAGCTCCATTTTTCTTAAGATTGCTTTGGCTGTTCAAAGTCCTTTGTGTTTGCACACAAAAAGTAAAAAAAAATAATAATAATAATAATAATAATTCTAATTCCATGAAAAAGGCCACTGGTTATTTGATAGAAATTTAATCAACTGTAGATTGTTTTGGGTAGTATAGTCATTTTTGACAATATTGTTTATTCCAATCCAAGAACATATGTTTACTTGCTTTAAGCTCATAGTCATACAATTTGAGTATATTCTAAAAGATCTACATTTTTTAACCTCCTCCCTTCATTTTGTATTGTTGATGCTCTATTTTACATCTTCATAGTTATCCTTTTGCGAATGATTATAATTATATTGACTTTTAGGATTTATCAGGTGGCATACTGGTAAAGAATCCCACTGCCAGTACAGGAGATGCAAGAGACATGGGTTTGATCCCTGGGTTGGGAAGATCCTCGGGAGAAGGAAATAGCAACTGACTCCAGAATTCTTAACTGAAAATTCCATAGACAGAGGAGTTTGGGGGTCACAAAGAGTCAGACATGACTTTGCAACTGATCACACATGAATGCATAGTCATTTTTACCAAAAAAAGTTATTGTTTTTGTAATCTATGTATTGGCTTATTTAGGGATCTTCAATTCTTTTATATATTTATTTGCCCTTTGTATTATGATTTTCCCTTTTCTATAGGTTCTTTTTTCTGTTTAAAGAGTACCTTTTAAGCTCTAGGGTGTTCTCTATGGCACATGCCTTTACATAATGTATAACTAATGTATAATATAAAATTACAAAAGTAAACATAGTATAAATTATATATATAAATTATAAGTATTTATAATTGGTCATATATGTGTGTGTGTGTGTGTGTGTGTGTGTGTGTGTGTGTATATATAAAGAGAATTGTGTAGCCAGTAAATATTTTTTTCCACAAGTAAGAAAATTATAATCACTTAAAGGCTTAAAGTTCTATAATAAAATCACCCAGCAAACTGCAGTATTAATTATGATAGTTTAGTCTCTCACAAGTAGGTTTCTGGGGGCACTTTAATCAAAGGAGAGTAAAGCTGTACAAATACTTTTATTTTATTGTTTTATCTTTTTCCAGTTCTTTATATCTTTCTCCACTTGGTTTAGTTCAAGAGAGTGGCTGGGTTTTTAAAATGAGCACTCATTATTGGTAAAAGTCAAAAGAGGGTTACTCTGTAATAATAAATATGATAAAGAACAGGCTATTCACTAGGCAAAATGTCAACATGTGAAATTAATAAAATTATGATTATTTATCAGTTGGACAGGGTGGAACAAATATAGAAGATCTGACTCAGGGGAAAAAGCATTTTTAATAGCCACATAAGAGAATAAAAATAAAAGTTTAATATACTATAATTTAAGCTTTTATATACATATGTATGCATGTACATATATATCTATATACACAGTTGATTCATCTGGTTAAAAATATGTAATAACATACTGCAGCATGTTACTAGAGGATATAACTGTTGACTTTTATCTCATCTGTTTTCTGCTCTAAAGTGATATCAGACCTCTTTCAGCAAGAGAAACAATCTCTGGGAACAAAAGAAGATATGAGCTGTATGTATTATTTCTGTATGTGCTCTCTCAAAATTCTGAAAACTACAGGGCAGCTGGAATAACCAGAAAGAACCAAATATCTATGTATTTAGTTTCACTTCAGAAAGTGAAAATATTACTGGGTTACAGAAAACTGTCCATGAACAAATACCAATGCAAATATTAACATTTTGAATCTTTTAGGCCTCAGTCCACCATGAAAATTGGAGAAGGAAATGGCAACTCATTCCAGTGTTCTTGCTCGGAGAATCACAGGGACATGGGAGCCTGGTGGGCTGCCATCTATGGGGTCGCACAGAGTCGGAGCGACTTAGCAGCAGCAGCAGCCACCATGAAAACAATGAAAATATTCTTAGTTGTTCTTCATCGGTGAGATTTGCTGAAGGTTGAGTGCTTTATATATTTTCAATGAAAAATTATTCAGAAACTGTTCCAAGTTAATGAGATTAATGAGTAATTCAAAATATATATCAGTGAAATCAATGGTATATGTATTTTATTGGATAAATCTGCAGTTTTTCTTTCTAGCTATAGTCCCATAATTATAAATCACAGAGCCACACAATTTGATGTACTTCTTAATTAAAACTGCAATGACTCACCAAACAAAAAATTGTAAGAATAGACTTTAGAAGTACAATAAATATCACTACATACTTAAAGATCTTTAGACTAAAATGGAGAGTATCATTTACCTTTCATAGCTTAAAACATTAGAGATATTAAAATATTTGCTACTTTTGACAAATGCTAAAGATTTCTGAAATTAATATATAGACACTTATAATTACATTTATATTGTTCATGTTTACAAGAAAAAGATTCAAAGCCTACTTTGTTTATTCATTGCAAATTCATAAAGACTTCTATGATTGATAATTGTTGAAACAATTGATAATAGTTTCTTATAGCCATCTGTGGTTTTAGTAGGCATATTGGATTTCTCACAATATTCTCCAAAATCATCAACCAAGAGTAGGATGTAGTAAGAGCTTTACAACAACACAAAAATATATTCTACCACTGAATTATACCCATGTCTATGTAAAAACAAGTATTTCTAATGTCAGAGACTCAAAATGCCCAGTGTACATGTTCATTAAGAAAAGAACATTATCATATTACTGAAGTGATGCAAAAACACCTTTTATGCTAGCCATATCTCTTCTCTTTCAGGAATGCATATATTAAGCAATATCCTATGTCCCAGGCAGTGCTTTACTTTCTCACTCTTCTTCCAAAGGTAACTATGGTTCAGCCACAAGATCCTATTTGCAAGTTCTTGAATAACCTATATCTGTAGCCTATATTTGTTTGCCTCTGGCTTTCTTCTATACTCAGTCTAGAACTTTTTCTAAATATTCTCTTTTCTTGCATCTCTATCTGGCCTTTATAAATGCTGCTCATTCTTCAACATATAGCTAAAATTGTATTTCCCCTGAAGTCCTCAGTCACTACAAGCAGGAATTAATCATACCTTCCTTGGGGCTCCGTAGTGTTATGTTTATACTTAACTTTTGACATCTGTCACTTCATGCATTTTGCTTCGGTAATTTTGGAACACATTTTTCTTCCCACTAGATTGTAAAATCATTTAGGTCAAGTACAACACCTTCATAAACATTGGCTGAATTTAATTTAATTCTTAATGTTCTGTAAGAAATACACAGAAAAAAAATACTTACTTTACTCTTATTATTAAAATATATTCCTCCCAACAATTACTCCCAGCAGTAAATGAATTTTGAGGTACTGTTTATGAACATGGGTGCCTAATAAATATTTTTTATGAACTCTCCCTTAATGTGAGATTACCTAAAAGAGACACAAAAGCTCTGAAACAAATTATTTTCCTTTTTTCCTGGAGTCCAAATACAAAATCACAGTGGATAGTTTTCTTTATTATCCTTGAATTAAGTAAATTAAAGTTTTTATAACTCTATCTAGACTGGTGGTTATGAGCTTTCTGGCAAATAGGGGTATCATTTCACTATCAAAAGTATTAACAATCTCTACATCATTTCGTGCGCTGCTGTATCCTTGGTACTTGGACAAATGTCTAGCTCATTGGTATTCTATTCACTCCTCTGTCCCTTACTCCAACATTTCTTAGAGCCCAGTTAAATTTCCAGTTACAGACACTACCACTTAATCACTTTGCCCCCCTGCAAACCCCTTCCCCGAGACACACACATACATACATTCTCTCCCTTCTGTTCTCTCCATCTCTCTCCCTCTCTGTTTCTTTCTGCATGTTTGCATTTTCCTTCCCATCAGGTACTAATGCTTCTTCATGAAATTTCTTCTTTGCTTATATCCTCGACTCACTCCATTTTACTCAGCCCATTTTAGTTGGGCTAAATCTCAACCATGGCTCAACCCAGCTATCCTCATATTCTACTCCTGCTTCTTAGCAGATGAAAATGGCTACAGAAAAACATTCCTCTGTGCTGAGCTTTGACATTTTTGTTGCTATTGTTCAGTCACTAAGTCGTGTCTGGACTGCAACACACCAGGCTTCTCTGTCCTTCACTATCTCTCAGAGTTTGTACAAACTCATGTCCATTGGATCAGTAATACCATTCAAACATTTCATCCTTTGTTGCCCCCTTCTCCTCCTGCCCTCAATCTTCCCAGCATCAAGGTCTTTTCCAGTGAGTCAGCTCTTTACATCAGGTGCCCAAAAGTATTGGAACTTCAGCTTTGGCACCAATCCATCCAATGAATATTTAGGGTTGATTGCATTTAGGATTGACTGGTTGGGTCTCCCTGCTATCCAAGGTATTTTCAAGAGTCTTCTCCAGCACCACAGTTCGAAAGCATCAGTTCCTTGTTGCTCATCTTCCTTATGATCCAACTCTCATATCCATACATGACTACTGGAAAAATTTGTTATAATGAGTCACTAGTGAAACCATATGAGTAACACTGAGCCACCCAGCCCTTATTCTCAACAGAGGAGCTGGCTTCATATTTCACTGAGATTTTGCACTTGCTATTCCTCCAAATTTACCAAATAACCTTCATCTTATCCTCTGCATGCACCTCTGTTACACTGGAAGACCTGTCTGTACTCCTACACAGGAGATGACCTATATGTACTCCTACACAGGACTGTAACAGGAGAAAAAATAGGCTCATAAAAGTTTTTCAAAGCATGCCCCTATGAAGGGGTTAGCATTTGAACTTAGGCATCCTGATGCTCTAAATTCCCAAAGTAGATGTTTATTTGCTTGGGTGGAAAAATGACATATAGCATTAGAAGAAAAATTAGACAAACATGGGGTCTAGTTATGATGCTAACTTTTACTAGTTGCCTGACTTTTCTCATATTATCAGGGTTCTCAAGGCCTGTGCTTTCTCATCTGCAAAACTGGAGCTAATAAAACTTATGTTGCACATAACTGATTGTATGTTGTTGAAGTTTTAGTAGGTACCCCCATAAATGTGTTTTCCTCTTCCATTGTACAGAGGCTGAGACTTAGTATCATACTGCTTTATATTTTCCAGAGTAAAGCACGGCAGAAATTCTATAACTACATGGGAGGGAAAAAAAAGAGAGAGAAATATTGACTAAAACATGCATATTTGTGTTCATTTCATTGTATTTTGAAATTTTACATTAGGAATTACTATTTTAACACAAATCTACGATATAAGCATGAGTTTTCTTGGTGGCTCAGATGGTAAAGAATCCACCTGCAATACAGGAAATATGGGTTCAACCCCTGGCTGGGAAGATCCCCTGGAGAAGGGGATGGCAATCCACTCCAGTATTCTTTCTTGAACAGAGGAGCCTAGTGGGCTACAGCCTGGCAGAGTTGGACACAACTGAGCTGCCAGCAAATCTGGAAAACTCAGCAGTGGCCACAGGACTGGAAAAGGTCAGTTTTCATTCCAATCACAAAAAAAAGGCAATGGCAAAGAATGCTCAAACTACTGCACAATTGCACTCATCTCACATGCTAGTAAAGTAATGCTCAAAATTATCCAAACCAGGCTTCAGCAATACATGAACTGTGAACTTCCAGATGTTCAAGCTCATTTTAGAAAAGGCAGAGGAACCAGAGATCAAATTACCAACATCTGCTGGATCATCGAAAAAGCAAGAGAGTTCCAGTAAAACATCCATTTCTGCTTTATTGACTATGCCAAAGCCTTTGACTGTGTGGATCACAATAAACTTTGGAAAATTCTGAAAGAGATAGGAATACCAGACCACCTGACCTGCCTCTTGAGAAATCTGTATGCAGGTCAGGAATCAATAGTTAGAACGGGACATGAAGCAGCAGACTGGTTTCAAATAGGAAAAGGAGAATGTCAAGGCTGTATACTGCCATCCTGTTTATTTAACTTCTATGCAGAGTACATCATAAGAAATGCTGGACTGGAAGAAACACAAGCTGGAATCAACATTGCTGGGAGAAATATCAATAACCTCAGATATGCAGATGATACCACCCTTATGGCAGAAAGTGAAGAAGAACTAAAGAGCCTCTTGATGAAAGTGAAAGAACAAAGTGAAAAAGTTGGCTTAAAGCTCAACATTCAGAAAACAAAGATCATAGCATCTGGTCTCATCACTTCATGGGAAATAGATGGGGAAACAGTGAAAACAGTGTCAGACTTTATTTTGAGGGGCTCCAAAATCACTGCAGATGGTGACTGCAGCCATGAAATTAGAAGACGCGTAGTTCTTGGAAGAAAAGTTATGACCAACCTAGATAGTATATTCAAAAGCAGAGACATTAGTTTGCCTACTAAGGTCCATCTAGTCAAGGCTATGGTTTTTCCTGTAGTCATGTATGGATGTGAGAGTTGGACTGTGAAAAGGCTGAGAGCTTAAGAATTGATGCTTTTGAACTGTGGTGTTGGAGAAGACTCTTGAGAGTCCCTTGGACTGCAAGGAGATCCAACCAGTCCATTCTGAAGGAGATCAGCCCTGGGATTTTTTTGGAAGGAATGATGCTAAAGCTGAAACTCCAGTACTTTGACCACCTCATGTGAAGAGTTTGCTCATTGGAAAAGACTCTGATGCTAGGAGGGATTGGGGGCAGGAGGAGAAGGGGACGATCGAGGATGAGATAGATGGCTGGATGGCATCACTGACTCAATGGATGTGAGACTGAGTGAACTCCGGGAGGTGTTGATGGACAGGGAGGCCTGGCATGCTGCGATTCATGGGGTCGCGAAGAGTTGGACACAACTGAGTGACTGAACTGAACTGAACTGAGCAACTAACACTTGAATACATAAACATAAACTGTAAAACAGTTCATTTTATAGCACATGGTATATAAAGAATAGTGGACCAAGGGTCCTATTATAAAGAGCCTGTAATTTCTTCCTTATACTTGCTTGTCATTGTTCCAAATGCCATCACCAGTTTACAATAATATGTGCCTACTGTTTATTTCACTGTTCTGACTTAACTATATAGTTATATGGTTGGCAAAACAACCCACCTTCTCAGTTATTAATTATTATAAATGTCTCCTTCAAATCATGGCAAAAATAAAAGATAGGAGCAAGCTCCCTCCACCCCCATACAGTGACACATGAAAAGTTGGCCACTTAGAAATATTGTCAATAAGGAGATTTTGAAGCCATCTTTCAAATTCTGATGCCTAGCGTTACCATATTGTGACAGGTGACTTTAAAAGAGAGAATAAATCTTCCAACCTACTGTTCTTTCTGCAAGTTGCAGATTTATTTCCCCTCTCAAATTACAGCCTTCACTCTTGTTTAATTTTTCATTGTCCTAATAATTCATCACAGTAGGCTTCATCTCAATGTGACAGCAATTAAAAAAAAAAAAAGGAATCTTTACTGGTGCTCAACAAATTCACATTTGAGAGAAGAATTTATTCAGAATAAATGTTAATAAAATGCAAGCCCAGATTGCCAGATAATGTTAAGATACAGCTATATATAGATAATCAAAGAAGTCTGCTTCAGCTATAAACCTATATTATCTATGATTAGAATTTAATATTTCAGCTTCAGATAATTTACCATGACTAAAATGGCTATGATTAAAGCTGACCTCAGTGTCCCTCTTACTTTACTAAGAGCACAAATAAATATATGATTGTAAATATCAAATAGTTATCATTCTATTGATGGAAGTTGAAAGTTAATGATAAAATGACAGTGAATGATACTACCTTTTAAAAAAACTTAGCACATCCACTTTGAACTCTAGTACCTACTAGTACATAAATGAGGGAGAGAAGACTAAGTTCTGCAAAAGCAAATCCAGGATATTAATTTGAATTTGGCTTTCACTGATATGTCTTCTTCCTCTAGCCCAAATATATAAACATTGTGTACACAAATGAAAATAAAGCTGCAGTCAAGGAGGGGAAGTATATGACAGAGACCTCACCTTTCACTTCCTCTGACATCTGTCTGACCTTCTAAGATTGTACCTTTTTAGATAACTGTTAAATACAGACATATCCCCATAATAATCTTGGCTAAATCAAGGTAGAGAAATCCTGAAAGCTGTACACATATTTTAATTGGTGATTATTATAGACATAACATATAAGCTTCAGTTTCCACCTGTCTAATGAAAGAGTAGCTTCCCTGGTGGCTCAGATGATAAAGAATCTGCCTGCAATGTAGGAGACACAAGTTTGATCCTTGGGTTGGGAAGATATCCTATAGAAGGGAATCGCTACCCACTCCAGTATTTTTGCGTGGAGAACTCCATGGACAGAGGAGCCTGATGGGCTGCAGTCAGGACGTTGCAAAAAGTCAGACACGACTGAGCAACTAACACTTTAAATGAAAGAGTAGCAGACTCAAATAATTGTAGGGGGTAGATAGAAAATGCAAATTTAGGATTCAGAACAGTGAACACTGTTAGGGATCACAGAGTGCATGACCTTTGAGAAAATATTCAAATTAAAAAATATATGAAACACTATTCCAATAGATAAGTCCCCTTTAGTTACCAGTTTTTAACCCCCAGGCAGCATTATTCTAGTTTTATTTTCTACCATGAAAGCATAGAATGAGCATCACATTCAGGAGTATTTATAATGGGCAAAGAGCATGAAAGGTCAACTATAGCCACTGGGATTGTCTGCTGGTCATTTCTTAAGGTTGGATAAGCTTTAAAGTGAATTTATAAAGGTAGTGTTGCAAATGAAAATACAGATCAGTAAAGACATAAAAGATATTCCTCACTTTAGGATTCATCTCTGAATGACAGCTGTAGCAGTCATATTTTTGATTATCACTGAGTTCCACAGATTATTTCTGTGACCTCAAGAGTTCCTGGAGTTCATAGTTTCCTTAAAATGTGTGCTCCAGAAATCCTTATAAATCCTCTAGAACTACTAAATAAATCCTAGCTTTGTTCATTTTGGATAAACACAAATACCACACATGGACATTCAAATATTAAAACTTGCTTACATTGGGCACAGTAGTTTAGGCAAGCTTACTTTAACATTTATAAAAGCAAGCAAAATGCATGACTTTTATAATTTTAAAGTGATATTTCAGCATAATATCAACTCATATACTTGGAAATTCTTTTCAAGGCTATTGAACTCTCCATAACTTGCTGGCTGATTTGTGTGAATTTCCTTATCGTGCTCATTTGTAAATTATCCAAAAGCTGGAAAGAGGGTTTAGATCTTGGTACAGCAAGTTATGTTCTCAAAACTAGTTAGATAAAGTCCAAGAAGTAATTTCTTCTCAAGGCTTCCAACTGAATTTTTAAAGAATTTGTGGTTTCAACTTTATGTATTTTCGTCCCATGTTAACAGGTGCCTGCTTAATCCATGTGAGCTTGTCATGCTCAGTTATGATGTGACTGATCTAGAATTGCTTCCAAGCTCTAAAGACAGCATATACCACCCAAAGAACTCCTTTCTTAAAGTGTAAACTTTGTAAGTAAAAACCAGAAATCCAATCTCTGTGTTTACTATGAACATGACTAGAAATAAATATCCATATATTTACTAGACAAGTTCTTCATTTGTGGCCAGCTCAAGTCAACATAAAATTAAATGGAATAGAAAATATTTTTGAAAATGTGCATGCTTTAAGAGTTTACATAAAATTTAATGATGTAAACATTTTTCCCCAAAAGGAGAAAAACATTCAGAAGAGACAAGATTCTAAATATGAAAACTACAGAGAGAAATAGACTTCTGGTAATATCCCAAATAATTTAATTTAAAACTCTAAAGCCATCTGTGTTATTATAGGAATATATTTGGTCTTTAACATTGGTTCCAGACACAAAGTTTTTAAAACTCTGGGAATTCCATGAGTGATAATGGTGATGAGTATCTTTTGTTCTTTTTGTTTAAATGATATAACTCTTGGGAGTGCCCATAAATAGCTTCAAGATAGCTTTACAGAAAAGATCAAGCCTTAATTAAAAGTTTGGAACTTTCAACATCACCTCCTGACTTCCAGGTTTTTGAGATAGGGCTGAAATATATACCTATTAGGTGTTGGGAGGGTGTTTTCCTAGAAGGAGCATGGAAATCTCTGTATGCCAATACATACCCCTATATTTTGCCTATGTATCTCTTCTATTTGGCTGTTCCTATGTTGTATTCATATAATGAATGAGAAAATGTAAGTAGAGTGTTTTTCGGAAGTCCTTGAGAGATAGATTTAAGAGACTAGATCTGATAGACAGAGTGCCTAATAAACTATGGATGGAGGTCCATGACATTCTACAGGAGACAAGAATCAAGACCATCCCCATGGAAAATAAATGCAAAAAGCAAAATGGCTGTCTGAGGAGGCCTTACAAATAGCAATGAAAATAAGAGAAGTGAAAAGCAAAGGAGAAAAGGTAAGATATTCCCATTTAAATACAGAGTTCCAAAGAATATCAAGGAGAGATAAGAAAGCCTTCCTCAGTGATCAATGCAAAGAAATAGAGGAAAACAATAGAATGGGAAAGACTAGAGATCTCTTCAAGAAAATTAGAGATACCAAAGGAACATTTCATGCAAAGACGGGCTCAATAAAGAACAGAAATGGTATGGACCTAACAGAAGCAGAAGATATTAGGAAGAGGTGGCAAGAATACACAGAAGATCTGTACAAAAAGATCTTCATGACCCAAATAATCACGATGATGTGATCACTCACCTAGAGCCAGACATCCTGAAATGTGAAGCAAGTGGGCCTTAGGAAGCATCACTACAAACAAAGCTAGTGGAGGTGATGGAACTGAAGTTGAGTTATTTCAAATCCTGAAAGATGATGCTGTGAAAGTGCTGCACTCAATATGCCAGCAAATTTGGAAAACTCAGCAGTGGCCATAGGACTGGAAAAGGTCAGTTTTCATTCCAATCCCAAAGAAAGTCAATGCCAAAGAATACTCAAACTACCGCACAAATGCACTCATCTCACACACTAGTAAAATAATGCTTAAAATTCTTCAAGCCAGGCTTCAGAAATACATGAACCATGAACTTCCAAAAGTTCAAGCTGATTTTAGAAAAGGCAGAGGAACCAGAGATCATATTGCTAATATCTGCTGGATCATCAAAAATAAGAGAGTTCCAGAAAAACATCTATTTCTGCTTCATTGACTATGCCAAAGCCTTTGACTGTGTGGATCACAATAAACTGTGAAAAATTCTGACAGAAATGGGAATACCAGACCACCTGACCTGCCTCTTGAGAATCCTGTATTGCAGGTCAGGAAGCAACAGTGAGAAATGGACATGGAGCAACAGACTGGTTCCAAATAGAAAAAGGAGTACGTCAATGTTGTATATTGTCACCCTGCTTATTTAACTTATATGTAGAGTACATCGTGAGAAATGCTGTGCTGGAGGAAGCACAAGCTGAAATCAAGATTGCCAGGAGAAATATCAATAACTTCAGATATGCAGATGACACCACCCTTATGGCAGAAAGTGAAGAAAAACCAGAGTCTCTTGATGAAAGTAAAAGAGGAGAGTGAAAAATTTGGCTTAAATCTCAACATTCAGAAAATGAAGAACATGGCATCTGGTCCCATCACATTATGGGAAATAGATGGGGAAACAGTGGCTGACTTTATTTTTGGGGGCTCCAAAATCACTGCAGATGGTTATTGCAGCCATGAAATTAAAAGATGTTTACTCCTTGGAAGGGAAGTTATGACCAACCTAGTTAGAATATTCAAAAACAGAGACATTACTTTGCCAACAAAAATCCTTCTAGTCAAGGCTACGTTTTTTCCAGTGGTCATGTATGGATATGAGAGTTGGATTGTGAAGAAAGCTGAGCACCGAAGAATTGATGCTTTTGAACTGTGGTGTTGGAGAAGACTCTTGAGGGTTCCTTGGACTGCAAGAGATCCAACCAGTTTATTCTAAAGGAGATCAGTCCTGGTTGTTCTGTGGAAGGAATGTTGCTAAAGCTGAAACTCCAGTACTTTGGCCACCTCATGCGAAGAGTTGACCCATTGGAAAAAACTCTGATGCTGGGAGGGACTGGGGGCAGGAGCAGAAGGGGACGACAGAGGATGAGATGGCTGGATGGCATCACCGACTCAATGGACATGAGTTTGAGTGGACTCCAGGAGTTGGTGATGGACAGGGAGGCCTGGCGTGCTGCAATTCATGGGATCGCAAAGAGTCAGACATAACTAAGCAACTGAACTGAACTGAACAGCTTTATATTAAAAAAAAAAAAGGCAAAATTAACACAAATCAACCCAATGGGTCATTGACCCATAGCCGTCTTTATTATAGTAAAGTTTGTTTTTAACCTTTGTCTTTTTATAAGGTACTCATTTGTTGTTATTTTTATTATTCTTATTTCTTTTTTGTTTCATTGTTCATGTTTTTATTTTTTTCATTTTTTATTAAAGTATGATAAACTTACAAATTTATATTAATTTCAAGTATATAATACTATGATTCAATGTTTTTATACATTATTAAATTATCCCCGTTGTGTACCTACCATTTTTCACCATATAAAGTTATTATAATACAAATTATATTATTGACTTATTATTGGTTATAATCCCTATGCTGTTCATTATATTGCTTGGCTTATTTTATTGGAAATTTGTTCCTCTAATCCTTTTCACCTATTTTTCCCATCTCCACATCTCTCCCCTCAGTCAACCACCAGTTTGTTCTCTACATCTATGAGTCTTTGTTTTGTTTTTTCCTTCATTTTAATTTTTAGAGTCCACATACAAGAAAAATTGTATAGTATTAACTTTCTGATTTATTTTACTTAGCATAATACCCTCTAGGTTCATTCATGTTATTGCAAATGTTAATTTTATTTTTATTGTTGAGTAATATTTGATTATACATATAGCATATATATATATATATCTATATATATATATATATATTTATCCATTCACCTATTGATGGGCATTTACATTGCTTCCATATCCTGGTTTTTGCAAATATTTACACAAAGAACATTGGAGAGCAGATATATTTGCTGCTTAAAGTAATGTTTGTGTTTTCTTCAAATGAAAACCAAGAAGTGAACTGCTAAATCATATGGAAGTATCATTATTTTATAAAGTACCTCCCGACTACTTTCATAGTGACTTCACCAACTTGCAGTTCCAATAACAGTTCACAGGGTTCCCTTTTCTTCACATCCTCAACAAACACTTATCCTTTGTTGTGTTTTTTGATGATAGCCAGTGTGGATTTGATTAGCACTTCCCTGGTGATTGGATACCCCTGGTGGCTCAGCTGGTAAAGACTGAGAGACTCACTTCCCTGGTGATTAGTGATGTTGAGCATCTTTTCATGTGTCTATAGCCCTCTGGAAGACTTTAGAAAGTGTTTTTTCAGAGCCTCTACTCATTATTTAATGAATTTTTTAATATTGAATTGCATGAGTCCTTTATCTATATTGGATATTAACCCCTTTCAAGTATAACTTTCAAAAATATCTCCCATTCAGTAGACTGCCTTTTCATTTTGCTGTACAAAAGTTTTTTAGCTTGATATTATCTCATTTATGTTTGCTTTTGTTTCCCTTGTCAGAGGAAAGAGAATTTTAGAAAATTGCTAAGATCAATGTCAAAAGTATTCCTTTAGGAGTTTCATAATTTCAGGTCTTACATTTACATCTTTAACATGTTTTGAATTCATTTTTATGTATGTTATGAGAATGTGGTCTAGTTTTTTTTGGAGGGGTTTGTAGCTGTACAGTTTTCCCAACATCATTGAAAAGTCTATTTTCTCTATTTTATATTCTTGCTTACTTTGTCATAAATTAATTGACCATATAAACATGAATTTATTTCTGGGCTTTCAAATCTGTTCTGTTAACTTACTTGTCTATTTTTGTGCCAGTAGCTTTGCAATACAGTTAGAAATCAGAAAGCTTGATACCTCCAGTTTTGTTATTCCTTCTCAAGATTTCTTTGACTATTTGAAGTCTTTTGTGATTCCACGCAAATGATAGAATTATTTGCTCTACTTGTGTGAAAAATATCTAGGGTACTTTGTGATTGTAGTGAATCTGTAGATGTTTTTTGTATGTATAATAAGTACATCTTAATAATATTAATTCTTCCAGTTCATTAGCATGGGTTATCTTTCTATTTGTATTATTTGTTCAATTTCTTCTATTATTGTCCTACAGTTTTCAGAGTATTTAGGTCTTTCACTTCCTTGGTTAAATGTATTCCTAAATAATTTATTATTTTTGATGTGCTGGAGTCTTTAGGGTTTTCTATATATAGTATCATGTCATGTGTGACTTTTGTTTCCATCCAATTTGGATGCCTTTTATTTCTTTTTATCATCTGATGTCTTTGGCTAGTATTTCCAAAACTATGTTGAATAAATAAAAATGGCAAGAGTGGACATGCTTTCTTGTTCCAGGTCTTAAAGGAAACACTTTTAAGTTTTTCACTGTTGAGTATGATGTTGGGTTTGGCACATATTGCCTTTATTATGTTGAAGTTTATTTCCTCTCTACTTTGTTGAGAATCTCTATCATAAATTGATGTTAAATTTTGTTATATGCTTTTTTTCTGCATCTGTTGAGATAATCATAAAATTTTTATTCTTCCTTTTGTTAATGTGATATGTTACACTGATTAATTTGTAGATGTTAAGCCATAATTTCACCCTGGGTTAAATTCCATTTGATCACAGTATAAGATACCATAAGAATTGCTGAATTTGATTTGTTAGTATTTTTTGAGGATTTTTGCATCTATAATAATCTAATATATTGACCTGTTATTTTCTTGTAGTGGCTTTGTCTGGTTTTGATATCAGGTTTATGCTGGGCCTTGTAAAATAAATTTGGATGCAATCTTGTTGGGTTTTGAAATGGTTTGAGGAGGATCAGTATTCAATCTTCTTTAAATGTTTGGTAGAGTTCGCCTGTGAAGCTTTCTTGTCCTAGATTTTTGCTGGTTGGGAGTTTATTGACTAGTGACTGAATTTTATTACTGATAATCAGTCAGTTAAGGTTTCCTATTTCTCCCTGCTCCCTGATTCTGTTTTAGAAAATTGTATTATAGAATAATTTCTTATTTAATAATTTCTTACATTTTCCAGTGTGTTGCTATATAATTCTCCATAGTAGTTTCATGATTCATGATTGCTTGCATTTCTGTGATACTGGTTATAACTTTTCCTCTCTCATTTCTGATTTTATTAATTTGGATGTTCCTTTTTTAATTTTTGTGTCTGGCTAAAGTTGATCAATTTTGTGTATCTTTTCAAAGAACCAGCTCTTAGCTTCATTGATCTTTTCTATTGCTTTTGTGTCTCTGCTCTACTTATTCCCACTCTAATCTTTTCTTCTGTTTTTTTTCTAACTTTTGTTTTACTCATGTGTTAGATTATTTGAGATTTTTCTTATTTCTTGAAGTAGGATTGTTTTGCTAGAGAATTTCCCTCTTAGAACAGCTTTTCCTGCATCCCATAAATATGAATGTTGTACTTTCATTTTCATTTGTCTCCAGAATTGTTTTTATTTTCCTCTTTGATTTCTTTGTCGGCCCATTCATTGTTTAGTAGTATGTTGTTTGGTCTCCATGTATTTGTGCTTTTTCTTTTTTTCTCTTATAATTGGTTTCTAGTTCCATGTTGTTTTGGTAGAAAAAGATGCTTGATATTATTTCAATCTTACTAATTTTTTGAGGCTTGTTTTAACATGTGATCTATCCTGGAGAATGTTCCATGTGCTCCTGAAAAGAATATATATTCTGCAACTTTTGGATGGAATGTTCCATATAAATATGTGCATGTGTGCATTGCGTTTATTTGGCCAAATGGCCAATTCTTCCATGTTGATTTCTGTCTGGATGATCTCTCCATTGATAAATGGGGTATTACATTTGCTTAATATTATGTTACTGTCAAAAGTACTATATTACATAAAAAAACTATATATTTCTCCCTGCTCCATGTTTTATGTTTTTTACATCATAGTTTGTCTTTTTTAAAGGAATGATTTATCTGGAACATTTTTAAATGCATAGTCATTTAATGTATGAAATGTTATTAATGAAACTAAATTTTTACATTTGCCTCATTTATGTGCTAATTGTGTTTTAAATGATTTTTATAATAGTTTTAATGAGATATCATTCACATCATGCATTCAAAAATACAATTCAGTGGCTTTTGTCATATTCAGAGTTATGTAATCATCACACATTCATCACCACAATCAATTTTAGAATATTTTATCACCCAAAAAGAAGCCTCATACAAATTAGTAGTCATTCTTCATTTCTCTCCAACCTGAGCCCTAGGCACCCACAAATCTATTTCTTTTTCTATAGATTTGTTTATTCTGGACATTTCATAAAGGTGTAATTATACAATAGGTGGTCTTTTGTGTCTGCCTTCTTTCAGTTAATATGGTGTTTTCAGGTTCATCCATGTTGTCACATATATCAGTACTTCATTCTTTTTGCTGCTGAATAACATTCAATTGTGTGGATATATCACATGCTTTTTTTCATTTATAAGTTTCCATTTGCAGCTATAATGAATACTGCTACTATGACCATCAGTGTACAGTTTTTGTGTGTGGGTATATTTTCATTTCTCTTGAGTGCAACTTCAGGGCGATATATTAACATTAGATCTAACTAATTAAGGAACTACCAGACTATTTTCCAAAGCAACTACACCATTATACAAATTCACAAGCACTTTTTGAGTGCTCCAATTTCTTTACATCCTCATCAACATTTGTTATTATCTGTCTTTTTTATTACAGACATTCCAGTGAGTAGATGGTATCTCATTGTGGTTTTGACTTGCATTTCCCTAGTGGCTAATAATATTGAGCATTTTTCCATGTGTATGTGTTACTGGCTATTTGCATATCTTATTAAGAGAAATATCTGTTCAGATCTTTTGCTCATTTTAAAATTGGGTTGTCTTTTTATACATGAGTTGTGAGTTTTCCTTATATTTACCTTATCAAATGGGATATGTGATTTGAAAATATTTTTATTCTATGGGCTATTTTTTCTTTTTTGATAGTTTTCTTTGAGGTACAAAAGATTTGGCTTTAAGTCTAATTTACTTTTATTTTCCCTTTGATATTTGTGCTTTTGGTGTCATACCTAAGAAAGAATGGTGTAATTCACCTAACAAAGGTTTGAACTTGCGTTTTCTTCTAAGAGTCTTATAGTTTTAGCTCTTACATTAAGTTTTTTTGATACATTCAGTGTTAACTTTGTAAACAATGTGAGGTTGGATTTGGCGTCATTCTTTGGCATATGGGTATCTAGTTATCTCAGAAACATTTGTTGAAAAGGCTATCCTTTCTCCATTGATTTATTTTGGTACTTTTGTTGAAAATCAACTGACTGTAACTGAACATTTACTTCTGGACACCCAGTTCCATTTAATTTATCTATATATGTTTTTCTCTAAGCCAGTACCACACAGTCTTGATTACTGTAAATTTGAAGCAAATTTTGAAATCAGGAAGAGTGAACCCTCCAAATTTATTCTTTTCGAGATTCTTTAGACTATTCTCAGTTCCTTGAATTACCACATGAACTTTTACATATATTTTTATTTCTAGTTGTGTCTTTTTTTTACTTAAAAAGACTCTTTAAAATTCCTTGTAAGGCCAGTTTAGTGGTGATGAACTTCTTTTAGTTTTTGCTTGTCTGGGAAATTCTCTCTCTCCTTCAGTTCTGAGTGATAATCTTACCAGGTAGAATATGCTTGGTGTTAAGGGTGTTTTTTTGTTTTTTTTTTCTTCTTCTTCTTCTTCTTCTTCTTCTTTCAATACCTTAAATATATTGTGTTACTTCTTGGTGTTAAGGGTGTTTTTCTTCTTCTTCTTCTTCTTCTTCTTCTTCTTCTTCTTTCAATACCTTAAATATATCGTGTTACTCCTTGCATGTAAAAATTTTGCTGAAAAATCAGCTCTTATCTTTTAGTGACTCCTTTTACATAACTAGCTGTGTCTTGCCTTTAAAATTTTTAAACTTTTGCCATTTTAATTATGGCCTACTTTGGTGCTTATTTCTTTGTGTTCATCTTATTTGGGATTCTCTGTGCTTTCTGGACCTGGATGTCTGTTTCTTCACCAGGTTAATAAAGTTTTCAGCTATTATTTCTTCCTATAAATTTTACTCTCTCTTCTCTTTCGACACCAGAAATGTGAATGTCAGTATATTTGATGTTGTCTCAGAGATATTCTCATTTTTTTAATTCTTTTTTTTATTTTTATTGTTGTGAATAGGTGATTTCTACCATTCTGTCTTCTGGATAGCTTATCCATTTTTCAATATCATCTAATCTGTATACTTTTCACTTATTGTATTCTTTAGCTATGATTGGTTCTTATATTTTCTAACTCTGTTGAAGTTCTCACTTTGTTCTTCCATTTTTGAACTCTTTATCAGGTAAATTACTTACCTCCGTTCATTAGGATTTTCTCCTGTGGTTCTCTCTCTCTCTCTTTTTTTTTTTTTTTGTTAGAACATATTCCTCTGCTTCCTAATTTTGAGTTCTTGTGTTTATTCCATGAATTAGGTAAAACAGGTACCTCTCCTAATCTTGAGGATGTGGACTTATATAGGAGGTCCACTGCATAAACTGTCTGTGCCAGGCAGCTTTTGGAGGCTGTGTGTGTGCTAAGTCACTTTAGTAGTGTCCAACTCTGTGTGACTCTATGGACTGTAGCCTGCCAGGTTCCTCTGTCCATGGGATCCTCCAAGCAAGAATACTAGAGCAGATTGCCATGCCCTCCTCCAGAGGATCTTTCCAACCCAAGGGATCAAACTCACACCTCCAAAGTCTCCTGAATTTGAATGCAGGTTCTTTACCACTAGCACCACCTGGGAAGCCTCTTTGTCAGGCTGCTGCTGCTGCTAAGTCGCTTCAGTCGTGTCTGACTCTATGCGACCCCACAGATGGCAGCCCACCAGGCTCCTCCATCCCTGGGGTTCTCCAGGCAAGAACACTGGAGTGGGTTGCCATTTCCCTCTCCAATGCATGAAAGTGAAAGTGAAGTCACTCAGCTGTATCCAACTCATAGCGATCCCATGGACTGCAGCCTACCAGGCTCCTCTGCCCATGGGATTTTCCAGGCAAGAATACTGGAGTGGGTTGCCATTGCCTTCTCCTAGATGGAGCTAAAGCAGGAATGATCCAGAGGTGCTCTCGGGCACTCCTTGCCCAAGTCTCCTTGGTAAGATGGCTGGAGTTCAGTCAGTCTTGGGTGTGGACCTGGGGTCATTCTAGTTGGACAGCTAGAGCTGAAATGGGTGCTGCCCAAGACCACTCTGGTGGTGTAGATGGAGCTGAAACAGGCTTAGGCTGGATGTCCCGGTGTGCACTACACCAGCACCACCCTGGTGGGACAGGTGGAGTTGGGTGGGCATGGGTAAAACCAGTGTAAGCTAGATCTCTAAGGTGCACTTGGACAGTCTTGGAAGCTGGCTGGAGCATCTGGATTATGTTCCTGGCAGCACTTATGCAAAATAGAATGAGAGCTCAAAACGGCACTCTTTGACACTTCCAGCTCCCAAGAGAGTTGTAGCAGTTTCTCATCAGTTTGGCAGACCTTCTAGTGTTGGTATATAGATTTATTTCATGTATAGGTGCCTAAAATGGGAGACAGGAAACAAATCCATGTGGAAGAATTCCAAAGTATCTATGTAGATCCTCTGCCTTCAAGGTGGTATAACCTAATTTCCCACTCCTTCATCACTAACTGTGCATAATGACTTCCCTTGAAAAAGTCCATTATGGGGGTTGGGAGTTTAAGTGTGTGGTGAAGAATCCTGAAAAATAATGCCTCAGCCTGCTGATCAATGTCAACATCAGTAATGTAAAGTTATAGTAACGGTATGTTCTTTTTGTGATGAAAGCATTATTTTACCTCTGAGGTATTTTTCCCAAGAAATTGGAACCAATTATACAGAGTGAAGTAAGCCAGAAAGAAAAACACCAGTACAGTAAACTGACACATATATATGGAATTTAGAAGACAGTAATGATGACCCTATATGTGAGACAACAAAGAGACACAGAGGTATAGAGTGGACTTTTGGACTTTGAGGGAGAGGGTAAGGGTGGGATGGTTTGGGAGAATGGCAATGAAACATGTATATTTTCCTGTAAGAAACAAGGCGCCAATCTATGTTCAATGTAGGATGCAGGATGCATGGGGCTGATGCACAGGATGATTCAAGTAGAGGATGTGGGGTGGGAGGTGGGAGGGGGCTTCGGCATTGGGAGATTGTGTTCACCTATGGCTGATTCGTGTCAATGTATGGCAAAACAAATACAGTATTGTAATTAAAAAATAAATAAATTTAATTAAAATTTAAAAAGAGGAAAAAAAAAAATAAAACACCTGTATAACCATTACAGAAACATCAGGCAAATCTCAATTCAGGAACATCCTATAACATAAGTGACCTATACTCTTCAAATCTATCAGTCATAAAAAAAAAAAGAAAAGTCTGAGAAACTGTCATACTTGTGACAGTTTTAGTTAAGAATCATGTTTCAACATTTGTTCATCAATTATTAGAAATGCACCATACTGTTAGATGTTAATAATAAGTTAAACTAGTGTGGTATATATGGAGACTCTGTAGTATCCCCACAATTATCCTGTAAATCTAGAGTTATTCTAAAGTTAAGGAGTTTATTTTTTTTTTTCTTTCAACTTCTTTTATTTATTTTTTAGTTAAAAATATTTATTTTTTATTTTTTTAATTTTTTTTTTACTTTATTCTACGTTACAATACTGTATTGGTTTTGCCATGCATTGACATGAATCAGCCACAGGTGTACACACTCTCCCAATGCCGAAGCCCCCTCCCACCTCCCACCCCATATCCTCTCTCTGGATCATCCCGTGCACCAGCCCCAAGCATCCTGTATCCTGTATTGAACATAGACTGGCGCTTCATTTCTTACATGATAGTATACATGTTTCAATGCCATACTCCCAAATCATCCCACCCTCTCCCTCTCCCTCAGAGGCCAAAAGTCCGTTCTATAAGCCGATTATACAGAGTGAAGTAAACCAGAAAGAAAAACACCAATACAGTATACTGACACATATATATGGAATTTAGAAAGATAGTAATGATGACCCTGTATGTGAGACAACAAAAGAGTTTTTTAAAAGTATGATCATTTCATCCAGTAGTGAATGGTAAGGAATGAAGACAATGAATATAAATGTTTCTTGGCTTCCCAGGGAAAACTAATTTCACTGTAGTTATGACGATAGAGGACATAATATCATAGTATAACCAATAATATATTCAATATTTAAACACTTGATAAAGCTGTTTGTCTGATTTGATATCATGTTAGGCCTCTACTTATTCCTAGTAGAAGTAGTTGTTGTTGCTCAGTCATCAAGTCATGTCTGACTCCTTGTAACCCCATGAACAGCAGCATGCTAGGACTCTCTGTCCCTCACCATCTCCCAGAGTTTGCCCAAGTTCACATCCATTGAATCAATGATGCCATCAACCATCTTATCCTCTATCACCCACTTCTCCTTAAGCCTTCAATTTTTCTCAGCATCAGAGTCTTTTCCAAAGAGTCAACTATTTGTGTCAGGTGACCAAAGTATTGAAGCTTTAGCATCAGTCCTTCCAATGAATATTCAGGGTTTATTTCTTTTAAGATTGAATGGTTTGATCTCCGTGCAGTCCAGGGGACTCTCAGGAGTCTTCTCCAGCACCACGGCTGGAAAGCATAAATTCTTCAGTGCTCTGCCTTCTTTATGATCCAACTCTCACATCTGTACATGACTACTGGAAAGGCCATAACCTTGACTATAAGGACTTTACTTGTCAAAGTGATGTCTTTGCTTTTTAATGCACTGTTTATCTTTATCATAGCTTTCCTTACAAGAAGCTTCTTCTAATTTAATGGCTGCAGTCACCATCCACAGGGATTCTGGAGCACAAGGGATGGAAATCTGTCACTGCTTCCACCTTTTCTTCTTCTATTTGCCATGAAATGATGGAAATGGATGCCATGAACTTCGTTTCTTGAATGTTGCTTTAAGTCAGCTTTTTCACTCTCCTCTTTCACCCTCATCAAGAAGTTCTTTCATTCCACTTTGCTTTCTGCCATTACAATGCAGTCATCCTTATATCGGTGGTTTTGTTTATTTCTCCCAGTATCCTTGATTCCAGCTTGTAACTCATTCAGCCTAGCATTTTACATGATGTGCTCTGCATATAATTTAAATAAACTGGGTAACAATAAACAGCTTTGTAGTACTCCTTTCTCAATTTTGAACCAGTCAGTTGTTCCAAATAATGTTCTAGCTGTTCCATCTTGACCCGCATATAAGTTTCTTAGGAGACAGGAAATATGATCTTGTATTCCTGTCTCTTTAAGAATTTTCCAAGGTTTGTTATGATCCACACAGTCAAATGGAAAAAGGAACAAACAGTTCCAGAAAAACATCTGTTTCTGCTTTATTGACTATGCCAAAGCCTTTGACTGTGTGGATCACAATAAACTGTGGAAAATTCTGAAAGAGATGGGAGTACCAGACCACCTGCCTCTTGAGAAATCTGTATGCAGGTCAGGAAGCAACAGTTAGAGCTGGACATGGAACAACAGACTGGTTCCAAATAGAAAAAGGAGTACATCAAGGCTGTATATTGTCACCCTGCTTATTTAACTTCTATGCAGAGTACATCATGAGAAGCGTTGGGCTGGAAGCAGCACAAGCTGGAATCAAGATTGCTGGGAGAAACATCAGTAACTTCAGATATGCAGATGACACCACCCTTATGGCAGAAAGTTAAGAGAAACTAAAGAGCCTCTTGATGAAAGAGGAGAGTGAAAATGTTGGCTTAAAGCTCGACATTCAGAAAACGAACATCATGGCATCTGGACCCATCACTTCATGGGAAATAGATGGGGAAACAGTGGAAACACTGTCAAACTTTATTTTGGGGGCTCCAAAATCACTGCAGATGGTGATTGCAGCCATGAAATTAAAAGATACTTACTCCTTGGAAGGGAAGTTATGACCAACTTAGATAGCATATTCAAAAGAAGAGACATTACTCTGTCAACAAAGGTCCGTCTAGTCAAGGCTATGGTTTTTCCAGTGGTCATGTATGGATGTGAGAGTTGGGTTGTGAAGAAAGCTGAGTGCCAAAGCATTGATGCTTTTGAACTGTGGTGTATGAGAAGGCTCTTGAGAGTCCCTTGGACTGCAAGGAGATCCAATCAGTCTATTCTAAAGGAGATCAGCCCTGTGTGTTCATTGGAAGGACTGATGCTAAAGCTGAGACTCCAGTACTTTGGCCACCTCATGCAAAGAGTTGACTCACTGGAAAAGACTCTGATGCTGGGAGGGATGGGGGCAGGAGGAGAAGGGGACGACAGAGGATGAGATGGCTGTATGGCATCAGTGACTCGACGGATGTGAGTTTGAGTGAACCCCGGGAGTTGGTGATGGACAGGGAGGCCTGGCGAGCTGCAATTCATGGGGTCGCAAAGAGTCAGACACGATGGAACAACTGAACTGAACTGAATACAGTCAAAGGCTTTCCATAATCAATGAAACAGAAGTAGATGTTTTTCTGGAATTCCTTTGCTTTCTGTATGATCCAGCGAATGTTGGCAATTTGATTGATGGTTTCTCTGCCTTTTCTAAACCCAGCTTGAACATCTAGAATTTCTTGGTTCATGTACTGCTGAAGCCTCACTTGAAGGATTTTGAGCATAACCTTACTAGCCTTGGTGGTTTAGTTGCCAAGTTGTATCTGAGTCTTGCAACCACATGAATTGTAGCCCATAAGGATGCCTCTTCCCAGGCAAGAACACTGGAGGGGGTTGCCATTTCCTTCTCCAGAGGATCTTCCCAACCCAGGAATTGAACCCAGATGCCCTGCCTTGCAGGCAGATTCTTTACTGACTAAGCTATGAGTGAATCCCTCTAGCATGAGAAATGAGTGCAATTGTTCAGTAGTTTGAACATCTTTGGTACTGCCCTTCTTGGGAATTGGGATGAAGACTGACCTTTTCCAGTCCTGTGGCCACTGCTGGGTTTTCCAAATTTGCTGCCATATTTAATGCAGTGTTTTAATAGCCTCATTTTTTAGGATTTTCAATAATTCCCCTGGAATTCCATCACCACCAATAGCTTTATTGGCAGCAGTTCTTCCTAAGGCCCACTTGACTTCACACTCCAGAATATCTGGCTCTGGGTGAGTGATCACACCATTGCAGTTATCTGGGTCATTAAGATCTGCTTTATACAGTTCTTCTGTGTATTCTTACCATGACTTCTTGATCTTTTCTGCTTCTATTAGACCTTTACCATTTCTGTCTTTTATGTGTCTATTCTTAAATTGAGTTAAATTCTGAATTGTTCTTATGTCACACACTTAAAGAACTAAGCTTAAAAATTAATTATAGCTCTTTCTTTCCAAGCTGTAATCTCAATTTAAGGGTGAAAGTTTGAAAGCATAATTTATGTTAGGTGGATACCTCATCTTTAAGTTTGTTCTTGGGACTTTCTGGTCATGAACATAGGGTGAAAAATGACTTTCCATATATATCCACTCACGAGCTTTCATAAACAAAATCCTCAAATATAATTCATATCCCTATAATTCCTGTCCCTCTAATCTCCATTAATTTTCCTAAATTGCATTTAGTAGTAACAATATTTGGTCATGTGACATTTCTTATAAGTTAGATTTCTAAAGTTAAAGAAAATTATTTTAGTGCAGTTTGGGTAATTTTTAAATGATGGTGCTTCTTAAATTGAGAGAATAAGGTTATTGCAACTTCTTTCTCTGTAGTATTTGCGTGTTTTATTTCATTTTTAGTTTAAAACCGTATTAGAATTTATTCTTGGTCTCCATAATAGTAAATTGGTTGTTAGCTGTAGAAAATGTATTGATTTATGTTGTCTATTGCTTTATAACAAATTAGCTTAAAATTTAGCAGCCTAAATCTAGGAACATTTATTATCTTGCAGTTTCTATAGGTCAGCAATTCAGTAACAGTGCAATTGGATAATTCTGCCTTAGAGTCTCTCAGGAAGCTGTAATCAAGTATACAACTAGGGGCACATTCCATCCTAAGGCTTGAATGGGGAAAGATCAACTTTCAAGCTCACTGTCCTTGCTGTGAGCAGGATAAAACAGATCCATTGCCAAGCTCACTCACGTGAGACTGTCATAGTGCTACATCACAATAAGGTACTTGGCTTCCCAAAACTGAATAATCAAGTTGATAGTAAGAGAAAGAAAAGACTCAAAATCAAGCTATATTATTTTATAACATAATCTTAGAAGTGACAACCAATCATTTTTCCAGTGTTATTTTATTAGAAGCAAATCAGTAAAGTCTAGCCTCTGCTCAAGAGGAAGGCATTTCACAGGGGCATGAATATAAGGAGGCAGGGATCAGTGGGTACTACCTAAGAAGCTGCCTACCATAGTTAAGAAGTATTGTCTTTCCCTTTTGTTATATATATATGGGAAAGCAATAGGGGATTACAAATAAAATAGAACAAAACAAAATATTGCAACTTCCATTTTTCGTGAAACTGGAAGGCATATTGTTGTTCTTCAGTTGCTAAATCAAGCCTGAATCTTTGCAACTCCATGGACTGCAGCACACTAGGCTTCCTATCCTTCACTATCTCCTGGAATTTCCTCAAATTCATGCCCATTGAGTCAGAGATGCCATCCAACCATCTTACCCTCTGCCACCTCCTTCTCATTTTGCCCTCATTTTTTTCCCAGCATCAGGGTTTCTCCTCCACCCCCCAAAGAGTGGGCTCTTTGCATCAGGTGAGTGAAATATTGGAGCTTTAGCATCCATCCTTCAAATGAATATTCAGGGTTGATTTCCTTTAGGACTGACTGATTTGATTTCCTTGCTCTCCAAGGGACTGTTAAGAGTCTTATCCAGCATCATATTTGAAAGTGTCAATTCTTCAGTACTCAGCCTTCCTTATGGCCCAACTCTCGTATTCATATGTGACTACTGGAGAAGCCATAGATTTGACTATGTGAACCTTTGTTGGTAAAATTTGTCTCTGCTTTTTAATACATTGTTTAGCTTTGTCATAGCTTCCGTTCAAAGGAGCAAGTGTCTTTTAATTTCATGGCTGCAGGCTCCACCCGTGGTGGCTTTGGAGCCCAAGAAACTAAAAGTCTGTCACTGTTTCCATCTTTGCTCCATCTATTTGCCATGAAGTGAAGAGACAGGATGTCACAATTTTAGTTTTTTAAATGTTGAATTTCAAGCCAGCTTTTTCACTCTCCTCTTTCACTTTTATCAAGGCTCTTTCGTTCCTCCTTACTTTATGCCATCTTAGAGTGGTATCATCTCCATATCTGAGGTTGTTGATATTTCTCCCAGCAATCTTGATTATAACTTGTGATTCATCCAGCTTAGCATTTTGCATGATGTACACTACATAGAAGTTAAATAAGCAGGGTGACAATATAAAGCCTTGTCATACTCCTGTCCCAGTTTTGAAGTAGTCATTGTTCCATGTCCGTCTGGTTCTAACTGTTGCTTCTTGACTGACATACAGGTTTCTCAGGAGGCTATAAAGTAGTCTGGTATTCCCATCTCTTTAAGAATTTTCCACAGTTTGTAGTGATACACACAGAAAAAGTTTTAGCACAGTCAATGACACAGAAGTAGATGATTTTTTGGAATTCCCTTGCTTTCTCTATAATGCAATGAATGCTGGCAATTTGATCTCTGGTTTCTTTGCCTTTTCTAAACCAAGCTAGTACATCTGTACTGCTGAAGTCTAGATTAAAGGATTTTGAGCATAATCTGAAATACATATAAATCCATATATTACAAAGTAACCATAAGTATTAACAAAATCAGTGGCCCTCCAAAATCTACAAGGAAATTGAGAGGAAAAGTGAAGAACAAGGGTTGGGAATGTAGAGATTGCTGCAAAATTAGAATGACCATACAACTTATCACTGAAACTAGAATAAATTTTGTGTTATTTCACTCATTGTGAGAAAATCATATTGAAGTGCATGTGGGAATATTATTCATTTTCAATATTGGCAAAATTACCTAGATTTTATAACTATTAATAGCATTTGGCACAACCTCTATGGAGGAGAATGGGACAACAGAGGATGAGATGGTTGGATGGCATCATTGACTCAATGAACTTTAGTTTGACAAGCTCCAGAAGATGTAAAGGACAGGGAAGCCTGGTATGCTGCAGTCTATGAGGTCTGAAAGAGTCAGACATGACTGAGTGACTCAACAGCAACTATGGAGAGTACTATTTAGGTGTCTATTAACATTAAAAATATATGTACTCTCTGACTACTTCCACTTCTGGAAATTTACTTTATGGATATCCTACACATGAATCATGCTGTTTTTTGTAGCATTACCTTTAAAGTAAAAGTTTGGACTGCATAAATATCCATCAATAAATAAAGTAAGGTTGATACCAAAAATGAAATTCTATGAAGATGTTAAATAAGAAAAAATAGAGAATGATGATGCTGTTTATGTGCTGATATGGGAAGATCTCCAAGATATATTTTTAAGTGAAAAAAAAATCAAAGTTGAAATCGGTATTTATAGTATATATTAATATGATATGTTTGTGCAGGAAAGGGGGATGCATTCATTTTCTATTGTTTCTGTAAAATTTAACACAAATTTAGCAGTTCAACACTATACACATTTATTATCTCAGAGTGTTGTAGGTCAAATCTGACACAGGTTAGGATAAGATGTCAGCAGGGTGTTCCTCTCTGGAGACTCTAAATGAAAATCTGTTTTATTGCTTAAGTTAGCAGAATTCAGTTCCTAGCACTTATAGGACTATGTCTTACTAGCTGTCATTTGAGGGCCATTCCCAGATTCTAGAGGCTGTTGGATTCTTAGGCTCACAGTCCACTTCCTCCATAATCAAAGCCAGCAATGTCAGGTCAAGTCCCTGTCATGCTTTGAATCTGTTGCCTCTCCTTCCCTGGTTGTATCTCTCTCTGACAGCTTTTCTGCTTTCTCCTCCTCTTCCTCCTCCTCCTGTTTCTAAGAGTGCATGTAAATATACAGGACCCATCAGAATAATCCAGAATCAGTTCAGTTCAGTCATTCATTCATGTCCAGCTCTTTGCAACCCCATGGACTGCAGCATGCCAGATTTCCTTGTCCATCACAACTCCTGAAGCCTACTCAAACTCTTGTCCATCGCCTTGGTGATGCCATCAAACTATCTTATCCTCTTTTGTCCCCTTCTCCTCCTGCCTTCCCAACATCAGGGTTTTTGTCCCCTTCTCCTCCTGCCTTTCCCAATATCAGGGTTTTTTCCAATGAGTCTGTTCTTTGCATCAAGTGGCCAAAGTTTTAGAGTCTCAGCTTCAGCACCAGTCCTTCCAATGAATATTCAGGACTGATTTCCTTTAGGATTGACTGGTTGGCTCTCCTTGCAGCCCAAGGGACTCTCAAGAGTCTTCTCCAACACCACAGTTCAAAAGCATCATTTCTTCAGCACTCAGATTTATTTACAGTCAAACTCTCATATCCATACATGACCACTGGAAAAACCATAGCTTTGACTAGACAGATTTTTGTTGGTAAAATAATGTCTCTGCTTTTTAATATGCTGTCTAAGTTGGTCATAGCTTTTCTTCCAAGGATCAAGGGTCTTTTAATCTCGTGGGCTGCAGTCACCATCTGCAGTGATTTTGGAACTCAAAAAAATAGTCTCTCATACTTTAAGATTTACAGCCTTAATTCTATCTTTAATGTACCTTTGGCCTGTTCTGTAAAATAATACACTCATGAGATCCAGTGTATTTGGGGGCCCATAGGAAATAAATATTCAACTTTGTTTATTACATATACAATAAAACTAGGGAAAGATACTTACAGAACTCAAGAACAGTGGCAACATGGAAAGAGCTGTTGTGATTAAAAGAAAAATGTGGTAGACAAATTATACTACTTATCTTTTCACATATGCTAGAACCATCTAACCGTAGTACCCATTTAATCATTCATAGAAAAGTAAATAAAGATCCAATAAATAGTGACATTATATAAATACATGTTAAGCAGTTGTAACCCTCTCTTTCCGAGTCTCTATTACCAAATTCTCATTCTATTCTGATTTATAGTTTGCTTTGCAGATACTTCAAAGTGTTTGGAGATACTTTGGGCTTCCCTGATAGTTCAATAGGTAAAGAATCCACTTGCAATGCAGGAGAGCCCAGTTTGATTCCTGGGTTGGAAAGATCTGCTGGAGAAGTGACCGGTACCCACTGTAGTATTCTTGGGCTTCCCTGGTGGCTCAACTGGTAAAAAAGCTGCCTGCAATGTGGGAGTCCTGGTTTGATCCCTGGAGTAGGAAGATCCCCTGGAGAAGGGAAAGGCTACCCACTTCAGTATTATGGCCTGGAGAATTCCATGAACTGTATAGTCCATGGGGTTGCAAAGAGTTGGACATGACTGAGGTACTTCACTTGGAGATACTGGTGGCAAGTATCTCAGTGAGACCTGCTTTTTCCCTCCTGTGACGCCACAAACAGACAGCCTCCTCTTTTCACACAGGATATCTTATTTTCCTTCCAAATTGATCTTTTAAATTTATTCAAACTCATTTTTTTAAGGAACTACCCAGGTCTTTTCTCTTTGGCTATCCAGAAAATATTCTGCCACTAAACTTTGTTAGCAAATTTAATTTATTGACCTCTTAAATTCAGGAAAAAAGTCAACAGTCTTGGGGATTAATATTCATTTCACAATTTGACTTTAATCTGAGTTTCTTTAAATTCATTTCATTTTCAATGTTATATTGTGGTTTAGATTCCTCTTGATTGTTATATCCATAACCACCTGGGTTCAAACATTTTGATTGCTATTAAACTGTTACTGAAACAATCTTTTAAGCCTATTGTACAGAGAAGTATTTGAAAATGCACTTTATTCTTCAAAAAGCCCAGATATGCTCTAATTTGATTCTTACAATCTTTCTACTGGCCAATTTCATCATCCTTCAGTTTGATCAATTTCATCAATCCCTTATGTAAAAACGTGAAAATGCCTGTGTCTGATCAATTCATCAAGTGAGTTTTCTGAATAAACTAGAGGCTGGGACAGTTTTAAGAGTCACAAAATTAAAGCATCTACATACATGAATCACTTAGTTTTACAACTTAAGATAAATGGATCATATTTGCTGTGAATTGGTAGTTATTATACTACTGAATGGAGTGAGTATGAAATAGTTCTATCTCACTTTTATGCCGAAATTTCCAGAACTCTCAAGCAAATGCTTTGCTATATCTTAAAAGAGTCTAAACCCCTAGCACAATATTCAATAACTAAAAAACAAACAGTGAAAACAAACATACACACAGACACACATAAAAACCGCTTCAGATAGAAACTGTGCCTAGTGGGGCATTTAACAAAGTTATCAGTTTTGTACTTAAGCCACTGAAGGCAAAACACAGACAATAGTATGCATAAATTGAAAGACTGTTACACAACACACTTGAAAATGTTATATTTACATGGCAACCAGCTTATTATATTTACACGAACATATGGCACAGGTTCACTAAAATCTTAAAAACAGATGGACATGAAGAATGAACTAGTAATTAACAAAGCTATATGTTGATTAAAACAGCATGTGGTTAATTCTTAAAGATTGCTGATCTTTATTAAGGATGGTGAGAATGAAATCAAATATTTTTGACTAACATATCAATTGACCAGAGAGGCAGTGATAAATACTCTGGTCATTAAAATGAGATTTCAGTTTTGTTGCCACAAACCCTGACTGCATGAGACATAGTTATAGAAATAAAATTCAAAAATCTATTAGGTCTCTGAAGCTCTCTGTTTCTTGGATCTACAGAGGGGAGCTGAGCAGTCCCATTATAATTTGCGAATAATAACATACAGAGATGTATGTTATTTGAATATTGTTTCTATGTTCAGAATCATCTCAGTCAACTCAATGCCTCCCATTGCCCTTCATCCATCTTAAAGTCACATTGTGTACTTCTCTGAGCTCGCCAAATAGGCACCCTCTTGTTGCCAAGCAACCACAGATTTTCTGCAAGTGCCTGTGCCATGTGTACTTAAACCGCAGTTGGCCTTTTTTTTCCTTCAACTTTTCAAAGTTTAGAAAAATAAATATATGACAGTCAGGTAGAGCTGTGAATGTTGTGAAGGAGTGTACTGGGAAGTCAAACAATTAAAAAAGATACACACACATATATACACATATCCCTTTTAAAAAGCTTTTATAAATATATTAGCAATTATATATGTAGTAATGTATATATCTGTCTTTTTAAAAAGCCTTTATAAATAATTTGAAAATCAATTCAAACAGGTGAAGAAAAACTGTTTCTTTTTCCTAAGATAGTAGGTATTTTGTATTTTATACAAAAAAATTTTTGATAGTTATTTTGTATTTTATATCCAATAGCGAGTAAGTAGATAGCTATTCCTATGATTTTCTATCAAGCATTATAGAGCTTCATTGTGGATACACAGAATGTCAGTTCTGATGGCCAACTTACAATCGATGAGCTCTAGTTACAATCCTTTTTTCCAGATGGAGTTTTTCTAGGTTGAATGGCCTTGATTTCCAGGGACAATTATTGAAAACAGTTGCTATTAGCACCAATTTGCAAAAAGAGGATAATTTTAGAAAATAGATCAGTTATGGCTGTGTCAAAGAATGAGCCCTTGTGGAAGATTTAAAAAATACTAAGGACTTAATCAACATTCAAGAAATAATACATCTCACTATAAATTTTCTCTCATTTAAAGTCAAATTTTTATAAATGGTTTCCCTTTGTAAACTTTTTTATATTTTCAGGACAAAATAGGCAATTTTATTGCCATTTTGTTATATATCTCCAATGGGGTTCAGGATATGCTATCCCAAAAGACGGCACTTGGTTTGCTGAATATTGTAAGCTGAAGGAGTTTGAGAAAATAACAGAAGCAGGAAAGTCATTCAGAGTAACTTTCCCCTGCCCTTCTCCCCTGAAACAGGCCACAAGATCCTCGTGTGAAAGTGGCTTTCCACCCAGAGGAGAGCAGCATCTTTCTCTCTGAAGACAATGGGACCCAGAGAAGGATCCAAACAGGACTTCCTAAGGTTCTCCCAGATTGCTACACTTACCTCATAGTCCTTGGTCATTGTGTTTCTCCACAACTATCTGCTCTTTATCAAACCCACATAAAAACAATTTTAAACATTTATTTGGTCTTCATTTTTTTTTAAACCTGTGTCAAGTAAAACTTTACATATATATATATATATATGTGTGTGTGTGTGTGTATGTATGTATGTAAGTGTATATATATATATATATATATATATATATATATATATATATATATATACTTTTTATCCTGCTAATCTGTCAGTTTAATTTCAGACCCACCCAGGGACCATAACAGTGTAGAAGAAACTTTTTCCTCCCCTGCGTCACTAAGTCAACTGTCTTCAATAAATATTGACTGATAATTACCACTGAGAGATTTGGAGTCTTAAGTAGAATCTTTTTCAGGAAGCTGAGCCTAACTGGGTAACCTGTGAATCTGAGAGGAAACATGTATCTCCATCAAACATAGTATAAATGGCTCTTATTGGCTAACCCAAGACCAGGAAGACTCTGGAACCATATTGCCTTGCTCATTGTCTTGTCTTCATCACCTGCCAGCTGAGTGAACTTGAAAACCCTTTTCTTTGTTATACCTCAGTTTTCTCTCATAGAGAAGATAATAGTACCTACCTCATGGCTGTTGTAAAGATGAAATTAAATAGTGTAAAGTGTTCACTACCTTACACATTTAAGTAACATATAAACAGTAATTATCCAGTGAGGCTCCTTTGACTTTGTCCCTGAAACCACTCATCAGGCTCATGTCTCCATAATTAAGAATTTATGAATGGATTTCTCTCTTTGTCTGTCTTCTATTGGGAACTTAATAAAACACTGCATCTCCTGGAAAACAAAAATAAATATTTTACCAATAAGAGGAGCTGAAACACTCTGTTACTAGCACCCAGCTTATAACCCTTGTTTTACTATTTAAGTTCAGTTTTTGCCTTTTGGGGGTGATGGGGGGTATTATTTTAGATGATGGGTTGGTTCATATTTAATTTGGTCATCCAAAAATGCTGAAAATGTGAAATAATTAGGAAACAGTCAGGGTCCAAGGTTGTTGGGAAAAGTCCCAAGCCAGTTAGCATTGAACTGTTAGTGATGGCATGACTGAAAATGGAAGCAGAGCCACCATTTCAAGTATAAGAATGAGCCCCTGCTGTTTCCAATCCTCTAATTGCCTCAGAGTCATAAATAAACCCTGTGTAAACCACTCACGAAAAAAATATTCAGTGAGAACAAGAGAATCATTTCTTTAATCTTATAGAACTGCATTGCACTATATGAGTCATCTGATAAAGATGGGTAAATTCAAGGGAGAAAGAATGAAGAGATGCAAAATGGTGAGTAAATCTACCTCTTGACTATTCTCAGCATACTTTCCACCTTTCTCTACTTTTGATTAAAACTCATTAACAAAACATATAATTAAAATTCCACATTGTTGATTATTGTATTTTTAAAGGTTTAGAATATTTAACTTCTCTTTCAAGTAATGTTTTTGCCTTGGCAACTAAACTTAGAAACATATTCTTTACCCTCCATAGTGAGGGACTGAAGTCACTCAGTCATGTCCGACTCTCGGTGACCCCGTGGACTACAGCCCACCAGGCTCCTCCGTCCATGGGATTCTCCAGACAGGAATACTGGAGTGGGTTGCCATTTCCTTCTCTAGGGGATCTGCCTGGCCCAGGGATCAAACCCAAGTCTCCTGCATTGTAGGCAGATGCTTTCAACTCTGAGCCACCATATCTCTTATTTAATATTAGTGAAAGTTCTCTTATGTCAATTACCTACAGATTTTAACCTTCTCTTGCAAGTTTTTTCTATTTAATTCAGTGTTAAAGGATGAGACTAAATTACCAATAGTTAAAATATCAATAATTCTCAGTTTAAATTTACTGAGGCAATGTCCAGATTTAATGTTTAATTTTCTTTATGCTTTCCTATCATTAAAAGCATCTGTATCCCTAAATAATTTTAAAGAATAAAATATCATTCTTCCCTGAATTTTGATGTCCTGTATTAACTGTTAAATTTGTAGAGTAGTTTACAGAAATGTGACCTAAAAGTATAATAAATACCTTCTGACAAAGAATGCCTGAAAAATGACAGAAGAAGACTGCTACACACACACACGCACACACACAAACACACATACATCACTTCAGTTCAGCCACTCAGTTGTCTCTGACTCTTTGCAACCCCATGAACTGCAGCACGTCAGGCTTCCCTGTCCATCACCAACTCCGGAGTTCACCCAAACCCATGTCCATTGTGTTGGTGATGCCATCCAGCCATCTCATCCTCTGTCATCCCCTTCTCCTCCTGCCCTCAATCTTTCCCAGCATCAGGGTCTTTTCAAATAAGTCAGCTCTTCACATCAGGTGGCAAAAGTATTGGAGTTTCAGCTTCAGCATCAGTCCTTCCAGTGAATATCCAGGACTGATTTCCTTTAGAATGGACTGGTTGGATCTCCTTGCAGCCCAAGAGACTCCCAAGAGTCTTCTCCAACACCACAGTTCAAAAGTATCAATTCTTTGGCACTCAGCTGTCTTCATAGTCCAACTCTTAACATCCATACATGATCACTGGAAAACCATAGCCTTGACTACATGGACCTTTGTTGGCAAAGTAATGTCTCTACTTTCCAGTATGCTATCTAGGTTCGTCAGAACTTTCCTTTCAAGGAGTAAGCGCCTTTAATTTCATGGCTGCAGTCACCATCTGCCGTGATTTTAGAACCCCCAAAATAAAGCCTAACACTGTTTCCACTGTTTCCCCATCTATTTCCCATGAAGTGATAGAACCAAATGCCATGATCTTAGTTTTCTGAATGTAGAGTTTTAAGCCAGCTTTTTCCCTCTCCTCTTTCACTTTCATCAAGAGGCTCTTTAGTTCCTCTTCACTTTCTGCCATAGGGTGGTGTCATCTGCATATCTGAGGTGATTGATATTTCTCCTGGCAATCTTGATTCCAGATTGTGTTTCTTCCAGTCCAGTGTTTCTCATGATGTACTCTGCATAGAAGTTAAATAAGCAGGGTGACAATATACAGTACTCCTTTTCCTATTGGGAACCAGTCTATTGTTCCATGTCCAGTTCTAACTGTTGCTTCCTGACCTGCATACAGGTTTCTCAAGAGGCAGGTCAGGTGGTCTGGTATTCCCATCTCTTTCAGAATTTTCCACAGTTTATTGTGATCCACACAGTCAAAGGCCTTGGCATAGTCAATAAAGCAGAAATAGATGTTTTTATGGAACTCTCTTGCTTTTTCCATGATCCAGTGGATGTTGGCAATTTGATCTCTGGTTCCTCTGCCTTTTCTAAAAGGAGTTTGAACATCTGGAAGTTCACAGTTCATGTATTGCTGAAGCCTGGCTTGGAGAATTTTAAGCATTACTTTATATTTATGTATAAAACCTTAAAACTGAAATAAATTTTTAAAATTGGTTTCATATAGAATATTTTCTCTGACCACATGCAATTATCTTAAAAATTAATATCAAGCAGGTAATATAGAAACTTTAGAAATTTAGGAATTGAACTTTAATGACCTCTAAATTACAGAAAAAATAACAATAGATATCAAAACTACTTAGAACCTAATAATAATAAAGCATTAAAATTTGGCCACATAATCAATCTGATCCTTAGAGGAAAACTTAACATTTAAAAATAAATGTTAGAGAAAAAGAAAGGCTGAAAATAATGTGGTAAGATTTAAGAAATTAGAAAATAAAGACAAAATAATTCCAAAGAAATTGAAGAATAAAAATAATATGCAGAAAATGATGAAGTTGAAAGTTGAAGCTACACAAAAGAGAATCAACTAAGTTAAAATATATTTTTCTAGTTTCTTAAAGCTTTGTAAAATTGTTAAATTTGTGGGCATATTGGTAGAGCCAGGAAAGGGAAAAGAGAAATAACAACAGAATGAGAAGAGGTATTTGGTAATAAGAGAATGATATTGACTTTAGGCATACTACAAGTGTTATTTCCAGTTGTGAACACTAATGAGAATGAAAATTCATAGCTATATCAAGTTGCCTTTATTATCACTTTAATAGAGTGTGGCTCAGATGGTAAAGAATCTGCCTGCAGTGCAGGAGACTGGGGTTCCATCCCTGTGTTGGGAAGATCCCCTGAGAAGGAAATGGAAACCCACTCTTGTATTCTTGCCTTGAGAATTTTATAGACAAAGGAGCCTGGTGTGTTACAGTCCACAGAGTTACAAAGAGTCAGACACAACTGAGCAAGTAACACATTCACTTTCACAAAGAGAGATAAGAATACAAGTAGATGAAGCCCCCAATGCTAACTCCTCCAGAATATGACCCACACACCTGCAGTGAATAAGAAGCCCGCCAAGTGTGAGAAGCCCAGTCCAGAAATCACCTGCCTTTTATACCATTAGGTTGGAAGTTAGTGCTTAAGGACTGACCTGCTGCTGTTGAGTTGCTTCAGTCATGTCCAACTCTTTGTGACCCCATGGACTTCAGCTCACCAGCTTTCTCCACCAATGTACTCTCTATGTGAAAATACTGGAGTGGGTTGCTATGCCCTCCTCCAGGGAAGGACTGACCTCCTGCCGCTGCTGCTGCTGCTGCTAAGTCACTTCAGTTGTGTCCAACTCTGTGCGACCCCATAGATGGCAGCCCACTAGGCTCCCTTGTCCCTGGGATTCTCCAGGCAAGAACACTGGAGTGGGTTGCCATTTCCTTCTCCAATGCATGAAAGTGAAACGTGAAAGTGAAGTCACTCAGTCATTTCTGACTCTTAGTGACCCCATGGACTGCAGCCTACCAGGCTCCTCCATCCATGGGATTTGCCAGGCAAGAGTACTGGAGTGGGGTGCCATCACCTTCTCTGAGGACTGACCTACTACCATGTAATTTGACTGACTTCTGTGCCACATCTAGGTATATCTGTGTTATACTTCAATTTACAGTGAGTGTGGCCATGTCCTTAATAAATATAAATAAACTTAGGAGACAAAATTGGAAACTTTAAGACAATAGAAATAACCAAGAAGATTATAACTTCCCAAAACTTCTCAAGAAGAAATGGAAGGAATCTATAATCATTAAAAACTTGGTAGCCATTAAAAACTGATCACATACCAACAGTTTTACATGCAATTTTGACCAAAAATTCAAAGAATTGACATCTGATATATATAAATTGTTCCAAAGAATATAAAAAGAGTAGCATACCTTTATTTTATAAAGTTAATTTGACCTTATTATCATATAAAGAATAAATATAAAAGGGAAAAATTACAAGCTAATTTCACTTATAGATGGCCAACTTCTAAATAAAATAATATACAGTGATAGAACAAATATAAAATGAAACCATATAAAGATATAATTTTAGCACAGTACAATAAGTTACTAAGGAATGATGTAATGTAAATTAGATTATAGAAAAAAATTAGATAAAATTTTAAAGGTGTACTAAAATAGATGAATAACTATGACATCCACATTGATAAAAAGAGTCAATATTATAGATATCTCAATTATTTAAAAATATAACACCAATCAAGCTAAATATAATAGCAACTGATATCCTAATTTGGGAACTTGATTATATTGGTTTTAAATTTTATATTGAAAAGGAAAAGATCAAGAACAACTATTGTATTGTTCACTCACTAAGTCATGCCCACTCTTTGTGACCCCATGGACACAAAGCAGCATGCCAGCTTCCCTGTCCTTCACTATCTCATGGAGTTTGTTCACCCTCCTGTTCACTGAGTCATTGATGCCATCCAAACATTTCATTCTCTATCTCCCTCTCCTCCTGCCTTCAGTGTTTCCCAGCATCAGGATCTTTTCCAACAAGTTGGCTCTTCATATCAGATGGCCAAAGTATTGTGGCTTCAGCTTCCTCATCAGTCCTTCCAATGAACATTCAGGGTTGATATCCTTTAGGATTGACTACTTTGATCTCTTTGCAGACCAAGAGACTCTCAAGAGCCTTTTCCAACACCACAGTTCAAACGCATCAATTCTTCAGTACTAAGCCTTCTTAATGGTCCAACTCTCATATCTATACATGACTACTGGAAAAACCATAGCTTTGACTATACAGACCTTTGTCAACAAAATGATGTCTCTGCTTTGTAATACACTGTCTAGATTTGTCATAGCTTTTCTTCCAAGGAACAAGTGTCTCAATTTCATGGTTGCTGTCACTGTCCCACATTGATTTTAGAGCCCAAGAAAATAAAATCTGCCACTGAAATTAGAATTTGCAAAGAAACCAGAGATCAAATTGCCAACATCCATTGGATCATCGAAAAAGTAAGAACAGCTAGGATACTGTTAACGAAGGACAGTGAGGAGGATATTTCCATACAAGGTATGAAGGTTTATTACAAAACTATTATAAATTCTGGTATTAGCACAATAATAATTATACTTAATTAAAAAAAAAAAACTCAGAAACATACACATATATGGAAACTCGATAAATATAGTAGAAAAGAACAAGAAAGACAGAAAGACAATTTGTGATTGGTTCACAAAACTCATGTTAACAATAAAAGAATACATGAATAAACAAACAGATATACTCTGGTTAATAAACAAGGGAAGCTGAAAAAAATAAGCTAGTTTAGGCTATGAATTATCTTTTTGGATGTCTAAATATCAATTCAATAAGCCAGGTAAACTGAATCTCCACTTGACTTTTTGCTGTGTAAACGTAGTCTGAAAGACATTTTAAAGAAAGGAGGATGTTGTGAGTAATTGACCTTTTCTCTAGAAAGGAAATAGTGATATTTTCAACCACTACAGTAGCATCAAGCAGGTCACACAAAAGGAAGGTCACTTTTTTATTGAAAAGGAGGGAATACACGGTGGAGAAATTTATTTTCTTCCCTAAATAATTGGGAAGTCTTGTGTAGGAAATGAAAGGCATGAAGTTTTTAAGAGGACAATTAATGCTCATTTCCTGAGCTTCACATCATATTAACAGTATTGTGTGGAAAAATGCACTGCATAGTATCCTGTCACCAAGGACATTTTAGCCTGTGAGCCTCTCCACCCTAATTACAAGGTTATCTGAACCTCCAAAGGTGACTCCCTTGGATCAAGTTTAGCCACACCTTGTCAGTTTCAAGCATTATGAGCCTCATAATAAGTTTTAAAATGCAAAGTTGTACCCTGTAGCAGTTTGTAATGACAAAGTATGATTTCTCTGAATCTCTTAAAGGTAGTTTTGTCGAGGAATGAACATGCAAAACTGACCTTATCAGAGAAGTAAATGCAGCTCCAATTAAAACTGAACTGGGGAGGAGATTTTGGAGGGGTGATCACAAACTCAAAATGTTTAAGCCTCATAGATAAGGGACACTGCCATATGCTGCAGCATCTTTATTCTCATCCTGCAATTACAGGGATCAACAAAACATTGTTGGAAATCATTTCAGTTAGCATGGATGCTACTGTTGAGATTAGATTAATTAAACTGATAAATCCCAAGCATGGATCAAAAACATCTAGTAACATGAAAGCAATAAAAATATGAGACAGGCTAGGGCTGCCAAGAAGTTTTTCAAAGCTCCCACTGGCCTAGTGTGATTGGAAAATCTACAATTTTGAAGAAAAGAAAATAGATCAAACTCCAGGTAAATATAAGTCTGTAGGTCTGGCATTTGCCAGAAATGAGGCTTTGTAACCAAGAGGAGCTTATCGTAGCCAAAGCAGGATGCACAGCACATCAAAGTGAATTAGGCAGTTTCACCTTGGCATCCAATCTAATAACAAATAATGTTGGGCCTTATTGGCAAGTGCTCTGTGCCTGCATAATTGATGCTGAATACCAGTAGCTGACAATGTAGTAGGAGCAATGACCTAAGGATATAGAGATAGGCCTGATTTAGATTATATCTGCATGTAATAAAGAATTCAGGCTCTTTTCCAGTGAAGAATTAACTTGAAAAATATCCTGTGAAATCCTGAGAGAGTCAGTTCCTAGACAGGCTGATAAAAATCCAGGGTCCCTGAGGAGGAGAAAGGGATCTGGGGCTCTCAAGGAGGAGATAAGGGTCTGGAGTACTTAGGAAAGAAAAAGGACAAATATATGTATTTTTTTCCTCCACATGTCTTAGTCACATAAAACATTTTTTTCTTTAAGCCCAGAACTGGTGATCACACAGAATCATGGTCCACAGGAGAAGGGAATGGCAAACCACTTCAGTATTCTTGCCTTGATAACCACATGAACAGTATGAAAAGGCAAAATGATAGGATCATGAAAGAGGAACTCCCCAGGTCAGTAGGTGCCCAATATGCTATAGGAGATCAGTGGAGAAATAACTCCAGGAAAAATGAAGGGATGGAGCCAAAGCAAAAACAATACTCAGTTGTGGGTATGACTGGTGATAGAAGCAAGGTCCAATGCTGTAAAGAGCAATATTGCATAGGAACCTGAAATGTCAGGTCTATGAATCAAGGCAAATTGGAAATGGTCAAACAGGAGATGGCAAGAGTGAATGTCGACATTCTAGGAATCAGAGAACTAAAATGGACTGGAATGGGTGAATTTAACTTAGATGACCATTATATCTACTACTGTGGGCAAGAATCCCTTAGAAGAAATGGAGTAGCCATCATGGTCAACAAGAGAGTCTGAAATGCAGTACTTGGATGCAATCTCAAAAATCTCTCTGTTCATCTCCAAGGCAAACCATTCAATATCACAGTAATCCAAGTCTATGCCCCAACCAGTAACACTGAAGAAGCTGAAGTTGAACGGGTCTATGAAGACCTACAAGATCTTTTAAAATTAACACCCAAAAAAGATGTCCTTTTCATTATAGGGGACTGGAATGCTAAAGTAGGAAGTCAAGAAACACCTGGACTAACAGGCAAATTTGGCCTTGGAATATTGAACACAGCAGGGCAAAGGCTAATAGAGTTCTGCCAAGAGAACACACTGGTCATAGCAAACACCCTCTACCAACAACACAAGAGAAAACTGTACACATGGACATCACCAGATGGTCAATACCAAAATCAGATTGATATATTCTTTGCAGCCAAAGATGGAGAAGCTCTATTCAGCCAGCAAAAACAAGACTGGGAGCTGACTGTGGCTGAGATCATGAACTCCTTTTGCCTTATTGCCTTCCTCAGTGATCAATGCAAAGAAATAGAGGAAAACAATAGAATGGGAAAGACTAGAGATCACTTCAAGAAAATGAGAGATACCAAGGGACTATTTCATGCAAAGATGGGCTCAATAAAGGACAGAAATGGTATGGACCTAACAGAAGCAGAAGATACTAAGAAGAGGTGGCAAGAATACACAGAATAACTGTACAAAAAAGATCTTCATAACCCAGATTATCATGATGGTGTGATCATTCACTTAGAGCCAGAAATTCTGGAATGTGAAGTCAGATGTGCCTTAGAAAGCATCACTATGAACAAAGCTAGTGGAGGTGATGGAACTGAAGTTGAGCTATTTCAAATGCTGAAAGATGATGCTGTTAAAGTACTGCATTCAGTATGACAGCAAATTTGGAAAACCCAGCAGTGGCCACAGGACTGGAAAAGGTCTGTTTTCATTCCAATCCCAAAGAAAGCCAATGCCAAAAATTGCTCAAACTACCACACAATTGCCCTCATCTCACATGCTAGTAAAGTAATGCTCAAAATTCTCCAAACCAGGCTTCAGCAATACGTGAACCATGAACTTCCAGATGTTCAAGCTGGTTTTAGAAAAGGCAGAGGAACCAGAGATCAAATTGCCAACATCCACTGTATCATTAAAAAAGCTAAAGAGTTCCACACACACACACACACAAAAATCTATTTCTGCTTTATTGACTATGCCAAAGACTTTGGCTGTGTGGATCACCAAAAACTGTGGAAAATTCTGAAAGAAATGGGAATACCAGACCACCTGATCTGCCTTTTGAGAAACCTGTATTCAGGTCAAGAAGTAACAGTTAGAACTGGACATGGAACAACAGACTGGTTCCAAATAGAAAAAGGAGTACATCAAGGCTGTATATTGTCACCCTGCTTATTTAACTTATATGCAGAGTACATCATGAGAAACGCTGGGCTGGAAGAAGCACAGGCTGGAATCAAGACTGCCGGGAGAAATATGAATAACCTCAGATATGCAGATGACACCACCCTTGTGGCAGAAAGTGAAGAGGAACTAAAGAGCCTCTTGATGAAAGTGAAAGAGGAGAGTGAAAAAGTTGGCTTAAAGCTCAACATTCAAAAACGAAGATCATGGCATCCGGTCCCATCACTTCATGGGAAATAGATGGGGAAACAGTGTCAGACTTTATTTTGGGGGCTCCAAAATCACTGCAGATGGTGACTGCAGCCATGAAATAAAAAGGCACTTACTCCTTGGAAGGAAAGTTATGACCAACCTAGATAGCATATTGAAAAGCAGAGACATTACTTCACCAACAAAGGTCCATCTGGTCAAGGCTATGGTTTTTCCAGTGATCATGTATGGATGTAAGAGTTGGACTGTGAAGAAAGCTGAGCTCCGAAGAATTGATGCTTTTGAACTGCGGTGTTGGAGAAGACTCTTGAGGGTCCCTTGGACTGCAAGGAGATCCAACCAGTCCATCCTAAAGGAGACCAGTCCTGGGTGTTCATTGGAAGGACTGATGCTGAGGCTGAAACTCCAATATTTTTGGCTACTTAATGCAAAGAGTTGACTCATTGCCAAAGACCCTGATGCTAGGAGGGATTGGGGGAAGGAGAAGGGGATGACAGAGGATGAGATGGCTGGATGGCATCACCAATACTATGCACATGAGTTTGGGTGAACTCTGTGAGTTGGTAATGGGCAGGGAGGTCCTGCAGCTACAATTCATGTGGTCACAAAGAGTTGGAAATGACTGAGGGACTGAACCGAACTGATGATTACACAACAAACAACTCAGTTTAAGCTCTGTACTAGGTATTATATCGGAGAAGGCAATGGCACCCACTCCAGTACCCTTGCCTGGAGAATCCCATGGATGGAGGAGCCTGGTAAGCTGCAGTCCATGGGGTTGCTAAGAGTGGGACATGACTGAGTGACTTCACTTTCACTTTTCACTTTCATGCATTGGAGAAGGAAATGGCAACCCACTCTAGTGTTCTTTCCTTGAGAATCCCAGGGACGGGGGAGCCTAGTGGTCTGCCATCTATGGGTTGCACAGAGTCAGACACAACTGAAGTGACTTAGCCACAAGGATTATATAACAACAATGTATCCTGCTTGATCACAGTTTCTCCTTCCTGAAAACACATCTGACTAATCCTGATATTTTATAATGTATATAATTGGAGTGGGTCTGGTAGGATCTTTCTATTGTTAAATTCTAATGCTGTTATCCTAAAATGTAAATTATTGGAGTGTGTCTAGTAAGATCTTTACAACCTTGAGACACTCTTTTGATATATTGTAATAACCAATTTAAAAGTATATAACTCCCTTGTTAACACTAGTGAGTGAGGCACTCTCCATCCCCTTTCTGATGTCTATGTCAGAAGCTTTCTCACCCCTTTTCATACTTTAGTAAAACTCTGCTATACAAAAGCTCTTGAGTGATCAAGCCTAGTCCCTGATCCTGAAGCTAAATCTTCTTCAGAGATCACAAATCTGACATCCTTCACCATGAGCTATCAATCCCAAGATATATTCTAATAACATGTTAATTAGAAAAATATGATAGCTACTGACTGAAATTAAAGAAAGAGAAGAAGAATGGAAAGGCAGTGGAAGGGAAAGAAGAAAAAGAGATAGATGAAGGAGGGAAGGAATAGTTGATTATTCTGTAACTATTCTAGGTAATGGAATATGCTTCATGCCCCAAGAAACATATACAATCTCAAAGGTAGCCTTCTACTTTATAAAAGCCTATTTTGGCTCACAAGGCCAAGATCCAATCAGTCTCTTTTGGAGGATGTTACTGGACAGTCCTACTCTCAAAATTTTCCTCTGAGAAATATCCTAGGGTTACCTGTGCAATTTATAAATAAGCCTATATATATATATATATATTTATTTATTTATTTATTTATTTACAGCATTATTTTTAAAGACTAGAAAACTATCACAAGAATAGCAAAATGGTCTTTGTACATGATACACTACCTCTCCTAAAATCAGTTTTCTTATTATATCTATCATTGGTTCTAACCTTGGAAAAACCTTCTTATTATCCTTCAAGCCCTGCTAAAAATGAGGTATGTGGGGTCAAGAAGACAAAGAAAAAAAAAGACCCACTAGTAATGCTCAGACTTTGGTAATAAATGGTCTCCAGGATTCAATTAGCACAATCCTTCACCTGGGAGATGGCAAGAACTAAGAGAAAAGAAAAAAGTACGCAGGTTTAAGTGATGACTTTTAGAATAAATTTCTGTTCCAGCCACATTTTACCCTAATGACCATGCTAATCTAGTCTTGATTAGCATGACCATGAAAATAATTATCATTTATATGCAATTTTAAATCTTAAAAACCTTTATTAAAAATGTTCTTTCCTGCTATAGGACATCCAATATTGTCTGGAATAATGAGTTCATTATAGTGTTTGCCTTTTTTTTTCCTGAAGTCTATAAATGCATAGCTTACATCCAAGTGCTAATATTAGCACATAGACTCTATTGAACCTCTAACATGTCTTTCTGACAATTAATATCTTGACGTTTTAATTTATATATTTGCTGAGATATGAAAGGAGACATTTCGGTAGTGCATATATATTATAAAATTTTTACATAGGAAATTATATTATTCCTGGTTTGCATTATTTTTTTCACATATCATTCTGTGTCAAGAAGGCAAAAATCACTTACACTTAAGTACTCATTGGCTATTATTGTCCTGAAGATAGAAAAAAATTGTGCTTGTCCTCAACATATACACTGAAGATTTGCTTCTATATTTAAATGAAAGGATATATTTATATCTTTAATGCTTTAGAATTATACTATCAATGGATATATTTGAAATATATAAATTATGAGAAGATTTTAATGTCACAAAATATATGCAATATAAAAAGGCTTTGATTTAAAGAAAGCAACCTGACATTATTTTTAAAGTGTTCTCTGCCAAAAGTTCTTTGTGAAAATTTATAAATGAAACTACATAGATTCTGTGGTCAAGGACTGGGTCTGCTAGAAGCATCTTTCAGCCTTAATAAAGAAGATTTAAGGTATCTTCTACATTTGCAAAGATCACACTTTTTCTTGATTTTATTAATAACTATCATAAATTTATAAAAGATGTTTTAATGCAGATATATGCCCAGGAATGGGATTGCTGGATCATACGGTTCAGTTCAGTTGCTCAGTAATGTCTGACTCCTTGAAACCCATGACTGCAGCACACCAGGCCTCCCTGTCCATCTCCAACTCCCAGAGTTTACACAAACTCATGTCCATTGAGTCGATGATGCCATCCAACCACCTCATCCTCTGTCATCCCTTTCTCCTCTTGCCTTCAATTTTTCCCAGCATTAGGGTCTTTTCAAATTTGTCAGTTCTCTGCATCAGGTGGCCAAAGAATTGGAGTTTCAGCTTCAGCATCAGTCCTTCTAATGACTAATCAGGACTGATTTCTTTTAGGACTGAATGGTTGGATCTCCTTGCAGTCCAGGGGACTCTCAAAAGTCTTCTCCAACACCGCAGTTCAAAAGCATCAATTCTTTGGTGCTCAGCTTTCCTTATAGTCCAACTCTCACATCCATATATGATTACTGGAAAAAGCATAGCTTTGACTAGACAGATCTTTGTTGGCAATAAATGTCTCTGCTTTTAACATGCTGCCTAGGTTGGTTATAACTTTACTTCCAAGGAGCAAGTGTCTTTTAATTTCATGGCTGCAGTCACCATTTGCAGTGATCAAAAAATAAAGTCTATCACTTTTTCCATTATTTACCCATCTATTTGCCATGAAGTGATGGGACCAGATACTATGATCTTAGTTTTCTGAATGTTGAGTTTTATGTCAGCTTTTTCACTCTCTTTCACTTTCATCAAGAGGATCTTCAGTTCTTCTCTTTCTGCCATAGGATCATATGGTAGTTCTATTTTCAGTATTTTTAAGGAAGCTCTGTATTGTTCTTCATAGTGGCTGTACCAATTCATATTCCCTCCAACAGTATAGGAGGGTTCACTTTTATCCATACCCTGTCATTTATTGTTTGTAGAATTTTTGATGGCCATTCTGACTGGTATGAGATGATATCTCATTTTAGTTTTGATTTGCATTTCTCTAAGAATTAACAATGTTGAGCATCTTTTAATTGCCTCTGTAAGGCACATTAATTGGTCATCTATAAGTCTTCTTTGAAAAATGTCTATTTCAACCATCTACCCATTTATAATTTGGTTGTTTGTTTTTTTGTTACATTGAACCATGAGCTGTTTGTAAATTTTACAGGCTAAACCCTTGTCAGTCACATAATTTGCAAATCTTTTCTCCCATTTTGTCAGCTGTCTTTCCATTTTGTTTATGGCTTCCTTTTCTGTGCAAAGACTTTTGAGTTTAATTAGGTCCCATTTGCTTGTTTTTGTTTTTATTTCCATTACTCTAGGAGGTATATTGAGGCATGTGCTCTGTTCACTTACTGGAGAGTTTTGGAGGTTTTTTGGGTCATAAATGGGTGCTGAATTTTGTCAAAAGGTTTTGGTGTCAAACACACTAGATCATACCCTAGCTCTGCCACTTTATATTCTGTAGCATTGGAAGTATTAATCTCTCTCATGCCTTAGTTTCCTCATCTATAAAATTAGGATGCTAATACTATTTCATCTGATGAGATTATTGTAGAGATAAGCAAATACATAAAATGCTCTTTATATTTTCTGAATTGTATGATAAGCTTTTATTATTATTAACATCATTCTATTATTATTCATCTAATAACATTATAGATGCTGATAAGCAAAAAGTACTTATAAAATTCCAACTATGATAGTACTGAGCTTCCCAGGTGGCTCAGACAGTAAAGCATCTGCCTGCAATGCGGGAAACCTGGGTTCAATCCCTGAGTCAGGAAGATCCCCTGGAGATGGAAATGGCAACCCAATCTAGTACTCTTGCCTGGAAAATCCCATAGACAGAGGAGCATGGTAGGCTATAGCCCTTGGAGTTGGAAAGAGTCAGACACAAATGAGCGACTTCCTTTCACTTTCACTTTTCACTCTTGTAACAGTCAGGGTCCACCTAGAAAATAAATAACTCTAAGTCTTTCAAACAGAATATAATACAAAAAATTAGTTACACAAGTGAGAGAAAAGCTGAGAAACAGACCAAGGGCAGCAATATAACACAGAGATTAGCAATATCAGGAAATAGCTGTCAGCCTTAGAGCTGAAAAGGCAATGGAAAGAGAGAATATCATAAGACTCTTGAAACCAGGCTGTACAGCTAGTTTTGGAGGCGTGGAGGAGACAAACCTGCTGCCTAAACAAGCAGAGAAAGAAGGAATAAATATATGGTTTCTCTCCTTTTCACATGTACTCAGTCTTATTTCACATCTTTCCTGGAAATCAGAGGACAATGAGACTGATAAATGTTGGGTTTTATAATCTAAAGGGAAAACAGTGGAAGACTGGAGCCTCGACCTGAGGGCAAACAGGAGTTGGCCAGCATTCAGTTCAGTTTAGTTGCTCAGTCATGTCTGACTCTTTGTGACCCCATGGACAGCAGCACACCAGGCTTCCCTGTCCATCACCAACTCCTGGAGCCTACTCAAACTACATTAGTGATGCCATCCAACCATCTCATCCTCTGTCATCCCCTTCTCTCCCGCCTTCACTTTTTCCAGCATCAGGGTATTTTCCATGAGTTTGTTCTTCACATCAATTGGCCAAAGTATTGGAGTTTCAGCTTCAGCATCAGTCTGATGGCTGATGACTATTCAGGACTGATTTCTTTTTGGATTGCCTGGTTGGATCTCCTTACAGTCCAAGGGACTCTCAAGAGTCTTCTCCAACATTACAGTCCAAAAGCCATCAATTTTTTGGTACTCAGCTTTCTTTATAGTCCAACACTCACATCCATACATGACTACTGGAAAAACCATAGCTTTGACTAAATGGACCTTTGTTGGCAAAGTAATGTCTCTGCTTTTAATATGATGTCTAAGTTGGTTATAACTTTTCTTCCAAGGAGTAAGTTTCTTTTAATTTCATGGCTTCAGTTACCATCTGCAGTGATTTTTAAGCCCCCAAAATAAAGTTTGTCACTGTTTCCCCATCTATTTGCCACGAAGTAATGGGACCAGATGCCATGATCTTAATTTTCTGAATATTGACTTTTAAGCCAGATTTTTCCCTCTCCTCTTTCACTATCATCAAGAGGCTCTTTAGTTCTTTGCTTTCTGCCATAAGGGTGGTGTCATCTATGTATCTGAGGTCATTGATATTTCTCCTGGAAATCATGATTCCAGCTTGTGCTTCATCCAGCCCAGTGTTTCTCATGATGTACTCTGCATAAAAGTTAAGTAAGCAGGGTGACAATATAAGGCCTTGACATACTCCTTGCCTGATTTGGAACCAGTCTGTTGTTCCATGTTCAGTTCTAACTGTTGCTACTTGACCTGCATACAGATTTCTTAGGAGGTAGGTCAGGTGGTCTGATATTCCCATCTCTTTAAGAATTTTGACCAGCATAGTTAATTTAATTAGAATGATTTAAGATCTACAACAATACATGCAGTTAAATCTGAAAGCTAGTGTGCTCTGCATATACCTACTATTGGTAGACTTTCAGGTGGGAAGGGGACATGGAGCACTTCCTTAAAACCAGTAAGGAATTCACTGAAAGACAGCATACCAGCACAGGTTTTAGATTTTCATTCTGACTCTGCTGCACTCCATCTAGTCAAGGCTATGGTTTTTCCAGTGGTCATGTATGGATGTGAGAGTTGGACTGTGAAAAAAGCTAAGTGCCGAAGAATTGATGCTTTTGAACTGTGGCGCTGGAGAAGACTCTTGAGAGTCCCTTGGACTGCAAGGAGATCCAACCAGTCCATTCTAAAGGAGATCAGTCCTGGGTGATCTTTGGAAGGAATAATGCTAAACCTGAAACTCCAGTACTTTGGCCACCTCATGCAAAGAGTTGACACATTGGGAAAGACTCTGATGCTCGGAGGGATTGGGGGCAGGAGGAGAAGAGGATGACAGAGGATGAGATGGCTGGATGGCATCACCGACTCGATGGACGTGAGTTTAGGTGAACTTCGGGAGTTAGTGATGGACAGGGAAGCCTGGCATGCTGGGATTCATAGGGTCGCAAAGAGTTGGACACGACTGAGTGACTGAACTGAACTGAACTGCTGCACTCAAACTAAAGGCCTTTTTCTAATTTAGATTTTTAATCTATGTAATGTGGATAGTAATGTTTGACTTACTGAATAGCCTCTAGTAATAAAAGACATAATAAAAGATTAGCACAATTCTTCAACTGATAGCACACAATAACAATGGCTTATAATATTATCAGAAATTAGAAAAAAATATAAGTTGTAGCTTCAATAGCTTAATAAAAATCTTGCTTTAGTCCCTATATTTAGCAGTATATTTTTATTACCATAATTCTTTAAATCTAGATGTCATCTCTAATGTAAGATCTATCATTATTATATGTACACCTATGAAAGAAAAAAACTCAGCTATAACACACAATATCTCATTATCTTTTTCACTGAATTACATGTCACTGTAGGTTGAGCAGCTTCTGTTTAAAGTCAGCTGGAACTTTCTGACATAGTGATATATGATGCTATATCAACACTGTCCTGTACGATGCATGAATGGATCATACCAGTCTCTTGCTGCCTTGAAATCTTTCATCTGCTCCATGGAATTGTCAACTTTTTCTGCTTTTAATTACTTTGCTTAATATATGGCAATCTTTTTTATCTCATGTTTTCTCACAAAGTGTAGCTAACATCATCTATTTACAAATTAACTAAAAAGTTAACCAAAAACTTCTGTATAGCAATGAAAACCATCAACAAAATGAAATGGCAATTTATAAAATGGAAGAATGTATTTATAAATCCAATCCAATAAAGGATGAATATCCAAATTATAAAAATAATTCATATTGTTTTATTGTTGTTGTTTACTCGCTAAGTCACATTCGATCCCATGGCCTGTAGCCACGGACTTTGTGACCCCACGCACTGTAACTGCCAGGCTCCTCTGTCCATGGGATTCTTCAGGCAAGAATACTGGAGTCAGTAGCCATTTCCTTCTCCAGGGGATCTTCCCAACCCAGAGAGCAAACCCAAGCCTCCTGCATTTGCAAGTGGATTCTTTACCACTAAGCCACCAGGGAAACCCAAAGAATTCATATAGCTCAATAGAAACCAACAATCTATTTTTAAAAATGGAGAGAGAATTTGAATAGATGTTTCCCCAAAGAAGTTGTACAGATGGCCAACAGTTACATGAAAAAAAAAAAATGGTTAATATCAACTAATCATCATTAAAATGCAATTTAAAACCACAATGAGATATTTTAATAGAGAAGAATAAACCTGACTCCGTATTGGGTCTCTAGCTTTAATCTTTGTGCTCAGTTGCCTGCATTTAGTCAGGCTGGTTCTGTACCTTTGTCTCAATTGGTGAAAGAATGTTATCTATAGCCTGAAATATGCATAGCAACCCTTTCTCAAGATTCTGCCACCCACATGTGACCTTTCATTCATACAGAGATAAAAAGCTACAGACGAGAAAACGTTTGTCTTGCTGAAGGTTTGCAGGAACATCATGATTAGATCTACTTGCGCAGCTCTAAGAACAAAGATTATCACATCTGGTTAGCACCAAGAAGTCTATAACAACCAGCCACACCCCCTTGTCCCACCTTAGTATAAAAGAAGCCTGAATTTTAATTCAGATAAGACTATTCTTTGGGAAACTAGTCCACCATCTTTCTGAACTGAGTAATTGGCAAAAGGAATAGTGACTTTTCTCTCAATTTATTTGCCTGTTGTTTGTTGAACAGTATGAGCCTAGTCTTGATAGCAATGTCATCTCACACCTGTCAGAATAACTATTTCAAAAAGATAATAAATAACAAATGTTGGCAATGAGGCAGAGAAAAACAAATCTTTGTGAACTGTTGGTGGGAGTGTAAGTCAGTACAGACACTATGGAAACTAGAAAATAATATAAAACTTCCTCAAAAACTTTAAAATATAGATACCCTGTAAGATATTCCATAGTTTCCACCAATGGATAAATGGTTAAAGAAAATGTGATAAATTTATTTAAATGTGATAAATGTATATAAATATTCCAAATACAATGAAATATTATTCATCCATAAAAGGATATCCAACCATTTGCCTATAGCATGGATGAATCTTGAGGGCATTTTCCCAAGGGAAATAAATCAGACAAAAAATACTTATACGTGAGTCAAAAAAAAAAACCCAACACCCATAAATATAGATAACATTTTGGTGGTTGCCAGAGGTGGTTGAGGGGTAGGCCAATTGGGGAAGGTGATCAAAAGGTACAAGATTCTGCTTAGTCACTCAGTCATGTCCAACCTTTGTGACCTCATGGACTATAGCCTACCAGGCTCCTCTGTCCATAGAATCCTCCAGGCAAGAATACTGGAGTGGGTAGCCATTTCTTTCTCCAATAAGATTCTAGTTATAAAATAAGTCCTGGGTTGTAATGTATAATCTGGTGACTATAGAAAACAATAATATATATTTTAAAGTTTTTAAGAGTAAATCTTAAAAGTTCTCATAAGAAAAAAATTTATAATTGTGTGTAACGGAATGTTAATTACACTGTGATGATCACATCACAATATATACATGTAACAGCCCACTATATTGCACACATATCATTAAAAAATAAGACAAAAGGAAGTGCTTTGGGACAAAAAAAAATTCTTGAATACTGGAAAGCATTTGTGTGTTGCTTTATAAGAAAATAATAAACTGTGTTCATTCCTATAAAGAAAATTTTCTCTTTAAACACATCAAATTAATGTCACACTCTAATTGGAAACTTCAATACACAAAGTAATTTTTACTAAAATACTGATAGTGTAACCTTCTTAAACTTTATTGAAATAGCAACTAAACTCAAACAGGTTATTGTTTAAAATGTTTGAACTCAACTTATGTGATGACATCATGAACAACTATGGTCAAGTTGACATGCTATATGATGTCTGTCATCTGATCAACACAAGTTGTAAAATAACAGATTGTAAGATGCATCCCAATTTCAGATATTATTCTTAGAACCTATCAGTATAAAACATGATCATATTTACTCAGCTCCCATTATCAGGGGAAGTGAAAAGGATAGAAATTAGAGAAAAGGAGAGTCAGGTATAGAATTTGCCATAAGAAAAGTCAATTTTTAATACATAGAAATATAGTACCTATTAAATGGTTATCAAAACCCAGAATATATTTTCAATATTTAACTAATTATTGGATGTTTATAAACTTTACCTTACCAGGAAAATACAATGTTCCTCTCTATTATATATATATATATATATATATATATATATATATAAACATATGTTTTGGAGATTTTTTTCTAAAATCAGCAAATTTTTTTATTAATTAATTTAATTGGAGGTTAATTACTTTACAATATTCTGGTGGGTTTTGTCATATATTGACATGAATCAGCCACAAGTGTACATGTGTCCCCCTGTCCGAAACCACCCTCCCACCTCCCTCCCCTTCCCACCCCCTCTGGGTTGTCCCAGTGCATAGGCTTTGAGTGTCCTGTTTCATGCATTGAACTTGGACTGGTCATCTATTTCACAACTGGTAATATACATGTTTCAATGCTATTCTCTCAAGTCATCGCCACCTTCACCTTCTCCCAGAGTCCAAAAGTCTGTTCTTTATATCTTTGTCTCTTTTGTTGTCATTGTTACCATCTTTCTAAATTCCATATATATGTGTTAATATACTGTATTGGTGGTTTTCTTTCTGACTTACTTCACTCTGTATAATAGGTCCAGTTTTATCCACCTCATTAGAACTGACTCAAATGTGTTCTTTTTAATAAATGAGTAATATTCTATGGTGTATATGTACCACAACTTTCTTATCCATTTGTCTTCCAAAGGGCATCTAGGTTGCTTCCATGTCCTAGCTATGGTAAACAGTGCAGCAATGATGTCTCTTTCAATCCTGGTTTCCTTGCTGTGTATGCCCAGCAGTGGGATTGCTGGATCATATGGCAGTTCTATTTCCAGTTTTTAAAGGAATCTCCACATTGTTCTCCATAGTGGCCATACTACTTTGCATTCCCACCAACAGTGTAAGAGGGTTCCCTTTTCTCCATACCCTCTCCAGCTTTTATTTGTAGACTTTTTATAGCATCCATTCTGACTGGTATGAGTTGGTACCTCATTGTAGTTCTGCTTTGCATTTCTCTGATTAATGAGTGATGTTGAGCATCTTTTTATGTGTTTGTTAGCCATCTGTATATCTTCTTTGGAGAAATGTCTGTTTAGTTCTTTTGCCTATTTTTGATTGGGGCATTTATTTTTCTGGTATTGAGTTGCATGAGCTGCTTGTATAGTTTGAGATTAATTCTTTGTCAGTTGCTTCATTTGCTATTATTTTCTCCCATCCTGAAGTAAAATCAGCAATGTATTTTTAAATATTTGTTTGAAAACCTGCATTTTTACAGCAATGCTAGGAAGAATAATTATTAAAATGTTTTATTTTAGAGGAATCATCTGTCATTTTAAACATAAAAAGAAAAAGGAAACATGACACACGATTACTATTTGCACAAATGTAGTGAACAGGCATGAAAATTCTAAATTTGAACGTGGAATGTGGGTGTGGAAAAAAAAATCAAGACAAAAACTATCTACAAGGTGCGGAGGAATGTGATGACTCATGGAATTAGCAATATGTTGCTAACAGTGCCTAAAGTAACACTGAATTACATTTTTGTATCCTATATATTCCTAGCTAAACCAACACTTTTGAGAGATGAATCAGTGCATGTATGTCTAGCTCACCCAGAAAGGAAAGATTCAATAATGAGCTATTTTCAGGGGACCACAGACAGACTGTAATAGAGATAACAATTAACAAAGAAGTTTATTGCCTCTATCTGAGCTTGGTTCATCCTGACTCCAGGGTGAGATCAACCACAAGTTCTTATAGCTCCACTGTAGCCAATTGTAGCCACCATCTGACGGATAGGAATGGGGGAAGATATATTAAATCAACCTGAAGCAAAGAATGGTTGTTGAATGTTTGGGTTATGATTCACAAAGCAAAGTAAAACGTTGGGGTTCCAGAGGGAAGAGATGATAGCAGAGGCCTTGGCCTTTATATACATTCTTGCATCTAAAGACAGAAGCAAAATTAACAGAAACACCATAGAGTCTTAAAGCAGAAGGATCCAATCGGGATGAAGATTTAATTCTTTCTAAATCTTCAGATGTAGCAGGATTGAATCTAACCACTAAGAAGCAAGGATTTAACCAAACAAATAAGTGGAAGTCTCTCAATTGTGTCCTACTTTTTGTGACCCCATGAACTATACAGTCCATTAATTCTCTAGGCCAGATCCTGGAGCGAGTAGCCTTTCCCTTATCCAGGGAATCTTCCCAACACAGGGGTCAAACCCAGGTCTCCTGTATTGCAGGCAGATTCTTTACCAGCTGAGCCACAAGGGAAGCCCAAGAATACTGGAGTGGTAGCCTGTTCCTTCTCCAGGGATCGTCCCAACCCAGGAATCAAACTGGGGTCACCTGCATTGCAGGCGAATTCTTTACCAACTGAGCCATCAGGGAAGCCCAGTAAAGATGAGGAAGCTTTTATAGAAAATCATTCTCATGTATATTGGGATTGATTGGATCAGAGAGGAAGACATACATTCCCTCTCCCTGGAATATATTAAATTTTCTAGACCTAAATCCCCTACATTTTCCAAACCTTCCCTCAGTTCACTTCATTCCATTCACCTCTACCTGGAACCTAGCTGATAGGCTATAAGAAGTTGAAGTCATTTGGTCAGGCCACAGGTAGGGAATCCTGGTGACAGTGTCATGTGGCCCACTCAGCTAAATCATCCTAGCCCAGGTTCCATACATGTGACTGCAAAAGCCATTTTAGAACTAGAATCTCTAGTCTCAGCTATTTCAGCATCCCTTTCAAGTAACCCCCAGACATCTGAGTCTGACCTGCAGAAGTCACAGGCATCTGGGGCAGAGGATAGCTCTCCCTGCTTTCCTAGCTATCCTTTCTATATTAATGACCTATAGAACCTGTGAGGATAATAAAATGATGTTTCATGCCACAAAATTTAGAATTATTTATTATGAAGCAATAATAACCAAAATACATTTCCTTTCCAAATAAGGAAGTTATAGCTTGGACATGGTTGTATAGTTAAGTCTCTATAGTTCACAGCCTCCCTTACAACTTAATGGGGATGTACATGTGCTGTAGTCAATGGAATAAGAACAGAAATGCTATCATAACTTCTTGATATGTCCCATAACTTCCTGCAGTGAACTCCTATATACACATGGACTGTCCTGCAAACTAAGCCATCAAATAAGAATAATGCCCTTTGAGACAATAAGCAAATAAGGTAATAGTAACCTATGATTTTGAATGGTATACTCTAGTTATTCTACAGACTTTTGGACTCTTTGGGAGAGGGAGAGGGTGGGATGGCTTGGGAGATGACATTGAAACATGTATACTATCATGTAAGAAATGAATTGCCAGTCTAGGTTCAATACAGGGTACAGGATGCTTGGGGCTGGTACACTGGGATGACCCAGAGAGATGACCCAGAGAGGGAGGTGGGAGGGGGTTCAGGATTGAGAACTCATGTACACTCATGGCGGGTTCATGTCAATGTATGGCAAAGCCAATACAGTATTGTTAAGTAAAATTTTAAAAATAATAAAATAAAAAATAAATAAATAAAAGTGAAATGTATATTATTTGGGGAGCTCTTTGTTATAGCAGCCTAATATTACACCGACTTTACCACATGCAATATAGAATCCTTCACTTTCTCTTCTAAAATAGAGATTGTAAGCAATGCAAGCTATAACACAGAACTGTAAGACAGTTTCAGTCATCTTGTTTTGGAAATAGTTTCTCAGTATTATATGAAAAGATAGCAACGTGGCAAAGGGATTAGAGAGTTTAAATTTGAAGCTATTCTCTTAAGGAAACACTTCCTGTAACCTCAAATAATTTTGAAAATAAGTGCAATATAAAGGTGGAGTAAAAGATTTACTATTTCAAGTATTATTAAGAACTTGCTACCCACTTTCAAATTTAGGATAATAAAAATGATCATCTAGGGAAGGAAAAAGAGAAGTAAAGACTCTTTCAATAAAACAAAGAGGCATTTATTAATCCAAAAATTATGAATAAAGGTTGAAAAGAGAGAAATATTAAATAGCTAGCAAAGAAAAGGAAAGTCAAGCCTATGTACAATTAGGCTTGTAGTGCAAGTGAAGTGGAAAAGAGGGTTGGTTGGCTTCAAGAAGAAGCACAGCAACTCAAAAGCATGAAAGTTTATGGGAATTGGGAGAAACAGTATCACATAAAGGGAGACAAGATGAGGACAGAAAATAGGATAAGTTAGGAATTTGTTTTAGGAAAATGAAAGCCCTTCATCTCCACCGTGACCCTTACAACTAGGGATATATTTAATCCTAATGCTTGTCAAAGTTATTAGAGACTCTCTGGACCTCAGCCTCTGTAACATCAGCCTTTTTTCCCCCTATCTCCTGTATGCTATCAATATACAGGAGGTTTATATCCCCATAGAATATTGAAAAATATCAGAATTGCCAGCAGCAAGGTATAGAATTCTCAGAACATTAGAAAGTTCTTTTTCTCTAAAATACTGAATGTCAGATGGGAACATGTGAGAGCGTATATGTATTCTTATTTAAAATCCAAGTAGTTATCTTTCATATAGTGACTTCTACCAATCCATTAACCTCACCAAGTATAGAGATTCCAATAAGCATTTTACTGTCCCATTCTTAAGTGTGAAAAATGGAATAAAAGGTTACAATATATAAATACTTGAAATGGGCTATACAGCATAAAAGAAAGCCAATATATGACAAAAGGACTCAAATGGGAAAAAATAAATTATTACTTTGTCTCATATAATGAGGATAATGTATACATAAAAACAATACGTTATAAAGGAGGCACAAAAATAATTTTTTGAAATTAAACATATAGCTAGTTTTAGGCTAAAATATAATTAGAAGATAAAACTGAGTACAACAAAGACCAAAAAAAAGAACAAAAAAGAGAAAAGAAAAAGAAACCAGGAGATTCAACATTTCAGTTGAAATGTTGATAATATGAGCTTCAATATGAGATATCACAAAAAAGCAATGAGGAGAAAATTGCCAAGAAAATACAAGAGTATTTCATACAATATTATAATGTGAGACTCCATAATAAAAGGGTTCATCAGTGTATAAGGGCAGAAAGTGAACAGGAACTAAGGAGCCTCTTGATGAGAGTGAAAGAGGAGAGTGAAAAGCTGGCTTAAAACTCAACATTTAAAAAACAAAGATCAAAGCATCCCATCCCATCACTTCATGGCAAATAGATGGGGAAACAATGGAAACAATGACAGACTTTATTTTCTTGGGCTCCAAAATCACTGCAGATGGTAACTGTAGCCATGAAATTAAAAGACGCTTGCTCCTTGGAAGAAAAGCCATAACAGGCTTAGACAGCATGTTAAAAAGCAGAGACATTACTTTGTCAACAAAGTTGTGTATAGTCAAAACTATGGTCTTTCCAGTAGTCATGTATGGATGTGAGAGCTGGACCATAAAGAAGATTGAGCACTGAAGAAATGATGCTTTTGAACTGTGGCGTTGGAGGAGACTCTTGAGAATTCCTTGGACAGCAAGGAGATCAAACCAGTCAATCCTAAAGGAAATCAACCCTAAATATTCACTAGAAGGACTGATGCTGAAGCTGAAACTCCAATTCTTTGGCCACCTTATGCAAAAAACTGACTCACTGACAAAGATCCTGATGTTGAGAAAGATTGAAAGTAGGAGGAGAAGGGAATGACAGAGGATGAGATGGTTGAATGGCAGCACCAACTCAATGGACATGAGTTTGAGCAAGCTCCAGGAGATGGTGATGGACAGGGAAGCCTGGCATGCTGAAGTCCATGAGGTCACAAAGAGTCAGACACAGCTGAGTGACTGAAAAACAGTAACAACAAAGTCAATGCATAAAACAACAAATTTTAAAGAACCCCAAAGAAGGCAAACTATCATAAATTTCTTAACACCAAAGAAAAAGAATCTCTAACTTTCTAAGAAGAAAAACAATACATATAAAGGATAATCACAACGACTTCATAATTCCCAACAGAAATTTTAACAACAGGAATATTTATTGTGTTATTTAACTTAGAGCAACGAAGTGAGAGAATAAAGAAAATTTCAGATTGTTAATGTTTTAAAATGTATTTTCCATGTAGCTTTTATCGAGAAACTACTAGCTGATGAAAAAGCAATCCAAGAAGGACGAAATGGGATTGAAAGAATAATAGAGGAACTAGCAGAGGAGAGATGAGAATTCCAAGCACAATAGCAGAAGGAAGTCTCAGACAATAGAACAGCTGAAGAACAACTTTTAAATGGGAGCAATAGGCCAAAGCCTCCAGAAAGAATGTCTTCAAAGTAAAACAATGACTAAATAAATGAACTGGTAAGTTATATGACTATTTTGATCACATATTTGGAGGTAATTTATGGAACTGTGCATGTGTTTGAGAACTGTTCATCATATGTTCTAAGAAAAATAAGCAACTCAGAAAAAATTATTAAACCTTGGAAAATAAAATTTCATGCTAAAACAAATTATAACCAGAGCATATACCTAGACTCAGTAATGAACAACATGTGCATAATTGTAATGAAAACACTGACAATGTATTTAACAGAAACTGAGATATAAACATATTAGGAAAATGTAGAAAGAACTAGGGCTAAGTTTTATAAAGAATCACTAGACTTGATTAAAAAATTATTTTGTACAAATTTTTGCATTTAAGTCCTTTGTAAAATAAAATTTAATATAAAATAGCTAACTAGAATATCCTATAAATGAATATTAATTTTTTAATGTTCTCCATTTCTAAATCAATAAATCTGGGCTTATCACATGTGTGCCCGTGCACGCGCACACATACACACAGCATCATAAAGTAACTGGCAGGCTGACTGGATCACTGAGATGCCCCCAGAAGTTATAATACTGATGAACTCTAGCATGGACTGAAAGTTTGTTTCCACTTTTTTATGTTCCTTTTATCAAGAGTTGACATTTATGCACTCTTTGATTTGGGTTTGGCCTTATTACTTGTCCTGGTGAAACAAACGTAGAGAAAACAATGTTGTATGAAGTCTGGGCCTTGGCAGGATTTTTGCACTTCTGCTCTTGCTATTGAGACCATACCCTTTGCACTAGTCTTCTGAAGAATGACACAGGACATAAGCAGAGATACAGTCTCATATGTGAGCAACCTTTGACCAGTCAGACCCCAGCTGATGAAGTAGCTGACTCCAGACATGAGTAAGCCCAGCCAATGCCAGGCAAGCCTGCTGTAGGTCTGAGAACTGCTTCCTACTGACTAGTTTTGAAACAAATGGTTTTCTAGTTTTGAAATAAATGGTCTTAAACCTCTCAATCTGGGGGTGATCGATTACACATAAGAGTGAAAAATCCCAAAGGAGATTATAAGCCCTTAACAATATATTGTACTAAAATTGAGATCCCTTAGAAAGATGTTGAAATAACCTCAAATTATAGGCCAACGGGTCTTAAAGATGGAATGAGATGTAGTTGGTTCAGTGGAAAAAAATAACTAAAGGACAAATGGAATGTGCCTTTGTCAGTTCAGTGTGCTATAACAAAGTATCACAGACTGGCTGGCTTAACCCACAAACATTCATTCCTCACAGTCTGGAGGTTAGGAACTCCAAGATCAAGATGCAAACAAGTTTGATGTCTGATGAGAGTGATCTTGGTATGTAGGTAGCTGCCTTCTATATGGTACCGGAGAGACATTTTTATTTCTTCTCTTCTTCTAAGGACACTAATCATATCATGGGGCTCTATCTAGTTATCTTATCTAATCCTAATTTCCTTCCATCTCTAAACACCATCACACTGTGGTGGAGGAGTTCAAAATATGAATTTTGGAAGGACACATTCAGACCATAGCTGGATGATTGTGTTAGTCCCAAGATTTAAACGTTGCTAAAATCCTTGTCTGCCTTCAAATTAGAGCTCAATGAACAACCCATAAAATAACTGCCAGAGTAGTAATTTGGATCACACAAGACAGTGCAATAAAAGACTGCACAATGGTTTCTGAGGCCAATTCTATCTGACATTTCTATCTTTAAAATGTATCCAAGAGATGTATATACCCATATTCACAAGAAGATCTATACAATAATACTCCCAAAAACATTAGTTGTAATAGAAAGAGAAAGGAAATACAAATGTCAATTTAACATATTAAGATGTGTACTATATAAAATAATGTCCATTACATATTTCTGAGTATGAAAAGGCAAGCCACGAAACTAATAATATCCTCAATAGAATATAAACATATTCTGTAATAATGTAATTCAATTAAAAGTAACTTTAAATTTTATGAGAACATAATTCCTCAGTATTTTGAAGCCAAGAATTTTGAGAAAAACTGTTGACTGGATAATATTTGCAAAGAGGATCAAAACCAGAAAAATGTCACATTAAAGGTACAAAAATTTTTACTAATTTAAATAGCATCAACTTAACCATACAGTAAGACATCATTTTCTTTTTCTGTACCATGACAAGGTTAAATCTATGAATCTAATGCAGGTTCCACTGATTCCTCTGCATCACCTTGGGCCATCGGACATTACATTTAGAAGTATGTAAATTTTTTTATAACCTCAGCTCAAAAAATTAACTTTTCTCCAAATTTAGAATTAATATTTTAATTTCAAGATATATTAAGAAAAATTACAGTTTTTTTAATTTTTTTATTCTACATTACAATACTGTATTTGTTTTGCCATACATTGACATGAATCAGCCACAGGTGTACACGATCTCCCAATGCCAAAGCCCCCTCCCACCTCCCACCCCATATCATCCCCCGGATCCTCCCGTGCACCAGCCCCAAGCATCCTGAATCCTGTATTGAACATAGATTGGAACTTTGTTTCTTACATGATAGTATGCATGTTTCAATGCCACTCTCCCAAATCATCCCACCCTCTCCCTCTCCCTCAGAGTCCAAAAGTCCGTTCTATACCTCTGTGTCTCTTTTGTTGTCTCACATAGAGGGTCATCATTACTATCTTTCTAAATTCCATATATATGTGTCAGTATACTGTATTGGTGTTTTTCTTTCTGGCTTACTTCACTCTGTATAATCGGCTCCAGTTTCATCCATCTCATTAGAACTGAGTCAAATTTATTCTTTTTTAAGGGCTGAGTAGTACTCCATTGTGTATATGTACCACCGCTTTCTTATCCATTCATCTGCTGATGGACATCTAAGTTGTTTCCATGTCCTGGCTATTATAAACAATGCTGCAATGAACATTGGGGTACATGTGTCTCTTTCAATTCTGGTTTCCTCAGTGTGTATGCCCAGCAGTGGGATTGCTGGGTCATAAGGCAGTTCTATTTGCAATTTTTAAGGAATCTCCACACTGCTTTCCATAGTGGCTATACGAGTTTTCATTCCCACCGGCAGTGTAAGAGGGTTCCCTTTTCTCCACATCCTCTCCAGCATTTATTGCTTGTAGACTTTTGGATTGCAGCCATTCTGACTGGGGTGAAATGGTACCTCATTGTAGTCTTGATTTGCATTTCTCTGATAATGAGTGATGTTGAGCATCTTTTCATGTGTTTGTTAGCCATCTGTATGTCTTCTTTGGAGAAATGCCTATTTAATTCTTTGGCCCATTTTTTTATTGGATCGTTTATTTTTCTGGAGTAAAGCTGCATAAGTTGCTTGTATATCTTTGAGATTAGTTGTTTGTCAGTTGTTTCACTTGCTACTGTTTTCTCTCATTCAGAAGGCTGTCTTTTCACCTTGCTTATAGTTTCCTTTGTTGTGCAGAAGCTTTTAATTTTAATTAGATCCCATTTGTTTATTTTTGCTTTTATTTCCAGTATACTGGGAGGTGGATCATAGAGGATCCTGCTGTGATTTATGTCGGAGAGTGTTTTGCTTATGTTTTCTTCTAGGAGTTTTATAGTTTCTGGTCTTACATTTAGATCTTTAATCCATTTTGTGTTTATTTTTGTGTATGGTGTTAGACAGAGGTCTAGTTTCATTCTTTTACAAGTGGTTGACCAGTTTTCCCAGCACCACCTGTTAAAGAGACTGTCTTTACTCCATTGTATATTCTTGCCTCCTTTGTCGTAGATAAGGTGTCCATAGGTGTGTGGATTTATCTCAGGGCTTTCTATTTTGTTCCACTGATCTATATTTCTGTCTTTGTGCCAGTACCATACCATCTTAATGACTGTGGCTTTGTAGTAGAGCCTGAAGTCCGGCAAGTTGATTCCTCCAGTTCCATTCTTCTTTCTCAAGATTGCTTTGGCTATTCGAGGTTTTTTTGTATTTCCATACAAATCTTGAGATTATTTGATCTAGTTCTGTGAAAAATACTGTAATCAGAAATCTTCCAGCAAACAAAAGCCCAGGTCCAGACAGCTTCACAGCTGAATTCTACTAAAAATTTCGAGAAGAGCTAACACCTATCTTACTAAAACTATTCCAGAAAATTGCATAGGAAGGTAAACTCCCAAACTCATTCTATGAGGCCACCATCACCCTAATACCTAAAACTGACAAAGACACCACAAAAAAGAAAACTATAGGCCAATATCACTGATGAACATAGATGCAAAAATCCTTAACAAAATCCTAGCAATCAGAATCCAGCAACACAGTAAAAAGATCATACACCATGACCAAGTGGGCTTTATCCCAGGGATGCAAGGATTATTCAATATCCGCAAATCAATCAATGTAATTCACCACATTAACAAATTGAAAAATAAAAATCATATGATTATCTCAACAGATGCAGAAAAAGCCTTTGACAAAATTCAACATCCATTTATGATAAAAACTCTCCAGAAAGCAGGAATAGAAGGAACGTACCTCAACATAATAAAAGCTATATATGACAAACCCACAGCTAACATTATCCTCAATGGTGAAAAATTGAAACCATTTCCCCTAAAGTCAGGAACAAGACAAGGGTGTCCACTTTCACTACTACTATTCAATATAGTTCTGGAAGTTTTGGCCACAGAAGTCAGAGCAGAAAAAGAAATAAAAGGAATCCAAATTGGAAAAGAAGTAAAACTCTCACTGTTGCAGATGACATGATCCTCTACATAGAAAATCCTAAAGACTCCACCAGAAAACTACTAGAGCTAATCAATGAATATAGTAAAGTGGCGGGATATAAAATCAACACTCAGAAATCCCTTGCATTCCTATACACTAATAATGAGAAAGTAGAAAAAGAAGTTAAGGAAACAATCCCATTCACCATTGCAATGAAAAGAATAAAATACTTAGGAATATACCTACCTAAAGAAACTAAAGACCTATATATCGAAACTATAAAACACTGATGAAAGAAATCAAAGAGGACACTAATAGATAGAGAAATATACCATGCTCATGGGTTGGAAGAATCAATATAGTGAAAATGGGTATACTACCCAAAGCAATCTACAGATTCAATGCAATTCCTATCAAGCTACCAGCAGTATTTTTCACAGTACTAGATCAAATAATCTCAAGATTTGTATGGAGATACGAAAAATTACAGTTTAAGATAACATTTATCAAATATATTGTGCATACCTGTGCATGTTAAATTGCTTCAGTCATGTCCAACACTTTGTGACCGTAAGGACAATAGCCTGCCAGGCTTCTCTGTCCATGGAATTCTCCAGGCAAGAATACTAGAGTGGGTTGTCATGTCCTTCTCCAGGGGATCTTCCCAACCCAGGAACTGAACCCGTGTCTCTGTCCTTTATCTCTCCTGCACTAGCCATTAGGTTCTTTACCACTACTGCCACCATATTGTACGTTTTTAAAATTGCCTTTTATGTGGTGGGAATTTAAACCTCTTCTCAAAATTTGGCACTTATGTGTATGTGGGGGAAAAAAAAAACCTAGAAAAATACATGACCAGCTATTATCAGTAGCTACACTGGATGAATAAGAGTGGAAAAAGATAGGGGTTGGCTAGATTTTCACTTTTTAATTATATTTTTAAAATGTCTACTATAATACATGTTAAATACATGCTATACGCTTTTATTAAGTATACTTTAATATATACTTCTTGCAACACCTACCATCTTACTTGGGTTTCTCTTACCTTGGATGTGGGGTATCTCTTCACGGCTGCTCCAACAAAGCACAGTGGAAGTGAGAAATATATTTAAGGGCCTAGATCTGATAGATAGAGCGCTTGATGAACTATGGAATGAGTTTCATGACATTGTACATGAGACAGGGATCAAGACCATCCCCATGGAAAAGAAATGCAAAAAAGCAAAATGGCTGTCTGGAGAGGCCTTGCAAATAGCTGTGAAAAGAAAAGAAGTGAAAAGCCAAGGAGAAAAGCAAAGATATAAGCATCTGAATGAAGAGTTCCAAAGATTAGCAAGAAGAGATAAGAAGGCTTCTTCAGTGATCAGTGCAAAGAAATAGAGGAAAAGAACAGAATGGGAAAGACTGGAGGTCTCTTCAAGAAAATTAGAGATAGCAAGGGAACATTTCATGCAAAGATGGGCTCATAAAGGACAGAAATGGTATAGACCTAACAGAAGCAGAAGATATTAAGAGGTGGCAAGAATACACAGAAGAACTGTACAAAAAGATCTTCATAACCTGGATAATCACGATGGTGTGATCACTCATCTAGAGCCAGACATCCTGGAATGTGAAGTCAAGTGGGCCTTAGGAAGCATCACTACGAACAAAGCTAGTGGAGGTGATGGAATTCCAATGGAGCTATTTCAAATCCTGAAGGATGATGCTGTGAAAGTGCTGCACTCAATATGCCACCAAATTTGGAAAACTCAGCAGTGGCCACAGGACTGGTAAAGGTCAGTTTTCATTCCAATTCCAAAAAAAAGCAATGCCAAAGAATGCTCAAACTATCACACAATTGCACTCATCTCACACGCTAGTAAAATAATGCTCAAAATTCTCTAAGCCAGGCTTCAGCAATACGTGAACTGTGAACTTCCTGATGTTCAAGCTGGTTTTACAAAAGGCAGAGGAACCAGAGAACAAATTGCCAACATTCGCTGGATCATGGAAAAAGCAAGAGAGTTCCAGAAAAACATCCATTTCAGCTTTATTGACTATGCTAAAGCCTTTGACTGTGTGGATCACAATAAACTGTGGAAAATTCTGAAAGAGATGGGAATACCAGACCACCTGACCTGCCTCTTGAGAAATCTATATGCAGGTCAGGAAGCAACAGTTAGAATTGGACATGGAACAACAGACTGGTTCCCAATAGGAAAAGGAGTACGTCAAGGCTGTATATTGTCACCCTGCTTATTTAACTTCTATGCAGAGTACATCATGAGAAACACTGGACTGAAAGAAACACAAGCTGGAATCAAGATTGCCAGGAGAAATATCAATAACTTCAGATATGCAGATGACGCTACCCTTATGGCAGAAAGTGAAGAGGAACTAAAGGGCTTCTTGATGAAAGTAAAAGAGGAGAGTGAAAAAGTTGTCTTAAAGCTGAACATTCAGAAAACAAAGATGATGGCATCTGGTCCCATCACTTCATGGGAAATACATGGAGAAACAGTGGAAACAGTGTCAGACTTTATATTTTTGGGCTCCAAAATCACTGCAGATGGTGACTGCAGCCATGAAATTAAAAGACGCTTACTCCTTGGAAGAAAGGTTATGACCAACTTAGATAGTATAGAAGGAGATCAACCCTGGGATTTCTTTGGAAGGAATGATGCTAAAGCTGAAACTTTAGTACTTTGGCCACCTCATGCGAAGAGTTAACTCATTGGAAAAGATTTTGATGCTAGGAGGGATTGGTGGCAGGAGGAGAAGGGGACGACAGAGGATGAGATGGCTGGATGGCATCACTGACTTGATGAATGCTATTTGAGTGAACTCCGGGAGTTGGTGATGGACAGGGAGCCTGGCATGCTGTGATTTATGAGGTCGCAAAGAGTCAGACACAACTGAGCAACTGAACTGAACTGAATAATATACTTGGAATATTTTATATATAATTTTCCCATGAGCTTAAATAATCAAATAGAAGAAAATTATTCTTCATCTATGGAAGGAGAAAGAAAAATGCAATTTGTAACACCTGATAAGGGCAGAGACAAGGCAAGCACAAATATTACTGAAAACTTTGAAATGGGAATAAAGAAAGAAAGAAAGAATTTGTGATGTGGGAATGCCTTTACCACATCAACTAATCTCTCTTTTATGCCTTAAAAAAATAAAAATTAAAAAAAAAAAAAATGGGAACATAATCAGATAATCAGTATCTAGATGCATTATAAAAAAAACTTGAGGAAGAAAGAAAATAATAATTTTTTTCTAATTTAAAAATGTATTTGTCACTTTAAAAGAGCATACACATGTGTACATTTTAAAGAAGGCAATAATTTTTTTTCATGCACTGCTTTTTTGTGTTGCTGCTGCTGCTGCTAAGTCACTTCAGTCGTGTTCGACCTTGTGTGACCCCAGAGACGGCAGCCTACCAGGCTCCTCTGTCCCTGTGATTCTCCAGGCAAGAACACTGGAGTGGGCCGCCATTTCCTCTCCAATGCATTAGTGCTGTGCAAAAACTTGAACACTAGCTATTTTTCTCTATCTCTTCTAATGATAAAAATTAAACTAATGGATCATATGGGAAACATACAATTTAACTGTATAAATACATTTTCCTATGACTCCATAAGTTCAATTCCAGATCTTACAGAAGTGTCTAATGTCCTATATTAGGCAAGGTGGGGGAGTCATATGCCTCTAGTAAATAATGGTTTTCCTTTTACATAGACTTTATAAAAATTCAGCATGTGCACTTCCCTGATGGCCCAGTGGATTAGAATCCGCCTGCCAATGCAGAGAACACAGGTTCAGTCCCTGTGTCTGGGAAAATTCCATAGACGTGGACCAACTAAGCCAGTGTGCTACAACTACCGAGCCTGCGTTCTACAGCCGTGACCCCACTACTGAAGTCTGTGCACTTTAGGAACTGGGAGCCACACCTAATGAACCCCTATGCTGCAACCACTGAAGCCCACACACTGGAGAGCCAGCAAGCTGAGGCTACTGAAGCTGAAGTGCCTGGGAATGAGAAGCCCTCTGCAATGAGAAGCCTGTGCTCTGCAACTAGACAGTAGCCCCTGCTCACCACAAATGCACAACAAAGACCCAGTGCCGCCAAAAATAAATAAACAAAATAAAATCCAGCATATGAAAACATCTCCACAGAGATTATTCAGTGGAATATACATAAAGTTGAAATAGTCTTCTCTATGTTAATGGAAAATTTATAGAAAGTAAATTTTCTGAGGTGAGAAAAGTTATATTTGTATTAGTTTTTGTGAAATGGGAGCATGTTTTGTCTGTGATAGTATGGCTATTCTTAATGTTGAATTAAAAGCTTCTGGGTTACATTAAAAAAAAAAAAACTTGAGAAAGAAGATAGATGAAAAAGCAGACAATATCTATATATCCATTTGTCCTCATGGTGTGAGCTACATTGCTTCAGTTGTGTGTGACTCTTTGCAACACTATAGACTCTAGCCCATGAGGCTCTTCTGTCCATGGGTTTCTCCAGGCAAGAATACTGGAGTGGGCTGCCATTTCCTTCTCCAGGGGATCTCCCCATCCAGGGATCGAACCTATATCTCTTATGGCTCCTGAATTTTCAGGTGGGTACTTTACCGCTAGCACCACCTGGAAAGCCCTCATTGGGTCATGTAAGAGGGGAGTCAGTATACTGAAAACGTTGTAAATTTCCCATATCCAGGAAGAATGTTTTCACAATTCTTTTACAGTAAGTCCCCTATATATGAGCCTTCAAGTTGTGAGCTTTCAATGATGTGAATGTGTTCAGAGAAAGGACAGAGAGACAAGAGGAAGTAACTGGAGAACCAAAGAGATTTAGAACGCAGGAAATGGCAAGGGCATTTTCTTTATTTGAGGAGGCACTGTTAGTTTCTGAGGCACAGGATGCAAAAGTACCTCAGATATATGGATGACACTACCCTAATGGCAGAAAGTGAAGAACTAAAGAGACTCTTGATGAAGATGAAGGAGAAGAGTGAAAAGGCTGGCTTAAAACTCAACCTTCAAAAAATAAAGATCATGGCATCTAGTCCCATCACGTTATGGCAAATAGGGAAAAAAACGGAAACAGTTACAGACTTTATTTTCTTGGGCCCCCAAATCACTGCAGACGGTGAATGCCTCTAGGAAATTAAAAGACAACTGCTCCTTGGAAGAAAAGCTGTGACAAACCTAGACAGTGTATTAAAAAGCAGAGACATCCCTTTGCCAACAAAGGACTGCATACTCAAAGCTATGTTATTTCTAGTAGTCATGTACAAAGTGAGAACTGGACCATAAAGAAGGCTGAGTGCTAAAGAATTGATGCTTTTGACTGTGGTGCTGGAAAGACTCTTGAGACTCATTTGGACAGCAAGGAGACCAAACCAGGAAATCAACCCTGAATATTCATTAGAAGAACTGATGCTGAAGCTGAATCTCTAATACTCTGGCCACCTCACGTGAAGAGCCGATGCATTGGATAAGACCCTGATGCTGGGAAAGATTGAGGGCAGGAGGAGAAGGGGGTGACAGAGGATGAGAAGTTTGGATAGCATCATCAACTCAATGGGCATGAGTTGAAGCAAACTCCAGAAGATAGTGAAAGACAGGGAACCATGGGTCCCTGGAGGTCGCAAAGAGTCAGACATTACTGAGTGACTAAACAGTAACAACACTGGAAGATTGCAGCAGCCATTCAGAATTCAGTCTAGTGCTATGTGTCAGCTATGAGGAGAAATAAAGAGCTACTTCTCAAACATCACTGGATGCTTTTTTTCAAGAGGGTAGATAGAATTGAATCCAGCAAGGAAACAGAACCTGTGCCACCAACATCAGGCCTGAGTGAAATTGCAGTTTTCCCTCCAACTCGTATTGCTGACAATCCTTTGGCTTCACCATCTCCCACCTCCTCTCCCTCCACCGGTAACTATTCTTGCTTGTTCATTCAATGCCACCTCTGTGTGCCAGCTGTTGTATTGTACTTTTCAAGGTATTGTTTTGTAAGATAAAAAAGTGTTTTATTTTGTGGTTTGTGTTTTATGTATTATTTATGTGAAAAGCATTATAAACTGTTTACAGTATGGTACTATATAGCTGATTGTTAGTTGGGGACCTAGGCCAACTTTGTTGGACTTTTGAACAAAGTGAATTTATGAAGGTATTCTTGGCATGAACCACAAAGGTGCTGTCAGGAGAGCCAGAATCTCCTTTTCAGACTTTTAAGTCCTTCTGTGTTGTAACTGGAATGGAAATTAGAGACAGTGTTCAACTGTATGATGATCTCTACCATAAATATTTTTTAATGTTTGGTTTTAAGAGAGTAAATGATAATAACATGAAAATCTATTAACAAAACTTTTCCTAAAAGGATTTCTTTAATGACAGATAAGGTTATGCTTATAATCACACACTATCTTCTAAAGTTATTTGTAAACTCCTACCCTCATGATAAAGTTATGGTGAATAGAAACAAATGCTATACTAACAATAATATTAACATTATAATATTTAGGCACTGTATTGCTGGTTGTTGTCATTCAGTCACTCAGTCATTTCCAACTCTTTGTAACCCTATGGACTGCAGCACAACAGGCATCCCTATCCTTCACCACCCCTTGGACCCTGTTCAAACTCATGTCCATTGAGTTGGCAATGTTATCCAACCATGTCCTCCTCTGTCTTCCCTTCTCCTCCTGCCTTCAATCTTTCCTAGCATCAGGGACTTTTCTAATGAGCCAGTTCTTTGCAACAGGTGGCCAAGGTATTGGAGCTTCAGCTTCAGCATCAGTTGTTCAATGAATATTCAGGATTCATTTCCTTTAGGATTGACTGGTTTGATTTCATTGCTGTCCAAGGGACTCTCAAGAGTCTTCTCCAACACCATAGTTTGAAAGCATCAATTCTTTGGTACTCAGCCTTCTTATGGTCTAACTCTCACATCCATACATGACTACTGGAAAAGCCATAGCTTTGACTATACAGACCTTTGGGGACTGGAATGCAAAAGTAGGAAGTTAAGAGATACCTGGAATAATAGGAAAGTTTGGCTGTGGAGTACAAAATAAAGAAGGGTAAAGGCTAACAAAGTTTTGCCAAGAGAACACACTGATCATAGCAAACACCCTCTTCCAACAACATAAGAGAAGACTCTACACATGGACATCACCAGATGGTCAATATTGAAATCAGATTGATTATCTTTTTTGCAGCCGAAGATGGAGAAGCTCTATACAGTCAGCAAAATCAAGACCAGGAACTGACTGTGGGTCAGATCATGAACCTCTTATTGCCAAATTCAGACTTAAATTGAAGAAAGTAGGGGAACTACTAGACCATTCAGGTATGATCTAAATCAAATCCCTTATGATTATACAGTGAAAGTGACAAATAGATTCAAGGGATTATATTTGATAGAGAGCGCCTGAACTATGGCTGAAGGTTCACAACATTGTACAGGAGGCGGTAATCAAAAACATTCCCAATAAAAAGGGACTATTTTAGGAGCTGGTAAAGTATCCACCTGCGATGAAGGAATCTGCCTGAAATGCAGAAAACCACCTGCAATGCAGAAGACCTGGATTGGATACCTGGGTTAGGAAGATCCCCTGAAAAGGAAATGACAATCCTCAGCAGTATTCTTGCCTGGGAAATCCTACAGACAGAGGAGCAAAGCAGGCTACAGTCCATTCTGTTGCAAGAGCTAGATATGCCTTAGCAACTAAAGCACTACCATACTTGGAATAAAGGACTAGAAATAAAATTTCTAGAAAGTATCATTTAGAAATTAAGTTGATCATGTTTGACTTAAAACAAGTTTCTAAAATAAAAATAAGAGAATAATACTGGGAAAGGATTTTTGTTTCTAGCCATACCACACAGCTTGTGGGATCTCATTTTCCCAACCAGGAACTAAGCCCACACTATGGCAGTAAAAGCCTGAATCATAACTACTAGGCTACCAGGGAACTCTCGAGGGAATGGGTAATCAACTGAGGCTAGGTTAAGTGGATATGTTTCTCCTAGAACATTTTAAATTTTGCTTTTCCCAAATATTGTAGCAAAATGGTCAGGAGCAGTGGGTGGGGTGCGGTGGGGGGAGCTGAAAATTAGTGTGCTCTCTCTTACTTGTTTTATGGGAGTACCCAAATGCAAATATGAGCTTTACTGCCCAGCTCAGCAACAATACTTTAAAATTCATTGAACCATGGCCAGATGGCAAAGCAGAAATATTAGAGAGAGTTGAGCTTATCAGTAGAGTCCAAAATAAGATTTAATAGCAGGCTTAAAACAGAATATTTTTTTTGAAAAAGAAAGGATTTTCTAAATTGCTTTGTGTCTTTTGTCTGTTCAGGTCACTATAACAAAATATCATAGATTGGGAGGATTATAAACCACAGAAATTTATTTCTTATAGTTCTGGAAGTTTGGAAGTCCAAAATCAAGGTGCTAGCAGATTTGGTGTTTTATGAGAACCTATTTCCTGGTTCACAGACCACCGTCTTTTCACTATGTCCACACATGTTAGAAGAGGTGAGACAGCTCTTTGGCGTCTCTTTTATAAGGGCATGAATCACATGAACTGATCTCCTTTGAAAGGTTCCATTTTCAAATACTATCACATTAAAGGAACATGTTTCAACATATGGATTTCGGTTGGGAGAAATATCAATAACGTCAGATATGCAGATGACACCACTTTTATGGCAGAAAGTGAAGAGGAACTAAAAAGGCTCTTGATGAAAGTGAAAGAAGAGAGTAAAAATTTGGCTTAAAGCTCAACATTCAGGAAACTAATATCATGGCATCTGGTCCCATCACTTCATGGGAAATAGATGGGCAAACAGTGGAAACAGTGTCAGACTTTATTTTGGGGGCTCCAAAATCACTGCAGATGGTGATTGCAGCCATGAAATTAAAAGACGCTTACTCCTTGGAAGAAAGGTTATGACCAACCTAGATAGTATATTGAAAAGCAGAGACATTACTTCACCAACAAAGGCAACAAAGGTCCATCTAGTCAAGGCTATGGTTTTTCCATGGTCATGTATGGATGTGAAAGTTGGACTGTGAAGAAAGCTGAGCACTGAAGTATTGATGCTTTTGAACTATAGTGTTGAAGAAGACTCCTGAGAGTCCCTCGGACTGCAAGGAGATCCAACCAGTTCATCATAAGGAGATCAGTCCTGGGTGTTCATTGGAAGGACTGATGCAGAAGCTGAAACCCCAATACTTTGGTCACCACATGTGAAGAGTTGACTCATTGGAAAAGACCCATATGCTGGGAGGGACTGGAGGCAGGAGAAGAAGGGGACGACAGAGGATGAGATGGCTGGATGGCATCATTGATACGATGTACATGAGTTTGGGTGAACTCCAGGAGTTGGTGATGGACAGGGAGGCCTGGCATGCTGCAGTTCATGGGGTTGCAAAGAGTCGGACACGACTGAGTGACTGAACTGAACTGAAGCCAATGTTTAGTCTATAGTACTTTGCCATCCCTTTTAATATGTTAAACTACACATTCAATTGGTGATAAAATTTTTCAACAAGTGATTGCATCACTCAGATGGAACTAATGGATTGGAGATGGATAAAGAAGTCAGAAAAAGGGAAACAGATATTTGGTCATTATCTCAACCTATGTGTTTGAGAGGTTTTGGAGGGAAATGCTGAGGGAGGACTTTGTGTTTTGCATTGGGAATTCTAAGACAGTAATTCTAGCCGAGTTTAGGATAAGATATATCTAAGCAAACAGATCCCCTGGAGTAAGGCATGGCAACCCACTCCAGTATTCTTGCCTGGAGGATCCCATAGACAGAGGGGCCTGGCAGGCTACAGTTCATAGGGTTGCAAAGAGTCAGACACGACTGAGGTGACTTAGCATGCATGCAATCGAACAGAGCAGTGCACTATAGTTGGGCAGACTCTGGGTTTGAACTGCATGAAACGAACTTGGTCCCTGTGTGGAATAAGCAGACACAGACTTTCATACATATGCCCAAATTTCAGCATGAAAATTTACAGTGTCTGGCTGGGGAGCTCACAGAAAGACTGACTGTACCAGAAAAAGAGGCAAAGACCACAGCAGATAGCTTGCATCAGGAACACATATGAGTTACTCCCAGAATTTTAGAGGGATCCAAACACCAACTGCCATTCAAAGATGTAGGAAGATATTGGGACTTTTAAAATCTCCCCCAGGGGATTCTAACCTGCAGCCAACATTGAGAACCACTGCCTTTGAGAAAACTTTCTAGCAGTCATGAAAATCTCCATATTTGAGAAAGCATTGTATAATGTGCTTTTATCTATAATATGTTTAATTTTCATGCTAATCCCTAGAGTAGAGAGTATTAACCTTATTTTACTGGTGGTAACCTTGAACTTAAAGTAAATTATTTGCCCAGATTAGCTTGGCAGTAGAGATGGAATTCAAACTTTCTCTTCATTCAAAACTGCTTTCTTTTAATGTGGCCCGTAATGCATAGTGTTTTCCGTGCTCTTCTTCTATCCTTGTATAGGCTACATAATTTATGAAACGCTTCTTCTGGATATTATCTTTGGAAAGGGCATTACACAATGCCTTCTATTCAATCTAGTAACATGTTTGCCCTCGGAATTACAAGTGGATACGTAATTGAGGACTTGATATGGTCTCTTAAGACTGCCATTGCCCTGAAAAAGGATCATAACACATTCTACTTTAATATCACTCCATAAGGATCTTCCAAGTTAAAGAATTTCCATAAGTTAAAAGGAAATTCTTCCCCTGACAGATTAGTTTAAGCAACAAAACATCTTATCACCATTTTTACCTAAAAGATATTGAAATCTAGGACAGAGAAATAATTAAGTTAGGCCTAGATTTATAGAGATACTACCTTATGCAAGGTGCTATTCCTGACACCAGGAAATGCATAGACTTACGGACAGCCAAACAAAACAATGATCATAAATCACTATGTGTCAGATGCTGTGCCAGACACTTCATACCCAGAGTTCAATTAACCCTCAGAGCACAGTTATGAGTTAGGGGTCATTCTTTCTCTTTCACAAATGAGGAAACTGAGGAAAGAGAGGTTAAATTACTTGTCCATAATTACATAGTAAATTAATTATAAAGCCTGAATATAATGTGATCTATGTCACAATAGTAGCAATAGAGTTGGATACATTTATCTCTTATTTAAAGCAGGGCAGAGAAAGCTTCAAAAAGCATGACACTCAAGCAGGTGTCATTTGCAATCCAAATAAGACTTTAACAGACCCAATGTGACATAATACATAATGCGTCTTGCATATTAGATGCAAATTTATTTTCTGTGCATTAAGCTTAGTGGTTTGTCATCAAAATCAATTGTTTAACCACCACAATGCCAATGTTAAATAAAATATATGCTTGGCACATAACCATAACTAGAACTTCTTTAAAATGACACTTTTTTTTTTTTTTTTTTGAGAGTAGGGGGAAGGAAGAGTAACTTGAGTAGTCAATACCATAGTCTTTGGTAGACTTGGTCTGGGAAGAGACCTTGGAGGCACATGATGAGTTTGAAGGGCACAGCAACCCCACAGGGATGTTAGCATTCAGGTTAGCAGTTCAGATCCCCAAACCTCACTCCTGGCATGAAGCAGAACAGAGTCCAACCTAAGTGGTACATTGATTTTCAAAGCACACTTTGTCAGCTCACATTATCTATACCATAGATAGCATTTATCACATGATGCTGTACACATTCATTTAAACAGCTGTTTTTGTACTAAACTACTAACTTCTACAGACCAAGGAATTGTGTTCTACTGCAACTACATATAGTTTCTGATACCTCTTAGGCACCCACCATTTGATGGTTGAACTAAACAGAAACAATTCCACTTTGTCATAGCAAATATCATGCAAAACTAAAATGAATAAAATAAAATATTAATATTTCTCAAATATCAAATCACTCCCACTTGAGGATCTACTCACTTTTCCACGGTGTTAGAACCAGAATGTGGTTCAGTTCAGTTCAGTCACTCAGTTGTGTCCGACTCTTTGCGATCCCATGAATCACAGCATGCCAGGCCTCCCTGTCCATCACCAACTTCCAAAGTTCACTCAAACTCATGTCCATCAAGTCAGTGATGCCATCCAGCCATCTCATCCTCTGTCATCCCCCCTCTCCTCTTCCCCCAATCCCTCCCAGCATCAGAGTCTTTTCCAGTGAGTCAGCTCTTCACATGAGGTGGCCAAAGTATTGGAGTTTCAGCTTTAGCATCGTTCCTTCCAAAGACCACCCAGGACTGATCTCCTTTAGAATGGACTGGTTGGATCTCCTTGCAGTCCAAGGGACTCTCAAGAGTCTTCTCCAACACCACAGTTCAAAAGAATCAATTCTTCAGCACTCAGCTTTCTTCACAGTCCAACTTTCACATCCATACATGACCACAGGAAAAACCATAGCCTTGATTAGATGGACCTTTGTTGGCAAAGTAACATCTTTGCTTTTTAATATGCTATCTAGGTTGGTCATAACTTTCCTTCCAAGGAGTAAGTGTCTTTTAATTTCATGGCTGCAATATGGTAGTAGATGTACTTCTTTATCCATTTTCCTTGGACTTTAGGCCATATGGCTCTCACCATTCCTATAATGAGACTTCAAGTTTAAGATTCAGAAGTCCATCGTTTCCAGAATGCATGGCTCTAACCCAGAGCCCAGGCTATTTTTTCCCTAAGTTGACTTGGCGCTGGATCATGGTGTGATGAATTTATTATGTGCAGCAGCAGTCATGGTGTTTTTTGAAAGCAAGTGCCAAAAACAGAAGCCCATTGATTTTTTTAAAAAATGTTAAAATTTTGCCAATTTTCTCCAAATACCATCAGAGTAAACTATCATCAAATACAAGTCATTTCCCCGTAAATAACAGCATTGAGCAAATGTATTGCATTACAAACTTCTTTGAAAAGGCTAAAAATAACCTCAGAAATCTGATCTAATTATCCTGCATACATACAGCATCATATGAACATTAGAGTGTAGCATTGACTAGGTGAACAACTAAGACTACTGGAAAACTTTAAACAGAATATTCAAGAGCACATGAGTAATAATGATGGCATTGAAAGGATGCACTGATTTTTTTCAATATAGTTTCAAGCCCATAAAGCACTGTAAATGACAACAACTGCATTTTGATATGCAGATAAAGGTCTAATTATGAGAACTTTGCTTTTGAGTTCTTTATAGTAGTGTACCATAAGCAGAGCTTTCTAGGTGGCTCAGTGGTAAAGAATCTGCCTGCCAAGGCAGGAGATACAAGAGATGGGTTCAGTCCCTGGATGGGGAAGACTCCCTGCAGGAGGAAATGGAGATCCACTCCAATATTCTTGCCTGACAGAGGAGCCTGGTGGGCTACAGTCTATGGGGTCTCCAAGATTTGGACACAACTTAACAACTGAGCACATATACACACACCATAAACTCAAGGGATCCTCTTCCATTTTTCTGTGGAAATACAGATTTACTTAATTTCCTGACACTGAACCTTTGATTACTACAGAAAACACTCTATTCCTATCATACTCTAGTAAAACTAATTATACTAGCATTTTCCAGTTTACACTGGAAGCATTACCATTAAAAGCTTTGTTTTTGTTAGCAGTTTTGTACCAAAATATAGGTAGTAAATATGTGCAGTACCATCAAATATGAGTGATAGATATGAAGCAAAATGAAATACCATTGTGACTAACCGATGATTTCCTTTAAAAGATGCTATTAAGTTTAGATGACAAAGCAGTATATATCTGTACTGAAGTTGGGGCAGTGGCCAATACTCTTCAGGAAATTAAACACTGGAAACAAAGTACTGATTTTAATGTAGACCATTGGCAATAAACACACAATCTCTATGCTAGTATGAAATCCAAACCTCTGACATTCATTAGATTTCTTGCTGTTAGATTTTTTCTTTCTGTAGCTAGCCGAAGACATCTTTATTTTATTTTACTTTTTGAATGGAAAGTATTGTTTACTGTGTGGTAAGGAAAGAAAGCTAAGCCATAAATGCTTCTATACTCTTGACCTGTACTTAACCCTTTGTCCAACTTTCCTAAGTGTTTTCATTTAAAAACAAAAAACAGGACTTTCTCTATAAATGTTTCAAACATTGGAATTAAGAACTTGTATTTAATTTCCCTAGCTAAGAGGTATATTGGAAGGCCATGAACAAGATAGAATTGATGTGAAAAAAAAAGATAAGTCTAGAAGTAGAGCAAGACATCACAGAGTGGATAAAATCTGGAGTAGATAAGACTGAGCAAATACCTAATGTAAAAGGCATACTAATAAATTAGACTGTCTAGTAATTGTAGTAGGCAAGGATATTAAAATTGAATTAGCTAAACGCAGACATAAGTTATAAGATTAAAATAAAAGTTTCAAACTGTTGGACTATCTTGAACAGAAATATATAAATTTAAAAAAAAAAGTATTTTGAGGTCTTGACCAGGTTGAGTAGGAAAAAAGGTCATGATCAACTAATAATATAAGGTAATATGGACTTTTGGATATTTATCATGTTTCATTTATTTTATATCCTCTAATTTTTTTTTAATAATGTCATATGCATGCATCATGTCTGACTCTTTGCAACCCTATGGATGGTAGCCTGCCGGGTTCCTCTGCCTGTGGGACTCTTCAGACAAGAATATTAGAGTGGGTTTCATGTTTTCTCCAGGGGACCTTCCTGACCCAAGGTTGAACCTGTGTCTCCTGTAGCTCCTGCATTGCAGGCAGATTGTTTACTGCTGAGCCACCAGGGAAGCCCCATAAGAAATAATGAGTGAAAGAAAAAATGGATGAAGATTATTATGTCATTATTCAGTACAGACAAAAATAGAAGCAATCTAAATGTCCTACATACCAACACCAGATAAAAATATTTTTAAGACAATTTAGTATTGTGGAAATATACAAATAATAATGTTAAGAGAGGAAAAGGGTATCCAATTATAAAAATTATATAGGACAAAAAGGTTAAGACATACTTCAAATGAACAGAAGTTATGACTTAAAATGAGATTATACATAATTTTAATTTTGTTCTTTGAATATTTTATATTTTCCAAATATATTAAAACTATTTTTTCAATAAAATATAAATGCATTTTAAGAGCTTTGAAATACTTATAACCCTAAAATAACCCCCATAGAAATGATTTTCTTTCCATACAGAGGTACCATTTTATCTAATCTCTGATATAGGTATACTCATACTATTTCTTAGATATTACTCTCTATGGAAAGGAATTCCAAATTTTCTGTTTTACAATTCTTTCTTAAAGAATCAATTCACCTTTCCATTTATTAATAAACATATTTTAAAAAAGAAGAGACCTAAATTCATCTCATAGGCAGTGTGGGATTAAGGATGTCACTCTGATTTCCAGGGGTACACTACCAATTCTAAGGATTTAAGAGGCAGAAGAAAGGACTGGGGAATTCTTTAAGCATTGGTAGTCTGCTTTTTCAAAAAACACATCAATATACAATGGAGACAAAATTTCCATTAGTTTCAATATGACTAAAAATAGGAATTGGTGAGTCTTTAAGTGACAGAACCTGTGCCAGATTATCTAAAAGGTACCGTGAGAATGACTGTGACCCTTCACTCCCAAATAAATCAAGATCTACCTACTGAGCTCCAATTACATGCCTGATACGGGCGCAGGGGGAAAACATCTTTCACTTGCTTAAAATTATCAGAAATAACTATGTTGTAATTATAATTATGTAAATGCAACTGTGAGAGTTAAGGGCCAAGGGAACAATTCACAAAATTAAACATGCATAAACAATTTTGCAAATCCCCTTTAGTCTGACAATGAATAGCCCAGTGGAATAGAAATTGTGGATATCTTTTCCCTAAGGTGGTTTCCTGTCATACCCAAAAGACCCAAAACCTTATGAATCTGTTTTAGTTCCATCCAATTTTAACTCAGCTAGCCTAGAGCTGTTACTAATCCAATTGTGTGTGTGACCTGGCTAAAGTGGGCAGCATAATAGAGATGTAACTGTTTTGACAATATCATCCCCCTGATGTGTTCCAATTATGCAATTTCATCTATGTATTAGATGCTGAGTTCTCCATGGTTTAGTCATAATTCACCTGTTTTTATGATGCCAGGGGAATAAAAGATGCCTTGGGATCCATTTATGCCCTCCAGTTCTGCTTTAGATACCTTTTATCACTCTCAGAAATACTCTACTCCACTTCATGCAAGCCCTAAGAATATTTCATGAAAAATAAAGTTCAATTCAAATAAAACCAAAGGATGACCCACAAGAGAAAGGTTTTTTAAATGTACTGCAAATCTAACACTTCTCATAACTGAGGGACTTTTCAGTTTAATGGAGACTACAAAACCTGATATAAATTGTCTTCATGATCTAGCCCTTCTTAAATCTACAATCAAATATCTTCCTATATTTCACCTCTCAACTTAAGCCCTAGTCATAATGAACTTTTTGCAGTTCCTCAAGTCTGTATGTTGTCTTGGGCATACACCTGCTGTCTCCATCTGGAGATAGTCATGATCTCTGATAACTCTATATCTTCCCCACACAATCCCAGATTTTCTCTGAATAATTTCTAGTCAGTCACCAACATTCAACATAAGATTGCAGAATTAATAATGCCCCCATTCTACAGGAAAATTTGTATATGCCTTGAGTTCCATAAGGCTTATACTCTTTTAGATAATTTAGTTTATTTAATAATTTCTTCTTGTACCTAAAATACTGCAGTAAACTTGTCATTCAATGTTGACCAATGTTATGTTCTAGAGGAAGCAAACCAAGAACACCTAAGGCTATCACTTCCTCCCACTGTGCAGCTTGTAAAGAAGAAATGTCACTCTGGGACACTGTCCCACAACCAGTTCTGAAGTAGTAGCTCAGAGTTTTTGCTTGAGAGGTGTGTGTGTGTGTGTGTGCACACACACATACATGCGCACTCAGTTGCTCAGTCAAGTCCAACTCTGTGACCCCATCGATTGTAGCCCACAAGGCTCCTTTGTCCATGGGATTTTCCAGGCAAGAATATTGGAGTGGGTTGCCATTTCCACCTCTAGAAGGAAAGGTAGGCAATAAGAAAAGATAGCTCATAATCTTTTCCCCAAAGGAACTTCCTTTTTTGGAATTGATTGTAAAAAGCTAAAAACCTCAGAGAACTCCCCAAAACAATGGAGATTTTGGTGGTTAGCAATTAAGAGTAGGCTGATAGCCCTTGCTAAATCATAGGCCAGCTAGTTGACCAGAAAGAAATAGAGAAAGAGACAGGAAGAAGTCTTCCTAGAGTTACAACCTATCTCAGAGACAAGCCTTAAAAACTAAATCAGCAAAAGAACTTGAATTTAATTGCATCAGATTGTTAAGCAATTTATGCCCCAGGGCACTGATGAAAATACTGTAATCAGACAGCAATTAATAGAGCCTAAATCTAAGTATGATACCAATAGAAGCAGCTGGTTTAATAGAGTGAGCAGGACAAGAGACAGTCAAAGAGAATTCTGCTAAAGAGTCATCAAATGTGACCTGCATAAATGTTTTTCTCCTCTGAGAGGTGATGTCAGAGGTTGTGTGCTGTAGGGAAAACAGAAGTCATGAAAATATTCAACCAAAGTCTTTAAACAAGTAAAAGAGGAAACAGCAACAAGAAGCTCTGAAGCAGGAAAAAAAAAAAAAACCCATAAATTTATTATCTAGTATTCCATTTAAAATTTTGAGCCAGGTAAAGAAGCGGAAAATGTGAGCCATATGAAGGGGGGAAAAATAGCAAACAGGAACTGCCTGTGAAAGGGCTCAGATCTTGGACATAAAAAGGGTATTAAATCAGTTTTTAAAATATATTAAGCATAGGCTTAACAAAATAAATAAAGGTATCATGTCTCACCAAAAGGGAATATTAATAGGTGTGAACAGTAGAAATTAAATTATAAAAAATAACCAAAAGAAAATTTGAAGTGAAAAGTTTAATAACTAAAATAAAAATATCCCTAAAGGGGCTCAACTGTATATTTAAAATGACAGACAAAAATAGAAAACATAAAGATAAATCAATAGAGATCTTATAATCCAAAGAACAGTGAAAGAAAAGAGTAAATAAAAATAAGCAGAACCATAAAGAAATGTGAGACACCATTAAGTACCAGAGTACCAGAAAAAAATAAGGGTTAAAAAAATAGCTGAAAATATTCAAAGAAATAATGAATATAACCTTCCCAAATGTGATGTAAATCTTTAATCTGTACATTCAAGAAGCTAACTTCTTGAATTTAAATTCTTGAATTTACCTCTTTGAACTACAAAGAAGTAAATACAAATTGGTTCAAAACCAAGACACATCATGTTAAAAACATAGAAAGCCAATGACAAGCAGAAAATCTTGAAAGTAACAAGAGGAAAAGGACTTATGTACAAGGGAACTTCAATAAGGTGAAGAACTAATTTTTCATCAGCAACAATAAAGACCATATACAGTGGGATAGAAGTGCTGGGAAAATAAATCAGAAAACAAGAATCTCGTATCCAGCAAAGATATATTTCAGGATGAAGGCAGAATAAAGACTTTTGAAATAAGCAAAAAAATGAAAAAATCCATCTCCAGTAGGCACACCTTACAATAAATACTAAAGGAAGTTTTTATTAAAGTCTGAAAGGATGTGAATCAGAGAGCAACTGAAATATATTTATATATATAAACACACAGAGGAATCAGTTCTGTCACTCAGTCGTGTCTGACTGTTTGCGACCCCATGAATTGCAGCACGCCAGGCCTACTTGTCCATCATCAACTCCTGGAGTTCACTCAAACTCATATCCATCGAGTTGCTGATGCCATTCAGCCGTCTCATCCTTTGTCGTCCCCTTCTCCTCCTGTCTCCAATCCCTCCCACCATCAGGGTCTTTTCCAATGAGTCAACTCTTCTCATGAGGTGGCCAAAGTATTGGAGTTTCAGCTTTATCATCAGTCCTTCCAAAGAACACTCAGGACTGATCTCCTTTAGAATGGACGAGTTGGATCTCCTTGCAGTCCAAGGGACTCTCAAGAATCATAGATAAAGACAATTATGGAATTATTCAATAAAACAAATACATATTTTGTCACCTTTATGCTCTTAATTTAAAAACTAATTTTGTAAACTATATGAATATTATTCTACAACTTTGATATAGTAGATAGAAATATCTGATAATAATAGCACAAAAGAGGTACAAAAGAGCACAATTCTATTGGAGTAAGAAAATGACATCAGACAATAATTTGAATCCAAATGAACAGACAAACATCTATTTCTGCTTTATTGACTACACCAAAGCGTTTGACTGTGTGGATCACAAAAAACTGTGGAAAATTCTTAAACAGGTGGGAATACCAGACCACCTGACCTGTCTCCTGAGATATCTGTATGCAGGTCAAGAAGCAATATTTGGAACTTGGACATGGAACATACTGTTTCCAAATAGGAAAAGGAGTACGTCAAGGTTGTATATTGTCACACTTCTTCTTTAACTTATATGCAGAGTACATCATAAGAAATGCTGGGCTGAATGAAGCACAAGCTGGAATCAAGATTGCTAGGAGAAATACCAATAACCTCAGATATGCAGATGACACCACCCTTATGGCAGAAAGCAAAGAAGAACTAAAGAGCCTCTTGATGAAAGTGAAACAGAAGAGTGAAAAAAGTTGGCTTAAAGCTCAACATTCAGAAAACGAAGATCATGGCATCTGGTCTCATCACTTCATGGCAAACAGATGGGAAAACAATGGAAACAATGACAGACTTTATTTTGGGGGGCTCCAAATCATTGCAGATGGTGACTGCAGCCACAAAATTAAAAGATGTTTTCTTCTTGGAAGAAAAGTTGTGACCAACCTAGACAGCATATTAAAAAGAAGAGACATTGCTTTGCCAACAAAGGTCCATTTAGTCAAAGCTATGTTTTTTTCCAGCAGTCATGTATGGATGTGAGAATTGGACTATAAAGAAAGCTGAGCGCTGAAGAATTGATTCTTTTGAACTGGGGTGTTGGAGAAGACTCTTGAGAGGCCCTTGGACTGCAAGGAGATTCAACCAGTCCATCCTAAAAGGAAATCAGTCTTGACTATTCACTGGAAGGAATGATGCTGAATCTGAAACTCTAATACTTTGGCCACCTGATGGGAAGAACTGACACTGGAAAAGACCTTGTTGCTGGGAAAGATTGAAGGCAGGAGGAGAAGATGAGATGGTTGGATGACATCACTGATTGGATGGACATGAGTTTGAGTATGCTCCAGTAGCTGATGATGGACAGGGAAGCCTTGTGTCCTGCAGGCCATGGGGTCACAAAAGATTGGACATGATTGAGCAACTGAACTGAACTGAACAGACAAAGAAAATGTGGAATGGTAAATAAATGTTAATATAACAAGCAGAATGGTAAATAAAAAGGTTAATATAACAAACTTTATAAATGCACACTCAATTTCCTTTTTCTCTCAACTTCTTTAAAACCATAAAATATATAAATTATTGTAACAGAGATTGTTGGTTTTGGAATATACATAGAATTGGAATATACAATGATAAAAATGATAGCTACACAATAATTGGGAAGATGGAATAGAGCTATATAAAATCAAGTTTCTCTGTATCACTAAAAGCATATTTTGATAAGAAAGCTAATATAGTAATTCCTAATCAATCATTAAGAAAATAAGTCCAAAATTCTAGAAAAATACATATTAAAGGAATTAAAATGTTACATAACTAGAAAATACTTACTTAGATGACTGAAAATGATGTAAGATATATTGAAGACAAAAGTAATGCCAGGCAAATTCGACTGTATCAATAATAGTATTAGCTATGATTTGATTAGAGAATCCAATCAAAAGACAGAGATTGTCAGATGAGATAAAAACAAGATCCACTGATATTTTTTCCACAGGAAACACATTTTAGATTTTTACACAGAGATAAATTGAAAGATCAAAAGGTAATAAAAGACTTGGACAACATTTTAAGCCAGATAGACCTGACCAACACTTAGAGAGCAAGCCAACCAAAAACAAAGAATACAATCTTTCTGTGAATATAGACCATTCTCCAGTAGAGAATATATACCCAATTGCTAAATTGTGTCTGACTCTTTGCAACCCCATGGATTGTAACCCACCAGTTTCCTCTGTCCCTGGTATTATCCATGCAAGAATACTGGAGAAGGTTGCCTATGATTACAATGGAATAAAATAAGAAATCTACTGCAGGAGGAAATTTTGGAAATTCACAAATATTTTGGAAATTAAGGAACACATTTCTAAATAGATAATAGATAGAAAAATAAATCATAAGAGAAATTATAAAATACTTTCAGGAGAATAAAAATGCAACAAAAAATTATGAGATACAGATAAAATCCTACATAGAAGGGAAAATTATAGCTATAAAAGAAAAATAAGTCAAATCAACAACCAAGACTTACATCTTAAAATTCTCGTATGGGGAATAAGGGGGACGAGCAGACTAAACTTAGAGCAAGATGAAGGAATAAATATTGGGATGGCCAAAAAGTTCATTATGGTTTTTATATATGATGTTCTGGGGAAAAATATCAATGAAATTTTTGGCCAGTCCAATAATAGAAACAGTAGAAATGAGTAAAAAGATTATGAAAACAAGAGAGAAAATAAATCCAAATATGGGGTCTTTAAAAATATCAACAAAATTGAAAAATTTTTAGTTAATCTATATAAGAAAAATAGATTTTATTAATTTAAATGTCTTTAAAGATTTTATCCTACACTTATATATCTAACATGTTGTATCTTACTTTTAAGTAAATTGTCTAATAGATAAACTTTCCCAAGTACTTATAAAGTTATTGTAAACATAAAATTTTAAATGTAACATAATCAATCTTAATTTTTATTAAATACTAATACTTTTACAAATTTAGGAAAATCATGTTATCCTGTTACAAAAATTTCACAATTACTGAGTGACAAATTTTTCATTGGAATCACAAGTCCAATTTGTTATGAGCTTTAAATTGGCAAATTATACATTTAAAATACCAAATTATCTTAAATATTACAAGTGCTCAAAATACCAAACAAGTACAAATTATTTCAAAATTAACATAAAACTATTAATACTATGGATTTGATTTACTCTTCCCAAAATTTAATGTTAAATGTTCCCAAGATTAATTATGATAATTCACAAAAGATATGATTTTGTGTTTTCAAGAAATTTAGGCTTATTATCTAATGCAGTTTGCGGTCTCCTCTCCTAATGAGATTGGGGTCTGCTTTCAGCTAGCTGAGGCTGCATATCAAACATAGATGTGAGTCTATTGTATTGATACAGACATGCCAGCTACTTTTTTTTTTTTTTTTTTAATCTCAATAACAGACAAGTAGGTCTCTCTTCTAGTCTCACTAAACCATTATTTCCTTTAACAGAATAGTCTCACAATTCACCTCCCTGAACAAAAATATACACACGATCTGGATAACCAAGCACAATTATGTTCTTAATCTTTTAGTTCCCATCCTTGCCTGGATCCAGTTAATCTAGTTACTGTAAGATCCATGTCTGAATTATTTTTATAAACTTCTTGTCTGGAAAAGCCAGAACTCCTTATAGATATTTATGAATGTAAATAGTGTACAATATGATTCTGAATGTCTGTAATGACCTTGCCTCCCTATGTCTACAGTTAGGCCACTATTATAACCTCTATTCATGCAGGGTCTTCCCTGGTGGCTCAGTTGGTAAAGAATCCACCTGCAATGAAGTAGACCTGGGTTCAATCTTGGGGTCGGGAAAATCCCCTGGAGAAGAAAATGGCAACTCATTCCAGTACTCTTGCCTGGAGAATTCCATAGACAGAGCAGCCTGGCAAGCTTTAGCTCATAGAGCCAAAAGAGTCAGACATGACTTAGTAACTAAGTGAAACTCTTTGCTACCCCATAGACTATAGCATTCTTGGAGTTCTCCAGGACACAATACTGGAGTGTGTAGCCTTTCCCTTCTCCAGGGTATCTTCCCACCACCACCATAATTCATTCATTTAACAAATTCCTAAAAGCACCTACAAATCCCTGGGCAATCATCATATTGTGCTCTGAGTATATATCTACATGTCAGTTTACAGCATAGGAACCAGGTTTTAGTCAGCTTGCAAGTAACACAATTGCCTGGAAGGCAATAGGCACTAAGTGATGGAGAAATTAAAGAACTGCATGATATATATTGATAGGTATTTTGCTTCTCTCACTCCTTCACTCTCTCCTCTCCATGTGAATCAGAAACAACCAAACAATATATTTACTCTTTGCATTAATACATTCAAATCACTTTGAAACACCAAATTTCAGGCATTAAATATCTGAGATATAACAGTTCTATCTTATAGAGTCATACCTACACATTGCTCAGAACAGTGCTTGGTACATATAAGGTATACAAAAGTCAATAGATATTTTCATAATACAAAAAGAACAACAGAACACAATAGTTTCTGTTTTCAACTAGTTAACAGTCATAAGTGATTTAATGCAAAATTTGAAAAGTCATTCAATATCATCCACTGAAGCTCTAGCACTGTCCATGGTGAAAGTGAAAGTCACTCAGTCGTGTCCGACTCTTTGCAACCCCGTGGACTTAGTCCATGGAATTCTCCAGACCAGAATACTGGAGTGGATAGCCTTTCCCTTCTCCAGGGGATCTTCCCAACCCAGGCATCAAACCCAGGTCTTCCTCATTGCAGGCAGATTCTTTATCAATTGAGCCACAAGGGAAGCCCATGGTACTAGTGATTCAAAGATGAAAAGATCAGTTTTTGCCTGATTCCCAGTCCCCCCTACTCAGCAATCTTCACTGTCTCTTCACAAACTACAGCTTACTTGGAATGCAATGTAAGCAAACTGGATGGAACACTTATTTGCAAGCTTATGTTACACAAATCTCATGTATAAAGCTATCAACTGCTGTCTAAATCTGCCCCACAGTTATAAGCTTCTTCCTGGGTACTGTTCATGCTATGTTTTCTGCTTTGAATATCACTCTATCTCTAGCAATTTAAATATTTAAATCTTGAATAAAATGCAACTTGAAGGTTTACATAATGATTTGATATTCTCTCTCCTTTCTCTGAACCACGTGTCACATGTGTACATCTGCCTGGTAGCACTTAATTCATCCTGATTTGCATTATGGTGATTTGTTCTCCCTACTTGACCTTATTTCTTTGTGTTTTATTTATTTCTGCAACCTCTAGGAGTTCTACATAGTGCCTTGAATGCTGTATCAGTCAATAAATATTTTTTTTTTAACAAGCTGGATTTTATTTTTGGAGTGACTTTTTGGACAGTTTCAGTTCATCAGTTCAGCTCAGTCACTCAGTCATGTTCAGCTCTTTGTGATTCCATGAACCACAGCACTCCAGGCCTCCCTGTCCATCACCAACTCCAAGTTCACCCAACCCATGTCCATTGAGTCGGTGATGCCATCCAACCAATCTCATCCTCTGTGATCCTCTTCTCTTCCCACCTTTAATCTTTGCCAGCATCAGGGTCTTTTCAAATGAGTCAGTTCTTCGCACATCAAACCTATCAAACAACTTGATAAAAACTAGTTACAGAAATTCCAGTTAGTTTTATATACTATCATATGGCCTTGATTCTATCAATGTAGAACTACTAAAATGTTGAGAGATGAGGGAGAATGATGAAGAACAATTAAACTTATTTGGGCATCTACTGTATGCCAGGCATATTACTCTATATTTTACTCTGAATAACCTGTTTTCACAGATAAAATATGTAAAAGGAGGTTCATAAACTACCCCAAATCACATAGCTATTAAGATGTAAGGCAGCAAATGACAACCAGGTCTATGTGATTCCAAAACCAATGTGTTTTGGATTGATTGATTATTTGTTGATCTCCTTCTCTTTTATCTCCTTCAACATAAGGCCTGCCTTCAAAAATATTGATGTGGACACTTGAATCAATATACTATACAGAAAATTATTGGATCATTTAGGAGTCATTTCAAAAGATAAAAATTAGTGAACATTGTTGATTATTCTCCACTTCAAATCTCAGTTTTATTTTAATTAAATGGAACCATCATTTTCATGTCCACTGCTTTTGACACAATGCACTTATAATTGGGAGATATACAGATGTGGAAGGGAAATATTTTTGCTGGAACCATTGTTGATTCATCTAATATTAGCCCATGAATATCTTTTCTTTTGTTATCCCAATCAAAATAAATTTTACCAAAGTAAAGAACAGTCAGAGAGGAAGTAATAAAACATTGATCATAACCTAATTTATCAGCACAAAAGAAGCAATTTCAAAATATACTTTGAAATGTTACAGCCTGAACTATAAAATGCACATTTATTCCTATTCCCCAAAGCACCTAAGTGACATAGTATATGTACTGTGACAATAACGTAAAATGAGAAACACCTAGTCCATTTTCTTTTCCTAAGTGGCATGGTTTCTAGTAACTCCTGTCGATCCTTCAGAAATATTTCCTGCATAGAAGAGCATTATATACTCTGCTGATCATTACAGAATATTTTTAAAAGACAAATTTGAGATGAAGAAAGTACAAAGAATATGAACATAGAAAAAGCCAGGTAAAAATCTCAGCACCTACGGGAAATCCATTATGCTAGAGTAAATAATGCACAGTCAGAGTTCAAAAAATCCCTAATACCAACACCCTCCCTTACCTCACCAAGCACTGGGATTTAAGATTGTGGTATTAAGCATCCTTCAGGCACAGCTTGGCACACCAGAAATGAAACTGTTTTCTGAGTTCTTACCTGGGGTTATTGTACACCTCTTGATGCAAAAAGCAGGAAGCTAGCTTAAAGTGTTAAGTGAGAAATATATGAGTGTTGAGTCTGTGTACTTTAAACTTACTCCATAAATCCCTTAGAATCCAGTCTGTTTTAAAAGTAATAGAAGTTAAACAGGAAGCTGTTACATTTTATTCAATCTATGACTCAAAATTTCTGTGGCTTCCAGTAAGACAGATGTTCTCTGACTCCTTCAAAAGTTCTAAAATAAAGGAAAAGGAAGACGTAGACAAATGTCCTGTGGAAAGAATATGTGAAGCAGTAAAGTTATTAAAATGTGGGAGATAAATTATCATCAAGATGTTGGGAAAAGAGCAGAAGAGCAACATGTAATACAACAAAAATATGCAATAAACATATAAATATTTTGTTTGTAAATTAGGACATGCATAATATACAAATACATACAACAAACGTGCAAACATTTTCTTTTTATATTAGGACATGCATACCTTGTTCTCTGATTTGCCAAGTCCTTCACCTGATTCTGGCATATAAGGGATCCCTAGTAAAGATTTTTTAATGAATTGTGTCACACGATCTAGAATTCTGGGCACTATTTCTAGGTTATTCTCAAATTTATATACCACAAGTTATATAAATAAAATAAAGCAATACCTTTTGTGTCTTTCAAGTGAATTTTTAGTCTAACCTATTTGGAATCTGCATGACAGGATAATTATAGCTTCAAAAGATTTTCTTACTTTACAAACTGATCCAAAGAGGATCCTCTTCCAAAGACCCGTTTCCAAGTGGAGGTAAACATAACAATGAGGTATTCCGTGCCATGTATTTTATATGTATTATTTCTTTTAACCATTCATTTTTTTCTATCAATATAAACTAGCCATTATCATTGTCCATTTCATAGAGAAGGGTACTGAGGCTTACAGAAGTTAAATAACTTGCCCAAGGTAACAAAGCAGTAAATGTGACTACTGAGCTTTAAACACTGTGTGTAGATCCAGCATTTTGGATCTTATACCATCATAACAGAGACTATAGAAAGGACAGCTTGTTAGACAAAACAAAGCTACTTTAAGAGAAACTGCTCCTTAGACAAGTGTTAACCAAAGATTACTTTTTCTTGATATTTTCTCTATTTTAAAGCAGCAATATGTTTATAGTATTTATAAATGTTACCAAAATTGATAAGTATCATTAAGAAATTTACATCATACTCATTAGCAAGTACAAATTAGATCTTTTCCAGTTTTCCCATTGCTTTTTATTCAAGGATATGTGGAAGACTCTATTTTCCAAATGAAGCCATGCAAGTGTAGGTAGGTAAGTACACAGAGCTATCCCATCTAACCTGCTCTTCTGACCATGTTATACTAACACATCTTCCTCAAGAGTGGAGGTCTATTTTTCTTCTCTTAAACCTTCAAGTGTGGAATTTTGTAACAGCCTCTACTAATAGAATGTGGTAGAAATCTATGAAATCCCCAAGGTAGATAAAAAGGCAATACGTTCTCATTCTTACTCTCACAGAATGCTTGCCTTAGAAACTAACCACCTATTATTAAAAAAAAGCACACACACACACACACACACACAACAAACAAATAAAAAAAACCAATCCATATGGAGAAGTCCCATGCAAGTGTGTCAAGTAGCATTTTTACCCAAGCTTCCAGCCAACAGCCAACATCAACAATTAAACCTAGGATGCAGGTCCTTTCATATGAATCCAGTATCAAGCCTTTGATTCTTACAACTCATACTCTAGATATCATAGATGAGAGACAAGACATAATTTAGTGACTAAACCACTAAACCACCATCAAAGTGGGAATAACAGTAGTAACTATAATTATTACAATAGTAACAATATTTAATCCCTCAATACTGATCCTTCTATCACAGCCATTAGTTCAGTTCTGTTGCTCAGTCATGTCCAACTCTTTGCAACCCCATGAATCGCAGCACGCCAGGCCTCCCTGTCCATCACGAACTCCCAGAGTTCACTCAGACTCACGTTCATCGAGTCAGTGATGCCATCCAGCCATCTCATCCTCTGTTGTCCCCTTCTCCTCCTGCCCCCAATCCCTCCCAGCATCAGGGTCTTTTCCAATGAGTCAACTCTTCGCATGAAGTGGCCAAAGTACTGGAGTTTCAGCTTTAGCATCATTCCTTCCAAAGAAATCCCAGGGCTGATCTCCTTCAGAATGGACTGGTTGGATCTCCTTGCAGTCCAAGGGACTCTCAAGAGTCTTCTCCAACACCACAGTTCAAAAGCATCAATTCTTCGGCACTCAGCTTTCTTCATGGTCCAACTTTCACATCCATACATGACTACTGGAAAAACCATAACCTTAACTAGACGGACCTTTGTTGGCAAAGTAATGTCTCTGCTTTTCAATCACTTTTATCTCAAAAATCATTATTTTTAAAGTGCCACACAGCTTTGGAGGGTAAAACAGTTAATCTGAGAAAACTTAATAAGAATGCTTTTGTATATAAGACTCATACCATATATGATATCTACATATTTGTATTTCAGTCACTCAGTCATGGCTGAACTTTGTGACCCCATGGACTGCAGCACGACAAGATTCCCTGTCCTTCACCAACTACTGGAGCTTGCTCAAACTCATGTACATTGAGTCAGTGATGCCATCCAACCTTCATGTCCTCTGCTGTCTCCTTCTCCTCCTGCCTTTAGTTTTTCCAGCATCAGGATCTTTACCAATGAGTCAGTTCTTTGCATCAGTTCTGTTCAATTCAGTCACTCAGTCGTGTCCAACTCTTTAGCATGCCAGGCTTCCCTGTCTATCACCAACTCCCAGGGTTTATTCAAACTCATGTCCATTGAGTTGGTGATGTCATCCAACCATCTCATCCTCTGTCATCCCCTTGTCTTCCCACCTTCAATCTTTTCCACCATCAGGGTCTTTTCAAATGAGTCAGTTCTTCACATTAGGTGGCCAAAATATTGGAGTTTCAGCTTAAACATCAGTCCTTCCAATGAACACTCAGGACTAATCTCCTTTAGGATAGAGGTTGGGTCTCCTTGATGTCCAAGGGACTCCCAAGAATCTTCTCCAACACCACAGTTCAAAAGCATCCATTTTTCTTTATGATCCAACTTTCACATCCATACATAACTACTGGAAAAACTATAGCTGTGACCAGATGGATCTTGACTAGGTTGGTCATAGCTTTTCTTCCATGGAGCAAGCATCTTTTGATTTCATGGCAAGAGTCACATCTGCAGTGATTTTGGAGCCCAATAAAATAAAATCTGTTACTGTTTCATTGTTCCCCCTTGTATTTGCCATGAAGTGATGGGACCAGATGCAATGATCTTCATTTTTAAATGTTGAGTTTTAAGCCAGGTTTTTCACTCTTTTCTTTCAATTTCATCAAAGGTTCTTTAGTTCCTCTTCAATTTCTGCCACAAAGGTGATGTCCTCTGCATATCTAAGGTTATTGATATTTCTTCTCTCAACATTGATTCCATCTTGTGCTTCATCCAGTGCAGCATTTCCCATGATATACTCTACATATAAGTTAAATAAGCAGGGTGACACTATACAGCCGTGATAAATACCTTTCCCAATTTGGAACCAGTCTGTTGTTCCATATCTGGTTCTAACGGCTGCTTCTTGACCTGATACAGGTTTCTGAGGAGGCAGGTAAGGTGGTCTGGTATTCTCATCACTTTAAGAATTTTTCACAGTTCGTTGTGATCAACACAGTAAAGGTCACTGGAAAAGGTCTGTTTTCATTTCAATCCCAAAGAAAGGCAATGCCAAAGAATGTTCAAACTATTGGACGTTGCACTTATCTCACACACTTGCAAATTCTTGCTCAAAACAGTATTAAAACTGTGAACTTCCAGATATTCAAGCTGGATTTAGAAAAGACAGAGGAACCAGAGATCAAATTACCACTATCCGTTGAATCATCAAAAAGCAAGAGAGTTCCAGGAAAACATCTACTTCTACTTTATTAACTACACCAAAGCCTTTGACTGTGTGGATCACAACAAACTGTGGAAAATTCTTCTAAGAGATGGAAATACCAGACAACCTTACCTCCTTCACAAGAAATCTATACACAGGTCAAGAAGCAACAGTTAGAACTGGACATGGATCAACAGACTGGTTCCAAGTTGGGAAAGGAATATGTCAAGGCTGTATATTGTCACCCTGCTTATTTAACTTAAATGCAGAGTACATCATGAGAAATGCTGGAGTGGATGAATCACAAGCTGGAATCAAGATTGCCAGGAGAAATATCAATTATCTCAGATACGCAGATGACACCACTCTTATGGCAGAAATTGAAGAGGAAAACTAAAGATCCTCTTGATGAAAGTGAAAGAGAAGAGTGAAAAATCTGGCTTAAAGCTCAACATTCAAAAAATGAAGATCATGGCATTGGGTCCCATCACTTCATGGCAAATAGATGTGGAAACAGTGGAAATAGTATCAGACTTTATTTTGGGGGGGCTCCAAAATCACTGTAGATGGTGGCTGCAGCCATGGAATTAAAGGACGATTGCTCCTTGGAAGAAAAGCTATGACTGATCTAGACAGCATATTAAAAAGCAGAGACTTTTCTTTGCCAGCAAAGGTCCATCTAGTCAAAGCTATGGGTTTTCCAGTTGTCATGTATGCAAGTGAGACTTGGACCATAAAGAAAGCTAAGCACTAAAGAACTGATGCTTTTGAACTGTGGTTTTGGGAGAAGACTCTTGAGAGTTCCTTGGACTGCAAGGAGATACAACCAGTCCATCCTAAAGGAAATCACTTCTGAATATTCATTGGAAGGACTGATGCTAAAGCTAAAACTCCAATACATTGGCCACCTGATGGGAAGAACTGACTCACTGGAAAAGACCCTGATGTTGGGAAAGGTTGAGGGAGGGAGGTAAAGGGGACAACAGAGGATGAGATAGTTGGATGGCATCACCTACTCGATGGACATGAGTTTGAGTAAGCTCCGGGAATTGGTGATGGATGGGAAAATCCGGCATGCTGCAGTCCATGGGGTTGCAGAGTCAGATACGACTGAGCAACTGAACTGAATTTAACACAGTCAAAAGCTTTAGTGTAGTCAATTAAGGAGAAGTAGATATTTTTCTGGAATTATCTAGTTTTTTCTATGATCCCATAGATGTTGGCAATTTGATCCCTGGTTCTTCTGCCTTTTCTAAATCTAGCTTGAGCATCTGGAATTTCTCAGTTCACATACTATTGAAGCCCAGTTTGGAGAATTTTGAGCATTACTTTGCTAATGTGTGAAATGAGTGCAATTGTGTGGTAGCTTGAATATTCTTTGGCATTGACTTTTGGGGGATTGCAATGAAAACTGACCTTTTCCACTATTGTGGCCACTGCTGAATTTTCCAAATGTGAGAACTGGCATATTGCATGCAGCACTTCCACAGCATCATCTTTTTGGATTTGAAATAGTTCAGCTGGAATTCCATCACCTCTACTAGCTTTGCTCATAGTGATATTCCCTAAGGCCTGCTTGACTTCACACTCCAGGATGTCTGGCTCTAGGTCAGTGATCACACCATCATGGTTATCCAGGTCATTAAGATCTCTTTTGTATAGTTATTCTGTTTATCTTTTCCACCTCTTCTTAATATCTTCTGTTTCTGTTAGGTCCATACATTTTCTTTCTTTAATGTGCCCATCTTTACATGAAATATTCCCTTAGCATCTCTAATTTTCTTAAAGAGATCTCTATTTTTTCCCATTCTATTGTTTTCCTCTATCTATTTGCATTGATCACTTGGGAAGGCTTTCTTATCTCTCTTTGCTATTCTTTGGAACACTGCATCCAGATGGGTATAATTATCTTTTTTCTTTTGCCTTTTGCTTCTTTTTTTTTCTCAGCTGTTTGTAAGGCCTCTTCAAACAACAATGTTGCCTTTTGCATTTTGTTTTCCTGTTGATGATTTTGATCATTGCCTCCTGTACAATATTATAAACTTCCATCCTTAGTTCTTCAGGCACTTTGTCAATAAGATCTAATCTCCTGAATCTGTTTGTCACTGCCACTGTATAACCATAAGGGATTCAATTTAAGTCATACCTTAATGTCCTAGTGGTTTTTCCTACTTTCTTCAATTTAATTCTGAATTTTACAATAATGAGCTCATGATCATATATATATATATATATGTATGTATATATTCATATACATCATATATATATATATATATATGTTTCCATGTATTAGCCTCTGCTGCTGCTGCTAAGTTGCTTCAGTTGTGTCTGACTCTGTGAAACCCCATAGATGGCAGCCCACCAGGCTCCTCTGTCCCTGGGATTCTCCAGGCAAGAATACTGGAGTGGGTTGCCACTTCCTTCTCCAGCACAAACATGCTTGCTAAATGCTACAGTCATATCTGACTCTGTGTGATCCTATGGACAACATCCCACCAGGCTCCTCTGTCCACAGGATTCTCTAGGCAAGAATACTGGAGTGGGTTGCTATCTCCTTCTCCAGCGTTAGTCTCTATGTATATATATATTAACATATACATGTATCTGTATACGTATGTTTTTGTGGTATATGTTTCTGTGAAATTCTGTGCTAAAACATATATGTGGGGGGGTGCTAATTATAATCATAAACCATAAGGATAGAGTAAATGGGAGAGGAGGAATATAGTAGCCATGACAACGCACCTTTCAGATCTTCTACTGTGGGGAGCCTAAATGACCAACAGCTCATTTATTTTACTCTGAAATATACCAATGCATTTACACTGAGGCCACATTTCCCATAAGCTGCTCCTGGCCAAGTAGTAAGCTTTGTAGAAATACTAACACAGGCCAGGTCCTGGGAGATATGGACTTCTTTGAGAGGTGACTTTAGCTTGATGAATTTCATCAACTTTACTGAATTCTCTGAATTGTATTGCTACCTAAAACTCCTTCACTCAATTTTTCTTCCTTTCCTCACTCCTTCAAAATATCAAAACTGCAAACTGGTCTGACAGATCTCCCAGCCTCCATCAGGTCTCTCTCTTGCTTTTTCCTCACAGGCATTTCCTATGAGGAGTAATATTTCTGACTTATCCAAACAATCTTGGTGTCTGCCTCTTGCTACTGCTGCTGATAAGTTGCTTCAGTTGTGTCCAACTCTGTGCAACCCCAGAGATGGCAACCTACCAGGCTCCCTCGTCCCTGGGATTCTCCAGGCGAGAGCACTGGAGTGGGTTGCCATTTCCTTCTCCAATGCATGAAAGTGAAAAGTGAAAGGGAATTTGCTCAGTCGTATCTGACTCTTTGCGACCCCATGGACTACAGTCCACCAGGCTCCTCTATCCGTGGGATTTTCCTGGCAAGAGTACTGGAGTGGGGTACCATCACCTTCTCCGGTCTGCCTCTTAGATGACCTCAAACTAACACAAGATGAAAGAAAGGGTGGAAAACTTCAGAAAAGAAAAGAATACAGTCTTAACTCAGTAGATTTAACCTTAAGTTCTAAAAGCTAAAATCCTGCATAAAATGACAAAATATACAAGCTAATTCAGGACACACATCCATTGAAATGTGTGTAAGTTAGAGCCATGGGGTAGGTCAGAGAAGATAGTAGTTGTGATGTAACTAAAGCAAGACCATTTAGACCAAAACAATCTAAATAAAGAAAATTTGTAACCAGCTCCCATCTCCACTACATACAACCAGAAGAATGCTCCTCAGTCTCCCCAGAAGAGAGCACGTGTATCAGGCACTTAGCTGAGAACAAGGAGGAGGAGATATTTTAGAAATAATCTTTATTTCATCTCTTGAAATTGAATAGCAAGGTTTTCTGCACAGTAAAGAGTTGGAAAAAGACCAACAGACAGAGTGGGGTAGATACCGAGGCAGAGAGGGAAGGAAAGAAAGGAAAGAAGGAAGGAAGGAGGATAGATCACTTATCACTCTGAGATACTAGGTTTGGCAAATCTAGCAAATAAAAATGCAAGGTGGGCCATAAAATAATTTTACGTATAACAATGATTTTTAGTATAATATGTTACATGCAATGTTCAGGACACACTTCTGTGAGAAATGTATGTATTATTTATCTGAACTTCAAATTTAATGGGGCATTCTGTACTGCACCTTTATGAGGTACACCACAAATAAAGAGAAGGCCTTAAAGTTTTCCAGAAATAAACAGGTAAGAACTGGGTATAGGAATGGTGTCTCACTTTCTAAAAGCAACTACAAGAGATAAACAAAAGTTGAGCCATGTGTTTGAAATTCTGTGGGAAAAATTATATTCATCCTAGAGTTTCATGCCCTGACAAACCAAGTTAGGATATAAATTCTCAGACATGTGAAGTCTCAAAATATACCTCTAATAGCCATATGATATAAACTGAGCTTTGATCTAAATAAAATTGTGCTATTACCACACTGGGTAATCTGAGTAACTAAGAGAAACTGGGAGCAGTAAAAGACTCAAAGGGATAGAATGCTACAAATTGTAATATTCAGCCCTTTTGAGGAACTCCAGTGGCTCTGCCTCTTGGTGTCCATTCCCTCAGATAACTCCCTTTTGCACTGGACCAATGTCTGTCTGTATGACCAATACAATGGGACGGAAATTACAGTATGTCATGCACAAGCTTAGGTTACAAAAGGTTACAGTATCCTTTTAACTCAAAAATACTTGTGCCTATGTGTATGCTCTGGGGGTAATCAGCTGCCAAGCTTGAGAATACACAAAGTTTTGAGCATCCTTGAAATGTCCCATGTGGCAAAGAACTGAAGCTTCTCTCCAACAACCGCCTGAATAAGGCTTCTAAGAATTTGATTGTCCAATCCCAAATGAAGCTTCAAATGATGCAGCCCCACTTAACATCTCAACGGGATCTTCATGAGAGACGCTGAGCAAAACCAACCAGCTATGTGGGCTCCTGGATGCCTGACTTCCAGAAACTGTGAGATAACACATGTTTGCTGTTTTAGGCTACTAAATTTGAGGGTAGTTCATTTGGAACTACTTTGTTGTTACTGTTAGTTGCTAAGTCATGTATCACTCAGTCGTGTCTGACTCTTGGCGACCCCATGGACTATATGGTCCGTGGAATTCTCCAGGCCAGAATCCAAGAGTGGGTATAGCCTTTCCTTCTCCAGGGGAATCTTCCCCACCCAGGGATCAAACCCAGATCTCCCGCATTGCAGGCAGATTCTTTACCAGCTGAGCCACATGGGAAGTTCCTGTATAATCCTAAGGGATTTGATTTAGGTCATATCTCAATCAGTTCATTTCAGTTCAGTCGCTCGGTCGTGTCCAACTCTTTGTGAATGGTCTAGTGCTTTTCCTTACTTTCTTCAATTTAAGTCTGAATTTTTGCAATAAGGAGCTCATGATCTGAGCCACAGTCAGCTCCCAGTCCTATTTTTCTGACTGTACAAGCTTCTCCATCTTCGGCTGCAATGAATACAATTAATCCAATTTCAGTATTTTTGGTGATGTCCATGTGTAGAGTCATCTCTTCTGTTGTTGGAAGAGGCTGTTTGCTATGACCTGTGTATTCTCTTGGCAAAAGTCTGTTAGCCTTTGCCCTGTTTCATTTTTTACTCCAAGACCAAACTTGCCTGTTACTCCAGGTATCTCTTGATTTCCTACTTTTGCATTCTAGTCCCCTATGATGAAAAGGACATCTTTTTGGTGTTAGTTATAGGTCTTGTAGGTCATCATAGAACCATTCAACTTCAGTTTCTTCGGCATTAGTGGTTGGGTCATAGACTTGGCTTACTGTGATATTGAATGATTTTCTTTGGAAACAAATAGAGATCATTCTGTCATTTTTGAGACTGCACCCCCAAGTACTGCATTTCAGACCCTTGTTGATATGAGGGCTATAGTCATCTGCAAGAAAAATAAATGCAAAAAGGGAAAATGGTTGTCTGAGGAGGCCTTACAAATAACTGAGACGATAAGAGAAGCAAAAGGTAAAGGAGAAAAGGAAAGATATGCCCATCTAAATGCAGTTCCAAAGAATAGTAAGGAAAGATAAGAAAGCCCTTCTAAGTCATCAATGCAAATATAGAGGAAAACAATGCAATGGAAATAAACACTAGAGATGTCTTCAAAAAAATTAGAGATACCACGGGAACATTTCATGCAAAGATGGGCACAATAAAGGGCAGAAATAATATGTATGTAACAAAAGCAAAAGATATTAACAAGAGGTAGCAAGAATACACAGAAGAACTATTCAAAAAAAAGATCTTAATGACCCAGATAAACACGATTGTGTGATCAATCACCCAGAGCCAGACATCCTGGAATGCAAAGTCAAGTGGGCCTTAAGAAGCATCACTATGAACAAAGCTAGTGGAAGTGATGGAATTCCAGTTGAGCTATTTCAAATCCTGAAGGATGATGCTGTGAAAGTGCTGCACTCAATATGCCAGCAAATTTGGAAAACTCAGCAGAGGCCACAGGGTTGGAAAGGGTCAGTTTTCATTCCAAACCCAAAGAAAGGCAATGTCAAAGAATGTTCAAGCTACCACACAATTGTACCCATCTCACACGCTAGAAAAGTAATGCTCAAAATTCTGGGTTTCAACAGTACATGAACTGAGAGATTCCAGATGCTCAATCTGGATTTAGAAAAGGCAAAGGAGCCAGAAATCAAATTGCCAACATCTGCTGGATCATAGAAAAGGCAAGAGAGTTCCAGAAAACCATCTACTTCTGCTTTATTGACAAGCCAAAGCCCTTAACTATGTGAATGGCAACAAGCTATGGAAACTTCTTCAAGACATGGGGATATCCCTTACCTGCCTCCTGAGAAATCCTTATGCAGGTCTAGAAGCAATAGTTAGAACCAGACATGGAACAACAACTGGTTCAAAACTGTGAAAGGAGTACCTCAAGGCTGTATATTAAAGCCTGTTTATGCAGAGAACTTCATATGAAATGCCATACTGGATAAACCACAAGCTGGAATCAAAACTGCTTGGAGAAATATCAATAACCTTAGATATGCAGATAACACCACCCTTGTGGCAGAAAGTGAAGAGGAACTAAAGAGCCTCTTGATGAAAGTGAAAGAGGAAATTGAAAAACCTGGCTTAAACTCAACACTCAAAAACACAAAGATCATGACATTTGGTCCCATCACTTCATGCCAAATAAATGAAGAAAGAGTGGCAGACATTCTTGGGCTCCCAAATCATTGCAGATGGTGACTGCAGCCATGAAATTAAAAGATGCTTGCTCCTTGGAAGAGAAACTGTGACAAACCTAGACAGCATATTAAAAAGCAGAGACATTACTTTGCCACCAAAGGTCTGTCTAGTCAAAGCTCTAGTTTTTCCAGTAGTCATGTATGGATGTGAGAGTTGGACCATAAAGAAAGCTGAGCACCAAAGAGTTGATGCTTTTAAATTGTGGTGTTGGAGCAGACTCTTGAGAGTCCCTTGGACCACAAGGAGATCAAACCAGTCAATCCTAAAGGAAATCAGTCCTGAGTATTCACTGAAAGGACTGATGTTGAAGCGCAAACCCAATACTTTGGCCACCTGATGTGAAAAGCTTACTCACTGGTAAAGAACCTGATGCTGGGCAAGAATGAAGGCAGGAAGAGAAGGGGACGACAGAGGATGAGATGGTTGGAGGGCACCACCAACTCAAATGGACATGTGTTTGAGCAAGCTCCAAGAGCTAGTGAAGCCTGGCATGCTGCAGTCCACGTGGTCACAAAGAGTCAGACACAACAGAGTGACTGAACTGAACTGAAGCCATGTGCTACTGTTTGTGACCCCGCGGACTCTAACATTCCAGTATCTTCTGTCCTCTACTATCTTCTGGGTTTTGGTCAAATTCATGCCCATTGAGTTAGTGACGCTACCTAACCATCTGCCTAATAAAAACGTAACAATGCAGAATCTTAACTTCTCAAAATACAAAAACAGAAAGAGTAGTTTTATTTTTTAATTTTTGTTTAAAAAATATTCAAGGAAATATCTAAATGATTACAAAGTAGTTTTATCTGTAGAGAAGGACTCTAGATTTGTGAAAGGAGAAAGGAGATGATTATACTTTTTATTATAATTCTTTTTTATCACCCATCATTATAACTTTTTAATATTATTTGAATTTTTTTGAAATAAATAATATGTGTTATAATAGTACACAGATATTCATATGTAAAGAAAATGTAGCTGTTCAATGATTTTGTTTAAATATTTAACATGGATAAATTTTGTTAGCTCTTACTCTAGTAAGAAATCCACACACATACACATTGAAAAAACAAAAGAGACATAATCATATCTTATTAATAGCTATATATACAACAAAATGAGGTGTTCAATAGATTTCTGTTATTGTTTAGTTGCTAAATCACATCCAATTCTTTTGTGATCCCGTGGATTGTAGCCCACCAGGCCTCTCTGTCTAAGGGATTTCCTAGGCAAGAATACTGGAGTGGCTTGCCATTTCCTTCTCCAGGGGATCTCCCTGACCCAGGGATCAAACCCTCATCTCTTACATTGTAGACAGATTCTTGAACACAGAGCCACCTTTTTAATAGTTTTTGTTGTTGTTGTTAATACTATTATTTTTCATTGTGCAAAATGCTTAACACCCCATCTAACTGGCTCCAAGGGAGAAGAAAATCAGTATTGAATTGATTCAATAGAACAAAGAACAAAGTAGGGTAATTTTAAACTTGGTTTCAAAAAGATTGTCTCTATTATACAGGCAACCTTTTTTTTCTTTTCTAGTTTTTGATCACTTAGGTCACTGTTCCCCTCCATCAGCATAGATAATTTAGTTGAATTCATGTTTAGTTGAACCAGCAGTAGGGATCTAACAGAATGAGTTATTATCTTTCTCTCTTGGATCCTTGCCAAAACAATGTGTCTTCCTATTGAACACTGAAGCTCAGGCCAGTTTGGATACTGAAATAAAAATTCCACATGTTATTTCAGAAACAATGCTACTAATATTATTTCAGTGCAAATAGAAACAACACGATTTTTAAGCACCCCAACTAGAACATCACATCCCAAATCAATTTATAGGCTAACTTCAGACAAGCAGCATATAGATACCAATTTCTCTGACATTTAATTAGCAAAAGGCATGTTGACCAAGGCCATTGTTCAAAGATTTCTTAGTAAAATGCACATACCCCTAGAAAGCATAATACTTTAAGATAGCAACCCAAAGCCTAAAAATTATATGATTACTGCTGAAGAAAGAAGGCACTCATGGTAAAAGCACTGACTAGTACAGTGAGAGATGGATATAGAACTAGCTGTAATCAGAAATCCATGGGGAAGAGAAATTTCCAAAACTGCAAATAAGCAAGCATGACACCATGTTGTATACCAATTAGGTAAATTTTTTTAATATAGGCAAAGTGATTTTTTCTCCCACAAAGACCCTCTGTTGGAATTGTAAAGAAAAAAAATTCATTATGAGCTGGCAGACCAGGACTGACTGTGTGAAGACCTGTGATATAATACAAATACACACATCAAAAGTATGCATTTGTTAAAAAGCCTCTCCCAATACCATGCAATTCTGGTTCACTCCCTCTACCACGTTCTACACCACTTTCACCCAATAAATCCTAATCTTTAAAGTGCCGCACAGCTTTGAAATGTAAAGCCAATAATCTGAGAAAACTTCATAATTTGGAATGTCTGTGCTTTATTTCTGCACAGGCTTTTCTCAAGTGGAAGTTTACTGGTGGTCTGAGGCTCTAGATTTCCCACGATGCTATATGTTGCCTTTCCAGTTGCGTATGACAGATTGGCCATGTTTGTATATCTCTTCTCCCTTCAAAGGAACAATTAAAATGACCAGTCAGGGTCAGGAATATCTGTTATTTCTGGAATCTTTCTCCCTCACTTCAAATCAGTTCAGTTCAGTGGCTCAGTCGTGTCTGACACTTTGCGACCCCAAGATTCGCAGCACGCCAGGCCTCCCTGTCCATCACCAACTCCCAGAGTTCACTCAGACTCACATCCATCAAGTTAGGGATGCCATCCAGCCATCTAATCCTCTGTCGTCCCCTTCTCCTCCTGCCCCCAATCCCTCCCAGCATCAGAGTCTTTTCCAGTGAGTCAACTCTTCGCATGAGGCGGCCAAAGTACTGGAGCTTCAGCTTTAACATCATTCTTTCCAAAGAAATCCCAGGGCTGATCTCCTTCAGAATGGACGGGTTGGATCTCCTTGCAGTCCAAGGGACTCTCAAGAGTCTTCTCCAACACCACAGTTCAAAAGCATCAATTCTTTGGTGCTCAGCTTTCTTTATGGTCCAATTCTCACATCCATACATGACCACTGGAAAAACCATAGCCTTGACTAGACGGACCTTAGTCGGCAAAGTCATGTCTCTGCTTTTGAATATGCTCTCTATGTTGTTCATAACTTTTCTTCCGAGAGTAAGCATCTTTTAATTTCATGGCTGCAGTCACCATCTGCAGTGATTTTGGAGCCCCCCAAAAATAAAGTTTGACACAGTTTCCACTGTTTCCCCATCTATTTCCTATGGAGTGATGGGACCAGATGCCATGATCTTCATTTTCTGAATGTTGAGCTTTAAGCCAACTTTTTTATTCTCCTCTTTTACTTTCATCAAGAGGATTTTTAGTTCTTTTTCACTTTCTGCTATGAGGGTGGTGTCATCTGCATATCTGAGGTTATTGATATTTCTCCCTGCAATCTTGATTCCAGCTTATGTTTCTTCCAGTCCAGTGTTTCTCATGATATACTCTGCATAGAAGTTAAATAAGCAAGGTGACAATATACAGCCTTGACGTACTCCTTTTCCTATTGGGAACCAGTCTGTTGCTCCATGTCCCATTCTAACTGTTGATTCCTGACCTGCAAACAGATTTCTCAAGAGGCAGGCCAGGTGGTCTGGTATTCCCATCTCTTTCAGAATTTTACACAGTTTATTGTGATCCACACAGTCAAAGGCCTTGGCATAGTCAATAAAGCAGAAATAGATGTTTTTCTGGAACTCTCTTGCTTTTTCCATGATCCAGCAGATGTTGGCAATTTGATCTGTTTCCTCTGCCTTTTTCCAAAACCTCACTTCTGCAGAGTGCAATTACAAAATCACTTCAAGAGGCAGGAATAGAAAGTGAGAAAACACTGAGGACATTTTTTAAAAACATCAATCTATTATATTTGTTTGACTGTGTTTAAAAGGGAAATAAATACCTGAGAATCCACCACCCAAAGGAACAGCTAGTATTTGGCATCAACTTAAGTCTAACAGTATGGTTTCCCCATCAGTTCAGTTCAGTCACTCAGTTGTGTCCGACTCTTTGCAATCCCATGAATTGCAGCACACCAGACCTCCTTGTCCATCACTAACTCCCAGAGTTCACCCAAACTCATGCCCCTTGAGTTGGTGATGCCATCCAGCCATCTCATCCTCTGTCATCCCCTTCTACTCGTGCCCCCAATCCCTCCCAGCATCAGGGTCTTTTCCAATGAGTCAGCTCTTCACATGAGGTGGCCAAAATATTGGAGTTTCACCTTTAGCATCAGTCCTTCCAAAGAACACCCAGGATTGATCTCCTTCAGAATAGACTGGTTGGATCTCCTTGAAGTCCAAGAGACTCTCAAGAGTTTTCTCCGACACCACAATTCAAAAGAATTAATTCTTCAGCACTCAGCTTTCTTCACAGTCCAACTTTCACATCCATACATGACCACTGGTTTCTCCATCACCCTAATGCTTTTTTCTCTAACCCAAATTAACCATCATTTGAATACCATATTCATCTTTGAAAGTTAGTCACTCAATTGTGTTTCTCCAGGCAAGAATACTGGAGTGGGCAGCCATTATTCATCTTTACCTGGTATCTATTTTTATGTATTTTATTATATATATATAATTAATGTTTTAATTTTTAACTTTAGCATGCAATATTTAATCTTTTAGAACTTTTTTCATTGACTATTATGTTGCTAATGTTCATCCACATAGTTGCATACCACTGTTTCAAACTGCTATATAATATTCAAATATGTAACTTCATTTTACTTTCATATTTGCTTTTGACATGTTACCCCCAAAATCATCATTAAGGACCTATAAGTCACTCTTGGTAACTTCAGTATTTCAACGTGAAGCATATCCTGGCATAAGGTCTTTGAACGAAACATTACCTGATTCTCTCAACAGTTATATGGGGATTACTGACTGACTTACTCTCCATAAAAACTCAGGTAGAGAGAAGCCTTTTCATTGTATCTCTCTTTCATTAAAAACTACAAAAACAGCAATAAAAAGAGGTAAAACATCGATTTTTAGGCAACTCGGTGATTTCAATATTAGATTGTCTTTTGTTAACACACACACACAAAACAGTTACTTAATAATCTCTACTACCTGAAATGTGGTATCAGGCTTATGAGAGGTTAACAGGCAGGAAGGCCAGGGGTCTCCAAACGGAGGAAATAGCCTGCAAGTGTCAGACATTTTATCTCTCTTAAGCGGCAGGAAGAAACAAAACTAGCGATACTTTTTCCTTCTCTATACAAATTTAAAAGGAGGTTTCTCTTAAAATTCTGTGTTGCTATAATGACACCTAGTTTCACTTAAAGTTAACCATTGCCTTTTTCTTATGGAAATGTTTATCTTAAGCTATGTTAATGTACTATGTATTTGCCCCAAGCTCTGTCTTCAAGTCAGTTCCGCCTTTTGGGCTCAGACCTACCTGATAACCCAATATGTTATACTCCGATATTGTTCCTCTAATCTATGTAAATGAAACTATTTGTATGGTGATCTGCCCTTCTTCAAGATTCAAGTTAATCATTTTATGGCCCAAGATAAACCATTTAGAGCCAAGGTTATCCCAAAATACATCTTATGGGTGAGGGGCCTGGTGCCATTCTAAGTTTTGAGACATTCCTTTCTTTCATTAACAAACTGCTGGTGACTATATAACATCCAGCTAAAGACTAGCAGGGGGTACTCTTTCTGCCCCCTTCTGATGCCTATGTCAGAAGCTTTCTCTGTCTCCTTTATACTTTAATAAAACTTTGTTACACAAAAGCTCTGAGCGATCCAGCCTCGTCTCTGGCCCCGGATTGAATTCTTCTCCTCCGGGGGCCAAGAATCCCGGTGTCGTGATTCAACAACAACCTTTCACTTAAAGAGTTGAATCATTTTTTTAATGCAGCCCACTCTATGAAATCCTAGTTTGTAGGCTCTGCAATTATGATTAAACAACTATGAGCTGCTGTTTCTGAAATGACAAGCATTAAAAAGCTACACCAACCTCATGCCAATGTGGACCACTTCCAAATGATCTCATGTGCCAGTGGGCAGAGTGACTTAGTGGCCTGCATACACAGGACTCTAGCTCTCTCCTACTGGAGAGGTAGTCTTGCTAATCTTGATACCAAACAGGCCTTTTGATGAAATTAATTAACATTTCTCTCTGCCTCATACTGTTAAGTGAGATTTTAGAGGCCATCGTATGTTGGCCATCATTACAGAAGGCAGGATAAAGCCTTAGTTCTTAGGCTCTTTTCCTTCCCTCCAAATTACTGTACTTAGAGAAATACGTACTGCAGTGAGTGGGACACTGCCCTCTTTATACACTTCTTACTGAGCCAAGTGTGTTTCACACTCCTTGAGGCAGGTACTATTTGTCTAATTCTAATTTTAGACTAATGATGTTCTGTGTATAGAGAAGGGGAGGAAATAAAAGAGCTTTGGGTAAATTCAAGGAGCAGTTCCAGGTAGATTGTACAGAATAGGGCAAGCACACATAGCATAGGAGCTGAAAATCTGGGCCCGTGGCCTTGTCAGCAGGGTCCGGCTGTATGAGCTCCAGGAAAGCACTTATCATTAGGTTTTGCTTTCTTTAGTGGAAAATCTACAATGAATTGGGCTGCAATCAGTGGGATGATTTCTTTCCTTTTCCTTTATTTTAAAATAATTTTATTTATTTACTTATTTTTGGCTGCACTGGCTCTTCGTTGCTATAGGAGTTTTCCTCTAATTGTGGTGAGTGGGGGCTACTCTAGTTGTAGTTTACAGGCTTCTCATTGTCGTAGCTTTTTCTGTTATAGAGCACAGACTGTAGTTCATGTGGGCTCAGAAGTTGTGGCTCCTGGGCTCTAGAGCACAGGCTCAATAGTTGTGGTATACAGAGTTAGGTGCTGTACAGCCTGTGAAATATTCCCAGACCAGGGATCAAACTTGTGTCTCCTGCATTGGAAGGCTGATTCTTTGCCACTGAGCCACCAGGGAAGCCCTTTTTTTCTTTTTACTGAGACACTGTACCTACAGTCTGTCTCCTTTCAGGCCCTTGAACATGAAATGCTCCTTCTCAGTGACTTCAGAAATACTGTGTCATCTCCCCGACCTAGTTCCAGATTCTTCCCTCTCACTCTTCCCTTTCTCATTATTACACCCTCCTCATCCATCAGATCCCAGCTCAACAAGCACGTCCTAAGGAAAAGTTTCCCTACTTCAGTTCAGTTCAGTCACTCAGTCGTGTCGGACTCTTTGCAACCCCATGAATCGCAGCACACCAAGCCTCCCTGTCCATCACCAACTCCCAAAGTTCACTCAAACTCACGTCCATCGAGTTAGTGATGCCATCCAACCATCTCATCCTCTATCGTCTCCTTTTCCTCCTGCCCTCAATCCCTCTCACTATCAGTCTTTTCCAATGAGTCAGCTCTTCGCATGAGGTGGCCAAAATACTGGAGTTTCAGCTTTAGCATCATTCCTTCCAAAGAAATCTTCAGTGCTCAGCTTTCTTCACGGTTCAACTCTCACATCCATACATGACCACAGGAAAAACCATAGCGTTGACTAGATGGATCTTTGCTGGCAAAGTAATGTCTCTGCTTTTCAATATGCTATCTAGGTTGGTCATAACTTTTCTTCCAAGGACTAAACGTCTTCTAATTTCATGGCTGCAGTCACCATCTGCAGTGATTTTGGAGCCCCCAAAAATAAAGTGTGACACCATTTCCACTGCTTCCCCATCTATTCCCATGAAGTGATGGGACCAGATGCCATGATCTTCATTTTCTGAATGTTGAGCCTTAAGCCAAATTTCTCACTCTCCTCTTTCACTTTCATCAAGAGGCTTTTTAGTTCCTCTTCACTTTCTGTCATAAGGGTGGTGTCATCTGCATGTATGACATTATTGATATTTCTCCTGACTTGCCCTTAGCTATATGTTCCCATGGCACTTCCTTCACCTTCACTACGCTTAGTATTTGCTGTTGCTAATGTTCAGTCACTAAGTCATATCCAACTCTTCGTGACCCCATGGACTGTAATATCCCAGGCTTTCTTGTCCCTCACCATTTCTCAGAGTTTGGTCAAATCCATGTCCATTGAGTTAGTGATGCTATCTAACCATCTCATCCTCTGCCTTCTCCTTTGGCCTTCAGTCTTTTCCAGCATCAGGATCTTTTCCAATGAGTTGTCAGATTGCTAAAAATTGCATGCTTATGCCAACATAGATTTCAGTTGCTTTCAACAAAGAGAAGATACTAATTAGTAGAATAATCTTTGTTTCCCAGTTTGAAAGATTACTGTGATTGCTTTCCTCTAGTGCCATGCTAGGCTTTAATGGTTTTAAAGATTAATTGACAGCATGTGAAAGCCAACTAGCCAATTAATGGCTGCATGTCACCTAAGTGCCCTAAAGAATGTGTTCACATTGCTTAGGTAGCTAGGTTTGATGCATTGCTTTATACTTGTTTTTCTCATTGCCATGTGTATCTTCAATATATCTTTTCTCCTTATATAGACTGTGAGCCACATATCAGTACCTCCTGATAACTAATTTGTAAATTAACATATATTATCTATGTTTAGTAGTAAAAGTCTTAACAATACCAATCAAAATTTTCTAGCACTTCAAAAAATATTATATTTTTCATTTTCTATATCAATTTCATGTCTAAATTATATCTTCTGGCAAATTTTAAAATGAAGATTAATCATATGAAACCTGCTTATTCAGAGAGTTGTATGATGTGGAACAAAACATCTGGATCTTAAAAGTGTTTTTTTTTTTAATAGAAAAAAATTACAGAACTTTCTAGCCAAATATTGGGAAATGTTTTGAGTTTGGAGCATCTTTTTGCTACAGCTTACTTAAATCCTCTTACTGACTATATATTATTTTTTTCATGATTATAAGCAGCTGAAAAACATTTACATTTCAATTTGATTTAATGGATAATGGTAAGCATTTGGGGGATTGCCCCATGTGTTAGTCACTCAGTCATGTCCAACTCTTTGCAGCCCTATGGACTGTAACCCACCAGGCTTGCATTCTTCAGGCAAGAATACTGGAGTGGGTAGCCATTCGCTTCTCCAGGGGATCTTCCTAACCCAGGAATTGAACCCAGGTCTACTACATTGCAGGAGATTCTTTACTGTCTGAACCACCATGGAAGCCCATTTGCTCCCAGGCATGCTTTATTTTATTTTGTCCGCTTCATTTTTCTTTAAACCCTAATTCCTCAACTATTTTATTTGTTATCTTCTAATGAATTTGATCCTGGAAGCTGCTTAAATTTCTTTGGAGAAAAACTGTAAAATGAAAATAAATGAATGCACAAATTAATTAATAGTAAATCCAAAAACATTTTCTATAAGTAAATTATCTCATTCTATAGTAAAAATCACTGAAATACAGGGGAGAACTCATCTATTTCATGAATTCCACTTCCTTGAGCTTCCAATTTTCCCCAGGAGATACTTTAAGCTTTTAAAAGGTCCCAGGACATGAAATAGTCATATGCAAATAACCAGTGAATAACCATTGTAGCTGTTAATTTCAATATGCCAAAATATTAGATTTACATCTCTCTATGGATATCAGCATTTTAAAAGAGGAATGACATCCCTGATTTCATTCTATTAAGGCATTTAAAGTAAGCAGTCCCACACTGCTCTCTAATCACTTGGCAAAGAAGAGGGTTTAGTTATGCAGTCACAGGCTGAAATCCCTTGTTTCTCTCAATGAATGAATGGCACTGCAAAGAGAAATGTTGGGCAGGCCAAGGACTGCTAACCATTGCAAATCTCTGAAAGACTTGCTATTTCTTCATGCAACAAAGGGAACTCTGTATTGAACTCCATGTCTGTGGTGGTTTTACCCGGCTACAACACTTACTTGCCTTAAATCTTTCTGTTGCACACTTGCTATTCATTCCCCCTGGAGCAGTATACCTTGGCTGATTGGAATAGCAAAATCCTCTGTCTTGTTTCATAGAAGTAAATCATCTCCATATCGTTATCCCAGTCACTGCCCCGTAGAAAGACTTCTGAAACAAGCCCATGGAACACAACAGGATAAAGGGTACATTCACTGGATTGTTAATGGGTGTAAAGGAAAGAACATCTGGGCCCCAGCTAGTTCTACTTCTGGCATTAACTGGCCATGACCTTTAAGGCTATTGTTTGGCTTCTTTAAGCCTCAATTTCCTTACCTGTAAAGTAAAAGAAGTTAGTCTGTGGTACAGGTCAAAAAGGACAAAGTCAGAAAACTTTAATGTGTGTTAATTCTCCTAGTGATCTTATTAAAATGCAGTTCCTGATTCAGTTGATCTGAGATGGGGTCCAAGGTTCCAAATTTTTAGCAATCTGGGGTGATGTTAATTTTGTTGAACTAGGAACTACATTTGAAGAGTTAGGGAGAGAATCACAAAAATTCTTTGACTTCATTAGAGCACCTAATTGAAAAGTAACATATAAATAAATGAAAACTTCTTTCAATATTTATATTGAAATTGTTTTTCATTTACTGTGTTTTTAGGTGATGCTTAATTGAACTTAGTTGAAAGTTATTCCTTTTTGTCTCCTTAATAGTCCTTTGCCATCAAAAAAATAAAAATAAAAATAATGTGTATTCAATAGCATGTGCCATGTGCTGACTCCTACTATGTCCTGTAAACAATTAAACTGTTAGAGTAATCACATGACAAAACTTGAGTCAAACCCGTCTTCCAACAGTGATATTTCTTAGGACCTCTGACAAAAACAATGAACTAGAGAACTCCAACAAAGCTGCTTTCATTGAAATTCCGGTTGTATCATTGCTATGCTCTGAAGAACTAGACTAACCATCTTATTTAGAAACAAAGGGTTTAAAAACATATCTAAAAGAAAACTTAGGGAAACTGAAATGCTCTAGTAGGCTATACACATTTAGGACTTAGAAAGAAATGCCCTTTCCAGGGCTAACGCTGGAGATAACAGAGGCAGGCCCATCCAGGGAACCTCCTGAGGCAGGAGGACCTCCCTCTACCTGCCAAGGTAAAGGAACTGGAGACTCATTCCCTATGGACTGAAACTCCAAGATGAGATCAGTAGGACAATTAAGGCAGGAGTCTGGGCCCTGGCCAGACCACATACCTCTCATTCCTGAAGTCAAGAGACCTCCCTGACAACACATGCACATAAAAGGCTCTTTGGAGGCCAGAGGGGAGTTATGTCAAGGGATGTTCCCTACCCATATGCCTTTTTGGTAATACCCACTTTGGTTAACGATGGATGTATACACATGGGAAGGTTCTAAGATATATCAAATATGGACTGTGAGGCAAATCAAAGTGATTGGCCAAAGGAAACCCAGAAGAAATGCTCTGTCAAAATGATTCAAACTGCCATGAGGGCTTGACCTGGCACTCTCCTTTTGAGTCTGCCTTTGTATGTATCCACACGTACTATACTCTTTTTCCTCATAATAAATACTTGACTTGTTTCACTACTTTCTATCTTTGTGGAAATTCATTTCTGCAAAGCCAAAGGGCCAAGGCCCTTGTCACTGACCACTGGTCTAGTGCCTAGGATCTGATGCTTTCACTGCCACTACCCAGCCTCAATCTCCAGCTGGAAACCCAAACCTTGCTCCAAGCCTTTGCAGGCCATTGCTGCTCAAGATCACTCCCAGTCTCCTTTGCATAATATATTTTCATTCTAGAAGCAGATTCAAGGCCAAGTTTCCATTGCACTTGCATGTTTAGCTCTGACCCATTATAAATGACCACACAACCACTTTTTCTGCGTGTCACCAAAAACTCATTTCCAAAAGTATTATTTGGGAAAAAAAATATAGAACTCTTTATTCATAGTTCACTTAGTAAATTAACAGACTCAAATTAAAAGACTATATATGTATAATGATTCCTAAGTTCCTTTTAGCAAAAAAAAATAAGGTACAACTATAAAAGAATGTAATGGATTATTTATAAAACTCTGTTTCAGTAGTAAAACTGCCATCCTATGTGTTACTCCAGAACTATCCTTGTACTATTCCTAAAGTAATTCCTACTTACTCTTTCATTTCTAGCACAAGCTGGAATCAAGATTGCTGGGAGAACTATCAATAACCCCAAATGTGCAGATGACACCACTTTTATGGCAGAAAGCAAAGAACTAAAGAGTCTCTTGATGAAAGTGAAAGAGGAGAGTGAAAAGGCTGGCTTATAACTCAACATTCAGAAAACTAAGATCATGGCATCTGGTCCCATCACTTCATGGCAAATAGATGGGGAAACAGTGAGAGACTTTATCTTTGGGGGCTCCAAAAATCACTGCAGATGGTGACTACAGCCGTGAAACTAAAAGACACTTGCTCCTTGGAAGAAAAGGTATAACCAAAATGGATGGCATATTAAAAAGCAGAAACATTACTTTGCCAACAAAGGTCTGTCTAATCAAAGCTATGGTTTTTCCAGTAGTCATGTATGGATGTGAGACTTGGACCATTAACGAAAGCTGAGCACCAACAATTTATGCTTTTTAACTGTGGTGTTAACTCTTGAGAGTCCCTTGGACTGCAAGGAGATGTAACCAGTCCATCCTAAAGGAAATAAGTCCTGAATATTCATTGGAAGGACTGATGCTGAATCTAAAACTCCAATACTTTGGCCACCTGATGCAAAGAGCTGATTCATTGGAAAAGACCCGACTCATTGGAAAAGACCCTGATGATGGGAAAAATTGAAGGTGGGAGAAGAAGGGGTCAACAAGAGATGTGATGGTTGGATAGTATCACTTAATGGACATGAGTTTGAGTAAACTCTGGGAGTTGGTGATGAACAGGGAGGACTGTGGTGCTGCCGTCCATGGGGTCGAAAAGAGTTGGACACGACTGAGTGACTGAACTGAACTGAACTGACTTTTTCATTTCTTATTCTGTTGGGGGAATGTGTAATTTCCTCAATTCTGTCTTGCCACAGCAAAAATTTGAAGCGATGGATGGACCCAGTGTTACACCTCAGTTTTATTGGCAAGCAAAGAAAAATACATCCTTGAGGTGTGAGGGTAGGTGATTCAAAAGACAAGAGACTAGAAACCCCCAGCTCAATTTTGGCTCCTCTTTTTATATGTTTTTTCTCCCCTCTCTGAGCCTGCCCTGTGTAAACGGGGCTAGCCAGGAGAGCTGTTTGTTTTACCTGAGGTCCTCACTCCTTGGTCCTAAGACCTTCCTTTGATCTATTTCACAGGGTTTTCCCTTCTGTGTCTTTTAGCCACCACCATTTTGGACTCCTTTTTCCTATTCTAACTACATAAAAATTCCATCCCTATTACAATCAGATTTACTCCTTAAACTGACATCTCACAAACCTTCTGAGGCCACAGAGATCTGGGTGTATTTATGTAAAGCACAAGATGAGGAAATTCCTATTTCTGCCTTTCCACTTATTCATTCACTTATCAAATATATAAAAACCCTAATTTTACATCAGGCAATGTAATAGGTGCTAGAAAAAAAGTTTATGTCTTGATTTTCATTTTTCACCAAGTTCTTGACATGGATTTCATTCAATCTCAGATGCCCTCATGGAATATATGATAATAACCTGATTTGGCAAATGAGGTACAAGTTTTTCCAGGAAAGTGACTTTTTTCATAGCAGCAGAATGTGAACTCTTACCTATATCTTATAAAGCAGAACTTTGTTCTTAAACCTCAGATTCTTCCTACTTCACACACTCAGTTTCTTAACTTAGAATTATAGCATTCATGTCAACTTTTGCAAAAACATTTTTTTTTTACTGTAACATATAGCAGTACACAAGAAAGTATCTGAGAAGCCCAAGCAGCATGTGTTACTAGCACTCTAAAGCAGCCCATTTTTCTTAGGGCTGTGTAGCAAAAGTTAAATCCATAGCACAAGGAGCTCAGCTGAGTGCTCTGTGATGACCTAGATGGGTGGGAAGAGGTGGGGTGGGAGAGAGGTTCAAGAGGGAAGGGATATATGTTTACATAGAGCTGATTCACTTTGTTGTACAGCAAAATTCAATATGAAATTGTAAAGCAATTATAATACAATAAAAATTATATGTGGAATCCAAAAAGAAATGATAGAAATAAGCCTACTTACAAAATAGAAAGAGACTCACAAACTCAGAAAATGAACTTAGGGTGGCTGAGGGTAAGGGATAGTTAGGGACTTCGAGAAGATCATGTAAACATTCAAAGATTCAATCAATTCAGTTGCTCAGTTGTGTTCAACTCTTTGCAACCCCATCAACTGCAGCACACCAGGCTTCCCTGTCCATCACCAACTCCTGGACCTTTCTCAAACTCATGTCCATCCATTCAGTGATGCCATCCAACCATCTCATCCTCTGTCATCCTTCTCTCCTCCTGCCTTCCATCTTTTCCAGCATCAGTGTCTTTTCTAATGAGTCAGTTCTTCACATCAGGTGGCCAAAATATTGGAGTTTCAGCTTCAGCATCAGTCCTTCAAATGAATATTCAGGACTGATTTCCTTTAGAATGTACTGGTTTGATCTCCTTGCAGTCCAAGGGACTCTCAAGAGTCTTCTCCAACACCACAGTTCAAAAGCATCAGTTTTTCTGTGCTCAGCTTTCTTTAATGGTCCAAGTCTCACATCCATATATGACTACTGGGAAAACCATAGCTTTGACTAGATGGAACTTTGTTGGCAAAGTAATGTCTCTGTTTTTTAATATGCTGTCTAGGTTGGTCATAACTTTTCTTTGAAGGAGCAAGTGTCTTTTAATTTCATGGCTGCAGTAACCATCTGCAGTGATTTTGGAGCCTAAGTAAATAAAGTCTGTCACTGTTTCCACTGATTCCCCATATATTTGCCATGAACTGATGGGACTGGATACCATGATCTTCATTTTTTGAATGCTGAGTTTTAAACCAGCTTTTTCACTCTACTCTTTCACTTTCAAGAGGCTCTTAAGTTCCTCTTGCTTTCTGCCATAATGGTGATGTCATCTGTATATCTGAGGTTATTAATATTTCCCCTGACAATCTTGATTCCAGCTTGTGCTTCATCCAGCCCGGCATTTCACATGATGCTCTCTGTATATAAGTTAAATAAGCACGGTGACCATATATAGTCTTGACTTTCTCCTTTCCCAATTTGGAACCAGTCCATTGTTCCTTCTCTGGTTCTAAATGTTGCTATATTTAAAATTAATAATCAACACTGCTATATTTGAAATGAATAATAAATAAGGACCTACTGCATAGCACATGGAACTCTGCTTAATGTTTTGTGCCAGTCTCAGTGGGAGAGGAGTTTGGGGGAGAATGGACACACGTGTACATATGACTGAGTTCCTTAGCTGTTCACCTGAAACTATCACAACATTGTTAATGTGCTATACTCCAATACAAAATAAAAAGTTTAAAGTTTGGAGCAACAACAAAAGAACAATGAAAATGAGAAAAAAAGAACTAAGGAAATGTTAAAAAAAAGAGAGAGAGAGAGGTTTTCTCTCCATTCTATATGAAACATACAGGAATACTTTTCACATAAACAGCATCTACTCTTTGGAGTAGATCAACATTTTTCTAGTGAATCTTGCTCAAGCCTGTGACTCTCTCCAGTCCCCCTTGAGTGTTATGTATTAAACAATGTAGAGAAGAGAAAACCAATACAAGTTGCTTAACCTATTTTGAAAATACTTTAAAAATATGATGCAGTTTTTGGAGGGATCATTTGTATACCTTTAAAAATATGATATTAGCTTTATTCATCAAGTTCTCTTCCTTTTGCCTCCACAGAAAAGCTGAGCACAGAAAGACTTATTTACATACAAACCCAGAGATGCTGTGTGCATTATCTTGGCTCAGTCAGCTGTACAAGGGGGAAATGTACTTTCTCCAACTAAAGATGACCTTCGCCAGGGGGTGTAAATCACCACTTATATGGATAATATCATGATGTGCAAACACAGTCAATCTTTAACTAAATTTGCTTACTCTTTAAGACATTACCTATGCATAATACCTGTTCTCTCAGTAATTCTAAACAATACATATTTAGGCTTCCTTTGTGGCTCAAGAGTCTGCCTGCAAAGCAAGAGACAGAGATTCAGTCCCTGGGTCGGGAAGATTGCCTGGAGGAGGGTGTGGTAATCCACTTCTGTATTCTTGCCTGGAGAATCCCATGGACAAAAAAGTCTGGTGGGCTACAGTCCATGGGGTCACATAGAGTCAGACACAACTGAACAACTAACATACAACTCCCAGTAATTCTAAACTCCAATAAATATTTATTGAATGTCTACTGTGTATGCAGAAATCTCCTAGACTCAGTAAGAACAAAGAAGGCAATAAAACCATAAGAAGACATAGAAATGATTAAATGAGAGTAATAAAAAAAGCTTTTTTAAAAAATTCTTTGTAAATGAAAAAGGTCTAGAAACTTAATTTTGTAAAAGTTTTATTTTCTTAAGCCTAAAAGGAAATATAATTTAAACCATATTAATATATACCTTGTTCAAGGAAAAAAGTTTCAAGTCTTGAATCAAAGACATGTTTATTATACTTGCGAACTACCTGGTATCTGTATTGTTTCAATTACTGCCTTGAAGAAAAACTCATCTGGTTTATGCTACAATATTTTATAGAATCTAATCTCTTGCCTACAGAGAGAAATAGTCTTTAAATACAAAAGGTAGTCTTCAGAAGCATTCATTAAGACAAAGCAAATGCAAACTTGGTCTAATAGCTAAAGACTTTTTGACTTTTTAAGATGTTCAATTGAACATTTAAAAGGTTTAGTCTCATATCAGTTCTAGAAAGCCCCCCTGGGGCAGGCTTAAGTAACTATGCCATTAGGCACTCAGCTGCAAATTGCCTATTAAGTCTGACTGAAACTGTAAAATTGCTTTTCACAATGCAAATTAATGTAAATAAGAACAATTGGTTACACATATCACAGGCTATCAAATTGTCGACAGATGATGCATACTCCCCTCCCCCACTCAGAAATAGCATTACTTTACAGTTATATTTAGTAGGTTTTAACAGGCTTGGGTATCCTATGATAAATTCCACAAATTTATTGTAAGCAGTACATGTGTCCTATGTATGTTATCTATTATTTGAAATATAAACCTGTTTTTACCTATGTCTGAGGGTATTTACTGGAGAAGGAAATGGCAACCCACTCCAGTATTATTGCCTGGAAAATCTCATGGATGGAGCCTGGTAGGCTAGAGTCCATGGGGTCACAAAGAGTTGGACACGACTGAGCAACTTCACTTTATATTCAGATTCAGTGGATATACTACAACATAATCCATTTAGCCTCAGTTCTTCAGTTACAGTAGCACCATTCAGTTACTTAACATTATTAAAGACATTTACCTATTTTTAACAAGTGTATTATAAGAAAGAAAAAATACAAGATTATAAGAACGGTATTAAATCTCTGAATAGTAATATATAGAGAAACCTTATTTCTATTATGTTTATGATTATTGTTTTAGAAATTTACAAGTTATTTAACCTTTTAAACCCTTAGTTTCCATATCTGTCAAATGAAAGTAACAGTATACAACTAATAGAAAAGAGATTTCATACTGTAATCTGTAATTACAAAGTGGAATGAGTGAGACTTGTAAGATGTCCCCAGAAAAAACATATTCTTAACCCACTTCCATTCAAGTACAATCTGTGGCATCTTAGGAGTTTTGACCATCTCCTAATGTAAATCTGAAAAAAAGTAGCCTTGCATCTCAGTGTAAAAATACTTGCCACTATTGTCTTATTCTTAAACTTTTAAGGTCTCAGACAAAAGATGAAATAAAAATAACTTTAATTTTAATATTCTATTACAATATCTATGAACCTATCAATTAATCAACAGCTATTTTTAAGATTCTCCTATCATTACCACTGTACTAAGATAAATATGAGATCAGCCTCAACTTCATTTTGAAAAGAGAAAGTATGAAAACAACATGGAAGTATAAGTGTATGACTTCAATCTAAAATGAGTAGAAGATGGCGGAGGAATAGGATGGGGAGAACATTTTCTCCCTCACTACTTCATCAAAAGAACATTTCAAAGCTGAGTAAATTCCACAAAACAACTTCTGACTGCTGGCAGAGGACATCAAGCATCCAGCAAAGCAGATCACTGACTTCAAAACCAGGTAGGAATTAATATATATGACGAAGATAGAGACAAGGGAGGTAGGGAGGAAGCCCCGTCCTGGGAAGGGGAATCCCGTCCTGGGAAGGGAATCCTGTCCCAGGAAGAGACTCTAAAAAGAGAGATTTCCTAAAATTGGGGAATATTCTCACAGCTGTGTATGGGGCGAGCCCTGGAAGCACAGAGGGCAACATAACAGGAAGGAAGAATAAATAAATAAAAATAAATAAATAATTAAAACCAACAGATTATGAATTCAACAGTATAACCCCCAGCGGATAAGCAGCGCAAACGCCTGCGTCTGACAGCAGTGGGGGTTGGGCAGGGAGGAGCGCGCCCGCAACAGTGCTTTCTAAGAATTGGGCCGCCGGGAGACGTAGGCTGCAGGGCTTTTCTGGAGAATCGGGGTGTAACGGGGCCAGAATCGGGTCCACGTGTGGCTAGAAAGAGCTATCTTGGTCTAGCAAACCAGACTGTGGGATAGCTAACACGCGAAACACTGGAACATAAGACGCCGACAGGCCCGCGCACAGAACAAAGGACGGATCAGCAATAGACGGCTGCAGACCATCCCCCTCCGGCGACAGGCAGCCAGAGCCTTACTGTCACCAGAGCCTTAAGTGCTGGAAGGGGCAATCGCAGCTCAAGAGTGACATTACCTACCAAATTGCAAGCAGATTTCTTTGCTATTGAGACTGCTGGGGGCCCTGAACAGTTATCATCTGCCTGAGAAAGAGCCCCGGCAGAGCTCCCAGAAAACTGAGCGACCCGGAAGCCCAGAAGTCGCAATAGCGCGCACCAAACTCCCTAGCCACTCGGACCTGGGAAGGGAACAAAGCCCCTGTTCAAACAAATCCAAGTCTCAGAGGGCTTCCTGACCGCAAATCCGGAGCACCAAACCTGAGCAACATAGACCAGGGAAGTGCATGAAGCATAGGGCAGGCCCCACAAGGTTATCCCAAGGAGCGAGAAGGGGCAAGCCCAGTGCAGAGACCACCCTCCCTGTGTTAAGACGGAAATCAGACACGGAAGGGACCAGCAAACAGAGGAAGTCAAATAGAGGGAACTGCCTTGGTAGCGACCCCACACAGTCTACAACGACAGAGAAAGTGCCAGATATACCGTTACTACTTTTATGATCAATTTTTTTTGGGGGAATGATGTGGAAGCGTGATTTTTTTTTTTAAGAATTTTTTTCTTTCTTTAAAAAAGTGTTTTTTTCTTTTTAAATGTTTTCTCTTTTCTTTTTCATTTTTTTCTAAACTTGCTTAAATTTTTGTCTTCTATATTTCTATTTATTATTTTTATAACCTATTATTACTTTTCAAAAAAAACCCTATCTTTAAAGCAAACACCATATATAGTCCTATTGGTGGTGGAAGTTATTTTTAATAATTCTGGAGTCTTTTATTCTATTTTATTTTTTTCTCAATTTTTTTTTAAATTTGTCTCTCCATCTTCTTCTTATCTTTAATATTTTATCTTTGAAAATCCAATCTCTACTCCAGATTTTTAATTTCAACATTTTGGTACTTGTTGCCAATTTTGTACTTTTAAAAACCTAATGTTCAGTACCCAATTTTACATGAGTGCGAGACTACTGGCTTGACCACTCTCTCCTCCTTGGGAATTTCTCTTTTCTCCACCAGGTGGCTTTTGTCTTCTCCCCTCCCCCCTCCTCTTCTCTACCCAACTCTATGAATCTCTGTGTGTTCCAGAAGGTGGAGAAGTCTCAGGGAACTGGTCACTGGCCGGATCTGTATCCCTCCTTTGCATCTCCCTCTTTTATCCTCCTGTCCACCTCTATCTACTTCCTCCCTCTCCTCTTCCATGTATAACTCTGTGACCACCTCTGAGAGGTCCAGACTTTGAAGCGCACACAAGAAAGTGGTTACGGGCTAGCTTGCTTTTTCCTCTTTTGATTCCACCTTATCCCATTCCACTCACCTCTAACTACCCCCCTCCCTCTTCTCTCCTCCAAGTAACTCAGCGATCCTCTAGGGACGACCCTCAAAGTGGAGAAACCTATCATCATTAACCCAGATGTTTTAACATTAGTGCTGAATAGATGGAGAAATCATGAGGCTATTGTAAAAATAAATCTGAAAACCAGAATCAGGAGGCTTAAGTCCAAATCCTGAGATCAAAGAATTCCTGAATACAGGGAACATTATCCAATAAGAGCTCATCAAACGCCTTCATACCTATACTGAAATTAAGCACCGCCCAAGGGCCAACAAGCTCCAGAGCAAGACATATCACACAAATTCTCCAGCAACACAAGAACAAGCCCCTGAGCTTCAATACACAGGCAGCTCAAAATACTCCAAAACCATTGACGTCCCATGACCCATTACTTGACACTTCACAACACTCCAGAGAGAGGAAATCCAACCCCACCCACCAGAACTTCAACACAAGCCTCTCTAATCAAGAAACTTTGACAGGCCACTGATATAACCCCAAACACAGAGAGGAAGCTCTATAATAAACAGAATTCCACAAATTCCCAGAATATAGAAAAGTCAGCCCAAACGCAGCAATATAACCAGGATGAAGAGACAGAGGAATACCCAGCAGGTAAAGGAACAGGAGACACGCCCACCAAACCAAACAAAGAGGAAGAGATAGGAAATCTACCTGAGAAAGAATTCCGAATACTGATAGTGAAAATGATCCAAAATCTTGAAATCAAAATGGAATCACAGATAAATAGCCTGGGGTCAAGGGTTGAGAAGATGCAAGAAAGGTTTAACAAGGACCTAGAAGAAATAAAAAAGAGTCAACATATAATGAATAATGCAATAAATGAGATCAGAAATACTCTGGAGGCTACAAATAGTAGAATATCAGAGGCAGAAGATAGGATTAGTGAAATAGAAGATAAAATGGTAGAAATAAATGAATCAGTGAGGGAAAAAGAAAGACGAATTAAAAGAAATGAAGACAACCTCAGAGACCTCCAAGACAATATGAAACGCACCAACATTTGAATTATAGGAGTCCCAGAAGAAGAAGACAAAAAAGAAAGACCATGAGAAAATACTTGAGGAGATAATAGTTGAAAACTTCCCTAAAATGGGGAAGGAAATAATCACCCAAGTCCAAGAAACCCAGAGAGTGCCAAACAGGATAAACCCAAGGCGGAACACCCCAAGACATATACTAATCAAACTAACAAAGACCAAACACAAAGAACAATTATTAAAAGCAGCAAGGGAAAAACAACAAATAACACACAAGGGGATCCTCATAAGAATAACTGCAGATCTTTCAATAGAAACTCTACAGGCTAGGAGGGAATGGCAAGACATACTTAAAGTGATGAAAGATAATAACCTTCAGCCAAGACTACTGTACCCAGCAAGGGTCTCATTCAAATATGAAGGAGAAATCAAAAGCTTTACAGACAAGCAAAAGCTGAGAGAATTCAGCACCACCAAACCAGCTCTCCAACAAATACTAAAGGACAGACTTTAGACAGGAAACACAAAAGGACGTATAAACCTGAACCCAAAATAATAAAGTAAATGGCAACAGGAGCATACTAATCAATAGTTACCTTAAATGTAAATGGGTTGAATGCCCCAACCAGAAGGTAAAGAATGGCTGAATGGATACAAAAACAAGATCCCTATATATGCTGCTTACAAGAGACCCACCTCAAAACAACGGACACATGCAGACTGAAAGTGAAGGGCTGGAAAAAGATATTCCATGCAAATAAAGACCAAAAGAAAGCAGGAGTAGCAATACTCATATCCAATAAAATAGACTTTAAAACAAAGGCTGTGAAAAGGGACAAAGAAGGCCACTACATAATGATTAAAGGATCAATCCAAGAAGAAGATATAACAATTATAAATATGTATGCACCCAACATAGGAGCACCGCAATATGTAAGACAATTGCTAACAAGCATGAAAGGGGAAATTAATAATAACACAGTAATAGTGGGAGACTTTAATATCCCACTCACACCTATGGACAGATCAACTAAACAGAAAATTAACAAAGAAACGCAAACTTTAAACGATACAATAGACCAGTTAGACCTAATTGATATCTATAGGACATTTCACCCCAAAACAATGAATTTCACCTTTTACTCAAGTGCACACGGAACCTTTTCCAGGATAGATCACATCCTGGGTCATAAATCTAACCTTGATAAATTCAAAAAAATCGAAATTATTCCAAGCATCTTCTCTGACCATAATGCACTAAGGTTAGATCTCAATTACAGGAGAAAACCTATTAAAAATTCCAACATTTGGAGGCTGAACAACACCCTTCTGAATAATCAACAAATCACAGAAGAAATAAAAAAGAAATCAAAATATGCATCGAAATGAATGAAAATGAAAACACAACTACACAGAACCTATGGGACACTATAAAAGCAGTGCTAAGAGGGAAGTTCATAGCAATACAGGCATACCTCAAGAAACAAGAAAAAGTCAAATAAATAACCTAACTCTACACCTAAAGCAACTAGAAATGGAAGAAATAGAGAACCCCAGAGTTAGTAGAAGGAAAGAAATCCTAAAAATTAGGGCAGAAATAAATGCAAAAGAAACAAAAGAGACCATAGCAAAAATCAACAAAGCAAAAAGCTGGTTCTTTGAAAGGATAAATAAAATTGACAAACCATTAGCCAGACTCATCAAGAAACAAAGAGAAAAAAATCAAATCAATAAAATTAGAAATGAAAATGGAGAGATCACAACAGACAACACAGAAATACAAAGGATCATAAGAGACTACTATCAGCAATTATATGCCAATAAAATGGACAACTTGGAAGAAATGGACAAATTCTTAGAAAAGTACAACTTTCCAAAACTGAACCAGGAAGAAATAGAAAATCTTAACAGACCCATCACAAGCATGGAAATTGAAACTGTAATCAGAAATCTTCCAGCAAACAAAAGCCCAGGTCCAGATGGCTTCACACCTGAATTCTACCAAAAATTTCGAGAAGAGCTAGCACCTATCTTACTGAAGCTATTCCAGAAAATTGCAGAGGAAGGTAAACTTCCAAACTCATTCTATGAGGCCACCATCACCCTAATACCAAAACCTGACAAAAACACGACAAAAAAAGAAAACTATAGGCCAATATCACTGATGAACATAGATGCAAAAATCCTTAACAAAATCCTAGCAATCAGAATCCAGCAACACATTAAAAAGATCATACACCATGACCAAGTGGGCTTTATCCCAGGGAGGCTAGGATTCTTCAATATCCGCAAATTAATCAATGTAATTCATCACATTAACAAACTCAAAAATAAAAATCATATCATTATCCCAATAGACGCAGAAAAAGCCTTTGACAAAATTCAACATCCATTTATGATAAAAATGCTCCAGAAAGCAGGAATAGAAGGAACATACCTCAACATAATAAAAGCTATATATGACAAACCCACAGCTAACATTATCCTCAATGGTGAAAAATTGAAACCATTTCCCCTAAAGTCAGGAACAAGACAAGGGCGTCCACTTTCACCACTACTATTCAATATCATACTGGAAGTTTTGGCCACAGCAATCAGAGCAGAAAAAGAAATAAAAGGAATCCAAATTGGAAAAGAAGAAGTAAAACTCTCACTGTTTGCAGACGACATGATCCTCTACATACAAAAACCTAAAGACACGACCAGAAAACTACTAGAGCTAATCAATGAATATAGTAAAGTTGTAGGATATAAAATCAACACTCAGAAATCCCTTGCATTCCTATACACTAATAATGAGAAAGTAGAAAAAGAAGTCAAGGAAACAATCCCATTCACCATTGCAACGAAAAGAATAAAATACTTAGGGATATACCTACCTAAAGAAACTAAAGACCTATATATCGAAAACTATAAAACACTGATGAAAGAAATCAAAGAGGACACTAATAGATGGAGAAATATACCATGCTCATGGGTTGGAAGAGTCAATATAGTGAAAATGAGTATACTACCCAAAGCAATCTACAGATTCAGTGCAATTCCTATCAAGCTACCAGCAGTATTTTTCACAGAACTAGATCAAATAATCTCAAGATTTGTGTGGAAATACAAAAAACCTCGAATAGCCAAAGCAATCTTGAGAAAGAAGAATGGAACTGGAGGAGTCAACTTGCCTGACTTCAGGCTCTACTACAAAGCCACAGTCATTAAGACAGTATGGTACTGGCACAAAGACAGAAATATAGATCAATGGAACAAAATAGAAAGCCCTGAGATAAACCCACATGTCTATGGACACCTTATCTTTGACAAAGGAGGCAAGAATATACAATGGAGTGAAGACAGTCTCTTTAACAGGTGGTGCTGGGAAAACTGGTCAACCACTTGTAAAAGAATGAAACTAGACCTCTGTCTAACACCATACACAAAAATAAACTCAAAATGGATTAAAGATCTAAATGTAAGACCAGAAACTATAAAACTCCTAGAGGAAAACATAGGCAAAATACTCTCCGACATAAATCACAGCAGGATCCTCTATGATCCACCTCCCAGTATACTGGAAATAAAAGCAAAAATAAACAAATGGGATCTAATTAAAATTAAAAGCTTCTGCACAACAAAGGAAACTATAAGCAAGGTGAAAAGACAGCCTTCTGAATGGGAGAAAACAATAGCAAATGAAACAACTGATAACAACTAATCTCAAAGATATACAAGCAACTTATGCAGCTCTACTCCAGGAAAACAAACGAACCAATCAAAAATGGGCCAAAGAACTAAATAGGTATTTTCAAAGAAGACATATGGATGGCTAACAAACACATGAAAAGATGCTCAACATCACTTATTATCAGAGAAATGCAAATCAAGACCACAATGAGGTATCATTTCACACCAATCAGAATGGCTGCGATCCAAAAGTCTGCAAGCAATAAATGCTGGAGAGGATGTGGAGAAAAGGGAACCCTCTTACACTGCTGGTGGGAATGCAAACTCGTACAGCCACTATGGAAAACAGTGTGGAGATTCTTTAAAAATTGCAAATAGGACTGCCTTATGATCCAGCAATCCCACTGCTGGGCATACACACAGAGGAAACAAGAATTGAAAGAGACACATGTACCCCAATTTTCATTGCAGCACTGTTTATAATAGCCAGGACATGGAAGCAACCTAGATGTGCATCAGCAGATGAATGGATAAGAAAGCGGTGGTACATATACACAATGGAGTACTACTCAGCCCTTAAAAGAATAAATTCGGCTCAGTTCTAATGAGATGCGTGAAACTGGAGCCGATTATACAGAGTGAAGTAAGCCAGAAAGAATAACACCAATACAGTATACTGACACATATATATGGAATTTATAAAGAGAGTAATGATGACCCTCTATGTGAGACAACAAAAGAGACTCAGGTGTATAGAATGGACTTTTGGACTCTGAGGGAGAGGGAGAGAGTGGGATGATTTGGGGAGAATGGCATTGAAACATGTATACTATCTCGTAAGAATGAAGCACCAGTCTATGTTCAATACAGGATACAGGATGCATGGGGCTGGTGCACAGGATGATTCAGGGAGATGATATGGGGTGGGAGGTGGGAGGGAGCTTCGGCATTGGGAGATCGTGGACACCTGTGGCTGATTCATGTCAATGTATGGCAGAACAAATACAGTATTGTAATGTAGAATAAAGTATTTAAAAAAAAACAAAAATAAATAAAAATAAAAAATAAAATGAGTAATATTTCTCCAATTTCAGTAAAGAATACTTTTCTACCAGAGAGTATAAATATCTATGTGAAAATAATCTATTAAACCTTATTTCTAAGATTATTGCAGAAATGATCAAGATCCTATTTTTAGAAGAAAGATCATAAAAAGAATTAAAAGTTTATATTATTCTAAGACAAATGTATAATTCAGGTGAGAAAAAGTTTATATACTTGATGTTTTATTTTCATTAATTTATTGTCATCCAAAGTCAAGCGGCAACCTTTCACTTGATATAATCACATAAAATGGTAAAGTCATTAACAAAAAGATGTCATACTTCATTTCAAAGAATATCACATAGACATTTTAACTTCTATACATTTGTAAATAACTATACATGAAGCACAGTTTATATTTTAATATTTATCTTTTAGGTATCTTTTGGTATTAATCTTTAAGAGTAATACCAATTGGTAAGTAATTTATTTTGGAGTGAAAATAACCACCCAAGCCCAAGTAATCATGCAGACTTCAATTCCATGGAGGCAGTATTCAACAGACTAGAAGAGTGATATTCATACATTAAGAAATAAAATAAAATAAAGAATGTGGTAAATAATCCTGGGTCTCCTACATTGCAAGCAGATTCTTTACCATCTGAGCCAACAAGGAAAATCCTCCAATAAATTTGTTCCTGCATTTAAATTCAACTTACTTTTTAAAACCATCAATAATAGTAAATGCTGGGGCTTTCCAGGTGGCTCAGTGGTAAAGAATGTGCCTGCCAATACAGGAAAAGTCAGAGATATGGGTTTGCTTCCTGGGTGGGGAAGATCACCTTGAGTAGGAAATGGAAACCGGCTTCAGTATCCTTGCCTGGAAAATTCCATGGACAGAGGAACCTGGAGGGCTACAGTCCATGGGGCTGCAGAGTCAGACACAACTGAGCAACTAAGCAACAGAATCAGACACAACTGAGTGACTAAGCATGTGTGCACACACACAGACACATGCACACACACAGAGAAGTAAATGCTACGGATACACATCAGTAGTACCTATTAACCTGCTACTCTAACCCATTAAGAGGGCAGGCTGGAAGTTCAAGTCCCTAGGAGCAGGAGTTAGGCAATGAAATATGAATATCCACTCCTCTACCCACTGAATGTGACATTGCTAAAGAATTGTCTATATTATCTCCCAGAGTTCTCCAGCAGAATTGAGCAGATTTTGTCCACAGTATTGACCTACTTGATAACACAATGAAATTTCTTCCCTTTCAAGTTTAGTTCCATAACCCCCTACCTGTGTTTCCTGGATGACTTCACAGATAAAATACATATACTCAAATCTTTTAAGAACCCATATTTTGATAGCATCATTATATTTTGCATACTTTTACATATGCTACCAGTAAAGTAGAGCACAATTAAATGTTTACAATTTTTTCTTCTTTAATTCACCATTCTACATCAGTTTGTGTAAGATATAAGCTCTCATCATGAATATGAGAGTGATATGTTTGTCACTGGAGAAAGTCCAGAAAGTATTCTTGTTTTTTTAACTGAAGTTATCAAAGACACCACGATTTCTATAGTAAAAGAGAGTAAAAATGAATAGATGTATACCTATATAATATCTGTCCTTATATCTATTTTTCAGATGATTCTGGTAAATTGAATTTCACTGAAAAGAAAAACACACATAAAATTTGGGGTTGATGTTCTCTACTAACCTGAAGAAAAGACATGAGAACATGAGAATAAGCTGAAGGTAAAAATGAATCTCCTGTCAAAATAGAGGAAAAACTATATTTAGTTAAGCATCATTCTGTCTTCCCACTGTTGTTTGGTGAAGACGGTTTTCTTTGAGGACTAGAGATCAGAGATCCTTGTTAAGAATCTATAGTAGCTGCTAAGCTGCTAAGTCGCTTCACTTGTGTTCAACTCTGTGCGACCCCAGAGATGGCAGCCTACCAGGCTCTTCTGTCCCCGTGATTCTCCAGGCAAGAACACTGGAGTGGGTTGCCATTTCCTCCTCCAATATACTTCCTCTATAGTAGGGCCAGTCCTTAATAACATCTTGAAACAGCAATCTTTAACTTTTTTTCCTTTTATTAACTGTGACCCTTCTAGTCAGGAATCCATTTATATTACTTAGGAAGAATAAGCATTGTTATAGAAGAAATGCAAAAAAAAAAAAAAAAGTCAATGAGTCAACATTTTTTTAAGCTTCCAAATGAGGCTAAGAGGAATCAAAAGACATAAGCTAGTGAGCAGTCAAAAAAGATTTTTTGGTCATAGTGAAACAATAGATTAGATTCAGAATCAACCTAAATTTTCCACTCAAATTTTCCAAATTTTCACCTTCATACCACTATTATTGAAGAAGGAAATGGTAACCCACTCCAGTTTTCTTGCCTGGAGAATTCCATGGACACAGGCGCCTGGAAGGCTACAGTCCATGGGGTCACAAAGAGTCAGACATGACTAGGTAACTAACACCGCAATTATATGTAATCAAAGTTTTATTCTGCCTCTTGTCTAGAAGTGCAGCCATCAGCATCTTTCTGGTGTTGTCTATGAATCAGCCAGGAGAGATGACATTGACAATATCTGAGATGCCCAAACTAACAAAATTAGCCCCATGCAAATACTGCCCAGCACATTAGTGTTAGTTGCTCAGTCCTGTCCAACTCTGCAAGCCCATGGGCTGTAATCCACCAGACTCCTCTGTCCATGGAATTCTCCAGGCAAGAATATTGGAGTGGACTGCCTGACCCAGGGTTGAATCTGGGTCTTCTGCATTGCAGGCAGATTCTTTACTAACTGAGCCACCGAGGAAGCAAAATATCCCTAGGCATCCCAAAATGGAGGGTGGAAAAAATGGGAACCAACAAGAAGAGAAAGAAAAAGCCGCTGTGATCTTGGGTGAGACCTGCAGTGGAGTTCTACTTGCCACCATTCTCACTCCTCTAACTACATCCCTGTTTACAATAGTGATTTTCAAGAGATCAAAATATTCCATGCATTGAATTGGATTTACCTTTTAGACCCCATTCTAGAGATAGAGCTGTATTTTGAATCTTCACTCAAAAACACTTCCCAATGACAAATACCCATCTGAATATATTTGCCTTTTTAAGCTGAATGTTTTGTGTCATGCGTCATACTGGCAGTGCTTTTAAATGTTTCTAATGGTTTTTAAGGTAATTCTCATTACACACAATCTTATTTTTCTTCACCCTGACATTTCAATATTAAAGATACAGTCTACAAGTTACAGTGCTGTTTTCTGGGAACACTTTATTTCAATTTCTACAGAATTTCTACTAGTCTCCTTTTATTAAAAGAGGCTTTATTCTCCCCTGATAAATTTAACTTTATAAGAACAAGATGTTTACTAATAAAATAAAAGAAATTTAAAATAATGTCTTTCACATGTAATCTTGAAAACAATTCAAAGACTGGAATTTAATTCAAAGAACAAAAAATATTGATTTCAGCAAATCAGAAGTCAGTATCTAAGTCTGTGTTAATTTGCTATTAGATTAGCATAAGGATTATTTTAAAACTAGTAAGTAAATTCTATAAATTATTTGTATCCATTTTTAATGTAAGAATTTTAAATGACCCTATATATTTAAATATCTCTTTTTAGGAAGTTTGCCACAGCTTTTTTGGAAATTAACTAAATGCCATTCTTACCCATTATTAACTAAATGTCAGTCCAAAGGACTTACCATGCAGTGGTATCATTTTTTAAGATTTGATCTATTTCTCTTTGTCGCTGTAAACATCATGTGACTCCTTGGATTCAGATAATTGCTATTACTTGTGGACATATTTTCCTTTATGTATGTTATTGTTGTTCAGTCACAAAGTCGTGCCCATCTCTTCACAACACCATGAACTGCTGCACACCATGCCTCCCTGTCCCTCACTATCTCCCAGAGTTTGCCCAAGTTCATGTCCACTGAGTCAGTGATACTATTCAACTATCTTATCCTCTGCTGCCCTATGTATTTAAATATTCTTTAAATTCTTTTCTTACATAATTCTTACATAGTTTTTCATAGAAAATATGATAGTACAAAGATATAAAAGATATAAACCATTGATAATACTAACATCCAGCAAAAGCCCATTGTCAATATCATATAAATGTATTCCATATATGGTGTGTGTATAAATGTATAATTTGTGTAGATGGTGACTACAGCCATGAAATTAAAAGACGCTTATTCCTCGGAAGAAAAGTTATGACCAACCTAGAGAGCATATTCAAAAGCAGAGACATTACTTTGCCGACTAAGATTCTGTCTAGTCAAGGCTATGGTTTTTCCAGTGGTCATGTATGGATGTGAAAGTTGGACTGTGAAGAAAGCTGAGCACTGAAGAATTGATGCTTTTGAACTGTGGTGTTGGAGAAGACTCTTGAGAGTCCCTTGGACTGCAAGGAGATCCAACCCGTCCATTCTGAAGTAGATCAACCCTGGGATTTCTTTGGAAGGAATGATGCTAAAGCTGAAACTCCAGTACTTTGGCCACCTCATGGGAAGAGTTGACTCATTGGAAAAGACTCTGATGCTGGGAGGGATTGGAGGCAGGAGGAGAAGGGGATGACAGAAGATGAGATGGCTGAATGGCATCACTGACTCAGTGGACGTGAATCTGAGTGAACTCCAGGAGTTTTTGATGGACAGGGAGGACTGGTGTGCTGCGATTCATGGGATCACAAAGAGTCAGACACGACTGAGTGACTTACCTGAACTGATGAAGATATGTCTTAATAAATATACATTAATACATATATATGTGTACATGGCAAAGTGAAATTGTACTCTACATGCTTTTATTTTTTTACCTCTTAAAAATTTCATTCTACAAACTTCAGTGTGAAAATTTGTCATACATTAATGTTTCTATAATAATATTTGGCACTTATGATGAAATCCTTAAAATATTTCCAAAAATACAAAGATATTAGATGTTTCCAGATATTTAACTTTATTTTCAAGGAAAGGTTATTGAGAAAGTCTATATTTCAATGCACTGGCTTGTCTTATTTGGTAGTTATTTTATTAACTTTCTCATTTCTGCTCCCTCCCCTGTCCTTGGAAAAACATCCCCAGAAAAGACCTCTAAATTATTGATCTTTATCAAATTTTCATTTTTTTGTTTCCTTTAATATCTAAGGCATACCACTCAATCTAGCTTTTCCATTTTTTTCTTCTTCCCACCTTATTCATTATCACTAAGATCTAAATCTAATCTACCTAAATCCCACTGGGACTCTATATAGCCTTCTGGCTGGCCATTTTCTCAGGATTTTGAGAGGCCTTGTGAGCTGAAGCTTGATGATTTTGATGACCTTACCATGGCAGCAGACCTTATATGGACTGGAGTTCTCTCTGGACTAGCTGCTATCTAAGACACATATATTTGCTGCCTACAAGAGATTCACTTCAGATCTAGAAACATATAGACTAAAAGAGGAGTGGAAAAAGATGAACAAAAGTGATAAACCTTTAATAAAGCTTATGAAAAAGGGATAGGGCCCAAATCAATAAAATCAGAAATGAAAAAGAAGTTACAATGGACATCACAGAAATACAAAGGTTCATAAGAGACTACTATAAGTAACCAAGTGCTATTAAAATGGACAACCTAGAAGAAATGGACAAACTCTTAAAAAGGTAAACTCTGCCAAGACTGAACCAAGAAGAAATAGAAAATATGAACAGATCAATTACTTGAACTAAAATTGACTCTGTAGTTAAAAACTAACAACAAGCAAATGTCTAGGAATAGATGGCTTCACAAATTCTACCATACATTTAGAGGAGAGTTAGTACTTATCCTTCTGAAACTGATCCAAAGCATTGCAGAGGAAGCAACACTTCTGAACTCATTCTATGAGGCCACCATCACACTGATATCAAAACAAGGTAAAGATATTACAAAAAAGAGAATTGCAGGCCAGTATCATTGATGCACATAGATTCACAAATTCCCAACAAAATAGTAGCAAACTTAATCCAATAATATATTAATGATCATACACCATGGTCAAGTGGGTCTTATCTTAGGGATGCAGGATTTTTCCATATTAGCAAATTAATCTATAGAAAGTGACATTGACAAATTGAAAAATAAAAAGCATATGATCCTATCAATAGATGCAGAAAAATCTTCTGATAAAATTGGACAATCTTGAGAAAGAAGAACAGAGCTAGAAGAGTGAGACTCCCTGATTTCAAACTATACTACAGAGCTATATTAATCAAGATAGCATGATTCTGACATAATAGTAGAAAGACAGATCAATGGAACAGGATAGAAAGCTCAGAAATAAGCCCGTACACTTATGGCCAATTAATCTATGACAAAGGAGACAAGAATGTATTAATACAATGGAGTAAAAGATAGTCTCTTTAATGAGCAGTGCTGGGGAAACAGGACAGCTACATGTAAAAGAATGAAATTAGAACATTTTTGACACCATACACAAAAATAAACTCAAAATAGATTAAAGAACTAAATGTAAGAACTGATATTTTAAAACTCCTAGAAGAAAACACAGGCAGAGCATCCTTTGACATAAATCAGAAAAATATATTTTTGTACCCATCTCCTAGAATAATGGAAATCAAAACAAAAATAACAAGTGGGGTCTAATTAAATTTAAAAGCTTTCACACAACAAAGAAAATCATAAGCAAAACAAAAAGACAACATATGAACTGAGAGAAAATATTTGCAAATGATGCCACCAACAAGGGATTACTTTCCAAATGATACAAATACCATATAGAGCTTAATAACAAGAAAACAAACAACCCAATCAAACAATGGGCAGAAGACCCAAGTAGACATTTCTCCAAAGAACATATACAGATGGCCAACAGGCATATTAAAATATGCTCAATTATCAGAGAGCTGTGAATAAGAACTATAATGAGGTACCACATCACACCTGTCAGAATGGCCATCATTAAAAGGTCTTGTTATTGTGCAGTCACTCAGTCATATCCAGCTCTTTGTGACCTCATGGACTGCAGTACATCAAGCTTCCCTGTCCTTGATTATTTCCAGGAGTTTGCTCAAACTCATGTCCATTGAGTTGGTGATGCCATCCAACCATCTCATCTTCTGTCATCTTCTCTTTCTGCCTTCAATCTTTCCCAGCATCAGGGTCTTTCCCAGTGAGTGAGCTCTTTGCATCACATGGCCAAAGTACTGGAGCTTTAGCTTCAGTCCTTCCAATGAATATTCAGGGTTGATTTCCTTTAAAACTGACTGGTTTGATCTCCTTGCTGTCCAAGAGACTCTCAAGAGTTTTCCAAGCACCATAGCTCAAAGGCATCAGTTTTTCTATGTTCAGTGTTTTTTATTGTTCAGCTCTCACATCTCATATCTGGGCTTCCCTTGTGGCTCAGCTGGTAGAGTATCCACCTACAATGCGGGAAACCTGGGTTCAATCCTTGGGTTGGGAATATCCCCTGGAGAAGGGAATGGCTACCCACTCCAGTATTCTGGAAGAATTCCATGGACTGTATAGTCCATGGGGTTGCAAAGAGTCGGGCACAACTGAGCGACTTTCACTCACATCTGTATATGACTACTGGAAAAAAACATAACTGACTATACGGACTTTGTCAGCAAAGTTATGTCTCTGCTTTTTAATATACTGTCTAGGTTTGTCATAGCTTTTCTTCCAAGGAGTAAGCATCTTTTAATTTCATGATTGCAATTACCATCCACAGTGATTTTGGAGCCCAAGAAAATAAATTCTATCACTGTTTCCATTGTTTCCCCATCTATTTGCCATGAAGTGATGGAAGCAGATGCCAGGATCTTAGTTTTTTGAATGTTGAGTTTTAAGTGAGTTTTTTCACTCTCCTTTTCACTTTCTTCAAGAGGCTCTTTAGTTCCTCTTCGCTTTCTGCCATAAAGTTGGTATCATCTGCATATCTGAGGTTATTGATATTTTTCCTGGCAATCCTGATTCCAGCTTGTGCTTCATCCAGCCCAGCATTTCGCATAATGTACTCTGCATGTAAGTTAAATAGCACGATGACAATACACAGCCTTGATGTACTCCTCTCCCAATTTAGAACCCATACCTTGTTCCATGTCTGGATCTAACTGTTGCTTCTTGACTTGCATACAGGTTTCTCAAGGGGCAGGTAAGGTGGTCAGGCATTCCTATCTCTTTAAGTATTTTCCACAGTTGTTTTGATCTGCACAAAGACTTAAGCATAGTCAATGAAGCAAAACTAGATGTTTTACTGGAATTATCTTGCTTTTTCTATGATCTGCCAGATGTTAGCAATTTGATCTCTGGTTCTTCTGCTTTTTCTAAAAGGTCTACAAATAATAACTGCTGAGAAAGTGTAAAGGAAAAGGAATGTTACTGTGCTGTTGGTGGCAATAAATTGATGTGGCCACCATGGAGTATAGTATGGAGGTCTCTTTAAAAACTAAAAATCATGTTTCCCTATGATCCTCCAATCTAAATCCTGGGCACATATCTGGAAAAAATCTAATTTGATATTATGCATACACCCCAATATTCATAGTAGCACTATTTACAAAACCCAAGACATGGAAGCAGTCTATTTGTCCAATGACAGATGAATGGATAAAGAATATGTGGTATATGCACACAATGTTGTCCAATGACAGATGAATGGATAAAGAATATGTGGTATATGCACACAATGGAGTATTATTTAATCATAAAAAATAATGAAATAATGCCATTTGCAGCAACATGGATGGACCTAGACATTATCATAGTAAGTGAAGTCAGGCAAAGACAAATATCGTATGATATCACTTTCATGGGGAATCTAAAAGTAAATGCAACAAACTAACTTATTTACAAAACAGAAATAGACTTACAGACATGGAAAAGAAAAATGTTTTCCAAACGAGATAGTGGCAGGGATGGGGGCTGGGAGATAAATTAGGAGTTTGTGATTAACATCTAGACACTAGTATATATAAAACAGGAAAACAAAGACCTACTGCACAGCACAGGGAATGATACTCAATAACTTGTAATAACCTATAATGAAAAAATAGCAAAGGCTGGAGACAGGCTCAACAAAAGCATTGACATTCTAGCTTGAGAATTTGAAGAAACTCAATAACCCACGCTGTATAACCAAAAGATTTTCCTCCACCATTATCTTGGAATTCACTGGACTAGTAATCTCCATCATTCAATTTTTGGCTCTTCAATTTACTGTGGTATTTAATATTTCTCTTAGTATAGCTGATCTTTACTACCAGCTCTAACAAATGCTTTGACTGGTTTTATAAGAACAAGAATCTTCCTATTATTCTCACCATGTTTTGACCCATTCAAGAGGTTTCTGATCATCTCTAAATTGATCAATAACATGATATTTGCTTTGAGTGGAAGAGGAGACTGACACTTGAACTTTATGGGGGCTCGGGACTCTAAGAAACTAGGACTACTGAGAATATTCCCACCCTTCCCCAGGCATATTTTTGTGTCCTGGACATTAATAGGCTCGTCAGCTAACAAGTTATCTTCAAGAATTACCCCTCCATGGACTATTTCCAAACAAGATCCACCTGCATTCTTCCTCATCAACTCAGGTAAGGCCTGTCTCCTCCTTTCTTCAAAATTCCTTTGAAGACACAAAGTTTCTCAGTTCCCAATCCTTCTCTCTGAGATGTTCCTTATTAAAGAACACTGTGCCTATTTTGGCAGCCTGAGTAAAACCATCTCTTTAATTCTTTAGTTCATTGTTTATGATTCTGGGTCAGAAGGACAAAGTCTATATCTGGTTCTGTGTGCTATTAACATGATCCAGAGTTTCCATCAGGTACCAGAAATAAAAATGTCACCTCAGGTGAGTTGTTTTGTTCTAGAACTCACTTGTCATATAATCCTACTGTAACATGTCTTATTCAAGTATAAAATTTGATAGACAAAGGAGTCTCCATTTGTCCAATGCAACAGACTAATTATCAGATCCTCTTCAGCAATGTAGTCCATAATACAAGCAGCTACCATTTATTAAATGTGCACTAAATTCCAGACATCTTTAGAGTATTTTTACTTTAGCTTCATTTTAAAAACAAGCATGAATATATACTTTTTATAAATCTAAGAGAACCAAGGTTTTTCCTGTTCCCACCCTTTTCAAAACCCGCTTACTAAGTTCTTGTTTATAACAAAGCCTCTTCAACAAGGAGGCAGGTGGCACTAAGATTCAAGGTACAAGAAGAGACCAAGTCACTTTCTGTATAATAACCAAAGACTTCTTAGCGTAATGGTGCACAGACAACAGGCTAAAAGAGGATGTATCTTGGCAGGATTAAAAGTCAAATTATCCTACAAATGAGGTATCCACAAAAACTAAAAGAAAAAAAAAAATGTTCTAAATAGTCTCATCTGTATCCTCAATTTAGGGCCGAAATAGACTAGAAGTAGCTGGAAATGAACTGAACCTAGAGGTTGAGGCAAATAATAGAGGTACCCTAGAATAGGAGAGCAGAGGAATTAAAGGAGAGAGCAAAAGGAGGTCAAGGACATTTAGCTTTTATGGAGGTAAAGGGGGTGATGTTGAGCATGGAGACTGAAGGACTCATTAGGAACTGAGATGAAAAATTGAATAGAAGAGAAAAGTCACTTGGATGTTCCCTGAGGATTCCTTATGAATAGAAAGACACATTCCCAAACCAGAGAAAGGATTATTCTGTACATTTTTTTCTGGATTGTTTGTGGGTACATTACCAGGTAACAATATACATGTTTAATAGTAAATAGAATAATTATGCCTTTCCACCAGTAAGAGTATTAGTAGATCTTTAGCCTGTGCACACCTGCCTCTTTTCCAATTAGTCGCCTCTTCACTTCAGGTGGCCAAAGTATTGGAGCTTCAGCATCAGTCCTTCCAATGAATATTCAGGGTTAATTTCTTTAGGATGACTCGGTCATCCCTTCTCCTCCTGCCCCCAATCCCTCCCAGCATCAGAGTATTTTCCAGTGAGTCAACTCTTCTCATGAGGTGGCCAAAGTACTAGAGTTTCAGCTTTAGCATCATTCCTTCCAAAGAAATCCCAGGGTTGATCTCCTTCAGAATGGACTGATTGGATCTCCTTGCAGTCCAAGGGACTCTCAACAATCTTCTCCAACACCACAGTTCAAAAGCATCAATTATTTGGTGCTCAGCATTTTTTATTGTCCAGCTCTCGCATCCATACATACTACTGGAAAAACCATAGCTTTGACTATATGGACCTCAGGCATCAAAGTGATGTCTCTGTTTTAAAATGCCAACTCGTTGGGAAAAGCTCTGATGCTTGGAAAGATAGAAGGCAGGAGAAGAAGAGGATGACAGAAGGACAAGATGGTCTGATGGCATCACAAACTCAATGGACATGAGTTTGAGCAAGCTCTGTGAGATGGTGAAGGACAAAGAAGCCTTGAGTGCTGCAGTCCGTGGGGTCGTGAAGTCAGATACGACTGAGTGAATGAACATCAAAATGCTTCCCTCTAAAACATGATTCATTCTTTAATTTTCTTTATTTCTTCCTTATTTTTCTCTTTTTCTTTACCTCTCTCTCCTCCCACATTCTTTCTTCCTCTTTACCTAGCTTATTTCTTTCTTCCCTTTTTTTTCCTGTTTTTACTAATTTTTTTTTCTCTTTTGCTATTGGCTTCTTCATCTTTTGTTTCAAGAAATCAAGGGTTACTAAATAACCTGGTTTCAGTTAAGAATAAGGGAATTCAGTAGTCACATAAGTAAAACCAGCAGGATAAATTCTATTAGTTCTCTTATGAAAAGTGCCCTGCAGTCCTTGAAATGTACATTTCACCAAGTAGTTTTCTGTGCAAAACTCGTGATGTGTCAGCATCAGGTTATTTATTTACAATCGTATTTCTTGCTAAGGTGAAAGGTAAACAAGGAATGAAAGCAATTATCACAGTTTTTTTTCCACTGGGCCTGTCAATGCAGAGTGCCCCTGTGACATAGCCTGACGCTTTTAATGAATTCCCAGGGTTATGTGACATTGCTACTAACACCCACATCTGTCACTTGGAGATAGGGATTTTCCTTTCGTTCTTGAGCTTGGATACTAACATTCTTTCTCCCAGTTAATAAGGATCTGACTTTTTATTTTGAAACAGGCCACTTTAATAATGTGCCTCCACAGATCACATTGAACAAACCCATAAACTGGTTCAGTCAAAGGTAATTCCAAATACAATGTTTAATAATACTTCAGTGGAACATGCTTAGAGACTTTTTTTGCAGATATAGCTGTACACATTGAATGAGAATGCCCGTAGTTAAATGTACCACTTTCTTCTTTCCAATGGGCAATGCTTCGCCTTAAGTCCATTTTTGTGCACTTGCTCACCTCTTTTACTGACAGTGATTTCTGAAAAATTAAGCATACTTTCTTCTAAGAAGTCCTTCCTAGGGATGCACTGGTGTTGAGTAAAGGCAGCAACATATTGGCCTATTAGTCAATGTAAGATTTGGGCAACACTGAAAAGGTGATAATTTGTACTTTTTTTCTAGATTGTGAAGCATGGGTATATGATTAATATGTGTAGAACTATTTTTATACATATATACATATGTATAGTTGTATATGTGGCATATATATACATATACATATGTATATCTATACAAATATACATATGTGTATTTCTATACATATAGAAACAGTTCTATACATATGAATAGGCATATGAACTTGTAAAGAACTATTTCCTCTCAAACTTCCTGCACAAATACCATGATAAAGAATTTCAGTGTGATGGAAAAATTTTATCACTGAAAGTCTAGAGCTTTGGAATATACAATTTGGTGTTTATATCTCCTGGATCTACCTCTTATTACCTGGGAATGTAATTTGTACTCTCAAGCCTTAGTCTTCTCATCTTGTAACACACATGCTGCTGCCGCTGCTGCTGCTGCTGCTGCTGCTAAGTCGCTTCAGTCGTGTCCGACTCTGTGGGACCTCATAGACGGCAGCCCACCAGGCTCCCCCGTCCCTGGGATTCTCCAGGCAAGAACACTGGAGCGGGGGTGCCATTGCCTTCTCCATGTAACACACATAATTTAGTCCAAATCAAAATGTTAGTGGGAGGATTAAATTAGACATTATGAAGCGTCTACGTCTAGTGCTGTCTCTGGTAGGTAGTAAGTGGGCATTCAGTAAATCCAAATTCCTTTTCCTTGCCTCATTTCCCTTTCATGAAAGTCACTTGAGGTTTGAGCAGTCTGTACAAAGCTGGAAGGTTCTAAGAGATCAGAAGCTTTTGCAAACTTCCAGGTTAGGATCCCATACTATAGGGTGAATTTTCTGAGAAAAGTTTTCTTCCATTCAAGGCTGCCCCATATGGTTGTACAGTTTGTGCCCTGCAGACCCATTCACAGGACAGACCTCATCCATTTGTTTATTTATGACAACGATTTACTGGCAGATGGCAGTGTTTTGTTCCAGCAAAATCAGAATATCACAACAATCTTCCAGCAGATGAAAGAAAAGTGTCTTGAGGAATGGGTGTTTTTGATGTTCAGAGGTGCTTCAGGTGCTAGCAGAGACCTTAAAGTCTGATTTGCCTGAATGCTTTTCATTTCCGTACAGCCTAAAATTCCACAAACTATATTAATTTTATTTAATATATTTTCTTCAAGATCAATATGTATTAAAATTTGTTAACTCTTATGTCATTCATGCCTGCTGCATTCAGGCCTTATTTTTACTAACCTGGGATAGCTCTGGAGAAATATACTTCTAAAGCTCTCTGAGGGGAGATACTGTTTCTAGGTTCCAGGGCTGCTTGCTATTCAAACAGATCAGAAAGTCCAGGCTGTGAAGAAACATGAGCAATCCACGGAGAACTGTCTCTCAATACCCTCCACCATAAAGGCGTGCAGCATAATAACACCACTGTGGTGCTCCATCACTCAGCCATGTCTGACTCGTTGAAACCCCGTGGACTGCAGCCCACCAGGCTCCTCTTTTCACAGGATTTCCTAGGCAAAAATATTGGAGTGGTTTCCTACTCCATGAGATATTCTCGACCCAGGAATCAAACCGGAGTCTCTTGCATTTCCTGCATTGGCAGGCGTTTTGTTGTTGTTGTTGTTTAACCATTATTGCCACCTGGAAAGCCCCATTACAGGACACTAAAGAATAGAGGCTGTTATACACAACAGAGTATTACTCAGCCTTTAAAAAAATACATTTGAATTAGTTCTAATGAGGTGGATGAAACTGGAGCCTATTATACAGAGTGAAGTAAGCCAGGAAGAAAAACACCAATACAGTATACTAATGCATATATATAGAATTTAGAAAGATGGTAATGATAACCCTGTATGCGAGACAGCAAAAGAGACACAGATGTATAGAACAGTCTTTTGGACTCTGTGGGAGAGGGTGAGGGTGAGATGATATGGGAGAACGGCATTGAAACATGTATAATATCATATGTGAAACAAATTGCCAGTCCAGGTTCGATGCATGACACAGGATGCTCAGGGCTGGTGCACTGGGATGATCCAGAGGGATGGTATGGGAAGGGAGGTGGGAGGTGGGGTCAGGATGGGGAACACGTGTACACTCATGCTGGATTCATGTTGATGTATGGCAAAACCAATACAATATTAAAAGTAATTAGCCTCCAATTAAAATAAATAAATTTATATTTTAAAAAAAAACAGAAGGAAAAATGTACCAGAGGGAATGTACACCTAAATAAAGGAATGAGGCACGTTGGAAATATTAAAAAAAAAAATAGAGGCTGATAATTCAATATTCTATGCTCTGTTATAATATAAACATGTATGAAGAATTCTATGCCATGCTAATTTTAGAGCCCAAGTATAAAATATGTTGTAATTTACCACTTAAAATCATAATTAAATAAATATAAAGTATCTGTACTACCCATGAAGCAGTATACTGTTATTTTAAAGTAGACTTAGATTAGTAGTAAATGTATATGCCAAACTTTAAGAAAAATATATTTTAAAGAATTATAATAGATATATTGAGAGGAGAGAAAATGAAATCATATGATGCCCTTCAGTTCAAACTATAGAAGGCAGAAAAAAGTGAAAGACCAAAAAAAAAAAAAAAAGGACTACAAATTTAAAAATTATTATACAAATAATGAATTTAAATGTGAATGGTTAAAATATATAAATCATAGGCAGAGACTATGAGTGATTAAATCTAACCTTTTTTTTTTCTTTAACAAAGCCAGTCAAGTATAACTTGTCTATAAGAAACTCACTTTGCAAACATATATCTAATAAAAGACTTGTATCCACACTATACAAGTATCCTTAAAAACTCAACAATGACAAAATAATTCAATAAAAAATGGACAAAAGATATGAACATATATCTCACCAAAGAAGGTAACAGATGACAAATAAGGATATGAAAAGATGTTCAACCTCAAAAGTCATTAAGAATTACAGATTAATATAACCAGTTAGTACTACATACCTATTACAATGAGTCTTCCCTGGTGGCTCAGATGGTAAAGCGTCTGCCTGCAATGCGGGAGACCCGGATTTAGTCCCTGGGTTGGGAAGATCTTCTGGAGAAGGAAACGGCAATCCACTCCAGTACTCTTGCCTGAAAAACCCCACGGATGGAGGAGCCTGGTAGGCTATAGTCCATGGGGTCACAAAGAGTTGGACATGACTGAGCGACTTCGCTTTCACTTTCACCCATTATAATGGCCAAAATTCAAGCCCTGACAATAACAAATGTTAGCAAGAGTGTGGAGCAACAGAAACTGTTTCATTGCTGCCAAGAATATAGAATAACACAGCCTCTTTGGAAGACAGTTTATAAGTTTCTTACAAAGCTAAACATATGCTTAGTATATGATCTAGCAATAGTGTCTCTAGGTATATATAAAAATAAGTTGAAAATTTATGACCATGCAAAAATCTGCACATGAACATTTATATTGCCTTTAGTCATAATTTCCAAATGTTGAAAGCAACCAAGATGTCCTTCAATAGATGAATGAATAAATATAAATATCATGGAATATTAAGTGGTAAAAAGTTGCACTATCAAATTACAAAATGACACAGAGGGGACTTAAAAACATATTGCTAAGTGAAAAAGCCCTCTGGAACAATCTACATATTGTATAATTCTAACTACGACATCCTGAGAAAGGAAAAATTACAGAGAAAATAAGATTGGTGGCTTTCAGGGGTTTGAGGATGGAGAGGAAGTAGTAAATAGGTGAAGCACAGGGTATTTTTATAACTGAAATTATTATTTATGATACTATAACACTGGAAACATGACACAAATTTGTCAAAAATCACTGAAATTGTACAAAAAGTAAACTCTAAATGATGACTTTTAGTTAATAACAACATACCAATACTGTTTCTTTATTGTAACAAATGAACCACACTAAAGCAAAATGTTAATAGGGAAAATGCTGGTGAGGAGGAACTCTAGTAAGTAAGAACTCTGTACTTGACACACAATATTTCTGGAAGCCTAAAACTAAAAGTCAAAAGTTATTTAAAAATTATATTAAATTTTTACTTTAAAATTATTTAATGTCTCCTTCTACTTCTAGACTATATGCTCCATAAGGATCAGAGCACAATGGTTGCTGAATAAATTAATAAAAGCCCAAAATAATAATAGCCCAATATAATAAAATAATAATAATAAAATAATAAAAGCCCAGTAATATCTCATAGGATATTATTTATCCTATCTAGGAAATACTGATTAAGAATTTGCACAATATTACCCTAACTGGTATCCACACCCTTACCATTTCTGAGTCCTCTTGGAAATATCTGACATACAGATAACATCTTGCTGAATTAATTGGTAAGTTTTACATCAACAATCAATAAAGACATTTAATAGAAAATTATATGTGATGATCATTAAGCCAGTGTAAGGCACATGGAAAGTGAAAATTCTATATATTACTGAGCTCCAATTTTGTTCATATTATTTGTGATGGCTAAAATAATGGAGGGCCTTTTAAATCCACCTTCCTTGCTGGGCTCTGCTAAGACCCTTCTACCATGGTTCTCTCACTGACTAGAACTGTAACAGAAACATTTCCTCTAAATCTTTGTTTCATAAAAACATTTGTATGTTAAGGTATTAATCCAATCACCTGTTCTATGCTCAGTGATGAATAATATCCCAACTCTCACTTTCACACATAACCTTAAACCAAGAGAAATAGAAAAACTGCAGATTCTTTTTACTCAGTTACTTTCTTTGCACTTCCAAAGATATCTTTCTCTTTCTCTTGATAGTTTTTGAGCTGTTGGATTTGTTTCTAGTTTTTGTCCTTTTGGAAGACTTCCTATCTCATCAATCTAAGAGTCCTCCCCTCCACCTCCTAGGCAACCTGTATCTCATAAAAATATCCTACCCTCAGTGTGTATGTATGACAGTCAACATCTTCAGTTGTTTTAATTTGTTACAAGTATATGTTTCATTTACATGCACTTATGTATCTACATGAAAGTAAGAAAAACCCTGACTGTGTACTAGAGTGAACTTCAGATATTAACATGCAATTTTTTTCCCAAAAGTAAAGCTCTAACTAAAGTCACATAAACAGGTAATAAGAGACCTAGACTCATAAGCACAGGTTCCTGTTTACCAATTCAGTGTTATCTCTACAAACCACTCTGAAATTAGACTCTACTCTAAAAGCATTGCCTACCCTGGATGGAAACAAAGATTATTTTCATTGCCATGTTGCCTGAGGGATTTCAAGAGGAAGTCAGAGTCCCTTGCACTTTCCAATTTCTTGTACTCAAGCTTAGTAACAATTGGAAATTATGCTCTGGCGCAATGCCATTTCCTGAGCAGGGGGATGCTAAGTCCCACTCTGGTGCAATTTGCATTTTAGTGTATTTTGTAAATAAATTCTTAACAGATGGACAGAGCAGCAGGAAGCCAACACCAGGGAGTCAGCAGGTGGACAGGAAAGCCAGAAATGGACTGGCACTGATCAGATTAACAAAACTAAAATATCTTGGGATTCACACATGCTTCCCACAGAATACATTGGCACTGACCAGACAGGCAAACTCAAATCAACCCCGAGCATGGAAAATTTCCATTACTCTGTTCCTATGGGGTACCAGGGTCCCTCCCAGATGGGGATGCCAAAGCTATAAATCCTTCAGAGTGGCAGTCTGTCTTCTTTTCTTCCCTTGGAATTGTCATACAGCAAGAAGGTAAGATACAAACTGCAATTATTAGGAGTATTAAACTGCTCTTAATTGCACTAGCCGCAAAACTAAGTAGGGAAGGAGGAAGATACAATCACTGTACCCTATACATCATTGGTATAGTCTCCCAAAAGACTTAGAAGATCTCTTTGCTACTATAAGAACATCCCCTTCTACTCTCTAACCCATGGCATTGTTCCCCATAATGTATAAGCCTAATAACTTCATTTTAAGGTTTGTTGCCCTGCTAAAAGATGTTACTCTTGAATTAAAAGCCTCTTTCCCATACTAAAATCTGTCTCCCTAAGGAACTCTGCTTTTTGCCTTGCACTATGGGTATTATCTGATGACATAATGGCTGGCCACATAGGTCTAATGCTGGCTGAACTTCTGAGACCATCATGCTGGGCACTTGTCCTGGTCAGGCCCAGGGGTCTCTAAATAAGTGTCAAGGTTTTCCAAAACTCCAGGAACTCATAGTCTTCATTTGGAACTTCAGAGATGCTTAATTACATTGTTTAAATTTTTATGAGATTTTTAAGACATGCATCAAATCCTTGAAGTCCAAGATAGATTAGAGTCCACCACCACCCTTCCTGTGTCAAGACGGAAATCAGACACGGAAGAGACCAGCAAACAGAGGAAGTCAAACAGAGGGAACTACCTTAGTAGCGACCCCACACAGTCTACAACGACAGAGAAAGTGCCAGATATACCGTTACTAATTTTATGATCAATTTTTTTTCTTTTTGGGGGGTGGGGGGATGATGTGGAAGCGTGATTTTTTTTTTAAGAATTTTTTTTCTTTTTAAATTTGTTTTCTCTTTTCTTTTTCGTTTTTTTTCCTAAACTTGCTTAAACTTTTAAGTCTTCTAGATTCATATTCAAATTTTGATTTTGCCATTAACTATCTGATGATGGAACAGTTGCCTAAGACAGATAAGCCTAACTTTCTTTACTTCTGAAATCATGATTGTGAGAATTAATTGAGAACATGTATATAAAGAACTCAGCAGAGCAACTGGTACATAATAATGAATACATAATAATTCTTGAGGGAGAATCCCCATGGACAGTGGAGGCTGGCAGGCTATATAGTCCCTGAAGTTGCAAAGAGTCGTACCCTACTGCAGCAACTTAGTACATACACATACACCATAGTGTATTCTATCATCATTAACATTTTCATTTTTACTGAAACTTGAACAGAACTGGTGTAAAGAATGTGATCTGAAAATTATTCTTAGGGATCATTGATATACCTGGCATTGTTGTTATTTGCTAAGTCATGTCTGACTCTTTTGAGACTCCATGGACTCCAGCATCTTGTCTGTTCATGGGATCTCTCAGGAGTGGATTGCCATTTATTTCTCCAGGGGATCTTCCCAACCCAGGGACTGAACCCGTGTTTCCTGCACTGAAGCTGAATTCTTTACTGCTGAGCCACCAGAGAAGCCCTTATACCTGGCATAGGCGATTTCAAAACAGTTGTAATGTGTGGTGAGAGTTCAGAAGAGATAAGTGCAAGGTTAGAGAAAGTTAGATTTGATGGCTCAACCTGCCTGTACATGATTTATGAAACCCACAATGTTATAAGAAATTTGGTGAATCCAATTCTAGTTCAAACTGATGGTAATCATCATCAAGTAGACTAAACTGATATTCCGAGTTTAGTCCAAACCGGTAGACTTGAAACAGACTGTTCTTCATATAACAAGGATAATCCTATTTGGAGATCAGACTAGGACCAGGATATTATGGACAACACCAAACTAACCCCAAAACTCCAAATAAAGTTAATTTATTACAAGACCAAATATGTCCTGTGCTGTCTTGGCATCTTTAAAACTCACAGGGCTCTGAAGATCTAATTGTGAGTTCCCCTACTCTCACCAGACATGCCCTCATGGATGAGGGAAGAAAGGATCTCACCAGGCTAGTTTCCCTCTCAGCCAGGCCAGCTCTACGTCTCTTAGTACTCAGCCTACTGGATTTCATTTCTCTGCTAGTCCTCGAAATGATTCAAGCAAATCAATAGTATCCCCGCACAAGAACCAGGGGTTCCCACAACCTCTTGTTACAACAAAACCTGTCTCCCAACCCCATGCTTGTTCACCCTGCTCCCAAGTATAACCTAGGTGGACCTTGACTGCATTCAGTGTCTTCCTCCCTCAAGCTGTGAGTATATGTAATCGGTACACTTCTGTCGAAGTTTCCTTTCCAGGATTAGATATTGTGCATTTGGTCATCTCCATAGCCTCAAGATGAGAATTACCCTTTGCCAATGGGGTGGTGAAGAGATGGATAAAATATTTACTATAATCTGATCAATTTAATAAAGAACAGATAGCTTTTCCTGGTGGAGGAGAACATACTCAGAAAACTAAGTCCAGCTGACTGGTGTTCATAGTGAGGATATGAAAGGAAGGCTGCATTGTACAGTAGGTTTAAGATACGAAGATCAAGGGGAATGGCAGGTACAGGATATCATAAGCCTCTAGATACCATAAGCTTCCTGATTTCCTGCTGACAAGGGCTTCCCAAGTGGCTCACTGGTAAAGAATCTGCCTATGGATGCAGGAGGTGGGTGTGATCCCCTGGTCAGGAAGATTCCTGGAGGAGGACATGGCAACCCATCTAGTATTCTTGCCTGGAAAATCCCATGGACAGAGAAGCCTGAAGGGCTGCAGTCCATGGGTCACAGAGTTGGACATGACCGAGTGAGCCTGTATGCCTACAAATGGATTACAGACAGTAGCCTTCAAAGGCTTACTTTGTCTTTACCCAGGTGAAAATTGAGCTGCCAGAGTTATAGGCTACCACTCAAACTAGTGATATACCTTAGTATATCATACTATTCAAAAAGGAGGAATAAAAATGAGGAAATTTAAACTTGTTTACCCATCTATTATCGCCATAAATGATGAAACAGAAAAAGAGACTGACGGGAAAATTTATAGATGTAGTGTTTTTATATACTTGTCCCTAAGATTCACCCTCCTATTTTCAGGAGTTGGGGACAGAATATAATTTATGATGACCTACTGAATCACCTCCATGTAGCCTTTAACATTTTCTTTATAACTCTTGAAGTAGAGTGAAGAGTGAGTAAAATTCTAGTTTGTGTGGCCCCCAGCCAGGCTACATATTCAAACTGTTCTAATTGACATTTTGAGACATCAGCAGTGCTTGAACTATATTAATTCTAATCAGCTAAAATCTGATTTTTACACATTACTTAAAATACAGCTCTAACAGATTTAGCCAAGATGACTTTTTCCAACCCATACTTATCTACATCTGTGAAATATAAGAATAGGATGAAACTCCCAACTCTTTTTGACAGATATGCTGAAGTATTCCCTAAAAGCTTTTCCACATCCCCTCAATATCATAAAGATTTGTTTCTAGCTATTCCTGACTGAAATGCCTGAATTGTGGATCAAAATGTATGATTATTGATTTGGAAACCTCTATTATCAAGATGAAAGTTAAAGCTAAGCAGACAAGGATTTAGAAACAGCATAATGACTAATACAAAAAGCTATTTTATGTGAAGGACATTTTGGCACCTGGTTTTTAGTAACAATATACATATCAGAAGATACAGTTTAAGTTAACATTTATGTAATCAATCTACTGCTTTATGTAACTGATGACTTTTTTATTAAGGCTATAATTAGAGTGTCTTAATTGAGTTCCCCTAAAGTAGACTCTGAGATTAGGATTTGAGTACAAGCAATTCATTTGGGAGCTGATCCCAATAAATGTCATCGGAGGAGTGAGGAATGAGATAGGGAAGAAAAGAAAAACAATAAAAGGTGTATCATCAAGCCAGTTACTATAATGGTTAACTAGAGCTCAGAAACTGTGGATCCTTCACTTTTAAACATGAAAGAAAAGGGTAGAGAATCACTTTACAAAATGATTTCTGTGCAGGCCAAATTGGGATAGGAGGGTGAACCATATGCCTTCTCAAGGTCTCTTCCAATCTTGTGATTATATGATTGCTCATTATTGAAAATTGGCTGGTAATTGGTTTGACACAGAGAGGTCAGGATGTGAAGGGAACTGCACAATCTCTGGATTTTATAGTAAAGAATAATGTGCTTATCCCAGGCACATTTCAGAGAGAACTTTTAAAAAAATTTCATAAATATACCACAATAATCTTCAAAACTTCTAATTAAGAAAGACTGTCTAGGAAGTGGCCTCAATTCTGATGTGTAGAGGAGGTTTGATCGTGATGGACAGGAGAAGGACTCATGATGAACTCTATAGGTATGTTAAGTACTCTATAGGTATGTATAACACTGGGTTTGTTGTCTGTTTTTAAACTACATATGTTCTTCATATATCATTAGATACTGGTTTTAGTAAAGGCTTAAGTTAGAAGAAAAAACCTATACTTCATCTTTATTGCTTTTAATTGGAAAAAATCACCTTTTTACAAACAAATGGGGATCTGATTATAATTATGTGACTTTTTGTACATAATTTTACATAACATTAGTCACCCAGAATGCATATTTTAAATGCACTGGCTCTTGCTAATTGGCCAACAGTGAATTTTCAAAGTGATCAGTCCAATTACTATCTGCCAAGATACAGAGATCAAACATAGCTTTTTTCTTTTTTAGAGTCCTAATGTTTGTAGAAACAGAACACTTATGAATTTATACTCAGAATATTTTTTTTTAATGTAGCAAATTAATGAAGTTAGATTCTGTTTTAACTGAAATGGGGGAAAGAATGCAAAATAAATTATCTAAATAAAATAATCTTTATTTTAATTAATTTTGTTCACAGGATCTCTTAAATCAAACCTGCAATAATATAAAATTGGGGAGCTGAAAAGATCTTAGAGACTATACAAGTCCAGTCTTTGCATTTTGTAGATAAGGGTTGAGAGAGGTCCCATGCCAGCAACAATTTGGTGATATCAAGTACCCTGTGTTAGAATTTGAACTCAGATGTTTCATTTGTTAAGTTAATGTTCTTTCCACAACACTAATTGGGATATAAAACTATGTGTTAAACAAAAATAGTTTAACAAAATTTGAAAAGCAAGTGTTTGTAGTAAGAAAAATTACAAACAGTGAAAAATTACATCTTCTGATTATGTACCTGTAAACACCACCCTGTGAGTCTACTGCTTCAAGGAAGAAAAATTCAAGATTGAGGTGCTCATTTTTAAGTGTAATTGGCTTGTTTTTTGAGGTTGACACTAAAGCAACATTTTCTGGCAATCTGATTATTGCATATTACCTAATTCCAATATCACCCTGGAAAGAGATTTAAATAATTTATTCACTTCTACTAAAGGAAGTAAAAGATTTCACAAAACCAAAGAGATTAATAGGCTTTTAGTGATCTGGATTTTCTTTAGCATCCTCTCTGGATAAAGAGAAGCCTATAACTACTAATATTTGCTTCAAAAAAAGATTATTGAGGAAGAGGGGAAAGGAGATTTCTAGTATTGCAGAGAACTCTTACAAACAAGCAAGAAAAACATTAGTCTTTCCTAAGGCAAATATGATTTTCTCTTACCACCACTGGGAAAGAATAAAGAACTGAAAGCTATGCTTTTGTTTTTATTTACTTTATTGTAATTGTTTTAGTACTTCAACTACACTTTTATTAGGCTGTGGACTATATAAACTGGCTGTCTTATCAATTTGCATAGCTTTAGTGTCTAGCCTAAATGTTTACTATGTAAAAGACAATAAATGTCTCGTAAGTGAATGACTGAGAATCTGATATAGGTAGAAGCTGTAATAAAATCTATAACCACAGAAATAAGAATACAAAGATAGAGCCAGGTGCTAATGGAGAAAGAAGAGAAAAATTCTATCAGCAAAGCCTAGGAGAAGGTATTGTAAATGAACAGAACTCAGCTCACAACTTCCTGAGAGTCAGCGTAAAAAGATCATATGATTTTCACACCTAAATTAGAAAAATAATATCTATTAAAAGAATATTTTATAATATTTTATGAGAATATTTAAAAAATAAAATTCAATAAACATCCATTAAGCACCTACTACTTCTAAGATTTTCCTTTAATCATCAGATTTAGAAGTGTTTTCTAATGGATGACACAGGACAAACAATGCATGAACAGAATATTGGACAAGATATAAAATAATACAGAGGAATATAATGGGATTCAAAGGAGAGAGGAATCACACATGACTGCAGGGATCACGGAAACATTCTTTATTTATTCATTTTTTGGTCATATCCTGCAGCACGTGGGATCTTAGTTTCCCAACCATTAATGGAACCCATGTGCCCTGGAGCGGAAACACAGAGCCACTGGACTGTTAAGGAAGTCCCCATGGAAACATTCTTAGAGGAAGTTTTGTTTGAAATGGGCCTTGACATTTAGGTAGATTTTTCAAAGTTGCATGTGAGAAAGCTAAGGAAAAAAATTTCAGACATAAAGGCAGCATGTGCAAAAGCACTAAATTAATAGAGTGCATTTCATGCTCCTAGGGAAGTGAACAGTCCTTGTAACACAAGTTTAGCTCTCACAAAGGTTTTCAGTCAGGAAATAATAAGAGATAAAGTTGAATTAGTACTTGTAATACTAGTAGAAATTCAGTACCTCCTGAAGAGAAGTAATTTTGCATGAATCAAATTCAGGATCCTTATCTTGATTCAAAGCTCATCTTTAATTTCCACTCAGGTTTGAATCCTTTGGCATATCTAATTTTAATAATTAAAGGACTCTTTGGATCACATAGCATCTAGTGTTCTTTTATAATTCATGAACTTCAAAAAGTTTTAATATTGTATGGATATGAATGAGATTACTAAAACAGGCTAACAAGCCATCTGCTTCATGACACACACTTCCATAAATGTCATGAAACTTTATGTTACCATAAAATTGGCAACAAGGAAGCACCTTTCTGTGGAAGAGAAGTTCTCTAACAGTCAGTTGCAAGATACTCTGGTCTTTGCTTCATCTGGCACATTACAGCTATAACAATAAATGCCCCTAATAGAAACAGAAGAAAAATTGGCTGTAAACTTTCACAGGAGAAAGCTTGATGCTTTGACCATGGTTTCTGTATTCCTGTTCCAACTAAAAAGGCTATTGCTATCAAAGTACTTACAATATTTAGAAGATCTCACAGGTCTTAAATCTTCTTGTTTAGGAGACTCAGATACCAAGCCAGAGCATATACTATTTTCTTGGTAATGTATAGACAGTGGGTGTTTTTACTGCTCCTGTTCAGGACAAAAGAAACTTGCTAATATCTTTCCAAAAACCCTACTGCTATTCTTTTTTTTTTTTTCCCCATGATTTCAGTTTCTTTATTATTATTTTTATTTTTTTAATACTTTATTCTACATTACAATACTGTATTTGTTTTGCCATACATTGACATGAATCAGCCACAGGTGTCCATGATCTCCCAATGCCAAAGCCCCCTCCCACCTCCCACCCCACATCCTCTCCCTGAATCATCCCGAGCACCAGCCCCATGCGTCCTGCATCCTGCATCTAACATAGACTGGCGCTTCATTCTTACAAGATAGTATACATGTTTCAGTGCCGTTTTCCCAAATCATCCCACCCCCCTCCCTCTCCCTCAGAGTCCAAAAGTCCGTTCTGTACCTCTGAGTCTCTTTTGTTGTCTCACATAGAGGGTCTTCATTACTATCCTTCTAAATTCCATATTTATGTGTCAGTATACTGTATTGGTGTTTTTCTTTCTGGCTTACTTCACTCTGTATAATCGGCTCCAATTTCATCCATCTCATTAGAACTGAGTTGAATTTATTCTTTTTAAGGGCTGAGTAGTACTCCACTGTGTATATGTACCACAGCTTTCTTATCCATTCATCTGCTGATGGACATCTAGGTTGTTTCCATGTCCTGGCTATTATAAACAGTGCTGCAATGAACATTGGGGTACATGTGTCTACTGCTATTCTTAAACTGCCTCCTAAAGGAGTTAATCCAGGTTCCAAGGATGAAGTATTTTATCTCTTCCTCACAGTGAAGAGTACACAAAAGAACTCTTTGTATAAAATATCCATATAGTCATCATGAAGTGAGGCTAGAGTCTGCCTTGGTTCTTGGTATCAGCCACATCTTTAAAATGAATTATAATTCTGTAGTCACCAATGGGTTACCACAACCAGTTCTCCATTTATCTGTGGCTTTCATGGACTTATCAGCAAGTCTGCAAACTTCACAATTCTATGGATTCATTTCCATGTGGTTTCAATGTCTTCCCTGCTTACCCATACGCACAGAGAGAGGTTACTAGTAAACAACAAATATGCCATAGAAAAACAGTTCACCAATGGTTCAGGTTTTATGTTCCAATAATGCTTAAATCTCAACTTCTAAGATTCAGTGTACTGTATCACAATAATGAGTAAAACTACTGAAACTCATTTAAAAACTTGCTAATCAGTACGTTAATTGAGGCTATCTGCTTCCTATTATACAGAGACAAATTAAGCAGGTTACAATGATTTCCAGAAAACATCTGTGGAAACATGTCAAAATTAATGATAAATAAAATCGAGCTCCCTTTGTGGTTGATTTTGATCCAGCTGCATCTTAAAAAGTGCTATCAAAGAAAACTACTCATTATTTGTCAAATCAGAATAAAATCCCCAAACCACGAACAGTATTTTTCTTATCATCTCTCAATTAGAGGTGAACAGACCTTAAAATAGCCACCTACTTGCACCACATTGTGTGAGTTGGAAAAAAAAAATGGTCCTGTGGAAAGAAATCTACCAAATCTATGTGAAAAATATAGGCAGAGATAATAACTTTCAGAATGTGTCTTATAGCATAAATCAAAATTATCTTTTCCAGAAAGAACTGCTTGGGTTATTAGAAACATGTTTTCCACCCAAGGGTCTTTTCTTTGGTGAGGCAAACAAGCTATTTAGGACAAGTTAGCAGAATATATAGGAAGATTATCTCTATATAAATACATATATAATATATATACAGATACATATGGACCACAAGGAGATCAAACCAATCAATCCAAAAGAAATCAATCCTGAATATTTATTGGAAGAACAGATGCTGAAGTTCCAATACTTTGGCTACCTGATATGAAGAGGCAACTCATTGGAAAAGACCCTGATGCTGGGAAAGACTGAGGGCAGATGAAGAAAGGGGCAACAGAGAATGAGATGATTGAATGGCATCAGCAACTCAATGGATGTGAATTTGAGCAAACTCCAGGAGATAGTGAAAGATAGGGAAACCTGGAATGCTGCAGTCCATGGGGTCACAGAGTCAGACACGACTTAGCAACTGAACAATGATTCATGTGTGTGTGTGTGTGTGTGTCTGAAAATCATGCTATGAAATCAACAAGTCCCTATTGTTACTAAATTAAATATCACCAGGTCATGTTACCCTCCTGCTTAGAACTCAACTTTCCTTTGTTCTTAAAGTTCAAAATTCTTGATAGAAGATATGAAGCTCCCACAGACTAGCCTTGACTTTCCATATCAGCTTTATTTCTTATTCCACTCTCTCCTTTAAACTTAATGTCAGTTTCCTTTGAACTAAAATATAAATTAGATTTTCCCATAACATACTTTTATTGCCCCTGTCTCTTTGGTAAACTTTTGTACAAAACTGTGAATCAATTTAATCTTGAATGCTGAGTAGTAAAATTGGTGGGATTCTTCTCTGTGTGAAGAATGATGGAGGGAAACATGAAGTTTATAGATTGGGAAACTGGATGAAGGATGTGCCATTCACAGGGAAAGGGAAAAGCAGGACTAGAATAGAATTAAGGAGAAGAGAGGTTATGAGCTCAGTTTGGGGAATATTCAGATTTCAGTGCCTCAGGGACCTCAAAATAAAGATGTCTAGCTCACAGTGCCATAGAAAGTGTAGAGCAAATGTGTAAAATACAGATTTAATACCGTTGTAGAGAAATAAGACCATATAGAGTGCAATACTAAAGCTAGCATAAAGATTAGCAGCCATGATAGTAAGAGAAAACCCAAGAGAGTTGGTGTCAACGAAGCAAAAGAAATATTCTTTAAGAACAGAGAGTCAACAGTGTCAAATGTGGGTAAAAGGTTCAGGAAGATATGGGCTCAAAACGTTTGATATTTATCAGCAGTGATAACCTTGGCAACTGTAGTAAGAACAAAGTGCTGAGAGAAGATTGGATGACACAGAAGCAGAAAAAAGTACAGTAGTGAATGAAAGAAGGAACTTTGTGAATGAAAGAAGGAACTATACTATCTAAAGAGCCTGTGTCCAGAGTTCTGTTTTGTTTTTGTGTTTGTTTTTCCTCTATGTTTTATTTATTTGCATAATAACAAGTGCATGTTCAATTGCTTATAGAAAGGAATCAGCAGGAAGCAGAGGTGAGGCTATGTGGGAGAGAAAAATTAGTAAATTAGGTCTTCTGAGAGATATTTACATAAGGGAGAGATGGTTTAAAAACATGGAAGGACTGAGAAGCAGTTTTAAATGCACAGTGGAAGCTGAAGACATAAATTTATGTTGAACAAACCTACTATTTTATAAATTCTTCAGCTATGTTAAGCACTTCAAACGGAAAGACAAGATTATTAGATTAATCAAGATGTCTTTCCTGCACAAGTTCAATATCAGAACAGGTAATAGAGTTGAAAATATTGCTAAGAGGGTCATGAAGGTAATGGTAACTTGAAGTTTAATCTGAAGAAGAAATAAAGTAGGGGTGAGGAGTGGAGGCTGTTAGAGAAAAAGTAGATGGACCAAAGGATTGAATAGCTAAATGAGGAGGATCAGCAGTAACTTTTTAGACTACTGAAGGTTAGGAAACTGTGTCAGACAGTAGACTCTTTGAATTTAGTACTTTAAAGGGATATTATTTCCAAATAATAAGAAAGCTCAGTGTCACCATGGGAATGATTGGATAAAATGCATGGAAGTAATGATGCCTAAAGATGAAGAAGTCAGGGGCCTGAGAGACCAGAATATTTTTTTTTAAAGCCAGTTTCCCAACATGTTTGTTGAAGACATGCAAAGTCCACAAGTCTTTAGGGCAGGGAATAAACATATGAATTGGGTGTCAAAGTCTTCCATGAGTGAAGAGGGATGATCAGATAGTTGGTATATGATAATGAAGCAGTAAGTAGACTGCAGAAGAATCAAAAGCCATGGGCTTCACGGCTATGTGGGAACAATAGTTCAAGTTCAGAGTTAACAAAGACAACCAAGTCTCTAACTGAAGTAAAGTGACTATAAAAGTAGAGTGTCCATCCATGCATCTTTCTTAATGCCAATACTAAACAAAAGGTACTGCAAGGGCTAAAGAACTCAACAAAGAGTCTTGAGATCAGTTAATGAAAAGGTAGCCTATAATCCAAATATGGCTCAAAAATGCATTTTACTTTGTTGGTACAGTTTTTACAAAGACAAAATTTCGTAACCTTTGGGCTTCGCTGGTGGCTGAGATGGTAAAAAATCTGCATGTGGTACAGAAGACCCAGGCTCAATCCCTGGGTCGGGAAGATCCCCTGGAGAAGGAAATGGCAACCCACTCCAGTATTCTTGCCTGGAAAATTCCATGGACAGACGAGCCTGGTAGACTACAGTCCATTGGAGTTGTAGAGATTTGGACACGACTGAGTGATTAACACAGTCAGGGCATACAGTTTGGTGTTTTGTTTTTTCTTAACCATACTACTGACCACTTCCTATTTTGTTATAGCTGACATAAAAATTCCCATACACATGTTACATACTTCCTGTCAATGGTACTGAGTATTGCACATCTGCCCCAGAATTTTTTCCAGGAAGAAAAAGAGGAAAATTTTCTGATTGCATTCATTTTTAGTTCTCCAGAAAAATCCAAAAATGGCCTTGGGTGGCCCACAAAGCTTGTGTGTAGTGATAGGATGAGCAGAATAATTGTGTTAGTAAGAAAGGAAAATAAGGTCAAATAGCACTCTCAATTTAAGGCAAACTAGACATCAATTAATGTGAAATCTCTAAGCTACTAGACAGTCAGAAACTAAATAAGCAAGAAGCTCAATCACTGTGTAGTTAAACATTAGACTTCTAGCTTTAAAATGCAAAAGTATAGTTATTATGATCTCCTGTGAGAACTCCAAAATTACAACTCATTGCTAAAGAACCATTGACAGGAGAATGTTGGATCCCACCAAAAAGATACTGCACATTTAAGAGCAAAAGAGAAGCCCCAGCAAGATGGTAGGAGGGGAAAACTGACATTTAGAATCAAACCCCAAACCTGCCAGAGATGCTCAGAGGGCTCAAACAAAACCTTGTGTGCACCAGGACCCAGAGTCCTCACAGAGACTGAGCCAGACCTGCCTTTGAGTGTTTGAGTATCTCCTGTAGAGGTACTGGCCAGCAGTGGCCTGCCACAAGGGCTGGGGGACTGGATGCAGCAGACCTGGCTCACACAGCATGTGGCATAAGCTGTCGTGGGAGGAGGTTGCCATTAGCCTCACCATAGAGCCACTGAGCAGAAGACCCACAAGCTGCAGAACAATCATACCAAATAAGTTCTCACACTGTTAAGAACATACTAGGACCCACAACAGATTTCCCAACCTGGGGATCTGGCAAAGAGACTGAGAACCCCCAGGGAATTTGACTTCAGAGGCCAGTGGGATTTGATTACAAACTTATACAGGACTAGGGAAACAGACTCTCAGAGGGCACAAACAAAACCCTGTGGGACCAGGACCTAGGAGAAAGGAGCAGTGACCCCACAAGAGACTGACCCAGACTTGTCTGTGAGTGTCCAGGAGTCTCCGGTAGAGGCATGGGATAAAGGTGGCCTGCTGCAGGATCAAGGGCACTGAGTGCAGAAGTGCATGCATGGGGCTTTTGACAGAGGTTGCCATCATCTTCATTTCTTCCACCATAGTTTGGTCTCAGGTCAAACAATAGGGAGGGAATATAGCCCAACACATCCACAAAAATTGGATTAAAGATTACTGAACATGGCCCTGACCATCAAGGCCAGTTTCTCCGAGAAACAAGATCCAGTTTTTCCAAAATCAGTGTCTCCCATTAGGAAGCTTCCATAAGCCTCTTATCATTACCCATCAGAGGACAGACAGAATGAAAACCACAATCACAGAAAAATAATCAAACTGATCACATGGACCACAGCCTTGTCTAACTCAATGAAACCACGAACCATGCCATGTAGGGCCACCCAAGACAGACGGGTCATGAAGAGAGTTCTGACAAAATGTGGTCCATTGGCAAAGGGAATGGTAAACCACTTCAATATTCTTGCCTGGAGAATCCCATGAACAGTATGAAAAGGCAAAAATATATGACACTGAAAGATGAACGCCCCAGGTCGGTAGGTGCCCAATATGCTACTAGAGAAGAATGGAGAAAAAAAACTCCAGAAAGAATAGAGAGAGAGTTAAAGCAAAAACAACACCCAGTTGTGGATGTGATGGGTGATGGAAGAAAATTCTGATGCTGTAAAGAACAATATTGCATAGGAACCTGGAATGCTAGGTCCATGAATCAAGGTAGATTGGAAGTGGTCACAAAGATGATGGCAAGAGTAAACATCAACATTTTAGGAATCAGTGAAAAAAAAAAAATGGACTGAAATGGGTGACTAAAATTCAGTAGATCATTATATCTACTACTGTTGGCAAGAATCTCTTAGAAGAAACGGAGTAGCCATCTTCATCAACAAGAGTCTGAAATGCAGTACTTGGAATCTCAAAATAACAGAATGATCTCTGTTCATTTCCAAGGCAAACCATGCAATATCATAGTAATCCAAGTCTATGCCCCAACCAGTAATGCTGAAGAAGCTGAAGTTGAATGGTACTATGAAGACCTACAAGACCTTATAGAAATAACACCCTTATAAAAAGAGATGTCCTTTTATCATAGGTGACTGGAATGCAAAAGTAGGAAGTTAAGAGATAACTGCAGTAACAGGCAAATTTAGCCTTGAAGTATAGAATGAAGCAGGGCAAAGGCTAATAAAGTTTTGCCAAGAGAACACACTGGTCATAGCACATACTCTCTTCCAGAAACACAAGAGAAGACTCTACACATGGACATCACCAGATGGTCTATACAGAAATCAGAATGGTTATATTCTTTGCAGCCAAAAATGGAGAAGCTCTATACAGTCAGCAAAAACAAGACCAGAAGCTGTCTGTGGCTCAGACCATGAACTCCTTATTGCAAAATTCAGACTTAAATTGAAGAAAGTAGGGAAAACCACGAGACCATTCAGGTATGACCTAAATCAAATCCCTTATAATTATACAGTGGAAGTGAGAAATAGATTCAAGGGATTATATCTGATAGACAAGAGGGCCTGATGAACTATGGATGGAGGTTCATTACATCGTACAGGAGGCAAGGATCAAGACCATGACATAAAAAAGAATTGCAAAAAAGGAAAATGGTTCTCTGAGAAGACCATACAAATAACTGAGAAAAGAAGAGAAGCTAAAGGCAAAGCAGAAAAGGAAAGATATACCCATTTGAATGCAGAGTTCCAAAGAATAGCAAGGAGAGATAAGAAAGCCTTCCTCAGTGATCAGTGCAAAGAAATAGAGGAAAACAATGCAATGGGAAAGACTAAAGATCTCTTCATGAAATTCAAGATACCAAGGCAAATTTTCATGCAAAGATGGGCACAATAAAGGAAAGAAATGGTATGGACCTAACAGAAGCAGAAGATATAAGAAGAGGTGGCAAGAATACACAGAAGAACTATACAAAAAGATCTAGACCCAGATAACCACGATGGTGTGATCACTCACCTAGAGCCAGACATCCTGGAATGCAAAGTCAAGTGGGACTTAGAAAGCAGCACTACGAACAAAGCTAGTGGAGGAGATGGAATTCCAGTTGAGCTATTTCAAATCCTAAAAGATGATGCTGTGAAAGGACTGCACTCAATATGGCAGCAAATTTGGAAAACTCAGCAGTGGCCACAGGACTGGAAAAGCGAAGTTTTCATCCCAATCCCAAAGGAAGGCAATGCCAAAGAATGTTAAAACTGCCACAAAACTGCACTCATCTCACATGCTAGCAAAGTAATGCTCAAAATTCTCCAAGTGAGGCTTCAACAATATGTGAACTGTGAACTTCCATATGTTCAAGCCAGATTTAGAAAAGGCAGAGGAATCAGAGATCAAATTGCCAACATTCGCTGGATCATTGAAAAAGTAAGAAAGTTCCAGAAATGCATCTATTACTACTTTATTGACTATGCCAAACCTTTTTAGTGTGTGGATCACAACAAACTGTGGAAAATTCTTAGAGGTGGGAATACCAGACCACCTTAGCTCTCCTGAGAAATCTGTATGCAGATCAAGACTGGCTCCAAATCAGGAAAGGTGTACATCAAGGCTGTATATTATTACCCTGCTTATTTAACTTATACACAGAATACATCATGCAAAAATGCTGGGCTGGATGAAGCACAAACTCAGATTAAGATTGCTAGGTAAAATACCAATAACCTCAGATATGGAAATGACACTACCCTTATGGCAGAAAGCAAAGAAGAACTAAAGAGCCCCTTGATGAAAGTGAAAGTTAGCTTAAAGCTCAACATTCAAAAAATTAAGATCAAGGCATCTGGTCCCATCAGTTCATGGCAAGTAGATGGGGACAATGGAAACAGTGACAGACTTTATTTTCTTGGGGTCCAAAATCATTGCAGATGGTGGCTGCAGCCCTGAAATTAAAAGATACTTGCCCCTTGGAAGAAAAGCTATGACCAACCTAGACAGCATATTAAAAATAGACATTGCTTTGCTGACAAAGGTCGATCTAGACACAGCTATGGTTTTTCCAGTAGTACATACGGATGCTATGACATCTCACAGAGTGTTGGACTATAAAGAAAATTGAGCACCGAAGAACAGATGCTTTTGAACTGTGATACTGGAGAAGACTCTTGTGAGTCCCTTGGACTACAAAGAGATCCAGCCAAGTCATTCCTAAAGAAAGTCAGTCCTGAATATACTTTGGAAGGACTGATTCTGAAGCTTAAGCTCCAATACTCTGGCCATCTGAGGCAAAGAACTGACTCACTGGAAAGACCCTGATGCTGGGAAAGATGCCAGCAGATGCAGAAGGGGATGGCAGAGGATGAGATGGCTGGATGACATCATTGACTCTATGGACATGAGTTTGAGTAGGCTCCAGGAGCTGGTGATGTACAGGGAAGCCTGGTGTGCTGCAGTCCATGGAGTCACAAAGAGTTGGACATGACTGAGCAACTGAACTGAAATGATGGCTATCCTGTGTAAAATAACTTGCAACTGTTTGTCCCAGGGCACATTATAGATTAAGATAAATGAGAAAAAAGTGCTACTCTCCATAGTCATTCCTTTGAAAACAGAGGGACACTAAACTGTCATTGCCAAATGACTGTACAAATCAGACGTGAATATTGATCAATGTTTTGTGATGTAAGCATGGCACACAGAGAGTAGGAATGGAGATGATTAGCAGCTGAAGAAATAAGAGCTTGTCATGTCTCCTCAAACACATCCACACTGCCCGTTATTTGTAAGTACAACAATAAAATAAAAATAAGGGTAAAAGAAAGGTTTAAAAAGCAAAAGAATAACAATCAACACATAGAATTCTGGTATATGATTGCAAGGAAAAGCAGTTCTATAACATTAGCTTATTTATTCTTTCAACAAATATTTTCTGAGTGCTATTTTAAACTGAGTAGTACACTAAGCCCTGAGGCCTGGTGACAAAACAGAGAGCCTGAGCTCTCTTTAAGTTTATAGTCTACCCATGAGCTTGATGCAGTGTTTCCAGCAATCCAATTCATTCATCATCCAAGAGTTACAGAATAGCAATATCTACATGAGAGAAAGTGATATACATACACACACACACCTGGAAACATGCAGAAAACAGCAATATAAACATGCTATATAGTTTATGCTGTTTTTCAAAGGCCTATGCTGGAAAGCAAAAGCAAGAATGTACTTTTTATCTCCCACCACCTCCAGCAAAAAACTGGTCTAAGTTTGAAAGAGACACAGAAGCTAGAAAACAGAATTCAACTTTCATAGTATAAAACATTTTATAATTATTATCCCACTAGGACACTACGAACAAAGCTAGTGGAGGTGATGGAATTCCTGTTGAGCTGTTTCAAATCCTAAAAGATGATGCCGTGAAAGTGCTGCACTCAATATGCCAGCAAGTTTGGAAAGCTCAGCAGTGGCCACAGGCCTGGAAAAGGTCAGTTTTCATTCCAATTCCAAAGAAAGGCAATGCCAAAGAATGCTCAAACTACCGCACAATTACACTCATCTCAAACGCTAGTAAAATAATGCTCAAAATTCTCCAAGCCAGGCTTCAGCAATAGGTGAACCGTGAACTCCCTGATGTTCAAGCTGGTTTTAGAAAAGGCAGAGGAACCAGAGATCAAATTGCCAACATCCTCTGGATCACGGAAAAAGCAAGAGAGTTCCAGAAAAACATCTATTTCTGCTTTATTGACTATGCCAAAGCCTTTGACTGTGTGGATCACAATAAACTGTGGAAAATTCTGAAAGAGATGGGAATACCAGACCACCTGACCTGCCTCTTGAGAAACCTGTTTGCAGGTCAGGAAGCAACAGTTAGAATTGGACATGGAACAACAGACTGTTTCCAAATAGGAAAAGGAGTACATCAATGCTGTATATTGGCATCAATGACTCGATGAACGTGAGTCTGAGTGAACTCCGGGAGATGGTGATGGACAGGGAGGCCTGGCGTGCTGCAATTCATGGGGTTGCAAAGAGTCGGACACGACTGAGTGACTGAACTGAACTGAACTGAGGACAATAATAAAAACTGTGATCTAGAATCATTCTACATAAACAAGCTACTATTGACAAGGGAGGTTAGAATGGACTTTCAAAACTAAAATGGGCTGAAATTACACATCTCAAGTGAGATGTGTACACATTCAACAGGGAACGCTTTGGTACAACTTGTGGTGAAAACTGTAACAGAACCCAGAAATATAATCCCTCTAGACTTCCTATGAAGCTGTGAAGCTCCTAACAGGTCCTTAGAGAAAAATGACTTTGTGTCAGGTATGGTGATTATCAGCTTTTAAGCAAACTGAGAAGGTCCCACTGACACCAGGAAGCATGCCATTGTCCCCTCCACCTCTGTCCTCTGATCACCCAGATGGATGTTATATGGCAACAGGCCCAGACTATTAATATGCTTGACCTACTAAATTGTTTGCTAATATTTTTGATGCTGGCTCTTTAAGGCTGCCATGACAACCATTTCTGTTACAGATTCATTCTTTGCACAGCATCTCCTTTGACAGTGATAGTATAAAAGGGCATTGAAATCAAGACTCACAAACCCCTTCAGCTCAGGATAAAGGAACTTCCTGAGGCACTTCAAGCCCTCTGTTGCACAGATGAATGAGATAAAAGGAAGCAAATCTGCTGATGGTCATTCAGAAGCAGCCAGTTTGCTCTGCTGTGTGCTTCCCCATAGATCTCCAATTTACCACCATTGTCTCATTTTCACAGAGCACTGACAGCACATCATATAGGTACAGAGATGCTTGAGTAGTCAAAGCCTTTGTGAGGAGATCTGTGGTAGAGAAACCCTTCGTGGGAAGTGGGTTCATATCTGCTCTATCATTTGTTTTGTTGGTTAGTTTTTGTTCATAAAGAAAGTTAGGGAAAGGGACTATCTCCATTTGAGAATCACAAGCATCCTAGAAGCCTGAATCACTCATCGTTAAAGAAGTGGACCTGACAAGACAGGATTTACAAACAAGCTTGATGACTAGAGCAAGTGTTTCTTTAAATCAACTGCTTAATTATTGGGTTGGTCAAAGAGTTAGTTCAGGTTATTCCAAGCCATCTTACAAAGACCCAAATGAGTTTTTTGGCCAATCCAATATTTATTAGGTATAGTAGGATCTGACTTCATTTTTTTTTTTTTTAATATTTGATTAGTGACAGCTTTTAAGCCCTACTCTCTCCCATTCTGCCCCATATCTGGGCAAGCTAATAAAGAATCAAGTGTCCTTTTTATGGGGGGTGGGGGAAGAAGGGAACTGATGGGAATTTAAAACCATACAAGCCTTAACCCATGTAGGGGAACCCTCATCCCTGGTCTACCCTCTATCCACCATAAAATTTCAACCTTATTGTCACTCCTAATCTCCAGAGTCATTTTGGACCTATTTAGCAGGCTTTCCTGCTCTCCCCAGAAAGCCTAATTTGCATACTAAACCATTTTAGATCCTATTGAATGTATGACATCATCATTCTCAATGCCCAAAGCAAATTTTGGATGGAGGGTCTATCTCAACCCTGCATAATGACTACTATCTTAAAATTATTAAGAGAATAGTAATTTTAATCAAAGATAACCTATTTTTAAAATCTATGCACCATATCCCCAAGAACATTACTTATGCAGAACTCTGTGGGTCTTACACAGAGACTATTAATTTTAATTTACAAAAATTATAGCAAACTATCCCAGGTGGCACCAGTGGTAAAGAATCTACCTGCCAGGGCAGGAGATGCCAGAGATCCCTGTTCAATCCCTGGGTGGGAAGATCCCCTGGAGGAGAAAATGGCAACTCACTCCAGTATTCTTGACTAGAAATTTCCATGGACAGAGGAGCCTGACATGCACAGTCCATGAGGTCACAAAGAATTGGACACGACTTGGAAAAGGAAATGGTAACCCACTCCAGTGTTCTTGCCAGGAGAATCCCAGGGACGGAGGAGCCTGGTGGGCTGCCGTCTATGGAGTCACACAGGGTCAGACACGACTGAGGCGACTTAGGAGCAGCAAGCACACATGCCTTCCAATCACAAACTTACTATTCTGACTTCTAAGTCTTTATCAGTTTAAGTAGGAAATTGGATAAAGGAAGAACTTCTTGATTTTTCCATAATGTTCATAATCACTATTATGAACTCCAAATGCAACATTATTTTATGTAAACACAGGGACAATGACGGGAAGGGAACAGCTAATAGAGAACCTAAGAGCAAAGGAAGAAACAAGTTGTCGTCATCAGCCACAAGAATTCAGAAAGTCCAGAGAGCTGAGAAATGAGCTGTACATTTTGATTGCTTTTGTTTAATCACAACAAATTATCAGTGGTTCCGGAGAAAAGACAAAAGGTTTGTAAATGTTTAGTATATTTAAGAATATAAAAAAATAGCATAATGCTGATTTAGAGAAGGTTCCATTAAGAAAAGGTCAAATATACCCTTTGGTGATTAAAGTCATTACACATAAACCGATTCTACTACTACTATTAGGAAAAGAGATACTTTTATTTATTCTGTTGAAGTTAATAACCATTTCTTTGGTACTTCTGTCACTGCTATTTTGTTCAGTTTATAGAGCGATTCCATCTCCAGTGTTCCCACAGCCAGCAATCAATCTTATCCTACCTATATACATATTTGTGACAACTCTCTTACTTACAGTAAGCCTATCATATGACAATAGTATAAAATTAAAAACTTCATATAGAGAATATTAATGCCACTATGAAATGATAGCACAATGTTTCAAAGCCATCCATAATTTTGTTCATGTCTTCCTCTGTTCACTGCTCTCTGCCCCTATCTGCTCTCATCATCCTCATAATTCCTTTTCAAGTCCTCTAGAACAAAAGGGCAAGTGCTCTCAGTATCCCCTCATCTCTCTCTCCACACAGTCCCCCAACAGAAAGAATAGCCGTCTATTCTTCCTACATAAAAAAGGGTCAGGGGCTGAGTCTTGTCACAGATACCCTATGAGTCACATTTATAGAGATGAGTATAAGTTAGCCAGGTTGATGGGAAGGGAAATGCTATGGCTGTGATCCTTACTAATCCCTGGATATCTGTTCACACCTGCTGTGATCCTTTTATGAATTGCCTGCAGGAGATTGGCTGGTTTTCAGACAGCAGGACAACTCTGAGCTTAGTTACCAGAAACTGCAACATCAGTTTGTCCTGTAAGTGAGTGTTAGAGCAGAGTAGATGGCAGGAAAAATACCTAGTTGCTGTGTTATTTGCAGCTAAGACAGCACACTAAGTTTTTGACCAAGAATTAGGACCATTTCCCTAGTTTCAAAGACAGTAACAACAGTGCACATGGCCGTCATTCTAAGTATTTGAAATTATGATCTTTGTCCTGCCTGGCACTCGACACTCCTGCTGTTTTGTGGAAACAGCACCCTGATTTTCCTCTGAAGAATCCTCCTCTGCCTATATTTTGGGGGTACACTACTCAGGTTTTGGGCCTCAGAATGTGACCCTAGGTGTCCTATTGACAGCATCTCACACTTTGGGACAGTGAAGTGTTTTCTAGGACAGTACTTTCTTAGAATTACTCAGAAAGAGAGGGTCTCTTTCTCCTGATGAGCTTGTCACGTCTGCTGGTTACTCTGCATCTGTAAGGTTGGAATCTACCTAAATCACATAAGTCAGACAGATCAGAGGCGTTAAAGCCAAAATTTGGAGAAATACAGATCTCTGACCGCATAATTGATACATCTGTCCTCCCTGAAAATGACTTATCAGTTATTTGAGCTAACTCAGCTCCTCTGATTATTTAAGCCTATTTAGTCTTTGATATCAAAGCTTTCTAGTGTCTTGGTTCTCACATATGTTTCTCTTTCTGGCTGCAAACACTTAAAAGTCAGAGATAGTCTTCATGGGCCTTCTACATTTTGTTAGAAATGTATTAATCCATATCAATCTCTAGTGCAGTAGTCAATAAATGTTCTTTAGTGAAAGACTAGGGAAAATATGTAAATACACACAGAAACTTGATGTGTTGAAAGACCCCTTGTAGCAGCAATAGTACATTTGATACTATTTTGAATTTTCAAAATTTAAAATCGAAAATTTTCAGATATAAGTATATTCTCATGGAATTCAACAAACAACAATTAGTGGTTCCTAAAATAAGGTTTCTGTATTTCTTTTCCTTTTCTTCTCTTTATTCATTTACTTATTCATTATAATGTTTATATAGAGATGTTAGTACACTGCTGCTGCTGCTGTTGTTGCTGCTGCTGCTAAGTCGCTTCAGTTGTGTCCGACTCTGTGCGACCCCACAGATGGCAGCCCATCAGGCTCCCTCATTCCTGGGATACTCCAGGCAAGAACACTGAAGTGGGTTGTCATTTCCTTCTCCAATGCATGAAAGTGAAAAGTGAAAGTGAAGTCGCTCAGTCGTATCTGACCCTTCGCGACCTCATGGACTGCAGCCTACCAGGCTCCTCCATCCATGCGATTTTCCAGCAAGAGTACTGAAGTGGGTGTCATAGCTTTCTCCAATTGTCTATGCTGCTGCTGCTGCTGCTGCTGCTAAGTTGCTTCCAGCCGTGTCCGACTCTGTGCGACCCCATAGACGGCAGCCCACCAGGCTCCCTCGTTCCTGGGGTTCTCCAGGCAAGAACACTGGAATGGGTTGCCATTTCCTTCTCCAATGCAAGAAAGTGAAAAGTGAAAGTGAAGATGCTCAGTAGTGTCCGACTCTTAGCAACCCCATGGACTGCAGCCTACTAGGCTCCTCTATCCATGGGATTTTCCAGGCAAGAGTACTGGAGTGGGGTGCCGTTGCCTTCTTCTATTGTGTATGCTCCCATATGTAAAATAGATAGGTTGTGGGAAGTCATTGTGATGATCTAGAGTGGTAGGATGGAGAGGTGGGAGGGAGGTTCAGAGGGTGGAGATGTATGTATGTTTATGACTGATTTGTGACTGATTCACACTGTTGGACAGCAGAAATCAACACAATATTGTAAGGCCATTATCCCCCAATTAAAAATAAATTTTAAAAAAGGCTATGTTTATTATTCTCTGGCTCTCTATATAGAAATTATATATTTGGCTAATTTTTTAATATCAATTACAATTATCTTATAGTTCTCAGGCGTATATCATGAGGCTAGATCATCTCAGAGATGATGGTAGTGAGAATTTCTGGGAAAAATAAAGAAGTGGAAGATACTTAAGATCTTTTTAGTGCAACAAACTATAACTAAATCATCTCTCTGCTATATTGTTCTGTTCTATATTTTTTGAGTCATAGGAGTGAGAATGAATGACTGTTGTTAAATCACATACTTGCCATGTCTTCCTACAAAACATATGGCCATGGACACTGCTATGGCATCCCTCCACTGTCTCCCAGTAGACAACAAATATGTACACTAAGACAAGACCACAGTCAAGGAGCTTTTACGGGAAATAATTTTCCAATGTATTTTAAAAGAAAATACAATTAAAATGCCATCACAAAAACTGTGACTAAACATTAAAAATATTTACTCTTTGAAATGCCAGTGATGTATATAATTTTTTAAAAAATTAAACATTTAAGCTTTAATACAATAAATTCATATAAATTCAACATTAAAATATGGCAAAGGGAGTAGTTCATGTTACTTTCTCTCTTTTTCATTTTTTTAATCCAAAAGTGCACTTCTCAAAATTGCTATCTTTTGCTTACTTAAAAAATGTTTTCAGAATTCCTTTATGCAAAATCTCATACTTAGTCTCAGCTTTCTACCACTTGTATAGGTTGAAGAAATTAAGAAATAAGCAAAATATCACAAGGAAAATTTAAAAAATCTGACAGTGTCGACACTGGGGAATCTCCTCATGGTATATAAAACATTCTCTTTTTCTGTGTCCCTGAGATTTCTCCAGTCAGTGAGGATGCTAACTGAAGCCCTATCAGATACCAGGTATTACATGAGACATTTTCACATATATTTATGTGCTGAACCCATCCAGCAATCCCAAGAAAGTGCATTTGATTATTTTCTCATCCAGAGAATAAACAAACAGCTTTTACAAGGTCACAAAGATAGTAAGCAATTGAACAGGGACTTAAACCCAGTTCTGCCTACTTTAGAACCTATTACTTAAGGATTTGCCTTCGGTTGACTGATTTTTCAGGTGAAAACTGTATCTCTTCATGGCAGAAATAAGGACTCTGCTGTCAAAAGCCTCTTCCAAATGAAAAATGGCATCATTCTTTCCCTTCTTCTTTTAATTGGCTGTGTAATTTATCTGATATGAAGTTATCACATATTTATATGCATTATTCTATAAGTACATATAGAAAATAAAAATGTTTCTATTCATCTTTATTATCACATGAACAATTACAGATCTAGCTAAAAGAATAAATATCATTATTATTTTCTGGATTAATGCATCAACCACAAAAGTAATGAACAGAGGTTGAGTTGTATATCATCAAAGGCCCGCTTGAGGAAGAAGTCAAGCTGCTCTGGATCATTGGAAATCATCCTCTGGGCCTGTCCCTGTTCTAAGAATCACAACACAAATGACTACAGCACACAGTGTATAATCAAGTGGTGGGATATCTGTTTTGAACTGCAAAATCTTTAGAAAGTTAGAGGAGAGACTGACAAATGAAATTTACACAGGTAAGGAAGTAGAGCATCTCTTAAGGTTTTGTAGTCTGAGTTCATGTACTGTGAAAGTTATTCTTTAGGGTGCACTAGAATTTCTCATTTTTAGGAAAGCAAAACTTTAAGCAGGGAGAAAATTTAATAAAAGAATATCATTGGGATGACTCAGCTAAAATAAATCAAAAGCCATAAATTGAAGTACAGAGGCCAGCAGTTTCCTTTATTAGAATCAAGGCGGGGAAGAGCATTATCTCCGCTGGCCCTCTGTGCTCACACTGGATCCAGCAAGAGGTACCATATGATAAATGGCCACAGCATACTTAATTACATTCCTTAATTACTTGGAGATCTGTAGTAGCAATAGTATTTCACATGGGTCCATTTTATTTCTACCCCATGATTGGGTAAGGAAACCAGGTTTTCCTTAGCTCATTTCCAAATGAGCAAAGTTGTAAATGAAAGTCACTACTAAGCAACAAAGGTAGTCACTTCCATGACCCAAAGCCTTGCATCCAGAAAAGCTATTCTTTTAGAAAGCTAATTCCAGACTTTCATATTTACAAGTTACCCTGGACTAATCAGATGTGGGGTCCAGGAGAGACTATGGTGACTCTGCTACTCTCACTACAATCAACTACATCAAGGATCGAACTACTGACCCTGTGACCTCACATGCTGTAGCTGATTGGTACCATGAAAAAGGTAAACATTCTGAAATACTTGAAACAATGTGGTATTTCATTTTGCAACCATGAATCATTCCCTGTCTGATTTAGTCTCTTGAGATTCATTGTCATCACAAACTAATCTTTAGAGTGGCAGACTGTGATTAGTAACACAGACATATTTGACAGACTGGGTCCTCAGAGCTGTGCCTACCATGTCACTATAGAAAGTTTGGTAGAGATCTTGGTGCTATTAATCTTGACACTTGGAAAACTGGCCCAAAATTAAATTTATCACCTTACAAAATAAAATTTGATCAAAATTTCACATCCATAATAGCTGAATGCTTCTGAATAACCTATATCATTAAATAGATAATAGATAGAACCTATAGGAGAAGGTAATGGCACCCCACTCCAGTACTCTTGCATGGAAAATCCCATGGGGGAGGAGCCTGGTAGGCTGCAGTCCATGGGGTCGCAAAGAGTCAGACTGAGCAACTTCACTTTTACTTTTCACTTTCATGCATTGGAGAAGGAAATGGCAACCTACTCCAGTGTTCTTGCCTGGAGAATCCCAGGGACGGGGCAGCCTCGTGGGCTGCCGTCTATGGGGTTGCACAGAGTTGGACACGACTGAAGCTACTTAGCAGCAGCAGCAGCATAAGTTTATGAGGGTTGAGAGATGAATTTTGTTTAAGATTTCAGAGAAACATCTGTATGTTTGTGAGTTAATCACTTTTTCAGTCCACAGTAGTATTTGAAAGGTCACAATCTAAAAAAAGGTTTTTGGACTATTAGTTTTAAATATCAATTGCTCTGAATATTCTTAAAATGTTCTTAATCTTAAAAAATGTAACATTTTCTTAGAATATTCTTTACCAAAAAAGTATTATAGAAAAAGATTGTGAGGAAGAATCTGAAAGACAATTTAAGATGCCATGAAAGATACATGAGTGAACCAAGGCAAATGACATTATAAATCCTTTCACAACTCTTAAAAGGTTCATGGTTTGTGTGTATGACAGTGTATTCATAGAGTCTTCCTGTAACTTATTAGAAGGATATTTGCTTTTTCTTCTCCATTATAGTTTATTAAAAGACATTGAATATGATTCCCTGTACTATAAAGTCAGACCATACTCTTTATCTATTTTATCCATAGTAGTTCAGTCACTCGGTCATGTCCGACTCTTTGTGACCCCATGAATCACAACACGCCAGGCCTCCCTGTCCATCACCTGCTAATGCAAGACTCCTAATTTATCACCCCCACTCATTTCTTTTGGTAATCATAAATTTTCTATGCTTGTGCGTCTGTTTTTCTTTTGTAACTAAATTTCTCTGATAGTTTTAGGTTCCACATATAAGTGGTTTCTTATGATATATGTTTTTCTTTGATGTACTTCACTTAGTATGATAATCTCTAGGTCCATCCATATTGTTGAAAATGACATGATTTTATTCTTTTTATGGTTGAGTAATATTACACTGTGGTAAGTATACATGCTGCTGCAGCTGCTGCTCAGTCGCTTCAGTCGTGTCTTACTCTGTATGACCCCAGAGATAGCAGCCCACCAGACTCCCCTGTCCCTGGGATTCATACACAAATAAGCCACATCTTTTTAATGTATTCTTCTATCATTGGACATCCACATTGCCACCATGTCTTGACTATTGTAAATAGTAGTTCTATGAACATTGGGTTAAAGGCATCTTTTCAAATGAGACTTTGTGGGATATTTAGATTTGACTCAGCTGGTGTGACAAACAAGCTATTGGAGATGGACTCTTGTACTGGGTCTTCTTTTACCCATCAACTTTGTTCATCAAACCAGAAAAAAAAAAAAAAAAACTTTACATTCAAAGGAAAAAAATACTCCTTCAAGTAGCCTTTCCTCAAACAGATATCTACAATTATGGGACTAGGGAGTTTACTCTCAAGTTTATGGTTAGGAAATGGACTTTGTATAGGAATGGCAAGGGAAGGATGTAGTAGTGTTACTAATTTCTATTTGCAAATCTGAGGCTCCCCTGGTGGCTTGATGGTAAAGAATCCAGTTGCAAACGCAGGAGACACAGGTTTGATCCCTGGGTCAGAAGATCCCTTTGAGAGGGAAATGGCAACCAATTCCAGTATTCTTGCCTTGAAAATCCCATGGACATAAGAAGCCTAGCAGGCTACTCCATGGGATAGCAAAAGTCAGAAATGACTTAGCGACTAAACAACAAATCTGCCAGTGTGTGCCATTAGGAAAAAGCTATCGATCAGAATTGTCTGTAACATTTCTCTGTCAAAGATGCAAAAACTCATTAAGAACCTTCCTATGTATCTTTGTATATGAGACTTAGGGCAAGAGCACCTGTCCATGGTGAAGACTGAGACTTGGAATCTACAGATTTATCACTTTAGTTCCGTGGCCATTAACATTTAAAATATAGAAATTTTAATGTATGATCTTTGAAAGAAAACTATTTGTTCATTTGAAGAGAGCCACAGTTTACGTGGCATCATCTAAATTATATATGAAAAAAGTCAGTCTCAAGTTGCTGACACCAATCCTCTGTAAAACCTGCATATATAAAAGTTGAGGAGTAAATTAGAACACTAATAAAGTTAACCTGGTAGAGTCCAAAATGGCATATGCAGCAGAGAAAAAAAAAGCAAACAGAAACAGTTCATGCTGTTCTAATTGCTACAATTTCATTGGCAATTTAAATAAAATAATTCAAATTGCTGCAATTAACACACACAGAATTCAAAGAATGGCGTGTGACCTCGCACAAAACACACGGTGGAATCAGCCCTCCTCCAAAGAAATAACCTTCATAAGTCATTTGCATCCAAAGGAAGCCTGGCTTCATGCTCTGCAAAAATTATCAGCACAGTAAAATTAAGGTCCCTAAAAAGAATGCCCATCAACAGCAAGCACTGTCTCCTGGTTTATTTCATCCATATGAATCCACACAGGTTGACTGTGTTACATTCACAAACTCCCTGACTGACGGCGGGATTTTGCTTTTTCTGCATGGGTGCCCCTAAGCAGCTTCAGAGGAACTGTTAGCAAGGACTCCTGGCTGCTGCATTGCTGAGAAGTGAGTCTGATTCTTGTTGACAGAGACGACACTTTTACTTGACTGCAGGGGCACAAGACCATTCTGCCTGCGGTTTAGGTCTGGATAACAGGCTCTCTTCTCCAACACATTAGAGCGCAGTAGCCACAGATTGTTATTTGAAATGCAGGAGAAATGTGTTCAATGTTTTTTCACGTCACCTGAAACCAAATTTAGGACCTACTATCTGGGAGGTGTGGGGAGACTTTTTCTCTTATTAGGTCAGCCTTATGCAAGCACCGAATAGACACTGCCAAGAATGATGATTTGTGATCAAAAATCAAAACAGTAACAGTTGGATGAGTCCAATACAAGTGAGAGATGACCTCTACTATCCCTGGTTTTGAAGTCTAGATGTGAAGAGTAAGACAAATCATTTGAACAACTGCCTAATGTACAGGGCTCAAAATTACTTTTAACATCTAGAATGTGTAATTCTTTAACCCCGTAAAAGTAAAGTCAACTTCAAAAATGCTATTTCAAGATCATAAAATCGGGACATTTGAGTATTCACATAGATCCTTAGATAACACAAAGGCAAAGGGAGTATTAACTTACTATTGACTATTCATGTTTTCCCTTAAAATTATTATCTTAGGAGTTCTGTGCTTGTGCCTTGTGTAATTTATAATGATGCATATTTAGTCAAAATGATATTTAAAAGAAGGAGTCTCAGGATAAATTTAATTTGTGTTATGGCTATTACAGCATTGCAAAAGGAAGGTAAAGAATAGTTAATAAAGGGAATAGTACTCAAGTCAACTTGAAGGAGAAAGTACAACTGTATCAGCTATGGAAATGGTAACTGTGAATTGAGAGGGTACTGTAAGGTCTCTGCAAGTGATTCATAGTCTCTCAAATGGGGACAGCAATAAACAAAGGAATTTATTCAAAACAACATCTCCTCTTGAAGGAAAATGGGAACCAGTCTATCAGAGAAATTCTATGAATGACCATGTCTGGTTTTGAAAGTGTCTGGCAGAACAAAATGGGAGGGTGGATGTAAAATAAAATCAGAGTAGCTAGTGGAAGCATGGAACTTGCTGTAAAAAGTTCAAGTCCAATTAGGAAAAAAAAAAAAAAAAAACTATTGGGCTTATTGAGAAAAAATGGATTAAAAATTAAAAACAAAATCAGAAGTTTTAAATTTCAAGTTTGTATGCAAATAGGCAGAAATGAAAGCATTTTCTCTTCAAAATAAGTTCTCTTTAAAAGGTTTCCAAAATCAGATTCGTAAATGGTTATCTGAACAATAGTTGAAACTGCTTAAATGGTGCATGCTTAGAAATTAAAAAAAAAAAAAATAGTAATTTATTCTGAATGTGACCTTTTCCAGACCATAATAAATCATCCGTATATGCTGTCTTTTTCCATGGACCTTCCACTTAAAGAAGGCAAAAATGGAGTAATGCTGAGAGTATGAGGCAGTCACTGACTCCAGTAAGAGAGAAACTGGAGCACATAAGCAGAAATCTAACTCCTTGGCTGAAATTCATCTTTGAAGGAAGTGCATGTCTTGTCACTATCTGCCTGAAATCGTTCCTTGCTCCAGTCCCATATTTCTTTTACCTCTGTGCTAGTCAGGAAAAGAGTCATTGTTCTTGCTATTTACATTCAAATATTGAATAAGAGGGATTTTAAATAAATGAATAAAATGATCACCAACAACTGCATTTGTCCCATTGAAACAGAAGCCCCAAAGACTAACTTTTGAACTGGAGTTACTCAAAATATTCAGCATTACTTTTACTAAAAAATGAACTGTCAGTTCATAGTTATTATAGTGGTAATAATAGTGATGACTTTTCATCTTTAATGTCTCTGTTATTTTTAACTAAAGTGGGAACCTCATAACCCAAAAACTCTGTCTAAATTCTAGGTTGAAATTTTAAAGAAAAAATTTTCTGGAAAATCTAGAGCTTCATTATATTGTATATTTTCACTCATTCCAGCCCAACACACTATACATTATTATTTATAAACTCTGTGATCTTTAGTTACCTTTATAAGACTGCATCAGTTCAGTTCAGTTCAGTCGCTCAGTCATGTCCGACTCTTTGCAACCCCATGAATCGCAGCACACCAGGCCTCTCTGTCCATCATCAACTCCCAGAGGTCACTCAGACTCATATCCATCAAGTCAGTGATGCCATCCAGCCACTCATCCTCAATCATCCCCTTCTCCTCCTGCCCCCAATCCCTCCCAGCATCAGTCTTTTCCAATGAGTCAACTCTTCGAATGAGGTGGCCAAAGTGCTGGAGTTGCAGCTTTAGCATCAGTCCTTCCAAAGAAGTCCCAGGGCTGATCTCCTTCAGAATGGACTGGTTGGATCTCCTTGCAGTCCAAGGGACTCTCAAGAGTCTTCTCCAACACCACAGTTCAAAAGCATCAATTCTTCCATGCTGTCCAACTCTCACATCCATACATGACCACAGGAAAAATCATAGCCTTGACTAGACGGACCTTAGTCGGCAAAGTAATGTCTCTGCTTTTGAATACGCTATCTAGGTTGGTCATAACTTTTCTTCCAAGGAGTAAGCGTCTTTTAATTTCATGGCTGCAATCACCATCTGCAGTGATTTTTGGGGCCCCCAAAATTAAGTTTGACACTGTTTCTCCATCTATTTCCCATGGAGTGATGGGACCAAATGATGGGAGTGGGAGAGTTACACACTTGATATAAATTCTTATATTTTAAATATTAGGTCAATTATAACCAAAGAGAAGATGAAAAGACAGCAATATAACCATTTTCATACCCAATAAACAGTTGAAACAAAACAAAACCACATTTCACATTTGTTATGAGTGAATGAATTTTAAATTTCAAGTGAGTGGTAATTAAAATCCCTAAGATAAAAATGGGTTAGTCACAAGTTACCCTCTACCATCATTTTATAATTATAAAAGAAAAAGCACCACAAAGCAAATGAGATCGATAATTTGCTATAGTATTATAGCATCATAAACGTACTTACAGTTTGATATTATACTCTATATTAAAATTATGTAAATATATTGCAGGCAAAACAAGAGTTGAAACAAACTTGTATGTAATAATCAGCTTTGAAGAAGGCTTTTACTAAAGAGATACAGAGTGTATGTGCTTCTGTGCTTTGTTGCTCAGTCATGTCCGACTCTTTGCGACTCCATGGAGTGTAGCCCGTCAGGCTCCTCTGTCCCTGGGGATTCTACAGACAAGAATATTGGAGTGGGTTGCCTTACTCTCCTCCAGGGGATCTTCCCAATCTAGGGGTCAAACCCAGGTCTCCCACATTGCAAGCAGATTTACTGTCTGAGCCAAGAGGAAGCCATTGGATCAGTAAAAGTGCAACAAAAATAGTAAAATGTCTTACACTGGAATGTAGACTTGAATCATCTCCATAATGTATTGTGGATTTCACCCTATCTTGTGGGAAGTACTCAGATCACAGCAGATTACATAGCCCTGTGCAGCCATGAATGGACAATTTACTGACATGAATTTCTACGATAGCATGCAGTGTGGAAAGGAAGAAGTGGGGTAGGCACCATGTCTCTTACCAGAAATGAGTCTTTGCCTTGACCATTTATATTGTATGCAGTCAATCAACCAAAGCAGCTTTACTCAAACTGCTCAGACATTATTTCAAAACCCATACAACTTGAATATAGAGGAAAAGGGGGAAATGCCAAGTCTATATGAACTAGCTGTACTAGGAGAAATGGAAGGTAAGGAGGGCATTTTTCAATTTTACCAGAAAAAAAAAAACAAAACTATTGCCCAGAGAGAATGGTTAAAAAACTAAAGAACAAAGATATCAAAGTGGTAAAGGTAACCTTTAAATAGCTCTGAAGAGAATATCAGAGAACTTAGAATAAAAGTTTTCAGTAACCCACTATACTACTTGTTAATATTTTATTTTCTTTAAGAAATGTACTTCAGAAAACTCTTACTTGAAATGAGAAAAGTAATTCTACTCTTTTTGAACAACGCATCTCTCAAAGCATTACTTATGAATTATTTAACTTTTCCTTATGTGGTCATAGAGTGAATAATAATTAGGTGATAACTTAAAAGGAAGAGTTAAAGTTAAAAATTTTTCAGTCCTGCATGTATTAATGTATATATGATAAAAAAATAGCTAACTTCAGTTTCAAAATGGTATAAGATGTGGGTATAATAATAGCAGGATTTTGTTCTCACTTGAGGACATTTGCAGTGATAGATTACTTTAATCTAGCCACTTTAACCTGCTTACTTTTACCACAAGCAACAAACACTTGCCTTTTAAGCAAATGATTGGGACAAGGCTATGATGAAAAGTCTGCAATTAGAGTTAAAACCTAGTAAAACATTGACCTCCGAGATTCAACAGGACTGATCAATCAGTTGAAATTGCCACACATCACTTTCTCCACTTGAACCAGGATGGTCTGTTGCCCTAGATATCTGGGATTTATAGTAATCAAGTATTATGACCAGGGAGCATTTTCATAGCATAATATAAATCTCATATTTTAAAATCTTTTCTGAGATGTTTGTCACTGTACAATTCAACTGAAAAAATAAAAACTAAATCAAAGGGGAGTAAAATGAATCACCCCAACTCTAAGGACTAGGGGAACATGTTGCTGGAAGTAGAATATAAAGTTTGACTCACAGACAATTGCTAAGCCAATTCTGATTCAAAGGCAATAATTTTTCAAATGAAATTTCAGTAACTAAGGAGTAGGTATGATTCTTCACTGTGCAATACAATGGGCAATCAATAAAATGGGGAGACAGGGACTTAAGAAGGATATGCAAAAGGAGGTAAGAGACAAACAATGCATAAAGTTATCTGCATTTTAACCTTCTTAAGACATGTAGCAAAAAAGAGGTCTATCATTGTACAGTCATACTGGGGAAATAAGGACCTCACTGCATCTACAGACAGGAAACTGGGTTGATAGATACAGCCTAAGAAGTAGAACCTCTATGTTCTAATTTGAGCTAGGAAGGAGAAAAAAAGTGTGTGTGCGTGTGTGTGTGTGTGTGTGTGTGTGTGTGTGTGTGTGTGTGTGTTTAGTCACTCAATCATGTTCAACTCTTTGTGACCCCATAGATTGTAGCCCACCAGGCTCCTCTGTCCATGGAATTCTCCAGGCAAGAATTCTAGACTAGGTTGCCATTCCTTTCCCCAGGGGATCTTCCCTACCCAGGGATTGAACTTGGGTCTCCTGCATTGCAGGCTGATTCTTTACCATCTGAGTCACTGGAGAATCCCAGATAAATGCATACAGTACTAGTTTTCCTTAAAGAAAGAAATGCAACTGATTATTAGCAGGATTGATATTGTCTCCTTTACTGAAGCTCCTGCTCCTCTAAAAGAAAATGGATTCAGCAGCTAGTAGCATACAAGGCATTATTTTGCCAAGAAAGCGATCATGTTTCAATAGTTTGTCTCCAAACTTAGAACTCCTACGTATCTACCCATTTCTTACCATCTCCACTCACTTTCACTTCTCACTTTCATGCATTGGAGAAGGAAATGGCAACCCACTCCAGTGTTCTTGCCTGGAGAATCCCAAGAATGGGGGAGCCTGGTGGGCTGCCGTCTATGGGGTCGCACAGAGTTGGACACGACTGAAGCGACTTAGCAGCAGTAGCAACCACTGCCAGTATCCTGTCAGTGCTCATCTAGACTATTTTCATAGCCTACTGACTGAGCCTGTCGGAGAAAACTCTTGAGAGTCCCTTGGACTGCAAGGAGATCCAACCAGTCCATTCTAAAGGAGATCAACCCTGGGATTTCTTTGGAAGGAATGATGCTAAAGCTGAAACTCCAGTACTTTGGCCACCTCATGTGAAGAGTTGACTCATTGGAAAAGACTCTGATGCTGGGAGGGATTGGGGGCAGGAGGAGAAGGGGACGACTGAGAATGAGATGGGTGGATGGCTTCATGGACTCGATGGACATGAGTCTGAGTGAACTCCGAGAGATGGTGATGAACAGGGAGGCCTGGTGTGCTGCGATTCATGGGGTCGCAAAGCGTTGGACATGACTGAGCAACTGAACTTGACTCGACTGACTGAGCCCCATATTATGTTCTCTGGCCTTTTGACCGATTCTTCAAACTCTTCCACTGAAGAGAGCTAACTCTTTCAGATGCAAATCTGATTACATTGCCTCCAGTAAACCCCACTCTAAACCTTGCAATTTCCTAGGAAATCCCATGGATGAGGAGCTTGACGGGCTATAGTCCATGGGGTCACAAAGAGTCAGACATGATTTAGTGACTGAACAGCAACAAAAAAACTTGCAATAGCTTCCCACTGCTCACAAGAATAACCTGTCCTACAAACCTCTCTGTAGCCAGGTCAACCATTCAAACCTCAAACTGAGCAGCTCTTACATTTCTCCCTATCCAGGGCATAATAGGCTTTATTCAATTCCTGAGTGCCCTTGTTCTCTTCCACTACTGGACTTTAACATAGACTCTTCCTCTCTCTGGAATGCTCTTTCCCTTGTCTCCACTCTCCACTGGCATACTTGTTCTCAGTTCAAGCTTTTCCTCCTCTGGTTGTTATATACTCTCATAGTCTGGGATTATCTTCTTCCGAAGCACCAATCTCAGAGCTCAGCTGACCCAAGAACTAGGGAGAGGTTAGGGACACAAATCCTCTGGTGCAGCTAAAAATTAAGTACAAATTGATCAGCACTCCATATCTGAAATTCTGCATCTGTGGATTTAACTAAACATGATTCATGGAGCACTGTTACGTATTTATTTTTAAAAATTTGTATATAAAGGGACCTTCACAGTTCAAACTCATGTTGTTTGAGGGGCAACTGTGTATTTATATGTTTCAGTATATCTTTTTAATGCTTTTGTCATGAAATATAAAATAACACAGTAAAGTACACAAAGCAAAATCGGACATCTCAATGACTTATCATAAAGACATCATTCAAACAACCTCTAGATTAGTCAAGAGGTAGAATTTTATGTGCGTAAACTCATACCCTTATCTTGTCACTGCCTGCTTTTACTAACCCTCCAAAGTAAAGCACTGATACAACTTATATAATAAAAGCTGTGGAGAGTTTTACTATCTAAGCATGCATTCCTAAATACAAAGCATAAATCTGCTTGCTTTCTTGGCATTCTGGAAATGGAATCATTTAGTAATTATTTTTATGTCTTGATAGTTAATAATGTAGATCTTTCAGCTTTACTTTATTCTTTATTTTTACTGAAAATTTCCTTCACAATTTTTGGTAGTGTGCATTTCAAGATAAATTTTGAATCAGATTTTCAATTTCCACCAAAAAAACAAAACAAAAAAAAATACTTTGCTGGAATTTTGTTAAATCTACTGATCAATTTAGGGGCAACTGATATCATGACAGATACTGAGTTTCCCAATCCATGTAAAGGTATATTTCTCCATTTATTTAGCTCTTCATCTCACTGATGTTTTATAATTTTCACTTTAGAGGATTTGTACATATTTGTTAGATTTATTCCTAGGTAGTTTTCTATGTTATTGTAAATTGTACTGATTTAGAATTTCATTTCTATTCATTTGGCACTAGAATATAGAAAGCCAATTAATTTTGTTCATTTACAACAGACTGATTCCAAATACAAAAAGGAGTACATCAAGGCTGTATATTGTCACCCTGCTTATTTAACTTCTATGCAGAGTACATCATGAGAAACACTGGATTGGAAAAACACAAGCTGGAATCAAGATTGCCGGGAGAAATATCAATAACCTCAGATATGCAGATGACACCACCCTTATGGCAGAAAGTGAAGAGGAACTAAAGAGACTCTTGATGAAAGTAAAAGTAGAGAGTGAAAAAGTTGGCTTAAAGCTCAGCAATCAGAAAATGAAGATCATGGCATCCGGTCCCATCACTTCATGGGAAATAGATGGGGAAACGGTGAAAACAGTGTCAGACTTTATTTTTTGGGCTCCAAAATCACTGCAGATGGTGACTGCAGCCATGAATATAGAAGATGCTTACTCCCTGGAAGAAAATTATGACCAACCTATATAGCATATTCAAAAGCAGAGATATTACTTTGCCGACTAAGGTCTGTCTAGTTAAGGCTATGGTTTTTCCAGTAGTCATGTATGGATGTGAGAGTTGGACTGTGAAGAAGCTGAGCACCGAAGAATTGATGCTTTTCAACTGTAATGTTGGAGAAGACTCTTGAGAGTCCCTTGGACTGCAAGGAGATCCAACCAGTCCATTCTGAAAGAAATCAACCTTGGGATTTCTTTGGAAGGAATTATGCTAAAGCTGAAACTTCAGTACTTTGGCCACCTCATGAGAAGAGTTGACTCATTGGAAAAGACTTCTGATGCTGGGCAGGAAGAGAAGGGGATGACCGAGGATGAGATGGGTGGATGGCATCATGGACTCGATGGATGTGAGTCTGAGTGAACTCTGGGAGATGGTGATGAACAGAGAGGCCTGGCGTGCTGCGATTCATGGAGTCGCAAAGAGTTGGACACAACTGAGTAACTGAACTAAACTGATTTATTGTTCTACATCGGGCATCCAATATAATGTCTCCTAGATAATAATGAATATCAACATTTTGTTTCAAATTCAAAAGGAAAGTTTTCAATGATACAAAATAAGATGTGCTGTAGCATATAATTTCTGCTCTCTTAAATCATTTTTTTATATTCTGAGATCCTAGCATGGTTTTAAAAAGCACTAGGAATGAATGAATGAATACATGAATGACATTGTATATTTTAGTCATCTCATGTCTCTCAGAATAACTTCTTTAGAAAAATGGCATTAGTGGATAGCAACAACATTAAAAATGTCTTAGGAAAAGCCATTTTAAAAATTAACATCAATAAAAGGGTATGAAACCTTCACCCATACAAAGTAAGCACATCTGATATCTGTTTCAACAATATCAGTAAAGCTAAACTGGAATAACTGACATTCTATATAATCATTCAAGTTAATAGATTCACTCAAACACATTTTGCATCTATTTGTTCATCTCTGCATAAACAGCAGTAAAGAGCTACTGTTTGCTAGATGCTTAACTTTTGTGAGTGCAGCATAATTATGAGTGAATTGATAAGTAATGAAAACATTAAGTGCTGCATAAAGATTATGACTCCAGTGCCTAGTAGGACAATTAAATTTGATGTTTGTTACTCTGTCTCACAGTGAATAATGATACGGTTTCCCCCATGACTATGTAAATAGCTGATTGATAACAATAGAGAAGTAGTTATGAAGGCCAGTTCTACTCATTATTAAATGTGTGACTAAGCAATTCATTTTACAATTAAGGTGATTATGTGATATGGTACAAATTAGATCAATGTTGGACCTTAATGAGTGTAACATAGTAAATACCTTTTTAAAAATATATTGAACTGTGATAAAGATAAGAAATGAATGTCATGGAACATTAGTATTTGTAAGCTGTGACTTTATAGCAATCCATTTGCCTGAGTTCAGCAAATAATAATATGAAGTAAAGCTAAACTTTTCAGAAAGTAAAGTTATATAAGGCCCAGTATATTGCAGATGGCATGAATTCAGTAAACATATATTAATTTTATGAAGTTGTTTTTGTTTCTTTTGTTAGTATTTAACTTTCCTTAGAGCAAGAAATAGTTTGACACATGAATAATACCTTTAAAATACATTTTGTCAGTCTAAAGCCTTTTGTTTTCATATTTGATTCAAGAGTGGCAAGGTGACTATCAATAATGGATACAAGAATCAAATAAATGGATAATAGCAAATCAGAGAACCTTTGGGTTACATCTAGATGACCTAATAGGCAGATAAGAAATAAAGGAATGAACAAAGCAGAGCACCAACTTTTGGAATAATTTTATATTTTATAAAAAGGTATAGAACTACTTATGACAAGAAATAGTAAAACTGTTGGACATTCAAACTTTATTTGATATTGTATTGGTTTTGCTTTGAATTACACCAGATTGAGTGGGGCCTAGAAGTAGCATAGATGCTTTAAAAGTTTCAGTAGGCCCTGTATTTTGGGGAAGGTAAAGTGCTACCTTGGACACTGAAGAATAAATTAAGCTCTATACATTAGAATGACTGTTACATATTCATATTATTATATATTATATAATATGAATGATTGCTATATGTTCACTTTATTAGAATGATTTTTATATATTATATACATTGGAGTCATAAGAATGATATCTATTCATGTTAGAATGATTGTTATACATTAGAATAACTATTGTATGTTCATATTACATATACATTAGAATGACTTTTATATATGCATATGCATATGAATTCTAATTTCATATATTATGAACATGAATTCTGCACATTATGGGATATGATGAGTATGAATTCTAATTTCACAATGTTGATAGAAGTGTTTATTGAAATTTGGACATGCACAGCTTATATCTCAGAGCCTGAGGCTTTCTTAGGATTAAAAAGAGAAATAGTTGGGAGATATGTAATGGGTCATGTTATATTTTCCTGCTCCTTGAAACAAAATTTGTCCCAACATTGTAAATAAAATCAAATTGTTTTAAATTTGAATTGACTATTTAGAGTCTAGTCCTTTTTGAATCATTATCTTCTCTTTATGTGTTCAGAATAATTGTATTAGTCAGAAGTAGGTTTCTGAAGTTGCAAGGTAGAAATTATCATTTTAAAAGATAAATTAATAATTCTGGAAAATGTTTTACTATCAAAAGATAATATTTACAATAACTCCAAATCTTCTTTGCTTGACACAATTAACCATCTGGCAAATGAGATATAATTAGGTCATCATTTGGCAATGTGATTTCAATAGACAGACAGAATACTAATAACACAATGAGCCAAGTTCTATAATCTAATATAATTCATTATGATTTCTCTAGCACTTCATTTTTGTTTTAAATGACTATGTGTTAATCATTCAACATCTCTTTGCTAAAGATAAATAATACAGCACATTCCCAATTGATATACATGAAAACTGAAAATAATCAACATGAAGCAATTTATTCTTGGTCATACTGCCAGTATCTGAGAAGGCCATTATTAATAATTCAGCTTTGGATACCTTATGACACAATTCACTTGACAAAATATTTTCTGTATACCTACCATGTGTCAGCACTTTGTCGGCCCCTATAAAATCAAACATGAAGACAGTATAGGCCCTGACATAAATGAGTTTGGAGAAAGAAGTCAGGAAAAATATAAATGTAAGCTTTAAAGCAAAGTGATTACAAGCAGTTCAAAATTATTAAATATTCTGGAGATTAGTAGTAGCCAGGAAACTCTTTATAAAATAGGTTTTGAAGATGTAGTTCAAGAAGTTTGCCAGGTTACCAATTTATTGGCTATGGGAGTTCAAGAAGATAGAAGCCTAAAAGGATCCTTCTTTCCCTTCCTCTTTCTTTTTTTTTAATTGAATTAACAATGTAGGTGGTACTCTTAACCAGTATGGGTGACTCATGACTGAATATAAGGCTCAACGGTAATTTCATGTATAAAATACAAGAACTTTCTATTCAAATTCTGGCATTATTGATCAAGATGCAATATAGTTGAAGTAATGTGAATTATTAACAAAAGGAACAGCCAGGAAGAATTTGAGTAAGGGTTGAGGATGGAATTTTGGGGCAACATTATTTAAGTGGTGATGAGAGAGGCCAAAATATCTAAAGAAAGGTCACAGGTATAATAAGAAGCAGTATATAGTGTCATAGAAACAAATAACAACAGCAGCATCAGAACAAGGGTTAAACCTGTCAGTTTTATTTTCTGTTCAGTTCAGTCTCTCAGTCGTGTCCAACTCTTTGCGACCCCATGAATAGCAGCACGCCAGGCCTCCCTGTCCATCACCAATATCCGGAGTTCACTCAGACTCATGTCCATCGAGTCAGTGATGCCATCCAGCCATCTCATCCTCAGTCGTCCCCTTCTCCTTCTGCCCCCAATCCTTCCCAGCATCAGAGCCTTTTCCAATGAGTCAACTCTTCACATGAGGTGGCCAAAGTACTGGAGTTTCAGCTTTAGCATCATTCCTTCCAAAGAAATCCCAGGGCTGATCTCCTTCAGAATGGACTGGTTGGAACTCCTTGCAGTCTAAGGGACTCTCGAGAGTCTTCTCCAACACCACAGTTCAAAAGCATCAATTCTTCGGCGCTCAGCCTTCTTCACAGTCCAACTCTCACACCATACATGACCACTGGAAAAACCATAGCCTTGACCAGACGGATCTTAGGATCTTAGTTGGCAAAGTAATGTCTCTGCTTTTGAATATGCTATCTAGGTTGGTCATAACTTTTCTTCCAAGGAATAAGTGTCTTGTAATTTCATGGATGCAGTCACCATCTGCAGTGATTATGGAGCCCCCAAAAATAAAGTCTGACACTGTTTCCACTGTTTCCCCATCAATTTCCCATGAAGTGATGGGACCACATGCCATGATCTTCATTTTCTGAATGCTGAGCTTTAAGCCAACTTTTTCACTCTCCACTTTCACTTTCATCAAGAGGCTTTTAAGCTCCTCTTCACCTTCTGCCATAAGGGTGGTGTCATCTGCATATCTGAGGTTATTGATATTTCTCCCAACAATCTTGATTCCAGCTTGTGTTTCTTCCAGTCCAGCGTTTCTCATGATGTACTCTGCATAAGTTAAATAAGCAGGGTGACAATATACAGCCTTGATGTACTTATTTTCTGTACTGATGCTATATAAAAATCCTCATCATATTAGTGCTTAAAACCAAACATCTGTTTTTCTTTGTTACTGGCCTATGTGTTAGCAGGAAATTTCTGCTTCATGCTTTGAGCAAGCTAGCCTTGACTTCAGCTACAAGTTGAGTTCAGGTGCCCTCTGTGTGACCCTAATGGTACATTTTGCTGACCATACTAAGTGAGCATGTTTTCCTCGCTGCATATGGGAAATATCTTTAAACTCCTTTCTCATCTCATGTTCATCAACATTCTATTGGCCAAAGAAAGACATATATCAAAGGATCAAAGATATAGTCTACTGACTAACAATAGAGGTTTACAAAGTTATTTCAAAAAGGTGTCATGAATTTATAAGTGTATACTATGATGAAAGTGAAAGAGTGAGAAAGCTGGTTTAAAACTTAACATTTTAAAAACTAAGATCACAGCATCTGGTCCCATTACTTCATGACAAATAGAAGGGGAAAAGTGAAAGTAGTGACAGATTTTATTTCCAAAATCACTGTGGATGGTGACCGCAGGCATGAAATTAAAGACTCTTGCTCTTTGGAAGGAAAGCTATGACAAACCTAGACAGCATATTAAAAAGCAGGCATCACTTTACCAACAAAGGTCTATATAGTGAAAACTGTGGTTTTTCCAGTAGTCATGTACAGGTGTGAGAATTGGACCATAAGATAAGGCTGAGCACCAAAGACTTGATGCTTTGGAATTGAGGTGCTGGAGAAGACTCTTGAGAGAGTTCTTTGGACTGTAGAGAAATCAAACCAGTCAATCCTAAAGGAAATCAACCCTGAATACTCATTGGAAGGGCTGAAGCTGGAGCGCCAATAATTTGGCCACTTGATGCAAAGAGCCAATTCACTGGAGAAGATCCTGATGCTGGGAAAGATTAAAGGCAAAAGAAGGGAGTGGCAGAGGTTGAGATGGCTAAATAACATCACCCACTCAATGAGTCTGGAAGGTAGTGAAGGATAGGGAAGGCTGGATTACTGCAGTCTGCGGGATCACAAAGAATTGTACACAACTTAATGACTGAGCAACAGCAAAAATATACAAGCAAAGTCAAAATTTAGAACTATAATTCAATCCAATCTACAATCAAAGGATGTGATCAACCCTCAGACATCAAATAGGGAGGAGTTTATTGTAACATGAAGTTGCAGACCAATTCCCAAGGACAATGATTTAGAGAAAATAAGAATTTCGTATAGCATTTATTCTCTACTTTGTAAAGAAATAGAAATGTTGGGGGAAGTTTTTTAAAAAAATAATTATCTATGCAGTATAACAATACAATTGAACCAAAATATCTATGGCTAAAACAGACATTTTTAAATTTTTTTCATAGCTCCTGAAGGTGATTATAATGTACAGCCAGGGTTTACAGAAAAGATTCCTCACTTTTAAGAGGATAGTAAAGAAAATATGTATAACTTCAATGTCACTTTATAATAGTTTGAATTTTATGTATATTCATGTGTGTATGGTAGTGTGTGTATGTGTGTGTGTGTGACATACACAAAAAGAGAAGGACACAAATATCATTAGTCATCTGTAGACTTGCATATTGTAAATGTTTTTCACTTTACTCTTTGTACTTTTATTTTCTATGTTTTCTGCAGTAAAATGCACTATATCTAAACCTAATACAACATATAAACTTTACTAAATGGAAATTCATACTAAAATAGATGCCCAGAGTGAAAACTTCAAGATATTAGAGATTCATGAAAATAGAATAATCTTCTGGGGGATATTTTGAAACTTGAAGGAAAAGAAGAAACTGAGAGCCAACTATTTTCTATAAGTGGTCAGCATGTTCAAAAAGATCATCAGGTGCGCTAAACTGCAGTGATATACTTTCCTTTGAATCTAAACAATTTCAAGATTCCAATCCAGAATTCTGTCATAAGGGTCTGACTATACTCTGAAATATTAGGCAAAAATAGGATTGAGAATAAGTTAGTGACAGTTCAGTGTCCAATACACATTTATCTCTCCTGCCTTTCATGAAACTTGATGTGTTAAAATTGATCTTTTCATACTATAAAATGGGATAATTTTTCATCTCAGTTTGATTTTATCAGGCATGTTGTACCTCTTCACTTGATGACAAAAATAAAATGTACCACTCCAATAGAAAAATAATGAAGAAAACTGGAGTAAAATGGAGAAGATGGGAAAGTGGGAATTGCCAAAAGTTTGGATATATAAATATGCAAATGTAATATATCCCAGGCTTTAACTTGGTTGATTTGTTGAGGCTTCACAAAAGATATGGGCAAATTTATGGACCATTTCCCCTCATCTTTCTAAAAAATTATTTCGTTTCTGAGCATTGAAAGGGAAAGACAGTCTGCATTTTTGTAAATAAATGTTCCTGTGGTTTGTGATATCTAGGCACATATGTTTCAAGCATAAATGTTTTCTATTGGGAACTCTATAGAAAACCTATTATTGAGAATTAGATGATTTCATGCCTCATAAGTTTAATACTAACTGGCAGGAGTCAAAAGGAATTAACTTTTTGAAACTGTGTCACAACTCTAAACATTGTGCCAAACATCCCAGTTTTTCAAAATTGACTGGATAGAATAGTTCATTTGTAGTTAATACTTTCATTGAACTTCCAGCTAATCATTGCTGTTTTTTTTTTATTACTGCTGTTGTTGTTCTTATTAGATGTGAATCAAATATATGTCCCTTTGCCTGCAAAAGGTGATCTGCATCTCCAAAATTACTCTCGTATCTTTAGAAAAAATCTAATGCTGCAACAGGAACTTCTTTAATACTACCCTACACTACTTCCATATGTATATTAACATTACAGAAGAAAATAAAAAGGTTGTGACCATAGAGGTTTTATCAGAAAAAACTGTTTTAAATAATACATATTTTCTTTCATAGGGAACTTTGAACATTTGCAAACTAATTAAGCAAAATTTAGTGGCTAGCCTAAGCATGTTAATGACAGAAATAAAATATATGGATCCCCAATTCCATGCTCCAGTCATTTAACTGTCCTCTGTATCTTTCCTTTATCCAGAGGCAAGATTCAGGGAGCAGAGTTACATGAACTCCCCCATGACAACACTAATGACTTGCTTAACAGAGGGTACAACTTTTCTCTTTACAAACCCATCAAACTGAAGACACTCCGAAAATTCTATGCCTACACTGAGCTTTAAGATCTTTCCTGAGATACATTCAACTCCTATTGACCTCAAGGGAGATAACTACAGCCAATGTGCTCAGCATGCAGTAATCCTGTGTGAGTCATGAAGCAAGAGAAATAACCCTTTTCGAAACTGAAAACTCAAAGGGAGGCCAAGATCATGTTACGTTAGTACAGCAAGAACGTTAGTACAGAATAGTGTATAACATCACTCATGGAAAAGGGAGAGACAGCTTCCTAGAAACAGGATGGTTTCTAGGTTTATTCTCACTGCTAAGAAACAATACACTTCTTAAGAGTGGTTACCTTTAGTAGAGAAGGGTTTAATTTACTATTTCCTTAGATTAGTACCACCTATTGAGGCAAGCTATATTAACCCTGAGTACAAGATTACAGTTAGGTTTTACATAGAAAAAGAGTGAACAACAAAAATCAGTAATCAGATTCAGAATGACGTCTATGTGCTTTGTTCAATATGAAGAAAAACTGAAAATTCCAAGATCCAGATATGATTTCAGACAATAGAACTTCTTCCCTTCTGGTGCCATGGGAACTGCTTTTGCTCATTAACCACCCTGGAAAAGATCAATTGCAACCTGTCGCTTTAATAGAAGAAATAACTGCTCGTTGCATTCAAGCAAGACTTCTCCTTTAAAAAAAATGCTGAATAGAAAATGCCAGAAACATGTATGACATTTAAAATAATGCATTTATTTTTAGTACGTTGGTTTTGAGAATAGCTATTTAATGATATCTAATGAATTGCAATCATTATCATAGAAATAATCTTATAAAAAAGCTTCCATTTTGGGCTTTGGAGTAGAAGGGAATGCTTGTGCAAACAATTTTTTTCCTGTAATTGAAATGTTATTTACCTCTTCTTACAGAGTGAGCTTGTCTATGTGGAATGGTATTTAAAGGTAATGGTGGATTTTCATCTGCTCTATTCTGGCTATGAATATCTCCTGACAACTTCTCCCCTCAACTCCTTTTCTTTCCTTAGATGTCACAAAAGGGCAAACTCAAATATTCAGTGTTTTTATATAAAATGTCATTTATCACATGGCTATACCCATCCATTTATTGTAAATTATTATTGAGAGAGGTCTAAGAAGAAAAGCTGGGGAATAACTCATATGTGACATTAACTCTAAAAAAATGCAACATGCAATCTGCTTAAAATCAGAGATACTACTTGTATGAAGCACAATTTAAAATATACTATTCATTTTTCTCTTCCTCCAAATGTGTGCTTAGATTCTTAACTGAGTTAGAACATCTACTTGAAAAAAATCTATTCCTTTAAATTTCCATGGTGAAAAACTATTAACAGCCTTCCGTGAGGCGATAGATCACATTTGGAAAGACCAATTTAATGCTAGTCATTTGATCTCTGAGTGGCATATATTCCAGAAGGAAGTTTAATTATACATCTGACTCCCACTTGCCCATTTGGCAGAGTTACATTTGATTTTTATTAAACATAAGACTTGAAAACATGAGATATAGCTTTATCTTTCATCTTCTTTTATCCAAGTAGAGTTTAGAAGCTGAAGTTTAAGCTCAAGTAGATGTAATTTTTGTTCCTTTCTTGCTTTGTAACTTATAACTTCATTCCAAATGTGAAAACAGATTTTTCTTCTGAATACTTCAGATTAGGTAACTTTACTAAGAATCTCCTTCCATTCCAGGCTCCAGGTTACAGAGTAAAAGAGAGACTCTTTCATAACTAAGAACTCTCCCAACTTTCCCTATTAAATGTACAACTTTAATACACTCTAGGAAAGTAATAACCTTAGGTTTACTCTTTGGGAACAAGATTTATTGTCTATGGGTCCAAATTCTTTCTGATACTGAGTTGAATCATTCATTCCATAATCATTTAAATATAGTAAAATAGTTAAGAACATCCTAAGACTTTCTGAAAGACTTGAAATCTAGCGCCTTTTTGCTGTTCTCCAGCCTGGCATTTTAGGAAAGGACTATGTAAAGTCTGCATATTGCCATGCTGCTTATTTAACCTATATGCAGAGTACATTATACAAAATGCTGGGCTGGATAAAGCACAAGTTGGAATCAAGATTTCCAGGGAAATATCAAAACCCTTAGATACGTAGATAACACCATCCTTATAGGAGAAAGCGAAGAAGACTAAAGTACCTCTTGGTGAAAGTGAAAGTGGAAAGTGAAAAAGATGGCTTAAAACTCAACATTCAGAAAACTAATGGAATCTGGTCCCATCACTTCATGGCAAATAGATGGGGAAATAATGGAAACAGTGACAGACTTTTTCTTGGGCTCCAAAATCACTGCAGATGGTGACTGCAGCCATGAAATTAAAAGATGCTTACTCCTTGAAAGAAAAGCTGTGATCAACCTAGACAGCATATTAAAAAGCAGAGACATTACTTTGCCAACAAAGGTCCATCCAGTCAAGGCTATGGTTTTTCCAGTTGTCATGTATGGATGTGAGAGTTGGACTATAAATAAAGCTGAGCATGGAAGAATTAATGCTTTTGAACTGTGGTGTTGGGTAAGATTTTTGAGAGTCCCTTGGACCACAAGGAGATCTAACTAGTCTACCCTAAAGGAAATCAGTCCTGAATATTCATTGGAAGTACTGGTGCTGAAGCTGAAACTCTAATATTTTGGCCACCTGATGTGAAGAACTGACTCATTTGAAAAGATGCTAATACTGGGAAAGATTGAAGGCAGGAGGAGAAGGGGACGACAGAGGATGAGATGGTTGGATGCATCACCAACTCTATGGACATGAGTTTGAGTAAGCTCCAGGAGTTGGTGATGGACAGGGAAGCCTGGCATGCTGAAGTTCATAGGGTAGCAAATAATCGGACATGATTGAGACACTGAACTGAACTCTGCATACAGGTTAAATAAGAAGTGCGACAATATACAGCCTTGATGTACTCCTTTCCCGATTTGGAACCCATTTGATGTTCCACGTCCAGTCCTAACTTTTGCTTTTGTCTTTCATACAGATTTCTCAGGAGGCAGTTAATGTTGTCTGGTATTCCCACCTCTTGAACAATTTTCCACAGTTTGTTGTGTTCCACACAGTCAAAGGCTTTGGCTTAGTCAATAAAGCAGTTGTTTTTCTGGACCTCTTTTGCTTTTTCGATGATCCAATGGATATTGGCAATTTGATCTCTGGTTCCTCTGCCTTTTCCAAATCCAGCTTGAACACCTCAAGTTCACGATTCATATACTATTGAAGCCTGGCTTGGAGAATTTTAAGCATTACTTTGCTAGCATGTGAGAGAGTGTAATTGTGTGGTAGTTTGAACATTCTTTGGCGTTGCCTTTCTTAGGGACTGGAATGAAAATTGACCTTTTCTAGTCCTGTGGCCACTGCTGAGTTTTCCAAATTTGTTGGCATATTGAGTGAAGCACTTTCTCAGCATCATCTTTTAGGATTTGAAACAACTCAGCTAGAATTCCATCACCTCCACCAGGTTTGATCATAGTGATGCTTCCTAAGGCCCACTTAACTTCACATTCCAGGATGTCTGGCTCTTGGTGAGTGAACACATCATTGTGGTTATCTGGGTCATGAAGATCTTTTTGTACATTTCTTCTCTGTATTGTTGCTACCTTTTCTTAATATCTTCTGCTTCTGTTAGGTCCATACCATTTCTGCCCTTTGTTGTGCCCATCTTTGCATAAAATGTTCCCTTGGTATCTCTAATTTTCTTGAAGAGATCTCTACTCTTTCCCATTTTATTATTTTCCTCTACAATAAATTTATAATAAATGTATACAATAAAGTTATTGTAGATTTTACTAATGTGTACTAATTATCAAGATAGTCCAAGAGTTTGGTATTTTGTAATTATAGCTCTGCTTTCAACCTATTTGTACTAACTTTCTCTTTTAAACATATGTCATGTTTGAAATTACTAAATATTCTATGATTTGATGATCCTCCTATCTATGATTTTCACCAAATTATTATACATTCTACTCCAACCTTGCAAAGTAAATTCTTAATTTACTTGGGCCAGTAGATTCAGTCAAACAAGTGGTTATTTGAAAAGATTCTAATGACTCTGGGATAAGATGAGGAAGTTGTTGATCAGGTTAAACCATCTACCTAGTAGCCCTGTGTACTGGCATGCAAAACCAAGCAACTATTCACACTTTTAAAAGGAATAAATATGCTCCCCATACACAGAAGTGACAGTCTCCTGCTGCAGCCACAGGTGAGATATAGGACAGCTTACTCTGACCAATAAATTTATGTGGGCTAGAGAGTCCATTCCTAAACTGAGAACATGCTGGAACTGCAAGGAATTCTTGTAGCAGAATGAAATGAGATAAAGGAAAAAGCAAGAGACAGTTCTCCACCAGTCAGGAGACCAGAATTTGAGTCCTGACATAGCTGGTGACCAGTGTTGAGAACATGATCAATCCATTTTTCTCAGTTTTTTAATCTCGTGCCTGGAAGTAATAATACTTGCCCTTTCCATTTCAAGGGCTGTTCTGATCCCCTGAAAGCAATCAGACACATGAGAGTATGTCAAAAACTATAAAACACTATACAGATATGAAAGGATGTTCTTCTTTGGTGTCTCTCATGTATTAGTGAATGACATTAAGGACAAAGGATATACAAGAGAAGTTGAGCTACTGGTTCTTTAGATAAAAGGTTTTTTTAAGGAGAAGAGATTGTAAATTATTTGATTCCATTTAAACTTAATAAACATTTATTGAGCTCTCTATGTGTATATAGGTCTTCCCACGTGGCTCAGTGTTAAAGAATCTGCCTGTAATGCAGGAGACACTAGTTCAATCCCTGGGTCGAGAAGATCCCCTGGAGAAAGAAATGGCAACCACTCCAGTATTCTTGCCTGGGAAATCTCATGGACAGGGGAGCCTGGTAGGCTACAGTCTATGGGGTTTGCAAAGAGTTGGATGTAACTTAGAGGCTGAGCATGCACTCATGTGTGTATATAACATTATGATGGCTCTTACAGAGAACAGACAATATGAAGTTGGTTAGGTGTACCTTCCATATTCAGATGAGCTTACTAAATGGAAGAAACACAGTGGAACTAGAAAGGTGCAAGTATTAATAATAAATTCACTGACACTTTAACATAAGCATAATGAAAGGCAGTTTTTGAGCAGCATCTGAAGGATGAGTAAGAGTTTGGGAAATGGAGAAAGAAGAAACAATCACACTCAGTAAAGAAAAAGCAAAAGAACAGGAATAGATATGTGAGTGTATAATGAAGAAGGATGATAGAAGAAATGCTGACACCTTGGATGCAAGCAGGAAATGCCATGAGGAATTCAGTACATCAGGTGAGATTAGAGGCTCCTCAACACTTTGTTGTGTGCACCTACTAATTCACCCAGCAAAATACCAACACTTTGGTTCAGATATTTGAATTGCAAAGTCTAGTCTTTCCACAGGAGATGCTGTTGATCAGACTTTACATCTCAGCAGCCCTGGGGATGTCTGGCACCTCTCCACTTCCTAGAAAATGTTCAGAGCCAATGCATCCAAATTAGATATTACTTTGATCAAACTGCCATTGAGCTCAATAAAAGGTTCCTTCATGCTCTGTCATCCAACAAAACAGATAAGGATCAACCAAAAAATTGCTTGTGAAGAGAATATTAAAGAATGGAACTTGAAAACAATTTCCAAAAGCCTATTGCCTGAAGGCATTGAAGGATTCCTTGGAAATTTTCTGAGCAGGTGGTGTGTCTGTACACAAGTGATTGAATTCATGTGCATAGTGAAATTATACAGTTGAGACATGCAGCTGAAATGTAAACCTGAGATAGTCATTATCAATATCAAATGGTTTCTCAGAGTCGCCCCACCTTATATTTACACGGACTTCAGATCTGATCCTTTCTGGTAACCCTGGTTTAGTCTATGTCTCTAAAACTTGAAAAAAAAAAAAAAGTGATGAACCCCATTACATTTACAATTGGTGCCATTTCTACAAAAGAGGTGTGATTTTACCAGTCCTTTATACGTAAAAACTTGACTTATTCAAAACAAAACTCTTCATCTTCACTGCAACTCCTGCCTCTGCCACATTCTTAGAGTATCAGTCAGGGCAGACTATGATGCAGTAACAGTCCCAATACTATATGTGCATATTGTCCTCACTCTGAGAAGTTAATGCTGCAACCACTGTTTGGAACATGACCTATCATTGTAGAAGACAAAAAGAAAAATACTGAGAGTCTCTCTTGGCAATCAAATGCTTGGTCCTGGGTTGAAACCATTTTTCATCATGAAAGTCAAGCTTAAGGTCATACCACATATTTTATCAGTCTTAGTACCATTTTACATTGATAAAAATTCTCAAAATTTTAAATAGACTGGTATGAAATTATTTCTTTTCCAAATCATTTCTTTCCCAAATGGTATTTATGGAAACTAGTCTTTTCTTGTTCTTTTTACACCAGTTGTTTTACCCTAACAAGTAAATTGTGTATCATATGAACTCATATTTCCAGTTTGTGGCCCTTTGTATACAAGGATTATATTTCTTAAAACTGCTTGAAAGGAAATGATTCTTCTGAGTCAAATCTATTGAAATTTCTGCAAAACTTCAAAGCCAATATTTCAGCCACTTTTAACCTGAGTTCTAAATTGCAGAACCATCTTCCTTACGATATATTAAAATAGCAGAATGTTCTAAAATACTAAATGTATATACCTGAAACTTGCTTTTCATAGATTATATAACTAAGATTTAATATAGATTAAAAATATTATCAGACCCAAAGGAGTCTAGTTACAAAACAGATAGGAATGAAAGAAAAATGGTAAAACCAAAAATTTCTGAATTAAGTCAACTAGGGTGTAACTGATAAGCAGTAAAGGTCAGTTCAAAAAAATTTTTTGGATTAGTCTTCTAATAAACATACTCAAAAGTTTATTTTTTGAAATATAAAAAAGTTTTGTATCAGAACTTCAGGATAGAGAAAAACATCAGACATGACCCCTGCTTCCTAAAGTGAGATGAATAGCAGACATATTAATAAACAATATCAGAGGTGATTTCAAGTCTAAATACTTCGTTGTATTCAAAAAGACACAGTTAGAAGTCTGATTCAAAATTTAAACTGGTTTAAGTGTATTGAAAAGAAACCAAAAAGGTGATACAGATTTCAAATCATAAATCATAGTATTTAGTAATCTATCCTTTATTACCAACTGAAATATTCCCCTACATCCTCCTGTAGAGAATCAGGGTGGGTCCATTCACTGCTCTGACCAACTAAAGTCAGAGTTTAAAGAGTTAAAGTTGGAGTAACTGATCCTATAGGGGATGGTCCTGGCAATCATAGTAGGGAGTCTGAACTAATGTGCTCACAGACCATGAAGGCCAAGCCATAAAACCCAGAACTGGTCAAAAAGTCTAAAGGAAGACTTTGGCTCAGGGTCAAAGACAGTATATTAAGACAATAGTAAGTCATCAGTTGTAATGAGAAAGAAGAGAGGTTAGAAGCAATGTAATGGGGGTTCTGGACTGTCTTGAATGGAACTGAAATGCCATCAAATTTGTGCTTATTGTTAAAGAATATACTGAATTAGTTTAAAGTGAGAGATTTTGGTTGGACAAACTTCTATAACATTTATTGATCTAGTAAGAATTCTTGTCTCAAGGGGAAAACATCTAAATATCTCTGGTATATCAAGTCAAATAATTGACTTAAAAAATACTAAAGTTGCTATATTAACAATATAACATATCTAATAATATTATAATCAAGGGAAGAGCTAAGTAAGATTCAGTATAAAGAGGCAACAGATAGGTCCAGACACCATAATAGCTAGGATTCATGGATCTTTATTCTAGAGTCTAGAATACTACCATTACCTTGACACAGCTCCAAGGGTCAAGTTTCTTTTCCTAGATCACTGAACTATGGCCAGTAGGTCAGAGTCAAGTAATCCAGAAAGGCGACCAGAGTGGGCTAAATCACCCCAAGGGATGGCCACTGTATTTTCTTATAGTTAGTGTTTAAATACAGATGTGAAAGTAACATTTTGTTATATAGGAGCTACATCCTAGCTCAAAGCCAAATGAAGTAGTTATTGTATAGCACAGCACCTCTCAGAGAGCTGAAGTTAAACAAGTAGATTGCCCTGTCCTTCTGCCCTTTTGAGGTGTTTGCTGAAATGATTCTCTAAATAATGCCAATCTTTGTGCAGTAGCATTATGAAGTCATAAAATGGCACTGAGAGATACTTGGCTTTTCTGGATTCCGTGTACAAAGAACATTGTCTTCACACAGAGGCACTTAATATTTGTTGGATAATTTTAAACAATGAGGAAGTGTTTTTTCTGGTAACTTCTAACTTCTAATTGCTAGAATAAAAACAGTCTTTTGATTGGACATTATAGGCAGTGAATATAAGTGTCTCTAGACTACCTTACAACGGTTAGCACATAATCAAATAAAACTCGTGATTGTCTACAGAGGTCTGAGTATTTCTGGATAAGAAAGTATATGAGAAAGTGTATCAGGTAAGAAGTCAGGATATCTTCTAGGATCCAAAGGAACCCCTGAGTCAGAGGTTAAGACACTGCTCTGTAGAGCAGGCAATCAGGTAAAAATCAATTGCATGACAGTTTTATCCTTTATTATTGTATTTCAAATTGCCTAGAGCTTTATTCTAGAAGCATTCTTTTTGAAAATCCAATAAGATTATTAGTTCTATTCACATCCCTTACGTGACTGTAGCACATATTTGACTTTGTTTCTGTACTTTATCAACAGCTGGCCCTTAGGCACAAAGAACTTTTGCAGCAAAACACAATAAATAGTGACCGGAATAAGTGAGGGCTTAGGGTATAACCAATGTAGTTAATGAACATTGCATTTTTGCTTCTGAACAACCTCTTGCAATGCCACAGTTTAATTCTCAACATACTCCAGAAAGAGAATAACTCTCACTGTTCTCAGGGCATATTTATTAGGAATACAAAGAAGCTAAAGGAATTAAACCATTTTCTCTGCTATGAGAGAACAACAATGCCAAAAATCAAAGGGAACTGTGGTCAGAGCTCAAAGTCTGGGCAATTAGCAAATACCCATAAACCTTGTTCTCACTCAAGGTCAAAATGTTTCCATTTGGGGAACCCTTTCTTGTTAAACTACTTTCAGAAAATGAAAATGAGTTAAGTTCCCCTAGGGAGAGATGCTTTTCTTTTGGAGCACATGGTGCCTACCCACAGGGAAGACGGTAATCAATTGGCTAAATTGCTTCTATTGTCCTCACTACTGCTCTTTTGAGTGCCCTCAAAGTTAACTCTCCCAAAAGGCATAGGTGACTAGATAATTGAGCAACAGCAGGGAATAGAGTACTTTCCCCATGAGGTATTTCTTAAAGGGATTTTGTGATCTGCTTCTTTATAATAAGGGAATTCTAAAAACCTAGAAATTGAAGTTCTATTAAAAGCATTGATAATTCATTTAATCCAGCATTTTCCAAATGCACTGACCTTCAGATTGTTTTTTTATAGAACACATCCAGAGGAATATGTTGAATGCTTTGGAAAGTGCTCCTGTGAAGGACGGAGAGCACCTTCTGGAGAGCATACAGCTGGTGCTCTGTCTTGAAGGCATTGAGAGTCTGATAATTATTGAGTTACCTTTTAGAACTAGGATCTGGAGTGCGACTCTCTCGGTCCCTACCCCATCAGGCCTGCTATCATGACTCAGAGCCCAGCAAAATCTCAAATGGACTATGTGTAGCTATAGTGAAGCTAAACAGTTTCAACAGCATGTCTTCAAGGCTCAGAGATGTAAAATGTACAAGGAGAAAGCAACCTTATTTGAGAAAAGAAACGTCTGATTCGCTTCTGGGGAAAGCAAAAGAGAATGTGTGATCAATTTAAGTACTATACCCCATAACTGGAGCCCATCTAGCATATTAGCAAGCATCATTTAGAAAAAGTAAGAGGAGGAGGGGGAAAGGAAGAAAAAGAGAATGGGGTGAGGACAAGATAGAAAGGAAGTTGAAAAAAAAAAAAAATCATTCAAAGAAGCCCACTGAGAAAACTTTTATAGCCCCAACTTAGAAAGGTAGATGTTTTGGCAATTGAACATTTGGGACATGAAAAGAGAAAGAGAGGTTTCATTTCCTGACATTGAGAGAACTATAGGTCCTTTCACCCTGGGAGATCTCAGTCCTAAAATTCATCCACCCTACCAAGGCTTGGAACACTACTGAGGCTGAAGGGAATGCTTCTATCCTATAGAGATAATGAGCCAATAAGGTTAATTCACAGAAGCGGCTCAGACTCACAGGGCTAGCTGGGAGTAGGCTTTCAGTGAGAGTCACACATTTCCAGTGAGTTCAGTACAGCTTTTATGGGTTGCAGAGTTATGTTCAATATGCGACTGAGTCACACCGAAACATTACACAATAGATGTACACTATAGATTATACAATAGATGCCTCCTCCTCCTTTTTTCTAAATGATGCTTGCTAATATGCTAGATGGGCTCCAGCTGTGGGGTACAGTACATTACACAGGATTCTACATAGAATCCTGCCCATTCACATAGCCCATATGCCATGTGGTTATCAGGAGTAAAAATGGGTATTTTTGGCTCATACAATTTAAGAAGTGATTTTAAGTATTGACTTAATTTGTACTCCTTTCATTCAGGGCCTTGGATCTTGGCTCTAGGCAGTGGGGCTGATTCTGTGGGAGGTCCCCAGACACAAGGCCTTCAGTGCTGAGATCAATACATGCTCACTATGACAGTACCTACAAAGCCATCTTTTTCCTAACCATGCCCTTTTATGCCCATGATTCCTCTCAATTCCTGATCCAATCCATCAGCCATTTCTATTGGGTTTATCTTTAAAATATATTGTTTACTCGACTGCTTCCTACTGTTACAGCAGGCAGGTAGCTAGGTATGAACAGAGAAATGGGGCAGGGGCCAGGTGGCAGGAAATCTCGTATCTTGTAAACAGCAGGGTCCATGGGCAGACACAGGAAATAGGAACCACCAGACTGACAGGAAACGACACATTTTAGATAAGGGTCGACAAAGGAAGGTGGAGAAAGGCAAGACTCCAAATGTAATCTGTTGCTCATTATACTCTTATCACAATAAAATTAGCCTTGCAGATAAGAAGTACCCTTATGCACGGACGCCATGACACTTCTGTAAGTAAGCAAGTAAATGAAATCTCTCAGCTGTATCCCACTCTTTGTGACCCTCCCCTCTCTCCCAGACTGTAGTCCATGGAATTCTCCAGGCCAGAATACTGAAATGGGTAGCCTTTCCCTTCTCTAGGGATCTTCTCAACCCAGAGATCCAACCCAGGTAGGTCTCTCACTGCAGGTGGACTCTTTACCTACGAGAACAAAATCCCAAGTCCACTCAGGAAATCAGGGAAAACGACCCCCAAACTCCTCCTTTCCCAGTAAACATTGTGCCCCTTCCTCTTATGCCTCTCGTAACCAGCTTGCCAAAGAAACCCGGGGCAGCAGCTCCTCCCTTCTCTGCCCATTCTCCCTCTGAGAGTGTACCTTTGCTTAAATAAGCTTTTGCTTTACTTCTTAACCTTTCTGCTTTGTCTCCAAATTCTTTCTAAAAGAACCTCAAATTCACTGGGAAACCTACCATCCCCATTGCTATAATTCTAGTCTGAGTCACCACCGTCTGTCTCTTGGACATCTGCAATGAGCTCCAGTGATTTCCCTCATTCGCTGTTTTCTCACCAGTCTTATCCCCAAGGTTCATTTGTTGATGGCTTCCATACACAGAGAGACTGGAGAAAGAAGCATTTCCTCCAGATTGGTAGGTGGCAGGTTTCACGAGCAAAAGAGTATTTACTTACAAGTCTTGTCCTGGGTGGTTGGCAAGATGAGTAGATCTCAGCACACCTACAAAAATCTGACAGTCTCATCAAGTGAAAGTGAAGTCACTCAGTCATGTCCGACTCTTGTGACCCCACGGACTGGAGCCTACCAGGCTCGTCCATCCATGGAATTTCCAGGCAAGAGTACTGGGTGGGTTGCCATTTCCTTCTCTAAGGGATCTTCCTGACCCAGGGATCAAACCCGGGTCTCCGGCATTGCAGGCAGACACTTTACCATCTGAGCCACCTGACAAGTTTATAGCAAGGACTTAACTGGATTTAATCACTATACCATACAGGTGATATTAACAACACATTACTCTCTTAAGGCTGCATCCTCAAAAGCGGTTCCAGCTGTGGAAATGGTGGCCTGCGTGTACTTCCAAGAGAAGAGAGGGAATAAAGATCCTAATTGCCCAGGTCTCCCATAACCTTCCAAGGTCATTCTCCAAACAAACCAAACAGTTTTATGTCAACCCCTATCTCTTCCCTTTCCTCCCATGACTTCCTATTGCAATTAGAGTAAAATAAAAAGCATTTTCAGGCTGGGGAGCTTCTGCCCATTTCACTAAGCTAAACCCCTGCAGTGTCCCCACTTCATGCTGATGTTAGTTGCTCAGTTGTGTCTGACTCTTTGCAACCCCATGGAATGTAGCCCACCAGGTTTCTCTCTCCTTGGAATTCTCTAGGCAAGAATACTGGAGTGAGTAGCCGTTCCCTTCTCCAGGGGATCTTCCTGATCCAGGGACTGAGCCTAAGTTTCCCGCTTTGCAGGCATATTCTTTAATGTCTGAGCCACCAGGCAAGCCATTACTTGCTATCTTCTAGCCTCACTGGTCTTCACTTTGTCCCTGGAGTTAAGTTTATTCTCCTCCAAGGCATTTGCTCTTGTTCATCTCTCTGCTTAGATTATTTTTTGTCTGCAGGGATCCTTATGACTGCCTTCTATTCATCTTTCAGGTTCAAGTTTAAAACTCATTTCCTCAGGTAGGGCTTCTTTGATCATCACTACACCTATTCCTGCCATTGCTCTTACCTTAAACTTTTTTATGTTTATTGTGAGACTATGCAATTGACATGTAAGCTCCATGACTGCAGAAACCTGGTCAACTTATTTATTGATGTATTTTCAGGGCATAAACACTGGTTGATACAAAGCAGACACTGTTTTAAAAAAAAAAAATGTTTCTTAAACAGATGAATGAAAAAATGATGCTTGAACTGTAGCTCAACTCAGTCAAATCTTGCAACCACAGGAATCCTAAACTAACCATGACCTTCTAGTAGAGTTAATGCTACAGTTTCTCTTATTCTTCCTTCTATGTGACTGACAGGATGCCTACCTGATTGAAGCTTAGCTAGCACATGTTATTTTCTCTGCAAAGCATATCAGCCTTTTTGCACTTATGAACACCAGATAGCACTTTGGCACTATGCTTGGGGGCCATTTTGAACAGAGAAATTACCCAAAAATGCCCCCAAATGTGGCACTAATATACTGCAAAGCCACACACACACACACACACACACACATTTGCAATATGAACACTAAAACAAGGCAGCAGCGTAGCTCCTTGTTCACTGACCTCAGTTGGGAATGAGTTTATCCAAAGATTCAAATTTTTTGCTAATCTGCCATTAGCTACAAAAGCACTGGGAGCTGACTGAGAGATTACAAATAACTTTGAGCACATAGGCAAATTTAAAAACAGAAAATCCACGGATATTGGGTATCAACTGTATTAGACACTCTCTTACTAAAACTGCCATTAGCACTCTCCTGCAGGCTTTTCCTCCACTCCTCATTGCCTCACCCTCTTACCATCTTACTGGTTTATTTCAGCTCCCTTCAATTTCCCATCTTATTTTCTCATCCAGTTCTCCTAGAATACACCTCTGGTACAAATTCTTGTCATTCTGCTATGAGGAGTGCTATATCCAAGGCAATCCTTCAAGAGGTGCATCTAACAAATGATTACACAAAATCAGCCATAACGCTAAGATTACAGCCTTTCCTGTTACATATTGTCTTAGTTTTCTAAGGTTGCCATAGCACAATAACACACATGGGGTGGCTTAGAGCAACATAAATTTTTTGTCTCACAATTCTGGAGGCTGAAAGTCCATAATCAAGGTGATGGCAGGGCTGTGTTCCCTCTGAAACCTCCTGGAGAAGATCTGTCCTTGCATTTTCCTAGTTTCTGGCAGTTTTCCAGCCAGCCTTGTGACTCCCTGCTTGCAGCTTCAGCACTTTAACCTCTTCCTCCATCAACTGGCATTCTCCCTACATGGGTCCCTGCGTGTCTGACAACTTTTCTTCATCTGGGTGAAGGAAGGCCAGTGAGACTGGTAGATCTTGCAACCTGGGGAATATTCTATCAAATTTCCGAGATGTGTGAGTATAGGCAGTCAGGAGGCATTATATACTTTTCCATGCACTAAAGTGTTATGCACTTGGGAACAGTTTACAATGACAGCTAACTTTCTGCTCTGTTGCCCCATTTAAGGATTATTTCACCACTTAATGGTGCCTTCATCTGAAGGTGGCTTCCCCAGTGGCTCAGCTCTAAAGAATCTGCCTGCAACACAGGAGACTCAGGTTCTATCCCTGGGTCAGAAAGATCCCCTGAAGGAGGAAATGGCAACCCATTCCAGTATTCTTGTCTGGAAAAACCCATAGACAGAGGGTTGTGATGGGCTACAGTTCATAGGGTTGCAAAGCATGTTAATCAGCTATACTCCAGTACAAAATAAAAAGTTTAAATGGTAAAAAGAAAGAAAATAGTAGGAAATATTTGTTAAATTCTCTCTCAAACACAATAATCACCCCGCCCCCGCCCACCCCCACCCCCACCCTTCACTAAAAACTCACTTCTCTCCAAAGGGTCAAGCCTCAGCAGCTAAATTTGCAGTATCTGACACTCCTTGAGTATAATTGACTGGACAAGGTGTACACTAAGCTGGATCACTAACATTACCTCTGCCAGAAGTTTATTGAAAGAGAGATGCTGGTTCCTGCTAGTTAGCTGAATTGACAACAGCTAAACCTGGCAACTGTAAGAAAGTGATCTGCCATTATATGCCCAGAGAAGCAGAAAGAGAAAAATCAAATGGACTTGAAAGGGGAAGCCACAATGAGAAACAATGAGTTCCATAAAAAGAAAGATCAAGACAGTTTCTACCTCAGAGCCTGACAATTTTATTTCAGTCCTATTGGAGTCTCAAGGATACTTTTTGCCACAGTGCTCCATGGGACACACCTGTGTCAACACCTGTGTACAAGCATTTCCTCCTCCTTTAACTAGTTTGATTTACTTCTGTTTTTGCAAATAAGTAATCTTCATTAAAATAAAACTCAGTTAGACCTTTCTATCATTTGTCAGTCTCCTGGATAAGACAGTTGAGTTACTAACATAATTCTAAAAGGAGAGAATTTCTTTAATCTCCCATAAAACTTATCTGCCCAGCAATGGTGATATGTAAATGATTCCACTGCAATGTTTTAATCATATGAGACAATGATTCCTGATCCACATGATCAAACTGACTTGGGTATTTTGTCTCCTACCCACTTTTAATGAAATATGCACTTTTTATAACATAGCCTTAAGAAATTTATGGTCAACACTTGTGGCTCAGTGGGTAAATAATTCACCTGCAATGTGGGAGACCTGGTTTTGAAACAGTCCCCTGGAGAAGGGAAAGGCTACCCACTTCAGTATTCTGGCCTGGAGAATTCCATGGACTATATAGTCCATGGAGTTACAAAAGTCGGAAACAACTGAGCGACTTTCACTTCAGTTTACTACACTGCAGGTAAAACTGATTTCTATGTACCTACAACATATTTCTATATTGCTTTTTATTTTTCCTACAGGCTACCAACTTGTTTCTACCTCTGTTAGAGGCTCAGTTCAGTTCAGTTCAGTCACTCAGTCGTGTCTGACTCTTTGTGACCCCATGGACTGCAGCACACCAGGCACCCCTGTCCGTTACCAACTCCCGGAGTTCACTCAAACTCACGTCCATTGAGTCTGTGATGCCTTCCAGCTTTCTCATCCTTTGTCGTCCCCTTCTCCTCCTGCCTTCAATCTTTCCCAATATCAGGGTCTTTTCCAATGAGTCAGCTCTCCACATGACATGGCCAAAGTATTGGAGTTTCAGCTTCAACATCAGTCCTTCCAATGAACACTCAGGACTGATCTTCTTTAGGATAGACTGGTTGGATCTCCTTGCAGTCCAAGGGACTTCAACATCATAGTTTAAAAGCATCAGTTCTTCAGTGCTCAGCTTTCTTTATAGTCCAACTCTCACATCCATACATGACCACTGGAAAAACCATAGCCTTGACTAAACAGACCTTTGTTGGCAAAGCAATATCTCTGCTTTTGAGTATGCTATCTAGGTTGGTCATAACTTTCCTTCCAAGGAGTAAGCATCTTTTAATTTCATTGCTGCAATCACCATCTGCAGTGATTTTGGAGCCCAGAAAAATAAAGTCTGCCACTGTTTCCACTATTTCTCCACCTATTTGCCATGAAGTGATGGGACCAGATGCCATGATCTCCGTTTCCTGAATGTTGAGCTTTAAGCCAACTTTTCACTCTTTTCTTTCACTTTAAGGCTAGAATACCTTAGAAACCTTAAGTTTTACGTTGTCCCATTTAACATTATTTAAGTTCCATTAAACAAAGGTTTAACAGTTTCACCCAAGTTTTCATTTCACATTGACATTAAGCTTAATGAATTTCAGCTGACATCATGTTTTCTAAAAACACAAACCTATGTTCTATTTATCATTACCTTCCTTTTTAATAATGTTTTTAAGGTTTCCTAATATTTTATGTCAGATATGATATACTTACCCTGGAACATTTTTATCTTTAACAGCCCTCAGGAGCTCACATCTAAAATGCTGTGATCCTATTCTACAACATAGGTATTCATTCTTTCCTTTATAGTCCAAATTTTGTGGAACATTCTCCAAAGGTGATGTTTTTGTGAGGCACTGATCTTGCCTTCAAGAATCTAATAGTAGGAAAGCTAAACTACATACACATATTAATCTAATTTAGTTAGAAAACCATACGTATCTTAAGAGAGAGCGTTCAGAGACCAAGATAGCCTTACTTCTGGATGAATAGATTAGGAAATATTTTGTGAAAGAATAAAATTGGAAATATGAGAAATTGAGAAAAGATAACATTGAAAACACAAGAAAGGTAAAAACTGAAAAATGTTGCACAAAGCATTCATTTTCTTGGCATTTTTAAAATTAAAAAGGCATATTTTCTTCTAAATCCAGCTAAAATATATGTCCCTTTTGTTTTTACTGATGGCTTGTTCTCTTGGCAGTCCTGCATTTATCAGCAAACCCCATGTTATTTTCATTTTTGCTTTTGACCTTCCCTAAGTAATCATAGGCCTTCCCAGGTGGTTCAGTGGTAAAGAATCTGCTTGCCAAGCAGGAGACATGGGTTCAATTCCTGGGTCAGGAAGATTCTCCAGTGAAGGAAATTGCAACCCACTCCAGTATTCCTGCCTGAGAAATTCCATGGACAAAGGAGCCTGGCAGGCTATAGTCCATGAGGTCTCAAACTGAGCAATTAAACAACAGCAAGGTAATCGTAAGTCTTCCCATAGTCAAAAGGCCAGCCAGCCCTTCAAAGTCAACATGTATGTTTTAGTTTTCCCTGTGTATGCATGCGTGCATGCTTAGTCATGTTCACCTCTGCACTGTCCCATGGACTGTAGCCTGCCAAGCTACTCTGTTCATGGGATTTTCCAGGCAAGGATATTTGCATGGGTTGCCATTTCCTCCTCCAGGGGATCTTCCTAATGCAGGGATCGAACTGAGTCTCCTGCAGTTTCTGCTTTGGCAGGCAGATTCTCTACCACTGAGCTAGCATTTCATCCCTTTACTACAGTTTGTAGAACTTGTTGCTAAGCCTTCCAATTCCCTGAACATTTTTCAGAGCAAATAACTGTCCATCCTTCATGTCTGCCATGTCTTTCAATGTCTGTCCTACTCATGAATAAGCCCCAATGAGTAGAATCCCACTATGAATCAATATTCAGCAAAAGAAGATCTCAATGTAGAAAAGTATGTTTCCTATTGAAAGACATTGTTTATACCCAGAGTACTGGGGAGAAAATCATTTAAGCTCATGAAAGAATTTGACTAACCTGTCATTTCATGTGCATGTTGTTTCCAAATGATAACAAAAAGTCCCACTTGATATTTTATAAGTCTGACTTGAGTACTAGCAAGAAATCTAAGAAAGAGGATGACTGTATTCCCAAGTTTAAGTTATGTGAAATTAAATGTCTTGCCTCCTGAAATCTATAGCACTTCAGGGACCAAAAGGATAGGTAGTTCTTTTCAAGCAGAAGCCAATTCTTGTTGGTTTATGCATAAACTTATTCTTTAGACCAGATAGGAGGGAAGTTATTTAGTTCTCCATTCAAGGAAGAAACACATGGGAAGCTGGTATTTAATCCACATTTTTCTTCTCTTCTGTCATCCTGTTTAGAGGTGAAACAGCAGGCATTATTATGGATGCACTTTTTTGTTAGCTGGAGAGTCATCCCTCATCAACACTCAAACTGCATCCTTTCCGTCCGAGGCAGATATCTAAAAGATCCTCCCTCACCAACGTGAACTTACAATGAAAACACTGATAGAAATACACAGACTAGTTGCACAGATATGAAAAGAGAAGAATGGATGTGATCACCTAAAGGGAAAAAGGATTTTCCTTTCTGGCACGAAGAGAGGCTGGGTCAGCTGACCTCAGAAGACCAGTTCACAAACCCTGAGCTGCCCTGGAAAATGAATACTTGCTGAAATTTCAGTAAGACTAGGGCTGTAATCCTGACCTGCAATGGAGGATTCTATTATTGTTAACCACACAAAGACATCTAGCTAAGAGGGTAACAGGGAGCTGATGTCCAGTTCACAGGCCAAGACATGCTTCCAGAAGAAGTAACATGTTTTTCTAATTCACACAGAAGTATTCTCCTCTCAGAAACCATAGATCTGAAAGACTTGGCTTTCTCTGATGGAGTGCTTCTCCTAATTCCCACAGAGGCATGGTATGGGCAAGAACTGTCCTAGAGACAAATACCGAAGTAAAGCTTTTAGTCTTTTATTAAGGGATGTGTGCATGCATGCTAAGTCACTTCAGTCATGTCCAACTCTTTGTGACACTATGAGCCTGCCAGGCTCCTCTGTCCATGCGATTCTCCAGGCAAGAGTAGTGGAGTGGGTTGTCATGCACTCCTCCAGGGGATTTCCCCAACCTAGGGATCCAACCTGCATCTCCTGTGACTCCGACATCACAGGTGGATTCTTTACCACTGAGCCACCAGGGAAGCCCTATTAAGGGATAAATAATACTAAATACAAAGTAGAAATAGTATAATGTCTAAAGCATTTACCATGCACCTGGCATTCTGTTAGTTGCTTTCTTGTAATCTATTAAACTCTTCCATAAACTTTATAAGGTAGATGTCATTACAAAATACCTTCTTAAACATCTTCCATATATTGACATCCTCCACCCCCTCAGGAAAACATACTGAACAATGTTTATCACAGACTGAATATTTGTAGTCACCAAGCCATTCTTTAATACTAAAGAGTACTGAAAGATATTCTTCATCTAGAGTTTGGGTTTTTGCTACCAAGAATCAGTTGAGTTGGAGCCTGAAACTTTTAAGGTCAGTTGTCATTATTTTGAAATCATGTTATTTAATAACTTGTAAAAAAAAACCTTAAGAAAAATAATTGTTTTCTATAAAATTAAGTGGATTCTTTTGGGAGTTGAATAAAGATGGCTCAATAGAAAGAAATTCTTTTGGATTATTTGCTTGTGCAATCACTTTAGCATCAAAAATAAAAATAAAGAAAGATTTCAGACAGACTGCTTCACAAGTGTCTAAGTTCTTGCACCTTTGAAAGAAACTAAGGCTGAAAATCATAGATGAAACATAGTGGGAATGGTTTATCTAAGACCTCACAGAAGCCCAATCAGCAGACCTGTACTAAAAGAAATCATTCAGCTATTGGCAAATGAGTATGTGTTTAAGTTATACTCAAAAACTTCAGTTTGCATACCTCACTTTTTGTGATTGCTCACTTTACCTTTTAAGAGAGTTTCTACCGTATTATTAACATTAGGCATGATGAAAATGTCAGCTTGTTATGTGAGTTGTGAAAAAAATCACAGTCAAGATATTAGTTATTGCCTGTTGCTTATCCTTCTGTCCCAAACAGAGCACAAGCAAATGTATTTAAGCTTACAAACTTTATATAGCCCTTTGTATAACTTTATGTGGTTACATAGAGTATATACTGTTTATATAGTATCAAACCTAGTGCCTGACATATAATTGGTGATCAATATATATTTGTGAATGGGAATCAGGAAGGGAGATATGCTGAGAGAATTTTAATTAAGCTTTTATAAGATAAGAAAATTAAAATGTCACCAAAAGATTGTGAACTATAAGAACAAATAATATGCTGGTCACAAAATATAGTGGTAGATAGCCAACCTGATCTTAACTAATTTTGATCTTTCAGGATCAGTTGATATTTACCTTTTTAAAATATATTTTTATCATTGTTTGTTCAATACATTTAAAATTTTAAAAATACATGCTGAAAAGCCACCTAAGATATTCAGATAATAACTTTTATATACCAAATATTTTAAAATTCCATTGTCATTACAGGAATCACATTATTTCAGACTCTGCTATTTAAAATGTGTAATTATTCAGGCATAGACTAATGAATTGTATACTTGTAAATTCAAGGATTAAAAAAGTCAACTTTCAAAGCCAAAGAATAATATGAAAAAGAATTACAGGGAAAATATTTATCTGATTTAAAAGAATTCCTTAAAGCTCATTAGAACCATCTATCTGCATAAAAGTAATCAATAGTATAAATGAAATTCATTGTCTTCTGTTCTTTAAAGCTGGTTCCTTAGCAGATTTCCATGCAATTCTTTCTTAATCTAGATTAGGTTACCTAAAAGCAATTAAATTCATTTCAAAAGTATAATTTTAAGTTTCAATCAATTAAACATGTCCTTCTATCTATTTCAGACAGTTCTCAATCTTTCCTCTTTTAATTTTTATTCAGTCAGTTCAGTTCAGTCGCTCAGTCATGTCCGACTCTTTGGGGTATAATTAATTTACAATACTGTAAATTAGTTTACAGGTGTAACAGGTAAATTAGTTTACAGGTGCTATACACCTGTTAGTTTCAGGTGTATAGCAAGGAAATCAACTATACATATACATATATCCACTCTTTCTTAGATTCTTTTCCTGTATAGGCCATTACAAAGTATGAAGTAGAGTTCTGTGTGTTATACAGTAGGTCCTTATTAATTATCATTATATACAACAGTGTGAATGTGTCAGTCCCAATCTTTTTTCTACAATACACAAGAAGGATAATCATTTACCTCATCATTCATATACTCAATGAGCATTTATTAAAAGCCTAGTGTTTTCCAAATATGTACTTATATATTCAATGAGCATTTCATAAAAGCCTATTATTTTTCCAAATCCTTTGCTAGGCACTGTGAATATAGCAAAGAATAAACAGATATGACCCATCTTATATTCCACTGGAGACACAGGAAAAATAAATAGCAAGATAAAGAAGTGACAAGTGCCCTATGATGAAAATAAATGTGTGATGTGATATGGAGTTATTTCAAACTGAACAATCAGGAAACATTTTTCTGAGGAAGAGATATTTAAGCCAAGACTATGTAGTCACAAGGAGCCAGCCATTCAAAAATCTGGTGAAAGTATTCCAGGCAAAGGAACATAGAATAAAGGCAGAGAAATAAGCAGGGAGAGGATCATGGAGAGCTATGTAAGCTAAGAATTTGAGTTTTATTATAAATGCGTTGTTGTTGTCCAGTTGCTAAATTGTATCTGACTCTTTATGACCCCATGGACTGCAGCACACCAGGCTTTCCTGTCCTTCTATCTCTGGGAGTTTACTCAAATTCATGCCCATTAATTTCATCTTCTGCCACCCTCTTCTCCTTTTGACTCCAGTTAATTGTAAGTGCAATTTTTTGTAACTGGAGATTTTAAGGAGATGAGAGAATATGATTCCAAATGTCCTACACATACTCTGTAAAGACTGGTTTAGCCAAGGCACAGTTTAGGGAGGAAGTGAACAAATGGAACCAGTGAAATCAGTTAAGAGGCTATTTCATTTGTCAACATGACACTAAATGGTAGCACTGGAGAAATAAAAGAGCAGACAATTTGGGGACATTTTAAAGGAAGAGTCTATAGAACTTAGAGATGTTTGTCAGAAACGAGGGAAAGAGGAACAAAGATTGACTCCTCTGGTTTGGAGTTGAGATACTAAATATTAAGGGCATTCACTTAGATAGGAAAGACTGGGAAACAATTAAGTTGGGATGGAGGACCAAGACGTCTGCTTTGAATGCTTAATAACTGAGATATTTATTAATTATCTAAATAGATAACTCATAGAAAGTTGAAGCTTAGAGAAGAGATTGAGGTAAGAGAAGCCAGGATTGAGGTAAATAACTGGGGAATTGCCTAACAACAAACCTACAGGAAAAAGAAAATTGTCCTCACAAACAAGATGTATGGCATATCATTGTTTAAAAGTTGTGCAAAGACATTGAAGAGAAGCAGAAGTCATTGGTAAAAGAAAAGCAGAGTCACAGGGGGAAATAAAAACCAACAAAATTTATTACCATAGAATCCAGAAGAAGAAAAAATTCCAAGGAGGAGGGTGTCATCTACTTTGTCAAATGCTGTTGACATCTAGTAAAGTGACAAGAGAAAAGCAGACACTGACTTTAGGAAGATGGTGAATTGTTATCAGATACAAAGTATGATGAACAATTTTAGTAGACTGGTAGTTGTGGAAGTCAGATTAACAAGAGTTGAAGGAATGATGAAAGTGGAGGAATACAGAGTATACAAATGGATAATTCAAGAAATTTTGCTATTAAAAAGAAAACAAAATGAGGATATAGTTGAAGTGGGACATGACATAAAAATGAATAGAATATAAAAGATCTGTTCCTCAATTTAGTTCTGACTACTATCAACTGGTATGACCTTGGGAAAACTGCATAATTTTTATAAATCTCTATAAAATGAGTTATCTTATCTGTACCTCACAGAGTTTCTATAAATTCAATTTTGATTATATATATATATATAAAGTTATTTGTATAATTCCAGGATTGTGTCAAGCACTCTTTTATGGTAATGTTGTTTTTATTATTTTCCTCTTTTCCTTCTGTGAAACTGCTGTTAAAGTATATTTTCCTCTCTGTCTTTAGCATCTCTTACAAAAGCCATCAAATTTAAAAATTCCATTAATGTATCTATCAATGCTGGTGAAACAGAGCATGTCTCTTATTATTAAGACAAAGAAGACTAACGTAACAGTATGATACCCATTATATATTTGCTTCTAAAATGATAAGAGGTCAACTTAACATTCAGTTAGAATTACTACATAATCTCAAATTTTAGTTGTATCTCTACCTTGTCAATAGATTTTAGTTTTGTAATTAAGCATATATATATATGACACATGTATATGTGTGTCAAAATATATTTGTCCTTAATTGAATTAATTATAATTTATGACTGGTTTTAAGAATTCCAAAGATAATAATTAGAGAATCTAAGAGCTATCTTTCAAACATCAGCCATAAGTCCAGTTAGCCCTAGAATGAATTTTTATATTCTCTTAAGTTAAAGTCCTTCACAAAGACCTCACAAAATTAAAGTCAAGCAAATATGTATAATAAAAAAATTTAACTATTAATTTCTTCGTTTCAGGGTGGAGATCAAGACTTTTTGTGTTTCTCTGGAATTGCAGCTAAAACCTCAAAAGAAACTCACCAAAAACATGCCTCTAGGACTTACCGGACCATCATCCCTACGCAACCCTCTGTCTACCTATTCAAGTAAAAGCCTAAGGAGTTTAAGGAATTTCTCCAAGTAGCAGTTATCCACTAAGAGAAAGAATGCAACTGGAAGAGAGTGTTTCCACAGACAGTTGAAGAGATGCTTAAGAGAAACCACTCCGAGACTGCAGTTGCTGGCGTTTTGTAAAAAACCACATAGTATCTTTTTAACATCAACCAATTCTCTAATTATCTGACACCAACTGGGTGCTCAGCAATTCAAATCTTATACCAACTATCCAGTTGACACAGACCCCACCCCACAAAACTTCCCTCATTTCATATGCCAGCTGAAAATGGGGTGTCCAGGCTATCCACACTTTTGCCCAGATAACTACAAATTCAAGGGTTATTACAACTTCATCTTCAGGTTTGATAATTCAGTAGAATGATTCATAGAATTCAGAAAAGTACTTTCCTTACAAAAACCAGTTCATTATAAAAGATAACTCCCGAAACAGCCAAATGGTAGAGATACACAGGGGAGAGTACAGGGGTAGGGGGTGCAGAGCTCATGCTCTCTCCGGGCACACCAGCCTGCAGCACAGTGATGGGCTCACCAACCTGGAAAGCTCCCTGACTCCTGTTGTAACTAATAAATGGAGTTTTCATTAAGTGGGCATCTAAGTCATTGGCAATTAATTACTCAACTCATTTTCTAACCCCTTTCTCATCCTCAAAACTGGGACGGGGGGAGGCTGAATGTTCTAACACTCTAATTATGCAGTTGGTTTTTGGGTAACAAGACCCTATCCTGAAGCTATCTAGAAGCCCACTAAGAGTAACTTTATTAGCAGGCCTGTGTGCATGGTAAGTTGCTCAGTCATATCTGACTCTTTGCAACCCTATGGACTGTAGTCTGCCAAGTTCCTCTGTCCATGGGATCTCTGGGCAAGAATACTGGAGTGAGTTGCCATGCCCACCTCAAGGGGATCTTCCTGACTCAGGGACTGAACTCACCTCTCCTTTGGCTCTTGTATTGCAGGTGGATTCTTTAACACTGAGCCACCAGAAAAGCCCCTTTTTTTAAAGCATATGCAACATTAAATTGCAAAATGCTCTAATCTGGGAACTGGGGACAAAACCAGATATTTATTTTTCATCGTATTGCACTTTAAGAAAGGCAACCTGGCAGGTTATCCCCCTTGGATATTTACAGTGACCTGATAACTGTCCTCAGGCTGCTTCCACAAAGAGGCAGCTTCTAGCAAAGCAGAGAGGATGAAGTGAGCTTCATCAATATTCATTCAATATGGATTTTTTTTCAACCACCAAGCCAAATACTGTTCTAGTTGTGCTGAACACAACTGTAAGCAGAACAAAGCCCTTGCTTTGTTCATAGACCACACATTGTAATGGCGTAGGAGTAAGCACATGTATGTAACAGTGTATGTAATAGTTTCAAAGGAAAGTGCTATGAAAAAGCAGGATAAGAGTACAGGGACTTGGGTAGGGAGGTGAGGTTATTCTAGAGAAGTTCTCATTGTAAAGTTGACATATGAGCAGAGAGGTGAGGGAAGTGAGGAAGCAAGATACATGAAAATCCAATGAACTTATGTTGCTATTCCTTAAAATATGAATGAATATGGGAACTTTAAAATAACTAAAGAAGAAATTCAGGTTTAAATAATGATATTCTAAAGTAGACAAAGAGAGTTTGGGTAGTCTAATTATCTAGTAAGCATATCTTGTTTACAATTTGCCAGCAACCTTTCGTTGTGTAACAATCTTAACAAAATAAAGAAACTATATCCAATGTTTCTATCTTTCACACATACTAATGCTTTAAAAGAACATACTTTTAAGTCATGCAAACTGTATATTGCCTTCTAATCAATATGTGGAAATCAATGATGTAATGATACCTAATGAGATTTGAGGGATGCAATGCTTCCTCTTGTTCTTTAAATGTGAAAGTTTGAATTATGTGGATCAATAGACAATGATCTAAACTGCCCTTTCTTGCAGACAAAAGGGTATATCCAACTAATAAACTAGGTTATGCAGGCACTTGGTGCAATCACTTTCTCCTTTAAAACCAGTGAATAGTTTGCTAATCTTTCTGTTATGCCATTTCCTTTATCTGAATTATAGTCAATTCTGGACTTGACTTTTGACCACTAGCACACTGTCTGCTACTTTCAACAGGAACTGTACTTTAATTACTATTTTACTCCTTACCCAGCAAGGATTTGCACATAGTAGGTAGAAATAACTGTTTGCTTCCTACAATTTTAAATTCTAGTTTTAATAGATAATATACGTTAATTGTTCAACAATCAAAATAGTATAAAAATTATTCATTGAGAGCTTTTACTCACATCTCTATCCACCCTTGACCATTCCCCCACTATACCCAAATATAACAACTCCCTTTAATTTTTATGTTTACATGAATGTGCACAAATATAAATAAATAACTTTAAACTCTTATTTTCTCCAATTCTTACACAAAGATAAAAATAGCTCTATACTGCTTTGCTTTTGACATTTTTCTAATTTAATAATGTGTCTTTCTGCAACCAAATGTCTTTATGCTTTTTATTGCATAGTACTCTGTTGTGAAGCTACATTTCTACCATCCTAAACTGTATTGTAACGAATAACCTTTGCTTTGCAGTAGGCAGAATTCTAAGACAACTACCCAGTGATCCAAACCCTTACATAATCCCCCGGCCCTTGAGTGCAGAGGACGCCTGTGTATATGTATGATGGACTATCACTTTCTTGATTAGCATGTTCTGTGGCACAGCTGACTGGAGAAAGAAATTATCCCAGATAGGCCTGATCTGGTGCTTCCTTCGTAGCCCAGTGATTAAAAATCTGCCTGCCAGTGCAGGAGACCCAGGTTCAGTCCCTGGGTCCAGAAGATCCCCTGGAGAAGAAAATGCAACCCACTTTGGCATTCTTGCCTGGGAAATCTCATGAATAGGGGAACCTGGTGGGCTACAGTCCATAGGGTCACACAAGAGTTAAACACAACTTAGCAACTGAACAACAACAGGCCTAATTTAGGTAAGCTTTGAAGGAAGAAGTTCAAAACAAAGTGAAAAATTTTCCACAGCTAGTTTAGAAAAGTAGGGGGACACATGTCAAAGATCATAAGCAACTTCTTAAAATGATAACAAACTACCACCCCCAGCCAGCAAGAAAATGGAGACCTCAGTGGTACAGCAGCAAGACACTGAATACTGCCAAGGACCCAAAGGAAATTGGAAGAGGGTTCTGGGCCCCAAATGATAAGATAGCCCAGCCAGCATCTTAACTCTGTAACACCCTGAGAAGAGAAGCTAGTTATATCACAGCTTGACTTCTGACCTCCAGAAACTGTGAAATGGCACATTTTATTGTTTTAAATCTTTCAAGTCTGTGATAACTTGTTATATGACTCCACTTTATTAGAGTTCCTCAGGCTGATCTTGCTTGGTTAATTTTTATATATATATAAACTTTTTAAAGTTTTTATAGTTCTAGAAAACTAAAACTATGGTATTTTTAAATTGACTTAGGGACAATTGATATTTTATTTTAAGCATGTTTTAAGCATCTCTATTTTAAGAGCATATTAATTAATTCCATCTTTATGTCTACTTTTATTGATTAAAAAAAAGTATCCATTCAGGAAATATCCAGAGGAAAATATCCATGAAAATAACTCGCCCTCTCTGTTTAGCATAGATTTCTTTCTGAGCTTGTGCTTAGTCATGTCCAACTCTTTGCAACCCTTGGGACAGTAACCCGCCAGGCTCCTCTGTCCATGGGATTTTTCAGGCAAGAATATTGGAGGTTTGCCATTTCCTCCTCCAGGGGGATCATCCTAACCCAAGGCTCAAACTCACGTCTCCCATGTCTCCTGCATTGCAGGTGTATTCTTTACCTGCTGAGCCATTGGGGAAGCCCAGATTTCTTTCTAGCAAACAATTAAACTTGGGACTCATGGTTATTTCTCAGAGCTGCGTATAACGAAGTTCCACATACTAGATGGCTTAAGCAATGGATATTCATTGTTTCATAATTCTGGAAGCTAAAAGTCCAAAGTCAGTGTGTCATCAGGGTTGGTTTCTTCTCAGGGCTGTGAGGATACATCTGTTCCATGCTTCTCTCCTAGCTTCTAGTTTTAGATGATATTTTGCCTGTGTCTTTATATCATCTTCCCTCTATGTCCATCTATCTCTGAGTCCAAATTTCCCATTGTGAGGACATAACCATATAGGATGGAACACACTTTAGACCTCATCTTGATCATCTGTTCTTCAATATGATCACATTCACAGGTATCAAGGGTACAACATAACATTTTGAGGGTACACAAAAGGCCCTTTCAGTGGCTTTTAAATAGATATCTGGTTCCCTCTCCAGTAAAAATATGGAGAGTATTTTTTTAATTATTTTTTTTTTTAAATTCTACTACCTTATAACTAAGTGACAAGTGATTTTTTTCTGTGGAAATATGTTAAAAATAATTTTTAAAAACCTTTTTAAGCCTGAGATTCTTCACAGTTCATTAATGATAAGTTCAGCTTGCCACTATAGAGGAGCATGTTTTCTTACAGAAATTTCTGACTCATCATATTCTTGGGAAGAAACATCATACAAACTAAACTCCAAACTTTTCAACTAACAAGATATGTGGTGGGGACCCCCAAAAAAATAAATAAATAAAAAGCTTCATTTTACTTTATTGCATTACTTGAAATTTAGGTAGCATTTCACAGGGAAAGTAGACCTGAATTTTTATGAGTCCTTTCAGAGTTTAATGAGTTTCAGTTCTTAAGTAAACCTTTATTGGAGGAAATTAAGATCTTACAAGACCTTAAATGGAACAAAAGCAAAATCAAAAGCTAGTGGTGAGGAAGGTCATAACCTCAGATACAATCGTTTAATCATTTGTTACCATATGTGGGGAATTCATTAGACTTCACTGTGCAGTTTTTGAGAGCAGACTCACCTGAGTCTGAAAATAAGCAATGACTTATATGTCTTGGAATCAAATATTAATTAACTGGTTCAGCTCTAACAGAAAATTTACTATATTCTGTTACTCTTTTTTTTTTTTTTTTTGGCCATGCTGTACAGCATGATGGATCTTAGTTCCCAGATGGGGATCAAACCCATGCTTCCTGCGGTCAATGAAAGTACCAAGTTCTTAATATATGCAGGGCAGTCTACATAGAAAGACAGAACTTACTCTATCTTTAATGTTGCCATCATATTGTACCACAGCAAAGGAGCCACAGAGATCCTCTGGTTAAGTCAAATCTCACAGATGAATAACCTGAGGCCACAATCTTGCAAAGAGTGGCTGTTGTAGAATCCACTGATTCACTGCAATACACATTCTCTCCTCTTGCCTTTCAGTAATAAATTTTGGCTTCACATTTGACTTCATAGCTAGAGACTGTATTTTAAAACTTCTTGAATCAGATTTCTATTTCTGTCATAACAAACTATCAAAATTTATCAGCTTAAAATCTCCCATTTATTATCTGTCACAGTTCTGTAGGCAAGCAGTCCATGTAGATTCAGCTACATTATTGACCCAGGGCCTCTGAAAGCCAAAATCAGGATGGTGGCTGGGCTAAGCTCTTACCAGAACAATCTGAGGAAGACTCTGCTCCTAATCTGTTAGATTGTAGGCAGAATTGAGTTCGTTGCTACTTCTAAAACTGAGAGGTCTCTGTTTTCTTAATACATAGTCCTTCATCTTCAAATCAACAATGGCATACTGAATTCTCTTGCTCTGAATCTCTGATTTCCCCTTCTGTTTCAACCACAGAAATATCTCTGCTTTTAGTAGTTCCATTGCTTATATTAGGCCCAACTGTATATTTTAGGATAATCTATTTACCTTAAATTCAGCTGATTAGTAATCATAATTATATTCCTTTTGACATATAATTAAATATAATCTTTAGAGAAACATTAGAGGGCAAAGGTCATGGATAGCACAATTCTGCCTACTACAGCTCTCATGCAGTAGAAGCAACCAAGCCAGGGCTGCCACTCTGCACACAACCAGGGGGCATCATGACCACAAAATCCAATGCCAGCGACGCCCTTGGATGCACACAATGTGGGAAAATCATACCATATAATTAGGTTTAGCCAATGGAATGGAGATGAAAACAATGTGCATGACTTTACACTATTTTAACATAAAGTGTCTTGCCCAGTTTTTTTCTCCTTTTCTGCTAACCTGAAAATGACAGTAACATAACCCATTTTATTAAGAAAGAAAAGAAAAAGAAAAAATTCTCTTGTAAGTTATGGTTTCTTTATTATGGAGGTTTATCTTGCTGTGTTGTTCAGTTCAGTTCAATTCAGTTGCTCTGTGGTGTCTGACTCTGCAACCCAAAGGAATGCAGCAGGTCAGGCTTCTCTGTCAATCACCAACTTCTGGAGCTTACTCAAATTCATGCCCATTGAGTCAGTGATGACATCCAACCATCTCATCCTCTGTCAACTCCTTCTCCTCCTGCCTTCAATCTTTCCCAGCATCAGGGTCTTTTCCATTGAGTCAGTTCTTCATATCAGGTGGCTGAAGTTTTGGAACTTCAGCTTCAGCATCAGTCCTTCCAATCAATATTCAGGACTGATTTCCTTTAGGATGGATTGGTTGGATCTCCTTCCAGTCTAAGGGACTCTCAAGATTCTTCTCCAACACCACAGTTCAAAAGCATCAATTTTTTGTCACTCATCTTTCTTTATAGCCCAACTCTCACATCCATACATGACTACTGGAAAAACCATAGCTTTGACTACATGGATCTTTGGTGGCAAAGTAATGTCTCTGCTTTTATTATGCTGTCTAGTTTGATCATAACTTTTCTCCCAAAGAGCAAGTGTCTTAATTTCATGGCTGCAGTTTATATCTGCAGTGATTTTGGAGCCAAAAAAATAAAGTCTGAAACTGTTTCTATTGTTTCCCCATCTATTTGCCATGAAGTGATGAGACTGTAGGCCATGATCTTCATTTTGGTATGCTGAGTTTTAAGCCAACTTTTTCACTCTTCTCTTTCACTTTCATCAAGAGACTCTTTAATTCTTCACTTTCTGCCATAAGGGTGGTGTCATCTGCATATCTGAAGCTACTGATATTTCTCCTGGCAATCTTGATTCCATCTTGTGCTTCCTCCAGCCCAGCATTTCTCATGATGTACTCTGCATATAAGTTAAATAAGCAGGGTGACAATATACAGCCTTAACATACTCCTCTCTCAATTTGGAACCAGAATATTATTCCATGTCCAGTTTTAACTGTTGCTTGTTGACCTGCATACAGATTTCTCAGAAGGCAGGTCAGGTGGTCTGGTATTCCCATATCTTTAAGAATTTTCCATATTTTGTTATGATCCACATAATCAAAGGTTTTGGTGTTGACAATTTGATCTCTGGTTCCTCTGTCTTTTCTAAATTCAGCTTGGACATATGGAAGTTCATGGTTCACACACTGTTGAAGCCTGGCTTGAATAATTTTGATCATTCCTTTCTAGCATGTGAGATGAGTTCAATTGTGCAGAAGTTTGAACATTCTTTGGCATTGCCTTTCTTTGGGACTGGAATAAAAACTGACCTTTTCCAGTCCTGTGGCCACAGCTGAGTTTTCCAAATTTGCTGGCATATTGAGTGCAGCACTTTAATAGCATATCTTTTAGAATTTTAAATAGCTCAACTGGAATTTCATACCTCTGCTAGCTTTGTTCATAGTGATACTTCCTAAGGCCCACTTGACTTCATGTTCCAGGATGGCTGGCTCTAGGTGAGTGATATACCATCGTGGTTATCTGGGTCATGAAGATCTTTTTGTATAGTTCTTCTGTGTATTTTTTCCACTTCTTTTAATATCTTCTGCTTCTATTAGGTCCATACCATTTCTGTCCTTTATTGTGCCCATCTTTGCATGAAATGTTCACTTGGAATCTCTAATTTTCTTGAAAAGATCTCTAGTCTTTCTCATTCTAGGAATGTTTTCTTGTCCCTTCTTTCTATTCTTTGGAACTCTGCATTGAAATGATGTATCTTTCCTTTTCTCCTTTGCCTTTCATGTTTTTTTTTCCTTTTCTCGGCTATTTGTAAGGCCTCCTCAGATAAACATTTTGCCTTTTGCATTTCTTTTTCTTGGGGATGGTCTTGATCACTGCCTCCTCTACAGTGTCAGGAACCTTCATTCATAGTTCTTCAGGCACTCTGTCTATCAGATCTATTCCCTCAAATCTATTTGTCACTTCCACTGTATTATCATAAGAGATTTGATTTAGCCCATACTTGAATGGTCTAGTGGTTTTCCCTACTTTCTTCAATTTAAGTCTGAGTTTGGCGATAAGGAGCTCATGACCTGAGCCACAGTGAGCTCCTTGTCTTGTTTTTGCTGATTGTATAGAGCTTCTCTATCTTTGGCTGCAAAGAGTATAATCAGTAGGATTTCGGTATTGACTATCTGGTCATGTCCATGTGTAGAGTCTTCTCTTGTGTTGTTGGAAGAGGGTGTTTGCTATGATCAGTGCATTCTCTTGAGCCATGTCCTATAGGGCCACCCAAGCTGGACGGGTCATGGTGGAGAGTTCTGACAAAATGTGGCCCACTGAAGAAGGGAATGGCAAACCACTTAATTATTCTTATCTTGAGAACTCCGTGAACAGTATGAAAAGGCAAAAAGATAGGACACTGAAAGATGAACTCAACAGGTTGGTAGATGCCCAGTATACTGCTGGAGACCAGTGGAGAAATAACTCTAGAAAAAATGAAAAGACAGAGCCAAAGAAAAAACAACACCGAGTTGTTGATGTGACTGGTGATGGAAGTAAAGTCCAATGCTGTAAAGAGAAGTATCCCATAGGAACCTGGAATGTTAGGTCCATGAATCAAGGCAAACTGGAAGTGATCAAACAGGAGATGGCAAGAGTGAACATCAACATTTTAAGAATCAGTAAACTAAAATGGACTAGAATGGGTGAATTTGATGCAGATGACCATTATATCTACTATTGTGGGTAAGAATCCCTTAGAAGAAATGGAATAGCCACCTTAGTCAACAAAAGAGTGTGAAATGCAATACTTGGATGCAGTCTCAAAGAAGACACAATGATCTCTATCGTTTCCAAGGCAAACCATTCAGTGTCACAGTAATCCAAACTATGCACCGACCAGTAATGCTGAAGAAGCTGATATTGAATGGTTCTATGAATATCTACAAGACCTTCTATTACTAATACCCCCAAAATATGTCCTTTTCATTATAGGGGACTGGAATGCAAAAGTAGGAAGTCAAGAGATACCTGGAGTAACAGGCATATTTGGCCTTGGAGTGCAAAATGAAGTAGGTCAGAGGCTAACAGAGTTTTGCCAAGAGAACACACTGGTCATAGAAAATGTGTTTTAGAATCAAGATTAAGATCCAGACTGCTTGATTCCCAGTCCAGGTCTTTTTGTTGTCATCTTTTCTCTCCTTATTCACATATGTGTTTAGTTCTGAATATCACCACTACACATGGAGCTGATTGTTTTAAGTTCCTTCCCCCTTGGTAGGTCTAACATCTTCTGTTCTCTCCTCCAGTATCTTCCTCTTTGTTCTCCAAAAGTTCTGTAAGCATCTCTGATGGGCGAGATGGCAGGCCTGGTTGGGGTCTGAAAAGGCTTGGTTTGAATTAGGAATAATAAGGGTGAGGGACTCAGTTGGGTGAGGTTGGCTTGTGTAATACCTCAAGTCTCTTTAGATAAAAGTGTGGGAGTAAAAGATAAGTTTTATTATTTGTGTGTGTTAATCACAGTTGTATACAACTCTTTGTGGCCCCATGGTCTGTAGCCTGCCGGCCTCCTCTGCATATGGAATTTTCCAGGCAAGAACACTGGAGTAGGTTACCGTTTCCTACTCTAGAGGATCTTCTCAACTCAAGGATCAAACCCATGTCTCTTGCATCTCCTGCAATAGAAGGTGGATTCTCAAATTCCTGAAAAGTGGTGAATAATTCTAGCACAAAATAAAATATATCATAATAAACAAAAAGCAAAAGTTATTTTCTAATAAATAAAATAATATATCAGGCCTGTCAATATTGCATACAACATCAATGTGAAGAATGAGTAAATAATTAATTTTAAAAATTGAATATCTAAAAGTAAGTATTCATAAAATAAATTTATTGACAATGATCAATCAAGCAATAGATAGCATTTTTGTATAGCCAATAACTATATTTTTCTACATCTTCTTCATTAACTGGCAAACTGTAAGTGCAGATGTTGGCTTGGAAATTGCCTTATATCTTGCTGAATAGTTTCATATTAAGTTTCACCTCGACATTTGAAAATACTTTTGAATCAACTAATGATATGACTAATAGTATAATCCCTACCCTGTAAAAATTGTATAATTATGCAAGTTACTTCTATACATTAATAAAGGTGCTAGTTTTTTCACTTTGTTCTCAAGAAACATGAAATAATTATGGATAGACTGGGTTGCCAGTTTATCAGTCACAGACAGATATTTGTTATTTGTTCTAGGGTTGGCTGAGGAGTTAAAGTAGAATGTCTAGAAAAGGAATAAATAATATTAATGAACAAAGAGGAGACAGTAAAAGTCAGCAGGATCTGGGGGATAGGACTTTCGCTAACTGCATCACATTTTGCAAGTGACCAAATAATTATGAGTCCATTTCTTCTAAGACATGGGGCTCCTAATACCTGGCTCTCCATGAATTTTTGAGGGTAAAATGAGGAAAAGGTAGAAAGTATAGTCCTTGAAACCTAGCTGGCACCCTACAATGGTTTTCTCTTACTTCCTCCAGTTTCTGTAAGGGAAACTCTGAAAAAGACAAGATTTAGAAAGTGCAGTATCCCCTGGGTACAAATGTACTCCCAGCCTTTACGAGAAAATAGCAGAAGAGTGCACCAGGCCAAGCTACGAAGGGTAATAGTACTCTTTCTTAAAGGAGGATATTATACTAAAGTTTACCCCATGTATTAGTTTTCTTATATTGTATAACAAATAAAGGCAAATTTAGTGGTTTAAAACAACACAAATTTATTTTTTCCATGTGTCAGATGTCAAAGTGTGGCTTGACTGGGTACTCGGCCCCAGGTCTTATCAGGCTATAATAGAGGAGTCAGATAGGGATGTATTCTCATCTGCAGCTTGTGGTCCTCTTCCAAATAGTTGGAAGAATTTTGTTTCAGGACTGAGACTTCCATTTCTTGATGTCTAATGGCTGTGGATCATTCTCAGCTACTGGAGGCCACTGTCAGGTCCTAGCTAAGCTGCCACAACCTTGATCCTCAATTCCTCAAAGTAAGCACTCATGCATCACAAAAATCTAACCAGGAGAATAACTGCCCCATCATATGTCCTCAGGTCCTGATCACACTCAAGAAGAGAGGATTATAGGAAGATCTTATGCCAGTTGGTGGAACCCTTGGAGGCCATCACAGAATTCTGCATACCATACTCCATAACTTGTTTCAAATCAATACAACAAGATTCTGAGTCAGGAAATAACAATATCTTTCCTTCATCAAAATCTCTGTGGATCCAGGTGTTGACATATCCTGCTGATGGATCATCCTTTGTAATCTGATTAGAAAAATCTCAGGTATCAGCTTCTAATCTTCTGCCATTCTAAAAAGACATTACTAACCAGTTCCTTCATTCGCATAAAAGTGAACTTTTTTCTGTTTTTTAATTGAAGTATAGCTGATTTATATTTTGAATATTAATTTCAGATACAATATAAGTGATTCAATATTTTTACAGATTATACTCCATTTAAATCTATGATAAAATAGTGGCTATATTTCCCTGAGCTAAACAATATAACTGTTTTTTTTTTTTTTATTTTATACAAAGTAGTTTGTGTCTCTTAATCCCTCACACCTATATTGCCCCTCTCCTCCCCTCTCTCCTACTTGTAATCACTAGTTTGTTCTCTCTATCTGACTCTGTTTCTGTTTTATTATACACATTCATTTGATGTTTTAGATTTACATATAAGTGATAACATAGTGTATTTGTCTGATTTATTTCACTGAGCATAATACTCTCTGGGTCCATCCACATTTTTCTCAGAACTAGAACAAATAATACTAAAACTTTATATAAAATCACAAAAGACCCCAAATTGCAAAGCAATCTTGAGAAAAAAAGAAAACAGCTGGAGGTATCATGCTGCCTAACTTGAGTACTACAAATCTACAGTAATCAAAAGATCATGGCACTGGCACAAAAACAGACACATGGATCAATGGAACAGAACACAGAGCCCAGAAATAAACCTAGGCAGTTATAGTCAATTAATTTTCCTTCTGCTGAGTCTTAGGGAGAAAGTCTATTTCCTTGCCTTTTTCAGCTTCTATTCCTTATTCCTCGGTTTGTGGCTACTTCCTCAATCATCGAAGTGTGGCATCTTCAAATCTATTTTCTATCATCTCCTCTCTTCTTGCATTTTACTACAAGCAGCAAGAAGAAACCAGGCCACATCGTCAATACTTTTCTTATAAAAATTTTCAGCTAAATATCCCAGCTGATTTCTTACATAGTCCTAGAAAACAGATTAACTGCATCCCAAATAAAATGCTAAGAAAGTCATAGCATAAAAGTTTTAGACAACCCCACTCAAAAGGAGAGAAAATGAAAGAGAAAAAGTCACTGCTCTTAAGTAATTTCAAAATCCAATTTCATTGCATTTTAAGGTCTAAGAATAATCCTCTGCAACTTGTCTCACCACTCTGAGCCAGTAGTGCCACTCTGAGTCATTCTTTCTTTTTCATGAAAGTTAGAATGTGTTTGTAGCTGAGTAGTTCAGTGAGCCTATTTCCTGTTTTCCTTTAGGCTTTGGAGAGTCCAACAGCTTTCTTTCATTTTATCTCCACTCTATCCATTTAGGATAAAGCTGGTAATATTTTGCTGCTGCAATAGTCTCAAAACTTTGTGGGTTTTCTGTGTATGTCATGGGGATTCATTCCACTAAACAAGAAGCTTTCTCACAGGTTTTCCTAGATAATTCCATCTATATTTTTGACTCTTCCTAAGTTGGCAAACCCCTTCATGGATCACAGCCTTGTCATGGTGACTTCAGCCAAGAAATTAAAAGACACTTGCTCCTTGGGAGGAAAGTTATGACAAACTTAGACAGCTTATTAAAAAGAAGAGACATCACTTTGTCGACAAAGGTCCATATTGTCAAAGCTATAGTTTTTCCAGTAGTCATGTATGGATGTGAGAACTGGACCATCATAAAGATGGCTGAGCACCAAAAATTGATGCTTTGGAATTGTGGTGCTGGAGAAGACTCTTGAGAGTCCTTTGGACTCTCAAGCAAGGAGAGCAAACCAGTCAATCCTGAAGGAAGTCAACTGAATATTCATTGGAGAAACTGATGCTAAAGCTGAAGTTCCAACTAATGCAATTTGGCTACCTGATGCAAAGAGTTGACTCACTGGAAAAGACCCTGATGCTGGGAAAGATTGAAGGCAAAAGGAGAAGAGGCTGGCAAAGGATGAGTTGGTTAGATAGCATCACTGACTCAAAGGACATGAATTTGATCAAAATCCAAGAGACAGTGAAAAACAGGGAAACCTGATGTGCTGCAATCCATGGGGTCACAAAGAGTCGGATATAACTTAGCAACTGAACAGCAGTAACAAGTTGGCAAAGGGAATGCATGAGTCACAAATCTAGTCTCCTTAAAGAGTCCTATGTGTGACTACATACTGTGACTTTTGTTCTTTCTGGGGTACTAACAAAAGCTCGTCCAACCAGATCCTTACTTTTCTTAAGAGTACAGTTTTCTGACTGTGAACCTCCAAATTTTTACAATTAGATAGGCTGAAACTTTTCAAAGCTATCAAAATCTGATTCTTTTTTGATTAATAGTTGTTTCCTCAATTTACTGCCTCCTCTCACTTATTACTAGAAGCAAGAATAAGAAACCAAGCCTCATCTTCAATACTTTTCTTGGAAATCTCAGTTAAATATCCAAGTTCATTACTTATAAGTAGAGAACACAATTCAAGTAATCTTTCCGCCATGTATAAAAAAGATCCCCTTTCCTCCAGTTTCTTATATTTTTTCTTAGGTTTAAAGGTTATTTTGATGGCAAGATACAATACACTGACACTTGAATAAGAAAAGGCAGAACTCACTGGACAAATACATATAAAAGGATGAGAACATTTCCTCATACCATATACAAAAATACACTCAAAATGAATTAAAGACCAAAATGTAAGACCTAAAAAATATAAAACTCCTGGAGGAAAATATAGGCACAGCACTCTTTGATATAAACATTATCAATATTTTGGCATTCTGTCACCTAAGGCAAAATAAGTAACAGCAAAAATAAAGAAAAGGGACCTAGTTAAATTTAAAGGCTTCTGCATGGCACCAGAAGCCATCAACAAAACAGAAGGGAAACCTGATAAATGGGAAGAAATATTTGCAAGTGATATGACTACGAATAATTTAATATCCAAAATAAACAGCTCATACAATTTACCATTAAAATACTTAATATTTTAAAAGCCAACCCAATTTAAAAAATGGGTAAAAGACCCAAAGAGACATTTTTCAAAAGAAGATATGCTGATGGCCAACAAGTACATGAAAAAATGCTCAATATCACTAATTATGAGAGAAATTAAAATCAAAACCACAAGATATAATCTCACACCTGTCAGAGTGGCTAACATCAAAAAGTGTACAAATATGTTGCTGTGGATGTGGAGAAAAGGGAACACTATTTGCAGAGATATAAATTGGTTCAGCCACTATGGAAAACAGTGTGGAGGTTTCTCAAACACGTGAAAATAGAACTTCTATATGACCCATAAATTCCCTTGCTGGGCATATATCTGAAGAAAATAAAAACACTCATTTGAAAGGATACATGTACCCTTACCCCCAATATTCATAGTGGTAGAATTTACAATACCCAAGATGTGGAAGCAACCCAAGTATCCACCAACAAATGAATAAAGAAGATGTGATAGACATATATGATGGAATATTATTAAGCCATAAAAATGATGAAATTCTACCATTTGCAACAGCCTAGATAGAGGGTATTATATTTAATGAAATAAGTCAGACTAAAAAAAATGCTCTATGTTTTCATTTATATGTGTAAACTAAAATTAAAACAAATGAGTCTACATAACAAGACAATAACAGACCTGCAAACATAGAGGACAAACTAGTGGTTACCAGAGGGAGAGGGGATGGCAAGGAGAAAGATGGTGGTGGTTTAGTCACTCAGTCATGTCCAACTCTTTGTAACTCCAAGGACTGTAGCCTGTCAGGCTCCTCTGTCCATGGAATTTTCCAGGCAAGAATATTACAGTACATGGAAATATAGTCTTTATTTTATTTATATTTTATTTTATAGTCCTTTAAATGTAATATAATCTATAAAAGTATTATGTTCCACTTTTTCTTTTGTGTTATTTATTTCTGAGCACTGTTTTGCAAGAATTTTAAAATATTTTTATAAAGGTAAAAGATTCTAATTTGAGCTTTATTTTAATTATATTAAACTTACAATATAAGTTTAGACAAACTAATATCTTAACAGTATTCAGACTTATCATCCCGAAATATGGTATACTCATTTATTCAAGCATGCTTTCATTCATTTCTTATTAGAGCTATTTCTACATGCTTTACATTATTTGTTACTGTGAATGGAATTTTAAATTATTAGATTTTATTCTCTGACTTTTTACTGTTATTAGGGAATTGATAAGCATTTATCTCTATCAGTGATTTCAAGGATATATTTGTGAGTAAAACCACTGCATTTTCAGATAATTCCAAGCCAAGTAGGATTGTTACTATCTTAAGAGCAGGTAAAAAATTCAAAGTTAACCAAAAGTAGACAGAAAATCAGGATCAAAATGCAGATGTGCACTTAGTGAATTATTTTAAAGGAGAGCATAAAGAAAGATATTAAAAGTCAAAACCCAACAAAATGGACTGATATCACCGTTCATAAGTTTAAGCAGAAGTGTAAGGTGTATGATGCTCTCTGAAAAGAAACAAACAATGGGCAAGACGATTAGCTGTTAAAACAGAAAAGGTCAAGCAAGAGGCTACAAGTAGTCATCTTCATTCATCAATAACTGAACTCCTGGTATAACAGTAAATTGTTGGGAGCCAATATTTCTACTAATAGTAGCTTTTTTCATAGTAGTATATTTTCTTTTATTAAACATTTTAGACTCATCAAATCATTAACTGTTGGAGCAATTTGACAACTTAGAGACTTCATATTTTGTCTTCCTTATAAAAAAATAATAGATTTAAGCTCTATTAGGCAAAAAAGGTTAAATAGCATCACTGACTCAATGGACATGAATCTGAGCAAACTCAGGAACACAGTGGAGGACAGAGGAGACTACAGTGCATGAGGTGACAGAGTTAGGCATGACTTAGCCCGGTGGGCTGCAGTCCATGGGGTCACTAGGAGGTAGACACGCTTGGGCGAATTCACTTTTCACTTGCATGCATTGGAGAGGGAGGTGGCAACCCACTCCAGTGTTCTTGCCTGGGGAATCCCAGGGACTGCGAAGCCTGGTGGGCTGCCGTCTATGGGGTCGCACAGAGTTGGACATGACTGAGCAACTTAGCAGCAGCAGCAACTAAACAACAACAACAGGCAAAGTTAAGCTCAAATTAGGCAAAATTATTTTCCATGATTTCCCTTTTGGGGTTAAATCTGTCAGAAATCAGCCAAGGGTCATTGTCAGCCCATACCCAATTAGTGATGCATGTGCTCTTTATTTTCATATCCTAAACACCTCACTAATCCACCTCACTAATTCCACAGAGGAATTTCAGGTTTTCATCACTGCTGCCATTCTTTCATGCCACAGCTATTTCTGCACAACTTCTACCAGTCACATACACTGGAAATACAACAGCAAAATTCTGTTTGTCTCTGTATCGTTGTTATTGTTCAGTCACTCAGTCATGTCCGTCTCTTTGTGACCCCCATAAACTGCAGCACACCAGGTTTCCCTGTTCTTCACCATCTCGCAGAATTTGCTCAAACTGGTGTCCATTGAGTTGATGATGCCTTCCAACCATCTTATCCTCCGTCATCCCCTTCTCCACCTGCCTTCAATCTTTCCCATCATCAGGGTCTTTTCCAATGAGTGAACTCTTCGCATCAGGTCACCAAAGTATTGGAATTTCAACTTCAGCATCAGTACTTCCAGTGAGTATTCAGGGTTGATTTTCTTAAGGATTGGGCTTCCCTAGTGGCTCAAATAGTAAAGAATCTGCCTGCAGTGCGGAAACCTGGGTTCAGTCCCCTGGGTTGGGAAGATACCCTGGAGAAGGGAACAGCTACCCACTTCAGTATTCTGACCTGGAGAATTCCATAGACAGAGGATCCTGACAGGCTAGAGCCCACGTGGTTGGCAGAGTCCGACACAACCGAGTGACTTTAACTTCACTTCACTTCCTTAAGGATTGTCAGGCTTGATCTCCTTGCAGTCCAAGGGACTCTCAAGAGTCTTCTCCAGCACCGCAGTTCAAAATCATCAATTCTTCAGTGCTCAGCTTTCTGTATGGTCTTTAATACATGACTCTGCATTAGGCTCCCTAATGGCTCAGTGGTAAAGAATCTGCCTACAATGCAGGAGCCACAGGAGATGAGGGTTCGATCCCTGGGTTGAGAAGATCCCCTGGAGAAGAAAACAGCAACCTGCTCTAGTATTCTTGCCCAGAAAATCCCATGGACAAAGGAGTATAGGGGGCTACAGTCCATAGGGTCGCAAAGAGTAGAACAGAACCAAAGCAACTTAGCAGGTGCTCTTTATTTTCATACATCTTGCTTGCATAGATTTCCTGAAGAATTTTTACAAAACACAAATCTTATTACAATTTTCCTTAACTAAAGCTCTCAATAATTTTCTGCTATCCTGTGGGACTGACACTGAACGCACTATCTCTTCTCAGTATGAACTGCCTTATGATTTAGGTCCCTTTCCTGGTTTATGTATGTGTTCTTGGTCTACCATCCCATAGATCCTGTGCTGTAGCTACAGTGAAATATTAACTTTTACCCAAATATGACAGGCACTTTCACATTGTAAACACAGAATGTTAGCCTCCCTTTTCTAGTATATTTGGGGAAAAGTGAGTATGTCTTATATCTGATCCTCAGTTATCCCTTTGGTGTTGCTGTTGTATGAGATATGACTTTCCCTCTGCTCTCAGCTCTAGTTATCATTAACTCTATGGCTGGATACCACCTGATACTTCAGGATGCTCTACTCTTCTGCAGCTGCAATGGAAAATGACATAGAGACAGACACACCTTCCTTTATGCGCCCACCCCTTAATTCTCCACAAGAATCAAGCCAAATAGTCTTCTGTATATGAGACATTAATGCAATGTTGATAATTTGAAGAATTAAATGAATGTAAAGCAAATCTAGATGCTATGAATCACCATTTCTTGTGTTCAAGGTAAAAGAATCCTTTATTCCTTTGTTCCTAGATTGCTTTTCCATCCTGACTTTTCTCCTCTCTCCCTCTGAAGTAACTGCATACTTCAGGGCACCACAGGATTAGTATTCAGCCCAATCCTACTCCTACTTCCTTCCCCAAGATACTCTAATCCATCCATAATGATTAAAGTTGTTCTAGCTTTAGAACCATGAGGCTTCAGCAGCAGAGTCCAGGGAGTGCACTAGGAAACTTTTTGTCACACCACGTATACTCTTCTCTAAGATCTCTATCATGGTGTGAGGTACAATCAATACACTTTCTAATTCCTTGTGTAGTTTGGGGTGGGTAACTACTAGGACATGTACACACCAGAGAAGACTTTAATAAGAACATTAGAAATAATAATCGAAAACCACCTTAAAGTGAAGAGCTAACTCATTGGAAAAGACCCTGATGTTGGGAAAGATGGAAGGTAGGAAGAGAAAGGGACAACAGAGAATAAGATGGTTGAATGGTATCACTGACTCAATAGACATGAGTTTGAACAAGCTCCAGGAGTTGGTGATGGACAGGGAAGCCTGGCATGCTGCAGTCCATGGAGTCCCAAAGAGTCAGACATGACTGAGTGACTGAACTGATCTTAAAACAATTTTTATTCTCTGTGCAAAAGGCCTGCACTATTTTCCCTGGCCACAATTTATGTAGAACAGAATCTTTAATAAAGAGCACTTTTACCTTCTTTTTATATTCTTTTTCTAAGTCCCAGATAATGTCTGAAGGATTGATTATTGGATCTTCGAAAGTGGTCCATTAGGATATCGTGACAAACACTGCATACTCCTGTATGGGGGGTGGGGGGTGGGGAGGGGGTGGCGGGGAGAGGTTAGACGTGTGAATGTTAGAAAAGAAAAAAAGGTACTGCCTTTTTATTTAAAATATTTTCACGTCTTATTTCTCCTGCTAAAAATGCTACTTCTTCCAATGAAAAGATTCAAGTTGAAATGTCTTCTCTGTGATGCCTTTCCTAACTCCCCTGTCGCTGTGCAGTAGTCTCCCCTAGGCTTTGCATAGTAAACTGCACTTCTACTATAGCTTTCAACATATTTCTGTGTTTATTTACATCTGCTTGTCCCGAATTGCGTGTGAGCTCTTGTGAGGACAAAGACTATGCTTTATTCATCTTTGTCTTCTAGTATTTTACCACCATAGGTGCTTAATAAGTGTTTTGTGAATAAATGAAAGAAGAAATAGATACCTTAAGTTATACAAGTTAGTGGCAGAGTAGATAGTAAAACTCAGACTTTCTGACTCCTACTCTGTTTCCCACCATCATCTAATTTGGTCTCCAAATAACAGTTAATTTCCAAATCATAGACTTGAAATCCAAGAAATTTAGTGAATTGTTCAATGTCATACTCATAATGTCAGAAGTGCTATGATTTCAGTCAGGATAGGCTAGATTGTGCTGTAGGAATAACCAAAAATCCCAAAAGCCTAAAACAACAAAGTTCTATCTATTACTCCCAATATAGTTCCACCATGGGTTAGGAGGGACAGTTGACACCTTCATTCAAAGACAAAGGTTGATGGACCAGACACAAATGTGAGCACTGCTTACTGCTATGGCAAAGTTCTGGCACTAGCTATGGCATGGAAGTTACACATGTAGTGTCCACTCACAGCTCATGGCATAAGACCAGTCATATTCTCCACCAACCAATAAGGAGATCATGAAACACAATTCTTCCATGTTTCTTGATGGAGGAAGAACTGGAGATACTTGGTTAGCAACCATTTTTCATAGAAATGCAAGTTAATCAGGGCTCTTGTAGAAATATCTATGTAAGTATGAAAAAGTGAAAATTGAAAGTGGTAGTCGCTCCTGTTCCAACTCTTTGCAACAACATGGACTGTAGTCTGCAAGGCTGCTCTGTCCATGGAATTCTCCAAGCAAGAACACTGGAGTGGGTAGCCATTCTCTTCTCCAGGGGATCTTCTTGACCCAGGGATAGAACCCAGGTATCCCACACTGCACACAGATTATTTATCATCTGAGCCACCAAGGAGGTCCCATAATAAGTATATCACAAATCTAAGTTGAGTATAATTTTCATATACTTAAGATGAGTATAATATTTATATCTAGCCTTGAATTCTTTCTCCCAAGCAACTCTGGAATCTCTTATTTCAGAAAAGATACAATAGATGAGAGATATATTTTAAGATGATTCTTATTAAATAAAATGAATGTGAAACTGTTCAATAAATTATACATCTTGGCTTAAAACTAAGATACTTGAGTGAAAAATGACTGACTTAAACCATAGAGAAGGTGATTATAGGAAAAACCATCGTAAGTTTTTCTCAGATGACTTAAAGAAATAGACTTAAAATCAATACTTAAAAATCAAATTAAGTGATTTTCATAAGAGTTACATAAAAAATGCCATGGCATACAAAAATAAAAAGGACACTTGGTAGGAAAGCCCAAGATTCTAGACCTAAGTTCATCATGAATTAGCTATGTGTCCTTGGGTGGCATCTGGTCCCATCACTTCATGGGAAATAGATGGGGAAACAGTGGAAACAGTGTCAGACTTTATTTTGGGGGGCTCCAAAATCATTGCAGATGGTGATCGCAGCCATGAAATTAAAAGATGCTTACTCCTCGGAAGGAAAATTATGACCAACCTAGATAGCACATTGAAAAGCAGACATTACTTTGCCAACAAAGGTCCATCTAGTCAAGGCTATGGTTTTTCCAGTGGTCATGTATGGTGTGAGAGTTGGACTGTGAAAAAGCCAAGCACCAAAGAATTGATGCTTTTGGACTGTGGTACTGGAGAAGACTCTTGAGGGTTCCTTGAACTGTAAGGAGATCCAACCAGTCCATTCTAAAGGAGATCAGTCATGAGTGTTCTTTGAAAGGAATGATGCTAAAGCTGAAACTCCAGTACTTTGGCCACCTCATGCGAAGCGTTAACTCACTGGAAAAGACTCTGATGCTGGGAGAGATTAGGGGCAGGAGGAGAAGGGGACGATCGAGGCTGAGATGGCTGGGTGGCATGACCGATTCTATGGAGGTGAGTTTGAGTGAACTTCAGGAGTTGGTGATGGACAGGGAGGCCTGGTATGCTGCAATTCATGGGGTCTCAAAGAGTCAGACACGACTGAGCGACTGAACTGAATTGAACTGAACTGGGTGTTCTGTAGGTATATAAAATGAAAATGGAAGGAATGTATAAGGTTCCTTGTAACCTAAAGTTATTTGACCTATGTAATTCAACTTATCATAACTCAATTTAGGAGCAACTACTAGGTAATTAGAGTAATAATTACTATAGCAAGTACACCCCAAAATTTCAATGGCTTAAAATAACATGATTTTATTTTTAACCCACAGAATAGTATTCCTTTCTAACAGGTGATTTTTTCCCCACACTCTGACTCAGGAAATACATGTTTTCTTTCATCTAGTGACTCTAGTACTCTTGCCTGGAAAATCCCATGGATGGAGGAGCCTGGTGTGCTGCAGTCCATGGGATCGCTGAGAGTTGGACACAACTCAGTGACTTCACTTTCATTTCACTTTTCACTTTCATGCATTGGAGAAGGAAATGGCAACCCACTCCAGTGTTCTTGCCTGGAGAAGCCCAGGGACAGCGGAGCCTGGTGGGCTGCCGTCTATGGGGTCATACAGAGTCGGACACGACTGAAGCGACTTAGCAGCAGCAGCAGCAGTGACTCCATCTTCCACTGGAGCCTCAGAGTCCTCTGCTTCTACTCAGAAGAAGCAGGGGGCATAGTGGAGAAGCCCAGTCTAGATGTGGCACACATCACTCTGCTCACCTTCCACTGGACAAAGACCCCACTAGAGAGAACACACAGCCCCACATGGATGCAGGGAGGACTGGAAAATGCAGCGGATGGCTGGAGACCCTTCTCCCAGCACCAACTTCATCCTGTGGAAGTAGGGAGCCGAATTTGTGGAGAACATTTCGCCCTCATCTAGTTTTTCTTGATGGCCACCTCCCTCCTTCAAAGAATTAACCACTCCTCTCTGTTGCTCCGTCTGCACTCAGAATGCTGTCCTGGTACCTCCACCACTTGATTCCTTTAGGTGACAAATATTCAAGGGCAGGGACCACTGTTTACCAGCCATATATTTGTCAGCACCTGGCCCTATTCTGGAACAAAGTATTATTCAATAACAAATTTTGACTAAATGAATTTACTCAAAATCCTCTCTCTTACATTTATGTTTTTTTTTTTTGTTTTCACAATATGTCAACTTGGAAAAGTATCTTAAATCTAAAAAATTTTGTTGTAGGTCTTTATCAGAACCTATTGATCCTGCAAAACTTGTTAGAATTATTACATGAAAAAAACTCATTATGTGTCTAGATATAAATGATGATTCCCAGCCTTTCATTATCCTCTGAAAACCATATCCCCTTCATAAGCAGATGGAGGACAAGGCTGTTTTTGAAATCCTGATCTTAGAGACAGGGCTTGAAATATTCCTTCATTCTTTCAACTTATCTCCATAAACACCAGGTTTTTAAGTGAATAAAAGTGAAAATGATAAGTCATATTGTACTAGTCTATTTATCTAGAATAATTAGACTGTGTAAACCTTCAAAAAAATACACAAGTGTACCCTGAAACATAGGGCTTCCCAGGTGGCACTAGTGGTAAAGAACCCCACCTGCCAAAGCAGGAGACATAAGAGACATGGGTTTGATCCCTGTGTTGAGAAGATCCCCTGGAGGAGGGCATGGCAATCCAGTTCAGTATTCTTGCCTGGAGAATCCCATGGACAGAAGAGCCTGGCGGGCCGCAGTTCATAGGGTCACAAAGAGTCAAACACAACTGAAGTGACTCAGCATGCACACACCCTGAAAAATAACATTTAGACAATAGAAAACACCTAAAGTATTTTGTCCATAAGCAATAGTGAACATTTTGAAAAAAATTAACTTTTGGTCAATTCCTATTTAGTCCAGACCAAATATATAAATATGTAATGATATGTGTATTGCAGAATCCACTCATTTATCCAACATTTGTTAAGAACCTAGTCTGACTTATTAACCTAGATTATTTAGAAAAAATCAAGTCATTTTTTCAAATTACCTGGGTAATTATAGAATGCTCAGCACTGGATATGCAGCAAGATCTTTGGGGAGAATTTTTAATTGTAACATATGGCTCTTTAAGGACAAGAGCTCACATCTACCCATTGCTTGAGTTTCCAATAAATATTTATAGAATAAATTACTACCAAAATAAATCCTCTTTGTTTTTAAATCTGTTTTAAAACTTTTTTTTACCTATGACAATATTGAACTTTATCAGAATCCTGTGACCTGGGAAAGCAGTAATAATTAAAACAAACAAAACATCTTTTTGTGTTCCAGGCAGTGATTTACTGTAAAGAAACAATGTTTCCCATGTGAGTTAGGTAAGATTAATCGAGGCTCCCTTGTTTACCTATGACAAAGACAGATAAAATCCCTCTCTTTCACTTACAAATGATTAGCTGAACTGCTTGTCTCCACTAATTTATCAGGACAGAATGCTTGTTAATCAAAGTTTGCTTTAACCTGTCTCCTTCCACCAAACCTCTGAACTTTGACCTGAGCCAGCATAAAACTCCTTCTAAGAGTCCCGCCTGAGAATAGACAGCTCAGGGTAACACAACTGCTGATACACTCCCATCCCACTTACTCACATTCTGTTTTTACTAGTCTTGTTTATTTTTCGCTATGAAAGAAAAACCTTTTGACTAAGTTTTGAATGCTTTCAAATCTCACTGCAATAGTCCCTCCACCATTGAAACAGACTTTCTGCTGTAATAATCCTTTCAAAAAAATCTCTTCTTACTTAAGTTCCAAGTTTTGTTTTTTTAAATTTTATACCTACATTAAAAGAAAATTACTCCTCCCAACACACCCAAAACACAAATGTGAACTAAATATCTAATAGATTCTTAATTTTATTTTTCTTATCTGACATCATATAGGATTTTCTTATTCCATAACATAAAAATGTGTATTAATATCCAAGTTGAATAAGGTAAATATTTAGAACCTATACCAAAGACAATTTTAGAAATAAGAATTTGGGATTTTGTCTTGGGATTTGGGGAGCCCTTATAGGAACACACACACACACACAAAATGACACCTGAATGTTAGGGGCTACTGTGTTGTTATTATACAAACTCTCTTTTCTTAAGATTGAATAGGTACTGCCATCTACTGGTAAGTGATACAAAATCAAGTTAATATATAGAGAGCAGCTTCTACGAAATGATGAGAGCATATTTGCTGAAAAGACAGTCTTCTCAATACATAACAGGCCAAATAACAAATATTTATGTTTTATATGCATTATTTATTGACCCACCACGTTTAAATACTCTTCTATCTCAGTTCAGTTCAGTCGCTCAGTCGTGTACGAGTCTTTGCGACCCCATGAACCGCAGCATGCCAGGCCTCCCTGTCTATCACCAACTCCTGGATTTCACCTAACCCCATGTCCATCGAGTTAATGATGCCATCCAACCATCTCAACCTCTGTCGTCCCCTTCTCCTCCTGCCCTCAATCCCTCCCAGCATCAGGGTCTTTTCAAATGAGTCAGCTCTCTGCATGAAGTGGCCACAAGTATTGGAGTTTCAGCTTCAACATCAGTCCTTCCAATGAACACCCAGGACTGGTCTCCTTTAGGATGAACTGGTTGGATCTCCTTGCAGTCCAAAGGACTCTCAAGAGTCTTCTCTGCCACCACAGTTCAAAAGCATCAGCTCTTCGGTGCTCAGCTTCTTTATAGTCCAATTCTCACATCCATACATGACCACTGGAAAAACCATAGCCTTGACTAGACAGACCTTTGTTGGCAAAGTAATATCTCTACTTTTAACATGCTGTCTAGGTTGGTCATAACTTTCTTTACAACGAGTGAGCGTGTTTTAATTTCATGGCTGCAGTCACCATCTGCAGTGATTTTGGAGCTCAAAAAAATAAAGTCTGACACTGTTTCCACTGTTTCTTCATCTATTTGCCATTAAGTGATGGTACCAGATGCCATGATCTTCATTTTCTGAATGCTGAGCTTTAAGCCAACTTTTCACTCTCCTCTTTCACTTTCATCAAGAGGCTCTTTAGTTCCTCTTCACTTTCTGCCTTAAGGGTGGTGTCATCTGCATATCTGAGGTTATTGACATTTCTCCTGGCAATCTTGATTCAGCTTGTGCTTCTTCCAGCCCAGCATTTATCATGATATACTCTGCATATAAGTTAAATAAGCAGGGTGACAATATACAGCCTTGACATACTCCTTTTCCTATTTGGAACCAGTCTGTTGTTCCATGTCCAGTTATAATTGTTGCTTTCTGACCTGCATATAGGTTTCTCAAGAGGCAGGTCAGGTGGTCTGGTATTCCCATCTTCCACAGTTATGGAAATTGTGATCCACACAGTCAAAGGCTTTGGTTTCTATCTCAGATTTTCCCAAAAACATGTTTTAGTTGGTAAAAAAAAAAAAAAACTTTTATTTTATCATGCCAAAGCCTTGACTGTGTGGATAACAACAAACTGCAAAAATTCTTAAACATATGGAAATACCAGACCACCTTACATGCCTCCTGAGAAATCTGTATGTAGGTCAAGAAGCAACAGTTAGAACCAGACATGAAACAATGGACTGGTTCAAAGTTAGAAAAGGAGTACATCAAGGCTGTATATTGTCACCCTGCTTATTTAAATTATAAGCAGAGTACATCATGAGAAATGCTGGGCTGGATGAATCACAAGCTGGAATCAAGATTGCCAGTAGAAATATCAATAACCTCAGATATGCATATAACATCATGCTTATAGCAAAAAGTGAAGAACAGCTAAAGAGCCTCTTGATAATAGTGAAAAAGAGAGTGAAAAAGTTGGCTTAATACTCAACATTCAAAAGACTAAGATGATGGCATCCAGTCCCATCATTTCATGGAAAATAGATGGAGAAAAAGTGGAAGCAGTGATAGACTTTATTTTCTCGGGCTCCAAAATCACTGTGAATGGTGACTACACCCACAAAATTAAAAGACTCTTGCTCCAAAGAAGAAAAGCTATGACAAACCTAGATGGCATATTAAAAGCAGAGACATTCCTTGCTGACAAAGGTTCATATAGTCAAAGCTATGGTTTTTCCAATAGTCATATATGGATGTGAGATTTGGACTATAAAGAAAGCTGAGCACTGAAGAACTGATGCTTTCCAACTGTGGTGCTGGAGAGGACTCTTGAGTCTCTTGGACAGTAAGGAGATCAAACCAGTCAAATCTTAAGGAAATCAACCCTGAATATTCATCAGATGTACTGATGTTGAATCTAATACTTTGGCCACCTAATGCAAAGAGCCCACTCATTGGAGAAGACTCTGTGCTGGAAAAGATTGAAGACAGGAGGAGAAGGGAATGACAGAGGATGACATGGTTGGATGGCATCACCAACTCAATGGACATGAGTTTGACCAAACTCTGGGAGATAGTGAAAGACAGGAAAGCCTGGCATGCAGCAGTCTATGGAGTGGCAAAGAGTTGGACACATCTGAGCAACTGAACAACAAAATAATTCTTAAATGAGTCTGGGTAAAATATCTGAATAAGTCTAATAGTTACATACATTGAATAAGGTATCAAAATTCAGTATAATATTCAGCTTGATGCAAAAAAATATGGTGTGTATATATAAGCAATACCAATATCATTTGGAAACTTGTTAGAAATGAATCTTAGTTTTCTCTGTTTACCCACTTGACAAGAATCTGCATTTTCACAGGATCATGAGGTAATGTATATGTACGTTCAACTTTGAGAAACTCTGATAAGCAGTACTGCACAGCATTGTATATCAAAAGACCTTTTCCAAGAAAGGGAGATGCTCAAGAGTTTTATCATGGTTTCAGAATAATTTTTCATTTTTCAATCTTCAAATGGATTTTATCTTGCAGTTAATTTTTTTGAATCACTGTGAGATCAATCGAAGTAGTCTTAAAACAAATTATACCTCTGTTAAAGAAAGACAAAGAACAATGCCCTCAGGCTATATGTTAACATTATCCGTTTGTGCGTACTGAAGTTCATTAAACTGTTCAGCATCATTGATGAGACTTTCTACATGATTAATTACTGAAATTGCCATGCTTACCAAGTAGGTCAAGAGTTACATAATCAAGGGAAAAATACAAACAAGCTAAAGAGTTGAGTTGAGAACAGGTAAATTTAGGCAGTAAATTGCAAGCACATGGGTACACACACATACACACATTGACAATGAACTCCTAAAGTCAAGTTGACAGGCCACAGAAGCCAAACTTTAACAGATCTCTGGTTCTTCACATGTCCCACAATTACATGTATTAGAAAGGAGTGCCATTGTCTCAAGCAATTTCATTTATAGTACTGGATTCCTCTTAAAAAAAGCACACAGATAAAAGTATATGTTCTACAGAGCAAAAGACATAGCCTTAATTTTTCATGAGTTAAAGGTAAGATAATACCATTTGGGGCAGAAAACTGTTGAAACTTCCATGATCTAGCACATAGTCAATATTTAAACATTTCATGTATGCTTGAAAATGTGCATTTTCTAGTTAGTGGGTGCTAAGTAGATAGAGAAATCAAAATTGTTAACTGTTAATTATGGTGTTCATGTTTATATCATACTAACTTTTTTGTCTGAGCTATTAGTTGCTATAAGTACATTAATATCTCCCACTATCATGAATTTTAGAAAATATATCCTATTCTACCAAGTCTACTTCTTGAATTTTAAATCTGCTCTATTGTGTCCAACTCTTGAGACTCTATGGACTAGCCCCTCCAGGCTCCTCTGTCCATGGAATTTCCTAGGCAACCATACTGGAGTGGGTAGCCATTCCCTTCTCCAGGGATTTTCCCAACCCAGGAATGGAGCCCTGGTCCCTTGCACTGCAGCCAGATTCTTTACCCTCTGAGCCACCAGGGAAGCCCCATTCTATTAATAGTAGACTATATTTTCCTGAGAAAAACAAGATCATGATTATATTATGACCATCTTTATTATTAATAATGCTTTTCATCTTAAATTCTGAATGATTTATACTACCCAGTGTAAGCCAAATGCCAGAGGTTAAGGGCACAGTCTTTTAGAAGGCTTCAGTTCAGGCAGTACCCACAAGTTCATGCATCTAGAGGGCCACCCCAACTGCTAACCAGCTGGCTATAATTTTGTATAAGCTCTTTATATATTTTAGGTATTAAGGACTTTTCAGACATAAGATTTATAAATATTCTCTTTCATTTAGTTGATTGTCTTTTCATTTTGCTGATGATCCTTTGTTGTGCAGAAGCTCTTTAGTTTGATGTCTCCCCACTTGTTATTATTGTCTTTGCTTTTGGTATCAGTTGGACTTTTAATTGTCAAAGGTCAAAGCCTTCTTTTATAGGATTTCCTTTGTGATATCTTTGGAGCAAGATACAGATGACACCTTTCATATCCACAAATAAATTTTCTGTCCATTCTCATCCAACAGTTGTTTCAGCAATAACTCATAAAATTCCTAGCCAAGTGACATTTTCTAATATTGAGGGCCCTAAGGCATCTAGAAGTCTAAGTATTCTGTCACTAGTAGGGATACAGGCAAACCTTTAGCTAATTCATAATACACAAGTAGAGTTGGAGAGATAGACACTGGAATTGTCATGTCTCTTTAACTGTCTCCTACTTCACCTCCAGGTTCATTTCCTAAACTTAAGCCTCAGAATCTTCTACTTAAGATTATTTTTAACAACCTCCTAATGGGCTTCCTGCCCCCAGTCTTGTCCCTGCCAGACCCGTTCTTCACTTTAAATCCTTAATGATCTTCCTAAATCACTCATTTAATTATGTCATTCCTATCCTCAGAATCCTAGGTTATCTTACATATCTTACCTATCTTAACTGCTCTTAGGATAGGTTTCAAACACTAATAACTGTTAGGCATTTTTTTTTTTTAATGAATTTCAATTTTCTGAATTCACTCTACAATTTTTGTCCTTCAGGTCATTGCTCTTGCTTTTGTTTCTGCTTGCAATACACTTTCTACATCATCTCTTTATATGGCTAACTCAGCTGAGCCCTTGATCCTTGCATAAAACTTCCCTGAATTTCCAAAGGCTGGATCAGGTGCTGTTCCTCCTCTGCCATCACATATGACCGGAGAACTCAGTACTTAACCCTGTTATAGAACTTATCACTCAGCTACTCTCTAAATTTTGTGAGGGCTAGCTTCGTATCTTAACTTGTTCACTATTCTAACACCTATCAGTGCATTTCCATAGTAAGTATTCAGGAAAGTTTTTCTAAATGGGTGAATTAGTAAAGCACAAAATTATTCAGAAAAAAAGATACGTGTTGCTTCCTGCCAGTACTTTTTCTGCTAGCAAACTCATTTTTGGAGAATCAATTTCACTAATCTAAATATCCTGGAATATTGCTCTAAAGTTAACCGATACAAAGAACTAACATTCTGTATAAGATAAATTCATGATGGACTCACAGAGTTAGTTGCTGATGTTCCCAAAATTCAGTTCAGTTCAGTCACTCAGTCTTGTCTGACTATTTGCAACTCCATGGACTGCAACATGCCAGGCTTCCCTGTCCATCACCAACTCCTGGAGCTTGCTCAACTCATGTCCATCGAGTTGGTGATGCCATCCAACCATCTCATCCTCTCTTCTCCCCTTCTCTTCTTGCCTTCAATCTTTTAAACATCAGGGTCTTTTCCAATGAGTCAGTTCTTTGCATCAGGTGGCCAAAGTATTGCAGTTTCAGCTTCAGCATCAGTCCTTCCAATTAATATTCAGGATTGATTTCCTTTAGGATTGACTGGCTGGATCTCCTTGCAGTCCAAGGGACTCTCAAGAATCTACTCCACCACCACAGTTCAGAAGCATCAGTTCTTCGGCACTCAGCTTGCTTTATAGCCCAACTCTCACATCCATACATGACTATTGGAAAAACCATACCTTTGACTCGTCAGACCTTTGTTGGCAAAGTAGTGTCTCTGCTTTTTAATATGCTGTCTAGGTTGCTCATAGCTTTTCTTTCAAGCAGCAAGCGTCTTTTAATTTCATGGTTGCAGTCACCATCTACAGTAATTTTGGAGCCCCCCAAAATAAAGTCTGACACGTTTCCATTGTTTCCCCATTTATTTGCCGTGAAGTGATGGCACCAGATGCCATGATCTCCATTTTTAGAATGTTGAGCTTTAAGCCAGCTTTTTCACTTTCCTTTTTCACTTTCATCAAGAGGCTCTTTAGTTCTTCTTCCCTTTCTGCCATAAGAGTGGTATCATCTGTGTATCTGAGATAATTGATATTTCTCCTGGCAATCGTGATTCATGCAGCCCAGCATTTCTCATGATGTACTCTGCATGTAAGTTAAATAAGCAGGGTGACAATATACAGCCTTGATGTACTCCTTTCCCAATTTGGAACAAGTCTGTTCTTCCATGTCCAGTTCTAACTGTTACTTCTTGACTTGCATACAGATTTTTCAAGAGGCGGGTAAGGTTGTCTGGTATTCCCATCTCTTTAAGAATTTTCCAGTTTGTTGTGATCTACACAGTCAAAGGCTTTGTTGCAATCAATAAAGCAAAAGTAGATATTTTTCTGGAATTCTTTTGTTTGTTCTATGATCCAATGGATGTTGGCAATTTGATCTCTGGTTCCTCCTCTTTTTCTAAATCCAGCTTGAACATATGGAAGTTCATGGTTCACAGACTGTTGAAGCCAGGCTTGGATAATTTTGAGCATTACTTTGCTAGCCTGAGATGAGTGCAACTGTGCAGTAGTTTGAGCATTCTTTGGCATTGCCTTTCTTTGGGTTTGGAATGAAAACAGACATTTTCCAGTTCTGTGGCCACTGCTGAGTTTTCCAAACTTTCTGACTTACTGAGTACAGCACTTATATAGCATCATCTTTTAGGGTTTGAAATAATTCAGCTGGAATTCCATCCCCTCCACTAGCTTTGTTCATAGTAATGCTTCATATGGCCCACCTGACTTGGTATTCTAGGATGGATGGCTCTAGGTGAGTGATCACACCATTGTGATTATCTTGGTAACATCTTGTTTGTATAGTTCTTCTGTGTATTCTTAGTATCTTCTGCTTCTGTTAGGTCCGTACCGTTCCTGTCCTTTATTGAGCCCATTTTTGCATGAAATGTTCCCTTGGTATCTCTAATTTTCTTGAAGAGATCTCTAGTCCTTTCCACTCTATTGTTTTCCTCTATTTCTTTGCACTGATCACTGAGGAAGGGTTTCTTATCTCTCCTTGCTATTTTTTGGAATTCTGCATTCAAATGGGTATATCTTTCCTTTTCTCCTTAGTCTTTCACATCTCTTCTTTTCATATTTATTTGTAAGGCCTCCTCAGACAGCTATTTTGTCTCTTACATTTATTTTTCTTGAGATGGTCTTGAACACTGCCTTCTGTACAATGTCATGAATCTCTGCCCATAGTTCATCTAGCACTCTATCAGATCTAATCTCTTGAATCTGTTTGTCACTTCCACTGTATTATTGTAAGGGATCTGATTTAGGTCATATCTGAATGGTCTAGCAGTTTTCCCTATTTTCTTCTTCAATTTAAGTCTGAGTTTGGCAATAAGGAGTTCATGATCTGAGCCACAGTCAGCTCCTGATCTTGTTTTTGCTGACTATAGAGCTTCTCCATCTTCGGCTACAAGGAATATAATCAATCTGGTTTTGGTATAGACTATCTGATGATGTCCATGTGTAGAGTCTTCTCTTATGTTGTTGGAAGAGGGTGTTTGCTAGGACCACTTATTTCTCTTAGCACAACTGTGTTAGTCTTTGCCCTGCTTAATTTTATACTCCAAGGCCAAATTTGCCTGTTACTCCAGGTATCTCTTGACTTCCTATTTTTGCATTCTAGTCCCCTAAGATGAAAAGGACTTCATTTCCCCAAAGTATTTTATGTTTCCCAAAGCAGTTTGTTTTAAGGTGGCCAGATTTGAATGGTTTGCATGCCAAGATGCATGGCTAAATCATATGTCTCTTTTACAGGGTAAGCCATCCCAGCACAAGAAATCCTCTAGTGCTTTGCTTCAGAATACTGAAGAGCTTAACATGTAAGAGATTTTTAAAGAAAATAGGTATTTGGAGATATTTTAAAAAGACTAGAGAAGTAAAGCTTTTGTTCATAAAATAGAGCTCTTTTGTTTTGCAAATCAACTTTAATTCACACAGACACAAATACCTGCCACTCAGAAAGAAAAATGTAAATTTTTTTTTTCAAGAAGAGAAAATACTATATTTTAAAGGATTTCATCTTCCACCTTGCAAAACTGGAATCATGCATAGCTCTGTGTAGTACTTTGCACAAAGTACAGTCACCTTCCAAGAATGAAAACAAAGAAAAAGTTTGCATTTTTTTTTTTTTGTAAAATAAGCACACATATAATAATTTGGTGTATTAGTGCAAACAAAGTACACATTTTGAATGCTTCAGAAAACTACAACTTTGTTACAAGCTAATAAGTTGTTTCTTATAACTATATGCTAGGACACCTATCAAAAGCATGTCCAGTCAAGAGGTTGACATAGTTTCAAAGAGAGGCCATTACTCTGGTGACAGCAATCCATTAAACTAACTCTGCAAATCATTTTGTTGAAAGAATGAAATATTGGAGTGAGAGTAGGAGTCTTGTTTACTGTCATTATTGACTAATTACAACATGATTGCTTAGGGACAAGCCAATTTTTTGTACCATGTAGAAAGATAACAAAGATAAAGAAACTCCTGTTTAGAGCAACTCAGCTTTTTAAAGGAATATATTTCTCCATTTGATTCTCCACAGAAAACAAAGAGAAACTTGTTCTTCTATTTTAGGAAGGATGAATGAGAGCAGATTTAATTTAAGGTAACATAATTAGTAAAATATTTTTATTCTGTGATTAAACTATATGAAAAATTCAATAGAATTCTAAATAACTTATCTACTATACCACTTTATATACTACTAAAGCTAATTATTTTTCTCTCAAAAAGTTTCTTAGATTTTGGTTTCTAATATAGAGATATAACAATAACAGCCATAAAAATATTGATCTAACTAAAGGAATCAAATATCTCTTAAGGTTGCATTTATAGGTTTTAAATTTAATCTAAGTTTGCCCTTATGAAAAGTCGTGATGTTTTTTGGAATCATTCTCCAAGATGTACACTCAATTTTTGATTATCTAAGAGAGCAGAGTATAGAAAATAGCAAAGATACCTAGATCTACAAATCACTTCCTTGCCTAAACCTCAACTAACATATTTCATAAAGCAAATTCAAGTTAAAGGATTAATGATCAGGGAAATGACCAAAAGTGGGTAGAAAAAGAGGAAAGAAAGAAACGAGGAATCTGAAAAATACGGTAACTACATTACTAACTCTCAAAATACTCCTTTAAAGCAGTGGAAGAGGGGATAATTGGATTGAATAAAATGCAGGCCAAAGTTTGGCCTATTGGGTGTAAGTAATACATACACAGGTGTCCCAGGTAGCACTAGTGGTAAAGAATCCACCTGCCAATGCACGTAGATGTAAGCGACATGGGTTCAATCCACGGATTGGGAAGATTCCCTGGCGAAGCAAATGGCTACCCACTCCAGTATTCTTGCCTGGAGAATTCCATGGATAGAGGAGCCTGGTGGGCTACAGTCTATGGGGTCACAAAGAGCTGGATACTATATAGAAGTGATTTAGCATGCACGCACTATACATACACAGAGACTTAACATATTATGAGATATAAATGGAGTAAGTGAACAGGCTGCATAGGACAGAGGAATAAAATTTAGTTTCTCATTCTGTAATTGCAAAATGAGGCAGTAACTGTTCAAGCATTTTTCACTGATTTATAAAATATCCTGAGTGCATCAAGCGTAGGAACAGTGGTCAGTAAGACAGGTACAATAACTGTCTGAATCTTCAGAAGAATATATATTGTGATGACAATTAATTAATCAATTAATTAATGCTATACAAAGTCTATGAGGAAATTAAGGGTGCTGTGATAACACAAAACAAGGACTTGACTGAGTCTGAGAGGGAATTATCCTCTAAGGAAGTTACATTTAAAGGTCACCAGAGGGTAAATCCATTTAATAAAATGTTATTGAGTATAAGCTGTGTGTAAAGTACCACACCTTTTTTTCTGAATCATGGCATCTGGTCCCATCACTTCATGGGAAATAGATGGGGAAACAGTGGAAACAATGTCAGACTTTATTTTTGGGGGCTCCAAAATCACTGCAGATGGTGACTGCAGCCATGAAATTAAAAGATGCTTCCTCCTTGGAAGAAAAGTTATGACCAACCTAGACAGAATATTCAAAAGCAGAGACATTACTTTGCCGACTAAGGTCCATCTAGTCAAGGCTATGGTTTTTCCAGTAGTCATGTATGGATGTGAGAGTTGGACTGTGAAGAAGCTGAGCACCGAAGAATTGATGCTTCTGAACTGTGGTGTTGGAGAAGACTCTTGAGAGTCCCTTGGACTGCAAGGAGATCCAACCAGTCCATTCTGAAGGAGATCAGCCCTGGGATTTCTTTGGAAGGAATGATGCTAAAGCTGCAACTCCAGTACTTTGGCCACCTCATGCGAAGAGTTGACTCATTGGAAAAGACTCTGATGCTGGGAGGGCTTGGGGGCAGGAGGAGAGGGGGACAACCAAGGATGAGATAGCTGGATGGCATCACTGACTTGATGGGCGTGAGTCTGAGTGAACTCCAGGTGTTGGTGATGGACAGGGAGGCCTGGCGTGCTGCAATTCATGGGGTCACAAAGAGTCAGACACAACTGAGCGACTTAACTGAACTGAACAATAGTAGAAGGTATACCTCTAAATGTACTCCCAGGGCCAAGAAAGGACAGCAAAGCCTGAATGAACAGCTTGCATTCTGCACATATTTGTATCCTGCCTGAGAAAAAGTCCTCTCAACACATCTTCTAGGACCAGATCCTACAACAGTGTGAAAACCAATAGTCCCAAGGAGCCTCTAGAGCTGAACTTTGTAGTAGAGCATAGGCTGATAACGTGGCTACATGAAGCTCCGGCTCTGGATTTAAAATCTCAGTCATAAAGAAAGAATGCAATAATGCCATTTGCAGCAACATGGATGGACTTAGAGATTATCATTCTGAGTAAAGTAAGTCAGACAAAGACCAATGATACCACTTATACATGGAATCTTAAAGTGCTGGAGGATATTCTCAGCAAATAGTCAACCCAGGATTGAACCCCAAATCTTATCTATCATGCTTTTATTCTTCCACTGTTAATGGTGATTAATATTCAAAATGAAACAAAAATGAAATTTCACTTTTAATTTAACTCTGAGTTGCAAAGTTCAGAGATAAAGGGAGGAAAGAGGTCTGTTGAAGAGGAATGTTCACGGCATACCATGTCATATTCCTTATAGCAACAGAGAATCTCACTGCTGCCCTGGCCTGTGCCACATGCTCTGCTGAACAGATCCCATGAAAGCTATGGTCTGCATGTGATGTTTGATTTTAATTTAAAAATGACTTTTAAAGTAGCCAAAAATTTGAATAAAAAGTATTTTTTAAGTTGTTTTTTTTTTGGTTGTTTTGTTTTACCTATTCATCTGTCAGTCGACATTTATTAATATCCTCATGTTGTATCTCCTCTTTGTTGCTTTCTCAGAAACTAAATTTATTCCTTCTCTATGGTCTTGACTCTAATATGTTAATAGGTAGTCCTATCACCTAAAAGGGTAAATAAAATCTGTAAGATCTACTAGCTTACTGGTTCAATAAAGATATGCCAAGGTTAGAGTAAGTCAACTGCAACTCAAGATAACAGAAATGACCAAGAAGGATCAGTGATATGTGCCCATATTTACTCACTTAATAAAGGAACAAAAAGATGTTATAAGGATGACACAGTACACTGTATTAGCGACTAATCTGATTTTAATTGCTCCAGAGTCCAATTATCTTCTTGCTCTATTTTTACACAATGTTCACATAGTCAATTCTTTATTCCTAGAAGAATTTTTCACATCATTAAAACTGAGAAAAATTAAACCTATATATCACTGTGCTGTTGGTTTCTGTTTTAAATATGCCTACACATTTTCATTTGGAAATCAATTGGAATTCTGGGCTAATGCCTCTGTGGGTATTTGGCCAATTATGCCATAAAGCTCAAGACAAATGAGAGCCCTTTGAATGATTTAGTTTTGCACACAATGGAGAGAAAACAATTGACCAGAAAACAGATCATTATCTAAGTCTTGCAGATTTACTTTTAACAATAAGATTGTTGATTTTTTTAACTGTATGAAAAATGTACTACTGTAACCTGAAAATGAAAATTTCCATGGATACTTTTATAACTTCAAGTATGAGGTCATCTGAAAAATGTTCTTGTGATAATTCTATTGTAGCCATTCAGCTAAAATTAAAATCAAACAATACAAGTTATTTTATGTGTATTCAAGTATTACCTTTTCACATTTGAATTTATACAAAATTTATTTCATATGTTCACCTGTTTTAGCTACTTTTCATAGTTGGTCAATTCATTTCAACACATAAGATGTTTTTTTCTTTCCCCCTGCTTTTTTTCTTTTCTCATTTCAAGTTTGGGAAGCTTATAGGTAGTATAAGGCAGGAATTGATACAGTTGTTGCTGTTAACAACATTCATCAGCTGTCAGCTCTGTGCAGGATACCAGATTGCAGTAAGTACTATGGAAAGTTATAAGTAGATGGACCCTTAGCTTCGGCCCTCAATGATGATGTAATCTAATGAAATTCATTTAATATACTCTCATGGAAATGTAAGATACACTAGAACACATTACAGATATTTAAAGAGCAATATTTCAAGTACCAGCTCAAGTGTCATAGATAAATGTCTCCAATTCTTTGTTGAAAGTTCATCGGGACTCCACTGCTAATACTATTAAGAACAACAGATATCAAAATGGCCATGAAAGACCTAAGGATCTACAAAGATACTGTGGTAGTTAAATTTTACAGACTGTCTAATAAGTGCCAAACCCACGAGTTTTACATATATCATTTCACTTAATCCTCATGACAACTTTGCCTACAAAGTTGATCCCCATTTTCCATATTAGGTTACTGGAGGCTTAGAGAAATTAAGTATTTACACAGATCATATAGGTAATAATGGGAGAGTCTGGATTGATAACACATTATTCTAACTCCAAACTTTCCTCCTTTCCCCCACAGCCTCTCAGACTTCTTTACCTGGCCAATCTAATTTTCTCAATGATTTTTCCCTGCTTCACTCTCTGATCTTAGCTAATGTTTCATTAACTCCGCCCATTTCCTTTGCACTTTCTTCCTGTGCTGAACCCACTAGATGACACCAGAACCACCACAAGGGCACAAGGCACTGCATCTTCTTGAACTTGTAGTAAAGAACCTGCCTGTCAATGCAGGAGTCCTAAGAGATGTAGGTTTGATCCCTGGATTGGGAAGATCCACTGGAGGAGGGCATGGCAATCCGCTTCAGTATTTTTGCCTGAAGTCCATGGACAGAGGAGCCTGGCAGCTCCTCTGGGGTCACAAAGAGTCAGACATGACCGAAGCAATTTAGCACACACACAATCCTCCAGGTCCACTTTCAGGCTTTCCTTTCCTCACCTCCTCATATATTATTTACTATCTAAATTCCCTCTACTCCCAAAAATACCTTTTGAAGCTGACTGATACAGTCACTAATTTATAAAATTCCTCTTTTCTATCTTCATTCATGTAGAATGAATTGCAATCAATTTTTAATAGATAATTTTAGGGAAAGGGAATTAGCATTACTTGAGCAGCTTCTATGCCTGACAGACAATGTCTGCTGGGTCTTTTGTATCTTATCTGATCTTATTTCCAGTTCATTTCAGTTCAGTTCAGTTGCTCAGTCATGTCCAACTCTTTGCGGCCCCATGGACTACAGCACGCCAGGACTCCCTGTCCATCACCAACTCCCAGAGTTTACTCAAGCTCATATCCATTGAGTCAGTGATGCCATCCAACCTTCTCATCCTCTGTCATCCCCTTCTCCTCCTGCCTTCAATCTTTCCCAGCATCAGGGTCTTTTCAAATGAGTCAGCTCTTCGCATCAGGTGGCCAAAGTATTGGAGTTTCAGCTTCACCATCAGGCCTTCCAATGAACATTCAGGATCTCCTACTTATTTCCAGGAGTAAGTCATTATATCTAAGGTAACTGCTCACTCTTCTGCATGTCCAGGATACTTACTGACTCAACAAATGTTTACCAAGTGCTCATTAGATTTCAGGCATTGTGTGGGTTGCTGATGAGAAAATGATGAGAAGACAGGTCTCAAACTCAAGAACATCACAGCCTAAGGGAAGAAAGTCAATGGACAAATACATCACTATATAATGAAAAATAATCACAACCATCTATAGAGTCGTATTAACATATGGAAAATACTCTAGAGCCAGAATGGGATTAGGAAGAATAAAGTGAGAAAGATAACTTTCCAAGGAAGGTATACATATGCAATCTCTCAATTATGAATATGGGTGAAAGTGAAAGTCCCCCAGCTGTGTCTGACTCTTTGTGACCCCGTGGACTATGGAATTCTCCAGGCCAGAATACTGGAGTGGGTAGCCTTTCCCTTCTCCTAGGGGATCTTCCCAATCCAGGGATCAAACCCAGGTCTGCCGCATTGCAGGTGGATTCTTTACCAGCTGAGGCACAAGGGAAGTCCAGAAATAATGAAGTGGGTAGCCAATCCCTTCTCCAGTGGATCTTCTCCACCCAGAAATTGAACCAGTGTCTCCTGAATTGCAGGCGGATTCTTTCTCAAAACAAGTAGGTGGTGTGGGTTGGAATACGCCAGGAATAAAAGGGACACTGTCTTCAGAGTGTGTGTGACTGGAAAATAGTGTAATTAATAAATACTGGTGGAGAGCTGAGGCAGAAGGAGAAACTAGATCTTAAAGGGCTTTCTGTGCTGTGCTACATTGCTTAGATATTAATCTCAAAGCAATGGGAAGGTATTAATGGTTTATTTTTAGCTAAGTGGGTCTAGATTTTTACTTTGGAAAGATCAATATGTCTGAGGTTTAGAGACAGAAAAGCTAGAAGGAGAAAAGTTAAGTGACTTCATTGCAGTATATCCAAGACAAAGATGATGAGGGTCTGAACTAGTGATGGTAAAACGTACTTCACTTTAATAAATAGATTTTAAACAGAAATGATCTATAGATTTCTAGATGCAGGGAAACGAGAGACATCAGTGGAAGAGCTGGGTCCAGAATGATGTCTTGGGGTCTGCCTTGGATGGTGGGACCCTGGGAAGAGCAGTACTGGTGGCATGGAGGAAGAGATGAGGCTACATTTGGTTATGGGCTTGAGGTGCCTCCCAGCTTTCAAATGGGAATGCCCAGTGTACATTTCTGTATGAATCGACTGGGATATATCACGTTTATTTTTATCTTAATTTATTATTTCATGTGCATTTTTATTCTGACCAAGTGTTTTTAAAAAAATTCTCTGAGCAAAGAGTGAGCATTTCCTTATTATTCTTTGCATTTATCACAGGTCAGGTCACACACAATATATGGCTAATAGTGGGTGCTCAGGAAAGATTTGTTTCTTGACAACTGAATTCACTGATTAATTGCTATGTGTTGATTCTAATACATACTGAGTAAAGTCAGATATAGGTTGTAAAGGTTTGAAAAAGATTTTATATGTGAGGGTTAGAAGAACAGTGGCATAGCATATTTATGAAAACCTTATATATTTCTTGTGTGTAACCCTAAATATGAGGAATCCTAAAAGCAATTATTTATATATTTTTGATAACAAAAATTGTCTTATTTTGTCCTCTGTTTTCTCCCAAGCTTTTATGGTACATAGTAGGTATTCAACAAATACTTGTTGAATAAATGTGCAAATCACTGTTATCAATTTACGGAAACAATTATCATCTATATACCATAATTACAAATTATTAAAATCTATATGTAATAATTTACATTAAATAATAGATGGAGTTTACCCAATTTTTTACCATCCAGCAATCACAAAGTATCTTTGTTTGCTATCTTTGTAATGCATTTACAGTTGGAGTCTGTCCCTTTATATCTGAGCAATTCTATCTCCATCTGCTCATGATGCCAGATGGAGGAGAAGCACGGAGACCAAGAGACTAATGAAGCAACTCATCAAGTTGTTTAAAAGGCAAAAATATTTAAGAAAATCAAACCAGTTGAAATGCCCTATCTGAAAAGCGATGGTTGTGTATTATATAACTTTAAAGTTTCTGGAGGTAAACAAACAAACAAAAAACCAAAGGAAGACTTCTGAAGATGAATTCTTAATGACTTGTAAGGATATCCATTTTGGAAAACACATATTAACACCCTGATAGCAAAGAATATTAACTCTTTCTGACCATAAGGGTAAAATTAACTACACTGGAGACTATGGAGTCCATTAGTGAAAATAGTTTCCCAAGGCTCTTTGCTGGTGATGGACTCAGACACCATAAAAATAAGTGTGCAAGCCAGTCTCTTCAAAAGAAAACTCAGTAGTTTACAGAAGGGATAATGCCTGTAATTTATAGGAGAAAGGAAAGACAGAATCAGGTGAACTCTACTGGATCTTACAGTTCTCCAGAAAGCAGCAGTGAAGATGGAGGGGAAAAATCTCACACATGATATTTTTGGACTGTACCAGACATTAGCCAGTGGAAAGTACGTGATAAAATAATATCACTCAAATAGGGCTATAATGCAATAAACTATATTATTCAACTCACCATACAAAATATAATCTAATAGAAATAAATTAATTTTAAATATTAGTAAGTTATAAAATTGCATGACAAAGACATCAGTGCTATTACAAATGAAAAACTACAGAATGATAAAGTGAAAGATTCTACCAAAGATTCACCCAAACCAATGATCATGAAAATTTATTCATTAAATTTAGACAATTTCCCTCTCTAAATGAAACACATATCTTCTCAGTTTTCCTTCTCAGCTCCTTTTGAGGCAAGTGACAAGTAGATCTATAGTTGACAGTCAAATTCTCCCTGGCCTACATTGGTTTTCTTGACATTTAATTTCTCAAGGTCTTTTTTTTTTTTTTTGGTTGAAAATATATCAAACCTATCAAGAATTCTGAGTACAAATTATTTTCTAAACCTGGCTCATTTGACTGAATATAAGATTTTTGAACTGCAAATAATTTTATTTAGTAAAGGCTACAATCAGGTCACACTTGAAAAGAGAAATTTAAAAAAAAAAAGAAGAAAGGAAAGAAGAAGAGGAAGAGGTAGGAGAAGAATGGGAAAGAAGAAGGGGAAGAGGAGAAGCAGCACAAAGTTAGAGTATTAGGACTTGCTTGATGTATGTTATAGAGAAATATGCTTGCTTTTTGCTTCTTTCAGGAATTAGAGTCACTGTGAATAATCTGTATTCATTAATTTCTTCATTCACTCAATTATTTGCCAAACATTTTTAAGGACTCTGTATATACCAATCACTATGCTAATTATTAATTATATAAATGGCATAGATTTTAAGTTTCCATATAAGTATAAATACCAGAAATGAATTCTCCCTGAGAATATTGATCTAAAAGAATGCCCAGATAGTCTCCATAGTATAGGTGAGTATGGCTGTGCATGTACTCAATACATTTTATCTGCTCCCCAGCATTTCCCAATGCTGTTGTGTTGAAGCAAGTCCATGCGAAAATTTCTGGACAAAGAGCTATAAACAGATGTGATATATATCATTTTAGAGCCAAGACATTTAAGGGCTGTTGGACTATCTTCTTTTCACTATGTTCCCTTTCCTTGCCGTAGCAGTCTTGGCAGCCATGGGTAACAGATGCTGAAGCTATAAAATGGTTACACTTTCCTTAGGCCCATTGGACACATAGTATCAGTGAGAAATGAACTAAGTAGAACTAAGCCACTGAGACTGGAGGGTCTGTTACCCTAGCCTGACTGATTCAACCCAGCAAGCATGAAGAGATTATCTTAGTATGACAGAGGAAGCATTGATATGAAACACAGAGATTACATTTGAAACATTTTTTTAATTCTAGAAACCATTCACATCAATTCAGAAGTACTGCACACTGTAGAAACACAACATTCATTTCTTGCCTGGTTCATCTCAATTTATGAGAAGATGAAAGAAGATTCTATAGCTCTGACAGTCTCATTTTCTCAAGAATTTTTTCCTACCTCATCAAGAGATTTCTAGGTTTCAGTCTGTACAGGAAGACAATAGGACTTAAGTTTTTGTACCTGCCATTTTATAGGTCCCTTCCAAGGTCTTTGTCTAATTTCATGTTTATAATTTTGGATAATTTTTCTTTTTTAAAAAAGGCAATAGTTGCTCAGTTGTACCTGATTCTTTGCAGCCCATGGACTGTAGCCTGCCAAGGCTCCTCTGTCCACAAAATGCTCCAGGCAAGAATACTGGAGTGGGTTGCTGTACCCTTCTCCGGGGTGTCTTCTCAACCCAGGGATTGAATCCAGGTCCCCTGCATTGCAGGCAGATTTTTACTGTCTGAGTCAAAAGGATTCTCTCAATTTGAATAAATTTCCAGACAGACAAAACCCGGGATCCAGCCCTACCCAGTCTTCCACATTACACTTCATACCTAGCACTAGATGCTATCTTTGTTTTCACCAGGTGTTTATCTCACTCTCCAAAAGTAAACTTATATAAAAGATACCTCTTACTTGGCACTAGGCATTGTGTTTCCATTTACATCAGGGATTTGCCTCACTCTCCTAAAGTAAACTAGATAAAAAGGCCTTTTCTCCTCATGATCTGGGAAATTATCATGTATATATTTCCCCTTTAGGCAATTAAATCCAAGAAATGCTTCCTTTGGTGAGTGTTTAAACTACTGCTTTTCCTAGCTTCAGTTACTTTCAGTAGTGCTCATTTACACATATAAACTGGCACCTGCATATTTATATACAAATGGAAACACACACATGTACTCACAGACTTAAGAGCATATAAGTATATTTTATGATCTGTTGGGTTTTTTCCTCCATGTATTAAGATGGCTTTGTAATAGAGACCTTTATTTGTAACAGAGACCTTTACCACAGGCCAGTATCAGGTAAGAAAGGTGAATGTCTACAGATTTCTGACAAATAAGTCAACCATTTTCACAAGGCCCAGCTCGTTGCCAAGGCCACGTATTGTTCTCTGAGACAAATTACCTTAACAATTAAAGCCCTGTGCTGATGATTTCTTGGAGTTAGTACTCCCTGGCCCTTCAAACAGAAGAAAATCGATGTCTGTAGGATAAGGAGCAGGCTTTCCTCTTTTCCAAAGTACTTTACTGTGTGTATCATGAGGGAAGTGGCATGATCATGGCTGTCATTTTCATAGACAGCTTAACTGCAATCTGAGTTCTAGTAAGGAGAATGCAACAGGAAAGGAGAGAGGATGCCAGGAAAAGTATAGTTACAATTATGCATGCAGGTAGTATGTTAGGAACTCTTTCCAAAGCTATGATAAAGTACTTCATTCTTTATTTAAATTCCCATAATCACTCTTCTTCTTTATCTAAAGAACCACATTTTTAGAAGAAGCAAAATTCTAAAAAAAAAAAAAAAAATCAGCTTTGAAGTTTGTTTTTTCCCCTCTAAATGTAGGAAAGAAGGAGAGTAGAAGGTTTCTGGAATTACTAAAAATGGAGCTTTTAAACCTAAAATTTGATTCATCAGCAGAACAATTGAGATATTTAATTCAAAGAATAAGATAGAACTGAGTTTACTTCTTGAAATTTTAGTGGCACTTAATGACCTTATCTCAATTTTATTAGTCTATATGTTCATCAATCTGTTTTCCTTACATTGATGAAAAATATTTTAATGAAAACAAAATATATTAAAGGCAACCATTTGGTCTTGAAACTATTCCAAGGACTAAGTAGTATTCACAGAAAATTTCTTTACAAAATCCTATTTTCACTTTTTAGCACTAGGGATACCAAAATAAATACAATACCTAGTCAGATAGTATGACTAACCTTGACAGCATATTAAAAAGCAGAGATGTTATTTTGCCAACAAAAGTCCATCTATTCAAAGCTATGGTTTTTCCAGAAGTCATGTATGGATATGAGAGTTGGACTAGAAAGAAAGCTGAGCACCAAGGAATTGACATTTTGAACTGTGGTGTTGGAAAAACTCTTGAGAGCCCTTTGGACTGCAAGGAGATCAAACCAGTCAATCCTAAAATAAATATTCCTGAATATTCATTGGAAAGACTGATGCTGAAGCTGAAATTTCAATACTTTGGCCACCTGATGTGAAGAACTGACTCATTGGAAAAGACTCTGATGCTGGGAAAGATTGAAGGCAGGAGAAGTGGAGGACAGAGGATGAGATGGTTGGATGGCATCAGCAATTCAATGGACATGAGTTTGAGCAAGCTCCTGGAGTGGTGGTGGACAGGGAAGCCTGGCATGCTGCAGTCCATGGTGTCACAGAGTTGGACATGACTGAGCGACTGTACTGAACTAGTCAAATGAGTGGAACATTATGTAATCAATTTCGCTGTAATCAGAAGTTCTCCAAGCACACCAGAATATAAGGCAACTTCAGACAAAGGAATTTGAAAATTGTGACTAGTCCAATAGCTGAAACATTGGGATTGAGAGTTCTGATGGTTGGAGAGAGCTGGAAAGATAGGGGTTATCAAGATCACTAATGTTTTTTGTTTGTTTTTTTCAGTTAAATAAAAGGTTTTTGACTCCATCCTCCATGTCTCCTATAAATGGAAGACACAACCAAAGAGTGGATTTGCATTTTAAGACGATATCCAAGATATATTTGAGGAAAGAAATAGTAAGAATTAGATAGTGTCACTGGAGAATCAGAGATGGAGAATTTTGAGATGCAGCAAAGAGGAAGAAAGAGATCAACATTATCCAATGCTTCCACAAACACCAGAAAAATAAGAACTAAAAATGTTGATTTAATTTAGCCATAGAAGATCCTTAGTGATATTTTAAAAGTTTTTTCACTAGTGTGTCATAGAAGGTAATGGAAATCTGATTTTACAGAATTGATATGTGTATTTCAGTATACACACATAATAAAAATAAATATATAAAAACAGTTTTTCTGCTCTTTTTTTTTTGGATGTAGGCTTTAAGAAAAGTCTTTCCACTTAGTTACTGAAGTGAACACTGACTCAGTCGCAGTTGAGAAAAACATCAATGAATGATCACAGAGGACCACCTATAGTGTACAGGACTTTGCTAGAGACAGCTGGAAACAAAAAAATGATGACACACATTCCTGACTCCAAGGATTTTATACCCTAACTAGAGACGTTATATGAAAAGACAAGTCACCATAGTACAAGGAAAGATGAGTGTCACAGGATTGTAGCCTCAAAGTACCATGACTTACTTTCAATATATGCCTTCTCATTATCAACCTCTGATGTATCCCCTTCCAATTTCTCTAAAAGCTGAATAGTTACAGCATTGAAAATGATTAAAAATAGTAATTTATTAATATAAATTAATATAATGATTAATAACATTATTATAGCATTTCTCTTAGCCCTGGCACTGTTCTGGGTGCACTGTATTCGCTACATTTAAAACCTTCATGATTTTACAATAATTATAGATTATTATATAATAATATAATATATTATATAATAATTATGTTATTATAATCTTTGACAAATGATTAAGGCAAACACCCTACAGTTACAGTTTCAGAAAAGATATAATTTACACTTGAGACAAACTAAGTGTATTAGATTCTTATTCTTGCATGCAGCTGAGAACATTGCTAGTGAAACAATAAAGGTACTCACTGGAAGGATATTGCTGCTAAGTCACTTCAGTCGTGTCCGACTGTGCGACCCCATAGACGGCAGCCCATCAGGCTCCGCAGTCCCTGGGATTCTCCAGGCAAGAACGCTGGAGTGGATTGCCATTTCCTTATCAATAGAAGTAATCTGAAGACAAAGCTCACAAAATAGGCTAAAACCAAGGGAGGCTAGGTAGCAGGAATCCAGACTGGGCAATACCACAGAAATGATCCACTTTGGGATTTCTAATGCTGGAAATTTAATGTTGCCACTATTGAACTCTTAATGTCACTATGAATGACTTCCTTTTTGCCACTTTATTTTTAATTGAATGATAATTGCTTTACAGAATTTTGTTGTATTCTGACAAACATTAACAAGAATCAGCCATAGGTATACCCATGTCCCTTGCCTCCTGAAACTTCCATCTCACTCTCCATCCCACCCCTCTAGGTTGACACAGAGCTCCTGTTTGAGTTCCCTGAATCATACAGCAAATTTCCATTGGCCTCTATTTTACACAAGGTATCGTTAAGTTTTCATGTTACTCTCTCCATACATCTCATTCTCTCCCTCCACCCATGTCCATAGGTCTGTTCTTAACTTTTTAATGGTCTTTGTACTACTCTCTTAGGATTAAAAGTGATAGCATGGACATCAAATGACTGGCAGGAGCTGGGGTGAAAATTATTTGGTCCTTTTAAATTTTGTGTTGGGACACGGGTTTGTATCTCAAAATATGATCTAACTAAAGGATATGTTCCACCAAAATGGCATTCAGATGGTATAGAGACAAAAAACCTTGACAAATTCACAGCTACATCTTTCTTCTAACACTTCTCAATCCCCCAAAGTGACTCAATTCTAGCATAAATATTTTTATTCAACAAAAAGAAAATGCATCTACTTCCATAACGGAAATAATTCAAATCTCATTAGTTACTATATCTTATATTGAGCTCAGGATCACTATGCAATGTCCTTTCCTCTTTAGTTCCATTATGATTACATTAATACTATACATATAAGGACTTGGGAAAATGGAGAGGAAGAAAAAGATATTAATTAAACTATACAAATATGTTCATCACACAACTATGAAAACAGTATGATTAGAAGTTGTAATCTTTATTTCTCTATGTATTTATGAGGCCATAGTTAAAATATAGAACCCCCTCCACTGTGGTAGACAGATCTGTTTTTTCCTTTAAAAGCCTACAAAGTGGGAGAAGTGTCTGCAAATACAATAAGGATGCTGCGATACAATTTTTTCAAGGTTAAATACCTACCAAACTGAGAAAAAAATTCTCTAGTCTATCAGTACTTTGCCTCCACTTTGCCAGTGGAGCTGAAAAACTTCACTTTCTTAAAGTAGGAAGATAGATTGTGCTGCTACCACTTCTGCCTCCTGGTTCAAACTCAGGATCCATATAAGCATTAAAAGGGGATAATTCTTTCCCAGTTTGTGCAAGTGCCACTATTTATGTTAGATTCTGCTGAATGACTCTGTATATTCACCACTTATGATACACAAATTATAATAAACACTGGTCAAAGGGAGGATATGCTTGGATGTGTAGGGTAGTGCTGATAGTAGCTCATATTAGACCTAGTTACCACAGGGATATGTATGTGGTCAAAGACAAGAAGAGCTCAGCTAACAATCTGTGGAAGAGACATTGATGAAAAGAACACATATATGCCTGGCAATCTGAAATGAAAAACATCAAAATTTTAACAGTGATTACCTACAGGTTGCATATTTTAAATCCTATTAATTTTGTTTCACTGTATTTTCTATTATTAAATCATGATAACACTTTTATAATTGAAATATGACATTTTAAGTACTGTAGTGTTTCAGAAGAAGGAACTGAATACATATAATTGAAAGAATTTCCCATCATGGATCACAGACTTGGGTGAAGGGACTGGCATAACTCAGTGAAGCTATGAGCCATGCCATGCACACCACACAAGACAGACAGGACATAGTGAAGAGTTTTGACAAAACATGGTTCACTGGAGAAGGAAATGACAATATATTCACATATTCTTGCCTGGAGATCTCCATTGGTAGAATGAAAAGACAAAAAGATATGATACCAGAGGATGAGACCCCCCCCACCACCACCAAGTTGGAAGGTATACAATACAATACTGGGGAAGAAAGAAAGTGTTAGTCACTCAGTAATGTCTGACTCTTTGTGATCCCATGGACTGTAGCCTACCAGGCTCCTCTGTCCATGAAATTCTCTAGGCAAAAGTACTGGAGTGGGTAACCATTCTCTTCTTCAGGATATTTTCCCAACCCAGAGATTGAATCTGCATTGCAGGGAAATTCTTTCCTGTCTGAGGCACTAATGAAAGCACTAGGGAAGAGTGGGAGGCAATTACCAAAAGCTCAGAAAGAATGAAGTGAGTGGGCCAAAGCAAAAACAATGCTTAGTTGTGGATGTGTCTTGTGGTGAAAAACAAAAAAAATCCAATGATATAAAGAACAATATTGCGTAGGGACCTGGAAAGTTATGTCCATGAAGCAAGGTAAACTGGACATGGTCAAACAGGAGATGGCAAGAGTGAACAACATTTTAGGAATCAGTGAATGAAAATGGACAGGAATAAGTGAATTTAATTCAGATGACCATTATATCTGCTACCTTGGGCAAGAATCCCTTAGAAAAATGGAGTAGCCCTCATAGTCAACAAGAGTTCAAAACGTAGTACTTGGGTGCAACTTCAAAAACAATAGAATGATTTCATTTCATTTTCAAGGAAAACCATTCAACATCAGAGTAATCCATGTCTATGTCCCAAACACTAATGCTGAAGATGCTAAAACTGACTGGTTCTATGAAGACCTAAAACACCTTCTAGAACTAACACCAAAAAAATATTCTCCTTTTCCTTACAGGGGACTGGAATACAAAAGTAGGAAGTCAAGAGATACCAGAATAACAGGCAAGTTGGCTTTGGAGTACAGAATGAAGCAGGGAAAAGGCTAACAGTTTTTTTCTACAGAATATGCTGGTCATAGAAAACATCTTTTCTAACAATGCAAGAGATGACCTCTACACATGGACATCACCAGATAACCACTTCCAAATTCAGGTTGATTATGTTCTTGGCATTCAAAGATGAAGAAGCTCTACACAGTCAGCAAAAACAAGACTCAGAGCCGACTTTGGCTCAGATCATGAACTCCTTATTGCAAAATCTGGGCTTAAGCTGAAGAAAGTAGGGGAAACCACTAGGCCATTCAGGTATGACCAAAATCAAATCCCCTTATGATTATACAGTGGATGTGGTGAATAGATTCAAGGGATTAGATCTGATAGACAGATTTCCTGAAGAACTATGAATGGAGGGTCTTAACACTGTACAAGAGCCAGTGACCAAAACCATCCATAAGAAAAAGAAATGCAAGTCTTTACATATAGCTGAGAAAAGAAAAAAAGCAAAATGCAAGGGGAAAAGGGAAAGACATACCCACCTAAATGCAGAATTATAGAGAAGAGCAAGAAGAGAAAAGAAAATCTTCTTTAATGAACAATGCAAAGAAATAAAGAAAAACAATAGAATGGGAAAATTTAGAGATCTCTTGAAAAAAACAGAACACATCAAGGGAACATTTCATGCAAGGAAGGGCACAATGAAGGACAGAAATGGTAAGGACCTAAAAGAAGCAGAAGAGATTAAGGAGAGGTGGCAAAAATACATAGAAGACTATAAGAAATGTCATAATGACCCAGATAACTATGATGGTGTGGTCACTCACCTAGAGCCAGACATCCTGGAGTGTGAAGTAAAGTGGACATTAGGAAGCATTACAGTGAACAAGCTACATGAGGTGACTGAATTCCAGCTGAGCTATTTAAAATTCTAAAAAGATGATGCTGTCAAAGTGCTGCATTCAATATGTCAGCAAATTTGGAAAGCTTAGCAATGGCCACAAGACTGGAAATGGTCAGTTATCACCCCAGGGCTGGAAAAGTTCAGTGTTCATCCCAATCCCAAAGAAGCACAATGCCAAAGAATATTGAAACTATTTTAAAATTGTGCTAATTTCACATGACAACAAAGTTATACTCAAAATCCTTCAAGCTAGGCTTCAGTTGTACATGAACCAAAAATATCCAGATGTACAAGCTGGGTATTGAAGAGGAAGAGGAACCAGAGATCAAATCGCCAACTTTGGCTGGATCGTGGAGAAACCAAGGGAGTTCCATAAAAACTTCTTCTGTTTCACTGATGACTCTAAAGCCTTTGACTGTGTGCATCACAATAAACTATGGAAAATTCTTCAAAAGATAGAGGTACCAGACTACCTTACTGATCTTCTTAGAAACTCATATGCACATCAAGAAGCAACAGTTAAAATTAGACAGGGAACAATGGGCTGATTCTAAATTGGGAAATGAGTATGACAAGGCTATACATTGTCACCTTGCTTATTTAACTTCTATACAGACAGCATCATGTGAAATGCAGGGGTGGATGAATCACAAGTTGGAAACAAGACTGCCAGGAGAAATAACAACATCTTCAGATATGCAGATGATACCGTTCTAATGGCAGAAAGCAAAGAGGAACTAAGAGTCTCTTGATAGGGTGAAAGAGCTGAGTGAAAAAGCTAGCTTAAAACTCAATATTCAAAAATATAAGATCAAGGCATCTGGTCTCATCACTTCATGGCAAAGAGAAGGGGATAAAGTGGGAGCAGTGACAGATTTTCTTTCCTTGGGCTCCAAAATCACTGCAGATGGTAAATGCAGCCATGAAATTAAAACACCTTTACACCTTGGAAAGAAACCTATGACATAAGTAGACAATGTATTAAAAATCAGAGACATCATTTTGCTAGAAAATGTCCATATAGTGAAAGCTACGGTTTTTCAGTAGTCTTATACAGATGTGAGAGTTGGACCATAAAGACAGTTGAGCACCCAAGAATTGATGCTTTCAATTTGTGGTGCTGGAGAAGACTCTTGAGAATCCCTTGGACTGCAAAGAGATCAAACTAGTCAATCCTAAAAGAAATTAGTGCCTGAATATTCATTGGAAGAATGTTGCTGAAGCTCCAATACTTTGGCCACTGATGTGAAGAGTCAGCTCATTTAAGAGACCCTGATGCTGTGAAAGATTGAAGGCAAAAAGAGAAGGCAGCAGCAGAGGATATGATGGTTGGATAGCATCACCAACTCAATGGACATGAATTTGAGCAAAACTCTGGGAGATAGTGGAGGACAGAGGAGCCTGGATTGTAGTCCTTGGGGTCTCAAAGAATTGGACACAATTTAGTTCCTGAACAGCAACAATGGAAAGAATTAGTCAAATTTTTATAGACCACAATGTTGGGATATTTCTTGAGAAATTATTCTGGTAGTGTTTGCAATATGGAGCATTGTAGCTGGGAGGGAGAAATAGTGACATCAAAGGAGGAAAGCAGAAAATCATGGCATTTTCAAGAATCAGTGGTATTCAGCATGATTGGAACATAAGCAACCAAGAATAGTATTAGAAGGTAAATACAAAAAACAAATCAGGGAATTTGGTAGCACTTTTAAAGAGAGAATTCTGGCAGAGGTAAAATATTATTCTTTAAGATTTTTTTATTTTGTCTTTGCATGCTCATGTATGAGATCCGTATCTGTGAATGGGTAGAGATATAAAAATATTATCCTGGTTAAGTCTAGAATTTACATTGAAGGCAAGAGTTATTTTATGAAATACTGCAACAGAATTCTAAGAAGCTTTAAAAAATGAACCGGGTGAAAGAGTGAAGTAGAAAAAATTTATATCTATCTCTCTATATATATATTTACATTTCCATATATAATATGCAATATTACTGTTTCAGTTTGAGAAAAACTTTCTGTTGATTTTAGCTATAAGCAATCTGAAAATACTGAGATTCAAAGGCAGGGGAGAGGTCTAACACTGGTAACACAAACACTAGTAACACCAGTAACACATGGCTTTCAGTAGTTGTTTGTAATGGTGCTTGTTATGAATTCTTCATTACTTTTAGATGAGAACGCCTCAAATATTTCACTAATACAAACATACATATAGTCTCCTTTGTATGCTCTAGTTTGGGTAATTTTTGTCTTGAAATTAGTAAATTAGTAATTTCTAATTCTGGATAATTTCTAATTATGCTCTAGTTTGAGTAATTTCCAGTTTGTCTTGAAATTAGTAAATTAGTAATTGTTAATAAATTAGTAAATTAGCAATTTCTCTTGAGATTAGTAAATTAGTAAAGTGTTCAAGTTTACTAATTGTTTTTTTCTGCTCTGACCTGTCTGCTATTAAGCGCCTCCAGTATACTCTCAATTTATTATATAGTTTTTAAAAATTATTTGTTTATTTATTTATGTAGGCTGTGCTATGTCTGAGCTGTGGTGAGCAGGGGCTACTCTATAACTGCATTGCAAGGGCTTCTTGTTACAGAGGCATCTCTCATAGCAGAGCACAGGCTCTAGGGCACTTGGGCTTCAGTGGCTGCTATGTGTGGGCTTAGTAGCTGTGACTCTCAGGCTCTAGAGTGCAGGCTCAGCACTTGTAGTGCAGGCACTTAGTTGCTCTGATCTTCCCAGACCAAGGACAGAACTGGTGTCCCCTTGCAAGACTGATTCTTTTTTTTTTTAATCACAGTATAAAAGATGTTTATTAATTTATCACAAACAATATCCAGACAAAAAGATAATTACAATTGCAAGCCATAATATGAACATGATTAACCCAATAATATAAAATAATTACATATAATTTGGGGAGTCAAGCAGAGTAATGTGGTTAGGTGGAAGTGCAACCATGCACACATTTACATTCACTCAGCCAGTCTATCATAGCATCTGTTTCCATCACTTCATGGCAAACAGTTGGGTAAACAATGGAAACAGTGACAGACTTCATTTTCTTGGGCTTCAAAATCACTGCAGATGGTGACTGCAGCCATGAAATTAAAAGACACTTGCTCCTTGGAAGAAAAGCTATGACCAATCTTGACAGCATATTAAAAAGCAGAGACATTACTTTGAACAAAAGGTTGTCTAGTCTACTGTTCTAGTAGTCATGTATGGTTGTGAGTTGGACCATAAAGAAAGCTGAGTGCTGAAGAATTGATGCTTTTGAACTGCAGTGTTAGAGAATACTCGAGAGTCCCTTGGACTGCAAGGAGATTCAACCAGTCAATCCTAAAGAGAAAATCAGTCCTGAGTAGTCATTAGAAGGACTGATGCTGAAGCTGAAACTCCAATACTTAGGCCACCTGATGTGAAGAACTGATTTATTGGAAAAGACCATGATGCCTGGAAAGACTGAAGGCAGGTGGAAAAGGGGAAAACAGAGGATGAGATAGTTGGATGGCATCATCGACTCAATGGACATGACTTTGAGCAAGTTCTGGGAGTTGGTGATGGACAGGGAAGACTGGAATGCTGCAAGTCCATGGGGTCCCAAAGAGTCGGACACAACAGAATGGCTGAACTGAGCCAGTCTATGTCATTTGGGTGGTGCATTTGAACTTACTATCATTTTCTTAATTGTTTTGGGTTAACTTTCTGCAGGTCTTTTCCTTTTCTGGTGTTTCCTCCCTAGAGAAGTTTCTTTAGCATTTGTTGTAAAGCTGGTTTGGCAGTGCTAATTCTCTTAAATTTTGCTTGTATGGAAAGCCTTTGATTTCCCCATCAAATTAGAATGAGTCTTGTTGGGTAGAGTATCGCTGACTGCAGTTTCTTCCCTTTCATCACTTTTTCAAAATATAAATTTATTTATTTTAATTGGAAATTAATTACTTTACAATATTTTATTGGTTTTGTCATACATCAACATGAATCCGCCACAGGTATACACGTATTCTCCAGCCTGAACACGCCTCCCTTCTCCCTCCCCGAACCATCCCTCTGGGTTGTCCCAGTGCACCAACCTCAATATTCCAGTATCATGCATCGAACCTGGACTGGCAGTTCATTTCACATATGATATTATCCATGTTTCAATGCCATTCTCCCAAATCATCCAACCCTCTCCCTCTCCCACAGAGTCCCAAAGACTGTTCTATACATCAGTGTCTCTTTTGCTGTCTCGTATACACGGTTATCAATACCATCTTTCTAAATTCCATATATATGCATTAGTATACTGTATTGGTGTTTTTCTTTCTGGCTTACTTCACTCTGTATAACAGGTTCCAGTTTCATCCACCTCATTAGAACTGAGTCAAATGTATTCTTTGTAATGGCTGAGTAATACTCCATTGTGTATATGTACCACCACTTTCTTATCCATTCATCTGCTGATGGACATCTAGGTTGCTTCCATGTCCTGGCTATTATAAACACTGCTGCGATGAACATTGGGGTACACATGTCTCTTTCAGTTCTGGTTTCCTTGGTGTGTATGCCCAGCAGTGGGATTGCTGGGTCATAAGGCAGTTCTATTTCCAGTTTTTAAGGAATCTCCACACTGTTCTCCATAGTGGCTGTCCTAGTTTGCATTCCCACCAACAGTGTAAGAGGGTTCCCTTTTCTCCACATCCTCTCCAGCATTTATTGCTTGTAGACTTTTGGATTGCAGCCATTCTCACTGTCGTGAAATGGTACCTCATGGTGGTTGATTTGCATTTCTCTGATAATGAGTGATGCTGAGCATCTTTTCATGTGTTTGTTAGACATCTGTATGTCTTCTTTGGAGAAATGTCTATTTAGTTCTTTGGCCCATTTTTTGATTGGATTGTTTATTTTTCTGGAATTGAGCTGCAGGAGTTGCTTGTATATTTTTGAGATTAGTTGTTTGTCAGTTGCTTCACTTGCTATTATTTTCTCCCATTTTGAAGGCTGTCTTCTCACCTTGCTTATAGTTTCCTTTGTTGTTCAGAAGCTTTCAAGTTTAATTAGGTCCTCTTTGTTTATTTTTGCTTTTATTTCCAGTATTCTGGGAGGTGGGTCATAGAGGATCCTGCTGTGATTTATGTCAGAGAGTGTTTTGCCTGTGTTCTCCTCTAGGAGTTTTAAAGTTTCTGGTCTTACGTTTAGATCTTTAATCCATTTAGCATTTATTTTTGTGTATGGTGTTAGAAAGTGTTCTAGTTTCATTCTCTTACAAGTGGTTGACCAGTTTTTCCAGCACCACTTGTTAAAGAGATTGCATTTAATCCATTGTATATTTTTGCCTCCTTTGTCAAAGATAAGGTGTCCATAGGTGTGGGGATTTATCTCTGGGCTTTCTATTTTGTTCCATTGATCTATGTTTCTGTCTTTGTGCCAGTACCATACTGTCTCGACTGTGGCTTTGTAGTCGAGCCTGAAGTCAGGCAGGTTGATTCCTCCAGTTCCACTCTTCTTTCTCAAGATTGCTTTGGCTATTTGAGTTTTTTTTGTTTTGTTTTGTTTTGTATTTCCATACAAAGTGTGAAATTATTTGTTCTAGCTCTGTGAAAAATACTGTTGGTAGCTTGATAGGGATTGCACTGAATCTATAGATTGCTTTGGGTAGTATACTCATTTTGACTATATTGATTCTTCCGATCCATGAACATGGTATATTTCTCCATCTAGTCATGTCCTCTTTGATTTCTTTCAAGTGTTTTATAGTTTTCTATATATAGGTCTTTAGCTTCTTTAAGTAGATATATTCCTAAGTATTTTATTCTTTTTGTTGCAATGGTGAATGGAATTATTTCCTTGATTTCTCTTTCTGTTTTCTCATTATTAGTGTATAGGAATGCAAGGGATTTCTGTGTGTTTATTTATATCCTGCAACTTTACTATATTCATTGATTAGCTCTAGTAATTTTCTGGTGGAGTCTTTAGGGTTTTCTATGTAGAGGATCATGTCATCTGCAAACAATGAGAGTTTTACTTCTTTTCCAATTTGGATTCCTTTTATTTCTTTTTCTGCTCTGATCGCTATGGCCAAAACTTCCAAAAGTATGTTGAAAGTGGGCACCCTTGTCTTATTCCTGACTTTAGGGGAAATGCTTTCAATTTTTCACCATTTAGGATAATGTTTGCTGTGGGTTTGTCGTATATAGCTTTTCTTTCTTATGTTGAGGTATGTTCCTTCTATTCCTGCTTTCTGGAGAGGTGGGTTTTTTTGTTTGTTTATTTTTAAAATCATAAATCGATGTTGAATTTTGTCAATGGCTTTCTCTGCATCTATTGAGATAATCATATGGCTTTTATTTTTCAGTTTGTTAATGTGTATTACATTGATTGATTTGCGGATATTGAAGAATCCTTGCATCCCTGGGATAAAGCCCACTTGGTCATGGTGCATTATCTTTTTAATGTGTTGTTGGATTCAGATTGCTAGAATTTTGTTAAGTATTTTTGCATCTATGTTCATCAGTGATATTGGCCCGTAGCTTTCTTTTTGTGGCATCTTTGTCAGGTTTTGGTATTAGGGTGATGGTGGCCTCATAGAATGAGTTTGGAAGTTTACCTTCCTCTGCAATTTTCTGGAAGAGTTTGAGTAGGATAGGTGTTAGCTCTTCTCCAAATTTTTGGTTGAATTCAGCTGTGAAGCCGTCTGGACCTGGGCTTTTGTTTGCTGGAAGATTTCTGATTACAGTTTCAATTTCCGTGCTTGTGATGGGTCTGTTAAGATTTTCTGTTTCTTCCTGGTTCAGTTTTGGAAAGTTGTACTTTTCTAAGAATTCGTCCATTTCTTCCACATTGTCCATTTTATTGGCATATAATTGCTGATAGTAGTCTCTTATGATCCTTTGTATTTCTATATTGTCTGTTGTGATCTCTCCATTTTCATTTCTAATTTTATTGATTTGACTTTTCTCTCTTTGTTTCTTGATGAGTCTAGCTAATGGTTTGTCAATTTCATTTATCCTTTCAAAGAACCAGCTTTTGGCTTTGTTGATTTTTGCTATGGTGTCTTTTGTTTCTTTTGCATGTATTTCTGCCCTAATTTTTAAGATTTCTTTCCTTCTACTAACGCTGGGGTTCTTCATTTCTTCCTTTTCTAGTTGCTTTAGGTGTAGAGTTAGGTTATTCATTTGACTTTTTTCTTGTTTCTTGAGGTATGCCTGTATTGCTATGAACTTTACCCTTAGCACTGCTTTTACAGTGTCCCACAGGTTTTGGGTTGTTGTGTTTTCATTTTCATTCGTTTCTATGCATATTTTGATTTCTTTTTGATTTCTTCTGTGATTTGTTGGTTATTCAGCAGCATGTTGTTCAGCCTCCATCTTTGGAATATTTAATAGTTTTCCTCCTGTAACTGAGATCTAATCTTACTGTATTGTGGTCAGAAAAGATGCTTGGAATGATTTCAATTTTTTGAATTTACCAAGGCTAGATTTATGGCCCGGGATGTGATCTATCCCAGAGAAGGTTCCGTGTGTGCTTGAGAAAAAGGTGAAATCCATTGTTTTGGGGTGAAATGTTCTATAGATAGCAATTAGGTTTAACTGTTCTACTGTATCATTTAAAGTTTGTGTTTCATCACTTTAAATATATCCTGTCATTCCCTTCTGGCTTGCCGAGTTTCTGTTGAGAAATCAACTGATAGCCTGGAAGGAGTCCCCCTATGTTATTTGTCATTTTTCCTATTGCCTTTAATATTTCATCTGTGTTTTTAATTTTTGTCAATTTGTTTTCTATGTGTCTCAGTGTGTTCCTAATTGAGTTTATCCTGCCTGGGACTCTCTGTGCTTACTGGACTTACCTATCTCCACTTCATTTACTTGTTCTGGGGGTTTATTTTGTCGTTTCTTCTTAGATATAACTTTCTGCTTTTTCATCCTGATTAACTTTCTATAACGTGGTTTTGGTTTTAGCCCTGTGGGACTGTGGTTTTTCATGCTTCTGTCTGCCCTCTGTTGAAGGAGGCTAACAGGCCTATGTAAGTTTCCTGATGGGAGGGACTGGTTTTGGGAAGAACTGGGTCTTGCTCTGGTGGATAGGGCCTTGAAACTTTAATCCAATTATCTGCTGATGGATGGAGTTGCACTCTCTCCCTGGTAGTTCATGGCCTGAGTCCACAGCCTGGGGGTTTAAGGGTTCTATAGTAGGGTTAATGACAACCTCCAAGGCATACACCAAGGAGGGCCTTCCCAGACTGCTGTTGCCAGTGCCCCACTTCCTGTGGTGCGCCTCTGCCGACCCATGCCTCCACAGGAGACTCTTCAGCACTTGCAGGTAGTTTTGGCCCAGTCTCCTGTGGGGTCACTGCTCCTGTGGGGTCACTGGGTCTCAGTGTACATGAGACTTTGTGCCCTCTAAGAGTGAAGTCTGTTTTCCCCAGTTCTATAGAAGTCCTATAATTAAATCCTGCTGGCCTTTAAGATCAGATTCCCTGGGGATTCCCAGTCCTTTTGTTGGATAACCAGGCTGGGAAGCCTGACATGAAGTTCAGAACCTTCACAACAGTGGGAAAACTTCTTTGGTGTTGTTCTCCAGTTTGAAGGTCACCCACACAGTGGGTATGGCATTTGATTTTATCATGATTTCGCCTTTACTGTCCTGCTGCAGCTTCTTGTCTTTTGACATGAGGTATCATCTGTGGTGGGTTCCCTTGTCCTCTTGTTGATGGTTATTCAACAGCTAGTTGTAATTTGATGCTCTCACAGGAGATGAGCTCACATCCTTCTCCACCATCTTGAACTGGTGTCATTATATGGCATTTTTAACTTCTAGAAATTGATCTGGTTCTCTTTTAGATGTTTTATTTCCCTCTTAAAATTCTCCATCTTTTAATCTATTTAAGTGATTTTCCATCTAATTTCTTTAAATATTTATGCCACTTATTTTACATAAATTTCTTGTCTAATGATTGCAACATCTGAGGCATTTGTGGTCATATTTTTCTATGTTTCATATGTCTCAAAGCCTTCTTTTTTATACATAAGACAATGTGTTTAAAATAACTTGAGAGAATAGAGTACATTTTGTTTTCCCTTAAAGAGGGCAAGACATTTCAGGACCCTAAGAGTAAGGAATTGATCACTTTTGTCCAATTAGAGATTGAGTTGGATGAGAGAATCTGTGGAGGCTTTGGCAGGTTCTTGTTCTATGGTTTTGAGGGTGAAATCAACCTTATGAATATTACCAATTCCTCATGCTAGGAGGTCTTTGGAATCTAAGCATGATGGTTATAAATTGCTCTCTCTCTCTCTGTTTCAATCATAGCCTTCCAGCTTCCTGAAATACTAAAAACTCAGCAGAAGTTCCAATGGAGAAATTTAGCAAGAACTAGTTTTCTATCTGAGGGTTTTAAGGACTCTAATCCATCACATTAGCCCAAAAATATTTGTAAATTTATAACTTATGAAACTATAAATTTTCAATTACCCCAGTAAAATCTCTCTGCCAGACAAGCCCAAGTTTCATCCTACCCATCCCAGATTTTGGCATTTGTTTACCCAGGAAGGGCTTCTTTTTATTAAGAATTAATTTTATAGTTTTCTTTTCATTTACAGCTCTCTAGCTGTCAAACAGATATTATATACATGCACACACATATATGGAGAGAGAGGGGCACAGAGGGACAGAGGGTGAGAGAGTCTAAGAGATACTGGTTACCCATTTTGGCTAGTTGGTATGGGAAAATATGACTTTCTGTTTTACTCCTGCTATTCATTTCTAGTTTCGTAGCATTGTGTTTGGAAAAGATACTTGATACAATTTCTATTTTCTTGAATTTGTTGAGACAGGTTTTGTGACCTAACACATGATCTATCCTGGAGAATTTTCCATATATGCTGGATAAGAATGTGTATTCTTCTGTGACTCAAAAGAATGTTGTATATATGTCTGGTAGGTCCATTTTGTCTAAAATATTCAAATATAGTTTCTTATTGTGTCTTATAACTTTTCCACTGCTGTGAGTCAAGTATTAAAGTCTTTTGTTATCGTACTATTGCTTATTTCTTCTTTTAGTTCTGCATTTTATATATTTAGGTCCTTCAGTGTGAGGTGCGATTCACGGAGTCGCAAAAGTTGGACAAAACTGAGCGACTGAACTGAACTGTGTGAGGTGCATAAATATTTAACATCATTATATCTTGTTGTGAATTGATCTTTTATGATTATTTAATGACCTTGTTGTCTTTTTTCACCATTTTTAGTCTACAGTGTATTTATTTATATATATAAATATTACTACCCCTGCCCTCTTTGATTACCATTTGCTTGTAATATCTTTTCCTATTCCTTCACTTTATCCTTAAAGATAAAGTGAGTTTACTGTGAGCAACAGTATCAGTGGATCTTATTTTTTAATCCATTCTGTTGTTCTATTTCTTCATTGGAGAATTTAATCCATCTACATTTAAAGTACTTATTGATAGTTAAGGTCTTACTATTGCCATTTTGTTAACTGTTCACTGTTTCACAATTTCTCTGTTCCTTTCTTCTCCTCTTGCTGTCTTCCTTTTTGATTTGATTACTTCTTATGGTGATATACTTTGATCTCTTTATTTTAATCTTTTGTGTATCTACTACAGGTTTTCCTTTTGTGGTTACAATGAGGTTAACATAAAATCTATTATAGTTATAATATGCTATGCTAACATGTTAACATGATAACAGCTTAACTTTGATAACATACAGAAACTATACTTACCCCTTCACTCACATTTTAGGTTATTGATATTACAAATACATTTTTTAAATATTGTGTATCCAATAACAAATCATTGTAGTTAATAATAAATAGTCAAAATAATATGCATAAAATTTAGCTGGGAACACTTTGAATCTCTGTATATGCTTGCCTTTGTGTGATTATGTGAAAGAACATATATGTGCATAATAGTTCCTTTATCTTGCTTCTGTTCTGTTCATCCTTTTCACCTTCCAAGCAAATGATAGGCATTTTTAGCTTCTTTAATTACAAGGCTCACTCCTGTTAGCAGATAAATGTGCAACTTTAGGAAATATTTTCTTCAAAACATAATAAAAATGTATTAAAAAGACACCAGGTGAATTTCAAGAGAATGAGTCATTCCTTGTGAATTCATGGAATCTCTATTATCTTTGTACATAAGTATCAGTACCATGAACTGAGTGCTTAGTGTGATACAGTAATATCCTAAATGCTTTGCGTACTTCATCTATGAAGAAACCAAAATTTCTACTGAGCTTCAATAACTTTATTTACATCAAGCAATTAATAAAATGACAGAATTTAAGCTTAGATATTTTTTTATTTCAAAGGTCATGATCTTGAACATTGTACTCTCTTACTATACAATTTGGACTAGTGGACTGATTATTAGACAGAAAACACAAGTTTATTCTTGATTCTAAGAAATAAAAAGAAGGAAAAGTTGCTAACTGACTTCTTAATTTTCTTTTAAGATGAAATGCTGCTCCTGTAAGCGTTGGTGGTTACTGCTTCTGTTAAGAAATCTCTGGGAAGAAGAGAAAAGAAAGCTTTTCTTCTTCTATCTCACTACTCAAAGAAAGAGCTCATAGTATGTCACCTCTTGGCTCCAATTCCACTTTTTTCCATCACCTTCTTTTTAGCATAAACTTCTATTTCTTCCTGTTAACCTTGGCTTTTGTATAGCACTTTCTTATTTAAGCAAATTTTGCCCTGGTGTTTGTATATTAGTTTTAGTGGTGATTTATTTTGAAATACTTCAGTATTATTACCATGTGTAAACAATTTTATTTTAATCTGTAATGATGCTTTAGAGTAGCCTTATTTATATAAGGAATGTTATAAGTATTTATTTATTTGAGAAATTTGTTATGTCTAACATTTGTTTTGGGTTAGAAGAATCTAGCATTCTTGTGTATATAAGGTCTAAAAAACTGCAAGTCTAATTCTTTATGGAAAACTATCCTCATAGGCCAAATCTGACCAACTTCTTATTTTGTAAATGTTTTTATTGCAACACAACTATACTCATTTATTTTTCCTCTTATCTATGGTTGCCTTTGTTTTACAACATGTAATTGAACAGTTGCAACACATATCATATGGTCCACAAAATATTAAATATTTACTATCTTGGCTTTAGTGAAAAAATTTGCCAAGGAACAAAGTGTATGTTCTTGTTCACCCCTACCACCATGATTTGGTAACCAGGACTCTGGTTCCCAACCAGAACCATCTAACGGTTCAGCTATCTTTAACATATGTTTTCCAAGATAGCAAAAGAAGAGGAAAATCATGGAGTTTACTGCATGGTATGTACCTAGAAGGGCTGCCAATCACTTTTCACCACATTCCACTGATCAAAATTCAGTCTTTTGCTTCAATTAACTGAGTAAGGAGGCTGGAAAATATAGGCTAATTGTGTCCTGAAGAAATAGAAAATGGGTTTGGTGAAAAGCGAGCCAGTCTCTGCCAAAGAGCTCTTGCAGATAAAGTTTTGGGGCTTCAGATCTAATAAGATGTGGTGAGGTAAGAGAAAAAAAAGTCAAAGAAATGTTCTAAAATTTTAATATGGGAAACTTCAGATGGTTATGAACCTAGAGGAGGTTGGGCATATAGAAAGAAAAGCAACATTGGAAAGGGAGGGAAACAAATTTAAAAAAACAATAAATTCCATTTCAATGTATGATTTTCTTATTTATTTATTTACTTTATTCTACATTACAATACTGTATTGGTTTTGCCATATATTGACATGAATCAGCCACAGGTGTACATGAGCTCCCAATCCCAAAGCCTCCTCCCACCTCCCACCCCATATCATCTCTCTGGATCATCCCGTGCACCAGCCCCAAGCATCCTATATCTTGTATTAACCATAGACTGGTGCTTCGTTCTTACATGATTAGTATACATGTTTCAATGCCATTCTCCCAAATCATCCCACCCTCTCCCTCTCCCTCAGAGTCCAAAAGTCCGTTCTATACCTCTGTGTCTCTTTTGTTGTCTCACATAGAGGCTCATCATTACTATCTTTCTAAATTCCATATATATGTGTCAGTATACTGTATTGGTGTTTCTCTTTCTGGCTTACTTCACTCTGTATAATCTGCTCCGGTTTCATCCATCACATTAGAACTGATTCAAATTTATTCTTTTTAAGGGCTGAGTAATACTCCATTGTGTATATGTACCACAGCTTTCTTATCAATTCATCTGCTGAGGGACATCAAGGTTGTTTCCATGTCCTGGCTATTATAAACAATGCTGCAATGAACATTGGGTTACACGTGTCTCTTTCAATACTAGAGCTAATCAATGAATATAGTAAAGTTGCAGGATATAAAATAAACACTCAGAAATCCCTTGCATTCCTATACACTAATAATGAGAAAGTAGAAAAAGAAGTTAAGGAAACAATTCCATTCACCATGGCAACAAAAAGAATAAAATACTTAGGAATATACCTACCTAAAGAAACTAAAGACCTATATATCGAAAAACTATAAAACACTGATGAAAGAAATCAAAGAGGACACTAAATAGATGGAGAAATATACCATGTTCATGGATCGGAAGAGTCAATATAGTGAAAATGAGTATACTACCCAAAGCAATCTACAGATTCAATGCAATCCCTATCAAGCTGCCAACAGTATTTTTCACAGAACTAGATCAAATAATTTCAAGATTTGTATGGAAATACAAAAAAACCTCGAATAGCAAAAGCAATCTTGAGAAAGAAGAATGGAACCGGAGGAATCAACTTGCCTGACTTCAGGCTCTACTACAAAGCCACAGTCATTAAGACAGTATGGTACTGGCACAAAGACAGAAATATAGATCAATGGAACAAAATAGAAAGCCCTGAGATAAACCCACACACCTATGGACACCTTATCTTCGACAAAGGAGGCAAGAATATACAATGGAGTAAAGAAAATCTCTTTAACAGGTGGTGCTGGGAAAACTGGTCAACCACTTGTAAAAGAATGAAACTAGATCACTTTCTAACACCAAATACAAAAATAAACTAAAAATGGATTAAAGATCTAAATCTAAGACCAGAAACTTTAAAACTCCTAGAGGAGAACATTGGCAAAACACTCTCTGACATAAATCACAGCAGGATCCTCTATGATCCACCTCCCAGGATAATGGAAATAAAAGCAAAAGTAAACAAATGGGATCGAATTAAAATTAAAAGCTTCTGCACAACAAAGGAAACTATAAGCAAAGTGAAAAGACAGCCTTCTGAATGAGAGAAAACAATAGCAAATGAAGCAACTGACAAACAACTAATCTCAAAGATATACAAGCAACTTATGCAGCTCAACTCCAGAAAAATAAACGATCCAATCAAAAAATGGGCCAAAGATCTAAATAGGCATTTCTCCAAAGACATACGGATGGCTAACAAACACATGAAAAGATGCTCAACATCATTCATTATCAGTGAAATGCAAATGAAGACCTCAATGAGGTACCACTTCACACCAGTGAGAATGGCTGCAATCCAAAAGCCTACAAGCAATAAATGCTGGAGAGGATGTGGAGAAAAGGGAACCTTCTTACACTGTTGGTGGGAATGCAAACTAGCATAGCCATTATGGAAAACAGTGTGGAGATTCCTTAAAAAATTGCAAATAGAACTGCCTTATGACCCAGCAATCCCACTGCTGGGCATACACACCGAGGAAACCAGAATTCAATGTATGATTTTCAAAAGATTTTGGGCCTTCAAAGCAGAAGTATTTAGCATGCATTTGGAAATACAGGAGCTATATTATATTTAAGATATAACCCAGAGACACAGAATTTTGATTCTTCAATATGTAAATAGTAAGCAGCAGTAAGTCATGAGATTGACTTGGAACTACACATAAATAGGAAAACAGAGCTATAGACAGAGAAAGCATTGTGTGTAATATAATATGTATCTGCATTTTTACAAAGAAATAGAAATAAAAAGATGATTAAAAATGTCCTTGCCTTGAAAAAGCTCACCGTTGAGTGGAAATCAAGGAAGTTATTGATTACTTGTTGTGTGATAAATGTTATGAAAGATCTGTAGTATGGAATGGGAGCATACAGGAAGGGTAACAAATATTGAGTAAATATTTAATGAATTATATTCAAATATATGATACAAAATTCTACCATTTCTTGATAAAGGGTCTCACAGCTCTTACTTACATAGTTGACAAATCCTCCTACAACTACACAGAAAAGATCCCTGCCTCCACTACTATACACTTACCTTTATTAAGTGCTTACTCTGTGGAATGCACTAAGTTGCTCTTTATGTTTTTTTCATTCAATTCATAACAATGTTATGTGACATGGACTATTATTTTTAATTAAGTCCCAAGAAGATATGTATTGTTCTAAATACAGAACAGAAAAATGGGGTAACAAAGAGATTATCTAACTTGTTATGGAATTCTACATCTGTCATACTTTTACCACATCACAGTATCCCCTTGTTCTTTTTGAAGGATAATTAAAAATACCAATATAACTTGCTCATTAGCTTTCTACAGAGAGCTGGTGCCATGATTTAAATAGAAAGTTAAGATTTTTACAGAAAATTAGGGAAATGCTACTAGGATTTTTTAGCAGTCCAGCAAAGAAGCACAATGTGTAACTGCTATTACAAAATACTTAATTTTTGGAACACTAGCATAAATTAAGAAAATTAGAGAATTTTTAAAAAGAAACACAAAACCCTGTATATATAACTGATGAGCAGTAAAGAGAAATTTTGAATGATATTAGCTTACTGCATAAAGTGAACAATGTCAATAATAGTGAGACATTTATTTTTCTAGATTGAAAATACTATTGAAAATCATCTAAAATTTTACAGAGACTTTTCATGTATTTTTATATTGTTCTTTACAGTTCAGTTCAGTTCAGTTGCTCAGTCATGTCTGACTCTGCAACACCATGAATCACAGCACGCCAGTCCTCCCTATCCACCAACTCTCGGAGTTTACTCAAATTCATGTCCATCGAGTCGGTGATGCCATCCAGCCATCTCATCCTCTGTTGTCCCCTTCTCCTCCTGCCCACAATCCCTCCCAGCATCAAAGTCTTTTCCAATGAGTCAACTATTTGCATGAGGTGGCCAGAGTAGTTGACTCACTAGAAAAGACTTTGATGCTGGGAGGGATTGTGGTCAAAGTATTGGAGTTTCAGCTTTAGCATAAGTCCTTCCAATGAACACCCAGAGCTGATCTTCTTTAGGATGGACTGGCTGGATCTCCTTGAAGTTCAAGGGACTCTCAAGAGTCTTCTCCAACACCACAGTTCAAAAGCATCAATTCTTCGGCTCTCAGCCTTCTTCAGAGTCCAACTCTCACATCCATACATGACTACTGGAAAAACCATAGCCTTGACTAGATGGAATTTTGTTGGCAAAGTAATGTCTCTGCTTTTCAATATGCTATCTAAGTTTGTCATAACTTTTCTTCCAAGGAGTAAGTGTCTTTTAATTTCATGGTTGCAGTCACCATCTGCAGTGATTTTGGAGCCCCTCAAAATAAAGTCTGACACTGTTTCCCCATCTATTTCCCATGGAGTGATGGGACAAGATGCCATGATCTTCATTTTCTGAACGTTGAACTTTAAGCCAACTTTTTCACTCTCCTCTTTCACTTTCATCAAGAGGCTTTTAGTTCCTTTTCACTGTCTGCCATAAGGGTGGTGTCATCTGCATATCTGAGGTGATTGATATTTCTTCCAGTAATCTTGATATATTACATAGACTTAAAATGATTATATACCATTTCTGGATACTTTATAATCACAGTTACTTAATTATATGTGTCCTTTCTCTAACTCTAACTCTCTCCTCTATTCCCTATATAAGTGAAGGCTAACATAACAAAAGTAAATATACAAAATTTTGCAGTCTTCTAGGAAGTTATTACAAATATTTAAGTTTCCTTTTCAATTTATATTTCTGAATTCTTATAAGAACACAAGTCACCAATATAATGGTGAAATTTTATTTTGAAAAAGAAAGTTTTAATAAGATAAACATGAAATATAATTAAATATATGAAAGCTGGCTATGAAACTGATCAAAGAACACAGTATCTCAACAAAAGTCAACAGCTGGGACCACAAAAACTATTCAAAGGTTACCATAGAAGCTGTAAATAGATTACAAATTGCTGAACTCATGATATGAAACAATAAAAGTAATGGCTTTGCCATAATTCCTAAAATAAATTAAGTCAGCTTTCATCATTCCCTGGATATTTAGATATATAAGAAATCTTTAGGTGTGCCAAGTCAATCTGATTTAACTTAAATTATGATCAAGAAGATATATATTTTAATTATTCTTTATATTTTAGAAGATATATTTACAAATCAATCTTGTGACACAGAGTACTTCTTCTTTCACAGTATTATTTCAAAGTCCTTTAACTAAACAATGGCCATAATGCAAAATGACCACAGAATGTGATCTGGCTTTAGTTCACTTTGTCATTCCATCAGGAACCTTAGTGACTAAATTCTTTTTTCACAATTGCAACTTTTGTTCTAGCATCTTGAAGTCTTTCACAAGCTTTCTCAAAGGCAATCATATCATTAACAAACTTTTCTTCACAGTGTCTTTTATGTATTTCTTGAGCCCTAAGAAGAACAAAGAAAGGTAACAGAATGAGATACTTTTAAACAGCTAAAACCATAACAATCAATTAAACTGTAACTATAATTAGATGTCTTCAAAATAGATACATACAAATGGGAGAAAGATAAAGCTCCACTTACTGCATAAAATTTTATTACATCATTAAATAATATTCATCTTTGCCTAATATTTCTAAGTTTTCTATTAGCTGTAACTGAGAGTTCTTAAAAACACTGGCTTAGATTTCCAAAGTGGCATCCAAACCAGACTCTGCCATGATTTGCAGAATTTGTATTTAAGCCTCACTAAATCCAAGCTCTATCTAGGACTCTATCTGTGGACAGTACTCCACAAACTCACATGCTGAAATACTAACCCACAGTACCTTAGAATGAGACTGTATTTGGAGAAAGGTCTTTTAGAGGTGTCCTTATAAGAATATGAGTGGACATCAATGATACACACACATAAAACAAAGGTTATGTGAGGACACAGTGAGAAGGTAGCCATCTTCAAACCAAGGAGAAAGGCCTCAGGGGAAGCCAAGCCTAAAAACATCTTCATCTTGGACTTCTACTCTCCACGACTTGAGAAAACAAATTTCTGTTGCTTAAATAACCGAATATGTGATATTTTGCTATGGTGGCCCTGCTGCTGCCACTGCTGCTGTCGCTTCAGTCGTGTCTGACTCTGTGCGAGCCCATAGATGGCAGCCCATTGGGCTCCCCCATCCCTGGGATTCTCCAGGCAAGAACACTGGACACTGGAGTGGGTTGCTATTTCCTTTTCCAATGCATGAAAGTGAAAAGTAAAAGTGAAGTCGCTCAGTCATGTCCGACTCTTCACGACCCCATGGATTGCAGCCTACCATGCTCCTCCACCCATGGGATTTTCCAGGCAAGAGTACTCGAGTGGGGTGCCATTGGCAGACCAATAAACTCTTACTATGTCAGAGAAATGTGAACCAGATTACACAGGCAAACCTGAGAAATGCCATAGGCTTTAGGAGAATTATTTAATTAATACTCATTCATTCAAGAGTTATATACTATAATGTTTGTCACTATCCCTAGATGCTTGAAGTAAAGATAAATAAGGTATAATTATGAGACATTTATAGAAGGTAAAGAGAAATAAAGGTATATGAATATATAAATAAAATATATATTATTATACATATATTTGTATTTAGGTATACTCAGAAATGTGGATTTGGGGAGTGGAAGAGAGGCCTAAGTCTAGAAAGTCTGCAACTTATTTTTTTTTAATACTTTATTCTACATTACAGTACTGTATTTGTTTTGCCATACATTGACATGAATCAGCCACATGTGTACATGATCTCCCAATGCCAAAGCCCCCTCCCACCTCCCTCCCCATATCATCACCCAGGATCATCCCGTGCACCAGCCCCAGGCATCCTGTATCCTGTATTGAACATAGACTGGTGCTTCGTTTCTTACATGATAGTATACATGTTTCAATGCCATTCTCACAATTCATCCCACCCACTCTCTCTCCCTCAGAGTCCAAAAGTCCATTCTATACCTCTGTGTCTCTTTTGTTGTCTCACATAGAGGGTCATCATTACTATCTTTCTAAATTCCATATATATGTGTCAGTATACTGTATTGGTGTTTTTCTTTCTGGCTTACTTCACTCTGTATATTCGGCTCCAGTTTCAACCATCTCATTAGAACTGAATCAAATTTATTCTTTTTAATGGCTGAGTAATACTCCATTGTGTATATGTACCACAGCTTTCTTATCCATTCATCTGCTAATGGACATCTAGGTTGTTTCCATGTCCTGGCTATTATAAACAGTGCTGCAATGAACATTGGGGTACCTGTGTCTCTTTCAATTCGGGTTTCCTTGGTGTGTATGACCAGCAAGGGATTGCTGGGTCATAAGGCAGTTCTATTTGCAATTTTTTAAGGAATCTCCACACTGTTTTCCATAGTGGCTGTACTAGTTTGCATTCCCACCAGCAGTGTAAGAGGGTTCCCTTTTCTCCACATCCTCTCCAGCATTGACTGCTTGTAGACTTTTGGATTGCAGCCATTCTGACTGGTGTGAAATGGTACCTCATTTTGGTCTTGATTTGCATTTCTCTGATAATGAGTGATGTTGAGCATCTTTTCATGTGTTTGTTAGCCATCTGTATGTCTTCTTTGGAGAAATGCCTATTTAGTTCTTTGGCCCATTTTTTGATTGGTTCGTTTATTTTTCTGGAGTTGAGCTGCATAAGTTGCTTGTATATCTTTGAGATTAGTTGTTTGTCAGTTGTTTCATTTGCTATTGTTTTCTCCCATTCAGAAGGCTGTCTTTTCACTTTGCTTATAGGTTCCTTTGTTGTGCAGAAGCTTTTAATTTTAATTAGATCCCATTTGTTTATTTTTGCTTTTATTTCCAGTATACTTGGAGGTGGATCATAGAGGATCCTGCTGTGATTTATGTCGGAGAGTATTTTGCCTATGTTTTCCTCTAGGAGTTTTATAGTTTCTGGTCTTACATTTAGATCTTTAATCCATTTTGAGTTTATTTTTGTGTATGGTGTTAGACAGAGGTCTAGTTTCATTCTTTTACAAGTGGTTGACCAGTTTTCCCAGCACCACCTGTTAAAGAGATTTTCTTTACTCCATTGTATATTCTTGCCTCCTTTGTCGAAGATAAGGTGTCCATAGGTGTGTGGGTTTATCTCAGGGCTTTCTATTTTGTTCCATTGATCTATATTTCTGTCTTTGTGCCAGTACCATACTGTCTTAATGACTGTGGCTTTGTAGTAGAGCCTGAAGTCAGGCAAGTTGATTCCTCCGGTTCCATTCTTCTTTCTCAAGATTGCTTTTGCTATTTGAGGTTTTTTTGTATTTCCATACAAATTTTGAGATTATTTGATCTAGTTCTGTGAAAAATACTGCTGGTAAGTTGATAGGAATTGCATTGAATCTGTAGATTGCTTTGGGTAGTATACTCATTTTCACTATATTGACTCTTCCGAACCATGAACACGGTATATTTCTCCATCTATTAGTGTTCTCTTTGATTTCTTTCATCAGTGTTTTATAGTTTTTGATATATAGGTCTTTAGTTTCTTTAGGTAGGTATATTCCTAAGTATTTTATTCTTTTTGTTGCAATGGTGAATGGAATTGTTTCCTTAACTTCTTTTTCTACTTTCTCATTATTAGTGTATAGGAATGCAAGGGATTTCTGACTGTTAATTTTATATCCTGCAACTTTACTATATTCATTGATTAGCTCTAGCAGTTTTCTGGTCGAGTCTTTAGGGTTTTCTATGTAGTGGAGCATGTCATCTGCAAACAGTGAGAGTTTTACTTCTTCTTTTCCAATTTGGATTCCTTTTATTTCTTTTTCTGCTTTGATTGCTGTGGCCAAAACTTCCAGACCTATATTGAATAGAAGTGGTGAAAGTGGACACCCTTGTCTTGTTCCTGACTTTAGGGGAAATGGTTTCAGTTTTTCACCATTGAGGATAATGTTAGCTGTGGGTTTGTCATATATAGCTTTTATTATGTTGAGGTACGTTCCTTCTATTCCTGCTTTCTGGAGAGTTTTTATCATAAATGGATGTTGAATTTTGTCAAAGGCTTTTTCTGCATCTATTGAGATAATCATATTATTTTTATTTTTAATTTGTTAATGTGATGAATTACATTGATTGATTTGCGGATATTGAAGAATCCTTGCATCCCTGGGATAAAGCCTACTTGGTCATGGTGTATGATCTTTTTAATGTGTTGCTAGATTCTGATTGCTAGGATTTTCTTAAGGATTTTTGCATCTCTGTTCATCAGTGGTATTGGCCTGTAGTTGTCTTTTTTGTGTTGTCTTTGTCAGGTTTTGATATTAGAGTCTGCAACTTATTGACCATATGATTTTCAATGTTACTTAAGTTCTCTCTATCTCATTTTCTTCATCTTTTAAAAGTGAATAATTCAACTCATAGGATTTAGTGAAGGACTAAATGAGTTAATGCATTTAAAATCCTGGTGTACCCAACATTTAATAAGGTGTTAACCATGGCTATGGTTCCCATTCAGGTCTTAGGGTCCTCTTTCTAAGATTGCTAAAGAATTCATTTCCTTTTCACTCTTCCTATATGACTCCTCTCATTTTCAAGTCAGCAATGTCGTGTCAAATCTTCCTTCTACTTTGAGTCTCTGGACTTTCTTTTCTGCTTCTGCATTTAAAGACTCATGAGAGGGGAGCGGTCCTAAGACGGCAGAGGAATAGGACAGGGAGACCACTTTCTCCCCAACAAATTCATCAAAAGAACATTTAAATGCTGAGTAAATTCCACAAAACAACTTCTGAATGCCAGCAGAGGACATTAGGCACCCAGAAAAGCAGCCCATTGTCTTCGAAAAGAGGTAGGAAAAAATATAAAAGACAAAAAAAGAGACAAAGAGGGAGGGACAGAGCTCCTTCCCAGGAAGGGAGTCTTAAAAAGAGAGAAGTTTCCAAACACCAGGAAGCACTCTCACTGCAGAGCCTGTGGCGAGCCTTGGAAGCACAGAGGGCGACATAACAGGGAAGAAAAATAAATAAATAATTAAAGCCCACAGATTAGGAGCGCAACAGTAACTTCCCCAGCAGAGAAGCAGCGAAGACACCTGTACCCACCACTAGCAAGCGGGGGCTGGGCAGGGAGGCATGGGCTGCATTGCTTAGAGTAAGGATCTGGCCTGAATGCCCCGAGGGCAATCTGAGAGAACTAACTTGGACTAGCAAACCAGACTGTGGGATAGCTACAACATGAAAAACCTAAGACACCACCAGGCTCGCATACAGAACAAAGGACTGAAGAGAACTAGCTGGCTGCAGACCATCCCCCTCTGGTGACAGGCAGCCAGAGCAGGAAGGGGGCAATTGCAGCCCAAGAGAGACATTATCTATCAGACTTGCAAACAGCAGGCTTCTTCGCTAACTAAGACTTCTTGGGGTTCTGGACGGTCAACATCCACCTGAGAAGGTGCGTTAGTTGTACACCCAGAAAACTGAGCAGCAGGGACAGGGGAGGCAATAAGTCACAGCGACTGCACTTGCCAAACACCTCATCTCCTGAGCTGCTGGGACCTGGGAAGGGCACAAAACACCGGCCCAACCAAGTCTGTGCTTCTGAGAACTACCCGAGTGCCTGAACCTGGAGCGGCTTAGACCTAGGAGGTGCATGCAGCCCAGGGCTGACCTCGGATGGTTCCCGGTGGAGCAACCTAGAGCCTGAGCAGTGTGGGCAGGGAGGGCACATGCGCTGTGAGCAGGGGCAGGCCCAGTGTGGCTGAGGCAATGCGAGCACACGCCAGTGTTGCTTGCAGCATCCCTCCCTCCCCACAGCTCAACTGAAGAAGTGAGCCTAAAAAAGTGTCCACCACCGCCCCCTTTGTGTCAGGGCAGAAATCAGACACTGAAGAGACCAGCAAACAGAAGAAGCTAAAACAGAGTGAACCACATTGGAAGTGACAGGTGCAATAGATTAAAACCCTGTAGTTTAGTACCAACTACATAGGAAGGGGCCTATAGATCTTGAAAAATATAAGCCGGACTAAGGAACTATCTGAAAATGAACTGATCCTACAATACCCACAACAACACCAAAGAAAGTCCTAGATATATTTTTACTATTTTTATGATCATTCTTTGTTTTTTAATTAAAAAAAATTTTTAAGTCCTCTATTACTCCTTTACTTTTCACTTTTATAACCTACTACTACTTTGCAAAAAAAAAAAGACCCTATTTTTTTAAAGCAAATTTCATATATATATATATTATAATTCTTGTGACTTTTTTCTTTCTTTTTTTCTTTAATATTGTATTTTTGAAATTCCAAACTCCACTCTAGATTTTTAATCTTTGCTTTTGGTATTTTTTATCAATTTTGTACCTTTAAGAACCAAATCTTCAGTACCCATTTTTACTTAGGAGCGAGATTACTGGCTTGGCTGCTCTCTCCCCCTTTGGACTCTCCTTTTTCTCCACGAGGTTGTCTCTGTCTCTTCCCTACCCCCTCTCTTCTCTACCCAACTCTGTGAATCTCTGTGTGTTCCAGACAGTGAACACTTCAGTTCAGTTGCTCAGTCATGTCCAACTCTTTGCGACCCCATGAATCACAGCACGCCAGGCCTCCCTGTCCATCACCAACCCCTAGAGTTCACTCAGACTCATGTCCATCGAGTCAGTGATGCCATCCAGCCATCTCATCCTCTTTCATCCCCTTCTCCTCCTGCCCCCAATCCCTCCCAGCATCAGGATCTTTTCCAGTGAATCAACTCTTTGCATGAGGTGGCCAAAGTACTGGAGTTGCAGCTTTAGCATCATTCCTTCCAAAGAAATCCCAGGGCTGATCTCCTTCAGAATGGACTCGTTGGATCTCCTTGCAGTCCAAGGAGAACACTCAGGGAACTCTCTCTCTCCTTTTGATTTCCCCCTTTTATCCTCCTGGCCGCCTCTGTCTCCTTCCTTCCTCTTATCTTCTCTGTATAACTCTGTGAACATCTCTGAGTGGTCCAGTTGTGGAGTGTACAAAAGGAAGTGATTACTGGCTAGTTTGCTCTCTCCTCTATTGATTCCACTTCATCTCATTCGGGTCACCTCTAACTCCCTCCTCCCTCTTCTCTTCTTCATGTAACTCTGTGAAGCTCTCTGGGTGTCCCTCACTGTGGAGAAACTTGTCATTTTTAACCTAGATGTTTTATCAATGGTGCTATATAGAAGGAGAAGTCTTGAGACTACTATAAAAATAAGACTGAAAACCAGAAGTAGGAGGCTTAAGTCCAAATCCTGAGAACACCAGAGAACTCTTGACTCCAGGGAACATTAATTGACAGAAGCTCATCAAATGCCTCCATACCTACACTGAAACCAAGCACCACCCAAGGGCCAACAAGTTCCACAGCAAGACATCCCATGCAAATTCTCCAGCATCACAGGAACACAGCCCTGAGCTCCAATATACAGACTGCCCAAAGTTACTTCAAAACGATTGACATCCCATAACTCATTACTGTACATTTCATTGCATTCCAGAGAGAAGAAATCTAGCTCCACCCACCAGAACACTGACACAAGCTTCCCTAACCAAGAAATCTTGACAACCTACCTGTACAACCCCACCCAAAGTGAGGAAACTTCACAATAAAGAGAACTCGACAAATTGCCAGAATAGAGAAAGGCCACCCCAAACTCAGCAATATAAACAAGATGAAGAGACAGAGGAATACCCTCCGGTAAAGGAAAAGGATAAATGCCCACCAAACCAAACAAAAGAGGAAGAGATAGGGAATCTACCTGATAAAGAATTCTGAATAATGATAGTGAAAATGATCCAAAATCTTGAAATTAAAATGGAATCACAGATAAATAGCCTGGAGACAAAGGTTGAGAAGATGCAAGAAATGTTTAGCAAGGACCTAGAAGAAATAAATAAGAGTCAATATGTAATAAATAATTCAATAAATGAAATAAAAAACAATCTGGAGGCAACAAATAATAGAAGATAGGATTAGTGAAGTAGAAGACAGAATAGTAGAAATGAATGAATCAGAGAGGAAAAGAGAAAAATGAACTAAAAGAAATGAGGACAATCTCAGAGACCTACAAAACAGTGTTAAACGCCCCAACATTCAAATCATAGGAGTCTCAGAAGAAGAAGACAAAGTGAAAGATCATGAGAAAATACTTGAGGAGATAATATTTGAAAACTTCCCTAAAATGGAGAAGGAAATAATCACCCAAGTCCAAGAAACCCAGAGAGTCCCAAACAGAATAAAGCCAAGGCAAAACATCCCAAGACACATAGCAATCAAATTAACAAAGATCAAACACGAAAAACAAATATTAAAAGCACTAAGAGAAAAAAAAATCAAATCACACACAAAGGGATTCCCATAAGGATAACTGCTGATCTTTCAATAGAAACTCTTCAGGCCAGAAGGGAATAGCAAGACATACTTAAAGTGATGAAAGAAAACCTACAGTCCGGATTACTGTACCCAGCAAGGATATAATTCAAATATGAAGGAGAAATCAAAAGCTTTACAGACAAGCAAAAGCTGAAAGAATTCAGCACCACCAAACCAGCTCTCCAACAAATGCTAAAAGATATTCTCTAGACAGGAAACACAGAAAGGGTGTATAAACTTGAGCCCAAAACACTAAAGTAAACAGCAATAGGATTATAATTATCAGTAATTACCTTAATCGTAAATGGGTTGAATGCCCCAACCAAAAGACAAAGACTAGGTGAATGGATATAAAAACAAAACCCCTATATATGTTGTCTACAAGAGACCCACCTCTAAACAGGGGACATATACAGACTGAAAGTGAAGGGCTGGAAAAAGATATTCCATGTAAATAGAGACCAAAAGAAAGCAGGAGAAGCGATACTCATATCAGATAAAATAAACTTTAAAAAAGACTGTGAAAATAGATAAAGAAGAACAATACATAATGATCAAAGGATCAATCCAAGAAGAAGATATAACAATTATAAATATATATGCACCCAACATAGGAGCATCGCAATATGTAAGACAAATGCTAACAAGTATGAAAGGAAAAATCAACAACAACACAATAATAGTGGGAGACTTTAATACCCCACTCACACCTATGGATAGATCAACTAAACAGAAAATTAACAAGGAAACACAACATTAAATGATACAGTAGACCAGTTAAACCTAATTGATATCTATAGAACATTTCACCCCCAAAACAATGGATTTCACCTTTTTCTCAAGCACAGACGGAACCTTCTCCAGGGTAGATCACATCCTGGGCCATAAATCTAGCCTTGGTAAATTCAAAAAAACTGAAATCATTCCAAGCATCTTTTCTGACCACAATGCAGTAAGATTAGATCTCAGTTACAGGAGGAAAACTATTAAAAATTCCAACAGATGGAGGCTGAACAACATGCCGCTGAATAACCAACAAATCACAGAAGAAATCAAAAAGAAATCAAAATATGCATAGAAACGAATGAAAATGAAAACACAACAACCCAAAACCTGTGGGACACTGTAAAAGCAGTGCTAAGGGTAAAGTTCATAGCAACACAGGCATACCTCAAGAAACAAGAAAAAGTCAAATGAATAACCTAACTCTACACCTAAAGCAACTAGAAAAGGAAGAAATGAAGAACCCCAGCGTTAGTAGAAGGAAAGAAATCTTAAAAATTAGGGCAGAAATACATGCAAAAGAAACAAAAGACACCATAGCAAAAATCAACAAAGCCAAAAGCTGGTTCTTTGAAAGGATAAATGAAATTGACAAACCATTAGCTAGACTCATCAAGAAACAAAGAGAGAAAAGTCAAATCAATAAAATTAGAAATGAAAATGGAGAGATCACAACAGACAATACAGAAATACAAAGGATCATAAGAGACTACTATCAGCAATTATATGCCAATAAAATGGACAATGTGGAAGAAATGGACGAATTCTTAGAAAAGTACAACTTTCCAAAACTGAACCAGGAAGAAACAGAAAATCTTAACAGACCCATCACAAACACGGAAATTGAAACTGTAATCAGAAATCTTCCAGCAAACAAAAGCCCAGGTCCAGACGGCTTCACAGCTGAATTCAACCAAAAATTTGGAGAAGAGCTAACACCTATCCTACTCAAACTCTTCCAGAAAATTGCAGAGGAAGGTAAACTTCCAAACTCATTCTATGAGGCCACCATCACCCTAATACCAAAACCTGACAAAGATGCCACAAAAAAGAAAGCTACGGGCCAACATCACTGATGAACATAGATGCAAAAATACTTAACAAAATTCTAGCAATCTGAATCCAACAACACATTAAAAAGGTCATACACCATGACCAAGTGGGCTTTATCCCAGGGATGCAAGGATTCTTCAATATCCACAAATCAATCAATGTAATACACATTAACAAACTGAAAAATAAAAGCCATATGATTATCTCAATAGATGCAGAGAAAGCCATTGACAAAATTCAACATCCATTTATGATTAAAAAAAAAAAAAAAAAAAAAACACCTCTCCAGAAAGCAGGAATAGAAGGAACATACCTCAACATAAGAAAGAAAAGCTATATACGACAAACCCACAGCAAACATTATCCTAAATGGTGAAAAATTGAAAGCATTTCCCTAAAGTCAGGAATAAGACAAGGGTGCCCACTTTCAACATACTTTTGGAAGTTTTGGCCATAGCGATCAGAGCAGAAAAAGAAATAAAAGGAATCCAAATTGGAAAAGAAGTAAAACTCTCATTGTTTGCAGATGACATGATCCTCTACATAGAAAACCCTAAAGACTCCACCAGAAAATTACTAGAGCTAATCAATGAATATAGTAAAGTTGCAGGATATAAAATAAACACACAGAAATCCCTTGCATTCCTATACACTAATAATGAGAAAACAGAAAGAGAAATTAAGGGAACAATTCCATTCACCATTGCAACGAAAATAAAATACTCAGGAATATATCTACTTAAAGAAGCTAAAGACCTATATATAGAAAACTATAAAACACTTGAGAGAAATCAAAGAGGACATGAATAGATGGAGAAATATACCATGTTCATGGATCAGAAGAATCAATATAGTCAAAATGAGTATACTACCCAAAGCAATCTATAGATTCAGTGCAATCCCTATCAAGCTACCAACAGTATTTTTCACAGAGCTAGAACAAATAATTTCACAATTTGTATAGAAAAAAAAAAAAACAAAACCTCAAATAGCCAAAGCAATCTTGAGAAGAGTGGAACTGGAGGAATCAACCTGCCTGACTTCAGGCTCTACTACAAAGCCACAGTCGAGACAGTATGGTACTGGCACAAAGACAGAAACATAGATCAATGGAACAAAATAGAAAGCCCAGAGATAAATGCCCACACCTATGGACACCTTATCTTTGACAAAGGAGGCAAAAATATACAATGGATTAAATGCAATCTCTTTAACAAGTGGTGCTGGAAAAACTGGTCAACCACTTGTAAGAGAATGAAACTAGAACACTTTCTAACACCATACACAAAAATAAATGCTAAATGGATTAAAGATCTAAACGTAAGACCAGAAACTTTAAAACTTCTAGAGGAGAACACAGGCAAAACACTCTCTGACATAAATCACAGCAGGATCCTCTATGACCCACCTCCCAGAATACTGGAAATAAAAGCAAAAATAAACAAAGAGGACCTAATTAAACTTGAAAGCTTCTGCACAACAAAGGAAACTATAAGCAAGGTGAGAAGACAGCCTTCAGAATGGGAGAAAATAATAGCAAGTGAAGCAACTGACAAACAACTAATCTCAAAAATATACAAGCAACTCCTGCAGCTCAACTCCAGAAAAATAAACGACCCAATCAAAAAATGGGCCAAAGAACTAAATAGACATTTCTCCAAAGAAGACATACAGATGGCTAACAAATGCATGAAAAGATGCTCAACATCACTCATTATCAGAGAAATGCAAATCAAAACCACCATGAGGTACCATTTCACGCCAGTAAGAATGGCTGTGATCCAAAAGTCTACAAGCAATAAATGCTGGAGAGGATGTGGAGAAAAGGGAACCCTCTTACACTGTTGGTGGGAATGCAAACTAGGACAGCCACTATGGAGAACAGTGTGGAGATTCCTTAAAAACTGGAAATAGAACTGCCTTATGACCCAGCAATCCCACTGCTGGGCATACACACCAAGGAAACCAGAATTGAAAGAGACATGTGTACCCCAATGTTCATCGCAGCAGTGTTTATAATAGCCAGGACATGGAAGCAACCTAGATGTCCATCAGCAGATGAATGGATAAGAAAGCGGTGGTACATATACACAATGGAGTATTACTCAGCCATTACAAAGAATACATTTGACTCAGTTCTAATGAGGTGGATGAAACTGGAGCCTGTTATACAGAGTGAAGTAAGCCAGAAAGAAAAACACCAATACAGTATACTAATGCATATATATGGACTTTAGAAAGATGGTATTGATAACCGTGTATACGAGACAGCAAAAGAGACACTGATGTATAGAACAGTCTTTGGACTCTGTGGGAGAGGGAGAGAGTTGGATGATTTGGGAGAATGACATTGAAACATGAATAATATCATATGTGAAATGAACTGCCAGTCCAGGTCGATGCATTATACTGGAATATTGGGGCTAGTGCACTGGGACAACCCAGAGGGATGGTACGGGGAGGGAGGAGGGAGGGGTTTTCAGGCTGGAGAATACGTGTATACCTGTGGCGGATTCATGTTGATGTATGACAAAACCAATTCAATATTGTAAAGTAATTAACCTCCAATTATAAATTTATATTAAAAAATAAACAGAAATGTCATTTTTCAGTTAAAAAAATGAAAAAGTAAAGTCTCATGAGATATATTGGGCCTACCTGAATAATCCTATTTTAAGGTCGAACCTCAATTACAGGTGCAGAGTCCCTTTACCACATAAGGTAGCACATCCACAAGCGTAGTATTGATTGGGACAAAGCCAGGTTTCCCAATATGTGCCACTCTGGTATGAGGATTATTTAGAGCTAAAAACATCGAGGCCCAAAGGAATCTTTGAATTTTCCCCTTATTGCCTAGAAGAATTTAAAATTGAGGGTATGTTCAGGAAGAAGCTGTCACCATAGACAACTACAATAACGGGAAGATATTGCTGTCACCATAGATAACCACAATAACGTGTTAGATATTGTAGACAGGGAGGAAGATAGCAAAGCCCGTTTGATCGAAATTTACTCTGAAACTATTGTTTTTGGATGGCCCTGGAAATATTTTTTTATCAAACATTACCTCTTTTGGTTCTTCCTGTGAATTACTTTACTTCCTTGAAACCACAGGTCCCTACCTTCTTCTCCTCAGTCTAGAGTGTGTGTGTGTGTGTATATGTACACAAACACATATATATATGAAGATTTCCAAAGACATCAAAGCAAGTTATGGTGTATCTGTCTTGATGTCTTTGGAATTCTTCATACTTATGTGGATTCCCTTTGTACATGTAATTTTTCTCCTGTCAATCTGTCTTATGCTATTTTAATTGCCAGCCAAAAGGAACTAATGGGGAAAGAGGAAATTCCATCTTCTCCCCCAACAGTGGACATCCCTGGTGGCTCAGATGGTAAAGAATTTGCCTGCAATGCAGGAAACCTTTGTTGGGAAGATCCCCTGGAGAAGAGGATAGCTACCCACTCCCATATCTTATCCTATTCATAGTCCTAGGGATCAGGGCACGGTATCTTCTTGGGGGCTATAATTCTGCCTAGCACAGAGGCCTTGCACTACCCGTTTCAAGACTCACTAAGAATCAAAATACAGAAATTATTAACAGGAAAATAGGAACCTAATCTTGAGACAGTAGAAAAAGAAATGATAAATATAGGATATGTAGAATCTTATGGGCTTCCCAGGTGGTGCCAGTGGTAAAGAACCTGTTTGCTAATGCAGGCGATTTAAGAGTTGTGGGTTTGATCCTTGGGTTGGAAAGATCCCCTGGTGGAGGGCATGGAAACTCATTCCTGTATTCTTGCCTGGAGAATCCTGTGGACAGAGGAGCCAGGTGGGCTATAGTCCATAGTGTTTCAAAGAGTTGTTATACAACTGAAGTGACTTAGCACACATGCACACAGAATTTTATAAATAGTGCAAGAGAAGTGAAACAAATTCAAGCTTGAAGGATTAAAATTCCTTTGGGATAAAGTGAATGACTTGCTGTGGAGGAAAGATCAGAGGTGGCATTTGCATAGGAAGCTCTATAGCTGATGAAGTTTGAAATCTTTTGTAGGTAATGAGAGAAAGAGCAAGCACTTGAGAGAACTGCTAAAGCTGGATGCCACAGAATTAAAATCAGCATAAATTTACAAATCACTGATGCCTTCCAGCCATTTTTACCTGAATACAAAAAATGAAGAAACATAATTGGACTGTTCCAACATACGGGCTGATGTGGTTAGCACGGTAGAGGCAATGAAAGGAAAGGACTTCAGAGACACTGGATAAAATGGGAAAAAGAATTCAATGTAAGATTCCAGGAAGCTACATTAGAAAGTCTATAAGAAGGGTTATTTGAGGGATGAGTGTCATAATATATTTGAAGAATACATGTGGGGGAAGGAAAGGAAAAAAAGAATTGAAAATATAAAAGATTTTAGTCATAAATAAATATACAGGAGTTTAAAATTTAAGAGGTGGGGCAGTTCCAAAAGATAAGGGGTCACTTGTATGATTGTGGAAATGAGTTAAAAGGCTGCTGGGATTCAAAAATGTTTAGGTGAGGCAATTAAAAGAAAAGTTCTTATGAATTCCGAAGTTAATTGTGATAAGGGCAGAAGCTGGATAAAGGAACGCTTCATGCATCAACATAGAAAGACTACAGGGAATGACAAGAGGTCAACTGATGACAAAAATTAAGGACAAGAAGATGATGATGCAACTGGATAACTGCCTTAGGTGCCAGATCTTCCAAGGTAAATGATACTCTACTCTAAAATGGGTACAATACTGTTCTGCCCTAAGCACTGTCATCATTTTCTTTAGAGTGGGGACAAGAATATTTGGGGAAAGTTATGACCAGGCTTTTACCTGATATAGAACTTCTTTCATTTTAAAGACTTTTAAATTCATTCTTAAACACTCCTGTGGGTATTTTATCAACTTCCTAAACTAGAGCTTTGCAGTTCCCCTTTCTTCATTCATTTTTCCTCATTCCAGAACAAGATCATGAAGGTATATTCTCAGTAATGACTTCGCTAGCTATTGAGATTTATTAGAATGCTTTTAGTGGTGTTTGATATATTAATGAAGACTCAACTGGCAAAAAAAAAAAAGAAAAGTGAAAAACTTCTGAAGTCTTTACACAGATTTTACTTTTTGAGTCACAGCTCTTTTCTGCACATTGATAATGTTTATTTGAAAATGTTTATAGTAAGACTCATAATGCCTTTTAGGAAACATTACTGAAATAATCAGAACATTGCCTTATTCCTGTGTTCTTTCAAGGCTATCTTTGCAGCAGCTTACAAGAAGAGATAATTCAGTTAATCCACATCAGGAAACTTACTCGACTCTGTATCTTCTACAAATTAATGATGGCCAGATATTCAATTTGCTGTAATAAAACCAAGTTGATTAAATATTCTTTAACACTGATTTGTGCTAGACTTGTATTTTGATATAATAGACTAGCTTTCATTCTCTTTTCATTCGCTCCTCCAAAATATATTTTCTATTAAATTATAAAAATTTGTTTCCAAAATCTTTCTTCCCATCCCCAACATGATATTTGTAAATTTTGGAGGAGAAAATATAAAATATTTTTCATACCTAAAAGATATAAAGTACCTCAGTAAATTGTATTGAATTTGCTTATAACTAGGAAAAGACAAAGCTAGTGGAGGTGATGGAATTCCAGTTGAGCTATTTCAAATCCTGAAAGATGATGCTGTGAAAGTGCTACAATCAATATGCCAGCAAATTTGGAAAACTCGGCAGTGGCCACAGGACTGGAAAAGGTCAGTTTTCATTCCAATCCCTAAGAAAGACAATGCAAATAATGCTCAGACTACCACACAATTGCACTCATCTCACATGCTAGTAAAGTCATGCTCAAAATTCTCCAAGTCAGGATTCAGCAATACGTCAACTGTGAACTTTGCAGATGTTCAAGCTGGTTTTAGAAAAGACAGAGGACCCAGAAATCAAATTGCCAACATCTACTGGATCATCAAAAAAGCAAGAGAGTTCCAGAAAAACATCTATTTCTGCTTTATTGACTGTGCCAAAGCCTTTGACTGTGTGGATCACAATAAACAGTGGAAAATCCTGAAAGAGATGGGAATACCAGACCACCTGACCTGCATCTTAAGAAACCTATATGCAGGTCAAGAAACAACAGTTAGAACTGGACATGGAACAACAGACTGGTTCCCAATAGGAAAAAGAGTACATCAAGGCTGTATATTATCACTCTGCTTATTTAACTTTATGCAGAGTACATCATGAGAAACGCTGGGTGGAAGAAGCACAAGCTGGAATCAAGATTGCCGGGAGAAATATCAATAACCTCAGATATGCAGATGACACTACCCTTAAGGTAGAAAGTGAAGAGGAGCTAAAAAGCCTCTTGATGAAAGTGGAAGAGGAGAGTGAAAAAGTTGGCTTAAAGCTCAACATTCAGAAAAGATCATGGCATCTGGTCCCATTACTTCATGGGAAATAGATGGGGAAACAGTGGAACAATGTCAGACTTTATTTTTGGGGGCTCCAAAATCACTGTAGATGGTGATTTCATTCATGAAATTAAAAGACACTTACTCCTTGGGAGAAAAGTTATGACCAACCTAGATAGCATATTCAAAAGCAGAGACATTACTTTGCCAACTATGGTCATCTAGTTAAGACTGTGGTTTTTCCAGTGTTTGTGTATGGATGTGAGAGTTGGACTGTAAAGAAAACTGAGTGCCGAAGAACTGATGCTTTTGAACTGTGGTGTCAGAGAAGACTCTTGAGAATCCCTTGAACTGCAAGGAGGTCCAACCAGTCCATTCTAAAGGAGATCAGTTCTGGGTGTTCATTGGAAGGACTGATGCTGAAGCTGAAACTTCAATACTTTGGCCACCTCATGCCAAGAGTTGACTCACTGGAAAAGACTGTGATGCTGGGAGGGATTGTGGGCAGGAGGAGAAGGGGACAACAGAGGATGAGATGGCTGGATGGCATCACTGACTTGATGGACATGAGTTTGCATAAACTCTGGGAGTTGGTGATGGACAGGGAGGCCTGGCGTGCTGCAATTCATGGGGTCCCAAAGAGTCGGACACAAGTGAGCAACTGAACTAAACTGAGGAAAAAGAAACGCTTTCTTTTTATTTTATACTTCTTTGTAGTACAGACTACTTTTTAAAACAATAGCATTAAAACATGTAAATGAAATAAGCAGTTATGCAAGAGACTTGGGGTTTGATCTCTGGGTCAAGAAATTCGAAGAAGAAAATGGCAACTCACTCCAGTGTTCTTGCCTGGAGAATACCATGGAGAGTGAAGTCTGGCGGGCTATAGCCCATGTAGTCTCAAAGAGTCAGACTTGACTGAGGGACTAACACTTTCACTTTTCACTGTCATGATCTTTATGTATTTCCAGATAAGCCTTAAACATATGTATTCATGGTTTGGCCACTTAATATATCACCAGGATAAAAATGGCTTTCTAATATCAGAAAAAAACAAATGAACAAACCTGTGTGAAGAACATACAAGGGTAAAATAGGGTAAAAAATTACTGGGGTCCTGTCTAGTGTACCGTTTAGTATTTATGTGAGTCTTTCCATCTCTTTGAGCTTTCCTAAAACTCTAAGTTGAGGAAGAGGAGGATGACCAAACCTCTAGAAACTTGATGGAGAAGACAATGACTGAGATAGCTCTGTCAGCCTTACCTTTTTACTGTGCTTTTCCTGGTAAATTCTCATAATTGGGTCTCTGTTCCCAAAATCTCCTTTTATATTTAGCTGAAGATGTTATTTATGGTGATTGCTTCAGCTACTGGGGGGTACTCAGTTTTCCTGGGTCTCTCCCATGTATAGATGTTATTAAACTTTTGTTTGATTTTCTCCCATTACTCTCTTATATCAATTTAATTCTTAAACCAGGCAGGAGAACCTAGAAGGTAGAGGCAAATTTCTTCCTCCCTGACAACATGAAAGCTACTATTATATAAAAACTGTACCTACCTAATTTCCTTCATTTGTTTAAGTAAATCCCTTTGGTACTTTTCAGTTGCCAGTTTTTGCTGAACAATCAGACTTTTCTCTTTCAAGGAAGCCTGCTTATTCTTCAGTCTGTCAATTGCAGTCATTCCTTTGGTCAAAAGAGTGCGCTCATTATTTAGGTTCTGAATTAATAAACGGTCTTTAGCCTTTTGTTTTTTTCTTTCAGGAACTGAGCTCTTCTCTCTTTAACTTTCTCAAGGTAGCTGGATCTATCCTGATAAAGTTGTTGTAAACCATCCTGAATTATCTCATCATCTCTTGCAGTCAGTTTATGTGTAGCATATATTTTATTATTTAAATTTTCTCTCATAGTTATTCTACTTCGTTCTTGGGCCATTTGTGCCATGCTTACAGCTGTTGCTTTATTTTTACTGCTTTCCTGCTTCTTTTGTTCTGAGAAATATTTATCAACATCACAAAGTGCTTGGAGTTTCATACCAGCTCTGTGTGTTGCCAAAACTCTCTTCTTATTTTCTTTTCCATCAGTACGTCTTTTATTTTAACTCTTGGTTTTTGATGAGCAGGAGAAAATGGCTGGGCGTACGTAGGAAAATAATCTTGTTCTTTTGCTCTCAATAGTGCAGCATATCTCAATGAATCTAAAGTATGTATGGGTAGTTTGAACACTGATATCCTAAAACTGACATCCAATTCTTCATCCTCAGTTTCATCTTCAGAATCTTTCTGACCTACATCACAGCAGACAAATATAATCCATTACACAAGTGTTAAGCACAGTTTATTTTCTGTCCCAATTGTTTTGAAAGCTACATTAATAAAGTTGACAAGAACCTACTATTTACCTTATTAAGAAACATTTTCCTGACTGATATTCCTTTTCAGTTTGTGATTTAATCATGATTTTGGAGAGAAAAAAATCACTATTGGAACATTTTAACAAAGAAATATACAGATTACTGTATTTCCTTTATTATTTCTCACAATTATTTAACTTGCTCTGACTCAGTAGCATCATCTTATCTTAAGTATGTAATTAAACATATCATTTATTGCTCAGTAGTACAAGAATCCACCTGCAATGCAGGAGATGTGAGTTCAATCCCTGGGTCAGAAAGACCCGCTGGAGAAGAAAATGGCAACCCACTCAAGTATTCTTGTCTGGAGAATTCCATAGATGGAGGAATATAGCAGGCTGTCAACTGTGGGATTACACAAAGTCAGATGCAATTTAGCAACTAAACAACAATTATTATTTCACATTTGTAAAAGACTTTGTAATTCATTTTACCTTATTTTTCTTAACTCTAGTGAGAACTAATAGCTGCCATCAAAATTGTTTTTCTCTTCACTGAACACACAAAGAAACAAAATCTCTCAGCTTCCTTCTTATGTGTGGCCATGAGATTAAATCTTCTCTAGGACAGTGCTCATAGAAGTTACATGGGTAATATCTGGACCAAGGCTATTAAGACACAAATGTGCTTCTTCTGTATTTTTTTCTGCTTCTGAACCACTGCACAGAGATGAGGATAAAGTGCTAGAAGATGGTAGATCGATGGACTCTGGCTCTCTGAATCCCTAATTTTTCATAAAAGTACTCAGTGACCAGGATTATCCAACTTGGATTCTTATGGAAGCCAGAAATAAAAGGCAATTATGTTTGATCAACATACATTTCTAGGTTTGTTTATCATAACCAACCCATCCAATATAGCAATCTAAATGAATCACATTATTGTTAATTATTTATTTTCTGACAAGCCGGTATATGAAGTAAGGCTCAGGTGGGAAATACAGGTGAAAAAAATACCGATTAATCTTCAGAAAAAATGTTTCCCATAATTGATTGATTATCTCTCTATTAAAACTGCATCGCTGCTTACTCTCATCTATGAGGGTTCTATCTTTTCTAACCTTTTAATCTTCTAATAGAAGATTCTCTTAAAGTTTCATAATGCCAAATTTTATGGTGGAGTATTTATGGACGTTAAGGTAGTCATGAAGAATGGCAGAGCCTGTGGGTTAGCCAGGCAGTAGGAAAGAAGTGAACAGGTAGGATTATCACTAAAGGCCTAAGGAACATTAACATTAGAAAAGGAAGCAGATTCTAGAGCTAGTAAGTGGAAAAGATTCCACCAGGATACAAAGCCAAATTGTCCAGAAATAAATATTAAGGGTTGAGTCCATAGCAAGGCACTAGAGACTCCTAGGGATGAAAGCCAGAATTTCAAGTCTAGAGCAAACAGGGTATGATCTGGAATGACTACCTAGAAAAGGCTCTCTTATGTATAAATTTAATTTTATGTGGCTAGCTTGACAGAGGAAGTTGGCCAAGAATTAGAGGTCAGGGCTAGAAAACACAATGTTCCTAAAGGTTCTGGTTACCAATTCTGATTTGTGTGTGGTGGCAGCTGGGTATCCTACAATTCAGCTTAATTCTAGCACTATCTACCTAGAGATAGGATCAGATTCCACAGGTTATGAGCTCAGTCCTACCAGGCTGTCTGCCCCCTTTCCTCTCTGGACACCAATTGCAAGTCTATCACAGGAGAGAAAAGGGCAGGGAACAATCTTTAAAAGAATGACATAGCTCATGAGGAAACATAAGAACTGGTTAGACCCTACTAGGCCCAAGATGACTGAAGATTCGACTTCCAGGAGAACTTGAGCCTCATTATCAGTTCACTCACTCAGTCGTGCCTGACTCTTTGAAACCCCATGAATTGCAGCACGCCAGGCCTCCTTGTTCATCACCATCTCCCGGAGTTCACTCAGATTCACATCCATCAAGTCAGTGATGCCATCCAGCCATCTCATCCTCGGTCGTCTCCTTCTTCTCCTGCCCACAATCCCTCCCAGCATCACAGTCTTTTCCAATGAGACAACTCTTCTCCTGAGGTGGCCAAAGTACTGGAGTTTCAGCTTTAGCATCATTCCTTCCAAAGAAATCCCAGGGTTGATCTCCTTTAGAATGGACTGGTTGAATCTCCTTGCAGTCCAAGGGACTCTCAAGAGTCTTTTCTGACACCACAGTTCAAAAGCATCAATTCTTCGGTGCTCAGCCTTCTTCACAGTCCAACTCTCACATCCATACATGACTACTGGAAAAACCATAGCCTTGACTAGATGGACCATAGTCGGCAAAGTAATGTCTCTACTTTTGAATATACTATCTAGGTTGATCATAACTTTTCTTCCAAGGAGTAAGCGTCTTCTAATTTCATGGCTGCAGTCACCATCTGCAGTGATTTTGGAAACCAAAAAAATAAAGTAGGACACTGTTTCCACTGTTTTCCCATCTATTTCCCATGAAGTGATGGGACCAGATGCCATGATCTTCGTTTTCTGAATGTTGAGCTTTAAGTCAACTTTTTCACTCTCCTCTTTCACCTTCATCAAGAGGCCCTTTAGCTCCTCTTCACTTCCTGCCATAAAGGTGGTGTCATCTGCATATCGGAGGTGATTAATATTTCTCCTGGTAATCTTGATTCCAGCTTGTGCTTCTTCCAGCCCAGGGTTTCTCATGATGTACTCTGCATAGAAGTTAAATAAGCAGGGTGACAATATACAGCCTTGACGTACTCTTTTTCCTATTGGGAACCAGTCTGTTGTTCCATGTCCAGTTCTAACTGTTGCTTCCTGACCTGCATACTGATTTCTCAAGAGGCAGGTCAGGTGGTCTGGTATTCCCATCTCTTTCAGAATTTTCCACTGTTTATTGTGATCCACACAGTCAAAGGCTTTGGCACAGTCAATAAAGCAGAAATAGATGTTTTTCTGGAACTCTCTTGCTTTTTTCCATGATCCAGCAGATGTTGGCAATTTGATCTCTGGTTCTTCTGCATTTTCTAAAACCAGCTTGAACATCAGGGAGTTCATGGTTCATGTATTACTGAAGCCTGGCTTGGAGAATTTTGAGCATGACTTTACTAGCATGTGAGATGAGTGCAATTGTGTGGTAGTTTGAGCATTCATTGGCATTGCCTTTCTTTGGAATTGGAGCGAAAACTGACCTTTTCCAGTCCTGTGGGCACTGCTGAGTTTTCCAAATTTGCTGGCATATTGAGTGTAGCACTTTTATAGCATCATCTTTCAGGATTTGAAACAGCTCAACTGGAATTCCATCACCTCCACTAGCTGTATTCGTAGTGTTGCTTTCTAAGGCCCACTTGACTTCACATTCCAAGACGTCTGGCTCTAGATTAGTGATCACATCATCATGATCATCTGGGTGGTGAAGATCTTTTTGTACAGTTCTTCCATGTATTCTTGCCACCTCTTCTTAATATCTTCTGCTTCTGTTAGGTCCATACCATTTCTGTCCTTTATTGAGACCATCTTTGCATGAAATGTTCCCTTGGTATCTCTAATTTTCTTGAAGAGATCTCTAGTCTTTCCTATTCTGCTTTTCTCTATTTCTTTGAATTGATCGCTAAAGAAGGCTTTCTTATCTCTTCTTGCTATTCTTTGGAATGCTGCATTCAGATGCTTATATCTTTCCTTTTCTCCTTTGCTTTCCACCTCGCTTCTTTTCACAGCTATTTGTAAGGCCTCTCCAGACAGCCATTTTGCTTTTTCACATTTCTTTTCCATGGGGATGGTCTTGATCCCTGTCTCCTGTACAGTATCATAAACCTCATTCCATAGTTCATCAGGCACTCTATCTATCAGATCTAGGCCCTTAAATCTATTTCTCACTTCCACTGTATAACCATAAGGGATTTGATTTAGGTCATACCTGAACGGTCTAGCGGTTTTCCCTACTTTCTTCAATTTAAGCCTGAATTTGGTAATGAGGCATTCATGGTCTGAGCCACAGTCAGTTCTTGGCCTTGTTTTTGTTGACTGTGTAGAGCTTCTCCATCTTTGGGTGCATAGAATATAATCAATCTGATTTCAGTGTTGACCATCTGGTGATGTCCATGTGTAGAGTCTTCTCTTGTGTTGTTGGAAAAGCGTGTTTGCTATGACCAGTGTATTTTCTTGGCAAAACTCTATTATACCTTCACTGTAATACATCAGTAAGCTAAATGACACTCCTGCAGGCACCATGGCAATTCTGAGACTGATCATAAAAGGCCCAAAAGTGAGTGGTGACCCAATTTATGGAAATTTCCTCCCCTCCCCGCAAATAGTTGTAGTAATCCTCTTACTTCTAGCCTATGAAATTGTGTGCATGTGTTAGTGGCTCAATCATGTCTGAATCTTTGTGACTCCATGAACCATAGCCTGCCAGGCTCCTCTGTCCTTGGAATTCTTCAGGAAGCATACTGGAGTGGGATCTTCCTGACCCATGGATTGAATCCAAGTCTCCTGCATTGCAGGTACTTTACTGACTGAGCCACCAAGGATTTACTAGGTGTAGGCAAGTTATTTACTTCTCTGGACTTCAGTATGATAACTGTGAATGGATAAAATAATACCCAATTTATAGGGTTTCCAATTTATAGGGTTCTAACTGGATTAAATGAGTTAAGATAAAGAAGCCAAACAAGATATATATAATCATTAGAACAATGCTTGACAAAGAGTAAGAACAATGTTAGGGTGTCTTTTTTTTTTTTTTCATTATATTTGATATGGAAAACAAGGAGTTTATCTAATTCCATCAATGGTATTATGTTCAAACAGCCATATAATTTAGTAATGAATAGGGAAAAGACAGCAAGGTACTTTTTCACACCCCTCAACATCCACTGGACACTTAACATAGATAGTACAAGAAAGCTTTCTTTGTATATATATATTATTTCAAGACTGTATAATTCATCTCATTCATTATAGGAGAAATATTAATAGAAGTCAAGTGATAGAAATGCTCTCATGTTTCCATAACCAAATACATAAACTCTCTGTATATTCATGTATCTTCTTCTACCCTGAAATTCTTCATACAGGCTTTGGCCCAATCCCCTATAGCTTTGCTTCTATGATCATCTTAGCTTTCTCCTTTATCATCCCTCTCTACTGGATCATTCACAGCCATGTTTAAGCAATCATAACCACCACTACCACCATCAATACAAGAACCACATTTCCTTGACCCTCATTGCCCTATAGTTACCATTCCATTTTTCCTATTCAATTTTAGAATGAAAGCTATTGAGAAAGTTGTCTCCCTGTACTATGTTGTTGTATTCACCTTTTAGGAACTCGTCAATTTACCATTTTCATTTATATATAGATTTAACTCTACTGTTCTCACCCACTTGTTGAAGCTCTCCCTAACAAAAGCTTCTATGGTGGTAAGTATAAAGGACATCTTTTTTTCTGTTCTAATCTTTCTTGGACTTTCAATGACATTTAACAGAGTCTATAACTTGTCCTTTTTGAAAAACATTTTTTCATATTTTCTGATTTCTAGATTCTCTAAAACTCCTCTGGTATCATGATGATATCTTGTCCCTCCCTCCCCCATATTGTCTAAAGCTCTCCTCATTTTTCTTCTAGCTTTCTGATAACTTCTTCTTAGTTTTGTTTGAAGATTCTTACTTTTCATCAGATTTCTGGAGTGGTTGAAGATTTGATACTATGTCCCCTTCCCATCTCCACTTTCTCTGCTGAAATGAATCACTCATGGCCTTAAATATCAGCTTCTATGCTGACAACTCTCAATTTTATCATTTCAAGTTGGAAGGCTTATATGTATTTTTCAAACTTGGCACATTCAAAACACATTCAAAAGATCTCATTTGCTACCAGTAATCTATTGCCTCTAAAAATTAACCCTTCCTATCTCAACAAATAATACCTAATAGCTTATTCAATTTTATCAATCAGTCTTATAGATTTTATCTCAAAAATATTGCTCAAATTAACTGATTTTTTTGCTCCATTTCCTTGCTATCACCCTACTTCAGGTTTTTATTAACTCTTACTTTGACTATTCACAATGTCTTCTTAAGTAGTCTCTGCATTTTTCAACACACATCCCACACAATGATCAAGCCAGAGTAATCTCTTAAAATTGTGGGCTTAAAGATCTATGACTTATGTATGCCTTCATGATAAAATTCAAGTTCCTTGCCATAGCCTACAAAACCTTGCATGATTTTATACTTGTTTTTCACCCAATATAATCTTCCAACTAGTTCTAACATGCATTTCTAACTGTTATAGGCAAGACATGAATGATTTGTGGAATAATTTCCAGGCACAGTTTTTGAGTGACAGAATAAGAAAAGAGAAAACAAGATCAGGTCCTTTGACTATAGTTTTACAAATAGAAAGTTCAATTTGACTTAGTTAAATAAATATGTGGGTACTTATGATCTAGGGTCTTGAAAAATGAAAATAACGCTGACTCTCAAGAATCCTACAGTATAAGAAAAAATTATAAGTCTAGTGGGGAAGGCAAATACATAAAGGAGACAACTTCTAAGGACTCTGGCATGTGTTAAAACAAAAGTATACGCAGGAGCCTAATAATCACTGAAGAAAGACGTCTAGGTCAGGTAGGTGGTTGTCAGCAAAAATGTTCTGGAGAAAGTACTCTTAAGGAGAGACATTATTTTATATTTGTATTATTATAAAGCTCATGTTTTGAGTATGAGGGAAAATATAATTAACTTGCAAAATGTATAGGTAAGAGAATAGGAAACAGGGCATTCCCAGGAAAAAAGAATTTCATAATCAAAGATGCAGATGTGAAAAAAAAGAAATGTGAAATTCCGTTTTACAAAATATAAGGTCAGCAGCTTTTATCAGCAGTTAGTTGCTAGAAATGTCCACTAAGCAAGAAGGTACATGAACATGATCTAAATGCTAAAAGATAGGGAGATAAATATTTGGGAAACAATAGCACAGACTTTTTAGGTATAACTATGAACATAATCTGAAACTCCAATACTTTGGCTACCTCATGCAAAGAATTGACTCATTGGAAAAGAATCCAATGCTGGGAGGGATTGGGGGCAGGAGGAGAAGGGGATGACAGAGGATGAGATGGCTGGATGGCATCATTGACTAGATGGACATGAGCTTGAGTGAACTCTGGGAGTTGGTGAGGGACAGGGAGGCCTGGTGTGCTGTGATTTATGGGGTCACAAAGAGTCGGACACGATTGAGCCACTGAACTAACTAATGAACATAATCAAGGGAAGACAACAGAGCTAAAGATAGAATCTTGGGAAATCAATAATTATCAAGTATATACTAGGTAAACCAAACATTAAGGAGGAAAAATGTTTCCTAGACTCTTTACATGTAAGTCTCTAAAGAAATCACTATGTGTAAAGGAAACTGGTATATGTATGCATCCTGGTTTGCCATGGATAGTCCCAGTTTATGCCTACTATCCTGGTGAAGTTTAGCTTCAGAAGTGACCTAGTTTGGAGGAAAATTATATGGTCACCCTAGCTACATGGATACTGCCCAATGATAGACAAGAAGGAGGAGAGTAACACTGTGTGATCTTCATTGTTTAAGTTAAATAAAGATCTTAGTACAATGCCTAGGACCTAGTAGAAATATAATAAATATTTTTGTTAAAACTTAGGTTAAGAAACCCCTGAGGCTTCAAGAAAGTTACAACCATGCCTATTTTGTTTACCAATTTATACTAAGCACTTTAAAGAATGTCTTCTCTAAATATGTGTCTACAACTTTCAACAAACCTTTTTTTCTAGAGACAGTTAGGCAAGCTCAAGGACACTCTCCAGTTTTGTTTGAGGGCTATTGATGATAAATTTGCACTTACTTCTTCTTCATTTTCCTTTCAGTATTCCCCATATCTTTCAATTCCCTTTAAAAACCTACACTTCAAATATAAAAGTTACAACTTCTGAACAGGTCTTAGATAATTCTTATCTTCGTCTACTGTTATTTCCAATACTATGAAAGACCCCATGTGAATCAACACCTATAAAAAGACTGTATCTTGAGTAACATAAATGCTATCATCTATTGAGCCCTTACTATGTGGCACCTGCTGGGCTTACTTTCTTCTGCAATATTTTTACCATTTACATTGATTACTTCAGAAGATAGATATTACTGACTGGTAATCATAAGAATATAGTTAATATTTACTGAATGATTACTATATGTCAAACTGTTTTGAGTCCTTTAAATAAATTATCTCATTTACCAAACATGAGGTAAGTTCAGTTCAGTTGCTCAGTCATGCCTGACTCTTTGCGACTCCATGGACTGCAGCACACCATGCCTCCCTGTCCATCACCAACACCTGGAGACTACTCAAACTCATGTCCATTGAGTTGGTGATGCCATCCAACCATCTCATTCTCTGTTGTCCCCTTCTCCTCTCACCTTCCATCTTTCCCAGCATTAGGTCTTTCCCAGTTAGTCAGCTCTTCACATTAGGTGGCCAAAGTATTGGAGTTTCAGCTTCAACATCAGTCCTTCCATTGACTATTCAGGACTGATTTCCTTTACAAGGGACTGGTTGGACCTCCTTGCAGTCCAAGGGACTGGTTGGATCTCCTTGCAGTCCAAGGGACTCTCACGAGTCTTTTCCAACACCACAGTTCAAAAGCATCAATTCTTCAGTGCTCAGCTTTCTTTATAGTCCAACACTCACATCCATATATGACAACTGCAGAAACCATAGCTGTGACTAGATGGACCTTTGTTGGCAAAGTAATGCCTCTGCTTTTGAATATTCTGTCTAGGTTGGTCATAACTTTTCTTCCAAGGAGTAAGCGTCTTCTAATTTCTTGGCTGCAGTTACCATCTGCAGTGATTTTGGAGGCCTCCCCCCGACATAAAGTCTGTTACTGTTTTCACTGTTTCTCCATCTATTTGCTATGGAGTGATGGGACCAGATGCCATGATCTTCATTTTCTGAATGTTGAGCTTTAAGCCAGCTTTTTCACTCTCCTCTTTCACTTTCATCAGGAGGCCCTTTAGTTCTTCTTCACTTTCTGCCATAAGGGTGGTGTCATCTGCATATTTGAGGTTATTAATATTTCTTCAAGCAATCTTGATATCAGCTTGTGCTTCCTCCAGCCCAGCATTTCTCATGATGTACTCTGCATAGAAGTTAAATAAGCAGGGTACAATATATAGCCTTGACATACTCCTATTCCTATTTGGAACCCAGTCTGTTGTTCCATGTCCAGTTCTAACTGTTGCTTCCTGACCTGCATACAGATTTCTCAAGAGGCAGGTCAGGTGGTCTGGTATTCCCATCTCTTTCAGAATTTTCCACTGTTTATTGTGATCCACACAGCCAAAGGCTTTGGCATAGTCATTAAAGCAGAAATAGATGTTTTTTCTGGAACTCCTTTGCTTTTTTGATGATCCAGCAGATGCAATTTGATCTCTGGTTTCTCTACCTTTTCTAAAACCAGCTTGAACATCTGGAAGTTCACGGTTCACATATTGTTGAAGTCTTGGCTGAGAATTTTGAGCATGGACAGGAGGCCATTGTTGAGCTCTTGGCTGGAGAATTTTGAGCATGGACATGGAGGCCTGGCGTGCTGCGATTCATGGGGTCACAAAGAATCGGACACGATTGAGCGACTAAACTGAACTGAACTGAGCGTGTGAGATGAGTGCAACTGTGCAGTAGTTTGAGCCTTTTTTGGCATTGCTTTTCTTTGGGGTTGGAATGAAAACTGACCTTTTCAGGTCCTGTGGCCACTGCTGAGTTTTCCAAATGTGCTGACGTATTGATGTTTCACAGAAACATCTTTTAGGATTTGAAATAGCTTAGCTGGAATTCCATCACCTCCACTAGCTTTGTAGTGATGCTTCTTAAGGCTCATTTGACTTTTGCATTCCAGGATGTCTGATTCTAGGTGAGTGATCACACCATCGTGATTATTTGGGTTCTTAAGATCTTTATTTTACAGTTCCTCTGTGTATTCTTGCCCCCTTTCTTAATATCTTCTGCTTCTGTTAGGTCCATACCATTTCTGTCCTTGATTGAGCCGATCTTTGCATCAAATGTTCCCTTGGTATTTCTAATTTTCTTGAAGAGATCTCTAGTCTTTCCCATTCTATTGTTTTCCTCTATTTCTTTACACTGAGCACTGAGGAAGGCTTTCTTATCTCTCCTTGCTATTCTTTGGAACTCTGCATTAAGATGCTTATATCTTTCCTTTTCTCCTTTGGTTTTTGCTTGTCTTTCTTTCACAGGTATTTGTAAGGCCTCCTCTGATAGCCATTTTGCTTTTTTTCATTTCTTTTTCTTGGGGAGGATATAGACCCCTGTCTCCTGAACAGTGTCACGAACCTCTGTCCCCAGTCCATCAGGCACTCTGTCAGATCTAGTCCCTTAAATCTATTTCTCACTTACACTGTATAATAGTTAGAGGTTTGATTTTGGTCATACCTGAATCGCCTAGTGGTTTTCCCTACCTTTTTCAATATAAGTCTGAATTTGGCCATAAGCAGTTCATGATCTGAGCCACAGTTAGTTCGCAGTCTTGTTTTTGCTGACTGTATGGAGCTTCCCCCAAATTTGGCAGCAAAAATATAATCAATCTGATTTTGGTGTTGACCATCTGGTTATGTCCATGGGTACAGTCTTCTCTTGTGTTGTTGGAAGAGGGTGTTTGCTATGACCAGTGCATTCTCTTGGCAGAACTCTACTAGCCTTTGCCGTGCTTAACTCTGTACTACAAGGTGAAATTTGCCTGTTACTGTAGGTGTTTCTTGACTTCCTACTTTTGCATCCCAGTCCCCTATAATGAAAAGGACATCTTTTGGGAGGGGGGTGTTAATTCTAGAAGGTCTTGTAGGTCTTCACAGAACCATTCAACTTCAGCTTCTTCAGCATTACTGGTTGGGGCATAGAGTTGGATTGCTGTGATATCAAGTGGTTTGCCTTTGAAATGAACAGAGATCATTCTGTCGTTTTTGAGACTGTATCAAAGTACTGCATTTCGGACTCTTTTGTTGACTATGATGGCTACTCCATTTCTTCAATGGGATTCTTGCCCACAGAAGTAGATATAATGGTCATCTGATTTAAATTCACCCATTCCAGTCCATTTAGTTTGCTGATTTCTAAAATGTCAACGTTCATTCTTGCCATATCCTGTTTGATCACTTCCAATCTGCCTTGATTCATCGACCTATCATTCCAGGTTCCTATGCAATATTGCTCTTTACAGCATTGGACCTTGCTTCCATCACCCGTCACATCCACAACTGAGTTTGGTTTTTGCTTTGGCTCTGTCTCTTCAGTCTTTCTGGAGTTATTTCTCCACTGATCTCCAGCAGCATATTGAGCACCTGCTGATGGGGAGTTCATCTTTCAGTGTCCTTTCTTTTTGCCTTTTCTTACTGTTCATGGGTTCTCAGGCCAGGAATACTGAAGTGGTTTGCCATTCCCTTTTCCAATGGATCACATTTTGTCTGAACTCTCCACCATGACCTGTCCATCTTGGGTGGCCCTATATGTCATGGCTCATAGTTTCACTGAGTTAGACAAGGCTGTGGTCCATGTGAATAGATTGGTTAGTTTTCTGTGATTGTGATTTCAGCCTCTCTGTCTTCTGATGGATTAGGATAAGAGGCCTATGAAAGCTTCCTGATGGGATAGACTGACTGACTGGGATACTGGGTCTTGTTCTGATGGGCGGGGCCATGCTGAGTAAATCTTTAATCCAATTTTCTGTTGATGGGTGGAGCTGTGCTCCCTCCCTGCTATTTCAGTTCAGTTCAGTTCAGTTCAGTCGCTAAGTCGTGACCCATGAATCACAGCACGCAAGGCCTCCCTGTTCATTACCATCTCTCAGAGTTCACTCAGACTCACGTCCATCGAGTCTGTGATGCCATCCAGCCATCTCATCCTTGGTCGTCCCCTTCTCCTCCTGCCCTCAATCCCTCCCAGCATCACAGTCTTTTCCAGTGAGTCAACTCTTCTCATGAGGTGGCCAAAGTACTGGAGTTTCAGCTTTAGCATCATTCTTTTCAAAGAAATCCCAGGGTTGATCTCCTTCAGAATGGACTGGTCGGATCTCCTTGTAGTCCAAGGGACTCTCAAGAATCTTCTCCAACACCACAGTTCAAAAGCATCAATTCTTTGGTGCTCAGCCTTCTTCACAGTCTAACTCTCACATCCATACATGACCACAGGAAAAACCATAGCCTTGACTAGATGGACCATAGTCGGCAAAGTAATGTCTCTGCTTTTGAATATACTATCTAGGTTGGTCATAACTTTTTTTCCAAGGAGTTAGCCTCCAAACTATGGTGGAGGTAATGAAGATAATGGTGACTTCCCTCAAAAGATCCCATGCATGTGCTGCTACAGTCTGTGCCCCCAACCCTGCAGTAGGCCACCACCAACCCATGCCAGAGACTCCCGGACACCCACAGGCAAGTCTGGGTCAGTCTCCTGTAGGGTCACTGTTCCTTTCTCCTGGGTCCTGGTGCACAAGGTTCTGTTGTGCCTTCCAAGAGTCTATTTCCCAGTCCTGTGTAAGTTCTGGCAGCTCTATCATGGGGTTAATGGCGACCTCCTTCAAGAGGACTTACTTATGCCATATCTGCACCCAGAGCTCCTGTCCTTGCGGAAAACCACTGACAACCCGTATCTCCACAGAAGATGCTCAAACACAGTTCTGTCTCAGTCTCTTGGGGTCCCTGGGTACTGGTACACATAAGATTTGTTTGACCCTCTGAGCATCTCCGGTAGGAAAGGGGTTTGATTCTAAATGTGAATTCACCCCTTCTACCATCTCGCCCCTTTTCCTTTGCCCTTGGATGTGGAGTATCTCCTCATAGCTACTCCAGTGCCTACTGTCTTACTGGGGTTTCTCTTACCTTGGACGTGGGGTGTCTCCACACAGCCAGTCAAGCAAAGCACAGTCACCGCTCCTGATCTTGGACATGGGGTATCTATTCATGGGGTTCCAGAGTTCAGGCCCTGCTTCTGACCTTGGATGTGGGGTACCTCCTGACAGCCATTACTCCTGACCTTGGAAGCTGGTTATCTCCTCACAGCCGATCCAGCACCCAGCTGGAGTACTTATGAGGTAAGTACTATACTATTTTTATTCCCATTATCAGATAAAGAAGCTGAGGCTTAAAGAAGTAGTCAATACATTGGAGAAAGAACGTAATATCTGGCCAAAAAAAAAGGCCTAAAGACTTTGGGAAAAGATCAGAAGCAAGTAGATTTTAAGGGTATGTTAAAACAAAAATATTAACACTCTTAAAACACAATCTGGAGAATTAAAACACAATATTTGCAATGCCAACAATATAACCCAAGTGTTAGTTGCTCAGTTGTGTCCTCCTCTTTGCGACCCTATGGACTGTAGCCAACCAGGTTCCTCTGTCCATGGGGTTCTCCAGGCAAGAATACTGGAGTGGGTTGCCATTCCCTTCTCCAGGGGATCTTCTCAACACAGGGATTGAACCTGGGTCTCCTGCATTGAAAGCAGATTCTTTACCATCTGAGCTACTAAAGAATCCCAAAACACATAATATTAATAAAAATTAAGATTCATGAAAGGTAGCAGTTCAAATAAAATACAGAACTCATGCAACCATATATGCTATTTAGATTCCTTCCTTCCGTAGTCTCTGTGAAGTGGTACAATATTACATAGAGTGTGCTAAATTTAGTATTTATATTGTAATCTCTAAAGAAAATAAATATATAATGTGAAGTGAGTGAAGTTGCTCAGTCGTGTCCGACTCTTTGCGACCCCATGGACTGTAGCCTACCAGGCTCCTCCGTCCATGGGATTCTCCAGGCAAGAGTACTGGAGTGGGTTGCCATTTCCTTCTCCAGAGGATCTTCCCAATCCAGGGATTGAACCTGGGTCTCTCACATCACGGGCAGATGCTTTAACCTCTGAGCCACCAGGGAAGCCCATATGTGAAGAGGTTCAACTAAAAGTCCAACAAGATAAATTAAAATGTATTAAAAATTATTTGGATAACAAAAAGAAAACAGTAAAAAGAAACAGAAACAAAAACTAGGGACCAATACAAAAATGGGCTTCCCTGGTGGCTCAGAGGTTAAAGCATCTGCCTGCAATGTAGGAGACCTGGGTTTGATCCTTAGGTCAGGAAGATGTCCTGGAGAAGGAAATGACAACCCACTCCAGTATTCTTGCCTGGAGAATCCCACGGACAGAGGAACCTGGTGGGCTACAGTCCATGGTGTTGCAAAGAGTTGGGACACCACTGAGCTATTAACACACACACATACAAAACAGAGCAGATAACAAATAAAATGGGTGGGAAGCCCACTCTAATAGGATTACTGTCCTTAAGGAGACAACAGAGAGCTTGCTTTCACCACTTCTCCTTGCACACGTGCTCAAAAGGGCCACACTGAGCACACACAGCAAGATGGCTGGCATGCACAAACCAGATTGAGAGGTCTCACTAGATATGGTCCACTGGTCACCCTGGTAGAGACTGGAGTTTCCACAGCCATTAGGCTCCCTTTTGTCATAAATTTTATATAGAGTCTTTCGAGTTCATATGTTGTCTGACACTATTCTACAGTCATGGCAATAGAAGGTGGCTCAGGAGGCTTTCTGTCACTTGAAAATGTGCTTCAGCAGGGAGTTACAATGTGTGGTGCTGTTTACTATTGACAAGAGACTCATGAAATAGGTTCTTAACATGGCACATAGTGCAAGGTGTGGCTGATTTGGGGTTCAGTTCAGTTCAGTCGCTCAGTCGTGTCTGACTCTTTGCAACCCCATGAATCGCAGCACACCAGGCCTCCCTGTTCATTACCATCTCTCAGAGTTCACTCAGACTCACATCCATCGAGTCCGTGATGCCATCCAGCCATCTCATCCTCTGTCGTCCCCCTCTCCTCCTGCCCCCAATCCCTCCCAGCATCAGAGTCTTTTCCAATGAGTTAACCCTTCGCATGAGGTAGCCAAAGTACTGGAGCTTCAGCTTTAGCATCATTCCCTCCAAAGAAATCCCAGAGTTGATCTCCTTCAGAATGGACTGGCTGGATCTCCCCACAGTCCAAGGGACTCTCAAGAGTCTTCTCCAGCACCACAGTTCAAAAGCATCAACTCTTCAACACCCAGCCGGGCCTCCCAAATCCAGACTAATCATCCCTTGTTATCCACAAAGGGTTGGTTCCAGGACAACCCCCCACACCACCCTGTCTGGCCCTGTGGTTACCAAAAATCACAGATGCTCATGTCCCTTATATAAGATGGTATAGTATTTGTATATAATATATCATATATCGATTACTTAAAATACTTAACACAATGTGAATGCTATGAAAATAGTTGCTTGTGACTAGCAAATTCAAACTGGATAGTTTGTAACTTTCTGGATTTTTTTCCCTGTATATATTTGATCCAGTTGGTTAAATTTGTGGATGTGGAACACTCAGATATAGAGGGGTGACTGTACAGATATATCAGATACTTCAATCCATTCTTGGTTGATATACATTTTTAATGATATACTTCCTAGAAGCAAAATGGCTTTTCTTCTGTAAATTAGAATCTTATAATTTTGAAATATAAGATGATATACAAATTCAACTATATTTGAAGTCTATTCACATTTTCATATACACATACACAATCAAGGTTATATCTGTCAATTAAAGAAATAGGAAAATAAATTATTGCACAGAATATTTCAACTATTGGAAATGTCTGAATTATTATAGAAAAAGTTTATATTTTTATCAGTTATTCAGCCTAAATTACTTCCTATTGGAGACTATGAAGACTTAACAATGATTATCATTAAAAATTGGTATATTAGATGTTTACTGTTACTTAGCTGATTAAAACACAAAGGGGACTGGTTTTGATGCGAAAAGATGGCAGAGGAATAGGATGGGGAGAACACTTTCTCCCTCACTACTTCACCAAAAGAACATTTCAACGCTGAGTAAATTCCACAAAATAACTTCTGACTGCTGGCAGAGGACATCAAGCATCCAGCAAAGCAGATCATTAACTTCAAAACCAGGTAGGAATTAATATATATGACGAAGATAGAGACAAAGGAGGTAGGGAGGAAGCCCCCGTCCCGGGAAGGGAATCCCGTCCCGGGAAGGGAATCCCGTCCCAGGAAGGGACTCTTAAAAAGAGAGATTTCCTAAAATTGGGGCTCATTCTCACAGCTGTGTATGGGGCGAGCCCTGAAACCACAGAGGGAAACATAACAGGAAGAAAGAATAAATAAATAAATAATTAAAACAAACAGATTACGTAATTCAACAGTATAACCCCCAGCGGATAAGCAGCGCAAACGCCTCCAGCCAGGGTTGGGCAGGGAGGATCGCGCCAGTGACAGAGCTTTCTAAGAATTGGGCTGCGGGAGACGTAGGCTGCAGGGCTTTTCTCGAGAATCGGGGCATAACGGGGCCAGAATCGAGTTCGCGCGTGGCTAGAAAGAGCTATCTTGGTCTAGCAAACCAGACTGTGGGATAGCCAACAGGCGAAATGCTCCAACACAGGCCCACACAGAACAAAGGAAGGATCGGCAATAGCCGGCTGCAGACCATTCCCCTCCAGCGACAGGCAGCCAGAGCCTTAAGTGCTGGAAGGGGGGTAATCGCAGCTCAAGAGTGACATTATCTACCAAATTCCAAGCAGATTTCTTCGCTATTGAGACTGCTGAGGGGCCCTGAACAGTTATCATCTGCCTGAGAAAGAGCCCCGATGGACCTCCCAGAAAACTGAGTGACCCAGAAACCCAGAAGTCACAATAAGTCACAATAGGCCGCGCCAAACTTCCTAGCCACTCGGACCTGGGAAGGGAACAAAGCCCCTGTTCAACCAAATCCAAGTCTCAGAGGGCTTCCTGACCGCCAATCCGGAGCGCCAAATCTGAGAGACATAGACTGGGGAAGTGCATGAAGCATAGGGCAGGCCCCACAAGGTTATCCTAAGGAGTGACAAGGGGCAAGCCCAGTGCAGAGACCACCCTCCCTGTGTCAAGACGGAAATCAGACATGGAAGGGACCAGCAAACAGAGGAAGTCAAACAGAGGGAACTGCCTTGGTAGCGACCCCACACAGTCCACGACAGAGAAAGCATCAGATATACCGTTACTACTTTTATGATCAATTTTTTTGTGGGGGGGATGATGTGGAAGCGTGATTTTTTTTTTAAGAATCTTTTTTCTTTCTTTAAAAAATTTTTTTTCTTTTTAAATGTTTTCTCTTCTTTTCTTTTTCATTTTTTTCTAAACTTGCTTAAATTTTTAAGTCTTCTATATTTCTATTTATTATTTTTATAACCTATTATTACTTTTCAAAAAAAAAAAAACCTATGTTTAAAGCAAACGCTGTATATAGTCCTATTGGTGGTGGGAGTTGTTTTTTAATAATTCTGGAGTCTTTTATTCTATTTTATTTTTTAAATTTTTTTTCTCAATTTGCTTTTTTAAAAAATTTGTCTCTCCATCTTCTTCTTATCTTTAATATTTTATCTTTGAAAATCCAATTTCTACTCCAGATTTTTAATTTCAACATTTTGGTATTTGTTGCCAATTTTGTACTTTTAAAAACCTAATCTTCAGTACCCAATTTTACATGAGTGTGAGATTACTGGCTGGACCACTCTCTCCCGCTTTGGAATTTCTCTTTTCTCCACCAGGTGGCTTTTGTCTCCTCCCTCGCCCTCCTCTTCTCTACCCAATTCTGTGAATCTCTGTGTGTTCCAGAAGGTGGAGAAGTCTCAGGGAACTGGTCACTGGCCGGATCTGTATCCCTCCTTTGCATCCCCCTCTTTTATCCTCCTGTCCACCTCTATCTACTTCCTCCCTCTCCTCTTCCATGTATAACTCTGTGACCACCTCTGAGCGGTCCAGACTTCGGAGCACACACAAGAAAGTGGTTACAGGCTAGCTTGTTTTTTCCTCTTTGATTCCACCTCATCCCATTCCACTCACCTCTAATTACCCCCTCCCTCCTCTCTCCTCCAAGTAACTCAGCGATCCTCTAGGGACGACCCTCAAAGTGGAGAAACCTATCATCATTAACCCAGATGTTTTAACATTAGTGCTGAATAGACAGAGAAATCATGAGGCTATTGTAAAAATAAATCTGAAAACCAGAATCAGGAGACATAAGTCCAAATCCTGAGATCATCAAAGAATTCCTGAATACAGGGAACATTATCCAACAAGAGCTCACCAAACGCCTTCATACCTATACTGAAATAGAGCACCGCCCAAGGGCCAACAAGTTCCAGAGCAAGACATACCATGCAAATTCTCCAGCAACACAAGAACAAGCCCCTGAGCTTCAATACACAGGCAGCTCAAAATACTCCAAAACCACTGACGTCCCATGACCCATTACTTGACACTTCACAACACTCCAGAGAGAGGAAATCCAACTCCACCCACCAGAACTTCAACACAAGCCTCTCTAATCAAGAAACTTTGACAAGCCACTGATATAACCCCAAACACAGAGAGGAAGCTCTATAATAAACAGAATTCCACAAATTCCCAGAATATAGAAAAGTCACTCCAAACGCAGCAATATAACCAGGATGAAGAGACAGAGGAATACCCAGCAGGTAAAGGAACAGGAGACACGCCCACCAAACCAAACAAAAGAGGAAGAGATAGGGAATCTACCTGAGAAAGAATTCCGAACTGATAGTGAAAATGATCCAAAATCTTGAAATCAAAATGGAATCACAGATAAATAGCCTGGGGTCAAGGGTTGAGAAGATGCAAGAAAGGTTTAACAAGGACCTAGAAGAAATAAAAAGAGTCAACATATAATGAATAATGCAATAAATGAGATCAGAAACACTCTGGAGGCAACAAGTAGTAGAATTTCAGAGGCAGAAGATAGGATTAGTGAAATAGAAGATAAAATGGTAGAAATAAAAGAATCAGTGAGGGAAAAAGAAAGACGAATTAAAAGAAATGAGGACAACCTCAGAGACCTCCAAGACAATATGAAACGCTCCAACATTCGAATTATAGGAGTCCCAGAAGAAGAAGACAAAAAGAAAGACCATGAGAAAATACTTGAGGAGATAATAGTTGAAAACTTCCCTAAAATGGGGAAGGAAATAATCACCCAAGTCCAAGAAACCCAGAGAGTGCCAAACAGGATAAACCCAAGGCGGAACACCCCAAGACATATACTAATCAAATTAACAAAGACCAAACACAAAGAACAAATATTAAAAGCAGCAAGGGAAAAACAACAAATAACACACAAGGGGATCCCCATAAGAATAACTGCAGATCTTTCAATAGAAACTCTTCAGGCTAGGAGGGAATGGCAAGACATACTTAAAGTGATGAAAGATAATAACCTTCAGCCAAGACTACTGTACCCAGCAAGAATCTCATTCAAATATGAAGGAGAAATCAAAAGCTTTACAGACAAGCAAAAGCTGAGAGAATTCAGCACCACCAAACCAGCTCTCCAACAAATACTAAAGGATAGATTTTAGACAGGAAACACAAAAGGACGTATAAACCTGAACCCAAAACAATAAAGTAAATGGCAACAGGAGCATACTTATCAATAGTTACTTTAAATGTAAATGGGTTGAATGCCCCAACCAAAAGGCAAAGACTGGCTGAATGGATACAAAAACAAGATCCCTATATATGCTGCTTACAAGAGAACCACCTAAAAACAATGGACACATTCAGACTGAAAGTGAAGGGCTGGAAAAAGATATTCCATGCAAATAAAGACCAAAAGAAAGCAGGAGTAGCAATACTCATATCTGATAAAATAGACTTTAAAACAAAGGCTGTGAAAAGGGACAAAGAAGGCCACTACATAATGATTAAAGGATCAATCCAAGAAGAAGATATAACAATTATAAATATATATGCACCCAACATAGGAGCACCACAATATGTTAGACAATTGCTAACAAGCATGAAAGGGGAAATTAGTAATAACACAGTAATAGTGAGAGACTTTAATACCCCACTCACACCTATGGACAGATCAACTAAACAGAAAATTAACAAAGAAACGCAAACTTTAAACGATACAATGACCAGTTAGACCTAATTGATATCTATAGGACATTTCACCCCAAAACAATGAATTTCACCTTTTACTCAAGTGCACACGGAACCTTTTCCAGGATAGATCACATTCTGGGTCATAAATCTAACCTTGATAAATTCAAAAAAATCAAAATTATTCCAAGCATCTTCTCTGACCATAATGCACTAAGGTTAGATCTCAATTACAGGAGAAAAGCTATTAAAAATTGGAATATTTGGAGGCTGAACAACACCCTTCTGAATAAGCAATAAATCACAGAAGAAATAAAAAAAGAAATCAAATTATGCATCAAAACGAATGAAAATGAAAACACAACTACACAGAACCTGTGGGACACTATAAAAGCACTGCTAAGAGGAAAATTCATAGCAATACAGGCATACCTCAAGAAACAAGAAAAAAGTCAAATAAATAAATAACTCTACACCTAAAGCAACTAGAAAAGGAAGAAATAGAGAACCCCAGAGTTAGTAGAAGGAAAGAAATCCTAAAAATTAGGGCAGAAATAAATGCAAAAGAAACAAAGGAGACCATAGCAAAAATCAACAAAGAAAAAAAGCTGGTTCTTTGAAAGGATAAATAAAATTGACAAACCATTAGCCAGACTCATCAAGAAACAAAGAGAAAAAAATCAAATCAATAAGATTAGAAATGAAAATGGAGAGATCACGACAGACAACACAGAAATACAAAGAATCATAAGAGACTACTATCAGCAATTATATGCCAATAAAATGGACAACTTGGGAGAAATGAACAAATTCTTAGAAAAATACAACTTTCCAAAACTGAACCAGGAAGAAATAGAAAATCTTAACAGACCCACCACAAGCATGGAAATTGAAACTGTAATCAGAAATCTTACAGCAAACAAAAGCCCGGGTCCAGACGGCTTCACAGCTGAATTCTACCAAAACATTCGAGAAGCGCTAACACCTATCTTACTGAAGCTATTCCAGAAAATTTCAGAGGAAGGTAAACTTCCAAACTCATTCTATGAGGCCACCATCACCCTAATACCAAAACCTGACAAAGACACCACAAAAAAAGAAAACTACAGGCCAATATCACTGATGAACATAGATGCATAAATCCTTAACAAAATCCTAGCAATCAGAATCCAGCAACACATTAAAAAGATCATACACCATGACCAAGTGGGCTTTATCCCAGGGATGCAAGGATTCTTCAATATCCGCAAGTCAATCACATTAACAAACTGAAAAATAAAAATGATATGATTATCTCAATAGATGCAAAAAAGCCTTTGACAAAATTCAACATCCATTTATGATAAAAACTCTCCAGAAAGCAGGAATAGAAGGAACGTACCTCAACATAATAAAAGATATATATGACAAACCCACAGCTAACATTATCCTCAATGGTGAAAAATTGAAACCATTTCCCCTAAAGTCAGGAACAAGACAAGGGTGTCCACTTTCACCACTACTATTCAATATCGTACTGGAAGTTTTGGCCACAGCAATCAGAGCAGAAAAAGAAATAAAAGGAATCCAAATTGGAAAAGAAGAAGTAAAACTCTCACTGTTTGCAGATGACATGATCCTCTACATAGAAAATCCTAAAGACTCCACCAGAAAACTACTAGAGCTAATCAATGAATACAGTAAAGTTGCAGGATATAAAATCAACACTCAGAAATCCCTTGCATTCCTATACACTAATACTGAGAAAGTAGAAAAAGAAGTTAAGGAAACAATCCCATTCACCATTGCAATGAAAAGAATAAAATACTTAGGAATATTCCTACCTAAAGAAACTAAAGACCTATATATCGAAAACTATAAAACACTGATGAAAGAAATCAAAGAGGACACTAATAGATGGAGAAATATACCATGCTCATGGGTTGGAAGAGTCAATATAGTGAAAATGAGTATACTACCCAAAGCAATCTACAGATTCAATGCAATTCCTATCAAGCTACCAGCAGTATTTTTCACAGAACTAGATCAAATAATCTCAAGATTTGTGTGGAAATACAAAAAACCTCGAATAGCCAAAGCAATCTTGAGAAAGAAGAATGGAACTGGAGGAATCAACTTGCCTGACTTCAGGCTCTACTACAAAGCCACAGTCATTAAGACAGTATGGTACTGGCACAAAGACAGAAATATAGATCAATGGAACAAAATAGAAAGCCCTGAGATAAACCCACACGCCTATGGACACCTTATCTTTGACAAAGGAGGCAAGAACATACAATGGAGTAAAGACAGTCTCTTTAACAGGTGATGCTGGGAAAACTGGTCAACCACTTGTAAAAGAATGAAACTAGACCTCTGTCTAACACCATACACAAAAATAAACTCAAAATGGATTAAAGATTTAAATGTAAGACCAGAAACTATAAAACTCCTAGAGGAAAACATAGGCAAAACACTCTCTGACATAAATCACAGCAGGATCCTCTATGATCCACCTCCCAGTATAATGGAAATAAAAGCAAAAATAAACAAATGGGGTCTAATTAAAATTAAAAGCTTCTGCACAACAAAGGAAACTATAAGCAAGGTGAAAAGACAGCCTTCTGAATGGGAGAAAACAATAGCAAATGAAACAACTGACAAACAACTAATCTCAAAGATATACAAGCAACTTATGCAGCTCAACTCCAGGAAAACAAATGAACCAATCAAAAAATGGGCCAAAGAACTAAATAGGCATTTCCCAAAGAAGACATATGGATGGCTAACAAACACATGAAAAGATGCTCAACATCATTCACTATCAGAGAAATGCAAATCAAGACCACAATGAGGTACCATTTCACACCAATCAGAATGGCTGCGATCCAAAAGTCTACAAGCAATCAATGCTGGAGAGGATGTGGAGAAAAGGGAACCCTCTTACACTGCTGGTGGGAATGCAAACTAGTACAGCCACTATGGAAAACAGTGTGGAGATTCCTTAAAAAATTGCAAATAGAACTGCCTTATGATCCAGCAATCCCCCTGCTGGGCACACACACTGACGAAACCAGAATTGAAAGAGACACATGTACCTCAATGTTCATTGCAGCACTGTTTATAATAACCAGGTCATGGAAGCAACCTAGATGTCCATCAGCAGATGAATGGATAAGAAAGCGGTGGTACATATACACAATGGAGTACTACTCAACCCTTAAAAAGAATAAATTCGACCCAGTTCTAATGAGATGGATGAAACTGGAGCCAATTATACAGAGTGAAGTAAGCCAGAAAGAAAAACACCAATACAGTATGCTGACACATATATATGGAATTTAGAAAGAGAGTAATGATGACCATCTATGTGAGACAACAAAAGAGACTCAGGGGTATAGAACGGACTTTTGGACTCTGAGGGAGAGGGAGAGGGTGGGATGATTTGGGAGAATGGCATTGAAACATGTAGACTATCTTGTAAGAATGAAGCACCAGTCTATGTTCAATACAGGATACGGGATGCATGGGGCTGGTGCACAAGATGATTCAGGGAGATGATGTGGGGTGGGAGGTGGAAGGGGCTTCGGCATTGGGAGATCGTGGACACCTGTGGCTGATTCATGTCAATGTACGGCAGAACAAATACAGTATTGTAATGTAGAATAAAGTATTTTTAAAAAAATTAAAAAAAAACACAAAGGCTTTAAAACAATAAATATTTATTTTTTCACAGTTTCTTTGGGTTAAAAATGTAGGAGTAGCCTAGCAGGGTGGTTGTGGCTCAGAGTTTCCCAACGATATTATAATCAAGATGTCAGCTAGGGTTGCAGACCATCAAAGGCTGTACTGGAGTTGGAGGATTCCATTCCATGCTTGCTCATTAACATGACTATTGACAAAGGTCTGAGTTTCTTACTGGCTGTTTGCTGAAAGCCTCAGTTCCTTGTCTGCGAGCCTTTCAAAATAATTACTTGGTATACTTATGTGTGGGCTTTCCCAGTGGCTCAGGGGTAAATAATCTGCTTGCAATACAGGAGATAGAGGAGATGTTGGTTCAGTCTCAGGGTTGAGAAGATCCCCTGGAGGAGGAAATGTCAACCTGCTCCAGTATTCTTGCCTGGAAAATCCTATGGATAGAGGAGCCTGGCAGGCTATAGTCCATGAGGTCACAAAGAGCTGGATAAGACTGAATGACTAAGCAACAGTTGTAGCATATATATGTATCCTTCTGATATGGCAGTTGACTTTGCCCAGATCAAGTGATCTAACAGAGAGAGCCCAGAGCAGGACACAATATCTTCTGTGATGAAGTCTTTCTTGTGAGTCACATATCATCTCTTTTGTCATATTCTGTTCATTATAATTAAGTTACTAAGTCTACTCTACAAAGGGAGGAGAATTAGGGTCTACTTTTGAAGGGAAGAGTATCAGTGGGTCTGTGGACATTTTAAAAATCACTACATCTGATGTAAATGTTTTATGTTCATGGAATTCAGGCTCAAGTCCATCAATGAAATGGTTCTGAAGACTACTTTTAAGTTTTATATAAATTAAAAATTTGATATATAATCATTTATATTCTATTTTTATTACTGTAATTGTATAATATAAACAATACATTTTCTACTAATTACAAATTATCTCATTTTAACACAACAAACTTATAAATATTATTATTATTAATTGGTGCCATAACTGGAAGCACTGTCTTATAAAACTGGGACAAAATCCACTCATATGGTTCATAGAGAATTCTGCTTGTGCAATAACTATCCATTTTAACTCTTTCTATAAGTTTTAGATTTTAAAGAATGAGGACTATGTCTTATATCTCTTTATATCTTCTATAATTAAAATCACATTTTACATTTGTGGTATATGATTTTAAAAACTCAGCTATTTATTGAATATAAGTATTCATATACAAAACTGGAATTTAAAAAATATATGTGTGAAATGAACTTTAAATATATTTTTCTCAAAGGTAGCCTATTTCCTAAAGAAGTCAAGGAGTTCCACTATAAGATTTAAGTATAGTAGATGGATGGACAATTTGATTTATTTGATATTTACTTTCCTCATTCTGTTAACTTATACTTTCATTCCACTTTCCCTTCTACTGGCATCTTTTCCTGATTAACAGTCTTTTTGCTTCAACTACATGTTTCCTGACAATGGTATCAAGGGTCTTTATCAGATCTAGTTGACAGCATTAGGGACCAAAACAGTGACTTTAATAATCTAGGAGGTTGCAAAGTGAACTTTCTATACAAGCAAGTATAAGGTCTACATGTATAACAGTTTTGTATTGGTGACATTGTTTTCTGCTTCTTTTATATTATAAAACAAAAATAATAATCACAAAGTCTCCTTCATTATACAAGTTCAAATCTTTGAGGTAGATTGTTGATCTGATATGTAAGCAGCTTCTGTATGACTTAGAGTGACTTGATATCCAGCAAAAACTTTTCAATAACAATAGGCCCCAAAATGACATTCCTTTTTGTGAACTGGGAATTGACAATAAATGCAATCCAAATGAAAAGTCTCTGAGGTCACCTATCTATATATACAAGGTAAGCAATACAATAAGGAGCATCACCTTTGAATATGAAGGGCATTGACATAAAAATATTGCAAACAAAACACTGTTCAAATAGAAAAGGAAAAATGTGACATGAGGTAGTTTTGATACTGCATCTCTGACCCAAGCTTACCATAGGAAAATGCTGACAGATGGACTGATGCATATTTCCCAAACACTGCTTGAGACTATTATGAAATTAATTATTTACCTAAACTATGGAATCTCTTAAGAAAATAATTTATATAATCCTATTTAACACTCTTCCTTTGCATAGCATTTTTTTTTTTTTTTTACAGGAAAAAAAACCACACACACAGAATTGACTACTTGAATTTAGGCTTAGAAATGACAATTACTTGGTCACTGATTTAAAGAGCTGTCATAAGATGGAAGTAAATAAGGTATTAACATAGCTTCCAGTTGCACACTTAATCTGAAAGACAAGAGCAGGCTATCGGAGTCATAATTGGGTACATACACAGGTGTTCTTGGAAACGTAGGCTGAATTTCTAAATGCAAGGAGATCCAACCAGTCCATCCTAAAGGAAAACAGTCCTGAATATTCACTGGAAGGACTGATGTTGAAGCTGAAACTCCAATACTTTGGCCACCTGATGCAAAGAACTGACTCGTTGAAAAAGACCCTGATGCTGGGAAAGATTGAAGGTGAGAGGAGAAGGGGATGACAGAGGATGAGATGGTTGGATGGCATCACTGACTCAATGGACATGAGTTTGAGTAAGCTCTGGGAATTGGTGATAGACAGGGAGGCGTGGCGTGCTGCAGTCCATGAGGTCACAAAGAGTCAGAAACGACTGAGTGACTGGACTGAGACTGAGACTGAGAAGCTCTTTAACATTTTCCAGGAAATTAATGATTATTTCTACTTCCTGAATACACAAAGAGATGTTTAATAAATTGTAACTGTTAAGCAAATAACGTAAAATTCTGAAACCCAAGCAAAATTCATGTTAGGCTGATTTTTTTTCTTTCTTTTTAATGTTGCTACTAAAAATGTAATTTGTTCATTAAACAATCTTTGAGTAAAATAATGGAGTCATGTTTGGATGTCATCCTTGCCAATGATTTCTGTTTGAAGATATGTTGTAAAATGGCCTGAAGACCTCCACACTTAGAATAAGAAACTCCATTTCAAGGAAGTCTTTTATATCTAACACAAACACTCCAGGTTAAAAAAAAATAGCAAAAACACTTATGGTACAAATACACTCAGAAACTTTTCTGTTTCTTTGTTTTTTCCTTCTTTTGCTGTTTCTTAAGCAGAGGGTAAACAGAGTGTATATACAGACAAAATGATGAAATGCTTAATACTGTTTTGGTAGATAATGCTGCTACTGCTAAGTAACTTCAGTCGTGTCTAACTCTGTGTGACCCCATAGACGGCAGCTCACCAGGCTCCACCATCCCTGGGATTCTCCAGGCAAGAACCCTGGAGTGGGTTGCCATTTCCTTTTCCAGTGCATGAAAGTGAAAAGTGAAAGTAAAGTTGTTAGATAATAGAGGACATAAAACAGGTCTCTGGCTTAGTGTCTTAGAATGTCTTACTATTTGTTTTAAAAATACATAGTTTATCATTTGCTCTTTAGCATTCTTTTCTTTCAAGTTAAAGAACTCCCTTTAGCCTTCTTCCTGTGGGCAGGTTTACGGGTGATGAATTCACACAACTTTACCTATAATATCAGGAAAAAAGCAAAGATGTTATCCTGTTCAAAACAATACTGGAAGTTCTTTGAGTAGTTAGAGAAGAAAAAGAAATAAAAGGCACCTAAAATCAGAAAGGAAGAAGTAAATTTTTCCTTGTTTGCAACAAGACATGATCTTATATCTAGAAAAAAACTATAGACTTCCCCCAACATACACAAATGATTAAAACTGATATATCCAGTAAAGTTCCAAGTCATAAAATCAACATACAAATATCAGTTTCATTTCCATATTCTAATGATAAATTATGTGAAAAAAATTAATAAAACAGTTACATGTACTGAACAATGAAATACTAAGAAATAAATTTAACCAAGCAGGTAAGAGAGAGCTCTAAATTGAAAACACTGAGACACTGATAAAATAAAATGAAGACACAAAGATGCCTCATGTTCAAGGACCAGCAGAATATTAGTAAAATGTCCATACTACAGGTGGACATTTTCAGTGATCTACATATTCAGTGCCATCCCTATCAAAATTCTAATGGCACTGTTTACAGAAACAGAAAAAGAATAGCTCTACATTTGAAAACACAGAAGACCACAAATTGCCAAATCAGTCTTAGGAACACAGCTAGAAGGATCACATTTCCTGATTTTAAAATATATTACAAAGCTACAGTAGTTAATTAAAACACTAATGTAATAGCATAAAAACAGATATATTGACCAAAGGAGAATCAAATAGAGGCCAGAAATAAATTCACGCATATATAGTCAACTGATCTTTGACAAGAGTGCCAAGTATATACAATGGAGAAAGGATAGTCTCTTAAATAAATTGTGTGGGAAAATTGGATCTCTACATGCAAAAGAATGAAATTGAAAAGTTATTTCATATAATATAAAAAAATCACTCAAGATGGATTAAAGACTTAATTCTGAAACACTACTAAAACTCCTAGAAGAAAACATAGGAGAAAATGTCATGACATCAATCTTGACAAACATTTAACGGACATGACATTAAAAGCAGAGGCAACAAAAGCAAAAAAAAAAAAAAAAGGAGAGAGAGAGAGAGAGAGATTACAACAAACTAAAAAGATTCTGCACAACAAAGCAAACAATCAATAGAATAAAGGGAAAACCTATGGAATGGGAGAAAATATTTGCAAATTATAACAAATCAAGAACTCCTACAGCACAATAATAAAAAATGATATTCCAATTTTAAAAATGTACTGAAGACATGAACAGACATATATTCAAAGAAGATATACAAAATGGGCAGCAGACATATTGAAAAATGTTCTGGGGGAGGAGACTTTTCTATATTGTATCAGTAGTAACAATACTGTATTGTACACTTAAAATTTGTTAAGAGGAAAGATCTCATGTTAAGAGTTCTTACCATACCAAAAAGAATTTTTAATAAAAATACAGAGTTAGGCCTAATCCACAAATGCACCTCTCCATCTTGAATTTAACGAGTGTCTGTAATACAAACAATGAGAGATATATTTCCTCACTCCCTGCTTTCACCTTTTCTTTTATATCTTTCTTCACTTTAAACATGTAGAGACCAAAAGATAATGCCAAGTTCCAGTACAGCAATTAGAGAAGCCAGAACAGTTGACCTTAAGTGTTATTTAAATAAGTCCCTTTAAGTAATTCTTAGAATAACCTCTAAAGGATCTAATTTTCTAAGTTCCAATGATACAAGCTTCAAAGTATAAATCAATAAACAGAAACGAAATGTCAGAAACCTCAAAAACTTCAGAGACTATATACACTCCACTACAATGCAGCTATTTAAGATTTTAATTGTTGCTTGTGGTCATATTAGAGTTCATTTTTCTCTTTTTCTCATTCCTAAATTATTAATTTCTATTTCATTTTGATTATAATTCATTCTGATATGTTAATGATTTTTTAATTTTAATTTCTTTTTGGATAATTGACCTAGTAAGTCCAAGCTTCTGTGAACATTTATCCAGCCTCAGATCTCAAGCTCTCAATTTCAGTGTTTTATTAATGTAATAGACACCAATTTCTCTCAATGGCAGCTACTTAAAATTACATATGGTCTCAATGAAGAATTTAATAGCTTCAAACTTCCTAAAATCATTTTGATTTATCTATTAATTCATCTATCTATCCATTCCTCCATCCATCCACTCATATTTTAGGAGCTTGAAAATTCAACTGAAATTCAGAAAACACAAGTATGAAATTTCTTATTTAAACTCCTTCAAGGTCTTATTTTCTTAGATTTTCCTCTAAATTTTATTTTCATTTTTAATGGTTTGAGAATTATTTGCTTTCTATGTATATTTTCAACCTTTCTTTAATAAAAATGTTTTTACTTGGTAAACAAAGCAATCAAATAACAAATACAATATGTATAAAAACTATAAACTTAACATTGAACATTTGCTATGTGTAAGACACTTATACACAAGAGAAGAAGTACTATGAAAGGTACAGTCTCATTGAACTCCTAGTGGGAGAAATACATAACAAAATCATAAACAAGAAAATAGCAGGAAATAAGTTCTCTGGTGGAAATCAATCAGGTTAAAATGACAGCAAGTCTTGTAATTATATTAGGTAGACAAGATTTTTTAAAAGAAATACAATTTCATCTCAAATGTGAAAAATAATAAAGGATATGTAGTGGCAGAATTTGGGGGAAAAGCATATGGAGAAATGAGAAGCTATTGTAAGGAAAACAAGCAAGAGCACACACATGGTCTGTTGGGGATACAGAAAGAAAGAAAGTCACTTTTGCTGGCACACAGTGAGCAAAAGGAGGGTGGTGCACGATGTGTCAGAGAAGTAAGGCAGGAGTCAGATTAAATGGGACAACACAGATCATAGAATAACTGGATGGAATGTTTGGATATTATTCTGAGATTCAGAGCCATTTAAGTAGGTGAGTGATATGATATGTGATTTTACCATGAAGAAAATGGATCTGAATGTGGACAACAAGAAGGTAAAGGAAGGAAACTTGTTTACAAGGCTCCTGTAGTGGCCCAAATAAGATTTGATGGCAGGTAGTGCTAGAGTGAAAGCAATGAAGTTGCACAGAAGAGGAAAGATTTAGGATATGTTTTAAAAGCAAGGCCAATACAGCTTGACAATAAATCAGATCATAGAGGAGAGGGGAAAGTAATTAAGGATGAATGCTAGCATTTGAGCTTGAGGGGCCAGAGAGACAGTGATGCCATGTATTGAGACAGGAAATACAGGAGGAAAATCAGATTTGGTGAACTAGATTAAATATGCTTATATATATTATTCTTTCTGAAGTTCAAAGCTTTCATACTCAGACACAAGCTAACACTTCCTTAATAAGGTCACATTTAAATTCTTTAATTTAAAACACCATTTTTGCTATACAATGTCATTTAAGACTTTATTCTAAAAATAAGAAAAAATATTTTGAACTCATATTATTTGTTTCTATTTACATGATTACTAATAATACTCAAAAATTGAGATAAATTACACCTCTTTATACTGCCTCTTGAGAAATCTGTATGCAGGTCAGGAAGCAACAGTTACAACTGGACATGGAACAACAGACTGGTTCCAAAGAGGAAAAGGAGTATGTCAAGGCTGTATATTGTCACTCTGCTTATTTAACTTCTATGCAGAGTACATCATGAGAAATGCTGGACTGGAAGAAACACAAGCTGGAATCAAGATTGCTTCAGATATGCAGATGACACCACCCTTATGACAGAAAGTGAAGAGGAACTCAAAAGCCTCTTGATGAAAGTGAAAGAGGAGAGTGAAAAAGTTGGCTTAAAGCTCAACATTCAGAAAACGAAGATCATGGCATCCAGTCCCATCACTTCATGGCAAATAGATGGGGAAACAGTGTCAGGCTTTATTTTTTTGGTCTCCAAAATCACTGCAGATGGTGACTGCAGCCATGAAATTAGAAGACGCTCACTCCTTGGAAGAAAAGTTATGACCAACCTAGATAGCTATTCAAAAACAGAGACATTACTTTGTCAACTAAGGTCCGCCTAGTCAAGGCTATGGTTTTTCCAGCAGTCATGTATGGATGTGAGAGTTGGACTGTTAAGAAGGCTGAGCACCGAAGAATTGATGCTTTTGAACTGTGGTGTTGGAGAAGACTCTTGAGAGTCCCTTGGACTGCAAGGAGATCCAACCAGTCCATTCTAAAGGAGATCAGTCCTGAGTGTTCTTTGGAAGGAATGATGCTAAAGCTGAAACTTCAGTACTTTGGCCACCTCATGCGAAGAGTTGACTCATTGGAAAAGACTGTGATGCTGGGAGGGACTGGGGGCAGGAGGAGAAGGGGACGACCAAGGATGAGATGGCTGGTGGCATCACGGACTTGATGGACGTGAATCTGAGTGAACTCCGGGAGTTGGTGATGGACAAGGAGGACTGGCATGCTGTGATTCATGGGGTCGCAAAGGGTCAGACACGACTGAGTGACTGAACTAATACTTTTTATTTAATAATACTAGGGAATTTTGAGGTACAGCGATAATGTCCAGAAACTGAATTATTCAAAAAGGGTTATACAATTTCATTAGCTATAGTTTATCATATGAATAATAACTATTTGCTAAAAGGAAATTATTCTTATATTTGTACTTTATATGAAATTCACTATTAAAGAACAAAACAACTAGACCACATTATAACCCATTTATTTTCAATTGTCTCAATAGATAGTTAACTGTCACATGAACCTTTCATAGGAACACAGAAGCCAGTACCGTTTGCAGTCAACAGAGCTTATCTGGTCCTTCTAAATGGATTATAGATTTATGAGCTATCTGTGAAGAAACAAATGGTCTAAGACTATTTAAAATCAGTGTAGCTATGATCTGAATGGTCAAAAAATGGGTCTGAAACAGCTGCTCTTTTCAACAAAAGTGTCTGATGTCTCAGCACAAGTGGATGGCTTTCATGGTCAACAAGCTTTGAGGCAGCTTTGAGCTCAGGTGAAGCAAAGAATAGGAGGGAGAGGGAAAGAGAAAGTAAAGGTAAAGGAAAAGCAGTGACACTGACTTCTGTCATGCCCTGAATTTTTCCTGATTTGGTAGGCATATAAATGTCACTGAAATTACAGTGGCCATCAGTTTTCTTGGTAACAATACAAAAGTGTCTGAGGGCTTCCCCTACCCTATCCTATTACATATTCACACATAGACAGCCTATTTATGATTCATGATCACCATAATAATGAATGTTACCAAAAATCATATATCTCAAATGAAACAGAGGTATACTGAAAACTGATTACAATAGGATAGAAAGATAGATACAGAGAAATTATCTCTCCACTTAATACCATGAATATATTTCTTGAAATTAGACATTCTATGCGGAAATGCTATCCAAGAAACTGTATCTGTATATTCTACATGGAAGAAATTGTAATGCATTATGAGTTAAATACAAAACCTTATAATGATATAAACATGATAGCAGTAAAAAAAACATATTTACAAGCACCTTACATACTAATAAGTAAAATAAATAAAATATTGTTACTTTGTCATAAACTAGTAAGGTTGGTTACAAATAACTGTTTCAATTGCTCCTGTTAATGACAGCAACATCTCAGATAAACATCACCATTGCTGACATCCATGTGTTTTAAAAATGTTCCCAGTGACTTTTTAAAAGATCTTTATTAAGATATAGTTAACATATCATACTAATTAACCATTAAAACATTAAAGTATATAATACAATGGCACATGCAGAGTTGTGCCTCCATCACCATGTTTAGAACATTTTTTATTATGCCAAAAATAAATGCTATAACTATTAAAGTCACTTTCTATCCCCCAGCCTCCACCATCTCCCCCAACCCTAGCCAATGGCTTATCTACATCATACCCCTATAGACTGTATTCTCGACATTTATTACAAATGGATCATAAAATACGTGGCCTTTTGTGATGAGTTTCATTATTTCAAAGAAGTCAGTTTCAGGTTTAAGATTTCTTTCCTTTTTAAGTTTGCCTTTTGCATAGTTTTACATAGTTCTACTTCTTTGGTAATTTTAGATAGAACAAAATATTCAAAGCAATTCCACACCTAGACATAAATAGTGAAAAACATAGTCAACTCTCCACAAATTTTGGATCAGCGAACTTTCTATATATGGGCTTTGCTGGTGGCTCAGATGGTCAAGAATCTGCCTGTCATGCAGGAGACCTGGGTTTGATCCCTGGGTAGGTAAGATCCCCTGGAGAAGGAAACAGCAGCCCACTCCAATATTCTAGTCTGGAGAACTCCATGAACTGAAAAGCGTGGCAGGCTTCAGTTTATGAGGTAGCAAAGAGTTGGACGTGACTGAATAACTAATGCTTTCAATTTCTTTCAGTCTTTTGATGATTACATTACTTCCCTTTATTCAGGTTCACCATTTTTGTAATCTTCTAAGGAACACAATGGCTCTCTTTTTTTTCCTCCAACTACTGTATCTTAATTTGAGGATCTAAACTTCTTAACCTGAAATCTGTCAAATATGTGTTTAACTTGGACCACACTGATCACACAGATCATACTAGTCCAATCCTATTGAAAAAATGCTTTGACTCTACCATTCTGTTGATTTTGAATCACCGGACAATAACAGCTACTACTGGATAATGATTAGGAATATAAAAACAGGAACTAGGAATATTCTAGCATTCCAGAAAGTAACTTTAAGCAAGACGCTTAATTTCCTATGCCACTGTTTCTTCATCTATAAAGCTGAATAGCAAAAGTGCTTTCTTTATAGATTAGCTGTGAAACATTATTGTTGAGTGAAACATTTTGTGCATAGGATGAATTTTTTAAATCTCAATTTTATTAGTTCAATTATTAATTTCATTTTGAACACTATAAATTCTCACTTTCTATGGCAAATATTACCCAAAAGCCTTTTTTTCACACTCCCAGATGTTTTTCAGAATCTAAAAACATTACTTTGGGCAGATTGCTGCAATTAATCAGAGTACACTATGAACTGATACACATTTACTATATGTGAGATAATAAACTGTGATTAACCTTTTATTGTACAATAATTACAAATCTCTTCTTGAACTGTTCTCTCTTTGTAATATACTTGAACTACACTTGTTTTAGTCTCATATATCTGTCACACCTGGGTGTCTTAAAACTCTTGATTGTGTGAATCTTAAAACTGTTATTAATCCAGGTTTGCAATTAAGTTTCAGTTTAAAGGTAACTGTTTATCCATTTACTTGTTAACTATTCCTTCTGATGTTTTTTCAAATCACATTTATTAAGATATAATTCACATACCAAAGAATATATATTTTACAGTGTACAACTACAGTAATAAACACAGTGCGGTATTGAGAAAGAATAGACAAATAGATTAACAGAACAGAATGAAAAGCCTAGAAATAGATCCACATAAACACAGTGGCTAATCTTTAACAAAGGAGCAAAGGAAACACAAGGGATCAAAATAATCTTTTTGACCAGTGATGCTGAACATCATAAGCAAAAAAATGAATGTAAACACAAATCTTATGCCCTTTTAAAAAAATCTCGAAATGGATCATGAACCTAAATGTAAAAAAATAAAACTAAGAAAATTCTTAGATGAAAACACAGAAGAAAACCTAGATTACTTTGGATGAAGAAATGACTTTACAGATGTAACACTAAAGACATAATCATTGAAAAAGAATTGATATATTAGACATTATTAAAATCAAAAATTTCTGCTCTGAGAAAGATGACACTAATAGAATGAGAAGACAAGTCACAGACTGGGAGGAAACATATGCAAAACACATACCAGATAAGCAGCTATTATTAAAAATATATAAAAACTCCTAAAACTCAACAATAAGAAAACAACAATCCAGATAAAAACACTGGTAAAACATAAAATGAACACCTCAACCAGGAAGATATATAGATGGCAAATAAACCTCTGAAAAGTTATTCAATACCATATATCATTCAGTTCAGCTCAGTTCAGTCGCTCAGTTGTGTCCAACTCTTTGCAACCCCACGGACTGCAGCACACCAGGCTTCCCTGTCCATCAGCAACTCCTGGAGTTTATTCAAACTCATGTCCATTGAGTTGGTGATGCCATCCAACCATCTCATCCTCTGTCGTCCCCTTCTCCTCCCACCCTCAATCTTTCCCAGCATCAGGGTCTTTTCCAGTGAGTCAGTTCATTGCATTAGGTGGTGAAAGTATTGAGGTTTCAGCTTCAGCATCAGTCCTTCCAATGAATATTCAGGAATGATTTCCTCTAGAATGGACTGGTTGGATGTCCTTGCAGTACAAGGGACTCTCTAGAAGTCTTCTCCAACACTACAGTTGAAAAGCATTGATTCTTCAGTGCTTAGTTTTCTTTATAGTCCAACTCTCACATCCATACATGACTACTGGAAAAAACCTAGCTTTGACTAGATGGACCTTTGTGGGCAAAGTAATGTCTCTGCTTTTAATATGTTGTCTAGGTTGGTCATAATTTTTCTTACAAGAAGCAAGAGTCTTTTATTTCATGGCTGCAGTCACCAAGTGCAGTGATTTTGAAGACCCCAAAAGTAAAGTCTATCACTGTTTCCACTGTTTCCCCATCTATCTGCCAGGAAATGATGGGACCAGGTGCCATGATCTTAGTTTTCTGAATGCTGAGTTTTAAGCCAACTTTTTCACTCTCCTCTTTCACTTTCATCAAGAGGCTCTTCCTGTTCACTTTCTGCCATAAGGGTGGTGTCATCTGCATATCTGAGGTTATTGTTATTTCTCCCCATATATCATTAACGGAATGGAAATAAAAGCAATAAGGAGACATACTACATTTGTATCAGAATGGTGAAAATCCAAAACAATAACAAATGCTGGGGAGGATGTGGAGCATAGGAAATCTAACTCATTGTTGGCAAAAATATTAAATGGTACAGCTTTCATTCCAATCCCAAAACAGGGCAATGCCAAACAACGGTCAAACTACTGCACAACTGCTCTCATTTCACATGCAAGCAAGGTAATTAATGCTGAAAATCTTCAAACTAGTTTTCAACAGTACATGAACTGAGAACTTCCAGATGTACAAGCAAACCCAGCTCAATGGAAAAGACCCTGGTGTCTTGACAGACTGAGGACAGGAGGAAAAGGGGGCAAAAGAGAATGAGATGATTGGATGATGGGATCAGCAACTCAATGGACATGAGTTTTAGCAAGCTCCAGGAGAAAGTGAAGGACAGGGAAGCCTGGAGGGCTGCAGTCCATGGGGTTACAAAGAATCAGACATGACCGAGCAAGTGAACAACAACAGTTACTTTGGAAGATAGTTTGGCAGTTTCTTACAAAACCAAACATAGTTTTACTATGCAGTCTGATCTAGTGATCATGCTCCCTGGTATTTAACCAAATACATTGAAAATTTATGTCCACACAAAAACCTGCACACTAATATTTATAGCAAGTTTACTTATAACCACCAAACTTAGAAGTAACCAAGATATCCTTCATAACTGAGTGGATAAGTAAATAGTGTCTATACAGAGGCGCTTCCCAGGTGGCTCAGTGGTAAAGAATCCACCTGCCAGCGTAGGAGATGGAGGTTTGATCCCTGGGTCAGGAAGCTCATCTGAAGGAGGAAATAGCAATCCACTCCAGTGTTTCTGCCTGGAAAATCCCATGGACAGAGCAGCCTGGTGGGTTACAGCCCATGGGGTCATAAAGAATTGAACACGAATTAGTGATTGAAAAACAACAAAAAGAAATGAGTTGGGCAGAAGATCTACAACTGTATACAAGGCTTCACTAACACTAAATTAATCAAGCCTAAGAGACTACCCAATGACAGAATAAAACATATTCTTCTCAAGTGCCCACATTTTATAGAATAGACCATTTGCTAGGCTATGAAACAATAGTCAGTGATATTCAGTAGTCAATGAATTTAGAAATACTGAATCATACAAAGCATGCCCAATATAATTAAATAGAAATCAGTAGTAGAAAGAAATTTTGAACAGTTAGAAATATGTGGAAATGTAATACACTTCCAAATAATTAATAGATCAAAGAAGAAACCACCTGTGACATTAGAAAAATATAAGATGACAGAAAAGAAAAATAAATCATGGGATCCAGCAAAAGCATTGGTCAAAACAAAATTTATACCTGTAAACACCTATATTAAAATGAAAGTTCTCAAAGAGATAACTTAACCTTCCACCTCAACAAACTAGTAAAATAAGGTAAATCAAAACCCAACAGAGGGCAAACCATTCAATATAACAGTAAGCCAAGGTAAATCCAAAGCAAACTCTTCAGTATCACAGTATCCAAGTCTATGCTCCAACCACAAATGCCAAAGAAGCTGAAGTTGAACCATCCTCTGAAGACCTACAAGACCTTCTAGAACTAACAGCAAAAAAACAGTGTCCTTTTCATCACAGGAGACTGGAATGCAAAAGTAGGAAGTTAAGAGATACTTGGAGTAACAGGCAAATTTGTCCTTGGAGTACAAAATGAAGCAGGGCAAAGGCTAACAGAGTTTTATCAACAGAATGCACTGGTCAAAGCAAATATACTCTACCAACAACACAAGAGATGACTCTACACTTGGACATCACCAGATGGTCAGTACTGGAACTAGATTAATTATATTCCTTGCAGCTGAAGATGGAGACGTTCTATACAGTCAGCAAAAACAAGACTGGGAACTGACCGTGGCTCAGATTTTGAACGCTTTATTGCCACATCCAGACTTATTTTGAAGAAAGTAGGGAAAACCACTAGACCATTCAGCTATGACCTAAATCAAACTCTTTACGATTATACAGTGGAAGTGACAAATAGATTCAAGGGATAAGATCTGAGAGATAGAGTGCCTGAAGAATTATGGATGGAGGTCCATAACACTCTACAGGAGGCAGTGATCAAAATCACCCACAAGACGAAGAAATGCAAAAAGGCAAAATGGTTGTCTACAGAGGGCTTACAAATAGCTGAGAAAAAAAGAGAAATGAAAGGCAAAGGAGAAAAGGAAAGATATACCCATCTGAATTCAGAGTGCCAGTGAATAGAAAGGAGAGATAAGACAGCCTTCCTCAGATCAATGCAAAGAAGCAGAGGAAAACAATAGGATAGAAAAGAGTAGAGATTTCCTCAAGAAAATTAGTGATAGCAAGGGAACATTTCATGCAAAGATGGGCACAATAAAGGAATGAAACAGAAAGGCCCTAACAGCAACATAAGAGATTAAGAAGAGGTAACAAGGATACATCATGATAACCACGATTGTGTGGTCATTCACCTAGAGCCAGACATCCTGGAATATGAAGTCAAGTGGGCCTTAGGAAGGGTCACCACAAACAAAACCAGTGGTGATAGAATTCCAGCTGAGCTACTTTAAATCCTAAAAGATGCTGCTGTTAAAGTGCTGCACTCAAAATGCCAGCAAATCTGGGAAACTCAGCAGTGGCCACAGGACTGGAAAAGGTCAGTTTTCATTCCAATCCCAAAGAAAGGCAATGCCAAAGAATACTCAAACTACTGCACAATTGCACTCATCTCACAATCTAGCAAATTCTCAAATTCTCCAAACCAGGCTTTAATAGTATGTGAACCGTGAACTTCCAGATGTTCAAGCTGGATTTAGAAAAGGCAGAGGAACCAGAAATCAAATTGCCAACATCCACTGGATCATAGAAACAGCAAGAGAGTTCCAGAAAAACATCTACTTCTGCTTCACTGACTACACCAAAGCCTTTGACTGTGTGGATCACAATAAACCATGGAAAATTCTTAAAGGGATGGGAAGATCAGACTACCTTACCCGACTCCTGAGAAATCTGTGTGCAGGTCAAGAAGTAGGAGTTATAACCAGACATGGAACAACAGGCTGGCTCCAAAATGGGAAGGAGTACATCAAGGCTATATATTATCACTGTGCTTATTTAACTTATATGCAGAGTACATCATGTGAAATGCCAGTCTCGATGAATCACAAGCTGGAATCAAGATTTCTGGGAGATCTATCAATAACCTCAGTTACGCAGATGACACAACCCTTATGGCAGAAAGTGAAGAAGAACTAAAGAGAATCTTGATGAAAGTGAAAGAGGAAAGTGAAAAATCTGGCTTAAAACTCAACATTCAAAAAACCAAGATTATGACATGTGGTCCCACCACTTCATGGCAAATAGATGGGGAAACGATGGACATAGTGACAGACTTTATTTTCTTGTGCTCCAAAATCACTGCAGATGGTAACTGTAGCCATGAAATTAAAACACTTTTGCTTCTTGGAAGAAAAGGTATGACCAACTTAGCATATTAAAAAGCAGAGACACTACACTACCCACAAATGTCCACATAGTCAAAGCTATGGTTTTTCCAGTAGTCATGTATAGATGTGACAGTTGGACCATAAAAAATGCTGAACACGGAAGAATTGATGCTTTTGAACTGTGGTGTTGGAGAAGATTCTTGAGAGTCCCTTGGACTGCAAGGAGATCCAACCAGTCCATCCTAAAGGAGATTAGTCCTCAGTATTCATTGGAAGGACTGATGCTGAAGCTGAAGCTTCAATACTGAAGCCTACTTATGAGAAGAACTAACTCAATGGAAAAGACATTGATGCTGGGAAAGTCTGAAGGCAGGAGTAGAGGTGATAACAGAGAACAAGACAGCTGGATGGCATCGCTGACTCGATGGGCATGAGTTTGAGCAACCTCTGGGAGCTGGTGATGGACAGGGAAGCCTGGCATGCTGCAGTCCATGGTGCTGCAGAGTCAGACATGACTGAGTGGCTGAAATGACTGATACCCAGAAGAAAAAAAAGCGGTAGTAAAGATTAAAGTAGATGTAAATGTAAGTGGAAACAGAAAAATAGAGAAAAATCAACAAAAACAAAGTTGATTTTTTTGAGATGACCAACAAAATTGAGAAGATTTTAGATTGATTTCCTCATGAAAAAAGCGAGAGGGAGAGAAAAAGAATGGACTCACATTACTAAAATAAAAAATGAAAGTACATAAGCAAATTTATAGAAATATAAAGGATTATAAAGAAATACAATGAATAACAAATTCCAAAATTATGTAACTTAGATGAAACGAATAAATTCTTATAAAGTCAAAAACTTTTCATACTGACCCAAGAAGAAACTGAAAATCTGAATAATCCTATAACAAGGAAATCAAGTTGGTAGTTTAATGTTTTCATACAAATAAAACCCTAGGTATAAGTGGTATATTAGATTCCTGTGACTATTTTAAAATTTATCACAAACTTGTTGGCTGAAAACAACAAAAAATATTCTCTTTACAGCTTTGGAAGCCATTAATTCAAAATTACTTTTGTTAAGCTGAAATCAGGACATCAGCAGAGCTGCATTCCCTTCAGAAGCTATGGGAGAGAATCTGTTTGTTGCCTCTTTCAACTTCTGGATAGCTGCCAGCATTCCTTTACTTATCTGCCTCCATCTTCACATTATCTTCTCTTCTTCACATTTGTGTGTATGTAGAATCTCCTGCTACCTTTTTTTTTTTTTTTTTTTAATAACGGCATTTGTGATGGCATCTAGGGACTTTACAGATAATCTAGGATCTGTTCTCATCTCAGGATATTTAATCACAACTGCAGAGACCCTTTTTCTAACAAGGTCACATTAATAGATTACAGTAATTAGACCCTGATATTTTAGGAAACACCATTCAGCCAGATGCCTTCGCTGGGGAATTATTCCAAACATTTAAAAAGAATTTATGCCAATTATTCACAAATTCTTACTCTCTCAAAAACAGAAGAGGAAGGAGCACATTTCATTTCATTCTAAAAGGCTAGTAGTACCTTGATACCAAAACCAAAGACGACAAAATAAATCTATAGACCAACATCAAAATACTAGTGAACTGAATACAGCCTTATATTAAAGTATTATATACATCATGACCAAGTTGAATTATCCTAGGAAAGCAAAGTTTAACATAAAAAATAATTGATGTAGTATGCCAAATCAATAGAATATAGGGCAAAAACTGCATGATCATCTCAATAAATGGAGAAAAAGTAGTTAAGTTTCAGCAACCTTTCTTGATTCAACAAATTCAGAACAGAAGGAATGGCTTCAATCTTATAAAGATTATCTACAAAAATCCTACACCTAACAATGTACTTAAAGCTTTCTTTCTAAGATTAGAGCAAGGTAAAGATGTCTTTTCTTTCTCCATCTACTCAACATTGTGCTGAAGGCTCTAGCCAATGCACATCACCAAGAAAAAGAGAAAAAAGGGTCACAATTACTAAGGAAGTTGTAAAATTTCCTTCACTTGCAGATTATATGATAGACTCTATGGAAAATCTAAGGACTACATTTAAAAACTACTAATATTACAACTAACAAGTTCAGTATGACAGCAGTATCCAAAAGTCAATTTTAATTCTACACATTGGTAATGAACAATTCAAATAGAATTTAAGAATAGAATCCCATCTATAATAGCATCAAAAGAAAAATATTATAGAATACATTTAGTAAAACAAATACCAAACTTGTATGTTGTTATTGTTTAGTCACTAAGTCATTCAGGATTCTTTTGCAGCCCCAAGGACTGTAGCTCAGGCTCCTCAGTCCATAGAATTTCCAAGCAATAATACTGGAGTGGGTTGCCATTACCTCCTCCAGGAGATCTTCCAGGGATCAAACCCACATTTCCTGCATTGTCAGGCTGATTCTTTACCGATGAGCCACCAGGGAAGTATGAAAGACTTGTATACTGTAACTAAAAAAAAGCTAAAATGAATTGAAGATGATCTAAATGAATGGAAAAAACATCATGTTCTTGGATCGGGAAACTTAAAATTGTTAAAAATGGCAATAATACCCAAACAAATCTAGAGAGTCAAATAATCCCTAATAAAATCCCAAGGAACTTTTTTGAAGAAATTAAAAAGCTAATATCTTAAAATTCATACAAAATTGCAAGAGATTCTGAATAGCCAAAATAATCTGAAAAATGAAAATTTGGAGAACTCACATTTTCTTATTCAAAAGCTTTCTACAAACCTACAGTATTTAAGTCAAGGTGATACTGGCATAATGATAAACATTAACATCAGTTTAATAGACTTGAGAATCCAAAAATAAGCCCATTTATGGTCAACTGATTTTTTTCAAGAGTGCCAAGACAATTCAATGGGGGAATAATAGTATTGTCTTTTCAATAAATGGTGGTGGGAAAATTAAAAAATTCATTCTAAAAAGTGACCTTGGATCCTTATTTATCACACCAAATGTAAAAATTAATTCAAATGGATGATAGACAAATATGTAAAAATTAAAGCTAAAAATCTTTTAGAAGAAAACACTGAAGTAGTTCTTCATAACTTTGGCTCAGGAAATGATGTTTTAATTATCAAACAAAAAGTGTAAGTCAACTGAAATTAAAATAAGGAGAGAAGGAAAAGAAAGGGGAGGAAAGATGAAGGGAGGGAGACAGGAGAAAGAGGTTGAATATTAAAATAAAAAAAAAAACACTTTGTATTTCTAATGATACCAACAAGAAAGTGAAAAGACAACTAATGACATGAGAAAATATATGCAAAATATATGCATATCTGCTAAAAGATTTGTATCCAGAATATATAAAGAACACTTACAAATTAATAATAAAAAGGAAAATATCTCAGTTACAAAATAAGCAAAGTATTTGAAAATAAATTAATCCAAAGATAGTCAAATGGCCATAAGCACTTAAAAGATGCTCAACCAAAGGGTGATCAAGGGAATGCAAATAAAACTCAGTGAGAGTTTCTTTACATGCCCACTTGTATGGCTATCATTAAATGACAGTATAAGTGTTGGCAAGAATTACAAGAAACTGGAAGCCTCATGTATTGTTGATAGACTCCCATACCTCGCTGTCTATAAAAAGATACAGCCACTTTTGAAAACAATTCATCAAAATGTTAAATACTGACTTACCATATGACACACCAATACTACCTCTAGCTATATACCCAAAAGAACTGAGAATATATGTTCACATGAAAACTCATATATGAAAAATTAGCTTTAAAATTGAAAAAATAAAGTATCAACTGATAGACAAAATATGTTGTATCTATATAATGTATAAATAATGTTAGATCTATAAAATGAATTTCAGTCATAAAAAAGAAATACTGAAAAATGCTACAACATGCAAGATCCTTGCAAACATCATAATATAAAAGAAACACACAAAAGACTTCATATTTTCTTGTTACATTTATGTGAAATGTCTAAGAAACACAAATCTATAGAGGCACAAAGTGTGTTTAACAGTTACCAGTTTAACTTTTAAAGGAAAACACAGGCAGAACATTCTTTGACATAAATCACAACATTAGTTTTTTTGGGAGGGTGGGGGAAAGGAGGGGATCTATCTCCTAAAGCAAAGGAAATAAAAATAACAAATGGACCTAATTAAATTTAAAAGCTTTCAAACAGCAAAAGAAACCAGTGACAAAATGAAAATACAACATGCTGAATAGGAGAAAATATTTGCAAATGTTATAGCCAATAAAAGGTTAATATCCAAAATACATAATCATTTCATATAACTCAATATCAAAAAACAACTCAATTTAAAAACTGGCAGAAGACCTGGAGAGATTGAAGGCGGGAGGAGAAGGGGATGACAGAGGATGAAATGGTTGGATGGGATCACCAACTCAATGGACATGAGTTTGAGTAAGCTCTGGGAGTTGGTAATGGACAGGGAAGCCTGGTGTGCTACAGTCAATGGGGTCTGAACTGAACTGGAAAACATTTTTCCAAAGAAGACATGCAGATTGTCAATGATGGCCAGTGATTATATCAGTAGATGCTCAACATCAGTAATCATCAGGGAACTGGAAATTTAAATCACAAAGACACATTACCTCCTACTTGCTAAAATGGCTATCATCAAAAAGATTACAAACAGTAAGTACTGGTGGTGATATGGAGAAAAGGGAACTCTCAGACATTGTTTATGGGAATGTAAACTGATGTAGCCACTGTGAAAAACAGTATGGAGGTTTCTCAAAAAACTAAAATTAGAACTGCCATGTGAACCAGAAATTCCACTCCTGGGTGTATAACCCCTCAAAAATCACCCATGAATTTGAAAAGATACATGTATCCTAATGTTTATAGATTATTATTTACAATTGCCAAGTTATGGAAGCAACTTAAGTGTCTACCAACAGATGAATGGCAAAGCAGTAGTATATATATGATGGAATACTACTCAGTCATAACAAAGAATGGCATTTTGTCATCTGCAACAACATGGATGGACTTGTAGTGTTATGCTAAGTGAAATAACTGAAACAGAGAAAGACAAATACTGAATGATACCACTTATTTGTAGAACCTAAGAATAAAAGAAATTAGTAAATAAAACAGAAAAGCAACAGACTTACAGATATAGAGAAAAAACCAGTGGTTACCAGTGAGGAGAGGAAAGGGAGGAGGAACAATAAAAAGTAGGGGGTTAAGAGGTACAAACTATTAACATACTGTATAAAATAAGCTACAGGGATATATTAAGCAACACAGGAAATATAGCCAAAATTTTATAGTAACTCTAAATGGAGTATAGCCATTAAAATTGTGCATCATTACATTGTACACGTCTAAATTATTTACTATTGCACATTAACTTTATTTCAACAATAACAAAGTCCACTCTGCTTTTTGTCAAAAAAACACACAAAAAAACTTCTCATAGGAGTAATAGAATGCTCCTATGTATTTCAAAGTGATTCTTTTCACCCTACATTTGTCAGAAACCTGAAAGGATATTTCCCCAATATTCACTGTACGAGAACTTATTTAACGTTCCAGGAGGTAAAACTCACAAAAATGTAGGAAGCCCTCAGTGAACGGGTCCCCGTTATCACTTCTATCACTCAGACTTCTCCACATTGTGCCTCTAGCAATCCATTAATTAGATTTCAGGTTTTCCTACTCTGGCGTTGGTTCCTTCAGAGGTTTCTGCTCACTGGTTCTCACTGGAGAAAGAAATGTGATGACACAGGGGAAAGGACTGTGGTGGGAGTGTCCGCAACCTCTAGGAGCTGGGAAAGGCAACGATGGATTCCTCCTTGGCACTTCCAGAAGAAAGTAGTCCTGCCAATATCTCAGTTTCAGCCTTTAAGGTCAATTTTGGACTTCTGGCTTCTAGAACTATAAGATACTTTTGTTTTTTAATGTGACTTGTTATTCCAGCAAAGGAAACTAAAACAGATCCTCTTAAACACAGTTTCTATTGCTGGCTTCTTTTTCCACCCTGTGTATGAGTTACACATTCTTCTTCTTTGTGTATCTCGTAATTTTCCATTGAAATCTGGACATTTTAATATAACATATGGTAGCAACTCAGGATGCTGATTCCCACCCATTCCCCACCAGGGGCCTATACTGTTTGCTTGGTCATTTTTCTGATTTATTCAATGACATGACTGAAGTACCTCTTTGAAGTCTATTTCCTTCTCAGTGCAAAGTCACACGTTCCTGGTCAGGTCCTCTTCGTCTTTTTCCAATTTTTTTAGTTTAGCCACCTAGTCAAGTTCAGCCTCTGGTTCAGCACAGCCACTTATAAGTCAAGGATTGTGTTTATCCCCTTATCCAATTAAGGTTTTTAAATTTTACTGTTGTGGGTATATGTGGTTTTGGAGACTGCTATCATAATTTATATATATGTATATATATATATATGTGTGTGTGTGTGTGTGTGTGTGTGTGTTATATATATATATATATATATATGTATGTATGTATGTATGCTTTTGACCAGTGTTGAGCCAGGGACTAAGATATCTAAGAAAACTTCAGAAAACCAAGATTATCGCATCCAGTCCCATCACCACATGGCAAATAGATGGGGAAACAGTGGAAATAGTAACAAACTTTAGTTTTGGGCTCCAAAATCACTGCACGTGGTGACTGCAGCCATGAAATAAAAAGATACCTGCTCCTTGGAAGAAAAGTTATGACCAACCAAGACAGCATATTAAAAAGCAGAGACATTGCCAACAAAGGTCCATCTAGTCAAGGCTATGGTTTTTCCAGTAGTCATGTGTGGATGTGAGAGTTGGACTATAAAGAAAGCTGAGTGCCAAAGAATTGATGCTTTTGAATTGTGGTATTGGAGAAGACTCTTGAGAGTCCCTTGGACTGCAAGGAGATCCAACCAGTCCATCTTAAAGGAAATCAGTCCTGAATATTCATTGGAAGGACAGATACTAAAGCTGAAATTCCAATACTTTGGCCACGTGATGTGAAGAACTGACTTTGACACTGGGGAAGATTGAAGGTGGGAAGAGAAGGGGATGACAGAGGATGAGATGGTTGGATATTATCATTAACTCAGTGGACATGAGTTTGAGTAGACTCTGGGAGTTGGTGTTGGGTAGGGAGGCCTGGTATGCTACAGTCCATGGGGTAGCAAAGAGTCAGACACAACTGAGGGACTGAATTGAATTGAGCTGAACTGAAGCCAGAGACTAGTAGCTTGGAACTGCATGCATGCATACTAAGTTGCTTCAGCCATGTTCAACTCTAACCCTATGGCCTGTAGCCTCCCAGGCTCCTCTGTCCATGGGGATTCTCTAGGCAAGAATACTGGAGTAGGTTGTCATTCCCTTCTCCAGGTAGTCTTCTCAACCTAGGGATCAAAGCTGCATCTCCTGTGTCCCCCAAATTGCGGGTGGATGCTTTACCACTTGAGCCATCATCTAAATATTTTCCACTTTATCCTAAATGTTGTTATGAGAATTTTTTTTAATTCAAAGGTATCCCTGAAATCAAGACAGACTGTACAGACATTATCTATCTATTATTGCTTTAACACTTGTGGGCACATGAGGTCTAGAAATAACAACAGAAATAATAACAGCAGCAGCTAACATTTACTGAACATTTGCTACATGTTAGACATTTTACTGTATGGGTATATGCCATGTTATAAGCTTCATTCTAAGTACTATACATATGTTATTGTTTAATTTTTATAGCAAACTTGTGGAATACTCTTTTAGTACATCCTTTTAGTATACCCTTGTGCCTACAAGTGTTAAAGCAATAATAGATAGATAATGTCTATACAGTCTGTATTGATTTCAGGAATATCTTTGAATTTAAAAAATTCTCATAAGAACATACCCTTTGACTAAGAAGTGCTTTCCTGGTGGCTCAGAGGTTAAAGCGTCTGCCTGGTATGTGGGAGACCCAGGTTTGATCCCTGGGTTGGGAAGATCCCCTGGAGAAGGAAATGGCAATCTACTCCAGTACTCTTGCCTGGAGAATCCCATGGAGGGAGGAGCCTGGTAGGCTATAGTCCATGGGGTTGCAAAGGGTCAGACATGACTGAGTGTCTTTACTTACTTACTTTGACTAAGATGTGATCACTGTGGTTAGAATAATTAACACTAACTGCACATGTGTGCATGCTCTTGCTCAGTTGTGTCTGACTCTTTACAATCACATGGACTGTAGCCTATCAGGCTCCTCTGTCCATGTGATTTTTCCAGGCAAGAATATTGGAGTGGGTTGCCATTTCTTCCTCCAGGGGATCTCTCTGATCCGAGGATTGAACTCGTGTCTACTGTGGCTCCTGCATTGGCAGGTAGTTTCTTTACCACTGAGCCACCAGGGAGGCCCCTAATTCTAAATGTAGTAACAGATAAAAACAAAGTCAAATGGCTAACAAAGGTTGATTTTGCTCATAAATGTTGATTTTGCTCATGTAAATCTAAAGTAGATAGGATAGCCATCTTCTATAATGTAGCTAAACCATCTGAAAATGTGAGCTCTCCAAGGACTCCGCAGGAAAAAAATGAGGGAAAGGTATGCTTAAATACCTCATCCTAGAAGTAATATACTTAATTTGAGTCACAGTCTATCAACTCGAACTAAACTATGGCCTCCCAATCAAATTTTGAGAGAGGCTTGGAATTGAAGACAAACAACTGGAATATTGTATAAGCACAAAATCCTTGCCACAAGTCATCACAGATCATTTCATCCCTTTTCCCCTAAATATAGAGCATACTCCTGAAGAAAAACAATTGAAAGTCCCATCAAGTCCAGAATCTCTAGATGTTTTTAACAGTCTATCAATCAGGCCTGAATAAGGTTTTGTCTAAAGACATGAATTACAAAGACAAGTCATCTCCTGAATCATCCACCCAGACACATACTGGTATAGGGAAAAATCAACTACAAATGAGGAGAACAGGAGGGACACACTAGTTACTGGTTTTCTCTGTGAACTTCTCCTACCTTTAGGTTTGGATGGCTCCTGGATTAGTCTCTCATATTGCTTTCTGTGAGAAATCCTGTCTTTCATTATCCTTCTTGGTCACATCTCAGATGGGGTGAATTGCCTACTCTGAAGGGTACAACAGCTTTCTCAGTGTATTTCTTGCTTGCTAAAGATTAGAGATTCAAGTGTATATTTAAGTCTTGAATGCTCAAAGTTATTGCAGACTAAGATACTCTTGTAATACTTTTCCATTAAATTTTCAGCTGTTGGATCTATTTCTTCTCTCAGTTCTATGTATCAGTAATCACATGTAAAAGTCATCTGGAGTCATATATAGTGTTCAGATCTTCTTTCTTTTCTTTCTTCCAATCTAGATTTCTACCAATCTAATGGAAGTTACTATGAAGCTATCGACAAGTTACTATGAAGCTATCGACAAGTTACTATGAAGCTACCCACAGTAGGTGGGAAGCCCATACACTTAATCTAACCTCTGTCCTAAGTCATCTCTTTTTAAAAACAATATATAAATTTACTTATTTTAATTGGAGGTTAATTACAATATTGTATTGGTTTTGCCATACATCAACATGAATCTGCCACAGGTATACACGTGTTCCCCATCCTGAACACCCCTCCCTCCTCCAACCCACACCATTCCTCTGGGTTGTCTCAGTGCACCAGCCCCAAGCATCCAGTATCATGTATCAAACCTGGACTGGTGATTCATTTCATATATGATATTATACATGTTTCAATGCCCTTCTCCAAAATCACCCCACCTTCTCCTTCTCCCACAGAGTCCAAAAGACTGTTCTATACATCTGTGTATCTTTTGCTGTCTTGCATACAGGGTTGTCGTTATCATCTTTTTAAACTCCATATATATGCATTAGTATACTGTATTGGTGTTTTTCTTTCTGGCTTACTTCAGTCTGTATAATAGGCTCCAGTTTCATCCATCTCATTAGAACTGATTTAAATGTATTCTTTGTAATGGCTGAGTAATACTCCATTGTGTATATGTACCACCGCTTTCTTATCCCTTCGTCTGCTGATGGACATCTAGGTTGCTTCCATGTCCTGGCTATTATAAACACTGCTGCGATGAACATTGGGGTACATGTGTCTCTTTCAATTCTGGTTTCCTTGGTGTGTATGCCCAGCAGTGGAATTGCTAGGTCATAAGGCAGTTCTATTTCCAGTTTTTTAAGGAATCTCCACACTGTTCTCCATAGTGGCTGTCCTAGTTTGCATTCCCACCAACAGTGTAAGAGGGGTCCCTTTTCTCCCACCCTCTCCAGCATTTATTGCTTGTAGACTTCTGGATTGCAGCCATTCTGACTGGTGTGAAATAGTACCTCACTGTGGTTTTGATTTGCATTTCTCTGATAATGAGTGATGTTGAGCATCTTTTCATGCATTTGTTAGCCATCTGTATGTCTTCTTTGGAGAAATGTCTATTTAGTTTTTGGCCCATTTTTTTGATTGGGTCGTTTATTTTTCTGGAATTGAGCTGCAGGAGTTGCTTGTATATTTTTGAGATTAGTTGTTTGTCAGTTGCTTCAGCTAAGTCATCATCTTCAACTAAGAGGTTTGGGCCTTTGTCTCAAAGCCTTTTTTAATTTCCTGTTTTGTTTTACTATTTGGGATTATAGAAGCAGACAGATTTTCCAAAGCCTTAAATTTCTGAACTCTTTATTCTCTCTTATTTTGCCTTGAAAACCAGCTACTTTGTTGAAAGTGAAAGTGAAGTAGCTCAGTCATGTCTGACTCTGTGATACGGTGGACTGTAGCCTACAAGGGTCCTCTCTCCATGGGATTCTCCAGGCAAGAATACTGGAGTGGGTTGCCATTTCCTTCTCCAGGGGATCTTCCCGACCCAGGGATCGAACCTGGGTCTCCCACATTGCAGTCAGACACTTTAACCTCTGAGCCACCAGGGGAGCTCCTACTTTGCTCCTCTTTTTTTCCGTAGGGTAACTTTCCAAACACAGTAGAGTACAACCAACACACAAAATCAGTACTCTGTTTTTCCCCTAAAGCCGTTAAGTTAGTAGACACACAGTTTGCCTTCCAAGTTATAACAGGGAAATGCTTTGCTACTACAAAACTTAGACTGCCAATTTTTCCCAATCTCTAACAGTTTTCATATGTGGTCACTAAATGAGGCCATATTTAAGGTTTTTCTTATGTATCAATTTCTGTATTTATCAGCATGATTAACCTTAATTTCTTCTATCTCTATAAACCCAGTAGCTTAGTGGAGTAAAGATTTATCCATTTCTCATCTAAGAACCAATGTGTGTCAGTGGTATCTTTTAAATATGCTAATGGAACACATGGCCTCCAAGATCTACAAGGGGGAAAAGAGAATGATACTCTTAATTGTTTTTCTCTGAAGTGATAAGTTTTACTTTTGCTCACAGTCAAGTAGGCAGAAGTAATCATATAATCCTTTAGTGCATGGGAAGCTGGACAATGCAGGGGGGTATATGGAATACGGGACTGGAATATAATCATATTGTGGCTTAGAATTAGAAAGTAAAACCAATATATTTGATTCAAAGCCTATTTTCTTTCCATCAAGCTATACTTACTTTCATTTGAATTTAACCTTCTTCCTCTCTATTCCTGGTAGTAAGAATATTAAAAATACTTAAAAAGCAATTTGAACTATTATACTGATACAAAATAAATTTTGTTTGCTTTCACTTTTAAATCCAGCAACAAACGTTTCTAGATTTACATGCATGAGTATGCTCTAATTACTCATCTGAAGTAATTTAGTTTATACTGTTTTATATCCTGGACTAAAATTCAGTCATTCCAGCAAACAATTTAGGAGGAAAAAAAAAAAAGCACTGATAGAACTGCCTAAAGCACAAGTGGATTGAAATCAGCAAGATATGATAAATTGGATGAATTTCGAAGAAAAATGTTGGAGGCAGAAAATGTAATGCGTTTCAATGGAAACCGTAAAATCTCCTTGAGAGTCTTCATTTCAGACTCATAAGTGGATTTAGAGAAAGACAAAGTACATAATGGAGATAAAATAACTAAAGATTGTATAAATCTGATCACAGGCACTTGGATATAATAATGACCCTCAAATAATTAATCCTCTGACCTTATATTCTGAATTGAAAATAGCAGTTTTGTTCTCAGAAATGTCTTTTATATAACAGCTGGCACTTTGTGAAAAATATCTGAATTTGCTTCTTCATAACTGCATCTGTATAAATTTTGTTGAAATAACTGCAAATGTCCCATCTTTCAGCTATACTTATAACAGAAGGTTAAGAAAACACTAACACATACTTGTAGGGTTGCAATGTCTGCTTGGTGTGCCATATCCCTTTAGTATAAATCAAGAAATTTATATTTTTAATTTCTAACAATGGAAAAAACTCAAAATACAAGATAGAATAAGTATTCCTGAAGCATATCTCTTTAAAATATCTGACATGGAGTATTTCATGAAGAAAAAATAAAATATTTGGTTAGGCAATTTAGAATAAAAACTAGAAGGGATAACAGGTTTAATTTAAATAAAACATATTTATTACAAGTTAATAACTAGAAAGAGGAATTTTGGATAATGTTTATGATAAAAATAATCAGTAGTTAAGCTGTCATGTGTAATTCGATTGATTCATTTGCTAATATAATTGAAACAATATAGTATATATCCTTAAGCATATGTTATAACTTCATAATTTACAGAAATTCTACTGACATATATAATATCATCTTTACCACTAATATACTAGCTTCATGAGGCTAGAGTTTTATATGCCTTATTTACTGTTGGATTTTGAATACCTAGAGCTGTTAACAATATATATGTAATACTAAAGTGTAGTTAAAAAAAACTAAGTGTAAGAAAATGATATCTAAATTTCAAAACCTGTTGGAGGTGTGGAAGAAGGAGTTAAAGTACTTGGACTGTGATCCATTCATTCTGTTTGTAAAGTGCCCAGGGGAAAGGAAAGAATACACATGATCTGATCTAATCCCCAAGTCAAATGGAACTCAAAAAAAAAAAAAAAAAAAAACGAAAGACAAATGATATTTTCTAGGAGGAAGAGATCTTATCTATCAAATGCCCTTAGCAGGATGATGCCTGGCTAAAGGACTGCTTATATTAAATAAACTCAGAATCTATAAGGTTACACTCTCTGGAGAAAGTCATAGAAACTATACAAGTTTCTGAAAAAATAAATCAGAAATATTTCATAATGTAAATAAACAATTGCCTCTGTGTGAGGCAAACTGATAAAACTCATAATAGAGATCTCATCTACTTTGCTGGGCCATAGGTGCAAGTTCTTCAAGGGAAAAAAACCCTGGAAAGCCATGTCTGATGTCCCAGACCTATCCCTGCCTCATTTGAACCTCACAATTATTTGTATCCTTGGAATTATTAGTAACATTTTAATTGGTCTATTGATGACAGAAACAGTATGACATTTAATTTATATAATCATATATTATTCAAATTAGAACATGTTCAAGATTTAAAGGCACCATTATTAATAATTATACCAAGACAGCAGGCACTAATAGAGATTTTACAGAGCAATAAGTACATGGTCATGGTACAAACAGCCATGGGTCATTCATTCACTAGTGTATTTGTTTATCTGGTAAATATTTTACAAGTTTTGGCTACTTGAAATATCACACTGAGAAAGTAAACAGGGAAATATGGCCCTATGTAGGAGTTAAAATACTCAGCATATATAAAATATGAATTATTCTGGCTGGCCTTACAGTAACAATATAAGGATTAGAAAAATCATAGTATGACATAATTATATGTCATTTCTAATTAAACATTAAAAAATCATATATTATCCTTATGGATAGTTTCCTTACCCACATTCTATTTATCCATTTACATACTTGTTGCCATGTAATTTGCCTTGCTCAGATAAATGTAAACTTCATTTATATATTGATTTAAGGTCTCTTAAGAGTACTCCATGTGGATATGATAAGCTGCCAAATGTTAAGGGAGACACAGAGACAAAAAAATCCACCGTTTTCAATAAATTCATACTTTGGCAAGGGGAAGATTGCTCAAAACAACCACAATAAAAAGTACAAATAGAGTGTTATGGAATGTACAAGATGAAGGCATTAATTGTTATTATTAAGGAGAACAAAAACTTAGTGTAGAAAACAAATGTAATTAAGGTACTGCAGAACAAGTGGTTTTCAAAAGGCAAAAAGGATGTATTTTCAGTTGGAGGAAAAACATAAGCACAGGCAAAATGTTATATTCTTGGAATTGTAAGCAGCACTTTATATGTAACTAGAACATAGACTTGGTAAAAATAATAAGCACTGAGATATCAGAGAATTTCTGGGAATATGTCCTCACAGGTTAAAATAAAACTATATCAAGAAGAAGATAACAAGCTGGACAAGAGATGCTACAAGAAGCAATATTAGAATAAGAATTTCAATTCATTGAACTTACCAAAAAAGGGGGAATAAAAACAATATAAAATAAAAGAAGAATGAGAAAGAATAGTAATAAAGTTTAGAAGTGAAAATCTTATGTAGGTGGATGATACAAATAGTAAAATGGATGTTATTAAAGAATAGTTCATGCGCTTGAAGATCAGACTGAACAATCTTCCGAAAGAATTCTAGGAAGGATGAAGAAATATAAAATTAAAAAGAAATGGAAAGATATAGAGAAGTAAAATTGCTGAGGTAACTGGTTTCCCAGAAGACAAGAAAAAGAAAAATGGAGAACAGAAAATATATAAACAAATAAATGTAAGATATGCTAAGTAAAAGGGAAAAAGAGTAAAATATACATATAACCATGTTTACTTTTAATTATATATATATATGTGTATATATGTGTGTGTGTGTGTGTATATAAAACCATATTATAGTAAAATTTAAGGACCAAAGTCAGACAACTTTAAAAGCCTCTAAAGGAACAAGAATAAAATGACATCACACTGCTTAGCAGCAACACTGAATGCAAGAAGACAATGCAGTGGCAGTTTGGAAGTACAGGCATAACTCAGAGATACTACAGGTTCAGTTCCAGACCACCATGATAAAGCAAGCATCATAATAAAGTGAGACACACAAAGTTTTGGTTTCCCAGTACATATAATATTATATTTACACTATAGTATAGTCTATTAAGTGTGCAAAAGTATCATGTTGAAAAATGTATATATCTTAGTTAAAAGTACTTTATTACTAAAAACTGCTAATCATTATCTGAGATTTCAGCAAGTCACAGGGGATCTTGCGCTGATGTTGATGGCTGTTGGCTGGAGGGTGGTGGTTGCTAAGGTCAGTGTGGCTGCGGCAATTAAAATAAGATGGTAATGAAATTTTACCTCTTCAATCTACTCTTCCTTTCACAATTTCTTTATAAAAGAATACTGAAGTGGTGTTGCCATGCCCTCCTCCAGGGGATCTTCCCAACCCAGGGATCGAACACAGGTCTCCCGCATTGTAGGAAGATGCTTTTTGTCAAAATTGAAGTCAATCCTCTGAAACCCTGCTGCTGCATTAGCCACTAAGTTTATGTAATATTCTAAATCCTTTTTGGTCATTTCCACCATCTTCACGGCATCTTTACCAGGTGTAGATTCCACCTCAATAAATCACTTTGCTCATCTGTAAGAAGCAACTCCTCATTTGTTCAAGTTTTATGCTAAGACTGAAGTGGTTCAGTGAAATCATTAGTTTCTACTTCTAATTCTTTTGCTATTTCCACAAAATCTGCAGTTACTTTCTCCCCTGAAGTCTTGAACCCTTCAAAGTCATTGAGGAGGGTTGGAAACAACTTCTTTCAAATGTCTATTAATGTTGGTATTTTGACCTCCTCCCATAAATCACAAGTGTCCTTAAGAGCATCTAGAATGGTAAATCCTTTCCAGGAGGTTTTCAATTTACTTTGAAAAGATCAATCAGAGGAATTGCTAACCAGTGTAGCTATAGCCTCACAAAATGTATTTCTGAAAATAAGACTTGAAAGTCAAAATTACTTCTTGATAAATGGACCACAGAATATTATGGCATCAGAGTGACATTAATCTCATTGTACATCTCAATCAGAACTATTGGATGACCAGTTGCACTGTCAATGAGTAGTAAAATTTTGAAAGCAATCTTTTTTTCCTTTTTAAGCAGTAGGTCTAAACAGTAGACTTAATATTCAGGAAACCATGTTATTGTCATCTAAGCTTTACTGTTCTAGTAATAGAACACAGAGATGATTTAAGGTTGCAACTCTAAGAATCCTAGGATTTTTAGGATGGTAAATAAGCATTGGCTTCAACTTAAAGTCCCTAACTGTGTTAGCCAATGATAAAAGAGTCATCCTGACCTTTGAATCCAAACATTGACTTTTCCTCGCCAGCTATGAAGGTCTTCAACAGCATCCTTTCCAATATAAGGCTGTTTTGTCTGCATTAGAAATCTGTTGTTATGTGTAGCCACTTTCATTAATTACCTTGGAAAGATCTTATGGATAACTTGTTACAGCTTCTAAATCAGTACTTGGCGATTCATCTTGCACTGAAATTTTACAGAGATGGCTTCTTTCCTTCAACCTCATAAACCAAAATGTGCTAGCTTCAAACTTTTCAATCCTGCGGCTTCCTCACCTATCTTGTCATGCACAAGATTGAAGAGAGTTAGAGTCTTGCTCTGGATTAAGCTTTGGCTTAAGGGGATGTTGTTATTGACTTGATTTTCTATCCAGACCACTAAAACTTTCTAAGTATCAGCAGTAAGGATGTTTCACTTTATTATACATGTGTTCACTGGAGTAGCATTTTTGGTGGTGGTGGTGGTTTAGTTGCTGAGTCATGTCCAAATCTTGGAAACCCCATGGACTGTAGCCCACTAGGCTCCTCTGTCCATGGGATTCTCCAAGCAAGAATACTGGAGTGGGTTGCCATTTCCTTCTCCAGTAGCATTTTTAATTCCCTTCAAAATGCATCCTTTGCATTTACAATTTGGCTAACTGGTGCAAAATGCCCAGCAAAATTTGTGATTCTCATTAAGCTTAATCATTTCTAGTTTTAGATTTTTTTAACTGATATATAAACGGTGGCAGTAAGGAGATACCCCTCGTCCAAGGTAAGGAGCACTGGCTGTGCTTTGCTGGAGGAGCCATGAAGAGATACCCCATGCCCAAGGTAAGAGAAACCCAAGTAAGATGGTAGGTGTTGCAAGAGGGCATCAGAGGGAAGACACACTGAAACCATACTCACAGAAAACTAGGCAATCTAATCACACTAGGACCATAGCCTTGTCTAACTCAATGAAACCAAGCCAATGCCTGCGGGGCAACCCAAGACGGGCGGGTCATGGTGGAGAAGGCTGACAGAACATGGTCCACTGGAGAAGGGAATGGCAAGCCATTTCAGTATTCTTGCCTTGAGAACCTCATGAAAGGTATGAAAAGGCAAAATGATAGAATACCAAAAGAGGAACTCCCCAGGTCATTTGGTGCCCAATATACTACTGGAGATCAGTGGAGAAATAACTCCAGAAAGAATGAAGGGATGGAGCCAAAGCAAAAACAATACCCAGTCGTGGATGTGACTGGTGATGAAGTAAGATCTGATGCTGTAAAGAGCAATATTGCATAGGAACCTGGAATGTCAGGTAAATGAATCAAGGCAAATTGGAAGTGGTCAAACAAGAGATGGCAAGAGTGAATGTCAACATTCTAGGAATCAGCAAACTAAAATGGACTGGAATGGGTGAATTTAACTCAGATGACCATTATATCTACTACTGCTGGCAGGAATCCCTCAGAGAAATGGAGTAGCCATCATGGTCAACAAAGAGTCTGAAATGCAGTACTTGGATGCAATCTCAAAAATGACAGAATGATCTCTATTCGTTTCCAAGGCAAACCATTCAACATCACAGTTATCCAAGTCTATGCCCCAACCAGTAATGCCAAAGAAGCTGAAGTTGAACAGTTTTATGAAGACCTACAAGACCTTTTAGAACTAACACACACACACACACAAAAACATGTCCTTTTCATTATAGGGGACTGGAATGCTAAAGTAGGAAGTCAAGAAACACGTGGAGTAACAGGCATTTGGCCTTGGACTGTGGAATGAAGCAGGGCAAAGACTAATAGAGTTTTGCCAAGAAAATGCACTGGTCATAGCAAACACCCTCTTCCAACAACACAAGAAAGACTCTACACATGGACATCACCACATGGTCAACACCAAAATCAGATTGATTATATTCTATGCAGCCAAAGATGGAGAAGCTCTATACAGTCAACAAAAACAAGACCAGGAGCTGACTGTGGCTCAGATCATTAACTCCTTATTACCAAATTCAGACTTAAATTGAAGAAAGTAGGGAAAACCACAAGACCATTCAGGTATGACCTAAATCAAATCCCTTATGATTATACAGTGGAAGTGAGAAATAGATTTAAGGGCCTAGATCCGATAGACAGAGTGCCTGATGAACTATGGACTGAGGTTCATGAAACTGTATAGGAGACAGGAATCAAGACCCTCCCCATGGAAAAGAAATGTAAAAAAGAAAAATGGCTGTCTGGGGAGGCCTTACAAATAGCTGTGAAAAGGAGAGGTGAAAAGCAAAGGAGAAAAGGAAAGATATAAGCATCTGAATGCAGAGTTGCAAAGAATAGCAAGAAGAGATAAGAAAGCCTTCTTCAGTGATCAATGCAAAGAAATAGAGGAAAAGAAGAGAATGAAAAGACTAGAGATCTCTTCAAGAAAATTAGAGATACCAAAGGGAACATTTTATGCAAAGATGGGCTCAGTAAAGGACAGAAATGGTATGGACCTAACAGAAGCAGAAGATATTAAGAAGAGGTGGCAAGAATACACAGAAGAACTGTACAAAAAGATCTTCATGAACCAGATAATCATGATGATGTGATCACTCATCTAGAGCCAGACATCTTGGAATGTGAAGTCAAGTGGGCCTTAGAAAGCATCACTACGAATAAAGCTAGTGGAGGTGATGAAATTCCAGTTGAGCTATTTCAAATCCTGAAAGATGATGCTGTGAAAGTGCTGCAATCAATATGCCAGCAAATTTGGAAAACTCAGCAGTGGCCACAGGACTGGAAAAGGTCAGCTTTCATTCCAATCCCAAAGAAAGGCAATGCCAAAGAATGCTCAAACTTCTGCACAATTGCACTCATCTCACATGCTAGTAAAGTAATGCCCAAAATTCTCCAAGTTAGGCTTCAACAATACGTGAACCAAGAGCTCTCTGATGTTCAAGCTGGCTTTAGAAAATGCAGAAGAACCAGAGATCAAATTGCCAACATCCGCTGGATCATGGGAAAACAAAAGAGTTCCAGAAAAACATCTATTTCTGCTTTATTGACTATGCCAAAGCCTTTGACTGTGAAGATCACAATAAACTGTGGAAAATTCTGAAAGAGATGGGAATACCAGACCACCTGACCTGCCTCTTGAGAAATCTGTATGCAGGTCAGGAAGCAACAGTTAGAATTGGACATGGAAAAACAGACTGGTTCCAAATAGGAAAGGGAGTACGTCAAGGCTGTATATTGTCACCCTGCTTATTTAACTTCTATGCAGAGTACATCATGAGCGCTGGGCTGGAAGAAACACAAGCTGGAATCAAGATTGCTGGGAGAAATATCAATCACCTCAGATATGCAAATGATACCACCCTTATGGCAGAAAGTGAAAAGGAAATAAAAACCTCTTGATGAAAGTGAAAGAGGAGAGTAAAATAGTTGGCTTAAAGCTCAACATTCAGAAAACAAAGATAATGGCATCTGGTCCCATCACTTCATGGGAAATAGATGGGGAAACAGTAGAAACAGCGGCAGACTTTTTTGGGGGGAGGGGGCTCCAAAATCACTGCAGATGGTGACTTCAGCCATGAAATTAAAAGACACTTACTCCTTGGAAGAAAAGTTATGACCAACCTAGATAGTATATTCAAAAGCAGAGACACTACTTTGCTCACTCAGGTCCATCTGGTCAAGGCTTTGGTTTTTCCTGTGGTCATGTATGGATGTGAGAGTTGGACTGTGAAGAAGGCTGAGCGCCGAAGAGTTGATGCTTTTGAACTGTGGTTTTGGAGAATACTTGAGAGTCCCTTGGACTGCAAGAAGATCCAACCGTCCATTCTGAGGAGATCAACCCTGGGATTTCTTTGGAAGGAATGATGCTGAAGTAAAACTCCAGTACTTTGGCCATCTCACAGGAATAGTTGACTCATTGGATAAGACTCTGATGCTGGGAGGGATTGGGGGCAGGAGGAGAAGGGGATGACTGAGGATGAGATGGCTGGATGGCCTCACGGACTCGATGGATGTGAGTCTGAGTGAACTCCGAGAGATGCTAATGAACAGGGAGGCATAGCGTGCTGCGATTCATGGGGTCGCAAAGAGTCGGACACGACTGAGTGACTGAACTGAACTGAACTGGAAATATAATTCACTTACAATGTTGTATTAGTTTCTGCTGTGTAGCAAAGTTATTCAGATGCTGCTGCTAAGTTGCTTCAGTTGTGTCTGACTCTTTGTGGCCCCATGGACTGTAGCCCACTACGCTCTTCTCTCCATGCAATTCTCCAGGCAAGAATACCGGAGTGAGTTGCCATTTCCTTCTCCCAGGGATCTTCCCTTCCCAGGGATCGAACCTACAGTTCTTATGACTCCTGCACTGGCAGACAGGTTCTTTACCACTACTACCATCTGGGAAGCCCCACAGATATCTTTTTCATATTCTGTTTAAAACTAATTAGAGTACACTTGCTTTACAATGTTTTGTTTCTGCTATACAGCAAAGTGAAACAGCTCTGGGTACGTGCATATCGCCTCTTTTCTGAGTAATGCATATATGTAGAATCTATAAAAGTGGCATACATGATCTTATTTGCAAAGCAGAAATAGACACAGATGTACAGAACAAACATATGAATACCAAAGGGGAAATAGGAGCTGGGATTAATTGGGAGATTGAGATTGATGCATATACACTGTTGATACTATGTATAAAATAGAGAACTAATGACAACCTACTCTACTCTAGCACCGGGAACTCTGTCAGTGCTCGGTGGTGACCTAAATCATTCCTAGCTATTGATTTATAGTTAGGAGATGTGTGAATCTTCCTTTACTTGAACATTTAGAGGCCACTGTAGGGTTATTAACTGGCCTAATTTCACTATTTTTGTGTCTCAAGGAATAAGGGAAGCTCAAAGAGAGGGGGGAGACACGAGTGAATGGCTGGTGAGTGGAGGAGTCAGAACACATATGACAGCTATTGATTAAGTTAGTCATTTTTATGGGCATGGTTTGTGGTGTCCCAAAGCAATTACAATAGCAACATCAAACACAATTACAAATCACCATAACAAATTTAATAATTACAAAGTTTGAAATACTGCAAGAATTACCAAAATATGAAACAGACACAAAGAGAGCAAATGTGGTTAGAAAAACAGTGCTTAGGAGACTTGCTTGATGTAGTTTTGCAATAAATCTTCAGTTGGTAAAAATGCATATTCACAAAATGGAAAAACAAAAACTGAGGTATGCTTGTATAGAAAGAAAATAATCTTAAACATAGGCTTAAAAATTTAGTCAACTTATTGTTCAAATGTGAGGTAAAAAATTAGTGTCTAGGATAAAACATGAAAGGTGTTCTACTATAGCTTCATGTAATAAATACTTTTGAAGAAAAGTGAGGTGAAGTTAAGAAATAAATCAAGGAGATGCTGCAAAAGATATGGAAAGTAAGGTCAGCAAATAATAAGATTTGGAGGGGGCTTCGGCATTGAGAGATTGTGTTCACCTATGGCTGATTCGTGTCAATGTATGGCAAAACAAATACAGTATTGTAATTAAAAAATAAATAAATTTAAAAAATAAATAAATAAAAAGATTTCAAAAGTAAAATCAAACAAAAATGACACAACTAAAACCTAGGTAATATTAGGACTGACTCCTGGACAAATCAAAAACATTACACAACTGGCAAAACATGAATATTGTTCACAGATAAATTAATAGGATGTATGAAAGTGAAAGTGATAGTCACTCAGTCCTGCATGACTTTTTGCAACACTATGGACAGTAATTCGCCAGGTTCCTCTGTCCATAGAATACTCCAGGCAAGAATACTGAATGGGTTACCATTTCCTTCTCCAGGGGATCTTCCTGACTGGAGGGACTGAACCTGGGTTTCTCACACTGCAGGCAGATTTCTTTCCATCTGAACCACCAGTATGATATGAATGTTAATTAAATTCCTGTTTTGATAACTGTGCTATGATTACATAAGATGGTAAAATCTGGGGAACAGGTGAAGGGTATTTAGGAATAATTTGTAATATATGTGCCTTTTCTGTAATTTGAAATTATTTCAAAATAATAAGTCAAAGGAAAGGAAAAGTATAGATATTTGTTTTATGAAAAACAAGAAAGTAAACAAGATTAGAACTGGAAAAAAAGCAGAAGCTAGAAATAGGCCCAGTTATCTCTCAATAAATACAGTAAAAATAAATGGACTAAAGAACTGGACCAGCAATTTCCTATTTTCATTTTTATATATATATATATATATATATGTATATATATATATATATAAATTCAAAATGAAAGGATGAAAAAGTATATATGGAAAATTTAAACTAAAATATAGTTGAGCATATATACTAACATCAGACAACAAAATACGAAGAAAAAAACATTATTAGGAACAGAGAAGGTAAATATATAATAATAAAAGGTTCAACTTACCAAAAATATCTATCAATTATAATCAGGTAGGTACTTAATAAATAACCTCAAAATGAGGAAAACAAAATTTGACAGAAATAAGGAGAAGCAAACAAATTCACAATTATAATGGAAGATTTCAATATATCTCTTTCAATTCTTGGTTAAGTAGACAAAAGAAAAATCAGCAGGCATAAGTAATCAGATAATAAAAATAGAATATTTGGATAACTGTGTAAAGTTTGATACAATGGACTCGAGAATTTGTCATAACTACTTTTTTTACAAATACCAAAGAGTAGGTATAAGCTGGGATTGAAAAAGGTTCTTATGAAAATCATGAAAGTTAAAAGATGCTGCTTCCTGTGGGATTGCAAAAGCACTCCTTTCACTCGGTACTCCTAGAATTGCTCATCTTTCATTTTAGAGGAAATGAATTAACTAGTGCAGAAAGGTTTGCATCACAAACACAATGGTATTACCTGATATTAACTAAATAGTAGAAAGAGACTGTCAAACTTCCTAATCTTTCAAACTAAGGTTTATTGAACTCACACTTGAATATGGTCAGAGAAAGGAATTATACCAGTCATTCTGAAAGGAAATCTTTATAGTAAAGAAAGGAGAAACGCTGCTCAGTAGAAAAGTATTTCTCATCCTATATCACTTTGACTATATATTTGATTGTGTTATTGTATAGAAATTGGTAGAATGGTTTAAGATAATCCTAAATATAAGGAAAGCAACAGAAAATACTACTTAGTAAAAAAAAATAAAAGTGATCTTTAATACTGAATTGATAAAATATTATGCAAAAAAAAATACTAAACTATTGAAGTAACATCAGTATAATTTCTAGCTGATTAAAACTGACCAATTTGTTAAAGCAAGTATAAGGTAATTGTCTGTGATCTAAATTTAAAAATATAGGGAGAAATGTCATTTTTACTCTAATTCCAATGTTTTTAGATAAGTATAATGATTTTAGATAAGTAAGATAATCTTTAACTCTCATGGCTTTTTTTAAACATCAGGAATATTAGAATAAATAGGAAATAATAGAATTTTATATAAAATGGGTGGTCCCACAATATTTGGAATGACAGAGGGAGTGACAGATTTTATTAGGCTTCATGGATTCAGATAGCTTAATCTAATACAACCATATTCTGATGCATATGATTTTAATTATTTCATAGTGATACATTTATGGTCCTCAGGAGGTATCATAGTGAAATAGAAAAGACATTAGACTTTGAATCAGGAAACAGCCTGGGAATAGCAAAGCTCTGGCACTTATGGATTATATGACCTTGAGTAAACTATCTTAGTTCTTTAAACTCACTTTCCTCATCTATAAAAGGGAAACAATAAATTAAATTAAATGTTACAATGTGACATTATCTGGGATGGTTAACACATTTTAATCTTCATGAACCACTGATGATGGCTACAAAAAGTATTCACTTGAGAGGGATGTCAATCAGAATTCAGCATAATTTATAACTGACATTTTCCAAGGGTTAAAACTCCCTGTCTCTGACAGAATATATGTTCCAAAACTTCATATTCCCTCCTTTTCACATTCTTATCTTCCCTTCTTTTCACATATCTAATATAAATTATGAATACTAGTCAGCTCAATTTAAAATATCAATGTTGATTTCAGATTAAAAAGAATAAGTTAAATTGTTTCAACATATTAAATTTTTGCTTTCTCCCCACAACTGAGTACCATAATAAAAATGAAAAAAAAACATGTAAAGACAATGAGAAAGAAAGAAAATAGCAGTGACATATAAAAAAATTGGAAGCAGGAAAGCAGATGAATAAAAGGTAATGGACAACAAATATTATAAAGCTGAAATTTACTGCAAGGAAACAGGAAGAAAGCTGATTCACAATACAGAATACTAAAAAGGCAGAGAATTGGAAACATGACTTAAATAATTGTTTTAAAGGCATAATTATGTCAACAGAACTTTTGGCAACCATATGTAACCAAGTGACTCTTCCATTCCTTTGTAGGAGATGGGAGATGAAAGATTCATTTTGCAGAGAAGTTAAACTAGAGAGATTCTATATTCAGGGACGTAAGTACAGCTAAGGATTCAGGGGTACCTGACTGCAAAATTGGGGAATGAAGGTCCTCATACCAAGTTTTGAAGAGAACTCAGAGCTCTATGGTGACCTAAATGGGAAGAGAATACAAAAAGAGGGGCCATATGTGTAAGTATGGCTGATGTACTATGTTGTACAGCAGAAATTGACACAGAAGTCTAAGGAAACTATACTCCAATATAAAAACATCAAATCTTTGTGATATTAGTATTCTAAGACAAGGAGAATAAATTGCATCTATTAACTAAATTGCACCTATTAAGAACTGTACAAAAAGATCTTCATGACCCAGATAATCATGATGGTGTGCACTCAGCTAGAGCCAGACATCCTGGAATGTGAAGTCAAGTGGGCCTTAGAAAGCATCACTGCAAACAAAGCTAGTGGAGGTGATGGAATTCCAGTTGAGCTGTTTCAAACTCTGAAAGATGATGCTGTGAAAGTGCCACAATCAACATGCCAGAAAATTTGGAAAACTCAGCAGTGGCCACAGGACTGGAAAAGGTCAGTTTTCATTCCAATCCCAAAGAAAGGCAATGCCAAAGAATACTCAAACTACTGCACAATTGCACTCATCTCACAATTCACATTGCACTCATGCTCAAAATTCTCCAAGCCAGGCTTCAGCAGTTCTTGAACTGTGAACTTCCAGATGTTCAAGCTGGTTTTAGAAAAGGCAGAAGAACCAGAGATCAAATTGCCAACATCCACTGGATTATCGAAAAAGCAAGAGAGTTCCAGAAAAACATCTATTTCTGCTTTATTGACTATGCCAAAGCCTTGACCGTGTGCACCAAAATAAACTGTAGAAAATTCTGACAGAGACAGGAATGCCACACCACCTGATCTGCCTCTTAAAGAAACCTATATGCAGGTCAGGAATCAACCGTTAGAGCTGGACATGGAACCATAGACTGTTTCAAATAGGAAAAGGAGTATGTCAAGGCTGTATACTGTCACCCTGCTTATTTAACTTCTATGCGGAGTACATCATGAGAAACGCTGGGCTAGAGGAAGCACAAGCTGGAATCAAGATTGCTGGGAGAAATATCAATCACCTCAGATATGCAGATGACACCACCCTTATGGCATAAATTGAAGAGGAAATAAAAAGCCTCTTGATGAAAGTGAAACAGGAGAGTGAAAAAGTTGGCTTAAAGTTCAACATTCAGAAAATAAAGATCATGGCATCTGGTCCCATCACGTCATGGGAAATAGATGGGGAAACAGTGGAAACAGTGTCAGGCTTTATTTTGGGGGCTCCAAAATCACTGCAGATGGTGACTGCAGCCATGAAATTAAGATGCTTACTCCTTGGAAGAAAAGTTATGAGCAACCTAGATAGCATATTGAAAAGCAAAGACATTACTTTGCCAACAAAGGTCTGTCTAGTCAAGGCTATGGTTTTTCCAGTAGTCATTTATGGATGTGAGTGTTGGAATGTGAAGAAAACTGAGTGCTGAAGAATTGATGCTTTTGAACTGTGGTGTTGGAGAAAACTCTTGAGAGTCCCTTGGACTGCAAGGAGATCCAACCAGTCCATTCTGAAAGAGATCAACCTTGGGATTTCTTTGGAAGGAATGATGCTAAAGCTGAAACTCCAGGACTTTGGCCACCTCACTCGAAGAGTTGAGTCATTGGAAAAGTCCCTGGGAGGGATTGGAGGCAGGAAGAGAAGGGGATGGCAGAGGATGAGATGGCTGGATGACATCACCGACTCAATGGAGATGAGTCTGAGTTAACTCTGGGAGTTGGTGATGGACAGGGAGGCCTGGCCTGCTGCAGTTTACGAGGTGGAAAAGAGTTGGACATGACTGAGCAACTGAACTGACCTGAACTGAACTGATTCCTTTCCCAGTGTGGTGAAGCAGAGTCAGGAGAAATCAACCTTTGTCAGTTCTCTTACTTACGATGGAAGGAACAGAATAGAATTTGTTTGGAATGTTCTAGCTTGTTTTGGGGCTGCCTGATTGACTAGTTTGTCTCTCACCTAACCCAAAGATCAGAAGAGAAATGGAAATAAAGATTCCAGGCTAGAAACCAAAGAAACAGTGGTGAACACTGTAAAAACTGCAGGGAACTGCTGATCCACAGACCCTAGGGGAAAGCAGTGTGGACTCATGAAATACAAATTGAAAATCTGAGATCCCAAAGTAAAGCTGGGTAGAAGCTCTTTGGGAAATCAAGACATTTCACCTGGGGACATAAAACAAAAATAAACAAATGGGACCTAATTAAACTTAAAAGCTTTTGCACAGCAAAGGAAACCATAAAACAAAAAGGCCTATAGGATCAGAGAAAATATTAGCAAATGATGTAACTCACAAGAGATTAATCTCAAATTAATATATACAAACAGCTCATACAACTCAATAAACAAACAAACAAGTAAAACAATCCAATAAAAAATGGATAGAACAGAGAAATGGCTGGTTTCAGAGGCTGAGTACAGCTGGAGGAGGTTATGGAGGGGGAAGATTCTGCACTTTGGTGTAAATTTCACTTGATCAGGGATCATTTCTCAGACTCAAGTTAGAAGTGAGAGTTCAGATAAGTGAGGTCCCCATTGCTGCTTTGAACACTTCAGAAGGGGAGAATGGATTCATTAGAGGTGAAAGAGAAGTTTGCTATGAGTCAAAGAAAATAATAAAAAGGTCCAGCACTAGGGCTCCCGCTCCTTCTCCTACCAAGTGCAAAGATCACTCTGATAAAACTCCAAAGATCACTCTAGAGATAAAGTGAGCACCAAGGAGTCAGGAGAAAAGGATCAGGACTGGTATGAAGCTCAAAAATGGTGCAGTGCTTCCAGTGGCAGCAGCAGCACCAGGTCTCAGTTGGCTCCATCTCCAGTTTGGGCCCCAGCACGGGCTCCAGCAGCAGCTCCAGCTCATCCTCAGCATCCAGCCTCTCAGAAGTTTCAGCATAGCCTGCATCTCCAGCTCCAGCAGCATCTCTTGCCCTCAGAGTCCTTCTCAGGGCAAATATGACAACAGGTGGGGCTCTCCCTCCAAATTCAAAACCTCCCCAAAGAGAAGAAAATGAAAGAAAAGGCCGAAACCTTCCCCCAAACCCACCAAAATGCACATCAGGAGGCTCATGAATGTGACCAAGGATCACGTCATGCAGACACACTCCAGCTCTGGGAAAATTAATGATTGACAGTCTGTGGGAAGGATGCACCCCTATCTGTCTAAAGACAGCACATAAATGGAGTTTGAGAATCCAGATGAGGTGGAAAAGGCACTGAAACACATGGATGGAGGACAAATCGATGGTCAGGAGAGCACTGCCACCACTCTGCCGGTCCCCTGGCCTCGGCCAGCTCCACTGGCAACTCCAGCCAGTCCTCTCAGGAGAATGCTACTGCCACCTCCCACATGGCACAGGTCACTCCCACGGATGAGGAGAAGGCCGCTTTCCCCTTGGCACAGGGCCTCTTTGCAAAGGCGAGCCTGCTCCCCTGTGGCCCGCCAAAGGAGCCACTCCAGCTCCAACTCTTCCTATAAGCAGGGCCACTGAAGTCCTGCCCCTGTGAGTTGTATCCCATCCAACACACTGCTGTCACTTTTCTAGCCAAAGGAGTATTGCCAGGAAAGAAATCCCTCACTTGGGGGCAGGCTTCGAAGGTGAAGCAACCAACTGAGATATTTCCTCTGTCAGCATGATTCGGGTTGCAGGCATGTTGTTGGTTTGGGGTTGTGCTTATAAGGATCACCTCTAGTTTTATGACTAGAAAGATTCCACACTTCTAGTTCCTGAGAGTCAGTTTAGCAGCAAAGTCAGCAGGGATGAACAAAGGGCTTCAAATGGTGTTACAGCTCCAGGTGGGAGCTTGTTTTGCCATTCCACAGATGATCTGGGGCCCCTCTGGTGGTCTGGTCAGGCCCTAACCGGCTGGCCTGCAGAGTCCTACAGGAAAGGGAATGCTTTTACACAATTGCCTTTCCTGTTAGCCTGACCCTGTTTCCCTGCTTGAGTCCTCTGATCTCTAGGGTCAAATACTACCTGTTGTCTGCCCAAAATGATTCTTTTCACATGTACTCGTGTATACACATGTGTGCACACAAACACACCCACATCTCCCTTTCTTTCCCAAATGGTGAGTAAGTTGAAAACCAGCTTGACAAGACCCCCTGTGGTTTTGGTATTCATGGAGGTTGTGCAAGTTACCTTGGCAACATGTACATTCTTTTCTGGCTTTTCTTGTACAGTCAGAATGATTAATTTTCTGAGTTTTTTAACTTTGCAGCATTTTAGATAATGCTGTGTTTCCATTTTGTTGTGTAGAATAAAATAATTGTGTTGAATAAACCTAGGATTAGAGTGCAAAAAAAAAAATGGGTAGAAGATCTAAATAGACATTTCTCCAAAGAGTACATACAGATGGCCATATGGTACCTAAAAAGATAGTCAACATTGCCAATTATTAGAGAAGTTCAAATCAAAACTACAGTTAGGTATCATCACACACCAGTCACAATAGCCAACATAAAAAATGTCTATAAATAATAAATGCTGAAGATGGTGTTGAGAAAAAACAAACCACTACATTGCTTATGGGAATGTAAACTGGTAAAACCACGATGAATAGTATGGAAGATCCTTAAAAACTAAAAATAGAGCTACTATATGATGCCACAATCCCATTCCTAGGCATATATCTGGAGAAAGACAATCTGAAAAAGATACATCCAACCCAATGTTCATCGAAGTACTATTTAAAATTGTCATGACATGGAAGCAACTTAAGTGTTCATCAATAGATGAACTGAAAAGTAGATGTGGCATGTATATTATATATATATATATATATATATATATATATACACACACACATATATATAGAATACTATATATAATGTAATATTATTAAGTCATAAAAAAGAATAGAGTAATGTGATTTGTAGCAAAATGGATGGACCTAGAGATTATCATAAATGAAGCAAGCCAGGCAAAGAAAGGCAAACAGCAAATGATATCACTTATACATGGAATCTAAAAAACTGACACAAATGAACTCATCTAGGAAACAGAAATAGATTCACAGACATAGAAAACAAATTTAAGGTTACCAAAGGGAAAAGGGTGGGAGAGGTGGGATTCACTGACCCAGACAGGATGCATGTCCAGAAAAGACCCAAGAAAACCTTAAGTATATTCACCTTGGGTTAAACTCAAGTTTAACGGGTTCACTAACTAGTAAGAGGGAGAAGGCAATGGCACCCCACTCCAGTACTCTTGCCTGGAAAATCCCATGGATGGAGGAGCCTGGTAGGCTGCAGTCCATGGGGTCATGAAGACTCAGACACGACTGAGCGACTTCACTTTCACTTTTCACTTTCATGCATTGGAGAAGGAAATGGCAACGCACTCCAGTGTTCTTGCCTGGAGAATCCCAGGAATGGAGGAATCTGGTGGGCTGCCATCTATGGCATAGCACAGAGTGGGACACGACTGAAGCAACTTAGCAGCAGCAGTAGCAACTAGTAAGAGATTTCCATGCAAGTCTGCAAAGATTGGAACATGTGACTATTTTACAAATATCATATTTTCAACAAGGCATACAAAGGAAATGGGGAAACAAGGCCAATTCAAAGGACAAAAATAAATACCCAGAAACTTTCCCCAAAGAAACATTCAAATCAGCTTTATTGGACAAAAGTTTTAAAACAATACTTTTTAAATTTTCTCGAAGATATAAAGGAAAATATAGACAAAGAGAAAAGGAAATAAGGAAAATAATCCATGAATAAAATATCAATGAAGGCATAGAAATAATCAAAGAAACAGAATGGGGTGGGGGCAGAAAAATAAGACAACCAAACTGAAAAGTTTACTGTGCAGTGCTTAGTCATTCAGTCTTGTCTGACTCTTTGTAAGCCTATGGACTATAGCCCGCCAGGCTCCTCTGTGCATGGAGAATCCCCAGGCAAGAATACTGGAATGCATTGCCAGTCCCTTTTCCAGGAAATCTTCCCATCCCAGAGTCTGACCTCAGGTCTCCTGCATTGCAGGTGGATTCTTTACCATCTGAAGCCAGCAGGAAAGCCCAAAAAGTTCACGAGAAGGGTTCAAAAATAGACCTTTAAAAAAAAAAGCAGAATCAGCAAAATTTAAAGATGTCATTTGAAATAATTGAGCCTGAGGAACAAAATGAAAAGAGAATGAAGATAAGTGAACAGAGACTAGGAAACTTACAAATTCCCATAAAATATTCTAATATATTCATTACGGAATTCCCAGAAAAAGAAGAGAGAGAAGGAGCAGAAAGGTTATTTGAAGAAAAATTGGCTGAACTCTCAAATTTGAGGAAATACATGAATTTGCAAATCAAAGAAGCACTATGAATCCCAAGGAAGATAAACAAAATGAGACTCATATTGAAAGACAGAGTAAAAAAACTGTCAAAAGTCCCAAATGAGGTGAGAAATTTGAAAGCCAAAGAGAAAGTGAGTCATCACATACAAAGGATTTTCAATAAGACAACCAGCAAATGCATCAGCAGAAACTTTAGAATCAAGAAGGAAGTGGAATGATATATTTAAAATGCTGAAATTAAAAAAAAAGGTGTCCATTGAGAAGTTTATATTTAGTAAAAACTACCTTTGATAGTCAATTTTATATGACAGTTTAGGCCATGGTACTTAGATGTTTGGTCACACATTATTCCAGATGTTTCTGTGAAGGTAAATTTTGGACTATATTAACACTTAACCAGTAGACCTTGAGTAAGGATATTCTATAATAAAATAAAGACATGAAAGATATTATATAATAAAGATGTTATATAACAAAATAAAGGCATTACATAAAAGAGGGTGAGTTAATCAACAAAACATAATAATTATGAACACACATGATGCACAAAATATATGATGCAAACATTTTCAGAATTGAAAGCAGACATAAACATCTCTGCAATAAATGGTAGGAGACTTCAGTGCCTCACTTTCAATACAGGATAGAACAACAGAGAGATCAAACAGTAAACAGAAGATTCAAACAAAACTATAGATCAGTTGGACCTAACAGACATATGCAAAATACTCGGTCAACCACAGCAGAATATACATTTTTCTCAAGTGTATATGGGACATAATCCAGGATACACAATATTTTAGGCCATAACACAAGTTTTAAAAAATGTTAAAGTACTGAAATCATACCAAATGTATTTTGAAATCATAAGGGAATGAAAAAAACAACAGCATAAGGAAAATGGAAAATTCATAAATTTGTGACCATTAAATGGCATACTCTTAAAGAGCCAATAAGTCAGAGAAGAAATCACAATGGAAAGTTTAAAATACCTTGAGGCAAATAAAAATGCATGCACAGGATACTGAAACTTATGGGATGCAGCAAAATTAGTGCCAAGAAGCAAGAATAAAGTGTACAGTGATCACATTACAGAAAGAGAAAGATTGGAAGTTAACAAACTATATAGCTTATGGAATTAAAAAGAAGAATGAACTAAACTCAAAGCTAGCAGAAAAAAAGGAAATAATAAATACTAGCAATGGCACCCCACTCCAGTGCTCTTGCCTGGAAAATTCCATGGATGGAGGAGCCTGGTAGGCTGCAGTCCATGGGGTCATGAAGAGTCGGACACAACTGAGCGACTTCACTTTGGCTTTTCACTTTCATGTATTGGAGAAGGAAATGGCAACACACTCTAGTGTCCTTGCCTGGAGAATCCCAGGGATGGGGGAGCCTGGTGGGCTGCCATCTATGGGGTCACACAGAGTTGGACAGGACTGAAGCGACTTAGTAGCAGCAGCAGCAGGTGCAGCAGCATAGAAATAACAAAACAGAATTATAAAAACAACAGAAAAAACACAGAAAACAGGATTTGCTTCTTCAAAAGGTAAGCAAAGTTGGCAAAACTTTATCTAGAAAGACTAAGAGAAAAACATAGATAAAGATCAAATAGCTAAAATCAGAAATCAAAGGGGACTAATCAATATTACAAAAATAAAAAATATTATGAGTACTATAAACAATTATTTTCCTGGAGAAGAAAATGGCAACCCACTCCAGTATTCTTGCCTGGAGAATCCCATGGACAGAAAAGCCTAGTAGTTTATAGTCCACAGGGGTCACAAAGAGTCGGACACGATATTCAAATAAATTGGAAAACTTAGAAGAAATGGTCAAATTCCTAGAAATATGAACCTACAAACACTGAATCATGAAGAAACAGAAATTCTAAATGTATTTATAATTCACAAGGAGATTGAATAATAATCAAAGACATCCTAACATTTTCCCAAAGAAAGCTGAAGACCAGATGGCTCCCTTAGTGAAGAAGAATGAACAACAATACTTCTCAAATTTTTCCAAAAAATTGAAGAGGAAGGATTATATCCTAACTCCTATGAGGTTATATTAGCTTGATACCAAAGCTAGACAAAGAATCTATAAATAATGAAAATGAATATACTTTATGAATATTGATATAAAAATCCTCAACAAAATTCAATTAAATAGCATATTAAAAATATTACACACTGAGACCAAGTGGGAATTATTCTTGAAATCCAAAAAATGGTACAATATAGGAAAATCATAATATACATTAACAGAATGAATTAAAAAAACAATTATCTCAATCAATGCAGAATTAAAAAATGGCAAAATTCAACAAATTTTGATGATAAAAAATACCCAACAAACAGGCAACAGAAGGAAACTATCTTGCTTGCTAAGTGGCTCAGTGATAAAGAATCTGTCTGTCAATGCAGGAGACACACAACAGTTGGGTTCTATTCCTGGGTTGGGAATATCCCCTGGAGGAGGAAACCCACTGCAATATTCTTGCCTGAAAAATCCCACAGACAGAGAAGCATGGGGTCACAAAGTGGCAGACATCACTGAGAACACATGCACACACACACCTCAACATACATTAATATAGGAAAATAACATTATTTTGCTGGCAAAGGTCTGTCTAGTCAAAGTTATGGTTTTTCTAGTAGTCATGTATAAATGTGAGAGTTGGACTATAAAGAAAGCTGAGTGCCGAAGAATCGGTGCTTTTGAACTGTAGTGTTGGAGAAGACTCCTGAGAGTTCCTTGGACTGCAAGGAGAGCAAACCAATCAATCCTAAAGGAAATCAATCCTGAATATTCATCAGAAGGACTGATGCTGAAGCTGAAGCTCCAGTACTTAGGCTACCTGATGTGAAGAACTAACTCATTGGAAAAGACCCTGATGCTGGGAAAGACTGAAAGTAGGAGAAGGGGATGACAGAGGATGAGATGGTTGGATGACATCACCGACTTGATGGAAATGAGTTTGAGCAAGCTCTGGGAGTTGGTGATGGACAGGGAAGCCTGGTGTGCTGCAGTCCATGGGGTCACAAAAAGTTGGACATGACTGAGCGACTGGACTGAACTGGACTGAGGGTAATAACAAGGTCTTCCCTGTTGGTTCAGTGGTAAAGAATCCACCTGTCAATGCAGGAGATGCAAGTTTGATCCCTGGTTTAGGAAGATCAGCTGGAGAAGGAAATAGCCACTCACTCCAGTATTCTTGCCTGAAAAATCTCATGGACAGTGGAGCCTGATGGGCTACACTCCAAGGGGTCACAGTCAGACATGATGGAGCATGCATGTATGCACAAACCTCAACATAATTCACATCATATGGGAAAATAACAAGGGCTTCCCTGGTGGCTCAGTGGTAAAGAATCCACCTGCCAATGCAGGAGAAGCAGTTTGACTCCTGGGTTGGAAGATCCCCTGGAGAAGGAAAAATCCACCCACCCTAGTATTCTTGCCTGGGAAATCCTATGGACAAATGATCCTGATGTGCTACAGTCCACTGAGTCACAAAAGAGTCAGATGAAACTTAGCAAATGAAAATAACAAGAAAATAACCCACTTAACATCACAGTCAGTGTAAAATACTGAAAAATTTTCCTCTAAGATCATGAATAAGACAAGGATGTCTACTTTTGTCTCTTGTATTTAATATAGTACTAGAAGTCCTAGCCAGACCATTTAGGCAAAGAAATGAATTAAAAGACATGCAAATTAGGTAGAAATAAAATTATCTCTTCATAGAGGACATGATCTGATATTTAGAAAAATCTTGAATATTTTAAACACACACACACACACTGACATGCCCCCAACACTGTCAGAATTAATAGACAAATTCAGCAAAATTACAGAATACAAGCCAATACACAAGTATCTTTTGTTTTTTTACACATTCTCAAATAATCCAAAAGGAAATTAAGAAAATCCCATTTATAATAGTATCAAGAAGACTACCATACATAGAATAAACTTAACCAAAGAAGTGAGGAAACTGTACATTGAAACCTTAATGCATTGCTGAAAGAAATTAAATATGACACAAGTAAGTGGAAAGATATCCTGTGTTTATGAACTTGAAGACTTAATATTGTTAGGCTACTATTCAAAGTAATCTACAAATTCAATGCAATCCATATAAAAATCCACTTTTTCTCACACATAAGCCCCCATTTTAAAACTTACTGCAAAGCTTTGGTAATCAAAACAGCATGGCTCTGATATAAAGACAGACACACAAATCAAGGGGAACAGAATAAGAGTCCAAATGTAAACCCCTGCAGGTATGGTCAAATGACTTTCAACATGGGTATCAAAACCACTCAATGGGGAAAGGACAACCTTTCAACAAAAGGTTGGAAAAACTGCATTCCATATGCAAAAAAGTGAAACTGGACCCTTACTTTGCATCGTATGCAAAATTAACCCCACATGGATCAACAGTCTAAATATAAGGACTAAAACTATAAAATTCTTAGAGGAAGACACAGGGCAATAAACTTCATGACAGGATTTTGAATGATTTCTTTGTTATAACACCAAAATCACATACAACACACACAAAAACAAATAGCCCAGGCAGAGGATGTATGTTTATGTACAGCTAATTCACACTGTTGTACAGCAGAAACTAACATACCATTGCAAAATAATTATATACCAAAACAATCTAAATACCTCAACTTCTTTAAAATTTTGTGAATCAAAAGTAGGCAATCCACATAATGGGGGAAAATATTTGCATATTATGTATCCAAAAGGGATATATATATATATATATATATATACATATACATAAATCATATAACTCAACAACAAATATCAAAAAACTAACAAGGAAATGGGCAAATGATGGGAATAGATATTTTTCCAAAGATGATACACAAATAATAAACACAATAAAAATGCTCAACATCACTAATGATAATGGAAAAGCAAACCAAAACCACAGTGAGATATGACCTCACAACCACTAGAATGGCAGTAACAACAGCAACAGAAAATAACACCTGTTGGTCAGTACATGGAAAAATTGGAATTCCTGTGCACTAATATTGAGAATGTAGAGTGGTATAATCATTGTGGAAAAAAGTATGGTAGTTGCTCAAAAAAATAAAATAAAATTATATCATCCAGAAATTTCACTTCTGGTTATACACACAAAACAACTGAAAATAGGGTTTCAAAGAGATATCTGTACATACACGTTCATAGAGGATTATTCACAACAGCTAAAAGGTAAAAGCAACCCAAGTACCAACTGACAAATGAATGGATAAAAACATGGTACCTAGTTATAATGGAACATTATTCAATCTTAAAAGAAAAACAATTTTGTTACAACATGGGTGAACTTTAAAGATATTATGCTAATTAAAATAAGCCAGTAAATAAAGGGCAAACATTGTATAATTCCATTTATATAAAAATACCTGTAGTAATCATACTCATAGTAATTCTAGAGACAGAAAGTAGAATGGTGATTTCCAGAAAAGGAGAGGATGGGAGGAATGGAAGTTAGTGTTCAATGGGTATAACATTCCACTTGAAAGAGTTTATAAAAAGCTGCTGCAGATAGATGGTCATGATGGTTGTACAGCAATATAAATATGTTTAATGTACAGTTAAGATGGTTACAATGGTATGTTCTGTTTTATACTTAATATATGTATTATCTTAAATAAGAGAAATACTGACAAATGAAGGATATAAATTTTCAGATTGAAAAGTCACAATAAATTGAATCAAAAGAAAATCTTCGCCAGCAAACAAATATCTGAGCCAAATCACTGTGAAACTGCAGAATAATTGGTACAGAGATAAACTGCTAAATGTTTCTAGTCAGAAAAAAAAAAAAAAAACACAGAACTTCACACACATCAGAATGAGAACAACATGGCAATGGACTTCTCAAAGGTAACACTGGAAGCTAGAAGACAATGAAGCAATTCTGAGAAAACTATGAAGACTCTGCACAGTTAAATCATCAATTAAATAATTCTATGGAAGTAGGAGCCTGGTGGGCTGCGGTCCATGGGGTCGCAAAGAATCTGACACAGCTGAGCAATTTCACTTTCACTTTTCACTTTCATGCACTGCAGAAGGAAATGACAACCCACTCCAGTGTTCTTCCCTGGAGAATCCCAGGGATGGCGGAGCATGGTTGGCTGCCATCTCTGGGGTCGCACAGAGTCAGACACGACTGAAGGAGTTAGCAGTAGCAATAGCAGCATAAAAATAGTAGGCTTTTAAGCTTTTAAAATTACTTCTAATGTATAATTTCTCTGTAAACTGGTAAGAAAGTATTGTATTAATATAAGAAAATAAACCAAGAAAAAAGATATAGAACCCTGTAAACAGGTCATAACACAGTATATGAAACAAATGAATTCTCATGATCACAATACTAAATGAATGCACCAAGATGAAGTGATGTACCAAGATGACAGCTGTTAAAAACGAGTTTAGAAAGCAATTAGTCCTGATTAAATTAGCAAATTAAGGTCTCAAGCAGAAGTATATTGAAAAAATATACATGCTTGGATGTGCTTGGTGAGAGTTGACTCTTACGAGGTTTCCAAACAAGTTTTTAAATAACAGTATAATTAAAAGACTCTTAGTCTTTGGAAGGAAAGTTATGACCAACCTAGATAGTATATTCAAAAGCAGAGACATTACTTTGCCGACGAAGGTCCATCTAGTCAAGGCTATGGTTTTTCCAATGGTCATGTATGGTTGTGAGACTTGGACTATGAAGAAGGCTGAGAGCCAAAGAATTGATGCTTTTGAACTGTGGTGTTGGAGAAGACTCTTAGAGTCCCTTGGACTGCAAGGAGATCCAACCAGCCCATTCTGAAGGAGATCAGCCCTGGGATTTCTTTGGAAAAATGATGCTGAAGCTGAAACTCCAGTACTTTGGCCACCTCATGCGAAGAGTTGACTCACTGGAAAAGACTTTGATGCTGGGAGGGATTGGGGGCAGGAGGAGAAGGGGACAACCGAGGATGAGATGGCTGGATGGCATCACTGACTCGATGAATGTGAGTCTGAGTGAACTTTGGGAGTTGGTGATGGACAGGGAGGCCTGGCGGGCTGCAATTCATGGGGTCGCGAAGAGTCGGACACGACTGAGCGACTGAACTGAACTGATAAGGCAAAAATAGCCTCGTATATTGTGTGACTCAGCTGTAAGTAGTTATTTATATAGCCGTAATAATTAAAGTGTTAATTATTAATTAATCCACAAATAGTGATAATATGATTCTATTAGGAGAAAAGGGGAGGGAATATGTTAAGAATTTGTATTAGGGAGGATTTATAAGTAATTAAATCTCCATCAATCACAGTAGAAATTGCATACAAAATCTAAAATTAAAAAAGAAATTTTAAAACAATAAATATATAACTTGGAAATATGACAGTGAGTAACAGAAGAGTCATCAAAAATTATTAAAGATTATTGCTCTGGAAAGCAACAAAAGTAAGTAGGAGGGCATGGAGCATGGGACTACTATATGTCCTTCATTTCATTTTGGCTTGTAAACCTAGGATTTAAATAATTGGATTAAAATAACATTACTTTTAAATAAAAGATGCAGAGCTTTAGGAAATATATAAAGTCATGAACTTAATAGAGAAGTGATGAAATGACAAACAAAGCCACTGACAAATAAGAATATGGTAGAGTGTGATGAGTTCACGTACACAGAAGACAAAAAAACAGGAAGGATAAAGATACCACCATGAACTTTTAAAAAGAAAAATAATCAAATATTTAAGAATTAAAAGGATGGATGGAGGGAAAAATGGGAAGTTAGGTTTAGATATTATACATATCCAGTTATACAAGATGAGAAAGTCAGAAGGATCTGCTGTGCCGATAGCTAAATATATTGTACACTTAAAAATCTGTTAAGAGGGTAAGCCTAATGCTAAGTGGTCTTATCATAATACTTTTAAAGAGTTTAAGAGAAAATTAGAAATGGTCAAACAGGAGAAGGCAAGACTGAACGTGGACATTTTATGAATCAGCGAACTAAAATGGACTGAAATGGGTGAATTTAAATCAGATGACCATTATATCTATTACTGTGGGCAGGAATCCCAGAAGAAATGGAGTAGCCATCATAGTCAACAAGAGTCCAAAATGAGATACTTGAATGCAGTCTCAAAAATGACAGAATGATCTCTGTTCGTTTCCAAGGCAAACCATTCAGTATCACAGTAATCCAAGTCTATGTCCCGATCAGTAACACTGAAGAAGCTTAAGATGAACAGTTCTATGAATACCTACAAGACCTTTCAGAGCTAACATGAAAAAGAGATGTCCTTTTCATTACAGGGGACAGGGATGCAAAAGTAGGAAGTCAAGAAACACCTGTTCAGTTCAGTTCAGTCGCTCTGTTGTGTCCGACACTTTGCAACCCCATGAATAGCAGATGCCAGGCCTCCCTGTCCATCACCAACTCCTAGAGTTCACTCAGATTCACGTTCGAGTCAGTGATGCCATCCAGCCATCTCATCCTCTGTCATCCCCTTCTCCTCCTGATCCAATCCCTCCCAGCATCAGAGTCTTTTCCAATGAGCCAGCTCTTCGCATGAGGTGGCCAAAGTACTGGAGTTTCTGCTTTAGCATCATTCCTTCCAAAGAAATCCCAGGGTTGATCTCCTTCAGAATGGACTGGTTGGATCTCCTTGTAGACCAAGGGACTCTCAAGAGTCTTCTCCAACACCACAGTTCAAAAGCATCAATTCTTTGGTGCTCAGCCTTCTTCATAGTCCAACTCTCACATCCACACATGACCACTGGAAAGACCATCGCCTTGACTAGATGGACCATAGTCGGAAAAGTAATGTCTCTCCTTTAGAATATGCTGTCTAGGTTGATCATAACTTTTCTTCCAAGGAGTAAGTGTCTTTTAATTTCATGGCTGCAGTCATATCTGCAGTGATTTTGGAGCCCAAAAAAATAAAGTCTGACACTGTTTCCACTGTTTCCCCATCTATTTGCCATGAAGTGATGGGACCAGATGCCATGATCATCATTTTCTGAATGTGGAGCTTTAAGGCAACTTTTTCACTCTCCTCTTTCACTCTCATCAACAAGATTTTTAGTTCCTCTTAACTTTCTGCCATAAGGGTGGTATCATCTGCATATCTGAGGTGACTGACATTTCTCCTGGAAATCTTGATTCCAGCTTGTCTTTCTTCCAGTCCAGCATTTCTCATAATATACTCTGCATAGAAGTTAAATAAGCAGGATGACAGTATACAGCCTTGACATACTCCTTTTCCTATTTGGAACCAGTCTGTTGTTCCATGTCCAGTTCTAACTGTTGCTTCCTGATCTGCATACTGATTTCTCAAGAGGCAGGTCAGATGGTCTAGTATTCCCATCTCTTTCAGAATTTTCCACAGTTTATTATGACCCACACAGTCAAAGGCTTTGGCATAGTAAATAAAGCAGAAATAGTTTTTTTCTGGAACTCTCTTGATTTTTCCATGATCCAGTGGATGTTGGCAATTTGATCTCTGGTTCCTCTGCCTTTTCTAAAACCAGCTTGAACATCTGGAAGTTCACAGTTCACGAACTGCTGAAGCCTGGCTTGGAGAATTTTGAGCATTATTTTGCTAGTGTGTGGGATGAGTGCAATTGTGCGGTAGTTTGAGTATTCTTTGGCATTGCCTTTCTTTGGAGTTGGAATGAAAACTGACCTTTACAGTCCTGTGGCCACTGCTGAATTTTCCAAATGTGCAGGTATATTGAGTGCAGCACTTTGACAGCACCATTTTTCAGGATTTGAAATAGCTCAACTGGAATTCCATCACCTCCACTAGCTTTGTTCATAGTGATGCTTCCTAAGGCCCACTTGACTTCACATTCCAGGATGTCTGGCTCTAGGTGAGTGGGAGTGATCACACGTTTGTGATTATCTGGGTCATGAAGATCTTTTTGTACAGTTCTTCTGTGTATTCTTGCCACCTCTTCTTAATATCTTCTGCTTCTGTTAGGTCCAGACCATTTCTGTCCTTTATTGAGCCTATCTTTGCATGAAATATTCCCTTGGTATCTCTAATTTTCTTGAAGAGATCTCTAGTCTTTCCCATTCTCTTCTTTTCCTCTATATCTTTGCACTAATTGCCGAAGAAGGCTTTCTTATCTCTCCTTGCTATTCTTTGGAACTCTGCATTCAGATGTTTATATCTTTCCTTTTCTCCTTTGCTTTTCCCTTCTCTTCTTTTCACAGCTATTTGTAAGGCCTACCCAGACAGCCATTTTGCTTTTTTACATTTCTTTTCCACGGGGATGGTCTTGATCCCTGTCTCCTGTACAGTGTCATGAACCCCATTTCACAGTTAATGAGGCACTCTTCTATCACATCTAGGCCCTTAAATCTATTTCTCACTTCTATTGTACAGTCATAAGGGATTTGATTTAGGTCATACCTGAATGATCTAGCGGTTTTCCCTACTTTCTTTAATTTAAGTCTGAATTTGGTAATAAGGAGTTCATGGTCTGAGCCACAGTCAGTTCCTGGTCTTGTTTTTGTTGACTGTATAGAGCTTCTCCATCTTTGGCTGCAAAGAATAAAATAAATCTGATTTCTGTGTTGACCATCTGGTGATGTCCATGTGTAGAGTCTTTCTTGTGTTGTTGGAAGAGGGTGTTTGCTATGACCAGGTGGCTGCAGCCAGTGCACTAAGCACAGGTGTCTGCGGTGGGAGCACTAAGCATGGCCAAGAGGTGCTACCCCACGTCCGAGGTCACGGGCAGTGGCCTAGAGTGCCAGGATGTGATGGCGCAGGAATGGCCGAGAGGAGCCACTCCGCGTCCAAGGTCAGGGGCAGCACCTGAGGCCAGGGGTGGTGGCCGGGAGGAGCAACCTGATGTCCAAGGATCGGTGGCTGCACAGGCACAGGAGGGCCCTAGAGGAGCCATCCCACATTGAAGGTCAGGAAGGGCAGCGGTGAAGAGATACCCCTCATCCAACGTAAGGAGCAGTGGCTGCACTTTGCTAGAGCAGCCGTGAAGAGATACCCCACGTTCACGCTAAGAGAAACCCAAGTAAGATGGTAGGTGTTGCAAGAGGGCATCAGAGGGCAGATACACTGAAACCATACTCACAGAAAACTAGGCAATCTAATCACACTAGGACCATAGCCTTGTCAAACTCAATGAAACTAAGCCATGCCTGCGGGGCAACCCAGGATGGGTGGGTCATGGTGGAGAGGTCTGTCAGAATATGGTCCACTGGAGAAGGGAAAGGCAAACCACTTCAGTATTCTTGCTTTCAAAACCCCATGAACAGTATGAAAAGGGAAAATGATAGAATACCAAAAGAGGAACTCCCCAGGTTATTTGGTGCCCAATATGCTACTGGAAATCAGTGGAGAAATAACTCTAGAAAAAATGAAGGGATAGAGCCCAAACAAAAACAATACCGAGTTGTGCATGTGACTGGTGATAGAAGCAAGATCCGATGCTGTAAAGAGCAATATTGCATAGGAACCTGGAATGTCAGGTCCATGAATCAAGGCAAATTGGAAGTGGTCAAACAAGAGATGGCAAGGGTGAATGTCAACATTCTAGGAATCAACAAACTAAAATGGACTGGAATGGGTGAATTTAACTCAGATGACCATTATATCTACTACTGTGGGCAGGAATCCCTCAGAAGAAATGGAGTAGCCATCATGGTCAACAAAAGAGTCCAAAATGCAGTACTTGGATGCAGTCTCAAAAATGACAGAATGATCTCTGTTCGTTTGCAAGACAAACCACTTAACATCACAGTTATCCAAGTCTATGCCCCAACCAGTAATGCTGAAGAAGCTGAAGTTGAACGGTTTTATGAAGACCTGCAAGACCTTTTAGAACTAACACCAAAAAAAGATGTCCTTTTCATTATAGGGGACTGGAATGGAAAAGTAGGAAATCAAGAAACACCTGGAGTAACAAGCAAATTTGGCTTTGGACTGTGGAATGAAGCAGGGCAAAAGCTAATAGAGTTTTGCCAAGAAAACGCACTGCTCATAGCAAATACTGTCTTCCACCAACACAAGAGAAGATTGTATACATGGACATCACCAGATGGTCAACACTGAAATCAGACTGATTATATTCCTGCAGCCAAGATGGAGAAGCTCTATACAGTCAGCAAAAATAAGACCAGTTGACTGTGGCTCAGATCATGAATTTTATGGCCAAATTCAGACTTAATTTGAAGAAAGTAGGAAAACCACTAGACCATTCAGGTATGGCCTAAATCAAATCCTTTATGATTATACAGTGGAAGCGAGAAAGAAATTTAAGGGACTAGATCTGATAGTAGACAACAGTACTTGATGAACTGTGGATAGAGCTTTGTGACATTCAACAGGAGACAGGGATCATGACCATTCCCAAGAAAAAGAAATGGAAAAAGCAAAATGGATGACTGAGGAGGCATTATAAATAGCTGTGAAAGGAAGACAAGCAAAAAGCAAAGGAGGAAAGGAAAGATATACCCATTTGAATGCAGAGTTCCAAAGAATAGCAAAGAGAGATAAGAAAGTCTTCCTCAATGATAAATGCAAAGAAATAAAGGGAAACAATAGAATGTGAAAGACTAGAGATCTCTTCAAGAAAATTAGAGATATCAAGGGAACATTTCATGCAAAAATGGGCTCAATAGAGGACAGTAATGGTACAGACCTAACAGAAGCAGAAGATATTAAGTAGAGGTGGCAAGAATACACAGAAGAAATGTACAACAAAGATCCCCATGACCAATATAATCATGATGGTGTGATCACTCACCTAGAGCCAGACATCTTGGAATGTGGAGTCAAGTGGGCCTTAGAAAGCATCACTACAAACAAAGCTAGTGGATGTGATGGAATTCCAGTTGAGCTATTTCAAATCCTAAAAGATGCTTCTGTGAAAGTGCTGCATTCAATATGCCAGCACATTTGGAAAACTCAGCAGTGGCCACAGGACTGGAAAAGCTCAACTTTCATTCCAATTGCAACAAAGGCAATGCCAATGAAAGCTCAAACTACTGCACAATTGCACTCATCTCACACGCTAGTGAAATAATGCTCAAAATTCTCCAAGCCAGGCTTCAACAATACATGAACTGTGAACTTCCAGATACTCAAGCTGCTTTTAAAAAGGCAGGAGAACCAGAGATCAAATTGCCAACATGTGCTGGATCATCAAAAAAGCAAGAGAGTTCCAGAAAAACATCTATTTCTGCCTTAAAGACTATGCCAAAGCCCTTGACTGTGTGGATCACAATAAACTGTGAAAAATTCTGAAAGAGATGGGAATACCAGACCACCTGACCTGCCTCTTGAGAAATCTGTATGCAGGTCAGGAAGCAACAGTTAGAACTGGACATGGAACAACAGACTGGTTCCAAATAGGAATAGGAATATGTCAAGGCTATATATTGTCACCCTGCTTATTTAACTTCTATGCAGAATACATTATGAGAAATGCTGGGCTGGAAGAAGCACAAGTTGGAATTAAGATTGCTGAGTCTCTGAGGGAGAGGGAAAGGGTAGGATGATTGGGGAGAATGGCATTGAAACATGTATACTATCTTGTAAGAAACGAAGCACCAGTCTATGTTCAATACAGGATACAGGATGCATGGGGCTGGTGCACAGGATGATTCAGGGAGAGGATATGGGGTGGGAAGTGGGAGGGGCTTTGGCATTGGGAGATCGTGGATACCTGTGGCTGATTCATGTCAATGTGTGGCAAAACAAATACAGTATTGTAATGTAGAATAAAGTATTTAAAAAAAAGATTGCTGGGAGAAATATCAATAACCTCAGCTATGTAGATGACACCACCCTTACGGCCGAAAGTGAAGAACTAAAGAGTCTCTTGATGAAAGTGAAATAGGAGAGTGAAAAAGCTGGCTTAAAAGCTCAGCTTTCAGAAAACAAGTTTATGGCATCTGGTCCCATCACTTCATGGCAAACAGAGGGGAAACAGTGGAAGCAGTGGCAGACTTTTTTTTGGGGGGCTCCAAAATCACTGCAGATGGTAACTGCAGCCATAAAATTAAAGACACTTACTCCTTGACAGGAAAGTATGACCAACCTAGACAGCATATTAAAAAGCAGAGACATTATTTGTCAACAAAGGTCCGTCTAGTCAAAGCTATGGTTTTCCAGTAGTCATGTGTGGATGTGAGAGTTGGACTATAAAGAAAGCTGAGCACCGAAGAATTGATGCTTTGAACTGTGGTGTTGGCGAAGACTCTTGTGAGTTCTTTGGACTGCAAGGAGATCTAATCAGTCCATCCTAAAGGAGATCAACCCTGAGTGTTCACTAGAAGAACTGATGTTGAAGCCGAAGCTCCAATATTTGGCCACTGATGAGTAGAGGTGACTCATTTGAAAGGACCCTGATGCTGGGAAAGATTTAAGGTAGGAGGAAAAGGTGACTACAGAAGATGTGATGGTTCGACATCATCACTGACTCAGTTGACATGAGTTTGAAAAAACCCCGGGAGTTGGTGATGAACATGGAGGCCTGGCATGTTGCAGTCCATGGGGTCACAAAGAGTCAAACACAACTGAGTGACTGAACTGAACTTATTGAAGAGAAACTTTGAGAAAAATTATAACACCCAATTTGGACGGCAAGGAGATCCAACCAGTCCATTCTGAAAAGAGATCAGCCCTGGGATTTCTTTGGAAGGATGATGCTAAAGCTGAAACTCCAGTACTTTGGCCACCTCATGCAAAGAGTTCACTCATTCGAAAAGACCCTGATGCTGAGAGGGATTGGGGGCAGGAGGAGAAGGGGATGACCGAGGATGAGATGGCTGGATGGCATCACTGACTCGATGGACGTGAGTCTGAGTGAACTATGGGAGTTAGTGATGGACAGGGAGGCCTAGCTTGCTGAGGTTCATGGGGTTGCAAAGAGTCGCACATGACTGAGTGACTGTACTGAAGTGAACTGAATTATTTTACAGAACTGGTTTTATCAGTCTTCTGTGAAAGACAGAGATAAAGAAAGTAATGTCATCTGCTTAGAATACAACATTTTATCAGATGAAATTCTGTAAAAGCAAAATAAAAACAAGTACACATATGACGGTGGCGCTAGGGGCAAAGAACTCACTTGCTAATGCTGGAGACATAAGAGATGAGAGTTCAAGCCCTGCGTTGGGAAGCTCCACTAGACGATGGCATGGCAACCCACTCCAGTATTCTTGTCTGGAGAAACCAATGGACAGAGAAGCCTGGTGGGCTATAGTCCATATGGTTGCAAAGAGTCAGACATGATTGAGGGGACTTAGCATGCATGCACAGATATGATGACCAAAATGTTATTAAGATAAAAGTTTTTTTTTTAATAAGAAAATAATTATCTTCAAAGTCTGAAAGACATTTTATATCATTTTTAATTTAAATGATTTATATTAATCTGATAATTGACAGTTTTTCTGAATGACGTACCATGCTGTCACAGTTATACAGTAACAAAAAAAATTCAATATGGTTCTTGCTAATAAGCGTGTGTGTGTGTGTGTGTGTGTGTGTGTGTGTGTGTGTGTGTGTTTCTAGTTGCTCAGCGTGTCCAACTCTGCAATCCCACATATTTTAGTCTGCTAGGGTCCTCTTCCATGGGATTTTCCCAGCAAGAATACTGGAGTGGGTTGCCATGCCCTCCTTCAGGGGATCTTCCTGACCCAGAGATCAAATCTACATCTCCAGCGTCTTCTGCAGTGTAGGTAGATTCTTTACTGCTGATCCACTGAGGGAGCCCTTCTTGATAATACTTATTTCTAATTCCCAACTGCTAGTCAAAATCAGGACTTTCATATTCATGAAACAACTTTCTGAATATATATATTTATAAAATATTAAATGAAATATAGATGTTTTATTTAGACATCTCAACATATATTTCATGGAGTTATATTTATAGTTCAAATTAACATGCCCAATGTTTAACAAATATAATTACCCTTCATCAAAATATGTTCATTAAATATACTTTAAATACTCATATAACTAACCTTTTTGAATGAGATATCTTGGTTTTCTTGTTTTTAATTCATATAAAATAGAAGAAACATGTTTTCTCTGTTCAGTAGAATATTTTAAATCAACAGGAGAATACATACTCTGTGGAAACAATATAAAAGCAATGTCAACAGTGATAATATCTCATATATATATGTTTTAGAGTTCTCAAAGAACTCTCACATAAATTATAATACATTATCATCATTGACTTTTATTTTAAAAAACAACATAAAAACCTGTGAGGTAGGCAGAGTTTAGAAAAGATGAAAAGAGTTCCATTATGTATGACTCTGATAAACAGCCCTCCTATTAAGAGCTGATGATATACTTAAGACAATGCTCTAACAGAGATTGAGGGGAAAGGAAAGGGGATCTCTCAGGAGGGTGACATGACAAAGGAATTCGAAGAAGAAGAAATAAGAATAAACAAAAGAAGCAAGAAGCTTTCCTTCAGAGAGCCTGAAGGAAGATGCTAAGAAAGAAAGGACAAAATTATTTCACAGAACAGTAAAAGACAGCAAAACAGGAAGAAATAACTGGGGCCAGAATTATCACAAGCCTTAAAAGTATGTGTGGAAAGGATAATAAGTAGCATACTGATAAGGAGCTCTATGGAGAGCAGAGGCACTCTCAGATGTAAACTATACAATCCCTGCAAACTGGTTGGGAGTGATTTAATAATTGATACTGTGTTATCTCTTTCTTCACAGTCCATTCAGGATTGGTACAGATAACTACTTGAGCATCAAATATCATATCTATATTTCAGTCAGCAAGATGGAGCAAAGGATAAAATGAAAAAAGGGCACAGGCCATGTTGTCTTAAGGAACTTTCTTAGAGGCCCTTCCAGTAACTTCTGTTCATATCTCATTGACTTCCCACAACTGAAACTGAGAGGGCAAGAAATGCAGCCTTTGTGCTATGGATTTTACTTCTTGGAGTAAGATGGCAGGTCTGTTACCAAAAAAGAAGAGAAGGACAGACATTCGTAGGCAACTAACACATTGCTACAGAAAAAACAAAATCAGAATATTAGGAAGGGACATATGCTTATATTAGAAAAAAACCTTCCCATGATATTATGCTTTCCTTGATGAAAACCACTGGTCTAAATTTTGATGATTCAATGGTCTAAATTTTGATTAGACATATATATTTATATGTGTGTATATATATATATATTTGTGAATCATAAATATATTTTTAATTTGTAAATATATATATTTACACACACACATGTATATGTGTGTGTGTCCTCAGGTAGATCTCTTTTCTGAAATTTGGTCCTGTATATTTGTTTATCGAATACTTGTATAGTGTTTATCATAGTTGCCATTATTTTACACTCTTAATAGAGATTAATTTATGAAATACTCATAACCATTATTAACCGAGCTCTTTTGCCCTGGGAAATCTCACAGACACAACATACTCAAGAGTTCTGATGTCATATCTTTCCTCTAAACCTTTTAGTACTTATCTCTAGTTCTTGGGAATAGTAGTACCTTCATCCAAGGGGAGAAAACTCACAAAAATTCTCTAATATATGATAGGTGATAGAATTTTTAAACAGATTTTTTTCATAGTCCCCTTGCCTTAACTGTTCAGTTGTCAAAAACTCTTTTACTCTACAATTTAGAAGGAACACTTGGGTATGTGTCCTAGTCTCCTGTATTCACAATTTTATGAACAAATCTCTGTACCATATAATAGACATATGTAATTAAATATCCTTAAATTTCTTTTATCTTTAAAATTTTATATGTCCTCTAAATTATTTTTTGAAAGCACAGTCTCTATGTAGTGACTCATTATGCAAGGAATATTTTTTTAATGTTTGTGTTAGGTACTCTGTATTATCTGGTCCTGGAATGAATCTCAATTTTTATTCTACTCTAAAAACCCTTCCCTAATAACTTTCATTCAACACTACTTTAGTTTCTTACATGATAAAAGTACTACATTTTGCTAGAAAGACAAATAGGTAGCTACTTTTGAGCCCACCTATTCTCTCTATATTTAGAAATTTTTCTTAAGGTTATCAAGAATAATTATAGTAATACACAGTAACACATTATCAAAGAATGGCAATATTTTAAGTAATGCTGTTCCTATTTTCATTTGGGCTCAATTCTCTCCACTAAACAAAGTATGACAGAAAAATGTAGACTACTGTTTTGCAACCAAATCTTAACAATCAATTTCAAAGGCTTTTTCAATCTCAAATTTGTCCATCAATCTTCTTCAAGACATATTATCATTCTTGTATCTTTTACTTCTGTGAATTTTGCTCTATTTTGGTAACCACATTCTGTCTCTCCCTCTTAACAATGTAATTCATCATATGTTAAAAATCAATTCAAATTCTAATTCAGTGATAGAAATGGACTGTTTCTTTCTTTATGATCTCACACTTACATTCTCCTATAAGAAAACAATAAACGTAGAATGAAATGGTACATTCAACAATTCTTTTCTACTAGTACTTATTCCTTTACCCTCCAGAAGAATAGAAAAAATTTTAAATGTATATATTTGTCAAATCTGAGTAGCCAAACTCTATTAAAAATATTTATTTGCAGAATCATGTAATTTTAAACCACTCAAGTCAAATCAATATATATTCATTTGCCCCCTTATCTTTTTTAATATATGATTCACATATCATTGTTTGTCATCATTTAAAATAATTTTTCCCTTCCTTGGATTTTATAAAAAAGAATCCATGACACAGGGTGCATATGTAATGTGAAACAAATCTATAGAAAGATGATCAGAGTCTAAAACTTCAAATGAACTGAGACTTATATAAGCTGTTAATATAAAGAAAACTGGATTTTTGTTTTATATACTACAATTAAAAAAGGAAGGATGTACCCATTTATTGATTGATCTTCAAAGTCACAAAGAAAGCAAGTCATGATAACACTGGAGATAATCTAATAAGTATCTTGTTTTCAATAACGGAAAAGCTATTCTATTAACTAAAGTGCCTTAACCTTACACTGGTCTTCAATAACAGGGAAATATTTTAAGGGTTTTTGGTAGCATTTAGAAAAGAAATAACCAGCAAGGAGCAGTATATATTGAAACTAAACTAATTACATCAGGTATAATTTTATTTTTAACAGAGTCAGGATCAGGTTCAAATACTCTTTATAAGATAGACCTGAATTTCAACAATGTTTGATAAATAGTTTCACTACTTTATCAAAAGATACTATGATTAGGTACAGATCAGAGATGTCGGGTTATCATACAGAAAAGAGTAAAGATTAATAAAATGAAAGGAACTCTCTAATGTCATGATACATGGACATATTCTTAGCCCTATGTTGATCAATGTTTACCTGAATGATGTGACTAAAACTATAAGGAAAATTCTTATCAAATTTTCAAAGGAGGTGGTAAAAGAACAAAATCAGTTAAGATCAGATAAATTTAAAAGATTACAGATAGATGGAGCAATGGGTCAAATTGGAATAGAAGAATTTTAATAGGAATAAATATTGCAGTTCGGAAAATACATTTAATCACTAAAATAATATTATTGAAAACATGAATGATAAAAAATATTTTAATTAAGACTATAGTAAAAGTCTATTATGTGATGACTTTTATGCTATATTAAGCATTCTATCTAGAATGAGGGAAATGAAAGTCTTATCATATTTATTTCTGATCAGAACCATAGCCGAAGTACTATGTCAGGTCAGGGCAACAGATTTTCAGATTAAACATACCCTAGACTATGAAAAGAAAGGAGCCTACCTACTGAGTTTTTTTTTTAAATAAGACCTACATAAATAAGCTATGCATAAGCATAGAGAGAAGGTAATAGAGATCCAGGCTTCTCATGCCCCCCAACTTCCATCTTCCTTATCTTCTAAAAGGATACCATTCTCTTCTTCAAATCATAGAAATTTAGAATTTCATCTCTATTTTATCCGTTTTCTGAAACACTTTGTCAACAGCAAATCTCGGCAATTCTTTCTAAATCTATTTCAAATCTGTTTGCTTCTCTCTGACTTCACTTCACTTTTCTAGTATAATCTATAATCATCTCTTCCAAGCAGAAATATCAATGGTTTCCTATTGGTCTCTGCCTTGCTCTCACAAGATATATTTACATTTGTCAAAAGGTAACTCTGATCATTGTTTTTCTTTGGCTTTAAAATCGCATAATGGCCGTCCAAGGTCCTTCAGTTTAGTCGCTCAGTTGTGTCCGACTCTTTGCGACCCATGAATCGCAGCACGCCAGGTCTCCCTGTTCATCACCATCTCTCGGAGTTCATTCAGACTCACGTCCATCAAGTCCGTGATGCCATCCAGCCATCTCATCCTTGGTCGTCCCCTTCTCTTCCTGCCCCCAATCCCTCCCAGCATCAGTCTTTTCCAGTGGGTCAACTCTTCGCATGAGGTGGCCAAAGTACTGGAGTTTCAACTTTAGCATCATTCCTTCCAAAGAAATTCCAGGCTGATCTCCTTCAGAATGGACTGGTTGGATCTCCTTGCAGTCCAAGGGACTCTCAAGAGTCTTCTCCAACACCACAGTTCAAAAGCATCAATTCTTCGGTGCTCAGCCTTCTTCACAGTCCAATTCTCACATCCATACATGACCACAGGAAAAACCATAGCCTTGACTAGACAGACCTTAGTTGGCAAAATAATGTCTCTCCAAAGTCCTTACTATGTCCAAATCTTATGAGACACAAAAACTCAGTAAAATATGGCCCTCAAATACACAAACTATCTTGTGCTACTCAACTTGGTTAATTATACTCCTACTACATGGATTTCATTCAGTCCCTTGAACCCAATCCAACTTAGCAAGCTACTGCATGCCTCAGATCCTTGTGTAAGCTCTTTCCTCTGCCTAGAACACTCTCCTTCCTATATTTTTCATGACTAGCTTCTTATCCTTTATGTCTTAATTTTAAATATTATCCCCTCAGAAAAAAAAATTTTTCTTTGTGAAAATCCTATGAGAAGTAGGCATCCTCCTATTATTCTCTATCTCAGCACCTTATTTAATTCATAAATTTATCACAACTGTATTTGTTTACTAAGTTTATATATTTTTTCTTAGAATCTAGTCCACAAAGCACTAAGAACTTTGCTTAACTTGTTTACTCAAAGTAAAGAGTGGTCCTTGGCATTCTGCACATACTCAATAATTATTTATTACATGTGGAATGAATAGCATTAAAGAGAAGTGCTAGAAGCAATGAGTGGAGGTTTAGGAACATTGGCTAACATAATACAAACTCCATTTTTTTTGGAAATAGTCTAACAATTAGGCATTGCTGTTTGGTCGCTAAGTCTTGTTCAGCACTTTGTAAACCCATGAACTGCAGCACGCCAGACTTCCCTGTCCTTCACTGTCTCCCACTGTTTGCTCAAACTTATGTCCATTGAGTCAAAGATGCCATCCAACCACCTCATCCTCTGCTGGCCCCTTCTCCTCTTGCCCTCAGTTTTTCCAGCATCAGGATCTTTTCCGATGAGCTGACTCTTCACTTCAGTGGCCAAAGTATTTCAGCTTCAGCATCAGTCCTTCCAGTGAATATTTAGGGTTGATTTCCTTTAGGATTGAGTGGTTTGATCTCCTTAGTCCAAAGGACTCTCAAGAGTCTTCTCCAGCAGCACGACTCAAAAGCATAAATTCTTTGGCACTCAGCCTTCTTTATGGTCCAACTCTCATATCCATACATGACTACTGGAAAAACCATAGCAATGACTAGATGGACATTTGTCGGCAAAGTGAAATCTCTCCTTTTTAATATGCTGTCTAGGTTTTTCATTGGTTTTCTTCCAAGGAGGCAGCATCTTTTAATTTCATGGCTACAGTCACTGTCCACAGTGGCTTTGGAGTCCAAGAAAATAAAATCTGTCATTGCTTCCATTTTTCCCCCATCTATTTGCCATGAAGTAATGGGACCGGATACCATGATTTTTGTTTTTGAATACTGAGTTTTAGCCAGTTTTTGCACTCCCTTCTTTCCCCTCATCAAGAGGCTCTTTAATTCCTCTTCACTTTTTGCCATGAGAGTGATATCATCTGCATATCTGAAGTTTATATTCCTCCTGGCAACCGTGATTCCAGATTGTGAGTTATCCAGCCCAGCATTTTACATGATTTACTCTGCAAGGACACATGTGGCTGATTCATGTCAATGTATGGCAAAATCAATACAGTATTGTAAAGTAGAATAAAGTATTAAAATAAATAAATAAAAAGAAGTTTAAAAAGCAGGGTGACAATATATAGCCTTGATGTAATGCTTTCCCGATTCTGAATCAGTCCATTGTTACATGTCCAGTTCAAACTATTCCTTCTTGACCTGCATATAAGTTTCTCAGGAGACAGGTAACATGGTCTGATATTTCCATCTCTTTAAGAATTTTCCATAGTTTGTTGTGATCCACACAGTCAAAGTCTTTTGCATGGTCAATGAAACATAAGAGAATGGTGTTTCCCTTGCTTTTCTATGCTCCAACATATGTTTGCAATTTGATCTATGGTTCCTCTGCCTTTTCTAAATCCAGCTTGAACATCTCAAAGTTCTTGGTTCACATACTGTGAAAGCCTAGCTTGAAAGATTTTTGGCATTACCATGCTAGTATGTGAAATGAGTCCAACAGTATGATAGTTTGAAAATTCTTCAGCATTGCCTTTCTTTGGGACTGAAATGAAAACTGACATTTTCCTAAATTGCTAGTTTATATTTTAATTTTTTTAATTTTTAATTTTTTTAAAGGACTCTACCCAAGTAATGGTGACTCATTGGAAAAGACCCTGATGCTGGGAGGGATTGTGGACAGGAGGAGAAGGGGACGACAGAGGATGAGATGGCTGGATGGCATCACTGACTCGATGGACGTGAGTCTCAGTGAACTCTGGGAGTTGGTGATGGACAGGGAGGCCTGGCGTGCTGTGATTCATGGGGTCGCAAAGTGTCAGACATGACTGAGTGACTGAACTGAAGTGAACTGAACTGAACCGAACCGAACCCAAGTAACACTTTAAAATAGTCTGTTCTTTAATTACTGAAATTTTTCTTACTCTAGGTCTACTCCAAAGTATTTCATTGAGTAACCCTTTACAATTCTCCTTCTTTTAAGCATTTTATCATATACATCAACAGAGACTCTTTCCTGAAGGCTCTTTAACTTTACCATTTCTCAATGTGCTACCCACAGAAAAACATAACCATCTGGTAAAAACAATTATATATATATATTTACACACACACACACACATATATATATGATTCAGGTACATCTCTCTATGTACTTGTTCTTTTGATTTCTACATCACAATAAGCCAGGGAACAAAAATCACAATGAAAGAGTTCTTCCTTGATAATACTGAGTAGAGAAGCCAAGAAAAAAAAAATCGGTAAGTAGTGTAAAAATAGGGAGAGATAATCTGTATAGGAATAAATCTCATTCAATTATAATGAGGAAAAAAACTCAGAGTGTTGGAGGAAAATTAGAATAGATTAACTGAGGATCCATGGAGTTTCTTGTAATTGACAAACCATACAAGTACATGGCTGTAAAATTCAGATAGCTGACTGTACTAGCTATTTAATTCCCCTTCCCAAGAATGGTGACAGTGGTAACAATTTCCTCAGTCTTCTTTCTAGATCAAGGGTAAATATTTTAACTTAAACTTTCTGTCTCTGAAAATCAAGATTCCTTTCCAATTCTTAGTGATCTGATTTCTAAATTTAGTGTAGTTACATGTCTGAAGATTGTTGGTTTTGTTTTCACAATATATATTATGAAAATAAGAGTCCTTTGACTTTAAAGGAAATTCTGTCTTTAATTAAAGCAGATTGTTAATGAAGACTCATTGGTGTGCTATCTATTTATGCCTATACTATCTGTAGTATGGACGGAGGTTCGAGACATTGTACAGGAGACAGGGGTCAAGACGATCCCAATGGAAAAGAAATGCAAGAAAGCAAAATGGCTGTCTGAGGAGGCCTTACAAATAGCTGTGAAAAGAAGAGAGGTGAAAAGCAAAGGAGAAAAGGAAAGATATAAGCATCTGAATGCAGAGTTCCAAAGAATAGCAAGAAGAGATAAGAAAGCCTTCCTCAGCGATCAATGCAAAGAAACAGAGGAAAAGAACAGAATGAGAAAGACTAGAGATCTCTTCAAGAAAATTAGAGATACCAAGGGAACATTTCATGCAAAGATGGGCTCGATAAAGGAGAGAAATGGTAAGGACCTAACAGAAGCAGAAGATATTAGGAAGAGGTGGCAAGAATACACAGAAGAACTGTACAAAAAGATCTTCATGACCCAGATAATCATGATGGTGTGATCACTCACCTAGAGCCAGACATCCTGGAATGTGAAGTCAAGTGGGCCTTAGAAAGCATCAGTACAAACAAAGCTAGTGGATGTGATGGAATTCCAGTGGACCTGTTTCAAATCCTGAAAGACGATACTGTGAAAGTGTTGCACTCAATAAGCCAGCAAATTTGGAAAACTCAGCAGTGGCTACAGGACTGGAAAAGGTCAGTTTTCATTCCAATTCCAAAGAAAGGCAATGCCAAAGAATGCTCAAACTACTGTACAATTGCACTCATCTCACATGTTAGTAAAGTCATGCTCAAAATTCTCCAAGCCAGGCTTCAGCAGTTCGTGAACTGTGAACTTCCAGATTTTCAAGTACGATTTAGAAAAGGCAGATGAACCAGAGATCAAATTGCCAGTATCTCCATTGGATCATCGGAAAAGCAAGAGAGTTCCAGAAAAAAACATCTATTTCTGCTTTATTGACTATGTCAAAGCCTTTGACTGTGTGGATCACAATAAACTGTGGAAAATTCTGAGAGAGATGGGAATATCAGACCACCTAACCTGCCTCTTGAGAAACCTGTATGCAGGTCAGGAAGCAACAGTTAGAACTGGACACGGAACAACAGACTGGTTCCAAATAGGAAAAGGAGTACATCAAGGCTGTATATTGTCACCCTGCTTGTTTAACTTCTATGCAGAGTACATCATGAGAAACGCTGGGCTGGAAGAAACACAAGCTGGAATCAAGATTGCTGGGTGAAATATCAATCACCTCAGATATGCAGATGACACCACCCTTATGGCAGAAAGTGAAGAGGAACTAAAAAGCCTCTTGATGAAAGTTAAAGTGGAGTGAAAAAGCTGGCTTAAAGCTCAACATTCAGAAAATGAAGATCATGGCACCTGGTCCCATCACTTTATGGGAAATAGATGGGGAAACAGTGGAAACAGTGTCAGACTTTATTTTTGGGGGCTCCAAAACCACTGCAGATGGTGACTGCAGCCATGAAATTAAAAGACACTTACTCCTTGGAAGAAAAGTTATGACCAACCTAGACAGCATATTCAAAAGCAGACATTACTTTGCCAATAAAGGTCCATCTAGTCTAGGCTATGGTCTTTCCAGTGGTCATGTATGGATGTGAGAGTTGGACTGTGAAGAAAGCTGAGCACTGAAGAATTGATGCTTTTGAACTGTGGTACTGGAGAAGGCTCTTGACAGTCCCTTGGATGGCAAGGAGATCCAACCAGTCCATTCTGAAGGAGGTCAGCCCTGGAATTTCTTTGGAAGGAATGATGCTGAATCTGAAACTCCAGTACTTTGGCCACCTCATGCAAAGAGTTGACTCACTGGAAAAGACTCTGATGCTGGGAAGGATTGGGGGCAGGAGGAGCAAGGGACGACAGAGGATGAGATGGCTGGATGGCATCACTGACTCGATGGACATGAGTCTGAGTGAACTCCGGGAGTTGGTGATGGACAGGGAAGCCTGGTGTGCTGTGATTCATGGGGTCACAAAGAGTGGACATGACTGAGTGACTGAACTGAAGTGAACTGACTTTAAAGGCAATTGTTGTTGATTAAAGCAGATTGTTAATGAAGACTCATTGGTGTGTTATCTATTTATGCCTATACTATCTGTAGTATCCTGTATCTGAACAAGCATTTGCTTTGACTATGTTATATATTATTTATTGTAAGTAGTCTCCATTTTAATGATGCTTCCAAAAACCTCTTCAGAAACACATCCAAGACACCAGCCCCTGTTGTCCTACCCCATTTGCTGTTGTTTCTGTTGCCTTTCCTCTTCTCAGCCAAAACATGATTTTTAAAAGTGCTAATCCAGATCTTAGGTATTCTATATAATATTCAGAAAACTTTAGGAATATGCTAAAATTCAAACTAAAAAGTTGTTCTCTTTTGTCTGAATGATAACTAGTAGCTCTAGTGTTTGACTACATATCCTGTCACTAACTTAGCAAACAAAACTTTTGATAATGCATAATGATTCATGCATAGCGAGTTCCACTTAACCTTGGCTTTCAAGAATGTGTTGGTTAACAGCAAAAGCCATGGAGGAAGGGGCATGATTTAAGATAAAAGTTTTATGAGAAAAAGTTACTTTTAAGATATTCCCCTTAAGCAACTGGCAGGTTTAACTGCTAGTTGAAAAATTACTACTATCTTATATTTGATCTAAATGTTACTTTATCATAACAAAAAAGATTAGAAATGAAGAGATAATATTCTTGATAAATGGGGAAGAGATTTCACAAACCTGGATAAACAATACAGGAGAAACCTAGTAGATATAAAATGAAATGTGACATTTCTCACCTATTTAAAAAACAGCCACAGAAATAAGGATAACTGAAATTATATTTTGCTGCAATTGTCCAGTTAATGAACACGTGAAAAAAGCATCATAGGAAGTTATGCTCCTTCAACTGAAGAATGATTAAAGTCTAAGCTCTATCCTTACCAATATCAGGGGTGCCAATAAGCAAATCATTGAGGCCCACTCTTAAGTGTGCTATATGACACTGGTAATATAGCAACTGCTTGGTAGCAGCAGTTGTCAAAAACTCAGTAAAAAGAGATGTTGCAAACTTCCAGGTTTCCAAGTAAGTTATAATTTCAAGTTCAGAGAATACAATGGTAGTTCATCAATAATAATAATTGATACTATAGAACAGAAGTAAAGAGCATGAAGACATTTCAGAGTATACAGGTTTATGCTTCTTTGAAAAATCTCTCCAGAAATATGTTTGATTGATTACTATTCACTTGACAATGCAATTCTATTCATGATCCTTTTTTTCTAAGATATTTTTACATTGTCTAATAGCTAACACATTATATAGTAGTAATTGAAAATAATTCTGTATCTGATTTACCTAAGGATCACATTTTAAAAAGTATATAACTCTATATAATCAATATCATTTTTTATATCTTTCAAGCACTTATGGCATTCTACCTTATATAATAGTTAATTACATTTTTCATCCCTAGAAGACATTATTCTCTCTGAGAACTGGGGCCATAGTTTACTTATCTCAATATCCCTGTACCACTTTGACTGGATTCTTCAACCTCTGTTGCAGTATCAATTCACAAATAACAAGAAAGAATTGAGACATTTGATTAGTTTTTCAACAAATATGAATTGAGTGCCAGCTATATCCATGGCACCATGCTAGGCAAAGGTACAAAGTCTTTATTTCGTGAATATTTAAATTCTATACTCCTCAAAATATGGCATGATTTAATTATTAACCCTCTATATAGATATGGAAAACATCAGAAGCAAGAAAAAATATTGAAAGTGAGAAAAAGCATAGTAGAAAGCACAGGCTGACTGCTAAACACATTCCTGATAAAAATCTGCATTTTATTACATCCTAAGTATTAATTCAATTGGTTAAAATAATGTTTAGTAAATAATTTTTAAATCTAATCATTTTGAAATGAAAGAGACACACTATGCATTAGGAATATAAGTTAATACTGCTTAGTGAAGTCGCTCAGTCCTGTCTGACTCTTTGCAACCACATGGACTGTAGCCTACCAGGCTCCTCTGTCCATGGGATTTTCCAGTCAATACTAGTGGAGTGGATTGCCATTTCCTTCAGTAATCCCCAAATGAGATCACTAACATGCTGGTGGAAAAATGTAATGACAGGCAATGAAATAATATTTTTTTAAATTAAATTTATTTATTTTTTTAATTACAATACTGTATTTGTTTTGCCATACATTGACACGAATCAGCCACAGGTGAACACAATCTCCCAATGCCGAAGCCCCCTCCCACCTCCCACCCCACATCCTCTACCTGAATCATCCTGTGCATCAGCCCCATGCATCCTGCATCCTACACCAAACATAGATTAGTGCTTCGTTTCTTACAGGAAATAATATTTTTAGGAAAGAAAACTATTTCATTAACAGTAAAATACATAGCTCAAGAATCTATATTTCTAGGTATATTTGAATAATGTTTGCATTTATGAAAAAAGGAGAAAAGAGCAAAAATTGAAACTGCTAATATTTTATGATGTTTAGGTTATTCTTCTTTAACCTACACCACTCAGTCATGTAGGACTCTTTGCGACCCCATGGACTATACAGTTCATGGAATTCTCCAGAGAGTAGCCTTTCCCTTCTCCAGGGGATCTTTCCAACCCAGGGATCAAACCCAGGTCTCCCTCATTGTAGGCAGATTCTTTACCAGCTGAGCCACAAGGGAAGTCCTTAACCTATACAACACCTTAAGCAAATATAACATTATAGAAAGTTTTAAATTGGTTTAGAATCTGAGAAAGGGTTTATATTTACCATAAAGATCTCAATAAATTAACATAGTAGCCATAGATATAATTGTGCTTTAAAGTGGTGGTTATTTAGTTGCTAAGTTGTGTCTGACTCTTGCGACCCCATCAACTGTAGCCTGCCAGGCTCCTCTGTCCATGGGATTCTCCCGGCAAGAATACTGGAATGGGTTGCCACTTCCTTCTCCAGGGGATCTTTCCCACCCAAGAATTGAACCGCAGTGTCCTGCATAACAAGTAGATTCCTTACCAACTGAGCTAAGCATACTATATACAACTCAAATATACTTTATAAATACATATTCATAAAATATTAAATTGACTTGGTAACAATTGCTTGGATAATATTTTCTAGAATTGAGGATTTAGACTTCTGCACCTGGCAGTGATATACTCATTTAGGGAATTCAGAATATTTGTAAATGTTGCTCCATATAAGATTTTATTACTATACCAAGGACTAAAACAACTGTTTTAAATGTAGTATAATCATGCTTCATCCCTCCAAATGACACACACACACACACATATATATTTAATATATATATATAAAATAAACTGCGAGGACTGCTTTGAGCAAAAAGTGGATTATATAATAGTCAAGATTTATAATATATATGTCTACATATGTTTGTGTGTGTGTAAAACAGTATATGTACCCACACTCCTGAGACAGATAAATAGAAAGGCTCAACCAAGTGCTTTAATTAACTCTGAATTGCCAGCCTGTAAGTTCTACAGCTTCAGTACAAATCTCAGTCTATTCAACTTCACAATGTATTCAGCACAGCTTCCTAAACAACTTCAATCTTACTGCTCTTATTTCAAGTAGAAAATATTTCAGTCATGGTCCAAATGTTTATTATTTACAGGAAGTCAAATGCTCCTGTGGCTAGGTAAACAGCTCAAAACTGTAGCTACTAAAACTTTCAAAGCAAACAGGTTTATTTGCAGTTCTTAAGCTAATAAAGTAGGTATTGTCAGAATCATGATAATTTGTAAAGCAAAAACTTAAATATAAAGAAATGCCTGCAATTTACCACAAGTCTCTACAGGCTTTCTAGATGGATATAATCAGCTAAATCCATGCTTAGATGGAATGTCTCTAAAAATATCTTAATAGATCTGTGAGCAGCAATGTGGTTCAGTAATTAATATTTTTCAAGTCATGGTGTTAAATTTGATTTGAGAAAATTCAGTCCTATCAATGTCCAGATGAGTCATAATACACAAATCTTTGTCATTCAAAGCTTAGACCAATATTAAAATACACTGAAATAGCTACTCTCTCTTACCATGAACAAATAAAAATTCATTTTAAGTAAGTGGTAAAGAAAGATCATTTTATTAACTTTGCTTCTTTTTATTATAACAAGATGGACAGCTTGAGAAGTTTTGCATTAGCAGTCTTTGCAAAGCCAATTTTTTTGTGCTAGTACATTTCACTGGATTTAAAAATGGTAATATTAGCTTTCTTGCATGAGGAAGTAAATAATTTCATGAACATTTTTATGCAAGCTTCAAATAGCTAAAACATGCAGGCTTGGATGATTATTAAGTGTATTTCTCTTTTCAACTTTACACTTATCTTGTGTGTACAGCTGATATCCCTAGTGTCCAATCAGAGACAGGTTTTCATCCTGTTGTCCAGGGAATGATGGGCACAATTCCTTTGACACTGATGAGAGGTGAATACATAAATCCAGCCCACTTCAGTGAAAATTGACCCATAATTTTTTTTTACCCTGAAGAAAAATACAGGTAATAAAGTTTAAAGATGGAAAAAAATACAGTTAAAACTCTTGAGGTGTATCATTATTTAACAATAGTCAGCAAACATTATATTTTTGCCTTGAGGACAGTGAGCCCCAGATTTGGTTTCAGGTGCTCATGAATTCTAATAATCATGGTTTTCTATATGATAGAAAGAAATCTAAAAATATGAATGATAAGTTTTTCACATTTCAATGAACTCAAAAGTTAAAACTAAAAAGAAAAGGCGTAAGTTTTAAATATTTTATTCTTCCTCTACTTTCCCTTAAGATGTTATGAAATGAGTGTATGCATTTTCTATAAATATTTAGTAGTGGAAAATATACATGATTTTACACGTAAAGATAGCCACCAAATTAAAAATGTGTGGATCTGTTTGTATTTTCAAAATTATATCAGCATTCCTAAGATTTCAGGGAGAAATGACATGGTATAGTAAGTCAGATCAATTGCCCCTAAATCAAACATCCTACCTCTAACAGTAGCAAAAAGAAATGCTGTGAACAGTCAAGGCTATCCAACAGAGTATTTTCATTTACTTTAACAACTCATTAAGGATTTACTATTAGTTAATTTATCTATATAACTTAGTTTGTTTATATCACTGGCCTATAGCATTTCCAGAATAATGAGTTTTATTATAATTATCACAGTATAGTAATCCTTTTCCTTCTTTATCTTTGAAAGGTGTTCTAAGTTCTTCTGTAACAGGCCCAGCAAGAAAATCTGCTTTATTTACATAGTTCAAAACTTTGTAAGATCCTTTCGTACTCTATATTTTATTTTTGACTTGCATCTTATTTTAATCTATCTTCTTTCAATGATAACCTTAATTCTTCCTGTCCCACACAAAGATCTCAATGATAAGCAGAATTCTATTAGCTACTCTTTTCATGTTAGCACAGCGCAGTGCATTAATATTTTCAGAAAATACACCAAAACCATGCCATGAGTTATAAATTATGACTCAAAATATGAGTTAAGTTCAAACTTCTTGTAAATGCAGATAATAGAATTTTAAATCAGTAAATATTTGTTGAGTGCCTCCTATGTGCAAATTACTGTGCTAGGTAAAAGGTGGAAAAACAAATAAATTACAATCTGCCAAAAAGTGGCTTATATTCCTAGAATAAAGACATTTACATAAAATAGTCATCTTCTAAGGAAGTATGGTGTAGATAACTTTACATAGAAGTAGATATAAGAAAAATATTACTAACAATATTTTAACTGAGAGAAACTAATTTCCTCTAATGTAAAAGAGAAGAAATCTCTGTTCTGGACCACATCGGGGATTTTATTATTTTATTTAATGCTGTAAACTGAAGAGAGAAATAGATAAAGAGGTACAATTCTGGGAATAATCTCATTCTCAAACAAAAGGAAGTAAAGATGAGATTCCAGGAAGGAGGCTTTGGCTTTGCCACCAAAACCTTAAGGTGAATGAACAAAAGCATTTTAGTCCCTACTTTGAGATGAAGGCTGTATGATGGTGTAATTGTAGAAAGAAGGCAATGTGCTAAAACGGAGGTGAATTGGAGGAAATACATAGCAATATTTTATATATTAGCTCTATCTCTGAAAAAGACTTTTGCTCTCAATAACTGGCTGATTCACAGCAGCCAGGATCAAATGTTAATTCTACTGAGTTTAATTTTAATCTTACACAAAATGCAGAAATGGCTCTCTTCTGAAGGAAAAGGTGCTGGTGAGATATAATGCTCAGTTTCTGTAAGCATCCTTTCTCTCCTTTGGAGCTAAATCTCCAATATACAGACTCCATACTCCTTTCAATTCTAGGACTTAACTAACATAGGAGATAAGACTGAAGTCTATAAGACAATAAGACTAATCTTTCAGACCAATACTTGGGAATTTCCTATTAATTTACCTTTGCTCATAGCTACACAATATTATGCTAATTTGTATTTTGCATCATTCTGAAGCCTTCACCATTCCCTTCTATCTTTGAAATGTTTCCTAGTTCTAAAGTGACATGCACTTTGGACCATTTAACATGACTCCATTTGAGCAATGCAGTCTTAAGTACCAGGTTTTGTTTTTTTTTTTTTTTTTAAAGTTGTTGAGCACTATCTAGGCTTTAATACCTAATGACAGATTTCATTAATACTGATTTTTTTCTCAATGTGACTCAATTTTAATTTTGATAAACTTTTTCATATCAGTAGGCCATTTGTTGCTAGTCATATAGACAGTGAATAGAGCTCACTAGATATGAAGCTACTCAGCAAACTGACCCTCTTCTCCTAGTTCCTAGCACTATAACCATCCTGCTCCAGTGGCCAAGTCCAAATTCTTTCTTAGCCTATACAATTTTGCTTTAATTAATATACCATTTAAATGCATATTAAAGTTAAAATCTGCATGGTAATTTTGAACATGAAATATCATAAGACTGAGCTCTTTGGAAAGCATCTTGAAGAAACTGGCAACATGAATCAGGCACATGTACAATAAGTGATAATTCACATAAGGAAAGCATGGAGCAAATAGGAGACTGACAGAAAGATCAGGAGACTGAGCCATTTGAAGTATATTGTGTATAATAGAATAGGAAGCAAGAAGCAATGAAAACATCAGTTCAGTTCAATTCAGTCACTCAGTTGTGTCTGACTTTTTCTGACCACATGGACTGCAGCACGCCAGGCTTCCCTGTCCATCACCACCTCCCGGAGCCTACTCAAACTCATTTCCATTGAGTCTGTGAGGCCATCTAACCATCTCATCCTCTGTTGTCCCCTTCTCCTCCCGCTTCCAATCTTTCCCAGGATCAGGGTCTTTTCCAGTGATTTGGTTCTTCCCATCAGAGGGCCAAAGTAGTGGAGTTTCAGCTTCAGCATCAGTCCTTCCAATGAATATTCAGAACAGATTTCCTTTAGGATTGACTGGTTTGATCTCCTTGCCATCCAAGGGACTTCCAGGAGTCTTATCCAACACCACAGTTCAAAAGCATCAATTCTTCAGTGCTCAGCTTTCTTTATAGTCCAACTCTCACATCCATACATGACTACTGGAAAAACTACAACTTTGAGTAGATGGACCTTTGTTGGCAAAGTAATGTCTGTGCTTTTAATATACTGTCTAGTTTGGTCATAACTTTTCTTCCAAGGAACAAGTATAAATGGATACAAAATTATAAAACTCCCATCAATGGCCTGTATTATGCTCTTCACATGAAGAGCTGACTCATTAGAAAAGAGTCTGATGATGGGAAAGATTGAAGGCAGGAGATGAAGGGGACCACAGAGGACAAGATGACTGAATGGCATCACTGACTCAATGGACGTGCGTTTGAGCAAGTTCTGGGAGATGGTGAATAACAGGGAAGCCTGGCCTGCTGCAGTACATGGGTTCACAAAGAGGAACACATGACTGAGCAACTCAACAACAAGGCTCTTTCATCTAGTTGCTCTTGCCCTCTGTGACATTTTAGCACATAAACAAATTTAGGCTTATAAGATTTCACTCTTTACCCTCTCCTTTACAACATAAATAAATAAGTAAATAATCATTTTAAGATTTCATTGCCCATTATCCTATACAAAGTTGAACAGTAAATGTAACATTAATTCTAAGTAATTCAATAGATATATAGCTGTACATATGGAAATTAAAATGTATACTTTTTTTTTTTGCCAAATAATCATTTTAAGCACTCAAGTGAAGGCTAAAATGTCCATAAACAGCCCTAACCAACTTCAGTTTGCATAGTTCCTCTCATAGTTCCCTTCCCATTCACACATTTGTGAAGCTGTTTTTCACCTCCACAATTTTGTTCACAATTTTTTCAATCTAACCTTTGATCTTCAAAAAGCAAGAGAGTTACAGAAAAAACATCTATTTCTGCTTTAGTGACTATGACAAAGCCTTTGACTGTGTGGATCACAATAAACTGTGGAAAATTCTGAAAGAGATGGGAATACCAGACCACCTGACCTGCCTCTTGAGAAATCTGTATGCAGGTCAAGAAGCAACAGTTAGAACAGGACATGGAACAACAGACTGCTTCAAAATTGGGAAAGGAATATGTCAAGCCTGTCTATTGTCACCCTGTTTATTTAACTTCTATGCAGAGTACATCATGAGAAATGCTGGGCTGGAGGAAGCACAAGCTGGAATCACTATTGCTGGGAGAAATATCAATAACCTCAGATATGCAGATGACACCACCCTTATGGCAGAAAGTGAAGAAGAACTAAAGAGTCTCTTGATGAAAGTGAAAGAGGGGAGTGAAAAAGGTGGCTTCAAGTTCAACATTCAGAAAACCAAGATCATGGCATCCAGTCCCATCACTTTATGGCAAATAGATGTGGAAATAATGGAAACAGTGGCTAATTTATTCTTCTGGGCTCCAAAATCACTGCAGATGGTGACTGAAGCCATGAAATTAAAAGATGCTTACTCCTTGGAAGGAAAGTTATGACCAACCTAGATAGCATATTCAAAAGCAGAGACATTACTTTGTCAACAAAGGTCCACCTAGTCAAGGCTATGGTTTTTCCAGTGTCATGTATGGATGTGAGAGTTGGACTATAAAGAAAGCTGTGCACCGAAGAACTGATGTTTTTAACTGTGGCACTGGAGAAGACTCTTGAGAGTCCCTTGGAGTGCTAGAAAATCCAACCAGTCCATCCTAAATGAGATCAGTTCTGGGTGTTCATTGGAAGGACTGATGTTGAAGGTGAAACTCCAATACTTTGGTCACCTGATGCAAAGAACTGACTCATTGGAAAAGATCCTGATGCTGGGAGGGATTGGGGGTAGGAGGAGAAGGGGGCAACAGAGGATGAGATGGTTGGATGGCATCACTGACTCGATGGACATGGGTTTGGGTGGACTCCGGGTGTTGGAGATGGACAGGGAGGCCTGCTGTGCTGCAGTTCATGGGGTCGCAAAGAGTCGGACATGACTGAGTGACTGAACTGAACTGAAACTTTGATTTATTCATTTTTGATATTCATTTTTTAATATTTCTGTCACATGTTATGTTTATTTATATAGATGTATTGGTCATTTTCTATCACCCCATCTAAATGACAATCTCCTAAAGAACAAAAAATTCCACCCCTCTGATTTTCCCACAGTATGCTGAAGTGAAAATAAGCACTAAAGTTAGAGCACAGCACTTGAAACTTATGCTTTATGGTGACCTAAATAGGAAAGGAATCTAAAAAGAGTAGATACATGTGTATATATAACTGATTCACTTTGCTGTACAGCAGAGACTACCACAGCATTGTTAAGCAATTAAAATCCAATGCATGCTTACTTCCTCAGTCATGTCTGACTCTTTGCAACTCCATGGACTGTAACTTACCAGCCTCCTTTGTCCATGGCTTTCTCTAGGCAGAAATACTGGAGTGGGTTACCATTTCCCTCTCCAGGTAAAATCCAATAAAAATTAATAAAAATAAAACCAGGTTTTAACATTCATATGAAAAAATATATATAAGTATGCTAATATAAATCAGTTATATTTAAAGTATGCAGGCAAAGTTGATTCTGTGATTATGAAGGCCACAAAATTTGTAATATACCCTGTGGTCTCTCAGTGGGATAAACAAAAATTCTATGGATATAAGAAGTCTCTGTCTCTAAGGTCTTTGAATATTCTTTCCACTTGTCAATTCTTAGAAACTTTCTCCCCACATCAGATTTTCTATCTATCCTTGAATCTTAAGATTGCAAAACTTTTCAAAAACTTGGAAATAAGTAATATATCACTGGAACACATGAGAAGAGTTTCCATATTGATTCATCTTTGAATTTTATTACTGTGATATCAAACACAAATCTGAGGATATAAATTTAAATCTTAAGCATAACAAAATAGTTAGAGATTTGCTAGATATGTGTAAGACATCAGGCTTTCTTTTTACTGTTGCATATTATTTAAATACTAAAAATTCCAGAGTAAAAATTGATTGCGGGTGATAGACATACAGATCAATGAAATAAAACTTACAGTCCATAAATAAATCTTAAATCTTTATATATAGTCAATCAAGTATACCAAAATAATTAGATAGGAGGAGGAGAAGTTTTCCTCTTTTTTCCCCTCTTGTTTCCCCCAAAAAACATGTGTGAGACAACTGGATATTTAATTTAAAAAAATGATTTTGAACCTCTATCTCATGCTATATAAACATTATCTCAAATGAGTCATATGCCTACATTTAGGAGATAAATTTAGAAAACTCTTAGAAAAACCATAAAAATAAATCCTTGAGACGCTGGTTTAGAAAATGGTTTCTTAGATGTCACCAGAAAAACATGTGACAAAAATACCCCTGTAAATTGGATTTCATCAAAGTTAAAAACTATGTGCATCAAAGGATATCATTAAGGAAGTGAAACGACAACATACATTATGGTAAACTATTTTCAAATAATACGTACGATAACAGACTTGTATCCAAAAAAATACAGGGGATTTTTATAGTTCAACAATGAAAAGGCAAGTTATAATAAAATGATCAAAGGATTTTTAATAGATAGCTCTCCAAGGAAGATATACAAATGGTCAGTAAATATATGAAAAGATTCTCAGCATTATTAGCCACTTAGTTCAGTTCAGTTCAGTTCAGTCGCTCAGTCGTATCCAACTCTTTGTGACCCCAAGAATCACAGCACGCCAGGCCTCCCTGTCCATCACCAACTCCCGGAGGTCACTTAGATTCATGTCCATTGAGTCGGCGATGCCATCCAGCCACTTCATCCTCTGTCGTCCCCTTCTCCTCCTGCTCCCAATCCCTCCCAGCATCAGAGTCTTATCCAATGAGTCAACTCTTCGCATGAGGTGGCCAAAGTACTGGAGTTTCAGCTTCAGCATCATTCCTTCCAAAGAAATCCCAGGGCTGATCTCCTTCAGAATGGACTGGTTGAATCTCCTTGCAGTCCAAGGGACTCTCAAGAGTCTTCCTTCTCCAACACCTCAGTTCAAAAGCATCGATTCTAAGGTGCTCAGCCTTCTTCACAGTCCAACTCTCACATCCATGACCACAGGAAAAACCATAGCCTTTACTGGACGGACCTTAGTCGGCAAAGTAATGTCTCTGCTAGCAAAATGCAAATAAAAATCACAGTGTACTACTTCATACTCACTATATCTATAATTAAAATACAGAAAACAATAAGTGATGGTGAGTATTTGAAGAAATTAGAAGTCTTGTATATTGATGATATAAGTGCAAAATGGTACAATTGCTGTGGACAATAGTTGGCAGTTCCTCAGAAAGTTAAAAATAATTACTGCATCATCCTATAATTCCACTAATAGATATAACACAATAAAATGGATAAGCATGTCTACACAAATATTTGTATACGCCTATTCAGAGCAGATTTAGTAATAGCAGTCATAAATAGGAAGCAATCCAAATAATGAATGACTTTATCTTTTCCTAAGAATGACTTTAAAATGTGGTATATTCTTTTAGTGAAATATTATTAAATTATAAAAATAAAGGACTAATACATGTTACAACATGGATAAATCTTTAAAATATTATATTATGTGACAGAGGCCACTCAAAGATCACATATTTTATATCCAATTTATATTAAATTTTCAGAAGAGGCACACTCATGGAGATAGAAAATGAATTAATGGTTGCTAAGGCTCAGATATGCAGATGACACCACCCTTATGGCAGAAAGTGAAGAGGAACTAAAAAGTCTCTTTATGAAAGTGAAAGAGGAGAGTGAAAATGTTGGCTTAAAGCTCAACATTCAGAAAACTAAGATCATGGCATCTGGTCCCATCATTTAATGGCAAATAGATGGGGAAGCAGTGGAAACAGTGTCAGACTTTATTTTGGGGGCTCCAAAATCACTGCAGATGGTGACTGCAACCATGAAATTAAAAGACACTTACTCCTTGGAAGGAAAGTTATGACCAACCTAGACAGAATATTCAAAAGCAGAAACATTACTTTGCCAACAAAGGTTCATCTAGTCCAGGCTATGGTTTTTCCTGTGGTCATGTATGGATGTGAGAGTTGGACTGTGAAGAAGGCTGAGCGCCGAAGAATTGATGCTTTTGAACTGTGGTGTTGGAGAAGACTCTTGAGAGTCCCTTGGACTGCAAGGAGATCTAACCAGCCCATCCTAAAAACCAGTCCTAGGTGTTCATTGGAGGATGATGCTGAAGGTGAAACTCAATACTTTGGCCACCTCGTGCAAGTTGACTCATTGAAAAGACCCTGATGCCGGGAGAGATTGGGGGCAGGAGGAGAAGGGGATGACAGAGGATGAGATGCTTGGATGGCATCACCAACTCAATGGACATGAGTTTGGGTAAACTCCGGGAGTTGGTGATGGATGTGGAGGCGTGGCGTGCTCCAAGTCATGGGGTCGCAAAGAGTCGGACACAACCAAGCAACTGAACTGAACTGAATTGAAGGCCTGTTGGGAGTACTGCTAATAGGTATGGGATATTTTTGGTTTTGACGAAATGTTCTAGAATTAGATGGTGGGGTTGGGAATGTTTGTGAAAAGACTAAAAACCACTGAGTTATATACCTAACACGGATGAATTTTGTGTTATATAAGTCATATCTCAGTAGAGATGTTATTAAAAAAACTGTATAGAGAATAGTTTCAGTAGTTGCTTGTCAGAATTCTAATGAAATGCTAAAATTATAAAGTATCAAAATTATTAACAGAATACTAAGAGACATGATTTTCCAGGTGTTTAGGATTCAAGTTTTCAAAAAACTATAGAAGTGCTCTTCATGATAGTTAAGGAATGTAAACAAAAGTCGAATAAACATGCAGAATCATTTTTTTTTTTAGTATTCGCTGAAACTCAAATGCAAACTACCTGTGCAAAACAACACATGTATCAAAAACTAACCGTGACCTTCGAGATGTTCAAGCTGAATTTAGAAAAGGCAGAAGCAGAGATCAAATTGTCAACATCCGCTGTGTCATCGAAAAAGAGGGTTCCAGAAAAATATTTACTTTTGCTTTATTGACTAAGCCAAAGCCTCTGACTGTGTGGATCACAACAAACTGTGGAAAATTCTCCAAGAGATGGGAATACCAGACCACCTGACCTACCTCCTGAGAAATCTCTTGCGGGTAAAGAAGCAACAGTTGGAACTGGACATGTAACAACTGGTTACATGTGGGAAAGGAGTGCATCAAGGCTGCATACTGTCACCCTGTTTATTTAACTTATATGCAGAGTACATCATGCGAAATGCTGGGTTGGATGAAGCACAAGCTGGAATCAAATTGCAGGAAGAAATATCAACAACGTAAGATATGCAGATGTCACCAGCCTTATGGCAGAAAGCAAAGAAAAACTAAAGAGTCTCTTAGAGAAAGTGAAAGAGGAGAGAGAAAAAGTTGCCTTAAAATTCAACATTCAAAAGTCTGTTCTATACATCTGTGTCTCTTTTGCTGTCTTGCATACAGGGTTATCATGGGAGAGGGAGAGGGTGGGATGATTTGGGAGAATGGCACTGAAACATGTATACTATCATGTAAGAAACAAATCGCCAGTCTAGGTTCAATACAGGATACAGGATGCTTGGGGCCAGTGCACTGGGATGACCCACAAAGATGATGTGGGGAAAGAGGTGGGACGGGGGTTCAGGATTGGGAACTCATATACACCCATGGCAGATTCACATCAATGTATGGCAAAACCAATACAGTATTGTAAAGTAAAAAAAAAAAAAGAAAAGAAAAAATAATGAATTAAAAACAAAAAAGCCTCAACATTCAAATAATGAGAATCACAGCATCCAGTCCCACCACTTCAGCCCAGTTCAGTCACTCAGTTGTATCCGACTATTTGTGAAGCCATGGATTGCAGAACACCAGGCTTCTCTGTCCATCATCAACTCCTGGGGCTTGCTCAGACTCATGTTCATTGAGTCAGTGATGCCATCTAACCATCTCATCCTGTGTCATCCCCTTTGCCTCCCTCTTTCAATCTTTCCCAGGATCAGGGTCTTTTCCAATGAGTCAGTTCTTTGCTTCAAATGGCCAAAGTATTGGAGTTTTGGCTTCAGCTTCAGTCCTTCCAATGAATATTCAAGAATGATTTCCTTTAGAATGAACTGGTTGGATCTCCTTGCAGTCCAAGGGACTCTCAAGGGTTTTCTCCAATACCACAGTTCAAAAGCATCAACTCTTTGGTGCTCAGCTTTCTTTAGAATCCAACTCTCACATCCTTACATGCCTACTGGAAAAACCATAGCTTTGACCAGATGGACCTTTGTTGGCAAAGTTACATTTCTGCTTTTTCATATGCTGTCTAGATTGGTCATAGCTTTTCTTCCAAGAAGCAAAATTTTTTTAATTAGATGGCTACAGTCACCATCTGCTGTGATTTTGGAGCCCCCTCCCCCCAAAAAAAAATCTGCTACTGTTTCCACACTTTCCTCATTTATTTGCCATGAAATGATGGGACCAGATGGCATGATCTTAGTTTTCTGAATGTTGAGCTTTAAGCCACTTTTTTCACATTTTTCTTTCACTTTCATCAAGAGTCTCTTTAGTTCTTCGATTTCTTCCATAACGGTGGTGTCATCTGCATATCTGCAGTTATTTATATTTCTCCCAGGAATATTGATTCCAGCTTGTGCTTCATTCAGACTGGTATTTCGCATGATGTACTCTGCATGTAAGTTAAATAAGCAGGGTGACAAAATACAGCCTTGATGTACTCCTTGCCGAATTTGGAAGCAGTCTGTTGTTCCATGTAAAGTTCTAACTGTTGGTTTTTGACCTGCATACAGATTTACCAGGCAGTAGGTCACATGGTCTGGTATTCCCATCTCTTTCAGAATTTTCCACAGTTTGTTATGATCCACAACGTCAAAGGCTTTGGCATAGTCAATAAAGCTTGCTACTGCCACTGCTAAGTCACTTCAGCTGTGTTCGACTCTGTGCGACCCCATAAAGTAGATGTTTTTCTGGAATACTCCTGCTTTTTTGATGATGCAGTGGATGTTAGCAATTTGATCTCTGGTTCCTCTGCTTTTTCTAAATCTAGCTTGAACATCTGAAAGTTCACGGTTCATGTAATGCTGAAGCCTGGCTTGGAGAATTTTGAGCATTATTTTGCTAGTGTGTGAGATGAGTACAGTTGTGCACTAGTTTGAACATTCTTTAGCACTGCCTTTCTTTGGGACTGGAATGAAAACTGACCTTTTCCAGTCCTGTGGCCACTGCTGAGTTTTCCAAATTTTCTGGCATATCAACTGCAGGTCTTCCACAGCATCATCTTTCAGGATTTGAAAAAGCTCAACTGGAATCCCATCACCTCCACCAGCATTGCTCATAGTGATACTTCCTAAAGTCCACTTGACTTCGCATTCCAGGATGTCTGGCTCAAGATGAGTGATCACACCATCGTGATTATCTGGGTCATGGGGATCTTTTCTGTATAGTTCTGTGTATTCTTGCCACCTCTTAATATTTTCTGCTTCTGTTAGGTCCATACCATTTGTGTTCTCTATTGTGGCCTTCTTTGCATGAAATGCTCCCTTGGTATCCCTAATTTTCTTGATGTGATCTCTAGTCTTTCCAGTTTAATTGTTTTCCTCTACTTCTTTGCATTGATTACTGAGGAAGGCTTTCTTATCTTTCGTTGCTACTCTTTGGAACTCTGCATTCAAATGGGTATATCTTTCCTTTTCTCCTGTGCCTTTCACTTCTCTTTACTGCTATTTGTAAGGCCTCCTCAGACAACCATTTTGCCTTTATTTCTTTTTCTTGGAGATGGTCTTGATCCCTGCCTCCTGCGCAATGTCACAAACCTCCATCCATAGTTCTTCAGGCATTCCGTCTATCAGATCTAATCCATTGAATCTATTTCTCACGTTCACTGCATTATCATAAGGGATTTGACTTAAGTCATACCTGAATGGTCTTATGGTTTCCCCAATATCTTCAATTAAGTCTGAATTTGGCAATAAGGAGTTCATGATCTGAGCCACAGTCAGTCCCTGGTCTTGTTTGTGCTGACAATATTAAGCTTCTCCATCTTTGGCTGCAAGAAATACAATCAATCTGATTTTGGTGTTCACCATCTGGTGATGTCCACGTGTGGAGTCTTCTCTTATGTTGTTGGAAGAGGGTGTTTGCTATGACCAGTGTGTTCTCTTGACAAAATCTATTAGCCTTAGCCCTGCTTCATTCTTTACTTCAAGGCAAAATTTGCCTGTTACTGCAGGTGTTTCTTGACTTCCTCCTTTTGCATTCCAATCCCTTATAATGAAAAGGACATCCTTTTTGGGGTGTTAGTTCTAAAAGGTCTTGTAGGTCTTCATAGAACCATTCAACTTCAGCTTCTTCAGCATTACTGAAGGGGTAAAGACTTGGATTACTGTGATATTGAATGGTTTGCCTTAGAAATGAACAGAGTTAATTCTGTCATTTTTGAGATTGCATCCAGTTACTGCATTTCAGACTCTTTTGTTGACTATGATGGCTACTCCATTTCTTCTAAGGGATTCTTGCCCACAATAGTAGATACAATCATCGTCTGAGTTAAATTCACCCATTCCAGTCCATTTTAGTTCACTGTTTCCTAAAATGTCCATGTTCTCTCTTGCCATCTCCTGTTTGATCACCTGCAATTTGCCTTGATTTATGGCCCTTACATTCCAGGTTCCTATGCAATATTGCTCTTTAGAGCATCAGAGTTTACTTCCATCACCAGTCACATCCACAACTGGGTGTTGTTTTCGCTTTGGCTCCATCTCTTCATTCTTTCTGGAGTTATTTATCCATTGATCTCCAGTTGTAAATTGGGCACCTACCAACCTGGGCAATTCATTTTTCAGTGTCCTATCTTTTTGTGTTTTCATACTGTTCAAGGGGTTCTCAAGGAAAGAATATTGAAGTGGCTTGCCATTCCCTTCTCCAAGGGACCATGTTTGTCTCTTCACTTCACAGCAAATAGAAGGGGAAACAATGGAAACAGTGACAGACTTTATTTTGGGGGCTCCAAAATAACTGCAGATGATGACTGCAGTCATGAAATTAAAAGACACATTCCTTGGAAGAAAAATTTGATCAAACTACACAGCATATTAAAAAGCAGAGATAATACTTTACCAACAAATGTCCATCTAGTCAAAGCTATGGTTTTCCAGTAGTCAGGTATTGATGTGAAAGTATAAAGAAAGCTGAGCACTAAAGAATTGATGCTTTTGAATTGTGGCATTGAAGAAGACTCTTTAGAGTCCTTTGAAATGCAAAGAAATTAAAACAGTCAATCCTAAATGAGATCAGTCCTGAATATTCATTTGAAGCACCAATGCTAAAGCTGACACTCAATACTTTGGCCACCTGATGCAAAGAACTGACTCATTGCAAAGACCCTGATCCTGGGAAAGATTGAAGGTGGGAGGAGAAGGAGACAACACAGGATGACATGGTTGGATGGCATCACTGACTCAATGGTCATGAGCTTGAGTAGGCTCCAAGAGTTGGTGATGGACAGGGAAGCCTAGTGAAGAACAGTCCATGGGTTGCAAATCTGGACACAACTGAGCAACTGAACTAAAGCATATACACTTTAAGAACTTTCATTTGAACTCATTAATAGAATTTTAATGTTTTATTACTCTTTGAATCTCCAACACAAATTATTAGTGGCATTTAAAGAGTTATAATGAATCAAGTTTCAAGCTATACTACTTAAAACTGAAAGAGAAACCTATAAAACCATTTATTTTAAGGCTGAAATAAAACATTATTAGAATTCAACTTTAAAATAAAAGAATAATGACAATTCAGTTCAGTTCAGTTCAGTCGCTCAGTCGTGTCCGACTCTTTGTGACACCATGAAGCACAGCACTCCAGGCCTCCCTGTTCATCACCATTTCTTGGAGTTCACTCAGACTCACGTCCATCGAGTCTGTGATGCCATCCAGCCATCTCATCCTCAGTCGTCCCCTTCTCCTCCTGTCCCCAATCCTTCCCAGCATCAAAGTCTTTTCCAATGAGTCAACTCTTCGCATGAGGTGGCCAGAGTACTGGAGTTTCAGCTTTAGCATCATTCCTTCCAAAGAAATCCCAGGGCTGATCTCCTTCAGAATGGACTGGTTGGATCTCCTTGCAGTCCAAGGGACTCTCAAGAGTCTTCTCCAACACCACAGTTCAAAAGCATCAGTTCTTCGGTGCTCAGCCTTGGGTACATATTCCACCAAATGTATAATAGTTACTCAATAGCAAACAATAATGTATAAGAAAAAAACTATTGTGGCAGTGACTACAAAAAGAAATAGAGTAATACAGTTAACACTTTAAATTATAAAGTCAATGTAAAGTAAATTAAATTTGAGATTTAAAACACACTCTAAGAAAATAAGATAATAGCTATTGGGACAAAAAAATTTGTTCCAGTTATTTAATAAGAGAAAGGGAATATGTAGAGTCAAGACACACTCACAGTTGGTAGAACAGAAATTTTGGCCAATTCTAAAGTTAAAAATTCCAGATAAAAGAATTTTTAAAAATTCTTTTGAAAATCAGGAGAGATTTATCAAGAAAGTCAGGATTTGTCAGGTCAAAATTTAAGAGAAGGGAAAACCCCAGCGAGGTAGGCTCAGCATTAAAAGCAGCTTTTGTTCTGAGATTATCTGGAGAAACAAATTTTAAACTAAAGTACAGATTTGGTGGCTCAGGAGGTTGAGTCAAATAAAGCCTATGTCCACCCAAGGAGAAAATGTTGTCCACATTTAACTGGAAATTCAAAAGACTACATGTTAAAATGTAAGTGAACAAATGTAAGTTGTAAACAAAAATGAAACTTGAATAATTCATAAAATCTCAAGTTTTGAAATTTCAGCTAGACCAGTATTGATGGCACTGGGTGAGAGCAAATGAAAATACTATCTGAAGGAAACTATCTTCCTTCTAGAGTCCAAAAATAAAATTTCAAATACAGTGACCAGTACAAAAGACCTGAGTTATTTAAACTGATGTAGGCTATAAAGTTACTTTGCTTACTAGGTTTTAAAAGAAAAATCAAGCTTGTCATAGTTACAGGAAAAAATAAAATGGAAAGTTTGGAAAAGAAACAAAAAAACCCCAGAGTAAATCTGTACCAATTAGTAATGAAAATGCAAAGTCTAGTGGAAAGATGGGCACAATGAAGACAGAAATGGTAAAAACCTATTAGAAACAGAATATATTAAGAAGAGGTGGCAAGAATACACAGAAGTACTGTACAAAAAGATTTAAGTGACCTGGATAACCATGATTGTGTGATAATTCACCCAGAGCCATATATGCAGGAGTATGAGGTTAAGTGGGCCACTGGAAGCCTTATTACCAACAAAACTAGTGGACATTATGGAATTCCATCTGAACTATTTCTAATCCTAAAAGATGATCCTGTTAAAGTGATGCACTCAGTATGCCAGCAAATTTGGAAAACCCAGAATACCCACAGAACTAGAAAAGGTCAGTTTCATTCCAATCCCAAAGAAGGGCAACGCCAAAGAACGCTCAAACTATAGAACAACTGCACTCATTTCACATGCTACAAGATAATGCTCAAAATCCTTCAAGCTAGGATTCAACAGTACGTGAACCAAAAACTTCCAGATATACAGAAAAGGCAGAGGAACCAGATCAAACTGCTAACATCCATTGCGTCATAGAAAATGCAAGGGAAATAAAAAAGAAAAAAAAAAAAAACAAAACCATATACTTCTGTTTCATTAACTGTGCTAAAGCCTTTGACTATGTAAATCACAGCAAACTGCAAAATTCTTCAATAGATGGGAATACCAGATGATCCTACCTGCCTCCTGAGAAACTTGTATGCAGGTCAAGAAGCAACAGTTAGAAGGGGACATGGACCAATGGATTGGTTCATAACTGTGAAAAGAGTATATCAAGGCTATATATTGTCACCCTGGTTATTTAACTTATATGCAGAGTACATCATGTGAAATGCCAGGCTAGATGAAGCTCAAGATGAAACCAAGACTGCCAAGAGAAATATCAATAATCTCAAATATGCAGATGAGACCACCCTAATGGCAGAAAGCAAAGAGGAACTAAAGAGCCTCTTGATGAAGGTTAAAGAGGAGAGTGACAAATCTTGCTTAAAACTCAACATTCGAATAACGAGGATCATGGCATCCAGTCCCATCCCATGACTTCATGGCAAACAGAAAGGGGGAAAAAATGGAAACAGTGACAGAATTTATTTTATTTGGCTCCAAAATCATTGCAGATAGTGACAGCAGTCACAAAATTAAAAGTTGCTTGTTCCTTGAAAAAAAAGCTATGACAAAACTAGATAGTGTATTAAAAAGCAAACACATTACTTTGCCACACAGGTTTATATAGTAAAAGCTATGGCTTTTCTAGTAATCATGTAACATGTGAGAATTGGACCAAAAGAAGGCTGAGCACCAAAGAATTGATGCTTTCGAACTGTGGAGAAGTCTCTTGAGAGTCCCTTGGACAGCAAGGAGATCCATCCAGTCAACCCTAAAGGAAATCAACCCCGAATATTCACTGAAAGGACTGATGCTGAAGCTGAAGCTCCAATACTTTGGCCACTTGAAGCAAAGAGCCGACTCACTGGAAAAGACCCTGATGCTGGGAAAGACTGAGAGCAGGAGAAGAAAGGGGCAACAGAGGATGAGAGGATGGCACCAGTGATTCAATGGAAATGAGTCTGAGCAAACTCCAGGAGATAGTAAAGGACACAGAAGCCTGGCATGCTGTAGTCCATGGGGTCTACATGACATGACTTGGCAACTGAACAATAAAAACAAATACTCTTTTCTATTCCTGACAACTTCCCTTGCTGTGAAGTCTGCTCTGTCTGAACTTAACATAGCTATTTCCATTTTCTTTTGATTAATGTTAACATGGTATATCCTTCCTTGACCATTTACTTTTAATCTACATATGTATTTAATAATTAAAGTGAGTTTCTTATCTATAACATGTACTTGGATCATCATTTAAAGTGGCTATATATAGTTGGATTAATATTTATCCTAATTGTTACCAAATTCCTTTCTTCTTCTGTTCTCATTTTTTTATTCTATACTATTTCCGACCTCTGTAATTCTGATTGAACATTTTTATATAATTCCATTTTCTCTCCTTTCTTAGTATATCATTAATCCTTTATTAAAATCTTTTTAATCGTTGTCACAGTTTGCAATATAAACTAACTCATCCAAGTTCACTTAAATTAACACTATACAGCTTCACAGGTACAATTAAGTGCCATTTAATAAGAAAGTAATTCTAATTTCTCCCTCTTATGCTTTCATTAGTTAGATTTACACATAAGCATCACAAGTGAATACATATGCACATAAGTTCACATAATTAAATCAGTTTAGTTCACTTGCTCAGTCATGTCCAACTTTTTGCGATCTCATGGACTACAGCACACCAGCCTTCCCTGTCCATCAACAACTCCCAGAGCTTCCTCAAACTCATGTCCCATCGAGTCAGTGATGCCATCCAACCATCCCATCCTCTGTCATCCCTTTCTCCTCCCACCTTCAATCTTTCCTAGCATCCCGGTCTTTTCCAATGAATCAGCTCTTCACATCAGGTGATCAAGTGTTGGAGCTTCAGCATCAGTCCTTCCAATGAATATTCAGGACTGATTTCCTTTAGGAAGGGCTGGTTGGAACTCCTTAGTGTCCAAGAAATTCTCAAGAGTCTTCTTCAACACCAGTTTAAAAACATCAATTCTTTGAGGCTCAGCTTTCTTTATATTCCAACTCTCACATCCATGCATGACTACTGAAAAAACCATAGCTTTGACTAGATGGACTTTAGTTGGCAAAGTAATGTCATGCAGTCCGTGGAATAGCAAAGAGTTGGACACGACTGACTGAACTGAATTGAACTGAGGACAGAGCCACAGTAGGGTAATATTAGACAACATTTGTAGCTACTCAGATGCAAGGGGTGTGGCTAGCTGACAGCTCCAGCTGTTAGCTGTTCAGTGTTCACTCCTGCTTTCAAGTTGAGGTCATATTATTTTCTGGGCCAGCTTTAGGCGATTACTGATTAAGGCAGTGTTACAAGGACCTGGCCTTTACTGGTCATTATTAGACTTTCACATACAGACAGACTTTGCTTCAGAGCTCCTGGCTGGTTGGCAGAAACTTTGACTCTCCACTTCTTCCGTTTTCCTTTAAAGTGTTTTCTGTGTGCATGCTAAGTCTCCTCAGTCATTTCCAACTCTCTGTGACACTATGGAGCGTAGCCCACCAGGCTCCTCTGTCCATGGGATTCTCCAGGCAAGAATACTGGAGTGGGTTGCCATGTACTTTTCCAGGGGATCTTCCCAACCCAGAGATCAAACCCATGTATCTTATGTCTCCTGCATTGGCAGGTGGGCTCTTTGAACACTAGTGCCATCTGGGAAGCCCTTAAAGAGTGTTACTTCCCATTAAAACTTTTGCCACGGTACTTCCTTTCTGGAAAAACCTGTGACATCAGAAACTGTTTTTGACTCAGTAGACATGATAAGAAAATTTTTAAAATCCAGAAATTTCAGAATTATTTTTAAAAAGTAGCAAGTGAATGCTATATTAATACATAATTTAAGCTCTAAAACTGTGAGGGTTGCCAGAGTCACCAGAGAGCTCACTAGGAAATGAGAGAACTGAGATGATTTACCTAATAGCATAACACACGTGGAAAAGGCACAGGGACTCGAACTATGAAGTGCTCATAGGAGAGTGTGTGTGCTATGTCACTTCAGTTGTGTATGACTCTTTGCGATGCTATGGACTGTAGCCTGCCAGTCTTCTCTTGGTATTCTCCAGGCAGGAATACTGGAGTGGGTTGCCGTTTCCTTCTCCAGGGGATCTTCCCAACGCAGAGATCAAACCCGCATCTCATATGTCTCCTGCACTGGCAGGCATTCTTTACCACTAGGGTCACCTGGGAAGCCTATACTGCTCAGCAAATACTTTGTATATTGAGGTTAATAAAAGAGAATGAAGTGACTTAAACCTGAGATAGATAGAAACTAGGAAAAAACTATAAGGGAAATACCTATAAATTATGCCAGATGGTAACTCTCTTGGCATGATTTAACATCTCCTTGCAAGTGTCAATTCTGTTGATCCCACATGCATACCTAAGAACTGTAATATACAATATATTGACTTTCTCGTAAGGGTTATAAGACAAATAGAAATACAAATGTAAGTAAAACTTCCTTTATTCTTAATATTATTCAATGAAGTGTCCATTTTTCTCTTATTGAAAAATGCTTTTCATAATCATATTTCCAGCTCAGCAGTTCATATTCATATATCTTCATGTTATCCTGACCCTCTGGCACCAGTTAGAGAACATCCCCCCCTCCTTTTTTTTTTGGCAACTGACTCAGAGGTGAATACTGATTTTATGACAAGAAGAAAACTGGCTCAAATTTATGTCCTTAATTTATTTTCATCCAGTTCATTTTTCATATTATAGGCACTTATACTACCATTTCTTAGGATAGGTTTTCTGGCATGATCATGGTTTTTGCTGTGATTCTGAAACCATAGTCTTATTGCACACTTTCAGACAGCTGTCCTTTTGCTTCTTCTCTCCTTCACTTGAAGTAAGCTAAATTTGCTACAGGCCCCTTTCCTGATAAGCTCCCGACCTATTACTGTAATTTTTCATTCCATTATGCTCCAAAATTATTAATATTCCCTTCTAAATGATATCCTGTGGCTCATTTGCTCTTACCTCTGATTATGTCACAATTTGATAATTTTAAAAATTTATAAACTTAAATGACTTTGTAAACCTTAAACTCTTTGGAAATGTCTAAACAAATAAGATAATATAGTTGTATTATGAAACATGCAAATTTAACTTAGACTTATCATTAATAAAAGACAACTTCTTTATAGTGACCACTTATATTTTATACTTTGTGACTTATCTTTATTATCTTTTTCTTTGCTCATTTTTTTATATTATTCTGTAGGTATGGACTTGCCATATAGAATTTTATTCCATTTAATTTGGAAGGAATAATTTCAGTGAATTTTTCTTTATCATATTTTTTTCTAGCTTATCATCTGTGTATTACTTTTATTTATTAGTGTCATTTTCTGTTCAGAAAACTTTAATTCTAAAGTGATCAAACCAGTGAGTATTTGGGGGATTCTATTCTTTATGCAATGCTAAAAAAAATTCTTCCTAACTCTGAGATTATAAAAACATAAATCATTTTATTCTGAGATTATTGCTTTTGTATTTTTTTAAATATTTATTCCATTTGGTGATTATTTAGTTTGGGGTTGTAGTAAGGACATAACTTTATATTTTTTTATGACATGCTGGTATTTGCAGCAATGTGGATGGACCTAGAAAATATTATACTTAGAGAAGTAAGTCATACAGAGAAATACAAATACTATATGATATCATTTATATATGGTATCTAAAAACTAAAACAGATAAAAGTATATGCAAAACAGAAACAAAACCACAGTTATCAGAGACAAATTTGTGGTTATCAGAGGGGAGAGGGAAGGGAAGAGAGACAAATTAGGGATATAGGATTAACAGATACAAACTATTATATATAAAATAGATAAGCAATAAAGATATGCTATTTAGCACAGGGAATTATATCCATTACCTTTTAATAACCTATAATAAAGTATAATCTGCAAAGATATTCTGAATCACTATTCTGTATACCTGAAACTAGCTTAATATTATAAATTAACTATAGTTAAATTTTTGAAAAAAATTAATTTTACAGGAAAAGAAAAATCCTTTATATTTTTATATATGGCAATTAAATTGTTCCTACACTATTTGTTAATTATTAATCTGCCAAGTTTCATGCAAAGATGGACACAATAAAAGACAGAAATGGTATGGACCTAACAGCAGCAGAAGATATTAAGAAGAGGTGGCAAGAATACACAGAAGAACTACAGAAGAAAGATCTTCATGACCCAGATAATGATGATGGTGTGTGTGATCACTCACCTAGAACCAAATATCCTGGAGTGCGAAGTCAAGTGGACCTTAGGAAGCATCACTATGAACAATGCTAATAGAGGTGATGGAATTCCAGTTGAGCTATTTAAAATCCCCCAAATTGACGTTGTTAAATATGCCAGCAAATTTGGAAAACTCAGCATGGCCACAGGACTGGAAGAGTCAGTTTCCATTCCAATCCCAAAGAAAGGCAATGCCAAAGAATGTTTAAGCTACCACACAATTGCACTTATCTCACATGCTATCAAAGTAATGCCCAAAATTCTCCAAACCAGGCTTTAACAGTACATGAACCATGAACTTCAAGATGTTCAAGCTGTTTTTAGAAAAGGCAGAGGAACCAGAGATCAAATTGCAAACATATGCTGGTTCATCAAAAAAAAGCAAAAGAGTTCTGCAAAAACATCTACTTTTGCTTTATTGGCTACGCCAAATCCTTTGACTGAGTGGATCACAACAAACTGTGGAAAATTCTTAGAGAAGGGAATAACAGACTTACCTGCCTCCTGAGAAATCTTTATGCAGGTCAAGAAGCAACAGTTAGAAGTGGACATGGAACTACAGACTGGTTCCAAATTAGGAAAGGAGTATGTCAAGGCTATATACTGTCACCGTGCTTATTTAACTTATGTGCAGAGTACATCATGGGAAAAGCTGAGCTGAGCAGGAATCAAGATTGGAATCAAGATTGCCAAGAGAAATATCAATAACCTCAGATACAAAAATGACACCTCCCTTATAAGAGAAAGTGAGGAAGAACTAAAGAACCTCTTAATGACACTGAACGAGGAGAGTGAAAAATCTGGTTTAAAACTCAAATTCAGAAACCTAAGATTATAGCGTCCAGGCCCATCACTTCATGGCAAAGACGGGGAAACATCTAACCCTACCATGGAGTCCCTAAGCCCCAGGATTGCCTCAGGCCAAACAACTACCAGGGAGGGAGTGCAACTCTACCCATCAGCTGATAATAGTTTTACTGAAAAGGCCCTTCCCACCAGAGCAAGTCCTTCCCATCAAGAAGCTTACAGGGAACTTTTAGCCTCATGTATCAGAGGGAAGACAGAAGAAGCAAGAAGAAGAACAATCCCACAGCAGCTAAAACAAAAAAACATATTCCAGAAAGTTAATCATGATGAAAAAGTAGAAAGTTATGTGTCAGATGAAGGAACAACATAAAACCCTAAAAAACAACTAAATGAAGTGGAGACAGGCAACCTTCCAGAAAAAGAAATTCAGAATAATGATAGCGAAGATGATCCAGGATCGTGGGTAAAGAGTGGAGGCAAATATTGAGAAGATGCAAGAAATTTTTACCAATGACCAGAAGAAATAAAGAACAAATAAACAGAGATGAAAAATATATGAGAAGGAAGCCAAAGCAGAATAACTGAGGCAGAAGAATGGATAATTGACCTGGAGGACAAAACAGTGGAAATCACTGCCACAGAACAGAATATAGAAAAAAGAATGAAAAGAAATGAAGACAAAGACCTCTGGGACAACATTAAACACATGAACATTTGGGTCCCAGAAGGAAAAGAGAAATTATTTGAAGAGATAATAGCTGAAATTTACCTAACATGGGAAAGGAAATAGTCAGTCAAGTCCAGGATGCACAAAGAGTCCCAGAAAGGATAAGCCTAAGGAGGAACACACCAAAACACATAGTAATCAAACTGACAAAAATTAAAGACAGAGATAAAATATTAAAAGCAACAAGGGAAAATGACAAATAATATACAAGGGGACTCCCCTCAGGTGATCAACTGATTTCTCAAAAGAAACTCTCCAAGCCAGAAGGGAATGGCATGATATATTTAACGTGATGAAAGGGAAGAACCTACAACGCAAAAATACTCTACCCAGCAAGACTCTCCTTCAGATTTGATGGAGAAATCAAAAGCTTTCCAGATAAGCAAAAGTTAAGAGAATTCAGCACCACCAAATCAGCTTTACAACAAATGCTAAAAGGAACTTATCTGGGCAGTACATAGAGACTCTCCTTACTTTCTGCTAATTTTGCTAGGGACCTAAAAATGCTCTAAAGAGAATGTCTAACTAAAAAAGAGAATTGTTAATGTAGAATATAACACAAAATAGAGGTTCCTGAAACCAATATTTATAATCTGCTGCTGTTGCTAAGTCGCTTCAGTCGTGTCCGACTCTGTGCGACCCCATAGACAGTAGCCCACCAGGCTCCCTCGTCCCTGGGATTCTCCAGGCAAGAACACTGGAATGGGTTGCCATTTCCTTCTCCAATGCATGAAAGTGAAAAGTGAAAGGGAAGTCGCTCAGTCGTGTCCGACTCTTCACGACCCCATGGACTGCAGCCTACCAGGCTCCTCCGTCCATGGGATTTTCCAGGCAAGAGTACTGGAGTGGGGTGCCCTTGCCTTCTCCAATATTTATATACTTATATTATGAAAAATGGGGATGAAATGTTTTTATCCACAATGCAAAAACTTTTTTATTATATAAATAAATGATTTCAATTAGAAAAATATATATACAAAATTGTCAGAAAGAAAGGAAAAATAAAATTCTGCCTCTTAAATAACCACAATTAACATATTGATGGTTTGGATTTTCATGTATTTTGAATGCATATGTGATATAATTAAAAAGTCAGTTTATATTTTTGAACCCTATTAAATATCACATTAAACAACCTCAGGGATGTGTGTGTGTGTGTATGTGTATGTGTGTGTTGTATTTAACAGTGATCAATGGAAAGGGTTCACAGGAGGATTAAATTTGAGTATAATTTTCTCTATTTTATTTTACAGAAATGGTATTCAACATGAAATGTAATAGTTTCATCTGTATTAGTTATGATAAAAATAAATCTTTGGAAGCAAAGGAAAATCAATAAAAGTATCCTAGAATTCAAACAAATTAGCAGTTCTAAAGCAAATCTTACTTTAGTATAGATGATTCTTATATTATATTATGTTTCCAGGAACTATATAATACCATAAAGGAGAACAAGATGTGAACATTCATTGTGTTAGAAGTAGTTCAAAGTAAGAAATTTGTTCCAGAGAAACTGACTGGATTGCCCTATTGATCTTTTTCCTTGTTTGCTGAATACTAGGGAGAACATATGCACCCTCTCCAGAAGATGAGTCAAGATAAAGGATGTCAAATTCCAATATCAGTGCCTCAAGGCAGGAGACTGTTTCTGAAGTCCTAAGAAAAAATTAGAATATGATTCTAGGAGTTGGGCTTCCAAAGAAGATAGAGATCCACAACACATAGAATGTTCTTCTTTTCCAGGAGGTTTTAACAGTAAAGGTTCCAGGCCATCACGTTTTCTTACCTCTTAGGTGATTCCTTTCCTATCGAACAACATATTACTACACTAGCTCAAGGAAGATTCAGATGTGAGGTTATGAGGGTAACAGGAAAGGAGGCAACTAAGTTGTTCGAAGGGCACAACAAAACTTTGTAAGAATCAAGACTCAGGGAAAGGAACAGTGGCCTCCACAAGAGACTAAGCCAGACCTGCTTTTGAGTATTTGAGTGCCTCTTGTAGAGGCACAGGTCAGCTGTGGCCTACCACAGGGGTTCTCAAGGTAGCAGCAGTCCTGGAAGAGGCAGAGTATAACATAAGTCCTCTTGGAGAAGGTCACCATTAGCCCATAGAGTAGCCATGCAAGTGACCCACAAACTGACAAATAATTATATCAAAGAAAGTTCTCACACTGCTATGAAAGTTGTAAGCCCACAATGGAAATTTCCAAACCAGAGGATCTGATAGAGACTGAGAATGAAGGCAAATGAGATTTTGATTACAAAACTTCCAAAAGACTGAGGAAACAGACTCTTGGAAGGCACAAACAGAACCTTGTACACACTAGGACCTAGGAAAAAGGGCCAGTGATCCCACAAGAGACTGAATAGGACTTTCCAGTATAAGTCCTTTTGAAGGAAGTCACTCAGGCCAAACTACAGGGAGTGAACACAAATCCACCCATTAGCAAAAAATTAGATTAAAGATTTACTGAGCATGGCCTTGTCCACCAAAGTAAGACCCAGCTCTCCACACAGACCATCCCTCCCATCAGGAAGCTTCCACAGGTCTCTTACCTTATCAATCAGAGAAGAGACAGAATGAAAACCACAATCACAGAAAACTAATCAAACTGATTACATAGATCACAATCTTTTCTAACTCAGTGAAACAAAGAGCCATGCCATGTAGGGCCACCCAAGATGGATGGGTCATGGTGGAAAGTTCTGACAAAATGTGGTCCACTGGAGAAGGGAATGGCAAACCACTTCCGTATTCTTGACTTGGGAAAGCCATGAACAGTATGAAAAGGCAAAAATATGTGACACTGAAAGATGAACTCCCCAGGTCGGTAGGTGCCCAAGATGCTACTGGAGAAGCGTGGAGACATAGCTCCAGAAAGAATGAAGAGATGGAGCCAAAGAAAATACAACGCCCAGTTGTGAATGTGACATGTGATGGAAGTAAAGCCCAATGCTGTAAAGAACAATACTGCATAGAAACTTATGAATCAAGGTAAATTGGAAGTAGTCAAACAGGAGATAGCAAGAGTGAACATTGACGTTTTAAGAACCAATGAACTAAAATGGACTGGAATGGGTGAATTTAATTCAGATGACCATTATATCTCCTACTGTAGGCAAGAATCTCTTAGAAAAAATGGACTAGCTCTCATAAGTCAACAAAAGAGTCCAAAATGCAGTACCTGGGTGCAGTCTCAAAAACGACAGATTGATCTTGGTTCATTTCCAAGGCAAACCATTCAACATCACAGTAATCCAAGTACATGCCCCAACCACTAATGCCAAAGAAACTGAAGTTGAATGGTTCTATGATGACCTGCGAGAACTTAGAAGTAACACCCCCAAAAAAGATATCCTTTTCATTATAGCAGACTGGGATAAAAAAGTAGAAAGTCAAGAGATACCTGTAGTAATAGGCCTTACGTTTGGCCTTTGAATACAAGATGAAGCAGGGCAAAGGCTAACAGTTTTGCAAAGAGAATGCACTGGTCATAGTAAACACACTCTTCCAACAACACAAAAGAAGAATCTACACATGAACATCACCAGATGGTCAATAGTGAAATCAGACTGATTATATTCTTTGCGCTCAAAGATGGAGAAGCTCTATACAGTCAGCAAAAACAAGAGCAAGAGTTGACTGTGGCTCAGATCATGAACTCCTTATCACGAAATTCAGAATTATATTGAAGAAAGCAGGAAAACCACTAGATTGTTCTGGTATGGCCTAATCAAATCCCTTACAATAATACAGTGGAAGTGACAAATAGATTCAAGAGATTAGATCTGATAGATGGGAGTGCCTGAAGAATGATGGATCAAACAGTTCATAACACTGAACAGGAGGTAGTGATCAAAACCATCTCCAAGAGGAAGAAATCCAAAAAAGCAAAATGGTTGTCTGAGTGGGCTTTAAAAATAGCTGAAAAAAGAAGAGAAGTAAAAGGCACAGGAGAAAAGGAAAGATATACCCATCTGAATGCAGAGTTCAAAAGAATAGCAAGGACAGATGAGAAAGTCTTCTTAAATGAACAATGCAAAGAAATAGAGAAAACAATAGAAAGGGAAAGACTAGAGATCTCTTAAAGAAAATTAGCGATACCAAGGGAACATTTCATGCAAAGATGGGGACAATAAAGAACAGGAAGGTGGAAAGAAGAGGTGGAAAGAATACACAGAATTATACAAAAAGATCTTCATTACCCAGATAACCACGATGGTGTGACCACTCATCTAGAGCCAAGCATTCTAGAGTGTGAAGTCAAATGGGCCTTAGAAGCATCACTATGAACAAAGCTAGTGAAGGTGATGGAATTCCAGTTGTACTATTTCAAATTGTAAAGATGATCCTGTTAAAGTGCTGCAGTCAATAGGCCAAAAATTTGGAAAACTCAGCCACAGGACCAGAAAAGGTCAGCTTTCACTCCAGTCTTAAAGAATGGCAATGCTAAAGACTGTTCAAACTACCAAACGATTACACTCATTTCACATGCTATAAGGTAATGCTCAAAATCTTTCAAACTAGGATTCAACAGTATGTGTATTGAGAACTTCCCAATGTACAAACTGGATTTAGAAAAGGCAGAGGAACCAAAGATCAAATTGCCAAAATCTGTTGGATCATAGAAAAAGCAAGAGAATTCCAGAAAAAAATCTACTTCTGCTCATTGACTATGATAAAGCCTTTGACTGTGGGGATCACAACAAACTGCAGAAATTTCTTCAAGAGATGGGAATACCAGACTACCTTACTCATCTCCTGAGAAAAAACTGTATGCAGGTCAAGAAGCAACAGTTAGACATGACATGGAAAAACAGATTGGTTCCAAATTAGGAAAGGAGTACATCGAGGCTGTATATTGTCACCATGCTTATTTAACTTATATGCAGAGTATATCATGCAAAATGCTGGGCTGAATGAAGCACAAGCTGGAATCAAGACTGCCAGGAGAAATATCAATAATCTCAGATATGCAGGTGACACCATCTTATGGCACAATGCAAAAAGGAACTAAAGAGCCACTTGATGAAGGTGAAAGAGGAGAGTGAAAAAGCTGACTTAAAACTCAACATTCAAAAACTAAGAAAAGGCATCTGGTCCCATCTGCTCCCATCCCACTTCATGGCAAATAGATGGGGAAACAATGGATATGGTGACTATTTTCTTGGGCTCAAAAATCACTCTGGATGGGGACTGTAGCCATAAAATTAAAAGATGCTTGCTCCTTGGAAGAAAAGCTTTGAAAACCTAGATGGCATATGAAAACGCAGTGATGTTACTTTGCTGACAAAGGTCTGAATGGTCAAAGCTATGGCTTTCCAGTAGTCATGTACGGATGCGAGAACTGGATCATAAAGAAGGTTGAGCCCGAAGAATGGATGCTTTGAATGTTGTATTACAGAAGACTCTTGAGATTCCTTTGGACTGCAAGGAGCTCAAACTAGTCAATTCTAAAGGAAATCAACCCTGAATATTCATTGAATGACTGATGCTGAAGCTAAAGCTCCAATACTTTGGCCACCTGATGGGGAGAGCTGACTCACTGGAAAACCCTGATGCTGGGAAAGACTGAAGGCAGGAGAGGAAGGGGATGACAGAGGATGTGACAGTTGGATGGCATCAATGGACATGAGTTTGAGCAAGCTCCAGGAGATGGTGAAGGACCAGGAAGCCTGTTTTGCTGCAGTCCATCCAGTCACAAACAGTCACTACTCTGAAAGAGTAGTCTTTCAGTCACAAACAAAGCTACTCTGAAAGAATACATGTCAAGTTCCTTTCCCTGACTCCAAATCTTTATCCTTTAGATTAGCATGAGTGTGACTTTCTCTTATACTATATCCCTTCTAAAATTCATGTTTGCAATATAGAAAATAACTCTTCAAGATAAAAAAGCATAGCTGACAAAATACATCTCATAGCGTAGCCCAGGTTACTAAAATATTGCAATTTAATTTTAGACCAAAGCCTCAGTTAGGAACTGCTTTGTTAGTTATTACTTTCTATACATATATTCTCCTTGATAACTTTTGAGGAAAAAGATTGACTGTGCCAAAGCAGATTTCAAATATTTTTGGGTGCCCCAGCAGAATTCATCATAATAATATCTAGATTTTCCAAAAATCCTCCATAATAATATATAAATGTCCCTATAGCTTGATCTAATTACCACCAAATTCTATATTTATGTTAGTCTATTCAGTAACAAGAGTAAAAACCACCCTCTGATGAAAATCTGTAAGCCAGGGACAAATAATGTCCATAGCAATTGTTTTAGATTCTCAATTTCTTCTATGTCGATACATTTTTTTTTCCAGATTCTTTCATCACGGTTTCTGATTTTTGGTTCTGCATCTCAATTACAGTTTATTCTTGCACCATGAACTCTGGATGTTTATAGGGACTTTTGGCTTTAAAACACAACATTTCCTAAATGAATGTGTCTTGAACTCACTCCTCTGGGCTCTTTCATCTCAAAACAGGAGTAGATTCAGACAATGATTACTTTATCTAATTACTGAAACCTGAATTCCATTCTTGTTTAACCCTTTCCATACTTTGCTTGTGGTATATTTTTCTAATGAGCTTCCATTATTAAATGCTGATATTTTCTCAAGCCTTCCCCTTTTCTCCTCCCTAACTTCTTTAGTGTTTTCTGGATCCTAGGTTCTCTTAGGCATCTAGGGTATTAATTATTCTCACTATAGTTTCCAACAAACCAAGTCAAAGACTAGACAAGTGAGTAGTAAAATAATAAAAGAATAATATATCAACAGAGTGAGCTGAAGAAAAGACTAAAAATGAAACTAACATAAGATGGAATGGCAATTTTATATAAAAGGCATAGATTCAAAGATGAATGTTACAGAAAATACTACTTCAGTTACTTTAAGAAAGTGAGTTTGAGCTTCCCTGGTGGCTCCACGCTAAACAATCTTCCTGCCAATGCAGGAGACACAGGTTTGATTCCTGATCCAGGAAGATTCCACATGACACAGCTACAGAAGCCCACACACTCTGGAGCCCATGCTCTCCAACAAGAGACACTATTGCAACAAGAAGTCCACACACTGTGAGCAAGAGTAGCCTGGTTTACTGCAATTAGAGAAAAGCCTACACGGCAATGAAGAACCAGCACAGCAAAAAATAAATTTAAAAAAGAAAGTGAGCTTTGGAGACAACTTCAGTAATGTTCTATGAGTAATGCTCCATGAATGGTAGCTATAAGCAGTGAAAAGAAATAAGACTAGAAAAGAATAGCTTTAGTAAATGACATTAGTAGTGATGTGGTTAATAGTATCACTAACATCAAGGAGCTTTAGAAAACTCCTTATAATTAATATATTTTAGCAAAATATTTGTAATATTCAAAATACTTCCAAAGATCCAAAATTATCCAAAATTGTATATTTTATGTATCTTCATAGCTATTAACTAACATAACCTTTATAATATATCCTATTCCTATTTATGTATCTGTAATAGTTGCTTGCTATAACACAACATATTATATATGAATATATGTATATATGGATCTGTATTTACATATGGTTATTAGCTATTGGCATACCTAAATTGATTATCAGTATACAACACATCCATATTCAACTTGGATATCACTATACAACATCAGTGAAAGTCTTCTCTATATAAAGCATATTAAAAAGCATGGGATATGCTGAAATTACTAAGTTTATATTGTACAAAGAGAGCCAAAAGATGTTTCATATAATCTATACAGTGCATACTATCATCTGGAGTAAATTAATACAGTTGGCACTCAGTGCTAGTGAGGAAAATGCTTTGAATATGATAATCTGCTTTTTAAAACCTATCCTTTTATTCAATGGAAAAACTTTGGTGGGATTTAAGGGATTGAGGACATTACTATATCTACTGTGTCTAGAACACATGTCCTCAATTGCACTGAAATCAGACTAATTGCACTCTGGACATTTTGCATTTCCTTCTAATTATGTTAATGTAATAGAAACATTTGTAGCTCAGGCTACTTAGGTACAAATGCAAATACAAAGGAGTTTACATACAAAAACAGCGCTTTACAATTCACAAAAATTTCATTTCAGTTAATTATACTATAATCCCAAGTTTTCATTTTTACAATTACCTAGTGTTCAAAGCAAAACTCTAAAAAATAAAAAGGCACAAATCTTGAGGTCAGAAGATCTCTGAGTTAAGTTCCAGCAATGTCACTTAACTATCTGGCTTTTAGCAAGTTAACTGACTGCTTTGAGCTTTAGTTCCCCTATTCATAAAAAAGAGGTAAAAGTACCTATATTACAGTATTGTGAAGAATAAACTACCTACCACATTCAAAATACCTAGCACAGTGCTTGGTACATAGTAGGCATTCAATAAATACAAATTTCCTTCTATTTTTATTGTGTCCTTAAAGCAATACATAATTTAGCATAAATCACTCAGTGAATATTTTGCTATATGTACAATTATCAGTCTTTAAAAACTAAATATTTCTTTATGTTTTAAGCTACTGAGAAGAGATTTTATATCACTGTTAATAATTACTCACAATAATTAATAAGAGAAAACATATATACAAAGCACAAATAGTTTTTGAGTGATTAATATACCACAAAAATTATATTTATACTATATTATATGACTTTTATCACATCACAAAAATATCAAGAAGAATATTAACAAGATAATAGAAAATATTAAAAGAGATTAAGGAAATTATTAATATAATATGAACTATAACTATAGTATCTTAACAGTATTTCAAAGAAACATAATAAAAAATAAAGAAATAAAAATAGTAATAAAAAGAAACATTATAAAATAACTGTACTTACATGTTTCCAGCGTGCAAACTTTTCTGTTATATTAGTTCCAGGCTGAAAAAAGAGTTCCTTAAAGAGTTTATCATCAAATCCTTTGTGTTTGTAAATCCATCTTTTTCACATTCACTAATAGATTTTTCATGTTTTTTATACAAGAACAAGTGGCTGAATATAAGGAAGACAGAATCGTCGTTTAGTCTTTTTACCAAAAAAAACTGGGAGAAAACTACTTATGAGTTCACTTACATTTTAGAAAACATAGTGGTAAGTTTAGTATACTTGTTTTCATATTATTACTATATAAAAATATTTAAGAACTCTAGGACTTTCTCATTAACATTCATCAAGGGATGAATGAGTGCTAAGAAATCTCTGGTGATATGAATGCCCAAACAATTATCAAACTACACCTGGCTATGCATTTTATAATATAATGTTAGAACATGACTAAATTATCTATAGGGATATAAGATAACCAATGTGAGCTCTTCTTACTTTCCTTCTCCATTTATGAAATAACTTATTTCCACCTTGTAATACTACTCTACAGCAACACTGTCCAAGAGAATGTAATGTATGCCATAAAATAACTTAAAAGTTTATATTAGCTACACTAAAAATCAGTGAAAATAAATAGATGAGATTAATTTTAATACAGTTGACACATAAACACCACAAGTATGAACTACAGGAGTCAATTATACATGAATTTTTTTTTCAATAAAAAAAGTACTATACTGTCCGTGGTTGGTTGAATCTATCACACTGCGAAAATCACAGGTATACAGGACCAAGGGTAAATAACTAGAGCATCTGCAAATTCTGGTACTTGCAGCAGGTCCTGAAAACAACCTCTTGCAGATAAAAAGATGACTATATTATGTTTTATTTAACTTAATGTATTAAAATATTACTAGATGAATGACATCAGCAACTTAATACTGTAATAATAAAATACTAAACAGTAGCTCTATAAGATCAAAAACAAGGGATAACATCTCACACCCAATCTATTCAACACATTCAACATTGTACTCAAAGCCCTGTTCAGTCCAATGAGGCAATAAGAAGAAAATCATACCCAATCTAATCTTTGAGAACAGATGCAAAAATTCTAAACATGAGTAAAAAGAATTCAGCAATGTAAGCAAAGAATAATAAGAGCACTATGATTAACTATTACAAAGCTTATTATACAAATAATAGAGAGAAAATGTAAAAATATATAAATGGATGCAGAAAGGTACAAGATAAAATTCAGTAACCAATCATTATTCAAAATTTTTAAGAAAGGATATAAAAGTAAGCTACTTCAATATCATATAGACAATCACCAAAAACCAGTAATGTTTATTATATGTGATGAAAGAACAAAACCATTTGAACTAAAATGATGAAACAGGTAGGAAGCTTATTGCTACCATTACTACTAAACAGCAAAAGAAAAAATTAACCAAGGAAAGCAATTTTTCCATTTCTGAAATTTTTAAGTGGGCTCTATCAATTTATTCCTTCACTTAAATATTTTCACTGATGATCTAAAAATTAGGGTGATATACATTAAAAGAATAAAACTTCAGTTCAGTTCGGTTCATTTCAGTTCAGTCACTCAGTCATGTCCAGCTCTTTGCGAACCCATGAATTGCAGCATGCCAGGCCTCCTTGTCCATCACCAACTCCCAGAGTTCACTCAAACTCATTTGCATTGAGTTGGTGATGCCATCCAGCCATCTCATCTTCTGTCATCTCCTTCTCCTCCTGCCCTCAATCCCTCCAACATCAGGGTCTTTTCCAATGAGTCAACTCTTTGCATGAGGTGGCCAAAATATTGGAGTTTCAGCCTCAGCATCAGTCCTTCCAATGATCACCCAGGACTGGTCTCCTTTAGGAGGGACTGGTTGTATCTCCTTGCTGTCCAAGTGACTGGCAAGAGTCTTCTCCAGCACCACAGTTAGGGTGAAATATATTATAAGAATAAAACTTACAATGATTCAGCTAAGACAGAAGTCTACTTTGCTTGCATGCAGTCTACACTGGTTGAGCAGTGCTGCTCCATAAAATAATTCTGTCTTTCCTCACCATGCTAGTCACTCAGTCATGTCCGACTCTTTGTGATCCGGTGGACTCTAGTCCGCCAGGCTCTTCTGTCCATGGTATTCTCCAGGCAAGAATGCTGGAGTGGGTAGACAATTCCCTTCTCCAGGGGATCTTCCCCAACCCAGGGATAAAACCCAGATCTCCTGCATTGCAAGCAGATTCTTCATCACTGAACCACCAGGGAAAACATGTGCAAAGACACTGTATTTGACCCACATGACTAATGCATTTCAGTCCATGGGAAGTAAGGCATGAAAACAAAGCGGGTCCAATTACCATTTAAGTATTTGAAGCAACAACTGCAGGCAATAACTCTGTTCACTTACAAATCTAACAAAAATATAGTCAGATGAACACACTTAGCTCTAAGTAAAACTGGTTAATAAATATATAGTAGCTACTTAACTACTAAAAGAAAAAGAAAACAATGGATTTTTAATAAAAATTTAGTATCTTGAAAATGACCAGTAATGGCTCTCTAAACAGAAGTCTGTAATACCATGAAGCTGACATTCTCTGATAATAAAATTAGATAATAGAGAAATAGAAGACTAAATATATAACAAGTGAATTGCTTTTCACATAGGCTGAACTTAGATAGTATTGCTAAGAGGACATAAGATACAGCAAGAATATTAGAAAAACATTCGAATAAAGCAAACAAGAAAATACAAAAGGCAAAAGTATGCTTAAGGAGGCCAGAACACATTTAACATGTTTGAGGAATGCGAAGGTCACTGAAATGAATAGTCACAGCAGAGTTTTGAGCAGAAGTGTGGCTTTAAGTTCAGAGAAGATCAAGATGGTGGAATAGGAGGACATGGAACTCACCTCCCCCTTGAAAATACATCAAAAATACATCTACATGTGGAACAATCCAGAAAAGTAATCAGAGACTTGAAGAAATACTCCTGCATGACCAAATCTGTGAGAAAATTCACACAGAATCAGGTAGGAAGGGAAGAGTTGGGATCAGGTCAGGACCTGTGCCCCTGGGAGGGAGACTCAGAGGAAAAAAGATATTACACAGGTGGAGACCTTCTTTGGGGAATGAGCTGTTCAAATCACACACTGATCACCCAGCCTTGGAGACTGACACTGGGAAGATGAGCCCACTTCACTGGTTCCAGGGCTAGTAGGACTAACAGCAGGACTGGGGAAGCCTGCTTGTAAGAAGCATGTACAAACTCACTTGATCCTGACACAGGGCAGAAAGGGAGAAGTAAGATTGCAGGGTGGTTGGCTGGTTTCCCACAACCGCACTGGCCTGCATATCAGCCTAAGAAGAGTAGTCACTTATGATGCACCTCCACACTGGGGTAAGGGATGTGATATACCTCCACACTGTGGCTGAGCAACAAAGGACAAAGGCTCAGACCCAAAGCAGCAACTGAGCAGCGCAGGGGCAACCACTCCTGGTGCTCACACAAACAGTGCCTTTGAAGTCATCCATGTCCCTGCCCAGGCCAGACTTCCACAGCCAGGGTCCTGGCCCACACCAAGCACGTAAGAACAGCATTGGGTCAAAAGTAGACATTTAGGATGAAATGGAAAATTCCCTCAAAGATACAAATTTCCAAAACTAACTTAATAAGAAGCAGGAAACCTAAACAGACTTTTAACAAGCAAAACAAACAAACAAAAAAAACACCTCACTGAGTTAATAATTTAAAATATTCTCATAAAGGAAAGCCCAGGCCATGATGACTTCATTGGTGAATTCTAACAAACATTTAAGCAAAAATAAAATCCTTCACAAACTCTTCCACTCTTTCAGAAAATAATGCGGGGGGGTGGGGGGACATTTTTCAATATATTTTTATGATTCTAGGGGAGTTTTGCCAGCATGCCAGACAGTGACAGATTCTTCTTTTTTATAAAAGGAATGGAAAATCCTTTGTAATACAGAGGTTGGCAGTGTGAAGTCATTTGCTTTAGCAAGATTCCTTTAGAAGTAATAGGAAAGATTATTTTTTAAAATTAGAGGATCCAACTCCCTTGCCAATTCCATTATCAGAAAGATAGTGATTTAGATACAAAATAGTAACAAACTATGGAATCATAATACTTCTTCTAATAACTAACATCAAGAAAGCACTGCCTATGTGCCAATCAATTCTGAGCACCTAACAGGTATTATCTCAGTCTGTGCTCACAAACATTACTGTCCGTATATATTGAGCCTCAGAGGAAACTTAACTCACTCAAGGGCCAAGAGCTACAGAATGGGCATACCAGGTCTCTCAACGTCTAGGTCAGGTCACTTCTCACCCCCAAAGAGATTCATAGTGTACCAGTAGGTAACTTTGCAGAACAGCTTTCTGGCACTCTGGTGGATAGCTTACCAGCAAGTACAAAAATAAATAATTCCAGAGGCATCTAGGAAGAATAGATATATATATATATATAACTCAATATATATTAGAAAAGGCAAAAATTCCTCAGGATTTTTGGTTGTTTGGCACTCTTCCTTATTTTGAGCACTAATGAGTTCTATCGTTCTTCACTCGCCACTCTTAATTTTTCCTTTTACTTTGGTTATTCTAGTCACTTTCTAAGAGGCAGATTGGGAAGCCTTTCTTAGTCTTTACTTTTCTTCATTATGAATAAAAAATTCTCTCATCCTATTTATTGTTTCCTCTCTTCAGCAGAAGTGAAGGCTGAAGTGGGGGGGTGGGGGGGACATTTCAGTTCATTCTCATACTGAAACTCAAACCATAAACAATTACAACAGGAAAATTTTAGTCTTGTTTTCCAGATTTTACCCTGGATCCTTATTTACCTTAGTCTCAAGTACTAAATTAAGTTTATTGTTTTCCAGTTATTGTTAAAAGAAATCTCAAGTATTTCTAAAATGCTATAAATTTATGACTTTCTTTCATCTATAATTTCTTTGGTTTTCAGCTCTTATGGGCCAGGAAGGTCTTCACAATTATCTTACAGGCCAGGAACGTCTTCACAACTATCAGCACAAAAATAACCTATGACCTATTTAATAGACTATACATTTAGCATAATTATAGAAAAGAAGTGGTCAAAAATTAAAAACTATCCTTCACTTAAAATTCCTGTTCATTCATATTTTATTTTTAACATTTTAATTAAACAACAAAAAAACTCAACAAGATGCAATAGTTTGCATATGATTTGCTACTGCAGATTTCATATAATCAACAACTTTGATTACAGTATAAAAATATACATGTAAAATCTTAACAAATATGGAATTGTGATTGCTATTAAGCAGGTAGAAGTTAACTTCAACTTGCCAAGAAAGGAAGCAAGAGAAGGGAAAAGCAGAGTAGAGGAGAGGACTCTGTAAGGTTTGCCTGCTATTCATGTAATCCCTTAAACCAAAATCTTTAGTGACACTCACTGTGTGCAGATTTTTGTGTTAATTAAAAAAATTTTTTTAAGAATTTTACATTTTAGACCAGTAATAGATTCATAGCAAAACTGAGAGGAAGGTAGAGAGAATTCTTATATATCCTTTTTTCTCATACATGTATAGCCTCCCTCTTTATTAACATCCTCAACTAGAATGGTACATTACAATTGATGAATATACATTGACATATTACTACCACTCAAAGACCATAGTTTATATCAGTGTTGAATGTCAGTGGTGTACATTGTGCAGATTTGCACAGATATACAATGACAAGTAATCATCATTTTATCCTCATTTCTCTGCCTATGGCAATCACTGATTTTTGTATTATCCTAAGAGTCTTGTGTTTTCCAAAATGTCAAATAGTTTGAATCACAAAATATGTAGCCCTTTCAATTCTTTCAGTTGGTAATATACATTTAAATTTCCTCCATCCCATTTATGGTTTCATAGCTCATTTTTATCACTATAATGACTCTATCATCTGGATCCATCATATTATTTATTCACCCATTCACCTACAAAAGGATGCTTTGGTTGCTTCCAAAGTTTTGCCATTACAAATAAAATTGCTATAAACAATCATGGATAGGTTTTTGTGTAGGCATACATTTACAACTGCTTTGGGTAAATACCAAGGATCATATGGCAAGAGTATGCTATTTTTCAATTTCATTTATTTTGGCTCTAATTATTATGTTTCTGTATACCTTAATTTGTTCTCCTTTCCTAATTGCCTAAAGTTGAAGCTTACATGACTGTTTTTAGACATTTCCTTTTTAATGCATGCATTTAGTCCTATAAATGTTCCTCTACACACTACTTTCTCTGCATCCCCCAAATTTTGATCAGTCTTTATTTAATTTTCATTTAGCCCAAAATGTTTTAAAATTTCTCTTGAGAGTTCTTCAACCCATGTTTTATTTGGAAGTGCTAGAAGTTTTTAGTCTCCAAGCAAATTGGAATTTTCCAGCTAAATTTCTGTTTCCAATGTCTTGCTCCATTCCACTGTCTCTAAGAGCATACACTGTTTTTTCTATCCTTTTAAAGTTGTGTTTCATGGCCCAGAATGTGGTCTATTTGGGTGAATGTTCCATGTAAGCTTAAGATGAATCTGTATTCTGTTGCTGTGTTGCATAAGTGTCCTTTTTATTCTGTTGATTGATGATTTTGAGGTCAACTATGTTTTATCTGATTTTCTGCCTGCTAGATTTACTTCTAATAACTAGAGTTGACTTATCCACTAAAATAACTGATTCACTTGCTCCTCATTTGTAAGTGGTCTGTTCATATTTTCTATTTATTTTTGATTCAGTCTTGGGAGGTTGCACCTTTCTAAGAATTTCTACTTTTCTTCTAGGTTGTCCAATTTTGTTGGCATACAGTTGCTTGTAGTATTATCCTATGATTCTTTCTATTTCTGAATTTTCAGCTTCCCAGGTAGCTCAGTGGAAAAGAATCCGCCTGCCAATGCAGATCATGCTAGAGACTTGGGCTTGATCCCTTGGTTGTGAAGATCCCTGGAGTAGAAATGGCAACCTACTCCAGCATTCTTCTTGGAGAATCCCATGGACAGAGGAGCCTGGTAGGCTACAGTCCATAGGGTCGCAAGAGTTGGACGCGACTGAGCCACTAAGTGGACAAATACACACAGTATTGGTTTTAACGTCTTTTAACTTTTGATTTTATCAGTTTTGGCCCCTCTTTTTTCTCTTGATGAGTCTGGCTAAAAGTTGGCCAATTTTATTTATCTTTTCAAAGAATCAGCTCTTAGTTTCTTTGAATTCTTAATTGTTTTCGTCACAATTTTTTTTTTTAATTTCGGCTCTGATCTTTATGCTTTCTTTCCTTCTACTAACTGAAGGTTTCATTGTTCTACTTTTCCCATTTCCTTTAGGTGTAAGGTCAGGTTGTTATTTGAGTTTTTTTTTTTAACTGAGGTAAGCTTGTATTGCTATAAACATCCCTCTGAAAAAGTTAGTCCAAAATATATAAACAGCTCCTACAACTTAGTATCAAGAATCAAAAAACCCAGTTAAGAATGGACTGAAGGGCTGCACAGATATTTTTCCAGAGAAGACATACAGATGGCCAACTGGTACATGAAAAGATGCATAACACCATTAATCACCAGAGAAGTGCACATCAAAACCACAGTGACGTATCATTTCACATATAGAATGTGAGTGAGTGAAGTCGCTCAGTTGTGTCTGATTCTTTGCAATCCCATGGACTGTAGCTTACCAGGCTCCTCCATTCATGGGATTTTCCAGGCAAGAGTGCTGGAGTGGGTTGCCATTTCCTTCTCCAGGAGATCTTTTGATGCAGAGATTGAACCCAAGTCTCCCATATTGTAGGCAGATGCTTTACTGTCTGAGCCAAAATGGCTAGCACCAAAAGACCAGTGATAACAAATACTGGCAAGGATGGAAAGGAAAAAAAAGAATGCTTCTATGCTATTGTTGGGAATTTATATTAGTACATTTACCATGGAAAACTGCATGGCTATTACTCAAAAAAAAAAAAAACAAAAACAAAAACTAAAAATAAAACTACCATAAGAAACTTAGGGAAGAATAAAATTTTGTCAAAATGGCTGCGATCCAAAAGTCTACAAGCAATAAATGCTGGAGAGGATGTGGAGAAAAGGGAACCCTCTTACACTGCTGGTGGGAATGCAAACTAGTACAGCCACTATGGAAAACAGTGTGGAGATTCCTTAAAAAATTGCAAATAGATTGCCTTATGACCCAGCAATCCCACTGCTGGGCATACACCGAGGAAACCAGAATTGAAAGAGACACCTGTACCCCAATGTTCATTGCAGCATTGTTTATAATAGCCAGGACATGGAAACAACCTAGATGTCCATCAGCAGATGAATGGATAAGAGAGCTGTGGTACATATACACAATGGAGTATTACTCAGCCCTTAAAAAGAAAAAAAATTGACTCAGTTCTAATGAGATGGATGAAACTGGAGCCAATTATACAGACTGAAGTAAGCCAGAAAGAAAAACACCAGTACAGTATACTGACACATATATATGGAATTTAGAAATATGGTAATGATGACCCTCTATGTGAGACAACAAAAGAGACACAGAGGTATATAACAGACTTTTGGACTCTGAGGAAAGGGAGAGGGTGTGATGATTTGGGAGAATGGCATTGAAACATGTATACTATCATGTAAGAAACGAAGCACCAGTCTATGTTCAATACAGGATACAGGATGCTTGGGGCTGGTGCACGGATGATCCAGGGAGATGATATAGGGTGGGAGGTGGGAGGGGGGCTTTGGCATTGGGAGATCGTGTACACCTGTGGCTGAATCATGTCAATGTATGGCAAAACAAATACAGTATTGTAATGTAGAATAAAGTATTAAAAAATAAAATAAATAAATAAACAAAAAAAAAAATAAAATAAAATTTTGCCACTGTAGCAACACAGATGGATTTGGAGGATATTATGCTTAGGGAAATAAATCGGACAGAGAAAAAAAAATGCCATATGATATCATTCACACCAGTTATCTAAAAAATAAACTAATGAATAAACATAACAAAACAGAAACAGACTAATAGATAGAACATACTAGTGGTTATCAGGTAGAATAGGAATAGGAAAGTTGGGGGAGACAGAAGTAGGGGGTGAAGAGGTACAAAATAATATGTATAGAATAAATAAGCAACAAGGATATATTTTATAATACAGGGAATATAGCCCATACTTTCAGTTCAGTCGCTCAGTCGATCCGACTCTGTGACCCTGTGAACTGCAGCATGCCAGCTTCCGTGTCCATCACCACTCCCAGAATTGGTCAAATTCATGCCCATAAAGTCAGTGATGTCATCCAAACATTTCATCCTCTGTCATCCTCTTCTCCTCTTACCTTCAACCTTTCCCAGCATTAGGGTCTTTTCCAGTGAGTCAGTTCTTCGCATCAGATGGTCTAAGTATCAGAGCTTCATCTTCAGCATCCGACCTTCCAATAAATACTCAAGATTGATTTCCTTTAGAACTGACTGGTTTGATCTCCTTGCTCTCCAAAGGTCTCTCAAAAGTCTTCCACAACACCACAGTTCAAAAGCATCAATTCTTCGGCACTCAGCTTTCTTTACAGACCAAGTGTCACATCCATAGATGACCACTGGAAAACCATAGCTTTGACTATATGGACCTTTCTCAGTAAGTAATACTTGTTTTTTAATATGCTGTCTAGGTTGGTCATAACTTTTCCTTCAAAAAGCGTCTTTTAATTTCATGTCTGCAGTTACCATCTGCAGTAATTCTGGAGCCTAGGAAAATAAAGTGTGTCACTGTTTGCACTGTTTCTCCATCTATTTGCCATGAAGTGATGGAACGGGATACCATGATCTAAGTTTTTGAATGTTGAGAATGTTGAGTTTTAAGCCAGTTTTTTCACTCTCTTCTTTCACCTTCATCTAGTGGCTCTTTAGTCCTCTTCACTTTCTGCCATAAGGGTGGTGTCATCTGCATATCTGAGATTATTGATATTTCTCCCATTAATCTTGATTCCAGCTTGTGCTTCATCCAGTACAGTATTTCTCATGATTTATTCTGCATATAAGCTAAATAAGCAGGGTGACAATATACAGCCTTGATGTACTCCTTTCCCAGTTTGGAACCAGTCTGTTGTTACATGCCCAGTTCTGTTGTTTCTTGACCTGCATACACATTTCTCAGGATGCAGGTAAGGTGGTCTGGTATTCCCATCTACTGAAGAATTTCCCACAGTTTTCTGTGATCCACACAGTCAAGGCTTTTGCATTGTCAATAAAGCAGAAGTAGGCTTCCCCCTCAACCCCCGATTTCTCTTGCTTTTTCTCTAATCCAACGAATGTTGGCAATTTGTACTCTGGTTTCTCTGCCTTTTCTAAAACCAGCTTGAACATCTGGAGGTTCTCGATTCATGTACTTTTGAAGCCTAGCTTGGAGAATTTTGAGCAGTACTATGCTAGTCTGGGAGAAAACAGCAACAGTGCAGTAGTTTGAGCATTCTTTGGCATTGCCTTTCTTTGAGATTGGAATGAAAAATGACTTTTTCTAGTCCTATGGCCACTGCTGAGTTTTCCAAATTTGGTGGCATATTGGATGCACCATTTTCATAGCATCATCTTTTAGGATTTTAAATAGCTCAACTGGAATTACATCACCTGCACTAGCTTTGTTCATAGTGATGCTTCCTAAAGCCTACTTGACTTCTCACACCAGGATGTCTGGCTCTAGATGAGTGATCACACTATCATGATTATCTGGGTCATGAAGATCTTTTTCTATAGTTCTTCTTTGTATTCCTGCTAGCTCTTCTTTGTATCTTCTGTTTCTGTTAGGTTCATACCATCTCTGTCCTTTATTGTACCCATCTTTGCATGAAATATCCCTTGGTATCTCTAATTTTCTTGAAGAGATTTCTTTTCTTCTCCATTCGATTGTTTTCTCTATTTCTTCGCACAGCTGACTTAGGAAGGCTTTCTTATCTCTCTTTCCTATTCTTTGGAACTCTACATTTAGATGGATAAATCTTTTTTTCCTTTGCCTCTCACGTCTCTTCTTTATTCAGCTATTTGTAAGGCCCCATCAGGCAACCATTTTTCTTTTACATATTTCTTCTTCTTGGGGATTGTTTCCTATTCTTTGGAACTCTACATTTAGATGGATAAATCTTTTTTTCCTTTGCCTCTCACGTCTCTTCTTTATTCAGCTATTTGTAAGGCCCCATCAGGCAACCATTTTTCTTTATGTATTTCTTCTTCTTGGGGATTGTTTTATAACTGTCTCCTATACAATGTTACAAACCTCCATCCACACTTCTTCAGGAACTCTGTCTATCAGATCTAATCCCTTGAATCAATTCATCACTTTCATTGTATAATCCCAAGGGATTTGATTTGGGTCATACCTGAATAGTCTAGTGGTTTTCCCTACTTTCTTAAATTTAAGTCTGAATTTTGCAATAAGGAGTTCATGATCTGAGCTACAGTCAGCTTTTGATCTTGTTTTTGCTGACTGTACAGAGCTTCTTCATCTTTGAATGCTAAGAATATAATCAATCTGATTTCAGTATTGACCATCTGGTGATATCAATGTGTAGAAGTCATTTCTTGTGTTGTTGGAAGACTGTGTTTGCTATGACCAGTGTGTTCTCTTTGGAAGCTTCAGTTAGGCATTCCCCTGCTTCATTTTGTACCCCAGGGCCAAATTTGCCTGTTATCCCAGGTATCTCTTGACTTCCTATGTTTGCATTCCAGTACCCTGTAATGAAAAGGATATCTTTGGGGGTATTATTTCTAGAAGGTCTTGTAAGTCTTTTAGAACCATTCAACATCCGCTTCTTCAGCATTACTGGTTGTGGCATAGACTTGGATTACTGTGATATTGAATGGTTTCCTGGAAACGAACAGAGATCATTCTGTTGTTTTTGAGACTGCATCTAAGTAGTACATTTAAGACTCTTTTGTTGAATAGGAGGGCTACTCCATTTCTTCTAAGGGATTCTTACCCACAGTAGTAGATATAATGGTCATCTGAGTCAAATTCACCCATTGCAGTCTAGTTAACTGATTCCTAAAATGTCAATATTCACTCTTGATATCATTTGCTTGACCACTTCTAATTTCCTTTGATTCATGGACCTAACATTCCAGGTTCCTATGCAATACTGTTCTTTACAGCATTGGACTATACTTCTATCACTAGTCACATGAACAACTGGGTGTTATTTTCACTTTGGCTCAGTCTCCTCATTCTTTCTGGAGTGTTTTGTTTTGTTTTGTTTTTCCACTTTTCTCCAGTAACATCTTGGGTACCTACCGACCTGGGGAGTTCATCTTTCAGTGTCATATCTTTTTACCTTTTCATACTGTTCATAGCTTTCTCAAGGCAAGAATACTGAAGTGGTTTGTCTTTCTCTTCTCCAGTGGACCACATTTTGTCAGAACTCTCCACCATGCTGCATCCGTTTTGGGTGGCCCTACATGGCATGGCTCAACGTTTCATTGAATTAAACAACTCTGTGATCCAAGTGATCAATTCGGTTACTTCTGTTTTGTGATTTCCATTCTGTCTGCCCTCTGATGGATAGGATAAGAAGCCTGTGGGAAGTGTCCTGATGCGACGGATTGTCTGGGGGGGAATCTGGGTCTTCTCTGATGGGTGGGGCCATGCTCAGTAAATCTTAATCTACACTTTATGCTAACTATTAATGAAGTATAACTTTTAAAATCTGTGAACACTATGTTTTTATACCTGAAACATATATAATATTGCAAATAAATGATTTCTCAATTTTTAAAAGTTTACTTTCACTCCTTTATGAATATTCTTTTTCTATGTAGATTTCTTTCTGATCTAAATCATTCATTTCTCTCTTAAAAACTCCTCTTAACATTTCTTGCCATTCAACTGTACCGGCAAAAAATTCCCCCAGTTGTTTTTTTTTTTTTTTTTTTTTTTTTAATTTTTAAATGTTTATTTATTTGGTTGCACCAGATCTTAGTTGTGCCAGGGAATTAGTTGGAATCTAGTTCCCTGACCAGGGATTGAATCACAGCCCCCTGCATTGGGATCATGAAGTCTTAGCCACTGGACCACAGGGAAGCCCCCTCTCCCAGTTGTTTATGTGAGAAAGTTTTTATTTTCCTTTATTTAATAAGGATAATTCTTCAATGGTTAAAATTCTAGGTTGAATTTTTCCTAGGTTGTTATTTTGTTGCTGATACTTCGAATTTTTCACTCCCTCTCTTCTTTATAGCGGGGTTTCCTAGGAAACGTCAGTTTTAAATCTCTTTGCATCTTTATATTAAGGTGTTCAAGGTCTGACTTTTTTATGGATTTTTTTTCTTTCTTTTGATTTTTCTGTGAATATGATATACCTAAGGGGAGGTTTTAGCATTTATCTTGGTTGGTGTCCCTCTGATGTTTGGGAAACAATTTGGTGTTTGACAATAACCTGGTGAAATTTTTCCATTCTTTTGTTTGAAATAGTACTTCTTATTCTTTTTTTTTTTTTCTTTTTCATTCCTTATTCTCCTTTTGGAATTCTTACTGGGTGTTATACCCTTTGTAGTTGTCTCACAGTTCTTATATAATCTGTTGTGGGTTTGTTTCTTCAGTCTTATTTTGCTTTTCAGTTTTAGATTTTTCTACTGATACGTCCTGGAGCCCAGAAAATTTTTCTTCAGTCATTTCTTGTCTTAAATAAATGATAGTAAATTATTTTGGAAAATTATGGGCACATTTTCTTGCTTTGTGAAAGATTTGCCTAGTCCATTACTGTTTTCATTATCAAAGACAAGTAATATATAAACTCAAAAGCAGTTTTATCATTTAATATTCAGTTCAGTTCAGTTGCTCAGTTGTGTCCGACCTTTGCAACCCCATGAATCGCAGCATGCCAGGCCTCCCTGTCCATCACCAATTCCAAGAGTTCACCGAAACCCACGTCCATTGAGTCAGTGATGCCATCCAGCCATCTCATCCACAGTCGTCCCCATTTCCTCCTGCACCTAATCCCTACCAGCATCAGTCTTTTCCAATGAGTCAACTCTTCACATGAGGTGGCCAAAGTACTGGAGTTTCAGCTTTAGCATCATTCCTTCCAAAGAAATCCCAGGGCTGATCTCCTTCAGAATGGACTGGTTGGATCTCCTTACAGTCCAAGGACTCTCAAGAGTCTTCTCCAACACCACAGTTCAAAAGCATCAGTTCTTTGGTGTTCAGCCTTCTTCACAGTCCAACTCTCACATCCATACATGATCACTGGAAAAACCAAAGCTTTGACGAGACGGACCTTTGTTGGCAAAGTAATGTCTCTATTTTTTAGTATGCTCTCTAGGTTTGTGATAACTTTTCTTCCAAGGAGCAAGCTTCTTTTTAATTTCATGGCTGCAGTCACCATCTACAGTAATTTTGGAGCCCAAGAAAATAAAATGTCACTCTTTCCATTGTTTTCCCCATCTATTTTCCATGACGTGATACCTTGATTTGTTTTCAATGTTGTGTTTTAAGCCAGCTTTTTCACTCTCCTCTTTCAGTTTCATCAAGTGGCTCTTTAGTTCTTCTTTGCTTTCTGGTGTCATCTGCATGTCTGTGGTCATTGATATTTCTCCCGGCAATCTTAATTTCAGCTTGTGCTTCATCCAATCCAGAATTTCACATGATGCATTCTGCAGAGAAGTTGAATAAGCTAGGTGACAATATACAGCCTTGATGTACTCCTTTCCCAATTTGGAACAAGTCCATTGGTTCTAACTGTTGCTTCTTGACCTGCATATAGATTTCTCAGGAGGCAGGTAAGGTGGTCTGGTATTCCCATCTCTTGAAGAATTTTCCACTTTGTTGTAATCCATACAATCAAAGACTACAGCATAGTCAATGATCCAGAAGTAGATGTTTTTCTGGAATTCTTCACATTTTATTCATAACTCTAAAAAAAAATCCTTCTTGGCTTACAGGCCATGCTAGATTTTACCTATAGCTTGTATTTTGCAGACCCCTGATCTATATCACATTCTGAGGGGAAAAAAAAAATATATATATATATATATATGTATATATGTTCAGAAAAACATACATACACACATTTCTATTTTGCTTAGAGACTTCTGGGGAGAATTGAAAACAACTGCATATATATATGTGTGTGTATATATATATATTGATATATATATATTAGAATATAGATATATATGTGTATATACACACACACACACATGCTTCCCAGGTGTAATGTATCCACTCACAATTACTTCTCAGTAGTAACGAATCCACCTGCAATGCAGGAGACCTGGGTTCAATTCCTGGTTCAGGAAGATCCCCTGGAGAAGGAAATGGCAACCCACCAGTATTCTTCTTACCTAGAGAATCCCCATGGATAGAGCAGCCTGGTGGGCTACAGTCCACAGAGTCACAAAGAGTTTGTGTATATATACTCAAACCATTGAATTGCCACTTTCTTCTCCAGGGGATCTTCCCACCCCAGGGATGGAACCTGTGTCTCTGGTATCTCCTGCATTGACAGGTGGATTCTTTACCATTGAGCCACGTGGGAAGCCCATATGAGAAGTTATTGACTCGCAAAACTGAAAAACCCAGGGGTAAGGTTCCAGGCTTGGTTTGTTTGGAACCCAGTCCCATTTCTCTTAAGTTTACTTGGCTCACTCTTCAGCCATGTGCCAATACTTCCCAAGTAGGTGTGTCTTAAACCAGAAAAAAAAAAAAATCATCATCAAGGAGGCAGAGAATAGATGATACCTGATGCTGCTGCTGCTGCTAAGTTGCTTCAGTCATGTCCGACTCTATGCGACCCCATAGACAGCAGCCCACCAGGCTCCTCTGTCCATGAGATTCTCTAGGCAGGAATACTGGAGTGGGTTGCCATTTCCTTATCCAATGATACCTTATAACCAAAAATAAAAAAGCTTGTACCTCATGCTACTTTGGGTTAAATCCGAATTAAGTCCCATGATCATGGAACTAGTATGGACTTGTTGCTAAGTCACTTCAGTCCTGTCTGACTTTGTGTGACCCTATAGATAGCAGCCCACCAGGCTCCCCCATCCCTGGGATCCTCCAGGCAGGAACACTGGAGTGGGTTGCCATTTCCTTCTCCAATGCATGAAAGCAAAAAGTGAAAGTGAAGTCACTCAGTCGTGTCCAACTTAGCGACCCCATGGGCTACAGCCTACCAGGCTCCTCCATCCAAGGGATTTTCCAGGCAAGAGTACTGGAGTGGGTTGCATTGCTTTCTCCACTAGTATGGACTAGGTAGTGTAAATCTACCAATCCCTATAGACAATCCCTGTAGGCAAAATTTTCTTCTGCTCAGAATGATCTGATTCAACCCTTGTATCTGAGTGTCTGATTTATCCTATTCTTCACAATGGTGAGGGGTGGAGTAGGTGTTAGGTATACAAGAAGGTCCATTAAAATATATTAGGTTGGTGCAACGTTAATTGTGGTTTTGGGCTGTGAATTTCAAATTGTTGTAAATAGGTTCAAACACATCTCTATATTAATCAAAATAGGAATCATTACAATCAATACTTTTCTGCCAACAAGAAATGTTTATTTATTCCTATAGCATAAAAATCTGGGCTTTGGGATTCAACAAACTCTTCAAAGTATTTTCTCCATTTTACTAGTTGTGGAAGCATTTTTCGCTACAAAATGTTGTCAAGATGCTTGAAGAAGAGATAATCTGTTGTGTAAAATCCACTTTTTTGTCCTACATCACTATCCGATTGAAAAATGGTTCATTGCTGTTGCAAAGAATAAGAGAAGACAACATTTCCAAACAAGATTTTTAAAAAATTTTAGGTCAGTTCCTGCGGCACCCACTCACTGAGCTTTTTCACTTTTTCAATTTGCTTCAAATGTGAAATGACTAAAGAATGGTCAACTGTGAGTTATTCAGCAAATTCTGGTGTAGTTGTAAAAGGATCAGCTTCAATGATTACTCTTAATTGGTCACTGTCAATCTACAATGGCCAACTACTATGCTCCTATTCATCAAGGCTCTTGTCTCCTTTGCAAAACTTCTTGAAACAACACTGCACTGTATGTTTATTATCAGTTCCAGGGCCAAAACACATTTCAGATGTTGTGAGTTGTCTCTGCTCCTTTATGCCCCATTTTGAACTCAAATAAGAAAGCTGCTCAAGTTTGCTTTTTGTCTAACATAATTTCCACAATCTGAAGTACATATAAAATAAACAGCAAATAATAAGTCATTAGCAAAAAAATATAAAGCAAGAATTGTGCATTCAAATGATGTATAACATAATCACATTTATTAAGAACATATTCCAATATCAAAGGCAAATTTCAACAAAGGAAAAACCAAAACTACTTTAGGAAAGGAGTACGTCAAGGCTGTGTATTGTCACCCAGATTTTTTTAAATTACAAGCAGAGTATATCATGTGAAATGTCAGGCTGGATAAAGCACAAGCTGGAATCAAGATTGCAGGGAGAAATATCAATAATCTGATATACACAGATGACACCATCCTGTGGCAGAAAGCAAAGAGGAACTAAAGATCCTCTTGATGAGAGTGAGAGGAAAAAGCTGGCTTAAAACTCAACACTCAAGGGGATATGTATGGAGAGAGTAACATGGAAATGTGTAATACCATATGTAAAATAGATAGCCAACAGGAATTTGCTGTATGACTCAGAGAACTCAAACAGGGGCTCTGGGACAGGCTGAAGGGTGGGATGCAGAGGGTGATGAAAGGGAGGTTTGGGAAAGAGGTGACATGCATGTATCTATGGCTGATTCTTGTTGATGTATGACAGAAAACAACAAAATTCTGTAAAGCAATTATCCTTCAGTGAAAACGTTTAAAAACAAACAACAACAACAAAAAAACCCTGAACATTCAAAAACTAAGATCATGGCATCCAATCCTATCACTTCATGACAACTAGATGGGGAAACAGTGCAAACAGTGATACATTTTATTTTCTTGGGTTCCAAAATTATTGCAGATGGTGACTGCAGCCATGAAATTAAAAGATGCTTGCTCCTCAGAGGAAAAGCTACAACAAACCTAGACAACATATTAAAAAGCAGAGACATTACTTTACCGACAAAGATCCATATAGTCAAATATATGGTTTTTCCAGTAGTCATTTAAGGATGTGAGCTAGATCATAAAGAAAGCTGAGCATCAAAGAATTGATGCTTTTGAACTGCAGTGTTGGAGAAGACTCTTTAGAGTCATTTGGACTGCAAGGAGATCAAATCAATTAATCCTAAAGGAAATCAGTCCTGAATATTCATTGGAAGGAATGATGCTGAAGCTGAAGCCCAATACTTAGGCAACTTGATGTGAAGAGCTCACTCATCGGAAAAGGCCCTGGTGCTAGGAAAGACTGAAGGCAGGAGGAGAAGGGGATGACAGATGATGAGATGGTTGGATGGCATCACTGACTTGATGTACATGAGTTTGAGCAAGTCCTGTGTGTTGGCGATGGACAGGGAAGCCTGGCATGCTGCAGTCCCTGGTCACAGAATTGGACATGCCTAAGCTACTGAACTGAACTGAGTACCCGTTTGGATATCAACATCAATATCACTTTCTCATACATATATCTACCAAATCATCAATGTGTACATGAAATATATCTACACCTCCTCAAAAGGAGAGAATTCAAAAACACATCTAACACTGAATCTGGGTGTAAGTTAAGGATTCTTGGTGATTCATGGTACAACAAGTCTGGATAATTATCCACCCCTAACCTCCTACCCAATATATAAATGCATATTTAAAAATCAGTGACTACAGATGAATATAAAGTGGTTACTAGACCAAAACATATTATCATATCCTGACAAACAAGAATAGGCAGGACTTTTTGCTGGGGCAACAGAGTTTAGCCCTGGTAAGTAAAGTTAAAGCGTTCCACTGCTTTCATATAGGTACTTCCTTGAATACTGTCCTCTCCTTGAGATAAACTATAAGGATACCTTAAAGATGTTAGTGTAGCAGAAGACTATGTCTGAGAACTGAAACACTGAATGTGCCAAAGGGCTTAAGAAAATCTGCATTTTAAAATATCTCTAGTTTCTTTAGTTTCTATATAGAAAATTATAAAACACTGATAAAATAAATCAAAGAGGACACTAATAGATGGGGAAATATACCATGTTCACGGACCGGAAGAATCAATATAGTGAAAATGAGTATACTACCCAAAGCAATCTATAGATTTAATGCAATCTCTATTAAGCTATTAGCGGTATTTTTCACAGAGCTAGAATAAATAATTTCACAATTTGTATGGAAATAGAAAAAACCTTGACTAACCAAAGCAATCTTGAGAAAGAAGAATGGAACTGGAGGAATCAACTTGCCTCACTTCAGGATCGACTACAAAGCCACAGTCAACAAGACAGTATGGTACTGGCACAAAGACAGAAATATAGATCAATGGAACAAAATAGAAAGCCCTGAGATAAACCCACACACCTACAGACACCTTATCTTTGACAAAGGAAGCAAGAATATACAATGGAGAAAAGACAATCTCTTTAACAAGTGGTGCTGGGAAAACTGGCCAACCACTTGTAAAAGAATGAAACTAGACCCCTTTCTAACACCATACACAAAAATAAACTCAAAATGGATTAAAGATCTAAACGTAAGAAAAGAAACTTTAAAACTCCTAGAGGAGAACATAGGCAAAACACTCTCTGACATAAATCACAGCAGGATCCTCTATGACCCACCTCCCAGAATACTGGAAATAAAAGCAAAAATAAACAAATGGGATCTAATTAAAATTAAAAGCTTCTGCACAACAAAGGAAACTATAAGTAAGGTGAAAAAACAGCCTTCAGAATGGGAGAAAATAATAGCAAATGAAGCAACTGACAAACAACTAATATCAAAACTATACAAGCAACTCCTGCAGCTCAATTCCAGAAAAATAAACAACCCAATCAAAAAAATGGGCCAAAGAATTAAATTGACATTTCTCCAAAGAAGACATACAGATGGCTAACAAACACATGAAACGATGCTCAATAACACTCATTATCAGAGAAATGCAAATCAAAACCACAATGAGGTACCATTTCATGCTAGTCAGAATGGCTGTGATCCAAAAGTCTACAAGCAATAAATGCTGGAGAGGGTGTGGAGAAAAGGGAACCCTCTTACACTGTTGGTGGGAATACAAACTAGGACAGCCACTATGGAGAACAGTGTGGAGATTCCTTTAAAAATTGCAAATAGAACTGCCTTATGACCCAGCAATCCCACTGCTGGGCATATACACCAAGGAAACCAGAATTGAAAGAGGCATGTATACCCCAGTGTTCATCGCAGTACTGTTTATAATAGCCAGGACACAGAAGCAACTAGATGTCCATCAGCAGACGAATGGATAAGAAAACGGTGGTACATATACACAATGGAGTATTACTCAGCCATTACAAAGAATACATTTGAATCAGTTCTAATGAGGTGGATGAAACTGGAGCTGATTATACAGAGTGAAGTAAGCCAGAAAGAAAAACACCAATACAGTATACTAATGCATATATATGGAATTTAGAAAGATGGTAATGATAACCCTGTATCCGAGACAGCAAAAGAGACACAGATGTACAGAACTGTCTTTTGGACTCTGTGGGAGAGGGAGAAGGTGGGATGATTTGGAAGAATGGCATTGAAATATGTATAATATCATATATGAAACAAATCACCAGTCTAGGTTCAATGCAGGATACAGGATGCTTGGGGCTGGTGCACTGGGATGACCCAGAGAGATGATATGGTGAGAGAGGTGGGGGGGGGGTTCAGGATTGGGAACATGTGTACACCCGTGGTGGATTCATGTTGATGTATGGCAAAACCAATACAGTATTGTAAAGTAAAATAAAGTTTAAAAAAAAAAGTCGAAGCAAAAATAGGATGATAAAATTACCTTGAAAGAGACCAGGCAGCCTTAACATTAAAAAATAAATAAATAAATAAAATAACTCTAGATTTATCTGGCCACTCCATTCCCTAAACACTCAGTAAGCAAGTTCATATTTTTAATGCCCACCCTTGAAAACAAACAAATTTCTAGATGTAAAAAAAAAAAAAACCTTTCTGTCAGCATGAAGACATTCTTCTCTGCCCTCCCAACAGGATTAAGTTTAACAACTTACTTCAGCTAAGCTCTGCCTTGGAGTCAACTAATATTTCTTTATCATCAAAGGTTCTACCTTTCTAGTGAAGTTGACTAGTCTTTGACTCAGAATGAGAATGCTTTACAGAAGATAATAATTTCTTCTAATGTCTTACCTTTCCAAGTCCTAACTTTATCTTGGGGTAAATACATTTTCTTTTATATTTAATAAGACTCCCAAATGACAAACGTTTCATCAAATTGAATCCCAGATCATGGGCAAAAAGACCCTTCTTAGCAAAGTTGTATTTTCCTCCTTCACTGATTTCATTTATACCCATTTCAAGTTAATTATTATATGCATATTTCTTAAAATAATCTACTATTAGAGTTAGAGAAGAGATAAGCAAAATGATGATACATAGGACCACAAAAGTAATCAAAATATTCAATATCTGTTATTTATTCCTACTAATCCTAATTTCACACCTTCTGTAGGCAAAAGTCAATCTATAATATAAACAAAAATTTAACCAACTATTTCTCCACTACATAAAAAGAAAGATCAACTGCCCAGCTCAGGATAATTTTACAATTTGAAATCTCTTCCTTATAGTATCAACTTCTTTTTGCACATAACAGTAAAAAGTTTAAGCTGGTACAAACTTCAAAGGGTAATATCAGGGTTATTAGAGTAGGATTCAGGTTTTAGTTGTGATTCCAAATCAATTGCTGTAGGTCTGCTCAGTCACATAAACTCATATGTCTCTTTATTGTTTATACTAGTTTGTCTTGGATATTCTCTCTCTTTTTTTTTTTTCTGTTCAACTATTTTGGATACATGTATATGTATAGCTGAGTCCCTTCACTGTTCACTTGAAATTACCACAACATTGTTAATTGGCTATACCCTAATGCAAAATGTTTTTGATCTTCTACTTCTTTTATTAAGATAAATCAATCTTAGTATTAATAAAAACAAACTTCCTTATGTCAGAAATTACTCATCTGGGTGTGATGTGTAGAGTCAAATCAGCCCAAATCATATTACACATATTGGGAACAGTTCAATACAGAGGACACAAGCAATAGGCTGATAATATATAGGAACACTGGTGTTATTTGTATAAATGAGTACTCCTTAAATCTTATCAACTATAAAATATTTCACAATAGGTCATTAACATTGTTGGAATTACCAAAATCTGTTTATTTATGTGAGTTTATTTTTAATATTATTCAGTTCAGTCACTCAGTTGTGTCCAACTCTTTGCAATCCCATGAATCGCAGCACACCAGGCCTCCCTGATCATCACCAACTCTAGGAGTTCACTCAGACTCACAGCCATCTAGTCAGTGATGCCATCCAGCCATCTCATCCTCTATCGTCCCCTTCTCCTCCTGCCCCCAATCCCTCCCAGCATCAGAGTCTTTTCCAATGAGTCAACTCTTCGCATGAGGTGGCCAAAGTACTGGAGTTTCAGCTTCAGCATCGTTCCCTCAAAGAAGTCCTAGGGCTGATCTCCTCCAGAATGGACAGGTTGTATCTCCTTGCAGTCCAAGGGACTCTCAAGAGTCTTCTCCAACACCACAGTTCAAAAGCATCAATGTTAATATTATTAAGAAACATAAATTAATTTTTAAGAATATAGAATGCATGAGAATGGATGCTTGATAAGAGTCTCTTTACTCTTAAGTGTAGAGAGGTAAACTATGTGGCAATTATCTTTCTCATAATGCACAAATCTATGTCAATTTATTTTTGTAAATTTTACTTACTTTAAAAAATTCTTACCTTCCTTCAAATTTAAACAGAAAAGGAGAAAAGTTATGACCAACCTAGATAGCATATTGAAAAGAAGAGACATTACTTTGCTAACAAAGGTCCGTCTAGTCAAGGCTATGGTTTTTCCAGTGGTCATGTATGGATGTGAGAGTTGGGACTGTGAAGAAAGCTGAGCTCTGAAGAATTGATGCTTTTGAACTGTGGTGTTGGAGAAGACTCTTGAGAGTCCCTTGGACTGCAAGGAGATACAACCTGTCCATTCTGAAGGAGATCAGCCCTAGGACTTCTTTGGAGGGAATGATGCTGAATCTGAAACTCCAGTACTTTGGCCACCTCATGCGAAGAGTTGACTCACTGGAAAAGACTCTGATGCTGGGAGGGATTGTGGGCAGGAGGAAAACGGGACGACAGAGGATGAGATGGCTGGATGGCATCACCTACTCGATGGACATGAGTTTGAGTGAATTCGGGAGATGGTAATGGACAGGGAGGCCTGGCTTGCTGCAATTCATGGGGTCGCAAAGAGTCAGACATGAGAGACTGAACTGAACTGAAAGCCTCAGTGCAAAGAGATAAAAAGTAAACCCAAAGCCAACTTTCAACCTCAGGACATTAACTTCACTCAGATAATCTTGACCTTTGGTATTACTCGTAGGCTTAGGTATTACAAATAGAGAAGACTGTAGCATCTCATCAGAAAGGTGGTTATAATGAGAAACTTTCACAAAAATCTAGGATCATATGAAGTGCACTTCCAGTGGACCAACATCACTATTCCCCTCACTCTAAAAATTTCCAGAAGAAAGTTTCCATCATGGATTTACTTTGTCCAAAGAAAGGAAAACAGTCTTTACTGAAAAGTTTTAAAATCAATGTATTCCTCACATGACCTGAGTAATCTGTTAAAACTGGAGATGCTCCTTTTCAGTTTCAATAGACACTTAAAAGTAATCAAAACATCCTCTATAGAAAAACCAATTTTCATAACAGAGTATCAAAGACTTTAGAAAAAGTTACAAGAAATATGAGTTGATCTTCAAAATTAGAGTGGACAAGGGAATGATGCACAGTAGGTGAAATCCATAGTAAAAGTAGATAGCAGAATCAAATCCATAAAGACAGCAACTACTAGAATTATGAATTACTGAAATAAGTACGCTAGCTTAATGTGTTTTTTAAAAATAAAGGGATATTAAAAATAGGAGAAAAGAGCTATTAAGAAAACAAAATCTGAAAGAGAACCAAACAATACTTCTACCTATTAAAATATATAATATTTAAAATGAAAATTTCAATGGCTAAATAGCAGATTATATATCACTGAAGAGAAAATTATTCAACTAGAATATCAAGGATCTTCTGTATAGGATGTAGAATAATTATAAAATAAATATTAATAGATATTGTAAATTTGTATTTGTTGTAAGATTTAAGAATATTCAATTATATTTTAAAGGGAAAGAATACAAACACTTAGAACAGGCAAAGCTTATAACATGCCAGGTATAGATAATGAACAAGAAAATGAGAGATACAGGTAAGATTCATAAGGTGTTTCAGGCATACATAGTAAGAGCAACCTGAAAAACACTACGTAATAAATGAAGCAAGTCTGTGAAGAACACTGTCATAAAGGAAGGAATAAAGTATAGAAGGACTACCTAACATTTTAGAACATTCATAAAGCATATATTACATCATCTTCAGAGGCACGGCTATGGCTCCCACCAAATCAATCATCCATCAGTAACCTAACACAACCTCATGCATGCTATACCCAAAACATGCAAATAAAGCTCATCACTTCTTGGCAGGTTGTCAGTTACTTAGTTCATAGCTATGGTGAGGAACACTTGCTCCTACATCTCTCTAAAAAGTCAAGAGTATGGCTCCAATCATTTTCTGGCTGTCGAAGACCTTCACTCACCTCTACTCTGGTTCTTATAACTCAACCACCAGAGAAAGCCTGATGGAACAAAGTGAGAAACAGGATATATGAACACTGCATAATACATGATTCAGATAACGCGGTCATTTCACCCTACTTGTACTCACTTCTATTCCATTTTTCTCCCTCATTTCTTGCTATATGTTTTAAGTAGATTAAACAATCTGATTCAAGCATCTTAATTTGCTCTCTGAGGTTTTTATTCTGTGAGCTCTGAAATAGATTGCCTGGTAGCTTACTTGGAGGCTGTCATAGCATCTAGGTAATTTTCCACCACTACAGCTGGCAGTGAGAATGGGATACAATTAAAAGGCATCCTAAATAAATTGTAAGAGAAAGATCTTGCTTCACAAATGAACATTCAAATCAAAGCAATGTTTAAGAGTCCCTGATATAAAAGAACCACTAAAATTTACCCATAGTACAGAGTAGAGAAGAAACTGAGCTAGAGATTAGAAAATAAAACCAGAACAAAACTCAATGGAGGGTTGATTATTATCTCCAATTAGACTCTGGGATCAATAGGAAGAAATCCTAAGCCCAAGGGTGTTACCAAATGTCGTTAGTCTGTGACCACGACCTCTGTTCCAGTCTACCTGTTAATTTACTTACAGACACCACTGTAAAGAGGGTAACTTCCCATCATTAGAAAAATGGGAAATATAGATATTTTGAATAGATTATCAATAAATAAAAGGATGGCTGGAAATCATCCAGAACTGATAAAGGAGAAACCAATCCCTAGATGCATAAATATTAAGCTGCATAATAAAAATAAAGTGATTTTTAGAATTGTCAAAGAAAACACCTTCAGAAAAATATCAGAAATACCTTAGATTTAAAAGTAGTAAGAGGGAAAAGAAAGATACCCTGTACAGGAAAAATTAGCCTGATAGTTTACTTTTCAACAGCAACAATGAAAGCCAAAAATAGTGAAAATATATTCAGTGAGCTAAAGGAAAATACCTATCAGCATAAAATTAGAATTCTCAAAAGTATATGTCAAGTTTCATAGAGGAAAAAAAATTTCCCTATCTCCATTCTTTCATTTTAATCTATAATTTTAGAGTGATTAAATAATGTCTAGTGATGGTCAGCTATACTTTCATCTCTAGAATAAAATATCTTACTTTAGAATAAAATTAGGAGAGTTTAACTGATTCTAAACAGGGATTTAATAAATGTTCCTATTTGTGCAGCACTGGTTCCTAGCATCTTTAAATTCTAATTGTGCCTGTGTTTTGCAATATGAATCACAGCTTTACTCTTGGGCTTCTGATATAGTCAGGATAAGCTATAGCAGAAGTTGGCAACCAAATACAGATAGCAAATATTTTAGGTTTCTGGCCACTACAGTCTGTATCTTAGCTATTCAGCTTTTCCATTATAGATTAAAAAGCACATTGACAGACAATATGTAAAAGAATGGGTGTGACTGTATTCTGATATAATTTATTTACAAAATCAGGCTGCCGTCCTAGGAACATAGTTTTCTGATCTCTAGTTGTAGACTTCTAAGATCTGCAAAGTCAGTTATACATACCTATTTGCTTCTTACTTTGCAAAATTTTGTTGCCATCTTTCTCTTCGCACTTCTCTTGCCCTTTGCCTTTCTAAATCCTCACATTATCAGTTAAATGGGATTAAGAGAGTGAGCAGAGGCAAACTGAAAGGCCAGCACAATATTATTTTTCAAAGTATGTGTTTTAAAGGAAAACTCCTACAATTGTGTTTAGGAATGCACTGCACATACAAATCAATTTAGGAAAAACTGACATTTTTATTACACTGATTCATTCAATGTCATAAAAATGATATAGCCTTATATTTATTTCCATCTTGTTCTATCAGTAATGTTTGGTAGGTTTCTTTCTAGAGGTAACTCACATCTTGCCTTTCATGTATCCTTAGTACATGGCTTATGACACTTATGGAAGTGTACTGCTCAGATCTCCTGAAGAAGACCCACTATGAGGAGCACAGCTGACTGACAGCCCCAGCTCTTGCCTTTTTTTTTTTTTTTAGATCCATCACTACACTTTTGCCAAGGCTATTCCCAGTCATCGACTGAGGAATTGTAATAGAACTGGCCCATTTCTACCTGATGCAGGGTTCCTAAAATGGTCAAGCTTTGCTCAGGGATCTCCCACTGGTCTGGCCTAGATTTTTTGAGAGTTGTGTTGCTGAATTCTTTCTGCCCAATTCATCTTCTCTCTCCCTTCACAGATTAGCATAAAAGCATGAATGTGTTTCCCTGCCTATTCCCACTTCCTCCTCTTTTGTTTGTCAAAGGTATTACTCCCAATAAATTTCTTGTACACCTAATCTAGTTTATGTGTCTGCCTCTTGAAGATCAATCCAACAAGTAGCGGGAATTTTATACTATTATAAATGGTAGATTTTAATTTCATTTTCAAGTTGGTGATTGGTACTACATATCTAAATAATATTGATTTTTGTATTTTTATTAGCTTTCACATTCAAAATCATAACAGCTATAAGAAATTATACTTTTGTTTTTCCTATCTAATCTTTTATCTTTTAATTTTCCTTACTTTGTTCCACTAGCAATAGTTCCAGAATAGTTCCCCTTAGTTCCAGAGCAATACTAAACAAAAGTGCTAACAGCTGATACACTTGTTGTTTTTCCCTAATCTCAGGAAATAATTTCAAGATGTTGCTAAGTATTAATAAATGTGTTAATATATATATAATTAGATTAAGACAGTTTCCTTTTAATCCTAGATTGCTTAAAGTGTTTCTTTTTTTAACCTTATATAGGTGCTGAATTTTATATTTTTTGTGTAGACATCAAGATGATTGTATTCAGGCAGTCCTCACTTTACACAGAACTACATTAATTAATCCCTGTGCATACCAGAATGATACTGTCATTTTGCACAGTTCTACTGCATATTATTTTTTCTATTACTGAGTAAAAAATTGCACAAACTGAGAAATCTGTGTGCTTTCTTATCTGGAAGCTTAGGGGAAATCTGCTTCTAAGCTCGTTCAAGTAGTTGGTAGAATCCAGTTCCTTGTGTAGAACTAATGTCCCCATTTTCTCACTGATTGTTGGTGGAGGGTTACTCCTAGCTCATAAAGTCACTCTCAGATCATTTGAATGTGGTCCACTCTACCTTTAACACAGCAACAGTATATCAAATCCTACTTGCGTTTCAACTTTCTCTGATATCCTGTTCTGCTATCAGTCAGAAAACACTCTTGTTTTTAAAGAGGTCATTTGATTAGGTTAAACTAACTCAGAAAATCTCTTAAGGTCACTTATTAGTAAAGAACCTTGTGACATCTGCAAAATACCATCTGCCATGCAATATAACATGATCATGGGAGTAACACCAGGGAACAAAGATCACACGGGCCATCTTGGAATTCTGCCTATCACAAATTAGATGAGATCAAATCTTAGTTACTTTAGAAGCTTGAAAAATGAGAGTGCATTCAAAGTATGCACAAATTTTAGCTAATGTGAGAAAGTGAGAAACACTGAGATGTTTTTCCCTCACTCATATTCTATTAACGTGATTGGTTTCCTAATGTTAAACTAACTTTTTATTCCTGGAATAAACCTATGTTGGCTATAGGATGTTAACCACTTTGCATACCTCTATATCTAATTTTCTAATTTTTACTTACAATTTTTACATGGGCATACATAAGACAGCCTGAAGTTTCCTTTCTTATAACGTTCTTATCAGGTTTTGCTTTTAAAGTTTTGCTGATCTCTCAAAACCTGAAAAGCATTTTCTCCCACTCTGGAAATTTTGGTTTAAGATGGTGTTAAACATTCCTTAAATGTCCAGGATAATTCATCAGCAACCTACAATTGAAGTATCTTTGTGGGAAGGATTTTAATAATGGATTCAGTTCTTTTAATGTATGAATGACTATTCAGCATTGTGATATCTTCTGTCAGAGTTAAAATTGTGTTCCTTCAAGGAATCTGTCCATTTCACACACAGTATCAAATTATTTGGCATAAAGTTATTCATTGTATTCCCTTTAATTTCTGTGGATCTGCAGCAATGTTGTTTTTTCATTCCTTATCATGGTAAAATTTTCCTTCTGTCTCTTTGTTAGAGCAGTCATGCTGGAGCTTTACCAATGTATTACTCTGAAAATAACCAACTCTTGGCTTTATTGATATTCCTGCAAATTTTCTCATGTTCTTTGTATCCTTGTTTTATATTTCATCAGTGTTTGATACTATTTTTATTATTCCTTCCCTTTAACTCTCTTTGGGTATAAATTTTGTTACTTTTCAATCTTCATGAGACAGATGCTTTAGTCACTAGGTTGCAACCCCATAGACTATAGCCCTCCAGGCTCCTCTGTCCATGGGATTTCCCAGGCAAGCACACTTGAGTGGGTTGCCATTTCCATTACCAGATCTTCCTGATCCAAGGACCGAACCAGTGTTTCCTGTCTCTCCTGCATTGGCAAGCAGATTCTTTACCACTGAGTCACCTTGAAAGTCCCAGATCCTTGATATGCCAGCACTCTTTCCTTTTTATATATGAATTTAGAGCTGCCAGGCAATAATTACACCTCTTCCTTTCAAATACATGTTGACAAAAACTGGTAAATACCTTCCAATTCAAATATTTCCTTCTAGCCTTTGTCAAAGAAAAGAAATTCTCCAAGCCAGGCTTCAACAGTAGGTGAACCATGAACTTCCAAATGTTCAAGCTGGATTTAGAAAAGGCAAAGGAAGCAGAGATTAAATTGCCAGCATCTGTTGGATCAGAGAAAACGCAAGAGAGTTCCAGAGACCATCTACTTCTGCATTATTGACTATTCCAAAGCCTTTGACTGTGTGGATCAAAACAAACTGGAAAATTTTTAAAGAGATGGGATTACCTGACCACCTGACCTACCTCTTGAGAAATCTGTATGCAGGTCAGGAAGCAACGTTTAGAATTGGATATGGAACAACAGACTGGTTCCAAATAGAAAAAGGAGTACATCAATGCTGATATTGTCACTCTGCTTATTTAACTTATACGCAGAGTACATCATGAGAAATGCTAGGCTGAATGAGACGTAAGTTGGAACCAAGACTGCCGGGAGAAATATTAATAACCTCAACATGCAGATGACACCACCCTTATGGCAGGAAGCGAAGAACTAAAGAATCTCTTGATGAAAGTGAAAGAGGAGAGTGAAAAAGTTGGCTTAAAACTCAACATTCAGAAAACTAAGATCATTGCATCTGGTCCCATCACTTCGTGGGAAATAGACGGGGAAACAATGGAAACAGTGACAGACTTTATTTTGAGGGGCTCCCAAATCACTGCAGATGGTGACTACAGCCATGAAATTAAAAGATGCTTACTCCTTGGAAGAAAAGGTATGACCAACCTAGACAGCATATTAAATGGCAGAGACATTACTTTGCCAACAAAAGTCTGTCTAGTCAAAGCTATGGTTTTTCCAGTAGTCATGTAAGGATGTGAGAGTTGGACTATAAAGAAAGCTGAGCACTGAAGAATTGATGCTTTTGAATTGTGGTACTGGAGAAGACTCTTGAGAGTCCCTTGGACTGAAAGGAGGTCCATTCAGGACCTAAAGGAAATCAACCAGGTCTAACCAGGTCCTAAAGGAAATCAGTCTTGAATATTCATTGGAAGGACTGATGCTGAAGCTGAAACTCCAATACTTTGGTCACCTGATGTGAAGAACTGACTCATTTGAAAAGACCCTGATTCTGAGAAAGGTTGAAGGCAGGAGGAAAAGGGACAACAGAGGATGAGATGGTTGTATGATCACTGACTCAACGGACATGAGCTTGAGTAAACTCTGTGAGTTGGTGATGAACAGGGAGGCCCGGTGGGCTACAGTCTATGGGGTTGCAAAGAGACATGACTGAGCGACTGAACTGAACTGAAAGAAGCCAAATTTCAAACAGATGGAAAAGTGGTCAGATAAAACATCTGATCTAATAGCAATCATTTTTTCCAGTGTGCCCACATTACAAACTGTGGCCATATACTGGCCAAGGAATATAAGAGGAAATGCTTTATTCCCAATTAATCTGATTCAAGTTGCTGCTTTAGTGTGGTGATGTGACTGTTCTGCCATTCATGCTGTTCTTCATGATCCTTCCACAATGCAGCCAGATATAACAAATGGAACTTCGGCAGCCATATCAGAATACAAGTGAACTCAAGACAGAACACACAAAATAGGAAGAGATACCAAAGCTAAAATAAACTTGGGTCCTGATTTCGTGCAATCACAGTTTTATATTTCAACACTTGATAGTGATGTTTCCTAAGGCCCATTTGACTTCACACTCCAGGATGTCTGGATCTAGGTGACTGATCACACCATCATGGTTTTCTGGGTCATTAAGACATTTTTTGTACAGTTCTTCTGTGTATTCTTGCCACCTCTCCTTAATATCTTTTATTTCTGTTAGGTCCTTACCATTTCTGTTCTTTACTGTGCCCATTTTGCATGAATAGTTCCCTGGGTATCTCTAATTTTCTGGAAGAGAGTTCTAGTCTTTTCCAATCCATTGTTCTCTATTTCTTTGCATTGTTCACTTAGGAAGGTTTTCTTAGTTCTCCTTGCTATTCTTTGGAACTCTCCATTCAGATGGGTAATCTTTCCTTTTCTCCTTTGTTTTTACTTCTCTTCTTAGATATTTTTAAATTGAAGAAAGTAGGGAAAACCACTAGGCCATTCTGGTATGGCCTAAATCAAATACCTTATGATTATCAGTGGAAGTTACAAATAGATTCAAGGGATTAGATCTGATAGAGTGCCTGAAGAACTATAGACAGAGGTTCATAAGATTGTTCAGGAGGTGGTGATCAAAACCATCCCCTAGAAAAAGAAATGCAACAAGACAAAATGGTTATCTGAAGAGGCAAAACTATGGAGGCAGTAAAAAAATGATTACCAGGGTTAGAGAGGCAGGTAGGGGTGACTAGGAAGAAGACTGAGGATTTTATCAGGCAGTAAAATTCAGTAATGTGATTCCATAATGATGGACATATGTCATTGTACATTGGCCCAAACTCACAGAATGTTCCATACAAAGAGTTTTCTGTAATGTAAACCATATACTTTGGGTAATTATGGTATTTCAATATAAGTTCATCAATTTAAAAAAAAAATGTATCACTCTGATGGGAATGGTTAAAATGGGGGAGACTATATATGAATAGGAGCTGGGAGTATAATGGAAATCTCTGTACCTTCTAATTAATTTTCCTGTGTAACTGAAGTTGCTCTAAAATAAAATCCTATTTACAAAAAGAAATTAAAATTTTTCAAAAATTATAAGAACATGCAAGGCCACATAAACTAGAATTAGACTAACTTATAAATGCAATGAAAGGACTCAGAATAAGACATTTAAAACTCATTTAAATAAATACCAACCTAAGAGAAGCATAATTACAATGAACAGAACAAAAATACCCTAAGATAAAGAGAAGAAAAAACTAAGATTTTTAAAATTAAAAATAAAATCATTAGATGAGGAATTAATACACTATGATTGCACTAAGTGCCCATTCAACAATTATTATGTGTGTGTGTGTGTGTGTGTGTGTTTTCCAGGCAAGAATTCTGGAGTGGGTTGCCATTTCCTCTCCAGTACAAATAATGTATGCATATATCTCCAATCTAAAGACCAAAAAAAAAAAAAAAAGTCTCACAACACATTTTAGTTATAATGTTTATTGATAGTACTTCATGTATTTTGCAGCCAAAGATGGAGAATCTCTATACAGTTAGCAAAAACAAGACCAGGAGCTAACTGTGGATCAGATCATGATCTCCTTATTACCAAATTCAGACTTAAATTGAAGAAAGTAGGGAAAACTGCTAGACCATTCAGGTATGACCTAAATCAAATCCCTTAGGATTATACACACAGGAAGTGAGAAATAGATTTAAGGGCCTAGATCTGATAGATGGAGTGCCTGATGAACTATCGAATGAGGTTCATGACAAGAGAGAGGGATCAAGACCATCCTCATGGAAAAGAAATGCAAAAAAGCAAAATGGCTCTCTGAGGAGGCCTTACAAATAGCTGTGAAAAGAGAAGTGAAAAGCAAAGGAGAAAAGGAAAGATATAAGCATCTGAATGCAGAGTTCCAAAGAAAAGCAAAAAGAGATAAAAAAGCCTTCTTCAGTGATCAATGCAAAGAAATAGAGGAAAAGAACAGAATGGGGAACACTAGAGATCTGTTCAAGAAAATTAGAGATAGCAAGGGAACATTTCATGCAAAGGTGGGCTCAATAAAGGACAGAAATAGTATGGATATAACAGAAGCAGAAGATATTAAGAAGAGGTGGCAAGAATACACAGAAGAACTGTACAAAAAAGATCTTCACAACCCGGATAATCATGATGGTGTGATCACTCATCTAGAGCCAGACATCTTGGAATGTGAAGTCAAGTGGGCCTTAGAAAGCATCACTACGAACAAAGCTAGTGGAGGTGATGGAATTCCAGTTGAACTATTTCAAATCCTGAAAGATGATGCTGTGAAAGTGTTGAACTCAATATGCCAGCAAATTTGGAAAACTCAGCAGTGGCCACAGGACTGTAAAGGTTAGTTTTCATTCCAATCCCAAAGAAAGGCAATGCCAAAGAATGCTCAAACTACCTCACAGTTGCACTCATCTCACATGCCAGTAAAGTCATGCTCAAAATTCTCCAAGCCAGGCTTCAGCAATACGTGAACCGTGAACTTCCTGATGTTCAAGTTGGTTTTAGAAAAGGCAGAAGAACCAGAGATCAAATTGCCAACATCTGCTGGATCATGGTAAAAGCAAGAGAGTTCCAGAAAAATATCTATTTCTGCTTTATTGACTACGCCAAACCCTTTGACTGTGTGGATCACAATAAATTGTGGAAAATTCTGAAAGAGATGGGAATACCAGACCACCTGACCTGCCTCTTGAGAAATCTGTATGCAGGTTAGGAAGCAACAGTTAGAATTGGACATGGAACAACAGACTGGTTCCAAATAGAAAAGGGAATATGTCAAGGATATTGTCATCCTGCTTATTTAACTTCTATGCAGAGTACATTATGAGAAATGCTGGGCTGGAAGAAACACAAGCTGGAATCAAGATTGCCAGGAGAAATATCAATAACCTCAGATATCTAGATGACACCACCCTTTTGGCAGAAAGTAAAGAGGAACTAAAAGCCTCTTGATGAAAGTGAAAGAGGAGAGTGAAAAAAGTTGGCCTAAAGCTCAACATTCAGAAAATGAAGATCATGGCATCCAGTCCCATCACTTCATGGGAAATAGATAGGGAAACAGTGGAAACAGTGTCAGACTTTATTTTGAGGGGCTCCAAAATCATTGTAGATGGTGACTGGAGTCATGAAATTAAAAGATGCTTACTCTTTGGAAGAAAAGTTATGTCCAACCTAGATAGTATATTCAAAAGCAGAGACATTACTTCGCCAACTAAGGTCCATCTAATCAAGGCTATGGTTTCTCCTGTGGTCATGTATGGATGTGAGAGTTGGACTGTGAAGAAAGCTGAGTGCCAAAGAATTGATTCTTTTGAACTGTGGTGTTGGAGAAGACTCTTGAGAGTCCCTTGGACTACATGGAGATCCAGCTAGTCCATCCTAAAGGAGATCAGTCCTGGGTGTTCATTGGAAGGACTGATGCTAAAGCTTAAATTCCAGTACTCTGGCCACCTCATGCCAAGAGTTGACTCATTGGAAAAGACCCTGATGCTGGGAGGGTTTAGGGGCAGGGGGAGAAGAGGACGACAGAGGATGAGATGGTTGGATGGCATCACCGACTCGATGGACCTGAGTTTGAGTGAACTCTGGGAGTTGGTGATGGACTGGGAGGCCTGGCATGCTGTGACTCATGGGGTCGCAAAGAGTCGGAAACAACTGAGCACATGAACTGAACTGAACATATTTGTAGGTATAAGATATAGATAATTATATAGACAACTTCTATACAGTATTCCAAATGTTGATAGTTCAAGTATGTGATGTATATAGTAGGGGCCAAAATCCCAATACTTTGCCCTAAGCAAATTAGGAGCAACCAGAGGAATTTAAGTTGGTGAGTAAGATTTGATTTATAATTTTGAAAGATTACTCTGTGAATGCTGTAGTAAACGTAATTGGAAGGGAGCAAGAAATTCAAGGAAAGATTGCTTCCCATGCAAACAAATAGCACAGAGAATATGAGACAGAACAATAATAATAATTATATTTTAAAAATCAGCTATTAAGAATGGAATATTCACATTTGCCAGATACTATGTGGGTTACATTCATAACCTCAATTCTCACAAGCAAGTAGAAAATTAAGTACTGCTATTAGCCATTCATTAGTAATGTATCAGGAAACTCAGGCCCAGAGTAGGGAAGTAATACACCTAATGGAACAGCATTTTTAAAAGAAAAAGAATTAAAATCAGTCTGTCTTGAAGCACTGTGATATATTTTTACTACTGACATTTCTCCCCACAAACCTCATTCAGACCCTTTTCTTGCCTGCTGAATTTTCTGATTGTTTCCATGTACAAGGTTATTAACTCATGGTACATAAATATCAAAGGAAATCTTGATTCTAAGAGAAAAACTCAATCCCAGGGGCATAAATTAAAGAAAAATCCATTTAATTAGATGATTATTTCACATAAAATACATACAATTTAACTGAAACATATAAGATAGAAAGAATATTTTAAATAAATATGTACATGTTATCAACTGCGTGATTATTTTCACATCTTTTACTCCAAATCACTTTACTGTTCTTCATTCATAAGTCCAGTCTCTCCTACAGTTTGGCCTTTGTTAGAGAAGCATATGGAATCTCATCTTCAGAAGTTGCAGGCACTGTATTATGTTCAATTTTGTCTTCTATACTGATCTCTATCGGGGCTACTGCCATCTATGAGGTAGTACATGCAGACTAACGCACGACAACACTGTCTCTGCCTTTCCACAGAATGCTGAATATCATTTCAGTGAAACTTCCCAATCTTTCTTTCTCAAGGAATGCCTGTTTCCCAACTCCAGATCTATTTTACCCTACCAGTATTTCAGAGCCATGTTCTATTTCTATCTTATGAACTCTACCATTTAGCATATGAAAATAAGCTTTAGGAGAAAGTTTATTTCTTTTCTCATGTGTTTAGTGTTTTGCATGACTAACACAAATACACTGTTGACACAGTATCCTATCTTCCCTCTCCAGGTACAATGTTGAGTCTTACAGGAAAAATTTTCCTGTATTTGTAAGATATCTGCTACTGAAAAGGGATGCATGGAACAAAGGGAGAGGAAAAAGTATTAATCAAAGGATAATGTAGATTAAGGTTGTAGCCAATGTTTTGGCAAAATTATCTTCATATCCAAACAAAATACAAAATCCTCATGTATTCATGGCTTGTACTTTTTTTCTTATATTGTACATGGCTTATATTTCTATTATGTCCCATTAAATAGAGAAATTTAATTTACATTTTCTACTAATGCTTTTAATTTATAACACTATCAGAATTACTCAAGATTAATAAAAACTTTATTGATTAGTTATTTATATGGCCATTTTAAAAGAAAAAAGGTAATCAAATGATTATACTAAGTATTATAGTATTATAGAGTCTGTGATGTTTTTCTCAAAATTAGTTTAAATAGTCTATACATTACTAGGTTGATAGAGAATACAAAAATGCATATTATTTCAGAAATGACTTTTGTCAATTATATTTTAATATTTAAATAGTGAATAAAATAAAACATACCTCACGTTTTTCCTAACTAAGAAACCACGTGTCCATCTTTGAATAATCAAAACTGGTGAGTTATGAGCCAGAATTTCATTAACTTTAGAAATAATGTATTTGATATTATCAATTTCATCTTCATAGGTTGATCCCTATATAAAGAAAATTACTTAATGTTCATATTTCATGAAAGTATTTCCAAAAGATATTTTAACTTGCTAGTCTGATGGTATAAACTATTTATTAAAACATTCACAGGTGTCTTATACACATAATACTTAAGTAACATATACATTTTTCAAATCTATTTTTATTAGATCATAAGGTCAAGAATTAGTAGCACAAAATAATTTTAAATCTTTACACAAAATTCAAGTCAATGAGGATAACTTTTTCCATTCTAGATTCTTCTATCTGCTATCACAGGTATAAAATTTTGTCCATAATCATATTGATCTCTGAAAGGTAGGGGTATGAATAGATATCCAAAGACCCTTAAAAGTATTCTGTGTATCATCATAGATGAAACTGATATATGTTGGATTTATAACAACTTGCGGCAGTTCAAAATTTTGTTGCATCTTAACTAAATACTTTATAGGAAAACAGTACATTCCCTGGGGTAAAGACTTCTATATTATTTTTAAAGAAATTATCTCTAAGATATTTGGTCCTGTATATTTTTAGATTTTGGAACCATAGACTCCTATATTCTCATAAATATATAATACTGAAATATAACTATGAAAAATTTTGAACTATTGTGAGAATTACCAGAACATAACACAGAGACATGGAGTAAATGCTAGCGACACCCAAAAAATGGCACTTATTACTTGTTCCATGCAGGGTTGTCACCAATTTCAATTTGTGATCAAAAAGCACAATAAAATAAGATATGCCTATAAACTCAACTTGCCCAAATATGAGTCCTCCTCCCTAACTTGCTTTCTCACATGCTCTTAGTGAATGGTGGTACTGCTCATACAAACCTAATCCAGAAACCCTGAACCATCCCAGGCTCTCTTTTTTGTTCTACTGTCAGATCATGCCACTTCCCCTCACCTTACTTTGTTCTTCAGTTGCTCAGTCGTGTCAGACTCTTTGTGACCCTATGGACTGCAGCACACCAGGCTTCCCTGTCCTTCACTCTCTCCCAGAGTTTGCTCAAACTCATGTCCATTAAGTCAATGATGTCATCCAACCATCTCATCTTCCGTCACCCCTTTTTTCTCCTGCCCTCAATCTTTCCTAGCATCAGGGTCTTTCCATTCTACTTAGCCACACCATTTCTTTCTAGCCTTAATCCCTCCTCTAAAAGAAAACTTCTTTTTAGGCTTTAAGGCAAAATATCACCTTTAAGATGCTATAGACCTTAACAGAAGCACTTAACAGAAGCACTCTCCTTATTGCAATAATATCCATTTGCCTATTGCAATAGCCCTTATCCCTCCATTAAGATAATCCTTTTGAAAAAAATCTCTTAAGTCCTGATTTGTTATTTTGTTTGATAAGCTTATGCTATAAAGTAATTATTGGTCTGTCCTTCCCACTGCAACATAAACTCACCAAGTGTAACACCTCTTTCTTTATACTGAAACTCTATGAGTAAATAAGCTATATAGTTTGTAACTGGCATTCAAATATCAGTTGACTGTTAAATAACTAAGTAACAGACACTTGTACACTGCCATATTGGTCTCCAAGCTTGCTGTGGCAATGTCAATCTGTTCTTATAACTTAACTGTTACTTGGCTGTAGTAACATACTACTTTTTCTACCTTTTGAATTTTTATTTTTCAGTCTGTTTTCCTGTTTGCTCTTTTTCTATAACTATTTAAATAGAATATAATTTTAGGTTTGCTTCTTTTTTCACTTCTCTGTGCTAAGTTTCTTTGAATGAGCACCTTCTCTGCTATGTTACTATGTCACATATGCTGATTATCCTATATATCTCCTAGCAAGAATTATCTAATTCCAATGGAACTTCTAGTTCCATTTGTCTACTATATGTCAAAAACTGAAATAATTCTTCCTATCTGAATACACCCACAATCTATACTTCACACCACATTTTAGTCATTAAAATTATTTTCCACCTTGTCAACCAAATAAACTCACATTCTTTCTCTCTCCTCCTTTCCATCTACTAAATCACTTAATTCTATCAAAAACATCTCTTCAATCTGTTCCCTATAATCTATACGTACTACTAATTTATTAAATCAGCTCTTATAAACTAGGGTCCGAACTATAGACTTTCCTCTAATTTCCCTACATTCAATTTCCCTCCACTCCAAAATTACAGAATATAATTTTTTTTTCTGAAATGAAAATCAGGTCATCTAAAATCCTTAAATATTCCCCCAAATCTTACAACATACTGTGCTATACAGTATTACACATAACTCCCTTTGTTCTATTAATCCTATTTTTGATTCCAGCATCCTTTGTCATGCTCAAGCATGTCTTCTAAACCCCAAGAACACTAAATCACTTGCTGTCACTTAACTGCATTTAGCATCACCTCCGTGCCTTTGCCATGCTTTTTACTCTATCTCAACATTCCACAATTGCCAACATCTCTACCTACTTGACTTATTTTTAAAAAAACTCATCCGAAATATAAATATTTTTGATTTTGCAGTTTTTCCATGACAATAGGTATGAAGTGCAAAAATTTAAAGAAAATATTTGTAGATCTTTCACAGATTTTGTCCCATATTTAGAGCTATATTTTTTTCTCATTATTTCTTGGATCACTGCTGCTGTTGTTCAGTTGCTAAATCATGTACAACTCTGTGGTTCCATGGACTGCAGCATGTTAGCCTCCCCAGTACTCCATTATCTCCTGGAGTTTGTTCAAATTCATGTTTATTGAGCCTGTGATGATATTTACAGTTTATCTTCTGCCACCCCCTTCTTTTCTTCCTTCAATGTTTCCTAGCATCAGGGTCTTTTCTAATGAATCAGCTCTTCACATCAGGTGGCCAAAATTTTGGAACTTCAGCTCCAGCACCAATCCTTCCAATGAATATTCAAGGTGGGATTTTCTTTAGGATTGAATGATTTGATCTTGAAGTTCAAGGGACTCTCAAGAGTCTTCTCCAGCACCACATTATCAATATTCTTTGCCACTCAGCCTAAATTTACAGTCCATATCTCACATCCATATGTGACTACAAGAGAAACCATAGATTTGATTATATGGATCTTTGTCAGCAAAGGGATGTCTCTGCTTTTTAATAACACTGTCTAGGTTTGTTATACCTCTCCTTCCAAGGAGCAAGCATGTTTTAAATTCATGGCTACAGTCACCATTTGCAGTGATTTTGGAGCCCAAGAATATAAAATCTTTCACTGCTTCCACTTTTTCCCCATCTATTTGCCATGAAGTGATGGGACCAGCTACCATAATCTTAGTTTTGTGAATGTTTGGTTTCAAACCAGTTTTTTCACTCTTCTCTTTCACATTCATCACCAGGTTCTTTAGTTCCTCTTCACTTTCTGCCATTAGAGTGCTTATCATCTGTATATCTAAAGTTGTTAGTATTTCTCCTGCTGATCTTGATTCCAGCTTGTGATTTATCCAGCTTGGCAATTCACATGATGCATTCTGCATACAAGTTAAATAAGCAGAGTGACAATATACAGCCTTGTGGCATTCCTTTCCCAATTTTGAACCAGTCAGTTGTTCCATGTCCAGTTCTAACTGCTGCTTGTTGACCCACATACAGGTTTCTCATGAGATAGTTAAGGTGGTCTGGTATTCCCATCTCTTTGATTAGTGCTTCTCCTTAATTTTCCTTATTTTCGCTAATTCTTATTCATGTGTAGTAGGTATTCTAGAGCTCACCTCGATGTTTTACATTTTTTTCTCATCATTTTCAGTTATTTTTTCTCAATTTGGTGAAGCCATGCTGTCAAAGGTTAGCTTTCTCATACTGAGGTTTTTTAATAGCTTGTCAACTACTTCAGTTACGTGGCTGAGCCTAAGTTCCTTTCTGAAACTCCTATCTGCCCTATCACAGATGAGTCGTTCCACAAACTATAATAGTTTGCTATCATAACCCTGCCTATATGAGGGCCTCTCCATGACATGTATCCTCTGATTTCTAGCAAGAGATCCCATCTGTTATTTAGTCTACCATCAACTGTGACAAATAGGGAGATTTGCAGAATGTCCTCTAATTCCTATAATTTTGTTTTACATGTCAGGAAGAATAGATCAAAGTCGGGCTGACCCATTCCCTACCTTTAATTCAATCATATCTTCATTATATCAAAAATTCTTCATTATGTATAAAAGTACCTCTATGATACAATCTATTACTTAATTCTTATCCTTTACTGGTTTCCAGTAAAGATGTGATTTCCTCCAATCTTCATGGAGTTTTTGTTCATTGCATTTGAGTTCATGGTATGCGTGTATGTGCATGTGTGTTTAGAGTAACAAAGTATGACACCTCAAATATGCTCCGTATACTGATTATTGAGTCTTAGGCATTTAAAAAACAGCAAATGCAGGGAAAGGCACTCTCTGAACTTCCTTTATCTATCTAAAGACAGATTCCCCAAAAGGCATTCAATTGTCATATTTTATCAACCAGGAAAGGAGTCTCATCACAAGAAAGGAGATTAGGTGATTAGAAGGGGAGAAAATTAGAAGACATCACAACCAAATGAATTTTGTTACAGATTCTCATCTATTCTTCTAGACAACCATTTGTCTTTCTTAAAAGTAATTTACTGTCTCATAAGAGGCCTATACCCTCCCTCTCTTTCCCCCTATTTAGACGGTATTAACAATGAATTCCCATCTCAAGGAGATACTCAGTTCTCCCTTAGCATCTTCTCAGTACTCATGAGATATAAATGTTAATAAGCTTCTGTTTGTTTTTCTCTTGTTAACCAGTCTTATATTACAGGGTCTCAGCCAAGAGCTCAGAAGGGTAGAGGGAAAATTGTTTTTCCTCCTCTAGTTTGAAAGTGAGGAAGAATAATACAGGAAAGAATTTAGATGGGTAAATTTAAGTGGTCCTGTCAGACTCCACAGTTCTCACCAGCAGAGAACCATCAAGCTCACACTGCAGTTTACAGCAGAGTCTTGCTTCTCCCCCAAGGTATGGATAACCCCTCTCTTTTAAGCAATAAAGAAAATCATCAGCTGTGGGTGGGATAGGAGTCTTTGCCGAAAAACAAGTAATCTCTAGACAGTAGTCAAGATTTATGATGTCCTAAAACAATTATACTGTAAAATGCCAGTAAAGATATCACCTACTGTATACTAGAGGGAATTTTACTCAATGCTCTGTGGTGACCTAAATGGGAAGAAAATCCAAGAAAGAAGCTACATATGTATATGTGTGGTTGATTCACTTTGAGGTACAGCAGAAACTACCACAACATTATAAAGCAACTACACTCCAAATCAAAAAGAAAAAAAAAAAAAAAGACATCACTGCAAACTTGTACAAATGCCATAAACCATTTGATAGCTGAGGACAAATGGATGTATTTTCTAAAGGAAACTAATGCATATTTCCTATACTACATGAGTGATGACTCTAAAGAAAAACTGCCTAGGTTTAAATTCCATTTCTACCACTTGCTAACTATGCAATCTAGAGTAAGTAACCCATCTGTCCCCTGTTTATCATCTGTAAAATAGAGAAAACGTCATTGGGGTTTTGTGAGAAAATATCTGTAAAGCACACAGAACAGTGCTAAAACATTTCAAGCATCCAAATAAGGTCATCTGTCAACAGCTTAAGGAATTCTGTATACCTTATCCTATTTGATACTTAACAAATTAGTACAGGAATTTACTAAGCAATTTATTCAAACATAACAAAATTAAGAAATTAACCGTAAACTGTATTTTCAACCCAATAAAATGAATTAAAGAATTATCATAAAAGCTTGTAAAAGGACAACACACATTTACAGAAAATATTATCAAGAATCAAAAAACATACAATAAAATAATGAAATATCTGTTCTCTCCCACTTGCCACTGTAATCTTGAAATGAAAAAAATGGCTACTGCAAATCCTTGCATAAAGCATAACAAGGCATTTCCAAGAAAGGGAAGAATTTTGTAAACATGATTCATATGGAAGATAGTGCTCTGTGTTCTAACATGAAGTGTAGCTTAAAAACAAATTTTCAAACTACATTCTTTTCAGACTGTATATAATTACACAAAGATTCCCAATTAATCTGATATTCTAAATACACCTGTACTTATATTTTCTTCCTTTCCCCATTTTTATTTCTTTCATAAGTATCTATTCCCTATACTCTTTAAAAATTCTATTTGTAATTTATTCTATCAGAATTTACTGATTTGACACATTCGTCTCAGCATAACTGAAATATGTAAATTATGCTACTCCCAGAAGTATGTATTTCACACAGAATAAAAACATGCAGTATTCACCTTTTTATTCCATCTGTAATATATTCACTTTAACATTCACATGAAATGGTATCTCTGAAACTCCCCACAAAGGATAGAAAGATTTTATATTATTCTAAATCAACATTTCTTAGGATCACTGGTAAACACTTTGGAAACAAACTTTAGACAATTCACCAATTAAAAAAATTCACCTGAATTAAGTAACATTAAATAACCAAAAACAATTTAGAAGCATAATAATAAAACACTAAAATTTTTAGGACAGAAGAAAGTAGAACAAAAAACTTTACACAAATTTCCACCACTTGAAGTACCTATTATCAACCCCCATCTCACCTCCATCTCCATCCTCTGGGTCATCCCAGTGCACCAGCCCCAAGCACCCTATCTCATGCATTGAATCTGGACTGATCATCCATTTCACATATGATAATATACATGTTTCAATGCCATTCTCCCAAATCATCCTACCCTCCTCTTCTCGCATAGAGTGCAAAAGACTGTTCTATATATTTGTGGCTCTTTTGCTGTCTTGCATATAGGGTTATTGTTACTACCTTTCTATATTCCATATATATATATATATATGTATATATGTATATACACACACATATACGACCAACCTAGATGGCATATTGAAAAGCAGAGATATTACTTTGCCAACAAAGGTCCGTCTAGTTAAGGCTATGGTTTTTCCTGTGGTCATATATGGATGTGAGAGTTGGACTGTGAAGAAGGCTGAGCGCCAAAGAATTGATGCTTTTGAACTGTGGTGTTGGAGAAGACTCTTGAGAGTCCCTTGGACTGCAAGGAAATCCAACCAGTCCATTCTGAAGGAGATCAGCCCTGGGATTTCTTTGGAGGGACTGATGCTGAAGCTGAAACTCCAGTACTTTGGCCACCTCATGCGAAGAGTTCACTCATTGGAAAAGACCCTGATGCTGGGAGGGATTGGGGGTGGGAGAAGGGGATGACAGAGGATGAGATGGATGGATGGCATCACTGACACAATGGACGTGAGTCTGAGTGAACTCTGGGAGTTGGTGAAGGACAGGGAAGCCTGGCATGCTGTGGTTCATGGGATTGCAAAGAGTTGGACATGACTCAGTGACTGAACTGAACTAAACTGAACTAGTATACTGTACCGATGTTTTTCTTTCTGGCTTACTTCACTCTGTATAATAGGCTCCTGTTTCATCCACCTCATTAGAACTGATTCAAATGTATTCTTTGTAACGGCTAAGTAATACTCCAGTGTGTATATGTACCATGGCTTTCTTTGCCATTCATCTGCTGATGGACATCTAGGTTGCTTCCATGTCCTGGCTATTATAAACAGTGCTGCAATGAACATTGGGGTACATGTCTCTTTCAATTCTGGTTTGCTTGGTGTGTATGCCCAGCAGGATTCCTTTGTCATATGGCAGTTCTATTTCCAGTTTTTTAAGGAACCTCCACACTGTTCTCCACAGTGGTTGTACTATTTGCATTCCCACCAACAGTGTAAGAGAGTTCCCTTTTTCCACACCCTCGCCAGCATTTATTGCTTGTAGACTTTTGGATAGCAGCCATGGTGACTGGAAGGAAATGGTACCTCATTGTGGTTTTGATTTGCGTTTCTCTGATAATGAGTGATGTTGAGCATTTTTTCATGTGTTTGTTAGCCATCTGTATGTTTTCTTTGGAGAAATGTCTGTTTGGTTCTTTGGCTTATTTTTGATTAGGTCGCTTATTTTTCTGGATTTGAGCTGCAGGAGTTGCTTGCATATTTTTGAGATTATTCTTTGTCAGTTGCTTCATTTGCTATTATTTTCTCCCATTCTGAAGGCTGTCTTTTCACCTTGTTTATAGTTTCCCTCGTTGTCAAAAGCTTTTAAGTTTAATTAGGTCTCATTAATTTTTGCTTTTATTTCCATTACTCTGGGAGACGGGTCATAGAGGGTCTGCTGCGATTTATGTCAGAGAGTGTTTTGCCTGTTTTCCTCTAGGAGTTTTATACTTTCTGGTCTTATGTTTAGATGTTTAATCCATTTTGAATTTATTTTATGTATGGTGTTAGAAATGGTTCTAGTTTCATTCTTTTACAAGTGTTGACCAGTTTTCCCAGCACCACTTGTTAAAGAGATTGTCTTTTCTCCATTGTATATTCTTGCTTCCTTTGTCAAAGATAAGGTATCCACAGGTGAATGGATTTATATCTGGGCTTTCTATTTTGTTCCATTGATCTATATTTCTGTCTTTGTGCTAGTACCATACTGTCTTGATGACTGTAGCTTTGTAGTATAGCCTGAAGTCAGGCAGGTTGATTATTTCAGTTCCAGTCTTCATTCTCAAGATTGTTTTGGCTATTCAAAGTTTTCTGTATTTTCATACAAATTGTGAAATTATTTGTTCTAGCTCTGTAAAAATTACTGTTGGTAGCTTGATAGGGACTTCATTGAATCTATAGATTCCTTTGGGTAGTACACTCACTTTCACTGTATTGATTCTTCTGATCCATGGACATGATATATTTCTCCATCTATGTGTGTCCTCTTTGATTTCTTTCACCAGTGTTTTATAGTTTTCTATATATAGGTCTTTTGTTTCTTTAGGTAGATATATTCCTAAGGTATTTGTTCTTTTCATTGCAATGGTGACTAGAATTGTTTCCTTAATTTCTCTTTCTGTTTCTCATTGTTAGTATATAGGAATGCAAGGGATTTCTGTGTGTTAATTTTATATCCTGCAACTTTACTATATTCATTGATTAGCTCTAGTAATTTTCTGGTGGTGTCTTTTGGGTTTCTATGTAGAGGATCATGTCATCTGCAAACAGTGAGAGTTTTACTTCTTCTTTTCCAATCTGAACTTCTTTTCTTTCTTTTTCTGCTCTGATTTCTGTGGCCAAAACTTCTAAAACTATGTTGAATAGTAGTGGTGAGAGTGGGCACCCTTGTCCTGTTCCTGACTTGAGGGGAAATGCTTTCAATTTTTCACCATTGAGGACAATATCTGCTGTGGGTTTGTAATATATAGCTTTTATTATGTTGAGGTATGTTCCTTCTATTCCTGCTTTCTTCAGGGTTTTTATCATAAATGGATGATGAATTTTGTCAAAGGCTTTCTCTGCATATATTGAGATAATCATGTGGCTTTTATCTATCAATTTGTTTATGTGGTATATTACATTGATTGATTTGCAGATTTTGAAGAATCCTTGCATCCCTGGAATAAAGCCCACTTGGTCATGATGTATGATCTTTTTAATATGGTGTTGGATTCTGTTTGCTAGAATTTTGTCAAGGATTTTTGCATCTATATTCATCAGTGATATTGGCCTGTAGTTTTCTTTTTTGTGGCATCTTTGTCAGATTTTGGTATTAGGCTGATGATGGCCTCATAGAATGAGTTTGGAAGTTTACCTTCCTCTGCAATTTTCTGGCAGAGTTTGAGTAGGATAAGTGTTAGCTCCTCTAAATTGTTGGTAGAATTCAGCTGTGAAGCAGTCTGGTCCTGGGCTTTTGTTTGCTGAAGATTTCTCCTTACAGTTTCAATTCCCATGCTTGTGATGGGTCCGTTAAGATTTTCTATTTCTTCTTGGCTCAGGTTTGAAAGTTATACTTTTTAAGAATTTGAACATTTCTTCCAAGCTGTCCATTTTATTGGCATATAGTTTCTGATAGTAGTCTCTTATGATCCTTTGTATTTCTGTGTTGCCATCTCTCCATTTTCATTTCTAATTTTATTGATTTGATTTGATTTTTCTCGCTTTGTTTCTTGACGAGTCTGGCTAATGGTTTGTCAATTTTATCTTCTCAAAGAACCAGCTTTTACTTTGTTGATTTTTGCTATGGTCTCTTTTGATTCTTTTGCATTTAGCTTACTCCTTAGAAGGAAAGTTATGACCAACTTAGCAAATTAAAAAGCAGAGACAATATTTTGTCAAGAAAGGTCCATCTAACAAAGGCTATGGTTTTTCCAGTGGTCATGTATGGATGTGAGAGTTGGACTATAAAGAAAGTTGAGTGCCAAAGAATTGATGCTTTTGAACTGTAGTGGTGGAGAAGACTCTTGAGAGTCCCTTGGACTGCAAGGAGATCCAACCAGTCCATCCTAAAGGAGTTCAGTCCTAGGTGTTCACTGGAAGAACTGATGCTGAAGCTGAAACCCAATACTTTGGGCACTGATGAGAAGAGCTGACTTATTTGAAAAGACTCTGATGCTGGGAAAGATTGAGGGCACGAGGAGAAGGGGACGACCGAGGACGCACTAGTTGGATGGCATCACTGACTTGATGAACCTGAGTTTCGGTGAACTCTGGTAGTTGGTGATGGATAGGAGGGCCTGGCATGCTGTGGTTCATGAGGTCACAAAGAGTTGGACACGACTATGTGAATGAACTGAACTGAACTGAATTTTTAAGAAATCTTTCCTTCTACTAACACTGAGGGTCTTCATCTCTTCCTTTTCTAGTTGCTTTCATTGTGGAGTTATGTTATTTAGCTGACTTTTTCTCATTTCTTGAGGTAAGCCTGTAGTGCTACGAACCATCCTCTTAGCACTGCTTTTACAGTGTCCCATAGGTTTTTGGTGTTGTGTTTTCATTTTCATTTGTTTCTATGCATATTTTTATCTTTATTGATTTCTTTTGTGATTTGTTGGTTATTCAGCAGCATGTTGTTCAGCCTCCATATGTTGGAATTTTTAATTGTTTTTCTCATGTAATTGACATCTAATCTTACTGCATTGTGGTCAGAAAAGATTCTTGGAATGATTTCATATTTTTTGAATTTACCAAGGCTAGATTTATACATAGGATTTGATCTGTCCTAGAGAAGGTTCCATGTGCACTTGAGTAAAAGGTAAAATTCATTATTTTGGTTTGAAATGTCTTATAGATATCAATTAGGTCTAACTGGTCTATTGTATCATTTAAAGTTTGTGTTTCCTTGTTAATTTTCTGTTTAATCTTTCCATAGTTGTGAGTGGGGTATTAAAGTCTCCCACTATTATGGTCTTATTGTCAATTTCCCTTTCATACTTGTTAGCATTTGCCTTACATATTGTGGTGCTCCTATGTAGGGTGCATATATAATTGTTATTTCTTCTTGGATTGATCCTTTGATCATTATGTATTGTCCTTCTTTATCTCTTTTAAAAAATTTTATTTATTTATTTATTTATTTATAATGCTTTATTCTACATTACAATACTATATTTGTTTTGCCATAGATTGACATGAATCAGCCACAGGTGAAAACGATCTCCCAATGCCGAAGCCCCCTCCAACCTCCCACCCCACATCATCTCCTGAATCATCTTGTGCACCGAGCCCCATGCATCCTTGCATCCTGCATCCTGCATTGAACATAGACTGGCGCTTCGTTTCTTACATGATAGTATACATGTTTCAATGCCATTCTCCCAAACCATCCCACCCTCGCCCTCTCCCTCAGAGTCCAAAAGTCCATTCTATACCTCTGTGTCTCTTTTGTTGTCTCACATATAGGGTCATTACTATCTTTCTAAATTCCATATATGTGTGTCAGTATACTGTATTGGTGCTTTTCTTTCTGGCTTACTTCACTCTGTATAATTGGTTCCAATTTCATCCATCTCATTAGAACCGAGTCAAATTTATTCTTTTCAAGGGCTGAGTAGTACTCCATTGTGTATATGTACCACAGCTTTCTTATCCATTCATCTGCTGATGGACATCTAGGTTGCTTCCATGACCTGGCTATTATAAACAGTGCTGCAATGAACATTGGGGTACATGTGTCTCTTTCAATTCTGGTTTCCTCGGTGTGTATGCCCAGCAGTGGGATTGCTGGGTCATAAGGCAGTTCTATTTGCAATTTTTTAAGGAATCTCCACACTGTTTTACATAGTGGATGTATTTGCATTCCCACCAGCAGTGTAAGAGGGTTCCCTTTTCTCTACATCCTTTCCAGCATTTATTGCTTGTAGATTTTTGGATCGCAGCCATTCTGACTGGTGTGAAATGGTACCTCATTGTGGTCTTGATTTGCATTTCTCTGATAATGAGTGATGTTGAACATCTTTTCATGTGTTTGTTAGCCATCCGTAGGTCTTCTTTGGAGAAATGCCTATTTAGTTCTTTGGCCCATTTTTTGATTGGTTTGTTTATTTCTCTGGAGTTGAGCTGCATAAGTTGCTTGTATATCTTTGAGATTAGTTGTTTGTCAGTTGTTTCATTTGCTATTGTTTTCTCCCATTCAGAAGGATGTCTTTTCACCTTGCTTATAGTTTCCTTTGTTGTGCAGAAGCTTTTAATTTTAATTAGATCCCATTTGTTTATTTTTGCTTTTATTTCCAGTATACTGGGAGGAGGATCATAGAGGATCCTGCTGTGATTTATGTCGGAGAGTGTTTTGCCTATGTTTTCCTCTAGGAGTTTTATAGTTTCTGGTCTTACATTTAGATCTTTAATCCATTTTGAGTTTATTTTTGTGTATGGTGTTAGAAAGGGGTCTAGTTTCATTCTTTTACAAGTGGTTGACCAGTTTTCCCAGCACCACCTGTTAAAGAGACTGTCTTTATTCCATTGTATATTCTTGCCTCCTTTGTCAAAAATAAGGTGTCCATAGGTATGTGGGTTTATCTCAGGGCTTTCTATTTTGTTCCATTGATCTATATTTCTGTCTTTGTGCCAGTACCATACTGTCTTAATGACTGTGGCTTTGTAGTAGAGCCTGAAGTCAGGCAAGTTGATTCCTCCAGTTCCATTCTTCTTTCTCAAGATTGCTTTGGCTATTCGAGGGTTTTTGTATTTCCATACAAATCTTGAGATTATTTGATCTAGTTCTGTGAAAAATACTGCTGGTAGCTTGATAGGAATTGCACTGATTCTGTAGATTGCTTTGGGTAGTATACTCATTTTCACTATATTGACTCTTCCGACCATGAGCATGGTATATTTCTCCATCTATTAGTGTCCTCTTTGATTTCTTTCATCAGTGTTTTATAGTTTTCAATATATAGGTCTTTAGTTTCTTTAGGTAGGTATATTCCTAAGTATTTTATTCTTTTCGTTGCAATGGTGAATGGAATTGTTTTCTTAACTTCTTTTCTACTTTCTCATTACTAGTGTATAGGAATGCAACGGATTTCTGAGTGTTGATTTTATATCCTGCAACTTTACTATATTCATTGATTAGCTCTAGCAGTTTTCTGGTCGAGGCTTTAGGATTTTCTATGTAGAGGATCATGTCATCTGCAAACAGTGAGAGTTTTACTTCTTCTTTTCCAATTTGGATTCCTTGTATTTCTTTTTCTGCTCTGATTGCTGTGGCCAAAACTTCCAGTACGATACTGAATCGTAGTGGTGAAAGTGGACACCCTTGTCTTGTTCCTCACTTTAGGGAAATGGTTTCAATTTTTCACCATTGAGGATAGTGTTAGCTGTGGGTTTGTCATATATAACTTTTATTATGTTGAGGTACGTTCCTTCTATTCCTGCTTTCTGGAGAGTTTTTATCATAAATGGATGTTGAATTTTGTCAAGGGCTTTTTCTGCATCTGTTGAGATAATCATATGATTTTTATTTTTTAGTTTGTTAATATGATGAATTACATTGATTGACTTGCGGATATCGAAGAATCCGTGCATCCCTGGGATAAAGCTCACTTGGTCATGGTGTATGATCTTTTTAATGTGTTGCTGGATTCTGATTGCTAGGATTTTGTTGAGGATTTTTGCATCTCTGTTCATCAGTGATATTGGCCTGTAGTTTTCTTTTTTGTGGTGTCTTTGTCAGGTTTTGGTATTAGGGTGATGGTGGCCTCATAGAATGAGTTTGGAAGTTTACCTTCCTCTGCAATTTTCTGGAATAGCTTCAGTAAGATAGGTGTTAGCTCTTCTCGGAAATTTTTGGTAGAATTCAGCTGTGAAGCCGTCTGGACCTGGGCTTTTGTTTGCTGGAAGATTTCTGATTACAGTTTCAATTTCCATGCTTGTGATGGGTCTGTTAGATTTTCTATTTCTTCCTGGTTCAGTTTTGGAAAGTTGTACTTTTCTAAGAATTTGTCCATTTCTTCCAAGTTGTCCATTTTTTTGGCATATAATTGCTGATAGTAGTCTCTTATGATTCTTTGTATTTCTGTGTTGTCTGTCATGATCTCTCCATTTTCATTTCTAATTTTATTGATTTGATTTTTTTCTCTTTGTTTCTTGATGAGTCTGGCTAATGGTTTGTCAATTTTATTTATCCTTTCAAAGAACCAGCTTTTTGCTTTGTTGATTTTTGCTATGGTCTCCTTTGTTTCTTTTGCATTTATTTCTGTCCTAATTTTTAGGATTTCTTTCCTTCTACTAACTCTGGGGTTCTCTATTTCTTCCTTTTCTAGTTGCTTTAGGTGTAGAGTTAGGTTATTTATTTGACTTTTTCTTATCTCTTGAGGTATGCCTGTATTGCTATGAACTTTCCTCTTAGGACTGCTTTTATAGTGTCCCACAGGTTCTGTATAGTTGTGTTTTCATTTTCATTCATTTCGATGCATATTTTGATTTCTTTTTTATTTCTTCTGTGATTTGTTGATTATTCAGAAGGGTGTTGTTCAGCCTCCAAATCTTGGAATTTTTAATAATTTTTCTCCTATAATTTAGATCTAACCTTACTGCATTATGGTCAGAGAAGATGCTTGGAATAATTTTGATTTTTTTTTAAATTATCAAGGTGAGATTTATGACCCAGAATGTGATCTATCCTGGAAAGGTTCCGTGTGCACTCAAGTAAAAGGTGAAATTCATTGTTTTGGGGTGAAATGTCCCATAGATATCAATTAGGACTAACTGGTCTTTTGTATCATTTAAAGTTTGTGTTTCTTTGTTAATTTTCTGTTTAGTTGATCTGTCCATAGGTGTGAGTGGGGTATTAAAGTCTCCCATTATTGTGTTATTACTAATTTCCCCTTTCATGCTTGTTAGCAATTGTCTTACATACTGCGGTGCTCCTATGTTGGGTGCATATATATTTATAATTGTTATATCTTCTTCTTGGATCGATCCTTTAATCATTATGTAGTGGCCTTCTTTGCCCCTTTTCACAGTCTTTGTTTTAAAGTCTATTTTATCAGATATGAGTATTGCTACTCCTGCTTTCTTTTGGTCTTTATTTGCATGGAATATCTTTTTCCAGCCCTTCACTTTTAGTCTGTATGTGTCCGTTGTTTTGAGGTGGGTCTCTTGTAGGCAGCATATATAGGGATCTTGTTTTTGTATCCATTCAGCCAGTCTTTGCCTTTTGGTTGGGGCATTCAACCCACTTACATTTAAGGTAATTATTGATAAGTATGCTCCTGTTGCCATTTACTTTATTGTTTTGGGTTCAGGTCTATACGTCCTTTTTGTGTTTCCTGTCTAAAGTCTACCCTTTAGTATTTGTTGGAGAGCTGGTTTGGTGGTGCTGAATTCTCTCAGCTTTTGCTTGTCTGTAAAGCTTTTGATTTATCCTTCATATTTGAATGAGATCCTTGCTGGATACAGTAGTCTTGGCTGAAGGTTATTATCTTTCATCACTTTAAGTATGTCTTGCCATTCCCTCCTGGCCTGAAGAGTTTCTATTGAAAGATCTGCAGTTATTCTTATGGGGATCCCCCCTTGTGTGTTATTTGTTGTTTTTCCCTTGCTGCTTTTAATATTTGTTCTTTGTGTTTGGTCTTTGTTAGTTTGATTAGTATATGTCTTGGGGTGTTCTGCCTTGGGTTTATCCTGTTTGGTACTCTCTGGGTTTCTTGGACTTGGGAGATTATTTCCTTCCCCATTTTAGGGAAGTTTTCAACTATTATCTCCTCAAGTATTTTCTCATGGTCTTTCTTTTTGTCTTCTTCTTCTGGGACTCCTATAATTCGAATGTTGGAGCGTTTCATATTGTCTTGGAGGTCTCTGAGGTTGTCCTCATTTCTTTTAATTCGTCTTTCTTTTTCCCTCACTGATTCATTTCTACCATTTTATCTTCTATTTCACTAATCCTATCTTCTGCCTCTGATATTCTACTATTTGTAGCCTCCAGAGTGTTTCTGATCTCATTTACTGCATTATTCATTATATGTTGACTCTTTTTTATTTCTTCTAGGTCCTTGTTAAACCTTTCTTGCATCTTCTCAATCCTTGACCCCAGGCTATTTTTCTGTGATTCCATTTTGATTTCAAGATTTTGGATCATTTTCACTATCAGTATTTGGAATTCTTTCTCAGGTAGATTCCCTATCTCTTCCTCTTTTGTTTGGTTTGGTGGGCATGTCTCCTGTTCCTTTACCTGCTGGGTATTCCTCTGTCTCTTCATCTTGGTTATATTGCTGCGTTTGGGGTGGCTTTTCTATATTCTGGGAAGTTGTGGAATTCTCTTTCTTATAGAGCTTCCTCTCTGTGTTTGGGGTTATATCAGTGGCTTGTCAAAGTTTCTTGATTAGGGAGGCTTGTGTTGGAGTTCTGGTGGGTGGAGCTGGATTTCCTCTCTCTGGAGTGCTGTGAAGTGTCAAGTAATGGGTTATGAGACGTCAATGGTTTTGGAGTATTTTGAGCTGCCTGTGTATTGAAGCTCAGGGGCTTGTTCTTGTGTTGCTGGAGAATTTGCGTGGTATGTCTTGCTCTGGAGCTTGTTGGCCCTTGGGTGGTGCTCAATTTCAGTATAGGTATGAAGGCATTTAATGAGCTCTTATTGGATAATGTTCCCTGTATTCAGGAATTCTTTGATGATATCAGGATTTGGACTTATGCCTCCTGATTCTGGTTTTCAGATTTATTTTTACAATAGCCTCATGATTTCTCCATCTATTCAGCACTAATGTTAAAACATCTAGGTTAATGATGATAGGTTTCTCCACCTTGAGGGTTGCCCCTAGAAGATCGCTGAGTTACTTGGAGAGAAGAGGGAGGGGGTAGTTAGAGGTGAGTGGAATGGGATGAGGTGGAATCAAAAAGGAAAAAGCAAGCTAGCCCATAACCACTTTCTTGTGTGTGCTCCAAAGTCTGGACCTCTCAGAGGTGGTCACAGAGTTATACATGGAAGAGGAGAGGGAGGAAGTAGATAGAGGTGGACAGGAGGATAAAAGAGGGAGATGCAAAGGAGGGATACGGATCCAGCCAGTGACCAGTTCCCTGAGAATTCTCCACCTTCTGGAGCACACAGAGATTCATAGAATTGGGTAGAGAGGAGGAGGGGGAGGGAGGAGACAAAAGCCACCTGGTGGAGAAAAGAGAGATTCCAAAGGGGGAGAGAGTGGTCTAGCCAGTAATCTCGCACTCATGTAAAATTGGGTACTGAAGATTAGGTTTTTAAAGGTACAAACTTGGCAACAAATACCAAAATGCCAAGATTAAAAATCTGGAGTAGAGATTGGATTTTCAAAGATAAAATATTGAAGAGAAGAAGAAGGAGAGAAAATTAAAAAAGAGAGAGAGAAAAAGTAAAATAAAATAAAAGACTCCAGAATTATTAAAAGACAACTTCCTCCACCAATAGGACTATATACGGCGTTTGCTTTAAAGATAGGGTTTTCTTTTTTGAAAAGTAATAATAGGTTATAAAAATAATAAATAGAAATATAGAAGACTTAAAAATTTAAGCAAGTTTAGAAAAAAAGATGAAAAAGAAAAGAAAAACAAATTTAAAAAAGAAAAAATTTTAAAGAAAGAAAAAAATTCTTAAAAAAAAATTCATGCTTCCACATCATCCCCTCCCCCAAAAAAAGATTTGATCATAAAAGTAGTAACAATATATCTGGCGCCTTCTCTGTCGTTGTGGACTCTGTGGGGTTGCTACTAAGGCAGTTCCCTCTGTTTGACTTCCTCTGTTTGCTGGTCTCTTCCGAGTCTGATTTCTGTCTTGACACAAGGAGGGTGGTGGTGAACTCTGCACTGGGCTTGCCCCTTTTCACTCCACAGGATAACCGTGTGGGGCCTGCCCTATGCTTCATGCACTTCCCCGGTCTAAGTCGCTCAGGTTTGGCGCTCAGGAAGCCCCCTCTGAGGGTCGGGTTTGGTTGACCCTGGGCTATGTTCCCTTCCCAGGTCCGAGTGGCTAGGGAGTTTGGCGCGCACTATTGTTGCGACTTCTGGGCTTTCCGGGTTGCTCAATTTTCTGGGAGCTCCGCCGGGGCTCTTTCTCAGGCAGATGATGACTGTTCAGAGCCCCCCAGAATTCTCAGTAGCAAAGAAACCTGTTTGCAATTTGGTAGGTAATGTCTCTCTTGAGCTGTGACTGCCCTCTTCCAGCGCTTAAGGCTCTGGCTGCCTGTCGCCGGAGGGGGATGGTCTGCAGCCAGCTATTTCCGCTCTGTCCTTTGTTCTGTGTGAGGGCCTGTCAGTGTCTTATGTTCGAGCGTTTCGCGTGTTGTTATCCCACAGTCTGGTTTGCTAGTCCGAGATAGTTTGTTCTAGCCACATGCGGACCCGATTCTGGCCCCGTTACACCCTGATTCTCGAGAAAAGCCCTGCAGCCTACGTCTCCTGCGGCGCAATTCTTAGAAAGCACTGTTGCTGGCACAATCCTCCCTGCCCAACCCCCACTGCTGTCGGACGCAGGCGTTTGCGCTGCTTATCTGCTGGGGGTTATACTGTTGAATTAGCAGTCTGTTGGTTTTGATTATTTATTTATTCTTCCTTCCTGTTATGTTGCCCTCTGTGCTTCTAGGGCTCACCCCATACACAGCTGTGATAATGTTCCCCAATTTTAGGAAACCTCTCTGTTTAAGAGTCTCTTCCTGGGACGGGATTCCCTTCCCGTGACGGGGCTCCCTCCCTACCTCCTTTGTCTCTATCTTCGTCCTTTAAAATAATTCCTACCTGGTTTTGAAGCCAATGATCTGCTTTGCTGGATGCCTGATGTCCTCTGCCAGCAGTCAGAAGTTATTTTGTGGAATTTACTCAGCGTTGAAATGTTCTTTTGGTGAGGTAGAGAGGGAGAAAGTGTTCTCCCCATCCTATTCCTCCGCCATTTTTTTTTCTAGTTCTCTTTATCTCTTTTCACACCCTTTATTTTAAAGTCTATTTTATCTAATATGAGTATTGCTACTCCTGCTTTCTTTTGCTATTTGCGTGGAGTAATTTTTTTCTAGCCCTTCACTTTCAGTCTGTATGTGTCCCTTGTTTTGAGGTGGGTCTCTTGTAAACAACATATATAGGGGTCTTATTTTTGTATCCATTCAGCCAGTCTTTGTCTTTTGGTTGGGGCATTCATCCCATTTACATTTATTGATAAGTATGATCCCATTGCCATTTACTTTGTTGTTTGGGGTTTGAGTTTATACACCCTTTCTCTGTTTCCTGTCTAGAGAAGATCCTTTAGCATTTGCTGGACAGCTGGTTTGGTGGTGCTGAATTCTCTCAGCTTTTGCTTGTCTGTAAAGCTTTTGATTTCTGCTTCATATTTGAATGAGATCCTTGCTGGCTACAGTAATCTGGGGTGTAGGTTTTTCTCTTTCATCACTTTAAGTATGTCCTGCCATTCCCTCCTGGCCTGAAGAGTTTCTATTGAAAGATCAGCTGTTATCCTTATGGAAATCCCCTTGTGTTGTTGTTTTTCCCTTGCTGCTTTTAATATTTGTTCTTTGTGTTTGATCTTTGTTAATTTGATTACTATGTGTCTTGGGGTGTTTTGCTTTGGGTTTGGGACTCTCTGGGTTTCTTGGACTTGGGTGATTATTTCCTTCCCCATTTCAGGAAGTTTTCATCTTTATATCCTCAAGTATTTTCTCATGGTCTTTTTGTCTTCTTCTTCTGGGACTCCTATGATTCGAATTTTGGGGCTTTTAACATTGTCCCAGAGGTCCCTGAGCTTGTCCTCATTTTTTCTTCTTTTTTTCCTCTCTGCTTCATTTATTTCTACCATTCTATCCTCTACCTAATTTATCCTATCTTCTGCCTCCATTATTCTACTGTTGGTTCCCTCTAGAGTGTCTTTGATCTTATTTATTGCATTATTCATTATATATTGACTCTTTTTATTCCTTCTAGGTCCTTGTTAAACATTTCTTGCTTCTTCTCAATCCTTGTGTCCAGGCTATTTATCTGTAACTCCATTTTGTTTTCAAGATTTTGGATCATTTTCACTATCATTGTTCTGAATTCTTTTTCAGGTAGATTCCCTATCTCTTCCTCTTTTGTTTGGTTTGGTGGGCATTTATCCTGTTCCTTTACCTGCTGAGTATTTATCTGCCTTTTCATCTTATTTAGATTCTGTGTTTGAGGTGGCCTTTCCATATTCTGGTAGTTTTGGTTTCTCTTTATTGTGGAGGTTCCTCGCTGTGGGTGGGGTTGGTTGGGTGGCTTGTCAAGGTTTCCTGGTTAAGGAAGCTTGTGTCGGTGCTCTGGTGGGTGGGGCTGGATATCTTCTCTCTGGAGTGCAATGAAGTGTCCAGTAGTGAGTTTTGAGATGTCATTGGGTTTGGTGTAACTTTGGGCAGCCTGTATATTGAAGCTCAGGGCTATGTTCCTGTGTTGCTGGAGAATTTGTGTGGTATATCTTGCTCTGGAACTTGTTGGTTCTTGGGTGGTGCTTGGTTTCAGTGTAGGTATGGAGGCTTTTGGATGAGCTCTTATCGATTAATGTTCCCTGGAGTCAGGAGTTCTCTGGTGTTCTCAGGTTTTGAACTTAAGCCTCCTGCCCCTGGATTTCAGTCTTATTCTTACAGTAGTCTCAAGACTTCTCCATCTCCTTTCAAAGACAATGGGCTGCCTTTCTGGGTGCCTGATGTCCTCTGCCAGCATCCAGAAGTTGTTTTGTGGAATTTGCTCATCATTCAAATGTTCTTTCAATCAATTTGTGGGAGAGAAAGTGGTCTCCCCGTCCTTTTCCTCTGCCATCTTAGGACCACCCCTATTGTCATTTTAAAAATTTCACTTAAAAATACTTTCCTTGACTCTGAACTTATCTTTTCATTCACTTCAAAGGGTCTTTTACAGAGTATTTTTAAAAATTGATGAAGTTCACTTTACCATTTTTCTTTTAAAGATTGTGCTTTTAGTATCAGATCTGTCTTTGCCTCAGCCTAGATCCTAAAGATTTCCTTCAATTTTATTTTTTCTAAAAGTTTTTTTTTAAGTTTTCAGTTTTACATTTAACTCTAAGAACCAATTTGAGTTAACGTTTTTGAGTTGTAAAACTTAAGAAAGTTCATTTCTTGTGTGTGTGTGTCTCTGTGTAGGTATGTCCAACTGTTCCAAGTAACATTTATTGAAAAAGCTATATTTTCTCCATCAAGTTCTGTTCATATTTTGTTAGATTTACATCTAAGTATTTCATTTTTAGTGATTATAAATGATAATATGCATTTAATTTTGGTGACTATGTACTCACTGTTAGTACACAGAAATAGGATTTATTTTTGTTTACCTAGCACCCTGCAGCCCTGCTAGGCTCACTTTTTCGTTTTAAGAAACTTTTGGTAGATTCTGTGGCATTTTCCACACAGGTGATCATTTCATCTGCAAATAGTTTATTTCTTCTTTTCTCATCGGTATATTTTATTTCCTTTTCTCACTTTTCTGCACCACCTAGACTTACCAGCAACTTGTTGACAAGAGGAATAAGAACAGCCATATGTTTTGTTCCCAGTCTTAGGAAGAAAACATTGAGTCTCCTGATATGGGATATTACATTAATTCATTTTCAAATATTGAACCAGCTGTGAATCCCTGAAACAAGTTCTACTTGCTCATGGTATATAATTCTTCTTACATACACTAAATTATACTTGCAAAGGTTTTTCTTTAAGATTTTTGTTTATATTCACTACGGATATTTTTATCCCAGGGATAAATCCCACCTCATCATGATGTATGATCTTTTCAATATATTAGCAAGCTAAATGTTTGCTAACATTTTGTTGAGGGTTTTGTATCCATATTCATCATGGATATTGATCTGCATTTTTCTTCTAGTGTCCTCATATAGTTTTGGTTTAAGTGTTCTTTTAGATTCTATTTCTTTTTGAAAAGTATGAGAAAAATTGGTATTAGTTTTTCCTTAAATGTTTGATAGAATTTATAGGTGAAACCATCTAGTTCTAAGCTTTTCTATGTTAGGAGACTTTTGATTACTGATTCAATCTCCCTGCTAATTAGTGCCTTAATTTTCTTTTTATTCCTTCATGATTTAGTCTTAGTAAGTTGTATGTTTCTAGGAATGTATCCATTTCTAGATTGTCTGTTGGCATACAATTGCTTATAGCAATCTTTCATAATCTTCTGTATTTGTGTGGTATCAACTGTGATGTCTCCTCTTTCTTCCTAACCTTACTTCCTTGGATCCTCTCTCTCAAGTATAACAAAGAGTTTGTCTATTTTGTTTATCTTTTCAAAAAATAAATCTCCTGGTTTCATTTATCTTTTCTGTAGTCTTTTTAATGCCTATTCCATTTATTTCTGGTCTTTATTTCCTTCTTCCCACAAAATTTGGTTTAATTTGTTCTTTTCTTCTAGTTCCTTGGGGTATAAAGTTATATTGTTCATTTGAGTTCTTTTTTTAATGTAGGCATCTATCACTATAAAATGACCTCTAAACAGCTTTTACTATATCCTATTAGTTGTCATTCTATTTTCGTTTTTTTTTTTTCAATACATTGATTGTTGTAAGTTTTTTAATCTCTACATAATTGTGAATTTTCCTGTTTTCCCTTGTAATTGATTTATTGTTCTGTCACTCAGCTGTGTCTGACTCCACAACTCCATGGACTACAGCACACCAGGCTTCCCTGTCCTCCATATCTCCCAGAGTTTGCTCAGTGTCATGTCCATTGGGTCAGCGATGCCATCCAACCTCTAATCCTCTGTCATCCTCTTCTCCTCCTGTCCTCAATCTCTCCCAGAATCAAGGTCTTTTCCAAAGTGCTGGCTTTTGGCATCAGGTGGCCAAAGTATTGGAACTTCAGCATCAGTCCTTCCAATGAGTATTCAGGGTTGATTTCCTTTAGGATTGACTGGTTTGATCTCCTTGCAATCCAAGGAACTCTCAAAAGTCTTCTTCAGCACCACAGTTTGAAAGCATTAATTCTTTGGCAACCTCTGGGACAACATTAAATGCACCAACATTTGCATTATAGGGGTCCCAGAAGGAGAAGAGAGAAAGAACCTGAGAAAATATTTGAAGAATAGCTGAAAATTTCCTAAAAAATGGGAAATGAAATAGTCAACCAAGTCCAGGAAGTGCAGAGAGTCCCACGCAGGATAAGCCCAAGGAGGAACACATGGAGACATAGTAATCAAAATGATGAAAATGGAAGATAAAGACAAAATGTCAAAAGAAACAAGGTGAAAATGGCAAGTAACATACAAGGAACTTCCATAATATTTTCAGTTGATTTATAAACAGAAACTCTACAAATCAGAGGAGAAGGTCACGATATTTAAAGTGATGAAAGGAAAGAACCTACAACTAGAAATACTCTACCCAACAAGACTCTTGCTCAGATTTGATGGAGAAATCAAAAGCTTTCCAAACAGGCAAAAGTTAAGAGATTCAGCACCACCAAACCAGCTTTATAACCAAAGCTAAAAGAACTTCTCTAAACAAGAAACACAAGATAAAGAAAAGACTTACAAAAAATAAACCCAAAACAATTTAGAAAATGGTAATAGGATCATATATATTGATAATCACCTTAAATGTAAGTGGATTAAATGGATCAACCCAAAGACATAGACTGGCTGGGCAGAGGAAAACATGTGTATGTATGCATTTCCACTTACTAATCACTCCAATAGACCCTCAAATTGTATGCAATTGTTTTATATTGTTAGGTTAATCATGTTTCCATTATGGCTTGCAAATGTAATTATCTTTTATTTTCTATTAATAAAACTGATAAATATAATTTATCATTGTTATTATATAACTATTATTTGCTGAATACCTTTGTATCATGATTGATAAACAGAAAATAATAGAACTCTATATCACTAAATCTACCATTTAATACAAATCCTGTAATCACTTTTTTAAAATCCAGATGCGTATCAGAATTATCACGGAATTTTTTGAAAAATACAAATGCCCGGGTATTGATATTTTCTCAAAAGCTCCAGATATGTTTCTAATGAGCAGCCATGTTTAAAAACAACTGTATTATATGATGATCTTTTACTTAAAAAAAAAAAATAAAATCCTGTGGATTCTACATATAAAATCCTTTGGCATTTAGGTTACTGAGTATAAGAATTAAGTTGTTAGAATAATTCTCATTTAGTATTTTAATACAGACAGGGGATGCTCAATCTACCTACTTTCATTTTAGAATTATAACTGACATGATTTGATAGAATGTTTTTTTCTTATAATTCACTAAATCTCAGAATGTGATTTTAGAATCCTTGGGAGGCCCCAAGACCCTTCAAGAACCCATGAGAGCCTTCTTTTTCTAGTTACATATCTGTAATGAGGCCATATTTTCTTTACTTACTTCAGTCAAAACAACATATCACAATAGTTTGAATGAAGAAGTAGATAAGAGAAAATATTTGTTTTATTAAGACAGATATTGAAGAGATCTATAAAAATATAAAATAATGTCATTCTTTTAATTATTTTTATTTTGGAAAGTACATTTTTTTCATAAAATGTTTATGTTGATATAAAATGGGTTTGTTATTTCAAATGACAGGTATATATTTGAAAATTCTCTTTTAATTTTTAATATATTAATATCTACATACATAATCTGTATAAACAAAAACTTTCTGGGATCCTCAATAACAGGCCCAATAATTGGGCCCTATTATATTTTCTTAGTGATTATTTTTCATCCCATGTGGTCTATCAGCTCCCAGTAAGGAAATATTTTATTCTACATTCATCTTTGTATATGTATTTCCTTATACTGTCTAGTGTGCTGTAGAAAGATGTTGAATAAATATTTTTGAATTAAAAAAAAAATGTTTATAGAGAAACAAATTTACAGAGACAGAAATAGACAAGTGATTACCTAAGAGCAAGGTAACAGTGGGGGTTAATTGAAAATGGGAAGAAGGAGAATTTGGGGAGTGGTGGAAATTTCTAACACTGGATTGTGAAGAGTTATACATTTATATATAAATGCAAATTTACCAAAATTATGAACTCATACATGTAAAATGGTAAATTTTATAGCATGGAAGCTATACGTTCTTAAAGCTATTAAACATAATAGAGATCCCTCAAAATGTTAGGAGAAGGCATATGGCACCCCACTCCAGTACTTTTGCCTGGAAAATCCTATGGATGGAGGAGCATGGCAGCTGCAGTCCATGGGGTTGTTAACAGTCAGATACGACTGAGTGACTTCCCTTTCAAAATGTTAAATACTTGTTTCTCTACAATTTGATAATCCCATGATCAGTAATTTTTAGCAGTAGGCACATAAGCTTTTATAAATTTTATTAAGACATTAGTATGATAATATATTCACTAGTTTCTGATATTTCATGTAAGTGATAAAAATACTGATTTATATAACTTAGGTAATAGAAATTAGAAGTTAAGGTTTTACTTCATTTATTTAAAATGAAACTCAAATGAAACCAACTACCTTTTTCAAAGCAGAACAGAAATTAAAGAGAAGTCGGTGGTTACATGTCTTAAATCTTTCAGGAAGATGCCAGTTTTGAATTATTTCTTCATCAGAAATCACATGATGATCCAGTGCTTTGAGAGTCCATATACTGTTGACAAGAACATGTCTATATCCTTTTTAAGGCTTACTGGACAATCAAACATAGTGAGGGCAATGAGGCTCGGACAGGCAGATAACATACATACGTTCTTTAACTTTGCAAACCCATTGTCATGTAGATAGAGAAGTTTTAGATTCTTCAATCCACTCCAAAATTTGGTATCTGGTAGACTCTTTATCTGAAGCAATAATAGTAATACTTTAAATACAAATACCAATTATCCCTGAATTATATGGAAAAAGGAAAAACATTAAACATCTTCTATAATTCAATATTCAATGCAAATAGCAAATTTCTCATTAATAAACAAAAATGGAATTTCTAATTATCCAAAGGATGACTGAGGTAAACTAAAATACATTAGGTAGCTGTAATTACTAGTGTAATTAAACAAACAAACATATAATCCATTCAATAAAAATTCCTTTGTAATAAGTAGACTTTTTAATCTTTTCTAAAATATTTTCCTTACATAAAAAATGTAAGGGGTCAAATCAGTCAATGTGATACTCCAAAAATGAAGGATAAATATCATATAGTCATCTCAATAGATACAAGAAAGGTATATGCCAAAATTTAACATCCATTTATAGTTAAAACTCTCAACAGAGTATAGAAGGAATGTACCTCCACATAATAAAGGCCATATATGACAAGCTTACAGATAACATCATTCTCAATGGTGAAAAGATAAAATCTCTCCCTCTAACAGCAAGAATAAGACAAGGATGCCCAGTTTTGCATTTTCATTCAACATGGCACTGGGAGCTAGAAGTCCTAGTCAAAGTAACTAGCCAAGAAGAAGGAACAAAGGCATCCAAATTGGAAAGGAAAAAGTCAAACTGTCAATTTGTGCAAACTAAACGACCTAATTCACACCTCAGAGATTTTGTGCATTTGGTTTCAGATTACTGCAATATAGCAAATACTGCAATAAAGAAGGTCTTTTTTTTCTTGGTTTCCCAGTGCATATTAAAACTGTTTACACTGTATTACAGTCTATTAAGTGTGCAATAGCGTTATGTCTAGGGAAAAAAATCAAAGTATACATCTGATGTAAAATATAATTTATTGCTGCTACTGCTGCTAAGCCACTTCAGTCGTGTCCGACTCTGTGCAACCCCAGAGATGACAGCCCACCAGGCTCGCCATCCCTGGGATTCTCCCCTCCAGGCAAGAACACTGGAGTGGGTTGCCATTTCCTTCTCCAATGCATGAAAGTGAAAAGGGAAAGTGAAGTCACTCAGTTGTGTCCAACTTAGCAACCCCATGGACTGCAGCCTACCAGGCTCCTCCGACCATGGAATTTTCCAGGCAAGAGTACTGGAGTGGGTTGCCATTACCTACTCCAATACTTTATTGCTAGAAATTGTTAATCATCATCTGATAATGTAGGATTGTCACAAATCTTCAATTTGTAAAAATGTAGTACTTGCAAAGTGAAATGAAGTGATACCTACTAAAATACAGTATGCCTGTATACAAAAAACCCTAAATACTCCAGAAAATAACTGTCAGAATAAACAAAATCAATTAACATTTCAGAATACAAAATCAATACACAAAGTTATGCTATCTTTCTATGCCTGAGCTATTAAATATTGGAAGGGGAAATTAATAAAATAATCTCATTCATAATTACATCAAAATAGTAAAAATATTTAGAAATAAATTTAACCAATGAGGTGAAAGATATGCATATACAGTGAAAATTATAAGACATATTGAAAAGTAATTTAAGAATACAAATAATCTGAAAGATATTCTGTCCTTGTGGGCTGTAAGAGTTAATGCTGTTGTAACATTTATACTACTCAAAGCAAGCTAGAGATTCAACAAAAGCCATGCCAAAATTCCAATGGCATTTTTAACATAAATAGAACAAATAATCCTAATATTTGTACAAAACTAAAAACAAATAGTCAAAAACCTTGAGAAAGAATGAAGCTGGCACTTTCACACTTCATGAATTCAAGGCATAATATAAAGCTACAGTAAAAAGAAAGAAAGAAAGAAACAGAATGGTACTGGGATTTAAAAAAAAAAAAAAAAACGGTCAAGGAAGCAGAAACACAGCCCATGAATAAACCCACACATTGATTTACAAAGCTGATTTACAGTAAAGATCTATTTATTTACAAAAATGGAGTCAAGAGCATACAGTAGGAAAAGAGCATTTTCTTCAATAAATTGTGTTGGAAAAATGGGACATGAACATGTGAAAGAATGAAATTTGACCACTATCTTATGCTATACAAAAAGTAAACTCAACATGGATTAAAGACTTGAAGTCACAATCTGAAACCATAAAATTTCTAGAAGAAAACACTGGTGGTAAGCACCTTGGTATGGGTCTTGGCGATAGTTTTTCAATTTGACACCAAAAGTAAAGGCAAAATACTCAAAACTGAACACAGTGAAATGATGTCAAACTAAAAGCTTCTGCACATAAAGGAAACCATCAATAAAAAGAAAAGGGAACATATTGAATGGGTGAAAATATTTGCAAATCACATGTGAGATGAGGCTAACATCAAAAATCTATAAAGAACTCATACAACAATAGGAAAAAAAAATCCAACCAAAAAAATAGGCAGAGGATCTAAGACAATGTTTTTTCCAAATAAGACATACCGCTGGCTAGCTAGGTACATCAAAAGATACTCAGCATCACCAATCATCAGGGAAATGCATATTGAAACCATGGGACCATTCTCATGCCTATGAGAATAGCTATTATCAAAAAGACAAAAAATAAAGTGTTGGCAAGGATGTGGAGAACAGGGAACCCTGTGCAGTGTTTGGAGAATTATAAATTGGTGTAGTCACTAGGTAAACAGCAGAGGTTCCTCAAAAAATTCAAAGTAAAGCTTCCATATGACCCAGCAATTCTATTTCTGGAAATGTATTACAAGGAAGTGAAAATACTAGCTCAAATAGACACGTACATGCCCATATTCACTGCAGTATTATTTATAATAGCCAAGTCATGAAAGCAACCAAAATGTCTGTCTGCTGCTCTCTATGGAAGAGTAAGTAAAGAAAATGTGATATACACATCCAGTGTAATATTATTGACTCACAAAAAAGAATGAAATCACGCTATTTGAAACAACATGGTGTACTTTCAGGGCATTACACTAAATGAAATAAGAGAGAAAAACAAGTACCATGTAATCTCACTCAGGTGGAATCTGAAAAAAAAAAAAAAAAAAAAAACAAACTCTTACAGAGAACATATCAGTGATTCAGAGGCAGAGGTGGTGGGGGAAATGTGAAGGTGCTAAAAAGATACAAATTTTCAGTTATAAGATAAATGAGTCCTGGGGATATATTCAATAATATTCAGCAGGGTGAGTATAGTTAATACTACAGTATTATATATTTGGAAGTTGTTAAGAAAATAGATAATAAAAGTTCTCAACATGAGGGAAAAATTTTAATTTTTTTAGGGAAGGATGCTGACTTGACTTATTGTGATCATTTTGCAGTTTAAACAAATGTTGAATCATTATGTTGTATACTTGAAATTAATATAATGTTGTATGTCTAGTATATATCATTTAAAAAGTTAAGCAGTCAAGAAGTAGTCTTAATCAAGACTATGGATTTAAAGCAAAATAAACCAAATCACACACACACTGTTGGGTTTACATAAATTACAAATGTTTGATTATATTTAAAATGTTTATTAAATGGTTAATTTAAGCGTTTTCTTATATTTGTGTTTATATTTTTTTATCTTTTATTTAGTTTTGAATTGTTTATATTTCACACACAAGACTTCCTGGGAGAAATACTGTGTATAGATAACCTAAGAGCTTATTAGATATCAGCTTCATTTATATGCAAACAAGTGAAATGACTATTGCTTACCTGATTTCCATGGAGATCAAGTTTGATTAATTTCATACAACTCTGAAGTGGACGAATATCTGTAATAAAATTGTTTGAGAAGATGCATACTCTAAGAGAGATACAAGATTGAAGATTTTCCATAGATTTTAAATGAAGGCCACTGAACTTCACAAAAACAAAATCTTTTTGATCTTCTATTATATTTTCATTGTAGTGACTCCATTCTCTGTGATTGGTTAGCTCTTCTATGATTGTTCCATGAAACATCTAAGAAAAATGAGAAATTTTGAAAGTTTTTCTCAAATAAACATGTCTGAAAATAATATTTTCTAAGAGTAAGAATCTTAGAAACGTTAATCTTAAGAATCTTCCATCCCAAAGCATTTTGAGTTTTTCTTAAATTTGTATTGGCGTATAGCTGATTTACAATGTTGTATTATCGGTATACAGAAAACTGCATCAGTTATACAAACACATATAACCACTCATTTTTTTAAGATTATTTTCCCATATAAGCCATTGCTGAGTATTGAGTAGAGTTCCCTGTGCAGGTTCTTATTTATTTTATATGCAGTAGTGTGTTTATGTCAGTCTAAATCTCCCAATTTATCCCTAGCCCCTCCTTATCCATTTTCTACAACATAAATGAAACTTGAGGACTTTATATTATAAAGTGAAATAAGTCAACAGAGAAAGACAAATACTATATTATCTTGCTTAATGTAAAATCTAAAACAGTTGAACTTTATTCAAATAGAAATTAAATTGGTGGTTGCCAGTTGTGGCCAAAATGGGGTGCAAGAAATGGAAAGATGTTAGACAAAGGTAACAAAACTCCAGTTATAAAATGAACAAGTTCAGGGGATACAATGTAGAACACCACAAGGTTGTGTTAGGTTGCTTCAGTGTCTGACTCTTTGTGACCCTGTAGACTGTCCCCCTCCAGACTCCTGTGTCCAGAAGGATTCTCCAGGCAAGAATACTGGAGTGGGTTGCCAGGCCCTCCTCTAGGGGATCTTCCTGACCTAAGGATCAAACTCCTGTCTCTTATGCCTTCTGCAATGGCAAGCAGGTTCTTTACCACCAGTACCACCTGGGAAGCCTACAACACTGTGACTGTAGTTAAAATACTATATTGTATACTTAACAGTCACTTAGAGAGCAGGTCCTAAATGTCCTCGCACACAATAAACAAGGAAACAAACAAAAAAACCAGGTAATGACGTGATAGGTGTGTTAACGAACCTTATCATGGTAATCATTTTGCAACGTATATGTGTATCAAATTATCACATTGTATATATTAAACTTGTATAATGTTACATATCAATTATATCACAACGAACCTCAAAGTAAAGATTCCTAATGTGTTTCACTGATTTAGATTAAAATCTGTTAATTCTTTTAAATCCTTCAGTTTGAATTCTCTACAACCAATATCCAATGTCTTTTTTTTAAAGTGCACATTTTTTCATATATTTCCACTGTGTAATAAAGCACCCCCAAACCTACTGTGCTTTTAAAAATCAACATTTATTCTTTCTTAGGTCTGTGGGTTGACTGAGTCAAATGGCAGTTCTTTTCCAAGTGATGTTGACCTGAGAGTCAATCTTGTGGGACTTATCCAAATACTTCCAAGGTGGCTAATTTACATATGTGAAACACTGGCAAGGACAGCAGGAAGGTAGGTTTTGCTAGGATGCTGGTATGTATAGGTCTCTCTCATCATACTATACCAAGGCCTCTCTAACTATAGCGGTACTCATGATGTCATCTTTTCACATGTATATTCATCTATCTCTGTTAATAAGGAAGCAAGGTTTTTATATGGTTGAATCAGGGCTCCAAAAGTATAAACATAGAATATGTCAGGCTTTCTGAAGGTTTATGTCAAACTTGCACAGCTTTACCTCTTTGACGTTCTATTGCTCAGAGGAAGTTATTTTCGTGGTTTGAAACAGCTTTAAGGGAGTTAAATAAAGACAAAAATAAAAGTTTTTCTGAGCTTGGTGACGTCAGCCAAATTAAGTATTTTCTGTTTCATATTTATCAAAATTATGTGCCTCAATTTCTACATCTATAAAATGTGGATAGTAACAGTATTTGATGGAAATAATTGTTATGAGGACTAAATGAGTCTGCATAAAGGCTTTAGAAAAATGTTCTGGCACATAGCAAGCACTATGAGATCAATATTACTTATAAAGTAAATATCTAGTTGAATTAACAATTCAAGATAGAATGTCTATTCAAAAAGTAAGTGAGGGCACTTCTGGTTTTCACTCCATCATGTAAGTAGCTTGGAAGTTGTCACACCATCTTAGCAAGTAAAGGCAGGACAATTACCTGAAAAATCAACAAGTCTTCTTAGATTCCTCAAAGAAGGGAGGTCACAGGGAGAATCAATACCCCCAAAATCAGAGACAGGTAGGCAGATATAGAGATTCAGAACCTATGACAGTGGTAATTCACCGGCAAAGGTCTCTCAAGAAAACAGAGTCTCCCAGTAGGAAAACCTATCACTGACAAGTTACGACATACTCTGTATTGACATTACACAGCCTCGATGTACTCCTTTTACAATTTGGAACCAGACTGTTGTTCCATATCCAATTCAAACTGTTGTTTCCTGACACAGGTTTCTTAAGAGGCAGGTCAGGTGCTCCGGTATTCCTATCTCCTTCAGAATTTTCCAGTTTATTATGATCCACACAGTCAAAGGCTTTGGCATAGTCAATAAAGAACAAATAGCTGTTTTTCTGAAACTTGCTTGCTTTTTCAATGAGCCAGCGGATGATGGCAACTTGATCTCTGGTTCCTCTGCCTTTTCTAAAACCAGCCTGAACATCTGGAAGTTCACGGTTCAAGAACTGCTGAAGCCTGGCTTGGAGAATTTTGAGCATGACTTTACGAGCATGTGAGATGAGTGCAACTGTGCAGTAGTTTGAGCATTCTTTGGTATTGCCTTTTTGGGGGACTGGAGTGAATACTGACCTTCTCCAGTCCTGTGGCCACTGCTGAGTTTTCCAAATTTGCTGACATACTGAGTGCAGCACTTTCACAGCATCATCAATGAGGATCTGAAATAACTCAACTGGAATTCCATCATCTCCACTGCTTTGTTTGTAGTCATGATTCCTAAGGCTCACTTGACTTCACATTCCAGGATGTCTGGTCCTAGGTGAGTGTGAGTGATCACATATCATGATTATCTGTGTCATAAAGATATTTTTTGTACAGTTCTTCCATGTATTCTTGCCACCTCTTCTTAGTATATTCTGCTTCTGTTAGGTCCATGCCATTTCTGTCCTTTACTGAGCCCATCTTTGCATGAAATGTTCCCTTGGACATGGAACAACAGACTGGTTCCAAATAGAAAAAGGAGTATGTCAAGGCTGTATACTGTCATCCATTTATTTAACTTAAATGCAGAGTACATCATGTGAAATGCTGGCCTGGAGGAAGCACAAGCTGGAATCAAGATTGCCATGAGAAATATCAATAACCTCAGATATGCAGATGACACCATCGTTATGTCAGAAAGTGAAGAAGAACTAAAGAGCCTCTTGATGAAAGTGAAAGAGGAGAGTGAAAAAGTTGGGTTAAAAACCAACATTCAGAAAACTAAGATCATGGCATATGGTCCCATCACTTCAAGGAAAATAGATGGGGAGACAGAAGCTGACTTTATTTTTCTGGGCTCCCAACTCACTGGAGATGGTGACTGCAGCCATGAAATTAAAAGACGCTTACTCCTTGGAAGGAAAGTTATGACCAACCTAAACAGCATATTCAAAAGCAGAGCCATTACTTTTCCAACAAAAGTCCATCTAGTCAAGGCTATGGTTTTTCCAGTAGTCATGTATGGAGGTAAGAGTTGGACTATAAAGAAAGCTGAGCACAGAAGAATTGATGCTTTTGAACTGTAGTGTTGGAGAAGACTCTTGAGAGTCCCTTGAACTGTGAGGAGATCCAACCAGTCCATCTTAAAAGAGATCAGTCCTGGGTGTTTATTAGAAGGACTGATGTTGAAGCTGAAACTCCAATACTTTGGCCACCTGACGTGAAGAGCTGACTCATTTGAAAAGACCCTGATGCTTAGAAAGATTGAGGGCAGAAGGAGAAGAGGATAACAGAGGATGAAATGGTTGGATGTCATCACTGACTCAGTGGACATGGGTTTGGGTAGACTCCGGAAGTTGGTGATGGACAGGAAGGCCTAGCGTCTGTGGTTCATGGGGTTGCAAAGAGTCAGACATGACTGAACGACTGAACTGAACCAAACTGTATTGACAGGAGATTAAAAACTCCAGGAGTCAATGGGAACCCTACTTGCTTTTGTGAGATTAATACCCAGGAACTCTCACACATCAGCAAAGTGAACACTGGAGAAAAATCCATTTATGCTTCTAAAAGGGGGAGAAAATAAATAATTCTCAAATATACCAGAGCATTCTACTCTTAATAAGGCCTGTCCCCAAAGGAAACTGTTGAATGGACCTTACATGATTGAGGTTTTATTAAAGTCTTGTAGAAGAAGAAAAATACTCAATTCCATCCCCCTCTAGCATTCCTTTAGAGGAAGGGGAATATTCAACTCTAGACCACCCTTACCCTCTTGCCCACCTAAGAGGTAGGAAAACTAAGAAATACTTGTGAAATCCACAATGGCACAGGCTTACTGAAAGACTAAGACCTAATGATACAACTGTAGAATACTTCTTTCTACCCACAACTCATCACTACAAAACAGCATTATTTTACGAGTTCCTTTCAAAAGTATATCATGTCTGTCTTTCAACAAAAAATTACAAGACATACTATCAGTTCAGTTCAGTCGCTCAGTCGTGTCCGACTCTTTGCGACCCCATGAATTGCAGCACACCAGGCCTCCCTGTCAATCACCATCTCCCAGAGTTCACTTAGACTCACGTCCATCGAGTCCGTGATGCCATCCAGCCATCTCATCCTCTGTCGTCCCCTTCTCCTCCAGCCCCTAATCCCTCCCAGCATCAAAGTCTTTTCCAATGAGTCAACTCTTCACATGAGGTGGCCAAAGTACAGGAGTTTCAGCTTTAGCATCATTGCTTCCAAAGAAATCCCAGGGCTGATCTCCTTCAGAATGGACTGGTTGGATCTCCTTGCAGTCCAAGGGACTCTCAAGAGTCTTCTCCAACACCACAGTTCAAAAGCATCACTTTGTCAGTGCTCAGCCTTCTTCACAGTCCAACTCTCACATCCATACATGACTACTGGAAAAACCACAGCCTTGACTACCTGGACCTTCATCAGCAAAGTAATGTCTCTGCTTTTGAATATACTATCAAGGTTGGTCATAACATTTCTTCCAAGGAGTAAGCGTCTTTTAATTTCATGGCTGCAGTCACCATCTGCAGTAATTTTGGAGCCCCCAAAATAAAGTCTGACACTGTTTTCACTGTTTCCCCATCTATTTCCCATGAAGTGATGGGACCGGATGCCATGATCTTCGTTTTCTGAATGTTGAGCTTTAAGCCAACTTTTTCACTCTCCTCTTTCACCTTCATCAAGAGGCCCTTTAGCTCCTCTTCACTTTCTGCCATAAGGGTGATGTCATCTGCACATCTGAGGTGATTGATATTTCTCCCGGCAATCTTGATTCCAGCTTGTGTTTCTTCCAGCCCAGCATTTCTCATGATGTACTCTGCATATAAGTTAAATAAGGAGGGTGACAATATACAGCCTTGATGTACTCCTTTTCCTATTTGGAACCAGTCTGTTGTTCCATGTCCTGTTCTAACTGTTGCTTCCTGAGCTGCATACAGATTTTTCAAAAGGCAGGTCAGGTGGTCTGGTATTCCCATCTCTTTCAGAATTTTCCAAAGTTTATTGTGATCCACACAGTCAAAGGCTTTGGCATAGTCAATAAAGAAGAAATAGATGTTTTTCTGGAACTCTCTTGCTTTTTCCATGACACAAATATATTATATCAATTATAAATTTCATTTTTCTGAAATTTTTCCATTTAAAAAATTGGTGGAAAATACACATAATGAAAGTATAAGTGTTTATCGTTGATGAATACCTAAGTTAAAAGCTGAAAAGTAAAATTAAAAATTTATATATAAAAATATTTAAGTATTTTTCAAATAAATTATTTGTTAACTGTGTCGACGACCTTTAGACATCACACTTATTCCCTGGAACTTTGAATGCTAGAAATACAGATATATTAAGTTAAAAGTATATAAAAATATAATATTAGTTTTGATGATCTGTGTTGCTGTAACTTATTTTATAAACATTAGTTATGGTATTATAAACAAGTGGAATGCTGGATAATAGACTAGAATTTTTACAAGAGCTGATAAGATTCTGTATATAAAAGAAAATCATATAAAAGAAAAAAAACAAAGTATTTTTAATAATCAAAACATAAGGATTATAGTTAGCAATATTTTATATATATCATGGTAGCAAACTATTTGCAGTGTAGAATATCTGCAGAAGACTGAAATCCATAACATATATAGTAATTATATTTTAAAATGCTTTTTAAATTTAGCTAGTAAATTTACTGAATCTATCTTGTTTTGAAGAAGACTCGCTATAATTGTGCACCACAGATAAAATGTACTTTAAAAACTAAAGAGGGGTGTGATTAGAATAGTCAAAGTATTCCATCTATTCTGGAAAATGAAATTTAGCTGGTTTATAAATTAATATAAATACATTCAATTCTTTGAAACATTGCATTTTCATTTTAAATGACATAAAATACAATTTGGAGCAAGAAATCAAGACTCACTTGTAATCAGGACATGCTATTTTTCCCTTGTAAATGCATCTGCTTTCTAAAATTTAGGAAGCTAAATATATTTCTGTTAGTAAAAAACTTTTGTGAAAATTTCAGTTTTTCAATTTGTATTCCATAATCTCAGACTCTAAATCCATAAACCTGAAAAAACTAAGTTGTGATGAGCCAGAGATAGATATAAAACAAGGAAAATTATTGATAATTAAAATACCCAGAAAAAAATATATGTACAGAAAATAAAAAGATAGGAGGTATTTAGCATAGCAATATTTATTGTAGCTTAAGAAACCTTGGTTAGCATTTGAGAAACAGAGTTTAACTATTCTAAGTTGGGTCATTAACATACTTCTAAAAACATAATAGATAGCATATTTACAAACTGAAATTTAGTTACTGATTCTGCTCATTTATTTCTTTACCACATGCCCTCTCTATGCCCCCCCGGTGGGGGGCGGGGGGACTCATGCTAATATTGGGACAGGTATAAGACGATTTTGCTACCCAGGAGTCATTTGAAATAATCTACAAAGAAAACTAAGAGAGCTACAGAAAATCAAAGATAAAGAAAAATTCTGGAAAGGGACCAGAAGATAAAATATCTAACATAAGAACACAGATAAGATAAGAATTATAGCTGTCTTCTCCTCAGAACCACACAAGCAAAAACAGAGTAAAATATTTAAAGTGTTTCCAGAAAAACCTCTCTAACCTAGAATTCTGTACCCTCTGAAATACCTTTCAAAGTGAAGGAGAAATAATTACTTTCACAGACAAGTAAATATTGAAAGAATAAGTTGCCAGAAACTGCCAACATCCATTGGCTCAAAGAAAAAACAAGGGAATATATATTTAAAAAAAAAGAATAATTCTGCTTCACTGACTATACTAAAGCCTTTGACTGTGTGGATCACAACAAACTGTGGAAAATTCTTAAAGAGGTGTAAATACCAGACCACCTTACCTGCCTCCAGAGAAGCTGATATTCAAGACAAGAAACAACAGTTAGAAAAAGACATGGAACAACAGACTGGTTCAAAATTAGGAAAGGAGCATATATTGTCACCCTTCTTAGTTAACTTCTATGCAGACTATATCATGTGAAATGCTGGGCAGGATGAATCACAAGCTGGAATCAAGATTGCCAGGAGAAATACCAACAACCTCAGACATTCAGATGATACTACTTTAATGGCAGAAAGAGAAGAGGAACTAAACAGCCTCTTGATGAGGGCAAAAGTACAGTGAAAAAGCCGGCTTAAAGCTCAACATTCAAAAAACAAAAATTATGTCGTCTGGTCCCATCACTTCATGGCAAATAGAAAGGAAAAACTGGAAAAAGTAACTGATTTTATTTTACTAAGTTCCAAAATCACTGCTGACAGTAACTGCAGCCATGAAATTAAGACACCTGCTGACTGGAAGAAAACCTATGACAAACCTAGACAGCATATTAAAATGCAGAGACATCACTTTGTCAACAAAAGTCTGTACAGTCAAAGCTAGGCTTTTTCCAGTAGTCATGTACAAATTTGAGAGTAGGAATATAAAGAAGGCTGAGTGCCAAAGAACTGATGCTCTCAAACTGTGGTGCTGGAGAAGATTCTTGAGAGTCCCTTGGACAGCAAGGAGATCAAACCTGTCAATCCTAAAGGATATCAGTCCTGAATATTCGTTAGAAGGACTGATGCTAAAACTGAAGATCCAATACTTTGACCACCTAGTATGAAGAACTAACTCACTGAAAAAGACTCTGATGTTGGGAAAGATTGAGAGCAGAAGGGTGAGACACAGAATGACATAGTGGGATGGCATCAGTGAGCCAATGGACATTAATTTGAGCAAACTCCAGGATATAGTGAAGAACAGGGAAGCCTTGTTTGCTGCAGTTCACGGGGTCACAAAGAGTAGGACATGACTTAGTGACTGAACAACAAAAATTAACTGGCAAGAAATATCAAAAGAAGTTCTTTAGAGAAAGACAATATACTATAGTTCAGAAACTCAGTTCTACATAAAGCAAGGAAAAGCACTGTGAAATAAAAAGGTGTAGGTAAAATAAAACTTTTTAGTTTTGTTCGTCTTAACTGTTCTAATAGATACCAATTTGTCAAAATACTAAAAGCAAACACATGAAATTATGAATACTTATATATATGAAATTAATCACAGTAATAATAAGAAACAAAAGAAATGAATTAGGTTTATTTTCTTACTATAAGGTACTCAGACTACCTTGAAATTGAAATTGGGTTAGTTATAAAAGTGTATTGCAAACTTTAGGGCAACCACTAGAAAAAGTAAAATAAGAACTACAACAAATATGCTAATAATGGAGGAAAATGAAATCATATGCAATGCTCAATTAACATCAGGCCAGAAAAAGTGTGGAAGGCAAGAACAGAAACAAAAAACAGTGGCAATAAACAAAAAACAGTAGTGAATATGACAGGTATTAATCAAAGTATAGCAATAATCATAATGATTATTAGTAGTCAAAATGCAATGATGACAAGAAATGGACAAAATGACAAGAGATTCTCAAAGGAGATAAAAAAAGATGAGACTCAACTATATGTTGTCTACAACAAAGCCCACTTTAAAGATAAAGACATATAGATTAAAGTGAAGTGATTGAGAAAGATATAAAATGCTAATACTAATCAAAAGAAAGCAGGAGCAGCTTTATTAACTTCAGACAGCAGATTTCAAAGCAAGGAAAGTTAGCAGAGATAATGAAGTGCATTACCCCATGAACTATCCAGTCCATGGAATTCTCCAGGCCAGAATTCTTGAGTGGGTAGCTGTTCCCTTCTCCAGAAAATCTTTACAACTCAGGAATCGAACCAGGGTTTCCAGAATTGCAGGTGATTCTTTACCAGCTGAAAGTGAGAAAGCTCAGTTGTGTCCGACTCTTTGCGACCCCATGGACTGTAGCCTACCAGGCTCCTCTGACCACAGAATTTTCCAGGCAATAGTACTGGAATGGGTTGCCATTTACCAGCTGAGCTACTGGTGAATCCCAATGAAGGGCATTACATAATGATAATGGGGTCATTTCTCCAAGAAGACATACTAATTGATAAAGTTTATCCTCCTAAAAGCAGGGTAAAACTATTTGAAGCAAAACTGAAAGAAATGCAAGTAGAAACAGATGAATCCAATATCATGGCAGGAGATTTCAATACCTCTCTACAGAAATGGACTGATCCAGCAGACAGAAAAATCAGTTAAGGATATGGTTAAACTCAAAAAACACTATCAACTATAATTAATATCTACAGACTACTTAATCACACAAGAGTCAAATATACACTCATCAAAAGATCACATGAAACATCTGTCAAGCTAGAACACATTCTGGATCATAAAATAAGCTTTAGCAAACTTAAAAAAATTATACAATATCCATTCCATATTTCCATGAAATTAAAGTAGACATCACTAGCAGAAAGATAGCTTGTAAATCCCCAAACAAGTGAACATTAACAACACATTTTTAAATAACTCATATACAATGCAAAGCTCAAAATGATCACATGATAAACTGTTTAATATTTTTAACCAAATGAAAATAAAAATACAACTTATCAAAATGTGTGTGATGCAGCAAAATTGGTGCTTCAAGGTAATTTTTAGCACTGAATGCATATACTGCAAAAGAAGAAAGATCTAAAAGTAACAATCTAAACATATTAAATTAGAAAAATAAGAGAAAATTAAATCAATGAGAAGAAAAGAAATAATATGAATTAGACTGGAAATTAACAAAATTGAAAACAGGAAATCAATACAGAAAATCCATTAAACTGAAAAATGGTTCTCTGTAAAGATCAATAAAATTAATAAGACTCCAGCCAAGCCAGAGAAAGAGATAGGGGTGGAAAGGACAGAAATAACCACTATCAGAAATGAGAAATGGAAAAACACTACAGATCCCACAGACAGTACTATGAACAACTCCATGCACACAAATTTGATAACCTTGAAGACATGAACTGATTCTTTAAAAGAAATAACCTGACAAAACTCATACAAGAATAATTCTGAATATGTGTATATCAAAGAATGCAAATGAGTCAACAATCAATAACCTTCCAAAACAGAAACACCAAGCCCAGATGGGTTCAATAGGGAATACTAAGGAAGAAGTTGTATGAATTCTCTACAATCTCTTTCAGAAGACAGAAGCATAGGGAATACTTTCTAACTCACTCTATGAGCCACCATTATACTGATACTAAAGTCAGTCAAAAACATTACAAAACTACAGACCAGTATTTCTCATGAAAACAGATATAAAAATCCTTTAAAAAAATTAATAAATCAAACCCAACAATGTACAAAAAGAATCATACACCTACTACTGAGGAAAGTGATTGCAGCAATGAAATTAAAAGGCTCTTGGCTCCTTGAAAGAAAATTATGACAAACCTAGACAGTGTATTCAAAAGCAGAGGCATTACTTTGCTGACAAAGAGCTGTCTAGTCAAAGCTAGTTTCTCTCCAATAGTCATGTATGGATGTGAAAGTTGGACCCTAAGAAAGCTGAGTGCCGAAGAACTGATGCTTTTGAACGGTGGTGCCCTTGGACTGCAAAGAGATCAAACCAGGCAGTCCTAAAGGAAATCAATATTCATTGAATATTGCTTATTCAATATTACTGAATATTCATTGAAAGGACTGATGCTGAAGCTGAAGCTTCAGTACTGTGGCCACCTGATGGGAAGCGCTGACTCACTGGAAAAGACCCTGATGCTGGGAAAGATTGAAGGCAGGAGGAGAACAGGATGACAGAGGATGACATGGTTGGATGGCATCACTGACTCAATGGACATGAGGTTGAGCAAACTCTGGGAAATGGTGAAGGACAAGGAAGTCTGGCATGCTGCAGTCAATGGGGTTGCAAAGAGTTAGACACGACTGAGCAACTGAACAACAAAAACACCAAGCTGGATTTATTCCAGATATACAAGACTCCTACGACATTCAAAACCAACTAATGTCATCTATCACATCAACAGGTAAAAGAAAAATCCCATGATTATATCAACAGATGCAGAAAAAGCATCTGACAAAATCCATTACCTTTTCATGATAAAATTCTATGTATACTAGGAATAGAAAAAAGTTCCTCAACTTGATAAACATCGTTTTTAAAAAAACCTACAGCTAGTATCATAATTAATGATCAGAAAAAAAAGAAGCTTTTCGAATAAGAAGTCCAAGACTAGAAATGTCCCATCTCATCATTACTTTCCAACATTGTACTGAAAGTACTAGCTTATGCAATGAATGACACCAAAAAAAAAAAAAAAAAGTGCAGACAACATCTCTGTTCACAGATAACACTATCATCAGTGTAGGAAATTCAAAAGACTAGACAAATACTCTTGGAACAATTAATACTAAGTGGTTACAGCAAAGTTGTAGATTGAGGGTTAAAACACAAAAGTCAAACACTTCTCTATATACCAGCAAGCAATGAATGAGTTAAAAACACAACATCATTTCCATGTACCACTACCAAAAAGAAAATATTTCTGTGTAAATGGAAAAAAATGCACAAGAAAAACAAAAAAAATGCTAATGAGAAATTCAAAGAATAAATGAATGCAAAAAGACTTAATGTTCATGGATAGAATGATTCAGCACTGTCAAGATGTCAGTTTCCCAATTTATCTTTTGATTCAAGACAACCCCAGTCAAAATCTCAGCAATTATTTATCAATATTGACAAACTGATTCTAAATTTTATATAAAGTGGCAAGAGATCCCCCAAACACAATATTTAAGGAGAAGAACAAAGTTAGAAAAATGACACTGCCTGACTTTAAGACTCACTATAAGCTATAGTGATCAAGACAAAATAGCACTGTCAAGGAAAAAGGTAAACCAATGGAACCAGAATAGAAAGCTAAGAAACAGACAGACATGAATACAATCAACTGCAATGGAGCAAAGACATATTTCCAACAAATGGTGCTGAAACAGCTGGACATTCACATGGAAAAAAAAAAAAAAGTAATCTGAACATAGATTTTCTACCTTCAAGAAAATTAAATCAAATTGGACTATATTACCTAAATATAAAACATAAAACTATAAAACTCTTAGAAAATCACTTAGGAGAGAACCTAGATGACATTAGGGATGATAATGATTTTGTTAGATACATCATAAACATAATTCATGAAGGAAATATGTTATACCCTACAGTTCTTTAATATTAAAAACATGATCTGCAAAAGTTAATGCCAAAGGAACAAGAAGACAAGTCACAGACTGGCAGAAAATCTTTTGTAAAAATCATATGTGATAAAGGACTCACTAAAAATGTACAAAGAACTCAAAATTCAACAATAAGAAACTGAACTAGGTTAAAAATATAAGGCAAAACCTTAATACACACTTCAGTAAAGAAGATAGAAAAGTGGCAAATAAACATATGAAAGTTGCTTCTCATCACATGTAATCAGGAACAAGAAAATGAAGACAAGAATGAGATACCTAATTAGAATGGCCAAAAGTCTAATACTGATAACACAAACTGCTGACAAGGATGCAGAGCAACAGGAACTTTCATTCATTCCTGTAGGAATGCAAAATCATACAGCCACTCTGGAAAAGAGTTTGTTGGTTTCTCAAAAAACTAAGCATACTCTTCCCATAAAATCCAGCAGTGCATTCTTTGGTATTTACCCGAGAAGCTGAAAACTTATTTAACATATTACCAGGCACATGGATATTTCTAGCAGCTTTCAGTTCAGTTCAGTTAAGTCGCTCAGCCATGTCCGACTCTGCGACTCCATGAATCGCAGCACGCCAGGCCTCCCTCATCATCAAAACTGGGAAGAATAAAGAAATACTTCAGTAAGTGAATGCATAAATAACCTATGGTACATCCAGACAAGGGAGTATTTATTCATCACTAAAAATAAATTAGCTATCAAGCAATGCACTCAATATGCCAGCAAATCTGGAAAACTCAGCAGTGATCACAAGAATGAAAAAGCTCAGTTTTCATTCCAATCCCAAAGAAAGTCAATGCCAAAGAATGCTCAAACTACCACACAGTTGCCCTCATCTCACACAGTAGTAGAGTAATGCTCAAAATTCTCCAAGCCAGGCTTCAGCAATACATGAACCATGAACTTCCAGATGTTCAAGATGGTTTTAGAAAAGACAGAGGAACCAGAGATCAAGTTGCCAACATCCGCCGGATTATTGAAAAAGCAAGAGAGTTCCAGAAAAAAATCTATTTCTGCTTTATTGACTATGCCAAAGCCTTTGACTGTGTGGATCAAAATAAACTGTGGAAAATTCTGAAAGAGATGGGAATACCACACCACCTGACCTGCCTCTTCAGAAACCTGTATGCAGGTCAGGAAGCAACAGTTAGAACTGGACATGGAACAACAGACCGGTCCCAAAGAGGAAAAGGAGTGTGTATATACTAAAAGCTGTATATTGTCACCCTACTTATTTAACTTACATGCAGAGTACATCATGAGAGATGCTGGGCTAGAGGAAGCACAAGCTGGAATCAAGATTGCCGGGAAAAATAGCAATCACCTCAGATATGCAGATGACACCACCCTTATGGCAGAAAGTGTCATAAAGGCCCTAAAGAGCCTCTCGATGAAAGTGAAAGAGGAGTGAAAAAAGTTGGTTTAAAGGTCAACATTTAGAAAACTAAGATCATGGCATCTGGTCCCATCTCTTCACGGCAAGTAGACGGGGAAACAATGAAAAACATTGTTAAAGTTTGTGACTGACAATAAAGTGGCTGACTTTATTTTTCTGGGCTCCAAAATCACTACAGATGGTGACTGCAGCAATGAAATTAAAAGACACTCCTTGGAAGGCAAGTTATGACCAAGCTAGACAGCATATTGAAAAGCAGAGACATTACTTTGCCAACAAAGGTCCGTCTAGTCAAGGCTATGGGTTTTCCAGTGATCATGTATGGATGTGAGTGTTGGACTATAAAGAAAGCTGAGCACAGAAGAATTGATGTTTTTAACTGTGGTATTGGAGAAGGCTCTTGAGAGTCCCTTGGACTGCAAGGAGATCCAACCAGTCCATCCTAAAGGAGATCAGCCCTGGGTGTTCATTGGAAGGACTGATGTTGAAGCTGAAACTCCAATACTTTGACCACCTGATGTGAAGAGCTGACTCATTTGAAAAGACCCTGATGCTGGGAAAGATCGAGGTCAGGAGGAGAAGGGGACAACAGTGGATGAGATGGTTGGATGGCATCACCGACTCGAGGGACATGGGTTTAAGTGGACTCTGGGAGTTGGTGATGGATAGGGAGGCCTGGCGTGCAAAGAGTCGCAAAGAGTCAGACACAACTGATTGACTGAACTGAACTGATCAAGCAATGAAGACATGGTGTAATCTTAAATGCATATTACTTAGTGAAATAAGCCAATATAAAAGGGCTACATACTTAGAATTCTACCCATATGATATTCTGGAGAAAGGAAAACATGAAAGCACAAATATCAGCAGATGTAGGATTTGCAGAGAGGGATGAGTAGGCAGAGCACAGAGGATTTTAGGAGAGCTAAACTACTCTGACAGAGAAGGCAATGGCACCCCCACTCCAGTACTCTTGCCTGGAAAATCCCATGGACAGAGGAGCCTGGTAGGCTGCGGTCTGTGGGGTCACAAAGAGTCGGACATGACTGAGCAACTTCTCTTTCACTTTTCACTTTCATGCATTGGAGAAGGGAATGGCAACCCTTTCCAGTGTTCTTGCCTGGAGAATCCCAGGGACGGGGGAGCCTGGTGGGCTGCCATCTATGGGGTCACACAGAGTCGGACATGACTGAAGTGACTTAGCAGCAGCAGCAAACTACTCTGAATAGTATTATAACAATGTATACATGTCCTTATACCGTGTCCAAACCCATAAAATAAAAAAGACCAAGAGTGAATTGTAAGGGAAACCGCAGACTTTGGGTGATCATGATGTGTCATTGTAGGTTCGTCAATTACAACACATGTACCACTCTGGTAGGTATGCTGACAATAAGGGAGGCTATGCATGTGTGGGGTATATTGGAAACCTCTGTACCATCTTCTAAATTCTGCTATAAACCTAAAACTGCTTTAAAAAATAAAGCAAAATACAAGTTAGGGAGGAAGGTTTCCCTTTGCCCTACAGAAAGAGGGTGAAGATTTCTTTAATAGGACACTGGGGAAAAAATAGTGAATAGGTTGAGACCAGACTAGCTGAGTAAAAAATATCCAAAGAAAGAAAACAGTAAAAAAAAAAAAAAAGAGAGAGAGAGAGAGAGACAGAGAGATTTTTTGCTTTCCACTCCACATCAGGAAGAGTAAGAGGAGGAAGAGTGATTAAACAGAGAGATGATACTCAAATAAATAGAGACAATGAGAATCCCAGCATAAACTGGCCAACAAGCCATGAACCTGAGCTCCATGGTCCATAATCCAGTACCTCATTTGGATTCAGTTTCTTTTTATGAAGGAGAATAAAAATTTAATGTCTCGTAACAATTTTCATACAATCTTCATAGTTTTGCCTATAGTGATAAAAATAAGTAAACTGGTATTAATCGTTAATAAGCGCAATTCAGTTCAGTCACTCAGTCGTGTCCTACTTTTTGTGACCCCCATGAATCGCAGCATGCCAGGCCTCCCTGTCCATCACCAACTCCTGAAGTTCACCCAAACTCATGTGCATCGAGTCAGCGATGCCATCCAGCCATCTCATCCTCTGTTGTCCCCTTCTCCTCCTGCCCCCAATCCCTCCCAGCATCAGGGTCTTTTCCAGTAAGTCAACCTTCGCTTGAGATAGCCAAAGCAAAACATCTTATTTGGATGATGCAAATCTGTGCCTGGTTTGTGGTCACAGTTACACAACTCTGCACATTTACCGAAAATCATGAAACTTCTCACTTAAAACAGGTAAAGTTAATGGTATGTAAACTATAACTCAGAAAAGTTCTTCAAAAGTCTATTTCACTTCTTTTTATGGCAATTCTTCAGATACTCTCTTCCAATATGAAAAAAAAAAAAAACCCTAATGCCTCCAAAGAATATGTTTTTTTCAACTTATTATAGTTTGGTTTGTCTGATGCCCCTTCCATCACATCATTTCCATCCTATACAGAATAATGGGTTGCTGCTGCTAAGTCGCTTCAGTCATGTCCAACTCTGTGCGACCCCAGAGACGGCAGCCCACCAGGCTCCTCCGTCCATGGGATTTTCCAGGCAAGAGTACTGGAGTGGGGTGCCATTGCCTTCTCCGAATAATGGGTTCTACTAATCTTTTATTGATTTATTTTATTCTGGTCGCTGTAGCTTATGACTGTTTAAACAACTATATCACACTGTCTGATTATATAAAACATATACTTAAATAAAATCCATTAACTTTTTTACCAGTATAATCGACTGCCAAAGATATTTATTCCCAATCACACAGTATATAACATTTCATTTTTACTTAAAAATTAATATTAGTAAAAATTTGAAGAAAATAGAAAAGGCAGAGGAAGGACAAAAACCATAGCTGATACAGTATTAATACAATACCTCAACTAATAGGCTCTACTGATCTTTCTTTCCTTAGGGTTACAATTATTTAGTTCTATAATTTAAAAATTAACTCCATCTATCTGGTGGCTCAGACGGTAAAGCATCTTGCTTACAATGCAGGAGACCTGGGTTCAATCCCTGGGTTGAGAAGATCCTCTGGAGAAGGAAATGGCAACCCACTCCAGTACTCTTGCCTGGAAAATCCCATGGACAGATAAGCATGGTGGGCTATAGTCCACTGGGTCGCAAAGAGTCGGACACAACTGAGCGATTTCACTTAAACTTATCTGCTGACAACTTCCCAAATTATATCTCCAACCCAGATCTGTCTCACAAAGTCCAAATTCATGTATAATGCAAACAAACACATACACACACAAGTGTCCATTACATATGCATTGCATACATATACACCTGGGTATTTTATGCACCCAAAACCAAATGTTGAACTCTCTGTACTATCCCAATAACTGTCTCTACTTCCTAATCCATAGCCTTTCCCATTTCACTTGTCCCTCTGGCCTTCAAGCAGTTATCCATGTGTCCTCTTTCTTTCACATTCCAGAGCCATTCCGTTAGCAAATTGTATTAATTATGCTTTCAAACATACATCCAGAATCTAACCAAGTTCTCATCACCCCCACTGTTACCATACTGTCCAAGACTTCACCAGCTCTCACGTGTTTTGCTGGAGAAGCCTCGACACTAGTCTCCCTGTTTCTATCATTGCCTCATCTTCCACTACAGTCTATTTTCACATTTCTACATGCTCTTTTCAACCATTAAGGAAGTTGAATGAAAACCCAGCAATGGCTTTGTTTCACTCAGTAAAGGAAAATCCTTTATTTAGGCTGTTGTCATCTCTCTGACCTTCTCTCTTGCCATTTTTTCCCTTTCATTCACTCACCTCATTAAGTATTCTATATTTTCTAAACATTCTTAATGCATTTTTTTAATTAACAGAAAAGAAAGCTTTTAAACAATAAAACGACAAGAGAGTAATTTCCCTTTTTACTCAAATGCTTTCTAAGTACAGAATTGAATAACAAGGTTAAGACTTTAGAAGAAAAAACTAAGTTCGTGGTAGTAACTTGTAAGCCCTTGAATGTTTAAGTTGCTGATGAAAACTTTAATGAGGACCGTCTTCTTAAATTGTATCATGCAGTAGAATGATTTCTGAGTTTGGAATTGAAATATCCTGCTTAAATCTTCTCTCTACTGCTAATTGTGAGACCTTGACTAAGTCACTATTCTTTCCGATTCATAGCTTTCTCATGTATAAAGATGAATAGAAGAATCCATAAAACTCATCATAAACTCGTGCTTTACAAGAGAATAAACATTTATCGGTACCTAACAGAAACACGTCCAATAAAACTGACTTATTCCCAGGGATGCTACTGAAAGTTCTAGATTAATCTTCGTACACGAAAGGATGCAAAGAAACAGCCAAAAATACCACAAATGTTAAGGGCCTCATTGCATAAGTTTATACAATTTCCAAAAGCTTATTAAGTGATCTCAAAACTGAGAGGAATGGTGAGGCTCACTCTTTAGTAATGCAAGGACAAAGAAGCCACAAAGCCTCCTGAATAAATACGAATTTTAAAAGTTCAGAATGTGTATCTGAACATTGGGGATGGGGCACATGGCTTCAGATGACGATCCAAGGATTAGGGATTATCTTTCAAGAGATCCTTGGGAACTGCTTCTGGCTAAAAGAAACCCCGCGTTAGGACGAATCGCCTTTGACAGAAAGCTACAAGACAGGCTGTAGTTTCGAATTCTCCTTACACTGGTGAATTCTCGAAATTTCGTCGCCCAAACTGAACCACTTACCGGGTCTAGCGGGCTGCAATGCCTTATGAGTTGGGAACTAGCGGCCCAGACCCGGCACTGTTCGACAAATCTCTAGGTGGCCATTTCCGTTCCGGAGACGGTTACTAAGGGAACGGGGCGAGGCTCTGCGCTGACACCACCGTGGTTTTGCCTAGGCGGGCCAGAGAGCTTCGGGGGCGTGGTTACGTGAAGGACGCACGCAGGGGGCGGGACAGAAGCGAAACCGGACCAAAGACCGGGTTATGGCCCAGGGCGCATGCGTACGGTGTTCGCCTGAGGCTTACCTGGAAGTCCTCGGCGGCCCTGGGTAAGGTGAAGCTATGGAAGCTGAAAGCGTCCCTGCCGGCGAATCTTTGCGAGAAGCCACCCAGCGAAGGTTGCGGAGGTTTTCAGAGCTTAGAGGTACCAAAGGAGGAACCCTAGCACCTCCTTGCAATGGATAGAAGGAGTGCTTTACGTGCTGGGATATTGGCTGGACTGCCACTTCCTTTAACTACTCACCTGCGGACCTAGGACACTGGCGCAGGCGGAGCTAATGTTCCTGTTTTTATTCTTCTGTCACTCTGCTTTCTTTACGTTGTGCTTGTTACTTTCCTCCTTTAAGTTTACTTCTTCCTGCATATGTGTGAGGAGGATGGAGAAGAAAGACACTTATTGGCCTGACTAGTGAAGCTATAAATACAAGTTAAACATTTGATTAGTTCATTAACAAAAATTACTTCAAATAAACCTGAGAAGATCTAAAGCATAGTGTTTTGACGCTTATAAATACAATTTTAACTTTCTTCCAGTCCCTACCTATTTCACCAGTTTGTTCCATAATGTGAACAATTACTAAGTGAAAAGCCAAACAATATGGAGGAATTATGGACAAAATATTTAAAGGATTAGAAAAAATTTTTAATTTTTTTAAAAGACTATACCACTTGTCATTTCTTGTACACCTATCTAATAGGTTATGTTTTTATCGACATTACTGCTCTTAAAAATACAGAAAATAGTACTTAGATAACCTCACCATCAGCCAAAAGTTCAGTCTGTCTTTTGTTGAGTTCAAGGACCTAGGAACTTTTTTGTCATCCGGAATTTGGTATCATTCTCCAATAACCTTTGTAAGCTTGCATGATTCAGCTTAAGGTAATTAAAAATTGAGGTGAACTCACTCAGTCGTGTCCAACTCTTTGTGACCCCAGGGACTGTAGCCTACCAGGCTCCTCCTTCCATGGGATTCTCCAGGCAAGAATACTGGAGTGGGTTGCCATTTCCTTCTCCAGGGGATCTTCCCGACCCAGGGACCAAACCCAGGTGTCATGCATTGGAGGCAGAGGCTTTAACCTCTGAGCCACCAGGGAAGTTGGCCATATTTATAAACACCAGCATTGTAGCAGTAGATCCTTGGGTTTAATCTCTCTTAGCCAACAAACATTAAGTCATAGCCATATGTGAAAACTGATTTTCAAAGCTGGAGATTCACTGATTGCTTTGGCTCCTCTTTTATTTAAGAATTGAGCTCATCTTTAGCAAGTCAAAAGTACTTCTCTTAATCAAGAAACATTTTAACTCTAAGAATATCTAAGTAAATGGAATGGTAGACCAAAAAAGGAATAAGTGATCTAAAAGAGAGGAAGCAATAGAATTTGTCAACAGTCCTTAAAAGAAAAAAATTTGTCAACAATCCCAACTGGTATTATTTTGAATCCTGCTAGCTGGACATTCATTATTCCCAATTTCTCAAAAGAAGAAGATACATTTTTTGGAGATACTATTACCTGTTTCTTCCTTTTTCCAAATAGGTAAAACCTGTAACAGCTAGAGAATTCTAATAATATTTATCTTTTCTTTCTTTTTGCACATAGGCAAATCTATGGCAGCTGGGGAATTCTGGGACATTGTTGCAATTACAGCAGCTGATGAAAAACAGGAACTTGCTTATAAGCAGCAGCTTTCAGAAAAGCTGAAAAAAAGGAGTTACCCCTTGGAGTTCAATATCATGTTTTTGTTGATCCTGCTGGAGCCAAAATTGGTATGTGTTTATGGTTAGATTTGTAACATAAGTTGTAGGTAGAATAATCATTGAAGAAAAGTTTTCCTGTGGCATACAGTTTATGGACTAAGTGTTTCCACCTGTAGTCTTTACAAATATAAAATTTTTAATGTAAATTCACTGTTTTTAAGAAAGATAAAAGGGATGGCAGGTATTTTTGCACATTGTGGACATACCATGGAAAACTTCCAGGATATTATTCTATGTTAAAATAAAATTTATTAGTCTTAGTAAAATTTATTTTAATGGTAAACATTCCTTTGAACCTTATCCGTAGTTCTTTTAAGTTCCTCCAAACTCCACAGGTTGTTCAGAAATTAAATGAAGTGAGCAAGTCAGGAAAATACATACTGCCTCTTGAGACCACAATGCACAATGTGAAAAGAGCATAGTCTAATTGCATTAAGTATTGTAAGATGTTTACTTTTAAAAACAAGTTGTCAGCTTTGCCTTTTGACCTTCCCTTATAAATAAAAATACATGCCATTTTTCTGGGGGCCGTTTTCCATATGATACTTAAAGCTGAATCCCCTTGATACCAGAATTAGGGTATTTGTATTTGATATTGGCATGTCCTAATTAGCCAATGTTTTAACCTTTGTAAAATGTGGCCAGTACTTCTGTGATTCTGATGTTTGAATAAGATTTAGGCACAAAATGTTAGGTAACTTGTCCAAGGTAACTAGTAAATGGAAGTTACATTTACTTCCATTTGTAAATTTCTAGGAAACTTACATGATTTTTAGGAAATAAGGTTCTAAAAACCTTTTTGGAGAGGCACATATTAATGGGAGAATTATTTTAAAGAATCTTATGGTTCTTAAGCCCAAGTGAATGTGCATATTTATAGTCTTCTAGCACCTAATTTATCATTCTTTCTTTATATTACTATTTTCATGAAAGGATTAACTCAACTTTTATTAGCGAGGCCTGATCTCTGGGTTTTATTACTAATTATTTAATTGCCAGGAAATGTGTATTTAATTTGATTGTTTTGCCTGTACCTTTGCTCTCTGCCTAGTTAATTTTAGCCAAAGGATCTTATCCTCAAAGTTATAACACCTAAATTTACTGTAATAAAATAAACCCTGCTTTTTAAATTTAAGGAAATGGAGGATCAACCCTTTGTGCCCTTCGATGTTTGGAAAAGCTTTATGGAGATGAATGGAATTCTTTTACCATCCTATTAATTCATTCTGGTAATGTTATACTTTACTAATTTACATTGTCTTTTAGTATTTTACCCTGGATATCTCAGGGACGTTTTTCTCCCTTACCAATACTTCTTTCTTTCATTTTGTTCTTTTGTTTTGAAGTTAATTCTGCTTTGGAAGCAAATATTTCATGTATTTCTTGATATTGTTAGGTTGTTAGTAGCATAATATCTTTCACAAAATTTAACTTTAAAATCATGGATCGCATACATTATCAACTTTTCATGGATATTGTTCCATTTCCTAAGATAGAACTCATCAAAATATGAGCATTTCTTGTTAATGCTTTAGAAAGGATTCTTGCTTCAGGGGAGAGGCTGCATTAGTACTATGATTACCAGACTTTAGACAAAACCTTCTGTTAGACATTTTTACCTAGTTATTGGTGACCAAAGTCTATAATCCTTAAAGAGTTTGAAAACAAAAGAAAAGGTGATGACAGAACATAAAGTTGACAAAGTATAAAAGCGGGGAAATCCCATACAAATAAGCTGGTAGAAATATAAGAAAGAAATAATCTCATAATAAAGGATAGTTTTCAAATTGGACAAGTTTGGTTATATTAAAATTTTGGTTGTATGATAGAAACCTCTGTTACTTTCCCTCTGTGAACTGAGGGCTGGTGAAACTTTGTCATGGACCTGCACTGTTCAGTTACAGATATTTTAGAACCATTTGTCCATATGGTTACCAAGGCACTTGTCATTTCTTATGATTCACACATAGAACAATTCTTTTTAAAGATGATATCAAGTAAAGCATCCAAGTTCTAATTTTAAGGTTAATTTAAAAGGTTAAAAAAAAAAGGCTTAGAGTTTTATTCCAGAACATTATTACTGTTACCAATTCAGTAAAAATTAAGTTAAACACCAGAAAATGTTGTATACATCCTTGAATAACACAGGGTTTCTGGGTACTGACCCTTACACAGTCTGAAAGCTGCATGTAACTTCATAGTTGAACTTCTATAGAGGTGGTTCCACTCTGCATATCCACAATTTCTCATCAGGGATTCAACCAACTTGGGGTCATACAGTCTTACAGTTATTTATTGAAAAAAATCCTATATAAAGGAATTGGTGTAGTTCAAACCCTTACTCTTCCAGGGTCAAGGATAATTAAAAATAGGTAATTCTTGTAATGCAAAATTTTACTGTTGGTTAGTATTTGGAAAATGAAAAAGAAAGTATTAACTCTTGTTGGTTGAACAATGTACTCTGAGGTGAGTACTTTGCATCTATTATTGGTCTTATAATAATAATTATTATATAATAATAATTATGATAAAGCATTATTCCACATCTGCTGTCTTAGAGTAAATACAAAGATAAACAATTAAAAAATGGTATACCAGAATTTAAACCCATTTTTATGTGACTCTTTCTACTGTCTCTCACTATAATTAGTTACATAGTTACATAAAATGATGTAACAAATTATAGTGTATTTAAGAGAACACACTTCTCAAGGAATTAAGTCATATGGATCATCATTGTTGGAAAAGACTTTTTAAATTAAAAACAAGTATATATTGTTAAATGCTTTTATATAAATGTACCTTTACTGCTTTTAAATGTAGGTAATAATTTGATGAAAAATGTTGCAACTGGAAAATTAGTCTCTAATAGATAATTATGTATACTGGTTTTTTGGTGACATTTTTCTCTCATGAAGTGGATTTTTAATATGGTAGTTTACATATGGTTGAAATTTACTGTTTAAACTGTAGATACAAGATCATATTTTTGCTCATTTTCCTTTTTATTTGTTCTATAGTTGATTCAAAAAGTGTCATAGCCTGTAAAGCATATTTAGAATTCTTTCCTAGTCTAGAACTGCATTATATCAAATCTTTACAGGAGAATTGCTCTTTGAATTTGAAATTTATTATTCTTTCATAGGGGATAGTAATGCATATATTTTAAATATCTTTAGAGATATTTTGAGTTGTAACTGATGCTCCTACATTTTTAAATCTTACAAACAATCTTATAAACATTTTAAAACCGTTATTTTGTTTAATTCTATATAGGTGGCTACAGTCAACGCCTTCCAAGTGCAAGCGCTCTGGGGAAAATTTTCACTGCTTTACCTTTTGGTAGCCCCATTTATCAGATGTTGGAATTAAAACTAGCCATGTACATTGATTTCCCCTCACATATGAATCCTGGGATTCTGATTACCTGTGCAGATGATATTGAACTTTATAGTATTGGAGAATCTGGGTTTATTAGGTTTGACAAACCTGGCTTTACTGCTTTAGCTCATCCTTCTAGTTTGACTGTTGGTACAACACATGGAGTGTTTGTCTTAGAACCTTTTAACCATTTAGAATATAGAGACCTCGAATACAGAAGTTGCCATCGTTTCCTTCATAAACCCAGCATAGAAGAAATGTATGAGTTTGATGCTGTGTGTAGACCTAGAAATTTTTTTCAACAGGAATTTGCTGGGAGTGACATACCCTCTCTTAAATTAGAGCCTGAGTATGTCTACACAGACAGCCTATTTTATATGGACTATAAAACAGCAAAAAAGTTACTTGCTTTTTATGAAAAAATAGGTACGCTACACTGTGAAATAGATGCCTATGGAGACTTTCTTCAAGCTTTGGGACCTGGAGCAACTGTGGAGTACACCAAAAACACATCAAATGTTACTAAAGAAGAGTCAGAGTTGGTAGACATGAGGCAGAGAATATTTCATCTTCTTAAAGGAACACCATTAAATGTTGTTGTTCTTAATAACTCTAAATTTTATCACATTGGAACAACAGAAGAATATTTGTTTCATTTTACTGCAGATAGCAGTTTGAAGTCAGAACTTGGCTTACAGTCTGTAGCTTTTAGCCTCTTTCCATCAATACCAGAATGTTCTACTAACAAACCCTGTATTATCCAAAGTATACTGGATTCAACATGTTCTGTGACACCTGGCTCAGTTGTAGAGTATTCCAGATTGGGGCCTGATGTTTCAGTTGGGGAAAATTGCATCATTAGTGGTGTTTATGTCAAAACAACAGCTGTCCTGCCTGCATATTCTTTTTGTGTGTTCTTTAAGCTTGAAGATGAATGGACACTTAAAGTATTCAACAATGGCATGTGGAGTGCAAGACAACTTGAAAAAGAATGTTAAAACATTGTCAGATGTAAAGTTACTTCAATTCTTTGGGGTCTGTTTCCTGTCATGCTTAGACATTTGGAATCTCAAAGTTACAGAGGAACTATTCTCTGGTAACAAGACATGTTTAAGCTTGTGGAATGCTCGTATTTTCCCAGTTTGTTCCTCTTTGAGTGATTCAGTGACAATATCCCTAAAGATGTTAAATGCTGTACAGAGCAAGTCAACATTCAGCCTGAATAACTATAAGCTGTTGTCCATTGAAGAAATGCTTTTCTACAAAGATACAGAAGACATGATAACTTATAGGGAACAAATTTTTCTAGAAATTACTTTGAATAGGAAGCAGTCTGATTTAGAGATATCTTATTAAATATTGTATTGGGGAAGGAAATGGCAGCTCACTGAAATATCCTTGCCCTTCAAAATCCCACGGACTGAGGAGCCTCATGGGCTATAGTCCATGGGGTTGCAAAGAGTTGGACAAGACTGAACTTCTGAGCACAAATATTGTATACTTTGCCTTTCTTGATTGAGCAAAATTGCAAATGCAGGAGTTTTCTGTAGACAGTTGGTTTTTAATTGAAGTGAATTAATGAAAATTATATTAATGCTTTTTAATGAAAATTAATATTGTAGTGCTGTAAGTTCAGAAAAATAAGTTTTTAAAGTTTTATCACTATTTAAACTTTTCTTACAAAGATGGATTTGTGGAATGTTATTTATTCACAAAGTAGTAGAACAGTCTTAAAGGTGATTTTATAAATATACCTTTAAATTTTTTCATCTTCTTTTGGACTTTGGTTCAAATGAAGTTCTAAGTATTCACTGGCAGTTTTCTCCTCAAGTGCATTAATCCTATTCTGGTGAACTGTTATAAGCATGCCATACTATAGGGTCTTCAAAACACTGTAGAAATGGTGTGGAAGTACTTTGGAGAAACAAATCTGTGGCAGACAGTCAGATAAAATCAGTGATTAAACTATTGTGATAGTCTGAAGTACAAACTGTTCTGAAATTGATGATAAAAATCTCTTTTATTAATCTTATCAAAATGAAACCAAAAGGATATATGTGCTGTTTTATCCTTATAAACTTGAACCCATGTTTGTGTATCTTAAAAATTTTCCCCAAAGTTTCATCTATAGAAAGGCATACATACACATAAAACTCAAGAATCTGTATAGGAAAATTTTGGAATAATTGGGATTCCCTGATAATTCATATAAATTCATTTTGGACATATCTTCATCCTCCCTCGTGAATCCTTTAACAGAACTATTAAAATTATCAGATGGACAGATTTTTACTTTCCATTTTTAATTTTTGGACCATGTGCTAGTAATGACACAGAAGCAGTAAATGGCCAAAAGGTAGACAGCAGGAAGGAGCCAGAAAAATAGAATGACTGTGAAAATATACAGATGATAAACAGCTTCAAGACAATAAAAGTTGGCTGGAACGCTGAGCACTGTGTTCTTATTTTGGTATAGGCACATATTTGAAATGTTTTCATACCAAAGTCTAATAATAGAGAAAAGTTTTGTTAAGAGTTTTGTGTTTTAACATGAATAAATTGAAATAGAACTGGTCTGTGCCTCTATTATTTATATGTCAATATAAAATTAGCATATCAATATGAAAATAATTGTTTGGTAAACCATAAGTGATTTATCAGCAAGTCTCAATTATGATATTTATGTGTATTTTTTCCAAGTTTCTTCTCAAGAGGAAAATAAAGATATACAGAAGCTGTTGTTTACCAATAACTGATTTACTTGCAGAGGTTTCACAGGATGTTATGTGTCATTCATTAAAAATTTATTGCTATATTTCTAATCTAATTGATTTAAGGTACCATCAGTTATTAAGAATCATCATTTCATTGAAAAAGAAAACTGCCAATAAAATAAGATGCAATGCTCTTCTCATTACTTGAGGTTTTTATTTATTGGAAATCTTTTTGAAAAGCACTTATATAGATTTGTTTCATGTAACCCTTTTGCAAATACATGTAAAGAAACAAAAAGTGAAATATTAAAAACAGTCAAAACTTTCCATAGCTTCACATCTAGAGGCAAACTTTTCTAAATCAGTATTCAACTTAAAAGTGGTTGATCCATGTGTTTCCACCTAGTACCACCTTTACTATCAAAGTATTGATAAAGCTGCATATTCTTCAAGTGCCACCACCACACTGCTGCCTGGATTGACCTTCAAGCCGTGGCCACCAGATACTTGTTCTGCAAGTTGGATGCTGATGCTTTATTACTTGATGAAGTTGTTTCACTTTTGCCATAATCACATCTCTTGAAGGTGATTGGCTTCTGTTTAATATCAGTGGGAGGTTTCTGAGAAGTTGGCGGTCACCAGGTTAATCATATTTCTGCACGATGTATGAATGCTAAATTGTTTTGAAATGTTATCTGTTCCAAGAATTTGGCAGTGTCTCCTTTAATATGCATCCCTTGGTGTATAGTACCACACATGTACCACCAGCATTGTACCTAACTCAACCAATGTGATAATCACATGCATGAATAAGTAAGAAATTGAACATTTCTCTTGCTTTATCATTTTTACTTCATAAAATCACAGCCTTTAAATCACAGGCTTTCAAAGTTTGTAAAGGACAACTACTATTTGTAAATATATTCTGTAAACTTACTGATGAATTAATAATGACCAAGAAGAGCATAGAAAAAAAATGTGCAACTTTTGATACTGATCTATCTTGGGCATTTGTCTTCCAAACTAAACAAAACAGAAGTATATAGTGTGTATTAATTATATAAAGTGGAAATAAATTTTCAAAAATCCAAGTAATGCTGACAGTCACAAAAATTTGATGGAATGAATCCAGAATCACTTCTCACAAGCAATGATCCACTCATCTTCTGAGTCTAGACAATGTTACCTCTGTTAAAGATTACCAAATTTAGCACAGAGCCAAAATCAAATTTTGCCTGCTGCAAAATATATGCATGGCTATCATGGCTGATAACTAGCATGCTACACCTGCCATTCACGTACACCAAAATATCCTCTGGACTTGAGCACCTTGGAGACCCAAAATTTAGGAACCTTGATGTAATCTGAAAGAGTTAAAAAAAAAAAGGAAAAGCATTTATCAATTTGCTTAAAATTATCAAGCATTTCAGGTGCTCTTTCTGTTTAGCTAAATGAAACACAAATCTTCATCTATGTCAACTATTCTTATAGACTGATGTTAAACATTTCAGGAGAAATATTTTAAGCTACCATGACCTGTATTGTCCATGTTAGTGCCTCAGTCATGTTCAATTCTTTGTGACCCCATGGGCTAGCCACCCCCTCCAGGCTCTTCTGTCCGTGGAATTCTCCAGGCAAGAATATTGGAATGGGTAGCCGTTCTGTTCTCCAGGGGATTTTCCCTATCCAGGGGTTGAAGCCAGGTCTCCTACATTGCAGGCAGATTCTTTACTGTCTGAACCATGAGGGAAGCCCATTATTTTTAAGCATAGTTTAATCTTTTGTTCCTATAAAATATGTTTGCTGCTGCTGCTGCTAAGTCGCTTCAGTCGTGTCCGACTCTGTGCGACCCCATAGACAGAAGCCCAACAGTCTCCCCCGTCCGTGGGATTCTCAACACTGGAGTGGGTTAGATAAAGTCAATTTCTGTTGTTGAGGAATATTTCATGTACTGAACTTTCTCACAAGTCACATTCTCTCTCCTTCCTTTCAGTACTGATAAGCTCAATTCCAATAAGCTAGTATTCATGTTCCCATTTGTCAGAATGGGAAATTTCAAGAGCATTTGTTTTTAACATATTATAAAGAGCAAGTTGCATCAGTTTCTGGTGGTAACAACCAGTTCCTGTCTCTGACAGAGCTATCTACATGAGCCACAACAAGCCAAATATGTCATATCATTCAGACTTGCCAGTTTGGGTGTACTCTAATAGACCACAATTTTGGATTAAGTTGAAAATTGGAATAAAGGATCTAACTGGAAAATGGGCAGAGAATCTGAATAGACATGTTTCTTTGCTTGTCCTGGAGCTTTGGCCTGAGGGGCAGGCTTCAGATTTGTGGCCTTCCAAACTGCTCTTAAGGAACATTGGCTATGGACACAATCTTGGTACTCCGCATTTCCTTGCACCAGCTCTCTGGCATCTCCAAAAACATGAGCTCACTCACTTGTCTTGGGCTTCCCAGTTGGCACTAGTGGTAAAGGAACCTGCTTGCTAGTGCAGGAGATGTAAAGAGACATGGGTTCGTTCCCTGGATTGGGAAGATCCCCTGGAGAGGGAAATGACAATCCACTTCAGTATTCTTGCCTGACAGGCTCCTCTGTCCATAGGGTCACAAAGAGTCGGACACGACTTGTCTAGGGCTCCTATTTTTGCAATTGCTACATATGGGACACCTAGATTACCTGACTCTGATGACTAGTGGGACTTGGGTTTGTGGTCCCACAAGACAGTATATATTTGAATGCTTTTAAAGCTGCTGAGTGAAGGTCTGGCTTCCAGTCAGCCTGAATCTAGATAATGATATCCTCCCCTTTGAGATATTGACAGGTCTTGGAGCATCTTTATCTTCTAGGAGCTATTAAAATATAATAGCTTATTGGACAAACACAAAGATTTGAAGGACAAGAGCTAGGGTTTGTTGAGTGACAAGGTTCATCTCCTATGTGAGATCACTCCTTTAGACAGAGTAAGGTGATGATTTTATGTACTGTGTACAAACCAGTACAGAAAGTTAAGGAAAATGAAAAGTATGGTCCAAATGAAAGAATAGCATAAAACCTATACTATACAGTGGTTAAAAGCTGAAAACCTTTCCTCTAATTGCAAGAAGTTAAGTATGCCTACTTTTGTCAGTTTTATTCAACAGAGTTTTGGAAGTCCCAGCCAGAGCAGTCAGGCTAGAAAAAGAAATAAAAGGCATCCAAATTGGAAAGGAAGAAGTAAAACTGTCACTATTGCAGATGGTATAATACTATATATAGAAAACCCTAAAGACTCCACAGAAAAATAAAAATAAAACTTACAACTAATGAAAAATTAGAAAAGTTGCAGAATACAAAATCAAAGCACAAGAATATGCTGTCTTTCTATAAACTAGTAAGAAACTACCAGAGAAATTAAGAAAATAATTTCACTTAACAGTTGCATTGAAAAGAATAAAGTGGCTAATATTAAATTTAAACATAGTTGAAAGTCTTGTATATTGAAAATTATAAGGCATTAATGAAAGAAATTTAAGAAGACACAAATAAATGGAAAGATTCTATGCTTGTGGATTGGAAGAATTAATATTGTTAAAATGCCTATTCTACCTAAAGCAGTCTACAGATTCAGTGCACTCCTTATCAAAATTCCAATGGCATATTTCACAGAAATAGACCAAACAATCCTAAAATTTACATGGAACCACAGAAGATCCCTAGTACTGAGAAAGAAGAACAAAGCTGGAAGCATCACACTCTCTGATTTCAAACTATATTATAAAGCTATAGTGATTAGAATAGCAATGTATTGCCTAAAAACCAGCACACAGATACAGAATAGTCTAAAGATAAAACTATATATATATAGTTATACATATACATATATATATTAATATACGTGTATATGTATAGGTTGATTAGCTTATGATAATGGAACCAAGGGTATACAGTGGGAAAAGAACAGCCTCTTAAATGAAGCTGGGAAAACTAGACAACAACATGCAAAAGAATGTAACTTATACATTAGCCTATACTATACACAAAAGTTAACTCAAAACGGGTTAAAAACTTGAAGTAATACCTGAAACCATATAACTTGTAGAAGAAAACATAGACAGTAAGCTTCTTAACATAGGTTTGGTAATGATTTTTGACTCTTGACACCAAAACAGAAGTAACAGAAACAAAAATGAGTAAGAGAGACTACATTAAACTGAAAACAACTGCACAGCAAGGGGACCCATCAACAAAATGAAAAAGCAACCTATTGAACAGTGGAAAATATTTGCAAATCATATATCTGATAAGAGCTAATATCCAAAATATATGAATTCCTAAAACTAATGATTTGATTTTAAAATGGGCAGAAGATCTAAATAGATATTTTCCAAATAAGACGTACAGATGGACAAAGGTATGTGAAAAGATGATCAACATCATTTGTCATTAAAGAAATGCAAATCAAAACCACAATGCAATATCACCTCACATTTGTTAAAATGGTGTGTTTTAAAAGACAGGAAATGATAAATGTTGGAAAAAATATGAAGTAAAGAGAACCATTGTGCACTGGCAGGAATGTGAATTGCTGCAGCTACTATGGGAAACAGTATCAAATTTCCTCAAAAAATTAAAAATAGAATTACCACATGATCCAGCAATTCCTTTTTGAGTATTTATTCCCCTAAAATGAAAAGTGAAAGTCAGTCATGTCCGACTCTTTGCAATCCCAAGGACTATACAGTCCCATGGAATTCTCCAGGCCAGAATACTGGAGTGGGTAGCCTTTCCCTTCTGCAGGGGATCTTCCCAGGTCTCCCGCATTGCAGGTGAATTCTTTACCAACTGAGGTATAAGGGAAGCCCACAATGTTAATTCAGAGATATATGTACCTCCGTGTACATTTCAGCATTATGTTTGTAGTGCAGTAGTTGATATGGAAACAATGTAAGTCTTCATTCATGGAAGAATAGTTAGAAAAGTAGAATACACACACACACACATATAATGAAATGGAGTAATGTGGGATTAAAAAATATTAGCTTGATGCGCAAGTGTGGTTTTGCATTGTTGAACTTTGCCATTTGATACATTCTTGGAATACTTTCATGGAATGAATTCTTAAATGTGGTTACATTATGCATCCTTGTAATGCACATTTCTTGCTTTATACTTTTTGCTAATGAATGTTTACTTGCTGTTTATATTATATGTGTTTTAGGCTATGGAAATGATGTTAGACAAAAAGCAAATTTGAGTGATTTTCTTATTCAAGTTCAAAATGAGTCATAAAGTAGCAGATAGAAAATCGCAACAACACATTTGGCCCAGAAATTGTGAATGAATATACAGTGCAGTGGTGGTTCAAGAAGTTTTGCAAAGGAGATGAGAGCCTTGAAGATGAACCTAGTGTCCAGCCATTGGAAGTTGACAATGACCATTGAGAGAAGCTGGTCCTATTTCAACTACAGGAGAAGTTGCCCAAGAACTCAGCATCAACCATTCTATGGTTACTTGGTCCAGTTCAGTTCAGTCGCTCAGTAGTGTCTGACTCTGTGACCCCATGGACTGCAGCACACCAGGCCTCCCTGTCCATCACCGACTCATAAGTATTTGAAGCAAATTGGAAAGGTGAAAAAGCCCGATAAGTGGGTGCCTCATGAGCTAACAACAACAACAAAATGCCATTTTGAAGTGTCATCTTTTCTTATTCTGTGAAACAACAGCAAATGATTTCTCGATCAGATTGTGACATAAGAAAAGGAGATTTTACATGAAAACCAGCTCAATGGCTGAATTGAGATGCAGCTCCAAAGCACTTCCCAAAGCCAAACTTGCACCAAAAAAGGAGGGGCTTGGTCACTGTTTGGTGGTCTGCTGCCAGTCTGATCCACTACAACTTTCTGAATTCCAGTGAAACCATTACATCTGACAAGTATGCTCAGCAAATCAATTAGATGCACCAAAAACTGCAATGCCTGCAGCCAACACTGGTGAACAGAAAGGGCCCAGTTCTTCTCCATGACAACGCCTGATCACACGTCATGCAACCAACACTTCAAAAGCTCAACGATTAGGCTACAACGTTTTGCCTTATGTGCCATGTTCACCTGACTTCTTGCCAGCTGTCTACCACTTCTTCAAACATCTTGACTTTTTTTTGCAGGGAAAATGTATCCACAACCAACAGGAAGCAGAAAATGCTTTCCAAAAGTTTGTTAAATCCTAAAGCATGAATTTTTATGCTACAAGAATAAACAAACATTTCTCATTGGCAAAAATGTTTTGATTTGTAATGGTTCCTATTTTGATTAATAGAGATTTGTTTGAGCCTAGTTATAATGATGTAAAATTCAGGGTCCAAAATCATAGTTACTTTTGTAGCAACCTAATAGCAACACATAATAAAAAAATAAAACCAAGCTCATAGATACTGAGAACAGATTAGTAGTTGCTAATGGTAGACTGTGAGGGGTGGGCCGCATGGGTGAAAAGATTCAAAAGGTAGAAACTTCCAGTTATAAAATAAGTCATGGGGATGTAATGTACACCATGATGACTATAGGTAATAATATTATATTGCATATTTGAAAGTGATAAGTGTCCAAATCTTAAAGGTTCTCATTATGGCAATGAGCTTCCTTGTGACTCAGATGGTAAAAATTTTCTTGCAAAGCCAGAGACCCAGGTTCAGTCCCTGGGTCAGGAAGATCCCCTGGAGGAGGGCATGGCAACCCACACCAGTATTCTTGCCTGGAGAATCACATGAATAGAGGAACCTGATGAGCTACAATCGATGGAGTCACAAAGAATCAGACATGACTGAACGACTAGCACTTTCACTTTATTTTTCTTTTTCATATATGGTGATGTATATTAACTAGACTTACTGTAGTGATCATTTCACAATATATAAAAATTTAAATCCTCAAGTTTTCTACTGAAACTAATACAACGTTTGTCTATTATATCTCAGTTAAAAATGCCTCCAAAATGGAATAACTATATAATAAATATTGATCCCCTACCGCATCTGTACCTGTAAGAGTTTAAGTCAGAAAATGCCTGTGAATTAGTCATTGCTATCATCTACGTGTACTACATCCTGATTATTGACATTTGTGTCTAAAGATGTGAAACCCATGTAAGTAAATGATTGAAACTAACAAACTTAATGTTTTCTTCTGGGATGGTTGGATAAATAGTCTATCTTTTGAAACATTTGGCTGTAAGAATCTAGTAGCCTTCCAAAGTGTAAAATTCAATCATTCAAACAGCCTGATTGTTGCAGGCTGTTGCAATCCGTCTGGTACTGTCATTTCCTAGCTCTCTGTACCAGGTTTATATTTCTTCAATTGTGCTTCAGTGCATCACAAAGGCAATCAAAACTCTGATGTCTATATTCTTTGGGCACTCTTTTAAGGTGTGTCACCAATCTGGTTATTGAATCTCCAGCCTCCTTAAATGCTCTTAATATCTTTGCTTACAACCAACACTGTGGCTAAGTAATGTGAATGATATTTTAAATTTATTTTCTTCACTAGCATCAACTTTTTCTCTCTGCAGATCATTCAAATGGTTCATATTAGTTTTCCTTTACCATTTCATTGTAAGAGGGTATCATATTGCCCTGAAAAGAATTAAAGCATTTACATCTTGAGGCAGAAATCTTTTAAAACACAACTCTGGAAATCAAGTGTTTCTTTTGTTTAGATTGAGAAACGTTGTACTCAATGAAGTTTTGCATGATTGGTTTCTTTCCTATTTATTTTAGCCTTGGGGTTTGAGAAAGTAAATTATACCTACCAATATGCTGTTCTTCAAGAATTTTCAAACACTTTTAATAAAATCTAGATCTAGAAAACTTTTGTTACACAAAGAAATAATTATGATCATAGCAAATGCTCCAAGTACAGATTTAAATGTACAGGTGCACTGACAAGATCATAAATTAACTTATGAAATTCACTGTTTACATATCAGTGGGATTTTTCTTAATGAAATTTAACAATAAAGATCATCACTCATTATAATTGGTTAAAGTTAATGCCATTTATAATTAACTATTATCTAGTCAAATCAGAAACTATTTTTGGAAGCTGGTCTATGAGAAGGAAGGAATAAAGTATGGAAATTCTCTTTTTCTTTGTTACAAATGAATCTGTTTAAATACAAAATAAATATTTGTCCTGAGTTTAGTAGAAAAAGTATATTTTTCAGTTCCATGAACAATCCCTTTCCCCTCATTCTATATGTACATAAATCACATAGATTATCTCGAGGAGCTGGAATCCTCTCATTCTAATAAGTTTCCCAGTTCTTCTCTCTACAGACTGTATTCCAAACACTATGCTGATCTTCACATATTCAGACATATCAGGATACTTAACAGAACCTAAGGGCCTTTCATTTCCAAGATATACTTTCATTAGAAGGTTTTATATATATAAATAGACATTGTCCCCTGTAATACAGGTGCTTTCTTTAACTTTGAAAGTTAAGCGTAAGGTTCAGTTCAGTTCAGCTCAGTCACTCAATCATGTCTGACTCTTTGCAGCCTCATGGACTGTAGCATGCCAAGCATCCCTGTCCATCACCAACTTCCAGAGCTTGCTCAAACTCATGTCCATCAAGTAGGTGATGACATCCAACTATCTCATCCTCTGTTGTCCCTTCTCTTCCCACCATCCGTCTTTCGCACGATCAGGGTCTTTTCAAATGAGTCAGTTCTTCATATCAGGTAGCCAAAATATTGAAGTTTCAGCTTCAGCATCAGTCCTTCCAATGAAAATTCAGGACTGCTTTCTTTTAGGATGGACTGGTTGGAGCTTCTTGCATTCCAAGGGACTCTCAAGAGTCTTTTCCAACACCACAGTTCAAAAGCATCAATTCTTTGGTGCTCAGCTTTCATTATACTCCAAATCTCATATCCATACATACCTACTGGAAAAACCATAGCTTTGACTAGATGGAGCTTTGTTGGCAAAATAATGTCTCTGCTTTTTAATATGCTGTCTAGTTTGGTCATAGCTTTTCTATCAAGGAGCAAGCGTTTTTTAATTTCATGGCTGCAGTCACCATCTGCAGTGATTTTGGAGCCCCCCAAAATAAAGTCTCTCACTGTTTCCATTGTTTCCCCATCTATTTGTCATGAAGTGATGGGACTGGATACCATGATCTCAGTTTTCTGAATGCTGTTTTAAGCCAACTTTTTCACTCTCCTCTTTCATTTTCATCAAGAGGCTCTTTAGTTCTTCTTTGCTTTCTGACATAAGGGTGATGTCATCTGCATATCTGAGGTTATTATATTTCTCTGAGCAATCTTGATTCAGCTTGTGCTTCATCCAGCCTGGCATTTCATATGATTTATTCTGCATATAAGTTAAATAAGCGGGGTGACAATATACAGCCTTGACGTACTCCTTTTCCTATTTGGAACCTGTTGTTGGAATCTGTTGTTCCATGTCCAATTTTAACTGTTGCTTCTTGACCTGCATACAGATTTCTCAAGAAGCAGGTCAGGTGGTCTGGTATTCCCATCTCTTGAAGTGTTTTCCATAGTTTGTGGTGATACACACAGTCAAAGGCTTTGGCATAGTCAATAAAGCAGAATAGAGCAGAATAGATGTTTTTCTGGAACTCTCTTGCTTTTTTGGTGATCCAATAGAAGTTGGTAATTTGACCTCTGCCTTTTCTAAATCCAGCTTGAACATCTGGATGTTCTTGGTTCACATGCTGTTGAAGCCTGGCTTGAAGAATTTTGAGCATTACTTTGCTAGCATGTGAGATGAGTGCAATTGTGCAATAGTTTGAGCATTCTTTGCCATTGCTATTTTTTGGGATTGGGATGAAAACTGACATTTTCCAGTCCTGTACCACTGCTGAGTTTTTCAAATTTGCTGGAATATTGAGTGCAGCACTTTCACAGCATCATCTTTCAGGATTTGAAATAGCTCTACTGGAATTCCATCACTTCCACTAGCTTTGTTCGTAGTGATGCTTTCTAAAGCCCACTTGACTTCGCATTCCAGGATGTCTGGCTCTGGGTGAGTGATCACACTATTCTGGCTATCTGGGTCATGAAGATATTTTTTTGTATAGTTCTTCTATGTATTCTTGCCATCTCTTCTTAATATCTTCTGCTTCTGTTAGGTCCATACCATTTCTGTCCTTTTTCAAGCCCATCTTTGCATGTAATGTTCCCTTGATATCTCTAATTTTCTTGAAGAGCTCTGTAGTCTTTCCCATTCTATTGTTTTCCTCTATTTCTTTGCATTGATCACTAATGAAGGCTTTCTTATCTCTCCTTGCTATTCTTGGTGGTCTTCATTCACACAGGTATATCTTTCCTTTTCTCCTTTGCCTTTCATTTCTCTTCTTTTCTCAGTTATTTGTAAGGCCTCCTCAGACAATCATTTTGCCTTTTCATTTTTTTTTTTTGTGATGGTCTTGATCACTGCCTGTTGTACAATTCGTTAGGCACTCTTAACTATCAGCTCTAATCCCTTGAATCTATTTGTCATTTCCACCGTATAATCGTAAGGAGTTTGCTTTTGGTCATACCTGAATGGTCTAATAGTTTTCCCTACTTTCTTCAATTTCAGTCTGAATTTGGCAATAAGGAGTTCATGATCTGAGTAGCAGTCAGCTCCCTGTCTTGTTTTTCTGACTGTATAGAGCTCCTCCATCTTTGAGTGCAAAGAATATAATCAATCTGATTTCAGTACTGACCATCTGGTGATGTCCATGTGTAGAGTTTTCTCTTGTGTTTTTGGAAGAGGGTATTTGCTATGACCAGTGAATTCTCTTGGCAAAGTCTGTTAACCCTTGACCTGCTTAGTTTTGTACTCCAAGGTCAAATTTGCCTGTTACTCCAGGTATCTCTTGATCTCCTACTTTTACATTCCAGTCCCCTATAATGGAAAGGATATCTTTTTTTTTTTGGGGGGGTGGTTCTAGAAGGTCTTATAAGTCTTCATAGAACTGTTCAGCTTCAGCTTCTTCAGCGTTACTGGTCAGGTATAGACTTGGATTACTCTTATATTGAATGGTTTGCCTTGGAAACAGAGATCATTGTGTTGTTTTTTGCATCCAAGTACTGCATTTCAGACTCTTTTGTTGACTATGATGGCTACTTCATTTCTTCTAAGGGATTCTTGCCCACAGTAGTAGATATAATGGTCATCTGAGTTAAATTTACCCATTCCAGTCCATTTTAGTTCACTGATTCTTAAAATGTCAATGTTTACTCCTGCTATCTCCTGTCTGACTACTTCCAATTTGTCTTGATTCCTGGACCTAACATTCCAGGTTCCTATGCAAAATTGCTTTTACAGCATCGACTTTACTTCCATCACCAGTCACATCCACAACTGGGTGTTGGTTTTGTTTTGGCTCCATCTCTTCATTTTTCTTTAGTTATTTCTCCACTGATCTTTAGTAGCATGTTGGGCACCTACTCACCTGAAGAGTTCATCTTTCAGTGTCCTATCTTTTTGACTCTTGGAGGGCACAAACAAAACCTTGTGCACACCAGGACCCTGGAGAAAGGAGCAGTGACTCCACGAGAGACTGACCCAGACTTGCCCATGAGTATCCAGGAGTTTCCACCAGAGGTGTGGGTCAGCAGTGGCCTGCCACTTAGAGCACGAAGGGGACGCTCAGTGCAGCAGTGCAGGCATGGGACCTTTTAAAGGAGGTTGCCATTATCTTCATTACCTCCACCATGGTTTGGCTTCAGGTCAAACAACAGGGAGGAAACACAGCCTCTAATACAATAGAAAATTGTATTAAAGATTTACTGAGCATGGCCCTGCCCATCAGAACAAGACCCAGTTTCCCCCTCAGCCAGTCTCTTCTGTCTGGAAGCTTCCATAAACTTCTTATCCTTATCCACCAGAGGGCCAACAGAATGAAAACCACAGTCACAGAAAACTAACCAAACTGATCACATGGACCACAATCTTGTCTAACTCAATGAAAGTATCAACCATGCCATAAAGGGCCACCCAAGACAATACGGGTCATGGTAGAGAGTTCTGACAAAATGTGGTCCACTGGAGAAGGGAATGACAGCCACTTCAGTATTCTTTCCTTGAGAACCCCATGAACAGTATGAGCATAAAGTAAACTAGTACAACCAAAAAGTCTCCCTGTGCTTAGTGACTGACTGAGTACATGTCATTACTATAAAACCTTTTAAAGTAATATACTACTACATATTTTTGTATATTGATTTACTGTGGTTATGGGAGGAGGCTGAAAGCTTATAAGATGCTATAAATAGTATATAAGGAGAGTTTTTGACTATAAAAACTAATATCTCTTATTCTTATCAACTGAGCTTGAAGCATTTTATTTTCTACTCTCTAGAATGCCCTGTAAGGCTCTGTAATTTTGTCTGTGTCTTTTCTGTAGTATTCTAGTGACTCCAAAGAATCTACGACTTCTGAAATGGTTTTAGGAATATAGTATATTATTCCTAATGTTGCCTACTCTCAAATGAACATATATGTTGAGTTTTCTGAATCACCATCATTTAGCATTAAGACCTTTAAATGTGATTTGTTTTGTAATTTCACGTTCTTTTGGACAAGGATCAGTTAAGTTCAGTCTCTCAGTTGTGTCCGACTCTTTGTGACCCCATGGACTGCAGCACGCCAGGCTTCCCTGTTCATTACCAACTCCTAGAACTTGTTCAAACTCATGTCCGTTGAGTCAGTAATGTCATCCAACCATCTCATCCTCTGTTGTTCTCTTCTCTTCCTGCCTTCAAGGATACAGAAAGGAGGTGAACAAGGATAGTACACCAGCAATTCTCTCTTCTCTCTTTTATCAAGGGTTTTCCCTCTTTCCTGGATCATTCTTATCAGTACACAAAAATACTGTTTCTTTCCTAATTAGGATAAAAAGAATTTTTTCTTAATTCCACTTTCTTCAGCTATTCTCTGGTCCCTTTACACCGAAAATCTTAAACTAAGCTATCTGGTCTTTCATTTATTCTCTGTTCCCTTTACACTGAAAATCTTAAACTAAGCTATCTGGCCTTTCATTGTCCAATATCTTTTCTCTCCTTCATTCTCCACTATGGTTCAGTCTTGACCTGTATACTCCTACGCTACTGAGCTTGTTCCTCTGAGGATTTCTAGGTCTCTCCATTTTGATAAATCTAGTAATATCATCATACAATGACAGATATTAACTAGACTTATCATGTTGATCACTTTGTAATACATATAAATATTAAATCTCTATATGGTACATCATTAACTAACAAAGTGTTGAATATGTGCTTGGTCAATCAGTTGCATTTGACTCTTGGCAACCGTATGGACTGTCAACTGCAAGGTTCTTCTGTTTATGGAATTTTCTAGGCAGGAATATTAGAGTTGTTCACCATTTCCTACTCCAGGGTATCTTCCCAGCCCAGGGATCAAACCCGTGTCTCTTGTGTCCCCGCATTGGCAGGTGGATTCTTTACCACTGTGCTACCTGAGAAACCCAGCATAATGTTAGAAGAACGTAATATTGAGTTAGCCAAAAAGTTCATTTGATGTTCTCATCGTACAGAGGAATCTGAATGAACTTTTGGCCAACCCAATATTTCAAAAAACTAAAATAAATAAATAAACAAGCTGATAGGAAAAGAGATGAGGTTTGTGATTACTAAGGGCAAGAGGGCCCCACCTGTATGTATTATGGAGGCAGGTTCTATCTGCTTTCTCACACAACTGCCATGCCATGGAGTTTTAAAGAAAGGTCTTAATAGACTCTTCCTGGACAGCAGGAGACCTGGGTTTGGTCTGTAGGTTGGGAAGATCCCCTGGAGAAGAGGATGAAAAACAACTCCAGTATTCTTGCCTGGAGAATCCCATGACAGAGGAGCCAGGTAAATGTCCCTTGAGAAGTTGCTGTGAAGTTGTGTGGGCTGCTACTTTCTCTGGCAAAATAGTCCATGGCCTGCCAATGCCTCTGAAGGGAGACAGACTGGACTTGTGGTACTTTTCAAGTTGTTAAAAGTATTTGGTGACAACCCAAGGGCCAAGAAGTTCCAGAGAAAGACATACCACACAAATTCTCCAGCAACACAGGAACGTAGCCATGAACTTCAATATAAAGGCTGCCCAAAGTCACTCCAAACCCACTGACATCTCATAACACACTATTGGACACTTCAGTGCACTCCAGAGAGAAGAAATCCAGCCCCACCCACCAGAACACCAACACAAGCTACCCTAACCAGGGCACCTTGATAAGCCACCCATACAACCCCACCCACAGCAAGGAAACTCCATAGTAAAGAGAACTCCACAAACTGCCAGAATACAGAAAGGCCACCCCAAACACAGCAATATAAACAATAAGAAGAGACAGAGGAATACCCAGCAGGTAAAGGAACAGGATAAATGCCCACCAAACCAAACAAAAGAGGAAGAGATAGGGAATCTACCTGATAAAGAACTCCAAATAATAATAGTGAAAATGATCCAAAATCTTGAAAACAAAATGGAATCACAGATAAATAGCCTGGAGACAAGGATTGAGAGGATGCAAGGAAGATTTACAAGGCCTAGAATAAAAAAAAAGAGTCAATATATAATGAATAATGCAATAAATTAGATCAAAAACACTCTAAAGGGAACAAATAGTAGAATAATGGAAGCAGAAAATAGGATTAGTGAGGTAGATAACAGAATGGTAGAAATAAATGAATCAGAGAGGAAAAAGAAAAACGAATTACAAAAAAATGAGGACAATCTCAGAGACCTCAGGGACAATGTTAAATGCCCCAATATTTGAATCATAGGAGTCCCACAAGAAGAAGACAAAAAGAAAGACCATGAGAAAATACTTGAGGAGATAATAGTTGAAAACTTCCCTAAAATGGGGAAGGAAATAATCACCCAAGTCCAAGAAACCCAGAGAGTCCCAAACAAGACAAACCCAAGGTAAAACACCTCAGTTCAGTTCAGTTCAGTTCAGTCACTCAGTCATGTCCGACTCTTTGTGACACCATGAATCGCAGCACACCAGGCCTCCCTGTCATCACCAACTCCCAGTGTTCACCCAGACTCACGTCCATCGAGTCAATGATGCCATCTAGCCATCTCATCCTCTGTTATCGCCTTCTCCTCCTGCCCCCAATACCTCCCAGCATCAGAGTCTTTTCCAATGAGTCAACTCTTGCATGAGGTGGCCAAAGTACAGGAGTTTCAGCTTTAGCATCATTCCTTCCAAAGAAATCCCAGGGCTGATCTCCTTCAGAATGGACTGGTTGGACCTCCTTGCAGTCCAAGTGACTCTCAAGAGTCTTCTCCAACACCACAGTTCAAAAGCATCAATTCTTCAGTACTCAGCCTTCTTCACAGTCAAACTCTCATATCCATACATGACCACAGGAAAAACCATAGCCTTGACTAGACGGACCTTAGTCGGCAAAGTAATGTCTCTGCTTTTGAATATACTATCTAGGTTCTACATAACTTTTCTTCCAAGGAGTAAGCATGTTTTTTTTTTTTTTTTTTTTTTTAATTTCATGGCTGCAATCACCACCTGAAGTGATTTTGGAAACCAAAAAAATGAAGTCTGACACTGTTTCCACTGTTTCCCCATCTATTTCCCATGAAGTGATGGGACTAAATGCCATGATCTTCGTTTTCTGAACGTTGAGTTTTAAGCCAACTTTTTCACTCTCCTCTTTCACTTTCATTAAGAGGCTTTTGAGTTCCTCTTCACTTTCTGCCATAAGGGTGGTATCATCTGCATATCTGAGGTTATTGATATTTCTCCCAGCAATCTTGATTCCAGCTTGTGTTTCTTCCAGTCCAGCATTTCTTATGATGTACTCTGCATATAAGTTAAATAAGCAAGGTGACAATATACAGCCTTGACATACTCCTTTTCCTATTTGGAACCAGTCTGATCGTTCCATGTCCAGTTCTAACTGTTGCTTCCTGAGCTGCATACAGATTTCTCAAGAGGCAGGTCAGGTGGTCTGGTATTCCCATCTCTTTCAGAATTTTCCACAATTTATAGTGATACACACAGTCAAATGGTTTGGCATAGTTAATAAAGCATAAATAGATGTTTTTCTGGAACTCTCCAAATTCAGACTCAAATTGAAGAACATAAGGAAAACCGCTAGACCATTCAGGTATGGCCTAAATCAAATCCCTTATGATTATACAGTGGAAGTGAGAAATAGATTAAAGGGCCTAGATCTGATAGACAGAGTGCCTGATGAACTATGGAATGAGGTTCGTGACATTGTACAGGAGACAGGGATCAAGACCATCCCCATGGAAAAGAAATGCAAAAAAGAAAAATGGCTCTCTGGGGAGGCCTTACAAATAGCTATGAAAAGAAGAGAGATCAAAAGCAAAGGAGAAAAGGAAAGATATAAGCATCTGAATGCAGAGTTCCAGAGAACAGCAAAAGAGATAAGAAATCCTTCTTCAGCAATCAATGCAAAGAAATAGAAGAAAACAACAGAATGAGAAAGACTAGAGATCTCTTCAAGAAAATTAGAGATAGCAAGGGAACATTTCATGCAAAGATGGGCTTGATAAAGGACAGAAATGGTCTGGACCTAACAGAAGCAGATGATATTAAGAAGAGGTGGCAAGAATACACAGAAGAACTGTACAAAAAAGATATTCATGACCCAGATAATCATGATGGTGTGATCACTTATCTAGAGCCAGACATTCTGGAATGTGAAGTCAAGTGGCCTTAGAAAGCATCACTACGAACAAAGCTAACAGAGGTGATGGAATTCCAGTTGAGCTATTTCAAATCCTGAAAGACTGCTGTGAAAGTGTTGCACTCAATATGCCAGCAAATTTGGAAAACTCAGCAGTGGCCACAGGACTGGAAAATGTCAGTTTTCATTCCAATCCCAAAGAAAGGCAATGCCAAAGAATGCGCAAACTATCACACAATTGCACTCATCTCACATGCTAGTAAAGTAATGCTCAAAATTCTCCAAGCCAGGCTTCAGCAATACATGAACCATGAACTTCCTGATGTTCAAGCTGGTTTTAGAAAAGGCAGAGGAACCAGAGATCAAATTGCCAACATCTGCTGGATCATGGAAGAAAGCACCTCAAGACACGTATTAATCAATTAAGAAAGATCAAACACAAAGAACAAATACTAAAAGAAGCAAGGGAAAAACAACAAATAACACACAAAAGGATTCCCATAAGGATAATAGCTGATCTTTCAATAGAAACTCTTCAATCCAGGAGGGAATGGTAGGACATACTTAAAGTGATGAAAGAAAATAACCTACAGCCAAGATTACTATACCCAGCAAGAATCTCATTCATATATGAAGCAGAAATCAAAAGCTTTATAGACAAGCAAAAGCTGAGAGAATTCAGCACCACCAAACCAGCTCTTCAAAAAATGCTACAGGATCTTCTCTAGACAGGAAACACAAAAAGGATGTATAAACTCGAACCCAAAACAACAAAGTAAATGGCAACAGGATCATACTTATCTATAATTACCTTAAATGTAAATGGGCTGAAAGCCGCAAGTAAAAGACAAAGACTGGCTGAATGGATACAAAAACAAGACCCCTATATATGTTGTCTACAAGAGAAACACCTCAAAACAAGGGACACATACAGACTGAAAGTGAAGGGCTGGAAAAACATTTTCCATTCAAATAGAGAGCAAAAGAAAGCAGGAGTAGCAATACTCATATCAGATAAAATATACTTTAAAATAAAGGCTGTGAAAAGAGACAAAGAAGGGTACTACATATGATCAAAGGATTAATCCAAGAAGAAGATATAATAATTATATATGCGCCCAACATAGGACCACTGCAATATGTAAGGCAAATGCTAATAAGTATGAAAGGGGAAATTAACAATAACACAGTACTAGTGGGAGACTTTAATACCCCACTCACACCTATGGATAGATCAACTAAACAGAAAAATAACAAGGAAACACAAATTTTAAATGATGCAATAGACCTGTTAGACCTAATTGATATCTATGGGACATTTCACCCCAAAGCAATGAATTTCATTTTGTTCTCAAGTGCACGTGGAACCTTCTCCAAGATAGATCACATCCTGGGCCATAAATCTAGCCTTGGTAAATTCAAAACAATTGAAGTCATTCCAAGCGTCTTTTCTGACCACAACACAGTAAGATTAGATCTCAGTTACAGGAGAAAAACTATTAAAAATCCCAACATATGGAGGCTAAACACGCTGCTGAATAACCAATAAATCACAGAAAAAATCAAAAAGAAATCAAAATATGCATAAAAATGGATGAAAGTGAAAACACAACGACCCAAAACCTGTAGGACAGTAAAAGCAGTGCTAATGGGAAGGTTCATAGCAATACAGGCATGCCTCAAGAAACAAGAAAAAAGTCAAATAAATAACCTAACTCTACACCAAAGCAACTAGAAAAGCAAGAAATGAAGAACCCCAGTGTTAGCAGAAGGAAAGAAATCTTAAAAATTAGGGCAGAAATAAATGCAAAAGAAACAAAAGGCACCATAGCAAAAAACAACAAAACCAAAAGCTGGTTCTTTGAGAAGATAAATAAAATTGACAAACCATTAGTTAGACTCATCAAGAAACAAAGGGAGAAATATCAAATCAATAAAATTAGAAATGAAAATGGAAAGATCACAACACACAACACAGAAATACAAAGGATCATAAGAGACTACCATCAGCAATTATATGCCAATAAAATGGTCAACGTGGAAGAAATGGACAAATTCTTAGAAAAGTACAACTTTCAAAAACTGAACCATGCAGAAACAGAAAATCTTAACAGACCCATCACAAGCAAGGAAATTGAACCAGTAATCAGAAATCTTCCAACCTACAAAAGCCCAGGTCCAGACGGCTTCACAGCTGAATTCTACCAAAAATTTAGAGAAGAGCTAACACCTATCCTACTCAAAGTCTTCCAGAAAATTGCAGAGGAATTCCAAACTCATTCTATGAGGCCACAGTTACCCTAGCCAAAACCTGACAAAGATGAAACACAAAAAAGAAAATTACAGGTCAATGTCACTGATGAACATAGATGCAAAAATCCTTAACAAAATTTTAGCAGTCAGCATCCAAAAACACATTAAAAAGATCATACATCATGATCAAGTGGGCTTTATCCCAGGGATGCAAGGATTCTTCAATATCCACAAATCAATCAATGTAATTAACCACATTAACAAATTGAAAAAAAAAAAGCTATATGATTATATCAATAGTTTCAGAGAAAGCCTTTGACAAAATTCAACATCCATTTATGTTAAAAACCTTCCAGAAAGCAGGAATAGAAGGAACATACCTCAACATAATAAAAGTTACATATGGCAAACCCACAGCAAACATTATCTTCAATGGTGAAAAATTGAAAGCATTTCCCCTAAAGTCAGGAAGAAGACAAAGACGCCCACTTTCACCACTACTATTCAACATAGTTTTGGAAGTTTTGGCCACAGCAATCAGAGCAGAAAAAGAAATAAAAGGAATCCAAATTGGAAAAGAAGAAGTAAAACTCTGTTTGCAGATGACATGATCCTCTACATAGAAACCCAAAAGACTCCACCAGAAAATTACTAGAGCTAATGAATGAATAGAGTAAAGTTGCAGGATATAAAATCAACACAGAGAAATCCCTTGGATTCCTATATACTAATAATAAGAAAATAGAGAAATTAAGGAAACAATTCTAGTCACCATTGCAACAAAAAGAATAAAATACTTAGGAATATATCTACCTAAAGAAAAAAAAAGACCTATATATAGAAAACTATAAAACACTGGTGAAAGAAATCAAAGAGGACACTAATAGATGGAGAAATATACCACGTTCATGGATTGGAAGAATCAATATAGTGAAAATGAGTATACTATCCAAAGAAATCTATAGATTCAGTGCAATCCCTATCAAGCTACCAACGGTATTTTTACAGAGCTAGAACAAATAATGTCACAATTTGTATGCAAATACGAAAATCCTCGAATAGCCAAAGCAGTCTTTAGAAAGAAGAATGGAACTGGAGGAATCAACTTGCCTGACTTCAGGCTCTACTACAAAGCCACAGTCATCAAGATAGTATGGTACTGGCACAAACAGAAATATAGATCAGTGGAACAAAATAGAAAGCCCAGAGATAAATCCATGCATCTATGGACACCTTATCTTTGACAAAGGAGGGAAGAATATACAATGGACAAAAGAATATACAATGGAGAAAAGACAATCTCTTTAACAAGTGGTGCTGGGAAATTTTGTCAACCACTTGTAAAAGAATGAAACTAGAACACTTTCTAACACCATACACAAAAATAAACTCAAAATGGATTAAAGATCTAAATGTAAGACCAGGAACTATAAAACTCCTAGAGGAGAACATAGGCAAAATACTCTCTAACATAATTCACAGCAAGATGCTGTATGACCCACCTCTCAGAATACTGGAAATAAAAGCAAAAATAAATAAATGGGACCTAATTAAAATTAAAAGTTTCTGCACAACAAAGGAAACTATAAGCAAGGTGAAAATACAGCCTTCTGAATGGGAGAAAATAATAGCAAATGAAACAACTGACAAACAACTAATATCAAAAATATACAAGCAACTCCTGCAGTTCAATTCCAGAAAAATAAACGATCCAATCAAAAAATGGGCCAAAGAACTAAACAGACATTTCTCCTAAGAGACATACATATGGCTAACAAACACAGGAAAAGATGCTCAACATTATTCATTATCAGAGAAACGCAAATCAAAACCAAAATGAGGTACCACTTCACGCCAGTCAGAATGGCTGCTATCCAAAAGTCGACAAGCAATAAATGCTGGAGAGGGTGTGGAGAAAAGGGAACCCTCTTACACTGTTGGTGGGAATGCAAACTAGGACAGCCACTATGGAGAACAGTGTGGAGATTCCTTAAAAAACTGGAAATAGAACTGCCATATGATCCAGCAATCCCACTGCTGGGCATACACACTCTTGAAGCCAGAATTGAAAGACACACATGTACTCCAATGTTCATCGCAGCACTGTTTATAATAACCAGGACATGGAAGCAACCTAGATGTCCTGCAGCAGATGAATGGACAAGAAAGCTGTGGTACATATACACAATGGAGTACTACTCAGCCATTACAAAGAATACGTTTGAATCAGTTCTAATGAGGTGGATGAAACTGGAGTCTTTTGGACTCCATGGGAGAGGGTTGGGTGGGATGATTTGGGAGAATGGCATTGAAATATGTTTAATATCATATGTGAAACGAATCACCAGTCCAGGCTCAATGCATGATACAGGATGCTTGGGGCTGGTGCACTGGGATGACCCAGAGGGATGGTATGGAGAGGGAGGTGGGAGGGGTTCAGGATGGGGAACACGTGTACACCCATGGCAGATTCATGTTGATGTATGGCAAAACCAATACAATATTGTAAACTAATTAGCCTCCAATTAAAATAAATAAATTTATATTTTAAAAAGTATTTGGTGACATAAATAACAACTATTTTATTATACTTAGAGATTCTGGAGGTCAGGAATTAGAACACAGTACTTCTAGATTCTCTGGTTTCTTCCCCAGGATGTCTATGGTCTCACCTGGGAATACTGAAATGATTGGTAACTGGAATCCTCTATAAGGCTTCTGTAACATATCTGGTATGGATACTGGGATGACCTAGAATCTGGGCTCAGCTGAGTCTGTTGACTGGATCACCTACACATGACCTTTCTAGGTGCATATCTTCCTGGTCAGTCTCTATTCCAGTCTCAGGCAAACACTGATCAGCAGTCTGTTATGATAGATTTATCTTTTATAGCATTTAATAAAAAATGGAGCTATAATGTATGTGTACTTTTGTACCTGGATTTTTTTTCTCTCTGCATAATGTTGTTGAACATGTTTACAGTTTATTAAGTTATATGTTCATGTGTGGATATACTGCATTTTGTTTATCCATTCAACTTGATAGAAATTTGAATTATTTCTTGTTTTTGGTAATTATAAATAAAGCTGCTAAGAACATTTAAATACAAGTCAAAAAACAAAAGGGCAAGAGGTGGGGGGAAAGGGGATAGAATGATGGTGGTCAGAAAGTACAAACTTCCAATTATAAGTAAGTACTAGGAATGTAATGTGCACCATAAACAATATAATTAACACTGTTATAAGTTAAGAATGGACATTTTAACAGAGTAAATCCTAAGAGTTCTTATCAGAAGGAAAAATAGTTTCCCTTTAATTTCATGTCTGTATGAGATGATAGATGTTTACTAAACTTATTGTGATCATAATTTCATGATGTATATAAGTCAAATCATTATGCTGTACACCTTAAACTTATGCAGTAATGTATGTCAATTATGTCTCAATTAAGCTAGAAGAAAAACTATACAGTATTCTTTCCAGTTCTCATCTTTATGCCAGGTCAGCAGCATTTGTTTCAAGTGATCATGCCTTTGCAGTACATTCTTCATTTGGCTTCAGGAAATCCCACAGTACTAGTTCTTTTCCTGATTCATTCACTCTCCTTTGAAGTGTCAATAATTTGTTCCTCATTGTCACTCTTACCTTATATTACTGGAAGATCACAGGTCATTGTGTTCAGTTTTCTCTACCGCTTTCATTCCTTTGTGATTTCATTCATTTATATATCATTTGTGTACTATCACCTCTAGAATCTATATTTCTAATTATCAAAGTATATTTCTCAAAAATATTAAGAATGTAATTGTTCTATAAATTGTGAACATTCATCAGAATTCTATCTAATTCATTAATGATTAAATTAGTAGACTGATGAAGTTGGTTTTGTATTGTTTGAGATATTACAAGGAAGAAATTGTTCATACAATATTAGAAATAACTTTGCCCAATAATACAGTCTTATTAGATAATAAGCTTCCTGATGCCAGAAATATTGAAGCAAACTGACTAGAAGACAATTTACCCAAGAATTTTCCCATGAAGTCCTTAAATGGCTACTGGTTGAGTGTTCTGGAGAGCAGGATCTGAGATGGAGTCTAGAGTGCAGTGCATCTCTTAAGAAATGCTTTTGAGACTAATAATTACTCAAGAAATGCAGCAGAAGCAGGACTGAGCAGAAGGGAGAAGTCAAGCTGTGATGTAGGCCCAGTGACAGTCTTGTTTGGCTAATCCCAGGAGGAGTTCTGGTGCCAGAATGGCACTTTAGTGCGATCCTGAGTTGGACCTTAGTGCAACTTACAGCACTCACCAACTATCACTGGACATGGCTATCTTGGGAAGGAGCATTTTGGGCAAGATAGATCTCTGTGGCTGAGGCAATCTTTGAATGGAGTTGACAGCTGAAATATATCTATTGACAGCGCTCCCAGTAGCTGAAGTAATTGAAGTAATAAGCCCTTCATAGAAGAAAAATGTGGAGGCCACATCACAGTGTCCACAACAGTAACCTATAAAGTTAACCCAATCCAAGATTCTCTTTTTATATGCGACTATTTTAATAAAACATTGCATGTTCTTATTCAAGTTGAATTACCACGACTTCCAAATTAAGCATGCTGTATTATACATAGTTTAAGTGGACTCAATCAATGATGAAAAAAAGAAACTATACTTTAGTAGATATGTCAATCATTGATTTATAGAAGCAAATGTTTATGATATATGTCACAAATCTATACGATAATCCCAAGTGCCAGATTTTACTTTTGACTCACCGAGCAAGCTAAAATATTCATAAATTCACATGGAGCCAGATGGCTTCCCACTGAATATGCATTTAAAAGATTCCTCTATATTATTTATTCAAAGAAATACACAAAATACACCATCATTATAGCAGGAACTCCTAATAAGTTTATTTCAGTAAGGAAATAAGGAATAATAGGTGGCCAGTATAATTATCATATTTTAGGGTGAGCTTTGAGTCCATGTGTGTTAAAGAGTTAAAAAAGTAAACTAAATACAGTAACTTCCAAGTGGTCTTTGAAATATCAGGAATCTGAAATAAAGGAATTTCAGCAATAATGGCTAGCATTAGCTAAAGAAGAAAGTTAAACTTTGCCAAGATTTTTTTAAAATAATTTGCTAGGGGCTCTAAAAATTCAAACATATAACACTTAATAAAATTGTTAACCATTTTTTGTTAAATTGATCAATATTTTTGGAGGGTGTATTTTTTTCTTTTAATGTGAAATTCCATATGTGAATGTAAACTGAAAACAAAATTTAGTTGGTTTTTTAAAAATATTTTGAAAAAATGAAATGAAAAATTTCTGATTCTTAAACATTTTTTAATTCACGGATTTCCTTTTCACTGAAGTCTGCTTTTTCCCTTGAGCACTTCCTATTCTCTAGAGATATGTTTATTGCTGTCATGTCTCATGCTTACTCTTTTTCCTTTAAATGTGGTAAGCAAGCACAGCTGTTTTATAGACTGTATCTGATAATTCCACTAGCTTCTAATTCTAGTTTTTCAGCTCATATCACCATGCTTTCTCTTATGTCTGATTAGCATTAACTGTGGTTCATTGTCCTTGGTAAAGTATCTGTAGAAGGTCCCCATGGCCTAAGATGAATGGACCCTCCCCCAGGGCTTTGCATTTGCTTCTGTCAGGAGACTGGAGAGGTATTACAATCTTAAATTACGTTTAGCAGAGGTTCTCTAGCCCACACAGCTCTGCATATGCACAGAAGTCCATATTGAGCATGTTTAGGGCCAGAATTTCTCAGGGATATTATTTTACTTTCTTTTTCATTTCCCCTGTTTTGCTCAATGCCAAAGCAGCCTTTTCCACAATTATTTTGGTCTGGAGTATAGTATGACAGATTTTACTTCTAGTTGATTTTTAATCTGAAGGCATATTTGGTAGGTGAGGGAGGAGTTCCTGCTTAATTGATCAATGATCTTGTCTAAGAATATCTAACATGTGGGAACACTGGGCCACCCTCTGATTGAGACCAAATGTGTAGTTTTGGCTAATTCCTCAGGGCAAAAACATATTCCATTTTCCAATTCCATTTCTGGGTTCAAACTTCACCCTAAAATGGTTTTTATATACTCTGCTATTATTTTTATTTCCTCGGATATTTGTGTTTAATACTTAAATATTTTATTTAGAATTTAGAAATCAGTCATCTGTTATTGTTCAATGAAGCATACATTATCATTTTTCATTTATTAACTTATTATTTAACATTTTCCCTAGTGATGGTATGTTTTTAATAGTAGAGGGCATAGTATATAAGTGGAGGGCATGGCAGTAGATGTTATATTTTTATAATGAATATCATGGTCATGGAATATAACTATCACTGAAATGCTTAATTTAGGAAAGTAGGATACAGGATGCTTGGGGCTGGTGCACAGGATGATCCAGGGAGATGATATGGGGTGGGAGGTGGGAGGGGGCTTCGACATTGGGAGATCATGTACACCTGTGGCTGATTCATGTCAGTGTGTGGCAAAACAAATACAGTAAAAAAAAAAAAAAAAAAAAGTGAGATAAGGTAAACATCTAGAATCTCGTCCCTTTTAGGCCACGTGGCGGAGAAGGCAGTGGCACCCCACTCCAGTACTCTTGCCTGGAAAATCCCATGGACAGAGGATCCTGGTAGGCTGCGCTCCATGTTGTCGCGAAGAGTCGGATAAGACTGAGCGACTTCCCTTTCACTTTTCACTTTCATGCATTGGAGAAGGAAATGGCAACCCACTCCAGTGTTCTTGCCTGGAGAATCCCAGGGATGGGGGAGCCTGGTGGGCTGCCGTCGATGGGGTCACATAGAGTCGGACATGACTGAAGTGACTTAGCAGCAGAGAGAAGGAAAACCATATATTGAGGCAAACAGCCCAGCGCCTAGCATAGTGTCTCTTATGAGATGGTATGTTAGAGATGATAACTCTTCACAGAGGAAGTCAGAGGATGCATAAGCAAACAAAAATGTGTTCAATGGTTCAATGTAATGTATGTGCTTTAAAGTAGGAAATAAACTACACGGTTCCTTCAAAAATAAGATTATAGTTTCAAATAGATAAATAATATAGGCCACTGTTAGGCCCTCTCTGACTTCAAGGTATCAAACATGTATTGAATGTTAACTATGTGTCAGCACCTTTGCTAGACCCTCAGGGTTTTCCAGTTTAGCAAATGGTAAGACAGATGGAAAAAGGAATCCATTGCAGTAACTAATGAGTGAAAGTGAAAGTGAAGTCAGTCAGTCGTGTCTGAGTTTTTGTGACCCCGTGGACTGTAGCCTACCAGGCTCCTCCATCCACAGGATTTTCCAAGCAAGAGTACTGGAGTGGGTTGCCATTTCCTTCTCCAGGGAATCTTCCCAACCCAGGGATCGAACCCATGTCTCTTGCATTGTAGGAAGATGTTTTACCATCTGAGCCACCAGGGAAGTCTGAAATTTATAATTAGAGCTACAACAAGCAACCTACAGGATGTCATCCAGCTTAAGGGACTATGTGATTAAGAAAAGCCTCTCAGGACATATGACATTTATACTGAGACCTTGAGAGACAAGTAAGATTGGCCTATTTATATTTCTTTGATTGTTTTTGGAGGGTAGGAGGAGAGAGAATGAGTGCATGAATGTATTTTAGCAGTGGGAGCAGTATTTGTGAAGATTCGGAGGAGGGAGTGCCTGGTCATAGGAGGATCTGAAAGAGACCCAGCCTAAAGTGTAGTGTGTGAGAGTAAGATTGGTTTGAGGAAATATCTACTCTTTAGATTAACTTATACCCATTTATAAAAAGTGTCCAGGTGCCTTCCTCGAAAATAAATGCTAACCAAAAATAAAAGGAAGGAAATGATGTAGTGGTAGGAGGGGTGGTAGAAGCAGCAGTCATAATAGCACTAGCCATACAGGAGTGTGTGTGATGGGTGAGGGTGATCATCCCAGTATTTGACTACCAAGTGACAAAACTGACATGAGATTCTGCGGAACAGTGAAAAATGGAGAAGTTTAAAAACATCCAGTGTATCCCCACATATCACTTCCTAGTGAAATGATAATGAAAAGTGGTTGTTTATGTGATAGTACTGCATGTTGAACTGTGTAGAAATGACACAGAAAAGAAACTGGGGAAAAGAAAAGTTCACAAGCACGTTAACATAGCATAATATGTCACAGAAGTGTGTTTACTTTGAACTTGGCGGGAAAAAAAGTTGATTGATTTCAACACTTTTAGTGTTTAATCCTGTATTTTCAGTTCAGTTCAGTCACTCAGTCATGTCCGACTCTTTGCCACCCCATTGACTACAGCATGCCAGGCCTCCCTGTCCATCACCAACTCCCGGAGTCTATCCCAGACTCATGTCCGTTGAGTCAGTGATGCCATCCAACCATCTCATCCTCTGTCGTCCCCTTACCCTCCCGCCTTCAATCTTTCCCAGTATCAGGATCTTTTCAAATGAGTCACTTCTACATATCAGGCGACCAAAGTATTGGAGTTTCAGCTTCAGCATTAGTCCTTCCAATAAATATTCAGGACTGATTTCCTTTAAGATTGACTGGTCAGATCTCCTTGCAGTCCAAGGGACTCTCAAGAGTCTTCTCCAACATCACAGTTCGAAAGCATCAATTGTTTAACATTCAGCTTTCTTTATAGTCCAACTCTCACATCTGTACATGACTACTGGAAAAACCATAGCTTTGACTAAATGGAGCTTTGTTGGCAAAGTAATGTCTCTGGTTTTTAATATGCTGTCTAGGTTTGTCATAACTTTTCTTCCAAGGAGCAAGCATATTTTAATTTCATGGCTGCAGTCACCATCTGCAGTGATTTTGGAGGCCCCCAAAATAAAGTCTGTCACTGTTTCCACTGTTTCCCCATCTATTTGCCATGAAGTGATGGGACCAGATGCCATGATCTTCATTTTCTGAATGCTGAGTTTTAAGCCAACTTTTCCACTCTCCTCTTTTACCTTAATCCTGTATTTTATGTTCTCTTTAAACACACATTTCTGGAGAATATTTTTATTTAGACACAAATAGCTACCTTTTGTCTTTATAAGATGTTATCATTGTCTTTGCTAAACTAAAACTTCAGTATGCAGGTGGCTTTTTTATTAATATAGAAATGATACCACATATGATGATGTTTTATCAATTTGATTTAAAAAGCAAAAAGATTATGTTTCTGTAGTTAGATACATAGTAGAAAGCTACACAGTAGAAAAATAGAATCAACAATAATGAAAATACTTACATAATTGTATATTTTATAGTCCATAATCAGATGTCAGTGAAAGCAGTGAAACCATCTTCAAAGTTTTCTAGTGAGTAAAAACAGAATGTAATTTTCTAGTTAAGCATAAAGCCCAACATAGGGCAAAGTATAAAAACTGGACAGTGCTTTAGATTGGTTCCTAACACTACCCTTAACTCCCTGTGATCTGCATTAAGCCATAAGTTAAGATCTCTGAACACCAAAGGCCACTAGGCAGTGTAAGTCTGAAATGGTTTGATATAATTTACTGGAAAGCCTTTTGCAAATTTAAATTTAAAACAAAACACCTTCTAAATGGGTAAAAATGGACATCCTACTCAATTATGATATCTAGGGAAATTTAATGGAGTTATTGAAGGAGCATTTAGAGAATATGTACAGTTACTCTCTTGAGCCTTTAATATATTTCATAACCCATTTCTGCATTTCCAAGAAAAATTTTTTCTTTGATTGTTCTTTCTTTCATGATCATGAGTAGATATTGAATATTGCATTTCAAATGTAATCTCAAGACTTACAACAAGCAAAATTTTATTATCCTCTTTAAGAAATTATGCCAATGTTTAAACCACTCAAATTCCTCAGTATTTCTTGCCATAATGTACCCTGAATTCAGATATAGTTTGTATAATCCTCTCATTGATAGACACTGGCTTATGCTTCTGCCCAGGTGCTGCTTTCCTCTGACCATTAAGCTTGTCTTAGCTTTTCTAAGCTCTCTCCTTTTAAAAATAATTATTTTTTTAATTGGAGGATAATTGCTGTACAAGATTGTCTTGGTTTCTGCTATGTGTCAGCATGAATCAGTCACAGTATATGTATGTCCCCTCCCTCTTGAACCTCCTCTAAGATCTCTTGTTTGACTTTTTTTCCTTTTGAAACTCTTATTGTCTTTCTTGTTCCTGTTTTCCACCATTGCTACCACTTTATGTACTTTCTCTATTATTTGGTAATTAAGCAGAAGTAGCAGCAGCATGACTTTTCCTAACTTAATCTCATCTATTGTTAGTCTCAAAAAAATCAAAATTAAGTTTAAATTACTTTGATCCCATCGTGCATGCCTGCATGCTTAGTCTCTGGCATGTCCAACTCTTTGCAACCACATGAATTGTAGCCAAACAGGCTCCTCTGTTAATTGGATTCTCCAGGCAAGAATACTGGAGTGGGTGGTCTCTTTTCCACCCAGGAATCGAATCCAAATCTTCAACATTGCAGGCAGATTCTTTACTACCTAAGCCACCAGGGAAGCCCCACTTTGATCCCATCAGTTTTATTTTGTTTTACTACGTAGAACAATAGTGGATGTTTTAATGAATATATTCTTAACATTTATCTGAATTGTCTCTTGATATAATGATTTAAATTGTGTCCAAGTTCTCAATTTATCATATGCTGAAGCTTAAATAGTTATTTCTGTTCCAAGATGTTAAAAACACCATAAGAAGCAAGACCTATTTAAGTCTTGCTATGTTCAGAACTCTTTCCGTAAGGTCCGTCTAGTCAAAGCTGTGGTTTTCCCAGTAGTCATGTATGGATGTGAGAGTTGGACTATAAAAATGCTGAGCACAGAAGAATTGATGCTTTTGAACTGTGGTGCTGGAGAAGATTCTTGAGAGTCCCTTGGACTGCAAGGAGATCCAGTCCATTCTAAAGATTAACCCTGAGTGTTCTTTGGAAGGACTGATGTTGAAGTTGAAACTCCAATACTTTGGCCACCTGATGTGAAGAGCTGACTCATTTTAAAGACTCTGATGCTAAGAAAGATTTATGGCAGGAAGAGAAGGGGACTACAGAGGATGAGATGGTTGTATGGCATCACTGACTCAATGGACATGGGTTTGGGTAGACTCCGGCAGTTGGTGATGGACAGGGAGGCCTGGAGTGCTGCAATTCATGGGGTTGCAAAGAGTCGGACACAGCTGGGCGACTGAACTGAACTGAACCAGTCTGATGTAACCCTTTCCTCTTCTGAATTTATTTATCATGGAGGTATTTTTGTACCATTCATTACTGTACATCAAAAACTACTTTGTAGGATAAGTGATACTTTTGAATATAAAATTAGGTTATATTCAGACATATACATGCAGCAGACAGGGACCTTACTGTATACTTATTTTATAGACAAACAGTGTCATAATCACTTTGGAAGTTTTTTTTTCCCCCTAATTCAAGGGCCTGATCCCAGTGGATTCTGATTTAGTTAATCAGTTCAGTTCAGTTCTGTCGCTCAGTCGTGTCCGACTCTTTGCAATCCCATGAACCACAGCACACCAGGCTTCCCTGTCCATCACCAGCTCCCGGAGTTCACTCAGACTCATGTCCATCAAGTCAATGATGCCATCCAGCCATCTCATCCTCTATCGTCCCCTTCTCCTCCTGCCCCCAATCCCTCCCAGCATCAGAGTCTTTTCCAATGAGTCAACTTTTCACATGAGGTGGCCAAAGTACTGGAGTTTCAGCTTTAGCATCATTCCTTCCAAAGAACACTCAGGACTGATCTCCTTTAGAATGAACTGGTTGGATCTCCTTGCAGTCCAAGGGACTCTCAAGAGTCTTCTCCAATACCACAGTTCAAAAGCATCAATTCTTTGGCACTCAGCTTTCTTCACAGTCCAACTCTCACACCCATACATGACTACTGGAAAAACCATAGCCTTGACTAGATGAACTTGTGTAGGCAAAGTAATGTCTCTGCTTTTGAATATGCTATCTAGGTTGGTCATAACTTTCTTTCCAAGGAGTAAGCATCTTTATATTTCATGGCTGCAGTCACCATCTGCAGTGATTTTGGAGCCCCCCAAAATAAAGTCTGACACTGTTTCCACTACTTCCCCATCTATTTCCCATGAAGCGATGGGACCAGATGCCATGATCTTTATTTTCTGAATGTTGAGATTTAAGCCAACTTTTTCACTCTCCTCTTTCACTTTCATCAAGAGTCTTTTTAGTTCCTCTTCATTTTCTGCCACAAGGGTGGTGTCATCTGCATATCTGAGGTTATGATATTCCACCCGGCAATCTTAGTTGATCAGGTCCTGGTAATTATAGGGTTTAGAAACTCTCCATTAAGTCTGATTTGTAAACTATTGCTAGAACATCATATATCTTGTATAAATGGTTATTGTTAACAACTCTGAGTAATGCAAAAACTTCTTAAGATATGGGTAAAATTTTAAAGAGAAGATGAGAAAGCATAAAGAGATTAGAATTATTTATCTTTGCATGGAATTTCAAAATGCTGCCATATTTTGTCTGCAGAATTGGCGATGGTTTCCTCTCTACTCACTTTACCTCTGTTTTATACCTGAGAAATATTTCCGTTACTGAAGAGACTGAGTCTACTCAATTTAATTGTTTCAATCTAATACAGGTTGGTTCAGTTTAGTTCAGTTCAGTTCAAACCGAAACAATTAAATTTATATTTGTATCTGTCTGGTTCTATGCTAGGCTTTTGGGAATGCAAAAGTGAGTAAGACATAATTTCTGCTCTTAAGCTGCTCATAGCCTAACAGGAGAGAGGAAGGCATTAGTTCTATCATCTGTAATAAGTGCTTTAATAGAAATAGATGTTGCCTTCATATAGGCTTTACTCAGGGTAGGACTTCACAATGTCAGTTTGTTATATTATTGTTTTTGTGAAAAGTGTATACATATTTTGGGGCTTTCCAGGTGGCTCAGTGGCAAAGAATCTGCCTGCCAATGCAGGAGAGCAGGTTTGATCCCTGGGTTGGGAAGATCCCTGTAGGGAGGAAACAACAACCCACTCCAATAGTCTTGCCACTTATAAACTACAGTCCATGGAGCTGCAAAGAATTGGACACGACTGAGTGACTTCATTTCACTTCAAAATTAGGTATATTAGGACATATATTGACTATAACATTGGAAGCACTGAACTTGGGTTTATTATCAAAAGTCTTCCTGATATTAAAGATATATTAAAACATTGCTTGTAATAATAGGTCCCCTAATAATTGGCTTCAGAGATAATAGCCCCTGCAAGAAGAAATCAGATACTGTGCAGACTTATAAACTGTGACTTTCTGTTGACTCACCCAACCAAAAGTATTGATCTGTTAATGGAGCTGTGGGTAAAAACTGACTTTTGTACCCCCAACAACGTTACACCAATTTAACCATCACACTGCTTTTAATTTATATTCAAGATTATATGTTGTAAAATTCAACTGTGAAGGGAGCCAGCTTAGTTCTTCTACTATAGTATTACATGGATAGATTACATTTTACAATTGAGTCAATGTCAGTTCTGATTGGTGGAATACTGAGGTGAAAATGTAAACAGAAGGGAGATCAGGAACTTTGTGTACATGCCAAAGAAGGTTGCTATTTCTAACACTGACATGATATCGAATAAAGGAAGATGGCATGAAACTGTATGGTATGGTAATCATCATCACTATTCTACCACCAAGAAGATACAGTATAGAAGATACATTATTTTTGTAAATAATAATGATGGTGAAGTCTGTCAGTCGTGTCTGACTCTCTGCGACCCCGTGGACTGTAGCCTACCAGGCTCCTCCATCCATGGGATTCTCCAAGCAAATATACTAGAGTGGGTTGCTATTTCCTTCTCCAGGGGATCTTCCCGACCCAGGGATCAAACGCAGGTCTCCCACGTTGAAGGCAGACGCTTTAACCTCTGAGCCAATGATAATGATAACTATGTTTGGACAGACTACTTACTGAGATTGTTTCTGCTTGGAGGGTCTAAGCAAAGAACTGGTCATATGTAATCACTCAGCAGGCTCTTTAACAACCACATGTTACATAGATCCATTGTTTGAAGCTTTAAGTAATTTGTCTTACCTACATCAAATTAGTTTTCATTTTGAAACACAGACACAAGTGGATAAATGATAAAGAAAAACTTCAATTGAGTAAAACCTTTGTCCACCTTTTTTCCCTTTGTTTTTAAATAAGGAACCTCAGACATGGAAATGGTATTTGCCCAAAGATAATAAGTAGTTATTAACTGAACTATAATTGTAAAACAATAATATTTCCTTAGCAGGCCATCTGACTCTCAGGAGGAGGGAAATAGGATGATGAAAGAATGAAAGTGGTCTGAGTCATGAAGTTTAGATTGGTCTGATGGTTTTAATACCTCAAGAAATATTTTCCAGTTGAAAGTTTGGCTTTATTAGATGTACCTTCTCATTATGAGTCATATATATATATCCATCATAAGACAGATACTATATTACAATTTCCTATTTCCATGTCTGTCACAGGCCCCATGATCTCTTTGGAGTGCTAGGTATTGTTCATCCTTATTGAGTGAATAAATGAATCAATCAACCAATGAAGAGCTGAGCTGACAACTGAAAGAAGTCCTATCAATTTGGGAAAGAAAGTTTTAGACACTGACAGAGATATACTGTTTAATTTAGATTCTTTAATTAACTCTACTACATGTTCACTCAGCAACAAAGGAAGGTACAAGAAAGATTAAAATCTTTTCATTTTCAGTTGTAGTATATTGGAAACAAAAATAGTGATTTTTTTTTCTTTCTTTAATATACTCACAGTTAGAGATACTGAGAGCACCAGTTAAAATTACTATGATATTGATTTTTTCAATTTGCTTTCATTTTTATACAATAGTTACTTTAAATATTATGTAGCATGTCCTATTCATTTTTGAGGATTAATCTGAATATTACCTCAACAATGTTCAGATTCCTAATGGTGATTTATAGTTCCACCCAAAATACTGTACATTTAGATATTCTATTGAAAAAGAAAGGGAATTTGTTTAACAATAATAATCTTACAAATTATGCTTGTCTAATATAAAAATATGTTGTTTGAAAAGAAATTAATCAAATCATGTTTTTAATTGAATAGGTATAGACATCTTAGTGTTCAGTTTTTATTTTAGATAACTTTGTTTCAATATGTATAATGTTTATTAAAAGAAGGCAGAAACCTAATATATATCAATTAGTAATTCTGGCTTATTATTTTTAAAGCTATGATTCTTTAAATTGCTTGTCAACCAGATGCAACACATCAAAAATTTAAACTTAAAACTTGGGCACATCTTAACAAGAACTCATATAAACAATGAATGAATCATCTAGGTTTAAGTGAAAGTGAACTCACAGTCCTAAATATGATAAAAATTGTTTTAAGTGCATCGGTTTGATTTCATGAGGTACATGTTCTTTACAATTTCTTCGTTAGAATCGTAAAGATAGAAGTGTCAAGGTCAAATTTATATTTTTCATCTTGAAAGCATCCTTTAAAATATTTATGAAGAGACTAGTATAAAATAAAAATGGCAGATGCGTAAGCATAGGTTGGGATAAATAAATCATATAACCAAAAATAAAGGAATTCAAAAAGAATGTAGATAGGCTTATTGCAAAAGTATTAGAATATCTATGTATGTGCTGAAATGTTCTGAGTCAGTTGAAAAGATGAAGGCATTAACATTAGACTTAGGCAATTCAGTAGAATATGAATGTTAGTCAAAAAGGAATAGTTGAAGAAATAAGGTATTTACTAAATCTACCCTGACATTTTGAATGAAAAAACACATACATACAAGCAAGTGTAAAGAAAAACAAATACTGTTAGTTATGTATTGCTTAGAGACAGTCTTTCTTTATGAGTTATAAACAGACATGCCTGGAAAAATTCACGTGGTCTTGCTAAGGAGTTACCGTTTTTGTTCGTGTTTATTTATTGTTTTATATTTTCCTGAATTAAAAAATAATAATAGACCTTTTCTACAAACTTGTGGTTACCAGAGGACGAGGGGAAGGGGTTAGGGGTAAATTGTGAGATTGGTCCTGACATATATACACTGTTGCTGCTGCTGCTAGGTCGCTGCAGTCGTGTCTGTCTCTGTGTGACCCCAGAGACAGCAGCCCACCAGGCTCAAAATTTATAACTAACACTAACCTCCTGTATAGCACAGGGACCTCAACTCAATACTCTGTAATGGCCTACATGGGGGAAAAAAAATCTTTAAAACAAGAGACAAAAACAGAAGAAGTAGAGCTGCATATGTAGAAAGCTAACTTATGATTACCAGGGAGTAAAGGGGAAGGGATAAACTGGGAAATTAGGGTTGACATATGCACACCACTATATATAAAATGGATAACTAATAAGCACCCATTACATAGCACAAGAGACTCTTCTCAGTACTCTGCAGTGGCTTATATGGGAAAAGAATCTAAAAATAATGTGTGAATATCCAATTGTTTCCAACTCTTTGTGACCCCATGGACTGTAGCCTGCCAGGCTCCTCTGTCCATGGGGTTTTCCAGGAAGAATGCCAGAGTGGGTTGCCATTTTCTCTTCCATGGTATCTTCCCAACCCAGAAATCAAACCTACATCTCCTGGATCTCTTACATTGGCAGGCAGATTCTCTACCACTGAGCCACCTGGGAGGTACACCCCCAAAAAGGAGTAGACGGTTAGATAGCATCACTGACTCAATGGATGTGAGTTTGAGCAAACTCTGGGAGACAGAGTAGGACAGGTAAGACTGGTGTGCTACAGTCTATGGGATCACAAAGAGTTGGACATGACTTAGCAAGTGAACAACAGCAATATGTTTATGTATAATTGATTCACTTTACTTACAGCTGAAACTAATACAACATGGTAAATCAACTATACTCCAATAAAAAAAAATTTTAAATTAATAAGACTCTTTTGTTAAAGCAGTTGTAGATTTACAGGAATTACTGAGCAGAAAGTATAGAGTTTTCATATACTTATTCTTTCCTTTCCCCCAGAACAGTTTCCCCTATTATTAATATATTAAATTAGCTTGGTACATTTGTTACCATTGATGAACTGATATTGATACATTATCAACTAAAAATCAGAGTTTACATTACTATTTTACAGTTCTGTGGTTTCCTCCAAATATATAATGGCATGTATTTACCATTAGAATATCATGCAGAATAATTTCACTGCCCTCAAGTTTCCCTGTGTTCCACTTATTCCTCCCTCCCCTTCTCACTGCTCTCCTGGCAACCACTTATCTTTTTACCATTGCCATACTTTTGCCTTTCCCAAAATGTAGTTGGAATCATATAGTGTACAGCCTTATGTAACTGGCTTTTTAATTATCAATACTCATTTAAAGTTATTCCATAACTTTTCTTGGCTTCGTAGCTCCTTTCTTTAATTGCTGAATAAGTGTCCATTGTATGAATGTCCATGCACATTTGTTTATTCACCTGTAAAAGGCAGCTTTGTTGTTTCCACTTTTGTGATTCAGTTTTACAGTACAGGAGTATATGCATGTGCGCGTGCTAAGTTGCTTCAGTTGTGTCTGATTCTTTGCGACCCTATGGACTGTAACCCACCAGCCTCCTTCATCTGTGGCAGGCAAGAATACTAGGGTTGCCATGACCTCCTCCAGGGGATTGTCCTGTCCCAGGGATTCAACCTGCTTCTCTTATTTGGCAGATAGGTTCTTTACCAATAGCACCACCTGGGAAACCCACGGGTCTATAGATATATAGCCAAATCACATATTGCCTCCCTGATTATCATAGAATAGAAGTCACCGTAAATATGAAACAATCTTCTTTTTCTCTTTATCTGAATTTTCTCTTCTCTTTTCCCATACACAGAATTCAGAGACTCAGAAAATTCCTGGTGAGTATGCATCTCACTTTAAGCCATATTAAAATAGTGCTCCTCAAAGCTTCAAGTAAGCATCTACTAAGGATGCCCATTAAAATTAGATTCTAAGCCCTACTCCTGAATTTCTTGATGAAGAAATTCTACTGCATCAGAACTTCTAGTAAAGAGTCCTGGTTTCTATGTTTTCACAAAGCTTCTCAGGTAGTGTTTACTCTCACTGAAGTTTGAGAAGCTGAGAAAAATGACTAGTCATTTTTTAAATTGGGTTTTATTTTTTATAATATTTGACATTCTGCACTTCTGAAAATCTCAGAACTGGGAAAAGTAAAGTTCAGTTAGAGCATGTTATCAACTCAAGGTAAAAAGAAATAATTGTTACAGAGATATACAGTGCAATGAAGGAAATAGTTCCTGCTTCTGTGTGGATTCCCTCCAGGATTCCTTAGAAAAGAAAAACAGGATTGTTATCCTGTATCATTTGCTTATTCCAGCCTTTTCTTCATGTCCCTGAAGGCATCTGTATTGCCTTCAACCCATGACCTTGACTCACAGTCAGAAAAAGACTAATAGATAGTGTTCCTCTGGAAGTAGGAAATTCAACAACATTTAATATTTTAGGTATTGAGATCATAATTTTGATCATTTTTAGCAAAATTTATTGCCTCAGGGTGTAGAAAAATCCAATTGAGTTGTTGATTGGATTTTAAAACCTATTGCAAAAATTGTAGATTTGAAAGTCAAAGCTTTCATTTGTAAGAGCTAAGCTTTCTGAGATAATACAAATATTTGCAAAAATAATCTCTTTAACAAGTGGTGCTGGGAAAACTGGTCAACCACTTGTAAAAGAATGAAACTAGAACACTTTCTAACACCATACACAAAAATAAACTCAAAATGGATGAAAGATCTAAACGTAAGACCAGAAACTATAAAACTCCTAGAGTAGAACATAGGCAAAACACTCTCCGACATAAATCACAGCAGGATCCTCTATGACCCACTTCCCAGAATACTGGAAATAAAAGCAAAAATAAATAAATAAATAAACGCAAAAATAAAATAAATAATTTTAATTAAAATTAAAAGCTTCTGCACAACAAAGGAAACTATAAGCAAGGTGAAAAGATAGCCTTCAGAATGGGAGAAAATAATAGCAAACGAAGCAACTGACAAACAACTAATCTCAAAAATATACAAGCAACTCCTGCAGCTCAGTTCCAGAAAAATAAACGACCCAATCAAAAACTGGGCCAAAGAACTAAACAGACATTTTTCCAAAGAAGACATACAGATGGCTAACAAACACATGAAAGATGCTCAACATCACTCATTATCAGAGAAATGCAAATCAAAGTCACAGTGAGGTACCATTTCACGCCAGTCAGAATGGCTATGATCCAAAAGTCTACAAGCAATACTGGAGAGAGTGTGGAGAAAAGGGAACCCTCTTACACTGTTGGTGGGAATGCAAACTAGGACAGCCACTATGGAGAACAGTGTGGAGATTCCTTAAAAACTGGAAATAGAACTGCCATATGATCCAGCAATCCCACTGCTGGGCATACACACTGTTGAAGCCAGAATTGAAAGAGACACGTGTACCCCAGTGTTTATCACAGCACTGTTTATAATAGCCAGGACATGGAAGCAACCCAGATGTCCATCAGCAGATGAATGGATAAGAAAGCTGTGGTACATATACACAATGGAGTATTACTCAGCTCTTAAAAAGAATAAATTTGACTCAGTTCTAATGAGATGGATGAAACTGGAGCCAATTATACAGAGTGAGGTAAGCCATAAAGAAAAACACCAATACAGAATACTGACACATATATATGGAATTTAGAAAGATAGTAATGATGACCCTCTATGTGAGACAACAAAAGAGACACAGAAGTATAGAACGGACTTTTGGACTCTGAGGGAGAGGGAGAGGGCGGGATGATTTGGGAGAATGGCATTGAAACATGTATAATATCATATGTGAAATGAATCGCCAGTCCAGGTTCGATGCATGTTACAGGATGCTTGGGGCTGGTGCACTGGGATGACCCAGAGGGATGGTATGGGGAGGGGAGGAGGAAGAGGGGGTTCATGAGGGGGAACATGTGTATACCCATTGAAGATTCATGCTGATGTATGGCAAAAACAATACAATATTGTAAAGTAATTAGCCTCCAATTAAAATAAATAAATTTATATTTTTAAAAAAATTAAAAGGAAAAATCCTAAGGATCAATGCATTAAATTTATGTACCAAAGGGGAATTTGAAAAGACAATGTAAGATGATATAAGAATTAGCTTTTCCTTCATTGGTAGAGGCAACGCACACCCACTTATACACAGAGATATAAGGTTTGAAATAGCGGAGAGAAAAATAAGAAAGAAGATCAGGAAAAAACAGACAGATTTAGATGTCCTCAAGAAGGTCAAAAGCCCTGGCTCCCATCCCTACCCTCTCAATTCAAAGTATGAAAACCATGGAAATCTGAGACAGGGATGTGTACATTACATTCTATGATGTAGCTCTGGGAGATTGCCAGCCTCTTTAAAAGACTATCTAGTTGGGTCTTCAGGACTTCAGGATGGGACTGAATCCTTGGTCACCAAAACCAAGCATTTAGGAAGTCAGGTGCCTAGGACAGTGAGCCTGAGAAGAGCATGTCTGGGGAAAGCAAGGACTTTCTGACCTAAAGGGATGGGCATCACACAAGTGCTGAAAGCTGGTGTAGCTGAAGTCCTCAAACAAGGAAAATGCAGAGTGTGTGGACCAAGTAAGCAGAGGCCACCATAGTGTAGCAGATATCAGTGACCCTGGCAGCATATACTGAGGGAGGAGAAATCAGAATTATTTCCAGGGGAGGCAGAGATGTCCATAAAGTTAGATACCGACTTCTCTAGCTATATCTGATCAGTATAGAGACTGTCCCTCTGGAACTTAGATTACCTTTGCTGAGAAAAAGTTGTGGGAAATGATTAATTTGTCTAAGCAGTTGTTTCAAAAGAAGCAGTTATTTGAACATTCAATTTTAATAAATAGAAAATTCATGTGTATTGCATTGAAAGTATAGCCTCTAAAGGAGGATTTCAAGATTGATGTGTGTGTATTCTAGGTATAAATAATTACATTATCCCAAAGAAATATATAGTTGAAAATCTCTGGGTTTTCCATTTATTCTCCATTATACCCTGAGTTCATTTACATCAGTAGAAATATGCATGTACAAAGAGAAATGCCGCTGTGAAGTGTAATATCTAACTTGGACTTTAGAATCATATAGACTCTGAATTGATTTCAGATTCCTCTACCTGCTGGCAAATCTGGATTTTCTCATCTATAAGATGAGAATACTATACACCTTGCAAGATTGTATAAGATGTAAATGAGAAATGCATATAAAACACTTAGACTAGTGTCTGGCACGCTAAGCTTTCCATCTTATTATCTGTAATCTTATTGTTCTTGTCATTGCTATGTTATGAATTGCTATTTATAGAAATCACTTTCTTAGATCCTTATCTGTGACTCATGGTCAATATAATCATCAAGTGGTATAAATTAATCATGGTCTATGTTGAGAATTTCTTCCTGGAAAAATAATTTTGTAGCTCTGCTCTAGGCCAAATTCACATTCATTTCTATTAATAGCATGCCATAGGATGTTGATTTCCATTATTTATATTCTAATGAGACGAATTCTATTACAAGTCACCCATTTTCCAACAACCTTTACTTTAACTTAGGAGAAAATGATCCTGAAAGATGATCTAGGTAGTTTTAATAGCTCTTTCTGAACCTCAGATGTAACAGAAAGACTCTGTAGATTAAAAGAAATCCCCATCAAGGTACATATGGATAGATAATCAATGGATGGAGGCAAATAATCATATGGAAATATTTACTCTTTATCTTTGCTATAGCTCTTTTAAATAGACTGATTAATTCCTTTCATGATTTCACCCTTGAAACCACAAACTATTTTGTTCTTTGTCATTGTTGCATGACATTCCATTTGATAGTCAGCTTATTTTTAGCCAGACTATCAAAGTATTTTTCAACTGGACTGTCACTGCACTTGAACTTGGAATCTTGCAACCTCGGGAACTGCACTGGGGAAAAGAAGAAACTTCTAACAAATGGGAAATTATAAGTCCAGACCAACACAAACTTGTACTGGTAATTATTCCTATATCTTTAAATGTAATATAATTCAGTAGGTATTATATATAGTTAACATTTCACTGGAATATCTGCTAATTTTTGCAAGAGGACAAGACAAAATTTATGCAAAAGTGTTAAGATTATCTGAACTCAAATTATTTTTTCTCTGAAAAATCTTTAGAAAAAACCACAAAATTATTTTATAATACTGTAGTGTTTTAGTTCTTATGTATAATACTATAGAAAAAAATTTGGAATACTGTTGAATATAGGGATTTTAGGATTATATCTTAAGATGTAATCCTAAAGACTCTTGTCTAGCAACTAGAGATTGCTATAATTATAATGCAATAAAATCAAATGAAATAAGTCAAATATATTCTTCTATATAAATATATTATCCAGTATCAAATTGGTTTTTAATTACTACAATTCTATATGATTGCCTTTTAAATATAAACATCTGCATTTTAAACTCAATCAGTAATTTAAATTAAGTATTGTTTAATTCAGAGTAAGAACAGAGTTTTAATCACTTGTATGTTATGAGCTGTGTCTACATTTTGCAAAGCACAGCTATGAATCAGTCCCTTTTCGTTTTTCTTTACTAGATGAATGGAAGAAGAAAATCAGTGAATCTTATGTTATTGTAATAGAAAGATTAGAAGATGACCTGCAGATCAAAGAAAAAGAACTCACAGAACTGAGGCATATATTTGGGTAAAGTTGTCAGAGTTATTATTTCTATGTATGTGTCTTCATTGTTGATCTAGTTTTTAGCTATACCTATGTTTAAAAATGCAACTCATGTAACCTTCAACATTAACCTTAGAATATAAGGTTATATTCTAACCTTTCATGTATCCCCTGACCATTCATATAGTCCCTAAAATACAAATATCTTGCCTCCTTAAAATATGCCTTGCGTGTTCCCATAACTTAAGTTTAAAGAGAGAGGAAACTGAAGGTTAGCCTTTGAAAACAAACTGTTGCTGATCTGAATAATCTCTAGAATTAGATCACTCTTATAAGCCATGCCATCAGCAAACACTAAGACTTCTCTTCTCAAATGGTGATGGAATACTGGCCACATTTTTCTTTTTGGACTACCGGAGAACTCCAGATATATCAAACCCTTTGGTCCCTTGACATTGAAAGGCTGTCCCTTAATGAAACTGAGTATCTCTCTGCCCTTGAACAATCATATAACAATGTGTAATATTGGCTTCAGGCTTTCACTGGGTTTTGTTCCATGATAACAAGATAAAAATAATCTGGCATAGTGTCACAGCCTTGTAAGACACAAAATGTTCAGAAAAGAGGAGCAGAGACCTTATACACACTAGCAACCTTCTGGAGAAATTGAATGTGGCATTGAGAAACAATATAATTTGGAGAGTCAATTTGAGTTAGCTGCCTGACTGAGGAAAAGTTCCATGAAGGCCAGTTAGCCATGTTCACTTATAGCTGTGTTAATCATGTAATACTTTTATAACAAAGAACTCTATCCATTTTACTTGGAAAATAAAGGTAATAAAGCAATGACCAAATGACATGTTTTTAAGAAAAATTTCAGATATAGTAAACATACAAAGCTCACATAACCAGCAAATAAAACTATCCATGTATAATATAGTTTATATAAAATTGTCAGTGGTTTAAATGGCAACCCACTCCAGTATTCTTGCCTGGAGAATGCCGTGGACAGAGGAGCCTGGTGGGCTACAGTCCACCGGGTTGCAAAGAGTCAGACACGACTGGGCGACTTCACTCACAACTATTTAGTTTATAGTTTGGGAAATAGTTAATTCCCTATGTTATTTAGCCCAAAATGATTAACTCCATTTTGACACTTTGATGGGATACCCTGGGATGGCTTTTGCAAGTATTATCACATACTGTCTTATGGGAAAACATTTGAAATTCCTATAGAGATGTGACTGACACTGTGGTATAACAGATTTATGCATACATATTAATTTTGTTGGAAAAAAGCTATGAATATAGAACTTAATCATAAGTCCTCTAGTTCTTATTGACTCAGATAAATATGCTGAATAAGATGTGATTAAATTGGAGATTTTCCTCAACTTTGTCATTTTTTAAAATTTGGGAAGTATTATGCAAATATGTCAAGGCTAATTTAAACAGACATATCCTTCTAAAGATTAAGCTTGAAATGTACTTTTCTCTCAAACCATATCAACAAAAAGTAGCTGTTTCTACAGGTCCTGTTCTGGCCTACTTTTCTTCTATATTTCTACTATATGTGATAAATGTGAACTCCTTTTTGCTTATTAGTATTGCAGGGGGCATAGGTGAAAGATAGGAATCAGTGTAACATATAGTTCAGAATTTATTGTGCCAGCTATATTCAAGGTGCTATTCCAGATACATTGAATATGAACCATTCATTATTAAATCATCACCATGACACTGTGTGATAGGAAATATACATTCTGGTGGATAATAAACCAAGGAGTAGAGATGATGGATCTTGTCAAGATCATTTGGTCAAGCATTGGAACTATGATTTGTAGCGAGGTCTACCTAGCTGCATAGAGAGAGCTTTTCCTATCACATCCTGATTCTTGTTCCAGGAGTTCTCAATCTGGTTGAGGGGAAACACATATATAAATAACTCACAGAAGACAGTCTATGACAAGCACTAAGTGGAAGGAAAGACAGGATAGTTTCCAAATATAAAAAATATGAAGTTTGATGTCTTGATTTATTCATTGGTTTTATAAAGCATTCCAGATAAAAGGCAGAATTAAGTATATATAGGCAAGAATGGATGAGCACCATGGAAAGTCTACTGCAATGAAGAAAACTTATATGTCTTGGCCATTTTCTCTAAGTAAAGTAAAAAAGCTGTTTCAGTCAGCATTTACAAGCAATGTATACTTGGTTACATTGCTTTATCTCCTTGAGCCTCATTTACACTGTAAAATGTAATTATGGCCTCACAGGACTTTAAAAAATGATGTCAAATTATGAATACAGGGCCTAATGCACAGTATGCATTGAATAATTGGAGGTTTTGATATCATGATTAATTGGATAAATAAGGGCCGTTTGAAAGACTGAACACCTTATTGACAAGTGGGAGTAACTTTGACAAGTTTATTCAAAGTCAAGAAGTGAGAAAATTAGGCTAAAGTGTTTTTTACATCAAGAAGACATTTTCAAAAATAAAAATGTTGAAACAATTCAAAATAGAGCCAAAATCTGATATATAACTTTTAAAGATTGCGATCAAGAGGGATTTGAACAATTTTCAGACTAGAATATTAGAAAAGTCATCAAAATGGTTGTCAAAGATGGTAGGGCATTTAGAGGAAAGGAAGATTGGTAGCCTGGTGCTGAAGCTGTTAAAGAAGCTGTAGAAATGTCCCATTATCCAGAAGTAATAATGAGGCTGAGGCCAGGATCATCCACAGCCTAGAATCATCTCTCTCCAAGGGCTAAGGACCTCCCATAGTTTTCTAACAAAAATTTTAGATTTCATCATTCTATCCCATCTCAAGTGAATCAGAATCTCTGGGGCTGATTTCCAGAGACCTGAATTTTTAACAAGCTCCCCCAGGTAATACCTTTGCCTACGAAAAATGATACTTCAGCTAAAGTTTGGAAATGACACTTCTAGAAAGATATCAGTTGCACTGAGAACTCTGCTTGCTGTGATACTGGTAAAGGGATGAGGAACATAAAAACAGAAAGCAAGGCAACTAGTATGGTCTACAGAAAGACAAGGAAGCAAACAAACAAACAAAACATGAGTACTCTGTTCTGCTATCAAGGCAAACAGCATCAGAGAGAAAGAAAGTCAATCCTGCCTAAGGCAACATTCTGGGATTTTTTTTTTTCTTTCCTCTAGAATAAAATGATAGATGACAAGCAAAGAAAAAAGTGTAGTACTGAGAATATATTATAAATTGTCTTACTCATTGGCTCACACATCAAAATTTTAAAAGTAATTAAGGTTAAGCAGAATTACACGGACAGAGGAGTCTGACGGGTTACAGCCCATGGGATTGCAAAGAGTCAGGCACAAATGAGTGAATAACACCAAATATTGTATGAGATCACATTTAATTGAGCATCTAGAACATTTTAGCTGTTACATTTTAGACTCTTCTCATTTTGATTCATGCTTTATGTAATGTAAGGAGTACTTCAGTGATGGACAACTCTGTTATGCTGCTTGACATCAAGCTTCCTCTGAACAGGTGAAAGTGAAAGTGAAGTCGCTCAGTCGTGTCCGACTCTTTGTGACCCCATGGACTGTAGCCTACCAGGCTCCTCCATCCGTGAGATTTTCCAGGCAAGAGTACTGGAGTGGGTTGCCATTTCCTTCTCCAGGAGATCTTCCCAACCCAGGTAGATAGCAGGAAAACTACCAAGTGCCTAAAATGAATCATCTAATACTAGAGTCATAGCTGAAGGATCACTAGTGCAAACATACGTTTGTCTGGTGGTTTTTTGTTTTTTGGGGTTTTTTTGCAGTTTTTTGGTTGTTTTCATTTGTTGAAATTTCTTTATAGCAACTAATCCCATTCATTAAAAGAGACTTTCTACCTCATAAAGCAAGAATTCAGTTCAGTTACTGACTTATGTCATATCAGATACACAGTCTCCAGTATAGCTTTCATTCACAACATAATACAAAACAATATAAGTGCTAAACTTAAAAAATAGTTAAAAGATGATTGATTATACCAATTTATAGCAGCTTTGCAAAGGGAACTTGATATGGGAAAGAAGAGGAATGGAAATTGAATGTTCCTTCATCTTCCATAATAAAGTTGCATTCACTCTTAATTTTGAACATTTCTTAAGATAATAGATGAGAGACTGGAAAAGATGAGTAAATAGAGAAGCAGAAGAAGGAAAGACAAAAGTGGTACCCTGAAGTACATTGTGTGATTATTTCCTCCTCTGCACCATCTCTGATCTTTGTGTTTATCAATATAATAACACTTACTGCTTGGTGTTGTCTTTATCAATTTACAGGTGGGTCTATTAACTGGTATTAATATATATATTCACTAAAGACAGCTTCTTTGTCTATTCAGCTTTATCTATAGTTGCGTTTATTTGTAATACCTATTTGCATATCACTTGAAAACCAATTGACAGTTTAATGCCTACCATTTGTCAGGCATGCTACTAGGTATTTTAATATGTACTAACTAATATAATTGTAACTGTATACATGTAAGGTGCTTTGAACACAGTAGCTTTCACATGGACAATACTCAAAAATGTTAGTTAAAAACTAATCATCATTATTTATGTTCACATCTTTCTGGGGTACGTATTGCATTTTCTGTTTTATAACTGAAGAAAATGAGGCTAATCAAATTAAACTGGCTTGAACCAGGTTACACATAGTTCTCTCTAACTTAGTACCTTACTCACTTTCACTATCTTTCCCTCTTTTTCCTCTCTCTGTTCTTCTCTCCCATCCCATACTGGAGGGAAATAAATATGGATAATATTATCTTTGAAAACTTCTCACCTTTACAATCCCACGGTACAGTTTTGCTATGTCCTGTGTATTAGTACTGTCTCTACATATGGTAGTGGAGGAATATAATTTACAATCCCACTCCCACCCCTTGGTGATACATGGACTTCTGCCACGATCTTTGTAAACCACTTTCAAGTTGGCTTTCCACGTGCGACTTTTGAAAGACTTCCAATTTAATTGTTTTGTTTCAACGTTTGTAAGTCTTTAGAAATTTTAGAACTATGTTTTTCTGATTTCATCATCCAGCCTACTTTTTACCTGCTTAATCATGTATGGTTGTGAGAGTTGGACTGTGAAGAAGGCTGAGTACCAAAGAATTGATGCTTTTGAACTGTGGTGTTGGAGAAGACTCTTGAGAGTCCCTTGGACTGCAAGGAGATCCAACCAGTCCATTCTGAAGGAGATCAGCCCTGGGATTTCTTTGGAAGGAATGATGCTAAAACTGAAGCTCCAGTACTTTGGCCACCTCATGCGAAGAGTTGATTCATTGGAAAAGACTCTGATGCTAGTAGGGATTGGGGGCAGGAGGAGAAGGGGACGACCAAGGATGAGATGGCTGGATGGCATTACTGACTCGATGGACGTGAGTCTGAGTGAACTCCTGGAGTTGGTGATGGACTGGGAGGCCTGGCTTGCTGCGATTCATGGGGTCGCAAAGAGTCATACACGACTGAGCGACTGAACTGAACTGAACTAAATCTGTAACATATCTATAAAGAGATCCCCAAAGAAGTTGCAGTTTTTCAGTGCTATCACTTTTCAACATAATCAGAAGTACCCTATTTTTTTTTCTCATTTTTAACCTTATTTTGACATTGAATAGATATGCTTTGGTCAATATTATATTAACACTTTGAAACTGTAAAATGTCTCGCTTTGAAATTGATTAGGTTTAATAAATTAAAATAGTCAAAATCTATCCCATAAGAAAGCAGTTGCAATGTTAAGAGGAATTTAAAAAAAAAAAAAAAAGGAAAGAGGAAAATGAAAGCATTTTCTAAGTTGTATCTTCCTGCTTCTTTTCTTCCTGAAAAGTTCCTCTGGGCCTAGCTGCAGTCCACCATACTTATCTAACAAATGAAATAGCTCCCCTAAATCTACTTTTTCAGAACTATAAACAATTATGAAATTTAGCTGTTATAAAATGAATAGCTCCAGAAACAATACAGGCTGATCTTGCCTAAAAAGAGTGAAATTCTCTATCAGGACGCTAAGTAGAGTGTTGAGGGAGGAAATTACATCTTAATAGAATTGAGTGAAAGATTATTTGGTATGTTTGGTGAGTGCATTTTGTTAATTAACAATGAAACAAAAAACAAACAACAAACAAACAAAAGATCACAAACCAAAAAGCAGAGAATTCACACTGTCCCAAGACTGTTTACGTCTCTATATCTTTTCTTGCTTATCTGCATAAAATGTAGTGGGGTTTCCTGGTGGCTCAGATGGTAAAGAATATGCTCACAATGCAGGAGACTCGGCTTCAATCCCTGGGTCAGGAAAATCCCCTGGAGAAGGGAATGGCAACCCACTCCAGGATTCTTGCCTGGAGAAGTCCATGAACAGAGGAGCCTGGTGGGCTACAGTACGTGGGGTTGCCAAGAGTCGGACACGACTGAACAACTAACACTACTAAGTAAAACTAGTTATGAACAATAGTTTTACAGGAATATTGTGCAAAAACATTCAAGCAGCTTGACCTCAAACTCTCACTCACACTCTCTCTCTCTGCCTCTTTCTCTTTAACTTAGTACTTCACTCAGTCTTACTGGCTTTCCCCACTTTATCCTCCTCCCAGTCTTCCCTCCCATCCCATGCTTCCTTCTTCTTCCCTTTCTACTTTCCTATCCCTCTTCTCAAATGCAAAGCAAAATAATAAAAAGATTAAATAATTAATACCAATAGTTTCAACACTCTAGTAAAAATAATTATTATAGCACTAGTATTTACAAAAGCCTTAAAATATCTAACTCATTTAAACCTCAAAATAACGCTATGAGGTAAGAATTCTTATTATATCAATTTTATTTTCCTTAACTACTTTCATTTCACTTCAATTGCTCAGTCATGTCCAACTCTTTGTGACCCCATGGACTTCAGCATGCCAGCCTTCCCTGTCCATCATAAACTCCCAGAGATTGCTCAAACTAATGTCCATCGAGGTCGTGATGCCATATGATCATCTCATCCTCTGTCATCCCCTTCTCCTTCTGCACTCAGTCTTTCCCAGCATCAGGGACTTTTCCAATGAGTCAGTTCTCATCAGGTGGCCAAAGCATTGGAGTTTCAGCTTCAACATTGGTCTTTCCAGTGAACACCCAGGACTCCTTTAGGACGGACTGGTTGGATCTCCTTGCAGTCCAAGGACCTCTCAAAATTCTTCTCCAACACCACAGTTCAAAAGCATCAATTCTTCAGCACTCAGCCTTCTATACGGCTCAACTGTCACATCCATATATGATACTGGAAAACCCACAGCTTTGTCCTTATGGACATTAGTTGGCAAGTAATGTCTCTGGTTTTTAATATGCTGTCTACGTTGCTCATAACTTTTCTTTCAAGGAGCAAGTATCTTTTAATTTTGTGGTTGCAGTCACCATCTGCAGTGGTTGTGGAACCCAAGAAAATAAAGTCTGCCACCGTTTCCATGGTTTTCCCATCTATTTGCCATGGAGTGATGGGACCAGATGCCATGATCTTAGTTTTTTGAGTGTTGAGTTTTAAGCCAACTTTTTCACTCTCCTCTTTCACCATACAAAAGGCTCTTTAATTCCTCTTCACTTTCTGCCATAAGGGTGGTGTCATCTGCATATCTGAGGTTATTGATATTTCTCCCAGTGATCTTGATTCCAGCTTGTGCTTCATTCAGCCCAGCATTTTGCATGATGTAGTCTGCATATAGTTAAATAAGCCCAGTGACAATATACAGCCTTGACATACTCCTTTTCCAGTTTCTATCGGTCCTTTGTCCCATGTGCAGTTCTAACTGTTGCTTCTTGACTGCGTATTTCTCAGGAGACAGCTAAGATGATCTGGTATTCCCATCTCTTTAAGAATTTTCAACAGTTTGTTGTGATCCACACAGTCAAAGGCTTTGGTATAGTCAATGAAGCAGAAGTAGATGTTTTTCTGGAACTTTCTTGCTTTTTCTGTGATCCAACGGATGTTGACAATTTGATCTCTTGTTCCTCTGCCTTTTCTAAATCCAGCTTGAACCTCTGGAATTTTACTGTTCATGTACTGTTGAAGTCTTGCTTGGAGAATTTTGAGCATTACTTTGCTAGCATATGAGAAGAGTGCAATTGTGCAGTAGTTTGAACATTCTTTGGCATTGCCTTTCTTTGGGACTGGAATGAAAATACCTTTTCCAGTCCTGTGACCACTGCTGCATTTTCCAAATTTTCTGGCATATTGAATGCAACAGTTTCATAGCATCATCTTTTAGGATATGAAATAGCTCACCTGGAATTCCACCAACTCCACTAGCTTTATTCATAGTGATGCTTCCTAAGGCCTACTTGTCTTTGCATTCCAGGATATCTGGCCCTAGGTGAGAGATCACACCATCATGGTTATCTGGTTCATGAAGATTTTTTTTGTATAGTTCTTCTGTGTATTCTTGCCACCTCTTAATATCTTCTCCTTCTGTTAGGCCCATACCGTTCTGTCCTTTATTTTTTCTTTGATATCATTTAGCTCCAGGAATACAGTAACATGGCAAAAACTTTTTGCAACCTCATGGACTTTACAGTCCACGGAATTCTCTAGACCAGAATCCTGGAGTGTGTAGCCATTCCGTTCTCCAGAGGTTCTTCCCAACCCAGGGATTGAACCCAGGTCTCCCACATTGCAGGCTGATTCTTTACCAGCTGAACCACTAAGAAAGCCCAAGAATACTGGAGCAGCTAGGCTCTCCCTTCTCCAGCAAATCTTCCCAACCCAGGAATCAAACCAGGATATCCTGCATTGCAGTCAGATTCTATACCAGCGGAGCTACCAAGGAATCCCCAACTCTTCTTTATCTACCACAATATCTCAATAATTTTTTAATGTATGAATGAAAGAATGAATATGCATCATAGTGTTAGTTTGCAAACTTGATCTGGGAGATACTGGAGAAATATGTTTCTGTATATTTCTTGGGTATACATCCTGGAACTAGGTCTTATTGATGATTTTTCTGTTTTTATTAGGGTTTTTGGGTGGGCAAGTAGCAGCAGTATCCATTAAAAACTACACAAGAAGTTACAACCAGCCGTTTGAAAGCTAAATGATCAATTTTGGAAACTAGCTGGCCCATAACAAAATTTGGCCTTCTTTCTGCTTTCTTAGCCTTTACCTACATATCAGCCAATGAATTAATTTAAGAAATGTATCTACCTATCTTTAGGTTTTGCCTTTGTCAAGTGTTCAAATGTTAAATTTTAATAAGTTTCCATTTGTGATCATGTCACATATTTCCTTGAAAGGATGGAGCCATGAGAAGAAGTTTAACTCGATCACAAAGCTGCATACTTTTCAGGATAAAAGATAAAGGCTAAGGAAAGAGTCCATTATGTTACAAGAAAGAAAGTAACCTTTGGACACAAAACAACCATTTTTAATGATTAAGGACAGAATTTACTATTAGAAGTATATTCATAATAGTGACTTCATTTTAATTAGGAACTTCATTCATGCCCCAGCAAGCACTGTGAACTCATTAGGATATGTTAAGTTACAGTATGGCATGGCAGGTGATGAAAAATGTAAGGGAGAATTAAAAAACAAATTGAGCTTAGAATATTAGAATATGTAAGTGATATTCATTTGGCAGCGAATTTGACATATGCAGTTCCTTAGAAGAAGCAGAAGAAGAGAAAAAGAAAAATCTATCCCAGGAATGATTGCTTTAAAATCTTGAATACTTTAATTGCATGTGTCAAAACAGAAATATGTGACTATAAGCAAATGGGAAGTAAGAATTAGAATTCAAATATAGCCCCAAAGTTACTTTCATTAAAAAATTACATTCCAGTCATTAAAATTTAGATTAAAATTTTACTATTAAAATTGCACTTGACTGCCCCTGTGGGAGTCTATTTTCTGCTTATTCATTTTGTTGGCATTCACAGAAGCTGCATGAGTTCAGGGAGAGTAGAATTCAAGAGGAAAACAAAAGTAAGAGGCTAAAGCTCAGTTTTGACAAAATGCTATTTAGCACTCTATTCTGATTCACACCTATAAGGAAGGATGTGCAGGTTTGATTCCTGGGTTAGGTTGCAGTCCATGGAGTTGCAAGAGTAGGACACAACTTAGCGACTAAACCAACACTACTACTGATTCACTTATGAATGGTCATGTCTAGTATAAGATTTAATAAGTTAAAGAATGATTGTTAAATAAGTCTCTGATTCATATTTTCAGTCTTATGTAAATAGACATTCATTTGGTATTTTAAAAAAATAAAACACTGGATGTGAGCACTTTACTTTTCTGTTTATTCAGTATGTACTTCCTTTGCAAAGCTGCTTGGAGCATTAGAGATCAGGATTAATGCTAAGGTCAACTGAGGATTCTAGCAGGTATGCATATTCTCAAGATGGATGCACTTAAATGATCTGGGTATTAGTGAGTAGTTTCTATCAAATAGACTGTTGAAAACAATCTGAAACAAGCATTAAGAACAGAGGTAAAGCACAGAGTTGATGTCAGTAGATACTGTGCCAGACTGATTGAATATATCATGAAAGCTAGATCATGGAAAAAGAAAGCAATTAAGTCTATCTTCTCAGTAAAATGATTTTCAGCACAACCTTTTTTCTTTTGGATTTTGTTCTTTTAATCACTTCAGTGTTAATACCTTCCCCATAATAATGATGCTGCTGGACTTGCATCACAAAACCGTGATAGTTTGCACTGTGAATCACTGAGAGTTGCTCTGAATCACTGATAGGTGCTAGCTGTCTGTCGCAACAGTGAACTTAGTCAAAATAGGGAAATTTACAGGTTGTCAAATGTGAGAGGTCAAAGAAGGTCAAACTTGGTTTGAAAACTGTGCTAAAATTCTCTCAAGATTTAGACTACAAAAGGAAAGTCATATATTCACAGTAAACTTGCTAAAAGTCAAAATAATATTTAATAACATATCATGTACCAAATACTATAGTAAGTATTTAATCTCATTTTCTTCACAATGCAATGTCATATGAATCATTTTAATAATTTTGTAACTGAAGAAAATGAGGTTTGAAGAGGTTAAATAACTTGCTCAAACTGGAGGGGGAAAAATATACTACTTAAAAAAACAGAAACAGAATTTCAGTCCTGGTGTATATACAAGGCTGATGATTTAAGTACTTACACTGCTGAAATGATTTCTTCCACTTTTAAAACATCAAACCATGGTAGATATTGCTGCATAATATTAGAGATACACATTGACAAACTAATTTACTCAAGGGTTTATTACTCCAGAGGAGCTCTCAAGTTCTATCTTCTTTCAGCATTTTCCATATATTCCATTATAGTTAGCGCACAAGAAAGTACTTTCTCCCATTCTCTCTTATGCTGAAGATTTTATATAGTTCTTTACATTTAACAGAAGGCTTCCCTCTCCTGCCCCACTCCAATGCTCTGTGTTCTGTCTTGTATTCTTTTTGTGTGTTCCCTTTGCTGGATGATGACAGGACCAAGGAAGAAAAGCCAAAGCAGTTCAGAGCAGTCTTCAGTTGCTACTTACAGTTTTCTTTTCCTTTTTATTATAGCCACCGAAAGTGAAAATGTTAGTCTCTCAGTCTTGTCTGACTCTTTAAGACCCCATAGACTGTAGCCTTCCAGGCTCCTCTGTCCATGGAATTTTCCAGGCAAGAACACTGGAGTCATTCATTCCCTTCACCAGGGGATCGTCCCCACCCAGGGATCGAACCCAAGTCTCCTGCATTGCAGGCAGATTTTTACCATCTGAGCCATGAGGGAAGCCCATTATGGGCACTAATTTCCTACACATGTTAAGAGAAAAATCCAATCTACCTAGTTTTAAAAGCTGAGTTCAGCTCTTCAGAAAACCAGTGTTATTTGAAATCATAACTATAGGGAAGATGTCTGTGAATGCATTTCCAAGTCTGGACTACTGAGTGCACTTTTTTAAGGATTACCTATCACTGAAATATCTCCAACACATCTATAATACAGTTAACTTTGAGAATTTAGATGTCTGGCTAGCCTAAGGCCATATATTTCCAAGAACCAAATTATTTCGTAAAATTTCCATTCATACTATGAAATAAGTAAACCATTTACAATTAGGCTCATTTGGGTAGACAATTTAAATAGTGGTGTTTTCATTCAATTTTTTTTTTTTTTGCATTGTTCATTGAAGTAGGAGAAAGTGCAAATAGGAGCAAGTTAAAAACTATTTTTCATGAAATCCTCGGCTCCTCTATATTAACAATTAGTAAAAATGACTTGGAATTTATTGTACTTCTATGTGTAGCATTCCAAAGTGAGTTGAGGTATGTTTCTCAACATGAGTAAATGTGTCTATGGATTTTGCTACTGAGAAGTTGAAGCAAGAAGGCTAAGGGGGTGGGAAAATTCTGGAATATTCTCCTGTCTCTGAAAACAAACCACTGGACTTGCCATTGCTAATTAAAGCATTTTACTGAGATCCTTCAAATTTTCTAGAATTAGAGGCTTCTCTTTTTAGCAACACTCTGAAGAATAGAGCCTTTTCTTTTTCTGTTTTAAAATTTCAATAGCTTTTGAAGTTTTTAACTGGGTGCCTTGATAATAATGTTCTGAATTCATAGTACCTTTCAAATGTATGTACTTTACAAATGATAATAGAAGGCTTATTCACCAAAGACTTTGCTATCTCACTAAAGCTGCTGGAGATTTAAATGGCAGGAGGCAGCCTGAAGTTAACCTGGGAGGCCAAAGATGTGATCTCATATCTACTGAAAAAATGTCCTGGCAGTACCAGTGACCTCAAGAGGTCAAGAATTTTAGCTTTACATTTTTTTCAAATGCTACCTATGGCTCTCTAGGGCCCTCCTGAGGCAATGGTCTTTGTTCAGACAAAGTCAAGGATTTCATTAATTGAATCAGTAACACTACTTCTCTTCTCACCTGGGACTGTATCCATAGTACCCTATCAGAGTTTTGACCTTCTTTATCTGTGAAATCTGACCCAGTCAGAGTATAAGAAAATTTTCCTTCAGGCAGATTTTGTAGTATATAGGGACTTTATTCCTGCAGAATCTTATCAAATGCTACTTTTTTTTCTTTTTGTAGATAATTTCTTGAATTTCTCCATAAGTATTATATAAGGTGTTGATTGTGAGAGAAATGAGTTTCCTTTCAAATATCTGTGTTTTCTACTTATACATAAATTTTAATTCATCAGGGTGCCCTGAGAAGTTCAAATTATACATAGAACATATCTTGTATGAGAATCATTAATTTAAACTTGATCTCTCATACTTGTAATATTATTTCTCATGATTTTAATTGTTATTCAGCTAGTTGTTGTTGATTACTAAGTCGTGTCTGACTCTTTGCGACCCCATGGACTGTAGCCCACTAGGGTCCCCTGTCCATGGCAATTATACTGGAGTGGGTTGCCATTACCTTCTCTAGGGGATCTTCCCATCCGGGGAATTTAATTCACATCTGCTATACTGGCGTGCGAATCCTTTACTGCTGAGCCATTAGGGAAGCCCCTCTTCATCTAGAGGTATAATCAAAATTATTTTTCTAGGTACATAAGAATCCTATAAAAGACATGTTTCTGAATTTGTAGTAAGATTCATATTATAATTTTTCAAATGAGAAAATGATAAACTAAAAGCTGAAATTTGTAATCATATGTAAATTTTTTTTTTAGCTCTGATGATGCCTTCAGTAAAGTCAATTTAAATTACCGCACAGAAAATGGTCTGTCTCTACTTCATTTATGTTGCATTTGTGGAGGTGAGTGCTTGGAACTCAATACTCTGTAAACTAGCTATACGGATACATGGTCAATGATTTGAGCTGCTTAATAGTCTACAAGAGAATTCTATTCATACTAAGTTTTTTCTTTTGCTTTGCTTCAGGTGAAGAAGTAACTAACTTCTAGACAGATATTCCAATTGATTTAGTTCTGAATTTATTTTATTGTGTTCCTACCTTGAATCCGGTATGCTTGGAATTTTTTTTAAGGCATTTTTTTCAGTATCAGGCATGCTAGTCAGGGATTAGGTTAAATTCAGATGCACTTAAAGCATTTCCCAAAACATCATCAAGCAATTGCTTCACAATCTGCAGTAAAATATATAGAAGGTAATAAATGCCAAAGACAAAATCCCAAGGCGAAAATTGGTCAAAGTGAAGACTAAGTGAAATTCGGTTCATAACTTGTTCTGTTCCATTCATTAATGTATCCTAAGCATCTAGGATGGTGTCTGGCATAGTAGGTACTCAGTAAATTTACTGAATTAGTAAATGAATGCTTTTTTGTTAATCCAAGCTAGTATGCTTTGGACTCAGTTTTTAAGAGAAAACTAATGTATAAGTATTGACTCTAAATATATCCCATCACCACTTCCCAAACAACATATCTTCCCACATTTAAACACACCTTTCCAACCTTAGTCATTTCCTCCATATTTCTCTGGTCTAAAACTAATGACGTAGTGATGTTCTGATTTCTATCTAAGCTTTTTCACAAATATTAAATCATTTACTAGGATGAATGTTTTCATGTTTTTATTTTTAAAGCATTATTAGAAGAGCACCAAATAAAAATGTAGCATAAATTCATTAAAATACACAGCACTGATACAAAGTTTTATAAACGTAGTAGCAGAAATGTTCACTAATAAGTAAGGCTGTTGATTAACTAAAAATTTAACAAATGGCCTGCAGAACAGCAGTCTGACATTTTCATACATTGGTGTGATGTTTATCATTCCACTCAAGATTAACTTAAAGATTTTTAAGTCCCTTAGTCTATCTCCACAATCTGACTTTTCTTAATTTTTTTTTCTCTCTAAGGCAACAAGTCACATATTAGAACCCTTATGTTAAAAGGTCTCCGCCCATCTCGACTGACAAGAAATGGATTTACAGCCTTGCATTTGGCAGTTTACAAGGTACACAAGTTTTGTATTAGAACCAAAGATGATGGGCTTTGTTTTTTGTTTGATTTTTCAAATTAGTGATCATGGGAATATGCAGGGTGATGAGAGCCTTACGTTACTGGATAGAGTTCTAGCTACTTCTTTGTTGAGCAGATATCATCAGAACATATTCACTTTATAGCTTTCCATCTTTATCTCATTTAATTCTCACAAGAACCCTGGGAATAAATTATATTATTATCTCAGGGTTACATGGTTAGCTAGTGATTAGCCAGAATTTAAGATGACAGCCTGGTTTTCTTGCCAGAGCTCCTTCCAAGGAGACCAAGCTGCCTCAATGTAGAAGATGATGAAGTTGCATTTGAGGATGAAAGAAGCACGTTGAAGCTGCATTTTTCTGTGTGTTTTCCTAATAAACAAAATATCTCTCGGGCTCCCTTTAGTTTCTTTCTTTTATCATATTTGTGCTTCAGTTTTGTTTTGTTTTTTTTCCCTTTGCATCAGACTTTGGTTTTAACATAATTTCAGTACCTTTAAAAAAAGGGAGGGATTGGATAAACTGGGATACTCAGTGTTGGGACAGATCCTTGACACCATCATAAATATGAATCTATTCAACATATAAATTAAACATAAAAGCTCATTTTCTGATTGTAGTAAGCTTCTATTTATTCTGTACTTATTACAAGCTAAATGTCTCACTAGCTTTTATATATATTATTTCTGTAACATTAAAATAACTTAGTGAGTTTCCTGTTAGTCCTTATTTTATGGAAAAGGAAATTGAAAATTAAAGTTGGATATCTAGACAGAGAAGCCTGGCATGCTGCTGTTCATGGGGTCGCAAAAAGTTGGACATGACTGAGTGATTGAACAACAACAAATGATTAGTATCAAGTACAGTTGGCTCTTATTGCATATATTGTTCTTTCTCAATGTCATATGAATCTGTAACAGGATTTTATTTCAGTTTTGTATGTGCAGGTGTGGTAGTGGTCCGGGCAGGGGTGGAGGGGGCAGCTGTTTGGTTGTATCTGGATCACTTTCACTTTGCTCTGCAACCCTCCCCCAAACTTTAGAGAGTTTATCTCAAAGGTGTGGGGAGAGAGAGCTGATATTCCCATGATTCACATTCACATATGTTCTTGTGATTCATCGTGCAATTTTTCTAATCCTCATCCTTTTTCAAGCTCAGTCAGTGCTTAGACAGTTTATCCAATTCCTTCTGGAAGAGAGTTTCAGTAAGTGCTAAGTTGTCTTTAACACCAAAATCACTGCAGATGGTGACTGCAACCATGAAATTAAAAGATGCTTACTCCTTGGAAGGAAAGTTATGACCAACCTAGACAGCATATTAAAAAGCAGAGACATTACTTTGTCAACAAAGGTCCATCTAGTCAAGGCTATGGTTTATCCAGTGATCATGTATGGATGTGAGAGTTGGATTATAGAGGGCTGAGTGCAGAAGAATTGATGCTTTTGAACTGTGGTATTGGAGAAGACTCTTGAGAGTCCCCTGGACTGCAAAGAGATCCAACCAGTCCATCCTAAAGGAGACCAGTCATAGGTGTTCATTGGAAGGGCTGATGTTGAAGCTGAAACTCCAGTATTTTGGCCACCTCTTGCGAAGAACTGACTGTTTTGAAAGACCCCGATGTTGGGAAAGATTGAGGGCAGGAGGAGAAGGGGATGACAGAGGATGAGATGATTGAATGGCATCACCAACTCAATGGACAGGGGTTTAGGTAAACTCCAGCAGTTGGTGATGGACAAGGAGGCCTGGCATGTTGCGGTTCACGGGTTCACAAAGAGTCAGACACTACTCAGCAACTGTTCTGAACTGAACTGAATCATCCTACAGAACTTGAATGAAGACTGAATTGAGGGTACTGGAAACAATGTCTGATACCAACTTTTCTTCTAAATGGCAGGATGTGACAGTAGAAGTGCTCCAAGGAATAGGAAGCTGGTGATGGACAGTCAAATCAGTATTGTGCAACCCTGAATCTGACTGTCTTGGAGAGTCTTTCTATATCAGTTCATTTTCCTAAGACAGCATGACACAGACACCCAAGCGGTTTCTGAACGATTTAGTACTACAATCTTAAGAAAATACATTACTTCCACCTCTATTTATGAAACCTAAATTTCCATTTTTAGAGTTTCCCTTGTTCTAGTTGTTCTGTTTTCTTATATTTTACCAAAGGATATATGTACTACAACTTTCCAACAACAAATTTAAACAAATTTAGAATCTTAGGACACATGGTAGGCAAAAATTTTAAGAAGCGATAATAGAATGCATGCCACCAGGGAAGCTCACTTATTTTTTAACAAAGATAAAAACAAATGAAATTTACCATTCTACTGTAAACATGGAAACAATATAGTCATTCATACTAATGTTGTATTAAATGTAGTTCTAATTATATCTTCCCTGGACTACTGCAGTAGGCCTCTTGATTCATTTGGGTCTGTAGTTTTCTTCCCCCATATAATTTTTTATTCTATTTTACTATTATTTTAAATAAAATGACTTCTAGATTATTACAAGAAACACTTTATCCAGATAAATTGTTCACATTTTGTTCCATCTCCATCATCAGTCTTTCTCTGAATCACTTGAAAATAAATTGAAGACAACATTCCCCATAGCTACTAAAATCTATTGATATCTTTATTTCTGAAGAAAAAGGAAATTCACTTACATAATCACAATGCAGTTATCAAAATCAGAAAATTAAATTGACACTGTACTCTATCTAATCTGTACTCCAAATTCAAATCTGGTCAGCTATTCCAATACTGTCATTTATAGCTATTAATTTTTATTTTTGACTAGTGTTCTGTCCAGAATTATATGTTTCTTGTTTTCTTGTCTCTGTAATCTCCTTTAATCTGAAGGAGTTTCTCTGATTTGCCTTGCTTTTCTTCATCTGAGTATTTTTGATGCGTACAGAACAATAATTGGTATATGGTTCTTTTGATTTTTAGAAATGTTACAATTGAAATTTATTTTATTCTTAATACTCACAAAAAGAATAATTTAATTTTCAAATCATTTTACTGGCCACATTCAATTATACATCCTCCAATGCTGGGCCTGCCTCAGAGCTAAGTATTTTTCACAGGTGAGGGCATATCTGCTTTCATTAGTAAGAACAGAGAAGATGATGAGCTTTTTAAAAGCCATATGAATAGTTAGAGGCCATACTTTTCTTTCTTTCTTTTTGTTTGGTTGTATTTTTGAAGGAATCAGATTTATTGAGATATAATTTTATGCACAATAAAACTCACAATTTTGTGTGTAATAGTTGATGACTTTTGAAAATGTATATATTCATGTACATCATTGTTATCATGATACAGGACTTTTCTAACATCGACAAAAGTCCCCTCATACCTTTACACAATTAATTCCTTCCTCCATGTTACATGGCCTCTGGAAACCAATGATGCCTTTTCTACCCCTACAGTTTCCCCCTTTTTAGGATTTTATATGAATGTAGTCCATTCAGTTTATTTTATTTTGTGTATAGTTTATCATAATGTTACTGTTGTGTGATCAGTAATTCATTTCTTTTATTGGAAAGTTGTATTCCCTTATAAGGATATACCACAGTTTAACAATCTACTTGTTGAAAGATTTACCAATAATTGTTTTTATTTTATTTTATTTTGCTTTATTTTACTTTACAATACTGTATTGGTTTTGCCATACATCAACATGAATCTGCCACGAGTGTACACGTGTTCCCAGTCCTGAACACCCCTCCTACCTCCCTCCCCATAACATCTCTCTGGGTCATTCCAGGGCACCAGCCCCAAGCATCCTGTATTCTGCATCGAGCCTGGACTGGTGATTCATTTCTTATATGATATTATTCATGTTTCAATGCCATTCTCCCAAATCATCCTACCCTCTCCCTCTCCCACGGAGTCCAAAAGACTGTTCTATACATCTGTGTCTCTTTTGCTGTCTCACATATAGGGTTATCGTTACCATCTTTCTAAATTCCATATATATATGTTAGTATACTGTATTGGTGTTTTTCTTTCTGCCTTACTTCACTCTGTATAATCGGCTCCAGTTTCATCCACCTCATTAGAACTGATTCAAACATATTCTTTGTAATGGCTGAGTAATACTCCATTATGTATATGTACCACTGCTTTCTTATCCATTCATCTGCTGATGGACATCTAGGTTGCTTCCATGTCCTGGCTATTATAAACAGTGCTGCAATGAACATTGGGGTACACGTGTCTCTTTCAAATCTGGTTTCCTTGGTGTGTATGACCAGCAGTGGGATTGCTGGGTCATAAGACAGTTCTATTTCCAGTTTTTTAAGGAATCTCCACACTGTTGTCCATAGTGGCTGTCCTAGTTTGCATTCCCACCAACAGTGTAAGAGGGTTCCCTTTTCTCCCACCCTCTCCAGCATTTATTGCTTGTAGACTTTTGGATCATAGCCATTCTGACTGGCGTGAAATGGTACCTCACTGTGGTTTTGATTTGCATTTCTCTGATAATGAGTGATGTTGAGCATCTTTCCATGCGTTTGTTAGCCATCTCTATGTCTTCTTTGGAGAAATGTCTGTTTAGTTCTTTGGCCCCTTTTTTGATTGAGTTGTTTATTTTTCTGGAACTGAGCTGCAGGAGTTGCTTGTATATTTTTGAGATTAATTCTTTGTCAGGTGCTTCATTTTCTATTATTTTCTCCCATTCCAAAGGTTGTCTTTTCACCTTGCTTATAGTTTCCTTTGTTGTGCAGAAGCTTTTAATTTTAATTATATCCCATTTGTTTACTTTTGCTCTTATTCCCAGTATTCCAGGATCATAAAGGATCCTGCTGTGATTTATGTCGGAGTGTTTTGCCTATGTTCTCCTCTAGGAGTTTTATAGTTTCTGGTATTATGTTTAGATCTTTAACCCATTTTGAGTTTATTTTTGTGTATAGTATTAGAAAGTGATCTAGTTTCATTCTTTTATAAGTGGTTGACCAGTTTTCCCAAATTTTAATTCCATTTATTTGCCATCACCCATTTGATATTAATCTACTAAGAATTACTCATTTCAGACGTAATTTTCAGTTCCAGAATTTCCACTTAGTGTTAAAATTTCAAATTCTCTGCTATGGTTACACTTCTTTTCATTTATGTTTCCATCAGTTCAGTTCAGTTGCTAAGTCATATCTAACTCTTTGTGACCACTTGAACTGCAGCACACTAGGATTCCCTGCCCATCACCAACTCTCAGAGCTTGCTCAAACTCATATCCATCGTGTCAGTGATGCCATCCAACCATTTCATCCTCTGGCATCCCCTTTTCCTCCCGCCTTCAATCTTTCCCAGTATCGGGATCTTTTCCAATCAGTCGATTCTTTGCATTAGATGGCCAAGTATTGTATTGGAGTTTTGGCATCAGCATCAGTCTTTCCAATGAATATTCAGGACTGATTTCCTTTAGGATTGAATGGTTGGATCTCTTTTCAGTCCAAGGAACTCTCAAGAGTCTTCTCTGACACCACAGTTCAAAAGTATCAGTTCTTTGGTGCTCAGCTTTCTTTATAGTCCAACTGTCACAACTGTACATGACTACTGGAAAACTTTGACTAGACATAACTTTGACTAGACAGACCTCTGTTGGTAAAGTAATGTCTCTGATTTTTAATATGTTGTCTAGGTTGGTCATAGGTCATCTTCCAAGGAGCAAGTGTCCTTTAATTTCATGGCTGCAGTCACCGTCTGCAGTGATTTTGGAGCTCCTCAAAATAAGTCTCTCACTGTTTCCATTGTTTCCCCATCTATTTGCCATGAAGTGAGGGGACTGGATGCCATGATCTAAGTTTTCTGAATGCTGAGTTTTAAGCCAACTTTTTCACTCTCCTCTTTTACTTTCATCAAGAGGCTCTTTAGTTCTTCTTCGCTTTCTGCCATAAGGATGGTGTCATCTGCATATCTGAGGTTACTGACATTTCTCCCAGTAACCTTGATTCCAGCTTGTGCTTCATCCAGCCCAGCATTTCTCATTATGTACTCTGCATATAAGTTAAATAATCAGGGTGACAATATACAGTCTTCGTGTATGCCTTTCCCCATTTGGGAAATATGTTTCCATATTTTCATTTAAATTCTTGAGCTTTTCATTAATGGCTGTTTTAAATGCTTTATATATTGTTTCTAATACCTGGATTATTTAAATGTTTGTTCTATTGAATACTTTTTCTGTTGACTACATATTACATTTTTGTTTTTCTTACATACCAATTTTTATTGCATGTTAGACATGTGTATTGATTGTTGTAAGAAATCTTCATTGTGCCATCTTCCCTTAAAGACACTGAGTTTGTTTTGTTTCTGGCAGTTAGTTTATGTTAATGGATTCATGTTTTATAGTTAATCTTGATTTGAGAATGACCTATGAATATGGTTCTTATTTCTAAGGCCTGGATTTGTAGTATCTCACCTGAATGCCCAAGATACTCGATAATATCTCACACTTATGGCTGAGTGAAACTCTAAAATCTCCTAGCACTACCATAACCTCTGATTTGCTTACCATTCACCTTTTGGCCATAAATCAAGTTGTGATTCCTACATCTTAGAGTCTTTCTCTGAAGCCCAACTAAAGAACCTATTTTGAATCTCTATGCAGACTTCTACAGTCCTCTCTGTGCAACTTCTTTTTCTCTTTAATTTCCCTGTTCCTCAAATTACAGCCATTTTATAATCTTTGAACTCACTCATCATGTTCTGTCATGTCCAACTCTGCAACCTTATAGACTGTATCCCACCAAGCTCCTCTGTCCTTGGGATTTTCTAGACAAGAATACGGAAGCAAGTTGTGATTTCATCCTCCAGGGGACATTCCCCACCCAGGGACCATACCCAGGTCTCCTGCAATTTCTGCATTGGTAGGTGGATTCTTTACCACTGAGTCACCTGGAAAACCCATAATCCTGTAAATCTGATCTTTATTCTCAACTCAGTAAATCTACCTTTCTACCTTCTCTTCTGTTACAGGAAGAAAGCCAGGGAGATCATGGAGTATTGTGGAGGCTTACTTTGTATCTTTTCCATCTCCCAAGTTCTTTCTTCATGTTCTTTATTGCCTGGGAACAGTTGTGTCTTATATTTTGTTCCATTTTATACATTTGACCTGTCAATAGGGAAAATCCATACAGGTTATGCTGTTATGATCATATATATTTTTAGGTTGCCTCTAAAATGATCTCAAGTAAACCTGGAATGTTAGGTCCATGAATCAAGGTAAATTAGAAGTGGTCAAGCAGGAGATGGAAAGAGTGAACATTGACATTTTAGGAACCAGTGAACTAAAATGGACTAGAAAGGGTGAATTTAATTCAGATGACCATTATATCTCCTACTGTGGGCAAGAATCCCTTAGAAGAAGTGGAATAGCCCTCATAGTTAACAAATGAGTCAAAATGCAGTACTTGGGTGTAATTTCAAAAATGACAGAATAATCTCTGTTCTTTTCCAAGGCAAACCATTCAATATCACAATAATCCAAGTCTGTGCCCCAAACAGTAATGCTAAAGAAGCTGAATGTTTCTATCAAGACCTACAAAACCTTCTAGGACTAACACCAAAAAAAAGATGTCCTTTTCATCATTAGGGACTTGAATGCAAAAGTAGGAGATCAAGAGATATGTGGAGTAACAGGCAAATTTGGCCTTGGAGTACAAAATGAAACAGTGCAAAAGCTAACAGAGTTTTGCCAAGAGAATGCACTGGTCATAGCAAACACCCTCTCCAACAATACAAGAGAAGACTCAACACATGGACATCACTGGATGGTCAGTACCAAAATCAGATTGATTATATTCTTTGTAGCCAAAGATGGAGAAGCTCTATACAGTCAGCAAAAACAAGACTGGGAGCTAACTGTAGTGACTCAGATCATGAACTCCTTATTGCCAAATTCAGACTGAAATTGAAGAAAGTAGGGAAAACCATTTAAGTATGACCTAAATCAAACCTCTTATGATCTGATGGCCACCCATTGCCTGTATAATAAAATTCAAGCTCTTAAATTAGATATTCAAGATCCCTTAGTTCACCATTTTGCTGATTTTAGTTTCCAGACTCTTCTTGAATTCTCTGAACTTCCAAAATTAATGGTTTTCAAATTTAATGGAGGTAACTGTAGGTTTAAATGAATATTTCCCTCTCCACATCACCATAATCTAACTTGGTACATCTAATATAAACTGAGAATATAATTTTCTTTAGCAAAGAATTAAAGCAGTTTTGATGCAAGCAGTCAAGGCTACATGTTGAGGATTTTAGTTCAAGTCTTGCAACTCAAATTGTGGTCTGAGAATCAGCTGCATCTGCCTCAAATGAGAGATTTGGGGGAATGAAGAATCTTACTCCCTGTTCAACCAGAATGTGTTTTTTTTTTTAAGAAAAGAAAAATCCCACATAACAGGTTTGTGAGCTAAAGTTTGAAAAACACTATTTTAGATTACTCCATTCTTTAGATTATATACTTTCATACTTGTGTTTTTTTTCAAACATTTAATTCACACAGGCCATGTCCACATATAAATTAACTATTTTATTATACATTATGTATTAACTTCTTTGCATCATTACTGCCTTTATATTTTATGTCTAACAACAACAACAAATCCTTCTCTAAAGCCTACAGACAATAAGATACAGCATTAGTCACAGTATATGGAAGTCTCCTATTGGTGATAAAATACACAAACCTCTCCCCTCACCAAAGAACTTTGTACAGCCTTAAACAGAAATAGAACAAGTTAGAGATACTGCAGGGTAACATAGTTTTCAGACAACTAAAACTAGATGTTGGTCCAAAGTTGTTAAAGTCACCACCGACTGGCGATAACTGGCTACATCAGAATCATCTTGGGGGACTTTTAACTGTTCAGGGTAGGAAGAGAGTCTCAGGTATTTCTAGCACAGAACAGATATAAGAGCTACTGACCCACAGACAAGATCCACTTTAAAATCAATCAGAAGCGCCACAGCACAAGCCAATTTAAAAATATGTATGAGATGAGGACCCAGTTCAGTGGCTTTTCAACTAGTCACTGAAGCTGACATAAACACTTTACTTAGGACTACACAGAGAGCTGGAGCAGAACAAAAGTATGTCTCATTACAGCAACTGATGGCAGGGTTCTTCCATCGCATTTCCCTGGTCCACCAAGTAGGTTCTAAACTGATGAATTACTGACTTTTCAAACAATTAGACTGCGCGAAACAATAGCAATGAGCATGCAGGCAGGCTGCTGCTACCGAATCCACAAGGCCCCAAACACTGGTAACACCAGTGCATCTACATATTATTGAAACAGAAGGACCAAGAAATAATTATATAAGACACACTGATAGTTTGTGGGGGCAGAGGGGTAGCAGTATCAGTTATCAATGCTGATTCTACACTGCTAAAGTTCTATAATGCACAACTGAAAAGTAGATTCATTTCAATACTTCATAGACAGTCTGCAGATACTCCATTTCACCATCTCAATTAATTCTTTTGTGTGACCTTTCACTTACCAAATTCCCACCATGAAATCTCTCAACAGTGTGACCTCAAACAACTTCCATCTCTAGTTGCATTCCCTTACTGCAACCACCAAAAGACCTAGAAGGCGGCCACCAAACCTCTCACCTTATGCCCTGTTACCAAAGAAAGTGACCCATACTTTCTCAAGTGAAAAAGCTAGAAGACAACAAGATCAGCTAGATCACCCATTACATACTCAATCAACTGGATCAGCCAAACAAGAAGGCTCATTCCGGTCATGGGTAACCAATATGAAAAACAGAGCTTATGGGCAGCCATGGATAGATGTACACTAAAAATGATAAAAATTATTTTTAGAGACACTTCTTTGGCTATAACAAAAAATCTAAATTAAGCTACATACAGGTAAAAATCACAATGAGCAGCATTATTAAACAATTCCAAAAGCTAGTGATCTTGGCTAAATACTTATACCTTAGAACCTCCTAAGAAGGCTGCTAATAAACTAAACTATGTCAAAATTTGCAAAGAGTTTTAGTCAGACTTGAAAGCCAAGATAAGCAACTCCTTTGTATGGTTATTACCTCTGACCAAAGCACAAGAATTCACTCAGACAAATAACTTTCATAACCTACCTAAAAATAGGATAGCTCATAAATTTTCTAAACTGTTCTTTCCTGCTGTGGACAGCCCTTGATCTCTGACTGTAAAACTTAGCAAGCTTTGGCATATACTAATGTTAGTTTTACAAGTTACTAAAAACCTCTATAAATTAAGCATCGTCTCAAATCTGGATAGTTCTCTCGTTCTGAATGCCTAAACATTTAGGTCACAAATTGAAATATCAGTAGAAAAATATTCATCTTTAGGCCGGTTGTATAATTACCACATAACAAGAAACTGACAAAGAAATTTAAACAGAGTATAAAAATACTTCAAAGCATTATGAACTTAGCACACTTTCCTAAATTTTAGTATTTCCAACAAGAAAAGAAGACTGGGGTAGCATTTTAGATGGTTTAAGCTAACTCAAAAATTTCCTGATTCCTGATATCAATACTAGATTTATATAGTTTTATTATAGTAACAAACAGCTGTTACAGTGGGATCTACAAACATATACAGAATTATTATATTTAAATTCATATAGAACAGTATTTACATTTTTTAAGTTACTTTTGAAATCAGAAGATGAAGTACAGATTAAGTTTTACAACAAAGAAAAGAAAAATACACAAGACAAAAACAGATATGAACAGTAAAAATACAATTATCTGCTCTTGACACAGCACAGGAAAATTGTCAGAAAGCTACATCTTCTTAATTTGACTGTCCAAATCACTAAAGTGCGGATGATTCAGTGCCATTTTGCCAGAAATTCGTTTGGCAGGATCATAGATTAACATTTTCGAGAGCAGATCCAAGCCATTTTCATCCAAGTTTTTGACATGGGATGCTAAGCTTCCTGGTTTCCACTTGGGAAATGTACTCTTGTAGTCCTGTAAAGATTCCACTTCTGGCCACACTTCATTATTAGGAGTGCCCAAAGCTCTGAAAATTCTGAAGAGTTGATCAATTTCTGAATCCCCATGAAAGAGTGGTTTCTTTGTTGCTAATTCAGCAAAGATGGTACCTATACTCCAAATGTCCACTGGAGTTGAGAAGCGAGCTGACCCCAGCAGTACTTCTGGAGATCTATACCAGAGTGTCACTACTTCATGTGTATACACTCTAATAGGAATTCCAAAAGCTCTGGCAAGGCCAAAAATCTGCCAGTTTAATTGTTCCTTTATCATCAATCAATAGATTTTGAGGTTTTAAGTCCCTGTGGAGAACTCTTCTAGAGTGACAAAACACAATCCCTTGTAGGATTTGGTACAAATAACTCTTAACAAGTGAAAAATCCATGAACTGACCTGGAGGGATAGAATCCAAGTATTTCTTGAGATCCATGGGAAGGAATTCAAAGATGAGATACAACCTGGAATCCTGCATAAGCACATCTTGAAGACTGACTATATTTGGATGAGGAAGCTCTTTTAATAGAGATATTTCCCAAATTGCAGTACTAGGAACCCCTTCCTCTTCACTTTCTAGTCTGATTTTCTTCATGGCTACCACTTGACCTGTAGTTTTGTGTCTACCCTTATACACAACTCCATAGGTACCTTCTCCAATTTTCTCTATTTTGGTATAGTCTTCCATAGTTAATCAGTGGGTATGGTAGATCCAATGCTACCCGGCTTTATCCCACGGCGAAAGCTGCGGCAGCTACCAAGTGGGCGACGCTCTCCCCAACTTCCAAGCGCCAGCTTTGGAGCTAAGTGCCCATACTTGTGTTTTTATTGTTGTTATTTCTTCTGCTTGAATATCTTTTAAAATTTCTTTTCCTGATATAAAAGTATTATTTGTGTAAAAACAAGAAAATTGAGCCTTCTTGAGCTTTCTCAAACAGATGTTACTGTACTCTCTTTTGGGTTTCAGTTACAAATTCATGTTTGTTTTTTTTAATCACAGCTCTTGTAATTATTAATTTGTGTATTTCGTATGTGAACTTTGAGCATTGGTCTTCTTGTTTGTTTGTTTCCTCAGTGTATACAAATTGTGAAGATCCTTGATAAATGCTTTTGAGGAATTAATGGGTACTCAGTCCCACAGCGGAGAAGCCTGGTGGGCTGCAGTTCATGGGGTTGCTAAGAGTCGGACATGACTGAGCGACTTCACTTTCCCTTTTCACTTTCATGCATTGGAGAAGGAAATGGCAACCCACTCCAGTATTCTTGCCTGGAGAATCCCAGGGACGTGGATGCCGGGTGGGCTGCCATCTCTGGAGTCGCACAGAGTCAGACACGACTGAAGCAACTTAGCAGCAGTGGCGGCGGCAGCAGCAGCAGCAAACATTAATACAAACAATACTTGATATTTATTTATTCATTAATGTACCTTAATAAATACTGCCAGCTTAAAAGCTACACTATTCTTGTTAATATATCAGTTCTGAGACTTAACAGTGTATATCTTAGACAAACTGCCCTCTTCCTCTGTATCTTTGAAATGGAGGAAATATAATTTCCGATTTCATTGAGTGGTTTACAGCTTTAAAAGGAAAACCCATGTGCAGTATGATATGCAGCAAAATACCTAGCACATAGTAAGTATTTAATAAAAGCTAATTATTATTGTTGAACTTTTATTTCAAAAAACATTTACTAGAGACATACTATGTCATTCATACTGTTCTGGGGTTCTCAAGGCAAGAATACTGAAGTGGTTTGTCCTTCCCTTCTCCAGTGGACCACATTTTGTCTGCCTCCTGAGAAATCTTTACGCAAGTCAAGAAGCAACAGTTACAACTGGACATGGAACAACAGACTGGTTCCAAATCAGGAAAGGAGTATGACAAGGGGGTATACTGACACTCTGCTTATTTAACTTATGTGCAGAGTACATCATGCAAAATGCCAGGCTGGATGAAGCACAAACTGGAATCAAGATTGCCGAGAGACAAATCGATAAACTCAGATACACATTTGATACCATCCTTATGGTAGATAGTGAAGAAGAACTAAAGAGCCTCTTGATGAAAGTAAAAGAGGAGAGTGAAAAAGTTGGCTTAAAACTCAGCATTCAGAAAACTAAGATCATGGCATCCAGTTCCCTCACTTCATGGCAAATAGATGGGGAAACAATGGAAACAGTTAGAGACTTATTTGGGGGGCTCCAGAATCACTACAGATGGTGACTCCAGCCATAAAATGAAAGGACACTTGCTCCTTGGAAGATAGCCTATGACCAACCTAGACAGCATATTAAAAATCAGAGACATTACTTTACCAACAGAGGTCTGTCTGGTCAAAGTTATGGTTTTTCCAGTAGTCATGTATGGTTGTAACAGTTGGACTATAAAGAAAGCTGAGCCCTGAAGAATTGATGCTTGTGAACTGTGATGTATTTTCATCACACTGAAAGCTTTAACAAATCATATCTTTTGTGAAGATATATTCAGAATTATTTCAAAAAAGCCATGAAAGTATGAACTTTCATGAGGAGTTATTATCATAGAATTAGGTCAGTACATTAATATGAATATCTAAACTTATACTTGTAAGGATATGGTATGTACTCACATGTCTACATACTTACACCATTTTTTACTCATTGCAATTATATAAGATATATACAAGAGGCTTGCACATGAAAAACAAAAATTTCTAGTAAAAAGGTGGTTGGCAGTAGATGTAACATATCTTACCCAGGAGACCTAAGTTAAAATTCCAGATTGTTTTTGATTTAAATGCACATTTCAAGAAAACATTCTATCTTATGATGTGCCAGTTTAGTTCTTGAGTAGCAGACCTGAAAATCATCTGGAAGTATAATAAATTTATGAGGAAGTGACGTTTCAAAAGGAAAAAGAAGGGGGGAAGTCATAAGATGGCAGAGGAATAGAACAGGGAGACCAATTTCTTCCCCACAAATTCATCAAAACAACATTAACTTCTGAATGCCGGCAGAGGACATCAGGCACCCAGAAAAGCAGCCCATTGTCTTCAAAAGGAAACTGAGAAGTCTTGAGGCTACTGTAAGAATAAGACTAAACACCAGAGGCAAGAGGCTTAAGTCCAAATCCTGAAAACATCAGAGAACTCCTGATTCCAGGGAACATTAATTGACAAGAGCTCATCTAAAAACTTCCATACCTACACTGAAACCAAGCTTCACCCAAGGGGCCAACAAGCTCCAGAGCAAGACATACCACACAAATTCTTCAGCAACACAGGAACATAGCAGTAAGGTTCAATATACAGGCTGCCCAAAGTCACTCCAAGCCCATTGACATCTCATAACTCATTACTGGACACTTCATTGCACTCCAGAGAGAAGAAATCCAGCTCAACACACCAGAACACCCACATAAGCTTCCCTAACCCGGAAACCTTGACAAGCCACCTGTCCAACCCCACCGACAGCAAGAAAACTCCACAAAAGAGAACTCCACAAACTGCCAGAATATGGAAAGGCCACCCAAAACACAGCAATCTAAACAAGATGAAAATGCAGAGAAATACTCAGGGGTAAAGGAACAGGATAAATGCCCACCAGACCAAACAAAAGAGGAAGAGAGAGGTAATCTACCAGATAAAGAATTCCGAATAATGATAGTGAAAATGATCCAAAATCATGAAAACAAAATGGAGCTACAGATAAATAGACTGGAGACAAGGATTGAAAAGATGCAAGAAAGGTTTAACAAGGACCTAGAAGAAATAGAAAAGAGTCAATATGTAATGATAGTAAAGCGTCTGTCTACAATGTGGGAGACCTGGGTTTGAGCTCTGGGTTGGGAAGATCCCCTGGAGAAGGAAATGGCAATCCACTCCAGTACTGTTGCCTGGAAAATCCCATGGACAGAGGAACCTGGTACACTACAGTCTATGGGGTCGTAAAGAGTTGGACACGACTGAGCAACTTCACTTTCAATGCAATAAATGAGATCAAAAATGCTCTGGAGTGAACCAAAATAGAATAACAGAGGCAGAAGATAGGATAAGTGAGGCAGAAGAAAGAATGGTAGAAATAAATGAAACAGAGAGGAAAAAAGAAAAATGAATTAAAAGAAATGAGGACAATCTCAGAGACCTCTGGGACAACGTTAAACGCCCCAACATTCTAATCATAGGAGTCCCAGAAGACAAAAAGAAAGACCATGACAAAATACCTGAGTAGATAATAGTTGAAAACTTCCCTAAAATGGGGAAGGAAATAATCACCCAAGTCCAAGAAACCCAGAGTCCCGAACAGGATAAACCCAAGGCGAAAGACCCAAGACACATAGTAATCAAATTAACAAAGATCAAACACAACAAATATTAAAAGCAGCAAAGGAAAAACAACAAATAACACACAAGAGGATTCCCATAAGGATAACAGCTGATCTTTCAATAGAAACTCTTCAGGCCAGGAGGGAATGGCAGGACATACTTAAAGTGATGAAAGAAAATAAACTACAGCCAAGATTACTATATTCAGCAAGAGTCTCATTCAAATATGAAGGAAAAATCAAAAGCTTTATAGACAAGCAAAAGCTAAGAGAATTCAGCACCACCAAACCAGCTCTCCAAAAAATGCTACAGGATCTTCTCTAGACAGGAAACACAAAAAGGGTGTATAACTCGAACCCAAAGCAATAAAGTAAATGGCAATGGGATCATACTTATCAATAATTACCTTAAAGTAAATGGGTTGATTGCCCCAACCAAAAGGCAAAGACTGGCTAAATGGATACAAAATCAAGACCCCTATATATGTTGTCTACAAGAGACCCACCTCAAAACAGGGAACACATGCAGACTGAAAGTGAAGGGCTGGAAAAAGATATTCCATGCAAATGGAGGCCAAAAGAAAGCTGGAGTATCTATACTCATATCAGATAAAATAGACTTTTAAACAAAGGCTGTGAAAAGAGACAAAGAAGGACACTACATAATGATCAAAGGATCAATCCAAGAAGAAGATATAACAATTATAAATATATATGTACCCAACATAAGAGCACTACAATACGTAAGACAAATGCTAACAAGTATGAAAGGGGAAATCAACAATAACACAATAATAGTGGGAGACTTTAATACCCCACTCACACCTATGGATAGATCAACTAAACAGAAAATTAACAAGGAAACACAAACTTCAAATGATACATTAGATCAATTAGACCTAATTGATATCTATAGAACATTTCACCCCAAAACAATGAATTTCATCTTTTTCTCAAGTGCACACAGAACATTCTCCAGGATACATCACATCCTGGGCCATAAATTTAGCCTTGGTAAATTCTAAAAAAAAAAAAAAAAAATGAAATCATTTCAAGCATCTTTTCTGACTACACTGCAGTAAGATTAGATCTTAATTACAGGAGAAAAACTATTTAAAAATTCATGCCATTTCACGCCAGTCAGAATGGCTGCGATCCAAAAGTCTACAAGCAATAAATGTTGGAGAGGGTGGGAGAAAAGGGAACCCTCTTACACTGTTGGTGGGAATGCAAACTAGTACAGCCATTATGGAGAACAGTGTGGAGATTCCTTAAAAACTGGAAATAGAACTACCATATGATCCAGCAATCCCACTGCTGGGCATGCACACCGAGGAAACCAGAATTGAAAGAGACACGTGTACCTCAATGTTCATCGCAGCACTGTTTATAATAGCCAGGACATGGAAGCAACCCAGATGTCCATCAGCAGATGAATGGATAAGAAAGCTGTGGTACATATATACAATGGAGTATTACTCAACCATTTAAAAGAATACATTTGAATCAGTTCTAATGAGGTGGATGAAACTGGAGCCTATTATACAGAGAGAGTGAAGTAAGCCAGAAAGAAAACCACCAATACAGTATACTAACACACATATATGGAATTTAGAAAGATGGTAATTATAACTCTGTATGTGAGACAGCAAAAGAGACACAGATGCATAGAACAGTCTTTTGAACTCTATTGGAGAAGTGATGGTGGGATGATTTCGAAGAATGGCATCAAAGCATGTATATTATCATATGCGAAATGAATCACCAGTCCAGGTTCGATGCATGATACAGGATGCTTCGGGCTGGTGCCCTGGGATGACCCAGAGGGATAGTATGGGGAGGGAGGGAGGAGGAGGGTTCAGGATGGGGAACACATGTACACCCGTAGTGGATTCATGTCAATGTATGGCAAAACCAATACAATATTTTAAAGTAATAGCCACCAATAAAAATAAATAAATTTATATACTAAAAATAAGCAAACAACATAAATAAATAAATAAAATGAAAATGATTAGGCTTCCACCTACTAAATCTGAACCTCTGGTGGTGGAGCCAAGCCAGGTGTGTTTAAATAAGCCCTCAGTACATCTGATGCACACTCAAATTTGAGAACCACTGTGTTAGCCCATGCAGTAGCAGCGATGGAAACCACATAACTCCGTATAATTTAAACAAGTTAATAACACCTCTTTGCGCAATGTGTTGTTGTTGTTGTTGTTTTTTCCTACAGTGATAATACTATATGGTACCATTATGGCATTCAGAGATACTAGCAAGGTTCTTTTTTTTCCTGACTAAATGTAAAGGGCAGATTTGGAGAATTAGAGTTGTCAAGTGAAAAAGTGTTTAAGCAGACTCTAAAATCATCAAGAAAATCTTGGATTATATTCTGAATGTTTTATTTTAAAGATAGGAAAAGAATGAAATTGCTAAGTGAGTAGATCTGAAAAGTTCTCATCACAGACATGAAAGAAGATAGCTCTGTGGGGAAGAATGTTAACTAGACTTACTATGGTGATCATTTTCCAATATATAGATATGTCAAATCATTATGTTGTACATCTAAAGCTAATGTTATATGTCATTTATATCTTAATAAAAAACAAAAGTGACAAATGAAAGAAAAAAATTTAAAAAATTAAAAATAAAAGGAAAAAGAAGATAGGATTGGTCTGGAAGTGCTGTCAGACCACAGTGCAGACTTTCTGCAATCTCTATCAGCCTAGTAGGATTTCCAGAGCAAACTGTGGCCTAGGAGTGTCTCATTTAGTGGAAATAGCTAGGCTCTTTTACTACCACCTTTCTCAGTCATAGACTTGGGGCCACCTTGAAAAAAATCATAATCTCAGCTCAAATGCTGCAGAGAATCCTGAAATAGCTAGCTGAGGGGGCTGCCAGCTAACCACCCTCCTGCACAATCTTTTTGAAGGGGAATCTGAGTGGTACATCTCTGCATCTGTGAGGCATGGGAAAATGCTCCTGATTTTATATTAAATGAAAAAGAGATTACTTACCTCTATATGTAATATGAGTTTGATTGTGTACCTAATAATTGATAATAAAAATTATGTTTCAAACATTATAATAAATTTATTACATTGTTTGATTTAATCCACACAACTCTATGAGATTTGTACTGTTATTAACTTCATTTTACAGGAAAAAATTTATCCAGAGTTCAAGAGGTAAAGAAATGCAGGAAGTGGCCTTCAGTATGCAAGCACAGGTTTGTTTGGTGTGCTAGTCTGTGCTCTATTTAGTTCTATGGAGGTACATACATAGGAAAAAGAATGAAAGAAAATAAATACACACATAAATGGTGATAGTGATTATATGGTAGGTTTGTTGTTGCTTAGTTGCTAAGTTGTGTGCAACTCTTTTATGACCCATTGACTGTGGCCCACCAGGCTCCTCTGTCCATGGGATTTCCCAGGCAAGAATACTAGCATGGGGTGCCAGTTGCTTCTCCAGAGGATCTTCTTGATCCGGGAACCAGACCCATGTCTCCTGCATTGACAGGTGGATTCTTTACCACTGAGCCATCGAGGAAGTCTGTATGGTAGGATGCAGGTTATTAAAATTTTTATTCCTTTATTTTCTACATTTTCTACTATGAGATACTTTAGTTCTCTATTAAGGCATAACAAACTACCCCAAACTTATTTTTATCATTCAACGATCATTTCAGAAATTCAGACAAGGTATAGTGGCGATGGCTTGATGCTACTCCACCAAATGTAGGGCCTTAGCTGAAAAGACATGAATGACTAGGAGTTACTCCATCAACTGAGGAACTGGAGTCGTCTGGAAATTTCACATGTCTGCTGCCTGGGCTGGGATGACTAAAAGGCTGGTCTTAGGTGGGTCATTTGATTGGAGAACCTTTATATGCTGTGTACACTCATTGGAAAAGACTCTGATGCTGGGAGGGATTGGGGAGCAGGAGAAGAAGGGGAAGACAGAGAATGAGATGGCTGGATGGCATCACTGACTCGATGGACGTGAGTCTGAGTGAACTCCAGGAGTTGGTGATGGACAGGGAGGCCTGGTGTGCTGTGATTCACGGGGTCGCAAAGAGTCGGACACAACTGAGCGACTGAACTGAACTGAACTAAACATTCTCTTGTGGCCTTGGATTCCATACAGCATGACTGCCTCAAGTCAGGCTTCTTAAATGGTACTCAGAGCTTCAGGAGCAAATTTTCCAGAAAACAAGGAGAAAGCTATGTGGTTTTCTATGACCTAGCCTTGAAAGAAATTTAGCTCATTTCTGCCATACTCTTTTGGTCACAATCCACCCAGATATGAGGGGAAGGAATATAGATTTCATATCTAAATGGAAAGATTGTAAATGAATGCTTACTATATTTAATTAATAACACTTTCAGAGGATATGGGGCTTCCCAGGTGGCGCTAGTGGTAAAGAACCCACATGCCAATGCAGGAGAAGAGACATGAGTTCTATCCCTGGGTCGGAAAGATACCCTAGAGAAGGAAATGACAACCCACTCCAGTATTCTTGCCTGGAGAATTCTAGTACAGAGCAGCCTGGTGGGCTACAGTCTATAGGGTCACAAAGAGTCAGACACTTAGCATGAAGTAACTTAGCATGCATGCACCAGAGGACATATTTCATATTAAACAATCCCAGTTTAATTTTTATTATGGAATAGATTTGGCAAAAACCCGTGTGCGTGTGTGTGTGTGCATGTGTGTGTATGTGTGTATTTTTAATTTATGTAATTTGGTAGTAGAGAATCTGAGCTCTCTCATACTAATACCTACATTTTCTGGATTTATCTATAATAATTGTAGAGTTAATAAAAAGCAAGATAGTAGATCCTGTATTCAAGTTTTGTGAATAGTAATGTTGAACTTGCTACCACTATAAAAATTTTCATTGGTTTACATACATCTTTAAAGGTCTATTGTACCCTTAATTCTGTTTTTTCAATTAGATAGCTGGAAGGATTTTTCTGTCCAAGCCTCATTCTTTCACACAAGGATTTTCCTTTGTTTAAAAATCATAAGCGTTTCACACATGAAAGTGTTACAGAGGCTTATTTATCACATACTTTAGAATGCTTCTGTGTATCCCACTAAATAATAATGATGCAAATTTGGCTGAAAGAGAAAACCTAAGGGAAAGCCTGTCAGTTCCCCAAAATAATATTCCCAAACCACGTCTTGAGTCTTTCTTTTAAAACACTTGCCCTCAGACACTTTTTATATATTACAGAATACAAGCAGGAAATGAAGTCAGCTTTATAATATTTAAAATTTGCCAGATATTTTTATTTTCTATGAATTTCCTTTCCAGGAGATGTGCACCAGATTGCTGAATTTTTAAATTATTCCATCAGGAAACAATATTCCTGTAGATTAGGGGAGAAATGTTTGGCATGTGTCAATTAAATACAACAAAATGCAATAAAAGTAAATCCTCTCAATTTTTTCCTTGAGATTGAAACCAAGGAAAAATCAGTGAAACCACTATGGATAGTAAAAAGTTACGTGTGGACTTTGGAATCAGACCTGAGTTTGTATTTAGCTGCAATACGTAGACAAAGTATTTCTGGTTCTGCAAGAACTTTAAATTCTTGAGCCTGACTTCCATCAACTATAAAGCAGTTCAGTTCAGTTTAGTCACTCATTTGTGTTGGACTTTTGCGACCCCATGGACTACAGCACGCCAGGCCTCCCTGTCCATCACCAACTCCTGGAGCTTACTCAAACTCATGTCCATCGAGTTGGTGATGCCATCCAACCATCTTATCCTCTGTCATCCCTTTTTTCACCTGCCTTCAGTCTTTCCCAGTATCAAGGTCTTTTCCAATGAGTGATTTCTTTGCATCAGGTGACCAAAGTAGTGGAGTTTCAGCTTCAGCATCAGTCCTTCCAGTGATTATTCAAGACTGATTTCCTTTAGGATTGACTGGTTAGATCTCCTTGCAGTCCAAGGGACCCTCAAGAGTCTTCTCCAACAACACAGTTCAAAAGCATCAATTCTTTATCCCTGTAAAGTAGGGATAATAATATTTTTCTTAGAGGTAAATTGTGAGACTTAAAAAAGTGTAGATTAAACATTTTACTTGGTACTTAGCTCATAGAAAATTATGTAAAAGTAGCAATTATTTTATTACATTTTAGCATAACTTGATAAAATTGGAGTTCTATTTTTATAGTATTTAATAAAAATATATTTGGATCAATCAGAAGTCAGCTTGAGAAATCCAGCTGATATATGAAAAGGTGATTTATTACTTTTAAGTTTTAACTTCACTATTTACCTATTCTGAAGGAATCATAACATACTTTCTCTTAAAACCCACAAATTCCAGCTAACTAAGAGGACATACAAAGTCAGCTGAGAAAAAGATGAATGTGTGTTTACAAGAATCTGCCCAATAGATAAATATTTCATATGCTCAATGATTTTCATATAATTTATTTTAATTTAGCTTAGTATGGGACTTGTCATAAGGTATATATCCATTAATAAATATTCACTGAATTAAAGCATATCCATCTTTTTACTGATTTATATGAGTTTTTCATATATTAAATATACAAACCACTTGTCAGTTTTATATGTTGTGAATATCTTTCTCCAATTTGTCATTTTCTACAGTATTGTTTTCCTCATGCTTTCATTTGCTTGTGTTCCTTCTATTAAAAAGATTATTTTATGCTTTAAAATGCCACCTTCATCTCTTTACATTTAAATGTTTGTTCATCTGCAAGGAAGCATGTTTTAAGGTGATATCTCTCCCATTTATCTCAGAGACTATTCATGCAGGAAATGAGTGTAATGGGTTTATGTAACTTGCCTTAGTTTATACAGTCATTAGCAGATCTGGGATTCTAACTAGGGAGGCTAATTCTATCACAATCTTAACCCTGCATTGTAAGTATCCCAATTCAATATTTGAAAAACAGAACATTTAATTTCTGCCTCAGAAACTGCCTTTTCCTGTTCTTCTTTATATCAGTGACATATCATTTTACTGCTATTACACTTGGAAAAAAATTTGAATACCTAATACAGTGGCCTGCAAAACCCTACAGTAAGATCAGATGCCTTTGATCTCATCTTGCACAGTACTCTTTCCTTCTTTTATTTTTTTAACCTTGTACTCAGCACTGACCTTAAATACTCTAAGCTTATTTCCATCTTATTTCTGTGGAGAGTGATGTTAGAAATAAGGAGAAAAAATGTGAGAGGTACTAGTGAGTCAAAACCAGCACAATTCTGAAACTGACGGAGTTGGAGGGACTCAAGGTCATTTGGAATGAGAAAGTGCCATTAATGTAAATAAGGAATGCTAGGAGATGACAGTTGGAAAACACTTGGAAAATTATGAACGGTTTTCACAACAGTACTTTTGAGTTTTTAATTTGAGATGGCATTGAGAGTCAGGATATATGGGATTTGGACTTAGCAGAGATCAGGACTGAAAATGAAGTTATTGGACTGTGTACGAATAATCAAAGGTGGCGGTTAGAATGAGAAAATAGCTTGGGGCTATACTCTGAAATCACTCGAATTTTGGAGACAGAAAGGATATTGATAAAATTAGCTTACTTCAGTGGAAAAAATGGTGGGGTATTTTGGTTTGTTTTTGTTTTAGAGTGGAAGAAACATTAAGTCTGTAATTTGAGCAGAAGGAGCCAATGGAATGGTAAAGGAAGATGAATTTTTTATTTAACTTTCTTTCTAGAGCAGGTAAACAGTGAAAGATTTGGAAAATATAACATTAATCTTGCTATTTGAAGTACTTTATCAAAGGTTTTTTTTTCCTTTCAATTTTTATGACTTCCAGACCTTCACTTATGTGTGACAGCATTAAGAAATCAGACTTTGTTTTCTAATGGGTGGATTTTCTTAACTGACAGAATTTTTAATTATATGCATAAATGCATTGGCCTATCCCATGAAGACTTGGCTTTTTTCTCACTGGGTGTGTGACGTGTTGGTAGCCAAGTATTATCAAGTTATGATTTGAATCCTCCCTTTGAGGGAAAGAGTTAAACATGAAGACCTTTCTTCACATTCCCTTCCAGATCTGGAATTCTGTGCATATGTGACACTCCACATTACTCTTTTGAAGGTTCTGAATTATAAAATGAGGTTTGTAGTAATTTTTCTTGAGATCATTTACATAAATTTTATTTTTAATGTGTTTTTTGTCAACAACTATTTTTGAAGTCTCACCATGTGTCAGTTTAAATGTTAGTGCATATGAAAGGTTAATTACATAATAAAAATTCAATGAATGTTCATTTCTATTAATATGATTAAAAGTATCACGTCTCTCCAAAGACAATGGAGAGGAGTATAATGCAAATAATAGTATGAAGAAAATAATTTGGTCATCACATAAATTACTCTAACTTAAATGCTCAAACAATGCTTCAAACATTTTCACTGAGTGAAAATATTTTAATGAATCAAGTTATTAATAAGAAAACGGCCACTGATTGATTATATATAGAGTCCATGACACTGTGCTTTAATTATGTATTGGACCCATGACACATATGTGTTAGAGGAGAATCAATTACTGAACTACCATGAAATGGTCCACTGCAGCCAGTTCAATAGTGCAGTTGCTGGAAAAAAAACATATTTATTGGAGTGACCTACAAGAAAGATTGAGTTGAGTTTGCAAGTGTCTTACTGTAGGTAAATGTCCTTTCTGTCTTTCATGGTCAAGTGGTAGAAGATTGATTATAATTGAACAGTCTGTCATCTGTTCCTACATTTCAACTATCTGAGAGCTGCTCTTTGCTTTTTCATGTGCTCTGTTGCTAGAAATCACACTTAAGTTTTCTTTGGGTGCATAAACTGGCTGACTGTCAGGGAATCAATATATCCTGTTGTACAGTGTTCAAACCTGCTATTAAGAGAAAAGTAATGCTAAAGATGTGTTTCCTTGCAGGACAGTGCGGAATTGATCACTTCTCTGCTTCACAGTGGAGCTGATATACAGCAGGTTGGGTATGGTGGCCTCACTGCCCTGCATATTGCTACAATTGCTGGTCACCTAGAGGTAAGTCACACCTTGGTCACCTGCAAAAACAAATTTACCTCTTTGGAATCTTGTTTTTCACTGTTTTCAAATGCTGACTTTTGAAATTCTAGGAGTTGGTTTAATTTTAGCTAATGAATCCACACATTTTGAGGGAGGCTGAAATAAGCTGTATAGATGTTCTTTTGATAGTAAATTCAGTCTGTTTTGTAACAGTGTAATCAAATATTAATCAATATAAAGATGGCTAGATACATAGAGGCTATATAGCATTGAGAGACTTCCCAGGTGGTGCAGTGGTAAAGTATCCACCTGTCAAGCAGGAGACATCAGAGATGCAGGCTTGATTCCTGGGTCAGGAATATCTCCTTATAGCAACCCACTCCAGTATTCTTGCCTGGAAAATTCCATGGACACAGTCCCCATAGAGCAGCAAAGAACTGGACATGACTGAGCAACTAAGTAGCAGCATATAGCAGTTATTAGAAACATAGATATTGGAGTCAGGCAACTGTTGCTACCACTTACTATATTTACCTCAAGCAAGTTACTGTATCTTCAAACCTCTGTTTTCCTCATTATAAAATAGAAATGATAGGCCCATCATAGTGATTAAATTAGATGATCCATATAAAAGACTTTGCAGATTGCTTCACTCAAGGTAAAGACTCAGCGAAAAATTATTCAGTAATTCATTCACTCATGCATTGTTTAATTTATTAAGCATCTATTGTACACCAGATATTGTTCTAGTTGCTGAGGTGACTGTAACAAGTAAGATAGGAAATAGTTTGGAATTTAGTTTTAGAGAACCAAACAAGCAATAAGGAAAAAATTATTATATAATGTTAGTTGTGAATATAAGAAAAATAATAAAATGAGGAAAAATGAAAACAGCATGAAGAAGTAGGCACCATTTTAAACAAGCTACATAGTGAAGCTATGATTAAGATATGTAATAGTACCGGCAAAGCCCTGAGGCAGAGATAGCTAAGTGTATTTGAAGGGCACAAGTAAGCCAAAGTCATTAGTATATATGAGTTGGAAGTAGAGTGATAGACATGAGGTCAGGTGACAGTTACAAATAAGATCGCAAAGTGTTTTAAAGGCCATAGAAGGGACTCTGGCTCTTATCTAAAATTTAATTGTTGAAAGATTGTTTTATATATGAGGAACATTTTAATTTGCATTATTTAATTTACTGCAGAAATCCTCATGAAATAGTTTTTATCATCATTGCCATTTAATAGATATGAAACCAAGGCTGTTATACAATAATTATCTTTACAGATTACAAAGCCATGGAGAAAAAAAAAGCCATGTTTGGAATCCTGGTCATTTTATTCAAACTCCCATGATTTTCACATGCTATTAATTGTGGTACCCACATGTAACGTGTCTGACTCTTTGCAACCCCATGGACTGCCAGGCTCCTCTGTCCATGGGATTCTCCAGGCAAGAATACTGGAGTGAGTTGCCATTTCCTCCTTCAAGGGATCCTCTTGACCCAGGGATCAAACAGATTCTTTACCAACTGAGCTATGAGGGAAGCCCAAAGAGAAAGTGAAAGTTACTTGGTCCTGTCTGACTCTTTGCAACCCCAAGGACTATCTGTATAGTCCGTGGAATTCTCCAGGCCAGAATATTGGAGTGAGTAGCCTTTCCCTTCTCCAGGGGATCTTCTCAACCCAGGGATGGAACCCAGGTCTCCCACATTGCAGGCAGATTCTTTACCAGCTGAGCCACAAGGGAAACCCATGTAAATGCAACATTGTAATAAATGAGCAGTCTTGTGTCTTCATTATTAAGTCGTTATTTATTTCTCTCTTTTAATCATGTTGCAATTTAAGTTATACCTTCCTCGCTAATACACAGACACAATTGTAAACAAATAGAACTGCATGTAAAATCACACATAAAACCTGTAAAATAGGTGTGTGTCATCCCTCTTAACACTGTCAATTCAAAGGTCTCTTCAGTCAATAAATATTAACATATCTCATTGGGAGTAAAATAATTTCCTTTGTGTTGGCATTTCCACTCCTTACTGTGTTTCCCTGAAAATAGATTATCTCATTTCCCAGAATATAAAGCTTTTTTATGATATTCATTATAAATATAAATGAATTTGTATTACTTATTAGGAGAAGAGAATCCCATTAGAATCACTTAAATATAAATATTATCCAAGAAAGAAACTGACTGAGATCAGTGATAAACTAAATGGAAGGTAAATATATAGAAATCTGGGTAGAAGAATTGATGAGGTAGACATTAAGTCCCAGTAAAATACATTCAACCTCTTAATGCCAGGAAACATTTTGCAAAACAAAATCCTTTTTGTTTAACACTTAACTGATTACATTTGTGAGTGATAGAATTATAACAGCGTCAAAAGCAAGATGGTTAAGAGTTTGGTGTCTTCGTCTACTATTCAAATAACTGTTTTCTTGCTTTCTAAATCATAGTAGGGAAGTAAGAATTATATCAATTCTGCCAGCCATAGGTCAAATTTTACTAAAATAATTCCAAATAGACATCTACTCCTGTGGTGCAATTCTCCAAGAGTTTTCCAACTTCCTTCATTAGCTCTGGTGTAATATTTAATGACTTTTATAGTCAATCATGAATACTGCCATAATAAGGTATATCTACATTAATCTTTATTCTCTTATGTATTGGACTAATTTAGTTACAGATCTTATAGGAAGATTGTGTTAAAAAAAAACTGAAAGCATCATATTCAAAATACAGATTTTTTTCTTTGAATTATTTCTTTCACAGTTAGTAATTGCAGTACCGACTTTATATTCATTCATTCATTCATTCATTCATTTAACAAATATTTTTCAGCTTCTACTTTTCCATAGTCTTTTGTTAGAATATGGGAATGATACAAGAAAATAAGACATAGGTTCTCCCCTAAAGACTTTAAATCATAGCTGAACATAGAAAATGGAAAATGTATATAAAGAATTCAAAAGTAAAATAGCAATGTAGTCATATGTATAGGAAAAGAAAGAGTCAAAGATCAGAGCAGGCTTGATATTAGGGATAATTAGAAACATGATCATTGCATAATATGTGCAAAGAACAGAGAAAAGTGTGAGGATTTCACTGGGAATTGAGATCAAGGTAGATTAGAAGATCTAGGGAAGGGTTTCTGAGAAGTGGTTTAAAATCAGGCTGAAAAGTGGTAGAACTGGACAGAGAAAGGAAGAGGAATTATGTCTAAAACTATGAAAGAAAAATGAGTCAAGTACATTTAGGGAAGAATAAATAGAATGATAGCATGAAACAGATTGTGAAGAGTCCCTTTAAGTAAATCTGGGTGTTAGGAATGGACCAGATTAAGGAAACTAAAAATGGGAGTCCAAGGAGTTTAATTTAATTCAATAAGCAAATATAGTTTATGACGTACTATACTCAAGACCAGATGGCATGGTAGATAAAGAAATGAATAGAACATTACAAATTCCCACTCTTCAAGATACTTACAACAAATACGATTGTTTTCCAATAAGAAATGAGAAGACATTAAATCTTTTTGAGCAAGAGAATGATTGGATGCATGATATATAATGTGTTAAAGAGGATTTCTTTGACCTCAGTGTTTTGTATTGATTCCAGAGTGATAATATGATGATTAAATAGATGAAGACAAACTGGATAGAGGGTTCAAATCTGAGGAAAAATTATTTGTCTCCAGACATGTAGATTTGCTGATAATACCCAGATTTTCAAGTGGAAAATTTTTTTAATAATTTAAAAATATACAGTTAGTATACAGTGAAGAATTTGGGACTTAATGTAAGTTTTAGGAAATTATATGGGATATTTGCAGGCATATCAGTAGCTGAAATGTGACTGAGAACTAAGCCTGTCTACAGAGACTTTAGGAATTACTGAACAACCTTTGAGGAAGCAAAGAAGGATTGGTTGGAGTGGTATGAGGGAAACAAACATATTGCAACCTCACAGTAAATAGGGTGATGGAGAATTTCAATAGATAAAGTATTCTGAGTATCAAATGACACAGAAAATTTGAGTGTAAGAGAATAAAATATAAATAATAGGAGTGGAATATGCATTAGTTTTAGTTACTAGTTTTTACTCTTGGTTATCAGGATGGTAGCAGTGGATCAGTGGGAGTTTCCTTTCATTAGTAGTTGCTTTCCTTTATTGCCCACCTTTTTTTCTGTGAAACAGTGACTGATGCTGTCTGACAGCCCTCTTTGTCTATGTATATCAAATTCAGACCCTCCATTACTGTCTCAAGTGTTTCGGTTCTCCCATAATTGTGAATTCTATTGAACAATTTTGCAATAAAATTTACATTGACTAAGCAGCTGTCCCCTTCAATAACAGAGGAGAACATGTACTCCAGATTCTGAGACATGCTGACTGCAATTTGAGACTCAGATTTAGATTTACTGTGCTTTGAAAAGGGGAAGGCAATGGCACCCCACCCCAGTACTTTTGCCTAGAAATCCAATGGACCGAGGAGCCTGGTGGGCTGCAGTCCATGGGGTCGCTGAGAGTCGGACACGACTGAGCGACTTCATTTTCACTTTCATGCATTGGAGAAGGAAATGGCAACCCACTCCAGTATTCTTGCCTGGAGAATCCCAGGGATGGGGGAGCCTGGTGGGCTGCCGTCTATGGGGTTGCACAGAGTTGGACATGACTGAAGTGACTTAGCAGTGCTTTGAAAAGCAGGCAAATATTGGTTGTCCCGGGTCTCACTACTGCTCCCTGAGTGATTTATCCATCTATCAGTACATATGCATGTGCTGCTTTATACAAGGCTAAGATCCTGTCAGCAATCAATAAACAAGCATTAAGCCCTTTTCTCCTCTTTGAGTCCAGAGGGCACACGAATCATATGCTCTCTCAAGCCTGGAAATTGAGAACTATTGGCTAACATGTGGTAGTGTTTTATCATTCACATATGTTTGTTATTCGGTTCTCTTGAGGTAGCTATCCTTAGACTCAGCTTACCAGTGAGGAAACAGGATTGCAGAAGTGACTTCCACAGGATCATGCAGAAAATAAATAAATGAGATGAATAGGACTCAAGCCTGGTTACTGTTAAGTCACTTCAGTCATGGCCGACTCTGTGCAACCCCATAGATGGCAGCCCACCAGGCTTCCCCATCCTTGGGATTCTCCAGGCAAGAACACTGGAGTGGGTTGCCATTTCCTTCTCCAGTGCATGAAAGTGAAAAGTGAAAGTGAAGTCGCTCAGTCGTGCCTGACTCAGCAATCCCATGGACTGCAGCCCACCAGGCTCATCTGTCCATGGGATTCTCCAGGCAAGAGTACTGGGGTGGAGTGCCATTGCCTGATTTTGTAAATAAAAAGGCAGTTACTCCCTTATGACTCTTGTTCAGTCGCTCAGTTGTCTGATTCTTGGCAACCATATGGACTGCAGCAAGCCAGGCCTCCCTGTCCCTCACCATCTTCCAAAGTTCACCCAAGTTCATGTCCATTGCATTGGTGATGCCATCCAGCCATTTCATCCTCTGATGCTCTCTTCTCGTTCTGTCCTCAGTCTTTCCCAGAATCAGGGACTTTTCCAATGAGTTGGCTATTTGTATCAGATGATGACTCTTGTATATATTGCTAAAACAGGGCTTACAGCCATAAGGCACAAAACAAATATTCAGAAAACAAAATGGAAACTGAATATGTTACTATCTGAGGTCCAGATATTGCTATGACTACAATTAAAGCAATATTAATTGATTCAAGTATAACTTTATATGATGCTTAGTAAATGATCACAAGGACCCATGGGGATATAATGTATGTATGTGAGCATTCAGTATATACACATCCCCTCACACGCATATGCACGCACACACACATACCCCAAGTGAAAACATATTATATTTAGTCAAGTATCTCTTTAAAAAGCTGTTACATTTTGATGTTTCATGCAGTTGTTTCTGCAGTTATCAGGAGACAAATCAGTTATGTGTAGCTTTAGAAAACTGAATCGCAATGAGAAAAGCATGTCTGGGATGATGCAATGCATAATGTACAGGAATTGTGGAGTGTTTTATTTTTCACAGAAAGGTAGTTTCATATATACTTTGTGAAGGTGATAAATTATTTTCATAGTTGAATTTATTCTGTCCTACCTTATCCTATTTTGGAACTGTTGAAAACCCTGCTTCAGAAATACTTCTCAGTTCTTTTGTAATTTATATCTGATTTCAAGGAAATGTAATTGATGTTTTTCCAGTTCATTTTTAACTAAATCTTCTGAATGCTTCAGGAGGGAGTTTTGTTTGCGAAAAATCTTCTGACTCTTATTTCTTTAAAATGGCTGAAGTTTTCTTTCCAAAGGCACAACAAGTGAATGCTTGGAATTATAAAATATGGTTTCTCTCTCTCTAAGAGATATTGTACTCATGAGTTTTATAGCTAAAAAGTATCAGATGTGCCTCCAATTTATGACTAGGCAGTAATTCCTTATGAACTTCATTTGCAGTCAGACATTGACTTAATCCTCATTTGAGATTTTATCTTCATTTTGCAGATTAAAAAAACTAAGGTGCAGAAAAGTTAAGTTGCTTGTCCAAGGTGACCGAGCTAATGATTGGTCGAGCAGATGTTTACATGCTGTGTGGTGTCAGAGCCAGCCCTTACAATGCTATACTACCCTTCTTCTAATCTGTGCAAAAACCTCTCAGTCCACCTGACCAGCATTTACGCTTCAGAAGCTCAGAATTCAAATGTCAGGGAAACTTCCTATATTCTCAGTTCTGAATTGTCTCAAAGACTAAGCACATAAGGATATTCTGGTCCCTTTGTATATGAACCCCATTCTTCTAAACTCTATTCCTAATTTCTGATATTTCTGCATTATATTTCTAAACAGTTCTCTTGACATATAATTCATATGCCACACAATTCACCTATTTAAAGTGGACATTCAGTGGTTTTCTACAAATCTACAAAGTTGTATAATAATTACTATAATCTAATTTTAGAAAAATTTTGTCACCTGAAAGGAAATGTAACATCCAGTAGCATCAGTCCCATCTACCTTTCTAGACAACCCCTATCTAGACAACCACCAATCTCCTGTCCATCTCTATAGATTTGTCTAGTCTGGCTATTTCATATAAATGGAATCATAAAATATGTGATCTTTTGTGATTGACTTCTTTTACTTAGCATAACATTTTCAAGGTCTATCCAGTTCAACAGGATTGGTTTATATCAGAATCATGTTATATATGCCTTTATTTAGCAAATTATCAAAATGCCAACAGCGTAACTGCAGTTCTCTTCAGCTATTCCTCTGTTTTCATTATAAATTGATACTGGAAGAAAAATTTCAACTAAACCTTCAGATTCTCAAACTATATTATGTAGTCAAAAGCATGTGCTCAAGTTGTCAGGCTAGGAACACCTCCATTAAAGAAAGTGGCCAAGTAAGGCCTGTTTCTGAATGGGCATACCACCTCTTACATGGGCAGTAGACAAGACCCCAGTTCAAGGTGATAAATTCCCCTGTCTAGCAGAGGCTCATTCTTTAGATTTTGAAGCACTTGTAAATTTTAAGACATCTCGAACAATGCAAAATTCCCTAATGCTTGAAGTTAGCTCTTGTAGTTAAAATCTTACTAATCAGTTCATACCCTAAAACTTCACTAATTGAAATATGATCCACTGACCAACAAAGTAGGATTATCAGGGAGCTAGTTGAAAAACAGAATCTTCAGTTCAGTTCAGTCGCTCAGTCATGTCCGACTCTTCGCAACCCCCTGAATTGCAGCATGCCAGGCCTCCCTGTCCATCACCATCTCCCAGAGTTCACTTAGACTCACATTCATAGAGTCAGTGATGCCATCCAGCCATCTCACCCTCTGTCGTCCTCTTCTCCTCCTGCCCTCAATCCCTCCCAGCATCAGAGTCTTTTCCAATGAGTGAACTCTTTGCATGAGGTGGCCAAAGTACTGAAGTTTCAGCTTTAGCATCATTCCTTCCAAAGAAATCCCAGGGCTGATCTCCTTTAGAATGGACTGGTTGGATCTCCTTGCAGTCCAAGGGACTCTCAAGATCTTCTCCAACACCACAGTTCAAAAGCATCAATTCTTCGGTGCTCAGCCTTCTTCACAGTCCAACTCTCACATCCATACATGACCACAGGAAAAACCAGAGCCTTGACTAGACGGACCTTAGTCGGCAAAGTAATGTCTCTGCTTTTGAATATACTATCTAGGTTGATCATAACTTTTCTTCCAAGGAGTAAGCGTCTTTTAATTTCATGGCTGCAGTCACTATCTGCAGTGATTTTGGAGCCCCAAAAAATAAAGTCTGACACTGTTTCCACTGTTTCCCTATCTATTTCCCATGAAGTGATGGGACCGGATGCCATGATCTTTGTTTTCTGAATGTTGAGCTTTAAACCAACTTTTTCGCTTTCCTCTTTCACTTTCATCAAGAAAAATAGAATCTTAGACCTACCTAAAATCAGCATTTTAACAAGATTCCCAGGTGAATAATATACATATTCAAACTTAAAAGGCACTTCCCTGAAAAATATTAGAAGTTAAAGGCGATATCTGTGAGAGGATAGCTTGAAAATATCACAAATATTACAAAGAAGTACTATCTTTATTTGTTTTATAATTTTGCTCCTTGCTAACCCTGACTCGAATTATTTTAGTAGCTTTTGCAACATTATAAGAGCTTATTCCAGAGCCCAGGGTCATAACCATTCACTATGTATATTATATGTCTAATACTATAACACATAGTCGGCACTTGGTGCATGTTAACTTCTATTTTCCTTTCTGAGATATAAATCTTATAAGAGCAATATTTACTATAAGAAAATTTAAAATATAATGGGAATGTAACACAATAATTTGAGCTACCAGGGAAGCTATAGTTATAAATAACCCAGTTTAAAAATTAAGGATTTAAATTGATGTTTCTCCAGAGAAGATATACAGATGGCCAAGAAGCACATGAAAAGTTGTCCATCATTAGTCATTAGAGAAAGCAAGTCAAAACCACAGTGAGATGCTACATCATATCCAACAAAATAAATATAATTTTAAAAAGACCATAACACAGACTGGTGAGGATATGGAGAAAATGGAACCCTCATACATTGTTGGTGGAAATATAAAATGTTGCAGCTGCTTTGGAAAACAGTTTGGCAGTTCTTTAAGAAGTGAAACCATAGAGTTACTTAAAGGACCAACTAATTCCACTCTAGGTCTATAGCCAAGACTCACAAAAACTTGTACATGAATGTTCATATCATTATTATTTATGATAATCAAAAAGCAGAAACAAATGTATATCAACTGATGAGTGGAATAAGTAAAATTTGGTAGAACCTATTATGGAATTTTCTTCATCAATAAAAAGGAATGAAGTACTGAGATAGGCTCCAGCATAGATGAACCCTGAAAATGCCACTGACTTGTGAATGCTGTTACAGTAGGAGGGGTCAATGGGCCTATCTAGCTGTGGACATCCGTGATTGTTTATGCTTGTATGTGTAGCTGAGCAGAAGGGTACGTGAATTTTATATTTTTATAATTATTGCCAAAAAGCCTTTCATAAAGTAGATTTATTTACTTTTTACAGTATGAATACCTTCTTTCCTTTACATAAAATATCAATTTCTATTATCTTTTCCAACTTAAATAATAAAATCTTGTTAAGTATAAGGGATTGAGTTTTTTTTTAACTGATATACTATTGATTTTTATATTCCTTATTCTCTATGATGCCTGTTTTGTATTAACTTTTTTCTTACTGACTTGGAAGAATTAAGTATTTTAGGATCTAGTTTTTAGTTTTCTCCCCCCAAATTATCCAGGTATTCTAAATCAGTGTGTACTGAATTCTTGTTTTCCCCCATCTTAAATATTTGGGTATATCTGTGTATTCCAATGCTAATAGCAAATACAACTCTTTTATTAGTTAATGTATATTTAGGTTACGTTTTAATACCTAGAAGTGCAAGTACTCTCTCCTGGCACCTTTTTCTTCTATTTTTTTTTCCTCACAGAACTTTTCTGACTTTTCTTCCATTTTTAAATGACCTTCAGAAGCACTCAATCACAATAATAAGAGCATGAACTCCAAAGCTAGATTCTCTGAGTTTAAATCTCAGAAAATATCTAATTTTCTAATTTTAGAAAACTGATTATATTATGCACCTACCTTATTGGCTTTGTGTGTGTATTATATTGTGACATAATATATTTTAAATTTTAGGCACTGTCTAGAACATAAAGTGCTAAGAAATTTGGCTATCATGTTTTATTTGTTTCTGATTTAATTGTTACTTGATTTTTCTCTAAGGAAAATATGATGGTATCCTAATTAGGATTAGTTAAATCCTAATAGGAATCCTAATTTATAAATTAATTTAAGAAAAATTAATAATCCCATAATATTGGGCCTTCCTATTCAAGAACAATATGTGTCTTTTATTTATTAAAGTTTCTGTAAAATATTTTCCCTGTGGTTTTGTTAAAATTTATTGTTAGTGTTTTTTTTTTTTTTGCCACTAATGCAAATGACACTGTATTTTTTTAATTTGTTTGTTTATAGGAAACTTGTTGATTATTGATTTTTAATTTTATAATCATTGAACTTACTGATTTATTTTACTGTTTCTAATAGATATCTCGTGAATTTTTAGTATATCCCTGATTGACAGTTATATTCTCCAAATGTGGTAATAATGTTGCTTCCTTCAGCTATTAAAATCTTATTTTCCTCTTTCCTAAGTTCATTGGCTGATTCTCCCGGAACAATTGTCATTCTCCTGCTGAATGATTTTGTACTTCCACAGTGACACAACTGGCCATGACATATTATTCTCTTAGCTTGCTACTGAACTTGCTTTGCTGATATTCATAAGTGAGGTTAGTCTGTTGATTTCTTTTTGCATTGTTATATTAGTTAGCTAGGTCTTCCATAACAAAATACCACAAACTATATGGCTTAAATCACAATTTATTTTCTCACAGTTTAGAAGCTAAAAATTCAAGATCAAAGTGTAGGCAGGTTTTGTTTCTTCTAAAGCTTCTCTCCTTGGCTTGCAGGTGGCCTTCTGCACATGTGGACATGGCTGAATCAGTGTACACATACCTGGTGTCTCTCTTTGTGTGTATGTGTGTGTGTGTGTGTGTGTGTGTGTCCTAACCTCTTCCTTTTATAAGGATATCAGTTGTTTTGGATTAGGGACCACCATAACTTAATTATATCTTTAAAGGTACCATCTCAGAATAGAATTACATTCTGAAGGACTGAGGTTTGGGACTTCAACGTATAAATCTGACAGCATTCAGGAGGGGGCCCCACTCAATCCATTCCAATTATCTTTGTCAGGCTTTGGAATAAATGCTGGATTTGTAAAAAGAGTTTACAAACTTCATCTATGTCTGTCTGTTTCTCTTTCTCTGAGATTCTGGTATATAACACTATATGATTTCATAGTATGCAGCACTATTACCTTATCTCTGATTTCACCCCAAATTTTGCAGACAGGAATAAATCCTATGTGAACATCATGAGCTAACCACAATTCAGGTAGAAAAAGCATAAACAAGGGTCAACTATGCCAGCCAATGCACATGATTATAAATTATTGCTTACATATCACCCTACTGATGCCATTAATGATTGATAGGTATTCTTATCACCATTCATTGCCATTAACTCTAAATTTTGTCATTTGCAGTTCCATGATACCAAAGTTTGAAAAAGCGTAAAGTCAAATTGGTTAAGCCCGAAACTCAACACACAATCTTAAATAACTGAGACTTGATTTAGGAACACTATATCTTATGTGGCATTCAGAAGTGGTTTTCTCAGAAGCCAAAACTAGAAACTCTATGCTCCAATTACTGAATGTGCCCTGTGTTGCAGAATATTGTTTATTAAAGGCCTGAAGGCAGTCTCCTACTGTCTAGGCTTTTGGTCTGGAGATTGAGACAAGATCATAGATCATGCATTATAATCAGTGATATTATGCCTTAAGCATGTATCAAGTGTCAGAGAGTTGTAAGGGTATACTAGCTGAGTATCACTTTTCTTTCTGGCACTTAAGTCTTTGCCATTGATTCTATAGGATATTATTAAACATTAAGTATTGCATTTGGGGATTTGGGGTTAGGTAAAATAGCATAAGCAAGGAAAGCTTTATAGGCTAATAAAAGTTTAGATGAGATATTCATCAGATTACTCCCCTAGAAAATGATGAAAGAAACATTACTTGAGAAGTTACATTCAAAGATTGTTACTAATCAGATCAATCTGAATTAGAAATCCCATTGTTACCATTCAGTGTTTTTGTGAATTTGCCTCTCTGTGCCAACCCTCCTATGCTCTGAATTGATTCCAACACCCTAGATCCTTCACACATTAAGAAAATAGATAGATAGTTGGATATAAAGATAGCTATAATGATTTAATATATCTTGTATAATTCATGTATAAATTATATTATACAGTATATATATATATATCAGCTATAGAAATTTCTTTGTTACGCATTTAAGAAACAGCTGTATATTTTGATACATCTGCGTGTAAGTTTCTTTTCCCATGCCACACTCCCTAGCAGGTATTTGAAAGCTGAGTTTTGAATCAGGGTTTCTATAGCTTGCTCAAGTTATATCCCTAGAGTTTCAGACCCCCAGGCATCCTATGTCTCAGGAGGGCCAAACATTATTATCTCCTCAATTACAGATACATTGGAAGACCAATATTTTCTACCTGACCTTCAAATCCAGCAGTAAATAGGTACTAGTAAAGTAGACTGTGGGTGCTAACTAACTTTCTCTTGGTGATACTTCATTCTGGGATGGTATTTAGGGAGTAGAGCCCTTTAAGTATTTTATCTTCTCTGAATATTGTGTGTTATTTTCTTTGATGACTTCCTTTGGTGGCTCTCAAAAAAACCTTTCAGAAATTTGTTGAGATTAAGTGGAAGTAAGAGACTAAAAACCCCAAGACTGGTTCTAAAAATTGCCCTCTCTCATCTCTTTTATGAGATGCCCCTTAAAGGCACTCAGCACCTCTACTTCTCATCATGTATTCCTGCACAACTATCAGACCAGTATAGCTATTATAAAGCATAGATCAATTCAGAAAGGCACATAAAGCCTTCAGTAGTTACCCTGAGAAGTAATTCAAGTGGAACCCCTTGAAGCAACTTTAACCTTTCTGCCCATTTCCCTGTTTCTGTGCCTGGAGCAGGCTACTAACTAACTCCCAAATCTCTGGGCTGAGCTGCCCCATGATTATTGCAAAGCTCCACACCTGAACATGTCCTGCCAGGAGTCGAAGAATCATTCTCATAATTCCCTCCTGAAAAGGTATACATTGACTGTCTGGGAAACTTGGAGGAAATTCCAAATAAATTAAGACAAAGGGCAATGGATGTACATCATTTGTCTGAATATTCCTAGAAGTGGTCAATATGTTGCTTCAGTCTTCCTTCATTTGTCCTGTCATCATTCTCCTGGACTTCTTGTGGTAGTACTCTGACTTATAAGGCTGTATTCCAATCTTTTACAGTTCACTTTATCCTAAGAATTCCTAAAAATATACTGGGTTCTCTAAATCATGACTTTGATAAAGTCATTCCTCTGACCAAGAACCTTGGTGACTCAAGATACACCCTAAAGGGATTAGAGTGGTAATGACCCAGCTCAGCTACCTTTTCAGTCATGGATCCTCATATTCTTAATTTTGCAACTCATGCTCTAAATTAAATTAAATGCCCCATTTATATGCCCTATGATTTTTATTACATCACAGCCTCTTTATACACAGCCTATTCCACCCACACTCAAAGATCAGCTAAAATCCCATCTTCATGAAACTCCTGGATCCCTCCAACTTGAGATGGTTCCATGCTCTTAACAATACAGCACTTTATACTTTTTTGTAGCATTTAGTACTGCTTGTTTGATAAACATGGTTTCATTTGATTGCTTTATTATGTATTTTTCTTTTGCATCAGAACTGCATGTTAAAATCCTTACAGCCCTCACAGGTTAAAGTTTGTGATTTTGCATATAGTATATATTTTTAATAAATGTTTGTCAGATGACTATATTAATGATGATTCAAGCGTTGTTTTAAAAATTATACAAAATGACTAAAATTATTCCTATTTTCAATAAATGCAGAAGAGATTCTAATGATACCTTCCATAAGAAAAATAGCTTACAAAGTCACAAGTTTTTCTGAATAGTTTCATACAAATTACTTTTATAAATTCTGTAAAATGAAGTATATAGACTATGCAGACAAATGATCAAGTTTCATCTTTAAATTTTTTTCTCCATCCATTCAACAATATATCTTTTAACCTATTTAACAAATGAGTGAGAATTTGAACTTAATCTAATGATTAAGTTGGCCACCAAAAAAATTAGAGTTTAAATTTTATTCTGCTGCACAAAATGAAATCCAGAATTCCCAAAAGGGAATGCTTACAGTTAGATCTGCATGCCTCTTTCTATGACTTGGCTGAATTTTACTTAATCTCCATTCTAATCGATAATGTTTTCTCGAATCCATCATGTGAATTGTGTTCTCTAGCATAAAATCTGTTACTGACTCACTGTCCTGTGCTATCATAGAGCCTCCACGTTGATAGTTTGTGATCCACTTGTGAACTGTAAAGATAAATAAAGATCTTTGGATTATTTATATCTAACACCCCCCCACCCCGAACACTGATCTAATAATTAGAGAATTGCTATTTGTCTAATCTCTATCCAGTTTGGGCTTCCCTGGTAGCTCAGCTGGTAAGGAACCTGCCTGCAATGTAGGAGACCCCAGTTCAATTCCTGGGTCAGGAAGATCCCCTGAAGAAGGGATAGTTTATCCAATCCAGTATTCCTGGGCTTCCCTGGTAATTCAGATGGTAGAATCCACCTGCAATGTGGAAGACCTGGATTCAATCCCTGGGTTGAGAAGATCTTCTGGAGGAGGGCATGGCAACCCACTCCAGTATTCTTGCCTGGAGAATGTCCATGGACAGAGGAGCCTGGTGGGCTACAGTCCATGGGATCGCAAAGTTGGACAGGACTAAACAACAAAGTCCACACACACTCACCAGTTCTATATCTTTTAGTGTAATTTGTAGCCAAAATGAATGTGCAGCTTTTACACTGATGATGCTAAGAAGGATTGAAATGTGATGTTCCAATAAGGACAGCAAGTTCGTTTAGATGGTGGGACTGCCATGAGGAAGTATGATAGCTAAGTCCTTGAAAATCCATTCAAAAAGCTCTCCATTATAATATTTTATTGTAAAAGCCTGTGAATGTTTTTAGCTTGTTGTCTTGCTGTTTCTTTAGATAGTTGCTTCTAACTTTTCTGGGCTTACCCTAGAAATCCTCTGTCAACCAAGAAAACTTAGAATTTCCAGCTAAGAAAGCACTTTTGAACATTTCCACATACGGGGTAATATATCAGGTTTGGGGTTACAGGTATGTATTTTGCCGTTCTACATTTCTTTTCTTTTTGCAAGAGATCAAGTCTGAGCTCTCACTGGAGCTGCTGAAATTGTTGCAATGGTGTCTAAATTTGGTAACTAAACCTTTCAAATCTCTCTAAGCTTATATAACATTTGTAACTGAACAAAACACAGGACTAATATGTGAATAACAAATTTATCTTTGAAAAACTGCTGTCAAATTATGATGAAAACTTTCTGCATTTTTGGCCTTAAAATTTGTCATGCATTATGACACAGCAAATCCACTTCTAGAAATTTGTTTTATGGAATTATAAGTTAAATTATAAGAATACCTCTGAATATATTGTAAAACAAGCTAAATGCCCAGCAATAAACACTGACTAAATCAACAAGGTACATGGGCACAGTGGGATACCTTACAATCGTGCAGTACTGTGCAATAAAGGTGGCATTGTACAAGATTATACACTGACATAGAAAGAGGTAAGCAAGGTATTGGAAAGATATATTGTCATTTAAGCTTACTTACTACTTTTTTGTTTTTTTTTTTCTTTTTAGCTTGTTACTAGAGTGAAAAATTTTCTTACTAGAGTGAATAGATTTTCTTAAAAAAAAAAAAAAACTTTACAGAGATAGCTATAAATTAATGACTGCATACCTCTCCCACTCATTGTTAGCCAAAGATAACTGCTGTTGATATTTTGATGGGTTTTCGTCCAGATTTTTCACATGTATATTTTTTTTCAAAAATGGAATCATACTAAATGCTTCTAAAGCATGTTTTGCGTATTTAAAAATACTTTGGACACCTTTCCAACTGTACAATACATTGTTTTATTCTTTTAAAATATATATTTTATTGAGAAAAGTATCATGCATATAAAAGGATATATATAAACATATAAGGGCTTCCTTTTATGAGCTTTATATGACCTTCTGGTTTCACCTCGTTTCCCTAGAGTCATCACTCTATCTCCTTTGACTTATGGTGACTATTCTTTTGCTTTCCTAAATATTATGTATATGTATGTGTACATGTATAACATCCTGAGTCATATTGTTCTTAATTTTCATGTTCTTGAACATTGTGTAAATGGTCTCACACACATAAAATTTTTGTGACTTCTAGTTTATTTTGTTCAACAATAAATTTGTAAGGTCCATGTTAATTTGTAGAGCTGTAACTCATTTATTATTTATTTTTCCACAATTTATTCATCCAGTTTATTCATGAATCGATATTTGAATTGATTAAATAATTTTCTACTATAGACAGGCTGTATGATAATTTTTGTATATGTTTCCTGGAGTATTATCTTAAGATATTCCCTGGAATGTAAGTCTAAGGTTAGAATTGCTAGGTTATACAAGATGCAAATATTCAAGGAACTGAACTCTCCCAGCCAGTGGATGACTGAATATATGAGTGTTTTCTTGCTTTATATAGTCACTAACATTGTATAGAAGACTTATTTTTCCCCAAAACTGGTGGGTATGGAGTGTTTTTGTTTAAATTTACATTTATCTGGTTATTTTTGATATTTAATATTTCTTACATGTATGTGACTATTGAAGCTTCTTCTTTTTTAATACTTTTTTAAATTGAAGAATAATTGCTTTACAGAATTTTGTTGTTTTCTGTGAAGTTTCTTCTTTTTGTGAAATGTCTTTTCGTATTTTTTCATTAAATTGTTAATCTAATTGATTCAGTGGAATTGTTTTCAGTGTTTTATGAATAATAATAATAGCATTTATACATATTATGTGCCAGGTAATGTTGTAAGTACATTACAAATTGTCTTATTTTATCTAGAGGATAGACTTAATTGTTAGTCTTGTTTTAAAAATTAGGAACCTGGCATGTAGAAAGGTGAAATAACTTTATGGAGGTCACATAGCTAGTAAGTGGTGTAGATGGTATTCTATCCTAGACTGTATGACTTTGTAATCCATGACCTTAATCACTGTTTTAAACAGCCTATCCTTTCTTCTTTATGGTCATATGTTCTATAATTGGCTTCTTTGATATGGTTAAAGCTTGCATATATGTTCAAGAATCCCCAAACCCAGTTTCATGAAGCTGTTTTCATTTTCATTTTAAAGTTCTGTGGTTTGTCTTTAAAATTAAGTGATTCACCTATATAAAATTGATTGCAGTTTATGGTGAGAGATGAGTCCAGCTTAATTTTTTTCTATGTTCAGTTGTCAACATTTATTTAAAAGCCTGTGTTTTCCTTATTGATGATCTATAATATCAACTCTGTGATATATGAAATATCTATTTCATTGTGAGTTTTTTTCTAGATTTTATTATGTTCAGTTAGTCAGTTTGTCTATCCATAGAACATTATCATATTATCTTAGAAAGTGAAGTCACTCAGTCGTGTCCGACTCTTTGCGACCCCATGGACTGTAGCCTACTAGGCTCCTCCATCTGTGGGATTTTCCAGGCAAGAGTACTGGAGTGTATTGCCGTTTCCTTCTCCAGGAGATCTTCCCAACCCAGGAACCGAACCCAGGTCTCCCACATTGCAGGCAGACACTTTACCATCTGAGCCACCTATCCATAGGAAAAAATCTTACATTTCTTCTAAATATTCAAACATCACATACAATTGCTTACAATATTCTCTTAGGATTTTTAGTTTTCCACACCGTCAATAGTGCTGTATTCATTTTCATTCCTGATACTAGTTATAGTGGTTTCTCTTTTTATTTGTCAGTCTCATCAGAAGCCTAGCAATTTTGTAAGTCTTTTCAAAGAATCAACTTCTTGCTTTGCTGTTTATTATGTTTGTTTTCTTTTTCACCAACTTTTTGCTCAAACCTTTCTTATCTTACCTTTAAATTTATTTTGGTTAATGTTTACTTTTTGTTTTCCAGTATGGTAGGTGCAGGGCTTAATTCATTGATTTTTAACCTTTTTCCTAATACCCTTTAAAGCTATGCATTTCAGTATTCCATTTTGATATATTTTTCAGCTTTTGATGTGTCATATTTTATTATTCAGTTCAAAGTATTTTCTGCTCTGAGTTCTTTTTGACCAACAAATTATTTAGAAGTAAGTTTCCAACTTTAAACACGTATTTTTTTTTAATTTAATCTCTTCTTATTGATTTTTAAATTAATTTGCACCATGGTCAGAAATTTTTATCATTAATTATCCCAATATTTCAAATATAGTAAGTGTTGATATACAGACCAGTATATTTTTAGAGGTATTGTAAATTTGCAACAGGTGAAGGTTGTCACTCCTTCATATGTTCTTTAAATGAATATTCATTCTACAGTTGTTTATTACATGTTTTTTATTGCCAATTAGGTCAAATATTTCTGTCCTTCATATCTTTCATATCCTTTTGTGGGAGAGGGGCTTATTCTATCAACTATGTGTTGAAATCTCCCACCATGACTCTACATCTGTTTCTTATTTTAATTCTGTAAGGTTTTACCTAGCTTTCCTGGTAGCTCAGACGGTAAAGCGTCTGCCTACAATGCTGGAGACCCAGGTTCCATCCCTGGGTCGGAAAGATCCCCTGGAGTAGGAAATGGCAACCCACTCCAGTATTCTTGCCTGGAAAATCCCATGGACTGAGGATCCTGGTAGGCTACAGTCCATGGCCTCACAAGGAGTCAGACACGACTGAGCGACTTCACTTTCACTTTGGTGCTATGTGCTATTTAGGTATGCAGAAATTTAACATTATTATAGTTTCCTGAAGAAGTGATCCTTTCATTACAATGAATTGGCCTTTATCTCCAGCAGTGCTTTTCGTTACCTAAGAAGTCTAATTTTTCTCATATCAATATAGCAATACCAACTATTCCTGCTTAGAATTTATTGAGCATATATATTTTTTGTCCTTTTAGTTTAAACTTTCATAAATACTATACTTTTGAGATATTGTTTACAAATAGCATATAAGTGAATTTTATTTTATCCTGCTCAGATATTCATTCTTTTAAAGATTAATCCATTTGCACTGAATGTTATTACTTACATATTCAGTGTTAAATCTGCCAACATTTTTTTGTGCTTCCATTTGTTCTGTCCTGTTTTGTGCTAAAAATTAGGTGTCTGTATTCATAACAATCTGTTTCTGGACTCTGTTTTGTCCTACTGATCTAGTTGTTTTACAGATGTAAGAATCACTCTGTCTTCACTGCTGAAGCTTTATGATGAATTTTCATATCCAGAAGTATAAATGTGCTAATCTTGTTCTTAAGATTTTACTTTGCCATTTTTGACATTTGACACTAATTATAAATTTAAAAATCAGTTTGTTAGTATCTGTGATCTTGTAACTGTATTGTTTTTCACTTCTTTATTTTAATCCCATATTCAAAATATACTTACCTCTCCAACTTCTCTACAAAAGCCATATTTCATTACTTTATCATACTCAGATTCCAGGATCTCATAAAGTAAATTAGGTCCAAGTGTGGATGAGAATCCTTGAGTTCAGTGTCTGTACTATGCTTTATCTCAATCTGAATTCCTATGAATGAAAGAGACAAATTATCTGTCTCTAAGAAAACACCCAGCATACAGTGGTGAACTAGGCATATATTATCACAGTAGACACCTGTTCAAAAAGTAGAAAATGAAAAGGTGCACAACAGATAACCTGATATTTGTGTCACAAAGATGCAAACACCACAGTATAGTCAAGGAGTACAAATAATGAATGATTATAGTGAAAACTCTTGTTCATTTATATAATTTTGAAAGTAAACATTAAAGTAATAAATTATTGTGTGTATATTGCATTTAAACATAAGTCTACAACTGCAAATTGATAACTATAACTTTTATGCTGTATATTAACTAATATGTCATCATTCAATTTGGAGTTAAATCATCTAAATTTTTAGAGGTATCATATATCTGCAATAGATCAAGTCCTAGGTATTAGGTTATGTCATCTTCTACTGTCTTTTTAAATCCTCAAATCATATCATCAACTTTGGGCTATGAAAACTGAGGTTCTTCTCTCATATGCTATATAGAACACACTTCCCTCTACCTTATATGAGAGATGCATGAAGTAATAATACTTAAGATCATCAGAATAGTAGACACTTCATGGTTAATGAAAGTCCATAAAATATTTTAGTTGTTTTAATTTAAATTCTAAGAAATCAGAAAGTGTCCATCTTGGCTTATAAAAGAACATTAGTAGCTCCTCTAACAATGCCATAAATAAGACAGCAACTGGCAGATTTATTATTGATCGATGTTTAATTTAAATTTGTTTTTGGAATATAGGAAGAGTAGTGAAAGGAAAGTGACAGCTTTGAAGTATATTTTGTCTGAAACTCTGTGCTACATCACTCATTTTAAATTTAGACTTGATGTTATTTTTTGAATTATATTAGAGGTGGAAAGAGAGAGTGAGGTCCATTTCTTCGATGGCGGGGCGGGGGTGCGGAAACAGAAATAAAGAACTCTTCAATTATTGATTCTATGAAACATGTCAAATTATTTGCCACCAAAATGATAGCAGCCTCGAACCTGAAAAGTGCTGACTGGTGGTGACTTTATGTGTTTGGATGCTTATGGTAACTGGCTCTTGCACCTTTATGACAGAACATTGAAATTTATTTTTCACTTAGATAATTTATCAATATATCTGTATGTAATCCTGTTTATCTTGCTGTTTTATCATGCTGCTAGTGTGAGCCCAATATTTACAGTTACCTAAGTAGAAACTTCAGCAATTTTGAAAGAAAAATCTTGATATAGTAGATTTCCATACTAACAGTATGTCATTGCCTAAATTATTGGAAAGTAAAATATAACACAGATTAAGCCACCTGTCTGTGAAAACAACTTTTATTGAGTGTTTTTAAAATGCCAGTTATTTTCAAAACAGTTTGCATTGATTATCTCTTTATATTCTTGTAATAACACCATAAGATAGGTGATGGTATTATCCTCATTTTATAGATGTGGAAACTAAGTCACCCTTTTTGACATGAGAATATTTAAGGTGGAGCAAACAGTATAAATAAAATTACAGAGGCAAGAAGCATAATGGCGTATATAGGCGAATATAAGCAATTCTGTGCCTGGACTTGGAACTTTATATATATTTATTTATTTTACTTGGAGGCTAATTACTTTACAATATTGTATTGGTTCTGCCATACATCAGCATGAATCCGCCATGGGTGGACACGTGTTCCCCATCCTGAACCCTCCTCCCACCTCCCTCCCTGTACCATCCCTCTGGGTCATCCCAGTGCACCAGCCCCAAGCATCCTGTATCCTGCATCAGACCTGGACTGGAGATTCATTTCATATATATTATACATGTTTCAATGCCATTCTCCCAAATCATCCCACCCTCTCCGTCTCCCACAGAGTCCAAAAGACTGTTCTATACATCTGTGTCTCTTTTGTTGTCTTGCATACAAGGTTATCCTTACCATCTTTTTAAATTCCATATATATGCGTTAGTATGCTGCATTGGTATTTTTCTTTCTGCTTACTTCACTCTGTATAATAAGCTCCAGTTTCATCTACCTCGTTAGAACTAACTCAAATGTATTCTTTTTAATGGCTGAGTAATACTCCATTGTGTATATGTACCACTGCTTTCTTATCCATTCATCTGTTGATGGACATCTAGGTTGTTTCCACATCCTGGCTATTATAAACAGTGCTGCAATGAACATTGGGGTACACATGTCTCTTTCAATTCTGGTTTCCTCAGTGTGTATGCCCAGTAGTGCGATTGCTGGGTCATAAGGCAGTTCTATTTCCAGTTTTTTAAGGAATCTCCACACTGTTCTCCATAGTGGCTATACTAGTTTGCATTCCCACCAACAGTGTAAGAGGGTTCCCTTTTCTCCACACCCTCTCCAGCATTTATTGCTTGTAGACTTTTGGATCACAGCCACTCTGACTGGTGTGAAATGGTACCTCATTGTGGTTTAAAATAAGGGGATTTGGAAAGAAGATGCTGGAGAGGCAGGCAGTGGCTTTTATGATGGGACTTGAATGTCGCCTTATGGAGTGAGAAGTCAATATTGTGTTGCATATTGTATTAAATTGAATAATTTGCTGATTTTGGCATATAAATAAACATACAAATGTGTGGATGTGAGAGTTGGACTATAAAGAAAACTGAGCACTGAAGAATTGATGCTTTTGAACTGTGGTGTTGGAGAAGACTCTTGAGAGTCCCTTGGATTGCAAGGAGATCCAAGCAGTCCATCCTAAAGGAGATCAGTCCTGGGTGTTCATTGGAAGGACTGACGTTGAAGCTGAAACTCCAATACTTTGGCCACCTGATGTGAAGAGATGACTCATTTGAAAAGACCCTGATTCTGGGAAAGATTGAAGGCAGGAGGAAAAGGGGACAACAGAGGATGAGATGGCTGGATGGCATCACCAACTCAATGGACATGGGTTTGGGTGAACTCTGGGAGTTGGTGATGGACAGGGAGGCCTGGTGTGCTGTGGTTCATGGGGTCACAAAGAGTCAGACACAACTGAGCGACTGAACTGGACTGATTGAGTTAAAGAGGTACCAAATAACAAAGAAATTTTTACTCTTTTTCTTCACATTCAAAAACCTTTCCAAACTTTCTATCTCATTTTATAACCAAGAATTCAACACATTTGTCTTCACTTTGAGTCCCCACTTATGGTTATAGAACAATCTTCTTTGCCTGATTAATTATGGGGGAAGCATAAAATGAAATTCATCATAACTTCCACAAAACAAAACCTGAGCTATTCATTAGACACATAGGGACATGCTAAGAAAGAGAAACATTTCTGAAAAGAATTATTTGGCTAGATATGTGTTGAATTCAGGATGTGGGACACAAGAGTTGTTTTTATATAAAAGTTAATATTTGAAAGACCTAGAAAATTCACAAAGTCAAATACTTCACAGTGTATTTATACAGCTATATCAGTGCCTCATTTCTAAGGATTTTCTTTTAAAAACAACTCATACTTGACCTCCAACCAATGTTAGTTACTATTCCTGAGTGGAATTGGAGAATTTTCATTTCAATGTTAGAGCTGAATTGAATCACATAAATGATTTGCCAGAGGGCAAAGTGAAAGTCAGGAGAGTGCCTGGAAAGGAGCATGAACACTGAAATCTTAAACCCAGAGAAATGGTGCTCTTTGTCTAATAAAGACCACAGTTCTACTAAGATATTACACCAGAGGTCAAATTGCCAACATTCGTTGGATCATGGAGATAGGACAGGAACACCAGAAAAACATCTATTTCCCCTTCACTGATTGTGTTAAATTTTTGACTGTTTGGATCACAGCAAACTGTGGAAAATTCTTCAAGAGATGGGAGTACCAGCCACCTTACCTATTGTCAGAGAAATTTGTCTCCTGGTCAAGAAGCAACAGTTAGAATCAGATATGGAACAACTGACTGGTTCAAAATTGGGAAAGAAATGTAACAGAGCTGTATATTGTCACCCTGCTTATTTAATTTTACGCAAAGAACATCATGTCAAATGCTGGGCTGGATGAATCACAAGCTGGAATCAAGATTGCCAGGAGAAATACCAGCGGCCTCGGATTTGTAGATGATACCACACTAATGGCAGAAAGTGAAGAGAAATTAAAGAACCTCTTTAAATTAAAGAACCTTTCACCCTCTTGATAAAGGTGAAAGAGGAGAGTGAAAAAGATGGCGTAAAACTCAATATTCAGAAAGCTGAGATCATGGCATTTGGTCCCATCACTTCATGGTAAATAGAAGGGGAAAAAATAGAAGCAGTGACAGATTTTATTTTCTTGGGCTCCAAAATCACTGCAGACAGTGACTGCAGCCACAAAATTAAAAGACGCTTGCTCCTTGGAAGGAAAGCTATGACAAATCTAGAAAGTATATTAAAAGCAGAGACATCAATTTGCTGACAAATGTCCAAATAATCAAAGCTATGATTTTTCCAGTAGTCATACATGGATGTGAGAATTGGACCATAAAGAAGGTTAAGTGCTAAATAATTGATGCTTTTGAATTGTGGTGCTGGAGAACACTCTTGAGTGTCCCTCAGACAGCAAGGAGATCAAACCAGTCAATCCTAAAGGAATCAAATCTGAATATTCATTGGAAGGACTGATGCTGAAGCTGAAGCTCATATATATATATATATGTATATGTATATATATATATGTATATGTTATATATATATATATATATATATATCTGGTATATTTATCCACTCACTGGATAAAACCCCAATGCTGAGAAAGATTGAAGGCAGGAAGAGAAGGGGGCAGCAGAAGATAAGCCAGTTAGATAGTAGCATCATGGACTCAATGGACATGAATTTGGGCAAACTCTCAGAGATACTGAAGGACAGGGAAGCCTGACATCTGCAATCCATGGGGTTGTAGAGTAGGCACAATTTAGTAACTAAATAACAAATTCATAATTTCTATCCTAGTTTTGAGTAGACACCAGTCATGAGGCAATATACCTATTGGTTTAAAGTGTAGTTATGCTCTGGAGACAAATTTAGGTTTCAAGTGTCAATGTTACTTTTACTAACAGCTGGCCTTGGTGTAGGGTGGGGATATTGCTTTACCTCAACCCTAGATCTCTTTTTCTCTCACCTAATTATGATTACAGTGAAAAATAAATATAATGTAAGAGCCTACAACTATGCCTGATATTGATAAATGCACATTCTGTTCCCTTTATTCAACAAAAAGATGCTGATAAAGTGTGCTTGTGTATTTCAGTGGAGATGTATTCGGAGATTCTGTAAAGGTATGATTATAAAACACATAAACATTCCTTTTGTTTTGTTTTCTTTGTGGTAAGAACACTTAACGTGAGATCTGTCCTCTTAACATTTTGAAGCGCACAGCAGCGTATTGTTAACTATGAACATGATACTGTGCAGCAAATTTCTAGAATGTATTCATTTAGCACAACTGAAACCTCATATCTATTGAAAAACAGCTCCCCATTTTCCCTGTACACCAGCCCTGTTGGCCACTGTTGTATTTCTACTTGTTAGAATTTGACTTTGATACCTCATATAAGAAGAATCATGCAATATTTGTCCTTCTGACTTATTTCACTTAGCATGATCTCTAGTTTCAGGCACGTTTTCACATATAGCAAAATTTCTTTCATCAGGCTAATATTTCATTGTAGTATATGCCAAATTTTTTTATCCATTCATCATTTGATGGACCCTTGGGTTATTTCCATATATCAGCTATCTTGAATAGTGCTACAGTGAACATGGGAGAGCTAATATCTTTTTGAGATACTGATTTCAGTTCTTTTGAATATATATTCAGAAGTGGGGATACTAAATTTGACAGTAGTTCCATTTTTAATTCTTAGGAATATCTGTACTTCCATAGCTGCTGTGCATTTTATATTTCTACTTCCATAGCTGCTTTGCATTTTATATTCCTGCCAATAGTATACAAGATATTTTTTATTTTTTTCTCCCAAGCCTGAAACCCTCTCCTACCTCCCACCCCGTATCATCTCTCTGGATCATCCCCGTGCACCAGCCCCAAGCATCCTGTATCCTGTATCGAACATAGACTGGTGCTTCGTTTCTTACATGATGATATACATTTCAATGCCATTCTCCCAAATCATTCCACCCTCTCCCTCTCTCTCAGAGGCCAAAAGTCCATTCTATACATCTGTGTCTCTTTTGTTGTCTCACATACAGGGTCATCATTACTGTCTTTCTAAATTCCATATATATGTGTCAGTATGCTGTATTGGTGTTTTTCTTTCTGGCTTACTTCACTCTGTATAATCGGCTCCAGTTTTCCATAAGCTTGCCAACACTTGTTCTGTCTCTCCTTTTTAATAATAGCTATACTAACAGGTGTAAGGTGACATCTCATTGTGGCTTTGATTTGCATTTTCTGGATAATGGCATTAAGCAATTTTTACATGCATGTTGGCTCTTTGTATGTCTTCTTTGGAGAAATGTCTGTTCAAGTCCTTTGCCCATTTTTAATAGAATAGTTTGTATTTTTGCTCTTGAGTTAGTACTGGATATATTTATTGCCTTGATTGTGGTGATAATATTGTGAGTGTTTACATATACCCAACTCATCAAATCATACACATTAAATATATGCAATTCTTTGTATAAAATTATGCTTAAATAAAACCACTTAAAAATAAAATAGGTACACATTTCTCTCTTGTGTGTGTTAGTAAGGAGTAATATGAAAGATTGGAAGTAACCTAGATAATTCCAGAAAAGAACAGAAAAAAAAAAAAGATTAACAGCAACAGTCATATTAAATGCTTAGGTGGAGAAAGTCTAACAGAGATTCACAGGTTAGTCACAAGTCCCCAAACACAATGAAAATTTAGTGCAGAAGATTGATCCCCTTTGTTTTGGGAGTTAAAGTCTTTGGATGACCTTAGTGGGGACCATAAGGGAGGCTGAGTGCCAAAGAACTGATGGTTTCAAACTGTGCTGCTGGAGAAGCCTCTTGAGAGTCCCTTGGACAGCAAGGAGATCAAACTAGTTGATCCTAAAGGAAATCAACCTTGAATATCCATTGGAAGGACTGATGCTGAAGCTGAAGCTCCAAGAATTTGCACACCTGATGCAAAGAGCCAACTGATTGAAAAAGACCCTGATTCTGGGAAAGATTGAGGGCAGGAGGAGAAGGTGGTGGCAGAGAATGAGATGGTTGGTTGTTATCATCAACTCAATGGACATAAGTTTGAGAAGTCTGAGCAAACTCCAAGAGATAGTGAATGACAGGGATGCCTGGCATGCTGCAGTCTATGGGTCACAGAGAACTGGACATAACTGAGCTACTGAACAAGTGTGGCAGAGCTGCTCACCAAAATCAATGTTCTTTCGTTCTTCCTGGATATTCAAAACGACTTCATCTCCCAGTCCTTCAAGACTCAGTGAAAATAAGATACACCATTTCTAGGTGTGGACCCAAAACCCTCTCAGCTACCCCTGCATATATTTTGCCCCTTTTAGTTGACTAGAAAGAAGTTAATTTTCAGAGGAACCTTGGAAACCACTCAGTGAAAGTAGCAGAAACATCCGAACAACTGTGTGGAAGAGGGCTATAATGCCAATTTGTTTCTGTATTGATTATTGGTAAATGATTAAATGTGTACTTCTATTGAGTTTGAGACATAAATTTGTTTGTTGCAGTAGCTGATGTTACCATACTAGTGAGTGAAAGTGAAGTCACTCAGTCGTGTCCGACTCTTCACGACCCCGTGGACTGTAGCCTACCAGGCTTCTCTGTCCATGGGATTCTCTAGGCAAGAATACTGGAGTGGGTTACTATTTCCTTCTCCAGGGGATCTTCCTGACCCAGGCATCGAACCCGGGTCTCCCGCATCAGAGGCAGATGCTTTAATCTCTGAGCCACCAGGGAAGCCCAAATTATAGTTATTAATTACAATGATATGGTGATGGATATATTGAAAGTTACAGGACACTGAAGTAGGAAATCTGCTGTTCATTTTTGTGGGCCTACACAGGAGGAGGAGGCATGGAGAGAGGAGTTGAAAGAGGTAAAGGGATGGAAAGAAATTGAAGACTGTAACTCTGGGTTGTGTCTAAGTCAGATTGTCAACTTTGACATTGAATCTTAGGCAGGGTGCAAGCGGTTAGATGTTCTCTGAGAGCCAGATTAAAGTGAAAGCGCTGTGGAAGCCTATTGCAGGACTCATGAGAAGCAGACTCACACAGACATTAAGTTCAGGGTGTTTATCAGAGCCCACTTTCAGGATCAGCACCTATAGTGAAGGGGAGAAAGTAGGACTGAGCTGGGGAGAAACTGGACTGTGATATAGTTTCAACAAAAGCTCAGTCAATCCCATAGAGAGCTCTGAAGCTGGGATGACCTTTGAGAGTTTTTCAAGTTGGAATGAGTTGGTTCAGCTTTTATACCGGCAGAATAACCTATCATTAGATTCTGGTTACAAGGCAGCTCTCTTTAGCCAAAGGAAATCCCCAGAGAAAGCAGCCAGCTGAGGACTGTGCTGTTGATCGGGCCGCTTAGGTAATACCTTCTCTGACATCACAAACCTCTTATCTCAGGTGATCAGGACCCAAATTTAATTGATTAATTGAAAACACATTGATTTACAAAAGAACTTATATTAAAATGTATATTTGACTATGTTGTTTTAGTTTAACATATAAATACACATTTATTCATCATTCTTTTGATATGAGGCCAAGGCCTTTACTTTCAATGCAGATCACTCGGTTGGTATTCAGAATCCTCTTTCCCGCTTTATCACTATTTTTATCTGGTTAGTTTTCATTAATACTCATATAAATTATATACATAAAATAACAAGTAAACTAGCATTATCAAATTTGGGATGAAATATGACTGATTTTGGGGGAAGCAGATGGTTCAAATTGGAGGAAGTGAAGTTCTTGAAAGAGACCTACCAGCTGCAAATGTTTGAGAAATATATCACCAGCCTCTGTTTTACTAGATAAATAGCAATCACTTTGGGACAGGCTATATAAGCTCCCACTCCAGTTCTCATTGGCTGTCCCTATTTTTTATCAACTCTCTTGAGGCATGATTGAAAAATTAAAATTATATATTTTAAGTTGTACAGCATGATGTTTTTGATATACATGTATATTGTGAAATAATTACCACAATCAAGCTATTTAACATAAACGTCACCTCGTATTGTTATATTTTTGTGTGTGATGAGAACATTTGGAAACTAGTCTTTTAGCAATTTCAAGTGTACAATACATTATTATTATATTCATCAAGCTATACATTAGGTCTCCAGAACTTATTCATTATGTAACAGAATTTTGCCCTCTCACCAACATCATATTTCCTCCACCCACTGAGTCTCTTGTTACTACCACCACTGTACTGTCAGTTTCTATGAGTTTGAATTTTTTTTTTTTTTGAGTCCACATATGTGAGATAAGGAAGTATTTGTCTTTTTGTGTCTGATTTAATTCACTTAGCATCAGTTCAGTTCAGTTCAGTTCAGTCGCTCAATTGTGCCGGACTCTTTGTGACCCCATGAATTGCAGCACGCCAGGCCTCCCTGTCCATCACCAACTCCCAGAGTTCACCCAAAGCCACGTCCATCAAGTCAGTGATACCATCCAGCTATTTCATCCTCTGTCCCCTTTTCCTCCTGCCCTCAATCCCTCCCAGCATCAGAGTCTTTTCCAATGAGTCAGCTCTTCACATGAGGTGGTCAAAGTACTGGAATTTCAGCTTTAGCATCATTCCTTCCAAAGAACACCCAGGACAGATCTCCTTTAGAATAGACTGGTTGGATCTCCTTGCAGTCCACGGGACTCTCAAGATTCTTCTCCATAGTGTTCTCTAAATTTATCCATGTTGTTGCAAAGGGTTGGGTTTCTTTTTTTCATAAGGCTAGATAATACTTCATTATATGTACTATATTTTCTTTATCCATTAGTCTGTTGATGGCACTTAGGTTGTTTCCATATTGTAGCTACTTTGTAAATAATGCTGCAATGAACATGAATGTGAAGATACCAGTTTGAGACAATTTGGTTTTATTCCCCTTGGATACATAGTCAGAAGTGGGATTCCTGGATAATATGATAGCTACATTTTAATTTTTTGAGGAACCTCCATGCTGCTTTCAACACTTGATGTTCTGATTTACATTCACATCAGCAGTAAACAAGGGTTCTCTTTTTCCTTACCTATACATGAACACTTATTTTTGATTTTGGTAGTAGCCATACAAACAGGTTGAGGTAATGTCTCATTGTGGTTTTGATTTGCATTTCTTTGATGATTAATGGTATTAAGCATCTTTCATATGCCTATTGGCTATTTATGTATCTTCTTTGTAAAAATTTTGATTCACATCCTTTGCTCATTTTTAAATTGACTTTTTTGTTGCTGTTGTTGTCATTTGCTATTGAGTTGTATGAACTCTTTATATATTTTGGATATTAGCCCCTGACAAGACATATGCTTTACAAATGTTATCTCCCATTTCTTGAGTTCTCCCTTCATTTTTTTTTTCTTGTTGGGTAGAAACTACTAAGTGTGACAGAGTCCCAGTTTGTTTTTACTTTTGTTGGTTGTGCTTTTGGTGTCAAATCCAAAAATCATTACTATGACCTATGTCCAGGAGCTTTCCCTTATATTTTTAGGAGATTTATGTCTATGTTTTCAGTCTTTAATACATTTTGAATTGATTTTGTGCATAGTATAAAATAAGCATCCTATTTTATTTTTTTGCATATGGATATCCAGCTTTCCCAATATCATTCATTAAAAGGCTATCCTATCTTTTTGTGTATTCTTGGTACCGTTGTCAAAGATTAGTTGAACATGTATGCTTGGTTTTATTTCTGAGCTCTCTATTCTGTCCCATTGGTCCAACTGTCTATTTTTAAACTGCTACCATATTGTTTTAATTTTTGTCAAATTAATAATTTGAACTGAGTAAGTGTAATGCCTTCAGTATTATTCTTACACAAGACTGCCTTAGCTATTTGGGTTCTTATGGTCTCCATGTAAATTGTTCTAGTTTTGTGAAAAATGCCATTGGAATTTTGGTAGAGATTGCCTTGAATCTATATACTGCCTTGAGAGGTATGTATATTTTAGCAATTTTAATACTTCTAATTCATGACCATGAAATATCTTTCCATTTACGTTTCTCTTTGGTTTATTTGTGCAACTGATTTTTATATTTCAATTTTATTTTGTGCTTTGATTTTTATTGAATTTACTTACTGATTTTACCAGGTTTTTTTTTTTCAGTGTGTGTGTGTGTGTGTGTGTGTTTGTTTTTGTTTTTGTTTTTTGTGGAGTCTTTAAAAGGTTTCTATATATATGTCCTCTATAGAGCAGGCCACTGGGTCTGCATCAGTGAAACACACTCCTCCAGTGAAAGTTGCTATCTTATGTAGAGGCTATTGGGCTCTTCAAAGAAAAGGCTGCTGGGATCCTCTGCAGAGCAGGTAACTGAGGACCATGTGGTACCTAGTGTGGTTGATACTGATGGTACTCACCCCTCTTTTTCCTAGCCAGCCCCAGACATCTCAGCGATCCACATCTCCCCAGAAACCCTATGAGTGTGGTTATTCTCCATTTTTTGCTCCATTGTATTGCTGCAGGTTCTTATCTGGCCTCTTGGACCCTCCCAGGGCCATCTTCCTTCATGAACTGCAGTTTGATCATTCCTCTATTGACCGAGGGGACAAAAGCTGGTATGTCCTACTCTATCATTTTGCTAATATCACTCCCAGATGATTCTTCATGATGCTGAATCTGCCTTGCTTCTAAAATGTAGCTGACTACAGGTAACATGATGGGAAATCAACTCCTTCCTGTCTGACCCATAAGTACCTGCAATGTCTCTTATTTGCATTTGGTGACATGACACCTTTTGTTCACTTAGCTTCACTAATGCAATACCTCATTCAAGAAGACAGAGGATGATCCAGTACAATCATCTCTACCTCTACACTGTGCTTTCCTCTCCATACTTATAAACAAAGCAGAACTAAACTTCAGACAGTTCTAAGTCACTTCATATCCAGTTAAACTATTTATTTCAGGACAGAGATTTCAAATTATAGTTCTGCTTATTGTTGGATAAGTTTGTTTTTAATTTTTCCACAGTTAATCTTAAAGTGCAAGATTCACTGACTTTGAACTATACTATATGATAAATTTAGAACTGTTTGATATTTGAAAATATAACTTTTAGGCATTATTTGTGAATCATTACACAAATATGGATGAATTTAGGAGTTAAAGTGAGTTACACTAATAAGATTTTAATTATCATAACCAGACATATTAATTCAGAAGTTATTGGTTTCTAGCTGTCAAGAAAAAAAAAAATCTGTCATATACAATGGAGGATTTTTAAAATTATTAATTAATTTCTCTTTTAGTAAAGATAGTCATTAGTCCAATTATAAATTCCCTTGATTCCAATGAAGTAGGATTAGATATGTTATACCTCCCTATTTTTATATAAAAACAGCTCTAATATATTAACACAGAAAAAATATAATACCTGAAACATGACAAAAGCAGATACAAGCCCTTTTTTTCTGTAATAGACTCCCACATTTATGGTGGTATCAAGATCAGTAAATTATTTTTAGAATGACTAGGAAATTTCTGTTATCTGGACCAAATTTGAGATTTCTTTGTTCTTAGAGCATTTCGCCATGTAAATGGGAGTGAGTCTTGCCATGGGTCTGAAAATGAAATTTTGTTCTCTTTGTTCTCTCTGCCTCTCCTCTGAATACTGAAATTTTGTGCAGAGAAAATTCCCTACTTTTTATATAAAGCTATATGCTAAATGATAGATCCACTATATTTTGTGTAGGTGTATGTTTTGAGGAACTTACAACTTCACAGCTTTTTGGCCTAATCATGAATGATTAAAATATAAACTATAAATCTTTGTGTTTTGCCTAACTTTGTAAGCTTAATAGGCTGTGATCACCTCTGATTTTCACTTCATGTTGTGTGTATTAACATTCTATGACTTCCTTGTTCCCTTGATTTTTAAAAGAAAAACAGCTTTTCTGGGGATATCTGATTATTATACTTACTGTGTTGAAATTTGCATATGTTTATTCACTTATTTACTTTTTAATTTATGAAGCATATGGTCATAAAAAGCAAGTCAGGAGGGAGATATAATTACACAGAAATAGTAGAGTGCTCTTTTATAGATTACCAAAAATAGGATAAATCAACATCAATCTCATAAGAAGCCAGCAGGTGGAATTCTTTTGTCTTCTCAGTGATCCTCTACTCCAAGATTTATGTGTCCAACAGTATATGGCATTGACTGTTTTGGATCTAGGGTAACACAAGATACAAGGTGTATAACAGAATATGTTCATGAATTTGCAGCAAGGATGAGTTAAGGGAAAACAAAACATAAGGACAAAGGGTGTCTTCTGAAGCTCAGTCTACTGAAGACTGATCTCATCTTTGCAGATTTACTAGAAGTGGTGATGAGGTCTCTTTTATTTTCAATCTAAATAAACATAAAGAATTTAAATTATGAAGAGGACTTAAATCAGGAGGTCAATTCCTTATTATTCTGAACTATTTTCTAATTGGTAAAGTGTTCTAGCTAACTTTACCAAATGATCTTTTGGCCATTTTTGTCTTCATCATCACCTTGATTAGATGGTTAGGAAAAGAAGAGATTATGACATCTGGCCTTTTCACTAGACGCTAATTAAATGTTCCATAGAGGAGAAGGGGTGAATCTTAATTAAAATGAGAATCAGGGATTCCTGGAATAATTCCCAACTCTGCTATTCTCTCTTCTATTATTCTCTCCATTCCCCTTGCCCCAATTTCTTAGCCTCAACCTTCCTGGTTTATCCTATTAGGAAATTGATTTCTCCTAAGAAGACTCAGTTTTGTTTTAAGACCAATCTGAACCTAAGCAGATAACATTCAAAGAGCCCCAGTCACATTTTACCTGATCCCTTCCTATGAAATTGAGAATGATTCATTGTCCTGGACTGTAGAACCTGGGATTCCTCTAGTTTTATATGTTTGGTACTTCTTTCACCCTTCTCTTGTATAACTCCCTTGCATCTTTGCAAGCAAGATTATAATACATTATCTTTTAGGGGAGCCACTTCTCCTATCCAGTGTCTCATCTTTGCCCTATGGCACTACATTTCTTTTCTAGCATACTACTCTCATTATGTTTTTATCATATACTTATTTGTCTCTCACCCAATACAATAACCTCATTAATTACAGTATTGGTCATATCTCTCTGTCTCCTGTGCTTGGCACAGAATAGGAATGAGATGCTTGTAAATGAATGACTGGTTGACTCAGTCTGAAATTGCCCTGGAGTCACAATTTTCTCACAAGACTTCCCAGGGGGCCTCTGTTTGGGTTCCTCCTTTCCTATCTTCATCTTATCAGACTTTTCCCGAAGCTTGGAGTGCTGGTTTCTGTGGCAGACTCCACGGACATGAGTTTGAGCAAGTTCCGGAAGTTGGTGATGGATATGGAACCCTGGTGTGCTACAGTCCATGGGATCACAAAAGTGTCAGACATGACTAAGTGACTGAACTGAATTGAAGTTAACAGATTGCCCAGAAGATAATTATCTCCCTGCTGAACTATATTAGTGTACTCAGGACCCACAATTATTGAGCTTCCTGCACAGATTCAGCCCTCGGAGTTGCCCCATTGGAACTAAACTTGCTTTGCCTTTAGACATGGCATCAGGCATGATTTGGATCCCATGCCATCTCACTGACTGTTCTATCCTGGTTGGAAGCTGCTCTCTCTAAGATGCCGGTAGAGCTGATGTTCTAACAGGAGAGATGAGGAAATCAACATTTATGAAGGATTTCTTTTAGTCAGGTGTTTTTCTTATTTTATTATTACACAGTTCTCACATAACTTTATTGATGAGAAAACTAAAGCTCAAAGAGATGAACTAGTTTGCACCAAATGACATAGCTGTTAAGTATCAAAAGTGCAAATTCTAACCCAGGCTATCTGCTCTAAAAACTGAGCTCTTAATTTTCTATACAGCCAAAGAGAGAGGACTTTGGGAAATATTGTCTCAGGGAAACTAATAAGAAAAAGGTGTATATTCTTCAGTATTTCTACTTCTAAATTTGGCTCTTTTAAAAAAAATTATTTTCAGAATTCCTCACAAATGAGGTAAATTTTTGAAAATTATACTTCTATAGAATACATCATGAGAAACTTTGGGTTGGAAGAAACACAAGCTGGAATCAAGATTGCTGGGAAAAATATCAATAACCTCAGATATGCAGATGACACCACCCTTATGGCAGAAAGTGAAGAGGAACTAAGAAAGCCTCTTGATAAAAGTGAAAGTGGAGAGTGAAAAAGTTGGCTTAAAGCTCAACATTCAGAAAACGAAGATCATGGCATCTGGTCCCATCACTTCATGGGAAATAGATGGGGAAACAGTGGAAACAGTGTCAGACTTTATTTTGGGGGCTCCAAAATCACTGCAGATGGTGACTGCAGCCATGAAATTAAAAGACACTTACTCCTTGGAAGAAAAGTTATGACCAACCTAGATAGCATGTTCAAAAGCAGAGACATTACTTTGCCGACTAAGGTCCGTCTAGTCAAGGCTATGGTTTTTCTGTGGTCACGTATGGATGTGAGAGTTGGACTGTGAAGAAGGCTGAGCACTAAAGAATTGATGCTTTTGAACTGTGGTGTTGGAAAAGACTCTTGAGAGTCCCTTGGACTGCAAGGAGGTCCTGCAGTCCATTCTGAAGGAGATCAGCCCTGGGATTTCTTTGGAAGGAATGATGCTAAAGCTGAAACTCCAGTACTTTGGCCACCTCATGCGAAGAGTTGACTCATTGGAAAAGACTCTGATGCTGGGAGGGATTGGGGGCAGGAGGAGAAGGGGACGACCGAGGTTGAGATGGCTGGATGGCATCACGGACTCGATGGACATGAGTCTGAGTGAACTCTGGGAGATGGTGATGAACAGGGAGGCCTGGTGTGCTGCGACTCATGGGGTCGCAAAGAGTCGGACACGACTGAGTGACTAAACTGAACTGAACTGATCATCCTTTAACTTTTATTTTTAACTCAGTTAAAAAGAACATTTTGTTAAAAATATTTTCAACAGAGAACATGTTGCTTTTTAGTCATTTTTAAAATCTCATTTGTTTCTGTATCTTTTGCTTCCAGCTGCTATCTGGGAACCTAAAGATTTCTGTTTCCACATGTTGCTTTCTTCTTTTTCAGGAAAGCTTCTATTATTGCTCTGCTTAAAGATTGGACCAGTCAGTTTATTTCATATCTTTACTGGCTACATAATTTGCAGATCTCAACAAAAAATATATGAAGTCCCTCTTTCGTTTGTTTTTTTTTCATTTTTTTTTACAGGATAGAGTTTTTTTTTTTTTTAATACTTTATTCTACATTACAATACTGTATTGGTTTTAAAAATAGGGATTCATTTCAGGATAGCAGCAGCAGATCATTAAAATGAGTGTGGAGATTATTTTAAGTGTGGAATCCTGTGTGACTGCATAGGTTCACAGCATGATTTGGCCTCACTTCTCATACAATTTATAAATGTTGCTGAAAATATTTCAGCAGGAAAATTATCAAAATTATAATTAAATGGAAGACTGACAGTAGAAAATTACATGTAAAAATGTTTCTGTTCTTAGTTTGATTAGAATTGAGAGGGGGAAAGCATACTTGGTTAATAATAATGATACTCCACAGCCTCTTAAGCTATATGTTGTCGTTTGCTAGAGCTTAAGAAAATTATTTGGGTTATTCATAGTTTATACTTAAGAAATTGGACAAGGGAAATAAAAGCAATTGGAAATTTGTGTTTTAGGTCTCTACCTCATTGCTTGTTCAATCAGAAAAGAGTTACCAATGTCTTTTACTAAACCTCCACTAACTGTGACCAAAACACAAGCATATGGAAATATATTTCTGGAAAGAAGCCACAACTCATTGAAATATCTCTCCATATGAATGCTGCATAGTCCATGATTTGCATACAGAGTGTTTATAGAAAGAAATTAGGTTTTGTCTTGATTTAGTCATGGGGATTTGTGACATAGTGAAAGAGAGCTCGTAACAGCAATTTTACAAGTAAGGTAACTTTAGAGAGGAAAAAGAAATCAGAGGCAGTGAAGACTCTGTTATTGGCCTAGTTTAAATCTGATTTCTAAGCTGATATTTAAAAAAACATTGTATATATTCAGCCCAGCAAAGAATCACTAGAGAATGAATAATGTATTTATTATATATTTCAAATGTATCAAGTATTCCCAAACAAAAATATATTATTTTTGCATACTTCAGTTAACAGATGCCTACATTTGTTTATTGCAATGTTAGTAAACTGGACTGAGACTTGATTGGTAAATACTGTAGCTTTGATTTTTCTCAGTGTATTTTTGACAAATAAGACCGAATTTTAGTTTCTTTTTTTTTAATTGGATCTGTAAGAAAACAAGATAGCTTGCCCCATTATTATTGCTTTCCTAGAGGCAATTTTGCAGCTATGATTATAAATAAATTTCTATTATAAAGTCTTATTTCCCAAAAGACAGGAAAAAAATTCATCATTGGTTCTCCCTTGTGAAAGTTTCATAGTTTCTGGCAATGTGTAAACCTTGAGTTCATGTTCCCTGTTAGAGTTTTAAAAGCTTATCTTGGCTTACAGAACTTTTGTTATTCTACAGATTTTTCTTCAAGGATGTTTATAGTGTAGAAGATGTAAAAATTGACTAGGGAAAAACAATTCAAGTCAGTAAATGGTTATTGAGCATTTATACACAAGAATGTAGACTAGTTGTGGTAAAAATTGACAGAAGTATAAAATGTATCTTTAAGTATCATACTAGGAGCTTGCAATCTAGTAAAGAAATAAAAAATTGGAATACAATAGTGTACATTCATTCTTTCTTCCACTCAATTATCCAATTACTATCTATTAAGGAAGTAATAGATTCCAAGGTCTGTATTTGACATGTAATTTAATGATGTGTAAAACCTAGCCTCACAGAGCTTGCAGTCTAGTGGAAAACAGGCAATCAAAAAAAATCACACAGTCTAGGTTCGATGCAGGATACAGGATGCTTGGGGCTGGTGCACTGGGATGACCCAGAGAGATGGTATAGAGAGGGAGGTAGGAGGGGGTTCAGGATTGGGAACTCATGTACTGTGGTGGATTCATGTTAATGTATGGCAAAACCAATACAGTACTGTAAAGTAAAATTTAAAAAAAAAAAAAAAGGAAAAAAAGTCACACAAACAAAATTGCCTCTGTGAGAAGAGCTGTGAAGGTCAGCCTGGATCTCTATCTAAAAGAGGTTAATTTGATCCCCCTCCTTCTGTCCTTTCCCCCTCAGCCTTTTCTGACAAGAAAGACTGAGTGAGCCTTTTAAAATTTATTTCATTTAGAATTTCAAAAACTATAACGTTCACCGTTTTCTTATTTGTTGTTTTTCAACTTTAAGTTCCTTAGACATACCAGGCATGCACTGCCTCAGGTCCTTTGCACTGCTCTGTCAGGTCTAAATCGCTTTTTAAAAAATTTTTTTAACTAACCGAATAATTTACTCCCTATCTTCTTAAAATCCTAGTTCAAATGTAATTTTCTCAATAAAGTTTACCCAGATTATGTGTTTTTTCAAAGCTCTGGCACTCCTTATTTACTCCTTCTTTATTTCTTTCCAGCACTGATCACTATATAATAGCCTATCGTTTATCTACTTTGCTTTACCAAATGTCTCCTATGCTAAATTATAAGCTCAACAAAGACATAGCCTTTGTAGCTATTCATTTTCTCTCTATTGTCCTCAATTCCGAGCACAAGGCCCGCCTGGCTTATAGGAGACATACAATTAGCATTTCCTAAACGAATATGCCCATAGTCAATTGACATTAGGAGAGAATCTCTGAGGAACTGATGATTTGGCTTATAACCCAAGACCTCAGCAAATGTTTAGCAAGTTGTTGTTCAACACTCAGTAATGTCCAGCTCTTTGCAACTCTGTGGACTGCAGTAGGCCAGACTTCCCTGACCTTCACTATCTCCCAGAGTTTGCCCAAACTCATGTCCATTGAGTCGACGATGCCATCCAACTTGTTTCATCCTCTGTCATCCCCTGTCATCCCCTTCTTCTCATGCTCTCAATCTTTCCCAGAATCAGGGTCTTTTCCATTGAGTCTCCTTAGCAAGTAAAGAGAAGAAATAAACCTGACAGTAGCAGTAGTAGCAATAATGGCTACTTTAAGTGTTCAGTTCAACTCAGTTCAGTCGCTCAGTCGTGTCCAACTTTTTGTGACCCCATGGACTGCAGGATGCCAAAACTCCCTGTCCATCACCAACTCCCGGAGTTTACTCAAATTATTGTCGATTGAGTTGGTGATGCCATCCAACCATCTCATCTTCTGTCATCCCCTTCTCCTCCAGCCTTCAGTTTTTCCCAGCCTTAGAGTCTTTTCAAAGGAGTCAGTTCTTCACATCAGGTGGCCAAAGTATTGGAGTTTCAGCTTCAGTATCAGTCCTTTTAATGAATATTCTGGACTGATTTCCTTTAGGATGGACTGGTTGAATCTCCTTGCTGTCCAAGGGACTCTCAAGAGTCTTACCCAACACCACAGTTCAAAAGCATCAATTCTTCTGAGCTTAGCTTTCTTTATAGTTCAACTTTCACATCCATACATGACTACTGGAAAAACCATAGCTTTGACTAGGAGGACCTTTGTTGGCAAAGTAATGTTTCTGCTTTTGAATATGCTGTCTAGGTGGGTCATAACTTTTCTTCCAAAGACCAATCATCTTTTAATTTCATGGCTGCAGCCACCATCTGAAGTGATTTTGGAGCCCCAAAAGAAAATGTCTGCCACTGTTTCCCCATCAATTTGCCATGAAGTGATGGGACCAGATGTCATGATCTTAGTTTTCTAATGTTGAGCTTTAAACCAACTTTTTCACTCTTTTCTTTCACTTTCATCAAGAGTCTCTTTAGTTCTTCTTTGCTTTCTGCCATAAGGGTGGTGTCATCTGCATTTCTGAGGTTATTGATATTTCTCCTGGCAATCTTGATTCCAGCTTGTGCTTCATCCAGTCCAGCAATTCTCATCACGTACTTAATCTGCATTTAAGTTAAATAAGTAGGGTGACAATATACGGCCTTGACATACTCCTTTCCCAATTGGGAACCAGTCTGTTGTTCCAGGCCCAGTTCCAGCTGTTGCTTCTTGACCTGCATGCATATTTTTAAGGAGGCAGGTCAGGTGGTCTGGTATTCCCATCTCTTTCAGAATTTCCTGCAGTCTGTTGTGATCCACACAAGCAAAGGTTTTGGCATAGTCAATAAAGCAGAAATAGATGTTTTTTCTAGAACTCTCTTGCTTTTTTGATGAACCAACGAATGCTGGCAATTTGATCTCTGGTTCCTCTGCCTTTTCTAAAACTATCTTGAACATCTGGAAGTTTACAGTTCACATACTATTGAAGCCTAACTTGGATAATTTTGAGCATTACTTTACTAACGTATGAGATGAGTGAAATTGTGTGGAAGTTTGAGCATTCTTTGGCATTGCCTTTCTCTGGGAATAGAATGAAAACTGACCTTTTCCAGTCCTGTGGCCACCGCTGAGTTTTCCAAATTTGCTGACATATTGAGGGCAGCACTTTCATAGCATCATCTTTTAGGACTTGAAATAGATGGAATTCCATCACCTCCACTAACTTTGCTCGTAGTAATGCTTCCTAAGGCCCACTTGACTTTGCATTCCAGGATGTCTGACTCTAGGTGAATGATCACACCATTGTGATTATCTAGGTCAGGAAATTTTTTTGTGTGTAGTTTCTCTGTGTATTTTTGCCACCTCTTAATATCCTCCGTTTCTATTAGGTTCATACTATTTCTGTCCTTCTTTGTGCCCATCTTTGCATGAAAAGTTCCCCTTGGTATCTCTAATTTTCTTGAAGAGATCTCTAGTCTCCCCTTCTATTATTTTCCTCTATTTCTTTGCATTGATCAGTGAGGAAGTCTTTCTTATTTCTGCTTGCTGCTCTTTGGAACTCTGCATTCAAATGCGTATATCTTTCATTTTCTCCTTTGCCTTTCACTTCTCTTCTTTTCTCAACTATTTGTAAGGCCTCCTCAGACAACCATTTTGCCTTTTGCATTTCTTTTTCTTGGAGATAGTCTTGATCACTGCCTCCTGTGCAGTGTCATGAACCTCTGTCCATAGTTTTTCAGGCACTCTGTCTATCAGATCTAATCCCTTGAATCTATTTGTCACTTCTACTGTATAGTCAGAAAGGATTTGAGTTAGGTCATACCTGAATAGTCTAGTGGTTTTCCCTATTTTCTTCAATTTAACTCTGAAATTGGCAATAATTCTTGATCTGAGTTCTGGATCTGAGACACAATCAGCTCCCGGTCTTGTTTTTGCTGACTGTTTATAGCTTCTCCATCTTTGGCTGCAAACAATATTGTCAATCTGATTTTGGTATGGACCATCTGGTGATGTCTGTGTGTAGAGTCTTCTCTTGTGTTGTTGGAAGAGAGTGTTTTCTATGACCAGTGCATTCTCTTGGCGAAACTCTGTTAGCCTTTGCCTTGCTTCATTCTATACTCCAAGGCCACATTTGCCCATTACTCCAGGTATTTCTTGACTTCCTACTTTCAGTGTTACATATATTAACTCTTAATCCTTTAAAAAGCCCTTCAAAATAGGCAAACTCATTTCCACGTTACAGATGAGAAACAAAGAGATCTTTCCAGGAAGAGGAAATCATATATATTAAAACTGTCTGACTATAGGACAAGACCATAATGTGTGTGGATGGAGATAAGAGACCTAGGAGATGGGTAGAAAATGGAAAACAAGGAGAAAAAGGTTAGGGGTCAGGTGCCCAATAGACTTATTTGTAGAGTGATATTATATTCCTGATTCTTCAGGAAAATCCCTGATCATATTGTTGACCTAAGCTCCCTTTATTCTTTAAGCGAATACCTCTTTTACTCTCAAAATCTCCCTGGGTTGGATGATAAACTGTGTTAAGGAGTTTTCTCTCTCCTCTCCAAAAAGCAATGAAAAGCCTTTGAGAAGTGGTAATATGATCAGCAGAGAAGGCAATGGCAACCCACTCTGGTATTCTTGCCTAGAAAATCCCATTGACAGAGGGGCCTGGTAGGCTGTAGTCCATGGGGTCGCTAGGAGTCAGACATGACTGAGCGACTTCACTTTCACTTTTAACTTTCATGCACTGGAGAAGGAAATGGCAGCCCACTCCAGTGTTCTTGCCTGGAAAATCCCAGGGTCGAGGATCCTGATGGGCTGCCATCTATGGGGTCACACAGAGCCAGACACAACTGAAGTGACTTAGCAGCAGCAGCAGCAACATGATGAGACTTGCATTCTGATAGAATAATTCTAGGTACAATGTTTAAAATCAACTGAATTTGAAGAATTTATGCAAGCAAATGTATTTGGAGTCAATAGTCTATAATGATTACTTGAGTATGGGTGGTATTATTAGACATGCAGAGGTAAGAGCAGATTTGCAACATATTTAGAGGGTAAAATTAATTAATGTGCTGATGGATTATGTATGAGGGGGTACAGGAGACGATGGTGTCCACAAAAACTCACAGGTTTCTGGTGTCAGCAACTGGATAAAGGATTTCCAGTTCATTGTGATGGGGAACAATCGGGGAGTATTATGTGTGTGTATAGAATTGGAAGTGGAGGGTTGAAGATCCATACATGTGAAAAGTTTAAATGTCAATTACATGATAAATGATCAAATAAGATGTCTAGTCAGTAGGTGGTTTTTCTTTGTTTGGATATGCCACAGTGTTGTCTACCTATTGACAGACATCTGAGTTGTTTCCAGTTTTTAGGAATTTCAAGTAAAGCTACATGGAGATTTCTGTATACGTCTTCATATGGACATGTGCTTTTCTTTATTTTGAACAAATCTTAAGAGTAGAAAAGCTGGATCATTTGGTAGGTTTATGTATAATTTTTTAAGAAGCTAACAAACTGTTTCAGTTCAGTTCAGTTCAGTCGCTCAGTTCTGACTCTTTGCAACCCCATGAACCACAGCCCACCAGGCCTCCCTTTCCATCACCAACTCCCAGAGTCTACCCAAACCCATGTCCATCAAGTCGGTAATGCCATCCAACCATCTCATCTTCTGTCCTCCTGCCCTCAGTCTTTCCCAGCATCAGGGTCTTTTCATATAATCAGCTCTTCGCATCAGGTGGCCAAAGTATTGGAGTTTCAGCTTCAACATCAGTCCTTCAAATGAACACCCGGGACTGATCTCCTTTAGTATGGACTGATTGGATCTCCTTAGTGTCCAAGGGACTCTCAAGAGTCTTCTCCAACACCACAGTTCAAAAGCATCAATTCTTCTCTGCTCAGCTTTCTTTATAGTCCAACTCTCACATCCATACATGACTACTGGAAAAAATAGCCTTGATTAGACAGACCTTTGTTGGCAAAATAATGTCTCTGCTTTTTAATATGCTGTCTAGGTTGGTCAGAACTTTCCTTCTAAGGAGTGAGCATCTTTTAATTTCATGGCTGCAATCACCATCTGCAGTGATTTTGGAGCCCAGAAAAATAAAGTCAGCCACTGTTTCCACTATTACCCCATTTGCTTGCCATGAAGTAGAACTGTTTCCTTATTGCCAAATTCAGACTTAAACTGAATAAAATAGGGAAAACCATGAGATCATTCAGGCATGACCTAAATCAAATCCTTAACAGTTATACAGAGGAAGTGAGAAATAGATTCACAGGATTAGATCTGATAGACAGAGTGCCTGATGAACTATGGAAGGAGGTTCGTGACACTGTACAGAAGGATCAAGACCATCCCCAAGAAAAAGAAATGCAAAAAAGCAAACTGGCTCTCTGAGGCGGCCCTACAAATAGCTGTGAAAAGAAGAGAAGCAAAAGGCAAAGGAGAAAAGGAAAGTTATACCCATTTGAATGCAGAGTTCCAAAGAATAGCAAGGAGAGAAAAGAAAGCCTTCCTCAGTGATCAGTGCAAAGAAATAAAGGAAATAGAATGGGAAAGACTAGAGATAGCTTCAAGAAAATTAGAGACACCAAGGCAATATTTCATGCAAAATGGGCTCAGTAAAAACAGAAATGACATGGACCTAACAGAAGCAGAAGATATTAAGAAGAGGTGGCAAGAGTACACGGAAGAACTATACGAAAAGATCTTCACTACCCAGATAATCTGTGTAAGGCTAATGTCCAGCTACTGAGAGAAGTCTCTTGTGAATTTTTTGCTCAATGCTCCCATGAATCAAGAGCATTTCCATTCTAGGTGATGAGCCTAGGCATTATCCCTGGACTTGTGTGAGCACTGGGCGTAATTATCACTAATCTTCATTGGTTCTTTTCCCATTCAGCGGTAGTTGCCTCACAAGAACACACTACTCAGTACTCAGATTTATCCTCTAAGGGAACCTTCTCCAGCTCTTTATATTTCTCCCTTTATTCAACTCTCTTGTTTCTGGTACTCTCTCTTATGACCTCTAGCTATCTTAGCTTCTCCAGACTACTCCTTGTTACTCCATATTGGATGCAAGAGAAAGTCTCTAAGAAGCTTTTTTTAAATACACATTTTTAGTATCTAGGAATTTTGATTCAGTAATTCTAAAAAAGATGTCTGTAATACATTCTTATAAAGCCTCAAGGTAATTCTAAAGATATTGGGATATGTAATCATTTGTCTCAGTGATGAATTCAATGAACCTGGAAGTCTAAAAAGATTTCAAGAAGTGTGTAGAATTTGAACTAGATTTTAAGAAATAGTAGAATTTGGCAAATGTATGTTCTATTGTTCAGTTACTATTGGATGATCAAATAAGTTTAAGGGATGAATGAATTGATTTATCTTCCCTTTTCCAGTTAGCAAACTTCAATTTCGGTTTCCAGGTACCTTCCTAGCTATAAGTTTCTCTGTCTTACAGAACTAATTTATAACTTCTTTTGTTTTAATAGCCTTTCTTTTGTTATATTAGTCCATGTATTATCGCATATCAAATCTATTTTTACTCTATCTTTATATCATAATCATTTTGTTTTGTTTCTTCCACTGATCGACCTATTCCTTTTGAAAAATTAATTTATTTTTGATCCCCAGAAACTAGCACAGTGCTTAGAAAACTTAGGTGCTCATAAATATTTGCTGATTTGAACTGTTGTTCCTCTTGATATTCAAAAGTGGCCTATTTAACTATTTTATATTAGATGTCAGTTGTGACCTGGATTTTTAGTAATGAATTGAGAGTCACAACCATATATGAGCTAACTTTTGCTGCACAAAAATTTATCTCAAAACTTTATGGCTTAAAAACAGTAAACATTTTTTATCTTGCCATTTTTGTAGCTCAGGAGTCTCAGGATAACTTATCTGGGTCCCCTGGCTTAGTATCTCTCACAAGGTTTCTAATGGGGCTGCAGTCTTCTTAAGGACTGAATGAAGAGTCCTCTTTTGTGCTCACTCTTGTAGCTGTTGGCAGGTTTTGGTCCTCTCTGCCTATTATCTAAAGACACCAGGACCTTACCATGTGATGCTATTCTTAGGAAAGCTCATAATGAGACATCTGGTTTCCATCAGAGAGAGTGATGGAGAGATCAAGTCCAAGAGTGTGGAGTGAGATGAAGTCGCAGTCTTTTTGTAACCTAATCTTGGAAGTGATATTCCATAACTTTTGTCATTTTCTGTTAATATTCATGAGAAATGTCATTCCGACATTCAAGGGAACTACTTAGCCTCATAGATAGCAATACCACTTACATTTTCTCAAAGATGATAACAAATGTACACGTAGATGGATTTATAGAGAGATTATAAATTATGTCTAGAAGAGAAGAGCTCTATTAACCCAGGAAACTTGGCATGATTCTATACTTATATTATTTAACCCTGTCTTTCTTAGAATCAAAGATGACTAGTAGGTAAACGTGGTGACAATTCTGTTTTCCCCAAACTAGCAACTCTTTTGTTGAACAGTTATTTCCAGTATGCACTTTCTGGATGTCTAGCATTCCAGAGGTACCTTGGAGCTTATTCAAGGAGAAAGGAAGGAGTTATAAGCTCATGCCTCCTACATCCAGGAGCCACTCAAGCCAATTCTATCATAGTACCCCTGCTGAGTATTTATGCTGAGTTCATTAAGTAAAAGTTTGAAAAGTGTTTGAAATGTTAGAGAAACGTAATGTTTTTTGGCTACAGCAGTATAATATATGTAGTGGTGGTGTAGTTTCTAAGTCATGTCCAACTTTTGCAACCCCATGGACTACAACCCTCCAGGCTCCTCTGTCCATGGGATTCTCCAGGCAAGAATACTGGGATGGGTTGCCATTTCCTTCTCCAGGGGATCTTCCCAAACAAGTAATCAAACCTGGGTCTCCTGCATTGCAGGAGGACTCCTACACTACAAGTGGATTCTTTACCAACTGAGCTTCGAGGAAAATCAATATATAATATATAGACTAGTCATTAGGTATGTGGTCTCTGGAAAAAACCTGCCTAGGTTTCTTTGTATCCAGGTTCTGCCATTTACTACCCACGTGAAACAGTTAGAAGTCTGGGCTTGAGTCTCACCCACAGTTATTTCTTAGCCCTTTTTGCATCTGAAGCTGACAGGCATACTTGGTATTGCACTTTTTTCATTTTCATTGTAGGCTTCAATTATTAGTCTCCCTGTGTTTATCTTAGTTTAATTTACTTTAATAGTTACCAACATTATTCCTTCTGCTTTCTGTCCTGATAATAGATCTCTGACTGAATGATGGATATTTTTGTAATAAACATATCTAGAAAGAAAATTATCTATAATTGATCTGTATACCAGTCAATACATACTGTTTCATAATCTGTTATGACTGGATTTACCAATATTATTGTGTCACTTATTCTAAGTTATTGCAGACCAACATTTTTAATTATGTTGTTAAATAAAGAGCCTATAGGATATAATTGATTACTTAAGTTAATATCTTGCAGTTCATCAAATAATATTTTCTGCCTTATTTAATGAGGAAGCTCAAAAGGAAAGCCCTAAACATTCTGTGTAGTGTGCTTGAAACAGGACTAACCCCTGAACCTGAGACTTCGCTGTTGTCTTTTTTGATTTTTAAATCCCTGCTGGTGGAAATAAATTGATCTTTGAAATATTTTTAGGATGATTCTTATTAATCATTTTTATCTAAGAGCCAAAATCTTTATGTGGTCCTTTTGAACTGTGGTGTTGGAGAAAACTCTTGAGAGTCCCTTGGACTGCAAGGTGATCCAACTAGTCCATCCTAAAGGAGATCAGTCCTGGATGTTCACTGGAAGGACTGATGCTGAAGCTGAAACTCCAATACTTTGGTCACCTCATGTGAAGAGTTGACTCACTGGAAAAGACCTTGATGCTGGGAAGGATTGAGGGCAGGAGGAAAAGGGGATGACAGAGGATGAGATGGCTGGATGGCATCTCCGACTTGATGGATATGAGTCTGGGTAAACTCCAGGAATTGGTGATGGACAGGGAGGTATGGCATGCTGCGATTCATGGGTTCGCAAAGAGTCAGATACAACTGAGTGACTGAACTGAATTGAACTGAACTGTGTTCTATTAGTTGACTGTAACTCACCTTCAAACTGTAATTTAGAAGTTTATTTTTCAAGTAGAGGCAAATTACATGATTTCAGTAGGTGTCTTGGGCTGGAGGACAGGTCATGAGAAAATTCTTTGTCAGGTTACAATGTCTAGGGTATAGGCAGTGTAAGGAAGATCATCCATGAGAGGGAGCCTAACTTGTACTACAATTTTCAAGTCTCTACAATTGCAGTATAGCCGAAAAATGCTGGACCTTTGGCAAGCTATAAAAATAAATCTCATAAGGAAGAAAAAAATTGTGGCTTTCGAAATGCATAGAAAATGATGTATTCATAACACAGTAAACATAGAAAGCCTGTTTTCTCAGCCAGGGATTTTAAAATAAGACCCTCACATAAGTAAATGCTGCAAAAAGAATATATATAAAAGAAAATAGCACAGCAAGGCGACGATTAGCTGGAAGGCTCAGAAAACTTAGCCTATCTTTTCTTTAAAATTTATCTTCCATGGGCTTCCTTAACAAGCATTCCTTTGTTCTTCTTTTCTTTCATGGATGACTCGTCTCTTTCCTTTGCTGGCTCCATTCTTTCCCACTTTTTAGCCATAAATATCCCTCAAACATCTCCTTTTACCTATGGAACTAGTGTTATCACCTAACTTCAATTATTACTTCTCTAAAATGATCCCACTTGTAGCTCCAGCCTTGACCTCACAGCTTCTCATCACTCTTCATCCACCAGCTTTTCTACTTACATTATTACAGTTTCCTAAGAAGCTATAGATTTACATAATCAGTGGAATTCTTTTACTTTATGTATATAAGTTGATATACCTTTAAGCTCTATTTCTACAACATAAGAATATGCAGTGTCCCTTTAATTTCTTTGATAATGTTATCTTGTGGAATCATTTTCTGAGTAATTTTCAGACCAGATTTAATTTTAACCTGAGATAATAAGAGAAAGATCACATAAGAGAACCTTATTTCTGTGACAGCCTGAAGAAACTATTTTCCAGTAAGTTTTTGTACTCAAATATTTAATTAGAGCTATGTCAGGTAAAATAAAAAGTCTTTACAAAAATATTCAGTTATTGTTTTAAATGAAAAACCTCTGTAACTATATGATAGAGAGTTCTCACTTAACAGTTGTAATGGGTGTAGAGAAGTCAGTATATATACAGTTAAAATTTTTACAGAAAATAGAGCATAAAATCAAAAGAAGTGCTTATTTTAAATCTAAAGCAATGTTATGTTCTAAAATGCTAGGTAATGAAGACTTAAATACAAATGCATAAGCAATTATTGGTATTTTTAATTGGCATAGCTTTTGATAGTTGTTTAAAAACTCAGGAATTATGTTTGCATTTTGATTGAGGATCAACCCCAACTGAAACAGCTGTGGTGTTGGATAAGCTCACAATGAATTGCTAAAGGGAACTAGAATAAACTAAATATGTTAAGTGATTAACCTGAGAGAAACTATGGGTGATGTTCCTACTTCTTAAATTCACAAATTAGACACAATTTTACCCTCATGCTTATTTCCCCTGATAGTCTTCCTCTTTTATAGTCATCATTTGGTAATAACTTCCATCATCTCTCCCCACCCCCCAATATACTGAGTCATGCAATTGTATCATCTTAATATCTCTAAAACCCATTCTCCATATCTTGGATACTACTACTACCTCATTTTTATCTGCTAGATCATTTTTATCCTTATCTCTTTCTTTTTAGCTGGCTGCTGAACGGTGCTAGCTGGTCACTCTGCTTCTAGTTTGCTCTCTCTTCAGTCTGTTTGCTATACTATTACCAGAAGGATCTTTTAAGGTGCAAATCAGAATATACTTTGCTCTTGCTGGAAATCTGTTGAAACCCTCCATGGAAAAAATTCAGGAAAAATTCTAAAATTCTTGTCACAGTATATATGACTCTTCAAGATCCCTAACATATAATGTCTAGTTAGAATAACTTTTATTTTTTTCAGTCATCTGCAAGCAATTACAAAGTCAAAATCATACTTATTGATATACTGGATACACAAATGTCCTTGAAAATCCTTGAAGAACATCAACCAAGGCTATGTTCTGCACAGAACTGTCTGAGGTGGCAAGCAATTATAGGCTGCCCCCAAACAATAGCACACGTAAGAAGAAAAACACTGTGGAGTAGTATGATTCTTTGTACTTCTATAGATTCGAGTTTAAATTTTGGTGCTTTTCCTTAAAACTGTGTAATTCTTAACCTTATTTGTCCTATTTTTAAAATGGGATTATTAGTAACAGTGGCAACCCACTCCAGTATTCTTGCCTGGAGAATCCCAGGGATGGGGGAGCCCAGTGGGTTACTGTCGCACAGAGTCAGACACAACTGAAGCAACTTAGCAGCAGCAGCAGCAGCCCTGAGACTGCTGTGAGAACTAAATGAGATATCCTTATTTAGCTCAGAGATGGGCTTCCATAGTGACTCAGTCATAAAGAATCTGCCTGCAATACAGGAGGCGCAGGTTCAATTCCTGGGTTGTGAAGATCCTCTGGAAAAGGAAATGGCAACCCACTCTAGTATTCTTGCCTGGGAAAGCCCATGGACAGAAGAGCCTGCTGGGCTACAGGCCATGGCGCGTGGCATTGCAAAAAAACAAACAGAACTGAGCAACTAAATAACAACATTCTCAAAGCACACATTCTAATGCTTCCTTCACATTACCAAAAATCAAAGGGCAAGTGATAAAAATGAAATCATTGAAATAAACCCAGAGTAAGTAATTGGGAAAGAGGGGAAATATATTACCAATCTGCTGCTGCTGCTCAGTAGCTCAGTTGTGCCCAGCTCTTTGCAACCCCATGGACTGTAGCCCAACAGGCTCCTCTCCCCATGAAATTTTCTAGGCAAGAATACTGGAATGCCATTTCCCTACTCCAGGGGATTTTCCTGACTCAGAGATCAAACCTGCATCTCCTGCAGTGGTAGGCAGATTCTTTACCACTGGGCTACCTGAGAAGCCACCATATAATCAAATTCTGAGTTGCTAAGTAAGGTAGCCCCCATATTGGAGTCCTTTGGGCAAAATACATGCATCTAGAGAGAGAAGTGCGTGTGTGTGTGTGTGTGTGTGTGTGTGTGTGTGTGTGTGTGTGTGTTGTAGAAACAGTACCAGTATTAGTAATAGCAGCAGCAGTAGCAATAGTGATAGATAGAATCAGCTAGAGAATGTTTAAGGCAAGATAGTTAATAACTTCCACTCAACACTTCCTCTTAGCTTACCAAGTTTTGTCCTAAATGATTTCCGTGCATTATCTTAGTTAATTCAAGGCAATTAAAGCAGACAAAGGAAATCGGGAGGCAATACAATGTTAGTAATAAAAAAGCAACACTGAAGAAATTCACTCAGTATTGTAAAGTTTAAAACAAATTAAAATAAAATAAGATTACATATACAAAAAATCTAAATAAATGCAGCAATACATTTTAAAAAAAAGAGAGAGAGAGATAAACAGAGAGTCACCTCTAGAGGACAATAAAAAGCTGACAGAGAGGTAGGGATTAAACTCAAAGATCATTATGTCAGTCAGTCTAAGGAAAGATAGGATCCTAAGGAGAAGACAAATAGTAAGAAATACTGGAGAAATATTAAAATAAGAAAAAGACCCAAGGATATACATTGGAATTGACAGTTGGGCGATCTTTGATGTCATTTTCTAAAGAAATTTCCCTGAAGTTTGGAAATTCTGGTCTGAAGCCAGACTACAGGTGGGCTGAGGAGTGATTAAGCGGTGAGAATATGTGAATAAAAGATGTAGACTACTCTTGAAAAAAAATGAAAAGTTTAGAAGAGAGGGTAATTGTTCAATGTGACAAAATTGGAATGGGTTATTGAAAGTTAAACGCAAGAGATGTAGGTTCTGTCCCGGGTCAGGAAGATCCCCTGGAGGAGGAAATGACAACCCAATCAGCATTGTTGTCTGGAAAATTCCATGGACAGAAAACCTTGTAGGCTATAGCCCATAATTCTTTGGTGTGGCAAAGAATTGGACGTGACTGAGTGACTGAGCACACATATTGAAAGTTAGAACTGGAACCATTAAAAAATTTCAAATCTAAATCAACTTGCATATTAAAATCTTTGGGGTCATTTTGATTTCCTGAAGCATAAACTTTCAAATACATTTTCTTCTAAAACTTTGTTAATATAAATTTTCTACTAAATGGAAGTGGGTATTATCCCAAAAGAGATTCATGATTCTGTTCTCTTTAAGTCTCAATAGTAAAGGTTAGATAAAGATATATAGAAGAGAAAACTGTGGCTTTAAGCAAACTATAAATCCTAAGGAAAACATCAATGTATAAAACACTTAAATTTAATTTTGGGAATTTCAGCTCTGATTGATTGCCATTTTATTCCATGTAGAATTTACCTTACTTTACTTTCTCTTCCATGAGACATTTAGCTCCTACTGATGTAGTCATTTTTTTCTTCTTCATCATTTTCAGTGATTTCCATAAGATGAAGTTCATAGTCGGAAGCCAGTTGGATGCAAGTCAATAAGTTAAAGTCATACTGTAGCAGAAACATTCAGCAAATAAGAACAATGAGGACATTTCTCTTGTGGGCATTACTTTTTAAATCTCTGGAATTTAAAATGATAGGTATAATTCTTCTAGTTAGAAGGACTAAATCCCAGTGTCTCAGGTGAAAAATCCTTCTTAATCTGGAATCAAAACTTCCTACACTTCATTGAGACAAGTTCAGAACATGATAAAAATAGCTTAATTAATTTTTGTATAACAGTGGTTTACACACAGTGATAATTAATGAAAAGATTAAGTTGTGAGGATAAATAATATAAGCATTTAAAGAAAGAAATGTTTAATACAGTAAAGTATTTGTGAAAGGTTATCAGAGGACCTGGGAACTGAGCTTGGCCTTGAGATTAGGTATACTACAGTCAGAGAAAGAAAACAGAAACTTTCTAGGAAGAAAGAGCAGAATGTTCAAACAAGTATTGAAATTACAACCTGGAAATTGTAGCGATTTTACTTGGATATTTTGAGAAGTCAACTAGCAAATGAAAATACTTTTAGTGAATAATGTATAGTAATTCTTTTCCTATCAAAACAAAGAGCTCCAACCCATTTTTGTGCTCATAAAACAATGGCTTTGTGACAGACACTTTGCCATACTTATTCATTTCATAAATAAAGAATACCCAAACATCAAGGATGTATATTGTCACCCTGCTTATTTAACTTATATGCAGAGTACATCATGAGAAATGCTGGGCTGGAAAAGCACAAGCTGAAATCAAGATTGCCAGAAGAAATACCAATAACCTCAGATATGCAGATGGCACCAACCTATGGCAGAAAGTGAAGAGGAACTAAAGAGCCTCTTGATGAAAGTAAAGAGGAGAGTGAAAAAGTTGGCTTAAAACTCAACATTTAAAGAATTAAGATCATGGCATCTGGTCCCATCACTTCATGGCAAATAGATGGGGAAACAGTGGAAACAGTGGTGGATGTTCTTTTGGGGGCTCCAAAATCCCTGCAGATGGTGATTGCAGCCATGAATTAAAAGACACTTACTCCTTGGAAGGAAAGTTCTGACCAACCTAGAGAGCATATTAAAAGCAGAGACATTACTTTGCCAACAAAGGTCTGTCTAGTCAAGGCTATTGTTTTTCCAGTAGTCATGTATGGATGTGAGAGTTGGACTATAAAAGCTGAGCACCAAAGAACTGATACTTTTGAACTGTGGTGTTGGAAAACTCTTGAGAGTCCCTTGGACTGCAAGGAAATCCAACCAGTCCATCCTAAAGAAGATAAAGCCTGAGTTTTCATTGGAAGGACTGATGTTGAAGCTGAAACTCCAACACTTTGGCCCCCAGATGCAAAGAGATGACTCCTTTGAAAAGACCCTGGTGCTTGGAAAGATTGAGGGCAGGAGGAGAAGGGGAAGACAGGATGAGATGGTTGGATGACATCACTGACTCAATGGACATGAGTTTGGGTGAACTCCAGGAGTTGGTGATGGAAAGGGAGGCCTAGTGTGCTGCAGTTCATGGAGTCTCAAAGGGTCGAACACGACTGAACTGAGCTGAATGTTTGAATCTTGGTTCTTTAATAATAATAATTATATATATATATATATATACTCATACATATGTATATCGTTTATACAAATCTAAGTATGATAAAGTTCTTTATTTCAAGAAGTGTAAAGATTATTAAGACATCCTTTCTGTTATAGGACTTTTTTCTAGTATACAGTTTCAGTAGTAGTTTTGTTATTATTTGGGGGAGAAAAATCAAAACTATGGATTTTCTCAAAATTATTTAATACAACATAATTTTATGGCCAGCAGAAAATTTAATTCAACATTGTATGTAAAAATGCCAGTGACAGTTCCTGGCATGGAGCAGGCACTTGGGATTTACTAATTCGGAGTAAAGGATCAATAAATAAATGTGTGTGTGTTGAACTGTTTAAAACTTTCTATCATATATTTGGGTCCTAAATTTTAATGTTTAAATTCCTTTATGACTAGTAGATATATATTCCTATTTTTTAACTAGAAATAACAGTCCAATTCAATAATTATCTGGGTGCCTATTATATATTAAGCATAGTGGTGAATAAAAGCAATTTAGCTTGGGACTTCTTGGGACTTCATGTAGTGGAAAGGAGATGAAATTGATCTACCCACTCTTTCAGGTTCTAGATTAGGGAAGCATGATTAAAATTATTTAATGGATATATGTTCCAGCCTAAGCATTAATATCAGTGCCTTTATCTTAACCACAATGACAAGCATATTTGTATATCATGATACATTGTATCCCTGTAAAATTGGTAGGAGATATACTCCTTATCATGATTTGAAATATCATAAGAACCAATAGATGCATTAAACGTATATAAATAGCCTGTGAAATTATTCAGATAATTCCAGTGTACATTGCTCTCAATGGTTAACTATTTTCTTGAATTTTAAAACAAACTTAAACCTACAGTTCAATAATGACTCTGTGTGGTTTCATTAAATCTTACATTCTGACAGTTTCTTAGAAGGCCAACACTTCATAATTAATGAATATTGAGCCAAAGATTGACCTTCTGAATAACTGGATAAGTGCAAACTTAGGGAAAAATTACATTGGACTAAGAGCCCTTATCTTTTAGAATGAAAGTAAGTTCTGGAACTATGCCTAAGAAATTGGGTCTGTATGTTAACATTTGAGAATCCTTTTTACAATAAAAAGTCATGCTATCTACTTTATTGTATGCTATGTTTAAAATAAGAGAATTTGTAAAAAGCTCTATTTACCTTGATCATATGTGACCTCCTTTAAATGTTCCCAAGATTGAACTCACAGGCATGTGAAGTATAAGATAGCAGAGATTTGATATAAACAGTTCCAGCATTCAGTTCCAAGCTGAATCTAACAAGCTTCTACTGACAGAAAGCTTCATTTTACCTGAGATTGATTCAGTTAGCTCATTTGCTTAAAGGTTAGTTTTAATGCAATCAAGGTCACAGGAAAGATCTGATGCAAAGAAACTTCAAACAAGCCAAAATTTGAATTCCAGTTCTGCTTCTTATTAATTGTATGACCTCAGATAGGTTAAACATCCTTTTTGAGGCTCAGTGTCTTTACCTTTAAAATGGGAGAGTGGAACCTATCTTTCTATGTTTTGGAGTGAGAGAGAGGCACGCCAGTTACCATTTATGCCCTCGACTTAGGATGAAGGCATAGAAGAGAAAAGAAGAGGTGTGGGAACAGGTGTTCCTTGAGCTCTTTGATCCCAGCTTCATGTTCTCTCTTCTAAGACTAACAGACTTTTGAAAATTTCCCCCAATGTGTATTATTTTACCAACTAAAGAACAGAGAGTACATTAGAAAAATTTACAGTGAAAAAGAACACATCTGGAGGAAATGACTTCAATCAGTTTTCTAGAGAAAAGAGGCTTGGAGATGAGTCTTTGGTAGAATAAATCTAAAGGGTCAGCAGATTTGTTGGCAGTCTGTGCCTTTCCATGAAGGCAGTTGATCCATAGCTCCTGCTAGTTTTTGTTTGTTTGATGTTTTAATCATTCATTCATTCAACAAATTTTTATTGAATGATTACTATTTTCATGGCAACATGCTAGGGTAGAATTATATAGATGAATTTGGTATACATTTTGTCCTTAAAGAATTTGGTCTTTGATAAGGGTGATAAGGCATGTATATAAATTTATAAATGTTTTAAATAGTATGAAAGATAGTTGAGTGAGATGTAAAGGAAGACAATTTTAGCAAATATTTTGGCAACAGATAGAGAGAAAGTAAAGAAATATTGGAGGAGATGACATTTACCATGGGTTTAAATATCTGTAGATTGGGTAGAAGGGAACTTCTGACTGAGGAAATAATGTGAACAGACTCAGAGAAGTGGGAAATGGAGTGCAGTTTGATTGTACAGTTGGGTTTATGAAACAGAGTCATGGAAAGTACATTTTAAAGGATACCATCAGATTGAGAGGACCTTGAATACCATAGTAAGGAGCTTGGCCTTTATTTTCTAGGCAAAAGCAAGCCATTGGAGATTTCAAAGAAGGGAGATGGAAAAATAGTGTGTTTTAGAATGATGACTCCTAAAGACAAGTTATATTAATACATTTTAATTGTAAAATGAATTTGTTGGACAGATGCCCCCAATGAATCTCCTAACCCAGCTCTTTCTTACCCAGGCTGCTGATGTGCTTCTGCAACACGGAGCTAATGTCAATGTTCAAGATGCTGTTTTTTCACTCCACTTCACATTGCAGCATACTATGGGCATGAACAGGTAGGTTAGTAAGTAAATGACGAGGTAAGTCCAAAGCCTGGGGCATCACTTAAGTGTTCCAGGGTTTTCTTAAGCTGTACTATATTCAAAGAAAGGCTACTTGAGATATCCTTTGAATCATTTTTGCCATCTTCTCATCAGTTCCACCCTTGGAAAGCTTTGTAGACCCACAGAAAAATAGCAGCTACCAAGTTATTCATTTTCACTGACGATTTTCATTCTTCCTCATTTTATCTCCCTAGATCTCTAGTATTACTCAGTTATGCAGCAGAATTACACCTTTGTAGAGGTCATGCTATTGCACTTCCTGAGGACCCCAAGTTGAAAATCAAACTTATTTTTGTCTCTGTGCTGTTCCAGTCATTGTGCCTTTATTTCTTTGCTGGCTGGCATATGCCTGGACACTCTCAAGCCTGTGAAGCGTGACCTCTAGCTAGGGAAGATTGCTCATTTCATTGATGTGCTGCTCAGAGCGCACTGGAGTGCACTGGAGAGCTGGGTACTGAAAATGCTTCTGAAAGTACAGGGTCCAAAGCTCAAGTGATGAAAAACTCCAGACTTCTTCTGATTTCAGGCACAGGCAGGATATATACAATGTACGTTGTTTGTTAAGTCATACTGTTTGGCGATTAACCTCGTCACCCAGCAGAAACATAAAGAGCTTCTCTGCGTGTTATGTGGAGTGTTAAATTTGTTTACTTTCCCTGAATATATAGTCACAGTATTATAAAATTATGCTAAAATGTGGATGGCCCTTTTATGATAAGGGACTCACTTTCTATGTGCAAAGACAGCACATAAGTAATTTATGGATGCTATTGTCACTTACTAAAATACGCTGACAGGGGAATGGCACATTTGGTTTATAAATGTGCCTGATGTGCCATGTTCCTTGGCCTTTGTTTATTTACTTATTTTTAAGTGGAAGAGTAGATGTTTTGTACCAAGAGCAATATTTCCTAGGTATATAATAACAGTGCTTAATAGACAATCGATTTCAACGATAGTTTAAATCTGTCCATGATAAAGTCACATAATCAGAATTTGTGGAGTCTGTACAAGTGGAAATATTTGCTTAGGAGTGCAAGGTTCCTGAAACTAAATGTCTACTACTGTTCAGCTTTCTCCTAAATTAAACATTGGTGTGCCCATTAGCCAACAAATGGATAAAACACACATTCTACATTGGTACTACCTCTTCTGATATCATTTATTGAGTACCAGGCACTTTTCTAAGTGTTTCATGTGTGATAATTTACTTAATCCTCATGACAACCCTATGAGGTATTCCCATCTTAGCGATGGAGAAACTGAATTTTGAAAAGGCCAAATCATTTACTCAAAGTGACATAACTAATAAATAGAAGCCTAATTTTAGAACCTTTCTTCTTTACCCACTGCACACAATAAGAAGTTCTCCCACATTCCACCAGCTATTTTTTCCACCTAGATTTCTATCAAATGTATGCCATATTCTTGTGAGGCTTCTGCCCAAGATATATTTATTTGCTGCCACAAAATAGTTTCTGAGCTTGAATTCACATTTATGCTGATGTGTCAGTGGTCAAGACTTGTTTTTAGAGATTTTTTTATATGGACCATTTTTAAAGTCTTTATTGAATTTATCTCAATACTGCTTCTGTTTTATGTTTCGGTTTTTTTGGCTGCAAGGCATGTGGGATCTTAGCTCCCTGACCAGGGATCATACCCACACCCCCTGTATTGGAAGGCAAAGTCTTAACCCCTGGACCACAGCGGAAGGCCCTCAATGGTCAAGAGTTTTGAGGAATCCTTCCGTAACTGTTATTTTAATGGCACGAGTACATCTTAACTTATCTCTTGGGATCACTGTGCTGACTTCTGAAATTCCCAGAGGAAACAATGTCAAGTTTAGAAAAAGTATTTGAAAGAATCCTAAGTGGATGTGTAAATAATTTGAACAAATCCCGTAAATTACCAGAAACAACCCCTGGAAGACTCCTGAGTTGTGAATCTCAACCAGTGTGGGAAGATGTTAAAAGTTAGTGTGGCTATCTCCTGCTTACTCATAAATCAAAACAGGACCTAGAATCCCAATCACAAGATGGCCATTGGTGACCTATGCATGAAGTCGCTATGAAAATGAAGAATCACATAAACACTGCTGACTCTGGCGAGAAAAAGATTTTAAAGGATTGTTCAGAGATTATGGATTGTTCAGTCATTATGGATGACTTTAGAGAAGACTGTTTATGTACAATGAAGACTGAACTCTGAAATTGCTCCAGTTTTTAATTTTTGCTAGGTGATATAATAATAAATACCTTATTGTTTAGGCCAATTGAGTTAGGATTTTTTTCAGGCAAAAATTAACCAAAAGAACATCTTAATGATATGTCTCCTTCCATACTGCTGAAAGCATTGCATTATTATTTGACATTTGACATTAATCTCAAATGCTTGGATCCTTTAGGTAACTCGCCTCCTTTTGAAATTTGGTGCTGATGTAAATGTAAGTGGTGAAGTTGGAGATAGGCCCCTCCACCTAGCATCTGCAAAAAGGATTCTTTAATATTGCGAAACTCTTGGTAGAAGAAGGCAGCAAAGCAGATGGTAAGATTACGGTTAGAAGAAGAATTTTGCAGTCTTTTACTTTATTTATGCTTTTTCTTCTACTTTACTTATTTACTGAGAGAATAATCATAAAGTTGATTGATTCTAGTTTTCAAGTCCTAATTTGTTCCTCAAGTCATAATTTATTATTCTTAATATATTAATTAAACCTATATGTTAATCCTTCTTTGCATATTTTATGTCAACTTAATATATTAGGTATTACCATAAAAGTAAGGGATTTTCCTAAGTTTTCCTACTTGTTGTTACTCACTAATATTTTTTTAATTGAGGTAAAACTTACATGTAGCAAAATTCTCAAATCTTAGCTGAGTATTAAGTGAATATTTCCTTTTGAATAGACATAGTATTTTTATCTGGAAGGTTGCAAATATTTCACCTGGAAAGATCCTTTGTGCCCACTTCTTAGTAAATAGCTTTCACCACCAAAGGTAATCAATATTCTGACTTCTATTATTGCCATAGGTTAATTTTTCCTGTTTTTAGAAAATGAAGATATATATAGAGAGCGGGGGAGGAGAATTTCTGAATCAAAGGTCATATACATGTTTAACTTTGGGAGAAATTTCAGACAGCTTTCCAAAATATTTACACTATTTTTCATTCCCACAGCTATATATGAGCATTCCATGTTACTCCCCACATCCACCTCAGTATTTGAGACTACTATTATTGTAAATGGAACTAGAGTGTGATCGGTTTTGGAAAAAAGCTTTAGAATACACAGAAATATTTTAGATGCACTTAATAGAATAAAATTTTCTGCAACTTTTTAGTTTTTAAATTACAAAATGTGTTTTGGAAAATTGAAAGTTTTAAAGAAAAGTTCTTTCTTTCTCTTTTTTATCTTCCTCAGAAACTTTATTTCTTGACACAGATTCACTCAGAGTTACATCTTGTTGTTAAATTCTCTCAGGCATATCCAGCCTTCTTCCACTGACCCTCAAGAGACCTAATTAAAAGCCCAGCTGTAAGAACTGCTGGCCTTTGCAGCAGAAATGATGCACATTTCCAAAAGCACAAGGTTGTCAAAGCTCTAGAACTGCCATTTCCTTGGTCCAAGGTTGAGATTGATATTCAGTTAATAAACTAATCGATGTTTCCGTCTACTCGTAAAGGAAAACACAAAGGCTCACAGGGACAACTGTGGCAAGAGGCTAAGGTAGTTTCATTTCCATGGTGGAAACAGGACCATTTTACTTGGCAATGTTTGAGAAATGCAGTTTCTATAATTTTTTGAGCTGGTGTACAGTACATCAGGAATTTTTCTATAGCATTATCATAAACAACCTGTGTGGTCAGGATGCAAAGAGCGCTGTTCCTTGGACCTTATTTAAGCAGTCTCTTTGATTCTGTTGTTTTAGAATAGTCAGAAGTACACTAGTGTGAATCACTGAGCACATAATTGTTTTTGAAACTGCCTCACTTTTCCAAGGGGTCAGGAACTGCTCACATTCTTCCTTTTATTATCAATGCCAACCTCAGCCTTTTATTCCTCTGAACAACTCCAAAGCTCAGTGGTGTCAAAATGAGTGTCATTTATGATCAGCATGTCTCCAGGATCAAAGGACTCTTCTACAAAAGGCATTGAAATGTGTGCTGCACCCGTATTCCCCGTACATACCGGCATCATATGATATAATTTTTAGCATTTTCTTTCTGACTCACAGAAGCACTCTAATGCCTCCTACTCAATCATTTTTAAAAAATCAAGAGACATGACTCAGATTTTCAAGCATTGTATTTTCTTCTAATACACAATTGATATTTAAGTCCCTTTTGCACTTAAACCAATTGCAAAGAATAAACCAGAAAATCTTTAGTGCTAGTGGATGCTGAACAAGATTTATTATCAGCTAGTTCACTTACTCTAAAATTTATCTAAGCCTTCAGATGATTTATTTTAGGTCTGAACCTTGCCTGTGGTTAATGGACATAAGGGGAGGAGTAAATGAATGACCCCAAAAAGGAGCACAATTTGAAATCTGGTATTTATATTATGTTTCCATGGTAACAGAACATCACAAATGAAAATAAATTAAGGTTATAAAATTAACCAAAATGTAATTTTGAAAGCATGTTCAGCATGTTTAGGAAACTGACCTATTCAGTCACATATGTTTTAAGTCCCTAGTCATTTATACCTTGTAGGGAATTGAAAAGGAGAAGCATAATACTTGTTGATTGAGACTGAAAAGGTCAAATATTGCTAGACTCCATAAGAAGAAAATAGAGATACAGTTCTTTTCGTATCTGTAAAAATATAGGTACAAAGTTAAATTCTTTTTGTATTTCTAAAAATAGAGATACAGAGTTAAAAGTGGAAATTTTTAAGTTTAGAAACTATTAATTCCTATCATCTGATGAAGATATAATTTTGTTAACATGGACATGGATATCAGAAAAAGTCACAAAAGTTTCTAGGACATGGTCAGTAAAGAGAAGTAATTTACTTTAAAAATATCTTGTCAGAGCTACCACACAGATTTGTTACTGAAAATTTATTTAAGATATATTTGGAAGTTGAGTTATTGGGATGTGCTAACATTGCTGGGTTAATACGGAGCGTTTATTCTAAAATCAATAAGAATTAAGCAGGAAGTAGCATCCATCTACCTACATATTCATTACTCTTCCTTTCAAAATACACTATTGAACACATATGCTCTTCAAGGTAGAGGACTAGTGACCACATATTTTCTAACAATGATTTACATGTATTCCTTTGTTTAACTTTTTCCTTTACTTAGACCTCTAAATTATGTATTAAGTTAGAAAAAACAAACAAACATTCATACATTCAGTTTTCCTCAGATAGTAATAATAATAATTTTTTTTTATCTTTGCAAATTGGTCTATGACAAAATTAAGGTAGCAGAATGGCTGAAGCAGAAATGGAGTTATATGTAATATATAAACTCTTGCATCTGATCCAGATTTCTCCTGGCCTATCCCTTTGGTTGGTATTAATAGCTTCTTTGATGGGAATAATGTCCAGGCTACTGCTGATAATTTATCAAGGAAATAATCTGCTTTGAAGTTTATTGATTCAACTAGAGAAGAACAATGTTGGGTGGGGCCAGAGATGGCCAAAGGAAAATCATGAATTAATGGAATATTGTGCTTTATTCTGTTTTACAATGTCCCCTCTGGACCTCAAGAATCCTCATGTGACCTCCTGATTCCCTGGGCTCCCTACTGTTCTCAAGCATTGACTCATGGTATTGACTTTCCCTGGCTTCCAACAGAATATGAACAAAGGAAAAGAACCTTAAAAAGGAAGATAATCAAAACAGCCAGGAACATTCTTCTGAAGGAAGAGTGTCCTTCTGAGCCACTCATTAATATAAAAGATTCAAAGATTCATTTTTCAATAACAGCCCTGAGAGGAGGAGTTCAATAACTTTGTTTAAGATTTATTTTGGGGTTAAGATCTTACAGAACAATAAAATAAGAATCATTGTCTACAAATATAGCAGCTATAAGGCCTAAATCAGTGCTTATTAGATGTTAAATGATTATTCTATTTGAACTTTAAAAAAATAAAGTAGTATCTTGACTTTCTTTTCCTTCCTATTGCTTATTATTAAAAGAAAATCTTTCCATAAACATTTTTGGGTCAACGGATGATTTCTATTACATATAATAATGAAAATGAATGTTAAAGGCTATTTTTTTCTATTTTGAATAAAGCCCTCTATACAGATGGACAGAGTAATAAAATAACAAAAAGTGGCTGTAGAGCAGTTGACCTGATTATTTTTAATTTTAAAAATTGTGCTAAAGCAAATCCACAATTTATCAGCTTGGTGTTGACTTATATTACTTTAGGCCTGTAATTACTGACTATTCAACTAGATTGTAAATTATTTGAGGGCCTAGAATCTATGCGTTTATACCTTATTGGCCTTAGCATTTGGTAAATTTCTGAGAAGGAAATTAGTAAAAGGAAAGTAGACATTTTTATTAGATGTCTAATATGTGACAGCCATCATGCTAGATACTTTCCCGAAATTATCTCCTTTAATCCTTTCAGCATTTCTGCTGCCCAACGTTATTCCATAAACTGATAAGAAATCAATATCCACAACACTTAGCACAGTGCCTGGTGCATATTGATCATTTATTACTTGTTGAGGAATGATTGTGTCAGTCAGGTGTTCTTATTGGCCAGATTTGGAAACTAACGCTTGTTGATTTAAGCATGAAGGAAATATATTAAATGATATCAATTATTGTAGAATCTTCCCCAGAACAGAGTAGAAAACTGGATTTGGCATTCTCACAGTGAGAAATGATGTCCAGAATCACACCCCAAAACTGATCCTTTGAAGGCACACTGCCACCCCTACTAACATTCACACCAGCACTTGTGTTTCTGGCACCAACAATGCAGGGTACCCAGTCTGTGGCTGGAAACACTACTACTGGAAATTAGATGGAGCTATTCCACCACTGCTACTTTCCCAAAACAGAAGAGACTCTGCTTTTGTATGTCATCAGCTCTGATGTAAGAGTCTGAAGTAACGTGTCGCATAGAAGAGCCTGCAGAGAAGCATCCACCCATGGCATGGTTGAGAGTGAAAGTGTTGCTATTAAAACTCTGCTAGCGTAAGAACACTAAACTGGGACATATGGTCACCCTGTGCTAATCCTGTGCCCTAACTGCAAAGGAGACTTGGAAAGCATTTTTCCAGCTTCTATGATAAAATGTGATTTTGGCATCTAGTTAGTACTTTCAACATAGGGAATTTCCCAAATGTCAGAAGAGGTTATAAGGCTGGATTGGACAAAGGAAAAGTCAAATGATCACTACCAACTGGACAATTTAAAACTGCAGTTAATGTTAAACACTTGTCTTGGGTAACAATTAATGAGGTCTGAATCGCTTGTTGCCTTTTCATTATAACATGTTTTATATACCACAGTATAACATTTTTCAGTTGAGGGAACATAGGAGCCTCCTAAATAGCACTATAAACATACAGCATACTAGGCCTCATGCTAATATATTGGGCCAATATTTCGGGAAATGATGCTCTGTCCAGAGTCTGAACTTTTTAACATCTTCCATGAGGGGTGGAAGTATAATCAGTTTGAACAGTGATACTTGTGGAAATAAGGCCATGAGTACCTTTTAGATACTTACTAGTTTCCTGAGCTCTTTCATTGTGCAAGGTAGATTTGATTAGAAGTGTTCCATAGATTTATGGGAGCTAGAAGAAAGCCTGCTTAATGTGGTAATGGGCTATAGAAGAGAATTATAACTTTTTTAATCGGTTGCACTTAATTTTCTTTATTGTTGTCATTAATTGGCAATTCCCAGGAGTCTCTTAGGTACTTAGAAAAGTCCCTGATACTACACATGAGGAGGCTGAGAAATAGAGAATTCTAGAAAACATATCTTTCTTTTGATGACAGTAAATGCTCAGGACAATGAAGATCATGTTCCACTCCATTTCTGTTCTCGCTTTGGACATCACAATATAGTGAAGTACCTGCTCCAGAGTGATTTAGAAGTTCAGCCACATGCTGTCAATATCTATGGAGACACCCCTTTGCACCTGTGAGTATTATGTATGATTCCATAGGCACTCCAGGTATCCTGTGTGTTCCTTCCTACTATTCTCAAAATATTTGCTTTATCTCTAGGGCATGCTACAATGGCAAATTTGAAGTTGCCAAGGAAATCATTCAAATATCAGGAATAGAAAGTCTGACTAAAGAAAACATCTTCAGTGAAACAGCTTTTCACAGGTAAAAGAATATTTAAGCACAATTGCCACTAAGGGAACACTCTTCGACACCAGAAGTCGTGTACGTAAAGCAAGAATGAATAGTGGCAGATGTTACCATCCAAGAGCAAGAGCAGAGGGTGGGCAGAGGATGGGAAGTCCAAGCTGGATGCACGGAAGAAAAGGTAGGGGCAGATGCTGCAGTCTGTACAACAGATGGGGCTGGAGCCAGATGCTGCCTTGCTGGCAGCAGCTACAAAGACAGGGGGCTGATGTTGCCAAGGCAACAGGCATGTCAACATCTGTAAGCATATTGCTTCTATTTCATTCCACTCTGCAGAAAGCTGCCAAAAGGAGCAGTGCCCATAATCCTCCTCCGACAAGAATCTCATTACCAGAATTCATCAGCATCAAAAGTGACCTTTTTTTTTCCTTACCACTTAAACCTTATGTGCAAATGCATCTACCTATCTAAGACATCCATCTGTCAGCCTGTAAGAGCTCAGTCAGGGTGGCCACCGAGATACATAAGAAGGCATTCACTCCTTGCTGGGAATACATTAGAGTCTTTAGAGTGAGCTCTGGAAAAGCACACTGAAGGAACATCTAGGTTGAGAAAAGTTGTGACTAAGAAAGAAAGAAAAGAGAAGGAGAGAGGGAAGAAAAGGGCCGATAAAAATTCAAGAGGTATAAGTCCCCAAAATGTCCCAAAGAAAGGCAGATATTCATATAATTTAAAACCCTCACTAACAGGCTACTGTTTTGCTTATTAAATAAAAGTGCAGTCATTCAAATTGAGTAAACCTTTAATATAAGATATATTCACCTACATATTGCAGATCTCTCGGCTGGTTTGTAACACCTAAAACATTTATTTAAGACTAATGTTATTTATATAGTGTCTGTACCTTGCTGGTGAATAATAGAAATGAGAGACTAACTACTGATTAATACTGAACTGAAATTAAGCTTATACTTCTGCATCAGGCATCAGTGTGTCAAATTTCACTTAGATTTCCAGATTTGTCTTACCAGGCAAAGAGGTCAGCCAAAGGGGAAGTGAAGACAACTTCCATTTATGGAACAGTGAATATGTGCTGGATGATTTGCATCCATTATTTCATTTAATCCTCATCACCATTTTATGAAGTTGGATTTACTATCCCTTTTTACCAGTGAGAAAATTGAGGCTCAAGAAAACTAACTTGCCAAAGATTCTTACGGCTAGAAAATTATGTATTAAATGCCTGTTGCTGCTGCTGCTAAGTGACTTCAGTCGTGTCTGACTCTGTGCGACCCCATAGACGGCAGCACACCAGGCTTCCCACGTCCCTGGGATTCTCCTCCAGGAAGGAACACTGGAATGGGTTGCCATTTCCTTCTCCAATGCATGAAAGTGAAAGGTGAAAGTGAAGTCGCTCAGTCGTGTCCGACTCTTAGCAACCCCATGGACTGCAGCCTACCAGGCTCCTCTGCCCATGGGATTTTCCAGACAAGAGTATTGGAGTGGGATGCCATCGCCTGCTCTGATTAAATGCCTGACTAATTCCAAATCCTGTGTTTTTATGTATCTTCACGTTCTAGTACCAAAATATTTTGCCTATTTTCTACACATTCTGTCACAGAACAGATGCACAAATTCTTTAGATCATGCCTTCAGTCAAAGTGGACCAAGGAATTTGTCCCTAAAGGGGGCAATCGGGAGAACTGATATTTGCGAGGTACTCAAGTCCACTTTTTTCCAATAGGTCATTTTTATGGAGGCTGACACCTCAGTCTAGTTGTCAAATCATTCTGCTACTCTGTGCACACACTGAAACCAGTTATAATCTGAGGATTATCATCATCTTCAGAAGACTATCCACAGGAGAATATTAGTGGTGGTGTTCAGTCGATCAGTCGTGTCTGACTTTTTGTGACTGCAGCACACCAGGCTTCCCTGTCCATCTACAACTCCAGGAGCCTATTCAAAGACATGTCCATTGAGTTGGTGATGCCATCCAACCATCTAGTCCTCTGTCATCCCCTTCTCCTCCTGCCTTCGATTTTCCCAGCCTCAGGGTCTCTTCTAGTCAGTTGGCTCTTCACATTAGGCGACCAAAGTATTGGAGCTTGAGCTTCAGCATCAGACCTTCTAATGAATATTCAGGATTCATTTTCATTAAGATTGGCTGGTTTAATGGCCTTGCAGTCCAAGGGACTCTCAAAAGTCTTCTCCAAAACCACAGTTCAAGAGCATCAGTTCTTCGGTGCTCAGCGTTCCTTATAGTCCAACTTTCACATCCATACATGACTACAGGAAAAACCATAGCTTTGACTGGACGGACTTTTGTCGGCAAAGTATTGCCTTTACTTTTTAATATGCTGTATAGGTTGGTCATAACTTTTCTCCCAAGGAGGAAGTGTCTTTTAATTTCGTGGCTGCAGTCACCATCTGCAATGATTTTGGAGCCCAAAAACATAAAGTCTAACACTGTTTCCACTGTTTCCCTATCTATTTCCCATGAAGTAATGGGACCAGATACCATAATCTTCATTTTTTGAATGTTGAGTTTTAAGCCTACTCTTTTAACTCTCTCCTCTTTCACCTTCATCAAGAGCCTCTTTAGTTCCTCTTTGCTTTCTGCCATAAGGGTGGTGTCATCTGCATAGCTGAGGTTATTAATATGTCTCCTGGCAGTCTTGATTCCAGTTTGTGCTGCATCCAGCCTGGCATTTCACCATGATGTACTCTGCATATAAGGAGATTAGTGAAGTGAGTTAAAAGTGTTTAATCAATTGCTTTATTTTGTGCAAACCTGTGGCTACTAGAAACAACATATTAATATTCTTTTCATTTTAAGTATATATTTATAAAAGAAATACTCCTTTTACGTGAAGAGCTCACTACAGTTATGTTTTTTTTAATGTACAAATCACAGTGCTTTGCACATAGCACTCAGTACATTTCTGTTATTGTTTTCATATGCTATATGTATACACATTTGTATACACACTTGCATATATATATATATATACATATTATATTCAGAACTTATCATTTCCTGTAAATAGTTACTTCAAAAGGAAACAATGAGGGAATTCAGACAAACATTAAAAGTATAGTGTTAAGAGTCCTATTTGTAATACAAATAACTAATGGTGATAGGATCTATTACACTGATAGTTACTTTTTATTCACTCAACTATTCAAGAAACACTTATTAAGGAGCTATATTGTGTTGTTGCTGGTAAGAACATTGACATGACACAATCCCTTCCCTCCTTAAGGAAACTCTGTTGTAAGGCATCAAAGCACACACAGGTGTATCCATTATCATAACACAATGTGAAAAGCACCATAATACTGAACTAACAAGGAAGCAGAGGAGATAACAATGAACTCAACTTTTGGTCCATGAGAAGACTTCATAGAGGGAACATCAGTTCAACTGATAAATAGTGGCATTTATTTAAAGAAAATAATAAGAATCTATGATAGAAAAATGATTTAGGCAAAGTCATCCCAGGAAGAGGAAATAGTAAGACTCAGTGAACAACCTCTTCTGGACCAAACCTGGAAGGAAAAATCCTTGTTTTTCTATACTGTCACATAACACGCAATACCTCACTTCCAAACACAAGATACCAGCTGCGTATAAGGGTTTTCTACACCAAACAGTTCTCCAGTTCTCTGGAGTCACTGAGTGGGTGTCCTCCAGTTCAAATTATTTTTGACACTACCAACCTGGAATTAGCATCAGATTTCACAGGGGTGTCTCTCCTGCTTCAGATGTAATCACAAGTGTAATATTACATTTAAATTTCTCGGAACCTTCCTGGGTTCCTTCATTCCATTCAGTTTCCCTGCAAAATGCCTAGAAAAGAAGTCATATCACAAGAACTATTTAATAATTAATAAGAAAATCCTAGAAATTTTATACAGCTCCTTTCTTAAAGGCTCATCTTTGAGAATCTTCAGGATTGTATTGCTTTCTGTGCTTTTTTTCCCTTATCACCCCTGCTTCTCTCTCCCTTCCTCCTCTCTCTCTTTTCTGGCTTTTTGGCACTCTTATGTAAACACCAGCATCTAAACTAGCCTGAGTAAATCAGGGCTGCTTTAATTTTCTAGGGCTACCATAACTAAATACCATGCCCTAGGTGCCTTGAACACCAGAAATTGATTTTCCTATAGTTCTGGAGTCTGAAAACTCAAGATCAAGGTGTCAGGTTTGGTTTCTCCTGAGACCTTTCTCTTTGGATTGCCAATGGTCACCTTCTTTTCTGTCTCTTCGTGAGCTGTCCTCCTGTCCCTGTCCTAATCTTCTAATCTTTCCTTCTTGTAAGGACACTAATCATATTTGATGAGGGCCCAGCCCACCCTGATTAATCCACTTTCACTTAATTACCTCTGTAAATTATACCTCTTTAAATTATAGTCACATTGTACGGTTATGGGAGTCAGAGCTTCAGCATATTAAATTTGGAGGGCACACATTCAGTCCACAAGAGAGGCCTTCTATTTCCCCTGTGTTATATCTTTGCAGTGCTTGTACTTATGGCAAGAGCATTGACCTGGTTAAATTTCTTCTTGATCAGAATGTCATAAGCATCAACCACCAAGGAAGGGACGGACACACAGGTAAGACTGTGGTGAGAACAGCAGTTTCTGATGCATATCAATGCTCAAGAGAAGTATGGTCAAGAGGGAGGGGAGCAGTGGCAGTGGTCAACCCCAGTGACGAGGAATATTTTATCAATGACATTATTTTAAATTGATGGTGCATGGTGATAATAGAAAGCAGACTGACCTTTGGTCAGTTTCATTTTTGTGCAAAAGTATTTACAGTCAATGCATCCATTATGACCTGCATCAAGAACACACTGATCACACTGTCTTACCCTTAGTTTGCTGCTGAAAAAAAGGTTTTTGTTTGAGGTCTTTATTCTTTGATTTATACAAAGATGTTAATGTTTGTTCTGGTAATTACAGTGGATGTAAAAATACTAAAAAGTGTGCCTAAGCAAAAGATAGTCTCCTATATATCAACCAGATACTTCTTTAAAGTATGTCTTTTTTTCTCAAAGATAGAATTAATTAAATGTCAGAGAACTCAACTTTTGTTATGTATCTCTGGCAACAATGCTACTATGTGGTAATGACTATCTTTTGAAAATTGGGGTTCAGTTTCCCCTTTTCTCCTTTCATATTTTCATTCTTATTTTATTACAGGGTTGCACTCTGCTTGCTACCATGGTCACATTCGCCTGGTTCAGTTCTTACTGGATAACGGAGCTGATATGAATCTGGTAGCTTGTGATCCAAGCAGGTCTAGTGGGGAAAAAGATGAGCAGACGTGTTTGATGTGGGCTTATGAAAAAGGTATATTTTTCACCATTGCATTGTTGTAGTGATAACATTGAACTGTGAGCACTGTTGATGTCACTACATCAATAGTTCTTTGCTTCCATGACTGGTATACTCCCATTGCCTTTGGAGATTGTATTTGAACCACTAGGGATGTGGATCAAAAGTACAGTAGGGAAGGCAACTCCAGGGCTGCAGGTGAGATGAAGGCACTTTTGGCATTGGCATTTTGAAGAGAAAAGGAGCTGTCACATTTCTAGTTCCTGGAGAAACAAAACTGTGATATGCAAAGTTAATTGCTTTGTTGGAGATGTAGAGCTAGTGTTTACCTCTTATATGGAAGAGTTTGGATGTGGATTTGAATTATTAAAGTTAAATTAATGCAAAGAAAGAATGAATGCATATTTGTCATATCTAACCCTGCTAACAATGCCTGTATTTGAAAAGTAAGGGAACCAATGTTCAGTGCTTAACTATAAACTTATTTGAGATCAAAGTGGTGAAAGCTTGGGTTGGAAGAACATGGGGCTTAAATCAAACTATAATGCTAATCTTGGACAAGTTATTTATACTTGCTGAACTTTAGTTTTTTCATCTGAAAAATGAAGACAGTAGCAACTACATAAGATTGTAAAGATTAAATGAGATATGTGTAAATTGCCTATCACAGTGACTGGCACAAAATAAATACCTAATACTTGGCATTTTGGCAATGATAGTAGTGATTATAGTAATAGTCTATAAATAAAGATTGAAAATGAAAATTAATTTTCCTTTTAAGGGAAAGGAAACTAGAGACAATCAGAAGGTAAAATATGATTTTGTCATTTTTATTGAGATATATTACACCTCTTAAGCGAGCTCTACATAAACTCAGAGTTTAAATCTTCAGGTGAGATGGAACAGTACTGAAATCAGAGAGATACAATTAAATACTGTAAAATATATCAGATTTTGATGTCCGCATTGCCTTATTAGGATGCTCAAAGTATGTAAAGAAGTATTCTTATGTTTTTAAGTATTAGAACACCATGCTTACAAGAACAGTTACTAAACTGGAAGATTTCTTAGGCTGTCAAGGTGACCTAAAATATTTTCTGTCTGAAGTAGGACATGAAAGTCCATTAATGAAAAGAGAGATGAGGTTTGATGGATAGAAATAGAGAGCTATTGTAAGCACATAGACAAGGAGAAAGAAAAGCATATAGGTCTGAAGACTGCTAGTGAGGAAATGATATACAAGTTACTTTACAAAAAAGAAAAGTGAAAAGACATGGAATAGCAAGGCATGAGTTAGGATATAGGCCTGTTATGTTTTTACTTTTATTTGAGTATTGTATAAATACAGATACACACACACACAAGCACATTATAGCTCAAAGAATTTTCACTAACTGAACTCGCTAAACATTCAGATGAAGAAACTGAACATGATCCACACCAAGAAGCCCCACTGACATTGTCTTCAGCTCACTCACCAAAAATGGTATCACTGCCTTCTTGAGGCATAGATTAGCTTTACCTCTTTCTGTACTTAATATGGATACAGGTTCAATCCCAGGTTTAGGAAGATTGCCTGGAGATCCCTTGGCTTGGCAACCCATTCTTGCCTGGAGAATCTCACGGAGAGAGGAGCCTGGCAGGCTACAGTTCATAGGGTCACAAAAGAGTGAGACGCAACTGAAACAACTGAACATGCACGCATGTACTTAATATAGATGTCATGCTGTGATGTATATGTCTTAATGTCTGACCTGTTTAGCCCAGTGAGTTGTGAGATTCATCCATATTGTTGCATATAGCTCCAGATCATTCATTCTTATTTTATGGTATTTTTTTAACCATATTACAATTTATTTATGCTGCTGTTTCAAGATATTTAGATAGTTGAGAACTATTAGGAACACAGCTTTTATACATGTACATATTACATGCATATCTTTTGATGAATATCTGTGCACATTTCTGTTAGGTATAACTGCCTTCTAATTTGTATAAAGGGGAAGTCCAGGTAGTTTTGTATTTGTGTGTCAGTTGGAAAATTTTACTTGTTCTTAAACCTCAAGAGGCCTTACTAAGTTCTAGTTATGTTGCATTAATTCCAATAATTCTCAGATAACACCTCTCAAGAAATCTGAGTTTCAGAGAAAGACTTTACAAAGCATTAGTCTTCCGACAGACAGCTCAGAAATAGCTGCTGCAGCCAGCTCTTCACAGGGTTTGGCTTTGTTTGTTTTTAGTTGATTGAGAACGATGGTTGAAAACTGGCTTTAGTTTTATTTTCTGTGGAGTTCTACACTTTATAAAACCTTGAATGATTGTGCACGCTCCTAAGATTTCCTACCAAAGACAACAACAAAAATCCTTTAGCTTAGAGGACTTACCCATTGGTCTCTGCAACATATGCCATACTTGTCACCCTTATTTGTTCAACTAATGTGGCAGGCATCAGTGTTGCATTTCATTATTACTATGAATTTTAACAAATTGAATGTTACCACTCAGGAGACAGATGGATGTTTTGCATATGTTCTAGGGCAAAGCAAGTCAAAGCAACAAAATAAAACTGTTGCTATTTTCTCTAGCTAGAGAAATGTTTCTTTGTTTTCATGTGTTCAGGGAGGATTGAAATTTCATTGTTAAAATATTGTCAGCAGTACACTGTCCCTGGTTTCTCTGGATAAATAGTTTACATTCTCCTTCAGAGAGGGAGTCACCAAATTAATTGATCTGGCATACCAAGGATTTTCTGAGCTGCTTGGAAATGGAGTTGAAAAGCACTAAAACTTAACTTGGAGTTCTTTCTTCATGAAATAGAGATGATGTATAATAGAAGTGACCCCACCATGATTTTCCTGTATCCTATCCAGTCCTTAAAGTAGAAAACCCAGAAGAGAACTTTATAACCAGAGTCTATCTGTTTGAAAAGGATTGCTTTTGGATGTGCCCTGTTTGAACAGCTCCTCCTAGCGTACCTTCGAAACAGAAAACTAGGAGACTTTCTCAACAGAACTCTTCTCTGAATGATTCTAAGGCCAATTTTGCATCTGTCTCAAACAAAATTGTTAGCTGACCCACTCTGCTATTCTATTATCGCACATTTACAGCTGCTTTGGAGTTCTGAAATAATTATCTACTGTCTTTTAGAATACTTTTAGAAAAGAGTTTGCTCACTATGGCTCCTTGTGGGATCAAGTATGAAGAATATTTTCTATTTACATAGTCCTTTTAACCTAAATATATCAAGATCAATCTTGGAAATAATTTTCCCAGTGACCTTGGTTCTATACAGAAGCCTACTGGTTAAGTTTCAATATTTCTCTGCCAGCCTGCTCAGAGCTCCAATTTTACAACACTTAGTGTTTCCTCTCCCCAGTCTGTCCTCTCTCTTCTTTTTTACTCTTCTGAGAGTAGCCATATCTGGCTCACTCACTGGGATTTGTTCTGCCCTTCCCCTGGGGTACAAAGGACTTGTATAAATCAATTTAAATTGGCCAGAAGAAATAGCCAGCAGCCTGCTTATGTCCAAATCCTCTGCCCTAATCACCAGTATGGAAAACTCATTGAAAAGAGCCACACATAATCTTACATCCATTGCATTAAAGATGAAACTGCCGAATTGAAAAGATCTCAGCCAATTAGAATTGAACACATAGCTCAATAGTGTGTCTGGCAGTTAGATTTGAAAAGGCTGCCTTTGATAAAGAAAAGCACTCCTTTATGTCAGGCTGTTTAGGGTCAGAAAATAACCCAAACCAGAAACAGAACTAAAAACTTCTTATTTGCTTCAGTACTGACACCAGTTAAAGTAATTTACAGAGGCTCCTATTCCAATATCTAATTACCTAGAATACAATATTTGTATATAGCAGAACTACTCTAATTCACAATGACAGGGAGCTGCAGTTGGAAAATTAGTGAGTAAGTGAGCAAAAACAATAAAAATCAAGGCTCCTCCACCATGATATATACTTTGTTCATTCCTTTTGACAAGTGTAGTATGGTGTGAATTATTTATAGTAAACGTACCATAGTGTATTCTCTAAAAGTAATGAAGTCTTATAGTTGTGAGTTTCTACAGTTTTCAGCCAGTAAAAAATAACTAAGAGATAAGGGTGAAGGAGGAGTAGAAGGAAGGAGAAGTGACTTCATTAATTTTTTTGATAAATCTTTATCCTTGGTTTATAAACTCTCAGTCTTTTTCTATGTTGAATTCTTACCTACTTGGAGTTTAATTACTTAGTTTAATAAGCATAGTTTATTATGCCAGGGTGGATCGGGATGAAGTAAAGGAAGGAATAAACAGAACGTTTAGGTGGTGTTTAAAATTCTACGTGTAATTTTCTGTCTCCTGGTTATCTCTCTACATGTTTAACTTTGTCTCTTTAAAAATAAATAAAATAATACCAGCTTTCACTTTTCACTTTCATGCATTGGAGAAGGAAATGGCAACCCACTCCAGTGTTCTTGCCTGGAGAATCCCAGGAACGGGGGAGCCTGGTGGGCTATTTTCTATGGGGTCGCACAGAGTCGGACCTGACTGAAGCGACTTAGCAGCAGCAGCAGCAGCAGCAGCAGCAGCAGCAGCTCTCATTAGAATAGGAAGAACCTTTATTCTAGTAGGGGGATAATACAAAAAAATTTGAAAACATAATAACTATATGTGAAAATGTATACATTAATACAACTGGTAGCAGAGAACTTTACACTCGTTAATCACTTATTACATATGCATATGTACATGCGTGCATGCTCAGGTGCTCAGTTGTGTCCAACTCTTTGCAATCCCATGTACTGTAGTCTGCAGGCTCCTCGGTCCATGGGATTCACCAGGCAAGAACACTGGAGTGGGTTGCCATTTCCTCCTCCAAGGGATCTTCCTGACCCAGGGATCGAACCCGAGTCTCTTGCCTCTCCTGCACTGTCAGGTGGGTTCTTTACCACTGATCCAACTGGGAAACCCCGCATATGCATAATATATATGTATGTATGTAATTTATTTATCAAAATAACCCTTTAAATTGGTATTACAATTGTATTACAGATAAAATATTTGTGACTTTGAGGTGTTAAGTCACGCTAGCTCAAACAACATAGCTCTTCGGTGGAAATTTGATACCAAACAGAGGTCTGTCTTATGATACAGATCAACCTAACCACCTTACTCTAGAATCAAGTAAATCTAAGTCCAAATTCCATACTTATTATTGAATGACCTTGGGCAAGTTATTTAATCCCTCTGAGGTTTAATCTTCAAATTTAAATTAATAAATACTTTACAGAATTCTGCTGTGGGTTAGGAATAAGAAATAATGTTTAGATTATAGATTCTCAATAAAAATATTGAGAATTATTAAGTGCACAGAAGAGATACAGTCATGCTCCACAAAACTTTAAAATCTCAAAATCTTTCCTAATTTACAACATGCACTAGTGTCCAGGAAGAAATATGGCATTAACATATTAGGACAATGGGTATCCTCTTTAAACCTTTTCATGAAGCCAGATATCACTGGCCAAAACCAGAATATAGAAATCACTTGTGTTATTTGGTTGTGTATATATTTCTTATTTATGACAAATAGTAGCATTCACTGAAAACTTAAAATTTAAGGACTACAGCAGGAAGTTTTGAAGATCACTCATCAAAATGTTAAGCAACTTAAAATCATCATTCTAATACGTATATGTGCATGCTCAGTCACTCAGTCATTTCCAACTCTTTCTGACCCCATGAACTGTAGCCCTCCAGGCTCCTCTGTCCATGGGATTTTCCAGGCAAGAGTACTGGAATAGGGTGCCATTTCCTTTTCCAGGGGCTCTTCCTGACCCAGTGACTGAACCTGCATCCCCTGCTTGGCAGGCAGAGTCTTTGCCACTCACCACCACCTGGGAAGCCCCCTAATATGTGTAGTTGCATACACATATATAACATAACATTTTACAATTTTAGTACAGATTTCCAAGTCTCTCTACTCCAGCAGGATTGTCCCCCCTTCAGTCATGGAGAATTATAAGATTCTATGGCTATGTTTTCAAACCATTATACCATTTGATTTGCTGGATCCCTTTACTTAGATATATGAGGAGCATATAAAACTCAACAAGTCCAAAATTGAACTTAATATCTTTTTTTTCCTTCATCAGTCAGGGTCTCCTACCGTATCTCTTATTCATGATGTCATTGAATGGCATTGCCATTCTCTTAGTCATCTGAGTCAGAAATCCGGATTGATCCTTGACTACTGTTTCTCTTTCATCCTCCACTTTCCCCATATCCATTCAATCAAAAAGTCTTGTCATTTTACTTCATACTTATATTTTGAATCTATTTTTTTTTTTTACTATCACTGTTTTACTTCATAACCTTTTCCTTCTTCTCCTGATCCATTTTATTCACCTTATAACTACTTTTTTTTCTTTTTTGTCTTCAGCTTTGATTCCATTTTCCAACTGTGATCTAAAAGATGTATCCAAGGTGTAAATAGGACCATATCATTCCCTAGCTTAAACTCCTTCACTGACACACTATCCCCTATAGAAAAAAGTCCCAGTTTATTATCATTACCTCAGTTTGTTATGATGGCATACTCTGTGCCCTTCCTACCTCGCAAATATCACACCCAGTCATTCCTGTCACATGAGTGATCCACGTGCCCCAATTATCATCATATTCTTTAGATCACTAACATTCACTGAGGTTCACTGTGTGCCAAGCATATTCCAGACTGCATTATCTCATTACATCTACACAACAACCCTGTAAGACAGTGTCTATTCACATGATGTTGCTGTTGTTTAGTGGCTAACGTATGTCTGACTTTTTGCAACCCCAGAGACTATAGCCTGCCAGGCTCCTCTGTCCATGGGATTTCCCAGGCAAGAATACTGGAGTGGGTTGCCATTTCCTTCTCCGAGGGATCTTCCCAACCCAGGGATTGAATCTGCATCTCCTGCTTTGTCAGGAGGATGCTTTATTGCTGAGCCACCAGGGAAACCCATCCACACTATAGCTATGCAAGGTTACTTGCTCCTCCCTACACATGTCCTGTTATTCCAGTTTTCTAAATCTTTTCTCCTGCCATTCTCTCTTTCACTATGCCCTTCCACCTTGCCTACTCCACTTCACTTTAAATTTCTGATTTCTACTTAGCCTTCAAGACTCAGTTTATGGGTCCTGTCTTCTAGAAAGTCTCCCTTGACGTTCCAGCCTAGTACACATATCCATTTGTTTTATTGTGCCATACTCATACTTCTGTCTCTGGTTGAAAATTATTCCCCATAACTTTTTGAGGACAAACATTTGAGCTATTAATCTGCCTTCCAAAACCTTAATTCGATGGCTGATTCCTAATAGCTGCTCAGTACACATTTGTTGAAGTGAAATAGAGAATGAGGAGATATTTCAGTCATAACATTCTATTAGCTATCTCACTACATGGCATACAATCAGTCATAATATAGCTGATCTTTTCAAGAACACTAATTACTGATATCTATTCTCTCTGTGGGGATTTTTTTTTTAATATTGTAGGTTTTTGTATTAACTGCACAATTCTAATAGTCAAAGAAATAGGCAAAAGATTTTAAAGAATATTCTAAATAAACTTCTTCTTTCTACTCATTGGAACTGTAAAATTTTTTTAATCTGGCTAGAATGCTTTTATTCTCCCTTTTTGCTTAATGACTCATGCTTATCTTTCAAGTTCAGCTTAAAAGACAGTTCCTCGAGGAACACTTCCTGACCCCTCCAGCCTATTGTAAAATAACATTGTTATGTACATTCACAGCATCTTCTACCTTTCCTTCCTAAAGAATCGTTTGCCAATTCAGGAGACACAGATTTGGTCCCTGGGTTGGAAAGATCCTTGAAGAAGGAAATGGCAACCCACTCCAGTATTTCTGCCCAGGAAATCCCATGGACAGAGGAGCCTGGCAGGCTACGGTCCATGGGGTTGAAAAAGAGTTGGACACGACTTAGTTACTAAACCAAAATATTTGTATTCTAAACAAAATATATAAAAGATATATATATATATATTATATACACTATACAACATACACAAAATTTACAGTGAATATATATACATATATGTTTTCCTATTGCACATTACAAGAGTAAAGGGCATTTCTGTTTCAACATTATACTGTTGTACTTTGTGCCATTCATCCATTCATTCATTCAAAAATCTGTGTCACAAAACTAATATGTGATAGACAGTATACTCAGAACTGAGGTAAAATAGTGAGCAAAAGAGATAATATCTCCCTACACTGAAGAAGTTTGCATTTCTAGCCAGAGACATGTCATAAGAAGGATAACAAATAGAAACTATCAGATAATAATAAGTGTTAAGAATAAAATAAAAAGGAAACATAATAGCAAGTAAAAAGTTCAAGGCCACTATTAAAATGAAAAAGTCACAGAGGGCTTCCCTGGAAAGATATTGTTGGTCTCTAAAGATAAAGATTGGTCTCTAATGGGCACTCAGTAAACATGTGTGGAAGAGAAAGGAAGAAGAAATAAAGGCAAAGTGCAAAGGGAGGAGAAAGAGGAAAGAGGAATGTTAAATGGTTTGTATAAATGTTCTTTTGCCAAAAATGTTCATCTTTGTGGAGTCTTATCTCAAGATGAAGGAAGACTAGCGACATTCTGTCTGGTCCTGGTGAACAAGGAACAAGAATTCTTGTTAAGGAACAAGAATCATGGGGGAAGCAGGGAGTGTGTTCTCTTTCTCATGATATCAAATTAAATCAGTTCTCAGATTTATGTCAGAAGAGCATGTCACAAGTCTGAAATTTTTGTTCCATCTGATTTTATTGACAGTGTGAGGAACCAGGACTGTCAGGAGGAAAATGAGCCACTGCAGGGCAAACAAACATCAGGAGCCATCCTCTGATCTCACTTTTCAGTGTTTCTGGAAAATGGGTTTTTAACCTGAATATAAGGGGGAATAGCAAAATATTGAGCAAAGCCCCATCTATATCATTGCTGTGAGAGTTTTATTTTTTGAGGCAGGTATAAAGAAGGTCCAAACTATTCTTTTGATGGCCTGGACATGTGGTACATACGAGATCAATAAGAATTTCTTGGCTTCTTTATCAAGATCAAATCTCCATGTTTTCTACTTAATCTCAGACCCACAGGGCCTCACAGTCAGAAAATCAGAGAAGGTCTTAACACTGGTGTCATTCACCATTCATCTTTAGATTTAGTTTTTAAAATGATTTTCATGGCAAGTTTTCTTCTGTGTTCTAAAAATAATTTCTCATAGCAGTGAACAACATTCATTGTTTCAAGGACAAAATGGTAGGGACTGACAGACAACCTTATAGGGAAATAATAAAATGTATACTTTCTTTTCTCAAATAATTGTGAATCCTCTTTTGTGTATGTGGCCACAATATAGATATTAAATTGTCCGTGTTCCAGCCCTTGTAGCCTTAAAGGTCAATTTAGGTTTTAAAATAAAGAGCTATTCAGAAAGTTTGGTGGGGGGTGGGGGTGGGGGAATCACTCCGAATGTAAGGAATAAAGGAACATAAGAAGAAGACATTAAAGGGGGAGCCTGGTGCTTGGGGAATAAAGACAGGAGTGGAAGAGCAGGGAACTGGAAATGAAAGTGACTGCAAGCCAGCAGGGAAGAGTCCCATATGCCAAAACCCTCAAGGGGACCCATGAGTAATAGTCTGAAAGTGCAAATCATTATTATAACTGCATTAGGCTAATAACATAGCAACTCCTATTTGAGTAAAACACTTGGCTGTAGATAGTAAATTCTTAGATATAGGAAAACATTTTATTTAATTAGTGGAACTTCGATTATCTCTGGATGTGTTCCATTAGTATACCTTGGTTATCTGGGTATATCCATTATCAGGAGTTTGGCTCACAAGTCCATTTAGTGAGTTCCATCAAGGCCTTTTTCTGCTTAACCCCTCACAGCCAAGTATCAGGGTACTGGGCTCTAGTGCTTTTCAGGTTTCTTTGCACACACTGGTAGTCTGTCAGAGCAATACTAGTAGAGGAGAATTGCCCATACGTGTAGCAGGAGGTGGGAAATCAGGCAGAGATGCCTTCCAGAGCCAAGGGGGCCTCTTGGCATTTCCCTGGCAGCCTCATGCTTATCATCCGCCAGAACCCAGGCACTCATTAGGCTCCTGATGAAAAGCATCCTAAGGAAAATGCCAGCAAATTGTGCCACTGTGCTGGCAGGAAATTAAAACTGCTCAGAGAAAGTGGAGCCAAGAGAGCTGTTGAGATGAAAGGTAACATCAAGGGTGTGATCACGGACTCACACAGGCATTCAAGATTCAAGATGTGGCTTTCTGCTTCACTAGGGAAAGCAGGAGGCCCTCTCAGCTGTCAGCCACTGTCAGTTCAACAGAGGGGCTGAGACTGGTGAGGAGGTGGGCTCTGTGATTTAAGCTTTGTTGTGCTTGGGTAAGTGCTTGTGGTTTGGGTTCTTTTCTTTCCCCACAGGAGCCTCTCTTAGGAAAAACAGAAATAAGAAAAAGATTTGTTTTTGATTTGTTCTGTTCTTCCTGGTCCCAAACACTTAAAAATCAAATTAAGTAAAATAACAATTTCAAAAGTATCACAGGTCTTATTTAAGTAGGATCAGATAGTGTGGCTAGGAGCAGATAAAACCTTAGAGCCTAAGAATCTATCAGTGGGACAGATGAAGGGGTGCTTTAATTCTGTGGGAAATTCTTGGTGGTGGTGCTAATTTGCCTGAGGCTCAAATGGTCATTAGCAGTGGAGAAGAAAGAAAAGCAGTACCAACATGCAAACATAAGCACACTGAGATTTGATTTGGTAGGCAGAGCAATGGCCTCCAAAGATGCTGAAGTCCTGTTCCCTGGAACCTGAGAGTATGCTGCCTTACATACCAAGTGGCTAAGGGGAATTAAGGTTGCAGACGGAATTAAGGCTGCTGACTAGCTGACTTTGAAAGAGAGAAAATAAACCTGGATCTTCCAGATGGGCCTAATGTAACATCGGGCTTCTAAAATGTAAGCAGAAGCCAGAGCGATAGGATGTGAGAAGGACTCAGCCAGCTGGTGATGGTTTTGAAGATATAGAAAGGAGGCCACAAGCCAAGGAATTTTGGTGGCCTTTAGAGGTTAAAGCGTCTGCCTGCAATGCAGGAGACCTGGGTTTGATCCCTGGGTCAGGAAGATCCCCTGGAGAAGGAAATGGCAACCCACTCCAGTATTCTTGCCTGGAGAATCCCATGGAGGGAGGAGCCTGGTAAGCTACAGTCACGGGGTTGCAAAGAGTCAGACACAACTGAGCTACTTCACTTTCACTTTCAGAAACTGGAATAGGAAAGGAAAGGAAATTGATATTCCCTGGGGCCTCTAGGAGGAATGCAGGCCTGCCAACAGCTTGATTTTTAGCTCAGTGAGTCCAATCATGTTGGACTGTGATCTTGAGAACTACAACATAGTAGAGTTGAATTAAACCACTATATCTGTGGTAATTAACAATAGCAAAGAAAATGAATATACTGGTATTTAAACCGGTAATGAATATTCATCGGAAGGACTGATGCTGAAGCTCAAAGTCCAATACTTTGACCACCTGATGCAAAGAACTGATTCATTTGAAAAGACCCTGATGCTGGGAAAAACTGAAAGTGAGAGGAGAAGGGGACGACAGAGGATGAGATAGTTGGATGGCATCACCGATTCAATGGACATGAGTTTGAGCAAACTCCAGGACTTGGTGTTAGACAGGGAGGCCTGGTGTCCTGCAGTCCATGGGGTCGCAAAGAATCAGATACGGCTATGCAACTGAACTGAACTGATTTAGAAAATTCATCTGAAGTTCCAAAATAGAGTTTCCAAGTTCATTTACAATTCTTGAAGCAAAATAGTAAGGCAAGAAAGCAGTGAAAAAATCCAAAAGGCATATTTATGTGTTAGAACTGTTATGCATATTACATCTATTATCTCTCTTAATCTTTACGACAGCCTTATGAGGAAGTCTCATCACCTCTAATCTGTAAACAAGGATATTTTTGAAAAGTAAAAACAAATCATGCCCTTCAATTAATCAAAATTTTCCAGCAGTCTCCCATCTTCTCTGCGTTAGTATCCAGACTCCTTATCCTCACCTATAAGCTGTAAAGCTCCACATCAGTAGTATTAAAGTGTGGATTACTGATCAGCCTCACCTGGGACTTTGTTAGCAAAGCAACTCAGATCCCACTAGAGACCTTTTCAATCGGAATCTCTGAGAGTAGGGCTCAGGAATCTGGTTTAACATGTCCTCCAGAGGATTCTTGTACACACAATTAAGTCTGAAAAGCCCTCCTCCACCTGATGTGCACTCATGTACTTCTCCAGCTAAATCTGGACCACTCATCCTTGCTTGTGTGCTCCAGCCAAACTGGCCGTCTTTCATTTTCTGAACATGTCATGCTTTCTCCCATTTGGGGCTCTTTTCCTTAGCTCTTCTTTCTGATTAGTAGACTCTTTCTTTAGAAATTTGCCTGTTGGCCTATACCTTTCATATTTTGCAGTTTCCCTGATTGTGAGCACATGAGAGTCCAGTAAAAGAATACCGATGCTACTAGTTTCCCATTATTTCATTGCGCATGTGTGCATGCAACGTTGTTTCAGTCGTGTCTGACTATTTCGCAACCCCATGGACCGTAGCCCACCAGGCCTGTCTGTCCATGGCATTCTCCAGGCAAGAATACTGACGTGGTTTGCCATGCCCTCCTCACCTGTTTCGATGATTTGAGAAAACCATTGATCTGCTACAGTTGACAAGATAATGGACACTAGTTGTTAACTGTAAATATGTTTTTCTACAAGTTTAAACAATCATAGTTACAATTGTTTCTTTTTTTTGAACTTGAGGAATCTGGATCTGAAATGTTGCATTTTAAAAAGCTTTTAGTGCTGATAAATATCTTAATCATTTCATCTCATGATCCTTCATGATCTATTAATTTTAATTCTTTTTGAAGGGAGGATTTAATAAGCAGGCACAATTCACAGCATATTCTCTATATTCTAGCTAAATGTATCTGAAGCCATGTTAACTATGAATACTTCATGATAGATAAGCATTTATACTTTTTCCATTTCTAAATTTTTCCCTTTATACAGTGAGTTCTGTTGCAAATCACAAGTCTCTTGGCAGGGTCTTTAAGGCTGACTTTGTTTTCTTCTTGTATAAATTAGCTACAGTAAATTATTTTCACAGTTAAAGCATAAAATAGTATCAAAGTTTAGTTCTATTGAAAATTGTCTGTCTACTCAAGGAATATTTGACATTTTATTCTTTGTAATTTTAAGTTCATAGTACAATTAACAAGTTCCTAAATTTTGGTGGCATTATGTAATAGAAATTTATTTCTCAGTCTTATTACAGTTCAGGGTAGGCATTTCAGGTCAGTGGATTGCTTTTTCCCCTCTCATATGGTCTCAGAGCCCTCCACATACAACTAGCAAATAGGGAGAGGAGAGAAGACTCACTTATTTCTCAAAATCCAGACCTGGATGACATCACTTTTGCTCATATTTACTTGGGTATTTGTCACAAAGCCGCAGTTAGATGTAATGGGGGATACAGAGTTTTTGTCCCTGGATGGGCAGCCATTCTCAGTGACAGATTCACTCTGTGAATGGGAACTTCAAATATTGGTAGGCAGCCAGCTGTCTCCTGCCACAGGGAATCTATGGAAATTATCTTAATGCCCTGTTATACTGCACTTGCCAGTCAGATGCAATGCTCGGTCACAGCAAATAAATCTCTCCTTCCTGGTTACCAAATGTACTTTTCACTCTTCTAATCATGATCTTTTTATATACTCCCATTGCACTTGATGTTTACTCATTTAGAAATTCTACAATTCTTATTGTTTGTTCAATTACACTAAACTTCATGAGAGTAGGACCATAGTTGCCTTGTTCCCTATACCCAACATAGTGCTTGAAATAGTGCCTCTTTTTTTTTTTTTTAATTGAAGTGCTCTTGACTTATATTATATTAGTTTCAGGTATATGACTTTGTGATTCAATGTTTTTATATATTACAAAATGATGGTGGAGTCTTAATGAATTATTTTGAATGAATGCATGAATGAAAAGGTCTCAATTCCTATTGCAGTTATTACTTCTTAAGATTCATCCTGTTTCAAGCTACCTCTGGTTATTTTGCAATTAGATGGTGAGCTGAATAGATCAAATAAGAATTAATACCCTTTTCCCTTCTTTGTCTTTTCATAAAGGACACGATGCCATTGTCACACTTCTGAAACATTATAAGAGACCTCAGGATGAATTGCCCTGTAATGAATATTCTCAGCCTGGAGGAGGTACCCTCTTTCTTTTTAAATTTTCGTTGTAGTGATATTGTGGCCAAAGGTAAGCCTGTGTTTCTGTTAGCAACATTTTAGGGTCCGGGAGGAAGGCCTATTAGATTATCTTTATTTTAAGAAAATTTATGTCTGAGTAAGGCTGAAAATAAAGAAGCCCCCACTTAGGCTACTTTCTAACTCACCCATCTGCAGTTCCTCCAAGTTTTACATCCCATGGACTGGATGTTATGAGGCTGGTACATGCCTGGGAAGGCCTAGTAAGCTGAGCAGTCATTTTCCCTTTCAGCAATCTATTAAGATAGGACAGAGAATACTCATATGCAGACACAAATTAAATTTGCTGGAGTCTGCTGGACCTTGGATTTTTATTTTTAATCATTTTTATGTACAGTCTAAATAAATACTTGCTATACAGTTTCAGTGTCCAGAGAAAGACCTGGGCTTAAGTTACACTCTCCCTCGGTGTTATTAGCAAGTTTTCTTTTGTTATGTGCTTCTTTGTATAACGTTTAACTTTTATGTAGGAAAAATCATTTGCTACTTTTAACTCTATAATTTTATTTCAGATGGCTCCTATGTGTCTGTTCCATCTCCTTTGGGGAAGATTAAAAGCATGACAAAAGGTATTTTAATATGGGACAATTATTATATTTTATTACTGAGTAATTACTGCCTCAAATATGATAACTTCCTATTTTGTCTTACATATTACAAATGACTATTTTGCAGGTATAAGTAATATTATTAGCAGATCATTCTTTCCACGATTAACCTCATCTGCTGTTATTTTGCATATGTCCTCTTAGTTCATGAAGGTGTAACAGTGAAAATTCCATATGAATATTAAAAGAAGATCAAATTCTCATAGACTTCTGTATTTTTAATGAAAGTTAAGTTGTAACTATTAATATCTTTCATAATAATCGGTAATAGGTTTGTCATAGGGAAAAACTGAAAAAAAATTATTTTTCAAGACATCCCAAATAAGTAATACTTTGGGAACTTTTTGAATGTATACTACACACAAAAATTATTATCACTGAATCAGGGAAGTAAAACATATACAACTGTAAATTTATATTGAACTATTTAGAGTTTGAAATTTTATAAAATTATTATTGGCTTTGAATGTATCTTCTGAATGATTCACATGCTTATTTCCTAGTTGGCATCTCTTTAAGGGTGAATTTATGGCTATTTGACTAAGCTTTTTGTGACAGGTTGAAGGGATTGACCAGATAAGACTTTATCATGATGTGATGTGAACTGTATTCTTGAGTTGCCACATCGTACGGACAAGTAGTGGTTGGCCAAATCAGGTACAAACTCTCAGCCCTGGTAATAAAGGTCAGGTAGCAAAGGCAGAGAGCTAACATGTTTTTAATGCACGGGGATAGGGGTCATTTATGATAAGGTTTTTGTATGTCCAAATAGTTACAGTTGGAAAATTAAATGGTACAAGGGAAAGATATTTTTGGTTAAGCATATATGTGCATGTGTGTTTAAACATCCACATGTTTGCTGTTTATTTTTTTTTAAGTATAAAATAACAATTCCTGTTTGCAGAGAAGGCAGATGTTCTCCTCTTAAGGGCTGGCTTGCCTTCACATTTCCATCTTCAGCTCTCAGAAATTGAGTTCCATGAGATTATCGGCTCAGGTAACTTAAGAAAATACTAGTCTGTTTTAGTTTAATGAGTTCCATATGATAACATGTGTTTACTTGTTTGTCTTACACAATTTTAGGTTCTTTTGGGAAAGTGTATAAAGGACGATGCAGAAATAAAATAGTGGCTATAAAACGGTAAGCAAGCAAATGAGAAATTTTAGCATCTGAGTAGTAAATGTTGAGAAGTATACACATGGTGAGCCCCTTATTTTGATTCATCTGGTGACTGAAGACTTCCTGTTGCTGTGTTTTCCAGTTACCGAGCCAACACCTACTGCTCCAAGTCAGATGTGGATATGTTTTGCCGAGAGGTGTCCATTCTCTGCCGGCTTAATCATCCATGTATCATTCAGTTTGTGGGTGCTTGCTTGAATGATCCCAGCCAGTTTGCCATTGTCACTCAGTACATATCAGGGGGTTCCCTATTCTCCCTCCTTCATGAACAGAAGAGGTATGGTCAATGATTTATCATTTTGCATGTCATTGGAATTACAGTTACCATTTTGCATGTCATTGGAATTACAGTTACAAAACCTCAATATGCTTTCTGCTTAGATGAGACATTGCTTTCTGAAATCTCTGAGTTTTAGAAAATGGGGCATTCTAAAGATGGCTAATAATTTATGCCCAATAATTACTTTTTAATGAATACAAAGACTTCTATGTTTTCTTAACAAGAATCCAAAACAAATTCAAGGAATTTAAATTAGTAACTGAATAATTGGCTAAATTTGACATACCAGGAAAGCAGATATGTGTAAGCTCAGAATAAAATAATTACTAGGGGTCGCAGTATTTATTTTTAAAAGTTTTAAGAAAGAATAATCTTGTACAAGTCTAATTTGAATTAACTTCCTAGATCTATGCATATGATAATTAGAATGTGGTTTTTACTTAGTAATTAGATTTCCTTTTATGTTGTTATAAAGAAATTAAGTGTAATATTATAAATGTTATAAAATCAAGTTGAATGTTTAAGTAAGAGGGGTTGGTATCTGAATTGATCTATAGTTAAGCATTATCAAGTGTAGAAAAGCTATTTTTCCACATCTGTGAGTTTTTAGCTTAACCTTCAATCAAGTAAAAAGGCTGAAATTGTACAGAATAACAAATTACACACACTATTGATTTCTTTTAAAAGATGTAGTATTGGATTTGACCATTTCATCCTCATTAAATTTATTTTTAAATTCTAGGATACTTGATTTGCAGTCAAAATTAATCATTGCAGTAGATGTTGCCAAAGGTATGGAGTACCTTCACAACTTGACACAGCCAATTATTCACCGTGACTTAAACAGGTATTTTCCCCCTAAATAATGAACCTGAAATTGTGTAACTAACCAGGAGTCTAAGATAAATTTCAGTGAAGATACATTTTATATTTATTGTAGGATACAATTTTCTACTCTGTGGGTAAGGGAATGGACTACCATTAGCCTAGGCAATAGAATGTTGCACCATTGTTTTTACAGAAATATAAAGCTGTATAACTATTTCTCAGGGGTCTTTCAAATCTATGAAAAATGTCCAGAAAGATTATAACATCTGTAAAATTCAGCAGCTAGCTAGTTCTTAGACCACTAGAGTCAGATCAAGGATTGAGATCAATGACCATTATTATAGAATGTCATGTCTCATTTAAAGTTAGGTATTGCAGGAGGACCTGATATAAAATTGTCTGAAATACTACTTTTGTGCTAACATTTTGGTACTTCTCTTATGAGAACAAACTCAGCCAAAACACAGCAGCTCATTTACCTCACTATCACATGAAGTTGTTTTCATGTGGAATGGAGACTTGAAACAAATAGAAATTATTGTGTCTCAGTGGTGGAATCCCAAGGTTTTTTGTTTGTTTGTCTATTTTAGTAGTGAATGCTTTCTCTAAGCAAAGTCTTACAGGGAGGCTGATACACAAAATGGAACAGCTTTAGTCGGAGGCCGAGTATACAGTAGAGAATTCATTTCTCTACTGTTCATTTCTCACTGCCAAAGAGGGAGCTCCTTGGGCCATCTCTCCTGTAATCTCAGAGATGCTAAGGAGAAAAGGTGGAAAAATCTGATAAATCACTAGTTTATGAAAGAAGTCAGATTATTCAAAATCAATATGTTTATTTTATGGTTGTCAATAAGGTTCAAATAGGTCCCATGTATGACCCTTTATACAAAGTCCACAGTTCTGAAGCTACTAAATATTCATTAATTATGCCAGCCATTTGTTCAACAACTACTTAGATATCTACTATGTTTGAAGCCTTTATACTTGGCACAACAGAGCCAGGTAAAACTGCCATAGACTCCAGTACTCAATATACTTTAGGTATAAACCAATAAGTTATTTTAAGGAGATAGTGAAATATTTTCTGTAAAATTTCAGAAAGAAGAATAAAAATTACTTCTGAATAATTTAGAAACAACTTTATGTAAAAGGTGACATTGGAACTTGACCCTAAAGGATGAATAGAGTTTGGAAGAACACCCCAGGCTTAGGGAAGATGTGAAAAAATAGATGTTAGAAAGTTAAAAGTATATTATAGGAGTACTGAATAGTTCCACTTCAGTGGATGAAATGTATAAATGTATTTAGTGTATTTAATGTATGAAGAGGACTGTTGGGAAAGAAAAATAAATTGAAACAAGAGCACAGAAATCATTAAATCCTAGAGTAAAGCAGTTTAGACTTTGCTTTGAAAGCAAGAAGGAGGCACTGAGAATATTTGAGCAAGGAGTCAGAAATTTGGGACTGTATTATGGAAAGATTAATTCAGTATCTTTGTAAAAGATCAGCTTGAGCAGAAAGTCAAGAAACTGGTGAAGCAGTTGTTGCAGTGATCTAGATAAGTAATGAAAAGCAGAATTTCACTAATGGCAGAGGAAATGAAAGGAAGAGACAGATAAATATAGAAGTGATAAAATTAGATATGAGCAGTGGCTGAATCTTAGATATTGGAAGTAAACATATATAGGACTCAATCTATTTATAATTATTTACTAGTTTTCAAATAAAATTCGTTTCTTTCCTGTTGTTATTTTCTTTGTGTGTTAGTAGCTCAGTCGTGTCCAGCTCTTTGTGACCCTATGGACTGTAGCCTGCAAGGTTCCTCTGTCCATAGAATTATCCAGGCAAGAACACTGAAGTGGGTTACCATTTCCTTCTTCAGGGGATCTCCCTAACCCAAGTATCAAACCTGAGTCTCCCACATGCAGGCAGATTCTTTATCATCTGAAGCCCCAGGGAAGCCCATTATTTTCTTTACATCTCTTTCAAAAATATTTATGATAATAAGCATATTTTTTATTTTACATATTTACATATTATTTTACATATGATAATAAGCTATTCCTAGTAGCAATAGTTAGGAAATTTAGATTTAGGTGATAAATTATCAAATTCAAACTGGTGATTTGTGAGTTTTAAGCATATTATTTTTCATCCCAACCACCTTTGCCATGTGTCATTAAAACAAATGAGAGATCACTGAGTTTTCTCTGGCTGCAACTCTTTATATATGGGGCAGTTGAATGTGTGTTCTGTTGCCCTGAGAGTAAGTGTAAATTGTTACCACCAGGTAATAAAGCAGGACCAAAAATATAAATATTGTTGGTTAAAAGTTTCAATAGAACATTTATTATGTAACAGAAGTTTATATTTACCATTTCTTCTGTCTCTAACCTAAAAACTTAAATTGTACCAAAAGTCTTTTATGAAAGCTCATAGGAGTTTTCAATATAAATAGAGTACCAAATTATTATATTTATTATTTGTGGACATTCTTTTCTACTGCCCCTCAGTCTCAGTTCAGCTCAGTTGCTCAGTAGTGTCCAACTCTTTGCGACTCCATGAACCACAGCACGTCAGACTTCCCTGTCCATCACCAACTCACAGAACTTGCTCAAACTCATGTCCATCAAGTAAGTGATACCATCCAAACATCTCATCCTCTGTCGTCCTCTTCTCCTCCTGAGTTCAGTCTTTCCCAGCATCAGAGTCTTTTCCAGTGAGTCAGTTCTTTGCATCAGGTGGTCAAAGTATTGGAGTTTCAACTTCAGCATCAGTCCTTCCAATGAATATTCAGGAATGATTTCCTTTAGGATGAACTCGTTTGACCTCCTGCAGTCCAAAGGACTCTCAAGACTCTCAACACCACAGTTCAAAAGCATCAGTTCGTCAGTGCTCAGCTTTCTTTATAGTCCCAACTGTCACATTCATACATGACTATTGGAAAAACCATAGCTTTGACGAGATGGACCTTTGTCAGCAAAGTAATGTCTCTGCTTTGCCTACAAAGGTTCATCTGTCTAGTCTAGCTCTTAGTCTAGTGACAATAAAACATTCAGCTTTTCAGGTTTATGTAGCATGCATACTGTCCAAAACAGTCCTCTCCTCAGAGGGCTTACTACAGTCTGGTTAGGTACATAAAACATATACTCAGGAAGCAAATTAATTGCCATTTAATGGGGAATGATTAATCAGCCATTTTCAAAGGATTTTTAGTAAATTTAAAATCACAGTAGCATGGAAAACTTCCTGGAGGATATAGAGCTAAAACTAAACTTTGAAGGCTAGGCATGTATCTTTCCCTCAATCTTTTTGTAACATACCGATCCTTGCATTTGCACAATGCTTACAAATCCCTTCCCACTGAAATAGGTGGAAGGAAAAATATATAAAACAGAGTGAAGAACTCAGGCATTGCATTTGTATTGAAATATCCTTCTTCCATGTTTCTCTTCTCTATTCTGAGCAGGTCAGGGCTTCAGGATCAGCAATCCTGCTCTCTTCATCTCAGATTTACAAAACTGAGCATAGCGTCTCACACAGTGCTGTTCAGCCAATGCATTTTTAACTGAACCAAACTGGTGAGGCATTTCTATGAACATCATTTCAGAAAGCAGTGATCGTGTTCATACAAGTATGACTACTTGTAGATAGAGTCCAAATAACTTTCCCAGTACCTTTTATAGTTCTAAAGGAAAGAAGATATCTTTCCTTTAGAACTATAAAGGAAAGATCAACCCACACAGAGGGGAAACTTGTATCTTTGGTTTCATGGTTATTGATTTATTTGAGTGAAAGAAAAAACTTTGCCTTTCCCTTGTAAGTTTCTTACCATATAAATCTGAATGTTATTTCAATTTTTAGTATATATTAGAAATTCAAGGAGTGCTTAAGGAGGTAGTTCTTCCCAGTGATTATAATAATTTATTCATTATTTACAGTGTGAAAAAGCTCTGCTATGCCTTTGTCATGTATAGTTTCATTTAATTTCTTAGAAATTCTGTAATATAATTATTATTCTGTCATTTTACTGTAAGGAAATTGACTAAAGGTATTATGCCCAGAGCCACATCCTTCTAGACATATTGTGCTGTCCCAACAACAACAAAACCAAGTCAGTACAGAGATAGAAAGAAGCTGGTGATATTGGATGACCATCAGCGATATTTATCAGCCTTGCTCTTTGTACCTCAGTCCTGTAGGCTCAATTCCTGTGACCCAAGTCACTTCTCATATCATCATCTCCTTGTGCTTCTTTATTTCTGCTTTATTTCTCCTTCTACACCCCATGTTCTGCAAGTATGGAGCAGAGGTTGCCTATGTTTTCTTTGTCCCATAGTGTTCACTGTTGTTGTTCAGTCGCCCAGTTGTGTCTGATTCTTTGCAACCCCATGGCCTGTAGCACATCAAGGCCTCCCTGTCCCTCACCATCTCCCAGAGTTTGCCTAAGTTCATGTCCATTGCATTGGTGGCACCATCCAGCCACCTCATCCTCTGAGACCCTCCTCTCCTTCTGCCCTCAATCTTTCCAAGCATCAGGGACTTTTCCAGTGAGTCAGCTCTTCCCATCAGGTGGCCAAAATGCTGGAGCTTCAGCTTCAACATCAGTCCTTCTGAAAAGCTGTTGCTGAACCACGCAAAGACTCCAGGATTCTTGGCCTCTGGAGGAGAAGAATTCAATCCGGGGCCAGAGACGAGGCTTGATCGCTCAGAGCTTTTGTATAGTAAAATTTTATTAAAGTATAAAGAAGATAGAGAAAGCTTCCAGCATAGGCATCAGAAGGGGGCAGAAAGAGTACCCCCTTGCTAGTGTTAGCCATGGAGTTATATACTCTCTAATTAGTTATTTCTCCCAGCAATCTCGATTCCAGCTTGTGCTTCTTCCAGCCCAGCGTTTCTCATGATGTACTCTGCATGTAAGTTAAATAAGCAGGGTGACAATATACAGCCTTGACGTACTCCTTTTCCTATTTGGAACCAGTCTTGTTCCATGTTCACAACCAGTCCATTGTGAAGGATATCGGCCCTGGGTGTTCTTTGGAAGGGATGATATTAAAGTTGAAACTTCAGTACTTTGGCCACCTCATGTGAAGTGTTGACTCATTGGAAAAGACTCTAATACTGGGAGGGATTGGGGACAGGAGGAAAAGGGGACAACAGAGGATGAGATGGCTGGATGGCATCACCAACTCAATGGACGTATTTGAGTGAACTCCGGGAGATGGTGATGGACAGGGAGGCCTGGAATGCTGCGATTCATGGGGCTGCAAAGAGTTGGACACGACTGAGCGACTGATCTGAACTGAATTAGTTATTACAGTGAATCAAAAGAATGTCTGGAGGTTGTGAAGACCTCACTAGACCTACTCCCATAACTTACACCTTACGATAACAGGATTAGCCAGAAGGTTTTTTCCAGAGACTGTCTTCAAGCAGAATACATTATTGTTATATAATCCTAAGGAATGTAGAGGGACAAAAAAGTTTGTCCTTTATTCCTCCTTCAGAATTCCTGACCCCTCTGTCCTTGGGGACCCCTAGACTTCTTAACAACCTGCCTAGGAAATGGCTCTCTCACTTCCAATGAGCATTCAGGGCTGATTTCCCTTAAGATTGACTGGCTGGATCTCCTTGCTGTCCAAGGGACTCTCAGAAGTCTTCTCCAGCACCAGAGTTCAAAGGCATCAATTCTTTGGCTTTCTGCCTTCTTTATGGTCCAGCTCTCACAACCATGCATGACCACTGGGAAGACCATAGCCTTGACTATACAGACATTTGCTAGCAGAATGATGTCTCTACTCTTTAACACACTGTCTGGGTTTGTCATAGATTTCCTGCTAAGAAGCAATCATCTTCTGATTTCATGGCTGCAGTCACCATCTGCATTGTTTAAATATTTTAAAATGTGTAGCTCTAGACAAGAATGTACTTTTCAATTTATCATGGATCCCACCACCTACCAACTTACCATTTTATATCTGGTCCAATTTATATATTCACTTTGTGGCATTGGAGCTTGGAAAATATGGTTTACAGCTACACATTTTAATGTTTTTACTTTATACAAGCAGCTATGTTTTCTTGGAAAAGTACATTTTCCCAATTTTTTATGTTGAAACCAAACACCACTGCAAATATCAGATAAATGGTCTTTCCCCTATATAATTATATAGTATCCGTTCAATTTAGTCGCTCAGTCATATCCAACTCTTTGCAACCCTGTGGACTGCAGCGCGTCAGGCTTCTTTGTCCACCACCAATTCCCGGAGCTTGTATATAGTATAACAACACTGTAACCAACAAAACAGTGACACTTCCGCCAGAGTGGCTGTGGCGCTCCCGAGGGTGATGACGGTGAAGCCTCTTGCATCACCACCAGCACTGCCTGGGAAGCGCTGCACACCGCGAAGCTCTGCAAAGACGCCAGCTGTTATTGCAGTTCATCCCTTACATGTTCCTTGCTGAGGATGGAAAGACACTCCTCAATATTCTCATTTGTATGAATATGCATTCTAATATAACACAACTAATTAATTGGGGCTCTAGGTCTAGATGTGAGGACATTTTTGAGTGTCAGCTTATTCGAGTGACTACAAAGAAAAACTAATTAGAGGTGATTTAAAAACAGCCAACTTGCTGATGGCAAATGACAGATAATTTAAAATGTCAGCACTAGTAAAAGAATTTTAATTTTGAAAATGGATTTAACTAAATTAGTGAAGATTTCAGAAAATATTAAGAAAATATTGACTATAATTTTTAATAATTATTTTAAGTTGAATATGCATTTGCCTTTCTGTTGAATACAGAATATAAAAACATGCATTAAAAAAACAGAAATTAAGTACACATTAACAAATTATTATTTTTCTAATTACCTATTAGGTACAATTGTATTCCTTGATTAACCTGCATTATAGAGTTCACTCTTAACTAGTCCTTTCACTTGAGACTTTTCTAATAAGTGGTTATACGAATAGAATTTAGCATTCACTGGCAGGTACCATCTTGCAGAGAATTCTGAATACTTGAATGTAAGCTAAGTAGTTGATTATACTTCAATATTTATAGTAAGTCTTAAAAGAGAACCCTTGAAACTCATGAAATTTTTCACAATTCTATTTGTGTAAATCTTTAGTAAAAAACCAACCAAAAGTGGCATTTTTAATTATGTCAAAAGTTTTTCATTTACTTGGACTTAAAAATTAAGGTAATTAATTAATTAATATCCAGTATTTGAATGATTGATATGAGCTAGAGTCTATGCAATGCCTGGAAGAATGACTGAGAATGAAGGACCAACAGCCCTTTTCCAGCAGAGCTTAGAGCTAAGTATTATTTCCCAGCATTTCCTTGTCATAAATATCACCTATAGGCCCTCATTTAAAAAACAAATTCAGAAACCCCCTTCTGAAGGCACAGATTGAGAATATCCTAAATTGGCCTGAGAATCAATACTTTAAAAAAGATTACCAGATAATTCTTATAATCAAGCAAAGAGAGAAAATGTTGTTCTAGTTGGAGTGGTTCTAAAATTTGGCTGCACATTTCCTGGAGGCTCAGACAGTAAAGGATCTTCCTGCAATGCAAGAGACCTGGGTTCAATCCCTGAGTAGGAAAGATCCCCTGGAGAAGGGAATGGCAACCCACTCCAGATTCTTGCCTGGAGAATTTCATGGACAAAAGAGCTGGATGGGCTACAGTCTATGTCGTTGCAGAGTTGGACATGACTGAGTGACTAACACTAGAATTTGTAGGCAAAGTTCAAGGAAACTCTGATGCTGCTTCAGTCAGAATCTCAGGGTCTATGCTCAAGTGTCATATTTTCAGAGACCACTACAAGCAATTCAAACATGCAGGCAGCAATGAGAATTACCTTCTAGTCTAATACCAGTTACTCCTCTTAACCATTTGCTATACAATTTCATCCTTCTCCACTGCCAGGGTGGAGTAGGAATATTGGGGAATCAAGATACAATGTAATTCTAAATAGTCTGTGAATCATTGCCCCAAATACAGTATAATCATTTATTAATTCACTCATTCAACAACTAATGCAAAAGACAGATCCACATGCCTATGACGCCTTTGCTACAGAGTAAGTTCCAAGATCCAGCAGTTAATCATGGGAATTGTGCTGTGTACACTAATGCATTCTAGAGCATCTAATTTCTAATCTGTAGTTAATACTAGAAAGTTCCCAGGAGTGTAGAATCTTCACCAGTAGCCAAAAAGAAGTAAAAGTTTCCAATTTTGGACAATTGCAATGTACATAGTTCATATATGTATTCAAGGCTATAAAACCCTGGAAGGATACAGATAATAAATTAATATATACATATGTAAAGATTTGCATAAATGTATATGTTAATATTATATATCAGTGCACAAATAAGCATGTACATTTCCATGTTTTTGTGATGCTTCCATTCTTTATCATCTGCAGTTTGAGGAAATTAAGCCCTGAGGAAAATAATTTGAGAGATATTTTTCTCAGTTTAAGGATGAGACATAGCTGTCACCGGTTGGATTTATAGAGGGAAAATTAATTCATTACATACAAGGGGTGCCGTGGAGCTTAGGGCTTAGGGCCTAAGGGCTTAAGGGGTGCCTGTAGTTGTGAAATGTCTATATGCAAATTTGTAAGGTGACATAAGATTTTCAAAAGTTTTTTTTTTTTTTTAATTTTTAATTATAGGATCATCCCTTTACAATGTTGTGCTGGTTTCCCCTATACAACAATGTGAATCAGCCAGAAGTAGAAATATATCCTCTCACTTTGAGCTTTCCTCTCACCTCTATCCCATCCCAGTCCTCTAGGCCATCACAGAGCACCAAGCTGAGCTGCGTATACTCTGCAGCTGCTTCCCATTAGGTATTTATTTTACACATGGTAGTGTGCATATATGAGTGCTACTCTCTCAATTCGTCTTACCCTCCCCTCCCCACACCAGGTCCTCAAGTCCATTTCTACCTCTGCATCTCTATTCCTGCCCTGCAAATAGATTCATCAGTACCAATCTTATAGATTCCATACATATGTGTTAATATATAATATTTGTTTTTCTCTTTCTGACTTTACTCTGTTTAATAGGCTCTAGGTTCATCCAGCTCACTACAACTGATGCAAATTTGTTTCTTTTTATTGCTGATAATATGCCATTGCATATATGTACCACAACTTCTTTATCTATTCATCTGTCAGTTAAGTAATCAGATACAGTCTGTTTCAATTTCATTACTACTCTGAGTAATGAGGAAAAATTCTAAACTATACAGCTTTCCCAGATGAACACTGGATTTGTTTGAGAACGTTATCTACATTGGGTAGGTTATCTACTACAATAATCGATCTCAAAACGCATAATGGTTCAAAAACAATAGAAGTTTGTATCATGATTGTGTGAATGAATAGGTTATTGGGGTTGTCCCTTATCCATGTAGTTGCTCAGGACCCATTTTCGATACATGGTATCTGCGGTCTCCTTCGTTTTCAGCTCCGTTCAAGTGAGCATCAGTGGAACAAGAATATGTGAGATGTGCATGAAATGTTTTACAGACCAGGCATTAGAGTAGCATATATCACTTTCAGTCACGTTATTGGCCACAGCTCAATCAAATAGCCACGCTTGACTGCCAGGAGTTCTTGGAAATGTAGTCTAGCTGTCTGCCCAGAAAAGGAAATGAGCTTTGGTAGACAGCCAGCAGTCTGGATACATTCACCTTCTTTGCACTAGAGATAACAGGTACTAGGGTTTGGGTAGAAAAGTGGTCTAGATTGGCATGAACTAGTTGCACAAACATAATGTTAACTGCATACTAAATATTTTTAGTCTATAAACATATTTTCACAATGTATAAACTAATACCACTAGCCGGGAAATATAGTGAAAGCTACTCAGTAAAGCATATTATATATAAATTAATTTTAAAATAATTTTCATTCACTTTGTTACATTGAAAATATAAGAATAGCTTTGGAAATGGTGGAGCTTGTCCCTGAACCAAAACATGGTTCAAGAGTAACAACGTGTACTGTAGTAAGATGTAACAGTATGAAATAGGCTATATAAATTCAAAAACATCTCACAATTCCATTTGCTCTGTGTCAGTGAAAACACACATACATTTTTCTTTAAAGGTGAAAATTAAAATGCAGGCTCTGATCATGGTATTCAAAGAACCTTATTATACCATATCCATATGAAAGAGTTCTTCAAACATTTAATTCTACAAATTGATCCTATGTCCTAGCTTCACTCAGAAGTTGATATTCCGTCACATTTTCCGTTCCCATTTCTGACATGTTTAAAGTCAGTCTGTCTGTCCTCAGCTCCATGAACCTCCAGAAGAAGCAGACAGTTCCCTCTGACTCTCTACCTGTTATTTAAATAGAATCCATCACCCAGTTCATCCTCCTCTTCTCTGATAGATCTAGCCCTGCCTTCTTACCTGATTCTCACAGTTCCCTGAGGGTCGGCTGTGTCCCAAACATTCTCAGCACATATCATTTTGGTTCCTCATCCTGAGCCAAATTAGCAGTCCCCCTCTCCCCTACTCTATCCTATAATATCCCTTAGTCCTGAGTCTCCCTTTCTTTGTACTCCAATAGAAATAGAAAGTTTCCTCAGAGGCCCGGTTAAAAATGTTCTTCCTCTCTCAGCTGCCTCCATTTGAACCTCTCATTTAATTTTGGCTGCATCAACTAATTCTAAAAATAGTGTTCATACTTAACATTCCATTAAGTAAATTCCCTTAGGAACATACTTCCTTTAAATTAAGGCAGGTATATTTAAATCAGAGGAAAGCTCTGTTCCTTCTGCCCACACTATCATATTGCTAACACAAACCTAGTGGAACCTGCCATCTTTCACTGTAACTTCCATCAGAATCTTTGCCTTGGTCCTCCCAGTTAGACACAACCCTGAATCTTACATCATAGAGGTAGAATCTAAGCCACCCTACGCCATGTGACACAATACACAAGATTATGTGTACACCCAAAATAATGTATGTGTAAAGAGAACATAGAAGGTCATGGTTTAGCCAAACACAGAAATTCTGTGATACCAAAATTCACTTTTAGTTTGACATGAAAATAATACTGCCCCACAATGAAACCTGGCCTCAAGCTCTCTTACATCAGTGCTTTTTGTGGTGAGCTGGTTCAGTCCACTGCCTCTTTGCTCAACACATAGCCATACCTTGGAAATTCCCAAAGCAGCAGAGCCTGGGGCAGGGTTACCTTCTATCATTTAGGCTGGAGCTTGGAGGAAAAGCAGTACCCCTCTTGACCTGACAAAATCTTTCCAGTGCTTCTCTGTTCCAGGCAGTGAACTTATTGGCCTGCAATTTTCTAGTGTTGCTGGTTCCTCACATTGCCATTTTCCATCCTTCGGGGATACAGCCTGTATAGAGTTAGCTTTTGAAAATGTCAACAAAGGCTTTTCTCTGGTCTGTTTCCTTTCTTCTCTGCTCTCATTTCTTGGGAGACACTGTGAGGGCCCCTCTTGGCACCTTGTCGATTTCCTAAGCAGCTAACCTTTCAATAATGTTAATGTCGCCTTGTGGTTATCTATTTCTCAGTTCCTCATTTTCAACCTTTGTTTGCTGAGATTCATTTCTGTGGTTGTGTTCTTAAGCTTCTGGAGTTTAATAGAGACCAACCTAATTCAGGGCCCATAACCAAAATTTCTAGCTAATAAATGAGGCACAAAATAGGTGGATATTTATTTGTCTATTGATTGAATTTCCAATAACACTACCTTGAATTTGATCTAGAAAAAGAGATGCAGAAAATCATAAATGTTCTTGCCTTGTTTAATATTTTCTATCTCAAAATCCCCCTTGTCAGCCTTGTGAGAAAGCAACTTTTCCAGTAATATTAGTCTTCTTTTGAGCTTGCAGCATAGACAGTTCTGGAAATCTGCATTGCTGTGAGTTACCACCCTATTAGAAGGCTATAGGATGAAGTAACTGAGATTTCAGGCCATGAAACCAGACTGTGCAGGTTCAAGTACCAACTCTGTTACATCTTACCTATGTCCTTCTGCAACTCGTTTAAATAAAAGTTTTCTAGTTCGCGAGATAGCAATAATAATACCTATCTTACTGGGTTTTAATGAGAAAACACATCAGATAGTATCGTCATTATTTTTCTTATTTATTTTTTCTGAAGGAATATTTTCACAAATTAATATTCTTAAATGCCCAAATCTCTTTATTTAATTAAATGTTTTTAAAGAACTGCCTCCCTTTTTTTTTCACTTTTCACTTTTATGCTTTGGAGAAGGAAGTGGCAGCCTACTCCAGTGTTCTTGCCTTGAGAATCCCAGGGACAGGGGAGCCTGGTGGGCTTCCGTCTGTGGGGTAGCACAGAGTTGGACACGACTAAAGCAACTTAGCAGCAGTAGCAGCAGCAGCAAAACCCGGCTCCCTTTTTTATTATAGTGCCACAAATTTTGTTTATGATATCTCAGATGCCTTGTTTCTTCTTATCATAAAGATATAAGAGCTAACTGGATTGTTTGACTGTAGATCTCTTTATGTATGGAGAGGAAAATGGCAACCCAATCCAGTATTCTTGCCTGGGAAATCCATGGACAGAGGAGCCTTAGTAGGGTACAGTCCATGGAGTTGCAAAAGAGTCAGACATGATTCAGCTACTAAATAACAACTGTTTATATAAGATCATGGCATCTGGTCTCATCACTTCATGGGAAATAGATGGAGAAACAGTGGAAACAATGTCAGACTTTATTTTTCTGGGCTCCAAAATCACTGCAGATAGCAATTGAAGCCATGAAATTAAAAGACACTTACTCCTTGGAAGAAAAGTTATGACCAACCTAGACAGCATATTAAAAAGCAGAGACGTTAATTTACCTACTAAGGTCCATCTAGTCAAGGCTATGATTTTTCCAGTGGTCATGTATGGATGTGAGAGTTGGACTGTGAAGAAGGCTGAGCGCCGAAGAATTGATGCTTTTGAACTGTGGTGTTGGAGAAGACTCTTGAGAGTCCCTTGGACTGCAAGGAGATCCAACCAGTCCATTCTGAAGGAGATCAGCCCTGGGATTTCTTTGGAAGGAATGATGCTAAAGCTGAAACTCCAGTATTTTGGCCACCTCATGCGAAGAGTTGACTCATTGGAGAAGACTCTGATGCTGGGAGGGATTGGGGGCAGGAGGAGAAGGGGACAACAGAGGATGAGATGGCTGGATGGCATTACTGACTTGATGGACGTGAGTCTGAGTGAACTCTGGGAGTTGGTGATGGACAGGGAGGTCTGGCATGCTGCGATTCATAGGGTCACAAGGGGTTGCAAAGAGTCGGACACGACTGAGTAACTGAACTGAACTGAACTAATAATATATAAAGACGGGGCCAGGGAAGTCTCATCCCATATTACTTCCTTTGTTGAGATCTCTCTATCCCTTCATGGTTCAAACTTGCAGCAGGGATTCCATCTGTCACATTGGGTTGATACAGATGTAGAACAGAATTTGGATAAAAACATAGCTAAGGGTTGACAGGGTTGATTTTCTGACACCCTTCTCAGTGATTTTTCTTTCTAGGGCTCATTCACACAACTTAAACATGCAGTTTAAACACCTGCCATTCAGTTATTCAACAATCATTGCTTGGGAGCACAATGTCAGAGATGGGGAAGGCACATCCCAGAGTTCATGCAAGGTCAAGTAGGAAAAACCCTGATTTTGCAGAGGATGTATGGAGTAGGGCGTCTAGGTAGGTAGGCATCTTTCCTTCCGTGCACCCAGTTAGCTCAGCCAGCTACCCAGCTAAGACACTGTCCTTCTCACTCTAAGGAGAAGGAGAGAATGTTTTCAAAGTTAACATTGAGAAGGTTCCCTCCGTTCTTCATTCAGTAGTAAAAGAAAAGGGGAAAAAATTCATCCTATCACACCCTCTTGATTCCCAGAAGACCATCAGTTTTCTCACTTCTATTTCTGTTCTTATTGTGTCTCCCTTGTTATGTTATTTGACTTCTTTCTGCCTCAGGTTCCTCATTGGCAAATGAAGATAATGATGTCTGTGTCTACCTGTTCACAGAGATATCTTTGCAGTTAATAGCGGTGTCAGGACAAAGGTACATGGAGCACTTTAGGGAAATACTCTACAAGAAAAATCAGTATAACATTTTTATTAATCATATGGTACTGGGTCGCCAGAAGGTCTCAGAGGAAGACTCATTTTGCATCCAGCTGCTGGATCTCTACTATTTGTAGAGTAGTCTGAATTATCTTCCTCCCACTGAAGGTGAAAGCTGTTGTGGTTAATACATTGTATGGGAGACAACATACTCCTTTTCTGAAAGGCTTACTATTACCTTGACCAGCGTGAAGAAAAGAGCACATGAGCCTCACAGAATGATTAGAACTCTTTAATCCTGGAGGGATGGTCTTTGTATCAATTACATTTTAAGCCTTGTATGCGAAGAACCGTATTCTCAGTCACTAAACCTTCTTTTAGTGGCTTTAACAACCTACAGAAAGTAAGTAAAAAGCATGCCTGGTGCCATAGATGAAACAGTGTTAGAGCATTGATGATGTCTGGCTTCTTTTCTTTGGGGAGGGAAATCCCCTTCTAAATTCTTAAAATAGGAGTTGGCTTTCATTAAATCTATTCAGAGTTAAGGGTCTGAGGATCTTGAGTGACCCCTTTCTTTGGGAATGGAGCACATTTTAATAGGCTTTTTCCTGTCTGTGGTCCCAGAAAGATTTAGCCGCTGGCAGGCCTCCTGAATGGCTGGGATTTGTAAAGGAAAGAATTGATTACAGCTTTCCTCTAATTCTTTTTCTTTCTTTAATTTCTTTTTTCCCATTTCATACAAAGAATGAGAAAGATATTCTAAGTTTCCTTCTATTGAGATATGGTTGGCCTTTAGGGCAGACATTTTAGCATTGAACTTTTATTAACCTCTACTGGTTTGACAAAAATTGTTTCTGTTTTTTTTGTTTTGTTTTTTGCTTCCTAAATATGAAGCTAAAGAGTTCCTTTTACTAATCTTCCCAGAATTCTCAGTAGTAGAGAGAACACAAAAGTTTGGGGATTTATTTTATTATTTTATTTTGTTTGGGATTTTGTTTGTTTGTCTGGGGTTTTCTCTTCTTTTTTTTTTTTTTTTTTTTTTGGCTTTGTCCGTTGAATTGCATCTATATGCTCTTAAATATAGAACTTAATACAAGAGTTAACACATGCTATTTGTTCTGATGAAAATACCGCCCACCCACCCCCACCCTCCCCCCACCCCCAGTGCCCAAACCTCCTTCCTTTCTTCTTCTTAGTGCCTTCTCTCACCTCCTTTCTCCTGTCTAATTCCTGCTCCTTCTTCGAGGAAGCATTCCTAGGTGTTCCCCCAGCACATCCTACTTATCTCAGGATAGCACTCTTAATATTTCTCATGTATTTCAATACCTTTCCTGCTATCCACTCAGGACAGGGGCTGTGGATTTTATACCATTTTATTCCCAAATGTTTCACACAGTACAGTGCTGTGCTTAGTCACTCAGTCATGTCCAACTCTTTGCTACCCTATGGACTGTAGCCCGCCAAGCTTCTCTGTCTCCAAGGGGATTCTTCAGGCAAGAATACTAGAGTGCCATGCCCTCCTCCAGGGCATCTTCCCAACCCAGGGATCGAATACAGGTCTCCCACATTGCAGGTAGATTCTTTACCATGCTAGCACAGTGACTGGGTCCTAATAAAAACTCAAATCATATTTATCAATTGCATGAATGAATGAATAACATTTAAAGGTATATGAGAATATCATATATTAATGTTTCTTTGTGCCAGGCACTGAGCTCAGTGTTTCTAGATATTAGCTTATTAAGTATTCATAATTCTGTATGATAGCTTTTTTTCTTAAAAAAATTTTTTTAATACTTTATTCTACGTTACAATACTGTATTGGTTTTGCCATACACTGACATGAATCAGCCACAGGTGTACACGATCTCCCAGTGCCAAAGCCCCTTCCCACCTCCCACCCCATATCATCTCTCTGGATCATCCTGTGCACCAGCCCCAAGCATCCCGTATCCTGTATTGAACATAGACTGGGGCTTCATTTCTTATATGATAGTATACATGTTTCAATGCCATTCTCCCAAATCATCCCCCCTCTCCCTCCCCCTCAGAGGCCAAAAGTCCATTCTATACCTCTGTGTCTCTTTTGTTGTCTCACATATAGGGTCATCATTACTATATTGATAGCTTTTTAAAAATATGTTACAGAAATGCTTAAAGAGAGTTAGGGAATTATGAAGGTGATACAGTTAGGAAGTGACAAACTAAGGTTATTCCCCATACTATATAGTCATGTAGTCTAACACATAGAGATATGTAGTCATATAGTCCCTCAAACCAGGAGCAGCCCTGACTGAAGAGCAAAACAGTGTTTGAAAGATTGCCTTACAGAGGGAGGTGTAGTTTATAGAATTCATAGCAGAGATGAGAGGGTAATTTTTAGTTAATATTGAACAATTCAGTAGCATTTAATAATATGAAAGTCATTCCTGTGCTCAATTAAGACTGCTATCCCACAGGTCACTCACCTAGCTGTTTTGTGCCATAGATAATTATTCTCATGCTAGTCTCTAAAGCTTGTCCAAAAACAGTGAAGACAGTAAGAAAAGAAAATGTAATCAGCTGTTTGACTGCTCTGATTTTCTAATTTACACAGGTGAAAAGTTAGCCAAACAAAGAACTGAAGACTGTCTGATGATTCTTAAGAAAAATACCATCCCCTGAATTTCTAGTGATTTCTAGTCACTATTGACCATGTAGATTTGAACCAATACCTCCTTTTTGTAAATTGATTGATTTTCCTTCTCATAGGCAACATTTTATTTTCTAACCTGAAGCACTTCTATGCCTGACTGGGATATTTTTGGATTTGATTAATGTTTTCATTTGACTTTCAATGAGGTCTCAAAACAGTTTGGCTTGTCACAGTCAAATTATTTAAATATCCTCTGAAAAGAGTATGTGGAAACTAAAATCAGATGCATGTGAACCTGAAAAACCAGTGGTGACATTTCCTGAACTTGTTATATTTTTATCTCTAAATTAATCATTTCACAATTTTTTTAAAGTTGATGTGCAGCTTCTTAAATACAGTGATTATTGGATGCCTTAATGGAAAAGTTTTAATTTTTAACTGACCCAGAAGTTGTTTTCTGGTAGGGATTTGTGTTCCTTTTTAAAATATTATTTGTAATTTCAACTGTACAAATATAGTATGTCATCTACTCATAGTAAGATTTGTTTCCCTTGTATTTTTAACACAAAAAAAATTTACCTAAATTATCCTTTCAACCTCTTAGTTACTCTTCACTCCTAATTGATCAGAATTTTCCCAAATATGGATTCAAGTATGGTCTGCATTCTCTGTCTACATTCAACTTATACATGTAAAAGAAGGCACACATTAAAAGAGTACCTACCATAAGATTTCATTTATATACAATTTTAGAAAATGCAAACTAATCTCCAGTGTCAAAAAGCAGGTCAGTTAGCTGGGGCTGAGTTGAGAGAGGAATGGACTGCAAACGGAGTGAGGAATTCTGTTGGGGTGGCAGAAGTGTTTTGTATCTTCATTGAGACAGTAATTTCACAGGAGTATATGTCTCTCAAAATTCATTGAATTGTTGTTTTTAAATAGATGAGTTCTTCCTTCTAATATGAATGCAAATGAATTCCCTGATGTAAGTGGTAAATATTAAAAGTGAAATCCTTAAAAAGAGATAGATAATGTAATATGAATTGTACCTTTCTAATCATGAATAAAAGGTATTTATTCACTCTTTTTAAAACCTTAAAAAGGAGAAATAAACATTTACCAAATAATCTCACTGAGGATATCAAAATCAATTCTGACTGGAGGAGAAGAATCAACATAACTGAATTGGAAGAAAAAAGGTTTACCCAGATGCCATCACGGAATACAAATCTGTATCACACTGAGGTTAAGTTAGCTGTCTGCAAATGTTAGCGTTCAGTCAGAGGAGTGTAGACATTGACAGGAAGGAAGATGAGAGAGTGTCTTTGAGACTGTGCACTTACCCTCTATTTATTCTTGTAGGTTCTGGTCTGATGCAAATGATATTCAGTACCAGAATTTACTCCTCAGCCAAATGTGAAAGCGCATACATTGAATGGCAAAGAAAAGGCCCTGAGTATTTATATATCATAAAAAAGAACTGATGGGATGAAGACATTAGATCTCAAAAATTGCAAACTGGCAGATACAATATCTGGAAAGAAAAAAAAACTACCCTGATATCACTAAGCTGATTAAAAGCAATGTACTCCTAGATATGCAGCATGAAACTGTGGATCATGGGGATGCAGCCAGCTGGCTTTTTTCAGTTTTAAAAATGTCATATATGAGAGAAGACATCTAAGATGTCTAATGAAAATTAATGTTGTGATGCAAAAAGATACAATGAAGGAATTAATTTACAATCAAGATAATGGAAGTGAGGTTGGATAAACAAAATAACTCATATGCAAGAAATATAAAATCAGATTTCTTCAAAATTAGAATTGTTAAACACTTTTATATAAGTGTCAATAAATGAGAAAGCATATGTCAAATACCTGCTCTGTGAAAAGTGTTCCCATTTGCACTCTGATCTCAGGTCAATGTAGCCCAAATTCAGAACACTGGGTCAGAAAATTGAAAGTTATCTGGGACAAGGGCACTATGTGATCAATGTGAATGTTTAAGCTTCAACGATAAACACAGTGAAGGTGTGATAAACAGAATCTTCTCTTTATGACTGAAAATGACTCAGAAATGTATAGTTTGGATGGTTCTCAGTTGAGCAGTAGTTCATTTATGTTGCTAAATTTAGCAGGATACTAAGCTACTCTACTTGTTATGAGAGCAAGGCAGGTTTAGTCACTTCAGCTAGCCATTTGCTTACGTTAAATGTTAAAATTTCTATATATAAGCTACATGGTAATGTATCAACTCTATGTATTATTCTAATTTAGAGAATACATTTAACAAATAGTTTTTACTACAAAAACAATTACTGAATTACTGAAGGAAACTTAGATTGTCTAGTTTAAAAGTTTAGACCTCTTTTGGTCAAATGGCTCAATAAATGGATATTGCAAGTATCTTATTATAAATATATGTATTGTATACATACATATTTTACTTTGTATTTTTCAGAATGTTTTAAAGGAAAGTATGTTTTCTTGTCTTTGAGGCTTTTTGGTAAATAAACAAAAGCTTCTACTGTAGCAAGAACTAAGAGAATATACTCTTGGTGAAAGTACACCCTCCAAAGAAATAAGTAATAAATTTAATTAAAATTTATATTTTGAGGATTTGATCAATAAAGTGCTGTTATAACCAGTAAGTTTACAGAACTTTATACACAAGAAGTTTCTGCTCTGAAGGCCAACATTCAGAAGTGTGATTTGTTGCAACAAGAAAACCTTTGAGTCTTCTCAAATTAAAGCTCTTCTGTCAAAAGCTGGGATTGGCTTGCCCACACCAGCTTACAATATCATTTCTTATATAAAAGAAAGTTACTGTAGGTTTGGGCCAGCAAAACAGAAATTAAAAATTAAAGTAGCAGTTTTAAGAGCAGTTTAGTATCAAAGAGAAATATTTTCCAGATATGGCAAAAAGACTGTGTATTTTCAAGTCAGAACTATCAAGCCTTAATCTGCTATTCCCTAATAAAGTATTTCTAAGCATCTGTTTCTTCATTTATAAAATAGGCAGGATATCTACCTTATAGCCAGGTCTTGGCACAACTTGTCCCTTTTTCCTAAAATGGTTTCACATGTAATTTATTTGCCTGGATGTTTACTCAAGTTCCAACTCACATATTTGCTATAAATAAGAGTTGCAAAGAACATTTCTCAAGGGAAAAAACTTAGTAACTATTTCTCTGACTTCTTACTCTCTCACTCAACCAAAATTCCTGGTGTTCTTAATGTGAGAAGAGGGGCGTGAATGTGGAGAGAGAGAATGAAGGAGGGGAAGGGGAGGCATAGAAAGAAGAGGAAGAAAAGAGGAGGATGACAATGAGACAATGAAGGGACTTCCCTGCTGGTCCAGTGGTTGGGACTTCGTCTTCCAATACAGGGAGCGTAGGTTCGATCCCTGGTCGGGGAGCTAAAATCCCACATGTCTCACAGCCAAAGAATCGAAACACTAAACAGAAGCAGTATTGTAACAAATCCAATAACAACTTTAAAATGGTCCATATCAAAAAAAAAGAAAGAAAATGAAGTGCAGAGGCAATAGCAACAAGAAAAACTAATAGCCTAAAGCTCATTATTAAAAACATACCTTCTAAAAGTCAAACCATAAAGAGTCAGTCTCGTTCTCCTCTCTCCTGTAGTATCAGATCTTGCCTTAATAAAGCCGTGAAACGTCAATAGGTAAAAGGAAATATTGGATCACCATAAGTAATTCATAGATGGATAAATGAGAATTAACACTACCGTACTTTTTGTTTATGTTTTGTTTAATCATAGCTTACATCTTTGGGCTTATCTGAAGAAAAAAAGAACAAAGTAAATGGTTGTCATATTTAGACATTTTCAGGCCTTTTTACTATTATATTTTGTTTCTTGAAAAATCTACCATCAAATCACAGGCACAGAATCCCATTCAAAACTTTCACACTGCCCAGAGAAACATCTCTCAGGGATCTCTCTCCTTTAGGTTTTCAAAAGAGACAAGAGCTGGTAGGTCCAGGACAGTGCAGAAGCTACCATTATTGCTAGGAATACTTGTCCCTTGTCTGTAACATTTGCATGCTGCCTGCCAACACAAAAGTTTAGCCACCTCAAAGCACCCATACCACTGTAAGAACATTGTTAGGTGGAGAGAACATATCCCATCTCACTGCTAGCTTAAATGGGCAAGAAGACAGACCACAGATTCAGGACACCATAAGATAAATTTTCAAACATACCTCTGGCAGTGTTATAGAGGGTGGCTTAGAATGGAAGTATAGGTTCAATTCAGTTCAGTTCAGTTCCTCAGTCGTGTCTGACTCTTTGCAACACCATGAATTGCAGCACGCCAGGCCTCCCTGCCCATCACCAACTCCCAGAGTTCACTCAGACTCATGTCCGTCAAGTCAGTGATGCCATCCATCCATCTCATCCTCTGTTGTCCCCTTCTCCTCCTGCCCCCAATCCCTCCCAGCATCAGTCTTTTCCAATGAGTCAACTCTTTGCATCAGGTGGTCAAAGTTTTGGAGTTTCAGCTTTAGCATCATTCCTTCCAAAGAAATCCCAGGGCTGATCTCCTTCAGAATGGACTGGTTGGATCTCCTTGCAGTCCAAGGGACTCTCAAGAGTCTTCTCCAAAACCACAGTTCAAAAGCATCAATTCTTTGGCATTCGGCTTTCTTCACAGTCCAACTCTCACATCCATACATGACCACTGGAAAAACCATAGCCTTGACTAGACAGACCTTTGTTGGCAAAGTAATGTCTCTGCTTTTCAATATGCTATCTAGGTTGGTCATAACTTTCCTTCCAAGGAGTAAGCATCTTTTAATTTCATGGCTGCAGTCACCATCTGCAGAAATTTTGGAACCCCCCAAAATAAAGTCAGCCACTATTTCCACTGTTTGCCCATTTATTTGCCATGAAGTGATAGGAACCGATGCCATGATCTGAGTTTTCTGAATGCTGAGCTTTAAGCCAACTTCTTCACTCTCCTCTTTCACTTTCATCAAGAGGCTTTTTAGCTCCTCTACACTTTCTACCATAAGGGTGGTGTCATCTGCATGTCTGAGGTTATTGATATTTATCCTGGCAATCTGCATTCCAGCTTGTGCATCTGCCAGCCCAACGTTTATCATAATATACTCTGCATATAAGTTAAATAAGCAGGGAGACAATATACAGCCTTGATGTACTCCTTTTCCTATTTGGAACCAGTCTGTTGTTCCATGTCCAGTTCTAACTGTTGCTTCCTGACCTGCATACAGGTTTCTCAAGAGGCAGGTCAGGTGGTCTGGTATTCTCATCTCTTTCAGAATTTTCCACAGTTTATTGTGATCCACACAGTCAAAGGCTTTGCATAGTCAATAAAGCAGAAATAGATGTTTTTCTGGGACTCTCTTGCTTCTTCAAAGATCTAGCGGATGTTGGCAATTTGATATCTGGTTCCTCTGTCTTTCCAAAAACCAGCTTGAATATCTGCAAATTCACAGTTCACATATTGCTGAAGCCTGGCTTGGAGAATTTTGAGCATTACTTTACTAGCGTTTGAGATGAGTGCAATTTTGCAGTAGTTTGAGCATTCTTTGGCATTGCCTTTCTTTGGGATTGGAATGAAAACTGAGCTTTTCCAGTCCTGTGGCCATTGCTGAGTTTTCCAAATTTGCTGGCATATTGAGTGCAGCACTTTCACAGCTTCATCTTCCAGGGTTTGAAATAGCTCATCTAGAATTCCATCACCTCCACTAGCTTTGTTCGTAGTGATGCTTTCTAAGGCCCATTTGACTTCACATTCCAGGGTGTCTGACTCTAGATGAGTGATCACACCACCGTGATTATCTAGGTGGTGAAGATATATTTTTAAAGTTCTTCTGTGTATTCTTGCCACCTCTTCTTAATATCTTCTGCTTCTGTCAGGTCCATAACATTTCTGTCCTTTATACAGCCCATCTTTGCATGAAATACTCCCTTAGTATCTCTAATTTTCTTGAAAAAAATCTCTAGTCTTTCTCATTCTGTTCTTTTCCTCTATTTCTTTGCATTGATTGCTGAGGAAGGCTTTCTTATCTCTCCTTGCTATTCTTTGGAACTCTGTATTCAGATGCTTATATCTTTCCTTTTCTCCTTTGCTATTCACTTCCTTTCTTTTCACAGCTATTTGTAAGACCTCCCCCAGACCACCATTTTGCTTTTTGCATTTCTTTTCCACGGGGATGGTCTTGATCCCTGTCTCTTGTACAATCTCACAAACCTCCGTAGATAGTTCATCAGGCACTCTGTCTATCAGATCTAGTCCCTTAAATCTATTTCTCACTTCCACTGTATAATCATAAGGGATTTGATGTAGGTCATACCTGAATGGTCTAGTGGTTTTCCCTACTTTCTTCAATTTAAGTCTCAGTTTGTCAATAAGGAGTTCATGATCTGAGCCACAGTCAGTTCCTGGTCTTGTTTTTGCTGACTCTATAGAGCTTCTCCATATTTGGCTGCAAAGAATACAATCAATCTGATTTCATTGTTGACCATCTGGTGATGTCCGTGTTTAGAGTCTTCTCTTGTGTTGTTGGAAGCAGGTGTTTCTATGACCAGTGCGTTCTCATGGCAAAACTCTATTAACCTTTGCCCTGCTTCATTCCATATTCCAAGGCCAAATTTGCTTGTTACCCTAGGTGTTTTTTGACTTCCTACTTTTGCATTGCAGTCCTCTATAATGAAAAAGACATCTTTTTGGGTGTTACTTCTAAAAGGTCTCATAGGTCTTCATAGAACTGTTAAACTTCAGTTTCTTCAGCATTACTGGTTGGGGCATAGACCTGGCTAACTGTGATATTGAATGGTTTGCCTTGGAAACGAACAGAGATCATTCTGTCGCATTTGAGATTGCATCCAAGTACTGCATTTCGGACTCTTTTGTTAACAATGATGGCTACTCCATTTCTTCTAAGGGATTCCTGCCTACAGTAGTAGATATAATGGTCATCTGAGTTAAATTCACCCATTTCAGTCCATTTTAGTTCACTGATTCCTAGAATGTCAACATTCACTCTTGCTATCTCCTGTTTGACCACTTCCAATACCCCACGTCCAAAGTAAGAGAAACCCAAGTAAGACGGTAGGTGTTGCGAGAGGGCATCAGAGGGCAGACACACTGAAACCATAATCACAGAAAACTAGTCAGTCTGATCACACAGACCACAGCCTTGTCTAACTCAATGAAACTAAGCCATGCTATATCAGGCCACCCAAGATGGGTGGGTCATGGTGGAGAGGTCTGACAGAATGTGGTCCACTGGAGAAGGGAATGGCAAACCACTTCAGTATTCTTGCATTGAGAACCCCATGAACAGTATGAAAAGGCAAAATGATAGGATACTGAAAGAGGAACTCCCCAGGTCAGTAGGTGTCCAATATGCTACTGGAGATCAGTGGAGAAATAATTCCAGAAAGAATGAAAGGATGGAGCCAAAGTAAAAACAATACCCAGTTGTGGATGTGACTGGTCATAGAAGCAAGATCTGATGCTGTAAAGAGCAATATTGCATAGGAACCTGAATGTTAGGTCCATGAATCAAGCATAGGTTACTAGAGAGTTAAAGTAGCCCATGCCAGAAATAATAAGGGTCTAAATTGAAGCAATGGCAGTGGGGAAGTAAAGGAATAAAAGGATTAAAGATCTATGGTGGAGATAAAATTGACTGGATTTGGTAACTGATCTGAAGTGAGGATCAAGAGGGGGAAAAAATTGAAAAATATCAAGATACTATGGGTAACTGGGGAGATGATGATTTGTACATTAAGATACAAGTGTGTTGAGAACAGTTTCAACCATGTATGTTTGAAATGCCAGTGAAATAGTCATCAATACTTTATGTAACATTGTGAGAAATACGGTATATGGCATTTGGAAATTGTCACTAGTCTCACTGTTTTAGATGCAGAATACCCTGTTTCAATTTCTTGCTGTAATAGATTCTCTACCAATAAGGATAATCCTCCATTTCATGTTTACTCACTTGGCTGACTTCCTATATTCCACACTCTTCCCTAAACAGGCTTTCCAGTTTCTATTTTCTGAGACTTCCAAATAAATGTGAGTTTGTATTGTGAGCAAGTTCCTCCTAAAATGCATCATTTCCCTCCTTTATCATTTCTGAAACAAATAGGTGAATTGCAAAGGGGCTACACCGATGAGATGTTTAATTTGAGGCTTTAATTTTGTGAGTGTTGAGAAGCATAACAGATTTAGGCAGTACCTAAATGTCTTCAGGAATACAAAATAAACTATTGTGTATCTAGAATTTTGAGAACATTTCTTACTTAAATACAGACCTCTTAGGGCCACTCTTCTTTGTGACACAAGTGCCTGGCAGAAGAAACACAACATGTAGTCCTCATAGAGGTGGCAAGCAAAATGCACAGTTGTTATTGTGACAAATAGGAGAACACAGTGTGTTGCGGGAGAGGTGGAGGTGGACGGCAGTGGGCCCTGGTTTTACATTTCTTCTATTCTCTTAATTGCAAGGCAGTTTTCTTCAATGTCATTCTCGATGAGATCTCAGGTATTTCAAACAGTGAGGAGAGAAAGGAACAGTGAATCAGACGGACATACAAATAGGATAGTAAAGACTTCTGGGGAAAATGTGAGCACAGAGGAGTTTTGAAATCTTAATTAAAAGTTATTTATAAACACTCTTCTGGATAAGAATGCCATATAATTATTTTTTTTATTTTTTTAAATTAAATTTATTTATTTTTTAATTACAATACTGTATTTGTTTTGCCATACATTGACACGAATCAGCCATAGGTGAACACAATCGCCCAATGCCGAAGCCCCCTCCCACCTCCCACCCCACATCCTCTACCTGAATCATAAAAAAAAAAAAAAAAACAATAGACACACACAGAGGTGTGGCTCAACCATCAAGAATGAAGAGGGGGAGAAAAAGTGAGTTTACTTTAAATAGTGATGGAGAAAGAGCTACTGGTGTTCCAGCCCCTGAAATGGCTATTTCAGACCAAGAAATGCAAATGAAAGCTTCCCAGGCACTTTCAATCTCTTAGACAAAGTCTAAACACAGACGCCTGTTTGAATAAAAATAATATCAATAACCTCAGATATGCAGATGACACCACCCTTACAGCAGAAAGTGAAGAAGAACTAAAGAGCCTCTTGATGAAAGTGAAAGAGGAGAGTGAAAAAGTTGGCTTAAAGCCCAACATTCAGAGAACTAAGATCATGGCATCTGTTCCCATCACTTCATGGCAAATAGATGGAAACAGTGGAATAGAGCAAACAGTGGAAACAGTGGCTGACTTTATTTTTAGGGGCTCCAAAATCACTGCAGATGGTGATTGCAGCCAAGAAATTAAAATTTATATGCTTACTCCTTGTAAGGAAAGTTATGACCAACCTAGACAGCATATTAAAAGCAGAGACATTACTTTGTCGACAAAGGTCCATCTAGTCAAGGTTATGGTTTTTTCAGTGGTCATGTATGGATGTGAGAGTTTGACTATAAAGAAAGCTGAATGCCAAAGAATTGATGCTTTTGTGTGTGTGTGTGTGTGTGTGTATGTGTTTTTTTTTACTTTATTCTACTTCACAATACTGTATTGGTTTTGCCATACATTGACATGAATCAGCCACGGGTGTACACGAGCTCCCAATCCTGAAACTCCCTCCCACCTCCCACCCCATATCATCTCTCTGGATCATCTCCATGTACCAGCCCCAAGCATCCTGTATCCTGCTTTTGAACTGTAGTATTGGAGAAAACTCTTGAGAGTCCCTTGGACTGCAAGGAAATCCAACCAGTCCATCCTAAAGGAAATCAGTCCTAAGTATTCATTGGAAGGACTGATGTTGAAGCTGAAACTCCAATACTATGGCCACTTGATACAAAGAGCTGACTCATCTGAAAATACTTTGCTTCTGGGAAAGATTGAGTGCAGAAGGAGAAGGTGATGACAGAGGATAAGATGGTTGGATGGCATCACCAACTCAATGGACATGAGTTTGGGTGAACTCCAGGAGTTGGTGATGGACAGGGAGGCCTGGCGTGCTGCAGTTCATGAGGTCGCAAGGAGTCAGACATGACTGAGCAACTGAACTGAACTGAACAGAACAGAACTGAAGGTGAGTCAAGTAGCAAGTACTCACAAAATTGCTTTCTTCTGCTTCTTTTGGAATGATTGATGCATTCACTTACTGGGCTTCTATTAGACTGAACCATATGAAATTGTTTTTTTCTGTCAAAGTGGTTACAAACTGACAATATCATATGATTCAAGGTAATACTATCTTTAATGGTGAAAATGTCTTTTATAACTGAAATCAATCAATATATATTTGCTGAACATGGAGTAGAGATTCAGAACCTCTCCAAATATTCCAAATCAGTGATAACAATGATTTTGAGTATGATAATCTCTTTGAGTGTTAAAAGTTGGACAGACCTCAGGAATGCTGTTCTACCTTTAGAGTCCATCAAGTAAGAAAATGCATAACCACGTTGGCACAATATCAGTAACACTTATAAACAATTTTTATCTATTATAGTGATGCTGCATAATTGAAAAATAATGATATATATATATACATATATGCAAATAATATATATACACACATATATGTATATGTGTGCAACATATCACATTTATATATTTAATCACTAGACAAGGCTTAGTGCAAATTTGGATTGTTAGGCTATATTAGCCCTTTTCTGCCATTAGAGTAGTATCATCCACATATCTGAGGTTGTTGATGTTTCTCCCACCTATCTTGATTCCAGTTTGTAACTCATCCAGCCTGGCATTTCTTGTGATGTGCTCAGCATATAGGTTAAACAAACAGAGTGACAGCAGACAGTTCTGTTCTACTCTTTTTCAATCTTGAATGTTAATCAGTTGTTCCATACAGGGTTCTAACTGTTCGCTTCTTGACCCACATGCAGGTTTCTCAGCAGACAGGTCAGATGGTCTGGTACTCCCATGTCTTTAAGAGCTTTCCACAGTTTGTTATGGTCCACAAGTCAAAGACTTTAGCATAGTCGATGAAACAGAGGTAGATATTTCTCTGGAATTCCCTTGCTTTCTCTATGATCCAGCAAATGTTGCAATTTAATCTCTGGTTCTTCCTTTTCTAAACCTAGCTTGGACGTCTGGAAGTTCTTGGTTCACATAATGCTGAAGTCTAGCTTGCAATATTTTAAGCATGACCTTACTAGCATGGGAGATGAATGAAACGGTCTGATGGTTAGCACATTATTTAGTACTATCCTTCTTGGGAATTGGGATGAGGATGGACCTTTTCCAGTCCTGTGTCCACTGTTGGGTCTTCCAGATTTGCTGACACAATGAATGCAAAACCTGGATGGCATCATCCTTTAGGATTTTGAACAGTTCTGCTGGAATTCCACTGCATCCACTAGCTTTGTTAGCAGCTGTGCTTCTAAGGAAGGCCCACTTGAATTCACACTCCAGAATGCCCGGCTCTGGGTGACTGACCATACCTCAGATATGCAGATGATATCACTCTAATGGCAGAAAGCAAAGAGGAACTAAAGAGCCTCTTGATGAGGGTGAAAGAGGAGAGTTTAAAAGTGGCTTCAAATTAAATATTAAAAAAAAAAATACTAAGATCATGACATCTGCCCCCATTGCTTCATGGCAGATAGACCATGAAAAGGTAGAAGTAATGACAGATTTCTTCTTCTTGGGCTCTAAAATCATTGCGGATGGTGACTGCAGACATGAAATCAGAAGACAATTGTTTCTTGGCAGGAAAGTTATGACAAACCTAGACAGTGTGTTGAAAAGCAGACACATCGCTCTGCTGACAAGGGTCCATATAGACAAAGCTATGTATGGTCTTCCCAGTGGTAACATAGTTGTGAGAGCTAGATCGTAAAGAAGGCAGAACACCACAGAATTGATACCTTCGAACTGTGATGCTGGAAAAGACTCCTGAAAATCCCTTGGACAGCAAGGAAGTAAAACCAATCAATCTTAAGGAAATCAACCCTGAATACACATTGGAAGGACTGATGCTGAAGCTCCAATATTTTGGTCATCTGATGCGAACAGCTGACTCATTGGAAAAGTCCCTGATGCTAGGAAAGATTGAGGGCAGAAGGAGAAGAGGGGGACAGAGGATGAGATGCTTGGATAGCATCACCAATGCAATGCGTATGAACTTGGGCACACTTCAGAAGATGGTGAGGGACAGGGAGGCCTGATGTGTTGCAGACCATGGGGTGGCAGAGAGTTGGACATGACTGGGCAACTAAACAACAACAAGTTTAGACTTTTAAAGTTACAAGTTGCAGAAAACCCAACCTCAGACTGGCTTAAGCAAAACAGGAAATGATTTTTGCTTACATAACTGAAAAGTCCACAAATAGATGTGTTTTAACCATGGCTAGACCAAGGATTTCAAATTATATCATCAGACTTGTTTTCCCCAGGTCTAGGCTTTTTTCCTTATTGACTTACTCATTCTTGGCTTTATTCTTAGTCTTCACCTGGTGGCCCCTGCTGCAGGGTAAATTAATCCTCTGGTTCCACATCACAAACACATGTCCTAGAATCATTGGCTCTGACTGGCCTTGCTGTGGCCTCATGCTTATTCCCGAGCCAGTCTCTATAGACAGGAGAATATAATGTTCTAATTGGCCAGATAATTCATAAACCACTCCTAGAATTCTAGATTTACATGAACCTCATGAACTAAAACTGAAGAGGGAGAGAAATTCCTAAAGAAAAATGAAGTCGTGTGAATGCATACTAAACAAACAAAAATAACAGTTTTCCAACAGTGTAATCCTCATGAAATAACTCCATTGCCACTAGGGACAATGGCATATGTGTTTGACACCACTGCTATAAAAATTATACAGTGAAAGATATTTGTATAGGCTTGCCTTATTCTTACAGGTAATTGGCTTATTCGCTTGCTGGGGTTAATCGCTTCAGCCATGCCTGAATCCTTGCAAGTCTGTGGACTGTAGCCCACCAGAATCCTCTGTCCACGGTATATTCCAGGCAATAATACTGTAGTGGGTTGTCATGCCCTCCTCCAGGGGATATTCCTAACCCAGGGATCAAACCCACATGTCCTGTGTCTCCTGAACTACAAGTGAAATCTTTACCTCTAAGCCACCGGGAAGCCCCAGCTTACTCCTTTATCCAGGAAGAATTAATTGAGAGTCTATTGTGTATTGTTTTGTACCAAGAGACTCGGATTTAACTAAGATGTAATTTCCATTTCAAGGAGCTCTAGGCCTTGACAAAACTGATGAGCAATCAACCAATTGTTAGGAAAGTGTAACCAACTCTATACAGAGAATATGAAAGAACTCACAGGCACAATGATATTTGAGGTAGGACTTAACAGAATAAGAATTTTCAGCCAGAACAAAAAGTAAAACAGCAATGACTAAAATAAGCCAGGGTAATTTGATGCTTAAGAGGGATTCCTAAACTCTTACTGCTGTATGAGTTGAAAGAATAGGTACCTGAGGGTCAGAAGGGAAAACTTTGAGTGTTCACACATATCACAAACACAAACACCAGTGAGATAAGGAAGGTTGGGAGCAGTTTAAAACATCATGAGCATTTATAGAAAAACGTTATACAACATCTCAGACCACTACTTGATAAGACAGCTTTTCTCAAGAGCTATTTAGCAGTGTGGGGTGTGTGTGTGTGTGTGTGTGTGTGTGTGTGTGTGTGTGTGTGTTTATTCACTAAGTCATGTCCCACTCTTTGTGACCCCATGGACTGTAGCCCACGAGGCTCCTCTGTCCATGGGACTTTTCAGGCAAGGACACTGGAGTGGGTTGCCATTTCCTCCTCCAGGGGATCTTCCCAACCCAGGAATGGAACCCGTGGCTCTAACTGTGTCTCCTGCATTGCAGGCAGATTCTTTACCCCTGAGCGAGGAGGGAAACCCTGTTTAGCAATAGATAAGTCAATTTTAAAAGAAAGGAATAAAAAGAGTTTACCAGTGCCTCTTGGTGAGAGATAGAGGAATAGGAAGAAATTCTGATTATTGCAGCAGTGTCTTTGGGAGCAGAGTGCTGAACCATTTCAATTCTCATCTTATGAGGAAATAAGAAAATATTAGAAAAGTTTTGTGTGATTTTTACAATCTAAGATAGAGCTGACCTCAGTAGCACTTAGAGATAGGAAGTCGAGAATATTGAAAAGTTTTAAGGTCTTAAATTCAAGATTCACTTTCTTTTCAAAGTTGATGATGAGCCTTGTACTAAAAGTAAGTTTTTAAGTAGCTGTTCTGGACCAGCAAAGGGTTTTTACTTCCACGCAGATATAGCTATGTGAGAGACAAACATATGTTTCCTTCTATAACATATTCAAATCCATTGCACACATATATAGGATACACTAAATGCCCATATTTGTTGATTTTTTTTCAGGTCATAGCAATTCTGGTACTTTGTACATTTCTTTGTGATGAGCTAAAGATTTTTAATGCATTCACAGTAGGAAAATGATTTTATAAAAACTTTTTATCAGTTTTAATATTTAACTATATAATCCAGCCCTTTGTAATTCACAAGTTGTATTGAATCTTTAATAATACTATCAATGAAAAGGCATGTACCTGTGTGCATTTTGTAACAAAAAGCAAATATATATAAATAGTTTTACATTGTTTGGTAAATTCTACTGCTCAGTTATGGGAAAGCTAAATAATCCATACTCCATGTGAACAAGTTAGAAAAGAGCATTTAATGAGCTATGGAGGGAGGTATTTTCAGAGTACTACACTCATTTTCATAAATGTTGCTGGAGAGGCAATTGCTCAAATATAATTTTCCCAATAGGGAGTTAAGAGAGATAATAACAGCTAAACACAGAAGGAGATAACAAAAGAAATAAGATGTCAAATATAATCAGATCTGTCTTTGCCATATAAATTCAAACAATAAGATGGCTATGTAATTATTTTAAAACTTTGCTTATTTTATTTTTCAATATTAAATTCTTCAAGCAATGGTTTGCTAGTACATTTGGACTTTGGATCATCCATATTATTTGCATTTTGAGGGGAGCTCATTATTTAAGAGGAAAGAATCCAATTTTGGATCTATCCTTGTTATTGCCATCCTAAATGATATTCATAAAGATGATACAAAATTTATATTGGTATATATTGAACCCTGAATGATAAACTCACAATGGAATAATCTGAGTAGCTGCATCCTTCACATTTTTACTCTATTTCTTTATATTTTAATAGCTAACTTTTATTCCATCATGGTTATCCAAGTGTATTTAAATCAAAATAGCACTGGATCAAGTGACCAGACTTCTTACCTCAACCCTTGACAGTAATTTATGTGACTCTTGGAAGTAAAGGAATGGAGCAGTATTAAGATGAAATTTTAGTAGGCAATCCAGTAAGCCTAAAGCCTGCCTTAATGGTGATTATATTGCTCTTCCTTTCCTTTAGAAGTCCCTGAGGAGTTTTAGTACAGAGAACTGTGACAAAGGAAGGAACAGTAAGGAATTGTTAGCTCAGAATTTGGTTCCAAAACCTACTGAAAAACTTGTTTCTGCTGTGAACCATATGGAAACTCATTTCTCCCATTCTAAGATATACTCTGAAGTCTTAAACAATGGAATATCAGATCCAAGGTTGAATGGCTAAGCATCACCCCTTCCTTGCTCCTGATATGTAACACCATAAATTAATTTTGCCTGGTTCTTAGCTTTGTATATTAGATTATAGACACTCTGAAAACATCTGATTTCCTTTGTTCCACAGTCTTTTTATGAATTCATCCATTTAAAACAGTAGTATTCTACTCTACAAATATACTTATTTTTCCATTTTAGTGTTGATAGGTATCTGGGCTATTTCCGTAGCATAAGAGTATGCTGTGCTGAACCTTCTTGACATGTCTTTTGGTGGTCATATGCATGTACTTCTGTTGATTGTTTATTTGGGAATACAACAGGGAAATTCTCAAAGCAGGAAATTGACCCTTCAATTCTAGTCTCACATCTTTGTGTTTCCTTCTTCCTACTTATCTTAGCCCCTTAATTCTGCACTGATTTTTAACCATTTTATGTCTTCAAATAGATTTTTTTAATGCTTTGTATAGCTCCTCTCAGGCTTTCCTGGTGGCTCAGTGGTAAAGAATCTGCCTGCCAAGCAGTAGACACTGATTCAACCTCTGGGTCAGGAAGATTCCCTGGGGAAGCAAATGGCAATCCCTCCGAATAATCTTGCCTGGGACATCCCATGAACAGAGGAGTCTGGCTGGCTATACTCCATAGGGTTGCAAAGAGTTGGACAAAACTGAGACACTAAACAACACAGATCCTATCAGGATGAAGTTTGAGGTGCTATCATCAGAAGTGGAACTCTAAAGGCACAGCCTCTTTTAACTGATTTTTAATTTGTTAACATCGTTTCATGTTCAATTCACATAGCAGACAGGATTGTATTTTGTTCTGAATTTTCTTGGTTCTGAAGTAACATTTGTTTCTCTCCTCTCTTGTATTACTGCCAAACTTTGGATATCTCATTGCTAATTTAATTAAGCATTGCTGAACATATAGTGGGATTCAATAGACATTTGATCAATAGACTAAAAACAATAGCAAGTTACCAAAGGGAGTAAAAACAAAAAACATTGTACTGGCCGTAGCTATCAGAACACCTGCACAACAAGTGAAAATAGATCAGTGGCTTTGCTTATACAATGCCAGACATTTACATTTGGGGAAATTTCTAAATCATCTGCTGGGTGTTCATTCTTATGTGAATCTTTGGCATCACATATACAGCCACATGGAAACTAAGAATTCTTGGGCATAGTTAATGAGAAGCATAGTTGAAAGACTTGGCTAAAGTCCATGCTAATTACATTACTATGAATGATGGAAAACAAGCTGAGTATTTGTTTTCAAGTGTTGTGCTTCATTTTGCCTACATCCTATTCTCATTACCTTCATTTGAGTAAGGAATTGAAAATTGTTTGGTCTTATTTATGTTTAATCTATTTAAGGATGTATATCAGTCAAAAAGCTGGTTCCTACCCCCAATATCCTGCTGTATGAACTAGATCCACGGCTTCCTAGCCATGCTTATGCTTTAGCTGTGCTCCAAGTCAGGATGTTTGGATAAGGATTATAAGAAGCTAATGCCTCTCACCGAGGAACAAAGGGTAATACATATCTGAGTCACCTAGAAAGATCTTATTAAATATGACTTCTTACTCCTGTCTATTTCATCACCCCCAAGGGTGTATCAGAAGCCATACCTACCATTGCCACTAACCTATTGAGACTTACCACCTTAGAAAATATTGGCTTGATATTGCAGTCTTATTTGCTTTCTTTCCCCTTGTAATTATTTCTCTATCTCTCTATATCTGTTCAATTCCATCAGTATTGGTAGCTTAACTTTTTATATCTAGTGTCTCTTAACTCCAACCTTTCTTCCCAGCAATTTTGATCCTTTAGATATTTGACACTGCTTGCTAAGCTCCAAGAGCCCCATCTTATTATCTTGGCCTATGCCAGTGGTTCTCAGACTACTATCTGGAGGACTTATTAAAGTACTGTTTCTAGACTCCATTCTCAGAGCTTCCAGTACAGTAAGTCTGGGTTAGAGCCAAAACTTTGCATTTCTAACAAGTTCCCAGGTGAGACTGATGCTGCTAGTTTATTAACCACACTTTGAGAACCACTAAACTTTGACTCATTCTAAGTTCAGTTCCCTATAGGTCATCCCTTATATGAATCACTTATGTTTTGGGCTCTAATTCTTATGTGTATTTACAGCCCACTGGATGCCTGCTAACTAAACTCCCAGTTCAAACTCAGATCTGTGTGTTTAGTTGGTTGGTTGGCTTTGGTTTTCTTAGACCTGAAGAACAACCAGAGCTCTGTTAACTAATTCATTATTCATATTATTAATTCATTCCATGATAATCAGTATTACTTCATGCCTAGTATGTGACATTCATTTTCTATGCAAATGACAAAATGCTTGCTTTATTATAAAGAATGTTATAGTTTAAGAGGGAGAGATCATTAAAAAGCTTATGACAATACAATACAGTAAGTTTTATGATAATGTTAAGCTCAAGTTCTACAAAAACATATAAATGAGAGATCTAACCCTGACTACCCAGGAGCAGAATAGACTTCTAGATAGAAAAGGTGCCTCAGTTGTGCCCTGAGATACCAGTTGGAGTTATCCAGTTGATGGATAAAGTCAAGACACACAGAGAGGGTGGATCATCTACAAGTAACTGTGAAAAACTGAAGAATCTCAGTGTGATTAATCAAAGGGTATTAGATGTGAGTCTAAAAAGAACATGAGGCTAAAGAACTAAGCATGTGCTGAAATATACGAGGTTGCTGAGGTCAAGCCAGGGAGTACGGATCTGTAGGGAGTATGGATCTGTAGGGAGTCATTGGATTTTAATCAGGTAAATGATCTGATTCTCAAAACCTATTTAGAATTAGAAAGTAGTGGAAAGTACTACTCTTAGGGAAATAAGCAAAGATCTAAGTGAATAACAGTGAGAAAATGAACCAAAATAGTGAAAACGGATATTCAAAAAACTAAAGAGATTTTTAAAAACTGTTAATGAAATATCCCATATACAAAAAGGAAAACTCTCAAGGACTATTTCACTGTCTATGTAAAACCAATAGATACACCAGGAGGAAGAACTGACCAGGCTAGTTAAATAAAAGAATGATGGTTCACTTCAGTTGAGTCATTCAGTCGTGTCCGATGCTTTGCGACCCCCACGAACCGCAGCACACCAGACCTCCCTGTCCATCACCAACCCCGGAGTCCACCCAAACCCCGTGTCCATTGAGCCAGTGATGCCATCCGACCATCTCATCCTCTGTCATCCCCTTCTCCTCCTGCCCTGAATTCCTCCAAGCATCAGGTCTTTTCAAGTGGGTCAGCTCTTCATATCAGGGGGCCAAAGTACTGGAGTTTCAGCTTCAACATCAGTCCTTTCAATGAACACCCAGGACTGATCTCCTCTAGGATGGACTGGTTGGATCCTCCTGAAGTCCAAGGAACTCTCAAGAGTCTTCTCCAAAACCACAGTTCAAAACCATCAATTCTTCAGTGCTCAGCTTTCTTTATAGTCCAAATCTCACATCCATACATGACTACTGGAAAAACCATAGCCTTGACTAGATGGACCTTTGTTGGCAAAGTAACATCTTGGCTTTTTAATATGCTATCTAGGTTGGTCATAACTTTCCTTCCAAGGAGTAAGTGTCTTTTAATTTCATGGCTGCAGTCACCATCTGAAGTGATTTTAGAGCCCCCCAAAATAAAGCCTGACACTGTTTCCACTGTTTACCCATCTATTTGCCATGAAGTGAGGGGAACAGATGCCATGATCTGAGTTTTCTGAATGTTGAGCTTTGAGCCAACATTTTCACTCTCCTCTTTCATTTTCATCAAGAGGTTCTTCAGTTCCTCTTCACTTTCTGCCATAAGGGTGGTGTCATGTGCATATCTGAGGTTATTGATATTTCTCTTGGCAATCTTGATTCCAGCTTGTGCTTCCTCCAGCCCAGCATTTCTCATGATGTACTCTGCATATAAGTTAAATAAGCAGGGTGACAATATACAGCCTTGACGTACTCCTTTTCCTATTTTGAACCAGTCTGATTGTTCCATGTCCAGTTCTAACTGTTGATTCCTGACCTACATATAGGTTTCTCAAGAGGCAGGTCTGGTGGTCTGGTATTCCCATCTCTTTCAGAATTTTCCACAGATTATTGTGATCCACACAGTCAAAGGCTTTGGCATAGTCAATAAACCAGAAGTAGATATTTTTTTTGGAACTATCTTGCTTTTTGATGATCTGTCAGATGTTGGCAATTTGATCTCTGGTTCCTCTGCCTTTTCTATAACCAGCTTGAACATCTGGAAGTTCATGGTTCACGTATTGCTAAAGCCTGGCTTGGAGAATTTTGAGCATTCCTTTACTAGCGTGTGAGATGAGAGAAATTTTGTGGTAGTTTGAGCATTCTTTGGCATTGCCTTTCTTTGGGATTGGAATGAAAACTGAACTTTTCCAGTCCTGTGGCCATGCTGAGTTTTCCAAATTTGCTCTCATATTGAGTGCAGCACTTACACAGCATCAGCATCATCTTTTAGGATTTGAAATAGCTCAACTGGAATTCCACCACCTCCATTATCTTTGTTTGTAGTGATGCTTCCTAGGCCCCACTTGAATTCACATTCCAGGATGTCTGGCTCTAGGTGAGTGATCACACAATTATGATTATCTGGATTGTGAAGATCTTTTTGTACAGTTCTTCTGTGTGTTCTTGCCACCTCTTCTTAATATCTTCTGCTTCTGTTAGATCCCTAGCATTTCTTCCTTTATTGAGCCCATCTTTGCATGAAATATTCCATTGGTATCTTTAATTTTCTTGAAGAAATTTCTAGCCTTTCCCATTCTATTGTTTTCCTCTATTTCTTTGCACTGATTGCTGAGGAAGACTTTCTTATCTCTCCTTGCTATTCTTTGGAACTCGGCATTCAAATAGGTATATCTTTCCTTTTCTCCTTTGCTTTTCACTTCCCTTCTTTTCACAGCTATTTGTAAGGCCTCCTCAAACCGCCATTTTGCTTTTTTGCATTTCTTTTCCTTGGGAATGGTCTTGATCCCTGTCTCCAGTACAGTGTCACAAAGCTCTGTCCACAGGCACTGTATCAAATATAGTCCCTTAAATCTATTTCTCACTTCCACGGTATAGTCATAAGTTTACAAAATATTTTTTAAGTGAAAAGAAAGAAATGTCATTTTTTGTAATCAACTGTTAAGTTCCCTATAAAGATTTGAGAGTCCCTTGGACCACAAGGAGATCCAACCAGTCCATTCTGAAGGAGATCAGTCCTGGGATTTCTTTGGAAAGAATGATGCTAAAGCTGAAACTCCAGTACTTTGGCCACCTCATGTGAAGAGTTGACTCACTGGAAAAGACTTTGATGCTGGGAGGGATTGGGGGCAGAAGGAGAAGGGGATGACAGAGGATGAGATGGCTGGATGGCATCACTGAGTCGATGAACCTGAGTCTGCGTGAACTCTGGGAGTTGGTGATGGACAGGGAGGCCTGGCGTGCTGCAATTCATGGGGTCACAAAGAGTTGGACACGACTGAGTGCCTGAACTGAAGTGAAAGATTCTGAGTATTATTAGAGTGAGCCAACTAATATAGTATTATTCCTTATGATTTTCAAAAAGTAAACTGAGTGTTAATTTGGATTTTTTACATCTGAATGTTGATGTTTTTCTTTTGACATCTTCACATTTACTTATATTCATTAATTAGTTTCTGCTAATTAGTTACTGCTATAACAAATAACCACAAATTTATTATCTTAAAAGAATATAAACTTATTACTTCACAGTTCTATGGGAGAAAATTTGGGTTGGCTTGGCTGAGTTTTTATTTTTGGAAAAAGAAAAAAAAATACAAAAGGGTGCCAGTCAATTAGGCTTTTATTGGGAGGCTCTGGGAAGAACCACTTCCAAAGTCATTCAGACCCAGTCCTTGTGGTCATAGGACTAAAGTGCCTGCCAGTCAGAAGCTTCCTGTAGCTCCTAGAGACCTCTCTCTAGTCCTAATATGTTGACACTACATTTCAGGGACAATAAGGCACATCAAATCCTTCTCGTGGATTTGATGAGAAGCTCATCAAATTTGATGGGAGCGCTCTGGCTTCTGCCATATCTCTTCTGCTTCCAGCTGAGAAATTTCTGGACTTTAAAAGCTCTGGTGGCTACATTGAGCTCTTCTAGTCAGTCCAGGATAATATGTCTATTTTAATGTCTGTAATTTAATTACATCTGCAGAGTCCTTTTTGTCACATATATAATAATTAACATAGTCACAATTAAGGGGATGAGAGTGTGGACATCTTGGGCAGCCTATTCTGCCTACCACAACTCCTATTAGGCCTTTCCATTGACTAAGGTAAACAGAAATTGCTGTCCAGTATGAATGGCTTATGCCATTTACCATTGTCAGTGCAGAATTTCTTTGCTTCTCCACTCTTGACAGTTTCCATAAATAGGCTGCATCAGACTAACTGCTTTATAATTACCTTTTTTCTTCTTTCTTTCTTCTCCACTTTTGTCACTCCATTTGTCAAAGTTACCATCTTTAGTATCAGTGAAAATGCATTTCTGTCAAAGCTGCATACAATAAATCAGTTGTTGATTTGAGCTCTTTTTAAGCTAATGAACACACAAGATTAGTATGTATATTTGAAGGCATAGTATTCAATGAAAACCAAAGTTAATGAGAGAATCAGTGAAGATGATTTGCTCACATTTTTGCCACCCCCTCTCCACTGAAAGTCAATATTGCATGACAAATAATTCAGCTATTGATGATGCAGTTAATCTACACTAGAAAGTCTACCAGGGGCTTCTAAATATGCTATTAACTCAGAACTCCTTGGAAGATGTAATTGTATAATATCCTTTATTGCTGTTATTATGTTGCTTTGTCTTCCAGCAGGGATTTCTGCCATATCAGATACACAGAAATGTAATTCTGGTAACTAATGTGAAAAGGAAATGTGATGGCAGGAATCAATAGGAAATTAAATTAGTATTCTATTGTTTTACAATTCTAAAATTATAATTTTATAACTGTAAAAATTTATAAATTTTATAAATTATTATATAATTCTAAAATTTTGTTGAAGGAGCCATTTTTTAGGTCTTATGATTGTGTGCTGTCGCTTCAGTCATGCCCAGCTCTTTGTGACCCCATGGACTACAGCCCACCAGGCTTCTCCATCCGTGGGATTCTCCAGGCAAAAATACTGGAGTGGGTTGCAATGTCTTCCTCCAGGTTATGAAGAGGTGGACTTGACTGAGTGATTAACACTTTCAAGGTCTTATGATTAAAGATTTGCAACTTTGCATTTGGTACAATCACAGGTTTTATTGTTATTTTTTTCCTGAAAATATATATTGGAGTAGAGTTTAGCTGGATCCTATGTCTTCTCCAGACTCATGCCCTGTCTTCACTTTGAAATACTTGAATTTTCATTATTTTCTTTTAGTGTTACAGAAAACAGAGAAGCACAAACCACATTCCTTGGTGCTTTGGAAGAATTCAGCAAGACAAATGATTGTCAGAATACTTCTCCCATCTTGGCCAGCATTTTTCTGGTTCTCATTTTTAAATCTCTAGAAGAGAAGAAATTTATTTTCTGTAAACTTAAATCCTTTAGTGTTAGAGACTGAGAAAAATACTTAGCATGCCAGGGAGATGAAGAGTACTATGCCCAACATTAAAAGCCACTGTGCTCTAAGTATAGAGACTGTTACAATCCAAGAGGAGATGATGCCTTCTGATACCTGACAACTCTCTCTGGTCTCTAATTTTCATTCCCTTTCTATATTAAGAATTGTACAGGATGGTACAAAATAGAACCTCTTCTTAGGTCCCAGTGAGAGAAGATGGAGCTTTTGGCTTCTCAAGATCTGCTAGAGGCTAACATAAGGAGACACCGCTTATGATGCCTAAATAAGGAGAAAGATGGAACTCTGGCATTTAGGTAGCCACCTACTCATTGTGCAGACCCTGTTGGGTGTGCCCATGGTTATTACCAAGTTTTTGTCTCTGTTCCATGATGTCACTCATCCTCGTAGATCTCTTTCACAAATGTGAGCTACTTTACCCTCTGCCTGTCTCTGCTTGTACCGCTCCCACCCCCATGGCCAATATTATAACCATTCGTCTCCAAGAAACCCTAGATTCCTAAAAACCCCTCTTTTACCACTTGAAGAACAAGGTGATTTTCTCTCTACCCACCACACATGTAATGGCTAGACATGAGAGCCTTATACTTTATAGTAACCAGTCAAACTTGCTTCCTACCAAAAAGTTCTGTGGGTATGTGGGTGGGATTTTGAGTACAAAGCTGATGACAATTTTTCAGTAGGGCTTGTTTTTCTTATGATGTATTGACTTTAGAAAGGCCCCTTTTTTGTTCAATAACTCAGTCATGTCTGACTCTTTGCAGCCCCGTGGACTGTAGCACGCAGGACTTCCCTGTCCTTCACCATCTTGCAGAGTTTGTTCAAACTCATGCCCATTGAGTCAGTGATGCCATCCAGTCATCTCATCCTCTATCATCCCCTTCTCCTGCTCTCAATCTTCCCCAGTATCAAGGCCTTTTCCAGTGAGTCAGCTCTTTGCATCAGGTAGCCAAAGTATTGGAGCTTCAGCTTCAGCATCAGTCCTTTCAATGAATATTCAGGACTGATTTCCTTTAGGACTGACTGATTTGATCTCCTTGCTGTCCAAGGGAGTCTCAAGACTTTTCTAGCACCACAGTTGGAAAGCATCAATTCCTTGGTACTCAGCCCTCTCTATGGTCCAACTCTCACATCCATACATGACTGCTGGAAAAACCATAGCTTCGACTACATGGGCCTTCGTTGGCAAAGTGATGTCTCTGCTTTTTAATACACTCTCTAGGTTTGTCATGGCTTTTCTTCCAAGGAGCAAGTGTCTTTTAATTCCATGGCCATTAGCTATCACCAAAATGCTTTTATCTCTGCCACTTAGTGCTCGTGGGCAATATCACGTATTCCATTTTATTCACTCCCACTTTCTTCTTCTATAAAAATTGAAATTAATATTGCCATTTGCCCAGCATTCCTGCTTCAGTGAAGACTGATTGAGGATATGTTTCTAAGATACATTTCACACTGCCAAGCATGTAACAGATATAACAAATATGTCTCCTTTTCTCAATTCTCTCTCTTTTTACTTTTGTCAAGTATGCATTTTTATTTTTTCCAGTCATTCATTCTCTCTAGGCAGTTATATATCTACCCTTCATATTTTATCCTCCCACAAATCAAATTTAGAAAATACAGACCCCTAATTTTGTGTTCCTTATTAATCAAGTAAACTCAAGTTAGTCTCAGGTCATAGGCCTAGAATGTTAAATCCTTCTTTATTTGGTGTGTCTTGATAAACAAATCAAAAGTCCCTGCTTCAAATCCAAATGCAACATAGTGTTAAATTTTGCAGTCCTTCAGGCTAAGGCTGCAGTTTGAGGTTGAACTTGGCAATTTCATAACCCAAATCTGTGTAAGTTATTTTGTGGTGTTGTACGTTTTTGTAGAAAACCTATTTTAACTCATTATACATACCCATTAATTAGAAAAATCTTTCTCTTCATTATATGTAAACATAGAAGGCTTCAAGAAAGTTGACACTGACCTAATGTCTCTACATAGCCAGAAGAACAAAGGTTCTGCTTAGTGCCAAGTTTAGCTACTGCTCCATCAAATAAAATAACATTGGCACAGCACTTTGAAATCTATAAATACTTTTCCATCCGTTACTCATTTGATCTTCTCAACAACCTGTAAAATAGTCAGGAAAGACACATATATCACCAGTTTATACCTGAGGAAATTGAGGCTAAGAGAGTTTCAGTTTAGTTCAGTCGCTCAGTCGTGTCTGACTCTTTGCAACCCCATGGATCGCAGCACGCCAGGCCTCCCTGTCCATCACCATCTCCTGGAGATCACTCAAACTCACGTCCATCGAGTCAGTGATACCATCCAGCCATCTCATCCTCTGTCATCCCCTTCTCCTCCTGCCCCTCATCCCTCCCAGCATCAGAGTCTTTTCCAATGAGACAGCTCTTCACATGAGGTGGCCAAAGTCTTGGAGTTTCAGCTTTAGCATCATTCCTTCCAAAGAACACCCAGGACTGATCTCCATTAGAATAGACTGGTTGGATCTCCTTGCAGTCCAAGGAACTCTCAAGAGTCTTCTCCAACACCACAGTTCAAAAGCATCAATTTTTCAGTGCTCAGCTTTCTTCACAGTCCAACTCTCACATCCATACATGACCACTGGAAAAACCATAGCCTTGACTAGACAGACCTTTGTTGGCAAAGTAATGTCTCTGCTTTTCAATATGCTATCTAGGCTGGTCATAACCTTTCTTCCAAGGAGTAAATGTCTTCTAATTTCCTGGCTGCAATCACCATCTACAGTGATTTTGGAGCCCCCCAAATAAAGTCTGACACTGTTTCCACTGTTTGCCCATATATTTGCCATGAAGTGATGGGACCAGATACCATGATCTGAGTTTTCTGAATGCTGAGCTTTAAGTCAACTTTTTCACTCTCCTCTTTCACTTTCATCAGGGGCTTTTAATTCCTCTTCACTTTCTGCCATAAGGGTGGTGTCATCTGCATATCTGAGGTTATTGATATTTCTCCCAGAAATCTTGATTCCAGCTTGTACTTTCTCCAGCCCAGCATTTCTCATGATGTACTCTGCATAGAAGTTAAATAAGCAGGATGACAATATACAGCCTTGACGTACTCCTTTTCCTATTTGGAACCAGTCTGTTCCATGTCCAGTTCTAACTGTTGCTTCGTGTCCTGCATATAGGTTTCTCAAGAGGCAGGTCAGGTGGTCTAGTATTCCCAGGTTGCTCTAATTTGTTTTTTCCATTTTTTGTCATTATTTTGAAATATGATGAAGGGGTTCTTTATTGCTTTGGTTTTGCTTAAGGTTCCATTCATAATGCTTTGAACTATGTATTCTAAGGCATATTTTATTTCATATTTCTGATTATATTTGTGTATATCTCAAATTTTTATGTAGAACTTTTGAAAATAATATTTTAGTATTATTGACACTTGGATAGTATAATGACTTTACTGTGAAAGCCAGTCAGTAAATCTGAAACAGCATTCCAACTGATTCAGTGGTTATTCCTAGATACTCTGAAAAACACAGGTTCTTCGGAAATACCTCAACAACTGGCTTCTGCGAAAGATGCCTAAGCATAAAGTTGTCTTAGTAAAAGTAATTTGAAGCACATGTGAAAACAATCTTGTTTTAAAATAATTCTTGACTGATGAATATGATAATGGGATTCTATATGATAAGTTAATTCTGGATAGATATTAGAGGACCCAAGCTCTTAATCACATCAGTAAAGGCAATTTCTACTTTTTAATCATATATTTCCATCTATAGACTCTCCCCTCAAAATATACAATTAGAGTAACAATTAACTTCCAATTACTTATTAGCAGGTGGATTGTTTTTCACTTCCCCACCAGCAAAGTCCCATTATGACTATCTTGGCTTCCCAGATGGAGCAGTGGTAAAGTATCCACCTGCCAAAGCAGATGCAGCTTCCAGGAAGATGCCCTGGAGTGTAGGAAATGGCAACTGGCTCCAGTATTCTTGCCTGGAAAATTCCATGGGCAGAGGAGCCTGGTAGGCTAGAGTTCATAGGGTAAGAAAGAGTCAGATGTAACTGAGCACACACACACACACATAAATTAATACTTCCTAGAGAGGTTGTTTTAATCCCCCTCCAAAATCACCCAAGTTAATAATAGTGGAATTAGAACTGTGCCTCAAGTCTGACTGTTAATCCTATTTTCTCCCTCCACTACTTTAGTCTCCATCAATATTTGAATTTATCAAATTTCATGAGAGTATAAATGTTGTATCTCTTAAGAAATAGGTATACTTAATTTCTAGCAGAATAAGAAATTTCTATTTTTATCTGCATTTCACCCTTGACCTCAAGATACACTACAGTTCTTTCATCACCTGGGTTTTAGACCTTGTCCTGTGTTCTCTTAAGAGCTTACCAGCTATAAAATTAAGCCATGAAAAACCAGATATAAACTTGACATAAGAGGAGAATGGGGAAAAAAACACAGTATTCCTTCCAAGATATAATAGTATAATAGCCAAGATGATGAGATAACCGTCAAATGCCAATAGGGATCTTGAATTGAGATTTATTCTTTAAAGGCCTAACTATCCTCTTAGGGTGCTCTCAAAATCAGTAGTATCTTATGAGTGATCACAGCCTGAGACTGGCTTTGAATGATCCCACCACGAGTTTCAAACAGATTGATTTCTTTCAGTGCTCACGCATGTCCTGTGGTGATTAAGAGATTGTTATAAAGAAAAAGGTTTCTCTCTTTGTCAAATGGTGGGTCATTGTGGAATTGTCTTTTTTTTTTTTTTTTGTCTTTATGTAGTTGTCCCTTAGAGCATACATTGCATGCTAAGTTTCAGGGCTGGAAGGGTTCTAATGGTCTTCTACATTTCAATTTTATACCATAAAATTGAAATTCCTGGCAAAATGCATAGCATCACTAACTCTATCAGCTGCTAGGCTTTTATGATAACTATATACTGTGGGTTTTTATATTTAAAGACTTCTCAATGAAGGATAAATGTGTGACCGTTCCATTAAATAATAAGCATGACTGTAAGGCCCCTGAACAGGTAAGGTTCTATTTAAATGCTAATTATCATCATTATAAACCATTTGGGATGCAACTAAGTGTGGATACCCTGAGATAAAAACTTTTATCTAAAAGAGAGGATAATAACCATGGGTAAAACTCGTTGGCTCTTGTACATATCAACCTGAGACAACCCTCAATTAGAAATTCTCTTAGTACAAATGCAGCATAAAGGGGTCTAATGAGTATGTCAAATAGGTAACAAACACTATGGTGTGCATTGAAGAAAAATTTCCCCTCACTGCACATACACATGTGCAATACTCTTGTCCAGAAATAATGGCTTTAAAGAACTCTGACTGCTGCCTGAAATTCTGCCAACACACCTATTCACTAAATCATTCTCGATTGCCTATTATGTGTCTTGCACTGAGGGAATAGAAGAATCACTACTCACAAGAAGATAGTAGGATAGGTAAAGAAAAAACATTCAAAAGAAAGAAGAACATAAGGGATACAGATAAAGTAGAGAAATACTGATATCTAACTGTTGGAGGCGTGGGCATGAGGGAAGAATTAATAGAGAATGTGTGCTTGAATCTGACCTTAAGGAGGGTCAGGATTTGGGCACATAGAAACATGGAGAACAGGCTTTCCAGGTTGAGAGAATTAGATAAATTAGGAGACCGTTTCCTATTAATGTCCAAACACCTCTTGAATGTATTCTTATGAATTAATGGCAGGTGATTCTTAAGATTTATTTATACTAGATTCAACAATAAAACAAGGATATGAGTCAAGAAGGGCTCATGCCTTCATGTTTCTTTAAGTTTCTGTCTGTGAGAATGTTTAGATGTTCACATTTTCCCTGTCTTCAGAGAATTAGTGAAAAAAAAAAAGTTTGTTACTCCACTTTTCCCTTCAGTTATCTCAATAGGTTCTCTCCCCGTCACAAGCAAGCTTCTAATGAAAGTTAGAAACATCAAGCTATCACTACTACTTCTCCCATTACCTACTCTATACTCATTAATCTGAAATTCAACCTTGATTATCGAATTGCAATATTCAAAGCCATGACTTTAATTGTGACTTTAGTTATGATTTCAGTTTTTTCTTTGGTGCCAACTTCTCTTCTATGCTTAAGATCTAAATATCCAACTATGTACTTGGCCTTCTCACTTGGATAACTGAAAGTAGTCTCAAACTCAAGATATCCAGCAACAAACGTGATCACAGCAGTGTTCTTATCCAATGTTTCTTTTCTCAGAAACGGTACTGCTATTTACCCAAGTACACTTACCAAAAGTTTTAGAGTCATCCTGTATAATTCCCTTTTTCTCATTCCCGTATCCAATCCAACCAAGTCCTTTAATTTTTAACTCATAAATAGCTTTCAAATTTACTTGCTATTCTGTGTCCCCATGCCACCCTCTCTGTTTGAGCTACTTTATCTCTCCCTTAGTGGCTGAAATAGGCTCTGAACAGGCCCTCCAAAATTTCATCTTCCTTACATTTATCAGTTCTCTATTTTGTGTCTGGGGTGACTGTTCCAGAATATATAATGATCTATATTTTGCTTTGATTCGTTGTAATATTAAGCCCACCCTCCCAAATAAATCATGCCTTCTGGGTATCCATTTCCCTGTGAGGTCTGTTCTTACCCCTATTTGAGACATGGACAATGATTAAATTTGACCAAAGGGAAATCAGGAAACATGACACACACAGAAGTTTGATAAGTGCTTGTTCATTGAGACTTGCCCTTGGGAACACTGCTGTAACCATGTAGGGAAACCCACGCTAAGAACAGGGAGAAGAAGCTGGATGCACCTAGAACATGGGAGGAGAAAGTGGAGGCAGCCAGTGTATTATTTCTGTTTTTTTTTTTAATATTTAGGATATTCAAGATTCATTCTAAACAGTCTCACCTTGTCTCAATAATAAAAGCCACGTGATTTTGTAGTTTCTTGGTCACACTCAGTCTTAATTCCCTGATCTTCAAATATAGGCCATGCATTCTAAGTGAGTCAGAAAAGCAAATGTAGGTAACTCAGGAAAAGATACTCATTATTGCTAGAAAAGCAATCCAATGCAAGGATTATATCAGTTCAGTTCAGTCGCTCAGTCATGACCGACTATTTGCAATGCCATGAATCGCAGCACACCAGGCCTCTCTGTCCATCACCATCGCCCAGAGTTCACTCAGACTCACGTCAACTGAGTCAGTGATGCCATCAGCCATCTCAACCTCTGTCGTCCCTCTCTCCTCCTGCCCCCAATCCCTCCCAGCATCAAAGTCTTTTCCAATGAGTCAACGCTTCACATGAGGTGGCACAGGACTGGAGTTTCAGCTTTAGCATTATTCCTTCCAAAGAAATCCCAGGACTGATCTCCTTCAGAATGGATTGGTTGTATCTCCCCGCAGTCCAAGAGACTCCAAGAGTCTTCTCCAACACCACAGTTGAAAAGCATCAATTCTTCAGTGCTCAGCCTTCTTCACAGTCCAACTCTCACACCCATACGTGACTACTGGAAAAACCATAGCCTTGACTACATGGACCTTAGTTGGCAAAGTAATATCTCTGCTTTGGAATATGCTGTCTAGGTTGGTCATAACTTTTCTTCCAAGGATTAAGTGTCTTTTAATTTCATGGCTGCAATCACCATCTGCAGTGATTTTAGAGCCCCCCAAAATAAAGTCTGACACTGTTTCCACTGTTTCCCCATCTATTTGCCGTGAAGTGATGGGACCAGAGGGCATGATCTGAGTTTTCTGAAAGTTGAGCTTTAAGTCAACTTTTTCACTCTCCTCTTTCACTTTCATCAAGAGGCTTTTGAGTTCCTCTTCACTTTCTGCCATAAGGGTGGTGTCATCTGTGTATCTGAGGTGATTGATTGATGTTTCTCCTGGCAATCTTGATTCCAGCTTGTGTTTCTTCCAGCCCAGCATTTCTCATGATGTACTCTGCATAAAAGTTAAATAAGCAGGATGACAATATACAGCCTTGACGTACTCCTTTTCCTACTTGGAACCAGTCTGTTGTTCCATGTCCAGTTCTAACTGTTGCTTCCTGATCTGCATATAGGTTTCTCAAGAGGCAGGTCAGGTGGTCTGGTATTCCCATCTCTTTCAGAATTTTCCACAGTTTATTGTGATCCACACAGTCAAAGGCTTTGGCATAGTTAATAAAGCAGAAACAGATGTTTTTCTGGAACTCTCTTGCTTTTTCCATGATCCAGCGGATGTTGGCAATTTGATCTCTGGTTCCTTTGCCTTTTCTAAGACCAGCTTGAACATCAGGAAGTTCACGGTTCACGTATTGCTGAAGCCTGGCTTGGAGAATTTTGAGCATTACTTTACTAGCCTGTGAGATGAGTGCAATTATGCGGTAGTTTGAGCATTCTTTGGCATTCCCTTTCTTTGGGATTGGAATTAAAACTGACCTTTTCCAGCCCTGTGGCCATTGCTGAGTTTTCCAAATTGCTGCCATATTGAATGCAGCACTTACACAGCATCATCTTTTAGGATTTGAAATAGCTCAACTGGAATTCCATCACCTCCACTAGCTTTGTTCATAGTGATGCTTTCTAAGGCCCACTTGACTTCACATTTCAGGATACCTGGCTCTAGATGTGTGATCACACCATCGTGATTTTCTGGGTCATGAAGATCTTTTTGTACAGTTCTTCTGTGTATTCTTGCCACCTCTTCTTAATATCTTCTGCTTCTGTTAGGCCCATACCATTTCTGTCCTTTATCGAGCCCATCTTTGCATGAAATGTTCCCATGGTATCTCTAATTTTCTTGAAGAGATCTCTAGTCTTTCCCATTCTGTTCTTTTCCTCTATTTCTTTGCATTGATCAGTGAAGAAGGCTTTCTTATCTCTTCTTGCTATTATTTGGAAGTCTGCATTCAGATGCTTATATCTTTCCTTTTCTCCTTTACTTTTTGCCTCTCTTCTTTTCACAGCTATCTGTAAGGCCTCCCTGGACAGCCATTTTGCTTTTTGCATTTCTTTTCCACGGGGATGGTCTTGATCCCTGTCTCCTGTACAGTATCATAAACCTCATTCCATAGTTCATCAGGCACTCTATCACATCTAGGCCCTTAAATCTATTTCTCAATTCCACTGTATAATCATAAAGGATTTCATTTAGGTCATACCTGAATGGTCTAGGGGTTTTCCCTACTTTCTTCAATTTAAGTCTGAATTTGGTAATAAGGAGTTCATGATCTGAGCCACAGTCAGCTCCTGGTCTTGTTTTTGTTGACTTTATAGAGCTTCTCCATCTTTGGCTGAAAAGAATGTAATCAGTCTGATTTTGGTGTTGACCATCTGGTGATATCCATGTGTAGAGTCTTCTCTTGTGTTGTTGGAAGTGGGTGTTTGCTATGACCAGTGCATTTTCTTAGCAAAACTCTGTTAGTCTTTGCCCTGATTCATTCTGCATTCCAAGGCCAAATTTGCCTGTTACTCCAGGTGTTTCTTGACTTCCTACTTTTGCATTCCAGTCCCCTATAATGAAAAAGACATCTTTTTGGGTGTTAGTTCTAAAAGGTCTTGTAGGTCTTCATAGAACCATTCAACTTCAGCTTCTTCAGTGTTACTAGTTGGGGCATAGACTTGGATTACTGTAGTATTGAATGGTTTGCCTCGGAAACCAGCAGAGATCATTCTGTCACTTTTGAAATTGCATCCAAGTACTGCATTTCGGACTCTTTTGTTGACCATGATGGCTACTCCTTTCTTCTGAAGGATTCTTGCCTGCAGTAGTAGATATAATGGTCATCTGAGTTAAATTCACCCAGTCCAGTCCATTTTAGTTCACTGATTCCTAGAATGTCTACGTTCACTCTTGCCATCTCCTGTTTGACCACTTCCAATTTGCCTTGATTCATGGACCTGACATTCCAGGTTCCTATGCAATATTGCTCTTTACAGCATTGGACCTTGCTTCTATCACCAGTCACATCCACAGCTGGGTATTGTTTTTGTTTTGGTTTCATCCCTTCATTCTTTCCTAAATTATTTCTCCACTGATCTCCAGTAGCATATTAGACACCTACTGACCTGGGGAGTTCCTCTTTCAGTATCCTATCATTTTGCCTTTTCATACTGTTCATCGGGTTCTCCAGGCAAGAATACTAAAGTGGTTTGCCATTCCCTTTCCAGTGGACCACATTCTGTCAGATCTCTCCACCATGACCCGCCCGTCTTCGGGTTGCCCTGCGGGCATGGCTTAGTTTCATTGAGTTAGACAAGGCTGTGGTCCTAGTGTGATTCGATTGACTAGTTTTCTGTGAGTATGATTTCAGTGTGTCTGCCCTCTGATGCCCTCTTGCAACACCTACCATCTTACTTGGGTTTCTCTTACCTTAGGCATGGGGTATCTCTTCACAGCTGCTCCAGCAAAGCGCAGCCACTGCTCCTCACCTTGGATGAGGGATATCTCCTTACCACACACCCTTTTGACCTTCAATGTGGGATAGCTCCTCTAGACCCTCCTGTGCCTGCGCAGCCACTGCTCCTTGGAAGTGGGATGACTTCTCCCGGCTGCCACCCTGGCCTCAGGAGCAGGGTGGCTCCTCCCAGCCGCTGCCCCTGGCCCCAGATGAGGGGGTTTATATCAGTGATGTCCAATTAACAATACCTTGGTTAGTCAGTTGGTCAGTTAACTAATTCATTCATCTGTTTATTTTACTTGTATAATTGTCTATTTATTAAATATTTACTATGTGTCAGGCATTGTAGGAGCAGAGAAAGGAATAAGACAGGCTTTTCTACAAAGCATTAAATAACAAGTAGATAGCAACTGAATAACAACAACAAGATAAGAATATTGGTTACATTCATAAGTGTGTTTGTTGGCCTAGAGGACAGTCCTAGTTAGTATTAGGTAGTCACCTTGCTGTCAGTCGCTAAGTCATGTCCGACTCTTTGCCACCCTCGGGATGCAGCATGCCAGGCTTCCCTGTCTTTCACTATTTCCAAGAGTTTGCTCGAATTAATGTACATAAAGCAGGTGATGCCATCCAACCATCTCATCCTCTGTTGACTCTTTTTCCTCCTGTCCAAAATCTTTCCCAGCATCAGGGTCTAGAAGATGTACTTTGTTAAACTTTTCTAGCCTCTTTCCAATATACCAAACACAATACATTTCGCTGTAGAAAGTATATTTCATACTTCATCCTAAACAATTCTAAGCTATAGTAGTTTCTAACATGTCATTGTTTAGACACTAAGTCACATCTGATTCTTTTGCACTTTTGACTTTTTTGCAACCTCATGGACTGTAGCTCACCAGGTCCACTGTCCATGGGATTTCTCAGGCAAGAATTCTGGAGTGGGTTGCCATTTCCTTCTTCAAATGATCTTCCCAACCCAGACATTGACCCCACTTCTCCTGCATTTTGCAAGCGGGTTCTTTGCCACTGACCCACCTTGGAAGCTCAGTGTCTAACATTAATCAACTTTGAAAGAGTGGTCACAGGAAAGCCACACATTCCTCCTAAATTTCAGGAGTATTGTAAAATCTGATTTAATAATATTCAAAAAATTAACTGAGCTTCACTGGTGAAATGTCTTTAATGCAAATTATATGAGTCATTGCATTTAACGTAATTTTGAAGATCCAGCTTTAATTGAAATTAATTGGAGGCCCTTTATGTTCTATATGAAGAATATTGAGAGTTCCGCCTAATTTGAATGCAAGGAAGGACCAAAAATGTGTTTATAGTGGGGTATTGTACTTGGTTTTTCAGTGTGCATCCAGACTTACTTTACTTTTTAGTGTTACTTCCTAAATATGCTCAAAATGTTTTTAAAAGAGCATAGAAAAGAATCTATAAAGTTAGAACAATATATAGATTATAGGAAACCAGTTGTAATCAGTTGTTTCAACTGCATGATGGCAAAGGATTTAAAGTGGGTATATTTATTTTGCACTTAGACTGCTTTAAGATGTATACTGTCTATTGGATTACATAACGATGAGCCCATCCTTTTCAGTGACTATTTGCTACATGGTGGTAGAATAGGAACACTCTGCTAGTTTTAGTCCCATAAAGCCTACTGTAAAAATTTTGAATTAATGGATCATTGAGTGCTCTGAGAGTTAATGATTTTATAATTGAGCTGTTGTGTTTATTATTACTGTACTTGTAGCATCTGAATTAACCACTTATTAAAAGTCTTTTGAAGTTTTGACTTGAAAATGTTCCAACTGTACATAACCATCTATGCTGGTTATTTTACTTTGATTCTATAGTGCTAAATGTATTGTGCTTTTTCTCTAAAATTTATGTTTTGACATTATGATGTAAGATTCTAATAGCAGTTCATTTTAAAGAATAAAATATGCATGGAGTTTTGCATGAAAAATTATGTCAATGAATGAAATGTATGACCGTTTAGTCCAGCGAATGAATCTCAGCCTTTCTTTTACTTCTATGGTAGATTGTTATCCTCATGATTTACACTGAGTAATGGGCTCATAATTCCTGGGTGACATTGAGTGCATTTTATGTTTTGCTGCTTCTAATATCATCTGACAGTGTTCATTTTAAACGATCTGTATATAAAAATTAAATTAAGTTAAAAATACAGATTGCTTATTATAAGGCAAATACTATGTTAGTGCAAAGGTTATAAGCTAAATAATACATTTATTCTGTCATTGTGAAACTTAAATTCTTATAAGGAAAACAAATAAGCAAATCAAGAGCTACAAAAGGCATCTAACCAATCTGAAAATTCTATCAACTCTTTCTTGAACACTTGTCCAGATTAGACCATTTCTCATTCTGTGCACCACTACTGTCCTTATCCCAACCTCTCTCATCTCTCACCTGGACTATCATAGTAAATCTAGAATTTATCTTCCTCTTCTCATTCTTGATCCCTTCAACTCTTCATTCTATTTTCAACAAAGCAAATAAGGCATTAAAAAAAAAAAAAAAAAAGCCAGATCATGTCAATCCTACCCTCAGAATGGTCCAGTAACGCCCCAGGTCACTTTCAATAAAAGTCAAAATGCAGTTGCCTAAGAGATCCTACTGGGATCTCTGAGATCCAGTAAGAGATTAGCTGGGATCTTCTGGTCCCAGCTAATGCTCTGATGTGAACACTAGTACTCTCCCTCTGGTTTACTTCTTTACTGTTCCTTGAACATTCCAAACTTAACCTCAGAACTTTACACTTTCTGCTCCATCTGCCCAAAACCTTCTTGCCCCACTTTTCCTGCTTTCCTTACTCTGCTGGGTTTTCTCATACTTTCATGTATTTAAATCAGTGGTTTGCTAAATGTTAATTTACTTATCCCACTGTACATAAATTCATGAGTGTAGGAACTTATATGTTTTATACACTTAGATAGTACCATCAACTCAATGGACATAAATTTGAGCAAACTTTGGGAGATAGCAGAGGACTGAGGAGCCTGGTGTGCTGCAGTCCATGCGTCACAAAGAGCTGGACACAACTTAATGACTGAAAAATAACAACAAATTATTGCTTGATGTAGTATCTTTTTTTTTTTTCACTTTTACCATCCCTGCAGTCATGACCTGTGCACAGATTGGAAAAGAGTTTCCAAATATAAGGTAAAATGAGAAGAAAATAGAGTTTATTAGTGCAGGAGATGCTATTTGAACAGTAGTCTGGCTTGTGGGAGAACACACCTCAAGCAGGGGTTACTAGCCAATTTTTAGAGCCTCAAGACACAGAGAATTCCAGCTGAAAAGGTGCTGTTAGGTGATTGGTTAAGGGGCTATCGGGTGAGTAATATTTTTACCTAGTACGGGGTCAGGGAGCGGACCAGTTTAGACCTAAGGGGCTCATGGCAATGGTTGCTATGAGACTCAGTCAGTTCTGGAGATGACCTTGGTGTGGGGCTCCACATCTATGGTCTTGGTACAAGGCTTGGCACCTGTGACCTTGATATAGGGCTCCACATATTCTTTGATAGTTTTCGCTGGTTTTATTTATATGATAAATCTTCCCTTACTTTAAAAAGTCTTCTTTGTAAAATTCTTTGTCTTTTAGTACTGGCCTTAAGTACAATCACATTCATTATCATAATCTCTATTAGACTTTACTAATTGGGTTGGTCTAAAAGTTTCTTCAGATTTTTGTAAGATCTTATGGAAAAACCTGAAAGAACTTCTTGGCCAACCCAGTGCTTCCTGGTTTCTATACTTTTGCTGCTTTTGAAATTTTTTTATGTTTCCTTGCTATTTCAGTATGACTTTTGTATGTAGAATGAGATTTCTTTGTATTTCTTTTCCCCAGTGATTTGAACAATATACACCCTGTTTTTGTTTGTAGTTTGTAGTCATCTTTACTTTTTACAAACCACTGTTGAACTTTTTCTCTCTGTTTTTTTATAGGGGAGGTGGGAGTCCTAGCATTTGGCCAAGTTGTGACTACTACTGATGTGTAGCCATTTCTGGTTTTCCTTTCAGGCAAGATTGTATTGCTTGAGGAGTTCTGTGTACAGAAAGAGCACAAAGAAGCATCTGTGAAAGGGGAGAACTAGCACAGATCAAGTTCAGTCTGGTCGCAGACTCCTCTGAGTCTCAGTTCTGAAATCTTTAAGGGGCTCTACATTACAATAACAGTTACTCTTTTCATAGCAGCATGTCTGGTTCTCAGATATCCAATATGGCACACAATTGGGAGAGGGAATTTTTCCTGCTTTGACATGAAACAGCATAGATTAGAATTCAAAAGCCAGAAGAATTCAAAAATCTGAGTCAGTTTTTCAGTGGATGATTTGCAGCAGCCTCTGGTGATAATTGCCTAGGATGTCACAGTGGGTCCTACCAAAAGGTACCATGGTGTGGTGCCCTGGAAGAGCTGTGCTAATGATAAAGCATAACAGGCAGAGCTGAAGCAGCAGGGCCTGTTGAGCAGGCATGGAGCAACTGAAAAGAAGAATTTGTTAGCACACATTACATAGTTCTCAGCACCCTAGAAATTATTAGAGTAAATTTTTCCAGGAGATAGACATCTTAACAGGTGAGGTTGTGGAAAGAGAGCTTATATGAAGTCAAGAACCGTACTGTAACTTTGGACTCTTTTTGAAAATAAGGACTGTAATATGCTTTTGTTTTTCCACTTCTTAATATTTTCTAACGTTGTTTGAAATTAGATACACTTAGTTTTATTAAGACATCTTTCTACTTTTATTAAATATCTTGTCTTTGAAGAATAATTTTAGCTTTTGCAATTTAATTTTGTTGTATTCCCCACTCTCACTTGCAGAATCGTACCTATTTTTGCTGGTAGCGATGTTTTCTGAAGTTCTGATATGCCACAATTTCTCCATTTCTATCTTTTTCTGTTCATTTCTTCTAGAGCATATCTGTGTGAAAGACTGATGTGTGTATAATTTGAACCTTTGAATTTCGGATAATCTCCTCCTACTACTTTTAGATATTAATAAAACTTTGGCTAGGTTGCCTCTACCTTTTAACTCCACACTGAACTCCGGAAGCTTATAGTGGTTAACTGTCCACTGGTCATCTCCACTGGAACATTTAAAAGATATTTCAGAATATATTAGATAACTGTGTCAGCATGAAAGTTCAAGGGCCTAATAATGACAATGGTAGGAGGATATTTCAGTTCTTAGGAACATAATTAACTATCAGATGTTACAGCAACGATGAAAATGTGCTGCTCAGATCTTCTGTTGTAGGAGCATAGTTTACTGCTCCGGTTGCCGCTTTCATGATTCCACCTCCAAGCAGTGTTCTTAAACCATGACGCAACGCATCAGAGAGAGCAGAGCAGAAAAGAAAGGAGTCTGGATTCCCAATGTCTGCAGTTAGCATGGGAGTCCTAGACTTTCTACTTCCAGGATTCTTTAACAAGAGAGGGAAACAAACTCCTGTCTAGTTAAACAACTTGTTTGTTACTAAGTTTCTTTAGACAGCTAATTTAAATTAACATAGCACTCAAAGCTGAAGATTTGATTTCCATCCCCACTCCCAAATCAACATTGTTCTTAGTCCGTTCTTGTAGATCCTTAAGAGAGATACCTTCTAAAACTCTGTACTTTTTTCCACTGAAGTATAGTTTCAATATTATTGTAGTTTCAGGGAAATAGCATAGTGATTCAAGATTTTTATAGATTATACTCTATTTAAATTTATTATAGAATAATGGCTATATTTCTATGTGCTGTATCCTTGGTGCTTATTTATTTTACACATAGCAGTTTGTATCTCTCACTACCTTACCCTCATTGTGCCCCTTTCCCCATTTTCCCCCTCTTCCCAGTGGTAGCCTGTTCTTTCACTAGTCTGTTCTCTTTAATCTATTTTTGTTTGTTTTATTTACATTCATTTGTTTTAGATTCCACATGTAAGTAATAAAGAATTTGTTTTTCTCTATCTGATTATTTCAATAGGCATAATTTTCTCTAGGTCCATCTGTGGCTGAATTCTCATTTTTTTCTTATGCTGAGTAATACTCCATTTTATATATATATATATATATATATATATATACACACACACACACACACACACACACACACACACATATATATGTATGTGTGTATACATGTATATATATATGTGTGTAGGGAATCTTTTCATGTGCCTTTTGGCCATCTGTATATCTTCTTTGGAAAAAATGTCTATTTAGTTCTGCACATTTTTTACATGGATTGTTTGTTTTGTGATATTGAGTTATGTGAGCTATTCATATATTTTTGCATATGAACCCCTTTTTAGTTATATAATTCTGCAAATACTTTCTTCCATTCAGTGGGTTTCTCATTTTGTCTATGGCTCCCTTTTCTGTGTAAAATCTTTTAAGTTTACTCAGGTCCCATTTGTTTATTTTTGCTTTTATTTCTTTAGACTTAGGAGAGAGATCTAATAGAATATTGCTATGACTTATGTCAAAGAGTGTTCTTTGACATATGTTTTATGTTCATGTCTAGTTTTGTGTGTTTAGGTTGCACATTTAGACATTTAATTCATTTTGAGTTTATTTTGTATATAGTGTGAGGAAATATTCTAATCTGATTTTTTTCTTACATGTGGCTGTCCAGTTTTTCAAGCACTACTTATTGAAGATAACCAACCTATTATGTCACTTAAGATCTCTGTTCTCTAACTGATTTTATGTCAGTGACTCTAACTGTGTTTAGCACGTAGCAGAGTCTCAAAAAATTTTTAGTATAAATGGGTGGGGATAGAATTATTTGATTAAAATCATATTATCCCAGAACACTGTAGAACAGTATTCTATTGCCTTATGGCCTACAGGTTGTCAAGGAGAAACTAAAAGTAGATATGATTTTTATCCCTTTTTCTTAAATCAGTTTCTTTCTTGGATGCTTATAGGGTATTGTCAATGATCAAATTTTTAATCATTTATCAGGATACATTTAGAAGTATCAATTATCAGTACCATTGGGTAGAATGGTCCTACCTAATAGATAGGTAATGATCATTAAGGAGAATGTGGATGCCTTCTCCCAGCTCCTCCCTTGTTTCTGGTGGTCCTCTGTGAAAATTCTGTGCTTGATTTAGCAGGGAATTAATTTCTGTCCAGTCCCATCTATGGTAGGTTCCTATGGCTGCCGTAACATATTGTCACACTTTCAGTGGCTTCATAGCACAAATTTATCACCTCACAATTCTGGAGACTGGAATTTCAAAATCAATGCTAAAAGTCCAAAATCAGTTTCATTCTCTCCTGAGGATCTAGGGAAAATTCCCTGCATTGCCTCCTCTAGCTTCTGGTGGTTCTTAGCCACATCATTCAATCTCTGCCTGTCTTTAAATCACCTTACCTTCTGTGTGTTTACATCTCCTTTTCCGTCTCTGACAAAGACACTTGTCATTGGATTTAGGACCCACCCAGATCCAAATAAGATGACGATAATGCAAGATTACCAATAAGGTATTATTCACAGGGTCTGGGAAGATGGACATACCTCTTTGAGATCACCATTCAACACTATCCATGCTACAGTTAAGGGGATTTCTTTCAAAAGATTAGCAAATCACTGATTTGTGCCATTGCATATTATGTATATATCACAGTGCTGCTGTGGAATTTGTGTGCGTGTGTGTGTGTGTATATGTGTGTGTATTTATATACATTTGTGATGTGTGTAGGCACATATGTGTGTGTGTTTATTCCATAAGGACGCTCAGGGCTACCCAGTAACAAGTGTATACAAGTTAGGTAATCAGGACCTATATTAAATTATATGGTAGTTTTTCAGGCAAAAGTTTCACCCCAGTTTTCTTCCAAAAGGTAGAAATTCCTGATAACCTACATAGAATATTATCAAAGTAGCATAACAGATGGAAACTGATGGCAAAAGCTAAGTATTATTTTATTTGTTCATTCAATACACATTTCCTAAATGACTACTAGATACCAAGCACAATGTATACAGGAAGTTAACAAAGACTGCACAATATCTTAGAAGAGCATGACATAATATAAATGTCTATATACCAAAAGAGAAAACAGTAAGTATCCAAGGAGAAATCAAGTGGCATGGGAGTCAGGGACAGACAAAAGACAAACATTTTAGGAAAGAGGTGCATTAGAAAAAAATAGACCATTTTTAGAGCAATTTTAGGATTACAGAAAAGTTGAGAGGAAGTCACAGAGATTTCCTCTCCCCACACGTGCATTGACATCCCACATTGTCAACATCCCCTAGCAGAGTGGTACCTTGGTTACAGTTGATGAATCTACGCTATACGTCATCATTATCACATATAATATGTTAGTTACATTAGGGTTCACTCTTGGCGTTTGCATTCTGTAGGTTAGACCCAATTTATAATGGCATGTATCCACCATTATAGTATCATAGAGAGTGGTTGCACTACCCTAAAAATCCCCTGTGCTCTGCTTATTCATCCCTCCCTCTCCACTAACTGAGCCAACTAATCTTTTTACTGTCTCCATAGTTTTGCTTTTTCATATAGTTTATGTCATATAGTTGGACATACAGAGCATCATAGAATGTGCAGTCTTTTCAGATTGACTTCTTTCCCTTAGTAGTATGCACTTCAATCTCCTCCGTGTCTTTTCATGGCTTGATAATTCATTTCATTTTAGCACTAAAAGTATCCCATTGCCAGGATGAACCACAGTTATTTACCCATGCATCAACTTCCAAATTTTAAAAAACTGTGAATAATGTTTAAGAAATTGTAATACTCATCCATGTGCATGTTTTTGTGTGGACATAAGCTTTCAGCTCGTTTGGGTCTGGGTGACATACTAAGGGTTATGTTTGATTTTGTAAGAATCTGACAAACTGTCTTCCAAAATGGCTGTATTGTTTTGCATTCACACTGGCAATGAATGAGAGTTCCTGTTGCTTCAGCATTTGGTTTTGAGATGTGCGTTTTGTTCTTTTACCACATATGTATGAAATGATTGAATAAATAGGTTAGCATGCATTTTATGCATGTATAACTACCAGAGATGGAGAAATCTGTGTAAGTGTAAAGCAGAAATTATATGGAAGAAATCCTAATGTAAAACTGCAAATAAACATTTGCTAGCTGTTTTCTATGTTTAAAATTTATGCATTTAAAAGCTGCTATTTGAAAATAAACATTTTGGATCTCATATATTCCATTCTATGCATCTAATTGCTCAAAGAAAAGGAAGAAAAGAACAAGAAAGGAACTTAGCAAGGCTGCCAGAGGCAGGTGCTGGAATTTGCTTCTGTGAAGTGTCTTTCTTGACTTTCACTTTGCCTTTGAGGTTAGGCATAGGACTCCAGAAATGCTTCCGAGTTTTCTGTCCATCCATGTTTTGCCAAGCTGTCTTAGCTTTCTCAAAGCTTTCAAAATTATCAAACAACAATGTACATCTCCAACACTATTACTTTATCAGGAAAAGATACTGCAAACAGCATCTCAACTTTCAAAATTCTTTTTCATGTCATAAAGCAGCTGCAGCCAAACTGCAATGCCTCCTCTCAAGCTATAACAAAGCAATGTTGGCATTAAGACATAATGTTCTACAGATGCTAGTTTAAGCAATAGCTGTAATAAGTGTCAAAGGAAACATTATCTCATGGTAGCTCTTTCAAGTTAGCAACGTGACTTTTATCCATCTTTGAAAATAATTGTTTGACTTCAACTTTACATGCCACCTTAAAATGGGGAAAGATAGTTTGTTCTTACTTGTACTGTCTGTAATTGTAATTAGTTTTCCTCTTTTTCTTATTTTGAACATATTTTATCTCTATCTATAGTATTATCAGTTACCTATCGCTTCTAGATGGAAGAGAAATTACTAGAACTTTCTTAAGAGTTCCTATGAAGTTTAAAGGTTTTTCCTGCTATCTGACAATTTCTACAACACTGCCAGCATGGATATCTACAGAGTGCCCTGTGGGCAGAAAACAAGAACAAAACTTCACCAACTTCTAATCCCTGAAGATTCAAATACATAAAAAGAAGGCTCATGTTGTTAACGTGCTCATGAAGGATGCAGAAACACACCTATGTGATGAATGGTTACATTTCATAGTGTTTTGCATATCACTAAAGTCTCACATGCTAGTAAAGTAATGCTCAAAATTCTCCAAGCCAGGCTTCAGCAATACGTGAACCGTGAACTTACTGACGTTCAAGCTGGTCTTAGAAAAGGCAGCGAAACCAGAGATCAAATTGCCAACATCCGCTGGATCATGGAAAAAGAAAGAGAGTTCCAGAAAAACATCTATTTCTTCTTTATTGACTATGCCAAAGCCTTTGACTGTATGGATCACAGTAAACTGTGGAAAATTCTGAGAGAGATGGGAATACCAGACCACCTGACCTGCCTCTTGAGAAACCTGGATGCAGGTCAGGAAGCAACAGTTAGAACTGGACATGGAACAACAGACTGGTTCCAAGTAGGAAAAGGAGTACGTCAAGGCTGTATATTGTCATCCTGCTTATTTAACTTCTATGCAGAGTACATCATGAGAAACGCTGGGCTGGAAGAAACACAAGCTGGAATCAAGATTGCCAGGAGAAACATCAATCAATCACCTCAGATATGCAGATGACACCACCCTTATGGCAGAAAGTGAAGAGGAACTCAAAAGCCTCTTGATGAAAGTGAAAGAAGAGAGTCAAAAGTTGGCTTAAAGCTCAACATTCAGAAAACTCAGATCATGGCACCTCTTCCCATCACTTCATGGCAAATAGATGAGGAAACAGTGTCAAACTTTATTTTTGGGGCTCCAAAACCACTGCAGATGGTGATTGCAGCCATGAAATTTAAAGATGCTTACTCCTTGGAAGAAAAGTTATGACCAACCTAGACAGCATATTCAAAAGCAGAGACATTACTTTGCTGACTAAGGTCCGTCTAGTCAAGGCTATGGTTTTTCCAGTACTCATATATGGATGTGAGAGTTGGACTATGAAAAGGCTGAGCACCAAAGAATTTATGCTTTTGAGCTGTGGTGTTGGAGAAGACTCTTGAGAGTCCCTTGGACTGCAAGGAGATCCAACCAGTCCATTCTGAAGGAGATCAGGCCTGGGATTTCTTTGGAAGGAATGATGCTAAAGCTGAAACTCCAGTACTTTGGCCACCTCATGCGAAGAATTGACTCACTGGAAAAGACTTTGATGCTGCGAGGGATTGGAGGCAGGAGGAGAAGGGGACGACTGAGGATGAGATGGCTGGATGGCATCACTGACTCAATGGACATGAGTCTGAGTGAACTCCGGGAGATGGTGATGGACAGTGAGACCTGGCGTGCTGCGATTCAAGGGGTCGCAAAGAGTCAGACATGACTGAGCAGCTGAACTGAACTGAAAGTCATAGAAACTTGTTTTTTTAATCTTTACCATAACCTGAAAAGATATTAATAGCTCTTAAAGATAAGAGAATTTCAGGTAACATAAATAATTTGAATATTTTTTTTTTCAGAAAAGCTTCCTTACTGGGAAACTTGTATTAAAGTCCAAGTCTTGTTTCTCTAAATCTACCGTTCTTTCTATTAATGTTATAGCTGTAAGAGTTTAAACTAGGAACAAAGATGATTACAGGAAGAAGCAATTTGTAGGGACTTCACAGGAGAGGTCTAATGCTAAGGATAAGAATACTAGCATCACCTGAAAACTGGCAGGAGTAGAAATGAGTCATATCATAGAGGTGGGTGCTCACTGGGCTCACTCTGCAGATTAACACAATAAGCATTCTTGGACGGAATGTGCTCCAGACCACCAAACTCTCTATTTAGCAACTTTCTGAAAGAGTCTTCCCCAGATGAGCAAAACCTGAAAAATTAAGAGCAACATGAGAGTCAAGAAAAACAAGAGACCTAGATTATTATGCTTTTAATTTACTCATTGCAATAGCTTCTTTTTAGGAGCTACTCCTCCTAAGAATGAGTTTTCTAAATCTAAGGGTTAAATCAACCCTTCTGAGATATGCAATGACTTGAAATCCTTGGGGTCACTTAATGTCTTAAGTGATTTCAACGTTATTTGTTCTTTTGCTCACAATTTAAAATTGATCATACATCCCCAATCACATGGGGATTCTATGAGGAATTGATACCAATCAGGGTTCTTGGCCTTCTCCAATAAATAGAAATTGATTTGTGGTCAGACAAGAAACTCAGGCAAGGCTTTATGGGGGCCTGTGCTAAAGTGGGAGGGGGTGGGAGTGAGAACAAACAACAGTTTTCCTTGCTTGCTCACTTCTTGAAGGGGAGCAAGCTTATACCTTAAATGGGGTAAGGGTAGGAGTGTATCCAGGGACTGGGCCAGAGGGTGGCTTTGGTGGTTTGCCCACCCCTCTGCTGGTGTTGAGTGCAAGGAGCAAACTCAGTACCCTGCTTTTGCTCAAGACAAAAAATAGTACCCTATTTTTGTTCCAGGCTCTTCAGAAATGGCAGTTGGGATTTTGGGTCTTTTTGTATCTTTTGTCCGGAATTTGCCCAATTGCGCATGCATACAGTTTTGTTTTTGTTTTTGTTTTTTGTTTTTTTTTCATTCTGGAGGACAGGTTTGTATTTTCTTACCAGGGGACAAGTTTATGCAGGTTCAAGCATTGCAGCACTGCAGCAAAGGCTCCAAGGTCCCCCAGCCTGTCTCAGAATGTATCATTTATTTGTTTGTATTGTCATCTTTGTATCAGGTTTATGAAGTTTGCATTGTCATTTTTGTGTCAAGTTTAAAATTTTTTATAAGTATTATTTCATTTAATCTTTGTTTTCAAGAAACAATGCTAAAGAAGAGAAACTTGAAGGTCAGTAAATTAACTTCTTCACTCAAGTCACTCAGTTGACTAAATGGCAGAGCTGATATTTGGACTCAATTGCTCTGATTCCCAGGGCCTTACTCATCCCATGTTCCATAAATGCCCTCTACCCAAACTTCAAGGGCCTAAATAAAGGTCCACTTCAAATCATCACATCCTCTGGAAACCAGACATTCAAATAGATGTTTGCATTTGTTTCCTTGGCTACACAGGGTTTATGGGTAACATAGGATTGTTGTTTCCATCATCAAGTTAAATAGAAGGGCTATACACAAATCAAAACCAAAGCCAAAAACAACAAACAAAACAAAAAACCACTAAATACTTTAGGAACAAAATGTTCTGCAGTGCTGGGTAAGTACAGAATACAAAGTATCCACAATATGCTGGATAGCTTGTAGACATTTTTAGAATACCAATCATGTGTCACTTCCAACTGCATGCAAAGACCGGGTAGACGTTAAACTTGAATAAAATCACTGGGTATCTTCTGGCTTTGTTTCAGCTGGTAGATTCATGAGTAACCCAGTCACATAAGGCCAGAATCATGAAATATGCATGTCGTTGAACTATTTAGTCACATGTCACATTTTCTATTAACACATTCTCATTAGATTTTCTAAACACTATCAAGGCAGTTCATCCTCTCATGCTCCAGCTTAGCTCCTGCTGCCCCACTCCTCTGCTCTTCCACACTCCCACCTCACCTCTCTGCTTCGCCTCTCTGCTTTCCTCCTCTTTCCATTGTCATCTTTTCTCTTTAGTCATTACTTTCTTACTTATAGACTTCACTATTTTGATGCTCATCCTCTTTGCTTTCATTAAAACAATATTCAAAATGAAAGCGAAAGCGAAGTCACTCAGTCGTGTCTGACCCTTTTGCGACCCTGTGGACTGTAGCCCACCAGGCTCCTCTGTCCATGGGATTCTCCAGGCAAGAATACTGGAGTGGAATGCCATTTTCTTCTCCAGTGAATCTTCCCAACCCAGGGATCAAACCCAGGTTTCCCTCACTGCAGGCTTTAACCTCTAAGCCACCAGGAATAAATGTTCCCAAATTAATATGACAGATTAGAAATTAGGCTGTACCTTTTAATGTTTCTTGAACTCTTCCATGTGACCTTGTTAAACCATGTGTGGAAGACAGGAAACGAATTAGCAAAGCACTAGATGTGGATTCCAATCATAATTCTGACACTTAGCAAATATATAGCCTTAAGGAAAATTATTTTGAGTTTCTCAGCATTAATTCCTCAACTATAAATTGAAATCTTAATACCACCATGTAAGGCTACTCCAGTAACATATTAAAATGAAGAATTCAGAGCTCCTAGCTGTGTTACCTTAAGGGAATTACTTAACCTTTCTATGATTCAATTTCTTCATGTTTGCTGCTAAGTTGAGTCAATCATGTCCAACTCCATGCGACCCCATAGATGGCAGCCCACAAGGCTCTGCCATCCCTGGGATTCTCCAGGCAAGAACACTGGAGTGGGTTGCCATTTCCTTCTTCAATGCATGAAAGTGAAAAGTGAAAGAGAAGTCGCTCAGTCGTGTCTGACTCTTAGTGACCCCATGGACTGCAGCCCACCAGGTTCCTCCGTTCATGGGGTTTTCCAGGCAAGAGTATTGGAGTGGGGTGCCATTTCTTCATGTTTAAAATGGTATTATTATTATACCTACCTCAGTGGGTTATGTAACAGTTAGATAGGTTAACAAATATTACTTAGAACTATGCCTAGTGCATAGTTATATTTAAGTGTTACTCACTGTTATTACCTAATGCCTGACATCATGTCTAACATTGAAAGATCTCCTATAGATATTTCTTTTCTACAAATGGGATGCTAGTAAATATTATTGACTTGTCCAAAGGGAATAAGTGCTCCAGTGTAGAAGGCAGAGCTGGGCAGATATGGAACATATTAGAAAGGTAGAATTGATAGGACATGATGACTGACTTTTATGAGGGGACTGAAGGACAGGAAGCAATCGAGGCTGGTTCCCTGGTTTTTAGTTAGGTAGCTCAATTCATGGTGATATCTTTCACTAAGAGAAAAGAAGCAAGTTTGGCCAAGGAGAGCTTAAGATAGCGTATGATATAAAGACTAACAGCCCATGGCATTTAGCAAAAGAGAAGTTTACGGTAGAAAGAAGGTTTATTAGAGTGGCAGAGTAAAAGTGAGACTAGTGGATTGAAGAGAGCATAGTCATTAAAAAAGCAGCAGCAGTAAATTTAAGAAAACCCTTTAAGAATATGTACCATGAAAGGGAAGAGAGAGAGAGAATCTTGTCTACAGGGTTACCTTGAAAAAATCAGGATGTTGCATTAGTATTTATATTGATTATTCATAACCATATTTCTTGAACTGCTATAATTTGTCAAGTCCTAGAGAGAAAAGTATAATAAAATGGCTTAAGAATAGTTTTAATATATCTTAGGGAAATAAGATATAGAAGAAATGAGAAAGGAGCAAATACTAAATGCTAGCTGTATGAAACTGAACAATAGTGTTAAACAGGCATTCAGTGTCAGAGTCACTGATGTGGGCTGGAATATTTGGGTAAGCTTGTTCTTAAAGCAGCTAATAAATCAGGGGCATGGAGAAAGGATCAACCGGGTGAAGAACGTGTTAGGCAGAACAGTCAGAGGGATAAAGTGAGAAGTGTTTGTTCAGCTCATCTCCTTATCTTTAACAGAAAGGTGGGTTGTTCTAAAGCTTTGTCTGTGTTCAGCAGTATAGTAGATACCAAATAAGTATTGACCAAATATTTGGTAAATGCAGATTTTATAGGAAACTGACAAATAAGAATTTTCCTGGAATAAGGCTAAAAAGTGAAATCAAGGTCTTAAGTCTCAGAGAACTTATTCTGAGTCACAAATTTGGATCTATTATGGAAAATATGCAATGACAATTTGGTCAGAGTACCTACAGAATCAATTCTATGAAATTTAGGAAAAGTCACTGCTGAATATAACCACCCCATAAAATCTCCAATCATTGTAATTCTTTCTTTACCTTTAGTTCTCTAGTATCAAGAAGAAAATGTAATTCAATGAGAGTTTACTGATCACTAACAATTTCCCTGATTCATGGATCTTATGCCTATGGAGTTTATAGTCATACTGGGGTCAGGTGCTAGGAAAGCCAGGATGAGAAAAAAAAATCACTGGACTGGATGCTGGAAAACGGGGCTATTTATTTAGAGGAAAAGTTGGAAGTGAATTCAAACCTGAAAGAGACAACAGGAACAAAGTGAAGGAGAGCGGGAGGAAGGGCCGAGGGGTATGTGGGGACAGCCACTCAGCACTGACAAAGGGTTAGAGCTAAAATAGCCCCAAACCTTCATGGCTGATGAGTTTCGTATCTGTGACTAATACTCTAACCCACAGGGAGAGACCATCTAGTGTCTTGAAAAAAACTAACGGCTCCTCTTCTCAGCAAGAGAAGAGGAGCAGAACGATTCAGAGAGTTAAAAAATAAAATAAAAATAGACTCGTTCATTTCTTTTGAATTTTCGAAGTGTCCTTGAAGGAAGGCATGCAGGATTAAGTACATTTTTAACCTGCCCTTTTGCAGAGACGTGGGCTTTTAGTCTCCCTGTGCTCATGGAGAGGGATGAAGATACCATTAGTAAAAGCCATAGCGTCCGATTAGTCCGGCAGGTCAGAGGCTTCCTTTCCTGACTTAGCTACAAATCCCTGCTTCATGGAGGACCGCAAACAAGTTCCCCTAGAGCCACGCTTGTTTAAATACTCATCCGTGGCTCATTCTGAGAGTTAGAAAGAGACACTCAGAGGTCGAGCTCCACAGGAGCGCACCTCTGTTTGTCAGAGATAGAGCCTCTTCCCCTGTTCTCAGGGAGCCTTATTTGTTGATAAAGCCCAGCTCTCCTCTCAGCTGTTATTTTTAAGCTCAGCTCTCCTCTGCTCAACACATGTACACCTACTTCAGGGTATTTTAACAGGAAACTTGGCACATAATCAATGGTGTGTGCATGCCAAAGTCAGAGATTCTTCTTCTCTTTTTCATATATTTCCATTCTTATTCTGCCCTCTCTCTGGCCTTTTCTTTTTCCCCCATCAGTGTCTAAGATCTAATTTTAACATGCAGAGATAGAGGCTTTTCACAGATCTTTTGTGTCTGAGTGTTGAATAGAAGCTCAGAAGGCCCAACACTCTCAAAGAGTTGGCACTGATCCCCTGGAGGAGGGCATGGCAATTCACTCCAGTATTCTCGCCTGGAAAGTTCCAAGGACAGAGGAGACTCACCAGCTGACAAAGAGTAGGACATGGCTGAGCAACTAACACTTTCACTTTCACCGCTCTCTTAAACGTGGGTGAGAAGAGTCCTATGACACTTCGGGTACATGTGAGTCTGGGTTATCTGTAGTTGGTCTACATTTCTGAATGAACTGGAGACTTGCTTGGATCCTTAGAGATCAGGAAAAATGAAGTAAGTGAGGCAAGAATATGAATAGTTATTAGTCAGGAGATCCAGTAGTGACCTTGACAGAAAATAACACTTCAAATTCTTCCTTTATGAACAGATCATTTAATAATTTCTAATATCCTCTCAAATTCTAAAATACTGATGGCTATATCTCTTGCTTGGCCTAAGTACCCCTAGTTCTTGTTTCCATATTATAGTCTATGTTTTGTTTTGACAGACTCATGTTCTCTCCTCACAGATAAATAAATATCCAGTGCATTTCAGAGTTTTCATACAAAGTAGGATTTGCATATGGACTTATAAGTTTTGGGTATTATTAAATATCAGAGTGTTCAGTATTTGCAGGGCAGCAACAGAGACACAGACAGAGAGAATAGACTTACAGACATGGGCAGGAAGAAGGAGAGGGCAGGACGGATGGAAAGAGTATCGTGGAAGCATATACACTTCCACATGTATGACAGATAACCAGTGGAAATTTGCTGTGTGACTGAGGGAACTCAAACTGCCCTTCTGTGGCAACGTGGAGGGGGTGGAAAGGGATGAGAGGGTGGAGGGAGGTTCGAGAGGGAGGGGACATATGTATCTCTGTGGCCAACTAATGTTGATGTATGGCAGACACCAGCACAACATTGTGAAGCAACTATCCTTCAATTAAAAATAAATCAACTTTAAAAATCAGAGTGTTCAAAGTGGATAACCAATAAGTTCCTACTGTATAGCACAGGGAACTCTGCTCAATGTTACATAGCAGCTTGAGTGGGAGGGGAGTTCGGGGAGTATGCCTACATGTATATGTATGTTTGAGTGGCTGAGTCCCTTTGCTTTCCACCTGAAATTATCACAGGATTGTTAATCCGCTATATTCCATTATAAAATAAAGTTTAAAAAAATCAGTGTGTTCAGAAAAGTGACTGGGAAGCAGCACTTACATGATAATGGAAGTAGCAAAAGCTGGAAATTTTTCAGTGCTTTTGGTTTTCTGGTTTTATTTTGATAATCAGGTTAGTTAACTATAACTTGTCTAAACTCTTTATTAAGTAATAATTAGCTCTTTGATATCATACATCATTGAATTTTCATCCTTCCTCAAAATTTTGACCATGTGCTTTGTGGGAGAAAATGTCCCCCACTGTCCTGTGACACCCCGCCCCCAAAAAAACATAGGTTTCACAACCAACTGTCTGAAGGCAAAAACCTTCTGCTCATCCATGGTCCCAGTGCCTTAGGAAAATGATAGACTCTGTGGAGAAAATGTAGTCAATATAATGTTTTCCGATTTTCCCTTTCTCAACTTTGAATTAAAATAAAACAAATGATATATAATGAACACACAGCTATTGATGCTTGTGATATTGATTATCACTTTCTCATTTTAAAAGGTTCCATTTTGTAGTTTGCATACTTCAGATTCCTCATAAGATTATGCCCTGTTAAGAAGCTGATAAGCATTATGGTTAGCCATACATGGAAATGTAAATCATACATCGTTGTTATTCTAGGGCACTAGCTTGCAGAAACATCACATCAATAGTGTGTGTGCATGTATGTGTGTGTGAGTGTGAGAGAGAGAGTGTGTGTGTGTGTGTGTGTGTGTGTGTGTCTACGTCTGTGTGGTTAGATTTATTCAGTCATTCTCAAGGCTCCACTTGTTTTTCATGGTGCTGAGCAAACAGTGAGTGAAAAGTATGGAGGTTTTTTTCACATTACCCTCAATAAATGGGTTTAACTACAATACAAATCTTATAATCCACCTCTTCAATCCCACTGGCAATGGGACAAATCCAGTAGCTTTAGAAGTAAGCCTTCAAATATACTTCTACTGACAGACTGGAGCTTGTTTTAAGAAAAGTCAAGGTTCTGCAGTCCTCTGCATTTATTGGAGTTTTCTGTTTCCATGGTTTCCAGGAGTTCACTGAAATTAGGCTTTCAGTGTTTAGAAGTTCATGATATGGGACTTTAGTGAAGTCCTTCTCTCTTACCTTGATTATGTTCAAGATCAGCATATTGCTCTTCATGAATAAGCTTGAGGGGCTATTGTTCTGTCAACATGGTTCTTCCCTACATGCCTTTTCCAAAGGATCAAGGGTAGATACAAGTCAGTTTGTATAAAGTCAAACCAGGGTCACTTTTTGGCAGCATGAAAAAATAAAATTACAGTTCTTATTTTTAGTGAAGAACTACCTTCAAAGAGATTAATAGAGATATATAGGCTTAGACTTTTCTGGCCTTTGGCAAGGAGGGTACCCTGATGAAATAAAATCTTAAAATTGGGTTTCAGAGGCTGCGTACCTCTTGAAGAAGATTGACAACAGAATTTCATGGTTGTGGTAGGCATCTCAGAATAGTTTCTATTGAGCCCCAGAGTACAAAGGAAGCATAAAAATGTATGTAGAGACTTTATTTGGCTATGAAGCAGAGTATGCGATCTCTGGTTACTGTATGATTGTTACCAGGTTTCTACATGAAGCCTAAATCGTGGGACTTTCAGGTGGTTGATGAGGGTCCTCTTACAACATAACATACATCCTAAGTAACTATCAGTAATTTCTCTGAACCCAAATGTGCTGTCCCCACTATTTGGGGCTCAAACCCAAGACTTCCAGCAGTTACCACTCATGAAAATAGTGAGTTTTTGATTAGTTGTTGTTATCTGATGAAGTAAGAAGTAGAGGTAGAAAGATATGCCCCCAAAAGGGTGACTATGAGAATATGTCTAGACTACAAGAAGCTAATTTAGATGACTTGGAAGTATATTTTTAGGAAATGGTACCAAGCTCCAAAGCAAGTAAATGTGAGTTGCACTGCATTTCAAGAGTGTAGTTAGTACCTTGGATTACACTAGAAACAAATTGGAAGCAGTTCTAAGTATGAGGGTCACATATTCAGAGGCAAAGGAGCCACACCGAGTTTGGCAGTGGTGAAGGTTCAAGGATGGCTGGAGAGGAGAGGGTAATAATGTGGTTGCCTATGGTGGAGGTCAAGAGGGCAGTGCTCCCCAGAGAGCGGTCTTTAGCAGGAAGAGAGTCCTGGGCCATCACGTAGTACCACCATACCACTGGCAAAATGTGACAGGAGGCAGTTCCAGGACTCCTCAGCATCAGGTCTGAGTGATTGCTTGTCAAACAGATGTGTTTGTAAACTAATGACTTTCACAGTGTGATGAGACTGAAAATGAAGCCTAATTGCTTCCACTGATTTAACCCTTGGAATGCTTCCAGGCATGCCGATAGCCATGTGTCTTTAATCATGTAAGTTAATCACCTTCAGGCATAGAACAGAAAACAGAGGCTTCTAGGAAGTCTGGGATGCATTTCTGTTCTGTTATTAGATTTACAGTTCTGGGGCTGTCATCTTTTCAAATAAGGACACTGAGAGGTTGGCCATGGTGCCCTTAAACTAGTATTTGTTAGTAGCAACTGACATAGCCAATTACATGGTTCTATAATTCAGAAAAAAATGAATTAATATTTATGTGATTTTTAAAAGTGGCTTAAAAAAACTCTAATGGCAGTGGAGTGAGAGTTGCAAGTCACCTTGATCCTTCTATAGCCACTATGAACCTCAGTCTGGCTCTGGAAGAAAGTCAGAATTGGAAAATGGTCTAATAATCGGGCCAGTCTGATTAATAGTGACAATTAGTATTGGACTATAGTGCATAACCAACTGATTATGAATCATTTGAGCACTTTAGGTAAATTTTCAATACAGGCAATTAAAATGAAAAGACTCATGATGCTTACATAATGACTTCATTAAATTAATTCAGTTATGAAGTTAGAGAAAATTTTCTTTTGTTGCAAGAAACCAGAAAAATTTAACTTCCATTTATTTGTGTTAAAAGAAAATTGAAGAAAACACTCAAACAATATAAACACATAGACTCAGACACACACACATCACGTTGAAAACAGCTTATTCTTTTCTAAAAGTGAACTGTGTTACTGTAGAAGACAGAACTGAAGGTCAGAGCATCAGTTGTATTCACATCACTTGTTTTATGAAGTAAATCTTGCCCTCAGTTATATTCTGTATTCTGCTAAGTGCATGCATTGTTAAGGTTAAAAAACATTATTGTGGAGTGATCTGTAAAGGGGTAGAACTTCAAAGAGATAAATACTCAGTTCTGTTACATAAACAATTGACCCAAATCATTTGCTTTCTGATGAAAGACAAAGCTAGAGCCAAGTCCAAATATTGCAAGTATCAACGTAGTCAGGGGAACAAAGATGTCTTTATTTGAAATGCAGTCATTCAATCAAGAAGTGATAGTCTTGTAGACTTAGACAATGAGAATGGAAAGAAGAGATTCTAAGGCTAAGAGTGAGTTGAAATATTTCATAGGTCAGTTTCTATTGTGGTTTTGATTCAGGGCTCCAATATGGCTGTGTAGTTTGTACAGCACATTTGCATTTAAGTCATACAAATATTCCATAAGCTAGGTCTTATGTTTATTAATAATAAAACCTATTTAGAAGTTTACAGTTTACAAAATCCCATGTGTTATCTCTTTTTAATTTCCTCATTCACCTCACAATTTTTAAAGACAGGAAAGGAAGACTCAGAAAGTTTAAGTATTATTAAATTTGATGTTATGTATTTTAATTTACTCACAGGACTAGAAACAGCAAAACCAGGCATCCTGAATATGGGTCCTTGTCCTACATACTACCTCTTACCCCTCCTATTCCTAAGCTCCTTTCTTTTCCTTTGTTAACGATCTTTTTCAGAATTAATTCTTACAGTTACTGTATTCTTCTCTGGGTCTTTCACAACGAAAACTGCTTTAAAATTCTAGCTTGTGGTGCTAAAGTTTATCTCTTTGAGTCTGCATTGCATTTCCAATCAGACTGCCTTCTCTTTGAAGGCAGAGATTGCAGTTTCTAGCACAAAAAACTAAGCCTTTAGAGAAGAAAGTGTGAAGCTGAGCAGCGCTCATGGGGGTGACCATCATTACAGCCTATCATTTCTCCTACAACGCAAAATGACCCATGGCAGCGAGGAAGCGTTCTGAGCTGCTGACACTGCCGGGGTGACCCAGCACACTTGTCCGGCAAGCAGCTTGTCACAACAAAATCAAAAGTTAGCAAATAACATGGACTTTTAAAATCATACTCACTTAGATTAAATCAAAATGATAAATGCAAAACTGCCAAAATTTACTGTAAGAATTAAGGACTTGTGAACCTCTATCTGAGGTTTCCCAGGTGGCACTAGTGGCAAAGAACACACCTGCCAATGCAGGACATGTAAGAGATGCCAGTTCAGTCCCTGGGTCAGGAAGATTCCCTAGAGGAGGGTATGGAAACACATTCCAGTATTATTGTCTAGAGGATCCCATGGACAGAGGAACCTGGCTTGTTATAATCCTTGGGGTCACAAAGAGTCAGACATGACTGAAACGACTTAACATGGACCTTTATCTACTTGTTTTAGTGGTTTACCAACTCACTATTTAGAGAGTGTTCCTTGGTGGCACTTCACCCTAAACCACATGTCTTGAGAATTTAGGAGACAAGCATGTCTATTGGTGGACACGGGTGCTATCATGGGTACAGACTGGTATAATACAGTGGCTCTTCTCCATTTCCTCCTTCCTCTCAGAGTATCCTATCTCATGTCCTGCCCCTTACCTGGCCTGGATTACTTTCCCAGGAGGAAGGATTTGAGCGAAGGTGCTAGAGCCAGCAGTTACTGACTGGTTTGTTTATCTATCAAGTTCAAATCAAAAGGGTCTGACTCACAGGACTGTTTCCACCAGATGTTACCATGTGGTGAAGGTGCTCTGTAAAGCATCAACTTAACCGCAGACTGCCTCTCCCCAGAACCTCCAGTAAAAGCAAAGAGATAAAATGAATCTCCCAAATGGTCTTCTAGGGGAGAGGATGTCTCAGGATTCCCATCACTTTTGTTTTCTTTCTTCTGATTCTGATGACAGTATCCAAGGCACTGGCATTCTTCCCATGTCTGGCTTACTCCCCAGGTCAGATTGCAAGGCCCAGTTCACAGTGACTATGCTTCATTCCTACATATGACCATCAATCACACTCTGAAAGGGAGGAAGGTTAGTCTTTGCCTGCTGTGTCTTGGTACAGAGGTATATTAGATTACATTCCATGTAGCCTGTTGGCTTCAGTCTCATTACCTTATAGTCATACATCAAGCACAAGTATTTTGGACACGAGTTGGTAGACCTCTCTCTCTCTCTCTCTCTCTCTCTCTCTCTCTCTCTCTTTTCCCCCTCCACCGAGGCCATACTACATAACATATGACATATGGGATCTTAGTTCCCCAACCAGGGATGGAACCTGCAACCCTCTGCAATGGAAGCATGGTGTCTTAACCACTGGACCACAAGGGATGTCCTCATACACCTGTGTGTGTGTGTGTGTGTGTGTGTGTGTATTTAGCTGATCAGTCATGTCTGACTCTTTGCAACCCCGTGGACTGTAGTCCATCAGGCTCCTCTGTCCATGGGATATTTCTGGCAAGAATACTGGAGCAAGTTGTCATTTCCTACTCCAGGGGATCTTCCTGACCCAGGGATCAAACCCAAGTATCTTGCATCTCGGGCATTGGCAGGCAGGTTCTTTACCTATCAAACAAAATTTCTGGGATTTCTGTCCAGACATCTGGACATAGCAATTTTGGCTCCTCAGGATCCATCTAGATGCAAGGGTCAGCTTCTCCTAGAAAGTTTATCCTAGAAAATTTCTCCTGAAAGTTTTCTCCTAGAAAACTCAGTGATAAACCTTGAGTTCATCACCAGTAATTATCATATCACTTCTATTATAGCAGCTGTGTCACTCCAGGGTCTTCCCTCTCCCTAGGAACCCTTCACTCTGATGCTGGTGACCCTCAGATGACCTCATTGACATAACCCCTCCCAGGAGGCCTTTGGTACTCTGACTGATTAGCACAGATCCCATCAATTTCATCCCTACCTGCCCCTCCATTTATTTCACTCCAAATAGGAAGTATGACTTAGTGGTAACTAAAAAATAGATGAATCTTAAAGGAGCAGCCCCAGCAAGATAGTAGGCACTGGAGCAGCAGCTGCACGGCTTTGGAGCAACTTTGAGGAGATACCCCCACATCCAAGAGCAAAGGAGTAGCCCCAGAAAGACAGTAGGAGGGGCAAAATTGTGTTTAGAATCAAACCCCATACCCACCAGAACACTCAGAGGGCTCAAACAAACCTTGTTTGCACCAGGACCCAGATACCCCACAGAAACTGAGACAGAACTGTATTTGAGTGTCTCCTGTGGAGGTACCGATTAGCGGGGTTCTGGGCAGGGGTAGGGTTCTGGGTACAGCAGACCTGGGTGTGGCATAAGCCCTCCTGGAGGAAGTCGCCATTACCCGCACCATAGAGCCATCAGAACTTACATGGGACTGGGGGAACAGACTCTTGGAGGGCACAAACAGAACCTTGTGTGCACGAGGACCCAGGAGAAAGGAGCAGTGACCCCACAGGAGACTGACCCAGACTTGCCCATGAGCGTCCAGCAGTCTCTGGTGGAGGTAGAGGTCAGCAGTGGCCTGCTGCAAGGCTGGGGGCACTGAGTGTAGCAGTGTGTGCATGGGACCTTTTGAAGGAGGTCACCATTATCTTCATTACCTCCACCATAGTTTGGCCCCAGGTAAATAACAGGGAGGGAACACAGCTCCACCCATCAAAAGAAAATTGGACTAAAGATTTGCTGATCATGGCCCTGCCCATCAGAAAAAGACCCAGATCCCCCCTCAGTCAGTCTCTGCCATCAAGAAGCTCCCATAAACCTCTTATCCTTCTCCATCAGAGGGCAGACAAACTGAAAACCACATCACAGATAGCTAACCAGTCTGATCACATGAGCAACAGCTTTGTCTATCTCAATGAAACTATGAGCCATGCCATGTAGGGCCAACCAAGGTCATGGTGGCAAACCACTTCAGAATTCTTGCCTTGAGAACCCCATGAAAAGTATGAAAAGGTAAAAACATAGGACATTGAAAGATGAACTCCCCAGGTGAGTGGTGCAAAATATGTTACTGGAGATCAGTGGAGAAATGACTCCAGAAAGAATGAAGAGATGGAGCCAAAGGAAAAACAACACCCAGCTGTGGATGTGAATGGTGATGGAAGTAGAATCTGATACTGTAAAAAGCAATATTGCATAGAAGGCAAATTGGAAGTGGTCAAATAGGAGATAGCAAGAGTGAACATCAATATTTTAAGAATCAGCAAACTAAAATGGACTAGAATGGGTGAATTTAACTCAGATGACCATTCCTACTATGTGGGTAGGAATCCCTTAGAAGAAATGGAGTACCCATCATGGTCAACAAAAGAGTCTGAAATGCAGTACTTGGATGCAGTCTCAAAAGGACAAAATGAACTCTGTTCATTTCCAAGGAAAACTATTCAATATCACAGTAATCCAAGTCTATGTCCTCACCAGTAATGCTGAAGAAGCTGAAGTTGAATGGTTCTATGAACACCTACAAGGCCTTCTAGTACTATCACCCAAAAAAAGATATCCTTTTCATTATAGAGGACTGGAATGCAAAAATAGGAAGTCAAGAAATAACTGGAGTAACAGGCAAGTTTGGCCTTGAAGAACAGAATGAAGCAGGGCAAAGGCTAATAGAGTTTTGCCAAGAGAACGCACTGGTCATAGTAAACACCCTCTTCCAACAACACTAGAGAAGACTCTACACATGGGCATCACCAGATGGTCAATAATGAAATCAGACTGATTACATTCTTTGCAGCCAAAGATAGGGAAGCTCCATAAGTCAGCAAAAACAAGGCCGGGAACTGACTGTGGCTCATATCGAGAACTCCTTATTGCGCAATTCAGTCTTAAATTGAAGAAAGTAGGGAAAACCACTAACCATTCAAGTATGACCTAAATCAAATCCCTTACAGTGTAAGTGATGAATAGATTCAAGGAATTAGATCTGATAGACAGAGTGCCTGAAAAATTATGAGTGGAGGTTTGTGACATTGTACAGAAGACAGGGATCAAGACCATCTCTAAGGAAAAGAAATGCAAAAAGGCAAAATGGTGTCTGAGGAGGCCTTACAAATAGCTGTAAAAAGAGAAGCAAAAAGCAAATGAGATAAGGAAAGATATGCCCATTTGAATGCAGCATGCCAAAGAATAGCAAGGAGAAATAAGAAAGCCTTCCTAGTGACCAGTGCAAAGAAATAGAGCAAAACAATAGAATGGGAAAGACTAGAGATCTCTTTAAGAAAATTAGAGATACTAAGGGAACATGTAATGCAAAGATGGGCACCAAAAAGGACAGAAATTGTATGGACCTAACAGAAGCAGAAGATATTAAGAAGAGGTGGCAAGAATACATAGAAGAACTATACAAAAAGATCTTCACGACTCAAATAATCATGATGGTATGATCACTCACCTAAAGTCAAACATCCTGGAATGTGAAGTCAAGTGGGCTTTAGAAAGCATCACTATGAATAAAGCTAATGGAGTTGATTGAATTCCAGTTGAGCTATTTCAAATCCTAAAATCTGATGCTGTGAAAGTGCTACACTCAATATGCCAGCAAATTTGGAAAACTCAGCAGTGACCACAGGACTGGTAAAGGTCAATTTTAATTCCAGTCCCAAAGAAAGGCAATACCAAAGAATGCTCAAACTACCACAAAATTTCACTCATCTCACATGCTAGCAAAGTAAAGCTTAAAATTCTCCAAGCCAAGCTTCAACAGTACATGAACCATGAACTTCCAGATGTTCAAGCTGGATTTAGAAAAGGCAGAGAAACCAGAGATCAAATTGCCAGCATTCATTGGATCATCAAAAAAGCAGGAGAGTTCCAGAAGAACATCTACTTCTGCTTTACTGACCATGCCAAAGCCTTTGACTGTGTGGATCACAACAAACTATGGAAAATTCTGAAAGAGATGGGAATACCAGACCACCTGACCTGCCTCTTGAGAAATCTGTATGCAGCTCAGGAAGCAACAGTTGAAACTGGACATGGAACAACAACTTGTTCCAAATAGGGAAAGGAGTATGTCAAGGCTGTATATTGTCACCTGGCTTATTTAACTTATATGCAGAATACATCATGAGAAACGCTGAGCTGGAAGAAGTATAAGCTGGAATCAGATCTCCGGGAATAGTATCAATAACCTCAGATATGCAGATGACACCACCCTTATGGCAGAAAGTGAAAAACTAAAGAGCCTTTTGATGAAAGTGAAAGTGGAGAGTGAAAAAATGGGGTTAAAACTCAACATTCATAAAACTAAGATCATTGCACCTGTTCCATCACTTCATGGCAAATAGATGAAAGAACAGTGGAAACAGTGGCAGACTTTATTTTAGGGGACTCCAAAATCACTGCAGATGGTGACTGCAGCCATGAAATTAAAAGATGCTTGGAAGAAAAGCTATGCCCAGCCTAGACAGCATATTGAAAAACAGAGACATTACTTAGCCAACAAAGATCCGTCTAGTCAAGGCTATGGTTTTTCCAGTAGTCATGTATGGATATGAGAGTTGAACTACAAAGAAAGCTGAGCACTGAATAACTGATGCTTTTGAACTGTGGCATTGGAGAAGACTCTTGAGAGTCCCTTGGACTGCTAGGAGATCCAACCAGTCCGTCCTAAAGGAAATCAGTCCTGAATATTCATTGGAAGGACTGATGATGAAGCTGAAACTCCAATACTTTGGCCACCTGATGAGAAGAACGGACTCATTGGAAAAGACTCTGATGCTGGGAAAGATTGAGTGCAGGAGAAGGGGATGCCAGAGGATGAAATGGTTCGATGGCATCACTGACTCAATGGACATGAGTTTGAGCAAGCTCCAGGAGATGGTGAAGGACAGGGAAGCCAGGCATGCTGCAATCCATGGAGTCACAAAGAGTGAGACAATCTGAGCGACTGAACAACACCTGTATAGTTGTGCTCATTTCACCTGCTAGTAAGAAAATGCTCAAAATCCTTCAAGTTAGGCTTCAGCAGTATGTGAGCCAGGAACTTTCAGATGTACCAACTGGGTGTAGAAAAGGCAGAGGGAACAGAGATCAAATTGCCAGCATCCATTGGATTATAGAAAAATAGAGAATTCCAGAAAAATATCTACTCTGCTTCATTTACTACACTAAATCTTTTTACTGTTTGGATCACAGCAATCTGTGGAAAAGTATTAAACAGATGGAAATATCAGACCACATTACCTGTCTCCTGATAAATATGTACGCAGGATAAGAAACAACACTTAGAACTGAACATGAAACAGTGGACTATTTCAAAATCATAAAAGGAGTACATCAAGGCTATATATTGTCACCCTGCTTATTTCACTTATATGCATCATTTCATTGGAAATGCTGGGCTGGAAGACTCACAAGCTGGAATAAAGATATCTGGGAGAAATACCAATCACCTCAGTTATTTAGATGTTACCATTCTAATCGCAAAAAACAACAACGAAGAGAAACCAAAGAACCTCTCAATGAGGGTTAAAGAGGAGAGTGAAAAAGCTGACTTAAACCTCAACATTAAAAAAATGAAGATCGTAGCATCCTGTTCCAGTATTTCATAGAAAATAGATGGGGAAAATTGGAAACAATGAGAGATTTTCTTTTCTTAGGCTCCAAAATCACTGCAGAAGGTGATTGTAGCTGCAAAATTGAAAGATGCTTGCTCCTTTGAAGAAAACCTATGACAAACCTAGACAGCATATTAAAAAGCAGAGACATAACTTTGTCAACAAAGATCTGTATAGTCAAAGCTATGGTTTTCCCAGTAGCCATGTATAGATATGAGTGTTGGACCATGAAGACTGAGCATGGAAGAACTGATGCTTTTGTGCTGTGGTGCTGGAAAAGACTCTTGAGAAGCCTGTGGACATCAAGGAGATCAAACCAGTCAATCCTAAAGGAAAGAAACCCTGAATATTAACTGGAAGGACTGATGCTGAAGCTGAACCTCCAGTACTTTGGCCGCCTGATTCAAGGAACCGACTCATTACAGAAGACTTTGATGCTGAGAAAGATTGAGGGGAGGAGGGAAAGGGTGACAGCAGATGAGATGGTTGGACAGCATCACCAACTCAGCGGACATGAGTTTGAGCAAACTCCAGGAGACAGTGAAGGTCAAGGAAGCCTGGCACGATGCAGTTAATGGGGTTGCAAAGAGTGAGACACAACTTAGTGTCTAAACAACCACAATTCAATAAGTACCTACTTATTAATTGATGTGACCTTTATGCTACCAAACTTGTGACTTTCTAGTTTAAGTTTCTTTTATTTGTTTAAAAAACGTTTATGAGTATACTCAAACGTGGTAAGGAGTGTAAACAGCGTGCCAAAAATAAGCACATGCTAAAAATGCTGTAGTTAAAACTATGAGCATGATCCCTGTATCCTGAGACATCCTGCCCCTCATACCAGGAGGAACAGGGCAGCACAGTGATCAAATTCATTTCTTTTGCTGTTGTTTAGTCACTTCAGCTGTGTCTGATTCTTTGCAGCCCCATAGACTGTACCCCATCAGGCTCCTCTGTCTATGGGATTTTCCAGGCAAGAATACTGGAATGGGTAGACATTTCCTTCTCCAGGAGATCTTCCCAACCCAGGAATTGGACCTGTGTCTCCTGCATTAAAGATGGATTCTTTACTACTGAGCCACTAGGAGCCCTTTCTTTTGCTTGAAGAGTAAAATTTATGCTGCTGCTGCTGCTGCTAAATCACTTCAGTCGTGTCCTACTCTGTGGGACCCCATAGACAACAGCCCACCAGGCTCCCCTGTCCCTGAGATTCTCCAAGCAAGAACACTGGAGTGGGTTGCCATTTCCTTCTCCAAAATTATGCTAAACTACCCCAATTCCAATTACCTGGCATTATCACCCTTATTCTTAGTAACATAAAATATTTACAAGAAATTTAAACTCACAAATGAATAAACAAAATATGCCCAATGCTTCTCATGGACAGAGGAGCTTGGTAGATTACCATCCATAGCACTGCAAAGAGTCTGACACAGCTGAAGTGACTTAGCAGGCATGCCCATACAACATCCAAAATTTTAAGCTGTTGCCTCAAGGACCGTGATTTTGAAACAGGTGAAGATTAAGTAGGGTTTCTGTCAGCTTTTTCCGATGTTCAACTAGGGCAACTTCATTAGATATCTGTTTTTTGTATTGCGCATATGCTGCCAACTATTTTGATAACCATAGTTCTACGTTATTAATTTGAATTAAAATTAAATTAATGGATAGGATACTATACATATAATCATTTAATTCAATTGGTAATTCATGTTTAGCATGTTTGAATGATATCTATGAACTGTGACCGTCATTATCTTTTGATAGATTAAGGGACGGTGGTATAATAACTCACCTAAATCCTTTAAGTAATCTAGTGGTCCAGCATTTTTGATGCATTCTTCTTGTTGCCTTTGAACTTCCAGAGAGCTCCTGATATTGGAGAGTTCTTTATCATGACAGTGTCATTCTCACAGAATGTATAAATTGGCAATTTACAGTTAAAGATAGTATCTCAGGGGGCTTTTCATTTTAACATCCTCTTACTTCTCTGGGCTTCCCAGGTGGCACAGTGATAAAAATCTGTCTGCCAAAGCGAGAGACACAGGAGACATGGGTTCTATCCCTGGGTCAAGAAGATCCCCTGGAGATGGAGATGGCAACCCACTCCAATATTTTTGTCTAGAAAATCTCATGAACAGAGGAGCCTGGCGGGCTACAGTCCAGTCCAGGAGGTCACAGAGAGTTGGACACGAATGAGCAACTGAGCGTGTGCTCACTCATTATGTGTTACAAATTAGCAACTAATTAACATTGCTTCTACACTGGTATCTTCCAGGCCAAAAAAAAAAAAAAAAAGCTTGAACACATTCTAGATTTTTGCTAGTTTAAAAGAGAATTAAGTATATACCATAAAAGTAAAATTCATTTATGATACAAGAGAAGTTCAAAGCTAACTTTCTTATAAAGCTTAACTCAGTACCTGAAAGCACTTATATAAATGGTTCAATATAATACTGGAGTTGTTCAGACTAAAAGATTTTCCTTTTTCGATCATGAAGCAAAACAATGAAAGAAAGAGCAGATAAGTTAATATTGTATGGCCTATGTGCACTAAAAGATAACCCACTAAAAGTGTGTTATCTCCTAATGCTGAAATGACTCATTTAGGAGCTAAACGTGAAATGAGCATAAAGAAAGGCATTCAGTAAGAAATACTCAAAGACCATCTTGGGTCACAATATGTTTGTCCATAAGAGATCTCACAACTCAATTCACCAATCTGTGAGAGAAATGGCCTCTAGTTAAACTGTCTCAACCTTGGTTTACTTCTTGAAAAGGACAGCCTTGTTCTAGTTTGAATTCTAGTTTGGAAAGGAGACTTTGAAGACCTTTCTATGTTTTCCTCTCCAAGAGCTTAAAAAAGTACTTTAACTGGCCTCATTTCACAGGCCTTAAAAACACTTCTTTTTCCTAGGATACCAGCTAGAACATATTGACCAAGACATTTTCCATAAAGAGTCCTTTTCCTGTATTCATGTCAGGTCCTGCCTTGAACTGCCCTTGTACCTAGAGTTTTAGCAAACTTGTTCACTTTCTCTGACTCTGCTGTGCTCACAGATACCTTTTACTATTGCCTATAACCAAATTTTGTTAGCAACTGAACTTCAAAGAGCTAAAAACTTATCTTCAGCTAATGTGTCTTTGAGAAGTTTAGAAGGTTTACCTAAAGTAAAATACTTTGAATACTTTCAAAGTCAGATATAAGATGATCACATTATACAAACATTCCTTACAAATTAGCAAACTAAGAAAATCAGTCACTAAACTGAGATGTCTGTTAACTTTGGGGGAGTTGTTTAACCTCTGGGGTAAACAAATGATGATTGTCATCCTCTTCCTTGAGAGACCATTCAGACTGAAAATAGTAAGCTTTACTCAAAATCTATTTTTATTTTTTACAGTCACAATATTCTTCTCTACGAGGATGGGCATGCTGTGGTGGCAGATTTCGGAGGTGAGATTTCTATGAATAATGCCACCAGTGACATAAGTTTCTTTCTTCCTTCCTCATTGGTAGAGATATTATATGATAAACCTGGAAATGGATATAACCCTGACAGCTATATTTCTCTAAATTATTCACATTTCAAGTTATCATGGAGGGGTACTGGGAAAAGCTTTCAATTAGTAAGAGGGAAGTGACATGTGCGTACCTATGGCTGAATTCATGCTGTTGTATGGCAGAAACCAACACAATATTGTAAAGCAATTATCCTCCAATTAAAAACAAATAAACTTTAAAAATTTTCAATGAATTATAAAAATATGTCATTTCTTTTCAGTTTTTCCTCTTTTATATCCTCAGCTAAAAAAAAATGGAGGTAAAAATTTAAATAAGACAGAGGTTTCCTTGGGGTTTCAAACTTTTAGCTATAATCTTTTACTTTGGTTTTAAAATATTTCCTTGACATGAATTTGTTTTCTCTTTTCCCCAGAATCAAGATTTCTGCAGTCTCTGGATGAAGACAACATGACAAAACAACCTGGGGTTTGTTGCTGCTCATGTTCCCTATAATTATGAAACAATTAGAATGTGTAAACTCAGCATGAGAGAAAAGGAGATGAAAGCAGCTTTAACTGGAAGAAATGTCATTGTCCCAGAGGCAGGATAATGTTTTATGTTTTTATTTTTAGTAAGCCCCCAAAAGAACTATTTCAAGGCTCTGTTAGAGAAATAGATTAGATGTATATTTGAAAATGTTACAGAAAACGTAACAGAATTTGTTTCAAATCTAATTGAAAAGTACATGGTGGGCATGGATAATTGACTTTCATGTTTAGATCTCCTTATTAAGTGGTAGAATTAAAATTTAATAGCTAACCATAAAATCTATAGTTTACCTGCGTCTGTTAACAATTTATAGTTTTCCATTTTAGCATTGTAAGGCGACAGGTAATACAGTCAAGCATTAGTGTTTAAGAAAAATATAAATCATAACAGCTGAAGCAAACATAGATTGCACTCGAAATGTCTGCATTTAGATTCATTATCTGCTTTTCCCTCTTCCCTCCCCATGAAGGAGTGTACTTCTCTTTCTGACCTAGCTGTGTTATTTAATTACCCAAGCTTGGGCTAATTTTCTGTTCCTTCCTTTTCCTGCTTCTTCTCACACACTGCTCAATCACTTTTTATGTTTATTTCTATTTCTTTTCTTTTTAGTTTATCCCAAACTTTCACTTACCACTGCCTCAGTTCAGGTCTTCCCCATCTCTTTTCTGGACCATTGTTCTAGGCTTTTAATTCCAGTCCTCGCCTCCAGTTCATTCTTTGCAACATCAGCCAAGTGTTGTCTTCTGACAATTCACTTCTTCCTGTAAATTGTCAACGATGCTTAAAATGTTGTGTGTGCGTGTGCACATTCAGTCCTGTCTGACTGTGTGACCACATGGACTAAGTCCACAGGCTCTTCTGTCCATGGAATTTTCCAGGCAAGAATACTGGAGTGAGTTGCCATTTCCTCCTCCAGGGAATCTTCCTGATCCAGGGATTAAACCCACTTCTCTTGCATCTCCTGCTTTGGCAGGCAGATTATTTACCTCTAGCACCACTTAGGAAACATTAAAATGTTATAACACTCTCCCTCCAGTCTGAACCCAACTCTTCTACGACTTCATTTCCCACTAAACATTTTCTCAAGTTCCCTATGCCTCTTGCAACATACATACAAGCTATCTGGCTATCCCCCAAATATTTTATTCACTTTCACAGATTTATGACTTTGCCAGGGTCCTCTTCTCTGCCCAAAAAACCTTTCATTGCATCCCACCTTGAAAAAGTCTAATTATCTTGCATGGCCAGGAAAAGTTTACCCATTTTAAGTACGTTCCATCCTGTAAACTGCCCCTCCCGCCTCCTCCCCACACACTTTTCTGTCTGTGCTTTTGTAGCTCTTTTTCACACTGCTAGGTAGTACTCTTACTCACTGGACAAACATTTATGAAGGGTCTACAATGTGTGAAGCATTGTACAAAGGGCCAGGAATACAAAATGTGAATAAAAGCTTGTCTTTGATCTCAAGTAACTCATTTTGTACTGGGAAAATCCGTGTGCAAGTAAGGGTGAAGGCAGTATGGACATTCAATGATAGATGTGGCAAAGCCTCGTGGGAGCTCAGGTAGAATGAACAGGAATAAATCAGTTCAAACAGAATGAACACATGAGCAAAGGCACAGGAGAAGGAGAAACACCAGCTTTCCTTGAGGACTTTAAATAGCTTGGCATTGTTGGCATGCACTGTGTGAGAAGACAAAGTGAGAGACGAGTTAAAGAGGAAGGCAGGAACCACATCATGGATTAAGGATTAAGCGTGTTGGTTTCCCCAGTTAAATTTCATTCATTCAACAGACATTTATGGAATACCTACTAAGTGTCAGATGTTTTCAAGGACCTGGGATTATTACCATGAACAAAGGAAAATTCTTGTGTTTACGGGGCTAATATTTTAATGGAAGAAGATAAACATTGAACAAATTAGTAAAATATTTATCAGATGGTGATAAGTGATGAAGAAAAAAACAAAGCAGAGCAGATGAATGGAAAGTGATAGGGGGTGTCATTTAGATGAGTGAAATAGAAAGATAACAGTTGATAAGAGACCTATGTGGGAGTTATCCATAAGAGGAGAAGAGCAGTGTAGAAGAGGGAACAGTAAGTGCAAAGGTCCTGCAGCAGGAGAGTCCTTTGTGTGTTCAAGGCCAGATGGACTGGAGCGGGAGTAAGAAAGGAGAAGTATGGGAAGATATGAGAGAGGTGGGAAGAGTGGGTCCTTTTTTGACAGGACATACAGATCTTCTCTGGCATCTTTGATATAGAGATAGCTAACTCAGTGGACCTCAACTGTGGCTGCACATTGAAATCACTTTGGAAACTTTTGTAAAAGCATTCAACCTGAATCCAGCCCCCAGAAATTCTGATCTCATTGTCCCAGGGTTCATCTTGAGTACATGTATCTTTTAAAAGTTTCCCCAGGAGATTCTAAAATGTAGCTAGTGGATACTCTGGTTAAATATTCTTTTGTTGAATGAAATTGAATTGAATTTCCTCAAAGCAAGTAACATTCTTCTATCCTAGGAATGGAGTCTTTAAGCACAGCCCTACTCAAGATTTATTTTGAAGGCTATTTTATTTCTTACTAGTTATGTGGCCTTATATGTTTGCTAATTACTCTATTACCCCCTGTGAAAAAAATGGGCATACTGTATGCTTACTCCTGCTGATGCAGTGTTGTGACAAAACTCATAATCTGCTATATAATTGGAGGCTACTTGGAATGTGAAAGCTCATGTGGAAGGATTGCATATAAGCATATAATCGAAATAAAGACATTCTTGGAAAGCTGCAATTATGCATGACTTCAAAATAATGTAGACACTTCAAAAGAATTATCAGCAGGCAGCACTACACACAGAATATCACCAAGAGTAATAAGAGAATACTAGTTTCTTTCAGGGGAAATACAAAGACAGAAGGTATTTGGCGAAGTTCATTGATATGATTATGAAGCCACAAGATTTTAGAGCTAGAAGAGCCTGCCTCCTGTGTTACCCTTGAGGAATCTCAGGTCCAAGAAGCATAGGAGACTTTCTCAGAACCACCCAAATAGTTGATAGTAGGCCCAGGACGAGACTTTTCCTTCCCCTACCTCTAGTATGCTTTTCACATAGACCAAATTTATGCAATTGCATCCCATAATGGAAACTTATATTTAAAAATGAAAAAATATACAATCGCAAATAAAAAGAATGCAAATGATGCTATCAAGACATGAGGGTAGAACTTTGTATGGAGAAACTTGTCATGATTTATGTTCTTGCTTTCAGGAATATTACACAAACAGCATTTAGAAATAACACCACTGGGCAAACAAAGGAGATATGACAGACCTGATCCTGCCAGTGAGACATCTCCTTCAACGAATATTCTGGGCACTCCCCTGAGACCCTTTCTCTTCTCAGTCATCAGGGCACTATTTATTGGTCTAATTTAGTGACTTCCTAAATTGCAACCTGAAGCTCTAAAGGAGAGATGCTTCCCCCAAGAGTGCATGATTCACAGCCAGGGAGGCATAGAGTTCTTGGATGACTCCATGGATGGCTATTCAGAAGCTTGCAAGGCTTCCAGGGGAAAGATACTCAGAGATAAGCAGAACAGTACCACTGCTATGCTCACTATTTTACTTGGCAATTAATATTGTTGCAGTATATTTAGAAGAATTATGGATTTCATGATCTTCCAATGATTAAAAAAATGCCCTTTGAAAAACTAAAAGGCAGCAGTAAACAATTCTGTGTAAACATGCCAGTTTATTATTGCACATATTGAGTTCAGTATTGATGTTTTTTACATTTATATTTTTGAGAACATAGAATACTTAACAAATCCTCGCTAAGAAGAACGCTGTCCTGCAGTAGAAGAACTTGGTCAATGACTTGTGAATGTTTCTTGACCCGCAGAACCTCCGCTGGATGGCTCCTGAGGTGTTCACACAGTGTACACGCTACACAATCAAAGCCGACGTCTTCAGCTATGCTCTGTGTCTGTGGGAACTTCTCACTGGAGAAATTCCCTTCGCTCATCTCAAGCCAGGTAAGCCATGCTGCAGTTAAGGCTTCTCTGAGGGAATTCCCTGGTGGTCCAGTGGTCAGGAATGTATGCTTTCACTACTGAGAGCCCTACTTGGAGAATTAAGATCCCACAAGCTGCAAGGTGCAGCCAGGGGGAAAAAAAAAAAAAAGATTTCTCTGATTTCCAGAGTTCTCTGCATTTTCACAAATTCAAGAAACATTGTTCCCCCGAAATGACAGTTCTTGGTGGATTGGCAAGGTGAGAAGTAAAGAAACAGTTTCAAGGTATGTGCCCAATCCAGAAGACTTAATGGCCTATAACTATATGATTTTGGACACAGAAACACAGAAGCGTAGGTATATTTTGTTATTAAAGCTTAAGGTTTTGATTTATCTGTTGTTAATAAAACAAGCAGATGACTATGGCCATGTGGAATGTGGGTACAAATAATGTAAATAACACCATATATACTTTCAGAGATTTGATTTAGAAGTGCGTTTTTGGTGAGCATATAAAGGTGAGCTGAAAGTAGCAACACATAAAAACTATCTATCAGGTCTGCTTTGGCTTGTCTCACCTTATCAAAGGAGAATGGCTTTTTCTAATTTTGTATTATATATAGATGCATTTGAAAACTGGGGCTTTGTGAGTGAGCCTATAATTTTGTTGTTGATTATATTTGATAATATACATTATGCTCTGTGTAACTGCAGAAGATGGAGGTAGGGAATCTAATCACAGAGGAAAATGTACAAATATTTGAAGTAAATTTGGTTTGCACTTCTCTCCATTTTATTTGCTCTGCTCTTTTTGTCTGGTCACACTGTTTACTTACTTATATTCACCATGAGTCTAAAAACTCCTTGACTGTGCATCCCCAAAACTTACCATGATTCAAAAGTAGTTTTCAAATTAAATCATAAAGAAATTTTATAATGGACTATAGTGTAAGCTCTTTAAGTGGTCACCCTATCAGAATATATCAGAGGTGAAGTGAACGTTACTCAGTTGTGTCCGAACTCTTTGCAGCCCCATGAACTGCAGCCTGCCAGGCTGCTCGGTCCATGGGGATTCTCCAGGCAAGAAGACTTAAGTGGGTTGCCAAGCCCTCCCCCAGAGGATCTTCCCAATCCAAGGATCAAACCCAGGTCTCCCTCATTGCAGGCAGATTCTTTACTGTCTGAGCCACCAGGGAAGCACAAATATGTCAGAAGGATAAAGTCAAAAGGGAGGTTAGGAAAAGACATACCTTACAAATGTGGGCATTCACACAAGTTCAAAGTCTTAACCAGGATCACAATATTTATTAGTGCTCCTGTGCACAGTAATAGCCATATCTCATACTATCTTTTCAAGGTATTTTCCTCCTAATAACCATATGGCCTTTAATTACACTCTGCATACTGTCTAACCAAGAGCTTTTCACAGATTTTACGCTCTGTACCTAATTGTCCTAACCTTTCTCTGTATACTTTCATAGTTTTAAATGATGGGATCTGGCCCTTATTATAGTGTGGTTAAGAGGACTCTATTTTGAACTGGACAGTAATTGCTGTTTATTTCTTTTTCTTATCTGTTATCATCTCTTTACCTCTTAGAATATGATTTCTGGTAAGATTTATGAGTATATTAAAAAATCCACTGTAATTCTAGACATATTTTCGTATTTTTATCAGAGCTTCCCTTGTTCTTCCCTTGTGCTTCTCTTGGGCTTCCCTTGTGGCTCAAATGGTAAAGTATCCTCCTGCAATGTGGGAGACCTGAGTTCGATCCTGGGTTTGGGAAGATCCCTTGGAGAAGGGAAAGGCTACCTACTCCAGTAGTCCGGCCTAGAGAATTCCATAGACTGTATAGTTCATTGGGTCACAAAGAGTCTGACATAACTGAGCAACTTTCACTCACATGTCTCCCTTCTTCTCATCTCCTGTATCAGTCAGTTCACCTCTTCCTCTGGATTTTACATCCTAAGAACATCTTAGATTTATCTACTACTTATCATCATCTTCCACCATCTTAGCTCAACCCACCATCTTCGTCATTTAAATTATTGCAATTGTCAAATTAAAAATTATGTTTAATTTATATAGTATAAGTTGAGATATAAGTTATATATAAGATATATAAGTTATATCTCATCTTATACTAAAAGTTATAGTATAGTAAAAGTTTCCATTTTAGGCTAATAATGCAAGGAGTTTTAACAACTATATACAGCTGTATAATCACAACTACAATCAGGATAAACAGTAGTTCCAAAACTTCAAAAGTTCCCCCATGCCTCTTTGGAATCAATTCACCTTTCATACCTCCAGCCCCTAGCAATCACTGATCTGAATTATGTCCCTGTAAGTTTTCCTTTTCCAGAATGCCAAATAAATGGAGTCATGTTAGTACATTTATCAGTTATTTATTCTTTCACATTTCTGTGTAATAATATTCCATTGTGTTGATGTGTGTGTATGTGTGTGTGTGATCCAGACAGTCACAGGCTTCAGAATAGTCAATGAAACAGAAGTAGATATTTTTTCTGGAATTCCCTTGCGTTCTCTATGATGCAGCGAATGTAAGTAATTTGATCTCTGGTTTCTCTGCCTTTTCTAAACCCAGCTTATACATCTGAAATTTCTCGGTACATGTACTATTGAAGCCTAGCTTGAAAGATTTTGAGCATTAACTTACTAGCATGCAAAATGAGTGCAGTTGTCCAGTAGTTTGAACATTCTTTGAATTGCCATTCTTTGGTATTGGACTCACCCTGTGACCACTGCTGAGTTTTCCAAATATGCTGACATATTGAGTGCAGTACTTTAAAAGCATCATCCTTTAGGATTTGAAATAACTCGGCTGGAATTCCATCATCTTTACTAGCTTTGTTTGTATTAATGCTTCCTATGGCCCACTTGACTTCACACTCCAGGATGTCTGGCTCTAGGTGAATGACCACACCATCGTGGTTATCTAGGTCATTAAGCCCTTTTTTGTACAGTTCTTCTCTGTGGTGTTGGAGAAGACTCTTGAGAGTCCCTTGGACTGCAAGGAGATCCAACCAATCCATTCTGAAAGAGATCAGCCCTGGGATTTCTTTGGAAGGAATGATGCTAAAGCTGAAACTCCAGTACTTTGGCCACCTCATGCAAAGAGTTGACTCATTGGAAAAGACTCTGATGCTGGGAGGGATTGGGGGCAGGAGGAGAAGGGGACGACAGAGGATGAAATGGCTGGATGGCATCACTGATTCGATGGACGTGAGTCTGAGTGAACTCCGGGAATTGGTGACGGACGGGGAGGCCTGGCGTGCTGCGATTCATGGGGTCGCAAAGAGTCAGACACGACTGAGCGACTGAACTGAAGTGAACTGAACTCTGTATTCTTGCCACCTCTTCATAATGTCTTCTACCTCTGTTAGGTCCTTACTATTTCTGTCCTTTATCATGCCCATCCTCACATGAAAATTTCCCTTGGTATCTCCAGTTTTCTTGAAGAGATCTCTGGTCTTTCCCATTCTATTGTTTTTCCCTACTTCTTTGCATTTTTCATTGAAAAAAGGCCTTCTTATCTCTCCTTGCTATTCTCTCCAACTCTGCATTCAGTTGAGTATATCTTTCCCTTTCTCCCTTGCTTTTCACTTCTCTTCTTTCCTCAGCTATTTGAGAGCCTTCTCAGACAACCATTTTGCCTTCTTGAATTTCTTTTTCTTTGATATGATTTTGGTCACTGACTCCTATACAATGTTATGAACCTCTGTCCATAGTTGTTCAAGCACTCTGAATCTATTGAATCCCTTGAATCTATTTACCACTTCCACTATGTAATAATAAGGGATTTGATTTAGGTCATACCTGAATGGGATAGTGGTTTCCCTACTTTCTTCAAATCTGCAATAAGGAGTGCAGGATCTAAGCCACAGTTTCAGCTCCATGTCTTGTTTTTGCTGACTGTATAGAGCTTCCTCATCTTCAGCTGCAAAGAATATAATCAATCTGATTTTGGTATGGATCACTTGATGAGAAATGTCCAGCTGGATGAATAACAAGCTGGAATCAAGATTTCTGGGAGAAATATCAATAACTTCAGATACGCAGATGAACCACCCTAATGGCAGAAAGAGAAGAGGGACTGAAGAGCCTCTTGCTGAAGGTGAAAGAGAACAATGAATAAGCTGGCTTAAAACTCAGCATTCAAAAAACTAAGATCATGACATCTGGTCCCATCACTCCATGGCAAATAGATGGGAAAAAAATGGAAACAGTGATAGACTTTGTTTTCTTGGGCTGCAAAATCACTGCAGACAGTGATGGCAGCCATTAAGTTAAAAGACACTTTCTCCTTAGAAGATAAGTTGTAACAAATCTAAACAGCATATTAAAAAGCAGAGATTTCACTTTGCCCACAAAGGTCCATATAATCAAAGCTATGATTTTTCCAATAGTCATGTATGGATGTGAGAGATGGACCATAAAGAAAGCTGAGCACTAAAGAATTGATGCTTTCGAACTGTGGTGCTGGAGAAGACTCTCGAGAGTTCCTTGGACAGCAAGGAGATCAAACCAGTCAATCCTAAAGGAAATCAACCCTGAATATTAATTGGAAGGACTGATGCTGAAGCTGAAGCTTCACTACTTTGCCCCCTAATGCAAAGAGCTGATTCATTGGAAAAAACCCTGATGCTGGGAAAGATTGAGGGCAGGGGGGGGAAAGAAGGTATAGAGGATGAGATGGTTGTATGGCATCATCAACTCAATGGACATGAGTTTGAAGAAACTCCAGGAGATAGTGAAGGACAGGAAAGGCCAGTGTGCTGTAGACAAAACTGAGTGACTAAACAATAACAACAATGTGTAAAGTCTTCTCTTGTGTTGTTGAAAAAGATGTTTGCTATGATCAATGTGTTCTCTTGACAAAACTCTGTTAGCCTTTGGCCTGCTTTATTTTGTACTCCAAGACCAAATTTGCCTGTTACTCCGGGTATCTCTTGACTTCCTACTTTTTCATTCCAATCTCCTATGATTAAAAGGACATCTTTTTTTTTTTTTTGGTGTTAGTTCTAGAACATCTTGTCAGTCTTCATAGAACTGGTCAGCTTCAGCTCTTTGGCATCAGTGACTGAGGCACAGACTTGGATTACTGTGATTCTGAATGATTTGTCTTGGAAACGAACCAAGATCAATCTGTTTGTTTTGTGATTGGACCCAAGTACTGCATGTCTTAACTATATGAGAGCTACTTCATTTCTTCTCAGGGATTCTTGCCTACAGTAGTAGATATAATAGTCATCTGAATTAATTTCACCCATCCTTGTCCATTTTAGTTCACTGATTCCTACAGTGTCATTGTTCACTCTTGCCATCTCCTACTTTACCACCTCAAATTTACCTTTATTCATGGACCTAACATTCCAAGTTCCTATGTAATATTGTTCTTTACAGCATCGGACTTTACTTTCACTACCAGACACATCCACAACCGAGCATCCTTTCTGCTTTAGTGCAGGCCTTCATTCCTTCTGGAGCTATTAGTAATTGCCCTTCACTCTTCCCAAGTAGCATATTGGATACCTTCTGACCTGGAGGTTCATCTTCCAGTGTAGTGTTTTTTGCCTTTTCATACCATTCATATTCGTGGGGTTCTTGCAGCAAGAATACTGGAGTGGCTTGCCATCCCCTCTTCCAGTGGACCATGCTTTGTCAGAACTCTCCACTATGACTCATCCATCTTAGGTGGCCCTGCATGGCATGGCTTATAGCTTTATTGAGTTACGCAAGCTCTTTCATCACAAGGCTGTGATCTATGAAGAGGTGTGTCAATGTACCTGGGTTTTATTTATCCATCCACAAGTTGATGATCATCTGAGTTAGTTTGGTGCTATTATGAATATAATTGCCAAAACCTTTTAGGTTTTTGTGTGTTTGTTTGAATTACTCTTGGACAAATATACATGATAATTACTAGATATTACAGTAAGATGTTTTCCAAGGCATCTGTACCAGTATGCCTTGTATGGGAAGTGTATGAGAATTGCAGTTGATCCTTGACAGCACTCTATTTATTGTCCACTTAAATCATTAACAATTTGAGTAGGTATATTATGGTAAATATTTGTGGTATTATATTCTAATAGAATAACATGTGATAGTCTAATGACTAATAATAATGATAATTTTGTGTGTTTATCTGCTGTTCACATCTCTTTCTTTGGTGAATTTGTTTAAATTATCTTATATACTAATAAGAGTATTTAGATTCTAGGTAGACTCTTACATCTGCTATGTGTTTTGCAAGTAGTTTCCTCTAGTTTGTGACTTGCCTCTTCATAATCTAACCAACGCCTTTCAAACAGCAAAAAAATTTTTTTCAGTGAAATTTACCTTATTAAACTTATAAATACTTTTATGTATCCTATCTAAAATATTTTTGCTACACTCAAGATCGCAGATATTTCCTCCTGTGTTTACTTATAGGAATCTTAAAGGTTTGGGTTTTATATTTATAAGATCTATTAGAATTACTTTTAGTAGTATAAGGTAAAAGTTGAATTTGTATTCTTTGTTAATTTTTTTTTAATATAGATGCCCATTTTTTAGCATGATTTATTTAAAACCCTTCCTTTATCTATTAAGTTATTTTGGTACTGTTATCAAAAATTAATTGACCACATGTATGGACTTTATTCTGTTCCATCAATATAAGTCTTCCCTTATGTCAATATCACACTATATTGATAAGTTATAGTGAATCTAGAAATCATATAATTCGAATCCTCCAATCTTTGTTAAAATTGCTTTTGCTATTGTAAAGTTTTTGTTTTTCCATATAAATTTTAGAACCAGCTTGTCTGTTTCTACAAAATAAATTTGCTGGAATTTTGATTGAATTGCGGTGAATCTGTAGAGCAGTTCAGGAAGAACTGACCACGTACACACATTGAATCTTCCAACTGAGAAACACTGTATCTCTCCTTTCATTTAGGTCTTTGATTTCTGTCATCAATATGTTTGTAGTTTTCATCATAGAAACCTTACACATTTTTTTAGAATTATTTCTATGTATTTTGTGTTTCTTGGTGCTATTTATTTATTTATTTATTTATTTTAATTAAATTTATTTATTTTTTTAATTACAATACTGTATTTGTTTTGCCATACATTGACACGAATCAGCCATAGGTGAACACAATTGCCCAATGCCGAAGCCCCCTCCCACCTCCCACCCCATATCCTCTACTTGAATCATCCTGTGCATCAGCCCCATGCATCCTGCATCCTACACTCTTGGTGCTATTTAAAGGTTTATTAATTTCAATGAATAATGGTTTTTGTGAGTATAGAGATACAATTAATTTTTAACAACCTAGTGCCTTATAAATTTGCTAAATTTACTTATCAGTTCAAGTAGCTTTCTTATACATTTTTGGGGATATTAAACAGATGATTATGTCATCTCAGAATAAAGAATGTTTTACTTCTTTCTTTCAAATATGTGTATTTTTCATATATTTTTCTTGCTTTCTCACACAGGCAAGGGTCTCTGGTACAATACTGAATAGCATTAGTGAAGTATATATACCCTGTCTTCATCTAAAGTTTTGTCCACCACCACCTTAGTTCCAAGTGCCATCTTTATCACTTTACTGCAATAGCTCTTTGGCCATTCTCTCTTTGTCCTTCTCTTCCTCTCCAATCTCTACACATCCACTGCAATGATATTTTAAGAATATAAATGTGACCATGTTACCATTGCTTAAATTCATCCTATGGTTTCCCTTGTTCTTCGGAATAAATCTCAAAATTCTTAATATGTCCTGCAACACTCTACATGATTCAGAATCTCTGACTTTGCTCATATTATTTCACTTTCTGTGCTCCAGTCACTCAAACCTTCTTTTGCTTTCTTGAATGTGTTGCATTTCATCTGGCCTCTAGTATCTTTCACAAGCTCAATTTCTTCAGTAAATGCAATTAATGATGACTGTACAGAGATACTCTGAGGTGATGATGATGATTCTGTGACTGAAATTTATAAACTGAAATCTCTCTGAAACTATAAGATAAAAAATAAGGGCAAATTGTAATGCAGGGTCAAGGCTTCCTATGATTCTGTGCTTGAGTAGAATTATCATTTGCCAAGAGCCCATATAAAAACTTTAAAATCATCTTTGACTTTTCTCTTTCTGTCTTTCTTTCTTTTTCCTTCCTTCCATCCTTCTTTCCTTCCTTCCTTATTTACTTTTGTTTTTCACTTGTTTTCTTATTTTTCAATCCTTCTTTCTAAATATCTTTCAAATATATCCACTTACCTCCCTCTACCGGAGAAGGCAATGGTGCCCCCACTCCAGTACTCTTGCCTGGAAAATCCTGTGGGCAGAGGAGCCTGGTAGGCTGCAGTCCATGGGGTCGCTAAGAGTCGGACATGACTGAGTGACTTCACTTTTACTTTTCACTTTCATGCATTGGAGAAGGAAATGGCAACCCACTCCAGTGTTCTTGCCTGGAGAATCTCAGGGTTGGGGGAGCCCGGTGGGCTGCCGTCTATAGGGTCACACAGAGTCAGACACGACTGAAGCAACTTAACAGCAGCAGCAGCACCTCCCTCTCCATGGCTGCTTCCTTATTTCACAATCTTCTTTTCACCAATTTCCATACTATAACTAGGTATAGCTTTCTAAACACTCAAATTTGATCATCTAGCTCCCCTTACTTAGTCTTCAATATGTTCCTTTGTTCTTAAGATTAAGAAAACATTTTTAAAACAATCTATTGGTATACAGGAATGCCAGTGATCATGGCAGGGATAGCAATGCCAGCTATTAAAGCATTGACAAGTGTGCTTAGCTGCCATGATATTTTCTTCTTTGGGCTCCAGCATTTCTTCTCCCAAAAAGTACATCCTGATGGAAAAAATTACAATGGAAAAAATTACAGTGTAAGTAACTGCTGCAAAACATCACAGTAACAGTTTACTACACAGTCCGTGGAACTCTCTGGGCTAGAATACTGGAGTGGGTAGCCATTTCTTTCTCCAGGGGATCTTTCCAACCCAGAGATCGAACCCAGGTCTCTCACATTGCAGGCAGATTCTTTACCAGCTGAGCCACCCGGGAAGCCCAAGAATATTAGAGTGGGTAGCCTATCCCTTCTCCAGTGGATTTTCCCATCCCAGGAACCAACCCAGGGTCTCCTGCATTGCAGGCAGGTTCTTTACCAGCTGAACTCCCAAGGAAGCCCTAGATATAGCTTTCTAGACACTCGAATTTGATCATCTAGCTCCCTTACTTAAAGTCTTCAATAAGTTCCTTTGTTCTTAAGATTTAAAAAAATCCTTAAAACAATCTAAAAGCTCCTGTGGTTAGGCTTCTTCTTGCCTCTCCAGGTCCAGCACCTCCCACTCGTAGCCTCTCTATGCTCAGTCACAGTGAACTGTTTCGTTTTCTCAACGTGACACATTTCTTCTCATTTCCATGTCCCTGCACACAGGAGTTGTTTGTCAGACACACTCCTACCCGCTTTTCATCATACTAACTCCAGTTTACTGTTAGGTCTTAGTTTAAATATTACTTCTTCCAAAAATAGCCTCCTAAATTCTTCAATATTCAGTTAAGTGCAGTCTCTTCCATGCCCTAAGTTGTCATTTATTATCATATTTATCATATTTTACTTATATATTTTTGCAATTTCCTCTACTCTTTTACCCTTTGCTAATTATAAAGTGAATATTTCAAAAAGATAAAGATTCCTTCTCTCATGGGCCCTCAGAAATATTTACTGTTTTTAGAAGGAGAATATTATATAATAAAACAGATGTCTCACCAAAGAGAACTTGAATCCAATATCTCATATGTTAGAATTTATAGAACTTTATTGGGAAAAATAGTTTGTTTATGATAGATGCTGAATTTTTTAAAGTTAGACAGTTATCGTGCATCAAGAACTGAGACTGTTAATATCATTGCAGTGGTTAGGCAGTTTAGCAAATGTTCAGCAATAAATTATGTGAAGGATCAGATTCAATATAAGCTACATATTAGCCATTTACAATGAGGAACAAATCCATGACTACAGTGTGGGACAGCATTATCAATTATGGGAACAGCAACATTACACATGGCTCATTCTCCTGGATTTAACAGAATCCTACTTCCTGGGAGGAATATATAAATAGAATGCAAATATTAGCATTGACTACAAGTGGTACAAGTGACGAGTGTGCCTTTAGAAGAATTTGAAGCTAGAGTCTGTTTTTACACAAAATATATTCAAATTAACCTTATAATCTCAGGTTCAGAAAAAACTGAAAAAGCTATCACATCCAGCATTCCACGATCAAATGCCCACACGATCAGGGGAAGCCAGTGAATGCTTGATGCAGGGCAGTGTAGTGGACAGGAAATCACAAGCTCTGACTCAAGGGGACAGCTACTAGCTAGCTGCAGCCAAACAGTGCCAGGAAAGAAACATAGAGATGCCTGCTCACTGTTGCCATATCAACTAACTTCTGTGTGCTTCCTCAGAAATCGAAAGATTTTTAAACATTGGCAATTAACTCAATTTTTTTGAGGCTAACTCAAATATTTTTCAGGCTAAAGAGACTTGGCGTAAGTGTAAAAGCATGAGTCTTGTAATCTTACACAAAGCTGCTTAAACAAGCTCTACTTGAGTACTTCAGTGTCTTTATTTTTAAAATGGGGATAATAGTAGTACCTGCCTCAAAGGGTTGGAATGACGGCTGGTAATAGTAAGCACTTGATAAATATCATCTTAAGTCATCATTAAGTACTTCTCTAGCCAGAAACTGTGCTAAAGTAAGAGGAAGACAAAGAGGAAAACAGCATTGCTCAGGACCTCGTAGTATAGAGGGAGCATGAGAAAAAGAACAATCAACAGAGTATATCCCAACTGGAGGGAACCAGAGAGTGCAAAGAATGCTCCCTGGAGGGCTCTCCTGCCCAGAATGGGGGTGCAATAGGATATCAGGGAAGGATTCTTAGACAGATGATACCGAACTGCATATTTAAAAGATGAGTACTATTTAATAGGCAGATAGTGGGGAGATGGAAAGCAGCCTGGGCAAGGTGCAGGGGCATCTTTCGGGAGGGATGAATCAGAGCATATAAGGGCATCAGCAGCAAGAGACACGCTCTAAACATAAAGCTAGAGCTTCAGCGTAAAGAGCCTTCTTTGTCAATTGTGGAAGTCACCGCAGGATTTTGAGCAGGGCAGTGGTACAACTCTGTTGTCTTAGATTGTTCCCTCTTGCTGCAAAACAATGGGTAGATTGGAGAAGTTTGAAAAAGAAGCAAAGAAACCAGGTAATCCAGAAGAGAATGTATCAAATCTTAACTAAGATTTCACTAGTGAAGAGAAAGGAGAGGCTGGTTTTGAGATTTTTAACAGGACTCTCCGACGGATTGAGGTGAGAGCTCGAAGGAGAAGTCCTGGACTGCCTCTAGGCCTCTGACTTAGCCAGCTGGAAGATGATGGACACAGGAAGAGGACAGAAATGATGAGATGGGAGGGAAGAGGAGCCAAGCTATGAAGCCAAGCAGAGAAGAATCAGGCAAGATGAAAAATAAGCTGGTATGACCTGGCAAGCAAGACCTGTCCTGGATAACATTTTAAAGAAGGAAACCAACACCTGCTTCCCAGATTTTATCTCTCTCCTGGGTCTGTCTCCTCTCATATATCATGAAAAACTAAAGGAGATGTCTGGGATGGATTAATCAATCAGTCCATATTTTATCCAGTCCCATTCCCTTAAACCAGGTACTTAATTCTGTGGGTCATTTTTGGATTATGGTTTGGAGCCAGAGAAAAGAGCCTCTTATTTTCCTTTTGTTGCCATGTATACTGCCATCTGGTTCACAGGGGATTCAACTCAGTGTCCTGGGATTCCTCAATGCCAGACTGTTAACTAAGTTTGGGATATGGCAGCAAATTAAGAACAACTGACAATTTATCCAATTTAGCCAAATTTTGGTGAAACTTCATATTGAGGCTTTACGTCAGAGTTGCAGACCTACAGTCCAGTAGCTAAATATGCCTTGCAAACTTTTTGTGTGTCACATGTGGTTTTAAAAAATATGAATTAATGCATATTAGAGACCCAGTTATGTCACAGATCTCATATATTTGTAGCCATTTGCTTTTTCTACCCTTGCTTAATATTATGACTATGTTCTGCTCCATATATGCTGCTGCTGCTGCTCCATATATGATTGGGATCCTAAAGGGATAACAGAATAACCTCAAAGGGCAGAAGCACATTGCAGATGTGGACAGTGCTTTGGCAATGATAGGAAAATAGGAGTGAACTAAAGTTCCAAAGTCCTATGTTTGCTTGCTGATCTTATCAGTTTATCACTCAGAAGAGTAATGCCAGCCAGTCACTACACAGATCATAGGAAAGATCAAATCGGTCCAATGGATGGTGATATTTCTATGAATATAGCTGATATTAACATTCCAATACTTCATTACACTGACAAAGATTGCAATGAGAACAGACAATGGTGCAAATTAATCTATTCTTCTGACAGCCTGTAATGAAAATGGGATGTGGTTTAAAAATTAAGCCATTCTTAGTACAATCTCAAGATTGCAATCTCATGGTCTCTCTCAGATGCTGTATGCTCTGGTGATACATCACTGAAAAGTGTCAGTTTAACAAAGAATGTGTCTTAGCTCTTGCTGGGATGGTAGATTGCCTTTTCTTTGTTTCACCACATCCCTACCCATTAAAAACAATGATGTAGAATCAACTGCGTTTTTTATAACACGTATACACACAAACCAGAAAAAATTCTGGCAATTTTATCTTAGTCAAAACTTATAAACAAAATATTGTACTTTGTTGCTCTCTCTTTTACTTCTATAAAACATAAGACAGGAAGTGATAGGTTCCTTGAGGAATTCAGAATCTAGTAATCAGAATTAGCTTTACATAAACAATGTAAAGCCAATTAAGTTCATCACGGGTTACTGCATAGTCATTCTCTCCACAATGGCTATGTCATGTTATGAACTGGGGCTGATGACAGATGAGGTGGTTTTAGCCTTGTGATTTGCAGTAACTCAATGCAATGTGTTGGGGTCTAAAGAGAATTGAAAATATATAATATTTTTGATGTCTGGTTCTCCGGGCTCAGACTAAAAAGAAGCAGTAAGAGCCTTAGGTCTGTAGGTAATGATTATAGCAACAACTACTAACTTTTGTTGAGAGTCAACAATGTGACAGATGCTCTATGTAGACTTTCTTTTATTTAATTCTAACTGTAACCCACAAATCAGGTTCTATCAGGATAAGATGCATGCTCAATATCATCTGCTACCAACAGGTATGGTCAAGACTTAAATTCATGCCTTCTTTCCCCCAAACCCATGCTTGTCACCATTACAGTGTGCCCTCCCTGCTTCATCTTACAGTTAGAGAAATTAATATTCACAAAAGCAAACTGGCTTAACTGGGATCTCCCAGAGAATTAAAAGCAAAGCCAGACTGAAAATTAGCCCTCCAGATATCCCACTGATGCTTCTGCTAAGTCCCTTCAGTCGTGTCCGACCCTGCAACCCTATGGATTGTGGCCTGCCAGGCTGTGCTGTCCATGGGATTCTCCAGGCAAGAATACTGGAGTGGGTTGCCATCTCCTTCTCCAACAATACGTCATGAGATATCAATCATTCAAGTATGTTTTAATTTCATATCAAACAAAACCTAGTATTCATTCTACATTTCTTGATAGCTAAGCATTATGCTCTGTCCTAAAAACATAATAATGAGCAACACATTAATTGGCATTAATCCATCATCTTCATTCACTTGTATAATAGATGTGTAGTGAGTCCTATATACCATGATCTATATTTTTTCCAATGAAATCATATTTTGAACTAACACATTTGTTGATTTATCATTACCTACCTATTGAATGCCTGCTAAATGCTAATCATTGTGCACAGGAGACAATGGTGAAAACACACAGTCTTGACCTCAAGAAGCTGGTGATCTATTTGTAGAGACAAGCAAGTAACTAGGCAATTAAGTTAAGTAATTGCTATTATGGTATAGAGTGCTATGGGAGTCCATAGGAAGGGACCCAGAGTTTATCTAAGCTAAGACTTAAAGGTCAGTAGATATAATGCAGGGAAAGAGGACAGGGAAAAAAAGAATCATAGGCAAAAAGAGTCACATTTCGGAACTTATGGTTGAACTATTAAATCAGTGAAAATTACAGTAATTCATTATTATTCATTTAGTAACTCTTTGAAAAGCATAGCACTTCATTTTCTTCTGCCTGTCATCACTCACATAGAATGTGCAATACATGCTGAATAAATGAATGAAGGTTAACACATGTTGTATTGAATGCTTCTTCTGTAACTAGCCTCTTTTGAGAGACAACATTCACAATCTCCTTTCATATCTTTTCTGTTCTTGGTAACAAAGAACTTGAATCCACAAATCAAACTGTGGTTATGCAAACACCTGAGGCTGACTCACAAATTTGTGTTTAATTTGTCTCATTCAGGATAATGGGACATGTGCTCCAGAATTTTGCTGTACAGTATGGAATTCATGAGATGTACATGGCTATTTAAAATAATAGAAACCAAGTAAAATTAAAAGATTCTCACACTAGCCACATTTTAAGTTCTTAATAGACACATGCTACTATATTGAGCAGGACAGAAGGACATTTTCATCATTGCAGAAAGTTCTATTGGACCATCCAGCTCTAGAATCTAGATTATAAATTTGCCAGTCTATTGATAACTATATCAGAGTAGTACTGAAGAAATAAAAGGCACTCAATAAAAAGTTATTGATTTTCAAGTGTATCCTATTCTCTTTAAATAGCAATGTTTCAGTTGTGAAAGTGGAAACCAATGTTTATGTAAGTCATTTCACATATTTTATGTAGCAATCAAGGTAAAAAATTTGATTAATGGGCTGACAGTTTTCTCTTTCCTGAATCTGGAATACCAGAAAGTTCTCGGCTACTAGTGTAGAATGGCCACTTAGGCAAGACTGAAAAAGCAAAGCAATCTCAAAGGTGACAAATTTCAATTCCATGACCCTCAAGTTGCATTGCCCATTTTCTGGCAGAGGTGCTAATGAGTAGTATCACTGCCAAGAATACATAAAGCAAAGGGAGAAGGAGATGCCAAGGCCTTGCAGAATCTACTTTGAATAATGAAGAATTAAATATCATTCATCTTAAACTGATTTTTCAGACACAGTGCCAAGAAGCAAACAAGTAACTTTATATACTTGGTGTCAGAGTCTAAAAGAGTTTCAGAGGAGACGTTTGGCACCTGCATCTGAGTTTAACTCACTTTATGAATAGTCCCTCCCCACCCATTAGGAGATGTATAATTAGTTTAAATGTGTTCACTACACTGGTTTGTGTGCTTATAGCTGCGCCAGCTCAACAATATCCAAATGATCATAAGTTGAAAAAGCAGGGTTAGAAGACCAATGATCATTAAGCATCAGTTTATTTGTTTGCTTATTTATTTATGTCATTCTAAAATGAATGAGAAATAGTCAAGAGTAGCCTCTGGAGGAATCTAAAAGCCTAGTTTTCTATGACACAAAAGACATATTTTATGTCATGTTTTTAAATTTGCTAAATATGTTATAAGCAGTCTTTTGTTTCTTTGTTTTCTTAGTATCAGCAACTGTAAGTTTACTTGATAGTGGCCAAAAATGGGTTGAAAATATAATAAATATATCACAAAGGGTATTGAAGACAAAAGCAGGAATGAAATTGCTGACTCTTCCCTCAGCCTGGAACCACTGTACAGTTAGATGGCTATTGGAAGGAAATATTCAAGTTCCAAGTGGGCAAAGGGAATGAACTTAAGACTTCAAACACAAATAACTAATCAATAAATATTAAGCCTAACTACTTATCAAAGAACAAAATTTAAACAGCAACAAATGAGCAGATATATTTGTGTGTGTGTGCATGCCCAGTCACTCAGTCATATCTGACTCTTTGCGACCCCATGCACTATAGCTTGCCAGTCATCTCTGTCCATGGAATTTTTCAGGTAAGAATACTGGAGTGGGTTGCCATTCCTCACTCCAGGATCTTCCCAACTCAGGGATCGAACCTGTGTCTCTTGCATCTCCTGTATTGGCAGGTGGATTCTTTACCACTGTGCCACCTGGGATATATTTACCTCTCATATTAGCAAAATCTTTTATAAAATGAGAAAACCTAACTCTGATGCAGGTATAATAACAATGCCCTCACACACTTCTTATTGAGAGCTTAACTATTACAGCTGTTCAAGAAAAGTGTTCATTCGTATGTATCAAAAGTCTCTAAGATGGTTACAGCCTTTGACATATAAATTCACTCCTCAAAATACCTCAGAAATGATCTATGAAATTGGGAAAGTTATACTGTAAAACATATTCTGTGAAGTGTTTACACCCAAATTTGAACAAAATAAAACTGAGAAATAATTAGGTAAATCACATTAAATGCAGTCATTAAAAATATGTTAACATAGAATTTTAATAGCATGAGAAAATGCTTATATTTAATTTAGGAGAAAAAACATTCCATAATTTTATATTGGACATGAGCTCAGTGATATGAAGAATATATAAGAAATGCTCAAAATACTTTAATAATTGTTTCCTCTGAATAATAAGATTATAATCTTTCTAATTATTTTAATTTTCTAAACTTGTATGAAAAACAACTATTAATTTTACATTTGGGAAAATTATGTAGTAATTCTGAATGATCCATAAAGCCAAATGTTAAGTGACACTGCATATAATTGCATTATATCTGCTGGATATAGATCCACACACAGAATTTAATTTGAGTAAACTTTGGTAAAAGACAGGTAGTGGTTGTGGGTCATATCTCAAAAGTCATTAAGATAGAGACAGATGCTTGTGACATCATAAGAACACAGGAAGCAGTGTCCTGGAACTTTGGCCTCCCATGGGTGCAGAGCAATTTTTCAGAGGAATAAAAGAGCTTCATGTGTTGTTTATGAAGTACTTTCAATGTGAAGTGGCTGAAGAGAGCATGACATCTGGGGGAAAAAAGAGGCTATGCTAACTACTGGTTATAGTAAAATTTTTATAAATTAAAAACTACCCACATGCACCACCCCCCCACATACATGCAATACTGCTGCTGCTGCTGCTGCTGAGTCATTTCAGTCATATCCGACTGTGTGACCCCAGAGACGGCAGCCCACCAGGCTCCCCCCGTCCCTGGAATTCTCCAGGCAAGAACACTGGAGTGGGTTGCCATCTCCTTCTCCAATGCGTGAAAGTGAAAGTGAAAGTGAAGTCGCTCAATCATGTCCGACTCTTCATGACCCCATGGACTGCAGCATACTAGGCTCCTCCATCCATGGGATTTCCCAGGCAAGAGTACTGGAGTGGGGTGCCATTGCCTTCTCCATACATGCAATATACATATATGCAATATACATACACATATATACAAGCACACAAACACATGTAACAGTAACACCTACCTTTCATGCATAGTTTTAAAGGATTGAAATAACTTATGTATGTATCTACTATGATACTTAATATAAAAAGTGTTCAATAAAAGTAACTATAAGTTTCATTTTCAAGGGAGTACAGAAATCACTGATTGCACAACAGAAAAAATAATCAGCAATCAGGAATCTACAAAGAAGTCCCAAGAATCACAAAACAGTGATGGGAACTTTGTGATGAGCAACATTCAGAAATCTAAGCAAGCGGGCAACACTAGGGAGTTCAATCAATGAGCAGTATTAGCTAAAATGATGGATTGAAGTATCTGAGTTTAGCAAATAATAACTACTTTATAAATATTAAAAATTAAAATACCAACGTTCTTGTAACCAGTAACCAGATTTAAGTTTTAAAAAATAACCTATTTTGCCCAAATGATACAAGTGCTCTCAGGGGTGCAAAGTTCAGTGGTACCTCCTCTTACTACGTGTAATATAAGTGTTTTAGCCTGGGATTTATGGCATCGTGTAGCCTGGTCCTATCTGCCTTTCAGTCTTTACTTCCTAAAACATCATGTACATGCCCAGTACTACTTGCTGCTTGTATGCTCCTTTGTTTCTTTGTTCCTGTATAAACCCCTTCTGCTCACCATGTGTTGAATGAATAACTGAAAGAATGAACAATTACAAACTTACAGTAGCAATTTATCCACTGTGTTGCTTAAGCATTTAAAAAAAAATCATAGAGCCCTCTTTGAATCTCTGCTGATGTTGCACAGATTGATTTTTAATGATTTCTTTGTTGTCTGTTCATATGTTTCTTGCGATAAATATGTGAATTTCAAAACTGATATGACCATTTGGTTTGCAGCGGCTGCGGCAGCAGACATGGCTTACCACCACATCAGACCTCCCATCGGCTATTCCATCCCAAAGCCCATAGCATCTCTGCTTATGCGAGGATGGAATGCGTGTCCTGAAGTGAGTAATTTTTATTTCCTCTTAGCAAATGTGTTATGGTCAAAATCTATCACCAGTAGTGTAGCTCCAAAGTCTACTTTCCGTGTGTATTTTAAGGCTGTCAAGGCAGAAAGACTGATTTGCCTTCTGCTCTTTAGTCTCTAATTGCCTCAAGAAGTCTGAGCATCTCATATTTCTTTGCTGCCGCTCTCTGGTTCTGAAATGTTTCTCACAACTGATTAGTAAAAGAGAGACCAGGGTATGACAGATGACTCAGTCTCATCTCAGCTGCAATTTTATTAACTACGTTTGAGCCACACTTAGTCATTTTTTTAAGAAAGAAGTTTGGCTCAAGATGGATTTGTGTAGGCCTTTCACCATGAGGCAGGCCTGCAAGCAAAGACTCCATGACCACTGTTTTTTTTTTTTAATTTTATTTTTAAAATTTTCTGGCTGTGCTGGGCCTTCCTTGATACACTGGGTCTTCTTTGATACATTGGCTTTTCTCTAGTCGCAGTATGCAGGCTTCTCGTTTTTTGGTAGGTAGGATAGGTGCCCAAGTAACAGTTTGGAAAATGAGAAAGAGAAACCACAACAGGACCAAAGGAAAATACTATTAAAGATTACACATAAAAATACTAACAGGCCAAAAATTGAGTGCTTATTAGAATACTCTTAACTGCTAAGCAGGGGGCAGTACAAACTCCGGGGTCCGGGGATGTGGTTCTTCTAGAGGAGGATGGAGAGAAAGTATAGTAGGAAAGACCAAGTCTTGGACTGGCTGGCAAAGTCTGGGCTTCTCAGTCACTCAGTCAGGTGGGTCCTGGTTTGGCTGTGGTATCCATCTCAGCAGTCTAAATTTGAGCTGGCTCTGTATGTGACATGCCTAAGTCATCACTGCATTGCCCAGTAAGGTCTTCAGCTGGTCAATAAGCTAAGTGGTGAGAAGAAAGGGAACAATGGGCTAGTTTTCACTCTTTCCTTAAATAATTATTTATTGAATCTCTACTGAATACAGCCTCAGGAATGGGTGAGGAGATTCAGTGGAGATGGGTTCTTCATGGCATTTAAAGGCCTAAGCAGCCATATGGAGATTAATATCATATACACATTTATGGTTTTATAGCTACAAGCAAAAATGAAGGAAATCAGGAATAAATGAGATGAGAATGGATGCTAAAGGAGCTCCAGCAAGTAGGGAACAAAGAGCGAAGGCAAATTCTTTGTGGAGAAAAGACACACGAGAGACTTATTAGTCGCTGGAACATTGTATTAATAGCTACTGAGGGACGGTTCCAGACCCTCATTTGAAACAAATTCATCTCTAGATCTATGACACTGACCTCACACTGCCTGGTCAGTGTTTGCCAGGCTATCAGCTTCACCTCTCACTCTTTCTTTTATGTCTGACTTTGCTTCATTCTTTAAATTTGAAGCATGTTACTGTCTCCTGTGCATGTCTTCTTAGCCAAGGCCGTAAAGACAGAAAGCTCATGGGACTTCCTGGTGGTCCAGGGGTTGAGAATCTGCCTTGCAATTCAGGGGTCATAGGTTTGATCCCTGGTCAGGGAACTAGGGTCCCACAAGCTGTGAAGGAACTGAAGACCTCGTGCGACAACTACTAAAGGCCGTGTACTCTGGAACCTGCAGGCACAACGAGAAAGTCCATGCACTGCAAAGAACGATCCTGCCTGACACAACAAAGATCTCACATGCCACAACCGATGCTCAAACAGCCAAATAAATACATATTTAACAAAAGAAGAGGACAGTGGAAACATTAGCCTATCAGAGAGAGAGGATGCTTGATGGAAAACAGTGAGAAGGGGGAAAATGTTCTGATTATTAGATGGGATCAGATTTTGGAAAGCTTTGGAAACCAGAATAGAGAATTTGGACATGACATTTTAGACAATTATATTTTTTCTCTAAATTAGTGAAAGAAATGACAGAAGTTAATTCTCTGGAAAGTTCACTGGAGTTTAGTATGAAAGATTTGTTCACTTAGAGAATTGTACGTAGTTCCTATGGTGAGGCAGTCACTGAATTATCTCACAGTGTGCACTCAAATAGCTAAGCATTGTTTCTTAATGTGAAGTCGCTCAGTCGTGTCCGACTCTTTGGGACCTCATGGACTGTAGCCTACCAGGCTCCTCTGTCCCTGGGATTTCCCAGGCAATAGTACTGGAGTGGATTGCCATTTCCTTCTCCAAGGCATCTTCCCAACCCAGGGATTGAACCCGGGTCTCCCTGCACGCAGACAGATGCTTTACCATCTGAGTGACCAGGAAGTCAAGCATTGTTTCTTAGTGTAAGCTATATATTACATGCTCCAGATTACCCTGAAATGTTCATCAAAAGGAAGATTCTGGGACTCTATTCTAAATCTACTGAATCAAAATCTCTGGGGATGGAGCCTGCGGTTTGCATTTTAACATGTACCGCAGGTGATGCACTCCTAATAAAGGCAGAGGACTAGTGGGCTGAAACAGCAGCCAAAGACATTTGAAGTCAGAGCCTCTGACTGGGCTGCCATTGCAGGAGTAATCCAGCTGATTACAACACAGAGACTACAATGGTTACCATGGGGATTCAGGAGCAGGGCTAAACCTGAGAACTTCTTCAAAGGAAACAGAAGGAGGCAAAAGACTGGATTTAGGAAATGGATGAGAAGAAAGAGTCCAGGAAAACCATCATCCCTGCCCTCTGAGTGAAAGCTAGTGACCAGAGTACTTTAGGCCCTTATGTATCAGGGGCATTATTGGCAGTGACAAGAGAACAAAGTTAAGGGGTCTGCAGTAAGATGAAGGTGTTTTTAAAAGTGGGAAAAGAAAAAAGAAAGATGGCTACAGAGAAAAAGTGTAACCAGCTCTACAAAACCGAGAGAGCTGGCAATTAGAATTGTTTAGTCGCTAAGCTGTGTCCAGCCCTTTTGCTATCCCCTGGGCTGTAGCCCACCAGGCTCCTCTGTCCATGGGATTTCCCAAGCAAGAATACTGGAGTAGGTTGTCATTTCCTTCTCCAGGGGATCTTCCTGACACAGGGGTTGAACACATGTCTCCTGCATTAGCAGGCAAATTCTTTACCACTCAGCCACCAGAGAAGCTCAGGAATTAGAATACAGTAAACTTATTGTACAAGGGGTTTGCATAGGTGCAAACTTCTCACCTTCAAGGTACTTGACAAAATGAAGTGGGATCAGGCGAGGCAGACAGATGGCGTAGGAGTTGAGCTCAAGCAGAGAGGGAGAGGATTAAAGGCAAGAAAATTCTGAAACCCAGGTAAGATGAGCAAGAAAGAGAGAGAATAAGTTTAGGGAATTTTCAAAATAAAAGTTTGTCATTTGCTAGCAATTCTGAATAGGAAAGAAAATGGGAGACAGGTGGCCTTCTAAGCAATATTTACATTGTTCTAAAAGCTTTTAAGCTTTATGATATTGCCACATGTAGATTACAAGGATACAGAGACTTATATATGGAGATAAGGAAAAGAAAGTTGTCTTTGCAACCTTTTTTTCCCACTAGGAAATGTGAAATATTATATTATTCTATACCATGAAGATATGGTTTCAACATTTTACTAGGATATCCCTAATAATATTGAGTATATCTCTAGCTTTCAAATAAGTGTAGCTTTGAATAAGAAATGCTTATTCTACCATTGCTTGAAATCTAATATTTATGAAGACATTTAATCCCTGTGCACAAGGAGGAATATTCACACCAAACAGTAGTGGCATGCTAAATTCAAGAGCTCAGGCCTTGAAAGCTTACATGCTAATGGGTTATTTAGTTTTAAAATCTTAAGTTAATAACAACTGGCAATAAAGCCTGCTAAGATGTCTTTTGTTCTGAAGCTATTGTGTTGATTTTGAAGCCCCATTTGTTCTAAAATGATTGAAGTCGAGATCTCCACCTAGTGGATTTATAGGATTTAACAGATTTTACATAAATGGCCTACTACCTCTGGAAATCTGTAATGTTTTTCCCTTTGAGAAATAACAAAGAAGTCTTTTAAAAACTTCTACTTAGGACCTAGCATAATTGTTAACAGAACAGTTGCAAATGGTTGAAACATACCAATATGCATATCAGCTAGACTACAGTTAACAAAGCTCAATTTTTATTTTCATACCATAATTAGGAAAACAGATCAGGCACAAATATGAATATATAATCATCTGTGTAGAAAGCAATATTGTAATACCACTAATTGAGATGTGTATAGTAATTTCCATAAAATAATCATCAAGTGTAAATCTGCTCAAGCACTTTTTCCTATTTAATCTTTCATTTGCTTAAGGCTTTTTTTTTTTTTAATGTTTGCTTTCTTTTCCAAGATGAGGCCCAATTCTTCTTTCCCATTTTCCCATTCCTTAGAGAAGCAAACTCAATTAATTGTGTCAAACATATCTTATGGCTCTGTCTTTGATTTTTTGTGTTATATTCAACTATGTACTTTTATTTTATTGATAACAAAGAGTCACTGAGGATTCTTCCTTCAAAATAATGTATTTGAAATGCATGCAAAGGCTAGGGGTGTTTGTGTGTCTTTTTAAGAAAGCTGAAGTAGAAAAGGATTATTATTTGAGTTATTTTGTTCACTTTGTTCTGCCTCTAAAGGTGATGAATTAACATATTCAGCAGCTGGTGGATACAGTGTGGGTTTAGGAGCAGAGTTTTCAGCTTCATTTATTCTTCGAGGAATTAGAGGCACCTCATTTTCTGCCTCAAAACTAATGTCTTTTAACGCTGGTAATGTCTCCCCTGTCATTGCACCTTTTCCATGTGCACTGTTGTCTTTCTCTGGTTGAGTATTTTCAACTTCTTTCAAATAATGCATATTACTGTTAATTTTAAGATCTATTTCACTACAAGGTAATCCATTTTGGGTTTCATGGGAACTCATCATTCTTAAATCTTTAGTTGCCTCAACAGAATTTGAATCAAATAATACATGTTTTGAATCAAATAATACATGTTTTTCACTTTTCCATTTTCCCAAGTTTGTTGCTTTTCTTCTCTGGTGCCATTTAAGGTCATCTGTGTGGCCTTAATTAACATACTAGAATTTGCTGTGCTTTCATCGAGCCTTTTTTCTCATCTTTCCCTGCTATTTTTATCTCCAGTGCTTCAGCTCCGTCATCTCTGGGCAATGCATTTATGCTGTCAATTCCTTTTTCACTACTATTGGTTAGAGGCCAGATGGCTTGAGTACTCAGAGAGGTACTGATATCCTTGGGAAGCGCTATTCTATTTTGGTATGGAATAAAATTTGTCTTCATAAATGTTAAGTTGCCCTTGGATTGTGTCTGGGGAACAGGAGAGCAATCAAAAGTTTCTGTTTTAGGAAGTTTTGTTTCTACATCATTTCCTCATCTATAACACATCTTTCCACAATTGGATGTGATATTTTGGGTTTTGTCGTTAATGTTTTTTCATTTCCAAGTTGCTCGTGACTTGAGAGTTGCTCTGTATGTTTTAAGGTCTGCTTTTGATTTAAAGTATGTTCCTCATAGGTGTCAGTCCTGCAGATTTGATTCCCTAGGGACATAGAAAACTGGCTTAGCTCCCCGGTCTTCAGTTTGCCCTGCTCCCTGTGTTCAGTGGGCTCTGTTGCCCCTTGGTCCGCAGTCCCCCTAGAATGGTGGGATGGTAAAACATCCCTTCCTATGTTTTCCAAAGTTGCTGGTAAATAACTTGGGATGCCCATTATGATGCAAGCTGTACCGCCCACATGCTTAGCTGAGAAGGAGGAGTGTGAATGCCCGTGTTCAGCAACAGTGGGTGTGGGCTGAGTCAGTGTTGATGGGTCTCCATCAGGAGTATGACCAGTAGGGTAGCAGGTGCCTTCCACAGTGCTCTGGTTGGCCACAGACAAGTCATTAACACTGAGCAGAGAAGGCTTCTTTATGTTTCTTCTGTAATATGGGGTCTGCTTGGGGGCATGTTTGAGAGGCAGCCTCTTTGCAGTGAATTTAACATAGTTGTTAACCTCTGACTGTTGGCAAAAATCTGCAGAGGGCTCAAGGTTTGCTCTGCCTTCTTTCTCAGCAGCTGTGGAGAATTTATCAGGAGGTAATGCTACTCGTTTGAATTTCTTTGGGAGATCTGGCAAGGATTTTTCTGGATGGACTCTGACTTTTCTAAAAGGGCTTAAATTTAATTTTATCCTTAAATTTTGTCCTTTAATTTTCCCTTGGAAGTCAGCTGGATCGGTTCTCTTCTTTTTCAGAATCTGTGGATCAGTAAGCCCCTTTCCTCCTTTGTTTCTCTCATGAGGGTTGCTACATTTTTTGAGATCCAAGCTGGTCAGGTTACTTTCATTTTTCTGCTCTTTCCAATGGCTTGATGTTTTGGATGACATCACCAAACTATTTTTTTCTATTAAATCAGGATGATGGAAGCTAACCCTCTTAGGGGAATATGTGTTCTTGATTTTTGTTGATAACCCTGATAACTCCATGTTGTTCTCATTCATAAGGAATTTTTCTATTGCTCTGTTAATTTGGATTTGCTCTTTCTTAGGCTTTGAACGTTTTCGACGACTTGGCTTCTTTTCTTTCATGTAATCTTGAAATTGATCACAGGGCACATATTTACAGATAAGAGAATTGTTGGGCTGAAAATACCGAGGACTGCTCTGTGTTAACAGTCTACAAGGATCATCATATTTTGATCTGTGTTTTTGCAAGATCCTTTGTACAGAGTGTTCCTTGGGCTCACAAGCCTTGGATGATGAGCCTGTAATAAAATGTCTCTGCCTGTGAGGTTGTAAGCCATTGTCTCCTTTTTTCCATTGGAGGCTGCCATGATTCATTTGTTAAATGCTTTTCAGGACTTTCTCTTGCCAAGGCTGAAGCCGATGTTGCATATCTTCTACTAAATGTGTCACTGCTGATATCTGCTGAACAATAAATGCAGGAATTTAGCACTGAGCATAGGTTTATTACCCCAACAAAACAGATGCTTAGAAACCTTATGAAAGGTACAAAAAGGACTCCTCTGATTATGGCAGTTCTTGAATATTTCCTTAATATTTTAGCCAGATACTTAAGGGGCATTTGGCAGTTTGGTGTGTTTGCAATGACACTCTTTATGGACATATTTTAATCAGTTGTGATATAAAAGTTGTGGAATCAGCAATAAAAATATTCATAGTTGTAAATCTTTAGATTAGTTGTCAGTTAGATTAGCTTTAAATATGAATAATGTTTAAATTCTTTCCAAATAGCTATAGTAACTTTTTTTAACTCATTTACCACTTGGAACTAAATCATTAAGAAGAATGTAATACAATATTGAGTAACAGGTTTCAAGCAGGTGATAACCTCAGCAGCAACAGATAGACATATGATATTACTGGCTCCGTCATGTGGAGTCCATATCTATTTTACTTCACTTAATAGTGTATTCATTAAATATTTGTTAAATGAATGTGTTTTGGACTGTGGCCTGTCTATGTTGAAGACTTTTAAATGGTTTGCATTAATATAATATTAATGAACCATGTTAAATAATGTTAATGACAAAAATAATAGTTCACCATTAATTGAGCATGTACTAAGAGGCCAGCATTGTACAAAATAGGGTACATTCATTATTTCATTTAAGAGACCTGATCCATTGAATAAGTCCTATTATCCTATCACATTTACAGAGAAAGAAACAAGTTTAGAGAAGTTGAATATTCTCCCCCAGTCACATGCCAGCTGAATGATATGGGCAGAGTTTGACCCAGATCTATCTGATGCTAAACCCTAGCCTCTTCCACAATGCATATTAAGTTTAAAACTACATCTTACCGATGTTCTTTCTCTTGGTCTGTGAAATTGTTTTATCCAAGAAGTATTTCTTGGAGCAATAGAAAGAAACAGGTGAAATAGCCCCAGCTTGCGTCCAATTCTAATCTAAGATCTGCCTTGAACATTCAGAATGACCTTGGAGAAGTCATTAACTCACTGAATATCAGGAGATTAGACTAGAAGGGAACTTTTACAGTTATCAAATTATTCTAGGGAGAGAATTTCTAGCCTTTATCGTATTCTAAGACAGCTCCATGGCTCAAAGATAAATATTAAAAGCTTTTGGACCAGATCATCTCCAAAGTCTCCTCTACCCCTGAAATACTGTAATTCTGTGTTTTTGACTTAGAAGGCCTAATCAGAGTGACATTGCCTCTTACAGACTTCTTCTTTAGAGCAAGTGTGATCTTGACTGCTTTTCTCTTTTTCTGGATGCAGTACAATGCCTGGCATGTAGAATTTCAAGTCTTTCTTGAAGTGATTGTGTTGATTTGACAAATCAGTTTTCTCTGTGTGAAACAAAAAGACTGGGTTTTAAATGGTTAACAGACCACATTCCCTTCAGTGTAGGAGTTTCCCACAGAGATGCGAAGGTCCTCGACAAAAGCTAAAATGAAGCATCTGCCTAAGGTATGATTTTATGGAAAGGTTAAGTGCTTATTCCTTTATAAAATAAAACTAATCGGATCGAGTTTCTACAACAGATGTTTCCTTTCTTGGCCATTTCTCTTTTCAATCAAATCATGAGGCCCCCAAAACTGGTAAGATCTGAAGTCTGGGGGATGCAGTGGTGTAAATTCACACCCTACTTTATATCACACGTGAAACAACATACAATTTCATTCGTTTCCAATTGTCCCTAAATCCTTAGGGCCAGATCCCCATGGTAAGAATTTCTTGGTGCAGCATCTCTGTCATTCATGTTCTGAGAGAAAGCTCTGCTTTTTGTAAACCAATTCAAATAAATGACAGGAACCTCTTTACAGAGCGGCTGTCAAAATTTTCTCCACTGAGCCTGAGAGCACTGCCTTACTATTCAGGGAGAAAAAGGAAGACATTTAATTCATTGCTTCCACCTAAATATTGACATCGCCCATGTACAGTGGGCAGTGTCACGGCCAGATTCACTTGGCTCCCAACATGGGACAATGAATTAAGTCCTGACTTTCCCTGAACTGGGAAGTTATCATCCCTGACAGCTCAGCAAGCATAGTGTGTGTCTTGACATCATTCCTGAAATGAATCACTAGCATTAGAAGGCCCATTCTTCTAACATGTCATGCTCTGGGAAGGTTGCTTACTGCAGAACTGGCATTAGAGCTCGACGGATGTTGGAACAGAAGCCAATACTCAGCCTCCCATAAATCTTAACAGTGCTATTGCTATTGAAAATTCTTCTTTAAAAAAAAAAAATTTAGGTGTTGGGTCATGAAATTCACTTTCCAAGGCGTATAAGATGTACTCTCAGCTCCTGAGGGTTGAAAGCATCCATGTACACCTCACTGTAAACACACATGTACATACACACACAAAAAAATGCATGTCCAGTATCTTTAGGAGAAGAATAACCTAGTGCCATGGTGATTTTTATGGCATTACTCTTTTGAGGAAATCAAAGAAATTTCAACCAAATGGGACATTTCAAACAAGACAACTCACCTGTCGTTCTTGTTACATGCTGTGGCAGAGTATGAGGTTGGCCTTCCCCCAGGCCCATGATTCCTCCGCCCTTCAACTCTCTGTGGACAATATCTCGTAAGTAAGCCAGCTTCATTAAGCGCTGCCATGTTCCCAGAAGGCTCTGAACATCCTGACTGCAGCAATCTGCCACCAAAGCAGAAGAAAGTGCTGTCTGCCCCACGGCCCTGCCCTTTCAGGTTTCTAAATGATCCGTCAAGGGCTGTGGAGCCAGAGGCCTGTACTGCTTGATGGCTGCTTTCCTGTGAAAGTGGCATTTCCTTTCCGGCCCCCACAATGGACATGACCTTTATCTCGTTTTCCCGAGTTAAGTGGCAGTTACAGTATCCCTGAGCGTGGTAATTTCTTGCCTCATGATCACACAGGGATTCATTGAAGGTTCTGCAAGGAAGGTTTTCTGATGTGTGTTCATTTGCTTTGCCTTGTTGAAGTTTCCAGTTAAATACAACTAAACCTAGGCAAGTGAGACCAACAGCTCCTGTGACAAATGGAGAGACTATTAAAAGATAACATCATAGAAAGAAACATAAATCGTCAAATGTGAAATCCACAAGTACCAAGGTTAATGACTTAGAGGGCATTGAAATGGGTGGGTGATCTATCACCATGTGGAAAATATTAGTTCAGATAGAGGCTATTTAATCAACATTGTTCTGTTTTCCAATTTGGATATTTCTTTGTATCTATTAAAAATTATAAGAAACAATACCATCTGGAATGTGTTTGACAGAAAAAGTTTTTCGTGGACTGAAATTCATTCAAATTAAAATAATTCCTACATTAAAATTCTTTTCTGCCTAAGGGAAATGAAACTTCCATTTTTAATCCCATAGTTAATAAAAATAAACAATGTTTAGCATATACCATGAAATTCTCATATACAATAACCTCCTCCCCCAAAGAAAAAGAGATTCTACAAGCTATTGCCATATTTTAATCATCCCTAAAGATTTATCCCCTACCTCAGAATACATCATTGGCTTCTATTAGTATAAAGGTCAAACTCCTTGGCATTCAAGACTCTAATTTGGCCGTAACCTTCCTTCCTAGCCTTATTTTTTAAATTATTTTTCACATTCAAGCACTATGCTTCAGACTCTTCAATTCATTAGTCTTAAAATGTCCTTCTAAGCCTTTGTGTATTCTCTTACTCATGCTTATAATACTTTCTCCTATCTCTGCTTATTTGAATTTTATTTATCCTTTAAAATCTAAACCAATACCTCATGCTTTCTTGATAGTTTTGCGATTTTTTTTTTCATCTTGCAAAGATCACCCCCTTCTATGAACTCCCTTGACACCTAATCTCAGAATTCCTGGTACTGTCATTTCATGTTCTTTGTAGGCTAGCTTATCATCTAAATATAATAGGAAAGGACAGTATTTCTCAGACTCGAGTGTAGAGCCTAACCTATTTCTGCCTAACAGTTTTTCATCTTGACAAATGGCATCCTCAGCCACCTAGATGCTCAAACCAAAGTCTCAGTTACACCCAGCTCTTCCTCTGACACAATGATTCCTTTTTCTTAGCACTTACAACAATATAAGAGTTTTGTGTTCACTTATTCATTTGCTTGTTCACTGTCTGTCCTCCCCTGTTAGAATTAAGCACTGTAAGGAAATGGACTTTTTCAGTCTTGTTTGACACTGTATCTCCAGTGGCCACAACACTGGCTGAGAGGAGGCACTCCAGAAATATTTACTGAATATTCTTAAGTGAAAAGAAAGAATTATGTTTATGAATTCTAATGATGAAAAGCACTGAGTAGTCTAATCTCGCAAATCTCCAGAACAGTAATCAGGAGAACACGCTGTCAGTATAGACTGAGTTTGGAGCTCTGTGTTCTACATCCAGCTCTATCTATAACTTGCTGTGTGACGTTGTGCAAGTCACTTGCCCTGTAAACTCAGTTCCCTGACTCTGGAGATAAAGGCAGTGAGTGAGATGTTATCAGCTTTCTAGACTCCTTGATAGCACTTTCATCAATTCTCCAAGCCAGGCTTCAGCAATACGTGAACCGTGAACTCCCTGATGTTCAAGCTGGCTTTAGAAAAGGCAGCGAAACCAGAGATCAAATTGCCAACATCCGCTGGATCATGGAAAAAGCAAGAGAGTTCCAGAAAAACATCTATTTCTCTTTTATTGACTATGCCAAAGCCTTTGACTGTGTGGATCACAACAAACTGTGGAAAATTCTGAAATAGATAGGAATATCAGACCACCTGACCTGCCTCTTGAGAAATCTGTATGCAGGTCAGGAGGCAACAGTTAGAACTGGACATGGAACAACAGACTGGTTCCAAATAGGAAAAGGAGTACGTCAAGCCTGTATATTGTCACCCTGCTTATTTAACTTATATGCCGAGTACATCATGTGAAATGCTGGGCTGGAAGAAACACAAGCTGGAATCAAGATTGCTGGGAGAAATATCAATAACCTCAGATATGCAGATGACACCACCCTTATGGCAGAAAGTGAAGAGGAGCTAAATAGCCTCTTGATGAAAGTGAAAGAGGAGAGTGAAAAAGTTGGCTTAAAGCTCAACATTCAGAAAATGAAGATCATGGCATCTGGTCCCATCACTTCATGAGAAATAGATGGGAAAACAGTGAAAACAGTGTCAGTCTTTATTTTTCTGGGCTCCAAAATCACTGCAGATGGTGACTGCAGCCATGAAATTAAAAGACACTTACTCCTTGGAAGAAAAGTTATGACCAACCTAGATAGTATATTGAAAAGCAGAGACATTACTTTGCCGACTAAGGTGCGTCTGTCTAGTCAAGGCTATGGTTTTTCCTGTGGTCATGTATGGATGTGAGAATTGGACTGTGAAGAAGGCTGAGCGCCAAAGAATTGATGCTTTTGAACTGTGATGTTGGAGAAGACTCTTGAGAGTCCCTTGGACTGCAAGAAGATCCAACCAGTCCATTCTGAAGGAGATCAACCCTGGGATGTCTTTGGAAGGAATGATGCTAAAGCTGAAACTCCAGTACTTTGGCCACCTCATGCAAAGAGTTGACTCACTGGAAAAGACTCTGATGCTGGGAGGGATTGGGGGCAGGAGGAGAAGGGGACTACTGAGGATGAGATGGTTGGATGGCATCATGGACTCGATGGACGTCAGTCTGAGTGAACTCCGGGAGATGATGATGGACAGGGAGGCCTGGCGTGCTGCTATTCATGGGGTCGCAAAGAGTTGGACACGACTGAGCGACTGAACTGAACTGAACTGATAGCACTTTGCCTGTTTCTCTCTATGGCAGATAACTTTAGTGAAAATGTGATATCTCTTTAAACTTTCAAGAAAAGAAAAGTTATCAAGCATAGTTGTTTCATTTTTTCTGTTAAAGAAAAAGATTCACCAAATAGAATAGCAGTTTCTGGTTAAAAAAAAAAAATCCAAAACAAAAATTTGCTAACCTTTGAGTAGCTTTTAGTTTAGTTTAGTTAATTTAGTTTATCGCTCAGTCATGTCCGACTCTTTGCGACCCCATGGACTGTAGCCCACCAGGCTCCTCCCTCCATGGGATTCTCCAGGCAAGAGTACTGGAGTGGGTTGCCATTTCCTTCTCCAGGGGATCTTCCCGACCCAGGGATCGAACCCGGGTCTCCCGTATTCCAGGCAGACACTTTAACCTACCAGATCTTAATGTTTTGCACCCCATTTTAATTTATTTGATGGCAATACACTCTTGGAGAATGTTATAACATATCGAGATAATGAAATCTCTAATAAAGACACAACATTTTTTTTTCTTTAAGTAGTAGTCAAAGTTAGGTCAGAACATTTTAATTGCAAGATCTTAGACTCTGGGCTATTCCAAATAAAAGTTTTGATTTTTAAATGTCAAAAGTGTGAAAATAATAAAATTTTAGACACATTTCTATATTTATTACATGGAGTAAGAAAGCTTAGGACTCAAAGCTCTGTTCTGATGCTTTTCTTGGGCACATTTTCTAACCTCTCTAAGCCTTATTGTTTCTCTTCTATAAAACAGGAATAATTAATACCACTCAGAGATAAAGTGAGACAGTATATGTGACATGTTTAACACAGTTCTTTGACATAGTGAGATTCAGTGAGTGGTCATTGTTATGTATTATTGTGGTTTTAATTGCTGGTGCTACAAAAGTAGGCTTTGTATTGTTCTATTAGATCCTAGAAGCCTCAGCTATTAGGGGAAAATTCCAAACAGATTATTAGGAGAATATTTTGTATGACTGATGCAGTTACTAAACCATAATAAAGGAAGAAAAGACCTCAATTTTATTAAACAGATGATTCAACCATTGAAATGAAAGTACATATAATTTGATTATGGGATAAAGTTTCTCTGTAATTGTGTCCAAACAGCAAGGAACCACTCACTCTCTCACTATTGATGCTAGAGCTATGTCTATATCATGTTACCACTCAGGTATGGTCACTTTCTATTAGTACAGAGAGTAAAAGCAGAAAATTAAGCTCATAGGCAGTTTGAACCTACTGTCAAGAAGATGGCTGAATTTTCATTGCCGTGGGCATTGTTGCTATTTTTTTTAAAGTGTTCTAACAATCCTTCTGAGTTAGAAAAATGCAATATTAATGATAAAAATCTCATCAAAGTACTGGAAATGTTACAGCTTCATGAAAGCTTTCTTTGTTTATCCTCCAGTTTACAGAATAGGAAGGGTCAAGATGTTAGGTACCAATTAGCCAGTTATTGGTTTAAATTCACAGGATATGATTTTATATATTCTTTGGAATTGTGATGATTTATTTATAGTCAAAGAAGAAAATAAAATCAGAGGCCAAATTTTAGTTCTAAGTCTTCTTCCCACAATCTAGAGATATAGATTATTGATCACACTTTTGCTTTAGGAGAAATAACACCTTAAAAGGAGTAAATTGATATCAAAAGTCAAGAGTTGTCTTAAAGATGAATCTCTCTTAAAAACAGCATCTGTAATAGTTAATCAATGAAGAGTGCATTTTTCTGGTAATGCACTCTTTTTCACATGCTATAACTTAACAGGCATATAATAATATTTATAATGTTTAGCTTCCTATCATTTTGATAAAACCTTTGGAATCTTCCAGAATTTTTATGTATCTCTACACTAATGCAGAGCTGTTAACTTTGCAAAATCTTTTCTAAAAATATATATCAAAAATACCTAGGAGATACTAAAAATTGTATCTATTGTAATATTTCCAAAGCAACCTCCTACAAAATACAAGTTCAATGAAAATTTCCTCTGTGGAGAAAAAAAAGGTTAATGGTCAAATAAGTCTGAGTAATGCTCCACAGTATATCTTCCTCTTAGAGACTCATAATGTTTGTTAGAAAAATGAAAGATATAAGAAATGCTGTGGTAAAGAAGCCTATTTCACTTTAATCCAGCATTGCTCAAATCTATTTGAACCTGACAACATATTGCCTATATAGGCATCTCTTGGTATTTTTATTGGAATATCCATTAATTTTCCCCTTGAACTAGGATTCTATGATAAGAAATACATTTAAGGAAAAACTCTCTGATGCCCTAGTGTTTTTGCCTTTTGTAGTAAATTGTTTCTTAGCACATAAAATTACTGAGATGGTTACACATTTTCTAAAACAATTTATCTTTCTGAAAGGATTTGAACTCACTTTCAAGTGAATTTGATTTCTGCTGGTGGTAGTTTCAGTGTCTAGACCTGACACTGGTTTCCATCTATCCTGATTAAAAGTATAAGTGTCAGGAGCTAAAAATCCCCCAAACACACGTACACACACTTTTCATCACCATGGTACCCACAAGTACAAAGGGTCCTACCATGCACTAAAAGCATACAAACATCTAGATAATTCAACAAATCTCATGCATATTAGGTCTTTGACTAATGACAGCAAAACATTACAATGCATCATAATGATATATAATTAGATGTAATGATGAATAGTTTAAAAAATTTAAAACTACTATAGAAGAATTAAAGGGTTGAATGGTATCCTTTCCTTAGTCAGTTGGCAGTGGGTGTGGTAATGGGACAAGTATATGAACAAGTTAGAGAAACAGAAATCTTTAAAAAATTCAAAATCCTCAAATAGGTGGAAACCAAGGCCCAGAGCAGCTAAATAACTTGCCCAAGTCACACAGCAAGTAAGAGCAGAACCAGATTTCCAACCTGGGTCATCTAACTGTGGAGTTCATGCCCTTAATCATCACTTATTCGTTTTTGTTTAGTCCCTAGACGTGTCTGACTCTTTTGTGACTCCTTGGACTGTAGCCCACCAAGGCTCCTCTGTCCATGGGATTTCCCAGGCAAAAATACCGTAGTAGGTTACCATTTCCTTCTCCAGGGGCTCTTCCCAACCCAGGGATCAAACTTACATCTCCTGTATTAGCAGGTGGATTCTTTACCACTGAGCCAGGAGGGAAGCCCAATCATCACTTATACAAGCACTATAAAGCAGAGCACACTGGATCGTCATTATAGCCTCCCCGTATTTGGTAAAGCCCACTGATTCTTACTGCCACAGAGAGACACACAGATATGAGTGCCTTGAAGAGACTAGGTCTCTTTCTTGAAGAAAGAAAGGTCTCATGACTTTTGAAACCCCTAATATCTTAATGAATGTATCAGTATGCATCAGTGAATGGATGACTGAAATATAGGGTATTCCTTCATTACACACAAGGAAACTAAAGTCTGAAAAGCAAAGTACTGAAGATCACAGTGCTAGTTATACCAGGACCAGAGCTCTTGGGACTTCCCACGTGGCACCAGTGGTAAAGAGATGCAGAGATGCCAGTTTGATCTCTGGATTGGGATGATCCCCTGGAGGAGGAAATGGCAACCCACTCCAGTATTCTTGCCTGAAGAATGCCATGGACAGAGGAGCCTGGTGGGCAATAATCCACAGGGTCACAAACAGACAGGACTGAAGCAATTTAGCACCCGCCCACACATCAACACAGAGCTTTTGAATTCTGGCTCAAAGCCGTTTCCTCTGTGTTAGACAGTTTCTTTGCAACAGGAAATTGTTGCAACCTATGCCAAATCAGCTAGCATCTTCCCACACTACTGACAATGTCTCTCTTCTACAACCCCTGAAAAGGCTCCCCAGTTGCCAGAGAAAGGCATCATTTAGTGAATTTCAAGAATATGGAGAAGAGATGGGTATACTTCTCCTTGTCATACCTGCAAAGCCAAGGACAGTCAGCAGGGCCACATCCTGCCCTGGGAAGAAGGTACTTCTGTCCTTTAGAACCAGAGTGAGGTTGGCAGCCTTGAAATCACAGTTGGTCTCAGACAGCCTTAGTACACTGTTTGTAGTGGCTGCAGCCATGGTGGACAGCTGACAACTTAGGTCCTTGGCACTTCTGAGCATGTGAGCAGACTTTATGTAGTTTCTTAAGAATCGGGCAAGCAGGTGGAGATCACAAGTGCAGCTCCACTGGTTATCTAAACTCAGAAGGATTAACTGCTTCAGGGGGAGTAAAAACATCCGGCATATGTGCCAACTTATTTCGAGAAAGGTCTACTTTCTGTAGTTGAGGCAGGGGCCGGAAGGCATCTTTCCCAATAAAGGAAATAAAATTGTTAAGTAAATCCAGATGCCTGAGACTGTGGAGACGTGTGCCTCCAAAAGAACTGTCAGTCAGATTAGTAATCTGATTCCCATCCAGCTGGAGCCGGGTCAGGCCTCTGGTGTTTCGGAACCAAGACCCTTGCAGGGTGTGGAGGGCGTTGTGGCTGAGCGCCAGCACCTGCAGTCTGCGAAGCTTGCTGAAGGTGTGATCCGTGAGCGAAGAGCTGGATATTCGGTTGTGCCCCAGCAACAACGACCGCAACTTTGAAAGGCTGTGCAAGGCATCTTCCCGAACATCCTCGATGCCATTTCTGCTCAAAGAGAGCAAGGCGAGATTAAACAAGAGGGACAGATTTGTACTCTACAGTGGAGAGATATCCATCAGTGATGATTAAAACCCTCGTGGTCACAGGGCCTGCTGTGGGGAAGAAAAGCGCAGACTAAAAGCAAGTGCACACACATGGGAGGGGAGCACCGTGGAGAGCAGAGATAATCAATACCCTCTGAGCCATCTTATCACCTGGGTAAGAACAATAAACAAAATGAAAATGATCCTCTGATTTCTCAGTTTAAGGGGAAGGCAGCTCTTTATCAGAATGATGGATTTTTATATTCTTTGTTACCATGACATGTTTATTTGAGAAACTAAACCCATCTGTTCCTTTAGATGTCAAATTTAATTCATTGTTTGGGATTATCATCATGGATTTTTTTTTTTTTTTTTTTTTGAAAGTGGCTTCTCAGGTTTTTCTGTCTGTGAAGCTGTGTATCAACCTACTTCAGCCCTGCTGGCCCAAGACATTCAGTCAAGAGCTGAGCCTGTGTCTGAGTTCCTAACCAGTTTTCTGCAAGCAATGTATATTTACACTGTAAAGCCAATCATCTTTTTTCTCAAACATAAAGGTGTGGGTTGGGGGTGGGGAAGTGAGAAGGAGCGCTGGTTTCTGCTTTTTAGCTCCAGGCTAAAAGTCGGCAACTTGGTAAGGATCTATATTCTCTCCAGACAAGCCGAGGATCTGTCAGTGGGGTTCTCATTATAGTCTGGGCCATCCTGGCCTCCTGTCTAATATCTGTTCCCTCCAATGAAGTCCATCATGTGATGACAGGTGGTACTCAGGGCTTCCAACTGTTAAATCCCTTCACCATAATCACCCCAGAGCTATCACTGCTCTGTCATTAGAAATCAAAGCATTTTAACTCAATAAAGATGTATTATAATCAAGAGTTATTGTAACACATCTTTATCATGCTAAAATTGTTTTGACTGCCAATGACAGCATCATAAGGATGGAAGAGTCCATTGTCCCTGGGAGGTCTACAGGTGATATTAGAACAATCAGCCATGGGGGAAGCAAATCATAATTCCCTTATGAAATTCAGACTATAGCATTGAAACAAAGAGAGGAAAAAAGAATGTAAAACACAAAAGATTTCCACAGCACCTTCTTTTGGAAGAATTGCTCTCATTTCTGTAGCAGTAGCAAGTCTATGTCATGGGGTGTTGTTTGGGGGTGCTGTTTTTAGAATTTATTACTGATTATTTGAATTCTGTTAATTCTGGCCAGGCTGGCATTTTGTTCCTTTCCTCATTGTTTTTGATATGGATTGAGAGAGTTTTTTTTTTTTTTTTTTAAGGATCCTCAGTCCCCTAGAGATTTCTGATTCTGAGGGAGCAAGCTATTGTTTCTGTCAGTTACTTCTTGTCTAGGACCAGACAGGCTCCACTCACAAGTCATCCATTTACTTCTCTGTGTTTATGAAATCTAACTTCACAAATGTGGCATTCTGTAAATGCGAATGAAGATACAGAGGTGCAGTGATGTAGATGAGCAATATTTGTTTCTTACAGACATTAGCTATCTCTGATCCAAAAAAAAAAAAATGTAGTGAAGTTTATTTGAGCAGATGAGAATTTAGTGTTTTTAAAGTGTTTTCTGCACAGACTGGAAACAGTTTACCACCAACTAGCCTTGAAACTGTCTCTTCCTGTCAGGAAGAACAATGCCATTTTCCTCTTAATTCTCATGGAGTCATAGGATTTTGGAAATGAAAGAACTCATTTTCTTCTACTCCATCTTAGATTTGTTTCTGAAATTTTTCGATTGGCAGAGTTTATAGCTTGTTTATCTCTTCTTGGATATAAGGATGTAAATCACATTCTCCTCAAATTTGTTAATAAGGTATCTTATTAAATTGTTGACTTAAGCAAGCAATATGTAATGAATACAGGCAGTGTATCTTGTTAGCATTTCTACAGCTCATTTACCACCAATAAAAAAGACTACACTTTCAAAATTAGATGCACTTTGATAATAATCTGTTTTGCTGGTACATCACTTAATCTTACTAATGCTGAACAATTGCAGTTCAGGTTTCTGATTCATTGATATTCCTTTCACCCTGTGGTAGGTTTCAAATCTGCACAAAGTATGGACAAAATATAATTAAAGTGATCTGTTTTTTCATTTATTAAATAAGTGTGCAACTGACTGAAATGGTGGTATTCTTTTTGTGATAGCAAGATATCTCAATTGCCTCTAAAGATCTGAAAATAGTTTGGGTTGAGACCACCAGGAACTAACAGGAAAATAAAATAATATTATCAATATATAGTTACTAAAGAAGGCTTGCTCTTTAAAAATGTTTACCTCTTTCAGGCTGAGTCCAGAGATCAGTCAGTACAAAGAAGAGCATAATAATGAATTTTCCAAGTACACTGAACACTGATTTTTAGAGTGACCGGTTTTATTACCTACTATATAGGTTAACTGGTGACAGAAAGTTACATCTCTGGTGTACACCGCGCACGACGCAGGGTAGGCTGCCACCAGCCGCAGCATGATGGCAAAGAGTATGAGCCATCCACCTGAAAGGAAAGTAGAGGGCAATGCGTGTCATCATGTTGGCATTTATTATCCAAGGATTTCAGTACATTCAGTTCAGGAGGCATTTTGGTGATTTCTCCTTTCTAATGAGCAACGTGAGTTCTCATATGGTGCCAAATAAATGGCAAGAATCCTTAATTTGAATAGAATTTAAAGTGAACCATTATAAGTAACAAGGATGTATTGAACAGTGCAGAGAAATATAGCTATGATTTGTAATAACTTTATTTGTCAATTAATTTATTTAATTGAAGCCTAATTACTTTACAATTTTGTGGTAGTTTTTGCCATACATTGACATGAGTCAGCCACAGGTGTACATGTGTCCCTCATCCCAAAGCCCCTTCCACCTCCCTCCCCATCCCATCGCTCTGCTTGTCCCAGTGCACCGGCTTTGAGTGTCCTGTTTCACATCAAACTTGGACTGGTCATCTGTTTCACATCTGGCAATATACATGTTTCAATGCTATTCTCTCAAATCATCCTACCCTCGCCTTCTCCCACAGAGTTCAAAAGTCTCTTCTTTATATCTGTGTCTCTTTTGCTATCTTGCATATAGGGTCATCATTACCATCTATCTAAATTCCATATATATGCATTAATATGTTGTATTAGTGTTTTTCTTTCGGACTTACTTCACTCTGTATAATAGACTCCAGTTTCATCCACCTCATTAGAATGGATTCAAATGCATTCTTTTTAATAGCTGAGTAATATTCCATCATGTGTATGTACTGTGTAATAACTTTAAATGGAGTATAATCTTGGGCTTCCCAGGTGGATCTAGTGGTAAAGAACCTGCCTGCCAATTCAGGAGACATAAGAAACATGGGTTCAATCCCTGGGCTGGGAAAATCCCCTGGAGAAGGAAATGGAAACTCACTCCAGTACTCTTGCCTGGAGGATCCCCATGGATGGAGGAACCTGGTGTGCTATAGACCATGGGGTCACAAAGAGTTGGACATGACTGAAGTGACTGAGCACAAGTAGTTGCTTTACAACTCTGTACATGAAGTGAATCATCTATATGTATACATATATCCCTTCCATCTTGGCTCTCCCTCCCATTCCCATCCCACCCACCTAGGTCAGCACAGAGCACTCAGCTGAGCTCCCTGTGCTATACAGCAAGTTCCCACCAGCTATCTCTTTACACGTTAGTGTGTATCTACCAATGCCACTCTCATCCCACCCTTCCTTTCCCCCACTGTGCCCACCTGTCTGTTCCCTACGTCTGCATTTCTATCACTATCTTGTACCCTTAAAACTAATATAATATTGTAAGTCAACTGTGCTTCAATAAATACATATTCAATTCAGTTTAGTTCAGTCACTCAGTCATGTCCGACTCTTTGCAACTCCATGGACCACAGCACGCCAGGCCTCCCTGTCCATCACCAACTTGCGGAACTTACTCAAACTCATGTCCACTGAGTAGGTGATGCCATCCAACCATATGATCCTCTGTCTAACCATTCTCCTCCTGCCTTCAATCTTTCCCAGCATAAGTTCAGGTCAGTCACTCAGTTGTGTCCAGCTCTTTGCAACCGGATGAACTGCAGCACACCAGGCCTCCCTGTCATTCACCAACTCCTAGAGTCCACCCAAACCCATGTCCATCGAGTCGATGATGCCATACAACCATCTCATCCTCTGTCATCCCCTTTATCCTCCTGGCCTCAATCTTTCCTAGCATCAAGGTCTTTTCAAATGAGTCAGCTGGTCGCATCAGGTGGCCAAAGTATTGGAGTTTCAGCTTCAACATCAGTCCTTCCAATGAACACTCAGGACTGATCTCCTTTAGGGTGGACTGGCTGAAACTCCTTGCAACCTAAGGGACTCTCAAGAGTCTTCTCCAATATGACAGTTAAAAGCATCAATTCTTTGGTGCTCAGCTTTCTTTATAGTCGAACTCTCACATCCATACATGACAACTGGAAAAACCATAACCTTGACTAGAAGGACCTTTGTTGGTAAAATAATGTCTCTGCTTTTCAATATGCTTTCTAGGTTGGTCATAACTTTCCTCCCAAGGAGTAAACGACTTTTAATTTCATGGCTGCAATCACTATCTGCAGTGATTTTGGAGCCCCCAAAACAAAGTCAGCCACTGTTTCCATCGTTTCCCCATCTATTTGCCATGAAGTGATGGGGCTGGATGCCATGATCTTAGTTTTTTGAATGCTGAGCTTTAAGCCAACTTTTTCACCCTCCACTTTTAATTTCATCAAAGGCTCTTTAGTTGTTCTTCATTTTCTGCCATAAACTTGTGTCATCTGCGTATCTGAGGTCAGTGATATTTCTCCTGGAAATCTTGATTCCAGCTTGTACTTCATCCAGCCCAGAATTTCTCATAATGTACTCTATATATAAGTTAAATAAGCAGGGTGACAATATACAGCCTTGATGTAGTCCTTTTCCTATTTGGAACCAGTCTGTTGTTTCATGTCCAGCTCTGCTTCCTGAGCTGCATACAGATCTCTCAAGAGGCAGGTAAGGTCGTCTGGTGTTCCCATCATTTGAAGAATTTTCCACAGTTTGTTGTGATCCACACAGTCAAAGGCTTTGGCATACTCCATAAAGCAGAAATAGATGAGTTTCTGTTGCTTTTTCGATGATCCAGTGGATGTAGGCAATTTGATCTCTGGTTCCTCTGCCTTTTCTCAAATGAGCTTGAACATCTGGAAGTTCATGGTTCACGTATTGTTGAAGCCTGGCTTGAAACTTTACTAGTGTGTGGGATGAGTGCAACTGTGTGGTAGTTTGAACATTTTTTGGCATTGCCTTTCTTTGGGACTGGAATCAAACTGACCTTTTCCAGTCCTGTGGCCACTGCTGAGTTGTCCAAATTTACTGGCATATTGAATGTAGCACTTTCACAGCATCCTTTTTAGGATTTAAAATAGCTCAACTGGAATTCCATCACCTCCACTAGCTTTGTTCGTAGTGATGCTTCCTAAGGCCCACTTGATTTCACATTCCAGGATGTCTGGCTCTAGGTCAGTGATCACACCATCGTGATTATCTGGGTCATGAAGATCTCTTTTGTACAGTTCTTCTGTGTATTCTTACCACCTCTTCTTAATATTATCTGCTTCTGTTGGGTCCCTACCATTTCTGTCCTTTATTGAGCACATCTTTGCATGAAATGTTCCCTTGGTATCTCTAATTTTCTTGTAGAGATCTCTAGTCTTTCCCATTCTATTGTTTTCCTATATTTCTTTACATTGATCACTGAGGAAGGCTTTCTTATCTCTCCTTGCTATTCTTTGGAACTTTGCATTCAAATGGGTATATTTTTCCTTTTCTCCTTTGCTTTTCACTTTTCTTTTCTCAGCTATTTGTAAGTCCTTCTCAGACAGCCATTTTGCTTTTTGCATTTCTTTTCTTGATCCCATGGTCCTGTACAATGTCACAAACCTCCATCCATAGTTCATCAGGCACTGTATCTATCAGATATAGTCCCTTAAATCTATTTCTCATTTCCACTGTTTAATCATAATGGATTTTGGATTTTATTTAGGTTTTATGTGAATGGTCTAATGATTTTCCCTACTTTCTTCAATTTAAGTCTGAATTTGGCAATAAGGATTTCATGTTCTGAGCCACCCTCAGCTCCTGGTCTTGTTTTTGCTGACTGTATAGAGTCCATCTTTGGCTGCACAGAATATAATCAGTCTGATTTTGTTGTTGGCCAACTTGTGATATCGATATGTAGAGTTTTATCTTATGTTGTTAGGGGTGTTTGCTAATTCTCACAATAAACAAACAAACAGAACTGTTAAAGCATTTGACCATAAATTCAGAGAACTCATATCTAAGGCACACCCATTAGTACAGATTATTAAAAGATTAAGTTACTTGATAGTTTGTTGAGATTTTGTAAATACATTCAGTTCAATTCAGTTCAGTTCAGTTCATTCACTCAGTTGTGCTGACTCTTTGCGACCCCATATGCCAGGCCTTCCTGTCCATCACCGACTCCCGGAGTTCACTCAGATTCTCATCCATCGAATCAGTGATGCCATCCAGCCATCTCATCCTCTGTCGTCCCCTTCTTCTCCTGCTCCCAATCCCTCCCAGTATCAAAGTCTTTTCCAATGAGTCAACTCTTTTGCATGAGATGGCCAAAATACTAGAGTTTCAGCTTTAGCATCATTCCTTCCAAAGAAATCCCAGGGTTGATCTCCTTCACCTGATTTAATTCTTTTAATTTGACAACTCAATTTGAGGACAAGAAAACTGAAGCTCAGAATTGTTAATAAACCATCCAAGGTCACAGAGCCATTATATATTTAACATCGGAAGTCTTTTCATTCTAAATCCAGTGTTCTTTCTAGTATGTAGAAGCTAATCTTAGGCATTGAATCTTACGTAATTACAACTAAACTATTCTTTATAGCTATAGATGCCACAAATAAAGAGAGAGAATGAAGGAGCATTAAGATCACAAGCTCCACCTACCTTTGAATTCAGTTCTCCTATTTATTGACTATACTATCTTAAATAAATTATTTTTCTAATTTTTTTCCTTTACATGTTTAAAATAGAAATAATAAATGCTAACAAACATTACAGAGTTTTATGAGTTTGATAAAATGTTAAGTGTCTAGTATCATTTGTTGTTGTTCAGTTGCTCAGTCGTGTCAGACTCTGCGACCCCATGGCCTGCAGCATGCAGACTTCCCTGTCCTTCACCATCTCCCAGAGCTTGCTCAAACTCATGTCCATTGAGTTGGTGATGCCATCCAACCATCTTGTCCTCTGTTGTCCCCTTCTCCTACCTTCAATCTTTCCCAGCATCAGGGTCTTTTCCAATAAGTCAGCTCTTCACATCAAGTGGCCAATGTATTGGAGCTTCAGCATCAGTCCTTCAAACAAATATTCAGGGTTGATTTCCTTTAAGATTAACTGCTTTGATCTCCTTGCCATCCAAACGACTCTCAAGAGTCTTCTCCAACACCACAGTTTGAAAGCATCAAGTCTTCAGTGCTCAGCCTTCTTTGTGGTCTAACTCTCACATCCATACAAGACTTCTGGAAAAATCATAGCTTTGACTATATAGATCTTTGTCAGCAAAGTAATGTCTCCGCTTTTCAATATGCTATCTAGGCTTGTCATAGTTTTTCTTCCAAGAAGCAAGGATCTTTTAATTTCATGGCTACAGTCAACATCTGCAGTGATTTTTGAAGCCCAAGAAAATAAAGTCTGTCACTATTTCCATTGTTTCCCCATCTATTTGCCATGAAGTGATACCATATTTTACCATTATTGTGATACTTTTTAGTCCTCCAAAGAGTACATCATTTGGATTTAATGGTCAAGAAAAAGCCATTCCTGCCTGGTTAAAATATAAAAAGTAAAGGAAATGATAATAAAAATCCTCTCCCATGCAAAAGATAGTTTGAAAATAAAATTTAAAACAAGTAATTCCATCATACTTACAAATATTTAATGAATACCTTCTGTTCACCAGCCACTCCTCAAGGCAGTAGAGATAGAATAATAAGTGATAAACTCCGAGCCTCACTGGACAGTCCCAAGTAGCTCTAGTGGTAAAGAACCTGTCTACCAATGTAGGAGATGCAAGAGATGCAGGTTCGATCCCTGGGTCAGGAAGATGCCCTGGAGAAGGAAATGGCAACCCACTCCAGTATTGCTAGGAAGGGATATAAGCAACAGACAAAAAGTATGCAATATGTATTAAGTCATCTAATGGTAAGTTTTATGGAATAAAGGACTATAATGGTAGATAAGAAAAAAAATTTTTTTGAAAAAGACCTGGAAAAGGTGATAGCTCTGGTCTGTCCAGGTGGAAAGAGTGAAAAAGCCAAAATCCCTGAAGGCATGGTATGCTCTTTTCTCAGGAGGTCAACGTGATCTGGTGGACAAGAAGAAGAGGAGGCCAGGAAGTAGCAGGGGCAGGTTGTGCATGTCTTAGAGAGGAAAGCAAGGACTTTCTTTTTTTTTTTTTTTTTAATCAATATAAAATGAGAGTAACTGGAAGCTTTTTGAGTGTCATTACTTCATTTCTAGTATATTTTTAAAATGATGATTTGGCTACCGTGTTGTTTACTACAGCTTTGTAATAATGTTTTATATCAGGGAGCATGATACCTTTAGCTGTATTCTTTAGATTGCTTTGGCTTTCAGAGTCTTTTGTGCTTTCATAACAATTTTAAGATTGTTTGCTCTATTTCTGTGAAAAATGTCATTGTAATTTTAATGGGGATTGCATTGCATCTGTACATTGCCTTAAGTAGTATGGATATTTCAACATTATTAATTCTTCCTCTCCATGAGCATAGAACATCTTTCCATTTATTTCTGTCTTCCATTTCTTTCTTCAGTATTGTATTTCAGTGTACAGGTCTTTCACCTCCTTGGTTAAATATACTCCTAGGTATTTCATTCTTTTTGATGTAATTATAAAGGAGATAATTTTCTTTATTTCTCTTTCTGATAGCTTGTTAATAGCATAAAAGGCAAAACAAGATTTTATATATTGATTTTTATATCCTGCAACTTTACTGCATTTGTTTATTAGTTCTAAGAGTTTTTTGGTGGAGTCTTTAGGGTTTTCTACATCAAGTCATCCACATATAGTGAGTTGTACTTACTTTCTCCTTTCCAAGTAGGATGCCTTTTATTTCTTTTTCTTGACTAATGGATATGACTAGAACTTTTGATACTATATTGATAAGAGTGGGCATCCTTGTCTTATTCCTAATCTTAAAAGGAAAATCTTTCAATATTTCACTATTGAGTATGATGGTAGCTTTGGATTGGCTACCATGTTGAGAACACATTTTTTTTAATAGGCAGAGATTAGAAGCAGCAAAAGCAGCTAGAATGAAATTATAATAATACTAGCAAAAGATGATAGTAAGAATAAGAGGTAGTCAGGTTCTGTATAATTCTTTTTATTATCATGATGCAATTTAATGTAACAAATTTAAAGTCATCTAAGCTATCTGTTGACTTTAAATTTGTTACATTAAATTGCATCATGATAATAAAGTGCAATGGAACATGCTAGGTATACAGGAGTAAACAGACCTTTGCTTACCTTCAAATCATGTTTCAGCTAGTGATATAGACATGTAAATATCCAGTTTAAACACAAGAAAGACTGTTAAAAATCTAAATGAAAATGAAAAATCTAAGTGAAAGATATACGCATTTAAATGCAAAGTTCTAAAGAACAGCAAGGAGAGATAAGAACGCCTTCTTCAGTGATTAGTGCAAAGAAATAGAAGAAAACAATAGAATGGGAAAGACAAGAGATATCTTCAAGAAAATTAGAGATACCAAGGGAACAATTTATGCAAACAAGGGCATGAATGTTGTCTGTTAGGACCTAACAGAAGCAAGAGATATTAAGAAGAGGTGGCAAGAATACACAGAAGAACCATACAAAAAAGATCTTCATGACCCAGACAACCACAGTGGTGTGATCACTCACTCTTAGAGCCAGACATCCTGGAATGTGAAGTCAAGCGAGCCTTAGGAAGCATCACTAGGAACAAAGCAAGTGCAGATGATGAAATTCCAGTTGAGCTATTTCAAATCCTAAAAGATGATACTGTGAAAGTGCTACACTCAATATGCCAGCAAATTTGGAAAGCTCAGCATTGGCCACAGGACTGGTAAAGGTCAGTTTTCAGAGTACATCCAATCCCAAAGAAAAGCAATGCCAAAGAAGGGCAATGCCAAAGAATGCTCAAACTACCACACGCTAGCAAAGTAATGCTCAAAGTTCTCCAAGCCAGGCTTCAACAGTACACGAACTGTGAACGTCCAGATGTTCAAGCTGGTTTTAGAAAAGGCAGAGGAACCAGAGATCAAATTGCCAACATCCACTGGATCACCGAAAAAGTAAGACAATTCTAAAAAAACATTTATTTCTGCTTTATTGACTACTTCATGCCTTTGACTGTGTTGGTCACAACAAACTGTGAGAAATTCTTCAAGAGATGGGAACACTAGACCACCTGAGCTGCCTTCTGAGAAATCTGTATTGTTCAAGTAGCAGCACTTAGAATTGGACATAGAACAACAGACTGTCAAGGCTGTATATTGTCACCCTGCTTATTTAACTTATATGCAGAGTAAATCATGAGAAATGCTGGGCTGGATGAAGCACAAGCTGGAATCAAGATTTCCAAGAAAAATATCAGTAACCTCAGATATGCATGTGACACCACCCTTATGGCAGAAAGTAAAGAAGAACCAAAGAGCCTCTTGATGAAAGTGAAAGAGGAGAGTGAAAATGTTGGCTTAAAGCTCAACATTCAGAAAATGAAGATCATGGCATCCCATCACTTCATGGCAAATAGACGGGGAAACAGTGAAACACTTTATCTTGGGGGACTCAAAAATCACTGCAAATGGTGACTGCAGCCATGAAATTAAAAGATGCTTGTTCCTTGGAAGAAAAGTTATGACCAACCTAGACAGCAAGTTAAAAAGCAGAGATATTACTTTGCCAACAAAGGTCCATCTAGTCAAAGCTATGGTTTTCCAGTAGTCATGTATGGATGTGAGAGTTGGACTATAAAGAAAGCTGAGCCCCAAAGAATTGAAGCTTTTGAACTGTGGTATTGGAGAAGACTCTTGAGAGTCCCTGGACTGCAAGGAGATCCAACCAGTCCATCCTAAAAGAAATCAGTCTTGAATATTCATTGGAAAGACTCATGCTGAAGCTAAATCTCCAATACTTTGGCTACTTGATGCAAAGAACTGACTCGTTGGAAAAGACCATGATGCTGGGAAAGATTGAAGGCAGGAGGAGAATGGGACAACAGAGGATGAGATGGTTGGATGACATCACTGACTCTAAGGACATGAATTTGAGTAAGCTCCAGGTGTTGGTTATGGACAGGGAAAACTGGAGTGCTGCAGTCCCATGGGGTCACATATAGTCAGACACAACTGAGCAACTGAATTGACTGAACTGAAGTGAAAGTGAAAATTTATTTTGTGAAATCCTTGGATACTTTCAAAAAGATGTATCTTGTAAGTTGGACTTAAAAGAGGGCAAAGGGTTTCCACAAGCAGAGAATAAGAGTTAAACAATTCTAGACTGAAAAAAATAGAACAATGTTCTGCACTGAGCAGAAGATCTAAGTTCCCTTCTTTTAGTCTCCCTGGACTGCTTAAGAGTCTGCCCTATGCATATGTGTTTCAGAGGTCAGCCGGAGAATTAGGCAGAGTCTATATACAAATGGGCTTCCCAGGTAGCCATAGTGGTATAGAACCCACCTGCCAGTGCAAGAGACTTAAGAGGCAGGGTTTCAATCCCTGGGTAGGAAAGATCCCCTGGAGAAGGTCATAGCAACACACTCCAGTATTCTTGCCTGGAGAATCCCATGAACAAATGGAGCCTGGCATGCTACAGCCCATGGGGTTGCAAAGAGTTGGACACATCTGAAGAGACATGCAAATCCAAATAATGGGGCTCCCTCTCCCAGACCCTTTTCTTCCAGGATTCCCCTTCATTTTTAGTGCTAATGTTTAATAAAGAGGATTTTAGGTTGCCCCCTCAATGTTCCTGCCCCCTGGTATACATGCCAGGAATAGCTCCCTTCATTTGAGTGTGAGCAGAATCTATGCATATGATGAGCAATTAAGCACATAATTATGTTTTCTAATATGGCAAAACAAAGATTATCCTGTGATGGTGTGCCCTACTCAAATGACCCCTTTCAGTCAGTTCAGTTCAGTTCAGTCGCTCAGTCGTATCCGACTCTTTGCGACCCCATGAACCACAGCACACCAGGCCTCCCTGTCCATCACCATCTCCCGGAGTTCACTCAAACTCAAACTCACTTTTAAAAGCAAAGAATTTTTTTTCAGTTGGTTAAAGGGGGCGAAGTTTACAGACATGTCCTTGCTTGTCAGAAAGAAAGCAAATGGATATGTTGTGCACTGCTTATAGGGCTGTGTGGCAGGGAGCTGTGGGCATCCTCTGGAAGCTGGCAGTCACTGCTGAACAACAGCTGGCAAGAAAATAAGGACCTGAGTCATACAACCAGAAGGAAATGAGTTCTTCCTGTACCAGCAAGCTGAGAGGAGACTCAGATGATATTCACGGAGTGCACTGATGCCATAACTTTAACCTGTTGAGGCCCCGAGCAAAGGACCCAGTTAACCTGTACTAAACTCTGACCCACAGAAACTGTGAGCTAATAAATTGGCATTATTTTAAACCATGGCATTTTTTGATGATTTGTTAGACAACTTTATGTGTGCTCAGTTGTTTCCAAATTTGTGCAACACCATGGACTGTAACCTGCCAAGCTCCTCTGACAATGGGATTTTTCAGGCAAGAATACTGGAGGGGGTTTGCCATTTCCTGCTCAGGGGATCTTCCAAACCCAGGGTTCACTTTCATCTCCTGTGTCCCCTGCATTGGCAGGCAGATTCTTTTACCACTGAGCCACCTGTGAAGTGATGCAAAAAACAGAAGGAAGAATTATCCTGAGAGCAATGTCCTTGAGTAGATGAGCAGGGATAAGATCTAGCTCACAGTGAAGGAACTGCCCTCAGATAGTATCGGGCAAAGTTCATCTATAGAAACGGAAGTGAAGGCAGACTATGTGAGTTTCAACACAGGCAGGTGGTTGAAATAGTAGTAGGAGCTAAAGGTTTGAGGAAAGAGGAGAAGGTGCAAAATAGCCACCTAGAGTCTGAAAAAGTGAGCTAGGAATATGAAATAGGCTCTCTGAGCAGTACTAAGGTCCACTTCAGATTAGAGCGTCATAATTTTGAAATAAGACCTGTCAGGATGATTTAATCAAGACTAGGATTTTTCCAATTGTGTACAATTATACAATAGGGCAAGGGAGTTGAGGCTGTATGGAAGGGAGTGGTTATGATTGCCAGTGAAATCCAAGCTTAATCAGGGAGGAAATGCGGTGACCCTGTGACAGTGAAAAGATGGTAACAGGAACAGAAAGTAGGGAAGACAGATTAGATGATAGAAGATAGAGCAACATTGGCAAGAATAAGGCTTTTAAAGCTGAGTAGTACACACACACACACACACAATACACACACACACACACACACACACACATATACATACATGGATGTTGGTTTATTGCACTGTTTTCTTCTGCTTTAGGGTATATTCGAAAATCATCACAATAAAAGCAGGGTTTCCTTAAGTGGTGAGATGGTTTATATGGTCAAATATGTTGGGGTCAGAGTTCTGGAAGAAGTGAGCTAGATAGGAAGGAGACAGCCCTGGGAGTGATCGGATGGGAAGTGTGAGGTGGACTAGCTCAGAGAAGTTACAAGCATTGCTAGTAATAGTCTAGGGTATGAATGACCAGTGAGCTGATTAACTAAGGGAAGGTAGAGGATAAGATGAGCAAAGAAGAGGAGACAAGGGAACCCAGAAGTCAGGGGTCACCTTTGTGATTACCTGCTTGGATAATAAAAACACTGAGAGTCATGTTAGAGAACAGGGCAGTGAGCCGGATGCAAAGTCTTTGACCAAAGGAGAGCAGCTCTGTGGAAAAGCTTGACAAACTGGTGGCTTTTCAAGGAGAAACCATTCGGAATTTGCAAAGTCCGTGGGAAAGACACGGACCCTTGCTTACCTCACTATCACTGCACACTCCTGGAGGTACAGGAGCATGTAAGAGAAAACAGCTTCCTCCTGGAGAGCTCTGGGGTATGCAGTGTCCTCAGGGGAGGGCTAGATATTAAGGGAGAAATTGTTCTACTAAGAATCTAAATTAGTTGGTTACAGCACCTGAATGTTAAATTGGGCTATCCACCTCCTGGCAGTGAAAGTTTCATAAAGGGAGAAATGATAGGTTATGTAGTCCTTAGGACCTGACAAAAGGAGGCATATAATTTCTTCAAAAGAGACCGAAATTTTCTAAAATCCAAAGAATTTTTTCCCTAGATCTATACTTGCTTATATATATCCCTAGCAACTAGAACAAAGCTTGCAGTATAATCAGAATACAAGAACTGTTTACTTAACCAAACTCATCTGACAGGAAGATTCATAGTAGACAATACCTTTAATGACAGTTTTTGAAGATAAAAAGCTTATCTTAACCTCTAAAGTAGGGCATAGTCGTGGGGTTGCTATTGATCATAGTTTTGAATCTGAGGTGCTATTTTCAAAAGTGAACCTAATTATAAAATTAGCTGTAGCAGTCTTTTCCTTACAGACACATTGTACAGTGTATTATAAGGCACAGAGATAGTTAATAATTTTTAGTATTCACTTTTATTCTTTCATTTTGAAGAGGAAAACCTGCCATTTAAAAGCGTGCAAAGCTAATTAAAGCTTTTCCACTATTTCATTATCTGAATGTAGTTGCAAATGCTGACTTGAAACTCTTATCAGAGAGAGACTCAACATTCCTCCCTGAACAGCAAATGAACATTCAATTAACACTTCAATACAAGTGTATTTTAAATAAAAATATACTTGATGGTTAATCTCATTCTTTATATATGCAAATACTAAATTTTAAAAGCCAAAGAGAGCTGCCTCCCTTTTATTCTCTGGGGGAAAAAAAGTCTTTTCTTTATTTACAGGGAAGACCTGAATTTTCTGAAGTTGTTACCAAGTTAGAAGAGTGTCTCTGCAACATCGAGGTAAGAAGTTTACCTTCTGAAATATGTCCATTAAAAAGGCTTGGATACACAGAGTTCTTGGGGGATGGACGTTGCTGGTACTTATGGAAAGAATATAAGTGTGAGTGTCCATAACTCCATTCATATTTTTACCCTGTCACTTAAGTTCTAATAACTGCATCTATAGGGACAAAGGCAAATTCAGACTGAATTTGGGCTCTTCCAAGAAATGATCAGGCAAGCAAATGCACATGGGTATGCATAATTTTAAAAATTGATAAGTAAAAGTTTTAAAATATAACAAATATGTTAGAAGCTTATTTAAATCAAATTTTTCTATACAAAAATTCTTGCATACAATGAAATGTAAGCTAAAACATTAAGCCATTGTCCATTTATGTTCAGTAAGAACGGAAAAAAATGGTTACTAAAATTAGCACGTAAGTTAATCGGGTGGCTTTGCTTGTGTACCACACATATGTTGCATAAAGTGATATGTGTTGGTAATGAGGCTAATGGAATTTTCTTTCCTTAATATTAAGGAGCTATTTGCTTTAATTTTCTCTATAATTGCCTTAATCTTCTATACACCTGTTCAGGAGATAGCATTTGAAAATAGGCAAGGGAACTGGAACATGAGCACTAACTCAAAAATGATAATATATTCCCCAGTGCAAGTAAGTGCTACAAGAGAGGAAGATGGACATTACACATACAGGCTCCTGTATAAATGAGTGTATGAAGGATAGGGGCAAAAATGGACAAAGACAGCATCAACCTGAGGTTGCACAACTAAATCCCAGAGTGAAACCATCCAAGAAAAATTTTCTTTTTAAAAATTTTAGCCAAGAGTGATCGGAATGCGATATTTATAGAAGTGTCCCAGGTCTGCAATTACAGCCTGCAGGGAGTGGCTCTATCTCATGACTTTTTACTGGGATTTATAAAGAGGAGGTTTTTCCTATGGAATGAAACTTTGGTCTTAGACATAAAGCTTCCTTTCCCTTCTCTTCAATCCTGAAACATACAAAGTAGAGAGAAGTAAAGGCATATTTGGTAGGGCCACAGTAGCCCCTACAAACAAGAGCATCTACCAGAGGCCTGGGATGTTGAGAAGCACTTTTAAGGCTTCAGTTTCAAGTATCCTCTCACTTTGAACCTTTGTGTTTGACAGAGCAAAGTTGTGCCAAGCATGGGATATATCCAGTTAGATTAGAGAGTGAATTCCAGAAACAGAGATAATGGTAGGATGTACCAAACTGACCAAGCCTCTTAGCACAGCCTCCCATAGTAGAGAAGATGAGTAACTACAGGCTATATGCAAAGAGAAGTTGCTGGAGTGGGTTGCACTAAATAACAGACTAGGATCGTCTTTAAGGGATTTAACTTGTGGAGTTCCATAAGGCTCCGTTCTCTCTACTCTTCGACTTTTGGTCAGTGGTTTAGATCTTGGTCAAGAAGTCTCTCTGCTCATCACAGTTGCAGATATAATAAAGTTGAGACAGAACAAATATTTGAAAGCAGGATTATAGAGTATTTTGGAAGACAAAGTAGTAGGACATATCTAACAAGAATAAGTTTAACAGGAATAAATATAAGTATTAGAGTCAAGGAAACAACAGTAGAAGAATCAAACAATGGAGATAATGGTTTTGGCGCACCATGAAGATTGGGGGATAATAAGCCTTGGGGGAGTTAGAATATGAAATATCTGTCTTACATCAGAGTAAAGAATGTGATCATTCCTCTGTCTTCTGAGATGGCCAAACAAAATAGTACCCAACATATATCCTTATAATGGAGGAGGAAATGGCAACCCACTCCAGTATTTCTTGCTGGGATAATGCCATGGACGGAGGAGCCTGGCATGCTACAATCCATGGTGTCACAAAGGGTTGGACATAGCTGAGTCACTGAGCACATATTCTTAGAAAAGGATTATTTAAAACTGGAACACAAAATTTAAGGAATAGAAATTAGAATGGTGAATGGATCAACAACCAGTTAGAGGAATCAAGAATGCTTATCCTGGAGAAGGCAAAATTAGGATGAGTCAACAGCTGTTTATAAACATCTGAGGAACTATCATATAGGAAAGGGATTGCCCTAGTTCTCTGTGGGCTAACAGAGGGAAATGAAGTCCAGTAGTAGATGTGGTTAATTATGAGGAAGAAACTTTCCAAAGGTCAGAGCCATCCTAAGGTAAATGAATGGATCTGGATGTAGTAGATTCCCCATCTGACTGTGTAAGGATGAAAAGGATGAGACTGAATCATTGGAAAGTCTGAAGGTTCATTTCAACATTGCATGATTCTTTACTGAGAAATGTCTTGTCTACTTGAAGAGCCTAAGATTTACATATATTATTTTTTAAATAAAAATCTACTGTCTCATGAATTATTATATCAAAGAATTAATGTTCTTCTCTGATAGCTCTGTTGGTAAAGGATCTACAGCAGTGCAGGAGACCTGGGTTCAATCCCTAGAACAGGAAGATCCCCTAGAGAAGAAAATGGCAACCCACTCCAGTATTCTTGCCTGGAAAATTCATGGACTGAGGAGCCTGGTGGGCTACAGTCCAGGGGGTAGCAAGAATTGGACATGACTTTGCGACTAAATCACAGCCACAGAGTGCATAAACAGCAAGTTTATTTTAAAAATTCAGGAAAACTATTATCTTATTTTTTGTTTTTGTCATTTTCTTCCCTCACACTCTTCTATTTTCTAACTGTACTTCAGTTCAGTTCAGTTCAGTTGCTCAGTCGTGTCTGACTGCAACTCCATGAATCGCAGCATGCCAGGCTTCCCAGAGTTCACACCAACTCCCGGAGTTCACCCAGACTCATCTGCATCAAGTCGGTGATGCCATCCAGCCATCTCATCCTCTGTCGTCTCCTTCTCCTCCTGCTCCTAACCCCTCCCAGCATCAGGGTCTTTTCCAATGAGTCAGCTCTTCGCATGAGGTGGCCAAAGTACTGGAGTTTTAGCCTCAGCATCAGTCCTTCCAATGAACACCCAGGGATGATCTCCTTTAGAATTGACTGGTTAGATCTCCTTTCAGTCCTAGGAATTCTCAAGAGTCTTCTCCAACACCACAGTTCAAAAGCATCAATTCTTCAGGGCTCAGCTTTCTTCATAGTACAACTCTCACATCCATACATGACCACTGGAAAAACCATAGCCTTGACTAGACGGACCTTTTCTGCAAAGTAATATCTCTGCTTTTTAATGTGCTATCTAGGTCGGTCATAACTTTCCTTTCAAGGAGTAAGCATCTTTTAATTTCATGGCTGCAGTCACCATCTGCAGTGATTGTGGAGCCCAAAAATAAATTCTGACACTGTTTCCACTGTTTCCCCATCTATTTCCCATGAAGTGATGGGACCGGATGCCATGATCTTCATTTTCTGAATGTTGAGCTTTAAGGCAACTTTTTCACTCTCCACTTTCACTTTTATTAAGAGGCTTTTTAGTTCCTTTTCACTTCCTGCCATAAGGGTGGTGTCATCTGCATATCTGAGGTTATTGATATTTCTCCCAGCAATCTTGATTCCAGCTTGTGTTTCTTCCAGCCCAGCGTTTCTCATGATGTACTCTGCATGTAAGTTAAATAAGCAGGATGACAATATACAGCCTTGACGTACTCCTTTTCCTATTTGGAACCAGTCTGTTGTTCCATGTCCAGTTCTAACTCTTGCTTCCTGGCCTGCATACAGATTTCTCAAGAGGCAGGTCAGGTGGTCTGGTATTCCCATCTCTTTCAGAATTTTCCACAGTTTGTTGTGATCCACACAGTCAAAAGGTTTGGGCACAGTTAATAAAGCAGAAATAGATGTTTTTCTGAAACTCTCTTGTTTTTTCGATGATCCAGCGGATGTTGGCAATTTGACCTCTGGTTCCTCTGCCTTTTCTAAAACCACCTTGAACATGTGAAAGTTCACAGTTCACTTAGCTATGTGTAATTATTTTTAAAAAACTCTCTACAGTAACTCTATTTAGTCCTCATCCTTGCTGGACATTAAAGCATCCTTCATTTTATGAAATGGATATATCCTTAGAAAAGTATGTAAATTCAGTTCATGTAAAGGGAATCATTTCATATAAAAAGGAATAATCATAAGTTCCAATTTTAAGGAACTCTGCCACAAATCTTATCACTATAGTAAAAATGTAGAGAATCTTTTAACCATTAAATAATGATGTTCTATCTGTTTTATGAATCTGACTTTAGCCTACTGTGTTTTGAGAAAGAAAAGCATAAGTTTTATGGGTCAGTTCTCAGCATATAACTGGGCCAAAAAAGTAAATTAAGCTAGTCAAGTGTTGCCATCAGAAGCTGAAAGGAAAGGCCTGAACAAGCTGAGCTGAATAGAAATTAAAATATGAGAAATCCTAGAATAGAAAGCTAAAATAAATCTACATTTTATAATACTATGCCTTTAAGCCTGTTGGATTTATTAAATGATTGAAATGGCCCCTCCTTCATTCAGCTGATGTCTCCTGCTTCAAGTAACAGCAGCGGGTCTCTCTCCCCTTCCTCTTCTTCTGATTGTCTGGTGAGCCGCGGAGGACCTGGCCGGAGCCACGTGGCAGCTCTGCGCAGTCGTTTTGAACTGGAATATGCTCTAAACGCAAGGTCCTATGCCGCCTGGTCGCAAAGGTATGTGGTAATCTAAGCAACAGTTACACAGTCAAGTCAGATTCCAGGGTCTTCCCAACGTAGTCGCTTGACTTGATGAATCTGCAGGGGATTTACCACCCCTGCGGCAGAGTTCAAAAGGTGAGTTTTGAGCCTGTTTTCTTCTAATATTTTGACCAAAATATAGAAATGTTGTTGTCTATTAGTTTAGGTTCTCTAAGCTTTAATTCATTGCCGAAGCAAGAATTGTCTAGCTACAGCAGCACAAGGAATCTGTTGAAAGTATTCTGAGCGTTTCTTATGGAATTCAAGGAAGAATTTCTGTGTGGGAATCAGGAAATAGCTCTGAAAATCTGAGCACCAAAATTTCAGTGTTCTGAGAATTACCATATAACCCAGCAATTCCACCCTTAGATATATTCCAAAAAGAACTGAAAACAAATACCTGTATTCAAATGTTTATAGCAGCACTATTCGCAATAGCCAAAAGAAAAAAAAGAAAAAAACACCTAACACAAATATCCTTCAACAGAAGGATAGATTTTAAAAAGTGGTATCGGTATCCATGCACTAGAACAGTACTCAGTCTTAACAAGGATGGTGTAGTGATGCATATACTGCAGCATGGAGGAACTCTGAAAACATGCTAAATAAAGTAAAGGGACAAAGATCCTATATTGTGTGACTGTATTTATATGAATATCCAAAGTAAAGTGTATTTAGGAGGCTAGAGCAAGATACCATAGATTGGATGGTTTAAACAGCAGAAATTTATTTTCTTACCATGGAGGCTAGAAATCTAAGACAAGGGTTCCAGCATGGTTGGGTTCCAATGGGACTTAGAGTTGGCCATTTTCCTAGCTTACAGACGGTTGCCTTCTCACCTCACTCTCATGTGGCAGAGAGAGCTCTGGAGTCTTTTTATCTTTTTATAAGGGCATCTTCTGTCAGATAAAGGCTTCATTCTTTTGACTTCATTTCACCCTATTCACCTCTGTAAAGGTCCTATTTCAAATACAGTCACATGAGGCTTCAACATATGAAATTGGAGGGAGGGAGAATAGAAACGAAAATATTGGTGGTTGCCAAGACCTGGGTAGAGAAGGAGAAAATCAGGAAACAGTGCTTACTGGATACAGGGTTCTATCTGAGGACAGTCAAAATATTTTGGAATTAGATAGAGGTGGTGGTTGCAAAATACTGTGAATGTACTAAATGCCCCTGACTTGTTCACTTTAAAGTGGCTAATTTTATGTTATGTGAACTTCACCTCAATGAAAGAAAAAAGCCACAAATAAGTTTAAGCAAAAGGGCAAGTCAGAAAAAGAGGAAAGATAAGTTCAGCCTTCTTCCACAACAAACTGCCATTTACATGCTCCAGTCCCCACTAGACAGTCTCCTGTATCCTCTGGCATTCCTTGGGCAAGTCACAGGGCTGAGTCTGACATTGATAGGGAGAAAAAATATACTCACTGTCTAGTGAGAGGTCCTACAAAGTCATATGGCAAAGGATATAAACACAAAAAGCAGAATGATAAGTACAGTCCACCATGAGAGAAAATATGATTGGTCCCTTTGGGTCATATGACCACCTCTAGTCTAAACAAATGTTGTTGGAATGGAGATGGGGGTCATTTTTCATTCTGTAAACGTGGTTGACAATGACCTGACTGGGATAGGGACCAATAAAGCAGTTACAGTGAGCTGGATAGATACCTTTCAAAGTGTATACTGCAGCCTATGGACAATCAGAAAAGGCTAGCTTAAAATCTCTGTCCATCTACACACACCCAAGAGCATTTGCACATAAGCCATTACACACGTGCACTTACACACACATATGCACATCCACACATTCTGTCAAAATTTTTATCCTGAAGGTGGAGAAAGATTATCTAGCAAGGGTCTTGTACCCTCCACAAATTGCTACTATTGCCTTTCTAGCCATAGTTATTACATTCCTGGTTTGACAAAAGTGTTGCAGCTACAGCTCTGAAGAGGTGGGAACCTTAATCATTTAATCTATGGAATGTCATGAAATTAAGTATCAGGAGGTCTGATTGATAACAAGGCAAACTGGACACAATTCTTTATTGGATTCTAGTCTCACATCATTTCATAAGGAGCTCATAGGCCAATATTAGATTAGGTTGAGTCCCAGCATCATCTTCTAGTTCCATCTGCTCTCCTTTTCTTTACTTGTAGTTTTAAAATTAATTCTCTGAAGAGCCAGATTTTGGTATTTCTAAAGCATACTCCCCTGCTATTTGTCCACTGAGGCAGAGGTTAAAACAATGAGCTCTTGGGTCAGACAGATCTGAAGTTCAGTCTTGGCTTTGCCTCTAAACAACTCAGTTAAGTGACCTTGGGCAAGTTACCTAAGTCTTACACCTAATGGGGAGTGGTAGTTTAGTCATGAAGTCCTGTCTGACTCTCTGTGACCCCTTGGACTGTAGCCCACAAGCTTCTCTGTCTATGGGATTCTCCAGGCAAGAATACTATAGTGAGTTGCACTTCTTTCTCCAGAGGATCTTCCCAACCCAGGGGTCAAACCCCATCTCTTGCTTGACAGACAGATTCTTTACCACAGAGCAACCTGGGAAGCCCCTTTTACGTAATACACAGATAATAATACCAGCTGTTAGGACTGTGATTGGGAGAGGCAGTATTGTCAAAGAGAAAATGATTGGTTGAAAAATGCTAACAGACCCAAACAAAAGATGCAAGTTCCCGTAATGTAGGAAAGTGACAACTCACAACACATAGATGACTGTGTGGAAGGGAGGCACAGTAGCACTCCCAACTGGGTGAGCTGGGGGTGGAGGGAACACAGCTTCTCTAGGAGAACCCAGAAGGTACCAGAAGGTACACCACTACTCCTAAAACTGCCCAAACAGAGTGGGCACAAATCATCAGGTGTTCTGAGATGCTCGCTTTGATATTCTCATAAGGGTTTTTATACCTACCTGGCCCTTCAAGACAGTTATGGAACCCTGATAAAGTGCTTGTCTGTCTGTTTGGTTCAGATTTCTTAATGGCCTAGTACACTCTGAATATATGCTGTGAGAGTGTGGGAAGGTCAGTTTGTAGTCATACCACCCCCTCTAGAAAGCTCAGTCTTTGGACTGCTTGAAATCACCTCTAGAAATAAAGCACTTAGCTGAGTTGTAAGATATACCAAGATAGGAATCATGTCTGTTTGATTCATATCTGTGTCCCTAGTAGCTAGCAGTATGATTGGAATGAACTCAGTATGTAATAAATATTTGTTCCAAGGATAAATAATTGAATAAATTGGCTCAATAAATTTTAATTATTATTATTTTGGAGCATAATCAGTGGATAAGCTTTAATTATCTTCTGTATTCTTTCTGTTTAAACAGCTATAGCTATGTACTTCTACGGCATGCTAAGCACTATTTTAGACACTTCGAACAGTCATTTAAGTAAACCTTAGAAAGGAAGTATTCCAATTTTATAGATGAGGAAACTGAGGCTGAGAAAGGGTAAGTAATTTTACTAAGTTTAAGGAAGCAGAATCGGAATTCTCACCCAGGATGCTCCTATGCTTTCTGAATTTCTCTGGCACTGGAAGTGTCACTTTTCAGAAGTTTGATGTATTTGGCCAATACTTACATTTGCTGAACTTCTTCCAGTGCCTCCTGGAAGTTGATCAGGAAAGAATTCAACTACTCTTCCCAAGCCTGTCTTTTCAGCATGTGTATATGAAAGACAGAGCACATGAGACCAGAGATCAGTAGGTTCTTAAAGTCCAAGAGCCCAGGGATCCAGCAGAGTCATGAATTTAATAGCCTGGAATTCTGTGGCTCTTTGGCTACACATTAGAATCACCTGGGGGAATTTTGACAAGTACCAGTGCCCAGGACCAATTAAACCAAAATAAATGGCGATGTCACCCAGACATCAGAAGCTTTTAAAGTTTCCCAGTTGAGTGCAATATACATCCAAGCACAAGGAACACGCTGGAAGAGAATGCTACAGTCTAACCTGCCAGTCACTGTGATGCAACTGATAGGATAAATGAAAGAGGAACCTGAGAGCCAAGGTGAAGCAGCTGTTATAAAGGAGACTATTCTGAAGGCCGAATGCCTGTGTGTGCGCATAGTTGCTTCAGTTATGTCCGACTCTTTGTGACCCTATGGACTGTAGCCCGCCAGGCTCCTCTGTCCATGGAGGTTCTCCAGGCAAGAACACTTGGGTGGGTTGCCATGCCCTCCTCCAGGGGATCTTTCCCACCCAGGGATTGAACTTGCGTTTCCTGTAGCCCCTGCATTACAGGTGAGGATCCTTCACTGCTGAGCCACCAGTAAAGCCTGAATGCCTGTGCGGTCTCTCCCAAAAGTCCTTGCAAGGTTCTATCAACCTCTGATCTAAGAGACAGCCTAATTCATTACAGTCACACAAGGTATGATTTTTAGTCCAGCATAATTTTTTTTCTTAAGTAGCAACAAGGTTTGACCTGTATGCTGACTAATGTACATTCCCAATTTTGGGTTCTTCATCTTTTTTTTCAATTTTGGGGTTATAAAGTTTACAGTCTGTAGTTTTGTAATTCTTGATTAGGTGGGGGTTTTAGTTTTTGTTTCCACATTTGTTTTTAATTATTATCTTCCATTATAAAAATAAGTATCAAGGTGGGAAACTATGTCAGATATTTTCTCCACAGGTAACAGGCATTCATTAATTCCCAAAGAAACCCCAAACTGATGAAATCTGAGTTTAAGGAAGGCACTCCTGAAGTTCTGCCTCCTTTAAAATATTTTGTGTCTCTTGATATATTTGGAAAACTAAGCATGTGGCACTTGCTCCTCCCACAGGGTATGAAATCTCCCATCTTGTACATGGATTGCATCATGTAAATTTAGAAATGACAAAGTGATACACAACCTTTCAGATGTGAAAACCAATTAGTGTTTGTGTGGGGCTGGGCTCTGAGAATAGAATGCTATGACCTAGTTAGCTGTCCAGGAGAAGAAAAGCAGAGATACAGAGACTGGAACTGTGAAACAGATTCATTTGGAATTAATTTTTCACGTTACAAGAGGGTCCATCAGAGGATTCCTTTAAATAGACAGCTTGCTTAGTGCACTTAGAATGCAATTCAATTTATAAAAGTTGAATATAAGGTATAAATTTTTAATTTACACATAGTTTTTCCAGAATGCAGCAATTGTGTAAGATGATAGCACCACGAAACCTCAGAGGAATTGGAAAAAGAAGCAGTGAAGGGCTCATGTCCACACACCGCTGTGGAGCAAGATGTTTATCCAGTAACAGCCATGGTTGGTGTCTCCTCCTCATTACCGAAGGGCAAATGCGCCCCTTTTTAGCCCACCACCGCTTCTACATGCTTTTTCGTACTGAAATTTTCCCTCAAGCTCCTTAAATGTTCATTTTCTTTCAATCCTTTCTTCATCCCCAGTTTCTTTCTCCTGCCAGCTCATTACAATCATTTCAACCCATGACTCCAACTCTTTCTCTTTCTCTTTCTAAACACTCTCTCTTCATCTCTCCCCCTGCCCACCCCCCCACACACACAATGTCAGCCCCCCAGTCCCTTTGTCCAAACTTGGGCTTCCTCTGTCATGCGTGGCTCTAATTTTCTCACTCCCATCCCAGCTTCCCCAGGCCCTAATCTATTCAACCTTCTATTCCAGCACAGTCCTCCTTCTTAGACCTCCGGTTTTATCGCTACCCTACTTTAAAACCACCACCAATGCCACATGGCCTCTAAAATGAAGTGAAGTCCTGTCATCCTGAATCCAGAGTCCAAGATGACCAGTGAGACACCTTTCCAGTTCTACCTCTCCCTGAACATTAGGTGTTCCAGTGGTTCTAGACAATGATCCCATCACCTCTCGAAAAATAGTCTAGAGTTTTGGGAACTGTGGGAAGAATTTTTGTGTTTTGGTATTTTTATATTTCCCAGTGACTAGGGAGGTACTACTGATGTTTAGTGGGCAGGGCAAGTGTTGAATTTCCTACAATGCTTTAGAAAGTGCCCCAGAATAAAGAGGTCGCTAAAAGGGATTAACACTTTTATTCCCATTGTGTTTAAAAAAGGGAGATTGCTTTGAGTTGAGGTAGTTGAGAAAGGTTTCACTGAAGAGAGAGATGATGGAAATATAGTTCAGGTAAAAACAAAACAGGATGAACAAATGTGAAATGATGACCATGAACTTTCTTTTCCTCTTTTTAAAAAGAATAATGGTCTCTTTCCCAATGACCTGTAATAACAGTTCTTTCACATATCAAGGGTCTATATTTAGATAGGTCTGTTTTCAGTTTGTCTATTCTTTTCCGTGGGGACATTTGTTTATCCCTGTGTCAGTTATATACAATTTTAATTACAATAGCATTATTAAATTCTTGATATCTGATAAGGTACATCCCATCCTGACTATTCTGGATTATTCTTGACTTTTTCTCTTCCATATAAATTTTATAATCATCTTGCATTTTTCTCAAAATCATAAGCTTTTGATTATAAGTATTTTAAATCTGTAGATCAATTTGGGAAGATATTACATCTTTATGATATCAAGTCTCTGTTGCCCTGAACATGATGTTTTTACATTTATTTGAAAGTGAAAGAAAGTGAAGTCGCTCAGTCTTGTCCAACTCTTTGCGACCCCATGGACTGTAGCCTACCAGGCTCCTCCCTCCATGGGATTCTCCAGGTGAGAGTACTGGAGTGGGTTGCCATTTCCTTCTCCAGGGGGATCTTCCTGACTCAGGGGGTCTCCTGCATTCCTGCATTCCAGGCAGAGGCTTTAACCTCTGAGCCACCAGGGAAGCCCTTTTACATTAATATGGCAAAAGTATAAGAACCTCACAGAGAAGATTATAAAACCTAAATAAAAAGATTCCTTACTTCTACTTACACGAAAATATACATTTCATTGCCATTCTCCCAAATCATCCCACCCTTTCCCTCTCCCTCAGAGTCCAAAAGTCCACTCTATACCTCTGTGTCTCTTTTGTTGTCTCACATATAGGGTCATCATTACTGTCTTCTAAATTCCATATATATGTGTCAGTATACTGTATTGGTGTTTTTCTTTCTGGCTTACTTCACTCTGTATAATTGGTTCCAATTTCATCCATCTCATTAGAACTGAGTCAAATTTATTCTTTTTAAGGGCTGAGTAGTATTCCATAGTGTATGGGGTGGGAGGTGGGAAGGGGCTTCGGCATTGGGAGATTGTGTTCACCTATGGCTGATTCGTGTCAATGTATGGCAAAACAAATACAGTATTGTAATTTAAAATAAATTAAAATAAATAAATAAATAAATAAATCATGAGCAATTAAAAAAAAAAGATTCCTTAATATCTTTTATTTAGGTTTTATAATCTTCTCTGTGAGGTTCTTATACTTTTTGCCATATTAATTCATTGTTTTTGCTGAAATAATTTGAATTCATTGCTACCATATTATTTTACTCTCTCTAGGTTTTTTTCCTCACTGTATTCTGTTCTTGTTTTCCTTTGGATTATTTGCATAGACACAGTGGTTTTCTATTCCTTAAGGGGTATCCTAGAAACTTAAGCATATTAAATTTAATAAATTTTATGCTAATTTACTTTTCCTACTCTCAAACAAAAGAGAGATCTTAGAGAATTTTAGTCTCATTCATTCCCTCCTGAATTATATATTTCTGTCCATTATTTTATTTTCATCCTGGTTTTTCTGATTCCACAGTCTAAGTATTATTTTGGTTTTTACACAGCTATGGTTTATTTAAATTTGCTTATATATACTCTTTCACTATCCATTATGCTTACATTTAACATCATCTTCCTAGATAATTTTCCTTTTTCTCCAACACATCTTTAAAAATTCTTTTAACATGACTCTTATTAATAGAAGTAAACATCTGAAAACACCTTTGTTTTCCCTCTCTCCTGAAAGATATTTTAGCAGATATAGGATTTAAGGTGTTTAATTAATTTTCCCCTGCACCTTTAAAATGCGTTTCCACACCTTTGTTGTTGCTGCTGCTAAAATATCATCTGTGAACTTAATCATCATTTTTTTATTTTTAATCTGGACTTTCTAACTGCTGTTAGAACTTTTTGTGTTTGGTATTGTACAGTTTAACTATGTTGTATATAGGTATGGATTTTTTTAATTTATCTTGCTTTGAACTTATTAGGTGTCTAGAATGTGAAGATTGATATACTGTATAAATTCTGAACAACTCTCATTCACCACCTCTTATATGTCTTTACCATCTCCTTATTCTCTCTTTATGGAATTCTAATTAGATGTATTTTAGATTTTCTCACTCTGTTTTCCACATTTCTCACTTTTTAAAAAAATATACTTTCCACTCTTTATTTCGACTGTGTTGCTTTCTGGTGACTTCTTCAAATCTATCTAGTACCCTTGGTAGCTAGATCTAACATGCTGCTCTCTTCATTGCAATTCTGATTCAATTCATTTCTAATATCTACTTCAGTCCTAGAAATTGTATACTTTTTTCAATTTGACTAGACTGTTTTGAAAATCTGTTTCTTCTGCACACTTCTATTTTTCACACACTCTTATTTTATGTTCTATCACATATCTGAATATCTTCTGTTTCTATATATGAAGTTTTTAGATATAAGTATGTAGCTTATTGTTTCTGATAATTCTTGCTCTTTATTTTGTCATGTAAACATCATGAGAGCATGAACTTCTCTCCTTTTTAATACTGTGTCTCCAGTACTTAGAACTAGGTCTGATAGGTGCTAAATATCTACTTGTGGAATTAATGAATGATCATGACAGGCCTCACAATATTATTCTGTTTCATCTTTAGAATTATCTTAATAAAGTTGCTCTCCTGATTTCCATTTTCCATGTAAAACAAACTGAGACTCCAATGATTTAGGTAATTTGAATGAAACTGTATAGTTAGAAAATGGTAATTAATAGTTGAACCGGGGTCTGTCTATAGTGTAATGTAGTGTTTCCATTACATCCTGCTGTCTCTGAGGCTCTGCTTGGCCAGCATGTTTGAACTGTCTTTAAGAAGCAGAAACTTCTAACCTCTGGTTTGCACTTTGAGGATGATCAGCAGGGAGCTATCCAGAGTACTGAACTACCTCCCTCAGATGCTCTTCCAGCTTCAATGGAACATAGCACATTCTCAGTCCATGCCCAACACAGCCTTTGACTGAAGGAAAAATTTCCCTTCTCACTCTGACTACCTCTGATAATAGCCACTTTATCTCAGCTTATGTCTGCTCATAACAATCCTTTATAATCAGCTGCCTGCACTGATACATGCCTAACCTGAACAAAACAAATTCCACATCTGCTGCCTCATTCACCAGCAGGCCATGGCCTAACCCTGCCCTCTGTCTTCTTTAGTCACGTCTCTGGAAGCCAGCCGGACTCCCTGGCCACATTTCTAGAAGCAGCAAAAACTAATCAGAACATACAAAAAGATAAGCTCCTTCCTTCTAAATATTTAGGGACCAGTTTTGAAGATAACTCTACTTCAATATGATTTGTTCATTGAATTAAGTACCTTGTAAAAACCATACATTTTCTCTCATTATATGTATTCTCTATTACAGTAGTCAATTGAATTCACTGTAAAAAAAAAAATCGTTTAGCTACATTTTGTGCAACAAAAAATCTATTCAGAGATGAGGGTTTACATGAGTTTTTCAATCCTAGAAATGAAAAGAAATACTGCTCTTTCACTCATAAATACAATGAAGGCCCAGAATCTTTTAGCTGATTCTACACATCAATTTCAAGATTTATAAATTTAAGGAAATAATAAAAGATAGCATCTTTGAGTTTCTGAACTGTCTTTTACTTATTAAGCATTGTTTATACAAAAGAATTTAGTGCATCTCAGTTCACCAGCATCTGCTGAACTTGTAGAAAGAGTCGCCTAACTCACTTGACTTAATTCTATGGGCCTTGCTCACATTGCATAATGACTAGAGAAAGAAGTTGCTTGCCTAATCTAGGTACGAAACAAGTTTTTTCCTCAGGATGCTTCTTGCCTCTGGGATGTATAATTTTTGTGACACTCACTTGCTGAAGGTCAGATATCAAGCTCATTAAGGGTCTGTGCTGGCAAAATATAAAAGCCGAAGAAGAGCAGCTGGAATCTGAGCACGAGACATGATGCCTGTCAGTTGCCTTTTATCTCTTTCTTTTAAGCTCAAAACTGCCCATACATTTTTTCCTAATTAACGAAAGCAGAAAAATTCTTAATGTCATGGGGTGTGGGGTTGAGAGAGGAAATATATTGCTTTGCACGTTGATGGGAGGGTGTGAACACACTTGTTATACCTTCTCATTATGTCCCTGAATGTCACCTAATAAGGGGGTAAAATTAAAGAAAGCGGAGAGGTCTTGCAGGAAGTTAAAACTGTTTCCATAAAGGTCAAAAAATAAGCACATTCATCTGTTTATATTTACAGAAAACCTTCTCACCACAGCCCTAGGTGCCACACCCAGAAAACACTAGTGAAATAAGAAAACAATTCCCAGATGAAAACATACACACACAAAATGAAAGATGGAAGACTTTAAATTGATTGCTGGTGTCCTCTGAATCTCTTGCTGCTGATATCCTACCAGCGATCAAAAATGGAAACAGTCTGTTCTGAAATGTGCCAGATCTCGATGTAAGAACTTCCTTTCAGCTTCTGTGGACCGACAGCGGTTGTTAGTAGCCCTGTTCTAGTTGCCTTGCTCTTTAGTGCCACCTAGGGGTCGCTAGGAGTTGGACACGACTGAGCGACTTCACTTTCACTTTTCACTTCCATGCATTGGAGAAGGAAAAGGCACCCCAGAGTTCTTGCCTGGAGAATCCCAGGGACAGGGGAGCCTGACGGGCTGCTGTCTGTGGGGTTGCACAGAGTCGGACACGACTGAAGCGACTTAGCGGCGGCAGCATTCAGTTGACAAAGCACGGGTGAGGCCGCCGGCCTTCTGACTGCTGAGCTGAAGAGGCTTAGAGATTTCACCAGAGGCATTCAGCTTTAAAGTAAGGAGCACGTGAAAAATGTCAGTCCTTCCCTTCAGTTCCTTGACTTTAAACCACCCATAGTTTGAAACAGCCTTTCTCCATAAAAAATGTAAAAGAAAGAACATCAGACAAAATATTCTGTTCCAAAGAGGAAGTGATGAAAAACAGGAAATTAATAAAAGTGAAGATATGATAAGAGCCCTACGTATGTCAAATTGGCATATAAGCTTTTTTTTTTTAATAAGCTTTAAGGACCTGAATTATTGTCAAGCATAAAAGATTTGCACGAAAAGAGTGAGGGAGTGACATATATAGGTTTCAACATATGCACTGAAGAGAGAAAGATGTAGTCGCACCACGGCAACTCCGATGGTGTAATCTCATTTTCTTTTCTCTCCTTCAGCAGTGCTAGTTAGCAACTTAAAATGGGTTCCCTCGTAACCCAAAGGGCGAGCCAGAGTGCGTGTCCCTCTTCAAGTGTTTTGTAATACTAATTAACTAATTCCCAGCCACAGGAAGGGAACCTGTAAAGATTCGCCCAAAGCAAACTGCTAAATAAGTGGTGACAGATTTCTCAGTTTTCAATTAGATAAAATGACATATTGGGACAATGGACGGCCTGATTTCTAACGATAAGAGTTTTATGAGTTTTTCATTCCTGGAAATGAAGAGGAACGCTGGTTCTTCCTCCATTCATAAACAAAAGGAGGGCCCAGACCCATCCTTGCCTTCATCAAAGCACACAGATCCTGCCTTCGGCAGGCAGTGATGTTTGTGCACAAGAGATAGTAAGACCTGGCCCCAAAAAGCTGCTTCTGAGACTGCTGCTGCTCTGCTGAAATGTCTGACAGGACACAGCACAAGGGCCAAAGAGAAAAACCAGCCTAATTAAATCTGCACAAGCAGCTCTATGCACTGTTCAGCAGCCCTGACTCCGGCTCCAGCCCCCGCCCTGCTCCCTCCTGACTCCAGTGTTTGTGCTTCGAATCTCTTGCTAGCATGGCAACTGTTGCTATGTTTGCAGTAATAAGAAGTGGGTGATGCTGGTATCTCAGTAATGATTCAGATACAAGAGCAGTGATTTCTAAATAGATTTCTGAAACAGCTTTTTCATTGACACTGCACAATTTAACAGGTTTAATGCCTCAGATTTATTTTTTTTCTTTTCACCTTTACCTTCTTCCAGGTGGACTGAATCTAACCCTCACATAATGCAAAAATATCCTTCCTTCTGCTTGCCAATATTCGAAACAGGAAATTTCTCACTAGAGAAAACATCTCACAAGTCATTGTTTCTTATTATTTCCTTGAAAACCATGAGACTGAGATTTTCTTAGTATTTAGTTAAGCAGTTAACCTGAAAAAATCGTAACCTAGGAAAAGAAAAAGTTCCTATGTTAACCAAAGTGGAATGAAAAATATCTATCATTAATATTTGTGATATTATCTAAGCTTTTTCTAATGAGTAGCTCTTTTAAAGACCTTAGTTGCAAAAAGTACCAAAAATGCACAAGTAGAGTATATTTACCCTCTTAATCCTTTCACAAAGTGAAGTGACAGTGAAGGTTGCTCAAGCATGTCTGACTCTTTGAGACCCCATGGACTATACAGTCCTTGGAATTCTCCAGGACAGAATACTGGAGTGGGTAGCCTTTTCCTTCTCCAAGGGATCTTCCCAACCCAGGAATCGAACCCAGGTCTCCTACATTGCAGGCAGATTCTTTACCAGCTGAGCCACAAGGGAAGAAACAGCAAAAAAAAAAAATCTCTGTTTTTGGCCTTAATCAGGCATCTATTAGCCAACCTGTGTTAATGGCCCCCTACATGTCACTGGGGGTTTCACAGCCTAGACCCCAGGAGAGAGATGACGGAGACAAAGCCATGTGCACTGAGAGCAGTGGTAACCTGGTCAAAAAAGCAAAAGAAGACACATTGTGTGCTTTGATCACTATTTCCAGACACTGTTGTACATTTTTTTGTATGCCAGTCACATCACAACTCTTCTACAAGTTAGGAGTTATTTATCAGTATTCTACAAATGAGAAAACTGCAGCACAGAAAACATAAATGATCTTACCAGGGCTTTGCAACAAGTAAACAGCAGGGCCAAGACTGAGCCTAGATCAGCCTGACTCCAAGTCTTATGATCTTTTCACTACTTGCTGAGCTGCTACAGTGTGAGACAGAGGGCTGCCCTCATACCAATCAGCCGTGTGGCATGGGCAAGTCCCTTCCTGCCCTGAGTTTCAGGATTCTCATCTATTCTGGGCATGTGAACCCGACCTTGCTAAGGTGTGGGCTACAGATCAGCAGCTTCAGAATCACCTAACTTGTAGACAGAAAATGAATATGATAATAGAGGCTTAAAGAGCATATTAGACCAGATGGATTTAATATATATAAATCAAATTCCATCTAAAAGCATCAGAATACACATTCTTTTTAAGTACACATGGAACACTCTCAGGATAGATCTCATGCTGGACAAAATAAGTCTCTGTAGACTTACGATTGAAATCATATCAGGCATCATTTCTGACTATAACATATGATGCTACAAATCAACTACAAGAGAAAACAAACCAAAAATACCACATGGAGGTTAAATAGTATGCCACTAAATAAGCAATGCAGCACTGAAGAAATCAAAAAGCAAATAAAAATACATGGAGACAAATTTAAATGGAAATACAATTATCTCTGGGACACAGCTAATTCTTAGAGAATTGCAAATCAAAACTATAATGAGTACCTGGTACCTGTCAGAATAGCTATTATCCAAAAATCCAACAAACAGTAAATGCTGGAGGAGGAGTGGAGAGAAGGGCGCCCTGCTATACTGTTGGTGGGAACGTAGATTTATGTAGCCACTGTGGGTTTCCCAGGTGGCTCAGTGGTAAAGAATCTGCCTGAAAATGCAGGAGATGTGGGTTTGATCCCTGAGTCAGGAAGATACCCTGGAGGAGGAAATGGCAACCCACTCCAGTATTCTTGCCTGCAAAATCCCATGGACAGAGGAGCCTGGAGGGCTACAGTCCAGGGGGTCACAAAAGAGTTGGACATGACCTAGCAACTAAACAACAACTATGGAAAATATACAGAGGGTCTTCAGAAAATTAAGAGTAGAACTACCACACAGTTTGGCATTTTCACTTCTGAGTATTTACCTGAAGAAAACAAAGGCACTAATTCAAAAAGATATATGCACCTCTGTGTTAACTGCAGCATTATTTACAACAACCAACATGTGGAAGCAACCTAAATGTCCATCATGAATAAAGAAGACATGGTGGATACACACAATGGCAAGTTACTCAGTCACCCCCCACCCCCCCCCCCCCAGAAAATGTAATCTTGCCATTTACAATGCCATGAATGGATCCTGGAGGGTATTATGCTAAGTGACATTAAGTCTGACAGAGTGAGACAAATGCTGCATTATCTCCTTTTATATGGAATTGAGAAAAACAACACAAAGCAAAATGAAAATGCAGATACAGAGGACAGAGGTATGGTTGAGAAGGGAGGGGCTGGGAGTTGGGCAAAGTTAGTGAAGAAGATTAAGAGGCACAAGGCTCTAGCTATATAATAAGTAAGAATGTGGTCAATAATACTATAATAACTTTGGATGGGGACAGACGGTTACTAGACTTACCAAGGTGATCATTTTGTAATGCATGCAAGATGCCAAATCATTATGTAGTATACCTGAATGTAGCATAATATTGTATGTCAATTATATTTCAATGAAAGAAAAAGAAACAAGGCTTGTGGGAAAATATAGACAGAGAAGTATCCCAGTGTATAGTCCCTTGAGCTCATGTTATCCCTCAGAATGATAGACTCTGTAGAAGGGTCCTATGCTTTTCCTGTCTGAATATTTAAAAGAAAAATGAAACAGGGAATACCTGGGTGACTAAAGACGAAACTTCCCCTCTCTGACCTGAGAAAAGGTTTTGTTCGAAAGGGAAAGTGCCTGGAGCTGACCGCTATCTTGGCCCTAGGAAGACGGCCCTTTCCTAAGCTTCCACACAGGGAAGAGAAAAGTCTCAGAACGTACCAGATTTGTCTCTCCTCAAAATGGCGTCTGGATAAGGTATAGGAAGTGGGAAAGACACGAGATGACATTCTTCCTTGTCTACTCAGTGCATCACTGGTTACCTGATAACCTAGTTAGTTAGCTTTCTGCTCACACTGATGTATCAAACAAGAAAGCTCTAAACTGAAGATAACAGAAAACTCAGTGATAGTCGTTTAATAAAACAGGGATTCATTTTTACACATAACAAGAAGTCTGAAAGGAGATTGTTATAGGAAACGATACTGCTGCTTGATGGGCCTTCAAAGACCCAGGTTACTTTTTTTCTCCTTCATCATCTTCAGCACATTGACTGGTCTTTTTCATATTTGTGGCCCCTTGGTCACAAAATGACTGCAACCGCTCCAGGTATCACGCCTTCATTTGGGGAGCTAGCTTGTACCAGCATGTTTTTCTGTCCTATACCCTTTTAGAAGGAAATGAAAAGCCTTCTGGGAATGTTGACAGTTCATGGTGAGAATCTGGCCAGGCACAGGTGTCAGGTGGAGGAGACACTCAGGAGGAAGAGGATGATTTGCTGATAATGGAAGTGGGAGCTGTGTGCTACGCTAGAAAAGGGCAAGCATTTTAGAGCCAGAGATAGCTGTGTCAAATCTCAGTTCTGCCTCCTAAACACAGTGTGAACCTGGGCCTGGGTTTAGCAAAATAGTTACCATGGTATTACCTTGCCTGGGTTTTGCAAGGATAGGAGAAGATACTATAAAACATTTTATATCATCCGTGCGAAGATTGTGTTATTTGTTTTAAACTAGAGATAATTGTTCACTGTTTCATGGGTCTACGCAAAGATGGATAAACCTTTCTGTGACTGAGAAGAGAAAGCCTGTGTTTGCCAGGAATTCAGAATTCTAATTCAAGCACCCTCTTCTCCTTTTTATCACTTATTCTCTTTGAGATGGTAGCACAGTTCTTTTTCTCATTAAATAGCATCTTTACCCATAAATTTCTCATAGCCTTTCTTCTCCTTCTACACTGCTCGTTTGTCAGATTCAACAGTGTTGACCATTTCCTAGCCAAGTTGCCATTTGGATTAAAGTCAAGGTTTCTGAATGTTTTCTAGCCAACAGCTATTTACATGAAATGACAGAAATAAGGATTTCAATTTTTCTGTCTTTGAAATCCCTGAAAAGAAAACTGTAGTTAATTGTAAATGTGCCTGCTAAATGCTAGAGTACTACATGAAAATGGAGAAGATTTAAAATGCTTTAAAAACAACACATCTAAATATACTGTTTCTACACAAATGAGCATTTTTATTTCTATATTAAAAAAAAATCTTATTGTTCAGGGGAAGATGAGATTTACACTTTTTTTCTTCAATAATATTTCACCAAATCAACAAAGAGAAATACAATTATGGAATCATAAAATAAGTAAAATTAAAATTGATGACAAAACATAGTGTCAAAAAATTGGTTGTTGTTTTTGATGAATAATAAGGAATAGAGTACTTGACTATGAAAGATACATGTGAACTAGTCTCTGATACTGAATGGTCTGAACTTCATTTTTTTAAACAATGCTCCTGCTGCTTGTTCATGTGACTATTTTCCTTCTTTTTTAAATGGTGGGCAGTGAGAGTTTAGAGACCACTTACAAAAGTGAAGCTGCATTATTATCCTCCAGATTTTTACTTCCTGAGATCTTTAACAGAAAGGGCAATAAATTCTCATTCATTTCTTATAGCTGGCTGCAAGGAGAAAGGAGAGATAATTGAAATATTATCAGGTTTCTTGTATTGTTTTTCAGTTGCTGACCACTAAATTAGGCCAGCACCTTTAAGTATAATGTGTCCTGAAGTATAAAGATCTAAGTGTTACATTTGTTTAAATGCCTCTTTATCTTAGAGAAACAGATAAAGATGCATGAATAGTGTACCAGATTTAATTGAATATGGCTAGAATTGGAAAATTCGTGGAATTATTAGTATTCACAAATATGTGTTGGGCCCTTATTAGGTACACAGAACTACACCTGGTCCTATCTGAAGAACCTGCAGTATTTTGCCAGCTAGATTTGTATACAGACGCTCAGCAAATTGAATACATTATAATTTGTTCTTTCCTCCCTCTTTGTCTTTCTCTTTTTCTTTATTTAAAGGATCAACAATATTTTACACATAGACGAGAGGAACCCAGTGCGTGTGTCATGTTCCCTTATTTCTCTAGCCTCTTCATTTTGGGGCTTGACTCTATTACTCTTTGTCTAGGTTTTCCACTGGAGATGCGTTCGTCTAACATTTATTAAGCCTCTGCTATATGCCAGATTCTGTAATGGACATTGCAGAAGAAAAGACAGGTAACATATCTTACTAGTCCTGAGAGAATTCAGTCTAATGACGAGGTCAGAGAGACAAATAAGAAGATAAGTGCTGAACCAGGTGTGGGATGCCCTGGGAGTCTGGGAAGGGTCAGAGGAGGTTTCCTGAAGCCAATGCTATTGAACTTGAGTTTGGGGAAATCAGTCAAGCAGAGGAGCGAAGAAAATGTGTACTAGGGAAAGGAAGCAGTAGGGACAAAAGTAGCTGTGTGATGATGTGGAAAATAGCTCAGAATGGGTGTGATGAGAGCAGAAGAGATACATGGAGAGTTAAATTGAGCAGAAATAGAAATATGAACATTGAGACAAAGACGTTCATTATCCAAGGAATATTGGAAGGAAGAGAACAGCTTTCCTTTGTGTAGCTTCACTTTCCGTCACTAAGACCTCAGACTCGTCATCCAGACAGTGAGCTTATTTGGCTTTGGGAGGGACTGGATTCAGCAACCAGTAGTGTTCGTTGAGATTACACTGGAGCATGTCTTTAAATTCCAAGTGACTCTGAATGAACATGATTTCAGTAGCTGTGTATAGAATAGGTCATTGGAAAGACTCAGGTGGGTAGAGAAAAGGTGCTGATACAGATGCTACATGAGTGACGCAGACACAGTAAAGTGCCACCATGAACCCAAGAGTGGGCCCTGGGACTATACACACCAGTCAGCACTGCAGGAGGGGCTCTTGGCACTCAGCTAGTCCTGTATGATGACACCACGCACATGATCATCTCTTTGTGAGGCTGTCTCCTTAAATGGTGAGGAACGGGAAATGACGATGCGAGGATCCAGGCATCGTGATTTTTAAAAAAAAGGAAGAAATTAACTTACCCAAAGGTTCCCTAGCTTGCAGTTTTCTCATCTCCACATTGGAAAGTGGATGATGAAACTGAGACCTACTGAGTTAGCTGCCCAGTGTCTCAGCCATATGCCTTAGTCCTCTTTCTATGCCTCTCTACTCCCACACTACTTCCATCTGCCTTCATCCTTCCAGTGCCTAGAATAGCACCTGGCACATGGTAGCTCCTCATCAAAAGTTCATTGAGTGAGAGAACCAACACCCACCACTGCCAGAGTGCTATTTATACTGTTCTGTGTTCCCTGTTGGGAGCTTCATACTACGTCCTTCAAAATGGGCATTCTGCTGCAGCAGGCCTCACTCACGTGGAAGACTTTCCTCTTAACAAGCTTCATGACTGGGCAGACTGCAAGAGCCCAGAGTCAGCCTTTTCTGCCTCTCATCTAGGATGATGGCTCGCCGTGGAGTGCCATAGATGACTTTATCATCTTATGATCATTACTCATGACAAGACACCAGAGGCAGGAAACACTCTTGACTCTTTAAAGTTGATGCTAGTTTGGGGCGGTTAACACTGGCTTTGCCAAAGGATTTTGTTGTTAGATCAACTGAGCACACAGATTGCTCTATCAGTATGGTTTGACTGGCCTGAGATCACAGCAGAGGTGCCTGAGATGAGGAACTAGATCTAAAGAGAGAGTTGTCATGACCCTTGGCAGGGCCCCATATGCTTTTCCAGTGCGTGTACTCAGCCAACATTTATTGAGCACTTATAATGGGATTTGGGAGCCTACTTGACTAACAGCCAATCCCTTCTGTCAGTGAACAGAAGATTTTAATCCAATGCATTAAGTACTCTTGTCGGAGTGAGTCCATGGAAAGGTGGAGACACGGGGGCACTGAGGATCTGTGAACCTGACAGAGACTCTCTGACAACATTCCCTTGGGAGAAAAGGTTTGTTCAGTAGGCACGTGCCTCTTCCACACCCTCTACATCTGCAGAGAACTTTGCATTCTCACTGCAAGAGTAATTCCTTTTCTGTCCCTCCTTCTTTTCTTCCCGCTTTTTTTCTAAACCAAACCTAAGCAAGTCTACATTATCCAGAGGCAGCTGGTGCTACAATGTGAGGATGTTAAATGTTTAACATCTTGTCACTTGCAAAACTGATGGAGTCATCCTTTTTGTTTCAGAGTCTCATGTGTAGGGGTTGAAAAGCTAGATTGATGAGCATTACCAGAGAGAAATATTTTTTGAGAAGTAAGTGAAGCTGATGACACGTTACTTTACAGTTTAGTGAAATTCAGCAAATCTAATTCTATTATCCTGTCAAAGTCTCACAAAAGGGAGACCTGAAAGCATATTTAAGATGAATCTTTAAAGATTTCCAGAAACCACACCACATCTGCAAAAATCAGATGCATCTGGTGCTGACAGGCCTTTGTTTTTATAGACTAAAGGGAGTAAATAATCTTCCAGCAACTAATTAAGTTTAAATAAAGTTATCTTGGTGATACAGCACCTGCCTCTTCTCCCTTGAAAAAGATATTCAAGCAGTAAACCATAACCATGTCTTTTTTTTAATTCAAAGGCTTTTCAAAGTTTACATGGCCAGATTTACCCAGGCACACCAAAATAGAAGTTTCCTTTCTGAATCAGAAAACAGAGTACTGCAAAGCAGATTTTATAGAGCACATAAAACCAGACCATTTAGGTCTTTGTTGTATTTTCACAATCAAGTATGAGATATGGTCTAATACATGCATTCTTGCCAAAATGTCAAGAGTGAGTGTTTTAAAGCATTTATTCACAACTCTATGTTTTTTGAGGTTCACTGGTTGACAAACTGAAAGGGCTTTATCACACTTTTGACAATTGGTGTGATTATGTATACACCTGTACTGAAATGTTCATTATTCATTTTTAGTAGAAAGTGCCTTTTTCACTCTCTGCTATTTAATAATCTGTCATTAAAGAAGGAAATTCTCAATGGAATTTATTGAGAACTTACTATGGAGTAATGTAATATCCCTCGTTGCCTTGTATATGTATCTCCACAGTGAATGACAAAGCTGATTCAAACAGGATATATGCCCTGAGACAGTAAGTAGGGAAGCTAGGATTGACCTTGGCCTGTCTGTTCTGATGTCCCAAAGCTCATGTGTGTCCTTTCCAAGGATAGGGTAAGAAATTGAAACTCATGATGAAAACAAGGTCGAGGCTATGGTTTTAAATATGAGAGGGGTGTCCAGGCTGAGTTGTGTCCACAAAAAGATATGTTGAAATCTTAACCCTCAGTACCTCAGAATGTGATCTTATTTAGAAATAAGATTGTTGCAGATGTAATAATTTAGGATGGGATCGTACTGGAGTGGGGTGGGCCCTTATACAAAATGAATTGTGTTGGTATAAGAAGGAGAGAGAAACACACAGGGGAATGTCATGTGGGGACAACAAGGCAGAGATGGTGGCATCTCCGAGCTGGATCTCTGAGAACTGCCAGCAGTTATCAGAGGCTGGACACAGGCATGAGAGTTTTCAGGAGGAACCAATGCTGCCAACACCTTGATTTTGGACTTATAGCTTCCAGAACTGTGAGAAAATTAGTATCTGTTGTTTTAAGCTGTTAGTTTGTAGAATTTTGTTACAGCACCCTAGAACCCTAACACAAGGGATAACAGAGACTTGCCAGCCTAAGATTTGATGTTAGACTGATGTACTGCCTGAGAAGTAATAGTCACTCATTTCCCTTTCATCACTTGTGGTTGTACAGGAAACGCACCCCCTAACCCAGGATGAGATTTGAAATAGATCCTTTCGGTGACTTCTCAGAAAACAAAAATATATGACTAACTGAAGCTGTGGTTAAATTGTAACATTTTATAATGCCCATGCATGTCCCAAGGCTTCCCAGATGGCTCAGTGGTAAAGAATCCACCTGCCAATGCAGGGGACGTGGGTTTGATCCCCGGGTGGGAAAGATACCCTGGAGTAGGAAGTGGCAACCCACTCCAGTAGTCTTGCCGGGGAAATCCCATGGACAGAGGAGCCTGGGGGCTATAGTCCATGGGGTCGCGAAGTCTGAGTGACTGACCACGCATGCACGCATGTCTCAAGGACACTGGGAGTGGATGTGTTTTAGCTGAAGTTTTACTGGTGTCTCTCTGATGGTTGCTATTGGCAACCCATCCTACAAGTGAAGGCCTAATTAGGGCAGGAGTCAAGAAGAGATTGCAGGTAATTGAGGTCAAACGCGACCGAGGTCGGGCAGGTGACTGACATCCGATGTAGCCAAACTAAGGGGATCAAGGTTCGAGGCGGGCAGAGACAACAGGTGAGGACTGGAGACAGAACACTGATGGAAATCACTAAAAGCTGGCTCTGACAAGGACATCCGAGCTAAGTCAAACTGTAAATAAGACAGAGTGTAAGGTAAGTTCTGAGGCTTACATCTTCAGAAATGCAGCCTCTCTCAACTGGTTTTTTTCTTTGGTCTGGAGATCTTTGGTTGTTAAAAGGACTGTACCCCTACCTATGCCAGCCTAATGCTCCATGCAGCCAGTTTACCTCCCTTGTTCCCTTGCAATGCTGATTATCAGATGCAGTTGAGAAGGAGGAATTTGCCTTCTGTGGAAAATGTGAATGGAGTATACAAGTATCGATGTCCTGAGGAGCCTCATGAAGATGAAGGAGAGATCATCCACTTTTTTCCTGATGAAGTCATCCTCTGGGCATCTCTGAGCCAGAACTAGGCTGAGATTGTGGACTTCAAGTGCAAATTATCCATATCTATACTTTTTCTCTTTTTTGACTGATGATACCTTTGGTATTTCAAGATTTTTTTTTTTAATCTGCCCATTTCTGTTTGTTCTAAACTTTCCCATTATTAAGAAACAAATTAGTGAGTTTAAGACTAGTCAGTGAATGCTGCTGTCCACTCATTCATTCAGGCCTTCCTGGTGGCTTAACAGCAAAGAATCTGCCTGCAATGTGGGAGACCTGGGACAGGAAGATCCCCTGGAGGAGGGCATGGCAACCCACTCCGGTATTCTTGCCTGGAGAATCCCAATGGACAGAGGAGCCTGGCGTGCTTTGCAAAGAATCAGACACTACTGAGTGACTAAGCACACACACATACATACACACTCATTCATTCACGGTTTTGGTTGAGCAAATTTAATGGAATGGGAGAGGGTTCCTAACTTCTAGATAAGCTGATAAATGTTGGTTCCTGACTTAAGATGATAACAGTTGGGTCAGAAAGGCATTATCAAATCCATAAACTGTAATGCAATAAGTGCCTGTAATCAAGACAGCAAATTCTTCCACTGTGGGGATTTGTGTGTGAGGAAACCATAGGAAAGTTTGTTGGGAGTGGAGCCTCTATGAGGCTGGAAGCTGCTGGGTGGGGAAGTAGCTCTGGTCTGTGCTGGGGACCTGAGCTTTAGGGCCTTAGCAGTAGATGGCATGGTAGGCGTGTTTTATAGGAAAATCATTTCCACAAATCTGTTGTGGCCTAGACGAGCTTCCCTGGTGGCTCAGAGGTTAAAGCGTCTGCCTGCAATGTGGGGAGACCTGGGTGTGATCCCTGGGTTGGGAATATCCCCTGGAGAAGGAAATGGCAACCCACTCCAGTATTCTTGCCTGGAGAATCCCAAGGATGGAGGAGTCTGGTGGGCTACAGACCACGGGGTCGCAAAGAGTCGGACACAACTGAGCGACTTCACTTCACTTCACTTCAGACTGGGGAAGGGGCTACCCAGTGGCAGAGGAAATTAGCTATAATATTGTCAGAAACAGACTTTAGTGAAACTTGATGGGTTTTAAAGAGGAAAGATAAGACTTGGGGAGTATGATAGGTTACAAATAGAATGGTACCTTTTTTATATAAGATGGCATTACTAATTCTAGCATTTTATTTCTCCAGTAGTTTATGTGCCCTCCATATCTATACTCTTTCCCCAGTTGTTATTATGACAGGTTAAGGCAGCTTATTCCTGGAATTTTCCAGTGTTAGAATATCCTTAGATGATATATCCTTACTGACAATTCACACAAATGATAGCAGTAATTGTTAACCACAACAGGCAATATTTTTTTTAGCATCCTCTTTCCAAATGTGACAGAAGTCCAAAAGAAATACTTGTAGTGTATGTTCCCATAGACAGAATTAAAGGAAACACCGATAACAATTCAAATCAAAAACAGAAACATCATCATCCCTGGCTCCGCTGATATAGATTATTCATAACATGTCCCCATTTCAGCACATGGGATTCATTATAATGTATCACAGGACTCATTCTCAACACCTGTGGGCACTTTTCATGTGCAGTGTATCTGTAGGGATAATTCTTTTAAAGGAGGTTAATAGTATTAATCCCATTTTACAGATGGGAATAAAAACAACTGGCTTATATTTTTTCCGATCAGATAGTAAATCAATTCCTCCTTAATGTTCATTAGAATTTTCACTCCATTCAATTTCAACCTAAGCTCCTTCCCTAAGATACTCAATTAGTATCAAATTTTCTGGCATTTCCTCACTGATACTCATATAAGTTAAGCCCATATATGAGCAAAGCACTGGGTTAGCGGTACAAGACCTGCCAGGAAGTGATGAGTGGGTCAGTGAGCCAGCCTGCAGAAAGTAGTTTAGGATCAATGTAGGGAGTCGCCTTTAATAAAAATAGTTAGCAATGGTGACATTTATGGAGGGCTCCGTATATGTGGACTCTGAGTTGAGCATTGTATGTGATCTGCTGCTTATAACTAACACCTTAATTAGATTCCATGTTTTAAATGAGGAAATGGAGGCTCAGAGAGTGACTTGTGTATGGAATACAGCTACTAAGCGGAAAAAGGATTTGCGATTCACTAAGCCCATAGTTCTCAAATTTTAGTATTCATCAGAATCACCTGAAAGGCTTCTTAAAGCACAGATTGCTGGGCTCTCTCTCAGAGTTTATGCTTGGGTAGGTACGATGTGGTGTCAAAATTTTGCATTTCTAACCATTTCCCAGGGCTGCTGAGGCTGATAATCCAGATTCCACACTTTGAAGAACCACTGCTTTAACCAATATTTATAAGCATTTTTGACTTTTTATAGCACATAATGGGAAGCCATTCAAAGTGTTTGGACAAGTCATGACCTGGCCAGAGTTTTGCTTTTAAAAGATTAATCTGTCAGCTGTATGGGCTTCCCAGGTGGCTCAGTGGTAAAGAATCTGCCTGCAATGCAGGAGACCTGGGTTCCAATCCAGATAGATCTCCTGGAGAAGGGACTGGCAAACCACTCCAGTATTCTTGCCTGGGAAATCCCAATGGACAGAGGAGCCTCGCCGGCTACAGTCCCTATGGTCGCAAAGAGTCAGACACGACTGAGTGACTAAGCACACAGAGGACAGATGGCAGACCAGGAGGTTCCCAGCTAAGACAAGTAGAAACAGAGAGACAGTAACAAAGGAGTCATCTGACGTGACTCTACTTTTTGGTCTGAATGGCCAGATGAATTGTTGCACCATTACTAGAAATTGAAAAGACAGAGGAGATCTCCATGCTGGTGTATTTCATCTCCTATTTCCACATAGCTTCCTTCCATTTTCTATTTGCTCTTTTTCTTTATGAGATTTCCAGAACATTTTCCTTCCCGTTACTGTGGGGCCAGTTGATCCAAAGTGCAACCATAGGCTCTTACTCTCCTCTAAGCTGCTATTCCTATTCCAGAGGACCTCAAATTCTCCCACCCGCCATTATCTCTTCCTTTATAGTGTGGTAGTATAGCTCACACTTTGTGCAAGGATCTTAATGGATTCTACTAATCATGACTAAGTTTATGATTTCTGTGTTTTACCTGCAACCCATCTTGGGAACAAATGGTCAGTGACAGAGTCCTCATAATCCATCATGAGTGGTGTTCAAAATAATGTCTAAGTTCAAAGAGGTTCAAAGTTATTGTATTGGTTTTAGGGGCTCACATTTTGCTTTTATGTAATTGCTTTTCCACAAATAAAGAATGAATTTTTAAAATCCCATTTATAAATATGCATCCTTGAGGGAATATTTAGTCTTCAATTTAAAACAAATTACCTTACCTTAAAAGTACAATTTTTGAAAGTCCTTAAATTGATTTTTCTAAACTAAAATAATTGAGAAGGTAGAATAATAGGAAAGAAAACTTCTGAGAATCTCTTTATAAAATAAATAATTTTACAAAACAATCTCACAGAGTGTATCTTTAAAAGAAAATTGGATTTTACTAATGGAATTTTTCTAAAGTGAGCCAAAGGTCAACATTTATCATGTTCACTATCTAGTGTGAAATGCTTGTTGTCTACGCTTTGATTATGAATGGCAATTCATTTTTTCAAAAATTGACTGAACCAGGATCTTACATGTGAAAATGTAAATTCATGACATTTAAATACATTCACAGAATTCATCTACTTTTCTTATAAATCTGAGACCATCTCCCATGATTGCCACCAACTTTCTTCCTTAGTCCCTCCAAACCTCTCCGAAACCTCATGAATACTCTTCTCTTCACCCTCAGATAGACAGTGCTGCTTCTCTGTATACGGCACCTCCCACTCTCCCCGGCCTTGCTCTCTGCACCAGTGCCCCTCACCTCCTCTGCCTCTGATTCGTTCTCCTGCAGCCCCTCCTTATCTTCTCCACCTTCAACTTCTTCCTTCCTCATTAAAACTGATGTCTCACAACTTTCAAAAAGGGACAAGTGTATTGATCCATCTCCATTTTTGATATAGTGATAGCAAAAGAGCAGGAAGGAGGAAGGGAACTCGGGGATGTCATGAGAGATATTTAGGTCTGTTCCAGTTCAGGAAGGGGCTTTCCAAGTTGCTCAGTGGTAAAGAATCTGCCTGCCAATACAGGAGACACAGGAGACTTGGGTTCGATCACTTGGGTCAGGAAGATCCCCTGGAGAAGGAAATGGCAACCCACTCCAATATCCTTGCCTGGAAAATCCTGTGAACAGAGGAGCCTGGTGGGCTACAGTCCACAGGGTTTCAAAGAGTTGGACGTGACTGACCACTGAGCACACACATGCACGCCACTTCAGAGGGACCAAAGAAGGGGCCCTCTGAAGTGAAGTGTATGTCAGCAGCTGTGGGGGGGACCTGAGTCAGGCTACCAGAAGGCGCGGGAGCCCTTCACCAAACCAGACCTGCAGGTTCCATGTGTGGCTCGTTCATCTTGGAGTGTTTCCCTGGGGGGCTGTAACTTGTTCAGGTGTGAATAGTGATGATGTGAGACAAGAGATAAAGAGAAACTTGAAGAGTCCCCAGCAGTCACTCTGCAGTGTGGGGCTCCTGCCTGTGGCGTCGCAGATCCACTTTCTCTGTGCTCTGGCTGCGCTGAGGGGACAGTGTTCTGACAGGTATTTCTCCTTTGGGCAACAGCCCAACCCTCAGCTTCAAATCCAGAGCATCTTTAGCAACAGTCCTCTTTCCATCTCTCTAGGGGTTTGCCGAGGTGAGGTGATGTATGTGGAGGTTGTGTATAGAAGTGGTTAAGAACAGACTCTTTCAGTCAGACTGGCTGTGTTCATGTTCTGGCAATGGCTTTTTCTCTGTGTGATATTGTCCAAGCTAATTAAAATGAACATTTCTATTTGCTGCCTTATCTATAAAATGAGGAAATGTTTTCATTTCTTTTCTTTCTTCTTTCCTTTGTTTAGCAAATAACTGGTAGGGACCCACTCTGTTCCAGGCACGGGGGATACAGTGATCATCAAGACCAAATCCATCCCCGTCCTCCAGAGTTGGTGAATGGGCCACTTCAGGATTTTCACAGATGAAAAGCTTCATGACTTTTCATGAAGGGAACAGAGTCCAAGAAGTGAATACCTGAATGAGTAAATGGAGGGTGAATTTTCTAGTTATTTTTTGCTTTAATGTTAAGTGTTTTGATCCCAGAGAATAAGTAACAATTTCTTTAAAACCTGGGCTAGTTTATTCTTGCAGGCTTCGCGGGTGGCTCAGTGGTCAGGAACCTGCCTGCCAGTGCAGAAGGCACGAGAGACTCAGGTTCAATCAGTCAAGAATATCCTCTGGAGGAGGAAATACCACCCGCTCCAGTATTCTTGCCTGATCCCATGGACAGAGGAGCCTGGGGGCTGCAGTCCACCGAGTCTCAGAGGTCAGACACAACTGAACAGCTGAGCACACGGGCAGTGTATTTATAATGGCATTTCTAAAATTGTTCATCATAACTGTTCCAAAGCCCAGATTTGGGGTCTGTATTCCATTGTTGTTGAGTCCCAGGTAGCTGGGATCCAAGTAGAGCAAAAGTTCAGGTAAGGGAGATATTTTAATATCCTTCCAAAGATAGATGTTGGGAAGGAATTACTATCTGCCTCAGTTCCTACACTTCTTGCCTTTTCAGCTGTCTCATGCTGAGATGCACTGGCCAGGGATTTTTCTTTTTAACAGGCTGGTTCAGACTCTATTGGAAACTTAGCATAGCAGGTGAAGCATTTAGGCCCGTGATGAATCAATTCAATTCAGTTCAGTCACTCAGTCACGTCCAACTCTTTGCAACTCCATGGACCACAGCAGACCAGGCCTCCCTATCCATCACCAACTCCTGGAGTTTACTCAAACTCATGTCCATTGAGTCGGTGATGCCACCCAACCATCTCATCCTCTGTTGTCCCCTTCTCCTCCCACCTTCAATCTTTCCCAGCATCAGGGTCTTTTCAAATGAGTCAGTTCTTTACATCAGGAGGCCAAAGTATTAGAGTTTCAGCTTCAACATTAGTCCTTCCAATGAATATTCAGGAGTGATTTCCTTTAGGATGGACTTGTTAGATCTCCTTGTAGTCCTTGAATCAGGGCCAGACACAAATAGAAGGCTGTGGACTCAAGGGTTTCAGAGAGAAACATTAAGAGCCATTCTGCACTTGTAGCTGCTGCTTGCTTTTGCTAGGGGCCAGACTCCAATGGAGGCAACTGCTGCAAATGCATATAAATAAAGGGGCCGTTCCTATGGGAACCTGAGCAGCTCAGGTTGCCCATTCCCCAGAGGCACTCTCCTTTCAGCATGGCATCTCATATTAAAAGGGGGACCAAAGGATACACTTCCTTAGGAGTTCTTGAGGGATATTTGTAGTGAAAGTGGCCTAATTGATTATCACAACACAGTATATAAGACTTACTCTCGATGATATTATACATTTTAAAAGTAGCATGAAAAAGAGGGACTGTCTTTTTTCCACATATTTCAAAAATGTAAGTGGTTGTTTTTCCTAAGTCCCTAAACTGTGCAAGTGTGTGTGTGTGTGTGTGTGTGTGTGTGTGTGTGTGTGTGAGAGAGAGAGAGAGAGAGAGAGAGAGAGAGAAATATCTAAGGAAGTAATCCCAGAATAACATTATACATTTTCTGACTGGAGTACTGACTGTGTGATTCAAATCTGGATTAAAATTGGTGTTTGTTCCAGGTTCAAAAATCGTCTTTTTACCTTAGCCCCTGACATTAGTGGAAACGTTGCCTGCAGAGGGAATTCGAGATTATACTGTGAGCACATAAAACCCAGCGCTGCATGATCTAAAGCTTCAGTGGGTTCATGACCAGAAGCCTGAATTTCTAGCACCAATCCCAGTCGTCCACTGGAAACTGAAAAATCCAAATCGTTAATGAGAGTAAGAACTCCATGTGTTCTCACCCCAGCAGATCACAAAGCTCTCTCCAATGCAACAACATCATAGGGCAGAAAAGTAAGGAGCCGCAGCGTATGTGCCCATCCTTCCCCTCCCTGTTACTGGCCAGGTCACTCACCTGTGCAAACAACCTGACCTTTCTGTCTTTCAGTTTCTTCAAATCATAATAATAGTAGCAGTAGGACCACCCACCCCCTGGTTGCTGGGAAAATGAAGTGAGAAATTAAATATATATGTGAAGTAGATGTTCTAACAAGACCTAATGCAAAGAGCCAACTCATTAGAAAAGACCCTGATGCTGGAAAAGGTTGAAGGCAGAAAAAGAAGGGGACAACAGAGGATGAGATGGTTGGATGACATCACCAACTCAGCGGACATGAGTTTGTTCTGGGAGATGGTGAAGGATGGAGAAGCCTGGTGTGCTGCAGTCCATGGAATCACAAAGAATTGCACACAACTGAGTGATTGAACAACAACAAGATTTTTTTAAAAGTGCTTTTATAGGTATTATCCTCATTGATACTTCTGTGAAACTTAATAGCTGAAGACATGTATCACAGAATTGTATGATATTTGTGTTTTGCTCTATTCTCTCAGTCATGTGTCGAATAGAACAAGGCAGTTCTCCCAAGCCACACTCCCAGAGGCAAGGATGCTTTCAACAGAGAAGTGTTTTTGTAAAATGTTGGCATTTGGTAACAGCTCAGCTGTGGCCAGCCACAAACACAGTCAAGTGATTTTTACTGCAGTGTCTACAAAGGCTTCAGTGAATTCTTCTATATGAAAAGTCTTTAAAACACACAGTCACCATGTGGTACTTGGCATTAATACTGTTTGGAAGGATTCAGAAGAGCCTGTTGGGTATTTCAACAGCCTGGCCTCTGCCCCATTCAGATGGCCATGGAAACCTGCAGAGGCGCTGCCTCTGTGGGCCTGCCTGGAGGAGGGGGATTTGGCCCTTCTAATAGTGAGGTGCCAGCCCTCTGCCCCTGGCACTATATGGATGCAGGGCTGCTGCCTAGAGCCAACTGGTAACTCCCTACAGGGCCCCCATACAACTCTTCCCTATACAAATATTGTACAGGAAAATGCATTAACAAAAGGTCACTTTTTTTTTCTTTTTTTTTTTCTTTTTGCAAGAAGAGTTTCATAAAAGATTTCCCATTTGTCTCAGTTCTGAGGACTATGAGCATTCTTCAATTTAATCATTCATTTAGCAAATGTTTTCCAGGGCTCAGACTTCTAGGCTCTGTGGATACTACGGCAAATAAAATAACCCCCTCCCTTATGGGGCTTTTATTCTAGTGGGAAAGAAGAATGACACTTTTTTTTTTTTTTGTAAATTATGTGGTATATTAAAGCAGGGATAGAGAGTGAGAAAGAGATGTGGTTTTTAATTTAAATAGGATGCTCAAGGAAAGCCTCACTTAGGAGGTAACCTTGGAACAAAGCTGCTGAAGCTCCAATTCTTTTGCCACCTGATGTGAAAAGCCAGATCACTGGAAAAGACCCTGATGCAGGAAAGGATTGAGCACAGGAGGAGATGCCGGTGACAGAATATGAGATGGTTGGATGGCATCACCAACTCAGTGAACAGGAGTTTGAGCACACTTCGGGAGACAGTGAAGGACAGGGAAGCCTGGCATTCTGCAGCCCCTGTGTTCACAAAGAGCCGAACATGACTTAGCAACTGAACAACAAAGCTGTGAACAGAGTGGACAAGGAAACCACAGGCCCCCATGGAAGAGCATTCCAGACTGTGGGAACAGCAAGTACAAATGCCTTGTGGCAGGATCATGTCTGTGAATTCAGGAAACAGCCAGGAAACCAGAAGGAGCAAATCATTCATAGGGAAAAGTAGTAGCAGACAAAGTGGAGACAGAATGGAGGCCAGGTCATCACAGGGATGTAGGCCGTTAGGAGGCCTTGGGATTTACTGATGTTAACAGGCTAATGCCAATGCAGGGATTGAGCAGAGAAGTGCTGTAATTAGACTGCTTCTAAAAGGATCACCCTATGTGATGTGCTTTATTGTCCCAAGAGGGATGGTGATCAATTAATTTGATTTTTTAAATTGAAAAATGGTTGATTTACAATATTGTGTTGGTTTCAGGTATACAAGTAAGTTATTCAGATAAATATATGTATATATTATACTCTTTTTCAGATGCTTTTCCATTATAGTTGATTACAAGATTTTGAAAATAGTTCCTGGTGGTGTACAGTAAATCCTCATTGTTTGTTTTATATATAGTGGTACATTTTATATATAGTGGTATATATCTGTTAACCCGTACCCCTAATTTATCCTTCCTTCCTCTCTTTCCTTTTAGTAACCCTAGTTTCTTTTCTATGTCTGTGAGTCCTTTTCTGTTTTGTAAAAAGATTCATTTGTGTCATTTTTCTTTAGATTCCACATGTAAGTGATATCATATTTTATTTGCCTTTCTGTCTAATTTTTTATTCAGTATGATAAAAGGTCCATCCATGTTGCTGCATAAGCAATATTTTATTCTTTTTTGGTTGTATAATATTCCACTTTATGTCTGTGATATATATGCCACATATTCTATATCAACTCATCTGCTGATGGGCACTTCAGTTCAGTTCAGTCGCTCAGTCATGTCAAGCTCTTTGCAAACCCATGAATCACAGCACGCCAGGCCTCCCTGTCCATCACCAACTCCTGGAATTCACTCAAACTCATGTCCATCGAGTCAGTGATGCCATACAGCCATCTCATCCTTTGTTGTCCCTTTCTTCTCCTGCCCCAATCCCTCCCAGCATCAGGGTCTTTTCCAGTGAGTCACCTCTTCGCATGAGGTGGCCAAAGTATTGGAGTTTCAGCCTCAGCATCAGTCCTTCCAATGAACATCCAGGACTGATCTTCTTTAGGATGGACTGGTTGGATCTCCTTGCAGTCCAAGGGACTCTCAAGCGTCTTTTCCAACACCACAGTTCAGAGGCACCAATTCTTTGGCGCTCAGCTTTCTTCACAGTCCAACTCTCACATCCATACATGACCATTGGAAAAACCATAGCCTTGACTAGACGGACCTTAGTTGGCAAAGTTATGTCTCTGCTTTTGAATATGCTATCTAGATTGGTCATAACTTTCCTTCCAAAGAATAAATGTCTTTTAATTTCATGGCTGCAATCACCATCTACAGTGACTTTGGAGCCCAAAAAAATAAAGTCTGCCACTGTTTCCATTGTTTCCCCATCTATTTCCCATTAAGTGATGGGACCAGATGCCATGATCTTCGTTTTCTGAATGTTGAACTTTAAGCCAACTTTTCCACTCTCCTCTTTCACTTTCATCAAGAGGCTTTTAGTTCCTCTTCACTTTCTGCCATAAGGGTGGTGTCATCTGCATATCTTAGATGGACACTTAGGTACTTCCATGTCTTGGCTCTTATGAATAATGCTGCTATGAACACTGGGGTACATGTATCATTTGAATGTGAGTTTTCATCTTTTCCGAATATATGCCCAGGAGTGGGATTGCTGGATCATATAGTAACTTTATTTTTTGTTTTTAAGGAGCCTCCATACTGTTTTCCATGGTGGCCACAATTAATTTGCTCTTTTATATGTGCTTTCCATTTATACTTTTATTTAGCTTGTCAGGTGGCTCAGATGGTAAAGTGTCCACCTGCAATGCAGGAGACGTGGGTTTGATCCCTGGGTCCGGAAGATCCCCTGGAGAAGGAAATGGCAACCCACTCAGTACTCTTGCCTGGAAAATTCCATGGATGGAGGAGCCTGGTAGGCTCCAGTCCATGAGGTCACAAAGAGTCGGACACCACTGAGCAACTTCACTTTCTCTTTCACTTTAGCACAGGCTGTGAGCTAGGTATGGGGGGAGGCAGACAAGTTTAAAAGCAATGGTAAGAATGTGATAAAGTAAGTGACAAAGAGGGCAGATAACCAAGTGTTGGCGAGGGAAGCCCAGGCTTGAAAGCCAATGGAAGAGGAAAAGGCAAGAATAATAGAGACAGAAGTGGTCATGAGAATGAAGATGGTATGTATCAAGGATTCTTCTACCTTCTTTCACATATAGCACCATATAGTCCACATGATGACCCTATGACTATGATATCTACTATATCATTACACTACACTGCACAGAAGAAAAGTGAGCCACAGGAAAGTGCAGCTACTTGCTGAAGGACCAGAGCTAGGAAGAGGAGGCACTGGGACTGGAAACCTGACTCTGTTTGACTCAGACCTGAGGCTTCTGACCACTCAGCCCACTGGCACAGAGCACTGAGACAGAGATGGAGCCGTAGGAGTTCAGTTTTAACAAATTCACTTTTTAAACACATGTTGAGAGCATACTCTCTGCCAGGCCCCAAATGCCAGGACTTCAGAGATAAATAACAAAGCATGACTCCTGTACTGAAGGGACGTGCAGTCTACTGTGTCACACATCAAGGCTTAATAAATAGCAATATAAAAATGGCCGTGCAGAGCTGGCTGTGCAGATGGCCACCGAGCCTTCCTTACAGAGTCCACAGTTGTGCTCCTGCCAACACAGAAGGCAGGAGCAGTGGTTGGCCCAGCAGGAAATGTCAAACCCCGGGCAGCCCTAGGATTCAAAGAAGCATCACAGCACATCACACCAGAGTGGGGGAAGAGCCCCCACATTACTGGCAAGAGAAGAGCTTCTCGATGAGAACAAGGCACCCTAGCAGCCTAACACTATTTTGTTATTCAGGGTCTGACAGCATAGAATACACAGAGGAGGAGAGGAAAGCTTTGGTGTTGTGTGATGAGGCAAAAGGTCCCAGAGGTTTGGCGTACATTCACTTAAAACAAAACAAAACAACAAAAAAAAAAACCATTGCTTGTAATTTTGTAACCTCCTTAGGGTGTTTCAAATGGTTTGTGAAGATCAATGTTCTGCATGTTCAAAGAGTTTAGGGAGTTTTAAAATCTTTCCATTCAGACTGGCCTGTCATAAAGAACAAAGGAATATGGAATTTCTTGCAGGGATCTGAGTTCGTAGGATGAAGCCTAGAGATGTAAAATCAACAAAGATGACCTTTGAACTTTCCTCAATCCAGAAGGGGAAAAGAATATGTACTGCTCTGTAGGCGCTTGTGTAGTTGGTGCTTTCATCTTCTATCAATAAAATTGGTTTTGTGATTTTTATTTACAAACGCATCCAGTGGCCATTATGATAAAGTAATGGTTAAAAGCCTGGGTTCAGGTGGACCTGAGTTCAAATTCAAGTTCTAACACTTATAGGTTATATGATCTTGGGCAAGTTAGTTGAGTTCTCCAAGATTCACATGTTTTATCTATAGGGTGAACATAAGAATATCCCTTTCTTCCTGGGTTGCCATGAGGGTTAAGTGAGAATACAATTTATACATGTACAGTAAGTACTGAATAAATGTAAACTCTGTATTTTTTCTCATTAGCTCGTGTATTTTAGTCTTGAACATTCTGCTTCTAAGAGAAGCTATTAAAATGGAAGATTAGTGAATTTTCTACTTTTACTGAGGTTGTGTTGACTGGCCCAAAGGTAGAAGGTAGCTTAGGGGAACAGCACATAGGGGGCTTCTTTATTGCTCTAAAACAAAAGTTAGGAAATAATGACCCACAAGCCAAATCCAGCTTCCTGTCTACTTCTGTAAACTTTGACTGGAACACAGTCATACTTGATTTGCTTACATATTCTCTACGTCTGCTTTTGTGCTCTAATAGCAGCAGTAGTTGAATAGTTACAACAGAAACCATGGGGTCTACAAAGCCTCAAATATTTGGTATCTGGTCCTTTACAAGAAAAGTTTTCTGACCCCTGCTCTAAAAACGTAAAAAAGCCAGTTTTTCCAAGTCACATGACTCTGAAACTGCATACACTGGAAACTCATCTCCTCATGGAAAAATGTAAAGGCTACCTTCAGGAGGCCAGCACATTTACTTCACCTCGCCTGGTGCTGTGTAAGGCTCTTGCAGATAGAAGACTCACAAGGAGGGTACTTCCCCATGAAGAATCCCAGTGCCCTGTTTAGGAATCAGGTGAATATGCAGTGAGACAGATTTCTGTGCCGATGATCAGAGCAGATGGCTGGGACAACACTCAGGCCACTGTGGTTTGTTATCCTTTTCCATATGGCCATCCGCTCCATTACATAGAAAGGTGGAGTTTGGACAGAGGCTCTCTGTTGTCCTCCATCTCACTTCCCTGTCTATAGGAGAATACTGAGTGCCACCAGAAAGATGAAGTCTACCAGACAGAGGATCATTCTCAGATTTTTCTGGCAATGAGGTGGAGGGGTGGGATGGGCTGAGCAGGAAATAGAAACTTGGAAGCCTTCTGCAAAGGCTACTGCTCTCGCACGTGAACTGTCAGGGGAATACAGCCAAAGAAATGGAAGGAGATAGGCCCATGAATGAGGAGTGGGCAAGCAAAGTCGAAAATGAATGGAACTGCAAGGTAAGCACCATCGTTCATTCATTCATTCAATTATTCATTTTATACTTATTTATTGTCTAGTACATGACAGTGATTTTAAGGCACTACAGATCTAGACAGAGAAACGCCTAAGAATATGCAAGTCCTTGCCCGATGGAATTTACATTCCAGTTGGGTGAGGCAGGCCATCTTAGTTTGCATTTCCCCCAAAACACACCATGAAACAAGGATATGAGTGTAAACTGCTTTTCTTGAACATAATCTCAAGAAGTACAGTGAAAGAAGGGCTTCCCTGGTGGCTCAGATGGTAAAGCATCTGCCTGCTATGCAGGAGACCTGGGTTCGATTTCTGGGTCGGGAAGATCCCCTGGAGAAGAAAATGGCAATCCTCTCCAGCACTCTTGCCTGGAAAATCCCATGGATGGAGGAGCCTGATAGGCTACAGTCCATGGGGTCGCAAAGAATCGGACACGACTGAGCAACTTCACTTTCACTTTCACAGTGAAAGAAAGGGAAGGAAGGAAAATAAATAAGGATTGTGTTAATACAGAAGTCACTGCTGTGTACAGTTATAATGAATAGCCTCAAAATTTTCCCAGTGAGCAGCAAGATAGCTAGAGTATAAATCCAACAACTTTAGTTCCTCATTGACTGAGGGTTATTTGGATGTGTCAGAAGGAACATTAGCTCTCACCTCTACTTTAAGGATAGAGAGACACAGGAAACTATGAGCATGTATAAAAACATCTGAAGGTACTTCCCAGGTAGGTCAAGGCATATTGTAGATACAGGTACTGTATCTACCTATCCAGGTGACCAACAATGAATAAACATTCAAGAAAACTGAGATGGTGATAAGTGCTATGCAAATGTAACAGGTTGATAGTGTAAAGAATGACTGGAAAAGCTACATTAAATGTAATGCTTAGAATGGCAAATACAAGGGAGACCCTGGGAAACAGCATTAAGCACAGGTAAAAAGCAAGTGCAGTTTACAAGACAGAAACAAAGGACTAGAAGCTCTCTGTAGTGGATAGAAGATAGGGTGCCCAGGGAGAGTAGTACAGGATGAAGTCCCTGGTTGGCAGAGGTCCAACCATGAAGGCTTTATCAGCAAGAACATGGCACTTGGGTGGTCACTGAGGGCTTTTAACATGACATGATCCGATTAATATTTTTAAATGTTCATCCATGTTACTCTTCTTCTCTATTTTCCCTTCCCTTCCCTTCCTGAATGTTTAATACCAAAAGCCATTAGACAGGACTGAGCAAGGTCAACTTCCCAATGGAAGTGGAGCAAGACATTTGAATCCAAGTAGGTTGCAGAGGATGTCCACGTAGACAGTGAGAGTGGTGAGCAGCAGCTGCCTGGCACAAGGGCAGGAGCCAGAGTGGAAGAACGAGGAGGTTTCCATAGGGGTTGGGGCTGCCCTGCCAACGTGCTAGAGCCCAAGTATGAGGAGGAAGGTGTCCACATAGTAGGAAAATCTAGCATGAGATATCAGAGTCCAAGTCTGAGAGGGAGCAGTCGTGAGAAAGAGCAGTGAAGCGGTGGAGACATGTGGAATGTCTGAGCCCATGCACAGTGAGAAGGACATTGATGAGGGAAAGTTGTGGCCACTGTGGTCCCACACAGATTGAAAAGGGTGTCTGCACAGGAAGATGTCTGGTGTGAAGAAGTTGGGGCATGAGAGGGGTGAGGGTGTAAGTGTAGGCAAGCAGTAACAGTGCCACTGATTGAAATCCAAGCAGAGTGTCGGGGACATGCATTTGGGGCACCCATGTGGGGAAATCCCAGAGCAGGGGTGTCAGATCACAGGATGGTAAGGAGAGCATCCTTGCGGGGACAACAGTGAAATGCTGGTGTCCAAATGGGGTAAAGGAGGGTGTCTGTGTTCATTGAGGGGTTGGCATGCCACAGCAGCCAGAGATTTTATACACTAAGGGGCATTGATCAAATAGGTAAAGATATTAAAGGTGATGGGAATCTCTCACTGTCAAAAAAGAGCATTATAAATATGCAAAGGGGGAAAACTAGGAGAGACTCTGTTGATTTGAACTGGAGATATAGTTATCAATTTATTATTTGAGAGTTAGAGTTGAAGGAGGAGAGTCCAAATGTGTATATACATGTGTACATAAATGTTTTTCTAGTTTGCCTGCTCAGTGACAGGGCCTAGGATCATAACAAGTGCCTGAATCTTAATTTTTAAATACTATTCTTCACTTTCCTCCTAAGGAAATAGAATCATTCGGAGAAATGGCAGATTTCAAGTCTGGGATAAGGAGTGTACAAAATATGCCTAGCACATCTTATGCCAGGAAGTAAAGTGGTACTCAAAGAAAGATGGGTATATGGCAAAGGGACAGCTTAGGGGCTCCTGCCTATCAACTGTGAGAAAATATAAGCAACAAAATAAACACTGATCATAATGTTATAATCCAGTGAATGAAATATTAACTTTAAATCCATAGTGAAGTGAAGTCGCTCAGTCGTGTCCGACTCTTTGCGACCCCGTGGACTGTAGCCTACCAGACTTCTCTGTCCATGAGATTCTCTAGGCAAGAATACTGGAGTGGGTTACCATTTCCTTCTCCAGGGGATCTTCCCGACCCAGGGATCAAACCTGGGTCTCCTGCATCGGGGGCAGACGCTTTAACCTCTGAGCCACCAGGGAAGCCCTTAAATCCATACAGATATAAATAAATAAAGATAGTGAAATTTGGTTGAGATATAGAACATCTCCCCCACAAAATATCTACTCATTACAAAGAGAAAAAGAGGAATTTTATATTGGAGAGTCCTGTCAGACACCACCTTGATCAAATAATCCAAATTAACAACACAACAATAGGATAAATCAAATTCAGTGAGATACAGTGAAGAGAATACAAGATCATATCTGTGACACCTCCCACCAAAGATGCATAATTTTAAATTAATTCTTAGTAAATCTCAAATATAGCGAAATTAAAGGACACTCAGGCTTCCCAGGTGGTGCTAGTGGTAAAGAACCCACTTTCCAATGCAGGAGACATAAGAGACACAGGTTCCATCCCTGGGTCGGGAAGATCCCCTGGAAGAGGGCATAGTAACCCACTCCAGTATCCTTACCTAAAGAATCCCTTGGACAGAGGAGCCTGGTGTGCTACAGTCAACAGAGTCGCAAAGAGTCAGACATGACTGAAGTGACTGTACATGCCCACATGCACAAAGGACACTGCAAAATAACTGGCTCACCAACTTCAGAAAATGTCATGAAATTCAAGTAGAGACTGACAACTCTTCAAGATTGAAGGAGATTAAAGAAGTTTAACAGTGTTATTCTCAATTGGATCATTTTGCTGTAAAGAGCACTACAGAGATAACAGACAAATGGAATCTGAGGGTAGATGGTGGAATGAAATGCTTCTATTGTGGCTATGTAAGAGAATGTCTTTATTTTAGGAGTACACTAATATATTGGGGAGATCATGGGTATCAGATTGGCAGTTTACTCTTAAATTGTTCAGGAAAAAATGTACTGTAGTTGCAACCTTTTTTATTTTGAGATTGCTTCAAAATGAAAAGTTAAAAAATGTATATTCACTTTAGCCATTTAATTTCCTGGGTCTTCACACATCCCTCTATTCAGTCCTTTCCCCAGAAGTCCCCTCCCCTTGGAAACCTTTGCTTGTCTGTCATGTCCTCTGTGTAGAGAGGGTACTCTCTTGAATATGTACCATGTTCCCAGAATTAACATTTACCTGTCCAAGTTCATATTTCTACCACAGAGGGTAGTGTTCATGCCCAACACACTCATATCTGAATCCTTCCTGCTCAGCATAGTGCCTGGCACTCTGCTTGATGAACAACTATAGGCAAAGGGACAGAGGCAAGATTATGGTATAAATTTGGGAAACATTCTTAGAGCCAACAAGGTTAAGTGGGGGAAAGCAGGAAATTTGTTGTTGTTCAGTCACTTGGAGGGCTCAAACAAATCTTGTGCTCATCAGAACCCAGAGACCTCACAGAGACTGAGCCAAAACTGTGTGTGAGTGTCTCCTGTGGAGGTATGCGTCAGCAATGGACTGCTGCAGGGGAGGGGCTCTGGGTGCAGTAGACCTGGTTATGGCATAAGCCCTCTTGGAGGAGGTCACCATTAACCCCACCAGAGAGCCACCAGAACTTACACAGGACTGGGGAAACAGACGCTTGAAGGGCACTTACAAAAGCTTGTGCCCAGCAGAACCCAGAGGAAAGGAGATATGACCCCACAAGAGACTGACCCAGACTCGCCCGTGAGGGTTCAGGAGTCTTTGGTGGAAGCATGGGTTGACAGTGGCCTCCTGCAGGATTGGGGGACTGAGGGCAGCAGTGCCTGCATGGGACCTTTTGAAGGTCACCCTTATCTTCGTTACCTCCACCATAGTTTGGCCTCAGGTCAAACAAAAGGGAGAGAACACAGCCCCACCCATCAATAGAAAATTGGATTAAAGATTTACTGAGCATGGCCCTGACCATCCTCACAAGACCCAGATTCCCCCTCAGTCAGTCTCTCCCATCAGGAAGCTTCCATAAGCCTCTTATCCTTCTCCATCAGAGGACAGATAGACTGAAGACCACAATCACAGAAAACTAACCAATCTAATCACATGGACCACAGCCTTGTCTAACTCAATGAAACAATGAATCGTGCCATGTAGGGCCACCCAAGAGAGACAAGTCATGGTGGAGAGGTCTGACAAAATGTGGTCCACTGGAGAAGGGAATGGCAAACCATTTCAGTATTCTTGCCTCAAGAACCCCGTGAACAATATGAAAAGGCAAAAAGATAGGACACTGAAAGATGAACTCCCCAGGTGGGTGGGTGCCCAAGATGCTACTGGAGATCAGTGGAGAAATAACTCCAGAAAGAAGGAAGAGACAAAGCCAAAGCAAAAACAACACCCACTTGTGGATGTGACTGGTGATGGAAGTAAAGTCCAATACTGTAAAGAGCAATATTGCACAGGAACCTGGAATGTTACATTCACGAATCAAGGCAAATTAGAAGTAGTCAAACAGGAGATGGCAAGAGTGAATGTTGACATTTTAGGAATCACTGGACTAAAATGGACTGGAATGGGTGAATTTAACTCAGCTGACTATTATATCTACTACTGTTGGCAAGAACCCCTTAGAAGAAATAGAGTGCCATCATAGTCAACAAGAGTCCAAAATGCAATACTTAGATGCAATCTCAAAAATGACAGAATGATCTCTGTTTGTTTCCAAGGCAAAGCATTCAATATCACAGAAATCCAAGTCTATTCCCCAACCAGTAATGCTGAAGAAGCTGAAGTTGAACAACTCTAAAAGACCTACAAGACCTTCTAGAACTAACACCCCCAAAAGATACCCTTTTCATTTTAGGGGACTAGAATGCAAAAGTAGGAAGTCAAGAGATACCTAGAGTAACAGGCAAATTCAGCCATGGAGTACAAAAGGAAGCAGGTAAAAGGCTAACTGAGTTTTGCTAAGAGAACGCACCGGTCATAAACACCCTCTTCCAACAACACAAGATAAGACTACACACGGACATCACCAAATAGTCAGTACCGAAATCAGAATGATTATATTATTTGCAGCCAAATATGGAGAAGCTCTATACAGTCAGCAAAAACAAAGACTGGGAGCTAACTGTGGCTCAGAACATGAACTCCTTCCAAATTCAGACTTAAATTGAAGAAAGTAGGGTAAACCACTAGATTATTAAGGTATGACCTAAATCAAATCCCTTACGATTATACAGTGGAAGTGACAAATAGATTCAAGGAATTAGATCTGATAGAGTGTCTGAAGAACTATGGATGGAGGTACATATGAACGTTGTACAAGTGGCTGTGTTCAAAACCATTCCCAAGAAATGTAAAAAGGCAAAATGTTAGTCTGACGAGTCCTTACAAATAGCTGAGAAAAGAAAAGACAGAAAGGCAAAGGAGAAAAAGAAAGACATGCCCATTTGAATGCAGAGTTCCAAAGAATAGCAAGGAGAGATAAGAAAGCCTTCCTCAGTAATCAATGCAAAGAAATAGAGGAAAACAATAAAATGGGAAAGACTAGAGATCTCTAAAAGAAAATTAGAGATACCAAGGGAACTTTTCATGCAAAGATGGGCACAATAAAGGACAGAATTGGTAGGGATCTAACAGAAGCAGAAGATATTAAGAAGAGGTGGCAAGAATACACAGAAGAACTATACAAAAAGATCTTTATGACCCAGATAGCCAAGATGATGTGATCACTCACCCAGAGCCAGACATTCTGCAATGTGAAGTCAAGTGGGCCTTAGGAAGCATCACTACCAACAAAGCTAGTGGAGGTGATGGAATTCCACTTGAGCTTCTTCAAATCCTAAAAGATAATGGTGTTAAAGTGCTGCATTCAATATGCCAGCAAATTTGGAAAACTCAGCAGTGGCCACAGGACTGGAAAAGGTCTGTTTTTATTAGAATCCCAAAGAAAGGCTATGCAAAGAATGCTCAAACTACCACAAAATTGCACTCATCTCATAGGCTAGCAAAGTAATGCTCAAAATTCTCCAAGCTAGGCTTCAATAGTACATGAACTGTGAACTTCCAGATGTTCAAGGTATTTAGAAAAGGCAGAGGAACCAGAGATCAAAATGCCTACATATTAAAAGAAAGACAGTTTCAGAAAAACATCTACTTCTGCTTTATTGACTATGCCAAAGCCTTTGACTGTGTAGATCACAACTGTGGAAAATTCTTCAAGAGATAGGAACACCAGACCACCTGACCTGCCTCCTGAGAAATCTGTATGCAAGTCAAGAAGCAACAGTTAGACTGGACATGGAACAGACTGGTTCCAAATAGGAAAAGTAGTACATCAAGGCTGTATATTGTCACCCTGCTTATTTAACTTATATGCAGAGTACATCATGAGAAATGCCAGGCTGGATGAAGCACAAGCTGGAATCAAGATTGCCGAGAGAAATATCAATCACCTCAGATATGCAGATGACACCACCCTTATGGCAGAAAGTGAAGAAGAACTAAAAAGCCTTTTGATGAAAGTGAAAGTGGAGAGTGAAAAAGCTGGCCTAAAGCTCAACATTCAGAAAACGAAGATCATGGTATCTGGTCCCATCACTTCATGGCAAATAGAAGGAGAAACAATGGAAACAGAGCAGACTTTATTTTTCTGGGCTCCAAAATCACTGTAGATGGTGATTGCAGCCATGAAATTAAAAGACTCCTTGGAAGAAAAGTTAAGACCAACCTAGACAGCATATTAAAAAGCTTTGCCAACAAAGCATTGCCAACACTATTTTACCAACAAAGGTTCTACTAGTCAAAGCTATGGTTTTTCTAGTAGTCTGTATGAATGTGAAAACTGGACTATAAAGAAGGCTGAGCACCCAAGAATTTATGTTTTTGAATTGTGGTGTTGGAGAAGACTCTTGAGAGTCACTTGGACTGCAAGGATATCAAACCAGTCAATCCTAAAGGAAATCAGTCCTGAATATTCATTGGAAGGACTGATGCTGAAGCTGAAACTCCAATGCTTTGGCCACCTGATGTGAAGACCTGTCTCATTTGAAAAGACCCTGATGCTGGGAAAGGTTGAAGGCCGGAGGAAAAGGGGACGACAAAGGATGAGATGGGTGGATGGCATCACAGACTCAATGGACATAAGTTTGAGTAAGCCCCAGAAGTTGGTGATGGACACCAAGTCCTAAAGTGCTGCAGTCCATGGGGTTGCAGAGTCAGACACGTCTGAGCGCCTGCTCAGTTGTGTCCAACTATTTTAAACCCCATGGACTGCAGCACACCAGGTTTCCCTGTTCTTCACTATCTCCCAAAGTCTGCTCAAACTCATGTCCATTGAGTCTGTGATACCACCCATCCATCTCATCCTCTGTTCAGTTCAGTTCAGTCACTCAGTCATGTCCGACTCTTTGCGACCCCATGGACTGCAGGACTGCAGCACGCCAGGCCTCCCTGTCCATCACCAACTCCCAGAGTTTACTCAAACTCGTGTCCATTGAGTCAGTGATGCCATCCAACCATCTCATTCTCTGTCATCCCCTTCTCCTCCAGCCTTCAACCTTTCCCAGCATCAGGGTCTTTTCAAATGAGTCAGCTCTTCACATCACGTGGCCAAAGTATTGGAGTTTCAGCATCAACATCAGTCCTTCCAATGAGTATTCAGCACTGATTTCCTTTTAGGATTGACTGGTTTGATATCCTTGCAGTCCAAAGGACTCTCAAGAGCCTTCTCCAACACCATAGTTCAAAAGCTTCAATTCTTCAGTGCTCAGCTTTCCTTGTAATCCAACTCTCACATCCATAGTTTCCCTGGTGGCTCAGAGGTTAAAGCATCTGCCTGCAATGGGGAGACCCGGATTCAATCCTTGGGTCGAGAAGATCCCCTGGAGAAGGAAATGGCAACCCACTCCAGTATTCTTGCCTGGAGAATCCCATGGACGGAGGAGCCTGTGGGCTACAGTCCATGGGGTCACAAAGGTTAGGACATGACTGAGCGACCACTCACTTTTCACTCATATCCATACATGACCACTGGAAAAATGATAGCTTTGACTAGATGGACCTTTGTTGTCAAAGTAATGTCTCTGCTTTTTAATATGCTATCTAGGTTGGTCATAACTTTCCTTCCAAGGAGTAAGCATCTTTTAATTTCATGGCTGCAATCACCATCTACAGTGATTTTGGAGCCCAGAAAAATAAAGTCTGACACTGTTTCCACTGTTTCCCCATCTATTTCCCATGAAGTGATGTGATCAGATGCCATGATCTTAGTTTTCTGAATGTTGAGCTTTAAGCCAACTTTTTCACTCTCCTCTTTCACCTTCATCAAGAGGCTATTTAGTTTTACTTCACTATCTGCCATAAGGGTGGTGTCATCTGCATATCTGAGGTTATTGATATTTTCCAGGCAATTTTGATTCCAGCTTGTGCTTCATCCAGCCCAGCATTTCTTATGATGTACTCTGCATATAAGTTAAATAGGGTGACAATATTGTTCCATGTCCAGTTCTAACTGTTGCTTCCTGACCTGCATACATATTTCTCAAGAGGCAAGTTAGGTGGTCTGGTATTCCCATCTCTTTTAGAATTTTCCACAGTTCATTGTGATCCACTCAGTCAAAGACTTTGGCATAGTCAATAAAGCAGCTATAAATGTTTTTCTGGAACTCTTGCTTTTTCGATGATCCAGCGGATGTTGGCAATTTGATCTCTGGTTCCTCTGCCTTTTCTATAACCAGCTTGAACATCTAGAAGTTCATGTTTTACGTATTGTTGAAGCCTGGCTTGGAAAATTTTGAACTAGCATGTGAGACGAGTGCAATTGTGTGGTAGTTTGAGCATTCTTTGGCATTGTCTTTCTTAGGGACTGGAATGGAAACTGATCTTTTTCAGTCCTGTGGCCACTGCTGAGTTTTCCAAATTTGCTGGCATATTGAGTGCAATGCTTTCACAGCATCATCTTTTATAATTTGAAATAGCTTAATTGGAATTCCATCACCTCCACTAGCTTTGTTCATATTGATGCTTCATACCATCCAACCAACTCATCCTCTGTAACCTGATTCTTCTCATGCCCTCAATCTTTCCCAGCATCAGGGTATTTTCCAATGAATCGGCTCTTGGCATTAGGTAGTCAAAGTATTGGAGCATCAGCATAAGTCCTTCCAGTGAATATTCAGGGTTGATTTCCTTGAGGTTTGAAATACAACTGTGTGACCCTGGACAAGATTTAGACTTTCTAAGCCTTGGTTTCCTTGCAGGTAAAATGAATTTTTGGGTGGAGCAAAAATTATAGGGATTGTAAGGCATCTGATTGTGTTCCTGGTGCTCAGCAGATACACTGCAAATTTTAGTTTCCCTCTCCACTTAAAAATAAGAATAAAAATCATCAAAGAAGACTAGAGGTTTACCACTCCACTTATATTCTTGACTTCTCTCTAACCTTAGCATATGAACTTGAATACGTTAATTCACTTTACATGGCTTCAGTGTACTTCTCAGTAAAATGGGAGGTGGATAAATGGAGGGATGAGGAGTGGGCTTAATAACTCTCATGCTACCAGGATCTCACCGTTCTGTATTTAACAAGATTTCCCTTTTTGGGATACAAACAGTGAAGGATAAGAAAGAGTCTGCTGTATTTAAAGGATTTTCCTCAGTTTAGTAGCCGAAGTCCACCTCCTGCTAGATTGTATAGCTGATTCATTTATACCTGTTTAAAGCAGAGGTAAACTGAGAGGGGGTACTGTTGTCAGGTTACTGTTGAGCACATTAATAATTTATAAGCCATCAAGGAATTAATGCACACTTTCAGTTCTCACTGCATTTTTCCTTATTCATAATTCTTTACCTAATTGCTTTTTCCTTTAAAATTAAGGGAGCGGAGACCTTGGCTATTTGCCTAATGGCTCAAACAGAGCCATGACCCATTGCCAAGTCTTTCAGTCTTTTTATAGCCCGGGGACATTTGCCATTGATAGAAAGCTGATGGGCTTGATTTTCCTGAAAAAGATACTTTGCACTGACCTCTGACCCCATTAAATACTTTGGCCATTGCCCATTTACTGTAATGGGTGCAATAAATTTGTTTTAATTTAGGACATTATCAAGCAGGGAATATTGACAAAGACAAAACAATGTTTTCAAAACAGCCAGAGGGAAATCATGAATAAATAAATATGTTGAATCTAGCTGATAAATTAACAAAGGTTTATTCATAGTAATCTGACTGGACTATTTCAAAGTTAGGCCAAAGGTGCTTCTGTTTCTAATAGAAATGCCGTCTTTCTGTTTAGGCCAAAGAAAAGGTGTGTGGCATAGAGAGAAATTGCAAAGTGTACAGCGGCATTTATCCCCTCTGACAGATCTGTTTTAAATGGATGTATTTGTTTTCAGCTAAATGCCAAAAGGAATAGCCAGATGACTCTAGTAGCCTTTTCTATGGCAAGGCATTTATTTTCTTTGTGTAAACACCTTTATTAGGGATCTCAGCAGGCTGTTTCTTCACTTTTTCTTTGTATTAATCCTTTAGATTAGTGTCAAAGCTCTGAAATTCTGGTTCAATATTGCCTGTCTTTCTTTCCTTTTGAGTGTAGTAAATGACTCCTTACCTGGATATATTCCTCTGGAGGAAGGGGATAAGGGTGCATATGGTGCCGATCCTTGGGCTAATATCCTTAGACAGGTAACAGGGTTCAGACAGACAGCAAAAGGATCCAACAACCACCAAGCATATTTGCAAAGCTATGAGGCCTTAGATGGTGCTATTTTATGCAAAATCCAAATGGCTAAATCTTCCAGGTTACAGGCTGCCCTCTAGGGCATTTTTAGCTGCCTAAAACTAACTGGAACCACTTGAAAGAAAGAAAATTTTGTGAGAAGTGTTTAATCACACTGGTAACCTAATTGTTTTCTATTCAACTTAGGACAGTGTTTAGGAAGATGAATCCATATGTGCAGCTTAGGAAACCTTACACAAGCTCAGAGAGTCGGAGAGAATCATAAACATCTCATTTAGAAAGTTTGGTGTGTGTGTCTCATGTTTTGACATCACTGCTCAGGGATGGGAAAGCCATTGTCAGACAGTGGAAAGTATACTTTTTAAAAAGTCTAACAAAGCAAGACATGAGAAGCTGATTCTGGTCTCTCTATGATGAGGAGGCATATTTTCCATAAGAATTTTCTTGATCACTTTTGTATGCTGCTGCTGCTGCTAAGTTGCTTCAGTCCTGTCCGACTCTGTGCGACCCCAAAGACAGCAGCCCACCAGGGCACCCATCCCTGGGATTCTCCAGGCAATAACACTGGAATGGGTTGCCATTTCCTTCTCCAATGCATGAAAGTGAAAAGTGAAAGTGAAGTCGCTCAGTTGTGTCCAACTCTTCGCGACCCCATGGACTGCAGAGGTCCAAAACTCTATAACTCATGACTCATTCAGTGAGCTCCCCATGTGGTAACACATCAACAGTTGACATGTGCTGTTGTTATGTGTGTGTGTGTGTGTGTGTGTGTGTGTGTGCTCGGTCGTGTCCGATTCTTTGTGACCCCACGGACTATAACCTGCCAGCTCCTCTGTCCATGGGATTCTCCAGACAAGGGTACTGGAGTGGGTTGCCAGACCCTCCTCCAGGGGATCTTCCCAACTAAAGGATGAAACATATTTTTTTCTATGGCTCTTGCATTGGGAGGGAGAGTCTTTACCACTAAACTACTTAGGAAGCCCATACTGCTGTTAAATAAAGTGTATTTTAGAAGAAAAAGCATGCACTGGAAGTATAAAGACTTGTTGATAAAGTTCTGGTTCTGCTTTTTGCTAGTTCTTTGAGTTTAGGCAGGTGATTCAAACTTCTTGAGCCTGACTTTCCACCTGCATGGAATTGATGCCTTCTCTGACACCCATGGAGGTTTTAAGCTAAACTCCATGGAGGTTAATTGAAAAGTATGTGCAAGCTATAAAGCCTTCTGCAAATATAAGAAATTATTTTTATGTCACTGTGACAGAACTTAATGTTCTAGGTAGCTTTATTTTTATCTGGTTGTTTTAATTTTACTCTTGCTTGCAAGTCACGTAGACGGTATACGTGCGCTATAATTCACCAAAGCAAAATCCCCAGCTCGGTGTAAGCCACATTTGGAAGAATATGATAAAAATGGTTTCTTTTGGATTGTATGCCCATCTGAAGTCTTCTTTGGAATGTAATTCCATCAGAAGCAATTATGGCACTAGCAGATATTCCAAGAATTCATGAATCCCACAGCCAAAGCTATGATTTGCTGCTTCAATACCAGACACATTTGGCAGGCTGTGATTTGGAAGCCACAATGTGGAGTGTGTATGCGTGTGTGTGTGTGTGTGTGTGCGCACGCGCACGTGTGCGGGTGCCTGCCCAGTGCTGTCCAACTCTTTGTTGACTGTAGCCCTCCAGGTTTCTCTGTCCATGGGATTCTCCAGGCAAGAATACTGCAGTGGATTGCCATTTCTTCCTCCAGGGAATCTTCCTGACCCAGGTATCCAACCCGCATCTTACATCTCCTGCATTGGCAGGTTGATTCTTTACTACTTTTGCCACCTGGGAAGCCACAATCCTGGCTACTTTTGAGGTTCTAAATGGGACCATTTGCACTCAATGAGGCATTGCCTGCTCCCACCACTCAGGAGAGATGGGACCCAGATTCCCCGGGATTTCTTCAGACAGTGTTTTTCTTCCTTCCTCATGGACCTTAACAATATACCTTTCTGGATTAAGAGACAACAGTGTTTAAGGGTTTTTCCCCACCCCTCAGGTGTTTGACGTGAATATTCTATAAATGTGCCTTATATAAAAACCGTTCTGAAGCAGCTCAGAATTTTTCAGTGCCAACCTTACACAGCCTGTCATTCAAATCCTTAATGATGGGTTTATGTGAGAGTGACTTCTCTACACTTTCCTTTGCTTCATCTTAGATGGCAGCGTGGTTCTTCCTTTGAAGAAAAAAAAGCACTCAAGAAGACGGTTCCTTCAGGCAAATAGCATGGTTCAGTTACTGTATCAAATGAAATGTATATAGACAAAAAGCTACAAACACCAGCTTGAGCAGAAGTGGTAATGTAGAGCTAGGTATGCGGTGGTGTGTGTGTGGGAATCGGGCATTCAGCCCTGGCCAAATGTCAGTCAGTGCAGATAAGGAAGATAAAACTCTTCTGCCTCAGTGGGAACTGTGTAATTTCACTCTGCCTTTCCAATACATCAAAGCTAGTTTCAGAGACTATAGCATTCCCAGATACCATCTAAAGAATCATAGAATGTAAGAAATAGAGGTCATGTGACTTCCAGATGGACACTGGGATCCCTCTGTAGCACCTAGTTGGAACCAGATGTTCCAACCACAGCTGGAAAATGCCTAGAGATGGGATGGTACCCCCTTCTAGAACAACTCAATCTATTAATGGACAGTTCTAATGTTAGGAAATGAAGTATTTTGTTTTAACTTTTCCCAGTGTCTAAACTATAGGAGATGTCACTATCTGAGGTCTTTGTCGATTCTGAATATTCAACCAGTGACAATCCAATCTAACCATTGTCACCTGGCACAGACTTCCCCTTATTACTCATAAAGCAATCAGGCGAAGTTCTGCCCATGATATGAGTCTAGCTCTATGTTCTAACCTATGGATTGCCCCTTTAAGTTTATCCTTACTGAAAAGAAATAAAGCCAATTCAGCATATTTTTTTTTTACTGATGCCATGCTAGCTTCTAGTGATCAGAACTGTTTTTAAGTGTACAGAAAAACTGTTTTCATATTCCTTTTGGGAATTTTGCCCATAATACACATTAACCCACCAGTTTAGTTTGTGGACTCTGCCTAACTCCTGCTTTGGAAAGTTGAATCTATATTTGGGTGTGTTCTCTCTGCTAGTGCTTTTCCCACTCTTTAAGGTTCCTCTGTATCTTATGTATATATTGATCTACTTCTCCCTGGATAATATTTTTGCTTAATGTGCTTGTCATGAGAGTCATTATCTCTGCATTCATTTCAGCCAGCATAGCCTCATATTTTAGTTTTGAATGTCCTTATTGTCTTTGCTCAGGGTACATGAGTGACTATTTGCAAGCAGGTTGTGTTTTGCTGACAAGCCACAGTCTGAATGATGTGCACACACAAAAATACAAATTGCATTATTTGGATTTGGGTGCGAACTGGCCTCATTAGCAGCCAATCCACTAGTAGCCTATAACATAACATGTGGATTGAGAAGCAAAAAATAACTTCTGAATTTTGGTTCAGGTCTTCCTGTTGGATAAATTATTCATTCCCTAGTGTACCTTTTGGGTATAGTGACTCAGCTGGTAAAGAACCCGCCTGCCAGTGCAGTAGACGCAAGAGACACAGGTTCAGTCCCTGGGTCGGGAATATCCCCTAGAGAAGGAAATGACAACCCACTCCAGTATTCTTGCCTGGGAAATGCTGTGGGCAGAGGAGCCTGGAGGGCTACAGTCCGTGGGGACCACAAAGAGTCACACATGACTGATTGACTGAACAGACACACATGCAGTATATCTTTATAAGAGAAAACGACTAATGATTATGCTTATCTTTGCATATTATCACAAAGCTAATATGAACTATTTATCCTAAAATGACTGAAACTGTTTTAGCACTAAAATAAGATATATCAATATAATGTTGTAGTATGCAAAAACTAACCTAAAGACTATCTGATTCGCTTTAAAAGACAAAGTTTCATTCCATTCCCATGAAAGGTATATATAAAATTATCATTATAATATTATATATCATTCATATATATGCCTATATATGATACATATTATCATTTTAACATAAAGAAAGCCTCCTAGGTGACCAGTAACATGAAACGCTGCAAAATTGAGTGTTTTCCTTACCTGCCACTGGTTCAGATTTACTTTCACTGAATTCATGGGGCAGCTGCATCCTGGAAATGCCTTTTACACTGGCCATGACTTCAGCAAACAAAGGTCCCAGTGTATCTCTGAAACTCTTCTGTGAAACTCCCACTGAAGTCTGGATACCCATGGGTTGAGGACAGTTAGTTCCACTGATCAAGGTCTGGTTTCTTCTGCTTTGTTTGCCTTGACTGTGCTTAGCTTCCATCTGTCTGTCATCCTAGAATAGCAGCCAGAGACAGCTTATGTGGTATCTCTTGGGCAGGAAGGTTAAGTCCCCTGGCACGGATTGCATTCAGCAACTAAATAAATAAGACAACTTGGAGATGGGCTTTTATTCATAGGAAACCAGATAGCCTTTTTGATGATAAAATATTTATTCCCTATTATCTTCTTGTTGCCAAGACTACTGCTTATGGCTCATTTCTTAAAAGGAGCTTGAGTGCTAAAGAGGTCACAGGAATTAGTAAGGTAATTTTGATATTGAAAAATATCTTGAATGAGATTATGTTGTCCAAAACTGAGTGTGATTTGCCATTTAATGTTGATTGAGATCACGCCATGTCCCACTTTAGTTCAATAATTCCTTTCTTTAATCATTGTTTTTCTCTAAGAAACAGTATCTTCACTTTATAGCTTAAGAAAGTAACCAAACATGTAGTCATTTTTAAGGCAGCTAAGTGAATTAAGCTATGTGAATTCATGTAAGGTTTGGAAAATTCCAAACTTCTCCAAATGAACATTTTGTAATAATTTGACACACTTTTATTATTTTAACTATTTACAAAGTACCAGCTAGGTCCAGCAGAAGACCAACAGGTATTAGGATCTCAGACCTGCACAGGCATTCTGTTTAGTGGGGTATTAGTATGGAAATATCCAGTACTCTTGCCTGGAAAATCCCATGGATGGAGGAGCCTGGTAGGCTGCAGTCCATGAGGTCACAAAGAGTCGAACATGACTGAGCGACTTCACTTTCACTTTTCACTTTCATGCATTGGAGAAGGAAATGGCAACCCACTCCAGTGTTCTTGCCTGGAGAATCCCAAGGACGGGGGGAGTCTGGTGGGCTGCCCTCTATGGGGTCACACAGAGTCGGACACAACTGAAGCAACTTAGCAGCAGCAGCAGTATGGAAATATAGATCATTCTACACCAAGACAGACTCTGATAAGCCCTGTGTCAAGAGTAAAAAGTACTAGAGGAATATGGAATTCCAACTGGGAGTATCCAAGAAGACTTTGAGGAAGTGCTTTCTTTGAGTTGGAACTTGATAAATAATAAAAGTAGGTAACATTTTTGAGTGCTTACTAAATGTTAGAACTGTTCAAAATACTTTAAAACATAAATATTTCTTTAATTCTCTAAAATTAACATCATAAGCGAAGTCTTGTTGTAATTTCCATTTTATAGTTGCACAAACTGAGGCACATGCCAGTTAAACAATTTGCCAAAAAGGTCGTAGAACTAATAAATTGTGGAGTGAAGACTCAAATTCAGGAGTCTTGCACCAGAAGGCTTATTGTCATTCTTAGAGGAGGCAAGAATATACAATGGAGAAGATAGTCTCTTCAATAAGTGGTCCTGGGAAAACTGGACAGCTACATGTAAAGAATGAAATTAGAACATTCCCTAACACCATACACGAAAATAAACTCAAAATGGATTAAAGACCTAAATGTAAGGACAGGCAGTATAAAACTCTTAGAGGAAAATGGACAGAACACTCACATAAATTGCAACAAGATTTTTTTGGCCCCCTCTTAGAGTAATGAAAATAAAAACAAAAATAAACAAATGGAATCTAAAGCTTTTGCATAGCAAAGAAAATCATAAACAAGACAAAAAGATAACCCTCAGAATCGGTGAAAATATTTGCAAACAAAGCAACTGACAAGAGATTAATCTCCTAAATATACAAACAACTCATGCAGCTCAATATAAAAAAATGAACAGCCCAATCAAAAAATGGGTGAAAGACCCAAATAGACATTTCTCCAAAGAAGACTTAGAGATGACATAGAAACACATAAAAAGATGCTCAGTATCACAAATTATTTATTAGAGAAGTGTAAATCAAAACTACAATGAGGCAAATCCTCACATGATTAGAGTAGCCATAAGCAAAAAAATCTATGAACAAAAATGCTGAAGAGGATGTGGAGAAAAGAGAGCCCTCCTCCACTGTTGGTGGGAATGTAGATTGGTACAGCCGCTATGGAGAATTGTATAGCATTTCATTAAAAAGCTAAAAATAGAACTACCATATGACCCAGCAATCCCATTCCTGGGCATATACGGAGAGAAAGCCATTATTTAAAAAGGTACATGCACCCCAATGTTCATTGTAGCACTATTTACAATAGCTAGGACACAGAAAGAACCTAAATGTTAATCAACAGGGGAACAGATAAAGATGTGGTGTGCATATACAATGCAATATTACTCAACCATAAAAAGGAATGAAAATTGTGCCACTTGCAGAGACATAGATGGATCTAGAGACTATACAGAGTGAAGTAAGTCAGAAAGAAAAGAACAAATATATATTAATACATACATGTGGAATATAGAGAAACTGTACAGATGGACTTATTTGCAAAGCAAAAATAGAAATGCTGATAGAGAGAACAAATATATGGATACCAAGAGGGGAAAGGAGGAGGTGGGATGAATTGGGAGATTGGAACTGACATATATGTATATACTACTATGTATAAAATAATGAGAACCTACTGTATAGCACCAGGAACTCTACTCAGTCCTGTGTTGACCTAACTGGGAGGGAAATCCCCAAAAGAGGGGATATGTGTATACATATAGCTGATTCACTTTGCTGTATAGCAGAAACTAACACAGCACTGTAAAGCAACTACACTCCAATAAAAATTAAAAAAAGAAAAGAAGAGAAAATGTAAAGCATTCCAAGCAGACTTCACAAATGCAAATTGAGAGAAAGCTTGGAAGGTTCAAAGGACAGAAAGAATGCCAAAAGAAGTGCTTAGCAAAGATGGTGAGAGGGGTATGAAACAAGGTTTGAGAGAGCGTTGTATTTAAGGGCAAAGTATTTGTGTTTTATTCTAAATGAACTGAGGGGGGGAGTCATTGGAAGGTTTTAAGTATGTTTTATTTATTTATTCATTTATTTATTTTTGGCTGTGCTGGGTATTTGTCACTGCACGAACTTTGCTCTAGTTGTGGTGAGCAGGGGCTACTTTCTGGTTGCGGTTCATGGGCTTTTCATTGCAGTGGCTTCTCTTGTTGTGGAGCATGGGCTCTAGGGCATGCAGGCTTTAGTAGCTGTAGCACATGGGTACAGTCATTGCTACTCCCAGGCTCGAGAGCATACGCTCAGTAATTATGGCACAGGGGCTTAGTTGCTCTGTGGCATGTGGGACTTTGCCAGATCAGGGATTGAACCCATGTCTCCTGCATTAGCAGGTGGATTCTTTACCACCAAGCGTCCAGGGAAGCCCTTAAGTAAATCTTAAGTAGGTAAATGACTTCAGTTCAGTTGCTCAGTCGTGTCTGACTCTTTGTGACCCCATGGACTGCAGGTCTTCCTGTCCATCACCAACCCCCAGAGCTTACTCAAACTCATGTCCTTTGAGTTGGTGTTTCCATCCAACCATCTCATTCTCTGTTGTCCCCTTCTCCTCCAGCCTTCAGTCTTTCTCACCATCAGGGTCTTTTCAAATGAGTCAGTAAATGGCTTATGCTTTTATATTTTGCAAAGACCACTCTGGGTAATATATGGAGAATGAATTGTAAGGGGACAGAAATGAAAGCAGGAAAATCAATTAGGAAGCAAATTGCAGCAGTCTGGACAAGACATATGGCCTAAACCTTGACGGAGGAGAGATGGATGGATTAGGGCTACATTTTGGATGCAAAGTTAGAAAGATTTGAATTAGGTGGAAAATAAAAGAAAAGAAAGGTATTAAGAATGACCCCAGAATTTTGGGTTAAAGAACTGAATGGGATAGTGCCAGTAATGAGCTGGAGAGAACCGGCTTGGGGACAGGGGGAGCTACAAGTTCTACTCTGGACATGGTGGGACAGCCCTGGGGGTAACTTGGGTTGCCTCTTTAAGGATGCTAGAGTATGGATGAGAGAAATGGATACAAGAGGAATTACAGATGTACGACTGACAGATGTGATATGTATTAGGTTGAAAGCTCTGATAACTTCAGGTTTTGAGTCTGAAAAAGTAGTAAAGAAGCAATCCCATTAACCTAGATGGTACAGTAGAAGTTTGGCAAAGAGCAAGATTAATTTGAGCCAAGGAATCATGAGAAAATTCCCAATTGAATACTGGACAAGGATATAGGCTTTAGAATATGGAAGACTTGGGTTTGAATTCTAGGTGAGCATTTACCAAGTGTATGTAACAAGTTTCTTAGTTGCCCCAGCCTCCGTTTCTAATCTCTGTATTCAGAGACTCTCAGCCATGTCCAACTCTTTGTAACCCCATGGACTGTAGCCCACCAAGCTCCTCTGTCCACGGGGTTCTCCTGGCAAGAATACTGGAGTGGGGTGCCATTTCCTCTTCCAGGGCATCTTCCCCACCCAGGAATAGAATCCAACTCTCTTATATCTCCTGCATTGGCAGGCAGATTCTTACCATTAGCACCACCTGGAAAGACCTTCTGATCTAGAAAATGAGAGAAATAATAATGATAAAGATTAAATATAATGATATATGCAAATGATTAATACATAAGAATAATTCAATAAATACTATTATCACTATCTCTTGTAATTCATGTTATAATAATATCAATATAAAAATAGCATTACCTTTTGGGATGTGTTTCATTTCTGTTAATTATGACTAAGATGATAACATTCTGGTCGTTAGTTCCTTTTAAGCAAGACTTGCAAGGATATTAACCCAGATTTTATATTCAACTCTTTTTGCTATATTTAATCATCAAGACAAATTGCATATTATTTATGTACTTTCCCCGATTTACAGATCAATACACTAGGCTCAGAAAGGGTACTATGTCTAAGGTTATACAGCTAGGAATTGGAGCCTACCTAGATATGACACACTTAGATCAACTTACTGCAAATAATTCTGAATTCTTCCCCAACAAGTCAGTATAAGATAAAAGTACCATTGTATCACATTGCCAGTTCTCTGATATCTATGCTGAGAGAATAAATTCTGTTTTATAAAAATGTTATTAGCAAATACCACCGGAGTTTTCACAGTGTCTCATGGAATTTTCTAGTGCTGGACAATGTTCTACTCAAGGCCTGTCTTTGGATGACATGAAGAAAAGTCTTCAGTTCTCAACCATTGACAAATACGGTAAGTATACAGATTCACCAGATTGACTAAGAAAACTACCCATGGGAAGGTGATATCTGTTTGATAATGAGGGAGAGAAGATTCTATTTTGTAATAAGTAGAAATAAAGAGTACTTTTAAAAACATTATAAAAGTGGGAAATTTGATCTTGTAAGTCATAAGTCTAGTTATCTTTGCATTTAATAATGTGCACGTTAAGTTTGTAAATGTATGTACAAGTACATGGAAGTGTGTGTACATAAAATAATCTACATCTCATGACATTCCAAACACCTTGCAGCCACCTTATTGAGTTCACTGCCTCTAAGCCCCACATCACAGAGATGTAGGGAAGAGGAGAAAACAAGAGATGAGTTTCCACAGTTGCACCATATCCTAGGGAAGTGTTTCCTCTTTAGCAAGTACCCCAGGGTAAAATGTGAACCCAGCTATTCTCTCAAAAAGCTGGAGAGGAGATGAGGGTCTCACTGTTGAGATCTATTTTGCACAGGACTACTTTAGAAAGAATTAATACAGCTCTTTGAAATAATTAGCATAGTCCTGTGCTTGCCCCTGGAAGCCAGAGAATGGGCAATAACCATTATCATCAGCTCCCATATTAAAGTGCCAGGTCTGTGACGTCCTTTCTCCAACCTCTAAGCCTGAAAGGCTCTATATTTTATTGGAATTTTAGCACAGTGGGCTCATTTATTCATGGGAACTTCCTTTGACAATATGTAGAACTGAAAAAAAAAAAGTATGTCAGTTAAATAGATCAGATGTATTACAAGAACTGGGTTTGTGGAAGAATAAATCATGTTATGTCCCTGGCTCTGTGTTACTGATGCCAGTAGACCCTGCAGCTTTGGGATCCTCACCAATGCACTTTGTCTGCGGAGTACCAGTACCTAAGGCATTAGGAAGCCTTTGAGAAATGAAGGGGAAAGATGTTCTGGATAGATACGACAAACTACTTGGGAACATTAAAGAAAGAAACCTTTGTGCTTCTGACTCCCAGTACATGTCTAGAATGCAGCTGAGGGCTTTTCATCGTCAACTTTACGACATAATTGGCCACTCCAGTAACGGAGGAAAATATGTGCTAAGTGTCAGTCACATCATCACTTTTTTTATAGATATAATGTCATTTTTTCAAACCTTTACAGATGTGACTGCACAACCACAAACCATAAGGCACCCTTTGAAATGTGTGCTTTGACCAGAAGTCTTTCCTTTCTTGGTAAAGTTACAAGATGAAGCACTTCTTAATGATCTGTTTCTTAAAGGGATAATACATTGAACAGAGTTCCTCAAGATGGAGAAGTTAGACAAAAAAAGATGTAATCATGCAAAAGTAGGTTTTTCTTATGTGTATATGTATCAGGGGTAGAAAAAACATTAGGGTGTTTAAATGGATGAGAGTCCCAATTGATGAAAAAGATGTTTTCAATGTCTCCTACTAGGAACATCACATTGTACAAGACAGAACCCTTTAATTGCCCTCCATTTCCACTTCATAAACCACTTGTGACATATAACAGCAACTTTATGAACTGTTTCTTCCCCAAAGAACAGGCCTAGAGAGTGCAGATAAAATTAAGTACATAGCTGTACTTGAGACCTTTCACCCTTAAGAAACAAAACACGCAAACATGATTCAGTCTTTTCTTAAAGCCATGCTCAAATTTCATTTGATCCCTCATAAGCCGACTGACTGCACAAAGACTGTCCCTTCAACTCTGGTGATGATGGTATCAATAATAAATGTCAGCATCTATGTCCTGCTGATTTTGCTACCCATACCCGAAGGCAAGCCTGCCTACACTAGCAAGAAGGATGCTCACAATCAGATTTCCACTGGAGCCCTATGGAGAGAGAGGCATGGGGCATTATAGACCAGTAAAATTGCATGTGGTACATTAGACAGTTGATTATACAGTAATGAGAAAATTACGAGCTTATTAAAGCATCTATCTATGCCTGGGATGGAGTTTCAGCTTCAGGCTGAACAAAAGGAAATATTTTTGCTCCAAGATACAGATTTTTCGCCCACCCAGGGTTAGGATTCAGTAATGTGGCTCCCGCTTCCCCTAAGTGCAGCTGGCCAGGGCCGGCCCCACTAGAAAAACGAGCCCTTCAAGCAGCATCAGCAGTGGTGGCTCTGCCTTTCCTGAGAGTTTATGTGCTGCCTAAGAGATGCTGATGGAGACCTTTCTTATGAAAATAAATATGCCCATTGAACTGTGTATCGCCAGATGTCTTAATGAAAATGTGGATGGCTGAGTTGGTTTTGAAAACTCAGCTATCAAAAGGGAGAAAAAGCAGCATTAGCTACTGACAAATGTGCCCATTTTCACAGAAACAACGAATGGCTTCCCTACTCAGAGTGGAAAGGTAACTACCTGCTTCCCTGTGCACGTCCTGCGTTCTCTAGGACCATGGCCAGATCCTGAGCCAGTAGCTCAATTTTCTGGACACACCCAGGACTAGTGCTTCACTGAGCATCAGATGCCACTAGAATTCAGACCTACGCATTAATGCATACTTAAAAGTTGTAGTCTCAGAAAAGAAAAAGCAATCAGAGCCAATCTGATATACAGAATACTCTGCTTTTCTCTATTGCTATCTATATCTCCCCTTTCCAGCAGCCATCATCTGTTTCTCACTCACTATGTGTCAGACACTGCTAATTGTCTTATGTGTGTTACCAACTTTTTGGCTAAGTACTATTACTTCTCCCCTTTACAATGAAGAAACTGAGGTTCAGAAAGGTTAACAAAAGTCACAGAACTGGTAATAGTGGAGCCAGAGCTCAAACCCAGATTTGCCTGACATTAAGCTCATCCTTTTAACCACAGTGATATACCACCTTCCTGAAATGTACCCTTATTTACTCCAAACTGTCACCTGGCCAGCTTGGGTTCACATCAGACTCCCATCACTGATGTTCCTCTGGTCTCAGCTCTCTGTTGTCATTGTAAATTTTGCTTTTGTTTTATAATTGCTTGCCAGCAATGGGCAGGCAGACTCTTCACATGAGCCAAGAGAAGCTGCTTGGCCTCTGTGTGTTGCACTGGGTGAAGCTGTTAAGAGAAATGGGGAAGGGACTTCCCTGGCAGTTCAGTGGTCAACACTCTGAGCCCCAGATGCAAGGCCTGGGTTCCATCCCTGGTCAGGGAACTAGGATCCCACAGGCTGCATGGCATGGCCAAAACATTTAAAACAAGAAAAGAAAAATGGGGAGATGGGCTGAAAGTCTAACAAGTAACATCTGAACTTCTTTCCTGATGCAGGCTACGTGTCTGATCCCATGAGCCCGATGCATTTTCATTCTTGCCGGAATAGTGGCAGCTTTGAGGATAGCAGCTGACAGCATTCCACATTTACCTAAGGAGAGTTTTCCTCCAAACTGACAGTAACAATTCCAACCATGGCAGTCTTGCTTCCAATTATAATATTTTACCCTCTAAGGTCTCCTTAAATTGGCTTGCTCATACTGGTCCTATTTAATTCCCTACCACAAGTTGGGCTTTGGATTTGGAGCTGAGGAATGAAATGAAAGAACCAAAACAAAATGTATTTGAATATTTTTTTTTAATTTTGTAAATTAAAAAAATAAATGCACATTGTTGCTCGGAGATGAGGCCTCAGTCCATGGTGGGGACTTAACAATTACTGTGTCTTCCTAGACTGAATTAAGTACACTTGTGTTTGAAAACCATACGATTGCTTTCTTAGAATTGTTCATTTTCTTATCTCATTATGTTACTTCTAGTGCCCAGTTCTGTGATTAAAGATTTTTAGTGGCATACAAAATTGATTCAGAAGTGTATTTCATTCCAACAAGACTTACACGAGGTACACCTTTCTTTCAGACATACTGGTAAAAAGAAGTAATGATCTTCAGATTAAGAAGCTTGCAAATACATAGCACAATTATTTGACCTACTGTCTACGTGGTACCAAGTGCTCTGTGCTCTGCCTGAGTGACCTGCTGCTGTCATCACCAAGGTGTCACAAATGCCATGGGTACTGTTATGAAGGCAACCCACAAATGCAAGGCTGTCACTCATACCAGGGTCTGGCACGGTGCACTGGGAGGATAGCTAAGATCCCTGCTGCCTTCAGAAAATGAGAAATCTGCCCTTCAGTCTCCCAACCAGGGAGACAGGAATACTTCCACCAAACAAAATAGTTTTGCCATTCAGAGACAGACCTGGCAAAATCAAGCAGGAAACAATGAAAGTTCCGTGTTATAATTACTGCTTTGCACCTTAGTAAGAGAAATAATGTTAGTAAAGGAAGATTGGGCACTCTCTCCATCAGGGTTACTGGATCTCAGAATTATTGGAGGAACTGACTCTGTGGGGGGCTGTCCTATGCACTGGGAGATTTTTAATAGCTTTCTGGCATCTCCCCCCACCCCCGATACCAGTAAGAGCTCCCTAAGTCACACGAATCAAAAATGTCTCCAGACTTTTCTAAATGTGTTTTGGGGGACAAAATTGTCCCAGGTTAAGAGCCAATGCCCTCAATCTCAAGATTAGGGGCCTGAAGAGAAATGAGAAGAGGATAGATCCTGACTCTGGCTGGCTGCATTTAGGCAAAACTGCTTTCTCCTCCTCCTTAGTAATGTGCAATCATAGACAAACAGAGCTGAATAAGTACTGATTGCTCCTTCCATGTCTGTGGCAAGCTGCTCCATCCTCCCCGACCCCCTAAGAACTAGAAATTATGTTGCTTGCGGGCAATTTCTATCAGAACAGCAACCCCATCTCTAAATCCTTCTGAACATTTTCTTATGACCTGTGGTCGCAAAGTTGAAAGCCCCCACATGTGCTGAAGAGCTTGGTGACAGCCCGACGAGAATCCAGAGGTGGAAGTAAAAACCATGGTACTTCCAATTAGATTTATCCTTTTTAGCCCCCAGCCTTTCATTTTCCCACCCAATTATTCTGGAATCTCACATACTCTATCCCACCAACCAAGTCGCCAAGGGGCTTACTAATAAGCAGGACCCAAGGAACCTGGAAGTAGCCATACAGGCAAAATACTTTCTGGCAAAGACAGGAAAAAAAGAACGAAAGGAAGAGGGTTGGTTAAAAGCGTCTGTCTCCACAGCTCTCCCTCTCACTCTCGGCTCTAGCTGCTTTAGGAAATGAGCCAGCACCAGCCTGGGAAACTTTGTTGCTTTTATGAGTTGAGTTGAAAGGAGTACCTTTGAAAGTTAAAAAGTTTTGAATATATACATACATACCAATTTTAACTAAAAGATTTGCAGTAGGGGTAATGCTGAATGTGGGTCTGATCAGACCTATGCTGGGTAAAACAAGCATCCTCCCAGGTTCCCACGGAATGGAGGCCAGATCCAGAGGAATGACTGTTTCCTTCTGAAATACCCCCTCTTTCAAAGAAGGATTTTCTAGAACAAATTTGTCAAGCTCCTTTCTTTGTTTCCTCTAACCACCTCCTCTCTCCAGATTGCATCTCATGTTGCTGCTTCCCTCTGGCTCTTGTCTTATCAAGTATCTGCAAATAATGAGACTAATGTGTCTTGATTTCTGAGAAGGGGGACCTTTTCACAGATGCCAACGTATAACTCACAAAACCTTTTCATTACTGTGCCTTTAATGGGGCCCAGGGATTATCTCAGAGTTGTCTTGAGATCATGGTTTTCTTTTTTTTCTCCTCCTTGCTGGAAAAAATGTCTCACTAATTGCTTTCTTTCTATGCTGGTAAAAATGGACTTCTATGATCATGTTTTTGCATGCTTAGCACATTAAAAATTTTTTCCATGTGCATGCAGCACTGAGCTCACTTAGAAGATGTTCAATTAGCCATAATTGTAAGCCAAATTACAGCAGCACCAGGAGAGAGTTATTCCAACACAGTGATTATTTGGGTTAAATTATTTCCAAAGCTGACATTTCCCTGAGAAAGAGGGAAAAATGGGTTCCAGTAGTAGGGAAAAGGGCTAGTGATAGATAATCCATCTGAAATGAAATATCTGATTTCTGTCTCCTTATGCTCTCTGCCTTTCTTTCCTTAATTTTTTTTCTTTCCTTCCTTCTTTCCATCCTCCCTTTCTCCTTCTCTCCCTCCAACAATAAGCATTAAATTTGGAGTCACTCCGACCTTTACAAAAGTTGTGTGACCTTGGGCAAGTCACTTTACCTACCTGAGCTCATTTGTTATCTGTTTGATGGTGATAATACAAATTATGTTGTAAAGTTGCTAGAAGGATTGCAAATAATATAAACTGCATTGCAGAGTTCCTGGCACACCATAGTCAATATTGTAAATGTTGTTTATTGTTATATTTCATCATGCAGCCAAAGAGCTCTTCTACAGTAGAAGAGCATTAGAAGGATAGAGATTTTTCTCTCTTGTCGATAACCATTGACATTCCTAAAAAAACCCACCTTTGCAGACAGCAAACTGCCAAGCTTAGGCTTCTGAGGCCGTTGGAGTCAAGATCCATCAGCCTTAGACAGTGATGTCTTACTTATACTTGAAATAAAACCTGAAGAGAAATGAAATTCTTTAAATGAAATATAAGAACCAGCAAGAATTTCCCAGACAAGGGGGCTGGTAATTATAAATCTATTTTTCTGAACCCAATAGTGCAGTGGTTGAGTCCTCCTGCCGATGCAGGGGACACAGGTTCAATCCCTGAGAAGATTCCACACGCCTTGGAGTAACTAAGCCATGCACCAGCACTACTGAAGCCTGAGCACTCTAGACCCTGTGCTCTACAACAACAGAAGTCACCACAATGAGAATCCCGTGCACCACAACTAGAGAGTGGCCCCCACTCGCCACAACGAGAGAAAGCCTGTGTGGAGAAACCAAGACCCAGTACATCCATAAATAAATCAGTAAAGATCTTTTTAAAAGTAGAAAGAAAATACATTTATTATTTACTGTGTGACAAGAACTGTTTTAGATGATTTTAAGGGTATTATTACAATTAGTAATAGTTCTTGGTATATCTCTGGAAAGGGAGAATGCTATTCCTTATTTCTGAAGTGGGTAAATAATGAATCCAAGCTTCTATAGAACAGAATCAGGTTTTAGAACTCGGCTTGTCTTGCACTAGTATCCATGAGTTTTTCACTACATAATACTGCCTCCACTGTGATGGAGAGAAAGGAATAAAAGTAACAACATTCACAATCCAGAATTGTGGTAAAAACAAACAAATCTGCAGTTCTGCAGGCCTGAGGAAAATTTGGGAATTACCCAGGAGAAGTTGCAGGGACCCAGAAAAAAAAAGCAAACCTTTCTTGATTACTGTAGCTCATGATTGCAAAGTAAAGCCAAAAAAAAAAAGAAAAAAAAAATCATCATCATTTTCTCTGTTTTAATTATGGAAAAAGAAGGCTGGAATAATCTCAAGGTTCAAAAACATACATTGTTATTTTCTAGGCAGAAAGAACCAGAAATGATTGACAGAAGCAAGACTCTCACCACGATAAGCAGGAACAAAAAAGTTATGAGGGCAAAGCACAGCAATTAGGGAAGCCAAGGAGTTTCACATTCTCCTCTCCTCATTAGCACACTGGGTAGGGAAAGTGAGGCGAGATGGTATGGCCATTACCAGTAAGATCTGAATACTTCATTCCTTCCTAGTTTTGTGTTGCTTGTAGTTACTCAAGCATGCAGACCGCAGAGCTCCCCCTGATCAATTCCCTTCCATATTTCAGGAGCCACAAGGGCAAAGATGAGCCATTTGACATTTGCAATCCCTTCACAGGGGATCAGTTGAAGGCTCAGCTGCTGCTGTAACCGACAGTGGTCCAAGACTGTCAGCTCAATTAGCACCATATGCAAAACATGATGGAGAAGCAAAGTTCCTCTCCCTCTTTGGACATCCTACCTTTTAGAAGGCTAACTAGATATAAAAAAGCAGGGGCTATACATTTCTCCTCAGGCCCAAGATCCAAGGCAGCAAGCAGCCGACCCAGTGGCAGGGTGCTAATTAAATTAGGCCTCTTGAATTAAAACGCTGCCACGGGTGCCAGGCCCTGCTGATGAAGACAGGTCTCCAAAGCGCTCTCAGTCTAACTGTATGTTTAATTAGTGAGATAAAAAGAATATCATCTCAAATATCTATCTGTTAAGCAATGGACTCATATGCAGGAAACGGTATCTTCACCATCTTTAAAGAAGGTTTTGAAGCTCACTAATTTCACAAACTTCCATCTATTCCTTTATCTCAACTAATCAGGAAGGGGTGATTCCAGCAAGACCACAAAATGCAATAAAAATAATTTGAATGTTGGTTTGCCCTTCAGTTTTTACTCATAATAATCCATGGTCTGCTTAACAACACTTCAAAAATTAATCCACAGTGAAGAGTGTCAGGTTCTTCTTTCAGAGGAAATTTTTTTTTTTTTTTTTGCCTTCCTTAAACTCAAATTAGTCAAAGGGAAAAGAATCAGTGTCAGAACTGAGGATAATTTGAGCTGAGCAGAATAAACATAAATGGGACACTGGATGATGTATGTTTACCCTGTACCAGGTATGAAATAGCAGGAACCTGAATAGTACAGAGCATTCTTAAACTTTGGTGTTTGTCAGAATCAGTGGAGAGTTCATTCAAATGCAGATTCCTGGGCCCCCACCCTAGAGCTTTAGAATCAGAAGTTTTGGAGTGAGACCCCAAAACATGCATTTCCAAGAAGTTCCCTGGAAACTTGATGCTGCTGGTGCCAGGATGACACTTGGAGAAGCATTGGCATTGTGGTAAAGGGCATGAGATTTTGAGTCAAACACAGGTCAAAGCCTAGTTGAATCCTTCACTGTGTGTGTGACCTTCCATAGGCAGGTTACTCTGCCCCTCTGATCTTCAAGTTCCCCATCTATAACATGGAGACAATGATTATTACCTCATAGAGAGGATTAAATAAAATAAAGCAGGAAAATCATACATCACAGTGCCAGGCACATAATAAGTGTTCCATAGCAACTGGCCGTGCTTTATATAACGTGACTGAGAGAGAAATCAACCAAGCACCAAGGGTGAATCATTTACTTCCTGGATGCTAATTAAAGCATTATGGTTTAAGAGAATTTAAGTGTCTGTGAGACAAGTAAATCCTAAATTAGCATCCTATAATCAAGGCTATATAACAAAAAGAATATGAGAATAATATAAAAAGCACAACAGGAGTAAAATTATAACTACATTTGCAGTCCAGTTAAGTTAAATGTAAACAATTAATTACTAATGCCTCCAAGGAACATGTATTAGGCTCCTCTGTTGTGTTACCTCAAATCTTGGTCCCACCTGTGCCATTGGCTACTGGGTCATCCATCACCATGGCCAACTTTCTGTAGGCACAACTTGACCACAACTCACCTTGTACCCCTCAGATCACTGCCATGGCACACTCCTGTTACCCAAAGGAGAGATGTCCCAAGTTGGGGGACATATTCCATATGTCCCCAGTCAACACTTGAGGACATACGGAGTAAACTTTTGACTAATAGGGATCAGTGCCAAGGAATAAGTTCTCCCTTCTCTACCATATCACAAACGTCCTGAGGCACTGCCAGTCTTAGAATCTCAGAGGACAATTCAGTGAGACTGACCATTAGTTGCCCTTGATTGCAGACAGTGTCAGCTCAACACTGCACTGTAGAATTGGCTCTCCCTCCCAGCTTCCCTTCCTCACTCTTGCTTCCATGGAATTGCATTTCCTAAAGAAACAGCACTACCTGAGGTTTTGGTTTGGGCTCTGCTTTCTGCTTATTTAACTTATGTGAAGAGTACCTTATGCGAAATACAGGGCTGGATGAGTCACAAGCTAGAAGATTACTGGTACTGTGGCCACAGGACTGGAAAAGGTCAGTTTTCATTCCAATCCCAAAGAAGGGCAATGACAAAGAGTGTTCAGCCTACCACACAATTGCACTCATCTCACATGCTAAAAAAGTAATGCTCAAAATTCTCCAAGTGATGCTTCAACAGTACATGAACTGAGAATTTCCAGACGTTCAAGCTGGATTTAGAAAAGGCAGGGGAACCAGAGATCAAATTGCCAACATCCGCTGGATCACTGAAAAGGCAAGACAGTTCCAGAAAAACATCTACTTCTGCTTTACTGACTACACCAAAGCCTTAACTGCGTGGATCACAACAAACTGTGGAAAATTCTGAAAGAGATAGGAATATCAGACCACCTTACCTGCCTCCTGAGAAATCTCTAGGCAGTTCAAGAAGGAACAGTTAGAACTGGACATGGAACAACAGACTTTCCAAATTGGGAAAGGAGTACATCAAGGCTGTATATTGTCACCTTGCTTATTTAACTTATATGCAGAATACATCATGCAAAATGCTGGACTAGATGAAGCACAAGCTGGAATCAAGATTGCCGGAAGAAGTATCAATAACCTCACATATGCAGATGACACCACCCTTATGACAGAAAGTGAAGAGGAACTAAAGAGCCTCTTGATGAAAGTGAAAGAGGAGAGTGAAAAAGCTGGCTTAAAACTCGAAATTAAGAAAACTAAGATGATGATATCTGGTCCCATCACTTCATAGCAAATAAATGGGGAAACAATGAAAGGAGTGACAAACTTTTTTTTTCTTGGACTCACACATCATTGCAGATGGTGGCTCCAGCCATGAAATTAAGAGACACTTGCTTCTTGGAAGAAAACCTCTGAGCAACCTAGACAGCATATTAAAAAGCAGAAACATTACTTTAACCACAAAGGTCCATCTAGTCAAAGCTATGGTTTTTCCAGTAGTCATGTATGGATGTAAGAGTTGGACCATAAAGAAGGCTGAGTGTCAAAGAATTGATGCTTTTCAATAGTGATGTTGGAGAAGACTCTTGAGAGTCCCTTGGACTGCAAGGAGATCAAACCAGTCAATCCTAAAGGGAATCAACCCTGAATCTTCATTGGAAGGACTGATGCTGAAACCACAATACATTGGCCACCTGATGCAAAGAGCCGACTCATTGGAAAAGACCCTGATGCTAGGATAGATTGAGGGCAGAAAGGAAAAAAGGGGGACAGAGGATGAGACGATCAGATGGCATCACCAACTCAATGGACATGAGTTTGAGCAAACTCCAGGAGACAGTGAAGGACAGGGAAGCCTGGTGTGCTGCAGTCCATGGCGTCACAAAGAGTTGACCACAACTTAGTGACTGAACAACAGCAATAGCTTTCTAGAATGACCAAGGTAGGGTAGACAGCATGCAAATAAATGAATTCTGACTGCTAGTCACTGTTAGTAAGGAGTAGTTTGTGGAATAATGGAGTGAGCAATTGAATAATTAAATGGGAGTGAGAATGAATTAACAAAGGAGTAAAGGAATTCAGTAGTCTGCTGGAGAGAGGTCATTATTTAAGCCTGTTTCTTTCAGCTACTTTGACTCTCCTATTATCTCTGTAAAAGATAAACCCAGACATTTTAAAAAATTTTAAGAGAGAGACTTCCCCAGATGACCAGGGGTTAAGACTCCGCCTTCAATGCATGGGCCGTGGGTACAATCCCTGTTTGGGGAGCTAAGATCTCACTTGCTGCCAGATGTGGCTAAAAACATTAAAAAATAAATAAAAATAAAATAAATTAATAAAAATAAAAAGAGAAATGGCCAACAATACTTTAAAAAGAATTTAACATTTCTTTGAGCAAAAATCCATTCGCAGTGGGCAGTGACCAACTGGGAGTAATTAGAAGTACTCTATCTTCAGGAACCAGAGGTAAGACTTATGGAAAAGAAACAAGAACAAAGAAAAACAGTTGTTTGATTGGCTTCAGCTCAAGTGATTGCCTTAGTTAGGAAAGCCCAGCCAGTTGTTTGTGACAGGTTGTCCTTAGATTTTGATTTCTTAACCTTGAGGCATTTACAGGTTTAGGGTTTTGGATTGCTTAAGTAGGTTGCTAAGGCGTTAGAACCACCTAAGTCTAGTGGTTTCCTTGTTTAATTAATTTATCACTGTTTTCACTCTCTCACAGTTTCTTTTTTAATGTGTGGGATGTGGTACTTAGCACTACTATGTTTGATTATGCCCTTTGTAAGTAACCCTGTCATCAGCAAAACTAATACTGTGTTGCTAGGGATTTGCTAAGTTCCCTCTAAATTTCTATAAGCTGATTTTTTTCCCTTTTTTGTTGTCATTTCTCTCATTCTACCAATCTGCTTACTAATTTTTCTACTTTATTAGTATATTACTATTTATCCTTCTCTTCATTACTGCTATTCTTTTTCCTCCCTAATTGTGTGTTTTGTGTCTCTGCAAGCTGGAAATGACTTTTTACATGACCTTCTTGGACTTCTGTCTTTTACATGAAAATGACCAGCTTCCTGGCATTGCCAGGAGGGTACTAACCTCCAAAACAAACTCTGTCTCTATGGTGCTTCTTGTTCTTTCAGTTTAAGCACCTCGTACCCCTTGCTTGGAGATTTAATGAATGAAATGCTCTGTCATTGTTTTTGCTTTTAACTCTTCAGTGCTTATTAAATATGGACTGCATGTATTTTTTTCAATACCAGTCCCAAAAGAATAAGAAAGCAAAACTCAGGTTTTTGTTATTGCAGAGTCCCATCTACCATATTATAGTTCCCGCTTAGTACAGTGATTGCCTGCCCATCCTTCAAGCCATAGCTCTTCACATGGACAACATGGAAGTTGAATGAAAAATGAACAAAATAGGGCTGGTTTGGAATGGCACCAAATTAAAGGCAAAGACCAGGATGAATAGCAATGTAATAAAGACATGGGCTTCTTAGTCTACCACTCCACTCTGCAGAACCCCAAATGTCCAGGTTTTTTGATATCCACATTTTCACCAAAAATCTTGTATCTCTGTGTTACAAAGGCAATGCATTTTGGGGGCAAACTCAGCTTATCAAATCTGTGCAAAGTAAGCACATTTTTTAAAATTCCAGCAATTAAAATAATTGGCTAGCTAAGAAAAGACTGTCCTAGTTAATTGGTCTCCACTGAAGAAACATTAGGCTTAAGGGAAAATGTATGTTTAATAGAAGTAATAAGTTATTAATACAAATGGAAATTCTGCAAAATGTAAAATAGTGAGTTGTGAAAACTGTTCAAGTTGCTTGCTAAATCTAAATTAGTTTGTTCCTCTTTCCTGCACTATCCATTAAGCTGTTAATTGATTTAAAATATTAATAGAGTTCAAGAATCACAGAAAAACACTTCCTTATTTGCAATTTTTCTGTCAGATGTCTTACTAATGTATCAAAAATGATTATCCATAGTACAAGCATATGCTGCAATTAATCAAAGCCATATGCACAGCAAACAGGAGTGTTTACAAATGTTCTCAGAGTTCTTAACTTGGTTAAAAAACAGATCCTCTGTCTCCTTATAATTTTAAATGATCTGCCTTAAAAGTCATGTTTTCTTTCATTTTTACAGACTCCATTTTATAGGGTTCATTTTGCCTGTGGTGCTAATTTATGGTGTTTATTTGTAAACCTGGCATTAATAACTATCAAAAACCCACTTTGCATAAAGGAAGCTGTTAGTTGTGTCTCCAAGGAGAAGATGACTGCTTTTCTGTGCCCTCATGCAGCTACCTGTCACCCTGCTGGGTCACTCAAGGGTTTTCTGATAGAGTATAAAGCAGGCAAATGAGTGTTTGTTTGTTTGTTTTGAATCATTTCTTAGGGCTTTGTTGCACATTGCCTATGGAGAACTAGGATAAGCCTTGAGGGTGCCACACAGAGCCCCTTTTCCCCAGTCTTTTGAAAATTTTTTATTTAATTGTGTATTTTTGACTGTGCTGGGTCTTTGTTGCTGCACGGGCTCTTCTCTAGTCGTGAAGAGTGGAGGCTACTCTCCAGCTGTGGTGTGTGTGGGCGTCCCGTTGCAGTGGCTTCTCCGGTGGGGCACAGGCTCCAGGGGGCACAGGCTTCAGCAGTTGCCACACATGGCCGCAGCATTGAGGCTCCTGGGCTCTAGAGCACAGCTCAATAGTTGTGGCGCACGGGCTCAGCTGGTCCGTGGCATGTGGGACCTTCCCGGACCAGAGATGAAACCTGTGTCTCTGGCATTGGCAAGTGGATTCTTTACCACTGAGCCATCCAGGAAGCCCTCCCACTCTTTTAAGGCCTGATCAGAGACAGAAGCAACATCCTCCTTCGCACCCTGTGGTCTCTAGGCCTTACCCTAGTTTCCACTCTATTTTTTTAAAGTTTATTTTAGATGGTGACCAATTCCTTTGAATTTACACAACAGTGCACAGGGAAGTCCTGGGTATTCTTCACTCAGTCTCCCCCAATGAAATAACTTGCTAATTACAGTGCAATATCAAAGCTGGAAATAGACATTACAATTTTTTAATTTTATTTAATTTTATTTTTTGACAGGAAAGTAGGATTTATTGATGGGTATGAGTAAGAAGGGGACAGTGCCAAGGCTTTCCTGAGTGCAGGATCTGCTGTTTGACCAGAGGATGTATTTGACTCCAAAGCCATCCAGACTGAGCCATTTTTCTGCCCCCAAGTTTCTGCCACAGAACTTGAACTTGGTCTGGAGAAAACAGCACAGTTGGCTGAATAGGCTGCAAGGTCTACCCACCTTTTCAAAGGGGCCTGTGACTTACTCTGAGTAGAAAGAGACCAGAGCTTGTCTCATTTTACCAGCCAGTGGACAAATTACAAGAGAGTAAAAAAAATTAAAACTGAGGTACTCAAAAGGTAGAATACTTCTTTGCTTCTGTACTAGAAAGTTTCATACAACTTAGTTGTTTCCTTGACCCAACTGTGAACTCTTCCTTAAAGTTGAAATAGGGGAAAAATACCACTAACAAGAGCATTACAATTTTAAATGCCACTAAAAAGAGCATTACAATGTTAAATGCCAATAACAAGAGCACTGCGATTTAAAAATCTCTTCACAACCATTTTAAGACAATTGTGTTAAGTTATCATTTAAGAAGCTATAGTTGTAGAAAAATTCAGTCTCAATTGCTAGTATCTTCATAGTCAACCCAAATCTTATTCTTGGGAATTTGTAACTATGCATATTTGAAAAATATATTCTCTTACTTCACAATCAGATGATATAATTATTTGAAGATTATGTCAAAAGTCTGCCTCTTGTAATATGGGGACTAGCTTCTTTAAAGGACTTTCTCACTACAGCACAACTGAAACCTAAATAAAATTAAAAATTTTACTATAATGCTGAACTTGCAGGGAATAAGGAAACACTTTAGAAAAAGGTGAGCAAAAAACTTCAGTGATCATGTAAGCAAAAGGGGAAAATACGGATGCCCTGAGAGCAGTGGGATATTAGTACTAAGATTGGTGATTAAGCCTTGTACCAATGAGGGGGAAATTTATTAAAAATTGGCCCATTAAATTGGACCCTGAAAGAATTATTCTCAAACTAAAATTAACTCAGTACTGACAAATAAATGAGAAATAAACCACCAAGAAGGAAAATCAACAGAAATAATAAACTAGTAATTCCAGATGCTAAAGATATCAGATGTTAGAAGAATCCATTTCAGAATACAAAGTAACTATGTGTATAGTACTCTAAGAAATCTTAAAAATAAAATGACACAAAGAGTGAAAAAATTAGCAAGCAGCATAAGACCATCAAAAAAATAGACAGATTTGCAGTTTTGTAGTTAAAGGAGAGGGTGTTGGGGTAGATAGTACAATCACATGCCTGGTGGTAAAATGAAGAAATAGGTGTAATGTTGGTAGGAAACATCTGGTGGGTTGGGAGATATGCTGAATAATAAATGACAATATCATTGTGCATCTATCTTTTCATGTATGTTTAAATTTGCCTTGCTGTTATAAGAGAGTTTGCTGTCTTAACACTATTGATGATTATTGCCACTGTAGTATTATCCCAGGGTTTTATCATGGAGTTTCATAGATGCTTTCTTCTCTTTAAATGTTGATAGAGGTGACACAGATATATATACCTTAGGGTTTTGGGCATGTTTGGAAATTCAATTTAGTTTCTGTATAAGTTGTTTTCATACTTCTTTTTCCCTGACCTGTAGTCAACTGCGTTTCATTCTTATTTTACGCGTATTACAGAAAAACATCAGAATAGTTTTTGTGCATACCAGTGACTTATACTAAATAGATAGTTTTCACAACTTCATAGCACTTTTTAGCTAGCTTTAGCTTAAACAATTCATTTTGAATATTTCAAAATCAGTATCTAATTTTTATAGCTCAATATGTCTCTGAATATGCTTTATATAGAGATGATTGGACTTCCCTGGTAGTCTAGTGGTTAAGACTCTGTGCTTCCACTGTAAGGGACACAGATTTGATCTCTAGTCAGGGAACTAAGAGGCTTCCCAGGTGGTACAGAGGTAAAGAAACTGCCTTAAATGCACAAGATGCAGGAGCCTCAGGTTCAGCCCCCTGGGTGGGAAAGATCCTTTGGAGGAGGTAAATGGCAACTCAGAAAAATTCCATGGACTGAGAACCCTGGTGGGCTACAGTACATGAGGTGGCAAAGAGTAATATTGTTGAATGGACAAGTATAGTGAATGCATTAAATAGAAGATTAGATAAACAAAAAAGAACTGGCAGATAGCTCTGGAGAAATTACACAGAATATAACCTTAAGGAACAAAAGGTAGAAAAATCTCAAAACTTTTGTGCTCATCTGTAAAATAAAAATTAAACTGCAGTCATTCCTTGAGGTCCATCCACCCATCCATGTTGCTGCAAATGGCAAGATTTCATGTTTTTATGGCTGGGTAGTATTTCACTGTGTGTGTATGTATACACACACACACACACACACACACACACACATATATATTACATATATATACGTATATATATATATACACATCACCTCTTATTTATCTATTCATGTTGATGGATACTTAGGTTGTTTCCATATGTTGGCTGTTGTAAATATAGTGATGAACATAAGAGCGCAGATATCATTTTCAATTAGTGTTTTCATGTTCTTTGGATAAGTACCTAGAAGTGGAATAGCTGGGTCATATGGTAGTTCTATTCTTAATTTTTTGAAGATTCTATACTGTTTTCAACAGTGGCTGCATAAAAACTAACAGATAAACACACAAAAAATGAACAAACCAAACAAAAACAAACATAGATATAGAATAGTGATTATCAGAGGGGAAGGGGTGGGAGGGGGAAGGGAATGAATAAAGGGACTCAACTTTATCCTTTTGGATGAATAAGCTTTTGGAGGTGAGCACATTAGAGGGTATATACAAAAGTAAAAATATAACATTATCACCTTAAATAAAAATGCACAGTGTAAAAATTATGAGTTAAGTCTTATCCAGGGTACTTACTGAGAACTATAGCCCAGCAAACAGTATTTCAGTAGCTCTGAGAGGACCACTCTGAAGAGATACAGCTGGGGAATATGTATAATCAAGCGTGTGTGTGTGTGTGTGTGTGTGTGTGTGTGTGTGTGCTCCGTCGCATCAGTGGCCACACGATGGACTGTAGCCTGCCAGGTTCTTCTGTCCATGGGATTCTCCAGGCAAGACTTCTCGAGTGGCTTGCCATGCCCTCCTGCAGGGGGTCTTCCTCACCCAGGAATCGAACTCAGTCTTCTGCAGTGCAGGCGGATTCTTTACTGATGGGCCGCTGGGGAAGCCCATAATCCAGCATACATTTCGGTAAGGGGTTACTCTTAATTACAGACAACAGTTCACCTCAATTTAATTCTTTTAGTGCTTTTCTAAGTATGAGAAGCTGAGAGAATCTGGGTCACTGAAGTTCTTCCTTAGATATGCATCTAAAATATGAATTCCCCCTTAGGGTGCTCTGTCAATGGGTGACTGCAATGAGTTGCGACTTAACCCTTTTTGTATTGGATGATGAACAACACTCTGCTCTTTTTGTTTATATCATACACATAAAACTTATATAATGTCATAAATTAGTGTTATTTCAATTTATAAAATACAGTCATACCTTGGTATCTGGGGTTCCAGGACCCTCCTTTGGATACCAGAATCCAAGGATGCTCAAATCCCTTATATAAAATATTATAGTGTTTGCATATAATCTATGTACATTCTCCCATATGCTAGTCATGTCCAGCTCTTTGCGACTCCATGGATTGTAGCCTGCCAGTCTCCTGTGTCCATGGGGATTCTCTAGGCAAGAATATTGGAGTAGGTTGCCATGCCCTCCTCCAGGGGGATCTTCCTGTCCCAGGGATCCAACCAAGGTCTCCCACAGTGCAGGCGGATTCTTTACCATCTGAGCCACCAGAGAAGCCCAAATCATCTCTAGATTACTTATTCTACCTAACACAATGTAAATGCTATGTAAATAATTGTAAGTAAAATGTAAATGTAGTGAAAATAGTCACCAGTGCATGACAAATTTATGTTTTGCTTTTTGAAACTTTCTAGAATTTAAAAAATGTATATTTTTGATCTGTCTTTGAGTGAATCCACAGATGTAGCACCTATGACTACAGAGGGCCAGCTGTATCTTCCCTATCTTATGTCTACCACTAGATTTTACTTAATGGGAAAAGTGCAAGGTAAATGTGGTAATAACCCATAAGTGGAAACCACTATTATATACCAAAAAGGTAGAATGCAGACTACCTTTGTCCCTTTCCATCTCTTTCCCTCAGATTGAAAGTGAAAGTGTTAGTCACTCAGTCATGTCCAGTTCTTTGCTATCCCATGGACTGCAGCAGGCTCCTCTGTCCATGGAATTCTCCAGGCAGGAACACCGGAGTGGGTTACCATTACCCTTTCTAGAGGATCTTCCTCACCCAGGGATCGAACCCAAGTCTCCTGCATTGCATTGCAGGCCAATTCTTTTCTGTCTGAGCCACCAGGGAAGCCCTTATAATTTTGTTTTCTCTTTGTTGGTGTTCCTCACACCATTCTTGTTCATTATACTCTGATTTTCCCTGGACATAACTTCTGGAGAGTCAGGGTGAATATAATCTATGATGTAGCCCTGCCCCAATCTCTTAGAATCAACAGAGATACCTGTTTTCCAGGTCTGGACTGGACAGGTATGGAGTTCTTTATCATAACGGTTAGAGGGACTGAGTTGAGAGGTGATCCCTTGACTGGGGTGGCTCAGGGTTCTCAGCCCTTTCACACTGAGCCTCAGGAGACACATGGGCTAGGTATTGCTGGGAGCACTGGTTCTCCTACTGAGAACCAGCACTCAGCTCTCCATGACTGTCCAGAGGCTAAAATCAGCCACAAATCTCAGGAGACTCAGCTTCACAGATTCTGCAGTTTGCAAATAGAGATTAACATTTGAAAACAACAGCATCTAATTGCTACTGAGAAGCAATCCCCTCTAGAAGAGGCCTCAGCGGTGAAGGGAAGGACTTGTAGACTAATAGGGTATGACTCAGATACAGCCTCTCGGGTGACACAGAATGATTCCAGAATTATGCTCACAAGCACAGTAATACTGTGTGTCAGAAGCCCTCTTCTCTGTGGTGTGGAGTTCAGGATACAGAGTTCTGGCTCAGAGAGTAGACTCAGAAGCAACGGTTCTCAACCCCAGCTGCATGGGGAGTCTCTTTTAAGAGACTGGCACCCATTCCTACTCCCCAGAGAATCTAATGGTCTGGGGGCAGCCTCAATATCAGGAGCTTTCAAAACCCTTCACTGGGTTTTAATATGCAGCCCAGGTGGAGAACCTTGAGAACAATGGTTCTCATACTTCAGCGTGCATCAGTGTCACCTGATGGGTTTTTTAAAACACGATCTGAACTCTGGGCACAAAGATTGGTCCCCAGTTTGGCAACCTCAGCATCATGTGGGGATTTGTTAGAAATACAGATTTTCAGGTGCCTTGCAGCTCTAATGAACTGAAAACTCTAAGAGTGGAACCCAGCAAATTCTAATTAAAAGGTCCTCCAGGTGATTGTAATTCAAAGGTAAACTTTGAGAACTTCTGCTCCAGATGGAGCCATTTTTTTCTGGGTTAAACCCCATCTGTGACACTTTCCAGCTTTATGACTTGAATATGTTACTTATTCTTTTGTGTCTCCAATTCATCATCTATAAAATGGGGCTAATAGTACCTTCCTCATAGCATTGTGAGGCTTAATGAGAAAAAAATTGAAGAGTAAAAGAAGAAAATGAGTAAAGTAGTAAAAATATAACATGTTGTTATACTGATTTAATTTATGCTTCTGAAATCACATTTACAGTTTACTTTTTAAAGTCAATAGTTCCTCAGAATTGAGATCTGTGGGGCCAAGCCTTGAGTCCAAATAGAATCACCTCGGGAGACTTTTTATGTCCTCATCCCTGAGTCTCACCCCTAGAGGTTTAAAAATTCTCCTCGGAGGAATTCTAATGTGCAGCCAAATTTGAGAATCAGTGATTCAGACTTGAGTTTGTTAAGATGACATATATGCATAGATAGGTTTGTAATTTATTGAATTATATTGCAGAGTTCTGTGCTTAGTAGGGAGTCACTAATAATATGCTTAGTTCAATGGGGAGAGTTTCTATTCATTTTCAAAGATCTTCTCTTCTTTAATCAGTGAGAGGTGTGTGTGTGTGCAAGCATGCATGTGTGTGCGTAAAATAACTAGTATGTGGTATTTCTGCTGTCTCTAATCATAGACCTTTGTATTCTCAGTGGGGACTGTAAACAGGCAATGACAGATCTTGGGACATCTGTAATTCAGACAACCAAAATGTTTCAAATAAGCTGCATTTGAAAACTTGTATTTCAGGGTTTGCAAAGCAAGAGCAAAATTAGCTGCTACACAAAAAAAAAAAAAAACCCTATCAAGTTTTAGAGAGTGAATTTGATTAGAAATTGAGATTCTGCATCCCTAACAAGAAACTGTGACTAATGAGGGACACCATTGTGAAGTGAAATAAGCTCTAGACTAAAGATGGGAGTTATAATCCTGTTTTGACCCTCACCAGGGTGTAGCCTGTGGACTTCCTCATAGCTCAGTCGGTAAAGAATCTGCCTGCAATGCAGGAGACCTGGCTTCAGTTCCTGGGTTGGGAAGATCCCCAGGAGAAGGGAAAGGCTACCCACTCCAGTATTCTTGCCTGGAAAATCTCATGGACAGAGCAGCCTGGTGGGCTACAGTCCACGGGGTCGCAAGAGTCGGACACGACTGAGCAACTAAACCACCACCACCACCACCACCAGGGTGTAGCTTAATCCTCAGACCCACTGGCTCTCTGTTTTTCTCAGTCTGGTATCTAGAGGTGCTGGAGGAGCCTTTTCTCTTTTAGGCTCCTAATACCTCTAATATTTTATGAAGATAATGACCATTTTCTCTTCAGTCCACAAATTCAGATACTCCTGCATCCTAGCAACGTCAATTAAATTTTGACTTAAAAATTTCAGAATGACACGTAACAGTATTACCTCTGCATTTTAGTTCTGTTAGTCGTCATTCTACTGATATTTATTGAATGTGCACCATATCCAGACATTGCTCCTGGCGCAGGGATTTGAACATGGACCCTAGCAGACCACGGCTGTTCACTCGTGGAGCTGACATTCTATTGCAGAACAAGTCAGCCTATGTTACAGTGAACGTAATTGTCACAAGTCGACAGTTCCTTTCCTTTCCTCACAGCATCTCATTTTGCATTCTAACAGATGTACCACAGAAGATGGCAATGGTATGGAAGAAGTGCTTGAAAACCTGGCTAAAATGAAGCTTTTTAATAATAGTCTTAAAAAGAGAGGACGATTGTAATAAATCATCTTACTCCACAAAAGAGTTAAAGGGAAATTAGATCCTTTCTGCTAGTTGTTTCCTAACTTTTTCTATTAAGGCATATTTTTGGGGTGTTTTTTTTTTTTTGCAATATTCGTCTTATTTTTTACTTTTTAATATAAATTTATCTCTTTTAATTGGAGGCTAATTACAATATTATATTGGTTTTGCCATACATCGAACTGAATGCACCACGGGTGTACACATGTTCCCCATCTTGGACTCCCCTCCCACCTCCCTCTCTGTACCATCCCTCTGGGTCATCCCAGTGCACCAGCACCAAGCACCCTGTATCATACATTGAACCTGGACTGGCGATCCGTTCCACATATACGTGTTTCAATGCCATTCTCCCAAATCTTCCCACCCTCTCCCTCTCCTACAGAGTCCAAAAGACTGTTCTATACATCTGTGTCTCTTTTGCTGTCTCACATACAGAGTTATCATTACCATCTTTCTAAATTCCATATATATGCATTATTATACTGTATTGGCGTTTTTCTTTCTGGCTTACTTCACTCTCTATAATAGGCTCCAGTTTCATTCACCTTATTAGAACTGATTCAAATGTATTCTTTTAATGGCTAATACTCCATTGTGTATATGTACCACAGCTTTCTTATCCATTCATCTGCTGATGGACATCTAGGTTGCTTCCATGTCCTGGCTATTATAAACAGTACTGTGATGAACACTGGGGTACACGTGTCTCTTTCAGTTCTGATTTCCTCGGTGTGTATGCCCAGCAGTGGGATTGCTGGGTCATATGGTAGTTCTATTTCCAGTTTTTTACGGAATCTCCACACTGTCCTCCATAGTGGCTGTACTAGTTTGCATTCCTACCAACAGTGTAAGAGGGTTCCCTTTTCTCCACACCATCTCCAGCATTTATTGCCTCTAGACTTTTGGATAGCAGCCATTCTGACTGGCATGAAATGGAAATTGTGGTTTTGATTTGCATTTCTCTGATAGTGATGTTGAGCATCTTTTCATGTGTTTGTTAGCCATCTGTATGTCTTCTTTGGAGAAATGCCTGTTTAGTTCTTTGGCCCATTTTTTGATTGGGTCATTTATTTTTCTGGAGTTGAGCTTCAGGAGTTGCTTGTATATTTTTGAAATTAATTCTGTGTCAGTTGCTTTATTTGCTATTATTTTCTCCCATCCTGAAGGCTGTTTTTTCACCTTGCTCATATTTTCCTTTGTTGTGCAGAAATTTTTCATTTTAATTAGGTCCAATTTATTTATTTTTGCTTTTATTTCCAATATTCTGGGGGTGGGTCATAGAGGATCCTGCTGTGATTTATATCCGAGTGTTCTGCCTAAGGCATAGTTTTGAAAACTAAAATATTTGTAGCATATGGGGCAGTGAGGGTTTAGGGAGTTTCCATGAGGATTAGTCTACATCTGGTATAGATATTGACTGCTTTTCAAGACACAGTCCTCAGGCAAAATTTGGCAGGCCACCCTTCTTTGTAAATAAAGCTTTATTAAAACATAGCCACACCCATTTGTTGAATAGCCACACTCATTTGTTGAGTAGTTTTGAAATACTTAGAACCTGCAGAACCTGAAATACATACTATCTGTTAAGAAAAATTGTGCTGAAACTGCTCTTTAGCACTGAATTGCTATGGGAGCACACTTGTTTTGTGATTGTGTACTCAGACACACTCAACAGGCACACTTCCTTCCCTAGGAACAGGTAGGCATTGTCCTAGGACTCTGACTCCTTCCTTAAGACATCCCCAGGCTGCATGACCCACTCATTTATTTTTCTATCAGACATCATCACTGTTGTAGCATGTAACCAAAATACATTTTACACATTAATAGAGATTTTTCCAGTCACTTGTGATGGCTGCCACTCCTTGTAGCTTGAGAAACCTGTTCACCTTGTCCTTTACACCAGTGCTCTTTAAATATTTTTGCTCACTAACCACTAAGGGAGCTTTGAAAAACTGTCAGTCCCTTCTTACACATTTTTTACACTGACAACAAAGCATTTTCATCAATCTAAATAATAGATACAGACATAATTTCTAGCATGTTATAAAATGGACTGTTTTAAGATGAAACGGTTACATCTCTTTTGTAAATGTATTTTAAAAATTGAAATGCCATTCCAATCTGATAGCACCTTTATCCATGTAATGGATGCTAGTGCGTGCCACCCTGGTATACACTTTACAGCCGACACATTTATTCTGCCTGGAGTGGGTCTGCTGCTGCCACACATCTGAGTCTTCCACCGGAACTGGTTTTGATGAAAGGCAGATACCTACTGAAAGGTTGTGGTCCCTTCTAGGAAGGCAGCCACATCCAGTGACTGGTCCATTGTAGGGACTCAAAGACATGACCCTGTTGCCTTCATTCTTCTATCGGAGCTCCAGAGCACCCATGGGATGGATGCAGCCCCTAGGGCAACCATACCGCAGCCCACCTTTCCTTTCAACCCATTCCTGCTTCCCTCTCCTATCCCCTCCTCCCAAAGCTTAAGCCCATCCCAAAGTACAACGCAATAAGCCTTCTGCACAAAAACTTCTATTCTTTAGTGTTTCCTGGGGAACTAGACCATTTTAAAAAGTACGTGAGTAAGCTTTTCTTTAGCATTAGGAAATCTCACAGTTTTTTTCTTAATATGCTTACATTTCCATTCCACTTTGCCCACAGAATTTTAGCCTACTGTTGTATAATTTTTATGTTTGAAAGTCTTTTATTGATCATCCTGTCATATTCCTCTGCAACTAAATTATTACATAAAATTTTATTTAAATATTTCTATGACCATAATGTTCTATATGGTGAATTTCTTTTGAATTGAGCTACTATTGCAATTGTGGTGCTGGAGCGGCAAGCAGCCAAGAGAAGACACCCCACATCCAAGGTCAGGGGCAGCGGCTGTGCCTTGCTGGACCGGCTGTGAAGAAATACCCCACATCCAAAGTCAGAGAAACCCCAGTAAGATGGTAGGCAGTTGAGCGGATGTGAGGAGATACCCCACATCCAAGGGCAAAGGAGAAGCCCCAGCAAGACAGTAGGAGGGGCGAATTCATGTTAGGATCAAACCTCATTCCTGCCAGAGATGCTAAGAGGGTTCAAACAAATCTTGTGTACACTAGGACCCATGGACCCCACAGAGACTGAGACAGAACTGTGTCTGAGCATCTCTTGTGGAGGTATGGGTCAGCAGTGGACTGACACATGGACAGGGCTCTGAATGCAGGAGATTTTGGTATGGCATAAGCCCTCTTGGAGGTCGCCATTAATTACACCATAGAGCTGCCAGAATTTACACAGGACTGGGAAATAGACTCTTGGAGGGCACAAACAGAACCTTGTGCACCAAGACACAGGAGAAAGGAGCAGTGACCCCACAAGACACTGACCCAGACTTGCCTGTGAATGTCCAGAAATCTCAAAGAGAGGCATGGGTTGGTGGTGGCCTGCTGCAGGGTTGGGGCACTTAGTATAGCAGTACATGCATGGGATCTTTGGAGGCAGTTACCATTATCTTCATTACCTCCACCATAGTTTGGCCCCAGGTAAATAGCAGGGAGGGAACACAGCTCCACCCATCAACAGAAAATTGGATTAAAGATTTACTGAGCATGTTTCTGCCTGTCCAAAGAAGACCCAGTTTCCGCCTCAGTCAGTCTCTCCCATCAAGAAGCTTCCATAAGCCTCCTATCTTTCTCCATCAGAGGGCAGACAGACTGAAAATCACAATCACAGAAAACTAACCATTCTAATCACATGAACCACAGCCTTGTCTAACTCAATGAAACTATAAGCCATGTTGTGTAGGGCCACCCAAGACAGACAGGTCATGGTGGAGAGGTCTGACAAATTGTGGTCCACTGGAGAAAGGAATGGCAAATCACTTCAGTATTCTTGCCTTGAGAACCCCATGAACAGTATGAAAAGGCAAAATGATAGGACACTGAAAGATGAACTCCCCAGGTCAGTAGGTGCCCAGTATGCTTCTGGAGATCAATGGAGAAATAACTCCAGAAAGAATGAAGAGATGGAGCCAAAGCAAAAACAACACCCACCTGTGGATGTGACTGGTGATGGAAGTAAATCCAATGCTGTAAAGAGCAATATTGCATAAGAACCTGGAATGTTAGGTCCATGAACCAAGGCAAATTGGAAGTGGTCGTCAGGAGAGGGCAAGAGTGAACATTGACAGTTTAGGAATCAGCAAACTAAAATGGACTGGAATGGGTGAATTTAACTCAGATGACCATCATATTTACTGCTGTGGGCAAGAATCCTTTAAAAGAAATGGAGTAGCCATCATAGTCAGCAAAAGAGTCTGAATGCAGTACTTGGATGCAATCTCAAAATGCAGAATGATCTCTGTTCATTTCCAAGGCAAACTATTCAATATCACAGTAATCCAAGTCTATGCCCCAACCAGTAATGCCAAAGAGGCTGAAGTTAAACAGTTCTATGAAGACCTACATGACCTTCTAGAACTAATACCCCAAAAGATGTCCTTTTCATTATAGGGGACTGGAATGCAAAAGTAGAAAGTCAAGAAACACCTGGAGTAACAGGCAAATTTTGCTTTGGAGTACAGAATGAAACAGGGCAAAGGCTAACAGAGTTGTGTCAAGAGAAAGCACTGGTCATAGCAAATACCCTCTTCCAACAAGACTCTACACATGGACATCATGAGATGGTCAACATCGAAACCAGACTGTTCATATTCTTTGTAGCCATAGATGGAGAACTCTATACCATCAGCAAAAACAAGACCTGGAGCTGACTGTAGCTCAGATCATGAACTCTTTCTTGCCAATTTGACTTAAATTGAAGAAAGTAGGGAAAACCACTAGATCACTCAGGTATGACCAAGATCAAATCCCTTATGATTATACAGTGGAAGTGAGAAATAGATTTAAGGGACTAGATCTGATAGACAGAGTGCCTGATGAACTATGGATGGAAGTTCGTGACATTGTACAGGAGACAGGGATCAAGACCATCCTCAAGCAAAGAAATGCAAAAAAGCAAAATGACTGTCTGTGGAGGCCTTACAAATAACTTTGAAAAGAAGAGACGTGAAAAGCAAAGGAGAAAAGGAAAGATATAAGCATCTGAATGCAGAGTCCCAAATAATAGCAAGGCGAGATAAGAAAGCCTTCTTCAGCGATCAATGCAATGAAATAGAGGATAACAACAGAATGGGAAAGACTAGAGATCTCTTCAAGAAAATTAAAGATACCAGGGGAACATTTCATGCAAAGATGGGCACAATTAAGGACAGAAATGTTATGGACCTAACAGAAGCAGAAGATATTAAGAAGAGGTGGCAAGAATACACAAAAGAACAAAAATATCTTCATAACCCAGATAATCATGATGGTGTGATCACTCACCTAGAGCCAGACATCCTAGAATGTGAAGTCAAGTGGGCCTTAGGAAGCATCACTATGAACAAAGCTAGTGGATGTGATGAAATTCCAGCTGAGCTATTTCAAATCCTAAAAGATGCTATTGCAAAAGTGCCACACTCAATATGCCAGCAAATTTGGAAAACTCAGCAGTGGCCACAGGACTGGAAAAGCTCTGTTTTCATTCCAGTCCCAAATAAAGGCAATGCCAAATGCTCAAACTACTGCACAATTGCACTCATCTCACATACTAGTAAAGTAATGCTCAAAATTCTCCAAACCAGGCTTCAGCAATACGTGAACCATGAACTTACAGATGTTCAAGCTAGATATGAAAAAGCAGAGTAACCAGACATCAAATTGCCAACATCCATTCAATCATAGAAAAAGCAAGCGAGTTCCAGAAAAACATCTATTCTGCTTTATTGACTATGCCAAAGCCTTTGAGTGTGTGGATCGCATAAATTGTGAAAAATTCTGAAAGAGATGGGAAACCCAGACCATGTGACCTGTCTCTTGAGAAATCTGTATGCAGGTCAGGAAGCAACAGTTAGAACTGGACATGGAACAACAGACTGGTTCCAAATAGGAAAAGGAAAACTGGTTCTAAAATACATCAAGTCCGTATATTGTCGCCATGTTTATTTAACTTATATGCATAGTATATCATAAGAAACATGGGGCTGGAGGAAGCACAAGCTGTAATCAAGATTGCCGGGAGAAATATCAATAACCTCAGATATGTGGGTAACAGAAAGTGAAGAGGAACTAAAAGCCTCTTGATGAAAGTGAAACAGAGTGAAAAAGTTGGCTTAAGGCTCAACATTCAGAAAATGAAGATCATGGCATCTGGTCCCATCACTTCATGGCAAATAGATGGGGAAACAGTGTCAGACTTTATTTTGGGGGCTTCAAAATCACTGCAGATGGTGACTGCAGTCATGAAATTAAAAGACGCTTACTCCTTAGAAGGAAAGTTATGACCAACCTAGATAACATATTAAAAAGGAGAGACATTACTTTAACCACAAAGGTCCATCTAGTCAAGGCTATGGTTTTTCCAGTAGTCATGTATGGATGTGAGAATTGAACTATAAAGAAAGCTGAGTGCCAAAGAATTGATGCTTTTGAACTGTGGTGTTAGAGAAGACTCTTGAGAGTCCCTTGGACTGCAAGGAGATCCAACCAGTCCATCCTAAAGGAGATCAGTCCTGGGTGTTCATTGGAAGGAGTGATGTTGAAGCTGAAACTCCAGTACTTTGGCCACCTAATGCAAAGTGCTGACTCATTGGAAAAGACCCTGATGCTAGGAAAGATTGAAGGTGGGAGGAAAAGGGGATGACAGAGGATGGGATGGTTGGATGGCATCACTCAATGGACTCAATGGACATGAGTTTGGGAAACTCTGGGAGTTGGTAAAGGACAGTGAGGCCTGGCATGCTGCAGTCCATGGGATCACAAAGAGTTGGACACGACTGAGTGACTGAACTATTGCAATAATTAGTAATGTACATCTGATCAAAATAATACACATAAATTTTGAAAACCTTATACATGAAAAGTAAAAGTAAAAATGTGTGTTTAAGGTAGTGATTTCTATGTTTAATTAGTTTGTGTATCTGTGAACAAATATTATTTCCTGCTACAATGATAGTGTTCATCATCATTTCTGTTGTTGTTGTTGTTGTTGTTTTTTGGTTTTTTTTTTAGACATACAATGGGTCTTCCTTGGAGGTTAGGATGGCAAAGAATCTGCCTGCAATGCAGGAGAGCCAGGTTTGATCCCTGGGTTGGGAAGGAATTGCCACCAATTCCAGTATTCTTGCCTGGAGAATCCCATGGACAGAGAAGCCTGGCAAGCTACAGTTCATGGGATTGCAGAGCTGGACACGACTGAGCGACTAACACAAGTACAGTATCTGTGCATGTCACATAAACAAACAAATGGGCATGGAGGTAGTTTGCTTGTATTGTGCACCAATGCTCTACTTTGAACTCCTGAGTAATTTACCAAAAATGAAGGACTGATAAAATATCAAAGATGATTTAAGAGGCTTATCAGCTGACAAGTCAATTAGCTTCTCATTTAGTTTTCTTGAAAACAACTGAAAACCACTTGAATTGCAGAAGGATTTATTAACCAGCCATTAAGGTCATTCCCTTTCTCAATACCTGCACCATATTTCAAATAATTTCTTTGTCATTTTGTGTCATCCCAGAGGCAACACGGTAAAACTGGTAAACGGATGAAGAGCTGGCCTCTATTATGAATGAGAGTGGGAGATTGGCAATAGGGAAGACCTTGACTCAGGCTAGATCTCAGGCAGGTCCATTTTATGACAAAAGTGTATATGGAGGTTGACATCCACAAAGTGGCCTTCATGCATCCTTTGAAAAGCTTCATCTTCCCTCAGAGGAACACTAGCTTGAGGGTCTCTGTGTCACGTTAGTACCAAGCGCCTGAACAAGTGTGAGATCTCTCCTATAATTTTGTCCTTCCTATACCCTTTGATTATAAGCAGATGTTAATAAGACAAAGGAAATATTTGACAAAGGAGGCAGAGAGTTAGTTCTTCTATAGTCTTTGGTATCAGCTTATCTGTTTCAGGTATTTCTATGTACCTCATTTTCTCTAATAAAAATGGGGATTTGCATCATTACAAAATATGACACAGTTGCACAGATTATTAAACAGTCTGAGACTTCTGATTGGAATTTCAAAGGGAATGTGCATTCTCAAACATCTAGCATTTTATTGTAGAGCTTATGTTTTCTGTTATTTTGAAAAGCATAGTTTTCCTGTTGCAAGGCATGATATTAGAGGCAAGGAGAAAACATAATAAAAGGGGAAAAAGGGTGAGTTTGAGAGCAGCTTTTAAAGAATTCCAGTTGTATTTATTCCCTGTTCTTTTGTACCTTTTGTTTCTGGCCACGTAACTGGGAACATCTTTCAAATGACACAATCAGATGGTTTAAGAGACTAGAAGAAAATGTTATCAAGGTCAGAAGTCTCCCTCTCAAGGGCCACAGTCCTTGAAGCTGTTGGAATATTTCACATGCTAGATGACTCTTTTTACAGTCTTCTTTTCTCAAATAATGATTTCCCATTGCAATCAAAATTATTGATCTTAGAAGTGTTAAAGAACTCAACTATAATTTAAATTTAAAACACAAGAGTTTGCAAAGGCATAGGAAAAGCTCCACTCAAGTATTCCAGGCCCTTCTCTGGTTGTCCAGTAACTGAGACTTCAAACTCCCAATGCAAGGGGCCCAGGTTCCATCCCTGGTCAGACAACTAAATCCCACATAACACAACTAGGAATTCAAATGCCGAAACTCAGGATTCTGAATGCTGCAACTGAAACCTGGCGCAGCCAGATAAATAAACGTTTTAAAAATAAAATTGTTAATAAGAGAAAGAAATTCAAAGCCTAATTCTTCCTATCCTTACTTTGGTTGTCTATTTTTCTTTCGAATTATTTAAATAATCTATCATATTCTTTGGTTGATACTGACTGGAACAGTAACCCTTTTCTTATTGATACATTATATATTAATGAGGTTTGATTTTTATCTCTACAAAGTAAACAAAAATATGTAAAGATTCACATATAATACCTTAGTATCTGTTTAATATTCCTCTTCCTAGAAGGAAGTGTATGTGATTTTTAAAAAAGTCAGAGTTTGGAGTGAGAAGACCTGAGACTGACTATGATTTTAGAGAAGCTACTTAATTGAAATTCTATTTGCTTATCTATGAAATAGTGATAACAATTTTCCTCTCTAACATTATTACATGTATGTGAAAGACATATGTGAATGTAGAGTAAATATAAACACATATACTCAAAAATACATTCCAATGAAAATAATTCTCTCTGCTCTACTCTGTGGAGTTTAAATTTTAAGGAAATGACAAAGAAGATTTTAAAAGTCTTGTCTTACTTATAAAGGATAATTTATCTTATATATATACATATGGTTAATTTATGCTTTAATAATGAAACTAGGGGAAAAAAATCAGTTCAGTTGAACACATAAATAATTTTATCAACATAGTATTTTCAGAGAAAGAATTCACTTCATTGAACTATCACAACACTGAATTTCACAGTTAAACCCACATGCAGATTGCAGTATAATTTTACAGAATGTGTTTTGATGGAATGTGTTAAATATAAAATAATCCAATGCAATTTCCATTTAGCACATTGTACAAAATGAATTCTTCAATGGAATTAACAAGTTCATAATCTCTCCCATACAATGTATTCAAAGTGCTCTGTAGCAATGAGGTTGAGATCAAAGGAAAAAATACTGTAGAACTCCTCACAAATGCAGCTTAGTAATAAATGAAATTGGATATAATGGAGAGGAAACCTATTTCATAATGTAAGACAGTGGAGATCTATGATGTGCCATGAGTGATGTTCATCCTTAAAAGGGGGTGGGGCTGAAGGATTTCACATATATATCATTACAGTCATAATAAAAATGAGTTTAAAGTTAAGGTCATCATTTTTATAGGACCATCATTTCCTCAAGTGAAAAGAGGGAAGAGACACAGAGGGTAGAAGAGACAGAAAGAGACAAAGTTCACAATACTTCTGCAATCCATTTTCCAACTGAGACTAATCTTCAATACAATCAATAGTCCGTGACAGGAGTTTTCAGACTATAATGTACATTGGAATTACCCAGAGGGCTTGTTAAAACACCAATTGCTCTGCCCCACCCACAGGGTTTCCAATTTAATAGGTATGAGACAAGGCAGGAATTTGTATTTGGAACAGTTCTAGGTGATGCTGATATCTTGATCAAGGCCACATTTTGCGAACCACTGGTCCATTATATTAATGCCTTTGATCACTGAATGACTCCTTTATTAAAATGAAACACAACTCTAAAGATTAAAAAAAAAAAAAAGATAGTATGCCTGATTTTTAGGGACATAGGGCAACCAGTGTGGACTGTATAATGATTAGGGCAGCAACTTTTTCTACATAGTAAAATCAACTGAAAAATTAAAACAACAAAACAAAAAACTAATGCCTACACCCATCTAAAACTAATTAGATCTGAATCCCTGGGGTAGGATCAAGGATTGATTCATTCATGAAAGTGCCCCATGAAAGTCTAATGTGTAGCCTAACTGGAGAATCACTGCTTTAGGACATCTTCTTTTACCTCCTTACATAATGAAAAGATAGCCAAACATATGCTCCCTTTGGGACACTGATGTATGAACAGAGATGTCACAGGGAAATTTAAATCCCCAAGAGACACAGCTACACAACTATTTCTAGTGATATGGGGGTAATTTAGAAAGCAGTCATGACCGTTGATTTGCAATGCACTGCAGGGTTAGTTCACAGGTTTGAAATAACAGAACCTGGGAAGGTGAGCAGCATGCTAATTTAATCCAAGTTTCTTTTCCACTGAATGACACCAACCAGAGTCTAGAGTCTCAAATGTTGGCATACAGGCTGATGCGCAATGTTTACCTGCTATAATGATTGTTACTCAGCTAAATTATTTACTACATTAATTTAATTTGAGTGGCCCTATAAATAAGTCCCCAAGGATAAAATGCCACAAGCATTTACCTGTTTACCTCAGAAAGCAAGACAATAGAAACATGCAAAAAGAAAGGGCATTTTGAAATAAGATTTAGACGTTAAATTACTGATCTGGCATAATAGAAAGCATGACTATTTATTAGTAAATAGACATGCTATAGAACTGTTTTCTAGAAGGACTTACAGGTCTGGAGCAATCTTTAGCACTGAAGGTACCTGGAAGAACATTTAGATCTCATTTTCACAGACAAAGCCAAAGATTTTATATCAAATGCTCATGTATGAAGCTGGGACTTCTGAGCCACCAGGGAAGTCCCAAATAAATAGGAATTTAAAGAAATCCCAGATATCAGGACTGGGCCTTTCAGGTAATCTTTGGTAAAAGTCAAGCATTTGAAAATGATTAGTTTGATTTGAATATAGACATGTTAACTATGTAGAACTAGGTAAGAGCCTTCCAGTCCTCCATCAGAAACCAGCACTCTAGGAAGGAGCTGAGCACCTCTTCTCAAGGTGCGTGAGGTGCTACAGACCAGCTAGCAAATTGGGAATCGCTCAGACAAGCACAGGGATTAAAAAAAAATAGTTCTGGTGAGATATTCGGGTGAATCCTTCTTCTCCACTCCAAGTCTTCTGGAAGACATCTTGAAAATATCCTGAAAGACAATAAAAAGTATAGAACTATGAATATTATCACTCATAATAGTAGAAACGAGGCATTAAGGATACACCATGCAAATAGTAGAAACACAAGGAAATGCTAAAAATACTTTGGCCTTTAGTTACAATCATCAGTATTTTACAGATATATGTTTTAACATGTTTCAAATATTTTAATATATTTTACTAATTTATGCTATATATATTTATTAAACTTCACAGAACTTCAGAAATGAAGACAGAGAGCCCATTGAAAGGCAAATTAAGCCTTTTTCCTTTTGTCCCCATGGCACACGCTTTCCTCTGTATCCATCTTCCTGGCCCTGTAAGGGAGAGGAGGATCTCACTGCTTGAGAGCTGTGCTTGCAAAGGCAGAGGCTGGGATTTAGAGTTGTAGAGGGGTAGAAATGGGTCCCTGTGTGCCTCTGGTCTGCCTGTCCATCTCGCCCAGCCCCTATCCTGATGGGCTCAGCAGCCCCTGGAACTGAAGCCTGTGCGTGCAGGCACTGATAAAGGGATGAGACAGCCCGGAGGAGAAGAGACCCCAGGTGGGAGATCTGTGTAATCCTGCACACAGGTCGGGCTTAAACTCACCATCAGCCATGAAGTCTCTTAGGCCTTCCCCGGACTCAAGGAAACATCCAGGTCCTCACTTTCTCTTTGCACCGAAAGCTCTTGCTTCCTCTTGGATTTCCTTGCAGTTGGGCTTTTCAGGGAGTGTTTCTGTGTCCTGTGGACTCTCTCTTCTGGCCTCTGACCCGCTCTCTTGGGATAATTCCAGTCTAAATTCTTCAGCTTCCCCTGACTCCTGCTCCCCATCGGGACATCCCACCCCTGCCTCCTCTCCCACCAACTCAGACTCAGCCCCCAGGGTGGTTTCAGCCTTCTCTGCCTCCCCAGCTGGCCCTGGCCTTGGAGCCTTCCCTTCCAGGTTAGACGGTTCCTCTGGAGCCTCAGCCTCGGCCTCCAGCGCCGAAATCGCAGTCATCTCCTCGGCCACTGGCACATCCTCCCTGCTCAGCACTATCCCCTCTACAGCCACCTTCTCTGCAGCTGCTGTTTCTCCTGGCATCTCATACACTGTGTGCCAAGCTTCCTCCCCAGCAACATCTGAAGAGGAGGAGACTTTATTTGCTTCTATTTTCCCCTCAGCAGAATCGTCCTCCCTCTCTGCAGCTTCTTCTGAGGCTCCTCCTCCTTGATGGGGGTCTTCCACAGTCATAGCCACACCATGTGCACTCCTGTCCCCCTTAGGGTCCCCATTCTTCAGCACTCCTGTCCCCAGTGTGCACTCTTTATCCCCCCTCCTCTTCTGCGTTCTCATCCATCACATCACTGAGTTTTCCTGCCATCATGGAATCTCCCTCGGGAACATCTTGGGTCAAGGCTGTGATGGCTACTCCCTCTGGCCCCTGTAAAGGCCCGTCTTTATTCCTGCCCTCCTGGCTGGCGACCATGTCTTGATCTTTGGTTGCAGACCCCTGGGCCTCACCTGCATCCCTAGGAGTTTGCGCCCTCTCTGTGGACTTGGTTTTGGGAGCTCCTGACACCCCCTCTCCTGCAGGGGTGGACTCCTCTTCCTGCTCTTCGTGGGCCACATTCTCACTAAAGAGCAGCTCTGCTGAGCCTCTGTGCTCTGTGATTCCGGCATCTCTCAGTCTTTCCCCTCCTTCCCCTTTCCCCCAAACCGTTACGTTTTCTAGGGGATTTTCAAATCCAGGGGCTGCTTCAAACATGTCAGTCTCCTTGTCTCTCAGTGAGTCCTCTGCTCGTTGCCCTGTGTCTTCAGTCACTGCAGATGCCCCCCAGGCCTGCTTCATCCTCGGCATCACGCTCCATTTCATTTGGGGAGGCTGGTGTCTCTTCCTCTGCTCTTTCTTCCTGCACAGGTGCCCCCTTTTTCCCTTTAAGATTTTGTTCCTCTTCTAAAGTGTCTTCTTCCTGAAGCACCTCTGCCCTTGTCACCGCTTCTCTCTCAGATTCAGTTTCCCCCAGAGGTGTTTTTGACCTCTCAGCTTTCCTCCTCTCTCTCTTTTCTGGAGTCTAATTCCTCAGGTAACACTTCTTTCCTATCATCGTCTTTATTAGACTTTGACTCCATCACCATCCCCTCCTTTTCCACCGGGTCCTTACGAAGTCCTTCCAGGCTGTCCACTGAACTCCCCATCTGAGTGGCCTCAACCTTCTCAGAAGTGGAGGAGCTCAAAGGTGTCTCCATTCCTGTGACTGCCCCTCTCTCTTTGGTCGGCTCGTCTCGCCCCAGCATTGCCCCTTCTAAACCCTCCACTCTGTCAGATGCAGCGTCTTCCATGGGTCCCCTGTCCTCCAGGTCTGTACATGCTTCCTCTTCACTGTCCTGTATGCCCAGCTTTGCAGACGCAACCGCACTCACAGCCGCGCTCTCAGCCGTTCCTTCTGCAGCCTCACCGCCTCTCTTCGTGCCGCTGTCATGTAAGCACACCCTGAGTTCAGAGCCGCTGCCTGGCCTGCCAGCGCTGCCCTCTCTGAAGCCTGCCCACCTTCAGAAGCTGCCTCCTCCATCTCCAGCACTGCTTGCATCAAGGCCTGTGCCTCAGCAGCCTCACCTTCATTCAGACCTCCAGAGTCTTTTGCTGCTTCTCCTTCTCTGGCATCTAACCCTTCTTTATCCTGCCTTCTATCCCCTTCTGCTTCTGCCTCTGCCTCAACTGCCATGCCCTGAGAGAGTTCTCTTTCCTCTGTAAACTGTCCTACTAATGCTAGCTGTTCTACTTTTGGCTTCCCCTGCCCCGAGGGAACCTCATTAACCCCGGCGTTTCCCCGCAGTACTGCATCCCCTTTTCCTTCTGTGTCAGCATCCCTGTGTTGAGGACCTTCACCTTCCTCCGCTGCTTCTTTGAACTCCAGGGTATGCTCTTCTGATGCAACTTGCTTGGATTTCTTGTTTGAGCTGAGTGCAGTCCTTTCCTCCTCCACTAGATTCCTATCCAGTGCTATAAAATAAGGTTAGAAATCAAGGTTACTTTAATCAAAGTGCAGTTGGAGACATTACATATAATTTTCTATATATAAGAGATATTTATATATAATATCAAGGGGCTACTGATATTATATTTCATTTCCTCAGTTCTAGGATGCCATCAGCTGTAACATGCACCATGATTTAATAATGGCTTTTCGTGATGAAAAAAAAAAAGAGCTATCAAATTTAATGGACACACATTGATATTAAAGGAAATTGAACATCAGAACTGTTGAAAACAAAAAAACCCCATGTCTTAGAATAATAAAATCTCTCTCCCTCCCTCTCTTTCTTATATACACACACACACACCCATACACACATACATATATCCCACTTTCAAATGAAATATTAGGACTTGCAGAAAAAATTATGCAACAAGGAAAATAGTGAGGATTTCATTTTAGCAATCATTGTTCCCTACAGGACCATAATATGCTTGTTCTCAGCCTAGGTTTCTTGTACACATGTGAGCATTTAGCAACAGAATAATAATACAATATGAACTGATCATTATCCCGTACATTGCTCCCATTAAAGCTGCTGCTGCTGCTAAGTCACTTCAGTCGTGTCCAACTCTGTGTGACCCCATAAATAGCAGTCCACCAGGCTCCCCCCGTCCCTGGGATTCTCCAGGCAAGAACACTGGAGTGGGTTGCCATTTTCTTCTCCAATGCGTGAAAGTGAAAGTGAAGTCACTCAGTAGTGTCCGACTGTCAGCAACTCCATGGACTGCATCCTTCCAGGCTCCTCCGTCCATGGGATTTTCCAGGCAAGAGTACGGGAGTGGGGGTGCCATTGCCTTCTCTGCCCATTAAAGCTACTATATCTAAATTTAGTCATCAAATAACTTCATAGCTCAAGGTTAGACTTTTTACTATAGATACAAATTTGTGTTGTAGGTCAGAATACCTCCCCTCTACCTTCAGAAATTGATTTGCCTTTGGCAAAAGAGGATCACAGAGCAAGACAGGACTTTGTAGTCTGGGACAATTTTCAACATAACATAAATAACCTACTTGAAGCATTTCATAAGTTTCTCATCCATACTTTCCTGCAAATCTGGGTGTGTTAGCTATCATACTTCAATAAATACAAGTTCAATATTTCTTAAAAGGCTCCAGATAGATTTCTTATCCTTTAGCAAATATGTGCATTTCTGTTGCAGTTATCCACACAAAATAAATAAAAGCATTCCAGGCCAAAGGCCAAAGCATTTAAAATTTTCAACTGCAGAATACTACTTAGGGAGATCCAGTTCAGTTCAGTTCAGTCGCTCAGTCATGTCCGACTCTTTGGGACGCCATGGACTGCAGCACACCAGGCCTCAGTGTCCATCACCAACTCCCAGAGATCACTCAAACTCACATCCATCGAGTCAGTGATGCCATCCAGCTGTCTCATGCTCTGTCATCCCCTTCTCCTGCCCCCAATGCCTCCCAGCATCAGAGTCTTTTCTAATGAGTCAACTCTTCACATGAGGTGGCCAAAATATCGGAGTTTCAGCTTTAGCATCATTCCTTCCAAAGAACACCCAGGACTAATCTCCTTTAGAATGGACTGGTTGGATCTCTTTGCAGTCCGAGACTCTTAAGAGTCTTTTCCAACACCACAGTTCAAAAGCATCAATTCTTCAGCACTCAGCTTTCTTCACAGTCCAACTCTCACACCCATACATGACTACTGGAAAAACCATAGCCTGACTAGAAGGACCTTTGTTGGCAAAGTAATGTCTCTGCTTTTGAATATGTTATTTAAGTTGGTCATAACTTTTCTTCCAAGGAGTGTCTTTTAATTTCATGGCTGCAATCACCATCTGCAGTGATTTTGGAGCCCATGCTCAAACTACCGCACAATTGCACTCATCTCACATGCTAGTAAAGTAATGCTCAAAATTCTCCAAGCCAGGCTTCAGCAATACGTGAACCGTGAACTTCCAGATGTTCAAGCTGGTTTTAGAAAAGGCAGAGGAACCAGAGATCAAATTGCCAACATGCACTGGATCATCGAAAAGCAAGAGAGTTCCAGAAAAACATCTATTTCTGCCTTATTGACTATACCAAAGCCTTTGACTGTGTGGATCACAATAAACTGTGGAAAACTCTGAAAGAAAAGGGAATACCAGACCACCTGACTGGCCTCTTGAGAAACCTATATGCAGATCAGGAAGCAACAGTTAGAACTAGGCATGGGACAACAGACTGGTTCCAAATAGGAAAAGGAGTACGTCAAGGCTGTATATTGTTACCCTGCTTATTTAACTTCTATGTAGAGTACATCATGAGAAATGCTGGGCTAGAAGAAGCACAAGCTGGAATCAAGATAGCCGGGAGAAATATCAATAACCTCAGATATGCAGATGACACGACCCTTATGGCAGAAAGTGAAGAGGAACTAAAGACCCTCTTGATGAAAGTGAAAGAGGAGAGTGAAAAAGTTGGCTTAAAGCTAACATTCAAAAACGAAGATCATGGCATCTGGCCCCATCACTTCATGGGAAATAGATGTGGAAACAGTGTTAGACTTAGGGAGATTAGAGCTTCTCAAATGGTCCTCTCTATGCTTTCTATCAATCTAATCTTCTTTGTTTGTAGAAAACACTGGAATAGATTCTACAAAATAAGTTATAATGCCAGGGTGCCGACTTCCAAACAGTATAATTGTATAAAGTAGGCAAGTGTGTCTTCCTCGTGGTTTTCTCTTGCTTGTCCTTTTGGCTAACCATCTCACCCCTACCCCATCACCAACAATCTCCAAGAAACTGAAAGCCCTGATCTTACTCACTTCATCCTTACTCTTTACTCCAACTGGGACTGTCCTATAGCTGCCGTTCCTCTCCTAACACCACACATGGTTGTCCTTTGTTCCTCCTCTTGGCCTCTTACGAGCTATTAAAACAAGCCATTATGAAGTTAGACAATAACAGCTGATATTCCATTTCCCTTTAAAAATGTATTTGGAAGGTAACTTTTGATATATTCATGCAAAAGAGTATCAGAAACTTCCCCAGGAGAAGGGATAAACTACCCACTCCAGTTTTGGGGGCTTTCCTGGTGGCTCAGTCGGTAAAGAACCCCACTTGCAATGCAGGAGACCTAGGTTTGATCTCCCTGGGTTGGGAAGGTACCCTGGAGGAGGGCATGGCAACCCACTCCAGTATTCTTGCATGGAGAATCCCCATGGACAGAGGAGCCGGGGGCTGCAGTCCTTGGGGTCACAAAGAGTCAGACGCAGCTAAGGACACAGCACAATGGAAACCTCAGGTCTATCAGTAGGGTGCTGTTAACTTTTATAGGAGGTCCTTAGCATACCACAGCAGTTATTTATTATATTAAATGTAGAGCCAAATGGGCTTCCATGGAGCCAGTTCACCTGAAAGAATACGGTTTGTTTTATTTCATTACAGATTACTAGATTTAAAACAAAATTAAATGAAAGCCATGAGAAACAACATATCAAGTCTCTTTAATAGTATATCTATTACTATTCAAATTCCTGCATGAAAGTGTACTTCAATAATCAGTTATAAAAAACATTTAAGCAAAGTCCTCTGTTTTACTAAGTTGACCTCTAAATTTATGGGTTAATTAAAGAACATTCAGGAATACAGGGTAATAAAATTGCCTAGCCACTATGTAATAATATATTGTGCCTAAAAGTGGTAATGGCATCTAGCTGAGTTATTATACACACACAGACATGAGATTCCTGAAGCAAGGGAGAAAACGTAATTGAAGCCCTTCTAAGAAATATCAATACAAAACCATGACGTGTTTTTGCTAGTAACCTCATGGGCTTTTGAAAAAAAATAATGAATATAAGAAACCAAGCAATATTCACAAACACAGGCAATTTGATTTAGTGACTGAGTGTGTACTTGGGAGTCAGACATATCTGGATGAGAATGCCAGCTCTGCCACATAATTGTGTGAACTTGGGAAACATATCTTTAAGTATTCATTCTCTTATCCATAATGTGATAATAGCAATCCTTGATTCACAGAATCTTTTTAAGAACAAGCCATAAAATGCTTGGCACAGTGCCTGGCACACAGAGAGCCCTAACAAATCTTCTTTCCACATTCCCTTCTCACTGAATACAATAGGTGATATTTTCTTGCTTGAATCAGATTTAATAGACAACAACTACTCTGCCCGCATTGCAGAAGTTTCGGGATGTATAGTAGAACTCCTCTGATTGAATGCCCACTATGAAAGACTTGGATTCTTGAAGCCCAGGGTCCTTCTGCAACTCAGTCCACTCAAGTTCAGGTGTCCACTCAAGTTCCCCTGGCCCTCTCCACATTCCCTGGGGGAACTTGAGCTCAGGGAGCCAGTCTAAGTGGGAATCATCTGGCTGCTACTATTTGTCTTGAGTAACAAAGTCCTTTTTCTCTGACCCAGGAATCTGGTATCTTCTGATGCATCTGTGAAACTAGCTAATTTGTCTGCTTGAAAATAGAGTGAAATCTCAAATACCTTACAGGACTTGATGCCCATCATTAAAAATTGGATGTGGGGGTAATGTGACCACATGATGAATACAATGAAGCCCCCTCTCCCTCCCCTACTTCCACACACACATACATGTATTCAAATCGGGTTTTTTTTTTTTTTAATTATCTACTAAATACAGGGAAACCTGATTTCAAGGACACAGGCTGTATGACTAGATATGTGTGAGTCATGGTCTGTTGAGTCACTCTAATTGGCACTCCTGCAGCTGGAATACTCATCATCAAGAGCCAGGTCATTTGCTGATGGCAATGAATTCTTGCCTAATTTTTAAAAATGAGGAGTTCAAATAAATCATCATGAAATGTGTCTGGGCTCTTCAAGTCTCCAATGGGTCAGTTAGGCACATCCACCTAACTGGGAGACAAGCCAAGAAATAAGACTGGTCTGAAAATCCCTACCAATATTTTCTGTTATTTGCAGTCCTTTTTATTATCTGAAATCTTTTTTAAAAAAACAAACTCTAGGCACCAATGTATTCAAAAAAGAACGATAACTTTCATATCTGATGTCAGCTCCAAAGCTCCCCTTAATGCCTCTCAACCACCTCCTGCCATCACATTCACTGGTCAAAAAGAAAGAAGGAAACAAGGATAAGAAGACGAAAGGTGGAAATGGCGTTGCCTTTTGCACAGGCTTTCTGAAGATCTTTCCTAGGTAATGATGCACCCTTACCTGCACCTGTGTCTGTCTCCAGCTTCCTTGAGAGCGTCTCTCCTTCGTCTGTGCTGCTAACACCAGACTTGGAGTCATAGTGGCAGTGGAAGCTAGAGTCCACAGCTTCAGCTACTACCTGTTCAACTGATTGGAGACCACATAAAATATCACAAGGCATTAAAAACAGGTCAAGGAAACACTGTAAATGAAACAGCAGCAAGTGGGGTTAATTTAAAAGCATTCACGTTAAGACCTTGTTTTTAAAATGTCAGGATTAAACAATGTTCAAGCTATGATTTCAAAATGAAAACAAAATAGGAAATCATGAAGTAAAGAAATCCATGCAAAGAGATACTTACATTAAAAAAAAAAGGCAACAGCCAGAAGCAGTGACAGATTTGCCAAAGGCACATGCAATGAAATGACTGTAAAGGAATTTAGTTGCCTTTTCCTTTTAGAAACGTGCTATGGCTTTTATAATTCCAATCATCACCATTCTTTTAGATCTCTAAAACTACCAGAACTGACTATACTATAAGCATTTCATCCATTAGTAAATATTTCAGTGATGTGACCCCAACACTCCATGTGGACAGAGCAGAAAATATATTGCATAATTCCTATAAATTTGACAGTAAAATCTGCTGTAGACATTTCTGTTTACCTATGCTGATTACCAGCACTGAGCTTTAGGAACACAAAGACCTAAAGAGTTCAAGTTCCATACTAACTGTGTCACCTTGGGTAAGTTCTTTGGCCTAAGGCTCAGCCTCAGCTTCAGTATACTCATCTGTCAAAAAGAGATATCTTAGTGACTATATTGGGAGCATTAAATGAAATAATACCTGTGGAACATGTTTATATTTAACTTATTAGCAAGTGCCTAAGCACCTAATAGGGCTTCCTTGAAGGCCCAGTTGGTAAAGAATCTGCCTACAATGAGGAGACCTGGGTTTGATCCCTGGATTGGGAAGATCCCCTGGAGAAAAGCATGGCAACCCACTCCAGAATTCTTGCCTGGAGAATCCCCATGGACAGAAGAGCCTGCCAGGTTACAGTCCATCCTTGTCTACATCCCTTGCTTATCATCGGATCCTGTGTCTCTAAATCTCTGACAGCTATCATTACACCACTTCCTGTCACAGAAGAATACTAGCCCTAGATTATCCCTTTTATATAAAAACATAGTTTCTCCAAAATATCCTCCCTCTCTTTCTTTCTTTCTCTTTCTTTCTTTCCCTTTCTTTCTTTGCTTCCCTTCTCTCTTGCTTTCTTGCTTTCTTTCCTCTCAGATAGGCTGATCCAGTTGATCCAAAGACTGTACTTCAAGAAAAGCAGAACTAGAATGGGATCCCTTGCTCAGTTTAAGGTGAGTTGCTAAAAGGCAGTTAGTTACTTATTCATCCCTCTGTGTTTGGAAACAAATAGTGAGGTATCAGGTTCACATAGCTTTCAGGGAAAAAATGGAATGACTTAACTACATTAACCTTAAGAGAAAAAAATGTGGAAGTGTGGAAGTGGAAAGAAGCGCATCACATAGGCCAAATGTATTCTCTGCAATCAGTCTTTGAACATCAGTTTTCCTCACTCATCCAATCCACCAAATATAAAAAGTTTTTTAATAATAATATAGTTTAGAGATGACATCAACTCATGACAATTAGGTTATCATTGTTTTTTTAATCAAGTCAATCTTTATTTTAGTAACTTTATAACATAGTATATATAAGTTAGATATCATCTTTCCTACTATACTAATGCTGGCACTATTTAACACTATTTAACACTATTTAACACTATTTAACACTAAACAATGTTTTAGGCCTTTGTGTATAAATCTGCTTGAGCTACTAAGCAACAGAAATCCCAAGGTTGGCAGGACAGAAGGGTTGGGGGGATCTGATTTGGTATCAATTACTGAAGCTCTGTTTCATCAGAGCCAACAGGACATCTAAGCTTTTCCCCAAGTAGTCCACAGGCTATAAAGAAATATGTTTTACTATACAATTACAGAATCATTATGTTGTATACCTGAAATTAATATAATGTTGTGTGTCAATGATACCTTAATAAAATATTTAACATGATTTACAATAATAATAACTAAAATAAACAATTAGCAGCTATTGAACCAAAAGACTATTCTAAGAAGCCAAACAGTACAAACATAATCTGTAAATTACAGACTCACTCAGAATTTCCTGAAGCATGTAGTCCTTCTTTCTCAGGACTGTAATCACCACTTGCCCATGTCAGCTAGCTTGCCCCTGGAGGGTTAGGCTTTGGAAGTCAATGACAGCCTGTACAGTTAGGTGCTACCTGATTCAGATTTAGCAAAAATGGGACATGGCCTGAGCATCAAGGATTTATTAGGTGTGAGAACAGAAAAGGCCTCACTTGGTCATTTTTTTCTCAGATGTTCTTCTGAAACTGAAACTTAAAAGCAAGACCTCAGCCGGTGTCTAACCTTGACTGTTTCCCACGTACTGTACTGGAGGACAGTGCGTCCTGAGACTCCCGTGTCAGCAATGTGACACATCGCCCTGTTTCCTCTATCTATTTAGCTCTTCATCCCTCAAGGCTCTGCTCCTTCACCTTGCTATAAAGATGACCATTAAAAGCAAAGACAACTGTCAGTTCCCATAGCATCTGCAGCAAAATGGAAGAGGCTCAGAGAATTCCATAGGAAAACATCTTTTCCACTCAAACGCTATAGGATACTTTGAGATATTCTTAAAATACCAAAATATTATTACATTACAGTATTAGCTTTCTATTATGAAAACAACATTTTACAAATAATATATGTTACTTTCCTCAGGTATGAAAAGAGTACATATTCACTACTTGAAGCTTGAAATAATAATAATTTAAAAATGCAGAGACAATACAAGTGATTACAACAACAATATCCTAGTTTCACCATTCAGAAACAACTACTAGTCAACATTTTGGCAGGTTTCTAAGTATGTTTTTTTTTTACTTTACTACTTTTACATATAACATCTTGTATCCCTTTTTATTCATTTAGCAAAATATTGTGACCGTTTCCATGTATCATTTAATAAGAACTATTCTTCAGTAACTGCATGGAATATTCTAATAAAGATTTACTAAGATTTGGCTAACCAATTGCCTGGTGTTCAATGTTGAATTGTTTCTATTTTTTGTGATTATAAATCTACTTCAAATATAGCTCATAATTATTTTATTATTTCTGACTATTGCCTCAGTATAAATTCTTGGAATTGGAATTATTGGGTCAAAGAGTATGATAACTTTTAGACGCTTTTGATATGTTTCTCTATGTTCTTCAAAACAGGAGGTATCAATAATTTCACCCTCTAATGATAAGGGGTCTTATGTCCCTGTACTATTGCTGACAGTTTCTCAGTTTCCACCAATTCCTTCTAAATTTGATAATTTAGTCATTGAAAAGTGATGGCAAGGATATGGTTTTCAATATTAGTAGTCAAGCTTTCTACATTCATTCCCTTTCCTCTGCTTCTTTTGAAGCTAAACAAACCAGCAATTCTGTATCAAAAGAAAGCTTTGCCAAGAATTGTTTATCTGAATTTTAAGAGCCTAAGAAGACTCTGATGCTGGGAGGGACTGGGGGCAGGAGGAGAAGGGGACAACAGAGGATGAGATGGCTGGATGGCATCACTGACTCGATGAGGTGAGTGTGAGTGAACTCCAGGAGTTGGTGATGGACAGGGAGGCCTGGTGTGCTGCGATTCATGGGGTCGCAAAGAGTTGAACACAACTGAGCCACTGAACTGAACTGAAGAAGGCCATATAACAGAGTAAATATACATCCAGGTTTATTCCAAGTTCCCGGTCACTTTGAAAACTATGACTGTTCTTTGATCATTTTTTGTGTCGCCAATCATCTTCCCAGCAACTCACTGTGACAAAATTCATGACTGACATCATCTACCTACACAGTGAAGATGTTCATATGTTACCTTTGGCATTGAAACATGGCTTACAAAAACCCAGGATTAATTACAACTCAAGACCACACCTGTTCAAAGATAACAGATTCAGAAAGCTAAGGTCTATCCTCTACACAGTGGCAAGAATAATCTTTTCAAAACTTTACGCTGATGTCATTTGTATGCTCTGATTTTTCCAGCGACTTCCTATCGCAGAATAAAATCTTCCTAATGGCATAAATTTTTTTTTCCCTCTGGCTTCATCTTCTTCCACTCTCAGCTTGTCCATTCTGCTTCTGTCACACTGACCTCCTTCCAAATTCTTCACTCAAAAACTATGCTCCCAATTTAGACTGCATTTGCTGGGCTCTCTGCTTCTCGTGCTTCTTCTTCAAAAAACAGAGTGACTGACCCCTGCACCTCATTTCCTCTCTGCCCAAATGTCCCCTCCCTGAGAGAGGCCAGCCCTAAAAACACTACCCCTTCCTCAAACCATCACTCTATCTCCTTGCCTTGATTTTCTTTTTCGGCCCCATTACATGTTTGTTTTTCACTTATTGTGCATATCTCTTCCCAGAATATAAACTTCAGTATAGGCAAGCGCTTTGTTACGTTCACACTGAGAAGAGTGTGGCATAAAACAGATACCTAACAAATATTTCAGAAGGAATCTATGAAAACAAATAGCTATATGCTTTCACAATTCACTCAGAAATTGTATTTAGAACTGCAACTCTTAATGCATGATTTTCTTGTTCTTTCATCAAGACCATTCTATCCTGCCTACATGATGAGAAAATTGCATTTTATTTCAATCCTACTGTTTAGGTTTATATTACTTGGCCAAGCACTATGACTTCTCCTGATTCAAATATGAAAGTATAAAATGCCTACTTCTATATACATTTTACATTATATAAAACTTTATTCTTAATATTTTGCTTATATTCATAATGTATAAATTATATTAACTTCACAAATTAAGGCACATGAATTATTCCACCATGAGAATACAATGTGTCACAATGCATTAAGACAGCTTAAACTAAAAATAACAGAGAAAACTAAACACATTTAAATAACACTATGCTCTATAATACTGAATTAACTCCCAAGGACACTATCTCATTGTAGCTAGCAACTATAATCTTTTACTTTACCCACTTCACTGCATACGACTTATCTTTTCTACAAATTCACCTGATTTTTTGGTGGACTGGACAAAACCTAATTAAGTGTGACATATCATAAAATACTTAGAAGGAAGCTATCACTTTATGTTATCAACATGAAAGGTATGATGGCATTAAATGCAGTACTTTACAAATTTATCCATTGCTATAAGTGAAAACAGTTCAGATTAAGTTATATTAAGTTAGACACAACAAAACATCAATAATTGTGTGTGACTTTTGGCACTGAGATGTTCTTAACATAATCACAATTTTTATTCAAAGTCTAGTGGAAAATGATTAATTCAGTGCTATGCAAAATGAGATAGAATCTTTTACACATTATCTCAGCCCCCATTTCATTTCAACCTAAGGTTCTAATCAGGGAGCTAAGTAAAATATTAAAATATACACATTTCAATCTTCACTAGCTTTCTGGTTTAATTTATATAAGCTAAGTTTTGCAGCAGAGTCATCTAAATGACCTTCATTTCAAGCACATAACTTTGGTTCCATACCTTTCTCCCTCAGCCACCTAACTGAAGATTTAATTAAGGTGAAGGAACCACCATAACCTCTCTGCTTGGCATCAACATAACACATGATGCATTCAAGGCCTGGTTTATCTGAAATTTTCTTAGGAATGTTTACTTATATAAAGACATTTGAGAATATTTGTCAATACCTTTATTTTAAATATTTACAAATTTATTGCATCATTTCCTTGAGTATATTTTAAAAACATCAGTACCCAACTGTCATTAACCTACTAATCCTTAGAGGTTTTGATACCATAATTCTTTTACCTTATCCTGAGTATTTTACAAGGTCCTTGTGTTATTTTGCTTAGAAATGTCTTATTTTCCACTGTCCTTTAATCTCTCTGCCTTTAGGTCTTGCTAACCTAGAAATTTGATTCCTTTGTGGAAGATAGGCCAATAAAACAAATCTACCAATTCTTACACAGAAAGCAATATTTAAGAAAAGTTGCAAAGTTATAAGATACTAAGGCAATACAATGGCATAAAATATACAGTAAATAAGAATAAAAGTACAGTTATATATGCAGATATGAAAAGATATTCAAGATATAGTGTTAAGTGAAAAACAACTTGTAAACAAAGAGTGTCATGTTTCTATCTGCATATAAAAATGACATCTGTATATATAATATGATACATTTAGGTATATTTATATAGAGAGAAACTTCTGAAATCATGCACACACAAAAATACTTATCCATAGTTGCTCAGGAACTCAAAATATTGCTCAGGAAATAGAAAAAGGCCAGGCAAGGAAGACCCTAGCTTTCATCTTATTCTCATCCATTCTGTATTATGAAAACTTTTCAACCAATCTTCTATAAGAAAATTTTTTTTTTCAAAAACTTTAAAATGTCTATTACCTTTGATCCAGAAATAAACTTCTGGAAACTAGCCTAAGAAAATAATTATTAATTTTAAATTATCTTAGGTAATAAGATATTAGGGTACTATTAACAGTAGTGAAAATAGGGAAAAACTTAGGGAAATGGTAAAATTATGAAAAAACACAAGATGGAATAATACACAGACAGTAAACATATTCATGAAGATTACATAATAACAAAAATGATTATGGTATAAAGTTAGGAATAAAAAGCAAAATACAACAATTTATAGAAATATGACAACATAGATTTGTAAACTCTAACTTTAGAAATAGAAAGTCTGACCAAATGTTGAAAGTGATTTTTCTGTGTGATAAATCCACAGATATTTTGAAGACCACTTTTCACAATCTCCTAAATGTTATTTTTAAGCTATTAATGAAAAATAAACACCAAAAGTTTATACATACATACATAAAGTTCAGTCCAGTCACTCGGTCGTGTCCAACTCTTTGCGACCTCATGGACTGGAACACGCCAGGCTCCCTATCCATCACTGACTCCTGGAGCTTGCTCAAACTCATGTCCATTGACTCGGTGATGCCATACAACCATCTCATTCTCTGTCTTACCCTTCTAACTCCCACCTTCAATCTTTCCCAGCATCAGGGTCTTTTCCAATGACTCAGTTCTTTGCATCAGGTGGCCAAAGTATTGGAGTTTCAGCTTCAGCATCAGGATCCTCCCAATAAGTATTCAGGACTGATTTCCTTTAGGATAGACTGGTTGGATCTCCTTGCAGTTTAAGGGACTCTCAAGAGTCTTCTCCAACACCACAGTTCAAAAGCATCAATTCTTCAGTGCTCAGCCTTCTTTATAATCCAACTCTCACATCCATACATGACCACTGGAAAAACCATAGCTTTGACCAGATGGATCTTTGTTCGCAAGTAATATCTCTGCTTTTAATATGCTGTCTAGATTGATCATAGCTTTCTTTCCAAGGAGCAAGTGTCTTTTAATTTCATGGCTGCAGTCACCATCTGCACTGATTTTGGAGCCCCCCAAAATAAAGTCTCTCGCTGTTTCCATTGTTTCCCCATCTATTTGTTATGAAGTGATGGGACCAGATGCCATGATCTTCCTTGTCTAAATGCTGAATTTTAAGCCAACTTTTAAAGTCTCCTCTTTCACTTTCATCAAGAGGCTCTTCAGTTCTTCCTCACTTTCTGCCATAAAGATGGTGTCGTCTGCGTATCTGAGGTTATATATTTCTCCCAGCAATCTTGATTTCACCCTGTGCTTCATCCAGCCCAGCTTTCTCATGATGTACTCTGCATGTAAGTTAAATAAACAAGGTGACAATATACAGACTTGACATACTCCTTTCCCAATTTAGAATCAGTCTGTTGTTCCATGTCCAGTTCTAACTGTTTCTTCTTGACCTGCAAACAGATTTCTCAGGAGGCAGGTCAGGTGGTCTAGTATTCCCATCTTGAAGACTTCTCCACAGTTTGTTGTGATCCACACAGTCAAAGGTTTTGGAGTAGTCAATAAAGCAGAAGTTGATGTTTTTCTGGAACTCTCTTGCTTTTTCTGTGATTCATGGATATTGCAATTTGATCTCTGGTTCCTCTGCCTTTTCTAAAACCAGCTTGAACATCTGGAACATTCACAATTCACATACTGTTGAAGCCTGGCTTGGAGAATTTTGAGTATTACTTTGCTAGCATGTGAGATGATTGCAATTGTGTGGTAGCTTGAACATTCTTTGGCATTGCCTTTCTTTGGGATTGGAATGAAAACTGACCTTTTCCAGTCCTGTGGCCACTGCTGAGTTTTCCAAATTTGCTGGCATATTGAGTGTAGCACTTTCACAGCATCATCTTTTAGGATTTGAAATAGCTCAGCTGGAATTCCATCACCCCACTAGCTTTGTTTTAGTGATGCTTCCTAAGATCCACTTGACTTCAGACTCCAGGATGTCTGGCTCTAGTGAGTGATCCCACCATCGTGGTTATCTGGGTCATGAAGATCTTTTTGAATAGTTCTTCTGTTTTTGCCACCTCTTCTTTATATCTTCTGCTTCTGTTAGGTCCATATAATTTCTGCCCTTTATCGAGCCCATCTTTGCATGAAAAATTTCCTCGGTATCTTTAATTTTCTTGGAGAGATCTCTAGTCTTTCCCATTCTATTGTTTTCCTCTATTTCTGTGCACTGATTCCTGAGGAAGGCTTTCTTATCTCTCCTTGCTATTCTCTGGAACTCTGCATTCAAATGGGTATATATTTCCTTTTCTCCTTTGCCTTTAGCTTCTCTTCTTTTCTCAGCTATTTGTAAGACCTCATCAGGCAACCTTTTTGCCTTTTTGCATTTCTTTTTCTTGGGCATGGTCTTGATCACTGCTCCTGTAATATGTCACGAACCTCCAGCCATAGTTCTTTATACAGTAGATCATAAGAAAGTCATAAACCTTGCCATCTAATGTTGAACTGATTTGAATGAAAAGATAACAAAATGTTTCAAAACTATAGAAGTGATCAAGTCAAGAGCACAGATTTCCCATAATAGTTGAGAAAAACAATAAACCTGTACACTTTTCATTTCACAAATCCAGAGGGAAACACACTCTTTTCCAAGTGACATGACTCTAGTCAAATGCTTCTATTAGTCTATGCATCACCTAATTAGAGCCCATATTATGTGCAGATTATTTTACAGAAAGCTGTCTACTTTCATAAATCCAAGTAAACAATCTAGTTTTCTGGTGTGGAAATAAATGAAATAATAATGTCACGGTTGCTACTGAACTTTAACATTCTACCTTTTGGGTCAGCAGTTTGCTAAATTGTACAAATATTCTAGATTATATTCCATGTACCAGAACTGAATGATGAAATCCAAGATCAAACTTTTGAATTATTTTATTAAAGAGCTTCAAATGTATTTTAATAGGAATCCTAACTCACATATGGCAAAATTGTTTTGAAAATGTAGGGGGTCTTAATGCTATAATTCTAGAGCAGAGATGGGCAACTTTTTCTGTGAAGGGCCAGATAGTGAATCCTGAGGGCTTCGTGAGCCATGAAGTCTCTGTTGCAGCTACTTAACTCTGTCCTTGTAGAGCAAAAGCTGCAACTGAGAATATGTAAATAAATAAGCATGACTCTTTTCAATGAAACTTTATTTTCTGGAACTGCAATATGAATTTAATATAATTTTCATAACTTATCACATATTCCTTTGATTTTTTCCAATCATTTAAAAATGAAAAAAAAAAATTCTTATCTCAGAAGCAATACAAAAACAAAAGTGGTAGGCCAGATCCAGCCTGTGGGCTGAAGTTTGTCAAACTGTTCATCAGAGTTTTTAACTTATTCTAAGCTAATATCCCTTGCTACTTCCCCATATTCAGCATGCTTTTATCCTCCTCCATCCCACCTTCAAAATCTTATCTCACCTTTAAAGTCCTCAAATATGTCCTTCATGAAAACTTTCTAGGTGTTCTTTATCAAATGGGCCTTCTCTTCCTTTGAAACTTCCATTTGTACTTTCTCTGGTTTTATACATGACTACTGACCTTGTCCAGTTATGTACATGCCAAGCCTTCCTTTTAACATTTTGTGGATGAAACCCTCTCTTCAGTTCAGTTCAGTTCAGTTACTCAGTCATGTCTGACTCTTTGTGACCCCATGGACTGCAACACGCCAGGCCTCCCTGTCCATCACCAGCTCCCAGAGTTTACTCAAACACATGTCCATTGAGTCGATGATGCCATCCAACCATCTCATCCTCTGTCATTCCTGTTCCCTCCTGCCTTCAATTCTGTCCCAGAATCAGAGTCTTTTCTAATGAAACCCTCTCTTACACATTTCTTATTGACCATGGTGCATGGCAGAAGGTTAATGATGATAGTTGAATGGAAAGATAACTATTTGACATCCTCAATTCCTGGATGTGAGCCCCAGTGGTTTAATAACAGCTTTTAAGTTTCTAAAAACAATTATAGACATTAAAAGTATTCATAAGATTTAAAACATAGATGGATTTTAGTAATATTAAAATGTGACAACAAATTTTACTTTGGAGTCAAAAAGAATGCTCACCATGTTGGTAGAGAAGACAGATGGAGAGATGGGAGAGATACAAGGCACGGGGTGCTATGTGAGAGCCAAATATCCATAGGACACAACTCAGTCCTTTAACTGTCCTCCTAGTGTTGAAAAAGTATCAGACCTTCCACTGCCTGTGATATCAAGGCCTGATCTTCCTGGGACACGTCTTAAGACTTTCAAAGTCACATTGAACTTCCTATACACCCAGGACACTCTCAGAAAGTTATTCAGCTTCAGACAACTCAAAATGAAGTTTGGAGATTTCTATGAAATCTTTAAATTTTCATTTAACTCTAAATTCCTACTGCACAGATGCAATAGGAGATGTTCAGAAACTGGAGCCACTCTCCCTAAATTCACATCCTAGGAATGTTTCTTATTATCTCTTATTATCTATATGATCCTTGACATCTTACTTAACCTCTCCAAACCACAATTTTGTCATCTGTTAAAAAAAGAGACAATGACAAGAGAATCTAACTCATGGGGATATTGGACCATTGTGAGGATTAGGCGAGTTTCTGTATGTAAGTACTTAGCACTATTACATAGGAAGCATCTATCAGTGTTAGCTATATATACAGATGACTGTATATTTAGAAAAGAACAAATAGCATTGCTAATATTCAATAACCTCTAAGAAGCCAGGCATACCCTTGCCTTCAGACATGTATTGTATTTTATTTGATTTTTGAGATAGAACTGCCATAGGAAGGAATTACAGAAAATAGGAGACAAGCTATGTAAGAATTATCAAGTAATTTTTAAAATGCAGTAGAAGGAAAACAGCAAGCTGAAAATACATGTATGGTTATGTGACATAGAAAGAAATAGGAAAAACTGAATCCTTCTGGCATTATCACAACAGTATTTCCCAAGCTTTGGTAGAATGCAGTGATCAAGATCAGGTTCCATGCACAGGGACAATGGCAGGTCAACTCAAAGGCCATACTTACCACCTTTATCCACCCTATGGGGCCCTGCCTTTTGTCCTTCACCTTAGCAGTGCTTTCTTCCCAAAGCTTACTCTTACTCTTTTCCTTTTCTTCCTTGGAAACATGTTCCCTGTACTTCTCAAATAAGCTCTCTGCAATCATTCCAGTTCCTTTCTCTGCTTCTTGTTCAAGAACATTCTCCAAATTTTCCTCTATCAGCAGAGGCTTGGTCTCTACATCTGTTTTTATTATTTCTTGTTCTTCAATTTCTGGAGAATCTTCAGTTGGAAGGCAGGTTTTTCTTGGCTTATCATTTTCACTCAACTCTTGAGAAGATGGACTTCTGACACTTTCATTTGGACTGTTTTCAGCATGGGTCTCCTGGTCCCCCAGTGCAGATTCATCTTCACTAGAACTAGAATATGGGTGACTTCTGGATGAGGTTGATGAAGCAGTTTTTCCATCTATTAAAAATAAAAATGATGAGTATCACTGTATTTTCATAAGGGAAAATTTAATAATTATTGTGGGAATTATGTTCATAATTAATCATATTAACATTTTAAATATAGTTTAGTAGATTTGATTCCCTTTTCCCATGTATTCCACATACTTACGATATAAAAAAATCTATGTAATCTATGAGTCTACAAAAATTTTTAGTAGAAAGTCACATTTGAAAACAAATAGTATTTATTTTTGAAAGCCATATCATTGGAAAAAAACTATCATCTGTTTTATTATAGACGATATGGAATAATCTTTTACTTGTTCAGCAGGAGCACTTATTTCATTATCATCTTGGGTAGCCACAGTATTCTCTGTACATAAAGTTTATATTTTTATCTATTGCAACACCCACCATACTAGTATAGTCTGGTAGCTGAGGATGGTAAAAATATCCATCTTTGTTGTTGTTCAGTCACTCAGATGTATCCGACTCTTTGTGACCCCATGGACTGCAGCATTCCATGCTTCCTTATCCTTCACCATTTCCTGGAGTTTGCTCAGATTCATGTCCACTGAGTCAGTGATGCCATCCAACCATTTCATCCTCTGTCACCCCCTTCTCCTTCTGCCCTCAATCTTTCCCAGCATCAGTTATCTTTGTATTTGCATACTTACTTAATAAATACTTTGAAATAATGCTTGTGTGTGTGTGTGTGTGTGTGTGTGTGTGCATGCGCACATGTGTGTGTGTAGAAGGAAATGTCTTTTTCAGGTTCCCCAGAAGCAGATGCTGAGATGAGGATGCACAGGCAAGTGATGAAATAAGAATATGCTCCAGGAGAAGTTCTTCCAGTGTGGGGGAAGCAGGGAAGGGAAGGGAAGTCAATCAAGGGAGCTATTTCAAGCAACATCTCAGCCTCAGCCCAAACTCAGGGGAAACTCTGAAGTCTAAATTATATTAGAATTTTTCCTCCCTGGAGGACTCTGGGCTCACACACTCTGCTCCAGTTAGACATGGCTACAGGCCACCCTGGGGGACAAAGACTCCTTGACATTGCTAAGCTCTTTTTGCCTGAGGATGAAGCCAATCCAGTAGCCCAGGGCTGTCCTCTGAAGAAGACAGAGGACGCAGAGCTGAAATGGGCACACAGAATCAGTAAAAGATTCTAGGAGATTTATGAAGTACACTGATGTGAAGCAACAGATACTCAGTCTAGAAACTTACCACAGCCAAAAATGGTTTAGCATTTGCTACCTGCAAACACTTTAAAGTATCTCCAAGACAGTCACACACACACTGACTCTATAAGGAAGATGCGCAGCCTCAATGTCATGGCATACACTGCCATGGGCCAGAAACATACAAACTTCCCTTTGATTTTTTTTTAACCAAATAGATCCATATTATAATTGATTTTTATAGAATACATTTTTTTTTCCAAATGAAAGTGCCCACACTTACAAGCTGCTTAGCTTTCATGTTTTTCTCTTCTTTGTGTGCTCTGGACTCTTTTTTCGGTTTATTTCTTTTCTGCTTGGCAGCTACCCAGATGGCTGTAGCAGCTGAGGCAGAGTTTAAGGGAAGAAATACCTGTCTTTACTCTTATCCTCTTTCCTCCAGCCCCAACAGCTCCCCATGACAAGGTTTAGCATTTTAAGTATAGTCACTGAGACATATCAGAGTCTCCACAAAGATTTCAGAGATGCTACACAGCAGTAAAAAACAAACTCCAAAAAGCCTTTAAGCAACAGAACCCCTTAAGTACAATTCCATTTGTTCTTATCACTCAGCTACCTTGACAGGCACCAGATGACCACTGTTTCTCAAAGGAGTCACATACTTCAGCGGCTCCTTTTTATCTCTGTTGTATAAGATCTAGATGCGCTGTTTCTCGGTAGGGAATGTACCGATCAAGGACAGGCGTTCTCTATCTTATTTGTACTAGTTGAGAAACTTCAGGGACTATGATCCCACCCTCTCTTCAGTGTGTCTCACATTTGTTTTTTTTTAGGAAAGAAAAACAAATCCTGTTTGCTAGTAGTTTGACCTGTGGTTTTCATTAACTGCACAATTAGCTAGGACACAATATTATATTGATACTTGTTATACATCCAAGGAGAAGGCAATGGCACCCCACTCCAGTACTCTTGCCTGGAAAATCCCATGGACAGAGGAGCCTGGTGGGCTGCTGTCTATGGGGTCGAACAGGCTTGGACACGACTGAGCGACTTCACTTTCAATTTTCACTTTCATGCATCAGAGAAGGAAATGGCAACCCACTCCAGTGTTCTTGCCTGGAGAATCCCAGGGATGGGGAGCCTGGTGGGCTGCTGTCTATGGGGTCACAGAGTTGGACACGACTGAAGCGACTTAGCAGCAGCAGCAGCAGCAGCAACATACATCCAAAAATATCCATATCTACCATCTGAATGTTGACATGAAGATGCTTACTTTTGGCTCTACTGCTGCTAAGTCACTTTAGTCGTGTCCGACTCTGTGTGACCCCACAGACAGCAGCCTACCAGGCTCCCCTGTCCCTAGGATTCTCCAGGCATGAACACTGAAATGGGTTGCCATTTCCTTTGGCTCTGAGTGTAGTTCATATAATTTTTAAAATGAGGGCTCCTCTTTCTTTAGCAGCTTCTATTAATTGATTATTTTATTTCAAAGGCTGAAACAGGCTATGGTTCATTTTTGAGTCAGTCCTTAAGAGAAGAAAGATCAGCAGAATGAATGGCGAGGCTATCTGACCTCCCTTATAAACTCATTTCAGTTTACAAATTTCTCTTCAACCTCGTTGCCTAATCTTGTTTCACTCTCATTTCTTATTTTCATCTTGATATAGATGCTGGGACAAGGTTTTGCCTACAAAAAAGCTCAAGATGCTTTAGGGCCACGGAATGGGATTTTCAACACTAATTTTATTTATTCTCTTAGAAATAAAGTTTTTATGTAAAATTTTTATTTTGCTCTCAAGGACGTTTGAGAGCAGACATGTAAATTGTAATTTTTTTCAACAGGAGGGAAAAAAATTTGTCTTAGAAGCATGGTAGGAGATATCTCTGTCTCCTGCCTGGAGTAGGAAATGGCAACCCACTCCAGGATTCTTGCCTGGAAAATTTCATGACAGAGGAGCCTGGTGGGCTACACAGTCCATGGGGTCACAAAGAGTCAGATACAACTGAACAACTGAGCATGTACTGCTTCCTACCAAAATTCCATTTGTCTCTTTAATGCTCCTTTAGGTACTGATGCTAAGAATTTACCCTTGGTCTCCATGGTAGGGACCTGACTAGCACCCATTCCCTAAGTCCTCTGCCAAAGCCATCATGTTGGTGCCACAGTTCTACCTCCTAAGAAGGATCCCAAACTTTTCTCTCTTCACATTCAATCAGACTCCAAATCCTTTCACTATCTTTTCTCTTCATGTCATCATATCAACTCAGTGATAATAATTTCTTCTTTTACATCACTATTTCACACATGAGATTGAGAGAAAACACTATGTTTTTCTGTAAGACAACCCTAGGTGCTCCAATCATGACTAAGCTACTCATTACCTATGACTTTGGTTATGCTACTTCTCTATGCCTCTGTTTTCTTGGCTGTAAATTCTACCTACTGTTCTCAGTAAATAATTACAGAAATTACATGATAAAATTAATCTCACCAAATCAAATAATAATTTCTTTATGATTTTTAGTCTTCTTCCCTAATATCATACATGATAGTCAGTTCAGCTACACAATCATGTTCAACTCTTTGCAACCCTATGAACTGCAGCACACCAGGTATCCCTGTCCATCACCAACTCCGAGAGTTTACCCAAATCCATGTCCATTGAGTTGGTGATGCCATGCCATCTCATCCTCTCTCATCCCCTTCTCTTCCTACCCTCAATCTTTCCCAGCATCAGGATGTTTTCAAATGAGTCAACTCTTTGCAGCAGGTGGCCAAATTACTGGAGTTTCAGCTTAAACATCAGTCCATCCAATGAACACGCATGACTGATCTCCTTTAGGATGGACTAGTTGGATCTCCTTGCAGTCCAAGGGACTCTCAAGAGTCTTCTCCAACACCACAGTTCAAAAGCATCAATTTTTCAGTGCTCAGCTTTCTTTATAGTCCAGCTCTCACATCCATACATGACCACTGGAAAAACAAAAGCCTTGACGAGACCGACCTTTGTTAGTAAAGTAATGTCTCTACCTTTTAATATGCTGTCTAGGTTGATCATAACTTTCCTTCCAAGGAGTAAGCGTCTTTTAATTTCATGGCTGCAGTCACCATATGCAGTGATTTTGGAGCCCCCAAAAAATGAAGTCAGCTACTGTTTCCACTGTTTCCCCATCTATTTGCCATGAAGTGATGGGAATAGATGCCATGATCTTTGTTTTCTGAATATTGAGCTTTAGCCAACTTTTTTCATTCTCCTCTTTCACTTTCTTCAAGAGGGTTTTTAGTTCTTCTTCACTTTCTGCCATAAGGGTGGTATCATCTGCATATCTGAGGTGATTGATATTTCTCCCAGCTATCTTGATTCCAGCTTGTGCTTCATCCAGCCCCACATTTCTCATGATATACCCTGTATAATTTAAATAAGCATGGTGACAACATACAGCCTTGATGTACTCCTTTTCCTGTTTGGAACCAGTCTGTTGTTCCATGTCAAGTTCTAACTGTTGCTTCCTGACCTGCATACAGGTTTCTCAAGAGGCAGGTCAGGTGGTCTGGGTTTCCCATCTCTTTCAGAATTTTCCACAGTTTATTGTGATCCACACAGTCAAAGGCTTTGGCATAGTCAATAAAGCAGAAGATGTTTTTCTGGAACTCTCTTGCTTTTTCCTTGATCCAGCAGATGTTGGCAGTTTAATCTCTGGTTCCTCTGCCTTTTCGAAAACCAGCTTGCACATCTGGAAGTTCACGGTTCACGTATTGCTGAAGCCTTACTTGGAGAATTTTGAGCATTACTTTACTAGCAGGTGAGATGAGTGCAATTGTGCGGTAGTTTGAGCATTCTTTGGCATTGCTTTTCTTAGGTATTGGAATGAAAACTGACCTTTTCCAGTCCTGTGGCCACTGCTGAGTTTTCCAAATTTGCTGAAATATTGAGTGTAGCATTTTCACAGCATCATCTTTCAGGATTTGAAATAGCTCAAGTGGAATTCCATCACCTCCACTAGCTTAGTTCGTAGTGATGCTTCCTAAGGCATGATAAGTACATTCTAATAAATTTCTTTCTTGTGACTTCCCCCTGTACATTATATTATGAATAGTAGTCATAGTCACCATTTAATGAGGAAAATAAGACAAAGCCTGATCATGATTATGCACCTACTCTACACCAAGCAATGAGGTAAGCACTTTACAAGCAATTCATTTAATCCCAAGGAATACTTATCTTCTTTTTCTTGTGTTAGAAGGTAAAAACTACAGAAGTTAAATAATATCCACTGTCCATTAACTATAAAGGAACAATTTTTGTAAAATACTGCTTTTGTAATGAGATGTTTCCACCCGAGTTCAGTCCCTGGGTCTGGAAGATCCCCTGGAGAAAGAAGGGAATGGCTACCCACTCCAGTATTCTCGCCTAAAGAATTCCATGGACAGAGGAGCCTGTTGGCTACAGTCCATGGGGTTGCAAAGAGTTGGACACAAGTGAGCAACTAACACTTTCACATTTTCAATGACATGTTTGTATTTGGTGTAAGGGAGAACATATATGTCCTCCATTGATAATGAAATGAGTTCATTATCAATTCATCAGTGAGATAAATATATACATTACTTTGTAAGGATAAGTATCTAAAGTAAATTCAGAGGTAGCAGGAGGAGAAGAAGCAAGCTTAAAAGTTCCTCCATATTTAACTTTAATTGAGTTTTCTAAACATTAATATGAATACATAAAATACTGAGAATATAATCAAATCATGTATCACATTGTGCTGCTTAAATCTTTTTCAATTTATCCATTAATGTAGTCCACCAGCCATGCATTTCACAGGATTTTATTGAGTGTCTCAATAATATCACTGCCATGTACAAGGCAGATTCAAAACTATAGAGAATCACCTCATAGATAAGTAATTTATGTGAACTAAAAGATGATGCTGCATTTAAGTATCCATCTGAAAGCCATGACTTCCTACATCAGTGATCCAAAAGTGAAGATAAAAATGAGGAATTCTTACAGTTAAGAAAAACTAAAATGTGACTAACCATGCAAAAATTGCAGATTTCTGACCAAAAGCTGCATACAATCTTCCCCTAACCCTCTGTGGTCTAAGGATTACTGAAGTCCATAGAGTGTGGTTTCAGAGCATATATAATTTCAACATAGAAGGACCATCATTCCCTCATATGCATCTCTTCAAGCCCATAGTCAGACCCAGAAAGGAAGAGTGAGATACTGAAGTATGTCAAGTAAAGAGAATATGTCTGTGACACTGAGATTTTTAAAGTATTTAAGGCCGACTGCTTCAATAGAGTGAAAAATAGCACAAGTGAAATATTATCTTTCTTACTAGAAAAAAATTGCTTTAATTCTTGTTCCTTTCTTTGTGATATAGGAACAGATGCCACCTCTCTCTCTCCCTCCACTTCCCCCTGTTCTCTTTCTCATAAGGAGCTACTTAGTCTTTACCTCTTACTCATAGGTACTATCATCCAAACTGCCCACAAAAGTCTATTCTCAGCAACATGACACTTTTCCCCTCAACCTTATAACATTTATCTATGACAATATATTTTCAAGTGGTGAATTAGCTCCCGGGGTTGTCAACACAAATGCAGAGAAAAGGAAGCTGTCATTCTTTTTAAATGAAGGGAAGTCTCACACATCATTCCCAAAGTAGGGTCTTCTCTTAGTGGGTGCTCAGTCCCTGGCACTCCATCACTTGTGAGCTGCTCAGCACAGGGTATTCATCAAGGCAGGCTGATACAATTGTTCGCTGGCAGTTTAAATGGGGCCGACTTGTCACAGGAGTGACAGCCTGGGCAATTGTTTGCCCTCTGGGAACAGGTGCAGGCAGGTTCAAATGAAACACATCCAAACACTAACAGCAAGATTCTTAATCATGTCAATGAAAAGGATGTGCCAGCGTCTAGGATGCAGTGGTCACAATATGCCTCTTAGACTTTTGAAGATGAAATGCTGTCTGGCTTTTCAATAGAGCGTACCAAGGAATCTATTATGTCATTATCATTTTTAATACACATTTCTTGTTTGCCGGATGAAATCTTTAATTCTGATACTCTGCATGCTAAAAGCATGTTTTTGAATAACACAGGGTCAGGTTATCAAAATAATGGATTGGAAAATAAAAGAGCCGGTAGGTGGAAGAAAGAAATGGTAATAAGCAATGAGATTTAAATGTAAGCAATGAGTTTAAATGGAAATATCAAGAATGCAAGGGAGCTCTTAAAAAGGATTGTTCAAAAATGTCATGAAAGAAAAATAGTTAACCAGTTTAATTTGGGGCTTTTAAATGTCCCAACATTGTGGACTAGATTCCATATGTTCTGATAGTTTTCACTACATAACTATTTAAACTATTATGTATTCTATACCTACCTTATGCAGCTAACTCTATACAATGTTTCAAATAAAATTCTAATAATAATCACATAGTGTAAATGTAACTAGAAAAGTATTTTGGGACTCTTGGTGTTAATCAAGTAATTCTTAATATTCACAAAATATCCTTTAGGAAATTGCCTCTGTGAGAAATAACAAAAACAACACAGTCCTAGCTTTTGTAGTATAATTAATCTCTGTGTTATTAATTTGAGTGATTAATTTGAAAGGCAAAATTTAACATACATGAAACTATAAGTGGAAAATGAATTATGGCATGATAAAGTTTCATAAAATAAAGAGCTCAGTGAAGGCTGTGGAAGTAGGAGAGTCTCATGGAAGAGGAGGGCAATGAACTGGAAATGAGCAATAGGCTGGGGAGTGGATCAATAGAAGATAAAGGTAAATTTAGGTAAAATTAAAATTTTTCCATTTTATTTTCTTCTGTTTAAAAGCAAAACAAAACCTCAAAATAGAAGCTTAAAAATAGAATAAGACGAAGAGCTCAAGATAAATGCCTCTTTAAAATATACATTCTTAAGGAAACAAAATCCTTTTATTAGAGGGATTTGCATTAATTTTAGAAAAGTAGATGTTGACTGATTTGGAGAAATGTTACATTGTTTTTCTCCAAAATCCAGGCTCTGAATTTTGCATCTTGGCTCTACCACTTTCCAGCTGTGTGAGTTACTCAATCTCATTATTTCCAAGTTTCTTTACTTGTAAAATGGAGGCAAAAAGTACCTGCTTTTTAAAAGTTGTTTGAGGTAAATCAGATAATTCATGTAAAACAGTTGATACGAGCTCAGCACAAAATAGAGTCTTATAAACAATACCTATAGGATACTTTCCTAAACATGGGATTCCAGTTATTTAAATGCAAGCAGTATTCAGTGTTAAAGCTTACCCATCATTGTCAGCTATTCAATAATTACAGGTCTAAATGATTAAAGCTGTCCCTCCAAGTAAAATTTAAGTATTGCATATATCTTTGTCTGCTTGAACATAAAAAAAATTATTCTATCTTGGAAGAAATTCATTTGATCCCAGGAAGGAAGTTGATTACACAGCACAAAAATAATCCTCAGATGACCATATATTGAAATAATGTACTGACTCTTTATAAAATCAATAGATGACAATTCCCCACCATCATTGAAGATATAAAAATTGAGTTCCTCCTTGTTTTGACTAGATTATATTTATATACAAACATATTTTCAATCTTTTCCAGGTTCAAGTAGTTTCTTTAAAATAGGAAGGTGACATCACTTTTCCATAGAATTCTTTTAACTTTTTCTATATCATATATGAATATGAATTAAATTCAACATTTACATTTAAGATGAGAAAACAAACATATATTAGGCATGCCTAGAAATATAAAATGTTAAGTATTGAGAAATTTAAAAGGCTTAATTTAAGACTTTACTAAAAATTTTCAGTGCCTGACTATTAATATACAGTAGCTCTTCCAACTGTAATTTAAATGGCAGCAAATCTTTTCAAATGTATTGAAAGTTAAAGTCATTCTAGTTTTTCACATTGTGTTTTTCACATTGCTTCACTCTGCTTTTACTATCAGAAAGTTCAGGATTATTTTAACTCAACAGTAGTCATGATACTCTATGCAGCTCTAGCAAAATTATCTTCTCTCTTACTCTAAATAATTTCTGTTCTTTATTTTATTGCCCTGTGTATGTCTGTGTGACATTTTAGGATAGGTTTTCTTAAATTCTTTCTTGAAGAGGACAAAGTGACAAATTATTTCCTCTTGTGATTACTTCATTACTTAATTTACTCTTATTTTGTATAATTCAAATATATTCCTTGAATTCAAACTTTTGATGTTTTTATACAGGAAAAAATTTGAGAGGTGAAAAATGGAGAAAATGGACAGCAATTCAAAACTCATCATAATGTGAACTCATTTCTCTAGTTTAAAGCAAACTCTATAGACATACACACACTTAAATATGAGGCAATTATTATCACTGATAAAATGCCAGAATGTACCAGGGAAGAAATATCATTTATTTACTAAGACCTACATAGACTTGGCCAAACATTTCAAGGGACAAAGCCAGAAATTGATTTCTTCTTTGGATATTATCTTAGTAACTTGTCTTAAAAAATCTTAAAAATGCAAGATATGCTACAGATGATGAGGGTTTTTCATCTACCTGAAATATTATGTATTTTTCCTATGAAATTCAGAGTCATTTTAGGCTTGAATATTGTAAAGGGGAAATTTTATTAATCTTTCCATAAACTGATACACCAGCATCTTGTGTTCAAAGTAAATTAAAAAAAAATGAGCACAAATAAGGGAGAAATTTTCAACTTTCCTTTAACTGAACAGGATCCACTTTTAATTTTCCAAAGCCAAAAGAAATGGTCTATATGTGTGTGCATATAAGAGAACATTGAAAAAAATTTTTTTAATGAGGTAACTTTCTAAGTAAACAGGAGATGTGTCACTACAAGTTTTACCTGACACCTTGCTGAAAAATCCCAGCAAATTAAAGAGAAAGGATTCCATAATGGGTATCTATGGAAGATGGGTTGACCAGCATCTTCTGGTAAGGGTACCACATTCTAAATAATCTTAAAAGAGGATTATCTCATTAAATATAAGGGAAAGTAGCAAGTACACTTGCTAAACAGCCTATGTCACATGATAAGCTAAACAACTTGCCTTGTTTATCATCTTCCAATTCACTTTCCGAGCATCCATCACCCTCATCTTTCACATTGTCATCAGCATCTGGTGCCTTCCACAAAGAGGTTTCACTTTCCCTTTCAGGGTCTAAATGATCTTTTCATCATCTGAGGGTGACTTTGACATTTCATTCATTTGATCATCAGCCTGTCCTTCTTCATTAGCTTTCCCATCTTGTTTCTCCTCGTCTGCTTCAAAATCTTCTTCATATTCTGAGAAAAGAAAATCTCCACTATGAGAATGAAAATAGAATCCCTAATACTGAGCCCATTTCACTTTAATGAGGACTTTGACTCCATTATCCTCTGCTCTCTGGGCCTTTCTTCACTTCTTTTTCACACAATTAGTGAACATGGAAAACTAATAGCAAATGATCAAAGATAGCAATCAGTTATATATACAAGAGCACTAAAGAAATGAAGCTCCAAATGACAAGCCTGAAACCTAATAAAGGCTCATTTACAAATGGACATCATCATCTACAATAACCAAAATGGACAAGAGAAGAACTTGATAGAAAACAATAAATTAGAAATAAATTAAAAATGAAGAGAACAGGATTATAATAATGAAAGTTAATTTGGAGACCCAGTGAGGTCATATTTTATAGGAAGAATGTTCAAAATATTTGGATATCAAGTTAATGAATTGTGAAGTAGAAAAATTCAATTAATCAAGCCCAAAGGCCCTGAGAAGTAACACTGTGAATAGTAAATTCTTTGAGAGCACCAAATGGACATCAAAAAGGCATTATGAAGGATTCTATACCTGGGCTAGAACTGAAATCATATGCATTATTCATTTCTACAATCAATAAAATAATTACATTCCAAGGATAAAAATTCTTATAAAATAGAATATGTTTGTCACAATCATGAATTTGCTTCATTCCCTACAGAAGTGTAACACATCTGCAGCAGGAAAAGGAATCTGTCACATCAGATAAACGCCATCTGTCCCCTGTGGTTATAATTTTTCACCTTTCATATTTAATTATTCCCCTTTTTCTTTCACCAAAAACTAAAAATCTTGAAGTGACAACATGCCAAGGATAGAGAGCAAAAGGATTTCATGCAGAACCAATTAAGCAAATAAATAATTATCTTTAAAATAAAGATTACAGGGAAAATAAAGGTTTTCCTTTTTATGTGTTTTAGTTATTAGATAGTCTGGTTTCTTCTCCAGTGGTGGGGGCCTCTTGGGTAATTACTTGGGAGTGGTCCACTCTGCCACAATGAGAGAAACTTAATTCAGAAATGCACACCCTGTGCATATGTAGAAAGCTCTTTTAATGCAGAGAAGGTATGAGAGTCATGTTAAAAGAAAAGTGAAATCAAAAACTGCAACAAAAAAGCAAACAAAGAGAACTCGTGAGAATATTTTCATGAAAGAGAGTTAATATATTAAAAAGAGAAATGCAAATTATCAGTAGGACAAAATTATAAAATAAGCAAGAAGATGAAAATTTGGTTTATATTGCATAATACAAACAGAAAGTACTAATAAAAACAAATACCTCGATTCAAATATTTCAGGCCAAGTAAGAGGATAACTCCTCACTTGGTCCAGTAAGGTTCTCTTTATTGAGAACTTCCCATGTGGAAGAGGATAAAATTGCAAAATAAAAGACATTACGGTAACACAGCCCCTGCATATCAATGGATCTCCAATTTTTATAGAGGAAATAAGACATAGATACACAATAAGTACTGTACTTACATTTGAATAGTTTTTATACATAACCCTCAGTAAGTCTAGTTTTAACACTATTGGGCTTGATTGCTGTAGATTTTTATATAGGACTCTTGATTAATAATGTCAAACAAGTGGAAAACAGCCAAATTTAAGAGAGGAAAGTCATTCGGAGATTGTGGAAGACTTCCTAGGGAGTAGCTGAAGTTAGCCACAGGACACACACACACACAGAGAAACACATCAGAAACAGGTATTTGCTGCTGGTCTGTAAGCTCAGACGGTAAAGCGTCTGTCTACAATGTGGGAGACCCGGGTTTGATCCCTGGGTCGGGAAGATCCCCTGGAGAAGGAAATGGCAATCCACTCCAGTACTATTGCCTGGAAAAATCCCATGGACAGAGGAGCCTAGTAAGCTACAGTCCATGGGGTCACAAAGAGTCGGTCACGACTGAACGACCTCACTTTCACTTTCATAGGATAAGCAGGGGCGGATAGGACATGAATAAATTGCTTCAATTTCATCAACTATTACAGAGTGGTGAAATAGGAGGGTTTTGGAGTCACACTGTCATGTGTCCAAGCACCAAACACAGCCGTGTGACCTCAGTCAATTTGCTGAACATCTTTAAGTTTCAGTTTCTTCATTTATGGTATGAGTGGTATCTGCCTCACAAAACTGGGGGAATATTAAAAGCAACAATGCTTAAAATGTGCTTAGTATAGTGCCAAGGAAAGTAGGTACTTAACAAATATTGTTTTGTTGTTTTAGTTGCTAAGTTGTGTCTGATTCTTTTGTGACCCCATGGACTGGAGCCTGCCAGGCTCCTCTGTCCATGGGATTTCCAGGCAAAAATGTTGGAGTGAGTTGTCATCTCCTTCCTCCAGGGGATCTTGCCCACCCAGGGATCAAACCCCTGGTCTCCTGCACTGGCAGGTGGGTTCTTTACCTCTGAGCCCTCAGGGAAGCCCAAATAAATATTAGAGATTAGTAGTAATTGTGATTGACTGGGGAGTGGAGTGAGTTGGTAGTAGAACAGGAGAAATCACACACAATATGTGCAATACACTCTAATGGTGGCACCTGATTAAAATGAGAGAAGTACAGTGTCCACAGTTAGGACACAATTGCAGTTATATTATGAAGCAGAGGAAAAATCCCTGCATCCTTTTGGCAGGAGCTTCAGTGCTTTCTCTCAAATAGGAAATTCAAGGCTGCCCCAGCTTTGTTCTATCATCACAGTTAAATACTAGTCTTCTATTAACCAGGAGCTCTGCATTAGTTATCAGAGCTCAAAACAACTCCATCTGTCTACCCATGTTTTCAGTATAAATGAACTAGTGGTCTGCTTTCTGGATCCCTTTTCATAATTTCTTCTGTTTCTCCATTTTATCTTTATTCTCCCCGAGAATGTAATTAGGTTGTTGTTTACCATCCCCGCTAATGAGGAAGCAAGTCAATGCAAGGTCAACATCAATCCAGCCGCAACTCTGCCTGGCTGACCTCCACACAGGCTTCTTGCTGCCCTGACCATCAGTGACTGTTTTACAGAGGGCTGAAGACTTTATCAGCTTTTTCTTCTTTCTTTTAAATGGAAATGGGCATTTAAAATCCATTAGAAAGATCTTGAGAAAAGCTGTATTACAGGCATAAAGTATGCTACTCATAGCACCATTTTGGTTTAAGAAAAAAGTACAGAAATTGAACATGGCCCAAATAAACATACCTATATGTCCTGAAATAGATGGGGAAAAAATGGAAACAGTGACAGACTTTATTTTGGGGGGCTCCAAAATCAGTGCAGACAGTGACTGCACTATGAAATTGAAAGACACTGGCTCCTTGGAAGAAAAGCTATGAAAAACCTAGGCGGTGTATTAAAAAGGCAGAGACATCACCTTGCCGACAAACGTCCATGTAGTCAAAGCTATCGTCTTTCCAGTAGTCATGTACTGATGTGAGAGTTGGACCATAGAGAAGGCTGAGCTCTAAAGAACTGATGCTTTTGAACTGTGGTGCTGGGGAAGACTCTTGAGAGTCCCTTGGACTACAAGCAGATCAAACCAGTCAATCCTAAAGGAAATCAACCCTGAATATTCACTGGAGTCGACTTACTGGGTATTAAAGATAGCAGAGTATGCCACCACACACTATGCCCCTTGGGCATAAGGATTATTTTGAGCTGAAGGCAACTGAGAAGTTGCAAATAGAAAAGCTCTCAGCCCTCATTCTATTTCCCTAAAAGCAAGGCATAAATTTTTCTCTTAATTAATTAATTTTTTAACTGTGCTGGGTCTTCCTTGCTGTGCGGGAGCTTTCTCTGGTTGTTGAGAGCAGGGGCTACTCTCTAGCTGTGGTACAGAGACTTCTCATTGCGGTAGCATCTCTTATTGTAGAGCAAGGGCTCTAGAGTACAATGCTTCAGTGATGCAGGGGCTTAGCGGCCCCTAATAACATTTGGGATCTTCCTGGACCAGGGATCAAACCATGTGCCCTACATTGGAAAGTGGCTTTTAACAACTGGACCACCAGGGAATCCCAGGACATAAATTTTTGAAAATATCTCCCCTTTCCTCTCTCCATGAAACTACAGAAGTTAACCATTGGAGACAACTCTGATCCTTAACAGCTCAGAGATGGCACCAGAGAAATCAACATAAATTTCACTGAAACTAGCCCTTATATAATGTTAATTTCCACATAATATTTGCTTTCCAACAATTTGCTGTCCCTGGAAGCTCAAAGTTCTTTTCCTTTGCCTTGTCACTTCTTGAAAAAATGTATTATTCTTCTACTAGATGCCAGATAAGCCCAAGTTCTAACCACCACTTTGAGTTGCTCAGCTTTGAGTGCTCCCATCCATATGCACAATGCACCTGCTAACAAACTTCTGTTTTCCCTTTTTGATCTCCTGTCGGTTTTATTTACATGGACACAGCTAATGAACATAAGATGGGTAGAGGGAAAGTCATTTTTCCTTTCCTACAGTATGAATCCTAGCTCTGCTACTTTCTCTCTGTATGTCTGAGCCTTATTTTCTTAAAATGGAGAGAGTGATAATATCTACTACATCAAAGGAAAGCTATGACAAAACTAGACAGTGTATTAAAAAGCAGAGACATTACTTTGCAGCAAAGGTCCATGTAGTCAAAGCTTTGGTTTTTCTCATAGTCATGTACAAATATGAGAGTTAGACCATAAAGAAGGCTGAAATGTCTCAGAATTGATGCTTTTGAACTGTGACACTGGAGAAGACTCTTGAGAGTCCCTTGGACAGCAAGAAGATCAAGCCAGTCAATCCTAAAGTAAATCAACCATGAATATTTATTGGAAGGAGTGATGCTGAAGTTGAAGCGCCAATACTTTGGCCACCTGATCGAAAAGACCCTGATGCTGGGAACAATGGAGCACAAGAAGAGACAAGAGTGACAGAAAATGAGATGGTTGGATGGCATCACTGACTCAATGGGCACGAGTTTGAGGAAATTCTGGGAGATAGTGAAGGACAGGAAAGTTTAGCATGCTGCAGTTAATGGGGTTGCAAAGAGTTGGACATGACTTAGTGACTGAACAATAACAACAACATCAAAAGATGAGGATGTGTGTGTGTGTATATATATATATATATATATACAAGGTAAGGAGAAATATATATACATACACATAAGTATATATGTGTGTGTGTATGTTTAAAGGGGAAATAAAGGAAGAGAAGGAGGCAGAGGAGGAGGATTAGAAAGAAGAAGATGCAGAGGAAGGAGGAGAGGAGGGAAGGGAAGAGGAGGAGAGGGAAGGCAAGGGAAGAAAAATTAAAAAACAAAAACAAAAACAAGAAATGCAGACAGGCTCCAGGACCCCAGGCCTATATTGTCAAATGTTTTTGGTTATGGAATACTCTTTCATTGTATAATCATACAGGCTGTGCCTTCCTGATGTCAAAGTATCAATTTCATTAGAGCAAATACATCAGTTCAGTTCAGTTCAGTTGCTCAGTCATGTCCGACTCTTTGTGACCCCATGGACTGCAGCACACTAGACCTCCCTGTCCATCACCAGCTCCCGAAATTTACTCAAACACATGTCCATTGAGTTAGTGATGCCATCCAACCATCTCATCCTCTGTTGTCCCCTTCTCCTCCTGCCTTCAATCTTTCCCAGCATCATGGTCTTTTCAAATGAGTCAGTTCTTCGCATCAGGTGGCCAAAGTATTAGAGTTTCAGCTTCAGCATCGGTCTTTCCAATGAATATTCAGGACTGATTTCCTTTAGAATGGACTGGTTGAATCTCCTTGCAGTCCAAGGGACTCTCAAGAGTCTTCTCCAACATCACAGTTCAAATACATCACATACTGAAAAAAAATAAGCAAAATTCTGGTCTTTCCTGCAGAAGTAAACAGAGCCTCTGCCCACACAGATACAAACTCTTCCCTGCCTCCCCTACAAGCACCTCCAACCTCCTGGAGGTAGGCAGCCCTCCTCTAAGACAACTCACACAGAGTGAAAGTGAAAAGTCGCTGAGTCATGTCCGACTCTTTGGCGACCCCATGGACTGTACAGTCCATGGAATTCTTTAGGCCAGAATACTGGAGTGGGTAGACTTTCCCTTCTCCAGGGGATCTTCCCAACTCAGGGATAGAACACAAGTCTCCCACTTGCAGGCGGATTCTTTACCAATGGAGCCCAACTCAGTAAGGAAGCCCAACTCAACAAGGGAAGCCCAACTCACATAGTACTCCTCGCAAAACAGTGGAGGAAGGTGATCAGGGAGAGTCCTCGCAACAGAGTTGCATGAAGATCAAAACTGAGTAACAACATTTAATGGATATTTTTGCAAATTTTCATAATTACATTCTAAAGACTTCAACAAAACAACAGCAACAACAAAAGAAAACAGTGCCATACATTACCGTATTTAAATATGTTTTCTTGGTCATCTTCCCAGACATCTTGCCCTGGTTTTTCTTTACATTCCATTTCTTCCACAGCAGTTCTCACTTCACTGAGCCCTGCGCGTAGTTCTTGAGCTGAAACAATGACTGAAGCTGAGGTTTTGCTCCCCTCCATATCTCTCCTTCTTGGTATCAGGTACTCTCTATCCTTCCTCAGTTTCCCCTCACTTTTCTTCTGTCCCTCTTTTTTCTCAGTGTTCTTTTCTTTCCTGGGTTTTGGAGAAGTTGATTTTTGTCAAGGCCCATTGCAATAATGCATCTAGGAAAAACATTAACATAAAGTGTGATTAATCTTTATGCACAGCAGAACCGCAAAGAGCTTTAAACTACTGCTCTTACCCCAGTAAGAAATGTTACAAGAAACATATTTATCATAGTGTACATAGTTAATTACAAATTAACTACTTTTTCCTTATTAATATAATAATCTTGTAAGTAAACACGAAAAATTCTTAGTTTTACTTACAATAATAAACAAGAAAAGGAAGTAACTTAATAACTATGAATTATAGTCTCAAACTAAGCTTTGTGCCTTAAAGTATATTTTTGGCCCTATAACAGAGTCAGGTAGAGAGATAGATAGATAGATAGATATTTAAGTCTTTAAATTAGAATTATATGATAAATGGACATTCAGGTTTATCAGTAAGAGGAAGCTGAGATAAAAGTTATCAGAAGACGTCATTCAGTCTTTGATAATTTATTATTCCAACATCACAATCAAGAAAAGACTTATATATAAGGTTGAATCTAAATAATTGATTTTTTTGAGAAACACAGTCAAATATTTTTGCATCCTTTAAATAAATACTTCAGAAGCCTGAATGCTTATTGTAATAGAACTATCATCATTACTTTTAGAATGGTCTTTTGAAGCCTGTAGCTTCCCCTGGTGGCTCAAACAATAAAGCATCTGCCTGCAAAGCAGGGAGACCTGGGTTCCAATCCCTGAGTCAGGAAGATCCTCTGGAGAAGGGAATGGTAACCCACTCCAGTATTCTTGCCTAGAGAATTCCATGGACAGAGGAGCCTGGTAGGCTACAGTCCACGGGGGTTGCAAAGAGACACAACTGAGCAACTAACACATAACAACTTTGAAACCTGTACCACAATCTTTTGTTGATTTTTGTTCACAATAAGTTTTTGTGTTTTGAAAATGGCAATGATCTCTAGGAGTCATATGGTCATTCAAATTCAAATGTGGTGAGCCAGCAGATGATATGAATGTATTAAGACATTAGAAATATTTTTAAAAATCAGTTATAAAAATAGTTATGATCAATAAATTATTCTATAGTTTTTTTTCCTATTTCTCAAGATAATATCAAAATAGGAATTGTAATTATGATAATATACATTAATAAATATGATGACTATGATAACAGTAAAAGTATCAAGCATTCCTTCTGTGCCAATCTCTTTGCTAGGTACTTTGTATACCTGATCTTATAGGATACATTCCCCTACAGACCAATTAAGAATTATCATCATCATTTTACAAATGAGGAAGCTGAGGCTTTAAGGGTTCCATGACTTGCCCAGGTTCACCCAGCAGGTCAGTGATGAAACTGGATTTCAGCTCATGACTATTAGACTCCATCACCTCACACTGAAGTACACCCATATCAAAAAATTACAGCTACAGTCTTCTCAGATGACTGCTTACACAAAAAATGTCACACGTCTCGGCTTACCACCAGGGCAAGTACTCACACTCTCACCAGAGACTAACACAACGTGGAGAAGTTTTTACCAAGGCCTAGAGACAGTGTGTAACCCGAAACAGGTGCCTGGTAGTTACTGGTCTCCCTACTCCTCCTCTAGAACTTTACCCCGTTCTTTCTCTCCATGTCACACAACTCTTGGTGACCTGAGCCAGTTAGAGTGGGATTAGAATGTAGTCAAGACTTGTCAGTCTAGGAAGAATCGAAACAATATATAAAAATCTGAAAATCGTCTCAGTGTGAATCAAAACTAATGGCAATCTCTTCAAATGAAGATCGCACTAAATTTCAGCCATCCCTAGACTAGCAGTAGCAAATACGAGGGCTTAGTTAATCACTTATCTTTTCACTATCTCCCCATAAAATAAGGCTAAATGGATAAGCACTCAAAGTAACTATCAGGGGCTGTGAAAAATGGGATAATAAGAACACACTTACCTCACCCATATTAGCATGATAAAGTATTTCTCAACTATAATGATGATATACTTAGCACATTGCTTTCCTTGGAATAAAGGTGTCATGAATCTTCAAAGACTATGATTACTACCATTGCCTTCTGTTCAAGCTGTTCTTCCCTTATCAATGGCAACACCAAATCCATTGATTTGGAGCCTCTGATATGCTGTTACTTTTAGTTTATGTTGTGACTATGTAGAGGCTTTGATGCCTCCCTATTGCCTGTGCAGACGTTTTATGGCCCATCTGCTTAAGGGAATTAGACAAACAAAGTGGGTAACATCTGTGCTCTCCTCGTCACTGACTACCTATTTGACTTCTGAGTATAATTTGAGGTGTTGATTCTGATTACTGAGGCTCAAAGCAGTATGCATTCTTCTTGGTTAGGCAATTTTTCTTCCTGTGTTTCACTTTAGCAACTGAAAATAACTACCATGCCTTTCAAAGAGGTCCCATGATTGAGGAATGGGTACCAGTGTGGAACCTCCACACTTTGGTAATGAACACTGCTGAACTTCTTTTGTTTTCTAAGGACCTCAAAACAGGTATTCCAAGTCACTTATTAAAAATAGAACACCCTATTGTTTTAGTTGCCCTCCTTCTCATAATAAAAGTTCAAGGAACCAGTATTTTTAAATGAATTAAAATAAACTTCATTTTTAACAAACTGGGGGAAGGAAAGCACATCTCTCAAAATAACTAAAGAAAGGTATTATTACGGGTGAGACAAAAGTTATAGAATATTATCAGTGATATCAATCTCCTGAGGGATAGTTTTAACTTTTCCTGGAGTTCTGCAGTGTTGGTGCTTCTGGAATAAACAAAGTCATCTCAAGTAGAGCTGAACCAAACAAGCAAGGCTGTAGCCCTCACTGGTCCATCCCTGCCCCATTTAAACCAATCTGCATTGAATTGACTTTCACCTGAGCTGCAGTAGGGACACATCTAATGACACCATATGTTCTACTTGGGACATTCACAGATTTCATTTGGAGAAATGATTATGAAGCTGACAAAACATTGAAAACCAATGTCCTATGAGAACTGTGCATTTTAGTTGAGGGTCAAGAGTCACCTGGAGTAACAGGCAAATTCAGCCTTGGAGTACAAAACAAAGCAGGTCAAAGGCTAACAGAGTTTTGCCAAAAGAAAGCACTGGTCATAGCAAACAGCTTCTTCCAACAACACAAGAGAAGACTCTACACATGACATCACCAGATGGTCAATACTGAAATCAGAATGATCATCTTCTTTGCAGCCAAAGATGGAGAAGCTCCACACAGTAAGCAAAAATAAGACTGGGAGCTAACTGTGGCTCAGATCTTGAACTCCTTATTGCCAAATTCAGACTTAAATTGAAGAAAGTAGGGAAAACCACTAGACCATTCAGGTATGACCTAAATAAAATCCCCTTACAATTATACAGTGGAAGTGACAAATAGATTCAAGGGATTAGATCTGAGATAGAATGCCTGAAGAACTATGAACGGAGGTTTGTGACATTGTACAGGAGACAGTGATCAAAACCATCCCCAAGAAAAAGAAATGCAAAAGGCAAAATGGTTATCTGACAAGGCCTTATAAATAGCTGAGAAAGAAGATGCAAAAGGCAAAGGAGCAAAGGAAAGATATACCCATTTGAATGCAGAGTTTCAAAGAATACCAAGGAGAGATAAGAAAGACTTCCTCAGCAATCAATGCAAAGAAATAGAGGAAAACAATAGAATGGGAAAGCCTAGAGATCTCTTCAAGAAAATCAGAGATATCAAGGGAACATTTCATGTAAATATGGGCACAATAAAGGACAGAAATCTTATGGACCTAATAGAAGCAGAAGATATAAAGAGGCAGCAAGAATACACAGGAACTATGCAAAAAGATCTTCAACCCAGAAAACCACGATGGTGTGATCACTCTCCTAGAGCCAGACATCCTGGAGTCTGAAGTCAAGTGGACCTTAGGAAGCATCCCTATGAACAAAGTTAGTGGAGGTGACAGAATTCCATTTGAGCTACTTGAATCCTAAAAGATGATGTTGTGAAAGTGCTGCATTCAATATACCAGCAAATCTAGAAAACTCAGCAGTGGCCACGGGGCTGGAAAAGGTCTGTTTTCCTTCCACTCCCAAAGACAATGCCAAAGAATGCTCAAACTACTGCACAATTGCACTCATCTCACACGCTAGCAAAGTAATGCTCAAAATTCTCCAAGACAGGCTTCAACAGTGTGTAAACCATGAATGTTCCAGATGTTCAAGCTGGATTTAGAAAAGGCAGAGGAACCAGAGATCAAATTGCCAACATCATCGAAAAAGCAAGAGAGTTCCAGAAAAACACCCACTTCTGCTTTATTGACTATGCCAAAGCCTTTGACTGTGTACATCACAACAAACTGTGGACAGTTCTGAAAGAAATGGGAATACCAGACCACCTGACCTGCCTCTTGAGAAATCTTTATGCAGGTCAGGAAGCAACAGTTGGAACTGGACATGGAACAACATACTTTTCCAAATTGGGAAAGGAGTACATCAAGGTTGTATATTGTCACCCTGCTTATTTAACTTATATGCAGAGTACATCATAAGAAATGCTGGGCTGGATGAAGCGCAAGCTGGAATTAAGATTGCAGGAAGAAATATCAATAACCTCAGATATGCAGATGACAACACCCTTATGGCAGAGAGAGAAGAATTAAAGAACCTGTTGATGAAAGTGAAAGAGGCTTTAAAAAAGTTGGCTTAAAACTCAACATTCAGAAAACTAAGGTCATGGAATCTGGTCCCATCACTTCAAGACAAAGAGATGCATAAACATGGAAACAGTGAAAGACTTTATTTTTTGGTCTCCAAAATCAGTGCAGATGGTGACTGCAGCCATGAAATTAAAAGACACTTCCTCTTTGGAAGAAAAGCTATGACCAACCTAGACATCATATTAAAAAGCAGAGATATTCCTTCATCAACAAAGGTACATCTAGTCAAAGCCATGGTTTTTCCAGTAGTCATATATAGATGTGAGAGTTAAAGAAAGCTGAGCACCAAAGAATTGATCCTTTTGAACTGTGGTGTTGGAGAAGACTCTTGAGAGTCCCTTGGACTGCAAGGAGATCCAACCAGTCCATCCTAAAGGAATCAGCCCTGAATATTCATTGGAAGGACTAATGCTGAAGCTGAAACTCCAATACTTTGGCCACCTGCTGTGAAGAACTGACTCATTTGAAAAGACCCTGATGCTGGGAAGGATAGAAGGTGGGAGGGAGAAGGGGACAAAAGAGGATGAGATGGTTGAATGGCATCACTGACATGATGGACATGAATTTGACTAGGCTCCGGGAGTTGGTGATGAACAGAGAAGCCTAACACGCTGCAGTCCATGGGATCACAGAGTCGGACACGACTGAGTGACTGAACTGACTGACTGAATAGACTTTACTCTTAAATATCAAAACCATTTTATTTGTTGACATTGTTCAGTCGCTAAGTTGTTTCTGACTCTAAGACCTGATGGACTGCAGCACGCCAGGCTCCTCTATTCTTCACTGTCTCCTGGAGTTTGCTCAGATTCATGTCCACTGAGCCGACGATGTTTTCTAACCATTTTATCCTCTGCCATGCCCTTCTCCTTTTGCCTTTAATCTTTTCCAGCTTGAACATTTCAAAGGAAGAAGCTAGAGGAAATCAAGTGAAATCATATAAAGAATTGTACAGATGCTCACAAGAACTGAATAGAAGAGTAGATGCCGTTAATCAGATTTTGGTACCGACTATTAAACCTCCATAGAAAGTGTTTAGGACCAAACATTTTATAGCTTGGATTTATACAGCAATTCCCAGTGAGTGCTACGTATTCACACATGCATGATTGTATGCGAACTCATTAGCTTTCCTGTGAGTTAAACAGAAATGTGTTAAATGACTTGCCCACAAATATGGAGAATGTATATTTGACTTGGAACAGAAAAGAAACTGCAGGTATGTCCTAAGTACACCTCAGCATTCCTACTACTTGCCCTAAACCGTTCACTGTGCCACTTGTACCTCTTCTCTCACCTATAATTTCCAGATTCTTCCTCCTGTAGCCTTAATCTCGGCTGCTAAATTCTTGTTTGACCAGAAAATAGAAACAATCAGCAGAGAACTTCCAGGTGGTCAAAGAACATCCACCAATTTACATCTCTCTCTGCCCTACAGCCATCTTTCTTCGTGTTACTTCATCTAAGGCTAATACCTCCATTTGAGCCTCAGATCCCATCTCTTCTCATCTACTCAAGCACTAAATATCTCCCTCTATATCATGCCTGATCAATGCTTTCCTTTCCTCAGGTATTAATCCCGTCTATCAGCTTTAACCATATCATAATATCTCCAACCTTAAAAAATAATAAGACCATGTTGGGCCCCTGCATCAGCCCTCCTGGCTGCCACCCAATTTCCATCCATCAGAGCAAAACTCTTTAATGAGCTGTCTATAATCTCTGGCCTCAGCTCTTCTCCAGTTGTGTATTAAACCCACTCCAATCAAATGTGCATTCCTATCACTCCCTTATAGCAACCTGTGTCAAGATCACCAATAACCAACACATTACCAAACCATGCTCAATCCAGAGTCTTCACTTTGCTTCACCTAGCCACACCTTGGACCTAGTTGATCATGTCTAATTCTTTAAACATTTTGTTCATCTCCAGGACATTGCTTTCTCTAGGTTCTCTGTCTAATCTTTGGCCTCCCTTCCCTAGGCTTTTTTCCTGGTTCCTCTTTATCATCCTTCCCTTTGAATGAAAGTGACAAGAGCTCATTACTCAGACACATTCTCTTTCTGCCTTCCATTCTTAAGCAGATTTATACCATCTTATGACTTTAAGTGCCATCCATATGTAAACCATTCTCAAATTTATATCTCCAGCCTGGACATCTGACCAGACACCAGATTAACTGATCCAACTACTTATTCAACATTTCTACTTGACTCCAACTCAATGAATCTAAAACCAAAATGCCTTCCTTCCACTCTCAAACCTACATTTTCCAGTCTTTCCTGTGTTAACTGGGCATCTTTTGAGTTGTTCAGGCTAAAAACTTTTCAATCACTCTGACTCAGCTCTTTATCTCATGCCCTGCATCCAATCCATCAACAAATCCTATAAACCCTACCTTCAAAATTCATCTAGAACCTAATTTCTATAACTCTTTCCACCATTCTCTTGCCTCTAGATTAAAGTAGTTTCCACCGTTTCCCCACCCTCCCTAGTTTATTTTTTTCCATAAGAGCTACTGTCAGATCATGACAGGCCATTGCTCAAAACTCACCTTAGAGGCTTCCTATCCCCCTCAGAATAAAAATCAAAGTCTTTGCAGTGACCACAGGACTCTGCATGAGTTGACCCCACTGTCTCTCTGACCTCATCTTCTATCACTGTCCTGTTCCTCATTTGTGCTCTGACCACACAAGCTTATATACACCAAGCATAATCCTGTCTCACACATTTTATCTATGCTTTTTTCAACCTGAATACTTATTTTAAAAGGGAACATTTTTTTCTGGTTTCTGCTTGAAAGACATCAGAGAGGCCTTTATTATTCATCCTACATAATAGAATACTGCCTTCTGACCCTTTTAAACCTTACCATTCCTTTTATCTCCTTTACCCTGATAAACATTTATCACGTTTATTACCATCTCATATATATTGAAAGAAGACAGAGCACCAAGAATTGCTGCCTTCAAAGAACAGTGGTGCTGGAGAAGACTCCTTAGAGCTCCTTGGACAGCAAGGACATCAAACCAGTCAATCTTAAAGGAAATCAACCTTGAATATTCTTGAAATCAGTCCTTGAAAGGACTGATGTTGAAGCTGAAGTTCCACTATTTTGGTCACCTGATGCAAACAGCTGACTCACTGGAAAAGTCCCTGATTCAGGGAAAGACTGAGAGCAGAAGGAGAAGTGGGCATCAGAGGATGAGATGACTGGATGGCATCACCAATGCAATGGACATGAACTTGGGTAAACTCCAGGAGATGGTGAGGGACAGAGGCCTGGCATGCTGTAGTCCATGGTGTCACAGAGAGTCAGACATGACTGGATGACTGAATAACATACATTAATTGGTTGGTGTTGCTAAAACTACTGCACAATTGCACTCATCTCACATGCTAGTAAAGTAAAGCTCAAAATTCTCCAAGCCAGGCTTCAGCAATATGTGAACCGTGAACTCCTTGATGTTCAAGCTGCTTTTAAAAAGGCAGAGGAACCAGAGATCAAATTGACAACATCCGCTGGATCATGGAAAAAGCAAGAGAATTCCAGAAAAACATCTATTTCTGCTTTATTGACTATGCCAAAGCCTTTGACTGTGTGGATCACAATAAACTGTGGAAAATTCTTCAAGAGATGGGAATACCAGACCACCTAACCTGTCTCTTGAGAAATCTGTATGCAGGTCAGGAAGCAACAGTTAGAACTGGACATGGAACAACAGACTGGTTCCAAATAGGGAAAAGGAGTACATCAAGGCTGTATATCGTCACCCTGCTTATTTAACTTATATGCAGAGTACGTAATGAGAAACACTGGACTGGAAGAAACACAAGCTGAATCCAGATTGCCAGGAGAAATATCAATAACCTCAGATATGAAGATGACACCACCCTTATGGCAGAAAGTGAAGAGGAGCTAAAAAGCTTCTTGATGAAAGTGAAAGAGGAGAGTGAAAAGTTGGCTTAAAGCTCAACATTCAGAAAATGATGATCATGCATCCAGTCCCATCACTTCAGGGGAAATAGATGGGGAAACAGTGGAAACAGTGTCAGACTTTATTTCTGGGGGCTCCCAAATCACTGCAGATGGTGGCTGCAGCCAAGAAATTAAAAGACGCTTACTCCTTGGAAGAAAAGTTATGACCAACCTAGGCAGTATATTCAAAAGCAGAGACATTACTTTGCTGACTAAAGTCCGTCCAGTCAAGGCTATGGTTTTTCCTGTGGTCATTTATGGATGTGAGAGTTGGACTGTGAAGAAGGCTGAGCATCGAAGAATAGATGCTTTTGAACTGTGGTGTTGGAGAAGACTCTTGAGAGTCCTTTTGGACTGCAAGAAGATCCAGCCAGTCCATTCTGAAGGAGATCAGCCCTGGGATGTCTTTGGAAGGAATGATGCTAAAGCTGAAACTCCAGTACTTTGGCCACCTCATGAGAAGAGTTGACTCATTGGAAAAGACTCTGATGCTGGGAGGGACTGGGGGCAGGAGGAAAGGGGACGATCGAGGATGAGATGGCTGGATGGCATCACGTACTCGATGGACATGAGTCTGAGTGAACTCCGGGAGATGGTGATGGACAGAGAGGCCTGGCGTGCTGCGATTCATGGGGTCACAAAGAGTTGGACACGACTGAGAGACTGAACTGAACTGAACTGAACTATTGGTATATTGGCATTGATTTATCGGTATATTACTTGGACTTCCCCAATCAGAAGGCGCTCCATGGGTCAGATTCTTTGGTTTACTCCCATGTTCTGTCTTGGCACAGAATCAATTTATTCTACATTAGTACTTTCAGAAGAAAGTTAAACAAATCCTGCAAGAAAATGTACTGATCTCAAATAGAATGTCAAATGTGAAGACTGATAAATAGTAGAACTGACCTGTTTACATGTATTTTTTTACACTTGAGATTGAAACTAGTGTCATGAAAGTGATCATTGGGCTACACAATAATGCAGGTATAACTCTAATATACATAACCTATAATATCCAACTGTATAAGCTGGATGCTTAACACATACTCTGGAGCTCAACCCCAAATCAATTACTACAAGGAATGAGGTGGGAAAAACCTCCCTCTTTCCTTTTAGAAACAGAACTTAAGCATCACGAGGGAAAGGAAGAGGTAGAAAAGAAATAGAATTTGAGACACCACCAGCTTTTATCCCCACTATATAATACAACTGAAAATCTACTTTTCATCTTATAATTTTACATACAACACACAGGATTGTGATAAACAAACTTAACCCTAGGTATTTTAGGCTCATCTACATTAATATGATTCTTAACAAATTGTGCTGAGAAATACATCAGTAAAAGCATACAAAGGAGCATGTAGCAAAACTTGCCCTCTACCAAAGGACATTTGTTTCCATACTTGTAACAAGGAGATGATCTCTCGACACACACAAACCCGAAGTAGCCTCGTCTGCCTCCAAGTCTGGAACCTTTTCGATGCTTATATTCACAGCAGGAGCTTAACCTGTTCACCTGTATCCCATTCAGGAAAAAAGGTGAGGCTGAAGGGGAAACCTTGGTGCCTTTTGGAAATAAACTGAAAGGTCTCTGGAATTTAAAAGGAAATACATTAGTGAAAGCAAATGACCTTGAACCAAGTGTTCTAAATCACATTTTTCTGGTAGATAAGTACAATATTATTTTCTAGATCTCTTTTTTTTTTTACTTGAGGACAATTTTTAATCACAAAACACATTCTATTATATATATATATAGTATAACAAATACTCCAAGGTATTATAAAACTCTGACATAATAAAATAATAAAACCTAAAATTATATGAACACTTAATATGGCCAGACATTACGCTTGATTACTTTGGATGTATTATTTCTAGACAACCATATGAAGTGTAGATACTACCATCATTAGTTTCTATAATGCAGAAATTTAAGTTTAGATGGATTCAGTAATTTAGACAAGATCTTACAGTAAGTGGGAGAGTCAGTTTTTGAATCTAAACATCTCTCTGGACTCTACACCTCTATGTTGCTATGCTATCTACCAATAAAGCACATAATGAAAGGTGACTATGAGCTCAGTAACGCTTCTATATGACTATCTTTTAATTCAGTAGTGTTTTTAAATAAAGCGGTGACTCAGAACATCCTGATACATGTATGGATGAGGCAGAATCATTCTGTCTTTAGTCCATTCTCACTTCTGCCTAGATTTGAGATCCCTCCTTGATCCCCTACCCACCCAAAAGTCTCACCAATAAATTAAGAACCACTGCTTGTAATTAACAGGTTTGAATCGTTCCATGTCTCTATAATGCTCTTTGAAGAAGCCTCACCCTAGACATTCCAAAACCCAATCCTCCGGGCAAGAATACCAGAGTGGGATGTCAGGATCCCAGATGTGGGATCAAACCCACATCTCTGTGTCTCCTCCATTGGCAGGTAGATTCTTTACCATTAGAACTACCTGGAAGCCCTCTAGCAGGGAAGAACATGCCATAAATAAACTGCAGTTTCACTGTCAGTGGAGGATGGCTTGATTTGGGAAAAAAAAAGAAACTAAAAACTTTGGTCAGTGGCATTATGAGTAATAATCTACAATCTCAGAAGCAAATTAACAGGGAAGGTCAGAGGTTCTTCTCACCATGAGATTGTAGTTCTAATTAGAGCAAGCAACAGGTCAGCAGACTAGTCAGAAATTTAACAGGGAGACACAGGCAGTAAAGGTAGTTACAGACACATTCAATAAGCTTTCCACCCATCCCCAGCTAACTGCAAGCAGCATGGACTGAAGTAGGCCCAATCTATTCACACATCTCTGTCCTACTGGGAGCTTACACCTGTGTACAAAGGAAATATGAGAGCCTAGAGGAAAATAAAAGTTGAAACAGACCTAAAACTGTCTGAACTTTGAATGTACTCCTGAACCCACTATAGTGGGTAGAATATTGCCCTCCAAAATTCATGAATACTCAGAACTTCAGAATGTGACCTTATTCTGAGATAGGGTCTTTGTAGATATAATCAGGGAAGGCTCAAGATGAGATTATCCAGAATTTGTTTTGTCCTAAATCCAATGACTGATGTCCTTATAAGAAGAGGAGAGGACACATACATACACACACACACACACACACACACACACACACACACACACACAGAGATACGCAGAGAAGAATGACTTGTGAGGATAGAAGCACAGTTTGAAGTGATGGAGCTACATGCCATAAAACACCAAAGATTTTGCTAAGGATCACCAGATGTTGGAAGAGGCAAGGAAAGATTCTTCCCTTAAGCTTTTAGAGGGAGCCTGGCCCTGCTAAGACATTAATTTTAGACTTCTGGCCTCCAGAACCACAAGACGATAAATTTCTATTGTTTTAAGCCACCAAATTTAGGAGCATTTTCTATGTCATCCCCAGGGAACTAATAAACCTACAAAGAGATTCATTGACAGAGGGTATACTGGCTCAAAGTGTTTACTCTGACAAATCATTGGATGATCATTAAACTATGAAAATACAGAGACAAGCCTAAGAGATTAGCCTAAAAATATAAACAAAATTAAAAATAGTCAGAGCAGAGACATTAATGGCTATATACCAAGGAAAGAGGGCATGAACTTCAGATTTGTTCTAGATAAGCTACCAAACAACAACAAAACCAAGAATAACTTTCCAGAGGGAAAGTGGAATTCAGAATCCACAGCTGCTGTAATACATGATCTAAAAATGTCGAGTTTTCAAAAACAACAACAACAACAACAAAACCTAAAAGATAAAAAGAAACTGGAAAGGCTGTGACCCATTTTCAGGAAGTGAAAGCCATCAAACCCACTCCTAGAACATGCCTCAAAAGAAATGGCAACTGATGTTTACACAGAAATCTTGTCTTTGTATACTCATTACAGCATGATTTATAATAGTCCCAAACTGGGAAAAGTGCAAGTGAAGTGAAGTTGCTCAGTTCAGTTCAGTCTCTCAGTCGCGTTCAAATGTTTGTGACCCCATGAATTGCAGCACACCAGGCCTCCCTGTCCATTAACAACTCCCAGAGTTCACTCAGACTCACATCCATCAAGTCAGTGTTGCCATCCAGCCATCTCATCTTCTGTTGATCCCTTCCCCTTCTGCCCCCAATCCCTCCCAGCATCAGAGTCTTTTCCAGTGAGTCATCTCTTCGCATGAGGTGGCCAAAGTACTGCAGTTTCAGCTTTAGCATCATTCCTTCCAAAGAAATCCCAGGGCTGATCTCCTTCAGAATGGACTGGTTGGATCTCCTTGCAGTCCAAGGGACTCGCAAGAGTCTTCTCCAACACCACAGTTCAAAAGCATCAATTCTTCGGTGCTCAGCCTTCTTCACAGTCCAACTCTCACATCCATACATGACCACAGGAAAAACCATAGCCTTGACTAGACGCACCTTAGTCGGCAAAGTGATGTCTCTGCTTTTGAAAATGCTATCTAGGTTGGTCATAACTTTTCTTCCAAGGAGTAAGCATCTTTAATTTCATGGCTGCAGTCACCATCTGCAGTGATTTTGGAGCCCCCAGAAATAAAGTCTGACACTGTTTCCACTGTTTCCCCATCTATTTCCCATGAAGTGATGGGACCGGATGCCATGATCTTCGTTTTCTGAATGTTGAGGTTTAAGCCAACTTTTTTCACTCTCCTCTTTCACTTTCATCAAGAGGCTTTTAGTTCAGTCATGTCCTACTCTTTCTGACCCCATGGAGTGTAGCCTGTCCACGCTATTTTCCAGGCAAGAATACTGGAGAGTGTTGCCATTTCCTTCTCCAGGGATCTTCCCTACCCAGGGATCAAATCCAGGTCTCCTGCATTGCAAGCAGACTCTTTACTGTCTGAGCCATCAGGGAATCCCTCCAGGGAAACAATACAAACGTCCATCAATTGGGTAAATGAATAAAATGTGGTAGATCCACAAAATAGAATATATTCCGTCCTATGAGAAGAGAGCAACTATTGATAAATGCTACAATGTATGACTCTCAAAAATACCATACCTATGGCTGATTCATGTTGATGTATGGCAGAAACCAACACAATATTGTAAAGCAATTCTCTTCTAGCTTCCCAGGTGTCTCAGTGGTAAAGAATCCACCAACCAATCAAGGAAACACAGGTTTGATCCCTGAGTCAGGAAGAAAGAAATGGCAACCCACTCCAGTATTCTTGCTGGGAAATCCCATGGACAGAGGAGCCTGGTGGGCTATACAGTCTATGAGGTTGCAAAGAGTCAGACACAACTTAGTAGCTAAAAAACAACAAAAATAAATTAATTAAATTTTTAAAAATTATATACAGTAAGTTTAAAAACCCCATATGCTAACTGAGAAAAGCAAGATATAAAATCCTACCTATTGTATGATTTCATTTACAAGATGTCCACAGAAGGCAGACCTGTAGAACCTCAAAGCAAATCAGTGCTGCCCTGGGGCTTCCTAGACAGTGAGGATACATTGTCAAAGTGTGGGCACAAAGGAAAACAGTGATAATGACTGCACAGCCCTATAAAATTCCTAAATATCAGTGAATTGTCCACTTAACAGTGGATGAACCTTATGGAATGCAAGCTACACCTATTTTTAATTTTTTTTTAAATCAATATATGATAACAAGTGAAAGAAAAAAAGAAACAGTTAACATAAGTCAAGGTACAATAAGATACTTCAGTTTTAGGTACAGACTAAGAACCATGACCAATCAAGAGAGAGGGATAAAATAGAATAGAAGGTAGCCGAGGAAACTTCACAGCCTTAATCTGAATCTTAAAAGATGGGTATGATGTGAATTTAAAATATAATTTTGAATTTAAAATGCAATTTTGCATTTAAAATTCTTTGTCCTGTTACAAAGAAAATAGCACAGGAAAAGATCAGATAACAGTGTGTGGTGGGGATGGGAGGAGGAGGCAGGGGGACCAGTGAGGCAGCTCCTGTGTTTGTGAAGAAGTTAGTGAGGGATGCACAAATAGTTACAACAGGATCAGGTTATGGAAATACACGAAGATGGGGCAGAAAGGGGATTATAAGAGAGCCAGAAAAAGTTACTTTGTTCTTCATATCCACATGAACCCAAGAGGCCAACGTCTGCCTTATTTGAAGGATGAATGGTAAATAAAACTTCTGTGAAGAACTGTACTCTTTAAAAGTAGCAAAAATATTCTGTGACTTCACAGGTGTACATAATACACAATCAATCTATGGCCTGATGTCTAAAATCAAACTGCAAGACATCATGAATCACTTTGATAATAGATATACTTGCTGTGTTCCTAACTAATTAATTGTATTGTTATGCTCATCCAAAAGCAAGACAAATTAACAAATGCCACATTTTTAATGAGTTTACTGCTCCAAGCATAATGCTAAAGGCCCTTTTTCTTAAAGCAGAAATCTTCTAAAAACTTATTCACGTTTCATTGAATCACACACAGCTTTGATTTGTAAAAGGGCAGATTCTTTTCAGTCCAGCTAATTTGCTATGATTGCTGAACTACAAGTCAACTTGAAGCCACCCAACTTTTTCAGTTTTGAACAATTACTTTCTTAGCAATCAAGGGCAAGCTGAGATAAAATTATTGTGTGGACAGGATTCAATTATTTAAGTCCCCATCCTATCCTATTTTTAAGATTGTCCAATGACATAACATAAAGTCAGTCCTAGGATCAATATGCATGCAAAATAACCCTTAGCTGAGTAACACTCTCCAGTAACCTTTGCAATCTTATCACACAGTGTATATCATCTGCCAGAAAATCCTTCAGCCGTCTTGTTCTTTTTCAATTGTATGTACATTTTCCAACAGTCAAAAAGCCATTATACATGAATTCTGTAGAATAAAGCATGATCCACGACCCAGGAAAAGTTTCATTATGTTAATTCCAATTTGAGGCTATAGCTAATTTTAGAAATTCTAAATTAATAGTTGAAAATGACACTTTCAAAAAATAAGTGCAATCATTTATCATTAGGAGTTTCATAGCCCTCATATTATGAAAATATTTGAAACTCTTTGCTACTGAGAATAGCTAACTGGGGCCAGATAGTATTTAAAACTAAACAAGGGTCCTGCACCTAGTGGCGGAGAGGAGTGGAATCAGCTCTCAACCCTGGTCAGAGCTGGGAGAGTGACCTTGGGGAGGTCTGTACCTCTGATGCCTCTCATTTTTCTCATCTACACAATAAAAGGAACGAATTCTCAAATGCTATGACAAAACAAATTCTATTTCAGGCAAGTACATAAAATGGGAAAAATAATTTCTAGCATTTTTTAAAGAAATTTTAACACTTTTATAAAGAATAATGTTTTTCATTATAAAACAATATATATACTTCATTATATAATTTGATATGTATATAATTATTTATAATATATAATATTTTACTCTAAGTTAAAACCAGCATTCAAATGTTTATCCTTTTTATGTTGGAAAGTTTTCAATCTTTTATCCCTAAATACATATAGTTCTTTTAAGTGCTAGAACTTTTTTAAGTTAATAGTCACTGTTTTTGATTGATGAGGGAAATCAGAAAAGTCAAAAGTAACAACTGACTTTTGACTTTTGACTTTTGCTCCCAACTCCTCCTTTCAGTCTCTAAGTCTATATCTAGATTACCCAAATATAAATATTTCTTTTCATCAGTAAAAACTCTATCACTTTCTAAAGAGTTTCTAAGCAAGGAAATAACAAATACAATCCTATAACAACACTTCTTTTTAATTGCAATTCCACAGAACTAATATTGACCAAAAACACTTTGGTACAATATGTGAAATCCTATGCAGCCATGAAATTAAAAGATGCTTACTCCTTGGAAGGAAAGTTATGACCATGGCAAAACCAATACAATATTGTAAAGTAATTAACCTCCAATTAAAATAAATAAATTTATATTAATAAATAAATAAATAAAAATAAAAATTAGAGTTATCATATGATAATCCAAAAAAAAAAAGCAGAGACATTACTTTGCCAACAAAGGTCCATATAGTCAAGGTTATGGTTTTCCCACTGGTCATGTACAGATGTGAGAGTTGGACTGTGAAGAAAGCTGCGCACCAAAGAGTTGATGATTTTGAACTGTGGGGTTGGAGAAGACTCTTGAGAGTCCCTTGGACTGCAAGGAGATCCAACCAGTCCATTCTGAAGGAAATCAGCCCTGGGTGTTCATTGGAAGGACTGATGCTGAAGCTGAAACTCCAATACTTTGGCCATCTCATGCGAAGAGCTGACTCATTGGAAAAGACTCTGATGCTGGGAGGGATTAGGGGCAGGAGGAGAAGGGGACGACAGAGGGTGAGATGGCTGGATGGCATTACTGACTCAATGAACGTGAGTCTGAGTGAACTCTGGGAGATGGCGATGGACAGGGAGGCCTGGTGTGCTGCAATTCATGGGGTCGCAAAGAGTCAGACTTGGCTGAGTGACTGAACTGAACTGATATTGGATATAAAAATTATCTTATGCTAACAAACATGGATTTATCATCAAAGGGAAATGAAAATGTAATACAAGCATTTAGCCAAATTTTGTACTGCATTATTTAGGTGTGGTCCACCCTGACTGTTGTTGAATTTGTGATTTTATCTCAGCATACTTCTAAAGAACAAATTGCCAATCTAATATTTTCTCTTAGAATAATGTATGATATAATTCACTATGGCAAGCCAAATAGTTAATTTGAAGGGGACAGTTATTCGTGCAACATTTTAATGATCATATATCTATATCTCAAGATTAATCTGTTGCTGGGTTAAATCACTCCAAATTCTTTCTTCCACAATCTGCAAGAATAATTGCTGCTTCAGTTTCAATCATGGAGCAGTAAATCTGGATTTACTTTTAGGCAGCTGGTTTATAAGTCCCTGGATATGCATAATTTCATAGAGTGATTGAAGTCATTTTGATATATCAACAATAGCTTATCTATAGCATCAACTGCAAGCAATGAAAAAATTCACATTTTATGTGTACCTTTTTTCAAGTAGCTTGCCTGTGTAGACACACAGGTTTTCTCCACCACAGTGCTGTTGAAAACTTTTATTTCATCCCGGAAATCTGGCTGATCATAAGCTAGATGCACATTTTTCCCCAAATAGATCATTGTAATAGCTGCATTACTGTGCAGTGGTGTTTTATGAATCCTTCTTGAATCCTAGAATAAACAAAAAAGGGGGGACATATTAACTAGTCTCCTTCTAATCAGAATGTGATGACATTGTAATACAAAGAATACAAAAAGCTATTTGTATGTACCTAGTCAAAAAAAAAAACCTTTATAATATGTCAACATAATCAGTGCACAAAAAGTCAACCCCATTACAAAATACCCTTAACAATTGTAACATATATACATTTTGGCTTTGTGTTTTTAATGTAAACTCTGGGGATCTAGACAAAGTTTGTCACCTTTTAGCTCAAGTATGTGTCTTTTTTCATGCAACAAGAACATCAATGACATGAAGAGGAAAAATACTCTTGGTTCTTTTATCTGGTTCCCAAATAAAAATTTAAATCAAATTAATTAAATAAATATTGGTGACATAATTTTCTTCTAATCCAAATTGACATTAACTGTGATTTAGCAATTGTTTTTGTAATTGAGTATTATATCTTTATGCTTGTGCACTGACAAGACATCCTTCCCTGAGTTTATTCTATGTGAGAGGGAGAGGCATACATTTGATTCTTCCTGCAGTCACCCTGAGGATCAGGAATAATATATGTCAGATATTTGGGATTATCCAGTTTAATAGGAGGCATTCAGTTCAATGAAAAACCAACACTATCAATATTAGCCTTAAATAGCAAGCAATATACCCAACCAAAAAATATCACCTCATAAGCCCATCTGATATTCTATGGCACTGACCAATTTAAATTATGTATAAAATAAACAATAAACTCAAATGTGAGATTAAATATCCAAAGCCTTGCCTCCTGGTTTATATTCTGAAGTATTTTTTCATAGTAGTGAATAAGCACACTGCTTGCCTAACCTCTAAGAGGAAGACAGGGAAAGGGAAGTGGGAAAAGGAAGACGAGGAAGAGGCAGCGAAACAGAACGGCTCCTTGAAAGACTTCAAGAGGTCCTAGTAAGAATATTGTAAGCTGCTAGAACTATACATATACAAGGCATTACTTTTAATCTACTTCACTTTTCTAAAAGTCAATTTTTAGCTAAATGAAAAATGTGAAGAGACCAGCTTTCAGTGAATCCAAGGCAATGATCTGAGTTTGATTTCGTTCACTTACAGATGCCTTGGAAACACGCATTTTATTGAGAATGACAAAGCTCAAAAAAAAAAAAAAAAGATTCTGAAGGAACTACTAAAATACTTCCATCTCTAAATCCATCTCCTTCTACCTTAGAGGATTCTTTCTTTTTTTCATTCACTTTTATTTCTTTGAAGCAAAAATCAGAGGAGGTAAATTTGATGAAATTCTGCAAATGCCACTCTGAGATTTAAAATTTGAGCACACTGTTTTGCCTGTGGACAGAGCTCCCAAATAGAGAGATAATCCAGAGAACTATTTCGGGGACTTTAGGAGCCATGACAGCAAATCAGTAAACTGGATAATTCCTTGCAGACTAGAAACTTTACTCTGCATCACAGTTGAAAGCATAGGTATGATGGCAAGCCCACCTCCTAGTTGCAAAGTCATCCCATGTTTCCTCTTGCCTGAGCGACTATGGAGCTGTGACACGCACGTGTGCAGCCCAACCCACAATCACCAGCCTAAGGCAAATCCAGCTCCAAGCTCCCACTAGAGCATTTAATGATGTGGAGGATTAAATAAGAACATCCCACTTCGTTAAGCAATACTTTCTGAAGTGGCATAGATTCAAAGGTAGCCCTGAGAGCTTCTGGGAGATAAGCACTACATAAATTCAAGGTAATAGCGGGATTAGAGTGGAGGAAGGGCCTGCCTCATCAGTGCAAAAAGAAAACCTGGATGGAAGAATGTTTAAAAATAAAATCAAGGACAGCTCTTCACCCTTTTCATTTACTCATATTCATATATTTTTCTGCTAAAGTGTATTTCTGATAGCAACATCTCTTTTCTCTTGGGTCTAGTTGCTTCATTCCTTTTTAAAATATTCCCCAATCATTGCTACCAAGTAACACCTTCTGGGTTTTAATAGGAGGCCTAAGTGACAGCTCGTGATTAAATACATCCACTAAGAAATGAAGAATTGTTTCTTGCAGTTGACTAAACTGCCTCTAAACTTATAATATTCCAAGGTTATAATGAACCCAGACTGATTAACAAGCTTTCATGGCCCTTTCTGCTGTCCTCAAGCAATTATCAGAAAATTCCATGAAAATTCAGTTGCATTTCAAGAACAGGAGCAAGTCTCAAGCCTCTGTACAACTAAGGATTATCTCTCTCTTACTTCCTTGACCAGTTGCTTATGACTTTCCTTCTCATTCCTTTCCAGATTTCTCAAGCAAGTGTAATCTGAACTGACAAAACAGCAAGCCTATTGAGTAGTGAACCAGTCAGCTACTATATATTTGTAATACTTAGCATTCAGTGGATATATTAAATTTTCACTGGCATCTCTTTATCCCTGTCCAGATCTACGTAATAGGTGGATTTTAAAGACTGAATAAGTGTCAAAGTTCCTGTTCTTGTTGATGTGTTGGGCAGCCCCTCCTCTCTATCTATAAGACAAGCCCTGATGAACTCTGAACATCATATCGTACCTGGATCACTGTAATTAACTTGCAGTTAGAATGCTAGAAAAAAAGAGCATAAATTTGAGTTGTCCCAGGAAATCTGGATGCATGATAACCTTACTAATTGACCCCCACACGTCTATCCAATTGTCCTTCAAATTCTCCCTTCTCCTGAATATCAGAGTGATCTACTGTCACTAAATAGATCACGTGACTCTCCTACTTAAAGTCTTTCAATGATCCCCAATATCCATTGGATAAGGTTCAGCATTCCTCAGATGGTAAAATAAAAAAAGTCTGAAAGTCTCTAACTCCTACTATCTTCCAACGATTGCAATTTCTTGTGTTACATCTAAAGGTACAGCAACCGAACTAACTGTAATGGTCCACACATGACCAACATGCTTTTAATCTCAAGGCCTATATAACTGTATGAGTCACATGGCATTGACCTGTTTCCTTGTATTCCCTTCTCTCAGTAGATAGGACAGTATTTTGCCGATCTTTATGCCCCAGCCCCTATGTCTTGTCAGTGCTGACAGCTGTGCTGTGCTGTGCCTAGTTGCTCAGTCATGTCTGGACACTTTGCGACCCCATGGACTGTAGCTCACCAGGCTCCTCTATCCATGGGGATTCCCCAGGCAAGTATACTGGAGGGGTCGCCATGCCCTCCCCTAGGGCATCTGCCCAACCCAGGGATCAAACCCAGGTCTTCCTGGGCACTATCTGAGCCACCAGGGAAGCCCAAGAATGCTGGAGTGGGTAGCCTACCCCTTCTGCAGGGGATCTTCCCTAACCAGGAGCCAAATCGGGGTCTCCTGCATTGCAGGCAGGTTCTTTACCAGCTGAACTACTAGGGAAGCCCACTGACACCTAGTACATTGATCTGACTGGATACAGCCATGGAAGAGATTCCACATTCTGAACTTTGCTGAGACAAAAGCAGGTTGACCCCACCCAAAATCAGAAGCTTTCTACATTTACAGGAATTCAATAGGTACTGAAGTATGAAAAGTGATTCATGGTGTCCTGTTAAACAAGACACCACCTTTGTTGATTAAGCCTTGATATTGATAAAAAGCCTGGCCATAAAGAGCGGCAGCAGTCTTCATGTTGACTCTTGATTCAGGTCTTGCTGTGCAGTACTAAGTCAAGCCCACCTCTGTGACCCCATGGACTGCAGCCCGCTTGGCTCCTCTGTCCATGGGATGTCCCAGGCAAAAATACTGGAGTGGATTACCATTTCTTTCTCCAGGGGATCTTCCTGACCCAGGGACTGAACACATGTCTCCTGCACTGGCAGGCAAATTCTTCACCACTGAGCCACCAGGGAAGCCCTATTCAAGTCTTTAGGAGAAGAAATTCTGACTTGAGCCAGAGGAAGAGGGCTGCAGTGCTCATGCCCTAACGGTTCAGGAAGCCGCTGGTTGTGATGGAAACCTGTCTTCACTTTCCTCATTTAGTTCTGCTCTTTCCCTTCTCTTTCTCACTGGCTTTAACTTGTTCTCTCCTCCCTCCTTTGCTTTTACTATGCATCTCCCTTGCCCTGTACCCCTGCCTGTTTTTCTTACTACTGTCTGACCTATATCTCCTGCAAATTCCTGACCTACCCCCAAACGCCTTGATCCTTCTGGACTTCTGGAGGAATCTGAGCTCCAGATTTTAAGGATGCTGAACTGACACTGGATCCTTTACTTCCTCGTCTCCCGCAACAGAATGAATTCATTAAGTCTGTTAAGACCAGAAAGTATCCAGCTGGATTTTGATTTTGATGAGAAGGCCCCAAATCAGACCCTCCTAGTAGTGGTCTGCCCTGACTCCTAGAAGCATTTCTGGTTCTTCCTTTCTTCTAGGGTGTTGTTCCACAATGCCAGCTGCAAAGATATTTGGATTGTTGAATTGACTTTTTTATACTGTTTTTAAGTTCTTTTAGTTATGTAGTTACCAAACTGCAGTGCTAATTTTAAGCAAAAGCATTGTTTAAAAGAAAATGTTGCCTAAAACATATCAAGTCTACCATGAAATATGTTGAATTACCATATATTAAAATCATGCTGATGTTTTTCCTTTTTCCTCAAATCTTAGTCTACTGATGAGAAAAATTAACAGTAAAAATACCAAGGTAATGCACTGGCTAGAAGAAATTTTTTAAGTATTTTATATTTTAAAAATATTACTTAAGTTAACTCAAACAAAAGAAATGTGCAATTTCTCCACAAAGCTAATATTTGTTAGGCTTTATTTGTTACTGGAGAAAAGGGATCTATATCTGAAAGGCGTAATTGTCATCTGCAATATTTACCTAAGCTAAAAAGTATAACTAAAACTTATTTTTTGCATGGATTTAAGCAATACCCATTTATGAACATACTACTAATAAACATGTGACTAAATGTAAATAAAATCAAACACCTGCTCTCAACAAGCTTCATAACCTGGGAGTAGAAGTAAGAATAAAGGTACATGAATATTTATGTTAAGCAGAAAATATTAAAAAAAAATAGGAAAAGTAACAAAGTCCTTTTGAAAGGAAGAAGAGATGGAATCCTATTACTGTGTATAGAAATACAGTATAGAGCATAAAGTCTTTGAGAAGATCAGGGAAAAATAGGTGGAGAAATACATTCTTATCTGTTATGCATTCTCAAGCAATTCCATAGAATATCTGGCATAAACTAATTTTTAAAAGCATATACCTGAGATGGGGAAGTAGTAGACCAACCAGTTGAGGGTATAGAAAATAGTTCAGCTTGGCTTGGCTAGGAGCAGAGAGAAAGCTGGAAAAGGGCCAAAATCAGAAGCCCTTAAATGCTAGTACACTAAGCATGCCCCTTTATTCTGACGTTTTGACATCTGGGTCCTTGCGGACCCTGGGATATACCTCACCCAAGACTAACAAGTTCCTAGACATATTAAGGGCCAATGGCACCCCACTCCAGTACTCTTGCCTGGAATATCCCATGGGTGGAGGAGCCTGGTGGGCTGCAGTCCATGGGGTCAATAAGAGTCGGACACGACTGAGCAACTTCACTTTCACTTTTCACTTTCATGCATTGGAGAAGGAAATGGCAACCCACTCCAGTGTTCTTGCCTGGAGAATCCCAGGGACGGGGAGCCTGGTGGGCTGCCGTCTATTGGGTCGCACAGAGTCGGACACGACTGGAGTGACTTAGCAGCTGGTGGCTCAGTCAGTAAAGAATCTGCCTGCCCAACGCAGGAGACGCAAGTGACTCTGGTTCAATATCTGAGTCAGGAAGATCCCCCAGAGAAGGAAATGGCAACCCACTCCAGTATTCTTATCTAGGAAATCCCATGGAAAGAGGAGCATGGCAGGCCACTGTCCATGGGGTCACAAGGGTTGGACACAACTTTGCAACTAAACCACCAGACATAATAAATGACTTGCCTAGGAGAACATGTATCATATACAAACTAACCAACTGAAAGCCCATATCCACCCTCCCCCAGTCTCTAACAAACTGGGCCCATATTCCCCTATCCTTACCAGGCACCAGACAACTGAGGACAGCCCAACACTGAAGCCTGCCAAAATCATTCATGCCATCCTGTCCTAAGCCTGCTTACCCTCCGTTGCCTGATCCTTCCTCAGAAACCACAGCAGATGCTCTTCCCCACCTTTTCCTCCCCATCCTCACTCCTGACAGTCCTGGTGCTTCCCTGGGTGACCCTACAAGGCCTGGGGTGATGGTTAATTTTATCTATCAACTTTGCTGAGCCACAGTGCCAGATATGTGGTCAAACAATATTCTAGATGGAAGCCTGTCCAAAATAAACAGGCATGTCCCTTCCTCTTGAGAACTCTAAGTGACAAACTTAAAGGCAAGTATCCTGATCTATAGGTCTCAACATAGGTGAATAATGATGTGACATTTTAAAGCAGGCAGACTACCTCACTTTCATTAGGAAAGCGAAAGCTAGTGAAAGGTTTTAAGCAGGGGAGAAAAAAGTTGGGAGCTATTCTACAAAGTTTAATTTTAACACCATTATTCAGAATCTTCTACTACTGAGATGGACTCTGCTTACAGTCCTCTCCCATTCCTGCCTTTAACTTTCTGCTCCCTGATTTTGTTTGCTAACTTCCTACCCACCTTTCAGGCGTCTATAATTGCATAGTGCTTATCTGAAGGCTAGAATGTGGACAGGGGACCTCAGGCAAATAGGAGAAAGCCCCAAACTAGTTCAAGCCCTAGAAAAACATATAGGAAATTAAAGCAAACTATGTTTTATTTTTTTAATTGATAAACATAATGTTTAAATAGGTTCTTATTTGGGCTTCCCTGGTGGCTCGAGTGGTTAAGAACCCACCTACAATGTAGAAGATGCAGGTTCGATCTTTGGGTTGGGAAGATGCCCTGGGGTAGGAACTGGCAACCCACTCCACTATTATTACCTTGAGAATCCCATGGATAAAGGAGGTTGGCAGACTACAGTCCATAGGGTTGCAGAGTTGGACACAACTGAAGCAACTTAGCATGCATGTTAAGTTCTTATTTGAAAACCTTTATTTTCACATCTATAAACACTATTCACACCTATAAACAATATATAGGACATCCACATTTTCAGTAGGCGGCTGTGTAGAATAGGTAATAGGCAGTCCTGAGTGGAAACACAAAAATCTGCAGATTGGTGAGATAAAACTCAGAGTAAAATCTAACTCATTGCAGAGATTCCATAGAAGCATTATAAGCTCTGCAGGTTTTATATATTCACATTATAAAGCAACAGGGTACAGAAGCAATGTGCTGGGCTGTGAAATTTACACCATGTCATTTGGCTTCCTGGATCATGGCCTAGAGACAGAGACCAAAATAGCCACGGTCCTGTTCTACATATGCACAGAGGAACAGGTGATGGGCCACCAGTAAGCCATATTTCTCTGGTTCTTTCTTTTAAGAGCTTTTTTCTTTGGGATGGTAGTCATGAAAGTATGAATTTAATGTGTAAATTAATCATGAGAGCCACCTTTCCTTAAATGAGTCTTTTCTAGATCAAATATAAAATAAATCCAAATATTTAAATGAAAGTACATGATTTACCCCACTGTGCCAATTTCATTCTTAAACAGGACCTAGGAGCTAGTGACAAATCCAAGAGACATCTAGAAAACTACTGAAGCCATGTGAGAAGATGATCACATTTTGAATAGAAAGACAAGGGTCAAGGTCTAAGCCTATAGTGATGTCCAGGTTTAGGGTTGAAGATGAAAGAGATACAGAGGAGCAAGACAACAGGTAAAAGCAGAGAGCAAAGAACCATGAAAGTAGAGTGCCACGAGGCAAGAGAGAGAAGCTTCAAGGAGGAGGCAATAATAACATAAATTACTACTATCAAAGAAAAATCATGGTAAATAGAAAATACAAACTAAGATGGTAGAAATAAGTCTAAATATACCACAAAATAAAATAAATCAGTAATTAAACTCACTAATTAAATGGATAGATTCTCAGTTGAAATAAACAGAAAGCACATATATGCTACATAAACATATTCAAAATCTAAAGCTTTAAAGACATTGATGAGTGAAAGTAAAGGAATATAAATATATATATTCATATATATATAAATAATCTTTCTGTGATTGTGGTTTTCATAGATGGGAAAAAGTTGAAACAGTGTCAGATTTTATTTTCCTGGACTCCAAAATCACTGCAGACAGTGACTGCAGCCATGAAATTAAAAGATGCTTGGCTCCTTGGAAGCAAAGCTATGACAAATCCAGACAGCATATTAAAGAGCTGAGATGACTTTGCTGACAAAGTTCTGCCTAGTCAAAGCTATGGTTTTTCCAGTAGTCATGTACAGATCTGAGAGTTGGATCATAAAGAAGGCTGAGTGCCAAAGAATTGATGCTTTTGAACTGTGGTGCTTGAGAAGATTCTTAAGAGTCCTTTGGGGCTACAAGGAGATCCAACCAGTCAATCCTAAAGGAAATAAGCCCTGAATAGTCATTGGTAAGACTGATGCTAAAGCTGAAGCTCCAATACTTTGGCTACCTGATACAAGGAGCCGACTCATTGGAAAAGATCCTGATGTTGGGAAAGATTGAGTGCAGGAGGAGAAGCGGGCAACAGAGAATGAGATAGTTGAATAGCATCACTGACACAATGGACATGAGTTTGAGCAGACTCCGGGACAGGGAAGCCTTGTGTGTTGCAGTTCATGGGGTCTCAAAGAGTCAGACACAACTTAGCAACTGAACAACAACAATATATAATCTAAAGAAAATAAGGAGAAATACTATTAGACAAAATAGATTTTGAGGCCATAAGTAATAATAAAGAGGATCTTTTTTAATAATAAAGAATATTTTCACCAGTAAGATAAAGTATCCTAAATCTGAGGGCATATAACCAAGTATTCTCAATATTTATAAAACAGAACTCAATTAATTACAGGAAGAAACAGACAAATCCACAACTGCAGAGAATTAATTCTTACTAGAACTCAAGAACTAAGAGACCACGTGGATAAAAAGAATAATAAGGATGTAAAATGATGACTAACACAATTGGACATTTCTTACCTATTGGAAGAATTTTGCTCCCAACAATTAGAGAATCACATTCTTTACAAAAATTGAGCCTATTTTAGCCCACAAAGCAAACCTCCACAAGTACCAAAAGATCAAAATCATACAGAACAAGATGCTTTTTAAGAGTAGCATTCAGTGAACAAAAAGAGTTCTAGGATTTAAAATATGGCAGGAAAAGAAAAATGCCAATAACCCACAGATATAGAGAACGGACTTGTGGTTGCCGAGGGGAAGGGGGTTGGGGAAGGAAAGATTGAGAGTCTAGGATTAGCGGATGCAGACTATTATACACAGGACTGAAAAACAACAATTGTGGTCCTCATGTCTAGTGTGCACGTGTGCCTCAGTGCTGTGCAACTCTTTGCAACCCTATGGACTATAGGCCGCCAAGCTCCTCTGTCCATGGAATTATCCAGGCAAGAATACTGGAATGGGCTGCTATTTCCTTCTCCAGAGGATCTTTCTGACCCAGAGATTGAACCCACATCTCCTGTGTCTCCTGCATTGGCAGGTGTTTTTTTTTTTTTTTTTTTTTTTTTTTTTAACCACTGAGCCATCTGGGAAGTCCAATATATAGCACAGGGAACTAGATGCAATATCCTGTGAAAAATAATAATGGAAAAGGATATATAACTGAGTCACTCTGCTGTACAGTAGAAATTTAACAGAACATTCTAAATCAACTATACTTCAATAAACCTTTAAAAAAGAAAATGTCAATAGAATGTGTGGAAGATAAAATTGAAGAAATCTCCCAGCAAGTAGAACAAAAAGGTAAAGAAGTAGAAAATATGAGAGAAAAGCTAAGAATATTAGAGCATCAGTCTAGTCGTACCAATATTCTCAAAATAAGATTTCCAAAAAGAGAGAACAGAAGTTTAAAAAAAAAAAAAAAAAAGACCAAGTCAGACTGAAGCCTTGTGAACTCAAGAGCCAGACTTACCAAGGTCTGTCAGAGCCAGGTGCCTGCTGACACCCGCTGTGCTCCTAACCTGAAGTAGAATGCCCAAGGGAAGCTGGCTCAGATGCTTATCTATCTATGCTCCACTGGTCATGACCACTGGGAGGAGAAGTTGCTGCTCGCTCCTCTGTGCACAGCTACAGAAGCCCATTTGCCTGAGTATATTCCTGCTGGACATCCAGCATCTGGCTCACATGAGGACTTCACTGCTGCTGCTGCTGCTGCTAAGTCGCTTCAGTCCTGTCTGACTCTGTGCGACCCCATAGACGGCAGCCCAGCAGGCTCCTCTGTCCCTGGGATTCTCCAAGCAAGAATACTGGAGTGGGTTGCCATTTCCTTCTCCAATGCACGAATGTGAAAAGTCAAAGCGAAGTCGCTCAGTCATGTCTGACTCTTAGTGACCCCATGGACTGTAGCCTACCAGGCTCCTCCGTCCACTAGATGCCCTGATTCTGGTGAGCCCCATTTTTCTAAGAAAATTAAAAGACACTTGCTCCTTGGAAAAAAAGCTATGACAAACCTAGACAGCATATTAAAAAGCAGAGACATTACTTCGTTGACAGAGGTCCGTAATAGTCAGTGCTATGGCTTTCCAGTGGTCATGTATGGATGTGAGAGTCGGACTGTAAAGAAAGCTGAGTGCTGAAGAATTGATGCTTTTGAACTGCAGTGTTGGAGAAGACTTTTGAGAGTCCCTTGAACTGCAAGGAGATCCAACCAGTCAATCCTAAAGGAAATTAGTCCTGAATATTCATTGGAAGGACTGATGTTGAAGCTCTAATACTTTGGCCACCTGATGCAAAGAACTGACTCATTGGAAAAGACAATGATGCTGGGAAAGATTGAAGGCAGGAGGAGAAGGGGATGACAAAGGATGAGATGGTTGGATGGCATCACTGAGTCCATGGACATGAGTTTTAGCAAGCTCTGAGAGTTGGTGATGGACAGGAAAACCTGGCATGCTGAAGTCCATGGGGTTGCAAAGAGTTGGACATGACTGAGCGAGTGAACTGAACTGATTTTTTTAGGAAGACTCATGACCTGACCCTCTCTTACTTCCCCAACAGGAGCTCTTAAAACTGTAAGGAACCAAACCTAGATGGTGACCTAAAGCTCTATTCAGTTTATTTTCTCCTGGAAATATTAGCCTTTCATTACGACACTAAGTGTGAGCTTTTTTCTGAAGTTTTACGCATATAAATAATAAAACTCCAAAGAAAAGCAGGGACTCAATTAATACATTTGTCAGTATACTGGTTGCTCTGAGAAGGAGTCAGGGATGTAACAAGGTAGGAAATGGGGGCTTATCATATGACAAAAGTCTGCTACTTTGTTGAGAAGTAATGGTATATACATAGGTTTTTAATTGTTGTTTAACCTGAACATAAAGATTTTACATATTCTTATGGTTTATATGATATTTAAACATTTTTTAGAAAAGTAGGACTGGGTAGAGTTCATCTCAGTAATATATATTTTTAACATTAGAAAATCAAATTTGCCACCAAATAAGGACGATGAGGAAATTACAGTTCTTGCAAATGGAGGCCATAGCCTTTAACAGAGCATGCTTGTTGGCCTGGTGAGGACAAATGCCAGCATTCAAAGAATACACAGTAAATTTGTGGATTAGTAGATTCTAATATCATGGCCCCAAATATTCACTACCCCCTCTTTATAAAAGGATGATACCTCCATTCTATGTCAGACTTTAGTTATGGAATTCAAGTGTAAGTGACAAGTATCACTCCTGAATGGAATCTACAAAGCATCCCATGACTTTGTTTGTCCACGAGGCAAACACCCCCAGGCAGGGATGATTCATCCAGTCTGGGTCTCAGAATTGCCACTGAACACCAATAGACAATAATGATAAAAAGAAGTTGCTGCTGTAATCTGAGTCAGCTGGGGTTGCTTGTTAGAAAGAAGCTATAGTAAACTAGACTTCAGAACTCTGCAGTAGGAAAAGAGATAACAGAAGTCTCAGGCTACAGAAAGTGAGGAAAGGATTTAGTTACTATATAAGGCCTGGGTATATTGAGAGACAGAAGGATATTAGAGGAAAGAGTAAACATCCAAAAGGAGAGAAGAATGACAGACTGTGCAAAGGTGCCATGTAAATGGGAAAATATGCTCAAGGAACAGGGCTGGGGGAGGAAGGGGAGGGAACCTCAAGGATGAAGGATGTAATGCTCTGTCAGAGACCGTAACAAAGATAGAGAATTGGTGAAAGGTGGATTGAAAGAAGGAAATCTAAGCAAGCAAGAGGAAAGTGAAAGTGCAGTCACTCAGTCGTGTCCGGCTCTTTGCGACCCCATAGACTGTAGCCCACCAGGCTCCTCAGTCCATGGAATTTTCCAGCAAGGGTACTGGAGTGGGTTGCCATTTCCTTTTCCAGGGGGTCTTCGGCACTGCAGGCAGACGCTTTACCATCTGAGCCACCAGGGAAGCAAGAGGAAGATAGTCACAATTTTTAGAGAAGGTTATTGGTGAGGATAAACTGTTAGGAGAGAGATGTGATGGGAGTGAATAAAGCACTTGAACTAGGCTGGTTTTGAAGAGCCAGCATGCTATCAGTGTGCAGTGTTGGAACTTCACTCCCTGATTCTCCAACGGTGAAATGTTGACGCAGCCAGTTGCCAATAACCACAGAAACTGCATATAACAGCTTATTGGTTGTGTATTTACACTATAAAGTAAGAGATTTTTGACCTTCATACTAGTCTGTATCTGTAAAAGTGTAAATGCCCTTAGAGCTACATTCTTTATCAGTATTTTGAAGAATGATTACAACAAAACAATATATTTTAAGAACAAGGAAAGGAAAATATTTATAAATATTATACAGTAACTTGCCAAAAAATATTAAAAGTGAGTTTTAATAGTTATTTTATATGGTACATTGTGGTTTTCAATATGTTACTGAATATTCACAAATTAAATGTTAAAATACGTCTGACATGACTGAATGGCAAATTGAAGGACATGAATGATTTGGAAATGGGTATAATGCAAACTAAATTTGAGTATAAGATTTACTTAATTTTTTGTCAATTATGCTAAATTATTCAACTGGGTTACTCAAATATTTGGTTTCAGATTCATTTAAGTTCACAATTATTATATTTACGAAATTGTTATATTTGTATGCAAGTCATTTGGCATTCAGTTTCCTAGATTCTGTCACTGCACATCCAGAAATCTAATAGTGCAATGTAATCGGTGCTAAATTAATGAAAGAAAAGTTGATTCCATAATCACCTTAGTAAAGACAGGTTCTAAGCCATTTGGAGCAGTGGTTGGACGAAATCTTCTCCTTCTCCATGTTTCAGGTCTATTTTCTCTTGTGATTTTTCCACTGGTGGGAGGGAAGTGGAGGAGGAATAGGCATAATGTAACGGTTAATGCTTGGAAATTGGTATCGATTCATTCCCTGTGAATTGTCCATGGAGTTCCTGAACTTCATCATTGCCTTCTTTCCCTATAATTAGATTTCATAACATAAGAATGAATGAAATAGATTTGGGAACTCAACATAACTCAAAATTACAGACAAGACTATGACTGACATTGTAGGCAAACACAACTGATATTAACAGGCAAAGTGAAAGTGAAGTCACTCAATCTTGTCCGATGCTTTACAACCCCATGAACCTCTGCCAGGCTCTTCCATCCACAGGATTTTCCAGGCAAGAATACTGGAGTAGGTTGCTGTTTCCCTTCTCTAGGGGGTCTTCCTGACCCAGGAAGCAAACATGGGTCTCCTGCACTGCAGGGTGACTCTTTACTGTCTGAGCCACCAGAGGAGCCCCACTTAATAGCCCTGTAAAGATCTCTTCAAAAAAATTAGAGATACAAAAGATGGGCTCAATAAAGGACAGAAATGGTATGGACCTAAGAGAAGCAGAAGATATAAAGAAGAGGTGGCAAGCATACAGAGAAACTATACAAAAAAAGATCTTCACAACCCAGATAATCACGATGGTGTGATCACTCACTAGAGCCACACATCCTGGAATGTGAAGTCAAGTGGGCCTTAGGAAGCATCACTATGAACAAAGCTAGTGGAAGTGATGAAATTCCAGCTGAGCTTTTTAAATCCTAAAAGATGATGCTGTGAAAGTGCTACACTAAATATGTCAGCAAATTCAGAAAACTCAGCAGTGGCCACAGGACTGGAAAAGGTCAGTTTTCATTCCAATCTCAAAGAAAGGCAATGCCAAAGAATGCTCAAACTACCGCACAACTGCACTCATCTCACACGCTAGTAAAGTAATGCTCAAAATTCTCCAAGCCAGGCTTCAGCAATACGTGAACCATGAACTTCCAGATGTTCAAGCTGGTTTTCCAAAAGTCAAAGGAACCAGAGATCAAATTGCCAACATCCGCTGGATCATTGAAAAAGCAAGAGAATTCCAGAAAAACATCTATTTCCGCTTTATTGACTATGCCAAAGTCTTTGACTGTGTGGATCACAATAAACTGTGGAAAATTCTGAAAGAGATGGGAATACCAGACCACTTGACCTGCCTCTTGAGAAACCTGTATGCAGGTCAGGAAGCAACAGTTAGACCTGGACATGGAACAACAGACTGGTTCCAAATAGGAAAAGGAGTACATCAAGGCTGTATATTGTCACCCTGATTATTTAACTTATATGCAGAGCACATCATGAGAAATGCTGGGATGGATGAAGCACAAGCTGGAATCAAGATTGCCAGGAGAAATATCAATAACCTCAGATATGCAGACGACACCACCCTTATGGTAGAAAGTGAAGAAGAACTAAAGAGCCTCTTGATGAGGCTCTCCCCTTTACAAGAGGAGAGTGAAAACATTGGCTTAAAGCTCAACATTCAGAAAACTAAGATCATGCATCCAGTCCCATCACTTCATGGGAAATAGATGGGGAAACAGTGGAAACAGTGGCTAACTTTATTTTTGGGGGCTCCAAAATCACTGCAGATGGTGATTGCAGCCATGAAATTAGAAGACGCATACTCCTTGGAAGGAAAGTTATGACTAACCTAGATAGCATATTAAAAAGCAGAGACATTACTTTGTCAACAAAGGTCCATTTAGTCAAGGCTATTGTTTTGCCAATAGTCATCTATGGATGTGAGAACTGGACTATAAAGAAAGCTGAGTGCCAAAGAATTGATGCTTTTGAACTGTGGTGTTGGAGAAGACTCTTGAGAGTCCCTTGGACTGCAAGGAGATCCAACCAGTCCATCCTAAAGGATATCAGTCCTGAATATTCATTGGAAGGACTGATGTTGAAGCTGAAACTCCAGTATTTTGGCCACCTGATGCGAAGAGCTGACTCATTTGAAGACCCTGATATTGGGAAAGATTGAGGGCAGGGGGAGAAGGGGACAACAGAGGATGGGATGGTTGGGTGGCATCGCCGACTCAATGGACATGAGTTTGGGTGGACTCTGGGAGTTGGTGATGGACAGGGAGGCCTGGCGTGCTGCGGTTCATGGGGTCGCAAAGAGTTGGACACGACTGAATGATTGAACCGAATCACAGTTCATGACATACAAATGCATAAAGTAGAAGTGGTAACCTAACACAACTCAAAATTAGAGGCTTTGACATTACATGCAAACACAACTGATATTAACAGGCAAACTTAGGACACCTCAATCTGTTGAAAATGGCATTTTTCAGTATCCATAGCAAATCAAATTTTCATGAATTTCTAAACTTATTTAAGTATATATTTTAAACCAAACATACAATCATGACATTTTTATAGCACTTTGGGGATTTTTCCTCAGTGATTCATTAAATATACGGAGACCCAGTACAGTGAAACAATTTAAAATCAATAGGTTTGAAGTGTTGTACTTCAAGACAGATTGGGTAGTCCACTCAATGATGGGGTATTTGCACTTTTTTTTACATTGATTTCACCCATCCAGGTGTTACAACATTCCTTGATAATATGGTTTTAATCAATCAAAACCTTGACTCTGACCCAAAGTCTTTATTTAAGTTATTTTCTCCTAGAAATTTAACTTGTAAGAATAAGTTTTACCCAGTTAACTGCACAATTACATTTATGTAAGTGTGTATAAGGATACACACACAGGTACACTCACAAATATGTCTAAAAATTTAATTGATCAGCTTGGGATTGACATGTACACACTGCAATATATAAAATAAAATGCTTTTCCATGACAAAAAGAGAAAATAAATTTAGTTGAACTACCAAGTAGATCAGTAAAAAGATAGTTAAATTTGCTTTGTTATAAAAGGTTCTCATTAAGCTTTAAAAATAATACTGTTAATCTATTCTTTCAGAGTCCTGACATAAAAAGCTCCATGAAGCATGGTCATACATTTCACTTAAATAATTTATATGTGGATTTTGATAAAATCAAGGGTGACTGGAAGACTCTGAACACAGGGTTGCCTTTAAGGATTTGGATTATTTGTGGGGGGTGGAGCATACAAATTTAGTCAACATCCAAAAGTACCTTAATGACTAAAATGTACCTAATGTATAATCAAAAATTTTAGATTCACGTGTATTTGAGCCTCTGAATTTTTACATATTGATAATATTTGTTTATCTGAGGTAGTTTTCAAACTTTAGATTGTCTTTAATAATTTAAATCTGTTTTATACCAATGTATTTAGTATTGTTTTAATTTATTTTCAGCCAATTTATCTTTTATTTTGAGATGCTTAAATTGTAAAAAGGTATTTTTAAGAAAAAGAAGTCATTCCCCAAACATTTTCATTGCTATTAAACAAAAGCAGATTAAATAAAGGCATGGGTACTCCATATTTTGATTGAAATAAACATTTATATGAACAGAAGGTATTTAGATAGATATTCACCAAGGGGCTTAGAATTATTAGATGGCTTGATGTTGCAGGTATTATTTATGCTCTCATTTTTCTTTTCTTACATTTTCCAATTTTTCTGTGCTGGTGTGCACTGACATTGTAATAACAAATATAAATTAAAGAAGTGAAAATAAGATAATAAAACAATAAAATCAATGAATTCAGAACTTTTGGTTTTGGGAGGTTCTACTTTAATTTCTAAGTACTCATCCATCATTGGCATATCTTATTTGGTAATGAAGTTTAGTAAATTTTTAAAAATTAAACTTCTGCTCTATACCTTGCTTTTTTTCTAGCCCAAAGAATCTTGGACATCTCCCTATGGCAGTATAAATAATTTACCTTATTTTTAAACGTTATTTAATATGCTATAACATTTTTAAACAATAAATTCTTAGGTGTCTTCCAAATGTTCACTATTGGAAATATTATAATTCAAAAATTCCTGAATCTATTTCTCTTCACACACATGTATGTTCCTAGGATAAATTCCAATATGCTAAAATTCTTGAGTATGTTCATTTAAAATGTTGATAAATATTCCCATACTGCCTTCACAAATAGTTGTACCAATTTCTGTTCCTATCAATAGTGTATAAGAAACTCTCATTCCAAGTATAATCATTTTTAGTCATGTCATTAATTTACTCAACAACATCTCAACCAATCTGTTTTGACCAAATTGCTTTTGCATAAATCAAAGATCCTCACTTCTAATACTTGGAAAATTCAACTTACTTAAGTATGTCACACCTTCAAACAATTCCACCATGAATATCTTTTACTATTTAGTGGGTGCTTACTACATACTCAGCAGTCATGCAAACTATTATCCTTTAGGAATTTCTTGTTTGATTTTATATTAAGTAATTTTCATCATCAATGCCATTGAAAGAATTACATGTCTTTCTTGGTGGTATATTTTGACTGTCTACATTGCAGTATAAACTCCAAAAAGTCAGAGAACATTGTCTGCTTTGATAACTGATATATTACTAATGCCTAGAGCAGGACCCAGTCAAAAGTAAATGCCCAATTAAATTCCACTGGATGAAAAATGTTAAGTTTAGCTGGTTGAAATTAACATGGAATTGATCTCAACCTTGTCAGCACGTATAAGCTACCATTTTTAAAATTAATTTATTTTTTAACTGAAGGATAACTGCTTTACAGAATTTTGTTGTTTACTGTCAGACCTCAAACATGAATCATAAGCTACCATTAAATGTCAGTCCCTTACTCATTCACATCCCAAAACTTGGAAATGGTAAAATAAAAGGCCCTGTAAAGATTTAATTAATAAATCTACCCAGTGCCTCAGAGCAGATTTGGAAAAGCACCTAAAAGAAAAATCATTTACTAGTCAGAAGAAATTGAATATTACCTGATTGATAATGGTCACATATCTAACAGAAAGTGGGTCCAATCAAGTAGAGTTAATAGATAATAGGAACTTAGAAAAGAATAGAATCACCTTGGCAAACATGGAGAGTGCCCATCTGAGTACTATCTAAGGGAGAGGAAAGGCCACCCATTGGACTTTGAATATTTTCAGTCCTAAAGGCAAAGTTATCCCTGGAGGATTCAGGAGGGCTTTAGCCAAAGACCTTTGAGCTTTCTGGTACCTTTGGCAAGCCCATTCCTAAGATGAGACAGATGCATCAGGCTAAGACAGCCTGATGCCATGAACATTCCATTCTACCATATCTCTTCATTCTGATTCTGTACTCTCTAGGCAACGTTCTCATTGTTATCTGGCTTCCCATCTAGGTCTGCCTACAAGGGGAAAATGTACTGTTTCTACAAGCTTTGATTTTTTTGACATCTGGTGAATTAATGGTCCCTAATTATGATTTGATTCCCTATTTTGAGTTACAACAGTGACAAAAATGGGTGTGTCATGTCTTAGTTTAGTTAGCTTGAGACAACATCTCAGGACCTGACCATTCCTGGACACTATCTTGAAATGGGAAATCTCTGGACATTTAAAGTGGAAATCAGATCCTAGAAAATGTCAACTGAATTGGCTTATGACCCAATAACTTCTGCCCAGCTCTAAGTACCATTCCCTAGACAAAATGCCACCACTTTTTAATTTATCCTTCTTTCCAAGAATGTACTATTAAATTAGCTAAAGTAAGATTCGTGAAAAGTGCTTCACCAGCTAAAAACACATTAGTTAGATTAAAATATTATTTATCTTTGGGGGTTATATTTATACTTTTAATCTGAAAAATAATTTATTTAAATTAATTTCTTAGTGACAAGGTCATCTGTCAGCTTTAGGTAAAAACATCTTAATTTCATATGTCTTATGTTTCCTAATAATGACGGGAACTAAATTCACCAATTCGAGCATAATTACAATTGTACTCATAACACAGGTTCTTTCTTAAGCTGGCAAATGTTTCTTCTTGGTCTTAGAAATACAAACAATACCTTTTCTAATTACTAAATGTCACAATTGTCCTTCCCTGTTAGAGTAACTCATGTTTTATGACTTTCCTACCTCCTTCTTGTGCTTTGTTTAAAATAAGTGAAAATTACCTGAGACATAACCTTGAAAAAGAAGCATAGTCAAGCTTCTGAGTGTGATTAAGTCAGGATTTTTTTAAGACAGACATTCTTTTCCTTCTATATCCAACCTTCTCCAGAGTCAAACTTGAAGCAATTTCATACACTGATGGTAAAGTAAGTCAGCATGCAAATGCAAACCTATTCTTGGAAATTTTCATTTTCTGGGTTTCATGCATTTTAAAATTTGGAAGCAGTCAACACTGTGTCTATTCTGTTAGAAGTCATATCTAGCCATAAAAAGATCCTCTTGGTTTTTATACAACCTTTCAAGTTCATGAGAGATCATCTTATATTATTACAAGTCTATTCCTTACTATTTTTCCCAATAACACTGAAATTATAGGTCTTCCAATTAAAGTAAAATATAATTAAACAGAAGTACAGAGCAAGTGTTTAATAAGTACAGAATATAAATTTCACTGATCAGATTAACTGAATCTAGCATCTTAAAAACTGAGAAGAAAAAGCATTTACCCCAACAGGAAATGGAGTTTCAGTTTCCAGCAATGAGGTTTTTGATCTGGATCCCAAAGTTATCTTTGGAACAGTTCGTGCTGCAGGATTACTGGGAAGAGGTTGTAATCGAATTGGAGGCTGCATATTTCCAGGAGCAGTGTATGGTCGAGGGGCCGTCTAGACAATTAGGGGAAAACATTCCATTTAAATTAGTATCTTGACATGTTTCCAGAACCAATTAATAACTCAACAAATTGCCTAGAGTAATTAATGGTGCCTTTTACTGAACAGATTAAACTTTAATTATGTCCTTCCATTATACATACCCTTATGACCCAATGTATTTGTTAAAACATATGGTGTGGAAGTCTTCTACATACCTAAATGCCACAGTTGTGGAGTATTTTAGATAAAGATGTTCTCTGTTAGGTTCCTATATTTTATTCATATTGTAAACTCACTTAAAATACCTAGTTGATGCTAAACATAGCATGAAAGTTTTAGTCGCTCAGTCATGTCCGACTCTACGACCTCATGGTCTGTAGCCCACCGGGCTCCTCTGCCCATGGAATTCTCCAGGCAAGAATACTGGAGTGGGTTGCCATGCCCTTCTCCAGGGATCTTCCTAACCCAGGGGATCGAACCCAGGTCTCCCACATTACAGGCAGATTCTTTACCATTTGAGTCACCTGGGAAGCCCTTTGTTCAATTAAATGTTAAGTTGAATAATGTTCTGATTTTAGAGACCTAGGGCATATGATTAGAATAAACTCATTCTAGGTTTTAAGCCTGAAGACTAGTGCTGAAGTAAAAGTAGACAATATGATTCAAAACGAGGGAAGGCGAATGCTCACCTCCAATGCATTACCATTTATTCAATCTCTTCCTTGAACTATTAGGAAAACAAAAATAAGAACTAGTAACTGGCAACTTTGGAAAATACTACCAAAATGTAGATGTTTGGAGATGTTTTCCAAGCTAGACAGTTTCCATTTGCTCCTCTTCTCTGCCTTCTCCTTTCTGTTCAGGCTGTTGGGAGTCATTTCTTAATGGACCATACTAACTAACCTCAGGTTTCCAGTCGGATTTGGCCAGTGAAAGACACTGGCAGGAGATCAAAGGCAGGAGGGAAGGAGACTGGGGTCCTAATGCTGCTGGACCCTCCTGCCAAGGTCACGATGGGCCAACTGGGTCCCTCCACCAAAGTCCACAGCTCTTCAGGAAGTCTTCTTCCAGAAATCGCCTGCTGGTTCTGGTATCCAATACCTCCCTTTCCCCTTAGCCCTACATGATGTGGTTTCCCGCTGTGTTCACCCCCAGCATGCTTTACATCCCTAGTTGGTTTTCCTTAACCCTGCCCGCATCTTTCTAAATAGTTTCTTTATTAAACTCGTCCTAATCACCCTATTTGTGTGAGCCATCTGTTTCCTGCTGAGACCCTGACTGATGCATTTTCTAATCAAGAATGTGCTGCAGAGAACACCAAAAGTGCCAGTCAGAGCATTAGCTGTGCCTTTGGGAGCACTGACAGAACATTGTAACCTTAGCGTAAAGATCAGCAATGTTTCAAAATGGAAGAAACAAAATGTTTGGCCCAGTTGTTCTATTACAATAAACTACTTGTAAACCTGTTAAGAATAATACATGCAAATTTGGGTAAGAGGGTGTGAGAAAGATAGTATGTAAATGATTCATAAAAAGGTTTATTACATTGACTCTAAAGAATAGTGACCACAAATATTCAACTCTGGAAAAGTGTTGGATAAATACATTAAAAAATGGTGATAGGGCTGCTCCCACGACCAAAAATTGATCTTAGTACCATCTTGACAAGCATGTTATACGTTGCCAACGCTCTGCTTTTGTTAAGTCAGCACTTACTGAATTCCAATTCTAGTCACTGTCAGGAGATGAAACAGTAATTTGTAACACCTAATGGCAATACAAGACAATTAGTATCAAATGAACCACACAAATACGACCAAAGAGAGAATCATAACAAAATACCTGGGAACTAACGAACTTTAGAATTAAAAGTTATTTGGAATAAGCCAATGAGACAAGTATTAAAAGTGAAAGTTTCACAGAAGTAGTTACATTTTATCCAAATGAATGAGCAATAAAGGATAATGTTAAATAGAAAAGAAGGATGGTGAATTTGGACATCCAAGTAAGAAGAATCAGTTGTGAACCAAACATGGGAAGGAGAGCAAAAGTAATATATATCAAGATAGGCTTTCCTTTCTTCCTGCAGTATAACATTTATTAGGGAACATGTGTGCTGTGCTTAGTCGCTCAGTTGTGTCCAACTCTTTGCTACCCCATGGACTGCAATCCATGAGGATTCTCCAGGTAAGAACACTGGAGTGGATTGCCATGCCCTCCTCCAAGGGATCGTCCCAGCCCAGGGATCGATCCCAGGTCTCCCACATTGCAGGCAAATTCTTTACTGACTGAGCCACCAGAGAAGCCCCAAAATACTGGAGACAGTAGCCTAATCCTTCTCCAGGGGATCTTTCCAACCTAGGAACCAACCTGGGGACTCCTGAATTGCAGGCAGAATATTTACCAGCTGAGCTACCAAGGAAGCCCATTAAGGAAGATGGCTATTACAAATAAGAACTGTATTTCCCAGCATCTGTTCCAATTCCGTATAGATGTATGCCTCAGTTTTGTCCAATAAGATGTGAGCAGAAGTGATATACGAAACTTCCAGATCATGCTCTTAGAAAGAAAAAAAGTGTCTTCACTTTCCCCTGTCCTCTTCTCTCAGGCTGAAATATCCACATGGTAATATACAGGGATGCCTGGCGTGCTGCAGTCCATGGGGTCACAAAGGGTTGGACATAGCTGAGCAACTGAACAACAAAAATGTGCCATCGTGGCTTGAGTGGATGAAGACAACACACTAAATATGGCAGATCAGTGACACAAAAAGGAGTCTGAGCTTTTTATGACAGAAACTAGGGATAGCACAGGACCTGAAACTTAAGGTGGGGAGCACATTCTCACATTAAAGTCGTTATTTTGGTCTCTGCACACAAACCTAGACAGGAAACCAAGTGGATTGACTAGAACAACATTTAGTTTAAAGAAATAGGACATAAGCCTCTATGAGCCGAAAGGGGCAAGGTCTTAAAACCCACAAAGAGAAACCAAGCTAGATGTTTTCTGAAAAAGGGAATCAGATTATCCAAGAGAATTCTTTTGATCTCTGTGAAAGCAATATGCCTTAAGACTCACTCCTGTCTAAAAATCCAACCGAATACAAAAACACTGAACGCAGGATTTGGAAAGCAGGTTACTATAAACTAAAACATGATCTATTTGCTGCTGTGCTCTAAATGTTACTTCCCCACATTTGCATTCAGTTAGATGAATGTGGCAGTCAAATGTTTAACTGATTACATGTATCTCTAAAAACAAATCTGTACCATTCAACTAACAGCTGTGAGCTACAAACTGTTGTAGTTCACATCAGAAGCCACCTTAAATTTGCTACACTTTAAACTGTTCATAATGTATTTTCTGGGAATAAATATGGCACTGTAGCTTAACATTTTCAAAACGGTACCAGAATGTGAATTGAAATTCACTACCTGGTGATTACTCAGCATAGCTGAGCATTTCTAATTCTTCTAAGAAGATCTCTGGGGGTGAATTTTCCAAGCATGTACAAAATTACTTGAATGACTCTCCACAGTTTTAATGGCATGGTGCAGCTAAAAGCTACATGCTATTTTGAAAGTCCAGGTGCAATTAGTGATCAAGTACAGTAACTATTCACTGTATGCTTTCTTTATTCACTCAAGAAAGTTAAAAGAGAAAAATGAATGGCAGTATCCCCAAAGGATTATCTTCATCCCAAATAGTACCTAGAGGTCAGGAGTCAAGTTAAGAGGATATGTAAGCAAGTCAGGAAAACAAAAGAAGGACCTGAATTTCTGTAAAATGTGAAGTACAATTCCAAGATCACAATAGGTATCCCTTCCAGGGCAGAAGCACCACAGGGGGTGATCAAGTGAGGGATCCATGCTTACGGGATAGAGAGGCTGCTAAAGGGGTGGTGTCAGTGTTTCCTGTAATTTTTAAATTACTTTCTCACTCCTGCCACATTAAGATCTCCTGGATGTATCGTAAACTACTTATTGAGGCTGTTCAGCTGGAAAATTGAAAAGAAAGCCTTTCAAGGGTTTTTTTTCTCCCTAAAACAGGTGGGAAGATAGAAAACAGAACTTGATTATTTCTTTTGTTTCACCCAGGATAAGCTTTTGAGATCCTAGTGAATCTGCCACCATATGAAAGAATATTTATGTACATATACATTTAAATGAAGCCTGGAAATATGGTAACAACAAAGGAAAGGCAGTTGCTTTTTATAACTTGAGCTGTTCATCAGTAAATGTCAAAACATATTTACCTTTGAAAAATGTCAAAGCTTAACACTATATGTGATGAAACTACTTCAATAATCTGTGAAAGCACTACAATACCTCTATAAATACTATGCAATCCAAAAAATGTTCATGCTAACAAGGAAATATATTAGGCCACAAAAAGCAAGAATAAAGATGTCATCAGAGTTATTTGTTGAAAGCTGAAACCATCAACTGCCAGCAAATATTTTGCAGATCTCTTCCTGTATTTATATCGTTTCAAGCTACCTATTCCTTTAAAGCAAATACCACCCCTAGGTTGTAAATGAATTGAACTAGAATGAAATGTAGGAGTGTGTGATTTCTTTAAATTGAATTTTTATGCATTTAATTATTTGTCTTTTAGATTATGTACATATACTTCTGATAAAAGAAGCTCAGATGTAAGTATCCGGTTCATGTTCTGTAGTATATTGAATTGGTGTGTATAAAAAACCTTTATAGATAAGGTAAGAGTAGAGAGAATAGCAAGAACAAGATCCAGAAGTCAGAAAATATAGAACATGTATGGACCAACCAACGGCTCAATTGTGCTGCACTGTAGTCCATAGGGTCGCAGAGTCAGACACAACTGAACTGACTTGGCACACTAGCACATAGGGTGCTAAAGGGTAAGGGTGAGGAAAAACATTAAGATAGCTAAATTGATGTCATGTGGTTTGGGATCTTAAATATCAGTTGCAAGAGTCTGGATTTCTCTATAGGCGACACAGAGCCAGTGAAGGTACTTGGGCATATAGGCAACAAATAATCTGTCCTTCAAGAAAACTAATCTAGTAGTAACAAAATGGATTTGAGAATGGTGACACTGGATGAAGGTGGGACATTCACTAGGCACAGAGTTGAATGGATATAAGACTATAAGGATGGTACAACCATGTACCCAGAGAGCATTCTTTCTGAGAGTTATAAGAAATCATGAATTAATCATTGGCATGGTGCAAGTCAGCATGATTAATGTGACTCACCGGTGTTACTGGACTGGAATGCCCTTCATCAACCAGAACACTACGGCCACGGTTAGTCTTGGGGCCAACGGGGGGCGGGGGAGACAGGAGGGGTATGTTATTTTCTATAGTCCATCTTGTGTGCTCTCCCTAGAATAAGAAAGTGATTTAACAAATCAATGCATAATTAGTTCTCTAGGTTAAATTAATACCTGCCAGAGAAGAAGTGTTATATGACTAGAGAAGTTCTTTCTCATGCTTTTCAAAAGTACTCCATCCAGGGTCCATCATAATAATGAGGAGATGTTTCCACAGCTGTACTAGAGAGTTGGGTATGGTAGTGAAAGGCAAGAAATTGAGTGTGCTTTACCTAAAGGAATAGCTGTGCTTATGGTAATAGCCACTGATGCAATGTATCCTTAGTTTTAGCATACTGTTTGTTAATTTGCTTGAAGCAGATCACTAAAGAAGCACAATGTTCCTCACTACTCTGATCAGTAGACACTATCAGAAAGTATTACATTTCTGTCTTAAAAAATTAGTGCCATAACAAAAAGTTATATATGACATAAGGGGAACCTAAAATATAAGTCTTTTGCCCAGTGCAGCTACAGGTGAAAATTGTGATGAATAAAAACTGTACAAGGAGGAAATAAAGTGTCTATCAGGAATTTCTGCCAATGTTGCAACATGCCCATGCACCTGGTTAGTGTGTCTGGCAATACAGGCAAGAGTGAATACAACACTGTTTCAGAAACCATTTCCAGTAACCATTTTCTCCATCAACACTTCAGCAGATAAATTATAGAATCTATCATTCCTTGACAGAGGACACTATTGGCAAAGTTGACTTAACTACAAATCTTTCCACACCAACTTTTCTGATCTGGAGAAACTGACCTATTGTCTGTTATTCAACAAAACTTTTATAACAATAGTATGTTTTCACCAAGATAAAATAGACAGATTTGAGTCTATATCAGGCAAAAGGGGAAATTACTGTTTCCTACTGCAAGTTATTTCACAGAAGCTTCACGAATATTCATCAGTTTGTGAAATGTGTCTTAAGTCCCACATTTGTAGCACTACACTGCAAATGAAGAACAACATGTGGGCTTGAATGACTCAACAAACTGAATAAAACTGCCAACCTAAACTGAAACCTTTCAAACATGCCTAATTGACTCTCTCATGTCTTAATTTAAATTTATACATTTCCTAAGTTGACTGCAAACAAGAAATATCAAATGCAAAATTAGAAAACAGGAATTTTTAAATGACTTCACAAAACCTCTAAATGTTATGTTTTGTTTGCTAATATAGATCTTTCCTACCATATATTTTCAAAGGTCACATTCATATGAAAAAGTACCATTGGATAATTCTTAAAATGCTCCATTTTTTATAACATTGAGAATATCACAGTCTATTTTTACCTTCTTATGACAAACAAATCTTTTGGCCTCTATCACAAATCAAGAAAATACAAAAGCAAAATTTCAAACTTGAGGACATTTTCAAGTTTTTCTTTGAATTAATTGTGCCTTATACAATTTCTCTTGTACAGTAGCTCCTATTTTGTTATGCTCTTCCAAAATAACAGTGGTCAAGATTCAAGTATGATAGAACCATTGATGTCAGTTATGAGTTACCTCAAAATAAAGTGACCCCAAAGAGCTTCAATAATAGTACCATTGACCTTCAAAATCATGAAGTAACATTATGAAGTAAAATAGTTATGGAACTCCTTACCTTAAATCTCTGAATGCGCTCCTTCCTAGCTAAGGTCTCCAGTTTCTTTTTATTTCAAGCTGATGGTAACGCTAAACAAAGAGGAAAGAGTGAAGGAAAGCATCCTATCAATTATAGTAAAGAATTTTTGAGAGAAAATAACCCCACTAGCTAACAGTATTCTCAATTACCCCTCTTGTCACTGAGATGGAGAAGAATCATGTGTATAAGTGTGCAAGTGGGAATATAAATTGGTACAACTCTTTGGAAAGCCTATTCCTAACATACATTAGGTAGTTAAAAGTGCTCCTACTGATAACCCATAAATTTCACTTCTAAACCTAGGGGAAAATCTAAATTAAAAAAAAAATGTTTTATGCACAAAGATGCTGTCTGAAAGGTTTTTTTTCCCTTCAAAGCAAAAATCCAGAAGCATTATATACCTTAAAGAGAATGGTTTAAGTTTAGGGCACATCCATATAAATGGGACAGAATGCAATTTTTAAAATAAGGTTCCAAAAGATTTGGCTTTAAAAATGGAAAATGCATGTAATGCTGATAAAAGTAGAATGCTGAACTGCTCGGAAATACAATTTTGTTGATCGAGCTCACATCGTGTGCCTGTCCCAGTGCTTGGACAGTGCTTTGTGAATATCATCTCTTCTTGAACAATGCCAATTGCTAAGCAGTCTAGTTCTACAAATAAAGGAACTGAGGCAGAGGACCATGAACTTACCACAGGTCACACATCTAGTCAATGGTGGAACTGTAATTTGAATCCTAGTCTTGGGCTTCCGTGGTGGCTCAGCTGGTAAAGAATCAGCCTGTAATGCTGGAGACCTGGGTTTGATCCCCTGGAGAAGGGAAAGGCTACCCACTCCAGTATTCTGGCCTGGAGAATTCCATGGACTATGGGGTTGCAAAAAGATGGCATGACTGAGTGACTTTTACTTTCCTTCTGACATTAACTTCCTGGCTTGTCTTTTTCTTTTTTTTTTTTTTGGAGAAACCATGTTTCTCTCACACCATGATATGGGTTTATTAATGTCTATATATGAATAGACAACAGATAAAAAGAAATGTGACTGTTAACAACAGTTATCTCTGAGAGGAGAAATTGTGCACAGTTCTTTTCCTTTGTTAATGCTTTCTTATGTTTTCTAAAGTTTAGGTAGTATATTAGTTATATAACTTAAAAATAAATTTCATGTAAAAATAATAATTTAATTTGAAATCATTCAGACACCTTTGAGAGTGTTTGATATACTGTCTCTTTTAAAAACTATTTTTTAACTGTTCTTGATCCCGTCCTGCTGCCTTTAAGACCCTGCAGACTCAATCATTCCCTAAGTACCATCAATCCTCTTCTCAAAGCCTTTCTTCTCTTTCTTTCCTGTTATCTCACCCACTTATCACCAAACTTCATTAGATTCACTATCAACCATTTCCCGCCTTCTGCTTATTCTCAGCTCACTGCAGTCCCCCTCTCCCAGCCTCACTCCTCTCTGTGCGTGTGTGAGTGCTCAGTTGCTTCAGTCATGTCTAACTCTTTGCAACCCTGTGGCCTGTAGCCCACCAGGCTCTTCTGTCCATGAGTTCTCCAGGCAAGAACACTGGAGTGGGTTGCCATGCCCTCCTCCAGATCTTCCAGACCCAAGGATCAAACCAGTGTCTCCTGCATTGCAAGAGGATTCTTCACTCACTGAGCCACCCGGGGAAGCCCCACTCCTTTCTCTACCATCTCTGAAACCACTTCCCCAAGGCTACCAATGTCTTTGCCCTTGAGGTCAAACAGGATTTCCTTTTCTCCCCAGTAGTCACCTTACGGAACCATTCTGTAGCTTGTAAGACCCTGCTGGCATCCGGGTCACCACTCTTTCAGGTTTTCCCGCCAGCTGGAGGTTCTTATCTAGTCCATGTCATTGTTACCCATTTCCTGCAAGGCACACACCACCATGCTAGAAACCTCAGAGGGGCTCAGGTGCCCCCCCTCCCTCTCCTGGTCCAGGCAGAGTGGGTCTCTCTGTTCTCTCTCCCTCTTCCAGATCCCCATGGACAGCTGCTTCTCCCCAGCACTTCCACTGCTGCTGTGAGCCCACACCCTCTGGCAACAGCTTCCTAATTGACCTCCCACCTCCAATCTTTTCCAGCTCATTAATCCATCTTCCACATTTTTAGCAACATCATCTTTCTAAAGCAGCTCTGCTCATTAATTTCACTCCCCTGCTGAAAAATGTTTCATCGCCTCATCACCTACACACCTAACCTAGCTGAGAATTGAAGGCCTCAAGAAACAGGGCCCCGAACTTACTAGAGAGTGTCACTTGCTGCCGCTCTTTCAGCCAACTCACAGTGCAGTCTGGCCTCAGTGAGCTTTCTTTTCCACCCACAATGTCCCCTCACACCTCTGCAACTTCACACCTGCTTTGCTTAGATCTTTCCATGTCAAGCCGCATTCAGTCCTCCAGGCTCAGTTCAAATGACAGGACCTCTGTTCAGCTTCTTCCTACTCTCACAGAGGCAAGTCATCATTTCCTGCTTTTCAGGCTCAGTCTCTGTTCCTCTCATCTAGCATGTGATCATTTTCTACAGTATTTTTTAAAAAATTTTATCTCACAGCTACATCATGTAACCCCATACTGGTACATGGTAAGTTTGCAATTAAGTTTTCTTGCATTAATGAATATATGAATATTAAAACAACATTAATAAACAGTATTGGCACAAACTAAATGTGAGACAAAGGTGACAATTTAGAAATACTGAATATTTTATTTTAAATTATATTAATATATTATGTATAATATAAAATTATATATAACACATTAACATTTATCTGAACTATTTATTTCAAACTTTAAGGATACACAAAGACTTTAATAATTGCACATTTAATAGTTATGATGTGTGCATTATATGAAACTTTGGAAAACCAAAGTTCAAGGATCAAGACTAATATAGAGCTTGGTCCCTATTGATTAAGTTTGAAATTATGTACAGGTTAATTTTACACTGTTCTATTTTTTTCAACATTAGTTGTAGAATTCCAACTAATACTTTTACAAGGAAGTGAATTTGAGAGCCATGAACAATGATTCTATATAATGCATGCACATGATATAAATCACAAAGTGACTCAGTCATGACTTAGTCGCTCAGTCTTGTCTGACTCTCTGCAACCCCACAGACTGTAGCCTGCCAGGCTCCTCTGTCCATGTAATTCTCTAGGCAAGAATATTGGAGTGGGTATCCATTCCTTTCACCAGGGGATCTTCTGACCCAGGGTTTGAACCCTGGTCTCCTACACTGCAGGCAGATTCTTTACTGCCTGCACCACCAGGGAAGCCCATAAATCACAAAATGAATTCCTAAATGAACAAATCATATACATCTGAAGTGAGCATAACACTTGCTCACTTTAGTAGCAGCATACTAATAAATATTTTCAGTGATACTACACCCACTCTAGTACTCTCGCCTAGAAAATCCTATGGATTAACGAGCCTGGCAGGCTATAGACCATGGGGTCCCTAAGAGTCAGATATGACTGAGCAACTTCACTTCACTTCACTTGACACTTAGTACTGGTTTACTCTTGATTCTACAGTTATTCGTAATTGTATAGTGCACCCACAGGTCGATGGTTTCATGAGCCAAGTTTTCTGATTTACTGCTACTTGGTCAAGCAGAGAAGTGATACGCTTTTTCACAGACATTAAAATGACGTTGATGCTTGAAACTACAAGTTCCATGGAGCAAGGCTAAAATGATTTATCAAGTTAGCTAGATATCCTTCTAAAAATGCCATGTCAGAGTGGAAAAAAAAAGTTGTTGACGCTTGGGTTGTGAATCTATGCTGACCAATGTAGCCTAAAGTAGGAGGGACGGCAGATGTTCCAATGCCTGTTCTTGAGATTTAGCATACGGCTGAGCTTCGGAGCCTTCAAAGAATAACAAATCTGAAATAATTCATGGCAGTGGAATTACTGATATTTAAACAGATGTCACTTTTTTTTTAGCAAATGGAAATTGAGGTACAGATGGTGAGGACTGCTATGTTTTAAAGTAGCCATTATGGACTAAAAATCTACATTTGTTAAGTTAAATATCACAAATTATACAACAATGTCCGTATTTTTCCCTAACTGAAATGAAGAAACGCTTACTTTGGTGTCTTGCCTCCTCTCACTACCTAGGGAGATATACAGGATTTCTCAGGTCACTTTGTTTCATTCATTTTTAACGAAATACAGGAAGAACTCCCCCTGCTTCTGGGTACAGAAAGTATTCATTTTCTTACTAGAAAGTATCAGTTGTGAAGGAAATAGTTAATACTTGTACCTCCATATCAAGAACCTTATGGAAAATAGCCTGGGCTAAGCACTCCCGGATATATTTTTGGTGATCCTTCTTCATGATGTTTAGTTTGTATTCCTTTTCAGAAAGTATTCTTCCATTTCTTGTGATCTGTCATGAATAAATAAAACATACATAGAAACACAAAGCAGAGAAATAGATGGACAGTCAGTCAATCAGAAAGAGAAATAGGCAGCATCTTTAAAGCCTAGAGTATAGTACTATGGTTCACTTTTAATGAATGTTTCAATAAGGGGGAAAAAAGCAAAAGGCGGTCTCATAAACTCCTCATTGGGAAAACACATACAGGTGGTGCACTTGATGTTTAAAACAAGGTTTTCATTAGCGTTACAATTTTCCCTTGATAGAACCCAGGTGTTCTTTTCATTTCTTTTTTTTTTTTTAACACATTGGGGAAGAAGGGGGAGTGCTACCTTGAAACAATGAACAGGAGCAGTGATCACAAGGCTGATGATCTCACAGGAAATACTTTGAAGGGCAAAACATGTAAGCTACAGAGGATCTCACCAATTTGTTTTTAAAATAATTGGTTTCATTACTTTGTTTTCACACTGCTTTTCTTCTACTCTCCAGCCCAGAATGTAATTTAATTTGCTGTGATTCAGATATCTTCAGATTATATAGTACTACAGATACAAAGTATTCCAGATGGGTTTCAAGAGACATCATTGCAAGTCCCAGGAGTGACAGTTTCTGATTTTTATTTCATTCCTTCTTATGTGCTATGGGTGTATTTGTTCTATTTTTAATATCTTCCCTAAACTGAGGATGTTATACTTCCTAGAATGTTCATCTTCTTCCTTTTCCCTTATTTAAATACTGCTCTTCTCTTCACATCTAATTCAAGTCCACTTGTTTCTTAACTGATAGGTTAAGGTTTTTAGTGCTAGGTTTTAGCACTGTTGTTACAACATATTGGAGTACTGAGATCAACTAGAATTGTGCTACAAGTGATTGGTTATTGATCATCTTTTTCATGAATGCATTTTCTAACAGAAGAAAGGGGTGTGGTTAAGAAAGTATGCTTGGAATTGTGAATAAATCAATTACAGACCTTGAAATGTGTTGTCCATGGGATAGCATGTCCTGTTTATCCAATCAGGAAAAACTGTTGAGAAGTTCCTGTACTGCCCCTCCCTCAGCAATTAAGGTTATTTCTCCCCAATTAGACTGGAAGCTCCTATAGGGCAGAAGTTCATAAACTTGAGATGAAGAATCACCTGGAAGACAAGCTAAAAAAGACTGATGGGCCCCTCCTCCAGTTTCTGACTTAACAGATCTGGAGTGTTGTTGTTTTGTTGCTGAGTTGTGTCTGACCCTTTGTAACCCCATGGACTGTGGCCCACCAGCCTCCTCTGTCCATGGGATTTCCCAGGCAAGAACAGTGAGGTGGGTTGCCATTTCCTTCTCCAGGGGTCTTCCCTGATCAAGCCTGCGTGTCCTGTGTTAGCAGGTGGATTCTTCACCATCTGAGCCATCAGGAAGCAGGTCTGGAGTGGTGCTCTAACAAGTCCCCAGATGACGCTAAGCACGCCCGATTCAGGGGCTGCATTTGCACGACTGCTCTAGAGAAAGGGCTGTGTCTCTGCTGTTTGAGTTGTCATGTATATAACTGGTATTCAATAAGTGCTTGTTAATGATGTTGATAAGAAATACAAAGTCCTTCCCATTTCATAGGAAGCTCACGACTGTTATCCAAAGGCGCAGTGTTAATAGCAACCACAGTAATTACAACAACCATTTCTTCTACATCTCTGATTGTCACAACTCTGAGTGCTGGGTATCATTATCTTCATTATCTTTCTTCAACTGAACACTTTGGAGCTGAGAAACTTAAGTGTTTTGCTGAAGATTTTGTCTTGTAAATGGCAGAGCCAGGTTTCAGCCAGGTCTATCTGATAACAAAGCCCCAGGAGACAAAAAGCAGACTCTCTGAGATCTACCCAGACAGAGTGCCAAGCACATAAACAACAATTAGAAATGCAATGCGTATCCTTTCAACACCATGGCAACAAGAGTTAAGGAAACTCACTGTGTTTTAAGAAAGTAAACAGCTAAATCGTTAGTCACACTTTTTATAACCACACCCCTTGCTTTGAATGGAAAGCTATAGTATTTTTTAAAGGTTTTCACATTATAGACATTTAGAGAAGTGGAAATTTTCTGGAAACGATAGTTTTGGAGCTAATGAAAGACACTAATGTATTAATAAACTGTCACATGAATGAAAGAGTTTTTAAAAATTTAGAGGAAAATTTTAAACTTTATATCTTCCACATCATATCCTGTGATTATTGAAAACAATATTTTTTTTTCCTGAAGACAGTAAAGACTTCTCTATCCTAACTCCCTAATAATTCCTGGTTTATACGATATGTTCAGTAAATATGAGCTGAATAAATGAGTGAATAAACAAATGAAATGTTGTTGGAAACTTACAGGGATTTTCCTTAATAATTTATAAGTTGCCTTAGCAGCTGTCCTGACCTCTCTTCTTATCTTTTGAAAGATAGACTCAAATAGATTAATCAGAGCTTTGGAAAGGAAATAATTGTTCTAAAATGAGGGAAGGGAAAAGATGTCATTGTTAAGCTCAAAGAGGAAACTAGAAAAGATAGGGAAATATTGGTCTTAATGAAACAAGAGGGTAGAAACAAAACTGAATCTTACCAGCCCTGATCTTAAGAGATGTCGCCTTATCCTTGTATTGTTAAAATATCCAGCCAGGTGTTTATCCGTGAGACTATTATATGCAGCAAGTAATCTGGAATAGAAAAATGAAACCATTAAGGCTTTATGAAGTGTTACTTGATAACCAAGGAATCCTTGAATCTCATCCCCAAAGTGTGCGTTATCTTTCACTCATCCAGCCAACCAGTCATCCGTGTATGTGTTTAATAAACAGGTATTAAGCACCTACTGGGGCTTCCTTGGTGGCTCAGATGGTAAAGAATCAGCCAGCAATTTGGAAGACCTGGGTTCAATTCTTGGGTTGGGAAGATCCCCTGGAGGAGGACATGGCAACCCACTCCAGTTGGAGAAGACTCTTGAGAGTCCCTAGGATAGCAAGGAGATCAAACCAGTCCATCCTAAAGGAAATCAGTCCTGAACATTCATTGGAAGGACTGATACTGAAACTGAACCTCCAATACTTTGGCCACCTGATGCAAAGAGCCAGCTTATTAGAGAAGACCCTGATGCTGGGAAAGATTCAAGGCAGGAGGAGAAGGGGATGACAGAGGATGAGATGATTGGATGGCATCACCAACTCAAGGGACATGAGTTTGAGCAAGCTCTGGGAGATGGTGATGCACAGGGAAGCCTAGTGTGCTGTAGTCCATGAGCTCACAAAAAGTCGGACACAACTGAGTGACTGAACAACAAGCACCTATTGTTTTCTAGGTTTGATTATAAGAACTGGGACACAGTTTGATGCCATTTTATCCCACAGACAAGTATGGAAATTGGATGTGAACTATTAAATTGATTGTGAAAAATTCAATAACAGAAAAATACAAAAAACATGGGGACACAGAGAAGAAGATCAGCAACTCCTCTCGTCAAGAAAGTCTTCTTAAAACTTCCACAGTGGCCCAGTGGTTGGGAGTCTGCCTGCCAGTGGGCCTGATCCCTGGTCCACATGGATCCACATGTCACCAGGCAACTAAGATCTTCCTTAAGAGACTAGTCTTGGGCGGTTGCAAGATGAATATCTCTCCACACCTGCCCACCAGAATCTTAAAAGCTTATATAGAGGCCTTAACTGGGTTCAGTCATGTACAGGGTCCCAGTGGTCTCAACAACACATTGCTCTCTCAAGTCTGGAGCATACATTCCATGGATGGAGAGTGGGGGGTGAGGAGACTCTGATTACCCAGGCCCAGCTTGAGGTGGTCATATGCTTTCAATAACCTCATTCAACACCTCTGCTAGATTTGAAGACCAGGATGGCACATTATTTTCGGTATCCTTACTGATGCTATTTATTATGTATCTAAATAATGATGTGTTAAACACAAGAAGGTACAATTTTGTTTGTGACACATTCTTATTGGTATAAGTTTCTAACTAGCTCAAGCTCAGCAATTTAGAAGTGTTAACTTCCACATATATAGCTAGACAATTTCATTAATTCCACATCTAGAACCAAAAAAAGAAAAATTCATAGAATTAAAGTTGATTTTTAGGGTTTTTCACTTAAAAGAGAACAAATTGTTTCCCTGGTCATATGCTACACCTTGGTAGATAGTCAAAATAAGGGTATAAATCAAAGTTTGAATCTATGTTTTCTAAGTTTTAACCTATCCTTCATTAACTGTTGTCTTACAAAAGCAGGTACACTATACATGTACACATATGCATGAATGTGCATACACATATATAGAGATACACATAAATATGACTGTGTGTATATACATAGAGAGACATAGGGAGAGAAAGAAAACACACAAGCCTAAACACAGCCCTAACATAAAGCTGTCCTAAAAATGCATGCCCTATTACCTGCCATAAAGATTAATAATCTGTATGTTTAATGAACAGCTGATCCTTAAACTCATTCTGAGACCAGAGCAGGGACACATATCATAGAATGAAGTAAATGTCATTAGCAACAATGTTATTTAGCTATTTGCACTGCCTTAATTACATGGAGATGGTATTGGTGACCTTTTCCTGTCTCTTCTCCTTAATGCCCACCTCAGGAAAGTTCCATGCTGTTGAATAGTATGGAAAGTTTAATTTCGTCCACAAAAGAGAGTGAAAAGCATTTACAAAGCTCAGAAGCCAAGGTACCACATGAGAGTTGCAGATGTATGAACTGCGGAAACCATTATTTCACTGGGTTTACGTAAAAAGACAACCTGAGGGCTTCAGTGATGCACACACAAGACCAGCCCTGGGTAATGCTTTGAAACCATCTTTTAAATGAACTGTCTTGGTGTCCTATAGTTCATCAAAGGTTTCCTGTCTCCAAAAGGTCAACGTTGTATCCCTTACCCTTTCTGAATCTCAGAATACCTTTTCAGCAACTCATTTCAGAAAGGTGAGCAGGTGTCTCTCAGTCCTAACAATCATGATTCCACAGTTCATAGATTCTTAAGATAAATCATTAGACTGATATCATATATCGTCTTTTGTCTGTTTTTCAGGCTCACATTTTTAAAAATCAATAGTTTTGGAATAACTATGAGTGCTGAAACCCTGATTAAATGTAGCAGGGTCAAAATGTTAAGATAACGTGAGCCTCAACTTCCCTATTGACAGTAAAATATCCCATTCTTTTCATTTAGACTTTGAGACATTTTTAATATTTAGGTCTTAATAAGAAAGCTTAGCCAGCTTTGGCACCATCTCATTCTAATTCTGCTCTCTCAGGCTCCTATTGAATGAGTATGTGTCTGTGAGGCCCCTCCAATTTTACTGAGAAGTGCAATAGGTCTAGGCAAGTTGAAATCTTTGCACACATCAGTTTTCTCACCTTCTACTGTTTAGGAAAGATTGAGGGCCCCTGGTAGGGATGCCATGTGTAAAGCATCTCTTTCCATGACTATGAATAATAACCAGCTGGGTCCCCCAGGCTCAGTCATTTCTTTTTCAGACAATGTCTTAATTTTTTTTAATTGAAATTTTAGATTAATGAATTATTTGCTAACAAGAAACTATACTAGATTATATACAGATTTAGTAAAATGGTTGTTATGGATTGAATGTATGTTTCCCCCAAATTCATAGGTTGAAGAAATCCCTGGCAGTCCAGTGGTTAGAACTCTCAGATTCCACTCGCAGGGAGCATTGGTCAGGGATCTGGGATCCCACAGGCCCAGTGGTGCTGCCAAAAAAAGAAAAAATATCACAGGTTGAAACCCTAATTCCCCCATATGATGGTATTAGGAGGGGCCCCTTAGGGAGGTGGCTAGGTCATGAGGGTGAGCTCTTATGAATGAGATTAATACTGTATAAAAAGGACCCCAGAGAGCTCCCATGTCCCTTCAACCACGTGAGGACACAGCAACATGGCCATCCACGAACTAGGAAGTGAGTTTTCACCAGACACTAAATCCGCTAGTGCCTTGATCTTGAATTTGCCAACCTCCAGAATTGTGAGAAACAAATGTCTGTGGTTTATGCTGTCATAATACCAGTTTATGGTATTCTGAACAACAGACTGAACAGAGACAGCAAATAATGCAAACATTTCCACAGTCAGCATATAAATGTCACCCTCATTGTGACCATCAAGCCCCCTTCTCAGGGAGAGGGCAGCAACCCCATGGCTCAGGCACAGCCATGGTCTGTCTCATCCTTTCCACTCTGTTTCTCTCCACAGGTCTTGGCATGATTTGCAGCTTCCTTTTGCATGTATTCAATTACAAGATTTACAGTTACAGCCACACTTAGATTTAGTAGAGCTCTTCCAATCTTTCTGCCTTTGTTCTCTCCATTCATTGCCACTGTTTCTCCTCCCCAACACACACACACACACACACACACACATTGTTTCCTTGCACTCAGCACAACCCTGGACCAGATGAGGTCACCTCGCCTGGGTTGGGATTGTGCTGCATCTTGAATATTCCATTCCCTTGTAAGCTACCGTGGGCATCCATCAAAGTTGGACTTCCAGGTCAGCCACATCGTCCCTGTGATCCTCTCCTGCTCCTATCCATAATATCAACAGCTGTGTTGGTCACAGTGACCACCTGGCTACTGTGACCACATCACTCACACGCCATGCTGTTTACACAAAGGCCCATAACTAACTGGCCAAACCAACTTGTTGGCTTCTTTACATGATGGACAAGATTCTTTACACAACCCCCAGTACACTGGATGGGGAACAACCCACTTTCTGGCTCAATGCACTGGGAAAACTGTCCCCCAGGAAACAAAGCAACTCTACGATGGTTCCTGTTTTCCCCTCTTCAGTCTGCACCTCCCCATTCCTGTGGTGCCTGACTATTAAGGAGCAGCTGCTGAGTCACAGTGAGAGCGGCCTTCCCAGCTGCAGCCTTTCAACAGTTGACCCTTCAACCCTTGACTCCTGCCTCCCACCATGTAGATGATATAATAAGGGCTCTGAACTAAAAAAGTCAGTTCTTATCAATCCTTCCATCTGCCCCTTAGAGGGTCTATCCCATAGAAACCCAGACTAAAAGGAAAGTCACTATAATATGCATCACAGACCATTTACTGAGTACTGACTATTTTCAGGGCATTCTGTACAGCCCCAGGGACCCAGAGATGGCACAGACACTGTACTCATGGAGCTCCAATGGGGGGCTATGCATGTACATAGTTTGTGTACACACACACACACTTGATTTCTTCCCATGTCATAGGCTAATTCTTTCACAAATAGTTACTGAGCGTCCCCATGTCAGACACCATGCCCTCAGCTGGGAAAGGAGTGTGGAATCTTTGTCCCATTCTGCAGATTACACTTTCACATACACAGTCCCACTTGTCTGCTTCCAGGCCTCTGGAATGTGAGCAGTATCTGTTACAGCTCTTCCATCTTCCTAAAATGGAAAAGCTCCAAAACAGGATTATTGCTTAAGGTGAGTCAGTCGAAAGAAAACATAATGAGAGTAAGTTATCCTGGACCACACTGATAGAGGACTCTCTTGAACCCCAACACCTCCTCCCAGCATGCCAGTCCCCACAATGTCTACTTCTGTAGAGGGGAGGGATGTAGGGAGGGAGAGGGATATAGTCGTGAAGACTGCAGCTTCAGTCCAACCTGGTTTTGCCATTACTGGCTCCACAGCTGGGAGCACACGACTTAACCTCCCCATGCCTTGGTGATTCTGCCTTGCACAAAACACTCAAACAGTCATACAATTCAGTCCAGTTCTTTGCTGCTTTACAACAAGGATCCCCTTTCCTTCAGTTTCCGATGACGTATTCTTCATTTCTGTCTGAGACTCCATCGGAATGGCCATTACCATCCGTATTTCTACCACTGTTCTCTACTGTGATGTGTTATGTAGGAAGATGGATGCTTCCTCTCCTGCTCCCTTTCCTTTGAGTCTTCATGAGAATCACCTTTAAAAGCCCCTTCAGGAGAAAATATCTTCACACCATATGTATCTGATAAGGGGTTAATATCAAAATTATATAAAGAATTTATACAATTCAATAGCAAAAGCAAACAAAATAAAAAACAAAAAACACAGATAATCAGATTAGAAAATGGGAAAAACACCTGAATAGATATTTTTCCAAAGATTTATAAATGGTCAACAGGAACATGAAGAGGTGCTCAGCATCATTAGCCACCAGGGAAATGCAAATCAAAAACACACTGAAATATTATCTCACACCTGTTAAAATGATTATTATCAAAAAGACAAGAGATAACGTGTTTTGCCAAGGATGTGGAGCAAAGGAAATCTGTGTGCACTGTTGGTGGGAATTTAAATTGGTGCAGCCACTGTAGAAAACAGTATGGAGGTTTCTCAAAAATTAAAAATAGAACTCCCATATGATCCAGCATCCCACACTTGTGTACATATATAGAGGAAATAAAATCACTATCTCAAAAAGGTATCTGTACTTCCATGTTCACTTGGAACATTATTCATAATATTCAAGACATAGAAACAACTTAAGTATCCATCAATAGAAAACTGGGTAAAGAAAATGTAACACATGCACACACACTTGAATATTTTCAACCATAAAAAATGAGGAAATCCTGTCATTTGTGACACAAGTGGACCTTGAAGATAGTCAAATGAAATAAGCCAGAATGTGAAAAAGAAACACTGTATGAGCTCACTTATATATGGAATCTAAAAAATCCAAACAGAAACACAACAAATGGTGGCTGCCAGGGACTCAGGGGTGGGAGAAATGATTAAAGGTACAAACTTCTGATTATAAGGTAAGTAAGTTCTGGGAATCTAACACACAGTATGGTGATCTAGCAAGGTTATGCACAAAACCCTTCAAGCTAGGCTTCAGCAGTACATTAACCAAGAAATTCCAGATGTACAAGCTGGGTTTCGAAAAGGCAGAGAAACCAGAGATCGAATTGCCAACATTTGCTGGATCATGGAAAAAGCAAGGGAGTTCCAGAAAAACATCTACTTCATTGACTATGCTAAAGCCTCTGACTGTGTGGATTACAATAAACTATGGAAAATTCTTAAAAAGATGGCAATATCAGATCATCTTACCTGTCATCTGAGAAACCTGTATGTGTGCCAAGAAGCAACAGTTAGAACCAGACATGAAACAACTGGTTCAAAATTGGGAAAAGAGTCTAACAATATTGTATATTGTCACCTTGCTTATTTAATTTATATGCAGAGTACATCATGTAAAATGCTGGGCTGGATGATGTACAAGCTGGAATCAAGATTGCCAGGAGTATTTATACCGCAGAAATTGGCAAACACTACAAGTCAAGTGTCTTTTTTCTTTCTGAAAAGCCAGTTTATCAGCACACCAATGACTAAATTTAAAAATAAGCAGCTGTGGTACATATACACAATGGAGTATTACTCAGCCCTTAAAAGAATAAATTTGACTCAGTTCTAATGAGATGGATGAAACTGGAGCCGATTATACAGAGTGAAGTAAGCCAGAAAGAAAAACACCAATACAGTATACTGACACATATATATGGAATTTAGAAAGATAGTAACGATGATCCTCTATGTGAGACAACAAAAGAGACACAGAGGTATAGAACGGATTTTGGACTCTGAGGGAGAGGGAGAGGGTGGGATGATTTGGGAGAATGGCACTGAAACATGTATACTATCTTGTAAGAAACGAAGTGCCAGTCTATGTTCAATACAAGATACAGGATGCTTGGGGCTGGTGCACGGGATGATCCAGGGAGATGATATGGAATGGGAGGTGGGAAGGGGCTTCGGCATTGGGAGATTGTGTACACCTGTGGCTGATTCATGTCAATGTATGGCAAAACAAATACAGTACTGTAATGTAGAATAAAGTATTAAAAAATAAAAAATGTAGCAAGATATATAACATGGAATAAATAAAATAATTAATTATATAAGCAAAATATAGAAATATGTTTTATTTATACTTTTAATCCAGAAATTGATCTTTTGTATTTAATATTTGACCAAGTGGCCTCATATTCCCATTCAACTTTCTCCTATCCTTAACAACAACAACAACAAAACATAAGGACTCCAACAAATACACTGACATTTTTCAGCAGCATTTCAATCAGGAAATTTTATGCAAGATGTCTCTTTACATTGCCACAAATGGGAAGATTCAACTCATCTACCAATCTGCAAAAACTGATTACACCATTGTATGCTCAACAGAATCAAGTGAGACTTAGGTGAATCAGCACAGTTTTATTACTAAGGATGAGAAGCCAAATCAAGAAGTGCTTTGCATTTCAGAGGTCACTAAATCTGCAATTTGTAGAGTTTGATGGTGTCCAAGGGGGATCTATATAAAATCTCCACTGCCAAAGCAGACTTTCAGCCAGATAAAATGTTTCCTCAACTCACATACCAAGTGCTTATACTGGGAAAGCAAGTTAAACAAACCACAGGATATTATGGCTTGATGACCTTCACGTTACAGTTCATGAAGAATGGAGCGCAGTGCACCAATCCAAATGTCTCTCTTTCTGTCCATCAGAAAAAAAATTTGCAAGGATCCACTGAACTCCCACTGCATGAAGAAACTCATCACACTCAAGCCAACCAAATCAAAGATTTTGAATCACAGTAAGAGTCTTAGCAAAGAAAGTTAGTAATATCTAGATGGAAACAACTCCCCCAAATAAAATACTTGAAGGCAGCACTAATAACTAGAAAAAGCTTTCTATCATTAAAAATTGCAAGTTTGTTATTTAAGAGTAGGAAATTCAAGAAATATGTGACCTGACCCCTTAAGAGGTGCAATGATTTTCCTGCAATTACTTAAGGCAAATGCATTTATAATACTTCCTGCCCAAAGTAAATTTAATAAGATTTTTAAAAAAGGAAAAGATTGGGAGCCAGAAGGCTTGAGGTCAAATAATAACTCTACCTCTTAAAAGATGTCTGGCCCTGGAGAATTCAATCTTCTTCCCTTTACAATTATTGTCACCATGAAGTAAAATGCTGTGACTGTTCCCTGAAGTAGATGATCTATGCTTATGGGTCTGGAAACAGATTTACCTGGAGCCCGTCCCAGGTGGTGCTAGTGGTAAAGAACACATCTGCCAATGCAGAAGACATAAGAGACACAGGCTTGAACCCTGGGTCAGGAAGACTGTCTGAAGGAGGGCATGGCATCCCACTCCAGTATTTCTTGCCTGGAAAATCCCATGCACAGAGGAGCCTGACAGGTGAGAGTCCATAGGGTTGCAAAGAATCAGACATGACTGAAGTGACTTAGTACAGCATATTACATCACTGGATTACAGAAATTCATATGTGAAAAGGTCTGGTCAACTCCCTCATTTTATATTTAGGAAACTAAGGTTCTAAAAGTGGGCATGATTCATTAGTACACTCAGATCCATGTCCTCACAAAGAAAATGCAGAATGTCTCAGGAGTTCCCACAAAATTGTTCCTATCCCTTTCCTACGGTCTTTGTCTTGCCTTCCACCAGAATTTCTTTCATCCATGTTTAATCACTCCATTTAGATTCTTACAAGATTCTTCCCTGTACACTTCTCATCTGCTGTAGTATGGAGCCAGGTCCACTGTAAACACCTATCCAAAACTGGCTGAATGAATGGTCAGTCAGTTAATAGAAATCAGATCTATTAGTCCAATTCATCAATGTATAAACTTTTAAAAAAACCATGTGGAAGAATCATAACATTTCTTCTGCTTCAGGGTAAGAACTGAAAACAATCTACAACAAAGAGATTGAAGAGCATGTTTTACATGCTCTGTTTTAATGCAGAATGCTCAGTGTCGATGAGCACACATCGCTGACGGTGTTAGTGTTGTTTTTGTTTCGTCAAATAAGTGCCTTTGTGGTGTGCTTCAAAGTTACATTAGAAGAAAAGTTCCCAGGGAGGCAAGGCAAAAAAAAAACCTTTTGAGGAAACGAAGAAAGACCAGGACAGAAGAGCAATTGACATAAGGGTCAATTATTTTCCAACCCTTTATAAGAAAACTCTGCCAACTAAAATTAAACCATGAGTTTCTGCTGCCTGACCCTTTATAGACAGTGATTGGACTACTATCATATAAATGATTTTGTATTACATTCTTCATTCTTTTTATTTGCATTCAAATCTGCCGTACTTCAGCAATTATGCTAAATATTGATTTACAATTTCTCTCAGTTTATTCTAATTAGGCATCCAGATGTGATCCATCAGGTTATTTTATTTATGGCCTTAATATTAATAGTGTGGAGTGACTAGTAAAAACAAAGCTAGTCTCCAAACTATGCTGACTGCTGGCAAGATAGTTTTTGCAGTGTTCACAGATGAGGCAAGAGAAAAACAGGTCACGGGTAGTCAGCAGGGCTGAGACACACTAAGATTGCTAATTGTCTATAAGAACTGACTTGAGCCACCAAGCTCTTCTCTGGAGACTTAAGAATTTTTTATCTTTTAATAACAAAACAGTTGTGGCCACTTCAAAAATATTCATTAATAGAAGAATAATATCCAAACTAAGGGAGAGGAATAGGCTGTTTGGAGGGAAGGTGACCAACAGGAAAGTTCTAGAAACCAATAATTTTTATCATTAGCATTTATTGATCATTTCCTTTTTTGTAGTGCACAGTAAATTCTCTACGTTAGCTGTTGTTGCTTAGTCACTCTTTGTGACCCTATGGATTGTACCCTCCAGGTTCCTCTGTCCATGGGATGATCCAGGCAAGAATCCTGGAGTAAACTGCCATGTCTTCCTCTAGGGGATCTTCCAGACCCAGGGATCTAACCCACATCTCCTGTGTCTCCGGTATTGGCAGGTAAATTCTTTACCACTGAGCCATCTGGGAAGCCCAAACTCTCTATATAACATGTACTGTATATTTTAACTCTCAAAATAACCCTGCAAAGTACTATTTTTCTCCTCCTTCATAGATGAATAAACTGAGATGTAGAGTAGTTATTAGAGACAATTAGCTCACAACTGGAGAAGGCAATGGGAACGCACTCCAGTACTCTTGCCTGGAAAATCCTATGGGCGGAGGAGCCTGGAAGGCTGCAGTCCATGGGGTCGCTAGGAGTCGGACATGACTGAGCGACTTTACTTTCACTTTTCACTCTCATGCATTGGAGAAGGAAATGGCAACCCACTCCAGTGTTCTTGCCTGGAGAATCCCAGGGACGATGGAGCCTGGCGGGCTGCCATCTATGGGGTTGCACAGAGTCGGACACGACTGAAGCGACTTAGCAGCAGTAGCAGCAGCAGCTCACAACTAGTTAAAAGGCATATTCTGAAATCAAACAAGGAGCTGTTGTGCTTTAATCACTAAACTGAACTGTGCTCTATGAGGTACAACTGCCCCACGGAGCTCAGCCTGGAGAAGGAAAGGCATGTAGGGTGTCAGTAAGTGAACAGTCAGCCTGTAAAGGTGCTAAGAAGGCAGGACTGTGACAGGTGATGAGTGAAAGTTCGGGGAGGAAATGTTAGCTCAGTCAAAAGAAAATTGTTTAACAATCAAAGGAAGGGCCTGTAAAATGGTGTGCCCCACACTCCCAGGACTGGATGGTTTTGTGACAGCAGTGAAGAGTTTTAACAGGGAAACGGTACTACCAGATTACCCTAACCCTCCTTTTAACACCAAATTCCTCCTGTTATATCTTGAGGAGGCAGAGGACAGTAGGTAGCTGAGAGTCTGACCTCTCTAGTCTGGTTTCCTGAGTCTGAACCTTACTAGACTAGGAATCAGAGGCAAGGGTTACAGTACAGTTCAGTTCAGTCCCTCAGTCGTGTCTGACTCTTTGCAACCCCATGGACTGCAGCACACCAAGCTTCCCTGTCCATCACCCACTCCCAGAGCTTGCTCAGACTCATGTCCATCAAGTTGGTGATGCCATCCAAACATCTCATCCTCTGCTATCCCCTTCTCCTGCCTTCAATCTTTCCCAGCACCAGAGTCTTTTCCAATGAGTCAGTTCTTCACATGAGGTGGCCAAAGTATTGGAGCTTCAGCTTCAGCATCAGTCCTTCCAATGAATATTCAGGACTGATTTCCTTTAGGATTGACTCTCAGTCCAAAGGATTCTCAAGAGTCTTTTCCAACATCACAGGCAAGGGTTAAATAATGGAAATAGTAATAGTATTATTTCAGAAACTCAAAGCATCATATCGTTCAATCTTTACATAGCATTTACCCAGTACATAGAAAATGCCCAATGAATGTTAGAAGTTACCATTGGTTAGACTCATCTCCTCTTATCATCACTTTAAACCCAAATTGAAATAATACTACATGGGTTAAATCTAATTACTTCTTAAAAACTTCCAACATGAGTATTTTCTTCCCATATTTAACTTTACCCATTGGCTTCCCTGGTGGCTTAAATGAGAAAGAATCTGCCTTCAATGCAGGAGACCTGGGTTCAATCCCTGAGTCAGGAAGATCCCCTGGAGAAGGGAATGGGTACTAGCCACTCCAGTATTCTTGCCTGGAGAATCCCATGGACAGAGGAGCCTGGCGGGCTACAGATCATGGGGTTGCAAAGAGTCGGACACGACTGAGTGACTGAGTACACATGTACATTGACGGGAAAATCTTCCTTAAGGAGGCTATGCTCAAAATCTACTTATCCCTATTTGTTCCTCAAAAAGTGGCTAATCGTTATCCTCTCAGGAATGGGGTCCATAAATCTAAACAGTATATTTTTGAAGTGAGAAAGCCAGAGTCCTTAACTGTCCTTTTTCTGTATTAAAACTCCAATGAGAGCATTAACTTTGCCCTACTCACTAGGACCCAGTGCTCTGGTTACATGGTACAATGGAAACTACTTTTTGAATATACAAATATTTTTGCTTTTTGTACCTCTTCAAATTCTTTCTAGTTGTAAATACCCATTTTGAGTTAAGAAGTCATAAAACTAGTATTTTAGAGAGGAAGGATCTGAAAACCCTTCATATTATTCCATTTGTATAGAAACCAGAAACCCAAGTCAAAGAGGTAGCTTTCAGGAGTGGGGAATATTTTCTAAAATCCAGTATGGGGGTAATTGTCTCCTCTATTTCATTAATATCCTATTTTCTTTAATCCACTGATCCAAGTTAGGATACGAGGTATTGCAAGTAGTAGATTGCCACTCCTTGATGTCATAAATGATTACATTTGGGAAGGCTCTTTTTTCCCTTAATCTGAAATTGTCTATGTAAATCTCATTCAAATTACCTATTCAAATTCACAAAAAAAAGGTTGAACTTTGATTTTATTGGCTTCTGGATGTCCGTATTTTCCAAAGCTAGTTGTATATCTGCACTTAATATTCAACTCCTCTGCTGGGTGAGTGATAATCCCGGTAGACAGCTCTAGGCATAGGACTGACCAATCAGTGAGCAATCAACTGACATCTGTGGGTATGTCCCACAAGCCATTGTGCACTTGGCAAAAAAAAAAAAAAAAAACAAAACCATGCTGTGTTCTCTAATGTACTTTTAAGAATATCGTATGAAGGAAAAAACTAAAACTGTACTAAAGAATTTCTGCAAAACTTCTGTTGTTTATGTCCCCCAAAGTTTAAGTCAGTTTCACAAGGGCTGGGTTTCTTTTTAAAATGTCATGTTACTTCTAATCATTTTCAAGACCATGTCACCAGTGGGTTGTCCACTCACCCTCACCATCTGCAATCAGAAATATCCAGCTTAAGTCTTATACTGCTACTTTTGCTTTTTAAGTTTTGACAAGTTGTTTAATCACAACTATCCTCAGTTTCCTCATCTGTAAAAGGGGGAAATAATAGTGCCTCACCCATAGGACTTAAAGATTAAACTTTGAAAGGTTACAGGTTAAAGATTAAATAAGATAGTGCCAATAAAGCACTTAGTACAGGGCATAGCATCATTTGCTGCTGTAGTGTTTAGCAATGTTTTATTCTAAAGGGAACTGCATATACACCTGTGCTCAGGTAGGGGTAAACACACCATGCTTTGGGATCACAGAGGAGGTACATCAAGAGTTGAGAGTACAGGGAAAATTCAAAAAAACAGGAATGAAATGAAGTCTGAGCCAGTAGAAGGAAGTCTAATAAATGCCAGGCTATGTGAAGAGAGGGTGAAGGAATTCACATCAAGACTGTTATAGGAAGAGGGAAGATATGCAAAAGCTCAGGGATGAGAGAGCACCCTGGCCCCAGACTTTACCCTGTAGTCCTGCCAGGTTCTCCTCCTGCCCCAGATGCAGCTCTCATTTCCACATCCATTGCATACACAAACATATACACATACACTCTTCCAGAGCCTCCATGGGAAGCATGGAGGATTTCACTGTTTCAAAGGCCAGAGGATAAAACTGAGTGGAGGCTGGTTAGTACACCTCTGAGGTTCATACAGTTTTATGCAACAGGGTGCTTATTAGGTAATAGGCCCAGGCTGTTGAAAGGTTACAAGGGATCTTTAAGGTCTTTGCCCTCAAACTACTTAAAATCCAACTGAGGAAATACAAGTGTACCTCAGAAATATTGCAGGTTTGGTTTCAAATCACTGCAATAAGGTGACTATTGCAATAAAGTAAGTAATATAATAAAGTGAGCTACATGATTTTTTTTCCTTTCCTGGTGCATAAAGAAGTTATATTTATAACCTATATTCTATTAAGTATGCAACAGCATTATATTAAAAACACCTTTATTAAAAATTTTATTGCTAAGATGTGCTAACCATAGTCTGAGTCTTCAGAGAGTAATCTTTTTGCTATTCAAGGGTCTTGCCTTGATCTTGATGTTGACTGCAAGGTGGTGGCTGTGGCAATGTCTTAAAATAAGACAACAATGAAGTTTGCTGGATCAATTGACTTTTTGATGAAAAATTTCTCTGTAGCATGTAATGCTGTTTGACAGTATTCTTTGCTCATCCATAAGATACAACTCCTCAGCCATTAACGTTTTACCATGAGATTTCAGCAATTCAGTTGCCTCTTCAGACCACACTTCTAATCCCAGTTCTCTTGCTATTTTCACATCTGCAGTGACTTTCTTCACTGAAGTCTCGAACACTTCAAAGTCATCTACAAGGGTTGGAATCAACTTCTTTCAAGCTTCTGTAAATGTTGGTATTTTGACTCTTCCATGAATCACAAATATTTGTAATGACATCTAGAGTAGTGAATGCTTTCCAGAAGGTTTTCAATTTATTTTGCCCAGACCCATCAGAAAAATCATTATCTATGGCAGTTATAGCCTTACAAAATATGTTTCTTAAGTAATATGACAAAACTGAAATTACTGTTTGGTCCATGGGCTGCAGAAAGTATGTTATATTAGCAGGCATAACAGCATTAATTTTATACATCTCTATTAGAGCTCTTGGGTGACCAGGTACATTGACAATGAGCAGTCATATTTTGAAAGGAATCTTTTTTTCTAAGTAGTAGATATCAACAGTGGGCTTAAAACATTCAGTAAACCATGTTGTCAAAGATGTGCTGTCATCCAGGCTTTGATGTCCCATTAATAGAGCAGACATAAAGTAGATTTCACATAATTCTTAAGGACTTTAGGATTCTCTGAATGGTAAATAAGTGTTAACTTCAGCTTAAAGTCACCAGTTGCATTAGCCACTAACAAGAGAATCAGCCTGTCCTTTGAAACCAAGCATAGACTTCTTCTCTCTACCTATGAAAGCTCTAGATGGCATTTTCTCCCCCATATAAGCCTGTTTTTATCTGCACTGAAAATCTGTCATTTGATGTAGCCACCTTTATTTGTTATCTTTGCTGGATTTTCTTGATAACTTACTGCAGCTTCTACAATAGCACTTATCGCTTCACTGTGCACCTTTATGTTACAAAGATGGTTTCTTAAAGCTCATGAACCAGTTTCTGCTATAATAGCTTCAAACTTTTCTGCAGCTTCCTCGCCTCTATCAGCCTTCATAAAAGTGAAGAAAGTTAGGGCCTTGCTTCTGGATTAGGCTTTGGCTTAGGGAAATATAGCTGGCTTGATCTTCTATCCAGATCTCTATACAGCAGTAACACTGTTTTGTTTTCTTATCATTCATGTGTTCAGTGGAGTTGCACTTTTCATTTCCTTCGAGAACTTGTCCTTTGCATTCACAACTTGACTAACTGTTTGGTGTAAGAGGTCTAGCTCTTAGCCCATCTTGGATTTTGACTTGCCTTTTTCACTAAGCTTAATAATTTCTAGCTTTTGAGGGATATATGACTCTTCCTTTTACTAGAACACTTAGAGGCTATTGTAAGTTTATTAATTGGCCTAATTTCAGTATTGTTGTATCTCAGGGAATAGGGAGGCACAAGGAAAGGGAGAGAGATGAGCGACCTTCTGGTCGCTCATCGACCTTCTGTTCTGCTAGAACAGTCAGAACACATACAACAGTCATCAATTAGGTTTGCCGTCTTATATGGGCCAGTTCATGGAGCCCCAAAACAAGCACAGTAGTAATAGCAAAGATCACAGATCATGGTAACAAATATAAGAATGAAAAATTCGAGACATTGCAAGAATTACCAAAATGTGATGTGGAGACATGTAGTAAGCAAATGCTTTTTGGCGGGGGAGGGGTGGGGGATGCCAATGAACTGCTCCATGAAGGGTTGCCACAAACCTTCGATTTGTAAAAAATGCAATATCCTTGAAATGTGATAAAGTGAAACACAATAAAATGAGACACGCCTGCAATGGAAGGACAAGTCGGATGTGCTATAATCATAATAGCTTATCGTACTTGGCATATATGATCTCATTTAATCTTCAAAACACCCTATGCACCAGGTTTTTAACCCCATTTCACAAATAAGTGAACTATGCCCACATAGGATGAGTATCCCAGGAGAACTGAAATCAAAACTGGGTCTTGAATGACAAGTCAATTGTTGAGGGAGAAAATAAATGTAAATGGGTGATGACAAGGGCAGAAATGCTATCCAGACTCATCCTAAGAAAGGAAAACATTATATACAAAATGTCCCAAAGAGATAGAACACAAATCCCCAGTACTCAAGCTGAAACTTGTTAAGTACTTACCATAGAATTAGCGCAATCAAAGAGAGTTGAATTCAACAGTATTACTAAATCATCAGTTAAGTCAGTTACATATTATATGCCAAATAGGCTTCAGTGGGTTGTCTTGGCTTAGAAGTCTGGTCATTGTTTATATTTGACCTTGGAATATAACCTCTTATAGATGCAAAGAGCTCCTTAAAAAAAAAAAAAAAGAAAACAAAACAAAAAACCAGCCACTAACGAGGGCAAAACCAATAAAGTTACCAAGCATGTTGGGTGGGAAAGGCTAATATAATCAACCTCTTTAAAGATTGTCTCATTCCTCTAGAATGTAATTCTTATGTGTAGTAGTGAGGTTTAAAATAGTAACGACATCCAGTCAAAGGTTAAAGAGGCTGACTAAGTTTTACATGATCAATCATTTTTTTTTAAGTACTTATAAAATTCACCAGTCCTTCTAGCATTTGTCAATGTCAATGTAATGATGCAGTTTTCTGAGTTTGTCCTTAGTTCTTGAATTAGATAAGAAAACGAAGTATTCTGGAGAAGTAAAAATGCTCTAGGTCAGAGTTTTCATTTTATAAAAATTCTCAGTTGTCCAGATCATGGTTTCTTTAAAAGGGCAGTTTCATTTTCAAGGTTATGAATAGGCGGATCAGTGCTAATTTTCATTGTAAAAATCTATGAACTTAAAAACAGGTTACCATTTAAAATAAATTAGTTTAACTGAACAAGAAAGTGATTTATGGACTAGAAATACATTCATCTTCCCTCTCAGTTAGTTTAGTCTATTTCTACTTATTTTGAGCTGTATATTTATGTATTTTTGGTTGATGTACTTCAAGAATGAAATTTTAAGGATTTGATAATTAATCTTATAATAATCATTTCATAATATATACATATATAAAATCATCATCATTGTTCACCTTAAACTTATACAGCGTTATTTGTCAATTATATCTCAACAGAGCTTGAAAAATAAAACCAGAGGAAAAAACAGAGAAAAATACATATGAAGCATCTGCTTTGCACAAAGATAAAAGTAAATACACAACAGCTGCCATTCACTGAGTCTGTAACATGTGCCAACATTCCTGCAAGGGAGGTATTTATATTTACCCCATTTTTTGAAAGAGGAAAGTGAGACACAAAGGAAATTGACTTTCTTGAGTTCACATAAGGCACAACTAAGATTCAAACCTCTATCTTTCTGACTCCAAACATGCTCCTCTTTCTACTGTGGCATGCTTATTTCCTTCTTCTTCTTCTTCTTTTTTTTTTTTTAATGAAACATTGAGTTTCCTCTTGGAATATCATTTCTTTTCATTTAGAGAAATACAAAAAAATAAGGACAGTTTTCACCCACTTCTAATCCTGCAGATACTTCAAACCTTTGCTTGTTTTCCCTTTTAAGTGTTCCAGCCTTCTGCCCACACTCCCCAGGACAATTTCTTAATATTTTTCAGTCCCACACCCCAGCTTCCTTCTTGAGCTGCCTTGCTCCCTGTCACTTGGGATCCCTGGGACTTTGGGATCAGTTCTTCCTCCTTGCTCTTGTATTTGGCCCTGAAACCAGACTTCTTCCCTTCTGAGTCAATATCCTCACTAAGAACTGGAACCTCAAACCCCTCTCTACAGACTGTAGCCTGAGATTAGCCTCGCCCACTCATTAAACCTACTTCCAATTCTGGAAGATACCAGCCAGGGTCAAAGCTCTCAGTCTCAAGTCTGACTGAGGGAGAAGGAAAGTTTTTATAAGAAAGAATTTAACAGTGATAACCCTATGTAAATCCCTACGAATTGTGGTGAAAAAGCCATTTGCTGGCATTTAGAGACAGAGAGCCTAATTTCAAGGAGAAAAAACACTCAAACTCACTTTTAAAAGATTTTGGAGATGGACAGAGATAAATTAGAAATTAATTTCTTACTTAGAATTGAAGGCAAAGATCTCTCAGTTAAGAAAGGAAATCCTAGTGCACGCACTTGGTATCATATCCAAGGTTCTAAAACCTGAGCAACAGAGAGTCTTGAAAGAGACAAAAACAAATTTGAAGTATCAACTTCTCAGGTAAGCCAGATTTTGCTTGGTTTTACAGCACCCTTGCCTGCTCCTAAGGGTTTGTCAACTAAATAAACAAATAATGTTGTCTTCTTTCACTTATTCAGAGTCACAGCTGGCTCCTCTTACCCTGGCAATGATGATTGTACTTATAATACTGATTTTAGAGAATACTTTTTACTTTTTAAAAATGTGTCCAGATATCTTTTCTCCCCTCTTTCAAAACTCTCCCCCAAATTTAATCTCTCCAGCATACCTTGTCCAATTAATCCGACTCTACATCTGGCTTAGGACTTGGGTTTGGTAGTTCTCCTACAGAGAGCTGGGCTTACTCACATAAATTGCATCTAAGCTCTCAGGCACTCAGTTCGCACATTAACACTTTCTATGTGCTAGGCCCTGTGCTAAATGCTTTAAAGTATTTCATTCAATCCTCACAAAACCTACAAAGTAGACATATGTTCCACAAGGGTGAAAAAAAACAAGTCAGAGACATGATAGAGAATTTATGTAGGGTCACACAGCAGCTATGTGGCAAATCTCAACTCAGACTACCCATATCCCGAGCCAGACAGCTCATTACTGAGGCTCTGCACTGGACACTGTTGACTGGCTCCCAGAAACCTTTCCCAAACCATTCTCTCTTGCCTATTGCACACAGATGTTAGGAAAGCCAAACTTATTCTTTCCCATTCTGTTAAGTAGGCATGTTCATTCATGCAGTTCTTGGGCAACAAGATATAAAGGAAAGTCTAACAAAAACTTCTAGAAGTGTTTTCCTCCCAGATTAAAAGAAAGCCATCTTTTTCTTTACTTTCCTTTGTATTTTTAAAATTTATTTATTTCTAATTGGAGGATAATTACAATATTATCCTTTACAATATTGTGTGGTTTCTGCCACACATCAGCATGAGTCAGCCACAGATATACAAATGTCCCCTCCCTCTTGACACTCCATCCCACCTCCTACCCCATTCCGCTCCTCTAGGTTATCACAGAGCACCAGTTTGAGCTCCTTGCATCATATAGCAAATTCCCAGTGGCTATCTATTTTACATATGATAATACATATGTTTCTATGCTACTCTCTCAACTCATCCCACCCTTTCCTTCCCCTACTGTGTCTATAAGTCTATTCTCTATGTCTGTTTCTCCACCGCTGCCCTGCAAATAGATTCATTAGTATCATCTTTCTAGATTTCATATATATGCATTAATATATGATATTTCTTTTCTCTTTCTGACTTACTTCACTCTGTATAATAGGCTCTAGTTTCATCCACATCATTAGAACTGAAAAAGTCATTTTTTTAATCCATGTTTTTCCTTTCAGTTTGGGATGGTTTTATAAAGCTATTGTACATGGATCTAGGATGGTTATCTTGGTACCATAAGGAAAAGACCAAAAAATTTTAAAATAAGGACCTTGATATCATAAAATAGAATCACTTACCCCCAACTACTTTTGAAATAAACAGTAAGTGTTGTTATAATTTTAAGTGAAAGTGTTAGTTGTTCAGTTGTGTCCAACTCTTTGTGACCCCATGGACTACAGCCCTCCAGGCTCCTCTGTCCATGGAATTCTCCATGCAAGAATACTGGAGTGGGTAGCCATTCCCTTCTCCAGGGTATTTTCCTGACCCAGGGATCCAACCCAGGTCTCCTGCTTTGCAGGCAGATTCTTTACCATCTGAGCCACCAGGGAAGCCCATTTGGCCTTCTGTTACTTGTCAATGAAAATATTCCTGTCTGATACCTACTAATCATCCTGCTGCCCAAGGATGGCAAAATTTAAGGAAGGTCAGTGACTTTTAAATCTTTTTAAAAAATAAAATGTACTATTCTGGTCTTTTCTAGAACTCAAATGACTTTCCGGAAATAAATATGTGCTGAATATGATAATATAGTAAGTAAGCACTCAGCAAATACTAATTGAATTGATGAGCAAATGTACTCTTGGAATTTACCATAAATGGTCACTAAAACAGGTGACATATGTCAGCAATTCCTGAGCTAACTCCTAGGGATATTGGACAAACACAAGATATAGAGAGGTGTGGTTTATACCCTCAAAGAGTTTTCAATTTAGTTAGAAGTAGGAAGACAACTGGAACACTATGAGGGCAGTGCCCATATGGTACTTTAAAACAGTAGAGTCTTAGAAACAGCTTTTGTAAAAAGAGAGCTTTGATGGTATCATTTAAAAATAGGAATATTCCACAGAAAAATGAAGAAGAAAGAAAATGACCTAAATGATTATTTATGGATGGGAGGATTTCAAGCAATTTTCATTTCCCTCTTTGAATTTTTCCACATAGAAAAACTTCAAAATATAGATAAGAGGGAAAATAAAAATCTATTGTGTCACTAGTACCAAGAGATTTGAGATCCTTTCTAAGTCTATTATTCTAATTTACAGCAGATTAGTTTTATTTGAATCTAAGCAACAGAAACAATATTATTGTAAATATCTTGGAGCAAGCTATGAAGAGAGACAACTTCTTAAAATGAGAGCCACATAATATTCACAAATATGAAATATTATCATCCATGTTATATAGAGAATGCCAAATTAACTGCTACTATAAAACATTATGATTCAATTCAATTTAAAATCCTTAGCTTTTAATGCTATTTCGTAACTACTATGTGCAATTTATATTGTCTGTTTAGTTCCCTGCTGTGTCTTCTCTTGTTTCAATATTTTGCCCTAAGAATTTTCATTAATTTATAAATATTTATTACTATTATAAGAAAATAATAACCTTCATAGAGAAATGGATCACCAGCTTCAAATGTTCAATTTTCTATCCCAAGTAGTGTCAGACACTGAGAGGTGGGGAGTAATTTGATTACTAATCAAACTTAACAAAAGAAAAGCTCAACACTTACTAGTAGAGATCATTGACTTATTGCCTTAATTATTTCTCTTCACTTAGTCCTTTAATCATATTTTCTGTTTGCTTTCATTTTTATCTCCCTTTTGAATTTCTGGCTTGCAGTCTCCACTCCCTATGACCCTCATATTGTTAAATCACTTATTTTCAGTGATCCTACATGTGTCATAAAACCATCTTCAGCTTTAGAAGGACCAAGTTGGAAAAAAATAGCATCAGGAGTTGCAAACAGGTAGTATCATTGTGCTGCTGCTGCTGCTGCTGCTGCTGCTGCTAAGTCGCTTCAGTCGTGTTCGACTCTGTGCGACCCCATAGACGGCAGCCCATGAGGCTCCCCCGTCCCTGGGATTCTCCAGGCAAGAACACTGGAGTGGGTTGCCATTTCCTTCTCCAATGCATGAAAGGGAAAAGTGAAAGTGAAGTCACTCAGTCATGTCCGACTCTTGTTTAAACAGAAATGTACTGTCTCATAGTTCTAGAGGCTGGAAGTCCAACATCAAGTTGTCAACAGGGTTGATTTCTTCTGTGGGCCATGAGGGAAAGATAAGCCCCAGCCTTTCTCTTGGGCCTACAGATGGCCATCTTCTCCCAATACCTTCTCATGGTCTTCTCTCTGTATGTACATGTCTGTGTTCTAATCTTCTCTTCTTATAGGGACAACAGTCATACTCGATTGAGGCCCACACCATTGGCCTCATTTCAGCTTAATTAACTCTTTAAAGACTTCCCTGATGACTCAGATGATAAAGCATCTGTGTACAATGCAGGAGACCTGGGTTCGATCCCTGGGTCAGGAAGATTCCCTGGAGAAGGAAATGGCAACCCACTCCAGTCCTCTTGCCTGGAAAATCCCATGGATGGAGGAGCTCGGTGCAGGCTACTGTCCATGGGGTCGCAAAGAGTAAGGCACGACTGAGCGACTTCACGTTCATTTGCAAATATAGTTATAGCTGAAGTATTGGGTGTTAGGCTTCAACAAAAAAATTTGTAAGGAGGGGAGAAACAAAATTTAGCTCCAAACACAGCTATAACCAGAAAGATGATCGATTTAAGTAGGTAACATGGACTTAGACAAAGGTACCAAAGAACATGCTTCCTGGGTTCAAAGAAATGCAAGCTACTGCACTTTGACTCTGAATTATCTGTGCTGACAAACGGAAAAGATCATTGATGATCCATCAAAACAGGAAACAGGTACCTCCTGGATCCCACCACATCTGTGCAGGGAATTGGGATGGATGACAAGAGGATAATGAAGCTCTCCAAAGACAGTCCCCAGAGAACAGGGCACAAGAAGAAACTGCACCTCATGGTAATCTGCCCATAGGCAAAAGAGTTTACCACACAAAAGGGGCAGGAGACAAGAAGAGGAATAGTGACAGGGGTCCCACCAGACAATGAGAAATTATTTAAAAATCCAAATCCATACACCTACACTTGAAATGTTCTTCACTTGTTAAGTACATTTCTTGTGGCTTACTATAAAAACAATTTGACAACAATTCTCAGAAAACCTTTAATCTTAATATTGACCAAAATCTCTCTAAAGCATGATTTTTCAAGCTGTAGCTACTGAACTTGTCACATCTTTTCCTCTTTTCTCTGGAAAGACATTAATCCAGAAAGGCAAGCTCCCAGGTGGATAAGTTTAATTCAAATATATTTTCTGCTACAACAAGGCACAGCAAAGGTCTTGTCAATGAAGGATGTGTTCCCTTACTGGGAGCCCTACAAACAGAGTGATTTGGTGCCTCTGGGTAGTGAAAGAACCAAATGGCTTCTTCTGGGCTAGAAACAAAGGTATAATGCAGTATTACATTTGGGCTGGGGCTTCCCTGATGGTCCAGATGATGAAGAATCTGCCTGCAACGCAGGAGATTTGGGTTTGATCCCTAGGTTGGGAAGATCCCCTGGAGAAGAGAATGGCTACCCACTCTGGCATTCTTGCCTGGAGAATTCCACAGACAGAGGAGCCATGGGATCGCAAAGAGTTGGACACAGCTGAGCAAATAACACACACACACACACACACACACACACACACACACACACATGCACACACACACATTTGGGTTGAATTCTTAGCCAACACAAGATACAAATGAACTATGAAGTAAAAATTATCATTGAAATTTTAATTCATAAAGTATAATAATGGTTTTATGCATACCATACTATTCAGTAATTATTTATATGCTTGAACCATAGGAGCTAGGGCAAAACAATGAACTAAGGAAAAAGTCAAAATGCAGTGTCCAACACAAAGAATCTACTTTTGAGGGCACTAACGAAGTCCTGTTCAATGCAGTCAGTGAGACAGGCTGGGATTGGGGAGCCCTTGTTGCGGTGCTGCCGTGCTTGCACCTGAACACATCTCTCCTCCAGCAACAAAATACAAAAGAAACTATATGGGATGAAAAATAACTACATGCCTGTGGCAGCTGGGTCAAATTCTGGACAAAAATATACAAAAAGACCAAAAACCCAACTGCTGCTTTGAAGGGACCAGAGCCACACTGGGGTACTGCACATGCCCCCTGCACACAACAGTACCTAAGGGGTGGGCAAACTATCAAGCCACCCCTCTGACCCAACCCCTAGATAAACCCCTACTTTCACCCCATATAAGGAACAAGCTCGCCCCCAGCTCAGGGAGTCAGTAAGCAAGGGAAACTGTAAGAATACTGGGTTGGGTTGCCATGCCCTCCTCCAGGAGATCTTCTCCACCCAGGAATCAAACCCGTATCTCTCATATTTCCCGCATCGGCAGGCAGGTTCTTTACCACTAGCACCACCTCAGAAATCCGCATTTATATTTATCTTACTTTTATTGAAAACATAAATTTTTGTACTGTTAGAGGTTTTTCTCTGAATGCCTCAACTGATTCTCCTCTTTCCTCATCCTCTTTAAAAATATAAATCATATCCATAATGTATCTTTGGGATTTAAGTTTAGAGAAAAGTGACAAAAGACACTTGCAAACCAGTATGAATGCAGAAACTTAGCTTTTTTTTCTCTTTTTCACAAATTTTCAGTTCAATTCAGTCACTCAGTTGTCTCCAACTCTTTGTGACCCAATGAATTGCAGCATGCCAGGCCTCCCTGTCCATCACCAACTCTCAGAGTTTACCCAAATTCAGGTGCATCAAGTCAGTGATGCCATCCAGCCATCTCATCCTCTGTTGTCCCCTTCTCCTCCTGCCCCCAATCCCTCCCAGCCTCAGAGTCTTTTCCAATGAGTCAACTCTTGGCATGAGGTAGCCAAAGTACTCCAGTTTCAGCCTCAGCATCAGTCCTTCCAACAAACACCAAAGCCTGATCTCCTTTAGAATGGACTGGTTGGATCTCCTTGCAGTCCAAGGGACTCTCAAGAATCTTCTCCAACACCACAGTTCAAAAGCATCAATTTTTCGGCACTCAGCTTTCTTCACAGTCCAACTCTCACATCCATACATGACCACTGGAAAAAACATAGCCTTGACTAGATGGACCGTTGTTGGCAAAGTAATGTCTCTGCTTTTTAATATGCTAACTTTCCTTCCAAGGAGTAAGTGTCTTTTAATTTCATGGCTGCAGTCACCATCTGCAGTGATTTTTGGAGCTCCAAAAATAAAGTCTGACACTGTTTCCACTGTTTCCCTATCTATTTCCCATGAAGTGAAGGGACTGGATGCCATGATATTCGTTTTCTGAATGTTGAGCTTTAAGCCAACTTTTTCACTCTCCTCTGTCACTTTCATCAAGAGGCTTTTAGTTCCTCTTCACTTTCTGCCACAAAGGTAGTGTCATTTGCATATCTGATGTTATTGATATTTCTCCTGGCAATCTTGATTCCAGCTTGTGCTTCATCCAGACCAGCATTTCTCATGATGTACTCTGCATATAAGTTAAATAAGCTGGGTGACAATATACAGCCTTGATGTATTCCTTTTCCTATTTGGAACCAGTCTATTGTCCTATTGTCCCATGTCCAGTTCTAACTGTTGCTTCCTAACTTGCATATAGGTTTCTCAAGAGGCAGGTCAGGTGGTCTGGTATTCCCTTCTCTTCCAGAATTTTCCACAGTTTATTGTGATCCACAGAGTCAAAGGCTTTAGCATAGTCAATAAAGCAGAATAGATGTTTTTCTGGAACTCTCTTGCTTTTTTGATGATCCAGGGAATGTTGCCAATTTGATCTCTGATTCCTAACCCCACCTAACTGGACAGTTTATTTTAAATTGACAGACATTTATGGAATCATTCCAAAGAATATATGATTTTCAACTATTTGTATGGGGAACTGAGTAAGCCACAGAGGAAAAGATCCAAAGATTCAGTGTGCATACTACTTCTTTTGTTTTGTACCAAAATCAGCAACTAAAGCTTAAGGATTTTTTCAGTACTAAATTCTAGAATCTGAAGTTTTCATTGAAACTGATATCTGTGGAAACCAAAAGTCCTGAAAATACATAAGCATCCCAGGTTAGGATTATTTGAGGTTGATTTTAGAATTGCACAATGAGTCAGTTGAACACTGAAAATGTTTTATTTTCTTGTGTCCCCAAAAATATTTTCATAGTTATTAATAACCAAAATAAATTGGGGGAAGTCTCTACTTCTAACAGCTAAGAGATGCCAATCTTCAATAGGGAATGAGAGGAATAAGTGTGGATTGCTACACAGCAGCCTGCATTTGACAGCACCCTGTGTGCTAAACCAGAAGTTTGTAAACTGGGATATGCACGCCCATGGGATTTCCTAGGGGAACCCAGGCAAGGATTGTTTGAAGGGAATCAGTCTCTAGACCCTTTAAGTTTCCTCCGTATACTCTCCTAATACTGGTCTGCCTAAAAAATGCACTCCAAGCCACATTGAGCCACCTCCCTCCTTTCCGTTTTGTAATCAACTTTCCACTTTCACAAAAGAAATGCATCAGTCTCACCATATGATGTCTTCTTAGGGTGTACTGAACTTAGAAAAACATTTGTGAGACAAAGGGACAATTTGAAGTATTATGTAGGTGTTGATATAATAAATGGCTTTGACGAGGCAACAAATATGATTACAAGTAGTTTCCAAGGTTTGCTTCCAGCACAGCTGAAGGGACCTAATTGAGCTGTAATTTGACAGATAATTGAAAAAAGGGGTAATAGATCACTATGTGATGTTTGTCATATATCTCTAAAAACTTCAAAGAACTGAGTGATTTGTATAGCAAATAGGGCTTCGAAGGTGGTGCTAGTGGTAAAGAACCCTCCCTGCCAATGCAGGAGACATAAGAGACATGGGGTTTGATCCCTGGGTCGGGAAGATTCCCTGGAGGAGGGCATGGCAACCAGCTCCAGTATTCTTGTTGGAGAATCCCCATAGACAGAGGAGCCTGGTGGGCTATAGTCCACAGTGTTTCAAAGAGTCGAACACGACTGAAACAACTTAGCATGCAGGCACGCAGGCATAAAACAAATAACAAATCCCTTTCCATTCCCATCTAGTTATGTGAACAGTTTTGTTAAGCAAAGGGATAAGAGATGACATCTCTTCTATAAAAAAATAAGAGAACAAACTCTGTAACAAAATGATCAGAGAGGAAGCCAAGACAAATGAGCGTGTTCAGTTCACCTCCTTTAACCAGAAACAGTTTACTCCATGAAGTCATGTTAATATTGAATATGAAGGTAAATAGAAACTACCCAATTTGAAATCAAATATTTAATTACTTCAAGTCTGAAATTCTATGCCACAGATAATTTTGGTGGCAGGAGCTGCGAGCAACAAAGAGACTAGAATGTTACTACAAAGTACTACGCTCGCTAGGAAGGCAAAGATACTGTTCAATTCAGTTCAGTTCAGTCGCTCAGTCGTGTCCGACTCTTTGCGACCCCATGAATCGCAGCATGCCAGGCTTCCCTGTCCATCACCATCTCTCAGAGTTCACTCAGACTTACGTCCATCGAGCCCGTGATGCCATCCAGCCATCTCATCCTCGGTCGTCCCCTTCTCCTCCTGCCCCCAATCCCTCCCAGCATCAGAGTCTTTTCCAGTGAGTCAACGCTTCGCATGAGATGACCAAAGTACTGGAGCTTCAGCTTTAGCATCATTCCTTCCAAAGAAATCCCAGGGCTGATCTCCTTCAGAATGGACTGGTTGGATCTCCTTGCAGTCAGAGGGACTCTCAAGAGTCTTCTCCAACACCACAGTTCAAGGGCATCAATTCTTCGGCGCTCAGCCTTCTTCATAGTCCAACTCTCACGTCCATACATGACCACAAGAAAAACCATAGCCTTGACTAGACGGACCTTCATCAGCAAAGTAATGTCTCTGCTTTTGAATATACTATCTAGGTTGGTCATAACTTTTTCCAAGGAGTAAGGGTCTTTTAATTTCATGGCTGCAGTCACCATCTGCAGTGATTTGGGAGCCCAAAAAAATAAAGTCTGACACTGTTTCCACTGTTTCTCCATCTATTTCCCATGAAGTGATGGGTCGGATGCCATGATCTTTGTTTTCTAAATGTTGAGCTTTAAACCAACTTTTTCGCTTTCCTCTTTCACTTTCATCAAGAGACTCTTTAGTTAGCCACTTTCAAATTTAAAATGCAGTATTATTAACTATTGTCACCATGACATACATCACATCAATATGACTTATTTACTCCATAGCTGGAGGTTTGTACCTTTGACCACCTTCCCCCATTCTCCAAGTGCTCCCCCACCCCCGACCCCTGGCCACCACCAATCTATTCTCTGTATCTATGAGTTCATGTTGTTGTTGTTGTGGTTGTTTAGATTCCACAAATACGTGAGATCATTTGGTATCTATGGTGATAATTTCACAAAGTAGACAAATATCAAATCATTATGTTGTACACTTGCAACTAATATAAGGTTGTATGCTAATTATATATCATTTTTAAAAAATAGAACAAGAAATACCATGCTGGATTGATAAAAAGAAGGCAGAGACAAAATGCAATGGATATTCCACATGTAAATGACATATTGGTTTATAATCTTTGTCACTTTTGGATATACATATACACTGTACACTATCTAAAAATTGATAATTTTACCTATAGCACTTTGTACTCTGCCTTTGATGAAATAGAACTGAGTGATTTCAGAGTACTAAGGATACGATCATTCTTTCTAAATCACAGTTCAGCATCTTCTGTTACTATAGAAACATATCTTTACATTAAAAGGTATAAATTAATAAGTTTAAACCAAAAAGAAGTTTCAAAACCTTGGAATAATCTTTCCAAACATACATCTTCTGCATTTTTATTTTCTCATAAACTATAATGCTTCCCATTCTTCCAGTTCCTCAAAGCAAATTTACAGATGAGTGTGACTATCTCTACTCAGAGCCAAGCTTATCTTTCACACGGAGCCAACTGCACATGGATTCAGTGATGATCCTTTGAAGGAGAGAGAAGAGCCATATCATTTTATCCTCATGCGTGACTGAGGGGTATAAAATCCCCATTCCTCCTCCAGGACTAGAGCATAACCCACAAACACCCACACAAACAAATAGCAACTCAGGATGAAATTGAACAAACTAGAGGGACTATCAATTGAAATTTTCCACCCTAAAACAATTTCATTAGAGACGGCATTGCCAGAAACGGTATGTTATAGTTGACTTCCTCCAAATTACAATGCAGCTCCAGAAACAAAGTCTCTATTATAATCTTTGGCAGAAGTTTTTAAGACCATTTTTATTTACTCCAAACTCTATTGGAACAAAGTCAGCACCAGGCCCTTTGCAATTTTTACGTCAAGTGTTTCCTGCTGTAATTAAGGAAGCAGTGGAACTCAAAGCAAGCACTAAGAGAAAGCATCTTATTGACTGGTGGAATTTTAGGAATTTTAAATTTCTGTTTTGCCGTACAACTGCATTTTATTACCACTTTAAATCTTAAAATGTAATAAATACAAATTGCTTCAGTAATGATCGAAAACTTTCTCAGCTTTAATGAAAGCTTTTATTTGCTACTGGAACTTTTATTCTTTCCAAATGGTAGCACAGACAAGAAAAATAATGACTACTTCTATTGAGGGAAAACTTTAGCAATTTGAATAATTTTATTCCTGGGTGACTTTTAAGGCATTTGGCGTTGTTATGTTTATTGTTTTCATTTATTTTTGAAGTAAAAACAAAAAATATATACATATAGACACTATCACAATATTATTTTCTAATTCTATATCAAAATACTGATAGCTATGTACCACTATCACCTGTCAGAGGTTGGTCTGATCTGATTGAGAATTTTCATGTATTTAGGGCTCCCTCACATCTCAGCTCTTGACCATGAGAGGCAGATAGTGTAAAGGATAGTCACACAGGCTCTGCAGCTGGACTCCTTGGCTTTTTACTAGAGCCCTGATCCCTCCTACCTGTGAAATCTCTGAAAACTTCTCAGTCCTCAGTTTTCTTATGTGTGAAAAAAAAGAGTGACTACAATCTGCCTCGTGAAGTGAGTGAGAAGATTAATGAGGTACTTCCTGTAAAACAGTAGACTAGAGGCTGGCACATGGTAAGCACTTAATAAATATTTAGCTCTTATATGGTTTCATTTGGTGAATCCATCCACCTCTAGATTGGATGCACTGTCAGATGATATCATTCATTCCACAAACATCTGTTGAGCACTACTTTATACAGGAATAAGCAAAGTGGGCACAAAGATGAATGAGACACAATGTCTACAACTTTAGTGCACGATTATTATTGCATCTTGCTATCTTTCTTGCAGAGTACCATGAAGCACACTCTTTCACTAGATCACACATTTTCCTATTTTTCCCATGTGCTTGGAACTAATCGAGCTTCAGAAAAATTTCACTTCAGTTTCTGAAATCTTAATCATGCACAATTTAGTCAGCAGCTACAGGTTTTTCCACATTTGAAAATAGATGATTAAATGGTCTAATCAGATTCTGACTTAGCCAAAAACTTGAAAAACATAGGAAGACAACCATGACTAACACATTCATTTTCCTGAATGTGGACACTACAAAAAGCAGCTGCAGAAAATAGTGCTATTTACATCCCACTGACCCACAGCAACTAAAACTGCACAGAAGTTCAGCATCAAACCCTTCAAGTACCTAAGTCTTAGTCGCTCAGTCATGTCTGACTCTTTTCAACCCCATGCACTGCAGCCTGCCAGGTTCCTCTGTCCATTGATTCTTCAGTATTCTTCACAATACTGAAATGGGTTGCCATGCCCTCATCCAGGGATCTTCCAGATGCAGGGATCGAGCTCTGGTCTCCAGCATTGCAGGCAGATTCTTTACCATCTGAGCGACCAGAGGATCCCCTCAAGTACCTAAACTAAACTCAATTTAAGATAAAATAGGAAACTTACTTAGGCATAGTTTCATCACTTTCCAAAAAGTTCTGAAACTGACTTCCAACAGGGCACCTTATAGGCCTTTAGCCAACAGGGCACCTTATAGGCCTTTAGCTTTTTCAAACAATTTCATTTACATCTTGTGTTCAGAGAATTCATTAAAAAGCAAAATCTTTAAGTCTGACTATAAATACTGAACCCAGAGACTAATGTGGTATTTCAGACATCACAAACTCCAAATGATCTTAAATATGTTGTCCTCTGCTAATTTGCTGCTCTTGAAAATGTGCAATAAATTCAATTAAAAAGGAAAGCATCTTCAAATTAGTTGCAAGATCATCTGCTTACTAGATGTATCATAAAAAAAAAAACCCCATCTAATATGCATTGCATTGTTTAATTCAAAAGGAAACTGGATACTCTCTCTTCCAATGAAAGGACCAAGATCCACTGGGGGTTGGTTTTATTTTTTTCTTTTCAATAGCCAGTAATGACTGTGTTAACTTTCTAAAACAGACTGAATAATTGCCAAAATATGTCTTCCAAGGAGTCACCCTGCCCAGCACAACAGGGAGATCATGTGTAAACACATAGGTACCCTTCTTCCTTCTTCCTCCTTGCCTTCCTGCATCACACCACCTCCCTGGTCACAATATATTTTTAAAAACCCCTATGATCCTTTTGAGATGGGGCAGATAAAAATCCTGAAATATGGAGTACCCTCACAGGAAACCTCCCTCAATGAGTGTTAAATCAACGCACAACTCGTTTAAATGCAAGACGCCACAGTGAGAATTTATCTCTAAGCCTTGATTCTCCAAACGAATGCGCATGTTTTGACCTTTGCTTTTGTGTTTAAACACGTATGTTCCACCACGCAGGATCCTCTTGGTCTCAGCTAATGTCCCTGCTTAATGTATGCATTTTTCACATCCATTTTTAAATCCTTCCTGAGTGAACATTTCCAAAGGGGGCAAACGTCATGGAAAGAAGTGAGGGAGGGGAGAGGGGAGATACGAAGCCTGGGATGTCTGCCATCCTCGCTGCGACCCAGAATCCGTATTCTTTTCCTCCTCTCCTCAGCCCCCCTCCCCCGGCTCGCCCCTTCCCTCAGCAGCAGGAGGAACGGGCGGAGGGGCCGCTGGCTGCAGCCGCCACCTGCCGCAGCGTGGAAAAGCTCCAGTTGTCACTTACCCAGCAGGGTGAGAATGGCTCATTTTTGCAGGATCCCTTTTGGACCCGAGGCTGGCACGGAGGGTGCGTTCGGGGGAACCTGTGCACGCCGGGGGCCGCGACAGTTGCCTTTGCCGGTGGTTCCGCACTGCGGTCACCAGTGCGCGGGGCACTGGGGCTGGGCCGCCGCCCCTGGGCGCCCGGGCTGCACGCAGCCTCCCAGGCCCCCACCCGCCCGCGGTATCCACGTCCTCCGGTTGCTAAGGAGGGAAGGAAGGCAAGCAGGATTTAGAGAAGCCCAAGCGCTGCTGGAGCCGAGCCCAGGGAAGCTAGAAGTGAAGCCCAGCTTCCAGCGCTTTTACTGGGCCCAGATGTGAGAGGACACCCAGGCCCCTGCGCTGTAGCTCTAGGGCTCTCGTTCCCTAGGCACCTGCGATCTGAACACACACACCCACTACGTGGGCAGGTTCCCCTAGGCACCTGCGACATGAAAACAAACACACACACACACACACACACACACACACACACACACGCCCTGCTTAGGCTGGTGTGCTTTCTGCTAGGCCCTGGGAAGGGAGGGTTCGTTCATTAAGAGCAGGGAGCAGCTACTGTGTTGATATCTTGGTTTCCAATTGTAAAACAGACCCTAGATTGCAAGTTCCAGGCAAAGAAAGAAGCTCTGGCTTTTGATTTTGTTTCTGCAACTTCCAATGATTGCTGTTCCTAGATTTCCTCCTTGGAAAACCCCCAACCTTGCTCCTAGCTGAGGTCACCATTTCTGGCAGACAGGGCTGAGGGTTCGGATATTCAGAAAGTGGGAAAGATGCTGTTCTTTAGTGAAGCATGTTGGCACCTGGAACTTGTATTTGAATCTAGTAGGGAAAATGCAAGTTTTAGACAAAGAAGCCTGCGTTTATTCAAGTGGGCCTGGTGTGGAGGAAGTTGAAAGCCCAGGATTCAGATGAGCTATTCCTAGTCCTGTTTTTGCTTTGTCAGGTTCTACGCTGGGTAATTTGACCTCCGGCTTCAGGTTTGCCTTGTATAAGTCACGGTTGGACACATTCAAGGTAACTGAGTTCTCCATGGATCTCAGTTCTAGCTCAGCCACACTTACCAGTGTGAAGAGCATCACCTCATTAATGGCATTCTGCTTTCCCACGCGTCCTAAAGGCCCAACAAGAACGTCAGAGTCCAGTCTCCTTCACATGACATTTAAGCCCCTTTATCATCTGTCCCCAGCATCCTTTGTCAACCATATTATGACCACTTTCTCTGCCTCTGCTACCCTAAACTCTAGCAAGACCAAATTTTCACTTTCCCTCTCATAGGAACATGCTTCTACCCTGACAACTTGACAAACTTCTATTCATCCTTCAACTCTTACCTCAAATCTTGTCTTCTTTGACATCCCCAGGTGAGTTGATGACTCCTGCCTCTGGGGGTCCCACTCTGCCTGGACATATCTGTTTCACACTTACTTACTGATCGATGGCTGCCTTCCCTACTTGAACCTGAGCTTCTCTAATTCATGGTGTCTATCTATTTTATTTTTCAGTAGTCTCAGAGGCAAACAGCCGTGTAACAATTTTTGGAGTATAAATGAAGGAAACAAGAAAAATATCTTCAAAGTGGTAACATTTTTACTGAGTACTTACTAAATGCTCTCCTTGGTCTTTTATTGAGCACTTACTAACTGTTCATTATCTGACTTAATCCTTACCTCTATTCTCTAAAGTTGGTTTTTTTCCTCCATTTTATAAGACACAGAGAAGTTGGTTTTTGTGTGTGTTTTTTTTTTTGCCTGAAGTGTATAATAGTTTCTAAGTAGAAAAACCAGGATTCAAATACAACTCTGATTCCAAAACCTGTGTTTTTAACAATTGCAGATTCCTTTCCCCATGACTCCTGTGCATTGCTGTAGAAGGCAAATTTTCTATACTATCAGAGTTTTCTGACCTGAAAGACCAAGAGTCATCTCTGTAGAGATACAATAGCATTCTAACTCAATAGCTTAGGTCCTGAGACAGATGACTCCAAGCTGCTTTGGGGAACAGATGGCTAGAGCAGCTAGAGAGAGGCCAAGGTTGTCAAAGAAGAAATATGTGATTTGAAGTGGCATTTTATGTTTAAACGAGGAAGCCTTATAGATAGATACCTAATCACTGCACAGCCATAAATGGCACTTGAACCCACCCTCCCCCATAAGCTTACGCCTATTGATTGTTGTTTCCCTGGGATAATGTCCTTAAAGTTCACTGTAAGTAGATTTCACCTGGATAAAAACTGGGAGGGAGAGAGAAGAGACTACAGAGAGACTTCATCATTTTCCTAAGTGCTACCAACCCCTAAGGATGGTGTAAATAAAATAATATTATGTAAGTACTAGTTGTTACATATTAATTCATTTGTGCAAATAGAAAGTGGTATTCTCTCACTGGTGGAATGAGAAAGAAAATTAAGATCCACTATTTAGATACTCAGGGTTTTATAGGAAAGACTATCTGGCATGCAGCAGACAGTGGGGTACCCTGAGCAGCATGTAATAATTCATAAACGGGGTTTGAGTTCACTACCCTGCAAGCTGCACAATTTCATATCCCTGATGAAAACTGCAAGGAAGCTACTAATTTTCACTTCAGAAAATGCTCACTGTGAGAATGCATTGGGAATTTAGCCAGAAGGAATTTTTATGTTAATTTCTAGTATGGAGATGGGAAAAAGGAAAAGAGAGAGAGAGGAAAAAAAAAAAAAGTAAATTAAACTGTTTCAGAGACCAAATAGTCTCTAGAGTCATTTTCATTTTCTCACAGGGAAAGAAGTCCCCAGATGTCCCTGGTAGTATCATAAATACAAAGAGACTTCTGTTTTGTACAAACACCTGTGGAATTGTGCTTTGGGGACAAGAGGTTGATAGAATCAGGAGAGAAGAACACAAGAATTATTCCTAGAATGATGACTGGACCTCTGCTTTGGTTGAATACTAGCTGAACCTGGAAATCACAGATCTAAACCATGAGTGACCATCTCCTAGGACAGGGGTGGGAAATCCATGGCTCAAGGGTCAAATCTTTGCTGCTGCCTGGTTTTTTACATTCCACAAGTGTAGAATGGTTGCTACATTTGTAAATTGTTTGAAAAAGTCAAAAGAAAAATAATGTCATAGGATATATGAACATTACATGAAATTCACACTTCAGTATCCATAAGTAAAGTTTTGTTGGAACAGAGACACACATTTGTTTATAAATCACCTATGGCTGCTTTGGTGTTACAAAGGCAGAATTGAGTAGCTGTCACAGTGACCTTATGGCTCCCAAACTCTAGATTATTTTCTATCTAGTCCTTTACAGGAAAAGTTTGTCCACCCCTGGCTTAGATTGTCACTGTAGTCAGGGAGGTAATTTACCCTCCTGGATTTTGAGAACAGATACCACGTCTTTTATCTTTTATCCTCAGTACCTACCACAGTGCTTCTCACAAAGTATACTCAACAAGCAAATGATGGAAAGCATAAACAGATGAGGAATAAATTTTCCCAAGGGTTTATTTTCTCCCACAGATAAAGATAACTCATCAGGATTTTCTCCTCCAGGTGTAACAGACATGCATGATGAGCTGATGTGACCCTCTTTTAGCAGAACTATATATAACTCCACTTTATTTTCTTGGGCTCCAGAATCACTTCAGACGGTGAAATTAAAAGACAGTTGATTCTTGGAAGAAAAGCTATAACCAACCTAGACAGCATATTAAAAAGCAGAGACATTACTTTGCCGACAAAAGTCCATATAGGCAAAACAACGGTTTTCCAGTAGTCATGTATGGATGTGAGAGTTGGACCATAAAGAAACCTGAGCACCAAAGAACTGATGCTTTTGAACTGTGGTGTTGGAGAAGACTCTTGAAATCTGAATCCTGGGAGCAAACATTATGCTTGAAATGTATGAGTGTAATTAGCTTCCTACTTAATACATATTTTATTTTTAAAAATCAATATTTTTATGAAATATACACATAGAACCATGCACAAAACTATGTGTGGTTTTGTGCACAGTCACATCCCAAAGGGTGTTAATCCTAAAGGAAATCAGTCCTGAAAATTCATTGGAAGGACCGATGCTGAAGCTGAAGCTCCAATACTTTGACCACCTGATGTGAAGAACCGACTCATTGGAAAACATCCTGATGCTGAGAAAGATAGAAGGTCAGAGAAGAAGGGAATGACAGAGGATAAGATGGTTGGATGGCATCACCGACTCGATGGATATGAGTTTGAGCAAGCTCTAGGAGTTGGTGATGGACAGGGACGCCTGGCATGCTGCAGTCCACAGGGTCGCAAAGAGCTGGACACGACTGAGTGACTGAACTGAACTGATAAAACTCCAGCGGGACTTCCCAGGTGGCTCAGTGGTAAAAAAAAAAAAAAAAAAAAACCACCCTCCCAATGCAAGAGATACAGGAGACATGGGTTCAGTCCCTGGGTTGGGAAGGTCCTCTAGGGGAGGAAAAGACAACAGCGTGCTTTAGTATTCTTGTCTGGGAAATGCCATGGACAGGAGCCCGGCAGGCCACACACAGTCCATGGAGTCACAACTGAGGGTCACGTGACTGAGCATGAAACTCCAGTAGAAAGTAGTGTAAGCATTTCATCAGGACACAACTGTAGACGGTTACGTTTATAAGAGAGCTTGCTAATACCTTGCATCCTCCAACATTAGCTTGGGTCCTTCAGAACTTCAGCATTGAGAAGTTGGAAAATAAAGAACAAATGTAGAAGGACTTAATTTCAAACCTGAATTGTTTTCCAGCTTTCCCTAATAATCTTCCCTAATTAGCTTAATTCCAGTGAGTCATTTGGTGAAGCATGATATTGGATATTATATAGGAAGGGGTTAGCAGGCATATACAATGGATAGAATGACAAACTCAAGGGGACAGTCCTAATTTAGAGTTCTGAGCAACCGGGATAGGCAAGGTGTCTCCAAACACTTTTACCCCTATTTCTGAGCTAGAAAGAATCTACGGACAGATTGGAATAGACATTCAATAGACTTATTTAGTGGCCATGGGAAATCAATGGCATTTACTGTACCTGAGGCCTCAAAGACAAACAGAGTGACTGTCTGCCCTGAAGCTGAAGTATATCGGCTACATAGACATGCAGACAAAGAATGACAAAGTAAGAGCAAAGTGCAGTGATAGAAGTACAGATATGGTACAATACAGGGTGCCTTTCAACCAATGGCCTCATCCTACCCCATCACCCATCATTTCTAGTCGGGTACTCACTCATTGTGATGATGAACACCAGTTCTCACTAATCACATTCTTATTTCAACTAGCCTTAATACCCTGATTATTCCTCACCATCTCCCAGGGATTCTATGCCAGGAGAGGGAAAAGACTGGCTATGTTGGAAGAGAAATATAGAAGCTGTTGGGAAGGCATAACCATAAGAAATCTGAGAGTAAAGGATATTTGTGTTTTAATTACCATTATAATTCTGATAAATGCATTCCCCACCCCATACCAAAATTTGTCTAGGAAGGTCAAGGAAGGACTCACAGATGAGGCAGTGTTTAAGATGAGCCTAAAAGATGTGTAGGAGTTGGCTAGGAAGATGGGGCTTTGGGGAAAAGGATGTCTTCCCCAAGCCAGGACCTCCCCATTTAAGCCTCTCAAGCTGACAGTGGACTCAGCTTGTCTGTAGAACCTATCCTGGTTTCTACAGCCCAAACATTAATGGAGGTTGTGATTTGGAAGAGAAAAAGGAAGAAGAGGAGAAGAAAAGATAGGAGATGATGGTTTTATCAAGAAAATGGGAACTGAACAGAGCTCAATCGTGTTAAGCCACTGCTTCGAGGCTGCCTCCTCTTCTAAGGCTTTTTCTGCACTGCTCATGCTACATAGGCATATACTGGGCTTTGCATGCACGTCTCCTCCAACCCCAAGCTAAGTTTCTGCTCTTTACACCAGGCCAATCAAACTGCCATGAATTTAGGAAGCCCTTAATAAATATTTGTTAAGTAAGTGGTATAAGGGATGTAATCTATGTTGTCCTAGACACTCCATTTGGAGGAGAGGATGTGAAGCAGGTGATAAGAGTCATCATAAGTATTTCCCAGGCTATGGCTCTAACCATGTAGAAGTGAATTTGTTAGATGTTAACAAGCTCACCATGTCTGTGATTATCCACCATTAGCCAAAAACTGCTTTCTAAGTCATAGGCATTGAATCTGGGGAGAGGAAATGAGCAAAGATCTCACAGCGTCTGGATGCAATGGAAGACTTTCTCCCAATAGGTTTGCTTATTTGGTCCAGTGTTTCCTAAGCGGCTACAGATGGCTGACACTACTGTTTGCCATGAAAAATAGCGTATCTGGAGTCCACAGAATCCCGCTCTGGCTCCTCTTGACCTAACAGCAGAGAATATCCATTGACTTTACTATGTACCAGACACTCTGTTAAGTGCTTCACTCCTTGAGTTCTCACAACTGTAAGGTGGGTGTTTTTTTCTCTCCATTTTATAGATAAAGAAACTAAGATTCAGATAAGTTAAATACCACCTACTAAATGGCACAATTGAGATTCAGATTCCATTTCCTGTGATCCTAGAACCCATAATTTTAAACACTTTGCTCTCTTCCCTCCCACCTTAAAGAGGTAAGGAATACAGCCACACATGGGGAAGGTAATTGCCATAAGTTCACTGACTGCAAGGAAAGTTGTCCTCGATTATACCAACTGTTCCCCCAGCTTTCCCCATGCACCATGGCTCAATAATATGGCTGGTGAAAAGAAACCGACAACAGGAATTTCATTTATTACAGCACATCTGTTCTCTGACAGAGTAAATAGAATGGTCCACATCCTCTAGCCCTTAAAAGAAATGATCTCTAAAATGTTTTACAGCTTCATTTGATTTAAATGGCACTGGACTTGGCTCTTCCATGGGAGCAAACTGCATTGAACTTTAAGAATTCCAGCATCAGAAAAACTGCTGGCTGAATTTTGTTTTCTCTAGCCAGAAGACAAGGGGGAAGGTATATATAGTACTCTATACAATGAAGTTGACTGTATAAACAAAAAGTCTGCATTTCTTAAACTCAGGTTAAAAGTAGATTCACGGTGTTAAAGAGAAGACTAAGAATGTGCATATAGGAGGTGGATGATAGTGAAACTTGTGAAACAAATCATCTGAACGGTGGTATCTATTTTTAAATAAAAGCATAGCTTTATTGGGGCTTTCTAGGTGGCACAATGGTAAAGAACCTGCCTGCCTGCAGGAAACACAGGAGACGTGGGTTCAACCTCTGGGTTGGGAGGATCCCCTGGAGGAGGAAATGGCAACTCACTCCAGTATTCTTGCCTGGACAATCCCATGGACAGACAAACCCAGTGGGCTACAGTCGATGGGGTCGCAAAGAGCTGGACATGATTGAGTGACTGAGCATGCATGCGCATATAGCTTTATTACCTACAAATTCATATTATAACTCAAACTAGATTAAAGTCTTAATCCCAAAATTAAGGTACTACTTGATAAGGCCCTTGAGAAACAAATACTGACTAAAGATATTTTTTGGTAATTAACATATTAGTTTCATGTAAATAAGTACCCCTAGAGGAGTTTAAGTATGCTTTCACTAAGAACTGCTCAGTTAACACTTTCTTCTTAAGAGCACGGAGGTTAAAAAAAAAAAAAAAAAAAGTAATATTTTCATGGTTAGAGTGATCACAGATTCTGAATGAGCCTTTCCTATCCTGATCAAAGAAATGGACGTGTGTACCAAGCAGCAAAGAACATACAAAGGAGAAGATACCTTCTGGAATGGAAGTTGGAAACTGAAATTATCCACCTGTCAGCTAGGTGTAGGAAAACGCAGAACAAGTGAAAATGAATAAATAGGTGGGCGGATTAAAACAGCAAAACCGTGAGTTCCTGAGCTCTGCAGATTTATTTGGAAAGAAAAAATCTGGTGATTCCATGAAATATGGATTATGTCACACAGCCCCCATAGCCGACCCAAAGTCAGAATTGTGGGGGTTCTCCCTTGCTCTAAGTTTTTTTCTTTTTTGAAGTGAGTTTTCCTCTCATTTAATAAAGGCCATTTCAGATTCCACAATTCGGTAGAGGAGGAGGCACCATGACCACAGGGCTTATTGTCTGCATCTGTGCAGGGTTGTCACCATAGGGAGCTTTTGCCCCTGAGCTAAATGGTCTGCCCAGGTGGGGACACAGGAGAAGGGCTCTAATGAGCCAGAGTTCCACATCATTGGACATGGGAGCAGGAAATTTCGTGGCCTCATTCCTCCGATATGTTTTATAGGCTGACACGGTAACCAAGACTATTTCCTCAGCTATAAGCCAAAGGGGGAAAAATTAAACTGTTAACATTAAGGTGTGCTGTGGTATGCAGACACTTTTGGCAAGCAGGGGAAATATAGCTTTAGTGACTTAAAAGGTACTAAGTGGCAAAGAAAGAGGCAAAGTCTTAAATGGAAGGTACTTAGTTTCAATTATCCACAATCACAAAAAATTAAAATACATAAATCCCCTTCACTTTGCTCGGTACCACATCTTTGCACTTAGACTTAAGTGGTTATGTATATGTGACATTTAGATTGTGAGAATTTTCTTCAGATATACCAATGAGGTTATGTTATAAAGAACAGGTTTAAGAAAAGTAAGAGTTTCTAGCTCCCCTGTTTCATCTAGATTTAAATCAGAGACTGGGGTTTGAACAGGAAAGCTGTCACCAGGTGAGGTGACACCCATATCTGCTTCTCGTCCACTTCAGATGGGGCTTGCACGTCTCTGTCACCTTGACATTAGGCACGGCCATAATTCTTGTTCTGGCTGAGGCAATACAATTGAAAAATGACGTGTGTCACTTTGAGGTAGAATCATTTGAAGACTCTGCAGTATTCCTCATCTTTTATCCCCTGTTGTTGTTGTTGTTGTTGTTGAGTCTCTCAGATGTGTCTGACTCTTTTGTGACCCCGTGGATGGTAGACTGCCAGGCTCCTCTGTCCATGGATTCTCCAGGTAGGAATACGGGACTGGGTTGCCATTTCCTTCTCCAGGGAATCTTCCCAACCCAGAGATCAAACCCCCATCTCCTGCAATAGTGGGTGGATTCTTTACCACTGAGCCACAGTTAAGTCCCCTTTTACCCCCTGGGCCCAACAGTCAGCGACATTCCTTAGCCTATTAAGGAGAGCATGGAGCAGAGTCTCCTGCAAACGTGACATGAACACAAAAGAGGAACAAACTTTCACTTTTTGAAGCCACTGAAATATGGGGGTTATTGACTATCTCAGTTTGCTGGCCTAATACAGCCGTAGAGTGGCTATGAAAGCTACTGACAGGCTCCATCCCTCAGTTTTCTCATCAGAAAATAAGGGCCTGGTATATGGTGAGCTTTCAAAGAATGGTAGCTTGTTCATCCCCATAATAAGAGTCACTCTTTAATAATGATTTATATTCTGCCAGTCGATGTCTTCCCTTTCCATGCATCATCTCTCATTCTCACACCAATCTCATAGGGGAGGTGTTATTGATCTTTCTATAGAGATGAAACCAAAGTGCAAAGAAGTATGCTAGGGCTTTATAAAAGTTGATCAGTAAATTTGTAAGTAAAAGGAACCAGATCTTTCTGATCCAGAGCTCTTACTTTTCCACCATGCCTCCTGCCCTCAAAATAGCTCACCTCTACATAAATGAGATATTTAGTAACAAAGCCTCTTGACCAACAAAGGATTAGTCTCCAAAATTTACAAATAGTTCATGCAGCTCAATACCATAAAAACAAACAGCCCAATCAGAAAATGGGCAGAAGAATGCAATAGACATTTCTCCAAAGAAGACATATAGATGGCCAAGAGGCACCTGGAAAGATGTTCCATGTTGTCTTAGAGAAATAAAAATCAAAACTACAATGAGATATCATCTCATACCAGTCAAAATGACCATCCTCAAAAGAATCTACAAACAATAAATGCTGGAGAGGATGTGGAGAAGAGGGAACCTGTTGGTGGGAATGTAAATTGATACAGCCACTATGAAGAACAGTTGGAGGCTCCTTAAAAACTAAAAACAGAGCTACCATATGATCCAGCAATGCCACTCCTAGGCATATATCTGGAGAAAAACTTGGTTCAAAAGGATACATGCACCCCAGTGTTCACTGCAGCACTGTTTATAATAACCAAGACGTGGAGACAAACTAAATGTCCATCAGCAGAGGAACGGATAAAGAAGATGTGGTATGTACATACAATGGACTATTACTTAGCCATTAAAAGAGTGAAATAATGCCTCTTGTTGTAACATGGATGGACCTAGAGATTATCATACTAAACAAGGGTAAGTCAGCAGAGAAAGACAAATTATCATATGATTTCACTTATATGTGGGATCTAAAAAAAAATGATACAAATGAAGATATTTAAAAAACAGAAGCAGATTCACAGACTTAGAAAATGAACTAATGGTTACCAGGGGGAAGAGTGAGGGGGAGGGATAGATTGGGAGTTTGGTATTGACAGGCACACACTGTTATGTTTAAAATAGATAACCAACAAGGACTAATTATATAGCACAGGGAACTCTGCTCAATATTCTGTGATAACCTAAATGGGAAAAGAATTTGAAAAAGAATTTTTTTAATGTTAAGCATCTTATTAAAGAAACAAATGAAAATAGAGTAAGTTATTTAAAGCTTTAAATCATCATCTTTTACATACATGACATCTTTCTCACTAAAGACTTGGTTTTAATGATTCTAGCTAAAGCCATAACCAGCTATTCCTAACCTGAGGTTGCCAACTGCTAAAGGTTTATTAAGTAATAATGTGGTTTTTCAATCTATTTTCAAGATTTCCACAAGTCTAGAAGAAATAATATAGTTTTGGCAGGTGACATGGCTGCTAAATTTAAAAAATCACCATTTTTTTCTCAAAAATTATGGATCATCTCACTGTGGCACATTTAAATTTCTCAAAGGAAGCAATATTTGTTATCATTCTTGAATAAAAATGTAGTCTTTTTCAGAACATGAGATTTATGATGATTAAAAGATAATATACAAGGAGCTCTTGGTTATAAAAAGGTGGCTAAACACTATTTTGGCTTCCCAGATGGTGCTAGGGGTAAAGAACCCACCTGCCAATGCAGGAGACATAAGAGAAATGGGTTCAATCCTTGGGTTGGGAAGACCCCTGGAGAGAGGCATGGCAACCCACTCCAGTCAGCATTCTTGCCTGGAGAATTCCATGAACAGAGGAACTTGGTGGGTTCTGGTCTATAGAGTCACAAAGAGTTAGTCAGTTAGAGTAATTAACAAAGAGTTAGTGACTTAAGTGACTTAGCAAACACTTTCATATCCCAATCTCAAATTTTGACTCAAACAAGCCTAAATTTACTTTTCTCCATCTTTTTGCATCTTAGCTCCTAATAACCCAGGTTGCCCCCTAGAGTCCAGAGAGGCACTGGGAAGCTGCACAGCAGGAGACATAGGTGCCAGCGTAGGAGGAGGGCAAACACTGCAGTGCTGGTAGAGAGGCCAGCAGGGGCGGGAATTCAGAGGCAGCCACAAAGCAAGCAGCTCCTCTGCAGTTAATCCAATAAAAGGAAGAGCCAATGGACTGAAATGAAAGGGATGGAATAAAAGTAACCTGTCACTTTTGGGGATATGCTCATGACACCTAGAATTAGGGAGAGGATACATCTCAGAGGAATTTACAAGAGATATTTGTAGGAAATGTGAATCAGAATGAATGAGAGCTGATCAAATGGCTTTCTGTAGCCATCCCTCCCTCCATCTCCCTCTGCTGGAAACCTGCTACTCACTTTCAGACTTATTAAATTAGAGGTGCTCCTGGCGTCACCTACAGTAAAACGTGCTTCAAATGGACCTTTTGTTCAGGTTTCAGGAGGACAGTTTCAGCCTCATCATCAAAGCAAATAAGCAACTCAGCCATAGTTGCAGTCGCAGCACAGTAATGACAATTAAGGAAAAAGAATCACTGAGTATGTGTTGAGTGCCATGTTCTGTGCTAAACACTTTAAATGTCATGTTTCATCTTATATTCAAACACTAGTATTTCCCCTATTAACAGAGAAAGGTGCTGAGAAGCAGGGAATTAAAGTAATTTGCTCAAGTCACAGGCTTGTAAGTGGTGACACTTTCTTAACAATGGCGCTCAGCCCTTGTGTTACACTGTCCCCTGCAGGGTGACTCCAGTTCAGTTCTGTTCAGTCGCTCAGTCGTGTCCGACTCTTTGTGACCCCATGAATCACAGCACGCCAGGCCTTCCTGTCCATCACCAACTCCCAGAGTTCACTCAGACTCATGTCCATTGAGTCAGTGATGCCATCCAGCCATCTCATTCTCTGTCGTTCTCTTCTCCTCCTGCCTCCAATTCCTCCCAGCATCAGGGTCTTTTCCAGTGAGTCAACTCTTCGCATGAGGTGACCAAAGTACTGGAGTTTCAGCTTCAGCATCTGACCTTCCAGTGAACACCCAGGACTGATCTCCTTCAGAATGGACTGGTTGGATCTCCTTGCAGTCCAAGGGACTCGCAAGAGTCTTCTCCAACACCACAGTTCAAAAGCACCAATTCTTCAGTGCTCAGCTTTCTTCCCAGTCCAACTCTCACATCCATATATGACCACTGGAAAAACCATAGCCTTGACTAGACTATGGATGGCTGGGGATGAACAAATCCACCAATGAAGGGTGTCATCAAGAAGGCAGAAGGGAACTGGTGTTTATCAAACTCTTCCGATGTGCTAACCACCCTCACATACCAGCCCATTAAACTCTCAGAATTCTAGGTTAGGGGAAGGAGAGGAGGAGAACATTGAGGCTCAGGGCAATTCATGGATTGGTCAACCAGATAGACAAGGTGAGACACAAACCAAGGCAATCTAAATCCACATTTGATGCTGCTGCCTCTGTAGCAAGCTGATTCTGATTTGACCTCAAAAAATTATTTTTCCACGTAAAATATCAGGATACATGATCCAATTGCAGTTTATATGAGAAACACCTAGATGTTTGCTTGGAAACTCAATACAAAGTCATTTTGTTACATGGCAATTAAAAATATCAATGTGATACTGTTTTACATTTTCAGATGGACAAGTTCTTCTGTATTATGCATTGATCTGGTCACATCTAAACACTGTGCCCACATGATAGGGTCCTGTCTCTAGGTGCTTATGTCACTGCATTCTCCAAATTCAGAGGCAAAGCCCAGCCAAGCTCTCTGAGTTGTATTCTGAAATCCCTCTTCAAGGTAAGGGAAAAGCATTTCCCTCTCATCCATGGTACGTAGTTGTGGGATTAGGGAGAAATCAACATGTGTATAGCTTTTCCAATGAAATCTTCACCACCAGCTTCTTCCTTCTGGCAACGAATTGCCTTCCTTCTTAAACCCTGGTAGTGAGTGAGTGAAGGGTTAATGCACATCCGTTAAGTGTGATCAGCACTTCTAAGAAGTGTCTGGGACAGCCATCTAGGGTCACAAAGGTGTGCACAGCAAGTACAGTCCCAAAGTGTACTGTTCACAGACCATAATGTGAATGGTGCCTCCTGCCCTTGTGCAACTGGCAACCCGACTGGCATCTATTATTTTATTCTCCATCTAGGGTCCTCTGCTGAAATTAAGATACAAAAAGACTATTTCACATCAAGAGTCTTACATTCAACAATTCAAAATAAAATAGTTGCATTAAAAATGCAATATTACATTCAACAATCCAAAATAACATTCAACAATCCAAAATAAAATAGTTGCATTAAAATGCAACAATCTAAAATAAAATTACATTCAACAATCCAAAATAAAATAGTTGCATTAAAAATGCAATAACAAGTATAAGTTTATCAAAATGGTGAGTACTCTGGAAAGCATCTCATTGATAAATCCACTGAAATAACTGGTGATGTCTAAGTTAAACATGACTTGGAAAGTATCAGTGTCACTAAATATCTGAAAGGATTTCATGCAAAAGAGAGAAAAACCTGAGAAGTTTCATGGATGATAACTAAGAAAAGAATTTATGAGATAATTTTTGGTTAAGTAAAAGAAAGAACCTTCCAGAATCAAACAACAATTATAAATCCTATTGTAATGACTCTATAGGTGAGAACACATTTTATACCCATGTTATAGAGGATGTGTCCAAAAATCAATGGGCAGTGTTTGATGATAGAGAGGCCATTATCGCTTCAAATAATCAAAGAGAAGAATCAGTAATGTTCTTGAGAAGATCCTCACAGAGAGTTATATTGACCTAAATGGATCATTAGGCTTCTCCTAGGAAATCTTCACTTGATGAATGCATGATAGTGGCAATCTCCTGTGATCCTCGAACCCTGAAAGAAAGAAAGCCCTTCACCTTCACCAACCCTTATATGTGGCAATTTAGAAGTTTCTCTCAGGTCTCTGGAGGGGATGAGGAGAGTGGGATGAATTGGGAGAGTAGTATTGACATGTATCAGTTCAGTTCAGTTCAGTTGCTCAGTCATGTCTGACTTTTTGCAACCCCATGGACACCAGGCCTCCCTGTCCATCTCCAACTCCCAGAGGTTTCTCAGACTCATGTCCATCAAATCAGTGATGCCATCCAATCATCTCATCCTCTGTCATTCCCTTTTCCTCCTGCCTTCAGTCTTTAAAAGCATCAGGGTCTTTTCAAATGAGTCACCTCTTCAAATCAGGTGGCCAAAGTATTGAGAGCTTCAGCATCAGTCCTTCCAGTGAATATTCAGGACTGATTTCCTTTAGGATTGACTGGTTGGATCTCCTTGCAGTCCAAGAGACTCTCAAGAGACTTCTCCAATACCACAGTTCAAAAGCATCAATTTTTCAGCACTCAGCCTTTTATGGTCCAACTCTCACATCCATACATGACTACTGGAAAAACCATAGCCTTGACTAGATGGACCTTAAAGTAATGTTTCTGCTTTTAATCTGCTGTCTAGGTTCGTCATAGTTTTTCTTCCAAGGCGCAAGCATCTTTTAATTTCATGGCTGCAGTCACCATCTACAGTGATTTTGGAGCCCAAGAAAATAAAGTCTGTCACTGTTTCCATTGTTTTCCCATCTATTTGCCATGAAGTGATGGGACCAGATGCCATGATCTTAGTGTTTTGAATGTTGAATTTTAAGCCAGTTTTTTCACTCTCCTCTTTCACTTTTATTAAGAGGTTCCTTAGCTCCTCTTTGTTTTCTGCCATAAGGGTGGTGTCATCTACATATCTAAAGTTATTGATATTTCTCCCTGCAATCTTGATTTCATCTTGGGCTTCATCCAGCATGGCATTCCACATGATGTACTCTGCATATAAGTTAAATACGCATGGTGACAATATACAGCCTTGACATACTTTTTCCCCATTTTGAACCAGTCCATTGTTCCATTTCCAGTTTTGCCTGTTGCTTCTCGACCTGCATACAGATTTCTCAGGAGGCAGGTAAGATGGTCTGGTATTCCCACCTCTTTAAGAATTTTCCACAATTTTTGTCACCCACATAGTCAAAGGCAGAAGTAGATTTTTTCTGGAATTCTCCTGCTTTCTCTATGACATCTATAAACTGCCATGTGTAAAATAGATAGCTAGTGGGAAGCTGCTGTATAGCACAAGGAGCTCAGCTGTGGACTCTGTGATGACCTAAAGAGGCAGGATGACTGAGAAGGGAGTTCTAAGAGGGAGGGTATATATGTATACATATAGCTGGTTCACTTCACTGTACTGCAGAAACTAACACAACATTTTAAAACAATCATATTCCAATTCAAAAGTTTCTGTCAGGGCTTTTACAACTAAGGAAACAACCACAGAGAGTACACTGTTTAGTGAAGCAGCTGTATGTTTTCTTTTCTGAAAGATCCTAGAATCACAATTTGAAAAGAGTGGGAATAGAAATAAGAATCCCAACACTTCTTTGTATGTTAATGAGTTCCACTGACTCCTCTGTGTCTAATCTAGGATGATTTTCTTCCTCCTTCCACCAGGAGTCAAAAGCCCCAAAGAGAAAGAGAAACTAAGACCCTAAGGAGCAACAGGCCTGAAGCAGACGTGGTCACATGGCCTACCTAAAACTGGGCTCTGGAGCTCAGTTGTTTGTTACTTTCTAGAAATGCCTTGTAGAAATGCCACATCTTGTTTTTCCAAAGAAGCTAAAATGCCAGATGTTTTTGGTGAAATTTTCTGATTTTTAGAACATTATGCAAGCCAAACAAATATTATCTGTGGTTAGAATTCTGCCCACTGACTTCCGGTTTATGACAGCAGATAAGGAGTTGACTGTCTGACTGTCTCTGGAAAGGAAAGCTTGTCCTTCAGAGAAGGGTGGGCGGGAGGTCTGGGTACAAAGTTACATTTGCACGTGAGCCTGCAGAATTCTGCAGGGAGGTGGAAGATAAAGCGAAGTGTGACTGGCTGTACCCATGGGCAGATGTAAGGAAGCATCTCTCAGGGTGACTCCCCGAGGTGATGCTGCACTGCAGGCTTCGATACAGGGTCCTGCAGCTCTGCAGGGCTACATTCTGCCCTGCACTGTCCTGCTGGAGCTTCTGGGCATTCCTCTCTCCCTTCAAGATCAAATCCAGGGAGACTACTGGACCCTCGGGCAGTTCCAGCCCCTGTTCCTGAGGACTACATTTTCCCCAAAGGCTACATGAAAATTCTCCAGGCCAAGTTTGACTCTAAGAAAGATGTTCTTCAGTTCAGTTCAGTTCAGTTCAGTCGCTCAGTCATGTCCAACTCTTTGCGACCCCATGACTCACAGCACGCCAGGCCTCCCTGTCCATCACCGACTCCCGGAGTTCACTCAGACTCATGTCCATTGAGTCGATGATGCCATCCAGCCATCTCATCCTCTGTCATCCCCCTCTCTCTCCTGCCCTCAATCCCTCCCAGCAGAAGTCTTTTCCAATGAGTTAACTCTTCGCATGAGGTGGACAAAGTACTGGAGTTTCAGCTTTAGCATCAGTCCTTCTAAAGAATACTCAGGGCTGATCTCCATTAGAATGAACTGGTTGGATCTCCTTGCAGTCCAAGGGACTCGCAAGAGTCTTCTCCAACACTACAGTTCAAAAGCGTCAATTCTTCTGCACTCAGCCTTCTTCACAGTCCAACTCTCACATCCATACATGACCACTGGAAAAACCATAGCCTTGACTAGACAGACCTTTGTTGGGAAAGTAATGTCTCTGCTTTTGAATATGCTATCTAGGTTGGTCATAACTTTTCTTCCAAGGAGTAAGTGTCTTTTAATTAGGAAGAGGCAGAAATCTTAAGAAGTTCAGCAACGATAGAAACTGGGATGACTACCAAGATATCCTTGAGAATGTTTTAATTCCTTGGATGTTTATTCCTCAGACTGGGGGAAAAGTCATATTTACTGTGTAATGTTAATTGTCTTTCTCTGACTAAGGTATAATGCTTTAGTTCATAGGACATCTGACTTCAGCCCTGTTTTTAAATGTAAGCTCTTACAGCTTGTTCATATGGATTTTAGTTTCGATAAAAGTTTGGTTAAACAACAAAGCATGAGAAACACCACCAACAACAAACAAAGTGACAGGTGTAATTCTGTTTCACTCTATAGGGTATGTGTTTAAGAAGGATAAATGGAGAAAGAAAAAAATTGAGATATGGTTAGATTGTAAAGGTAATGGAGCTCATATACAGATATTATAATAAGCCTCAGAGAGGCAGTCCTCAATTTTCCAGACTGAGAAGAAACATGGTGAGTAACTCCAGGGCTTATACATTGTTTTTCACTTACTTAGTGAAGCTCAACAAAGCTATTCAGAGAAATCCATCAGCGTGGAGAGGCAGCCACATGATGAAACAGCCAGCCAAGTCAGGCCAGATGGCGTCCAGCCTGAACCGCCCCTGCACAAAAATGGGTGTCAGACAAGGTCGTCAAAAGGCCCTAAGCTATCTAGCTTCCCTGCGCAAGGATGCTCAATCATGCAACAAAAATCATGAACATCTGGGTAGAACGTGCAGCTGCGCTCCCAGAGCTCTCTGGTCTCATCAGATGGCTGGCCTCCACTAATGTCTTTAGGGCAGGCCAGCCCTGAATGACTGAGTGCTAATGACTATGAACTGCAGGGTCATACACCTGAGGTTGCATGTCTGATTGTCAATCATTTCTCAAATTTGGCACTGCTGCACAGGCTGACAATTAGCCTGAGTATAACTAAGGTGATGTTTTTAGTTGCCCTAGGCGAATCAGGCAAGCAACCAAAAATTACCATCAATGGCGCGGAGTTAAAAGTCATATTCAATTCCCACTGCCTATGTAGTCCCTTTCTATATACTAACAGCTCCTCTCCTCTGTTTTTCTGTGGTTCTTTGAACAGTCACCAGTAGTGGAGCTCATTATTGGAACAAGGAGTAACAACGCATTTTAATAAATCCAGCTTACTTGGGGGAACTTGACAGACAGGATTTGTGGTGATAAAGAATCTGATTACAGATTAAAACCAAAGTGCAAGACTGCCCTGCTATCCAATCTCCTTTGTGGATGTAAAATTTAGTGCATTACTGTTACCTCCTGGAATAACATTAATTCCACTCTGTACAAAACATCAAATGGCAGCACTGGTAACCTTGTCAAGGAATAGAGCTACTCATCAGCAATTGACATAATATTTGACCTGCCTTTTAGGATCTGGCAATAGTTTCGGTTCAACAGTCATGGATATAATGAAGTTTTGCAGAAGTGCACAAGAAAATCTATGGGAGTTATAATCCATTGCATAGACTGCTAATATTCTAACAGTGTTTGTGAAATACTGATCCAAACTTCTATAAATTTTTAAGGAAGAAAATTTTAATTTCCTGCACTATTTGGTTTCTTTTGGCAGCAAATAACTCAAATGTAGAAGCTGAAGACAAATAAAAGGAGAGAATATTATAATTGAATTGAGGACATAAATTGCTGTAGGTTTTGCTTTCTGCTGAAAAGGTTTTGCTTTCGATTGAATTAAATCTTGGACTTTCCTTTCTCTCTTTCACTATTTTAATATTTGCTTCTTCTTTTCACCAAGCCCGTATGAAGCAAGTTAGAATAATAACACTCTTGATACCAATGCATACAAAAGTGTGTACTTTCAAGAAAGCAATTTTGCCTGTCCAAATCCACTTATTCTGGAATGGAAAAGATAAACTACTAAACAACGTAAAATCATATGCATGTATTGAAACCAACAAACTTAGAAATATGGATCACTAACATTGAAAGAGATAGAAACTGATCTTTATTTAGTAAATGTTTGTTGAGAGCACATTCGGGGATTCGGGGCAAGGTTATTCCTGTTGCCTCTCCAGGTGTCATCTTCCAAAACTGGTTTTCTCCTATAATACAAGAAACCTTGCAACTGAAGAAAAAAGTCTCATCTATCTACTGCTTCAGGTGTAAAAGGTATCTGCAATCTTGATCTGATGACAAATTCCTTTATATCTTTTTCCTTCAAAAGGAAGCTTCGAGCAGGAACTTATTGGCAAATACATCCAGGGCTTCCTTTAAAGCACCAGGTCTAATTCCCACTGCCACAAGGCTACCAACTCTGACAAAGCTCATCCTGCATGAAAATCCCTCAATGTTGACAGATTGGTAGTAATATCTATAATTTCCATATGTGAGAGATGTGTACAACAAGTCCCCTACAACAAAATTCAACTTTCGAACTTTCAAAGATACAAATATGCACAGAAAAAGGAAGTAGATAGACAAGAGAAAGAAGAAGTAACTGATGAACCTAAGAGATTCACAATGCAGGAAATGGCAAGGGTATTTGCTTTATTTGAGGAGGCACTGTTAGGTTTTCAGGCACAGGACCCGAACATAGAACCCTGTACGAAGATCCATGCTACCAGGTCATCTATGACAAGAAAGAAAGAGCTACTATTCAGATAGCACTGGACCATTTTTTTCAAGAGGGTAGATAGAATTGAGTCTAGCATCAGAACCAGAATCTGTGCCATCATCAAGGGTGAGTGAAACTGTGGCTTGCCCTCCATCTCCTTTGCTGCTAATACCATCTCCTATCTCCTCTCTCTCCTCCAGTCAGTAACTCTTCTTGCATGTTCACTCGATACCAGCCCCTGTATGCCAGCTGTTGTACTGTACTACTGTGCTTTTCAAGGTATTATTCTTATGTATTATTTGTGTGAAAAGTATTATAATCTTGTTACAGTACAGTAATGTATAGCTGATTGTGTTACTTGGGTACCTAGGCAACCTTGTTGGACTTACAAACACATTCTTGGAATGGAACTTGTTCATATGTAGGGACTTAACTGCATTGAAACACGGAGATGACAGTGACTAGCTGAGTCTTGCCTACTGGAAGAAATCAAAGGTATTTTTATGTCAAATGCTTCCCAGCACTTAGCTGCAACAGGGTAAATGCTGAATAAATGTTAAGTTCATGTTTCTCCTCCAATACTACTTTATGTTGCTATAGCATTTTAAAGAACATGAAGAGTATTTACATGCATTATCTTATTTGACTATTACAACACCGTTTGGATATCAGCTTTATTTTATGTTTCAAAATACAGACAATTGGAGAAGACAGATCTATATAGCCTGAGGTCACACAGCTAGTCTTAGAATTCATAACCGTGATCTTCTGATTCCAAGACTCAGTCTCTCCTCTACTGTTCCAAGCTGCAAGTATTTAGTAATGTGTATCTGGCCATTTTCTGTCTTATTTTTAAAATTCTTCTCACTGTATGTCTTCACACTTCCATGGATCATTTATCATCTCCTTTGTTTTCTTTTCTGCTTGTTTCTCTGTTTCCCTGATTCTCAGGTTGTGCAAGTATGAGAAGTATAATATTCATAAGTGCATGATTAAAGGTTCTTTATGCAGGATCTTGAGTTCCTCGAAGCTAATGACACCCTACAAACAAAGCACATTTTATTCTGGGCTTTGTTTTTCCTTTGAGCCCTTTTTGCTCAGATACCAAACACAGTTTGCTTTTCGATTGTGAGATGGATAGAAACAGTTGTGTGGCTACAGCTATTATCGTGCCATTACCATTCTGAGGTGTTGATTTTGTGCTTCACATTTTTCCTGTGTTCTTAACTTGATGTCCCATCTTGAATTTTTATTTCACTCTAATCATCTTTTAAATTTGAAGTCTTCTTTTTACTTTGGCAATTTCAGTTGGAACACTAGGTTTGGAAAAAATGTTCACAGAAAAACTGAAGGTTAAATCAGTTTTATTCTGTAAACAGTGCCTAAATTATCATCTCCTTCCCATAACAACCCAATTAATATGTGAGAGCGGAACAGAAAAGCCAAAAGTGCTCTAAAAAGATAGAGCTAGTGCGACACCTACTGGTGAAGAACAACCCGCACTTCGTCATCAGTAACAAAATGGACTTCGGTCAACGGTCCTCCCAGAGAGATTTTATTTCAACAGACCTATATTGCGCGACTACCTGGTAGGTCTCAGGCTCTGTGACATGCACTTGAACTACTGTTAGGAGAGAGATGATCCTTCCATTCAATAATCTAGCCACGTATTGGGGAAGAAATGTCCATCTACACATCTATCTTTAGGGAGATGACAAGTATGTCAGTACTGTATTTGGGTTGGGGACACACAAGATGTTACAAGGGTCGCAGAAGCAATTTATTCTCGTGGATCAGGAGGGATCCACAGAGGTGGCAATGTTGAAGCCCTGAAGGATGAGTAAGTTTAAGGCAACTTTTAACTGGGGTCAGTGTAGAATCCCAGAGCTGATCTGAAAATCATGCTACTTTGTGTGTGACTTTGGGTGACTTTTCTAAGAGAAATAAGGGAGTGGAGGGTTGGTTGCATTTTTTAAAAATCTAACTCAGGGTGGCGAGGTTTTTTATAATATTTCTTTTCCTATTCACATTTTCTTTTAGCCTTGAATTCTTACTAAATTTCCTCCTCATTTTAAAATCTTGCTTCTAACCTGAGAATTTGCTATCTCAGTACTTAATGCTACACCAATTTTTCCAGAGTTCAAGGCACTTTAACACCAAAACATGGTCAACAACTTGCAGCCATTCAAGCACAGTAGCGACTAGGGCATACAGAAGGAAAGGAGCTGCACATTGGAAATCAGAAGTTATTTTGGCTCACTTGGAACACAGAGAGCAGGCAGAGAAATGAGCCTGGAGAAATGGAGAGGCCACAACCCCAAGGGGCTTTGAAAGCTCAACTAAGGAGTGTGGATTGACGGTTTAGGCTTCAGGCACCACTGGAAGATGTACACATGACAGGGATAAAATCAGATTCTCTAATTAGAAAAATTACCCTCACTGCAGTGTAGAGGGAAAGAGGAAGACTGGTGAAGGTCAGGCAGATAAAGTTCAAAGCTGTTTAAGAGCTCAAGAGACAGGAGAGCCTGAACTAGGGCAGGAAATGTGGGGATGGGCAGAAAAGAAAGTGCTCTAGGAAGGAGCATCAGCAAATATTAGAGTGTGTCTGGATGTGGACTCTGAGAAAGGATTTTTAAAGACACTTTATGCTTATATGGCTAGAAAAAAAGAGGACATTTCTTTTCCTTAAAGAATGAAAGCCCAGTCTTTTAAAGCAGATCTTTTTCTTTTTATCTAACATTAAGAAAGAGTTAAAATATTTCTCATCAGGTAAGAGCATAATTGCTCCACAAGCCAAGCATGCAGTTTTACAAACTAAATTTGGAAACTTTCAAAAGTATTGATCACACCTGAAAACATTTAATGAATGCAATTGGGAAACAAGGGCCCAGAAATGGCAATTTGTATCAACAGTGCCTTAGTACTGCCATAAAAACCACACCCATGGTCTCTGGGAAATTTGGATCACCATAATATCTTCAAAAAAGTTTAAAAATTTTTAAATGAACAGCTATGATTATAAATTGAGACATCAGATATAATATGAAAGAGACCATGGTTTCCCTTGCTGTCAAAGTAATTCAAAGAATACATTTTGTCCATTGAGTATCAGAATAAAGCATGCACTTATTGATACATTTATTTATTCTACAAATATTTGTTGAGTGTTTGGATGAATGAGTTGCCAAGAAAAATACCAGTATGAAATATAAATCTCTAACCTTCCATGAATGGATAGTTCATTCATTTTTCAAGATTTCTGTATGTACATCTTACCTACACCTATATGTATCCATACATGCACACATGTATGTATGTGTATATGTACATATGTATCATATATATCCATTAAACAATAGTTTTAAAACTATAAAGTATGAGGAAATATTCTAGAAATAAACAATAAAAATATTTTCTTTAGTAAACCTATTTGACCTGTGACAGTTGAAGAGTGAGAAGAGATTATTGAATTCAGGTCTTGTTTATATAAAAACATAATTTTACAGCTTTAAAGCATACCTTACACTTTTAACCATCTATATCTTGCTACCTATCAATGTACTTGCTGTTGTTGTTTAGCTGTTAATTTCATGTATGATTCTTTTGTTGACCATGATGGCTACTCCATTTCTTCTGAAGGATTCCTGCCCGCAGTAGTAGATATAATGGTCATCCGAGTTAAATTCATCCATTCCAGTCCGTTTTCGTTCTCTGATTCCTAGAATGTCGATGTTCACCCTTGCCATCTTTTGTTTGACCACTTCCAATTTGCCTTGGTTCATGGACCTGACATTCCAGGTTCCTATGCAATATTGCTCTTTACAGCATCAGATCTTGCTTCTGCCACCAGTCACGTGCACAACTGGGTAATGTTTTTTGCTTTGGCTCCATCCCTTCATTCTTTCTGGAGTTATTTCTCCACTGATCTCCAGTAGCATATTGGGCACCTAATGACTTGGGGAGTTCCTCTTTTGGTATCCTATCATTTTGCCTTTTCATACTGTTCATGGGGTTCTCAAGGCGAGAATACTGGAAGTGGCTTGCCATTCCCTTCTCCAGTGGACCACGTTCTGTCAGCCCTCTCCACCATGACCCGCCCATCTTAAGTTGCCCCACAGGCATGGCTTAGTTTCATTGAGTTAGACAAGGCTGTGGTCCTAGTGTGATTAGATTAACTAGTTGTCTGTGAGTATGGTTTCAGTGTGTCTGCCCTCTGATGCCTTCTTGCAACACCTACCATCTTACTTGGGTTTCTCTTACCTTGGGCGTGGAGTATCTCTTCATGGCTGCTCCAGCAAAGCACAGCCACTGCTCCTTACCTTGGACGAGGGGTATCTCCTAACCACCACCATTTCCAAGGCAAACCATTCAATATCACAGTTACCCAAGTCTATAGCCCAACCAGTAATGCTGAAGAAGCTGAAGTTGAACGGTTTTGTGAAGACCTACAAGACCTTTTAGAACTAACACCCAAAAAGATGTCCTTTTCATTATAGGGGACTGGAATGCAAAAGTAGGAAGTCAAGAAACACCTGGAGTAACAGGCAAATTTGGCCTTGGAGTAGAGAATGAAGCAGGGCAAAGACTAATAGAGTTTTGCCAAGAAAATGCACTGGTCATAGCAAACATCCTCTTCCAACAAAACAAGAGAAGACTCTACACATGGACATCACCAGGATTGATTATATTCTTTGCAGCCAAAGATGGAGAAGCTCTATACAGTCAACAAAAACAAAACCAGAAGCTGACTGTGGCTCAGATCATGAACTCCTTATTACCAAATTCAGACTTAAATTGAAGAAAGTAGGGAAAACCACTAGACCATTCAGGTATGACCTAAATCAAATCCCTTATGATTATACAGTGGAAGTGAGAAATAGATTTAAGGGCCTAAATCTGATAGAGTGCCTGATGAACTATGGAATGAGGTTCGTGACATTGTACAGGAGACAGGGATCAAGACCATCTCCATGGAAAAGAAATGCAAAAAAGCAAAATGGCTGTCTGGGGAGGCCTTACAAATAGCTGTGAAAAGAAGAGAGGTGAAAACCAAAGGAGAAAAAGAAAGATATAAGCATCTGATTGCAGAGTTCCAAAGAATAGCAAGAAGAGATAAGAAAGCCTTCTTCAGCGATCAATGCAAAGAAATAGAGGAAAACAACAGAATGGGAAAAACTAGAGATCTCTTCCAGAAAATTAGAGATACTAAGGGAACATTTCATGCAAATATGGGCTCAATAAAGGACAGAAATGGTGGACCTAACAGAAGCAGAAGATATTACGAAGAGGTGGCAAGAATACACGGAAGAACTACACAAAAAAGATCTTCACGACCCAGATAATCATGATGATGTGATCACTAATCTAGAGCCAGACATCTTGGAATGTGAAGCCAAGCGGGCCTTAGAAAGCATCACAACAAACAAAGCTAGTGGAGGTGATGGAATTCCAGTGGAGCTGTTTCAAATCCTGAAAGATGATGCTGTGAAAGTGCTGCGCTCAATATGCCAGCAAATTTTGAAAACTCAGCAGTGGCCACGGGACTGGAAAAGTACTTTCATCTTGGACCCAGTTGGTTTTAATTGGTTTACATTATAACCTTGTGCTATGTCATTCTTTCAAAGGTTGTGCTCTTCCCCCTTCCCTCCTGTTTCATGCTCTTTGCCTGAGCCCCACCCAGACCCACAAGGTCGCCTCTACAATATTCTGGAGAGACAACCAGAAAATAGCTGGCCTTGGGAGGGAAATACTCTATAATATCCAACTCCCTAATGCTACCCAGTACTGGTTAGGGGCTTCCCTGATGGCTCAGAGGTTAAAGCGTCTGCCTCCAATGTGGGAGACCCGGGTTCGATCCCTGGGTCAGGAAGATCCCCTGGAGAAGGAAATGGCAATCCACACCAGTATTCTTGCCTGGAGAATCCCATGGACGGAGAAGCCTAGTAGGTTATAGTCCACGGGGTCGCAAAGAGTCAGACACAACTGAGCGACTTCACCTTCACCTTCACCAGATAGTATATTCAAAAGCAGAGACATTACTTTGCCAACAACGGTCCATCTAGTCAAGGCTATGGTTTTTCCAGTGGTCATGTATGGATGTGAGAGTTGGACTGTGAAGAAGGCTGAGCACCGAAGAATTGATGCTTTTGAACTGTGGTGTTGGAGAAGACTCTTGAGAGTCCCTTGGACTGCAAGGAGATCCAACCAGTCCATTCTGAAGGAGATCAACCCTAGGATTTCTTTGGAAGGAACGATGCTAAAGCTGAAACTCCAGTACTTTGGCCACCTCATGCCAAGAGTTGACTCATTGGAAAAGACTCTGATGCTGGGAGGGATTGGGGGCAGGAGGAGAAGGGTATGACCGAAGATGAGATGGCTGGATGGCATCACTGACTCGATGAATGTGAGTCTGAGTGAACTCCGAGAGATGGTAATGAACAGAGAGGCCTGGCGTGCTGCGATTCATGGGGTTGCAAAGAGTCAGACACGACTGAGCGAGTGAACTGAACTGAACTTCATGTATGACTGTTTGCCACCCCATTGTCTATAGCCCCCAGGCTTCTCTGTCCGTGGGATTCTTCAGGCAAGAATACTGGAGTGGGTTTTCATGTCCTCCTTCAGGGGATCTTCCTGACCCAAGGGTCAAACTGGTGTCTCCTGCATTGGCAGGCAGATTCTTTACCACTGAACAACCAGAGAAGCCCAATATAATATTCCTCCTTCAATTGGGTTCATTAAATAAAGCTTATAGAAACTTTTTAAAAAAAAAGTCAAGTGACTATTAAAGTTATGATTATGATATATATATATACTATATATACATCTATATATATACTTACACTTCTTTGGGTACTACATACAGAAGATATGCATTTTGAAAACTGTTTCATCTAATACTTTACATGGTTCCAGATGAATAATCATTACACACAGTATTCTCTTCAAAACAAAGTATGTATGAAGTATATTAAAAGCAGCACAAAGGAGAATAAAAACAACACAAAGTGAGTAAGGTGGTTACAACCATCACCTGGGAACATGTATCCTATAGTAGCTAAATAGGCAAACTGAATTATTGTTATCTGTAAAATTATTTGATCAAGAAGTAAACATTCTGTTTATTATAAGGTCTGTTTTTGAATCATCTGCTTAATATCTGCAACATGTATTTCAGATGCTAAATTAAATGTCATCAGGTGGCATTTATCCATGTTTTGGAATTTTACATTGCTCTGATATGCAAGAATTAAAAAGACAAACTCTAACTTTCTTATTAAAAAAAAAAAAAAACCAGCTTTGGCTACATTACCTGGATTTATTTATCAGAATGTTTATCACATCCTGACCTATAAAGCAATGAGCTTTTATAAGGGTCAAATAAATAAGCAATGTTGCTAAGTGTGCAAGATGTTTTGGCCCTCTATCAGGCCTGGGAGGGAATAATTGTCCATAACCAGCTTTCTCATAAGTTTTGACATGCTTTTCTTTGGAAGGACTGATGCTAAAGCTGAAACTCAGTACTTTGACCACCTCATGCGACGAGTTGACTCATTGGAAGGGATTCTGATGCTGGGAAGGATTGGGGGCAGGAAGAGAAGGAGACGACAGAGGATGAGATGGCTGGATGGCATCACGGACTTGATGAACATGTCTGAGTGAACCCCGGGAGATGGTGATGGACAGGGAGGCCTGAGTCGGACACAACTGAGCGACTGAACTGAAGTGAACTGAACATGTAGACAAGTGAATTCAAACTAAGGGATAAACTGATTTCTCTTTTAATATTAAGAAATGAAAGATAATAGTTTATATCTATTGAAATCTTTGGATGTACATAACCATCATAGGCAAGATGACTTTAAGCTTTGATTCATATAGCCATACACATTTCATTCTTGGTTTTACAGAAATGCTTAGTCAGTTTTCAATAAGATCACATGAGTACATTTCCCCAGGATTGAGCCGTGCAATCTGTTTTGTGGTAAAATGCATAAACTGTTGAGTGAATGAATGACATCAGTTCAATGAGTGAGTGGACCTAGATTGTAATATTTCATCTAACACAAGATTACACCAACCACCATAGTCTCTCACGGGATCATGGTGATGGCCTCTCTTTGCATATTCTCTGCATGGCAGCCAGAGTGGGCTTGTTGAAACAGTTCAGATCGTGTATTTCCTTGACATCTTCCTGTGGTAGATAATCTGCTGGGGCCCCTTCTAGCCTGCCTTCCTGTATGCAAATGCAAGAAAGACAAATTTCATGACAAAACTAAGTTCCCCCAACTACAGACACCCAAGCCACATTTGGAAGACAAGTTAATCAGATTTGGCATGTGAGTTAATCATCTTCCTGCCATTGGGCCATTGCCCTGATAAGCAGCACCTTGGAGACCTCAGGATTTTCCGATTCAGTGCTCTCATAGCCGATCGCTCACTCTTTGGGTGGTGGGAACCAGATGTCATATTGCTGGTGGTTTGTTAGCCCTGTATTGTAGCTAACTCCCATCTTCTTTATAGGAGCAGAGATAGCAATGCCACTTGGAAGGTGCTTTACAGACTTGTTCTAGGAGTCTTTCCAGGAGGTCCAGCCTAGACCCCCTTCCCTCTATCCCTTCTAGTGATGTTCAAGCACGTATTCTCTATATAAACCACTTCCTGCTTCACAAAGTGCTTTTATTTCTGTATCTAAACACTAATGGGTACACTTTTAACTGAGATTAAAAATCTAAATATGTCCACTGACCTCTGATTCCACAGTAATCTCCTTGTTACTGTGCAGATGCCACCTTCTGTTTCTCTCCCTCTTCCTCATTACACCTTGGTCACAGCCCCACATGCTCCTTCCTAGGGCTTTGCACTTGCCACTCGCATTGCCTCAAATACTCTAAGTCCAGATATTTTGTCTGCATGCCTGACTCCATTACTTCTTCTAGATCTCTTGTTTAAAGATCACCTTCATGGGTGTCATCCTTAATCACACTATATAAAATAGCAATGGCTCCCAACACTCTCCTGCCCTCTACTCTGCGTGATTTTTCTCTTTAGCTCTTATCATCACCCAACATTCCATGTACTTCCCTGTCTCTTTGCTTATCACTGTCTCTTTCAACTAAAGTGCAAATGCTATGAAAACAGACACTGTCACTAACATATAACCTGCCTAAAGAACAATGCCCGTCTGAGAGCAGGTGCTTAACAAATAATCATTAAGTGAATGGTGTGTGCTAAAGTAGTTGTGAAAGTCTTTAGTCAAATGGGAGAGCTAGAGATTTTCACAATTTACCAACCAGTTACTATGTGGCAAGTACTATTCTCTACCTTACATGAGACAAAAGACCATCACCCATCCCTGGACAAACAAACAGTAGTGGGGGTCAGACAAGTCAAAAATAATTGTAGTCAGTGCTGTGAAAGTGCTGCACTCAATATGCCAGCAAATTTGGAAAACTCAGCAGTGGCCACGGGGCTGGAAAAGGTCAGTTTTCATTCCAATTCCAAAGAAAGGCGATGCCAAAGAATGCTCAAACTACCGCACAATTGCACTCATCTCACATGCTAATAAAGTAATGCTCAAAACTCTCCAAGCCAGGCTTCAGCAATATGTGAACCGTGAACTCCCTGATGTTCAAGCTGTTTCAGAAAAGGCAGAGGAACCAGAGATCAAATTGCCAACATCCACTGGATCATGGAAAAAGCAAGAGAGTTCCAGAAAAACATCTATTTCTGCTTTATTGACTATGCCAAAGCCTTTGACTGTGTGGATTACAATAAACTGTGGAAAATTCTGAAAAGATGAGACTACCAGACCACCTAACCTGCCTCTTGAGAAATCTGTATGCAGGTCAGGAGGCAACAGTTAGAACTGGACATGGAACGACAGACTGGTTCCAAATAGGAAAAGGAGTATGTCAAAGCTGTATATTGTCACCCTGCTTATTTAACTTACATGCAGAGTACATCATGAGAAATGCTGGACAGGAAGAAACACAAGCTGGAATCAAGATTGTCGGGAGAAATATCAATAACCTCAGATATGCAGATGACACCACCCTTATGGCAGAAAGTGAAGAGGAACTAAAAAGCCTCTTGATGAAAGTGAAAGAGAAGAGTGAAAAAGTTGGCTTAAAGCTCAACATTCAGAAAACCAAGATCATGGCATCCGGTCCCATCACTTCATGGGAAATAGATGGGGAAACAGTGGAAACAGTGTCAGACTTTATTTTTGGGGCTCCAAAATCACTGCAGATAGTGATTACAGCCATGAAATTAAAAGACGCTTACTCCTTGGAAGAAAAGTTATGACCAACCTAGATAGTATATTCAAAAGCAGAGACATTACTTTGCCGACTAAGGTCCATCCAGTCAAGGCTATGGTTTTTCCTGTGGTCATATATGGATGTGAGAGTTGGACTGTGAAGAAGGCTGAGTGCCAAAGAATTGATGCTTTTGAACTGAGGTGTTGGAAAAAGACTCTTGAGAGTCCCTCTGACTGCAAGGAGATCCAACCAGTCCATTCTGAAGGAGATCAACCTTGGGATTTCTTTGGAAGGAATGATGCTGAAGCTGAAACTCCAGTACTTTGGCCACCTCATGCCAAGAGTTGACTCACTGAAAAAGACTCTGATGCTGGGAGGGATTGGGGGCAGGAGGAGAAGGGGACGACAGAGGATGAGATGGCTGGATGGCATCACTGACTCGATGAACGTGAGTCTGAGTGAACTCCAAGAGATGGTAATGAACAGGGAGGCCTGAAGTGCTGCAATTCATGGGGTCGCAAAGAGCGGACACAACTGAATGACTGAACTGAACTGATACATCAATAAAACTGGGAAGAATAGATAATTGTAATTTATTCACTCATCCAACATATATTTATTGAGCGCCTACTAGAAGAGAGAGAAAGAAAATTTTCACAAGCTTTCTATGTGCCAATCATTGTGAAAAGGCAAGATAAGATTTATCTAATATATTTCACAGCAACCCAATATGGTAAGTAATTGTTGTCCCTGATTTACAACCATGAAATCTAAAGCTACCTGAGGCCCAAGGTTGCCCCATTAGCGAAAGATAAAGATTAGACCCTAGTTCTGTCTGACTCAATACTATTATTCTTCTTAAAGGGATTTGGGAAAAAGCCATATAATATGTAACGAGATCAGAAGAGCCTTCTGAGTAGAACACTGAAGATAAACCTCCAAAGGTAATATGCTGAAATTAGACAAAGATTGGAGGGTAGGGCATGCCAGGCTGATTGAATGGCATATGTGAAATATTGTGATAGTCTACTTTTCCTGAAGAAAGAAACACAGGTTGTCTGGGTTTCTGTTTTCATTGATAAAGTATGCTATTTTTTTATTAAATTTATTTATTTTTTAAATTACAGTACTGTATTTGTTTTGCCATACATTGATACGAATCAGCCATAGGTGAACACAATCTCCCAATGCCGATAAAGTATGCTAAATTTTGGTCTTCTGAATTACAAAACACACACACACCACTATAAACAATGCCAAAATCAATTTAATATGTAATATAAATCAATCATGCAATGCAAATAATCAGCATGAAAGAATTACATATAAAAATGAGATTGAGGAAGATCTAGAATTCCAGAGTCTAACAAAAGAGATATGATTGCCTATAAACAACATTTTCCATTTATAGCATATAATTAAATAACTTATGTGACAATTAAATTACATGCCAATTAAATAGAATTGCAAGCTTTAATAAAACAAGTTAAAAACAAGTGGAAGTTATTACTGAAGCACATCAGTTGCTTTTTTTTCTACTAAGTTGAATTGGCATTCTAAGAATTAATACTGACCTATGTTATGCACTTTCTGTATTTAGAATATAAGTTTAAGAACAGGCTGCTAAACATTTTCAAGGTAAAAATTAAATAAGGTTAAGAGGATTAGATGCTTATTTCATCCAAAAAATAATAATAAAGGGAAATAAATGCTTTGAGGGATTGGTTTTACTTTTATTTTTTGAAGAATTTCATTTTTTTTCTGTTGACCATCCAAAGTAAGGTTTTCTTTGAAGCAAGAGCTAAGCTTTGATAGCACATAAGGTTAACTTTTTCATACTTGATCCAAATGTCAATTTTGTAATTTATAGTTAATGTACAAACCTGTATACATACCTCTCTGTTTTCTTCTGCAACACAATTTAAACTTCAAATTAAATATGATATACATTGTGTGTGTGTATGTATTAGTTGAGACAGAAATTTTACAGGTAGGAAAACCTAACCCACCTTTATCCTCCTTCATTCTTCAAACATTTGAGTGCCTGCTGTTGGCTAGCACTCTGCTAGGTCTTATTCCTCACCTCAAGAAGCTTAAGTTCTAGTGCAAGAAAGTTAAAGGGAAAGATGAAAACATTCAGTCCTCCTGATCCGAAACTTCTAATAATATTAAACTTCAGTGATTCCATCTTCTTTCCAATTGTGTTTTCTAAATTTATAGAAATTCATTCTCACAAACGGTTTGAGTGACATCTGATGAATACCTGCTCCCACATTCTACCTACCTTCCAGAAAGAAAAATGTCTTGCTCATTTTCTAAATACATGCACACAGGAATACATGCAAATCATCATAAAATTAAATGATGAGTTTCCAATTTTGTCTGGAGAAAAGGTTATCAATGGGAAATAAATGACATGGACAGGAGCAAGGGCAGGAAGACTCTGAGTTTGAAGGGCAAGTCAGAGGGGAAGGCTGAGCAGCATATGCTACACACAATTGGCTAAACTTAAATGTAGATGAATCGAAGTAGTGAAAATAAGGCTGGAATTTGAAGATTGATTACAGGTTTGATCCCGGGTTAGGTTTCCTTGAGTGGCTTTTGCAGGAAAGTGGCTCAAGGTAGTTGAGGATTTCTAATGACCACCCTAGGCTTGATGGAATGGGAGGTTAAGGCCAATGGACTGGGGAGAAATGAGGAGTCAAATGAATGAAGGGACTAAGTGAAGATGAAGAGCAGGATCATTAAAACAAGAAAAAGGACTTGAAACTACTTCTGCTCTGGAAGCTGATTTCTCCCCTCTAATCACTTTACAAAGGAGTATTAAATTGCCCTGGTCCTCACCCTGGGGGCTGGAAGTGAGGTAAATGAGGTCACAGCCATAGTAAGAACACAGATTCTATTATTTCCGTGAGTCCAATCACAGGCTCAGGGCACCCAGCTCCCTGAAAAATCTTCCCCAAGTATTTATGTCTAGACAGAGTCTACTTTTCAGGAACCTGAGTGCTGTTGCTCAGTACTGCACAACCCCGTCCCCCAGTCAGCCTCTGAACACCCCTACCCCAGGGGAAAAATGGATAGAGTGCTTGGACCACCTGGTTGCAAATTCCCTATCTTTGGTGAAATTACAGTGTTCTGAATGTTTACTTTTAAAATGCATTGTGAGTATATTTTCATGCAGAAATGAAGGTATATTCGATATACCTTCATATAAATTAGTCCATAATGAATATTTACTCATTTATTCAAGAAATACTTGTTAAGTTCCGTCTGTGCGTGAGGTACAGAGAATTCAGGAAATGAAAGACAGAGTCCCTCCACTCAAGACATGTACACTACTGTAGTTATGGAAGCAGGCAAGGAAGCAGTAGATTGCAATAGCCTAAGACGTGCTTATTTGCTTCTATGTTTGTGGGGGCTGTGTGTGTGTGTATGTATGAGTGTGTGTTTAGACCTATCTTCTTCCAAAACAGAATTTAACAGTCTAGGTAGAGTGGGAACTGTTCACATTTACTCTAGGAGTTCAGAAAAGGTGCCCGGCTCTGACTAGAGGTGGTTAGGGAAAACTTTGTCCAGGATATTATCATATTGCAAGGCTTGAAATTCCATGTGCTGTCTTGACCTCTTTGAGTCCCACAGGGTGGCCAAGCTTAGCCATTGCATTCCTCTACTCTTGCCAGATATGCCCTCCCCTGGCAGGAAAGCCTCCCCACCCAGCTAGTTCCTCTGTAAGTCGGACTGGCTGCAACCATCCTGTCCTCAGTTTAATGAGTTTTCCCTGGAAGCCAGCCTGTGAAACTCTTCAAACAAACAACTCACACCCCAACAGGAACCACAGCGTCCTCTACCCCATTGTTACTACAAAGCCTGCCTCTCATACCCTTTCTGGTTCATTCTGCCTCTGAATCCATCCCCCTTGTGACTCCAGATGGCATTCAGTACCCTCTTCCTGGACTGTGAATATATGTGACCAGTATCACTTTTAGTTTCATCTAACCTGTGTTGGGTGTTGCGAGTTTGGCCTTTTCACACTGTTTAGGGCAAGAGATTGATAGCTTATGGTAAATGGTGTCGGATTCGTGATCTCCATAGAAGATTTAGCTTCTGGACCAGGGACCAGGCTTGATCACTCAAGAGCTTTTGTGTAGCAGAGGTTTATTGAAGTGAAAAATGGACAGAGAAAGCTTCTGATACAGACATCAGAAGGAGGACAGAGAGTGCCCCTCTTGCTGGTTTTAGCAAGAGAGTTATATACATTTTTTAGTTAGTTATTACAATAAATCAAAAGAATGTCTCAAGGTTGTAAAGAGCTTAACTAGACCTACTCCAGTAATTTACATTTTAAGATAACAGGATTAGCCAGTAGGTTTTCAGGAAGGAGAAACTGTCCTCAAGCAGGACACATTGTTGTTATATAATCCTTTAGTACAGAGTTTAAACTGAGTTGTTTGTCCTGTAATTATCAGTTCTGGGCCTAAAGAAAAAAATATTTTATGTAAGACTAACGAATGTGTAAGAAACGCCGCTGAAAGAAAAAGCCAGCTCTAGGGACCATTGATGATAGCTTTTATTGGGCGGTCGCTCTTGGGCAGAACTCCAGGGGACGGGTGAGGAAGGAGACAAAGGGAGTCTGCGAGGTATGAGGGGTGGGGAGGGGTTTTATAGCCAGGGCTGGCGCTCAAGCCAGGTTCTCCCATATAAGGTAGAAAGCGTGGGCTATAGTGGCGGTGGGTGTCCAAGGGCTCCGTGTCCGCACCTGGTTGGGGGCTGGCCAACCCCCCAACCAGGGGCTGGCCCTCGGAAGCCTGGTCCGCTTCTGGTTCCTGTTTGGCCATTGGCCAACTGCTGGTGCTAGCCGGATGTCCCTTTTTGGTCGCATGTCGGTCAGCCCGACCTTTCATCCCGGCCTTTTTGATATAGGACAAGGGGCGCTGATTCTCTCTGGCTACTTCCTGCTGAACGGGGGGCGACGAGGGGTAGGGAGTGGCCGGGATGACAGGGGTCGGTCGTCTGTTAGGTTGGTCACAAGTCGTTTGCCGGAAGCCTTGGTACTGCTGTCACAGCACCATCAGCTGGACCATGTTGAGCCGTTGTTTGATAAAGGCTAGGAGCTTATTTAGGATACAGGGCCCGAAAGTCAGGAGCAGCAGGAGGATGATGAGTGGTCCCATTAGGGTAGACACTAAGGTAGCGAACCACGGGGTCTTATTGAACCATGACTCAGAGCACCCAAGGGTGCTCTCCTCTCTCGTTGTCTGTTTGCTAATCTTTCTCTCAGTTTATTCATGGAGTCAGTGATGACTCCGGAGTGGTCTACATAGAAACAACACTCTTCTTTTAGGGCAGCGCACAGGCCACCTTCTCGTAGGAACAAGAAGTCTAGCCCCCTATGCTTTTGCATCACAACCTCAGATAGAGAAGTAAGAGACTCTTTCAGCTTTGTAATAGAGTCTTCTAGGACCCGGAGGTCTGCATCAATAGCTTGCTGGAGGCTGGTGTAGTACTGGGGCTGCTGGATGAGGGCCGTGGTGCCTGTCCCTACCCCAGCCACTACTCCAAGGCCTAGTAACACTGCCAGGGTGAGAGTCACGGGTTCTCTTTTTTCCCGATGGTTGCTTTCATAGGCATCTAAAAACGAGCTGTCTGGGTGGTAAATGAGTCAGGGGACCAATCGTACCAGAGCACAGAAGTTAACTGAGGTATTGAAGAGTTGCAGAGACACGCAGGGAGTAAGGCCTGTGTCACATGCCCACCACCCATCTTGGGGGGAGAAGGTATCCTGTTGTTTGATTAGCAAGACTTTTGGTCATATTACAGAGGTGTTTTGGGGCCTTGGGTGGAGAACCTATACATAGTCCCTGACCTGTTACCGCGGAGAGGGTAAGTTTGACTCCGTGGCTTGTTGCCATCGGCACTGGGTATGGGAATGGGAGGTATTAGTCTCACCTATTATCCTTGTGGCCTCATAGTAAGGCGAGGGAGCCGCATAACAGAGCCAGCAGGATTTAGTTATTTCTGGGTTTGTGGCATTTAAGACTTTGAAGGCATTATTGACCAAAGCCAACATCCTATTCTGGGTAGAAGTCACCTTTAAAACGGACATGGCCATGGAGGCAGCTACCTTGGTGGTCCCGTTTGCTGGTTGTTGGGCCTCCAAAACAGGGTTAGGACCGACTGAGGTAGGCAGAGATGACTCTATCTTTAGCCTTATAGTGAATAGAAGGCCATTATCATATCATTCTTTATAGAGCCTTAGCCCCCACATGTATCCTTTTACCCAATCGGTGGCCCTTTTACCCTCTTCGGTGAATTGGACATGAAGCGGGTGGCACCAATTAGTGCAGTCCTGGATGTTGGTCCAGCTAGGGTTTCCCTGACTCCCTGTTTTGTGATGAGTGTAGTTAGCCTTGACAGTAACATAATCCCACTGAGAGGAGGGGTTCCAATAGGTATCGCCTGTAGTCTCACGGCCCCAGTGCCGGCAGAAAAACTCATTTTTTCTGCCACACGAATGAGACCGACCCCCATGATACCCTGGGCATACATAGAAGGTAAGCGTTCTTAGCATGCTCCTTCTGTTTTTAGCGGCGCATCCTCCCCAGGGATCTAGTCCCCATCTATCGTGTTGGAGGGGTGTCAACGGTGCTTTGAAAGAGGAGTCGGAATATGACTCGAGGTCCCAGTTGGAAGGGGCCCCTACTGCCAATCAACAAAGATCGGGGAAAAGGTCAGGCCACCAGGTGTTCGGGGGGCCACCTTAGAGACACTCCAGACAACTTCTCCCACCTGTGAGAGTACGTGCCAGGTCAGTTGCTGTGGCTGGTGGGGGTTTTGGATGGTATGTCCCCTCTTCCCAGGACCCCCAGTACCCCCAGAGTAACCCAGAGTAGAGAGTCCCGCATTGTTTCGAGGTTGGGGTGAAAGGGGTGTGGCGGGCAACCAGCATCAGGGGTCTCGTAAGGATGGAGCTGGTACCCAGGTCAGGGTGCCCCGAGGGAATAGCACCACAGGAGTAAGAAGCAGATGGCTAGGTATGTGAGGGCCAGTGACAGCCGAAGTGCAAATGACCAGTCTTGGGGGCTGCGGCCGCCAATCCAATAGCAAAGAGTATGGCCAGAACGGTGATTGCCAGCAGCCACAGCGGATGGTACCAGGCAAACATCGGGTTGAGACGTGTCTGTTCCTGGTAGGAGGCAATGCCACAATTATTCTGAAATCAGCGAAAGAGGGATTCGGGTAATAGTCAGTTTGGTTGGCCCAGTCAGGATGGAGTGGTAAGACCCCCCTTTCAGGGAGACCCGGGGTGCGGGTTTAAGTCGGGTCAGGTGGTACCAGGGCTTGTGTCCCAGGAGTTTGGCTGCTGTAGAGGTGGTGAGGATTACCGTATGGGGTCCTGTCCAGCGAGGCTGTAGTGGGTGGGGACTGAGGGCTTTCAGCAGTACCTGATCTCCTGGGGCCAAAGGCCGAGTTGGCCCCTCGCCGTCTGTTGGTTGTGGCAGGATCCGATCAGCGTGTTCTCTCAGCAGGGATCGTAGGAGGGAGAAGAGGGGGAGGTACCCTGCGAGTGGGGGAGCCTCTCCCTCCGGGAGGTGGGTCAGGAGGTAGGGGCTGCCGTAGAGCAGTTCAAAGGGGGTCAAACCTGTTCTTGAGTGTGGGGTGGTGTGAATACGAGTGAGCACCAGGGGGAAGGAGGTCGACCCAAGACAGTCGCAGTTCCGAGGCAAGCTTGGTCAGGTGCGTCTTGATGATGCCGCTTACCCGCTCTACTTTGCCTGACGATTGAGGCCGATAGGGGATGTGGAGATGCCAGGTGATGCCCAGGGCTGCAGCCACCTGCTGGGAGATCTGTGAGATGAATGCAGGCCCATTGTCAGACTGGAGAGAGTTTGGCAACCCAAGTCTAGGGATGAGATGGGTCATCAAGACCTCCGCCACCGCCGCTGCCGTCTCTCGGTCGGTGGGGAAGGCCTCGACCCATCCTGAGAAAGTGTCCACCAAGACCAGCAGATAGCGGTGGCTCCGATGTCTGGGCATGTGGGTGAAGTCTATCTGCCAATCTTGCCCAGGCAAGTGTCCCCTAAGTTTAAGAGTTGTTTGTGAGGGTCTAAGTCCTCCCTGAGGAGAGGTGGAAGCGCACGTCAAACAGGAGCGATGAACATCATATATGGCCTGTCTGAGGTGCCAAGGGGCAAAGATAGGGCTGAGAAAGGAGAGGAGAGCCCTCGGTTCAATGTGTAAGGTGTTGTGGATTTGGGATATAATGTCTTTTGCCTGGCGTTCAGGGAGTACCAGTTTGCCATGGAACAGTATCCATCCCGGCGGATGTCTCTGAGCCCCCTCCTGTGCCAGCAAGGCTTTGGCTTCCTTGTCGGAATATTCAGGGCTGAAGGTGGATCTCAAAGTCAGCAAGGGCTCGGGGGCCTGTTGTAAGGCAATTTGTCGAGCCACTTGGTCAGCCATGTTATTACCCATAGCGACAGTCATGAGTATTCTGGTGTCCCTTGCAGTGTATGATAGCGACTTCTTTGGGCAGGGATAAGGCATCTAACAGTCGAGTAATGTGGGGGGCATTACAGATGGAGGATCCTTTAGTGGTTAGGAAGCCCTGTTCTTTCCAGATCGCCACATGGGAATGGGCAATTAAGAAGGCGTATTTGGAATCTGTGTAAATATTGGCCCTTTTTCCTTTTGCCAGGTGTAAGGCTCTAGTTAAGGCTGTCAGTTCAGCCTTCTGAGAGGTCGTCCCTGGTGCCAGGGGCTGAGCCTCCAGGACTTCTCGTGTGGTTACCACAGCATAGGCCGCCCTCCGATTTCCGCTGGGGTCTCGCTTCGAGCTCCCATCGACAAACAAGGTTAGTTCTGGGTTTGGCAGAGGTTTGGAGAACAAGTTATGGGGTGGTTGCATAAGGGACTCAAGGACCTCTGAGCATGAGTGAGCTGGGGGCTCTGTGGTGAGGGGGAGAGAGGGTAATGACAAGAGAGGATTTAGTTGTGGAGAACGACCCACGGAAACCTGTGGGTTGTCCAGAAATACTAAGTGAAATTGCTGGAGCCTAGACTCACTGAGGTCAGAAAGGAATTTAGAGGCTAAAAGATCGCCAAGACGGTGAGGTGGAGAAGATGGTCAGAGGTTGACCGTGAACTAGTTTCTTAGCATCCGCGTACAGCGTGGCCGCTGCAGCTAGTGCCCGCAGGCAGGGGAACCATCCCCTGGCTGTGGGGTCAAGTTGTTTGGATATGTAAGCGATAGGCAGCAGTTCGGAGCCAATTGGTTGCACTAAGGCTCCAAAGACTATTCCTCCCTTTTCATCAGTATATAGATGGTGTGGATAATTGGGGTTTGGAAGAAAGAGAGGAGATGAAGCCAGTAGGGTGGAGCATAAAGCGTGAAAGGCCTGGGTCACTTCGGGTGGGGGAAGACAGCAGCCCTGTGGGAGTCTCTTTAGCGGCGGCATATAAGGGCTGGCCAGGGTGGTGTAATTTGGGACCCAGTGTAGGAAGAATCCCGTCAGTCCTAAGAAAGACAGTATCTGGTCTCCGTTGGCCGGAGGGTTAATGGACTGGAGGAGGCTACATCGGTCTGTTGTCAGGGCCTTAGGGTGGGAGTGATTTGGAGGCCTAGATAGACAACAGAGGTCTGAGTTAGTTGAGCCTTAGATTGCTAGGCTCTGTAGCCCTGGGAACCGAGGAAATTAAGGAGAGTTGCAGTGTGTTGTCGGGAGGTCTCTTCTGAGGGGCTGCAAAGGAGCAAGTCATCTACGTATTGGAGGAGAGTGCTGGGGCGAAGTGAGCACCTGGCCAGGTCTCGGGACAGGGCTTGTCCAAAGTAGTGGGGACTGTCTCTGAACCCCTGAGGGAGCACGGTCCATGTGAGTTGGGTGGTCAGCTGGGTGTTGGGATCAGTCCAGGTGAAAGCAAAGAGGAATTGACAGTCGGGGTGGAGTGGGATGGTAAAGAAGGCATCTCTGAGGTCAACAACAGTGAAATGGGAGGTTTGAGGAGGTATGGAGGAAAGGAGGGTGTAGGGGTTAGGGACAAGTGGATGGGCAGGGACCACCGCCGCATTAATCAGGCAGAGATCCTGCACCAGCTGGTAGTCTCCTGAAGCCTTCCGGACAGGAAGGATGGGCGTGTTACAGGGGGAAGTCATGGAGATTAGGAGACCCTGTCCCATGAGACAGTTGATGATGGGCTTTAGCCCCCTGAGGTTATGAACAGACAAAGGAAACTGGGGCCAAGCCGGGAAACAGGTGGGGTCCCTTAGCCGGATGAGGACTGGAGGGTGGTGCCAAGCCACCACCGGGACTCGGGTGTCCCAGACCTCAGGACTAACGGAAGAGGTTGAAGGGGTCAGCAAGCAGCATAAGGAAGGCCCCTGACGTGGGAGCTGATTCTGGAGTTAGGTGAAGAGTGGTCTTCAGCTTAGCAAGTATATCTCTTCTCAAGAGAGGGGTAGGACAGGAGGGGATGACTAAAAAGGAATGAGTAAAGAGGCAGGAATCTAATTGGCAGGATAGTGGTTGGGTTTGGAGCGGACACGAGGGTTGGCCGTCAATGCCCATAACCGAAACCTGAGAAGGACATAGAGTGCCCCGAAAGAGGGAAAGACCGAATAGGTAGCCCCCATATCAACTAGAAAGTTGATGGACTTACCCACTACCTGGAGCGTTACCATGGGCTCGGCTTGGGTTATCGGGGTCCCCAAGTCTGGGCGGCATCAGTCATCATCGAAGCTCAGCAGCTCCAAAGCCGGAGTAGGGCAGGAGGCCTCCTGGGGGCGCTCTGGTCCCCGGCCCCTAGAGGTCGGGGCCCGAGAGGCTTGGGGACAGTCACTAGCCCACTGTACTCGTTGCTTGCACAACGGGCACGGCTTGGAAGGAGGGCACGGGTTGGGGCACGTCTTGGCCCAGTGTCCTTCTTGGCCGCACTTGAAGTAGGCCCCCGGAGGGGGTTTCTGGGGCCCCGAGCCTGTGGCCGGCCGCAGGGCTGCTACCAAGGCCTGGGTTTGCCGGTTTAGGAGGCTTGCCTGAAATTCAGCTTTTTGCTTGAGCCTTGCCTTTCGGCTGGCCTCAGCAGTTTCCTCATGGGCATTGTAAACCTTAAAGGCCATTTTTACCAGGTCTCGGATAGGGGTCTGAGGGCCGTCCTCGGCCTTGGCCAGCTTTTTCCGGATGTCGGGGGCAGACTGGGAGATAAAACGACTGGCCAAGGTGGCCACCCCGATGGGGGACTCAGGGGACAACCTGATGTATTGGACGAGAGCCTTGGTCAGCCGACTGAGGAACATGGCTAGGTTTTCGTCGGGCCCCTGAGTCACCTCATCTAATTTGAGGAAGTTTACAACCTTATGAGAGGACACCTCCATCCCATCTAGGATACACTCTATCATATAGTGTACCCACAGCTGGCCGCCACCCCCTTCCTGGTAATTCCAATCAGGGTTGGTGTCAGGAACTGCCTGAGGCCCCGGGGGCGCTTGGGAGAGGGGGTTGGCAAAGTGTCATTGATCGGCCTGGGCTTTGGCTGCCGTCCAAATGGCCTGTCTCTCTTCAGGGTTGGTGGTAGACTCCAGGATGACATATATGTCCTGCCATGTTAAGTCATAGGCAAGGGTCAGACTAGTGAACTGCTTAATGTACTGAGTGGGGTTGGAGGAGAAGGAACCCAGCTTGGCTTCAATCTGTGCTAAGTCTTGGAGAGAAAAGGGGACATGGACTTGGGCTAGGCCCTCAGCTCCAGCTACTTGTTGAAGAGGGAGTAGTGGGGCTGGGGGAGGGGGAGGCCCCCAGAAGGTTGCTGTGGGAGCGAGTGTGGGAGCTAACCAGAGAGGAGGAGGGCGTGATGGAGGGAAGAGGAGGATACAAGATAGGGTTTAGGGCCGGAGGATCTGGGGCTGGCGGCGGAGTCTCGGGGGCGGGAATGGAGGTAGGAGGGGCTAGAGTGGAGGGTGAGGGGGCAGGGTCCGGAGTGGAAGGAGTGGGAGCCGTTGGAGAGGTATAGGGAGGAGGGGCTTCCAAGTCTTCCGGAGGTATAGAGAAAGCAGAGGATTCAGGAGCAGGGATTAGCTTGGCCAAGGGAGGTGGAGTTGAAGGAGCCATGGTGAGTAGAATTTGGCTGGGAGCATGCGTAGTGCACAGAGTGGCACGAGAGTGCAGCACCCAAAAAGCCTGAACATAGGGGACCTCAGACCATTTTCCCGTTCTCCAGCAGTAATTATCTAAATCACGGAGGACGTTAAAGTCTAATGTCCCTGTGGCTGGCCATTGTGAGCCATTATCTAGGGAATACTGAGGCCAGGCCTGTGAACACAAAAGTGAGCTGTTTGGGGCGGATATATCCCTTTAGTCTTAGGGTCCGCAGGTTAGCCAGCAGGCATTCTAAGGGAGTGGAGTATTGGGGATCGGGTTTGGAGGCTGTCGATCCTATGGCGACCATGTGGCATGGAGGCAACCCCTGCCATGTCCGAACGTCTTCGGGCCTGTCAGGGGAGCCGGCGTGGGGCCTCAGAACAGGCCGGGGATCCCCGCAGCTGTTTGGGACATCTCCCTCATGAGCCGAGAACTGGAAGCAGGTTCTGAACCTGCCGTGGGAGGGCCCAGTAAGTGCACACCCGTTACAGGGCCCTAGGAGGTGGTCGCCAGGGAGGGCAGGCCCCAAAGCCGAAGGGACTTACCCCGTATCTTGCCATCCAGAAGGTTGGTCAGCCGCCTGGGTCCGGGGCTACCGCAGGCGGTGGGGCTCGAGGGGGCCTCAACGGCGAGTGCCGGGGCCCTCACCTCGAGCCCCATGTTGGGCGCCAGATGTAAGAAACACCGCTGGAAGAAAAAGCCAGCTCTAGGGACCGTTGATGAAAGCTTTTATTGGGCGGTCGCTCTTGGGCAGAACTCCAGGGGACGGGTGAGGAAGGAGACAAAGGAGTCTGCGAGGTATGAGGGGGTGGGGAGGGGGTTTTATAGCCAGGGCTGGCGCTCAAGCCAGGTTCTCCCATATAAGGTAGAAAGCGCGGGCTACAGCGGCGGTGGGTGTCCAAGGGCTCCGTGTCCACACCTGGTTGGGCCAGGCTACAGGGGGCTGGCCTCCGGAAGCCTGGTCCACTTCTGGTTCCTGTTTGGCCATTGGCCAACTGCCGGCGCTGGCCGGATGCCCTTTTTGGTCGTATGTCGGTCGGCCCGACCTTTCAGAATGCAGAGGGGAAAAAAAAAGGCATTTCTCCTTTCCTCCTCCTTGAGAATTCCAGACCCCTATCTCCTCCTTGAGAACTCCAGACACCTTTCACCTCCTTGGGGACCCCAGACTTCTTATCAATTTGCCTAGGAATTGACTTTCTTGAGTTCCATCCCTCACCCACTCAGTGACCAGAAGGTGATTAGAATAGTTAAGTGTAGATTAAGTTTTAATAATTAGTTAGTTATTATAAATGATAATTATTTAATAGTTAAATTATTAAATAATATTTATTTAATAATTAAGTTTAATAATTAGTGTAAGTTTTGGAGAATGAATAAGATTTACGTAGGTGGAGAAAAAGAGAAAAAAGAAGGGTGTCAGAGCAGAGATATGAGTATGGTGTATTGTCTAGAGGAACAATGGGTTGATAAGACCCCATGTAGTGAAGGCTGAAGCTGCAAAGGCAGGGCCCTTTGTGCAAAGCTGTGGAGCTCATGGTTCTTTCTAAAATGCATTAAACGATTTTAATCAGACATTTTACAGAGAACATTCTGGCAATGTGTAGCCAATGGATTTAAAGTAGGACAAGAGTAACAGTCGAGGAGCCAGTGAGAACACCAGAATAGAATTCCAAGCAGGAAGCACCAAGCACCAAGTGTTCCAACCAAGGCCTGGGCAGTGAGTCAGAGGCTGCAGGTACAAAGAGAATAGAATCCATTCAACTTGGTGACCAACTGGATGCAGGACTGGGGACACAGGAGAGGGAAGAAGAGAGAATGACTGCTAGACTTGGGTCAGAATGACTGCTAGACTTGGGTCAGCAGGTTCAAAATTATATTCATGCACTGAGATAGGAAATACAAGAAGAGGAACAGGTTTGTGACTGGGAAGAATTCAGTTCTTGACATATTGATTTGGAGAGGTTCATGGAACATCCAAGTGCTTTCCAGTGGGGAAGTTCATATGGGCCTTAGAGAAGGTTGGAGATAAAACTTGGAGAGTCATTAGCTCAAAGGTGAATCTAATGCCTGGGTTCAGGATAAGGGAATGCTTAGAGAAAAGGGGTGCCAGTCAAGGGCAACATATACAAGAAAGAATCATACTCAGTTAAGCACATCTACATTTAAGAGGTGAATGGAAGAAGCAATGAAGCAATGTTTGCAAGAAAACTGAGAAGGGTCCAGGGGTACTAGGAGAATGATGTTCTGGAAGACCAGATGGGAAAGAAATTGAAGTGTTTGTATTTTAAAAGAGATAATGAAGGTACAAGATTGAGGGGCTAACTGATAGACCAAAGGTCATGAAGAGGCCAGAGCAATGGGATTCAGAGAAAAGACAGAGAAATTATTCTTAATAAGGGATGTTATCACTTCTAGTGAAGCAAGAGATAAAGACAAAAAAAAAGAACTCGCTCAGTCATGTCCAACTCTTCGCGACCCCGTGGACTGTAGCCCACCAGGCTCCTCCGTCCATGGGATTCTCGAGGCAAGAATACTGGAGTGGGTTGCCATTTCCTTCTCCAGGGAATCTTCCTGACCCAGGGATAGAACCCAGGTCTCTCGCACTGCAGGCAGACGCTTTAACCTCTCAGCTACCAGGGAAGCAGGCTGCACGTAAATTTGTAAGTGTGAATAGGGTTAGTGTTTTCTTCAATTAGAAAAAACTTTCAGATAAATTGCCTACCATTGGGTGGAATAACACTCTGGAAAACAGTATTCTTCATTTGGTTAACCAGCAGGCTGATGATAAAAGGCAAAGAATTCCAGCATCTTAAAAGTTTTCATTTATGTGGAAATGTAGTTTGATAGACATAAAAGGAACATAATCTGAGATGCACTTAGAAGTTAGTGATAGATCTATAAACAAGAATATGTGAAACCAGCTAATAAACTCAGAACCTACTCCAGGATGAAAGAAACATGTAAAAACTCAAATTACATGGATAAACTGTGAAATAGAATTACAGTGTTAATTCCTAAGAAAATAATAGCTCACCGAATAATGCAAGGGTACAATTTTGTTAAAACACATTTGTCACACCTACTAAAACTGCTTTGATTAGAAGTGAGGCTTTCAGTTGGATTTCAAATGTGATGCTGCAATCAAAATAAACATCCAAAACAAACTGATGAACCCAAGTTCATCTTGGGTTTTATATTAACCGTGAGTGAAGGCTGAGAGTTCATTACTGGGAATGTAAATACAAAGTTTCCTCAAGATCAGGTAGTTCTTATCACTGAGAGAATCTTTTTAAAAGAAAATGGAATATTTTCAGAGGACAATGTACTATTTCAAAAAACAAGAATAAAATAAATAAATCATTATGATCCACTTAGGACAAATTTAATACAAATACACTATAATTTTCTTATGACATGGAGCATGTCATAAGGATAAATCATAAATTATCAACACAGGTAAGAACTAATTCTGAATGTGCAGACATATAGTTATCAGTTCAGTTCAGTTCAGTCGCTCAGTTGTGTCCGACTCTTTGCGACCCCATGAATCGCAAAATAAATATATGACTCTGAGATGTAATAAGTTATTCATTTTGATATTAAACTCTTTAGATATTTATTTTAGAAAATACTTCTCTTAAATAGAATTTAGCAACTGATTTGTCAGAAATAACATTTTGTTAAAAAATACTTCAAAATGTCAGAAAAATAAACATGTTGGGGAAAAATATTTATAACCCCATCACTAAGACAAAACAAATTTAAAAATAACTACAATATATCTCTTGCAATGGTCTTCCTGATGATTCAGCAGTAAAGAATCTGCCTGCAGTCAGGAGATGTGGGTTCGATCCCTGGGTCAGAAAGATCCCCTGCAGAAAGAAATGGCAACCCATTCCAGTGTTCTTGCCTGGAAAATCCTATGAACAGAGGAGCCTGGCAGGCTACAGTCCATAGGGTTGCACAGAGTCAGACATGACTGAGTACACCCATCACTTGCAATGCTTTAAGTAAACACAGATAACAATATAGAAGTGGAATTATAATATGCATCTTCTCTGTCCTTTAAACTTAATATTCTTAACACTATGTCTTGAACATTACTAATCCATATCTGTTATTGAAGTTCTTTTTCCACTTCTAATTTGCTCTTTCTTTTAAAATTTAAGCTTTTGAATAATAGTAGGAGGAAATTTTCACCTCTAAAGATTGTAAAAATAATCTATCACGTTTTTGTTTTATATAATTTCATTTATCACATTTTAAGTGTTCCAACCATCTAAAAGCCTTTTGATACTATATGTGAAGTCAGATTGTAGTTGTTTTTTCTCCAAATGGGTACCCAGTTCTCTCACTAAGTAACTTTTCCCCTCTGAAAAGCTATTTTTATCACCTGCTAAAGTGAGAAACGTTTCTAGGAACATTTGTCCCACTGCTCTATTGCTATTCTTGGACTAATATGTCTCTACTTTAGTAACTCCTAATTTGGGGGAAAATTTCATGTCTTGTGAGACTTTTTCCAAAGATTTCTGGTTAGTTGCCCCTCTTTTTTTCCCATAGACACACACACACACACACACACACACACACACACACACACACACACACACACACAAAGAACTTCATAAACATTTCTTTAGGTTCCTAAAAAGTCCTACTGAGATTTTAGTATGAATTACTTTGTAGAGTATGAGGGGAAGGAAAATCTGACCTAGAAATCTTTGAGTGTTCTTCTATGTCTCCCAGGAAAGTTTTATAGTTGTTTTTTAAGATCCTATATGTTTCTTTTAGATTTGGTTACTTATATTTCACTGTCTTTGAATTAGTAATAGTTGTATTGCCATTGTGAATAAAGTCTTTCCCATTATATTTTCTAACGGATTAACTGACTTTTATTAATTTTTATATATTAATTTTGTATATTTCTTATGCAATTCACTACTTTTCTGAACTCATTAATAGTTTTTATGTTTGTTCTCTTGCATTGTCCAGGTTTTAAATAACAGAGCTGTAAATAGTGATTCTTTTGCACACTCTCTTCCAATATCTGATTACATAAAATTTTAAAAGACATGGTTATTACTCATATTTTCCATTGATTTTTCATAGACAAAATATATATATATCAGTGAATAAACTTAGCTCTCTTAGATGGCTCAGTAAAGAGTTCCTTAATTACTATTATTTTTTTCCCCTGGGTTCTTTGGAGGGAGCACACTTGTAATTCAAAGGATGCATTTAGGACTTTGCTGGTGGTACAGTGGACAAGAATCTACCTGCCAGCACAGAAGGCATGGGTTTGATTCTGGTCTGGAAAGATTCCACCTGCCACGGAGCAACTAAGCCCATACACCACAAGCTGCAGGGCCCGTGCACTGCAACTGATAAAGCCTGTGCATCTAGAACCTCTGCTCCACAACAAGAGAAGCCACCACAATGAGAAGCCTGTGCACTGCTACTAGAGAAAGCCCACGCAAAGCAACAAGAATCGGCGCAGCCAAAAACACAGGTTGGATTTGTATTTGTTTTATAGTTGGCTCTTAATTGTTTACTCATCGCTTTTCTTTACATTTTTGAAGAGGGATAAACTTTACCCATATGACCAGTGGAGTTTACTGTAGTCAGTAATGCTGACTCGTACCTCCTATGGGAATTTGTATTTAGGTTTCCTTTAATTTTTGTCGTCTTTCAGGATGCTCCATCTTCATTCCTCCTTTTTCTCAACTTATTTCTTATGGTTAATAAAAATGAAAGGATGATTATTTAGACATTTTCTGCAGGACTGAAAAAGTCAGTTTTCATTCCAATCCCAAAGAAAGGCAATGCCAAAGAATGCTCAAACTACCACACAATTGCACTCATCTCACACACTAGTAAAGTAATGCTCAAAATTCTCCAAGTCAGGCTTCAGCAATACATGAACCGTGAACTTCCAGATATTCAAGCTGGTTTTAGAAAAGGCAGAGGAACCAGAGATCAAATTGCCAACATCCACTGGATCATGGAAAAAGCAAGAGAGTTCCAGAAAAACATCTATTTCTGCTTTATTGACTATGCCAAAGCCTTTGACTGTGTGGATCACAATAAACTGTGGAAAATTCTGAAGGAGACAGGAATACCAGACCACCTGACCTGCGTCTTGAGAAACCTATATGCAGGTCAGGAAGCAACAGTTAGAACAGGACATGGAACAACAGACTGGTTCCAAATAGGAAAAGGAGTATGTCAAGGCTGTATATCGTCACCCTGCTTATTTAGCTTATATGCAGAGTACATCATGAGAAACGCTGGGCTGGAGGAAGCACAAGCTGGAATCAAGACTGCTGGGAGAAATATCAATAACCTCAGATATGCAGATGACCCCACCCTTATGGCAGAAAGTGAAGAAGAACTAAAGAGCCTCTTGATGAAAGTAAAAGAGGAGAGTGAAAAAGTTGGCTTAAAGCTCAACATTCAGAAAACGAAGATCATGCATCCGGTCCCATCACTTCATGGCAAATAGGTGGAGGAACAGTAGAAACAGTGGCTGACTTTATTTTGGGGGTTCTAAAATCACTGCAGATGGTGATTGCAGACATGAAATAAAAAAGATGCTTACTCCTTGGAAAGAAAGTTATGACCAACCTAGACAGCATATTCAAAAGCAGAGACATTACTTTGTCCTCAAAGGTCCGTCTAGTCAAGGCTATGGGTTTTGCCAATAGTCATCTATGGATGTGAGAGTTGGACTATAATGAGGGCTGAGTGCTGAAGAATTGATGCTTTTGAACTGTGGTGTTGGAGAAGACTCTTAAGAGTCCCTTGGACTGCAAGAGATACAACCAGTCCATCCTAAAGAAGATCAGTTCTGAGTGTTCATTGGAAGGACTGATGTTGAAGCTGAAACTCCAATACTTTGGCCACCTGATGCAATATGCTCCCAGGGACAGGGGAGCCTGGTGGGCTACCATCTATGGGGTTTCACAGAGTCAGACATGACTGAAGTGACTTAGCAGCAGACATTATCTTGTTTAACTTGTACAAACTCTCTGAGGTAGATGTTACTACCATATTACATGTAAGGAAATCGAGACTTCAGATCACTTGGTAACTTGCCCAGGACTCTACAAACTAGTCAATAGTAGAGCCAGGATTTAAAGCCAGGTCTGCCTCCATAACCCATGCTCTTAACCCCACCAGAGGGCTTCATGTGCCCTGGCCCTCCTCCCTGCTCATCAGGGGGCTGTTCTTCTCAGATCCACACCTAGAGTGAGGTGGCCTCTTAACTGCTTGCTCAAGTAAGACATGAATGTCTTCTGCTCTGTCACCTACAAATTAGCACTTGCCATCTACCTCGACAAGGATCAAATTATGAGCTGCTGCAGCTGTTCTTTCAACACCCCCTGAAAGTTCAGGTGAAGATCAGCAATGAGGAACTTTGGGAAAACCTGGCAGAACAGGTTTCAGATAATTAGATATTTTCAGATTTTATGAGCCCAACTCTTTCATCTCCTTGTATCTAGAAAAGCATTAAAGTCCTTCATGGTGACATCTGCTCATTGTGACTAGCAGTGACCTTCACAAGACTAGCAGCAATATGCTGCGAAACATATGTGCTTGACTCATGTAATTCCCCTTCATCGAAATCACATATATACTGACCATCTCGTCTACCTCTTTGGAGCAGTTTCTCAGAGCTATTTGAGACATTGTCTCCTGGGCTATAGTCCTCATTCTGCTCCCAAATAAAACTTAACTTTAATTCTCATGTTTTATTTGTGCCTTTCCCCCACAATAGACAGCTCTTAGTCTGGCTTTTCTAAAGCTAAAGACAAATGTCTGTTGTGTGACAGCTGTGTACTTTCCAGCATTTGCTATAATCTGAGTCTGCCACTCTCCACCCACTTACAAGGCTTTCTCTGGAGTGGCTGTATATCCAAGAGTGCGAATTCTTGAACCTGAAGTTGTACCAAAAATTTAATCCTGTAGTCTCTAAAAAGGACATGAGGAATGCTGAGGGACTGGGCATATGTCTCTAGCTGGCTCAGATACTTTCTGTGTAATAAGGTTTGATACTCTAGGTGGCCTGCATTAGAGGTAGTGACTGAGAGGAGGCTTTTTCTTGTTACCTACTCTGCAGGTAATTTGGGTCAATATGTCAAATGATTGACACTGGAGTTAGCATATATTCCCAGTGGACTTTGGCACAGGGTTTCCTCTTTAGTTATTAGTACTGTTGTCTCTTTGTGGATACCTTTACATGAAGCTGGGAAAAGATAAAATCCAAGACTGCTAATCTGTGGCCACATTTACTTGCATGCATTCGTGGTTTTCACTCAGTCATGTCCGACTCTTCTGTGACCCCATAGACTGTGCCCTGCCAAGCCCCTCTGTCCATGGAATTTTCCAGGCAAGAATACTGGAGTGGGCTGCCATTCCTTTCTCAAGGGAGTCTTCCCAACCCAAGGGCTGAATCCATCTCCTGTACTGGCAGGTGCATTCTTTCCTACTGAGCCACTTGGAAAGCCCATTGCCACATTTAACACATGCTTAATGAGCATCTGTATCAGGAAATCAGTTTGGGATCAGTGTTAGACTCCCTCTTAGAGAACATACATGGACTGTCCCCATCAACACCCATCGATCATTGACACGGGTCAAAGTGGATTTAGATTTCTTTCTGTGATACATTTCCTAGACTCCTTCCTTGGCTGGAAGAAGCTCCCACAAAACAAGCTATTCTTAAGCCCTATGGATTAGAAAAATTGTCCTATGACAGTTTTAAATGACATTTTTTAAAAATCACTGGAGCAAAGGAAAAGTTAGTGTTGGAAAAAGAACTAAGATTGAGCTGAGGTGTTTTCCTGTCTGTGAGACATGGTTGAAGAGGTTGAAAGAGCCAGGTCAAAGTGACCTGCTGTTCTTGAGTTATCTTGTGCAGAAAAAAAGCTTTTACATTGTGAATTGTGGAGGCCCCTTGGCATACATAGGATTTCTTACCTCTGTAAAGCTGAGCTAAGGACATTATAAAATGCTACCTGATTTTTCTTCCCTTTTCTGAAGCATACAAGTTATTTTGTACTTCTCTGGCCAAAGCTATTTTGGATAGCAGGAGTGAACAAATGCATTGAAATATAAGTGTGTGGTTGGCAACTATAAGTGTGTAGTTGGCAACCTCAAGCTACACTATGTGTCCCTCATTTTTGTCCCTAGGTCACCTTTTGTGATGGTCAGTTTTGTGTCAGTGTGTCATGTTTCAAGTAGATTGCTTTACATAGATTACCCTCCATGATGTAGGTAGGCCTCATGCAATCAGTTGAAAGCCATAGGACAAAAATTGAGGTTTCCCAGAGAAGTAATTCTGCCTTAGTACTGCAATACAGAAACTCATCAGGCCCCATAATTGTATGAGAAAATTCCTTAAAATAAATCTATCTATCTATCTATCTATATACACACACACATTTTACTCCATGTGTTTTACTCAGCTCTCATCTCTACTCCGTTCTAAGCTCAAGAATGTGGACTATGTCTTATATACCTTTGTATCCTCAAATTCCAGCACAGTGCCTTCTAAACGCAATGTATTCAACATTTTGAAATAATAAGAATAATCCCTTCATAATAGACTTGAATCCGAAGGTAAGTGACAACTGAGGCAAAAATGATTAACAGGGTCAGAACTAAATCTTGGGCAAAATGAGGCTGGAAAGCAGGCAGCCCAACACGTGTCGTAGCTAGGGTTACAAGCCAGGAATGCCAAAGGCCTGGAAATTAAATGAGTTTAATCTCAGGCCACCAACATAATGTCAGCTCAGCTTTATCCTACTAATCACGTGACCACTGGCATGACAGTTCACCTTCTTAGGCTCAGGGTGGCTGATCTGTTTGATCTTTTAACACACATATTATATGATTCTAAGCAAATACGATCCTAAGGTTAAAGCAAATGGACAGAAATTCAGATGGTTAAAAATAAAATAATGCTTGTTGATTCTACAAGTTATTCTCTGCTTTGTATCAGGGACAGCACTGGTGACTGGGGTAGTAGCCCTGGACTGTAAGCAGCAATAGTGCTGTGGAAATGGTGTGCTGAAAACTCAGACAAGGACAGAACTAGAATGACAAGGAAATTGTGCAGGAAATATGCCCAGTGCTATGTAATCACAAATACAGTAGTTAACGCATACAATTTGGCTAGCTTTTTCTTTGAAATAACTGAACTGTATTAATGGATTGTGCAGTGTTAAGTCAGCAGTATGCTTTAGCTTATTCAATAGATGAGGCAAATGTGAAAACAAATTAAGCTGACTTTTACAGAATAATTATTCCTTTATCTTTTTGAATGGGAAGAAATCTTCCATTTTGAAATGCATATAAAATGCTAGTCTCTAGATTCATAACATTGCTTTTTAAACAACTTTTTCAAATGTTACTTTACTGTACAAGACTAACCTGTAAAAGAAATAGCAAATAAACTTGAAAAATACAAATAGTAAAAACACTTCCACATGGCACATGAGCCAGAAGCCAATGACGGCCCTGAATTATAAAGTTAGCAGTGCTTTCTGTTCACTATGAAAGCAGGATTCCCAGTTCAAACTAGAAAATTGTTATTCAACAGAACAAATGAGGTCAAGAGAATCAACCATACAACAACAGACAGGAGGCTGTGTTCACATGGAGAAAAACAGGAACAAAAATAACAATCAAACCTTGTTTCCTGAGACATAATGCTAATGGCTTCCCTAGAGGCTCAGATGGTAAAGAATCCACACCAATGCAGAATGCAGGAGACCTGGGTTAGATTCCTGGTCAGAATGATCCCCTGAAGAAGTAAATGGAAACCCACTCCAACATTAATGCCTAGGAAATCCCATGGAGAGGATCCTGGTGGGCTAAGTCCATGGGGTTGCAAAGAGCTGGACATGACTGAGCGATTAACATATATCATTGATGGCAAGATTTCCAGGTAATTATCCTTTTATTTAGTTTAGATAAAGACTTCCAACACAGAACTCTGTTATGAAGTAACCTTAGTTTGGTGCTATGTAAAACTGATATAAGGCAAGTACTACATGTAAAATAAACTAGAAAACCACCATTTTTAATTGCCTCTAGAATTTATTGCAATTACCATGTTATAACAACAAAAGCAGATCATTCTTAATGCATCTAATTTGATTATTAATTTAAATAAAAATATATGATCCCAATCACACAAAGAGATAATTCTAAATTTACTTTGAAGTTGAATCAATCAATACATATCTATTTGGAAGCTATGCACCCAGTATCATTATAGCAGAAAGAAAGCTGCTGTTCTGTTTATCTTGCCTTTCTGAGAGACTGGTAGATCTAGATGAGATTAGTTTGGGAAAGGGGTCTCACTTACTCCAGAGAATCATCAGAGTCCAATATAGTTCTGGGCTAATCAGAGATTAAAGAAACTTTATAAGGAGAAGTAGGCTTGGAAATCAAGCAGTCCTATTTTGGGTTAGTATGTTTTAGTCAAAGGTATGGGATTAATGATGAATATCAGTTAGGAATTTCTGTAATGTCCTCCAATGCCAAGTGACCACTAACATAGTATTTCCTACTACAATGATTCCTTGATGAGAAGTAGAAGGCATAAAGAAAGTTGCCAGCTATAAAATAAACAGTACTCCAATCCTTATGATCACTAAAGACAAACCTTTTTTTTCAATGTTAAGAAATTCACTGAATCAAATGAATGCTAAGTAGAGCAAACACAGTGTAGATAAAACTGAGATATGGAACCTCTAATTATCCAGGAAATCAATGGAAGGATTGATCATTTTAAGAGAAGAATCATTTTTCCAGTAGCCCCACTGCTATGAATGATATTTTCATGAGCCTGGGTAGCCTTCTCCAGTAAATACTGGGGACCTATCACTGGTCTCAACCAACCAATTTCCATTCCGGCTTGAAGGGCTGCTGCAAACTGCTGAAATTCCTCCTGAGGGAAAGAAAACATCTTTTTCAACAGAGGAACACATGACAATTTTCAGAAGCATTAACATTTTGCAGAGTCTAAGAAAGCAGTAAGAGTTTTCTCGTAAATGTGTGGCTTTTGTCAACTTGTCCAGAACTATAAAAAGTAGTTCCCTATATGTTAACCAACACTGCAATTTGTCTGTGGCAGTCTCAGTTTACAAAATACCTATTGTTATGGAGTAACTGGTAATTACCAACAGTATCTCCTCTCTCCTTCACAAGTGCCCTGGCTTGGAAAATAAACTATATTGTCACCCTAGTTATCTTCCAGGGATTAATCCTTAACCCACTTAGATAACTAACCTTAACATCTACTTAAATTTTCAGTCTGCCTGACTAGGCAAATTACACCAATGTATCAGAATCACTTTTCTACCTCAGTGGATGAAAACAGAGTAACTCCTTTTATGCTAGATTCCTTTGTCATGATGTCCCGTGGGTTTATTTCAATAGGGCCTCTGCTGCCAACAACCTAGTATGAAAAACAATATGTCTATAGTTAAAGATTTCTGCAAAATAGTGTTAAATTATGAAAAAATTGCAAAGTGATTAAAAAAACAGGAAATACTTACTATTACTCGTCCTCCATGTGACAAAAGATTCAAATCATTACTAAGATTTACATTAGCTAACATTTCAATAATCACATCAACTCCTTTTTCACCAACAGATTTCTATATAAAATAAAAGAATGCAAGTAGATTAGAAAAACAAGATTATCATAGTGCCATATATTACAGAAATATATTTTAAATGACATAAAATGCTATATTTTTAAATAGTAATAATGCCAATTTTAAGATAACTTAATTATACAGTGATGCTGTAATTCCAAGGTACCAGCCACATCTAAAATGACCGATTTGTATTAAATAAATTGCTATAATGAAATAAAATCTGTCCAAAATTTTCATGTGTTTAGACTCAACTTGACTATAAAGTACTTCTTCCTTAGGTGAAAATTTTCTGTCTTCAAAATGTATTTTAAAAGAGGAAGACACAACAAATCAAAAATCAAAAAGTGCATTGGTGCTCCCATTTTTATTAAAAAACAGACAACAAAAGAAAAAAAAATACTGACTTTTTGGTATTGCAGTATTCTGTGTGTGTGAGTGCATTCAGTTGTGTTTAGTGGTCTACAATCAGCCTGGCACACTACTACTTTTCTTTTGGGCTTTCTGATGTAAATTCCCAACATCTAAAATCGGCTCTTAAATAAGCTAAGCTATACATTTTAAGAAAAAATGAACACCTATGCTCAGCACTGTGTGAGGTATTATGAATGTCAAGATGGACATAGAGAACCCCAAATAACGAGGAAAATGGAAAACATATAATTAAAGGTGTGATGTGATGGGCTAAGTACTGTATTGAAAGTGAAAGTGAAGTCATGCCTGACTCTTTGCGACCTTATGGACTGTAGCCTACCAGGTTCCTTGGTCCATGGGATATTCCAGTCAAGAGTACTGGAGTGGGCTGCCATTTCCTTCCCCAGGGGATCTTCCGAACCCAGGGATCGAACCCAGGTCGCCTGCACTGCAGACAGATGCTTTACCATCTGAGCCACCAGGGAAACAAACCATATGATTTGGGGGGGTGGGGGGAGAGTTACAAATCTGATCACCTGTAAAGGGCAAAGAAAATTCCACAGAGGTGACCATCTTGGCCCTGAGGGGTAAGTAGGAGTTCTTAAGTAAAACAGAAGGAATAAGCTTCAAGGAGAAGCTAGACATGAGGCAGTCAGTCTGGACAAAAGAAACAGAAGAGCAAAGACATAGGGATGGAGAGTAAAAGCTGGAATTGGCAAGTGGCCCAGCAGAGCTGGAGTAAGCATTTGTGAAGGAGATGGGGGCGGGGGTGGGAGGGGAAAGGTAGAAGAAAAGAGACTACAAATTGGTTCAGACTATGAAAATACATCAAATGCCACATTAAAAGATTTGGACTTTGTGGAGACAGATGTTCATTAGTTAATTCTTGTGACAGGCACTGTTTTAGGCCCTGGAAGTACAGCAGGGAACAAGAAAATAGAAATTCCTATTTTCATGGAGCTCTCGTTTATTTCTGAGGATGTTTTTCTTTTCCTTCCTTTGAAACAGAGAACCAAATAACTCTGGAGACAGTAGAGGAGAGAGAAGGGGGCATTAGCTCAGCTGTGAATAAGTCAAGAATGGAAAAGATGAAGACTAAATGAAGTTACAACAGTGAAGGGGAAAGAGAAACAGAGACATATATGAAAGGCATGTCAGAGATGAAACTGATAGATATGGTGACCAACTTGATGTGCAAGAGGCAGAAAGGTGATTAAACAACAGGAACAGGAAATAAAATGTGGGTGTCTATCCTGAGGGACCAGATGAATGGCCATGTCTAGCAGGCTGATGGTGTGAAGGAATGAAACAGGTCAGAGACAGCGCTGGAAACCAGCAGCATAAGGACGTGTATGTGATGGATCAGGATGAAGGTGTGGCACCAGGGAAAGTGAGAGACCAAGAGGAAAGACTTATGGAATACCAAGTGAAATGAAGAGGAGGGAGAATAAAAGTGAAGTTAGAGAAGTGAGAAGAGAGCCAGCTGCCAGGAGGTGTGGTCAGGGTCAAGTACAATGAGAACTGAACCAAGAGCAGCTGACCTGGTGATGGGATTATCAGTGCCCCTGACAAGCCAGGTTAAGTAGCTGGTGTGTGCATGCGGGCTAAGTCACTTCAGTAGTGTTCAACTCTTTGCGACCCCATCCAGCCCACCAGGCTCCTCCATCCATGGTATTCTCCAGCCAAGAATATTGGGATGGGTTGTACTTGTCAAGGGTATCTTCCTGACCCAGGGATCGAACCTGCATCTCTTACATCTCCTACACTGTCAGGCAGGTTCTTTACTACTAGGGCCACCTAGAAAGCCCTGGGGTGGAAGCAACATTGCAGTGAGAGGTAAGGAAGTAAGAGTTTAAGTACCCCCTATTCAAGAAATGTGTGGTAAAGGAGGGAAGGTGAGGAGAAAAGGTTAAGAGGATCTTTTGGAGAATGAGAGAGACTTAAGCAGAAGGAACCAGTATAAGAGATAGAAGCTATAAGGTCTTGTGGTCTTAGAATTACATTTCAAAACAAAAACCTATTCTTAAAATAACTGGCCAATTTTCATCTTTGATAATGATATCAGGAGTGCATGCTCAATCAATTTTGTATTCCTCAACATATACAAAGGACAGCCTTTATTCAGTTTTTGGCAAGATGATTTAGAGGTAATAAACAAGCTCACACCTCCTTTTTCCTCAGTTTGTTATGACCTTGTTTACACTGTAATCAGTACCTGGGATATCCTAATTCTTTCTCAACATGAGCAAGTAGTTTGAGGATCAGCAAAGTAATCAGTGTTTAGTAAACTGTTACTATGGCAAAGATGGAGAACTCCAGAACCTGCTTGAATTAGACGGCAACAATGGAACAGATTTAACAGTAACTAAATTCTGTCTCACCATTTTGATGAGGTAGTGGTTTCTCCTCCAAAAACATCCAGTAAACAAAGAAACTTAATTCCCTAAGCCAGACAGATCCAGTTTGTAATCCATGGATAATTTAACTTTCTATGGAAAATTTACCCACTTCAGCGTTCTTGCCTGGAGAATCCCAGGGACGGGGAGCTTGGTGGGCTGCCATCTAAGGGGTCACATAGAGTCGAACACGACTGAAGTGACTTAGCAGCAGCAGCAGCATGGAAAAGTTATGCCAATAGAAGTTATATTAAAAATACCTTTTTGATGCCAGAGGTGGGGCAAGGGGTGGGGTATGGGTGAAATGGATAAAGGTGGGATCAAAAGGCACAAATTTCCAGTTGTAAAATAAATAAATCATGAGGATGTGATGGACAGTGACTACAGTTAGAAATACTGTATTACATGTTTGAAAGCTGCTAAGAGAATAGATCTTAAAAGTTCTCATCATAAGAAATAAAATTTTATAACTATGTATGGGGACAGATGTTAACTAAATTTACTATGGTGATCATTTCACAATATATAAAAATAAATGTTTAAAAATGCCTCACAGCTGCAAATACAAAGCTGTGGCTTTACTTAAAATGTGATTTGCATTAAAGAGTACTGATTTTTATAACTATAAGCCTCTAGAGAGGCTATATTTTATTTAGCAAAAATAAATAAGACAGAAATGATAGTGAAGATTCGAAAAGTAGACATCTCTACTTTTAAATTAATTAAAGCTTTAAAACACATAGGCAAAACAACTTGAAGAGAGTAGCTGATAAAAAAAAAAACTTACAAAAGAACATGACACAAAATTTTAGTTCTATAAAATTATAGAACAATTTTACCTTAATTTTATCAATATAGTTAGCTTCTTTGTGATTAAACACTTTGTGGGCTCCATTTTCCAAAACAATCTTTTGTCCTTCCTCAGTACTAGCTGTGCCCAAAACCTTTAAGCCGTAAGCTCTCGCAATCTGGCATGCTGCTATTCCAACCTTAAAAAACAAAATACACCCAGTAGTTTTAGGAACTTTGCATCTCTGCAAACATTTATTAAATACATACAATTAACATAAGGTTCTTCTAGGTTCTAGAGTATTGCTAATAAATGTTAAGAGTCTAAACAAAGAAATAAGAAACACCGTGCAAAATGTTCACTTAGCATCTGCTTTGTACAGAAGATACAGTGTTTAAAGATGGTCAAAATATACTCAGTGACTTCATACTTTAACAGTACACATAAAATACTAGATAACAACATTAAGTCATCTACCACTTATGTAGAAGAGACAGGTATGTACATGGGAAATTTTATATTCATGAATACAATAAACAATTTATTATTTACTATGTTCAAGACATATGATAGATGGAGTGCCTGAAGAACTATGGATGGAGGTTTGTGACATTTTACAGGAGGCAGTGATCAAGATCGTCCCCAAGAAAAAGAAATTTAAAAATGAAAAATGGTTTTCTGAGGAGCCTTACAAATAGCTGTGAAAAGAAGAGAAGTGAAAGGCAAAGGAGAAAAGGAAAGATATACCTTTTTGAAGGCAGAGTTCCAAAGAATAACAAGGAGAGATAAGAAAGTCTTCCTCAGCGATCAGTGCAAAGAAATAGAGGAAAACAATAGAATGTGAAAGACTAGAGATCTCTTCAAGAAAATTAATGATACCAAGGGAACATTTCATGCAAAGATGGGCACAATAAACGACAGAAATGGTATGGACCTAATAGAAGCAGAAGATACTAAGAAGAGGTGGCAAGAATACACGGAAGAACCATACAAAAAGGATCTTCGTGATCCAGATAACCACGATGGCGTGATCACTCACCTAGAGCCAGACATCCTGGAATGTGAAGTCAAGTAGCCTTAGGAAGCTTCACTACAAAGCTAGTGGAGGTGATGGAATTCCAGTTGAGCTATTTCAAATCCTAAAAGATGATGCTGTGAAAGTGCTGCACGCAATATACCAGCAAATTTGGAAAACTCAGCAGTGACCACAGGACTGGAAAAGGTCAGTTTTCATTCCAATCTTTAAGAAAGGCAATGCCAAAGAATGTTCAAACAACTGCACAACTGCACTCATCTCACATGTTAGCAAAGTAATGCTCAAAATTCTCCAAGCCAGGCTTCAACAGTACATGAACCAAGAACTTCCATATGTTCAAGCTGGATTTAGAAGGCAGAGGAACCAGAGATCAAATTAGCAACATCTGTTGGATCATCAAAAAGCAAGAGAATACTAGAAAAATATCTGTTTATTGACTACACCAAAGCCTTTACTGTGAAGATCATAACAAACTATGGAAAATTCTGAAAGAGATGGGAATACCAGACCACCTGACCTGCCTCTTGAGAAATCTGTATGCAGGTCAAGAAGCAACAGTTAGAATCAGACATGGAACAACACACCAGATCCAAATAGGGAAAGGAGTATGTCAAGGTTGTATATTGTCATCCTGCTTATTGAACTTATTTGCAGAGTACATCATGTGAAATGCCAGGCTGGATGAAGCACAAGCTGGAATCAAGACTGCCAGAAGAAACATCAATAACCTCAGATACACAGATGACACCATCGTTATGGCAGAAAGTGAAGAACTAAAGAGCCTCCTACTGAAAGTGAAAGAGGAGGGTGAAAAAGTTGGCTTAAAACTCAACATTCAGAAAACTAATTTCACGGCATCTGGTCCCACCATTTCATGGCAAATAGATGAGGAAACAATGGAAACAGTTACAGACTTTATCTTTTTGGGCTCTAAAATCACTGCAGATGGTGACTGAAGCCATGAAATTAAAAGATACTTGCTCCTTGGAAGAAAACCTATGACCAATCTAGACCGCACATTAAAAAGCAGAGACATTACTTTGCCAACAAAGGTCTGTCTAGTCAAAGCAATGGTTTCTTCAGTAGTCATGTATGAATTCAAGAGTTGGACTATAAAGAAAGCTGAGCGCTGATGAATGATGCTTTTGAACTGTGATGTTGGAGAAAACTCTTGAGATTTCCTTGGACTGCAAGAAGATCAAAGTAGTCCATCCTAAAGGAAATCAGTCCTGAATATTCATTGGAAGGACTGATGCTGAAACTGAAGCTCTAATACTTTGGCCACCTGATGTGAAGAACTGACTCACTGGAAAAGACCCTGATGCTGGGAAAGACTGAAGGCAGGAGGAGAAGGGAACGACAGAGGATGAGATTGTTGGATGGCATCACAGACTTGATGGACATGAGTTTTAGTAAACTCTGGAGTTGGTGACTGACAGGGAAGCCTGGCGTGCTGCAGTCCATGGGGTTGCAGAGTCGGATGCAAGTGAACTGACTGAACTGATGTGCAAAATGTGGTTCTTCACACATAAAGGTATGTTCTTAGGAAGGGGAGATAACAAACACATGAAGAAATAAATGAAAGTAAATTCAGAGAATAAAAAATACTTGAAAAAATAGTATATTGGGTTATAAAGAGTTAGAGTACCAGGCCAATTAGGTCATCAGGAAAGACATTCTGAAGAGACCTGAGTGGAGACAGGGACAAGCACAGTCTGGGACAGGTCTGGGACGCCTGCTGGAGAATGCTGGAGACTGAATGGTCATGGCTATCCTGGTGAAGTGGGAATGAGCTTGGGGCATTCAAACATCAGAAAAGAGGGTCAAGAGGCTTAAGGGCAGGACATGCGGAAGGGAGCAAAGACGAGACCAGAGAGATACAGAAAGGCCAAGGCACACAAAGCCTTGGAGGTAAAGACTTTGGATTATATTTAAAAGCCATGCAGAACTATTGAAGAAATTAAGCAGGAAAGGGATATGATCTGAATTAGGCTTTTAACAGAACATCCTAATTATATGGGAGGCAAAAAGAAGGGTAGGGGAAATGGGAGCAGGAAGATCAGGACTTCATCAAAGATTGGAGGTGGGAGGTGAGGAATAGAGAAAAATCAAGACTGTCTCCTAGGTCTCAGGCCAGAATAACTGGGTAGATTGACTTGGATGAGGAAGATGAGAGAGGATCAAGTTTGTGACAGCATCAAGAATTCATTTTGAACACACTGAATTCACCCAATTGAAGATGCTCAGTCATTAGTTGAATATGATAATGGACTTGAAAACAGTTCAGAATTGGACACATACATTTAAGAATCATCAGTTTATAGATAGTACTTAAAGCCACAGGATTGCATGAGATCACTAGAGCACTAGATAAATGTGCTTAGCATAAAGGAGAAATAAAACTATTTGAGGAATATAGATAAAAGCAATCATTTAAATTTTAATACTAGGAAACATATTTGATCCCATGCCAAATGAATGGTACAGATAAGGGTCAGTCCATACATTTAGAATAAGCTTTCTCACACTTGGCACTCTTGGGCCAGGTAATTCTTTGCTGTGGGGACTATGCTGTGCAGTGAAGGGTGCTTTGAAGGAGCATGCCTAGTTTCTGTCACTAGATGCCAGATCCTTTCATCCTGTTGTGACAACCAAAAATGTCCCTAGACACCACCAAATGTCCCTAAGTGAGAGAAGAGATGGTATGAAATTTCCCCTTATTGAAAACCACTGATTTAAAGGGAGATACAATATTTATGGACTGGGCAAGACAGAAGAGAATTGAGATGAAAAAGATGATGGAAACTAATTAAAACTGTAACAGAATCACAAACTCCCAAGCCTGAAATAAGACCTTAAAGACTGTATGGCATATGGGAGTGAGGAGCTTGAACCCAGCTGGGTTATGCTGAGGATTTGTTTGATTTAACCAAAACAAACACAGGGAACTCACTGTGAGTGTGAGAGACATTCAGTTCCATGAAATACCAATACACCATTGGGTTGGCATGGCTGATTTTTGCTACTTTAATTTTTCAGTTAAAAAAAGGGGGCCTCTAATAAATCCACGATTTAACCTAAGAGATAATGTAAATATTATCTCCTTATGATCTAACTACTTCAAAGGGGCACTCTTTGAAGAGCTATCTTAAAGGAGTTGCTTATTCTATTCTTGTCAACAATTATACTAACAATATTTCTTGAATAGATTATATTCCATTATGTGTCAACTATTTTTCTTCTATTTATTTTGCTGACAATAAAACAGGGCACTCCCCACCAACATATCAGGATGTTGGCTGTGTCCACAAATTCCACACCATTTTAAATACACAACATAATCCCAAAGGAATTTGATTTAAATGAGGACAGAAACTACAAACAGAAGCAAGACAAAACCCAGCACTGTTTCCCCCTGATGGGCAGCCAGGATCAGAAGCGCTTCACACACCAGGTCGCCAGCCTATCCCTGCCAGCCAAGGATTTAACAAACTCAGCCAGCACGGAGAACAGTCTGGATTTGGCTAAAAAAAAAAATCATGATGAAGCGACCTGGCTTTTTACAAGAGGGTAAAGGGAATAAAAAGAGATTTTCTTTAAACTCGTCTCTCCCCTTCCTACTGAAATCTCTCTTTTTGATACAGAGCACAAGGTTAGCTCTGTGAAAGCCAAGGCAATTTAAATAAATACATGTTGGATAGATTCTGTACTTATTTAGCATTAAATTTATTTATTTAGGGCTAAATTTAACCCCCAAACTGCCTCTTCAGTGAGGCTAAACAACGGGAGTTTTTGACAAGGGTATGTGTCATATTTTCTCAAGCCCCAGAAAGACGATCTTGGTGTTTTTTTAAGTAAACAGTCTATCTGTGAAATACTTGAGTTGATCTATTGGAAGTACATAGGAAGCTGGGCTTGAAACCTCATGATACATCCACGGAAAGTAACAATTATACAGAGGTTTGAATTCTCTGTATTACCTGTCCACTTTTAGAGGTAAATGCATTGTCAGGATGCCCCTCATTATGCTGGGAACAATCTGCCATTAATAGGTTACTTTTTTCCATCTCCTTTCTGGAATACAGTGTCCTGAAATGGTTAATCTGCTTCCTCGTACATCCAGCCCCAGGCCCTGTATTTTAAAAAGGCGAAATCGTGTCTCCAAAATTTCTAAAGCCTCTACATGCAGGATAGAGGTCATGTGGATTTCTTGTTAAATTCCAACCTCAGAGCTCTAACTTTTCCTCTAAGCTCCTCGGAGGCAGATTGACAGCCAGTTTCTTGAAGAGGTTTCTGACAGCTCTGTGTTGGGTGATTTCACTGCAGGGCTGGTTTGATAAGTTCTGAGCATTCTCCAACCCCCCCACCCCCCCTCCCCCGACACACACACACCCATTAGCATTTTAAGTCGTTGGTTGTGGTGTGAAGGACACAGCTGTATACTATGCACCCTGCGAGTGTCATCAAAGCGCAGCAGGCGAGCAGGAAGGGAGCTAGAAAGGATGAAGAACTCACAGTGTGGCTTTGCAGTGCTGTCTGGGGCAACAGAGGTAAAGCTTTAATGAGCCTCAGTTTTCTTATCCAAGGGGATGTGGAATTTATATTAACCTTAAAGAACTGTTTAAAATTCTAAATAAATATTCTTATAACATTCACTTCTTGAAAAGAAAACAAAGCCCGTTTATCTTGGTCCATACTCAACACAGGTGGAAAACCGAACGCATACATTTCTGATCGGTAATCTGTTGAATTTATTAACCAAGAAATGCTAAATGAATATGATGGGGGATCACCTTCAGAAGACAGAATCTAACCTCACTACAAAAAAGAAAAAGTCATCACCCTTGACTATATTTATAAATTTGGTTTTTAAAAGCAACTTAAAGAAATATAACGTGAAACCCACAAACATAACCTCTAAAAAAGGGCAAAAACTTAAAAAATACTTACTCCTCCACTAGCCCCATGAACCAGAACAGTTTCTCCAGGTTTCACACAGGCACTGAAAAAGAAAGCACAGGTTCATCACCTTACTTTGGAGCTAATTAAGCTCAGCGTTTGTCATAATTCTTAAGAAAATTCTACCTTCATTTCAACCAACAGTTACCCAAAGAAGAAACTCATCCTGATAGACAACCTGAGATATTCTCCACGCTCCCCAGACTCAAACAATGGTTCTTTAGAGCCACAGATAAAAGAAAACATTCAATTCATTTATTCATTCAACAAACGTCTACTGGGAGTCAACCATGTGCCAGATATTGTTGGGGCGCCAGGATCATAATTGTGCTACCTGCTAAGAGGCTTTGTGAATGTAACTGCTTCACCTAGAAGAACTGGAGTCTCCCATTCATTCCCACAGAAAGTGTCTCAAAAGGGTCATTATAGCTCAGTCTTTATTCCATGGTTCAGACTCACACCTGAGTACATGCAGCAGCTACTATCTCCCTTCTCCATGCTTTTCAACACCTGGCTGCACAGCCTCCAAGCCCTTGTTTCAGAAACCAATGCTGAGTCAGCGATGGGAAGAGAGTAAGAAATATAACAAGTCCTGTCACACAGGTTCCCCTACCACCCCCTAAACTGCTCAGAGCCTCTGGTAAAATGATATATTCTTTTGACCTCTGGTTCACCCACTCCTTTTCTATTACACTGAAAAGAAAAACATGCAGCAAGACACAGTGATGCTTTATCATTTCACATGGACAAACGCTGATGTCACAGGCCAGCAACGGCTGTGTGGTCCAGACCTCTCAGTAAGAATCCCTTGTTTACCAGGACAATAGGGGGTGGTCACCCTGTAGAGTGGAGAAGGAATGGAAACCCACTCCAATAGTCTCACCAGAAAATCCCATGGACAGAGGAACCTGGTGGGCTATACAGTCCATGGGGTCGCAAAGGGTCTGACACAACTTAGTGTCTAAATCACACCACCCTGTACAGATATTCTGTTCAATCTGGGAGTGAGAACACAGTCATTCAGAGTCCTGCTCAAGGCTGTGTGCCAACAGCTGACAAATGGCAGCTGTGAGTCAGTAAATGAAGTTTCTCCAAAATGCTCGCTTGGAGATGGGGGGTTGAGCACAGTGAGTTAAACTGAGGGTTTGGAGTGATAAACTGAGACAGCTATTACCAAAACACATGGACATTTTAAAAAGTAAAATACAAATTTAAGGGAACAGGATTACCAATGTTATACTCTGGGTCATGAAATATTTCCAATGATTTTTTTCTAAATCTTATTAACAAGTCCCCCACACCAAGTACATTGTCCTAAACCTCTGGGCCTGCAGCAGGCAAACTGTCTACTGGGTCTCCATGGCTACCATCCTTCTATTCTCGTGCAGTTACTATGATGGTTAAGTTTATGTGTCAACTTGGCTGGGCCATGGTGCTGGATATGGGTCAAACATTCTGGATATTTCTGTGTAGGTGCTAGTTTGGATGGGATTAATGTTTAAGTCAGGAGACTTTGAATAAAGCAGATTATCTTCCATAGTGTAGGTTGGCCTGGCCACTTGAAGGTCTTAATAAAAGCCTGCTGGTCTCTCTACTGACTTTAGACTCAGCAGGACTCCATCCATCAATATACACATTCTGTTGGTTCTGCTTCTCTGGAGAACACTAATAGTCCTCTGCCCCTGGGGCCTGTAGCAGGGTTGGAGCATGTGGCCTGGCTTTCCGTGCTGCTGTGTTAACCCCTCCTAGTCACTGAAGCCTAGGACCCGGCTCATAGGTTTCCTTGTTGTTCAGTCACTATGTCTAACTCTTTGTGACCCTTTTGTCTGTGACGTGCCAGGCTTCTCTGTCCTTCACTATCTCCTGGAGTTTGCTCAGACTCATGTCCATTGAGTCAGTGATGACATCCACCCATCTCATCCTCTGTTATCCCCTTCTCCTCCTACCCTCAGTCTTTCCCAGCATCAGGATCTTTTCCAATGAGTCAGCTCTTCGCATGAGGTGGCCAAAGTACTGGAGCTTCCAATAGGTTTCTTCTTCCACCCCACATCCAGCCCCAACCTGAGAGATTTCAACATTCATGGGAAGAAAACTCACAATTCCTGAATTCTCCTCTGCTGCTACCACTCTCTTCCCATAGTTAGTAGTCATCCCTAACCATCTACCTGAGGAATATCAGACACTAATAACAAGTACTGATCTCCTGTTCTGATTCTGCAACTGCATATTCCCTCAAAACCTTTTATTTGGCTTCACAGAGCTTGCTGTCTGCTCCTTTCCTGCCCTTTTGCTGCTCCTGCCGCACTCCCATCAGCCTGGATGCCACGGGACATTACCCCAACCTCCTTCTTTCTCTCCAGTGTTCCCATTTCCTTTGTGCTCTTTCAATCTGCCACTGATATTCCAGCCCTGGATTAATATTATGGTCTACTTTCCCTGGATAATGTATCCAAATGGCTAAATACCCTAAGAAAAAAAAATCACATGAGCATGCATTTTGGTACCACTACAGTTCTCATTCTCAAAAGGTCACTTTGCTTCCTATTTAGTTATGAAAATGAAGCAATCACATATGAGCTCCTTCAATGCCTCACCTCCCTGCCCACAAACTTTCCATAAGCGTCTGTCTACAATGCGGGAGACCCGGGTTTGATCCCTGGGTTTGATCCCTGGGTCGGGAAGATCCCCTGGAGAAGGAAATGGCAATCCACTCCAGTACTACTGCCTGGGAAAATCCCATGGACAGAGGAGCCTGGTAGGCTACAGTCCATGGGGTCGCAAAGAGTCAGACACGACTGAGCGACTTTACTCACTCACACCACTACTGAAAGGTTGCTGTTGAACAACAAAAGATGCTGGGATTCTTGGCCTCCAGAGAAGAATTCAATCCGGGGCTAGAGATAAGACTTGATTGCTCAGAGCTTTTGTGTAATAAAGTTTTATTTAAGTATAAAAGAGATGGAGAAAGCTTCTGAGGTAGATATCAGAAGGAGGCAGAAAAAGTGCCCCCTCGCTAGTGTTAGCAATGGAATTATATACTTTTAAATTAGTTATTACAATGAATCAAAAGAATGTCTGAAGGTTGTAAAGATCTTACTAGACCTACTCCCATAATTTACATTTTAAGATAACAGGATTAGCCAGAAGGTTTTTTCCAGAAACAGGATACATTTTTGTTACATAACCCTTAGTACAGAGTTTAAACTGAGTTGTTTGTTGTATAATCATCAGTTCAAAGCTTAAAGATAAAAACATGACTATGTGACTAAGACCAAGGAATGCAGAGGAAAAAAAGTTTGTCCTTTCCTCCTCCTTGAGAATTCCAGACCCTTCTCTCCTTGGGGACCCCTGGACTTCTTATCAACCTGCCCTGGGAATTGACTCTCTCACTGCCTCTGCCAGGTTTGACAGGCGAGTTGTCCTTTTGATCAGAAGCCAATCTCTCTACCTCTGTGCTAAGTCCAATCCTTGCCCAGCACAGGATCTTGTTACATCTACTATTCTGCCCCCCTCTCCAAGCTTCCCTGCTGCTGCTGCTGCTGCTAAGTCACTTCAGTCGTGTCCGACTCTGTGTAACCCCATGGATAGCAGCCCACCAGGCTCCCCCGTCCCTGGGATTCTCCAGGCAAGAACACTGGAGTGGGTTGTCATTTCCTTCCCATCTGTCTATTTCTGCTACATCCTTTCTTAGCTATAAAAATAACCAAGTCCTGTCCATCTTAAAAAAAAAAAAAAAACAAAAAAACCTTTGTTCCCACACTCTCTTCAAGTAGTTTTCCTACCTCTTTCTGCCTGTCTCCCGGCTTTTTAAGAGTAGTCTCCATTCAAGAATCGATTTCCTTTTCCTTTCTCAACCCATTCATTCAAGCTTCACTCTCTCACTCTACTGAAAATGATCTGACATGAGCCACCACTGACCTCCTATCACTAAGCCTGGCTGTTATTTTGTTCCCAAACAGTCCTCACTGCTGCACTGACAGCTAGCTTCCCTCCTTGGTAGCAACATCAACTACCACCCCTTAACACCACCCACGCTAACTGAGCACTTGTCTGTACTATTCGCATACTAACAGCTTTATATATGCAGGTCAGCAAGCAACAGTTAGAACTGGATATGGAACAATAGACTGGTTCATCAAGGCTGTATATTGTCACCATGCTTATTTAACTTCTATGCAGAGTACATCATGAGAAACACTGGGCTGGAGGAAGCACAAGCTGGAATCAAGATTGCCGGGAGAAATATCAATCACCTCAGATATGCAGATGATACCACCTTTATGGCAGAAAGTGAAGAAGAACTAAAGAGCATCTTGATAAAAGTGAAAGAGGAGAGTGGAAAAGTTGGCTTAAACCTCAACATTCAGAAAATGAAGATCATGGCATCTGCTCCCATCACTTCACGGGAAGTAGATGGGGAAATAGTGGAAACAGTGTCAGACTTTATTTTTTGGGGCTCCAAAATCACTGCAGATGGTGACTGCAGCCATGAAATTAAAAGACATTTACTCCTTGGAAAGAAAGTTGTGACCAACCTAGATAGCATATTCAAAAGCAGAGATATTACTTTGCCAACTAAGGTCCATCTAGTCAAGACTATGGTTTTTCCAGTGGTCATGTATGGATGTGAGAGTTGGACTGAGAAGAAAGCTGAGCACCGAAGAAATGATGCTTTTGAACTGTGGTGTTAGAGAAGACTCTTGAGAGTCCTTTGGACTGCAAGGAGATCCAACCAGTTCATTCTAAAGGAGATCAGTCCTGGGTGTTCATTGGAAGGAACTGATGCTGAAGCTGAAACTCCAATACTTTGGCCACCTGATGGGAAGAACTGACTCCTTGGGAAAGACCCTGATGATGGGAAAAATTGAGGGCAGGAGGAGAAGGGGACGACAGAGGATGAGATTGTTGTATGGCATCACCGACTCAATGGACATGGGTTTGGATAGACTCTTGGAGTTGGTGATGGACAGAGAGGCCTGGCGTGCTGTGATTCATGGGGTCACAAAGAGTCGGACACGACTGAGCAACTGAACTGAATCGAATAGCTTTATAAGCATTACCTCATCTAATTCTACCACACCCCAAGGTGCTTTCTATTATTATCTGTATTTTTCAAGTCAGTAAAGTACAGTTGAGACAGGAAAGCAACTTGACGAGAAGTAGGCGGAGACAGTACTAAAACTGAGGACTTCCTGGCTTCAACACCTACGGGCTTAACAGATGTTTAATAGACTCAGTGACCTCCAGACTCTCTTGGCCTTGGGTTGCACTCCCTTTGTCTCTCAGGACTCTGTCCCCGCCTCTGACCACGTGCTAAATGTTAATGCTCAGCACAGTTCCGGTCTCTCTGTGCTGCTGTTCTCACTCGCTGAGGAATTTCAGTGACTTTCACTTCGTCAGCTCTCACCACATGCTGACAGCCCCAAATTTAAAGCTCTAGCCTTTGAGTTTCAGACTCTTTGACCCGACAGGCTGCTGGACTTCTCCATGATGATGTCTGTCTCAGTTTCATGTCCAAAACTGAACTCAGTTTCCTTTTGAAACTTTTCCCTCTTTCTCTTTGTCAAGTCAAACATCACCCATTATAAAGCTGTAAGTATTCTTAAGCTCTTTCTCTCCCTCATTTTCCACACGCAAATAGTTAACAAATATTTCTGACTTTACCCCCTGAATAGTTATCCTTTCCTCTCCACCGCTACCATGAACCTTGCTCTGGCCCTTAAGTAGTAACAATGTCCAGAGGGTACTTCTATAAGATTCTCCCATGTCTTTCTCCACTCTCGTCATAACATCCATCCTTCCCATAGCAGATGGGTGATCCTAATAAAACACAGATATATCACAATATCATTCTCCTGAACAAAACACTACATGACCCCCAAGTCCTTACAGAACAATATGTGAGCACTATAGTCTAGCTTTTTACAATCTGAGGTGCACCTATTTGATAATGACAGCTAACATTTACTGAGAGATTACTACGTTCCAACTTTATTCTTCACCACTCTTTGCCTTGAAATCTTCTAACAAAAGCAAACTGCTATAGCTTTTCTCCCCAGATACCCCGATGTTTGCTCCCCACACCAGCTCTTCCCATTCTCTAGAATACCCTCCCTATTCCCAGCTACCTTTCCCCAGGATAATGCTCTCTGATGCTTTTCAAATACCTAGGGAATTTGATTAAGACACAGATTCTCGGGTATCAGCCATGGAAACTGACCAGGGGGGGCTAGGGCAGAGCCACTGCACTGTAAAGTTGCAGCAATTAGTTTCTGGAGCTGGATAACGAGATTTTTGAACCATGGCTTTAAAATAATCCAAGACTTATGCCTTGCCAGGAAGCCTGACCTCATTACCACAGGCATGTCCCTTGTGATCCTGTAAATCCCTATGCACATCCCTACCACTGTCCTTTCCACATTATATATCAGTATTATTACTCTTATGTCTCTCTCCCTTACTAGACTATGAGCATCTTGAAGACAAAGATGGCGTTTTGCTGTTCTTGTCTTTTTTCTTCAGTGATTAGAACAATCTACCAAATTAGCAGAGTTTCCGCTCCATAAACCTGAACGGTAACTTAATGGGAACCAAAATGACCAATGGGTAGACGGGTAGTAGGAAGCATAAATTATATATTACCTTCCTCCAATTAATATCGCCCTCCTCTGGTGCTGGTTATAAAGCTGACAGAGTGTGTTATTACCTGTGAAGCAGAGCTCGATAAGCAGTAAAGTATGGGATGCCGATGGCAGCTCCTTGTTTAAAATCCAGTTTTTCTGGCAGTGTGTAAACAGTGTGATCGGCTGCCAGAGCATACTCAGCATAGCCCCCAGAGATCGTCCTGGTAGTGAAAACTCTGTCACCTTTCTGGGGAAAGCAATAAATTAGTAAATGCTTCAGGGATTAAAAAGGTTGTCAACATGGGTGTAACCCTTTAGAATGCAACATTTATAACAAGAAATAAAAGGAATATTTATATATTGTTGTCTACATCCTAAGGTCTCATAAAAACAACTTCAAAATATGGAACATTTTTAAATGTTTTATTAATGGAAGCTAGGAAGAAGAAAACCAAGGGAAATAGGAAAAATAAGAAAAGAGGGAATGTCCAGAATGGTCTTAAGATGATGATGATAACTTACCTTTATTGACAGCTTGCTGTGCAAGGCACAGCATTACGTGTCTAACGAGTGTTATCTAATTTGATCTTCACAACAGTCTATGAGGGAAAACTTTCATTACCTCTCTTTAGATAATCCCACTTCAAAGATGAGGAAATGGAGGCGTAAATAAGTTCAGTAATTTGCTCAGATCAAGTAGTTAATAAATGGTAGTTAACATAAATGTTTTTTATCCAAAATACTGGGGAGAAGAAACAAATACAAGGTAAGGTTTCTTCCAAACACATGTTCTAAATCCTTTCTGTAGGTTTGTTCCTGCATTTCCCTCATTTTTCCCACATGGACCAAAAGGCAGGCAACTCTGCCTGGATCCCGACAACAAAGATGAGCCAGGAAAATGTCTTGACCTGTTGCAGCACCAGAAACATATAACAAACTCTCCATAAACGTCTGTTGGGTCCCCACTACTGGAAGGCAGATGTACAACTGAGGGTAAGGAAAGGCACCATGCAAGCAGTACAGGCTGGCTCCATGTGGCCTGTACACCAAGGAAATTAGACTGCCCAGTACAAGCATCTTTTCTAAATCCTGTTTCTTCAATTAAAAAAAAAAAAAAGTAAATAGTCCTTGGAATAAGCAAAACATTAAGGCAGTAACTCTCAATACACTTAAATTTGCCCTATAATACAACACTATAGGGTGAGGGAGAGACAGAAAAGGTGTCTTTGACACCCAGGAGTCAAAGACAAGCATCACTGCTTAACAGTGTTGCCTGCAAACAGTCAAGTATGACTAACATCAGATTAATCCTATTTTTACAGCTTAAAAACACACGGCATTGATTTCAATATAATCCCAACCTGTTTAAAAATTCACTATGAAAAGCAGTACTTTTAGTTCTGTGATGCATATTAGTAGCAAGACATTCTCCCTAATCTCAAGCTTCTTAAACTCCAGGAAGAGGGAAAAAAAGGAGAGAGACTTTTACAGCAAGGCAAATCTGATGAGTCATCAAAGATAGGTACGAGAAAAAAGAAAGAACTATTTCAAAGTTGAAGGAATCAAGAACAGCTAGACTGAGAAACTAGTATTTGAGTTAGGTCTTAAAGGATAAGGGGCTTCCCTTGTGGCTCAGCTGGTAAAGAATCTGCCTGCAATGCGGGAGACATGGGTTCGATCCCTGGGTTGGGACAATCCCTGGAGAAGGGAAAGGCTACCCACTCTAGTATTCTGGCCTGTATAGTCCATGGGGTCGCAAAGAGTCAGACACAACTGAGCAACTTTTTCACTTCGAAAGATAGGACAAGATCTTGAAAACTGGAAGTGGGAAGAGATACTACTGATAAAGCAAACAAAGTTCAGTCAGGGAACAATGATAGGAATAGGTGCTGAGAAATCACCAGCATGCATTCCCAAGGAATAAGTAGTTTAATATGTGGCATATAACAGTTTGGGGAGATAAAAATGAAAAGAAATGAAAGCTGGAGGGTAAAAGCTCCTGAACCCATGTTTACAGGCTTTGATTTAGTCTGTCACATAGAAAAGCCAATACAAAGACACAGAGATGAAAGAGCATGGGACATGCAGGGAAGAACAAGCAGTTATTACTCAAGAATAAACTACAGAGAAGAAATGGGAGATAAGAATGGAAAGATGGGTAGGAGAAAGACCACAGAACAGTCTTCTTTTGTAACATAAGCATTCCAGAAATACCCTGAAATCTATAAAGAATTGATACAAGATTTGAAACATAGTGTAAAACAATCTAAATTACATTTTAGAAAATTACTCCTTATAGAGCAAGGATAGATTCGAGGTGCTAGGAGTGAGAGTGGTAAGTTAAGTGTCTGTTATAAAAATCCAGAGAAGCGACTGTGTAAGATAACCAGAACTACACCACAGTGGGAAGGAAGAGAGGAAAGAGAAAACAGTCCCAGGCAGGGCGAGCAGAGTGAGGGGCAGAGAAGCCTCAGATCCCAGATGCCACCAAGACAGTCCCGCGCGAGCAGCAGGTCTGCTGGAAGAAAGAGGAGCTCAGTTTTAGACACGAATAAGAGGTTCCTAGAGTTTGCTGATGTGGGCCCTGCAACACGACCTTCTGTGACAGCATAAATGCTCTCCATCTGCACCGTCCAACAGTGGCCACTAGACACTTGGCTCTACTAAGCAATTGAAGAATAGAATTTTTCATTTTAATTGAATTTGAATTTCAAACAGCCACATGTGGCTAGTGTGCCACCGTATTTGGAAAGAACAGGTCCAGCTCCTAAGCTAAAGATATAACACCAGATAATGGAAACTGAGGGAGCATATGAGCCCATCATGAAGAAGGAAGAGAATACAAAAGGCAGAGTCTACATAGGTTCAGTGGGCACTGGGCAACACCAAGATGTGAGGAACATCCAGAGAAAAAGAAGCCTGAGAAAGGATGCTCAGAGAGGAACAGGAGGTGGGGGTCGGGGAGACCTGGAGAATATAATGTCACAGAAGCTGAAGAAGGTTTTATTTTATTTTTTTTTTTTTTAAGAAAAAGTAAGTGGCTAAGAGTGTCAAATGTCCCAGAGAAGTCAAGACAGATAATAACATAAAAGGACCCATTAGCTTCAGCAATATAGAGGCCATTAGCGACATTAGTAAACATTGTCTCGGTGGAGCGGTGAGGGCAGGAGCTGGACTGCCATAGGCAGGGGAGTAGAAAGCGACAGGAATTTTCCTGGCTTCCTGGGCCAGACCCTGTTAATCTTCGCTCAGTTCAATTTTGGTGAATGTGCTGCCACAGTTGAGCAGGTCAAGGAATGATGAGGATAGATGCTAGAACATGAATATGCTATCTAGGTTTTTTATATCTTTTGCATATAAATAACAAAAGCTCTGATCATAACTCATAACATCTACATTGACTCAGCCACCTTGGTCTGAATCATAGCTCTAAAAATGTATAGTTGACCTTGCATTTGTTCACCTTTTCCTTATTATTCAACAGAATTAGCCTTCCCTTTATTTTGTGGAACTAAATTTTATAGAAGGAAAAAAAAAGGAAAAAAAACTATGCTGGCTGAATATTATCAAGAGTTAGGAAACAGTATAATTTCCTTACTTATTATTTCTTGCCTTAAGTATTTCTGTTAAATCAAAGGATCACAGTTCAATTCTATGGGGATGTGGAGACACAAAAATTACCCAACACTTAGTCCCAACAATGCAAACAAGCAAGGTCCCTGGATAAAAGGCAATTTCTTTTTGACTAGAGGAGTCCCTCAAGTGGCAGAAATTGTGTAATCAGGCCTTTTAAAGACTTAAATACAGACACATTTTAAATATATGTCAAAATGTTAAAAAATATACTTATTAAGCTACAAGAGAAATAATTAAAAATGTAATACCTTGAAAGCAGATACACTCTCCCCCAACAGCTTCTATTATCCCAGCCACATCAAAGCCAGGAGTATAAGGCAGAAGTGGTTTTACACTGTGAGTGCCAGAGCGAATGTATGTGTCCACTGGGTTTACACCACATGCTTGGACTTTGATGAGAACCTGCAATGACAATGTACTTCAGTTCATACAGAGCAGTTAGGCATTCATTCAGCATTATCATAGGACTGGGTGGAGTGATCATGGGAGCTACAAAAAGGAGGAAAACCCTGCCTTCAGTGAGCTCACATTCCAGTTTTAGAAATCACCATATAAATAAAAGATAGAATGGTTTATGTGCTATACTAAACACATCTGGGGAAAATAGTGGTGGAAATATCTGAGGGGATGTGTGCGGAGACCTCTACATGCTCATCAAACCTGTTTTCTCCTCCTGGACAGCAAGGTAGGAAGAATATTCCTTCCTGGTTTCTTCAGAGTTATAAGCAGTCAAATGGAATGTCAACATAAGTGACAAAAGCTACTTTCGGGACCGACCCACAAAGTCTTTCCTAGGCAATGTACATAGTGTTTCCACCCTTTCTCAGTGACCTCAGAAGACAGGTGTTGAAGGTGGCAGAGTCAAACAAGAGAAGACGTACAGGTCCCTAAATCACTTCGGAAGAGAACTCTATGCACTGACATTTTAGAATTGTGGAATTTAGTGAATGAGAACCACGGAGATTTTTTTTTTTAAACTTTTTATTTTATATTGGGGTATAGTCAATTAACAATGTTGTGACAGTTTCAGGTGAACAGCAAAGGGACTCAGTCATACGTGTACATGTATCCATTCTCCTCTAACTCCCCTCCCATCCAGGCTGCTAACCATTGAAATTTTGAGGCTACATCTATTATGGAAGCTCATCTGACCTTAATACAGGATGATTACTTCTCCAATCAAAGTAAGGGGAGGCCTTATGAAGGAAGTGGTATTTGATCTAGATCTTAAAGGATGAGTAGATATCTTTCAGAATGGAAGAAGTTAAAGGAACAGGTTAAAGGAACAGTATGTGCAAAGACAGAAGGAATGAAAGGACCTCTTGGGGAAACCAGACAAAGCTTGTATTGTCACAGCAGTCTACTGAGAAGAAATGATAAGAAATAAATCTTTGCCAAATCATAACCAAACTGTAAAAACTCTCATAAGGCTTGCTAAGGAAGTTAGACATGGGAGTGATAGAAGGTGCAGTAATAAAAATATACAATGTTTATTGAAAAAGTACATTGTTAAAGTCACTGGAAATGATTAAAATCTATATTTAAAATCTCTTGTATGTGAAAAAGCATGTATGCAGAAGAAAATTATTCTCCCTATGCATAAAACAAAGATCATGAAAGATTGTAATTGAATAATCATGACTCTATTCAGAAAAATCCAATTACCTCACTACACAGATGATTTTCAACTTCAAAAATTTTCTTATGTTCTTTCTTTTTATACATTTACTTCACTAGTTAGAATTATGTTTTCTTTGTCAGAGCTTAAGGTGTAAACAGTACAGTGAAGTGAAGGTAGCTCAGTTGTGTCTGACTCTTTGTGACCTTGTGGACTGTAGCCCACCAGACTCCTCTGTTCATGGGAGTATCCAGGTAAGAATACTGGAGTGGGTTGCCATTCCTTTCTCCACGGTCTATCCTAAAGCAATGTCTTTATAAATCATTCTTTCAAACAATCACTTCATGTGCTAGAGACATACACGCAGTATAATTATTGCCTGTTTTTAAGTAATGATTTCCACCTGATGGTCTTTTGGAATTGGTACAGCAACATCCGACTGGAGTTTCAGCACTTCTGGTCCACCAAATTCAAAAACTCTAATAGCTCTCATCAACTTCTGTCCAGTTGCCATGGTGATCTAGATACTAAGAAAAAAAATAACATATTGTCATATTGTATCTAGGCTATCACTGTGTTTTCCCCCTGGAGGGGGAAGATCAAACAATTTTTCAAACAACAATTTAAATCATGAGCTTACCACTGATCTCATTTCATGTTTAAGGACCTTTCATCTTACAAATCCTTCAGCTACAAAGCAAAATGCTTCATATTATTTCCTGTAGGAATTCAGTGCTTTCAACAAGGGAATCAAACATACAAACAAAAACATCTGGATAGACGATGCATGATACAATTATCTTAGGTTTCGTTTTGTGTAAGCTTGGGCTATAACATTTGGAAATTCTAGGAGCTAATGTAAGTTTTCTTAACATTAAATAAATAGATCTTTTGTTAGATTATATTTCAGATATAGAGAGAAATATAAAACATACAATAAACATTTACCTGCTACCCAGCTTTAACAAACCTTACCACTGTAAAAACCTAAAATGTATTATAGATACAACTGAAGCCTCCTCTAACTGTCCCCAAACCCATTTCTGTTCCACAATTCTAGGAGGTGACTATTCCCATAAACTCAGAGCTCACTGTTCTCAGGCAGGATATAATTCCACTGCCACATGTATTTGCACCGTTAAACAGTATGTGCTATTGTTATTATTTTGCATGTTTTCAAACTTTATAAATAAAGTTTATAATCATAGTGGATTACATTGTACTGAATTCTGCAACTTGCTTTTTCCTCTCAGTATTAAGCTTTTGAGATTTATCAACACTGAAACATTTAGCTTTATGAAGTTCATTCATTTTAACAAAGAAAAATAAATAGCTAAAAACTGCTTTGAGTGCAATCTTCTGTAAATCGTAAGTATAATTTATAGTTATCCTTTCTCTTCTACCGCTGTAAATATTGAAGTGAAAACTCAGAGTTAAAATTAGCTTAGAAAGGTAAAGAATATATATATATATAGTAACTGGAAATCTTACATCTATAGAGATGTAATGAAAGGGCTTTGTCTGACCTCCATAATTTTGCTTGTCTGCTATGACAATTTCTTGAAATTAACCACACCAAATATTGCTAAACTCTGCCACCACCAGGAACATCTTTGCTAACTTCTGGAGTAATCATATTCACCAACCACGAGCAGCTGAAACATCAAAAAGAGTTGCAGAAACTAAGACTTGAGATGAAAGAATTCAGACTTTCACTGTACTGAAGCCCAACATGGGACTCCTTGGAACAAAAAGCTCATGCTAACTATAAAATGCCCGTAAATGTGTGGGGGAAATCAAAGCACTTTGATGGTGTTATTAATGCAAAGTTCTTGATATAATTAACCAAAAGTTGTGCCATTTTAAAACCCTTTATTCAAAATGATTTAATATAGTATCTAGTATAGAAGAGAAAATAAACTCTCCATTGCTAAAAGGCTGTTTAGCAATGAAATAGCCCTAAAGGGCAGTATTCTTATTAAAAAAGGGGTGGGGTCAGAAGCAGGTATAAGCCTCACGCACTGTACAGCAGCTGAGCAGTCTTATGGGTAAGAAGCCCATGTAGAAACAAGGACAGGGGAACAGGCAGCTCACGCCACACCTGCCCAGCAGTTTCACTCCTGCCTTTCTATTTGGATCTTCACTCAAGCCGAGTATTTCTTAAGACTTGAAAGCAAAAATATATATAAAGAAAATAAAACAGAAAAAGAAAAGGTTGTACAGACCAGAGTTTTCTACTCTGAAAAGAAGAACATAGCTCTTTTTTTCTCCTTTTTGTCTTCAGCATGGTGTTGTGAAAAGAGTGCGGGCTTTGGAATCTGACAGCTCTCAGTATGAATCCCAGATCTATCATTTACTAGCCATGTGGCCTTGGGCAAGGCAGTCACTGTTTTTGAGCTTCTTCATCTGAAAACTGAGTTCTACTCAGGGTTACTATGCAAGAGCAAGGGTAAGTATGAAGCACAGAACCTAGCAAATGTTTACTTCTACACATAGTGATATTATGATTCCTTTCCGCCTTAGTTTCTCCTTTCCAATTTCATATTCATTAAGATATCTTTGGTTCTATAATCCTATAGTCATCTTTGATTTAACAATATTTATGGAACTGCTGTAAAATCAAGTCCTTAACCTCAAAGAGTTCACAGTCCACAGAACTATTCAAACAAAGCACAAATACCAAACATTGGTTGTTATTCATTCAACATGCATTTCTGAACATTAACTATAAGGGAGGCACTGTGCCACACACAGAGAGCACAGAAGGCAAGGATAACAAGCCCCAGACTCTCCCCACTCTGCCCTCATCTCCTCTCAATGCACGCGCGCGCGCACACACACACACACACACACACACACACACACACACATGTTAAGAGGTGTAGCTCTCTTCCCACTTTTAATATCTACTTACTTCCTCCTATTTACTTTCATGCTCTCACATCTATCTTCTCACCAACAGACATCACTAGTACCCAAAAAAACCTGTAGCAATAATAAAAGCAAAATTACCCTGAAATAGGATCTGTCAAAAATATCTAGCACATACATTTTTTTCCTCGCATCTGGACATTTGCTAAATTGGAAGAAAAGAACAAAGGAAGGGAGAGATTCACCCTTAATCCCGGATTTAGAAGACCCCACCCCCAGCCCGGTCTTGCCCAGCACTACCCCCTTAACCTGTGGAGCTTGTAAGGAAACAGGGCTGACCTTGACAACTCTAACTTCTCCTTTGCTTCTGGTGGTCTTATTTCCTGCTGAGCCCTTGCCACTATGATTGCTCAGGCTACAATCTGCAATCACTGCCTTTGAACCCCCTCAACTACCTACAGGATCATCATTTGCTTCATAATATAGGTGCTATGCTAAAAAATTGTTAAAATAGTAACTATTATTCTTAAACCCTTTGCAATACCTGATTTCTTCTAAACAGCACATCTTTCACATCCATTAACAGAATTTTCACAATAGGTAGAGAAGCAACAGTTACTAAAACCATCATTTAATTGTATGCAGAACTGGAAATAAAATCACCATCCTTCTTACAGATGAGGAAACATCTAAGGGGTTGAGATTCACCAGGGTCACACTGAAGCAGAGCTGAAACCCAACACCTTAAATGTTATTGGGCATCCCCCTCCCCAACTGTAAAATCCTTTTCATCTCACCCTTTGAAATATTGGCAGAGAGGACCTTTAATTTCTTAGAGATAGAATTTATAATGATGATAGTGAGACAGACTAAGCTAGAGATATGAAATTCAGCTACCCTGCAGGTAGCATTACATATTTTATGATTAAGACATCTGCTTTGAGTCTGAAATTTTTCAAATGCCCATAAGTTAAGGGATCTACTAGAGATACACAGAATGTGATTGTTTTAGGAAAACTATAATAATAATAAATAATAATATTTTTTATAAAATGGGGCCAGTGCTCCCTAGCATAGGATCCTTGTGAAAATGAACTGCAGCAGCACATGGGGGAGTGCTTCAGTGCATGCCTGACAGGCTATAAGCTCTATTATTCAGAGTAAATCATTTACAGTCAGCAGCAGGCTCATCACACTGCTTGTGTTTTTAATTAAAATATACTTTAGCAGGTTTTCTATTTATCAAATAGAAACTTTCAATCAAAGCACCTTGGTTTATTGTTCAGTCTTACTTTTTAACCTATGAAATGTTGCCAACCATATTTTGCAAACAGAGGAAATACAGAATTTGAAATTCTTCCTTCAACACTGATATTTTTCTAGTAATGCTTGAATCCGTTTGGTTTAAATGAAAATTAAGGGGATAGGGAAAAAGTTGGAAATATATTCTCACATAGAATGAACAGATCGATTCACAAAGCCAAAGCAAAGACATATTATTTTTTAAAAAATTCTTACTTTTCAAGAATTTATAACAAGGGGGAAAAAAACTTGGGAAGAGAATCAAACATTATAAATGTGCTACGGTTGATCAAGAATGACTCATAGTATCATATTTATTCTTAAGCCAGAAAAAAAAATTTAATTAAAAGCAGCCAAAGAAAAGTCTCTTCTTAGCTGAAGGACCTTGTCAGGATACTGCTTCACGGGCCTGGCTCTTAGTACCCACTTCTGATTAGGAGGGCAGGAGGAGTAGATCAGATAGTTATTTTAACCCCCTGCAGGTGTTTGGAAGAAAAGATTGTGTGGAACTAACTGGACCGGCTGCTCCTGCGGTGGGGTGCAGAGCTCCGTGGGATTTACTACTGCTGACCAGACACTCAGGGAGTGTCCCAACGGTTTCAGTGGGAATCACACAGCCATTTTCCACTAATGCTGTGCTATGCTCAGTCCTGTCGGACTCTTGGGGACCCCATGGGCTGTAGCCCGCCAGGCTCCTCTGTCCATGGAATTTTCCAGGCAAGAATACTGGCTGCTGCTGCTGCTAAGTCGCTTCAGTCCTGTCCGACTCTGTGCGACCCCATAGACAGCAGCCCATGAGGCTCCTCTGTCCCTGGGATTCTCCAGGCAAGAATACTGGAGTGGGTTGCTATTTCCTCCTCTATGGGAATCTTCCCAAGTGAGGAATCAAAACTGTCCCTCTTACCTCTCCTATGTTGGCAGGCGGATTCTTTAGCACTGTGCCACGTGGGAAGCCATTTCCTCTAGTTGCTGACAATTAGTCCAAACTTTAGCCTTTCAATGGTTGAATCATTAATACACCTTCCTTGGTCACTAAGATAAGTCTCCTCTAGAAACGTATAAATACCCAACGATGTGCTAACAGGGAATTTTGTTTCTTGAAGAGTCTCCTAGATGGGGTCATGGTGGGGTGGAAGGGGTCTACACAATTCTCTCCAAGACGACATCAAAGCAGGAGGAAAGACCGGAGAGGAGCCTAGGAAACCCGAACCCGAGTGGCCGGGGGTCACAGCAGCCGTGAGAGGCCGCAGGAATCCAGAGCCCAGGCAGAGGGGAAATCTAGCTGGGGGCAGGCAGGCAGAGGCTGCGGGGCGGGCGCCCCGCGGTGGGACCCAAAACGCTGACCCTGCCAGTAAGCAACTCTCAGGACCAGTAAGTCAAACTGCCCTGGTGACCTACAGGTGATCAACTTGCAGCCCCAGGGGCCGAGTAACTTTGGCCACAAACTCCTCATCCCATGGTTCTCGGGAAGGACGGGACGCGGGAAAGGCACGCAGCCAAAATCCAACTCGGTTCCTTTTGGACGAGCGCTGGGGAAATCCTCAGCCTGAACTGAGGGACTTTTAAAAACCACTTACCCGGTTCTAGAGTGGAAAGTCAAAACTTGCGACCGTCCCCCGAGACTGCACTGGAAAGCAGGCGTGCCCGGCCGGCCACAGCACTTTCAGGCTCCGCCTCGCCCCGCCCCAGGGGCGGGTCCCAGGAAGGAGTTTGGGCCTTCCCGGCCACCATCGACTTCAATATGGCTGCCTCCAGGGGAAACAAGGCTAACGTGAAAAGTCCAGACCCTAACTCCTTCGTCGCATGGATCTTAGCGCAGAGTTCAAGAGGTGGAAGGCGCAGTGTCTGAGCAAAGCGGACCTCAGCCGGAAGGGCAGTGTGGACGAGGACGTGTTAGAGATTGTGCAGCTCCTAAATGGGCAAGAACAGTTTTTCACCACCAGTTCCTGCGCTGGCCGAATCGTCCTCCTAGACGGGGTGAGGACCCTTTGTGCCCTTCCAGTCCTGCCCTGTAGTGTGCACGACGGGAGCTCCTACACCCGCCCGATGCAACACCCCAACCCAGCTTGCCTATTTGTCCTTCTGCTCGGTGATCTCGGTCTCTTTAAAGTGACAGCGTTACTTAAACCGATGTGTCTAAAATTTTAATGTGTTTATTAATTACTCGGGAGAATTTTAAAAATACATATTCTGATTCTATACGTCGAGGCTAGGGCTTAATCTGCGTTTCTTAGAAGCTCCCAAATGATGCTGAAACTGCTAGCCTGGGAATGATGTTGAGTTGCAAGAGCTAGAGACTTAAAAAAAAAAAAAAACACTAAGGGAATTTTATTTTTTCAATACTAAAGAGATTTAAAGATTTTCTAGTCGGGCGAGGCGGCTCCCTTCTGGTCGACCGCTCTACCAAACCATTGTTAACTAGTTAGTTGATTGCTGCTCGCTATGGGTACGGAGTTCACTGCCTCCTAGTGGCCCACTCCATTATTACAACTCTGGTAATTTTTCAGTTCAGTTCTGTTCAGTCGCTCAGTCGTGTCCGACTCTTTGCGACCCCATGAATCGCAGCACGCCAGGCCTCCCTGTCCATCACCAACTCCCGGAGTTCACTCAGACTCACGTCCATCGAGTCAGTGATTACGTTTCTTCAAAAAAGGAAGCCACGAGGGAAGCCCTTGTGTCTCAGCTGGCAGAGAATCCGCCTGCAGTGCGGGAGGCCTGGGTTCGATCCCTGGGTTGGGAAGATCCCCTAGAGAAGGGAAAGGCTACCCACTCCAGTATTCTGGCCTGGAGAATTCCATGGACTGTATAGTCCAGCGAGGTCGCAAGGAGTTGGACACAACTTTAAAACTTCAGCACCCTGCCTGGCATATTAAGTGCACTGTAAAAGTTAGCTGTGTGTTCACTTTAACATTAAGATTGAATTCAGAGCTTGCAAGACACCATGCTTATAAACTTATTCTTTAGATCTCTCACTGACAGGTCATGTGAATGTCTCACAAGTTAGCAGGGTGTATTCATTATTTTGCTTCCGTTGCTTGGCTTGCTTTCTCTCTCTTCCCTCATTTCTCTTGCCCTCTCTTACCTGAATTTATGCAGTGATTTCTACAAGGTCACTGAATTACCAGTCTCCCTACCCCAAACCATGTTACACGCTGGTAACAGATTCCCCGTTTATAAAGCACAGTTTGTGTACGTCACTCATCTATGCTGAAATACTTTGTGCTTTGTTGTGCTTAGTCACTCAGTCGTGTCCACCTCTTTGCAACCTCATGAACTGTAGCCCAGCCAGGCTTCTCTGTCCATGGGGATCCTCCAAGCAAGAATAGTGGAGTAGGTTGCCATGCCCTCCTCCAGGAGATCTTCTCAACCCAGGGATGGAACCCAGGTCTCTTGCATTGCAGGCGGATTCTGTACCGTCGGAGCCACCAGGGGAGTCCTGGTGAAATACTCTAATACACTTTTCAGCTGTTTTCCCCTCTGACTCTTCATCTTAATCTGGTCACTGAAACTGAACTATTCTCTTTTTCCTCTTACATTTATCTGCCTTTGTTCATCTTTATTTTTCCTGAAATGTTTACCTCCATCTTTGCATATCTGAGACAAACCTCCCCAAACTCCCCTTTCCTACCTGAGCACAAACACACACATCCACTTGGAAGCAATGACTACTTCTTCTGAGCTATCTTTAGGACTTTTTCCTGAACATCTTTTCATTTTATGTATTACCTTATACCTTGTATTTATTTTCACTTTGCCTTATTTCTGGAAGAATTTGGATCAGCTTACAAGAAGGAGAATAAAAAGTGAGAAAATCTGGATAAAAGGAGTATAGACAAGATGAAGCAGAAATGGCATTAGTTTTCAAAATATACCACGAGACTGTTAATTTGCTAGAGGTGGGTCACACGTTTGGTTGTAAGATTTAGGGCAGCCAGCATTAGATCAGAAACATCAGTCCCTGACTGAGGTCATTCAATGAAAACAGATCAGTTATTTGAAGAAGCACAACTCTTCTCCATTCTAAAGCCAGATGGCAAAGTCTCCTGTGTACCTAATGTATAAAAGTCACCTTGTGGAAGTATGGTGATTGATTTATTTTCATGAAACACAGCATGACTATATTTTAATACACAACTAAAATATAAAACATCGTAGTAAATTGACAGTAAAATACAGTATTTCATTTTCATTGCCTGACAAATGGTTAACCTTAGCCATAAATGAGCTCTTGGAAACCAGTAACAAAGACATTGATAAACCAAGACACAAAAAAAAAAAGAAGAAGAAAATGAAATAACACAAGTGACTGGTAAGGATTAAGCATAAGAAGATGACTGAGTTGAACAGTAGCAAACGAAGAGCAATTTCTTTATAATACCATATTTGGATCTGACCTGGGTCTCTGGCATTGCAGGTGAATTCTTTACTGTCTGAGCCACCAGGGAAGCCCAGTATTAACATTTGGACAGTTTTAGGAAACACCCACAGAAACACTGGGGGCCAAGATTGATGAAATCCCCTCTGTATAGTAAGGGAAAACCTATTAGAGTTTAGACTCAAAACTATACATTTTGGATATTTTTAGTCCTAGCAGTTCCAAGTTGTTGGCATTATTTCAATAAGTTAGTTGGAAAAATTTACAGTTTATATATAAACCATGTTTACTGCATAGAAAGTGCATGTGGTTTCCGGTATCCTTTCTCGATTGTCCTTGAGGATAGGATCTGTTTATGTGTATTGTTGTTGTTCTGTCGCTCAGTCAAGTCAGATTCTTTATGACCTCATGGACTACTACCATCTCCCAGAGCTTGCTCAAACTCACATCCGTTGAGTCAGTAATGCTATCTTACCATCTCATTGTCTGCTGCCCTCTTCTCTTTTTGCCTTCAGTGTTTCCCAGCATCAGGGTCTTTTGTAATGAGTCGGTTCTTTACATTAGGTGGCCAAAGTATTAGAGCTTCAGTTTCAGCATCAATTCTTTCCAATGAATATTTAGGACTGACTACCTTTAGGATTGACTGATTTGATATCCTTGCTGTTCAAGGGATTCTCAAGAGTCTTCTCCAAAACCAAGCTAGAAAGCATAGTTCTTTGGCACTCAGCCTTCTTTATGGTCCAATTCTCATGTCCATACATGATTACTGGAATAATCATAGCTTTGACTATGCGGACCTTTGTTGGCAAAATAGTGTCTCTGCTTTTTAATATGCTGTCTAGGTTTGTCATAGCTTTTCTTCTGTTTATATACAAAGTACCTAATAGAACTTGACAAATAAACATTTTTACAGTTAATAAGCAAAGAATACCGGTAAAATATTTGCCTTCTTGAAATTCTGAACTTCAGTCCTAGCTCTGCTCTTTGGTGCTACATATAAAGTCTAATCCAGAGGTCACAAATTTATGCCTATAGTGACTAGGGACATAGAAAGGTATGAACAGATCAGGCATCAGTAAAAAGTGGTAGATCCTGTGTGGGACTGGAACAGGGCTTTCTTACAAAAGGAATTTTTAAAAAATATTTTTAATGTTCTGCTAATCATATAAAACAGCTAGAGTACAACTTAGGGGCGACTAGTATACAACCCCTTATAATAATACCTTTTCTTCTAACAAAAACAGACCATATTTAAGAAAATATTTGTTAAGTATTTTTATCTCAATAAACAAATTACTTTCTATTTCAAATAATTTCATTTTTGTTTTATGTTTAATTTTACCCAAAAACCTATTCAATTGTTCTTAGTTATACTTAAAACCACCACTTGGGAGTCTTAATTCTTAGGAGAAAGCCTAAAATGGGCTTCCTTGATGTCTCAGACAGAAAAGAATCCTCCTGCAGTGTGGGAGACCTGGGCTGGATCTCTGGGTAGGGAAGATCTCCTGGAGGACGGCATAGCCACCTACTCTAGTATTCTTGCCTGGAGAATCCCCACGGACAGAGAAGCCTGGGGTCGCCTAAGAGTTGGCGACTGAGTGACTAAGAGCAGCACAAGCACAAAATATGCTACACATTGTACTTCTTATTTTATAAATATTATGTGCCTAACTTAAATTATGTTATTTTTTCATTTTAGAGTATAAATGGTTCTGAGGTTCAGAAACAAAACTGTTGCTGGCTACTGGTTACACACAAAGCCTGTGTGAAAGATGATGTGGTAAGTTTTTATATATAAATTTAGAAATAAACTTTAATTCACAGTCACTTTAAATATATATGAAAAGAACAGAAAATTCAATTTATGTGCACAATTTTAATGACTGCAGATTACAAGGGCTAAAGAGCATTCATTACAATGGCTGTTTTTTTAGTTGTGGGAGACTACTGTCTATGCTGGATTATTTAGTCCCCTAAATTAAAATGTTTAGGTGAGTTCATATAAATTCATATTAGTCAAGCGTTTTACATTACTGGCTCAGGTGCCTAAATGTTGTCTTCAGAGTACTCACTCAGTCTCCTCTGGGTACTGGTTCTCTCTGTATGTTTGCCCTTCTCTTCTGCTGCAGATAATCTTTGTGGCAAGAAAGATAGCTGCCAGCAATCCCAGCAGAAAAAGATTCACTTTTAAGATCCATGCATTATTTCCAAAGAACTCTGAGTCATCCTGCCTGGTGAGGTATTCTCTGCCAAGATGAGTTATCTTTGGCAGTAGAACAGAATACTCTCCTTGATTAGACCAAGGCACTTGTTCTCTGATATTATATAGTGGGAGCAATGAGCGACAGGATCACAGCTGACAGGTGCACCAGAATCAAATGATGTGCAGGAGGGAGAATGGTGCAGGTAGGTTATGCAGACAGAGGTGGCGACTGCCTTGTCCAGATTCTTTAGTTGTTCAGTCACTGAGTCATGTGCAACTCTTTGTGACCCCATGGACTGCAACACACCAGGCTTCCCTGTCCTTCACCATCTCCCAGAGCTTGCTGAAACTCATGTCCATTTAGTCGGTGATGCCATCCAACCATCTGTCATCCCCATCTCCTGCCTTCAGTCTTTCTAGCATCAAGGTCTTTTCCATGAGTCAGTTCCTCCCATCAGGTGGGCAAAATATTGGAGTTTTAGCTTCAGGATAGTTCTTCCAATGAATATTCAAAACTGATTTCCTTTAGGATTGACTGGTTTGGTCTCCTTGCAGTCCAAGAGACTCTCAAGAGTCTTCTCCAACACCACAATTCAAAAGCATCAGTTCTTTGGAGCTCAGTTTTCTTTATCATCCAGCTCTTACATCCATATATGACTACTAGAAAAAGCATAGCTTTGACTAGACAGACCTTTGTAGGCAAAGTAATGTCTCTGCTTTTTAATATGCTATCTAGGTTGGTCATAACTTTTCTTCCAAGGAGCAAGCATCTTTTATTTTCATGGCTGCATTCATCGTTCACAGTGATTTTAGAGCCCAAGAAAATAAAGTCTTTCACTGTTTCTATTGTTCCCCATCTATATGCCCTGAAGTGATGGGACCAGATGCCATGATCTTTGTTTTTTGAATGTTGCGTTTTAAGCCAGCTTTTTCACCCTCCTCTTTCCCCTTCATCAAGAGGCTTTTTAGTTCCTCTTCGCTTTCTGCCATAAGGGCGGTGTATCATCTGTATATCTGAGGTTGTTGATATTCTCCCAGCAATCTTGATTCCAGCTTGTGATTCATCCAGCCCAGCATTTCACATGATATACTCTGCATATAAGTTAAATAGACATGGTGACAATATACAGCCTTGACATACTCCTTTCCCAATTCTGAACCAGTCTATTGTTCCATGTTCAATTCTGACCATTGCTTCTTGACCTGCATACAGATTTCTCAGGAGGCAGGTTAGGTGGTCTGGTATTCCCGTCTCTAAGAATTTTCCACAGTTTGTTGTGATCCACACAGTCAAAGGGTTTAGCATAGTTAATGAGGCAGAAGTAGATGTTTTTCTGGAATTCCCGTGCCTTTTCTGTGAGCCAGCAGATGTTGGCAATTTAATCTCTGATTCCTCTGCCTTTTCTAAATCCAGCTTGAACATCTGGAAGTTCTCAGTTCACATAACAGTTTCTAGCTGAAGCATAATAATACATGTGTCTCAGTCTTCAATCTAACAGCAAAGCGTTTAGACAGATCTAGACTGAAGCGACTTAGCAGCAGCAGCAGCAGTACAGTCTTTACATTCCATATTCCTTTATTAAAAATATAAAGTAATAGTTCACTTGTTTGAGGTATGGTTTGAAAGAATGCCACAGATGGTTTATGAGAGGATTAGAAATCAAGTCTCCTAAAAGAATAAGCAGATTAATGAGTTTTGGAGAAAGGGATCCAAGAAAGCAGAGTGAAGAGTTACTGTGGAAGAATGATGCAGAATGAGTCTGAAAGTTCCTTGGAAATATTGAAGGTACATAAGATGAAGGGTCACCAAGGAATAGGATCATGTGTTTGTGTCTAATCCTCGTGTTTTCCTTATATTTAGATTGTGGCCCTGAAGAAAGCGAAGGGCGATGCCGTTTTGAAATTTGAGCCACTTGTTCTTCATGTTCAGTGTCGACAATTGCAGGATGCACAGATTCTGGTAAAATTTTGTGATTATACTTGAATTTATAGGTATATGAGTAGATTTAGTTTTGAACTTTAAATATTCTACCACAATTAATACAATGCTAGTTTAATCAACTAATGTTTTATCTAATTATAGATTTAAGGTTATGTATGTTTCAGCAGTTTGTAGAGCTAAAGTGTTTATCTGGTTAGCCAGATGATCAGAATTTAACAAATTTATTCTCTTACAGCATTCAGTGGCAATAGATTCTGGCTTCAGGAACTCTGGCATAACTGTGGGAAAGAGAGGAAAGATTATGCTGGTAAGGTACCTTTTGGTGAAAAGCAATTCTTTGATCATGAAGTAATCCAGATTATCAAATAACCTTCTACTCAAATCTTCCTGCCATTCCCTGTTCAGAAACCTTCAGTGACTGACTTTTCTGTACAGGGCAAAGTCTAGAATTCTTAGCTTTACATTTGAGGCCTTATAATATTCCCCTCCACTTACTTTTCTGCTTCCTTGGTGCCTCAGATGGTAAAGAATCTGCCTGAAATGAAGGAGACCCGGTTTTGATCCCTGGGTTGGGAAGATCCCCTGGAGAAGGAAATGGCAACCCACTCCAGTATTCTTGGCTGGAGAATCCCATGGACAGAGGAGCCTGATGGGTAACAGTCCGTGGGGTCGCAAAAGAGTCAGACACGACTGAGCGTTTAACACATACACCACTTACTTTTAACCTGATTCTCTTTGGCCTCCGCATTCTGAATAGTCACGGCCCAATTTAATCAGCACCATGATGTATTGGGAAGAATCACAGATGGGCCCTGAAGTCCCCTACAGGGATCCATCAGGGACTGAACTTTTTCCGCTGTATCAGGGATCTATCAGATTGCTGCCCTAGGGCCACATCCAGCCCACGGGAGACTAGTTCCAGTACCCCTATTTGATTAATTGCTGGCTAAGGTTGCTTTTGTGCTATAATGGCAGACATTATATGGTCTGCAAAGTTGAAAATATTTACTGTTTATCTTTTTACAGAAAAAGTCTGCCGTCCCCTGGGCTAGAGGACCTTTAAAATTCCTTCCAAGTCTCACAGCCTCTCAGTCCTTTCCTGGCCAAGCCAGCCCCTAGTGACTTTTGCCCTCTCCTGTAGTAGCTACTGTTCGTTTTACTGTTTGGCATGGTGCACATTGTTTGCTTTTGTAGTATTTCAGATTGTCTTCCATTCTAGCTCCCTAGACTTCCCAAATGTCTATTTTTTAACAAATAACCTACTTTCCAAAAAGAGGTGGCTTACGAAAGAAGACATCTGTATCAGTAAGTTCAGTTCAGTCGCTCAGTTGTGTCCAACTCTTTGGGACCCCATGAATCACAGCGCGCCAGGCCTCCCTGTCCATCACCAACTCCCGGAGTTCACTCAGACTCACGTCCATCGAGTCGGTGATGCCATCCAGCCATCTCATCCTCGGTCGTCCCCTTCTCCTCCTGCCCCCAATCCTTCCCAGCATCAGAGTCTTTTCCAATGAGTCAAATCTTTGCATGAGGCGGCCAAAGTATTAGAGTTTCACCTTGAGCATCATTCCTTCCAAAGAACACTCAGGACTGATCTCCTTCAGAATGGACTGGTTGGATCTCCTTGCAGTCCAAGGGACTCTCAAGAGTCTTCTCCAACACCACAGTTCAAAAGCATCAATTCTTCTGTGCTCAGCTTTCTTCACAGTCCAACTCTGACATCCATACATGACCACTGGAAAAACCATAGCCTTTACTAGACAGACCTTTGCTGGCAAAGTAATGTCTCTGCTTTTGAATATGCTATCTAGGTTGGTCATAACTTTCCTTCCAAGGAGTAAGCGTCTTTTAATTTCATGGCTGCAGTCACCATCTGCAGTGATTTTGGAGCCCCCAAAATAAAGTCTGACACTGTTTCCCCATCTGTTTCCCATGAAGTGATGGGACCAGATGCCATGATCTTCATTTTCTGAATGTTGAGCCTTAAGTCAACTTTTTCACTCTGTTTCACTTTCATCAAAAGGCTTTTTAGTTCCTCTTCACTTTCTGCCATAAGGGTGCATGACTAAATAGAAAAGCAAAGCTCATGGTACTGATTTGAGTCCCCATCTCACTCCCCACTATGTACGTCTGGTGGCCCGAGCAAAAACAGAACCACTCTTCCACCTTTCTCTCCTTTGTCTTCTATATTAAATTAGTGACAAATCTGTCACATCTACCTCTAAGTCCTCACTCCGGACTCCACCTCTCCCAGCCCTCTTCCACTGCCCCTACTTAACCCCTCTTCATCTCTCACCTCTGTCTTTACTGCAGTCTCCTGCCTGGCCTTCGTCCTCCCCATCTTTTCCTTCAGTCCCTCTAGCCAGTAGTGTCAGAATGCCCGTTTTAAAGAAGTCAAGGTCACCTGACATTTTCTCTGACTTTCAAGCCCTTATATAAATAAACTATTTTGCTTCTACCTTATTTATGCTCACGTTCCACTGGCATACTTCCACTCCAGCCAGAGAAAGTGCTGTTGGTCATTTCCCGAACGTATTATGCTTTTCATGTCCTGTTACTCTAGAAAAGTTCTTTCTCTAAGCTGAATGCTCCCCTTCTCCCATTTTTACATCTGGTGAAATTATACGTATACTTTAAAATCCCATAAAACTACCACCTGTCTCAGTTAGTTGCTCCTCTTCTATTGAATACATTTCCTTAGTATTTTGTGTTTGTGTGTGTGTGCACATGCATGCGTGCACATGCACATTTATGTGCTTCTTCTTGGTACCGTGTTGGATTGTGATTCTTTGTTCACTTGGTATTTTGTTCAGACGTGTTAGCTCTCTTTTAGATGGTGTATTCATCCTGTATCTTCATACCTTCCGTGGGGCCTGGAAAATTGCAGACACTCAGTAAAGGCTCATTGAATGAATTTTTCTGCCTCAGGAGTTTCTGTTGTTTCTTAACCTATATCCAGTGTTTGGATTTACTGGGAACATGCTGACTGTTTCCTCAATGGGGTTACTAAGATTGGCAACCCTAAAGCATCAGGAAAGCAGCCACTTTGTGTGATGGAACAGGCCTGGTTTATCTTGTAACCACCTTGCACAAGCAGGGCTAAGAGGCCTTTCGGCATCCAAGCCATTTTAATTTTCCCTCAGAACGTCTGTTGAGGTTTCATTTATATTGTTTCTTTAAATAGTGTATTAAAACTTTCTTAGATTTAATGAGATTGATTCTGTTAAGTTTACTGAACTCTTTGATAATATCTGCTTCTCTGAAAGACAATGTATAAAACAATGTATAAAACAATTTTCTTTGCAAATTTTCTTTCCTATATGATAGGAAAATCTATTTACTCTCCTTTGATTCAACTGTATTTGACTAAATTGTATCAAAGTGCAAACCTAAGTGCTATAATGGAGCTAAACTATATATAAACACAGCCCTGAGTGGACTATTCTTTAGTTATCTTCAGCATCTCTAGTACATAAGTCATCCAGTCTGAATTGTTCGTCATAGGCTGTCCGGAGCACCCATGGCTTAGAAGTTCCATTAAGCCATCAAGGAAAACTGATGGTGACAGAGGAATATATCAACTTCCTACTAAATATAGCAAATCAAAAAATGGAAGAAAACAAGAAGAGAGAATTGAAAGGTATGTTAATGAGATATTTCCATGTTAGTCTTATAAACCTATGTCTTCTTTGAAAATATTAATACACATCATCACCAGTTTATACTCCCAGCTGCTTTTATATTTGTAGCCTTATCATGAATAATAAAGATAATGAAAATAATTGATGAGAGTAGGCCAGTGGTAAGGAACCTGCATGCCAGTGCAGGAGACATAAGAGATGCGGGTTTGATCCCTGGGTTGGGAAGATCCCTTGAGAAGGAAATGGGAACCCACTCCAGTATTCTTGCCTGGGAAACCCCATGGACAGAGGAACCTCGTGGGGTACTGGCCACAGGGTTGCCTGGACTCAGATACAACTGAAGAGACTTAGCACATAGTACGCATAAAGGCTAAACTGCAGTGGGTACTACATGGAGCACAAAGGGGAGGAGGGTCCAGGCAGGACAGTGGGGCAGGCAGCTGCCAGCACCAGGCCTTAAGGAGAAACATCACTCAGGCGGCGCGAGGCAGCCACAGGGCATGACTGACCCAGCCACAGGCAGCCAGGGACACAGCACACTCTGTCCCCAGGATGGGGCCTACTGAAGACTACTTAAAATCTCCTTTTGAGGAGAACAGCCTGGTTAATTTTAACCTGATAAATATTTTATTCCTCTGGCTAGATCAGAACCCAGCTCTTGTCGTGAATTAGATTTGAATTGGCATAATTGTCCCAGTCAGAAGGATTATGGCTGTCCACGCACATCTTTATATTTCTCTTGTTGCTGCTTGATTAATTTTACATTACGCTTTCTCAACTTTTTCCTCAGAATAGAATTTTTGATATAAAAAAGTGACTATTATGCTGCATTTTATATATGAAGATAAATACCACTAACCTACCATCAGTAAGATGTGTATTTCTAAGTTATTGAAGAAATCATCTTGTTGTCATTTATTTTTTTCCTTTTGCTTTCTCCCCACCCCTTTGGTCTGGAGAAGGCAATGGCAACCCACTCCAGTACTCTTGCCTGGAAAATCCCATGGACGGAGGAGCCTGGTCCATGGGGTCGCTAAGAGTCGGACACAACTGAGCGACTTCACTTTCATGCATTGGAGAAGGAAATGGCAACTCACTCCAGTGTTCTTGCCTGGAGAATCTCAGGGACAGAGGAGCCTGGTGGGCTGCCGTCTATGGGGTCGCACAGAGTCGGACACGACTGAAGCGTCTTAGCGACAGCAGCACCCTTTTGGTCACCTCACAACCAGTCAGTCACTGCCAGAATCACTCCTCACTCATTCTTCTCTCCCCACCCTTCCTGCCACCTCTTCATTCAGGACCACTGATCTAAGAGTAGAATGTTTCCAGGCTGTTTCTCTGCTAAGCCATTTTCCATCACACCATCAGAATCCTGTCTGTCAAATGAAAAGGAATCCTCTTGCTTAACATTCTTTAATACCTTAAAATTCTTCAATACCTAGACTTTTTACGAAACAGCTAAAGCCAGAAGCCACTCTGACAGCAGAGTGGCTTGATGGAAAGAAGTAGAATTTGGGTCTCAGAGGCAGAACCGAGTTCAAATCCTGCACCCACCACCACTTAACTCTCTTGGCTTCAGTTTTCTGGTATCTGTCTTAACAATTGTAGCATATATTAGATAGCATGTATCGAATGACAGGCCCCATCTGTGTTATGTCATGATTCTTAGGATAGCCTTTCTCCTTCACTGCCTCATACAGAGAATAAGCCTATAATTACATCAGTATCACCATCCAGACTTTTTCAGCCAGAGCTCCTTATTTGAACCATAAAATTAACAAAATTATGCAACTGACTATTTCTCAGTTCTCCCAGTAGTGCCATATAAATTATACCAGCCAAGATACATTGGAGATAAGTTAATTAATTCATAGCATATAGTGGCTATCTGTGGGCATTAGGGCTTAATTTTTTAGTGGAAACCTGGTTGAAAAAGCCTAAGAGTTTTCCTGATCGCAAGGTACTTTGAGCAGATGTTCTAAATAAAGTGATTTCAAGAAAGTAACTGAAGTTACCCAGCCATTCCACCAGGCTGCTGCTGCTGCTAAGTCACCTCAGTGACTTAGCAGAGTCTGACTCTGTGCGACCCCATAGATGGCAGCCCAGCAGCCTCCTCTGTCCCTGGGATTCTCCAGCCAGGTACACTGGATGGGTTGCCATTTGCTTCTCCAATGCATGAAAGTGAAAAGTGAAAGTGAAGTCGCTTAGTCGTGTCCAACTCTTAGTGACCCCATGGACTGCAGCCCACCAGGCTCCTCCGCCCATGGGGTTTTCCAGGCGAGAGTACTGGAGTGGGGTGCCCTTGCCCTCTCCGTTCCACCAGGCTACAGAGTTTGCACTGTACATAGGATTCGTTGGTGGTTTTTCAGTCGCTAAGTTGTGTCTGCCTCTATGCACCCCCTGGATCGCGGCATGCCAGGCTGCAGTATTTATTGGTGCCATCCCCAAAGTTGGCTGCATTTGTTAGTATTCTAACTGTGAGACTGTTGGTGAAAAAGTAGGAGGTAGGAAATCAGTTTCTCTGTTTTCTTACTTGAATTTCAACAAGATTATAAATATAGCCCAAGATCAACTAACTATACACCTGGTGAAGTTAATTGAGCCACGTTCACCAACTATAAAATCAAATTACGCTTTAAATCCATTGACTCAGAAATATGTTTTGAGATTATAGTGTGCATGCTGCTATCAAGAGAGTCATGCTCATCATATAGAATCAGTGAAAAATTAAAGAAGGGTAAAAAGTGTCTTAAGATACTGATTAGAAGATTACATGTGAATTCAGAAAGAGTGAACAAATTAGGGAGCTCCTTGGGGAACAGCTGTATATTCAACCAAATGCAGAAAAAGAGCTACTCTTCTGATGTGGAAAAGAGAAAAATTAAACACTGGAGGTGATGAGTTCTGCAATCAGATGTTGAGTATAAAATTGGTTTGTTATGGGACCAAAGTTTCACAATTCAAACAGCTGTAATAAGAGAAGTTTTAAAAGTCAAAATCCTAATGAGTAGCTTTCCAGCAACAAGAAATATTCTTGAAATGTGATAATCAAAAGTTAAGATATTAATAGCAAGAGGCCTCTTTTGTAAAAAACAATTCCCAAGCCCACTTCTTCATGGGAAGAGTAAGATAATTTCATCTATAATGATTTCCAGGTGAAACATGGGAAGTGTGGAGGTTTATTTACCAATTAAAAGAGCAGGATTATCTTTGTAGCTATTAATAAGAGATCAAGACTGACTTAAATTGGATGAAATTAGCCATGTTCCTCTTCTTACCAACTGTGTAATAAGAAAAGAAATGTTAAATAAAATGTAGAATAAAAAGTCCAAGTATATTGGCATATAATATTGATAAAAATTAAGCAAATTAGAGCAAAAAGTAAATATTTCTAATGGTTGGTTTTTTGTTTTTACTTTTTATGGTAAAATATACATAACATAAAATTCACAATTTTAGCCATTATACAGTTCACTGGCATCCTTTCCTCAACATCCTTGCCAACACTTGTCTTTTGTTTTAAGTGCCATCCGTGCAGGTGTGAGGTGATATCTCATTATGATTTTGATTTTCATTTCCTTGATGATTAATGGCATTGAGCATTTTCCTTACACCTGTTGGTAAGCATTTGTGTGACATCACTTTGCTACTTTCCTTCTGGTGCTTTTTCTTAGCTTCCTTCTAGGTTTCTCTTGTTATTCTACCTATTGGTTAAATACTTTTGTTCTCCAGGATTCCTCCTATGGCCCATTGCTTTAGCTTCCCCAGACACTGGTTGCTAAGTCGCTTCAGTCATGTCCGACTCTGTGAGATGCTATGGACTGCAGCACGCCAGGCCTCTCTGTCCATAGGGCTTCTCCAGGCAAGAATACTAGAGTGGGTTGCCATGCCCTTCTCCAGGGGAATCTTCCCAACTCAGGGATTGAAGCCATATCTCTTATGTCTCCTGCACTGACAGGAGGGTTCTTTACCATTACCGCACTTGGGGTAGATCTTCCAAATATCTCCCAAGTTCTGGGCCCATATATCTAATAACCTATTGAACATATCTAACCAAATATCCCATCAGCCTTTCCTCAATATCTTATCTTAGTCTCAACCTTTTTTAACAATTTCCTTGGTTCAGTCTTATCATTTACAAGCATTATTACTGTTTATGCCTCAGTGCAAAGAGAAATGTGAACCATATTGAATTGCATTTACTTAACTGCATGTATATCTTTTTCCCCACCACAAGATGGTCACCTTTTAAATAGGACTTACTCGCCCCACACACAGATACCAACCAAACATATCCATATATACCCACACTTTAAATATCTCTTATCCTAAAACTTTATAGAGTAGAAACCCAATAACTTTATTGAACTAATTATAAATTATAAAGGAACTGAAAAGTTAATACATTATATTGAGTTCCCCAAACGCAAGTACAGTTTCTGATCATTTTCTGAGTGTCTGATAGGAGAGCAGTGGTTAATAAATGCTTGCTGAATTTATTTGACAGACTTGTTCTAACAGTAGTGCTACTTTAAAAAAAAATAGTGCTACCTGTATGGCTTCACAGCTTAAGGTCATTATTCCGGAAGACATGTAAGATGGCTTACTGAAGGGGCTGCCGGAATAGAGTTGCTGCACAGCCTGGGTAAGAAGTAACAGGCCTCCAGGTAACAGGGTGAATGGGCGTGATCCTGCAGAGCGCCATCCTAACGTGGCAGCAGATAGAAAGGAGGGTAGAGAGAAGGCGGAGTCAAGTCTTATTTCTATGTTTTAAATGGAAATAAAGCTGGTAAATAAATAACTCACACAATCCTCTAGATACTTATGGTCAGAGAAGTAAGTAATATAAAGGGAAAGCATACATTTTCTGGTAGTTTCTCCTTCGATGGCCCCTCCCCTCAGCTTTTCCTCTCATAATTCCTCTCTGTGCCAGAGGAGAGAGGAATTCACCTCGCCAGCTCCCATTCATTCTTGGGATTCAGCCAAGGCTTTGGGATTTTTTTCCCCAAGGAGTATTTCTTGATCTTTCTTGGAGCTAAGTGCCCCATGTTCTCCTCATTTATCTTAGCTTTTTCATGGCACATTGAATTTATCTTTACAGCTCTGCAGCTCCCATCAAGCCCTGAGCTCCCTCAGGGTACAGGCCATCTCTTACTTGTTTTTAGCACCTGGCATAGGTTCTGTCACATATATGTTTTTTAATAAAAATTCTAGAGTTTAAAATCAGTTAAAAATCCAAATAGATAATATATGAGAGTAGTCTTTTGTTATTTGTGAGTAATAGAAGCCTAAAAGGGTGTGAGGGCTTCCCCAGTGGCTCAGGGTTAAAGAATCCACAGGAGATGAAACACAGGAGATGAGGTTCAGTCCCTGGGTTGGGAAGATCCCCGGGCAACCCACTCCAGTACTCTTGCCTGGAGAATCAGTCCATAGCATTACACAGAGTCAGACACAACTGAAGCGACTTTACACACATGCACACATGCAAAAGGATATGAAATTCTGCTTAAGTTTTCATTAATTTTATGTTCCTATTTCAGAAGTCAGAAATACCAGCTTTTATTGCCCATGGTCCCCTAACTGATCTGAAGAACAAAAATTCGTTTTCCCAGAGCTGGTCTGAAAAGTTCAGAGGTAGAAAAACGGAAGACAATTTGCTTTTCTGTGGAGAGGAGCAGAAAAACAGTTGCCTGAGCATATATTTCTTTTTATACTCCCAGCTCTTTTTGTTGCCTTTGAAAGCTGAGAAAATTATACTTTGAGAATCGGGCTTTGGAATGCTGTATAAAGGGTCATGGCATGAGAAGAGAATATGTAATTGAGAAACAAATTTCTGACTTATTGAGTAAGATAGTTTCCCAAAGGACATTTTAAAAGTTCCCTTAATAAAGAAAAAGAAAAAGTACTTGAAGTTGTTCTTGGCTCTCAACATGGAAAAGGTCTTTGTTCCTTTTTACCACTTGTTTCTTTGGTCCCCCAAGGATTATAGCTTTGAATTCTTAGGTTGTTTAATGGAAGATTAGAAGTAAGGCACCTATTCCTCTTTAATTACCTTTTAGTGTGGTCAACAAGGTATTTTACACAGCTGTTAATTTGCTGTGCTCATAAAAGAAGAATTTTATCTTTAATTTTCTAGGAATACAGTAGAATGCAGAGAAAAGACCTGGTTACCTAAGTTTAAAGAGCAGGGTTGGCTAGAGACTGATAGAAGAGAATGTTGAACATCATGAATCGCCTCTTATGATCAGATAAAGGTGATTCATACCCTTTTGTAGCATACTTAGATTTGTTTTACATAAAGTGAGTCATTTTACTGAGGCATTTTTAAAAACCATGCTATATAGGCAGTGTGGAAAATGAGAAGAAAACCAATCATTGAAGTCACCCAGGATAATGGCAAGACCTGGAGACAAAGATCAGGCCAAGTGTAGAAGTTTTCATGAGTGTAAAGGGCTGAAAAGAATATTGGTAGGTAATCTGAGGGGCAGATACAGGCGTTTAGTCTGGAAAAGTGTTGGTGAGGCAGGTGAATTCTTCTCTTTTTGCTCACCTCTCTGGTGGGCAGGATACTGAAAGAAAGAGCATTCTCCACTTGACAGGAATGCAGGGCAGTGCTGTGTTTGTGGGGAACCAGGTTTCAGTTAAGTAAGGATATAACGAATACGTTAAATGAAAAGGTTGTGACCATGTTATGGGATCTAAAATAAATATCAGTTTAAATTTTTCAAAACCTTTTGCTCTAATTCTTATAGTACTGTTTTCTCTTTCACTGTACCTCCCTCTTTGAGATTGATTGATTGATTCTAGAAATACCATTTAGCCCTAGTTATCTGCCAAGAATGGTGATGAATATCGAGGTGTACAGTGGTGACTACGTAAGTTCTTAAAGTATGGATAGGAAATGTGGTAATCATGTTAAGTATATCTCAGCATTGTGTGAAGTATTTGGGAAGAGGCAATTAGTTTGGTTTTCTTAGGGCAGTTTTAGAGCTTTTACAAGTGGAACTTAACCTGTTTATTGAATTAAAATAAAGAACATAATTGGTTCAGATAGCAATCTATCCTGTAGATGTCAAAAACTTCCTGTCATAATCTCCCATTATAATAGGATATAACAGCTTGATGGAAAAGGGAATGGCAAACCACTTCAGTATTCTTGCCTTGAGAACCCCATGAACAGTATGTAAGAGCAAGAAGATATGACACTGAAAGATGGACACCCCAGGTAGGTGCCCAGTATGCTATTGAAGAAGAGTGGAGAAATAACTCCAGAATGGAGAGATGGAGCAAAGCGAAAACAATGCCCAGTTATAGATGGGACTGGTGATGAAATTAAGTCCAGTGCTGTAAAGAACAATATTATATAGGAATCTGGAATGTTAGGTCCGTGAATCAAGGTACATTGAAAGTGGTCGAACAGGAGATGGCAAGGGTGAACCTTGACATTTTAGGAATCAGTGAACTAAATGGACTAGAATGGGCAAATTTAATTCAGATGACCATTATATCTACTACTGTGGGCAAAAATCCCTTAGAAGAAATGGAATAGCCATCCTAGTCAACAAGAGTCCAAAATGCAGTACTTGGATACAATCTCAAAAAGGACAGAATGATCTCTGTCCGGTTCCGAGGCAAACCATTCATTATCACAGTAATCAAAGTCTATGCCCCAACCACTAATGCCAAAGAAGCTAAAGTTGAATGGTTCTTTGATGACCTACAAGACCTCCTAGAACTAACACCAAAAAAGTTGTCCTTTTCATCATAGGGGACTGGAATGCAAAAGTAGGAAGTCAAGAGATAACCTGGAATAACACGCAAGTTTGGCCTTGGAGTACAAAATGAAGGAGGGCAAAGGCTAACAGTTTTGCCAAGAGAACACTGGTCATAGCAAACACCCTCTTCCAACAACACAATAGACAATTCTACACATGGACATCACCAGATGGTCAACACAAAAATCAGATTGATTGTATATTTTGCAGCCAAAGATGGAGAAGCTCTATACAGTCAACAAAAACAAGACCAAGAGCTAACCGTGGCTCAGATCATGAACTCCTAATTGCAAAATTTAGACTTTAATTGGAGAAAGTAGGGAAAACCACTAGATCATTCAGATGTGACCTAAATCAAATCCCTTATGATTATACAGTAAAAGTGAGAAATAAATTGAAGGGACTAGATCTGATAGACAGAGTGCCTGGTGAACTATGGATGGAGGTTCCTGACGTTGTACAGGAGACAGGGATCAAGACCATCTCAAAGAAAAAGAAATACAAGGCAAAATGGTTGTCTGATGAGGCCTTACAAATAGCTGAGAAAAGAAGAGAAGCAAAAGGCAAAGGAGAAAAGGAAAGATATACCCATCTGAATGCAGAGTTCCAAAGAATAGCAAGGAGAGATAGAAAGCCTTCTTCAGTGATCAGTGCAGAGAAATAGAGGAAAACAATAGAATGGGAAAGACTAGAGATCTCTCCAAGAAAAGTAATGATACCAAGAGAATGTTTCATGCAAAGATGGGTACAATAAAGGACAGAAATGGTATAGATCTAATAGAAGCAGAAGATACTAAGAAGAGGAGGCAAGAATACATAGAAGAGCTATACAAAAAAAGATCTTCATGACTCAGATAATCACGGTGGTGTGATCACTCTACCTAGAGCCAGACATCCTGGAATGTGAAGTCAAGAGGGCCTATGAAAGTATCACTTCTAACAAAGCTAGTAGAAGTGATGGAATTCTTGCAGCCCTGTTTCAACTCCTAAATGCTGATGCTATTAAAGTGCTACACTCAGTATGCCAGCAAATCTGGAACTCAGCAGTGGCCACAGGACTGGAAAAGGTCAGTTTTCATTCCATTCCCAAAGAAAGGCAGTGCCAAAGAATGTTCAAACTACCACACAATTACATTCATCTCACACGCTAGCAAACTGCTCAAAATTCTCTAAGCGATGCTTCAATAGGACATAAACTGAGAACTTCCACATCTTCAAGCTGGATTTAGAAAGGCAGAGGAACCAGAGATCAAATTGCCAACATCTGTTGGATCATTGAAAAAGCAAGAGAGTTCCAGAAAATCATCTACTTCTGCTTTGTTGACTACCTCAAACCCATTGGCTGTGTGGATCACAACAAACTGTGGAAAATCCTTCAAGAGATGGGAATACCAGGCCACCTGACCTGCCCCTGAGAAATCTGTATGCAGGTCAAGAAGCAACTGTTAGAACTGGACATGGTACAATGGACTGGTTCCAAATTGGGAAAGGATCAAGGTTGTATATTGTCACCCTGTTTATTTAACTTATATGCAGAGTATATCATGTGAAATGCCGGGCTTATGAAGCACAAGCTGGAATCAAGCTTGCCTGGAGAAATAGCAATAACTTCATATAGATATACAAATGACACCACCGTTTTGGCAGAAAGCAAAGAGTAACTAAAGAGCCTCTTGATTAAAGTGAAAGAGGAGGGTGAAAAACCCAGCTTAAAACTCAACATTCAAGACACTAAGATCATGGCATTTGGTCCTGTCACTTCACGGCAAATAGTTGGGGAAACAATGTAAACAGTGACAGACTTTATTTTCTTGGGCTCCAAAATCACTGCAGATGGTGACTGCAGCCATGAAATTAAAAGATGCTTACTCCTTGGAAGAAAGCTATGACCAACCTAGACAGCAGATTAAAAAGCAGAGACATTACTTTGTTGACAAAGGTCCTTACAATCAAAGCTATGGTTTTTCCAGTAGGCAAGTATGGATGTGAGTTGGACCATAAAGAAAGCTGAGCACTGAAAAATTGATGCCTTTGAACTGTGTTGGAAAAGACTTAAGAGTCCCCCTGGACTGCAAGGAGATCCAACCAGTCCATCCTAAAGGAAGTCAGTTCTGAATATTCATTGGAAGGACTGATGCTGAAGCTGAAACGCCAATACATTGGCTACCAGATGTGAAGGACTGACTCATTGGAAAGGACCTTGATGCTGGGAAAGACTGAAGGCAGAAGGAGAAGGGGGTAACAGTATGAGATGGTTGGAAGGCATCACTGACTCAATGGACATGAGTTTGAGCAAGCTCGGAGTTGGTGATGGAAAGGCATTGCTACAGTCTACGGGGTCCCCAAGAGTTGGACACTGTTAAAGGCACGATAAGATCTCAACAATGGCAGAAGCGTTCTCATCTTTTATTTTATTTGGGACCTAGGATAACACCTTGGATATTTACCTTTTTTGTTCAGTTGTTATTTATTCATTTACTGGGCATATTTTTAACCAGGTGTGGCTGCACTGTACTCCATGCTGAGAATAGAACAGGACAGATGACAAGATAAATGGAGTCCTTGGTGTCACGGAGTTGATATTCTGTAAGAATAGTCACGTTTGAGAACTTAATCAGTGCCAGGGTCTATGCTGAGTACTTACATTTATAACCAACCCTCTGACAACCGTGCTAAGTACAGGATAACAGCTAGATTTGTAAATGAGGAATTCGAGACTCGGTGAGGTTGAAATTAGCAACCTCAGCTTTCCCAGTGGAGCACTGATGTGAAGCACATGGAGCAAGCCAAGCCACTTGCTGCTTTCCAGTGTCTGCCGGAAACGAACACAAACCCTCCACTGGAAAAATGAGTAAAGGGAAGGAATAATTTACAGTAAAAAATTCAAATAACAATAAGCAATATTCACTTTCAAAGAAATAAAAAAATAATGAGAGACCCTGATGCTGCTGCTAAGTTGCTTCAGTCGTGTCCGACTCTGCGACCCCATAGACGGCAGCCCACCAGGCTCCCCCATCCATGGGATTTTCCAGGCAGGAGTACTGGAGTGGGGGTGCCATTGCCTTCTCCGATGAGAGACCCTATCACCTATCAAAGTAAAGCATATTTTTGATGTAATATTCACTGTATGAATGAAGTGGTCTCAAGTTTTGCTGTTAGGAGCATATTTTTTTGAATACCCATTCTGGAAAACAGTATCAAGAGCCTTAAATACTTATACCTTTTAACCGTGTAATTACTTTCAAGGTATCTATCCTAAATAGCTAAAGACTCAGATCATATTATTTCCAAAATGTTTATAACATTATTTGTATTGGGAAAACTCGAAAATAAAGGTCAATCTAAGTGACATAATGTTATAAAAGTATTATTTTGTAATTCATTTAATGATGTGGAAAGTGTTTTCAATAAATATTAAATTTGAAAAAACAAAGTAAAACTTTGTATGTAATATCACAATTGTATAAAAGATAGGTGGACAAATGTATTAATTCAGTAAGCTGGAAAAAATTTATTGAGAGTGGTTATTTTTAGGTAATTATGTGGAGGTCATCTCTGTAACTTCATATATTTTCCAAATTCTCTAAAATTGACTTCTGTTACAGTAGTAATCTTTTTTTTTTAAAGAAAAGTATTTCTGTTTTTTACCTTTGTTTGACTCCTACATCTGGAATAGAAATTAAGGTAGGATAGAGGTTGTCAAGAGGTGATTCCAATCCAGTTTTCAAGACTGTTCTTAAAGAACTGAAAATGCATTTCTTTTCATAAATAAGCAATCATGAAAACAAGAAGTACATTATTTCTGTGATTTATTTCATATCTAAAGGTTAATATGAGATACCAGATTTACATAATTTTATGTTTGAGAAATATTTCAGTCATTTTGTTTGAGAACACACAGATACATAACAGAAGTATTTTATTTCTTTACAGGTTTTACCACTGCCTACAACATGCTTTGGAAAAAGAAACTGTTTCTACAACCTCACATCCTAAAGAGAAAGTTAATACATCATATATTCGTAAAAAAAAAGGAACCCAGCAAAAGCACATGGCAAACGTGTTACTGAAGAAAATGATAAAGAACTTGAAAATAATGACCATGATGATCCAGGAATCAGTGTTACTATCTTCCCTGAAGATTACTGAGATTTGGTTCCAAAATGTCTTGGTAGAATGATGTTTCTAATAGATATTATAAAGCTGCTCTTAATAAGAGTTTGTTGAGTGTATCAGACTTTCAGAAAAGCAAGATTTAACTTTTCTCTATATTTTAGAGAAACTCTTAACTTTTAAAAACAACTGTGTATAATATTTACTCTTATATACTATCTTTTAAAATCACATAGTCATTGCAAAAATAAAATTATGATTTTTTTAATGCCTCTAAGTTTCAGTGTCTACTTCAAAACAGAACTATAGTACCCTTCCAAGGGAACCTTAACATTAGGAATATTTAAGTAAAAATAACATTTTTCTTAGTTTTCACTTTGAAATCAACAGCTTTCAACGGGATCACTTTGCTACTTATTTTCCTGGAGTCCAAGGACAGAATTTTTCCTCTCTTTAGACTCTGTGAATAAAGCAACTGATATCTTTTTTGTTCAGGACAAAATACTTATACCTTCTTTCCCCAGTAGGGAATCCTTGGTGGCTCAGAGGTTAAAGCGTCTGCCCTCAATGCGGGAGACCCGCGTTCCATCCCTGAGCTGGAACGATCCCCTGGAGAAGGAAATGGCAACCCACTCTAGTATTCTTGCCTGGAGAATCCCAGGAGGGAAGAGCCTGGTAGACTACAGCCCACGGGGTCGCGAAGAGTCGGACACGACTGAGCTACTTCACTTTCACTTTCTTTTCCCATTATTTCTCATAAACCAGAGCTTGCCACTGGCACAGCCTCTTTGAAGGTAGGCATAGCTTTTCACTATCCTCGGTCAGAAATGATAACTTAAGACGCAGAAATCTCAATAAACAAATGTGCTGTGAAAAACCCCAAAGAATCAAGCCTTGGTTTGAGTTCTGACCGCGACAGAGAAGTTGGAGGTCCTTGAGCAAATCAGTTTCCGAGGGCTTCCATTTCCTCTTATGCTTAATAGTAATTCTAATCTCTTCCATATTTATACCAAAGGAATGCTGACATCTAAGTTAAATAAAAATGTAGAAGCACTTAATATTTATTTGCTATTTATTTTCACTATAAATTGACATTTCACAATGTATTTTCCAAATATCAAATCATAAAAGTATACATTTAAAAAGAAATTACTAGTTAGTCATAGAGCTAATAAATTGAAAGACAAAAACACCAGAACATCAAATAAAGTTGTGGTTTTTAGCATTTCCTAATATTTTAATAATTTAAGTCTTCACATAAATTACTTTTAGATTTGCATCACAGATGCTTTCCTTCTGACAAATACCATTTTATACTCATTTTAAAAGTTGATCAACTTGATAACTAAAATTTAGCAGGGATGGGATCCAGGAAGCTCCAAAGTTACTATGAGATTTTTCTTTATTCCTCTTTTCTATTTTTTAAAAAATTATTATTCTTTCTTAATTTTTACTGAAGTATAGTTGATTTACAATGTTGTGTTAATTTCTGCTATATCTATCCTAAATGTAACGGTTTGCCTCTTAATCCTAAACTCCCAGTCCTTCCCTCCCCTGCTCCTCTCCCCCTTGGCAGCCACAAGTCTGAATCTCTATGAGACTATTTCTGTTTCATAGATCATTTGGGTCATGATCTAGATTCTGCATATAAGTGATATCACATGGTATTTGTCTTTTTACCTCACTTAGAGTGAAAATCTCTAGGTCCATCCCTGTTGCTGCAAATGGTATTTCATTCATTATGGCTGAGTAATACTCCATTGTCTATGTACCAAACTGAATCTGTGTCCATTTGTCTGTCAATGGACACTTAGGTTGTCTCCATGTCTTGGCTATTGTAAATAGTGCTGTTATGAACATAGGGATGCCTGTATCTTTTCAAATTATAGTTTTGTCTGGATAAATGCCCAGGTTTACTCCTTTTTTTCTGTCACAGCTCTGAACACTCTCTTTGGCCTTTAAAATAAGAGCTAATATTCCCTTAGTCATTTTGAGTCCTCCATCTCCTTGCTATCCTGCAGCACTTGGCCTGCTAACACTCTTAACCCTGAATTTGCCCTTTCATCAGCATCCTGAATACCTTCTTCTCAATCATTTCCCTATTTATAATCTTTCTCAGTTCTTTTTCTCTCCAACCCTTTAACATTCTCCAACATTTCTTGCACCTTAGAATCATGTCTAGAACATTGAAAAAAAAAAACACAAAAGACCTGAGGAAGTCCAGGGATAAGCACATTTTTTTTTAAAAGCTCTCAAGTTGTTCTCTAGTTGGAAACTGAAGGGTAATGACATTGTGCGTGGGTGCGTGCTAAGTCGCTTCTGTCGTGTCTGACTCTGACCCCATGCACTGCAGCCTGCCAGGCTCCTCTGTCCATGGGATTCTCCACACAAGAATGCTGGAGTAAGTTGCCATGCCCTCCTCCAGGGGATCTTCCTGACTCAGGGATGAAACTCACCTCTCTTTATGCCTCTTGCATCAGGAGGTAGGTTCTTTACCACTCGCGCCCCCTGGGAAGCCCCGGTGACACCGTAGGCGTTCCCAAGTTTCTGCCTTTGCCCTTCATCTGGTATTCCTGTCTGCGCCGCAGCTAAACTCATCCCTCCCAGGAGCCTTACCTTCCGAGACAATGACTCCTGCCTCTCCTGTCCTGGTCTGTCTCCTACACTCTGAATGACTGCTGGGCCTCTCCAGTACAGCTATTACTTTTCAGAAGTTTTCTCTTGTTTGACTATTTCCTGGTTCTTTGGCTAGAGGAAACAGACTTTTGTTGTGTTTTTTTGCTTGTTTGTGCCCACCTGCATTTCCAGGTTGCGGGCTTTTCTAGTGCCCAGTCTGGGATACGTGAGGTAAAGAGAAAAGCCAGAGAACTCATGACTGTTGTTCTTTAGGTTCCCAAATCCCTAGCTGGTCTACCTTTCCCTTGTCACATCTCAGAGTCTTCTTATGTTTGTCTTATATGTAGTGTCCAGAGTTTTTATTTTTAGCCATGCTGTGTGGCCTATGGGATCTTAGTTCCCTGACCAGGGATTGAACCTGGGGCCCCTGCAGTGAAATTGCTGAGTCCTAATCGTGGCTCAGAGGTTAAAGCGTCTGCCTCCAATGCGGGAGACCCAGGTTCGATCCCTGGGTCGTGAAGATCCCCTGGAGAAGGAAATGGCAATCCACTCCAGTATTCTTGCCTGGAGAATCCCATGGACAGAGAAGCCTAGTAGGTTACAGCCCACAGGGTCGCAAAGAGTCCGACACGACTGAGCGACTTCCCCTCACCTCACCCTCAATCCCTGGACATCCAGGGAATTCCCTGTGCAGAGTTTTTAGCTGCATTTAGTGGAAAGAATGGGAAAAACTGTATCTACTTCATCTTTGAGAATCAGAAGTCTAATGTATTTTTATAATTAATGATGATATCACACCGTGGGGTGTTCTTGAGGATAGGTTTGGAACCCATCCAGATAGCCACAGCTCCCTCGACTTGGTACTGCCCCTTGGGTCCCAGTTTGTATGCTTTGCTGCTCTTGCTTTAGGCTGCTGTAGCCTCTTCATTCTAAAGTAGAGGAAAAAAATGCCTGAAAGTCTGTTTCCTGTCCTTAACCCTCCACCCCCACCACGTACATACCCTGTCTCAAAGCCAATAATGACAAGCGCAGAGCTTCAAAAGACAATTCTGTTGCCCTGAAATGGGATAAACTTGGATGTGCAATTGCCATTTAAGCTCCCCATCAGGCTGAGGTTTGGACTTCACCTGAACCCTATCATATTTTTCCCACTCCCTTCCCTGTTTCTCCTGGGAGCTCCTGCTTAATAAATCACTTGCACTAGAATGGTGTCTCCCTCTGCAAGAACCTGACTTAAGACAGATATTGGGAGGATTTTGGTTATATTTTAGAAAGTGAGGGTATACATTTACTATAAAGAGCTGAAGTTTTAATGTGATAGAAATTATAACACACATTAATCACATGTGTTAGTGATTTAAACTTATACAATGCAAATAAATTTTTATGTTAGGTACAGAGTTTTAAAAATTCTTTGGGGGTAAATATCTTGCCAACAATATTTGAGGATCACTGCTATAATACATACTCTTATAAGAACTTAGAGTGAATTAAGTCAGACAAAGAGAAATACAATATCACGATATTGCTTATGTGTGGAATCTTAAAAAGCTACAAATTAACTTATCTACAAAACAGAAACAGAGTTACAGATGTAAAAAATAAACTTATGGTTATTGGTGGGTAAGGAGAAGAGGGATAAATTGAAGACTGGGATTGACACATACATACTACTATATTTGGAATATGTAACTAATAAGGACTTACTTATGGCACAGGGAATAGATAACTAATAAGGACCTACTGTGTAGCACAGGGAACTCTACTCAATATTGTAATGGCCTATAAGGGAAAAGAATCTTAAAAGTGGATATGTATAGATACATGTATATCTGTATATTATACATATGTATAAGAGAGAGAAGTTGCTCAGTCGTGTCCAACTCTTTGCAACCCCATGGACTGTAGCCTACCAGGCTCCTCGGTCCATGGGATTTTCCAGACATGAATACTGGAGTGGGTTGCCATTTCCTTCTCCAATATATATGTATGGATATATGCATAAATTCACTTTGCTGTATATCTGAAACAAACACGAGATTGTAAGTCAGTTATACTCCATTAAAAATTTAAATGAAAAATTTTAATCCTATATTAAAGAAAAAAACAAAAGAACTTACAGCCAGGAATAATAGATTCTAGGCAAGGAAATACTACAAGTCCAATTCAAAGGAGTACCATTTTGTTTAGGTTTTAAAGGCCAAGAAACAAGTTCACTTGACAGAAAAAAATCCAAGAAAAATTCCTGTTGTCAGAAGGAATGTGTGTATAATTGAGACACCAAAGAACATGATATATTCAGTGATGGTAAATATTCCATTAAAGCTGAGATACAACATGTGGTATGAAATGAGTCAAACTGGTTGAAAAGCAACTGTGAAGGGCCTTGTGGCCTAGCATGGAGGTAGACCAGTGTTTCCAATATATTAATTAGTTAAGTCGCTGTCCTTCTCCTTACATCTAAAGCAGCTGCCAGGAGGAACAGCCACATGTACAGCTGTGTAAGTTGAACTCTGTATAAACTCCAGGAGGAAGAGGCATTCCCTATATTTGACAATGTGAATGGCACTCCTTGAAGCTGTGCAGTACACATTCTTAGATACTAACACACACAGCAGTCTTGCCAGGAGGGAATTTGGGGAGAAGAAATGTACGGCCTCAGAATATCTGGAACATTTCTTCTAATTTATTGAGTAGAATATGGAAATACTTGTCAGGCAGGTAGATGGAAAAAGAAGAGAAACAAATTTTTAAAAATAATCCCTAAATACACAGGAATTGTAGGAAAAGGCTGTGTGTATGGAGAACAGCAGCCTGGGGTGAAATGACTACGTGTTCTCTTGTTCAAAAATCTCTAAAGGGCTTGCAATCCACTGACTTTCCTATACTTATTCAACCTGCCCCCTGAGGGAACTATGTATTCTAAAGATTTGATAAATAACAGGATCCTACCGTATTGCAGAGGGTGGTGTACTCAATATCCTGGGACAAACCATAATGGAAAAGAATGTATATATATATATATATATATATGTATATATATATACGTGTATATATATATATATATGTGTGTATATATATGTATAACTGATTCACTTTACCATATAGCAGAAATTAACATTGTCAATCAACTATATTCAATAAAAAATAAAAATAAAGATTCAGTAAACAGTATATGCATAAGAATCTGGAAGAGAGTCCACAACTGCCTCCTAACTGCTCTATCTAAGGAAACAGAATTACCCTGGACCTTTTAGATTAGTAGAGAAGACAGACCAGGTGCTGCCCTGGGCCCAAGAAGACACTGAATCCCACTCATTCCCTGCCATGCCGCGGTAAGTCACTTCAGTCATGTCCAACTTTTAGTGACCCTAAGGACTGTAGCCCACCAGGTTCCTCTGTCCATGGGATTCTCCAGGCAAGAATGCTGGAGTGGGTTGCCATGCCCTCCTCCAGGGGATTGTCCCAACCCAGGGATGGAACCCACAGCTCTTACGTCTCCTGCATTGGCAGGTGGGTTCTTTACCACTAGTGCCACAGGGAAACCCCACTCCCCTCCTTAGCATCCATTAATGTATTATTTTACTTATATATTCAGTCCACATGCCTGATCAACAACATTAATAACTGCAGCGGGAAATTTAGCAATAATTTAATATATAAGATAAGCCATTGAGAATTATCTTGTCGTTTGTTTTTATTGTCGTTGATCCATCCAAAATGAAAGGAAATATTTTTCTTTCTCTCAGGATGGAGGCAGGCATCTATTCCTCTGGATTCTCCATTTTTAAAATATTGTTAACTACCTTTGTGCTCGAAAAGAAAGGTGGGGGGAAAGTTGTCAATTTTATTGAGAAATAGGAAGGGAAATTAAAAAACATGGTTTTGTTTTTAAAAATTTGGGCCAGACACCATAAACTAGTGACTGAGTTACAGCCAAGCAGATGTGTTTCGTTTGGCCCACACAAAGGATATTTTTCTTAATTGAAACAATATTTTTAAATACATGACTTTTTAAAAGTACATCTCTAATTTTTCTTTAAACATTGGAAGATCTGGCTACACTGGGCCAGTGACAACACTTAGCAGAGTCCAGTACTGGGGCGTCCCTTTTGGACACGCTCGTTTCCCTAGCACCACAGCTACAGCGCCCCCTGCTGGCGCCCTGGCTCACCTGCTGCAATCGTTCACACTTCGATGCTTGGTTCTTGTGGGCACCGGGGTTGGCAAACCTTGGTTAGAAACTTGGGGGAGTTAAATCATGATCTTAGCATATTATACATAAGAGATTAGAGCAGGACAGGTTACTTAATTTTCGGGAGATAATACAAAACGGACACGTGGGGTCCCTTATTAAAATGTTGAAGAATTAATTACAAAATGGCAACAACGGAGCATTAAGGTTAGTGCAGGGCGCTTCTGAGCACGAAGACCTGTGGAACTACACATGAGGTTAAACCACTCCTGCAATGCGGGCTTGGTGCATCAAGAGCTGACGAGGGGAATGGGCGCAGGGTGTCTAACCCTCCTCCCCACTAGGAAAGGGGCAGAGTGGTGCCCAGACTCGGAGCACCTCTCAGGTGGGAGACCATGGGTGGCTGGGAGGCTGCAAGACCTGAGCACTCATCACTGATGTTCTGGAAGCTAAGGCAAAGGTCTCATGTCTAAACTGAGACCGAGAGAAATAAAGCCTTTTCAGAGCCACCTGATTTCAAATGAGAGCAGAAACAGTGATGAGCATCATGTTTTGAAAACAAAAGCTTTCCCCATCTTGACAGGAGTTGTGCAAGTTCCTGGGTTAAGTGCTGAGCAATCCTGAAAAATAGTTGCTGTCATCCTTCTGTGGGTGGCCCTCACCCAGGCTTTAATTAGGCTAGAGGAGGGGGAGTAAACCAAGCCCTACCACAGAAATTTATAACAAGGAATATTTTGGGCTTAGGACTTTCAACCTTTAAAAATGGGCTTTGACCCTCAAGCTCTCTCCTTTTCCTGCTCTGCTCTACTGTGCTGCTCTCAATACGCAGACCTCTATTATTGCAAAGAATTTTAATACCTACAGATGCTTATGTTCTATGTCCTGGATTTTTATGTATTTGGCTTTTTTTTTTTTTTTTTTTGGCTAGGTATTTATGTCTCAGTCCTTTTTGCCTCTAAAATGGTTCAATTTAAACTTTAATTTTAACCCATTGCATATGTTACTGTTTATTTATTTAAATACATTTTATTTTTTAGAGTAGTTTTAGATTAACAGAAAAATTAAGAAAAAGAAAGAGAGATCTTATATATATCTGTCCACTTTCCCCTTCCCTGGCACAGTTTCCACTTAAATTATTGTGTTGCTTTAGTTACAATTGAGGAGCCAATTTTTAAACAGCATTATTAACTAAAGTCTGTATTTCATGCTTCTCCTCATCTCTATTCTCTTCTTATGAAACTGCTGTTGTCAGATGCATTGGACCTACTTTATCTATTTTCCATCTCTCTCACCTTTTCATCTACCTCCTCTCCCACCCCATCTCTTTGTGTTTCGTTCCATGTCTTGTATTCCGGTTATCCTTCAGTAAATTAATTCCTTCTTCAGCTGTGTCTAATTTATAGTCTAGCTTGCCCCACTAAGTTTTATATTTTAAAAATTATGCTTTTTAATTAATTTTTTATTTATATTTTTATTATTTCTGGGATGTTCTCTTTGGTTCATTTTGCAAATCAGCAGCAGATTAAATACTATAGGAATTTCTTTCTCTTCCTATATACATTTTTCCAGATATTTCTGTCAAAACTTTTAACAAAGCTGAATATCACAGAAATGGCCTACTTTCTCTAGCTATTCCAAGGATAACTGAATAGATTCCTTCCTCCAAATATGTCATTCAAGAGGAAAAGTGAAATCTTTGCCAGTGACCAAATTGTTTACTTGCCATTCATACATGTATACAACAACTGCACGATGGTTTTATTATTTATTTATTTGGAAAACATCGAGTGCCTACTATGTGTCAGTCACATAAAGACAAAACAAAGTCCCTCTCCTCACAGGGTTTCCCTTCCAGTAACACTATTAAAGATTTTGTGTTATGGCCATGGTCGTGTGGTTGCTAGGCTCTTCTGTGCTCTTTAAATTCTACTTATCAATCAAGGCCCAGCTCAAGTGTCGCCTCCTCTAAGAAGCTTTCTAGATAGCCCAACCAGGATTAATTCCTTCCATCTCTGTTTTCCCATAGCTATACTACTCTGTAATGCTGTACATTACATAGCACTTTGTTTTCATCTCTTTAATCATACATATCAAAGAGCAACTTTCCTTTACTTACCCTTTAAATTTTTTTTAATTGGAGAATAGTTGATTTACAATATTGTGTTAGTTTCAGGTGTGCAGCAAAGTGAATTAGTTAAAAATAAACATATATCCACTCTTCCTTATGTTCTTTTCCCATATAGATCATTACAGAGTATTGAGTAGAGCTCTCTGTGCTATACAGTAGGTCCTTGCATGTGTGCGTGCTAAGTCGCTTCAGTCACATCGGACTCTCTGGACCCTATGGACTGTAGCCCTCCAGGCTCCTCTGTCCATGAGATTCTCCAGGCAAGAATACTGGAGTGGGTTGCCTCGCCCTCCTTCAGGGGATCTTCTTGACTCAGGGTCCTTACTGGTTACCTAGTGCATATATGTCAATTCGAATCTCCCAATTTATCCTTCTTACTCCTTTCCCCCTGGCAACCATAGTTTGATTTCTACATCTGTGACTTCGTTTCTCTTTTGTAATTAGGTTTATTGGTGTCATTTCTTTTAGGTTCCACATATAAGCAATATCACGTGACATCTGTCTTTCTGTGGCTGACCTACTTCACTCAGAATGGCAGTTTCTAGATCCATGTTTATGCAAATAGAATTATTTTGTTCTTTTTATGGCTAATATTTCATTGTATATAGTTACCATATCTTCTAAAAAAGGGAGGAAGCTTGACATGTATTAATTGCACACACATGTCCACCACCATCACCCTACTAACCTTTGGCTGCTTGAAGGAGAAAGTTCTATTTCCCTTACTTTTGTATCTCCAATGCTTTGCCCATTGTTCAGTTCAGTTCAGTCGCTCAGTTGTGTCTGACTTTTTGTGACCCTATGGACTGAAGTACGCCAGGCTTCCTGTTTATCACCAACTCCCAGAGCTTGCTCAAATTCATGTCCATCAAGTTGGTGATGCCATCCAACCATCTCATCCTCTGTCGTTCCCTTCTCCTCCTGCCTTCAGTCTTTCCCAGCATCAGGGTCTTTTCCAATGAAGCAGTCCTTCACATCAGGGGCCAAAGTATTGGAGCTTTGGCCTCAGCATCAGTCCTTCCAGTGAATACTCAGGACTGGTTTCCTTTAGGATTGACTAGTTGGATCTCCTTGCAGTCCAAGGGACTCTCAAGAGTCTTCTCCAACACCATAGTTCAAAAGCATCAATTCTTCGGTGCTCAGGTTTCTTTATGGTCCAACTCTCACATTCATACATGACTACTGGAAAAATCATAGCTCTGACAAGATGGACTTTTGTTGGAAAAGTAAGGTCTTTGCTTTTTAATATGCTTTCTAGGTGGTCATAGTTTTTCTTCTAAGAAGCAAGCATCTTTTAATTTCATGGCTGCAGTCACCATCTGCAGTGACTGGGGAACCCAAGAGAATAAACTCTCTCACTGTTTCTGTTGTTTCCCCATCTATTTGCCATGAAGTGATGGGACTGGATGCTATGATCTTAGTTTGTTGAATGTTGAGTATTAAGCCAGCTTTTTCACTCTCCTCTTTCACTTTCACAGTTTCATCAAGTGGCTCTTTGCTTTCTGCCATAACGGTGGTGTCATCTGCATATCTGAAGTTACTGGTGTTTCCCCTGGCAATCTTGATTCCAGCTTGTGCTTTATCCAGCCTGGCATTTCACATGATGTACTCTGCATAGAAGTTAAATAATCAGGGTGACAACATACAGCCTTGACAAAACGTGGTCCACTGGAGAAGGGAATGGCAAGCCACTTCAGTATTCTTGCATTGAGAACCCCATGAATAGTATGAAAAGGCAAAAAGATATGACACTGAAAACTGAACTCCCCAGATCAGTAGGTGCCCAGTAAGCTACTGGAGAAGAGTGGAGAAATAGCTCCAGAAAAATGACGAGGCTGAGCCAAAGTGAAAACAACACCCAGTTGTGGATGTGACTGGTGATGGAAGTAAAATCCAATGCTGGAAAGAACAATATTGCATAGGAACCTGGAATGTTAGGTCCATGAATCAAGGTGAATTGGAAGTGGTCAAACAGAAGATGGCAAGAGTGAACATGAACATTTTAGGAGTCAGTTAACTAAAATAGACCAAAATGGGTGAATTTAATTTAGCTGATCATTATATCTACTACTGTGGGTAAGAATCCCTTAAAAGAAATGGAATATTGCTCATGGTCAACAAAAAATACAAAATGCAGTACTTGGGTGGAAATCTCAAAAACAACAGAATGACCTCTGTTCATTTCCAAGGCAAACAATTCAATATCACAGTAATCCAAGTCTATGCCCCAAACACTAATGTCCATTGTTGGTTTCTAACAAATATCTTCCCAATTGTTTTAATATAATTTGGTTCCTTTAATTGAGATATAATTGACATATAACATCACATTAGTTTCAAGTGTACAACATGATGATTATATAGATATATGTTATGAAATGATAACAGTAAGTCTAGTTAACATGCATCACAATATATAGTCACAAAATTGTTGTTGTTGTTGTGATAACTTTTAAGATTTACTGTCTTAGCAACTTTCTTTCTTTTTAAAAATATATTTATTTTTGGCTATGCAGGGTCTTTGCTGCTGCACAGGCTTTTCTCTAGTTACAGCAAGCTGGGGCTACTCTCCAGTTGCGTTGTGCAGGCTTCTCATTGTGGTGACTAATCATTGCAGAGCACAGGCTCAGTGGTTGTGGCACATGGGCTTAGTTGCTCCGTGGCATGTGGGATCTTCCCAGATCAGGGATCGAACCATTGTCTCCTGCACTGGCAGGTGGATTCTTTACTACTGAGCCACCAGTGAAGTCCCAGCAACTTTCAAAGATGCATTCCAGCGTTGTTAACTATAGTCACCATGCTGTGTATCACATCCCATGACTTATTTCTTTTATAATTGGAAGTTTGTATCCTCTAATATCCTTCACCTATTTCCTCCCCCACCCCCTTACCTCCCGCCTCTAGCAGCCACCAGTCTGTCTTCTATACCTATGAGCTTGACTTGAGGGATTTTGTTTTTGCTTTTAGATTTCTCTTATAAGTGAAAGTGAAAGTTGCCCAGTCATGTCCGATTCTTTGCAATCCCATGGACTGTAGCCCGCCAGGCTCCTCTGTCCATGGAATTCTCCAGGCCAGAATACTGGAGTGAGTAGCCCTTTTTTCTCCAGGGGACCTGGCCAACCCAGGAATCAAACCCACATTGCAGGCGGATTCCTTATCATCTGAGCCACCAGGGAAGCTCGCGTATAAGTGAGTTCATACAATATTTGTCTTTCTCTGACTTATTTCACTTAGCATAATGTCCTGAAATTCCATCAACATTGTTGCAAATGGCAAGATTTTGTTCTTCTTATGGCTGAGTAATATTCCCATGTGTGTGCATGTTTGTGTGTGTGTGTGTGAGAGAGAGAGAGAGACATTCTCAAAGAGATCTGATTCGCTGGCATTTAGAAACTACATTCTGAACCCTACATCTGTTCATCACAGAAAGTTGCTATTTTTTAAAATAATTATGAAATGACTCATCAGTGTGTATAACAATCACTAAGTGATCATTATTCAGAAGTTGGATCTAGCAGTTTACCCCATCCATGAGATGTGTTGACAGAAATGACATCTAAAACTGTCTGCTAAGTTCATTTCTGTGTGATGTAGCAGCAGGAATGCTCACATTAATATGTGGAAATGCTGTCTCATTATATTCATTTAATGAATTCCTTTGTTCTTTGGCTTTTCATGATTTAATATATACCCTTACCTATTTTGAGGAATATGGCAAGATTTAAATAAGCAGTTCCTCCTTGGAGAAAAGCACTATGCAGAGATCGAGAAATTTTAACTAATTTCATTTTACTTAACAATTGCCAATAATTTATTCAAGCCTCCTGTTAATCTTGCAGCTAATTTGTACTGATGCTTTGAAATGAGGCAAGAGCAAATTAGTAAGTCGCATGAAGTAGCCAGTGTTCCCACAGCAAAAGGCACATTGTCAAATTGAAGTTTAATCCACTAGTTCTGCAAAGGAGACGGTAAAGGGAAAGAAACAGAATGCGCAAGTACACGGTCTAGATCTTTCACAAGTCACCACCAGGTGGCAGAGCACCACACACAGTGGAGCTAAGCAGAGCAGTTGGAGCATCATTTAAATTGAAGTGGGAAATGTGAGTTTTGCTTGGCTTTATTTTCTTTATAAAACCAATGGAGAATATTTTGGTGTTTTTGTTTTTAAGAAACAATGGTACTAAGAAAACTAACTGCCATTTACTCTTCTAAAAGTAAAATCGCATAATGTCAAATGATATTTTCACTATATGGTTATTTTAAGAACAGAAGCTAAATATCCAGAGGGTTTCCCTGGCAGTTCAGATGGTAAAGAATCTGCCTGCTAATGCAGGAGACCTGGGTTCTATTCCTGGGTCGGGAAGATTCCCTGGAGAAGGAAATGGCAACCCACCCTAGTATTCATGGCTGGGGAATCCCACGGACAGAGGGGCCTGGAGGGCTCTAGTCCATAGGATTGCAAAAGAGTTGGACACGATGTAGCCATTAACAACAACAACAACAAGCATCCAGAAGCTTTCACCTTTGTCCTTTGTTGTTCCAGTATGCTATGACAATTATACTATGTCTAAGGCAAAAAATGAAAGAAATACTGGGAACAGGCTACATTTCAAATTTTTATCTGCTTGAATCTAAAATCTACGTAGAATTGTAAGATCATCTTCATATCTTTAAATATTTTTCACGTGTATAAGTAATCTATAAGTGTAAAGAAAATGCTTCCCAGGTGGATCAGATGGTAAAGAATATGCCTGCAATTCAGGAGACCTGGGTTTGATCCCCAGGTCAGAAAGATCCCCTGCAGAAGGAAACGGCCATCCACTCCAATATTCCTGCCTGGGAAATCCCATAATAAACTTTTTTTTAAATAAATTCAAAAGATAAATCTATATATTTATATATGTATAAGCTCCAAAGAAAATTGCTGTCTCTCTCTGTATCTGTATCCTCGAAAAAAGGTGGGTAATTATAATGAAATTCAGCAGGATTGTCGATTTCCCTGTCAATTTTTTTTCTCTTTGTGTTTTTAATGTTACTATTCCTCATGAAATCCTGTTTATTCTTTATATTAAATATAATGTTCAATACTTGGGCAACAAGTAGTTCCCAAATTTACCCACTCCAGTATTCTTGCCTAGGAAATCCCATGGACAGACGAGCCTGGTGGGCTACATTCCATGGGATTGCAAAAAGTTGGACACAACTTAGCAACTAAACAGCAGCATCAGCTACCAAATATAAATATCTGCATTCAGTCACCAGGTCTATAAATAATCCATTGCTGTTGATTTAAAACAATCATTCTAAGATTGATGTTCACTGATTCCTGATGACAACATATTCTAGATTTTTTCAGGCACTGACCAAGTTTTTTGATCTCTTGATTTTGAGAACTTTTGTGACAGACTTTTCTTCCTGAATATATAGGTAAGATGTAAAAGGTATGCTTTCAATTTAGAGTATAGTGCTGAGGATTCCAAAATTCAGCTGAGTATTTAGGACCTCAGCTGTGGGCAATGTGGTTGTGAAGCCCAGTATGAAAGTGTATCCTTAAAGATAAAGTTCATCAAATGTTGACAAATCTTCAGTGATTTGTTTCTTTCTCACTATTGTATGCTAGATGTAGTTGTGATATCACCTGGTTTGTCCTTGTAAGCTCTAATTTACACTTTGCATTTGAAAAACAAAGGAGCATTTTTCTTCAATATTACATTTGTATTTTCACTTACAAACTTCTGGAGGTACTTGGCATGTTTCCTCGGTGAACTTAACGTTTTTGCTTTCTTGCCTGAATCTCCTTTTTTGGATCCTAAACTTAACCGTTTCCCCAGATTTCTCTATACTCAGTCTAAGCAAGTCAGACCTCTCAACGGGAAAATACTCTTTGTGGGGAAATTATTTCACTCAAAAAATGAAGCACAATTTCCTTAAAGGAGTTATTTTTCATCAACCATTTCTATAGTCCCTATGTTTTTCTGTCTTTCCGTGTTTTTAAATTGGGAAGCTACATAAGATGCTTTAACTCTTGTTTGGTCAGTCACAGGACGGCTGCACTGTTAACACAGAGCGGTCTAAATACAGAAATGAGCATATAGCTTGCATCAGTTCCAGTATCATGCCTTGTTTCTATGGAAAATACACGATTCAATTTAATTACGTAATCTGCTGTTCTCTAAGACAAGGCTTCCAACAGGGCCAAACAATTCTGAAGCGGGTCCTCTTTTTTTTTTTTTTTTAAAGAGAGCTAATCAGAAGGGATTTGTGATATTGAAATCACTAAGAGGTAATTATGATTGATTTTGTGCAATTCAGAAATGAAAAATTCTTCCCCAAAGCCCCAAATCTTCGAGTCTATTTTGTTTTAAAATAATAGAAGTTTGTTGCTTCACTTACCTTTACGCTAGTGTTGTGCATGGATTTCTCAAATGCTGAAAATGAAAATATATTCCTACAAAGAAAAATGAATAAAGAATAATGAGTGGATCTAAAGTGATAATAAGAAATAACACCTAATATACTTCTGGAAGCAGAAATTTCCACAGTGATGAAAGATAAGAGAATTTATTCCATGAAAATAAAATTAATAATGCCAGTCAACACAGATCTTTTTCATTGTTTCTTTACAACCAGAGAAGAAAAACATTTTCCAGAAAACTTTATAGTCTGTTGACATGAACATCAATTTTTGCTATTATAGTAGAAACTAGTAATTACATTTTTAAAATGATGCTCTGGTAATTATGTATTTTAAGTATGAATCTTGATGTTTAATTAGGTCATATGACTGTAATATCAGCTTGCATTAGCAGCAGATTATCAAATCCTGGCAATTCAACCCACAAAGACAAGAAGAAAAGGCTGCTATAATTGTGAGATTTAAATAGAATAAGCCATAATGCATTACAATATTCTTTAAATATTTTAATGTTTACTGATGTTATTGAGTAATGAAGTTTATCATTATGGCATATTCTTCTTAGATAATTATTCCACCAGCAATAAGCACATAGGAAGAAGCATGGTGTTTTCAGGAAATCTCTCAGATTAATCTCAGAACAAAATTCAGAACATATATTTGAAAGTGGTCTCATGTATTTTTAACATGCAAAATGTGTGTAATACTAACTTTTTTCTGAAATTAATGACAATGTGCTTGGTTGTTTGGGTAAGTAACTTTGATTTTTTAATCTGTATCATAAATCTCTATTTACTAGCTCTTTTACTTTCTTTCTAATGTTCATTGATAAATTATGCAGTGCAAATGAAATCTCTTATTTCAACATAAGTATCTATCATTTACAATCAATAGGTTTTAAAAAGTTTAAATACATGCCTATGGTTTGTATTTCATTTCATTTTGCATTTACTTATTTATCACGAGTGCAGGTTTTTTGTCAATTTTTGTTTTAGTCCCTCCTTGCTTCTCTAAATCACACTGGACTTTACTAGCTTTATTTATTTGCCACAAACATAGGAAAGTCATAATAGAGTTTAATTATTCATTATTGAATCAATGCAACCCTCTTTCAGTACTGTTTTTCTAAGGTAAAGAAATCCCTTTACAAAGTGTGTGTTGCACTTTTTGCTACCTTGTGGGAACTTTATTCCTTAGTATTATATTTCCCCCTAAATTTGATCTTTAAGATATAAAAATTAACTCTTAAATGGCTACAAGATTCATTCATATAGGTTTAATGATACAAATGTGTTTAAATACTTAAAAATTATAAAGTTTCATGATGATGTCTAATGATTTACACAGCTAAAACAGCTTGAGTACTTTCCCATTTAGTCCATATAAGCTAGGATTTCCTCTACAGAGGTAACTGTACCACTCAAGAAGCCTGCCTTGAAATTGTTCTACACACTCTCTTTGACAATGCTACAAGAATTTTTATTAAAAAATTCTTCATTTTTTTCTCTTCATAGCTAAATCTGCTATAACAAGTATAAACATATATTTTGTAGTGAGAAAAATGTCCCTTCTGAATGACAAAAATCTAATAATGTTCCTTGAGTGGATCTGAGGATTAGATATTCCTATACTTAATACGCAAAAGAAAAGAGATTGCCTTTACAGTATGCTTTATGTCTTTGTTTTGGCTAAAGCAGCTTATTGTGTTACAGTGATAAGATGTATGTGCTACCATTACTGTATATATAAATAAGATTGGTGCTTATGATTTACCCTAAGGAATCTGTTTCTTAGCACTAGGGGTCATTTTGGAGAAGGAAATGGCAACCCACTCCAGTGTTCTTGCCTGGAGAATCCCAAGGACAGAGGAGCCTGGTGGGCTGCTGTCTATGGGGTTGCACAGAGTCGGACACGACTGCAGCGATTTAGCAGCAGCAGCAGGGGTCATTTTAGCATGTACTATTCTAAGATGTTTAGTTTAGTTTTAATAAAATAGAAGGTTAGGAATATGACATTTCCTAAAAAAGTGCTGTCCTTGAGAAACATTTCCCTGGGCTCAGATCCCTAATTTTTCCGCTAGTTGGACTGTGAATGGATTTTGTTACTTTATCTAACTTTAGAACTGTAAAACAAAAATATGGTTTGAGCTTCTTGTCTAAAGTTCATTTTTGCTAATTCTGCTAAAATGTTTTGGCTACTTTTGAAAGCATGATGCTTCATTTCATGGTTTTGCCTGTGATCACTGCTCATATTGTGTCAGCTTTGGGGCTTGCTTGGCCTTTTCTTCAAGCTTTTACATTCTGACACTCCTGAGCCACAGTGAAAGTCTTACTGATTTTTTGCTAATCTTCAAGCTGTTTTCAAGTGTAGCAAATGTATTCATTAGAATGAAGATTTCCTTTCCAAAACAAAATGAATACCTCTCACTACAATATCTCAGATTACCTACTCTTAAAAGTTTTAAATTTTCAAGCTCTGTTCTAAAGTACTTTGTTTTCCCACTCTGGGATTTAATGATATCAATCCCTTATTTCTTTTAGAAAATTCATTTTAAGGCCATGGTGCTGGGTGTGAGAGATGATATAAAAATTCTTTTCAGAGTAGCATTATATAATTTAGAATGTGATACAGATGATGTAATATGAATTATGATCCTGTTTATATTGAATGGAGTGGGTAATTGCAAGCTATAAATCATTTTTGGGTATCTAAAATTTTAGCCTGCTTACTCTAGTTATACACATAAATAAAGATAGTTGTATTTGTTTTTCTAAACCTATTTTTTAGATCTGCTTAAAATCTATTGTTCTTCAGAAAACATAGTATATTATGTTCAACATTTTCCATTTAAAATCAAAGTATTTCCTTTGATTCAAAAACTAAATATACTTTTTATACCTAATATTTGCTAGACAGATGGAAAATACCAAAAGGAAGTTATTTTTTCTAATAATAAATAATTTCTAATGAATAAATAATTTTAAAATGCTTATGTTTACATTGACTCAAACAGTAGGGAGTTCCACTTTTTCTAGCTTAAAATTAAAATTATGACCTGATTTTCCAGGCATGTCAATTGCCTTTTGTACAGCTGCAAAGGCCTGTATTGTGCCCACAGAATTCTTCTGCTGGTTGCCTACCACCTGGAAAGAAAAATGAAAGAACAATAGTGTGTTTTGGTTCTGCTAGTAATTGTCTATTCTGTCTTGGATAACTGGTCTTCATTTGGGGAATAAAAGAGAAAGAAGTATATTTTCAATTGATGGTATTTGAATCATCTTATGTCATAGGAACAAAAGGGTTCTAACCTACAATGAAATTTTGCTACAAAGATAATGGAAGGTGAAGAAACATGCAGAAACAGTATTGTTGCTCACCCGATAGGCTTAAAGTTGCATGTTGATGTTAAGCATATCCTATTACAAAAATCACTGGTGTTTGTACTATATGAGGCAAACATGCCATATTTTACTAAAAACAGATAATTTAAAGCCACTTTGAAGAATGATATTGAAAGAATAAGATATAATGCAAAAGGTGTATTGTGGGAGCAAGGATATTCAAGTCTCAGTTTAATCTGTCACTTAGTAGCCTGTGACCTTTAAGAAGTTACTGCCTTTTCCCAGCCTTTGTCTGCTTATTTGCATAATAATTAGGCCGAATAGGGTGAATTCCACTATCTTTTTGCCATTGTGATTATATATATAATTCCTCTGTCCCATGCTCTTATCGGCTAATTTTCTTTCTCAGAAAGCAGCATGGTCCAAATCTCTTTCATATAATATTACCTGAAATATGTATGCTTAGCTGCTTTCTGAAGAAAATGTGTGTCTTGTTTGGTAGAAAATAATTACATTAGTCTCCTAAATAGTACCTATGAAAAAGGTATCACACATTTATGAATGAAAAAGGTTAATGAAATGATTGCTACATATATATCCATTCTAATGTACAAATTCAAAAATAAAAGAGTAGAAGGTGACCATATATCACTATATTTTCATGAGCAATAACTTATCTGAGCCAAATCCATCAACACTGTAACACTCAATGAAAAAGCCCATGGATTATTTAACAGTGTTTTTTTTTTTTTAATGAAATCAAATTATCCAAAAGGTCAAAATCCTTTCTAAAACAAAGATACTTGTGGACATTCACTCAAACTTATTTGAGAGTATTATAGATAAATGTATACAAAAAAACTGAGAACTCCTCTTCCTCCTTTTTCTTTGAAGACCTATAACTTTGACCATATTGAAACATGTGACATGGCATAAGATATCACCATTAAAAAATATTTCCAATATATATTAGTTGCTGTTCTAGCATGGCAGCAATGGGATTTGATGTCACGTAAATGGTAGCCCGCAAGAGAAACACATTACAAAAGCAACTCCTTTCCACCCTCCTCCCCTCCCCCTGAAATAATAACAATTTGCTAAATTGTTGGGAAGTTGTTATAATTCCTTTTCCAAATTATTACTCGCCCTTTAGATTAGAAATGAGGCCAGGGTTAGCAATCAGCTATAAATGGTAGGATTTTTCAAGTAAGAAGCACTTGTCTGATTGTGAAGTGGAGGCCATTACTGCCTTGATTGGGCCTTTTTTTTTTTTTTTTTTTAGCTTGCTTGATTTGTGGTTGAGAGTGCGTATTCACTCCTATACTGTGAGCAATCAGAGCTTCCCCTCTCTCATTTTTGCTCAGTGATTTAGGGTCCACTACTTTGGCACAGCTGCCACCTTTTAGCCTCCATCATGCAGAATATGTCCTTTTAAAAAAAGAGTGGAGGATGGGAGCAGGTAACTCATGTACATTTGGCTTCTTAATGTGCCTATTTTACATTTTCAGAGAACTTTTCACCTGAAATAACAACAATGTTGGAACTTGGATTTCTACACCTGATAAATAAGTTTGGACAGAGACTTGAAACTTGTTAGAGCACATTTTCCATTTCTTTCTTTATCCCACTGGAAGTGGGGGCGTGGGGGAAATAGGTATGGGGCACAACGCTGATGCTAAGACATCTGAAGGCATGTGTGGCTTGTGTACTGGCATACTCTTTGTTGTCTGGGAAAATGATATAGAAACAAGGGTTTTTTTCTTTGCTTTGGGGCATGAGGGAGCATTTCATAACTTTTTCACCAGACTTAAGGTCTATAGGAAGAAGGTATTAACAACTCTTAAAAGTGGAGTCCTATTGTCAGGTTTAAAAATTATTTAATACCTCTTCTAATTTAACACAGTCTATTCCTGCTGTTGACAGTAAAGGATTATTTTTGCTAGGAGTTAAAAGTTCAGCACATATCATTCCTTGGAACTCATTAGAAGAAACTGGAGTTTCAAAATTAGAATTAGCTGATTATCGTGGGCAACTTCCTGGATCTTGTCAATCACAGGCAAATAATAATGCATGTGAACATCCTAGTTCTGCTCCTGTTTCTCCAAACCAAAATGCCCAGAAAACTTCTGTGAAATAAATACCATACTTTTATCTTTCTAAATACACTTAGTTGGGATCATAACAAACCTGTAATATAAAGTGAGGCTCCTAAAATTAAGAATGCCATCTGGTAAGTAGTAGTCTCCCTTAGGATCTGGGTCAGAACTCATAAGAAATCTTTCTTTTTCCTCCAGTTCTATTGAGATATAATTTATCAGTCATAAAATTTACAAATTTTAATATTCAATTAAATGAATTTTAGTATATTTATAGGTGTATAACTATCACTACCATCTAATTTTGGAATATTTCCACAATCCTGCAAAGAAACGTACCCACTGATAATCACTGTCATTCCTATTCCCAGCCTAATGCGACCAGTTATCTACTTTTCTGTCTCTGTTTGCCTTTTATTGAACATTTCATTTAAATGGAATAATACATGTTCTTTTATGTTAGGTTTTTTTCACTGAGCTGTTTCTGAGATTTGGTAGTTCACCCAGGCTGTACCTTTCTACTGATGAATAGCATACTATTATATAGATACACTGTATCGTGTCTACTCATTCATTCAAAGACAGCCATTCTGGTTTAGACTTTTTGGATACTTTTTATTGGCACTGGTTACCAACATTTGTGTACAAATCTGGGTATGGATATATATTTTCAAATTGTATGGCTAGATACTGTAGGAAAGTAAAAGGGAAAGTCACTCAGTTGTGTCTGACTCTCTGCGACCTCATCGCTTATACAGTCTATGGAATTCTCCAGGCCAGAATACTGGAGTGGGTAGCCTTTCCCTTCTCCAGGTGATCTTCCCAACCCAGGGATCGAACCCAGGTCTCCCACATCGCAGACAGATTCTTTATCAGCTGAACCACAAGGGAAGATACATAGGAATAGAATTAAAAAACTAAGATCATGGCACCCAGTCCCATCACTTCATGGCAAATAGATGGGGAAACAAAGGAAACAGTGACAGACTTTATTTTCTTGGGTTTCAAAAATCACTGCAGATGGTGTCTGCAGCCATGAAATTAAAAGACACTCGCTCCTTAGAAGAAAAGCTATGACAAACCAAGACAGCATATTAAAAGCAGAGACATGACCAACAAAGGTCCATCTAGTCAAAGCTATGGTTTTTCCAGTAGTCATAAGAGCTGGACCATAAAGAAAGCTAAGCACTGAAGAATTGATGCTTTTGAACTGTGGTGTTGGAGAAGTCTCTTGAGAGTCCCTTGGACTGCAAGGAGATCAAACCAATCAATCCTAAAGGAAATCAGTCTTGAATGTTCATTGGCTGGACTGATGCTGAAGTTGAAACTCCAATACTTTGGCCACTTGATGCAAAAACTGATTCATTGGAAAAGACCATGATGCTGGAAAAGATTGAAGACAGGAGGAGAAAGGGATGACAGAGGATGAGATGGTTGGATGGCATCCCTGACTGACGAACATGAGTTTGAGTAAGCTCTGGGAGTTTGTGATGGACAGGGAAGACTGGTGTCCTGCAGTCCATGTGTTCGCAAAGAGTTGGACATGACTGAGCAACTGAACTGAAATGAACTGAAGTGAACTGAGTCACTCAGTCATGTCTGACTCTTTGTAACCACATGGACTATAGGCCACCAGGCTCCTGTGTCCATGGAATTCTCCAGAACTGCTGAATCATATGGTAAATCTATGATTAACGTAATAAACTGCCAAACTGTTATGCAAAATGGTTTCATCATTTTCCATCAGCAATGTATGTGTTCTAATTCTTGCCAACACACGTTACTGATCATCTTTTTTATTATTATTATTATCATAATTCTAGTGGGTTAAAAGGGATCTCATTGTAGTTTTGACTTGTATGTCCCCAGTGACTAATGATGATGACAGTCTTTTCTTGTGCATATCAGTTATTTGTATATTTCTGAGGAGAAATGTCTACTCAAACCCTTTGCCCATTTAAAAAAATTGAGCTGTTTTCTAATTATTGACTTGTATGACTTCTTAATATACTCTTGATGCAAGTCCCTTATTGGGTATATGATATATGAATATTTTCTCCCAATCTGTGGGTTGACTTTTCACTTTCCTGATAGTGTCTTTGAAGCACAAAAGTTTTTAATTTTGAGCAAATCTCTTTTGAACTCGTAATGGAGCACAATATTCCATCAGCTCTGAAATGTAATTGTTTAAAGAGAGAGAAAGAGAAGTAAAGGTTAAATGTAAAATCAATAATTATACTTGGGTCAGTGAAAAAGAAAAGAAGAAATAGTTTTACTAATCCATTTCCTTTAAAATAATATAAAAGCTTTCATTAGAAGAATAAGTATTTTGCTTTTAAAAAAACTCTTTATTGCTAACTTTGTGTGGGTCATTTGAATCTTTTCTTAACTGAGGTAGCAGAAATACAAAATTCACCCTTGCCCAGGTCCGAAGTGGTTGTGAAGAAAGTTCACATATAAATGAACCTGATGCCACAATCTCTACTCTCTGTGCTTCTACCTCTGAATAACAACAAATGACTGAAGAAAAATCAGGGCACAAGAAGATTATTTTCAGGCAAGAGATGTTGAACTTTGCCCTCCCGGGCCCACACCATTACCTTATTTTTGAAATGCCTTCTTCTCAGGTACACCCACTTAAGTGATTAGCAGCAGCATCAACTTTACAACCACTGTTGAATACCAAGTTGTCCAGGCAAATTTGGTAGAGATGTGGATAAACTGTTAGCAAACAATGCATCTGTTTAGAAACTCCTTGTGGGGAGAAAAAGAAAGAAAGAAACCTACCTGTGAGTCAGAACAGAACTTGTTTATAATTCCCCACAGATCAGCTCAGAGTAAGACTTCCTGATGGCTCAGACAGTAAAAAAAAAAATCTGCCTGCAATGTGGGAGACCCAGGTTTTATCCCTTGGTTGGGAAAATCCCCTGGGAAAGGGAATAGCAACCCACTCTAGTATTCTTGCCTGGAGAATTCCATGCACAGAGCTACAGCCCATGGGGTTGCAAAGAGTCAGACACAACTGAGCAACTAACACACAGCTCAGAGTAGTGCAGGTGCACGTACCTTGCTTTAGCAGGAAAAGTAGCAAACAACTCAGTACTTTCCAGGGCCTGCAATTTAAAAGTGCATCTCACCCATACTTCCTCTATTTGGGCTTCCCTGGTGGCTTAGATGGTAATGAAGCTGCCTAAAATGCAGGAGACCCAGATTTGATCCCTGGGTGGAAAGATCCTCTGGAAAAGGAAATTGCAACCCACTCCACTACTCTTGCCTGAAGGATTCCATGGACAGAGGAGCCTGGTGGGCTACAGTCCATGAGGTCTCAAAGAGGTTGACATGACTGAGCAACTTTCACTCACTCAGCAACGGATCTTTTAGAAATTAAGTAATCAACTGTTGATAGGTTTATTTTGCAAGTTCAGATTTTCACCTGGCATTTGCTGTGTATCATTAACATACTACATCCATAGTGCAGTCTTGTTGCCCTGGGTGCCTCTCACTTCATTCCCACCTTTGTACCATCATGGATTTAGCCACCAGTACACACACAAAAGCACATACAGTTGCATAAAATGTTGAGAAGTACTCTTATTTGATTTTATGGTAAACTCCAGAGTGTTTTTTAACCAAAACTCTGGATATAACTAGGAATTCAGTAACTACCATTGTTACATTTTATCTTATAGATATAAATGTTGTTGCAAAAATTGTGTTAAAAATGACAATTGTTATGTGTTCTGAACGTTTCCATCAAATTCAGCTGCACACAAGTAAGAGGAAGTCATCCTTGTTATTATTTTTATACTCAGCATAGTACAATGTGTCACCTGGATTTCTTTTTGAAAAAATGACTTTTTAAAAATGGCTTTCCATTGAGAATCAGACTATCACTGAGTCTAAAAAAATCCATTTTTGACAAAGTGGTATATTTGTTCAAATTAATACACTGAAACCTGAACTGAAGGATGTTAAAATTATAACTATTGATTGCAATCTATCTAGTTGATTCAGTTCAGTTCAGTTCAGTTCAGTTCAGTTCAGTTCATTTGCTCAGTCGTGTCCGACTCTTTGCAACCCCATGAATCGCAGCACACTAGGCCTCCCTGTCCATCACCAGCTCCCAGAGTTCACTCAGGCTCACCTCCATCGAGTCAGTGATGCCATCCAGCCATCTCATCCTCGGTCGTCCCCTTCTCCTCCTGCCCACAGTCCCTCCCAGCATCAAAGTCTTTTCCAGTGAGTCAACTCTTTGCGTGAGGTGGCCAAAGTATTGGAGTTTCAGCTTTAGCATCATTTCTTCCAAAGAAATCCCAGGATTGATCTCCTTCAGAATGGACTGGTTGGATCCCTTGCAGTCCAAGGGACTCTCAAGAGTCTTCTCCAACACCTCAGTTCAAAAGCATCAATTCTTCGGTGCTCAGCCTTCTTCACAGTCCAACTCTCACATCCACACATGACTACTGGAAAAAACCATAGCCTTGACTAGATGGACCTCAGTCAGCAAAGTAATGTCTCTGCCTTTGAATATGCTATCTAGGTTGATCATGCAGTGCTAATAAGCAACTAATTAAAATATAAAGGTAATATAGTCACTGGAAATAAAACCAAGTGAGTTGAGAACAAGAAATTGTCTAATCAATGCTAAGTAACTACAGTGTGTCCTAGCAGCTTTTATAAAATTTTTAAAAAATGGAAAAGACATAGTCTCACACAATAAACTGTGCTCTGGAGAGAAGAGAAGGAAAGGGAAGGGAAGAGAAGAGAAGAGGAAAACTATATTGATTTGAAAACTATAAATTTGAAAACTATTGATTTCTCCTAAGGACAAATGTTGGAGAAGGCAATGGCACCCCCACTCCAGTACTCTTGCCTAGAAAATCCCAAGGACAGAGGAGCCTGGTAGGGCTGCAGTCCAGGGGGTCGCAAAGAGTCAGACACAACTGAGTGACTTCACTTTGACTTTTCACTTTCATGCATTGGAGAAGGAAATGGCAACCCACGCCAGTGTTCTTGCCTGGAGAATCCCAGGGCCGGGAGAGCCTGGTGGGCTGCTGTCTATGGGGTTGCACAGAGCCGGATATGACTGAAGGGACTTAGCAGAGACATGTATTTATGAATAAACTGAATGAGTGATCTTGAAATATTTACTGTGCTACTGTTCCCATGGAGGGTTAGCACACTTATTGGCCCTTCACTGCTGCTTCTATGAGGTACCAGAGTGAATGCCAAGCATCACTACCCTTCCTCATCTTCCTCTCCCTCCCCCACCTTTCTTAATTTATAGCCCTCTCTCCATGGAGATTGTCTAGGTATGGATCTAAGTGCCAAGAACTAACACACTTAGTACTCAGATTTGCTTCTCTATCTTATAAAGTCTCAATCTATTTTATATGGTTTCCATGTCTTACTTAAATTTATCATCTCTTCATACAGGTTTTTAACCTTTTCTGTTAGATCCTCTCATATTTTATATTACTGTTATTTAAAGTTGCTCTGATAAGTCTAACAACTAGGTCATCTCTGAGTCTGTTTCTATAGACTGCTTCCTCTCCAGCACATTTGCTTGCTTCATGTGTATTTTGTAATATCTTATTATATTCTAGATATATTTTAAATGAAATAGAATAATATTTACATCCAGAAGAGAGCACATATCTGTTTTCCTGCCAGGCTACTTCTATGGTCTTTTTACAGCATTAGTTTAATTCAATTTATGACTCATTTTAAGTGTTTTGAAGATAAGTTTGAGATTTTTTTTCCCCATCAGTAGCAGTTAGGCCCTGATGAGATTCCTGAGATCTCTTTATGCTTTACAGCAATGCCTCCAGCATTCTAAACTGTGGGATATCTCTCTCTGCCATTCACCATCCTGGTTCAAATGAGTCTGATCTCTTGTCTGGATATTTTGTAATAATCTCCTATGTCTCTGCCTGTCTATTTACCCATCTACCTGTCTCTCTATCTATCCATTGTCTATTTACCTATTCATCACCTATCTATCAATCAATCATATTTTTTTGAATCCAAGGGTCCTTTTTACTCTTTAAATGTCTTGTCCCTTTTTATAGAATTCTGTAAATGTAATACTTGAAAAATATAATGGATATTTTCTATTTGTCCTTACACTTCCATTTTCTCATGTTACCTGTAGAGACAGACCCCAAATTAACTAGGTTTACCCCTATAAAATCCTTTCCCTTTGAGTGTAGGTAAAATGCTGACTTGCTTCTAATTAAGAGAATATGGCAAAGGGGATGGGCTGACCTTCCATAAGTAGGTAGGTAATATGGTAAAGGTAGCAGGATGTCATTCCTATGGTTACTTTATCATATGTATATACATGTGTAAAGAGAGACTGGCAAAATGAAGCTTACATGTATAATGTGTGTGTGTGTGTGTGTGTGTGTGTGTGTGTGTGTGTTCAGTTATTGCAGTCGTGTCCTTGTGACCCTATAGTCATCTTGCTAGTGTGCACTAGGGATACTCTCCTCCTGGCCTTAAACACAGCAGGGAACTGCAGGTGGCCTCTTGGACCTGAGGGCAGCCACCAGATTACTAGCAGAAAAAAGCCAGATGCCTCATCATACAGCTGCAAATAAATTCTTCCAACAAACCTGAAAGAACTTAGAAGTGAATTCTTCCTCAGTCAAGCCTCCACACCAATAGTCTTTACTGCAGCCTACAGAGATCCTGCAGGAGAAGGCAATGGCACCCCCACTCCAGTACTCTTGCCTGGCAAATCCCAAGGACCGAGGAGCCTGGTAGGCTGAAGTCCATGGAGTCGCTAGGAGTCGGACACGACTGAGAGACTTCCCTTTCACTTTTCATTTTCATGCACTGGAGAAGGAAATGGCAACCCACTCTAGTGTTCTTGCCTGGAGAATCCCAGGGATGGGGGAGCCTGGTGGGCTGCCATCTATGGGGTCGCACAGAGTCAGACATGACTGAAGCGACTTAGCAGCAGCAGCAGACAGAGACCCTGAGGCAGAGAATGAAGCTAAGTCAAGCATGGATAATTGATCCACAGGTATTGTGAGATAATAAATACGTGTTGTTTGAAAACTAAAGCCACTAAGTTTTGGTAATTCATTCCACAATAGAAAACTAAAGAAGCTTTATAGAACTGCCTCAGTGGTTGAGAGGCTGGACTCTGGGAACAATTGCCTGGACTCAAAATTCAGTCCTGCCACTCTTTTGAAGAAGTTACATAATCTTCTTCCTCAGTTTTGTCATGTATGAAATAGGGATAATAATGGTACTCAGTGAATAATTATGAATATTAAATGAATTATTGTATATAAAGCACTAGAATAGTGCCTAGCATATAATAAGAGCTATAGGTTTGCTATTATGGTAGTTCTAATAATGAAAGCTAGTAAATATTAATAAATAATATAAACTAACATAAAATAATAAAATGAAAGAATATAAAGACAGTTATGATATACAATATAATTTTAAAATAGTATATTGCTATCATTATATCAATCAGAATATACTAGGTTATGCTGTAAAAACAAGAAATCTCAAAATTTCAGTGACTTTAAGCACAAATGTTTATTTCTTGCTTACATTGAATGTCCACTGCTGACAGTTCTCTGTTTATTGTCTTCTCATAGACCCCAGGGTGATAGTGGAGCCGGCAGCTTGAATGTTGCCCGTCATTGTATCAGAGTGAAAAAATTTTTTGGAGAGTTTCACTTTAGTAATTAAATGCTGCAGCCTGGAAGTGACACATCCTATTTCTGCTACAACCCATTGGCTCTGTGCAAGTGTAAGGGAACCAAAGCCACAGAATCTTATCAGAAACAGAAAGGTTTCCAAAAAGAATGCTACACTTTTTATTTTTAGTATTAGTGTTTGACTCTTTCTTCTATTGGAGAAGGAAATGGCAATCCACTCCAGTGTTCTTGCCTGGAGAATTCCATGTTCAGGGAGCCTGGTGGGTTGCAGTCCATGGGGCCACAAAGGGTAAGACACGACTGAGTGACTAACACTAACAGTTCAGTCTATGGACATGTTTTAATAAAAATAAAAACAATTTAAGAAAGAAAATAAGGTGCCATCTAGATTCAAAATGGGTTAATTATAATTTTGTCTGAAGTTGTTTCAGAAATTGGGACTTCTCTAAATCTCATTCAGATGTAAGTTATTGTGAAACAAATCATCAATTTTTCAATATACTGAAGATACACCTAGAAACCTTTGCCTCTTAGTGCCTCAGGTATGTTATTGAATAGATGCTTTCTTTTTTAATGTAAATGTTGCAGTTCTATTTGTTCTGCTATAATGCAAAAGCATAACTTTTATTTTTTCAAGAGAGAAGCTACAGAGAAACTACGAGGACCAACATGTGGAAAAGCCTCATGGCACCCTGCTGGGCCCCTAGACTGTACAGTCACACTCTATATCTAGAGCTTGACAACTGCTCCTCTTCTAGCTCCAAGAAACCAGGCCTTTAAACAAGCATTATCCTAGGCTTAAAGAAAGCCTCAGAGATGAGGAGCTGACCAAAGTGAGCATAACTCATGGTTTGTAGTTTTGTTGTCTTCTGAGACTAACAATAGGCCTTCACAATTGCTGCAATTTTTTTTTTTGAGGGGACAGTTTGGGGGAGCTATCCTGGAGGAGGGCATGGCAACCCACGCTAGTGTTCTTGTCTGGAGAATTCCATGATCAGAGGAGCCTGGCAGGCTACAGTCTAAAGGGTTGCAAAGAGTTGGACACGACTGGCATGACTTAGCGCGCACGCATGGGGGAGCTACATCCCTACATCACATGAGAATTTCAGACTAAATAACTTTTAAAACATAATGCATATAAATAGATGGTCTACAGGTGGTATATGCTTTCCTAAACCCTGACTAAATAAGAATACCTTTAAATACTTCTAAATAAATACATTTGGCAACACACAGAAAAGACAAATCACAATTGAAAAGGTTTTTGTTTTCTAATAATAATGAAAACAGAAACAATTTCAATATAAATGGAAAGTAAGATACCAACAATGTATATGAAAGAAAAAAAGGTTAATGACATTCTATACAAAGATAATATATATATATATTCAATCGAAAAGAATAGTATCACAGAAAATAGAAATAGAAAAGGAAAAGTTTAAAAGAAGAAATATAAATGGTTAACTATTATATATATAATGTATAAGTTATTTAAAATCAAAATGAGAACCAAGGTACTTTATTTTGATTTTTTTGAAAGAAAATACCTATCACTGTTAAACTTGTGGAAAAATAGATTATTTCAGCAATTATTTGATAATGGTCATGTAACTTGGTTGAATTTTTCTGGAAGATAATTCTCATTATGTATCATAAACCTTAAAATTATCCATATTCTTCAACTCAGTAATTTTATTTCTATAGATTTCCATTAGGAAACAAACAGAGGTGAGCTGAAAACAATGTAAATGTTCTATAATAAGAAACTGATTAAATAAATTGTTACAATCCAAAAGATGAAACACTAGCATGCAGTTTACATTGTTTAGTAATAAGAGCATTAAATGAGATAGAAAATTTTCATGATTATTGTTAAGTGAAAAAAGAAAACTATAAAATATTAAGAATGTATAATTAAGGTCACTAAAATAATAAAATAATATTTTAAAATATCTATACAGAAAAAAAAGGTGAAAAGCTATAAACCAAGGTTATCAATGGTTATATATCTCTTGACAGGGAACTCACAAGTGACTTTGTTCTTTTAACTTAAAAACATTTTATTACTTCTGAAATGGTCTCAAATTTACAGAAAAGTTGTAAGTATTCTACAAGGAAATTTTATTTCCTAAACCATTTGAGAATCACTTGTCAATCTGCTGCTCCAACATCCCTGAAAACTTTAGGGGTGTTATTTCTTAGAAGTGAGAACATTCTTATACACAGTCACAATAACATATTAAAATCACAAAAATAACATCGATACATTACTACCATCTAATCCTCAATCCCATTCAATTTCCACTAAACATCCACAAAAATACGTAGGATAGCAACATAAACCTTGTTCAGAATCACGTGTTGAATTCTGTTCTCATATCCCTCTAGTCTCCTTTGTCCTGGAACAGTTGCTCAGTCTTTCCCTGACTTTCATGACCTTGACATTTTTGAAGTTTATAAGCTAGTAATTTTTGTAGAGTTTCTCTCAAAACTGGCATTTGGTATGCTGTCATGATTAGATTCTGGTTAAGCATCTGTGCCAGGAATGTCGAAAAGTGATGTGTTCCCCTTATTACGTCCTATAGTATAACTCATGATTTTGATTTGTCAACATTATAGTTGTTCACTTTGATCACTTTATTAAAGCTGTGTCTGCCAGGTTTCTCCACTGTAAAGTTACTCTTTTCTCACTTGTTATTAGGAAGTATTTTTGTAGGGAGATATTTGGGGACTATGTAAATATCCTGTCCTACATCAACCTCCGATTTTTAAGTTTATATGATTACGGACTCATAGATTCTCATTTTAATTCATTAATAATATTATTTATTCTCAGGCTGAGTTTGTCTCCCTATTTGAACACTGGCAGCTTGCATAGTCTCATTTTGTGCCCTCTTTCCTTTCTTTATTTCCTCCCTCTCGCTCCTTTCTTCTTTCGCAGGGTGCGTCCTAGGCTTGTGTTGCTTTCTGTCATTTCTTCGCTTTCTGTCACAAGATGTTCTGGCACATCTTTTACTTCCTGTGCTCCACTCCTGGAGTCAGTCGTGTTTTTTGTTTTTTGTTTTTTTAAGGAGCCCTGGTTCCTTTTAGTAGAGAATGATACTTAAAAGCTATGATCTCAGAGCTAGATGTGCTCATTGTTAATGGTGTCTCTGTTCTCAGGCGATCTCAGGGTACAGAGCTGGGGAATATGTGTATCTAAATGCATCAGTTAGTTCAGTTCAGTCGCTCACTTGTGTCCGACTCTTTGCAACCCCATGAATTGCAGCACGCCAGGCATCCCTGTCCATCACCAACTCCCAGAGTTCACTCAAACTCATGTCCATCTAAATTCATATTTATATCTATATTTACTAGTATATCTATCTATAGTGGCTGAAATTTATGAGCCCACAAGAATGCCTTCAATTCCAATCAAATATCACAGGGTTCTTTATAGTTTTTTTTTTTTCCCTTTTTGTATTTGCAGTTCCCTCTCCTGACATTGAGAAATTTTGCTCCTCCATTCTTAATATATTTATTCATATGACTAATCATACATTTATTTGTATGATTTGTATGCACCAATATCCTGTCCCAATAAGGTTCTGAATCCCCAGTGCAGCCCACCCCTACCCTGACCCTCTTTACACCACTGGTGCTCTATACCTCTTGTTTGGCTACCCCTTCACAGAAATGCCCTCCCCACCTTGCTCAAGATCTTGACTTTACTCCCGGGGAAGTCCTCCTATGAAGTTCAGTTCAGTTCAGTCACTTAATCGTGTCTGACTCTTTGCAATCCGTGGACTGCAGCACACCAGGCTTTGCTGTCCATCACCAACTCCCCGGAGCTTGCTCAAACTCCTGTCGTTGACTCCTGTCATCGAGTCGGTGAGGCCATCCAACCATCTCATCCTCTGTTGTCCTCATCTCCTCCTGCTTTCTATCTTTCCCAGCATCAGGGTCTTTCCCAAAGAGTCAGTTCTTTGCATCAGGTGACCAAAGTATTGGAGTTTCAACTTCAGCATCAGTCCTTCCAATGAATATTCAGGACTGATTTCCTAGGACTTTCTCTAGGACTCTAAGAAAATGGGATAAAGAGAGCCTATGCTCTGGCCTAAGGCAACTTCCCACTCCCTCTTAATTTCTATAGGCTTTATTTACATTTTTATGAGGCTCTCAGGGCTAGTAGCTGTAAAATACATTGTAAACAGTAAGGTGTTACATAATACTTCCCTAGAAATCAATTCTGAGAGGACGAGGTAACAGAAAACTTTGTAAAGATCAAGCAAAAGAGTTTGGATTTTATAATAGCTAGTGGATATTCACTAATATGAAAATGGAATATGTGGAATGTTAATGTGACAGTGATGCAGAGGATGAAAAAATGAATTTAAAGATATGAGCTAAGAAGTGTATTCTAGGGCTTAGGTATGAAAACAGAAACAACTGGGTCCAATATAGAAGGAAGAGGCAGTGGGTCTTATGAGCAATACATCAGTACATCAAGGAAGCCAAATGGTGGGCAGGAAAAAGAAGAGAGGAGAGAAAGATGAGGAAGGGAAAGAGTAAGATTGAGAGAGGATTTTGTTAGATTTCATTTGCATACCAAATCTCCAAAAACATTCTGTAAACAGGCTGTAGTCATGCTAGAATTTTAAAAATACTTAGGCTAAAACTGAACATGCCATTTTTTTGTATCAAGGAAATGAAACAGGAAAGATTTGCTTAAGATGCCAAATACATTAATTTAAAAGCTTCAAAAACCAAAGAAGCGAATAGCCAGAGGTTTGGGTAAGAAATGTGTTTAATATATGTAAATATAACAATAAACAAGTTTGTCTCAGTCTCTCTCTAAAATCAAGAAGGACTGACCAGTCTTGAGAGAGCATCTTGTTGATAATTTCCCCATTGTTTGTCTAAATTCACATGTTCATGAACTTTGAAGCTCCTTAGGATCTGTTGGTCCCTGATGCTAGTTTATTGGTGAGAAAAGTTTGTCAGCCTTTTTAGAACTATTCTGAAAATTGTCACAAAATTCCCAATGAGCCTAAACTTGTGTTAGAAAATTTTGACTTATTAAAAGAAAGCTGTTCTGGCAATGACCAATTTTTTAGTGCCAGCAAAAACATTAATTATGGATCTCAGGCAAAATAATTATCATTATGTGGCAGGATAACACTTTCAAAATATAAACTGTATATTCTTTCTTCTATATGGCTATCACCTACCCTGGACAGCCTGGAGAAGTATGGCTATCATCTATACCATGGGATTAATTGTCAAAATAGAACCAGAGCACAACATGAAATCTTGTTTAAGCTGTGCCAGAAAGAAATGCAAAAAGTGGAAGCAAGGGTGGTTTTTTTCTGCTACAAAGTTTCTAGTCCTGGCTCTGTTCCTTTTTCAGGACTTATTCCCGCTCTATTATAAGCATCAAGGTCGGTGATCAGCAACTGTAGCTGCTGGGTAGATGAATGAATAATTACAGGGCCTCGGGTAAGTCATTTATACTATCTGGATCCAAGTTTAAATTTCTAATAAATAATACTCTCATTTAAATTTGATTTGAAGAGATAAAATGTTCTTTATCAATACCAAGTCTAGTGATGTTGACTTCATGATAATGGTGATGAATACAAAATGCTTTTGTGATTTCCCCAGATTTCTTTGCACATTTTTTCTTCTACCTAGGAAAATTTGGACCCTTTGGCTGTTCACAGCAAGCAGAATTGAATCTTGTATAAAACTCTGGAGGCACATCTTTTTCTCTAATTTAGAGAAAGAACAATTCTTCTAGATGAAGGAAAGATGAGGGATATATAGGGAGAAGAGTTGATAAACACTCATCTTCATGTGACCAAAGAAGCTATCAAAATTCTTTAGAAAAGTAAGGGCAAGAACGCTAATGAACTGGCTCCAGCACTTGCTCTGATGCTTGAACATAACAAGGAAATGAGTCCCAGTTACCAGTTCCCAGCCCAGTGCTACAGCTCTTGGTTGCTTATTATACATACTTCCTCTTTAATAAAGTTCTAATTCAAGGGTCTATGTCAGATGGGGATGATTTGGAAACATTTTAGGAACCCATGGCTTATCAGAGTACTTAAATGGCCACAGAATGATTAAAAGGAATGTGTGTGTTCAAATACAAATGAAGACTGATTTGAAGGTTGGGCACAAGGGATAGCAGATGGTAACTATTAATTATTAGCCTATTACCAAGGCTTCAGTCCAGTAAGAAGGAAGGTATTCTATGTCTGAATCATCATCATCTAACCCTTGTAATGCTTTGATTTCTTGTAAGAACAGTAAAGGAAGACATTTCCTTCCTCTGTTGATGCCAAGAGATCTCTGTGATGTTCAGCACATAAGAACTATGTGGCCATTGATGGAATAAAATCACATTAAATTTCAGAACTTATGTATAAGGCTCCAAGAGGCAAAAAGGCCCGAAACATTATTACTCATGTACAGCTTTTGAGAAATTATTCTGAATCTCTTGTTCTTCATTAGTGCAGTTCTACAAAACGGAGCTGGGCACATGGGGATCTGAGACCCGCCCCCCCTCTCAGCCTTGTCTGCATTTAGGTAGCACATAATAAGCGTGTAGTCAGTTTGTGCTCTAGTCAAGCGGTTTTAATAAATCCCTACAAGCATTTCAGATCTGAAGCCGGCAAGGGTGTGGGGGGTAATGTTAGACATGAGTTGAGCCCAACTTTGTGAATGAAGTGCCTACATGTCATTAATGTTTCAATAGGTCCTCTAACAAGGGTAATTGGGCCTCCAGGAGCTTCTCCAAGCCTCCCAGTTAAATCTGCCAGTGGTGAGGATGCTCAGTCCTTGAAGGCAAACGGAACCTTTCCTGTTTTACCCTGAACCCAAGGGTCAAACAGGCCTAAGGGAAATAGTTTGGAACTGTCGTTTAACATTATCACCAACATGTACTGTATTTCCAAGCAGCCTGCAAAGGGAGTCAGGGGCATGCGTGCACGGCCCCGAGCTACAGGGTGGTAGCATGTCACATGTCTAGTAACAGAAGGGGATAACCATCCCAGTACAAACTTGACATATATAAATTGATTACATAAGTGGGCAGTGGTGGTCCTTTCAAGTACACTCCTTTTGTTTGAGCTTTACAGTAAAATTACCAGCAGCAGTTTACAATTAAGGGGAATAATAATAACTGGATATGCTTTCATCTGCACATACAATTACAATGAACTGCATGCCTTAATAGGATTGTGAAAAATCTGCGTTTGACCCATACAAAAAGTAAACATTCTTGTTCTGGATACTATATCATTATCACAACAAAGAGAAACTCCTGAAATCTGATGATTTAAACATCTGGAGAATGTTAATCACTTCAAAATGACGGATGTTTTTATTTCAGCTTTTGACAGACACACTCCTTTCATAGATAGATGATTATTTACATAAATTACATCATCAATGTGAAAAAAAATCAGAATAACTTCAAAGGATAAAATGCTTAATTAAAAAGAGACTTGTATTTCTATTTTTCTCCCTTTCCTTTAAAGGAGGGGTAAAATGCCCACTCAGTTGGCAAAGTCACCAGCCCCTTTGAAGGTGAATATATAATAAAAAATTATCTTTTGAATTTCTTCATGTAGAAGACAACCATCTTTAAGAACAAACTGCTCTGTTTTTAATGCCCTGAAACCTACTCATTGCTTTGGGTCTACTTCTAACTCCTGAAGTTTCCATTTTACTAAAACGACAGTTGGGAGTTCATTCCAACCGAGCTTGGTTTCAGTGGCTGAAACCAAGCAGATTCAAGCTCAAGTTGAGTCTCAGATTCACCCTCAGTTTCTATTCTTCCTCTCTAATTAGATGAAGAAACAGTAGATGGAGAAAGACCTTTTGAAGCAATTCAGCTTTAAACCATTTCATTGTTGATAAGAGAAGGAGGGAAATCAAAGGTTTGGGGGTAAGGATGGGGGTAAAATTCAAGAACAGCCTAAAGAGAAAGATTTGAAAATTCTGCTCTTCCAAGAGCAGCCCCAGGCTGCTGCGGCTGGAGTCCCTCAGGGCAGGCCTCTGACTGGCGGCGTGCTGCCTAATGCTGGCGGGTAGAGATGGTGCAATTTGGCTGATCCACTACAATTTCCTCCTACACTTGGAGCTGATCTGCAGGCTGACCTTAGACAATTTGTCTTCTTTCAGGGAGAAATGTCACCCAAAAGGAAGCTATTAAGTCAAGAAGGTAATTCTCTCAGAACAGTCCACTGTATAAACAGAACTTGACCTCAGGTAATTTATTGCTGGTCCCTAACAAAGAGACTTAAGATATAGGCCTGATATAGTTGAGATCTGAATCTGTCAATAAAAAGAACAAGCCAGAACCTCATACATTTCTTTTGAGTGGCCATATTTAGAGCCTAAGCGAGATTAATATATATTTTTCAAACAAGAAGAGTGGTGTTTTTGGTCATTCAGAATAAGAAGTTTTTAAATTAACAAATCAGAAGTTTGTGCTTCCACAGTGAAACTACTAATTGTATTAATATATTCTTATTATATTCTTTAATATATTCTTATTATTAGTCATTTCTGTCAAGCTAACAACTAAACATGATATAAAGGTTATATTCCTTAAAAAGTGGGTTGCATCTTGAAAGTTCTCATTATAAGGAAAAAATTTAACTATGAACAGTGGTAGATGTCAATTAGATTTACTGGGATCATTTTGCAATATATAGACAGTCCTTATGTGGTATACCTGAACATAATGCTATGTCAATTATACCTCAGTAACACACACAAATACACACAATGAGTTGCATTCAGTGCTCAAGATCCAAGTATATACCAGATGGCCAAGAACTTGATTCTTCTCTTTCAACACAGTGGAAAAGGAAAACTTAAATATCCTAATTGAGTGAAATTAATTGTGTTACCTGGAGCCTTAGAAAGTAATCAATGAGAGTATCTCATGGTTCAGGATCTGAGAAGGTCAGACTGCTGGACTGTCTCTAAACGACAATCCCTGGACCATCTTTAATGGATATTGGAGAGGCTTTTAAAAAAGGAAAGAAAAGGAGAAGAGAAGAAAGCATGGAAGGAAAGGAAACTAGTATATTAGGGAAACTGATTAACTCATATTTAAAACTCTTTGCTTTTTGGTTCGTAAGGTGAAATTTCCCATTCCCCATGCCCCAAAGAAGATTTCTGCCTTTTCTATTACAGTTCTAAGTTACATTGCCATAATTAATTGCTCATTTTACATTTTCCCTTCTAAAATCTACATTTTCCACTCGTCTAGTTTCATTGGGAAAAAGTTTTCCTAACATAGTTCACCATCCATAACCCTCTCCTCCCCAACTACTTTTTTCCTTCACAGGTTCACTAACCAGCTTTACCAGAGTCTGTAACTGGGAGACCACCCACAGCCTATAGGGAAAAGTGCTGAAGATCTGTCAGCTACAGCTGATGCAGGGTCCATCAGGTTAGATTCTAACGCTGGGAACATTTTTTTGAATTTTCTACAGAGCTCTGCCCGATGTTGACATTTTAGTTTAAGAGTAACAACTCATACTTCTTGACTGGCACTAACTTTCAAATTGATGGGTACAAAATCCTGGAGCTCGCTGAAATCTCTTTTTTGTCTAGAATATCAAGTGCGACTAATGCCACTACTGAGTCCCTCAGACAAACTGCAATGCCTCCCTTGAATGGGAGGAAGTGCTTTGAGATCCTCACAGGAAAATTCTAAAGGAGGAATTGGAGAGTATAATGATGTTTTTCTAAATTGAAAGTGACAACCAGCATTTACTGGGGGAATCAGAAGATAGAATTGAGAGCAGGAAGCCTTATATTCATTACAACAGATGGTTTAGTTTTCACTGAATGTTGAGGAAGAAGCTGAGTGAATGAGCAGCAGTATGTCCTTAAGAGATTCAGCAGCCATCCAATTACACAGGAACAATCTAGCAGGCACTAAAGATTTGGACTGGTCTGTATTATAGGAAACAAAGTTGGGTTGAAGTCGAAGTCAAAAGGCATAGTGTTCCACTATTAAGTAACACTGGCATAATTAATAAAGCATGTCTTTTTAAAAAAATAGGATGTTTTTCAAGTTCCCAGTACAAAAATTCGTCACATAGCAAAACTGTAGTAAATGCTTATTGAAAAGGTAATGAATGATTTTCAGTTCAAGAAGTTGCTTTCTTTTACTGCTTGGTCATTTTCTCATCTTTTGCCCATCGCTGTTTTTTTTTTTTTTTTTTCCTTTATAAAAAACATGTAGTAAAATACAAAACATAAGGCAATAGACCTCTGTTTTCAGCCATCAAGATTAAGCAGATGCTAACATTTTTCAACATATGCTTGATACCTCACTCTTTTATAATCATGAAATATTATCTAGATATATACTCATCCCTTCCTCCTCTTATCCTCACCACGTCTCAGAAGTAAAAACTTATGTAAAATTGCTTTGTATTATTTTTCTGCATATGTTTGTACTTTTACTACAGGAGTAGGTGTTCCTGAATACTATGTACCATCATTTCATGTAACAGTTTTCATACATGTCATTATGCTGTATTTATCCTTTTGGAGAAGGCGATGGCACCCCACTCCAGTACTCTTGCCTGGAAAATCCCATAGATGGAAGAGCCTGGTGGGCTACAGTCCAGCTTTCTAATTAACAATTTAAAAAGATTTATTCATATTGATACATATAGACTTAGTTCATTCAACTTAATAGCATTCCTTTATGTGTATGTAATCCATTTCCACCTGGGGGACCAGTCCAAATTCTTAGAAATTGCTAGACTGGCCCAGCTTAATAGAATGGCAGGTTGTTTCTTCAATCAAGTCTTTTTATTAATACACACATGTATGAGAGTTAACAGGAAGATGTGTCTCCTGGTAGCACATGTGTTTCTGACTATTACAAACAAGGTTAAAATGAACATTTTTTGCACATGTACCCCTAAACATATATAAGAGTTTTCCTAGAGGAGAAATCTAGGAGTCATATTGCTAGATACTATGAAATGATTATCTTCAACCATATCAGGTATTATCAAATTGCTTTCTAAAATGGCTGTAGTAGTTTATACTACCATCAGCAATAAAGAAGAATTATTGTTTCCTTACGTCATCACTAACCCTGATGTAATACCACTAATTAATCTTTGTCAATTTAATGGTTGTGAAATTATATCTCGTTGAGGATTTTATTTTAAAATTTATTTTAGAATATTCTTATATCATTGACTACTAATGATTTGGAGGCTATTTTTATATTTTTATCAACTGGTTACACTTCTTCTGTGAACTGTCTGTTCATACCCTTTACCCATTTCTCTTCTTTCGTCCTTACTGGTTTTTAGGATATAGGTTGCAAAATATGTCTCTGTCTGTGTCAGTCTTTTCACTTTACTTATAATGTCTTTTTCAAAAAACTGCTTTAATTTTAAAGTGCTCTAATTTATCATGCTCGTCTTTCATGGTTTTTGCTTTTGAATCCTGTTAAAGAAATGCTTTTTCTAAAAGATTCCATAAAGATACTCTCTAATTATTCTCTAATGTTTTCTTTTAAAAGATTTAGTTTCTCCTTTTATATTATTTTAAAATTTTATTTCTGCAGAAAATATAACATGGGAATCCTGTGCCAAGTACTAGATAACGTATCTTTTCCTCTATTATTTGCAAATCTCCTTTCTCATAGAAGGCCTAATGCATCTATGAAAAGTTAAAGACCTAAGCTTCTAAAATACACATGGTTTTCTTTCTACATCTTTATACTTGTAGACTTATACCAATGCCACACTGTCTCATATAATGTAATTCTAAATTTGATAAGTAGTGTGATAGACAGAAAAATAGCTCCACAAAGATGTTCATATCTTAATCTCTGGAACCTGTAAATATGTTATTCTGTATGACAAAAGGAAATTGACAGATATGATTAAATTAAGGACCTTGATATGGGGAGATTATCCTGGATTATGTCAGGCCTAATCTAATTCACAAATCTTCAAAGGGGAGAACCTTTAGCCACTGAGATCAAAGTGAGAGGGAGAAAGCAACTCTTCTAGAGCCTCTAATAATGAGTATGTGAATGAATATTCATATATATCACTGAGTTTAGCCCAGTGATAAATGGTTCATTCTCATCTGCAGAAATATAAGAAAATAAATGTTAAGCTACAAATTTTGGGTAATTTGTTATAGCAGCCATAGAAAACTAATACAAATGTGAGAGCAATTCTCTTCTACTGTTTCCCTTTTTTAGAGCGTGTGTGTGTGTGTGTGTGTGTGTGTGTGCGTGTGTGTGTGTGCAGTTGCTCAGACATGTCCAACTCTTTGCAACCCTATGGATTGTAGCCTGCCAGACTCCTCTGTCCATGGGATTCTCCAGGCAAGAATACAGGAGTGGGTTGCCGTTTCCTACTCCAGGGCATCTTTCCAACCCAGGGATTGAACCCATGTCTTTGCATTTCCTGTGGTGGTAGGCAGATTCTTTACCATTGCACCACCAGGGAAAATGCTTTTTTAAAACTTATCTTGGTTATTTTGGGCCCTTCACTCTTGTACTTGAATTTTAAAAAGGATTTATCAAATTGTGTACAAAATGAAATTTTGGAAAGAACTGTGTTAAATTCTAGCCAGTTTGGCAAGAATTGCCATTTCCATGCCTATCTATTTTGGTGTTCATTTCGCCCAGATATTTGGGCAAACTTTATTCTGAGTGTCTCAGTGGGGGTGCTTTTGGATGAGATTAACATTTAAATTGGTAGACTAAAGTGGATTGCCACCCCCACTCAATGTGGGTGAGCCTCATCCAATCAATTGAAGGCATGAATAGAACAAAAAGTCTGACTCTTTCCTGAGTAATAAAGAATTCTTTCCTGCCTGACTGCCTTCAAATTGGGACATCAATTTTTTTCCTGCCTTCAGACTGGAATTGAACATTGACTCTTCCTGGGTTTTGAGCTTGCAACCACTGGACTAGATTTCAACTAAGAGCTCCCCTAGGTCTCCAGCTTTCCAACTCACTCTGCAGATCCTGAGAGCTGCCCTTTCCATAACTGTGGAACCAACTTCTTATAATATATATATATAGTGTGTATATATAATAACATAGTAATATATATCTTATTGATTCTGTTTCTCTGGGGAACTCTGACTATACTCATGGAACATTTCTCAAATTATTTGGGTCATCTTTTCTAATTTTCCTCAAGTCTTTCTTTCACATCTTTTATTAGATTCATGCTTGAATATCATATAATTTTATTGGTATCATAAATAATACCTTTCTTATAATTTTATTTTACAATCTGATGCTTGAGTATAGATGTCACATAATTTAATTTTGACTATTGACCTTGTTTCAAGCAATATAACTGAACTCTGCTGTTGTGTCTAATACCTTGTCAGTTCTCTAACACTTTTGTTGGCTCTGTTGGATATTCTATACAGACTACCACACCAGCAAAATTTAACTACTGTATTTTTACTTTCTAATCTTTATGTACTCCTCCTCCATGTTGTAAAATGTTGGTAGTGTGTGTATTTGTGAAAGTAGCCTGAATACAGTAATAAACAAATGAGGCATTTCAGCGGCTTTCTAGAACTGAATTCTCATGTGAATTAGTTGGTGGGGGAACTTTGCTTCATGCGGTTTGTCCAGACCCAGGGGCCTTTCTATCACACAGCTCAGTCATCTTCTAGAACTTCATTCTCCTCAGAATTTAGCTACATAGAAAAAGAGAGAGAACTTGAAAGAAAGAGATAGAAAGGGAGCCTGAAGAGAGCCTCTACAAAGATTTCATTATAGCCTGGGTTTTGAAGTGTTCTACATCACATTTTCCCACATTTCATTTTAGAACTTAGTCACATAACTCCACCTAACTGGTGGAGATATGAGCTACGTGTCCTGAAAGAAAAAGATATGGGATTTGTAAACACATAGTCATTAGTGGTATACCATTTTTCTTTGGATAGTTATTAGTTATTCAGAATTAGAGTTGATAGAGCAAAGCTTATGCATGCTTTTATGGTTTCATATTATTTATAAGCTTTATTTTTACATATAATGTGATCTGAGGATATTGATACAATTTCAAATTGTCCTTAGAAGTTTTATTGTTCTTGTTTAGTTACTAACTTGTGTCCGACTCTTTGCCACCCCATGGACTCTACGGTTCATGCAATTCTCTAGGGCAAAATACTGGAGTGGGTAGCCTTTCCCTTCTCCAGGGGATCTTCCCAACCCTGGGACTGAGCCCACATTTCTCGCATTGCAGGTGGATCCTTTACCATCTGAGCTACCTGGGAAGACCTAGAAAACTATGAATGTGAAAGTGAAAGCTCAGACGTGTCGGGACTATTTGCAACCCATGGACTGTAGCCTGCCAGACTCCTCTGTTCATGGAATTCTCTAGGCCAGAATACTGGAGTGGGTAGCCTTTCCCTTCTCCAGGAGATCTTCCCAACCCAGGGATCAAATCCAAGTCTCCCACACTGCAGGCAGATTCTTTACCATCTGAGCCACCAGGAAGCCTAGAAACTTTATAGCAATACACAATTAGGACTCATTTCAAAAAAATTAATCTAGCTCTGTCCAAGACTGCTGTCATTTATGAAGTTACAGCAATCGTTTAGTGTTTCATCTGTCTAAAAACAAGCTTTTGACAGAGTACATTGCTCTGGGGCTGCCATTTCTGGGACAAAAAGAAATGCATTATCTTGCATTCCATGTGAAGCATTTTTATCTTCATTAAATCAAGTGAGGATAAAAATGAGGAAGAAATTCGTAAAAGAACACCATGATGGCTTGGGGCAGGAAGAGAGTGTCTTGCTGGTCATGGAGATAGTAAGAGTGGGTAAGACTGTTGAGATGACTATGAAGTATATAGAAGCCACTGGCCTCCTCCAGCTCTTGCTGAAAGAAATTCCTCTTTCTCTTCCAACAGATGGCTCTTCAAATCTCAGCCAACTCCATGAAGCTCATCACATACATAAACAGTTTTATTTCTATCAAATTTTAGTACCTGAAAATAAAAACTCTTCCTCATTGTTTTCACCTGTGCTCTTTAAACCCTCACTTACAAGTTTGCAAGAAAGTCACCATTCCACTGGCCAACTAGGTACTAAGTTCTCTGTGATAAGCATCAACCACTATTAGGCTACAGATCTAACAAAGGAGTGCTGGACTTGTAATCATAAAGAGTTTAGTTTCAATTTATTGTATAAAAGACTATAAATCATGTGTGATAATATATTTAGGAATCCAGTATTCAGGTTAGAGAGTTAGTTGACTGGTTACCCAGGTAATAAGTAATTATTTAACAACAGGAAAAGTACTGACCTGATGATTTGTATGTGACCAAAGGTCAGGTTACTAAGCATGATAACTGTCTACAGCCCTATGTCAGATTTTCCTGGCTTCCCTGTTATTTGAGCCCTGAGGGCTAGTCAGAACAGGAAATCTCCAAGAGCATAAGATCTGGGTATAATCTGCCACTCTGTGGGGGAAAAATAACATGTTGTAGAAAAACATCCTCCCCTGAGAAACTCTGTTTAGCCAACACATTGCTAGCTGAAATACCTAACTGTAAGAAAGAATAGCAAAGTTGCTAATCAGAATCCAGAGAAGGTGGAAACAATGTGATAATTTATCCTGAAGGCTAAATCCTGTGGTGGCTCAGACTGTAAAGAATCTGCCTGCAATGTGGGACCTGGGTTTGATCTCTGGCTGGGGAAGATCCCCTGGAGAAGGGAATGGCTACCCACTCCAGTATTCTTGCCTGGAGAATGCCATGGACAGAGGAGCCTGGCAGGCTACAGTCCATGGGGTTGCAAAGAGTCAGACGTGACTGAGAGACTCACTTTGTCTCTCTACAGATCTTTGTCAGCAAAGTAATGTCTCTGCCATTTAATATACTGTTTAGGTTTGTCATAGCTTTGTCATAGCATACATTAGCACTACTAATAGCAGGCTTCCCTGGTGGCTCAGACAATAAAGAATCTGCCTGAAATGAGGAGATCTAGGTTCAATTCCTAGGTCAGGAAGATGCCCTGGAGAAGAGAACGTCAATCCCCTCCAGTGTTCTTGACTGGAGAATTCCATGGACAGAGGAGCCTGGCAGGCTATAGACCATGAGTTTGCAAAGAGTCAGACGTGACTGATGGCCTAACACTTACACTTTTCATTCTAACACCAACCCCTAAATCTACTTAGCCCCTTCTCACATTTTAGATTTCTTCCTGTGTAAATATATACCTCTCTTCCCCTTCTGCTTCAAATTTCTTCTATCTTGTATCTCTCTCATTTTCTCCAATTTTTCTCTTTTATCTTCTCTCACTCTTTCCTTAACTTTTAATCTTATCCACCCACTTTTTGTCACCTTTCCACAAGTCATCAGCTGGCCTTTGTCACAGTATCAAATATATTTTTCTTACTGGCCATTAGTGGTGAAGACTGCCTTTATTTCTTATTCCTTGGTCTTCATATAAAATTCAGATTACTTGATTGTTTCACATACAAATTCAAGTCATCTAATGTTTCCCGAGCACTTGGTTTACAGTGGGACTGGGAACTCTACATTTTTACCAAACACCTACAGGTGATTCTGATGTGGATGCTCTTTCAGATCACACTTCTGAAATCTTGTTTTCACTCATCTTTTACTACTTTTTTTCTACCTCCCATGTTACCAATTTAGAAACCTTTTCTTCTTATAACCCAAAATCTACCATCCACAGATGAGATGACTTGGCATATTTCTTTACAGAGAACAAGAGAACTGAGCTGAATTTCTTCAGTTTCCATCTTTAGATAACCACTTAGAATGTCTCTTGCTATTCTTTTTTCCTGAATTCATCCTTACACCACTCCTCTTTTTATCAGAGGAAAGAGAACCTTCTATCCAAGGCCGACGTTATGCCCTGTGCACAGACACCATCTGCAGTTCCACCTCCAGTTCCCATCACTCTCCCTCCCTCCCTCTGTCCCTCTTCTTTACTCTCCCTTCCTTCCTCCCTCACTTTCCCTCTTGCTGTAATAATTCCTTTTACTCTTCTTGTTGTGATTGTTGTACCATATTTATTATGGATATGGAGATTATCTCTTTCAAACTGGCAGGCTTCTTGAGCACACCCCACTTATTCATCTTTGTATACCTACAAATCACCAAACTCAATCCTTCAGTAAATCTTGGTGAATAAATAATTAGTTGAACTGATTGCTTTGTCCTTATGTAAATCCCTCCACTGAGTGTTTTTCTGAATCACGGAGGTGACGATCCCATCCTGGATTAAGGAATTAGAATGGCACCTGAATAGCTGTTCAGAAACCAGCAACATTCAGAAAATATATGAACATTCCTATTCACAATGGAAATTAAATGTGTAAGACATTTAGAAATAACTTTCTCAAGAAATGTGATATTTATATGTAGGAAACTACATTTACTGAAATATAAAAGAAACTGAAAAATTGGAAAGGCATATTTACCTCTCTGGGAACTGAAGGAATATTGTTATAATTAATGTCACTTTTTCTAAAATTACTTCATACTTTTCCATGCCATTACCAATCCAACCCAGATTATGATAATATTTTTGACTACTTGACCAAGAGGAGGGGCCAGTTTGAGAAGTTTCCATGTGTGTTTCTTCACTGTTCTATTCTTTATTCCACAGGCCAAGAAACCCATGGAGGGTTCTGCCAGTTACCAAGTACATACAGTTCAATTATACACTTGAGGCCTGAGAGCTGGCCACTGGATAGCTCTGGGTTCTGAACATAGCAGATCCATTGTGAGAAACACAGAGATTAGGATTCCATTCACTACCAGCTCCCACTGACTTTAATGGCAGGGGCTACTCTGACACTTTTTCCAATGTCCAATAGTCTTCCAAACGAGCATTCCCTTTTCCCCAGTGTATGCTCACCTAAGTACAAGTCCCTAAGCCCCTTTGGAAAAGGATAAGGGGAATCACTAGAAACACTTACCATACTGTTCTATGATCTTCCTCATGGGGACAGTGCTTCATTTTTCAGCAACTCTGAAAACTGCTGAGCTCAAGTCCAAATCATGAACTGCAGTTTGGAGCTGGGGACCTCAGTCTCTGATCATCTATCTGCATTTCTTTCAGTTAAATAAGCACGCTGTTCTTTGCTGCCCATTATCTTGCCTGTAAGGGTAGTGTGTTCTATTAACTATCTGTACAGCTCTATGCAGATCAGGCCCCTTGGCTGTCACTCTAAAGCTGCTCCTCATTATGAGCATTGCATTCATTTTGCTTCTCCTGGTTACGTGTTGCCATTTTGGCCTCTGTTATTTCAGAATCCTTTCTTACCCTTTGCCACTGATGCATGCATGCTCATCGCTTCAGTTGTGTCCGACTCTTTGTGAGCCCATAGACTGTAGCCCATCAGGCTCCTCTGTCCATGGGGTTCTCCAGGCAAGAAATACTGGAGTGGGTCTCCATGCCCTCCTCTGTGCTTCCTGCACCACAGGTTGATTTTTTTTTACCACTGAGCCACCGGGGAAGCCCACCCTTTGCCACTAGGGAGCCCAGTTCTAGAACAGCCCAAGACTGCAGCAGACAGCCAACACTGATCTCAACGATCCTAATGCCCCTTCACCTTACTGCTTTGACAGAGTATCTGCTGTCTAAACACACTTGACTAGTACCTTAGCTGCTCACCTCTGAGCCTTTTAATCTCTTCTTCCACCACCTGCCATGGCAATTCTGGGCACTTCTCCTTCATTTCATGTGAGCTATCACTTTTTCCAAGCTTTCAGCAACTATTCTAGAGGCATGCTAGTGCTATCTCTGAACTCTTTTTTCTCCAATTTTGTATTCTATCTTCTAGATTCAGCATCCTCAAAATCCAATCCCATACATACTCTCCTGGATTTTGGATGGGGACTGTCCCCTAGGAGAGGATTACCTTGAGCAAGGCAGTCCCTTTAGAAGAGAGCAATTTTAGCATCCACTAATGTGTCTTGTCAGAAATAATTATTATCATGGCTGCTGAAAGGAGGCTTTCCAATTCCTTCATTCCTTTAGTTTACATATTTCTAACACCCCAGTATAACAAAACTGAGAAAATAGAGTGCATTTGAAATTTAAAAGAAAAACATAAATAATTCCCAAAATGAAAACCATGATATATCTCCTAGAATCAAAGGAATGCAAATTATGAGAGAGTACAATATTTCACTGAAAAAATGCAATTAAAAAAATACCATACTCATTTTTGGCAAGGATGTAGTGAAATGTGAATTTTCATTTCCTTGTGAAGGGACTGTAAACCTGTACAAACAATTTAACTGTGTATAAAGAAACAGGTAATGCCTCCTCTAGGAACTTCAGAAATTCCTTTCTATTTCAATATGCTTTCTTTTTCCTTTTAAATTCAGATAAAATTAAATTTTTACTTGTAATAAAAAGTTTTCTAAGTATATGTCACCTCACCTCTCTTAGCTAGCACAGGCTGTCATAACAAATAATATAGACTAGGTGGCTGAGACAACAGAAATTTTCTTCCTCGATATTGTGGAGGATGGACAATATTGTGGAAGTCAGGATTCCAGCATGATTGCTCTCTGAAGAGGATTCTTTCTGGCTTACAGATGGACATCTTCTTACCTATTTTCACATGACACTGCGTGCAAGGAGGAAGGAGAGAGAGAGAGAGATCTTCCTTTTCTTGCAAGGACACAGTCCTAACAGATAAGGGCCCAACTCTTATGACTTCATTTATCCTCAAAGATTCTATTTCCAGGTACAGATACCATCAGGGGTTAAAGATTCAACATATGAATTTTGGGAGGATAAAATTTAGTGTACAACATCATCTCTTAAAATAAGTGCCTTTAAATCTTTACCTTAGTATTAGCATTCTTACAAAGAGAGTTGTTAGAAATAATATTTATATAACATTAATTCTGGTGACTTCTGAATAGTAAGAATTTTTCATTTTGGCTTTCCTCTGCACTTTTCTATTTATTGCTTGAATGTTTTTAAAGTATAAAATTTTTAAAAAACTGTATTTTCAACAGTATCCTTCTTGTTTACTATCACACAGAACTGAGAGTGATCAAAGGCTTTGTTGCCATAAAGACTCTTTCCTCTAACTTATCCAGTGTTTCTCAAACATTCCCACCAAACAATTCTATAAACACAAGAGATGAGGAAGAGGTAGGCAGTGGAAGGAATTTCTGAGGATATAACCAGAGGTATCCTATGTCAAGTATGAAATGTAATAGAATTCTTACGTTGTAATCTTTCACTGACTTCAATTTCCATTTTACTCCATAATAGATATCTGTTTGTTTCCACATAGAAATAATATCTAAAATTCCTTATCCTTGAGTAAAATTCATGTTCAAGGAAAACATCATCATTTATCCTGGGGTTTTAAGTGTCCCTTGATTCAATCAGCTTATATCTGGGGGCACTCTTAACCCCATTTGAGAGGTACTGGCCTAATTTAGTTATTAAAACTGTCATTTCCTTGGACGGCTATGAATTGTAAAATACTTCCACATGAATTGGGCCTCTCAACATCCTCTCTTCTAGGGTAAATCTACTTTACTTAATTTTTAATCTTGAAATCCCTCCAGGCTCAGTCCTAGGTTTCTTTCTCTTGTACTTATATTCTCTTTCTAAATGATCATATTTTATAAAATGTTTCAGTACCTTGTACATTTCAGTGATCAGTTCAGTTCAGTTCAGTCGCTCAGTCGTGTCCGACTCTTTGCGACTCCATGAATTGCAGCACGCCACGCCTCCCTGTCCATCACCATCCCGGAGTTTACTCAGACTCACGTCCATTGAGTCAGTGATGCCATCCAGCCATCTCATCCTCTGTCGTCCCCTTCTCCTCCTGCCCTCAATCCCTCCCAGCATCAGAGTCTTTTCCAATGAGTCAACTCTTTGCATGAGGTGTCCAAAGTACTGGAGTTTCAGCTTTAGCATCATTGCTTCCAAAGAAATCCCAGGGCTGATCTCCTTCAGAATGGACTGGTTGGATCTCCTTGCAGTCCAAGTCTCAAGAGTCTTCTCCAACACCACAGTTCAAAAGCATCAATTCTTCGGCGCTCAGCCTTCTTCTGAGTCCAACTCTCACATCCATACATGACTCCTGGGAAAACCATAGCTTTGACTCAGATTAATATCTCTAGAATCACCTACACAACTGCCTGCCTGCTTGACATCACATCTTGGATATCTCACAAGTATTTTGAAGCTTTAAACATCCAGTATGGGATTTATGACTTTCCTCCAAATCTTGCCGTTCTCCATTCAAAAGTACCATTACCCATCTAGTTTTGCAAGCCAGAAACTGGTATTACCTATGACATTTCATTATCCTTCATGTTGGCATCCAATATATCACCAATGTTTATCAGCTTCTAAAAATGCCTCTTGTTAGTCTGTTTCTCACAAGTTCACTACCACCATCACCACTACCATAGATTTCTAGTCAAAGTTATCATTTTTTCCTGACTACTGAAACAGATATTTACATTTCTATTTTGATTTCTGGTAAGCAGCTCAAAATTAAGAGGTCCAAACAGAACTCTTGACTATTCACTCCAACTTGTTCTTTTCCCATCTTCGTTGTTGGAAATGGCATCAGCATAAGCCCATTCCTCAGGTTAAAAAGTAAAAGTGAAAGTCACTCAGTCATGTACGACTCTTTGTGACCCCATGAACTATACAGTTCATGGAATTCTCCATGCCAGAATACTGGAGTGGGTAGCCTTTCCCTTCTCCAGAGGATCTTCCCAACCTAGGGATTGAACCCAGGTCTCCTGCGTTGCAGGCATAATCTTTACCGGCTGAGCCACCAGGGAAGCCTAAGAATACTGAAGTGGGTAGGCTATCCCTTCTCCAGCGGATCTTCCTGACCCAGGAATCAAACCGGGGTCTCCTGCATTGCAGGCAGATTCTTTACCAACTGATCCATCAGGAAGTCCTTTTAGGTGGAAAGTGAGGAGAAATGTAGATTCCTCATCTTCTCTTACACCTTACACCTGATTGTCACTGTGTTCTGCTAACTACATCTTCAAAATATGTGTCTATTTCATCTTTTCTCTTCACTTACATTGTTAACATAATATTTATCATTAGCCAACATCATCTCTGAACTGGATTCCTTTCAGAAGCCTCCTAATAGGTCTTCCTGCTTCTATGCTAGTCTCCTTGCCTTCTACTCTTGATGAAATTCTTTTAACACTGTTAATAAGATAATGTTGCAACGACACATGGAACTGACCACTCTTTAGAAAAACATCCTACAAGTCCTTGTATTATATGGTCTGTTTACCTCTCTGACATCTCCTGCTACCAGTTCTATGTCTTTCACTAGACACACTGACCTTTCTGGCCCTGAAATGCTGTTGTTCCTAAAGCTTGTTCCCACTTCAGAACCATTATATAGGTGTCCTCTCTGCCTAGAATGTATTTGTATCAGTTCCTGGCATGGCTAACTCCTCTGCTTCATTCACGTGTGCCCGTGTGAGGCACTTGAGTCGTGTCCAACTCTTTGTGATTCTATGGGCAGTAGTCTGCCAGGCTTCTCTGTCCATGGAGTTCTCCAGGCATGAATACTGGAGTGGGTTACCATGCCCTCTTCCAGGGGATCTTCCCGACCCAGGGATTGAACCCTCATTTCTTACATCTCCTGCAGTAGCAGGTGGAGATAGTGCCACTTGGGAAGCCCCTCCTTCATTGATATCTCTGCTTAAATGATACCTCCTCCCAGGGACATCCTCCAACTATGCCAGTAGCTCTCAGTCACTTCCCATGCTCTTACCCTGCTGTTTCCCCCTACCAGGAAACCCTAAATTATATATTTTTATTTGTTTACATGTTTATTGCCTACTGTCTGTTGTCCATGTCCCCCTCAAAGGGAGGAACTTGTATCCCATTCACCACTACATCCTCATTATCTAGCATAGTGCTCACAAAGAGCTCAATCAGTTCAGTTCAGTTCAGTTCAATCGCTCAGTCGTGTCCGACTCTTTGTGACCCCATGAATCGCAGCACGCCAGGCCTCCCTGTCCGTCACCAACTCCCGGAGTTCACTCGGACTCGCGTCCATCGAGTCAGTGATGCCATCCAGCCATCTCATCCTCGGTCGTCCCCTTCTCCTCCTGCCCCCAATCCCTCCCAGCATCAAAGTCTTTTCCAATGAGTCAGCTCTTCTGGTGCTAAGTAAATGTTTCTTGAATGAATGAGTGAATAAATGAATAACAATCTTATGAGCTAGGACTGATATCAATGTATACTTTCTTGCCAAATAAGTAAATGAACTAATATCCCAGGTTATACAGTTTTGCCTTTTCTAAAGGAAACAGAAGCAGCTTATATTACTGAACTCATGCTACATGTTAAGCATCATTCTGCAGCTTATATGTATTGCATCAACCCTCTCAACAACCCTTGGAGGAAATATAAGTAAATATATAGGAGATATGATCAACACTATTAAAAACCCTGCACAAATTGACATGTATAGAATACTACATCCAACAACTGCTAAGCTCCTGTGTAAGTTCTAGGAGTTTTTCTTTAGTTAGGATTTTCTGCTTACCCAATAACAGTGCCTACAAATAAGACAGTTTTCTTTATTGTTTTTAATCCTTGCTCTTACCTGCCTTTACTGTACTAAGAAACTTTAATACTATGTTGAACAGAACCTTGGAGGAAAGCATTCAGTCTTTCACTCTTAAGTATGAAAACCTGTAGATTTTCTGTAAAGATCCTTTGTCAAATGCTTGAAGTTCTTTTCTGTTCCTACGTTGAATAGGTTTTTTTTTTCCTTTTAAAAACCAGAGTTAGGAAACCAGAGTTTTTTTAACCAATCAAGAAATTGGATTTTGTCAAATGCTTTTTCTGTATCTAATAAAATATTTTCATTTTCAATTGATATGACTAATTACATAAATTAATTTTCAAATGTTAAACCAACTTTGCATAACTGTGATTAAACCTACTAAACCATGGTATAACGTCTTTTTATGTGTTGCTTTTTGCTAATATTTTGTAAGGATTTTTGAGTCGCTTCACAAGAATATTGCTTTATGCTTTTCTTTTAATTATTTTCCTGCTGTTAGAGTAATGTGGGTCTTATAAAATAAGTTGAGAATATTCCCACCTCTGGTTTTCTAAGCAATTGTGTTGGACTGAAATTATCCCAATATGATGAAATACATAATATATAAACATGCAAATATATAGAAATGCAACAGCTTTCTGTGTATTAATTTTGTATCCAGCAACTTAATCAGATTCATTGATGGGCTCTAGTAGTTTTCTGATAGCACCTTTAGGATTTTCTATGTATAGTATCATGTCATCTGCAAACAGTGAGTTTTATTTCTTCCTTGCTTTTATTATAGTTTTATTTACTTCCTTCCTTCCTTTCTTTATTTCTTTTTCTTTTCTGATTGCTGTGGCTAGGACTTCCAAGATGATGTTGAATAAAAGTGATGAGAGTGGACATCCTTGTCTTGCTCCTGGTCTTAGAGGAAATGCTTTCAGCTTTTTACCATTGAGTATTACGTCAGCTATGGATTTGTCAATATATAGCCTGTATTATGTTGAGGTATGCTCTCTCTGTGCCAAACTTCTGGAGAGTTTTTACCCTAAATCGTTGAATTTCATCAAATTCATGTGGTATATATACTGATTGATCTGCAGATATTGAAAAATCCTTGCATCCTTGGGACAAACTCCACTCAATCATGGTGTATAATCTTTTAAATCAATTATTGGAGTTGGTGTGCTAGTTTTTTGTTGAGAATTTTTGTATCTAAAAATAATAGTATCACACAGGGAAATATTAATAACTTCAGATATGCAGATGATACCACCTTTACGGCAAAAAGTGAAGAAGAAATAAAGAGCCTCTTGATGAAGATGAAAGAGGAGAGTGAAAAAGCTGGCTTAAAACTCAGCATTCAGAAAACTAAGATCATGGCATCCAGTCCTATCACTTCATGACAAATAGATGGGGAAACAATGGAAACAGTGAGAGACTTTAGCCCTGGGATTTCTTTGGAAGGAATGATGCTAAAGCTGAAACTCTAGTACTTTGGCCACCTCATGCGAAGAGTTGACTCATTGGAAAAGACTCTGATGCTGTGAGGGATTGGGGGCAAGAGGAGAAGGGGACGACAGAGGATGAGATGGCTGGATGGCATCACTGACTCGATGGACATGAGTCGGAGTGAACTCCGTGAGATGGTGATAAACAGGGAGGCCTGGCATGCTGCACTTCATGGAGCTGCAAAGAGTCAGACACAACTGAGCTAACTAAATAACTAAAAGCCACGGCAGATGGTGATTGCAGCCATGAAATTAAAAGACACTTGTTCCTTGAAAGAAAAGCTATGACCAACCTAGACCACATATTAAAAGCAGAGACAACAAAGCTCTGTCCAGTCAAAGCTATGGTTTTTCCAGTAGTCATGTATGGATGTGAGAGTTGGACTATAAAGAAAGCTGAGCACCGAAGAATTGATGCTTCTGAACTGTGGCGCTGGAGAAGACTCTTGAGAGTCCCTTGGACAGCAAGGATATTAAACCAGTCAATCCTAAAGGGAATCAACCCTGAATCTTCATTGGAAGGACTGATGCTGAAACTGCAATACATTGGCCACCTGATGCGAATAGCCAACTCAATGGAAAAGACCCTGATGCTGGTATAGAATAAAGAGTGGAGAGAAGAAAGGGGTGACAGAGAATGAGATGATCAGATAGCATCATCAACTCAACGGATATCAGTTCAGTTCAGTTCAGTCACTCAGTCATGTCTGACTCTTTGCGACCCCATGAATTGCAGCATGCCAGGCCTCCCTGTCCATCACCAACTCCCAGAGTTCACTGGATATGAGTCTGAGCCAGCTCCGGGAGTTGGTGATGGACAGGGAAGCCTGGTGTGCTGCAGTCCGTGGGGGCCGCCAAGAGATGGACATGACCGAGCGACTGAACTGAACTTGAACTGACTGAAAGATAATAAATGCTGTAGAAGGTGTAGAGAGAAAGGAACACTCCTACACCATTGGTGGGAATGTAACCACTATGGTGAACAGTACAGAGGTTCCTCAAAAACTAAAAATAGAGATACTGTATGATCCCACAACCCCACTCCTGAGCATATATTCATAGAAAACTATAATTCAAAAACCTACATGCCTTCCAATGTTCATTGTAGCACTATTTAAAATAGTATAGCACAAGGAACCGTATAGCACAGGGAACTATACTCAATATTTTGCAATAACCTAGAAAAGAAAATAATCTGAAAAAGAATATATATGTATGTAAATGAATATATAACTGAAACCACTGTGCTGTACACCTGAAACTAACGCAGCACTGTAAATCAATTATGCTTCAATTTTAAAAAGAATATGTAAAAGAAAAATACTGCTTGAATTATATAATAGTATGCATTTTTATGGGGCTTCCCTAATAGCTCAGTTGGTAAAGAATCTGCCTGCAATGCAGGAGACCCTGGTTCAATTCCTGGGTTGGGAAGATCTGCTGGAGAAGGGATAGGCTAACCACTCTGGTATTCTTGGGTTTCCATGGTGGCTCAGCTGGTTAAGAATCTGCCTGCAATGCAGGAGACCTGGGTTTGATCCCTGGGTTGGGAAAATCCCCCAGAGAAGGGAAAGGCTACCCACTCCAGTATTCTGACCTGGAGAATTCCATGAATTACAGACCATGGGGTTACAAAGAGTCCAACATGATTGAGTGACTTTCACTTCACTAGCTAGCTATGCATTTTTACATCTCCCATTATATTAAAATAATTTATATTCTCATCAGATATTTTGTTGAATCAGCATGTCACTTATTTTGATTTCTCTTATAATCAGGGAAGGCCAGTTCACTGATAGTAGACACCCTCAAAGAATTACTAAGAAAAGAAGAGAAGGAAAAGAAACAGATTTTGCATTTACTATTTTGTGACCCTATGTATATAAGTGCTTAGTTTTATGTGATGTTCAGACCAAATTCAGGTCTGAGAGAGAAGGATAGTTCAGTGAAATTATCTTAAATCTACCTCCTCATTATGCCTCCTGTTTTAAATACATTAAACCTAAACAAATTAGAATATTAATTTTTGACTGTCAACATTAATATTAAAATCAGAATCAGAGATGGAATAAAAGATGAGCATATCATCAATATTTCTTATAGGTGATTCTCTGTTTTATGCAGGAAATGAAGGTGTATGTAAAGAGATTAAGTAGGTTATATATTTTAGGATATTATTCAAAGAGAAATTTTTATTATTATCATTCAGTACAATATTTTCTATGCTTCAACTTTTTCTGTTTTCATAAGTTAACGCTTTTATTGCTAAACATTTTTAGTTAAACACTGAATTCTAACAAATTATGTCCAAATAATTAAAGCTGCTGTCAATGAAGAATGATTGCTGGGAATAATGTATTCTTGAAGAATGCTTTAAAATTTCAAACAAAATTTTAAAAAAAAACACTTATTTACTTTCTTTCCTTCCTAATATCTACAAGTAAATAAGTTACTTAGAGGTGTTTTTGGAGAAGTGAGGCAGATATGTACTTTTTACTTTATTTAAAAAAAAAAAAAAGAAGAAGATGGATGAACCATAAATCCAACTTCAAAGTCTCTGTCCATATTGAGTCTTCCAGTCAGCTTCAGATACTTTGCTTGGAGACTAATATATTGGTTTTCAGAGTTTTAGAGTTGGCAAAATGCTTGCAGAAAGCTCATATCCAATTTATGCTTTTTGTCCTACCCTTTACAATACATTTGGGTCACACTGTATTAAAACACAAATTTCACAAAAATCGTTGGTCCAGCAGCTCTGGGAAACAAATTCTGTATTATAAAACAGCATATCCTGTGTTCTTCAATTACCATTCATTAACAAGGTTCCAGTGAGAGTGATGCTTCCAACTAATGCAGAGTTGAAAGTAGACCAACTAATGCAGAGTTGAAAGTAGATTCTGTAGGAAACCGCCTTCCTTCTTCTGCACCTGGTTTCCCCCTGCCCCCCTCCCTGCCAGCTCCTCTACAGTGGAGGGCGGCTCAGGCCTGGTTCCTGTCACTAGCCAGGCTACAGTCTCACATCCCAAGCCTGTGTTCTGGTTTCCCTCTGGGTCTTACTAGAGGTTTATCGACAAAACACAGGCTCCTCATAATCTGTTTGAAAAGCCCACTGTGTTCAACAGGAAGATATAATCATCCTTCAGTGGTGAATATAGTGCTATGTGTTGTCATGATGTAGAAAATGTTCTACAAATGTGTGTATGGAGGGAAGTGAACTGGGGGGGTGGGATGTTTTCACTCTACTAGTGAAACAACCTCTTCTCTGCCAAAAATCTAAGATCTGGTCCCCTTTGGGGAACTCTCTTTCTAGTTTTTACTTTGGAAACCATCTGCTTTCTCCATGAGCGTTGGATCCCCAGGGAAAGCTTGACCTCTCAAAATCTCAGCCTCATGTCCAGGGAAATTCCATACCCAAACCAGCCAAGACTTGACTTGTCCTTCCTGGAGAGAAGATTTTGCAGATTCAGCACTGTACATGTGTTTGTCCTTTGGGCCAAAGATAACACTAAGCTTTCTAATTATGCAAATAAGCACCAAATATTCATTCTCTCTCCCCCCTCCCCACCACTTCCTCTCTCTCTTTTAAGAAAGTCATTATTATATAGAGTAAATAGAACCTGAATTTCAATTAACTGCCAAGATGAGCTAGGACAAGTTGTGCATGAAACCTGGATGCTGCACGGGCTGAACTCAATAGGATATAAGCAGAAAAGGAGAAGGAAACAAAAGCAAATAAGATAACTTTATTATTTTGTACTGCTCTCTCTTCAGATTTACTCTGTGGTGGTCTCACTATAAACAGTGAAATCTTGGCAGGAACTTTCAAGTATGCTCAGATATGCATGTACTCCAGTCACTTTTATGCATATTCATAGTCTCACTATAAGATTAAAAAGGTCATAATCACTGCTCCCTATTCTTATCACTGCCACTATCCCTTACATCATCCTTTTACCTGAGTTTGGTATTGCTTTAGGCCTGGAGTCCAGAATGGGGAAAGAGCACTCTTTACTTTTCTCTTTTCTCCATCTTTTCTTCCTCTCACTATTTTCAGGTCTTCTCTGAATCCATCAGGCTTCTAGGTGGGGTAATGAGGGAGGAAATGTAAGCAATAGAAAAGATCTTATTTGAGTGGCATGGAAATAATCTGTGAGGGAAACTCCTGAGGGTGTCAGCGAGTGTTCCAAAGCCAGTTTTCCCTCTGTAGAGTGCTATTGTGAGTTCCTCAGTAATAGCCAAAGGAAATAAAATCTGTCACTGTTCCCCTTTGGACAGCAAGGAAATCAAACCTGAATATTCTTTGGAAGGATTGATGCTGAAGCTGAAGCTCCACTACTTGGCCATCTGATGCAAAGAGCCGACTCATTGGAAAAGACCTTGATGCTGGGAAAGATTGAAGGCAGGAGAAGGGAGTGCAGAGGATAAAATTGTTGGATGGCATCACCAACTCAATGGACATCAGTTTGAGCAAACACCAGGAGGTAGTGAAGGACAGGGAATCCTGGTGTGCTGCAGTTCATGGTGTTGCAAAGAGATGGACACCACTTAGCAAGTGAACACCAATAGTAGCCCACTGGATACTTCCAATTACAACTTTTTTGATGCTTACTTATCACCGACTGGCTTATTAAAATTCTTTCTTCAGCCTTTGAGCATGTAGAAGTAATATTTCTTCTTGGTGTTACATCTCCATCCATGTAGTTTCTTGGGGGAGGGGAGTGGAATTCAAAGTGATTCTATATTGCCTCTCTCTCATGTGGTCCGTATCTGATCCACAAGAAAAACTCATGCATCCTTAGCTTATCAAGTTGTTGACAGACAACTTTTTATATCCAAGGTTGTCCTCTTTCTTCTTGGAAATCTTGTCCTCTTCACTGCCTTGGGCCAATCTGTCTCAGCTTCTCTTGCCATCCTGACACTTCCAGACTATGGAGTAATAGGTCAAGCCCTGTAAGTAATTTCCTTGGAGCTCCCTTTCTTATTTAGATCAGGGGAGGAGGAAGTACCTCTTTTATCTCACAGGAGTGGACATACACAAAACATCAACAGCTTTCTTCAGAATAATCCTCTTATAGCCATGATGGCTTCAGGTATTTAAATCTTTATGGTGGATGATGGTGCCAGATCTCAAAGTCAGATATGTAAACCTATAAATCCTGTACTCTGATTAAGTAGGTAATATATATTACATCATGATAGATTAATAAAACTTGTTAGCTCTTAAAAGAAAACTACCAATGGTAGGTAACAATGGATGGATTCAGCTTAGATATTTTTGGCAAAAGTACCATAGAGATACCCTTCTCAGTGCATCATGCTGCTGCTGCTGCTGCTAAATCGCTTCAGTCATGCCCGACTCTGTGCGACCCCACAGACGGCAGCCCACCAGGCTCCCCCATCCCTGGGATTTTCCAGGCAAGAACACTGGAGTGGGTTGCCATTTCCTTCTCAATGCATGAAAGTGAAAAGTGAAAGTGAAGTCACTCAGTAAGTGTCCGACTCTTTGTGACCCATGGACTGCAGCCTACCAGGCTCCTCCGCCCATGGGATTTCCCAGGCAAGAGGAGTGGGGGGCCATTGCCTTCTCCATCAGTGCATCATATTAGGAGGCAAATTATGTCTATTTTTCCTATCACTGTGGAAGTTAACTTTGAGCGCAAAGTAATGTGTGCCAGATTTTTCACTACAAAGTTACTATTTATCCTTTGTAAAGAATAAATGTCATGTGTGAAGGTATTTTGAGACTATGGAAGTATCCTGATTTCTTGTCAAACTTTCACTCACAGATTATTCTTTCCCAAAACAGTATTACTGCATTAGCTGCCAAATGATAGTAATTTAGTATATTTTTATAAATTAATATGTAAAATAAAGAAATGACATTAAAAGAGAGGGGCTTAGGAAAAATACAGATTTGAAAAACAAAGAGCATGACTAGAAATGAAAGACAATATCATCAAAATTACCAAGCCAATGAATTAATTAAATATATATTAAACACAGATGAAAAAACTGATATACTAGAATATGGATCTTTGATTATTCAGAATCCAGTCCAATGTGATAAAGAGATAAAAATTTTAAAAGAAAATAAAGAGAAGTAGAAAAATGAATAAGAAAATTATGGATGCTTAATAAATATTAATATTTCAGGATATAAGATTATTGTTTCTGAAGGAAAAAGGGAAATAAGGAACTTTCAAATATAGTGACTGAAAATTTTTCAAATTTGTTAAAAGTCATGAATCATCAGATTCAGGAAATGTAACAAGCAGGGTTAATAAAATTAAATCTACACTACATGACCTTAGTGAAACTGCAGGACATCAGAAACTAAGAGAAAATTTAGGTGGCGCTAGTGGGAAAGAACCTGCCCGCCAATGCAGGAGACATAAGAGATGTGGATCTGATCCCTGGGTCGGGAATATCTGCTGGAGGAGGACATGGCAACCCACTCCAGTATTCTTGCCTGGAGAATAAATCCCATGGACAGAGGAACCTGGCAAGCTACAGTCCACAGGGTTGCACAGAATTGGATACCACGGAAATGACCTAGTACACATGCATACATGCACGCAAACTACACAAAACGGACAGATTTTCAAAGACTGAAAATTCAACTGACAGCAGACTTATTGACAACAACATAAGTCAGAACATAATGTAATAGTATCTCAAGCTGAGAAAATTACTGTCAGCGTAAAACTGCACATCCAGCTGAACAATCATTAAAGAGTGAAGTTACATAAAGATGTTAAGACAAGAAGATATTGAGAGATTTTATCTTTTATCATTTCTTTAAAAAAAAAGATGTTTAGAAGTTTATGTGTTAGGAAGAATTCTAAGATGGCCTCTTGATAGTCACCCCTGTGGTAAACACCCCTTCTACTAGGTATACCACTAATCTAGGTACTGCTATGAAGAGATTCTACTGATGTATTGACATTCCCCAAAAGTTGTTCTTAAGACAGCAAAACTATGAGACCTTTAAATTTGGCTGTAGGGGTCAGAAACTGAGGAAATCAGAGAGATTAAGGTAGGTAAAGGAATAGAGAAAGGACCACATAACAAGGGACTGTGGGAAGCCTCTAGGAGCTGAGAATGATCCCTGGCCAGCATCTACAATAGAATGGGAATCCATGTCCTATAACCACAAAAAACAGAACTCTGTCAACATACTGAATAATCTTGGAAGTAAATCATTTCCTAGAGCCTCCAGAAAGCAATGCAGCCCAGGTGACAATCTGATTTCAACCCTTTGAAAGCAGAGGTCCAAGGTTTGTATCTGGATTCCTTCCTCATCCACAGACATAGAGATAAATGTTGTTTTAAACCACTAACTTTGTGGTGATTTGGTGTACTTCCATGGAATACTAATAGAGTGTAATTTAAGGAGATGGAAACTGGAGATATAAAAAGAGTCAGTGATGAACTCTAAACAAGCATCGATATATAAGAAATGTAAATAATAGTAATAATGGAGCCATATGAACCAATTGGAAATGCAACACTAGCAAAAATTATATGTGAAACAAAAAGATGATCAACATTAAAAGTTGGAACCTATTTTGCTTGGTAAGATTCTAAAGATATTGATTAACTTTAAATTATGTAAAATCAGATGTACCTATTAAAAACACAAAGGCAACCACTAAAAATTATAGATAGAGTGTATAACTTCTTTTTTGTTGCATTATGGGTAACTTCTTTAGATCTACTTGTTTCATACCATATGTTCCCTCTTCAGCTGAGTCTAATCTTCGTCTCATCTTTATCATTGAGATTTTTTGTTTGTTTACGTTTTCTTTGCTTCATCTAAAGTAATTACCAAAGGAAGTCTTAAAGGTATACTTATTTTTCTATCATAATGTTGAATATAGAAAATTCTGGATAGAGAGGAAATCAGAAATAAGTCAAACTTCATAATTCACCACTATTAATTTTACTATATCCCTCTGTATCAGTTCAGTTCAGTTCAGTCGCTCAGTTGTGTCCGATTCTTTGCAATCCCATGAATCACAGCACGCCAGGCCTCCCTGTCCATCACCAACTCCAGGAGTTCACTCAAACTAAATATGCTTTATATAGATAAACATACTCACATACAAGCATATATATATGTATATAAATATACACATCCTTATTGTAGGTTTAGGATTCATACTTTTCTTAGGCAGTTCAGGGTAATTGTTAAAAAGCTAAACTTTGGAATCAGAGATACCTGGGTTCAAGTCCAACTCCATCATTTGTAAAGCTGCATGAACGTGAGTGAATTATTTAACTTGAATTTCAGTTTCTTTATCTGTTAAATGGAGAAGATGATGATAGTACTTTCCTTATAGGATGGTCATTAGTTTTTAAATTTCAATGATTATCTTTAATTTATAAAGTGTCCTTTTCATACAGTCTTGCTCTTTTCTTATAATTCATTATAATTTCATTAAATTTCTATTTCTTTATATGACTCTTTAATCAATTTTAAATATATTTTTTATAAGGTCCTTTGGGTAGTTGTACCATTTCTAGTTATTTGGTGAAAATTATTGTTGTTGTTGTATTTCTCTGCTTTTTGATGAACTGTTTCTTTTGGGCAGTCTACATTTTTTTTTTCTTTTTTGCATGAGCAAATTTTAAGTCCATCTAACTGCTATATCTCCCTGGCCCATGGTTTTATGAACTCACATAATTATCATTATGGCTATTATTCACTCTTACTTCTAACATATATAGGTTCTTTTACTTGCTTGCTTGTCTGTGTAATTAAGTTACTTTATTCAGCATTTCCATGTCCTTGAAGGACACGGAACTCATTTCCACTAGTATAATTTTAGATATGAGCACCAAAGCTGGAGGAAAAAAATTTAGAGTGGACACCTAGCTTCCTACTATTTTCAGATGATAGAATGTAAGCACCAACCATTTCTAGAAAAGTGAGAGGGTGACCTTGATGCTAAATCATCAGCTCCCCTCTCCTGATTCAAAAGGATCCAAGCCACTTTGTTAGTTAAGCAAAACATTCTCCTTTATAATCTGAGCTGAGACAATGCTAAGAAAGGTCCTGAAGATGCTTATGGAGGTCAGAAGCAAAAGTATAGAGTATGAGCTGACTATTGTAATAGTCTGAGTTCTGAGTAAGTCAAGAATTTGCAGGTTTAATATGCCTTTGTACTTTTAACATCTGAGATATTTCTCTAGACACTTCCCCAGAGAGTAATACTTAGAGAGCTGTTAAGAGAAATGATCAAAGCTATTAGAATCACTTTGTGGCAACATGCAACTTCACAAGATACTTGCACACTAGAAATTAGTACTAGTGTAGTGATTGTATTACATTATGTGCTAACAATGTGACTAATAAACAATAGGGCTCTTTGTAACACAAAAACTGCAAGACTGAAAAAAGCAATATAATCCATATGTACTGAATAGATGTAACTTTATAATAAAGACAAGTTGCTATAAAATCTTAACTCATGAATCTGACAATTATAATGCAATTCAGACAAATATTTCAGGTCACCTTGAGACTAAAATAGCCCTAATGGTGGTACTTTGTGATTCAGTTTGTAAACACATTGCAAAGCCTCATTAGAGCATGCATATTTTAGGTGAGGAGGCCTTGTCTGGAGCATGAAAATTACACTGAAGACCTTGGACAATGAATCCCAGACATCCCAGAAAGACCTTCTCTAAAGCAACTTTAACATTAGATGAATTTAATAAAGACTCTGATTTACTTTCCAGCAAGACTGGGAAATGATCTGGCTTGGTGGAGACTTGGCTGTTATCAGACATACTACACTTAGTTTTATTCCCCTAAAGGGCCTTAAAAGGAGGTCAAATAGTAACAATATATATTTTTCATCCCAGGCTAATAAATTACTTTCTTCTCCCTTCTTGATCTTCTAAGATCCAAATCCCAACTAACACTGGCACATTACTTAACTACTTCATGCCCATTCCCTCACCTAAAGATGTAAATGGTATTAACCTATCTCATGTGCTGGCTATGAGGATTAAATAAGCTAAACTATAGCTGCCATTATTTGTAGTTGTTGAGTCCTCAGTCGAGTCTAACTCTTTTGCGACCCCATGGAGTGTAGCCCACCAGGCTCCTTTGTTCATGAGATTTTCCAGGCAAGAATACTGGAAGTGGGTTGTCATTTCCTTCTCCATTGGATCTTCCCAACCCAGGGATCAAAGCCATGTCTCCTGCATTGCAAGCAGATTCTTTACCACTGAGCCACTGGGGACGCCCCAGTTACTATTTTTACTATATTATTATTACTATACTATAATATTATCACTTTCCTCACTTTAGGCCCTCTGAAAAACAATAAGATGACAATGAAAAGATACTTTATAAGAAACTTCCTATGAGATGTATCTTTTGGGTACTTGGCAATTAATATTCATTATATCTTGTTTTTCTAACAATACTCAAAAGAAATACTTTGATTCCCATTTTACAGATGCTGTAAATATGATTCAGAGAAGTTAATGTAACTGTAAGCATATAGCCAAGAAGTTGATTTGAAACCAAATCCATCTGTCACCAAAACGTCTACACTTTTCTATTCTTTCTACGGGTCCAAGGAAAACATGATCTGAATATGAAAGTGATCCTTCTATTTTCCTGGAAGCAAGTCTGGTCAGTATGGAACAGAGGACATATATACAGCGAGTTACTGTAAAGAGGATTGGAGACAGTCTCAGAGCTTCCACTGACAGGGTCTATGATTTTTGTGAGTCATCTCATTTCTCTGATCCTCATTTTCCACATTAATGGAAAGAAGAATTTGAATTAGACTAATGCAACTATCCATTTAATTTCTCTGAGTCTCAGTTTCCTCATATGTGAGTTTCAATTTCCTCACATGTGAGTATACGCTTTCTTTCAAAGGAAAACTGAAAGATAAAACGATTTTTAAAGTGTGTTCTGCGGACTCCCCTGGTGGTCCAGTGGCTAGGATCCTGTGCTCCCAGTGCAGGGGACACAGGTTTGATCCATAGTCAGGGAATCAGAACCCACATGCTGCAACTGAGCTCACATGCCATGACTGAACTTCCTGCACATAGCAACTAAGACTCAGCACGGCCAAATAAATCAATAAACAGATAGATATTTAAATAAATAAATAAATAAGCACGTTTTAGTTCTGTGAAAAATGCCATGGATAATTTGGTAGGGATTGCTTGAATCTGTAGATTGTGTCGGGTATAGTATAGTGATTTTGACAATGTTGACTCTTCCAATCCAAGAACACAGTATATATTTCCATCTTCGACTTCTTTTATCAGTGCCTTACAGATTCTGGAGTACAGGTATTTTGCCTCCTTAAGTAAGTAAGTGTTAATAACTCAGTCGTGCCCAACTCTTTGTGAACCCATGGACTGCAGCCTACCAGGCTCCTCTATCCATGAGATTTTTCCAGGCAAGGATACTGGAATAGTTTGCCATTTGCTTCTCCCAGGGATCTTCCCAACCCAGGGATCGAACCCAGGTCTCCTGCACTGCAGGCAGATTCTTTACCGACTGAACTACAAAGGAAGCCCATTGTGCCTCCTTAGGTTTATTCCTAGATATTTTATTCTTTTTTATAGTAAACGGGATTCTTTCCTAAATTTCTCTTTCTAATTTTTTGTTGTTAGTGTATAGAAATGCAACAAGTTTCTGTGTATTAATTTTGTACCCAGAAACTTTACTGAATTCATTGATGGGCTCTAATAGTTTTTTGATAGCATCTTTAGGATTTTCTATGTATAGTATCATGTCATCTGCAAAGTGACAGTTTTATTTCTTCCTTATCAATTTCGATTCCTTTTATTTCTTTTTCTTCTTTGGTTGCTGTAACAAGGACTTCCAAGACAATGCCGAACAAAAGTAGTGAGAGTGGACATCCTGATCTTGGAGGAAATGCTTTTAGTTTTTTATCATTAAGTATGATGTTAACTGACAGTTTGTCATATATGGCCTTTAGATGTTGAACTATGTTTCCTCTATGCCCACTTTCTGGAGAGCTTTTACCCTAAATGAATGTTGAATTTTATCTAAAGCTTTTTCTGCATCTACTGAGAACAAAAATTTTTAAATGTGTATGGAAACTTTAGGCCCTAAATAGACAAAGCAATTTTGAGAAAGAAAAACAGAGCTGGAGGGATAAGGCTCCCTGACTTCAGACTATACTACAAAACTGGTGGTGGTGATAGAGGTTTTATCACTAAGTTGTGTTCAACTTTTTGTGGAATCGGTGCTTTGGGATTGTGGGGCTCAAGAAGACTCTTGAGAGTCTGTTGGACAGCAAAAAGATCAAACCAGCCAATCATAAAAGAAAGCAACCCTGAATATTCATTGGAAGAACTGATGTTGGAGCTGAAATTCCAATACTTTGACCAGCTGATATGAAGAGCCAACTCATTGGAAAGATGCTGGGAAAGATTGAAGACAAAAGGAGAAAGGGGTGGCAGCGGATGCGATGGTTAGCATCACTGACTCAATGCACATGAATTTGAGTATGCTCTGGGAGATCATGGAAATCAGGGAAACCTGGCATGCTGCAGTCTATGAGGTCACAAAGAATTGGACACAACTTAGCAACTGAACAACAAAAATAAGAAGGACCTATTGTATAGAAGAGGGAACTCTACTTAGTAGTTTATGGCTTATATGGGAAAAGAATCTAAAAAGCAAGTGGATATATATATATATATATGTATATGTATAACTGAACCACTTTGCTGTACACCTGAAATGAACACAGCATTTTAAACATACTCCAATAAAAATTTTTTTCACTTACAAAAAAAACTAAACAAAAGTTTAAAAATCTGTGACAAAAGAGGCAAGAATGTATAATGGAGAAAAAAACCTATTGAGTAAGTGGTGCTAGGAAAACTGGACAGCTACATGTAAAAGAATGAAATTAGAACATTCTCTGACACCATGCACAAAAATAAACTCAATATGAATTAAAAACCTAAATGTAGAACAGATACTATAAAACTCCTAGAGGAAAACATAGGCAGAACATTCTTTGACATGAAGTATAGCAATATCTTTTGAGGTCCATCTCTTAGAGTAATAGAAATACAAACAAAAATAAACAAATGGGGCTCAACTAAACTTAAAAGCTTTGTACAGCAAAAGAAACCATAAACAAAATGAAAAGAAAACTCTCAGACCAAGAGAAAATATTTGCAAATGATGCAACTGACAATGGATTAATTTCCAAAATATGTAAACAGCTCATACAGTTCAATTAAAACAAAACAAAACTAATGAAACCTAATGAAAAAATGGGCAGAACTTCCAAATAGACATTTCCCCAAAGAAGACATACAAATGGCCAAAAGGTACATGAAAAAATGCTCAACATCACTAATTATTCAAGAAACGCAAGTGAAAACTACAGTGAGAAGTACAATCACCTCATACCAGTCAGAAAGACCACCATTAAAAAGTCTACAAATAATAAATGCTGGAGAGGGTGTAGCGAAAAAGGAATCCTCTTATACTGTTGGCGAGAAGGTAAACTGGTAAAGCAACTGTGGAAAACAGTATGGAGATTCCTTTAAAAACTAAAAACAGAGCTACCATATAATTCATGGGCATATATCTACTCTGGGCACATATCTATCTGGAGAAAACCATAATTTGAAAAGATACACACACCCTGATATTCACTGTTCCCTGCTGCTGCTGCTGCTAAGTCGCTTTAGTCATGTCCGACTCTGTGCGACCCCATAGACGGCAGCCCACCAGGCTCCCTCATCCCTGGGATTCTCCAGGCAAGAACACTGGAATGGGTTGTCATTTCCTTCTCCAATGCATGAAAGTGAAAAGTGCAAGTGAAGTCGCTCAGTTGTGTCCACCTCCTAGCGACCCCATAGACTGCAGCCTCCCAGGCTCCTCCGTCCATGGGATTTTCCAGATATTCACTGTAGCTCTGTTTAAAATAGCCAAGACATGGAAACAACCTAAACGTCCATTGACATATATACAATGGAATATTACTCAGCCATAAAAAGAATGAAATAATGCCATTTGCAGCATCATAAATGGACCTTCAGATCATCACATTAAGTGAAGTAGGCCAGATATAGACAAATATATGATAACACATATGTGGAATTTAAAAACGATTATACAAATGAACTTATCTACAAAACAGAAATAGACTCACAGATATAAAAAAATACACTTATGGTTACCAAAGGGGAAATGAGTACAGCAGGATAAATTAGGAGTTTGGGATTAACATATACATACCAACTCACTGGACATGGGTTTGGGTGTACTCCGGGAGTTGGTGATGACAGGGAGGCCTGGCATGCTGCGGTTCATGGGGTCACAAAGAGTTGGACACGACTGAGCGACTGAACTGAACTGAACTACTATATATAAAATAAATAACCAGCAAGGACCTACTGTATAACACAGGGGACTCTACTCAGTATCTATAATAACCTTTAAGGAAAAAGAATATATATATTCTTATATGTATATTCATATACATATCTTTCTATATAAATAACTGAATTACTTAGCTATACACCTAAAACTAACACAACTTTGTTAATCAACTACTTCATTTAAAGAAAAAGGCTTTGACCTGCTCAGCCTAACAGAACAGGCTCAGTAAAATATAAGAAAAAAAGTATATTCTAGTTATCTAATGCTGCATAATGATCCACTAAAACCAGACTTAAAATAATAACTGTTACTCATTTCAATAATGAATATGGGTTTTGATAAGGCCCAGATAGACAGTTTTGCCCATGGTCCCTTATGCAGCTGAAGTCACACACTGATTAGGACTCCAATCACCTCTAAAACTTCCTCACTCATAGGGCCTAGGCTGGAAAGACACAAGTTCTGGGGACTAGAACTGCTTCTCTCTTTCCCCGTATGTCATCACTCCATGTAGGCTCTCATTCCACGGAGGCAGCCTTACGATAGTCAGATGCCCTACATGGTGGCTTCGGCTCCAAACACTGTCTCTCCCAAAAAAGCCAGCAGAAGAGGCATAACCATTCCTCACCCAAACTCAGAAGTTACACAGCATCACTTCTGTCACACTGTGTTCATCAAAGTCACCAAGTCCTCCTCAGGTCGATAGGAAGGGAGATACACTCCACCTATTCGTAGGAGGAATGTCAAATTGCAGGCATCTTTTAAAACCACCATAAATTGTTACTAAGTGTGGGTATTATTAATTATTAATTTTACCCAGGTATAGATCAGCAAGTGTAAAACATTTTGTACTTATCTGATTCTAAGTCTGTCTTTTCAATGTGAAATTGCTATGTTCTCAGGAAATAGCCAATTTTTAAATTAGCCAAATAAAACATAACATGGAAAGAAAATTCTCAAATAAATATTACTAAGCATGAGGCTGCCTCAAGCTAAGTACATGCTTTAAAGCTCATCTGCATAAAAAAGATTGTCCTCTTTTTTTTCTGTTAACATGGATAATAAAGAAGCGACTGTAATAAGTATATTGTAGCATTTGGTTACTTTTGTAAATGTTAGTGGTGCTTTGGTCTATGGTATGGGCCTTTTATGTAAAAGTATAAAGCCTGTGGAACAAGAAAGGATGGATGTATGAATATTCTTCTGAGAGCTGACAAGCTCTTAGGTGTATAGCAGTCACTTGGCTCATTAAAGATGAAGTTGTGCTAAGGAGTCTAAATGACTTCCCTTGGGGCTCAGATGGTAAAGAATCTGCCTTCAGTGCAGGAGACCAGGCTTCGATCCCTGGGTCTGAAAGACACCTTGAAGAAGGAAATGGCTACCCACTCCAGTATTCTTGCCTGGAGAATTCCATGGACACAGGAGCCTGGCAGGCTACAGTCCATGGGGTCGCAACAAAACAACAAAGGAGCCTAAATGACTAGCTTGGGCTTTCTGGGAGTTATCTGCTTATCCAAGACTGGGTTGCAGGTCTTTTAACTCTTACTTCACTGCTCAGTTGTTCAAGATGACTGCAAAATTTCCATGGCTTTCTGCTTTGGTATAAAATTCATTGAGAAGTTTAATATATCTAGATAGTGATTACATGATAAATACCATGCTGATTAAGCCCATTCCTATCAAATTGACAGTGGTACCAAGGTATCTTTTCAATAATGACAAGTTCTTTTACCTTAGAAGTAAATAAATCAGTAAATAGGTACCAGAAGGTATCGGAAAATGCCTTGTAGAAAACATCCATACAACTCAGGCCTAAAAGAATCAACACAACAAAGTCATAGAACAAAAAAATTACTTTCAACCTAGAATTCTTTACCCAATTAAATTATATTAACTAGAATAAAAGAATAAAAAACTAGAATAAAAACATTTGAAATTAAAATCTCAAAACATCTACTTGTCCCATATTACACCTTAAGATGATTTGAATTCAATAAAGTCACAGGACACAAAATTACAATACAAATGTCAGTTCCTTTTCGCATACTGATACATTCTGATACCAACTATCAGAATGAGAAATGAAGGGCAGTTCAAAAAACAACTTTGGAGAGTACTAGATATATGAAGACATAGATGTTAAAGTGCAAGGGAAACAGCTCATCATTCCTTACTAGGTGATCAACAGTTTCTTCAAAAACATTATATTAAAGATTTATTAAGTGCCTATATATGCCAAGTACTATGCATGAGATTATAAAAATACCTTATTTAACCATCATACAAATTATCTAATGTAATTATTTTAATTAATGGCTTTTGTTTTTACTAACAGATCAGCCATGCAAAATAATAATTCAAGCTTGTATTACACTTATTTTTTGTTCACATGGCTAATTATTGGATGTGTGTGTGCTTAGTCGTGTCTGACTCTTTGCGACTCTTTGCAGTCCCATGGCCTCTCTGTCCATGGGGATTCTCCAAGCAGGAATACTGGAGTGGGTTGCCAGGTCCTCCTCCAGCGAATCTTCCCAACCTAGGGACTGAACGCAGGTCTCCTGCACTGCAGGCAGATTCTTTACTGTCTGGGAATCACTAGGGAAATATATTTTTTTCAATATGTGCTGTCTTAAGAATCTCTATTAGACGAGAATTAACTAAATCATTCGATGAAAAAAAATAAATTATCAAGTAAGGGCAACATACTCTTTCATTGACTGCTGTTGGGCGCTGGAAATTACCTGAACTTTAGCCAAGACACCTATGAGTGGAAGTGAATGGAGCTCTGAGACCTTAAACCCTTGGCACTCCTATACCATGAGTTGTCTTTTCATGGCAATGCATAGCCTAATTAGGTTAAGATCATTATTCTTAGGGTATACTGAAGTCATTACACTTTTTTCTAAATTTAAAGTGTTATTTACAGAGAAGAAAAAGAAGCAATATCTATAAATAGCTTGCTGAAAGTCCCTTGCTTATGAATTGTTCTATCTCTTTTTAGTTATGTTCTTAATTACAGATAGAAGAGAAGAAACCTGTCCTCTGTCCAAATATGGCAAAAAGAATTTATAATCAAATGCTTCCACAGACTTTCACACTTTTCCTCAGGAAAAATAATCAAGTGATCAGAACACCCCACTCCTTTTGAACAGGTCACTGGCTAAACAGGTTCTGGCTCATACAAGGCTAAATACCTTTCTTTCCCCTTCTCAGCACTGATGGACTTAATCAGCTTTGGGGATCCATGTCACTCTGACGACAGAATTTCCACGTTTCTGTAGACTGCTGAAAGAAACATGGATTTTGTTTAGATACTGCAGGCTGTTAATACGATAAAAAATTAAATGCATATAAAAATCTTTTGATCAGTGTGTCTGGATAACCAGTATTTTATCCTATTCTGATCAAAAGAATCAAAATAGGATCTGTTCATATAAGATAGCTCTCCAAATTTGAAAAATCCTACAACACACAATGACACAGATAAATTAAAAAGTAAAAATTTACCCATATAACCCAAGAAATCTCACAAACAAACAAACAAACAAAACCCACCAAACAACCGGGATAGAGCAAAGATGGGTGTTTATACTCCATTGACACAGACTATATTTCCACACCGATTAAATTACCACAGTTATTCTTCATTTCTCAATTTTGCATATGTAATACGGAGTACATGAGAAGTTAACTTGAATAGAAAGCTTAATTCCAAATTTTCAAAACTCTGATATCATGTGTGCAACAAAAGATAATGATTAAGCAAATCATGCTCTCTCCTATTCAACAGGGCATAGGGGATAGTGGCCCCACTTCTCATCATGTGATGAAGGCTGAAATTATTCACTACTTAGATCTACAAAGCTTGTCCAGCATTCAAACAGCCTTGCCTTATACATACATGCACTTAATAAATATTTCTGGATGATGTTTAAAGTTCTTAAAATAAACTGCTAAATAACAACAATCACAGACCTTGGCAGCATGCCCTGTTAGCACATCTTCAACTGTTATATGAGAGCCCTAAGCAAAAATTAGCCCATGAGGTCCCTCTAAATACTCTGCTAAAAATAAGCTTCTTCATCTCTCATTTCAACGTTCATGAGGTCACAAGCATCTCATATACTCCAAGGGCTTGTCATGTCAGTCCCTTTGAGCTCAAAAAGTTGGCATCTCAAGAAAAAAATGTCAATATTTATATCCTAATGATTTCCAGGAAATAGGTTTTCCCTCTTCAGAACTGAAAAACACATGGCACTTTCAAATTACTGATTATGAGAACTCAGGATAAATCAGTATAGTATGAAAAATTTAGCAATGATTTTCTCTTCTGATTTTTTTCTTAATTACCTGCTGTCACCTGCTCAAAGATATAAGATGCCCTACAGAGGGTTAATGCATATTTGTTAATACTGCTACAAATGACACAGTGCATTATCAAAAAATCAGAAAGGCCGTAAGATATGCACATATCATAGTGTGTTTTGAGAGTTAACTGAAATAAAATAATCAGAGTAGAAAACCCATTACATTATAAAATTCAAAATATTAGTTGCTAGCAGTTATTCCTGCCATATGCCTAAAAACTCATTTCTTAATGATCTATTTGCACTATTTAGACTTCTCAAGATATTTCTTTTCAGCAGTAAGTCAGAATCTTCTCTAAGTAGAGCATTTTACCTTTTCTCCAATGTCTAAATGACTACGCCTGAATTAAACTTCCCTTCTTTTTTTTCTTAGAACATGTCTTCATAGCTAGGACAGCTTGCAATATTAGCTCTCAACAACCTCTGCCAAATGCTAACCTGATCTTTTGGATGATAAGTAGACATCATTGGCACATCAGAACTTATGTATGGCCCCAGGTCAGAATCAAATTCAGTGTTCTAATGTCAAAGGCTTCCCCAAAAGAGAGCGAGAGTACCTCATCTTACTTGTTCCAAATATGTCACTTTCTTTCATTAAAATGTCCTAAGTATTTAAGCACTTCATTTTCCATTATTAATGATCCATGATCCATCAGTCTCTGGGGCCTTTTACTAAACTAATCTGAATTGTTAGATGCCCTCATTTAATGGAACTCCCACAAGTCCAGAGCTGGTTGGAGAAAAACTAAAATATCAATTCCACATTCTTATAAATATTCAGGTTCACATATTTTCATCCACAGTTCATTATGTTAATGTCAGCCATCATAATTTATTGACCATGTGAAAATATTTTAGCATGGAAAGTGGAGAAAATGAGTGAGAATAAATCATTCTAGAGTCTTCCATAAAGCCACAGTGCAGTCCAGAAGACCTTCATTTTTAATTTTGCATTCAAGTGCCAGTTGAGACAAATTGGTTAGCAGTTCATCATGGGAGCAATTCCAGAGCTCATTCATTTAGACTCTAAGGACTCTTCAGTGTCACCAAAGGCAGCCAACACATAGCTGGTGACCTCAGGAAGAACATAATACTTGAAGATTTGAAAAAAACCTACAATGTATGCATCAGGCCTTAAAATCCATCATCTAATTTCCTCTATCTCCCTTTCCACTGGGTAAAAAACATTTGTCAACACATTTCCCATTGACTTATTATTCTTCCTAATATGGTTATTGAGTTTGACTTTCTACACCCCGATGGAGGAAAGTTGTTCTAACATACCTGCATGTACCACGGTTTACTGTAAGACATGCAAGGGTTAAAATCACTTACCCCACACCCCCATCTCTATGAATTTACCAAAAGGTAAAACCATGCATTATTTTAAACAACATGGCTCTTTTACATAATCTTATATATTAGTAATTCACATTTCAAAAGTTCATTTTTTTTCCTAGAGAACAACATATGCTATGCTTACATTTGAAAGCAATCTCAGGAAAAGGGCCTGCATGTGAATGCAATTGGCTGCAAGTTCACATTTCCCTTAGACAAAATTGTGAGCAAAACACATGTTTTTCCATCTAAGTTAGAAAATGGAAAATCATGCATCATTTTTTAGACTTTTGTGGCATGCACTTTAAAATCAATGCATATTTCTTCATGCACATTTTCACAAATGTCAATATTGATACTATCCATCAGATCTGATGTGCTCAATCTCTTCAGCACCTGGGGAACTTCTACTCTTAAAAATATTTTTTCCTCCTAACTCTTCAATTTGCTCCTGAGAATTGTAATTCTTTTTGACTAGTGATAAGTGAGAAACAGAACCCTCCCTCTTCATTTCCTGCTAAAGGAATAAGAACATTTTTACATGTTCATCTTAATTCCAGGTAAATTAGAGAACGGCTGTTTGACTCACTGCTGCTGCTGCTGCTAAATCACTTCAGTCGTGTCCGACTCTGTGCGGCCCCATAGACAGCAGCCACCCGGCTCCTCACTACTATGCAACAATAAGCTCTTCAGTTCCTCACGCAACTCGAGGACAGAGAAACTAACTAACCACTAACATGTTGTAGGCGACATCAGATAATGTGATATGAGCAGGAACAACCCAACCATTAATACATTGCAAATAAATCAGCAGAGATTGTTATTTTGTTAGAAAACTACTCCTTTCTCTTTATGTTTAGTTTTTAAAAAGGAGAGAGAGGGAGACTTTTTCTTAAAATTCTAGTTTTTTAAAGATAACATGTGGCTAGAAGGGGGAAATTGCAGGCCTTCATTTCAGCTATACACATACAAGAATAAGGTTACCAGGAAGCCAATCAGACTGGAAAGGAGAGGGAAAAGGACAAGCCTCACAAGTTAAGTAATCTATTTAATGTAAGGAATGTCAAGATGCCAACCACAGACGTGTATGGAGAGAGACTTCTCTCAAATTATAAAGAAGGGGTAGAGGTAAGCAGGCCATACACTGTTTGCTATAAGTACCTGGAGAGATGGGCAGAGTTTTATCTTTACTGCTTTCAGGTATAGATTTCTTTAAAGTACATGATTGATTTGAAATAGGATGAACAGGGAAGCTTTCCACTGACCTAAGAAAATAAAGAAAGTTGGAACATTTTATTCACTTGCTCAATGTCTGAGTAATTTAAGAAGTAGTGGCTTTTAAAATCAACAGCAAAATTTTATTTTGTAATATGCTGTCAGAATCAATATGCCTTTATCCAGCCCTTTTTGCAATGTCATTTCTCATGCCTTTGGCTAAGGACAAATGTAGTATTTCTAAGTAAATGATGTTGTAGATATTAGCAAATAACATATCTTAGAGACATAAGTGTTGTCTTGAACCTACAGTTTCAACGTAAGACTTCTTGACCTATAAAATCTATCAAAACTTGGCTCCTTTTCTACTTCAGGTTAAAGGATGAATGTACTTTCTTTTAACTCAAAGATAGCATAATAAATGTAAAATAAGTAAATAAGCTCGATATTAAAATCTGTCATAACTAAAGAGACCCTAAAAGAATTAAATCTCAGTAGTGAGGCTTAAAAAATAGATTGTTATTTTAATAGCAATAGGTTTAAAAAAATAAATATAAATATTACCTCAATGAACAGCTCAGTCATTCATCAGCATTTAATTTTTAGAGCATGAAGTAAAATGAAGTTGGTGGTTAACTAGCATTTCAAATTATAAAATCAATGTTAAACCCTCTTTGAGCATAAATATAGGGATTACAAAGTTCAAATAAGATCAAGTACCTCTCCTTAGCAATCCCTAAAGGAGTTCTTTTAACATGAAAACCTGTAACAACAACAAGATTAATCCAAATGCCTTGAATCCTTGCTATCAGGTGAGCATGAAACAGTTCAGCAACGTTTAATGTAAGCATAAACAATCACAGTAAATTATAAGTCATGTGCAGGCCCACATTCAGTGTTTCTACTGATCAATCCTCACTAGCAACTGGTGGGGCCCTAAGCCTGGAGTGACCTTACACTCTAATTTTGTGTCTGAGGAAATTTGTCTGTAAATGGTGCCCCATTTATTCTCAGAAAAGTCACAACTTGGATCACACATCTTATGGGTACATTACCTAAGCCCCAAATGGTTGATATGGTGTCTCTTAGCAAAAAGTCTCTTCTTTTATTTTCTTTTTTTTAAATTGGAGGATAATGGCTTTACAATTTTGTGTTGGTTTCTGCCATACAATGATGCAAATTAGCTGTAACTAGACAGCATATTAAAAAGCAGAGACATTACTTTGCCAAAAAAGGTCATCTAGTCAAGGCTATGGTTTTCCAGTGGTCATGTATGGATGTGAGAGTTGGACTACAAAGAAAGCTGAGCACTGAAGAATTGATGCTTTTGAACTGTTGTGTCTGAGAATACGCTTGAGAGTCCTTTGGGCTGCAAGGAAATCCAACCAGTCCATCCTAAAGATCAGTCATGGGTGTTCATTGGAAGGACTGATGTTAAAGCTGAAACACCAATACTTTGTCCACCTGATGCAAAGAGCTGACTCATTGGAAAAGACCTGGATGCTGGCAGAGATTGAGGGCAGGAGGAGAAGAGGACAACAGAGGATGAGATGGCTGGATGGCATCACCGACTCAATGGACATGGGTTTGGATGGACTCCAGCAGTTGGTGATAGACAGGGAGGCCTGGCGTGCTGCGGTTCATGGGGTCGCAAAGAGTCAGACATGACTGAGTGACTGAACTGAATTGAACTGAACTGGGGAACATATATTCCCTCCTTGTTGACCCTCCCTCCCATTCCCAGCCATGCTATCCTTCTAGGTCACTCTACAGAGAACCTGGCTGAGCTCCCTGTGCTATAGAACAACTTCCCACTAGTGATCTACTTGAATTCTCTTATTTTCTTGTTTTCCCTAGCTGGCCCATACTAGTCTCACCATCCTGGGTAACAATATTAATATACTTATAAATATTTATTCCTCTTCCTTAAAGGGGTCAGCAAGTACATGTCTCAGGCTTTATTTCAGTTACTAATTGCTATCACTGAGATGTGTATAACCTAAATTCTTTCAGTTGTGAAATGTGTAATGTACTCTAAGCTTCTATGATCTGGGGCTACATTTACCAGCCTGAAAACTCTCCACCATCACTCAAAATAACTTCCCTCTGTTTTTGCCTTCATTTGCAATTCTCCCCCACTCTAAGGCATCAGCAGAAATATAAATTATATACAATTTAAACAATTCCAAGAATAAAGTACAAAGCTCTCCACCCAGGATACACTGCTGCATGGATGGGGCCTTTGCTAGTTACTTCTCCGTGCACATGATGGACTAGTTACACAGGGAGTCAGAAAAGATAGTTGGAGGCTGAAGTCATCTCTTGGACACCACCATTAAGATTTTTTGATAGAGAGGACCTGGATTTGAGTTGCTCAGGCCCAGTTCTTGGATACTGACTCAGGGACACTATGTTCACACATGATCCTAAGTGGTCTCTCATACAGTACCAGGCCAATCTCTGAAAACCTGTGGGTTTCAGGTTTAGAGCCCAGAAACCTCGGGCTAGACTAGACCTGTAATCACTGCAGGGAGAGAGGCCTCCATGTCTGAAAAGACCTGGGTGGTGGGAATGGCAAAAGTTATTGCAATAAAGGCAGCAGCATGAAGGGAAAAGTCATGATGACAAACGCCACCAGCAAAGTGGGTAACTGCCCCTGAAGCACTGGGGCTGGTTAGCTGGTGATTTCTGATGGGTTCTGACAGCAGCAATAACTGCAACAAAACACGACAGCCAGGAGCAGATAAAATAGGGACCACTGCAGCATGGGTAGCCAGGAGTCATCAACCTCCTTTAGTGGTAGGAGGCTGGCATGTTATGGGGAGTAAGGAAACTGGGGTTTGGAGCTGAAAACCACTATGTCAGACTCATTCTCTGAAGTCACCAAGGCTGGTGTGACCTGTAGAAATAAGGACAATTGGCAAATGATATACTTCACTTACAGTTCTTGGGCAGACACAAGCTTTCTGACACCAGGAAGTAGCCAGAAAATCATTCCTGCAGCAGCCAAGAGTTGTATGTATCCATCTCATGATGGTTAAGCAACCACTGAAGGAGAAAAAAAACCAAATCTCTTGAAAGTCATTCAATATCCACACCAACACTGTAGGTTTTGTAATCAGGAAACTCATTGTAAAGATGACTAAAATGGGTCCTGGAAAGATTGAAGTGATTTGCTTAAGCACACAAATAAGGACATAGCTGAGAAATGAACCCATGTCTGACCAACTACAAAGACAGGACTCTTTCCATTTAGACTCCCCTGCCTCCCTGGGTAGCTGAGACACACAATAGAAAGACTCACCACAGACGCCCAGCCCTACTTTCAGTCTACCTCTAACCCCCTGCAGAGGCAAACAGATGTCAAGGAAAATATCCATAGTTCTGAGCTCGCAGAAACTTTCCATTTCTGAAACTGAAATCCAAAAACTGAGAAGTTGCTGACATGGCTGCTGAGTCCTGCCAAGTCCCTTGCTCTGAGGGCAGTTTGGTGTAAAGAATGTTGATAATCACTGTAAATGGAGGAATATGACTCTCAGCCCAGGAAATGAGGCCAGTGCATAAGTAGTTTTGGCAGCAGCATCTACACTGTGGTACGGGGAGGTACATGCTTTTCATATAGAAAATAAAAATAAAAATAAACAGATTGCCTGGAACTCTTCCAGCACCCCCATCTGACCCCCACGCCTTATAACTCAGCATTCTCAGTCCCAAATGTGGTTTTTCCTGTTAAATGCTTGCAGAAACCAGGTGAGGTATTTGTTGCTGTGGTGGATAGTGATTATATCTCAGGGGTACTGGTGGCGTAATGGGGAGTGATGCGATTTTGGTTGCTGCAAGTCCAAAGGCAGAAATGAGGTTCTTTCAGGGGCAAACAGCATCAGCATTCTCACAAGGAAGATGAATGTGCCAAAGAAAGCTAACCTTTCACAGACAGGACAATGTAGTGTGAAATCTCTTTAAGCCCCTCACTGATGTCAAAGAATGAAGGAGAGTTTGGAAAAATCACAAGCATGAGAGGTCAGTTTCACCCTTTCATTGGTTGGTAATTCTTTACGTAACTGACGTGAGGTGGTTTTCTCTTCATTAGCATCAGTGAGGACTCACTTCTCCCTAAAACGTCATTACACTGAAGTTACAGAAATATTCCTAACAAGTGGGGAATCCATTTTTAGGATTTCTTTTTGTATCTTTTCATAGCTGAATCTGTGGAAAAAGAAAATACTTTTCCCTATGGGTACTAAAATTTATTGAGCATGTATTTTGTTCTGTTCTCTATGCTGTGCTTTTAAATGTGTTTTCTCAGTTATTCTTTACAATATACTTACAAAGTATTTTACAGATAACAGCTGATATTTATTGAGCAGCCACTCTTCCTCGTTTGGGGTTGCTTTATGTATATATTAATTAACTTAATCCTCCATAAAGTAATATGATTTTCTCCATTTTATAGACAGAAATAGAAATGAGGGGAGAGCAATTATTAAGATATAATGATAACCGTTACTAAAAATCACTCTATGACAGGCACGGCTCCAAATACTTTTCATGTAAATATTAAATAACTATTTGAAACAAGTACTATTGTTATACCCAGTTTACATACAAAGCATTTGAAGAGGTTAAGTAATTTGCTCCAAATTACACAGCCAGTGAGGATTAGGATTAAAATCCAGTCAGTTGGATTTTAGACACTTTCAATGTCTATCATTTTAACCTCTGAATAATAGTTCCTCACAACTTAGTAAAGTAAGAGTCAGAGGTCAATAACCCATCTAAGTCCACACAGTTATAAGGAATAGATTGAGCCCAGTCTCAGGATTTTGTTCATTTGCTTTTGTTTTTACTTCAAGGTGTTAGTCATTCAGTCGTGTCCAACTCTTCAAGGTCCCATGGACTGTGCCTGCCAGGCTTCTCTGTCTATGGAATTCTCCAGGCAAGAATACTGGAGGGGGTTGACATTCTCTTCTCAGGGGATCTTCCCGACCCAGGGACTGAACCCAGGTCTTCTGCATTGCAGAAGGACTCTTCACTGTCTCAGCCACCAGGGAAGCCCCTTTTACTTCAAAATCTGAGCTTTTCCACTTTATCACCAGGCTGCCTTTCTAAGTATTTCTTTGCCAGTTGAAATTTTACCACAAAGCCTAAGTTACCTATACCACTGAATGGCCAAATATTTGATCCATCCTGAAACAAATTTTAAAATGATTTATTCAGGTGCATAAGCATGAGTTCATAAAGATGGCAAAACAAATGATCTGTTCTTATACATATTTGTATGCTCATATTCATCCCTTTCTAGTCTTGAGATAGATTTAGAAAAACATATGCATTTGTATTTCTATAAAAACATTCTTAAATGGGACTTTTAAACCAAAGTAAGCAACATGGTGTATCACTTATACATTTTGCTCTGGCATGGATCCAAAAGTCATCGTTCATTAGTGGAATTTCACTCTGAAGTATGCAATTCTGAGATACTGACTATTTACAGCTCTTAAAACTCTGATGAGACATTTTTGATATAACTTGTATTTCCTTATCATTTGCTTTTCAGTTCTTTCACATTACTGTGATGTGTTTGCATGCTCAGTTGCTCAGCTGTGTTTGACTCTTTGAGACCCCATGGATTATAGCCCACCAGGACCTTCTGTCCATAGGATTTTCCAGGCAAGAATACTGGAGTGGGTTGCCATTCCATTCTCTGGGGGATCTTCCCAACCCAGGGGTCAAACCTACATCTCCTGCATTGGCACTGAGTCGCCTAGGAAGCCACTGTCTGTGATCAGTTGAAGTCAAATGTAAGGGTAATTTCATACAGAATACATAAGCCATGCCCTCACTCTATCATGAAATAGATATAATGCGTGATAGGGTGAGGGCATGGCTTATGTATTCTTGAATAGTATACAATATATTGGCAAATATATATTAAATTACTGGATCATCATTTGTTACTTGGAATTGGATTTGACTGAATACATTGTAACAGAAAATCCAAAAATAATAGTGGAATAAACAAGATAGGAGGATATATCTTTTTCATGCTAAAAGAAGATTACATAGATAGGTAGTCCAAGAGTAGTGTGATAGGTCATGTCTTTTTCTTCTGTCTTACTATTCTGTCATTTACAATGCATTGCCTCAGTATCTGCAGTAGTTGCCTGAACTCCTGCCATCATATCTGTATTCAGGGAATGGAAACAAAGAACAGAGAACAGATTATCATGGATCCTCCTTCAAAGGTTTCCAGCAGTCAGTATAACAGAGAAAAAATTCCTGCTCTCATAAGCTTGTATTATAGTGGAAGTGTTAGTCACTCAGTCACGTCCAACTCTTTGCAGCCTCATGAACTGCAGCCTGCCAGGCTCCTCTGTCCATGGAATTCTCCAGGCAAGATACTGGAGTGGGTGCCATTTCCTTCTAAAGGGGATCATCCCTACCCAGGAAGTGAACCCAGGTCTCCTGCATTGCAGGCAGATTCTTTACCATCTGATCCACCAGGGAAGCCCAGTTATATTATAGTGGAGAAAGACAGAAAATACACAGTCAAAGTAAGTAAAATATATTTATGTCAGAAGGTGGTAAGTGCAAAGAGAAAAACTATAAAGAAAGAAAGCAGGTTATAGACTATCAGGAGGATCAAATTTTAGGTGGGGCAAACAGAGAAGATCTCACTAAGAAGGAGGTAAGGTAGCAAGTTATCCAATATTTGCACAAGAACATTCTGGGCAGAGGATAGCAAGTGCCAGGGTCTGCTGGCTGCTGTGTTGCAAACATACCAGGCATGAGACAGGAAACACAGAGACAAATTAAACCAGAAGAGAGGTGATGATGTCAGAGGTGATGGGCCAGAGTGGTAGCACTGAAAGTGTTGAAGAGTAGTCAGATTCTAGATAATTTCTGTAGATGGTGCTTGACAAGACTTGCTCTGAGAGACTGGATGTGATTTATGAGTGAAAGGGAGAAATCAGGATGGCTTCAATGTTTTCAGCCAGAGAAACTGTAAGGATAGTAACATTATTTACTGAGATGGTGAAGACTAGATGAAAAAAAAAAAAAAAAGCATTGGGAATAAAATCCCAGAGACTAGGGATTCTAGAAAATTTTTAACTTCTCTGGTGGCGGTTTAGTCACTAAGTCATGTCCGACTCTTGCGACCCCGTGGATTGTAGCCTTGCCAGCCTCCTCTGTCATGGGATTCTCTAGGCAAGAATACTGGAATGGGTTACCATTTCCTTCTCCAGGGGATCTTCCCAACGCGGGCATCAAACCCAGGTCTCCTGCGTTGCAGGCAGTCTTTACCAACTAAGCTAAAAGGGAACTTCACTATTGTATGCTAACTTCTCTAAAGCTTCTTGTCAAGTTTAGTACTTAGATCCATTCACTGTGCCCATACTTTGGGGGCCATGGCATGGCCCTCTCCTGGCCATACTCTTTGTCATAATGTGAAGTTTCCATAGTGTGAGGCTTCCGTGGAACCAAGATGATGCATCACTCGACCTCTTCTTCTAGATCCTTCTCCATGTAAGATTTTGAAATTTGGTGTCAAATGCCCCAAATCCATTCCCATGGTCTATATAGATGTCCATCTTTCTAAGAACAGGCTACATTATTAACACATATACTTTCAGGCCAAGAGCATAGCTGAGGGATGGCTAAATATGGAGTAGGAAGGGTTATGGATTGAGTTTGGGGTGAGGAGCCCACATATATCTGGGCTAGGCCCTTTGCAGAGTGGGACAGAACCAGCGTGGGAAGAGACTGAGGGCAAGCCACAGGGTAGTGGCTTTCTCCACTCTGCCACATTTTGGGGTATAATCTGAAGGGTCAGAGCTCTAAATTTAATGCCAGCCTTACCAGTTACTATAAAAGTACAGTTACTGAGATAAGAAGACAGTATATATTTTAATCGATGACTTGACTTAAATATCTAGCTATATTCAAGTGATCTTCCCTAGTGCTCAATGGTAAAGAATCCACCTGCGAATGCAGGAGACACCAGTTCCATCCCTGGGTCAGGAAGATCCCCTAGAGAAAGAAATAGCAACCCACTCCAGTACTCTTGCTTGGGAAATCCCATCAACAGAGGAGCCTGGTGGGCTACGGTCCTTGGGATCCTAAAAGAGTCAGACCCAGCTTAGCAACTAAACAACAAGCACGTGGGCCTCCATGTATACTCTCACTCGAGGCCCTGAAAATTGTAGACTTTTGCCTACATTGTTGAACATGTTGATATCAGTATCAGACATATTTATTTTCAGAGACGGGACCCTGAGATGCAGAGTCAGGACTGCATCACCGTTCATAATGTCATAACTTCCTTCTTCTCTGATAAGAGACACAGACTTATTTTTTTCAGATGAGACTCTAAAAGGAGTCCTCTCTATATGTATTCCCATAGTCCTTAGCTCAGGGTTGAGAACCTGTGCTAAATGTTGGAAAACTACTGATCCTCCCTATTCTCAGTTTCCACACTTTTAAATGGGAAGATCCTCTGGAGAAGGAAAGGCTACCCATTCCAGTATTCTGTCCTGGAGAATTCCATGGTTTATCCACAGGGTTGCAAAGAGTCAGACCGACTGAGTGACTTTCACTTAACGCTTACTTAGAAGGTTTCTGTGAGGAAAAAAAATAAGTAAAATAATAAAATAAATAAAATGCTAGGCATACTTCCTCACACACAATAAGCACTTTTGTGATTATTGTTCTAGTCTTAGGAAACAGTATCTTACATTTTGATGCACTTTTAAAATTCTAGGAAAATATAAACAAATGCACAAGCAAAGGAAGGATTTATTTAAGTGCCTTTCTAATGCCAACTGAATTCTCTCTCCTTTGAAAACCTGGAAGAAAATTTAGATGGAGTTCAGTAACTCTTGTATTCTGTTTCAGGAGCTAGTGCTGTGCTTACTTTTGGAGTCACATACAGAATTCCCATTAGTGTTGATGGTAATTACCTCTGCAAAACAAAGCCTGATGAGTGGACACCCCGCTGAGGAATTACTTTAATGACTTTGAACTTTAAGAAGGAAACTTAAAAAGCTACACATGATGACGACCTCAAGGCCTGAACTGCTGGCTGCCTCCCTAACTACTATTTTCAATTGGTGGTTCTGAGCAGGGAATTTCTGGGGCCCTGTTGTTCTTTGTGACTAAACACTAGTACATTTCAGAAAAAGTGCCTCAGATTAGGAACGCAACACTTGATGGTTCACACAGTACAGGCTACTTGCCTGCTATCAAATGCCCCAGACATCAACTTACAAGCCAAGCAGGGACTTCCTTGGTGGTCCAGTGGCTAAGACTCCATGTTCCCAATGCAGGGGGCCTGGGTTGATCCCTGATCAGAGAACTTGATCCCATATACCACACGAAGACCTAGTGTGGTCAAATAAATAAAAATAAATTTAAGAAACTCAGTCTATATCATAGTGTAGTAGTGGTGGTAGTTAGTGGTCATGTAGAAACTGTAATACAACACCCACCTTACATTACTATAATGCATTTCTGATCACCGACCTAAACTGGAGTTTCAACTCTTATTAGCATTTTTAGTATGATCTTTGGAGAAGGCAATGGCACCCCACTCTAGTACTCTTGCCTGGCAAATCCCATGGATGGAGGAGCCTCGTGGGCTGCAGTCCGTGGGGTCGCTAAAGTCAGACACGACTGAGCAACATCCCTTTCACTTTTCACTTTCATGCACTGGAGAAGGAAATGGCAACCCACTCCAGTGTTCTTGCCTGGAGAATCCCAGGGATGGGGGAGCCTGGTAGGCTGCCGTCTATGTGGTCACACAGAGTCAGACACGACTGAAGTGACTTAGCAGCAGCAGAATGATCTTGCTTGTTTCTGTTGTGACCTCATTCCCTTACTCACTGTAAAGCTATTTCTATCTTCTCTTTTGCTCAGAGTCTTCATTGAACTAAACTGAGAAACAAACTACACAGGTGTGAAAACAAATTTCTAATTTATGAAGTTAAATTTTGCTATATAAAAACACTTCTTAAAATTTAAAAAATAGAACTACCATTTGATCCATCAGTCCCACTTCTGGGATTATGATACCTCTGGATATATGTTCAAAAGAACTGAAAGAGAGTTCCAAAGATATTTGAACATCTATATTCATAGCTACACCATTCACAATAGTCAAGACATGGAGCAACCCAAAAGTCAATGGATGGATAAATAGATAAAATGTGGCATGTATATACAATGAAATATTATTCAGCCTTAAAAAATAAGGAATCCTGTCATATACTACAACATGGATAAACCTTGAGGACATTCTGCTAAGTGAAATAAGCCAGGCACAAAAGAAAAAATAAAAGAAAAAACCCACAAATTATCAATTATTCCATTCATTGTCGTTGCTCAGTCACTCAGTTATATCCAACTCTTTGAGACCTTATGCACTGTAGTCTAATAGGCTCCTCTGTCTGTGGGATTTTTCAAGCAAAAATACTGAAGTGGGTTGCCATTTCCTCCTCCAGAGGATCTTCCTGACCCAGGGAGCAAACCAGAGTCTCTTGTGAATCCTGCATTGCAGGCTGATTCTTTGCTGCTGAGCCACCAGGGAAGCCCTCTCCACCCATATGTGGTATCTAAAGTAGTCTAATTCATAGAAGCAGGAAGTTGAATGGTGGTTACAAGAGACAGATAGAAAAGAGAAATTGTTTGTTTAATGAGTATAGAATTTCAGATTTGCAAGATGAAAGAGTTCTGGAGATTGTTTCACAACAATATAAATATACCTAATACTGCTGAACTATATGCTTACAAATGGTGAAGATGGTGATTTTTACATATTTTAACACAATAAAAAGATCCAAAAAACAAACATACAAAAAAACACACCTTTTCTCTTTGGTTATAGTTGTTCAACAAATATGCCTATATGCTTACTACATAACATACCATGTTTAGATTTAGTATTTTGGCAGTATTTATTTAGCAAATAACACTAGAGAGTTGGTAATGTATAATAAATGTATTATAATATACAGTAAAATTTAGAAACATAGCAACATATTTCTGGGGCCTATCCCCTAAAAATACTTGAAAGAGGAATGCTCTCTATTTGGGAAAATTCTGTGTCAATTTCTTCCTCTTGCCTTTATGCACACTTTAAACACCCCACTTTAAACAATTTTATTGATTCTGCAAGGCCAACGCATTTACAAGAAGCATCAACAACACAGGAGGAGGAACTTAAAATAGCTTGATAGGCATTGCTTGGCCTAAGATCACTCAAACAAATTCTAGGAAGAAAGACCAATTTGGTGTTTCAAAGTAGTAGTGGTTTAGTCTCTAAGTCATGTCTGATTCTTTGTGACCCCATGGACTGTAGCCCACCAGGTTCCTCTGTCCATAAGATTCTCCAGGCAAGAACACTAGAGTGGGCTGCCATTTTCTTCTCTGGGGTATCTTTCCAACTCAGGAATTGAACCTGTGTATCCTGCTTAGCAGGTGGATTCTTTACCACTGAGTCACCTGGGAAGCTCTCAATTTGGTGTTTATCTATGTACAAAAGCAGATGCATTCCCGAAAAAATTGTTTTAAATGCAAAATTTTGAATGGCAAAGATTTTCTCACTTACGTTTAAAAATTGTAAAATCAATTTTATGGAAAAACATCCTGAGACCTAAATAGTGTTCTAATTACATTTACATGTGCAGTGTTTCAAAACTGCATCTATTCCATTGACAAATTTCTTGGCAAAGGGGAGAGAGTGTGACATATAGAGAGAGTAACATGGAAATTTAATACACCATATGTAAAATAGATAGCATAATGGGAATTTGCTGTATGACTCAGGGAATTCAAACAGGGGCTCTGTGACAATCTAGAAAGGTGGGATAATGAGGAAGATGGAAGGGGAGGTTCAGGAGGGTAGGGACATGCATGTACCTATGACTGATTCTTGTTGATGTATGACAGAAAACCACAAAACTCTGTAAAACAAATATCCTTAAATTAAAAAAATAAAGTGGAAAAAAAGGCACAAACTTAGATGTTCTATTAGCAAATATTTTGCCATGTGACCTGCAAAACCTCTGGCAGAACTAAAGAGTCACCAGTGAAGTCAAAGACACTCAAAATTCCTTAACTCGGAGTTGAAATCAAACTTTTTTTTTTTAACTGTTGTTGCTTTTCTTTTTCCTTTCTTTTTCTCTCCATCCTATGAAGATATCATAAATCAGGGGCTGGCAAATATTTTCTTAATGAGACAGATAGTAAATATTTTAGGCTTTGCAAGACATAGTCTCTGTTGTAACTACTCAATTCTGCCCTTGTAGCAGTAAACTAGACATCAACAATAAGTAAATAAATAGGTATGGTTGTGTTCCAATAAGTCTCACAAAAACAGGTGGGAAGCTATATTTGGCCGGTAAAGCTGCAGTTTGCTGACCCATGTTCTAACCTATAGCCAGAAATTTGGATTTTATTCTAACAGAAGTACATACCTTTGTGTAGTTTTAAAATAGAGAACCAAAATAATCTTACTCAGGGTTTTTAAAATACCACTTTGGTTATTATATAGAGAATGGATGAACAGGAGAAGCAAAAATGGGAACAGGAGGCTGATGCAACAGTCCAGACAATATGTGAAGGTGGCTTGAACTAAAGCAGTGAAAGCAAAGGTGAAATGTAGCTGAATTCAGAGCACAGGCCTTGACTGGAGCTACAATTTTGGAGTCGATAGCATATTGATGGTATTTAAAACCATAGAACTGGGTGAGGTTACCCAGAGAAAGGTGTAGGTTAGAAGTATAGATAGAGAAAATAACCAAAGACTGAACTCTGGGGGGTTCTCACATCTAAATGTGAGGAGGGAAAAAATGAATCCCAGGGGTTCCATAGATGGGTGCACAGACCACTGTGAAAGAAGGAAAGGCAGAGCTCATGATCCATAAACTGGTAGATTAGTAAATCTGGTGGTAGGAGAAATATAGAAATTCTTTTCTGATTGCTTCTATATGCTCAGTGATATTTTAAGTAAAATCATTACTGGTCAGAGAGGTAGAAGCAAGACATTTGAGAGAAAAAAGACAAGATATAAAATGGTCATTGTGAAAAGCAGGAAAGTGCACTTACCAGGGCACTCTTTTACTGTTGACACTAGTAGATTTTTAAAATGTAAATTCTGAAGAAAATCCATGGGCATGGCTATATGATTTTCTCAAAAACCATGCAGTTGATCCAGTACAGGAAATGATGAGGTTGATAGTTGAGTTTAACCAGAATTCGATTTTTCTAGGTAAATATGATAAACAGAGAGAGGAGAAAGAGGGTTAATTCTGTTCTTCACATTTTGTCTCTTAAAACTTCCAGAAATAATATGTTATGAAAAAGTGATTATGGATGAACCCTTGATAACATTTATGTCCTTAAAATTGACCAACAAGACTCATCAGTTAATATCTATTATTTCACACAAGCTAACTTTCAAAATTGGGAAAGGAGTACGACAAAACTGTATATTGTCATCCTGTTTGTTTAACTTATATGCAGATTACATCATTCAAAACACTGGGCTGGATGAATCACAAGCTGGAATCAAGATTGCTGGGAGAAATATCAACAACCTCAGATACGCAGATGATACTGCACTAGTGGCAGAAAGCAAAGAGAAACTCAAGAGCCTCTAAATGAATGTGAAAGATGAAAGTGAAAAACCTGGCTTAAAATTTAACTTTCAAAATATGAAGATCATGGTATCCACCAGTCCCACCGCTTCAAGGGAAATAGATGGGGAAACAACAGAAACAGTGACAGGTTTATTTTCTTAGGTTCCAAAATCACTGCAGACAGTGATTACATCTAGGAAATTAAAAGACACTTGCTTCTTAGAAGAAAAAGGTATGATAAATGTAGACATCATATAAAAAAGTGTAGACATCATATAAAAAAGTAGAGACATCACTTTGCCAACAAGGGTCCCTATGGTCAAAGCTATGGTTTTTCCAGTAGTCATATATGGATGTGAGAGTTGGATCACAATGAAGACTGAATGCCGAAAAGTTGATGCTCTCAAATTGTGGTGCTGGAGAAGACTCTTGTGAGTCCCCTGAACCGCAAGGAATTCAAACCAGTCAATCCTATAGGAAGTCAAACCCGAATATTCATTGGAGGGGGCTGATGCTGAAGCTGAAGCTCTAATACTTAGGCCATGTGATGGGAAGTATCCATGAACTCACTGGAAAAGACTTTGATGCTCAGAAAGATTGAGGGCAGGAGGGGGTGGCGGACAGAGGATGAGATGATTGGATGGCATAACCAAATCAATGGACATGAGTTTAAGTAAACTCTAGGAGATGGTGAAGGACAGGGAGGCCTGGTGTGCTGCAGTCCATGGGGTCACAAAAAGTCAGACACATTTGAGCAACTGAACAGCAAAAACTTTCAGGCATCGCTCTAAAATTATAACTCATTGTTAAATATATTCACGCTGCTACTCTCCCTTGTGTACCCATATAGACAGGATAACAGGAGAAATAACAGGATTGCTAATCAACAGCTAAGATAACTGCCTGTTTCTTTGAGGTAGCTTCCAGGGTGCCCCAAATAATTTTTTATACCACATAGGCTATATATGATACACACATACATATCTATACACATATATTTAACACCTTTACTGTATGATTGACGTACAATAACCTCACATATTTAAAAGGTACAATTTGATAAGTTTTGACACAGGTATATGTAAAGCCAGGATCACAATCAAAATACTGAATATATTCATTGCCTCAGACATTTCCTGGTGCATCATTGTAGTCTCTCAGTTCCATCACTTCCCAAGAAAGCACTGTTCTGCCTTCTGTCATTATAGATTAGTTTTAATTCTCTTAAGTTTTATATAAATGGAATCACATATTAATAATACAAACTTTTTGCCTGACTTTCACAGCATTTTTGAGATTGATTCATGTTGTTGCATGTATCAATAGTTGATTTCTACTGAGAGTAGTATTCTAATACATGGCTGTACCACTATTTCTTTATCCATTCACTTCTCGATGGGCATTTGGACTGATTCTATCTGTGGAAAAATACTTTTATTTCTCTTGGGGAGATATGTATGAATAGAATAATTGGGACACATGGTGAAGTGTATTTTTAACTTGTAAAGGAACTGTCAAATTATCTGTCACAGCAGTTTTACATTCTTACCAGCAGTGTTTAAGAGCTCCAATTGTTCCATATACTTCCACTATGATATAGCCAGCCTTATATTAGAAATTTAAACATGTTGTGATGACATTCCATTGTAGTTTTAATATGCAATTTCATACTGACTAATAATGTTGAATATTTTTCAGTAGATGCCACCTGGATATCTTTTTGGTGAAGTGTCTCTTCAAGTCTTTTGCCCACTTGCTAATTTTGTTTCATTTTTTAAACTGTTGAATGTAGAGAGTTCCTTATATATTCTGAATGCAAGTCCCTTATTAGACAAATCATTTGCAAACATTGTCTTCCATGCTTTGGCTTATTATCTCCAGTCTTTATAAGGTTAAAGATTAAGACCAGATTACTAGTTTGTTCTTTTATATACATAGACTGTGTTTTGGGTGTCATATCTAACAAATCTTTGACTAACTTAAAATCACAAAGTATTTTCTTATGCTTTCTTTTAGAAATTTTATAGTTTTACATTGATCCATTTGAGTTAATTTTTATATATAATGTTATATATGTATCCAAGTTCTTTTACATGCACATACACACAGATAAATATTCAATTGTTCCACTACTATTTGTTGAAAAGACTATTATTTTCCACTCCACCGCTTTGCACCTTTATGAAAAATCAGTTTCCATATAAGTGTGGGCTTGTTTTATTTTTTTCTTTCAAAATTGTTTTGTCTATTCTATGTCTTTTTATTTCCACATGAATTTTGTAATCAATTTGTCAACTCTACAAAAATAAAAAAATCTACTGGAATTTTGATTGGGATTTTTCTGCTATTGATTTCCAATTTAATTCCACTGTTAAGAGAACAGCTTTGTATGAACTAAATTGTTTAAATTTATTAAGATGTGTTTTGTAACTCCAGATACAATGTATCTTTGTAAATATTCTGCATGCACTTGAAAACAATATGCATTCTGCTGTTGTTTGATGGAGTCTTTGATAAACGTTAGTTAAGTTAAAGTTAGTTGTGAAGTCACCCAGTCATATCTGACTCTTTGAGACCCTGTGGACTGTAGCCTGCCAGGCTGCTCCATCTGTGGGTTTTCTAGGCAAGGATACTGGAGTGGGTTGCCATTTCCTTCTCCAAAGTTGGTTGTACTGTTGGTCAAATCTATAAAATTCCTGTAGGTTTTCTATCTGTGCTCTAGACTCTAATTAAGGATTTCCCTGTTTATTTATTCTTGCACTTCTATCAGTTTGCTTCATATATGTCACAGCTCTCTTATTAAGCATATAAATCTAATTGATTATGTCCTCTAGATTAGTGGTCCCCAAGCATTTTGGCACTAGATCTAGTGAAAGAGCGTTTTCCACAGATTGGGTTGTGGGGGGCGAGGGATGGTTCAGGAGGTAATGCCAGTGACAAAGTTGACAGATTTTTAGTGAAACTGAGAAAAAAAGAGATAAGACTGAAACTAACTAAAATAAAAAATAAATGAGGACAACCTTGTAGAAATAAAATGGGTTCTAAGGGATATCAAGGCCCTGGTGAATGAAGCTTCATATCCAACATAACACATGTGGTGTTTAGGCTAAAATGAGAGGTTTTCTGACCTCAGTCCATGTTCTGTTCGTGACACTATGCCACTGTGATATCACTGAGTTCAAAAGTTTCCAGTAGAGACTGAAATATGTTTAATAATTATTTGAGATTTCCTAAGCAGAGGATCTTCCCTTTTAGTCCAAAATAATTTTCAAAATAATATACTCAGTGGCCAACTGTGGCTTTCCACTAGCCTTATTGAGATGGCACCAAAGATGATACAGTGATGAGAACACTCAAAAGTGTTAAGTGTCAGTTGCAGAGCACTGTGAACTATTATCTCCTGCAACAATAGTCGGTGGCCGTGCTTCTGGCTGCTGCTCTCCTGACCAACATCATTTTTCTTCACAGTCAGGTCCTTTGGAGCTGATTAAAAAAAAAAAACAAAAAAAAACCTGAACCATATTTAAGCTGGCCTTAGTAAAGCGAGATTTATAATGAAGAATCAAGAATTCTCAAAACTCTAGGGCAATAAATTTAGTTCATGCTTTATCAAGAACTTTCTGGAAGCCCATGGTTTCTTACCTTCTCCACTTTATACATCTGCCTCCATTCTTCTTTTTTTTTCAAATCAGGCATGTTCTGTCAGCGCTTGCTCATTAATATATAGAATCTAAACATTTCTGCTGCAAAACAGCACCCTCAGTCCCCCAATTCCCTAATCCTTACAGGTAAAGTACTTATTCTAAGAAAATTGTGAGATTATTAAAGAAAGTAAGTTATTGAAATTTCTAAAATAACTGAGTATAGAAATAATGCTCACTGTGAAAGTTCCTTATATAGATGTAAAAGTATAGAATTTCAAAAATTCTTCCACACTTTCTTATATTTACTTCACCTTAATCCCATCGAGGAGACAGCCAGATGTCACTGATTCCATTTACAGCTGGAAAAACAAACTCAGAGACTTTAAGTGATTTACCCAAGCAGCAGAGTCAGATCTTGAATCCAGGTTTCTTGGCTTCTGGTTCATTTGGCTGTTCAGCACTCACATCCATAGCCACTGGCTTATGAAAGGGAAAAACAGTGGGGTGCTGGGGAGGTGATGACAGAGGCCAGAGAATCGGTGAGCTGAGTAGCCACCTGACCATTTAAAACTTGTTTCACAATTCCGGCATTCCACAACCTGATTGTTATTCTTGGACCCAGCTGTACCTTTCTTTTCCCCCCCTGCTCTTCCATGTGAATGCATCCAATTATTTTAATCTGTGTTTTCAAATTTTACTTAACTTTTAACTTCCTGTAGTCTGATTCCTTTTCTGATAGTGAACCAGGAGTGACCTGAAAAAACTGGCAGAAAATAATGTGGATGATGATAACAATGACAATAGCAATTATGGGGGCCAGTCATCTATGGGATTAGAGTTTCTTTTGAAACTGAGGAACAGCATAAAAAAATGTAAAGACAAATGTTAAATATCTGCCACTAGATGAAAGAATTCCTTATTCAGTGATTGATATGAAGTCTGAGGAACTAACTCCATGTGTTAAAACAGAACAGAAAATGTGAGTACAAAGGTATTATGCAAACAAAGAACAGCATTTCCATATGTATAAATTTAACTGGGTCTGGCTGAAGTGAGCTCTGAGGCACCATCTCCAGCACAGACAAGGGAATTTGGGATTCATATCTAAAACATTCTACATGCTTACATCATTGTTTACATAAATGTAAGGTGGTAGTTTTCAGTAGGGTATCCCAGTGAGAATCTGCTAGTGAAGGAAATGGGCATAAATTTTAAATGTTTCAAAGACACATATAAATAAACACAATGTTAATATGTGATGACAATATCAGGCCACATCAATTAAAGCAGATAATATCTCCATGTAAGATTTCTTCCATCTAGAAGTATATGCCATCTGAGAACAATCTGAAAACACTAAGGATTAAATCTTGAAGAAACAAAGGTACCGTCAAAACTTAAAAAAAAACATCAAAAAAAAAAGAAATATCTCTTCATATGGCTCATAGGCCCACCTTAAAAGAAAAATGTCTGCAGCATTTAAATTCCAATGGAAAGCACAACTGATCCTGTTCACTAAGATGTTCATTGATATACTTTTAACTAACCACTATAAATTAGATGTGTGCTTTGTGCTCTTTATAAAATGACCACTGCATTGAATAATATCAATTATTATACTAATAATCAAGAAAGGAAGAAAAAATTAATTCCTCCTATTTGGGAAATGAATATTTTTACAGCAACTGCTGGCCTTCCTTTCATTTAGAACTTTCACTTTAACTCTGCTTAAACTCAATACACATAACTCTCCTCAAACTCAATACACATAACTCTCCTCACTCCTAACCACCATTTCACCAAGTCTCTGTTCCCCTGTACTCATCTCTCCCCAGGCTGATTCACTGGGCCATAAGAGTTATGGGAAACAATGGAAGAAACAACCCAGTCAGCTATGAGGATAAAGGAAAAATGTTAGCCAACAGAAATTCAGCCTTTGAACCCTAAAACCCCAAGGTTTAGAATTAGGGAACATGAAACAATATAAAACTACGGAAGAAAGCAGAGAACTGAACAGGTGAGTAGCAATAAAAGTAAGCATGGCCCTTTCCCTTATTTACCATGAGGATCTCTACTGGGTATGATCAAATCATTTAATCTCTTTGAAGTTAATTTCCTTATTTGCAAAAAGGAAATAGTTAATCCTATCTAATTCAGAGGGCTTTTGAAGGAATCAAATGTAAAAGTTTTTCAGAATTTTTCTCAATAAAGCACTTTCTAAATATAAAAGGACTTAAAACATTTTTACTCCTGTTTATGGTCTCTTTTCTAATCCTCACTCTCCTGTTCTAACTTCTCGTTAACCCTTTTTATCTCTTTTCAGTCTGTATTTAACTTTAAAATGTGAAAGACTTTTATTACAATTGACACATAGTTGAAATACCCCTTTGGCCTAAGGTAATATTTCAGTCCACAAAAGTGGCAAGTTTCTGCACATGCTTACAAGCCCAGTGTCAGATCTCTGTACCTAGGGCAGACTAAGCACATTTCATATATCCAGTTAAGGGTGGATGTAGTCTTAAAGTCCCTTCTCTTCTAGGTTTGGATGGTGCTCAAAACCAACTAAAGAGTCTCTGGTACTATGTAATGTACAGTAAAATCTGGGGGAAAAAGTGAAAATAATTATGGTTTTGTGAGGCCACTTTAAAAATACAAGCATCTTCTCTTTTTTCCTTTTCATTTAAATAACCCAGAAGTAATGAGACTTCCCAGGAATTAACTTGCTCATCTGACCAAATCTGGCTCAACATCCTGACAATGTCTGGTTAAAAGATGTGACCACCGCAAACACAGTTTCTCATCTCCAACACCATGTTTTACTCATTACCTGGCAAAGGTACAAGCCAAAATTCTCGTAAACCTCCTGATTTCCCGTTCATAATTTGGGGAAGTAAACCATGGCCGAGAAACCACATGAAACTCCAACAAATGAATCTAAATAAATGATATCTCTGCAAATGAATCAGTGCTTACCCAAATTCCATGCACTGCAGAGAGACAGGAATGGTCAATAAATACCAGACTCCCAATAACCACAACACACAGATTCAATCTCAGGGACAACTCCATCTCAGCTGTATGTAAAGAGAAAGCTGGTTCCTGGTTGTGGCTGGAAATGTGCAGATTCAACAGCTGCCCTTGAGTGTCTGTGTAAAAACTGCTTCACCAGCCAGGATAAGTTCAGAAATCTGAGTCAGAACAGTAAAATGGATGCCAATTTTAGACAGGAGCAAAGGAGAAAAGATTTTAAGGATGGAGCACTGCTTTGAAAGAATACACATAAAATAAGTTGCGTAACTCTTGCATGTTCACAGTGACACCATTTTCTTGGCCAGGTTTCCCACATTGCCCTTTATTTTCTAAACAATGTCTGTACAGTTCTTATGGTGTTTTAGAGACTGTGCTAGGTGCTAGGGACATAACAAACAACAAAAGTATATTTCCTACCCTCATGGGCCAAATCAAATCCACTACCTATTTTTTCACAGCTTTATTAAAACACAATCATTTGATTATATATTGGCCATAACTGGTTTGCTATGACTGTTACAATGAAAGAATCAAGTAGTTGTGATAGAGAATGTTTGGCCCATACAGTCTAAAATATTTACTACCTGTCCATTACAGAAAAAGAAACAAAACAAAAAACAGTCGCCAACCTCTGATCTAGAGGGATACGTTGACAAGTATATGGGAAGTTATGATACTGGTAATTAGAGCTAAGATGTGGGCTTGCAGTTCCATAGCAGATTCTCAGGATCAATAAAGACTGAAGAAACATTTAAACGGAGACCTCAAAATGAACAAGGAGCAACCAGATATGGGTTGAGAAAAAGTAATCCAAGGACAGGTCACACCTGAAGGCAGGAAGGCAAGAGAGCATGTCTCACTCAGGAAACTGAAATTACAGTAAGTCAACACGGCTAGAACAGGGAGAAGGTGGGGAGTAAGGATGAAAGATGATGGAAAAGAGATCAGAACCCAGATTTCTAAGGTTCCTTTATATTAGTCAAGGAAGTTTTGAAATTATTTTGAAGATTTCAAGCTGTGAGATGAAATAATTGAGCTGTAGGAGTTTCGTGTTTATATAAGATTTACAAGAAGGCATATTTCTGACATAGCCACCAGAAAAACAAAAGCAATGAACTTTGAAATTAAGACTCATCAGAAAAAACTAACAATGAAATTAATCTATCTCTTCAACCCATACCAACCCATGGCTCTTGGAATTAAGTGCCTGTGACAGCGTATTACTAAAATTCCCTGTAACTCTTAAGTCAAAGCTTCAACTTCAGCTTGTACTGATGGTACAACTAGGGCAGACCTGAAGAGACAGTGGTGGTGCTGAAGAGAAATCCAAACTGCCTCATCTGAAAATGAGGCAGCTTGGGTTTGATTTCTGCCTTTGCCATAAAATGCTTATATAATCACCCATGGTTTTCACCCTGTCTCATTGGTTGCTCCATCTTGGTCTTATTTCCTTGTTCTTCCTCTTGTCCTAGACCTCTTAACACTGGAGTCTCTAACACTCAATCTTTAGCCCTGTTCTCCATCTACACTAACTCATTTAGTGAGTGAATCCAGTCTCACTGCTTTAAATATCATTAACAAATAAATGTTTCTCAAATGTTCTCCTGAATTTCAGTCTTGTGTATCCTTTTGCTTATTTGATATGTCCACGTTAGTGTCCAGTGGATATCACAGACTCAAAATATCCCTCACCAAGCTTCCTCTTTTCAAAACTACTCAACCTTCAGTCTTTTCCACTTTATTTGCTAATAACTACATCACTTCCATGATTCAGATCAAAGATGCTGAGATTATTTGTGACCCTTCTGTTTTTCTTATACTCTTTATCCAATCTGTCAGAAAATCTTGTTTGTTCTGACATGAAAATATATACAAATTTTAACCTTTCTCACCACCTCCACAGATGCCGCCACCACCATTATCTGTCACATGTACTAATTAAAACAGCTCCCTAACTGTTCTGATTATATCCTTTTCTCTTCAGGTCTGTTCTCAACACAGGAGTCACAGTAATTGATTTAAAATATAAGTCAGAATGAATCAGTCATCTTCTTATAACTTTGTATTGACTTCCCATCTCACTCAAATGGCTATCCTCTCCCCACTCCTGGTCCCATTTATGTCTCCACTCTTAGCTCTAACTACTCTCTCCCTCACTCACTGCATTGTAGACCATTTTTCAGATACTTTGTTGCTCAGTTGCTCAGTCGTCTGAGCAACTGACTCTTTAGTGAGTCCATGGACTGCAGCATGCCAGGCTTCCCTTCCCAAGATGTCCTTCAGCATCTCCTGGAGCTAGCTCAAACTCATGTCCATTGAGTCAGCCATGCAATCCAACCATCTCATCCTCTGTCATCCCCTTCTCCTCTTGCCTTCAATCGTTCCCAGCATCAGGGTCTTTTCTAATGAGGCGGCTCTTTGCATCAGGTGGCCAAAGTATTGGAGTTTCAAGTTTAGCATCAGTCTTTCCAATCAATATTTAGGATTGATTTCCTTAGGATTGACTAGTATCTATATTTCTCATATATACGAGGGATATACCAGAGATGCTCTCACCTTAGGGTGTATATACTGGCTGTTTATTTTACCTGATATGCTATTATCCCCAGATAATCACACAGCCAATTACTTTGTAGTAGATTGAATAATTGACTTCAACTCTCTGTCCCTCCCTACATCCATATTCTTGCTTCATCATGGATAAACATACTTCCCTGACCCCTCACTTTATGCTTGGCCACTTGACTTCCTTTCCCAATGGTATATGGGCAGAAGTTAACAGTAGGCCTATTTTAGCCTGGTCTTGAAGAAGTTTGCTCCTTGAATTTTCATCACCTTGAAAAGTCTTCCCCCTACCTGACTGTCCTATTTAGGCTATGTCCTAAAGTCCTATGGAAGAGAACAACTCCAGCCAACCTACCAACTACTGAACAAGAATAAATGACTGCTCTATTAAGACAGAGATTAGTAAAATTTTCCTATAAAGGAGCAGACAGTAAATAGTTTAGATTTTCGAGACTATATAGGCTCTGTTGTAACTACTCCACACACTATTGTAGCTTGAAAGCAGTCATAGACAATATGCAAATGAACACAAAACATATCTATTTACATAAACAGGCAGTGTGAACAAACTAAGATCTGAATTGGCTCTGTCTGACTCCAAAGCTCTCGCATCTGTATAATATCATCATAATATAATTTATATCTTTATATCATTTATAATATCATAATATATTGAGAAACCTGTACACAGGTCAGAAAGCAACAGTTAGAACTGGACATGGAACTACAGACTGGCTCCAAATAGGAAAAGGAGTACGTCAAGGCTGTATATTGTCACCTTGCTTATTTAACTTATATGCAGAGTACATCATGAGAAACGTTGGGCTGGAAGAAGCATAAGCTGGAATCAAGACTGCTGGGAGAAATATCAATCACCTCAGATATGCAGATGACACCACCCTTATGGCAGAAAGTGAAAAAGAACTAAAGAGCCTCTTGATGAAACTGAAAGAGAAGAGTGAAAAAGTTGGCTTATAGCTCAACATTCAGAAAACTAAGATCATGGCATCTGGTTCCATCACTTCATGGCAAATAGCAGAAAGTGAAGAAGAACTAAAGAGCCTTGTGATGAAAGTGAAAGAGAAGAGTGAAAAAGTTGGCTTAAAGCTCAACATTCAGAAAACTAAGATCATGGCATCTGGTTCCATCACTTCATGGGAAATAGATGGGGAAACAGTGGAAACAGTGACTGATTTTATTTTGGGGGGCTCCAAAATCACTGCAGATGGTGACTGCAGCTATGAAATTAAAGAAGCTTGTTCCTTGGAAAGAAAGTTATGACCAACCTGGACAGCATATTAAAAAACAGAGACATTACTTTGTCAACAGAGGTCCATCTAGTCAAGGCTATGGTTTTTCCAGTAGTCATGTATGGATGTGAGAGTTGGACTATAAAGAAAGCTGAGCACTAAAGAACTGATGCTTTTGAACTGTGGTGCTGGAGAAGACTCTTAAGAGTCCTTTGAACTGCAAGGAGATCCAACCAGTCCATCCTAAAGGAGATCAGTCCTGGGTGTTCATTGGATGGACTGATGTTGATGCTGAAACTCCAATACTTAGGCTACCTAATATAAAGAGCTGACTCATTTGAAAAGACCTGATGCTAGGAAAGATTGAGGGCAGGAGGAGAAGGAGATGACAGAGGATGAGATGGTTGGATCGCATCACCGACTCAATAGACATGGGTTTGGGTGAACTCCAGGAGTTGGAGATGGGCAGGGAGGCCTGGCATGCTGTGGTTCATTGGGTTGCAAAGAGTCAGACACAACTGAACTGGAAACTGGAATATCATTTAATCTCATTAAGGCCAGGGGTGTAAGGAAAATTTATATTTTAATTTAAAATTAAAAGGAACAATCATCCATAGATATTGTTGATAAAATAAACAACTAGCTGGCCAAACTTTTACTCCATCACTTTTTTTTTTTTAATGACAATTCTAGAAGTGTATCTTCCAACCACTTGCTACTTTATATCTTTGTATATAATTGCTGATTTTTTTCCTTAATTGAATATAGACTTTCTGACCTGTTTTGCATCTATGTTCCTGACTTGGTCTATGCTCACCTTGAAGCTATTAGACCAAGCTTCCTAAAGTTAATCCAACATCCCTAAATTCTAAATGGCATTTGGGCTTTCTTGGCCTGCTACTCCACTTGACTTTGCACTTGAATTACCTCAGTATGTACTAACTCACTGACAGTACTCAAGAGTTATTGCTCTCTAAAGTCCCACAGTCACTTTGGTCCAACCTTAGAACATATACAGTGAGCAGTCAGTCTCTCAATATTTTAATGTGTTCACTTTCACAAGCTAGAATCAGTAACACTATCTGGTAATATTAGTTCCCATCCTTCCCCGTTTGCAGTAAAGTAGAAATTTTAATTTTCTGCTTCCAGAAAACAGAATATTGAAATCACGTTTTGATTCCCTGTAGGATTTCAAGTGAAACCTATAGAGACTTTTTATATTATTCATGCCTAGAGGCTATCAATGCTTTTGAATGGAAGCCTATACTACAAAGTCAGATTAGACCAGTTTTTAGATTCTGATGTCACCCTTAATGTATGAAAAGTTGAAAGTGAAAGTCGCTGAGTCGTGTCTGACTCTTTGTGACCCCATGGACTATACAGTCCATGGAATTCTCTAGGCCAGAATACTGGAGTAGGTAGCCTTTCCCTTCTCCAGGGGATCTTCCAACCTAGGGATCAAACCTGGGTCTCTTGCATTGCAGGTGGATTCTTTACCAGCTGAGCCACAAAAGCTGAGCCACAAAATAATGTAAATGTTTGGATAAGTCATTTAATGTCCCCAGTTTCTTTATCTCTAAAGTATTTTACTGAAACTCACTTCCTAAGGTTTTTCTTGAAGAGTAAATGAGATATTTAATGGATGTCTAGATAAGTGAGTGAGTGTGTGTGTTTGTGTACTTTTCCCTTCCCTGCATTCTCCTCTTTAATTTACTTTCTGGAAAGTTGATAATCACCTCCAAGAGCATTAGTGCAGGGAGCAATACATGTTGGAGGAGAAAATAAAAAGATCCTATAACAATGATTGGCTTTTGCTTTTAAAAGAGCGGTTCAGAGGAAGGAATTCATGAGTACAAGCTATCCTGAAGATGCATGAAAACAAAATGTTTTTATTATAGAATATAAGGATCCCCACCTGCAAGGGAAGAAGAAATGAAGAAAAAGTACCTGGATCTCAAAATCAAATGGGACATGTACCTTACTTCTGGCAGTAACATTGGGCTTTGGTAAGATCCCAAGAAATTATATATGCCTGGCATGTCAGGTTTATGAAAGATTATAATAAGAGAAAAATCTAGGCAGGTAGCTTAGGGTCATATTTTACCACTGCATAGAGTTTACACTTTGTTTAACAGATAATGACAAGTTTTAAGATGAGGCGAGACTCCAAAGGCTGTTTTAGGAAGATTAATCCAAGGGGAGTCAGAACTGAAGGAAAGAGACTCATGGCAGAGAGAGATTAGGAGAGCTAGGAGTTAGGGCTTTACTGTAATAGCCAGAGCCTACAATGATGAAATATCAAACTTGTATTTTTGACCTCCCAATCCCTGGACTTCAAAGGCTGGGTGAAGAAAGCATTTTGGCCAAAATTTCAAGATGCTTTTGGCCTTGCCAGACAGAATTACGGCTACACGTGAGCTAAACCAGAGCTTGAAACACAAAGGTGCCAGAGAGCCCATTTAACCTGGCCTCAGTATCCTAGGCATATTACATGAGGCACCTTTTGTCTTTTCAGCAATTCATTTAAGATAACCTGAGGTCTAAGAAGTATGAAATTGGATGCAACTGAAAAGGGCAGTCTGAGAGAGGACTGAGTAGCTCACTGATTATAATGGCTCCAGAATCAGGCTTCCTGCATTTTTAAAAGCAAAGGGCATGTGTGCTGTTTTCTTTTACACAGCACTCCAGGATTTTTTTACCTATTCGAAAGGTCATTATTGCCATTAAAATACAAACTGTACTTTCATTGGCATTAAACAACATATATCATAAAGCTTCCATAGATGCCAGTTAGGCCTAGTGAAGCTCTTCCACGGCTCCTGCAGCAGTTTTGTCTCATCAGTGAGCAAGTCAGAATCCCTCTGGTCATAATAAAGTATCGACAAGATGCTTACTGACTCTGCTGAAAAATTCAATAACTACTGAATATAGCAATAAATATCACATGACCAGTTATCCAGTAACTGCAGAAATTAATTCTGGCCTAAAGATTTCTTACCTCCTTTTGCCTTAGAATGGAATCTAGAGAGAGGATTAAATCTCAAATCTTTCAAGAGCCTATGTTCCAGGTACTTGGCTAGGCCTTTAGCATGCATTATTTTGTGCAAGTCTTATAACAACTTAATAAGCTAAATATTACTATGTTTATTCCACAAAGGATAAAATAGAGGTTCAGAGAAGTAAGAGCACATGACAAAAATAAAATAACATAAAAATATATCAGTCTGGTATTCTACTCCAAATTTGTTTCTCAGCTTTTAGAAAAGATTGTTTAAGAAAGTATATGACTAATTCCCAAATGAAATATGTGAGAACTACTGATTAGCATTAAAAGGAATAAAGGAAGGAAGGCACTTCCAACATGTAAGTTATGGCTCAGAGGTTAAAGCATCTGCCTCCAACGTGGGAGAACTGGTTTTGATCCCTGGGTTGGGAAGATCCTCTGGAGAAGGAAATGGTAACCCACTCCAGTATTCTTGCCTGGAGAATCCCATGGACGTAGAAGCCTGGTAGGCTACAGTCCACGGGGTCGCAGAGAGTCAGACATGACTTCACTTTCACTTTCATTTTGTAGATGTGGAAATTAGAGAACTGGAGTATTGAACTTCATCTTTGTGACTCCAAAACTCCAGCTGTTTCCCATTGCATAGTATCATATTAATAGAATGCTAGAATAAAAGGTTTTTATTTAATAGATGAGTAAATAGAGGTCAATAGGTTAAGTGATTTGTCCAAAGGCAAACAAGTTGTCCATAACCAAGACTTTTTGTGTCTTCTCCTGAAGTTCTTACCAAGCGCCCAGGTCCATTGTTCTCCTAAATTAGGAAGACTCAACATCTATCCCTGCTGAACGTTCACTAAGGGTTCTGTCATTTTCAGTATTATTTCTTTGCTACTCCAAATGTCTGTCTTTCACTGTATCTTTCCTTTCAACTCCTAGTACACTGATTCCTAACTCTGGATTTTCAATCCTCAGTTTTGCTAAAGCTGCTCCTGTTTCATTCTTCTCCATCTCTGTACATCCTGGTGCCTCCATTCAGCTGATTCCTCATGATAGAAAATGTAAGTCATTCTTAATAACTCATTCATAGTCTCCCAAGTCCTCTTCATGGCCAGTTTATACTACCTTCATTATACATGTCCACTTTATTTTGTCTCCCCTGCCTTCCATTAACCTGGTCCAAATCACCATCATCTCTCACCTATCATTTTGTAGTAACCTGAAGGATATCCCCCACTGAAAAGCCCATCCATCTTCATTTTTGTTCTTTTGCAATCTATTCTCCACACAACCAGAAGTCAGAGGATCTATTAAAAATACTAAGCTTTTGTGGATCTCTTTAAAACCTTTCAGTGGCTTCCAATGCACTTGAGATCAAATTTTAAAATTGTAACAAGGCTGCAGGTGCCTGTGTAATCCACCTGAATCTGCCTAGCATTTCTGCCACTCTCTCCCTCCGTCAGTATACTTCAAACATATTATCTCCCATTCCTCAGATAACGTCAGCTCATCCTTCAGTATTTTACCAGTTTAACTGAAATTTCCAGAGAAGTTTTTTTCCTTTTCTCTCAGTTTAAGCTGGGTGTCCCTTTAATTTTCAATCATAGAACCCTGTGTTTTTCCTTCATTGCACTTACCTCAGTTCCTAAATACCTGCATATTTTTGTGGTTAATAGTTTGTTTTTGTTTATTTCTCTAAACTGTAAAAACCATAAGGGCAAGGAGTGGGTCTGTTTTGTTCTCTGATAAATCTTCTGCCTTATCAAAGAGTCTGCTACATTGTAGAAGCTCATTAATATTTGGTGAAAAGAAAAATGACTAAACAGTCAAGAATAATCCCATTATTTTAAGACTTATATTGGAATTCTGTCAAAATAGAATTTAAATTTATTTATTCTAATTTTTTTTAAATCAAAGCTTTTATACCACAGTTGATAAGTGGAAGGGAATTAATGAAAGTAGAATTAAGAAATCAATTATAGATAGAAATCAAAATGTCATACAGACCCCAAATGTTAAGATAATTAATTTCAACTATCCTTTATTTCCTGAAAAATATTTAATGAATGACCAATTTGTCAATGTATTCCAAACTGTTTCTTTTTAAACAATGAGAAGTAAAAATACCTGGCCTTAATCAATTCCTCCCTGCCCCAAATTTACTCTTCGTTGATTAAAACTGGTCCTGGAAATGATAAAATATCCACAGAGCTAAGTGAAAAAGGATTCCTGGCTTACATGACTAAGGGCAGATGAAGTAATCCACTCAGGAAAAAGGTATATATATACACACAAAACCAGATATGACATCAGACAGGTTTCATATACATAAAACAGAATGTACTGATTCATCAAAATTCATCTGCTTGAGAAAGACATGACAGTAAAGAAATGAGAAGTTCTGGTCAAGCATTTTATTGACTGACAGTCCTCATTATTCAGTTGTATACTAATGGAATATCCCTGACAAAATTGCCTGATACAATTTTTTTTCTGCTAGTTTCCTGTCACTGAACTGCTCATGCTGAGCACCGTAAACAGAATAATCATAAAATTCAGGTAATTCAAGAAAAATCATATATGTATATATACATGTGTATATATTCACACATATACATGTAAACATTTATTTATATGTCAAAGATACTAAAGCAAAAGGAATAGTCCTTACTATCTTGAATTATATACAAATTCTTCATGTACTTTTCCCCTATGAATATAGCCACTATAGCATATATTCTCTCAAATAAATTCTACTTCAAAAATATAACTACTCAATTTTCATGACAATGTTGATACCTTTCTAAGGAATAGACTAGTTCTCAATCAACCCTCCGATCTAACTTCTCTTAAGTCTTTTGTGGAATGAGGCAGAGTAAAAGCATTTAAATAAATAAAATAACCTACTAACTTGATCTTGTTTTATGAATGTTATAAATGGGGTCTCCACTAAAATGCATAAATCATTCTCCCTTGTGAGTCCCAGCTAGGCTTCTGTTTACCAGATGGAAGTAAAAGTGACAGTACATGCAGCATGTGCTCCAAATCCTGCTGTCAAGACTTTCTTAAAGTGCTATGTCTCTAAACATCCCACCGTAGTCCAGATGTGTTGGGCTTGACCTTTAAAACACAAAATAAAATAAAACAGCCACAGGTACAGGCAGGAATCTGTTCCAACTTCTTCATGAATGCTGCTTGAAACTTCTTAATGAAAGTTACAAGGCAATACAGAGCACAGAGCCTAGAGAACATCAGCAGCACCTGCCTGATGCTTGAATATGACAGATATTCTAAGCCTCAGTCACTGTGCTCTGGAAATCTGGTCAAAAGGAACATATCTCCATTAGGTTAAAAGACATCTCCTGGCCAATAGAGGGTAAGATCAAGAAAACGTATACAAATTTCCTTTATACTAATCATTAACAAAGTACTTTCACATACTTTCTGCTATAGCTGGAATGTTTGAGTCTCCTCACAATTCCTATGTTGACAACTTAACCTCAAAGTGATCGCATTAGAAGGTAGGGACTGTGGGAGGCTCTGCCCTCATGAATAGGATTTACGACCTTATAAAAGAGGTCCAAGAGTCCTCTGCTCCCTTCCCCCAACTTGAGAGTACAATGAGAATTCTGTAACCGGAAGAGGGTTCTCACCTGATCATGCTAGCACTCTAGTCTTACATTTCCATTCTCCAGATCTGTGAGAAACCTCTGTTGTTTATAAGCTGCCTAATTTGTAGTATCTTGTTGTAGCACCGTGGCTGGACTAAGACGCCTCCCTTTAATTTTTACTCCAATTCTGTGATACAGGTATTATGGCTCCCATTGTGCAGATAAGGAAAATCACTTGCCCAGTGCCCCCACTGCTGCTAACTGACAGAGTTAATTTTTACATCTAGTTCTTCATACAACAAATTTACAGTTTTCCCTCACCAGCATGTTCTATATACTAAACTTATGCTCCTAAGGGATCCTTGAATTTTGCCTTTGTTCACAGAGATCACATTTCTCAGGCCAGATTAAGTTCAAGCACCTCTATTAAGAAAGACTGTGCAACAAGCATGAGTGTGGGTACTGGACAGCATGGTGCCTGGTTACTAACTGAACTGTCCCATGTAGCATCTCCAGCCCTGAGTCATACTGTTAGAATGGGAATAAATGAGTATGTATTCTTGAATCTTGAATAAATGAATATTGTATCCTGAGTCCCTTTAGGCAGATTAGATTTTGGTTTCATTTTGTTTCATTCTTTTTAACTGTTGGACTCTCACAGCCCTGTTTTCTTTTGGCTCTTTTCTCTATTTGAGTCTAACCTTCTGTTATGAGACAGTTCAATTAAGACAAAATAAAATTAACACATTTCAGCTAATAGTGATCTATATTATTTTATTCTAATGTCCCACTCTTTAGTTCAATCTATCCTTTAGGATTCAGGTGCAATTTCATATCTTTCACAAAACTTTTTCGCTTAACTCTGATCTTTCAAGGATTAAGAAGAAAAAGTACATCTCTACCTGAAGAGTGAAACCTGGGATCAATGGAAAAATACACTGTTGCATAAGAGAAAGGATTCATTCCTCATTAAATCTTCTAACATATCTTGTATTATATCATTATGCTTATACTAAGGAAATTGTCCAAAGCTTAAAAATAAAGCAAAAAGAAGAGCACATGTTCTTTTAAGGGGCCAACACTGTGAAGTTTCATGTTATTTTCATGTTATTTTACGTATTTCTTAATCCAATAAAACTTCAAATAACTTCTGTCTAGGGTAAAATGTAAATCCAAAGATTAGGTGTATGCTATCCAGGACATTAGCCAGTTTTAGATATGACTGGGCAATCTTATTCCAATATTCTTTCTTCAGTGTCTGTAAGTACTCAATGCTTCAAATGCTATTTGAATTGATTTTATTCCTGCTGACTCTCTTATTAATGAGTTAAATCTTTATACATTCATATACATATGTAGGGACTGTGTTTAAATGAAAATTATATTTTTGAACTTCCTGAAAAATTATATGAGTACTTACTATATCAGTTCAGTTGCTCAGTCATGTCCGACTCTCTGCGAACCCATGAACTGCACCATGCCAGGCCTCCCTGTCCATCACCAATTCCTAGAGTTCACCTAAACTCATGTCCATTGAGTTAGTGATGCCATTTAGCCATCTTATCCTCTGTTGTCCCCTTCTCCTCCTGCCCCCAATCTTTCCCAGCATCAGGGTCTTTTCAAATGAGTCAGGTCTTCACATCAGGTGCCCAAAGTACTGGAGTTTCAGCTTTAGTATTAGTCCTTCCAATGAACACCAGGACTGATCTCCTTTAGGATGGACTAGTTGGATCTCTTTGCAGTCCAAGGGACTCTCAAGAGTCTTCTACAACACCACAGTTCAAAAACATCAGTTCTTCGGCCCTCATCTTTCTTTATAGTCCAACTCTCACATCCATACGTGACTACTGGGAAAACCATAGCCTTGACTAGATGGACCTTTGTGGACAAAGTAATGTCTCTGCTTTTTAATATGCTGTCTAAGTTGGTCATAACTTTCCTTCCAAGGAGTAAGCATTTTTAATTTCACGGTTGCAGTCACCATCTGCAGTGATTTTGGAGCCCAGAAAATAAAGTCAGCCACTGTTTCCATTGTTTCCCCACCTATTTGCCATGAAGTGATGGGACTGGATGCTTACTTACTATATACTGTGTGCTTTTTCATGAAGTCTTTCTGAATTCCCAAAACAATCATGTGAAATAGTATTATTATTCCCACTTTGGAAGTGAAAACGTATCGACTCACACAGTTGAAAGGATTGTCCTGAATTTGCACACCTAGAAAATTGTAGAGATAAACTTTAAATTCAAAATTTTGATCTAGAGCCTGAGTCATGGTGATGAAGACTCTCTTGCCAGAGATTTATAACATCTTGGTCTACTCTGCTGCTGCTACTGCTGCTAAGTTGCTTCAGTCGTGTCCAACTCTGTGCGATCCCATAGACGGCAGCCCACCAGGCTCCCCCGTCCCTGGGATTCCCCAATCAAGAACACTGGAGTGGGCTGCCATTTCCTTCTCCAATGTATGAAAGTGAAAAGTGAAAGTGAAGTCGCTCAGTCGTGTCTGACTCTAGGCGACCCCATGGACTGCAGCCCACCAGGCTCTTCTGTCCATGGGATTTTCCAGGCAAGAGTACTGGAGTGGGGTGCCATTGCCTTCTCCAGGTCTACTCTGAGACAGGGCCAAAGAGTAGTGGAAGATGAATGAATATCCAGGAACAAGCTGTTATTTGTTACTATGGTTTCATATAATAGGCTGATTAAATATTACTCATCCAATAAATATTTACTTGTTGAGCTTCTGCTGTGTATCAAGCCCTGTGTTTAATGATTGGGGGAGGGCAAGTAATCAATCAGTGGTAGACAGATTCTATTCTTAAGGAACTTATGGTCATGAATGAAAATCACTTAAAAAATAAAACAGATATATAAAATATTAATTGTAGTCCGAGTTTAGTCATTGGATGAATATTTATTAAATGTCTACTATGTGTTAGGTACTGTGCTGGATACCTGCAATGGATAAGACAATATGGTCTTTCATGGTGTTTATAAAAATACAAATAGTAAGCAAGTAATTTTAAGAGAAGAATGTTTTACATTCTATACTATATGTTTTATAGGATTGCTATATTTCTGAGGATTGCTATTATTTTCTTTCTATGCTTCTGAATTTTCAAAAAGGTAAAAATTTCTGTGAATATTAGTTTTTAATCAGATAGATATAAAGCTTATTTTTTAAATACAAGGTTAAAGGAGAAATGTACCATAAGAAATACATATAAGGAAATATGAACATTCAGAGGAAGGAGGAATTGCTTCCTTTAAAAGTAACTAGGGGTCGCTAGGAGTCGGACACGACTGAGCGACTTCACTTTCACTTTTCACTTTCATGCACTGGAGAAGGAAATGGCAGCCCACTCCAGTGTTCTTGCCTGGAGAACCCCAGGGACTGGGGAGCCTGGTGGGCTGCCGTCTAGGGGTCGCACAGAGTCAGACACGACTGAAGCGACTTAGCAGCAGCAGCAGCATATGACATAGTGGCGCTTGAAATAAGGAATGATAGCAGAACTGTGATATCTAACTGTTTTAGTGTAAGAGACTTGTCAATTCTATGCACTACCAATGCAAACTGGTTTCCTAACTTGGGAGATGATGAAAAGGGGTTAAAGATAAGGGATATCTTTGCCATTCCAATATGTCTTTTCCTCTATCTTTTTACTTAGAAAAAACTCTGAAGTGTTCCAAGATTGAGTAGTTGATCTCAGATCCATTCCTAGCCCTTGCTGCCTTCTAGCTGCTTTCTAGTTTCCCCTGCAGCTAGTACTGGCCATGCGACATAATTTTATCCATTTAGGATGGAACTAAAAGTCTGGGGGAATGGGATAAATTCTAACAAAGTCTCTCTTTTCTGTTAAAAGAAGCAGAGAATACTACTCTTCTCTATGTCTCTTGAAAAGGGATACAGTATCTGGAGCTTGTACACAAGTCTAAAACTGGGAAGCCATCTTAACAGCATGAGAAAGAGGTCAAGAGCATCACAGATATGGCAGAACCTTGAAACCACTATAAGCTATCGCTCATTTCCAGATATCTTATAATGTGGGGAAAATAAATGCTTATTTGCTTAAGTGCCTTTAAATTGCTTCCTGTTACATATAGATAGAAGCATTCTTACAGGATGCAGTGAATTTTCCAGGAAAGATACAAAAAATAATTCTGAGAGGAACGAAGAAATCAACAGGAATATCAAGCTGGTGAGTGAAAAATGTAACATAGAAGAGACTGAGACACTTTGTGTCATGGGGGTTATATAACTGATATCAAACATTGCCTCATGAGAGCAAATCCAAACTTACTGATAAGCCTTCAGAAAACGATACTAGCTAGACCATAATGGAAGACACATGGATACTGGCAAAGGGGGATTCATGCTTATCTACTCAGACTCTCTTCCTTCACCCCAAAGTGATGCTACGATTTCTTGGTTTATCACATTCAGATCTTTGCCATTGATTTTTTGTTTTGGCAGCTCTCTAATACATCAACCCTTCTCTATCCTCCACATATATTTGCATTACAGTTTTTAGTTAATGATTATGACTCTGTAAACGATGGCTACACATTTTCTTTTCTATAGTTAAGTTTCTTTGTAGTCCATCAATATGGACTGGTTACTTTCTAGGCCTGGTACTCCATGTTATACTGAGGCTTCCTTACACAACTCTCCTACGGTTATGGTGGGTACACTAGTCCCTGAGTACTACAGTTTTTTATTACTTGGTTTGTTCCTTGTTTTGTTGTCGGACCTCATAACTTCCTACACAGTTGTGCATTTTCAAAAATTTTATTTATTCTGTTCTCACATTTCATTAATATGTGGCCTTGTACAGAATTACAGAATTTTGAGAAAGATTATAAACCTCAAAAAGTTGTAACATATTGTCTCCATATATCAAAGCCAATGTTGCTAAAGCCAAGACAGAGAAGACAGAAGGCAATCTGGAAACATTAAATCAGTGTCCAAATTCAGTAATTGTTTTTGTTTGTTTTTAATAGTTTTTACCTGACTTTCACAAAGAGCAGGAGTACCTAGAACTGTGCCACTAATAATGAAAGGAAATCTTATCTAAGATGGTGCATTTCTTTCACAGAGCTATGTCATACCGTCCTTTGAGATTTCTGCTAGAAAAGTAGAATCAAATGTCAAATAATGCCTTTTGAATTGCATTCTCTAGTATTATAGATGAAAGACAGTACAGTATCATACCTCTGTGAATGTAAAATAGCATGTACCTGCTTTATGATACACAATAGTAATGGTGCTTTGTCAATGCTGTTTTTAATGACATTATTCTGGACTGTTTTCTTTCCAGATGATGATAGAGAAACTGATTAAAAAACAGTGGCAGATACCACAATAGTAACAGAATTTTACTTTTTCTTGGGTTTTATTTGCTTAAATGGCAGCCCACTCCAGAATTCTTGCCTGGAGAATCCTGTGGATGGAGGAGCCTGATGGGCTGCTGTCCATAGGATCGCACAGAGTAAGACATGACTGAGGCAACTTAGCATGCATGCATGCATTGGAGAAGGAAATGGTAACCCACTCCAGTATTCTTGCCTGGAGAATCCCAGGGATGGAGGAGCCTGGTTGGCTGCCGTCTATGGGGTGGCACAGAGTTGGACACGACTAAAGCGACTTAGCAGCAGTAGCAGCAGCAGACCAATATGGCTGTTAATTTCTACACAATATCACCTCAACATAGTACCAACTGGGATACTTTTTCCAAAGTTGAGAGCCGAGCTAAAGTTTTCAAAATTCAAATTATACATATATATGCAAACATATTTATGTTTGTAAAAGATCAGTAGCAGTATGTTATTCATCAGTAGCAGCAATAGATTTTTGAGGCTGTATAGTTAGTCATCTGAACAAAAAATCAAGCACACTCCATTAAAGAAAAAAAGGTGAAAATGCCACATAAAAGACCTGCAAAATATATATTCTTTTCAAACACTTGAGAAAATTGATTGTTTAATGGGATATAAGCCACATCATAGCACATTTCAAAGGAACAGAACCATATAGACAACATTATTTGCAATTAGGCTAAAAATCAGCTTTTTAAATTATAAAAACTGTTTGGAAATGAAGATATAGATGTTTAAATAATTCATTATTAAAAGAAAGAATTATAAATATGTTTTGAATTAAGCAGTAACAAAAGTACGAGGTGTATGAGATACAGCTAAAATTTCACTTAGGAAATTTATAGCCTTAAATACACATATTAAATGTGTATATTTAATTATTAATTATTTAAATATTAAATAAGATGAAGTACTAAAAACTCATGTATGTGTGCTCAAGGCATTAACATCAAGAATATAAAAAGACTCTTTGTATCTGACTCTTTGTGACCCCATGGACTGTAGCCCACCAAGTTCCTCTGCCAATGAGATTCTCCAGGCAAGAATATTGGAGTGGATTGCCATATCCTATTCAGGGGTCTTCCCAACCCAGGAATCAAACCTACATCTTTTGCATCTCCTGTGTAGGCAGCTGGATTCTTTACCAGTGCGCCTCCTGGGAATCTGTACTTTAGGGTCACTATACTTTGTTTAATTTGACTCTCCAATGATAGTCACTGAATATATCAAAAATATATATTATCTATTTTGTTAGAATATCTATTATCTAATATCTGTTCTGTTAGAATATATATATATTCTCTTTCAGAGAGCATTTGGACTTTTCAGTTTTCATTATAAAGTTGCTACAGACTTTATTATACATTTCTCTGCACTAAAATTTAAGAGTTTTCTTGGGTAAATATTTAAGGATAGACTTGTTAAAGAGTTGGGTTTGTGAACAACCGAAGTTGTTATATTCTTTATATTGCAGCAATGATTAAGAGATAAAGTCTACATTCCCTTCAACATTTGGGTTGTTGGACTTTTTAATATTTGCAAGTGAATGTGACATGTGAATATGAAATGACACTTCACTGTGGTTTGAATTGTATTTCCCTACCACAACTGAGGATTTATATCTCTGCATGTGTGTATCAGCCATATTTGTTCCTGTTCACAGGTTTTGCTAATTTTTCTATTGTTTATCCTTTTCTTATAGTTTTTTATATTCTTGTAAGTTCTTTTATCTTCTTGATATTAATGCCTTGAAAGTTATAGTTGCTATAAATATCATATCTCAATTTGAAACATAATTTTTATACTACTGTAAAGTATATATAACCTAAAACCCTCATAAGTCAACAAAGAGTCCAAAATGCAGTACTTGGGTACAATCTCAAAAATGACAGAATGATCTCAGTTTATTTTCAAGGCAAATCATTCCACATCACAGTAATCCAAGTCCATGCCGCAACCACTAATGCCAAAGAAGCTGAACAGTTCATTATGATATGTAAAACAGACAGCAGTGGGAATTTGCTGTATGACACAGACAGCTCAAATCCAGTGCTCTATGACAGCCTAGAGAGGTGAGATGCTATGGGAAGTGGAAAGGCGGTGGTGAGATGCTATGGGAAGTGGAAAGGCGGTTCAAGAGGAAGGGGACATGTGTACACTTACAGCTGATTTATGGTGATGCATGGCAGAAACCAACACAATATTGTAAAACAATTATCCTTCAATTAAAAATAAATTAATTTTGAAAAATAAATAAATAAATAATCATAGACTTTACATAATAAAAATATTGTTAAAAAAAAGACCTACAAGACTTTCTAAAATTAACACCAAAAAAAAAAGAAAAAAGACTTCATTTTCATCACAGGGGACTCGTATGCAAAAGTACGAAATTGAGATACACAGAAAAACAAATAAGTTTGCCTTGGAGTACAAAATGAAGCAGGGCAAAGGCTAACAGAGTTTTGCCAAGAAAACGCACTGGTCCTAGCTAACACCTTTTTCCAACAACACAAAAGATGACTACGCATGGACATTACCAGACATCAATACCAAAATCAGATTGATTATATTCTTTGCAACCAAAGATGGAGAAGTGGTATACAGTCAGTGAAAACAAGACCCAGAACTGACTGTGGCTCAGGTCATGAGCTCCTTATTGCAAAATTCAGGCTTAAATTGAAGAAAGTAGGGAAAACTGTTAGACCGTTCATATATGACCTAAATCGAATCCCTTATGATTGTACAGTGGAGGTGATGAATAAATTCAAGGGATTAGATCTGATTGACAGAGTGCCTGAGTAACTATGGATAAATTGTACAGGAACTGGGGAACAAAAAAAAAATTTTAATCCATTTTAAAATGTACAATTAAGTGGCATTAAGTAAATTTACATTGTTGCGCACCACTACTATTCATCTCTAAAACTTTTTATTATCCCAAACTGAAATTATGTCCCATTAAACAGTAACTCCCCATTCCCTCCTCTCCTGTACTTCCTAACCACTATTCTCCTTTTGTCTCTATGAATTTCCTAATTCTAGATAACTCACGTAAGTGGAATCATATATTTTTCGTTGTATGCCTGCCTTATTTCATGTATCATAATGTTTTCAAGGTTCATTCATGTTGGACAGTAATATTCCACTGAATACATACCACATTTATCCATTCATCAGTGGATGGTAATGTATTTCAATCTTTTGTTTATTTTGAGTAATGCTGCTATGAACATTGGTATACAATTATCTGTTCAAGTCCCTACTTTCTATAATACATATTTTTACTTTAAAGTTTCTTTGATGAAGAGAGATATTACTTTTCCATAGTCTTACTGAAAATCATTCCTACACCAAGATCAAGGAGGTGTTCACCTATGTTTTATTTACACAGTAATGTGCAGTAATACAATACTGGTAAGTCCAAGAATACTATATAGAGTACAGTATTTTTCTTATAATGTTAAAAGCAATTCAAATGTTCTTTTAAAAGAATACATAAATGATGAAACAATATTTTTAAATATTAAAGAAATGATTTAAAACAAGATTCAGGAGAGTGATAGTAACCCATCCACTGGGTTAGCGTAGGAGGATACAGAAATAAATATGTTAAAAGGATTGGAAAAGAAGAAACAGAACTGTCATTATGCACAGATGGCATGACCTTGTATGTAAGATAACTAGGAATCTTAAAATGTTATAATTGATTATAGTTTTCAAAGTTAGTGGATACAAAATCTATAAACAAAATCCAATTGGATTTCTATGTAGTAGCCAAAAGTTAGAAAAGTATATTTTAACATATATATCTCTTAAAACAGGACAAAAATACAGCATACATAGGAAAACATGAAATACAGTTATAGAAAAATTACGAACTTCACTGGAAGACAAAGAGAATCTAAAGAGATGTAAAGAAACACTGATCATAGACAGGGAAAATTATTTTAAAGATGTCAGTTCTCTCTCAGTTGATCGATAGACTGAAACCAATCTCAGTCAAAATCCTAAATAGATTGGTATGTATGTGCATACCCGCATGTACAAACACACATGTGCAGGACTAGAATAGCATATCTAATACTGTATGGAAATCACAGGGCCAAGAACAGCAAAGATCTACCAGATAAGAAAATGTCTTATAAAGCTGTAGTAATTAAGACTGTATGGGATTACTGCTAAGGAGTTAATTATATGTTAAGAAATGACAGCAAAACACACAAACTATTCAAATTGAAAGGGATTTATGCTACAGGACTCAGTCCCTGCACTTTTTACATTTAATCTTCTTAATAAACAAAATGAAATAATGAAAGACTTAAGTTTTAAAATTATCTTCCAATTATTTTTCTTTAAATTTGCATATAATATACATTTTATAAAACACATTTTTATAGGCAAATCATGTTTAATCTTTATAACAAACTTATGAAATGAAGAGAAAATGTAATTTGGGGTGGAATAAGTTGGAACCTATTATTGCCTAAAGCCAACAGGATGTAGTGGCCTGTATCAGGTTTAAAAAATGAATTATGCAAATGCAAATGGAAGGAATCTAGTTTAATGGTAATTTTTAAATGGAGCTGAAAAGGAGTCTTAATATGCAAAGAGATAATGCTAAATAGAATTAATGAAAGTCTTTTAATCTGTTTAGTAGTAGCAAAATATGCATTTCAAGGGAAGTGATGGCAAAGCCGTATGTTGCATTGGTCAGATAATACTAGGAATGCTGTGTTCAGTTCTAGGTACCATATTTTAAAGCACACTGATAAACTAGAGAACATCTGCTGAAGAAAGACCAAGATGATTAGAAAATTAAACTGTCAGAAGAGAAATTGTTGAGATTAGCCTGGAACATGAATGCTCTCATCAAATATTTTAAAAGGTATCATGTCAAAAAGAGATTGTATAATTTAACTTTGACTCAGAGAAGAGATATATGGTCAACAGATGAAAATTACAGTAATGCATTTTTCAACTCTAAGTAAAGGGAGAACTTTTCTACTAATTCACTGTTCAACTTAACCTCAAGGTTTGGTATTGTGCAGATTAAATAACCTCCTGCTGCTGCTGCTAAGTCGCTTCAGTCATTTCCTACTCTGTGCGATCCCAAAAACCCCACCAGGCTCCACGGTTCCTGGGGTTCTCCAGGCAAGAACACTGGAGTGGGTTGCCATTTCCTTCTCCAATGCATGAAGGTGAAAAGTGAAAGTTAAGTCACTCAGCTGTGTCCGACTCTCAGCGACCCTATGGACTGCAGCCTACCAAGCTCCTCAGTCCATGGGATTTTCCAGACAAGAGTACTGTAGTGGACTGCCATTGCCTTCTCCATTAAATAACCAGATAAGTGCCTAATTTTTTCATTCTTATTTACTGAGGCATAATCTGCACAGAGTAAAGTACATTGATCTTAGATGTACAGCTCAATGAATTTTTTATGATTTATCCAAATCAAGATAGAGTACATTTTCAGAACCCCAGAGATGAAGGCTGTACTCATGGAGTTTCACAATCTCGAAGAGAAAACAGCATTAGAGGTACAATACCACACAATAAGACTTTGTCACAATACAGTGTAACAAAGAAAGGTTCGAAGTTTCTCTGAGAACACATAACATGGAATTTAACCTGATCTGGAAGAAACACAAGCTGGAATCAAGATTGCCAGGAGAAATATCAATAACCTCAGATATGCAGATGACACCACCCTTATGGCAGATAGTGAAGAGGAACTAAAAGCCTCTTGATGAAAGTGAAAGAGGAGAGTGAAAAAGTTGGCTTAAAGCTCAACATTCAGAAAATGAAGATCATGGCATCTGGTCCCATCACTTCATGGCAAATAGATGGGGAAACAGTCAAAACAGTGTCAGACTTTATTTTGGGGGCTCCAAAATCACTGCAGATGGTGACTGCAGCCATGAAATTAAAAGACGCTTACTCCTTGGAAGAAAAGTTATGACCAACCTAGATAGCATATTCAAAAGCAGAGACATTACTTTGCCAACAAAGGTCCATCTAGTCAAGGCTATGGTTTTTCCAGTAGTCATGTATGGATGTGAGAGTTGGACTGTGAAGAAGGCTGAGTGCCGAAGAATTGATGCTTTTGAACTGTGGTGTTGGAGAAGACTCTTGAGAGTCCCTTGGACTGCAAGGAGATCCAACCAGTCCATTCTGAAGGAGATCAGCCCTGGGATTTCTTTGGGAGGAATGATGCTAAAGCTGAAACTCCAGTACTTTGGCCACCTCATGTGAAGAGTTGACTCACTGGAAAAGACTTTGATGCTGGGAGGGACTGCAGGAGGAGAAGGGGACGACCGAGGATGAGATGGCTGGATGGCATCACTGACTTGATGGACGTGAGTCTGAGTGAACTCTGGGAGTTAGTGATGGACAGGGAGGCCTGGTGTGCTGCGATTCATGGGGTTGCAAAGAGTTGGACACGACTGAGCAACTGAACTGAACTGAACTGAGGGATAACCTCAAGTATCCCCAAAATGAGACATTTACACAAATACTTGAGAGATGAGAGAAGCTAACCTGGCAAAGGATGAGTCTGTTTTGGAGTTTTTTTGCAAGATGGGCACAGTATGTACCCAAAGAGCAAGAGAGAGCATGGAATGTTCAAGAAACAGAAACAACTAGGAAGAGAAAGACAGAAAAAAAATTCAGATAAATAAGCACCAGGCAGTTGCATTATTCTCTCTTAGCTGATTTTAAATAGCTTCTATTATCTTCACATAATATTGATGAGAAATAAATTAATTGACCCTAACAAATAAACAAAAGAATATGATAATTTTTCTTCTCATGTCTGAGTTTCCCAGAACTTTCCGTTAGACCAAAGGTCCCTTTTCTAACTGTCCTCTCAACTCTTGTCTTTGTTTTATTTCCTACATCTCCTGATATCTGGTCTTTCTAACAGCTTACTACATAAATATTTCTCTTGGGATTCTGTAGTCTTTAAACCAAAAGAGTTGCCTTTTACTTACCCAAGGATGAGACAGAAAAAGCAGTTTTACCAAAGTGTTATTCATTATCTATAAAATTAAAAATGCACACATTAATTAAAAATATTAATAGTTACTATAAGTTAAAACTTTTGGGCAGTCCTTTCAATTACATCTACACTTTTTTGTGGCATGCCCTGATTACAACTTTCTGTAAATTATAATAATAACTAAAACATTCATTGAAAGCTTACTCTGACAAAGAACTGTTCTAGGATCTTAACATGTATTTATGTCATTCTTACAACAGTCCACAAGGTAGATACCATCACTATCTTGTGCACACATGCTCAGTTGCTCAGTCATGTCTGAGTCTTTGCAATCCTATGGACTCTAGCCCTCCTAGCTCCTTTGTCCATGGAATTCTCCAGGCGAGAATACTGGAATGGGTTGACATTCCCTCCTCTAGGGAATCTTTCCAATCTGGTGATCAAACCCAGGTTTCTTGTATTGTAGGCAGATGCTGTACCACTGCACCACTTGGAAAGCCTTATCTTCCAGATGAGGGAATTGCTCAGTGTAGCCGAACTAGTAAGAAACAGAGTCTAAACCAGCATCTGCTTCAGATCCTCCAGTTCTAAGAGAGTACTTATTAATGACAATAATGAAATAATTCTAACATAGAAAATACCTGCTTTGCAGAATTTCATACGTATATCATCGAGGCCATTCACAGAGAGAGTACTTGCAGAGTGTTATATATATTCGTCTTGGATAAATAAGCCCCATTGCGTAACTAAGCTCCGTAAGAATTTCTGAAAAGGACAATGGCCAACAGAATTATCATAAAGAACTTTGTAAATTATAAAGTACTGGGGAAAATATATACGATACTATTGACATGTGAATCAAAACCTCTACAAGGTATTCTTATTTCTGGAGATTATGTTTTAGCTTGTAGGGTGAATTTTTATGATAAGACTGTCAGGTGATCCAGGTAATAGATATAGGAGTCAGTCTAGAGACTGAGATGACCTTTCTGTATCCTTTAAACAAACATTAAAACCAAGTGTCTCTTCTTTCCTCTAACTCCATATGGTACTTAGTTACATAATTTAATGTATGTATCTATGAACATTCATCCCCACAAGCCTGTTAACAAATACAGAGTGTGAAATGTTGAGGAGGGCAGGTGGGTTCAAGGGGCTATACCATTAGTGACTGCTTTGGTTTTACAGTCCTAGTTGGTCCTCTGAACAATAAATAGCTCTGCATGCATGTTCAATCACTTCAGTTGTGTCCGACTCTTTGTGACCCTATGGACTGTAGCCCACCAGGCTGCTCTGTCTGTGGAATTTTCCAGGCAAGAATACTGGAGTGAGTTGCCATTTCCTCCTTCAGGGGATCTTCCCAACCAAAAGATCAAACCCTCATCTCCCAAGTCTCCTGCACTGCAGGCAGATTCCTTACTGCTGAGCCAGTGGGGAACCCCAAATAGTTTTGTGTGTATATCCTAATGAACTCAAGCCTCAAGAGGTCCCACAGACATTTCAGCAAGATGCTTTCATTTGGTACAAACCCGATTACTGTTGGAAGGCTGTTTTATTTTTTGAATGGCTGGGACACATACTACATTTTAAGACTATAATTAATTAATTAATGATTGTTTTCTTAAGCATCAGTCATTGAATTTGGACATATGCCACCTTTGGATTTGTTTATATAACTTTGTATTTGAGAATATTAATAGTAGGATATAATCTACAGTCTTCATTCCCACAAATTGCAGTAAATTATAGTTCACCAAACTGCTGTACTAAGAGGAAAATAGACATGGTTGTAGATTTCATAGAGTAAACAAAATATTCCAAAAATAATTAAAATTGTTACCTTAAAATAGCCAGTTGTTTCTCAAAAGTGATCAATATTAAGCAGACACTTGCATCTCAAGTTATATTTCATTGACTTTATAGTTATCAATCTTATTTTCCCCCACAATTTATTTTAGAAAAGATGGTCTTTTTATTAGTTTTTCTGGGGAAAAAGCAATGTACAAAGAAGAATACAAAAACACATATGAATGTGTAAATTTCATTTGTAGAAAGTTATATGTCACTTCTGTTTTATGATTTATTAACTAACAATACAATTTATTTACTATAGAGGATTTGATGTGTTTTAAAACCATAGGAAATAAAATCAGTGTTTTTACTTGTTTGTTTTGTTTTGCTTTTGAAGTAATGATCTCTTGAATAAACTAAGGTTATTAGGAAACATCCTTTTAAGTTTCCACTGTTCTATGCTAACAAGTTTAAATTATTCTATGCATATACAAAGCACATGTAAATGCTCATATAATATACAAGTTTCTTACATACTAAGTTTATATTGAAAAAGACAAAGAACACATTCACTTCTCAATATAAAATTAAAAAAACAAAAACTTTAAAATCTGTATTTAACCCTGATTAAGATGACTGATAAGATCTTCCTGGAAGCTAACAATGACACAAACATGGAAATTAAGAACTGCTCTCTAAAATAAAATTGCAATCAAAATGTTTATCAATAAAAGTGTACAGATCTCTGTTTCAAAAGTTTGCAGAGTTAACTAGAAGCAATTCAAATTTGATTCCAAACCATTTTGTACCATTATACAACCAAAAAAGTTCACCAAAAGCTGATGAAATCTATAGTGTATTAGATTGTTTTATGTAAGCTCAACTTGGTGAATAGGGGAAGTCACAAGGGGTTGACTTTTAAGGCTAATTTTGATTTTTAATGCTTACAATAAATTAAGTCAACCACTTTCCAAGTTCTGGACTGCCACACATGAACTAAACTGCTCTGTGGGGATAAAACACTTTAGAAGCTTATAATTCCTACAGAGTGTTTTGATTATTTTATACAAACTAAACTCAAACAGCAAAAAATTTCACAAGGGAAACAGTTGTGTGGTTTAAGGCCACATAATCTGTTTTCAACCCTTGTCTTTGCCTCGAGTTAAAGGCATATTCATTAACTTGAAACAATAAACTCAAACGAACATTTCTGGAAAGAATTCAAATCAGGACTTTGGCAAGATCAATGCAAAATATTACATACAGGCTCAATATGATTTTATACAGATGTATAGGACATATAGGTGATGTAGGCAATGCCAAAGTTTTAAATGAGCAGCAGATATAGTGCACATCATTGGTTTATATATGTGCATTACACCTTCTTCCCCATAGACACAGTTTTCCAGCTTTCACTGTGTTCTAGCTTTTCTTCCTTTAAAAAACAAACAAACTGGAGTATAGTTGCTTCATACTGCTGGGTCAGTATCTGCTGTACAACAAAGTCAATCAGCCCTATTCATACAAATATACCTCTTTTGGAGATTTCTTTCCCATTTAGGTCACCACAGAGCACCGAGTAGAGTCCCCTGTGCTAAACAGTAGGTTCTCATTAGTTATCTATTTTGTATACAGTAGTGTATATATGTCAATCCCAATCTCCCAATTCATCCCACTGCCCACTTTCCTCTTTAGTATCCATACATTTGCTCTCTACATCTGTGTCTCTATTTCTGCTTTGCAAGTAAGATTATCTATACTATTTTTCTAGATTCCAAGCATACAAATTAATATAAGATAAACTTGTTCTCTTTATGACTTACTTCATGCTGTATGACAGTCTCTATGTCCATCCACATGTCCACAAATGACACAATGTCATCCCTTTTTATAGCTGAGTAATATTCCACTGTATACCATATCTTATTTATTCATTCCTCTATCGATGGGCAAATTGTTTAGTCTCCATATGCTTGTGTTTTTTTACAGTCTTTTTTTTCCTGTAATTGGTTTCTAATCTCAGCATTGTGGTTGGAAAAATGCTTCATACAATTTCAGTTTCCTTAAATTTACCAAGGCTTGATTTGTGACCCAAGATGTGATATATACTGGAGAATGCTCCATGTGCACTTGAGAAGAAAGCATATTCTGCTGCTGCCAGATGACATGTCCTATAAATAACCACTAAGTCTATCTGGCCTAATGTATCATTTAAGGCTTGGATTACTTATTAATTTTCTGTTTGGATGGTCTATCTATTGGTGTAGGTGGAGTGTTAATGCCCCTCACTATTATTGTGCTACTGTTGATTTCCCCTTTAACGGCTATAAGCATTTGCCTTATGTATTGGGGAGTTTCTATACTGGTTGCATAAATATTTACAATTGTTATATCTTCTTCTTGGATTGATCCCTTGATCACTATGTAGTGTTGTTCTTCCTTGTCTCTTATATTAGGCTTTATTTTAAAGTCTATTTTGTCTGATATGAGTACTGTTACTCTGACTTTCTTTTGATTTCCATTTACATGGGATATCTTTTCCATCCCGTCACTTTCAGTCTGTATGTGTCCCTGGGCCTGAAGTGGGTCTCTTGTAGATAATATATATATATAAGTCTTGTTTTTGTATCCATTCAGCCAATCTGTACCTTTTGATTGGAGCATTTAATCTATTTACACTGAAAGTAATTATTGATATGTATGTTTCTATTACCATTTTCTTAATTGTTCTGGCTTTTTTTTCTTATAACTTCTCTTGTGTTTCTTGCCTAGAGAAGTTCCATTAGCATTTGTTGTAAAGCTGGTTTGGTAGTGCTGAATTCTCTTTGCCTTTGCTTGTCTATAAAGCTTTTGACTTCTCCATCAAATCTGAATGAGATCCTTGGTGGGTAGAGTAACCTCATTTGTTAGGTTTCCCTTTTCATTACTTTAAATATATTCTTAAATATATTCTACCACTCCTCTTGGGCTGTACAGTCTGTTAAAAATTAGCTGATAACATGACAGGGGTTCTCTGGTATGTTATTTGTCACTTTTCCCTAGCTGCTTTTAATATTTTTTTCTTTGTATTTAATTTTTGTTGGTTTAATTAATTTAAATTTAGTTTAATGATTTTGCTAATTTGCATGTCACCATGTTTCTTCTTGGGTTTGTCCTGTATGAGGCTTTCTGTGCCTCCCAGACTTCTGTAGCTACTTCTTTTCCATGTTGGGAAAATTTTTTATTATAATCTCTTCAATATTTCCCCAGACCCTTTAACTTTCTCTTCTTTTGGGATCCCTATAATTCAAATATTGGGGTGTTTAATGTTGTCCCAGAGATCTCTGAGACTGCTCTCATTTATTTTCATTCTTTTTTTCTTTATTCTGCTCTGTGGCTGTTATTTCCACCATTCTATCTTCCATCTAACTTTTCTGTTCTTCTTCTTCAATTATTCTGCTATTTATTCCTTCTAATGTATTTTTCATTTCAGTTATTGTGTTGTTTATCACTGGTTGTTTGTTCCTTATTTCTTCTAGGTCCTTGTTAAACATTTCTTGTATCATTTCAATCTGTGCCTCCATTTTATTTTTGAGATGTTGGATCATCTCTACTATCACCACTCTGAATTCTTTTTCAGGTAGATTGCCTATTTCCTCTTCATATATCTGGTCTTATTGTTTTTTTGCCTTACTCCTTAATCTGCAACATATTTCTCTGTCATCTCATTTTGTCTAATTTACTGTCTTTGTGGTCTGCTTTCCACAGGCTTCAGGATCACAGTTCCTCTTGCTTGTGTGGTCTTTCCCTTTGTGAGTAAGGTGGGTCTAGGGACTTGTGTAGGCTTCTTGGTGTGGGGGACTGGCGCCTGTGTTATGGTGGGTGGAGCTGGGACTCTTCCCTCTGCTGGACAGGGCCACCTCCAGGTTGTGTGTTTTGGAGTGTTGGTGAGTTTAGTATGACTTTAGGCAGTCTGTCCACTGGCAGGTGGGGCTGTGTTCCTGTCTTGCTAGTTGTTCAGTGTGAGGTGTATGAGACTTTCTGTGCCTCCCAGACTTCTGTAGCTACTTCCTTTCCATGTTGGGAAAATTTTTTTATAATCTCTTCAAATATTTAATGTTGTCCCATTTAATGCTGGAGTACCATTCCACAGGCAGTTAGGTGAAGCCAGATCTTGGTGTTGAGACAGACATCTCTGGGGGAGTGTACAGCAATTAATATTCCCTGGACCCAGGAATTCTCTGGTGGTCCAGCATCCTGAGCTTGATGTTCTCACTCCTGAGGTCCAGGCCCAGCCCCTAGCCAGGTAAGCCAGAGCCTGCAAGTTGTGCTGCAGGGTCAGAGCAAAAAGAAAAAGAAAAGAAAAGAAAACAAAACAAAACAAAGAAAACAGGACAAATAGCAAAAACAAAAACAAACAACACAAAAAGAAGAAAAAAGAAAACAAGCCAACAAACTAATCCCAAGACAATTAAATGATGAAAACAAAAGCAAACCAACAGAAACAAACAAACAAACAAACAAAAAAAAAAGACAAAGTAGGAAAAAAAAAAGAGAAAAAGAACTTAAAAATAAAAACAATCAATCAAAACTGAACTAACAAAAACAAAAAAATTATAAAACAAGAATGGAAAGCAAACTAAAAAAGCAAAGCTAGAACAGACAGAAACAAACAAACAAAAAATCACAGAGCAAAAACAAACCAAAAAAATCCCACAAAGCAAAACCAAAGAAAAACAGAAAAATTTTTAAATATTTTAAAAGTAATAAATAATAAAACAATCACAACAACTGAATGAAATAGATAAAAAGAAGAAGAAGAAGAAGAATATTTTCCTGGAGCCTCTGCTATCAATGTCCTTGTCCCCACAGTGAGCCACAGCCAACCTCCACCTCTCCAGGTGAACCTCCAATCCTCTAGGTAGGTCTCTGCGGGCACTGTGGGGGCAACTCAGGCTCTAACCCTGCCCACGTCCCACATGTACTTTACTCCAAGTCCATTTCTGCTAAAGCTAGACCAGTCTCTTTTGTAGGAATACTCTTCTATTCAGATGTTCTACAGGTATAGTAGTTACTAAGCAGATCACAGGGATATAATCCATGACTTGCACAGCTGCCCAGAAACTTCTGTTTCTCTTAGTCTCACTGACCCTGGACTTCAGTTTTTGGTTTTGACCCCATTTCTGTGTGTGCACCACTGTCAGGTTCTCTTCCCTACCCCGGTGAGAGGGGAGCGAAAGAAGTGGCTAACTAAGGCACCCTGACTCAGGCTGAGGAGAGGTACACTGGCCACAGCTGGAGTAATGCACAAAATTCCTGAAGTGACAGAGTAGATTAAAAAATAACTACACATTTGATAGTCAAAAAAGGAATGACACACTTTAAGTAAGCAACTTCGTAACATCTTAGCCAAATGTGATGGAATTAAGTAAGGTATTCACATGAAGAAATAAAAAGGACAAAAAATGTATTTTTTAATGGATCACTTCAGTTCAGTCACTCAGTCATGTCTGACTCTTTGCGACCCCATGAATTGCAGCACACCAGGCTTCCCTGTCCATCACCAACCCCCGGAATTCACTCAGATTCACGTCCATCAAGTCAGTGATGCCATCCAGCCATCTCATCCTCTGTTGTCCCCTTCTCCTCCTGCCCCCAATCCCTCCCAGCATCAAAGTCTTTTCCAATGAGTCAACTCTTCGCATGAGGAGGCCAAAGTACTGGAGTTTCAGCTTTAGCATCATTCCTTCCAAAGAAATCCCAGGGCTGATCTCCTTCAGAGTGGACTGGTTGGAACTCCTTGCAGTCCAAGGGACTCTCAAGAGTCTTCTCCAACACCACAGTTCAAATGCCTCAGTTCTTCCGCACTCAGCCTTCTGCACAGTCCAACTCTCACATCCATACATGACTACTAGAAAAACCATAGCCTTGACTAGATGGACCTTAGTCGGCAAAGCAGTGTCTCTGCTTTTGAATATACTATCTAGGTTGATCATAGCTTTCCTTCCAAGGAGTAAGCGTCTTCTAATTTCATGGCTGCAGTCACCATCTGCAGTGATTTTGGAGCCCCCCAAAATAAAGTCTGACACTGTTTCCACTGTTTCCCCATCTATTTGCCATGAAGTGATGGGACCAGATGCCATGATCTTCGTTTTCTGAATGTTGAGCTTTAAGCCAACTTTTCCACTCTCCTCTTTCACATTCATCAAGAGGCGTTTTTAGTTCCTCTTAACTTTCTGTAAGTCTTTTTTTCTTTGCTATAAAATGATGTGAATTAAATTTGAGTGAAAGATGCAGCATATTGAGTTAAATTTGATAAGATGCAGCATATTGAAAAGAGAAAGAAACACTATAGCAATGAGTATAAAAAAAGAGAAAACCTAGAAAACTATGAGGCTAAGGAAGAAAGAAATTATGTTCACAAGTAAAAGCAGTCCACAGCTCAGCATATTTTTCACTCAGGAGTGTCTAAAACAAAATCAGACAGTTTAGCTCACTCAAACATAAAAGAAATCAATGAACAGGAAAGAGAATAATGAAACTTGTTGATTCCAAGCAGTTTTTCAAAATTATCTCTCTAATTCTAGTTGCACATTTCCCTTTGTGATAGCAAGGTTGAAAATCACTAATTCATACTGAACTAGCAATTGTATATTTTTGAAAAATTATATGTCCAACTTTTTTAAAAGTTAGACTACTATAACAAAGTCAAGACACAACCAAAGAAAATGCCATTTAATTAAATAGAGGTCTGCCAAAATGAAGCCCATTATTTCTATTCAATCTCTCTACTGAGGTTTCTATTCAATCTAGAGACTTTTCAAAATTTTATTGAACTATAAACAAAGCATCCACTCCTGCCATCATTCCCACACCCCATGTCATCCCCTAGTCCAAAACACTAAGAATTTTTAGAATATTTGTTGAATAAGCCCTACCTCTATCTATATTTTGCATACCAGACACATATTTACTACATGCATGCACACATGAAAGACACCAGTCTAGACCCATTGTTATATGTTCTACTTTATTATCATATTACCGAGTATTAAGATGCATACTTTTTAACAGTCTCTAGGTTCATACTGTTTAACAGTCTCTAGGTTCATTCACCTCTCTAGAACTGACTCAAATGTTTTTCTTTAATGGTTGAGTAATATTCCATTGTGTATATGTGCCATAATTTCTATGTGTCATTTGTCTGTGGACATCTAGGTTGCTTCCACGTCCTAGTTATTGTAAATAGTGTTGCCATGAGTAGTACATGTGTCTTTTTGAATTATGGTTTTCTCGGGGTATATGCCCAGTAGTAGGATTGCTGGGTCGCATGGTAGTTTTATTACCAGTTTTGTTTTTTTGTTTTTTTTTAAGGAATCTTCATACCGTTCTCCACAGAGGCTATATAAGTACAAGAGGGTTCCTTTTTCTCCATACCCTCTCTAGTATTTATTGCTTGTAGATTTTTGATGATGGTCATTCTGATTGGCCTGTTATACAGAGTGAAGTAAGTCAGAAAGAAAAATAAGTTTTGAATTTTACATGTATATATATGGAATCCAGAAAAACACTGATGAACCTATTTGCAGGGCAGAAATAGAGATGAAGGCATATGAAGAGACTTTGGACACAGGGAGGGAAGGAGAGGTGGGACAAATTAAGAGAGTAGCTTTGAAACATACATTACCACATGTAAAAGAGATAGCTAATGAGAAGTTGATGTATAACACAGGAAGCTCATCTGGTGCTCTGTGGCCACCTAGAAGGGTGGGATTGGGTGGGGGCGGGGGAGGTTCAAGAGGTAGGGGACATATGTATATATATGGTTGGTTCATGTCGTTGTATGGCAGAAGCAAACACAATATTGTATATCAATTATCTTCCAAGTGAAAATAAAAATTTTAAAACCACAGTAATACCATACCTAAAAATGAACACTATTTTCTTTACATCATGAATAATCTAGTCATTGCTGAAAGTTCCTAGGTAGTCTGAAATTTATTAATTTGACTGAATCAAGATCCAAACAAGGTCCACATCCTGTAATTATTGGTAATTATAAATATAATATTTAATGCAAAAAAGTTTAATGTTGTGGAAGTGCATTTCAGGTCCCCAAACACAGTCTATCTTATACCATAAATGTACCACAAATTCAGTATTGACTCAAAGTCTTCTTACTTCTCTACTGTATTCTCAGCAGAGAATTCTCATTTACCTACTCATTTAGTGGACCAGGATTTATCAAGTACCTATGATGAAAGTGAAAGAGGAGAGTGAAAAAGTTGGCTTAAAGTTCAACATTCAGAAAACTAAGATCATGGCATCCGGTCCCATCACTTCATGGCAAATAGATGGCGAAACAGTGGAAAGAGTGTCAGATTTTATTTTGGAGGGCTCCAAAATCACTGCAGATAGTGATTGCAGCCATGAAATTAGAAGACACTTACTCCTTGGAAAAAAGTTATGACCAACCTAGATAGCATATCGAGAAGCAGAGACATTACTTTGCCAACAAAGGTCTATCTAGTCAAGGCTATGGTTTTTCCAGTAGTCATGTATGAATGTGAGAGTTGGACTGTGAAGAAAGCTGAGCACCGAAGAATTGATGCTTTTGAGCTGTGGTGTTGGAGAAGATTCTTGAGAGTCCCTTGGACTGCAAGGAGATCCAACCAATCCATTCTGAAGGAGATCAGCCCTGGGATTTCTTTGAAGGGAATGATGCTGAAGCTGAAACTCCAGTACTTTGGCCACCTCATGTGAAGAGTTGACTCATTTGAAAAGACTCTGATGCTGGGAGGGATTGGGAGCAGGAGGAGAAGGGGACGACCGAGGATGAGATGGCTGGATGGCATCACTGACTTGATGGACGTGAGTTCTGAGTGAACTCTGGGAGATAGTATTGGGAGGCCTGGCATGCTGCAATTCATGGGGTCACAAAGAGTTGGATACGAATGAGTGGCTGAACTGAACTGAACTGAAGATATACCAGGCACTGGCCCTGTTAATAGACATTCATGAATCCTGACTTTGAGAAGCCTAGCAGCACTTAATATTCTAACACACAGTATTCTGACAAGTTTCAGTATAATATGGTAACTGCTAAGATTTGGAAGACTTTCCCTGATGGCTCAGATAGTAAAGAACTGCCAGCAATACAGGAGACCTGGGTTCAATCATTGGGTTGGGAAGATCCCCTGGAGAAGGAAATGGCAAGTCACTTCAGTTTTCTTGACTGAAGAATCTCATGGACAGAGGAGCCTGGCAGGCTATACTCAACAGAGTTGAAAAGATTCAAACACGACTGAGTGACTTTTACTTTTTCCATTTATTAACTTGTTTATGCCTCCCTTTTTTTCAATCTACAAAATAAGGATTATTATAGTTCCCATTTCATAGGTATAAGGATTAAAGAGACCACTTTCGCAGTGGTCGGTGTTTTGCTCTTAACTCAATAAATATAGCCAATTATTATATTAAATGCCAAGAAATTTGAGTTGATTCAGAGTGAATCTATTTCCTCATAGTGGATTTCCAGGTAAATCTTTCATGTTATAAGTGGAAATTAGTGACAAGTTTTAAGTAACATTCCTTTTCCTTAAATCCGTAGAATATATTGAGTAGGCTCTCTGCATGATTGTGTGAAGATAAAGCCAAATTTGGAACAAAGCAAAAAGCCAGTAAAACTCTAGCCATCTAGGTATTTTTTAATATTCAGATCATAATAGAGAAACAAATATGTCACTTATTTTCAGATCTTATTTTTTCCTGTATATTTGTCTGTTAATCTGCATTTACTATTTGAGAGTATATTCTGGACAGGTAACCATGTATAATCACAGTTTGCTAGCTACTGTGGAAGCCTGACTGGCTTTCCTAGCTGTTTTTGCAAGATTTCTTAGTCACTACATTCTATGGAATTTTAGCACTGCAACACTGTAAGGCATCTGCAGTCTCTGGGCTAGTCAGACATGTGAACAACCTCGAGAAAATGCATCAAGTGTTCTAGGCAGTTTCCAGCGTTATTTCATAAGGCTTCTACCAAGAGCTAGCACTATTTTATAAGTCAAATAAGGATTCAGTAAATCATTTTTGTAACATTGATTGGAGGATTTCTGTAACATTACCCAATATCCTTGGTTATTATCTCAATGAGTTGCTTGATTTCAAGATAATATTTAAGCTTCTCCTGTGCTTTAAGCCTCACATCTTAATATTTTTATGTTCCAGCTTCCCAAATTTTATGTATAAAATGTCTCAGTTCCTCTATGGTCCTTACTAAGAATTCCAGACTGTATGATCTTCCTTCCTTGAACACAACTACCATTTTGGCAGTTTGGTTTTATTTCTTGTGAGTTGTTTTTTTTTTTAATAACATATTCTTTTACAAATTTTTCCAGCTTCATGGAGGCATAGTTGACAAAATTATAAGGGGTTTACACACATTTAACATATACAATGTGATGATTTGATATATTTATACACATATATTGTAAAAGGATTTCCACAATCAAGTTAATTAACACATGCTCACTTCACATAGTTACCTTTATTTGCTTACTTATTTATATTGGAGCAAACTCTTAAGATCTGCTCTCTTAGTAGATTTTCATTATACAAAACAGTATTATTAACAGTAGTCCTATGCTGTTCATTAGAACCTTAGAACTTATTCATCTTATAATTTAAAGTTTGTGTCCTTTTATCAACCTCCCCCCACTTCCCTCACTCTTCAGGCCTTCACAATCCCCATTCTACTCTTTATTTCAATGAGTTTAATTTTCTTTTTAGGTTCAACATATAAGTGTTTCCATGCAGTATTTGTCTTTCTCTGTCTGGTTTATTTCACTTAACATAATGCCCTCCAGATTCACCCATGTTGTTACAAATGGCAGGATTTCCTCCTTTTATAAGGTTAACATTATCCTATTGTGTGTGTGTGTGTATGCACATACCAAACTGACAATTCTTTTTTTCTGCCTTTAATTATTCTTTAAAAGTCTTAAATGTATAGGTCTCACAAAATTTTAATCTACCTAATGTCAGTGAACTTGTGTCCACAGTATAACCTCAAAATAGCACAACTTTACTTTTGAACAAGCATTCCAAAAAGTAGTATGCTCAGATGAAAGTTCTTCTCCTCAAAGTATTCACTCTGGGATATGGTCCCTGTTCAACACTGTTGCCATTTATATTGCTATGAAGCCTATAGCACATTCTTCTGTACAGCCTCAGAAATAAAGAATTTTATTTCTTTGAAAATGAAATTTACCTTTCAAAACAGTCAGTAGTTGTCATCAAATCTGGTACTAAAGTAAATGAGTAAGCAAGGTAGTAGTCAGACTGACTTTCGTAGTTCAAATCATTCTGAATATAATTATTGAAAAAGTAGCTCCTCAAAATTTTCCAGTGCAGTAACTTTCAGCCTCCTATTGTTTTGACGTTGTCGTAGACTTTATTTATTTTTATATATCGTTTTAGGACTGTTTGTTTTTAGTCTTGTATCTCCCCCTATACTTTTCCTCAGTGCTACGTAAAATGAAGACACATGATGGGCACCCAACCAATGTCTATAATACAAAACTTCTCTACCCTTCTTTCTGTAGGAGGCAACCAGCAATCAGTAAGAGACATAATAAAAACCACCTGGGCAATTCCAACCAACTTAGAGTCCTTGGATTGAAATGAGTGGTTCCATTTCCATCAGAAATTGCTTTTTATTTGTTTCTTTTCTTCCATTTTTAGACTCAAAGACACCCATTCTGATACCTAGTTAAACATTCTAGACAAGTTCGGGTTTCAAGTTCCAGAAAACTAAGCTAAAACTGGCAGAATACTATGCCCAGATTCTCTTGGCTTTGCCTCCTGTGCAGCTTCACCTCCTGTCCACTGCTGTGCTTGGCCAATTGCAGGGGAGACAAAACCTGTCCTGGAACAGGCCCCGAGGCTGGCATCCTCTCTTTAGGACTCTCATCGTTCTGGCGTGTGGGCCGTGCCAGACTGACATGACAAGGCGGTAGAGGGTAGAGGAGAGGAGAGTTAAACTCACTGACCCTTGACTGAGCTCTGCTTCCAACTGTCTCCAACCTCTGCAATTTGGTAACCTTTTTTCCACTCTTGTCCTGGAAATTCCTGTGGGAATGGTGGAGTTCTGGAACCACAGTCCTACAAATGGGAAGAGAAGACATAGGCTTAAATAACCCAAAGATGAGAGAAAGAAAAAAAAAGGAGGTAGAGAAAAATAAAAAGAAACTGAAGAAAAAGATCAACCAAGGTTGGATGAAGGAGGATGCAATGGCAGATCCAAGAATAAAGACTGAGTAAATAGAAATTGCCTTTTTTTTTTTTTTTTTTGCTTGTTTTAGACAGGGATAACAGAGATGGGGAAATAAAATAGCAAAACAAAGAAAAAAGCATGCCTGAAAATTCATGTGAATATTGCCTATTGTAGGAGGAGTTTCCAACCATCTTTTATCCTCAGCAGTTACTCTTCAAGGTAATGCCCCTACATCTAGGTCTAGGTTAGGCATTAACAGCACAGACTTTAGAACCAGACTTCCCTAGAAGTTACAGAGGAAGGCAGAAATCCAAGACTAACTCAACTATGCTCTCACCAAACAGTAGGAAAAGTATGGGCTTTGAAGTCCAGATAGAACGGGGTTTCTTCCTTAGTCTTCTATTTCACTAGCTGTGAAATTCTTGAAAAATGTATTAATTATATGAGGCTCAGTTTCCTCATCTATGAAATTAGGGTAACAATGTCTACTTCACAAGGTAGCCACGAAATTCAAAGACCTTATTACAGTGCCTGGTCAAGTAAGCATTCACCAAATGTCATTTCCCTTCCTCTTAAAAATAGTAAACACTAAACTACTCAAGTGGCAGCTGTAAACACTAAACAAAATAAACCATCCTTGAGCCAAGTAACTTTGTCTAGTCTACAGTCAGCTTTTCATAGTGTGCCTTTTTAAAGTTCAAAGAGCCACTTTACTCACTACTGAGACTTAATTTGATCTTGTTCTGGAGGATCACAGTCCCAGGAGTGTATCATCTCAGCATACAGAGTTAAAACCATACTCACTGTAAGTTGGAGAAACAAAAGAAACAGGTAATAAATAGCTTTTGTTTTTCTTTTTGTTTGCTGTTATAATCTGCTTACTTCCTCTTTTGATAAGCAAGTTGTAGAATGTCAGGCCTTCATATGAGTTTGGTCAATTTTTACCCATTCCTTTTTGCTATAAGTCTATATCAAGTATAATGGAAGAGAAATAAAGCATCCCAAAGTTCTACATTATTTTTTCAATGGGAAGTAGTTTTTTCTGAGTGGGGATGTACTGTGTCACTACTCCAGAAGAGGTTTGTGAACTAGGGGAACAGAAATCCTTATAAATATAGTAGTAATTTATTTCCTGTGGAAATACTACTCATTACGACTTTATCAGAAAGCTAACACTTTATTGCCCCAAATGAGGGTATCTGTAGATAGACATAATACTTATGGCTGGACTCAGAGAAAACTGTGATTAATAAAACTAGTAAGCTCAAGATATGTCAAAGTTCATGGGTGATTAGCAAAGCCTTGGGAAAAGATGGACAAATATAATCTCTACAGCCAGAGTGGTCCATGTAAGCAGAAGAAAGCACAGAGTTGAGTGACTGACACTGGGACCAAGCAAAAATCCCTAACAGGTGACTTGTGACCTCTACTTATGGGAGAAGTGTCTAAAAAACATACAGCCTTGAGGGTGTGTGGAAGAGAGGAAGAGAGTGGCCCTATGAACATAATGCACAAATGTGTATTATGAAAAAGGAGAGATACTGGCTAGAAATGAAAGGTCACCACAAGAGTTGCAGGAACAGAAAAGAATCAGAGATGTGTTGGCCTTACATATATTGAATAAAACAAAAACTTTCATTCATTTAACAAATATGTATTGAACACCAACGAGGTGTTAAATAAGGTTACAAAGATGAAAAGACAGTGCTTACCAACAAGAGGTATAGTGAGGAAAGAAACATGTTTAGTGGGGCTACCCAGGTGGTGCTTGTGATAAAGAATCTACTTGCCAATAGAGGGGACACAAGAGATGGGGGTTCAAATTAATACTATATTTATAAGGATTTTTGTTTGCCTAGTTCACAAACCTCTTCTGGTATAATGACATAGCACATCCCCACTCAGAAAAAACTACTTCCCATTGAAAAAATAATGTAGAACTTTGGGGTTGTAGAACAAGAGATGGGGGTTCAATCCCTTCCAGAGAATCGGGAAGATTCTCTGGGGAAGGAAATGGCAACCCACTTCAGTATTCTTGCCTGGGAAATCTCATGGATAGAGGAGCCTGTCGGGTTACAGTCCATGAGATCACAAAGAGTCAGATGCAACTGAGCACACACACAAGAGGAAAGAATCCTAGCCCTACTGAAACTAGATGGGTGAGGTGTTTTCTAAGCAGAAAGAGGTGGATTCTAGCAAGAAGCACCTATATCTTCAAATTTTCCAAAGTGTGAAAAAGTAATCAATGTTTGTGGAACTTAAATTGGTAATAAATGTCAACAGAGTTTCAGAAAAACATCTATTTCTGCTTTATTGATTGTGCCAAAGCCTTTGACTGTGTGGATCATAATAAACTGTGGGAAATTCTAAAGGAGATGGGAATACCAGACCACCTGACCTGTCTCTTGAGAAACCTGTATGCAAGCCAGGAAGCAACAGTTAGAACTGGACATGGAACAACAGACTGGTTCCAAAGAGGAAAAGGAGTATGTCAAGGCTGTATATTGTCAACCTGCTTATTTAACTTATATTCAGAGTACATCATGAGAAATGCTGGGCTGGCTGAAGCACAAGCTGGAATCAAGATTGCTGGGAGAAATATCAATAACCTCAGATATGCAGATGACCCCACCCTTATGGCAGAAAGTGAAGAAGAACTAAAGATGATGAAAGTAAAAGAGGAGAGTGAAGAAGTTGGCTTAAAGCTCAACATTCAGAAAACTAAGATCATGGCCTCTGGTCCCATCACTTCATGGGAAATAGATGGGGAAACAGTGGCTGACTTTACTTTTGGGGATTCTAAAATCACTGCAGATGGTGACTGCAGCCATGAAATTAAAAGACATTTACTCCTTGTAAGGAAAGTTATGACTAAGTTAGACAGCATATTAAAAATAGACATTACTTTGTCAACAAAGGTCTGTCTAGTCAAGGCTATGGCTTTTCCAGTAGTCATATATGGATGTGAGAGTTAGACTGTGAAGAAAGCTGAGTGCCAAAAATTGATGCTTTTGAACTGTGGTATTGGAGAAGACTCTTGAGGATCCCTTGGATGCACAGATATTCAACCAGTCCATCCTAAAGGAGATCAGTCCTGGGTGTTCATTGGAAGGACTGATGTTGAAGCTGAAACTCCAATACTTTGGCCAGCTGATATGAAGAGCTGACTCATTTGAAAAGACCCTGATGCTGGGAGGGATTGAGGGCAGGAGGAGAAGGGGACAACAGAGGATGAGATGGTTGGATGGCATCATCGACTCAATGGACATGGGTTTGGGTGTACTCTGGGAGTTGGTGATGGACAGGGAGGCCTGGCGTGCTGCGGTTCATGGGGTCGTACAGAGTCAGACACGACTGAGCGACTGAACTGAACTAAAATGTCTAGAATATGATATTCAAAGTCATAGTTGTTAATAAAGCTAGACTAAAACATAAGGAATATAATTGGACATTTCAACAGCAATACTTGAACATTTCTTTTGCATACAATGTTTCTTATCCCAGTATCTGTGTATTTATCTGTTCATCATCTTTCTCATTCACTAGAGTGTGAATCCATGAAGATTGGAAAATCATCAGTTTGTACTGCTGTATCCTCAGTACATCTAGCAGGTAGCACTCACTCAACAAATTTTTTTTTTAATGGAATAAAGGAAACAGTGCGGAAATAGAATTAGCATGGCCTGTGCCATCCATCCTACCTTATGTTTTCTAGCTTTTTAATCCATGCCACATCTTGTTATCCTGGTCACACATAATACATGTTCCTTCAGTTCTTTTTTTTTTTTCTTCAAGGCTTTGATCTCAAAAGCTATGAAGTCCCTATGCCACCTCAATTGTCCAGAGAATTTAAGTTTATCCTATGGCCTACCCTTCATGCAAGCTTAAATATAATGCACTCTGTGCTATAAACTATTTGCTACTATAATGTAGCTATTGTTAGCCAATGGCAAGGCCTCAAGACTCCCCGAAAGTCATTTCACTTGCAGCCATGGTATTAAAAGGGTGTCTCAGGAGTGCTTAGAAATGAAAAAAAAAAAGATTAGGAAGCACCTTATTTATTCTGAATAAATTGGTTCCTTAAGACCTGAAATCATCTAACAATGAAACAAAATACAGTTTTACTCATGTAGGTGAGGATTTTTTTTAGCTGGGTAAGAAATTCCTTTTCTGTATGTCCTAATCCCTTAAAAACTAGCCATTGTGCCCATAATACCATCAGGTAAAATAGCTTAAAAAAAAAAAAAAAAAAAAACTCACGTTGGCTAAGTCAATGACGTCTCTTGGTAAATGTCATGATGCACTTGAAAATATGTGTTATTTTCAAATATCTCTTGATATTGATCTCTAATATAATTCCACAGTGATAAGAGAATAGACTCTATATGACTTCAAAGACCTTTAGGCCATGAAATTTTTCACCTGGTCTTATGTCCCTGGATATGCTACAGTATCTCCTAGTTTATAGTCTAGAATAACTTGAACTTGAATAGAATTTATATCCTACTGTTGTGTGAAAACTATCTAAATCTTAATTATGTTGAAATGGTTCACAGGGCTTTTCAGATCTACTATATCCTTCGCTTCAGTGATATCTAACTCTTTGCAACCCTATGGACTATAGCCCACCAGGCTCCTCTGTCCATGGGATTCTCCAGGCAAGATCACTGGAGTGGGTTGCCATTTCCTCCTCCAGAGGTTCTTCCTGACGCAAGGACTGAACCCAAGTCTCCTGCATCTCCTGCACTGCAGGCAGATTCTTTACCCACTAAACCACCCAGAAAGCCCCTACTTCTCTGTATAGTCATTCTATTTATTTTTGAGAGTTTGATATTAAAACTCCAACTAAAAATCTTAATTTATCTACTTTAAAAAATAATTGTAATATATAGTGGAACTATATGTAACTTGGTTCTGTATTTTCCAAGTCTCTTGTAAAAGTGTCATCATATTTTCATAATGTTTTTTTAAAAGTCTCACATGTGCTGAGACAGAAGCTAAACCAAACTGTGCAGAACAGACATTGGCTAGTGTTTGAGCATCTTGTGTATGTGTTTAAAGGTATTTAGTGACATTGAGTTCCATGCAGTGAAAACCTTATTTTCAAAATAATTAATTTTTCAAAAAAATTTTGAAATTATGTTCAAAATAATTTTTCTTTAGAGGGATAAACTTTATTTGATAAATGATCCTCTTGTGCAATGGCATATCTAGTTTAATTATGCAGTAATCTATACTATATTTATTCTTATGTCACACATTCTTTATAAGATAAACCAAAACAGTATTTGAAAGAAATACTTCCTCATCATGGCCAAGAGTGATGAGGTGTCTATCAGACAACTAAAATCTCTAATTTCCAAAGAAACTCAGTATTTTCTGCATTAATCTACAATAAAACAATAAAATATAAACAATAAAAGTTGAAAACTAAAAAGATACACAATCTTTAAATACATAAAATCTTTATTTTTATTCAAATATGTTTGCGGTAAACAATAAGCACTGCATATTTTATTGTGTCTCTTATAATGATTCCCAGTATTGTCACACCAAATATCTGTCCTTCATACAGCTACTGTAAATGCACATCAACATGTACTTAGTCCAAAAACTAAAGATCCCTCATGACTTTGTTCATCAGCCTCAACATGCCCCCAGTCATTTACTGACCCCCATAATCTTCCAAATGCAGTTGCAATTCACAGCAGTGTGTGTGTATGTGTGCATGTGTGGTGTCTGTCTGGATAATGATGAGCTAAGCTTAATTACATCATTAGGCAGGAGGCCCCAGATCTCCTGCTGCCTTCTGGGACTGATTGGAATTTTAAAATATTATTTTCACTGAGTGGAATCTAAATTAAATAAATAAATTCCATTAAAAAGAACTGTGGTATATTTGCTGTTGGTTTTTGTCCATTTATGATTGTGCCAGAGGCTGAAGTGTCCAAAGGTCTATATAGTTATCTTCATGCAAACACCTAATTGCATTATTTAAAATATAACAGATAAGACTTTTTCTGTTGTGTCATAATGTATTTATTTTTCAAAGTGTCTTCCTTTTCTATACCTCTACTATACTTCCCAAATATTATTCTGTAACTCCCAAAATACTATTTAATGTAAGTCATCATTTTATGATTAATGGGCTTGTTTTTGTTCATATTTTTACATACTTACTTCAGAGTGACATTTACGACTCTACTAGTCAATCACTGCAAACTGAGGAAGGCAGAGAGCCAATTTTTTTCTGTTCTGAGTTATTTCTAGCTAAACTATGAGAAAGGTAGAAAGATGGAAGAATTTAGAAATCTGATTTGGTGTTCTGAAAAGCCAAAAGCATTAGGTAAGTCCCTTTAGCATTCTTCTACAGAGTCAGACTACTTCTCCTTCATGTAAGCAAGGTTATAAAATTGTCTCTATCCTTCTTAATTAAAGACCTGAAAAACATGAATTTTAGGTTGCTTAGAGAACTGGGGTTGGGGTTGAGGCACCACAGGCCACCCAAGGAAAATCCAGCTGCATCGCATTTGGAGCTGTCCTATCACCGTCTGGAAAAAATGTTCCAATCTTAAAAATATGTCTAGACCACTTCATTTCACTCCTGTGTGATTCTTAGGTGAAGTAGGGGTGGGGTGGAAATAGATGGGTATGACGGGGGTAGCAAACGAGATTCTCCATGAAAACTCTTTCCTAAAAGAACTCATTAAATCTGTAACAAAGCAGATTTACAGTTTAAAAATCTAACATTACAGATCATGTGTGTATGTCTTTCATCAGTTTGTGGTAGGGAGTTTTATACACTGCCTACATATAAGGAGCATGTAAAATATTTTCATCTGTCTCAGGGACTCTGGCATGGTCCTGGGCATGTAAGAGGCAGAAGGTCTCACTTTCCTATAGGTATGCCCCTCACTTTTAACCCCTGTGCCTCCACGATTCCCATATCTTCAGGTTCTCGTGAGCAGTAGTTTGCCTGAGTCTGTTCTCCCAGCTTCGGATACATCCATTCTTCATAATCTCTTATGAAAACTTACCTACATTCACTTATAACCCTAAGTTAATTGCTAATATTTCTATAGAGGTACAAAAATGTTCTCAGCTTAGAATATTATAATCACAGAATCTTGGATTTTTGAGGAATGAGACCTCAAAGGTTATTTTACAGATGAGGAAGCTGATTCCCAGAGAAGTTGTCTAATTTCCCCAAGGTCACATAGCTACTTAGTAATTTCACTGGAACAAACCTTTATATTTTTCAGTTCCTAATCAATCATTTTAAATCCATGGTATGAAGCACTTGATGTTTCAGTCTTCTAAAGAAATACTATAATTTATACACAAGGTTTCTAATTCCTTAACCAACTAAATAAGATGGAGAATTTAGGATCTGATACTAAATCATGGTATTTGGTCCCCTCACCTTATGGCAAATATAAGGGAAAAACTGGAAGCAGTGACAGATTTTATTTTCTTGGGCTCCAAAATCACTGCAGACAGTGACTGAAGCCATGAAATTAAAAGACGCTTGCACTTGGGAAGGAAAGCTATGACAAATCTAGACAATGTATTAAAAAGCAGTGACATTACTTTGCCAACAAAGGTACAAACAGTCAAAGCTATGGTTTTTTCAGTAGTCACGTACAGATATGACTGCTTGTCCATAAAGAAGACTGAGTGCCAAAGAATCGATGCTTTCAATTTGTGGCATTGGAGAAGACTCCTGAGAGTCTCTTGGACACCAAGGAGATCAGATCAGTCAGTTCCAAAAGAAATTAAACCTGAATAGTCATTGGAAGGACTGATGCTGAAGCAGAAGCTCCAATACTTTGGACACTTGATTCGAAGAGCCAACCCATTGGAAAAGACCCTGATGCTGAGAAAGACTGAAGGCAAAAGGAGAAGGGAATATTAGAGGATGAGATGGTTAGATAGCATCATTGAATCAATAAGCAAGAATTTGAGCAAACTCTGGGAGATGGTGGAGAACAGAAGAGCCTGGTGTGCTACAGTCCATGGGGTCTCAAAGAGTCAGACATGACTTATGACTGAACAACCACAGCACATTTTTAAAATGTAATACAACCAATCCTCTAAGGATTGTCTTTCTAAAATAAATCATTACACCCCAGAACTTATTTAACTGAAATGGTTAGCATCCCTGCTCATTTGTGGCTGGCAATGCCATCCCTTTATCACAGAAGAGGAAGAACTATAAGAGTTTCTTCTAGAAATACTGGCAAGAGTTATTCCCTTGAAAAGCAGTAAAGAAACAGTAACTTTTGTCTTTGGTTAAGTGGATCACTTAATGGAAAAGGTAGGGACAGGCTAGATATCCCTTTATGCTATCTATTAACACATGTGGGTACATGAGTGCAGGAGGGTGTCATTAGGACAAAAGAACAGGTCTTGGGGATTAGTGCTGGTAACAGTGCTGCCTGCTGGTAGTAAGAGAAGGCAATCTCAACCTGTTAAACAGCTCACCATCTGGGAAGCTGAACAGCACACAGTCTGCAGAGACTGACACAGTATCAAGAATGAGCTTCAAAAACATTCTGAGTCACAGGGTAGATAGAAATTTATCTATTTCTATCATAAAGAAATAGATGCAGAGAAATCTTCAAAGGGAGAAAGACAGGATGAGAAAACTAACCAAATTAATATGCTAAGCTATCTAACAAGGCTTAGGGGTATTATGGAGTGATTGATTTGGTTCTGAAGAAAATATTGGGTGTAGGTGTGAAGGATTCGGGCTTTTCTAATATTCTTATTAAATGATTTGCCAAGGTCACCTTGTTTGGGGATTTTAAGTAATTTCTAATAATAACTTTCCCTAAAATATCTCTGTACTACCACTCTTATTGATATACAGTATTCATAAAATATGTCTGTGTCTTTCTAACAATGGTTTATCAGCACAGAGTATGAGCTATTTCCCCAAAGTCAATACTGGAGGAACTTCAAGCTTGATAGAGAAACATGGGTCTGAATAACTAATGAAAACAGTGAATAAATTTCTACAGAGAAAACTGTGGAAGCCAGTAGGGTGGCAGCACCATGAGGCAAAAGCTACTATGTCACAGCATTAAGGACTGACTTAGGGAGAGATTTTAAATTCTGTTTTTTATCTGAGGATAGTCACTGTCTGCATATCACCAAAGAATTTACAATAGTCTAGGTCACTGACATGGCATAATACTGAGGTAATTAGTTAAGGTAAAAATCCTGCTAGAGTGAATTATATTCCCCCAACCAGTCACATATCATATCAATCCTAGAATTATTCCCTATCTAACCTACTTCCCACCTGGTGGGATTATAACCTAAGGGGATTACCTCTGCTCAGAAACATAAAGTATTTGCAAAAAGCAAATATATAATAGCAATTACAATACAAATATAATAGTGATTAGAATAAATGTAAATGGGTTTAGCATTACTTAAATGACAGATATTCCCATACTAGTTTTTAAATTAATAGAAAAAAAAGATCCAATAACTTGCTGTTCATAAGAAGGGTCATTCAAACAAGAGGCTACCGAAAGGATAAGAAAAGGAAATCTGGCAATTCAAAATTCCAAAGAAAGCTAGAATTGCACACTTAACATCTGACAAAACAAAAATTCATGGGGAAAAATATAAAGGACAATGAGGAATATTTTAGCCTGATAAAGGGAACAATAAGCAAGATTTAGTCACCATGAACATAAATGCAACTAACAATATAGATATACAGCAGGGTGGAGGAAAATAGATAAATCAAAAACTGTAGCATATACCTTCTGAAATACATAGATTCAGAAAAATAAGATTAAGTTCTCATTTCTAAACTGTAGTGCAATAAAACTAGAAGTCAATAAAATGTTCAGTTTCATGCCTTAAATCAACAACATGAGTGAGTGAGTGAAGTCGCTCAGTCATGTCCAACTCTTTGCAAAACTATGGACTGTAGCCTACCAGTCTCCCCTCATCCATGGGATTTTCCAGGTAAGAATACTGGAGTGGGCTGCCATATCATTCTCCAGGAGATCTTCCCAACCCAGAGACTGAACCCAGGTCTCCCGCATTGTAGGTAGACGCTTTACCATCTGAGCCACCAGGGAAGTCCTGCAAATCAACAAAATATCCATTAAATAGCCTTTGGAAATTATAAGAGAAATTACAAAGTATTTAGAATTGAACAATGAAATTCATACTATGTGTGAAAGTGTGTGAGGTTATCTGAAGCAATATTTACGGAGATACACAGCTTTGAATACATTTATTTGGGCATAAGAAATATTGATTAAAATATAGCTAAGCAAGAAGGTGAAAAAGGTAAGAAAATATGCTCCAAATGAAGGAAATAATAAACAAAAAAAAAAGGGGGAAATTCAACTAAACAGAACTTTTTTTAAAAATAGAGTTCAGTTCAGCTCAGTCCAGTCGCTCAGTCATTTCTGACTCTTTGGAACCCCATGAATCACAGCATGCTAGGCCTCCCTGTCCATCACCAACTCCCAGAGTCTACTCAAACTCATGTCCATCAATTAGGTGATCCCATCCAGTCCAGCTATTTCATCCTCTGTCATCCCCTTCTCCTCCTGCCCTCAATCCCTCCCAGTATTAGGGTCTTTTCCAGTGAGTCAGCTCTTCACATGATGTGGCCAAAGTATTGGAGTTTCAGCTTTAACATCAGTCCTTCCAGTGAACACCCAGGACTGATCTCCTTTAGGAGGGACTGGTTGAATCTCCTTGCAGTCCAAGGGACTCTCAAGAGTCTTCTCCAACACCACAGTTCAAAAGCATCAGTTCTTTGGCACTCAGCTTTCTTAACAGTCTAACTCTCACATCCATACATGACTACTGGAAAATCATAGCCTTGACTAGATGGACCTTCGTCGGCACAGTAATGTCTCTGCTTTTGAATATGCTGTCTAGGTTAGTCATAACTTTCCTTCCAAGGAGTAAGCGTCTTTTAATTTCATGGCTACAGTCACCATCTGCAGTGATTTTAGAGCCAAAAAAATAAAGTCTGACACTCTTTCCACTGTTTCCCCGTCTATTTGCCATGAAGTGACGGGACCGGATGCCATGATCTTAGTTTTCTGAATGTTGAGCTTTAAGCCAACTTTTTTCACTCTCCAGTTTCACTTTCATCAAGAGGCTTTTTAGTTCCTCTTCACTTTCTGCCATAAGGGTGGTGTCATCTGCATATTTGAGGTGATTGATATTTCTCCCAGCAATCTTGATTCCAGCTTGTGCTTCTTCCAGCGCAGCGTTTCTCATGATGTACTCGGCATATAAGTTAAACAAGCAGGTTGACAATATACAGCCTTGACGTACTCCTTTTCCTATTTGGAACCAGTCTGTTGTTCCATGTCCAGTTTTAACTGTTGCTTCCTGACCTGCATACAGGTTTCTCAAGAGGCAGGTCAGGTGGTCTGGTATTCCCATCTCTTTCAGAATTTTCCACAGTTTATTGTGATGCACACAGTCAAAGGCTTTGGCACAATCAATAAAGCAGAAATAGAGGTTTTTCTGGAAGTCTCTTGCTTTTTTGATGATCCAGCGGACATTGGCAATTGATCTCTGGTTCCTCTGCCTTTTCTAAAACCAGCTTGAACATCTGGAAGTTCACGGTTCATGTATTGCTGAAGCCTGGCTTAGAGAATTTTGAGTATTACTTTACTAGCATGTGAGATGAGTGCAATTGTGCAGTAGTTTGAGCATTCTTTGGCATTGCCTTTCTTTGGGATTGGAATGAAACTGACCTTTACCAATCCTATGGCTACTGCTGAGTTTTCCAAACGTGCTGGCATATTGAGTGCAGCACTTTCACAGCATCATCTTTCAGGATTTGAAATAGATCAACTGGAATTCCATTGCCTCCACTAGCTTTGTTCATAGTGATGTTTTCTAAGGCCCACTTGACTTCACATTCCAGGATGTCTGGCTCTAGATGAGTGATCACACCATCGTGATTATCTGGGTTGAAGACCTTTTTTGTATAGTACTTCTGTGTATTCTTGCCACCTCTTCTTAATATCTTCTGCTTCTGTTAGGTACATACCATTTCTGTCCTTTATTGTGCCCATCTTTGCATGAAATGTTCCCTTGGTATCTCTAATTTTCTTGAAGGGATCTCTAGTCTTTCCCATTCTATTGTTTTCCTCTATTTCTTTGTACTGATTGCTGAAGAAGGCTTTCTTATCTCTCCTTGCTGTTCTTTGTAACTCTGCATTCAGATGCTTATATCTTTTCTTTTGTCCTTTGCTTTTCTCTTTTCTTCTTTTCACAGCTATCTGTAAGTCCTCCTCAGACAGCCATTTTGCTTTTATGTATTTCTTTTCCATGGGGATAATCTTGATCCCTGTCTCCTGTACAATGTCATAAACCTCCATCCATAGTTCATCAGGCACTCTGTCTATCAGATCTAGTCCCTTAAATCTATTTCTCACTTCCACTGTATAATCATAAGGGATATTTTAGGTCATACCTGAATGGTCTATTGGTTTTCCCTACTTTCTTTAATTTAAGTCTGAATTTGGCAATAAGGAGTTCATGATCTGAGCCACAGTCAGCTCCTGGTCTTGTTTTTGCTGACTGTATAGAGCTTGTTCATGTTTGGCTGCAAAGAATATAGTCAATCTGATTTCACTGTTGACCATCTGGTGATGTCCATGTGTAGAGTCTTCTCTCTTGGGTTGTTGTAAGAGGGTGTTTGCTATGACCAGTACGTTCTCTTGGGAAAACTCTATTAGCCTTTGCCCTGCTTCATTCCATATTCCAAAGCCAAATGTGCCTGTTACTCCAGGTGTTTCTTGACTTTATAGTTTTGCATCCCAGTCCCCTATAATGAAAAGGACATCTTTTTTGGGTGTTAGTTCTAAAATATCTTGTGGGTCTTCATAGAACCGTTCAACTTCAGCTTCTTCAGCATTACTGTTTGGAGCATAGGCTTGGATTATCGTGATACTGAATGGTTTACCTTGGAAATGAACAGAGATCATTGTATCATTTTTAGATTGCATCCAAGTACTGCATTTCAGACTCTTTTGTTGACCATGATGGCTACTCCATTTCTTCTGAGGGATTCCTGCCCACCGTAGTAGATAAAACGGTCATCTGAGTTAAATTCACCCATTCCAGTCCATTTTAGTTTGCTGATTCTTAGAATGTTGATGTTCACTCTTGCCCTCTCCTGTTTGACCACTTCCAATTTACCTTGATTCAGAGACCTAACATTCCAGGTTCCTATGCAATATTGCTCTTTACAGCATTGGACTTTGTCTCTATCACCAGTCATATCCACAGCTGGGTATTGTTTTTGCTTTGGCTCCATCCCTTCATTCTTTCTGGAGTTATTTCTCCACTGATCTCCAGTAGCATTTTGGACACCTACTGACCTGGGGAGTACCTCTTTCAGTATCCTATCATTTGGCCTTTTCTTATTGTTCATGGGGTTCTCAAGGCAAGAATACTGAAGTGGTTTGCCATTTCCTTCTCCAGTGGACCACATTCTGTCAGACTTCTCCACCATGACCCGTCCATCTTGGGTGGCCCCACATGGCATGGCTTAGTTTCATTGAGTTAGACAGGCTGTGGTTCATGTGATCAGATTGGCTAGTTTTCTGTGAGTATGGTTTCAGTGGGTCTGCCCTCTGATGCTCTCTCGCAACACCTGCCCTTTCTGGAGTTTCTGTTACCTGGGTTTCTCTTACCTTGGACGTGGGTTATCTCTTCATGGCTGCTCCAGCAAATCTCAGCTGCTGTTCTTTACCTTGAATGAGGGTTATTTCCACATAGCCGCCCTTTCTGACCTTGAACATGGAGTAGCTCCTCTTGGCCCTCTTGCACCCGCACAGCTGCTGCTCCTTGGACGTGGGGTTGCTCCTCCACTGTAACTCAAATGATCATTATTTTAAAAGATCAATAAGTCAGATAGCCTTGGGAAATACTAATTGAAAATAAACAGTATATAGTATAAAAAGGAGATATAACTATAGACACAGCATAGATTTTTAATAATGAAACGGCATTATGAAAAATTATATTCAACTAAATTTAAAAACCTCAATGGAATGGACAAATTTCTGGAGAAATGTAAAATGAAAACCTATATATAAGACAAAAAGAGAAAATATGAATAGACAAATTGGCATTTAAAAACTTAAGTGGTGAGCAAAGACATTCCAAATAAGTCTCAGGACCATATTGTTTTATTAGTTGAGTTCTATCAAATTTGCAAAGACCTGATAATCCTCTTAGTAGAAAGGGAAAGATGACTGACCAGTACCTATTATTCAAAAACTGCATAAGGATAATACAAGAAAAGAAAATTATATATCATTTCGCTTATACGTATGGATGCAAAATTTAAAATAAAGTATTAGCTACATGAATCCAGCTTTAGATATATTTTTAGCTACAGAATTATCAGGTAGAATTTACTCTGGGAATATAATGATATTTAACATGGGAAAATTTTTATCAATGATATATACTACATTAGCAGACTAAACAAAATCTAAGATTTTACATAAATATCAAAAAGAGATAAAGTTTAACACCTTACAATAAAACCTTTTATTAAACTATGAATTAGCAACACCTTACTTAACCAAGTAAAGATTATATTCACAAATCTTCAACTTTCAATACATTCTCTTTAAGTTTAGGAACAAGACCAAGATACCCATTCTCTCTGCTAATGTTTAACATAGTACAATAAGGTATTAAAAGGGAAGAGACAAAATTTTCATTATTTAAAGGTCTGCTACATAGTAAAAACAAAAATCAATATATAAACCATATTGGCTAATGAGAGATTTCAGTAAGGTTGCCAGATCCAAAATCAATAGCATACGAATACCGATAGCTTTTGATTTTGCTATAATTATAAAATTCCAAAATCAATAGCACTTGATTTTGCCATAACTATAAAATTTCTCTACAAAATTTCTTTATAGTTATAGCAAAGTCAAATGCTAAATGCTGTTGATTTTGCTGACATAGGAAAATGCTATTGATTTTGTTTTGAATTTGAATCTGGCAACCTTACTGAAATCTCTCTCGTCAATATTGTTTCAGATGGTAAAGAATCCACCTGCAATGCGGGAGACCTGGGTTCGATCCCTGCATTGGGAAGATCCCCTGGAGGAGGGCAGGGCAACCCGCTCCAGTATTCTTGCCTGGAGAATCCCCATGGACAGAGGTGCCTGGTGGGCTACAGTCCATGGGGTTGCAAAAAGTCAGACATGACTGAGCAACGAAACACAGCATAGCGTAAAATTTCTATGAGTTAACAAGTACTAAAATTTTTATGGAGATAAATTTTAAACTCTATTGAAAACCATGAGTAGACAGATATTCTATATGCTTCAAGAGATGATAAAAGCTTAAATATCCAGTTTTTCTTCATATTAATTTATACATTAAATGCAATTTCAGTTGAAATTCCAAAAGGTTTTTTTTTTTTTAATGGTATCACTCTAAAATTAGTTTCCTGAAATAAATACAAGATTGTTTAAACAACTTCAGAAAAGAGTAAGTAAAAAGATGATACAGTATGAGACAAACAGATAACAGACTACAACAGAGAACTCAAAACAGACACATGCAAATATGAGAATATTATGTATGATAAAGTTGGTTGCTACATATTGTGGTAGTCATAAAAATGTGTAACTCAGAGCTTCTGTTGCAGAAACATAGTTAACTGCTGATCTCTCCACAGCCACATGCCAAAGTTACACCTCCTAGAGGGTTTGATCCCTGGGTTGGGAATATCCCTGGAGTAGGAAGTGGCAACGATTCCAGTGTTCTTGCTGGGAAGATTCCATAACAGAGGAGCCTGGCAGGCTACAGTCCAAGGGGCTGTAAAGAATCGGACATGACTGAGTAACTAGCACATAACGAAAACACAATTGCATTCCTCTCTCATACCAAAATTGCAGGTGAATTCCAGACAGGTTAACATTAAATTAAAAAGGTATAGCTGAAATGTTTTAAAAGACAGTCATCCAGTGGTAGTGAAACGTTCCTTAAACAAAACTTCAAAAGCACAAATAAGACAAAAGTATTAATTTGAGAATATAAAAATTAAGGATTTCTGTTCAATGAAGGACACTGTGACAGAGACTGTTGATGTCCCTCAAGTTCAAATTCCCTTGTCTCTAAATCTAACAGAATCCCCAAATTTTAGGTGGGATCATGACTACCTGGGTAAAAGATTATATTGCCCAGCACTCCTTATAGCTAGATATGACCCTGTGACTACTTTCTAGCCAATGAAATGTGAGCAAACTTCCAAACTTCATGCCCTTAAAACAAAGGGACTCCCCACCCTTTTCTCCCTCTTTTCCCTTTCTCTTGGCTGGTGAGAGTCACCCTGCTTCAAGTTAAAAATGGCAATACCCTAAAAATGGTGAAATGAGAAGACAGAAGAATTACCTCTTTCCACATTGTTGCTTGAGCAGTAAATAAATCTCTTTCTTGAGCCATTGTTAATATGAGGCTCTATTACAAATGCCAAAGTTACCTCCTAAATAATAGAAACACCATTGACAAAATTAGTGGACAGATGACAAGTTGGGAGAATATATTAGCAATGTCTAAAATGCAAAAGGCATAATATTTAATATAGGAGAGGAAAAAACTAAAACAAATAAAAAATGGAAATCATAAATGATCAAAAGCTATTAACATGCAATTTACATAAGAGAAAAAGACTAAAAAGCTTATTAGGAGATGCTAAATTGTTAGTAATTAGAGAAATAAAAAATAAAACGATGCTATATCACTTACAACCATCAAATTGGCCAATACCGAGTAATGCCAGGGATCAAGGATATAGTGATGTAACATAAGAATACAGAAATATTCTTGCAGTTTTGGTGTGTTATAGAAAACATTCTGGAAAATAATCTGGTCAAGTCTAGTTAAATTAGGTATACACAGGCACTTAGATCCAGCAATCCTGCTTCTGAGTAGACAGCCTAAGAAATCCTCATGCACATTCAAAAGCTGACACATAAAGACTTTATTACAAGATTGTTTTTGATAGTAAGGAAATGGAGACACTTTAGAGCTCCGTCATTGAAGGAACAGGTAAGTTTACTGAGAAGTATTATTTAGCCATTAGAAAAAAGGATTTCTAATACATATGACACGTAACTATTACAAATACAGTGCTGAATAAAATAAGCAAAAAAAGAATGAGATTTACAGCAGTAGATTATATAAATAAAAATATATTCACATGAAAATAATATACATTTATAATAAATAGAGGGGGTTCTAAAGAATCTTCATGCCAGGGCAGGAGACACAAGAGATACAGGTCGATCTCTGGGTTAGGAAGATCTTCTGGAGTAGGAAGTGGCAACCCACTCCAGTATTTGTGCTTAGGAAATCTCATGGACACAGGAGTCTGACAGGCTACAGTCACAGAGTCAGACATGACTGAGCAACTGAGGACGTGCACATGCATAATAAATAGTAAAATAAGTATATCTTTTATAAAAACACACAAAAGGATCCCACATTAAAATGGTTGAGGATTAAGGGTAAAAGGGAAAATAAATAAACAAACAGGAAGGGTCACTGCACAGAGTAACTTTATCAGTGTTCCATGCACTAAACATAACTGACTTAGTCTTCTGTACTCTAAGTCCAAGAAAAGCAATAATAAAATTTATACAAATAAATTGCTACAAAATTAAATATACCTTTATTTTATATATATATATATAATTGCTTCTTTTGCATACTCCTTGAAGTATTTTTCTAATATAATAGGCAATATTGTGAATCCTATGAAAATTAGTTTTCACAGGTTAGTAATCTAGGAAGCTGACTAGAGGGTAAGGGTAGTAGGAATATGGGGGATAGAGAAGAAGGAAGTTTAAGTGTTATGCATATCATCTCTGAAAATGTGAGTTATTCTAATATCAGTTCCTAGTATTATCTTCCTTTATCACCTAGGCAGAGGAACATAAGTCTTGTTCCTAGTGAACTTACCTTGACTCAAGAACAAGCCAAAAAGAAATGGCAATCAAATTGAGATGAGAATAAAAAGAACCAGAAGAAAGGTGAAAAAAAAAAAAGACTAGTAATACATACACCTTTCCTATTCATTGTAGACTCCTATGTCTTTAGGGTTAAGAAAATGAAAGAACTGAGTGTCGAGCCCAGTCTTTCATCACTGAAACATCCCAAAATTTATCAGAATCCTTTCATGTTCTATCTCCTTCTTAGCCAGCTAACTCTATTTCTCTGTAAAGTTCTCAATGGCTACAAGTCAAAATTGGCTGACTGTCTCCACGTTCAGCAGCACTGTCTTTCCTATCAGAAATGAATCCACAGTTGTGTTTTCTAAAACAGACCTGGTCTTGTTACTTGCATCTCACTTTAACAATTGCTTAGTATAAAAAAATAGCTTTGGCTTACTAACAGAGCACACTCCAAGCCTTCTTCTCTAGAGAATGACAGGGGTCTGTGTTCTCCTACAGCAAAGATGGTTGGATAGCATCACCGATTCAATGACCATGATCTTGGGCAAACTCCAAGAGATGATGAGGGACAGGGAAGCCTGGCATGCTGCAGTCCATGGGAATGCAGAGTCGGACGTGACTTAGCGACTGAACAACTGTGAAAATGGCCAAGTGCCCTATCACTCATCTAGATAAAAGAAAACCTAAAACTAACCTTTGCTTTAGGTGAACAAGCACTGATGTTTTCACTTTACTAGAGCAAGTGTATAAAATTGTAAGCAATTATAGCAACAAAAACAAAGTATTTAGGGGAAAGAGGCTAAATACCACAGTATAGCTATAAAGTATCTTCCTTAATAAAATGTATCTTACATTCAGGGTCTGCTTCACAGCTTTACAGCTAGTGCAGTCCTTGGGGGTCTCATGATCAGAAAAGTCCTGCTGGGGGTTTAATGGTCTATGATGGGGGTTTAATGCCCTAGAGTGGCCATCACAAAGTTCTTCATGCTCTGGTCTACCACTGCTGCCGCTGTCTCTCTGAGGTACAGTTTGAATTGGCTGGAGGAGGACACATCTCCCTCCTCCAACTGCTCTCCCTGCCCCTCAGCAGAGTCCAGGTCAGCCCCGCACCACTCTACATACAGCGTGACAGTGCACTCAATGGATGACTCCACGGGCTCTTTCTCTGAATCGCACCCAGGTATCAAGCGAGGCCTGGCTCAGGACCCCACCTACAGTAAAGTGGGCAGAAGCAGCTCTGTATGAGAAGGAGACTGACTTCCCTAACCCCAGCTGGGGCCCCATACTTTCACTGTGGCCTGCTGCTGCTGCTGCTAAGTCGCTTCAGTCGTGTCCGACTCTGTGCGACCCCATAGACGGCAGCCCACCAGGCTCCCCCGTCCCTGGGATTCTCCAGGCAGGAACACTGGAGTGGGGGTGCCATTTCCTTTTCCAGTGCATGAAAGAGAAAAGTGAAAGTGAAGTCGTTCAGTCGTGTCCGACTCTGTGCGACCCCATGGACTGGGGCCCACCAGGCTCCTCCATCCATGGGACTTTCCAGGCAAGAGTACTGGAGTGGGTTGCCATTGCCTTCTCCTGGGCCCTACCAATCATGTAGCTATCTCTGCCAAAATCCTTCCAGGATCAGTACTAGAAGGGAAACTTTCCTGGTGGGAAAAAGAAGCTGACCAAGTAATATGACTCTGTTCCTCTGAGTCTGATCTTCTTGACGGTCTCCCATTGGGGATCGTACAGCCACAACACGCTGGCCTCTGGGGTATACTTCACCCTTCTCTACTCTGCAGGTTCAAGCAATGCTGTTTACGCTACTCAGTGCAACAGAACCAAGCCAGAAATTTCCAATGGGATTTGTTAAATAGGAAAGATAACGGAAAAATAAACACAAACTGCACAAGGAATAGAAACCGTCCATCTCCCAGAAAAAGATCATGGTCCTAGGACAGCAGACTTATTCTTAGGAAGCCTGCGATTCAACCATGCCACACACCAGCCCATTCTACTCCCCTCACTTCTCCACAAACTTGACTTTTAGACTGTTTTGTTTTGTTTTGTTTTGCCCTTAATTCTTTAAATTTTCCTAGGTTTCTCTCAAATAAACCTCTCTCATCCCTGGAAGACTAACCAGGAATCAAGTCATACTTCAAAGGAAACACTACCTCCTCAAAAAATAAGTTTTAGCTTGGTAAAAAAAAAAAAATAAGTTTTAGCTTGGCCCACTACATGAGGATAGCCATATTTTAAGAAAGTACAAAATTATTTCATTCCTATGCTGGGAAATAAGTGATACAGTAGCAGAAGTATTGTTCCCTAGTGTTGAAATTGTTTGGACATTTCTACATTCAAATTGTTGGGTAGTCAGAATAGAAAAAGGAGTCCAAAATGGCAGCAGCTAAAAGACAAAGAAAGGGGGGAAAGTCTGCAAAAGGAGAACAGAGGAAAAATCTAAGGACCCCAGAGTGAGAAATTGAGGTGAAACAAACACCACCCCCTTCCTGATCTATGATGGGTACTATCCCTAATCTGCATACAGCAGGCTGGAGGGGTGGAGCGAGAGACAAACAGTATAAAAAGAGGGAGCCAAGATGCATTGAAGCCACTCCTTCAGGGTTACCCGCCCTCACACCTTGGGGATGTACTATCCTTTGTTTACCAAATAAAGCTCTCCGCTGAAATCGAGCTGTAACACTGGTCGAGGTTTCAAGTATTTGTTGCCGCGAGACTGAATCAAGAAAATTTCACACTCTCCTGACAAAATGATGATGTGTTCTACAGGTTCTCTAAAAAAGTAACAAAGGTATCAGAGGGAAGTAATGTGTTCAAACTTCCTCCTGGAGCCTGACATTCTGCTGTTCCTAAAAGCTTTATTCTATTTAATTCCTGACTGATTTTTTTTTGAAATGTATGACCTTATTATGGGAGTATCTAATGACTCTTGTTCTTTTGGGTTTCATAGCATGCTAATTTTTTTCTTTTTTCATATTTCTTCTTCATTCAATTGGTTAACCTGTCGCTATAATAGACTTTTCATGTCAGCTTTTCTAATAAAAGGCAAAGCTCTGCTCACTCATTTCCAAATTCTCTTAGGTTACTAGACGCATAAATTTTGGATTTCACAGGATATTTTTAAAGTGAAGATAAAACACACAAATGATTGTCAATTTTTTTATTAATTAAAGATATTTAAAAGTAAAATTCCTAACAATATTTCATAAAGGAAAGGACATTTTAATTGTGAATGAATCCTTTTAACTGAATGAATTAAGCAACAAATTTAGTCATTCTCATTTCTCTGGGAAACACTGAAGAAGAACATCAAAGAACATCATCAAGCAGCCTCCTGAATTAGAGGTGTGGCAACATTTTTAAATTCTTAATAAATATTTCCTTCTAAGCTTTTCAGCCACTTTAAACATTTCTGCAAGTTTTATGAACTTCTACATATGACAATACATGAAATTCAAGAGTATGAACTCTGTGGCTTTTCCTAAATTTAAAAACCTTTGAAGTAAGTATTTAATTATGCCTTTAAAAAAAAAAACTACTAATAACATCATACAGAAAGTGCCATTGTCTTCTCTTGAATTTTTATGTTCAAAACTTTTATTTATAAAATATAATGCCACATATTAAATGACCAAGATACACACAGGTTATTTCCAATACCTATGACATTGCTTCATAACTAATGACTTAATTTGACAAAGTAAGCCTATAGTCTTATCACCTAATATTAGTATAAACATTTCTGCTCTTTAATAAGCTTTCTTCTACATTTAGTTCCCCTTGGAAAATCTACTTTGTATATACACAAACACAGATGAAAATGTGTTAGAAAATGTTAAAATTCTGAAAAAGTTCTTTGCCTAATAACATGTTTCTATGCATATATTTTAAGCATATCTGATTAGAATATTTCATTACCCACAAAGAAAATAAAACACTATATAGACTTAATAAGCTCTGACATGACCTTCACCTTTATTGCATAATAATCAATGTAAGATGTTATAAGGAAGTGTTCATTATATTAAAACAGAGGACACTATTCTGATAGCTGTTGGATCTAAAATGTAACATTTGACTTTCAAAGCAAATAAACCAGCAAGGTCCAAATAAGGGACTTAACCAACAAAGGATCATGAAGTTAAAAAGTCTCTGTTAATCAATGACAAATTTAGTACTTGTTGCTACAATTACAAAGATAATAGTTCCTTTATGTCAGTGCCTTTAGTTTTGCAGCTGTAAAATAGCTTTGAAATTCAGCATTTCAAGGAATAGAAATTAATAGGAGGTCATTTCTACCAGAGAAATTTTAGAGGCCCATCCTCTCTAATCATCATTAAAAACTAAATCCGTAGGAGAAGAGGCACTTTACTGATTGTCAAGTGGAAGCTATTATTCATTTGATGAAGCTCTTGGCACTGTGCCATTGATTCTGCACTACAGCCTGCTGCTTGTTCTCCTTCATCTTGGTGCAATCAGGGTTGTTTCTGCCTGCCAAGAGCTATTTATAGAGCAAAGGGGGGGGCAGAAAAGCTGATATGTTCTCCTTAAAAAACAACTTTCAAACTTTATAAGTACAAATCTGTTTTCCTTGTCACTAGACTATGTCTGCTTTTTCTGTGAATGCATAAGATAAGGAAGCTGACTTCAGGACATTGCCCTTCTGGACAGTGACTAAGGATTTGGTGGAATCATAGACTATAATCACACCATATCTGACCCTAGGATTAATATTCCTCAAAACTACATGCACTGTCATATCTCTGTAGTGTAATTCTGTTATTTCTATACTTCTGTGTCTGCTCCAGTTTCATATATTGAAAATTTCTAAGAGATACTCCATGCTTTCCTGTATTTATTAAAAGCAAATATATTTGGGGGAAAAAAACTCAACATATAAGTGTTGGAAAATATTTGGTGGCTCAGTTTTTTAGGAGTTAATTTGAACTGAATTAACAGTTGGGGTGTTGGTGAAACTATCCTTCCTACAATTACAAAAGAAGTTGGATTTTCAAAAATTTTTGTTAAAATATTGGTTACCCCCAAACTCTATAAATCTCTATTATTTAACTGTATCCATGTGGTATGGACGTGGTATTCTTAAAGTTATGTGCAACTCGTATTGTGTTGAGTTGCAGTTATGAACATATTTTAAAACCTAAATTATTTAGAATCTTTATTTTTGGAAAAGTTTCAGGCTTCATTTCAGCAGTTGCAAAATTCAATATATAATGCTTTATCCTCTAAAATAATATATAAAAAAATAAAAATAAAACAAGAGCATGCATTTAAAATACTTTAAGGATAGGAATAGAAATACTTATGATTGCCAAAATTTAATAGGAAAAAATATACTAGTTAGAATACAAAACAACAAAACCAAAACCTGAACATTAAAAAACATAAAAATGTCAAAATGATGTAGATGTGAATTGCCTGACATAGATTCTTCTAAGAAATTTAGTTCATGATCCTATAAAATGTTGTTTTAACAAAATGTAATTATTAAATATTTAAATGCAATTCTTAAATATTCAATTATAAGTAGAACATCGAAGACCCCCCTTATTCATTTGAAAATATAGTAGCAGAAGTTAGTCACTTAGCAGAACAACTTGAGTTAGCAGGATGGGAAACAGGCTCAAAAATTCGTTTTGTTTTCACTTCATAGAAGATCGACATTTCAGTATGCCCTTCGGATTGCATTTTCTGAACACAGGGTTGCAGCAGGAACCAGAAAGGTAAATTTACTCATGAGGCTGCAATATCTTTTGTGCTAAACAGACATGCCTACCACCCAGACAGTTATTTAAAAGAAGCTAAAAATTAAATAAAATGCTGTTTCAGACAGAGCTATAAATATGAATTGAAATTAAGTACTGTAGATCCAAATGTTTCAGAAAGTCAAATGGAATAGTAAGAAAATTAAAAGTCCATTTGATTTTGAATTGCTTAAAGTGATTCTTCATGGCCTGACTATCTAGAGAATTTCCAGCTCCTCCTCCCCTTCACTTTTAGTTCTCAGAATGCTCCTCTCTTGTCTTTCATTCCACACAGTGAAAAAGCTGAGGCATTTTAGAATAGGCTTTTGACATCTCTGGCATTAATTCAATTAGATTACCCCAGGGACTCAGAAGGTTAGACTTATGAAGCTAATTCCCATCTTAAACATTCAATAATTCATTCAACACATATTTATTGAGTACCTATTATATTCCCAGCACCATTCTAATTGTCAAGATACACCAAGGAACAAAAACAAGCAATATTTCTATCTTTATTAAATTTACATTCCAGTGGAGCTTCAAAGCAAATATCATCAAATATCATCAAAATAAATATCATAAAAAACTTTCTTTCATGAGCACAGTAATATATTTCTCACAACTGTACAACATTAAATGGAAGAGCTACACCATAACATTTACAATTTCTTGAGCACAAACCGTATACACCAGGTACTGTCAATGCAGAAGATAAGGAAGCTGACTTCAGGACAATTGCCCTTCCTGACAGTGACTAAGGATTTGGTGGAATCACAGACTATAATCACACTGTATCTGGCACTAGGATTAATACTCCCCAAAACTACATGCACTACATGCACTGTCATGTCTGTGCTTATCTGTGTCATATCTGTCATATCATAATTTGTGTTGAACAAATTTTCATGCATTATCCTATGTGTTTAATCCATTTTAATCTTCAAAAATCCCCACTATAAGATTAAGAAATACATACTTAGAAAGGTTAATTAACTTGTTAAGCTTATGTGAAGAAAAAGTGGCTAATTTAACAACAGTCTCTCCCATCTATGAGAATGGTAATTCCAGGCAAATCTTTCACCAAGGACTTAGTAGTTATTCATTCACTCAGCATTTATTCAACAAATATTAACAGGGCACCTAATACATGCAGGCACTGTTTTAAACACACGGGATACATTAATGAACCAAAGAGGTAAAGATTCCCGTCCTTGAGGCATTTAAATATTAGTGGGAGGAAATAGACAACAAATGTAAACATAATAAGTAAGCAAATACATATGTCAGAAGATTAACATTAATTCATTAAAAATATAAAATTCAACCTTTTTTTCTAAGAATCAGAATTCTTAAATCAGAGGGAAGGGCAGCTTTCAATATTAAAAAAGAAGCTCAAGGGATCTTGACTTAAGCACCCCCAAAAGAAAATGTGACAGCAGAACACAGTTTCAGAAACTGACATTGTATTGAAGAAGCTGACACCTGTTTTTCACCACTATGGAGAGCTGAACTTAAAGTCTTTGTTATTTTGATAATAAGAGGCTTACAAATAAAGGCCAGAGCAGGGCATCAGGCAATTGCCCATCTGGAGTACAACAAACACACGTAAATCACTGGAAAGTCACGTGCGGCTTGATGACATTTATCCACTTTGGTTTCCAGTGACTAGTATGCCAAACCCCAGACACCAAAATGACTAAGGTTGGGGAATAAATACCCATCATTAAATTTCCAGTGATTTAATAATCATCCCTCTTCCTGGGGACATGATTAAACATCACACAACAGCAAAACTCCAACAAACTAAGTTGCTGGGCATCAGAGCTGAAGAGAAAGTAAATGAGAAAATGAGAAAGAGAGTGAGAGTAACAAAGAAGATGAAAAAAAAAGAAGAGAGAATGAAAGGAAGAAAGAAAACATAAAGGGAAGAAAAATCACTTTGGTGGCTATTCCCAACTATCCTTTGGTTTAAGACATCACCCACAGGCACGAAACAAAGTGATTAAGCCGCAATTTTGAGGTGTTATGTCATTCTCATCATTCCAAAGGATGGGGCAAGTTGCCCCAGTGGGAGCAAAATGTTTAGTAACACAAGAAACATAACCCCACCTTGATGAGGCAGAGCTCTTTAGGACAAAAATGGTGAACTGTCTCTCTTCTGGGAGTACTAACTGGCTTTGGTCAATGTTGCTTTCTTCAGAGGGGAAAAAAAAGGACATTTTTTTCTTTCAATATTGTATTATGTGGTCCCAGAGTTATAACTGACCTAAACATCAGTTAAAGTTCTTTGTAATGGTTGAAATACCTAGAATACCTTCACATCCATAGAGTTTTCATGCACAAAAGGAAAAATTCTCAATTACTGACTGAGAATAAGAGAAGTAAATTGGCTACAAAATGATAGTAAATCCCATTTGAGATATGATTCCAGGGATTATGGGGCTTTCCAGGTGGAACTAGTGGTAAAGAACATGCCTGACAATGCAGGAGACATAAGAGATGTGGCTTTGATTCCTGGGTCAGGAAGATCCCCTGCAGGAGGACATGTAAACCCATTCTAGTATTCTTACCTAGAGAATTCCATGGACAGAGGAGCCTGTAGGGCTACGGTCCATGGGGCTGAGAAGAGTAGGACACAACAGAAGTGACTTAGCAAGCACGCATGCACCAGGGAATATGTATTAATTGAAATCAAAGTCAATATTCCTTAAATTGGTTCCTTCTTAATTTTTCCTGTTTAATAACTGAATATAACCTAGTGAGCCAACTCCAAAAACAATGTCATCATTGCTGTATCCTTAGAAGTTAGCATGGTACTTTAAAAATGAATAGCACTTAATAGATGTTTAATGAATGAATTTGTTAATATTATTTTTCTATCTTACGAGAATATGGTAGCATTTTCATCTCTAACTATTTGGTTCCCTAGATTAACTAAGTGAGATGAGTACAACTGTGCAGTAGTTTAAGCATTCTTTGGCATTGCCTTTCTTTCGGATTGGAATGAAAACTGTCCTTTCCCAGTCCTATCGCCACTGCTGAGTTTTCCAAATTTGCTGGCATATTGAGTGCAGCACTTTCACAGGCAGCATCATCTTTTAGGATCTGAAACAGTTCAACTGGAATTCCATCACCTCCACTAGCTTTGTTTTTAGTGATGATTTCTAAGGCCCACTTGACTTCGCATTACAGGATGTCTGACTCTAGGTGGGTGATCACACCATCGTGATTACCTGGGTCGTGAAGGTCTTTTTGTATAGTCATTCTGTGTATTCTTGCCACCTCTTTTAATATCTTCTGCTTCTGTTAGGTCCAGACCATTTTTGTCTTTTATTGTGCCTATTTTTGCATGAAAAGTTCCTTTGGCATCTCTAATTTTATTGAAGAGATCTCTAGTCTTTCCCATTCTATTGTTTTCCTCTATTTCTTTGCATTGATCACTGAGAAAGGCTTTCTTCTCTCTCCTTGCTATTCTTTGGAACTCTGCATTCAGATGGGTATATCTTTCCTTTTCTCCTTTACCTTTCACTTCTCTTCTTTTCATAGCTGTTTGTAAGGCCTCCTCAGACAACCATTTTGTCTTTTGCATTTCTTTTTCTTGGGGATGGTCTTGATCACTGCCTCCTGTACAATGTCATTAACCTCCATCCATAGTTCTTCAGGCACTCTGTCTATCAGATCTAATCCCTTGAATCTATTTCTCACTTTCACTGAATAGTCATTAGGGATTTGACTTAGGTCATATCTGAATAGTCTAGTGGCTTTCCTTACTTTCTTTAAGTCTGAATTTTGCAATAAGGAATTCATGATCTGAGCCACAGTCAGCTCCTGGTCTTGTTTTTTCTGACTGTACAGAACTTCTCTATCTTTGGCTACAAAGAATATAATCAGTCTGATTTCAGTGTTGACCATCTGGTGATGTCCATGTGTAGAGTCTTCTCTTGTGTTGTTGGAAGAGCATGTTTGCTGTGTTTGCACAGCATTTGCAGTGAGTGTTTGCAGTGCATTCTCTTGACAAAACTCTGTTGGCCTTTGTCCTGCTTCATTTTGTACTCCAAGGCCCAAAATGCCTGTTATTCCAGGTATTCCTTGACTTCCTACTTTTGCATTCCAGTCCCTTATAATGAAAAGACATCTTTTGGGGGCGTTAGTTCTAGATGATCTTGTAGGTCTTCATAGAACCATTCAACTTCAGCTTCTTCCACATTACTGGTCAAGGCATAGACTTGGATTACTGTGATATTAAATGGTTTGTCTTGAAAATGAACAGACTGTTTGAGACTGCATCCAAGTACTGCATTCCAGGCTCTTTTGTTGACTATAATGGCTACTCCACTTCTTTCAGGGATTCTCACCCACTGTAGTAGATATAATGGTCATCTGAGTTAAATTCACACATTCCAGCCCATTTTAGTTCACTGATTCCTAGAATGTTGACATTCACCCTTGCCCTCTCCTGTTTGATAACTTCCAATTTGCTTTGATTCATAGACCTAACATTCCAGGTTCCTATGCAATATTGCTCTTTAGAGCATTAGACATTACTTCCATCACCAGTTGCATCCACACCTGGGTGTTGTTTTTGCTTTGGCTCTGTCTCTTCATTATTTCTGGAGTTATTTCTCCATTGATCTCCAGTAGCATATTGGGCACCTACTGACCTGGGGAGCTCATCTTTCAGTGTCTTATCTTTTGCCTTTTCATACTATGCATGGGGTTCTCAAGGCAATGACACTGAAGTGGTTCATCATTCCCTTCTCCAGTGGACCACATTTCGTCAGAACTCTCCACCATGACCCGGCTGTCTTGCGTGGCCCTACAAGGCATGGCTCATAATTTCATTGTGTTAGACAAAGCTGTAGTCCATGTGATCAGACTGGTTAGTTTTCTGTGACTGTGGTTTTCATTCTGTCTGCCCTCTGATGGAGAAGGATAAGAGGCTTATGGAAGCTTCCTGATGGGAGAGACTGACTGAGGGAGAAACTGAGTTTTTTTCTGATGGGTGGGGCCATGCTCAGTAAATCTTTAATCCAATTTTCTGTTGAAGGGCAGGGTTGTGTTCCCTCCCTATCATTTGCCCTGAGGCCAAACTATGGTGGAAGTAATGAAGGTAAGGGTGACCTCCTTCAAAAGGTCCCATGCACACACTCCTACACTCAGTGCCCCCAACCCTGCAACAGGCCACTGCTGACCCAAGCCTCTGCCAGAGACTCCTGGACACTCACAGGTAGCCTCTTTTGGGGTCACTGCTCCTTTCTCCTGGTGCATGCAAGGTTCTGTTTGTGCCCTCCCAGAGTCTGTTCCCCCAGTCCTGTGTAAGTTTTGAAAAAGCAGAGGAACCAGAGATCAAACTGCCAACACCTGCTGGATCATCAAAAAAGCAAGAGGGTTCCAGAAAAACATCTGTTTCTGCTTTATTAACTATGCCAAAGCCTTTGACTGTGTGGATCACAACAGACTGTGGAAAATTTTTAAAGAGATGAGAATACCAGACCACCTGACCTGCTACCTGAGAAATCTGTATGCAGGTCAAGAAGCAACAGTTAGAACTGGACATGGAACAACAGACTGGTTCCAAATAGGAAAAGGAGTACGTCAAGGCTATATGTTGTCACCCTGCTTATTTAGAGAAGCTCTATACAGTCAACAAAAACAAGATCAGGATCTGACTGTGGCTCAGATCATGAACTCCTTATTACCAAATTCAGACTCAAATTGAAGAAAGTAGGGAAAACCGTTACATCATGAGAAACACTGGACTGGAAGAAACACAAGCTGGAATCAAGATTGCTGGGAGAAATATCAATAAACTCAGATATGCAGATGACACCACCCTTATGGCAGAACGTGAAGAGGAGCTAAAGGGCCTCTTGATGAAGGTGAAAGAGAAGAGTGAAAAAGTTGGCTTAAAGCTCAACATTCAGAAAACGAAGATCATGGCATCCTGTCCCATCACTTCATGGGAAATAGATGGGGAAACAGTGGAAACAGTGTCAGACTTCATTTTTTTGGGCTCCAAAATCACTGCAGATGGTGACTGCAGCCATGAAATTAAAAGACGCTTACTCTTTGGAAAAAAAGTTATGACCAACCTAGATAGTATATTCAAAAGCAGAGACATTACTTTGCCAACTAAAGTCCATCTATCTAGTCAAGGCTGTGGTTTTTCCTGTGGTCATGTATGAATGTGAGAGTTGGACTGTGAAGAAGGCTGAGCGCTGAAGAATGGATGCTTTTGAACTGTGGTGTTGGAGAAGACTCTTGAGAGTCCCTTGGACTGCAAGGAGATCCAACCAGTCCATTCTGAAGGAGATCAGCCCTGGGATTTCTTTGAAGGGAATGATGCTGAAGTTGAAACTCCAGTACTTTGGCCACCTCATGCGAAGAGTTGACACATTGGAAAAGACTCTGATTCTGTGAGGGATTGGGGGCAGGAGGAGAAGGGGACGACCGAGGATGAGATGGTTGGATGGCATCACGGACTCGATGGACATGAGTCTGAGTGAATTCCGAGAGATGGTGATGAACAGGGAGACCTGGTGTGCTGCGATTCATGGGGTCACAAAGAGTTGGACACGACTGAGTGACTGAACTTGAACTTGAGGGAAAACCAATAGACCATTCAGGTCTGACCTAAATCAAATCCCTTATGATTATACAGTGGAAGTGAGAAATAGATTTGAGTGCCTAGATCTGATAGATAGACTGCCTGATGAACTATGGATGGAGGTTCATGACATTGTACAGGAGACAGGGATCAAGACCATCCTCATGGAAAAGAAATGCAAAAAAGCAACATGGCTGTCTGAGGAGGCCTTACAAATAGCTGTGAAAAGAAGAGAGGTGAAAAGCAAAGGAGAAAAGGAAAGATATAAGCATCTGAATGCAGAGTTCCAAAGAATAACAAGGAGAGATAAGAAAGCCTTCTTCAGCGATCAATGCAAAGAAATAGAGGAAAACAACAGAATGGGAAAGACTAGAGATCTCTTCAAAAAAATTAGAGATTTAGAGATACCAAGGGAACATTTCATGCAAAGATGGGCTTGATAAATGACAGAAATGGTCTGGACCTAACAGAAGCAGAAGATATTAAGAAGACGTGGCAAGAATACATGGAAGAACTGTACAAAAAGATCTTCACGACCCAGATAATCATGATGGTGTGATCACTAATCTAGAGCCAGACATTTTGGAATGTGAAGTCAAGTGGGCCTTAGAAAGCATCACTATGAACAAAGCTAGTGGAGGCGATGGAATTCCAGTAGAGCTATTTCAAATCCTGAAAGATGATGCTGTGAAAGTGCTGCACTCAATATGCCAGCAAATTTGGAAAATTCAGCAGTGGCCACAGGATTGGAAAAGGTCAGTTTTCATTTCAATTCCAAAGAAAGGCAATGCCAAAGAATGCTCAAACTACTGCACAATTGCACTCATCTCACATGTTAGTAAAGTAATGCTCAAAATTCTCCAAGCCAGGCTTTAGCAATACATGAACTGTGAACTCTCTGATGTTCAGGCTGGTTTTAGAAAAGGCAGAGGAACCAGAGATCAAATTGCCAACATCCGCTGGATCATGGAAAAAGCAAGAGAGTTCCAGAAAAACATCTATTTCTACTTTATTGACTATGCCAAAGCCTTTGACTGTGCGGATCACAATAAACTGTGGAAAATTCTGAAAGAGATGGGAATACCAGACCACCTAACCTGCCTCTTGAGAAATCTGTATGCAAGTCAGGAAGCAACAGTTAGAACTGGACATGGAACAACAGACTGGTTCCAAATAGGAAAAGGAGTACGTCAAGGCTGTATATTGTCACCTTGCTTGTTTAACTTATATGCATAGTACATCATGAGAAATGCTGACTGGATGAAGCACAAGCTGGCATCAAGATTGCTGGGAGAAATATCACTAGTCTCAGATATGCAGATGACACCACCCTTATGGCAGAAAGTGAAGAGGAACTAAAGAGTCTCTTGATGAAAGTGAAAGAGGAGAGTGAAAATGTTAGCTTAAAACTCAACATCCAGAAAACTAAGATCATGCCATCTGGTCCCATCACTTCATGGCAAATAGATGGGGAAAAAGTGCAAACAGTGACAGATTTAATTTTGGGGGGCTCCAAAATCACTGCAGATGGTGACTGCAGCCATGAAATTAAAAGATGCTTTCTCCGTGGAAGAAAAGCTATGACCAACCAAAGACAGCATATTAAAAAGCAGGGACATTACTTTGCCAACAAAAGTCCATCTAGTCAAAGCTGTGGTTTTTCTAGTAATCATGTATGGTACGAGATTTAGACTATAAAGAAAGCTGAGCACTGAAGAACTGATGCTTTAGACTCTTGAGAGTCCCTTGGATGGCACATCCAACCAGTCCATCCTAAAGGAAATCAGTCCTTAATATTCACTGAAAGGAGTGATGCTGAAGCTGAAACTCCAATACTTTGGCCACCTGATGTGAAGAACTGACTCACTGAAAAAAATCTGATACTGGGAAAGATTGAAGGCAGGAGAAAGGGATGACAGAGGAAGAGATGGTTGGATGGCATCACCAACTCAATGGACATGAGTTTGAGTAAACTCTGGGGAGTTGGTGATGGACAGGGAGGCCTGGTGTGCTGCAGTCCATGGGGTCACAAAGAGTCAGACATGACTGAGCAACTGAACCGAAGCAACTGACTAAGATTAACTAAGTATCCTGCAAAGTACAAAATGACTCTAAAAATTCATTACAATTGGATGCCTCCTTTACTTTTTTACATTTTTAAATTTTATCTTGTTAAACAGTAACACATTACTGTCTGACCAACATAAGACAGGAAGGAAAAGTAACTAGTATTTATTTAGAACTCACTGAAATTGTCATGTGCCGTATGTCTTAATTTGCAAAGTCTCTTCTATTTCTTATGGCACTCTGACAAGTGGATATTATTGATCTCCTTTTAATAGAGAAAAAACATAGCCTTGAAAATGTTAACTAACTTGCCTAAAATTGTAAAATTATGGGTGGCAGAACACAGATTCACACCCAAGCCATTTTGGCTTCAAAGTTCATACTCTTTCTAGTATATCAAACCACTGAAGGAAAATGTAATCAAGCTGCTAAAACAGCATCCATCTGTCAAAAGAAACTTCTCTCTAACCTTGAGGTGTTCCTGTGACAGTGTATGTGTGTTTTCATTACAATTAACAATTCCAGCAAAGGAGAAGAGTGTCAATTGAGTTCAAACACCAAAATATCTTTTATTTAGAGATTTTATCTGATAGGAGTATTATAAGAAATTATTTTTTTTCTAAGCAGTCATTTCATTATAAATATTTATTTCCTGTCTGTGTGAACAATCAGGAAAAATTGAAGTACAAAGGAAGGCATAGGAGGAAGCAAAACGAATAGAAGAGAGTTGGAGAGACTCTGAGAAACATCCTGAAAAATCCCCTGATGGCCACCAGGGAGGACATGAAAAGCAAGCCTTTCCTGATGAATGTTAGTTTCCTGGATGGAGGCAATTAGGCTCCTCTCCTCTAGAAAGTTATTTAGAAAAGCCAGCATGACCTCTGCTTAAGTGTCCTCTGAATAAGTTCTGGAAGATGTCCATGGAGGTGCAATTCTAAATGATATTAAACAATCATTAGTGATTAGACAGACAGTTGATCTGAGACTTGGAGGAAAGGAGCCTATGTTGGTAAGTGAACTATACAGTACTGGTGTTTTAACCACTCATATCACCTGCACATGTACATTGCTCACACCATTGAATTAATAACCACCAAAGTTCAAAACCAAGACTTTAGTTGTGTGCGTACATCTCCAGGAGAGAAAAAAATTCTAAAAAAAAAAAACACTCATATTTCTACCGTCCTAATATGGAAAGCTCTGCAATAAAAATGTGTTGAAGAGAAAATTATTCAGGGAAATTTATAAAGAAAAACAGTTTGATAAACCTCCAGCAGTCTCAAATTTCAAGTGCTCTAATAATCTGATTGGAGATTCGGCATGGGCTTTGGAAATCTCTGTAAGTGAGATCTTGCCAAAGCAGTTATCAGGCCATAGGCATTAATAATCAAAATTATAACCTACCAAAAATTGGTTTGAGTTTTCTTTTCATGTTATCAATCTGTACTGTACTTCAGTCTCCCGCATCCTAAAATAGAGCTTGTAACAAGTAATGTCTGTCTAAAAGAAGACATAAACAGCATATGCTTTATGCATAAACAAATATCTGTGATTTATTTTCATGGAGAGCAAAAGATTTATGTGTCCCCAAAATGTATCATCCTCTTTCATGCACTGGTGGTGGTGGTTTAGTTGCTAAGTCATGTCCGACTCTTGCAACCCCATGGACTATGGCCTTCCAGGTTCCTCTATCCATGGGATTCCCCAGGCAAGAATACTGGAGTGGGTTGCCATTTCCTTCTCCAGGGTATCTTCCCAACTCAGGAAATGAAGCCAGGTCCCCTGCATTGCAGGCAGATTCTTTGCCGACTGAGCTACAAGAGAAGCCGCCAAACTAAGAAATTCACCATTAATGGTCCTTCTTTTGAACTAGAGCCTAATATATGTTAATCGTCTATAAACATCCATATCCCTTCCTTCAAGAGCAGTTTTTGAGGGAACAGACAGAAATCAAATTTATTTCAACAGGTTAAGGAGAACAATTTGGAACATTCATGGAAAAAGTCAAATCATTGAATGTTAGTAAGATAAGTAAAGATACCAAAGGATATAACAATAAAAAGTTGGAGCAAAGGTAAATTTTTCTAATAAAATAACATAATTTATGGCTCACCTTACTTTAGAAAGAGTCAATAATACATGCAGGGCTCTCTGATCTATTTGAAAAAAGAAACCATGGAAATATAGGGAATAATTATAGCCACATCTTTTAGTTCTAAATAAGTTTTGACTGAAAGCCCTATTAGCTCATTCACATCAGCAGACTACCACTCAGTAAGAAAAAAAAAAATCCTACATGCTAGTCAAGGAGCTGAAGAGTCAAATGCAGCCTGCAAGGGCTCAAATTCCAAACAGAATTCAACCTGGGCAATATAAGAATCTGGTTCACATATTTTTAGTGAGTATCTTTCAAACACTTAAGGAAGAAATAGATTAATAAATTATCTCCAAACCCTATCCCTAACATGTAAGGAATGAAAAGACTGCCACCTGTCTAGGATTTGAGTTTCTTAGGCATGTTCACTACATCAAAGCATCAAGGGACAGACTTCAAGGGAAGGCAGACAAGATCAAGAGACTTGCAGATTTTAAATAAGACAAAAATTACAATATAAAAAGGATCAGAACCCCTCTATTCATTCACAAATCTGAGGGCCCTTTGTGGGTGAGGCTTAAATTTATATGTTCTAGAAAAGGTATCTTGTTTAGCAAGAAGTTTAAGGGGGAACAAATGTATTTCATGGGGTCTTATAAATTAATGAAAGTATGCTGCAAGGTACTTTGAGATTCAGAGATTAAAGAAAAATGTGAAGTCATATAAAGTATTTACTTTCCCTAATGCTGTAAGAATATGAATGAATTTTCTCAGCTGTTGTCAGAGAAACTGCCATATTTATTCTTTCTTGGTGCTACCCATACTATGAGTAATAACATCTTACATTTAAAGTAAGCTTTAGAGGTTGCAAAGGGATATTATATATGTGATCTTTTTTGATCCTCAGATATATTCTGAAAATGCTTATTCAATCTCAGATAAGGCAACTAAGATTTTTAAAATGTTTAGTGATTTACTGAAGGTTACATAATAGATAAGTGGTAGAACTGTGTCAAACCCATGTCTTTGACAACATTTCATCCCACCAAACTAGCAAGTAACAAGATAGACAACTCATTTTCATTCACTGATGATTTTACAAGTTAGACTTGTTAAAACAGTTGGTACTATTATTAAGGCAAAATATGGTAATTTTCATCACTGATAGCATAGTGAAGATGCCAACTACAGCTCTTTCTCATGACCCACACTAAGAAAATTGAGTGGAGACTTTAATTTGTTACTGGATAAAGTGTGACCATCTTGCTAACACAAGGGAATTTCTTTAATCTGGACCTTAACTTGTGAAACTGAGTCTTGGCAAATTTCAGGATGTGTTGATGCAATCCACATGCAGTGTTATGAAAGTCTGCCTAAGCCATGGTCCCTGAAGCAGGTGGTTCCTTTGATCTTTATAGTTTTAAAGGAAACATTTGGTAATCAGAATGGAGAAGTACCCTAGAGACAAATGGAAGGCATTTGTACAATGACAAGAAATTCTTTTTCTGTCTAAATCGCATTCTTTCAGTAGTAAAAGAGTCTGAAGGAAAATCCTAGGGAACAGAAAGAGTGGTTAGAGTGGTTCCTGCAACAGCAATAAAAATAGAACAACAAAAAAAAAATCAAGAATAGTGCTTTTTTGTCTTAGCTTATAATAGAAAGTCCCCTATATACTATATTTCAGTTAGACTTTGCTGCATAACAAACCATCCCTAAACCAGTGGTTTTATTTATTTTTTTCCACAGGTTTAATGGGTTTAATAAGTTTACCCCTTCAGTTCCTATTTGCAGCACCCAATATTCCTTTGAAACACCAGACAGACCCAGCAGTGGCCAACAGTCAAGGTCAACCTCCAGAGTTTAAAAGTTCAGGTTCTCTGAGCATTCTGTGTTGCAGTGGCACTTGTCCGAAATTGGTACCTCCCTATCTTTGGGGAGCTTTAAATGTGCCAGTGAAAAAGCTTTTCTCCTGCAAGGGGAAGAAAGAAAGTCATTCCTCAAACCCAGTGGAGATCTGGCTGTGAGGTCTTTCCTCTGTCCCATGTCTTCAGGCTTGTGTTTGTTTTTTTTTTTCGTTTGTTTGTTTGTTTGTTTGTTTTTGCAGTGGAGCAAGAGACCAAAATCTAACCTGAGTTACAAGAAACAAGACAGTGATGGCTATAAAGGGAGTGACCAGGAGCAGCAGAGCCTCCTGTCCCTCCCACATCCAATATATGTGCTTCACAGAAAAACAAAAAACAGGTCCACAAAACACAACAGCTAAAATTACAAAAATCCATTCATCCAAGGGAGGTGGGAGGCAGAAAGAGAAAATGTAAGGGAAATGGCACAGGGAGAAAGAGTATTCAAATCAGTCCAGGCACGGGGCTGGCAAATGCTAGAAAAGAGCTGCAGAAAAACCTGTGGTCCTTTCAGACTCACCCGTGTTTATATTCCATACTGGTCGCAGGAAGATTCTGCCTTACGTGCACCAGAGACAAACATCTGGATTCCTCAGAGAGAAGGGAATGTGGGCAGGGCCCTTGGCAGGGTGGGCCCTGCCTTCCCTGGGAGGGGGTGGAGGTGAACCAGGAGAAGAGCTGCCGCAGCACCCTTCCGATCCCACCCGGCCCCTCCCGGATGGTGCGTGGCCAACTCAGTGGCCTGCAGCAGCCTTCAGTTTGGCAGGAGACGGGTGCGGTGAGTGTAATTTTTCTGCAGAAGTGGAGCTGCTCAGGGCCGACTGCAGGTAGACCGTCTTGTGGAAGAGTCTGTTGCTTAAGAAAACCACCAAGGAGAAGAGGCGCAACTGGAAAAGGTATGCTTTGCCAGGGGTCTTTGCTTCATTGGCGCTGATAATGAATAAAGGAAAGAGGATAGAGAAGAGGCAGCCACTGACAATGTAGGAGGACTGCATTGCTGTGAGGAAAGCCAGGGGCAAACCAAATCCAAAGTAGTAAGGCCAATTCCTTTCTATATTTGACAACAACTGGTGCATTTCAATTCCTTTATTGAACCAAGATATTCGAAGCAGTATAGTGAGTAGAGGAGAGACATATGCAGGAGACTGACCAGCTGACCAACAAGATGGATGGAAAAGAGACTCACAAACATCCCCTGGAGAAGGAAGAGAGCCTGAAGCAAGAGGTTGAAGAGCATGTCAGCAATTATTTTGCTGACACTAGGAAATGGGTGAGGCTTCCTCCCAGATACCTCGAATGCCAGGTCAGCTATATCCTGAAACCAAGTCGCGTTGACGACTTTGCTGAGCACAAAGAGGGGGAGCACCCAGAGAGCACTGAAAATTGATGTGAGGAAGAACTCCAGCCACGACCAGACATCCCCGTGTAGCGACGGGTCATCAATAATCTGGGCCATCACTGATTGAAGGACGGGAATAAACACTCAATGAAATAAGAGGAGACTGAACCAGAAAACTCCACCATTCCAAGCGCAGCACTGAAAAATTCTGCTAACAATACGTGGTTCACTCTCCTGCTTCCTCTCTATGCTCTGGGCTCTCCTCTGAGCCAGGACACTGCTTGCCCTTCTTCGACGCTGCTCCTCTCTCTTTTGTTGAATTGGAGCATCTAGCTTTGAGATGGTACAAACTCCCCAGATGGAGTCTTTGATTCCCCTGGCAAGATCCTGCAGAAAGGTTTTGACACTGTCAGCCATCTCTTTACTGCTCAACTACACAAAGGAGAGAGAAGTGTCCCCAGATTTCTCATCATGAAGGACCCCGCAGCTTCACTGCCACGGCTCCGGCTCTGGCTCTAGCCGGGTCCCTCACCCACCGTGGGCTGCTCGTCTCCTCCGAGCCCCTCCACACCGGGTCGCACGCTCCCGCCCGCACTGGGCATGCCCGGGCCGCACGGGGGTGGGGGGTGGGGGGTGGGGGGTGTGGGGGGGTGGGGGGGTGGGGGGGTGTGGGGGTGGGGGTGGGGTGGCGCGCCGTGGGTTTAAAAATGCTTACTCATTATTCTTTCGAGGGTTTGGTTGGATGGTTTCTCTTCTCACCTAACCTGTACTCACCCATGTTCTGTATTCACCTGGAGAGTCACGTAAGGGCCTGTGGTCAAGGTGTGAAAACAGACCACCTGTTATGAGAGAAGTCATACTGCAAAAGTTTGTGAACACAGGAAGGCATAACTCTTGGCTGTCCATTACATGTCTAACAATCAATCACACTAGAATTTTGGCTTCCCTAATGGCTCAGATGGTAAAAACTCTGCCTGCAATGCAGGAGTGGACGTGAAAGTGAAAGTTGCTCAGTTGTGTGTGACTCTTTGCGACCCCATGGACTTAGTCCATGGAATTCTCCAGGCCAGAATACTGGAGTGGGTGGCCTTTCCCTTTTCCAGGGGATCTTCTCAACCCAGGGAATGAACCCAGGTCTCCCAAATTGTAGGTGGATTCTTTACCAGCTGAGCCACAAGGCAGACATCATAGGTTCAATCCCTGGGTTAGGAAAATCCCCTGGAATAGAGCATGGCAATCCATTCCAGAATTCTTGCCTGGGAGAATCCCCATGGACAGAAGAGCCTGGAGGGCTACAATCCATGGGGTCACAAAGAGTCAGACACAAGTGAGTGACTAAGCACAGCTACAACTATAGCATTTTTAAGCCCAGCTTCACACAGAATCATCTGTAATACTTCTGAACAATTACCAATGACAGAGGCTTACTTCTAGAGATTCTGATTTAAGTTGTCTGGGGTGAAGCCCAAACACTAGCATTTTTTTAAAGGTTCTCCAGGTGATTAAAATTCAGCTAGATCTAAGAATGACTGTTATATCTCCTAGTGACTGAATTATAGTAGCTGTAGAATGAGCAAGTGAGAAAACTTTGTAATAAAAGTTTCTTACCAATGGAAATGATAAAGGTTAAAAAAGAAAAGAAAAGAAATAGAAAACAGAAAAGTATTGGATCAAAGTCAATAACAAAGCCAGAACAAAGACATTAACTCAGTCAAAACTAGTTATTGGTTTTTAGCACTACCGTAATGAAGGGAGATTGGTAACTAACACCAGAACAAAACTGAAGACCTATATGTGTTACAGTCTTAATTTGTTGTATTTGCACTTATAGATATGCTTAAGTGTTTAAAACACAGTACACAGTTCCCTCATTGTGTTATTTTAGTTTTTCCCAATTGACTCTTTTGTGTCTTCCCTCTAAAACAAGGGTTCTCAAAACAGTCTGTACCTAGGATGTTTTCAAAGACTGCTGATACAAAAGTCCAAACCCAAGTGTTCTGATTTAATTGACCTGGAATAGAACACAGACACCAGCTACGTAGGTGATTCTAATGTGAAACCAAGTTTGAGAACTGCTGCTTTAAGGTGCAATTTTAAGCAACATTTTTAAAGTATTGATAAGGAGAGCTGGGCTTTAACTCTGATAGAACTAATCAATACAGTGGTCTCCATTAGGATTTAAAATAGTTCTCTGAGGGCTGCACCTGTATATTTTTTAACTGTGTATTTCAACACCCTGGCACAAATGTGGCATAAGACCTAGACCAATATTTTCTTACAGAATGAGGATTCCAACTTACTGTTGCATAAGTTTGAGTGAGACCTGAACATAGCATAGCTTCCAGGAACATTAAATATCTTTAATTCATCAAAAAGTTACTGAAAAATCTACTGTTGGCAAAGCACTGTGCCAGTGACTCTATATATACACTCACTGTATTAATGCCAGGCCACTGAAAATGCTTTTTTATGCAACTGACAGTTACATCCAGGTTAAGTTAGTAATTAGACAACCTCATATTACTTGAATACCCAAGAATTAACTGAAATAGTCCTCTTCATCAGACAGAGACAGAACTTATACTTGAAACGGAGTCCATTAGCACTCAATACTACTACCTTCCAGAGCCTCTACCACAGACTGACCTCAGAGGCACCAGACTTGGGCACCCTAGCTCAACGCCAGGCAATTATCCTTTATGCTTTTCATACTTCCTATCTCCCATTCTTGCTTTTCATTCCTTATTCTGTTCTTGCAACTACCCAACACTTAAATCTTTTTGGCTTAAACTTCTCTTCCTGGTTGAAAATTTAGTCCTTAGCATTTGTGTTTTCTAGTTTCAATCCTTCACACTTTTGAGAACACAACTTGAACTGATTCCTTGATTTTCCTTACTCTCAACCAACTCCAGAAAAATCATGTCAGCGAAGCTCCAGCCGTGGGACATCCTCCATGATGTTCCATGTATGGCTTATGCCCCATGTGTGCTTCTTCCTCAACCCACATATTTTCAGGTCAACCACACACTGGGACTGACCTTCATTCTACTGGTTGGCTGTCAAATCACTGTCTAGGATATATGAACTCAGGAGACTTCAAAAGTCAGGGTTCCCAAAATAATATTGGCAACTGTCTTACAGAAAAGAAGTTGTATAAATATAGAAGACACTGGATTTAGCAAACTCAGATAGCTTTGTTTAGTGGAGGTCCTCAAGGAGTCTTGGTACATACTGTGAATTTCTAGCACCAGATGTCTTCTAATGCTGCAAAGGAAGTTCTGGTGGCATGGAAAATTCTGAGAATTCTCACTAAACATCCCAAATTTGGAGACAAGTAAAATGAGATGGGGCTTCCCTGGTGGCTTGGTGGTAAAGAATCCGCCTGCTAATGTAGGAGATGTGGGTTCAATCCCTGGGTTGGGAAGAACCCTAGAGAAGGGAATGCCTACCCTCTTCAGTATTCTTGTCTGGTAAACCCCATAGTCAGAAGAGCCTGGCAGATTACAGTCCATAGGGTCACAAAAGAATCAGACACAAGTGATCAATTAAACAACAATGGCAAAACTAAGATGAGAAGACATAGTTTTTGTTTGTTTGTTTCTCTCTCTCTTTTTAGTGATTAGCTGAGAGAAAGGGTATGAGGTACATCTGGAGAGGGGTGGTTTAAAGACTGGTGAAATTAGAGAAGTGTTTAGTGTTATGTATTAGAAACAAAGCCTATGGGGTTCCTAACTGAACTAAGAGAGTTACTTAAAGCCCTAATGAATGGTATATGTTTGTGATAAGAAGTGAATTTTGGTAAGCTATAGTTTACAAAAACTCAGGAGAGAAAAGCTCAAGGTATTACAGTAAAACTTCATACAATTTTCTCTGACCTCTAACCAACTTCAGAAATCCTTGCATATCCTCAACTTAAAGAAAAATAGACAAAACACAAATTACCCAGCCCAAAAATTTAGCTTAGAAGGAAAAATAAACCAAAATAAAGATAAATATATCTATATTAAAGTGAACAGAATGTCTAAAAGAGATACTTATGTTAAACATAAGCAACATTCTGGATGAGGGAAACAGCCTAGAAACTATAGATATTGCAGTATAGAAACAAAACAGTGAGGAAATAATAAAGCATACAAAGTGTAGTTCAATAATGTTTTCCAACAAAAACCCGAAGGATAGGAAAAATTCATTGTAAGTGTGTTGCTATAGAGGAACATAATAAAAGAATTATTAATAATATAGATTCTTCATCAACCTAAAAGATGAGATGAAAAAGCAATAATATGACATAAATGGTAGATTGCAGCATTAAGGGAAAAAATGATTTAAAAAAAAACTACTAAATAAATTATAGGAAATGAGAAACAAAAAAACATAATTGCTGTTAGAGAGGAAAAGCCTGAGGTAATTAGAACAAATGCAGAGGAAAATTTCACAACAAAGCAGTAAAAGAAAAGATAACAGATTTGAAGAATGAGGTTGTTGCTGCTGCTAAGTCGCTTCAGTCATGTCCGACTCTGTGTGACCCTAGAGATGGAAGCCCACCAGGCTCCCCCGTCCCTGGGATTCTCCAGGCAAGAATACTGGAGTGGGTTGCCATTTCCCTCTCCAATGCATGAAAGTGAAAAGTCAAAGTGAAGTCGCTCAGTTGTGTCCGACTCTTTGCGACCCCATGGTTGGCAGCCTACCAGGCTCCTCCATCCATGGGATTTTCCAGGCAAGAGTACTGGAGTGGGAAGCCATTGCCTTCTCCTGAAGGATGAGGCAAGACCACAGTAAAGATATAATGAGGGGTTTTGAATTATATAACCCCAGAAATGAAGAATAAAATATACCCAAAGACATAATGCAACTACCCAAGTATGAAGTAACTCAAATTTGCATATAAAAAATACTCTGCTCCAGGAAAAATAAAACACAATGATCAGCATAAAGATATATCCTGACTGAATTTTAAGAATGAAGAAAAACTTCTTCAGGAATTCCCTGCAAGAAAAGGAAATAAGGCACAGTGGCTTTAAACTTCATACAACAATGATTTTCAAAACATTTTGGAAAGTTCAGAGAGAAAGAAAATATGGTCCAAAAATATTGTATTCAGCTAAGATATCTTTCAAAAAATAAAAGACAGGTATTGCAAAAATGAAGAATTCAGAGAATACAATAACTATGGTTTAAATATCACTAAAACTCTAGATCATTAGAAGGTAAGTCAATCAAGGATTCAGAACAAGAGAAGTCATGCTAAAAGTCTGAAGGTTGATTTAAAGGTTATTAACCTGGACAATGAATAAGCAATAATATAACATACAAGTTATGAGAAGAAGAGAAAGTGTGAATAAGGATATGAAATGTGAAAACATGTCATTCAAAACTTATCTTCCATAATCTTTATACCTAACTTTTGAGGAAGTTTTTGTGAAATAATAGTTCTTACTAAGTAGAAATATTTATTTGAAGTCCAGGGACATGCAACATACAGTTATATGGATTTTTTTCCCCACCCAACTCTAGGGAGTACCATTTATATTATGGTCTAAATAACTAAATGTAGTGGCTCTGGAGTTTCAACTTAGTCTTTCTTATATTAAAATAAGACCAAATTAAATAATCTTATTTATGAAAGCATAAATCTCTCAGAGAGCCTGGAAGGAGCATTCTTATTTCTCACAAGACACTACCACCATGGCCACAGCTCATTAGATAATAATTGACACTAGGTCCAAGACCAATTTTTTGCTTTAGCTACAAACTAATGAAAAGAGGAATAATGAAAAAAAAAAAAAGAGAGAGACTATAGTCATTAGTGACAGAACCTGAACTGGATAAGAAGGGTGAGGACAGCCATGCTGGGCCATGTGAAAAATTAGTAAAAGAAAAAGTTAGTTGCTAAAGGGAGGAAATAATTAGATACCTTTAGAGAAATAAAGGATTTCCCTGGTGGCTCAGACAGCAAAGAATCAGCCTGCAATGTGGGACTCCTGGACTGGATCCCTGAGTTGGGAAGATCCCCTGGAGGAGGGCATGGCAATCCACTCTAGTATTCTTGCCTAGAGAATGCCCATGGACAGAGGAGCCTGGCAGGCTACAGTTCATGGTGTTGCAAAGAGAAACAAAAATTATTAATAAATCTTGAAGAATGTATGTCATTGCTGTAGAAAGAAATATTCCACCTTCAGTTTGGGGAGAAGGAAGGAGAAGGAATAGATAAGTTTCAGGAAACTAAAGGACTCAGACACCTTCAGTTCAGTTCAGTTCAGTTGCTCAGTCATGCAACCCCATGGACTACAGCATGCCAGGCCTCTCTGTCCATCACCAAGTCCCGGAGTTTACCCAAACTCATGTCCATTGAGTCCGTGATGCCATCCAACCATCTCATCTTCTGTCAGACACCTTACCTTTGACAAAGAAGGCAAGAACATACAATGGAGAAAAGACAGTCTCTTCAATAAGTGGTGCTAGGAAAACTGAAAAAGAATGAAATTTGAACACTTCTTAACACCCTACACAAAAATAAACTCAAAATGGATTAAAAACCTAAATGTAAGAGCAGAAATTATAAAACTCTTAGAGGGAAAACATAGAACACTATGACATAAATCAGCAATATCCTCTATGACCCACCTCCTAGAGTAATGGAATTAAAAACAAAAATAAACAAGTGGGACCTACTTAATTTTCAAAGCTTTTCCACAGCAAAGAAAGCTATAAGCAAGGTGAAAAGATAACTGTTAGAATAGGAGAGTGAAATGAAAGTTCATGGTCAGTCATGTCTGACTCCTCATGACTCCATGGACTGTATAGTCCATGGACTTCTCCAGGCCAGAATACTAGATGGGTAGCTTTTCTCTTCTCCAGGGGATCTTCCCAACCCAGGGATCAAACCCACATCTCCTGCATTGCAGGCAGATTCTTACCAACTGAACTATCAGAATGGGGGAAAATAAAAGCAAATGAAGCAACTGACAAAGGATTAATCTCCATAATATACTAGCAGCTCATGCAGATCAATATCAGAAAAACTAACAACCCAATCAAAAACTGGCCAGAAGACCTAAACAGACATTTCTACAATGAAGACATACAAATGGCTCATAAACACATGAAGAAATGCTCAACAAAACAACAAAAATGCTCATTATTAGCAAAATGCAAATCAAAATCACAGTGAGGTATCACCTAACACCAGTCAGAATAGCCATCATCAAAAAATCTACTAACAATAAATGCTGGAGAGAATGTAGAGAAAAGGGAACCCTCTTGCACTGTTGGTGGGAATGTATATTGATAGAGCCGCTATGGAGAACAGTATGGAGATTGCTTAAAAAAACTAAGAATAGAACTACCATATGACCTAGCAATCCTCAATTCTGAATATACCTTGAGAAAACCCTTAATTCAAAAAGACACACATACCCCAATGTTCACTGCAGCACTATTTACAATAGCTAGGACATGGAAGCAACCTAGATGTCCATCGACACATGAATGGATGAAGAAGCTGTGGTACATATATATAATGGAATATTGATCACCCATAGAAAGGAATGTTTTTGAGTCCTGAGTCTGTTCTAGTGAGGTGGATGAACCTGAACCTGTTATACAGAGTAAAGTAAGTCAGAAAGAGAAAATAAAAATCATATATTAACAAATACATATGGATCCCAGAAAAATGGTACTGATGAACCTATTTGTAGGGCAGGAATAGAGATGCAGACATAAAGAACAGACTTGGAGACACAAAGGGAGCAGGAAAGGGAAGGAAAATCAAAAGAGTAGCACTGAAATATATACATCACCACATGAGAAAGAGATAGGTAGGGGAAGTTGCTATATAAGACAGGGAGTTCAACCTAGTGTTCTGTTACAACTTAGAAGTGTGGAATGGGGTGGAGGGTGGGAAGAAGGTTCAAGAGAGAGGAAATATATGTATACTTATGGCTGATTTACAATGTTGTATGGCAGAAACCAGCACATCATTATAAAGCAATTATTCTCCAATTAAAAGTTTGTTTTATTATTTTATTATTTAAAACAAAATGGACTTCAGAAAAGGAAGCAAGGGCCTTACTTTGGCCTTTAGCCTCAGTCATGTGCCCCTGTGGTTTAAGCTATATTTAAGGATGTATAGTACTTACAGAAAAATGAATATATTTATACTTTCTTATTTAACTGACATTAATTTTATATAATTAATTTTATATAATTTCTTAAGAGAGAAGAAAAAAATGAGTGATAGACTTCAGGTAATTGTTAGTCGCTGAGTTGTGTCTAACTCTTTTGTGACCCCTTGGACTGTAGCCCACCAAGCTCTTCTGTCCATGGAACACTCCAAGCAAGAATACTGGAATGAGGAGCCATTCCTTTCTCCAGGGCATCTTCCAAAACCCAGGTCTCCTGCATTGTATGCAGATTCTTTATCATCTGAGCCACCATGGAAGCCCTTAAGACTTTAGGTAACTGAATCCTTAAATATTTGGTTTTTCTTTGTTTGTTTTAGCTGCTCAGTCGTGTAGACTCTTTGTGACCCCATGAACTGTAGCCCACCAGGCTCCTCTGTCCATGGGATTCTCCAGGCAAGAATACTGGAGTGGGTTAGCATTTCCTTCTCCAGGGGATCTTCCTGGCCAGGGAGTGAACCCGCATCTCTTGCCTCTCCTGCACTGGCAGGCAGATTCTTTACTACTGAGCCACCAGGAAAGCCCTAAATATTTACTAGGTCCTTTCCCCTAACCCTAACCTGACCTGCCTCTTGAGAAACCTGTATGCAGGTCAGGAAGCAACAGTTAGAACTGGACATGGAACAACAGACTGGTTCCAAATAGGAAAAGGAGTACATCATGCTTATTTAACTTATATGTAGAGTACATCATGAGAAATGCTGGGCTGGAAGAAGCACAAGCTGGAATCAAGATTGGCGGGAGAAATATCAGTAACCTCAGATATGCAGATGACACCACCCTTATGGTAGAAAGTGAAGAGGAACTAAAAAGCCTCTTGATGAAAGTGAAAGTGGAGAGTGAAAAAGTTGACTTAAAGCTCAACATTCTGAAAACTAAGATCATGGCATCTGGTCGCATCACTTCATGGGAAATAGATGGAGAAACAGTGGAAACAGTGTCAGACTTTATTTTGGGGGCTCCAAAATCACTGCAAATAGTGACTGCAGCCATGAAATTAAAAGACGCTTACTCCTTGGAAGAAAAGTTATGACCACCTAGATAGTTTATTCAAAAGCAGAGACATTACTTTGCTGACTAAGGTCCATCTAGTCAAGGCTATGGTTTTTCCTGTGGTCATGTATAGATGTGAGAGTTGGACTGTGAAGAAAGCTGAGCACCGAAGAATTGATGGTTTTGAACTGTGGTGTTGGAGAAGACTCTTGAGAGTCCCTTGGACTGCAAGGAGTTCCAAACAGTCCATTCTAAAGATCAGCCCTGGGATTTCTTTGGAAGGAATGATGCTGAAGCTGAAATTCCAGTACTTTGGCCACCTCATGCGAAGAGCTGACTCACTGGAAAAGACTCTGATGCTGGGATAGATTGGGGGCAGGAGGAGAAGGGGACGACCAAGGATGAGATGGCTGTATGGCATCACGGACTCAGTGGACATGAGTCTGAGTGAACTCCAGGAGTTGGTGATGGACAGGGAGGCCTGGTGTGCTGTGATTCATGGGGTCACAAAGAGTCGGACACGACTGAGCAACTGAACTGAACTGAACTTCCTTTTAAAGGTTTAAACATTGGTAGGTACAAAATTAAAACTCTAAAAGTTCTGTGAACACTATAAGAAGGAGGGAAAGTGTGAAACTGCATTGTCTGCCCTATGTAAACTGAGAAACCATGACAAAGAGGACAAAGAAACAAAGGTGAGACAAAAACAGAGAATGTATGTGAACCGTGATAAAAATCACAGTGATAGAAAGAATACTTTTTCCAGTCTGAAGACACATTAAAGCAGGCTGTTGCTCATTTCATAGAATTAAATCTTCATAACACTATTATATCCTTACGATACTCTTTTATTTGGGCCATCTTGAATGGGCTTGTATTTTCTATTAATAAAAAGAAGAGCTTTTGTTGGACAAGAAAAACATCAATCAAAAGAACCTGTCACGGTTTGGGGTTTCTAGAAATGCCTATAATGATAAGGCATATATTACTAAAGATAGGGAAGAATTGGAAGAACAGAGATGTGAACTGAAATCACTGATTTTAGAAAGTATGAGGATCAAACCAAGGAACCAAACTAAGTATTAACAGACAAGATTAAAGTCAAGGTCAGGGCTGAAAATGGAGTTAAACAGTAGGGTTATTACGATAGAGAATAGCTGAATTACAATTATGGCAACAGCTGAGAAGACTGTTCAGGTCAACCTTACCACCATAAAACAATTAGAAAACAGGGAAACAATTTTTAAATATCAGAGAAGGAGGAAACTTTGAAGTTAACCAGGTCTGGATATAAGGAGCTTGAAAGTTGCTACTCTGTCCCAACAACAAGTAAAAAGCTGCACAGATGGAAAACTCACCACTTCTTGGGCCCACAGAGAGGAGCACACAGGGCAAACAGCTGCCCCAAGACTGCAGAGCCAGAAACAACTCACAAGCAAAAACTGCTCAAGAACCTGCACTGGGGAAGGAAACCTGAACTATGATGAACTGTTGACAGCTGAAAGTGGGCAACTTGTTGAGTTAAAAAACCCAGAGGGACCCAGTCATGGGGAGGTCCTCACGATACTGTGAGATTTACCTCCAGAAACTGGACCAGATTCCCACAGTAAATATCAGAAAAATCCCTTTGGGCTTCTGGCAGGCAAAGGGAAAAAGAAACCATTTTGAAATATTCCAGAGCACTCATTCTTCCCAATAAGGCCTGCCCTGATTAGGTATTATCAGAGCCTAGCTGACTTAGGCGGAGAAGGCGATGGCATCCCACTCCAGTACTCTTGCCTGGAAAAGCCCATGGATGGAGGAGCCTGGTAGGCTGCAGTTCATGGGGTCACTACAAGTCGGACATGACTGAGCGACTTCACGTTCGCTTTTCACTTTTATGCACTGGAGAAGGAAATGGCAACCCACTCCAGTGTTCTTGCCTGGAGAATCCCAGGGATGGGGGAGCCTGGCAGGCTGCCATCTACGGGATTGCACAGAGTCGGACACAACTGAAGCGACTTATCAGCTGACTTAGGAAAGGGAAAACATCCAACTTAAATCAGATCTAGCATTCCACACAGGAGAGAGGAAGCTACCCACCTTCAGCCCACTCCAACCATCTTTTCCCACCCAAGGAGGGGTGGCAGAGAACTAGAGAAACACATGTGAAGTTCACTGCCCAGAGGCACAGACCCATTAAAAGACTGAATCCCAATCCTAGGACTACAAAATGCTACCCTACCCTCAAACCTCACCAACATTTCTATAGGTCTATTTATTGCAGTTACTTTTATGTGCTATATCATGTTTCACTCTCCAGAAAAAAATGACAAGATATATAAAAAGACAAGGACAATCTGAAGAGACAGAGCAAGCACTAGAATCAGATATAGCTAGAATGCTGGAATTATCAGATTGAGAATTAGAGTTAAACAATTGTGATTAACATGAACAATGAATAAATTTGACAGAATGCAAGAACACATGGATAATATAAGTAAATAAATGAAAATCCTAAGAAAGAACCAAAAAGAAATGCTAGAGATAAAAAACCCTGTAACAGAAATGAAGAATGCCTTTGATGGGCTTGTTAGTAGACCAGACACAGCTGAGGAAAAGAATTTCTGAGTTTGAGGATATATCAATAGAACCTTCAACATTGCAAAACAAAGAGAACAAAGACTGAAAAAAAGCAGCAGAATATCCAAGGACTGTGGAAGAACTACAAAAGGTGTAACATATGTGTCATGGAAATATCAGAAGGAGAATAAAGAGGAAAAGGAACAGAAGAAATGTCTGAAACCATACTGACTGAGAATTTCCCCAAATTAATGTCAGAAACCATACCATCCATCTAGGAAGCTCGGAGAATACCAAACAGGATGTCAGGGAAAAAACAACAACAACAACCTGGAAATATAATTTTCTAATTACAGAACATCAAAGGTAAAGGGAAAAAATCCTAAAAGAAGCCGGAAGAAACAAACACCTTACCTGTAGAAGAACAGAGATTAAAAATTACGTTCCACCTCTCAGAAACCATGCAGGCAAAAAGGAAGTGAAGTGAAATATTTAAAATGTCGAGAGAAAAATCCACCATCTTGGAATTCTTTACTCTGAGAAATCATTCTTCAAAGTGAAGGAGAAATAAAAGTTTTCTCAGATAGACAAAAATTGAGGGAATTTGTTGCTACTAGATATTCCTTTCAAGAAATGGTAAAAATGCTTTAAAGAGAAGGAAGGTAATAAAGGTCAGAAACTCAGATCTACATAAGAAAGAGAAGTAAAGAAGAAAGTTAAGGTATCAATAAAATTAAAATTTTTCTTATTCTTAGTTGATCCAACAATTAACAATTTGTTCAAAACAGTAATAGCAACAACATTAAGATTTGATTGTGTACACTTATATATATTAATTTATGTATATACATATAAACATATATACATTTCACTTTTATATAAGTGAAATTGTTACCAAACTCAGGTTTGGCTGCTCCAAAGTCAATACTTAAGAGGACAGTTTGGCTTGGAAAAGAAAAGCTTTATTCAGGAGGCCAGTAATCTGAGAGAAGGTGGACTCATGTCCAAAAACCAAGTCCGTAGATTCTGTTTCACCATTACAGTTTTTAAAGGGAAAATCATTCAAGAAAGGGGTTAGAATCTTTGTTATCTTTCATTGTTTGCAGAATTTCTTTGATCGGTTAGCAGTAAGGTAACAAGGCAGTGTTCCAGGAATCCTCTGCTCAGTCTGAAGTTTCTATCCTCTACTTGGATGAGAGCCTTAGTTCCTACAAATGTAATCAAAGATATTGTTACGTATATATCTTGAGGAAGAACAAAGATGATGCCCCATCACTGCACTATTGCTTCTTGACTGCTTCTCCTTTATTTCTTCATTCCTTCCTTTCCCTGATAAGCAAATAAATATGTTTGAATCTGCCCTTTGGAACACTTTGGAATTCCTTGATGGCTTAGATGGTAAAGAATCTGCCTACAATGCAGGAGACCCAGGTTTGTCCCCAGGGTCGTTCAGATCCCCTGGAGAAGAGAATGGCTACCCACTTGAGTATTCTTGCTTAGAGAATTCCATGGACAGAGGAGCCTGGTGAGCTACAGTCCATGGGGTCACAAAGAGTCAGACACAACCGAGCAACTAACACTTTGGAACTCAGAGAAAGTCAAGGAGGTTGAAGCCTTCCTCCTACATACGGGAAATAGAGGATAAAGAAAGGATATATAGTTGGGAGGATCCCACAGGGTCTTGTTCCATTTCATAATGAATGACAACAATATTACAAATGAAAGGAGGGAGGAATTAGAAATATTTCATTGACAAGGTATTCACATTAAGCAATATTTGTTGTTGTTCAGTGGCTAAGTCACATCCAACTCTTTGCCCTCGTGGGGCAAAAATCCATGACTGCAGCAGGTCAGGCTCCCCTGTCCTTTACTATCTCCCAAAGTTTGCTCAAATTCATGTCTGTTGAATTGATGATGCTATCTAACCATCTCATCCTCTGACACAACCGTCTACTTTCGCTTTCAATCTTTCAGAGCATCAGGGGCATCATGAGTCAGTTCTTTGCATCAAGTGGCCAAATTATTGGAGTTTCAGTATCAGTCCTTCCAATGAATAGTCAAGACTGATTTCCTTTAGGATTGACTGGTTTGATTTCCTCGCAGATCAAGGGACTCTTAAGAGTCTTCTCCAGCATCACAGTTCGAAAGCAACAATTCTTTGGCTCAGTTTTCTTTATGGTTCAAATCTCATATCCATACACAACTATTGGGAAAACCACAGCTTGGATTATATGAACCTTTGTCAGCAAAGTGATGTTTCTGCTTTTTAATATGCTATCTAGGTTTGTCATAGCTTTTTTTCTAAGGAGCAAGTGTCTTTTAATTTCATGGTTGTAGTCACCATCCACAGTGATTTTACAGCCCAAGAAAATAAGATTTGCCACTGTTTCCAGTGTTTCTCAATCTATTTGCCATGAAGTTATGGGACTTGGTTGCTATGATCTTCATTTTTAAATGTTAAGTTTTAAGTCAGCTTTTAAACTCTCCTCTTTCACTCTCACTTTTCACCAGTTGGGTATATCTTAAAGAAATGGGGATACCAGACCACCTTACCTGCCTCCTGAGAGGTAAGGTGGTCTGGTATTCCTCTCTCTTGAAGAATTTTTAACAGTTTGTTGTGACCCAGACAGGCAAAGGCTTTAGTGTAATCCATGAAGTAGAGGCTTTTCTGGAATTCTCTTGCTTTTTCTATGATCAAATGGATGTTGCCAATTCAATCTCTGGTTCCTCTGCCTTTTCTCAAACCAGCTTCTACATCTAGTTCTCGGTCCATGTACTGTTGAAGTCTAGCTTGAAGGATTTTGAGTATTAACTTGCTAAGCATGTGAAATAAGCAGAACTGTGTGGTAGTTTGAACATTCTTTGGCATTGCCCTTCTTTAGGATTGGGATGAAAATTGATCTTTTCCAGTCCTGCAGCCATTGATGAGTTTTCCAAATTTGCTGGCATATTGAGTACAGCACTTTAACAGCATCACCCTTTAGGATTTTAAATAGCTCAATTGGAATTCCATCACCTCCACTAGCTTTGTTTCCTAAAGCCCACTTGACTTCACACTCCAGGATGTCTGGCTCTAGGTGAGTGACCACACATTGCAGTTATCTGGGTCATTAAGACCATTTTTTGTACAGTTCTTCTGTGTATTCTTGCCACCTCTTCTTAATATCTTGTTTCTGTTAGTTCCTTGCCATTTCTGTCCTTTATTGTGCCCATGTTTACATGAAATGTTCCCTTGGTGTATCTAATTTTCCTGAAGAGATCTCTAATCTTCCCCATTCTATTATTTTTCTCTATTTCTTTGCATTGTTCACTTAAGAAGACTTTCTTCCCTTCCCTTTCCTTGCTATTCTTTGGAACTCTTTATTCAGTTAGGTATATTTTTCTGTTTCTCCTTTGCCTTTCCCTTTGCTTCTTTTGTCAGCTATTTATAAGGCCTCCTCAGACAACAACTTTGCTTTCTTGCATTTCTTTTTCTATGGGATGGTTTTGGTCACTACCTCTTTTACAGTGTTACAAACCTCTGTCCATAGTTCTCCAGGCACTCTATCAGATCTAGTCCCTTGAATCTATTTGTCTACTTCCACTGTATGATCATAAGGGATTTGATTTACATCATACCTGAATGTTCTAGTGGTTTTCCCTACTTTCTTCAATTTAACTCTGAATTTTGCAACAAAGAGCTCAAAATCTGAGCCACAGACAGTTTCAAGTCTTGTTTTTGCTGAATGTATAAAGACCAACAAAAAGACCACCACCAACAAAAAAACATCTTAGTGATTGATATGAAAAGTGAAAGTGAAACTCATGCTGGAGAAGACTTTTCAGATGTTTCAGGTGTAACTATTAAAAATAGTCATCCTCAAATTGTTAATGAAATAACAGAATTAATTTTGCTGGCCAAAATAAAATTTGCCAGCCACAGGCATTAGTTCTTGCAAAAATCTCTCAGTCAATAATCACTTATCATTTAAATTTGAGATATAACTTTTTTCCACATTTTTTTCCAACTTTTCAATTGTGTACCTCCTGTTTTATTAACCATAGTCACCATGCTGTGCATTAGATCTCCAGAACGTATTTGTCTTATATCGCAAAACTTTTAGCTCTTCTAAACTATTTCCCATTTCCCCAAGCCCCCAGCCCTGGCAACCGTTATTTTACTCTCTGTTTCTGTCAGTTTGGCTTTTGTAGAATTCACATGTACATCATATAGTGTTTGTCTTTCTCCTTCAAGGCCCATTCATGCTGTCACAAATATCATAAAAGAATTTCCTTTTTATGGCTAAATAATTCTACAATGTATGTTTTCTTTATCCATTTATCCACTGATGGACACTTGGGTGGTTTCCATGTCATGGCTATAGTGAATCATGCTGTAAAGAATGTAGGGGTGCTGACTTCTCTTTAAGATAATGATTTCATTTTCTTTGGATATATATCCAGAAGTGAAATTGCTGAATAATATGGTAACTCTCTTTAATTTTTTGAGAAATCTCCATACTGTTTTCCATAGTGGTTGTACTAATTTACATTCCCACCAACAGTGCACAAGGATTGCTTTTTCTCCACATCCTCATCAACACTTGTTATTTCTCTTGGTTTTATTTGTTTGTTTTTTTGATAATAGCTATTCTCACATGTGTGAGAAGACATATAATTATGGTTTTGATTTGTATTTTCTTGATGATTGATATTGTTGAACACTTTTTCATTCTGTACTTGCTGGCCATTAGTATGCCTTCTTTAGAAAAATATTCATTCAGGTCCTCAGTCCATTCTTCAATCAGATTATTTGAGTTTTTTGCTATTGAGTTGTATGAGGTCCTTATGCTGCTGCTGCTGCTGCTGCTAAGTCGCTTCAGTTGTGTCCGACTCCGTGCAACCCCAGAGACAGAAGCCCACCAGGCTCCACCGTCCCTGGGATTCTCCAGGCAAGAATACTGGAGTGGGGTGCCATTTCCTTCTCCAGTGCATGAAAGTGAAAAGTGAAAGTGAAGTCGTTCAGTCATGCTGGACTCTTAGCGACCCCATGGACTGCAGCCTACCAGGCTCCTTCGTCCATGGGATTTTCCAGGCAAGAGTACTGGAGTGGGTTGCCATATGTTGGAGTAATTAGCCCCTTCTCAGATATAGGATTTGCAAATATTTTCTACCATTCTGTAGGTTGCCTTTTCATTTATCATTTCTTCTGCTGTGTGAAGCTTTTAGTTTGATATATAGTCCCACCGGTTTATTCTTGTTTTTATTGCTTGTGTTTTTGGTGTCAAATCCCAAAAATCATTGCCAAGATCAATGTCAAGGACTTTTCTCCCTATATTTTCCTGTACTGGTTACAGATCTTGCATTTTAATAATTAAATCACTTGAGTTAGCATTTTTTCATAGTATAAAATAGGGTGTAATTTCATTCTTTTACATGAAGGAATAATTTTTACAATATTGTCTGCTGAAGGGATTATCTGTGCCTTATTGAGTATGTCTATTCTTGGTCTCTCTATTTCATTTATTTCTGCTCTGATCTTTATTATTTTCTCCCTTTTACTGACTTTGAGCTTAGTTTATTCTTTTTCTAGCCCTTTGAGATGTAAAGTTAGGTTGTTTATTTTTTTTAAATGTAGGCACTATAAACTTCCTTCTTAGAACTGCTTTTGCTGCATCACATATGTCTGTGTATGTTGTGTTTCCATCTTTCTATCCATATATAATTTTTTTTTTAATTTTTGAGTTATTCCTTAGTAGTTTTGAAGAAGCATATTATTTACTTTCTACATATTTGTGAATTTTCCAATTTTCCTCCTGCTATTTATATTTAGTTTTATACTACTGCAATTTTAATTTTCTTAAATTGGCTAAGATTTGTTTTATGGCCTAATGTATGATAGATACCTGTGTATTTTCTGTGTTCAACTGAGAAGAATGTGTATTCCACAGTTATAGGATGGAATGTTATGTACATATTAGGTCCATTTGCTCTAAATATAGTTCAAATCCAATGTTTCTTTACTGATTTTCCGCTAAAGGATCATTGTTGTAAGCAGAATTTCCTACTATTACTGTATTTTCTCTTCCTTCCTTTGGATTAGCTAATATTTGCTTTATATGTTTAGGTGCTCTGATGCTATATGTGTGTATGTAATGGTTACATTATCTTGATATATCAATCCCTTTATCATAATATAATGACCTTGTCTCTTGTTATAACTTTCTCCTTAAGGTCTACTTTGTCTGATGTAAGTATGGCCCCCCTTCTCTCTTTTGGTTTCCATTTGCATAGAGTATCTTTTGCATTCATTCACTTTAAGTCTATGTGTGTCATTAAAGCTGAAGGGAGTCTCTCATATAGTTGGGTCTTGTGTTATCCATTCTCACTGTATGCCATTTGATTGGACAGTGCAGGTCATTTAATTTTAAAGAAATACTTGACTGGTAAGGAACTTATCAATGCCGTATTTCAAACATCTTTTAAAATATCATTACTTACATTCCAGCTGTTTTGGAGTTTCTTGTTATTTCTTCCTCTCTTACTTTATTCATTTTTGAATTGATGGTTTTCCTTAGTGGTATGTTTTGCTTCTCTTTCTTTATACTTTGTGTATCTACTGCAGGTTTTTGTTTTGTAGTTACCATGATGATTAGATAACACATCTTATAGATAAAATAGTCTGTTTAAGCTGAAAACTTTGATCACATATAAATCTGTCTCTCATATTTTACTCCCCCTCTATTTTATTTTCAATATTACAACTTACCTTTTATATAGTAAGTTCCCTCCATACAAACCTTCAAGTTGCAGACTTTCAAAGATGGAAACATATGTGCCAGTTCTTGTATGCTAGCTATTGTAATGTACTACTGTACTTTTCAAGGTACTGTAAGATTGAAAATATCTTTTTTTGTGTGTTTGGTTTTGTTGTATTTATTATTTGTGTGAAAATTATATTATTATGTTTTCATATTACTAATTAGCATGCTTCCATTTTAGGCTGAAGAACTCCTTTCATTATTTCTTATAAGGCAGCTCCAGTGGTGATAAACTCCCTTAATGTATGTTTGCTGAGGAAAGACTTTCCCTCTACTTTATTTCTGAAGAACGGTTTTTTTCCTGCCTGCAATATAGAAGACTCAAGAGACACAGGTTCAATCCCTGAGTCAGGAAGACTCTCTGGAGAAGAAAATGGCAACACACTCCAGTATTCTTGCTGGGAGAATCCCATGAACAGAGAAGCCAGGCAGGCTACAGTCCCTGGGGTCACAAAGAGTCAGACACAATTGAACATGCACCCACATACACATTTTGCTGGGAAGAGAATTCTTGGTTGACAGTTTTTTCTTTTATCACTTTGAATATATCATTCTCTCTCCTAGCCTCCAAAGCTTCTGTTGAGAAATCCACAGATAGCATTACAGTGGTTCCTTTGTATGTAAAGAGGATGTTATCTTCCTGCTATTTTTTAAATGCTTTGTTTTTTAGACAACCTTATTATACTGTATCTTGGAGAAGACCATTTTGGGTGAAATTTCAGGGGGACAGTGAGCTGCATGAATATGGATGTCCAGATCTCTGCCTAGATTTGGAAAGTTCACAGCCATTATTTCTTTAAACAAGCTTTCTGCTCTCTTCTCCTCTGGGATTCCAACAATATGTGGATAGTTTCTCTCACTGGTATCCCATAATTCACACTGGCTTTCTTTACTCATTTTCTTTCTTTTTTTTTTTCATTTTGCTCCTCTAACTGGATGATTTTAAATGACCTATATTCTAGTTTCCTAATTCTGTTTGGTTGAGTCTAATGTTGAAGTTCTCTACTGAATTCTCCAGTCATTGCATTCTGCAATTCTAATACTCCTGCTTGGTTTTTATAAGAAATTCTACTTCTTTGTTGAACTTCTCACTTTATTCAAACAGTGCTTTCTTAATTTTATTTGATTGTTTATCTGTGTTTCCTTGAAGCTTACTGAAGTTTTTGAAGAGGAATAGTCTGAATTCTTTGTCAGACAGTTCATGGATTGTCATTTCTTTAGGGCCTATCATTGAAGTGTTTTTTATTAGTTACTTTCGCTATCATGTTTCTTTGAGTAGTCATGATCTTTGCAGTTCTAGAGCTTTCCAGGAGCCTGGGACTCTGATAACCAGCCCATTGCTGAGGGTGGTCAGTAGCCCACAGTAGGTGTTTTGGAGTTCAGGTCCAATAGACCTGTTTTGGTGCCGCAGTAGGCCATGAGAGCTGCCTAGAGCCATGGGCTAGGCCCAAGTGCTGATTTGGATCAGTGTTGATGTTCATGGTGATGTCAGATACACATTTTATTCTCCTTCCCCCACAGAAATGTGTCTCTCCACACTGGGCTGCCTAGGCTTGGGGAAGGGATGATGGAGTAATGCGAAAATGTCACTCTTATTCTCTTCAGTGAAGCTTTTCTTATTTCTGTGCTCCACTCAGGTTCTGTCAACTTTTGTCTGAAATCTCTAGCTCTTGTGAAGGTATTTTCTGCATGGATAGTTACTCAAATTTATATTTCTGGGAGAGACAAGTAATAGAAATTCCAATACCATCATCTTGCTGATGTCACTCTTAGGGATTAAATAATTTAAGAATAACTAGAATTCAGTTATAGAGAAAGTATCTAGCCAAAACCCAATAAGGAGGTCAGAATCTCTAGCTTTCTGGCTGGGATTTCAGGTTAGACCTTATATTCCATGAGAGAAGAAGCAAAGAGAAAGTGGACAGAATATCCAAGTATCAGAGTATGAGCAGACTAGTTACACGTGATGGAGGTCACACAGGGTACTGAAGCACAACACAGTAACCCCAAACTATACTCCAGGCCCTTATGCAATAATAGAAAGCCTGGAATGCTTCATCTCATATTTGTAAGAAAAGAGCGAGAGATGGAGAGACTCTAAATCTCACTGGATCGTGATGAGCCTGCAAATGACATACATAATTATAGACCATGGGTGGAAGTAGGGCAGGCAGGTCCTGACGATAGTAGTATTTCTTCTGAGCTAAGTGCTACCTGGGAAACTCTTTCCCCACAACTCCAAATTCTTTTCTCTCGAGGTGGTTTCATGTCTTTTATTTTTAAAACTTTTCTTAATCACCTCACCTCCAACTCTTCCATTAGCAGCTGAGGTCTTTTCTTGTTAACTGTTTCATTTCCCTAACATGTGGCCTATATAATTTGCTTGTGCTAGGGCTGGGAAAAGTGGGGGAGAAAGACCTGAGCAGACTCTAAGCATAATAATACAAAGTCCAGAAAGAAACAAAGTATAACATCAGAATAAGATAGGAAAATAGCAAGTAACCAAAAGAGGACTAGGTGGTGGATACTCTGACTGTGGAATGATGGCAGATACCTGACATACAAGTGTATATCATAAATTCTAAGAAATTAGCAACTCGCAGTTTATTTTGGAAGAATTTTTGGAAGGGGGGAAAATGTGAAAATTGTCTGGACTTATACAAGTAAGTCTAATAAGAATCAAGAATTTTCATATACTATTTAGAAATTCATGGTTATGTGGTTATAGAAATCTTAAAATGCTACATGTGGGTCATACGAAATTTTAGACAGATTTGTCCTGGGAATAGGGAATTTAAGTTCAAGCTGAATTTTTATGAGGAGAAATTGGCTAGAATTATAGAGCCAAAAGAGGAACTTTAGACAGTCAGTGATGTATTTGTGAAAAATAGGAACTAAAGAATTTTATCCCATTTTCATATGCTAAAGGCACAAAGCTTAGTTTTAGCAAAAAAGTTATGTTTAGTGTTTTATAACCTCCCATTTCTTGTACATCTGCACCTGTCTTCCTTTACTTTTATTTCTATCAAGACCAGGTCCTTCATACTTCAGTCAAAAGTTGAATTCCATGAAGGCCCACATTCTTTCAAAGTATCATATACACCTACATGAAGAATTATGAACAGAGTATCTATTTGCATAGTTCCTGAAGAACTATGGATGGAGGTTTGTAACATTGTACAGGAGGTGCATCCCCAAGAGAAAGAAATTGCAAAAAGGCAAAATGGTTGTCTGCAGAGGCCTTGCAAACAGCTGAGCAAAGAAGAGAAGTAAAAGGCAAGGGAAAAAGGAAAGATATATCCATCTAAATGCAGAGTTCCAATGAATAGCAAGGAGAGATAAGAAAGCCTTCCTAAGTGGTCAGTGCAAAGAAACAGAGAAAACAATAGAATGGGAAAGACTAGAGATTGCTTCAAGAAAACTAGAGATACCAAGGGAATATTTCATGCAAACACAGGCACAAAAAGGACAGAAATGGTATGGACCTAACAGAAGGAAAAGATATTAAGAAGAGGTGGCAAGCATATACAGAAGAACTGTACAAAAAGATCTTCACAAGCCAGATGACTTGAGTAGATAACATGATGGCATGATCATTAACCTAGAGCCAGACATTGTGGAGTCCAAAATCAAGTGGGCCTTAGGAAGTTATCACTATGAACATAGTGGAGGTGATGGAATGCCAGCTGAGCTATTTCAAGTCCTAAAAGATGATTCTGTGAAAGTGCTGCACTCAATATTCCAGCAAATTTGGAAAATTTGGCAGTGGCCATAGGACTGGAAATTGTCAGTTTTCATTCTAATCCCAAAGAAAGGCACTGCCAGAGAATGTTCAAACTACCACACAGTTGTATTCATCTCACATGCTAGTAAAGTAATGCTCAAAATTCCCCAAGCTAAGCTTCAACAGTACATGAACTATGAACTTCCAGATGTTCAAGTTGGATTTAGAAAATGCAGAGGAAGCAGAGATCAAATTGCCAACATCCATTGGATCACAGAAAGCAAGGCAATCCAGAAAAACATTTACTTCTGCTTCACTGACTATACTAAAGCCTTTGACTATGTGGATCACAACAAACTGGAAAATTCTTAAAGAGATGGGAATATCAGACCAACATCCTAACTCCTGAGAAATCTGTATGCAGGTCAAGAAGCAGCAGTTAGAACCAGACATGGAACAATGGACTGGTTCCAAATAAGGAAAGGAGTACATCAAGGCTCTATATAATCACCTTGCTTATTTAACTTATATGCAGAGTACATCATGCAAAATGCCAGACTAGATGAAACACAAGCTGGAGTCAAGACTGTAGGGAGAAATACCAATAACCTCAGATATGCAGATGATATCACCCTTACGGCAGAAAGCAAAGAGGAACTAAAAGCCTCTTGATCAAAGTGAAAGAGAAGAGTGAAAAAACCGGCTTAAAACTCAACATTCAAAAATTAAGATCATAACATCCAGCCCCATCACTTCACGGCAAATAGATAGAGAACAATGGAAAGTGTGACAGACTATTTTTCTTGAGCGCCAAAATCACTGCAGATTGTGACTGCAGTCATGAAGTTAAAAGCAGCTTGGAAAGAAAAGCTATGACCAACCTAGACAGCATATTAAAAAGCATCAGCATTACTTTACCAACAAAGATCTGTATAGCCAAAGCTATGGTTTTTCCAGCAGGCACATATAGATGTGAGAGTTGGACCATAAACAAAGCTGAGCACCAAAGAATTGATGCTTCTGAACTGTGGTGTTGGAGAATACTCTTCAGAGTCCCTTGGACAGCAAGGAGATCAAACCAGTCCATCCTAAAGGAAATCAGTCCTGAATATTCACTGGAAGGACTGATGCTGAAGCTGAAACTCCAATACTTTGGCCATCTGACATGAAGAACTGACTCATTGGAAAAGACCCTGATGCTGGGAAAGATTGAAGGCAGGAGAAGGAGACGACACAGCACGAAATGGTTGGATGGTTGGATGGCATCACCAACTCAGTGGACATGAGTTTGAGCAAGCTCCGGAAGTTGGTGATAGGGTGGCCTGTCATACTGCAGTCTATGGGGTCACAAAGAGTTGGACATGACTGAGCGACTGAACTGAAGTGATATACCTAGCTTCTTATCTCTGCTATGCAGATGAAAAAGAATGCTTAGAGTGATTAAATGACTAGTTTAAGATAATACAGATTTAAAGTTATAGAGTTCATTCCCTGGTATTCTGTCTTCTTTCCACCAATTATACATCCATTAATTCATTTATTCATGTCTTTAATAAGTATTAGAGAAATAATACTATGCACAAAACTTCTAATTTTTGTACAGAACCCCATAACGTTTTCACTTATACTTTTCTTTAACCCCTGCAATAAATCTCTGAGATAGATTATTTATTAACCCCATTTTAACAGCTGATGAAGTTAAGGTTCAAAGAGATCAATATGTCTTAGGTCACCAGGTTTATTAAGTGTCAGGGCTGTAACTTGAATTAGGTCCTCCCATGCAAAATTCAGTGAATTTCTCATTAAACAATGCTAAGGACACAAATCAACACATTGTTCCCACCATCACAAATGTTATCTAGTTGAAAACCAAGGACAGATTAAAGAACGTATACACACAAAAATATAGACACTCTAAACAATATTTTAAGTGTCAATTAAATTATGTAGGCAGTAAGTGCCAAGGATTCCAGAAAGGAGAAGGATCACTGATAACTAAGGAATCACTGAAAGCTTGATGGTAAGTGCACATATTAACATAGACTTAAAAGAAAACAGAATTTGAGTAGAAAAGGAGGAGGGGCTTTCTTGGCATGGTAAATGATATGAATAGTAAGTAGAAATACACATGACATGTTTAAGGGAAAATAAGTAGAGTATTAATCAGTTCAGTTCAGTCACTCAGTCGTGTCCAACTCTTTGCAACCCCATGAATCACAGCACACCAGGCCTCCCTGTTTATCACCATCTCTTGGAGTTCACCCAGACTCATGTCCATCGAGTCCACGATGCCATCCAGCCATCTCATCCTTGGTCGTCCCCTTCTCCTCCTGCCCCCAATCCCTCCCAGCATCAGAGTCTTTTCCAGTGAGTCAACTCTTCGCATGAGGTAGCCAAATTACTGGAATTTCAGCTTTAGCATCATTCCTTCCAAAGAAATCCCAAGGTTGATCTCCTTCAGGATAGTTGCCATTTATTAAAAGGTAACATGTCTTAGTGACTAAAAGCATAGCTTTTAAAGACAAACTCCCTGAGTTTGAAACATGATTTTACTACTTAACAGCTGCTAAGAATTAATTAATTTCCCTATACTCACTTTTCTCATCTGTAAAATTACCTATTTCAGAGGATTGTTATAAGGATTAAATGAGTTTACAACAGTGTCAAAACACTATGTAAATTGAGTTAACTAAATAAAGAACTGAAATATTATAAATATATTGTAACCCAAGCACTGTATTAAGCACATTTCATTTAATCTTCATCATCTTATAAAGTATATAGTTATCTCCATGTTATGGTAAGAAAACGAGAACAAAGAAAGTTAAATTTCTTAAGATCTCATAGCTGGCAATTTAAAATCTAGGATTCAAACACAAATGCAAAGCCTATGCTCTTGCCCACTAAACTGATTCTTGTTCACTGTTCCGTCACTGAGTCATGTCCGACTCTTCATCACCTCATGAACTGCAGCACACCAAGCCTGCCTGTCTTTACTACCTAGAGTTTGTTTAAACTTCTGTCCACTGAGTTGGTGATGCCATCCAACCATCTCATCCTCTGTCGCCCCCTTCTCCTCCTCCCCTCAATCTTTCCCAGCATCAAAGTCTTTTCCAGTGAGTCAGCTCTGTGTATCAGGTGCCCAAAGTGCTGGAGCTTCAGCTTCAGCATCATTCCTTCCAATGAATATTCATGGTTGATTTCCTTTAGGATTGACTGGTTTGAGCTCACTGCAGTGCAAGAGACTCTCAAGAGTCTTCCTCCTCCGGTACCATAATTTGAAAGAATTGATTCTTTGGTGCTCAGCCTTCTTTATGGTCCAACTCTCATGTCCATACATGACTACTGGAAAAACCATAGCTTTTGCTGTACAGACCTCTGTTGGCAAAGTGATGTCTCTGCTTTTGAATACACTGTCTAGGTTTGTCATAGCTTTTCTTCTAAGGAGCTACTACTACTAAGTCACTTCAGTTGTGCCTGACTCTCTCTGTGTGACCCCATAGCCAGCAGCCCACCAGGCTCTGCTGTCCCTGGGATTCTAAGGCGAAGCTATCTTTTAATTTCATGGCTGTAGTCACTGTCTGTGATGATTTTGGAGCCCAAGAAAAGAAAATCTGTCACTGTTTCTACTTTCCCCTTCTATTTGCCATGAAATGATGGGACCAGATGCCATGATCTTAGTTTTTGAATGGTGAGTTGTAAGCCAGCTTTTTCACTCTCCTCTTTCACCCACATGAAGACGTTTTAGTTCCTCTTTGCTTTCTTCCATTAGAGTGACATCATCTGCATATCTGAGGTTGTTGATATTTCTACTGGCAGTCTTGATTCCAGCTTGTGATTCATCCAGCCCAGCATTTTGCATAATATACTCGGCATATAAGTTAAATAAGCAGGGAGACAATATACAGCCTTCACATACTCCTTTACCAGTTTTGAAACTGATTTTTGAAATTAGGCTGACTCCTAAACCCATAGTTTACATTAGGTTAAATAGTGTTGCATTCCACTGCCTAAATGTAGGTATAGACATTCACATATATCCATAATCTATTTGTGATTTACAACTGAAAGGTCTTAACGGCTAGAAAATTGAATCACATGTGTGATGGCTCTTAATTTAATAGCCCAACTCATCCCCCACCCAGATGCTATCCAAGACCAAAAAGCATTGCTGGAGAAAAATCACATAACCAGGGGGATGCTACTACAAATTTATTATCTTCAACCTCAGCTGGGCTTGAAGTGTGCCAGGCAGCTCCAGTCGGATAACTCTTCGGTTCCTCTCAGTGGTTATTTTAAACTTTCCTCACTCTTAAGTCTTCTATCCTTCTCCCCCATCCTACCATCACTGACACCTCCTACTTCACACACACATGCTCAACAGATGACTTTTTCTGTATTTTGCTGTGAAAATAAATTTAAATGCAATCATGTAGGAATTTCTTAGCTCCTCACCATCATGAATTTATTTGTAAACCCACTTATTTCTGTGTCTTTACCTTCTGGATCAGTAAAAAGATGTCCTTATCTGTTTCTAAAGCTAATCTTTTTATCTCTGGATTTCCTCCCACATCTAAGATATTACTTCACCAAACAATTCCTCCCATTTCTAAATTTTCAATCTTCCCTTCTCTATTGGCTCTTTCTCTTTAGCGCATTCCCTATTCTTTAAAATTCTCTTTTAACCCACACTTTCCCCTAACCACCCCCTCTTCACTCTTCTTCCTTTCAAAGTTAAGCTACTTGAAAGAAGACCTTTATATTCTTGAGTCTCTTCCTCTCTTCACCCATTCTTTTGAGTTTTCCTTGGAGCACATGTTCACAGAGTGAGATTAATCATAACCCTTGATTCATGATACATTCATCATTACTTCATGCATGACCCATTTTTAAAAATCAGTTAGGTGGTCAGACAGCTTGCTCTGTCCATTTCTCTATCCTGTCTCAGACTTTTCCTTGTAGGTTTTCTTGAAAATCATTCCCTTCATGAATCTCATAACCTGAATTTTCATGTCAACTCTGCTTCTAGAAAACCTGACCAAAGATACTAATAACGATAAAATGGAAAGATTAAAGAAGAAAAAAAAAAAAGCCTGAAACATCAGTGACATCTTGGATTCATCACATTAATCCTGGACTATTTAATTCTAGACTTCTTATTAAGTAAGAAAAATAACTGACAGTTTGTTTAAGCTCCTGTTGCTGGGTTTCTCAGACTTGTACCTGAGCATACTGCTTAAATGATCCACTCCCAAGCCTAGCTTGTCCAGTCCAGATCAGTCTTCTACATTTTAGATACACACACTAAATACTTTAGTCATATCTCCATTTATTACCTCAAAGTTGCCCAAAACTGGAATCAAATTTCTCCCCAAACATATATTTCTTTCTATATTTTGAATAACAGTGAATGTCACCCCAAACTGTTCACCTGTCTCATACAAAATCCCAAATTACAAACAGAAGCCTACATTCCCTACCATTCCCACTTGCATCTGTCCTTTATTATGTTCCCCTATACCACTGCTCCCGGAGAAGGAGATGGCACCCCACTCCAGTACTCTCGCCGGAGGAGCCTGGAAGGCTGAAGTCCATAGGGTCGCTGAGGGTCAGACTTGGCCATTCATTTTTCACTTGCATGCATTGGAGAAGGAAATGGCAACTCACTCCAGTGTTCTTGCCTGGAGAATCCCAGAGACGGGGAGCCTGGTGGGCTGCTGTCTATGGGGTCACACAGAGTTGGACATGACTGAAGTGACTTAGCAGTAGCGTACTACTGCTCCAGGTTGTTTCAATCACGAGTCTAGTTCTGTGGATTCTGTTTCATAAACATACCTCAAATATATTCTTCCCTCACCATTTCCACAGCAATGCCACTGCCATACCCTCAGCATTTTGCTCTTTGACAACAGCTTCTCACCTGGTCTGCTTTCCTCCTATCTTGATCTTCTCCAATTCATTACTTACCCACACTTCCACCAAAGGACTTTGTTTTGGTAGGAAGCAAAAAAATGTTCTCTCTTTCCACAAATAGTATGTGTGGTAAAATGGGATAAAGTTGAAGGGGTTGCTTCCTAAAAGAAAAGGAGAGAAACAATGTGGAAGAAATGAGCTAAATTTTGCATTTGGTTGGACAAGATAAACATTAAGGATACGTGTAAGAATAAGAGGAAGCATACATTGACCTAATTCAGCAGAAGCAGACACTTTGAGCAAGAAGGCCTAAGAAATTTAACACCTCCTTCTCTTCCCTTGGTTTTCCACCAAATCCCTAGAAAGATCGGCAAAGATACAGAACTTCCTCCTCTTGTGGCTTGAACTTCCAGCAAACTTCATTTGACTCTCAAATGTCCTCGTACCTTGCTGACTGCTGAGTTACAACCCAAATCTGACAACATTATTTCTCTTTTTAGTATTTTCAATAAGAAACTCAAGAAAAATGCAAGCATCTTAGTTTAGCCCAGTGATTCAGCTATAGCAGACCACCCAGAGTTTACTACACCACCCTACCTAGGTCATGCTCTTTCATGCTTCCATGCTTTTCTGCATGCTGTTTGCCATGTCTGGAACACCATTTTGTTCTGTCCTTTCTTCTTTGCTGATAAATTCTATTTGCCTAAACAATGCAGTTCAAGCTTTTTATGACCTACCAAGTGTAAATGCCCTTTAACTGGATTTGAGTATCACTGTAGGTGAACTTCTGTTCAAGCATTTCTAAAATATTATAGTAACAGTGATGAACTCCATAAGAGAAGAAAATATAACTTTGTATTCCCAGAACAGCTCTCAGCCTCATATGCAGTAAGTAGTAAGTATCTTCTTTCCAAAGTTTGCTTAATGTGTGTGTATGTGTTTTGTTTTCTTGCTACCATTTATGAAGGATTTACTATTTGTCAGCCTCAATAATAAGGACTTTATGTATATTTTTAATCTTCACAAAACCCTATGAATTAAAAACTATTATTAGTAATATCCATTTTATAAATGGGTAAAGGTGAACAGAGAGGTTTAGTGATGTATACAAGTTCACACAGCTAGCGACTAAACAGATGTCAGCAAGCTACATACATATTAGTAACAATAAACATTTGTAAAAGTCAAAGTAGAAATGTCTGCATGAGAAAACACATATGTACACTAAAAACTATACTCATTTATTCACTCGACAAATATTTAATGAAAAGAGTGAGGTAGGAGATGGGAATCATGTAGCGATACTTCAGTTTCTCTAAGCAAGTATCTTATCCCTTTAAAACAAATTCAGAGTAAGTACATTTTAAATCCATTAAATTTTAAATGGATTTTTAAATCCATTAAATTTTAAATCCATTTCCCCCACTAATCCTCATGGTTTTTCTTTTCTTTTTCTTTCTTTTGCAAGGTGTTAGTCTCTGGACATGCAGTTGAAAAGCATGTTAATATCTCTGCTGAAGTCCATCATAGTTTTATTGAAAATCAGCTATTTCAGTTATTTTTTATTAAAATAACTGGTGAAGAAAAAGAAAAACACAAAAGATTTCGTCACATGTGAAATATTTGGAAAAATAGCAGCCATAATAGTTAACAATTAGAGCTGAAATGAATTAAAACTTGAAAAAAAACAAAACCTGAAAATACTTGCACCAAAACAAAAGCCAGGTAAATCCCAAGCTTCAGGATGCTAAATCTACCCACAAAGCAGCTCAGCAACAACCGAAATGGATGTTTAGTCCAAATATACATCCAGAGATAGGTACATTGAAACAAAATTTAGTCTAAAGCTGAGTGTTCATTTGCCAAGCAGACAGGCCATTAAAAACCTGTGGTTTGGGGTATTTTCAACTGAACCTGAATTTTCAGATGTATAAATTAGTTTGCCTCCTTGGGAAGACATGATTTCCTGTTTTGAAGAGAAATGCAGGCTTCTAAAAGCTTATTGTAATGGTTCAAAAGGCTACTTGGGCATCAAATAACTATTAAAAACAATATTTTGACTATTTAAGTGTAAACGAATCAGAAACATATGGATTAAATTTCCCTTAAATTGCACATGCTCTGAACTGCAGAGAATACGCATGGGTGAAAGCTGTTTTGGATTTCAGTGAGCTCCAAACACTCAAAAACTCATCTGAGATGTTCAGTGAACTCAAGAGTACAGCTGGATTCACCCATCCCTAATTCATCCCTATCCCATGCTTCTGGTCTTAATATAAGGAAGGGTGTAAGCACACAAATAGCTTACAGGTAAAATGTCTAGACCTAAATTTAGAGGTGATTGAAAAAAAAGGGAGAGAGGAATACATTTTTAAAACCTGTGTTTAAACAGAAAGTCTTTTAGGTTTAAAGAAAATCTGGAAAATTCTTTAGACTATAAAATTTCAAGTATCTTTCTAATTAAAGATTAATTCATACAACTCTAGGATGGAGACTAAAGTAAACTAACATTTTTTTCTGAGTTTCCACAATGTGCCAGGCACTGTGCTTGATACTTTTACATGCATTATTTCTTTATTCAGTCCCACCAAAAACCAGCTTATGATCCCCTATGCACAGAAGACACAAGGCATTCATATTTCACTCAGTTTTGTTCTCACCTTGAGCTAACAGCCTGTTTACAATAAATAGCCAGAGATAAATAGGTCAACTGAAAAAAAAAGTTACATTTTCCTCATCCAGTTAAGCTGATAATACTAAGCACTGAAGTCCTTAGCTACTAACAGAACTACAAGGAACGAGAGGACAGAATAAAAAGTGATTCAGAGCATGTTTGGGGATAGCAAACCAGTTAGGTCTTTTTTTCTCTGTCTTTTGTATGTCCTCTATGTAACTGGGGAAATAATACTCTACAAGGTCATTGGGAGTACAGAGTGAAAAGTTGTATGTAATGTGCCTGGGACAAATGTTCAATAAGTGATAACTATTACATAAGAAATAAGTATATTCATATGCTCAATACTTGTTTTCTCCAACAAACCAGTCAGAGCCAGACTGTGTCACTATCTATAACCCTTCCCAAAATGAGTCCCTCTGATCTCTCTCCAGATTATATGATAAATGCTTCACCAAGCACACAATAGAGATAATAAATGGTCCCTCACACCTGGCAGAAGTTACCTGGAACCACTTCCACCACAAGTTGCAACTCTCCACCTCATGATGTGTGCCTTGTGCGATGTTGCGCTGGTTACTTGGAGACTGGAGCTACTCTAGCACATGTCAAGTTAGAAGCTGCCTGTGTCTAACAGCAGGGAATGCCGTGACTCAGCTCTTGTTAACTGAGGTTTAGCAACACTTTACAGGAGCCTCCCTTTTCCCATCAAAATCCAGTTGGCTCCTCTACTACCAGTGTGGGGCATTTTCAGCCTTCCAAAAAGTCATAGCTCTTTCTCAAGTACCTCTCAGCTCTAGCACGTCACTCATCCACGCTGCCTTGGCTGGAGGCAGCACAGCCCATAGAGCAGACATTCAGAACAGCTATTCAGGATAGCTCCAACACTCAGATCCATCATCTCTGAGAAAGGAGAATGGACATCAACAGCCCCTTCCCACCAACCACTCATGCTGTCTTATTTGGGGGCATGCCTCTGCCTCTCTATGACCTCCAACTTTTGTATAAGGAAGGAGACGTAAAAGGGTGGTGAGAGAGTTCCCAGAAATGTATCACAATTCCATACCGAAAAATGGTCAAAGTTTTCTCTTTAAGTTTTCTTTTCTCAAGTTTTGTCTTTCTGCTCCTCCCAACTCTAATACCTCCCCACATGCTCGTTTTCTTGGGAAAAGGCCCAATGCTCCAGCATTTCAGCCCATGAGGTTTTCATAAAATTCCTGTGCAGGTTTAAACTTCTGAGTTATAGCACACCTTGTCAAATTTGCCTTTTAGTCAACAATCTGTCAGCAGTGCAAACCTGAGTAGAAGAGATGTTCTGGCCAGCAGGGATCTGTGTTACTCATCTCCATGAAGTTTTAATGAGCTGCATTAACTCAAGCACTCTGACAAATCCATACATGAGGTAATTGGTTATAAATGCCTAGCGAGAGGCTACACACAGAGCGAAGGTGTTGAATGTTGTGTACTCACCACAGGTAAGAGTTTTAAGAGGCAACCTAATTACTTGAGAACCTTCTAATTCTCACTAGGTCTCTCCTTGGTTGGTTGCTCTTTAAGTTTGCAGGACCAGAACTAGCTTCAGATCATAGCTAAGAAGGTGAAAGTGACTGATATTTAACAAAGGGCCCACTCTTCAGCCTATTCCCTGGTGGCTCAGACGGAAAGCGTCTGTCTACAATGTGGGAGACCTGGGTTCGACCCTGGGTCAGGAAGTTCCCTGGAGAAGGAAATGGCAACCCACTCCAGTACTCTTGCCTAGAAAAGCCCATGGACGGAGGAGCCTGGTGTCCATGGGGTCACAAAGGGTTGGACACGACTGAGCGACTTCACTTTCACTTGTGCCCTCTCTGCAGCTCCACTGATACTCAGCTTTAGTTCATCCATCAAAGGCAGATGTGCCTGTAAAGTAGAATTTTGGGTGCTGTTTAAGCTTCCGTACCGCATTATCCATAGTGTTACCACAGGCCAGTTTTGCACAAGGCTACAGGGTCACCTGCAATATTGCATCACCATAGAAAAAGAAAAAGCATTATTGGAGTTGCTGGCCTGGTAACAGAAGGTCTATTCTTAGTACCAGGGGCACATGTATAAGACTCAGCACTGCAGAGGGGGATCTAGGCAGAAATTGACACTGATGCCTGGTATATTATAACTGTGATCCAATGAATTTTGTCCACATCTGAGAAGTCTCCAGCCAATGGAACTGGTGACTATGGGGTTATCTCTAAGGACACAGTTCTAGCTTTCAAAGAGATAAATGAGATTATCAGGACCTTATAATAGCCCAGGTTCAGGTGAGTGCTAGATGCCTAGGAGACCTGACTGGAGTACTAAGAAGAGTAACCAAGCAGGCTACCATGTAGAAACTGAAGCCACCCCCCAAACTCCTGTCTTTCCCCTATTTCACCCTCTTGTCACTAATCCCCAGATTCCACTCAAGTGCCCAAGTTAGAAACCAAGGCACCATATATGTTGCCTCCTCTCACCCCCCTTATATTCAAATCAAACACCAATGCTTTGGTTCTATATCCTTAATGTCTTTTGAATTTGTCACTTCTTTCCATCCTCACTGTCATTACCTTAGTTCAGGACATCATTACCCTAACTAATCCACATTTCTTGCCACTACATCCACTGTAGTCTGTGTTCTAGCACTCCTCCAATTACTTGTAGCTCCCTATATGTGGCATGGTCCCTCGTGCTTCTGGGGTCAGAACATCTTCACCTGGCTAAGTACTACTGCTTCACTTCCTCAAAGAGGGCTTACCAACTCCCTAAGACTGGCCTTGGTACCCCACTCCTATACTATTGCAGACACTATAATAAGAGCAACAAATACCATACTGCAGCTTCCTTTTTGCTTGATTTGGTCTTTTTGATGAATTCTGTATTTCCAGCTCTTAGCATCCCATCTAGAAGAGAGAATACAAGCAATGAATATTTAACTGCTGGGCTGGATTGTGTGACTTGGGGACTACACACCTGACAGATTCTGGACAGATTATGTTTTTCTAATTAGACAAAAATTTAAAAATGGAACTCTCATTTGATCCAGCAATCAAACTTCTAGGTATATAGCTGAAAGAAACAAAATCAATATATTGAAGAAATATTTGTACTCTCTCATTCATTGCAGCATTATTCACAATAGCCAAGACATGGAAACAACCTAAGTGTCCATCACAGATGAGTAGGTAAAGGAAATATAGTACACACCCACTTGAATATTATTCAGTCATAAGTAAGGAAAACCTGCCATTTGTGACACCCACGAGGAGAGACCCTGAGGACATGATTGTCATGGGGTGGTAGTAAGGGAAATGGGGAGTTGTTGGTCAAAGACAGACTTCTGGTAACAAGATAAATTCTGCTAATCTAATATATGGTATCAGTGAACCAGGAGTAAACAACTGAAGGAGGTAAAGAAAAAAATACAAAAACAAAATACCAGGCAGAGGTAATAATAACTCATCATCTAAAGAGAGCATCTTCAATTTTCTATGGTGGCAAGAAACAGTAATGATATTTGAAACTGAGCATTACATGCTATAATCTGTTTAGATACTTCTTTTGGAGATTATTTTTCACAAACTCCTCCAGCCACTTATCCTAATACTGAGTCGACATAAATACTTGCTCCAAGTTGACCCTAAATTCTCCTTGTCTTCCCACCTACCCCAAATTAAGGCTGTCCAGGCATAATAAAAACCAAAACCTAGCCTCATAACAAGTATTAAGGTGTTAGTTTGTAAAAATGAAATTAAAACTTTCTTGCAAACCCCTTTTATAAAGAAACTTGAATAAGTTGAAATAAAACAAGAATGCTTTGAAATAAAATATCAATTTTACATAGTAATAGGAGAAAAAAGCAATGCTCCTCAGGACACAGTAATGTTGCATCTAAAATTGATCAGTACTAAAGAAAATAAAGAATCTGTAAAGAATCTGCCTGCAATGCAGGAGACCCAGGCTTGACCCTTGGGTTGGAAAGATCTCCTGGAGAAGGGAATGGCAACCTACTCCAGTCTTCTTGCCTGGAGAATTCCATGGACAGAGGGGCTTAGCGGGCTACAGTCCATGAGGTTGCAAAGAGTCGAACACAACGAGCCACTAACACTTTTACTTCAAAGAAAATGAGGATTCCAAAAATAGATCTGTTTTCATTAATTTAATCAAAACACTTTCTGTTGATAAGCTTGGTACTCATTCACGCACTGAGAGTTGTCAAAATCTGTAAATCATGATCAATTTCTTATCCTTTCTCTAAATGCCAGGCAGCTATCCTATATGATTCTGCAGGTTGCTCACTACATAAAGATGCTCACGCAAAACTGACTGGGGACTGAAATTCAGCCTGAACTCTGCTCAACAAGCTTTGTGCCCTAGCATGAGGCTTGCCTCACTCAGTAGTTCGGACACATTTTTCTCATCCACACAAAGGTTTCTTACCCGTAGTAGATATCCTGATTGAAAGGATTAAGACTTAGACACTATCATGGCTCTCAAATAACTCAAGAAAATCAAACCTTTGAATTATATATTCCAGAGATCCCAAAGGCCCTAATCAATCTGAGAATATACCATTTTGCCCTCTAATCATCATGACTTTGAGCCTGAATGAAGCCATGAATCACTGAATGAATCCACTCAACCTCTGCCCATCAGAACCTTTGCTTATAGTGGAAACTGCCAGAACTTTAAACCATACAGAATGCAAAACAAAGGCTATAAAAGTCAGTTTGAGGCCTTCTTCTGACTTCAAGTCAGTGAAGGTAGATCAAGCCCTTCTCACATTATCACTCCAACTTTTGTTCCATCCTCATGTCTCCTTCTTTAACTCTTTGCTGCCTCCTCTTCCACTTCTGAAGATTCTGATGATTGCACTAGACATGCAAAAAACACAGCATAATCTCCCTACACAGGGTCAGCTGATTAGCAACATTAATTCTCCTTTGCATTATTACATAACATTTCACAGGTTTGGGGAAATAGTACACAAACATTTTGAGGGAGCCATTATACTGTCTTCCACAGCCATTCTAGTTTCTGGACTTGTACAATAAATTTCCCTATAGTTAAAGCCTACATAACTTGAATTTGGGCCTGATTCACTCATCATATCCTCCTTCTCACCATCAGCACAGTGCCATTAACACTGTGTTTTTGAATGATAAATATTATTTAAAAATATATTTATTGATAATCGTAATACCTAGATTGGAGAAGGAAATGGCAACCCACTCCAGTGTTCTTGCCTAGAGAATTCCATGGACAGAGGAGCCTGGCAGGCTACAGTCCATAGGGTAACAAAGAGTTGGACACAACTGAGCAACTATCACTTTTTAGTATCCAAACAATTTAGGTCAGCGGTTTTCAAACTAGATCTCACAGAATCCTAAAGTTCCATTGCTGTGTCACAGGGACCATCTGAGGTGGGGAGGGAGATGAATGAAAAGCGGGGAGGGGGACCAATTATTTTGTAATTCCATGTAAAAATTTATTCATAAGAAGAAATTCTACTGCTACAGGAAGTTTAAACAACACTGGAATTAGGTCATTGACAACACAGCACAATTCAAAATGCTTGTTTCATGAAGATGTTTATTTCATAACATAAACTGAACCAGCTGTCTAGGTGAGTTACCCTTGTAACAAAAAGGATGTGTTTCATGTGGTGCCCAGCTACAACTGGGTTGAGTAGAACTGGAGCATGAGACAGTATCTTTGGAATTCAGCATTCATTCTAAATATAGTTTCCTACTCAATCCCCAAATATTCTCTTCTAATTAAGCAAATTACCTTGGCCCTGTAAATTTCAAAGCTCTCTGGAATTCAATTAGAAATGAAGAATTGCCTTTTCCAAGCTACAGAGAGAAAAACTATAGTGAGTATTATTAAGTGCTTACTTACTCTGGGCCATGCACTGTACTAAGTTCTGACACATAATACCCTTTGTGTGTATACAGTTTTTGCCATAAACCTGAAAAGCATACCTCTTATCTCCATTTTACTAATAAGAAAAACTGGGACTAATTAATACTAAATATTCTGCCCAAGGCCACAAAACTTAAGAGATCCTTTAAAATTCCCCCACGCATTGGCCTTAAAGACACCAATAATAATAGGTGGCCGTTTGTCTTGCTATCCTAAAACAACCCTTTCATTTACATGATGTCCAGAAGCACTCACAGAAATTTCAGATTGATAGTTATGTTTAAGTGGAAAGTAAACTTTATAGAGAGGGAAATCTTCATAAAGACCATGCCTCATTAAATATAAAATTCCTGGTTTAGAATAATCAATTTTGCTGATATTTCCACAGAGAATGTAATATTTGTCCTGAATAAAGCACAGTAAGTAACTGACCAGAAGCACTTTAGAAGAGATTAGCAACCTACTCTGAGGGCAGTCAAACCTGGGTTTGGGCTTGACCCCTGACTGTGTGACTGTGGAGAAATTCTTAACTCTGCTGAACTGGTTTCCATCTGTTAAATGGGGATGATTATAGTGGCACTGAGAGGAATAAATAAGGAAATGACAATTGGAATGTTTGAAAGAGTCTCAGCCATATAGCAAACAACAAATATCTGTTATTAGTATAACTGAGACATTTATAGAGCTTTTGAATATGAATTTTAAATATCTGTTCCCATTGTACAGTAGCAATAATAATTAGTAGCAATAATGATAAATCAGTAAACTAACAATAATAACTGCTCCCTCTCTTTCCTGATCATCTATTGCTCCCTCTACAGAAGTGATACCATAAATATCAAGTCTGTTATATACACTTTATTTAAAAAAAAAAAAAAAACTCTCCTGTGAACTATATTTACCACTTAACTATCACCCAATCTTTATGCTCCCCATTAGAACAAAAATCTTCAAAATCCTGTTCAGAGGGACTTTCCTGGTAGTCCACTGATTAAGAATCCACCTTCTAATGCAGGGAATGTGGGTTCAACCCTGGGCAGGGAACTAAGATCCCATATGCTACAGGGCAACTAAACCTTTTCACTACAACTAGAGAGTCCGTGCAATGCAAGAAGAGAGAAGCCTGCACCACAACGAAAACCCAATGCAGCTCCCCCCACCCCCACCACCCCCACTCCCCACCCCACTCCCCCACCCCCATTCCCCACCCCCACCCCCCCACCCCCGCCACCCAAAATCCTGTTTGTACGCATTGTCCATACTTCCTCTTCTCCCGTTCTCCCCTGAAGTCACACTACTGAGCTGTTTTGCTTCCAGTCCCTGTTTGAAAGTCACTTTTGTCAAGATCACCAAGGACCTCTTCGTTATCAAATCCAATGCTCGTCTTACTTGTCCTTTAAACAGCATTTGACACAGTTGACCATTTTTACCTTTTTGAATCATTTTCTTTACTTGGCAACCACAACAGCACTCTCTCAGTTTTCCTTCTACTCTCTCAATTCTTTCAGCTCTCTTCGATCTTGGTTCTGATTAACCTTCCAGAACTTTAAGAGTGCCCTAGGGCTCATATTTATGCGGTCGCACAGAGTCCAAGAGGACTGAAGCAACTTAGCAGCAGCAGCAGCAGCAGCAGGACTCAGATCTCTCTTTTAGCTAACCCTCTTCTCTAATGATCTTATCCACTTCTGTACTTTAAGTAATATGTAGAGACTAACAGCTGTTAAAGCTTCCCTGGTGGCTCAGAGGGTAAAGTGCCTGCAGGCAATGCGGGAGACCCGGTTTGATCCCTGGGTCGGGAAGCTCCCCTGGAGAAGGAAATGGCAACCCACTCCAGTATCCTTGCCTGGAGAATCCCATGTGGGCTACAGTCCATGGGGTCACAAAGAGTCGGACATGACTGAGCGAACTTACTTACTTACCAGCTCTTTTTTTTTTTTTAATTTATTTATTTATTTATTTATTTTAAATTACAATACTGTATTTGTTTTGCCATACATTGACACGAATCAGCCATAGAAATGCATATCTCGAACTCCAACCTCTTCCTTGAATTTCAGATTTGTATAACCCATTGGACACCTCTGTTTGGCTGCCTAAGAGGTATCTCACAAATAACAGTTCCCAACCTGAATTCCTATTTCTACCCTCACAAATAACAGTTCCCAACCTGAATTCCTATTTTCCTATTTCTACCCTCGGCCTCCACCCTTCCATTAACTCTGTAACTAGCAACTCCATTTTTCAGCTGCTCAGATTAAAAACTTCTTTGGCAGTCTCTCACACCACTCTTGGCCACATCTAATCCAAAAGCAAGTCTTATTCACTCCACTTTCAATCTGGCTTCAATTTAATAATTTACTGTACAATCCAATAAGCAGGCTTACTTTAAAATTTACACCAGACAGTATCACTCCTTTGCTTAAAAATCCTATAATTGCTTCCCATTTCATTCAGAATCAAGTCCAAAGTTCTTAGTATAGTCTACAAAGCCTTTCATAATGTTGCCCCTATTTCTGACTTCATCTCCAAGTATGTTTCTTCTAGCTCACTCCACTCTAGCCAGACAAAATTCTGCAGTGTTTCTTGACTACTTCAAGGCTTTATACTAGCTTTACTCTCTGCTTGAAACATTCTTCCCAATTAATTCTATATATCTTGCTCCCTCATTTTATTCAAGTGTCTGTTCAAATGTCACCTTAGCAGAGAAATTGTGGAATAGTCATCCTATCTTCATCACTCTCTATTTCTTACCCTCTCTCATTTTTCTTCATAAGAGTCATCATTACCAGGAATATTAATTTTTTATTATTTGTTTTCCTCACGTAATGTAAGTTTCATAAGTCCATGGACTTTGTTTTTATAATTAATTGCTATAACCTAAATGCATAGAATAGTACATGACAAAAAATAGAAGCATTCATAAACCTTTGTTGAATTAATAAATCATTTATTAATCCCTTATTATGTAACCGTTATCTTAATATATCATTACAACCATTTGGAGTTAAACGCTTGGGCACTGGAATCAGAATTTCATGAGTTTCTGATTACTAAGGCAACCACAACAGCATACTATTAATAATAGTAGTTATTAATTAATAACTACTATTAATAGTTATTAATGCTATTAATAACTTTTCTACTAGTTAAATTGGATAAGGTATTTTGCCTCTCTAAACCTCGATTTCTTCACTTGTATAAAGTGAAAAAAGTGAAAGTGAAGTCGCTCATTCGTGTCTAACTCTTTGCGACCCCGTGGACTGTAGCCCACCAGGCTCCTCCATCCATGGAGGAGGCAAGAATACTGGAGTGGGTTGCCATTTCCTTCTCCAGGGGATCTTCCTGACCAGGGATCGAACCCAGGGCTTCCACATTGTAGGGAGATGCTTTAACCTTTGAGCCACCAGGGAAGCCTGGTGTATCTGTATACAGGTGTTCATCTATATAATAGGGAATAATTTCTCTTTTATGCTATTACTGTCAAGATTAAAATGAATAATGTATGAAGAGCTTTACACAATGGCTAGAGATCAAACCAGTGAATCCTAAAGGAAATCAACCCTGAATATTCACTGGAAGGACTGATGCTGAAGCATCCAATACTTTGGCCACCTGAAGTGAAGAACCCATTGAAAAAGACCCTGATGCTAGGAAAGATTGAGGGCAAAAGGAGAAGAGGGCAACAGAGAATGAAATGTTTGGATGGCATCACTGACTCAAAGGACATGAGTTTGAGCAAACCCCAGGAGACAGTGAAGGACAGGGAAGTTTGGTATGCTGCAGTCCATAGGGTCAAAAAGAGTTGGACATGACTGAGTGACTGAACAGCAAACAACAGCAAACATTGCAGAGCATTAATCTAGGTAAGAAAACTAAGTATCAGAGAGTTTAAACCCAAAGTCAAACAGACAGGTTATGAAACAGAAGGAGAGCAGGCTAGAATGCAGAATCTAGAGCCTGATGCTTGATGATTTGCTTATTTGTGTTATATGATTGTTCTGGACACTAACTCTAGACAAGCAGCTTTTCCTCCTCCATTTGTTCCTATATCTAAAACAGCAAAATGAAACTTTCCTTTAGAGTTTTATGAGATCCTGCTGAGGTGTCCTATTTTCTGGAATGGATACTATCGACTTTCTATTTTCATTTATTTGCACTGCAAACAAATGACTAGGAATTTATAATCTCTTTGGAACATAAACCATGTGTTTTGATGACAAGAAAACCAGGAGAACTGAGAGAGGGTAAGGAATTAAGAGGCCAGAGTCATACCTTTGCCTCTTGGTAGATGAGAACACTCTCCTATTCCTTCCCTCACTCCCAGTCCATGTGGTAGTTTCTTTGTAGGGCCCTCACTATGGAAACACAAATACATGAGAATGACTGACATACAAACTTGCTTTTCTCCTAAGTGTTAAGGCTTCTTGTTTAAGTTCCTAACATTAATTTCTCAAAACAAAAATGCATAGATAATATTTTGGTGAATAACTCAGAATGCTTACTATTCATCTCATCTGGTTTGCACACTCTTAAGTGGTGCCTCTGGGTACACTATGAAAAGAGCTTTAATTAAGAGCAAACACACTTGGGTTTTGCTTATCTTGGGTATAATAATCAGACTAAAGATTTCATGAAGGGAGAAGAAAGCAGATACTTTTTTTCCCAAAGCTTTTGTCTATTTATGCAGTTACTAAAAAAGAAAGAGAAGGGGAAAAGCCACATATATTGTATACTGTTATTTACAATCTCTGGAGAGAATGAACATGCAGTGTTAGTGTGTATGGACACTGTCATGTATTAAAAGAAGCACTCCTGTAGTGGGCCTATAACTATATAATTTTGAAGTTGGGTTTCAGGGTTTATTGGGATAAGATAGTGATTCATAGAGATGGTGATATTTTAGCATTTTCTACTCAACATAGGAATTCAGAGATTTATCCTAGGAGAAATGAAGGGGAAAGCTATATGTCTCAACTTCTATTTTTAATGAGGGTGAATTTGCAAGGATGTCAAGAACTGGACAGTTCATTTACCAAATCTCTGTTTTACATATGCATGTTTCTTTCTTTCTTTTTTGCCACCTTATTCTCTGAAAAAGGTGTTTCTGAGAAAGAACTGGCTTTGGAGGCACAGGTGCTATATTAGTGTTGGAAGCATTCCTATGTGGAAGCCTTTATGCTTCACACTGAATAAAACTACACGATATTTACTACCACTTAATCCAAAGACCCCCTCCTCCTTCTATTTATGGTAACTGAACTGTGTTTAGTGTGTGTGTGTGTGTGTGTGTTAACTACATCTGGACTGCAAATATGTTTTTTTAAATACATTAGTTAAAAGTATGATAGTTCTCGTCATTTTTCTTTCACTTGAAAGCCTGACATTCTTGCTTATGATCCTCTCTCCCAAAGTGAAACCTTTAGGCAAATCTCTCTAAGCCTCAGAATTCACATTGGAAACTTAGGAATTATAGTATCTACCACATATTCAAAAAATGTTACCAAGATTAAAGGCTATAACTTTCACATATTATTTAGCATATACACAATAAATGCTATTTGGGAATATAAACAATAAGTGTGACTTAGAAGGTGAATAGAGAACAGAGGTTTGTAAGCAAATAGACCTGATTTCTTTCTACTACTTATAAACTGTGCAACCTTGACCAGTTTAATTTCTCTTGGCTTCAATTTATTTTTCTTTAAATTGGAATGACATATTACCTAATTCATAATATGTGATACTTAAATGTGATAATATATCTAAAGTGCTTACCACAGTGCCTAACACATTGTAAATGCTCTATATATTAGCCATTACTATTATTATTTTTTGAATGCTTGTATTACAGCATATTTTAGCACACTTTCAGGAAAATCGGTGAAAAGATTCATTTGTTTTCTGATAAGAATGAAGATTGACATGAGACCCTCTATGTATTATATAAATTGAGAATTATAGAGTCCTAAAAACTAGTAAATTACAGACTATCTCTGAACTGATTAGATCATTTGAGATTTCTCAGTCTGGATACATCTATCCTGGCATGGACGTGTATAGGCATTCTTGGTCTAATTTCGATTAAGAATCACATAAGCTCTTTGAGCTTCCAGCTGTGTCCCACCTGGAACAAGCTAGACATCTAAAGAAGTGGTTTTTATCTCACCCTCTCAGCTCTCAGGCCCACCTAGCCAAGCTCCTGTTCCTTTAGTTCCTTGCTCAACAGCTCTCTGCAACCCAACTTTTACAAAATCATGTCTCCTTCCATTGGAGCTATGCTTTTGATCGCTAGCTCTCCTGGAATCCAGAGTCATTAATTTTGTAATACATGCTTGTTTTCTCACTTCCAGTTAACTCTGAATAAAAACTACAGACACACAAAAACCATCAGTCAAAGCAAGTATACAATGACACACCCACCAAAGAGACCCAAGACATGCAGTCAGAGTGACTGTGCAGAAGTCATTGAAAGCGCAGTTAGAATCACAATCTTCCAACATCAAAAGGGTTTTATGGCAGTTACTATGGTCAGTGAAGTATAACACATTCTGAACTGAAAAAAAAAAATCTGCCTTAGAAAAAGGGCTTCCCTGGTGGCTCAGAGGTTAAAGTGTCTGCCTCCAATGCGGGAGACCTGGGTTCGATCCCTGGGTCGGGAAGATCCACTGGAGAAGGAAATGGCAATCCACCCCAGTATTCTTGCCTGGAGGATCCCATGGACTGAGAAGTCTAGTAGGTTACAGTCCATGGGGGTCGCAAAGAGTTGGACACGACTGAGCGACTTCACCTTCACCTAGGAAAAAAACTGCTTTTGGACTGCCATGTGGAAATCATTCAGAAATATTTAAGTTTTTCAAAAGGCATTTGATTCATTCATTCTGTTTTTCAGCAAATGTGTGGGGAAAGTAAGAATAATTGTGTCAGATACTATTCTAAGTACTGAAAAATGATAACATAATAGGAAGTGGATAATGCATAAGATCTCCACCTAAGTGAACTTCCCACGTGGCTCAGTGGTAAAGAATCCACCTGCCAAGCAAGAGGTACGGGTTCAGTCCCTGTGTTGGAAAGATCCCCTAGAGGAGGAACCAGCAACCCACTCCAGCATTCTTTCATGGGAAATCCCACGGACAGAGGAGCTTGGTGGGCTAAAGTCCATGGGGTTTCAAAAGAGTCGGACACGACTTAGCAACTAAACCACCACCACTTCCACCTCCACCTAAGTAAACTGAGGCACAAAGGGGTTAAATTATTATCCAAAGTTACAAGGTAAGTGATGAAACCAGCTACTCACCAGGTGCAAGGCATTTTGCCAGAGACTGAGGATACAAAAGTAATAGTATCTAATCCTGTCTTTACAACAATTATATTCAAATGAAAAAGTCAGTCAAAAAGAGTAAACAAAATAATTTCAAATAAGCACACAAAAGAAATAAGCGTCTGCCTGCAATGCGGGAGACCTGGGTTCAATCCCTGGGTCAGGAAGATCCCCTAGGGAAGGAAATGGCAACCCACTCCAGTATTCTTGCCTGGAGAATCCCATGGACAGAGGAGCCTGGTGGTGGGCTACAGTCTATGGGGTTGCAAAGAGTCAGACACGACTGAGTGACTTCACTTCTTCACTTTTGATAAAGTGGTTGTTATGGGCTAAACTGTTTCTTCCTCAAAATTCATATGTTGGAATTCTAACCCCTAATATTTCCAAATGTGACTGCATTTGAACACAGGGCCTTTAAAGAGGATGCTAAGGTAAAATTAGGTCATATGAGTGGGAAACTAATCTAGCATGATGGGTGTCTTTGTAAGAAGAGAGATTAGGACACAATCAGTCAAAGAGAGATGAGGTTATGAACACATCTAAAGAAGATAGCCTTCTGTAAGACAAGGAAAGAGGACTCCAAAAGAAACCAACTCTGTTCATCCCATGATCTCAGACTTCCAGCTATTAGAACTATGAGAAAATAAATTTCTGTTAAGTCACCCAACCTGGGGTACCTTGTTTTAGCAGTCCTAGATAAGTAAGTAAGTGTTAATTGCTCAGTTGTGTCTGACTCTGTGTGACCCCATGGACCATAGCCTGCCAGGTTCCTCGGTAGTGCCACTGTTCTTTGTAACACTATTTACAAAGCTAGGACATGGAAGCAACCCAGATGTCCATCAACAGATGAATGGATAAAGAGGCTGTGTTACAAATATACAATGGAATACTACTCAGCCATAAAAAGGAATGCATTTGAGTCAGTTCTAATGAGGTGGATAAACTAGAGCCTATTATACAGAGTGAAGTCAGAAAAAGAAAAACAAACATTGTATATTTACACATATATATGGAATCTAGAAAGATGCTACTAATGAGCCTATTTGCAGGGCAGCAATAGAGATGCAGACATAGGAACAGACTAATGGATGAGCTATGAGGAGGGAGGAGAAGGTGAGATAAATGGAGAGAGTAGCATAGAAGCATATACCCTACCATATGTAAAATAGATAGCTAATGGAAATTTGCTGCATGACTCAGGGAACTCAAACTGGGGCTCTGCAACAACCTAGATGGGTGGCAAAGGGTGGGAGGGAGGTTCAAGAGGGAGGGGACAGATGCACACCTAAGGTTATTCATATTGATGTATGGCAGAAATCAAACCAATATTGTACAGCAATTACCTTTCAATTAAAAATAAATAAATTACAAAGAAAAAAAAAAAGGAATGCTGGAGTGGATAGCCATTCCCTTCTCCAGGGGATCTTCCTGACTCAGGGATCAAACCTGGGTCTCTTGAATAACAGGCAGATTCTTTACCATCTAAGCCAGCAGCGAAGCCCATAGCAGTCCTAGAAAACTAACTCAAAAAGAAAGAAAGAAAACCAATACAGTGATCAAAGAAAGTCTCTCTTTGAAGTGAGTATATTCAAAGTTAGGACTTGCAGAATGACAAAAATAGAAGAGAGCTCCAAATAGAGGAACTCTTTATTGACTTTGGCAGTCAACAAGAAATTTACTTGTTTTTTAAAAAAATCCAAATGCTGGCATTGTTCAGAAAAAATTTAACAGGTTTAATTGTTATAAAGTTGAATTGCTGAAAACTTGTTCAGTAAACCATTTTGACTTTCATTAATGCTTCATGTCTCTGAATTTATATTAAAAATTCACACACAAATGAAAATGGAAAAACTGCCAATATCTTATTTTTGTCCCAAATTTTCCACTTGTAATCATATACTTAGGTACTTTTGAACCCATGGGAAAAAAATTCTCACCTTGAGGTGAGAATTAAAAGCTTCAAACATTGTTCTCATTTCAGGAGTAAGTCAACATAGCTCCTTCATTGAGTGATTATTCACAAAATGCTTTATAATTTGGAAGTTTTTACAATATTACAATATTATTCTCAAGCCTCATCACAACTACAGGAAGCAGGTACTAACAGCTTCACTTTACAGAGAGAAACTACGGCACCAGAGATGGGAAGTGAGGTCATACAGCAACACCAGAGCCAGAATTTGCACCTCGTTTTCTCTGATGACAATGCCAACATTGTTTCCACATACCAAAGTCTCATCCTAACCACAAACACACCAATTTGGTAAACGGGCTCTGTGACTCAAGGCCAGAAATACCCAGGGAAAGGCAGATTAAGAGCTGAGAAACAATAAACAGAGTAGAGAATTCTTCTGGAAGAGTGCTTTTTTCATCTCTTCATGTTTCACATCCCTGCCTCCACACCCTCCTCTTCTTGTCTTCAGTAGTGATGGTGCTATATTACGGGGTTTATTGGTTGCTAAAATTTGTTTTCATGAATAAGATATGTTACTTATTTTGATTTCCCCTTTACTTTGGGTAGATCCATGAATTCTCTGCAAAATGGCTCTGAGTTTAACTATGGCTTTTGCAAAAGGAACCTCAGCAACCACCTACACTGATTGCCAGCAAGTCATGGGGAAGCAGGACAGGCAAGGAAGCTTTCCATATAACACACGTGTTCTAAGTCCAAAATTACAATAATTAGAGATGGCAAAGACTGAGCATTCTATCTCCAGGAAGGTCGATGAAAGATTATGAAAATGTTTAGTCTAGGCCTGTTCCCATTCTCCTAATACCACATAAAGTGAACAAACCATATATGCTTTTGCTATCAGGCTACTGTATAATCTAATCAAATATAGTTTTAGCATACTTGTGCGATGTCATGACCCATGACTCTATCATATTTCACAATCAGCTCTTCCCACTGAAGCATCTGGGAATCTGAATGTACAAACAAAACACCCTGATGACCTATCAAAAGTCATTCAAAAAATATTTTGAGGGTCTGTTATGGAGAAGGCCCTCTATTATCACTGTGAAGGTTATAAAAACGGGTAAAAATAAGACTAACCCTCATGATGAATGTAAAATTCTAACAGAAAAATGTCATCTTTACCTATAAGTAAAATTCAAGACAGAATTTGTAAATTGTGGGAAAAGAGTTGAGAATGAAAAGAGGAGTTGACATATAAATATGAGCATTAGGAGCCTTTTGTGGAAGAGAAAGTACTTATACTGGGTTAGGATTTTAACTGGTATAAATTATAAACGGCAAACTTTCAAATGAAAAAAATATATATAAACAAACGTTAAGAAAAAATGGAACATTTTCAGCAGATACTTTGATAAGAGTTTGCATGTCAGGCTGAGAAGCACTAGCTCTACTTCTTAAACAATACAGTGAAAGTGAAGTCACTCAGTCGTGTCCGACTCTTTGTGACCCCATGGACTGTAGCCCAACAAGCTCCTCCGTCCATGGGATTCTCCAGGCAAGAATACTGGAGTGGGTTGCCATTTCCTTCTCCATACAGAGCCACAGCAGTGTTTAAATAAGGGAAAGTTCAACAGAGAATGCCTTCCATAAATCAGGTGCCAAGTTTTGCCCATTTCATCACCACAATCCAAAGGCTCATAACACACTCAGATGAGGAAACTGAGGCTAGGAAGGTTAAATAAAGAATTAGCAATGGGAATGACATGATCATAATTATGCTCTAGGAGAAGAGTGTCAGAAAAAGGAGGAATAACTCTCATTATCAGAAATAAGAAAGTGAGGAAAAGATGATTTAGGATCAGGATAAAGATATGCTGAGTTTGAATTGAGTAAAATACAACTAAGTGAAGGTTTCCAAATAGCTATTTAAAGATAAGGATGGAATTGACTTGAGAGATCAGAGCTAGATGTAGATTTGAACGTCGTGGCTTTGGAGATGACAGTTTAAGTCATGGGACACACAGGATCACAAAAGAGTAAGTCAGAAGGAGACAATGGAACTTACGACAAACCAACAGCCAACTAGGGGGAGGGGCAAATTAGGGATATAGGATTAACAGATGCAAATTACTACATATAAAGCAGGTAAGTAACAGGTAAAAAGAGAGAGAGAGAGGACAATGGAAGACAGAGCCTTGGGAAATATCCCTCTTCAGAAGAGAAGAGGAAGAAGGTAGGCCAGTGACCAGTGATACAGAGTTAAAAAATGGAAAAGTGAAAGATTAAGACGAAGAATAGCAAAGCTCAAACTTCCAGTATATGCTGTTCAGCTGGTCAGTCGTGTATGCCTCTTTGTGACCCCATGGACTGTAGCATGCTAGGTCCTTCACTATCTCCTGGAGTTTGCTCAAACTCATGTCCATTGATTCTGTGATGCCATCCAATCATCACAGCCTCTGTATCCCATTATATAATAATTGCAAATCTAAATCAACAAAATTGAAGAAAAAAGGGATGAAGGAAAATGAAAGTGGAATAATGAGGATAGAAAAAGTACAAAAAAATTTGCAATAGGTGTTGTAGGGAATGTAACAAGGAATCAATGTGACAGGAATGAAAGTATCATCAAAAACAGCAATGAGATCCAGCAAGGATTTGTGGTAGAGTCAGGGAGAGGGATATTGTGCCTTTCTCTGGGAATGCTGATAGCCTATGAACATAACAAAACAGGTAGTGAAATAATAAGTGGAAGTGAAAGAATAGCAAATGTGGAATCTATTGTGGAGCACAGACTGAGAAGAGAAGCAAGTGAATTCTGTTTTGCCCTTGGTCTCCAACAACCCCAACTATGGCTAAGTTGATTTTTTCTTGAATGCAAACATCAGTAGTACCCAAACTTTAAAAATACCAAAATAAGCATTCAAGCCAACCTTGTTTCCTTAGGGAAAACAGGTACTTCAGCCACACTGAAAGACAAAAGAAATATGTACGTTGTTCAACAATGTGAAATTTGACCAGATTATCCTCTCCAAGCTGTGAACCAAATTCTGTTCTACTGGCCTTCTCTACTCTGCATGGAAGGCAGCTTGATCAATGTGAAAGGACTCACATTTGGGGTCAGAGAGTTCCTAAGTAGAATCTTTGCTTTATCATTTATTAGCAGTATGACATTTATGTTTCCACTTTGAGCTCATTTTCTTAGAGATGGGGTTATATTATGTAGGTTCAGTGAGATAGCATATATAAAACAGTGAATATATATTCCAAAGATTTTTATTACTAAGAAATATGTGGCCTTTAATATGTGAGGGTCTGTGTGAGAAATTATGAATAAAAGATGAGTAAGACACTAAAACACAGTTCTATATCAAAGGAACTAACAATCTGGTAGCAATAACAGGCATTTAAGTGAGTACAATGAAATAATAATAGAAGCAAGCAGAAGATGCAGATGAAACATAAAGGTGGAAATGAATATCCATTTTTAAAAGGTGTGCAGGAGGGTGGGTATTTAGGAGAAACTTCCTGGAGAAAGTGACATCTAACATTTACAAGTGCTCAATAGATATTCCCTCCGCCTTACACACACAGGACCTTGAAAACCTAAAGATCACTACTTCCAAAATGGCTGTTTCAGGGGAGGGTTTGGAAGAGTTGCTCAAAAATCGATTATAGTCCCTATGTAAAAGCTAAAGCTATGTAAAAGCTATGTAAAAGCTAGAATTTTAAAGCTAGAAACAGAGAAGTGACAGCACTGCTCCTCTTCCTCACAGGTTTTGTCAGACCTTTTCTTAACAACGATCTTGTTATAATCCACTCACAATGACAACTCTTCCCACTGTCACTTATCCCTAGGTTTTCTGAGAACTTAGGTTAAATAATACTGGTAAGAAATGATCATCAGTCTTTATTAATACTGATGACAACTACTGTCTCCAGGTTATTTTACATTTTTATAGATCCTGAACATGTTCCTTTCAATGAATATTCAGCGTTGCTAAAGCTGAAGCTTCAATCCTTTGGCCACCTGATGCGAACAGCCAACACATTGGAAAAGACCATGATGCTGGGAAAGATTAAAGGCAGGAGGAGAAAGAGATGACAGAGGATAAGATGGTTGGATAGCATCACCGACTCAACAGACATGAGTCTGAGCCAATTCCAAGAGATACCAAAGGACAGGGAAGCCTGGTGTGCTTCAGTCCATGAGGTCACAAAGAGTTAGACACAACTTAGCGACTGAACAGCAATAAACATGTTCCAAATGCTATACTTAATGGTACAAATACTGCCTTGACTTAAAATTGACATGACACAATGGGCAGTAAAAGCAGTTTTCAAGCAATGCTTTTCAAAAGTACAGAAAAGCACAGGAGCCACTGGACTTTGAAGGCTGATACATAAGGAAAAGAGAGTGCTTCTGTCAATCATTTGATCTCTGAGTTAACTATCTTATTAAACCCAGGCTTCAGTGGTTTTACTCACTGACTGAGTCAAAACATAACCATCTATTCCTACAAAATTATTATGAGCCAATAATGTTTTCTTATTTTGTCTTTAAACTTTCCTTTCTGAATATGCAAAATATTTTTCTTAAAAGCTTCTTTCTTTCATCATCATTTTTAAACAAAGCCTTTAATATAAATAGGAAGAGGCTTATTTTGATTCCACAAAGATTACTGAGAAAATCAGGTAAAAGTACTCCAGAATTTTAAGTTGCTGCTGCTGCTGCAAAGTTGCTTCAGTCGTGTCCTACTCTGTGAGACCCCAGAGACAGCAGCCCACCAGGCTCCCCCATCCCTGGGATTCTCCAGGCAAGAACACTGGAGTGGGCTGCCATTTCTTTCTCCAATGCATGAAAGTGAAAAGTGAAAGTGAAGTTGCTCAGTTGTGTTCGACTCTTCATGACCCCATGGACTGCAGCCTACCAGGCTCCTCTGATCATGGGATTTCTCAGGCAAGAGTACTGGAGTCGGGGTGCCATTGCCTTCTCCAGAATTTTGGGTTAGATAAGGCTAAATAAAGCATGTACTCTTTTGCTTATTTAAAGAGCCAAGTGCCTTTTAGTTTTGTTTCTGATCTTGGCCTATAATGATTTTGGTTGTCTGCAAAGCCCAGATTTACTAGATAATTGCTAACTCTATAATCCACCCTATGAAAAATATTTAGCTAAAAACATACACATAAGTCTTCTGATTTTGTATGATAAATTTATGAGCAGTATAAATTCATGATTAGAAAAAAAGAAAGGAAAAACTTGCACTAAAACTGGTCAACAACTCTCCCTCCATCTTTTCGATAAGGTAGGCTTGAAAATTCAAACACCTATGCTTCACTTATCTTTAGGAGTTATTTTAGAATAAGTATTTACAAGCTCCCTTATACAAGGAATATGAAAATCAGTATAATTCCAAAAGAGCTGCAAAGAGCTAAAAAATATTTTTCTTTTCCTCTTGCATGTTTATAAATGTGCTTTCACATTACATATGTCAAACAGAATTCAAACTTTACAATAAGATGCTTATTATCTATTTTATAGGGAATGATAGCTGCTCACCATATCCCAGTGATCTCCAAATATCCTACCAATTTGGTAATAATCCATCTATAAAAAGGAATTGAGGGGGGGAATCTGGTATTTAATTACTTAAAATATAAGTCACATTATTCAGAATGATGAAAGATGGCTTAGAGAAAGTAAAGTACACAAACATCCTCTCTTAGTACAGAAGAATAAGAATGCATATTTCCTCAAAATAAGGAGGCTACTCAGCTATACTCAGTACCATCTAATTGAGGGCTATCTTAAGTTTTGGTTCCTTTCCTACTGCCATCCCTCTTTTGGAAAAGGATCTATTCATAGTGAAGGATAAAGGTTACTGAATAAGACTATTACAGAAAGTATATAATTTAGAGTCATTATATCCTACATCTATATAATTTCTATAACTGTTTAGTATAAATAATAGAAAACACTTCGGTATGTTGGTTCTGTGTGTTTCCCCATTATACCATTTGTAAGTTACAGTCATTCATTTTTAGCCTAAACTTTTCTTTGTACATGGTATTAAAAGCCACAGTCAAGTTAGATTAAGTTGAGATATACTTTATGCAAGGGTCATCTAGAAGCTTAAGTACACAAAAACAACCAATCCTCAGAAGCTAACTCATGTAATTGTTAGTTTTCTACCTTCCTTAACTTGTTACTAGATTTTTTTTTTTAATCTTAAAATGCTCGCTGAACAATGCTTGTTTAGGGATAAGAAAATCTAACAGATGTTTTGCATTTTGCATTGTATTGTTCACGTCCCCCTTTCTCAAAGACAGATCTGTAGCCAATAAAGTTTAAGTATACTGTAAAAAGCCTAGCAACATGGAATGTGATGTGTCCCCATTATATTCTACATGACAGGCAAGCTAACTCCATTGTGAATTTTGCATCAGCCAAGCAAAAGACTGATTAAGTGAATAGTTCAAGTTTTAAAAGTCTACTACAAAGGCATGTGTTAATCAGTCACATTCTAAATGGAGCTTAACTTACAGTGAGTGAAGTGGCTATAATCCTTTTCTGAGCTGGGTTATAGAATGCAAAGAAAGCTGGATCTTCAGCCAGAGTTAGATTTGAGTTCTTCTCCACTCATGTGTTATGCAGCCTAAAGGAAGTCACTTAACCTCTTTGTATCCCAATTTCTCATGGTTGTTTTTTTTTTCCTATTATCAAATGAAGTTAATTTGTAAATAAGATAAGCTAAGTGGGGAACACTTTGAAAATTGGAATTTTCAAATAAACACAGATAATTACTATTATTATCTAGGCATTTCAAGATAAGAATCTTTGGTTGCATACATACTATAGGCAATTCAATAATTTGCTCAGTTTGGAGGATTGAGGTATAAAATCATATGGATAACTGCAGACCCTTCCTATTCTAAGACCAGTCTATACAGCACATAACAGTGGAGCATTTGTACGTGGAAATCTCTAGATGGCCACACTCAAACCAGGCTAAAAATCTCACTGTCAGTTAACAACTTCTACAACAGTCTGGTGTTTTCTGATCATTGCTTCAAGTTTTCTGGTCATAGTTTAAGAAACTCAACCATCATTGCTGGAACTTCCCAAGTGACTCAGTGGTAAAGAATCCACCTGCCAATGCAGGAGATGCAGGAGAGGCAGATTCAATCTCTGAGTCAGAAAGATCCCATGGAGGAGGAAATGGAAATCTACTCCAGCATTCTAGCCTAGAAAATCCCATGGACAGGAGAGCCTGGCCAGCAACAGTACATGGAGTCACAAAGAGTTGGACATGTCTGAGCACTCTTGAACAACCATCATCGTTCCAGTAAATTTCCCCTGGTTCATTTCATTACTGAAAACTTGGCTGTTGCACTAGTCTGTTTGAGGTACATAACAAAATAGCACAGATTGGGTAGTTTATAAACAACAAAAATCCCTTACAGTTCTGGAGGATGGATGTCTAAGATCAAGATGCCTGTGTGGTCAAGTTCTGGTGAAAGCCCTCTTCTGGGTTATAAACTACTGTATTCTCTCTGTGCTCTCATCTAATAGAAGGGACCAGGGAGCTTCTGGGTTCTCTTTTTAAGCACACTAACCCAATTCATAACCTCTTGAGGTTGTGGTTAGCAGATGTAAGCTTTTATAAACAGAATGGATAAATAACAAGGTCCTACTGTATAGCACAGGGAACTATATTCAATATTCTATGATAAATCATAATGGGAAAGAATATTTTCAAAAAGAGTGTGTGTATATATATATATATATATATATGTATGTATGTATAACTGAGTCACTGTGCTATAAAGCAGTAACACAACACTGTAAATCAACTATCAGTTCAGTTCAGTCACTCAGTCGTATCCGACTCCCTGTGACCCCATGAATTGCAGCACGCCAGGCCTCCCTGTCCATCACCAACTCCCAGAGTTCACTCAAACTCATATCCATCAAGTCGGTGATGCCATCTGTCCATCTCATCCTCTGTTGTCCCCTTCTCCTCCTGCCCTCAATCCCTCCCAGCATCAAAGTCTTTTCCAGTGAGTCAACTCTTTGCATGAGGTAGCCAAAGTATTGGAGTTTCAGCTTTAGCATCAGTCCTTCCAATGAACACCCAGGACTGATCTCCTTTAGAATGGACTTGTTGGATCTCCTTGCAGTCCAAGGGACTCTCAAGGGTCTTCTCCAACACCACAGTTCAAAAGCATCAATTCTTCAGCACTCAGCTTTCTTTATAGTCCAACTCTCATCCATACATGACCACTGGAAAAACCATAGCCTTGACTAGACAGACCTTTGTTGGCAAAGTAATGTCAACTATGCTTCAGTTTAAAAAAAGACTCCACATCCTAATATCACAATGGGCACTAGGATTTCAATGTATAAATTTGGTAGGGGGAACATAAACATTTAAGCCATAGCACCTTCTAACTGAACTGTAGTTATATATAACAAAATGAAAAAGCTGAAAGTCAGCATTTATAAAATTGAGCACTTTCTCCGAAAAGAGACAAATTTGAAGGTGTTGTTCCTTCTTCTTTCTAGTATCACACACTAACCATTTAAAAAAAAATTCTGTGTTTGGTCATGTTCCATTATCCAATCCATTATTGGATTATCCAAATAATTATTCCATTATTCCATTATCCAGCTATGGCTTTAGAAATATGAGAGGAAGAAAAATTAATAGTAACTATCCAGAATATCACATTAGAAACAGGAAATATTTTGATATCCTAGAAGGTACTCTAGTGCTCTTCAATAAAGAATAAACCATAGTGATAGACCCATATTTTAGATATCAAAGAAGAATGGCAGGCCTTCAGTGGAAGTTTTATATATAACTGTAATTCCAAGAGAAGTATAATGCTTTAAGTTTAGTATAATATTAAAGTACTGGTCCAAATTTCAAGACCAAAAGAATGCTAGAAGTAAGCTAACTGACTTTTCACACAAAGCTAAAGAGACTAAAATCTCTTCCAGTACAAGTCTTCTTCTGCTTCTTTTGTATGTCTATTAATACTTAAGCTAGAGACACATTACAAATTTACCAAACAATTATGGCCATAATCTGAATATTTATTTCCTCCCCAAATTCACATGGTAGAATCCTAATGCACGACGTGGATGGTGTTAGAAGTGAATCTTTGGGAAGTGATTAGGTCTTGAGGATGGAGCCCACATAAACAGAGTTAATGCTCTTATAAAACACACCTCACAGAGCTCTCAAGCCCCTTTCACCACGTGAGAATACAACAGGATGTCTGTGACCCAAAAGGACCCTCACTTGATCATGCTGTCACCCATATCTCAGACTTCCAGCCTCCAGAACTGTAAGAGATAAATTTCTAGTATTTATGAGCTACCCTGACTATGATATTTTGTTATAACAGCCCAGATGGACTAGGACAGTTATTGCTTGAACAAAGGATACAATAAATAAAATTTGTAAAACTGGAATTTATTTATATTAGAGTTAATGTCATCAGGAATGAAGCATTCTGATTAATCATCAGCTTTGATAAAATGTTATGTGTTATCCCAAACAGCACTGTTTCTCAAGTCACTAGAACATGTTAGAACTTTACAGAACAAATTAGATTTTCATTTGTCAGATAATATGTTAAACTCTTTCTCAACTAGCCAAAATCTTCAACTAGCTAAAACCTTCTTACAACCTATAAAAAGATATTATCCCACTTTACAAAAGAGAAAACTAGGCACAGAGCTTGAAAGTGCTGGAAGCCAAGATTCAAATTCAGTCTGGTCTAACTCCTCAGCAGATATTCCTGATTATTACATAAAACCTCCCCATATACGGACCCATGTCTCTGAATACCAACTGTTACAGCTTGAAACGCACAGCAGAAAAACACCTGCAATTGACAGGCTGCAGAAGAAGTAAGCTATATTGTTCCAAAGTCCATATCCCCAGAGTTTAACAGCCGATAGAACACCCAAAAGAAAAAAAAAATCTCTGGTTAAACCTGACTAAATGAAGCAAAGTTTGAAACACCTGGCAGGGCTGCAAGCCAGAAAATGTTGATCCAATAACCTGCCTGTCTCTAACAGCTAATCTTGCAGAAGGATTAGCTGACTGTGGTTCTGATGGGAGGCAGCTGTGCAACGTTGCTTCTTGGTAGTCAGATTTCTACTATCTCCCTTTTATGGAGGGACACACTACACTGCCCCATGCTCTAAGGTCAGCGGCAGTTCTCACAGGCCTTTCCAGCCACTTCCAGGCCAACTGGCTGGGGACACATGACAAGGAGAACAATTAAGCAACTTGTACCTAAGCTTATGAGCTGGATTGTATTGCTTGCAAAAATGCACACCCACCAGACTTCCAAACAGATGACGCAACACACAGCCAGACTATAAGGATTGCTTTCCTCTGCTCTGCATAGTGGCTAGACCAAGGAGTATGATTGCCAATCACAAACCAGTTACCACAGGTGGAATGTCCAGTGACTCTAACCTGAAGAAATATATCAGAACATTTCTTTCACTCTTTGGTCCTTTTCCATTAGCTATTGGGAAGCTTCTTGGACAACTGAAAACAGATGCCTTAAAGAAAATATTATTAATATTTTCATCTGTGGAAAACTGAAACTCAATAAAATGAATGTGATTTTTCCTTCAAGTGAAAAGAAAAATAAGAACATCAATAGGAAAAATTTTCAATTCAGAATGTCACTCTTTGAAATTTTAAATACCACTATATGGTATCAATGCACTCATTAATAAACAAAATATATTTGTTGCTATGTTTAAATATATATCATTTGTATTATATAATTAGAAATGAAATTTGCATGATTGTCTTTTATTTTCTTGAGCTTGGACAACAGATTTCAATTTATGACTTCTCAGCTACATAAATTAGCTTTATTTATTTGAAATGAATGAAAAGAATATCATTTGTACAAAATTTCTATATGGTTCCTACAGTGCAGCATTTTTCCTCAAAAATTTAAATATAGTTGCATTTAGCATTGTAACTCCAAGCTGAGAAATGTGTGAGTATAAGCATCACTAAGAAAATGATAAATTTCCTAGAGAAAAATAAACTGTCTTTTTATGAACATTATGTCACAAAATCAAGAAAATAAATTACCTTGATTTTTTAATTATTTAAAATATTCTCTATAAAATCCCTATAAAGCATCCCTCATTCATTCATGTAGCATATTATCCATTATGTATAAGATATATACTTGGCATTTTAATACTCTTTATCCAAAAATCACTGTAACTATTCTATCCAATAGAAATATTCTAAGTCTACAAATTCCTCACCCTTCCATCTTTACATTTAAATCTCTAAAATAACTTCATGTGATAATTTAGTCCATATGCCCAGAACATCTATGTTTCTCTCTATAACTGGTCAGATTAATTAAAAAGCAGCTCCAAAAATTTCTCACAGCAGTACTGAAGGAAAGATCTGCAAAAGTGAAAAAGAATATAGATTTACAGTGCCCCAAAGTGAAAGTGAAAGTGAAGTCGCTCAGTCATGTCCCACTATTTCGGACCCCGTGGACACCAGGCTCCTCCATCCATGGGATTTCCTAGGCAAGAGTACTGGAGTGGGTTGCCTTTTCCTTCTCCAGGGAACTTCCTGACCCAGGGAATGAACCCAGGTCTCCTGCATTGTAGACAGACGCTTTACTGTCTGAGCCACCAGAAAAGCAGAGGCATCTCTGTCAAATGTCTACCTTCACATTCCAGACCCTCCTATTTCTTCACACTTCTTTGAGGTAAAGAAAGTGAAAGTGTTAGTCGCTTCGTCATGTTTGATTCTTTGTGACCCCATGGACTGTAGTCAGCCAGGTTCCTCTGTCCATGAGATTTCCCAAGTAACAATACTGGAGTGGGTTATCAATTTTTCTCCAATGGATCTTCCTGACCCAGGGATCAAACCCATGTCTCCTGCATTGCAAGAATATTCTTTACTCTCTGAGCCACCAGGGAAGCCCTCTTTGAGGTAAAAATCAGCACAGCGTAGTCACTGCATATGATCTCTACAATGAGACTTCCTGGGCTTGAGGACCAGCTTACTACCTGGGTAACTTTGGAAAAGTTGCTTGACCTTTTCAACTTCAGTTTCCTCTGCTGTAAAATGGCCTAAAGAAACTACTGACCACATAAAGTTATTGTGAACATCAAATAAGATAATGTAAGTAAAGCACTTACTTAATAAAATTGCTGACAAGTAATAATCCATCTAGTCAAAGCTATGGTTTTTCTAATAGTCATGTATGGATGTGAGAGTTGGACTATAAAGAAAGCTGAGCAGTGAAGAATTGATGTTGTTGAAATGTGGTGTTGGAGAAAACTATTGAGAGTCCCTTAGGCTGCAAGGAGATCAAACTAGTCAATCCTAAAGGAAATTAGTCCTGAATATTCATTGGAAGGAATGATGTTGAAGCTGAAACTCCAATAGTTTGGCCACCTGATGCAAAAAACTGACTTATTAGAGAAGACTCTGATATTGAGAAATATTGAAGTCAGGAGGAAAAGGGGACAACGGAGGAAGAGATAGTTGGATGGTATCACCAACTCAATGGACATGAGTGTGAGCAAGCTCTGGGAGTTGATGATGGATAGGGAAGCCTGGCATGCTGCAGTCCATGGGGTCACAAAGACTGAGTCAGACATGACTGAATGACCGAACTGAATAGCAACTACCTTTAGATTCTATTATTACCTTCATAAGATGACCCAGGGGGCTTCCAGGGTAGCACTGGTGGTAAAGAACCTGCCTGCCAATGCAGGAGACATGAGAGACACAGGTTCGGTCCCTGGGTCAGGAAGATCTTCTGGAGGAGGGGATGGCAACCCCATCTAGTATTCTTGCCTGGAGGATCCACTGGAACAGAGGAGCCTGGTGGGCTACAGTCCTTAGGGTCACATGGACCTACACATGACTAATGCAACTTAGTATGCACACACAAGATGACCCAGGGGACATGAGGAGACATATTTATATTAGTGAGAAGAACAGATGGGAGGAATAAGATTTAGTTACTGGGTCTAATGTTGCTTTTAATGATATACAGCTAGTATCCTTGAATAAGGTCATACAAAATGAATTAAAAATAAAATTTTCTCCTTACAAGAAGACGATCTGATGGTAAGCTACACAGATTTCAAGAGCAGTGCTGAAAAAATGACATGAGGCAAGTAGAGCTAGGCATCTTCATAGGGCTACATTTTCCCATCAGCCTTGGTAAAAGTGAATAGGAATAATGCAAAAGAGAGCATTTCTGGAATGATGAAGTAAAGAACTCCAATAATCTACTCTTCTATAAAAATCATGCAAACACTGGAAATACCTGCCAAAATCAACTTTTTCAGAACTCTGAAAATTAACCAGAGGCTTGCAACAATTCAGGGAGACTTTATTTAAAAACCTGTGAAGAAGGCTGAGTGCCAAAGAATTGATGCTTTTGAACTGTGGTGTTGGAGAAGACTCTTGAGAGTCCCTTGGATTGCAAGGAGATCCCAGTCCATTCTGAAGGAGATCAACCCTAGGATTTCTTTGGAAGGAATGATGTTGAAGGTGAAAATCCAGTACTTTGGCCACCTGATGAGAAGAGTTGACTCATTGGAAAAGACTCTGATGCTGGGAGGGATGGGGGCAGGAGGAGAAGGGGACAATAGAGGATGAGATGGCTGGATGGCATCACGGAACGGACTCAATGAACATGAGTCTGAGTGAACTCCAGGAGATGGTAATGAACAGGGAGGCCTGGCGTGCTGTGATTCATGGGGTCACAAAGAGTCGGACACGACTCAACGACTGAAATGAACTAAACTGAACTGAGCCCTACAAGAAATATTAAAAGGAGCCCTTTGGGCAAAAATAAATGGATACCAAATAGTAATACAAATCCACATAAAGAAATAAAGTGTATCAGTAAAGTTAACTACATGCTGCTGCTGCTGCTAAGTCTCTTCAGTCATGTCCGATTGTGTGGAACCCCATAGACGGCAGCCCACCAGGCTCCCCGTCCCTGGGATTCTCCAGACAAGAACACTGCATATGTAAGCATAAAAGACCATCAGGTGTATTTTGGTTTGTAACTATTTCTATTGTTTAAAAGACAATTGCATGAAATAATAATTATGTGTTGAAGAGCTTATAAAGATGCAATGTGTTTGATGATAATAACACAAAGGAGCAAGCAGGAGGGAATGAAGCATTATTAGAGCAAAGTTTCTATATACCATCAAAATTAAGTTGGTATTAATCTGTACTATATTAAGAAAAAATGAGAATTGTGATGCCCATGGCAACAAATTTTTAAATATATATATTATAAAAGAAACAAATGATTTAAATTGGCATAGAAATATATTGGCATAGAATATATCTGTTTAATACAAAATAAGGCACAAATAGAAAAATAAAGAAGTCACAAAACATAGAACACAAATAGAAAAATGTCACACATAAATCATATCTCATTATAAACTACATCAAATATAATTGGGTTAAACACTCTATCAAAAGGTAGAAATTAGCATAACAGTTTAAAATAATCCAAACATCTGCTGTTTAGAAAAGACTTTCATAATTTATAGATACGAATAAGTTGCATCTAAAGGAACTGAATATATCATGCAAACAATAACCAAAAGAGAGCTGGAGTGAGTAAGCTAACATTAGACAAAGCAGAGTTTCAGATAAAAATGTCTGCTAATTCAAAGAAGTAGATTTTATAGTGGTAAATGGGTCAGTCCATCAGGAAGACACAATTACTACAAACCCATATATACTTAAGCAGCATAACCTCCGTATATATGAAGTTAAAACACAGGATAGATGGGAAAAACAGACACAGCAACAATAACAGACTTCAGTATTTCATTTTCAATAATAAATAGGATAAATAGAAGATCAGCAAGGAAATGGAAGACCTAAAAAATACTATAAACCAACTAGGCCTAAAAGATACCTATAGAACAAGAGAACATGCTACTCAACAGCACAATATACATTTTTATTAGGTGCATATGGAAAATTCTTCACAGTAGACCATATTCTCCAACCACAAGAGGATGAAATTAGAAATCAATAACCTAAGGAAATTTGGTGAAATTTACAAATAAATGGAATTTAAACACACATTCCTAAGTATCCATTGGGTCAAAGAAGAAATCAGAAGGGCAAATTTAATTTTGAAATGAATGAAAACAAAACCCCAATATGCCAAAACTTATGTGATGCAACTAAAGCAGTGGTTAGAGGAAGATTTAAAACTGTTAATGCCAGAATTTTTTTTTAAGATGAAAGATCTAAAATCAATAACCTAAACTTCATCTTTAAGAAACTCCTGAGAAAGAAGAGAAAATTCAACCCAAAGCAAGGAGACAGAAGGAAATAATACAGATTAGAGCAAAACAAATGAAACAGAGAGTAGAAAAACAATTTTAAAGACTAACACGACCAAAATTTGGTTCTATTAAAGATCAAAAAAATTGACAAAACTTTAGCTAGAATAATCAAATAAAAAGAAGGCTCAGATTATAAAAGTTATAGATGAAAGAGGGGTTGTTATATCAACTTTAGAGAAATAAAAAGAATTAAAGGGAAAAAAGAATAAAAAGGATTACACAGGAAAAATAACAGTATACCTCAAAATTAGATAACTGAGAGAAAATGGAAGATGTCCTAGAAAGACACGGAGTAAATATACAGCAAGTAAAAGACTGAATTCATAATTTTTAAATTTCCCATAAAAGAAACCCCAGACCCAGAAAATTTTACTGGTAAATTCTATAAATGTTTCCAAAAATTAATATCAATCCTCCAAAAATTATTCAAATAAAGAAGCAGAGGGAACATTTTCCAAGTTACTTTATGAAATCAGTATTACCCTGATACCTAAATCAGACAAAAGACATCACAAGTAAAATATATATATATATATATATATATATATATATATATAGGCCAATACCCTTTATGAATAAACAGGTAAAACTCTTCAATAAAATACTAGCAAACTAAATCCAGCCACATATAAAAAGGACTATACACCATGATCAACTCAAGATTTATTTCAGAAATACATACTGCTTTAATATCTTAAAAAGTAATCAAAGTTTCAGTTGCTCAGTCATGTCCAGCTCTTTACAACACCATGTACTGTAGCCTGCCAGGTTCCTCTGTCCATGGAATTCTCTAGGTAAGAATACTAGAATGGGTAGCCATTTCCGATCCTCCCACATTCTTTCCCATCTGAACCACCAGGGAAGCCCCCAAAGCAATCAAGGTAATTACCAAACTTAACACTTTTTTTTGAGTGTAAAAATACTCAACAAACAAAGAATAGAGGAGAAATTCCTCAGTGTAACAAAGGTACAAACTTTCCATTAAAATAAATAAGTCATGAAGATATTATGTACAACATGGTTACTATAGCTAATTATGCTGTATTGCATATTTGAAAGTTGCTGAGTCCCTTGGACTGCAAGGAGATCCCACCAGTCCATTCTAATGGAGATCAGCCCTGGGATTTGTTTGGAGGGAATGATGCTGAAGCTGAAACTCCAAGACTTTGGCCACCTCATGCAAAGAGTTGACTCACTGGAAAAGATTTTGATCCTAGGAGGGATTGGAGGCAGGAGGAGAAGGGGACGACAGAGGATGAGATGGCTGGATGACACCACTGACTTGATGGACGCGAGTCTGAGTGAACTCCAGGAGTTGGTGATGGACAGGGAGGCTTGGCGTGCTGCGATTCATGGGGTCACAAAGAGTTGGACACGACTGAGCAATTGAACTGAACTGAACTGAAGAGATATCTTAAGAGCTCTCATCAAAAGGAAACAACATTTTTATAACTAGGTATAGGGAGAGATGTTAACTAGATTTATTGTTGTGATCATTTCATAATATATACAAATATTGAATCATATTATACTTCTGAAAGTGAAAAGGGTGTGGTTTACTTTTGAATGTGTGAATAGATGCCATGTTTTGCTTCCACCCTTGACCTTCTTTAACAAATAGTCAGACTTATGTTAGTTAGGTCCTAACTCGACAAAAACAAGCAGAGGGAGGGAAAGTAAGAAGGTTGCACTTGAATAAACTGCCAAAAGTGTCTCCAGCCAAGATCCCAATTATAGGTAGCACTTGACAGATTCAGAAAACAATTTCTTGGTCCATCCAAAAATCCAGGTCATGAGAACAATTTATCCCCTTTATCTTTTCTTTTTTTAAAATTTTATTTATTTATTTTTTACTTTAAGAGAAGCTATAAACACAAGTAAAGAAAATCAGATTGCTCCACAGCAGAACAGGTAAACAGACAGTCCTAAAACACAGACTGAAGGAAGCTCTGAAAACAAATGCAAGTCATCCTGAAATGTTTCAGTGCCGCTGCTCACTACAAAAAACAGCAGCATCCATTTTCTAATTTGTACTTACTGGACTCTCTTCTCTCAGCTCTGCTAATGGAAAGAGGCAGGAAAGCTGGTGGCTTAAACCTTGGTTCTGCTACATAAAGCTGTGTGACTGGAGGAAGCCTTCCAACCTCCATGAACCTCAATGTCTTCACTTCTAAAATAAGGATAAACAGGGTCTGGTCTGCCTGGCAAACAGCATGGTTTGAAAATCAAACCATGTATATGAACAATATAATGTATTTGAAAGAACTCTGTAAATTATAAAATCCCACATAAAATAATTCCAAGAGTTAAGATGCTTAACTGTACACCTCTGAACCCCTTTACAGTGGTAGAGAGGATATATTTTGAATTAATGATTTAGAGTACTTAAATAGATATCTTCATTTATCTGCCCAGCCAAAGTGGACTATATCACTCCAATATATATCCTACCCCTTTCATTGTCTTACCTCTCATTTTACAGTGGGCTGTTCTGAGACGCAGAATCACATGGTTAAAGGATAGGCTTGATGACTAACGGAGACCTGGAGCTCTGATCATAATTTACTGTCTGACCTTAGAAAATTATTTAATGCCTTTGTTTGAGTGTCATTATCTATAAAACAGTAGTAATTAAACTTCCTTATCTGCCTCATAGAGTAAGAGTGAGAGTCATTTGAGATTATACTTTAAAGTAAGGTCTTTTAAGGAGACAAACTGTAAAGTAAATGTAAAGGACTAGTAACATAGGGTTCTTAAAAAAATAAATTTTACATATCAAACATCACTCCTTATAGAGTCTACCTATACATTCCTTCCAGAGCAATACAAAATATGATACCTTCCACATGACAACCTTTCATATATTTACTGTTCATATATTTATTAAGCATTGTATGTAAGATATGTTCCTTTATAGAAGATGGAAACCATGAGCTTTGAGTGAGACATACCTGAGTTGGAATCCCAGATGCGTCATTGTGTGACTTTAAGGAAATTACAGAATATCTCTTACCATTGGTTACCTCTCATGCAAAATGAAAGTAATACTCCACACTGTGCAAGATTGTTGGTTGTATCTTAAAGAATATTTTATATATGAAATTATCTGGTAGAGCACTGGCCCATAGAACTGTTTACTAAATGTAGTTCCTATTACTAAAGTATACTTCCACATATCCTCCAACTCAAGAATTCTTAATCTAGATGCCATGAATCTCTTGTAACTGCACACAAAATTTTGCATATATATGCAATGTACATTCTTCTGGGATTAAATCCGTAACTTTCATCAAACTAAAAACAGTTGTTTCAATGTAACACTTCAATGTGATTTCCAGCATAGAACATAATATCACAAATGTTGACCGACCAATTGGCAAAGTTGAAGCCATTATCTCTCTTGACATATCCCCTTCCTACACTCATGGAAGGGTGATCAATCACTAAACTCTTTTCCTCTGAGTTCTGAAGTTAATTCACAATTTTCAAAAGACAGCTCCAGGCAGATTTTACCAGAGGAATCTGTAAAGATGAAACAAGTTTGACATCTGGATCTGGAATCTGTCTAAATTTTTCCTTTTCTTTCATTTATCTAATTTTGAAGTTAGTCGCCTAAAACCCTTCTGTCTTTAAAAAAATATTTCTATTAAACTTTACATAAAAGTGGTTAATGATTCTTTGGATCATGGCAGGTAAACAGAGCTAGTGTATATATGAGATGCATACAGTTTTTTAATTGGGGTATAGTTGCTTTACATTGGTTTAGTTTCCGTGGTACAGTGAAGTGAATCAGCTATAAGAATACATATATCCTCTCCCTTCTGTCTTTTTAAAGAATTACACATGTCAAATGTGTGATGCATGTGACATGTCCCTGTGAATGGTTTCCCTCAGTGCCCTCTAAGATGACTTCTGTAGTGCTCAGCTCCTGAAGGGTATGAGGCTCGCGCTCCCTGAAGCCAACAGCATCTGGTACCACCCACGAATGCCAAGGTGATCAAACCAGTCAATCTTAAAGAAAATCAATCCTGAATATTCACTGGAAGGACTGATGCTGAAGTTGAAGCTCCAATATTTTGGCCACCTGAAGAGAAAGTTGACTCACTGGAAAATACCATGATGCTGGGAAAGATTGAAGGCAGGAGGAGAAGGTGATGACAGAGGATGAGATGGTTGGATGGCATCACCGACTCGATGGACATGAGTTTGAGCAAACTCCAGAAGATGGTGAAGGATAGGGAAGCCTGTTTCCTGCAATCAATGGGGTTGCAAAGAGTCAGACACAACTGATCAACAGAACAACAACAGTCAGACAAACAACACACCCACCTGTCTTTTTGAAACAGCTCTCTCTCTAACGTGAGCTGAGAGTCAGAGTGTCATGGGAAAGCACTCTTAAGATTCTTAGAAAATACGTTTGAATCAGTTCTAATGAGGTAGATGAAACTGGAGCCTATTATACAGAGTGAAGTAAGCCAGAAAGAAAAACACCAATATAGTATACTAATGCATATATATGGAATTTAGGAAGATGGTAATGATAACCCTGTATGTGAGACAGCAAAAGAGACACAGATGTATAGAACAATCTTTTGGACTCTGTGTGAGAGGACAAGGGCAGGATGATATGGGAGAATGGCATTGAAACATGTAAATTATCATATGTGAAATGAATTGCCAGTCCGGGTTCGATGCATGATACAGGGTGCTCAGGGCTGGTGCACTGGGATGACCCAGAGGGATGGGATGGGGAGGGAGGAAGGAGGGGTGTTCAGGATGGGGAACACATATACACTCATGGCGGATTCAAGTCAATGTATGGCAAAACCAATACAATATTGTAAAGTAAAATAAATAAATAGAAAAAAAACACATAAAAAAAAGATTCTTAGAGCTGTTTTGTCTAGCTGTGAAGGTCTCTGAGGCATCATTTTTATTCTTTCTTAGGTTTAAACAAGGGTCCTGTAGCTACACCCTTGATCTGGTTTTTACCCTGAAATTTACTGGTAGTTGCCTGAATTTGACCTTTGTCCTAAGACCATTTCTTTTTTTTTTTTTTTTTTTATGGTAAAGACTGCTTTATTGGTGGCAGTTAGTACAAGTTAATAAATACTGTTCCCCAAGAACCTAGCTATTTATCAGCCCACAGAGAGCTGAGTGAAAGTGAACCAACTGATTGCTGGAAGGATAAACTGAAGTCAATCCTGCTTCTTGGGAAATGAAGCCACAACCAGCTGATATATGGCATATGCCATTCCATCAACTGTAAGAATCATGGTGGCTCTATACAGGAGGGCGTCAGCTATCCCACCCTTCAGATGCATGAGAATTCCATTATCCTCCTGAAACATCTTTTGTTTCTCTGGAACCTTATTTTCAAACTTTGTGTGTGAAGCAGTAATTATAGTCCTCTGAATAATCTGATGAAGAGCCAGCAGATTCCACAGCATCTTTGCTCAGTTACTGCTCTAACGGCAACCATTCACTTCTTACTTTCAGAGATTTAACCAGGAGAGATTAAGTGAGAAATAGTTTCATCTGTAAACTCAGCAACTCCTGGCTCTTAGATATTTATTTCCTCTAAATTGTCCTTGAAAATAACCAAAATAGTCAGGAGTGAGAAATGTATATCCAATATTACCATACCACCTTCAGTTCAGTTCAGCTCAGTTGCTCAGTTGTGTCTGATTTTTTGTGACCCTATGAACCACAGCATGCCAGGCCTCCCTGTCTATCACCAACTACCGGAGTCTACCCAAACCAATGTCCACTGAGTTGGTGATGCCATCCAACCATCTCATCCTCTGTTGTCCCCTTCTGCTCCTGCCTTCAATCTTTCCCAGCATCAGGGTCTTTTCAAATGAGTCATCTCTTCGCATGAGGTAGCCAAAGTATTGGAGTTTCAGCTTCAACATTAGTCCTTCCAATGAACAGCCAAGACTGATCTCCTTTAGGAGATCATCTACATCTACATTTTAATATCTGCATTATAGATTATATCTTGTGAAATATGGTAAGTAAAAGAGACTAGAGACAAAAAGAATTAGTATGGAATAAACAAAAAATATCATTATTGCAGATAATATGATTTTATACCCAAAGAACACATGCAAAATTATAAAACCTAGTAAGAGTGGGCAGGAGAAATGTTGGCATAAGACGAACATAGAAAAATCAATAGCAAAAAAAAAAAAAAAATTAAAATGTCTAGAAATAAAAGACGTGTGGACCCTTAATGGGAAATCAAAATGTTGTTTGTGTACATGAAAAACGTTATTAGAAAGGACTAGATGCTCTCCCATTAAGATCAAGAACTAGACAAGGATGTCTCTCCATGCTACTCTTATTTTACATTTACTGGACAGCCCAACTAATGAAATAAGGCAAGAAAAGGAAATAAAAGGCATACAAGTTACAAAGGAAGAAATAACACTCTCATTGTTCACAGATGGCATGACTGTCTACACAGAAAATCTTTTAAAAAAATCAACAACTTCTGAAACTAAAATGCAATTATAGCAAAACTGTAGGATATAAGGTTTGTATATGTATGTAAATGATAAGTTGCTTTAGTCGTGTCTGACTCTGCGACCCTATGGACTATAGCCCTCAGGCTCCTCTGTCCATGAGATTTTCCAGGCAAGAATACCAGAGTGGGTTAGCTAGAACATGGAAGCAACCTAGATGTCCATCGACAGATGAATGAATAAAGAAGCTGTGCTACATATACACAATGGAATATTACTCAGCCATAAAAGGAACGCATTTGAGTCAGTTCTGATGAGGTGGATAAACCTAGAACCTATTATACACAGTGAAGTGAGTCAGAAAGAGAAAGATAAATACCCTATTCTAACACACATATACGGAATCTAGAAAAATGGTTCTGAAGAATTTATTTACAGGGCAGCAATGGAGAAAGAGACATAGAGAATAGACTTATGGAGATAGGGAGAGGGGAGGTGAGGGTGAGATGTATGAAAAGAGTAACACGGAAACTTACATTACCATATGTAAAATAGATAGCCAACAGGAATTCTCTGTATAGATCAGGAAACTCAAATAGGGGCTCTGTATCAACCTAGAGGGGTGGGATGGGGAGGCAGATGGGAGGGAGGTTCAAAAGGGAGGGGACATATGTATACCTATGGCTGATTCATGTTGCGGTTTGACAGAAAACAACAAAATTCTGTAAAGTAATTATCCTTCAATTAAAAAAAATTTTTTAAGTCAACAGCGTTCTTAAATACCAGCAAGGAACAATTGGATTTTGATATTAAAAACAATACCATTAACTTTAGTGCCAAAAAAGAAGAAATACGTAGATGCAAATCTGAAAATATATATAAAAGATCTATATCAGGAAAACTACAAAATTCTCATGAAAGAAATCACAGATCTGAATAAATGGAGACTTTCCATGTACAAGGACAGAAAGACATAATACTGTCAAGATGTCAGTTTTTCTCAATGTGATCTATAAACTCAACACAATCCCAATAAAAATTATAGCACAGTATTTTGTAAATACTGACAACTGATTTTAAAGTTTATATGGAGTGGCAAAAGACCCAAAATAAAATATTTCAAGAGAAGAACAAAGTCAGAGGACTGATAATACCCACCTTTAAGACTTACTAGAAAGCTACAGTTATCAAGACAGTAGAGTAATTGGTAAAAGAATAGACAAGTAAATCAGAGGACAAAATGGAAAGCCTAGAAATGACCAAAAGAGGAGCAAAGGCAATTCAATGAAAAAGGATAATCTTTTCAACAAATAGTCCTGGAACAATTGAATAGCAACATGCAAAAAATAAATAAATGTAGATACAAACCGTACATCTTTTACAAAAGTTTACTCAAAATGAATCATAGATATAAATATGAAATGTAAAACTACAGAACTCTTAGAAGATAACATAAGAGAAAATTCAGATGACTTTTTAAATACCACACCAAAAGCATGATTGATGAAAACAATGATTGACAAATGTGACTTCATTAAAATTAAAAACTTGACTATATGAAAGACACTAAGAGAATGAAGACAAGTACTAGACTGGTAGGAAATCTCTGCAAAACCTGATAAAGATCTGGTATTCAAAATATATAAGAACTCTTAAAACTCAATAATAAGAAAACAACCAACCAAATTAAAATATGAGCAAAAGGTATGAACAGACACTTCACCAAAGATATACAGATGGCAAATGAATACACACAAAAAAATTCCGATGATATATCACCATGGAATTGCAAATTAACTAATAAGATACCACTATACATATATTCTGGAGAAGGTGATGGCAACCCACTCCAGTATTCTTGCCTGGAGAATCCCAGGGATGGGGGAGCCTGGTGGGCTGCCATCTAAGGGATCGCACAGAGTCGGACACGACTGAAGAAACTTAGAAGCAGCATGTGTAAAGTCGCTCAGTCGTGTCCGACTCTTTGTGACCCCGTGGACTGTAGCCCGCCAGGCTCCTGTGTCCATGGGATTCTCCAGGCAAGAATACTGAAGTGGGTTGCCATTTCCTTCTCCAGGGGATCTTCCCAACCCAGGGATCGAACTGGGTCTCCTACATTGCAGGCAGATGCTTTATCCTCTGAGCCACCAGGGAAGCTCTTAGCAGCAGCATACATATATTCAGTTCAGTTCACTTACTCAGTCATGTCTGACTCTTTGTGACCCCATGTACTGCAGCACACCAGGCTTCCCTGTCCATCACCAACTCCTGGAGCCTACTCAAACTCATGTCCACTGAGTCGGTGATGCCATCCAACCATCTTATCTTCTGTTGTCCCCCTTTCCTCCTACCTTCAGTCTTTCCCAGCATCAGGGTCTTTTCCAGTGAGTCAGTTCTTCGCATCAGGTGGCCAAAGGATTGCAGTTTCAGCTTCAGCATCAGTCCTTCCAATGAATGCTGCTACTGTTAAGTCACTTCAGTCATGTCCGACTCTGTGTGACCTCATAGACAGCAGCCCATCAGGCTTCTCTGTCACTAGGATTCTCCACGCAAGAACACTGGAGTGGGTTGCCATTTCCTTCTCCAATGCATCAAAGTGCAAAGTAAAAGTGAAGTTGCTCAGTCATGTCTGACTCTTAGTGACCCCATGGACCACAGCCTATTAGACTCCTCCATCCATGGGATTTTCCAGGCAAGAGCACTGTAGTGGGGTGCCATTGACGTCTCCTGAGTATTCCAATGAATACTCAGGACTAATTTCTTTTAGGACTGACTGGTTGGATCTCCTTGCAGTCCAAGAGACTCCCAAGAGTCTTCTCTAACACCACAGTTCAAAAGAATCAGGTCTTCAGCACTCAGCTTTCTTTGGGCTTCCCTTGTGGCTCAGCTGGTAAACAATCTGTATGCAATGTAGGAGACCTAGGTTCGATCCCTGGGTTGGGAAGATCCCCTGGAGAAGGGCAAGGCTACCCACTCCATTATTCTGACCTGAAGAATTCCATGGACTGTATAATTCATGGGATCACAAAGAACTGGACACAACTGAGCGTCTTTCACTTCACTTTGCTTCACTTCAGCTTTCTTTATAGTCTAACTCTCACATGCATACGTGACTACTGGAAAAACCATAGCTTTGACTAGACGGACCTTTGTCGGCAAGGTAATGTCTCTGCTTTTTAATATGCTGTCTAGGTTGGTCATAAATTTTTTTTCCAAAGAGCAAGTGTCTTTTAATTTCATGGCTGTAGTCACCATCTGCAGTGATTTGGGAGACCAAAAAAATAGTCTCTCACTGTTTCCATTTTTTACCCATCTATTTGCCATGAAGTGATGGGACCAGATGCCAACTGGCTAAAATCCAAAACACAGCTCCAAATGAGTGTGTGTGCGTGCTCAACTACACAGTCATGTCCAACTCTTTGCAACCCCATAGCCTATAGCCTGCCAGGCTCTTCTGTCTTTGGGGTTTTCCAAGCAAGAATACTGGAGTAGGTTGCTATTTCCTCCTCCAGGGGATCTTCCCAACCCAGGGATTGAACTGGCATCTCCTGTACTGGCAGGCAGTTTCTTTACCACTGAGCCACCTCAGAATCTGTGGAGCAACAGGAATTCTCATTCATTGCTGGTAGGAATGTAAAACTGTACAGTCACAGTGGAAGACTGTATGACAGTTTCTTATGAAACTAAACATATTCTTATCATACAATTCAATAATCATGCTCCTTAGTATTTATACAAATGAGTTGAAAACTTACATCTACACAAAAACTTAAACATGTAGGTTTATAGCGGCTTTATTCATAATTGCCACAACCAAAAGCAGTTAAGATATTGTTCAACAGTGAATGGATAAACAAACTCTGGTACATGTATATAACAGAATATTATTCAGTAATAAAAAGAAATGAAGTTTTAAGCCATGAAAATACATGGAGGATACTGAAATGTACATTGCTAAGTGAAAGATGCCAATCTCAAAAGACTATATACCATATGATTTCAAATATATGATGCTGTGAAAAAGACGTAGAGACAGTAAAAGCTCAGTGGTTGCCAGGGTTTGGGAGGTAGGGATGAATAAGTGAAATGCAGAGAATCTCTAATGCAGTGAAACTGCCCTGCATGATACTGTAATGGTGAATTCATGTCATTATATATGGGTCAAACCCCACTGAAAACACAACACAGAGTGAACCCTAAGTAATCTATAGACTTTAGTTAATATTATGTAAGTACTGGCACATAAACTGTAACAAATTCATTATTTTCTACTCAATTTTTCTATAAACCTAAAACTGCTCTAAAAATAAAGACTATTGACTTTAAGTGCAGGGAGAGCAATACATCATGTCCTTAGATGGGAGGTCATGAACATAAAGCAATTCTCCCTAATTTGATCTATATAGCAAGGGTTACTACAGACAAAATTCTTTGTTTTTAATGAAACTTGGCAAGTTTCTGCTAAAATTCCTATGTTAGTATAGACAGCCAAAATAACCAACATGATTTTGAAAGAAAGAATAAAATAAAGGCTTATCTAACACTAACTGTGAGGCAGCAGTAATTCTGATAGTGTGCCATCTACATGTAAGTGGACTAATGAAAGAGAATAAATTAAAAGGTTGATGTGGACATATAGATATTTTATTTGCAACAGAGCAATTGCTGGAATAAGGATAGATAAACAGTTATTCACATTAAAAATATATTATTTTGGTCTGTGTACAACACCATACAAAAAGGTAAACGTGAGATGCACTAAATGCCTAAATTGGAAAAAATATAGCTATTACAAAAAGCTATAGAAGGCTTTCTTTATGTCATAAACATACTGTATCAGCCAGAGTTTCAATCATACAGGCACACATGGTTTGTGATTTGTCGTGTGAATTTGACTTTATTTGACTGTGGAAGCTGGTTACCCAGTTTCCATAAGCCTGCTGCATCTTCCCATGTGATGCTGGAGCTTTAAGTCCAGGGGGAAGAAAGTTGGGCAAGCAAGAAACATATAGGTATCCTATAGAAACCGGAGCTCTTCTTCATGGAACATATAAAACACACACATCTAGCCCAGGCATTAGAGAAACTAAAGAAAGATTCAGGAAAAGGCAGAGCAGTTACAACCTGACTGCTGCTTCATGCCAATTAGGCGATCTTTCAGAAATGCAATAAAAGTGTCTGAGCTACAAAATGCCTGTTGCTTCACTTCAGTCTCCAGCTCTCTCACAGAATCTCTTTATGTGGCCTACCTTAACTGAAAACACAGAAGGAAAATCTGAGGAATGCACCTCAGTCTACTGAAACTGATATGTTATAATGCCACCAGTTAGGAAAGGATTTATTATGATCACCCCAAAAAGGGGTACACACCATAGAAGAAAAGACAGAGCAACATTAAAACGATAAGCTTTTATATGTCAAAAGGTGTGATAAAGTTAAAAGATAAATATCATAATATTAAAAGAAATTTGAAATTTTTGTAATCACAAAAATATTCACACCTTAATATTTTAGAAGTTTCTTCAAATCAGTAAGAAAAAGCCAAGCCACCCAACAGACGAATAGACAATTCAGAGAAGGAAACTCTATAATGGACAAGGAAAACATGATCGACCTTACTAGTAAACCAGAAAACAAAAATTAAATAACAATACCCTCCAGCTTGGCAAAAACAAAAACAAAAAAACAAAAAAACAGTAAACCTGAAGACAAGCATTAGTGATAGATTGCTGTTAAAGTGTGTGATGGTACAACCACTCTGAAAAAGCAAATTTCAGTTTATGTGAAGTTGTGTATACTATAGAACACAGCAATTTTTCACTGGGTTCCTGGCACAGAGTCCCTAAAACTTTTGCAGTTTCCAAGGTGACAAGAATACTAGGAGCGTCTCTTGTTCTAATATGTGTGGCACAGATGGTAAAGGATCTGCCTGCATGATGTAGCAGATAGGGTTCAATCCCTGGGTTGGGAAGACCCCCTAGAGAAGGGAATGGCTACTCACTCCAGTACTCTTGCCTGGAGAATCCCACAGACAGAGGAGCCTGGCAGGTTGCAGTCTGTGGAGTCTCAAAGAGTCTCACACGACTGAGCAACTAACTTTCCCTGACACAAGGATCCTAACCTTGTAAATCTCTGATAAGAGGACTAGGAGCATTTTTTGTTTAATGAGATGACTCTAGATGGGCTCCTGGATGACCCCTGGATAGAGCTGTTCACCAGAATGATCAGGTTAAGATAAGATGTTAAGAATTTTCAGCTTTCCCCTCAATCCTCTAGAAACGGGAGAGTGACTGGAAATGGAGTTTATGACTGATCATGTGTATGTGAGGAAGCCTCCATAAAATCCCAGTATTTCTGGGGATGGGGAGTTTCCTGACTAGCAAACACACACATTCAGTTCAGTGCAGTCATTCAGTTGTGTCCGACTCTTTGTGACTCCATGGACTGCAGCACACCAGGCTTCCCTGTTCATCACCAACTCCTGGAGCTTATTCAAACTCAAGTCCATCAAGTCAGTAATGCCATCCAATCATCTCATCTTCTGTCATCCCCTTTCCTCCCGCCTTCAATCTTTCCTAGCATCTGGGTCATTTCAAATGAGTCAGTTCTTCCCATCAGGTGGACAAAGGATTGCAGTTTCAGCTTTCAGCATCAGTCCTTCCAATGAATATTCAGGACTAATTTCCTTTAGGATGGATTGATTGAATCTCCTTGCAATCCAAGGGACTCTCAAGAGTCTTCTCCAGCACCATAGTTCAAAATCATCAATTCTTCGCCAATCAGCTTTCTTTATAGTCCAACTCTCACATCCATACATGACTACTGGAAAGACCACAGCCTTGAAGAGATGGACCTTTGTTGGCAAAGTAATGTCTCTGCTTTTTAACATGCTGTCTATGTTGGTCATAAGTTTTCTCCCAAGGAGCAAGAGTCTTTTAATTTCATGGCTGCAGTCACCATCTGCAGTGATTTTAGAGCCCAAGAAAATAAAGTCTGTCACTGTTTCCATTGTTTACCCATCTATTTACCATGGAGTGATGGGACCAAATGCCATGATGTTAGTTTTTTTGAATGTTGAGCTTTAAGCCAACTTTTTCACTCTCCTCTTTCATTTTCATCAAGAAGCTCTTTAGTTCTTCTTCACTTTCTGCCATAAGGGTGGTGTCATCTGCATATCTGAGGTTACTGATATTTCTCCCGGCAATCTTGATTCCAGCTTGTGCTTCATCCAGTCCAGCATTTTTCATGTTGTACTCTGCATATAAGTTAACTAAGTAGGACTACAATATACAGCCTTGACATACTCCTTTTCCTATTTGAAACCAGTCTGTTGCTCCATGTCCAGTTCTAACTGTTGCTTCTTGACCTGCATACAGATTTCTCAAGAGGCAGGTTAGGTGGTCTAGTATTTCCAATTCTTTAAGAATTTTCCAGTTTGTTGTGATCCACATAGTCAAAGGATTTGGCATAGTCAATAAAGCAGAAGAAGATGTTTTTCTGGAACTTTCTTGCTTTTTTGATTATCCAACGCATGTTGGCAATAGGATCTCTGGTTCCTCTGCCTTTTCTAAAATGAGCTTGAACATATGGAAGTTCACAGTTCATGTACTGTTGAAGCCTGACTTGGAGAATTTTGAACATTACTTTACTAGTGTGTGAGATGAGTGCAATTGTGCAGTAGTTTGAGCATTCTTTGGAATTGCGTTTCTTTAGGATTGGAATGAAAACTGACCTTTTCCAGCCCTGTGGCCACTGCTGAGTTTTCCAAATTTGCTGGCATACTGAGTGCAGCACTTTCACAGCATCATATTTTAGGATTTGAAATAGCTCAACTGGAATTCCGTCACCTCCAATTAGCTTTGTTAATAATGATGCTTCCTAAGGCCCACTTGACTTCACATTCCAAGATGTCTGGTTCTAGGTGAGTGATCATACCATTATGGTTATCTGGGTCATGATCTTTTTGTATAATTCTTCTGTGTACACACTGGGCTGGTTCATCTGCTTCCTTTATCATATCCTTTAGCAAACTATTAAACATGTCTCCCTGAGTTCTGTGAGCTGCTCTAGCAAATTAATGGAACCTGAGGAGGGGGTCATTGGATCCTCTGATCTTTACCAGTTAGGTCAGAAACAGGTGATCTGAAGAAACAGGTGATCTACCCCAACAGAGCCGGGATAGACAGTGCAACAATTAAGTTACACTATAAGAAACAGTGGAAACAGTGTCAGACTTTATTTTGGAGAGCTCCAAAATCACTGCAGATGGTTAATCGCAGCCGTGACATTAAAAGATGCTTACTCCTTGGAAGGAAAGTTATGACCAACCTAGATAGCATATTGAAAAGCAAAGACATTACTTTGCCAACAAAGGTCCGTCTAGTCAAGGCTATGGTTTTTCCAGTGGTCGTGTATGGATGTGAGAATTGGACTGTGAAGAAAGCTGAGTGCTGAAGAATTGATGCTTTTGAACTGTGGTGTTGCAAAAGACTCTTGAGAGTCCCTTGGACTGCAAAGAGATCCAACCAGTCCATTCTGAAGGAGATCAGTCCTGGATGTTCTTTGGAGGGACTGATGCTGAAGCTGAAACTCCAATACTTTGGCCACCTCATGTGAAGAGTTGACTTACTGGAAAAGACTCTGATGCTGGGAGGGATTGGAGGCAGGAGGAGAAGGGAACGCAGAGGATGAGATGGCTGGATGGCATCACTGACTTGATGGACGTGAGTTTGAGTGAACTCCAGGAGTTGGTGATGGACAGGGAGGCCTGGCATGCTGCAACTCATGGGATCGCAAAGAGTCGGACATGACTGAGCGACTGAACTGAACTGATATATATATGTGTGTGTGTGTGTGTGTGTGTGTGTGTGTGTGTGTGTGTGTGTGTGTATGCCTCTGAGCTCATACACACTCAGGCATAGTATAGACATTTATGCATGTGTATTCTACATATATACATACGTAGGAAAAATATGCATAGAAATGATCAAAGTCAACCTGAGAATACTGTCGTAGTTTCCTCTGGTGCAAGAAAGAAAAGGTAATGCTAGAAGAGTTGAACTTTACTTCAGTAACATTTATCTATTCCACAGAGGATCTGGCAATATTTCTAAATCTATAATCTGTGAAGGGTGCATGGATGTCTATTATGTTACTTTGTGAACTTCTATGTCCTTATAATATTTCAAAATTCACAGCAAAACATTTTAAGAAAAAACATAAAGGCACATAAGAAATTTCACACTTTTGGTCGCATGTGTAGGGACTCCACTTAACAGGTAAGACCTTAAAAGTAACTATGAGACCAAACAAATAATTTCTACTAACATGCAATATACTTTATGTTCAGCCTTTGTGTATATCTTAAAAGATACACAAAAACTGGTAATCAGCAGTTGTTAAGAAAAACAGTGAAATGAACCAGCAAGCAGGTGTTGGAGACTTTTCATTGTGTTCCATTTTGTAATGCTTTCATTTTTTTTTCCCATTTGAACTTTTCCAAACTGTGTAATTTCACATGTATAACACATATGAAAAAAAAGAAAATTAAATATTTTCCTTCATAGTGCCTTTCTTCTTTTTATATGTAAATCCTCTGGGAGAAATAACAATGAGTCCATGATATTCTAGAATAAATTAGTTTACAGATGACTTTCTTCCATAACAGTGGATCAAATGTCTACCACAAATACCATTATTTACTACTCCATTGTTACACTCTTTCCTGCTGAACCTAAAGACTTCTCAGAGAATGGTTCAGGCATTGTCAACTGACCAGTGACTGCACTCCAACTGATACTTGCCATATTTACTTGATGCTTACTTTGTTCTATAATATTAATACATTTATACAAGAACTGTACAAGAATTTTTGGTCTTCAGTAGAAAAATATGCTTCCCAAGTGACTCAGTGGTAATGAATCTACCTGCCAAACAGGAGACATGGGTTCTACCCCTGGGTCAGGAATATCCCCTGGAAAAAAAAAAGGGCAAACCACTCCAAAGTACTCTTGCCTGGAAAATCCAGGGACAGCGGAGCCTGGCAAGCTACAGTTCATGGGGTCACAAAAAATACTGGACACAACTTAGCAACTAAACAACAACAAGAAAACTATGGATTATCTAAAAGAAACCATTTCAGGTTATCTGACTTTAGTCCTCATCATCCTTGAGTTATTTCACAACTCTGTAAAATGTACATAACTGATAAAGATGCAAATTCTGTCCTGTTAGATTTAATGGACTTCCCAACTCTGGAGAAAAAGAAACCAGCTCTGCCTTGACTTGGCTGTTTGTTTCAATAAATGTATATAAATCCTTCTGTTTTACAGATTCTCTTTTGACCAGATATAACATCTGTCTGGTTCCCTCACTGAAAGTATTAAATAAAATCTTTAACACATGTTCATTTTTATATCATGTAGAAGAGTCATGATCTTACTTTTTAAAAATTATCTTTTAGAAATCAGTAGGGTAAAAATAAAAGGGGATATGTCAGAAAAGCAGGAGAGACATCACCCTTAGGACAAACTTCATCTACTGTAATAGTTTGCTCAACAGGAAGATTTCCTGCCCTGCTATTCAAAGAAATATTCTAGTAGTGTAGAAACCTCAAACATCTGAATTCAAGGGCTCTTTTTCTTAAACTATATCAATATGAATAAAAGGGTGATAGCTGAGCAGCAATATGGAGAACAATCAAAATTAAAATTCAACAGCTCTTTTCTTACCCACAGAGGCACTGCCTAGTGCCTAGTTCATCCAAATACTAGTGACTCACCAGGGAAGCCTTAAAATTCACAGGCACAACCTAAAAGCATGTTTTCTTTTTAAGATTTCTAAAATCTTAAAACCATTTGTTTTCTTTTAAGATTTCTGAAACATTGGCTTATTTCTAGCAGGTTTCTTCCAGATCAACTATAGTAGTGAAACTTTAACTCCATTTACAGGATTCTAGGTGCAGAGTGACAATACCAACTTTCCAACTGGAAAATTTATGTATGCCATCAGCTACCTTCCGCCCCTGCACTCCCACCCAAGCTGCCTCCATACTCCAATTCATGAGCCTTGTTTCTATACAAAGGGATGAAGAAAGGCACACGGTGTTTCTCTAACTGACTTACCTGCTTAAGAGAGCAAAAGATATCTCAAATAATTTAAAATATATATATATATGAACAATGCTAGTCCTTAGTTTCCATAAAAAGTGAAAGTGGCTCCGTTGTGTCCCCCCATGGACTGTATACTACAGTGGGTAAGCCATTGCCTTCTCCAGGGGAACTTCCCAACCCAGGGATTGAATCCAGGTCTCCCACACTGCAGGTGGACTCCACCAGCTGAGCCACAAGGAAGGAGGTATCTAACTAAAGCTTTTTGAGACTGTTCCACACCCCAATACCAAACCTGCTTCCTAGAGTTACTTTTAACTGCAGAGTTTTCACAGTGTATAGAAAAGAGAAAGGAAGAGAAGATTTGTAGGTACACAGACACAAAGGTCTGAGCTCATCCTCGGTGTCTCCTGGGCACACTCTTGGTGAGCGCCTGGGCCAATTAAGGTGATTGTGGAGGTCATAATCACTATGAGCTTCCTGGGAAGTTCATGTGAATATTTGAATATCAATGCATGTAATATATGCAGAATGAATTTTCAGAAGCGAGACTACATTGTTTACCTAGCATGGAAATCTCACTGCCTAGCCTGTGTGTGTACACTTCTGAATACAGGAATAAAATGAGCCAATTAAGACCATGTTTAACGGGATCCTAAAAGCAAGTTTTCAATGTGGAGCACCATAAGAAAGGTAGCAATTTTGCCTTTGGTAAAAATGATAAAGTTTTTCCTCAGGATTCTCTTCTTCTCTCCCTTTTTCAGCTATACATTCTCAAGGATCCTTTGGTTGTTGTTGAAGTTATTTATTGCTCATTTTAGAACTAAACAAAATTCACTTGGTACCAGGAGTGTTGGATGATTTCATATTTTATATAAGAAAATTGACCAAGATAAGGTACTGATTGACCCAAAGTTACAAACAACAGGGTTGAAGTTTGAACTCACATATCTTGATTTGGTTTTGTCTGTCAGATCTGTGAAGAAATTCTGTGAAATTTCTTTAGTATTTTCCACGTAAAAGGTATTTGTATTTGGAGACTCTTACCCATTGCAGTTAGTCATCTTTTCATGCCTATGCCTAGGCAGCTAGGTATTGGTCCAAAATATAATCTCATATTTATATACTAATCTCCATTTCCATTATTAAAATGAAATCATCTCATTTGAACTATGGCAACAGATTGCTAATTAGTCTCTCCCTATTTCTACCCTTCTCTACATTTTTTTCCATAACATAAATCAGATTATGTGATACTACTGTTAAGTTTTTTTCAATGATTTTCCATGGTATTGAGAATAAAATTCAAATTCCTGGCCACGATTGATATGACTTGGTTCCTATCTTTTTCTCCAATGTCACATCCTATTTTGTACTACTCTCCCACTAACTATTTATATTGCAGTTACAATGACCTCTCTTTCGATTCAGCAAATATATCAAATCAATTCTGTCTCAGAGTCTTTCACTAGCTATTTCAGTTTCTAGCCAATTCAAATTTTAGCTCAACTGTTATTTCCTCAGGGAAGCCTTCCTCTCTATCAACATCTCTTATTTTACTTTCTTTATAATGTTTATTACTATGAAATCTCATTCATTCATTGCTTATTTCCTGTCTTCCCCTTTAGAAGTCTGTCATTTCTTATTCACCATTGTATCCCTTGTTTACAAAAAAGTCAATAAATATTTGTTAAATATATGAATGTGTGAATGAAGTTCAGTTCAGTTCAGTTGCTCAGTTGTGTCCGACTCTTTGTGACCCCATGAATCGCAGCACACCAGGCCTCCCTGTCCATCACTAACTTCCAGAGTTCACTCAGACTCACGTCCATCGAGTCAGTGATCCCATCCAGCCATCTCATCCTCTATTGTCCCCTTCTCCTCCTGCCCCCTAATCCCTCCCAGCATCAGAGTCTTTTCCAATGAGTCAACTCTTCGCATGAGGTGGCCAAAGTATTGGAGTTTCAGCTTCAGCATCATTCCTTCCAAAGAAATCCCAGGGCCAATCTCCTTCAGAATGGACTGGTTGAATCTCCTTGCAGTCCAAGGGACTCTCAAGAGTCTTCTCCAACACCACAGTTCAAAAGCATCAATTCTTCGGAGCTCAGTCTTCTTCAGAGTCCAACTCTCACATCCATACATGAATGAAGTTACCAAGGTCCAATGCTGACATATCACAAATAGTTATTATGTGTTGGTGGGAGAGGGACAACAAGGAAGAAATTTTTGTTCTTAACAAGAATGACTTGTTGCAATCCTTCAAGAATATATTTATGCAAAAAATTTCCTCAAGCAATTCCCTGAAGCTCATCCATGACTCCCCACAAGGCCATGGGACCAAGTTTAGAACCTCTTTTTTAGTATATGGTCCTAATGTATTATCTTGGCTTATACCAATCTGAATAATTCTGCTTTTTAGTTTTCCCTCTCCCTCTTCCATCCTTGTAATCTAAGCTCAAACCATATCAGATTATCTTCAGTTATAGACACTTACTAGAATTTCACTTGCTTCTAGACTTTTCTCCTCTATCTACCTAGAATCCTCTCCAAACACCCAAGCCCAATTTTCATCTACTTAGACATAATTTCCTCTGGAAAATTCTCTCTGATAATTAGGTATAAGCTTAGAGCCATAAAACAGACTCAGTTTATTCTGTGTCTCCTATGAAAACACTTCCACAAAGTACTGTGATTGTCAGTTTACATTATGCAGACTCATAAGGTCAAGGAACATATCTATTTTCAAGATTTTGGATCATTTTCACTATCATTATTCAGAATCCTTTATCAGGTAGATTCCCTATCTCTTCCTCTTTTGTTTGGTTTGGTGGGCGTTTATCTTATTTCTTTACCTGCTGGGTATTCCTCTGTCTCTTCATTTTGTTTATATTGCTGTGTTTGGGGTAGCCTTTCTGTATTCTGGCAGTTTGTGGAGTTCTCTTTATTGTAGAGTTTCCTCGCTGTGAGTGGAGGTTGTACGGGTGGCTTGTCAAAGTTTCCTGGTTAGGGAAGCTTGTGTTTCTGTTCTGGTGGGTGGAGCTGGATTTCTTCTCTCTGGAGTGCAATGAAGTGTCCAGTAATGAGTTATGAGATGTCAATGTGTTTGGAGTGACTTTGTACAGCCTGTATATTAAAGCTCAGGGCTATGTTCCTGTGTTGCTGGGGAATTTGTGTGGTATGTCTTACTCTAGAATTTGTTGGCCCTTGGGTGGTGCTTGGTTTCAGTGTAGGTATGGAGGCGTTTGATGAGCTCCTATTGATTAATGTTCCCTGGAGTCAGGAGTTCTCTGGTGTTCTCACGATTTAGAAGTCAGCCTCCTGCTTCTGGTTTTCAGTCTTATTTTTACAGTAGCCTCAAGACTTCTCCATCTATATAGCACCATTGATAAAACATCTCCCTTTGAAGACAATGGGTTGCTTTCCTGGGTGCCTGATGTCCTCTGCCAGCATTCAGAAGTTATTTTGTGGAATTTACTCAGCGTACCAATGTTCTTTTGATGAATTAGTAGGGGAGAAAGTGGTCTCCCATCCTATTCCTCCACCATCTTAGGACCGCCCCTCAAGGAACATATCTGTTTTATTCATCAAGGTATCAATACTGCTTAAGTATAGTGCTAACACAATGAGGACTCAATTAATTTTAGTAAATTAAAAATAGTCATTTTATTGGTTTATTAATTTCTTTTTATCGATGGGGTTATTTCATATCAGAACATAGATAAGTTTTATAAATCATATTTAAAAGGACCTTCAAATTAGAAGTTCCAAACTTGTCATAAGTTTCATTTCTGACTTTAAGGAAAAGCTTTTCAGAGGCTAATACAAATTGCATCAATGTTTACATTGTATCTTTCAAGTATTTTTAAATAGTTAAATAAGTAATATGCATAGCTGCAGTAAAATAAAAGTCTCCCTACTATCACATTCATATAATTACTGAATTTGCCTGTCCATAAGTCGCTTATTGCTACCAACAAAAACTTTAGGCTGTATAAATCACTCAGTCTGCTTCTGAACTAAGTCAGCTTAAGGAATTTCCTCAACAAGGTAAAATAGAGCAATAAAATGGCATGAATTTATGTTGATGGAAACCAATGAATCTGATAAACTAAGTATGATCGGGAGGCAGAACTAGCAAGAAATTTAGGGTAATAACAAATGTTGATACTCATCTTCTCTACATGACTTTCTGTTTTCCTAGTAGTAAAAACACTTTGAAACGGTGTCAGACTTTACTTTTTTGGGCTTCAAAATCACTGCAGATGGTGACTGTAGCCATGAAATTAAAAGATGCTTACTCCTTGGAAGAAAAGTTATGACCAACCTAGACAGTATATGCAAAAGCAGAGACATTACTTTGCCGACTAAGGTGCGTCTAGTCAAGGCTATGGTTTTTCCTGTGGTCATATATGGATGTGAGAGTTGGACTGTGAAGAAGGCTAAGTGCCGAAGAATTGATGCTTTTGAACTGTGGTGTTGGAGAAGACTCTTGAGAGTCCCTTGGACTGCAAGGAGATCCAACCAGTCCATTCTGAAGGAGATTGGCCCTGGGATTTCTTTGGAAGGAATGATGCTGAAGCTGAAACTCCAGTACTTTGGCCACCTCATGAGAAGAGTTGACTCACTGGAAAAGACTCTGATGCTGGGAGGGATTGGGGGCAGGAGGAGAAGGGGAAGACCGAGGATGAGATGGCTGGATGGCATCACGGACTCGATGGATGTCAGTCTGAGTGAACTCTGGGAGATGGTGATGGACAGGGAGGCCTGGCGTGCTGTGATTCATGGGGTCACAAAGAGTTGGACACGACTGAGCGACTGAACTGAAAAACACTTTCAAAGGCAAAGATTTTTAATACTCTATTAAGAAAAGCTCCTAATAATACTACAGTGTTCTAGTCCCATTCATTTCCAGAGAGCCTTATATATACCCCTTTCTCATTTCATAAACACATGGAACCCCAACCAAGGAGTTGCTTTGTACTCAGAACTCCCAATGTGGTGGCTCCGATACTATGGATGAGACTCATCATTTTGTAAAAACATGTGTGATTCTTAACACAACTTATTTTTTAGTTTATATGAGAACCAGAGATGAAATATAAATACGAGCAAAATAAGTCGAATAACAATTCAGAGATATGACTTAGAAAAACAAAATAAAAGGATGTGTTTACATAAATTATAAGCACTCCAGGCCTGGGCTATTATTCTTTCTCCAGCACTGTCAACCACTTACATAACATTTTGCACACTGTGGCAATATAGAATGAATAATAATAATTAATACAGTATGTTCTGAATCCCACAGACTTCTTCTTATCAGATTCTTGCAGCCTACTTTTCAAGTCAGTTCATAATTGACCATATGTATTTTCCAACACTTGCCTGTTAGGCTTCTTTCTCTCTTATAAACCAACTAGTGATTATTTTGGACAAATATCTGCTATATCATTACCAGCAAGGCACTGACTTCAAAGAGTTCAACTTGGATAGTGTTGAAATGATTGGAATGTTGGCCAAGAGCTTTAACCTCAAAGGGGTATGATTTCAGTAATTTCTGGCTTCAGATGGCTCAGAAATGGAAAAAATAAAGTTGGAAATGGGGTAGGGGAGTAAAGATAAAGAGAGGGCAGAGAAATTAATTATGAAGCCATACCAGTAAAATATCAAGACACAGAAACTCAAAGGTATCTTTTTTAATCTTCTTATGCATTTACTTGTTGAAAGAATCAACAAATGAAGTGTGGAGAGTCCCTACTGAAATAGCTTTCTCACTGGCTTCCTGACTCAAATATGTTTTCCCTCACCAATCTATCTCACACTTCTGCCAGAACAAGATTCCAAAAACATCATTCCAGCAATAATTTTCCTTTAATTTTAAAAGAAAATCAAGCTAGTCACTGCCTGCACAGTAACTCCTTAGCATGGCTCCCAAGGTACCAGGCCTATCTTTCTAGCCTGATCTCCTTCCTCACTCCTCCACACATCCTATGTGCACACAATGTTAATCCTCCCTTAATTCCCTCAAAGATCCCTGGATCTTCAATATCTCAGTGGCTTTGTGTTCATACTCACTCTATAACACTCTTTCTCACTTTGAGAACCTAGAATACAGCACTCAAGATGCAGAAAAACTATCACTTCCTCCATGCTATCTTTTCTGACTGTTCTCTTCTTAAGGAATCTGTTTCCTCCTTTATCAGTTCTTAGTTCATATTACAAGCCACTAACCACAATTACATATTAGTTGCTGTATGTATGTTGCTGTATGTGGTAGTCTCCTTCATTAGATCAAGTTCATAGTCAGAGATGATCTTCAGTTCTGATTAGAAATGATCTTATTTAGCCCTGGGTCAAGCATAGTGTCTCACACATAGTAGGTACTCAGTAAATATGTTTAATAAAAACACTGAAATAAAATATAAAAATTATATATGTATGCATATATAATATATATGTGTATATTATTTTAAAGGAGGCAAGCCAGTTAAACTCCTGGCAATGCAAATCATCTACTGTTCTTAGCATTTGCCTCCAAACAGAATAATAAACAATAAACGGCTGGCAGAAACAATTAGCTTGTAAAGCAGGTGCTGGCTCAATCCCTCAACACATTTTACAGAGGTTCCATTCTGGGTTTCCTTTAGTTTGTGAAACCCAGAAAGGGATTCCCACCCCCACTTGAGCATAAACAATACCAAGAGCAAAATTCAGCAGCCTCTAAGTGCACTTAAGTCTCATTCAAAGTCAAGGGAAATTATGCATACATGAGAAGTAGAATGGGAGGGGAGACAAGAAAGATGGCTTGCTGCTTTTTGGAAAACAATCAGGAAAAAAGACCACAAAGGTTCAGTTCCAGAGAAAACTGTCACCTATTTGCTGTCACTTTTTCATCTTCATAGGAATTTATTGGATTAGGAAAGACCTTTGCTACTCCACATTATCCCAAGCTCCCAGTGGCCTTTGCATTAGTTAATGCCCAAGCTTCCTGGTTAATTGTGGCAGGCAAGCAGCCGGCTGCACAGATGTCAGATGTCATACTCTATCAGATGAAGAGGTTCCTGCCTCAGGCTGTTTATATATGACCTACCAGGATTTCCTGCTGCATGATGAAATAATTATGGGGCCGCCATGCAGGGAGGAACATTGCAAGTAAGTTGTAACAGCATTACATTAAAAATGAAAATTAAACATTTGGCCTTATCTGCCTCAGAATCTTCCTAAGGTTTACTGTGAACATTCTGTTCCTTATTTTTATAATATTCACATGGGTGCTAATTCAATGTTCCCTGGAGAAACAGTAAGTTTAGTAAGGCTTTCCTTAATGCTTGTGCTGCAATTTGAGTCAAGTAAACAAGGGGGATATGTCTTTTTGTGTTTAATTTTCTAAATAATGTTTGTCTTTTGCCACTTATAACAAAGTAATTCTACAGACTCAACAAAGTCTGGATGGACATTAAAAAATTAGTAATATGTTCTAAATTGATTAATTAAGTCTTACTGAGGGTGTGTTTTTTTTTTTTTTTAAATCTTACTAGATTCTGACTTTCTGATCCAGGAAAACAGTATACACCCTGTTTATAATGTAATACTCCTTAATGGTTTTATCCATAGGAACATAAGACTCTCTTATACATGTACAATTTCCATGATTCCAGGAAACATCCTTATACAAACAAGATTCAAGAATAAGAAAAATTCTAAGTGACTTTGATCATTAAAATTAAAAGGTTAGTAAATGATCTAACAACAATGGCTGGATAAATGGAACAATGCAGACCAAGTCATATTAGCACGTTTTCCACTGAAATGAAGTGAAGTGAAAGTCGTTCAGTTGTGTCCAACTCTTTGTGACCCCCATGGGCTATACAGTCCATGGAATTCTCCAGGCCAGAATTCCCTTCTGGCCATTCTCTTCTCAAGGGATATTTGTCTTATATATATATTTATATATATATAAGACATTATATATATATATATATATTTATATATTATATATATAAGACATTTATATATATAAGACATTTATATATATACTTCACATACACATGCACTGGCCAGACAGATTCCTGGAGAAACCAGGGGAATATAGTTTTAGAGCAGCAGGAGATTTTATATTACATTTCTAGGAAAGGTCTTGCCAGAACTGTGAAGAGTTCTGACAAAACATGGTCCACTGGAAACAGAAATGGCAACCCACTCCGTCATTCTTGCCTGAAGAACCCCATGGACAGTAAGAAAAGACAAAAATGACACCAAAAGATGAGCCCCCAGCTAGAAAAGTGTCCAGCATGCTACTGGAGAATACTGGAGGGTGATTACTAATAGCTTCAGAAAGAATGAAGCATCCTGGCCAAAGCATAAGTGATGTTCAGTGATAGATGTGTCTGGTGGTGAAAGTAAAGTCTGATGCTGTAAAGAAAACATTGCATAGAAACCTGGAATGTTAGGTCCATGAATCAAGGTAAGTTTGATGTGGTCAAGCAGGAGATATCAAGAATGTATGTTAACATCTTAGGAATCAGTAAATTAAAATGGATGGGAATGGGTGAATTTAATTCAGATGACCATTATATCTACTACTGTGGGCAAGAATCCCTTAGAAGAAATGGAGTAGCCCTCATTGTCAACAAAAGAGTCCAAAATGCAGAACTTGGGTAAATTTTCAAAAATGACATAATAATCTCAGTTCATTTTCATAGCAAACCATTCAACATCACATTAATCCAAGTCTGTGCCCCACCACTGATGCCAAAGAAGCTGAGCTGACCAGTTCTTTGAAGACCTACAAGACCTTCTAAAACTAACACCAAAAAAGATGTCCTTTTCATCATGGGGTATTGGAATGCAAAAGCAGGAAATCAAGAGATACCTGGAAAAATAGGCAACTTTGGGCCTCAGTGTATGAAAGAAGCAGGGCAAAGGCTAACAGATCTTTGTCAAAAGAAAACACCAGTCACAGCAAACACTCAAGAGACGACTCAACACATGGACATCACTAGATGTCAATACCAAAATCAGATTGATTATGTTCTTTATGAGAAGGGCATGGTAACCCACTCCTGTATTCTTGCCTGGAGAATCCCCACTGATAGAGGTATCTGGCAGGCTACAATCTATGGGGTTGCAAAGAGTCAGACATGACTAAGCAACTAAGCACATATTCTTTACAGCCAAAAATAGAGACCCTCTATACAGTCCATAAAAATAAGACCTGAGATGATTGTGGTTCAGATCATAAGCTCCTTTTACAAAATTCAGGCTGAAGTTGAAGAAAGTAGGGAAAACTATTAGACTGTTCAAGTATTGCCTAAATGAAATCCCTTATGATTATATAGTGGAGGTGATAAAAGATTCAAGGGATTAGATCCAGTAGACAGAGTGCCTGAAGAACTATGGACAGAGGTTCTAACACTGTACAGGAGGCAGTGACCAAAACCATCCCAAAGAAAAAGAGATGCAAGAAGGCAAAGTGGTTGTCTGAAAGGCTTTACAAATAGCTGAGGAAAGAAGAGAAGTGAAAGGCAAAAGAGAAAGAGAAAGATATATACCTAACTGAATGCAAGAGTTCCAGAGAATAGCAAGAAGAAATAAGAAGGTCTTCTTAAATGAACAATGCAAAGAAACAGAGGAAAACAGTAGATGGGGAAAGGCTAGAGATCTCGTCAATAATCTTGGAGATTTCAAGGAAACATTTCATGCAAGGATAGGCACAATAAAGGATAAAAAATGTAAGAATCTAACGGAAGCAGAAGAAATTAAGAAGAGTAAGAAGAGGTGGCAAGAATACACAGAAGAACTGCCCAAAAAGGTCTTAATGACCCTGATAACCATGATGGTGTGATCACTCACCAGACATTCTGGAGTGTGAAGTCAAGTGGCCCTTAGGAAGCATTATTATGAACAAAGTTAGTGAAGGTGACAGAATTCTAGCAGAGCTATTTAAAATCCTAAAAGATGATGCTGTTAAAGGGCTGCACTCAATATGCCAGCAAATTTAGAAAACTCAGCAGTGGCCACAGGATTGTAAAAGTTGTTTTCGTTCCAATCCCAAAGAAGGGCAATACAAAAGAACTACCATACCATAGTACTCATTTCACATGTTAGCAAGGTTATGCTTAAAATCCTTCAAGTTGGGCCTCAGCAGGACATGAACCAAGAACTTCCAGATTCACAAGCTGGGTTTAAAAAGGCAAAGGAATCAGAGACCAAACTGCCAAATATCCGGTGGACCATGGAGAAAGCAAGATAATTCCAGAAAAAAACATCTACTTCTGCTTCATTGACTACACTAAAGCGTTAGACTGTGTGGATCACAGCAGAGTGTGAAAAATTCTTTAGAAGACCATACAACCAGACCACTTTACCTGTCTCCTGAGAAACCTGTACACAGGTCAAAAAGCAACAGTTAGAACTGGACATGGAACAACTGACTCATTCCAAATTGGGAAAGGAGTATGACGAGGTTGTATATTGTCACTCTGTTTATTTAATTTATATGCAGAGTACATCATATGAAACGCTAGGCTGGATGAATCATAAACTGGAATCAAGATTCCAAGGAGAAATATCAACAACCTCAGATATGCAGATGAAATCACTCTAATGGCAGAAACTGAGGCCGGAACTAAAGATGAAGGTGAAAGAGGAGAACAAAAAAGCTGGCTTAAAACTCAACAATAAATGACTCTGATCAAATGGTATCTAGTCCTGTCACTTCATGGCGAAAAGAAGAAGAAAAAGTGGAAGCAGTGACAGATCTTATTATCTTGGGCTCCAAAATCACTGTGGATGGTGACTACAGCCATGAAATTAAGACACTTGCTCCTTGGAAGGAAAACTATGACAAACCTAGAAAGCATAATAATTAAAAAAAAGAGCAGAGACATCACTTTGCCCACAAAGGTTCATACTGTCAAAGTTATAGATTTTCCAATAGTCACGTACAGATGTGAGAGCTGGACTACAGAGAGGGCTGAGCACCAAAGAATTGATACTTTCATATTGTGGTGCTAGAGAATAATCTTGAGAGTCCATTGAAGTGCAAAGAGGGCAAACCAGTCGATCCTAAAGGAAATCAGTCCTGAATGTTCATTGGAAGGAATGATGTTGAAGGTGAAGCTCCAATACCTTGGCCACCTGATGTGAAGAGCTGACTCATTGGAAAAGACCATGCTGCTGGGAAAGATTGAAGGCAAATGAGAAAGGGATATCCAAGGATGAGGTGGTTAGATGGTATCACCAACTTAATGAACATGAATTTGAGCAGACTCTGGCAAACAGTGGAGGAGAGGAGCTTGGTATGCTATAGTCCATAGCATCATAAAGAGTAGGACATGACTTAGCAACTGAATAACAAGAACAAAGAAAAAGTTTAAGAAAAACAGACTGCAAATCAGCAAATAGGTTTTGCCCCAAATGTCAACACTGATGCAATTCAGTTCAGTCGCTCAGTCGTGTCCAACTCTTTGTGACCCCATGAATCGCAGCACGCCAGGCCTCCCTGTCCATCACCAACTCCCAGAGTTCACTCAGACTCACGTCCATCGAGTCAGTGATCCCATCCAGCCATCTCATCCTCTGTCATCCCCTTCTCCTCCTGTCCTCAATCTCTCCCAGCATCAGTTTTTTCTAATGAGTCAACTCTTTGCGTGAGGCGGCCAAAGTACTGGAGTTTCAGCATTAGCATCATTCCTTCCAAAGAAATCTCCTTCAGAATGGACTGGTTGCATCTCCTTGCAGTCCAAGGGACTCTCAAGAGTCTTCTCCAACACCACAGTTCAAAAGCATCAATTCTTCGGTGCTCAGCTTTCTTCACAGTCCAACTCTCACATCCATATATGACCACAGGAAAAACCATAGCCTTGACTAGACGGACCTTAGTTGGCAAAGTAATGTCTCTACTTTAGAATATACTATCTAGGTTGGTCATAACTTTTCTTCCAAGGAGTAAGCGTCTTTTAATTTCATGGCTTCAGTCACCATCTGCAGTTTTTCTGGAGCCCCCAAAATAAAGTCTGACACTGTTTCCACTGTTTCTCCATCTATTTCCCATGAAGTGATGGGACCGGATGCCATGATCTTTGGTTTTCTGAATGTTGAGCTTTAAGCCAACTTTTTCACTCTCCTCTTTCACTTTCATCAAGGCTTTTAGTTCCTCTTCACTTTCTGCTATAAGGGTGGTGTCATCTGCATATCTGAGGTGATTGATATTTCTCCCGGCAATCTTGATTCCAGCTTGTGTTTCTTCCACTCAAGTGTTTTTCATGATGTACTCTGCATAGAAGTTAAGTAAGCAGGGTGACAATATACAGCCTTGACATACTCCTTTTCCTATTTGGAACCAGTCTGTTGTTCCATGTCCAGTTCTAACTGTTGCTTCCTGACCTGCATACAGATTTCTCAAGACGCAGGACAGGTGGCCTGGTATTCCCATCTCTTTCAGAATTTTCCACAGTTTATTGTGATGCACACAGTCAAAGGCTTTGGCATAGTCAATAAAGCAGAAATAGATGTTTTTCTAGAACTCTTTGTTTTTTCCATGATCTAGCAGATGTTGACAATTTGATCTCTGGTTACTCTGCCTTTTCTAAAACCAGCTTGAACATCAGGAAGTTCACAGTTCACTTACTGCTAAAGCCTGGCTTGGAGAATTTTGAGCATTATTTTACTAGCATGTGAGATAAGTGCAATTGTGCAGTAGCCTGAGCATTCTTTGGCATTGCCTTTCTTTGGGACTGGAATGAAAACCGACCTTTTCCAGCCCTGTGGCCACTGCTGTGTTTTCCGAATTTGCTGGCATATTGATGCAGCACTTTCACAGCATCATCCTTCAGGATTTGAAATAGCTCAATCAATAGGAATTCCATCACCTCCACTAGCTTTGTTTGTAGTGATGCTTTCTAAGGTCCACTTGACTTCACATTCCAGGATGTCTGGCTCTAGATGAGTGATCACACCATCGTGATTATCTGGGTTGTGAAGATTTTTTTGGACATTTATTCTGTGTATTCTTGCCACCTCTTCTTAATATCCTCTGCTTCTGTTAGGTCCAGAACATTTCTGTCCTTTATTGAGCCCATCTTTGCATGAAATGTTCCCTTGGTATCTCTAATTTTCTTGGAGAGATCTCTAGTCTTTCCCATTCTGTTCCTTTTCTCTATTTCTTTGCATTGATCACTGAGGAAGGCTTTCTTATCTCTTCTTGCTATTCTTTGGAACTCTGCATTGAGATGCTTATATCTTTCCTTTTCTCCTTTGCTTTTCACCTCTCTTCTTTTCACAGCTATTTGTAAGGCCTCCCCAGAGAGCCATTTTGTTTTTGCATTTCTTTTCCATGGGGATGGTCTTGATCCCTGTCTCCTGTCTCTCAACACTGATCCATTACCATGTAAAGAGGCAACATTCAAGCTGTGTGAGCAAGCATAGTAATTGATTAATGGAGTCTGTCCTGGCCTTAGAACAGGTGGCAACATGACTGCTAACTATCTGCCTTACTAGTAGTTCTTTGTCACAATCAAGAAAGCTGCAATTATTTTAGAGTAGAACTGGGGAACAAAGAGACATTTAATCAACAGTCTTTGAAACACAGCAGAGTTCATTTTAACACCGTGATTCTCAAGTGTTGTCCTCCTTGCCTTGTTTAATAAACATTTATTGAGCACTTACTTCTCAAGTAGTACCGTCTGACCTTCAGAAATTCATGGCCACCTACAAGAAGCAAGACAAATTTAAAAACTTAATATTACATGATTAATAACATAAAAGTATACAAAGAATTTTAAAGGAATTTCAATTGAAGTGACTAACCCTGGCTAAGGTGAAGGTGGAGGACAAAGATGACTGGAAATGTTTCCCAGAGAAAGGAGTCATCTGAACAAAGCTTTAAGGATAAGTGAAAATTAGTCCAGAATCAAGATTGCTGGGAGAAATATCAGTAACCTCAGCTATGCAGATAACACCACCCTTATGGAAGAAAATGAAGAACTAAAGATCCTCTTTATGAAAGTGAAAGAGGAGAGTGAAAATGTTGGCTTAAACCTCAACATTCAGAAAACTAAGATCATAGCATCCAGTCCCATCACTTCATGGCAAATAGATGGGGAAACAATGGAAAGTGACAGACTTCATTTTCTTGGGCTCCACAATCACTGCAGATGGTGACTGCAGCCATGAAATTAAAAGATGCTTGCTGCTTGGAAAAAAGCTATGACCAACCAACCTAGACAGCTATTAAAAAGCAGAGACATTACTTTGCTGATAAAGTTTGTATAGTCAAAGCTTTCCAGTAGTCATGTATGGATGTAAGAGTTGGACCATAAAGAAAGCTGAATACTGAAGAATTGATGTTTTTGAACTGTGGTGTTGGAGACTCTTGAGAGTACCCCAGAGAGCAAGGAGATCCAACCAGTCAATCCTAAAGGAAATCAGTCCTGAATATTCATTGGAAGGACTGATGCTAAAGCTGAAACTCCAATACTTTGGCCACTTAATGTAAAGAACTGACTTATTAGAAAAGATCCTGATGCTGAGAAAGACTGAAGGTAGGAGGAGAAGGGGACGACAGAGGATGAGATGGTTGGAGGGTATCATCAATGGACATGAGTTTGATCAAGCTCCAGGAGTCGGCAATGGACAGGGAAGCCTAGCGTGCTGCAATCCATGGGGTCGCAAAGAGCTGGACACGACTGAGTGACTGAACTGAACTGAACTGAAAATCAGCCAGGCCAAAAAAGAAGAAGGAGAAGGAGAAAAAGGAAGGTCATCTTGACTAGCATCTGCAATGATATAAAGGAAGTATCATACTTCATTCAGTTGCACTGGATAGTTCAAGACTATGCAGAAGATGACTAGAGATAAAGCCAGCAAGGTAAGAACAGTCAGAAATCAAAGGACTGTATATGTCAGTCTCAAGAGACCAGAGAATTTTAAGCAGGGCTTTGGCTGGCATCTTTCTTGGCCTGCATCTACTATCCCTTCACTATTGTCTTTATTCCTTTACTATATAAATATATCAATATCTCCCCTTCTTTAAAAAGAAAATATCTTATGACCCTATGTTTCTATATCTATTCCTATATCTCTCCTTCTTTTCCCAACCAAATAGCCAAGCTTCTTTATAGTTATTTATTATTATGTAAATAATAATCTATACTTTGTCTCCACATTTACTATTAAACCCAACACAATATTCTGTCCCACTATTCCAACCAACTTCACGAAAAAAGTCTCCAACTGTTATATGTTCTAATAGATGTGAGCCTTAAGTGGGTCCTTAGTAATATCTGGGGGCTTCCCTCATAGCTCAGTTGGTAAAGGATATACCTGCAATGCAGGAGACCCCAATTGAAGCTTCAGTTCTGGGTTGGGAAGATCCACTGGAGAAGGGATAGGCTACCCACTCCAGTATTCTTGGGCTTCCCTTGTGGCTCAACTGGTAAAGAATCCACCTGCAATGCAGGAGACCTGGGTTCGATCCCTGGGTTGGGAAGATCCCCTGGAGAAGGAAAAGTCTATAGACTCCAGTATTCTGGCCTGAAGAATTCCATAGACTGTATAGTCCATGAGACCCACAGTGAGTTGGACCTGACTGAGCGACCTTCACTTTCACCTCAGTGACATCTGGCAGGACTTCCTCCTTGCCTCTGAGAGTCTGTTCTGCAGCTTTTCCTCTTACCTCTCCAACCTCCCTGAGGCTTCATTTTGAGTGCTGCTCAAATATAGTCCAGAGCTCTATATAGTCCAGAGCTTCAGTCTCTCCTCTTTGGCCTATTCATTACTGAATTCCTTTCCATTCTAGACCAACTAAGATACCAGTTCCACTATAAAGCCTGCTCCCAAAGTACTTTGTTTTTGCCGAAAATAAAGAAGGGTCTGTCAGTGTTACCTATGCATAGAGTTTTCATCTCTCAACTCTCTAAAGGGTGGCAATCTCAAGTTACAAATGGGGAAACTGAGGCTCAGTATGGCAAAGCAGTTGACTTAAAATCAGAACTCAAGAACAGGCTTTCAAAATTCTAGTTTCCTGCTCTTTCACACCTTGTCTGCTTCATTTTAAGCAGAACACTCAAGTAAACAGTATGAAAATTAGGAAAGAGTATGTACTCAACCTTTTGAATTTATGAATAACTGAATCACAGCAGAAATGAAACAATTACTTTGTGCAAATTCAGGTGCTTTGTGCTTCTCAGGAGTATGAAAGCTGAGCAATACCCTACCCTGCTAAAGATAAAGTAAATTTCTAGAAGTATTCCCCCAGTTGCAGAAGCCTCTGGGAAATGTGTTTAATCCAGTCAGGAGATCCTCAGAAATGCAAATTACCCACTTGAAATAAGAAGGCACCTATTGTTCAGTCTTGATTGCCTCTGTAGGCCTATAGGCAAGGGTGAAAAAAAAAAATCCCTGAAGGAGAAGAGAATCTAAGTAAACCGCACAGACAGAAAAAATAAAAATGAAGCCAAACCCCAACAGGGCTTCCATTTATCATCTGCTGAGCAGGGATTATAGAGCAAAACCGTTAATGATTCTGAGCCCTTTATAACCTCACTATCTGTGTTCCTTTTTCCTGTCCCCTATTTCCTCATAGATATGATAAATCTGAAATCTTTCATTTGTCCTGTGGAGCCCTACCTCACCATCAATGAATAAAGAATGAGAACAATTAGAGGTTTCTGTAGTGATATAAAATACTGTATATCAGAGAATATACTTACAGCAAAAGAAAAAATAATAGTTTTCACTTTTTTCCTTCATTTAAACATGCACCTTATTTAAATTTTTTGTTCTCATCTTGCTTCTGCAAATTCTACTCCTTTGCCTTGAAAGGAAATATGCTGATTTTTGTTTTATTTCTAACTCAATTTCTTTTTGCAAGAAAAGACACAATCACAAAAAATTATTAAAACTTTCAAAGTGTGAGTTTAGAACAAAATGAATCCTTTAGGAGAAAATAAACAAGATGCCATTTTTTTCTCTAAAATAATTCTCATCTAACCTGTTCACCAGCTGAGAAATACAAGACCTTGGTATTTAAACTTGAAACTTCTTTCATCTCTTTATCCCATCTCCTTTTCATCTTTATAAACAGAAGAAAGTCTATAATTACTATACTAACAAAGAATACAGCTGAACTACACACAGGTTAAACCATTCTAAATAAAGTAGAGAATAATAAATAGAATAGTCAAAGGAGCTAGCATAATAAACACATGAAGAGTAACACTACATTCTACAACACAAAATGTCTCCCATTTCTAAGTATTTTAAACTTCCTAAGTGGAAGAAGACCTTAAAATGGTTAGCATAAACTAACCATCTATTTTCATAAAAACTAGAGAGATTATATAGTTTAGTATCTTTGCTAAATTTAAAATTCTAATTAATAATAATGATAGTAGCAATGATGTGGTTATTATGGTAGTATCAGCAGTTACCATTCATGGAACATTTACAGTGTGTCAAGTCCCATGCTAACTGCCATATAAATATTATCTCCTTTAATCCTTATAGCAACCCTGGTGGTTATCCTCACTTTACAGATGAACATACAGGTACATTTCTGATTAGTGGTAGGCCAGTTTCTCCTGGAACATTTTTAGTGTGAAAGCTTACCTACTAAGGCAGCCTTTTCTATTTTAAAACAGTTGTGGTTGAAAACTATTTCCTCATATGGAGCCCAAATTGCTTTCATGAAAACTCCAGTCACTCACTTTACTTCCCTTGTGGAAATAAATGAGTCCAATATTTCTTCCAAATCATACTTCTTTAGTCTTTTTTTTTTTTTTTTTAATTGCCATCATAATGTCATTTGGGTTAACTAACCTGGTGGGATGTCACTGCAGCCAGACCTAGCACCAAAGCTTGACCAACCAACTTTAGTCCTCATTTGAAAACTCAGTCTTGAGTTCAATTCTGAGACAAAACTAGCCGTTAATCAGGAGAGCTATAGCGAGTCCTGTAACCCATACCCTTTATCACAGATAATTAAATATAACACTGGCCTTTTTCCAATTTACAGCCCTTGTCCCTGTAATAAATATGTCTTAATTTTGTTCTACTCTGAGTGATTTCTAATACAAAATGCAAAGCATTAGGAAACTCTACTGGGCAGATAATTTGAGGTATCACTCTATACCTTTCAAATATTAATAGTATCTTGCTGGCAATGCTCATAGTATTTTAAAAGAATTAGACTGCTTACTATTCTGAGCACTTTATTTAACTCAATTCTGACAATAACCCTATAAGATGGGTATTGTTATTATCACCACTTTATAATGAGGAAAATAAGGCACAAAGAGAAGTTAGCTAACTAGTCTGAAGTCTTGTAGTCTTGCAGGAGCTAAAACGCAAATCCAGGAAATCTGACTTTAGTATTTTTAATCACTACATTATGCTGCCTTCCAGTAGATACTAAACTCTTCCTAAGCTGGGATCTGGGAATTGTTTCTGATAGTTTGGCATGTTTCAGAAATTTCCCAGAGAAAAAAGAGCTCTCTAGAGCAGCAAAATGCTTTTCCTGGGTCTTACCACTTCCTCTTTTGTGAACACATCTTTCTATTTATAAGGATGCCCATTGGGTGGGTTGGGGAGCAAGGAGACTGTGAGTCAGCATTCAGGAAACAGAAACACAGACTGACCATCAACAGACTCAGTCAGAACCAGGCCTTCATGAGAAGTCAAGAAAGAACAATGTCACTGCTTCGTGTGGTACAGAAGATACAGTTCATAATGTATATTCCTGAAGCCACCACTGCCACACGCAGCTGTTCTCTCAAATGAAAACTCATTGGTCAAGTATATCTGTGTTTGGTTCAATCGGTGTCTTTTCAGATCTATCTGACATCAGTTATAGTCAGGAGATTAGGTCTGATTTCCAAACTTATTGTCCTGTACCTGAAAACAAAAAAGTCATTTTTGCTTAGGATGGAACTCACTTGAGTTTTATAGCTGTGTTCCAAGTCCACAATTAGAATTATATAAACGAGAGACATTTAACCTTATGGCCTTTCTTATCTAATCTGTGAGGGTACTGTATAAGAAGATACACTCTGCTTTTCATGTTCAATACAATTATGGAAATTGAAGGAAAGAAGAATGACTCTTTACAGGGATTTTCCTGTTCCTTGCCCAAAAAAAGAGTAAGTAAAAAAAATCAGGCTACTTTGAAGATACCTCACTTTCTAATCAAGTGCAATTTTATATCACACTCAATTGTACAAATGTAGTACCAACCTATTTGAATAGTTAGAACTCAAAGAAAGAACTTTATATATTTTGACCAACTTAATTATAACTGAATGAGTAGTTCAGTCATCTTAAGAGAGTATTTATAGTAAGCTATCCCACATACAGTCAATTTTAACATAAACCATTCTCTCAACTTAACTAAGCAGTAGAGATACTTATTTTAGAATGGAATGAATCTTCCAGATCTTGGCTCTGTCTTTCTTTCTTGGCTCTGTCCTAACTATCTGCAGCCTGCAGTTGCTTACTTTTCCCCCTTCACATCTTTTCCTCCACTCCCACTCAGCCCCATCCCTAAAATACAAATTTTTCTATACATCAGACTTCATTTGGCAAGCTAGATTACTGATTCAGGCATTTTTTTTTTTTTTTGTTAAAAGGATCACTTATCAGTTATTTTTCTGTCCCTAAACCCCTATGCTATAATAGAGAAAGATGAAGAAACTTTATTCTCCCATTATCTTTTTAAAGCAAAAGACACCTAATTACCATGTACACACGTGCACACACACATGCACACACACACACACTTTCCCCTAACACATACACACACCTTAAATCCCACAGTATTCTCAAGTTTTCCAATGGTTAATAATTTCCTCTTTTGAACAATGCAAATATTACCTCTGCTTATGGAAAATATATGAACCATTTATCCACATGTACCTTTGCTGCTGTTAAAAGAAGACAGATTATACTGAGAATTCGAGGTTTCTTCATTCTTATCAAGTGATAATTTTGTGCGGTCCAAAAAGAGCAGTGTTTTCTCCATACATATCTGTGGTGTAGCTCTGGCCACTTCTGTTCTTGTAATATTTTTCCATTCAATATATCATCCTCCCAAATAGTTTCTCATAGCTATTAGCACCTCTCCACAAATTTTAGCAGTCCAGAGCCAACAGAATAATCCTCAGCATCACAGGAGTAGGTTTCTTCTCTAATTCATTGACATTTTACTTTCTAGAAAACACAGAACATAACAAATTCTCTGACCTGTGGGACAGAATTAAGATCATGAAAACGTCAAGGTAAATCTACCAGCTTCTATGGGAGAAAGCATGCAGGAGCAGAAACTAGCAACATTCACCTTCACAGTTTCTCCATTCATAGGTATATGCAACCTTGTTTGGAAATAGAGCCTGCTCTATTCAGTCACCCAGGAACTTTTTGTCTCTTTTTCAAAGTAAAAAGAAGTGCTAGAGGTACTGAGAAAAACATCTGCTATGGCTACATACCAGTCTTCTTAAGACAAAGCCAGGGTTCTGCTGATAGCAGTACAAGTTGGGCACAAAAGTACCCAGCCAAGGGAGCAAGTGAGGCTAAACTCCAGCTTTATTTAGTGGGACAAATCCTGTATCTTTGCAGCTGTGACTGCGGAAAGGATCTTTTACTAATTTGTACAAAAGCACTAACGGGCTAGAAGTGACTCTAAGAGACAAGGGTCCTCTCTGACCCAACCACCACCGTGTTCTCAGCATTCTGATTCACCTGGCACCCAACAGAAACTTAATAAGTATTCAGAGAATGAAGGCAAAAGGAAACAAAGAGTCTCTATGTGACATGTCTGTAAGTGCAAAACCTCAAGCAGAGACCCTATTAATAGGTAAGTGCTCCTTTTGTTGACATAAGAATATGCACTGTTGAACATGGGAAGTCAAAGAGCAAAGAAATTGAGCATCATGTCACTGAGTCGTGTCCAACTCTCAGCGACCCCATGGACTGTGGCCTACCAGGCTCCTCCGTCCATGGGATTTTCCAGGCAAGAGTACTGGAGTGGGATACCATTGCCTTCTCCAGTGTTTTTATTAACATATCAACAAATCATGACAAACAAACTGTGTTGAGGTAGACTACAACCTAATGTTTATCATTCTGATAAACATGTTTATCAGTGTAGCCAAATGTTTTTTTAAGCCAAGAGTATGTATGCATTCCTTATTGAAAAATGAAGGAAGATACTTTAACGTAGCAAAATATTATATAAACATGTAAGAAGACCACAATGCATTTCATCAAAGGTACAACGAACTGTTTGCTTTCCACCTGTATCTCACCACCAAAAACAGTAGTATGATTTTTAAGTTAGAGAGGGAAACAAAGATTCCCCCTGACTGTTATCCCAATTTGCCACAAATTTGCTAACGTAAAACAACAGAAATTTATTCTCTTTGAGTTCTGGAGGTCAGAAGTCCAAAATCAAGGTTTCATAAAGCTCCACTATCTCTGGAGACAGAATTCATTCTTTGCCTCTTCCAGCTTGTTTTGTTGATCCTGTATGCCAGTTATTTTGCTGTATCTCACTGTGCACACTGCTCATTGAATCCAGGGTAGGCAAGGCATGAGCTAAGAGGCTGGAAGAAGACTCAAGGAGTTGTAGGAACTGCAGACCCATTTATTCTCTCCTGGCTGACACAGCAGCCATAGCAGCAAACATACTATATTCTCTCCTCTTGTGCCTGACCCAATGGATACAGCAGGAATGCTGCTACAGGAATGCCGCTACACTTTTAGGTGGAGCTCATACATGCATAAAGCACAAAGTAGCAAGTACCAAGCCAGTACTTCCTGAAGCCCATGTGCAGTGCTATAAATGATCTCAACTGTTACATACTAATTATTTACAAAAACACGGGGATGAGAGAGCCTGAACAGGCCATCTTGGCTAACTTTCTCTCTCCCTACACTGCTTCTGGAGAAGGCAATGGCATCCCACTCCAGTACTCTTGCCTGGAAAATCCCATAGATGGAGGAGCCCCATGGCTACAGTCCATGGGGTCGCACGGTCAAACACGACTGAGTGACTTCACTTTCACTTTTCACTTTCATGTACTGGAGAAGGAAATGGCAACCCACTCCAGTGTTCTTGCCTGGAGAATCCCAGGGACGGGGGAGCCTGGTGGGCTGGCGTCTATGGGGTCACACAGAGTCGGACACGACTGAAGCGACTTAGCAGCAGCAGCTACACTGCTTCTAGTGGCTATTGGCATCCTTTGACTTGTGGCCACATCTCTCTATTCTGCCTTCATATTGCCTTGTTCTCAGTGTATCTTCTCTTCTGTCTGTTTAATAATCTCCCTCTGCCTCTCTCTTATAAGAATATGTGATTGCATTTAGGGCCCACTAGATAATTCAGGATAAGTTCTTCCTCTCAGATCATTAATTACACCTTTTTATATTTAAACATTTATATTTAATACCTTTTGCTATATAAGGTAACATTCAAGGATCTGGGAGTGATGGAGGAAATATATCTTTGGGGGTGCCATTTTTGCCTACCATACCCACATTATATTTTACTGCTATTATATTATCTGAATAAATATTTATATTCTTAGTTTTCCTAGTTCTATAAATAGATTATAGTAGTTCTTTGGAACTCTCTTGAAACAGCAAAAAATCCTTACTTAGGACACCAGAATTTTTCATGTAAAATCTGGTAGTCCTACTTCTATTTCAATGCTTACATTTCATGCTTCACTCATAGAAATTCAATCTCTTATACACATTCTGAGCAAGATAATTTTTACACTTCTGAAATATTCTTTACAGACATTATGGTAACTATGCTGTTACATCCACCCATAGTTGGGTGGATGGCACCAAAATACTAGGCAAACACACAATCTGACAAGTCAGCTTTTATTACTGTCAAATTCAGCTCACATCTCAGAAAACTTCAATGAGCTGAGCCAATTAGTACTTTGCATACTGCTAAAATTAATTGTTCAAATTAGAAGTTTAACAAATAATGATAATGGTGATATCTATTCACTATATTAATAACTACAGTGGAATTCTTTAGAATATTTAAGGTGAGAAATTAGGGATAAAATGAACGGTGTTGGCTATCCACACAGATGTAAAAAGAGCTAATGCTATAATACCTGTATCTTTTGGTGTTCTCAGTGCACCTAGATTTGAATAGGCTCTTAAATACTGATTTAGGTTAGCTAAATTCACCAGAGGCTGATTCATGGAGCAACACATTCATTTATTAATGTTTAATACTTTCCATTGTTGAATCTTATAAGAATAAAGAGGCTATCCTTGTTATGTGATCTTATTTCAATTCACAGAATTGATTTTGTCCAACTTTCCTCTCCCACTGGGCATAATGTACTGTCCTTTTCATGATTTTTTTAAAAAATGCTTTTAGGGCACTAGGGTAGTACTAGTGCAATGAAAAACAGACATTGTACAATAATATAGGGATGGTCCACTAATTTATCCACAAGATATTTTGAAATGTTGGGATAAATTTTTTAAAAGTGCAAAGTACTGTTGTTGCTGTTGTTGTTGTTTACTCACCAAGTCACGTCTGATTCTTTTGCAACCCCACAGACTGTAGCTCACCAGGCTCCCCTGTCCATGGGATTTCACAGGCAAGAATACTAGAGTGTGCTGCTATTTCCTTCTCCACAAAGTACTATCATCCACTAGTAAAGTAACCCTAATATTTTAAGAAAGGAACAAATCTAGCAAAAAGACACATATGCTAAGTTGAGACTTATTCATTGATTGATTTATTCAACAAATGTTTATTATGTGCTAGACAACTTGCTAAGCGGTAGGTATGTAATGAGTAAAATTAAACAGTCCCTGCCTTCATGAAGTTTAGACTTCTAGTAAAGTATTAAACTCAACAGATCAATGTATATCTGTATTTTCTAGTCACATTTTGAGACTGCTTTTAGAATGGCACAGTGAAGAAAATGAAATCATAAAGAAGTGGACAGTGACAATCAATGCTGCCTATGAATAACCCAGATCTTGGTATATATGACATCAAAAGGCAAGATGAAGGAAGACACTTGAAGGCTGTCATGGAGAAGCAGAAAAAAACTATTTGCTATTCTAAAGACAGAAATACATAGATTATAACATGTTACATTTTGACTCAATATTTTAAAAATAAAATTGAAAAAATTATAATTGCCCAACAGAGATATACAAGTGTAAGAAATATATCTATCAAAAAGCTACAGGAAGAAATTATTGTATTATGGGAAGACTCTCTCACTGATTGCCAGAGTATCTTCCAGTTTTAGTCTACCAGGATATCATGAATCAGTTTTGGTTTTGTGGATAAAGCAACAAAGGAAAACTGTTACTTAAAAACATAATAATAACTCTGAAAAATCTCACATTTTCCAGATTAATTATCTACATTATAAACCAATTTAATCCATCAGAAAATAACTCTATTTCACTTTATGTAGTTTCATATTATGTACATTAACTCAGTGTTACTGCTTTTTAAAATAGTTTTAAGTTACTTTTCAGCTCAGCTTTCTGCATAACTTAATCTTCAACAGAGAATTTTTTTAACTCAATGGCAGAAGAATTTTCTTAATATATAATTTCACTAAAATACTGAAATCCAACTTAGTTTCTTAATCGCTTCACTTATTAACCTATTCTTCACCACTGATGATTTTTAATTATAAATCAAACTTTTCTTCCAAACAGAACATATAACCTTGTTTTGCATAGCTATACAATCCTCAAGTCCTAAGGTTATATTTCAATAAAACTATTTTCATCCTATGTCCATTTTGGCTCAATATTCTGTCAGATTTTTATTATAGTCAGTATATTTCTAATGGCCATTTATATCATTCTATATTTCAGCAAAGGTGATACATATATTACTGAATAGGGCTGACCAGAATGACTAAAATGATACTACAGAAGTAACAGTATGTAACTTCTGAGGCTAGTCATAAAAGGCACTGCAGGATTTCACTTTCAGTTCTTGGGTCACACGATGGGGGTGAGCCAGCCATCATGTTCTGAGAACACTCAGCCAGCCCTGTGGAGAGGGGGGAACTGTGGCTTCCAACCAACAACAGGGATAAACTAGTCAGTCTCTTGATCAAGATATCTGGGAAGTAAATACTCCAGCCCTAGTAAAGAGCTGTGAGAGACCAAAAAAAATGTTCATTGTTATTTTAAGCAGTTGAGTTTGGGGATGATTTATTTCACAGCAATAGATAAGTCCTTTCCCGGTGGCTCAGATGGCACAGAATCTGCCTGCAAATGCAAGAGACCTGGGATCTCTGGGTTGGGAAGATCCTCTGGAGGAGGGCATGGCAACCCATTCTAGTATTCTTACCTTGAGAATCCCTATGGACAGAGAAGTCTGGTGTGCTAGAGTTCATGGGGTCACAAAGAGTTAGACACAATTGAGCAACTAAGCATAGCACAGTAAAGGCTTAAGATGGCTGCTGCTGCTAAGTCACTTCAGTCGTGTCCGACTCTGTGCGACCCCATAGACGGCAGCCCACCAGGCTCCCCCGTCCCTGGGATTCTCCAGGCAAGAACACTGGAGTGGGCTGCCATTTCCTTCTCTAGTACATGAAAGTGAAAAGTGAAAGTGAAGTCACTCAGTCGTGTCTGACCCTCAGCAACCCCATGGACTGCAGCCTTCCAGGCTCCTCCGTCCATGGGATTTTCCAGGCAAGAGTACTGGAGTGGAGCGCCATTGACAATCTCATGCCAGAGCTAGAACCACCAAGCTAAGCCATTCTTGAATTCCTGTCTGGGAGAAACTGTGAGAGACAAAAAAATGTTTATTATTTTAAGTAATTAAGTTTGGGGATGATTTATTGCACAGTAATAGATAACTAATCTGCAGATCCCTCAACCCAGATCCCACATACATTTAAAGTATCAGTAATACAGAGAAGGATATATATTGCTCATTTTTAAAGACTTTTTATGATGTTTCTGTTTGGGTTGTTGATGTTAATTTTTATGTATCTTTTTTCTTTTAAATCTAAATAGTTTAAAGATTTCTTAATTGCATAAGAAAATATTTATGACACAATGCTAAATTTTAAAAATCAAATTACAAACTCTCTACACCATATGAATTATTCCAAACTGTTGATTTCTGTCAAAGCAATGGGATTACACATAATTTTCTTATATAAAATATGTTAATTATTGATGCATAACAATCTTCAAATTTAGTGCTTAAAACAAGACAACAATAATTCATTTCCTAACAACTCTGCGGTAAGGACTGGATCGAGTTGGGCAACTTATGTTTGCTCCATAAGGTATTCACTGAGCTCACTCATGCATGTCAGCTTGCAGTCTGACCTGAGATAAAGATCTAAGATGGCTTCATCAACATTTCAAGGTTATAGTCTGGGATGTCAGGAATGACTGAGGTCTGGCTGAATGTCTCTTTATAATCTTTCTATAACAGGACCTCTTTTTCCATAAGATCTGTCATCTTCTAATAAGTTAATTCAGGATTCTATGTATGGTGTCTCAGGATAAGATAATGCTGCAAGGCTTTTTAAAGCCTTAACCTAGAACATATACAATTTCATTTTCCATATTGCCACATTTCTAAAAAAACAACAACAACAAAACAAACTCATGCAAAAGACAAGTCCTTAGGGGAAATAGGAATTTATAAATCAATTAACTTTTATTTTAAAACTTTAAACACATGCAAGGCCCTAACTTAGGCTGCTGCTGCTGCTGCTGCTAAGTCACTTCAGTCATATCCAACCCTGTGTGACCCCATAGACGGCAGCCCATCAGGCTCCCCCGTCCCTGGGATTTTCCAGGCAAGAACACTGAAGTGGGTTGCCATTTCCTTCTCTAATGCGTGAAAGTGAAGTCGCTCAGTTGTTCCCTACTCTTCGTGATCCTACGGACTGCAGCCCACCAGACTCCTCCATCCGTTGGATTTTCCAGGCAAGAGTACTGGAGTGGGGTGCCATTGCCTTCTCCCTAACTTAGGTACCGTGCTTTGAATGCAAAGCAATAAGAGACAAACTCTTATTTAATGAACAGTAAGAAAACAATAGTAAGATCTGATAAACCCTAAAAGATTGCTACATAACAAATTTCTAAAATATTTTGTTAATATAAATATTATAAATATAACCAGCAAATTTCTATTCCTTTTCTTTCCAAAATAATAGGATTAACAGACCCATGACATATGGCTTTGGCAACAAAAACATGCCTACCCCACAGACTGCAGTGGGTACAATAACTGTACTAACTCCTGAAATAGTTGAGGAATTCATGAGTTGTGCTTTTTCTTTTTCTTTCCTAGGAGTGGGTCATACTTTTGCCAAGTAGCATCAGTCTTAAAGCATAAATGTGACTTCACTAGCAGAAAGTCAACATGGTAAACTTGAGCACACCAACCTCCAGTTTCTTTTAATTTATCCCACACCATTCTCCAACCTATTTCAAGATCAAGTCAGTCACAATAATATGATCAAGAAATCCTTTAAGAACTTTATATAAAAAATAAAGCATAAGAAGCTTATATTTTTAAAATTATGAAATGTTATGAATTTAAAAGCTTAGAATAAAGCAGTCACTAGAACTGTTGTAAAAATTGTGGCCACTATTTACTGAACTCCTTTATGTATCAGTTGTCATTCTAGGCACTATAGTTACATTATCAGTAAGATTTCTGTGAGTAAGATATAATTATAACCTACTTATATATGAGTAAATTGTTTAAATGACTTGCCCAAGATCATCCAGGTTGTAAGTGATAGTGTTGGGATTTTAGCCCAGGTTTGCCTGATGCCAAGAGAGTGCCCTTTCCACTTGTTTTATACAATACCTTCTTAAGTGGGATAAACAATTCTCTCAAATATTTACCCATTTCATACAAACTACTATTTCAGACATATGAATCAATCTGACATGCTAAATTATTTTACTAGTATCTTCCTGGTAGCTCAACTGGTAAAGAATCTGTCTGCAATGCAGGAGACCCTGGTTCAATTCCTGGGTTGGGAAGATCCACTAGAAAAAGGACAGGCTGCCCACTCCAGTATGCTTGGGCTTCCCTGGTGGCTCAGTTGGTAAAGAATCTGCCTGCAGTGTGGGAGACCTGGGTTCCATCCCTGGGTTGGGAAGATCCCCTGGATAAGGGTAAGACTACCTGCTCCAGTATTTTGGCCTAGAGAATCCCACAGACTATACAGTCCATGGGGTCACAAAGAGTTAGACACAACTGAGTGACTTTCACTTTCACTTGAGCATATATAGACTGTTTTCATCATTCTGAATTTTCTACATTTCAGACAGATTACCAAAAATACATTATCTAAATGTCTTCTATTTGTTACCTCTTGGTCATCATCAGTGTTGCCTGTTTTATAATAACAGCTCCTCAAAGACAGAAGGTTCAACTGCAATTTATTGACTGAATGCATAAATTCTATCTTCAGCCTATTAGTACATATTATCAACTTAGAGTACCCTAATAAATAATAGTGATGATAACAATTACTCTACTTAAAAGTATCAAAAGATCTAATGAAGTTTGGTGAGCTCCTAAAGGATCCATTTCATATCCAAAGATTTCTGAACACTTAACTTCAAGTGTGTTACAAATATTTTTGAGTTGCATATAACAGGGATTTATCTACTTAATTCTATCTTCATTCAGTATCTTTTTATTTAAACTATAGGTCTCATTTGATGTACAAGTACACTTAAAGTCCTTGGTCCATAATGTTTTTTTCTAATATGTAAACTATATCTTTTTCTTAAATTTCTTTACATTAATTATTTACATATTTTATTAACTGAATCTGAGAAATCGTGAGTGCATAAGATAAATCTGCTAGAAATTACACTTAAAACTACTAAAGCAGTGGTGAAGGAGTAACAACAAAGGCAAATTTTCAGGACATAGGATCTATTTGACCAAAATATTAGAGAAAATCTATTCCTAGTTGTCCAATTAATTAAATAAATTTAAAGACTAATACTTGATATGTCAAGGGCAGGAAGAAAAAGAAAGAAAACTATCCTAGAGGGACTGAGTCCACTTTTTTCTAACCCCTTTTATTTCTTGGAATCCATTTCATCCTTAATTTTGTTTGAGTTTATCTCAGTTTTCTTCATTCAGTGTGTTTCCAAGCCTTTTCTTGATAATAATTTTATTCCCCTGTCTGCCTTCTCTTGGCAACAGCTGACCAGGATGCAAGTCCAAAACATAGTAAATGGACAAATCACTACCAGATGAGTCTGCAAGCTTTACACAGAGTGTTTCCTCCAGACTCAGAACACTTTGAGGCCCAATAAAATTACTGGTGTGATTCAGACTTACAGTGAGATCCTTTTCTTCTTTTTCTTTTTTGGTAAAAATCCTCTGATTCTGCTAGACAATAAAGCACTAATGACTAATCCCATTACTCTTCAAAATCAGAAAATAGTAAGTTGTAATGGAACAGAAATATTATAATAATGACTAAAAAAATTATTAAATAAACAAATAATGACTAGAAAGAGAAATATTAAACAAAGGATACCAGCTTTTAAATTATTTTCCCAGTGTTTTGTTATTTTAAAATTATTATAAAAATTATGCACAGTAATTTTACGAAAACATTAGAAACCAAACTCTTCAAAGAAAAAAAAATTACATAATCTCACCACTATTTGACTAAATCCTTTTTCCAGTTTGTTAGTCTGATTTTTAAATATCTGTGACCACAGAGTATTGGTATATAATATTCTAATCAACAAATAATAAAATTTTACTTTTTAAAGCTTCATTACTGGGTTTATGGGTAAGTTTTTAAGAGTATATATACAATAATTTTTCTAAGCTCTACTGAATTTAAAAAATAAGTAAAAATAGAAGACTCAATCTATGACTGTATCTACAATAAAAACACACCTACCCATCTGAATCACAAAGAAAATAATTTTAGCAACTCTTTCAAATATTTATAATGTGCAATTTTTCATCTTTTAGGAGTCTTTAAGAATTTACTTTTCTCAATCCCCAACCATAAATATCAAATTTTAAAACTTTACTTCATCCTACACTCCATGTCACTGGTTCTGAAAAATAGCTGGAAAACCATCTCCTAAAGATACATGATGTAATTTAGGGGGAATATTTTTGACATGTTGAAGGGTAAAAATGTGTAAAAAGTCTGGCAACTTAAAACTGAACAGCTGTAAAATGCTTTGTAAAAGAATGTAAAAGCATTCATATATTAATTTCTGGGTGTTTAAAACAATGCATATTTGCTCTGTACTTTGCAGATTTTACTTATTCTCCAGCTAAATGATGCTTGCAAAGGTTTAGCCTTTGGCAGATCTCAAGAAACCAAATCCTTCTATATTTCCCTTCTCACCAAAGAATCCTCATTAAATTTTGGTGTAGTGGCCAGATCTCACAATCAGAAGACTTAGTTTTAATATTTTGCTCTTTATTAACTATGTGAATTTAAGAAAGTTACTAAGCAAAGCCTGGTTCCATACCTTGAAAAATGGAAATTTGAAAATGGCCATTTGATGATGGCCTATTTAAGAAGGAGTATTTTTAGGATCAAAATCAATGTGAGATGATACATAGGTAAAATGCTGTTTCAAACTATAGGGCACTCTGGAAGACTGCTCTCTCTGGCTTAGCAATATTTACCCTGCAACCTCTCTTCCTTTCAACCTCCCTTTGATAGGAATCAATCCAAAACATCATCTTTCTAATTCTTAGGAATCAATTCAACTATGAGATACTAAGAGACCCAGATCACTACCTGAAAAATGTAAGAGCATTTCTCAGAGCTTTCTCAGAACCTGTTCCTACCATGTTGTCTAATTTATTAGCAAATTTCCCTATTGGAATTAAGGTATTGGCACAGTAACAGTAAGGCCCTACTTAAAAGGTTTTGGAAAACTGACCACTTCCACATTTTTCCTAAAACTGCAACTTGGACAAGACAGATGTAAATTAGAAGTGAATAAAACTTTTCCCTACAGCAGGAGGAACTCAGGCAGGGAAGTTATTGATATTAAAACAAATAGAATAGGTATGTAATATGAAACAGTAAAGTTAATGCTTTTATCAGTAAAAGAAAAGTCTAGAATTTCCATGCTACCCCCATTCTACCCCTATCTCCCCCGTCCCTCACACTAAGTACTGTTCAGTTGCAAGACTAGTCTAGAAGTTGTTATTAGTTTCTAGGTAAAAGTCTAAAGGAGTCTCAGGGTTCATTAAGGTTACCATTTTTTTAATGTTGTACTAACAATGAATAAGGAAGGCAAGGACTATGCTGAAGACTGTGCAACCCTTTAGGCACAATCTACTGTATCCATCAGAAATTGGGTACACTGTAGGAAATGAGCAATTTTTCCCTAAAGTGACAAATTTTTTTGAAACTTTGTCCAACGTACTAGAATCAAGACAATTTAACTATATTGCTTTATGGAAGCAATGTAAGGAGAAAAACAATGCAAGCTTTTAAAATTAGGTAGGAAATTGACTGAAGCATCATTCTTTTCTGTAATTATTATTACCAGTTTTAAACTGCAAATTTTCAAGGAATGCTCTGTCCTCAGAAAAACAAAACGAACAAAAAATTACTATTGCATGACTGAGATGCCCTGCCTTGGACCTTCCCAATTTGCAAAGTTCTCTTCCCAGCTTCTCCCTGTATTCTTCCCTGACCTGAAGCCACTGCACAAGTTAAGGGTCAGAAGGGTGATACTGAATGAATTCCAGGCAAATTCTACAGCTAGCCTCACTTTTTCTCTAGCACAGAGTACTACTGTAAATGGCTATAATAAATAAAGCAACATCGTCCACAGATTCTGAGTGATTAAGGCTGATGACCCTCCAAAATGAAAGCAGTGAGCTGAAGATGGAAGTAAAAGAAACTTCAAAGGGTCACGTCTAGACGACACCTTCCTGTCTCAGGGAATTGCTTGCAACTTTCACTTAGATGCAGATGAGAGAGAAGGAGAGCCTGTCAAATCTCGTTGACCAAAGGTAATGCTACAGGGTAATTTCTTCTGATAATGTCACCCAAAAAGGAAATCCTACAGACTAAACCGATTAAGACCTCAAGGGAAATATCATGTGAACAAAATTGTTTTTTGTTTTTCGCTTTTGGTAAGTTATGGATGGGACTTTTACATTGATTCAGGTCTTTCTTTTTTTTTTTTTTTGCAGAAAGAAAGAAAATGGAACTAAATTTGAGAAAAAAAAATGCTGTGATTGCTGTGACATGTAATAACAGGTATTTCTTTTATGAGTTCCCCCACTAGATATTTGTGAGCTCTCAAAAATCTTGGTTCCCTCCTATCAGAAACCATGTTTCTTTTCAAGATCTGTTATTCCTTTAAAAAGAAATAAAGCTGACTTAGGTAACATGGATAGTTTAAATCTTTTTTATGCTTCTGAAATGAGATAGGAAGGCTTGCGGTTAGCTCAAGTGAATTTATGTGAATATATATTTTAAATGAATACATGTTTATAGCATACATTTATTCATCCATGAACAGAGTGACTAAGAAAGAAATAAGTAGGGACACAGTACTTTCAAATTAAGATATTTTATGTGAGTAGATGCTTCTTGCTTATTATAGTACTATATATTTTTATTTGAAATGAATTTTTAAAATGAAGAAAAATTATTTTATGTACTCCTTTTGCCCAAATTTCCCTTTTAAATCTTTTCAAAAAGACAAGTATTTTAGTTCTTAAATATGACCACTGACACATTCTGAAAATCATGTGTTATTAATGTGCTTGACATTCCAAGATTATACTTCTGATAATTCTATCACCATAGAAATGTGAACAAGCTGTGAAACGTTGATCTTGTCAGCCATCCCTGGCACAATAGATGGGTAGAAGAATTATTTTTTATTAAAAACATCTAAAATTTTCAGACTCTCTAACCAGCCGCAACCTATGGAAGCTATTAGGTAGGTCTATCTTCCTACCTATTTACCAGGAAGGGTCCAACATTATCCTGTATTGTTTGAAATAGAGTTTGCTATACTTTTAACACCACAGTAGACATCATTAATATCTCCATGTGTTATGGAGTTAAGACACTGAAACACCCACCTTCTACACTTTCCCCCATGAGACTGCACTTTTATGCAAAATAAGACTCATCTCTGATAGTCATGACTATTTTAAAAAGTTATCTGTGATATGATGGAATTTTGATTTAGTGAGAAGGATGAAACCATACTGACAGGCACATTACTAGCCTTCTTTCTGCTGCTGCTGTTGTATTTTATTTTTTAATTTATTTTTAATCGAAGGATAATTGCTTTATAGTATTATGTTGGTTTCTGCCAAACATCAACATATAGTATGACAGGATCATACTATATCATAAAATCTTCCCATTTGAAAACTTCTTCAGAAAAACAACTTTAGTAACTATACAATATTCCATTATAGAAATAAATACCATATCTTAATTATTCATATATTCTGAATATCTTGCTTGATTCAAATAGCAATTATTAATAAACAGCAAAGAAAAAAAGCTATATTGCTTTTGTACAAATCTGAGTCAATATTTAGGATTATTTCCTCAGAATAGATTTCTAGATATGACATAGACATAGCTGAGGCAAAGGATATGAGCTTTTTTTAAGGTCCCTCCTCCCTAACTTAAAAGTAAGATATTTCTCATTGGTTAGTTGTAGTAAATAAAAAGCAGTAGGGAAAAAACACCCATAATTTTCTCCTTCTGCAATGATATTGTGTCAAATTTCCTTCCAGTCTTTTTTCTTTCATTATAACATAAATCATTTTGTATATTTACTTTTGCATCCAATTTCTCTCATCTAACATTTCAGAAGTTTTTTATAAGACAATAAACTCATTATTTATTGTTAATGACATTTCATTAATAAAATAAATTTTCAATGAATGTGACAAAGTATTGATACTTGTTCAGTAAAGAGCTCATTGTGGTGAGCTTCATTTACTTGAATGAAGCATAATTTACTTAACCATGTCCCTGAGAATTTAGTTTGTTTACAATTTTTCCTTTATATACAAAAGGCTGAGCTAAATATCCTAGAGTATAAGCCTTAGTGAAAATTTTTATATTATATCCTTTATACAGACTACAAAAAGGGAAAATACTTCATTATAAACATTTTATAAAGCTTGTTTGCTACATGCTGTTAAAAGTAGAATCAAGTTTTACTTCTAGCAAGAGTACTATGACCTTCATATTTACTGGCATGACATATCTTTAGGATTTGCTAATCCCAGAGCCTTTGATTGTGTGGATCACAATAAACTGTGGAAAATTCTGAAAGAGATGGGAATACCAGACCACCTGACCTGCCTCTTGAGAAACCTATATGCAGGTCAGGAAGCAACAGTTAGAACTGGACATGGAACAACAGACTGGTTCCAAATAGGAAAGGAGTACATCAAGGCTGTATATTGTCACCCTGCTTATTTAACTTAAATGCAGAGTACATCATGAGAAACGCTGGGTTGGAAGAAGCACAAGCTGGAATCAAGATTGCTGGGAGAAATATCAATAACCTCAGATATGCAGATGACACCACCCTTATAGCAGAAAGTGAAGAGGCACTAAAAAGCCTCTTGATGAAAGTGAAAGTGGAGAGTGAAAAAGTTGGCTTAAAGCTCAACATTCAGAAAACGAAGATCATGCTATCTGGTCCCATCACGTCATGGGAAATAGATGGGGAAACAGTGGAAACAGTGTCAGACTTTATTTTGGGGGACTCCAAAATTACTGTAGACAGTGATTGCAGCCATGAAATTAAAAGATGCTTACCCCTTGGAAGAAAATTTATGACCAACCTAGATAGCATATTCAAAAGCAGAGACATTACTTTGCCAACAAAGGTCCGTCTAGTCAAGGCTATGGTTTTTCCAGTGGTCATGTATGGATGTGAGAGTTGGACTGTGAAGAAAGCTGAGCACCGAAGAATTGATGCTTTTGAACTGTGGTGTTGGAGAAGACTCTTGAGAGTCCCTTGGACTGCAAGGAGATCCAGCCAGTCCATTCTGAAGGAGATCAACCCTGGGATTTCTTTGGAGGGAATGATGCTAAAGCTGAAACTCTAGTACTTTGGCCACCTCATGAGAAGAGTTGACTCATTAGAAAAGACTCTGATGCTGGGAGGGATTGGGGGCAGCAGGAGAAGGGGACGACAGAGGATGAGATGGCTGGATGGCATCACCTACTCGAAGGACGTGAGTCTAAGTGAACTCCAGGAGTTGGTGATGGACAGGAAGGCCTGGCATGCTGCGATTCATGGGGTGGCAAAGAGTCGGACATGACTGAGTGACTGAACTGACCTGAACTGACCTGACCTGAATCTTATTTGAGCAATAAATAATCTCATTACTCTGTTATTCATAATTTTCAGATAAGTTTGAGGTTGAGGTTTTTTTTTCATATGTTTCTTAACCATTTGTATTTCCTCTATTATGAAACAGTCATGTTTCTTGTTCATTTAAGTTGTATGAGCTTTTTCAATACAGTTCAGTTCAGTCGCTCAGTCATGTCCGATTCTTTGGGACCCCATGAACTGCAGCATGCCAGGCCTCCCTGTCCATCACCAACTCCCGGAGTTCACCCAGACCCATGTCCATTGAGTCAGTGATGCCATCCAACCATCTTATCCCCTGTCATCCCCTTCTCTTCCTGCCCTCAATCTTTCCCAGCATCAAGGTTTTTTCAAATAAGTCAGCTCTTCGCATCAGGTGGCCAAAGTATTAGAGTTTCAGCTTCAAAATCAATCCTACCAATGAACACCCAGGACTGATCTCCTTTAGGATGGACTGGTTGGATCTCCTTGCAGTCCAAGGGACTCTCAAGAGTCTTCTCCAACACCACAATGAGCTCTTTACTGAACAAATTATCAATACTTTGCACATTCATTGCCAATTTATTTCAACCTGTTAGAAAATTTATTGTTTAAAGAATACCGGAGTCATTTTATTTAACATATCATAGTCATAAAAAATTCACTGAACTATTTTAAATATTACTAAAATAATATTATATAAATTATTCATGAGTGTTCTTCCTTAAGAAATACTAACTTCCACTCACATGATTACCAACTGTAAATTACAGAGTTCAAATTAAAAAGATTTTTCTGAAAGCAGATCAAGTGTATTACCTATCTTTTGTTGCTTTAAAGACTAACTATAAAATATAAAATAATAATGGTAATATACCTGGGGTTTCCATTTAAGAAAACCTGTGAAGGTACAGAGATACTGCTAGACTGGACACTAATATGAGAATTTCTTTTATGGCCTATTAAGAATAAAAGTATTTACAGAAGATAAGAAACAATGTATAGTATCAACTACAGGTCTCTATAGCATCCTTAATTATAGAAGAGCAAAAATAAGCAAACAAGTTTTCAAACAATTATTTTTCTTTTAATGGATAAAAATCTAAACAAATTTGGCAAAACTCTTCCATCCATTACATTAACAGTAGGAAGTAAATTTCACAAAAATACTCAAGATTATAAAAGAAAGTTATTTTAATCAAAGATATGGATACTAGGTCAATATAAGCACTTACCATGATTAAACAAAAGTGTCAAATAATGGATTGTCTTTCTGGTTCCACAAAGTCTTTTTGAATAATTTCATTTAATTATATTATATATTTTGAAAATTATTTTGTAAATTATAAAAAGCTAACCAAATTGAATTGTTATTTATGGCCTCTCATTTTGATGTATTGGAGAGTTCAGCAAATTTTGAATAAAAATATATTTAAAATTTTATTTGGGAAAAGATTTGATCATTCAAAATGTATTTCTTTCAATTTATTGGTAACCAAGCTGGCTAATGAAAAACAATTTCCACATAAGAAGCACCCTGCCTGTGTGCTAAGTCATTTCAGTCGTGTCTGACTCTGTACAAACCTATGGACTATAACCTGCCAGTCTCCTCTGTCCATGGGATTCTCCAGGCAAGAATTCTGGAGTGGGCTGCCATTCTCTCCTCCAGAGGATCTTCCAGACTCAGGAGAAGATCTTCCCAACTCACATTTTTAGATCTCCTGCCTTGGCCGGCAGGTTCTTTACCACTAGCGCCACCTGGGAAGCGCTAAGAAACACCTCTACCCATAAATATAAAAGTTTAACTGAGCACACATATTAGAATGCATTACGTAAAATCTTGCCAAAACAATCCAGATTATTTCCAGTAATAAAGCAATTACAAATAATTTAGATCATTCTTTCTGGTTGAAAAAATATGCTACAAATTAAAACTAACTTAAATATTCTCTCTTAGTAATAAATTAGTAAAAGTTCAGCATTCATTTAATGTAACTTCAGCATATGGTGCTCCCTAATTTCTTTCATAAAAGACTGGAAAACTTCCATTGTTCCACACAAATATGTTCACATATTAAATTTTACTGGCTGAAATCAGTCATTTTTCTCATTTATAGTGAAATCAACAATATACATTTTAAAAATCTACACTATTTCCATGAGATCTAACGAAGTGAAAAATAATCTTTTAGCATTTTAAAATGTAACCCAGTCTGCCTATGAGATATTTTTTTTTTATTTATATGGTTAGTATTTTAACTTTATAGTGAGTATATATATCATATTTACAGTTAGAAAACAATAAAATAATTTTAATTAGTCTCAAAATATTTTTTCTGATTTATCTTCATTTAAAAAAGTCTGCTTAACATAGCACTACATGCTTGTATCTATTGTGCAAAATGACTAACAGTCCTAAAAATGAAGTCATATTTACATATCTATTATAATTAATTAAATCAAATAGTTCATAAACAACTATTCTGGCTCAAAATTACAATTTTATTACTATAATCAACCTTGAATGAGGGCTCACTTCCAAAATTCATATCAAAAATGGAATGAAAATGTACTTGGAGCTAAGAGTCTATTAAAATCCACCTTATTTACACTGACTCCAAAGTAAGTCAAATACAAAACAAATCTACTCTGATTCACATACATTGAAGAACTTTGTGTACAAAGGACATCATGAAAATGCTGGAAACATGCCTTAGACAAAACAGATGGAATGCAGCTAAGAAAATAAAAGTAAAGGTCCAACTCCAAATGCACTGTTACTTTGTCTAAACATAACTCATTATTTCAAAATATAAAATATAAAAATATATCCAGTGCTGGCATACCTTATGAAATGCAAAAGAAAACAAAATTGCAATGTCTGTGTAGCTTGATTGAAAACATCAATTAATTCAAACTGCCTATGTCAAGTTTCTCTCTTTTTTTTTTTTTGCTTTAATATTGACTTTGAACATTTTGGAACAGATTCATTTCTTTTTTTTTCAATTTCACTTTGGTAACTATTTCAATGGTCTATACAGAAATCTATTCAAAGAAACATATCATAATTCTTTAAAGTACTTGTTTTAATATTATTTTTCCCAGAAAATATTTTACTTTGCTAGATCAGTAGTTAATCTTTGTGGCCTTAATATGTTTATCTTCCCTTCACCATAATAGTACCTTAAGATGGAAAATCAAGATATTAGTAAACCAACAAAAAATACTGAAACTCCTTGCTATTCAACCTTGAGTGAAGGCTCACTTACCAAATATGGAGTGAAAATGTACTTGGAACTAACAGTCTATTAAAATCTACCTTATTTACACTGTAATTCTGATGATTTACTTTTATACATTCATAGATAATAAATTCAAAATATTACTGATCAATCTTCTAAAAGTACTATAATAACATTTTCTACAATGCAATTAGTGTGAATATTTTTCCAAGTGGAAAAAGAATCAACTCATCATTTGTGTAATTTAAATGAAATTTTGGTCATTCCTGCTATTATTTTAGTCATTCATAGATAACTACTTATCATTTCTCTTTAATAATTTAAGACAAGATGTTTTACTAACATTAGCATTTTAAATATTTTCCTGTTCTCCAAGGAGAAGAGTAAGAAAGAAATGCTCTAAAATTTGAGATGTTTTACTTATAATTTAAACTTGCTGAGACTTTGGCTTTGGTGTTCTCTTGAGAAACAAAAACAAAAAACAAATCAGTCATGTTGAGCAACAGATACAATAGCTAGGCAGCCAAAAGAGGTCAAATTTCAGTGTGACATTATGTTTAGTTTATTCTCCCTTCCCCCAGATGCTTAGCTATACTTTCTAGAGACAAAACGCTGATTAAACTATCATATCCTCTGTAGACCTAACAGTAGTACTGGTTGGAAGACAAATAATGGTACTTTATCCATCAAATTTCATGGAACTTAAAAGATATGAAATAGCTATTGTGAATTTAAGTGAGTCAAATATAGTATTTACTTGCAAAGTGCCCAATTTGTAATAAAGCACTTTCCTATACTTAAAGTTTTACTGGATGCTAAATTGCTTCAGCCGTGTCTGACTCTGTGACCCACCAGGCTTCTCTATCCATGGGATTCTCCAGGCAAGAATACTAGAGTGGGTTGCCATGCCCTCCTCCCAGGGATCTTCCTGACCCAGGGATCAAACCCACATATCTGATGTCTCTTGTATTGGCAGGTAGGTTCTTTACCACTAGGGTCACCTGGGAATTTTTACTAGAAGAAAAAGAAAAGCTATTAAAACCCTAACCTAAAAGGGTCAGCAGTGAACACGCTTAAAACTGCACGTTCTGTATTCTAATAGCTTACTTTAAAAACCACCAATATTCTGGAAAGTTTTTATAAATACTAATACATATGCCTTTGGTCAATTACCTATTACCACCACAACTGCTGACCATTAGACAGCCTAAGAGTTAGCCAACTGGTAGACCTTATATGAGCAAATTGTAAAAAGAACCCAAACCAAAATACAAAGTACCCCACAATTCCAGAAGAGGCCTCCACCCTAAATGTGTGCTCTGGAACTCAGTCCCCATGTTAGAGAACTGCATGCTTTCCCACTTAATCTCACCATTAAAGACTGCAAGACCAGAATCTAAGTGAAAGAGAGGCAAATACTGAAGACAGAGACATTTATTATCAAGTTTTTGAAACACCCCCCCTCCCGCAATTTGTGGTTCAGATGGTAGAGCGCGTGTCTGCAATGTGGGAGACCCAGGTTCGATCCCTGGGTTGGGAAGATCCCCTGAAAAAGAAATGGCAGTTCACTCCAGTAGTCTTATCTGGAAAACCCCATGGACAGAGGAGCCTAGTAGGCTACAGTCCATGGGGTCACTAAGAGTTGGACACGACTGAACAACTTCACTTTCACTTTCCCCACAATTAAAACAGTGAGAAGGATCTAGATGAATGGAACACATTCATCTAGAAATTTTCAACCAGCAGAGTTTAAGCCTGACCCATTCTGAATATCTGGCTGACAAATATCAGTAATATAATATTTACCCCCCTGCATGTCATCATTTTCAAAAGCTTCAAAGTTGTAGTTTTTAATTTCCTCTTGGTTCTATTTAAGGCAGATGTACATTTTAAGAGATGTTTACAAAAACAAGAGACTACTATGCTTCACTTTGAAATACAAATATACATAATTTTTCTCTTTACAACATCAAAATTTAAATAACCTCAAATTTTATTTTATTTTATTATTTATTAGGAAACAAGGAAAAGTAACCTATGAGGAATATCTGCCCCATATAAATCCACAAATTGGAAAGCAAAAACCAAATGAACAGTAACTCAATGTAAAGAAAAAAGGCAATACCCCAAATCAAATTCTCAAAAGCATTCAGGAAAGAAAAAACAAAACAAAACAAAAACCCTAAATCCTTTATCAGATACTCTGAATTAATGACTAAGTTACATATCCAACAGCTCAAAAATATTTTGTAAAGTAAAAATGGTGGAATTGGTGATTTGATGGTTACTCAGAAGTACAACGGAGAAGGCAATGGTTCCCCACTCCAGTACTCTTGCCCAGAAAATCCCAGGGACAGAGGAGCCTGGTAGGCTGCAGTCCATGGGGTCACAAAGAGTCGGACACAACTGAGCAACTTCACTTTCACTTTTCACTTTCATGTGTTGGAGAAGGAAATGGCAACGCACTCCAGTGTTCTTGCCTGGAGAATCCCAGGGATGGGGGAGCCTGGTGAGCTGCCATCTATGGGGTCACACAGAGTTGGACACGACTGAAGTGACTTAGCAGGAGTACAAAACACTTCCCTAAAAATGGAAGCTTCAGCTGTACCATGATAAACAAGCTAGTTTGATTTTCTCTAAACTGTCAGATTAGCTAGTAGCTATAAATAATTGACAGATGTGGAAAACCTCTTTGCAATACAGTTTTGTAAGTAGCATGTTTGTGCTGAAAGTGAGATAGATAGTAAATACTTAAGATTAGGCATTCTGGGACTTAAAACTAACTCTGAAGCCAGCAACCTCCAAACAGTGTTTATTTGCTTTTGAGATTTAAAAAGAAAATCCTTCCTGCCACAAAGATCATCTTTTTTTTTTTTTTTTTAATATTGTTGTTTGTTGGTTGTTTTCATTAAAACTAGAGCCATCAGCTTCATAGGGTCATGGCCTGTAGGAGGGAAGCAATGTTTCTATGTTTGTAACTTTCTAGTTCAAGCACTGTCTGTTTCATCTGCCATTCCACAATGACTTCCCATAGTGTCTTACTAGGAAGTCTTTCTGGATCTCGCCTTATAAACAAACACTTTAAAAGCCCCAAGAAGTTCTAAACCACTAGGCTGCACACTATCTACCCAAATCAAGTCACCTGAGTTTAGATACGAATTACAATAGAAACCATTTTCAGATTTCCTCATAACATTCCTAAGTGTTAATAAGCCTTTATCATTTTTTGTTTGCATTTAGAATATGCTCCCACAATTTATGCTTTGGGAGATTGTGTTCACCTATGGCTGATTCGTGTCAATGTATGGCAAAACAAATACAGTATTGTAATTTAAAAAAATTAATTAATTAATTAAAAAAAAAAAGAAACTCATAAGATTACCTAAGAGTTGTTTATTGCTATACACTTTAATAGACATCTCTGATACACTATCTCATCTGATCATCACAATGACCCTCTAAGATAGTCCAAGAAGTCATTAGTATCTTAATTTTCTAAATAAAAAATGAAGCATAGAAAGGTCCACAAGGCTAATAAGTAGCACAGCTGTGTCTTCAACTCTAACTTCAGATTTTTTTAAAGACCTAGTGCAGGTATCTCAAACTAGCAATCTTTGTAAGTGTCTTCACACTTGAAGCTTTATAAAATGAAAATTAATCTGAATATGTATAAGCAAGGCATGACAAAGGCCTAAATTTTGAGTTATTAATAGTCTGTCATATGGAATGAAAACTATAGACAACTTAAACCATTACAGATTTGTGTTAAAAATTAGTAACTATGTTTCAGAGAGCCTAAGGCTTCGATTAGACTATAATTTTAAAAATAGATCTTAAATATATAACAAAAAAGGTAGATGAGATGCTTTATTTCTAATATGTAAGCTATATTCTATATTAGAGCTAGTTTAAAGCCACTTCAAATCTTTTATTCAGCACTATGTATATACCACTATGTAAATACACATGCTTTTATTATACCAAAATCAGGGAAAAAGCCACAAAATAGAATTTATCGATATGGAACATATTCAGTTTTCTATGCATAACCACAGGACTGGAAAAGGTCAGTTTTCATTCCAAGTCCAAAGAAAGGCAATACCAAAGAATGTTCAAACTACTGCACAATTGCACTCACCTCAGTTCAGTTCAGTTCAGTCACTCAGTCATGTCCAACTCTTTGTGACTCCATGAAGTGCAGCCAGCCCTCCCTGACCATCACCAACTCCCGGAGTTCACCCAAGCCCATGTCCATTGAATCAGTGATGCCATACAACCATCTCATCCTCTGTCGTCCCCTTCTCCTACTCCCCTCAATCTTTCCCAGCATCAGGGTCTTTTCAAATGAGCCAGCTCTTCGCATCAGGTGGCCAAAGTGTTGGAGCTTCAGCTTCAACATCAGTCCTTCCAATGAATACCCAGGACTGATCTCCTTTACGATGGACTGGTTGTATCTCCTTGCAGTCCAAGGGACTCTCAAGAGTTTTGTCCAACACCACAGTTCAAAAGCATCAATTCTTCGGCACTCAGCTTTCTTTATAGTCCAACTCTTACATCCATACATGACCACTGATAAAACCATAGTGTTGACTAGATGGATCTTGGTTGACCAAGTAATGTCTCTGCTTTTTAATATGCTAAGTTGGTTATAACTTAGACATAACTGTACAACTGCACTCATCTCACATGCTAGTAAAGTAATGCTCAAAATTCTCCAAGGCAGGCTTAGGCAATACATGAACCGTGAAGTTCCAGATGTTCAAGCCGGTTTTAGAAAAGGCAGAGGAACCAGAGATCAAATTGCCAACATCCGCTGGATCATGGAAAAAGCAAGAGAGTTCCAGAAAAACATTTATTTCTGCTTTATGGACTATGACAAAGCCTTTGACTGTGTGCATCACAATAAACTGTGGAAAATTCTAAAAGAGATGGGAATATCAGACAACCTGACATGTCTCTTGAGAAACCTGTATGCAGGTCAGGAAGCAAACAGTTAGAACTGGACATGGAAAAATAGACTGGTTCCAAATAGGAAAAGGAGTATGTCAAGGTTGTATGTCACCCTGGTTATTTAACTTATATGCAGAGTATATCATGAGAAATGCTGGGCTGGATGGAGCACAAGGTGGAATCAAAATTGCTGGGAGAAATATTAGTAACCTCAGAAATGCAGATGACACCACCCTTATGGCAGAAAGTGAAGAGCTAGAGCCTCTTGATGAAAGTGAAAAAGTTGGCTTAAAACTCCACATTCAGAAAACTAAGACACCACCCTTATGGCAGAAAGTGAAGAAGAACTAAAAGAGTCTCTTGATGAAAGTGAAAGAGGAGAGTGAGAAAGTTGGCTTAAAACTCAACATTCAGAAAACTAAGATCATGGCATCCGGTCCCATCACTTCATGGCAAATAGATAGGGAAACAGTGGAAACGATGGCTGACTTTATTTTGGGGGGCTCCAAAATCACTGCAGATAGTGACTGAAGCCATGAAATTAAAAGATGCTTACTCCTTGGACGAAAGTTATGACCAACCTAGACAGCATATTAAGAAGTAGAAACATTGCTTTGCCAACAAAGGTCCGTCTAGTCAAGGTTATGGTTTTTCCTGTGGTCATGTATGGATCTAAGAGTTGGACTGTGAAGAAGGCTGAGCACTGAAGAACTGATGCTTTTGAACTGTGGTGTTGGAGAAGACTTTTGAGAGTTCCTTGGACTGCAAGGAGATCCAACAAGTCCATCCTAAAGGAGAAAAGTCCTGAGTGTTCATTGGAAGGACTGACGTTGAAGCTGAAACTCCAATACTTTGGCCACCTGATGTGAAGAACTAACTCATTGGAAAAGACCCTATGCTGGGAAAGATTGAAGGCGGGAGGAGAAGGGGACGACAGAGGATGAGATGGTTGGAGGGTATCACCAACTCAGTGGACATGAGTTTGGGTAAACTCTGGGAGTTGGTGATGGACAGGTAGGTCTGGTGTGCTGCAATCCATGGGGTTGCCAATTGTTGGACATGACTGAGTGACTGAACTGAACTGAATGCATTACTTAACACTCACTACACCTATAGATTTAGAAAAAATTCATTATACTTTAAAAACTATTTGATTTTTTTAAAGGCAGTCTGGCTCATCCAGAACATGAAAACTAATAAGATTTCACATGTTTTGATGTTTTTAGCAAAAACTCTAATTCAGTCGAAGATTGTCTGATGGTGAACAGTTCAAAGTATATAACAAAGAACAACTAGCACGATGATTAGCTCTTTTCCTGAGCTAACACTGAGTTTTTAAAACTCAGTATGTATAGGAAAAAAGCTAATCATTGTGCTAGTTGTTCTTTATTATATACCTTGACTGTTCAAAATATATCATTTAGGATGCTCTTGGTCAAACTAAAAACATCTAACTCAAGGTAGTTTGAAGCAGAGGTATAGGTTAACACAGAGGTTCTGTTTCTCACTTATTTTCCCAGCTTTGCCTTCCTCTCTCCTCCATATATTGGAGAAGGAAATGGCACCCTACTCCAGTTTTCTTGCCTGGAGAATCCCAGGGACATGGGAGCCTGGTGGGCTGTCATCTCTGGGGTTGCACAGAGTCAGACACGACTGAAGCGACTTAGCAGTAGCAGCTCCTCCATATGATTGGAGAAGGAAATAGCAACCCACTCCAGTGTTCCTGCCTGGAGAATCCCACAGATAGGGGAGCCTGGTGGGCTGCCATCTATGGGGTCACACAGAGTCGGACACAACTGAAGTGACTTAGCAGCAGTAGCTCCTCCATATGTCAGTTTCATCTTTGGGCATTTCTTTCATGGCCCCCGAAATATATACATTTGCTACAGGCTTCTGAGATAATATCTATGGAAAATAGGGACTTTCCCCAAATTCTGAGGATCAAGCAAAATGCCCCAAAATCATTTTGATCAGACTACCTTGCTTCATTTTTTCTTTCAGTAAATATTCACTGATCACCTACTGTATGTCAGGTACTATTCTCAGTGGATAAAGAATCCACCTGAAATGCAGGAGGCCTGGATTTGATCCCTAGGTCAGAAAGATCCCCTGGAAAAGGAAATGGCAACCCACTCCAATATTCTTGCCTGGAGAATCCCATGGACAGAGAAGCCTGGCTATGGTCCATAGAGTCACAAGGAGTCAGACATGACTGAAGAGACTTAGCACTGGGAATACAGCTATGAGCAAAACAGATTACATATCTTCATGGAGTTTAATTTCCTGTAGCCATCCCTGAATTAATCACAGTCAAGCTGCACACTGGAAACAAATATAGTATTTTTGATTAATTATAATTCAGTTTTTAAAAATCACAGTGATAATAGGTTTACCTCCATTAGTTTGTCATTCCTAGAATCAATCCTGATTAAACTATATGCTACTACAGTCGTATAAAGAGTAGGACAGATGTTTGTAAGGCAATTTTAATGTTTATCCCTCTCACTTTTTAATATTTGGTAACAGATATTGATAATCAATTAGATCAATCCATGCATAATACTATAGCATTTAAAATACATAGATGGAATTATTTTACATGGCAATAACCTATACCTTGGGGAGAATGGGAGTAATCCTCTGCAGCTGTCAAATGGGTTACAGATCTCAGCCAGTCAGGTCAATGAGACTTCTGTTTTACTCAGCTGCTACTGAGTTGTTAATCACCTCAAGAAACATTAGCCATGCCAATGTTTTTATCACCATAATTAATGTCAGGAAATACACTGGACAGTTTTTTTTTTAACTTATATTTTGGAAAGTAAAACATCATCACACTCCAAACCAAGTCTACAGTGTCCTAGTTTTCTTCAGTCTCTTCCATGGCCACAGTCTTCATCCTTGACTTTATTCTGCTGCCCTACAAATATCAACTAAGGAGCCCTGAATTGAGGATGGCCATTTCACTCCAAATTCATTATAACCACCAGGAAACAATCCAAAAAGTACATGTCACACTCATGACGGGAGAGAAGCGGCCTAGAAATAAACGAGAGAAGTCAAATGTTGAGCTAATTAACAAATGATCTATCAGATCACCATACCAGTTCTTAGCTCTGCCTTATCTGCATCATTACCAAGATTTATTTAACATCAAAGTCTAAGGCTAATTCACCAAAAACAGAATGCAGAGCTATAGCACTAGGAGAATCACATTCAGCTGTGCTTACAGTGGACACCAATTATACCGCCAAGCAACTGCCCGATTTGATGAATATGCAGCTCAAAGAAAAATCACCTCCCACTTGAATGGAAACGCTCAATGAGAAGGCAGCATTTAAACTAGGTTTTAAAGGTTGAGTGAAAAGAAACAGAAGAATGAGGAAGGCTGTTTGGGGATTTCTCATTCTGTTACACTGGGATCCATACTCTGGGTTGGAGTCGGTGTTAACTTCTAAGATAATTTTATCTAGCTTCGCAGAAGGAACTGATGCAGGTTAGAAATCAGAGTTCAGTCTCAACTTGATTTCAGTAAATAACTATAACATTATGATACTCTTAAACAAGATTATAACCTGAAGAAAAATTTCCTTTTGGAGAACTATCATAACAGATTTCAAAGCTCGTTTGAGAAAAATTCTTAAAAATGTGTAAACAGTGACTTTTCAATGATGACTTATTCTGAAGACCCTGATTTCCCCCACCCCAAACTATAGACGCTAGGGCTTAGAAAGTTAAGTGATTTCAACAAGACACAACAGTAGTCATGTATGGACGTGAGAACTGGACCATAAAGAAGGCTGAGCATTGAAGAATTGATACTTTTGAACTGTGGTGATGGAGAAGACTCTTGAGAGTCCCTTGGACTGCAAGGAGATCCAACCAGTCAATCCTAAAGGAAATCAACCCTGAATATTCATTGGAAGGACTGATACTGAAGCTGAAGTCCCAATACCTTGATCAACTGATGTGAAGAGCTGACTCATTGGAAAAGACTCTGATGCTGGGAAAGATTGATGGCAGGAAGAGAAGGGGACGATAGAGGACGAGGTGGTTGGATGGCATTAACAACTCAATGGACGTGAGTTTGAGCAAGCTCCAGGAGATGGTGAAGGACTGGGAAGCCTGGCATGCTGCAGTCCATGAGGTCACAAAGAGTTGGACTCGACTGAGCAACAGAAGAACAACAAACAACAACCACACAACTAACTAAAAAAGAATAGGAGCTAAAACTGAGATACAGGTCAGCAGACTCCAACTGTAAAAGCTTTCACATCAGCATTCTGTCTTCTTAAGAAGCAAGGAGTTAAGGAAAATAAAGAGAATCAGAAATGAAGTGTGTGACAACAGCCAGTAGGAATCAACTGATCACATAAATAGATCTATGAGTATTAGAGATGCAATATCCTCTAAAAGAAAAAAACATAGTATAGACTTCAAAAACCATGATTAAACAAAAGAAAATTAAAATGCAATGTTTCCTCAAGGGTAAAAGGCACTCACTTAATTCAATCAGATGATTGTTTCTTCTCTCCTGATATTTTTCATCAATGTATGTAAAAGAAGAAGAGTAAACTTTAATTTCTAAAAGTATTAGAGAGAGTAATTAAAATTAATGACTTGACATACTAAGGAAGCTTTACCTCTTTTTACTCTATATTCCCAACAAAACTTTCTATAAACAAAAGCATTCAACTTCTTTTTTTTAACAAAGGTCTGCTAAATACTTAATCCACAATTTGTTTGTATGCAAAATAAACTCTGCCATGTAGTTTTGGAATAACTAATTCCCCAAATTAGCAAATATATGTTGGAAAAAATATCAAATATTGACTTCAATCATCTGTTGCCTTAAATGATAGTCTTTGTAGAAACCTAGTCTCCCCTCCCAATCATCTGAAAAGTTTTCAGTGATAAAATCTAAGATTATTTTGTAGGGGAGATGAAGAAAGGGTGAGGAAAGGAGCTGTTCCAGATTTTGGAACTGAACAAATCTAAAATTTTCTCTAGCTCCAATATGGTGCCCTACTACTGCTCTTTCAACAGATTCTACAACAGACTGAGGATTTATGATGCAAGACTCAAAATAATTGAGCAGATGTTTCAGGAACATTGCTAATTTTGTCTTCTTCCCACACCTGAAAAAGTACCAAAAGTATTGGTTATCTCAGAAGCCATATAGCTTTCTGGGGGTAGTTTGCTTTCATTCCATATAAATTCATTCACTTTCATTCCATATAAATTCTATGAATGATTTTTAAAATTTAAAAACCTATACAAAGTATTATGATAAGATCATCTGACATTTTATCAATTAAAAGCCCAAGAAATAGGCAATAATAGAATTGAAGGAAGGAGCTAGTTCTATTTTTGTCAGTCTCAATGGATTGGGAATTTTTTGAGAGCAAGGATCACCCACGTCTTACTCTTCTTTGTATCCACAGCACCTGGTACCTTGTAGATACCTGATGAATTCAATTCACAAAGATGTACATGGTTTCCTTTCAATAATCAGTGACATAATTTTGAGACCATCTCACTTTTATACTGATTAAGCTGAAAAAGTCTTCTAAGAAAATGCATATAGTTAATTTCTCTTTTAATCCCAGGTTTTACATGAGGATAACTATGGATTAAATATGTATAGGAAAAGGCATTAGACCTTAAAGAGGCACATAGAATGTCATTGCAGAACTCCAGACTGACAAAATTAGGTTTGTTATTTTATCCATTAAATAGTCTAAGCAGATTAATTGGAACCAGACGTGTGAAGATTCATAAGGTTTGTTTTAACATCAGTTATTTTAAAAGGTTTACAAGTTACATTTGAGACATCTAAATAAATAGTTTAAAGAGAATATAGATCTTGATAAAGTGTATATATAAGGGAGAAATGCTATGAGGCTGGTTCCAGTTCTATAACCAGATATATCTCACAGTAAAACAGTACTAAATTCTAACTCTCTTGCTTAAAAATGTCAATTATTATGGATACATTTTATTTAGAAATTAAATATACCAAAACAAAGTTTGTTTTCCTAAAGAAACAAACATAAAGCGACTGTACACCCCTAAGCAGTTATCTAATAGACACATCTTTGCTCATAGCATCTGCCATAAAAACAGTCCGTCCAGGTAAAAAGCAAAAGGCTGTGGCGATCTGTTTTTGGCAGAACTCAAAGGACATGTTTTTGTCAGTTGAAGAATGCTGATTTTGGGGAATGAATGTCAGAAGTTTATTAACCCAAGTGTTATGGTTTCTATTTCTGTACTTTAATTTCACATAAAATCATGTGAAATTACCATTTTTAAGGCTTTACACTGGAGTTTACACATACACATTGGATGTAAACAAAATAGATAAATATATCAATAGGAGTACAGTGTTCTAGAAAAGATACTTGAAAATAGCCAGTAATCACTTTTTTCAAGCCAATTCCAGCCTTATCATTATGCTACTATTAGATATATATGCCTAGCCAACAAATATACATATTAGTACTTTAATATTTTTTGAATTGTCATAAACAGCTCTACTTCTTTCTTTTGACTGAACCTAGTTCCTCAGCAGTGAAAGCATGGAGTCCTAACTACTGAACCACCAGGGAATTCCCTAAGTAACTCTACTTTTAAAGAGGCCTCAAGTGGGCAACATTGCCTATTACCTTTGATGATACAGTGAAAAACCTTTATGAGTATACACATGATAAAATATATATATGTATATATATACACGTACACATATATATAATTTTAGTTAGGCTCAATTATAAAGTTTGTATGTGTTTAATATAATTTAATATATATGTGGAATAGTCACATTATAATGTTATTCTACTTTATTGTTTCAAACCAGTTGTTACACCTTTGGGAATAATGTCAAAAATACAAACTGCCAAGTTGAATATCTATAATGAAATACATAAATCATCAGAAACATACATGAACTCCCAACAGCCACATCCAAATTCTTTGTGTATGTGTGTGTGTGTAACAGTTATTTGGGTGATTATTTGATCTTAATTCAATAGTTTTGTTTCTTAATTTTTTTCAACATTTTTACTATTTTAATATTGTTCCTCCTATTTAACATTTAGCTAAACTGCTGTTGACCTGGGCAAATGAGTTTCTGATGTCTATCAGCAAGTATGAAAGCATAACTTCATTAAAGTGTATTATATATATGTTCAGGACTAAGGGAACATTATAAAATGAAGTTTGGCTAAAGTTCAACTGGGCATCAAATAGCACTGGCAAGAATTTTCTTAAACAGATGGTGTAAAATCTTACTAACACAATAGTGTGTGCTTAACACAGGAACAATATCAGAAACAGATGTGCTGTAAATGACCAAAGTATCAAACAGGAACAATAAACATGGGATATATATTTAAAATGATGCTTTTGCCAAATGAAAAAGAAAGGGGGGAAGGGTGAGCAAACGCATTTCCTTGTCAAGTAAGAAATGCTACTGATAGTTTTCCAGACCAAGGTTGGCATACAAATATTTTCCCTTTGGCTTCCTCTTATGCATTGGTATTAAACCTCTATCAGGGTGGCCAGAATTAAGAACACAAATTTTCATGCATGTTTTTAAAAAGTGATCACATAAAAAGGAAATAAGCTTTGTATCAGTCTCGAAAATTTAGATGGCATGCTGCGATTCATTGGGCTGCAAAAGACACCACTTGGGGACTGAACAACAAAGGACCTCTACACATCACTTAGAACTGAAAATATTCTCATCAGCCCAGAAAACTCCCCCTCTCTCCCCCTCTCTCTCTTAAACACACACACCTTTTATTAGAGCTGTATACAAGTATTTGGTCAGTTATAAGTATTTGCCCATGCACTGCACAAGTCTTAAAAGTACCAAGGGCCTCTATGGCTGGCACAGAAAGCAAAACCAAGTAGAAGAAATTCAAATCCCTAGAAACGCCTCACTAAAGCCAAACCCACCCCTCCCAAGTGTGGGTGAGTGCCAGGGCCTTGACCTGCCTGCCTAGAGGCCAGTCCTGGAGAAAGAGAAGTACAGGACATAACACTCTGGTCGACATCTGTCTGGGGCCAGCCTGCACTCCTGACTTCGGCATTTCGAGCCTGACCACTTTACTGATCACTTCAGGCACACGTTGTTCTGACCTAGTCAGGCCCCCATGGCCTGGTGTACAGTAGGCTTGGCTTTTAAGTTTTCTCTCTTCTGTAACAGCTTTCAGTGAGATACCAAGATGTGCACTCTGGGTACTGGAAGGGTTGACCAAGAATTACCTATTTATGGGCAGAGACAGTTGATGGGCAGAAGGACTTGGGCCTTGAGTCTCCTCGGGCGCTGATCATTTTAATCCCCCGAAAAAGAAAAGCCTTAACATCCTCTCGAATCCGGATCTGATTCCAGTAAACGAATGTTTCACATTTGAAACCCAAGGTTTCCGCCCACGGAAAAGGGCGCAAGCAGGGCGGTCGTCAAACCCAGCAGAGAGACCAGCCTAAGTCAGAGCCCGGCCTGGGGTAGGCATTTCGGTGCTCGGAGCCGGGGCCACCCTCCTCCCACCTTCTCCAGGAGACTGGATTAACGATGTGGGGGTTCACGCTGGATGCCCGGCTGCTTTGGGACTAGGATACGTCGCTGGGGCTTTCGGCCTCGCTCTCCTTCGCGGCGCATCGCCTCGGCGCCTCCCGGGGTGCACCGCGCCGCAGGGAATTGCACGGCAAGGAACTTCCCAGCCTGCCCTGGGGCCGCCGACTGGCAGCAACCAAAGCCAAGGGGCTGGGAACCTTGCCCCGAACGCCGCGAGGACAAGCGGGGCTCCAAGGGCCGTTCCGGAGAGGTCACCTCCGGAGGCAGGCGCGGGCCGAACCAACCCAGGCCGCTGCTGGAGGGGAAGGGCTTCAGCCCCTAGGGGCGTAGGGGCTTGGGGTTTCCAAGGAAATGCAACAATATTTATGATCTGGCGATGAAAAAGTGTTCTCCCAGCACGCGATCTATCTCCTCTCCCTCCCCCGCTCCCCCGCAGCGTCCTACCCCTCTAGCCCTCCTCCCCTTCCCACCCTGGCTCTGCTTCTGGGCCTAACTAACAGCATCAGTCAGGTCCTTCAAGCCTCTCCTGCTGTCCCCCATTCCCGCAGCTCTTAAGAGAACTTAGGCTTTTAGGACTCCAGAGCAAGGGTGGAGCCACATGTCCAACCGGCCAAGAGGGAGGCCTTCATACCCAGCCAGGCTCACTCAATATCCTCTATATAATAGTACAGTGGTTAACACCTTTGAACTGGTTTGCATCTAGAATCCGTTGCAAATATGTCTTGAGAATTTGAGTCTCCTCTAAACTTCAGGCTTCTCACCTGTGAGATGGACATAATATCTACCTCCTTGATGACTGTGAGGAATATGCGTGACAACATATGTTAAGTATAGGTGATGCTAAAAAATAAATGCTATTCTTTATTATGAGTATCTACATACATGCACATATTTCTAAAAATACAAAACATTTTTAGGAAAAAAGATATTTCAGCCTGGGTGGTGGTGGGGGCACAGTATAAAGAATGGGGAATTATGGCTTAATTTATTAACTAATTTTTTTCCTATGCTGACCTTTAAAAGACAGATATTCATGGGCTGATCTAGATGTTTTGTAATGCGAGAGGTTTTCCACCACAATATCGCTAAAATTAATTATTGAAGCAGGGCAAAAGTATTTTGAAAGGAGGAAGACTCCTTGAAAAGGCATTTATTTATAAAGCTCCACAAGAAATTGTGCCTGCTGTTTTTGGTGACTGTGAAACCCCCCAAATAATAAAGGCACACTAAGCGCTGAGCAAGTCAAGGAGTTATATCTGAAAGGTAGTAGATGTGTAGATACCCTTTCCCTCCAGAGGGTTGGGCAGCTATTCGAAGGAAATAAGAGAGATTATACTTTTCTAAAGGAAGAAACTGTTCTCTGTGTTTCTTTGCCTGCAGCGGCTGTGGCTAAATTTGTAAATCTTCTTGGTGTATCTGTCAAGAGACCCCAGTTTTCAAGATAAAACCCTAGGGCTTTTATCTTAGTGTTGGTGTAAATTCCCAGTGCAGTAATCTCAGGCCAACAGAGCTCTTCTAGCCCTTCAGGACCCTAGTCAAACAGTCCCCTGGGGCTACAGTTTCTGCTCCAGAGCTATCCTGGCTTGAGAGAGGTTGGGTTTGGGAAGAGAGGGAGCTGAGGCACCCAGGGCACACAATTATGACCTGGCAGGGTGTTGGGGCAGGGTGCGGGGAGTGGGGGGGTTGGAGTTGCAGAACATGGATCTACCTAGTTTAAGATTATACACCATCACCTGTGCCTCCCCCTCCATGTTCTTCAGTAGTTCTGCAGGCTGTAAACAGGGGTGCATCTCCTTCCCAAGCCGGGGAGGCCTGACAGCACCACCATCTGACTCTGAGTGACCTTAGCTGCCATCCTGACTGTCCATCCCAGGCTCCTTTTTGCCCTGGGGCAAGCCAAAACATAGATCAACTTAGGTCAGGCCAACACACACAGCATTTCCATGTGTGCAGTCAAGAGTGGGCCCATGGAGGCTTCTCTGGGCTTCTGGGGTCCAATATGTTTCAATTCTTTGTCCCATTAGTGTTCTCACCTATAATTGAGGCTCAGACCTTGATGGTCTCTGAAGCACCTGCAGTAGGTTTTCAGTTGCAAACACTGAGGGCTGAATTATGATCCAGAGGGGTCCAAATGAGCCATTGTAAGTCCCTCGCCCTAGAAGAAAAGTGGAGCCTGGCAAGTCCCTCAAATTAAATAGTCAGAATATCTATGCCCTTCCTTACCTCGTTCTTCTAAGGGATTAAAAAATTTGGGTCCTGGGCAAGAAGGTGCCACTGTAAAGAAACAGGAAGCTGGAACTAAGAATACATAGAAAGGCATGAAACCCTCTGTACCTGCCAACACACATATTTATATTTTTTCATTAAAAAGCCATCCTTTATTTCCCAGTGCCAACATCCTGAACTAGGTTCCAGAGAGTCAGAACAGCACATGGTTCCTGCCTCCAGAGTGATAGAAGCCTGGAGCTGTCAAAGACCTGCTGGAGTCAACTTTATTCACCTGTTTCTCTAGGGCAGGGGAAACTACTCCTAAAGACTTCTCCGGAGTAGTGGTGTTACAGGGAGCAGCGAGATGACTCTGCACAGCTGGAGCTGGGCACCGAGGCTTCTGAAGACTCCGGAGACTCAGTGACCCGAACGAACTTTGGTCAAAGTGTCCAGAGGAAAGTTTAGGAAGACCTTTATACTGCAGGAGGTACGGAGAGCACTGGTCACATTCAATCCAAGTTTGACCCACTCGCTGATGTTTAGTCATCGAATTCTGTAATTTGCAAAGGAAAGGAGAAAAATTTTACCACCGATTTAAAAGCTCAACTCTTTTCCCCCTGTGGTCAGCTTACTTGACACTCCCAAACTACTCATTCTGTGCCTTTAAACCTCGCACCGGGAAGAGTAGAAGGAAGAGGGCGCTCTTTCCCACTGGATACCGGTTCGCGGCAGTGGCAACTCGGCAGGAAGCCGGCGGGGGCAAAACGCTGACAGCTGGACCACCGGTGCTGGAGCCGCCCCCAGGTCAACTGAACTATGTAAAAAACCGTCGCAGTTGGGGTAAATGAATCCACTGATTAAACGCGTCCTTTTCTGAGCTCACCTCAAAGAAGACAACACCGCGGAATGGTTAAGAGGAGGGCTTTTAAAAAGAAGGAAAGTCGGCCTCAGCGTTCGGGTGTCCTGGGTGATCCTGACTCAACCTGGTAAAATGGCCTTTGGCAAGTTATTGAAGAATGGTTATGTTCCTCAGCTCCTTTTGACAAAAAGCAACAGCTATGAATATTGTTGCTAAGTCACTACAGTCGTGTCCGACTCTGTGTGACCCCCATGGACTTCAGCCCACCAGGCTCCTCCGTCCATGGGAGTTTCCAGGCAAGAACTGGAGTGGAGTAGTGCTATTTTAACAATATTCAGAAATTCCTGCAAACTGACAGAAGGCAGGGTGTCAATCATTTACATGCGCCAAATTAACCTCAAATAAAGCAGTGGGAGGAAAAGTTGCTCCCTGCCTACTTGGGCTGAGATGCCCTGATTAGAGGTGGCTGGCAGCTGTAAGTTCTTCTTCAGCACCCCAGCAGCGGTGGGAAGCACCTCCAGCATTAGAATCCGAGCAGGTGAACTACTCGAAAGGGCCATCTGGACTCAAGGTCAGTTGTTTAGGAGTGTGGTCTGACCCCTTCACCTGGGGAATTAAGCGTTAGTGACACCTGGCATCTAGACAGTTCTTGGGTGGCAAAGGAGGAGGAGGGAGGAGTGGAAGAAGATTACATTTATTGAGAATCTACTGTGTATCTGTTGGTGAAAATATTTCAACATTATTAGCGCTGTCGTCCCCATTTTACTGATGAGAAAAACAAAGTTGTTAAATACATTACTCAAAAATCCATTACGGGTTTGACTAACTTCAAAACCTGTGCTCTTAGTATAACACATAGCTCTTAAACCCTGATTTCCTGTGAAGGCAGGCAGGCAGGCAAGCAGACGGGAGAGGAGGAAGGGAGAAAGGAAGAAAGGGAGGAGGAAGAAAGCACGGCCATAGTTACCAGAGCCAGTCTCCTCTAGCAGAAATCCTTATAGAAGGTTATTTAACATGAAAAATAATGGTTCAAGATTATTCTGCAGACTTCTTTCAAATTATCATTTCACAAGTTACATCGGATAAGCAACAATGGGACATGGGAATGTTGGGGGCTAGAAACCTCAACACTGAGGTTGCAGGGTGAGACTTCAGGGACTTGTTGGGTGGGGTGCACCCACACTAAAAAAAGTTCTTATCAAAACAGGATCGAAGTCTGCAAATGGAAGGCACACACAGCTCCCTGCCACCACCCCCACTCGACCCAGGAAATGCCGTCAGGGACCCAGGATTTTGCACTCGATCAAGTTTGGCTCTCTTGCCTCCCTTGCTGGGTTCTTGTTAACTCTCAGGGATCCCTGAAGAACAGGGGGTGAAGGGAGTGGATGAGGGGAAGCCTGCATCCTCTTTCTAGATGAGTGAGCTACAAGCTAGATCAGCTCGGTGGCCTCGGGTGTGTAATAAAAAGCTGGGGAGAAAGGACTTAGTTGTTACTTCTCTCAAACTCCTAGTTTGGCTTTTACAGAGCTGTATGGGCAGAGGTCTGTAGAAATAGGATAGATTCGGGTTTCCACTGGTCCTGCCCTATTGCTCATTCTGAATGATAAAATGCATATAAAATCAGCAGCTCCAAGCCACAAGCGTGCTTAAGGCGAGGTTGTCGGTTTGGAAATGTCACAACGAGTAAAAGATGTAGTGAACTTCTGCTTTTTGTGCAGTAGCATTGAGCCCGCGAGCGTCCCAGACAGCGCCCGGCCTAATTTCGGGCTGCATACGACTTCTAATTCTTTCCTCTCTTAACCAGCGGTCCCATCTGGGAGAAATGGTACTGCTATCTCCTGTCGCAGCGGACCGCGCAAGTTTACTTGAGCTCAGGAGGGAAACCTCGAGGAGGGGATGAGCGCACCGCCTGGAAAGGAACACGGACTCTACACAAACAATCCTTTCGGTCGCAGAACTCGGTTTTTAGTTGGTGGGTTTCTAGACCCACTGGCGACAAGTGGCCCCAGGCGGCTCACCCGACAGCAGTTGGCGTAACAGACTGCCAGCAGGTCCGGAAAGGAGGCCGGGTCTGCGCGCCGTGGTTCCCGGCTGTCCAGTGTACACCAAGCTAGCCTCCCGGGGAAGACCCTTCAGCCTCAGCCCGCAGGAGGGGAGAGATCGGTGGGTCTCAGACGGAGGCTCTCGCTACCATTGGGCGACCTCCGCTGGCATGAATAAACGCGCCCTTCCCGTTCCCTCGGAAACTGGGTGACACTGTCTGGAAAGGAGCCTGGGACCAGTAAGTCCCAAGGTGAGAGCATTTCCCGCTCCGCTCTCTCTGGGGGGTCACAGGGCTTCCTGGGCAATTTAGGGGCGGGGGCAGGGCAAAACAACAAAAATCTCTGGAAGCTATTTCCATCAGTCCTTTTCCAGATCAATATTAATAATGGTCAGACGAAGTGGTCAAAAATCAAAGGATACCCTGAGTTAAGTGTGACCTCCGCAGTTTCAGAGGGCTGAGCGCTAGGAGTAAAGAGGTCACTACAAGAATCGTCCAGAAGCAGTGCCTTCTTACCGCTCAGAGGTCTTCCACCCTCCACCCTCCGACCGTCCTCTCGCCGACCCCCTGGCGCGGATACCTGGGGGTAGAGGTGTGGTCAGCGAGAGCAGCCGGCCCGGGAAGATGCAGGGCCCCAATCGCTGGTACTGGCCCTGCGCCTTCGAGCCAGGGAGTCCTGGACGCATCTCGTTTGACTGTGTTTTCGTCCGCGTCCCAGCAGTGTCTCCCTCATGTCTACACAAGTCTGACTCGAGCGCGTCGAAGGCTGGTGGGAGGGCTAAGAGCCGGGGCGGTCGCGGATTCAGGAAGCGAGATTCCGAAGATTGCCTGAGTACCGCGAAAACTCCAGGTTAAGTTTTCTCAAACATGTGGTTACTCACCGCGAGGAGCTCAAAGGCAAAAGGTTCAATAGTCAAGTTCGTGGGGACTTTCCTTACTTAAAGTAATAATTTGCTAATTCGGATCTATTGCTTTTAAATATCGAGTTCCAGAGACCTCTGTCAATGCAGGCTTAATTTCATCCCACTGATGAAGGATGTTTATAAACGGCTCCTGTGGTGCAAGCCGAGTGTGAAAATATCAGTTTTATGCCTTTTGATAAGAATTACCGAGGTGGAAGGCTTATTAGGCGATTACAAATTTCGCAGCTGCTCGGAGCCCAATTAGGCAGCTCTTCGCCCTGAGTGGAAGCTGTGGGGGTCAGGGCGGGTTGGTGTTCCCGTTCTCCAGCCATGGACCTCCAATCAAGGCCTGGCTCAACCCAGACCCCTACCCTGAACCCCTCGAGCTTTAAGGGGACACATCCTGCACCTCCCAACTAGCGGAGCGCCCCAAAGCCTGGGGCAGGAGGCACTCCCAAGTCTCTGGCTTTCTTTCTCCAAACCTTGCAAAGAGCCCTATCCGTCAGGGTTGTTAGTTGGGTGTTGGTTGCCCCCTAGGTGGGCTTAGGTACCCGGTTTTCATTTAAGGAGAGGTGGGCATTCCAGAAATTTCTAGTAGGTACGAATCGCTCCAACCCGGCGATTCCTTACCCACCTGCAGACACACAAGATGATGTGTTTTTGGGGTTTTTTTTTTTTTGGTCTATCCTTATTCGCGACCAAAATTGGTCTCAGTTGGAGTCGGAGCTAAAATCCCTCATTCCACAGACAAAGAGTCCTGACTTTTAGCACAAACACAGAAGGGGTACTCTGCGAAGCATCAGGCGAACTCTTCCTTTGTCGGAGCCGAGGAGAAGCCTGGGTAACAGACATGATGCGAGCCCCAAGAAGTTGGGGCCACTGTGCAGGAAAGACCCCTCGGTATGCTCGCCCTCGACTGGGGGTCACAGGGTAGTTGGGCCCTGGATGAGAAGGACGCTCAGCTCTGACATTCACAGCAAACACCTGCGCATCACTCGCCTCCTCCCTCCTCCACGCACGACCCCCGACCAAAGGCCTATACCACCTGGGATACAGAAATAACTCACCACCACCCGGAGGCCTACTGAGCAAGGCTGGGTGCGAGCAATTACCCCTTGGGAAAGGTAGGTGGCCTGCCGGGCTCCAGGAGTAAAGCGGACGCCAGACCAGTCTTTTAGGTCTTATGTCTGACGATCATTCTTCTTGTCCAAACCCAGAAGCCTCTAAAAACGAATCATGTCCTCCACTTATGCAGAGATAGAAGCTCTTAGATCAAGATTAGTATTTTGAAAACCTGATTGAGAGCCCCTGATTAGGCGAGAGTGGGTGGAAAGATCGCATGAACGCCCGCGCCCCCGCCCCTAACTTCCCAAGACAGCTCCAGCGCTCCCCGAATCTCCAGATGATCCGCGCGATTTATTCTAACGGATGGTAGCCAAACAGTACCCCAGATTCATTTTTCAGACCCTTAACAAATAGAGACTGTAACTAAATCGCCGAATTGGGTCTTTATTTTTAATTCCACTTTCAGTTCTGCTCTATACAATGCCTGATAGTCAACATTCTGCAGGACTTTCTCCATTTAGAAGAGCTATCTCGAGACTGATGCTATTTCATGGAAAATGCATTATGTGGATTTTTCCAAAAACACTAATTTTGGCACTTGATGAAAAACACAAGTTTTTCTGTTCTCCAAGCACAAGTTAGCTTTTCGAGCAGTCGGTCCACCCCAAGCCTTCAATTCTGCCCCCTTCCCCCGCACCTCCGTAAATTTAAACGAGAGCTCCCAGGGAGAACCGGCAGGGGAATAGCTAATATTAACGTGGGCGCAGCTTCACGTAAAGAAAACAATGGCGTTAGGAAAATGCTCTAGAGACCCTCGTGTTTAGGGGAGAAAATGTAATGGAGGAAAAACTAAATTTGCAGTCGATGCTCGGTCTCAGGCTGTAACATGGGCTCATTTTATCACTGGCAAGTCTATTTAACTCTGCCTATTGTCCTCCCTCTAGCTTGCTGCTGATGAGTCTGGGTGGGAACGCCTCAATCTTCCTCTTCTAGACAATAAGGCAAGGAGATAATATTATAAATATAGATCTTATTGAAGCAACATTATATGATTTTGTTAAAGGCCTTTAAGAAAGAGACTCCTAGATAGTCTTATATTACTGTTTCAGTCTTGCTTTGTTTTGTTTCTTAAAAAGGGGAAATTCGAAATAAAAATTGTTAGTCTTATCAAATTCCTCTTTATACACTACATAATGAAGTAAAATTTATACCATAAAGAAGTTATTTAAACAAACACACCCTCCAATTCTAATCAAAATTACCAGTATTCTGAGGACCACCCCTCAAATCCGCAGCCAAAATTTGAGGCAGAAGTTGGCCTTTTCCAGGGCTTCAGTGTTGCCTAGGATGAGATGAAACAGCAATACTATTAGCAACATACTTTTTTTGGTCTTTCCTGTAGCCTTGATTTCAAATCTAGTAGCAAAGGTTTTGTGCTGCTCAGATGTTACTTCTTTATCTTAACGAGAAAACTTTTCGCAAAGGGAGTGCGAACCTCTAGATAACTAAGCCTCCAGGCTGCCAGAGAGCCGTCGCGGTCCAGGGCTAGACAGGAGAGCGGCTCGTTTCAGGAGAATGACTAAAACATTCGAGTCACCCAGACCTCCGCTTCCCCTTTCAGCTTGCTGCAGAAAGAGATGTAACCTGAATCTTTGTTTAGGTTTTGGTTAGAGAGTGAGAATTAAAAAGCCACGGCAGATGCAGAGAGCAGATTTTTTTTTTTAGTCAAAAGTTAACTGGCCGTTCTCATTTTTTTTCCCTTCTTTAATACTAAATCTGGAGTAAGTTGGCTTGTCCTGATAACGATCTTAATTTGTAGGGAAGGCGGGTTTTTCTGAAGGAGGTGAGGCTATTCCTCCAGGAAAAGACTTTCACCCCACACCCTCTTCCCTCCTTCCACGGAAGGTTCCACCCTCTGGAAAACAAAACTTTTTTTCCGTTTTCCTAGAGGGGCAGAGCTCAATGAAGTTGGGGAAAGACTCTTAGGAACAGTCCATCGGAGTGGCCACGGTCACAGCGGCCTCTTTGGATGAAGACTTGTAGCCTTCTTACCCTTCTTGGTGTGTCAGCTTTCATTAGTGCACTGGGGCGGGGGAGGGGGGGGCCAGATCGGCAGACAGGACAGCCTCTGACCCTCTGGAGTTGGTATGTGAAAAGCAGCCCTAGCAGTGCCATGTATTGGAAAAGCGATCAGATGTTTGTGTGTAAACTAGAAGAAAAGGACGTGCCGGAGATGGCAGTTCCCCTTGAGAAGGTGAGCGACCCGACGCCCGGCCAGACCAGCTGAATCGCAGTTTCCTTGAAACGCGAGCTTTTGGGGTTCCTAAACGAGGTTCAGAAATGACCTGTAACAGTCTCATCTTCAAACCGGCAATTTTTTTTTTTTATTACGTAGTGGCGTTAGTCAGTAATCATTGCCTCCCCTCCCCACAAGCTCACTTAACCTGAGGCATGGAGACCGTAATTTGGGAGACGAAGCCTCGAGCCTAAGGCGCTGTGAGTTGTGCTTTTGTTGTGTTTGCAGCGGTGACCGGGAGGTCGGGAGAGTGAGCTGGGAGGTTCGGGCGGCTGGGGGCTGGGGCCTGGGGGTGGACGTTGGGGAGGGACGGAGCCGAGGCGAGGCTGGCGGACGCTTGCCGGCCCTAAAGAGCTCCTCCGGCCGCAGGGCGATCCCGCTGTCGCGGTCACACAGCGAAACAGAAGCAAACGAAGCTCCAGGAAGACTTTTGGGATCGCAGGGAGCGCTTTGAGGGCCAGTTTACTTTAAAAAAAAAAAGAAAAAAGAAAAAAAAAAAAAAAACAACGAAAGAAACAAACCCTAGGGCTCTGGAGCTGCACCGTTCCTAAGAGTAGATAGCGGGGAACTGACAAACTCTCACCTCGCTCTGGAGGCAGGAGCGATTACTCACAAACGCGGGGTATGTCGCGTTTTAGGTTTGAAAATCATCTGCAGCCTGTTTGAGCGCCTCCGCGGCCCCGCACTGGGCACCACTGACTTTGTCTTCGCCCAAATGCTTGCGGGGAACTCCGGGGGCTGCTGCCGAAACTCTGTGTCTGCGAGGACGCGGCCTCCGTGCTGCGGCGCTGGGTCCCGGCAGAGAGCCCGGGGGTGGGGTTCTGGGGACTCCGGGGTTCGGACGACTCCGGGGTTCGGACAGCATCTCGCTTGATGCTGTCAGAGGGAAGAGGGAGGCAAGAGAGAACTACAGAAGTGTGGGCCGCTCGAGTTCCGTGACACCCCGCCCCCCGCCCCCCAAGCTAGCGTTTCTGTGAACGGAGGCAGAAAAAAACCCAGAGCGGCTGCGTTTTCGTTTAAGAACAAAACTCCTGCAAAGGCTTGGAAACACTTAAGTAATGCGCGTTGTTGCTTTAAACATTTTGACCGAGGTTGTGTGAGTTGTTTTTTTAATGACACAAATTAAATTCAGCTGGATATTTTCCATTATTCGACCCGCTTTTTGCGCTGGTTAAAAATAATCCTTTGGTAACTCAAATGTTGACTTACCGAGCAATAAGTGGCAATTTACACCTTAAAGAAACGAGTATAAATCACTCGCAGCTCTAATTGCTGTAAGTTTACGAAAGAGCTGCTGGCTCGGTTTAATCTGAAGCATTTTCATTCAAATTGTCATCGGAACAAACACCAGGCTTCTTAAATCCCGCTGTAATTAGCTTTCAAGTATCCTATTAAACCTCTTCACCTTTCGGGCTATCCAACTCAAAAAGCTCCCATTTAAAAATATATATGTCTCGGTCTTTTAATTGAGGCTATTAAAGAAATCAAGTTTCTACCCCCACCCCCTCCTCAAATCCTCTTTTCTTTTCTCCTACTCCACCCCACCCCCCATGCACCCCCTTTAGCCCAGTGATCCCCGCTCCGCAGTGATTGACGTCTAGAAAGAAAATGCTTTGTGCGGGGATGATTGTTATTAACTCGTTACCCCCGGCAGGGGGGCGGGGAACCGGCGTGCTCCGGTGAGCGCTGGGGACCCATAGCCCGGAGAGCGCGGCGGCGCGCCGGGCGAGCCCCCCGGAGCTCCCGTGGCCGCCTCGCCGCGCGCTAGGCTGCGCCGCCGTCCGCTCGCCCGCAGCCGCGCGGGCCCAGGCGCCCAGACGGCTGCCTGCGCGGCCCAGCGCGCCGGGGCCTTCATTAGTTAGCCCCGCGTGCCGAGAAGCTGAAGCTCCGGGCTGCACGTGCCGACTCTGAACTTCTGGTCTCTGTTCCTCTCCACTTCTCGGCTCTCACCTCCTCAGTGCCAGGGTCTCATGTCGGAGGAGTGCGGGCGGACTGCAGCCCTGGCGGCCGGGAGGACTCGGAAAGGCGCCGGGGAAGAGGGGCTGGTGAGTGGGTAGGGCCCCGGGTGCTGGCCTTGGAGAAGCGGCCCAGAACGGAGGGCTGCTGTCCCAGAGTTCCTTCCAGGGCTCAACTGTGGGCCCCCGAGGAGCCGGTGGAGGGGGAGGGATCTGGGGCGAGCCGCCAGGCACCCCAGGACCTTGAGGTCGGGGGTCTGCAGCCCCGGCGACCGCGCCGTGGGAGCTTGGACCCCGGGGAGGGCGAGGAGCGGGCCGTCGGGGAACTGGGGGTGGCTTGGGGAAGGGAGGGGAGGCGGTGAGGGAGCCCCCGCGGGTCTGTGGGATGGGGAGAGGAGGAGGGGTCTAGAACCGCCTGAGACCGCGCCTCGCGGCTTCCTGCAGGTGAGCCCCGAGGGAGTGGGGGACGAGGACTCGTGCTCCTCCTCGGCCCCGCTGTCCCCGTCGTCCTCGCCCCGGTCCATGGCCTCGGGCTCCGTCTGCCCTCCTGGCAAGTGTGTGTGCAGCAGCTGCGGCCTGGAGATCGTGGACAAGTACCTTCTCAAGGTAGGGCGAGGCCCAAGGCAAGCGCGGTTCCCCGGGGAGCTCTGGGGAAGGAGAAAAGTTTATTTTCCCCTTCTTTTCCACTCAAGTTCTCGCTCGAGGTTGTAGACTTTCTTAGCACAACCGCCCAGTCGAGAGCAGCTCATAAGGTGGGAAAAAATGGGAGAAGAAATTTTAGAATACCTCCTGTTGTTGGAAAACTGCTTGTGTGTGTGGTCTAGGGGTGCCGATACCCGGGTGAATGTACTGGAGTCAGCCACCTACTTGTAGAGGAACGGAAATGGGGAAATCCTTACCCATTCTGGAAACAAGGTCCTGCCTCATTATTTTTACCGAGCCTCGGGTTATAACCCGCAATAACACCCAGGCCTGCTTATGAGGGTTCAAAGTCTGTATATGTTGACCGATTTTCCCTTTTCAGAGTCTCTCTTGGTGAGAACCACTGTGAAGTGCCTTAAAGAGTCTTTTCTAGACAGATATTTTTTACATAGTCTTATGTTTATTTACACTAACCTGAGGCTTTTCCAAAATAAAATTCATACTACCATTTAAATAAAAACCATTTTCAATATCTTCCTCCTCTTACTAAGGTTTAATACTTCAGGGCCACGCAGTGATTTTTTTTTTTTAAACGTCATCTCCAGTGCTTAGGAGGGCAATGGAAATTGATGTGAAGTTAGACAAAACAAAAAGAAAGAAAATGCCTAGGATGAAGTGCTTCAAGTGGTGGTTTGAGAGTTGACTGTCTCTCTTAATTTGTTTTACTTCTCTCAAGATATTGTGGGGGAGTTTTGGAGTACAAATTCTGGCAGGCCAGTTATCCATGTCATTGCATGAAGGATCATAGTCCCCTGTGTTTTAATCCTAATATCATGGAATTTCAACTTCAATAGTTTTTTTTAAACCACTATTTAAAATAATGATCTCTTCTACACTAAATTAGTAGCAAACCAGTTCACTTTCTATTCTCCCCACTGCCACCCCCCCACAGCTAGCTTCTCAAAAGAATTCATTATGTAGAATATGAATTCAAAAAGGAAGTTTGTGAGTTTCTTTAGATTTCTGCCTCAGCATACAAAACTCCTTCATCTGGGAAGCTGGAATGATACCCTGTAGATACAACTAAGATAAAGAACCAAAAAGAGTTTTGGTGAAAATTTTTAAAAAGTAACTAAGTTACTTAATTAGTGGTTGATTCTTAAGGCTGGCAAGTTAGCATGGCTTTCTCTTTAAATCTGCATTCTTAAGATTCCCATTTCAGTGTTTCTAGATGAACCTCTTTGAATATTTCAAAACCATCTTTTGACTCAAAACTAGCTTCTTCCTTTCTTGAGCCCTCTCAGGAATTAGCTTTGTCTTTCAGAATATTTCTGAATGGATGTGTAATGGACCCACTTCATATTAGAGAGGAAAAGAAAAAAGCTTGAAGTGACTCAACATATCTCCTGAAATAGATAATCATTTCTATCATTCATCTTTTATATGTTAACATATGTTTATATATCAGATATATATTTGTATAAAACAATCTAAATTATCTAAATGAGGGTTTTTTTAAGCTTTCTTTTGTAATAGGACTAGAGTCCTCTCAGTGATGTCTTCTACAGTCTTAGTTTACTCTTTAGTATATGTACAAGTATGCCTAAGTACATATTAGTAGACATGCAAGAAAACTGTCTTCTTATCATATAGGAAACTAACAAAAGTTTGACACTTTATGATTATATAAAAACTCTTGAGTTCTCAACTCCCCTACCACCACCATTTTGAGTACATATTCTTCCAGAAAAGTTTGAATTCAGTTCAAGTCACTGGTGAAAAAATAATTATTAAATAGAATATTTGAGGATGTAAACTGTTTAATATAGAAAAACACCATATCAGGAGGCAAGTAAAATGGAGTTAGAACAAAAATGTGAGAGGAGTTAGATGCATCTATTGCCCTTGTGATCCTTCTGATACTTCAGTGCCCTGTTGTTTGAGTGATTTTTTTTTTTTTTTTTTCTGGATTGATCCTATATATGTATACATACAGAGATTGGATGAATGCTAGCCATCAGGAAAGGTTTAGTCTCCAGAATTTTTTCTGTTCACCTTATTTTCCTCTCTGGAAAGAAAAAAAAGATGAAGGAAGTTTTTGTTTTGTTTTGTTTTAGTAAACTTTGAGGAAAGGTGGCAGACTAGGAATTACATCTGGCTTTAGGGAACTAGAGAATGACCATGACTCTGCCCTGAAGACTGCATCTATCCTGGCTTTAAAAAAAAAAAAAAGCCTGGATAAGATTAAAATGCAGAAGGCCTTAAACAGTGGAATACTAATGGAAGCCTGTACTTCTCAACTTTAATTGAATTGGACCCATTTGAGGGGAAAAAAAAAAAAAGGAAATGCATCTCTATATTTCTGTATCCAGGACAGCGATAACCATTGTTAATTTTTAAAATTTTGGTTTCCTCAGATTTTTTTCCAGTTGTTTTCCAGTGCTATTTTCCCTATTTTCTTGTATGGTGAGCATGTTCTTTTATAGAAAAACCAAAACTTAAAATTTCACTAAAATCATCAGTGCTTTGGAAAGAGGAACATAACTAATTAGAAACCAGTGAAACTTTCTTCTTCAACTTCACAGTATGTTTTATATTTCATGTCACAGTAAAACATGTTGAACAGTAGTGCTAACATGATAGAATCGTTGGACAAGATTGTCTTTATTATGTACTAGTGTAGCAAAAGCTATATTTCAAAATTTCCCATTTTTTCCAATTTCATAATTCCTATATTAGGCATTAGATCTATTTGCACAATGTAACTGGTGTTTTTACATTATTACTGTTAAATGAAATTTAATTAAGCTAAAGGAAATGTCATTAAGCTAAACCAAGTTCTTGTGCCCACAAGGGCTAACTTTAGGAGCTTGCATTATAGGCAAGTACAGTTCAGTACACATCTTCATTCCCGAAGGCCAAAGGTATGCAGCTTATAGTATGATGGCAACAGTTTAAGGTGAGAGTTTGTACGATTTGTCCACTGACCTGACAGTATTTCATGGCCCTATTTACAATGTAAAGTGCTACGATTTATTAATGCATTTTATAAAATAAAACGTCTTACTAAGTATAAATGACAAACAATACTTGGGTGCCTTTTTAGAACCACTGATAATAGATTTATTTTTTTCCTTTAATGACCAAATCATTAAAGTACGGTTACCAGTGCTTTATGTTTTGGTTATTTTAATGTTAGGTGGGAGCCAGGGCTTCTGCCATATCAACATCTAAATCTGCCTTAGCAGTGTCAGTTTTGTAAGAGAAATGAATTGCCTGGTTTCTTTACAAGGGTAAGTATTTATCTTACAAAGCTTTCTGTCCATTTTCTTTTCGCTGTAACTAGTGAACAGTTTATAATTATTTGGCTAAAAAGTACATTGAGAAGATATGTGGCTTGAATTCTTTAGTTGCCATGTGTTATGGTGGGAAGAATTTGGTCAAGGAAAAATTATAAAACCAATATGTAGGACTTAAAGTGACCAAAATTTTCCCTATGTTCATAGATGTTGATTAAAAAAACACAGAATGGACATTTGATTTATTTCAAAAAGATACTTGAAATTTTCAAAATTATTTTTTAAAAATAAACACGAAGTATAGAATATGCTGTTGTGATTTTTCTGGCTGAAATCTAAAAGAGAGTATATCTAGATGCGTATTTATGTAAATATGACACCTCTTAGATGGCAACATTCAGAGCGTGTGTTAAAATATTAAGGGGCTAGCTTTTAAAATTGCCTGATACAGAAAACCAATGAAGGATACTCTTAAGCATGGTATTAGAATGGCTTCTCATTTGGCCCCTGTTTCTTCGCAGGTGAACGACCTGTGCTGGCATGTCCGGTGTCTCTCCTGCAGCGTTTGCAGGACCTCCTTAGGAAGGCACACCAGCTGTTATATTAAAGACAAAGACATTTTCTGCAAACTTGATTATTTCAGGTACACTGAAACTTCTTTTTTTTTACTAAGTAGATACACCAAGAAATTATTTACACAAAGAGAATTTTATAAATAGGCTTTCTGGTCCAGTTTTATTTACTGAAGCCCACTTTTTCTTATACAACAGATTTCAAAATGAGAATGCTTTATATTTTTGAGGTAAATTGGATTAAAACAAATAAAATTAGCATATCTATATGTTTTAGGAACCCAATATATAAAAACTGAATAATTTTTTCTACCTTGGCAAATAAAAGTTTTAGGTATTATAAACAGGGAAGCTTCTTTGCTGTGCAGGGATATAAAGTATGAAATATAAGGTGACGTATTGTAGCAATGCTCTTTGTTCAGGTAGAGTAGTAAGACAAAATGAAGTAATTATGGGGGAAAAAAATCCAAGTGTTATTGAGCTTTTACCAGTTTATTATAGAATGACCCCTGTAATATACCTATAAAATGCCAGCAGTTTGAAAACTGTGATAAACCATATTATTCAGAAGAATTGACCATTCCAGTATCAGAAATACACCAAGTCTAATTACATAACCTGACTAAAAATTCTGTTTCTTTTGTCTGTTCTTTGATATTTGTGGGATTATTTGCCTACGGTATTAAATGTAACATTTTCTCTGCCTGGTCTCTTTATAATCATTTAAATGGAAAATTTCCTCAAAGATAGAATTCAATTCTTAATGGATAGCTATCTCAAAATTGAAGTCATCCTTAAGCATGACTTTTTAAAATTATCACCTTTTTCCTTTATTTGCATTTCCAAAGGAAGAAGAATTTTCATTGTGAAATTGGGAAGTTAATACTACATAATGAAGTTTGCAATACTAATTATGTTGTTTATACTCAATTTCAAAAACTGATTTAAGAGTTTAGTGATTGATTTGAATAAAATTGCTAGGCAAGTTAAAGCACTTCATGAAACCCAGAGTCCTTTATTTTATAAAATCATAGGATTTTATAATTACCTAAATCATATATTTCTCATCAGATTTGCTTTCTATTTTCTCAAAAACAGTAGCAATTTGCCTCCTCTTTCACATAGGGTATGCTAATCTTATTATTATTTTGTAATTTAAAGCTGCTTGAAATGTTTGTTTTCAGAGACTTTTTACAAATCTAGTTCTTCAGGATTTTTTAAATACCTAATATTTTACTATATTCAAAAATTGATTTTATGATTCAGATTAACTTAAAAACTAGCAACACCTCTAAAGATATGTTAATGAATAGACACAGACACATACTTTTCTAGTTTAATGGGGGTCTTCCTCCAATGTGGGAGACCCGAGTTCAATCCCTGGGTCAGGAAGATCCCCTGGAGAAGGAAATGGTAACCCACTCCAGTATTCGTGCCTGGAGAATCCCATGGACAGAGGAGCCTGGCAGGCTACAGTCCATGAGGTTGCAAAGAGTTGGACTCGACTGAGAGCGACTTCACTTCACTTCACGCCAGGCTATGTCTGCAGTTATGGTAGGAGATATGACAGAGTGTCACAAGGACTGAGAGATAAAGGAGATCTTTACATCTGGCATTTTGTTAAGATTAACTTGCATTTAATGTCCAGAATTGTGTCTAAAAGTTTTAGGTAATATTTCTCCGCCTCTTATGGATGGTAATGCAAGAGCTTGTTTACCAAAGGAAGCATCTCTGAGTTTTCCTTCCTCACGCACCAGAGTGAACAATTTCTGTTCTATTCCTTCTTTGATAATATCAATTTTAAATGCTTTAACTTTTTAAAAAAGTTGAAAGTATTTTCTAATTGTCTCAACTTGGCTTTAAGACATCACTATATCTTCAATGGTATCGCTTTGTACTTTTAGTTTTTTCAGTTTGGAGTGTGTGTGTGTTATGTTGAGTCTCTAGATAATTTACAAATGTCCTGATATTTGTTACCAGAAGGATCTTGAAACTCAAGTTTCATTTATTTTAAAAGAAAAAAATCCTATCCACCTTTAGAGTGACAATGAAAAGTTTTTGTTTTATAAACAGGTTTGAATTATGATCCCATCTCAAGTCTTGCTGCTGCTTACCATATTGACTTTTAAAAAATAATTTATTCCTGTTTCATTTTTAAAAGATTTAAATACTTGGGTCAATCCAATGAGTAACATAATGTGTTAGTTTAATCCTAGACTGATGAATATCTCACCAAGCATTAACTCTCCACCCTTCCCCCGCCCCCATTTATGTAGAAGGTATGGAACTCGCTGCTCTCGCTGTGGGAGGCACATCCATTCTACTGACTGGGTCCGGAGGGCCAAGGGCAATGTCTATCATTTGGCGTGCTTTGCCTGCTTTTCTTGCAAAAGACAACTTTCCACGGGAGAGGAGTTTGCTTTAGTGGAAGAGAAAGTCCTCTGCAGAGTGCATTATGACTGCATGCTGGATAATTTAAAAGAGAAGTGGAAAATGGTAAATATATACTTAAAATACTTTTGAATCTTTTGGGACAGTGAACACAGGGATAAAAATAATTTTTTTCCTAAGGTCTTCTTAAAGCATCATTTTGTGCAGTGTAATTGTGGTGAAACTCGTTAAGCCCTCTGTTAGTGATGGTCTCCATCTGTTTATTTATAAGAAAAGCCATGGCATATGTATTTGCCTTGTGCCATATTCTCAGGAAGCAGCCTTGAGTTTAGGGTTCTGTTTTGCTTTTTGTAACCAGTTGTTTCCTTGTGTTTGCCTTTTAAGGATGAGCCTTAGATGTGCACTTTCAACTTGGTGCACTTTTGACTAAATATATAAGCCTACAAATGAAATGTTGTTTCTACATTATGTTTCTAGTATGTTCTAAATCTTAAGGGATTTGGCAAACTAGAAGATGTATACAGTTTCATACCAAGCCAAGAGATGCAAGAAACCTATTATTGAACGACTGCCCCCATTTGAGTTACCAACACATTTCGTGTTTTTTAAATGCAGGTAATGGGGTTAGTGTTGAAGGTGCCCTCCTTACAGAGCAAGATGTTAATCATCCAAAACCAGCAAAAGAGCTCGGACCAGCTTTACAGCAGATCAGCTCCAGGTAGACGTGACAATGAATTTGAGTTTTTGAAGCCCTTTTCCACCAAAAAAGAGAAAAAAACCCAATAAACAAAAAACACCGAAACTAACAAAAGCCGAACAAAAAGCAATGTCTATGCTGTCTTAAAACATTTTTATTTTTTCAAAAAGTTAGTCTGTTAAGTGTATGAAAACATTGCCCTAAATATTGTTTATCAATATTCCAAGAGTTGTGGTATGACGTGAACTTATGCAAGTTTGTCTCCCTGATGTCTGTTAACATTAACATCAAGGTGCAAACAAAATGTTGCTCTGTCCTGACTTCCTGAAAAAAATTACTTTAACCCAGGTATTTATGTTACTACATGTAATTTTAATAGAAGACAGAACATTTTGGGACACTTAACAGAAAGAGACATTCAGTATGTGGGTCTGTGGGACTCTGATGTGTTCATCTTTTTAACAAACTGCAGTGAGTCTTTTAATAGACAAGACTGTAGATTTTCTGAGTAGGAAGGAATTGAAAATGCCTTACCATAAATAGAAATCTACTGATTGACTGCAATCAAGTAGACCTTTCCTTGTTTTTAAAGGGGGTAGAGGGAGTAATTCTATAATTTGATGCTAAAGTTTGATTATGTTCCCTGAAAATGGAGGGATTATTTTCAACTTAGTTGCCCTAAATATAATTGTCATAACTTCTATTTTTATAGAAGTTTTTTTTTTATAGTCAGGAAAATAATGAAATAATTACTCTTTGCTTTATATTTAAGTCTGTACACACGGTGATTTATTTCTGGCATTTTTTTTCAGATAAATAATTTTCTAAAAGATTAGTGTGACTGAAGTATTTACTTTGTTAAGGTGAGGTAACATTCATTGAGCACCAACCATGTATGTATGGCTAGGTGCTTTACACATAGTATCCATCTTAGCTCAGACTTTAGAGGATTTTTATACAATGTTAATAAATGAATGAAGGTAACTTTTGAAAAATCACTGATAGTATTCTAATACTTGTCAGTATGTAAGGTGAATGCAGTATGAGAGAATATTTGTTTTGACAATGATTAAGAAGGCTTGATATGACATAAATATCCCAAAGGACCTTAATGTCACTGAAAAGCAATCTAGCTTTAAAATCTAGATCCATTCTTAAAAAAAATTCCAGGAAATTATTTTTGATTCCGTAATTCAGGCATCAACTACTATAGTAAGTAGAAAATGGAAGGTATGCTGGAAGAAATATCTGTTTGAAGCTTGTTTTTCTGGGTGCCTCATTTGGTTATCATGAAAGTCACGTAAAGCCCCAGGTTAGGGGATACGTGTACCTGTGGGAGACCTGGTAGCAAAATACCCAGTAGCTAAAAGGTGTCTGAGTTAAAATATAATCTCTAATATAAATATGTTCTGTGTATAAAGTGGGCTGTTTCTGTGAAAGACTGCCATAATTTTAATAGTCATAAGATCGATAACTTTAATTCGATATAAAAATTTATTAGTAAAAGGGTAACTGTAAATTTGAAGCAACTTTTAGGTAGATATGTATAATCTCATCTGGAAAGTGTAGATACTAATTAAACAGAAAGGGAATAATATTTGTGGAGGTCTTTGTTTACCAAGTCCTATGCCAGATAATTTTCTGTACGTTATCTTTTTTCATCTCTTACAATTCATCCAAGAACTGCAGGGACTCCCCAAGGCAGACAATCAAGGGAATGGCAGAGAAGAGATTTGGACCCTACTTCCCAAACTTCTGGTCTTTTAATTTTCCTTAGCCTCCCAGGAGACCATGAGTAGAACTGTGCCTTACTAGGACTCCATTTCACGGCTGTGGCAGCTAACACAAGAGTAAGATTCTGAATCTTGAAGATGGCTTTATAGTTTTAAATTGCAAATGTGCATAAAAACTACTTAAGCCATGCATTATTATATGAAAATGTGATCTGAATAATGAGTTTTTTTAAATTTATACCAGAATCATTGGTTTTTAAAAATGAAAGAAGAAATTATATTCTAAGTATGTTCTCGCTTATTCAGTGTTTATTAGCATCTATCTATGCCAGGAATGACTGAAACATAGTGACTGAGGCATAATCTTGTCCTCAAGTGTTCTTTGTTGCTTCGGTATCTAGAATAAATTGAATCATTATGCTTCACCAGAAGCTTTAATAAATCAGGCCATGTACCTCATTGTTAAATTGTCCTACTTCTCAGAAAGCTAATTATTTAAGTAGTGCTTAAATTTAGCAAAACAATAAAAAATATTAGGTAGTCAATAAGTTAAGACTATTCATACAGTACCTTGCTTGGACTTAGAAGAGTTAAAGTATGAGGAACAAACAAACTTCGAAATCCTTTAGAAAATTACGAGAAGAAAAAAATAGTTTAACACAAAATAGACTATTCTGTGTTGGCAAAAATATTTCAAATATTGTCTCATTTGTATAAATTGTATTTTTAAAGTTCCTGCCAATATTATGGTTTGCTTATTGTAGTTGGAAGTACTTGCTCAATGATTATTAATGTTAAACATGCCAGGTTGCACCTACTTTAATCTACTTTCAGATTGAGTTGGTCAGCTGCTACTATGCAGACTCTTGACATTTTTGGTAGACTTCCTGGCTTGAAAATGATGTGTCTACAGAGGCTAGATCCTTGACTATTTTAAATAGCTCAGAAGAGGAATAGGGTAGATTTTTGGCATCATTAGTGACTGGAAAGCAATGAAACCAAGTTGAAATTAAAAGTATTCTTTGTGAGACTAAACACTGATGAATACATCTTACTTTTCCGTTAGCATATTCCAGTTTTAAACCATCAGTGTTGATTTAAGTTTTCCTTTATTCCTTAATGAGAAATTGCTTTAGTAAATGTAATTTGGTTCCATTATTAAACTTGTGAATTTGAAATGCATTTGTGAAGAGCATATGTTTTTTGTTTTATAAATTATCTATAATGACATTACAAATAAATATCTGTTCAGCTTTCCTCCTTGAAAAATTAAAAAAACAAAGACATTAATTTGTTCATTCTTTTTTTCTCTTTTGGGTGTTACATGCTCAGCTACGTATAAACACAGCTTTTTGCACATGAAGATATTAAAGTAACACATTTGGAGTAGGAGAGGAAGGATTACGCAAACTGGGCATGATAATAAACTTTTAGGCTGTTTCTGCCCATTTTTAAAAGTGAAAGTAAAAGTGCTAGTTTACAGCAAATATATGGACAAGTATATTGGACTGGAAGCCAGGAATGCCTTATTCTGGAAAGTCCTAAGTGAAAAAAAAATACATAATTTTTAAACCTATAAGATTTCGTGGAACAACATTGGTCTTTTTCTCCACACTATCTTCAGATTTTCTGCATATTGTGGAGGTTCATTCAGTTAATCTGGGCATTATCTCCAGATATAATGGATAAGACATTCCTTTTGCCCTCCAGAAACTCACTTTCTGCTATGAAGAGCTCTACTTGCTAGCAAATTAACTACCTGGTGACAAGTGCAGTGGCAGAAGATGGTATTATTTGAGGAACATAGTAAAGAATGCAGTTAATCTTGACTGTTGGCAATGGTGTCAGGGTCAGCAGAACTTTAGGTTAGGTAGATTACCCCCATCCCATGCCCAGGACATGCACAATCATTTGGATGCTAGGCTCTACTCTCTCATTATAATACTTTCTTTATATTTTATATTTCCCTCTATTCACTTTTAAGTAATAAAATTGAAATATCTTGCTTGATTCCCAATACTTTCTTTTCTGAAGGAATCCAAAGCCCTTTGCTTGTGCTTTTATTCTGGAGCTCCTCTTCCTCCTCCTCCTTAACTCCATGCATCTCACTTTAGCTTGTATTGTTAATTATTGGCATGCATATATCTTTCTCCCAGGAAGCTGAGGCCAGGTTCCAATCCAAAGGTTCACATCAGAATCACCTGGGAGCTTTTCAATCTATGAATGTTTAGATCTCAGGAAATTCTTGTGAAATAGACTGAGTATCGCTCTTTTAAGGTCCCAGATGCTCCTTTGCATAGAACAAGTGTCGGAACAAGGAATGATGGAGTCATTGCAGTTAAGTGTAGTGCAATCTGTGGCACTGTCTACTATTTTCATACTAATAAAAATTGATGTTGGGGCATTGAACCTGTTTAGTTGAGTAGAGGTCAAAGATATGATTTTTATATTTTTAAAAATTGCTTAATGCTAGTAATTTTTAACAAAATGGAAAAAATACTAAATAGATTTTAATGCATTTTTTGTGGCTTGTAAGAATGTAAGAAAAGGTGAGCTTATTTTTAACAGCATAGTTGAGAGACAAATTTTTTGTGCTGAAATTTATTTTTTAAAGATTTGAGCATAGCAAATTGTGCATAATTTTACATAATATGCATTCTTTTTATTGATATACACTTCTCTGTATTGATTTTCAAGTAGTAAAATACAAGTACTCCATTTCTTGTGCATGCCTTATCTCTCCTGTCATCAAAGTTCAGAAGATTGAGCTTCTTATTTTTAGCTATTTATTATTTACTACCTACATTTTTAAAAAAACAGGTTATGCAAGCACAGTTTGCTCAGGACAACAACCCAGATGCACAGACTCTCCAGAAACTGGCAGAAAGGACAGGCTTGAGCAGACGTGTGATACAGGTGACTATTTTAAAGGTTAATCAAGAGATACTAAAAGTTCTATTCTAGGTTTTTATAAGTGTACATGTGTGTGTGTGTGTGTGTGTGTGTGTAGAATGTCAAAGCATTAGCTTCTCATTTTAGATCTCTTCACATTTTAAATCAGTTTTTTAAAAAGCCTGATAATTAATTAGCCTGCATGATCCAGGCTACCATTTGTTAGACAGCTCTTTGCAGACGTTACTTCATTCATTGCTCAGAGCAAGCCTAAGATCCTAAGGCTAAAAAGACAACTACGGTTTGAAGCTAGATCTGTTTCTGAAGCCAGAATTGTTTCTACTTTTCTATGATTGTGTATGTGGATGTGTGTGTGTGCGGGGGGTGGGCAATGTTGATGACCTTTATTAAAGATCCAGGTAGAAGGAATGATGTAAACAAAAGTAGGGAAGGATAAGTTAGAGCAAATTTGTTGGAAGATAAAATTTATGTTTGCAAATTGTGGGAAATAGAGTTATTTGCGCTGAACTTGGAGAGGCCTGTGAATATCAAGTTTGCTTCTGAGTAGGAGAAAACCATGATATGTATTCTTAAGAAGAAAGGACTGGTGACAGTACATAGGAAGACTTAGAGTTGGGAGAGGCTACATGGAGATTGGCAGTTTAGGTGTGATGCCCAGCAAAATAATGATTTTTCAAAAAGAGACTTAGCTGGTGGCCTCCAATTCATTCTGGAACATTTTATCGACTGAAGACTAATAGCAGGCACTGCATGCAAGAGAAACAAGGAAAAAGACCTGGACACTGTAATGGTGAAGCAGAGAGACATCAAAGATGACTTATATTTGAAGTCAAAGTATCCATGGAAATGGTGTTACTGACAGGACTATTAAAGTTTTTTTAAAATGTGGGTTCAGCAGTTGGGAGGGAGATGAATTCCTTTTCCAGCTCTGATTATCAGGCAATGATGGTGGCAGTTGAGCATGTAAACCAGAATTTTAAAGGATGAAACACCATTTCCATGGATACACTTCCCTGGTGCCTTAGAAAGTAAAGAATCTGCCTGTAGTGCGGGAGACCTGGATCCGATGCCTGGGTTGGGAAGATCCCCTGGAGAAGGGAATGGCTACCCATTCCAGTATTCTGGCCTGGAGAATTCCATGGACAGAGCCTGGCAGCCTACAGTCCATGGGATCACAGAGAGTCCGACACAACTGAGCAACTTTTACAAAGGATGAACCAGACTCATGAAACTAGCTCCTTTATAGACAGACTGTGGGCAGTAAAAACTGAGGAATGACATCTATGGAGTGAGTTGTCTGAACTAGACCATCACAGCCAGAACCAGGAATGCGTCTAGTATAGAAGCATCATGGCAGCCCAAGGACTGAGGTAGATTCAAGATGGAGGTGGTCAACTGTATCAGGATCTTATATTTCCCTTCAATTAGGGAAATGGAAAACAATTTTAAATAATATTTAAGGTTAAAAAGGTATGACAGAGTAATGATGCAAGTGACTGACTATAAGATGATGTTCAGCGGGGGAAACAGTTGTCTAACACTGCACTATAATGTTTTATGTCTTAAATTGGCTGGTGGGTAAACAGGTGTGTGTGCTTCAGTTTATTTCTATTAGGCCTGAAGTATTTCATAATTAAAAGATCATTTATCCCAAGAAGTCAGTGGGAGAGACGTGACAATACCTCAGCTTCTCTGAAGACCTAGATTTGCAGTGGATTTGGTTAAGTGCAGTGTAATGAGGCTGTCTGAAGCGGCAAGTCCCGTAACTTCAGTACTTTCAGATGTCCAGGGTATTGTCTGTGTCTCAGAGTGCCAGATTCTAGAAAGGGGCTAACAAGGAACCAGTGTGAAAGAGTGCTCCCTTTAGGGGAAGATTTAAGGCCAAGAACGTCTGGAAACCATGTGCTGTTATTAACAGCAACAGGGATATTAATCTGGAGAAAAGATCCAGAGATGGTAAGGGAAGGAAGAGTATAAACAGAGGTGTCTTTAAATGGTTATGAAAGGCGGCAGGATCATGTCTCTGCGAAGGAATGTAGGAGAAAAACAGACTTCACTCACAGTGAAGAATTTTCTCGTATGTAAGTCTACAAAATTGGCATCAGCTACCATAGAGCACTACTGGTAAAGAAACTGCCTGCCAGTGCAGGAGACATGGGTTCAATCCCTGGGTCAGGAAGATCCTCTAAAGGAGCCGTGGCAGCCCACTTCAGTATTCTAGCCTGGAGAATCGTACGGACAGAGGAGCCTGCTGGGCTAGAGTCCATGGAGTCACATAGAGTTGGACATGACTGAGCAATTGCACACACCATTGAGGTGGTGAGTTTCCTTTATCTGGAAGTGAAACTTCCTTTGTTGAGAGTTTCAACTCAATGGTCTGAGGGGGTCCTCATAATCTAAGACTCTAGGCGTTCAGTGACAGTGATTGCTGTAGCTAAGTCAGATTCATGGTTATTACGTGTTAGATTACTTTGAAGTTGGAAGCAAAGGAAAATGGAAGATTATCTGGGAGCTTTCTTTATTATTTGAAGAAGTAAGAACCCCAGACAGACATCTCTCATATAATTTCCAGGTATTTAGGTCACCAGTATTATGAGCAAGTTAACTACATTGCAAGTCCTAGAACCTGGAGAATGTATTGTTGGGTAGTGGCTTTTAATATATAAGAGTTAAATGTTTTGATAAGATGGCAAAGGAGTACTAACAACTCAAATATACAGTCCTTTACAGTATTTTTGAAGGATTAATTACTGTGAATTCAAATAGTAGTCAGAACCTCTTTGCCCAGCTACTTCCTAGCATTGAGCGCACATTAGAAATGTTTAAGAAAAGAGATTTACTAGGCCTTGATTCTTAAATGCAAACTAGGTTACCCAAATATTAGGTGGAAATACTGGTCCTATACAGGATATTATTACAGATCTCACCTTTACTAGCTAAAATCTGCATGAAAGTGAAAATTGTTAGTCGCTCTTTGCGACCCCATGGACTGTAGCCCACCAGGTTCTTCTGTCCATGGAGTTCTCTAGGCAAGAATACTTAAGTGGGTAGCTATTTCCTTCTCCAGGGGATCTTCCCAATCCAGGTAACAAACCAGGGTCTCCTGCATTGCAGGCAGATTCTTTACCATCTGAGTCTCCAGGGATGCCCTGAAAGTCTGCATAGTGAGACATTGTAACAGAGCAGATCATCACTGAGCTGAAATCACAGAACAAAGATGAGTGATTTCACTTTTAACTTTCTACATCCAGATATAATTACTGTTCACATATCCTTTCACAAAGTTGAATTGTGAATTGTATATCTTACAGAAACATGATAAAACATTGCTCTTTCTCCCAGTGTGCTTGGAGTTCTCTTTCCATATGAAAATATATATCATTTGTGTTACTAAATAATTTATTTAATTTTGAATTTTTTTACATCATAAAAATATTACAGTGAAGAACATTGTGTATATACTTATACATTTGTTCAGTGGTGTTATAGGATAAATTTCTAGAAGTGAGATTATTGAGTCAAAAGATAAAACATTATAAGAGCCTTTGACTGATAGTACAAAATTCACCTTGCAGAAAGTTCATAATCAATTTATTCTCCCAGAACCTACATATGAAATTTCTCTTTCCTCATCATGGATAAATCCTAAGAACTATCATTCTTTTACATCTTTTCCAATTGCCAGTAAGAAAAATATCGTTGTTTTTATCTTTCTTTTATTATCAATAAACCTTAATATGTTTACTTATACTGTGATTAAAAATATATTTTTAGCTGATTTTTATATTGGGTTATTTCTTTTCTCTTTATCTTACTGATTTTTATTATTTTTCATGTTAAACTTTCATAGTTCATCAATTGCCTTTTCATTTATTTTTACCACATAGAAATTTTACATTGTTTTGTATTCAAATCTCTTCATATTTTTTTCTGATAGCTTTGGCCTTTTTCTTACTTCACCTAGAGAAGTATATCAACATTGGCTTTTGTTTCAATAAACATTAATGGCCCCAATTATTTATATCTAAACCCTTATTTACTTGTAATGGACTTTTGGTTACATGTTATAAAGTTGAGATTTTTCTTTTTTTCCCCCAAATGATTAGGTAGCTTTCTCTAATCAATTCTATGCCAGCTCTGATTTCTCAGTCATTTAAAATTACATCTTTTTCGTACATTAAATTCTTTTATTTGACCCTTTGGGTTTTCTGAGAGATTGATCTAATGCACTAGTCTTCTTTTACAGAATGTCTACGTGGCCTGCTTTCAGCTTATGTATTTTACAATTTACAACTTAGATTTTTAAATGTTACTTAGAAGAAATTTTAACTCTGTTAGAGGTTTGTAAAGCAAGAGGAGATTTTAAGTCAGTAAGGAGAATCAAAAGGACTTGTATTCCATTCCTCAAGCTAGATAGCCCTCATGCCAGAAGTCTTCTGATGCCTGAAATCTTTATTTAAATGTGCAGGTTTGTGTTTTTAAGCGTCTCTTTGCCTGATTACCTGTTGATTTTTTTCTAGGAGGTATTTGAATTACATTCAGGTAGTTATTCTACTGTTAACATCAGGCTATCTTCATATTTATTTCCAAAGTCTGAAATTAAAAAAAAAAAAAACTGAGTGTTTTCCATCTAATATATAATTTATTGGAGACATAAGATACCGTGAAGAAATTCTGGGAATCACAGTGCCATGTGTTTTAGGTTAATGTTGTCCTGTGGGGTGCCTGTCTTCTGGGCAGTGTCAGGGGAAAAGGCAGGTGGCAGCTGTCCTTGGTTAGAAGTTGGAGAATCTGTGAGTGTGTCGTCTTGGCTGGCTGGGCGACGGCAGTGGCACCTGTTGTTCAGGAGCCTGTAAAGGGAACTGTGACTGAAGACTGGATGAAATCTCTGTATAGATACCTGAGTCTTGCTGCTGCTGCAGAACATGGGTGATAAGGTTGTGACTACATCATTTTCCTTGATACATGCCTAAGCTTGTTCCCGAAATACTCCTTAGATGCTACCCTCAGCCACCTGCTCAGACCCGTTTTCCTTTGGTTTTAACCCCTTGAATCTATGCCTCTGTTTATGAGTCCCAAGGATAGCAAGGTATGCCTTTTGAAGTCAGGCCAACTTTTTAATAAATCTTTTTTTTGTTCAGCCCTCTGTTCCACATTGTGCAGCCCTGATTCCCTTGAGCCATCAACTAACTGCCTGCCAGCCCTGGGCAGAGACTGATGCCCCTGGCCTTCTCCCTTGATCCCCAAATGTTCTTATCCTAATTTCCTTATAAAGTTTTAATCCCTCCACTTCTCTGTCTTCTTATGACAGTTGTTTGAAGTAAGAGCACATACATGCTGTAATATTTTAATAGAGGAACAATCTGTAGGCAGGTCATATCTGAGAGCAGGAAGTTCACATGCAGGTAGCTTAGTTACTGGAAGCATTCTGGGTGGTCTAGACTTGTTTACCCTGTCCTGCACATAAAATTCTGCTTAACCCAGAACTTCCTTTATTTCTGTGATGGAGTGGACACAAGGTGGTTAGCTCTTTACATCTGGTGAACTGTGTCACCAGTGGATTTGTTTGCATTTTATTCTACTTAAATATTGCTAGTTGTTTCTTACTGTAAGCCTGACTTTAACCTGCTTCTTAGAGAATAGCCTATGCACTTACTAAGAGAAATTGAACTCAGCAGGTTACCAAGAGACTGGAATAACTGAATCAAGAGGTTTGTAGAAAGCCTTAAGTTCTCAGTGGGGATTTTAATCATTTGAAAATGGATTTCAAATAAGTCCAGCAGGTGTCTGAGAATACAGTGAGTAGTGTATTTTTTTTGATGAAAGGGTTTTTTCCGTTTTTCTTTTTGTCCCAAATGTCAGTAGGAGAACCAAGGAAACTTTTCTGAAATTTTGAATCCCCTCCCTCACTTTTATTTTGGAAGATGCTGACTTATTATAGAACCTGTTTTAAATTAAATCATCAGATAATTATTATTTGGGCAAAAAAAAAAATGACTGTTGATAACTGTGCAAAATGATTTCTCTTGTGTCTACAGAACTCTTTTTTAAAGAAAGCTTCTTTAGATTTATGCTGTGCTTACATGGTAGAGTTGCATCCTTTGTAGTATTGAACTGGTATTGTACTCAGCTGCTATGTGACATAGCTACTGTTGCTTTTCTGCTCTCTCAGGTATGGTTTCAGAACTGTAGAGCACGCCACAAGAAACACGTCAGTCCTAATCACTCCTCCTCTGCCCCAGTCACAGCAGTGCCACCCTCCAGACTGTCTCCACCCATGTTAGAAGAAATGGCTTATTCTGCATATGTGCCCCAAGATGGGACGATGTTAACTGCACTGCATAGTTATATGGATGGTAGGTATCCTAACATTTAACAGCTGCCTTTCAAACAATCACTCATACCTTCTAATATTATATTATCAATAGGATTCACATTTTGAAATATTACCTCAGTAGTAGCTGAAGAATACTGTGGGAGAGGGATGCAGTAGGGAGAAGAACTATCTAGTCTTCTTACTTCTGTGACAGCCTTTTACAGGGCGTGCAGAGCACTCACTTTACAGCTAAAATACAGATACCCATAATGACTCATGGACAGTGCTTGATTTTTACTTAGAAAAAGCATTCTTTTTGTTTTGACCTGATAAATATTTGAATAATTTATTTTCCTATGGTCAGAGACAGTATTCACCCTCAGAGTTTTAGATTGAGGTTTACTGAATTTTGTTAAAGAAACTTTTTATTGAAGCAAAACGTACATATAGAAAAGTACACACATAAGTATTCAACTTGATGAACTAATAAAATCAACATATCCATGTAAATACTACCCAGAGGAAGTAGTAGGATATAATTAGCACCTCAGAAGCTTCTTTTGTGTCCCCTCCCAGTCATTATCCTCTTCCTCCAAAGTAACATTGCCTTGACTTCTAAAATCGTGTTCTGGTTTTGCCTGTTGTTGAGCTTTATATAAACCAAAACTTGCAGAATGTATTCTGTCTCACTTCTTTCAACTATGATGTTTGTGAGATTCCTTTGTATTGTTGCAAGAATCAGTGATTTGTTTCATTGTTATACAAAATTCCACTGTAGTTTACCATTATCCACTTAGAGTTGGTAGGCACTCATTTTATTTCCAATTTGGGCTTTTATGTATATGATGCTATGGGCCTCATTGTACACACCTTTTGGTGCACGTTAATTCAGTTTTATTTAGTACATGTATGCTAAGAGTAGCATATAGGGTCCTGGCTACACATATGTTCAATCTTAGTTGATTCTGCCCAAAAGTTTCTGATACTGGTTGAACCAATATATACTCTGACCAGCAGCACATGAGAGTTCAAGGTGCTCTACATCCTCTCCAGCACTTGATGTGGTGTGACCTCTCAATTTAGCCAGCTTAGTGGTTGTATAGTGCTATCTCATTATTTCCATTTGCTTTTCCCTCATCACTGAAGAGCCTGAGTATTTTTCTTTGGGCATTTATATATTGTTGTTGTTGTTTTTCTTTTGTGAAGTACCTGTTCATGTCTTTTGCTTGTTGGTCTGTTGACTTGTCTGTTTTGTTTTTCCTTGATTTATGCTAATTTTGCATATAGATAAGTTTTTTTCATGATTATATGTATTGCTGTCTTAAGGGTATGTTTTATGGAGCACAAGTTCCTAATTTTAATATAGTTCCATCAGTTTTTTTCCTTCATGAGGAATGCTTTTTTTTATGACCTGTTCAATAAATTGTTCCTGCTGAAAGATAATGAAGATATTCCTCGTATCAGTTCAGTTCAACCGCTCAGTCATGTCTGACTCTTAGCAACTTCATGAACTGCAGCACTCCAGGCCTCCCTGTCCATCACCAACTCCCAAAGCTTGCTCAAACTTATGTCCATTGAGTCAGTGATACCATCCAACCATCTCATCCTCTGTCGTCCCCTTCTCTTCCTGCCTTCAATCTTTCCCAGCATCAGGGTCTTTTCCAGTGAGTCAGTTCTTTGCATCAGGTAGCCAAAGTGTTGGAGCTTCAGCTTCAGTGTCAGTCCTTCTAATGAATATTCAGGACTGATTTCCTTTAGGGTTGACTGGCTTGATCTCCTTGCTTTCCAAGGGACTCTCAAGAGTCTTCTCTAACACCACAGTTAGAAAGCATCAGTTCTTCGGTGCTCAGCTTTCTTTATGGTCCAAGTCTCACATCCATACATGACCACTGGAAAAACCAGAGCTTTGACTAAATGGACCTTTGTCATATATTCCTCCTATGATATCTTCTACAAACTTTACTAACCATGTTTTACCTTGATATTTAGATTTACAGTCCATCTAGAATTGAATTTTCTATGTAGTATAAAAAGGACAAAGTCTTTGTTACGTTCATGAAAGTACCAATTTCCCAGCTGATTTTCTGTGCTACATTTGTCATAAACCAAGTGTCCATATAATTCATATGTCAACTTCCATACCCTTAGAAGAGCCTAGAGGGCTACTGTCCATGGGGTCACAAAGAGTTGGGCGTAACTGAAGGGACTACATACTATTCTGTGTTGTTGGTCTATTTATTTCTGTATCCATACCTAATTGTTTTACTAATGCTGGATATATAATTATTGAAATCCAGTGATTGTTGTTTAAGTTTGTGTTGCCTCTTCTTGACCTTTTATGTTCCCATAATTTTTTCCAACAAAAAAGAGAAAAGAATTGAGATTTTGATATAATCTATTAAATCAGTTGGTAGGAAACCACCATCTTAATAATATTGTCTTCCAAACTATGATCCTAGTCTGTCTGTCTGTTTATTTAGCTCACCTTCAAATGCTCTCTTTATATTGTGGAGTTTTCTGTTTAGGAACCTTGCATATCTTTTGTTAGTTTTTTTTTTTTTTTATAGGCTTTTGTTTTGATGCAGTTAATTGTAAATGGTTTTTCCTTTATATATGGAAATCTAGGTTTACAGCTGTTTTCTTTCAGCACTTTGACAATATGAATAAAATAGTTTTCTTCCATTGTTTCTGTTATTTAGAATATAGTTAATTGACTTGATACCACTTATTGTTGAAGTCAGCTATGGGTCTTATTCTTGTTCCTTTAAAAGTGAATGTCCTTTTCCCCCAGCTTTTCTCTTTGTGCTTGGTTTTAGGTTTTGTAGAATGTGCCTAGATATGCTTCTTGAATATGAAAGTTTGATGTATTTGCTTATATAAACTTTCTGTATCTTCAAATATTACTTCTGTCATTACTGGGAAAGTCCATATTTTCTAGCCTTTTGATCTTCCATGTTCTGGACTAAATATTTTCTTCTGATCTGTATTCCAGTTCACTAATTCTGTATATGCTGTAAAACTCACTTGCTGAGGTCTTAATTTTAGTTATTGTTTTCAGTTTTTAGCATTTACATTTCATTCTTCTATATAGTTTTTATTTCTATACCAGAATTACCTATCTTATCACTTTATTCCTTAATACAGTTGTTATACTAATTATAGTTATTTTAAAGTTCATACGTGACAACTCCAATATCTGGATATTTTTGCAATCTATTCTATTTTTTTCCTCTTTGTTTTTAGTCAAGTCATATCTTATTTGCCTTGTTACTTTTTATTGCACTTAATCCAATCAGACATCAGTTCTCACAAAGGCTGCCATGTTTCTGGGTCACCACTTCTTGGCAATAGCCTTTTGGGACACCCACCAAAGCTTGCGTTTTGTTTGGTGTCTATTGTTTTTAATGAGGGCTTCTCTTCAGTGGTACCTGGTCTTTCATATTTGTTCCCCACTACCCAAAGTCTAACTCCTGAAAACTCTGCTAAACTTCTCAGCCTCTTAGGCACTCATTTTTTTTTTTTAATTGTTATTACACTTGTGGAGGAAAAGTAGCCTCATTTTATTTCCTTCCTTCTCTAGGACTTAACTTTGTGAACTCTCACTGCCTTGGTATCTTTTAGATGCCTTCAAACAGCTTTTTAAAATTTTTGTCCAGCTTTCTTAGTTGCTCTTAGAAGGACATTTGGTTTGAAGCAGCATAGTCTTTGCTGAGAGTGAAAAGTTCATTGTAAGGTTTGGTTAAAGTAAAAATCAGAGCCTGTATCATTGTTGCCATTTACCTACACTAGAATTAAAATTTTGTGTGTTCACATGAATGACTGTAGTGTTGCCTGAATCAAATGTGTTTTCATGTCTGTTTAGGAAAGAGGCAGTTAAACATCCCTAAATGGGAATTTGGGGCAGGAGTCACCCTACAGAGGAACCTTCATATGAAATTTAGCAACATCTCTGTAGACGAAGGTGGTGTGTTTCTGGCTGCAGGGTAAAGTGCAGTGAATGGGGTATGGATGGAGGACTTTAAAGTGGAAAAAGCTTGGGGCCCAAAATAAAGATTTTGGAGTAAACCATTCCTGGATTCTCATAATACTATACTCACTATGCTGAATAAGTTAATGCTTCTGCTGAGGTCAGTGGAATAGCTTGGTGCCCTCAGCTATAATCAGTAGTGAGGACTTTGCCTTGGATTGTTTTTTGTTTGTTTTTAAGTCAGTTTTATTTACCATACAAAACTGATCCACAAATTTCTTTCTATTTTGTAGCTCATTCACCAACAACTCTTGGACTCCAGCCCTTGTTACCCCATTCAATGACACAACTGCCAATAAGTCATACCTAATTCCTTTTTTCAGGGATAGAAATGATTAAGGATATAAACTTGTCATTTGTTATGTGTAAAATACCATTGAAAATATATTAATGTTAATTTTTTATTTAACACCCAAAGCATTTCCAACATCACTTTGCTGCCCAGGTATGTATCTCTAGTTGGCCTGCAAGACACTTTTATTGATTCTTCATTTTTTGTAAAACTTATGTTTACAAGAAGAAAATAAATCAGAACTTTTTTTTGTATTGTATGAAAATAGTTCACTCAGTGTGTATCTGTTAATTTATTTGTCATCAAAAGAGCACTTTGCCTAAAAGAAAGGACTGACAAGTGTGCAAAATGTTTACAATCCTTTGTGAAATTGTAGTTTATCATTAGTTTGTATCTGTAAGTTATTGTTATAAATATTACCTGTATTTTTGTTATATACAACTTTATACTTTGAAGCTTGTATCTGTGAATTTGCAATTGAAATTTATTTTGCCAATGTTTTCTGAATGAACTGAATAAAGCTTCTGTTGTAGCATGCCATGCCAACACATTATTGTGTTTGTGGTTGATGAACTATGGCTGTAAATAACACTATAGGTTAATAAGCCCACCATTCTAAGTTTATTAAACATTTTTCATTCTTGTGAAAGTTTCAACCAATTTATCCTTTTTGTGTGTGTATTTTCAGCAGTAAGTTGACTTTAGCCTCTTACATGTATAACAGCTTTTAATTTTAAAAGTCATTTTGTTTTGAGCTTTGTTGTGAGTACATTTTAATAGGGAACTTATTTGTAGATGATTGCACTTAAGAAAAGAAGACATGAAAATATCTCATTTGGCAAATTGTCTCTTTTGAACTAGCTAGTAAAATTAATGTGAAAGAAAAGGCAGAATGCTTTTCAAAATGACCTTTGGGGTGTCCCAAGCCAGAAATGAAATGTGGGCCATTAGAATGTATTTCTTAAGGGTTGAAAAAGGAGGACAAGAAATATTTGGAGTTTTTGATCAGTGCTTCTAGAGCAGAGACTCTTTACTTTTTCTTCCTAGTGAACCCTCTTTAGGGACTGTGATTGAGAGCTGAAATCTAAACCTCAGGACTTTATCCTATGTAGCAGTGGACACTTGTCTCGGAATTACAAAAGTAAGTAGTGCCACCTTCACTAATTTTTGGATTTGAAGAATTTAATCAGTACTTACTTCTTGTCTTTTATATACCAATCAGGAAAAAAAAGGTAGTGAGAAAGAAATCTTAAATTTAAGTCTTTGTTTAACTTGGCGGGTTCACATCTGGCTGAGGACTGGAAGTAATAGTGGAGTATTTGTAATTCTATTCTAGTAATCATAAATGCAACCAGAAAGCAATCACATGAATGTTGGTAACTTACTATCTGCCTCAAACCAGAAGCAACAAACCTAAGTTTCACTATGGGAGAAAGGGGGAAAAAGTGTTTTGTTTTTTTAAACTTGCTACTCCAGTTACAATCCTTTTGGCCAAAAACAAAGAACATAGCCAGTAGTCACCGTATCTGATCTTGTGAAATCGATGCTAATCTCCTGGGCTCTTGTCTACCTGTCCCAGGCACCACGTGGTGAGGTCAGCTTTCCTTTACCAGATGTGGAAGAAAGCTCTTGTAGTCTAACCAACCTCTGTGCTGTAAGCGGCTTCTTCCACTTCCCAGCTGCATGTAATTGGCACCATTTAGCTTGGAAGGTGCTTGATTGTGAGTGTTCTTCTCTGGCTCTTTTGCCTTTTTTTCTGTGCTCACAATGCTCAGAGAAATTTTATGAACCACATCACTACCATTTTTAGTTCCAAAGATGAATGCCCAAAGTTGAAGTAAAATTTCCATAACAGAGAAGTTCAAAGTTGTCAAAATGATGAGACTTATAGATCCAGCATATGAAGTTGCTAATAATCAAAATGGGATAGATAAGAAAGTACTAAAACATTTTTTGCATGTGATACAAACATTATGACTATGTTTTCATTTCTGTTAATGGAAGTCAGAGGTGCTACTTTTATAACTTTAAATTAGGGAAGAATTAAAGTATCTCCATGTTAGTAATACTCAGTGTGAGCATGTAGGCACAATATCTATTTGCTTGAAAGTAGAGGGTGATCAAACGACTTTTGTGAGGCTTGGAGGAAGACTTTTTATTGTTGGACTAACAAAAACCTGGGTAACAAATAGGTTATCTCTTCAGTATTCAGAGAGTCATGAGCTGTAAGAGGGTAAAGATAACTTTTGCTCTGCAAATCAATTGAATCACCAATTCAAACATGAAAATTGAAGTCACACTAAGTCATACTCCTTTAAGTAATTGTGAGTAAGACAGTATAGCTTTAACAGTAATTATCCATTATGCAAATATCATTCTTAAAACTCCACATTACTTTAAGTTGTAAGTACATGTGTTTTGAGTATCTCATAATAAGTATTGTTAGGATTACAGTTCATGCTTTTAAAATTGTTATAGCGTTTGAAATCTTATAGCTGTAGTATTTCTTCACTTGGTAAATTATGTATATAATTACTCCAGTAGCATTGTGAGACTAAATGAGATCTTAGGACTGTGTTATGGCTTGAAGGACTTTACCTGTTATGAAAGAAATGATTCTATTATTTAGAAGTCATTTGGATTGTAATACACTAAACACCAAAAGTATATTGGCCCAGGAAAATTTCTCAATGGTCTCCATTCCAGGAGATAAAGGTACTAAACTTAGTGGTATTTGATTTTGCTCTTTTGAAATACAACCAAATTTTTAGAGAAGGAATGGATCTGAATTCAAAAGAAGTACACTGGATACTGTTTAATACGTATCTGCTTGGATTCAGTAGCACAGTGAAAACTATTTTATAGCCTGTTTTCCCCTTTTAATATGATAATCATATTTCAAAGTACCATACTCATTCACAACATGATTATAATTGATACACAGCACACCATATTGGTTGAGCATGGCAAGCGGTAAAGAATCCATCTTCCAATGAAGGAGATGTGGATTTGACCCCTGGGTCAAGAAGATCCCCTGGAGAAGGAAATGGCAGCCCACTCCAGTATTCTTGCCTGGAGAATCCCATGGACAGAGGAGACTGGGGTCTACAGTCCGTGGGGTCTCAGAGGTTGACCAGACGTGACTGAGTGGCTGAGCACTTGTCTATCTTGCCTACTAGTGGAGTTAATACCAATTATTTTTCCAAGAGAGTCAAAAAGATAATTTTAAAGCCTTATTACTTGATAAGACATTTTAATTTACATTTTGGAGAGCTAGTTTCTTGTAAAAGGAGTAAAGGTAAACACAAGCAACCATTTTTGTGACCTTTCTTCCTTCCATTGTTCTGCATCCGTGGCTAAGTGAACATCCCATAGGATTTGTTCAGCTGAGGTATCATTTATTGACATCAGACATTTTACGGAAGCACTTGGAAGTCTTTATAACATCTTATTTGATTTCACTGATTCTATTTTTAATTTTTTGCAAAGTCCTTCATGCTTTTCAAATGCTTTTCTGTACAGCATCATGTCCCTCATTCAACAGACAGGGAAACTAAAATTTAAGAAACTTTGATTAACGTAATTAGGCCTTTGGTTTTTAATATGCAAGAGTTCTCCAGAGCATCAGATTATTTCTATAACTCTGTAGAGACCTCAGAATAAATTTGTAAGTGACTCTCATTTGCTTGAGCTTCATAAACAAATTCAAGGAAGATAGACTTTCAGTGGCTGTAGACGCCTGCAGGAAACAGCCTTCTCTCTTTCTAGTTGTATCAGCAATACTTGCTGAGAATCTACCAAGATTGTGTACTTGGTGGGGGCTGAGAGCAGAGTTCAGGCGTGGGTGGGTGGGTGGGTGGTGTGTGTGTGAGAGAGAGAAACAACAGGGCAAAAGGAGAGGGGATGCTAAGAAGTAAAGGAGAGTGAGTCCTGGAGGCTGAGAGCAGAGTTCAGGGGTGGGTGGTGTGTGTGTGTGAGAGAGACCGCAGGGCAAAAGGAGAGAGGATGCTAAGAAGTAAGTGAGAGCGAGTCCTGGGAGGGCCTTGCTTTCCCATTGCATTCAAAGTGTAATGTGGTAAATGCTCAGTTGATTGAATGAGGTTTGTAGGAAAATAATGAGCATGATACTCATGCTTGAGCATCCTAAAATAACTTCAAATTCCAAAAGAACTCTTCTTAAATTCTCAAAATATTCTTCCTTCATCAAATATCTTTTAAATGGCTTTTGCATCTTATATTCTTTTACACCACTTAGTATAAGATGTTGGACTTCCCAGGTGGCACTAGCAGTAAAGAGCCCACCTTCAATCCCTGGATTGGGAAAATACTCTGAAGTAGATGACAATCCGCCCCAGTATTCTTGATTGGAAAATTCCGTGGGCAGAGGAGCCTGGCGGGCTGAAGTCCACAGGGTCGCAGAGTCAGACATGACTAAGTGCATGCGCGTGCGCGCACGCACACACACACACACACACACACACAGTATACAATGTGGGACACCTGGTTTTAGCAGTTTCTGACACCAGTGAACTGTAGAACAAGGACTTTAGCCTCCCTGGTTACTGGTTTCCTCAACAGTCAAAGGAAGATTTTTGTATGAGACTTAACATGATATGATAAATGGAAAAACATGGTAAAGACATGATCTATTAATTTAGCAGGGTGGGGCTAATGGCAGGGGATCAGGCAAACCGAGGCTGGGCTATTAAAACATCAGAAGTCTGGCAAGCATTGCCCAAGCCTAAGCAACCCCAGGAGGACAGTGCTCCGTCCATTTCCTTAAATAAAGTCAAAGGTGGAACATCTATACTGGTAATGAATTCCATGTTCTCAAGTGATGTTTTTCTCTTATCGCAATCTCAGTACAAATGGAAACCATCTATTCGCTATCCACAGGAACTCCCTTCTTCATCTTAGAAAGCTTCTCAGGCAAATAGAGGTGTCACCTTCTGTAATTTGGGTAGATAAAATCTCTGTATAGTTTATCTTGCAGAGGTGATATAAATGTTTGAAAAAATATCTTTTAAACCTAAAGGAATGATGATGCTATACTTGAAAATGGAAATCATGGCTACAAATTCAATTTCAAAATATTTATTTCCTGGAATGAGGGTAGTCTCTAGAGAACCACTACTAGTTATTAGCTCATTTCTTTGTGATGTACTGGAAGAAGTCTGCTACAATGCCAGCATAGTTCTGACCCGCAGAATTTCATCTTTGGTTGAAACTCTTCCAAGCGAGACCATGTGCAGTTCTTAGTTCATCATTTATCTTTCAGAACATGGTCTGGCGCTTTTTATGACAATGATTGAAACATGTATCAGGAGCCTTGATGGGCAAAGATGGCTTCACAGACTCCTAAGTTGAGCATGGCACTTGCAGGAGATCAGTATTGGAAGGAACGTGAGAGAGGAAAATTCTCCAAAGACATAGATCCCACCCACATTCTCAGTAGGATGGAAGGAGAGAGACTGTGGTGAAACTAAGTGGAGGCTGCCACAGTCTGCAGGGACTTCATAGGTTCTGAGCAGTGTCCCAAGCTCACATGGGGCAAGGGGACAAGGTGCCAGGCAGCAAAGAGAGCAGAGTTGGGGTGGAGCCGAACCAGCTCAGGGACAGCAGATCAGAGGCAAAGTTGCTGCCTCTCTGTGTCACTTGCCTGCTGGAGTTCTTCCCTGAGAGCAGACTTCTGGCCTCAGTGAAACATGAGTTTATTCTGATCTCACGGGCTTGTGTGGAAACTGCATGCGTTGCCCAGAACTACAGAAACCTAAATAATACAGACAAAATTAGGACAGAGGAAAGCATTGCAAAGACTTTGAAGTCATATAGCTTGAAATCCTGGTTTTGCCACACCCTACTGGTATGACAAGGGCTTCCCTTGTGGCTCAGCTGGTAAAGAATCCGCCTGAAGTGCAGGAGGCATGGGTTCGATCCCTGGGTTGGAAAGATCCCCTGGAGAAGGGAAAGACTACCCACTCCAGTATTCTAGACTGGACAGTTCCACGGGCTGTGTAGTCTATAGGATCGCAAAGAGCTGGACATGACTGAACAACTTTCACTTTAGGCTTCCCTGGTGGCTCAGATGGTAAAGCATCTGCCTATAATGTGGGAGACACGGGTTCGATCCTGTAGGGAAGATCCTCTGGAGAAGGAAATGGCAACCCACTCCAGTACTCTTGCCTGGAAAATCCCATGGACGGAGGAGCCTGGTAGGCTACAGTCTATGGGGTCCTTACTTCCACTGGTATGACTGTGGGCAAATTATTAAACTGTTCTGTGCCTTGTGCATAAAACAGAATAATAATAGTGCTATTCTCAAATGATTATTATAGAGTCAATAAGAGAATGCCTGGAAGTGCTTAGCAAGGTGTCTGGTGCATAGTAAAGCCTGAATAGAAAAGTGAAGTGAAGTGTTAGTTCGTTCAGTCATATCTGACTCTTTACAACCCCATAAACTGTAGCCCACCAGGCTCCTCTGTCCATGGAATTCTCCAGGCAAGTATACTGGAGTGGGTAGCCATTCCCTTCTCCAGGGGATCTTCCCAACACAGGGAATCAAGCTGGTGTCTCCTGCATTGCAGGCAGATTCTTTACCATCTGAGTCACCAGGGAAGCTCAAAACCTGAATAGGATCTATTAAATATTATTTTGGGGTAAACTCTTATCATTAGAGAAGGAAAATGCCACCAACCGTCACATTAGCCTTCCCTCTCCCTTCTCTTTTTCTCTTTCACTATCTGCTAACTGTTCATCTTGCAGGACCCATCCCACGCATCGTCTCCTCCACCTGTCTGTTCCTCATCTCCCTCCCAGTGTGAGTCAGTTGCTCCCTCTCTGTTCACGTCATTTCCTCAAAGTATCTCTAAATGTCACACATTTTAAGTATTCTTTCTCAGGTTTAGACAAGTATTCTTGTCTCAAGACTAGACTTTGAGAAACATCAGAGTAATGACATCTTAAGATCTCTAGAGTCTAGCAAAGGGCACTGACAGAGCAAGCTCTTTATCAAGGATTCACTACATCTGCCAGCTTGAGGCGGGCTTCTGGGGACAGCCCTCCGCTGCTGGTTCCTCAGCCTGGGCTGCACCGTGGCCCAGGGAAGGTCCCTGACTCAGATGTACCTGTTTCTTGTTCTCTTCAACTAAGTAAAGCAGATAGTTGGGCCCTTATCAGGTTCAGGCAAGAGAAATCCAAAGCACATGTTTTTATCAGAGTTACCCAAATTGACTCCCTAGCCTGTAGTTACAGAGTAATCGCTGTCTTCCACGTGGCTTTTGCTGTGCAAATGTGGCCACAGAGTCGCTTAATTTCTGTTAAGTGGCTCCTCCCTTCCTGTATCTAGTACAGCTTAAAGCATAAAAGTTACCTTTCACCATGCCCTTAGTGGGCTTCCCTGGTGGCTCAGATGGTAAAGAATATACCTACAATGCGGAAGACTCGGGTTAGATCCCTGGAGAAGGGAATAGCTACCCACTCCAGTATTGTTGCCTAGAGAATTCCATGGACAGAGGAGCCTGGCATAGGGTCACAGAGTCAGAAATGACTTAGCGATTTTCACACTTTTTTCTCTTTCATAGCCTTAGTAGCTATACTAAGCTTCAGCTGACCTTGCTCTAGTAGTCTTCATAGTAGGTTAAAACATTTGGACAGAGGGTTCAGAATTGCTTGTTTTTTAATCTGTGTTCTGGATAATCTGCTGTCAACTCTCCTCCTGTTTCGTATGTGGAACAAAGAGCTGTGGACATGCAGGATACACACAGGAGACAAAACTCATGCACAACTCAGTCATGAGTTTTTCATGCTAGAAACTGTATTTTGGTCCTCAGGTTCAGGATGTCCCTTTCTTAGGAATGAGTGGCATGGCTCCCTGTAGTTGGAGAAAGATTGCTGGGTTTGGTGTCAGAGCCTTGTTCCAACCCCAGCCTAGTGCAGCCTTACTACCTATATGTGACCTTGGGGATATCACCTATCAATTCATCACATACTTTTACCCTTGAACTGTCTCTAGAATCCACTCACTTCCCTATGTATTTACCATTCACATCTAGCGCAAGCCACTGTCTCACATCTGGACTGTTAAAATATATACACAACTATTTTCATGGTTTTTGCCCTTTCTCTCCTAACATACAGATCTATTTAAGACCCAGATTAGTGCTTCTCTGCTCAAAACCCTCCAGTGGCTTCCTTTCATATTCAGGGAGAAAATCCAATATCCTTCATGGATATCCAGAGCCTTGGAGGATATTTATCAGGTGGGCATCCCCACCCCATCACTTTTTAACTCTATTTCTAATCCTTGCCCCACTCCCTCGCTCACTTCCAGCCACACTGGCCTCCTGGGCTGTGGGCAAGTAGACGTGATAAAAGTGTGCTTAGAGTTTTATAACAATACATATCAGTTCTGCCACTTTCTGACTATATGACTCTGAGAAAGTTGCTTAATCTCATGGATCCTGTTTTTCTCTTCTATAGATGAGAACACCACCCGACTCCCTGCAGGTTTAGTGTGAAAATTAAACGAGATAGGAAATATAAAGCAGTTAGCCCCATGTCTGGCATATCATTAGCTCTAGATCAAGAATGGGTGGTGGCTCCTGGAGTGAGGGGTGAGGCAGGGTGGAGGTGAAGGAGAGAGGGTGCTCTCAAGTGGGAAAGCATCAGTAGGTTTCCCCTAACACACTAAAACAGGGTAACCCTCTCCCTCACCACCAGATCTTCAATTTCAGGCCCAATTTCTACAGAAGTCCACCCTAATTTTCTTAATAAGAACTGACCCTTTGATCACTTCCTTTTGATCTTCTTAGTAGCAGAAATATTTACACTCCTAATTGTCACTTAGCCATCTAAATGCACTGTCAATCTCTCCTGTACAGCCACCCTCCCAGCCTAGGACTCTGTCACCAAACCATCAAAGAATGTATTCCTCTGAAGCCTGACTGATCCTGATTGCTTTTTGTGGCCGTTCTCCGTATCGCCACTTAGCTGTGGGGCCCATTTAATAAAGGCCCCGCTAATGGGGAAGGGGAGCTCCCGGTCTTTGCCAGTGAAATTGGCTTGCTTTTCAGGATTCATGGTGCTTCCCTGGTGTCACTGCTAGAGGAATACTGGTAGACTGACAGGTCTGCCAACTCTGTGTTTGCTTTTTCAGCAGATACTCCAGGGCTACACTTACATTGCCAAAGAAGTGGCTAGTATTTGCTCTTCAGACTCTCACTTTCATGCGAACATGGATCCATACCAGCCCAGTGTTTCATGGCTGCTAAATAATTTTTCTCTGTGCAACTGTAAGTTCAAGACTTCAGTGATCCTAGTTCTTTTGTACTATGGAGTCTAAGAGCAAGTGGATTTTAGACCACGTATCGTCTACATAATTAGAATTTTATTAACCAAGCTAAATGAGCAAATAATATAAAATTGTGTTTAATAGCCCAGGGAATTGGGTAAATGCTGCCTATTGGACCTAAATAATAGCCCAGAATTATTCAGTTAATGAGTAAATCAAGAAAAAAATAAAAACTTCCCTCCAAACTACCTTGACTGGTTTTTAACTTCCCCCAATTAACCATATTATCTTTCAGAGATTAGAAAGGCCCTCGGGAGTCAGGAAATGTGACGAGTGCTTTAAAATCATTGAAACTTATAACTCGTCTAGTTCTTTACAAACCCATGACTAAAAGAAATCATCTGCTTTAACTAGTGCTCTAATTCAGTGGTTCTCAAATTTTATCATACTAGACAGTCATCTGAAGACTAAGGAGGCGTCAGAAATGACGATTCCCAGGGACTCCAATTCGCCACAGCTGGGATCAGGACCAGAAATCTCTCTTATTTGCATCCTGAGGGATTCTGCAGTACATGGTCAGAGATCACACTTTTGAGAAACCCTGGGACAGTAAAATAGACTTTAAGCAGCAGTTTCCTGATGAGTGATTCTGCCTCTGCAGGTGTTAATTTACAGTAGCTCTCATTAAGCCGTTTATTTATGGAGAGTCTGCTGTGAGGGGCAGCTTAAAGAACATTATGTTTAGTCCTCGCAACAACAGTACATGGTAAATTATTCTCATTCCCATTTTATCGATGACGCAGTTGAGGTGGCCAAAACCTTTCCTAGGAGGCTAGTATTTGAACTCAGTTTTTAGATTTTTTTTTCCTTCACCACACATGTTACAGCAAAGGTTGAGGAAATGAGGCAGGTGTCCAGGGAGCAAACCAACCAAGGCACACAGAGTGAAATCAGCCCTGGGGGCTCAAAAGTTATAACCGATTGGGTCTGCTTTGTTTACACCAAAAACTCCTCTTGCTGACTTTTTAGAGTTCCATGAAATCTTTGACCAAGATGCTATTTGGCATTCCCCAGTTGCCAGAATGTGAGTCAGTCCTCTGGATGAATGCACTTGGTACCCCACATCCGCATATTTTCAAATATTCAGACATTTTGGCGAGTCACAGAGACACTGGCTTGTGCTTAGTTTTGTAATTTTCAGGTCGGAAATCTGAGTCACTAAATGACCAAGAGGCAGGGCTTGGTTTTTTGGGTGGGGAGAGGGAGGTGTGTGGTATATTTTCTCTATCTGGTGTTCTAACTGCTTCTTCCAAAATGGTAAGGAACCAGTATACTTGGTGTTGTTGGAGGTCATTGTCACATAAGAATCTCTTTCCCAGAGAGACTGACAACTAACTGGAGATAAAGGGAATCCGTGTTAACAAGCACGGATTGTTAACAATCAAGAAAAGATTGCCCAAGCTGGAATCATAACATGAATGCTTGACTTTTTTGAATTGTGCTGTGCTTTTAAAATGGTAAAGCTTGGTATAAGTAGAAAGGCTTCCTAGGTGGCTCAGGTGGTAAAGAATCTGCCTGCAATGCAGGAGATGTAAGAGACCTGGGTTTGATACCTGGGTCAGGAAGATCCCCTGGAGAACGGCATGGCAACCCACTCTAGCATACTTACCTGGAGAATCCCATGAACAGAGGAGCCTGGTGGCTGTGGTCCACAGGGTCGCAAAAGTCGGTCACTGCTGAAGCAATTAGCACGCACACAGAAAGACAGCACTCAGGAAAGACTGCTGTCTTGTCTCAGATTTAAGCTGATGCCTTATAAGACTTCTCTTCCCTTCTTTTCTTTCCTCCAAAGAAAGAATAATAAGCAGGGTGACAAAGCCATTAGGGACTGAATGGCTAAGAGAGAATGAGCCTGGTAAGGCTGAAGCTTTGCTGATGGGCCTAATAGAGTGGCTTCAGCTCCTGCATTGGATGTCGAGCCAACATCTTGGCAGAATGATTGGTGTTTGTGTAAGGCAGCAGATCCTGGACTAGAAACTTTAGGGATGCTCTGGTAGAATAATAGCAAAGAGATTTGTTCAGCAGCTGCTGCTCTCATCCCTGGACTTGCCACAGCTTTCCCATCTTTCATCTCCTGGAGCATAAAAATTCCTCTCTTGCAGCAATAGTTTAATTCTTTTTAATATCATTATCAAATGGAGTTTTGCAATCTAATTTCATTACCTTACAGTGCACAAGTTATACTGCATATCACAACTATTTGTTGTGGACTGCTTTTTAGAGACACAAGTGACTGTTACGTTAGTCCTAAGATCGTCTGACAGTCACATGTGATTGGCCAAATATTTTGTTGGATTGGCCAAAAAGTTTGTTCGGGTTTATCTGGAACAGCTTATGGAAAAAACCCAAATGAATTTTTTGTCTATCCCAATATTTCATGAATTATTTTGTAATTCTTGGCCTAAACTATTGCTCAAATGGGAGATTTCAAAACTGAATAGGAGATAGTTTGATTGTAGCTACTGTTGAACTTGTCCATCCAAATTCTTTTAAGGCTTCCTTTAACAGAACATAACTTTTAGCCATGGTGAAATGAGAGACTGGCTAGATAAAAAGCCTGTCTCCGCTGGTATAAGTTTTTCCCCCAACTTTGTGTGCTTCATTTTTACCCCCATAAGTCCATGTATGAAAGTCCCATCATTTCCCTTACTGAGGTATTCTGAGGCTCAGCAGGAATTTGGTGGGAACATATTTTCCTGAGCATCTGCCTGAATTCCCTGCCTTGAATATTTTTTTAATCTAACTACTTTTGTCATGCTTCCAGGCTCCGTGCCTACAGAATGCTGAAACAGTCTTTAGAGTTCATGTCATCCAATACCCTCATTTTACTGTGAATCCAAATTCCTCTCCTTTCCAGCTTCTCCTTAGAGATGGAAACAAAAATTATCTAGTTTGGGGCTCCCACGTGATTCTCAGAGAAACATCCGGGTCCTGCTAAATGATCTGCTTGCAAATAAGGCTTCTGTGGGATCACTGAGCTGCTCCCAGATCTTCATGACACCATCTTCTCTACCTCAAAATAGCACTCAGCTGGAAACCCTAATAGCAAACCTTGAATTCTGGCATTCTGTTTCTTTTTAGCTCAGTCTTTTCTTTTGAACAAGGAGCTCCATCATTAAGAGTGGATTGTGAGCATGCCCAGTCTTTTCTGGGAACCCTTTGGGAGCTTCCATTTCCCTGGGGAAAACAAGATCTCTCAGGAAAAAAAAAAAAAAGCCAAGACAATATTACTACCTGACAGAGAATTCCCCACAAGTCCAGTGGTTAAGACTCCATGTTCCCATTGCAGGGGTATGGATTCAGTCCCTGGTCAGGAACTAAGTTCCCACATGCCATCTGGCACAACCGAAAAAAGTTACTACCTGACATTTAGTGAACATTTATTAGGTGCCAGGCACCATAGGTGGGAACTTTCTTCAATCCTCCCTGCATCCCATGAGTTGGTTATTACCATCCTGATTTCACCTATGAGGAGACTGGAGCCTCACTCACAGTGCTTGTAAGTGAAAGAACCAGGATTTAAATACAGGCAATTTAGCCTCAGAATATATATTCTTAATCATTATGTTATCCTGTCTCTAAAATACTGAGGTATAAAGAAGTCTTCTTAACTTACCAATTCAGGAAATTAGAAAAGAGGATCTGATCTTTTAAATATTCTACTCAAATAACTCTAAGACCTCATCCTAACTACAACAGGTGTGTCCTTCCTATCATGGTAGCTTCTAGAATCTCAGTTATACTTCTTCAGCCTAAGGAGTTTTCTATTAGTATGGCTCTGGAGAGAGAACACTTTTTGTTTGTTTGAAAACTCCCATTCTTTTGGCTGTTGTGCCATTTGATGTCAAGGAAACAATGGTGGTCTAGTGATTTGGTCATGAACGCCTGTCCTCAGCCTGGCAGTCCTGGAGCCCACCACAATCCCTGGACATTGAAGAAGGGCAGTGACCTCAGGCCCTTACTTCCATCCCTGTTGCAGCTGGGGTTCTTGCAGTATAGAGAAGAGGCCTCTCTTCTGATGCCCCACTCTGGGTGCATTGTAGACTCTCCTTGCCCCCATAAACCCAGGTGCTCAATAATTTTATATGCTTTGTTCTGTGGCTTCTCTATTTTATGCATTTTCTCTCTTCCCCCTCTGCCGGGGTCCAGCCCTGGTGGATCCAGGGAATTAGAACCAGGGACGGTGTTGGTGAGGAAAAACTTTATTTAGAGATATAAGATTAGATTAGGAAGAAATAGTATAGTGGGAAATTTAGGCAGAGAAAAGATGCTGATTAACTTGGTTTACATGGAAAACCAATAAAGTTCCAAACAAGAAACTTGCACCATCTACGTTAGGCCGCTGGCGCCTGTTTGAATATCGGAGAGTGCCCCGCCTTGGACTCTCTCTCTTATGGATCTTAGAAGCCGGGACAAGTAAGTAAACATGGTGAGCCTCCACGCCCCAGATGGGAATTCAGCTGAAAAAGGGAGAAAAGAACAACATGGGGAAGCCCAGCATTAGTGCAAGACTCCAAAAACTATTTTTCAAAATAGCTTATATACCCCAAGTTGTACATAAAGAAATAATGGAATATGCAGAGTTATGCAGGGGCAGCAGTCCTGACCCTCATTGAGACAAGGCTTTCTTTTTGCATACCCTCCCATATACAAAAGGTCTCAGGTGGTTTACATTATCTTCTGGCCAAGAGGCCTGTTAACATTTTTATGGCTCTCTTCCTGGATAATTGTCTATCAACCAGAAAACTCCTTTCCCTAGAAGTGTTTTTTCTTTACTCTGCATCACCCTCAAAGTACTAAATAAAGATACATTCCTGTAGAACAAAGGTGCAGTGGGTTATAACAAAGAAAGCACTCAACTCAAAGATCTAATGTTGCTAATACCAAGTCCACTACTTGTTTTTCTGTATACCAACTATATCTAAAAATAAAGGATATGAAAATTTGGCAGCAAGTATTGACTCAACAAATGAAACCTTTAATCAGTCCTATTCTAATGATTTTGACTCCTTGGAAGCCCCTACATTCCTAGGATGTTTTAAGCTTCCTGTGCCTCCCGTGGTCAGGAGGCTTCAAACAATCACATGTGCAGCTGTCTGAATCCTGCAGGCAGGCTAGAAAGCCATCAGAGGGGTTTTTGGATTGAAACATTCGTATTATGCCCAGGAGATTTATTATCTAAAAGCTCTAAGTTAATTTTTTCTCAGAAAAGGTGGTGGGGGGACAGCCCCCTGTTAATGATGGAAGAGTAGGTGGAAAGCATAACATAGTAAAGCAGGCAAACTCTGGCTTTGGGGGTGGATGCTTAGGAAATTCTAGGGGAACCCTTGAAGCCTGATCACATCCTTGCATTTTGTCAGGCTTCCTTCCGCATGACCTTGTCATGGGTGGGATTCCTCACGCTGGCTCCCGGCACCCCTCTCCCTCCATTTCTCTCTCACTCATACACACATACAACCCAAAGCCATTTTTTCCAAGATTACCTGCAAGGGCTTGGAGCCTAGAGCCAGCTCCTACCCCTAACTGTGCACTCCAGCCATGAAAAATCAGCCTCAAAATTTACCCTGTTTCCTGTCTCAGAATAAAAGACATTTCATCGAAAGAAATCCCCCAGCTTTACCACCAACAACTCCATATTCAAAGTAGGACTTGAGAAAGTGCTACACTGCTTGGTAGCAGATGAAATGTCTTCACCATTCCTGATTCAACCCCCTGAGAAAACCATTCCTGGTTTTCATGTGAAGGAACTTTTCTACACTCTTATGTCCAATTGCCCCACTGTTTACTCCCCACTACAGAAATCAAGGCACTAGATGAATGAGGTTAGAAGTGCTGGGGATGGTTTTCCCTTGGGATCCAGCTGCCCTCAGCAAAGGGGTATTCTGCTCTGCTATCATTAGAGAATTTGGCTTATGTATGCAACAGCAACAGGCTTCCCAGTGATAAGCTCCAGAATTAGAATGGGCCCCTCATTCACAGATGGCATTGGAAAGCTATAGCCCTCCCTGATGTGGGGCTGCTCCTGTACATAAGCTGCACGAGGCAGCAAAAGCTATGTTGTTTTTCAGTCGTGTCCTACCCACTGCAACCCATGGTCTGCAACACACCAGGCTTCCCTGGCCTTCATTATCTCCCAGAATTTGCTCAAACTCATGTCCATCGAGTCAGTGATGCCATCCAACCATCTCATCCTGTCACCCCCTTCTCCTCCTGCCATCGATTTTCCCCAGCATCAGGGTATTTTCCAGTGAGTTGGCTCTCTGCATCAGGTGGCCAAAGTATTAGAGTTTCAGCTTCAGCATCAGTCCTTCCAATGAATATTCAGGGCTGATTTCCTTTAGGATGGATTGGTTTAATCTTGCATTCCATGGGACTCTCAAGAGTCTTCTCCAACACCACAGTTCAAAAGCATCAATTCTTCAGCACTCAACTTTCTATATGGTCCAACTCTCACAACTATACATGACTGATAGAAAAACTGTAGCTTTGACTATGTGGACCTTTGTTAGCAAATTGATGTCTCTGCCTTTTAATATCTGTCTAGGTTTGTACATAGTGCTGTAGTTGTCATTTATCAAATCCATCCCCAAGATCTTTGCATTATATTACCTGATCCTCAAAACATTCCTGAAGAAAATACTTTTCCTGTTTCCACATTAAAGACAAGGGAGTTGGAGCTTAGATGAGTCAAGTGATTCACCAAAGTCACACAGCTAGTGTCTTCACCCAGATCTTTAGTAAATAAAACTTACATGTCAACATTAGTGGGGAATGAGATACAATTCCAGGGAATCACAAATGTAGGAAAAGAACTGTAAGCTTTTCTTCAGAGCTGTCTGCTTGGTCACATGTGATTCTTTGGAGAGTCTCGACATCCATGCAGAACCACTGAATCCCATCATGAAGAGGGAGAGCATGCAGTTGATTTGCAGACTTCCTCTTATCAAGATTTTTTATCAATATCTGTCCCATGTGGCATTAATTTTCCTGCACTTACAGCTTGTAACCTGTCCCCTCTTGGCAACCATTGTGAAAAGGCAGAATTTCATGGATCCCACAGTTGGTCTGCAACCACTGAGACTTCTACCACAAAGAGTTCAACGCACTTAGATACCACAGGTAGTGTCAGAGGAAATGACCTAGGTGAATGTGCTGAGCTGCTAAGAAGGTTGCAGAGCTGAGCACAAAGATGAAGCTCATACAGTAGTAAGTGGCAGGGCAAAGTCAAGCCCAGAGCAGTGTTTTTCCATATAGAGCTCGATCTTGTGGCCACTTTTACTCTAGTTCATGTTCAAGGATTAACCAACCCATTTAAGAAAATTCAGTTCAACCTTGTGCTTGGTGGACACTGTGAGGAGTACCAAGATGGAATCTTTGCCAGAGTTCTTCAGAGAAACAGCCAGTAGGATATATAGAGATAAATAGAAAGAATTATTTTAAGGAACTTGCATACATGATTGTGGAGGCTGGCCAGTCAAATCTATAGCAGAGGCCAGCAGTTTGAAAATTTAAGAGTTGCCGTTGCAGACTTGAATCTGAAATCTTCAGGGCAGGGCAGGCAGGCTAGAAACTGATGCAAGGTTTCTGTGTTGCAGTTCTGAGACTGAATTTCATCTTTTACAGGAAATTTCAGTTTTTGCTCTTAAGGCCTTCAATTTATTAGATGAGGCCCACCACATTATAGAGGGTTATCTGCTTTATTTAAAGTCTACTGATTAAATGATAATCGCATGTAAAAATATTTTCACAGCAACATTGAACCAAACAACCAGTACCATAGCCTAGAAAAGCTGATGAATAAAATTAACCATCACAGGATCCATCCTTCATCTGGAAATTGTGATATTGGGAATTATTCCCAATGAGCACTAATAGATGTTAGAAGTTAGTAGACTAGAAGGTGACTGCAATTTCCAAGAAGAATTACATAATAGTTATTCATTCTTTTATTATCATAAAGCTTCTTCCCAGTGCCTTGTGTCAGGTCTACATTCAGACTGGGGAGGACATTTTTAGGACTATCCAGGAATGAGGTTTCCTCACGTTTATATTTAGGTTCAGCTGCCCAGATGGGCTTTTTATGCCTGTACCCATAATAAAAGTTCCAAGGAAACTCTGAGATGTTTAAACTTTTCACTTAGAGAGTAGAAGGAAATGGTTTGAGAGGACATTGTGTCCTCTCGACACAGCCATCATCAGAGCAAAGTTCTTCAAACTGGTGACATAGTAGAGGATGTAACCATGGGGGCATTGCATAGTATCTTCCAAGGCAGCTTTGAACGTTCATACAGCTGTGATGTTCTGAGTCTCAACAATGATTGTGATTATCACATCAGGCACTTGACATATAGGACTCAAAACAATACTAACTGGCATTTAACGGATCATAAAATTGAGATATACAAAATTTCAGTTACCCAAATTCCTCCAGTGAGTAAATGGCTAAACTAAAAGAAGCATTTTCCATTGGAATTCCCTGGTAGCTCAGATGGTAAAGAATCTGCCTGCAGTGCAGGAGACCTGGGTTCATCACTGGGTTGGGAAGATCCCCTGGAGAAGGGAATGGCTACCCACTCGAGTATTCTTGCCTGTAGAATTCCATGGACTGAGGAGCCTGGTGGGCTACAGTCCATGGGGCCGCAAAGACTGACACAACTGAGTGACACACTTTCTTTCACTTTCACTGTAATTAAAAGCTGATGGTTAACCATTACAGTAGTTCTGGATGCCTCGAAGCAGGGTAAATCTGCCTAGATTATTATCTTGTTTAGAGTAGGTAAGAAAGCTAAGCAGTGAAGAATTGATGCCTTTGAACTGTGGTGTTGGAGAAGACTCTTAAGAGTTCCCTTGGACTGCAAGGAGATCAAACCAGTCAATCCTAAAGGAAATCAGTCCTGAATACTCATTGGAAGGACTGATGCTGAAGTAGAAACTCCAATACTTTAGCCACCTGATACAAAGAACTGACTCATTGGAAAAAGACCCTGATGCTGGGAAAGATGGAAGGCAGGAGGACAAGGGGATGACAGAGGATGAGGTGGTTGGATGACATCACTGATTCAAAGGACATGAATTTGATCAGGCTCTGGGAGTTGGTGATAGACAGGGAAGCCTGGCATGCTGCAGTCCATGGGGTCATAATGAGTCGGACATGACTGAGTGACTGAACTGGAGTAGGCAAGTGAGTGAATGTCACCAGTCAAGGCATTTTTACTGCACAAACAGCATTTTATCTGACTGAAGTCATTGAAATCTTCCCTGGAAAGGGGCATAGCAACCCACTCCAGGATTTGTACCTGGAGAATCCCATGGACAGAGAAGTTTGTCCATGGGGTCACAGAGAGTTGGACATGACTGAGCGACTTAACACCACACGGTGAAATCTTACCCCAAAACTCAACATATGAGGAACATGATAGTGGAGCCACTGCAGTTGACTTGAGGGTGGAGGAACCAGAGCACCGAGTGAGATGTTCTTCTTGTCTACACCTACAATCCCAGCCCAGCATGAGAAATCGTGTACTATTTATGTGAAAAAGTCCTCCTTTGGATAATAGGGTATTAACATGAACTCTTGCTATTTCAGTTTCGGTTGATGATAAATACCGAATTCCAAAATGAGACAGACCACTATGACTGAGAAATTGTTTTTGGTTTGGCTAAAAAGTTCTTTTGAGTTTTTCCATAATATTGGGCTTCCCTGGTTGCTCAGACAATACAAAATCCGACTGCAATACAGGAGACCCTGGTTCAGTCCCTGGGTCAGGAAGATTCCCTGGTGAAGGGAATGACTACTTCCTCCAGTATTCTTGCCTGGGAAATCCTGTAGACAGAGAAGCCTGGTGAGCTACAGTCCATAGGGTCAAAAGAGTCAGACACAACTGAGCAACTAAGTGCCCATATACAACATCTTACAAAGAAACCCAAACAAACTTTTTGGTCAACCCAATAGAAGACTTATCTGCAATATATAGGATGCAATAAAAGAGTCAAGCTGCTGGAGATTGGAAATGATCTTGTGGGGCAAATGTTGGAGAGTCCCTTCCTTACTACTATCTCAATTCAAGGGCAAGAGTCTTCATTTGGAGAGCTGAATGCTTGCCTTCTCTCCTTGGTGGGCACAGGGAACCAAGGCAGGATGAAGAGAGAGGACTGCTTGGCCAGTTGCTGGCCAGGGCTTGGTACTTCCCAATTATGAATATATAAAAGCAAGCACTAGTGGGGGTTTTCTTAGATTTTGTTCAGTGGCCACCCAAAGGGCACTGAAGCCTCAGTAGAAGAGAGACTGGAGGAAATTTTTCTAGGGTCATAGCAGAAAGTCACCGTCAGACTAGCTTGCATTCATCCAGGTCAAGAACTGCAGACATGAGACCACATAACAGAGAAACCAAGTACGACATTTCCTTCTCTACTTATCTCTTCTTCCTTCCTTTGCCTCTACCTGGAAAGGTCAGAAGTCACGGTAAGCAAACTGGGAGAGGAGACACAACAGGGAGCAGGGAAACAAAGAAGGGCCACCCCCTTCAGTATCTGTCATCTGGTTTGAGGCTATATTTTTACTTTAAGTAGCTATGTGGTTGTGCTGTTCAGTCACTAAGTCATGTCTGGCTCATTGCGATCCCGTGGACTGCAGCACACAAGGCTTCCCTGTCCTCCACCGTCTTCCAGAGTTTGCTTAAGTTCATGTCCATGAACTTGTTCATGTCTAAGTAGTTATAGAACTTTCTTAAGAGAAAACAGAAAATCATGGGCTTGCCCCAGTTCTTATCCAGGATAAGGAAAGGCTACTCTCAAAGAGCAGGTTTAAAGAGACAGTGTGAGAAAAAGTTAGCCTTTGTCTGTGTTTATACCCCCACAGTTGGCTTGTCCAACATATTGGCTTTACTTATCTTCAGATGAATTATACTCTTTGTGACTTTTCCTTATGGATTCAAGCCCAGCCTTCAGGAACTCACAGACCAAGACTTTCCACATGACAGATCTTAAAACATTTGACTGAGGCTTGTCTAATCTCCTCTGAACTCCTTGTCTCCACGATCCTTTCTTGTGGAGCAGAGCTTCCCCTCTACTCTGGGCCCCCTCCCTTGGAACTGCTGCCATTTAACTTGCCCCTCATCCATTTGGAGCCCCGGCCTAGGCCCAGCACTCCATATGTGGAGGCTTTATTCCTTTTTGGTGACCAGGAGAAGAATTCTTAATGTTCTTTAATGGAAGATCAATCAAGGTAGAGTGACCCAGCTCCAAGCAGGTGAGGACTTCTGAGCTTTGCTTTCTCTTCTTTCCATCACTGAGCTAAGATTCCCTGTCCTCTGTTATAAAAACATTGGCTAATATCTGGGTACCCATGCCTGTGGCCACAGGTTTCAACTTTCAGCCCCCAGTACCAGATAGTTCTACCAATCCCCCTTTCAATGCCCCGTGAACATTGCCTGCTTCTCACCATCTTCAGAATCTTTCCTTCCTCCTTCAAAGAGGATTTTACTTTCCTGTCTACTTATTTTGCATTGACTTTGGCATGTATCAGCACTAACCATTCTTGACATCTTGGCCTGTTCTTTAGAAAACCCTCCTGCAACATTTCAACAGGAACTACCCTCCAGAAATGATGTCAGATAGCATCTGCCAGTGTAGACAGCACCATTGCTGTTTCCCAAGATATCTTTATGAGAAACAGCTGACTCCTGCCTGCACCATCTGACAGATAAATGGTGTTATCAAGACATGAGCAAGTTTCTTCTTCCTTGAAATGAAGGAAACAAAATACTGTATCATACAAATCATGATGCATTGTTTTCTCTTGTTTTCTTATATTTAATCAAATTTCTAAAGAGATTGTTTACCATCAAAATTTCAATAATCTGAGCAGCCAAGAAAGCCATTAATTTATAAAAATATTATAAAAAATATAATTTAAGCCTTAAAGTAAAGAGGAATCAACTAGCAGCTCATTCTATTGATCCCAGTATAAGTGGCACATGCAGCTGGTGTGTACAATGCAATTTATGGATGAAGTATCAGAGGCAAGTTTTCATTGTCAAGGCCACCAAACTCCAACCTTCCAGAGACTCTTAAATTTCACTGGAATTTGTAGGATAAATGGTATGAGATCTTGTCTGACTCCTTGCAACCCAATGAGCTGTGGCCTGCCAGGATCCTCTGTCCATGGAATTCTCCAGGCAAGAATACTGGGGTGGGTTGCCCTTCCCTTCTCCAGGGAATCATCCCCACCCAGGGATTGAACCCAAGTCTTCTGCACTGCAGAGAGATTCTTTACAATCTGAGCCACCAGGGAAGCACCCGTCCCCCTTTTCTTTATAATTCAGTTCTGTTCAGTTCAGTTGCTCAGTTGTATCAGACTCTTGGTGACCCCATGAATCGCAGCATGCCAGGCCTCCCTGTCCATCACCAACTCCTGGAGTTCACTCAAACTCCACATCCATCAAGTCGGTGATGCCATCCAGCCATCTCATACTCTGTTTTCCCCTTACCCTCCTGCCTCCAATCCCTCTCAGCATCAGAGACTTTTCCAATGAGTCAACTCTTCGCATGAGGGGGCCAAATTGTGGAGTTTCAGCTTTAGCATCAGTCCTTCCAATGAACACCTGGGACTGATCTCCTTTAGTATGGACTAGTTGAACCTCCTTGCAGTCCAAGGGACTCTCAAGAGTCTTCTCAACACCACAGTTCAAAAGCATCAATTCTTTGGCGCTCAGCTTTCTTCACAGTCCTACTCTCACATCCATACATGACCACTGGAAAAACCATAGCCTTGATTAGAGGGACTTTTGTTGGCAAAGTAATGTCTCTGCTTTTGAATATGCTATCTCTGCTGATCATAACTTTCCTTCCAAGGAGTAAGAGTCTTTTAATTTCATGACTGCAATCACCATTTTTTATAATTACGTTCACATAAATTTAATTTAGTGCCAAATTCCAGTATATAACAAAAATACAAGTGAAAGGCCCTCCGGTGACTCAACTTTGTTTTTCTCCCCTCTGCAGCTCCCCTAAGAGGTCTTCCTTGTCTACTAATGGCCTGTTAGAAAGCCTCATTTATCCTCTGTTGCTGATAACTTTTCTAAATGATGTATTCTTAAAATGAAAGTTTCTTAAAGCCTTGAGAATGAGTTATATTTTCCTATAAATGTAACTGTGGTAGAGATTCCTAACTCAAATTGGGCTACTCACATTATCTACCATGGATACTGTGGATAACATCAAGATATATCTCAAAATTCTCCCGCAAAAATTCAAAGAATAAAATGTAAAGCTAAGTGTCATTTGGACTTTCCCACCACTCTCCTCTTTCTCCCAAGTAAGTTGCAGTGAAACAACAATTAATGGAAAGAAAATCTAGAACAAACTTGTTATCCTCTGTCTACAAAGTAGATCGTCTTCTCAGTCAGTTCAGTTGCTTGGTCGTGTCTGACTTCTTTACCATCCCTTGGACTGCAGCACACCAGGCCTCCCTGTCCATCACCAACTCCCAGAGCTTACTCAAACTCATGCCCATTGCATCGGTGATGACATCCAACCATCTCATCCTCTGTTGTCCCCTTCTCCTCCCACCTTCAGTCTTTCCCAGTAGCAGGGTCTTTTCCAGTGAGTCAGTTCTTCACATCAGATGGCCAAAGTATTGGAGTTTCAGATTCAACATCAGTCCTTCCAGTGAATATTCAGGACTGATTTCCTTTAGGATTGACTGGTTTGATCTCCTTGCAATCAAAGGGACCTTCAAAGTCTCCAACATCACAGTTCAAAAGCATCAATTCTCCAGCTCTCAGCTTTCTTTATAGTCCAACTCTCACATCCATACATGACTACTGGAAAAACCATAGCTTTGAATAGATGGACCTTTGTTGGCAAAGTAATGTCTCTGCTTTTTAATATGCTGTCTAGGTTGGTCATAACTTTTCTTCAAGGAACAAGCATCTTTTAATTTCATGGCTGGAGTCACCATCTGCAGTGATTTTGGAGCCCCCAAAATAAAATCAGTCACTGTTTCCATTGTTTCCTCATCTATTTGCCATGAAGTGATGGGACCAGATGCCATGATCTTAGTTTTCTGAATGTTAAGTTTTAAGCCAACTTTTCCACTCTCCTTTTTCACTTTCATCAAGAGGCTCTTTAGTTCTTCTTTGCTTTCTGCCATAAGGGTGGTATCATCTGCATAACTGGGGTTATTGATATTTCTCCCAGATTGATTCTCCCAGCTTATTGATTCCAGCTTGTGCTCCATCCAGCCTGGCATCTCTCACGATGTACTCTGCAAATAAGTTAAATAAGCAAGGTGACAATATACAGCCTGATGTATTCCTTTCTTGATTTGGAACCAGTATGTTCTTCCATATCCAGTTCTAACTGTTGCTTCTTGACCTGCATACAGATTTCTCAAGAGGCAGGTCAGATGGTCTGGTATTCGCATCTCTTTCAGAATTTTCCACAGTTTGTTGTGATCCACATAGTCAAAAGCTTTGGTATAGTTAATAAACCAGAAGTAGATATGTTTTGGAACTCTCTTGCTTTTCTGCAATTCAACAGAAGTTGACAGTTTGATCTCTGGTTCCTTTGCCTTTTCTAAATCCATCTTGAACGTCTGGAAGTTCATGGTTCACATACTGTTGAAGCCTGGCTTGGAGAATTTTGAGCATTACTTTGCTAGCATGTGACATGAATGCAATTGTGCAGTAGTTTCAACATTCTTTGACATTGCCTTACTTTGGGATTGAAATGTAAACTGACCTTTTCTAGCCCTGTGGCCACTGCTGAATTTTCCAAATTAGCTAGCATATTGAGTATAGCACTTTCACAGCATCATATTTTAGGATTTGAAATAGCTCAACTGGAATTCCATCACCTTCAACTAGCTTTGTTCATAGTGATGCTTCCTAAGGACCACTTGATTTAGCATTCCAAGATGTCTGGTTCTAGGTGAGTGATCACACCCCTTGGTTATCTGAGTCATGAAGATCTTTTTTGTATAGTTCTTCTGTGTATTGTTGCCACCTATTCTTAATATCTTCTGCTTTGTTAGGTCCATTCCATTTCTGTCCTTTATTGTGCCCATCTTTCCAAGGAAAACCATTTAATATCACAGTAATCCAAGTCTATGCCCCAACTAGTAATGCTGAAGAATCTGAAGGTTCTATGAAGACCTACAAGACCTCCTAGAACTAACACCCAAAATAGATGTCCTTTGCATCATAGGGGACTGGAATGGAAAAGTAGAAAATCAAGAGATACCTGAAATGACAGGCAAATTTGGTCTTGGAGTACAAAATGAAGCAGGGCAAAGGCTAACAGGATTTTGCCAAGAGAACACACTGGTCATTGCAAACACCCTTTTCCAACAACACAAGATTCTACACATGGACATCACCAGATGGTCAATACTGAAATCAGATTGATTATATTCTTTGCATCCAAAGATGGGAAGCTCTATACAGTCAGCAAGAACAAGACGGAGAGTTGACTGTGGCTCAGATCATGAACTCCTTATTGCCAAATTCAAACTTAAACTGAAGAAAGTAGGAAAAAATACTTGACCATTAATGTGTGACCTAAATCAAATCCCTTATGATTATACAGTGGACATGACAAATAGATTCAAGGGATTAGACCTGAGACAGAGTGGCTGAAGAACTATGGATAGAAGTTCATGACATTGTACAGGAGGCAGTGATCAAGACCATCCCCAAGAAAAAGAAATGCAAAAAAGCAAAATGGTTGTCTATGGAGGCCTTACAAATAGATGAGAAAAGAAAAGAAGATAAAGGCAAAGGAGAAAAGAAGAGATATACCCATTTGAATGCAGAGTTCCAAAGAATAGCAAGGAGAGAGGAGAAAGCCTTCCTCAGTGATCAGTGCAAAGAAATAGAGGATAACAATTTAATGGGAAAGACTAGAGATCTCTTCAAGAAAATTAGAGATACCAAGGGATCATGTCATGAAAAGATGGGCACAATAAAGGACAGATCTTCTCAGATCCCCTAATTATGTTAGTTGGGCCAGTGTGCCTAACAGAGGAAATACTCAGTAAATCTTCCTTTACTGGAATTGTGCAATGTGTCTGAAATTTGCAACATCATTGATTTATTGGGTTTTACAGTTATTATCTAGTTCTCACAATGTCCCTTTTAGAGCTCTTTATACAAGAGAGAGAGACATGTTAATATTTAAGGAGACAGAGTTGTTTATTGGTAGATCTGGAGTTAGAACTGTTAACATCATCTATGAATTAAAGTCATCATTTTCTTTGTTAGATTCCAGTAATATGGCTCAGATAGTAAAGAATCTGCCTGCAATGCAGGAGACCCAGGTTCGGTCCCTGGGTCAGAAAGATCCCCCTGGAAAGGGAATGGCAACCTACTCCTGTATTCTTGCCTAGAGAAATCCATGGACAGAGGAGCCAGCAGGCTATACAGTCTGTGTGGTCACATAAAGCTGGACACTACGGAGCAACTGACACACACAATATTATACATACATATAAGTAAACTCACATGTAGCTGTGTGTTTATATATGTTGGCTTCCCTGCTGGCTTAGAGGGTAAAACATCCGCCTGCAGTGTGGGAGACCCAGGTTCAATCCCTGAGTTGGGAAGATCCCCTGGAGAAGGAAATGGCACCCCCACTCCAGTGCTCTTGCCTGGAAAAATCCCACGGACGGAGGAGCCTGGGAGGTTGCAGTCCATGGGGTCACAAAGAGTCAGACATGTCTGAGCGTTTATATATGTTAGTAACTTAAATAAGGAAACCCAAGATAAAAGAACACTCATATATTTTCTTTTTTAAAATTCATATGTTTATATAAGTTAGTAACTTAAGAAAACCCAAGAAATAAGAATACTCATATATTTTCTTTTCTCTTTTATTGAAGTATAGTTGCTTTACAATGTTGTATTAATTTCTGCTGTACAACAAAGTGAATTTGCCACACGTATACATAAATCTCCTCTTCCATGGGTTTCCTTGACGTTTAGGTCACAACAGAGCACTGAGTAGAGTTTCCTGGACTGTACTGACCTCATTAGTAATCTGTTTTATACATAGAGTATATATGCCAATCCAAATCTTGCACTCCATCCTACCCCTTCTTTCCTCCTTGGTATTCATATATTTGTTCTCTATGCCAGTGTCTCTATTCCTGCTTTGCAGGTGAGTTCATCTATACCAGTTTTCTAGATTCCACATATATACATTAATAGATGATATCTATTTTTCTCTTTTGGACTTACTTCACTCTGTATAACAGTCTTTAGGTCCACCCTCGTCTCTGCAAATTGTACAATTTTCATTCCTTTTTATGGCTGACTGATATTCCATTGTATATATGTACCATATCTTTTTCACCCATTCCTCTGTCAATGAACATTTAGGTTGCTTTCAAGTCCTGGCTATTGTAAATAGTCCTGAAATGAATATTGGGGGTGTGTATATATTTTTGAATTATGGTTTTCTCTGGGTATATGCCCAGGTGTGGCATACACCACTGGATCATGCTGTTGGGTCAAGGAGTAGTTCTGTTTTCAGTCTTTAAAGGAACCTCCATACTGTTCTCTATAGTGATTGTACCAATTTACATTCCCACCAACAATGTAGGAGGGCTCCTTTCTCTCCACAGTCTCTCCTGCATTTCTTATTTGCGGAATTTTTCTTGATGGCCATTCTGACTGGGATTGGATTGAAAACTGACCTTTTCCAGTCCTGTGGTCAGTTTTCATTCCAATCTCATAAAAGGCAATGCCAGAGAATGCTCAAACTACTGCACAATTGCACTCATCTCACACACTAGCAAAGTAATGCTTGAAATTCTCCAAGCCAGGCTTCAACAGTTTGTGAACCATGAGCTTCCAGATGTTCAAGGTAGATTTAGAAAAGGCAGAGGAACCAGAGATCAAATTACCAACATCCATTGGATCATCGAAAAAGCAAGAGAGTTCCAGAAAAATACCTACTTCTGCGTTATTGACTATGCCAAAGCCTTTGACTGTGTGGATCACAAAAACTGTGGAAAATTCTGAAAGAGATGGGAATACCAGACCACCTGACCTGTCTCCTGAGAAACCTGTATGCACATCAGGAAGCAACAGTTAGAACTGGACATGAAACAACATACTGGTTCCAAATGAGGAAAGGAGTTCCTCAAGGCTGTATATTGACACCCTGCTTATTTAACTTATATGCAGAGTACATCATGAGAAACACTGCACTGGATAAAGCACAAGCTGGAATCAAGATTGCCAGGAGAAATATCAATCACCTCAGATATGCAGATGACACCACCCTTATGGCAGAAAGTGAAGAACTAAAAAGCCTCTTGATGAAAGTGAAAGAGGAGAATGGAAGAGTTGGCTTAAAACTTAACATTCAGAAAACTAAGATCATGGCATCTGGTCCCATCACTTCATGGCAAATAGATGAGGAAGCAATGGAAACAGTGACAGACTTTATTTTGGGAGGCTCCAAAATCACTGCAGATGGTGACTGCAGCCATGAAATTAAAAGACGCTTGCTCCTTGGACGAAAAGTTATGACCATCCTAGACAGCATATTAAAAAGCAGAGACATTACTTTGCCAACAAAGGTCCGTCTATTCAAAGCTATGGTTTTTCCAGTAGTCATGTATGGATGTGAGAGCTGGACTATAAAGAAAGCTGTGCACTGAAGAATTGATGCTTTTGAACTGTGATGTTGGACTCTTGTGAGCCCCTTGGACATTCAGTCCATCCTAAAGGAAATCAGTCCTGAACATTCATTGGAAGGACTGATGTTGAAGCTGAAACTCCAATCCTTTGGCCACCTGATGCGAAGAACAGACTCATCTGAAAAGACTCTGATGCTGGGAGGGATTGAAGACAGGAGGAAAAGGGTCATCACCAACTCAATGGACATGAGTTTGAGTAACCTCCAGGTGTTGGGAGTCCTGGCGTGCTGCAGTCCATGGGTTTGCAAAAAGTTGGATACGACTGAGTAACTGAACTGAACTGATTCTGACTGGTGTTAAGTGATACCTCATTGTAGTTTTGCTTTTCATTTCTCTGCTAATGAGTAATGTAGAGGATCTTTTCATGTGTTTATTGGCCATTTGTAGGGCTTCCCTGGTGGCTCAGAGGTTAAAGCGTCTGCCTGCAATGCGGGGAGACCTGGGTTCGATCCCTGGGTCGGGAAGATCTCCTGGAGAAGGAAATGGCAACCCACTCCAGTACTCTTTCCTGGAGAATCCCATGGACGGAGGAGCCTGGTAGGCTACCGTCCATGGGGTCTCAAAGAGTCGGACATGACTGCGTGACAAACTACTACTGTGTCTTTTTGGAAAAATGTCTATTTATGTCTTCTGCCCATTTTTTCAGTTGGGTTGTTTGTTTTTCTGATATTGAGCTGCATAAGCTTTTTGTATATTTTTAGATTAATCCTTTGTCAGTTGCTTTGTTTGCAAATATTTTCTTCCATTCTGTGGGTTGTATTTTAATCTTGTTTATGGTTTCCTTTGCTGTGCAAAAAAAAATGCTCATGTATTTTCTAGTTATGTTGATATCATAGTTAATAACCCTTTGCTGAAACTAAAGTCTCACCACAGTAATATCAAATATTAATAGTATAATAAAAATAATAATGGAACTATAATAACTGACTTAATTTAAAATGCATTCTGTCAATTAAAAACATCCTCTCTAAATTGATGATATTTATTATTCCCTCATCAGATTGTAAGTTCTCTGAGGGCAAAGAGCAGGATGTTTTAGTTCATCATTATATCTTTAGCACATTGCTATGCTGGGTAACGCTGCTGAATGGGTATGAATACTGATCATTTAACCGACTGCTCAATGATATTTATCCATTTACTTTTCACTCATTAACAAGTGAGCTCCTTGCCAGTCCCCTATCAAAATAAGGGTGGATATGATATGGAATTCACAACTGAAGGAGGAAGACAGACTTAAAAACAGATATTTGTGACACAAAAAGGTCAGTGCTGTCGGAGATGTTGAGGCTTCCCAGGTGGCTCAGTGGTAAGAAATCTGCCTGCCAATTCAGGAAATGCAGGGGATGTGGGTTCGATCCCTGGGTTGGGGAGATCCCTGGGAGAAGGAAATGGCAACCCATCCCAGTATTCTTGCCTGGAAAATCTCATGGACAGAGGAGCCTGGCAGGCTACAGTCCATAGGGTTGCAAAGAGTCGGACACACCTGAGCAACTGAGCGCGCACCCACACTAGGAGCTGTTTGAACACAGCCAAGACTAGTAGTTTCACTCTGAGGAATGAGAAAAACTTTTCAGGGAAGGACTCCTTTCAGCTGGATCTTGAAGAATGAGAGGCCAGAGAGATGGATGGAGTATGAAAAACCTCTTCAATAAAAGAGAAAAAAAATATTTTTACTCAAGAATTTAAAAGTTGAGACTGTCTAAATTGACTTCTGCTCTGTTTTGTCATTCAGGATCATACAATTATTCTCCATTAATTAGATTCTTTTTTTTCTTCTTCTAGTTTTGGCTCTGAACACAAAGCTGCAGACAGATTGTTCCCTTTAGCCACTTTCTCCCATGATTATGGCTTTTCCCAAATCTGGAAATTGTGATTTGAAGTGATAGTCAAGCTTGACTCCATTTGTGTCCCTATGCTTATTATGTTTTCACAACATTGCTCTCCACTTTGAAATGTAAATATCATTTCTCAACCAGATATCATTTACTTATCCTGCCCTAAATAAATAACTGCTCAAATGAAGTAATAAAATCAAGATTCTTTAAGATAAACCATCAAAACATTATTCATGCTAGTCCAAAGGGATGAAAGAAATTTAAAGATACACTTGGTAGAATCAATTTTATTAGACCATGATAATGTTCTTGTTCATTTATATTTGTATATTTAAGAACTGGAAGTTTCTCTTAGAGATTACAAAGCACTACAATATTTAAAATGTCTTGATGAATAATATAATCCTCTTTAGGAAAAAAAAGTCACCACGTTTTGTGTCAATAATAGTTCAACTGAGTTATATGAAGTATTAACGTGTTTACTTAATATTTTGTTCAGTGAGTTGGATTTTAAAAAAAGAAAAGAACGGATTATGATGACAATTACATGCCTTTACACATTTGTTAAAATTCATAGAATCATACATTTAAGAGGCTGATTTTATTGTATGTAAATTTTAAAACTTATATTAAAAATTCTTTTCACGGGAAGAAAAGAACTGAGAGGAAGAAGGACAGAAAACAGACTTTCAGTTTTATCATTTGGAGAAGATTTAACTTTGAGCCCTTCCCTGACACTACTCTTGACTCCATTCCAGAAGGCAAACACTTGGTACATTTCAAGAAAAAAAAAAAAATTAAAATTAATCACCCTTCCAGCCAGGCCAAGAATGAGAAGCAGAAAAGTTGGGATTTGACAAGAAGAAAAGAGATCTAAGACAGGAAATTGACTTGGTCAGACACGTGGAAAAATCAGGGCAACTCACAAAGCCATTAATGAAGGTCTCCATAAGACAGCCTCTGCTTCTGTACCCCGCCCTCAGCCCAGGCTCCCTCCAGCTGGGAGGATTTATTTCGGAGGAGCTGTGCCAGCATCTTCCAAGGGAAACACAATCAGAGCACGTTTTCCCAAATGATGCTACAAAGGAGTTGCAGGTGGCATACTGGAAGCATCTTCCTCTGGATGGAGAAAGGAAGCTAACCTTAGCCAGTGCCCCTGGTTTCTATCTAGGGAAACTGAACTCCACTGGACAAATACCCCAGACCCAAAGCTGAAAGAGAAAACCCAGTAAGAAGGCTTCATCTTTTGAAAACAATAGAAGCAGTGTCTTTTCTTGCCTCCTATTACTAAAAAGACATTGAGAAGCAAACTCATTAGGATGGTCATTAGACATGACCTAAAGATAATGAGACTGAAAAGCATTAAAAGGATATGGAGTGGACTAAAATCATTGGCTAGAAGCCAGTGTTAGATCAAAACTGCACGAGGATTAGTCAAAGAGGATATAGACTAATACATTACCCTAAGCCAAGCACTTCTGTTAGCTCAACAGTCTCTCTGCAGCGTTAGAACTGATTCTCACAGAGAGATCTATCATTTTACATGAAAAGGAGGAAACATACATATGGCTAACCCTCCAATACAAAAATATTATTGCCTGTTTAAATCCTAGCTCTACCAATAACTAGCAATGTGACATCAGGTGGGTTATTTGTTTTATTCCTGCCTCAGTTTATTCATGTGGAAAATGATTAGTGCCTCTTTCATGCTAGTTGTTGCAGTAAGTGAGCTAATATATATGTGAAGTACTTGGAAAAGTGCCTGGCGCATAGTGAGTCTATAAAAATGCTAGTTAATATGGTTGTCATATAAAAAACATTCCAGATTAGAACTGGTCTTGCTATGCCAATACTAAGTATATTCTGAAATAACCCTGAAACCTGATCCAGGTTTATGGACCATGCAAAGAGACTTATTTATAAAATTCCTGAAGTTTACTTGCTAAGCCATTTTCTAAGACTTCCATTGATTCTTTCATGATTTCTAGCATAACTTCCTTGAGCCCAGTTCCTCTATTCCTAGTTCCCAAGGCCTCTATTACTAGAATAATAGTGAAGTGGAATAGCCTTGTGTTGGGAGTCACATAACTCCCTGTCTATTTAGCTGAGTTTTTTTTTTTCTGAGTCACCTATCAAAGTCACTTTCCCTTCCTGGGCTCACAATTCCTACTTTCATAGGAGAAGATTCAACTAGATAACTCGTGTTTCCTTTGAGCTGTGAAATCTTTTTCAATGCCAGGACTTTAGGTGTTTTATTACATTTCTTATTTGAATGTTTTTGGTACTGAGGCAAAGTACAAGAGGACTTTGCCTGTGATCTAATCTACTTCTCCAAATGCCTCTGGGCATCTCTACTTGGATTCTCCCTGCAGGCCCCTTGACGTCTAGATGTGAAGACAGTGAAGTGAAGTGGCTCAGTCGTGTCCGACTCTCTGCGACCCCACGGACTGTAGCCTACCAGGCTTCTCAGTCCATGGGATTTTCCAGGCAAGAGTACTGGAGTGGGGTGCCATTTCTTTCTCCAGGGGATCTTCCCAACCCAGGAATCGAACCCCGGTCTCCTGCATTCCAGGCAGACGCTTTACCCGTGTGAAGGCAGGTTTTCTCCTTTCCTGTCATCTGATGCACCCTGCATTGATTTCCTCCTGACATTCCTCAAAATGACCCCACCATCCTCTCAGTCCCAGTGCAAAGTTTCAGATGTCCTGGCTGTCCTGAGGTGCGTTGCCTCTCCACGTCTCTCTTCCCTATCACCTCCCTGTCATCTTTGAGCAGCCTCCTGTGTTCAGGCTCTTCTCTGCCCTCCTTGGATGAGTTGGTCTATATTTTAATGCACATGCAGGTTTGGATTCTGTAGGTCTGGGACAGCCAAAGATTCCACATTTGTAGCAAGTTCCCATGTGCCAAAACTTCTGGTCCCCTACCACACTTTCCAAAGCAAGGCAAGTAGTCTTCTAGTGAGAGTCCTGAAGTGCAGATGTTTTCCTTCCTAATTCAATTTTCAGGTTAGTGTTCCTAAGCTTTGATCCTGGTCTTCCTTGCTAAAATATTTTGACTTACATAATTTGACAGTAAATAAAACTCTTCACAATTAAACTTCAACCTGTGTTTCTGCCTTAACTCCTAATTAAGGCAATCCCTAGCCTACCTTTAATCTGATTTATCTAACTAGTCTACATTTAATCTAACTAGTTGCTTTGGGAATGTGTTTTTGCTTTCTACTTTCATGCCTTGCTCAGGTTTTATACTTGGCCATCTTCTTCCTTTTATTTTTTTCTGTTACTCAAGATCTTATAACTCCTTAAAGATCTAACACAAATAACACTCAGTCCTCGAAACATTTCCATTTCCCTGAAAGTCATCCTCTCCTTTATTTTTCTATTTTTATTAAATTTTTTTTTTATTTTTACTTTATTTTGCTTTACAATACTGTATTGGTTTTGCCATACATTGACATGAATCAGCCACGGGTGTACATGAGTTCCCAATCCTGAACCCCTGTCCCACCTCCCACCCCATATCATTTCTCTGGATCATCCCTGTGCACCAGCCCCAAGGAAAAGGGAACCCTCTTACACTGTTGGTGGGAATGCAAACTAGTACAGCCACTATGGAGAACAGTGTGGAGATTCCTTAAAAAATTGCAAATAGAACATCCTCTCCTTTAAATGTCCGTGGTGCTTCTTTTTCTTTTAATTTACATTCTGCTTTATAATTTACATTTATGCATCTGCCACCTCTCCCATCTGATCCAGGGTTCCTTTAGGAAATGCTTCATAGCAAGAATGAACTGTTTAGAACAAATGAACAGAAGCATTCCATCGGTAATTATCCACATTCATACAGGCTGAAGGTATGAAACAAATTCAAAAAGGATCAAATAGCTTTGTACAGCATTGATCTGTTAGCTATTATTGAGAGTGATTAGGACTGTTGGGGCTTCCCTGGGTGGTTCAGATGGTAGAGTCTGCCTGCAATGCTGGAGATCCAGGTTCAGTTCTTGGGCCAGGAAGATCCCCTGGAGAAAGGAATGGCAATCCACTTCAGTATTCTTGCCTAGAGAATCCCCATGGATAGAGAGGCCTGGCTAGCTGCAGTCCATGATGGTGTGGAAAAGAGTCAGACACAACTGAACGAATATTAGACTCTCTCTCCACTAGGTCTTTAGGGGGATCTTTCCCACCTTTCATTCATTTACTCAACATTTGCTGAGGGCCGCCTCTGTGTGAAACCACGGGTGATAGCTGTGGCAGGGTCCACAGAATAAGGCAGCGTCCTGAAGGCCCTTGCTCTCTGGCGGTGGTGATGTGGTGGGGTGGAGGGGGGTGTGCAAGTGGCTGCTGACGGCTTCCACCAGGAGTTGCTTGGGTCCCTGCCTGAGGCAGAGTCTGAGACAAGAGAAGCTGCAAGTCTGGCCTGTGACATAATTATTATGTTCTGAAAGCCTATCGCTCTGGAGATAGCATAGTTATTAAACAAACACCATGAGGATTTGTCTAGAAATGTGCTTTCAATGTAATTCCATCTCTGCATTTGATAGCCTCCCTTTCCAACATTTATAGCCGCCACCTGTGCGTTCATTATTCACCCCAGTGTCTCCATCTGAGGCCGACACACTAACTTTACGGTTCCTCAAAGGAAAACAGGAGTTTCTCTCATGGACTTAAACCCCTCCGTCCACTCATGAGTGACTCTGTTAGGAATTGTCTCACAGACACATCCGTGGCCCAAGTGAGGAAGATCAGAAAGTGTCATAGCTAATCACCAAGCTAAGTGGTGACTCGTTGGCTCGTGACTTCTGCCTCTCCTGAACCATTACATTGTTAAAAATCTTAAGTATGTGATTCCCAAACATTCCTCTTTATAATCTGAGAACTAGAGAATTTTAGCACTTGAAGGTAGTTTAGAGATAGACCTACTCATTCCTTCATGAGGAAACTGAGGCCTATGGTCACACATGAGCTTAGTGCCAGAGAAAGTGAAAATGTCAGTCACTCAGTTGTGTCCAACTCTCTGCTACCCCGTGGACTATAGCCCACCAGGTTCCTCTGTCCATGGGGTTCTCCAGGCAAGAACACTGGAGTGGATTGTCATGTCCTTCTCTAGGGAATCTCCCCGACCCAGTAATCAAACCCAGGTTCCCTGAATTACAATCAGATTCTTTACTGTCTGAGCTACCAGGGAAACCCTTAGTGCCAGAGAGAGGCCTTCTATGTAAGTCTTCTGAGTCTAGGGCTAAGTGCTAAATGGGCAAAAAAAAAAAAAAAAAAAAAAGTAGTATGTATCTCCTTTGTGATGTGTCAGGCACTGTTTGGTGCTTTAGATGATATATCACATTAAAGTTGGATATTACCACCCCAATTGCAAGAGGCAGGTATCACCCCAATTTTAGAGGTGATAAAGTTGAGTTTCAGAGAGGTGAAGTAACTTGTCAAAGAGATCATAGCAAAGCTGTAGATGGTGCTCCATGCTCCTGAGACCTTTCTCAAGGGAAGACTCTACCTGATGGTGAACAGCAAGGGACCCCACCAGCTGGTAGAATGAGAAAGAGGAGAAGAAAATGGTCTTTAACCTTAGAGGATAAAGGTATTCTTATTCCACCTTTTGGTGTGTCTCTGTCTCTCTCTTCTGATCTCTGAATCTTTTTGCTCTGTCCTTAAGGACACCCACAAAGGACCTTCCCCAGCCTTCATGCCTCCTGGTTCCTACCTTTTCTTTGAGATGGTATCTACTTCTGGAGCTTCCATTGTCCCCCTGCCTCAAACATTTGTTATACTATGTCAAGCCCCAGCTGTAGTCACCCATCTAAAGTTGCCTGCTGCTCTTGCCCCAACAGTGCACAAACTGACATTCAAAATATGGGACTCATTTTTCTTCCTATCCACCTCCTTTTCAGAATTCCCATTTCCTGATATTTTTAATATCTTTGTTTTTCAGTATCTTATGCCTACCTTCAATATCCTTCCAAAGACCATGTAAGTCCTACCTACTTGAAGATCTCACCTAACATATTCACTTATTAAAGAAGCATTTAATGAGCACCTAATATATGACAGGCCCCAGATACCGTTGAGAATAAGACAGAGTCTGTGCCCTCATGGTGCTCACAGTCTAGTGGAGGGAATAAGTATGTAACTGGCATTTGTATGATCACTCTGAAGAGATAGCATAGAGCAGGGACAAGCTATTATACTTTTAAACCTTCCACACTGCCACCCATCCAGAAAGAGTTTAATAGCTATCAAGCTGATTTTTTTTTTCCATATCTGAGAGAAAATCTGGAGACAGAAATCTATTAGTGTGCCTTTGCACCTGTGAGTACCGTTGCCAGTACTCTGGAGTCTTGATGAACTGGGACACCTCATAGGTGGTTGATAGTCAAATGGTCAGTCTCAGGTGGGAAAAATTCTTGGAGCCATTCTGCACAGATGGAAGCACAGCATGGATCAAGCAGCTGCTTCTTCAGGGACTGACTGGGTGGTACTGGCAGGAAATCCAATTCTCTGGAGCTTGAATGAAATGAACATGGCACACTTTAATGTAAATTTAGCTAAAAGCTGGCTGGGGAACAAATGACAGCCAAATAGCTTGCACTGCCATAGTTGTAAATCTTTTTGAAGATTGTTTCTCCAAGAGGTTTTCCCTTCAGTACCAACATATTGTAAACCTGATGAGGGCATTCAGTGTCTTGGGGAAATAGAGCAGAATGTAATGGGAAACATTTTTGATCAGCTCTTATTTCTGTTCTTAATATTAAGGTAATTTTGGTATCTGGCTCAGGGTCTTATAAGGAGATAGAGATTGTTTTCCTGTTTCTAAGATAGTTTCCATATATGGGCACTTAGTGTGTACGCTGCTGTGTGCTGGGCACACACACAATCCCACCTTCCTGACACACATGCCTTTGCACCTCTGTAATGGTGCAGGTACGCGCACTGCAGGTGCAGTGCTTTGAGGCAATCAAGGCCCATCAAGGCCCTCCCTACTTGGGGTTTATTTTCTGCTTTTAAATTCCATCAAGTACCATTGGAGAGCGACTATTACATAATGGCCCACATTTGGTAAAACCGGTTCAAGAGCAATTTATATGCTCAAGACAAACATATGCAAAATAGCACAATTTCCCGACGGCAGATTGTGTCGGGAGAAAACCAAAATTATTTTAAAAAGGAGTTCTGAATAGCAGCAAAAATAAAACAACTTTGTTTTTCAAAATAGGTTAACTTTAAAAATTCAAGAAATCATCTCATTTAAGTGTAATAAATTAGGAAAACACAAGAATATTGTTAAAGTTTAGTGTATTTTGTTCCAAGTTTTTGTTCCTTTATCGTAACATCTACTTTTTGTATAAGCTGGGAAACATACTATGTGCTCAGATATTCTCTGTCTGTTTTTATCACAAATGCTAAATTAGCAATCTGAAAATATCCCAATGCTCCAAGCAAGCCGAAAAAAAAAAACCACAAAAACCTGTAATTCCTAAAATCTTTTACTAGTTTGAGTTCTCTTCACTCCACCTACCAAAACACAGTGATATTTCAGTTTTCATATTATAGATGGCAAAATGATTCTGTTCATCATTTCATCTAAATTATTCATCAGCTTATCTGGTGAGTTGAAATAAATACTGTAAGTATTTAAATGACATGGCATAAAATGATTTCTAGCCATTCCTTTCTTCTCTCTTTTATGGCCACCCAAAACTAATTAGGAACTGAAAAAAGTTCAAAAGTGAATGGATCTTAATAGTTGTAAGGAAAAAGGAAGAAATACATGAGCTCATCAAGACAGCAAAGCTTTGACTGACATATAAGAACACTTACAAGAAGGGCAAATGTTTCTTTTTTGAAAAAATAGTTTTAATCAAGGTGTAGCTGATTTACAGTTTATATTAGTTTCAGTGGTACACTGATTAATTCAGTATTTCTATAGATTATAGTCTATTTACATTTATTACAAAACAATGGCTATATTGTATAGTGCCCTACAATATATCCTTGTTGCTTGATTTACAGTTTATATTAGTTTCAGTGGTACACTGATTAATTAATTCAGTATTTCTATAGATTATAGTCTATTTACATTTATTACAAAACAGTGGCTATATTGTATAGTGCCCTACAATATATCCTTGTTGCTTATCTATTTAATACCTAGTAATTTGTATTCCTTAATCCCAAACCCCTATCTTGTCCCTCCCCTTTCCCCACTGGTAACTATGTTTTCTATGTATGTGAGTCTGTTTCTTTTTGCCATATACACTTTGTTTTTACATTCCACATGTAAGTTTTATCACATGATATTTATCTTTCTCTGTCTGACTTATTTCACTTAGCATAATACCCTTGCTATGCAGTTCAAAGGGTAATGAATCTGCCTGAAATGCTGGAGACCTGTGTTCAATCTCTGGGTCAGGAAGATCCCCTGGAGAAGGGCAGTCTACTGTGGTTATTTTTGTCTGGGAAATCCCATGGACAGAGGAGCACAGAGGGCTGTAGTCAAAAGGATCGCAAACAGTTGGACATGACTGAGCAACTACTGCCTGATACCCTTCAGGTCCATTCATATTGGTACAAATGGCACAATTTCATTCTTTTTACAGCTGAGTAATATTCCATTGTACATACACTACATCTTTATCATTCATCTGCCAATTGACACTTAGATTGCTTCCATGTTTTGGCTGTTGTAAATAGTGCTGCTATGAACATTGGGGTGCATGTATCTTTTCACATTAGTATTTTATATTTTTCCAGTTATATACCTAGTAGTGGAATTGCTGGATTATATCATAGTTCTGTTTTTAATTTTTAAGGAACTTCTGTAATGTAATGTTTTCCACAGTGACTGCACCAGTGTACATTCCCACCAATAGGGTACAAGGTTTCCTTTCTCCACATCCTAACTAACATTTATTATTTGAAGGCTTTTTAATGAAAGCCATTTGATAGGTGTTAAGTGATATTGTTATTTTTATTTGCATTTTTCTGTTAACAATGTTGAGGATATTTTCTTGTGCCTGTTAGCCATCTGTATGATTGAATGTATGTTCAGGACTTGTGCCAATTTTTTTGACTGGGTTGTTCACTTTTTTGATATTGAGTTAGGAGGGCTGTTCACATATTTTGGGTATTAACCCCTTGTTTGTCATATCATTTGCAAATATTTTCTACCAAATAGGCTGTCTTTTAGTTTTGTCAATGGTTCCTTTGTTATGCAAAAGTTTTTAAGTTTTATTAGAAGTGTTAGTTGCTCAGTCGTGTCCAACTCCTTGCGACCCCATGGACTGTAGCCCATCAAGTTCCTCTGTCCGTAGGATTTTCCAGGCAAGAATACTGGAGTGGGTTGTCATTGCCTTCTCCAGGGGATCTTCCCAACCCAGGGATCGAACCTGAATCTCCTGTGTCTTCTGCACTGCAGGCAGACTGTTTACATGATGAGCCACTGGGGAAGCCCAAGTTTGATTAGGTCTCATTTTTAAAATTAAAAAAAAAAAATTCTTTGAAGGATTGTTGCTTTACAGACTTTTGTTGTTTTCTGTCAAATGTCAAAATGAGTCAGGCATAGTATATGTATATCCCCTCCCTTTTGAACCTCCCTCCCATCTCCCTCCCCATCTCACCCCTCTAGGTTGATGCAGAACTCCTATTTGAGTTTCCTGAGCCATACAGCAAATTCCCATTGGCTATCTATTTACATATGGTAATGTATGTTTCCAAGTTACTCTTTCCATACATCTCACCCTCTCCTCCCCCTCTCCCCCATGTCCATAAGCCTATTTTCTATGTCTGTTTCTCCGCTGCTGCCCTTTAAATAAATTCTTCAGTACCATTTTTCTAGATTCTGTATATATGCATTAGAATATGATATTTATAATTCTCTTTCTGACTTTTTTCCTTTTCATGTCTGAGTACTATTTCATTGTGTATATGTACCACAACTTCTTTATCCATTCATCTATCAATGGACATCTAGGTTGCTTCCATGTTTTAGCTATTGTAAATAGTGCTGCAATGAACAATGGGATACATGTGTCTTTTTCCATTTTTCTTCCCTCAGGGTATATGCCTAGGAGTGGGATTGCTGGGTCATATGGTGGTTTTATTCCTAGTTTTTAAAGAAATCTCCATACTGTCTTCCATAGTGGCTGTATCAATTTACACGCCTACCAACAGCTCAAGAGCGTCCTCCCTTTTTCCAGCATTTATTGTTTTTAGACTTTTGATGATGGCCATTCTGACCGGTGTGATGTGATATCTTATTGTTGCTTTGATTTACATTTCTCTAATAGTATGCAATGTTGAGCAACTTTTCATGTGTTTGTTAGCCCTCTGTATGTCTTCTTTAGAGAAATATCTGTTAAGGTCTTTCCCCCACTTTTTAATTGGGTTTTTTTTTGGTATGAGCTGCATATATATTTTGGAAATTAATTCTTTGTCAGTTGTTTCATTTGCTGTTATTTTCTCCCATTCTGAGGGTTGTCTTTTTACCTTGCTTATAGTTTCCTTTGCTGGGCAAAAGCTTTTAAGTTTAATCAGGCCCTACTTCTTTACTTTAGTTTTTATTTCTGTTACTCTAGGAAGTGGGTCATAGATCTTGCTTTGATATATGTCATTGAGTGTTCTGCCTATGTTTTCCTCTAAGAGTTTTATAGTTTCTGGCCTTACATTTAGGTTTTTAATCCATTTTGAGTTTATCTTTGTGTATGGTGTTAGGAAGTGTTCTAATTTCATTCTTTTACGTGTAGCTGTCCAGTTTTCCCAGCACCATTGATTGAAGAGGCTGTCTTTGCCCCACTGTATATTTTTACCTCCTTTGTCAAAAATTAGGTACTCATAGGTGCATAGGTTTATTTATGGACTTTCTATCTTGTTCCATTGGTCTATATTTCTGTTTTTGTACCAGTACCATACTGTCTTGATAGCATACTCTATAGTATACCATACTGTAGCTTTGTAGTATAATCTGAAGTCAGGAAGGTTGATTCCTCCAGCTCCATTCTTCTTTCTCAATTGCTTTGGCTATTCAGGTTCTTTTGTGTTTCCATATGAATTGTGAATTTTTTTGTTCTAGTTCTGTGAAAAATGTCATTGGTAATTTTATAGGGATCACATTGAATCTGTAGCTTGCATTTGGTAGTATAGTCATTTTTGTAATATTGATTCTTCCTACACAGGAACATGGAATATCTCTCCATCTGTTTATATTGTCTTTTATTTCTTTCATTAATGTTTTATAATTTTCTGCATACAGTTCTTTTTTCTCCTTAGGTAAGTTTATTCCTAGATATTTAATTCTTTTGTTGTAACAGTGAATGGGATTGATTTCTCTTTCTGATTTTTCATTGTTAATATATAGAATTGCAAGTGATTTCTGTGTATTGATTTTGTATCCTACAACTTTTTGTAATTCACTGGTTAGCTCTAGTAATTTTGTGAATACTATCTTTAGGGTTTTCTATATACAGTATCATGTCATCTGCAAATATTGAGAGCTTTACTTCTTTTCTGATCTGGATTCCTTTTATTTCTTTTTTCTTCTCTGATTGCTGTAGCTAGGACTTCAGAACTATGTTGAATAATCGTGGTAAAAGTGGACACCTTTGTCTTGTTCCTGATCTTAGGCAGAATGCTTTCAATTTTTCACCATTGAGAATAATGTTTGCTGTAGGCTTATCATATATAGCCTTTCCTATGTTGAGGTAGGTTCCTTCTATGCCCATTGTTTGAAGAGTTTTAATCATAAATGGATGCTGAATTTTGTCAAAGGTCTTTTATGCATCTATTGAGATGATCACATGGTTTTTATCTTTCAATTTGTTGATATGGTATATCACATTGGTTGATTTGCTTATATTGAAGAATCCTTGCATTCCTGGAATAAACCCAACTTGATCATGGTGTATGAGTTTTTGATGTGTTGCTGAATTCTGTTTGCTAAAATGTTGTTGAGGATTTTTGCATCTATGTTCATCAGTGATATTGGCCTGTAGTTTTCTTTTTTGTGTTGTCTTTGTCTGGTTTTGGTACAGGGTGATGGTGGCCTTGTAGAATGAGTTTGGAAGTGTTCCTTTCTCTGAAATTTTTTGTAAGAGTTTTAGAAGGATAGGCATTAGCTCTTCTCTAAATGATTGATAGAATTCTCCTGTGAATCTGTATGGTCCTGGGCTTTTGTTTTTGGGAGATTTTTGATCACAGTTTCAATTTCAGTGCTTATAATTGGGTTGTTTATAGTTTCTATTTTATCCTGGTTCAGTCTTGGAAGATTGAACTTTTCTAAGAATCTATCCATTTCTTCCAGGTTATCCATTTTATTGCCATATAATTGTTCATAACAGTCTCTTATAATCCTTTGTATTTTTGCTTTGAGTGTTGTGACCTCTCCTTTTAATTCTAATTTTGATGATTTGATTCTTCTCTCTTTTTTTCTTGATGAGTCTGGCTAAAGGTTTATCAATTTTGTTTATCTTCTCAAAGAACCAGCTTTTAGTTTTATTAATCTTTACTATTGTTTCTTTCATCTCTTTTTCATTTATTTCTGCTCAGATCTTTATGATTTATTTCCTTCTACTAATTATGGGTTGTTTTTTTTTTTTTGTTGTTCTTCTTTTCCCAGTTGTTTTAGGTGTAAAGTTAGGTTGTCTATTTGATGTTTTTCTTGTTTCTTGAGGTAGGATTGTATTGCTATAAACTTCCCTCTTAGAATTGCTTTTGCTGTGTCCCATAGGTTTTGAGTTGTCATGTTTTCATTGTCATTTGTTTCTAGAAATTTTTGATTTCCCTCTTTATTTCTTCAGTAACATGTTGGTTATTTAGAAACGTGTTGTTTAATTTCCATGTGTTTGTGTTTCTTACAATTTTTTTGTAATTGATATTTAGTCTCATAGCATTGTGGTTGGAGAAGATGCTTGATACAGTTTCAGTTCTCTTAAATTTACTGAGGTTTGATTTGTGACTCAAGATGTGGTTTATCCTGGAGAATGTTCCATGCATACTTGAGATGGTGTATTCTTCTGCATTTGGATGGATGTCCTAAAGATATCAATGAGATCCATCTCATCTAATATAAGACTTGGTTTCCTTATTAATTTTCTTTTTTGATGGTCTGTCCATTGGTGTGAGTGGAGTGTTAAAGTCTCCTAGTATTATTATGTTACTGTCAGTTTCTCCTTTTATGTCTGTTAGTGTTTGTCTTCTGTGTTGAGGTGCTCCTATGTTGTGTGCATAGATATTTACAATTGTTATGTCTTCCTCTTGGATTGATCTCTCAATCATTATGTAGTGTCCTTCCTTATCTCTTATAATCTTCTTTATTTTAAGGTCTATTTTGTCTGATATGAGGATTGCTACTCCAGCTTTCTTCTGCTTCCCATTTGTGGATATATTTTCCCATCTTCTCACTTTCAGTTTATATGTGTTTTTATGTCTGAAGTGGGTTTCTTTAGACAGCATGTATATGGGTCTTGTTTTGTATCCAATCAGGCAGTCATTGTCTTTTGGTTGGAGCATTTAATTCATTTACATTTAAAGTAATTATTGATATATATGTTCCTATTGCCATTTTCATAATTGTTTGGGGTTGATTTTGTAGATCTTTTTTTTTTCCTTTTGTATTTCTTGACTATATAAATCCCTTTAACATTTGTTGTAAAGCTGGTTTGGTGGTACTGAATTCTCTTAACTTTTGCTTGGCTAAAAGTTTGATTTCTCCATTAATGTTGTATGAGATCCTTGCCAGATACAGTAATCTTGGTTGGGGATTTTTCCCTTTCAGTACTTTAAATATATCTTTCGGTTCCCTTCTGGCCTGCAGATTTCTGCTGAAAGATCAGCAATTAAGCATATGGGGTTTCCCTTGTATTTTACTTGTTGCTTCTCCCTTGCTGCTTTTAATATTCTTTCTTTGTGTTTAGTCTTTGTTAGTTTGATTAATATGTGTCATTTTTTTGTATCATTTTCAAATTCCTTCATCAGTGTTTTATACTTTTCAGTGTAGAAATTTTTACATTCTTGGTTAAGTTTATTCCAATGTATTTTATTCTTTTTTATGCAATTTTAAATGGAATTTTCTGCTTTCTCTTCCTGAAATTTTATTGCTGTCCAGTCGCTTGCTGAGTTGTGTCTGACTGTGACCCCATGGAATACCCCATGGACGATCACACCGGGATTCCCTGTCCTTCACTATCTCCTAGAGTTTGTGCAAACTCATGTCCATTGAGTCAGTGATGCTATCTCAACATCTCATACTATGCTCTCCTCTTCAACATTTTCCTTCACTGTTTCCCAGCATCAGGGTTTTCTCCAATGAGTCAGCTTTTTGGATCAGGTGACCAAAGTATTGGAGCTTCAGCACCTGTCCTTCCAATGAATATTCAGGACTGATTTCCTTTAGGATGGACTGTTTTGATCTCCTTGCAGTCCTAGGGACTCTCAAGAGTCTTCTCCAACACCACAGTTAAAAAGTATCAGTTCTTTGGTGCTCAGCCTTCTTTATGGTCCAGCCCTCACATCTGTACATGACTACTGGAAAAACCATGGCTTTGACTATATGGGCCTTTGTCAGCAAAGTAACATCTCTGCTTTTTAATATGCTGTCTAGGCTTCTCATAGCTTTTCTTCCAAGGAGCAAGCTTCTTTTAATTTCATGGCTACAGTCACCATCTGCAGTGATTTTGGAGCCCAGGAAAATAAAGCCTGTTACTGTTTCCATTATTTCCCTTCTATTTGCCCTGAAGTGGTGGGACTGGATGCCATGATCTTAGTTTTGTGAATGTTGAGCTTTAAGCTGTCTTTTTCACTCTCCTCTTTCACCCTCATCCAGAAGCTCTTTAGTTCCTCTTTGCTTTCTTCCATAAGAGTGGTGTCATCTGCTTATCTGATGATATTGATATTTTCCCCAGAAATTTTGATTCAAGCTCATGCTTCATTATTACATGATGTACTCTGCACTTAAGTTAAATAAGCAGGGTGGCAGTATGCAGCTTTGATGTACTCTTTTCCAAATTTGGAAACAGTCTGTTGTTCCTGGTTTGGTTATAACTGTTGCTTCTTGACCCACAGACAGATTTCTCAGGATGCAGGTAAGTTGGTCTGGCATTCCCATCTCTTTAAGAATTTTCCACAGTTTGTTGTCCACACAAAGGCTTTAGAGTAGTCAGTTAAGCAGTAGTAGATGTTCTTCTGGAATTCTCTTGCTTTTTCAATGATCCAGCAGATGTTGACAATTTGGTCTCTGGTTCCTCTGCCTTTTCTAAATCCCACTTTAACATCTGGAAGTTCTCACTCCACTTTCTGTTGAAGCCTATCTTGGAGAATTTGGTAGTTTGAACATTGTTTGGCATTGCCCTTCTTCAAAATTGGAATCAAAACCTGACTTTTTTCCAGTCCTCTGGCCACTGCTGAATTTTCCAAATTTGCTGATATATTGAGTGCAGCTCTTTAACAGCATCATCTGTTAGGATTTGAAATAGCTCTGCTGGATTCCCATCACCTCTACTAGCTTTGTTTGTAGTAATGCCTCCTAAGGCCCACAATATTTTATATTTATATATAGAAAAGCAACATATTTCTATATGTTAATCTTATATAGTGCAACTTCACTGAATTAGTTTATTAGTTCTTCCCTCCCAATTTGGATGCATTTTATTTCTTTTTCTTCTCTGATTGCTGTGTCTAGAACTTGCAATGCTATGTTAAATAGAAATGATGAGAGTGGGCATCCTTGTCTTGTACCCGATTCCATAGGTATGGCTTTCAACTTTCACTGCTGAGTATGAGATTAGCTGTGGTTTGTGGGTTTGCCTTAATTATATTAAGATGTATTTCTTTTGTACTAGCTTTGATGAGAGTTCTTAATCATGATTGGATGTTGAGTTTTGCCAAATGCTTTTATTTCATCTATTGAGATGATTATGTGATTTAAAAAATCTGAAGTTGAGTTTATTTACAATGTTGTGTTTCTTTCAGGTGAATAGCATGAGGACTTAGTATTTTTGATTCCCTTATGGCTCAGCTGGTAAAGAATCTGCCTGCAATGCAGAAGACCTGGGTTCAATCTCTGGTTTGGGAAGATCCCTGGAGAAGGGAAAGACTATCCACTCCAGTATTCTGACCTAGAGAATTCCATGGACTGTATAGTCCATGGGCTCATAAGAGTCAGATATGACTCATTTTTACTTTATCTTTTTGCAGATTGTATTCTATTATAGGATGCTATATATATATATACAGTATTATATTGGGTGTAATTCCCTGCATTATACAGTAAATCATTGTTGCCTATCTATTTTAACATATATATGTTAATCTCATACTTCTTATTTGTCCTTGCCCACTCCCTCTTAACTTTGGTAAACATAAGTTTGTTTTCTGTGTTTATGAGCCTGTTTCTGTTTTGTTTATATATAGTTTCATTTATGTTTATTTTTAGATTCCACGTGTAAGTGATATCAGGTAACATTTGTCTGACTTGCTCCACTAAGTATGATATTCCCTATGTCTCTCCATATTGCTGCAAATGCAGGAGTCCATTTTTCTGGCTGAGTAATATGGCATGGTGTGGGCTTCCTGGGTGGCTCTGGTAAAGAATCCACATGCCCGTGTAGGAGATGTGGGTTCACTTCCTGGGTGGAGAAGTTCCCCTCGGAGGAGCAAATGGCTACCCACTCCAGGATTCTTGCTTGGAGAATCACATGGACAGAAGGAGCTTGGCAGGCTGCAGTCCATGGGGTCGCAAAGGGTTGTACACAACTGAGTGACTAAGCACACAATTATGATATATTTTGGTGTGCATTTGTTTGCGTTCATCTTGTTTAAGACCCTCTGTGCTTGCAGTACCTGGACAGGCTTCCTTTATCAGGCTCAGGTTGTTTTCTGCCATAATTTCATCAAATGCATCTTGACCCATTTTCTATCTCTTCCACTTTCAGGACCCTATAACGTGAATGTTAATATACTTGATTTTGTCCTATAAGTCCCTTAAACTATTCTCTTTCTCTCTCTCTTTTTTTTTTTTGGTTCTGATTGGGTGAATTCTATTTTCCATCTTCCAGATCATCGGTGCATTCTTTTGTATCACCTTGTCTGCTGTTAATTGCTTTTAGTGTCTTTTTCATTTCAGTTATTCTTCAGTTCTGACTAGATCTTTTTCTTATATTTTCTAGTTCCTTGTTAAAATTTTCATGGTATGTATATATTCTTCTCCTGAATTTGGTTAGTAATGCTTTGAACTCTATCTGGTCAGTTGTTTATTTCTGTTTTATTACTTTATTTCCCTGGGTTTTTCTCTTATTCTTTCAGTTAAAACAAATTCCTCTGTCTCTATGAAATTAGGTGAAAGAGTTAGTTACCAATTGCAGTCTTGAAGGAGAGTCCTTGTGTGGGAGATTCCCTAATACAGGTTATGTGTGCTCCATTGCTTTGGTGGGAGAACAGGATTTCATATGAGCATGAGTTATGTTTTCCCCAGTGTGTACTGGAAGCTTTCACTTTGGTAGAAGGCAGGGCTGGAGATGGGATTCATTGGTGGCTCAGAGGGTAAAGAGTCTTCTTGCAATGTAGGAAATGTGAGTTCGATCCCTGGGTCAGGAAGATGCCCTGGAGAAGAAAATAAAAACTCACTCCAGTATTCTTTCCTGGAAAATCCCATGGACGGAGAAGCCTGGCGAGCTACAGTCCATAGTGTCTCAAAGAGCTGAACACAACTGAGTGACTTCACTTGCACTTTCAGGGCTGGAGATGGAGAGACACCAGCCAGATCCAGGTGTGAGTCAGAGCTTATCCTCTGCTCAGTGGTCAGTACCACTCTACTGGGGCTGGAGGTAGATCCCAAGGTGCTGGAACAGAAGCCCTGAGGTTCAGGTCTGAGTTGACCCCATTACTTCTAAGTGTGTGCTCTCCCCACTCCCAGAACCTTCACTTTGGCCCCAGAGGGGAGTAGTGGTACAACAGGAGGGACTGGTCTGGGCACTCACCATACATCTGGGCACAAGCTATATTGGCCCTGGCCAGTCGGACAGCCTAGACTGCTCCTGATGCTCTGCCTGTGCAAGCCCTTTTCAATGTCTGTCTGGGTCTGACCTACCTTTGTCCCTCATAGCTGAGTTCTCTTGGCCACTACAGCACTCACTCTAGTGCTAGTGTGGATTTATGCTGTAGATCCAGTGGGGACCCAGTGGTGCAGCGCTTGGCATGGGTCAGGGTGCGGGCTGTGTCAGCCCTAGGTGTAGAGACTTGGAAGGCCTCTGGTGCTATGCCTGTGTCAGCACCAGTAATGGCTGCCCTCGCCCCACTCAGATGCTGTTCCATGTCTGAGTCACTTCCGTTCCTCACAGCTGAGAAACCTCAGCTACAGCAGCTCTCACGCTAGGGGTAGAGCTGTGTCATGAAGCAAGTAGATCCGGAGTGGGTGCTCAGTTCAGGCTGGGGCCCACACCAGCCGTTGGGAGAAACCAGCCAGTGTTCCATGCAGCTTCCATCTGCATTCTCTGCCCTGTTTTGGGAGGAAGGGATCTGCATGGCACTCATGAATTGGCTTCTCACAGCCTTCCTGTCAGTCCCATTGGTCTCCAGCAAGCCAAGGGGACTCATTTTCCCAGTGTCTGACCCTGGGGTTGGGGTGCCCAATATGTGGTTTTAACCACTTATTCCTTAGGAATGATCTCTGCCCTGTAATCTCCCTCTTCTCAGTTCCCTCTAAAGGGCACAGGTCCTGGAATGATGTCTTCATTTCCTACAAGGTTCCATGGAGATATTTTTTACAAGCTTGGTTGTACAGTATTGTTTCTGTCAGTTTCCACTTAGTTTTCAGTGAGAATTTCTCCCACATGTAGATGTATTTCTGATGGGTTCATGGGGTGGGAGGGGATGAATTCTCTATCCTCATATTCTGCCATCTTTATGTCTTCCCCAGACAGATGTTTTTTAATCCCTTAGTCATAAATCATGTTGGAACATCATTCTTTTTTGTTTGGGCTAAATACATCTATGTGATAGTTTTATTTTAACATAGTCTGCTTCAATGCTGTTTACTTGTTGTTCTTGTTCAGTTGCTAAGTCATGTCTAACTCTTTGTAACCCCATGGAATGCCTCACGCCAGGCTTCCCTGTCCTTCACTATCTCCCAGAGTTTGCGCAAATCCATGTCCATTGATTTGGTGATGTCATCCAACCATCTCATCCTCTGTTGTCTCCTTCTCTTTCATCTCTTGATCTTCTTCAACATCAGGCTCTTTTCCAGTGAGTTGGCTCTTTGCATCAGATGGACAAAGTATTGGAGCTTCAGCTTCAGCATCAGTCTTTCAATGAATATTCAGGGTTGATTTCCTATAGGATTGATTGGTTGGATCTCCTTGCAGTCCAAGGGACTCTCAAGAGTCTTCTCCAGCACCACAGTTTGAAAGCATCAGTTCTTTGGCACTCAGCTTTCTTTATGGTCCAACTCTCACATCTGTACATGACTACTGGAAAACCATAGCTTTGACTATATGGACCTTTTTGGTGAAGTGATGTTTCTGCTTTTAATATGCTGTCTAGGTTTGTCATAGCTTTTCTTCCAAGGAGCAAATATCTTTTAATTTCATGGCTACAGTCACCATCTGCAATGATTGTGGAGCCCAAGAAAGTAAAATCTGTCATTGCTTCCACTTTTTCCCCATCTATTTGCCATGAAGTGATGGGACCAGATGGCATGATCTTAGTTTTTGAATGTTGAGTTTTAAGCTGGCTTTTTCACTCTCCTCTTTCACCCTCATCAAGAGGCTCTTTAGTTCTTCTTCATTTTCTACCATTAAGAGTGGTATCATCTGCATATCTGAGGTTGTTGATATTCTCCCAGCAATCTTGATTCCAGCTTGTGATTCATCCAGCCTGGTATTTTGCTTGATGTATTTGGCATATAAGTTAAATAAGCAGGGTGATGATATATAGACTTGTCGTACTCCTTTCCCAAGTTAGACCAGTCTGTTGTTCTATGTCCAGTAACTGTTACTTCTTGACTTGCATACAGGTTTCTTAGGAGACAGGTAAGATGGTCTGGTATTCCCATCTCTTTAAGAATTTTCCAGTTTGATGTGATCCACACAGTCAAAAGTTTTAGCAAAGTCAATTAAATAGATGTTTTTCTGGAATTCCCTTGTTTTGTCTATGGCCCAGTGGATGTTGGCAATTTGATCTCTGGTTCCTCTGCATTTTCTAAACCCAGCTTGTACACCTGGAAGCTCTTGGTTCATGTACTGTTGAAGCAAAGCTTAAAGGACTTTGAGCATTACCTTGCTAGCATGTGAAATGAGCCAAACTGTAGGGTAGTTTGAACATTCTTTGGCATTGCCCTTCTTTGGTATTGGAATGAAAACTGACCTTCTTGAGTCCTGTGGCCACTGGTGGATTTTCCAAATTTGGTGGCATATTGAGTGCAACTCTTTAACAGCATCATTTTTATGATTTAAAATAGTGCAGATACTGGAAAATTGAAAAATATTTTAAATTACTGACTTCAAATCTGTTAGAGTTTCCTTTTTGAATAGATTTTTGAATTGCTTTCAGAAGGCACCCCACTTTCTGTAATATTGCCCTCTTAGATGCTGTTAGAGGTATATTTTTCTATATCCTCAACTTTTCCTGTTCTCTCCTTGGACACCAATGCTTTCCCCAACATTTTACCTTCATTTCCTTCTTTCTGTACACTGCAGACACGTATGCACCCTTCCATTCGGGTGGAAGAATATGGAGATTTCAGGATTAATCTAACAATGAATTAAGTCCAAGCTCACTTTAATTTATATGCAGAATGGAAACTTCTTTTCATTTGATAAGCCTCCCCCATCTTTGTTAAAATGTGATGCTCTTAGTACCATTCATAGTAAAGGGCCAGAATATGAAGATGTCCATATTTTTAAGTCAGCAGTAGATGGGCATTTTATTTCATTCACAAGATTGTTTTTTCCATTTGCTTATTCTGAATCATACAGTAGAAAAAGGACTGGAAAAAAGATCTGAGGTGTTAAAAAAATAGTGACTTCAAATAGTAAAATTGAATTGATTGCTTTTAAATGTGTCACATAACAGCCCTCATTCTTCCCAGCACAGAAACCATTAGAGAAGATATTGCCAGTTTATATGCTGTTTCATTTTAAGCAATTGGAAAGTCGTAAATGGGGAGACGAGAACAGTTTAGTTTGGCCTGATAAATTTTAAGAGGGTCCGTGACTGTGACATCATCCTGATGCCCAAGGCTTGCATAAAGTGATAGTTTTCATGAGTAAATGAATTTGTTTGTTTTAATGGGGGTTGGCTTTGTTTTGGGGTTATAATTGATTCACTAAGGACCGGAAGTAACTCAGTTAGGTTCTGAGAAGTCGTCAATACCCATTTTAGCATGAAGAGTAGAAACACAGTATATGAGAAGTAACTTTGGATAAGTAATTTATTCCTACTATATTGGTAAGGTATTTCTCAATGATTTATTGAATTGTATTCTCATATTTTAAAACACAAATATTTGCAAACATCTAAGAATAATATTTGCAAGAAACTGGGAAAAATGTCAAGACACAATTTCATATCCATGATCTGCAATAATGATTTTAGTTGTTTTGTCCCCATATCTCATGCCAACAAAGACTGATTTATAAAGCATGTTCCTCAGTCCAGAACCAGATAATACTGAAGATAATTGCTATGCCTGGTTAGAGTTTAAGAGCAATTTCCTGAGACACCACTTGTAAAAGTGAAAGAACATACATTGGAATGAGTGCTGGACAGCTATACAGTAAAAGAAAATAAGGATTTATTGCATGCAGTCTGCGTTCCAATATTAGTTTAAATAATAACTGCCATTATATCTGATGATCTCAGAACTTTTAATAGTGTCAATTTACTGTGTGGAGTCACAGTCTCGTTTTAAACTTTCTAGGCACATAGAAAAATCCAGTCAATCATTGTCCAATTTCAAACAGTTTATTTACATATGTGATCAGTACTTTATCACCTAAAAGTAGGAGTTATTATTAAAATATAAAGCAGGATTTGGATTTCTTCTGGAAATCAAATGACATTTTTTTAAATACAAAAAGAATCATTAGTATATTAACAAGCATATTATTAGATACAGAACATTTTGAAATAACCCTGAGAACTGCAATATTATTTTATATTTTCATTTAAAGAAACCCATTAAATTTTAAAGAAAAGTTGTTTGAAGATTTAATATATAATTCAATTTTAGAATAGACTCATACATTTGATAAGGAATATCTGAACCTAAGAAAAATTTTAGCTTGAGTTAAACCAGTGATAATGATGTTTAATCTCACCTTAGAAAACTATTGTTAATTTGTGTTCACATTCTTTACACTATGTAAACTTATCCTTGCCTTTAAACTAATGAGATTTGCTTCTTATGAAACTGGCCAAAACCAAAAGAGAGACTGAGAAAATGTTTGTTTGGCAAATTAAAAATAACTAATTTAGGCCATTGTTTGGGTTTAAAATAAAAATCCATTTCTTCTCCATTTATCTTTGACTTACTTACTTTGCATAAATTATCAGCCTCAGTTATTTGGTTTGGCAATCAATGCACAGCTAGGAAAAGTGAAAAACCATTTTAAAGATAAATCTAGATTTTAAAAGAAATCAAGATATTTGATACAGAGGAGATCTTGTCCTGGTAGGTGTGTTTGTCTAGCTTAAAGAAATGAAAATGCAGAGAGTTGTTTTCTTATCTAAATCTTTATTAGAAGAAAAAAACAGATTTAAAACAATGAGTAACAACATATCTCAGTAAATATTAAACACTTCAGTTATCAAAGCTATTTAGACAACAGGTCCCTAATATTTCTGCACAGCAGAAGCACACTGGTTACAGAGCTCAGACTGTCATGTGCTCATGTGAGTTCGTTTTTGGCATAAAAGAATATCCAAAGTCACAGTTAAATATGATAGTAGATAAACTGCTAGTAACTTACACAGTTGATTCTCAAAGCTTTCACAACTTATCACTGTGTGATTGACATTCCCTTAGGGTGATTGTTTTATGGACTCTTTCTATAACACTGAGTAACAAACTGAATTCATTTTCTTTCAAGTTAGCAGTACTAATAAAATTATTTAAAACTGAATTACAAATTATGTTCTTGTTCATATTAGCACAATAAAAAGTAAGTATCGTAAGTAAACTGATTAGTTCATATCAAAAGTTAGAGAATGGAAATAACATACTTAGTACACTTATGGACAATAAATCAATTGAAAATGGAATTATTCAGTACACAATATCTGTGAGCACCCTTTCTAAGGGGGTAAAGTTTCCCTTTGTGATTTCTTAAAGTTTCCCTTTCCAATCTGTGTAAAACACTGATAAATGTAGTCTTATACCTATTTTCAAAGATCTATCATAGAAAAGATTACATTTTAAATTCACTTTTAGTAAAAAAAGCAAACAAACCCAACAAGTGTCCCTTCAGGTTTTTTTCTTGCGTGTAGTACACATTCATGAACGTCCACTAGGCGCAAGGGAAATTGTTTATGCTGCAAAATGTAGTCTATATAGTGAGACTATCAAACATAGTGAAATGACAAATGGTTTCCAACCAGTAAGCTAAGAGGAAAACAAATGCAAGAAGACTTGTTTTAATCACTAAACATTGCAGGATTTTTTTTTTTAAACAATGTTTGTAAACTTGCCCACAAAAGCTGGGTGATATTAAACAGCCAGTAAGGCACTTTGTCAGAGAGGACGAAGTAGTAAAGGCTGGATGACTGACAGTTTGTTTAATAGGAAACAGTCTATACTTGGAGCAAAATCTGGAGTGGAGTGCTCCTTTTACCGATTTACTGTCAAATGGGAGTGGGGAAAACTTTAAAATCTTCTCTTTCACTTTGCTTACCAATTTTCCCTGCAGAAGTCTTTTAGTTGTAATTTTAAAAATATATTAGGAGCTATTAGTTTAAATAATGTATCATTTTCAATCTAATATTTAAAACAATATTAACATATTCACTAGCATTTTCAAAACATCCAAGCCGTTCTCTTTAAAAATGAATTACCAAACAGAAGATCTTAGTATAAAAATGTTCTGTGTTATTAACAATTCCCTTGCAACTTCTGATGGCTTCACATATTACAAGATAAGCTTTGGTATAAAACATGCAAATCAAAGCCATCACGGTGGTGAATACAGGGTTCCACACACAGAGCGCGTACGGGAGAAGTGCAGCACAGCCGCAGGAGATGAGCGAAAGGTGGCGCCGCTGCAGGATGGCCCGTTTGCCTTCTACTGCTTCTTGGTTTCTACATTTCGCTTGTTCATAATCTTCATCAGAGACTGACTCATGTAATAGGGTTTTCGGCAGAACCATCGTTTCTTTCTAAATCTTCCACTAGGAGGAAGAATGGCACAGGGTAAATATCAAAGCACAAGTGTAAGAGAAGTAACATCGCCATCTGCTGCATACTTGCTTTACAGCAGTTCAAAATGTTATTTTAAAAAACAGCATAGTTTGGCATCAACGTTACTGTAAACATAACTATGAGAAAACAATCAGCCCTTGTTATTATGTCAGTAAGATAGTATCTCATTCTGTGTACCAGGTCTGATTCTGCCAATAGCACCTGCCTCTCAGCTGCACAGTTGAGAAAACAAGTTTTCTCTTCTTTTAGAGAGCAAACGTAATTATACAAAAATCAAGAGATATATGAGGAATTTTAAAATTCACCTTCACATTCCTAAAACATATTATGTATTGAATTCGCCTTCTAACTTACTATAGTAATTCAAAATTGCTTTTGTGTTTCAAGCAACAATTTGAGCAGTCTAGTTTTCTAAAAGATTTGTAAATTTTCAGTATATTTCAAATCCTTGAACTGCAAAATTTGAGACATATTGCACCATTTTCTCCATTTTTTCACTGTTATTTAATTTCTTTCTAAGTGGCTTCCAAATTTTTCTCAAAAACACCCATTTTTCTCTAAATATTTCAATTACACAGAGGTAATTAATGAAAAATATTTTTCTAACTAGATTAAGTCCATAATATGGGTTAAAACTTTTCTGCTTAGAGCTTTCTAATTATTAAAAATTATGAAGAAATACTGAACCAAACAACATTCCTTTTCCTATGATTTTGCACCCAAGAGTTATATTCTTATAGTCAAGTTTAGAATGTATCTCCATATTGTTCAATGAATACTTTTACTGTGGTGAGTTTTCTGGTCTAATCAGCAGTTTTAATGCTAAGCATTTAATACATGGGTCCCATCTAGTACCAAGAATCTAAAAATAGAAGTTATGACTGCTAGCAATCTCCAAATGAATCTCCTTTGTCTTTCATAATTTTCTAATTCCTAGAACAGTCAAGAATATAAGTAGAAAATAAGCAACTAATTTCCCCACATTGATTTATGTTTTATTTATTTCCCAACTTTTATGTGCAACAGAATCACTAGAGAACTTTTTTTAATAATTCACAAGCTGCCCCACACCAAAATACTTACATCAGAGTCTCTTGGGGTGGGGTAGCAATATTTATAACAAATTCTCAGAGTGATTCTGATACATACACAGAAAATTAAAAATTGTTTTGTTTCATCATTATGAATTTTTCAACTACTCCTAAAAGGGGACTTATTCCTTATAATTTTCAGCATTTAAGATAGAGGTAACTATTTGACTAGATTTTTGTTGTGGACCTTGTATTATTTCTTTTTAACTTTTTATTTTAAATTGGAGTATAGCCAATTAACAATGTTGTGATAGTTTCATGCACAGAGACGAGGGACTCAGCCATACATATACATGTATCCATTCTCCCCCAAACTCCTCTCTCATCCAGGTATATTATTGAATAAAATAATAATAACAACTATATAGAGATATAGGTTGTCACTCTTCTCTGAATTATACTTCAAGGAGCATGAGAGTGAAGAAGACTTTTGCCAAAATATGAAGCCAAATGATGCTTTTGATTACAATCATAAAAGAAAATAAGCCAAGAATAAGATGGGGGCCATATAAGGACCAATATTTTGAAACTCTCCCCTATTCATTGGCTTCTTGTTATTAAGCTGGTAGGAAGTCAGTGACCCACACTTCAGGGTCGTTAAATAAATTACTAGTCATGTTAATTTATAACACAATTATACATTTCTAACTCTTTTCTTGGATACATGGACTATATCCAGATCATGTTCTTTTTGTCAAGACATAAATAGTCCTTATACACAAACTTAGTGTAAAAGCCAAAGGACACTGTTGACCCAGTACTCCTTTGGGGTACATTTTCACACTGTTCGCCATATTTTATGCTCTTGTACACAGGAGATGGATAGACAGGTATGTGGGTGTCTGATTCATGCTTTGCTCCACCATGCGAAAGACTAAGGCATGGCTGCCAGAGCCTGATTTGTTGGTCTGGTCAGCAGAGGTGGAAGAATAACTTCCCTCCTGAACCCTTCAGGAAGAGATCTCCTAATCCACAGTATGCCCCTTGTAAAGGTACCAGCTGAGGTACCTATGGAGGGATAATGTTTCCTTAGGGTAAAACCTGAAGTCTTACTTATCTTTTCTCTTTTGTCACTGAAAGTTAAGCTAAAATTAAACCTTTTATAGAACAAACCCACATGATCTCTTTAATCTAGAAAAACAGGCATGCTCATAAAAGATTTAATCACTCTTCTGAAACACATCCATACCCATTTCCTATATGGTGGGCATAAAGATTCATCTCTATTTGGGTTATAGACATAGGGTACGAGTTATGTGGCCATCTCAGTTGTGCTCAGAATATTTTCATGGTGGCCTCAGGTTCATATTATTAAAAGTGATATTCCAGAGCTCAGATTCAACTTTAATTTCATGACAACAAATGGCCTATGAAGGTTCCATGGTAATTTTTACCTAGTAATGCTCTCTGTGGAACCTGTATAACCTTAGCATCTATACGTTCATTATGGTCTTGAATCACTTACTGAAATATACTTCCCAGGGAACCATTAATATAGTTTAATCACAGTTTAGGATGTTGTCCACTTGCTTGAACAGTATAAATATAACCATAGCACCACATTTACAAATTTAGTACCGTATGCTGGTTAACTATAAATCAACCTGTTTATGGCTAATTGATTATACATTTATAGTGCTTTCAAAAATTTCCTGAATATCTTTTACAAATATACATTTGTAAAAAGAAAGGTCGTCAAAGTGCTGCAGTGGAAAACAGCATGCCAAGTTATAAAAATTTGGAAACACTTTCAGCTATAGACTAAGAAAACATGTGACATTTACAGCTTGCTCTTCAGCTGGAACCACAGTCTATAAAGTATCCTAGTTCACAGAGGCTACTGTCATCAACTGCTTGATACCTCAGACAGTACCAGGTTCTTGCTTTTCAGGAATAGGTACTGAAATTTCACATTACTTAAAAGTATCATTTTCCAATACAAATGACCTAATTTACAAAACTTCTACTTAAAAGTGAATGGCACTGTTTGTAGCTTTTCTACTTTTTCTGCTTCTGGGGAACTAGTTGCTTCTTGTTCAGAATTCCGTGCAGGGTAGGGGGTTATGAAGTAGGGTTTTTCTGTTGATCCATCATTTCTTTCCAGATCTTCACCTGTATATGCAGCAGCCAAAGCAGGCAAAAGCAGCAAGCAGCAGCAGAATAATTATATGCATTTTTAGAATTTGGAGAGTTGAACAGGGAAAAACCAGAGAAAGCAGTGTTAGAAAGTCAAATATAAGACAAATTAGTGCAGTTAAGTAGCCAATGCTAGTCAAAGTTAGAAGCTTCAACTTCTGCCAGGAAGCACTGAAACTTTGTAAATCCCACCCACTCCCAAAGAGGATTATTTTGATAGTTTAAAGGTTAATAATATCTTTCATGTCCTCTCAAAGGTGTTATCTTTAAATTCTGCAACTGTTCAGTTCATAAAGGTAAACTGCCCTATCCTCTGAGATGAAGCTGAATAAAAGTGTGGCATGATACATGTAGAGAGTACTTGAATTTCAGAGTTCAGAGTTGCTCTTAATGGTAATTCCACACCCTAATGTTACAGATGAAGAAACTGAGACCCAGGGATGTGAAATGATTCTCCTAAAGTTGAAAGCTCTGGGGCAGTCAACATGAGGTGAGGACCCAGTTTCTAGACACCTACTTCAGATCTCATGCTGCTAACTAAAAGGTGCCCTGTCCTAAATCCTTGCAGTTTGCCTCAGATTACATTCAAAAACTAATGCAATGTCTTATGACTTTTGTAATATATGAGTTTATATTCCTGCTTTGTTTAGGCTAATATTTAAGATGATGGGTATTCACTGAGCACACATCTGCTGGGTGGTTGGGGGAAAGGATCAGAATGATACTGAGAAGCAAGGAGAAGTTTACATAGAATTAAATTTCTTGCGGATACATATAATTCACAACTGATAATATCTCAATAAATATATAAATGCAACTTGATTCTGATTTTACTAGTATATTAAAATATTATTTTTAGCCTTTATTATGAAATAAAGGATAAGCAATATTATATAAAACCATAGAGCACAATCACTTAGAATATATCTAAGTTATTTTTCACCATACTCTCTTAGGAATGGTTGGATTATTGGTTTATCAGATTTTTACAGTGGACCTCACAGTGACTTTCCTCAGCTACAAAATGAAAAGCTAAGGAGGACACATCATAGGTGCTGAACATTTTTGTTCTTTTTTCCTTAATCATATTTCTATATCACGTATTTTTATATCATTATTACTTTTGAGGAATGGGTAGGAACTACAGTATCAATCCCATAATAATGATAATCATCATCTACAAGTATTGTTTTCTCCCTATCTTGGGGGTAGAATTCTCATTTCTTTGTAATGTTGGAAGGATGCTATGTTACTATAAAATAGAGTCTTTTCAAGTGGTTCGTGTTTTTAAACATACCGGTTTTCTGGCAGTCAAGATAATAGGTATAAAGAGGTATGCAGAAACAACAACAACAAAGGTACAGTTCCACACAATCAGAATGTGGTTTGGAATATCATTTAAGGAGAATATTTTCCAAAGTTATATGTTGCCCAAACTAACAGCTGGAGAGGGAAGAGAAACACAATTTAGTTTCTCTTGTTTTTTCATTATCAATGACAAGAATATTGAAGAAATAAAAAGCTCATGTTCAACACATGATGTTTTGAACAAGGCTGAACTCATACCTGATTTTTGAGAACTTGGCAATACAGATGAGTGGAATATAGTAATATCGACAAGTGCAAAACATTTCTTCATTCCCAAATTTGGAATCCACTGTCAAAATTAAAATCCACAAGACTTGCCCAAGCTTCCAAAGACTGGAAACTGGTAGGTTCTAGACATTTCCTCGGATACATTTTGAGAAGACTCTTCAGTTACAAAATGGGGAAGATCCCAGTGGGCTCTCCCAGTTTGACTCCCATAATTAGCATTTGAGATGAAAGCTCTCTGAACATTTGAAAGCTCTGTCCCTTCTATGTCTTAAGCTACCTTATTCCCATGGTCCTTCTTCTATCTCATACCTGAGCTGAAGTGTGCTCATGTGGTATTTTGTAGATGGCTTTTCCTGACAAACCACGTGGGTGCTAGGAAAAGATTAAACATTCCGTTCCATTTAGAGCCAAAGGAAGAGCTTTGTGCACAAAGTTCTCCTGATTTCTTTGTCCAGCTTTTGAAAATTGATTTGTAAATGTTCAGAAAGGAAAAAGAGATCCAACCATTTTCTAGAAGATTTTTTTCCTTCAATATAACTCCCTATGAAATAATATATATGCATATGTGTGTGTATGTGTATATATATGTGTGTATGTGTGTGTGTGTGTGTGTGTGCTTATCCGCTCAGTTGTGTCTGACGCCTTATGACACCATGGACTGTAGGCTTCTCTGTCCATGAGATTCTCCAGGCAAGAATACTAGATTGGGTTGCCATGCCCCTGCTCCAGGGGATCTTCCCAACTCAGGGATTGAACCCAGTTGTCCCGCATTGCAGGTGGTACACACACACACACACACACACACACACACACACACACACACACTATCTCCTATCCTGACCCCAGCATGCAGTTGGTGCTATGAGTTATACCAAAAACCCACTCAACTGTTCATTTTATACAGGTGGATCACTCAGTAATGCACTGTAATAGAATGTTTTCTCTGCTTCTCTTAAGAGCAATGTGTCAGAGGGTATTAGCTGTAGGGATAACAAGCTCTGTTCTTTCTTCTGCTGACCTTACTTTATCTAGGCTGAAGATGACAACAGATCAAGCTCCTGATGGGCACTGGATTTCCCAGGGCTTTGAAGATGAGGTACTAATAGAAAACATACCCGTTCTGTGTATGTGAGTAGCACATGCTCCATAGAGGCATAGTGCAGAAGTCAGTGATGAAAGCCCTAATGAAATATTTTAACGACCAGCATCAGAGTTCATGTAGACATTTCCAAGACACGCCTCTCTGTTAGTCCTATCTAATTGTCATTGTGTTACCTAGTGTGAACTGGCTCTATGTATCTTTGAAATCGTTGCCAGCTTGGCTTTATCAAAAGCTATAATGGCTTTCCTCAAGAGTTCCCAAAGCCCCGCCTCAAAGCCCAGTTAAGTCTTCAGTTGTTAATGAAGCATAACAGAAGCCAATCATTACTACAAATTTGAAAACATTTTCAGAAATTAAAAATAATTTCATGCTAACACCATGCCATGATGCCTGACTCTCCTGTGCTTTGCAAATATCACCTCTCAGCTGTTAAGTTTTAAAAAGAATCTGCTAGACAATGTCTCTTTCCAAAGAAACACCTTTGCAGTTGCAGCCAGGTCATAGCAAATCCACAGCCAGCTAAAGACATGGGTGTAAACCTTTTCATCTTTCAGTTATCCACCGAAGAGGAAAACACATATACTGAAAACTTACAGAAGCAGATGAAAATTGTTTCAATACACATTGCATAGACGCTGAAGAATCCATGTGCAATTATGTAAGATCCAACAATCACTGTCTGTAAATGAGTAGAGAAAAGAATGAAGATGTCCTAAATTTGTCCAAAAGAACAACAACGCAGTTTTAAATGAAATCATGATAAGGAAGCTTTTAATTACTCTTTGATGGAAAAGATTTCAATATAGCAATGTAAAAGATTCAATGATAATGCTTTTGAGTGTATTGGAACTGAGATTTAAACAAAATGGACTAGATTATCTGCCAATTCTCTTTTCACTATCCCTAATGCCTACCAAAAGCATCCCAGGTCTAGGACCCTGCATACTGAGGCAGTAAAGCACAGACTTTTTGTTTTGTTTCATTTTTTCATGGAATAATCCTATTGTTTTAAAATGTTCATTTATTTTTGGCTGTGCTATGTCTTCATTGCTGCATGTGGGCTTTCTTTAGTTGTGGCAAGTGGGGCTGCTCTCTAGCTGTAGTGGGGCTTCTCACTGGGGTGGCTTCTCTTCTTGCCGAGTACAGGTTTTAGGTGCATGAGCTTCCATAGTTGTGGCTCACGGGCTTGGTTGCCCCGTGGCATGGGGAACTTTCAGATCAGGGATTGAACCCGTGTCTCCTGAACTGGCAGGTAGATTTTCTTTTTTTTAACCACTGAGCCACCAGGGAGGCCCAACAGGTAGACTCTTAACTACTGGACCCCAAGGGAAGTCCAGAGCATAGGAGCTAAAAGCACACACAGCCTAGGTTTAATCACACCTCAGGCACTCAGTCAACAAGTCACTTAATCTCTCTGTGCTTCCTATGGAAGATTGTTGGTCGGGAAGCAGAGAATGTAACAATGGTGTTCATGACACATGGATGGAGTGAGTTATTAATAATATACTGTAAAAGATCCCACAGGGTTCCTTCCAGGTCCTCTCCAGTTGCCACATCTATCTCCCAGTTATTGGGAATGTAGGCAGGCTGCTGATGACTCAGCTGATTTGTTCCACAGGACTTGCTTTTGCAGGGAACTGCCTCACTCAAGGTTACACCGTCATTCAGAGGGCAACCCTTGGCCAACGGCTGCCTGATGCAGTATATGGAGGCCTAGCACCTGTGTCAGAAATTCCTATAATTATGTCTGAGGCTTCAACTGTAATCACAGCATGGATCAGCTTCTTTTTGCCCAGCCCTGTCCTCCTCACTTCCTTTCCAGTGTATCTCCGGGAGAGCACTTCATAATAAGCCCTCTGCTTGCAATCCTCTGTCTCAGGGGTTGCTTCCAAGAACCCAAGCTTCACAGCAGAATGAGGCTGGGCACAAAGTAAGACTAATCATGTTAGCTATCATTATTTCTCCTATTCCTTTTTGGTTTTTTATTTTGCCATCTCTCATAAATCAGAATCAGTGTTGCCCAGTGGCTATGGAATGAATTTTGTCCCCTCAAAACTCCTACGTGGAAACCTAATCCCCAGTGTGATGGCATCTGGGCGTGGGGCCTCAGGGAGGCATGAGGAAACAAGGATGGAGACCTCATGATGGTTAGTGCCCTTATAGGAGATGAGAGAGGATCTCTCTATCCTGTTAGGATACAGTAAGAAGGTATGCCTTTGCAAATTAGTAAGGAAGCTCTGTCTAGGGACTGAATCTGTGAGTACCTTGATCTTGGACTTCTCAGTCTTCAAAACTGTGAAGAATAAACCCCTGTTGTTTAAGCCACCCAGTCTATGATATTTTTATTGTAGCAGCCCAAACTTACTATCAGCCCTTACCAGCAAAGGTACCCAGTAGTAATTTAAAGATGTCGGTCCTTCTATAATCACTGGGAGTCTTTCGGTGAAAAGTAGAAAGGCCAGGACACCTGGAGCAAAGGAATATAGCTTTTTGTCATAAAGAAGTTTTTCTTTTTTAAATTTAAATTTATTTATTTTAATTGGAGGCTAATTACTTTACAATATTGTATTGGTTTGCCTACATCACCATGAATCCGCCATGGGTGGACACGTGTTCCCCATCCTGAAGCCCCCTCCCTCCTCCCTCCCTGTACCACCCCTCTGGGTCATCCCAGTGCACCAGCCCCAAGCATCCTGTATCCTGCATCGAACCTAGACTGGCGATTCATTTCTTATATGATATTATACATGTTTCAATGCCATTCTCCCACATCATCCCACCCTCTCCCTCTCCCACAGAGTCAAAAAGACTGTTCTATACATCTGCGTCTCTCTTGCTGTCTTGCATACAGGGTTATCGTCTAAGCACCTGTTAAATTTCAAAAAAATCTTCATCGTTGTTGTTATTGTTATTATTATTACTACTACTACTTACCTATACAGCCAGCAACTAGAATCTTTCCCAGGATTAGTACAAAGTCTGTCACTCTATCCATAACTGCAATTCTGAGAATCAGAAAAAAAGTGTACTTTTGTGTTTAACTTAGATTTGTTACTAGAAATTTATGAAAGTAAATAATCCACAAATTCATTTTGATGTGTCTTTGCTGAAATCTTACTTAGCATTTATTAAATGCAAGAAATGAAGGAACCCAGGCATGAAATTCTGACTAATTTATAAGGAAGTAAACAGAAAATGGCATCATAGGGCTGTTGGGTGCTATTGGTGGTGTCAGCCTCTCTCACTCTAATTTGAGGACTATAGACACCCTGCATCCTGAGGATGGCTGCACTGGTTCTCTGATTTTGTTCACTCAGACTCTGTCGATTTTGGGAGAAAAGAAAAGTCAGAAACGTGATGATAGTGTTTGTGTGGGGGAATTTCTTGAGCATAGGGTATAATAAAGATGAGTGAGTGCCAGTGGGTATAAAGGTATAGATGGATGATGGGAACAACAATTCAAAGATATACAAAGAAATTAAAGGTAGGAAGGAGAAGATTTAAATCTTTTAAAATAAAAGAGAAAATTCATGTCTAATAAAACCACCAACATGTGAAGTATAAATGCTCAAGATTCACCAAACCACCCACTGCAATGCTCAATCTGCTTACTTACTTTAAAATATTTCTCATCAGCAGATTGAAAGCATCTCTTGCTGACTTGCAGAAGTTTTTGCCGTATATTGCCATCTGAGGAAGACAGTTGATATTATTCTGATAACTTAACAAGACCAACAGACAATCCAATGACAGGAACATTAATTAATTCTCTGTCACCCATACAGTTACTGTCATTCATCTTTCTAACCTTTGGGCTTATGGGAGGCTTGGGAACCATGTATCCTCAATTCTGCACAACTCTCAGAGTCATTGACAATAAGGTATATTTCAGTTGCTATTTTCTCTTAATTCCATGGGAAATACACAAATTTAAACAGAGGTTCAGTTTAGTCCCTCAGTCGTGTCCAAGTCTTCGTGACTCCATGAACCACAGCACGCCAGGCCTCCCTGTCCATCACCAACTCCCAAAGTCTACCCAAACCCATGTCCATCGAGTTGATGATGCCATCCAACCATCTCACCCTCTGTCGTTCCCTTCTCCTCCCGCCCTCAATCCTTCCCAGAATGAGGGTCTTTTCAAATGAATGAGCTCTTCTCATCATGTGGCCAAAGTAAACAGAGGTAGGTCTTCTCAAATCCCAGGTCACAGCTGGTCTTTGAAGGGTTTGGCTATGATGTGTTGCTGAATAGGTGAAATGTAGCATTCTCATTAAAAATTACCTCAGGAAACCCTGTGCTACCAACACACGCTGGCTTTATTGGTTAAGAGGCTCAATAAAATATTCTCACTGGAGTTATATAAATGACTCTTTGAATATCCATAACTATTTGAATCACACCATCAGATCCTATATCACTGTGATAATCAAGTGTTAATAAGGTTGTAGTTGCTAAATTTTAGAACAATATTTTTGGATCCCCTATTTTTAAAAAAAATCTCTTTAGAAGCGTCCATATAAAAAAATAAGAATCTTAAAAAGAAACAGACCCTTCCTTAAAAATGTGTAAATCCCATAATCAGAAGAATATTTTCTTTTCATTGTGAAATCTAGACTAATTAAGCTTCCCTCCCATGAAAGTATGTCAAAGACAAATGATATTATTTTCAATCTAGCACATTTTTATATTTCTAAGGAAATAATGAGCTTCCCAGGTGGTGCAGTGGTAAAGTATCTCCCTGCCAATGAAGGAGATACAGGTTTGATCTCTGGGTCAGGAAGATCCCCTGGAGGAGGAAATGGCAACTCACTCCAGTATTCTTGATCTGGGTATTCCATGGACAGAGGAGCCTGCAGGGCTACAGTCCATGGGGTTGCAAAAGAGTCAGACATGACTGAGGGTACACATACACAAGGGAAATAATATTTTCCCTCTCCATAAAGGTATTGAAGGTAATAATGAAGTACAGTTAAGTTCCTATCTCAGCTAGGAAAGCATAGCCCTGAATCATGCATTGGAATCACAAATTCTTGTATCAACATGGTGATAAATTCAATTGCTTGATGTACAAGTGCTTTTGAGATGGAAATATAGACATGGGGTTTGGGTTTGCAAAGAAGTTTAGTAAATAAAAATAATCTGCTTACCATAACGTAGGCGTTTCTGTTCAAAAACTTTACTGCTTTTTCCAAACACCAGAAACAGCATCTCAGGCAGCATTTTAGGAATTTAGAAAGGTTACTCTGGGCCTCTGTGAGAAGGAGATATTTAAACCTATTAATGATTTGTAGACTCTATAAATAAAAATAATAGTAAAATTTTAAATGGGCTTTTCGATTTAACTGTAGTAAAATATATATAAAATTTACCATTTTAACCATTTTAAGTGTACAACTCAGTAGCATTAAGTACATTCACAGTATTGTGAAACTGCCATCACTATCAATTTCTAGAACTTTTCATCATCTCATAGAAACTCTGTACCCATTAAAACAATAACTCCTCATTCTCCCCTCCTCCAAGTCCCTGGTAACCTCTATCATACCTCTGTTTGTATGAAGTTGCATCTTCTGGATACCTTATATAAGCAGAATCTTACAATATTTAACCTTTTGTGTCTTGCTTATTTCACTTAACATTAAGTTATGAGGATCCATCTATTACATTTATTTTTGGAGCTGAATAATATTCTGTCGTATGTATGTATGTGTGTATATATGTGTGTGTGCATGTGTGTATATATGTATATACACACACACAAACAATTTTGTTTTTTATCTGTTAATGGAAATTTGGGTTCTTTCTATCTTTGGCTATTGTGAATAATGCTGCTATGAATATTGGTGCCCAAGTATTTATTTGACTCCCTGCTTTCAACTCTTTTGAGTATATGTCTAGAAGTGGAAATGCTGGATCATATGGCAATCATATTTTTAACTTTTTAAAGTTAAAACAGTTTAACTTCTCCACAGTGGCAATATGATTTTACATTCCTACCAGCAATACACAGGTGTTCCAATTTATCCTCAACCTACAAACATATTATTTTTCATTTTTTGATAGTAGCCATTCTATTGGGTATGAAGTGATAGCTCATTATGGTTTGTATTTGCATTTCCAAAATGACTAATATTGAGCATCCTTTCATATATTTATTCACCACTTATATACTTTCTTCAGAGTGCTATCTAGGCAAATCATTTGCAGGAGGGACAAAGATGGTAACAAGGAGGCTCCTGAACTTCCCTCCTCCCACAGATGCACCAAATGTATAACTACATTGGGAGCTATTTCCTTTGAGAGAAATTCAGAAACAAGCTGAGTGACTTTTTCACATCAGGCAACTAAAAAAATCTAACAGTGAAATTGTAGGAAAGGCTGAGACACACTCACCATAAACCCTACCCCTGGCACAATGCCATACAACCAGGACAATACCCCCAACTCTCAGCTTCTCCCTGAGGAGTAAAGGGTTTGAGCAGCACATCAAGGATTCCAACTTTCAAGATTCCCACCCAAGAGACAGGTCCCCAAAACATTTAGCTCTGAAGCCAAAGAGGCTTATGCCCACAAATACTATGGGACTATAAAAAACAACTATAGCAATCACAGAGACTAGCAAAGAGAAAGCAAGCAAAAACGCCCATCTTCCAGTCTTTTCCTGGGAAGGGACTGAGTGCACACTTTATAACACCCTGCCTAAAAGTTGAATTTCTAATTTGCACACTCTAGATCTACCTGTGGTCCTGCAAGGAGCTAGGGGGAGCAGGTCACCAACTTCTCTTTGTAAGGAGCTTGCACACATGCCTGGTGACACAGCTTTGTGTAGCTCTAGATAGCGCTTGTACTTATGAGTCTCACAGGACTGTAGAAAACAAAGAATCAGGTTTTAAATGGTTAAGGAGTGCCCTACCATCACTAACCACTACCATGGTTATATATCCTGGCTGAGTTCTAAGGAAGCAGGCAAAAGCTTCCCTTCTAGTTTCTCCCTGAAAGGGGCTTAACTACACACTTTTCCAGCTGATGTCTGAGAGTTTAGCTTCTAATCAGCCTTGTCTAGATTCTGACTGTGACCCTTCCCTTTGGGGCACCAACAGGTCTAGTTACACTTTCAACTACTAAGAGCTACTGAACTATGGTGGCTAGGACAATCAGAAAGATTTGAGAGAAGAAGAAGCTTGGGCTGGACTGATTAATGAAGCTCATCTCCTACATGAGACTAGTCTGTCAAATTGGGAAAAATGGCTGCTCTATCTAACTCACAGAAACAAATACAGAGAGTGAAGGAAAAAAATGAAGAAACAAAGGAATATGTTCCAAAGAAACAAACAAGATATATTTCCAAAACTGGCATTTATGAAACAGAGATCATTGACTTACCCAATACAGAATTCAATACAGAATTGAATACAGAATTCAATTACCCAATGATAATAAAGATGCTTACCATGGTCAGGGAGCAATGAATGAACAAAATGAGAACTTCAGTAAAGGGAGAGAAAATTTCTAAAAATCAAACCGAATTTATAGAGCTCAAAATTACAATGATTGGACTGAAAAATTAAATAAAGGAATTCAACAGCAGACTAGATCTAGTGAAAGAAAGGATCAGTGAATTCAAAGACAATGCAGTGGGGTTTATCCAGTTAGAGAAAGCATGAAGTTATAAGAGACTAATGTGACACCATCAAGCAGACCATTATATATACTACAGAGGTCCCAGAGGGAGAAGAGAGAGCAAAAGGGGCAGAAAACATATACAAAGAAAGAATGACTGAAAAATTTCCCTAGCCTGGAGAAACAAACATCCAGATCCAGAAAGCTCAAAGAATACCAATCTAAAGAGATCCACATCGAATCACATAAAGTTAATTTTGAAAAGTAAGGTAAAGGCAGCAGGAAAGAAGGAACTTTTCATATACAAGGAAATCCCCATAAGAATATAAGCATATTTTTCAGCAAAAACTTTGCAGGCCAGAATGAAGTTGAATAATATATTAAAAGTGTTGAAAGGAAAATCTGCCAACCAAGAAACTATCTATGTGGCAAAGTTATCCCTCAATATTTAAGGAGAGTTAAGAGTTTTCCAGACAAACAAAAGCAAAGCTAAGAGATCATCACCAATAAAATAGCCTTACAAGAAATATTAAAGGGAGTTCTTTAAGCTGAAACAAAAGGATGCTAACTAGTAACATGAAAATATATGAAAGCATAAAAACTCACAAAAGGTAAATATAAACTTAAATTCAAAATGCTCTAAAATTTTAATCACTTAGAACTATAGGATAAAGGTTAAGACAGAGTATTAAAAGGACTTTTTAGTAACTTGTTAATGGATTTACAACATAAAAGATGTAAATTGTGATATCAGCAACATTGTAGCCTAAAATATATGTGCATAGGGGATATAAAAGAGTAGAGTTTTTTAATGCATTACTAATTCACTTGTTATCAGCTATAAGATATTTTAACTATAAGGCATTTAGTTATCATACTGCTGATGTGCTCAGTCGTAGCTGACTCTTTGTAATCCCATGGACTGTAGCCCTCCAGGTTCCTCTGAACATGGAATTTTCCAGGCAAGAATATGGAGTGGGTTGCTATTTCCTTCTCCTTTAGTTATTATAACTATAATATATTATACATAAGCCTTACAATAACCACAAAGTAGATACAAGAAAGGAATCAAAAGATACCACATATAAAATGACAAAATCACAAAGAAAGAGAAGAAAAACCAAAAACTTTAGAACAGCCAGAAAACAGTTAACAAGATAGAAATAAATAAATCTATAACTTTCAATAATTACAACTATGAAAATGAACTAAATTTTCCAATCAAAAGATAGAGTGGCTGAATGAAAATTTTTTAAAAGATTCAAGTATATGCTACCTACAGGAGCCTCATTTCACCTTTAAAGATATACTTAGACCAAAAGTGAAATATTAGAAAAGATTTTTCCATGAAAATGGAAGCCAAAAGAAATCAGGTGTACCTATATTTGTGTATCAGTCAAAATAGACTTTAAACCAAAAGCTGAAACAAGGCACAAAGCTCATTCAGTTCAGTTCAGTCTCTCACTCATGTCCAACTCTCTGTGACTCAATGGACTGCAGCACACCAGGGCTCCCTGTCCATCACCAGCTCCCGGAGTCCACTCAAACTCATGTCCATTGAGTCAGTGATGCCATCCAACCATCTCATCCTCTGTCATCCCCCTTCTCCTCCTGCCCCCAATCCCTCCCAGCATCAGGGTCTTTTCAAATGAGTCAGTTCTTTGCATCAGGTGGCCAAAGTATTGGAGTTTCAGCTTCAGCATCAGTCCTTCCAATGAATATTCAGGACTGATTTCCTTTAGGATGGACTGGCTGGATCTCTTGCAGCCCAAGGGACTCTCAAGAATCTTCTCCAAAATCACAGTTCTAAAGCATCAGTTTTTTTAAAATTTAAATTTATTTATTTTAATTGGAGGCTAATTACTTTGCAGTATTGCATTGGTTTTGCCATACATCAACATGAATCTGCCACAGGTGTACATGTGTTCCCTATCCTGAACCCCCTCCCAACTTCCTCCCCATACCATCTCTCTGGGTCATCCTAGTGCACCAGCCCCAAGCATCCTGTATCCTGTAGTGAACCTGGACTGGCGATTCATTTCTTATATGATATTATACATGTTTCAATGCCATTCTCCCAAATCATTCCACCCTCTCCCTCTCCCTCAGAGGCCAAAAGTCCGTTCTATACATCTGTGTCTCTTTTGCTGTCTTGCATACAGGGTTATTGTTACCATCTTTCTAAATTCCATATATATGCATTAGTATACTGTATTGGTATTTTTCTTTCTGGCTTACTTCACTCTGTATAATAGGCTCCAGTTTCATCCACCTCATTGGAACTGAATCAAATTTATTCTTTTTAATGGCTGAGTGATAATCCATTGTGTATATGTACCACAGCTTTCTTATCCGTTCATCTGCTGATGGACATCTAGGTTGCTTCCATGTCCTGGCTATTATAAACAGTGCTGCAATGAACATTGGGGTACACGTGTCTCTTCCAATTCTGGTTTCCTTGGTGTGTATGCCCAGCAGTTGGATTGCTGGGTCATAAGGCAGTTCTATTTGCAATTTTTAAAGCAATCTCCACACTGTTCTCCATAGTGGCTGCACTAGTTTGCATTCCCACCAACAGTGTAAGAGGGTTCCTTTTTCCCACACCCTTTCCAGCATTTATTGCTTGTAGACTTTTGGATTGCAGCCATTCTGACTGGCGTGAAATGGTACCTCATTGTGGTTTTGATTTGCATTTCTCTGATAATGAGTGATGTTGAGCATCTTTTCATGTGTTTGTTAGCCATCTGTATATCTTCTTTGGAGAAAGTAGTTCTTTGGCCCATATTTTGATTGGGTGGTTTATTTTTCTGGAATTGAGCTGCAGGAGTTGCTTGTATATTTTTGAGATTATTTGTTTGTCGGTTGCTTCATTTGCTATTATTTTCTCCCATTCAGAAGGCTGTCTTTTCACTTTGCTTATAGTTTCCTTTGTTGTGCAGAAGCTTTTAATTTTAATTAGGTCCCATTTGTTTATATTTGCTTTTATTTCCACTATTCTGGGAGGTGGGTCATAGAGGATCCTGCTGTGATTTGTATCGGAGAGTGTTTTGCCTATGTTCTCCTCTAGGAGTTTTATAGTTTCTGGTCTTACGTTTAGATCTTTCATCCATTTTGAGTTTATTTTTGTGTGTGGTGTTAGAAAGTGATCTAGTTTCATTCTTTTTACAAGTGGTTGACCAGTTTCCCAGCACCACTTGTTAAAGAGATTGTCATTTCTCCATTGTATATTCTTGACTCCTTTGTCAAAGATAAGGTGTCCATAGGTGTGTGGATTTATCTCTGGGCTTTCTATTTTGTTACATTGATCTATATTTCTGTCTTTGTGCCAGTACCATACTGTCTTGATGACTGTGGCTTTGTAGTAGAGCCTGAAGTCAGGCAGGTTGATTCCTCCAGTTCCATTCTTCTTTCCCAAGATTGCTTTGGCTGTTCAAGGTTTTTTGTATAAAGCATCAGTTTTTGGCACTCAACTTTCTTTATAGTCCAACTCTCACATCCATACATGACTACTGGAAAAACCATAGCCTTCACTAGATGGACCTTTGTTGGTATGTTTCTCCTTTTTAATATGCTGTCTAGGTTGGTCATAACTTTTCTTCCAAGGAGTAAGCATCTTTTAATTTCATGGCTGCAGTCACCATCTGCAGTGATTCTGGAGCCCCCAAAATAACCTGACATGAAAATAAAGGCTGTCACTGTTTCCACTGTTTACCCATTTATTTGCCATGAAGTGATGGGACCAGATGTCATGATCTTAGTTTTCTGAATGTTGAGTTTTAAGCCAACTTTTTTCACTCTCCTCTTTCACTTTTATCAAGAGGCTCTTTAGTTCTTCTTCACTTTCTGCCATAAGGGTGGTGTCATCTGCATATCTGAGGTGATTAATATTTCTCCCAGCAGTCTTGATTCCAGCTTGTGCTTCATCCAGCCCAGCGTTTCTCATGATGTACTCTGCATATAAGTTAAATAAACAACATACTGCCTTGACATACTCCTTTCCCTATTTGGAACCCGTCTGTTGTTCCATGTCCAGTTCTAACTGGCCTGCATATAGGTTTCTCAAGAGGCAGGTCAGGTGGTCTGGTATTTCCATCTCTTTAAGAATTTCCTACAGTTTGTGATACAAAGTTCATTATACAATGAAAAAAGAGTCCATTTATCAAGAGTAGATAGAAATTATAAATATTTATGCACCTAACATTGGAGCACTTAAATATATAAAGTAGATATAAATAGATACGAAGGAAGAAATATTTAGCAATATAATAATAGCATGCGTGTGTGAAGTCATTCAGTCGTGTCCGACTTTGCGACCCCATGGACTGCCTGCCAGGCTTCTCTCTCCATGGGATTCTCCAGGCAAGAATACTGGAGTGGATTGCCATTTCCTTCTCCAGGGGACCTTCCCAATCCAAGGATCGAACCTGGGTCTTCTGCATTGCAGGCAGACACTTTATCCTCCGAGCCACCAGGGATAGGTTTTCAAAATTCCATTTTTATTAATGTGTTGTCCAGATAGAAAATCAAAAGGAAGCATTGGACTTAAGTACATATTAACAAATGTTAAGATAGACTCAACATTTATAGTACTTTCCATCCAACCACAGCAGAACACACATTCTTCTCAAGTATACATGGAGCATTCTCCAGGATAGAACATGTTAGGTCACAAAACAAGTATTAATAAGTGCAAGACATCTGAAATCATATCGAGCCTCTTTTCTAAAGACAATAGTATGAAACTAGAGGTCAATTACAAGAAGAAAACTGGAAAATTCACTAATGTGTGGAGATTAAACAACATGCCACTGTAATCAAGAGGTGAAAGAATAAATCAAAAGTGAAATCAAAGAGCAACTTGAAACACAGGAAAATAGAAACACAACACATCAAAACATACAGAATGCAGCAAAGCAGTTCTAAGAGGTAAGTTCACAGCAATAAATACCTATGTTATTAAAAAATCATCTCAGACAACCTAACCTCACACCTCAAGGAATTAGAAAAAGAAGAAACTAAGTACAAAATTAGTATAAGAAAGGAAATAGTAAAGCTCAGACTGGAAATAAATGAGAGAGATTGAAAAAACAATCAAAAAGATATATGAAAATACCAGCTGTTTTCTGCAAGCATAGAACTGACCTTTCACTAGACTAATTGATTAAAAAGGAGAGAAGATTTAAATATTAATAAATTCAGAAATGAAACAGGAAACATTATGACTGATAACATGTGTAAAGGATCATAACTGACTACTATGACTACATAAGACTACTATTTTACACCGACAAATGTGACTATCTAGAAGAAGTGAATAAATTCCTAGAAACATATAACTTGCTGAACTGAATCATGAAGGAGATGAAAATCTGAACAGATCAATTTCTAGTAAAGATTTTGAATCAGTAATCAAAAACCTCCTAACAAAGCAAAGTCCAGGATCAAATGGCTTCACTGGTGAAATTTTATCAAACATTCAAAGATAAATATAAATATAACTCTTCTCAAACTCTCAAACCACAGAGGTGGAGAGAACATTTACAAACTCATTTTATGAGGTCAGCATGACCCTGATACCAAACCCACACAAGGACACTGCAAGAAAAGAAAATTATAGGCTGGTATCCCTGATAAATATAAATGCAAAGATCCTCACCAAAATATTAGCAAATTGAATTCAATATGAAATTAGAGGAATCACATGCCAAAATCAAGTAGGATTTATACCAGGATTCAAGGATGGTTCAACATATGCAAATTAATAATATGTTCCACATTAACAAAAACATCTATTTCTGCTTTATTGACTATGCCAAAGCCTTTGACTATGTGGATCACAATAAACTGTGGAAAATTCTGAAAGAGATGGGAAAACCAGACCACCTGATCTGCCTCTTGAGAAACCTATATGCAGGTCAGGAAGCAACAGTTAGAATGGACATGGAACAACAGACTGGTTCCAAATAGGGAAAGGAGTATGTCAAGGCTGTATGTTGTCACCCTGTTTACTTAACTTATTTGCAGGGTACATCATGAGAAATGCTGGGCTGGATGAAGCACAAGCTGGAATCAAGATTGCTGGGGAGAAATATCAGTCACCTCAGATACGCAGATGACACCACCCTTATGGCAGAAAGTGAAGAAGAACCAAAGAGCCTCTTGATGAAAGTGAAAGAGGAGAGTGAAAAAGTTGGCTTAAAACTCAACATTCAGAAAACAAAGATCACAGCATCTGGTTCCATCACTTCATGGCAAATAGATGGAGAAAGAGTGGAAACAGTGGCTGACTTTATTTTGGGGGGCTCCAGAATCACTGCAGATGGTGATTGCATCCATGAAATTAAAAGACGCTTACTCCTTGGAAGGAAGGTTATGACCAACCTAGATAGCATATTAAAAAGCAGAGACATTTCTTGGTCAACGAAGGTCCATCTAGTGAAGGCTATGGTTTTTCCAGTAGTCATGTATGGATGTGAAAATTGGACTATAAAGAAAGCTGAGCACTGATGAATTGATGCTTTTGAACTGCGGTGTTAGAGAAGTCTCTTGAGAGTCCCTTGGACTGCAAGGAGATCCAACCAGCCCATCCTAAAGGAGATCAGTCCTGAATGTTCATTGAAAGGAACTGAAACTGGAATTGACGGAAAGAAGGAATTGAAGCTGAAACTCCAATACTTTGGCCACCTGTGGCGAAGAGCTGACTCATTTGAAAAGACCCTAATGCTGGGAAAGATTTAGGGCAGAAGAGGAAGGGGGACGACAGAGGATGAGATGGTTGGATGGCATCCCTGACTCAGTGGACATGAGGAGTGGACTCCAGGAGTTGGTGATGGACAGGGAGGCCTGGCGTGCTGTGGTTCATGGAGCTGCAAAGAATCAGACACAACTGAGCTACTGAACTAAACTGAACATTAACAAAATGAAGATGAAAAATCATATGATTATCTCAATAGATGCAGAAAAATTACTTGACAAAACTCAACCTCCTTTTATAATAAAATCTCTCAGTAAACTGGTCATAGATGGCTTGAACATAACCAAGACCATTTCTTACAAACCCACAGCTAATATCATACTCAATGGTAAAAAGCTGAAAGCTTTTCCTCTAATAATAGGTACAAGAGAAAGATGCCCACTAATGCCACATTTTTTTAGTTTAGAACCTTGAAGTCTCAGTCAGAGCAATTAGGCAAGTAAAAGAAATAAAAAGTATTCAAATCAGAAAGGAAGAAGATTGTCTCTGTTTGCAGATCACATGATATTACATAAGAAAACTCTACAGTCTCCACCAAAAAAACAATTAAAGCTAATACATGAAATCAGATTTTCAGGTAATGAAATCAATATACAAAAATCAGGTTTTTTTTTCTGTATACCAACAACTAACTGTTGGAAATAGAAATTGAGTACAACTTCATTTACAATTAAATCAAAACAATAAAATAACTAGAAATAAATATAAATGAAGAAGAGAAATACTTGTGTATTAAAATTGTGAGCTATTGACAAAAACGAATGAAGAAATAAATAAGTTGAAAATATTCCATGTTCATGGATTGAAAGAAATAATATTGTTAAAATGTAATTTAATGTACATTTAAAATGTAATTCTTGGGCTTCCCTGGTGGCTCAGATGGTAACAAATCTGCCTGCAATGCGGGAGACCTGGATTCGATCCCTGGGTTGGGAAGATCCCCTGCAGGAGGGCATGGCAATCCACTCCAGTATTCTTGCCTGGAGAATTTCCATGGACAGAGGAGCCTGGTGGGCTACAGTCCATGGGGTCACAAACAGTTGGACCTGACTGAGTAGCTAAGCACCACAGAGCACAAAATGTATATAGTACCCAAAGCACTCTAAAACTCATGCAATTCCTATCAAAATTTCAATGCCATTTTTCATAGAAACAGGAAAAGCATCACAAGAGATCCAAATAACCAAAGCAGTTAAGAAAGAGTAACAAAGCTAAAGGCCTTATACTTTCTGGTTTCAAACTCTTTTACAAAGTTAAAGTAATCAAAACAGTATGGTACTAGCATAAAAAATAGAAAGCCCAGAAATAACCCATGCATCTATGGTCAATTTTGGACAAAGAAGTCAAGAATATACAATTGGAAAAGACAGTTTCATTAATAAATGGTGTTAGGAAAAACAGATAACCACATGCAAAAGAATGAAATTAGACCCTTATCTAATACCACACAGAATAATCAATGCAAAATGGATTAAAGACTTGAATGTAAAACCTGAAACCATAAAATCCTACAAGATTTTATAATTGTAAGTTCCTTGACATTGGCCTCAGCAATGACTTTTTAGATTTTACACCCAAAAGGCAAATGCAACAAAAGCAAAACTAAACAAGTAGGCTATATTAAACTGAAAAGCTTCTGCATAGCAAGAAAACCATCAAAAAAATGAAAAGGCAACCTATTGAGTGGGAGAAAATATTTGCAATCCACATGTGATAAAGGGTTAATATTCAAAATATACAAAGACTTTATAGAATTCAACAGTAAAAAACAAATAACCGAATTGAAAATGTGTAAAGAACCAGAATAGATGTTTCAAAGTATACAAATGGCCAGTAGGTGCATGAAAAGGTGTCCAACATTACTTATATCAGAGATATGCAAATTAAAACCTCAATGAGATGTACCTCATACCTGTGCACATAGCTACTATCAAAAATACAAGAGATAACAAGTATTGGTAAGAATGTAGTGAAAGGGAACCCTTGTATACTGTTGGTATGAATGTTAATGTTAATTGATGTATCCACTATGAAAACAGTATGGAGGTCCCTTAAGAAATTAAAAATAGGACTGTCATATGATCCAGCAATTCTAATTCTGTATATATAATTAAAGGAAACAAAATCACTATCTTGAAGAGATAATTGTACTCCAGTGTTCATTGCAGCATTATTTACAGTTTCCAATGTATGGAAACAACCTAAGTGCTATTCAGTTCAGTTCAGTTCAGTTGAGTCACTCAGTCGTGTCCAACTCTTTGCGACCCCATGAATCACAGCATGCCAGGCTTCCCTGTCCATCACCAACTGCCAGAGTTTACACAAACTCATGTCCATCGAGTCGGTGATGCCACCCAGCCATCTCATCCTCTGTCATCCCCTTTTCCTCCTGCCCCCAATCCTTCCTAGCATCAGGGTCTTTTCAAATGAGTCAGCTCTTCACGTCAGGTGGCCTAAGTATTGGAGTTTCAGCTTCAGCATCAGTCCTTCCAATGAATATCCAGGACTGATCTCCTTTAGAATGGACTGGTTGGATCCCTTGTAGTCCAAGGGACTCTCAAGAGTCTTCTTCTTTTTTTTTTTTTAAATATTTATTTATTTTTTAATTAAATTTATTTATTTTTTTAATTACAATACTGTATTTGTTTTGCCATACATTGACATGAATCAGCCACAGGTGTCCACGATCTCCCGATGCCAAAGCCCCTCCCACCTCCCACCCCACATCCTCTCCCTGAATCATCCCGTGCATCCGCCCCATGCGTCCTGCATCCTGTATTGAACATAGACTGACGCTTCATTCTTACAAGATAGTATACATGTCTCAATGCCGTTCTCCCAAATCATCCCACCCTCTCCCTCTCCCTCAGAGTCCAAAAGTCCGTTCTATACCTTTGAGTCTCTTTTGTTGTTTCTCCAAAGAAGACATACGGATGGCTAACAAACACATGAAAAGATGCTCAACATCACTTATTATCAGAGAAATGCAAATCAAGACCACAATGAGGTACCATTTCACACCAGTCAGAATGGCTGCGATCCAAAAGTCTACAAGCAATAAATGCTGGAGAGGATGTGGAGAAAAAGGGAACCCTCTTACACTGCTGGTGGGAATGCAAACTAGTCCAGCCACTATGGAAAACAGTGTGGAGATTCCTTAAAACATTGCAAATAGAACTGCCTTATGATCCAGCAATCCCACTGCTGGGCATACACACCGAGGAAACCAGAATTGAAAGAGACACATGTACCCCAATGTTCATTGCAGCACTGTTTATAATAGCCAGGACATGGAAACAACCTAGATGTCCATCAGCAGATGAACGGATAAGAAAGCTGTGGTACATATACACAATGGAGTACTACTCAGCCCTTAAAAAGAATAAATTTGACTCAGTTCTAATGAGATTAAGAGTCTTCTTCAATACCACAGTTCAAAAGCATCAATTCTTCAGTGCTCAGCCTTCTTCACAGTCCAACTCTCACATCCATACATGACCACTGGAAAACCATAGCCTTGACTAGATGGACCTTTGTTGGCAAAGTAATGTCTCTGCTTTTTAATATGCTATATAGGTTGGTCATAGCTTTCGTTCCAATGAGTAAGTGTCTTCTAATTTCATGGCTGCAATCACTATCTGCAGTGATTTTGGATCCCAAAATAAAGTCTGACATCTATTTCCCATGAAGTGATGGGACCAGATGCCATGATCCTAGTTTATTAGGTACATCAATCAATAAAGTATAGTATATATACACAATTGAATATTATTCAGCAATAAAAAGAAAGAAATCTTACCTTTGCAATAACATGGATGAAACTGAAGGGCATTATGCTTAGAGAGGTAAGCCAGACAAAAACAAATATGCATGGTATTGCTTATACATGGAGGAAAGATTTTAATGCATATAAACTGAATAGAATGGTGGTTTTTCACATGCTGGGCATGGAAGAAATTGGGAGAGGCTTGTAAACTTTTAGCTATAAGATGAATAGGTTTTAGGATATAATGCAAAACATGACTATAGTTCATAATACTGTATTGTATATTGAAATTTTCTAGGAGAGTAGAACCTAAGCATGCTCACCAAAAAAGGAAAAAAAATGTCCCACCTTAAATGTGGGGATCCTTTCATAATGTATATATGCATTATATCATCATTTGTACACTTAAAAAATAAACAATTTTATTTGTCAGTTATACCTCGAGCTGAAAAAATTTTACTTAAAAATCCTTTGCCCATATTGAATTAGGTTGTTTATTTTTGAGTTGTAGCAGTTATTTATACATTCTAAATATTAGTTGTTTATCTGGTATATGACTTGCAAGTATTTTCTCCCATTCTGTGGGTTGTCTTTTTACTTTCTTGATAGCGTCCTTTGATGTACGAGCGTTTAAAAAATATTGATGAAGTGTAATTTATCTGTTTTTTCTTTTGTTCCCTGTGTTTTTAGTATCATATCTAAGAAATCATCTTTAAGTCCAATGTTAAGAAGATTTATTCCTATGCTTTCTTCTGAGACTTTTATAGTTTTAGCTTTTATGTTTGTCTTTGATCCATTTTGAGTTAATTCATGTATATGGTGTAAGGCAAGGGTTCATTCTTTGCATGTAGATATCCAGTTTTGTTACATTAGTTGAAAGAAACTCTCTCACATTTAATAGTCTTTTGTGAGCATTTATTTTAGGGCTCTCTATTCTATCTCACATCTATATGTCTGTTGTTATACCCCCTCGTCCAAGGTAAGGAGCAGCAGCTGTGCTTTGCTGGAGCAGCTGTGAAGAGATACCCCATGCCCAAGGTAAGAGAAACCCAAGTAAGATGGTAGGTGTTGCAAGAGGGCATCAGAAGGCAGACACACTGAAACCATATTCACAGAAAACTAGTCAATCTAATCATACTAGGACCACAGCCATGTCTAACTCAATGAAACCAAGTCATGCCTGCAGGACAACCCAAGACAGGCGGGTCATGGTGGAGAGGGCTGACAGAACATGGTCCACTGGAGAAGGGAATGGCAAGCCACTTCAGTATTCTCGCCTTGAGAACCCCATGAACAGTATGAAAAGGCAAAATGATAGGATACCAAAAGAGGAACTCCCCAGGTCATTAGGTGCCCAATATGCTACTGGAGATCAGTGGAGAAATAACTCCAGAAAGAATGAAGAGATGGAGCCAAAGCAAAAACAATACCCAGTTGTGCATGTGACTGGTGATAGAAGCAAGATCCAATGCTGTAAAGAGCAATATTGCATAGGAACCTGGAATGTCAGGTCCATGAATCAAGGCAAATTGGAAGTGGTCAAACAAGAGATGGCAAGGGTGAATGTTGACATTCTAGGAATCAGCAAACTAAAATGGACTGGAATGGGTGAATTTAACTCAGATGACCATTATATCTACTACTGCGGGCAGGAATCCCTCAGAAGAAATGGAGTAGCCATCATGGTCAACAAAAGAGTCTGAAATGCAGTACTCGGATGCAATCTCAAAAATGACAGAATGATCTCTGTTAGTTTCCAAGGCAAACCATTAAATATCACAGTTATCCAAGTCTATGCCCCAGCCAGTAATGCTGAAGAAGTTGAAGTTGAATGGTTTTATGAAGACCTACAAGACCTTTTAGAACTAACACCCAAAAAGATGTCCTTTTCATGATAGGTGACTGGAATGCAAAAGTAGGAAGTCAAGAAACATCTGGAGTAACAGGAAAATTTGACCTTGGAATGTGGAATGAAGGAGGGCAAAGACTAATAGAGTTTTGCCAAGAAAATGCACTGGTCATAGCAAACACCCTCTTCCAACAACACAAGAGAAGACTCTACACATGGACATCACCAGATGGTCAACACCGAAATCAGATTTATTATATTCTATGCAGCCAAAGATGGAGAAGCTCTATACAGTCAACAAAAACAAGACCAGGAGCCAACTGTGGCTCAGATCATGAACTCCTTATTACCAAAATTCAGCCTTAAACTGAAGAAAGTAGGGAAAACCACTAGACCATTCAGATATGACCTAAATCAAATCCCTTATGATTATACAGTGAAAGTGAGAAATAGATTTAAGGGGCTAGATCTGACAGAGTGCCTGATGAACTATGGAATGAGGTTCGTGACATTGTACAGGAGACAGGGATCAAGACCATCACCATGGAAAGAAATACAAAAAGCAAAATGGCTGTCTGGGGAGGCCTTACAAATAGCTGTGAAAAGAAGAGAGGTGAAAAAGCAAAGGAGAAAAGGAAAGATATAAGCATCTGAATGCAGAGTTCCAAAGAATAGCAAGAAGAGATAAAACCTTCTTCTGCGATCAATGCAAAGAAGTAGAAAAAAGAACAGAATGGGAAAGACTAGACATCTCTTCAAGAAAATTAGAGATACCAAGGAAACATTTCATGCAAAGATGGGCTCGATAAAGGACAGAAGTGGTATGGACCTAACAGAAGCAGAAGGTATTAAGAAGAGGTGGCAAGAATACATGGAAAAACTGTACAAAAAGATCTTCACGACCCAGATAATCATGATGGTGTGATCACTCATCTAGAGCCAGACATCCTGGAATGTGAAGTCAAGTGGGCCTTAGAAAGCATCACTACGAACAAAGCTAGAGGAGGTGATGGAATTCCAGTGGAGCTATTTCAAATCCTGAAAGATGATGCTGTGAAAGTGCTGCACTCAATACTGGGAAAGCAAATTTGGAAAACTCAGTAGTGGCCACAGGACTGGAAAAGGTCAGTTTTCATTCCAATCCCAAAGAAAGGCAATGCCAAAGAATGCTCAAACTACCACACAACTGCACTCATCTCACATGCTAGTAAAGTAATGCTCAAAATTCTCCAAGCCAGGCTTCAGCAATACGTGAACCGTGAACTCCCTGATGTTCAAGCTGGTTTTAGAAAGGGCAGAGGAACCAGAGATCAAATGGCCAACATCCTCTGGATCATGGAAAAAGCAAGAGAGTTCCAGAAAAACATCTATTTCTGCTTTATTGACTATGCCAAAGCCTTTGACTGTGTGCATCACAATAAACTAGAAAATTCTGAAAGAGATGGGAATACTAGACCATCTAACCTGCCTCTTGAGAAATCTGTATGCAGGTCAGAAAGCAACAATTAGAACTGGACATGGAACAACAGACTGGTTCCGTACGTCAAGGCTGTATATTGTCATCCTGCTTATTTAACTTCTATGCAGAGTACGTCATGAGAAACCCTGGACTGGAAGAAACACAAGCTGGAATCAAGATTTCCAGGAGAAATATCAATCACCTCAGATATGCAGATGACACCACCCTTATGGCAGAAAGTGAAGAGGAGCCAAAAACCTCTTGATGAAAGTGAAAGAGGAGAGTGGAAAATTTGGCTTAAAGCTCAACATTCAGAAAACAAAGATCATGGCATCTGGTCCTATTACTTCATGGGAAATAGATGGGGAAATAGTGGAAACAGTGTCAGACTTTATTTTGGGGGCTCCAAAATCACTGCAGATGGTGACTGCAGCCATGAAATTAGAAGACGCTTACTCCTTGAAAGAAAAGTTATGACCAACCTAGATAGTATATTCAAAAGCAGAGACATTACTTTGCTGCTAAGGTCTATCTAGGCAAGGCTATGGTTTTTCCTGTGGTCATGTATGGATGTGAGAGTTGGACTGTGAAGAAGGCTGAGCGCCGAAGAATGGATGCTTTTGAAGTGTGGTGTTGGAGAAGACTCTTGAGAGTCCCTTGGACTGCAAGGAGATCCACCGGTCCATTCTGAAGGAGATCAACCCTAGGATTTCTTTGGAAGGAATGATGCTAAAGCTGAAACTCCAGTACTTTGGCCACCTCATGAGAAGAGTTGACTCATTGGAAAAGACTCTGATGCTGGGAGGGACTGGGGGAAGGAGAAGGGGACGACCGAGGATGAGATGGCTGGATGGCATCACGGACTCGATGCATGTGAGTCTGAGTGAACTCTGAGAGATGGTGATGGACAGGGAGGCCTGGGCGCTGCGATTCATGGGGTCGCAAAGTGTCAGATACGAATGAGCGACTGAACTGAACTGATACCAGTGCCACACTGTGTTGATTACTGTAGATTTGTATACAGTTTTGAAATCAGGAACTGTATGTTTTCCCACTTTGTTGTTCTGTTTCAAGATTATTTTGACAATTAATAATAAAATCTTTTAAAGTACATTCTAAATAGCTTATGTTTTTGTAAACTGTATGTGTCATGTATGAGCAAATGACATCCACAATTTATATTTTAAGCCTGTGCTGTCTTGAGCTCTAGACTTAGAACTGCCTGACATTCTCACCATGCTTCTCAATAGTAACCTGTCAAAATCACAAATTTTAATCTGTTCTTTGAATTGTGTTTCTTCTGGCTTCCATAATTTAGTATGTAACATCACACACTTTTGAAGAAGGAAATGGCAGCTCCAGTATTCTTGCCTGGAGAATCCCATGGACAGAGGAGCCTAGTAGGCTACAGTCCATGGGGTCACAAAGAGTCGCACACAACTGAATGGCTTTCAGTATCACATACTTTTTCTTTGCTTTACCACTGCTCCTATCCCCACCCCCACCATATTCAATCCCTCAACAAGTCCTGTTGGCTTTTCCTTCTAAACATCTCCCTGTCTAACCACATCCATCCCTATTACTGTATCAAGTTACAGTCATTATGTTCCCCCAACCGCTGATCCAGTCTACTCTATTCACAGAAGTCAGGAAGTCTGAGAAAAGATGAATTCTAGAATCTTACTTTCAAGACGTTTGTCCAAGTATTCTAGGATTAATCTGAACATTTGAATTATTGCAAGAATTAAAGATCCAAATGCTAGGGATCCTGTGTGATATCTGGCCAAAGATAAAATGAGAATAAAGGTTAAAATATTGTTACTAAGAACACAAAGGATGTTAGTTAATTTTTATTGGTTAAAGTGTTGATAGAAAAGAACTTCTACTCTCTTATTCAGATTGACAAAGGTTTCCATAGAGGCCTTTAAACCATATATATCCATTTAGTACTTCATCTACAAAAATTATACCTAGAGCCAATCATTTTATATTGATTTTATGTTTGAGCTGAGCAATGAAGAAAGACAAGTTCATCCTTAATCTTTAATTTAGTGACCTCCCTACTTTTCACTCCAGTAACCTTTTAGAAGGATTGGCCTGGGTAGGGGTTAAAAATAAAATGATGGCTATAAAACCAAACAAAGCCATGAACATTCATCAATCTTGAATTATACCTTTGACCTCAAGTACTTTGCCACTTGAATTATAAGCACACTAAACATAACTGGGAAGATAGATGTAGTGTTCAATGTTAAACTTACCTTATGGCTCGTCCAAATGCATTAAAAAGTGGATAGGGTGGGATGTCATCAGGTTTTTCAAGGCCCAATAATAAGAAGCAAAGGCACCAGCAAAGGCACACTGACCCAATGCAATGACAAAGTTTATAAGCCAGAGAAAGACGAATAGATTGAGTAACTGGAAGGTAGTGATGTATTGATGATATAGGCTCTTTCCACCATAGAAAGCAAAATGACACTGAGCCCCAGGGCAAGCTTTGGCAATTTCAGTTGTATTAAAACCCTGCACTCAGAAAAAGAAACCAACAAGGATAATATGATAATAATATTCCAAGACAATGCCTTCCCTGCCTTCTCTTGTGCAGCCCCCAACTGCTTGTCCTGCTCTTCTATTAGCTTATGCTGTTATTTGTATTTTCTATAACATTATACAGTTCTTTCTTGAGTTATGGAAAAGTATCTCATTTTACCATCACATGTTCATTAATCTGCATCCACTATAATATTACCTTTATTAGTGTGGTTGTTGACTGTACACGCTTCTTAGGTATATGATACAAGTGAGCTCAGGCAATAGCAGCGTTTTCTCTCTGTTCTATCCACTGTTTTCAGTACTCTTCAGCTAACACCTGACTCACTCTCCCCTTCTCTACAGTGATCCTCATCAGTGCACAGGGTCCCTATTACAGGATTATTCCTACAACAATTGTTGGATGAAACGTAGTAGAGTTCTTTATTAAAGTAAATAAAAGAGTTTCTTTTACTTACCACTGGGTCACAGGTTTTATTTTCATGTTCACATTGCCCTTGTGGGGCTATGACTTTGTATATAGGTGCCCCTGATGTAGCCAAGTAACTGAGTGAACTCTATTAAGGTTAAATTATTTGCTGGCAGATTGAAAATAAATGGACAAGAAAATAATGTGTTAATAACCCAAAAGTGTACTGAAAGACTAATTTCAAAAACTTATAATCTAATAATTCATTCATTTGGGATTTTCCAGGCAAGAGTGCTGGAGTGGATTGCCATTTCCTTCTCCAATATATTACCTGGGTCAGCTACACTGAGTGGCCCCTTAAAAACAATGAAATATAAAAGAGCTTTTTTTCTTTTTAGGTATTGCAAAGGAGAAGTACCATATGTGAAGATAAAACAAAATCTACCATGTGACCTATTTGAGGGGAAATTCAATTGGTTCACTTTTTTAGAGCTTAGCAGTCATCACCATCATCATCATCATCATCATCATCATTTCAATTATATCTTTAGGATGTTTCTAGTCTTTCCAGGATGGAAAGTTATATAAACTCCCAGTTTCTGAGAAATAGTATGGACCTGAGGTTTAAAGAAGTCAATTAGCAAAGGATACAGTGCTACCACAGCCCAGTAGGAAATGCAGACTGAGAGGAAAAAGAAAGTCAAAGCTGGATAAATTAAAGTACTAGGGATGTATCCAATGGCTCTGAAATAAAACAAATAGTTGAAATTCAAAATGATACAGTTACAATTTCTCAATTAAAATTTCATCTTTTAGAACTAGACTGAATTCATTCAAAGAACAGTGGTAATAACCATTGACTCTTTTTGCTGGTATTAATTAATAGTTGGTTTTAATTTTTATTTATTTATTAAGTTAATACCATTCTTTCAGTGCTCATGTTTGACTCCTGCCAAAAGTTCTCCAAACCTTCTCCTCTTTGGTTATTTCTGTCTAACTCAGAAAGACTTCATGCATGATAATCATGGTATTTCTCCCTTTTGTTTAGACATTTAAAATTGCAGAGGATCTTGACAATCATCTGATCAGATGTGAGAATCCATCTCTAATTCAAGAATCCCTTCTGAACTGTCTTCAGAACATGTTTCTTAGTCTCATATGACACAGCTTATTCTATTTTCTTAACAACCAATATATTAGGAAGTTCTCCTCCTGCATGTAATTCACATCTACTACCTTCTGGAGAAGAAATGACCACCTTTTCCATACAGCAACCCTTCAAGTAACTTTCATTTTCCAGGATAAATGATTATTTTGATATTTCCTCCTGAGATATGCTTTCTAAAATATTCACATCCTAGTTACTCTATTACTACTTTTGAATAATTTTTTAGCATATGACACTAAATTAGCTCTGTTGTTTGATGTAGCCACTGAGAACTACAGTAGAACTATTTCCACTCCTAATGCACTGACACACTCTTTTCTTCAGTCACGCCATGGGGCATGCATAATCTTAGTTCCTGGACCAGCTGGTGGAACCCTTGCCCGCTACAGTGGAAGTGCAGAGCCCCTAACCACTGGACCACTAGGGAATTCCCACACTGACACATTTTAGATTCATTTTTAATTTGTTACCTTCTCCACCTCACTATTTAGACTATGCTATTCTCTCTTTCCTCCAGACACTGATGTGAGTGAAATACTGGCATCCCTATGATCACCCTCTATTCTCACGCCAGTTTATTCCAGCTCTTATTTTCCTTTGGAAAAAAAAAAAATCTTTAATCTGTCACAGTAGTAACTGCTCTATAACATGCACAGGCACACACACACATTTAGAGGCATAGAAGGTGGATAAGTGAATTGCACAATATCATGTTATTTAAGGAATAACCCAGCAAATCAGTAGCTTTCAGTGGCTAATGATAGGGCTTCAGTTATTGTGGGAAGGACAGATTTAATTTAGCAAACTGCTTGTTAACTATTTCAAACACTGGCTCTAGGTGGCACTATTATTATAGATGATGATTTTGTTAAAACACTCTTTAAAGACTATTTAAAATAATTTGGTCCTTGGTCATTAACAACCCAGTTTCCATTGTTCTTAACAAAGGACATGATCTGTTGCCTTTATTAATACTTTCTTTGTTGTTTCCATGCATTATTCAAAAGTTTAATGTATTATCTTCAAGTGACTTTTTGGAATAGTTTAGAAACTGTAGGTGTTATTACCTCACAGCATGAATTTTATGAAAAATCGTGTTTATTTTGTAGCATTTTAAAATCAAAATGACTCTGGGTATACAATGTTCTTGAATTGAGAGCTGTAGATACAAAAACCTATAGTCTGGTGCTGCTAAGACCAATTACTCTGTCTACTGGCAAATTTTGTTACTTATACAAACCTAGCAGGAGCATATAATTGACTTTATAGAATCACAGTGATCTATGGTTCTGCAAATGATCTCAACCATCAGTATTAACATATGACTCAGTATGGGAGTAATACAACATATAACTAACTTTTATTAGCACTCTATCACTTACTTTCACATAAGCTATCCTCCTAACATATATTTGGTGTTTTTAAAAAGTGCTAGGGCACAGATTACACAGGTTTTAGCTTTATTTTGCTCTAAGATAATCGATGTTTGTGGATTTTGAAAGACTTGTTAGTGTGAACTTTTTAAAATGTAGAAAAGTCTGAACTTGAACAAGTTTTCTTGAATAGAAAGCAGATTTAACAAGCCATCTTAAAGGGAAAAGAGTCTGGGGCATCTACAAATAAGCAGTGACTGATATGAAAGACAGATATACATTATGCGAGTCTCTCCATCAAGGCCTTACTTGCTCCCCTCCTTCAGCAGGGCGATGGAGATACGGATTCGGTTCCTGAGGAAGATCAGCATGAGGATGATGAACAGTTCAAGGAGGCAGAGTATTATCACTTTAAACAGGAAAAATATATTAGTGTGTGATGCACATCAAACCAAAGAGCAAACTTTCTGTGAAAACATTAGACTGATCTTCATGATGATTCCTGCCAGCTCTGACACTTCATGATTTACGTAGTGCTACCTCTCTCCAGAGATGCCACTTTTAGAAATTTACTTTTAAAACCTCTGAGAAATGCTTTACAAGAATTCTGGATTAAAACTTTTAGCTAGAATTTAAACAACTGTGTTGAACAGGCTTCATTTATCTATGGAAACATTTCACACCACTTGTAGAAATGAGAAAATAGGCATAGAAGAAAAGGAAGGGCTGCTTTAGACAACTCTATTTTAGATGTGTTCACTTGTAAACTTCCTTGAGTAAGAGAATCATTACAGAACAAAGCTTTTGAGCTGCTGCCAGGCTCACAACGCCTCTTAACTGATCTAGCTGATGGACAGGATGAGGTTCTGGCATCCCACACTTTAGTTTGTGCCTTGATAAAATCAGAGTGTAACGCCAACCCAAGCTGTGTAATAAAAGTCTGAGAGTTGGAATTAAGGGAATCTAGTTCAGTTTTTTTTTTTTTCTTGCTGTACAACATCGTGAATCACTGTAAGTATACATGTAACCCCTCCCTCGTGAGCCTCTCTCATACCCCCTCAATCCACTCCTTTAGGTCTAGTTTAGTTTTGCATTGACGCTTGTATGCCTCTGTGTCAAAACCACATTTATGTAAGGTAAGTCAACTTGCAAAGAAAGAATAAAGTGTACAAGTGTGAAGAAAAAGAGCAAGTAGAGGAAACCTTGGCTCCATTTTGGCTTTTTGTTTCCTAGATCCAGGTCCACTTGGAGTCCGGCTGTTTTTCTGCTATTTTGAGTTTGGTGAGACACTTCTCTGTTCTTAGAATAAATGCCTCTGCCTTGCCTCCAGCTTTGTTTGCTTTCACTGGAAGCCAAACAGCCCTAATTATTATATTCCTCAATTCTATGACATACCTTTAATTTAGTAATAACCTTTGAGGAAAAGCAAAAATCCTTTATTAAATGTCTGTCTATTGATTATAAAATGAATCCTGACCTCAAAGATGTGAAAAAGTGAAAAGACGTGGAGTCTAAATTAAGGAATATAGTATGGCTAATAACAGATTCTGAAATCATGAAAGAAACTTCACGAAAAGTTCAATTCCTACCATGAAAAGATCTACTCTGCAACATTCCTGTTAGTTATTCTGCTCATGTCTGAACACTCCCAATTACAGGACACTCATTTTATTCTATTGTTATACCACTAAGATTCAGATGTTTATCATACACTTCAGTATCTCCAAGTGAGGAAAAACCAGTCAACCCAGAGATGTGGGAGGTTCTCAGTAATGTAACATCTCCCTGTTACATCTTCTTTTATTTCAACTGTGTATTTATGTTTTTATGCATAACTGATTCTTTTAAAGCTCCACTGAGCCCGAAACTGTGGAGTGTAGCCATATTAAACTAAAATCATTATCATCTTTGGACAAACTTAAGAATATAAACTGTGTCAGTCACTTTATGTTCCAAAATTGCATTGTAAAAGAACAGTGAATATTAAATTTGTACTTTTACAAAATTATATTATTTTAAATGGTTATATTAAAGAAATTTAGCACCTCTTTGAATTTATATATTCCCTCCTTTTGTTTAAATAAGAGTGAACAATAGAAACACATTTTTTGAAACCCTACAGAGAAGCTGGTATAAATCTAACTTTATCAAGGAGGCTGGGATAATTAATAGAAATGAGAATAGAACCATCTTCTAATACAATCCAAGACCCATAAAATGATAATTTTTATGTGCATTACTCCACATATTTTTAGTGTTTCTGTCAGTAAGTATAATTTCACATAAGTACCCTTGTCACTGGTGCTGAGAATTATAAGCATAGAGCAAATAATGTCTGATATTTCATAATGGATTATGAAAGTTAACACTCATTTGAGGAAAGATAAGTATTCCTAGACTTGAAAATAAAAGCAAGCTCTGCATTTTCCTCAAAGTACCTCTCTTAACTTTTCCAGTGGCAGATTCTAATCATCTCAATGATTTTGTGTCAAAGATCCTTAAAAGACAGCAGTGGGATGACCACAGAACCTGTAACTAACATGCATCTGAGAGTAAAACTAGAAGTTTCAGTATATAATGGATGAGATTTGTCATCTTCAGAAATGATAGGTAACAGTAAGTGGACTGCTGAGGGATACAGAATCACTCAAATTCAGGAAAAGGGATGAGGATATAAGCCCCAAGATGCCTGATTTTTATAGTCAAAAAAAAAAAAAAAAAGAAGAAGAAGAAGAAATGGCTATCAATGAAGTTCTTCTGAAACATATTTGAAAAAAATAATGTGTTATATTATTGAAGGGAATTAGCTGCATGAGAGCTAGAAATGGGAACCCAAAGAGCAGGAATTTGGCATTTTGAGTTAGCACTATCCAAGGAACAGAGAAACACTGAATATGGCAGACACAGGAATCTGGTGGGGGCTTCTGTGCAGCCGGGATAGGTCATCCAGCTTGGCATGAGCCTGAAGAAAACACCTCTCAAGACTATCCAACGGTCTCTGCTAAAAAAACTTTCTCATTAGTAATCTTATTCACCATGTGCGTTGAGCCCAGGAAAGCAGTGTCCTAGGTGGGATTTGTCTGCGTTCTGAGAGAGTGTCCTAATAGTGTAAACAAATACAATGGCACTCTGGTGACATGCTGTGAGCCTGTCTCTGAAAGCCACCCAGATGACTTCCTGGGTGAAGTGGCAAAATTAGGTTTTCAGATTTAGGTTAAGGGATCCATTCTGGAGTCATGATGCTCTCCAAGATGCTGCCATCCTCTTAGGCTGTCTGGGCTCCTTACCAGGCTTCCTCAAGCTTGCCTTGTCTGGCTCTCTAACTTCAACAATGTAGGAAGAGAAATTTGTTTTTTAAAGCACCATGTAATTAGAGATCATTTTAAAAATACTGACTAAAGAACATGAATCTCTGTAAAGAACAAGGAATAGTATAATAAAAACTATTAAAGCCATCTTTGAAATCATCTACCTTTCAAAATTGTGTCACTATCACCCTTAACTAACTCAATCTAAATAAACACCCAAAATTGTAAATTTGTAACATTTACTTATTATTCCAATTCTATAACAAGTAGTTTAAAAGTCCTGTCATTAAAACTTGTTTCTTCATTTTCTTTTTCTTTTTCTGTTTTTAACTGCAAGTTTGAAATAGCAAGCATTTTGTCCTTTTAAAACACCTTTCTTAGATATTAGATTAATGGCTATAAATGTCTATATCTGACTCATGTTAAGTTGAAGGCAAATGGCTTGAGATCACTGTACAGTAACATTTTCTTAGATTACATAATAAATTCCCCTCAATGACTTTCCATTTACTATGGCTAATAGTATTATAGACACTTATTTTAATGATGTTACCAATAGATGTATTTAACAAGTTATACCAACCCAAGTTTTCTTTACACAAAAAGATGCATTCTTCTTATACATTTAACAAAGCAAATTTTTAAAATCCACTCACTGAGCGCAAACCATGTTTGTTTCAGGCGAAAGTACATGCTTATGTCAGTCTGAATCCCAATGGTATATGCATTTAAGTGAGAACCTGGCTGTTCCTGAAGATGGCTGTACTCTAGGTAACAGCGCCATATTCCTTGAAAAGAGAGAAAAATAGATTAATATAAAATGTTATTTTCTGAAGTATAAGCATACATCTACATAAAATTGATTAGCGTGGTCATTTTTACAAAGGAAAGATTCCTATTTACACATTAAATATTTTATGTGCATCCAACAGTGTAAATGTACTATCATATGCAATATAAATTTTTTCAGTATTTTTTTGCATGACCATGGCAACACCCGATTTTAAATGTCCTTTTAATTATAAACAACTTTAATGTCCGTCAGTAATGACTGGTTAAAAATATTACATTATATTTGCACAGCAGAATACTGTATTTCCATATAAAGAGGAGAAAGTCTCTAGTCATAGTGAATGATCACTAGATGCTTTGTTAGATGAAAAAAGAAGTAAAAATTATAAAATTATAAAAATTATATAAAATATTCTATAATTCATATAATAAGTAAAAATAATATATGTATCTTCTTATGCATACCTGAAGTATCTCTGGGAAGATACATAGGAATACAGTATTTTCTGTATCCCTTCACTTTCAAACTTCCAATTTCCTTATGTTTTTGTAACTTCTGTAAAGAATACAGCTCCAATTTATATGTTTATATTTTAATCTGACCTGATAATCTCTGTATTCTAATTGATGAGTTTAATATATTTAATGTATTGCTATATCTACTTTTGTTTCAACCTTCTTCATTTTTGTATTTCCTGTTCTACTTTGTATCAACACTTCCAGTTCTTGTCCTTTAAAAACTGATCAGTTTTTGTTTGTTAACTTATATTCTGTTTTCCCCCTTAACTGGTTTAGAGATAGCTACTATATTTTTAGAATAAAGTACTCTTGACTGTTGACTCTGTACTTACTAACCAAGTCTAAAGTCAACCCAGGGAATATAAGAACTTACATTATTCAATAATCATCCCAGTCTGATTATTCCTCTGTATTTTACTTATGTACAGTTATACCTCAAAAAAATTGGATATTATCATTATTTTGTACAAAGTTTCTTAAGGTCTGTGTTGTGCTGATACTCTCTCAGTCATGTCCAGCTCTTTGTGACCCCCATGGACTATAGCCTGCCAGGCACGTTTGTCCATGGGGATTTTCCAGGCAAGAATACTGGAGTGGGTTGCCATGCCCTCCTCCAGGAGATCTTCCCAACCCAGGGACTGAACCCAGGTCTGCTGCATTGCAGGGGAATTCTTTACTGTCTGAGCCACCAGGGAAGCCCTACCTACACATTTACCAATTAATTTTCTTTGCTCACCTTTCATTCTTGCATCTCATAGATTTTTGCTGAATCATTTTTCCCTCTAAAAGTAGGCACTCCTTTAGTATTAATATATGTCTTCTTGTAAACTCTAGTTTTTACTTATCTTAAAATATCTTCAATGTTACTCTCATTCTTGAAAGATAGTTTTGCTGAGTGTATAGCTATACACTGACCATTATTTTTTTCTTAGCTCTTTGAAGGTATTACTTTGCTCCTTTTGTTGCTGTCAAAAGTCTTCTTCAGCTTACCTATTCCTTTGTAGGTAATCTGCCTTTTCTCTCTGATCGTTTTTAAAATATTTGTCTTTGGTATTCTGAACTTTCACAATCATTAATTTCTTGCTCTCTAATGTATCATTCCAAACAATATACAAGCATATTTTCCTTTCTCCCACCTTAAAGAGTAAAACAAAAGAAAGTCTACTTTTGACAGTCTTACCCCTATTCACTGCCTGATTTCTTGTCCCTCATTGCAATAAAAGTCTCCCAAATAGCCATGTATATTGTCTGTCTATAATTCCTCTCCTCCAATCTTCCCTCAATCCACTCTAATTAGGCTTTTCTTCCTCATTATGCTACTAAAATTACCCTAATCAGATACCAATGATCTTGCCATATTTATGTATCCAAAGTCTATTCTCAGTTCTTATCTTTCTTGACCTATCTGCCTCATTTGACATGGTTTATCACCCCTCTGTTTTTTTTTTTTTTAAACTTGGCTTCTATAACATCACATCCTTTTAGTTTTCAAAGAAGACCCGTTTCTCCTCAGTAGTCTTTACTGTTCCATTCTCTTCTCTCTGACCTCTTAATGTTGCAGGGCCTCTGAACTCAGTCTTTGGTCAACATCTCTACATACACCTAATTTCTTGGTGATCTCAGCCATTCTCATGGCTCTAATAATCCTGATTCCTAAATATATTTATTTAGGCTATCTCTTTCTAACTCTGTACATTCAACTGTATATTCAACTGCCTATGTGACATCTCCATCTTAATGCCTAATAAACATCTCAAACTCCACATAATCAAAATTACACTTCTGATCAATCCCCTTTCTAATCTAAGCTTACTCCACTCACACCTTTCCTATCTCATGTGTGTGTGCTAAGTCACTTCAGTGTATCCAATTCTGTGTGACCCTATGGACTGCAGTCTGCCAGGCTCCTCCATCCAAGGGATTCTCCAGGCAAGAATCCTGGAATGGGTTGCCATTTCCTTCTCGCAGGGAATCTTCCTGACCCAGGGATCGAGCCCAGGTCTCCTTGCAGGCAGATTCTTTACTGTCTGAGCCACCAGGGACCAAAGTCATGATCATTTCACATCTCTCCTCTGCTCAAAACCCTACCTTGTCTCCCTACTTCACTCAGAGTCAACATAATCTAAGTCTCTGGAGCTCCAGAAATGCCTCACCTCCTATTCTCCCCTTTATTTGGTACCACTCGTCCATGTAAGCATTCTAACCATTTCTTCAACTTGCTCCCATCTTTAAGACTAACTGTACTTGCTGTCTGGAACTTCTCTTGTATCTCCCAGGGCTAATCCCATTTTCTCCTTCAAGTGTTTTCTTGGATCTCATCTTAAAAATGCCTACCCTACTAAGACTGCAATTTGTATCCCTTGCCCTGCCATGTGACTCTCTATCCCCCTTCAGTGTCTATTATTTCTTTTTTTTCTGTGGCAATTATCACCTTCTGATAGATAATTTGCTTAGGCTATGAGCATCAAGAGAGTAAGAACTGTCTTTTAGTTTACTGTTCTTTCTCAAGAGCCTAGAATAGTGCCTATACAGAGCAGCTGCACAACTGATATTTGTTGAATAAATAAATGAAAAATATATGACTAGATATGGATGTCACTTCCCTTATTCTTGGTAAAGCTTCCTGTATCTTTGAATTTATATCTTTCATCAGTTCTAGAAAATTCTCAGTCAATACCTTTCAAATATGCTGATACATGTTAGGCCCTTCTCAATCTATTCTGTATCTCTTTTAAATACAGAATCATATTTTGTCCTTTGTTCACGTTCTGGTGTATTTTGAGTAATTAATTCAGAGTTTCATCTTTCAGTTCATAAATTATCTATTTTACTATTTAACTTATTTAATTTTGAATATAACTCTTAATTTTTTATAATCAGTGAGAATTGTTCACTTGCCCAAACTCTAAGACAGAAAAGGGCAAGGGAATACTCTGAGCTCCGAGGAAGAAAACAAAGGCTTTTTGACGAAAAGTTTTCTTGGGAGTTTCAGATTAGGAGACAGCAATTCTTATATTCCTTCATGAGGTTCATGGGCGGCAGCACAGCATGAACAGATAAGGAATGATACATGGAGTCACCTAAACAACTGCTGAGAAACTCAGTGAGGATAATGAGCACCATAATAACAATAACCCAAGACATACTGAGTATTTTTATTCATTGTCTCATTTAATTCTCACAGTAATGGTATGATGGAGATACCATTATTGTGTTGATGATATGGATAAGGAAAACTGAGTCTTATAATCATTCAGAAATTTTTCCAAGTCTTCCAGTTACATTATGGAGACAGGACTGGAACCCAAGCTAACTATAGATTTTGGATATTCTACATTCTTCTACTGATATGTGTAAAGCTCTTCTTCTTTGGGTGACAGAAACAAGATAGTGTTATTTTGGTATCTGTGACTATAAAAGTCTCATTGTTGATGTAAATGGTGTTGTAGGAAAATCATTCTTTTGAATAGAAACCTCTCAAACATTCATATACTGGCTAATACGTTTATTAGAAGACTGAGAAGAAGGGCTCTACTGTTTACCGATTCTTTGCGACCCCGTAGACTGTAGCCCACCAGGCTCCTCTGTCCATAGAGTTCCTCCAGGCAAAAATACTGGAGTGGGTAACCATTTCCTTCTTCAGAGGATCTTCCCAACTCAGGGATCAGACCCAAGTCTCCTGCATTGTAGGCAGATTCTTTACCATCTGATCCACCAGGGAAGCTCAATTCTTTTTAATGTTCAAATTTCACCTGGACTGCATTTGGCAGAACTGAGTTAATAATTAGAGCTCAACCTAGAAGTAAAGTAACTCTCCATCCAATAAGTGTAATTCAGAATACTTGCCTCTAGAGGGTGATGGCCCATTATGGAGTACTGGCCAATTATTAAAGTGTGTGACAGTACCTGGATTAAAAGTCCTAACTTGAAAGAGAAAAATAGATCGATCACACATCTATAACTATGCAGACCTGGGCCTTTGATCGGATAAAAAGTAAAAAGACTAAAAGAAATGGTCTGAAATAGTTTTCATTAACCTAAATGGGATTCTTTTCACCTCCTTCTTAATGCTCATGAGATATGAGATCAAAGACTGTAGAGAAAAAGAGAAGAATATTTTTGAGAACACTTCCCCCACAAGGTTAAAGAAGAAAGAAGTAACAGAGACACTATGCAGAATTAAGTAATTTTTCTCAATTTAACACCTTTAGGAAAACAGTAAAGAAGGATTAAATTCACTGGAAGTAAAATGTTTTCCGATAATTGACAATGGCAACTGAAAAGAAAAAGATTTTTTTGATATTTGGTGATTTTAAGACAGGTGGATACCTACCATAAGCTATGATTCCAATCACACCAAAGGTGAAGATCCAGAAGAGCAATCCAGCTGTGAACCTCAGGAGCATCACAAACATCCAGCTGAGGAACATGGCGATAGTCAGGCCACTGGAGGATGAAAGGCACAACAAACACAGGAGGCTAGCGTGCTAAACATAACAAGCATAGCAAGACAGCACTTATTTCTACTCAAAATAATTACTGATTATTTTATCGGACTGTAGAAACATTTATGACATTTAAAAGTATAAGCAATCATTTCTGGTAAGACTTTCAAGGAAACAGGATCATCAGAACTTGATAAATGAATTATTTTTGGTGCCTAGGTGAACACAAAGTCTGTGTCCATAGTTGTTTCAGGAAAAATCACAATTCCTATCTGCCGCAGTCCTATTTTTTTTTCCTTCATACTTATGCACCAAGCGACAAGCAACAAAGCATATCCATGAGATGTTATTGCTGCTCTGTATACAAAATCCCATGAACGGAGGAGCCTGGTAGGCTACAGTCCATGGGGTCACAAAAGAGTCGGACACGACTGAGTGACGACATCTTACACCTTACATACCTGGTCACTAATGAAAACTGTATGTGATATAACTAGCAGTAAGAGAACAATCTTGGGGCAGAAAGACAAGCAAAATAATTGTCCTACACAGTTCCTGAGTCCATGATTTTGTAGCCATTATCATTCTGGTCTAATTATCTCTAACCGTTTGTGATGTCTAACATCACCAGACACTTATTTCAGATCCCCAGTAATCTGTGGGCCATTATCTGGAGCCGAGATAAGGCCTCTGTGTCTCCTGGGCCATGTGACTTTATCAAGCAATCAAGAGCATGACTATTTTCCTTGTTTTAATTTCCTCCTGGGGTTTGATTGAGTACTGAGGTACTTCTTCCCAACCTCACTATATATCCAGGTTAAAGTCATATTGGATTTTTCTAAGTGATTTCATCAAAGAGAACTCACTAAAATTGGAAATCTGGCTGATGCCTCTATTAAGACCTAACATTGCTGGTGATATCTGCAAGTTTCCAAATAGCAACAGACAGCCTGGCACAGTTACTGAGCTTATTGTCTTCAGATGTTGTCTTTAAGAAGAAACTATTAATAATACTGTCACTGGATAGATGACAGCATGTACCAGAGTACCTTCTCAGTGCATAGTCTTACAGAGCCTGGACTTTTAATTTAGAAGCAAACCACAGATACTTTACTGCTGAAATATGCAGTGTGATTGAAAAATTATTCTATGGCATAGGACAAGAGGGTTATTAAAAAAAGATTGGGGCAGGGGGTGGGAGGCTTCCCTGGTGGATCAGTGGTAAAGAATCTTCCTCTCAGTATAGGAGACACAGGTTCAATCCCTGGTCTGGGGAAGATCCCACAGGCTGCGGAGCAACTAAGTCGATGTAGCATTAACTATCGAGCCTGTGTTCTAGAGCCCCAGAACTGCAGCTACTGGAAGCCCTCACCCTACAGCCTGTGCTCAGCAACAAGAGAAGCCACCTCAATGAGAAGCTTCCGCTTGCTGCAGCTAGAGAAAAGGCTGTGTAGTAACCAAGACCAGCACAGCCAAAAACAAAAATAAATAAAATAAAAAATTTAAAAACAAGATCAGAGGGTAAAAATAAGAAATAGAGTTCTTGACTACTTGTGTTTTTAATTCCCACATAAAAATTCTGAGTACACTAAGTCCCAGCATATCAGTGTTTGGCTTTACATGTATGAAACGGATGAGAACAGGAGGGCTGATAATAAAGGGAGGTGTTTACGCGCCAGTGTTCAGTCCCTGAGTAGAGACTACTTCAGTGTGTGTGAGGAGGGCAGGAGAATCTGTTATAAATTATACCTTTCTCAGGTGAGAGTAGAAAAGCCAAAATAAAGAAGAGAGAAATTATCTAGTGATATTCAGGTCTGACAATAGGGGCACCAGTTTCCTATCAAGTGTAAAACTACAATCTCTGCCATGGAGATATATCCTGAAATACACACTGAAAATAATTACTCTGTTTAAGACAAAGCATAACCATGTAAAATCTCATAAAATTACCTAGCTTTATAGCTCTAAAAAGTGCTGCTGCTGCTGCCGCTGCTGCTGAGTCGCTTCAGTTCCGACTCTGTGCAACCCCATAGGCGGCAGCCCACCTGGCTTCCCTGTCCCTGGGGTTCTCCAGGCAACAACATTGGAGTGGGTTGCCATTTCCTTCTCCAATGCAGGAAAGTGAAAAGTGAAAGTGAAGTAGCTCAGTCGTGTCCGACTCCTAGCGACCCCGTGGACTGCAGCCTAGCAGGCTCCTCCTTCCATGGGATTTTCTAGGCAAGAGTACAGGAGTGGGGTGCCATTGCCTTCTCTAGCTCTAAAAACTACTCCCTAGTATTTTACACACAATATAATTTTGACTTTATTAGCACCTTGCTTAAATATATCTATCTTTTTCCCTAGTACTTTTAAAACTTTCTTAAACCCACATTTTCTATGTATCTCTACTGTCCAAGTACCATACTAGGACTCTGAAAAACAAAGAAAAGATAGATATAGTTACCATAGTAGGAGTTCATAGTTTATAGTTTATCAGAGGGAAAGAGACAGGTAAATAAAATACAAGATGGTAGGTGCTATATGGAAGATAGATATGTGTGTTTACATATATTTATGTACACACATATACATACATACACAATGAATGAGGAACACAGAGGTGTAAGTCATTTACTATATCTAGTGAAGTTAAGAAGATATCATAAGTGACACAAAAGCTGATTTTAAATAATGAGATGAAGTTTCCCAGGGCACACGGGAGGATATTCTAGGAAAGAGAATAGAATGTGCAAAAACACAGGGGTGTGGTAGTCTAAGAATGAGTGTGCTACTTGCTGTGTTTAGAATATAGGGTTAATCAAGGAACATGGATGGGATAAATGTGAGCAAGTAACCTGGATAGGTTGTAAGAGTTCTTGTAAGTATCTGAAGAAGTTTCCACTTTATTCTTTGATTACTAGGGAATCATAGATGCCTTTAAGGTACAAGAAGGTGACACAAAAGCCAGATAGTAATGACAGCCTTTAGGGATATCAAACACATGTACCTGCTCTGGAAGACAGACTACATTTTCCTTTATGTCTAAGAAATGCAAATCTTATGTCTGAAAATTTAAAACCTTTTCCTTTGTTCATTTATCTTTTTCAGCTTTTCGTAAGTACAGTGAGTTTGATGATGATGATAACAAACATTATGTGGAAGGGCTGTGTTAAAAAATAAGAATGATCCTTTGGAGATCGAGAAAAGGACAAATGTTATATGTGGTGAAAGGCACACACATACCACAGTGAGGCCCCATGGGACTTGAAATATATGAATACTCTTAAGTCAGTGAAGTCGCTCAGTCATGTCCGACTCTGCGACGCCATGGACTGCAGCCTTTCAGGCTCCTCTGTCCATGGGGTTTTCCAGGCAGTAGTACTGGAGTGGATTGCCATTTCCTTCTCCAGAGAATCTTCCCGACCCAAGGATCGAACCCTGGTCTCCCACATTATAGACAGACACCTTACCGTCTGAGCCACTACTAGTAATTTAATGAGTAAAATTAAAATTTACATTCTTATAACTTTCTGCTAATATTGGGCAGTTTCCAAATATTTTGGACTTTTCACTCTGTCTGAAAAAGAAACTGGCAGGAACTGAAATCTGAGTCAATCTCCTATTCATGAATATGAATGGGGAATTTGATGAAAGAAATTCTACACAGATAAACTCAGAATGGGGCTGGAGACGGAAACACTTATGTTTTCACTTACATGAGAATCCAATACCATGTCGTTGCATAGTCTTCAAACACTTTCACTCCAATTGCCCTTGCATCAAGGGCTTTATTGATACCACTGAATTCAAAGAAGAAAAAAATCAATTATTTTTTGACTACCATTAAAGAGAAATGTTCTTGTGATGATAAAAGGGACTTGGAAGCTGATATTCTAAGCATATCTTTAGAAACTATTTATCGCTAGTGACCCTTTTGCTAGCCACAATAATACATGAGGTGTCACTTTGGTGAACCTACAAAGGTAGCTACAGCTACGCACAGAGGAAGCATTGCTTTTAAGAGTGGTAAACATACCTCTTTTCCAACATATGCAACATGCCCTCAGTGTTGCAGAGACCTCACAATAAGACATGAATTTAAATAAGATCAGCTTCTAACTTATAAAACCCATAGAGCTAAGAGTGAATATGCTACTTAATTTCCCCTTCTTAATCTTCTGACACTCTGTAGCAGAAGGCACAAAGAGGCATATGCTGAAAAGTACACAAATCATTAGCATCCAGTTGGATGGGTTATCAAAGCAAACACACTTGGTAAGTAAAACTCAGTCCTTCCTTTCTGCCATGTGCGCCAATTACAATACCTCTCCTTTCCCCTAAAATAACCATAATTCTGACTTTTGTGATGATAATTTCCCAGTTTTCTTAGTTGTACCATATACATATGCATCAGAGTGTAATTTAATTTAGTTGGGCTTCTCAGGTGTCACTAGTTACGGTAAAGAACCTGTCTGCCAGTGAAGGAGACATAAGAGATGTGAGTTCGATCTCTGTATTAGGAAGATCCCCTGGAGGTGGGCATGGCAACCCACTCCAGAATCCGCGCCTAGAGAATCCCATGGACAGAGGAACCTGGCAGGCTACGGTCCATAGGGTCGCAGAGTCAGACACGACTGAAGCAACTTAGTGCACATGTGCTTACTTCAAAATTTTATCAATGGAATTGTACTATTAGTACAATACATTTTTGCAATATATTTTAATTTTAAATTTAACAACTGAGCTATGCAATGATACTCTGTGTTTATATTTGTATACACACATCTGTGTGCGTGAGAAAATTATATTTCCAAATAACATGGAACACCATGATGCATCCAGCCAAGAGAAACAGAAAATTTACTTCACTGTAAGTAGTAACAGAAATTCAGCACAGTACTAACACAGCAGCATCGTGGTTGTTTCACTTTTCTTAAGGCTCCCTTCCATTTAAAACAGCTGGCAGTTTTATTATTTCAGTCGTTTAAAAAAATGATGCTTTAAAAAATCATGGGTTTTAAAAATCATGTTCATCCAAAATAAATTATATTAAGGTGTTTCAATATGTTTCCTGATGTCTCATTTATGTACCTGTTCATGATGAAAGACTTAACCATTTTGAAAAACATAATTGTTCTTTCAAATTCATTCTGCTTTTTCCTTTGGTTTTCTTAACGAACACATACCAATTTCTCCAATCCACAGTGACACGAATATTTCAGAATAAACATAATTTTCCCTCTATAACCCTTAACCTAACAAAGCTTTAGTTCAGGGACAATAATGGGGTGCATAAAATTGAAAATGGGGATGTGATCTACATACTTTGCAGCTCTTCTGAGTTCTGCAGCATTTCTTGTCTTTCCACTTCCATCATCAAACACTGTCTTATTTCCTACTGTTAAAGTGCCATTTTTAGTAGAGAAGTCTGGGAAACATCTCTGGAGAACTGTAAAAATAAATTAAAATTATGATAATCACTTTTCTTTCTTTACGATGTCCTCTCTTTCTTCAGCTTTCTGTTTTTAATAATCAAAATGCTTACTTGCTAGACACTATATAACTTGCTCAGTATAGATAACTGCCCATTACTTGATAATAAGACTTTTTGATGATTCTAAGACAGACATGGGAAGTAAATACAATCATAATCAGAAGCTACATTTAAACTTGATTATTTCATACATGGTATATTCATTAAGTATCCATAAGCAGGACACATTGCACAGGTTTTATAAGAATAATACTGACAACCTCGCTGTCATACTAAACACATCTTAATAAAAAGGCTACATTTACTTGAATTATTAGGTGAATTTAGTTTTGTTATTTATTTTTTATTTTTATTTTTTCATAGATGTCATAGGAAATTTATTTTTTTAATACTTTATTCTACATTATAATACTGTATTTGTTTTGCCATACATTGACATGAATCAGCCACAGGTGTACACAATCTCCCAATGCTGAAGCCCCCTCCCACCTCCCACCCCATATCATCTCCCTGAATCATCCTGTGCACCAGCCCCAAGCATCCTGTATCCTGTATTGAACATAGACTGGCGCTTCGTTTCTTACAAGATAGTATACATGTTTCAATGCCATTCTCCCAAGTCATCCCACCCTCTCCCTCTCCCTCAGAGTCCAAAAGTCCGTTCTATACCTCTGAGTCTCTTTTGTTGTCTCACATAGACGGTCATCATTACTATCTTTCTAAATTCCATATATATGTGTCAGTATACTGTATTGGTGTTTTTCTTTCTGGCTTACTTCACTGTGTATAATCGGCTCCAATTTCATCCATCTCAATAGAACTGAGTCGAATTTATTCTTTTTAAGGGCTGAGTAGTACTCCATTGTGTATATGTACCACAGCTTTCTTAGCCATTCATCTGCTGATGGACATCTAGGTTGCTTCCATGTCCTGGCTATTATAAACAGTGCTGCAATGAACATTGGGGTACATGTGTCTCTTTCAGTTCTGGTTTCCTCGGTGTGTATGCCCAGCAGTGGGATTGCTGGGTCATAAGGCAGTTCTATTTGCAATTTTTAAAGGAATCTCCACACTGTTTTCCATAGTGGCTGTACTAGTTTGCATTCCCACCAGCAGTGTAAGAGGGTTCCCTTTTCTCCACATCCTCTCCAGCATTTATTGCTTGTAGACTTTTGGATCGCAGCCATTCTGACTGGCGTGAAATGGCACCTCATTGTGGTCTTGATTTGCATTTCTCTGATAATGAGTGATGTTGAGCATCTTTTCATGTGTTTGTTAGCCATCCGTATGTCTTCTTTGGAGAAATGCCTATTTAGTTCTTTGGCCCATTTTTTTGATTGGTTCATTTATTTTTCTGGAGTTGAGCTGCATAAGTTGCTTGTATATCTTTGAGATTAGTTGTTTGTCAGTTGTTTCATTTGCTATTGTTTTCTCCCATTCAGAAGGCTGTCTTTTCACCTAGCTTATAGTTTCCTTTGTTGTGCAGAAGCTTTTAATTTTAATTAGATCCCATTTGTTTATTTTTGCTTTTATTTCCAGTATACTGGGAGGTGGATCATAGAGGATCCTGCTGTGATTTATGTCAGAGAGTGTTTTGCCTATGTTTTCCTCTAGGAGTTTTATAGTTTCTGGTCTTACATTTAGATCTTTCATCCATTTTGAGTTTATTTTTGTGTGTGGTGTTAGAAAGAGGTCTACTTTCATTCTTTTACAAGTGGTTGACCAGTTTTCCCAGCACCACCTGTTAAAGAGACTGTCTTTACTCCATTGTATATTCTTGCCTCCTTTTAGAAGATAAGGTGTCCATAGGTGTGTGGGTTTATCTCAGGGCTTTCTATTTTGTTCCATTGATCTATATTTCTGTCTTTGTGCCAGTACCATACTGTCTTGATGACTGTGGCTTTGTAGTAGAGCCTGAAGTCAGGCAAGTTGATTCCTTCATTTCCATTCTTCTTTCTCAAGATTGCTTTGGCTATTCGAGGTTTTTTGTATTTCCATACAAATCTTGAGATTATTTGATCTAGTTCTTTGAAAAATACTGCTGGTAGCTTGATAGGAATTGCATTGAATCTGTAGATTGCTTTGCGTAGTATACTCATTTTCACTATACTGACTCTTCTGACCCATGAGCATGGTATATTTCTCCATCTATTAGTGTCCTCTTTGATTTCTTTCATCAGTGTTTTATAGTTTTCAATATATAGGTCTTTAGTTTCTTTAGGTAGGTATATTCCTAAGTATTTTATTCTTTTCGTTGCAATGGTGAATGGGATTGTTTCCTTGACTTCTCTCTCTACTTTCTCATTATTAGTGTATAGGAATGCAAGGGATTTCTGAGTGTTGATTTGATATCCTGCAACTTTACTATATTCGTTGATTATTTTTAAAAATTTTTAGATATTCCTTGAGTGAAACCTTGAAAACCAGAGTTTAGTGAATAATTCTTTGAGAAATAAGCATCAGCTCAAACTTTAGGCTACTAAGATAACCAAATTTTTATTTATAAAGTGTTAATAATTTGTCTCCCAGCTTTTTCATTTATTAGTTTTTAGGGAAATATAAAGCCATCAAAAATGGCCCATACTTTGTCAACTAGCATGATTTCTGAGAGTTTGTCATTCAATCTTTTATGTACTTTTTAATTCAACCAAATCTTTGCTTCTTTACATATCTCTATTACTAAAAATGTTTTAAAACCTCAATTTTACAGGAAGAAAGAGGAAGAATCTGGAATGGTTTATCATTTTTTTTTACAAGAAGTATTATAGACTTGCAGGGGTTGATATGGAGTTTAAACTTGAAAATATGAAAGTAGTTGACATAGAGAAAGAACTATGTCTTCATAAAGCTTTTCTTGACTTATCTGGCTTCAAATTAGTTTGTCTACTCACCTTCATCTTCTGTATGTAGCATCTGTAATAGGGATGACTGCTTCAGTATCCTCTCTTTGTTCTGCTCCTCCCGGCAAATTTGACATAGCCTCTACCAGATGATTCTATTCCCTCTCAATCCAACCATATTTCTGCCTCCACCTCGCCATGGAAATTGTCCTCCAAGTGATTCCAAGTGAAGTAAAGTGGCTCAGTCGTGTCCGACTCTTTGCGACCCTGTGGACTGTAGCCTACCAGGCTCCTCTGTCTATGGGATTCTCCAGGCAAGAATACTGGAGTGGGTTACCATTTCCTTCTCCAGGGGATCTTCCCGACCCAGGGATTGAACCTGGGTCTCCCGCATTGGAGGCAGACGCTTTAACCTCTGAGCCACCAGGGAAGCCTCCAGTGATTCCGACGACCCCCTAATTGCCAAAACTTCCAAATATTTTTTACTCTTCATCCTGCTGGAACCCATTACCTAGCACAGTGCTTGGTACAGAATGGAACTCAGTAAATCTTTGCTGTTGAATGAGTTAATTTTTCTGTTGAAAGAGTCTTTGACACAGGAGACACCCCTGCCCTTTGTAACTCTTTTCCCTTGGTTCACAGGCCCAGGTTCTCTCCTACCCCCTCTTCTGCCTCTTCTACTACTTTTCTTTTTGCTGCTTCAATATGACTGATCCCACCTACAGAACCTCCCAAACTTGTTCTATGTAGTATATCTGGACAGTAATTCATCTAGTCTGTTACCTTTAATTACTAAATATGCTCATTATATTTTTGGAATATAGAGAAAAATTCTTGAAACAAGATACAAAACTGTACATAGTTTTATAAGCTACAGTGAACTATACATTTTGGTGCATTTCCTTCCAGTTTTTCTTCTGTATACATTTTTTTGTTGAGAGTTATTAACTATACAGTACATGAGATATTGTCTCTTGTTTCTTTCTTTTATTATTACTTATTTCCATTTATAAAACCTTTAATGAGTGAATTTTGTTAGCTGCATAACATTGTTTCAAGTACTCTTCCCCTACTGGGGGAAACAAATTGATTTCAATGTTTCCTTTGCTAGACTCTGAAGGACTGTGCCTTATTCATTTTTGTGTCCCCAATGTGGGCTTCCCAGGTGGCTCACTGGTAAAATATCTGCCTAGCAATGCAGGAGATGTGGGTTCGATCCCAAGGTCAGGAAGATCCCTGGAGAAGGAAATGGCAACCCATTCCAGTATTCTTGGACTCCCTGATGGCACAGTTGGTAAAGAATCCGCCTGTAATAAGGGAGACCTGGGTTTGATCTCTGGGTTGGGAAGATACCCTGGAGAAGGGAAAGGCTACCTACTCCAGTATTCTGGCCTGGAGAATTCCATGGGCAAAGGAACCTGGTGAGCTATAGTCCAAGGAGTTGCAAAAGAGTCAAACATGACTTAGCAACTAAACAACAACATCCTCAAAGTACATTTTATATTGTGTGATCTAAACAAACTATAATTGTAAAGGCAGGGACTATATCTTATATACCTAATGTATCTTCGGCTTCCCGGGTGGCTCAGAGGTTAGAGTGTCTGCATGCAATGCAGGAGACCTGGGTTCGATCCCTGCATCAGGAAGATCCCCTGGAGAAGGAAATGGCAACCCACTCCAGTATTCTTGCCTGGAGAATCCCATGGACGGAGGAGCATGGTGGGCTACCATAGTCCATGGGGTCACAAAGAGTCGGACACGACTGAGTGACTTCATTTTCACTTAATGTATCTTCAGGAACTGATTCATTTTTACCCTTTGCATAAAAATCTGTAACACTGTTCTTAACTACAGACACTATGGCTCAGGGAATCCTGGTTAAATGCAGTTGCTTGCCAGACCCACAACTTTGATGGAGGGTCTTTAATGATTCAGAGAAGAACGATGGGAACATGTAAGACATTGTGTTTGATGGTTGCTAACTCAATGGTACCTGACGTTCTACTCAAACTAATGACTATTATCTTTTCTTCCATTTTAAAAGAAATATGTACTCGTTGTGGAAAAACAGATAAGAAAAAAGAAGACAGAAAATGGCCATAGTTTTGCTATCTCCAAAATCAGTTCAATTCAGTTCAGTTGCTCACACGTGTCTAACTCTTTGTGCTTCCATGGACTGCAGCACACCAGGCCTCCCTGTCCATCACCAACTCCCAGAGCTTACTCAAACTCATGTCCATTGAGTCAGTGATGCCATCCAGCCATCTCATCCTCTGTCATCCCCTTCTCCTCCTGCCTTCTATCTTTCCAGCATCAGGGTCTTTTCAAATGAGTCAGTTCTTCACATCAGGTAGCCAAAGTATTGGAGTTTCAGCTTCAGTATCAGTCTTTCCAATGAATGTTCAGGACTAATTTCCTTTAGGATGGACTGGTTGGATCTCCTTGCAGTCCAAGGGACTCTCAAGAGTCTCCTTCAACACAACAGTTCAAAAGCATCAGTTCTTCGGCGTTCAGTTTTCTTTATAGTCCAACTCTCACATCCATACATGACTACTGGAAAAACCATAGCTTTGACTAGATGGACCTTTGTTGGAAACATAATGTCTCTGCTTTTTAATATGCTGTCTAAGTTGGTCATAACTTTTCTTCCAAGGAGCAAGAGTCTTTTAATTCCCGTGGCTATTATAGTCACCATCTGCAGTGATTTTGGAGCCCCTCAAAATAAAGTCTGTCACTGTTTCCACTGTTTCCCCATCTATTCGCCATGAAGTGATGGGACTGGATGCCATGATCTTAGTTTTCTGAATGCTGAGTTTAAGCCAACTTTTTAACTCTCCTCTTTCACTTTCATCAAGAGGCTCTTAGTTCCTCACTTCCTGCCATAAGGGTGGTGTCATCTGCATATCTGAGGTGATTGATATTTCTCCCATCATCTTGATTACAGCTAATTACTTAATATTTTGGCATATTTCTCTTCAATCTTTGAATATATTTTTGTTTATTCATTTTCACTTTTAGAGGCTTGTCATTAACAATGTATATAGTATTTTTCATTTTATTTAAAATTGTAACAGAATCAATACTTATCATATGTAAAAATTCTAAAATATTTCATTTAATAAATGCATCATAATTTATTTCAGTATATTCTTGTTCTTAGATATTAGAATATTTCCTTTTTCTTTTTTGGTTGTTTTGGATAACATTGTGATGGACATCTTTATGTAAAGTTTTTTATCTGTAGTTAGAATTATATCCTTAAGAAAGGAAAATGAGTGATTATCTCATTTTCTCCTAAACAGGGTTTAAGTTTATAAATTTTAAAGAAATACAATGTCAGTTCATTCAGGAGACATATAAGTATTTCATGTTTTAAATTATAAGGACAAATATATACCCCATTCTCACTCCCCAAGCAATTTTTCAACAAAGTTTTTGGCCAAATTCAGGGGTAGGCATGTTAGGGGTATGTCTGTGTGTGGCTCATGTGTGTTCTTAGAGTAGCAAAGAATCAAACTGACTGAACTTTTAATATTCAGTTTTCAAACTTTTCTGTGTGCGTTTATGCCACCAAACTTAGAACCTCACCAAGCTCCTGGGGAACACCCTAAGCTGGAGTCAGAAGAATGGGCTTTGTAGCTTTGGCTTTCTTCTCAATTAACTCTGGGCCTCTGGGCCATGTCATAGGACCATTCTGAGGCTCATTTTTGTCATTAGTAAAATAAGTGAACTGAATTAAATAACTTCTTGGTAGATCTTGTGTTTCTGAGGTAAAATAATAACCACTTACAAGGTTTGCTTGGATAAATCGCTGATGGACAATCATTATCCAGTAAAACTTGTGAGAGAGTCTAAAATTGAAGGAAGAGTGTGTTAACATTTCAAAGATTATGTGACGACACATCTTACTCAATATATAAATTGTGTCCTTTAAAAATGCAATTCCCTAATAATTTCCTTATTCCAAATTACTCCCCTAGTAAGAGTAATTGTAAGATTATCATACACAGATACTTGTTTGACACTCTTAAATTTCCTAACTGTAATTCAAATGAATCAACACTAATAAAGTCAGACATGCTGAAACCAAGGTACGTCTTTGAAGGTGTGTATCTTTTTCTTAGTTATAGCCTCAGTCTAATGCTTTTATTTTTTCCTGGAAAAAATGATATCTCCTCTTATTTAGAAGCCGTCACAACTAATTAATATAATAAGGCTTTAGAATTCCTTTATAAATCTTAAGTCTAGGTAGTGTTTGGGGATTTTTTTCAAATGAGTAATTATCAAGCCAGGTTTGGAAGTAAAGTTCTTATTACTCTGTAGCCATGGAGCTTTATCACCACATCAATGAAATGGTGACCCCAGACGACATTTAGCCCCTAGCTCTTGACAGCAAAAAATCCTTCCAAGTGGAGAATCTGTTGGTGTCAGGAAATAGTTAATACTAACTTACCAGACCTAGTAGTCCTGTATAACACCCCAAGTCTACACAATGATATGCTCTAAATTGTGTTATGTCTGTATATATACACACATCTGTGCTTTAATGAAATGGTAATATTAGTAACAATTTCCTAGAAAATTTTGGAGCTTGTCCAGTTACAAATACATTACACTTGAGGTTGAAACAAGATAAATTCTTCTCTAGTTTTAAGCTTAAACACACATACCTCCACAGGTTTAAGAAAAGTAGTCCGGCAGAACTGGCTGTAGTATGTCCAGTATTCACTATCGTTTTTGTACTTATATTGTATTTCCATGTAAGTTAAAAATCTTTCTGGGCACTTGGACACACAGATCTGTGAAATAAAGAAACACAGTGGTAGGAATTGAATTGAACTGAACAAACCAAGGAATTATCTACAAGGTTAGACTGCTAAATTACCCACCACAATAAAAAAGCAAAGCACCATTTTCCATCTAAGAAACTTAAATCAATTTTCTAAACATATTGTAAAAATTAAATTTCATGTACCAGCTGTCAGCCTCTACTTCTTGCCCTTGGATGCTAATGTGCTATTAAAACAATACGATACTATACAATGACAAAATTATTTTTAACTTCTGATTTGATATAGTTGTAGCTCTTCACACAGCTGTGAAAATAATAAATTCCATGTACCTTTCACCCAGTTTTGGCCAATGGTAAAAATTCACATAACTGTAGCACAATATCACAACCAGGAAGCTGGCATTATTACAATCCACTAACCTTATTCCGTTCTTACCATTTTTACAGTGTTCATGTGTGTGTGTGTGTGCCATTTTATCACTTGTAGATGTGACATCATCCACAGGTCAGAGATGAACTTTTAATGAAAATTTTAATGATTTTCTGAATTAGTAGATAAGAGTTTAATTCAAGATTAATTTTGCCTGTGTAGTTTATACATTGTCAGGGTTAGAATCTCGCTTTCTTTCCTATATATGAATAGAATGGTAATTAAAAATGCTCCAAACATTGATAACTTATGCAACTAAGAACTATCAAAACCAGTGAATTCTCAGCACATATTTGGGAAGGTTTATTACCATAAGAAACTAACAAAATTAGGGATATTTGTGTTAATCAATCATTATTATTGTCTTTTAGCAACACCAGTCAAATGTGGGCAGAGGTCACTGATGCAATTATCTTTAATGAACTTTAGGGGCCTATTAATGCCAAATCAGATCACTGTGCTAGTCCACAGAGCTACTGAGGAGTGACTGCAATCCAATTAGTAACTCCACAGAAAGAAAACACAATCAGGGAGGAGGCACTCTGTTTGTTTTGCCTTTGTATGTAATAAAAACCAAAGATCACATGATGTCATGAGAGTTACAGTCAATTCTTGAACATTCTCTCCTCTGCCTTCAGTTCCTCCTTATGGAAGCCCTCTCAGCTCTGACTTGCTCTATCTCCCTTCCATATAGTGGAACTATTCTCACTGGCCAGATTGTAGCTCAGCCCCCACTGGCAATTAGGTAAAAACACAGCTGCTAAGCTGATATGTCTTTCCTATGTTTCGGTTATGTTTCTGTTACATGAGGACATTTGGTATCAACCCCACAGCTAAGACAGTAGGTGGATAACTAAATGGGTACCTCAAGTGTCATAGTTAATATTGTTTTGTAGCAGCAGCATTCTAACTTCTTTTAGAAGTTTCTAAAAGGTAAACAACCCATCTCCACGTTCACACCTCCAGATGTATTTTCTGTTTCTTAGTCTCTCCTACACACTTGTGCACACATACACTCACACACAAGTACTCACACACATTCATGCATATCAGAGGAAATAATGAAAGTCTCACAGGTATCTTTCTATGAAAACTGAAGAACTGTTGACGGATATTCACAGCATCCAACATGCTCACATTTTGGGGAAGAAGACAGAGGTCATTGTCAATACAAGTGTCCAAAGTTTACTCTGATTGGAGTTAAGCTGAGAAAAACCATTAACATGTTTGGAGCTAACTCATAGACATTTACACTTTGGTAATTTACTTATAAGACCCTGGAAGAGTATAATGGAAATAAAAGCAAAAATAAACAAATGGGATCTAATTAAAATTAAAAGCTTCTGCACAACAAAGGAAACTATAAGCAAGGTGAAAAGACAGCCTTCTGAATGGGGAGAAAACAATAGCAAATGAAACAACTGACAAACAACTAATCTCAAAGATATGCAAGCAACTTATGCAGCTCAACTCCAGAAAAATAAACGAACCAATAAAAAAATGGGCTAAAGAACTAAATAGGCATTTCTCCAAAGAAGACATACGGATGGCTAACAAACACATGAAAAGATGCTCAACATCACTCATTATCAGAGAAATGCAAATCAAGACCACAATGAGGTGCCATTTCACTCCAGTCAGAATGGCTGCGATCCAAAAGTCTACAAGCAATAAATGCTGGAGAGGATGTGGAGAAAAAGGAACCCTCTTACACTGCTGGTGGGAATGCAAACTAGTACAGCCACTATGGAAAACAGTGTGGAAATTCCTTAACAAATTGCAAATATAACTGCCTTATGACCCAGCAATCCAACTGCTGGGCATACACACTGAGGAAACCAGAACTGAAAGAGACACATGTACCCCAATGTTCATTGCAGCACTGTTTATAATAGCCAGGACATGGAAGCAACCCAGATGTCCATCAGCAGATGAATGGCTAAGAAAGCTGTGGTACATATACACAATGGAGTATTACTCAGCCCTTAAAAAGAATAAATTTGACTCAGTTCTAATGAGATGGATGAAACTGGAGCCGATTATACAGAGTGAAGTAAGCCAGAAAGAAAAACACCAATACAGTATACTGACACATATATATGGAATTTAGAAAGATAGTAATGATGACCCTGTAGGTGAGACAACAAAAGAGACACAGAGGTATAGAATGGACTTTTGGCCTCTGAGGGAGAGGGAGAGGGTGGGATGATTTGGGAGAATGGCACTGAAACATGTATACATACTATCATATAAGAAATGAAGCGCCAGTCTATGTTTTAATACAGGATACAGGATGCTTGGGGCTGATGCATGGGATGATCCAGGGAGGTGATATGGGGTGGGAGGTGGGAAGGGGCTTCGGCATTGGGAGATCGTGTACACCTGTGGCTGATTCATGTCAATGTATGGCAAAACAAATACAGTACTGTAATGTAGAATAAAGTATTAACAAAAAAGACCCTGGAAGATAACTGAACTAGCCTATTGTTTGATACACTTAAATGGATTTATAAAGTAAAAACTGAATTATTAATGCCTTCACTGGCTTTAAATGATGATAGGAACTACTGAGCTGAGGCCATGATGATTTCTGCATTTATAAACACACACACATATCGTGTATACTAGACACATAATAGTGTGGTGTATGCAACATGTGGACTTCTGAGGTGGCTCAGTGGTAAAGACTCTGCCTGCCAATGCAGGAGATGCCAGTTCAATCCTTGGGTTGATCAATCCCTGGAGGAGGAAGTGGCAACCCACTCCAGTATTCTTGCCTGAAAAATCCCATGGACAGAGGAACCTGCAGGCTATCGTCCATGGGGTTCTCAAAGAGTTAGACATGGCTGAGCAACTGAGCAAACATGCAACATATAAAAGAAAGTAATTTAAATGTTAAAAATGTTTTGTTAAGGAGACTCACATCAAATTTCATTCCAAACATAAACGAGCAGTTAAAAACAATATAGCAACTGCTCTTTACTCTCTGTCAGACCTGTTTGTTCACTATAAATACAACGCTGATTAGTAGCAATCAACATATAATTAGCCAAAAATGAAGGTCACATTGAGGTTGGGTATCCTAATTGATCAAGGTTCGTCCTTTAAATACTTATGACACATGTCTGGACCATGCTGCAGTTAACAGAAAACACAATGCATAAAAATATGGCTTGGATCAGTAGATGCATTATTACCTGGCAGACTGAGAGCAATTCTGCATTATTGGCAGCTGATATATATTCTAACTCAGTTCTGATTCTTTGTATAACCACGAAGGGGCACCTTGAATATAGTTCTTCATCATTATTTTTACATATTCTGTTCATATGCAATTAACACTCTAATATAAATTAGAATTTGGTGAGCAGAAGAGAAAATAACACTGAAGGTTAAAACAGTACAGTTCCAATGAAGGAAGGATCTAGTAACTGAAATGTTTAACAAAATCATAATGTGGAAGGATTTTTGTTTCATCATTAGAATGATGGATTTGAATAGTATAGTGGAAAAATTTCTAGACTGGGAATAGTAAAATATTAATTTTCTCATTCATTCATTTACTCTTTAATTCACCAAATATTTATCAATCACCTACTCTGAAGCCTGTCCTAGGCAATGGGGACAGAGCAGTGAACAAAAGAGATAAAAATCCCTGCCCTCAAGCAATTTACATTCTAGTAGGAAGAGATGGGTAATAACAAATAAGTAAAATTGTTTGCTGTCAGTATTCTTGCCTGGAGAATCCCATAAACAGAGGAGCCTGGCAGGAGGAGCAGAGAGTCCGACATGGCTGAGTGACTAAGCACCCAAGATGGTAGTAGTTGTTATAGACAAAAATAAGGCTAGAAGGAGGGCCAGATGATGAAAGGAACCAGGATGGGATTATAACTTTAAACAGGTAGTCAAAGGAGGTCTCACTGAAAAGGTAATATTTGAGGAAGCCTAGTGATCAAACTGTAGTCATCTGGAGAAAGAGGAGGCTAGGCAGTGAGAACAGCCAAGTCTGGGTGCTCTCTTGGATGCTTTGAAGAGAATGGATGGTCACTATGACCTGAGTGCAGCGAGCAGAGGGAGAAACAGCAAATGTGGTCAGAGTCAGCATCCAGTGAAGGACCCTGGAGGACACTGTTAGGACTTTGGCTTTTAACATGAGTAAGTTGAGAAGCTGTTGAGAGAAAGGGGCCTGAGCAAAGGAGGGATATGATGTGACTGATATTTAACACTGATCACACTGCTGATCACACTGGCTGCTTGGTGGAGAAGAGATGAAGGGACTGGAGGCAGGGGCAAGAATAGAGGCAGAGAGACCAGTCAGGGGTCACTGAAACAATATACTGGCTCCTTAAAAGAGGAGGAGATGGTTAAAAGTAATTTGGTCCTGGGTATATTTTGAATGGAGACCAGAGGAATTAGCTCACAGCTCAAATATGAGTACAAGAGATAAGAGGGCTCAAGGATGATTCCATGGTATTTAGAGTTGGCCTTAACTGAAAAAGAAAAGACTGTTGGGGGTGAGGGAACAATTTTAGGGATAAAGTCAGAGACTTTCAGGGATTAAGTTTGGACATGTTAAATTTGAGATGCCGACTAAATATCCATGTAGAGACATGACATACGTGGATGGATAGAAAGAACTGGAGTCCTGGGAATATACATATATAAACTAGGAAGGGCAGTATATAGACAGAAGAGTGAACTCCGGGAGATGGTGATGGAGAGGGAGGCCTGGAGTGCTGAGATTCATGGGGCCACAAAGAGTCGGACACGACTGAGCAACTGAACTGAACTGAACTGAAAAGCAGAAGACTAGGTGTGATCACCCAAAGGGTAAATATATATTTTGAAGAGGGCTAATCCTGGTGGAGGAGGAAACTCCAGTATTTACAAGCTGCTAGGAAGATAAGGAGAAACCATCAAAGAATACTGAGAGGGAGGATCCAGAGAATTAAGAGGAAAGAGAATGCTAAGTCCTAGGAGCCAAGTGAAGAAAGTACTTTAAGGAAGAGGGATTGATTAAGCAATACTGTTGGATCAAGTAAATATGGATAGAGAATTAACCACTGGTTTAAATATACGGAGATCAATGATATCATTTGGAGAAAACAGAGTAAGAATAAAAGCGTGAATGCAAGTACGAAGAGAAGATTCGGACACATTGGATATAAATTATTCTTTTGAGGAATTTTGCAAAAAAAAAAAAAAAGCACAAAGACATGAAGCAGTAACTGGGGATATGGGATCAAGAAGAAAACTTTTAATGTGGAAGAAATAACATGTATTTTTTTCACTGATGGGGATGATTTAGTAGCAAATGAAAATGGTAATAAAAAATAAAGGAAGATTTCTGGAGTTGTGTGCTGGAGTTTGTGAGTAAGGATAAGATCTAATGCACAAGCAGATGGGCTGGCCTGGGGCACACAGGCTGTTCCTCCAGAGAAGAGCAGGGAAGGCAGAATAAATACATGAACACAGATAATGGCAGGAAGATCAGTGCGGGAAGCTGTAAAAGTTGTTTTCTGAATGCTGATATTTTCACAGTGAAATAGGAAGCCAAGTCAAAGGCTGATAGAGACTGGGAAGGAGGGCTTGGAGGTTTGAGGTGAGAGGAAAAGGTGTGAAATTGTTTTCTAGCAGAGTAGCTAGTGAATGGACAAAGGGTCTCTTGTGTGATTGAGGGACAGCATTGAGGGGCCCCTGGAGGTTAGGGGCAGTCCCCAGTTTAATGGACTGTTGTGTGTGTTTTCTGCAAGAGAACACACTACTGCCTAGGTTGAGGCATGGAGTAGGTAGAAAGTTGCATTTAGTCATGAATGAGTTTTTGCCAGGTTGCCAGGGAAGTACAACTAAATGAGAGGGGGCAAAAATTGAAGGTTTACAAAGGATGTGATTTAAAAATTTTTTCAAAATTTTATTAAAGTATAGTTGTTTTACAATGTTGTGCTAGTTTCTGGTGTACAGTTCAGTTCAGTTGCTAAGTCGTGTCCGACTCTTTGTGACCCCATAAACCGCAGCAGACCAGGCCTCCCTGTCCAGCACCAAGTCCCGGAGTCCACTCAAACTCATCTCCACTGAGTCGGTGATGCCATCCAGCCATCTCATCCTCTGTCATCCCCCTTCTCCTCCCGCCTTCAATCTTTCCCAGCATCAGGGTCTTTTCAAATGAGTCAGCTCTTCACATCAGGTGGCCAAAGTACTGGAGCTTCAGCTTCAGCATCAGTCTTTCCAATGAATATTCACAACTGATCTCCTTTAGAACGGACTGGTTGGATCTCCTTGCAGTCCAAGGGACTCTCAAGAGTCTTCTCCAACACCACAGTTCAAAAGCATCAATTCTTCAGCACTCAGCTTTCTTTATAGTCCAGCTCTCACATCCATGCATGACTACTGGAAAATCATAGCTTTGACTAAATGGACCCCGGGTGGCAAATAATGTCCCTGATTTTTAATATGCTAGACAAGGTTGGTCATAACTTTTCTTCAAAGGAGCAAGATCATTTAATTTCATGGCTGCAGACACCATCTGCACTGATTTTGGAGCCCCCAAACATAAAGTATGTCACTGTTTCCACTGTTTCCCCATCTATTTGCCATGAAGTGATGGGACCAGATGCCATGATCTTAGGTTTTTGAATGTTGAGTTTTAAGCCGACTTTTTCACTCTCGTCTTTCATCTTCATCAAGAGGCTCGTTAGTTCTTCGCTTTCTGCCATAAGTGTGATGTCATCTGCATATCTGAGGTTATTGATACTTCTCCCAGAAATCAAGCTGTGCTTCATCCAGTCCAGCATTTCTCATGATGTACTCTGCATATAAGCTATATCAGCAGGGTGACAATATACAGCCTTGACATACTCCTTTCCTAATTTGGAACCAATCTGCTGTTCCATGTCCAGTTCTAACTGTTGCTTCTTGACCTGCATACAGATTTCTGAGGAGGCAGGTCAGGTGGTCTGGTATTCCAACCTTTTGATATCTGGTTCCTCTGCCTTTTCTAAATCTAGCTTGAACATTTGGAAGTTCATGGTTCATGTACTGTTGAAGCTGGGCCTGGAAAATTTTGAGCATTACTTTGCTAGCATGTGAGATGAGTACACCTGTGTGGTAATTTGAGCATTCTTTGGCATTGCCTTTCTTTGGGATTGAAATAAAACCTGACCTTTTCTTTTTTAATATAAATTTATTTATTTTAATTACAGGTTAATTACTTTACAATATTGTATTGGTTTCACCATACATCAACATGAACCCGCCACAGGTATGCACGTGTTCCCCATCCTGACCCCCTCCCACCTCCCTCCCCATACCATCCCTCTGGGTCGTCCCAGTGCACCAGCCCCAAGCATCCAGTATCATGCATTGAACCTGGGCTGCCGACTCGTTTCATATATGATATTATACATGTTTCAATGCCATTCTCCCAAATCATCCCACCCTCTCCCTCTCCCACAGAGTCCAGAAGACTGTTCTATATGTCTGTGTCTCTTTTGCTGTCTTGCATACAGGGTTATTGTTACCATCTTTCTTTTTTAAAATTATTTATTTATTTATTTAATACTTTAATCTACTTTACAATACTGTATTGGTTTTGCCATACATTGATATGAATCAGCCACAGGTGTACACAATCTCCCAATGTCAAAGCCCCCCTCCCACCTCCCACCCCACACCATCTCCCTGTATCATCCTGTACACCAGCCCCAAGCATCCTGTATCCTGTATTAAACATAGACTGGTGCTTCATTTCTTATATGATAGTATGTATACATGTTTCAGTGCCATTCTCCCAAATCATCCCACCCTCTCCCTCTCCCTCAGAGGCCAAAAGTCCATTCTACACCTCTGTGTCTCTTTTGTTGTCTCACCTACAGGGTCATCATTACTATCTTTCTAAATTCCATATATATGTGTCAGTATACTGTACTGGTGTTTTTCTTTCTGGCTTACTTCACTCTGTATAATCGGCTCCAGTTTCATCCATCTCATTAGAACTGAATCAAATTTATTCTTTTAAGGGCTGAGTAATACTCCATTGTGTATATGTACCACAGCTTTCTTATCCATTCATCTGCTGATGGACATCTAGGTTGTTTCCATGTCCTGGCAATTATAAACAATGCTGCAATGAACACTGGGGTACACGTGTCTGAATCTTGTGGCCACTGCTGAGTTTTCCAAATTTGCTGGCATACTGAGTGCAGCACTTTCACAGCATCATCTTCCAGGATTTGAAATAGCTCAACTGGAATTCCATTACCTCCACAAACTTTGTAGTGATGCTCCCTAAGGCCCACGTGACTTCAACATTCCAGGATGTCTGGCTCTAAGTGAGTGATCACGCCATCATAATTATCTGGGTCATGAAAATCTTTTTGTACAGTTCTTCTATGTATTCTTGCCACCTCTTCTTAATATCTTCTGCTTCTGTTAGGACCATACCATTTCTGTCCTTTATTGTGACCATCTTTGCATGAAATGTTCCCTTGGTATCTCTAATTTTCTTGAAGAGATCTCTAGTCTTTCCCATTCTATTGTTTTCCCTCTATTTCTTTGCATGGATCACTGAGGAAGGATTTCTTATCTCTCCCTTGCTATTCTTTGGAATCCTGCATTCAAATGGGTATATCTTTCCTTTTCTCCTTTGCCTTTTGCTTCTCTTCTTTTCATAGCTGTTTGTAAGGCCTCCTCAGACAATCATTTTGCCTTTCTGCATTTCTTTTCCTTGGAGATGGTCTTGTCACTGCTTCCTGTACAGTGTCACGAACCTCTATCCACAGTTCTTCAGGCACTCTGTCTATTAGATATGATCCCTTGAATCTATTTCTCACTTCCACTGTATAATCATAAGGGATTTGATTTAGGTCATACCTGAATGGTCTAGTGGTTTCCTCTACTTTCATCAGTTTAAGTCTGAACTGAAGAATTTGGCAATAAGGAGTTCATGATGTGAGCCACAGTCAGCTCCTGGTCTTGTTTTTGCTGACTGTATAGAGCTTCTCCATCTTTGGCTGCAAAGAATATAATCAATCTGATTTCGGTGTTGACCATCTGGTGATGTCCATGTGTAGAGTCTTCTCTTGTGTTGTTGGAAGAGGGTGTTTGCTATAACCAGTGAATTATCTTGGCAAAGCTCTATTAGCCTTTTCCTGCTTCATTCTCTACCCAAGGCCAAATTTGCCTGTTACTCCAGGTGTTTCTTTACTTCCTTCTTTTGCATTCCAGTAGCCTATAATGAAAAGGACATTTGTGTGTGTGTGTGTAAATTCTAGAAGGTCTTGTAGGTCCTCATAGAACCATTCAACTTTAGCTTCTTCAGCATTACTGGTCAGGGGATAGACTTGGATTACTGTGATACCGAATGGTTTGCCTTGGAAATGAGCAGAGATCATTCTGTTGTTTTTGAGATTGCCTCCAAGTACTCCATTTTGGACTCTTTTGTTGACTATGATGGCTACTCTATTTCTTTAAGGGATTTTTGCCCACAGTAGTAGATATAATAGTTCTGAGTTAAATTCACCCATTCCAGTCCATTTTAGTTCACTGATTCCTAAAATGTTGATGTTCACTCTTGCCATCTCCTTTTTGACCACTTTCAATTTGCCTTGATTCATGGACCTAACATTCCAGGTTTCTATGCAATATTGCTCTTTACAACATCAGAGTTTACTTTCATCATCAGTCACATCCACAACTGGGTGTTGTAGTGAATATATATGTATACACACACACACACACACACTTTTCCATTGCACTTTATTAAAAGATATTGAATATAGTTCCCTGTACCAAACAGGGAACCTGTCTATATAGAGCCCCTTTTATCTATTTTATATAAAGTAGTATTTATCTGCTAGTCCAAATCTCATAATTTAACCATAAATTTGTTTTCTATGTCTGTGAGTTTGTTTCTGATTTGTAAATAAGTTCATTTGTATCATTTTTCAGACTCCTCATATAAGTGATATCATACAGTATTTGTCTTTCTCTGTCTGACTTATTTCACTTAAGCAATGCCCTCCAAGTTGCTGCAAATGGAATTATTTCATTCTGTTTGTGGCTGAGTCATATTCCATTGTATATATGTACCACATCGTCTTTAACCATTCATCTGTTAATGGACATTTAGGTTGCTTCCATGTGTTGGCTATTGTAAATAGTCCTGCTATGAACACTTAGGAGCATGTATCTTTTCAAATTAAGAGTTTTCTCTGGATTTGCTGAATCACATAGTAGTTCTATCTTTAGTTTTTAAAGAAACTTCCATTCTGTTTTCCATACCTGCTGCACCAATTTACACTGCCACAAGTAATGTATGAGAGTTCTATAAAGGAGTGATTTTCAAGAGGGACCATGGAGTTTAAATCATATAAAGAAGGAGATGGAAACATGATAGAACTGAGGGAAACGTTGAAGGGCATCAGGTCAGTGGTTTGTAGGTCCCAGTGAGGTAGAGGAATAACTGGAGTTGAAATATTAGAGGGACTGAAATGATTAGACAGTATGATGTTTGAAATTAAGGGTGGTAATTATTGGTACTGACAAGAGTGAGGATATGACCTTGGGGGGTGTGTGGCTGTGATAAAAACAAGATGCTGTGGTAGAGGTGGTCACAGAACTAAGATGCTAATACCCCAAGATGGCTTAAATCTCAGCAGGGAATAAGATACTAAAAGTCTTTGAGGGACATGAGGAGGAAAGCAAGCAGATTTTCTAGAGAAGACCTTTGGCTATGGTTTACTTGCGCAAGGAACCAAGAGGAAGCAAATAAGTCAAAATCCTACTGAGTTTTTGAGGTAGTTAAACCGCTAAATTCATGACCTAACCTGAAAAGGCCTTTGACTGTTAAAATAATCTTTGACATGATAAACTTGTACAACAGGAAGAGAGTCTCAAAGCCACGTGGCCTCTAAGAGGGCATATTTCCAGTGTTCAGCAGTGGTATGGCCTGAGGTTGACAAACAGGAAATAATCTTCCAGTTTGTTGAGCGAAGGATCACAGGATAACAGATAAGGAACTTCCTTCAGAGAACACAGGCCAAAGAGAATAAAAAACTGTTCTCAGGCTACGCACTAAAGACCACTGTGCACTCACACCTCCTTCCTTTCTGAATGGGAGTTTGCATTCTAATTTCCCCAGCCCTGTTCCCCACTGTGCATTTAGTGTCAAGACCTGATGGAGAGACTATCCATCATCCATAGATCTTAGACTGTGGGTTGAAGTTCATTACCACACAGGACTCTGAGTTGTCTCCTTGGGAAGAAGGGTGCTCTAGAGGACAGATGGATACACTATAGAAAACAAAATGAACTCCCCATTGATAGCTGTGCCTCTTGTTTCATTTCTTCATGGCACATAAGAGGCTGCTCAGTCCACAATTACATTGTTTTATGCCTTCTTTCCTTCCTTTTTGTATCTCAGGTTGAACATTTAAAACTTATATTTATGGTATTTGAGTAGAAATACAATGTGTGACCCAACTGATGCGAGGCTTAGAGCAGGGGTGCTTTATTCAGCCTTTTGCTTCCTTCTGGCAACTGGATGCTGCTGCTGCTGCTGAGGCCTTAAGGGATGACAGAGTCACCAGATGAAAGGAGCCTGGAAGGGAGCCGTCCACTGACTGCAAACACCGCCTCATACTATCATATGACCAAAAAGAAACTATTGTGTTCAGTCACTGGAAAACTGAAGTTTATTAGTTACAATAGATGGCTTTACTCTTCCTAATGCTAATCTTGAGAAAAATATCTCCACTTCTTTATGCTGCAGTTTAGTCATTTATAAAAATAGGTGGTTGGACAAGATAATCACTGAGGTTCCTAGTGATACTAAATGATTACTCCTTGTTTTTATTGTATATGAACAAACATAAGATTATACTTCTGTCTTGTCACCTTCCATAAATTCATCATTAATCACATACATCCAGAATTCAAATAGAGTTTCTCAGTTCTGTCATCCAAGAATGTTTAAAATTGCTAAAACCAGTGAGGCATATTTTTCGCCTTACCTGTGTGGTAGGGCACTGGAGGTTTACCACCACGGAGGGACTGGTACAGGTGAGCAGGTTAAAGTAAAACAAAATGGACTTGTTCCTAAAAAAACAACATAAAATTTTTAGTGACTGTGAAAATATTTCATATCATTTCATATCATCATGTATACTTTAATATAACATGACCTTTAAAAATCTGCTTCATTTCCTCTAGAAATTTGCAACATATTCCCCAAATCCCCATCAAGTGGGCTAACACTTAAAATAGCTTTTGGTAACAGTAAAAAGTCAAAATAATCAAATTGTCCATCAACAGGGGATTGGTTCAATAAAGAATTCCACATCCATAAAGTAAAGATTATATTGCCATTGAAAATAATGTTGAAACATATTTAATGGATGAATTTAGGAAGCAGGTTACTAAAGAGTATCAAAATATGATTTAATTTTGCAAAAACAGTTATAACACATTATATACAGAAACAAATGATTATATCTGAATGATGGCATTATATTTGTTTAGATAATTTTGTCTTTTATGCGTTTCATGAGATAAACATGTATTATTTCAGTGATCTGAAAAAGATAAATTTAGTTATATTTTCTCTCTGTTTAAAATTATGTTCAGGGGGCGTAGTGGTGGGATAACTTGACATTTATTATTGAGGATCTTTCCTTGTGGCTCAGATGGTAAAGAATCTGCCTGCAATGCTGGAGACCTGGGTTCAAACTCTGGGTCTGGAAGATTCCCCTGGAGAAGGGAATAGCAACCCACTCCAGTAATTCTTACCTGGAGAATTCCATGACAGAGGAGCATAGCAGGCTACAGTCCATGGGGTCACAAAGAGTCAGACACAACTGAGTGCCCCACACACACACACACACACACACACACACACACACACTTTGCTAGCAACAGTGATGACTTTGCCATTTGGCAAGCCATGTTTCTCCTTTAAATCTCAGTTTCCTCAGCAGTAAAACGAGGATAATACCAGCCTGACCTGGTGGGCTCAAGACAAATGGTTGTTTAGTATCTATCAGTGAACCTTGGGGTGTTTGTTGAAAACTGTGATTCCAGACTCCTTTCTCAACCCTTCAGAGCCCAGACCCTAGGAATTCACATTTCTCCCTGTGATCCCCAATTGATTCAGATAAGGTGGTCTACAAACAATATCTTGAGAGAACATAGCCATATACATTCAAGAGGAATGTTTCCAGAACTTTGAACAGTCCCAAGTTAACATGACTACATATACAGCATCAAATGTATGATAGGCTGTTGAGTTATAGTTTTCCTGCTGACTCACAATCAGCAAGTAGGATCTGAATCTAGAAACTAAAAGCTCTCCACAGAAAGTGTGGGCTAGATCCTTGCATCACTTCTGCTGCTTCTTGCTCATGTGTACATAAGCAAAAGATGAGTGAGGGAGGTGACTGGAGGCAGTGGAATTGGCAGGATACAGTCATCAGAGTTCAGAGGATTTTTCCTCCCCTCCTCATTGAAACGATGGATTATTTCTTCTGAGTTTCAAACCACACAGGCTCTGAGAGAATCTCTCACAGAGACAGAGGGTGTCCCAGTTGGTTCTAGAGGTAAAAAACTCACCTGCCAGTGCCAAAGACATGAGAGATTTGCGTTCGATCCTGGGGTTGGGAAGATCCCCTGGAGGAGTATATGACAACCCACTCCAGTATTCTTGCCTGAAGAATCTCATGGACAGAGGAGCCTGGCAAGCTATAGTCCCAGGGTATAGCTGGGACGGTATGGTGGGCTACCACAGGGTCTCAGAGTCAGACGTGACTGAAGTGACTGAGCACGTGGGAAGGGCAGACCAGCATCTCGGTTTCCAGCTGGATGCTGCTGTGTGTGGCAGACTTACTACAGCCCTCTGCCTGTTTTAGCAGAGAAATGTGAGACCCAGAAACCACGAGAGAATGGAATGGTGCAGACAGAGGACAGCACTGAAGCGGTCTCTCATGGGAGGATATGGAGCCAAGGAAATGGGTGGGACATCACCTGATAAGAGACTGGAGGTGAATCCCCAGGGATGGAGCTGGAGGGGTTTGGTGGAGAGAAAGACAAAACTGATTTATCAGATCAAAAGACTAGTCAGTAAGGACTTCCCCAGGGAATTTCCACCTGCACACCATGAGAGAGCCAGGCTTTGCCAAGGAGAGAGTTTATGGATAGGCAGTTATATCTTAGCTTCCAGAGCAACAACCATATAGGACTAGGGCAGTGGCCAGGAAAGTAACAGACACTCTTTCTCCTCCTATATGTCACAACACAAAGAGCTAAAACCAGGAGGGAGGGAAGAGAAGGAAAATAACAAAACAGGCCTTCTCTCCCATGCTTAAGTTCCCTTGCAGAATTCAAACCTTAGCTGGGGAACTGGAAGAGATGGATTCAAATTTTAAATTGGACTACACTGAACTTTTTAACAGAAAGTGTTTAGAAAGCTATGGAAGATGCTCAAGATGCCAAAATAAGAGAAAAGAAATTTGAAAGAATATCATTAAAGGCAATAATAAGGGGAAATAAACCCACCTCATGTTTGTAATCCCATCGAGTTCTGATGGCTCAAGAATCTGGCTATAAATGCATGCACAGTATGCACAAGGCAACTTAAAGATTCCACAAGAGTGAATTTGTCTCTTTCACCACACAGGCAGCTATACATTCTACACAGTCTCATGGTGCATGTGACTCAAATTTGTACCTAAGTGAATGAATAAATTATTGCATGTCGTGGATCACTAGAGTCCCTTAGGAGTAGTTGAAAGGCTGAATGGTAAATCAGCAAGTGTCAAGAGTCCACCATAGGTAAAACTGACTTATAAACTGCAAAATGCTGCATATACTCGTTATTCACCAGATTATGTAATCCTCAAGGGTAAAGTTTGTACCTTATTCACATTTATATCCATCTACTTTCCTAACACTTAGCCTAGTACTTGGCCCATTCTAGGCACTCGTAAGATGTTGCAGAATGAATGAGATCAATTTCAGAATAAGTTTTTCAGTATCTGAGAATCCTCCTCAGTTTTTTGCACACATCTGTACTCATTCTGTCAAAGCCTGCCTGATATCCTTAAATGTCAGGGGTCCTAAGATTCCTTACATAAAAATCTGCAACCCCATGAACTGTATAGCCCACCAGGAAATCCATGGGATTTCCCAGGCAAGAATACTGGAGTTAGTAGTCACTTCCTTCTCCAGGGAATCTTTCCAACCCAGGTATGGAAGCTTGGCCTCCTGCATTGCAAGATGATTCTTTACCATCTGAGGCATCAGGAAGCCAAATGGTAATTAATGATTGGAGAGGAATAATTCTGCAAAAGTTATTAAGGAAGTAACTCATTCAGTTCAGTTCAGTTGCTCAGTGGTGTCTAACTCTTTGCGACCCCATGAATTGCAGCATGCCAGGCCTCCCTGTCCATCACCAACTCCCGGAGTTCACTCAGACCCACGTCCATCGAGTCAGTGATGCCATCCAGCCATCTCATCCTCTGTCATCCCCCTCTCCTCCTGGCCCCAATCCCTCCCAGCATCAGAATCTTTTCCAATGAGTCAACTCTTCGCATGAGGTGGCCAAAGTACTGGAGTTTCAGCTTTAGCATCATTCCCTCCAAAGAAATCCCAGGGCTGATCTCCTTCAGAATGTACTGGTTGGATCTCCTTGCAGTCCAAGGGACTCTCAAGAGTCTTCTCCAACACCACAGTTCAAAAGCATCAGTTCTTCGGCACTCAGCTTTCTTCACAGTCCAACTCACATCCATACGTGACCACTGGAAAAATCATAGCCTTGACTAGACGGACCTTTGTTGGCAAAGTAATGTCTCTCTTTTTCAATATACTATCTAGTTTGGTCATAACTTTCCTTCCAAGGAGTAAGTGTCTTTTAATTTCATGGCTGCAATCACCATCTGCAGTGATTTTGGAGCCCCTCAAAATAAAGTCTGACACTGTTTCCCCATCTATTTCCCATGAAGTGATGGGACCGGATGCCATGATCTTCATTTTCTGAATGTTGAGTTTTAAGCCAACTTTTTCACTCTCCACTTTCACTTTCATCAAGATGCTTTTTAGTGCCTCTTCACTTTCTGTTATAAGGGTGGTGTCATCTGCATATCTGAGGTTATTTTCTCCCGGCAATCTTGATTCCAGCTTGTGTTTCTTCCAGTTCAGCGTTTCTCATGATGTACTCTGCGTATAAGCTAAATAAGCAGGGTGACAATATACAGCCTTGACGTACTCCTTTTCCTATTTGGAACCAGTCTGTTGTTCCATGTCCAGTTCTAACTGTTGCTTCCTGACCTGCATATAGGTTTCTCAAGAGGCAGGTCAAGTGGTCTACTATTCCCATCTCTTGAATAATTTTCCACAGTTTATTGTTATCCACACAGTCAAAGTCTTTGGCATAGTCAATAAAGCAGAAATAGATGTTTTTCTGGAACTCTCTTGCTTTTTCCATGATCCAGCAGATGTTGGAAATTTGATCTCTGGTTCCTCTGCCTTTTCTAAAACCAGATTGAACATATGGAAGTTCATGGTTCACATATTGCTTGGAGAAGCCTGGCTTGGAGAATTTTGAACATTACTTTACTAGTATGTGAGATGAGTGCAACTGTGTGGTAGTTTGAGCATTCTTTGGCATTGCCTTTCATTGGAATTGGAATGAAAACGGACCTTTTCCAGTCCTGTGGCCACTGCTGAGTTTTCCAAATTTGCTGGCATATTGAGTGCAGCACTTTCACAGCGTTATTTTTCAGGATCTGAATTAGATCAACTGGAATTCCATCACCTCTCCTAGCTTTGTTTGCAGTGATGCTTTCTAAGGCCCACTTGACTTCACACTCCAGGATATCTGGCTCTAGGTGAGTGATCACACCATCATGATTATCTTGGTTGTGAAGATCTTTTTGTGCAATTCTTCTGTGTATTCTCGCCACCTCTTAGTAACTCATTATTTAATTTGAGTTATATTTCCACCATGAAACAATAAAATAGAAACAACTACAAACTACTAGTTCAAGATGAGGTAAGATGCACTTAAGCCCATCTCTTTTCCTTCCTGAGATACACGGAAATAGAAAAATAAAAATACAGAAAGGGATAAACATTGCCATACCAGCTAAGGATGTGCAGGATGGGATCTGCTCACGATTGTACATGAGAGGTCAATAATTTCTGGAAAATGAAGGGCATATGAGAAATGTGTTGAGTGATGAATGCACTACAAAAAGGGTGGGCTATGATATGCCTGTTAGAAAGCATGATACATTCTGGACTCAAAAGTGAGAAATGTGGTCAAAAGTGAGAATATTAATTAAAGGTTTATATACAGGTCTACAATACAAATCAGCACCTCTGTGCTCCCCCATAGCCCTACACTTAAGACTTCTAGGATCCAGGAAAGACAGGCAAAAACAAAGTCCTCTTTTTGTTGAATGATAGCAAGGGCTTTTGTGAAATTGGATACCTCAGTCTACAATCCTTCATATTCTGGCATTTTAAAAGTCCATGTCAGACAGTCAGCTTCGCACCAGTTCACTTGGTAGTGAAATCTAATAGCTAATACAGTGTTCCTATCCCATACTAGGCAGAGGTCTCCTTGGAAAAACTGACCCAGTGACACAGCAGCTGAGCAAATTCACACAAGTGACCCAATTCTTTCTATAGTAAAAATGGATTATCAAGTAGCATCAGGAATTTAAGAGAAATCAGAAAATGAAAGGAAAGACTAAAATAAACAAACAAAAAGCAATGCTGGATAAAATAAAAATAATTCAAAGCATAGAAGTGACCTTTAAAAAACAGTATTTTCAGAGAGATTCAATCAGATTATTCAAAAATAAAAATACTATGTTATTATAAACAATTAGAAAACAAGAGGTCTTTAAGAGACTAAAAACATGATTAACAAAATCTAAAAATCAAAGGCAGAACTGGAAAAACTTGACAAAACCTTCTAGAATACAGAATAAAAAGTCATAAATGGAAAATATAAGGGAGAAAAAAAGGTATTGAGACCAATCAAGGAGGTCCAAGTTATGAATAACAGAGCTCCAAAAAGACAAATGGAAAGAATAAAAATAGACAAGAAATAACTGAAGAAAATTTTTCAGAGGTGATGAGTCACAGTTCTTTAGAATTAAAGGACCCATCAAAGACTAGACAAAAAGATTTTTTTAAAGTAAGACCTACATTGAATTGTGATATTTCAGAACACCAAAAATAAATAATTTTAAATGCTTTCCCAAAGGAAAAATCTTTCAAAACAGAAAAAAATGATTTCACCACAAGGTATGTGAATCAGACTAACATTAGACAGACTGGATGCCAAACACAACAGAATAACATCTTAAAATTTCTGACAGGAATTGTCTTTCAAGCTGCATCTCTAAAGCTCGACCATCAATCAGTTGTAAAGAGGAGATGAAAAACATTTCCAAGGATTTATCTTTCTATGCTTTCTTATCTTACGAAGATAGTCAAGAATGTTTCCCATCAAAACAAGAGTGTCAACAAAGAAAAAAGACAAGTTGGGATATAGAAAAACATTCATGGCACAAATTCAGGCTAAAAAAAAATCCTTCTGTTTATCTGAAATCTAAAGTTAACTGAGCATTCTTTTATTTGCTAAGTCTAGCAGCAGAGTCCAATCTAATGAGGTAGATAAGTCTCAGAATTAAAGCTATGCATTAAGCCTAAAATTTGCCTGGTGCTGAGTGGAACAAAAAGCAGAAACTCTGCAAGGTAGGTGTTCAGAGAAGAAGGGAGCCCTTAAAAAATAGTGGGGTTGGAAGGCAGAGAAACTGTTGTCCTGATCTTGCTGGCAAATAAAACATTATACAAGAATGTCATTGCTCTAAGTCGAAATGCACTAAAATGGAGAATGATGCTAAGCTGCAAATAAAGTGTAAAATTTGGCTTTGATATCAGGGACACAGTAGAAATGAAAATGTAATGGCCAGACAGTGAATAAATTTTAAATAGCTATTACAAAGTACAAGTCTTATTTCTAAAACTTTTAGAGTCAGTCTACCAATAGAATATGAATGATTCTGATGAAGTTGCAGAATTTAACTTTATTACAAACTCAATCAGGTAAAGGGTAAATATAGAAAGAGGAATGTTCACAGCAGCACTATTCACAATAACCACTACATGGAAGCAACCTAAATGTACAACAACAGAGGAATAGATAAAGAAGACATGGTGTGTGTATACAGTGGAATATTACTCAGCCATGAAAGAATGAAATAATGCCATTGGTAGCTATATAGGTGGACCTAGAGAGTCTCATATTGAGTAAAGTAAGTCAGACAGAGAAATACAAATACTATATAATGTATCGCTTATATGTGGTGTTTTAAGAAAGGGTACAAATGAATTTATCTACAGAATTGAGATACAGATGTAGAAAACAAACTTATGGTTACCAGAAGATGTGGGGGTGGGGGGGAGGAAGAAGGGATAAATTGGGAGATTGGGATTGATATATAAAACTGATAACTAATAAACACATTGTATAGCACAGGGAACTTTACTCAACACTCCGTAATGGTCTATATGGGAAAAGAATCTAAAAAGAATGTGTGTGTGTATATATATATATATATATATATATGATTCACTTTCCTGTATACCTGAAATTAATATATTATTGCAAATCAATTATACTCCAATAAAAATTAAAAAAAAGAAAGAGGCATGGAAAAGAAAGATGGAGAATGGTAGTGGGGATAATACCCCCTTCTTACATAAAGAGGAGTCAAGACTGACAACGGTTAGTGGAAGAAGCAATAGAGACTCAGCATACTATGTAAAGTCATGAAAGTAACTATAAGAAAATCTAAAGGTAATAATTTAACTATCAAACATGGAAGGAGGAGGAAGATCAGGAAAACATAAAGTACATGAGTTAAATCTTCCATTTTTCATAGCAGGCTATCAGTGGATACTATCTAAAATTAATCAAGCATGAAATGAAAGAATAAGAATATGAATCAAAGTTATGCAAAAACTTCCAGAAGAACTAAGGCCAGTATTTATTTCCCTCAAAGGTATATGTTAAAATCAACCCCCAACGTGATGGTTATTAGGAGATGGGGCCTTTGCAGGTGCTTAGGTCAGGAGGGTGTAGCCCTCATAAATGGGATTAGTGCACTTATAAAAGAGACCCAGAGATCTCGCTAATCTTTCCTCCATTTGAGGATGCATAATAAAGATGTCAAACTAGGGAATGGACCCTCACCAAGAAACTGACCAAGCTGACACCTGATCACGAGCTTCCAATCCCCAGAACTGTGAGATGTAAGTTTTTGTTGTTTACAAGCTTAGGCTATGGTCTTCTGTTGTGCAGCCTGAGTGTCTAAAGCAACCAGAAAGAGGAGAAATTATCTTATGGAATGAAACTGTGGGTAAGGAGTCTTAAGACAAGAGACCACTGCTTTTATAGCCTTTATTATAAGCTCTTCATTATTGTTTGGTTTACTTTCACAGGCATCTATTATTTTGATACAGATTTTCAAAACTAAACCAAGTGGCAAATCTGGGCTTGTAGAATGTTCAAACAGATCTGTGAGACCTCTTTGCCATTTTGTAAGAGTTTCTTCAGTGAATTGCAGATAAAGTTACTCTTTCACGTAGATGTCAAATTAATGCAAAATTTAAATGGAAGTTTTGTCTTCTTAATCTTTCCTTTTTCCCTTTCTGAAGTGTACTATGGGTATGATGAGTATTTCAGTCTGTCTAATTTGGCAATTGGGCTGTATCAGAGAGTGTTTAAAGTGTTTTCAACCCACATTTTATAAACTGAAGTTTTTGTAGTAGCCAGAAGGTGGCATCAAAACCAATCAAGTTCTTGCAATTTAGTAGAAATCCCAAAGAAAAGGATCATACCCAAGTATTGTGAATAACTTCCCTGCAACCCAAAAGTCAGAGAAAGTCACACATATCAGAAAAGCACCCATTTCACTTAGAGTTTATCTCTTTTGGTATTTTAGAAAAATCCCAGTTTTTAGTTTGGAATCCTTTTGGTTAGGCATGGATAAACGAAGCACAGAACCAACAGATTATATCCCAAACACTATTACACCATCTCTAAGCATAGAATGTTAAGCTCAGTTATTTTGTTAATCATGAAATTAATGAATGCAAATATTCTGTTACAGTCTAACAAGTATGACCTGGACCCAACTGTTCCGAGTGTCTAAACTGCTTACACATCCTACCAAAGATCCATTTCATCTGCAAATGAACATAATTACACACACATTTATTTGTAATAATGGTACTTTTTTTCTGCTTTGTTTATTTTTTAGTGGAGGAGGGAAAAAAAGAGGAGGTTAAAACAATGTTTGGTGTCTGTTTCAAGCACTTTACCAAAGAATATGTTTCATTCGTTATACATCATTATGGAAGGACAGTATTCTCCTGGCTTTCATGATGGTCTGAATTCAAGGTAATATGTGTTTTTTTTTTATGAAATGAGGTGTATTTATTTGGACAATGTGGGTTGTCCCGTGTGTTCCTGTTCTTATATGAAAGCACTTTTGCTTTAAAAACAAATAAAAAAATAACATAATACAACTTTTGTTTAATTTGGGTCTGGGCTAATTACTTAAGGAACTATTTAGCAATAATGGTCTCAGATATTTAAATTCCCTATGAAGCTGCAATTAATGGACTGCTGACCCAAAGAATTTTCCACAGTTTACTGTGAAAAGACACAGTCAAAGTCTTTGGCATAGTCAATAAAGCAGAAATAAATGTTTATCTGGAGCTCTCTTGCTTTTTCCATGATCCAGCGGATGCTGGAAATTTGATCTCTGGTTCCTCTACCTTTTCTGAAACCAGCTTGAACATCTAGAAGTTCATGGCTGACGTATGCTGAAGCCTGGCTTGGAGAATTTGGAGCATTACTTTACTAGCGTGTGAGATGAGTGCAACTGTGCGGGAGTGTGAGCATCCTTTGGCATTAACTTTCTTTGGGATTGGAATGAAAACGGACCTTTTCCAGTCCTGTGGCCACTGCTGAGTTTTCCAAATTTGCTGTGGAAAATTCTGAAAGAGATGGGAATACCAGACCACCTGCCCTGCCTCTTGAGAAACCTATATGCAGGTCAGGAAGCAACAGTTAGAACTGGACATGGAACAACAGACTGGTTCCAAATAGGAAAGGAGTATGTCAAGGCTGTATATTGTCACCCTGCTTATTTAACTTCTATGCAGAGTACATCATGAGAAACGCTGGGCTGGAAGAGCACAAGGTAGAATCAAGATTGCTGGGAGAAATATCAATCACCTTAGATATGCAGATGACACCACCCTTATGGCAGAAAGTGAAGAGGCACTAAAAAGCATCTTGATGAAAGTGAAAGAGGAGAGTGAAAAAGTTGGCTTAAAGCTCAGCATTCAGAAAATGAAGATCATGGTATCTGGTCCCATCACTTCATGGGAAACAGATGGGGAAACAGTGGAAACAGTGTCAGACTTTATTTTGGGGGCTCCAAAATCACTGCAGATGGTGACTGCAGCCATGAAATGGAAGAACTCTTACTCCTTGGAAGAAAAGTTATGACCAACCTAGATAGCATACTAAGAAGCAGAGACATTACTTTGCCAACAAAGGTCCGTCTAGTCAAGGTTATGGTTTTTCCTGTGGTCATGTATGGATGTGAGAGTTGGACTGTGAAGAAAGCTGAAAGCCAAAGAATTGATGCTTTTGAACTATGGTGTTGGAGAAGACTCTTGAGAGTCCCTTGGACTGCAGGGAGAGCCAACCAGTCCATCCTAAAGGAGATCAGCCCTGGGTGTTCTTTGGAAGGAATGATGCTAAAGCTGAAACTTCAGTACTTTGGTCACCTCATGTGAAGAGCTGACTCATTGGAAAAGACTCTGATGCTGGAGAGATTGGGGGCAGGAGGAGAAGGGGATGACAGAGGATGAGATGGCTGGATGGCATCACCAACTCGATGGACATGAGTTTGAGTGAACTCCGGGAGTTGGTGATGGACAGGGAGGCGTGGCATGCTGTGATTCATGGGGTTGCAAAGAGTCGGACACAGCTGAGCGACTGAACTGAACAGACCCAAAGAAAGGTAATGCCAAAGAATACTCAGACTACTGCACAACTTTACTCATGTTCATGCTAGAAAAGTAATGCTCAAAATTCTCCAAGCCAGGCTTCAGCAATACGTGAACCATGAACATCCAGATGTTCAAGCTGGTTTTAGAAAAGGCAGAGGAAGCAGAGATCAAATTACCAACATCTGTTGGATTTTTGAAAAAGCAAGAGAGTTCCAGAAAAACCATCTAGTTCTGCTTTATTGACTATACCAAAGCTTTTGACTGTGTGGATCACAATAAGCTGTGGAAAATTCTTCAAGAGATGGGAATGCCAGACTACCTGACATGTATGCAAGTCAGGAAGCAACAGTTAGAACTGGGCATGGAACAACAGACTGGTTCCAAATAATAAAAGGAGTACAGCAAGGCTGTATATTGCCACCCTGCTTATTTGACTTATATGCAGAGTACATCATGAGAAATGCTGGGCTGGAAGAAGCACAAGCTGGAATCAAGATGGCCGGGAGAATTATCACTCACCTCAGATATGCAGACGACACCACCCTTATAGCAGAAAGTGAAGAGGAACTCAAAAGCCTCTTGAGGAAAGTAAAAGAGGAGAGTGAAAAAGTTGGCTTAAGGCTCAACACTCAGAAAATGAAGATCATGGCATCTGGTCCCATCACTTCATGGGAAATATATGGGGAAACAGTGGACACAGTGGCTGACTTTACATTTTTGCGCACCAAAGTCACTGCAGATGGTGATTGCAGCCATGAAATCAAAAGATGCTTACTCCTTGGAAGGAAAGTTATGATCAACCTAGACAGCATATTAAAAAGCAGAGACAATAGTTTGTCAACAAAGGTTTGTCTAGTCAAGACTATGGTTTTTCCAGTGGTCATGTATGGATGTGAAAGTTGGACTGTGAAGAAAGCTGAGTGCTGAAGAATTGATGCTTTTGAACTGTGGTGTTGGAGACGACTCTTGAGAGTGCCTTGGACTGCAAGGAGATCCAACCAGTCCTTCCTAAAGGAGATTAGTCCTGGGTGTTCATTGGAAGGACTGATGTTGAAGCTGAAACTCCAATACTTTGGGCACCTGTTGCAAAGAATTGACTCATTGAAAAGACCCTGATGCTGGGAAAGATTGAGGGCAGGAGGAGAAGGGGATGACAGAGGATGAGATGGTTGAATGGTATCACTGACTCAATGGACATGAGTTTGAGTGAACTCTGGGAGTTGGTGATGGACAGAGAGGCCTGGTGTGCTACGGTTCATGAGGTCTCATAGGGTCGGCCACGACTGAGCGACTGAACTGAACTGATCCTAAGAACTATGCAACCAACAGGGAATGAGAGAAGAATTGCAAATGTCAATGTCAAATTAAACATAGAACATGGATTAAATATGGAACATCGAAAACCAATTTCACTGCAACTCTATCAATGTGCAACCTAAGCAGCACAGAACTGGGGGTTAGATGTTACTTTTGCCCCTTAGTAGTCAGTTGACCCTGAATGCATATTTTAACCTATCTGAATTTGCTTTCAAATTTTGAAAGTCAGAGTAAAATAATGATACCTACTTAGCAGTGCTGATAGGAGAATCTGATTGATAAGAACTTTACACTTATCTCCATCTTGGGAGCAAATCAGTGTCCTATTTGTACTACCCCTTTATTCTGATTCATTCCACAATGACTATACCAGGCACCAACTACAGTGAAGTGCTGAGGATACAACAGCAAAACAGAAAAAGAACATCCCTGATGTCAAAGAACTTTGACTCTAGAAGAGGAAGATAAACAAGTGAAATCAATACTCAGGATAAATTCATGTAGTGGTAAGTACCCAAGGCATTAAATTAGGGTCTTGTGCCAGAAAGTAATTAGAGAAAGTGGGGGTAAATGTAATGTTTCAGATGGAATTGTAGGCATTATACTTTATTCTTTAGCCAGCACACTGTACTGTACTAGATAGAAATCCATGGATTTCTTTTTTTTTTTTTTCCGTCTAGATCTATTTTTTTTTCAGTTTTGTTGAGATATGCTTGACATGTAACACTGTTTTAGCTTAAGGTATATAGGATAATGATTTAATACATGTATATATTGAAAAATAATTACCACAGTAAGTTTAGTTTACATCTATGACTTCACCTAATGTACCTGTGTGCTTGCTCTGTAGTGTCCAAATCGTTGCACCCCCATGGACTACGGCCCACTAGGCTTCTCTGCTATGGAATTTTCCAGTCAACACTGGAGCGAGTTGCCATTTCCTATTCCAGGGGACCTTCCCAACCTAGGGGTTGAACCCTTGTCTCTTGCATCTGCTGCACTGGCAGGTGGATTCTTTACTCCTGCAGCACCTGGGAAGTCCATGTTATGCACGGTTGTTGCTTGGTCACTAAATCATGTCTGGCTCTTTGCAACCTCACCGACTGCAACATACCAGGCTCTTCTGTCCTCCACTATCTCCCGGAATTTGCTCAAATTCATGTCCATTGAATTGATGATGCTAACCATCTCATCCTCTGCTGTATGTTACATCCCTAGAAACTTATAACTGGAAATTTGCACCCTTTGACCACCTAAACCCTTTTCCCACACCCAGACCTCCCACTTCTGGCTGCTGTCAATCTTTTTGTTTTTATGACTTCATTTTTCTTGACAACACATAGCATAATGCACTAAGGGTCCATCTATCTTGTCACAAATGGAAAAATTTCCTTCTTCTTATGACTGATTTTTTTTAAATTAAATTTTTTTATTTGCATAAAATCACATTTTCTTTATCTGTATACTGATCCAATGACACTTAGTTTGTTTCTAAGTCTTGGCTATTGTAAGCAGTGCTGCTCATAACAGTGCTTCAGTGAACAAGGGGGTGCATATATCTATTCAAGATAATGATTTAATTTCTTTTAGATAGGTACCAAGTGGAATTGTTGGACCATGTGGTACTTCTATTTTTTATTTTTGCAGCTCTTCATACTGTTTCCTATAGTGGCTGCAACAATTTACACTCCCACCAAAAATCCACAAGGGTTTCCTTTTCTCCACATACTTACCAGCACTTGTTTTCTCTTGTCTTTTTGATGATAGCCATTTTAATCAGATGATAACTCATGGTTTGATATGCTGATGATTAGTGATGTTGAGCACATTTTCATGTAGCTGTTGGCCATCTGTATGTCTCCTTTGGAAAAATGTCTATTTAGATCCTCTGCTAAATTTTTAATCATTTGTTTCACTGTTTTTTTGCTATTGAATTACATGGATTCTTTATAAATTTTGGTCACTAAACCCTCATCGCAGCAGCATTGGCTCAGAGGTTAAAGCATCTGCCTGGAATGCTGGAGATCCGGATTCGATCTCTGGGTTGGGAAGATCCCTTGGAGAAGGAAATGGCAACCCACTCCAGTACTCTTGCCTGGAGAATCCCATGGAGGGAGAAGCTTGCTAGGCTACAGTCCATAGGGTTGCAAAGGGTAGGACACGACTGAGCGACTTCACTTCACTTCACTTCAAACCTTCATCAGATGTATGATTCACAAATAATGGGTTGTCTAAAACGTCCAGGTTTTTCTGTAATATCTTACGGAAAAACCAAATGGATTTTTTTGGCCAATCCAACATTTTATCCCATCCCATAGCCTGCTTTTTCAATTTGTTGATGATTTCCTTTGCTGTGTGGAAGCCTTAGAGTTTAACAGACATTTAGCTGTTTCCATTTTATTCTTACTATTTCATAGTACCTCAACACTGGGAAAGTTTATATAAATTTCCATTAGGTAGCTTTCTAGGAGGAAAATGTGCTGAATCAAAAGAATATACAAATTGATAAACTGTGATAAATCTTTTCATATTTCACCAAAACCAGTAGAAAATTTGAATTCTTCCCCATGCGTTGGTCAACTCTGGAAATTTTAATCTTTTAATTTGACAGCTTCATCCTGGAGTCAAGTGAGGCTTAGGAAGCATTACAACAAAGTTAGTGGAGGTGATGGAATTCCAGCTGAGCTATTTCAAATCCTAAAAGATGCTGCTGCTAACGTGCTGCAGTCAACATGTCAGCAGATTTGGAAAACTCAGCAGTGGCCATTGGCCTGGAAAAGGTCAGTTTTCATTTCAATCCCGAAGAAGAGCAATGACACAGAATGTTCAAACCACATACAATTACACTCATTTCATGGGCTACCAATGTTATGCTCAAAATCCTTCAAGCTAGCCCTCAGCAGTACATGAACGAAGAACACTGAGATGTACATTCTGGGTTTCAAATAGGCAGGGGAACCAGAGATCAATATGTCAACATTTGTTGGGTCATGGAGAAAGCAAGGGAATTCCAGAAAAACATCTACTTCTGCTTAATTGACTATGCAAAAGCCTTTGACTCTGGATCACAACAAACTGTATGAATTCTCAGAGATCAGATCACTTTACCTGTCTCTGGAGAAACCTGTATGCGGGCCAAGAAGCAACAGTTAGAACCAGACATGGAACAAGAGACTGCTTCAAAACTGGGAAAGGAGTATGGCAAGGCTGTATATTGTTAACCATGCTTGTTTAACTTCTGTGCAAAGTACATCATTTGAAATGCCAGGCTGTGAACCACAAGCTGGAATAAAGATTGCCAGGAATTATCAACAACCTCAGATATGCAGATGGTGTCACTCTAATGGCAGAAAGTGAAGAGGAACTGAAGAGATTCTTGATGAGGGTGAAAGAGGACAGTAAAGAAGCTGTCTTAAAACTCAGCATTCATAAACTAATATCATGGCATCTGGTCCCATCACTTCATGGCAATAGAAGGGAAAATAGTGGAAGCAATTAGAGATTTTATTTTCTTGGGTTCCAAAATCACTGTGGATGGTGACTGCAGCCATGAAATTAAAGACACTTGCTCCTTGGAAGGAAAGCTATGACAAACCTACACAGTGTGTTAAAAAGCAGAGATATCACTTTGCCAACAAAAGTCTGTATAATCAAAATTATGGTTTTCCAGTAGTCATGTATGGATATGAGAGCTGGACCATAAAGGCTGAACACTGACTGATGCTTTTGAATTGTGGTGCTGGAGAAGAATCTTGAGAGTTCCTTGAACTTCAAGGAGATCAAAACAGTCAATCCTAGAGGAAATCAACCATGAATATTTTCTGGAAGGACTGATGCTGAAGTTGAAGCTCCAGTACTTTTGCCACTTGATGCGAAGACCTGATTCACTGGAAAAAGACCCTGATTCTGGGGAATACTGAAGGCAAAAGGAGTAGAGGGTGGAACAGAATGAGATGGTTAAATAACATCACCTACTCAATGGACATGAATTTGAGCAAACTCTGTGAGATAGTGGAGGACAGAGGAGCCTGGTGGGCTGCAGTTCATGGGGTCACAATGTGTTGAACACAACTTAGAGACTGAACAACAACAATATCTATTAATTTGCATTTCTTTGAAAACTGGGATTGAACAGCACTTTCTATTATTATTGGTTATCATATCATGTTATTTTGTTTTTAATACTTTTTCCAACTTTTATATTGAATTATCCTCTTTTCCTTTTCTGGTTTTGTAAAAGTAGTTCATACAATAAAGCTTTTGACCCATTGTCAGATATATATGTTGAAAAACATTTTTTCCTGAATTTCTGCTTACCTTTAACTTTGTATACCACTTTGTAGGTTAAACTGGGTTTACATTGTATCATAACATACTTTAACATTTTTGTTACATTTTCTGGCTTTGGTGTTTCCATTATTCTATAAACCCACTCCTACATTTTCTTCTGTTACTTTTTTTGGCTGTATATTTTGTACTTAAATTTCCAAGTTTCAGTATTCATTTTGGCATAAAGTATGCAATAAATATCCAGTTTATATTTAGGAATAGCATTTCAGTTGATTCAGTACCACTTATTTAATAATCCATTTTTGGTACCGACTTGAAATCCCATCTTATCACATTCAAAATATATATTTTTAAAGGTATTTATTACTTTCTGCCTAGTTTTATGGTAATTCCATACTGTTTTAATGATTGAATTGTGATATTTTCAGAAATATTTTCAGTAACTACTAAAAACTCTCATAAACATTGGCAATAACCTGTTAACTTTTCAAATTAATACACATTTATATAAGAATTAAAACATTGGGAGGTTTAAAATATGCATACTGAAAAGCATAGATGGTTCGGAAATATAAATTTACCAAATGATAATTAGGCCACAGAAGTAGGCCTGGCTACTATGGCACCCCCACTCCAATACTCTTGCCTGGAAAATCCCATGGATGGAGGAGCCTGGTAGGCTGCAGTCCATGAGGCCGCTAAGTCAGACATGACTGAGCAACTTCACTTTCACACATTGGAGAAGGAAATGGCAACCCACTTCAGTACTCTTGCCTGGAGAATCCCAGGGATGGGGGAGCCTGGTGGGCTACCGTCTACAGGGTCGCACAGAGTCAGACACAACTGAAGCGACTTAGCAGCAGTAATAGTGTTATCAGAAATCAGGACAGTCAGTATAGTTTTCAACAAATTATTCTAAGATCATTGGCTTTACAACTGGAAAAAAGGAAGTTTGATTCTTACTTCATTCCATATACAAAACAAATTGCAAGAGTATTAGAAATTTATAAATTGTCATAAACATAGATATCTTGGGGAAATAAAATTAAATGTTATTTTCAGGAGGAAGGCAATTATAGTCATGAAACAAAATCCATAAACTATGAAGAAAATTAACACAATTCAGTTCAGTTCACTCAGTCATGTCCAACTCTTTACAACCCCGTGGACTGCAGCATGCCAGCACTCTCATCCATCAACAACTCCCAGAGTTTACTCAAACTCATGCCCATTGAGTCAGTGATGCCATTCAACCATCTCATCCTCTGTCATCCCTTCTCCTCCTGCCCTCAATCTTTCCCTGCATCAGGGTCTTTTCAAATGAGTCAGTTCTTTGCATCAGGTGGTCAAAGTATTGGAGTTTCAGCTTCAACATCAGTCCTTTCAATGAACACCCAGGACTGATCTCTTTAGGATGGACTGGTTGCATTTCCTTGCAGTCCAAGGGACTCTCAAGAATATTCTCCAACACCACAGTTCAAAAGCATCAATTCTTTGGAGCTCAGGTTTCTTTATAGCCCAACTCTCTCTCCATACATGACTCCTGGAAAACCATAGCCTTGAATAGATGGACTTTCATTGGCAATGTCTCTGCTTTTGATATGTTGTCTAGGTTGTTCATAACTTTTCTTCCAAGTAGCAAACATCTTTTAATTTCATGGCTGCAGTCACCATCTGCAGTGATTTTAGAGCCCCAAAATAAAGTATGTCACTGTTTTCATTGTTTTCCCATATATTTGGCATAAAGTGATGGGACCAGATACAATGATCTTAGTTTTCTGAATGTTGAACTTGAAGCCAACTTTTTCACTCTCCACTTTCACTTTCATCAAGAGGCTCTTTAATTCTTCACTTTCTGCCATAAGGGTGGTATCTCTGCGTATCTAAGGTTATTGATATTTCACCTGGCAATCTTGATTCCAGCTTGTCCTTCATCCAGGCCAGTGTTTCTCATGATGTACTCTTGAGAGTACATATAAGTTAAATAAGCAGGGTAACAGTTGAGCTATTTCAAATCCTGAAAGAGGATGCTGTGAAAGTGCTGAACTCAATATGCCAGCAAATTTGCTTAGCAGTGGCCACAAGACTGGAAAAGGTCAGTATTCATTCCAATCCCAAAGAAAGGCAATGCCAAAGAATGCTCAAACTACCACATAATTGCACTCATCTCACACGCTAGTAAAGTAATGTTCAAAATTCTCCAAGCCAGGCTTCAGCAATACGTGAACTGTGAACTTCCAGATGTTCTGGCTGGTTTTAGAAAAGGCAGAGAAACCAGAGATCAAATTGCCAACATCTGCTGGATCATCAAAAAGCAAGAGAGTTCGAGAAAAACATCTATTTCTACTTTATTGACTATGCCAAAGCCTTTGACTGTGTGGATCACAATAAGCTGTGGAAAATTCTGAAAGAGATGGGAATACCAGACCACCTGACCTGCCTCTTGAGAAACCTGTATGCAGGTCAGGAAGCAACAGTTAGAACTGGACATGGAATGACAGACTGGTTCCAAATAGGAAAAGGAGTACATCAAGGCTATATATTGTCACCCTGCTTATTTAACTTCTATGCAGAGTACATCATGAGAAACGTTGGGCTAGAAGAAGCACAAGCTGGAATCAAGATTGCCGGGAGAAACATCAATAACCTCAGATATGCAGATGACACCACCCTTATGGCAGAAAGTGAAGAGGCACTAAAAAGCCTCTTGATGAAAGTGAAAGAGGAGAATGGAAAAGTTGGCTTAAAGCTCAACATTCAGAAAATGAAGATTATGGCATCTGGTCCCATCACTTCATGGGAAATAGATGGGGAAACAGTGTCAGACTTTATTTTGGGGGCTCCAAAATCACTGCAGATGGTGATTGCAGCCCTGAAATGGAAGGACACTTACTCCTTGGAAGAAAAGTTATGACCAACCTAGATAGCATATTGAAAAGCAGAGACATTACTTTGCTGACTAAGGTCCATCTAGTCGACGCTATGGTTTTTCCAGTGGTCATGTATGGGTGTGAGAGTTGGACTGTGAAGAAAGCTGAACACTGAAGAATTGATGCTTTTGAACTGTGGTGTTGGAGAAGACTCTTGAGAGTCCCTTGGACTGCAAGGAGATCCAACCAGCCCATTCTGAAGGAGATCAACCCTGGGATTTCTTTGGAAGAAATGATGATAAAGCTGAAACTCCAGTACTTTGGCCACCTCATGTGAATAGTTGACTCATTGGAAAAGACTCTGATGCTGGGAGGGATTTGGGGCAGGAGGAGAAGGGGACGACAGAGGATGAGATGGCTGGATGGTACCATCGACTCGATGAATGTGAGTCTGAGTGAACTCCGGGAGTTGGTGATGGACAGGGAGGCCTGGCGTGCTGTGATTCATGGGGTCGCAAAGAGTCGAACATGACTGAGTGACTGAACTGAACTGAACTGAACAACACACAGCCTTGACATACTCCTTTCCGATTTGGACCAGTCTGTTGTCCATGTCTCGTTCTAACTGTGCTTCCTGACCTGCATGCAGGTTTCTCAAGAGGCAGGTCAGGGGATGTGGTATTCCTATCTCTTTCAGAATTTTCCACAGTTTGTTTTGATCTACACAGTCAAAGGCTTTGGCATAGTCAATAAAGCAGAAATACATGCTTTTCTGGAACTCTCTTGCTTTTTCAATAATCCAGTGGATGTTGGCAATTTGATCTCTGGTTCCTTTGCCTTTTCTAAATCCAACTTGAACATCTGGAAGTTCCTGGTTCATGTACTGTTGAAGCCTGGCTGTCTTGAAGAATTTTGAGCATTATGTGAGATGAGTGCAACTGTGTGTTAGTCTGAGCATTCTTTGGCATTGCCTTTCTTTGGGATTGAAATGAAAACTGACGTTTTAGAGTCTTGTGGCCACTGCTGAGTTTTCCAGATTTGCTGGCATATTGAGTGTAGCACTTTCACAGCATCCTCTTTCAGGATTTGAAATAGCTCAACTGGAATTCCATTACCTCCACTAGCTTTGTTTTAGTGATGCTTCCTAAGGCCCCATTTGACTTTACATTCCAGGATGTCTGGCTCTAGGTGAGTGATCACACCGTCGTGATTATCTGGGTCATGAAAATCTTTTTGTATACAGTTCTTCCGTGTATTCTTGCCACCCCTTCTTAATATCTTCTGCTTCTATTAAGTACATATCATATCTGTCCTTTATTGTGCCCATCTTTGCATGAAATGTTCCCTTGGTATCTCTAATTTTCTTGAAGAGATCGCTAGTCTTTCCCATTCTGTTGTTTTCCTCTATTTCTTTGCATGGATCACTGAGGAAGGCTTTCTTATCTCTCCTTGTTATTGTTTGGAACTCTGCATTCAGATGGGTATATCTTTCCATTTCTCCTTTGCCTTTTGCGTCTTTTCTTTTCTCAGCTATTTGTAAGGCCTTGTCAGACAACCATTTTTCCTTTTACATTTCTTTTTCTTGAGGATGGTTTTGATCACTGCCTCTTGTACAATGTTCATAGGTACCTCCGTCCATAGTTCTTCAGGCACTCTATCAGATCTAATCCCTTGAATCTATTTGTCACTTTCACTGTATAATTATAAGGGATTTGATTTAAGTCATACCTGAATGGTCTAGTGGTTTTCTCTACTTTCTTCAATTTAATCCTGAATTTGGCAATAAGGAGAAAATCTAAAAACTATGAGGAAAATTAACATAATCAATTCTTAAAATTATAAATATAGATTTTTAATGGCTCCATTATATTTTATTAAATACAAAGGCCACAGTTTACTACCACCCACATATTATTAGATATCTGTAGAGTTTCCAATATATTGTTATTACAAATAATACTTTAAAGAACATATCAGTGTTACTCTAGGATTGTCTCTGAATGGTCTTTAATATACTGAAATTAATGGTATCCCATTTTTGTTGAAAATAAGTGGGTCATTGGCTTAAATCCAGGAAACACTGTTACAGAAGCCCTTTTAAAGATAGCCTATTTTAAAGAACTAGCGATTTAGAGATCTGTATGATCTTTTACCACCTGGTGCTTTCTTTGTCCTCTATAGTGTGAAGGTTTTGTTGGCAATGTCTAGGATTTTTTGAGTTACTGAGGCTAAGAATTACCACCCGGCTGAGAATTTAGTTGTCTCTAATAGGCAATGAGAACCTTTGTAGACATCAACTTACAGATTGTAAACTCAACCTGACATGATTAAATCATGTCACTCAACCTCACCCAAATTTCTGGTTTTCTTAATTGCCCATTATAATTCTACCCTGTATTTTGTTAACACTTTCCTAATCTTATTTTTTAAATCTGTTTTATATCTTGGAATAATAAGCTCTACAGTTATAATTGGGTGACATAGGAACACAAGAGAAATATTCTGAGCCTTGTTTTTGCTGTTTCTGGTGGTAGAGAGAGCTGTTATTTCTTTTTTTTTTTTTTTTTTTTTTACCCTTTCATTACCAACTTTATAGAAACTGAATTGGTTATGAAGAACCAAGAGATCGTATAAAAACTCAGGTATTACTAGAAAAGAAAAGGACCAATGAGAAAGGAGAATTTTTTTTCTAAAATGTGGGTTTCTGTTTTGTTTTTTATTTATGATGAAGAGATAGAAAACTTACTTTCAGAAATGAAAACTTCTGTTATGACTAACATTAGAAAGGAATTTGATGGAAGATTCTTTCCTGTTTGTTTCAGCTTCAGGGTTACTGTCAGCAGCAGGCTAGTTGTCTTGAAAAGCCCACCTGCCACTCATTGAAGACGCTCAGGGTGTGCCCCTCACTTTGAAAGGTGGAATGGTTTATCCATAGAAACTGTGACAAAAACTATTCTAACTACTGTACCATCTAGCTTTTTAGCAGCTACTCAGATCTCAGCCTTCCAGTAGCTCATTTCATACAGCATTTTAAAATATGACTTCTCATAAAGCTCACTGGTCCAATTTATCCATCACAATTATATTTTTTTACTAACCAGGGTCTTCATGCATTTTAATAAAATTCTCCAGAATGATGACATCTTGTCTAAATCAAATAATATGGAATATTCCACCTGTTTATAAACTGTCTTTGGGTAAAAGAGGATGGAAGCCCAATTTTATGAATTTCAGTCCTCTTATGAAGTCTTAAGTAGGACTAATGCAAAAGTGATTTCCACATTCCAGCTTAGACAATGAAATCAGGAAGGTGGCCATACTCACTCATTGGGGGTGCCCTTCTGGCCACAAAAGTAGCCCTGGCTGTCTGTAGGATAGGCCACTCTTCTGGGGTCACCATTGACCCAGGCTGTAGGAACAAGAAAAGAGAAAAACAATCAGCAACAGCTGGCTAAAGGCAGTCTGATTTGAGAAATTAGAATGCACCACTGCAACACATTAACCTCTCCCCTTGGTCACAAAAGATTATTGATTTTCTTCAAAGAGTAATTTCTTAATGAAAAGCAAAATAAAATACAGATGAATCAGTCAGAAAGCACATTTATTATTCTCTCAGGATTCGTCTGGGTTGTAGCCAAAGCATGAGGTAACACATTTAGAAAATGACATTTATTAAAATGTGAATTAGAGGGCACACTACAAATGCTTGGTTGGCAAGAAGTCACTTTTGCTGGGGCTCAAAATGAAATGATTTCATATCAGAGCTAATAAATCTACAGTAAATATTATGATGTAATTCTTTTAGGTTATACATAAGTGAAGACCATTTCAGAATTTCAAGAAATGAAACTATAATGCCCAATTCAAATTGGCTAGTTCTTTATGATCTGTTATGACACTGTAAAGGCTAACAGTAGCAACTTTTGAAGTAACACACAATAAAAATTCAGTATACATTTTGTCTAATAATCTCAAACTGCCTATAAATATCCAGTGTTTTCAAACTTCATGAAATTGAAGACTTGATTCTGTTTTCTTTGAAGATGCTAGGTGAGGTAATACAAATTCATCATCCTTATTTTCTAAGAATTATACACTTGCCAGCTATATTAGAGAACCACACAAAGTAATATATGGTAGCTACACTGGGAGATACTCTAATTCTAACTGAATGCTTATAATTTCTCTAATTCGATTAATTCAATTCTATGTGGCAACCTGAAAATGAAAGTGTTAGTCATTCAGTCATGTACAACTCTGTGTGACCCCCACGGACTGTCATGGAATTTTCCAAGGAAAAAATATTGGAAGCGGGTAGCCATTCCATTCTCTAGGAGAGCTTCCAACCCAGGGATCACACCCAGGTTTCCCACATTGCAGGCAGGCTCTTTACCGTCTGAGCCACTTTCTATCTCCCTAGGAACTTCCCTGGGTTGAGAATATCCCCTGGAGAAGAAAATGGCCACCCACTCCAGTATTCTTGCCTAGAGAATCCCATGCACAGAGGAGCCTGGCAGGCTATAATCCATGAGGTCGCAAAGATTCGGACACGACTGAGCAACTAACACTTTCATGTGGCACAGAAGTTTGTGGGAAAATGAAACCATGTATATGTACGGCATTTTTATCAGTTATACTCCCAATATAAAATAAAAAGTTAAAAAAAAAAGTTCCTAAAAATTTGGAAGATGCATTAGTCACCGAACGTTTGCCTCTGCATATGGAAAACCTATCTCTTTGTCCTTTGCTTCTTTTAACATTTGCCCAGCTATCTCCTTACCCACATTGAATGGATTTGACAGTTCATGTTATAATTCAATCACTCATATATACACGGCCTGTGTGACTTGGAAAGATAAAAATAAATCAATTCTGAAGGAGAATTTTAATATGGAAAAGAAATTTTCTCAATTTTTATCATCCATCCAAGCCTTTCCTTTTAGTATCCAAGCACTCAGAAAAGTCTCCATTGTCTAATTCTTTCTCCAATGTCATAGAGACTAAATCAGTTTCATCTTCTAAATACCTTCTTATAAAATCTGACTCACTCAGGCAGTTCTCTCTCATCTTCATTTCCCAGAATAAAGAAAGTGGATTATAAATAAGGCATTTAAATGACAACTAAGTGTTCAATGTACAATGTCGCTAGACACTGTTTAATTAAATTCTGTTTTTATAACTGTTTGTCAAATACCTAAGAGATCTAATTTTACAAACTCTGTTTTCTGTAATATATTCCTTTAAACTTTATCCCTAAATGTTTTAGTCCTTTTTATATGCTTAATTCAAAATGGGCACCTAAAGAACCATTTCATCTTCTGTTGTCTCCTTCTCCTCCTGCCCCTCCCAAACTTTCCCAGCATCAGGGTCTTTTTCCATGAATCAGTTCTTCGCATCAGGATGAGATGGTTGGACAGCATCACTGACTCAATGGACAAGAATTTGAGCAAGCTCTGGGAGTTGGTGATGGACAGGAAAGCCTGGCGTGCTGAATTCCATGGGGTCTTAAAGAGTCAGACACAATGGAGCGACTGAACTGAACTGAAAGAAGCACTGGGATTGCAACATTTGCTGCTTAATATTTTTACGACCCTGAAAAAGTCACTGAAATGTTTTAGTTGTGGCTTTCTAATTTGTTACTAAAAATGGTTATAGTAATACCCAATCCCAAAGAATGTTGAGAATACGAAAGAAGATAAAGTGGAATGCCTAATGTGTTACTAGGTGTACAACGTGGACCTAATAATGCAAGTTCCTGTCTTACTTGGATTTCATGGGAACCAAGCACTGATGCAGGCAGCTAATTAGCAAAGTGATTTTAGTTAAGTGAAAGTGAAGAGAGTGAGACAGGGAAGGGAGCAAAGTCAATAAAGGGCATGTTAATGAGTGGGATAATGCCGTGAGTGAGGTGACTCCATGCTGCTGGGGACCTTCTCAAGAACCATATAGAAGAACATCAGCCCATGCCGCCATGTCAGTGGGCATGAAGAAACTCTCCACCATAGCCGCAGGAAAACTTAGGGGTTGAGGGGTTGTGGTAACACCTGTAATAGTTGGTTTTTTTTTTTTTTTTTTGGTCATCCTCAGTCATCCAATTAAAGAAGTTACTAAATGACCTCTGTACGTCCTGTACTAGAAGTCAATACCAGTTTAGTTTATGTCAGAGTTCTCAACAAACACATGAAAATGAGAGAATAAGGTCTATAGAAGACTTGGAGACAAGGTGGGACCTGGGAAAGACTGGGAAATGACTAGGATTTGAGAAAGAATCGGGAAGGTGACCAGGAGTAGGGAAGGAATTATAGATTGATGAAACAGTGTCATAATAAGAGGCTTCAATTTATAAAATGCTTATGTATATCAAGTATTATGCTAAATGTATTACATCCATTTCTCATTTGAGTCTCACAATAGCCTGTGAAGTGGACATTATTTTCACTTCAATTATTTGCACCTCGGAGTTTTATTTACTTAAGATCACTCAGGTTTTAAGCAGCATAAACAGGGTTTGAACTTAGGAGTGTTGCTCTCTAGGGCTCATGCTTTAAACATTAGATTATAGTCGCTATACTGCTGCCTACTAAAGGGTAGATTAGGAGAGAGCTTGTTAACGGTGGGAAACAACAAGATATCAGCATAATGAGGATCAGCAGTATGTTAGACACATATGGTAGGAAAGGAGATTCCACAGGTAATTTTGGAGCCCCTGCCATCTGTACAAAAGAGCTTTGTACTTGGCAGGAGAAAGCATCTGGCTGACAGGGATCTGATGCCCAGGGATGATGGAGGGAAAGATGAAGATGGAAATGTCAAGGGAAGAGTTTTCCTTGATTTTGTAGGTTTGAATTACTAAGTGGCTGCTATACCTCTCCACGCAGCCTCTAGCACAGACTGCTGCTGCAGATGATCTGTGTTTGAGCTAGAACATCAAGACTTTGAGCTGAAAGTTGCAAGGGTCAGTTCAAACAAGTCACCTCAATCAAGGATATCTAGTTCTCTGTCTCTGTTTTTAAGTATTTATTGCATTTATTACAATATTGCTTGTTTTATGCTTTGGTGGTTTGGCTGTGAAGCATGCAGGATCTTAGTTTGCTGACTAGAGGTCAAACCTGCAGCCCCCTGCATTGGAAGGCAAAGTCTTATCCATTGGATTACGAAGAAAGTCCCTCTAGTTCTCTTGGTCTTCTTCATTAAGTCCACATCTCCCCACACTTCCACTGGAGGAATATGACGGGGGAAAAAGAGAGGAGGGAAAAGGAAATATGCAGTAGCAGTTATTCTGTCCCTTAGTAAAGCAAGGGCTTCTCACATTTTACTCCCTTTCTTGCAATTTCTCTCTTCATGGAATTCTAGAACTGTGCTGTCCAATATGGATAGCTACTAACCACATGTCTACTTCACACACAAATGTGGCTTATCTGAAGCAAACCATACTATAACTGTAAAATATATTTCAAGTTTTAAAGACAGTATGAACAATAACAAAAAAGAATGTAAATATCTCATTAATACTATTTATGTTGATTATATCTGAAATTATAATATTTGGTTAGGGTTAATTTTAAGAAGTATATTATTATAACTAATTTCATCTGTTTTCTTTTTACTCCCATAAATGTAGCTACTAGGAAATTTTACATTACATATATGACTCACTTGAATTTCTCCAGGATAGATCTGTTTTAGAATATTTCCCCACAAACGTCAGGGCTCCTCATATAAGGTAATTAATAGTGCCGTAGCATCATGGCTATGTGAGTCCCTCTCAGCCCTATCATACTCAACACATCCTTTTATAACAAATATTTGACAATGCTCCTTTTATAAAAATCTTGAGATAATATTTATAAAACATAACTTATCTACCACAAATTCTTTTAAAAACAATAAAGTGTACTAACTGTAATGTAAACGATAAATTAAAAATTAATTTAAAATTAGACAGTATGCATATAAATATGCAAATGCTCGCATGTAACTAAACTAGAAGACACAATGGAATAGTCAGATGCTTGCACCTATAGATAGAATCATAGAATGTAATGATTATAGTTGCAGAAGGATTCAAGCAACTGTGCAGGAGATTCAAATACTACAAGTGGTGTTATTAGCCATATGATTTTCCTAAATGAACAAATTTTATTAAATTACAACAAAAATACAATCTTTCTTCAAATTCTCTTGGTAGATATTAAAACCACACAAAAATAAAAATGTGTGGTTTTAAAACAGAAGTTCTAGATTCAAGTATTTAAAAGCAAATTGTCACCTACATAAGTGGGACATAGGAAAGTTGGCAGGAAGTGCAGAATTGTCCTATATATTGCCAGGCTTCTATCTTCCCTGGCTCCCACACACCCACCCATCCTCTCATTAAAAGATAGTAACACCTCCAAAACATTGTAACAATCAAAAACTCAATTTTCCCAAAGATCTCCTACACAGTGGTATTGCTCCAGTTGAGAATCACTGATTTAGATGTTCATTCACATTCTGAAAAATCTAAAATATATATATAAATTATACATTATTTTCTCCCAGATTTTTGGGGGATATGCTCTCATGGAGTTGTTATAATTTAATCCCATATACTTGTAAAAATTCACTTGTTTATTTTTTTTTATAGTCCACATATAAGTGAGACAGTATTTATCTTTCTCCATCTGATCTGTTTGCTGCTAAGTCACATCAGACCTGTCTGACTCTGTGCGATCCCATAGATGGTGGCCCACCAGACTCCTGTCTCTGGGATTCTCCAGGCAAGAGTACTGGAGTGGGTTGCCATTTCCTTCTTCAATGCATGAAAGTGAAAAGTGAAAGTGAAGTTGTTCAGTCGTGTCCGACTCTTCGTAACCTTATGGACTGTAGCCTACCAGGCTCCTCCATCCATGGGATTTCCCAGGCAAGAGTACTGGAGTGGGTTGCCATTGCCTTCTCAGTCATCTGATCTATTTAACTAAACACAATGCCCTCCAAGTTCATCCTTGGTGTTGCAAATGGTGAAATTTTCATTCTATTTTATGGCTGAGTACTATTCCACTGTATGTATTTGTGTGCGCGCGCACACACACACACACACACCACATCTTCTTTGTCCAGTCATCTATTTTGGGCATTTAGGTTGCTTCCATTATCTTGGCAATTTATAAATAATGCTGCTATGAAGACTGCAGTACACATGTCTTTTCAAATTAGTGTTTTTGTTTGTTTGAAGTGGAATTTCAGGGTCATATGGTATTTGTATCTTTTGTTCTTTTGAGAAACCTCTGCTCTGTTTTCCATAGTGGTTGCACCAATTTACAATTCCACTAACAGTGTACAAGGGTTCCTTTTTCTCTGAATCCTTGCCATTTGTTATTTGTGTTCTTTTTGAAAATATTTGTTCTTAAAGGTATGAGGTGATAACTAGTGGTAGTTTTAATTTGCATTTCTCTGATGATTAATATGCTGATCATCTTTTCAAGTGCCCATTGGCCATCAGTGTGTATTCTTTTAAAAAAAAGTATATTTTAAAATTTGTATAGAAGGAGAAAATACTTCAAATAGCCAAGGCAATCTTAAGAAAAAAGAACAGAGCTGGAGGAACCATGCTTCCGGAAGTTAAGACTATACAACAAAGCTACAGTAATCAAAACACTGTGGTATTGGTTTAAAAATAAAAAGACACATAGAACAATAGAGCAGAATAGAAAGTCCAGAGACAAACTCACACATTTATAGCCAATGTACAGGAAAGGAGGCAAAAATATATAATGGAGAAAAGACAATTTCTTCAGTAGGTGGTGTTGGGAAAACTGGAGACCTAGATGCAAAAGAATGAAATCAGAACATTCTCTAACACCATATACAAAAATAATCTTAAAATGAATTAAAGACCTATATGTAAGATTAGTTCAGTTCAGTTCAGTCACTCAGTCGTGTTCGACTCCTAGTGACCCCATTCACTGTAGCACGCCAGGCCTCCCTGTGCATCACCAACTCCTGGAGTTTACTCAAACTCATGCCCATTGAGTTGGTAATGCCATCCAACCATTTCATCCTTTGCCGTCCCTTCTTCTCCCACCTTCAATCTTTCCCATCATCCAGATCTTTTCAAACGAGTCACTTCTTCACATCAGGTGGCCAAAGTATTGGAGTTTCAGCTTCAACATCAGTCCTTCCAATAAACACTCAGGACTGATCTCCTTTAGGATGGACTGGTTGGATCTCTTTGCAGTCCAAGGAATTCTCAAGAGTCTTCTCTAACACCACAGTTCAAAAGCATCAATTCTTTTGTGCTCAGCTTTCTTTATAGTCCAACTATCACATCCATACAAAACTACTGAAAAGATCATAGCCTTGACTAGTTGGACCTTTGTTGGCAAAGTAATGTCTCTGCTTTTTAATGTGCTATCCACGTTAGTTGTAACTTTTTTCCAAGGAGCAAACATCTTTGAATTTCAGGGCTGCAGTCACCATCTGCAGTGATTTTGGAGCCCCCAAAATAAAGTCTGACACTGTTTCCATTTTTTCCCATATATTTGCCATGAAGTGATGGGGCAGGATGCCATGATCTTCATTTTCTGAATACTAAGCTGTAAGCCAACTTTTTCACTCTCCTCTTTCACTTTCATCAAGAGGCTCTTCAGTTCCTCTTCACTTTCTGCCATAGGGTGGTGTCATCTTCATATCTGAGGTTATTGCTATTTCTCCTGGCAATCTTGATACCAGCTTGTGCTTCATCCAGCCCAGCATCTCTCATGATGTATTCTGCATAGAACTTAAAAAGCAGGGTGGCAATATACAACATTGATGTACTCCTTTCCCAATTTGGAACCAGTCTGTTGTTCCATGTCCAGTTCTAACTGTTTCTTCCTGACATGCATACAGATTTCTCAGGAGGCAGGTCAGGTGTTCTGGTATTCCCATCTCTTTCATAATTTTCCATGGTTTCTTGTGATCCACAGAGTCTAAAGCTTTGGCATAGTCAATAAAGCAGAAGTACATATTTTTCTGGAACCCTTTCTTTTTGATGATCCAACAGATGTTGGCAATTTGATCCCTGATTCCTCTGCCTTTTCTAACTCCAGCTTGAACATCTGGAAGTTCATGGTTCATGTATTGTTGAAGCCTGGCTTGGAGAATTTTGATCATTTCTTTGCTAGCATGTGGGATGAGTGCAATTGTGCAGTAGTTTCAGCATTCTTTGGCATTGCCTTTCTTTGGGATTGAAATGAAAACTGACCTTTTTGAGTCTTGTGGCCACTGCTGAGTTTTCCAAATTTGCTGGCATATTGAGTGCAGTACTTTCACAGCATCATCTTTAGGATTTGAAATAGCTCAATTGGAATTCCATCACCTCCACTAGCTTTGTTTGTAGTGATGCTTCCTAAAGCCATCCTTCAACATTCCAGGATGTCTGGCTGTAGGTGAGAGATCACATCACCGTGATTATCGTGGTTATGAAGATCTTTTTGTACAGTACTTCTGTGTATTTTTGCCACCTCTTCTTACTATCTTTTGCTTCTGTTAGGTCCATACCATTTCTGTCCTTTATTGAGCCCATCTTCACATGAAATGTTCCCTTGGTATCTCTAATTTTCTTGAAAAGGCCTCCAGTCTTTCCCATTCTATTGTTTTCCTCTATTTCTTTGCACTGATCACTGAGGAAGGCTTTCTTATTTCTCCTTGCTACTCTTTGGAATTCTGCGTTTAAATGGGTATATATTTCCTTTTCTCCTTTGCCTTCACTTCTCTTCTTTTTCTCAGGTATTTGTAAGGCCTCCCCAGACAGCCATTTTGCTTTTTTGCATTTGTTTTTCATGGGGATGGTCTTTCTCCCTGTCTCCTGTACAATGTCCATAATTCATCAGGCACTCTGTCTATTACATCTAGTCCCTTGAATCTATTTCTCATTTCTACTACATAATCATAAGGGATTTAATTTAGGTCATACCTGAATGGTCTAGTGGTTTTCCCTTCTTTCTTCAGTTTAAGTCTGAATTTGGCAATAAGGAGTTCATGATCTGATCAGTCAGCTCCCAGTCTTGTTTTTGCTGATTGTATAGGGCTTTTCCATCTTTGGCTGCATAGAATATAATCAGTCTTATTTTGGTATTGACCATCTGGTGATGTCCATGTGCAGAATCTTCTCTTGTTTTGCTGGAAGATGGTGTTTGCTATGACCAGTGCTTTCTCTCGGCAAAACTCTATTAGCCTTTGCCCTGCTTCATTCTGTACTCCAAGGCCAAATTTGCCTGTTACTCCAGGTGTTTCTTGACTTCCTACTTTTGCATTCGTCTTCTATAATGAAAAAGACATCTTTTTGAGTGTTAGTTCTAAAAAATTTTGTAAGTCTTCATAGAACTGTTCAATTCAGCTTCTTCAACATTACTGGTTGGGTCACAGACAGATTTTTGTGATATTGAATGGTTTGCCTTGGAAACAAACTGAGATCATTCTGTCATTTTTGAAATTGCATCCAAGAACTGAGTTTCAGACTTTTTGTTGATTATGATAGCTACTCCATTTCTTAAGGAATTCTTGCCCAAAGTAGTAGATATAATGGTCATCTGAGTTAAATTCACCCATTGCAGTCCATTTTAGGTCACTGATTCCTAAAATGTTGACATTCACTCTTGCTATCTCCTGTTTGACCATTTCCAATTTGCCTCAATTCATAGACCTAACATTCTAGGTTCCTATGCAATATTGCTCTTTAGAGCATTGGACCTTGCTTCCATCACCAGTCACATCCACAACTAGGTGTTGTTTTTGTTTTGGCTCTGTCTCTACATTCTTTCTGGAGTTATTTCTCCACTGATCTCCAGTAGCATATTGGGCACCTACCAACCTGGGAAGTTCATCTTTCAGTGTCTTATCTTTTGCTTTCTCATACTATTCATGGAGTTCTCAGGGCAAGAATACTGAAGTGGTTTGCCATTCCCTTCTCCAGTGGACCACATTTTGTCAGAACTCTCCACCATGACCCATCTGCTTTTGATGGCCCTACATGGCATGGCTCATAGTTTCATTGTTTAGACAAGGCTGTGGTCCATGTGATCAGATTGGTTAGTTTTCTGTGATTGTGGTTTTCAGTCTGTAGGTCCTCTAATGGAGAAGGATAAGAGGTTTTTGGAAGCTTCCTAATGGGAGATACTGACTGAGGGGAAAACTGGGTCTTGTTCTGATGGGCAGGGCCATGCTCAGCTCAGTTCAGTTCAGTTCAGTCGCTCAGTCGTGTCCGACTCTTTGTGACCCCATGAATCACAGAACACCGGGCCTCCCTGTCCATCACCAACTCCCGGAGTTCACTCAAACTCATGTCCATCGAGTCGATGATGCCATCCAGCTATCTCATCCTCTGTCGTCCCCTTCTCCTCCTGCCCCCAATCCCTCCCAGCATCAGAGTTTTTCCAATGAGTCAACTCTTCGCATGAGGTGACCAAAGTACTGGAGTTTCAGTTTTAGCATCAGTTCTTCCAATGAACACCCAGGACTGATCTCCTTTAGAATGGACTGGTTGGATCTCCTTGCAGTCCAAGGGACTCTCAAAAGTCTTCTCCAAAACCACAGTTCAAAAGCATCAATTTTTGGGGGTTCAGTTTTTTTTTTATAGTCCAATTCTCACATCCATACATGACCACAGGAAAAACCATAGCCTTGATTAAACGGACCTTAGTCGGCAAAGTAGTGTCTCTGATTTTCAATATGCTATCTAGGTTGGTCATAAATTTCCTTCCAAGGAGTAAATGTCTTTTAATTTCATGGCTACATTCACCATCTGCAGTGATTTTGGAGCCCCCAAAAATAAAGTCTGACACTGTTTCCCCATCGATTTGCCATGAAGTGATGGGACCAGATTCCATGATCTTCATTTTCTGAATGTTGAGCTTTAAGCCAACCTTTTCAGTCTCCTCTTTCACTTTCATTAAGAGGCTTTTGAGTTCCTCTTCACTTTCTGCCATAAGAGTGGTGTCATCAGCATATCTGAGGTTATTGATATTTCTCCCAGCAATCTTGATTCCAGCTTGTGCTTCTTCCAGCCCAGCATTTCTCATGATGAATGGGCCATGCTCAGTGAAACTATAATCCAATTTTCTGTCAATTGGTGGAGCTATGTTCCCTCCCTGCTATGTAAGATTGGAATGTACACTGTATTCCAATGTAAGATTGGAAACCATAAAGCTCCTAGAAGAAACTAGGCTGAATAGTCTTTGAAAAAAAAAAAAAAATGTAGCAAGACTTTTGGCTCTGTCTCCTAAAGCAGAAAAATAAAATAAATAAATGGAACCTAATTAAACTTAAAAGCTTTTGCACAGCAAAGGAAACCATCAACAAAATCAAAACATAACCTATTGAATTGGAGAAAATATTTGCAAATGATATGGGCAAGAAGGGGTTAATATCCAAATTCTATAAACAGTTCCTACAACTTAACATCAAAAACGCCGACAGCTTGATTCAGAAATAGGCAGAAGACCTGAATAACCTCATCATCTCTTTTAAATTACATTTTATAGGCGAATAGGTGTTTTACATGGAGAAAGAAATGGCAACGATACTCCAGTACTCTTGCCTGGAAAATCCCATGGATGGAGGAGCCTGGGAGGCTACAGTCCATGGAGTCATGAAGAGCTGGACACAAGTGAGCGACTTCACTTTCACTTTTCCCTTTCAGTCATTGGAGAAGGAAATGGCAACCCACTCCAGTGTTCTTGCCTGGAGAATTCCAGGAACAGAGGAGCCTGGTGGGCTGCTGTCTATAGGGTTGCACACAGTAGGACACGACTGAAGTGACTTAGCAACAGCAGCAGTTGTTTTACAATGTTGTGTTAATTTTCTGCTGTACAGAAAAGTCAATCAATCAGCTATATGTATACATATACCCCATTCATTTACTTTTATTCAGCTGATCACCATGTATCAGTTCAGTTCAGTTTAGTTTCTCAGTCATATCCAACTCTTTGTGACCCCATGGACTGCAGCACACCAGGCTTACCTGTCCATCATCAACTCCCAAAGTTTGCTCAAACTCGTGCATCGAGTAGTCGGTGATGCCATCCAACTATCTCGTCCTCTGTTGTCCCCTTCTCCTCCTGCCTTCTATCTTTTCTAGCATCAGGGTCTTTTCAAATGACTCAGTTCTTTGCATCATGTTGCCAAAGTACTGGAGTTTCAGCTTCAGCATCAGTCCTTCCAATGAATATGCAAGGTTGATTTCCTTTAGGATTGACTAGTTTGATCTCCTTGCAGTCCAAGGGACTCTCAAGAGTCTTCTCCAACACCACAGTTCAAAAGCATAAATTCTTCACCACTCACCTTTCTTTATAGTCCAACTCTCACATCCATACATGACTACTGGAAAAACCATAACTTTGACTAGACGGACTTTTGTCAGCAAAGTAATGTCTCTGCTTCTTATTATGATGTTGTGGTTGGTCATAGCTTTTCTTCCAAGGAGCAAGTGTCTTTTAATTTCATGGCTGCAGATCACCATGTACAGGGGCTTTCAAATATGTCTATAAATTATTTGATTTTTTTTTCCAGATAGTGGTGCTTAATGTCCTATCCCTTGAGTGTGGACTAGACTTAGTGACTGTTTCTAGTGAATAGAATGTGACAGAATAACATTTGATGACTTCCAAGAATAGGTCATAAAAGGCAATACAGCTTTCTTTTTGCTCTCCCTCTCTCCCTTTAGATCAGTAACTCTATGGGAAGCCATATGACATGACATGAGGACACTCAGACAGTCCTACAGATAAAGCCCACATTATTGTCAGCAGTCAGTGAGAACTGAAGCTTCCTGCTAACATCCATGCAAGGGAACCGTCTAGAAGGCTAATCACTGACCACAGTCAAGCCTTCAGCTGATTTTGACTTTGGCTTACATCTTGACTGCTAATTCATGAAGAACTCAGAGCCAGAGCTACCCAACTTTAAGCTATTCCCAATTTCTGAACACAGAAACTGTGAGATAAGAAATGTTTATTTGAGTGATTTTCTGGTGACTGAGTGGTTAACAATCTGCTTGCTAATGTGAGGAACATGGGTTTGAATCCCTGGTCTGGGAAGATTCCACACGCCACAGGGCAACTAAGCCCCATGCACCCAACTACTGAGCCTGTGCTCTGCAACAGGAGAAGCCACCCCAGTGAGAAGCCTGCACACCACTACTTGAAAGTCACCCCCACTTGCTGTAAGTAAAGAAAGCTCATGCAGCAACAAAGATCCAGCACAGCCTAAAATAAATAAAATTAAAAAAATTTTTTTAATTTAAAGAATGTTTATTTTACCTTGCCAAGTTTGGGAGTAATTTCCTATGCAGCAATAGATAATTAACTCCCATATAGCTTTAAAAATCTTTCATATACTTAAAGGAAGCAGCTAAATCTTTATCTCCTTCCACATAAATATTCACAATACTTAAATTTTATTTTCTATTTATTTTCTATTTTCTTTATGTCTAACTACAACAGCTAGGATTTAATTATTTTTTGTTGCTTCACTATATCATTTAATATGTGGAGACTGCAACTTGATTTACAATATTCCTTAGGGCCTATCTAACCAGTCATACAGTATCTGATACCTATTTACCTATTTCTTTAAAAAAAAGTTGACAGAGGGATTTGCCTAGTGATCCAGGGGTTAAGACTTCACCTTCCAGTGCAGAGGGTGCAGGTTTAATCCCTAGCTGGGGATCTAGGGCCCCACATGTCTCACACCCAGGAAACCAAAACATAAAACAGAAGCAATATTATAAAAGTTAACACCAAAAGCTTTATCTTAAAGTAACAGTCTAGAATACAGCAAACTCCCATTCATTCATCTATACTGAATGGTCAGTCATCAAATTTCTGTTAACTATCATTCATTCATTTATTTGGCCTTACTATGAGATAGGCACATAAAGACTCTGAAAATATAGAGATAAACACATTTATACTTAGTATAACACTAATTAATAATTAGTTCTCCCTAAGGAAACTATGTATCACTCAGTTTGGCCAGTGAAGAGGGAAGATGGTTTCTGAAGAATGATAATGGATTTGCTTCAGCTTAACCAAGTCATGCCCTTAATTTTAGCTACTGTTAAAGTTGTAGTCTCTCTACTAGAATAAATCAAAGCAGCTTCTGTCAACTTGGACACAGCAACTGATCTATTAATAACAAAGCTTTCACATAAGCTTTCCCAGTAAGTATAAAACACCAGGAGCATTTGCTTTCACCTGGTAGGGATAGTGCTGCATCCTCACTGTCTCCCCTCAAAGTTACATGACCCCTAGCTCTTTGTCACAGTTTAGTCTGCAGAGTTTGAGTAATATCTTTCTTCACAGGATACCACACAAATCCCTTACGCTGATGGCATCATGCTCATAAGATCTGGAGAGTACTGGATGGCATGCAATCCAGATGTCTTACAAAGACATATGTGCACTAATGGAAGGGAGATAAATCTCATGAAAATACAGGAGTCCTTCAGTGAAGATCTGAGGGTCGGGTAGTGATATCTCCTCCAAAGCAAAAGATAAGCTGCTGTACCTTACACTGTCTGTTATTAAAAAAAGAGGCACAGCATTCAATGGCTGCCCCAAGAATAAAGTGCTTTTCATATAATCCAGGTTACTGTACTAGCAAGTCTGCCACTAGGTCTGTATGGCAGGGCTGCTCAATGGTACTTAAAATATAAGTCAGAGAGCAGGATGTTATATGTCAACTGTGGCAAATGCCTATTAGAGGATCACAGAGGTTCCTATGACTTTGGAGAAAATTCATATTCTTTTAGCAAATAACTGCTCTTCTTTTGAGAGGTAGCTTCTGAACCTTGAATAATCACCTAATGACATGAGAAACCCATCAGGGAACTGAATGCTATCTGATCCATCAAGCCTAAAGTTGGCTGTGCCCAATATTGCTCTCCATTATTGAGTAGAAGTGCTATATCCATATAATGCTGAAGAAGGTCAGGAAGGCACAAAGAAGTTACATAAGAAAATTGCTCAGTGTAATAGTGTGCTGACTCCTGAGGCATAGCTTCAACACATACCCATGGCTCATGGAAAGGTCCCTATGATTATTTAATTAAAGAAAAACATCAAATCATATTTGTAGATGGTTATGGAAGATCTGTTGGCACTGATCAGGAGGCATTTTTCTGATTATCTCCTTTGACAGAAAGAAGACATGAACTGAGTCACTTATCTATTCATAGACAGAGGCAAATAGTTTGACCACATTATCACAAACTGGAAAAAAAAAAATATTGGGCAACCAGTGGCAAGAAAGCTTAAAAATACTAAAAGTACTGACTTCCAAATGCACTCAGAATATGAAGATACTTAGGTCTCATGTGGCTGCTTAGACCCCTCTATAGAGATAGTTTGCAATAACCAGATGGAAAAGTACTTAAAAGTGAAGAGGAACTAAAAAGCCTCTTGATAAAAGTGAAAGTGGAGAGTGAAAAAACTGGCTTAAAGCTCAGCTTTTAGAAAACGAAGATCATGGCATCTGGTCCCATCACTTCCTGGGAAATAGATGGGGAAACAGTGGAAACAGTGTCAGACTTTATTTTGGGGGCTCCAAAATCACTGCAGATGGTGATTGCAGCCATGAAATTAAAATACGCCTACTCCTTGGAAGGAAAGTTATGACCAACGTAGATAGCATATTAAAAAGCAGAGCTATTACTTTGCCAACAAAGGTCCATGTAGTCAAGGCTATGGTTTTTCCTGTGGTCATGTATGGATGTGAAAGTTGGACTGTGAAGAAAGCTGAGCGCCAAAGAATTGATGCTTTTGAACTGTGGTGTTGGAGAAGACTCTTGAGAGTCCCTTGGATTGCAAGGAGATCCAACCAGTCTATCCTAAATGAGATCAGTCCTGGGTATTCATTGGAAGGACTGATGCTGATGCTGAAACACCAATCCTTTTAGCCACCTGATGCAAAGAGCTGACTCATTCGAAAAGACCCTGATGCTGGGAGGGACTGGGGGCAGAAGGAGAAGGGAATGACAGAGGATGAGATGAATGGGTGGCATCACCGACTTGATGCACATGAGTTTGGGTGAACTCTGGGAGTTGGTGATAGACAGGGAGGCCTGGTGTGCTGCGATTCATGGGGTCGCAAAGAGTTGGACATGACTGAGCGACTGAACTGAACTGAATCATGACAACAGGAATGAAGACTGTATGTGGATTTTGGATAACACAGACTTTTATTTACAGTGACTTGGATCAGAGCAATGCTTATGTGACAAATTTTTCAGGAGTGGATGACCAACATGCAACTCAGTTAACCAGAATACCTAGCCTTATGGAACAAAATACCCTATGGAAGACCCAGTTAATACACCACCTAGGAAGCAATATCTTTCAAGGTTGGGCTGCTGTTTTCTAGAATACAGAAGAATCCTAGCAGCAAATAGATGTTATACTCACATGAGATAATTGCAGCAAGTTCAATAAAGAAATATTTACAAAGGTATGAGCAGAATTAAGGAAAAGAAGAGCTGGTTCAGAACCCAGAGGCTAGCTACAATAGAATCGTTGTTACCTCTAGACCTGAAAGGGCAAAGGAGGAAGGAGTTCTGCAAATCCAGAGAGAGAAGCCAAATGGAAAACAGTTGACTAACTGGACTTGGGCCTTATGTACAGAGGTGAAGCTCACCTCTGGTGACCTACCAGCAAGAGAGTCAGAGGAATAAGTTCCATTACGACAATTCTCTTATACTCCAATCTACTGGTGTTTTGTTTGTCTGTTTTATGTTAAGTTTTTGGCTCATCTGTGTTGCATGTGGGATCTTAGTTCCCTAATCAGGGATCAAACCTGCATCCCCTGCACTGGAAGTGAAGAATCTTAGCTTCTGGACCACCAGAGAAGTCCGTCCAGTCTACTGTTGATACCTGCCCCCTGCCCAGCGCAAACCAAGGAGGGAGCCAGTGGACAAGAGAGCCTGCTGATGCCATCATAAATGCCAGCTTCTCAGGGGACAGAGCAGGGTGAAGAGGCAGATAGAGAAGAAATCCAAAGGGAAAAGGAAAAATGCCCTGTTCATATTCTGAACAAATGACCAGCCTACTCACGGGGAAACTTTAGATATATTCAGCAAGACATTTGGGACTCCATTAAAAACAAACAAAAAACTACCAGAGATACAATGTTTTCAGACTTTTTGTCAGAATTTACTGCCACATAGTGCAGCGAAAGGTAAGAACAGAAAGACACATATTCTAAAATTCAGAGTCTCTAAAATGGAAGGCATGAGAGAAAGAAAGTAGTAAAAGATGGGGAAAAGCATATATTTAAAGCATATTTGTAACTAATAATAATATATAGAACTGAAGGAAAATAGAAAAACCACCAAATAACCAAGAGATAGAATTAGACTTTTCACAACATCTTTTCTTTTTTAAAAATATTTATTTATTTTTGGCCACTCTGGGTCTTCATTGCTGCTTGAGGGCTTTCTCTAGTTTTGCAGAGTGAGGCCTGCTCTCTGGATGCAGTGTGCAGGCTTCTCACTGTCGTGGTGCCCAGGCTCTAGGGCACCCAGGCTTCAGTAGTTGCGGCTCATGGGCTCTAGGGCACAGGCTCAACAGTGGCGGCACATGGGCTTAGTTGCTCCACGGTATGTGGGATCCTCCAGGATCAGGGATCAAACCCGTGTGTCCTGAGTTGGCAGGAGGATTCTTTACCACCGAGCCACCAAGGAAGCCCCTCTTTGTCTTTTTCTGTATTAGCAGGTCTGACTCTATGCTTGCTATTAACATATTAATATGCTTCTCTTTCTAGTTAAATAGATGTTAGTCTACTACTATTTACAAGGTTTTGATCTACACTAAAGTGGCTGGAAACAATGAAAACAGAAAAATTCATTCATTCTTTTCTTTATTCACTCTACAAATGTTTTCTGGGTGTCTACTATGTGGCAGCAGTATGCTAGATGCTGAGTATATAAATGTCCCTGCTGTCTCAGGTCCTACAGTCTACCAGGGGAGACAGATCTTAATGCATTACTCACACAAACATGAAATTTCAATTCTGACAAGCACCAGAAAGGAGCAATACATAGTACAAAGAGAGCGATTCATAGGGGAAGATGACCGAATGAGGGAAGTCAGGGATGATGTCCCTGTGAAGTAATACAGAAACCAGGGACCTGAAAAATGAACAAAGTACAAAGAGACTTCCGGGAGACGGACACCGGGACAAAGGCCCTGTGAGGGGAGGGGCATGATGGGTACTGGGATGGAAAGAAGACCAGTGTAGTGTACACATGGGCTGGAACATGGTCCAAGATAGGGATGGAGAGGCAGGATCTTACGTTATCTTATATAATGAACTATAGGGAGATTGTTTTAGCATAACAGGATTGTCAGTACCAGACATGCACTCCACAGGAGAGGCTTTGTTCAAGTGGGTCCTTCTCTTCCTATTTTCCTTGAAAAACGAACAGTCACCACACATTCAGTACCACTCACCTTGGAGTTTACTAGCTTAATTATGGTTCTATAACTGGAAACCACTGCTTTATGTCAAGGAAGAGTTTTTCACTGCTCCTAAAAACTGATGCAATTTATTTTATCAGAAAATGCTACGTGTAATCTTCATTATTAATCTCTACTAGTAAATACACTTTTTGGAGAGATCTATTAAATCCTTTGAGGTCTTCCTGGACAAAAAAAAAAAAAGCCCAAAGAATGAGATACTGTCTGACATAATTTTATTTACTCTATAGTACACACACTGATTGAAAAAAAAAAAAACCAATCTGTACTAATAGGTGTGGATTATCATAAAGAATATGCTCCTCTCTCTAGTGGGTACATAATAGAGGCTAATTTTGCAAATGATCAGTGCATGTTAACAATGACACTGCAGCAAAGTGAATATACACTTGGTCTCATGGAGCAAGACTGCAGCTCTGATTTTGCATAATTATTGCTGCAAAATAATACTTGCTTTTCACTTTATTCCTCTAGTGCCATTCTCTCACACTGTCTGTTTTAAGCCCAACTCCGGAATTAGATGAGGGAGGGGAAGGAGTGAGAGAAAGCATTTAGGAGAGTATCATGGGGTTCTGGTCTGGCCTCTCCTCAGTAACCTTTATTACTTAAAGAATCCTCACTCATCTTCTTTGTTAAATAAAATGCAGTATAGCATGGTGACTAATAGCACAGCTCCAGAATTAAGCTGCCCGGATTATAGTGGTGAATAAGATCAAATGACAAAGTCGCATAGCAATCAATAAAAATCAGGACAAACTATCTCTCCCCTTAATTTTCTCACCATTTTTTAAAAAACTTTTAATATTACATTGGAGTATAGCTGATTAACAATGTTGTGATAGTTTCAGTTGGATGGCAAAGGGACTCAGCCTATATATATATATATATATATATGTATATACACATATACATATACACACAAATGTATCCAATCTCCACCAGACTTCCCTCCCATCCAGGCTGCCACATAACATTTAGAAATAAAATTTAAAAAACCCTTTAAGTGTAGCTGATGTATGCATCTTTCTCTGTGTTGGGAGTGGGGAGAGAGATAAAGAGAAGGGGAATTATTTGTGAACTATTCCTATTTGAGTAATTCATAGCAGAGTAGCAAAGACTGGTAAGATATGGGTGAAAACTTTATTCAGGCAAATTATCCTTTCACTCATGGTCAAGGCAAGGTATCTCACTAAAGTTTCAGGAGCAAGTATTATTCTCTAATATTTTCTCTTATTTCCAAATATTTGCCAAGCATGTTCTGCTGTGCTCTAGGGTTGAGTCAGAAGTTGCAGCCATTGCAAAGCCCTCTGTCAAGGAGAAAATGTGATTAGACCAACTGCTTGCACTGACACTTAAAAATTAACTGCAAATCTGTTCGGGGCAGCTAAGGCATTCCCTCAACACTTGCCGGCTGGGAATTTTGGCTTTCTAATCATTACTTTGTATCCCTTTAAGGTACATTTTAACTGTTTTAATATGTGAGGAACAGGCCTGCCAAATTGTGCTTATGGCTTTTTAACACAAGCAATTTACAAATGCAATGAAGCAGGTAATAGGACACATGATACCGAATTTGAAAATCTGTGTTGATGACACTGCTTCTGGAGAAACACTTTTGGAAGCATCCCTGTCTCCAGTTGCCTGGATAAGAAAAATGTTGTTTCTCATTTCATAGGTGGCCTCTTCCACCCAATAGTGAGTTTAGGGTCATGTCCTTGAGCATAAATCAGTCTCTCTCATGCTAACAATATTCCACTTGAGATCTTCTGGGACCCATGCACTCAACAAAATACAACAATCAGGAAAAATCTCACACAACATCAAAAAAACCCTGTTCGAGTAATGGTCAAAAATACGTGTGTTCCTTTTAAAATGAAGACTTCCAAAGTAATGTATAGGTATATAGTTTTATCTGTAAACATCCGTATATTTATCAAGGATGGAAAAGAATATTTAATACTGGTTCTGGTTATTTACAAATACAATAAATTCTTCATTAAGAAAAGTTTACTGGAACAATTTTAAAGATAATAGAGCTGGAATTATTTAACTTTCTTACCTTTTTCGGGTAAAAAAGTAATTTTGCTAAAACAATGTTTCTAAGCTGTGATCTGACAGGCAGGCTCATTTTAGTTCCAAAGTAAAGGTACAGTGTGACTTCCTGTCACATTCACTTTTCATCACCAGTGTTCACTTACAATGAATATTAGGATCATACCAGCAATCTCACAAACTATAAAGGGATGACTCTGTAGCATAATCTTTATAAATATATTTGCTTATTTCTTTATTAGTAAGAGAGATTGCCCACTGCTTCTCTGCATAGAAAGAAGCAAAATTTCACCTTGGAATTATCTTTGTTTGTCAAAAGTTCACCTGAGGGACCTCTCAGTTATGAAAATATGGTTTCTCCCATCCTCCTATCCCTTGGGAAAGGAAGGCTAATTAGCTTTAAGAAAGGGAAGGGACAAGAACTAAATTTTTCTCCTTGAGATTTCATTTTAGAATAAAATAAAATGACCCTGAACCATATTTATAGGCCAAAAGGAATACAAATACCCCAAAGGGGGACTTTCCATGAAGGCAAAGACTGGGCTGATGTCCTAGACTTGACAGATGGGTCTAAGAGTAGGGACTGAATTCTCAGGAGAATGGGGCATAGTAAGTAAAAACTATAGTCTTGGATCCTAGCATAGGAAACCACTATGAGTGGAAGGATCCAGATAAGCAATTCACTAAGAAATTATATCAAATGGCACCAACCAAAGCATCAGAACACCAGTCGACTATAAGATTTCTCTCACCAACAAGAAAATGGAAACAAGATTGACCTCTCCTTGGCATTTCAGGGTAGTCCAGGTCAGAGTAGAGATAAAATGCTGGATTTCATTAAGAAATGAATGGAAAAGGAGAAATGTGACTGTATTGTTACCCTAAGGCAATGAACATATACTTTAATACTAGAAATGATAGGATTAAGTTTGACTGTGCATGCATGCTTAATCACTAAATTGTGTCCCACTGGGCTCCTCTCTCCATGGAATTTCCCAGGCAAGAATACTGGAGAGGATTGCCATTTCCTTCTCCACAGGATCTTCCCACCCAGGGATTAAACCCACATCTCTTGCATGAGCAGGTGGGTTCTTCACCACTGAGCCACCAGGGAAGCCCACATTTGATTATTAATTCAGCTTTTTTGTTTATTCTCCACCTCATCCCATGAGGGTTTCCCAGATGGCTGAGTGGTAGAGTCCACCTGCCAATGCAGGAGACGTGGGGGATGCGGGTTCAGTCCCTGGGCCAGGGAGATCGCCTGGAAGAGGAAATGACAACCCACTCTAGTACTCTTGCCAGAAAAATCCCATGAACAGAGGAGTCTGGGGTATACAGTTCATGGGGTTGCAAAGAATCGGACACAACTGAGCAACTGAATGTGAAAACTCTTCCATGAAGGATTTAAGACTATATTATGTAAACCTCCTTCTTTCCATCCTTGGTACTTTTAGTCCTACTGTTCCCAGTCAATCCATGATGGCTTCCTTTAACCTTTTGCACGAATCTATAAATTACCTTCATTTCAGACTCGTTTGTTGATCATGATGGCTACTCCATTTCGTCTAAGGGATTCCTGCCCACAGTAGCTAAATTCACCCAATCCAGAGATCAAATTGCCAACATCCACTGGATCATGGAAAAAGCAAGAGAGTTCCAGAAAAACATCTATTTCTGCTTTATTGACTATGCCAAAGCCTTCACTGTGTGGATCACAATGAACTGTGGAAAATCCTGAAAGAGATGGGAATACCAGACCACCTGACCTGCCTCTTGAGAAATCTGTATGCAGGACAGGAAGCAACAGTTAGAACTGGACATGGAACAATAGACTGGTTACAAATAGGAAAAGGAATATGTCAGGCTGTATATTGTCACTCTGCTTATTTAACTTCTGTGCAGAGTACATCATGAGAAACGCTGGGCTGGAAGAAACACAAGCTGGAATCAAGATTGCCAGGAGAAATATCAATAACCTCAGATATGCAGATGACACCACCCATATGGCAGAAAGTGAAGAGGCTCTAAAAAGCTTCTTGATGAAAGTGAAAGAGGAGAGTGAAAAAGTTGGCTTAAAGCTTAGTATTCAGAAAACTAAGATCATAGCATCTGGTCCCATCACTTCACGGCAAATAGATAGGGAAACAGTGCAAACAGTGTCAGACTTTATTTTGGGGGTCTCCATAATCACTGTAGATGGTGATTGTAGCCATGAAATTAAAAGATGCTTACTCCTTGAAAGGAAAGTTATGATCATCTTAGATAGCATATTCAAAAGCAGAGACATTACTTTGCCAACAAAGGTCCGTCTAGTCAAGGCTATGGTTTTTCCAGTGGTCATGTATGGGTGTGAGAGTTGGACTGTGAAGAAAGCTGAGCACCGAAGAATTGATGCTTTTGAACTGTGGTGTTGGAGAAGACTCTTGAGAGTCCCTTGGACTGCAAGGAGATCCAACCAATTCATCCTAAAGGAGATCAGTCCTGGCTGTTCTTTGGAAGGAATGATGCTAAAGCTGAAACTCCAGTACTTTGGCCACCTCATGCAAAGAGGTGACTCATTGGAAAAGACTCTGATGCTGGGAGGGATTGGGGGCAGGAGGAGAAGGGGATGACAGAGGATGAGATGGCTGGATGGCATCACTGACTCAATGGATATCAGTTTGAGTGAACTCTGGGAGCTGGTGATGGACAGGGAGACCTGGTGTGCTGCAATTCACAGGGTCGCAAAAAGTCAGACACGACTGAGCGACTGAACTGAAGTGAACTGAATAAATTACCTGCACATCAAAGCCCTTTACTGTTGCATTTTGGCTTGGTTCATTCGCTATTGGAGAAGAAATCCCCAACTTCACTAAATTAAATGGACAAGAATGAAGACTCCACCTCTTGATGAAAGGAATGGCAAAGAGTTTGCAACCACATGTTAAGACTAGGCAAAATTTGTACATTCCCTCCACAATCAAATACACTTTTACTCTCCCAGGATCCCCAGAAACCTCATCCAGTTATGATATCAGGCTCAGACACAAGGTCTGAATATCATCACTTAAGTCAGGTCCAAGGGTAGATGAGGCTCTTCAGGACTGGTTCATCTCCTAAGGATGGTCTCCTTAGCTAGATCATTGAATTCATTAGGTGTATTTCCTTTTTTCCACATCACTATTGGCAACAGTGTTGCCAAACTTTAACCACCACATAGCAAAGTGCCTTTTCCTCCTGTTTCCAATTACATGTCCTCATTTTCCATCAAACTTTCATCAACAACCTCAAAATTCACTAGGCTTCTGAACACCACCTGTTCTCCAAAATGAATGCCCACATTTTAGATTTTGTTAAGCCACCATCCCACTTCCAGGTATCAGATTTTGTTTTATTTATTTTTGCACCCCCAAGCCCACTGGGGGTGCAATACAACAATTTTAATTTGCTCAGGATTTTAAGAGTTAGGAATTTGGAGAAGGCTGAGCTGAGCCCCTTGGAGGTCTCTCACGCAGTCAAATGTTGAGTGGGCTTCAATCATCTGAAAACGCTACAGGCTGACAGTAAACATTATCTAACTGTAGGAGCTCACCCAGCCTAGTAACTAGGACACCTATATGTGTCATCTCCATGTTACCTCGGTTTCTTACAGGTTAGTGGCGGATCCTAGGCTTGTTCTCATTAATTTACTTTCCTGTCTTCTCATCTAATAGAAATAATTAATTATTCCTGAGGAAGATTAAAAAGAAAACCAAAAACATGCTTTGAACCCTAACTATAATTGCTTCCCATGTAAATACAATGAAAAAACTAACTCTTTCAATTGGAAATCCATTTGAAAAGAAATAAAAAATTATTCAGTGTTAAAATTGTGCTATTATTGTATACATAATGTTAGAACAAGGATAGCAAGAACAATTTACATAATAAATATTCCTACTCCTTTTTCTAGTTAGTGCAGTAATTGAACAGCACCCATCAGTGAAAGAGGACAAAAGAGGGCTATTATCATAAATGTTAGCTTGATCTTTCAAGGAGATTTGATTACCATCTACCCAGACTCCACTTCACCCACTTAAACAGAGGTTCTGCCTTTCATCAGTCGAATGTCAAGTGCCTTTGTTGCATCCAAGCTGGCCATATTCTACATACAGGGCAAAGAACAGTTTTGTTGCTTTCTTTTCCCTTGGTAGAATTTGTAAGAAACATGTCTCTTTCATGGTAACATTCCTTATAAAAAACACAAGGATGAAAGATAAGCCTAAGAGGGTCCTGATCTAACACAAGATGCAAAACTACTTACAACACAACAGCGAAACTGACAGCTTTAACTTTCTTCAAGGGAAGGTGTACATTCTTTCACGTTAAAAAAAAAAAAGCTTAACATTTCTATTAACATCTGCCAAGTGTTTTCCTTCATTCTTCTTTCAGTCCGGTATTAGACGAGTTAAATTTGTCTTAGAAATAGACTAGAATGGCTTTTAAGAGCCAACTCACTGGAAAAGACCATGATGCTGGGAAAGACTGAGAGCTGGAGGAGAAGGGGGGTGACAGAGAATGAGATGCTTGGATGGCATCACTGACTCAGTGGCCATGAGTTTGAGAAAACTCTGGGAGTTCGTGAACAGGGACAAGGAAGCCTGGTGTGCTGCAATACATGAGGTCTCAAAGAGTTGGACACAACTTAGTAACTGAACAGCAACATTTTAATTAGTAGCATAAGGGTTAATTTAGAGGAAACACTAAATCCAATACTGAACACAATTTTTCACTGAGGAACATTTGTATCCCAATTTCCCTATGCGAGTTAAGGCATTTACACACTGAGTCTGGAGATCTTAAACAAAAAGACAAATTTCTCATCTTGTTTCAGAGGAAATGACAGTACACATTTTATTGTGCTGACAAGGGAGAGAGTGGCAGTGGCATTCCCAGCTCTAGATAAGGACAGAAGGCATTTCTCCATGGATTACAAGAGATTGGCTCTGAGATAGACAGGAGAAACTCAATTATGACAAAAGGTCTCCTAATGGAAAGATTTCAGACACAGTAAGAGATCCTTATGAAGTTCCTGCACGCTTTCAAACTTTAATAACAAAACTATGGGTTGCTATAGCAACAATATAGTAAATTACATTTAGAAGCAATTTATTAAAATTCAGAACAACTAGATTATACAATGGTAGCAAATGAAATACTGCCTTGTACTATTATGTAGCATTATTGGTATACCTGGATATTATTTCATTTACTCCTCATAATAGCCCTCCAAAGTAGGTAGTGTTTCCCTATTTTATAGATGAGAAAATCGAGATTAAGAAAGTAGCTTATGTCCACCAAACCATATGAGGAAGCCCTAGATCTGCTTGACTCCAAACCCTCTCTCATATAACATATTTCTACTATATGACAAAAATAAAAACAAGCAAAAAAATGACAGTAACAAAGACGTGTCCCAAACTTGGAGATACTAAAATACTATTAGTTGTATAATAAGAAAATTCACCTCATTTTAATATTCAATTTATTCATTTATGTATTGTGCTTGTGTGCATGCATACTAAGTTGTTTCAGTCATGTTCAACTCTTTGCAGACCCTATGGACTATAGCCCATCAGGCAGCTCTGTCCATGGGATTCTCCAGCAAGAATACTGGAGTGGATTGCCATATCCTTCTGCAATGTATTATACTACTACTACATAAATGTTTAGAAATTAAAATGCATAAAAGAAATACCAAAGGAATCTTCTGAAGAACTTACAGTGCTTTATTTGGTTTTGTGGTTTATATTCCTTGGTTCTTCTCTTTCCCTATCTTCCTGCAGTATTTTTTTTTTTTTACATTCTCTTTATGTGTAGCTTTTGCACAGTATTACTCAGATGATCTTTTGGAAATTACTTTCAATTACTGTTCTCAAAGTATTTCTCTTTATTGGAAGACAAAACTGAACAACAGAGAAGAACATTTTCCATTGTTCTCTAGATAGGCACTGCCTTTTTACTGCTGATACAACCTATACACATTAAGTCTAGGCATTAATTATTTTTACTAGAAGTTATCATCTGACTTTACAGTCCCCACTAATAATAATAATACAGTCAAGTTTCCTAAGTCAACATTGAAGGGATAGGATGTAAGTCTCTGGCAATAAAGTGATATTATTCATAGGCAATGGTGAAATCTTTTTACAGAAAATATTCATACCAGTTCCTTTGGTAGGTCTTTTTTTTTTTTTAAACTCAAAGTATAGCTGATTTACAAATTTCTATTTTATTCATTTCCTTTCTGTTCTTTAATATTTCCTTCCTCCTGCTGACTTTGGGTTCTGTTTGTTCTTCTTTTACTAATTCCTTTAGGTGGTAGGTTAGGCTGTTTGAGATTTTTCTTCGCAGAATTGCTTTAACTGCACCCTATAGATTTTTGAAGGCTGTATTTCCATTTTCATTTGTCTCAAGGTTTCTGATTTCCTGTCTGATTTTTTTCATTGACTCATTGGCTTTTTGGTAGCATGTTGTTTAGTCTCCACATATCTGTTCTTTTCTCATTTTTCTTTATGTAATTAATTTCTACTTTCATACCATTATAGTTGAAATAAATGCTTGGTATAATTTGTATCCTCCTAAATTTGTTGGGGTTTGTTTTGTGGCTTAGGATGTGATCCATCCTGGGGAAAATTCTGTGTGCACTTGCAAAAAATGTTCTGCAGTTTTGGATGGAATGCCCTCTAGATACCAATTAAGTCTAGCTGCTCTACTGCATCATTTAAGACATTGTTTCCTGATTTATTTTTTGTTTGGATGATCCATTGGTATTAGTGGGATGTTAAAGTTTCCTACTATCATTTGGTTATTATCAATTTTTCATTTTATACAGGACAGTATTTACTTTATATATTTAGACACTCCTAGGTTGGGTGCACATGTTAACAAATATCTTCTCCTGTATTGAGACTTTTATCATTATATAATGCCCTTCTTTGTTGTTTGAAATAGCCTTTGTTTTGGAAGTCATTTTTTCCAGTATGAAAATTATTACCCAATCTTTCTTGCCATTTCTATAGTATGAAATATCTTTTTCCCTTGCCGGCCTTTCAGTCTCTGTGTGCCTTTAGTTCTAAAATGAATCTCCTATAGGCAGCACATAGAAGAATCTCTTTAAAAATCCATCAGCCACCCTGTGTCTTCTGACTGGAGCATTTAGTTAATTGACATTTAAAGTAATTATTGATAGGTGTGTACTTATAGCCATTTTATTACTTGTTCTCCAGTTGTTTTATAGTTATTCTCTGCTCATATTTCTTCATTTTGTTTCTTCTATTGGGGTTTGATGATTTTCTTTATTAGTATGTGAGTGTTCCATTCCTTTCAACTTTTGTGGAACTATTACAGATTTTTGATTTGTGCTTACTATGTGGTTCATATATGTTGATCAATAATAATATCAAGTTGTTTTAAATTGATAATCATTTAAGATCAAGTACATTCTAAAATATCAACATATTTTTCACTCCTCCACCCACATTTTGTGCTTATGATGTCATATTTTACATCTTCAAGTTTATCTCTTCAGTTCAGTCCAGTCACTCATTCGTGTCCAACTCTGAGGCCCCATGCACTGCAGCACGACAGACCTCCATGTCCATCACCAACACCAAGAGTTTACTCAAACTCATGTCCATTGAGTCAGTGATGCCATCCAGCCATCTCATTCTTTGTAGTCCCAGTCTCCTTCTGCCTTCAATCTTTCCCACCATAATGGTCTTTTCAAATGAGTCAGCTCTTTGCATCAGGTGGCTGAAGAATTGGAATTTCAGCTTCAGCATCAGTCCTTCCAATGAATATTCAGGACTGATTTCATTTAGGATGGACTGGTTGGATCTCCTTGCAGTCTGAGGGACTCTTAAGATCCTTCTCCAACACCACAGTTCAAAAATATCAATTTTTCTGTGCTCAGCTTTCTTTATAGTCCAACTGACATCCATACATGACTACTGGAAAAACCATAGCTTTGACTAGATGGACCTTTGTTGGCAAAGTAATGTCTATGCTTTTTAATATGCTGTCTAGGTTGATCATAACTTTTGTTACAAGGAGTAAGCGTCTTTTAATTTTAGGGCTGCAGTCACCATCTGCTGTGATTTGGGAGCCGCCAAAATAAAGTCTGCCACTGTTTCCATTTTCCCCATCTATTTGCCATGAAGTGAGGGGGCCAGATGCCATGATCTTCATTTTCTGAATATTGAGTTTTAAGCCAACTTTTTCACTGTCCTGTTGCACTTTCATCGAGGCTCTTTAGTTCTTCTTCACTTTCTGCCATAGGGTGGTGTCATCTCCATATCTGAGGTTATTGCTATTTCCCTCCCAGGAATCTTGATTCCAGCTTGTGCTTCATCCAGCCCAGCATTTCTCATGATGTACTCTGCATATAAGTTAAATAAGCATGGTGACAGTATACAGCATTGATGTACTCCTTTCCCAATTTGGAACCAGTCTGTTGTTTCATGTCTAGTTCTAACTGTTGCTTCTTGGCCTGCATACAGATTTCTCAGGAGGCAGGTCAGGTGTTCTGGTATCCCCATTTCTTTAAGAATTTTCCACAGTTTGTGGTGATTCACACAGTCAAAGGATTTGGCATAGTCAATAAAGCAGAAATAAATGTTTTTCTGGAACTCTCTTGCTTTTTGATGATCCAGTGGATGTTGGCAATTTGATCTCTGGCTCCTCTCCCTTTTCTAACTCCATCCTGAAGAACTGAAAGTTTATGGTTCATGTACTGTTGAAGCCTGGCTTGGAGAATTTTGAGCATTTCTTTGCTAGCGTGTGAGATGAGTGCAATCGTGTGATAGTTTGTGCATTCTTTGGCATTCCCTTACTTTGGAATTGAAATGAAAACTGACCTTTTTTTGAGTCTTGTGGCCACTGCTGAGTTTTCCAAATTTGCTGGTGTATTAAGTGCAGCACTTTCACAGAATCATCTTTTAGGGTTTGAAATAGCTCAATTGAAATTCCACTAGCTTTGTTCATAGTGATGCTTCCTAAGGCCCACTTGACTTCACATTCCAGGATGTCTGGCTCTAGGTGAGTGATCATACCATCGTGATTATCTGGGTCATGAAGATCTTTTTGTATAGTTCTGTGTATTCTTACTACTTCTTTTTAATGTCTTCTGCTTCTGTTAGGTCTATACCATTTCTGTTCTTTATTGTGCCCATCTTTGAACGAAATGTTCCTTTGGTATCTCTAATTTTCTTGAAGAAATTTCTAGTCTTTCCCATTCTATTGTTTTCCTCTATTTCTTTGCATTGATCACTGAGGAAGCCTTTCTATCTCTCCTTCCTATTCTTTCAAACTCTGCATTCAAATGGGTATATCTTTCCTGTTCTCCTTTGCCTTTTGCTTCTTTTTTTTTCTCAGTTATTTGTAAGGTCCTCCTCAGACAACCATTTTCCTTTCTGCATTTCTTTTTCTTGGGGATGGTCTTGATCACTGCCCCCTGTACAATGTCACGAACCTCCATCCATAGTTCTTCAGGCATTTTGTCTATCAGATCTGATCCCTTGAATCTATTTGTCACTTCCACTGTATAATTGTAAGGGATTTGATGTGGGTCATACCTGAATGGTCTAGTGGTTTTCCCTACTTTCTTCAGTTTAAGTCTGAACTGAAGAATTTGGCAATAAGGAGTTCATGATTTGAGCCACAGTGAGGTCCTGGTCTTGTTTTTGCTGACTGTATAGAGATTCTCCATATTCGGCTGCAAAGAATATAATCAATCTGATTTTAGTGTTGACAATCTGAATAGATTTTTGCCAGGGGAACACACTGGTCATAGCAAACACCCTCTTCCAACAACACAAGAGATGACTCTAAACATGTACATCACCAAATGGTCAATACCAAAATCAGATTGATTATGTTCTTTGTAGCTGAAGATGGAGAAGGTCTATATAGTCAGTAAAAACAAGACTTGGAGCTAACTGTGTATTATATCATCAGCTCCTCATTGCAAAATTCAGGCTTAAATTGAAGAAAGTGGAGAAATACACTAGGGAATTCAGGTATGATCTAAATCAAATTCCTTATGATTATATAGTGGTAGTGACAAATAGATTCAAGGGATTAGATCTGGTAGACAGAGTACCTGAAACACTATGGACAGAGGTTTGTAACATTGTACAGGAGGCGGAGACCAAAATCATCCCAAAGAAAAAGAAATGCAAGAAGGCTAAGTGGTTGTCTGAGGGGGCTTTACAAATAGCTGTGGAAAGAAGAGAAGTGAAAAGCAAGGGAGAAAGGGAAAGATATACCCAGCTACATGCAGAATTCCAGAGAATAGCAAGGAGAGATATGAAGGCATTCTTAAGGGAACAATGCAAAGAATTAGGAGAAAACAATAGAATGGGAAAGGTAGAGATCTTTCAAAAAAAATGGAGATATTAAGTATGCATTTCATGCAGGGATGAGCATGATAAAGGACAGAAATGGTAAGGACCTAACAGAGGCAGCAGAGATTAAGAAGAGGTGTCAAGAATACACAGACGAACTATACAAAAAAGGTCTCAGGGATCCAGATAACCATGATGGTGTCATCACTCACCTAGAGCCAGACACCCTGGAGTGTGAAGTCAAGTGGGCCTTTGGAAGCATTGCTACAAACAAAGCTAGTGGAGGTGATGCAATTCCAGTTGAACTGTTTCAAATCCTATAAGATGATGCTGTTAAAGTGTTGCACTCAATATATCAGCAAATTTGGAAAACTCAGCAGTGGCCACAAGACTGGAAAAGGTCAGTTTTCATCCTAATCTCAAAGAAAGGCAATGCCAAAGAATGTTCAAACTATCTTACAATTATGCTCATTTCACATGCTAGTAAAGTTATGCTCAAAATCCTTCAAGCTAGGTTTCAACAGTACGTGAACAAGAACTTCCAGATGCTCCAGAAAACTTTCAGATGGGTTTAGAAAAGGCAGAACAACCAGAGATCAAATTGTTAACATTCACTGGGTCATAGAGAAAGCAAGGGAATTCCAGAAAAACATGCATTTCTTCTTCATTGACTACACTAAAGACTTTGTATGCATCACAACAAACTGTGGAACTTTCTTAAAGAGATAGGAATACCAGACCACCTTACCTGTCTCCTAAGAAGCCTGTATGTGGATCATGAAGCAAGTTAGAACTAGTCATGGAACAATGGGCTGGTTCAAAATTGGGAAAAGAGTACAACAAGGCTGTATATTGTCACCCTGCTTATTTAACTTATATACAGAGTACATCATGCAAATGCTGGGCTGGATGAATCACAAGCTGGAATAAAGATTACCAGGAGAAATATCTATAACCTCACATATGCAGATGATACCACTCTAGTGGCAAAAAGTGAAGAGAAACTAAAGATCGCTTTGATGAGGGTGAAAGAGGAGAGTGAAAAAGCTGGCTTGAAACTCACCGTTCAAAAAACTAAGATCCAGTGCCATCGCTTCATAGCAAATAAGAAGGGAAAAAGTGGAAGCAGTGATAGATTTTATTTTCTTGGGCTCCAAAATCACTATGGACATGACTGCAGCCATGAAACTAGAGATGGAAGAGTTAGAGCTGGAGCCCAGCGTGAGGCAGGACTTTCTCTCTGCTTAGCGGCTATCAATGTCCAGTCAGGGTGGGGCCTGAGCCCAAGCTGCTGGAGCTGACACCCTGAGGGTTGGGCCCAAGCCAGTTCTGTTCCCTTTCAGTGTGTTTTCCCCTGTATCTGCACTAGGACCTTTGCCCTAGAGTGGGGAAGTGCTGAGGTAAGTGGGGCTTGTGAGGGCTCTCTGCTCACACTGTCTGCAGACAGAGGTCCAGCTATCTCTGACACACTGCCTGGGAAGGTACCCACAAGTGTTTCCTTTTTTGGCTCAGACACAACCTGATGTGCAAGTCCCCCTTGGTCCCTCAGAGCACATCACTGTCCTCAGCCTCCACCATTCCTGCCCTTTCATTAAACCACATCACTGGGCTACATGGACACTTGGCACGTGATTGAGGATAGGCTGTGGCGGAGCCGCTGCTGTCCGAGACCTGAGAGCTACCTGAGATGCATTGCTTGAGTAAGGTCAGTAGCGGCTGCCACCCTCTCATCCAGGGTATGCCCAGGGGACTAGGTCAGCTCTGCACACCACAGCTGAGTCTTCTACCCACTCATTGCTGCCCCAGATCCAATGATACCCTGTGATGTGGAATGAGAAGGACCAAAGCCTTTGCTCAGCTTTAGTGCATGCCAAGGAGGTTATGGGAAACCCAGTAGCCACTGGAGCATACCTCTCTCCACCCTGCCTCAGGAGCAAGCTAGCATATGAGTGCTCCTTACAGTTGTAGTCCAGGCTTCCCACAACCATCCTGTTACCCCAGCAGTCCTCAACAAGCCAAAAGGGCTTGTCTCCTCTGTATAGAAACCCAGGACAGGGGCGCTCAGTCTGTGGTTCTCATTGCTTATTTCACACGATGAACGTCCACATGTGTGATCTTTCTTGTCCTCTGAGGTCCGCTCCAGGAGCACACGACCTAACCTGATTGCCTTTTTCCCTCCTTCCTACTCAATTATGTGTGTATCTTAACGGCCTTGGAGTCTTTCTGCCAGTTTCCAGTGAAAATTGTCCCACATGTACATATTTTGATGTGTTTGTTGGGGGAGGTGAGCTTCATGTCCTCTTACTTTGCTATACTGACTGATCCCTTTTTCAAAAAAAAAAAACTTAAAGACTTTATTTGTCCTCTTTATTTTCATTTCCATAGGAAAACCTTTAATTTAACAATGAACCACAGGCTATCTTTCTCTGGTAGGCAAAGACAATAGGACTTCTTATATGTCAAGAAACTACTTGGTGAAATACTTAATAATTGTTCCTTCTTTTAATTTGCTTATAAAAAGAAAAGGTAATGCGTTACTTAAACTTATCCAGGTTCTTAATAATTGTTTCTTCTTTTAATTTACTTTTTATAAAAAGAAAAGGTAATATGTTACTTAGACTTATCTAGGTTCTAATTTTAATTAGTAAATAATAACATAAACCTTGTTCAGTTCAGTTACTCAGTCATGTCTGACTCTTTGTGACCCCAAGGACTGCAGCACACCAAGCCTCCCCATCCATCACCAACACCCAGAGCTTGCTCATACTCATGTCCATCGAGTTGGTGATGACATCCAACCATCTCATCTTCTGTCATCCCTTCTCCTCCTGCCTTCAGTCTTTCCCTACCATCAGGGTCTTTTCCAATGAGTCAGTTGTTCACAGCAGGTGGCCAAAGTATTGGAGCTTCAGCTTCAGCATCAGTCCTTCCAGTGAATATTCAGGTTTGATCTCCTTGCCGTCCAAGGGACTCTCAAGAGTCATCTCCAAAACCACAATTCAAAAGCATCAATTCTTCGGTGTTCAGTTTTCTTTATAGTCCAACTCTCACATCCATACATGATTACTGGAAAAACCATAGCATTGACTAGATGGATTTTTGTCAGCAAAGTAATGTCTCTGCTTTTTTTTTGTGTGTGTGTGATTCTTTTTTTGTTTTTTGTTTTTTAATTAATTAATTTATTTATTTATTTTAAATTACAATACTGTATTTGTTTTGCCATACATTGACACGAATCAGCCATAGGTGAACACAATCTCCCAATGCCGAAGCCCCCTCCCACCTCCCACCCCATATCCTCTACTTGAATCATCCTGTGTCTCTGCTTTTTAATGTGCAGTCTAGGTCAGTCATAGCTTTTCTTCCAAGGAGCAAGCGTCTTTTAATTTCATGGCTGAAATCACCATCTGCAGTGATTTTGGAGCCCAAGAAAATAAAGTCTGTCACTGTTTTCATTGTTTCCCCATCTATTTGCTATGAAGTGATGACACTGGATGCCATGATCTTAGTTGTCTGAATGTTGAGTTTTAAACCAGCTTTCTCACTCTCCTTTTCACTTTCATCAAGGGTCCCTAACTTTAGTAAATAATAATGTGAACATTATTAGCTGCTTAATAAAATTTCAAAAGTAAAAATGATTAAAAAGCAACTATAAGAATTTTTCTTTATTTTGCATAATTTTATCTATCTAAATAATTTATAGACTTGCCTTTGAATAAACTGCTTTGTATTTATTTTTCATTGCATCTACTACCCAATGAGTTCTGGTGAGGTATATATACTCCCTTCAGAAAAGACAATAATCAATAATAAGAAGGATTTTTGAATGATTAATGTTAAAATGTGACACTGACTTAGTCATGTAAATAGTAAAAGTTAAATATCTTCTGTACCTGTTCTTACTCACCTGCAAGTCCTAAAAGAATGTAGGCCATAATGAACAGTATGAAGATCATGCAGCACAGCACGTCTGTACAACTCCTAAAGATGAAGAGGAACAATGAATTAAAAGGATCACGAGAAGACTCACAGAGTATCCGTTTTCCTCCCTCTTATGGACTAAACGTGTCTCCCCCAAGTCCTTATGTTGAAACCTAACCCCCAAGGTGATGGTATTTGAAGGTGTTAGAAGGTGCGCGGGGCGGGGGGGGTGCGATGGGAATTAAAAGGGATACAAAATGACTAATGTTTACTGCAAAAAAATATACATAGGAAGGCATAAGAAAATAAAGCCACCTGGTGGCTCAGATGGTAAAGAATCTGCCTGCAATGCAGGTCACCTGGGTTTGATCCCTGGGTCAGGAATACTCCTGGAGAAGGAAATGGGAACCCACTCCATTATTCTTGTCTGAAAAGTCCCTTGGGCAGAGGAACCTGGCAGACTACAATCCATGGGGTTTCAAAGAGTCAGACATGACTGAGCGACTGAACACACAAAAGATAATAACAACAGTGATATGCCTTTTTATACTTAATAATTCTAAAAGGTAGAGCAGATGTATTTCTACAATCAAAGACTTAAACAGCAGAGAGCGGTTATAGTTCTGTGATTAAAGAAGCTCCTCCAAAGCTGTTAGCATTTGTTCTCTTGATTCTTTATTTGTAAATTTTTTAGAAGTTAGAATACACTAACATCAAAAATTCTTTTATTTGAAATTATAATTTAAGCTATTTGATTTTATAATTTTCTCCTTCATGCTTCCCAGTACATGACATAATAATTTAAAAAAAAAATAGCCATTTCCATTCCTCTCTCTCTCCATTATCTTTCTACATGCACATATAAAGGGTACTCTGATTAAATAAATGATTGACTACACAAGCTTTCTATGAGGAATAGAGTTGCAACTATTCAAAAAACAACGTCTATAATGCATTATGAAATGAAATGCTCTAAACTATAATTTTCCAGCTATTCTGTAAGCTGGATATTGTAATGTGAGATTTAGAGAAAATTTGGCTCAGAGAGACATGGTAATTTTCTAAGGGATCACAAGTCAAACCAGTATTCAGTAAGGAAACTCAGGTTTTCATCTAAAGTATTTCCTATTTTCAACATTAAATTTTGTTCAGCTTGTAAGGAGTCTAGAAGGTCAAAACTTGTCTTAAAAGTAAGAAAAAAATACAATCATTGTTGAAACTTAATGAAGAATCTATTAGGAAAGAGACAGATCAATGTATTTGACAAGATTAAAAGATGCACATGAGAATTTTCATAACAAAAACTTCCTGTTCTAGAGGTTAGATGGATATGTTCCAATCATTTAGCACAGACAGGCTGAAGTTACATTCTATTTTTAGTGGTGGTAATAGCAACAATAATGAATAATAATTGTACAGGAACAGACACAGTAATACCTTGTATATTGATAAAGCCCTGTTATACTTTTACCGCTGTCACTGACATAAGTTTGTGAGTTTCCTACCTTTGGGTTTCTCGGGGTAGTGAGGTAAGTTGCCTTATATAAGGTCCACGAGAGAGAGGTAATTGCAGAGGCAGACAAACATCTAAGTCTCCTATGCCCAATCTTTTCACTTAGTGGTTATTCTAATATGATTACAACTTTCTAGAAAGATTCCAATTAGTCATATTGAAAACTCCACACACATCCTTATTACACCACCTCACCACAGGAAATGGATCCATCATAGAGAAAGCTAATCATGGTCAATTCAGAAACAAACCATTACTTGTTTAAACCCAATTTTAACCCAGGAATTTAAAATTTCACTGAGACTGAAGAACTATGAGAATAATAAAAGAGAAAAAAAAGATAATCTAGATTTCTTTGTTTAACAATCATTGAATGCAAAACCTGCTAGAGGGTGAGGAAAGGGTCTGGCTTATTTGCATTTTGACACATCCTACTTAAGATCAGTTCTCATCCTGTCAGGGCAGTTGCTAAATAGTATGATACCTAAGAAGGACTGCCTGTAGGCAAAGAACTAAGGAAGAGAAAACTAGAACACCGATAAGCTTTTATGAGAAATCTTGAAGTTGTCAAAGCCTTTGTGTGTAATTATAACTACCAAGGAGAGAGGGATATAGTCAGAAGCACCAGCCAGGTTGGCCAGTGTCCTATAATATTATATGTATGATATGTTTGTATCTATATGGTTATGTCATAGATAATATACATTATAATACATGTTTATAATGACTATAATTACATAGCATTATAATGTTTTCTATTTATATTACGTAGTCAGCACAAGAGGAGGTAAACATACTGGAAAGATGAGTAAAAGAAACTTACCAATTAAAAAATAAGGCACAAGGAAAGAAGCAGAGCCCAAAAGGAAATTTCTAAGAAATAAAACCCACAGTGCTCGGCTACTGGTCCTAATGAATGGCATCAATCAGAGTTTTGTTCTATAGGGGTTTTATAACAACAACAAGGGGGATTTATACTACGATTTCTCTTTCTTTCTTGTACCAAGAACATGCCATAGCACCCGGGGCTACTGTGCACCCACACAACCACTCTGTCCACTCTAGCAGTCTAGTCTCTCACCAGAGAGGGATAACATTTCTCAGTAATTCACACCCGGAAATGTCTGGGGATTCTATTCTGGGACCAGGAAGGATAATGCATTCAAGTCTACTTTCCTTCTCTGGACCACTGCTTTAGAGAAATAGAAGACCATACCACACACCTTAGCCAGACTAGTTAATTTCATAGTATCTAAACATGGAAGAACATTGAACAAAGTGGAAGAGTTTGAAGAATTCAAGAGTTTCAAAAAGTGGGAAAGTTTTTCTAAATTAAAAATTCTTATTTCTGAATTTGTTCCTCTAGTGATTTCATTCCATTTGTTGTTTAATTTTTTTCTTTTAAAATGAGGGTGTGTGTGTGTGTGTGTGTGTGTGTGTGTGTGTGTGTGAAACATCTATTTCTTTCCACTTCTTATTTCTCTCCATATTCCCTGCTGGAAAAAAGTCACTACTTAGAAAATTATTGGAAAATTGAATATAAAAATATAAAATATAGCTTGGGTACCATTTTGGGAGTCAGCAACACAGCAGAAGCTTAACTCAAATTTTAGAAGTTATAAAGTGTCATTATTGTTTCTTTCTTTGATTTCAAGGCATCTTTACAATACCAAATGCTCTGTGGAAAATGAGTTGTTGTTGTTGTTGTTTTTTAAATCAAGTACTTAGTTTGGATAATTTTGAAGACTCTTAAGATAGGTATTGAGGTAACTAGGTGATACAAGCCTGTGGTTTAAAATCATTCTGAATCATATTCTAGCTAGAGGTCTGTCATAGCTGTATATTTTCCTCAGTTGGGTTCACTTTTATTTTTACAGTAAGTATAAATAAAGGACCAGTGTACTAATCTAAAAATGGATTGCATCCCGCTGGATCCTAGAAAGAAGACAGAAAGAATAGTTTATAGAGAAATATACCTCAACCCTCTCCCTTACCCTCCTTCTAAATCAAAGTCTATTAAAAAAAAAACAAGAAAAAAACAAGTTGCTCACACTCAGAGTTATTCAAAATACTCCTGGCATAAAAGTATTTTCAAAAGTTAAACTACAGAGGTACCATTGCTATCTTACATGTATTTTTCCAAATTACAGTAAGAATAGGATCCCAGTCCTATACTCATTTGTAGACCTCTCTCTCCTTCCTAATTCTAACCTACAAGTGTAGAAAGCCTATAGTCACCTCAACTTAAAGTCTTGGGCATTTCCTTTGAGTTTCTGTTTTTCTTAGGTGATCTTTTATTTTATATTCAATTAGTAAGTTCTCTTGACTCCTTCTCTCTGGTGTGTCTTTCATCCACGCCTTCCTTTCTATTCCTGCTGCCTGGATTCAGTCCACGTTCTCTCATTCTCTCTTCTAACCAATGCTGTGGTCCCTTTATTGGGCTCCTGCATGCAGTCTCTGCCTGATCCAATTCATTCTGCACATCACTGACATTACTGAGAGCCAGCAAAGTCACTTTATTATTTTAAAAATTCAATGCTTCTCTACTTGTTTAATAATTTCCAAATGTCTTAGCTTTATGTTTAAGAAAACAGAATTTCAATCCTAGTTCAAGCCCCAGACTACTTTTCTAGTTTTTCTCCCCTATTCATCTCCTGTGCTTCAACCAACTTGGACTTTTTCATTCACTGCATACCTAGTCAATTCTCCCTTGACAACATTCAGGGTTCTCTACTCATGGTTACTTTAAGACTCATTCTACTAGGATACACTATGTCCCAATTTTCATGAAATAGCCAGGATTTATACCTATTATCCTGGAATAACAATCAACAATGCTCATTTTTACTATCAAAAGCACTCCAGTCTGGATCTCTACCCCAATCTATTAAAATCCCATTTTTCATATAGTAGGATTCCCTTCATCTTCTGGCACTGAATAACATTCCACTGTATGTATATGCCATACTTTTTTATCCCATTCATCTGTCAATGAACATTTAATTATTTCTATATCTTGACTATTGTGAGTTATGTTACAGTGAACGTGCAGATACCTATTTGAGATCCTGATTTCAGTTCTTTTGAACAACATGCAGTGAACTTGCATATATACATTTGAGGTTCTGATTTCAATGCTTTTGGATAACATGGATAAACCTAGAGGACAGGACCTTATGCTAAGTGAAATAAGCCAAACACAGAGGAAAATAACTGTAGAATTCCACTAGTTTGAGATATCTAAAACAGTCAAATTCAGAGAAACACACTCCAGGGGATCTTCCCAACCCAAGGATCAAACCCACATCCAGTACAGGTGGATTCTTTACTGCTGAGCCATAAGGGAAGCCAATTATAATCAAGATGGGGGTGCAAACTACAGCCCACGGGTTGAATCTGGTTTGTGGCCTGCTTTTGTATAGCTTTTTGTGAACTAAGAATGGTTTTTATTTTTAAAAAATAGTTTTAAAAATAAAGAATATTTTGTGATATAAGAATTATACAAAATTCAAATCTCAGTGTCCATAAATACAGACTTTTGGAAAATAGCTACATGTATTTACATATATATTGTCTATGCCTACTTTTGTCCCACAATGGCTGAGTAGTCACAACAGAAACCATCTGGCCTGCACAGCCTAAAATTTGCTACCTAGATTTTTATAGAAAAGGTTTGCTGACCTCTGATCTAGGCCGCAATGTTCTTTCGTGGCAGCAGTTAAGCACAGAGTGTTTTGTGCTACAGACAAATTGCAATCTATATCCTATGAATGATTAGTAAGACACACCCGTAACTGACAGGCTAATACATCATAAGCAGGCTCTGGTGAAACTCAAAGTGCTATATTTCAAATTTCAGATCTTCTTTTCTGGAAAGGGATAAGGATATGTTGTCTAAGGATTTAATTTTGGGGTTAAGCTTAAGTCTAGACATTTCAAACTCCAATAAAACAAATCATAAAAAATTAAATTAAATTCAGAGGTAATAAGAGAGTGTTGTTTCTGAAGTTTACATTTCAGTTCCACACTAGTTCTTCTTTCCTACGACTATCATTCTGCCTCGGCTTTCTATCTTCATTCAGAAACTGATTTATTTACTAGTTTTCTTTGTGACAGCTGAAATTTCAATGATATCAACCATCCTGAAAGGTCATTAATATCAAGCATTAGAGCAAGAATGGAGGTCTTAAAAGTCGTTTTTCCCTGACAGATCATCCATTCATGCCTAATGAGTCAGTTTAGGGACTGTCCACTGCCCATGAATTCAGTCTGATGATCACCTCTTACTTGAAAGTTCTTGGTGTCACCTGAGTACATCTGTCTATGACATGGCTGCATTGATAATACACAGTTTAGAAGCACTTCTCCTCTGTGGTTCGGTTGGCACCTGCATGATGCCATTAAGTCATCCGTTACCTCTCAGTATCTTACTGCAGAAGTCTGTTCCAGAAAATTGAATGGTTGCTTCACGTCCCAGAGGCTTTATTAAAAGACAGTTAATTTGGGGGCCATTCTCTAAGCTCCACTGAGATACTTGGCAAACTGCAGAATGTGGCTTGAATTAAATCAAGCTAAATGATGCTTAGTCAGCAGACTCAAAACATTTGTGAGCTATGTGAGGTACAGTTCTGTGTAAGTTAAAAAAATTCTCCTATTTTTCCACTCAACTATTAATGGAGAATCTGGTGATTAGTGATAAGAGCATTTCTAAGAGTTTTGTTTGAAGGAGTTAACTGTAGCCTTCCCCTTCCCCTCCAGCTTCTCTTTTTTCCCAGACATACTGTCTAAAAGTTCTCTACTGTTCTATTCCCACAGCTTTAGAAAATACCATATATACCATTTGGGTGTGTGTGTGAAAGTTGAGGTTTTAGAAATAAGCAAATTGCACCAGCCCTTTCTACAAGTATGATAAAAGGTTAAAAATTATCTTGAAGAATTACACTGGTACATAATCAGAAAATAGGAAGACACAACGAGCTTTTAATCACATGAACTAGTATTTTCAGGTGCTCAAATACAAGTGTTTAAATTTTCTTAAAAAAATTTAAGAATGACTTTATAGTTATGTTTACTTTAAAAGATAATTTTGACACCCAGTCATTGAGAAGAGAGTGTTAGTTTTATAAGAGTGTTAGTTTTATCATTTTTTAGTACATGTTAAATTGTTGCTGAAAATGAAATATAGCAAATAGCATAACACCCTAACAAACCATACAATGACACTGATCATTTCTTTTGAATTGATTAGAATATTTAAGATGATATTTCAGTATTTTTCCTGCATTATTTAGTTCTTTCGGATAACTGAATCTTAAAAGCTCCCCTATCCTCTATTTCTCCTATATTGTTTGCACTTGGGTTTCCAACGTCTTTAGAGACTAGCTTTAACTGGTTATAATTTATATTTTCTACCTGTAAAGGGGAAATAAAACTTCAGTTTTAAATACAGAAGTTTAAGTGATGTCTATATAAATGTCTCTTTTGTTTAAAATGGGATAAGGTCAGACAAAATTGATCTTACTATATTATTCATCATCTTTGTAAAACCTGCATTGTAGTTAAGAATGTGTCAGTGAGAGGAAACTACTTAGAAAATTGCTAGTAAAGTGAACACTAAATCATAGTTATTGCCCACAATACAACTGGTATCATCAAAAAGGTCTTAAGAGAACCAGCTTAGAACAGCCTTGGGAATTGGTCCAAAAGTTTACAGAGACTCCAAAACAGTTTGGAGAAGGAAATGACTACCAACTCCAATATTCCTTCCTGGGAAATCCCATGGACAGAGGAGCCTGGCAGGCTACAGTCCACATGGTCACAAAAGAGTCGGACATGACTTAGTGACTGAGAATGCACATATATCCGTTCAAAATGCTCTTTAATCTTCTTGGAATAGGTTAGCATCCCTCTACATAGAAACACAGAGTAGGTGCTCAAGAATATTTGTTTAAACAGTGAACTTCTGAAAATTCTCATGACTGGGATAGCTACAAAAATTCTATTAAAATTTATCTTTAAATCATACTTCCTTAAATAATATAATAAACCATTAATATTTTAGTAACCAAAGGCCTACATGTTAAAATAAAAAGGTTACTATTTGTCACCCAAAATTTTAATAATGAAAAAAGGTACCTACATATGATGGGCACGTCAGAAAATTATATGCCCTTTGATCTAGTAATTTCTTTTCTAGTAATTTATAGCATGGAAACATGTAGTGAAGAAGCAAGAATTAAGGATTTAAAACACTGTTTATAATAAAATTTGGAAACAATTTTTAGAATAATAATTATATGAAATGTGGTCATAATATATTGATAAAAATAGGTTATAAAAAATATGTAATATATGTATAGATATATAAAGTGAAAGTGAAGTCACTCAGTCATGCCCAAGTCTTTGCAACCCCATGGACAGTAGCCTGCACCAAGCTCCTCCATCCCTGGGATTTTCAAGGGAAGAAGTACTACAGTGGGTTGCCATTTCCTTCTCCAGGGAATCTTCCCAACCCAGGGATGGAACCCAGGTCTCTCACATTGTAGACAGACGCTTTATCGTCTGAGCCACCAGGGAAGTCCTAGATATATAAATACATATGTAAATGCTTAATAATATTATAAAAGGATACAATAAAAGGCTGCTGCTGCTGCTAAGTTGCTTCAGTCATGTCCAACTCTGTGTGACCCCATAGACAGCAGCCCACCAGGCTCCCCTGTCCTTGGGATTCTCAAGGCAAGAACAGTGGAGTGGGTTGCTATTTCCTTCTCAAATGCATGAAAGTGAAAGTGAAGTCATTCAGTCGTGTCCGACTCTTCGTGACCGATGGACTGCAGCCCACCAGGCTCCTCCATCCATGGGATTCTCCACCCAAGAGTACTGGAGTGGGGTGCAGCCACTATCTCAAGGTGGTATGATTTTATGTGATTTTGTTTTTCTTCCTTTGCTTTTTCTGTGTTTTTTTTTTCCAAAACTCTCACAATGAGCATAAATTGCATTTATAATAGAAACAAAAATCTAAGACACATAGATTGCATTTGACAATTATAAATAGATTGCTGCCTTATTTAATATACTAAACTCTTTCTGATCCCCTCAAAATAAGTTTAAAAAATGGATCTTCTGCTCTTTCACTATTTTCTTGATTATTATTGACTAAACTTCAAAACACATTTTTATTGCCTTTAAGCAAAAATGGTTACTAAAAAGTGTGTGACAGAGTGACTGTCTTCTGATTAATCTTTCTTATTGCTCAAACATTTCTAAATGGGGATGGAATTGAAAATACACATCCATAAATGCCTCAGTAAACGTCTTACAAATCAGACCTTTGTTTCCTAGTAATGACCATCTCACCAACTTTATAAGACACAGACCCCCACTTCTTGTTTGAATCACTGCATGTACGAAAACAGAGTTGGCCTTTAACCTTCACTCATCAAGTCTCTCCGATTTGATGGTACATCTCTCTTTTGTCATTTTCTTCATATCTATTTAACAAATCTGGATAATAAAAATCCTTTTTATTTTCCTTAAAATAATGTGTATTCAGTGGTTTTCTTAGAACTTTGCCTCTGCTTAGAATGTTTATTAGCTATCTATACTAATTTTAAGCAGGTGGACCTATAGTTACCCTAGTGCTTTTGGAACATGAAATGAAAATTTAGTTTTGGAAATAAATTTAGCAATGCAATTACCTCAGTCATAAAACATTTTATATTTCTAATCATTTAAGCCTCCATTAGATAAAAGAATAAATTTTAAATAATTTAAACGGAATCTAACTGTGGTATTGGAGAAGACTCTTGAGAGTCCCTTGGACTGCAAGGAGATCCAACCAGTCAATCCTAAAGAAACAGTCCTGAATATTCATTGGAAGGACTGATGCTAAAGCTGAAACTCCAATATTTTGACCACCTGATGTGAAGTACTAACTCATTGGAAAAGACTCTGATGCTGGGAAAGACTAAAGACAGGAGGAGAAGGGGACGACAGAGGATGAGAGGTTGGATGGCATCACCGACTCAATGGACATGAGTTTGAGTAATCTCTGGGAGTTGGAGATGGACAGGGAGGCCTGGCGTGCTACAGTCCATGGGGTCACAAAGAGTCGGACATGATTGAGTGACTGAACTGACTGATAAGGGGGACTGTGTGTCTGGGAAGAGATGAGGTAGACCTAATTTTTATTGCATATCCTTTTGTAACTTTTAAACTGTCTATCAAACACATGTAATAGTCTAGTCAAAAACAATTTTTGTAAGAGAAAATCAGTTGAGTACTGATTTGGCATATCTGAGAAACAGAAACAACCTGGGAAGTAACATCAACTATTAACCATTAAAATAAATACAGTAGGAAACAAAATTAATTTACTAGAAATAAAACTATAAACTATATAGATATAAAGTTATTAGACACATTCCACAAGTAAAAGCCTTAACTATGATATAAATTTACCTATTTATCTTGATTGAAAGATTGAATTTTGGCCATTAATGATTTACATCATATCTGTAGAAAACAAAGTTTCTCCCATCATAAACATTTTTGTGTGTGTGTGTTCCATTTTATTTATTTATTTAATTTTATTTTTACTTTATTCTACATTACAATACTGTATTGGTTTGCCATACATTGACATTAATCAGCCACAGGTGTACACAAGCTCCCAATCCAGAAGCCCCCTCCCACCTCCCACCCCATATCATCTCCCTGGATCATCCTGTGCACCAGCCCCAAGAATCCTGTATCCTGTATTGAACATAGACTGGCGCTTCGTTTCTTACATGATAGTATACAAGTTTCAATGCCATTCTGCCAAATCATCCCACCCTCTCCTTCTCCCTCAGAGGTCAAAAGTCCGTTCTATACCTCTGTGTTCTTTTGTTGTCTCACATACAGGGTCATCATTACTATCTTTCTAAATTCCATATATATGTGTCAGTATACTGTATTGCTGTTTTTCTCTCTGGCTTACTTCACTCTGTATAATCAGCTCCAGTTTCATCCATCTCATTAGAACTGATTCAAATTTATTCTTTTTAAGGGCTAATACTCCATTGTGTATATGTACGACAGCTTTCTTAGCCATTCATCTGCTGATGGACATCTAGGTTGCTTCCATGTCCTGGCTATTATAAACAGCGCTGCAATGAACATTGGGGTACATGTGTCTCTTTCAATTCTGGTTTCCTCGGTGTGTATGCCCAGCAGTGGGATTGCTGGGTCATAAGGCAGTTCTATTTGCAATTTTTAAGGAATCTCCACACTGTTTTCCATAGTGACTCTACTAGTTTGCATTCCCACCAACAGTGTAAGAGGGCTCCCTTTTCTCCACACCCTTCCCAGCATTTATTGCTTGTAGACTTTTGGATTGCAGCCATTCTGACTGGTGTGAAATGGTACCTGATTGTGGTCTTGATTTGCATTTCTCTGATAATGAGTGATGTTGAGCATCTTTTCATGTGTTTGTTAGCCATCTGTATGTCTTCTTTGGAGAAATGCCTATTTAGTTCTTTGGTCCATTTTTTTATTGGATCGTTTATTTTCCTGGAGTTGAGCTGCATAAGTTGCTTGCATATCTTTGAGATTAGTTGTTTGTCAGTTGTTTCATTTGCTATTGTTTTCTCCCATTCAGAAGGCTGTCTTTTCACCTTGCTTATAGTTTCCTTTGTTGTGCAGAAGCTTTTAATTTTAATTAGATCCCATTTGTTTATTTTTGCTTTTATTTCCAGTATACTGGGAGTTGGATCACAGAGGATCCTGCTGTGATTTATGTCGGAGAGTGTTTTGCCTATGTTCTCCTCTAGGAGTTTTATAGTTTCTGGTCTTACATTTAGATCTTTCATCCATTTTGAGTTTATTTTTCTGTGTGGTATTAGAAAGTGATCTAGTTTCATTCTTTTACAAGTGGTTGACCAGTTTTCCCAGCACCACTTGTTAAAGAGATTGTTTTACTCCACTGTATATTCTTGCCTCCTTTGTCAAAGATAAGGTGTCCATAGGTGTGTGGATTTATCTCAGGGCTTTCTATTTTGTTCCATTGATCTATATTTCTGCCTTTGTGTCAGTACCATACTGTCTTAATGACTGTGGCTTTGTAGTAGAGCCTGAAGTCAGGCAGTTGATTCCTCCAGTTCCATTCTTCTTTCTCAAGATTGCTTTTGCTATTCAAGGGTTTTTGTATTTCCATACAAGTCTTGAAATTATTTGTTCTAGTTCTGTGAAAAATACTGCTGGTAGCTTGATAGGGATTGCACTGAATCTGTAGATTGCTTTGGGTAGTATACTCATTTTCACTATATTGACTCTTCTGATCCATGAACATGGTATATTTCTCCATCTATTAGTGTCCTCTTTGATTTCTTTCATCAGTGTTTTATAGTTTTTGATATATAGGTCTTTAGTTTCTTTAGGTAGGTATATTCCTAAGTATTTTATTCTTTTCGTTGCAATGGTGAATGGAATTGTTTCCTTAACTTCTTTTTCTACTTTCTCATTATTAGTGTATAGGAATGCAAGGGATTTCTGAGTGTTTATTTTACATCATACCACTTTACTATATTCATTGATTCTATATAGAGGATCATGTCATCTGAAAACAGTGAGAGTTTTACTTCTTCTTTTCCAATTTGGATTCCTTGTATTTCTTTTTCTGCTCTGATTGCTGTGGCCAAAACTTCCAGAACTATATTGAATAGCAGTGGTGAAAGTGGGCACCCTTGTCTTGTTCCTGACTTTAGGGAAATGCTTTCAATTTTTCACCATTGAGAATAATGTTTGCTGTGGGTTTGTCATATATAGCTTTTATTATGTTGAGGTACGTTCCTTCTATTCCTGCTTTCTGGAGAGTTTTTATCATACATGGATGTTGAATTTTGTCAAAGGCCTTCTCTGCAACTATTGATATAATCATATGGCTTTTACTTTTCAATTTGTTAGTGTGGTGAATTACATTGATTGATTTGCGGATATTGAAGAATCCTTGCATCCCTGGGATAAAGCCCACTTGGTCATGGTCTATGATCTTTTTAATGTGTTGCTGGATTCTGATTGCTAGAATTTTGCTAAGGATGTTTGCATCTATGTTCATCAGTGATATTGGCCTGTACTTTTCTTTTTTTGTGGTGTCTTTGTCGGGTTTTGGTATTAGGGTGATGGTGGCCTCAAATGAGTTAGGAAGTTTACCTTCCTCTGCAATTTTCTAGAAGCGTTTCAGTAAGATAGGTGTTAGCTCTTCTTGAAATTTTTGGTAGAATTCAGCTGTGAAGCCGTCTGGACCTGGGCTTTTGTTTGCTGGAAGATTTCTGATTACAGTTTCAATTTCCATGCTTGTGATGGGTCTGTTAAGATTTTCTATTTCTTCCTGGTTCAGTTTTGGAAAGTTGTGCTTTTCTAAGAATTTGTCCATTTCTTCACATTGTCCATTATATTGGCATATAATTGCTGATAGTAGTCTCTTATGATTATTTTTATTTCTGTGTTGTCTGTCGTGATCTCTCCATTTTCATTTCTAATTTTATTGATTTGATTTTTTTCTCTTTGTTTCTTGATGAGTTTGGCTAATGGTTTGTCAATTTTATTTATCCTTTCAAAGAACCAGCTTTTTGCTTTGTTGATTTTTGCTATGGTCTCTTTTGTTTCTTTTGCATTTATTTCTGCCCTAATTTTTAAGATTTCTTTCTTTCTACTAACTCTGGGTTTCTCCATTTCTTCCTTTTCTAGTTGCTTTAGGTGTAGAGTTAGGTTATTTATTTGACTTTTTTTCTTATTTCTTGAGGTATGCCTGTATTGCTATGAACTTTCCTCTTAGCACTGCTTTTATAGTGTCCCACAAGTTTTGTGTAGTTGTGTTTTCATTTTCATTCATTTCTATGCATATCTTGATTTCTTTTTGATTTCTTCTGTGATTTGTTGGTTATTCAGAAGGGTGTTGTTCAGCCTCCAAATGTTGTAATTTTTAATAGTTTTTCTCCTGTAATTGAGACCTAACCTTAGTGCATTATGGTCAGAAAAGATGCTTGGAATGATTTCGATTTTTTTGAATTTATCAGGGTTAGATTTATGGCCCAGGATGTGATCTATCCTGGAAAAGGTTCCGTGTGCACTTGAGAAAAAGGTGAAATTCATTGTTTTGGGGTGAAATGTCCTATAGATATCAATTAGGTCTAACTGGTCTATTGTATCATTTAAAGCTTGCGTTTCTTTGTTAATTTTCTGTTTAGTTGATCTGTCCATAGGTGTGAGTGGGAGTATTAAAGTCTCCCGCTATTATTGTGTTATTATTAATTTCCCCTTTCATGCTTGTTAGCATTTGTCTTACATATTGCGGTGCTCCTATGTTGGGTGCATATATAGTTATAATTGTTATATCTTCTTCTTGGATTGATCCTTTAATCATTATGTAGTGGCCTTCTTTGTCTCTTTTTCATAGCCTTTGTTTTAAAGTCTATTTTATCGGATATGAGTATTGCTACTCCTGCTTTCTTTTGGTCTCTATTTGCATGGAGTATGTTTTTCCAGCCCTTCACTTTCAGTCTCTGTGTGTCCGCTGTTTTGAGGTGAGTCTCTTATAGGCAGCATATATAGGGATCTTGTTTTTGTATCCATTCAGCCAGTCTTTGCCTTTTGGTTGGAGCATTCAACCCATTTACATTTAAGGTGATTATTAATAAGTATGCTCCTGTTGCCATTTACTTTATTGTTTTGGGTTCGGGTTTATACACCGTTTTTGTGTTTCCTGTTTAATGGGGCATTCTTTTTTTATTTTTTATTTTATTTTAATTTTTTTAATACTTTATTCTACATTAAAATACTGTATTTGTTCTGCCATACATTGACATGAATCAGCCACAGGTGTCCACGATCTCCCAATGCCGAAGCCCCCTCCCACCTCCCACCTCATATCATCTCCCTGAATCATCCTGTGCACCAGCCCCATGCATCCTGTATCCTGTATTGAACATAGACTGGTGCTTCATTCTTACGAGATAGTATACATGTTTCAATGCCATTCTCCCAAATCATCCCACCCTCTCCCTCTCTCTCAGAGTCCAAAAGTCTGTTCTATACCCCTGAGTCTCTTTTGTTGTCTCACATAGAGGGTCATCATTACTATCTTTCTAAATTCCATATATATGTGTCAGTATACTGTATTGGTGTTTTTCTTTCTGGCTTACTTCACTCTGTATAATCGGCTCCAGTTTCATCCATCTGATTAGAACTGAGTCAAATTTATTCTTTTTAAGGGCTGAGTAGTACTCCATTGTGTATATGTACCACAGCTTTCTTATCCATTCATCTGCTAATGAACATCTAGGTTGCTTCCATGTCCTGGCTATTATAAACAGTTGTGTTTCCTGTTTAAAGTCTATCCTTTAGCATTTGTTGGAGAGCTGGTTTGGTCGTGCTGAATTCTCTCAGCTTTTGCTTGTCTGTAAAGCTTTTGCTATCTCCTTCATATTTGAATGAGATCCTTGCTGGGTACAGTAGTCTGGGCTGTAGGTTATTATCTTTCATCACTTTAAGTATGTCTTACCATTCCCTCCTGGCCTGAAGAGTTTCTATTGAAAGATCTGCAGTTATTCTTATGGGGATCCCCTTGTGTGTTATTTGTTGTTTTTCCCTTGCTGCTTTTAATATTTGTTCTTTGTGTTGGTCTTTGTTAATTTGATTAATATATGTCTTGGGGTGTTTTGCCTTGGGTTTATCCTGTTTGGCACTCTCTGGGTTTCTTGGACTTGGGTGATTATTTCCTTCCCCATTTTAGGGAAGTTTTCAACTATTATCTCCTCAAGTATTTTCTCATGGTCTTTCTTTTTGTCTTCTTCTTCTGGGACTCCTATAATTCGAATGTTGGAGTGTTTCATATTGTCCTGGAGGTCTCTGAGGTTGTCCTCATTTCTTTTAATTTGTTTTTCTTTTTTCTTCTCTGTTTCAATTATTTCTACCATTTTATCTTCTATTTCACTAATCCTATCTTCTGCCTCCATTATTCTACTCTTTGTTGCCTCCAGAGTGTTTCTGATCTCATTTATTGCATTATTCATTATATGTTGACTCTTTTTTATTTCTTCTAGGTCCTTGTTAAACCTTTCTTGCATCTTCTCAATCCTTGTCTCCAGGCTATTTATCTGTAATTCCATTTTGATTTCAAGATTTTGGATCATTTTCACTATCAATATTCAGAATTCTTTCTCAGGTAGATTCCCTGTCTCTTTTTCTCTTTTGTTTGGTTTGGTGGGCATTTCTCCTGTTCCTTTACCTGCTGGGTATTCTTCTGTGTCTTCACCTTGGTTATAGTGCTGCGTTTGGGGTGGCCTTTCTATATTCTGGGAATTTGTGGAGTTCTTTTTATTATTGAGCTTCCTCACTGTGTGTGGGGTTGTATCAGTGGCTTTTCAAGGTTTCTTGATTAGGGAGGCTTGTGTTGGAGTTCTGGTGGGTGGAGCTGGATTTCTTCTCTCTGGAGTGCTGTGAAGTGTCTAGTAATGGGTTATGAGACGTCAATGGTTTTGGAGTATTTTTGAGCTGCCTGTAAAAGCTCAGGGGTGTGTTCTTGTGTTGCTGGAGAATTTGCGTGGTATGTCTTGCTCTGGAACTTGTTAGCCCTTGGGTGGTGCTTGATTTCAGTGTAGGTATGGAGGCGTTTGATGAGCTCCTATTGAATAATGTTCCCTGTATTCAGGAATTCTCTGATGATCTCAGGATTTGGACTTAAGCCTCCTGATTCTGGTTTTCAGTTTTATTTTTACAATAGCCTCAGGACTTCTCCACCTATACAGCACTGATGTTAAATCATCTAGGTTAAAGATGAAAGGTTTTTCCACATTGAGGGTCACCCCTAGAGGATCACTGAGTTACATGGAGGAGAGAAGAGGGAGGGGGTAATTAGAGGTGACTGGAATGGGATGAGGTGTAATCAAAAGAGGAGAGAGCAAGCTAGCCCGTAAGCACTTTCTTGTGTGCATTCCACAGTCTGGACCTCTCAGAGGTGTTCACAGAGTAATACAGGGAAGAGGAGAGGGAGGAAGTAGACAGAGGTGGCCAGGAGGATAAAAGAAGGAGATGAAAAGGAGGGAGACAGATCCGGCCAGTAACCAGTTCCCTGAGTGTTCTCCACCTTCTGGAACACACAGAGATTCACAGAGTTGGGTAGAGAAGAGGAGGGGGGAGGGAGGAGACAGAGGCCACTTGGTGGAGAAAAAGGACAGTCCAAAGGAGGAGAGAGTGGTCAAGCCAGTAATCTTGCTCTCATGTAAAACTGGGTACTGAAGATTAGGTTTTTAAATGTACAAAAACAAATACCAAAATGCAAAGATTAAAAATCTGGAGTAGAGATTGGATTTTCAAAAATAAAATATTAAAGAAAAGAAGAAGAAGAAGGAGAAAAAAAAGAAAAAAAGAAAGCCACCAGAATTATTAAAAGATAACAACCTCCACCACAAAAAGACTATATACAGCATTTGCTTTAAAAATAGGGGTTTTTTTTGAAAAGTAATAATAGATTATAAAAATAATAAATAGAGATATAGAGGACTTAAAAATTTAAGAAAGTTTAAAAAAAGAAGACAAAAAGAAAAGAAGAAAAAGAAAGAAAAAAAAAGAAAAATCACGCATCCACATCAACTCAAAAAATAAAAATAAACAAAAAGTTTGATCATAAAAGTAGTAAAGGTATATCTGGCTCTTTCTCTGGCATTATGGGCTGTGTGGGGTCCCTACCAAGGCAGTTCCCTCTGTTTAACTTCCTCTGTTTGCTGGTCTTTTCCGTGTCTGAGTTCTGTCTTGACACAGGGAGGGCGGTGATGGACTCTATGCTGGGCTTGCCCCTACTCACCGCGCACACCACTCAGGTTCTATGTTGCTCCACCGGATAACCGTGTGAGGCCTGCTCTAGGCTTCATGCACCTCCCCAGTCTAAGCCACTCAGGCTTGGTGCTCAGGAAGCCCTCTGAGGCGCAGATTTGGTTGGGCCTGCGTTTTGTGCCCTTCCCAGCTCGGAGTAGCTAGGAGTTTGGCGAGCGCAATTGCTGCAACTTATGGCCTTTCCGTGCTGCTCAGTTTTCTGGGAGTATGGCTGGGGCTCCTTCTCAGGCGGATGATGACTGTCCAGAGCCCCCAGAAGTCTTAGTTAGCAAAGAAACCTGCTTGCAATTTGGTAGGTAATGTCTCTCTTGGGCTGCTATTGCCCCCTTCCAGCCCTTAAGGCTCTGGCTGCCTTTCACTGGAGGTGGATGGTCTGTAGCCAGCTATTTTCTGATCCATCCTTTGTTCTGTGCACGGTCCTGGCAGTGTCTTATGTTTGAGCGTTTTGCGTGGTAGCTATCCCACAGACTGGTTTGCTATCCCAAGTTAGTTCGTTCTGGCCACGCGCAGGGCATTATGACCTGATTCTCGAGAAAAGCCCTGCAGCCCGTGTCGTGTCACTCGCCGCCCGATTCTTAGCACTGCCACTTGCGCCTCCCGCTCCTCCCTGCCCAACCCCCACTTGCTAGAGTCGGATGTAGGCATCTGCGCTGCTTATCCGCTGGGGGATTTACTGTTGGGCTCGTAATCTGTTGGTTTTAATTATTTATTTATTTTTCCTTCCTGTTACGTTGCCCTCTGTGCTTCCAAGGCTCGCCACAGACTCGGTTGCAAGAATGTTTCCTGGTATTTGGAAACCTCTCTTTTAAGAGTCTCTTCCCAGGATGGGATTCTCTTCCTGGGATGGAGCTCCCTCCCTACCTCCTTTGTCTCTTTTTTCATCTTTTATATTTATTGATCTGCTTTGCTGGATGCCTGATGTCCTCTGCCAGTATTCAGAAGTTGTTTTGTGGCATTTACTCAGCGTTGAAATGTTCTTTTGATGAAGTAGTGAGGGAGAAAGTGGTCTCCCTGTCCTATTCCTCTGCCATCTTTTTCCACCTAAACATTTTTTTTTTTAACTTAGAATTTGTTTTGGCAATAATTTCAGTTTTTAGAGGAAGACAAACACAACATGACATCTTGGGTTTAAGTAATATCTGGTATACTAGTATGTTGTTGGTAATTTTTACTTTGAAATGGGAGGTCTGCTGGCTTTAGGAAGAAAATTAACAATTTGTGAGATGGTATAATAAGAGATGGTGGTTTTTATTACATGTCCAAAGCAAAGAAGCCTAGCCATTCAACATGTGTCCAGTGAATGAATGAGTGAAAGTGTTACTTGAACATCAGACATTAGTATACTCTAGACATTTTAAAAATGTATAAAACTGCTGTGTCCCTCTGTTCTCAAATTATTCAGCAAAAGGGGAAATTCCAACTATTTATCTAGAGCCTGAAGTACTACATGAATTGCTCATTCTTTTCTGTAAATATCTGCTAGTACATTTTATTCTACAAGCTGTTCATACTACAACAAAGCATTACTATAAGAATAGGGTGAGTGAGTGAGTAAATGAGTTGAAGTCACTCAGTTGTGTCTGACTCTTTGCAACCCCATGGACTTCAACCTGTCAGGCTCCTCCATTCATGGGATTTTCCAGGCAAGTATACTGGAGTGGGTTGCCATTTCCTTCTCCAGGGGATCTTCCGGACTCAGGAATGGAGCCTTGGTCTCCCACAGTAAAGGCAGACTCTTTACCATCTGAGCCACCAGGGAAGCCCAAGAACAGGGTGATTGCTATTAATTTTAAAGGGGACTTCATTAAACTTTTTAGGGTTTAAGATAAAACAATGTTTTCCAAATGTTTATTGCTTTGCACTTACTAAATACAGTCTCTGTGTAATACAATAGAAATCTCAACCTAACTGTATCAGTTTAAAATGCATTCAGTTGAAAACACCAGAAAACTTATGCCAGAAACAGTGCCTTAAATTCCAAAGAATTTGTTTCATACAAGAAGCTCTGCAGCTGGAAGTGCTGAGCTAGTGTTGTGTGCCATTCAGTGATGCTTTTAGGGACCTAAGTAACTCAAATCCTCTTTCTACCCCTCTCATCTTGTAGGGATTTATCTTCATGTTTGTACCTCATATCATAAGTTGACTGCTGCACTCAAGACACCTGTATGTCTTCAATAAAGCTTTGTCTTATTATTTAGAAAAGAAGGTCCCTCCTAGAAGACTTGCCCTTGAGTTCATAGGACTGAACTCTGTCTCATGGACATTCCTGCCTGGAAAGTGGTTAGGAAAATTGAGTGTTTGACTTTTCAACTTCTACAGTAAAGGAGACAAGGCAGAAGATGGTAAGGAATGGATGTTCAGAGAGACAAATTACAGAATACACCATGGTTACTAGTGAGACTCATTTAAACAATCATAAAAATAATGACTTTCATATTCTAATAATTTTTAGACAACCCAAATGGATTACATCAAAGAATGTTTTTCTCTGTGACTATCATTATTAAATATTAAATGTTTTATAAGAATAACACATGAAAACTGAATATTATATATTCTCACAGAATTCAAGTAGTCGAAATGAGATTCATTTCCCAGGTTAGAATATTCTAGAGCTGATAACAGTAAAATGGGAAGTTATAACATCTTATTTCTGAATAATTTTACATTTTATATTCAATAAATTAAATAATTCTTGACATTTGAGTTCAGTGGGAGACTGAAATTTAAATCCAGCCATAGTAAATATATAAAGTTACAGTTATCCTAAGCTAAATGTTGAAATAAATGTTTTTGTTAAGTTAATAAATATATTTTTAAAAATCATTAGACATAAAATATATCACAAACTATACCAATAAGTCTCTTTCATTTCAACAAGAGATACTCAGAACAGTATCTTAATAATAAGTCTGGAAGACATCAGGCAATTCTGTCCAGGAACTGTCTATTTTTTAAATATAATAAAGTATTACAATACGTACATAATGGGTCTCAGTTCTTACTACAATCCTCTTTCCCATCATTCTGAGTTAAAAATGGAGGACGAATATTTTCCCCAAAATTTAAGTCCTTCCTCCTCAGGGTTTCAAAAACCTCCTTACCAATTTTTCCAATAGCTATTTGTTCAGTTCATTTCAGTGGCTCAGTCATGTTTGACTCTTTGTGACCCCATGATCCGCAGCACGCTAGGCCTCCCTGTCCATCACTAACTCCTGGAGTCCACCCAAACCCATGTCCATTGAGTCGGTGATGCCATCCAACCCCTCATCCTCTGTCGTCCCCTTCTCCTGCCCTCAGTCTTTCCCAGCATCAGAGTCTTTTCAAATGAGTCAGCTCTCCACATGAAGTGGCCAACGTATTGGAGTTTCAGCTTCAGCATCAGTCTTTCCAATGAATATTCAGGACTGATCTCCTTTAGGATGGACTGATTGGATCTCCTTGCAGTCCAAGGGACCCTCAAGAGTCTTCTCCAACACCACAGTTCAAAAGCATCAATTCTTCGGCACTCAGCTTTCTTTATAGTCCAACTCTCACACCCATACATGACCACAGGAAAAACCATAGCCTTGACTAGATGGACCTTTGTTGGCAAAGTAATGTCTCTCCTTTTTAATACTTTGTCTAGATTGGTCATAACTTTCCTTCCAAGGAGTAAACGTCTTTAAATTTATTTGCTAAGTGTCTACTATTTGCTAGTAAGGTAAGATATGTATATGTGTGTGTATATGGTGGGGGCAGGGGGTGGGCATGGAGTATAGCATGGGGAGGTAAGTCAAAATTGTTGGAGAAGGAAGGTGACATAAAGGTCCCCCAAAAGAATATGACTCTAGCCCTTAAATACTCTAGTTTCATGGTATAAAATATATAAAAACATCTAAAAGATTAACATTAAATATAAATACTGTCTAAAATATAGAAGTAAAAGTAAGTATTACAATTAGGAAGAATCTAGATGGTTAGAGTAGAAAAAGCTCAGTGTGAGTTAAAATATAGGAGACACTATAATTACAAGGGATGAATCAAATTTTGAATTATGGAGATTGTTGACTGGCTGGGAAGAGAGGTCCATTCAAGGTGAAAGGAAGTACAAGAACAAAGATGCAAAATTAAGTGCACAACTGATGGAAATGAGAAAGAGGTCAGGTTAGTTGGATTTCTTTTTCAGTGGAAATTATGAAACAGATCAGTTAGTTGCCGGGAGCCAGCACGAGAGATCCCACCCATGACAAGGTCATGCAGAGAGGCCTGATGGGCAAGGCTTCAGGTCTCAAGGGGTCCTCTGTCTGAGCATCTACCCCAAAACCAAGATCTGTCTGTTTACTGTCTGCTATACTATACTATTCTGACATTATCACCTTTTCTCTGGAAAGAGTTAATTCAGAGCTCCAGTTAACAGTCTCCTACATATAAAAAGAATGTCTCGGTTTAAACCCCTTTGATGACTTTCTAACTTATCTGACAGGTCTGCCCGGACTTTACAACTTATGGATTGTTTACAGCCCCCAACCGTGAGAGGCACAAATCTCAAAACATCTTAAAGCTATAGAGCCTTTTAGAGCTAATAATTAGTTTGGTGAAGGGTTCCATTGTTGAGTTAATGTTTGCTGCCAGGCCTCTATATCCTTTATCTTTTAGGCACCTGGGAGAATATTAATCAATGTAATCGGGATACAGAAATAGGAATATAGTAGTTTTGATGTTAGCAATACTAGACTTTTGAGTTAATTACTTTTCTCTTTGTTATAAATCACTGTACTCCACTTTCTTGCTATAAATTGTTGTATCCTTGCTATGTAAGAATGTAACTTTATTTAGTGCTTTCTGAGAGTGGCACAAGACTTTGGGAAGAACAACTCTATTACCCTTATCAGAAAAGGGCTGTAAAATGTTAATTGGCCTTCTGGCTGGAAGATGATGTAAATCACCTAAGACTTATGTATACAACCAGGTATGCAGAGTGAAAGCCTGGTCTTGATAAGAGTCAGGGCTGTTGACACTGCATAATTTTGTATTATCCATTGATCTCTATGTACAAGCAAAAAGTATAAAAAGCTTTTTGAACAATAAAGGATGGACCAGTTTCTCTGACCAGCTCCTCTAACTGGTTTCTTGGATATCTGGCTCCCCTCATGTTGAGTCTCTCTCTCTTTCTCCCTCTCCCTCCATCTCCTTTTCAGGCTGAATTCCCATCTGGGGCATGGAGGCTCTGAGTCTACTTACTTGCCCTGGCTTTTAAGATCCATGCGAGAGGGAGCCTAAGGTGGGGAACTCTCCACTATTCAAGTGGGCGCTGGTGGCCCAACGTAGACAGTGCAAGTTCCTTGTCTTGGAACTTTATTAGTTCTCCACATAAACCAAGTTATTCAGCATCTTTTCTCCACTAAATTTCCCACTACACTATTCTTTCCTAATCTCTTTTATATTTCTAAAAAGTAAGTTTTTCCTCACCTACTCTGTCTCCCCCTCGAATTACCCTGGATCCACTGGAGCAGGACCCTGGCAGTTAGTGTCACAGAATCAAAAGAAACTAACTCATTATTTTATTTTCATATCTATTGGTACCTATTCTGTACCAGGTACTACAGTATATACTACAAATACAATGGTGAACCAGACAGATATGGTACCTTCTCTCATGAAACCCACAATTTAATATGGTAAACTAGCCATAAATTACGTCAACATAATTAGGTCAACAAATAAGATAATGACAGATTTATGGTAGTAATGGAAGTGCTAGGAAGGAAATAAACATGATATTATAAAAGAGTATAATAAGGACCGGAGAAGGTGCTGGCACTCCACTCCAGTACTCTTGCCAGGAAAATCCCATGGACGGAAGAGCCTGGTAGGCTGCAGTCCATGGGGTCGTTAGCAGTCAGACATGACTGAGTGACTTCACTTTCACTTTTCAATTTCATGCATTGGAGAAGGAAATAGCACCTCAGTCCAGTACTCTTGCCTGGAAAATCCCATGGATGAGGGAGCCTGGTGGGCTGCTGTCTATGAGGTCGCTTAGAGTCGGCCATGACTGAAGCAACTTAGCAGCAGCAGCATAATAAGGACACTATGAAAGAGTAGGAAAGAACTCTGAAAAGATTGTTGGGTGGCATACTTTTTGATTAAAATTCACATGGAACTACAAAAGACTTTGAATAACCAAAGCAATCTTGAGAAAGAAGAAGCTGGAGGAATTTACTTCCTGATGTCAAACCATGCTATTACAAAGCTATAGTATTCCAAACAGTTTAGTATTGGCATACAGACACACACATAAATGGAGCATAATTAAGAGCCCAGAAATAAACTCCCCAATCAATGGTCAACAAACAATTGATAAGGGAGCCAATATCAAACAATGAGAAAAAAGGATCGCCTCTTCAATTAATGGTGTTGGGAAAATGAAATAGTCACATACAAACAAACAAAATTTGACCCCTCACAAAAATTACAACACTCACAAAAATTAGCTCAAAATGGATTAAAAGCTTAAATGTAGGACCTAAAACTATAGAACTCCAAAAGAAATAAGGAAAATGGCTTCTTGACATTGGTCTTAGCAACAATTATTAAGATATAACATCTAAAGCACAAGCAACAAGAGGCAAAAATAAGTGGGACTACATCATACTGAAAACAAACAAAACCATCAGCAAGGTGAAAAGGCAACAGGCAGAATGGGAGACAATATTTGCAAATCATATATCTAGTATGGGTTAGCATCCAAAAATATGAAGAACTCATACAATTCAAAAGCAAATCCAAACAATCCAATCGTGTCAATGTGGCAAACAAAACAGTTTGTATTTTAAAATAAATAATTATTAGAAAAAAAAAAAAACATAAAGAAAAAAAAATGAGCAGAGGATTGAAGTAGACATTTTTTCAAAGAAGATATAAAGATGGCCAACATATATGTGAAAAAGTGTTCAACATTATTAATTGTCAAGGAAATGCAAACCAAAACCGCAGTGAATTACCACCTTACACCTATTAGAATGGCTCCCATCAAAAAGTCAAAATTTAAGTGTTGCCAAGAATTTGGAGGAAAGGGGTCCCTTGTGCACTACTGATGGGGATGTAAATTGGTACAGCCACTGTGGAAAACACTATGGAGGTTCTTTAAAATATTAAAAATAGAACTACCATATGATTTGACAATATCACTTTGGGGTATAAATCCAAAGGAAATGAAACAGGATCTTGAAAAATATCTGCACTGCCATGTTCATTGCAGTATCAGTCATACAAGCAAAGTATGTATGTAGTGAAGTTTTCATACATGGAAACAACCTATCTGTTGACAAATGGATAAAGATGTATAACTGTATACAGTGGAACATATTCAGCCTTCAGAAAGAAGGAAAACCTGCCATTTGTTACCACATGGATGGAGCTTGAGGACGTCATTAGAGAGACAGTGTAGGACAAATACTATCAGATAGTGTAGAACAAATACTCCGTGATATCACTCACTTATCTAAAGCTGGTAAACTCTTGGGAACCAAGTAGAATTGTGGTTACTGGGGGTCCTGGGGTAGAAGAATGGGGAAATGTTGGTCAAAAAGTATAAACTTGCAGCTAGAAAATAAAAATGTTCTGGAGATCTAATGGACAGCCTAGGGATTAAAGTCAACAACACTATATTACATACTTCAAAGTTTCTATGAGACTAGTCTTAAATGTTTTCACCACAAGAAAGAAATGGTAATCATGTGATAGGATGGAAGTGTTAGCTAATCATTTTACAACATTTAAGTGTAACTTAGACAATGTCATATAGCAATTATATTCCAAAAAGCCGGACTGAAGAAATAAAGAGGTGGTGGGAGTTATGTATTAAGCAAAAGAAACAACAAACGCAAAGATCCTGAGGCAGGTGAGGCCAGGGTTGCCTGTGATCTGACAGATGGTCAGTATGAACAAAACATAGAGGAGAAAGGGAGATAGCAATACAAGAGGAGGCTGGTACAGCATAATGACTGATCGGTCTTCAGTTTGGACATGTCCATCAGGGAAATCCACAGTTACAGTATCTTATGTCTAAGGACTTGGTGGTTTATGACTCATTTTGGCATATATTGTTTCATTTGGATCATTAAAACACCTTGTAAAGTTGACACAAGAGCTGTTACTAACACATCATTTTACAAATTAGGTAACTGCTGACTACAATTTCAGCTTATTTTTGACTGGAAGTTCTTCGATAGAGGAGTAATAAACCAAAAGCAGAATCTTAGTTACATATATCTGGCACTAGAATGGAGGGTGAATTGGAATAAAGTATGTGGTGAGTGCAGAAGGATGAGAGTTAGGGAAATGAGGGCTGAAACAGAGCAGTGGCAAGACAGAAGAGAATGAAACCAGGGCCAGTTCTGCTTCATCAGCATCACCAGCCTCCCACGCACAGCTGTTTTCCTGGGTCGCCAGGATACTGTGATGATAAATGCCACAGCAGGAAGAGAGTTTACAGTTCCACAAAGATTCTTCATGGACTGAAATAGATGTGAATGAATTTCTCCCTAACAGTTTCTAACACAGAGGGGGAGAAAAGATGCTCACAAATCTCTGAGCATCAAACCTTATATTTATCTCTCCTACGGTCTTCAAAAGCACTCTGTTCCACTTTTTATTGTATCAACTTGATAAAAATGTATTTTCTCTGAGCTTTGAGAGACCAAAGATCTTATTTTTCATTTTCTGGTGTGAATGTAGTTAGGTGACATCTGTCTTTTCTGTAATGGACATAAAGTGTTGCTCTATTGTTGGTTTTAACCTCCAAAGGCCACATCAAAAGAAAGCTGGCCTTGAATGCGTCTAGATGCGGATGTCGATTATCAGCAAGCCATGTGACAAGTTATTCAATCATGTTATTTCTAGCTCTTGTCAACTATGTGTAAGCGAGCAAAGACAGGGTAAAGGACAAGGATGCTAAGAAAAAGTGACAACTGAAGACAAGACAAAATTGAGAGGAAAATAAGCTGAAGAGAGATTTAGGGAAGAAAAAAATGAGAGGCAGTAGGGCCTCTAATGAAAGTCAGAAGAATCAAGGTAAAGGATGAAAAGGAAAAAGGCAAGAGAGAAGAAATAAGAGAAACAGGATCAATAAAAATGCATAAGACTTCCCTAGTGGTCCAGTGCTTAAGAATTTGCATGCCAGTGAAGAGGACATGGGTTTAATCTCTGGTCCAGGAAGATTCCACATCTTGGGGAAACTAAGACTGTGCACTGCAACCACTGAGTCTCCATGCCTAGAGCCTATAGGCATATATGCTCCACAACAGGAGAAGCCACAGCAATGAGAAGCCCATGCACTGAACTAGAGAGCAGCCCCCACTCACTGCAACTAGAGAATGCCTGCACACAGCAATGAAGAACCAGTGCATCCAAAAATAAAAATTTTAAAGAAGAAAAATGCAGAGAAAGAACCATTGTGGTATAAGGAAAGGAAAAGAAAATATATAAAGGTCATCCATAAGAAAGTTTACTGAAACTTTGATTTTGAAGAAAATCATAAAGCAGATACATGCATCCAATTATAAAGTTAGTATTTCATACTCTGTGAAAGGAGATAATTAGTGGTGGTGATTATTAAATTAATTGAAATTTACTGTCTCTACTTTTACTTTATAGTTTAAGTAATTTTAATAGTCAAATAATAAAGGTTGTACACAGCAACAAAGTTTAAGGACATCTGTTCTTTGTATCTGGTGTTCCCCTCCTTTTAAAACACTTGGTATTTCCTTTCTAATACAACTATTATCTGCCAGCTGCCTACAAACCACTCAACAGACCCAACATGTCTCTTTCTGTCTCTCCTATTAATACACTTGGCGAATCTACCAAGTCTCCATGTCTGAGCAGCCTAGTCCCAGAAGGGTCACAGTTAGGACAACCTCCAATCTACTGCAATTAACACTGCATAGCAGGAACATGCCAGCATCATCATTCATATTTTGCTGTGAAAGCTGCGTGTGTTCAGTAGTTGATTGTTTAAAAAGCTAGAAGATTTTCAGTTTCACTCTTACTTCATCTTTTAGTGACTGAATCAATGTGCCAGAGTGTGTGGAGAAGCAGCCTGTCTTCAGATTTTAATTGACACCGGGGTTGCAGCAGCAGCAATAACAGCACCTGAGATATTGCCAAAAGACTTAAGGCCAAAATGAAATCTGCTGGACACAAAGAGGACTTGGGTTTACTTTAACAAATGAAAACACTTGGAAAGATAGCTGGGACTCTTAAGACTGTCTAAGGCAATCATCAAATAACTCTGAACCATCCCGAACTCTTGATCATCACTTTCTGTAGGACTCAATGGTAGCTTTTCAGAATTTCAAATTTATCTAAAACTTAGACAGCAAATGAATACGATTGCTTCCATTTAGTTTGTGTTCATGAAGAGCTTCTCTAGAAAAAGAAAATAACTGACCTGCAGCTTTTAGTCTTTCTCCTGGTCTCATCATGCTGCAAACAGAGGGGAAGTGGTCTGTCTTCAGGCTGGGCTTGCTCCATGAGGCAACAATGTGCCTTGAGAATCACAGTCTGGGAATCTAGGTTCTATCTTAAGTTGTCTATCTGGCAAGTCTCTTTGTTGTTGTTGTTTGACTCTCTAAGTCACATCTGACTCTTTGCAACCCCATGGACTATAGCCCATCAGCCTCCTCTGTCCATGGGATTTCCTAGAAAGAAAACTGGAGTGGATTGCCATTTCCTTTTCCAAGGGATTTTCCCCACTCTAGGATTGAACCTGTGTCTTGGGGCTTGGCAGGTGGGTTCTTTACCCACTAGGAGCCACTTGGGAAGCCCCTCATCTCAATATTGGCATAATCTCAGGGCTCTCTTAGGATCCAGCTCATCTTTTAATTTTACCTGCTCATCTATGGGGATTTCATCTATATCATGGTTTCTAGGGCATCAGCAATGAACAGCCTTAATTTTCTCCCAAATGCTAGCCCCTTACTTTTAAATTCAATGATCCAAAATCAAGTTTACTATCTATTGCTCCCAGAGGTCTAAAAATTTGCTCTTTTCCTTACCTATTTCTCTCTACCACCCACTCTCGCTCAAACTACAAATCCTGCCATTTTTGACTCCTTTCTCATCTTCTACATCTGTTTGATTGACAAGTTCTAAAATTCTCCGTCTATAATGTTCTGTTTCTTTTTCTACAATCTCTCTGCCACTGCCTAGGTTGAAGCCTCATTATCTCTTATCTGGCCGGATACCATAGCCTCCAAACAGCATCTTGCTCTCTCTCACCCATCATCCATACTTTGTAAAATACAGAATTTGACATATAAATCCATTGGTCAGAACCTTTTAAGATTCTCAACTGCTTACAAAAAAAAGTCCAGACTCCATAATCTGGCCCTTACTAAACTGCTCAAAATTACTTTCTATTGTCCATTCACACTCATAAATAACCTTAGTTATTAGTGGCTTTGTATTTGGTTGAACCATATGAAATTGGTGATATTTAACTATTTTGACATAAAAATGACAATTTCATACAACTTAACTAAGAATGCCATTATTACCTGTCAAAACATCAAGACCTAGCTTAAACGTTGTCTCCTTTGGTAAGAAACCATTGACCACACTCTTCACTGTGCTCCCTGACCACTCTGTCATATCTCTGTCATAGCACTGTGCTTTAATTATTTGTACATACTTGTCTCTGCCACTGGAATATGGGAAAGTTGAGAGCAGAATCTAGGACTTAATTATCTCTGTATCTTTACTTCTAGTATGTCATTGCCTTCTCCAGAGGCTCTTCCCAACCCAGGGATCAAACCCAGGTCTCCTGCATTGCAGGAAAATTCTTTACCAGCTGAGCCACCATGGAAGCCCAAGAATACTGGGGTGGGTAGCCTCTCCCTTCCCCAGGGATCTTTCTGACCCAGGAATCGAACTGGGCTCCCTTGTATTGCAGGTGGATACTTTACCATCTGAGGTAACAGGGAATCCCTAATGTCTCAGTAGGAGTTAATAGATATTTATTGAATGAGAGACTAAATTTCCTTCTGGACTTGGTACACAAAAGAGCTGATAATTTTTTTTGGTTAAATTTGGGAGAAATGTTGGTATTATGATTTAAAATATCATAGAATGCCTCTTTCCTCTTCTTATATCACCTTCCCCCTTTTTTCTTCCTACTGGCTGTAGATTTGATCTTACCAGATGGACTTAATATGGCTATGAAAGAAATGGTTATACACTACCAGAGCATATGGCCATTATGAGCCCTGCTACGCACATGTAACCCACATGAAAGCAGATGTATAATGTTCATCTGACAAAACTCCATGAGACAGCAAACAGACAAAGACAGCAGCCACAAGGTAAATAATTCCTAAGCAAATCCTAACATTCAAACCAAAATTATTTTCTACCCACCAAAACTCATGAGGATCAATGAAACCTTTCTCTGAAAATGCATGGAGGACATTTCCAAAAGTTGCAAAATGTGCAGGAGACATTTTATACAGCAGGCATTTTTGCAGAGCCTATTAATGTTGAAAGAAGTTGCAGCTCCAGAATTTTACCAGTTTGTGGAATTAGTGATTAAAATCCCAAGAGCAATACAAATAAGAGATAAAGCCTGTTTGTATTTTAAATACTGGACTTTATGTAGGACTAGAATATTAGATAGTCAAAAGGTATGATTTTAGACTGAGAGACTGTAAATGTTCCAATTTTTCAATCACCTCTGATAACAGGAAGATGTCTACTTAGCTTGGACTAATCTAGATACAGACAGGGTGTGCAGATCACAAGCAGATCACTAGGAAATCCAGGAGGGACCAAGACTACACCAGGGCTTAGACATCAGAAGGACTCAAACCAGAACGAGGACAGACTTGTCCCTCAACAACTTCCCCCACCTGTTAGTGACAGGCATCTGGGGATGATTCTGATGCCTACATATTACTGGTTGCTGAAATTGATAAACATTAGTTGGAAAATTATACACATTAAATTCCTTAGTTGTGTTCAGTCGTTTATTCTCAACTAATGATTCTGTGGTTGTCACAAAATGCCTTTCACACACAATTAAAAATAGATTCTTAAGCAAGGGAGATGCATCCATCACCTTGATGCTAGGAAAGATTGAGGGCAGGAGGAGGAGGGGGTGACAGAGGATGAGATGATTAGATGGCATCACTGACTCAATGGACAGGAATTTGAGCAAACTCCAGGAGATAGTGAAGGACAGGGAAGCCTGGTGTGCTGCAGTCCATGGGGTCACAAAGAGTAGGACATGACTTAGTGAGTGAGCAACAACAACAATCTATCCTTAAGAACACTATCCTGGTGAACAACGTGAGCACCCAGGTGTCTCAGCTCAGGATGCTATAACAAAATAAGATAGTTGGCATGACGGAAACACCAGGCATTTACTTCTCATTCTGGAGGTTGGGAAGTCTGAAGTCATAGTTCCAGCATGGTCAGGGTCTGGTGAACACTCTCTTCCTCACTTGCAGATAGCTGCCTTCTTGCAGTATCCTCACATGGCAGAGAGGGAGAGAGACGAGGAGGGAGAGAGGTCTGCCCCCTTTTATAACGGCCCTAACGCCATCATGAGAAATTTATCCTAACAATGTTCTCTGAACCTGATACCTCCAAAGGCCTCACATCTCCAAATATCATTGTTGAGGTAGGGCTTCATCATATGCATTTTGGAGAGACACAAACATTTAGTCCGTAATGTCCGCATTTCTCATAGTGCAGTGACAGAATGGAACCTCTTCCAGTTTAGGTGTGGCGTGCCTTTTTATCCATGCTGTACTGTGTGCTCTGTTGTTCTGTCAGGTCCAACTCTTTGCAACCCCATGGACTGTACCTGCCAGGCTCCTCTGTCCTTAGGGATTCTCCAGGCAAGAATACTAGAGTGGGTTGTCAGGCTCTCCTCTAGGAGATCTCCCGATTTAGGGATCAAACCCAGGTCTCCCACACTGCAGGCGGATTCTTTACCATCTGAGCCACCAGGTAAGCCGAAGAATACTGGAGTGGGTAGCCTATCACTTTTCTAGAGGAACTTCCTGACCCAAGAATCAAACCTGGGTCTCCTGCATTGCAGGCAGATTCTTTACCAACTGAGCTATTAGAGAAGCGCTTTTTATACCTAAAATTCTCTAAAAATGTAGCCAAAGGAGGTCACTTAAACCTCCCACATAGACTAAAGGTAAAAATATATGCTTGAGCATTTGACTTTTGTGAGTATATATTTAATTTGAAACAAGATGACCTGGTTTGTTTTATACAAAAGCACAGGTAAATGAGTCATAGCAAAATGGTGTTCTATGACAGGTGCATATGGGTTTCATAGAGTGACCTGAGGCTTCATGTCCTTGAATCTCAAGAAAAATAAAACCCTGGAAGAGACAAAAAATGCCAGCCAAATGTCAGGTTAAGTGCGCTGGCTTCTGACTTTCGATGCAGAAGCATCACCCTTGGCTGCCTCTTGAATATTCTAGTCTAAGCTTTATTTTTGGTCCAGAGCTTTTTTGGCCACCATCAGTCTCTGTGGCTCCCTCACTGCACTGTCTCCTTGGTATTCTTGGCAGCTGTCTTAGATGGAGAGGTGAGCACCAGAATAAAGTGAAGGACAAACGCCTGCTTCTCATTCTTCAGCACCAGTATCCAAAGTTGGTTTAGCATTCTTTGTTCCAAATAGCCAGTCCACATCTCCCCATCTCATATTTTCAAGGCTTTTCAGGATCTGAAAATCTTCTGAGATGTGTGCTTAGTTGACAAAAGCACATCAAGACTATGATATAAGAAGGCCCGCATAAAAATCTCGCCAAGCTGACATTTAGATGCTAGGCTGGTAAACAGTGCATTATGTTGATTTTTATTTAGCTCCATATGATTCTGCAGAGACTTTTGTGTGCTTTGGGATGCATTAATATTTGTATGAATTGGAAATGTAATCTTTCCTTCCCCTCTCTACTCCCAATACATAGTCAAATACATCCTCTCCAAATATAAAAGCAGCAGAGAGGATATAGCATTTGTCCTAGATGCCATTTCAACTCAAATGATAGGAAAATTTATAAACCTAATCCCAGACTCATAAGTTTCTTGAAATTTGTTATTAAACAGTTTCAGTTTGATTTTATGTGCAGCATGGACCCTGTCTACTTTCTCAGAAGTGATACTAAGAGGTCAAGAAAATTCTTAGCCTTATTAAAATTTTTATTATTGATTTATTTAAGTCATTACCAATTCTTCTAAAAGGAGTGAAAGAAAGGGGCCTTAGGCTCAAGACCTAAAATCTACACTTTATTCTCCTGAATTTTATTCTAAAGTTCCCAAATAGAGCTAAGCCACCAGTGTATCCATGCCTCCCTGCTATCATCCTTCTGGCAAGGAGACAAAGGTGTGTATGTTTAACTCTGATAATGTGTCTCATCTGGAACTGTTTGTATCATGCATAGCTTAGCTTTCTTACATTAGCATGGATCACAGGGTATAGAAGGTAAAATCATTACATATCCCGAGAAGCTCAGTGGAAAGCTTTAAAATATAACAAGCAAAATAATAATGTATCCTAGAAAAAGAAAGAAGATAGTCTTAAAGGAAACAGAAGTTAAAGTAAATTAATCAAAGATAGAAAACACTTTAAAGTTGTCTTATTTTGTCTTCCTAGTTACTACTATGTTAAGTACCTGGCTTTTTCACTTGAGTTGGAAAACATACTCTCCTCCACTTCCCATTTCCCTCCCCTGTACTACTTTTTATTACTCTGAAATTTTCAAAGGTTTTAGACCCTTCCGGTCTAAATAAAAGATAATTACTTTAAATAGAAAACAAAAATTTATTATGTGGAATTCAAATATACTGGAAAGTCAAGAATGTATGGCATCTAAGTCTCAAGTGTAATAGGGTTTATAAAAGTTTATAGATGCTTATATTTAAATTTAGTAAAAGCTATCCACCAGAATGCTCAAAAAGAAATTTATCTTTGAAAAATACCAGAGAATGCTATCAAGCTATATCTGACTAGCAAAAAAAAAAAAAAATCCATAAAAGCAATCAAAGAAATCCATAGAAAGAAAAATGAACAATAAAAGACAAGGGAATTCTTCATGCAAAACCTAGAAATGAAAGATATTTTAAAAACATGATTTTATAATTCATTTGCCCTGTAGCAAATATCAAAATTCTGTGATAAGTCTTTAGAGACTGAATACAATATGACATTAATTTGCATGAAAAGAAAAAAGGCAACACAACCAAAGAAAAAGCCTAAGATATGTATACATTTTTTTCTTGTAAGCTGAAGGAGGTCAAAATCATTCTATGTGCCTAAGGATATAACTTCATCTTTTAAGTTATAGCTCAAAGGGCTGAATATAAATGATTGTCACCTTTCCCCTGATGGGAGCAATATTTTGAATGACAAATGGATATTCATTAGATACTATGGATCATTTAATTATATGAATGTCTTCCTAACTGCTTAATATTAGAGCTGTATGTGACCTAAATAATGGTTTGGGTTAGGTGACCTTGTACTTAAGGGTCTCTTTCTGTCCAGTTACCAGGCAAGCTTTTCAAATACACTCAAAGATTTAATTCACAAATCCCTTAAGAGCCTTCTAGTAAAAGATTGGGGCAACACAAATAAGCTAGTGATACATGACCTTGTGTCAGAAAATGAGGCTGGGATTCTAAGCAAGTATGCTTATTTATCATTGTTGAATTGTTAAGTAAGGCAAAAGACAAATAAATATGAATATATCATAAACATATAGGAGAAAATGAAAATTAGAACTCAGTATTATATTCTCTGGGCTTCCCTGGTGGCTCAGAGGGCAGAGAATCCACCTGCAATGCGGGAGACCTGGGTTTGATCCCTGGATTGATAAAATTCCCTGGAGGAGGGCATGGCAACCCACCCCAGCATTCTTGCCTGGAGAATCCCTAATGGACAGAGATTAGCAGGGTACAGTCCAAGGGGTCACAAAGAGTCAGACACAACTGAGTAACTAAACACAAGCACATTATATTCTCTAAATCTATGACCCTGCTTCTGTTTTGTTACATTTTGTCATTTGTTTTGTTTTTAGATTCCACATATAAGTGAAAATTCTATAGCATTTATCTTTCTCTGTATAACATTCATTTAGTGTAACATCCTCTAGGTATATATGTGTTACCACAAATGGCAAGTTTTCATTCCTTTATATGGCTGAGTAATATCCATTATATAGATTAAAAATGTGTACATACAGACACACACATCAGTTTATTTTAAACCTATAATCAATACATTTTGAATATATACTTAGAGCATTATATTTTTACTACCCTTCTCACATTTCATTTTTTTTAATCATAATTACATCTTTTTGCATACCTTTTTACTACTTACTGTAGTTATAATTAATAGTACCTTCATATTTGCTTTATAAATTGCTGATTTGGTACCTTAACTAGAGATACCTTCTTACCACTTTCACCAGAGACAGTTTTTTCTTTCATATATTTTCTTATTTCTGATTATGACCTTTATTTTCTGCTCAAAAAATAACCTTTAACATTTCTTGTAAGGCCAGTTTAGTAGTGATGAACTCCTAAGTTTTGCTTCCCTGGGAAACTCTTTATATCTCTCCTTCAATTCTACATGGCCTTGTCAGAGTATTCTCTGCACTTTGAATATATTATCTGTGGGTCTTTGGACCCACAAGTTTCTGCTGATGTGACTTTTTTCTTTTGTCATATCTAAAATTCTAAGTTTTTCCACTGTAATATGTTTGGGCGTGGATCTCTTTGGGTTCACTTTGTTCTGAACTCTTTATGCTTCCTACTGCTAAGTCGCTTCAGTCGTGTCCAACTCTGTGCGACCCCAGAGACAGCAGCCCATCAGGGCCCCCAGTCCCTGGGATTCTCCAGGCAAGAACACTGGAGTGGGTTGCCATTTCCTCCTCTAATGCATGAAAGTGAAAAGTGAAAGTGAAGTTGCTCAGTCGTGTCCAACTCCTAGCGACCCCATGGACTGCAGCCTACCAGGCTCCTCCATCCATGGGATTTGCCAGGCAAGAGTACTGGAGTGGGTTGCCATTGCTTTCTTCTAGACCTGGATATCTATTTCCTTCCCCCAGATGAGGGAAGTTTTCAGCCACTATTTCTTCAAATAAGTTTTCTGTCCCTTGCTCTCTTCTTATGGGACCCTATAGCTGCAAATTTTGGTACACTTGATGTTGTCACAGAAGCCCCTTAAACTATCCTAATCTTAAAATTTTTTTTCCTTTTGCTGTCTTGATTGGATGATTTCCATTCTTGTATCCTCTCAATTGCTGATCCATTCTTCTGTATCATCTAATCTGCTATTGATTCTACCTAGTGTTCATTTTATTCTTCAGCTATGATTGGTTCTTTCTTATATTTTCCACATCTTTGTTGAAGGTTTCACTGCGTTCTTCCATTCTTCTGAGCTTGGTGAGCATCTTTATGACCATTTCTTTGAACTCTTTATCAAGTAAATTACTGTTGTTTCAATAGATTTTTTCTGGAGTTCCATTTTGTTCTTTTGTTTAGAACATATCCCTCTGCCTCTTCATTTGTTTGACTCTCAGTGACTGTTTCAATGAATTAGGCAAAACAGGAACCTCTTCTGGTTTTATTAGCATGGACTTGCATTAGAGAATCTTCTGGGTAAACAATGCACTAGGCAGCTTTGGCTGGCAGGCTGTCTGGATATGGAGTGGGTACACACTAGGGCTGTTTCATGGTGCTCTGCACCAGTGCCTAGGGAAAGCTAGCGCTGGGTAAGCACAAGTATAGGGCAGGGGCCACCTTGCTGGTGCAGGTGGTGGTGGGGCGAGGGGAGCATAGCACTGATGTGGGACAGGGCAGTCCTGGCAGATGGGCAGAATGCTTAGATCATGTTCCCATCTCATCTCAAGATGGAGGAAGAAGTTAAAAAAAAAGGCACTTTCCAGGACCTCTGACCCTGGAGAGAGTTTGTGCAGTTCCCTGCCCATCTGGCAGACACTCTAGGTTTAGTAAATGTATTTCCTTCATGTAAGGTCTGCTGCTGCTGCTAAGTCGCTTCGCTCATGTCCGACTCTGTGCGACCCCATAGACAGCAGCCTACCAGGCTCCTACCAGGCAAGAGTATTGGAGTGGGTTGCCAGTGCCTTCTCCCCATGTAAGGTCTAGGCATCCTCTAAATCAGTGTCTTTTCAATATGCCCCAGAGGGTGTAAATGCACACACGGGGCCCTACAGTGCCACCCTCCTCTACTGCAGATCACTGTGTTGGGGGTGTGGCTCCTGTCAACATGACCTATCTGTTTTTCCTATCCACCTCTACATGGTCCCTTTATTGTTGTTGTACAGAAGCTGTTCAATCAGCCCTCAGTTATGGGAGAAACTGCTCTATGTATGTATAGATTCAGTGTTTCTATGGAGAAGTGAGTCCAGGGTCTTCCTACACTGTCATCTTGAACTGTCCCCTAGCCATGACATTGGAAGTCAGATAGCCCTAACATTCTTTCAGTGTACCAGCACTGTCACTAATGAGCTGTGTGCCCTTGAATAGTAAACATGATGTTCCCAAGTTTCAGCTCCCTAATCTATACTGGCAGTTAGAAATGAATACCTTGTAGAGTTGCCCTGAGATTAAACTGTCCAGAAGATCAAGTGCCTGATATATATCCTTTGCAAAGAAGTCATATTTGGTGTCCTAACAGACTGCAAAATTTTATGGTGCATGTATTACATGCCAGGCAATATACATGATATTAAAGATACAATGGTGAGCAAAAGATCCATGGCTTATTCTTATAGAGTTCATGGTTTAGAGAAGAGACTTTGGTCACATAATCTCATGAATAAATGTATGACAGTCTTCCATGTGACAGTCTGGGCTCTTGACCTCATGCATTCAGAGGTTATTCTCAGCATTTTAGTCAAGTCCATCAAAAGTGATCCAGCTCCATAGTGGAACTGAGAAACAGATGTTTGCTGAAGAGTTCAGGGGAAGCAAAAAAGAAGATATACCATACACCATATTCCAGAAACAAAAAACATACCCCAATAGATGTTTTTGTTCTCCCAAAGTTCTTCCTTATTTGCCAACCAGTTTCACTTTTTTCTTCTTCCTCCATCTTTTCCACAAATATGGTTTTCTTCTTTCTCTCAGCTTGCTTCTCCCACCAAAACAGACTATCAAGCAAAATACTGCCATGAAATTAAAAGCAGCATTTTTATTGTATGTCAGAGAAATACAGAAGAACTCTAGACACATAACCTGGAGACCTAGATTCAAACCCCAACTATGCCACCAAATCATCAGGCAGTTTTGGATAAGCCATTCCATGTATCCATGCCTGCAATCCCAAAACAGAATGCTGAACTAAATAAACTCTAAAGTTTTTTTTTTTAAGTACATGGATAATTATTATGATTGTTTCAGTGAAACTATTAAATGATAATAAATCTTTTCAATTCGATAGTTGAATTCAATGTGTAATTACATGTTTAAACAATTCTTCCTACTTTTGCTTCTGCGCCCTTAGATTTGGCGTCATTAGCTCAGTTGCTTAACATGTTAACATCTATGTTTATGCATAAGGCTTAGTTTTCTGCAAAATCAGCTAAGCTTATTTTGGGTTAAAAAAAAAAAAAAAAACTATTGAACTCATTCAGCATGCTAGTATTTCAAAGCAACCAGCCAACAACTGCCGTTTCCATTGTCTATTTTTCCTGTTAGGCTGAGAAGAGTGAAATTTACTGATGTTTTCCCAACCTCAGCTTTCCTACTGTGCAAAATGAATAGTTAAGCAGAACATTAGCAGAACAGTTTCATTTCTTACTCTAGCAGTGAAGACTTCCCTCCACTGTGACACAGAAGGATGCACTCTTCAAGACAATACATTTATTTAGTGGATATGAACGTCTTTTGACTAGAAAAAGAAATAACAATCATCTGCAGTACTTTAAATAGCAAACATCTGCTTTTCCTAACATATTTCAAATACTTTGAATTTCCTGATTAGTTGTTAAACGAGAACTGTATTTCTGAAAGACATAATGAAGCAGTTTAAAGATAAGTCTTAAAAGATCTTCAAAGCAAAATGAAGAAAAATGCTCATGCATTCAGTAAGGATGTTTAAAACAGAACCACAAGCTCCATAATGGGAACAAATAAAAATTAATGCTTTCAATTATTTGCATTTACATCAAAAGTTCTATTAAATATTGCAAGCGAGGGAAGATGATATAAATGAACAGAGCACAGATAAATGAATATATAGCACTGTATTCTTACAGCATGGCAACAAAATCCATGATGCTATTAAAGAAGTCTGCTTGACTAAGCCAAACATGAAGATTTCAGAAGTAATGACATGAAGCATCTTTGTGAGCAGTACACAAATGGGTGCATATATCATGGAGTAGTTTCAAGAAGTGTATATGCAAACACTTCTACAAGCAATTGCTCCAGGCTGAGAGCTGTAGATTTATTTTGGCAATTGTCAGCCTTTCTTCAGCAATTGTTAATACAAAATGCAAAGGATCATTTATTTTTCTCATAAAAGTTTATAAAAGGGGCACTGAATAAATATTTCCAGGTGACATATTTGTTTTCTTTTCTTTTTTTTTTTTTGCTTTCTTTTTTAAAAATTTATTTATTTTTTTAATTACAATATTGTATTTGTTTTGCCATACATTGACACGAATCAGCCTAATTCTTTTCCTGCTCTATGGTTTAAGAAAGTTATCACTGGGGAGATAAGTATTCAAGTCAAATACCAAAGAACAACAACAATGAGGGGAAGATATGGATTCTATCAGCAACGAAAGTTAAGGGCCTAGTGCTTAAAAAAAAATCAGACAAATATTTATTGAGTACCTTTTTACATACCGGACTCTGTACCAGAGAATGAAGATCCAGAAAAAGAAGAGTTTAAAGGTACTCACTGTCTATTTGTGGATAAAAACAGAAGAACAAGCAAACAAAAAACCTTTAATATTATGAGGGTCATAAGTATAGTATATATAATATACAAATTATTTAGAGAACACAGACAAGAGAGCAATAGATTCTGCCAGAGAATAACTAAGAATAAGAATTAGAAAGGGAACATGAAAACTTGACCTTTATATGTGAGTAGATGACAGTGAAGGGTATTGAAGACATATTTCTTCAAATTGTATGACTAACAATAAAATTTTGAGTTATATATTTTCAAGACTTCTTTTCAAACTCCTGTGACTGCTCTGTGTATACTGATGAACTGATTTACAAACATATTGTGTGTACAGAATGCTATTATAGCATACATTTATTTATAAAAAGGGATATACTAATATATGTGTACACATTAATATGTACACACAAATGTATACTCTTCAATGCGTGCATTAATTTGAAAGGATACACAAGGCATACATATACCTATGGCTGACTCATGTTGATGTATGACAGAAACCAACACAATATTATAAACCAATTATCCTTCAATTAAAAATAAACACATTTAAAAACAAAATGAAAAAACTTACGTCTCAGGACAAGGGTTGTGGCCAAAAGACTTCTCACATTTTGGCACACACGGGCAACAAAGGTTAATCAGAACTATTGAGAGAAAATTACTGTGTTCCTCATTAAGAATGCTGAAACTATATCTACTCAATATGAAGACAATTATTCAATATGATCAACCCAGCAAAAGAACTGGACCAGTGCAAAGGGGGAACAACCCAATTAAACAAGCTGTTTGGCCCAATAGTTGGGCCAAATTTCTAACTGAAAATGAGCTCAAACATGCATATATATTCATATATTTAATATACATTGACTATGGAACCCCTAAAAAAATGACTATTTTTGGGCTCCAAAATCACTGCAGCCATGAAATCAAAAGATACTTGCTCCTTGAAAGAAAAGCTATGATCAAACTAGACAGCATACTAAAAAGCAGAGACATTACTTTACCAACAAAGGTCCATCTAGTCAAAGCTTTGGTTTTTCCAGTAGTCATGCATGGATGTGAGAGTTGGACTGTGAAGAAAGCTGAGTACTGAAGAATTGATGCTTTTGAACTGTGGTGCTGGAGAAGACTCTTGAGAGGCCCTTGGACTGCAAGGAGATCCAACCAGTCCATCCTAACGGAAATCAGTCCTGAATATTCATTGGAAGGACTGATGCTGAAGTTAAAACTCCAATAATTTGGCCACCTGATGTGAAGAACCGACTCATTGGAAAAGACCCTGATGCTGGGAAAGATTGAAAATGGGAGGAGAAGGGGACAACAGAGGATGAGGTGGTTGGATGGAATCACCGATGTGATGGACATGAGTTTGAGTAGGCTCCAGGAGTGGATGATTGACAGGGAAGCCTGTCATGCTGTAGTCCTTGGGGTCACAAAGAGTCAAACACAACTGAGCGACTGATCTGAACTGAAAATACATTCATATTGAGATAGACACATACACATTCATTCAGGAAAGCTAGAAAAACTGAAGCCCTGTGATTAGGACAGTATTTCATGTACTGAAGACTCCTTGACTTTATTCTGGATATATTTTAACTTGGAACACTTTGTCATTTTCTTTTAAAAATTCATGTCTTACCCATCTTTTCAGGTACTTCAAAAGCTCTCTGATATTAAATCTGATATTTAGCTGTTTCTTCTGTAACTGGAAATCTTATTGCTCTTACAATCACCATCATGGTTAAGCACTAAACAACTCGCTGAAATTTATGTGTGTTAGGATTAACTCTACAACTGAATTGTAAATGATACAGATGGCACAGACATTTAAAAAAATAGACGTGGTCTACTAATCCTAAATAGATCACGGAATCAATAAATAATACATCAACATTATCATAGCCAGTTTAGGGGAAATAAGAACATTGAATAATTTTATAAACAGCACAAATATTACACACAAACATCAAGATCAGTGTTTTAGGGAGGAATGAATGGTAATGAGATAGGAAATCAAACATTTTTCAGGAAGGAGGAGATGGAGATTCATTTCCTCTTTCATTGAACAGTACAAAACTAAATTATGGATAATGCATATGGAGATGGTTTATGCAGTTGTAACTTTGATACCTGAAATCTGAAAATCAAGTTGTGATATAAAGGACACAACTGTAAAATAACAGTACCTTCACTACTTACTGAAGGGAGCAAACTTTCCATTCTATTTTAGAGGGACCTATAAAATGTTAACGTACATTACAATAGAGTGTTTTCAGTAAGAAAACATTAAGAAATAAGCACATGGAGACCACTAATGTGGATTTCTTTACTTTAAAATTTTAGCCAATATTATTTTTTTCAGCTTTATATTTTTTATCATGTCTGACAAAAGCATCCTGTGAAGAATAAAACAACAAATTACCAAAAACATAAAATAAATAATAATTTGAAGGGCCAAAACTTGACTAACATGAAGAAATTGATTCTTATAGACACTGGCCAAATAAATTGACTTCCAGTTTGAAATAAACTCCATAATGATCTGAATTCACAATCCAAAGCATGTAAAGTGTTGTCTATGATCATCATGACACAAAGACATCTTTGATAAATTTTTAATAAATAAATTTAAAGTGACAATAAGATGTGTGTTATTAGCTTTTAGTCTAACTTTATGATACCTAGACTTTAAAAATGTAGAGCTGTGAGGTTTGCTCATTCAGGTTTATAAGACTAGCAATAAAAGTTATTCCTAGCTCTGTGAAAAATATCGCTGGTAGCTTGATAGGGATTGCATTGAATCTGTAGATTGCTTTGGGTAGAATATTCATTTTCACTATATTGATTCTTCTGATCCATGAGCATGGTATATTTCTCCATCTATTAGTGTCCTCTTTGATTTCTTTCATCAGTGCTTGATAGTTTTCTATATATAGGTCTTTAGTTTCTTTAGGTAGATATATTCCCAAGTATTTTATTCTTTTCGTTGTAATGGTGAATGGAATTGTTTCCTTAATTTCTTTTTCTACTTTCTCATTATTAGTGTATAGGAATGCAAGAGATTTCTGTGTGTTGATTTTATATCCTGCAAACTTTACTATATTCATTGATTATCTCTAATAATTTTCTGGTGGAGTCTTCAGGGTTTTCTATGTAGAGGATCACAGAGCAAAACAAATAATTTCACAGTTTGTATGGAAATACAAAAAACTTCGAATAGCCAAAGCAATCTTGAGAAAGAAAAATGAAACTGGAGGAGTCAACCTGCCTGACTTCAGGCTCTACTACAAAGCCACAGTCATCAAGACAATATGGTACTGACACAAAGACAGAAATATAGATCAATGGAACAAAATAGAAAGCTCAGAGATAAATCCACACACCTATGGACACCTTATCTTCAACAAAGGAGGCAAAAATATACAATGGATTAAAGACAATCTCTTTAACAAGTGGTGCTGGGAAAACTGGTCAACCAGTTGTAAAAGAATGAAACTAGAACAGTTTTTAACACCATTCACAAAAATAAACTCAAAATGGATTAAAGATCTAAACATAAGACCAGAAACTATAAAACTCCTAGAAGAAAACATAGGCAAAACACTCTCCGACACAAATCACTGCAGGATCCTCTATGATCCACCTCCCAGAATACTGGAAATAAAAGCAAAAATAAACAAATGGGATCTAATTAAAATTAAAAGCTTCTGCACAACAAAGGAAACTATGCAAGGTGAAAAGACAGCCTTCTGAATGGGAGAAAAAAACAGCAAATGAAGCAACTGACAAACAACTAATCTCAAAAATATACAAGCAACTTATGCAGTTCAATTCCAGAAAAATAAATAATCCAATCAAAAAATGGGCCAAAGAACTAAACAGACATTCCTCCAAAGAAGATATAACAAACACATGGCTAATAAACACATGAAAAGATGTTCAATATCACTCAAAACCACAATGAGGTACCATTTCACGCCAGTCTTCTGCGATCCAAAAGTCTATAAGCAATAAATGCTGGAAAGGGTGTGGGGAAAAGGGAACACTCTTACACTCTTGGTGAGAATGCAAACTAGTGCAGCCACTATGGAGAACAGTGTGGAGATTCCTTAAAAAACTGGAAATAGAACTGCCTTATGACCCAGCAATCCCACTGCTGGGTGTACACACAGAGGAAACCAAAATTGAAACAGACACGTGTACCCCAATGTTCACTGCAGCACTGTTTATAATAGCCAAGACATGGAAGCAACCTAGATGTCCATTAGCAGATGAATGGCTAAGAAAGCTGTGGTACATATACACAAAGGAATATTACTCAGCCATTAAAAATAATACATTTGAATCTGTTCTAATGAGGTGGATGAAACTGGAGCCTATTTTACAGAGTGAAGTAAGCCAGAAAGAAAAACACCAGTACAGTATACTGACACATATATATGGAATTTAGAAAGATGGTAATGATAACCCTGTATGCGAGACAGCAAAAGAGACACAGATGTAAAGAACAGACTTTTGGACTCTGGGAGAGGAAGAGGGTGGGATGATTTGGAAGAATGGCATTGAAACATGTATACTATCATGTAAGAAACGAATCACTAGTCTAGGTTCGATACAGGATACAGGACGCTTGGGGCTGGTGCACTAGGATGACCCAGAGAGATAATATGGGGAGGGTGGTGGGAGGGGGTTCAGGGTTGGGAACTCATGTACACCTGTGGTGGATTCATGTCAATGTATGGCAAAACCAATACAGTATTGTAAAGTATGAAAAAATAAAAAATAATAAATTGCAAAAAATAAGTTATTCCTAAAATAAATAAATAAATAAATAAATAACTTATTCCTTTTCTCGGAGACTCTATATATGGAATTTGTAAAAACTCATACCAGGTGAAGTGTCTTTCTCAGTGACGGCTTCATGACTAAAATAGGATGGCATCTCTGATAGCTGCATATATTAGGTATATAATAATTCCTTATAACTAACCAAGCAAAATAACCACTTGAAAACTAATATGCAACTTGGAAAAGATTTAAACTAAATAACAATATTCAGATAAAATCTGATATTCTTTCCTCTGTAATTTTTCCACGAGTCTAACTAGAGAATGACTGTGGCAGCGAAGCCGTGCACGACCACTGCATTAAGAGGCAATTAGCGTGGCATGCTAGTGAATGAACATAACTCTTCCGGGCTTGGCCTTTCTGCCTCCCGATACTGTCTTTATACTCTCAAGTCCTCTGTGCTTCTATCTGGACTTGGTCACCTGCTCCACTGCTGGTTTCTGAAAGACTTAGAAATTCTACATTGGGATGCTAATAGAGTCCTCATTTAACATTCTACAGCCCAGTCACAAGAGGGCACCACATCCTGGGCCCAAATTCTTGGAAGCTGCCTGCTGCCTTCCACCCACCCTTGCTTCCTGACTAAGCCAATTCATTAGTCTCCTGCTCCTTCTGGACGCAGACTATTTCTAATTTTTAAATAGAAAAATCTGTCTCTCCCCATTCCCCTGTCGAAAGAATTCACTATCAATCATGATGGACTGAGAGCAAATGGAAAACAAATCAATTCAATGCCAAAACAGCCTAAGCACGAGAACAAAAGAAAAGTGAGTCTTAGTCACTCAGTTGTGTCCGACTCTATGCAACCCCATGCACTGTAGCTCACCAGGCTCCTCTGTCCACAGAATTCTCCAGGCAAAAACACTGGAGTTGGCAGCCATTCCCTTCCCCCAGGAAAGCTTCCCAACCCAGGGACTGAACTCAGATATCCTTCATTGCAGGTGGATTCTTTACCACCTGAGTCACTAGGAAAACCCAAAATACTTGAAAAATATATGCTGATGTAGTCTTCTGACACAGGTGGGTTTTAGCTTTTTCAAAAGAGGGGCTGTATGGGTCCCCTCAAAACATTTTAGTTGTGACTAAAGGGGAAAGGTTAGATGTTTGTGCTGAGTGAACCATCATAAACACTGTTATCCAAGAACAAGGAATCCAACTGAAAATGGACATTGTGTGTGGTCTTCCCCACCCTTCATTTCCCACTACCAAATTCATTAGGCAGCTTGCTTTGTGGCAACTATTATTTCTAAGAGGTTCTGCTGCCTTAGGTCCACTACCTGGAGTTCGTTCCTGAAAGCAGAGCACTCAAGCATTATATAGACCTAAGATCCTCATAGGAACAAAAACGTTCCAATGCCCATGCATGACTTGCAAATCATACTCCCAAGTGATCTGTCCAGTTTTATTCCCCAAGGATCTTTTGCCCTGGTCTCTCTTCCAACCCCTCTGGAACTATGAGGGGACATGCCATGCACTTACACGTTATATCCCACACAAAGATGCACCACCCAGGTTCCCCCTCAAGGAGGAAGCTGCTAATGGCTACAGCACGTATGGTTGCAGACAGTTTCTAGTTGACAGCATCTTCAGGGTCCACTTCTACCACTTCACTCCTCCTGGGAAGCTCACAAATCAGGGACTGAGTCAGGTGGGCTCATTAAGGTGCAGCCATTTCAAAGTTACTCTGGACCCATCAGCAGGGCAGTCCTTGCTGCAGAGCTCCCTAAAATGTGGGCTGAGGTTTTGTGGGATCTGGTAACAGACTGACATCTCCCTCTATGTAACTCTACTTCCTTCCTCTTCTTTTCACAGGTGTTATTCCCTACCGGAGAGCTTGATCCCAAACTCCATCACAGCATCTGGTTCTGGAAAACTCTATCTGCAATGTGCCCCCATGAGTCTGATTTTCTTCTTCACTCTCTGATTCTACTCCTGCAAAGTCGAGCTCAAATAGTACCCTCAAGAAACACTCCTTGATCCTTCTAATCAGGAATAATTATTCATCTTACTCTGTCCCCTTGAATTGTGCTTTTACACCTCTACTGAGAAGCAGCTTTCTGTTAAAGCTAGTAGTTTAAATTTCAAGTTTATTAAGAGTACAACCTGTGTCTTATTCATTTCTGTATGCCCCACAGTGTATAACAGTTAAAAGAGTTATGAATGATAGAATAAATTAATGTATGATCTAGAATCTGCCTAAACCTCATTTCCCCCCTCTATTATAACTGAAATGAAATCCTGCCAATATTTCACACACCAGATCCAGCCCCTTCTATTTTTCAGCTATATTTTATATTAGCTTCTGCTTTCTGATCTAGTTAACCAAATCCACTTTGCATGATACACACTTTTCCTGTCTCATCTGACAGTATGTTCCTTCAAAATACTATTCCAGACTCTCCATCTATGTGAGGCACCCCAGGGTACTGCCCCTCAACTCCAGCTATCTCAGTATCTGTGTCTAAAAATATTTATGCTCCATCAGAACAATATTCAAGTTCTCTTAAATCTTCCTAAGACTAGAATAATATTCTCTATATGGCATCACCAACTCAATGGATATGAATTTGAGCAAACCCTGAGAGATAGTGAAGGACAGGGAAGCCTGGCATGCTGCAGTCCATGGGGTTGCAAAGAGTCAGATAGATCTTAGCAACTGCACAACAATGAACAATATGGGAAATATTATATATATGTATACATTCTTCATTAATCATATATGTATCCTCTCTTCTCCACTTTCCAAAATGATTGTTTCATCCTTTCTCCTCTCAGTCCTTATACGCCTGGGCCTGCCACCGCCACCACCACTACCAGCCCATCCCTGCCTGATAACTTATCTCATAATTCATCGAATAGTTAAAAGCAAGCAGTAAGAATCTCTCTTCATCACCAAAACTATTGATACTCAATATCTCTAGTCTATTCCCTGCTTACCATCTTGTACTATGGACTAGGGACCCCTGTTGCTACCAAAAGCCAGACTCTCCAGTTTTGTGGTGGAGTCTATCTTCAGGACTTCATGTCCATAGGTTTCCCTTGTTCTTGCATTATCAGTGTCCTGGATCATCTCCAGCTCCACACACTACTGTGTCCTAGAATCGTTCCTCTTCAGAAACTCTACTTTGATCCCAGATTCCACTCACCCTCCGATAAAACTTATTGAAAGAGTTGTCTCTAGAAGCCCCCTCCAGGTTTTCACCACACAGTCTCTAATTTACTGTCCCTTGCCAGACCTGAGTGCCCATGACATCACTGAGATTGCTTTGGATGAGGTCTCTGATGATGTTCCTGTTGCCAGATCCAGTGGTGGCTTCTCAGGCTTTATCTTGCCTGACTTTTCAAAGCTGTCAACACAGTTGGCAACTTTAAAAATAAGAAAATAAAAACAAAACTCTTATAACACTCTTAATTTCTATAACACTGCATTCTTTTGGCTTTTCCTAACTCACTGAGAGCTCCTTTGCCTGCTCCTCCATCTCTGCTAGACCTCCAAATACTGTCAAATCCAGAGTTTTGTCCTTGGGCCTCTTCTATACCCTCCTAAGTGATCTTATCCAGACACTCAGCTTTAAATATTAATATTATCTAAATGCCTATGACCAACAACTCTCAATCTCCCACTTTTACGTTATTCTTCACTGACCTCCAGATTCACATGGAGCATCATTACATGAATATCTATTCTGCACATAAAACCTACCAGCCGAAACAGAAGTCTTGATTTCTGAACCAGCACATCTGCACCCTCCCCTAATCTTTCCATTCTTAGGAAGGGGAATTGTCATACACTCAAATGTTCATGCCACACATCTTGTTTTTCAGCCACTAAGTTGGGTCCAACTCTTTGCAAACCCAATGGACAGTAGCACACCAGGCTTCCCTGTCCTTTGCTGTCTCCTTTGCTCAGACTCAAGTCCATTGAGTCAGTGATGCTTATCCAACCATCTCATCCTCTACTGTCCCCTTCTCTTCCTGCCTTCCATCTTTCCCATCATCAGGGTCTTATGCAATGAATAAGCTCTTCATATCAGGTGACCAAAATACTGGAGCTTCAGCTAGTCACAAGTCCAGCAGTTATCTTTGACTTCTTTCCCTCACCTTTCATATCAATAAACACTGCCACCAGAACATGTCTGAATCTATTCACATCTCTCCATCTCCATTACTGTCACCCTAGGCCAAATCACTGACTCCTGCATGTCAATGACTGCAAAATCTGCCTATTGATCTCCTGGCTTCTGCTTTAGGACTTTACAAGCCATTCTCCAGTAGTTAGAATGAGCTTTTATTATGTATTAGACTAACTTACTCTCCAACTAAAACCCTCAAATAGCTTTTCCATTGCACTTAGTAGAATGTGCTTTGGGGGTTCTCCTAACAACCCACGCTCCCTCCTCACCTCCCTGTCCCCATCCACCATGCTGTGTTCACAGGGGCCTTCTTTTACTCCTTGAGCTCAGAAACTCATTCCTGCTTTAGGGATTTTACATTTTGTTCTTCCTCTATCTGAAATGCACTGTCTTCAATCTTCCCATGGCTGCCTTCTCTTCATCATTCAAGTCTCATTTCCATCATCACCTCGAAATAAAGGTCTTCCTTGACCACCAAATCTAAATTAATTTTCCCACTCACACTCCGGTCAGGTACTAGCACATCCTCGGTTTTATTTTCTTCTTCATACTTATCATCTTATGAAACTGTCATTTTCCTTTCTCAGATGTTATCTGCCCCATCTCTTTCCACTTCCAAGAGAACCAGCACATGGCTGGTCTTGTTCATCACTGTATCTCTGATGCCCAGAGGAGAGATCATCACATAGTAGATAATCAGTCAATAACTTCTGAGTGAGAATAAATAAAAATTAATCTTTGGAAGAGCAGTCACATAAGGCATCCACTGAGAGTTAGGTCCTTCTCTCTTCCATGGCAGTACTTCGCACACTGAAGTAAACTCTTTTCCATTGCCTATCTCTTTTACTATATGCTATTTCTTTGAGGACAAGGACATTTTATCTTTGTATTATTACCAACTAGCATAATTCTTATCATAGAGTAAGGTGTACTACAAATATTTGTTGAAGGAATAAAAGAAAACAAGGAAAAAATGTGACATAGATCCTATGGATAAGTACAAAGGTGACCCTCTAAAGAGGCTGGATAATGACCACAGCATTTAAACCCAATCTTCAAAGAAGTGAAGCATTACATATAGGTTTAAACTTCAGGACTTTAAAGTCATTATTAACACTCTAGCCTATTTGAAGTTATGCAAATTCGACACCATTTTCAGATGACACTGGTGTGATACAGGGGTTCAAATTCCTAAACAAGATGCTCGAGTAACAGGAAGACAGTGTCAGAGTTCTCTGAGCTATTTAAATTACTAAAATTTATGGAATACATCTCAGACTATTTTTCAATTCAATTAGTTTTATGAAATATACACAGAAGGCATGACACTGTACACAGTGTGGACTGTGGATTTGAATATGCAATGTCAAAGTAGGTCAAAGATTTACAGGTCCCAGTGGAAAAAGTCAGCTTATTCTGTATATTCCATTATTTTTGTGTCAGAGAAAAGTCATTAAAATGTTATGACCACTTGCTTGACCTGTGATCCAAGTCTGAAAAAAATAAAGTCCAAATTGCTACAACTGACACCCTGTTATAAAGGTCATGTAACTATCTTCTCAGAACATGGAGAAAGGTGTTATTTAGTTTTTAAATAGAAAACTCAATGAAAGAAGATGCAAATTAAAGAAGCTTGACATTTTTAAGCACAGCCAATAAGTGAATCATGAACTTTCAGATGTTCAAACTGGTTTTAGAAAAAGCAGAGGAACAAGAGATCAAATTGCCAACATCTCAGACAGGAGATGGTAAGCGTGAACGTCGACATTGTAGGAATCAGAGAACTAAAATGGACTGGAATGGGTGAATTTAACTCAGATGACCATTATATCTACTACTGTGGGCAGGATACCTTAGAAGAAATGGAGTAGCCACCATGGTCAACAAAAGAGTCTGAAATGCAGTACTTGAAGGATGCAATGTCAAAAACGACAGAATGATCTCTGTTCATCTCCAAGGCAAACCATTCAATATCACAGTAATCCAAGTCTATGCCCCAACCAGTAATGCTGAAGAAGCTTAAGTTGAATGGTTCTATGAAGACCTAAAAGACCTTCTAGGATTAACACCCAAAAAAGATGTCCTTTTCATTATAGGGGACTGGAATGCAAAAGTAGGAAGTCAAGAAACACCTGGAGTAAAAGGCAAATTTGGCCTTAGAATACGGAATGAAACAGGGCAAAGAAAATAGAGTTTTGCCAAGAAAATGCATTGGTCATAGGAAACACCCTCTTCCAACAACACAAGAGAAGACTCTACACATGGACATCACCAGATGGTCAACACCAAAATCAGATTAATTATATTCTTTGCAGCCAAAGATGGAAAAGCTCTATATAGTCAGCAAAACAAGACCACGAGCTGACTATGGCTCAGATCATGAACTCCTTATTACCAAATTCAGACTCTAATTGAAGAAAGTAGGGAAAACTGCTAGACCATTCAGGTATGACCTAAATCAAATCTCTTATGATTATACAGTAGAAGTAAGAAATAGATTTAAGGGACTAGATCTGATAGATAGAGTGCCTGATGAACTATGGAATGAGGTTCGTGACATTGTACAGGAGACAGGGATCAAGACCTTCCCCATGGAAAAAAAATGCAAAAGCAAAATGGCTCTCTGGGGAGGCCTTACAAATAGCTGTGAAAAGAAGAGAAGAGAAAAGCAAAGGAGAAAAGGAAAGATAGAAACATCTGAATGCAGAGTTCCAAAGAATAGCAAGAAGAGATAAGAAAGCCTTCCTCAACAATGAATGCAAAGAAATAGAGGAAAAGAACAGAATGGGAAAGACTAGAGATCTCTTCAAAAATTAGAGATACCAAGGAAAAACTTCATGCAAAGATGGGCTCGATAAAGGACAGAAATGGTATGCACCTAACACAAGCAGAAGATATTGAGAAGAGGTGGCAAGAATACACAGAACTGTACAAAAAGATCTTCATGACCAAGATATTCACAATGGTGTGACCACTCATCTAGAGCCAGACATCCTGGAATGTGAAGTCAAGTGGGCCTTAGAAAGCATCACTAAGAACAAAGCTAGGGAAGGTGATGGAATTCCAGTTGAGCTATTTCAAATCCTGAAAGATGATGCTTTGAAAGTGCTGCACTCAATATGCCAGTAAATTTGGAAAACTCAGCAGTGGCCACAAGACTGCAAAAGGTCAGTTTTCATTCCAATCACAAAGAAAGGCAATGCCAAAGAATGCTCAAACTACTGCACAATTGCACTCATCTCACATGCTAGCACAGTAATGTTCAAAATTCTCCAAGCCAGGCTTCAGCAATATGTGAACCGTGAACTTCCAGATGTTCAAGCTGGTTTTAGCAAATGCAGAGGAACCAGAGATCAAATTTCCATCATCTGCTGGATCATGGAAAAAGCAAGAGAGTTCCAGAAAAACATCTATTTCTGCTTTATTGACAATACCAAAGCCTTCAACTGTGTGAATCACAATAAACTGTGGAAAATTCTGAAAGAGATGGGGATACCAGACCACCTGACCTGCATCTTGAGAAATCTGTATGTAAGTCAGAGGCAACAGTTAAAACTGGACATGGAACAACAGACTGGTTCCAAATAGGAAAAGGAGTATGTCAAGGCTGAATTTTTTCACCCTGCTTATTTAACTTATATGCAGAGTGCATCATGAGAAACGCTGGGCTGGAAGAAGCACAAGCTGGAATCAAGATTGCTGGGAGAAATATCAATAACCTCAGATATACAGATGATACTACCCTTATTGCAGAAAGTGAAGAAGAACTAAAGAGCCTCTTGATGAAAGTGAAAGAGTAGAGTGAAAAAGTTGGCTTAAAGCTCAACATTCAGAAAATGAAGATCATGGCATCAGGTCCCAACACTTCCTGGCAAATAGGTGGAACAGTGGAAACAATGGCTGACTTTATTTTTCTGGGCTCCAAAATCACTGCAGATTGTGACTAGAGCCATGAAATTAAAAGACATTTACTCCTTGGAAGGAACATTATGACCAACCTATACAACATATTAAAAAGCAGAGATATTACTTTGCCAACAAAGTCCGTCTAGTCAAGGCTATGGTTTTTCCAGTGGTCATGTATGGATGTGAGAGTTGGACTATAAAGAAAACTTAGCACCGAAGAATTGATGCTTTTGAACTGTGGTGTTGGAGAAGACTTGAGAGTCCCTTGCACTGCAAGGAGATCCAACCAGTCCATCCTAAATCAGATCAGTCCTGGGTGTTCATTGGAAGGACTGATGTTGAAGCTGAAACTCCAATACTTAGGCCACATGATGCGGAGAGCTGACTCATTTGAAAAGACCCTGATGCTGGGAAAGATTGAGGGAAGGAGGAGAAGGGGACGACAGAGGATGAGATGGTTGGATAGCATCACCAACTCAATGGACATGAGTTTGGGTGGATCCCGGGAGTTGGTGATGGACAGGGGAGGCCTGGCATGCTGTGGTTCATGGCATCACAAAGAGTTGGACACAATGGAGCCACTGAACTGAACTGAACTGATGGAATAAATAACCCCTTTCCTTGTACCAGGATGCCATCCAAGGAGAAGGTGCTCTAACTGGTGCTATATTGAGAAGAAGAAAAAAAGAAAGGCTCATCATTACCTACTTATGCACATACTGAATGCAGATCTCTGTCCTCCAAGGAATTACAAATCAGATTATAAGACAATATGTGAGTACCAAAAACTAAAAAGAAATCACAAGTATTATGTGCTGTGTACCATCTATAGTAAAAGCTGCAGGATTTCAGTGGAGAGCAAGCATTCTGAGGCTGGAGGGCAGAGGAGGTGGGTCCTGAGCCAGGGCCATGGAGCAAGGAAGACTACCACTTGAGGTGTCAATGAGCTACTTCTCCAAAATGTGAGTGTGGAGAAAATAATACTGCTTTCTGAAACTTAAACTCTGATTCAACACATGATTAACATACCTAGTCACCTCAATGAGATGAAGCCTCCCAGCCTAACAAGCCTTGATTCCATACTTCTTGAATCTATTAACATATCTAAAGAAAACTGCATGTGATGATCAAACTGGTCTGCCCATCTGAGCACCCTCCAGATTAGGACACTAAGACAAATTGAAATAAGGGTCCAAGGTGAAGATGCTGCTCTGTCAGTAGATAGCCAGGCTGGAAGAGCCTTGCCATTAGCCATTCCACTCATGTAATTTCCTTTTCTGACACACATTCACCCAGGAACCTTTTTGATAATTAGGTTTCTTGTGTAGTTTGCCTAAAAGGAGCAATGTGCTGGTCAGGCCAAGGAACATCAGGCCTTCTCAGCAATTAAATTTCAATGTAAATGATTGCTTAACATTTTGGCTTTATACATCAGTCTCTTGTGAGCTTTGTTAATACTAGTCATCATCCCTGAATTAGCGTAATTCTAGAACATGGACAAAATCCATTTTCAGACCCTGCAGAAATGCACATGACTTGGTTTGTCACAACAGAGAGTTCATTCAAGAGTTTAGAAACCCCCAGAGAGAGTATAGTTTAGTCAGATAACGTAAGACAAATTTGTGTCAAGATTTCAGTATCATGTTAAGGAATTTGGAGTTAACTTTTAGGCAATGGGAAGTCATTTGTGAAATTTGAAGGGTGGTGCGGAGGGTGGCACGTGTAACTTGCAAGGAAATCAAACCAGCCAATCCTAAAGGAAATCAACCCGGAATATTCATTTGGCAGGACTGATGCTATAGCTGAAGCTCCATTATTTTGGCCACCTGATGTGAAGAGCTGACTCACTGGAAAAAATCCTGATGCTGGGAAAGACCGAGGACAGGAGGAGAAGGGGGCGACAGAGGATGAGATGGTTGGATGGTATCATTGACTCAATGGATATGAGTTTGGGCAAACTCCAGGAGATAGTGCAGGACAGGGAAGCCTGGCATGCTGCAGCCCATGGGGTTGCAAACAGTCGAACATGACTTGATAACTGAACAACAACAACAATATGATTGAAACTGTTATTTATTATGTATTATCTGTTATATTCAGCTCTATTTGGCAGAACTCATGGCTTAGTTGAGGAGCTAGCCAAGTAAACAACTGATTACAACACACTGTCATAAGCACACAGAGTACTCTAAGAGCAACAAGGATAAGGAAGTATTTCTCAGAAGAGAAAACTTACACATTTTCCTATTAGACTTAACATTCTTTCTATCTTCCCTTGTATTTCGATACTTTTTAGTTAAAAGAACTATATCAATATTTCAAAGAGCTTCATAGGTGTATTTCTGACTCTACTGAATTCTCTTACCTGGAGAGGCCATAGGCATTTCAAAACTCAACATTTCAAAAACTAAATTAGCTATCTTCTTTGCTCTTCATAACCATCCTGGCTCTTCCTTATGTGTTCCCTACCTTCATTAATATAACTGTAATCCTTCCAGTTATTAGTACAGTCATGCTAGACCATCTCTTCTATCCTCAGCATACAATCAGTCCTAAAGCCTTGTAGATTTTTTTCCTTCTTATTCCCTCTTAGATTTATTCTTTTCTGAAGCCACTGCCTCAGTCAAGGTTTTAATCATTTGTCAGCTAGATAACTGAAAATTCATCTAAATGGTATCCTGCCTTTGTTTCAACTAGTTTCTCTTCTCTCCAGGATACCCCTGGCTTTGAAGCTAGGATAACAGTTCGTTTAGTCATTCACCAGACACATATTACATGTTAGGGACTTTTCTAACCATAGGGAATACACTGATGAACAAAACATTCAAGGTTCTTGCTGCTCACAAACCTGATCTTTTAGACAGGATATTAATTGTGAGAAAAAATGAATAAAGAAATTCTCAACAATGATGAATATTATAAAGAAAGTACAATTAAATGATGTTGCAGATAGTGACTGGAAAACTAGGTTGTCATGAAGGGCTCTTGGGGCAAAGGCAGTTAAAATGTGGATGACAAAAAGTAGCTATTCATGCAAAGGTCTGGGTTCAAAGTATTTCAGTCAGCGTACCCAGGATGGCTGCAAGTTTAAAATCTTTAAGAAATGAGAAGAAGGCAAGCATGGCTACAATAAGAAAATGAGAGAGAGAAAGAGTAGTACAAGATGATATAAGCGAGTCATACAGAGGGCACTCAGGTAGGACATGAATTTGAGTTTAATTTACATAGTTAGGATGGAAAGCTATTGAAGATGTATTAAGGAGAAGAGCTATAATTAATTCATGATTTGAAAGCTCACTCAAGGTTTTTTATGTAGAACGGATTATAGAAAAATAAGGACAGAAAACAGATCATTCTAGAGTCTAGTGCTAAAGTATAAGTAGGATATACAGTGCTGTGGATGATGGTGACTGTAAAAAGAGAAGTAGGTATTCTGGGGATATATTTTGGAGCTAAAGCCAATAGGCTTGCTGATGCATTGAATGTGAGGAATGGGGAAAGGGTGGGAAGAGGAAGCCAAGAACCTGTAACTTGAGTAACAGGGTGGGATACTGGTGTCACTTTCTGAAATGGAAAAGACTGATGGAGGAGGTTTTAGAGCTTTCAAGTGCAAGTAAGAATCAAGAGTTCTGTTTGACCAAATTAAGTTTGAATAAGTACCATGAATTCAAATACAGACGTCAAATAGGCAGTTGAATAAAGAAATATGGAGGTCGACGGAAAGTCATTGCTAGAGATATAAAGCTTGGGAGTCAATGACATGTAGATAATATTTAAAGTCATTGACCTAGTGTAAAAGTAGACTAGAGAAAAGTGAAGGGTGAGGACCAAGGCACACTCATATTTAGAGATCAAGTAGGGGTTGAGGACACAGAAAAGGAGACTAAAAAGGAAGTAGCAATGGGGTGCAAGGAACATCAGGTAAGTATCATGTCAAGGAAACCAAGAGAAAAGACTGTTTCAAAAGGGACAGAGCGCTCACACCAGTCGGGATGGTTTTCATTAAAACGTCTACAAATAACAAATGCTGGAGAGGGCATGGAAAGGGAACCAACCTACATTGTTGTGGGAATATAAGTCGGTATAGCCACATGGGGACTTCCTGGTGGCACTAGTGGTAAAGAGTCTTCCTGCAATGCAGAAGACATAAGAGTTGTAGATTCAATCCCTGGGTCGGGAAGAGCTCCTGCAGGAGGCCATGGAGACCCACTCCAACATTCTGGCCTCGAGAATTCCATGGACAGAGGAAACTGACAGGCTATATACAGTCCATGGGGTCCCAAAGAGTTGGACACGACTGAAACCACTTAGCACCCAAGCAGCCAGTATGGAAGGTCCTCAGAAAACTAAAAATAGATTTACCATATGATCTAGCAATCCTGCTCCTGAGAACATAACTGGAAAAAAAACTATAATTGAAAAAGATACATGTACCCCTATGTTCATAGCAGCACTGTTCACAATAGCCAAACATGAAAACAACTTAAATGTCCATCAACAGATGACTGGACAAAGAAGATGTGGTGTGTATATAACAGAATACTACTCAGCCATAAAAAGAATGAAATATTGCAGCAACATAGACTCAACTAGAGATTATCATGTGAAGTGTAGTAAGTCAGAAAGAGAAAGACAAATACCATATGATATCGCTTATATGTGGAATCTAAAACATGGCACAAATAAACCTATCTACAAAACAGAAACAGACTCATAAACATAGAGAACACACTTGTGGTTGCCAAGGTTGTCATGGGGGAGGATGGACTGAGAGTGTGGGGTTGAATAGATACAAACTATTATATTTAGAATGGATAAACAATAATGTCCTAATGTGTAGCACAGGAAATTATACTCAACATCTTATGATAAACCATAATGGAAAAAAAATTTTAAAATGTATATCTATATGTATAACTGAGTTACAGCAGAGATTGGTACAACACTATAAAATCAACTACACTTCAAAAAATAAAAATGAAAGTGGCAAGAGTAGTCACCTTTGTCAAATGCTGCTGTGAAATTAAAATAAAAGATGTTGCCCACCATACTTGGCACGATGGAAGTCATTGGTGACCTTTTCAAAATCAGTTTGAGCAGAGCTGTAAATAAATCTGTACTGGAGAGAATGTGACAAAGGGGAGAAAGAAGAAATGACAAAGACAACTGAAGCAAATCTAATCATGCAACTCCCTGACATGAAGCTAACACAGCATTGTTAATCAACTATACTCCAATATAAAATAAAAATCTTTATACAAAAGCAGGAACGTGCCATTCATCTCATGCCCTTTAGAATAAAAGTCAAGCTCTGTGCCTTCAGATATACAATGCTCTTCAGTATCTGGGTTCTTGCAACCTAAGCAATTTTATCTCCCAACCATACTCTCCCTCCTGCTACTATAAATAGTTGTAATACTCTAACATGAGTCATGCAAAGTCTCTTCCTCCAGATGTATCTCTGGGTGACTCCTTGCCCTTTCCTACATAAACAAAACAAAACGAAACTCCTATACATCCTTCGGCCCCTTCAAGAATGACCGTATCAGGCAAGCAGTGCCACTCCCTTCCACATGATTTACTCTCCCCTTAGAGCTTCCATTGCAGCCTGAATGTCTACATAGTGTTTACCTCACTACACTGCAGTCTTTCTTTCTGAAAATTCATTCTTTATTTTAATAGAAAAAATAAACCCTTCAACCTTAAAGAATGACATTTGTTTTCATATTGTTGTAGAGAACACTTATAAGATAGGAGCGTTTGCTACCAGTTTCAAAGATTTCACATATACTTTAGAAAAAGTGTTATTGGATTCAAACAAACATCAGTGTAGAGGGACAACCATCTCTGTCTCCTCATTTTTCCATAATTTTACTAAATCATCACTAGGAAAGCTGGTAATGGGGATATCACATAATTATTCCCACACTTGGTAATGACAGTGAAATCAGCCATTCCAATCCAGCTAAATTATAAAAACATGACCTTTAGTAAGGTCACGTACTCCCTTCTCTCATTTCTGGAACACAAGGTCGCTACTTGATACCCCATGGGCCAATAGTAGACTTGAGTTATAATGTGTGGATTCCTTTCAGTTATAGTTGCAAAAGAAGTCTTAAAATTCTTGATAGTTTGACATCTCTTGGAAAGAAGTAAACTAGGAGGCAGACTGCTGATCTGGATTTGCTCGGATGGACACAATTCCCAGATCTTTAAGTGATACATCTGAAGTTCTCTCAGTAAACTTGTGGCCATGACTCCACTAGCTATGGCTATCTTCTTCGATTTTTAATGCCTATCGTTCTTTACAATAGGCTGTAGCACCCTACGATATTGTATATCTGGTATAGCCTATGATATTGTATATCTGGTATAGCCTACGATAGGCTGTACCAGCTTGCAGCCACTGCTTGGTAAAATTCTGCCACAAAGTCTGGTTCACTGACCTCCAGCTGCTTGAGAAATTCATTGCACTCCTGCTCAGCCCCCAACCTCCAAACCACTGATCCCAAAGACGCAGCTGGCACTCAAAGATACAAGGTGGTAGGTTTGCTCTAGACTTTCTAGCAATGGCTGTAATTTTCCAGGTGCTGTAGAAAATATTCACGCTGAGGACCTGACCAGCTAGCAAGTCAGTGAAGAATACACTGCGCCTCCTGGGAAGTGATGTAAGACACTGGGGGAGGGGAAGAGTTAGAAACATTGTCGGGCACTGAGGGTAAAGGGAACGACAGTGGCATCGGAGAGCAAGATGATTCCAGTGGCATCCTGCCCTTTCTCTCACAAGGCACCCGGAGGCCACCACAAGACTGTTTAGACTCCACCTGTCACCGCCACTTACATGTTCCTACACTGCAGTCTTTGCTTTGATTACAACACTCCTCTCCCCTCACTCTATGACACAAACACAGGCCACAGAATAAGAGCAAACTATGAAGTTAAGGAGCATTTCTAGGAGATTTGTGTCCCTGGTACTGGATTTAGATCTTGTACAGAGCAGTGTTCTCCTAGTGCTTCCTAAACAAAAGCTTCTGAAAATACAAATTTCATTGTTAATTTCTTAAAATTCTTCAGTGTCTTTTCTGAGTCTATAAAATAAAATACCAATCACATTGACATGTTGAATAAGTTCCTTGATGATTTTGCTCATTGTTACCTCTTCAGCATCATTTCTCTCTACCTCATCTTGATCTTCACATACTGGGTGTACACCAAACCATTTCCAGGACAGTTGTTGCTGCCAACTTTTATTGGATTATCTTTAAGAACTAGTTCAAGGGTCACCTCTCCTGTTAGGTTTTTGCAGATTCAACTCTCGCTACTCCTAGCACACTAGACACTCTTCATTTGCCATGCCTGGGTTGGTAACTCTGTTATTGCACTCATCACATTTATCCTTTTATCTTCTTCTCTTCCTACTCATTTGCAAGCTCTGTTGAATAGGAACTTTGCTCAGTTCATCTTTGTATTTCTAGCACCCAGTACATTGCTTGATGCACAACAAGCACACAGTTAATGAATACTTTTCTTCAAATCTTTTGATTTAAAGGTGATTTCAAGTTTTAATATTATCTTTTAGATTGATTATTTTCATTATTAAGAATAATTTGTAGGTGGTGACTCTTTAAAGTGAAAAAACATTAATAAAGAACAAATTCATGTACTGAGGAATACAGGGATAGCCTATGAATTTTAAAGATGTCTGTTAGTCCACATCTTCCTGTGGAATACAGTCACAATGATAAATAACCAATCACATTAGACCATTTGCTCCAATCAAAATGAGGCAAATAAACGCCAAGTTAAAGCACATATTCAATTCACATTTGCATTCTGAAGATTTAGCCATTCAGGGAAATTATTTGTTTTTATTTCCTTCCATAGTTTGAGACTACTTACAAGTTTTCAAAGGAGTGATAAGACATGGAGTTTTTATTTCAAACTGTTTTACAAGTTAAATGAATTTGAAACATTTTCAGACATTTGTACAACATGGGACCTACACTTTTTATTGACCTTTGTTTACTTTTTTTCAATAAACTTTTCCTCACATTTTTCCTTGATGATGGACCCCATTTCTAGACACATGAGTTCCCTCTACAGTGACAAGAGGGCTTCCCAAGTGGCTCAGTGGTAAAAATCTGCCTAACAATGCAGGAGACACAGGTTCAATCCCTGGGTTGGGAAGATCCCCTGAAGAAGGAAATGGCTACCCACTCCAGTATTCTTTCCTAAGAAATTCCATGGATAGAGGAGCCTGGTGGGCTACAGTCCATGGGGGTCATAAAAGAAGGTGGACACTACTTAGCAACTTAACAGCAATAATAATGACAAGACACATACTAATTACTTCAGAAAGAATAAAAAGCTCACAAGGACTGTATAATGCATTACATTATCACAATAACTGGAGTTGTCTACTTAATAATGGCACTTTAGAAATTACAAAAGCTTTTGTTGAGCATCAACAGAGCTATATGCATATATCACAAAGCCCGGAAGCTGAGCTCTTCCTTCTCTGCTTTGGCATTAAAAGTTGAATCATAAAGACAGGAAGAGGTCTAAGACGATATAGTAGAGAGACCCTGAACTCATCTCCTCCCATGAACACACCCAATTTGCACCTAAATACAAAGCAACTCATGCTGACAGTTTATTGAACAGCTCTACAAATACAAGGACCACATAGAAATTGGTAGGAAAGACAGAGAAACACTATACACAGAAACCTCACCCTTACCCTTAGCCACATGACCTGCAACAGGGGCAGGTATTATTGAGGGACCTGAGTGCAGACTCATCCACCCTGAGATACAGCAAAAATATTAAATAAAAACACTACTTTAAAGGGCACCTAGATTATATGGAAAGAAATCCATTTACTAACCTTAGAGTTTTTGCTAAATTGGCAGAAAACTACTGGAACTCTCTCTAATATGAGAGGAACTGGCAAGTGCCATTGTTTGAATCACCTCCAGAACTCTCCATGGTCCACAGCCACCCCAGCTCCAGCCATTCTACCAAGATAGCCTCAACATGGCATACCCAGGGACTGCCCCCAGCCAGAGCCTACTCCTATTCTAGCTGTTCCACCAAGGCAGCTTCAGGATTGCCTCCAACTCATGCCCACTCTAACTCCTGCCAACCTGGCAAGGCAGACTTGGCACAACATAACTTGAGATTTCACCCGAGTCACACCTGCTCCAGCTCCAGTTAGCCTGCCAAAGCTAGCAGGTGCAAACAGTCTACATAGCAGACAGTCCCATACAAGGCTATTCCTTCAGACCAGGAGAGGTAGCTATTTTGCATAATTCATAGAAACAAATGCCAAGAGTGAAACAAAATGAAAAAAACAGAAATATTTTCCAAGTGAAAGAACAAAATAAAACCCTAGGGAAAATCTTAATGCTGCTGCTGCTGCTAAGTCACGTCAGTCGTGTCTGACTCTATGTGACCCCATAGACGGAAGCCCACCAGGCTCACCTGTCCCTGGGATTCTCCAGGCAAGAACACTGGAGTGGGTTACCATTTCCTTCTCCAATGCATGAAAATGAAAAGTGAAAGTGAAGTCACTCAGTCGTGTCCAACTCTTAGCAACCCCATAGACTGTAGCCTATGAGGTTCCTCCATCCATGGGATTTCCCAGGCAAGAGTACTGGAGTGGGGTGCCATTGCCTTCTCCGAAGGAAAATCTTAATAAAACAGAGGTAAATATTTTACCTGACATAGCATACAAAGAAATAATCATAAAGATGTGCAGTATACTTAGAAGAGAAATGGAGAAATACAGTGAGATCTTCTATGAAGACTTAGAAAATACAAGACAGAACCAATCAGAGCTGATGAATACAATAACTGAAAAAGGGAATCAATAGCAGATTAGATAATACAAAAGAGAAGATCAGGTACATGGAAGAGAGAATAGTGGAAATCATCCAATCAGAAAGGCAAAGAGAAGAAAGATTTCTTTTTCTTAATAAAGGAAATTTAAGGTACTTCTAGAGAAACATCAACCATACTAACATTTGCATTATAGAGGTCCAAGAAAAATAAGAGACAGAAAGGGGAAGAATACTTGTTTGAAGACATAATGGCTGAAAACTTCCCTATTTTAGGGAAAGAAAGAGACATTTAGGTATAAGAAACCTAGAGAGTCCCAAACAAGATGAACCCAAAATGATTCATACCAAGAAATATTATAATTAAGGAAGCAAAAGATAGAGTCTCAATGACAACAAGAAAAAAACAAGCAATTCCATACAAGGTAAACTCCATAAAGCTATTAGCTGATTTTTAAGCAGAAACTTAACAGATCAGAAGAGAATAGCAGGATATATATAAAGTGATGAAAGAAAAAATAATTACAGTCCAAAATACTCTATCTGGCAAAGTTGCAGAATTCAGAATTAAAGAGAGAAATAATTAAAGAGAGATTTATTTAAATCCCAATCAAGCTAAAATAAAGTTAATCACCACCAAACCAAATTTATAAGAAATGCTAAAGGATTTCCTTTAGTGGAAAAGGTTACAATAAAAATATTTAAATATATGAAAAAAGAACCTGACTGGAAAAGGCAAATATATAGGAATGGTATGAGATCAGCTGTTTGAAAAGTTAGTCTGAAAGTCAAAAGACAAAAGCAGTACAATCAACCACAATGAGTTGGTACTCAAAATCAAAAGATTTTATATATGATGTCAAAAACATAAAATGTGAGGGGAAGTAAAAATGCAATGCTTTTCAGTTCACTTCAGTTCAGTTGCTCAGTCGTGTCTGACTCTGACTCTTTGCGACCCCATGAATTGCAGCATGCCAGGCCTCCCTGTCCATCATCAACTCCCAGAGTTCACTCAAACTCATGTCCATCGAGTCAGTGATGCCATCCAGCCATCTCATCCTCTGTCGTCCCCTTCTCCTCCTGCCCCCAATCCCTCCCAGCATCAGAGTCTTTCCAATGAGTCAACACTTTGCATGAGGTGGCCAATGTATTGGAGTTTCAGCTTCAGCATCATTCCCTCCAAAGAAATCCCAGGGCTGATCTCCTTCAGAATGGACTGGTTGGATCTCCTTGCAGTCCAAGGGACTCTCATGAGCCTCTTCCAACACCACAGTTCAAAAGCATCAATTCTTTGGCGCTCATTTTTCTTCACAGTCCAACTCTCATATCCATATATGACTACTGGAGAAACCATAGCCTTGACTAAATGGACCTTTGTTGGCAAAGTAATGTCTCTGCTTTGAATATGCTATCTAGGTTGGTCATAACTTTCCTCCCAAAGAGTAAGCGTCTTTTAATTTCATGGCTGCAATCACCATCTGCAGTGATTTTGGAGCTCAAAAAAATAAAGTCTGACACTGTTTCCACTGTTTCCCTTTTAGATTCTCTTTCAAACTTGAGAATATCAGCTTAAAATAGATGACCATGTATACAAGTCAGTGTATATGAACCTAATGGTTAAATCAGAAACTTAACAATACACAAAAATAAAGAGAAAGGAATCCAAACATAGCACTAAAAGAATACATAAAATCATAGGGAAGTAACCAAGAGAAGATGAGATCAGAGAACAACTAAAAAAACAACCAGAAAACAATTAACAAAATGGCAATTAGTATACACATACCAATAATTACTTTAAATGCAAATGAATTAAATTCTCCAGTCAAAAGATATAGGGTAACTTAATGCATTAAGAAAAAAACTCATCTAACAATAGTTTTCATTACAATCTCAAAGAAAGACAATGCCAAAGAATGCTCAAACTACCACACAATTGCACTCATCTCACACGCTAGTAATGCTCACTCACGTAATGCTCAAAATTCTCCAAGCCAGGCTTCAACAATATGTGATCTGTGAACTTCCATATGTTTAACTGGTTTTAGAAAAGGCAGAGGAACCAGAGATCAAATTGCCAACATCTGCTGGATCATTGAAAAAGCAAGACAGTTCCAGAAAAACATCTATTTCTGTTTTATTGACTATGCCAAAGCCTTTGACTATGTGGATCACAATAAATTATGGAAAATTCTTCAAGAGATGGGAAAACCAGACCATCCGACTTACCTCTTCATAAACGTATATGCACGTCAGGAAGCAACAGTTAAAACTGGACATGGAACAACAGACTGTTTCCAAATAGGAAAAGGAGTACGTCAAAGCTGTATATTGTCACCCTGCTTATTTAGCTTATATGCAGAGTACATCATGAGAAACGCTGGGCTGGAAGAAGCACAAGCTGGAATCAAGATTGCCAGGAGAAATGTCAATGACCTCAGATATGCAGATGACACCACCCTTATGGCAGAAAGTGAAGAGGAACTGAAAAGCCTCTTGATGAAAGTGAAAGAGGAGAGTGAAAAAGTTGGCTTAAAGCTCAACATTCAGAAAACGAAGATCATGGCACCTGGTCCCATCACTTCATGGGAAATAGATGGGGAAACAATGTCACACTTAATTTTTTGAGCTCCAAAATTGCTGCAGATGGTGATTGCAGCCATGAAATTAAAAGATGCTTACTCCTTGGGAGGAAAGTTATGACCAACCTAGATAGCATATTGAAAAGCAGAGACATTACTTTGCCAACAAAGGTCCTCTAGTCAAGGCTATGGTTTTTCCAGTGGTCATGTATGGATATGAGAGTTGGACTGTCAAAAAAGCTGAGCACCGAAGAATTGATGCTTTTGAACTATGGTGTTGGAGAAGACTCATGAGAGTCTCTTGGACTGCAAGGAGATCCAACCAGTCCATTCTAATGGAGATCCTGGGTGTTTTTTGGAAGGACTGATGCTGAAGCTGAAACTCCAATACTTTGGCCACCTCATGCAAAGTGTTGACTCATTGGAAAAGACTCTGATGCTGGGAGGGATTGGGGGCAGGAGGAGAAGGGGACGACAGAGGATGAGATGGCTGGATGGCATCACTGACTCAATGGACGTGAGTCTGAGTGAACTCCAGGAGCTGGTGATGGACAGGGATGCCTGGCGTGCTGCAATTCATGGGGTTGCAAAGAGTCGGACATGACTGAGCGACTGAACTGAACTGAGTATGTTGCTACAGGGGATTCAACTGAGCTCTAAAGACATAAGGAGATTGAAAGTGAAGGGATACAGAAAGATATTCCCTGTAAATGGAAACAAAAAGAAAGCTGGGGGAGTAATACCCATATCAGACAAAGTAGACTTTTATAAAAGACTTTAACTAAACACAAAACAGGCATTGCATAATGATAAAGAGGTCAAAACACACACACACACACACACACACACACAAAAGAATACAACGTATAATAACATTTATATACCCAACAAAGGAGCACCTGAATAAGTAAAGCAAAATATAAACAGATATAAAGAAAGACATAATAATACAATAACATTCTACTTAAACCAATAGATCATCCATACAGAAAATCAATAGGAAAATACTATGAACAGGCATATTCTTTTTGTATGAGCCACCAGGGAAGCCCTATAACAGTTGCCAGATGCCATCTAAGTGGATAACCTAAAAGAAAGAGACACATTCCTAGAAACATAAAATCTGCCAAGATTTCCAAGTCTCTATTTTCAGAATAAATAGAAACTTTGAATAGACCAATCACTAGTAATGATATTGAAGCAGTAATTTAAAAAATAACTCTCTGTGTACACCCATGGTGGATTCATGTTACATATGGCAAAATAAATACAATATTGTAAAGTAATTAGGTTCCAATTAAAATAAATAAATATATATTTAAAAATAATAAATAAATGAATGAACTAAAAAAATAATAACTCTCAATGAACAAAGCTCACAGGACTAGATGGCTTCACAGGGAAATTCTAAAAACATTTGAAGAAAAGTTATCTGGTCTTCTTAAATTATTCCAGAATGTCAAGGAAAAGGGAATACTATCCAATTTATTCTATGAGTCCAGCATTACTCTGAACCAAAATCAGACACACAAACACAAAGAAAAATTACAGACAAATATCCCTGATGAACATAGAAAGAGAAAGTCTCAAAAAAAATTTAGCAAACTGAATGCAATAACACATTAAAATAGAATTTATTCCAAGAATTGAAGGATGGTTCAGTAGCTGCAATCAATGTCACATTACATTAACAAAATAAATGATGAAAGTCATATGACCATCTTAATAAAAACAGAAAAAAATTTTGACAAAATTCAACATCCATTTAAGACAAACACTCTTAACAAAGTGTGAATAGAGGGAACATACCTAAACATAATAGAAGTCACATATGACAAATGCACATCCAACATTATGCTCAACAGTAAAAAATGGAAGATTTTCTTCTAAGATCAAGAATAAGACAAGGATGCCCAATCTCACAACTTTCATTCAAGATGGCATTGGGGAGTCTAGCCAGACAAGAAAAAGGAATTAAAAAACACCTAGAGGGGTAAGATAGGGTGTGAAGTGAGAGGGGGGTTCAAGAGGGAAAGGACATATATACAACTATGGTTGATCTTTGTTGATGTATGACAGAAACTAACACAATATTATAAAGCAATTATCTTCTAATTTAAAATAAATAAACTTTTAAAAAGGAAAAAACACATTCAAATTAGAAGGGAAGCAATGAAACTATTACTATCTGCAGATAACATGACTACATATAGAACACACTGAAACTCCACTAAAACACTCTCAAAACTAATGAAAGAGTTCAATAAAGTTGCAGGATAGAAGTTTAATAGACATACATTTGTTGCTTTTCTGTACACTAATAATGAAGTATTAGAAATGAAGAAAACAATCCACTCAACGTTGCATCAACAAATAAAATACCTAGGGATAAATTTAACATAAGAAGTAAAATATCTTTACCCTGGGAACTATAAGACATTGATAAAAGAAATTGAAGATGACACAAATAAATGGAAAGACACTCTGTGTTCACAGATTGTAAGAATTAATATTGTTGAAATGTCCATATTACCCAAAGCAATCCACAGATTCCATCTAATCCCTTTTGAAATACTTACAGCATTTTTCAAAGAACTAGAACAAATAACTCTAAAATTTGTATGGAATCACAAAAGACCCCCAAAGAGCCAAAACAATCTTGAGAAATAACCAAGCTGGAGGTATCACAGTCCCTGATTTCAAATTATACCACAAAGCTATAGTCACTAGAACAGCATGATACTGGCACAAAAGCCAACACACAGATGAATGGAATGGAATAGAGAGCTCAGAAGTAAACCCACTCTAATGTGGTCAATTAACCTACAATAAAGGATGCAAGAATGTACAATGGAGAGAAACAGTCTCTTCAATAAATAGTGTTGGAAAAACCCCATAACTAATTGCAAAAGAATCCAACTAGACAACTTTCTCACACCATAAACAAAGTAAACTCAAATGGATTAAAAATTTAAATGAAAGATATGAAACTATAAAACTCCTAAAAGAAAACATAGGCAGTAACCTCTTTGACACTGGTCTTAGCAAGCAATATCTTTTTGGATATGTCTCCAAATATCCCATGGCAACAAAAGCAAAAATAATAAGACTAGTTCAAACTAAAGAGCTTTTGCACAGTGAAGAAAACCACCAACAAAATGAAAATGCAGCCTACTAAAATGGAAAAGATATTTGCAAATAATATATGTGATAAGGAGTTTATATCCAAAATATAGAAATAACTCATACTATTCAACATCAAAAAAATAAACAACCTTACTTAAAAATCAGTAGAAGACCTGAATGGACATTTTCCCAAAAAGTCAGATGGTCAACAAGTACCTGAAAAGGTACTCAACATCACTAATCATCAGGAAAATTCAAATCAAAACTACAATGAGATATCATCTTACACCTGCCAGAATGGCTTTATCAAAAAGGCAGGAAACAATAAAAACTGGCAAGGATGTATGAGAAAAGGGAAACCTGGTAAACTATCAGTAGAAATATAAATCAGTACAGACACTTTGGAAAATAGTATGGAGGTTTCTTTAAAAACTAAAAATAGTGGTTAAGTATCTGAGATGGGTTCCATCTCTGGTCTCGAAAGATCCCATATACCATGGGGCAGCTAAGCCCATGTGCCACAACTACTGAGCCAGTTCTCTAGAGCCCACAAGCTGCAGCCACTGAGCCCATGTGCCACAACTACTAAAGCCCATGCTCCACAACAAGAGAAGCCACTGCAGCTTGCAAATCGCAGCTAGAGAATAGCCCCCTCATGCTGGAGCTAGGAAAGCCTGTGTGCAGCAGCAAAGATCCAGCACAGCCAAAGTAAAGATGAATAAATAAGCAAATGTAAAACCAAAACTAAAAACAGAAGTACCATATGATTCAGCAACTGCACTTCAAGGTGTTTATCCGAGGAAAATGAAAATACTAGTTCAAACAGATATATGCAGCCTATGTTCATTGCAGTACTATTTATAATAGCCTAGATATGGAAGCAACCTAAGTATCCATCAATGTATGAATGGATAAAGATGTGGTGTGGTGTGGTATAGTGTATGTGTGTAATGGAATATTAGCCATAAAAAGTGAAATCTCACCATTTGTGATAGTACTGTAGACATAGAAGTTGCTATGCTAAGTGAAATAAAGAAAAACACCTTATGATTTCATTTATGTGTGGAATCTAAGAAACAAAAAAGGAAGAAACAAAACAGAAACAGACTCATAAATACAGAGAACAAACTGATAGTTGCCAGAGGGGAGAGACATGGGAGGACAGACAAATGGTGAAGGGCATGAACAAGGTACAAACCTCCAGCTATAAATATCACAGGAATATTATACGTATATAGGAAACAGAGTCAATAATATTTTAACAGTTTTCCATGGTGACAGATGGTAACTAGCATAATGAATAAAAAATATCAAATCACTATGTTGTATACCTGAAACTAATATAATATTGTATGCTAATTACAATAATAAAAAATATTGAGTCACAGAGTTTCAAGGTTGGAAAGGACTCAGAGCTCAGTTACTGTAAGTCCTTTATATGAATGAATCCCCTTCACAACATTCATAATAGGTGACCCTTCAGTCTCTCTTTAAATCTTTTCATGATAGTGAACTTAACCTTTCCCCAGTGCCTCAGGTAAAAATAAGCACATCTTACTACATTCCAACAGATTTTGTACCATTTATAATAATAGTTATTTTCAGCATTGTGAAACTTATCAATCTGATCAGTATCAGCCATAGGTCCTTCATCTATTTTGTATATAGAGAAGGGAAAAAGTCAATTATGGAACATTCAAAGTTTTCATTTCTATTTACCTGTCTGCCTATAAGCTGCTTCTTTCAAGAATGAATATTCTGACTTAGTGAAATGACTTAAAACTGGATGCAACAGCATTATTAAAATAGAAATAGAAATTCAAAATCTTAAAAAGAAATGCTCAACTCAAAGGCTAATGTAGTTGCTAGCACTGAAATTAAATTATCAGTGGACTTTCTACAAGTCAGGACAAAAGGAGAAACAGTAGATTTCAGTTCTCTTTATATAACAGAAGAAAGTACACTAACTTTCCATTAAATAAAAATTTTTCTTAGTTCTAAAATTGTAAGAGAAACTTCTCATGTAGCAGCTTATAAAAGAGATTTATTTCTTAGTTTTCTATGTGCATTCATTTTTCCTCTCTAATGGTACTGCCAAGAATACTGCTAAACATCCCTTAAACTTAAAAAAAAATCTCACAATCTCAATCCAATGCTAAAATTCTGTTGAATATAGGGGACAAAGCACAGGCACTGGTTAACTACCTTTCCAAAGGGGACCATCAAAAACACTGTTTGTGGAACTTCCCTGGAGGTCCAGTGGTTAAGAATCTGCCTCCTAATATAGAGGACTCAGGTTTGATACCTGGTTAGGAAACTAAGATCCCACACACTGCAAAGCAATTAAGCCTGTGTGCTGCAACTAAGACCCAATGCAGTCAAATAAATATTTCTTTAAGAATTGTTTGTTGTCAAAATTATGGGACATTAGCTTCCACATATGCCCAATTCTTATCTTTAGTTAATGTTGTTTAGTTACTAAGTCATGTTTGACTCTTTGTGACCCCTTGGACTGTAGCCCACCAGGCTCCTTCTGTCCATGGGATTTTCCAGGCAAGAATACTAGAGTGGGTTGCCATTTCCTTCTCCAGGGGATCTTCTTGGCCTAGGATCAAACTCCTGCATTGGCAGGTGGACTCTTTACCACTGAGCCAGCCAGGAAGTCCCTCTTATCTAAGTGTAAGTGAAAGTGAAAGTGAAAGTGAAAGTGAAGTCGTGTCCCAACTCTTTGGGACCCCATGGACTGTAGCCTACCAGGCTCCTCTGTCCATGGGATTTTCCAAGCAATAGTACAGGAATGGATTGCCATTTCCTTCTCCAGGGGATCTTGCCAACCCAGGGATTGAACCTGAGTCTCCTACATTGTAGATAGACACTTCACCATCTGAGCCACCAGGGCAGTCTGCTGGGGCGACGGGTAGGCGGTGGTCTGTAGGGTGCTGTGGGGGAGAGGAGCCCGGGGCGGTCAGCCGTGGGTCTCTCCGTCCCCTTCTCGGGACCCTCCTCACGGGGCGTTCTCACTTGGAAGTCTTATCCAAGTAGGTGGGGACAAATGAAAAACTAAGTTAATCTCTTCTATGGAATTACCAATGTTCCTTCACTTTTCTTGGAAACAACTACAGTTGGCTGATCACTGGGCACAAAATGATGTTCTTGTGAACTGAAGAGATACAGAACATTGTGAATGGTGAGCAGACAGTGCTGTGAAGGTCTGCTGGAATATCTGATAAGACTTGGGATCTCTCAAAAGAAACTGACTTTATGTAAGTAGCATGTTATTAAAAACTGGCCTTGATGCAGAGGTAATGTGAAGAAGGTGGGGTTTCTCACTTGCTCTTGAAACACCTCAACTATCTTCCCAGAAAATGCATTATAAACCTCTGCATCTGAAAAGTTACAAATGAGCAAAGTGTGTCTTTCTATAGTTAATCCCCCATGGTTTTACAATACTTCTCTCCATTCTTCTTAGACTAAAGAGTTAGGGGGAAGGGGAGTTATACACAATGATTATTTTACCTTTGAAGGCTTTTTGGTGCTAAGACATCACAAAAGGCCCTTAGTGAAAATAGATTACTTTCTCACAGTGATCATCACAGTGCTTTAGACTTTACCTGGACTACCTGGTTCTACCAGTACATTCTAATAACTGAAGACAGATTTTAACCTCCTTCCCCACACCCACAGCAGGTCAGTCCAAGCTCTGCTTTCTTCCCTATGGCTACAAAAGGCACTAACTCTAATCTGTATTTCATCTGTGTAAATTTGGTAGCTCCCTTATTATCATTGTTTTTGTTTCTACTGTTGAATCTGGATTATATCTAGAGGTCTCTTGAGGTCAATAAGCTAGATGCCATTCATACAAATTAGTTACTATAAAATGAATGCAAGCACAATAAAAGTAACCTCCATATGAAATGAGGTTGTTTGTACACTGGTCACTAAAATGTATTCATGGTGTTACCATGGAGAGAATGAGAGATTTCAGACTTACTCTAAAGAGGGCATAGGTACATCTTTGAATGAGTGACTCAAACAAATGACTTGGCTTCTTACAGAATTAGAATAAACTAGATGCACTTCTGTTTAAAGCTGGGATATTACAGAGACATAACAGTAATGCTAATATACATGCTGGCAAGTGCAAATAAGGATGCTGATCATTATTTCACATCACAGTTTATTATGACATGCAACTGCCAGAAATCAAAGTTAATGCTAAGCCAAAAAAAAAAAAAAAAAAAACAAAACAGCTACCCACAGCATAATCTTCTCTTCATTTTTAGCCATTCTACCCTGCAAGCTCCCTTTTTGATTAGCAAGAAACCTTAGAATAGAGGGTAGAAAATAATAATAAAAGAAGCCTGTAAATTATTGGATAATTTTTTTAATTAGCTTTTTAAAAATATTTCACTCTACTTTACAATACTGTATTGGTTTTGCCATACATTGACATGAATCAGCCACAGGTGTACATGATCTCCCAATGCCGAAGCCCCCTCCCACCTCCCACCCCACACCATCTCCCCGGATCATCCCGTACACCAGCCCCAAGCATCCTGTATCCTGTATTGAACATAGACTGGTGCTTCATTTCTTATATGATAGTATACATGTTTCAGTGTCATTCTCCCAAATCATCCCACCCTAAATGCCATGCCACTTGCAGGAGAAACACCAGTTGAGACAAGCAGATATTTCCCTAAAGCAGTTTAAAATACCCTAAAGCATACATGTGGCATTGGTGAGTGGATGACTCTGAGAAAGCTCTCTGCTTTGGGGGGCTGAGTGGCACAAATACCCTGTGTGGAAGAAGCTGGCATAGCAACTCTGCATTTGCAGTGGTGAATCACAGAGTAAACAGGTGCATAAAACAACTACTGGAATGGGTCTGCTTATCTACAAAGTGGTTAAATCTTATAAAGCAGTTTTTTGCTTCTCTTCTTGAGAAACACAAACTCTTCAGTCTAATAAATTGAGGCAGTTAGTTTGCTGAATTGCAGAGGATATTTATGACTCACGGGAAGATTTACACTTACCCTGTATAAATAAGGGGACATTTATGCTAAAAATAAGTGATTTCCTTCTCATAGTAGACACAATTCTCCGTTGACCAGAAAATGATATTAAAAAAAAAAAAGCTTTTGTGTTTGTTAACAAATACATTCCAGAGAAAAGAACTGCTTACCTGTTGACAACGGGCCCTCTGAAATGGGGATCATATGCCCTTGGAGTACCTGCATTTAAAATAAAGAACTTTCTAAGCATGTAAGCCAATGAAATGGCAAATAAATATACAGAAAATATGAATAAAGTAAAATTCATATCTTAGCCAGCCCACTGCCTAGTACAGTGTTGAACTCATTCTTTGGTCCGTGAAACATCAGTTATACCTTGGATACAGCTGTCAAACATTTTCCCTCTCTCCAGCTAGAAGCAAGTCTGGGAAGAGCTGCTAAGCACCATATTCTTAGGCACACTGTTCTCCCACTGTTCTGAGCAGCAACATCATAGATCACAGCCAAGAGAGCAAAACTTGAAGCCCCTCCAGTCTGCAAAAATGCATTCTACCATCTGCCATTTCCAAGTATTGCTGTGTACTTGTGAGGTGTGCAGTGTAATAGAGATGTTTGCTTATCTCAGTTCTCCCTTTCCTCTCGGTACATGAAGCTTTCCTTTGAGAAATTGGAATACCAGTCACTATTGGTCTCTGCCATGTTGGCTATATGTTATGCAAAAATCATTGTTATATTTTACTATATAAATGTTATTTTTATTTTTTTGTTATTTTTTAGATCTACTGGCAGACTTCATACCATCTGAACTGTTGTAACATGAATTGTCATATATTACCCTTGTCTTTAAACAATACAAAGTAGACACAGAATGGCCTTTTCCCCAACATGTACTGGGTACACCCAATAACAAGTTCTGTAAAATCATTCTGGCCAAAGGTTTATATTTTGCAATTCTCACCAACCCCCACCCCCACCCCACCGCCCGACTCTTTTCCCCTGAACCAAAGGATTCCTGCTCCCTTCCTCTAGGCATTTGTCCCTATAAAAAGGCATGAATTAAAGACAGAATTTCAAAAAGGTCTGGAAAAAAAGAGGCCTGTGTGTCAGCAATCTGACTCAGCCAGTACTCAATGGGGAAATTAGACCTGAGGACTCCAAAGCCTCTTCAATGTAATCACAGGCTGAGGGCAGAACAACAGGAAAGAGAGGACAGACTTGGAACAGAAATCCAAGAGCCAATCAGTCAGTAAGTACTCATAAAGCACCTGTTATACCCTGAGAGCTCTGAGGGCATACAGAAGATACATAAAGGATGCTTCCTGTCTTGGACACCTTACAGTTGGTGGGCAAGACTGACATACTGATTCATTCAACAAACAATTCTTGAAATCTTTATATATCAGGTCTTATATTATAATACATGAGCAATGAATAGACTGTATAAAATAATAGAGTACTAAATTGTATGGTACTGGCCTGAAGTGTTACAAGAGTTCTGAGAAAGTAAGTTTCACCGAGGACTAGAGCAGTCAAGAGCCTCATTCAAGAAGTGAGATTTTTTGTGAAAGATTGGAACAAAATAAAAGGGAAAAGAGAAACACTCTGAATGGGTCAAACTAGAATTCTGTCAAATTCAGTAACTACATATTGATCGCCCATTATGTGCTCTGCATTGAAAGAAGCACTACAGGGAATACAGGGTTTAATGAAACACAGTCTCTTTCTTCAACAGGCTAACAAAGGGGTGAGCGGGGGAGAGAAATAAGAAAAGACCACAAGTCAGAATATGATACCATAAGAGGGGGTACAAGGAAAGTATTAGGAGCTTTCTAAGGAAGGAAAGGTCACATTCAGTTGAGATTAGTAAGGAAGAGTTCCTAAAGTCACGGTATCTTGAGATGGGCAAGTATGAAGTCACAGAGTTAGAAACGAACAGCAAGCGCACAGGGATGGTGAAAAGATCAGCCTGATTAGAGCCCTAGATAATCGGACAGAAGGAGGAAAACATAACGCTAAAAAAATAGTATGGAACCAGACTACAGAACGCCTAACAAACCAGGAACAGAAGGTATTTTATACATCTTAGGCCAACGAGGAGTCATAGAAGGATTTCTTTTTTTTGCCTGGAACTATAACAATGCAAAAAAACAGTAGTTTCATCTTTCTCATATGAAGATGAACCATTTTGATTCTAAATGTTACTTCATTCCCAGATCTCATGTGAGTTTTTCTTGTAACTTGGAAGGTAGGTAGCAATTTTAATCTGACTTTTCAGATGCTGGTTGTTCACAAGGACACGTTATCTGGAGGAAATACCCAGAGCTCAGAGTTGAGAAGGGCCAGTGGCCACAGGACACACTTTGGGGATCCCCAGGATAGGGGAATGCTAGGCCTCAGCTTCTAGAATAAACCTTAGGTTTACCTTCATTATTTCAAGTTGTCACTTAGTTGGACAGGTCTCTCTCTGATACAGATTCTGCACATTTACATTCCACATCTTTGGGCTCCAGGTTGGGTATTGACAGTCAAGGACCTTGGGTCATAGAAGGATTTTCAACAAAGGAATGACGTGGTAGAAGCAGGGCTTAATTAAAGAATAATCTAGTAACATTATATAAGTACTATCACAAAGTACAAAGTCAAGGGGACCAACTAGGAACTTATTGCAATAACAGAGGTGAAGTCATGTGAGCCCCAGCCCAAATGGTGGTGGAAGTAATTGGAAAGAGAGATTCATCGGTCATCACAGAGCAGTCATGTGGCTTAGGGGTTAGGAGCAACGGCTCTGGAGTCAGACTGCCTATTCCCTGTCACTTACTAGCCATGACCCTAGACAGATCATTTCACTTCTCTGAGTCTCAGTTTCCATATCTGTAAAGGGTTAGTCACTTAGTCGTGTCCAACTCTTTGTGACTCCATGGACTATAGCCCTCCAGGCTCTTTTGTCCATGGGATTCTCCAGGCAAGAATACTGAAGTGGGTAGCCATTCCCTTCTCCAGGGGATCTTCTCAACCCAGGGATTGAACCCAGGTCTCCTACATTGCAGGCAGATTCTTTACTGTCTGAGCCATCAAGAAATCCCATATATCTATAAATGGGGATGACGATAGTATCTATGCCATAAAGATGTTATGAGGATTAAATGAATTAATACTTGTAAAAATGCTTAAAACAGTGGTTGACACTTAGTAAGCCCCTATGTATATTCATTTTTAGTCAGAATTACATGACAAACATAAAAAGCACTTGAATGGTAAGACTTAAGGTGTGAAAGTGAAATGTCAAAAAAAAAAAAAAAAAGACCAAATAAAGATATTTCAGACCTAGAAATTGTGATTCTCAGTTACTTCTGGTCTTTTACCTCAGTTTAAGGTTGATTTTATTAAAACACTTAGGAATGTTAGCAAGTGGAAGAAACTGTAATGTTGTTATGAGAAAAGAGCATGAGGCTGATTCAGCTCATGGGGACATCAATTGAAAGTCCAGTGTCCAACTTAAATCAAGAAACTGAAGTCTTATGGAGAAGGAGAGGAATGAACTGGGAATTTGATGATGGGGGATAAAAGATATAACGTTTAGAATGGATAAACAACAAGGTCTTACTGTAAAGCACAGGAAACTACATCCAATCTCCTGGGATGAACCATAATGGAAAAGAATATTTTAAAAAAGAATGTATATGTGTGTAAAACTGAGTTACTTTGCTATACACCAGAGGGTGGTACAACATCATAAATCAAATATACTTCAATTAAAAAGTTTTTTTTAAAGAAATTGAAGTCTGGGTCAAACCTTGAGATAAATACTTGGAAGTCATAACTTTATCACATGAAAAGTCCATAAAGAATATCAGGATCTGTTGTTAGAGTGACAATAACAATAATATTTAACACATTTTCAATCATTAAATGTTAAGCACTGTTCTAAGTGCTTTCATGCATTATTTTGCTTACTTTGAAAAATAAATGTATTCTTTAGTTAGATTAGAAACTATTATTAGCCTCATTATACATATGCAAAAATCCAGACATAGAGAGGCCAAGGTAACTACTGTCACCGACATGGTATATAATGGACCTGGGAGCCATACTGCCCTATCTTATTGCAGCAAAACAGACTCCTCTGGTCATACCCTACAAAGCCAGCATGGGTTCCTATTCAGGGGAAGTGAGTAGAATGTTTTCTGTTTGAGACAGCTGTAAATACTTCAGTTCTGACACAACTGTCAGCTTCTCCTTTTCTGACTGCCTTGTTTGCCTCTACCTCGTGGCAACAAATACATTTTAGGGTGTCTAGTCACCATTTCTCTGGGAACTGACTTCCTCTCTAATCTACAGGCATGGTCTCTAGCCACCAAGCTTCTCCCTTGTAACTGGTTCATGGCAATCAGTGACTGGATCTGGTTTGGATATTACACCCAAACTAGGCCAGTCATTTCTGGTCACTCTATCCCAGGGATTAGAATTAAAATAGACAGTGAAAGATCAGAACTGCAAAATGTAAAGCTTGAAGACTGGAGAAGCAGAGAAAGAAAGCTTTCAGAAAGAAATCACTGAAGCCAATGTATAAGAGCAGCAAAGATGGAAATCTTCATGGACTTGTGCTTTCTCTTCCAGTCCCTACCCAAGACCTGGACTGAGTTTTGTGTGATATATTATATCCTTATACTGAAGTCCTTTATCTTGCTTTTTGCTAGTTCACATCTGTTACAGGCAACCAAAGACTACCACTAATACACTCCCTTTCTTGACCTGACTTAAGGTTTCAACAACTCATTTTAACATTTATTATATTCTTGTAATAGAAAGTTGGTAGGGATTTGAGGAAGAATTCTGGAGACTAAGTCTGCTTTCACAAATCTCAAGTGAAAATACAAAATATAAGCTTAAGACTAAAATTTCAACACTGGTTTTAAGAGCCATGATAGAGACATGCAGAGGGTTCCATTGAGCCAGAGGGGTTCATGAACAGATAGGTCTCTTCACCTCCTGACTGATGCTGAACTTCGGCTCTACTTTCCACCAGTACTCAGGATCTGTGCATTGACTTGGGTAGTGAACACTGGTGCTGACATTCTTGCTGGTTCAAGATTTCCATCCCCAAACTGGCTGAACAGCTAAAATATACCAAAACCATTTTATCTAGCCCTTCCACACCAAATACTATAGTTCCAAAGGTCTGGGGTAGACTTGTCCTATCAGATAATTCTGATGCACAATCAGATTTGGAGACCACTAGGTCACTTGAGGGAGAAGGCAATGGCACCCCCTCCAGTACTCTTGCCTGGAAAATCCCATGGACAGAGGGAGCCTGGTGGACTGCAGTCCATAGGGTCACTAAGAGTCGGAGCAACTTCATTTTCACTTTTCACTTTCATGCATTGGAGAAGGAAATGGCAACCCACTCCAGTGTTCTTGCCTGGAGAATCCCAGGGACGGTGGAGCCTTGTGGGTTGCCATCTATGGGGATGCACAGAGTCAGACATGACTGAAGCGACTTAGCAGCAGCAGCAGGTCACTTGAGAGAATTTGGGAAATTCATCAGTGGCTGCAGGACTGGAAAAGGTCAGTTTTCATTCTAATCCCAAAGAAAGCCCATACCAAAGAACGTTCAAACTACCACACGATTTCACTCATCTCACACACCAGCAAAGTAATGCTTAAAATTCTCCAAGCCAGGCTTCAATAGTATGTGACCGAGAACTTTAAGATGTTCAAGCTGGATTTAGAAAAGGCAGAGGAACCAGAGATCAAATTGCCAACATCTGCTGGATCATAAAAAGAGCAAGAGAGTTCCAGAAAAACATCTACTTCTGCTTTACTGACTACACCAAAAGCCTTGACTGTGTGGATCACAACAAACAGTGGGAAATTATTCAAGAGATGGGAATACCAGACCACCTGACCTGCCTCCTGAGAAATCTGTATACAGGTCAAGAAGCAGCAGTTAGAATTGGACATGGAACAACAGACTGATTCCATATTAGGGAAGGAGTACATCAGTGCTGTATATTGTCACCCTGCTTATTTAACAGAGTACATCATGTGACATTCCAGGCTGGATGAAGCACAAGCTGGAATCAAGATTGCTGGGAGAAATATCAATAACCTCAGATATGCAGATGACACACGCCTTATGGCAGAAAGCAAAGAGGAACTGAAGAGCCTCTTAATGAAAGTGAAAGAGGAGAGTGAAAAAGTTGGCTTAAAACTCAACATTCAAAAAGTAAGATCATGGCATCTTGTCCCAATCATTTCATGGCAAATAGATAGGGAAACAATGGAAACAGTGAGAAACTTTATTTCCTTGGGCTCCAAAATCACCGCAGATGGTGACTGCAGCCATGAAATTAAAAGACGCTTGCTCCTTGGAAGAAAAGCTATGACAAACCTAGACAGCATATTAAAAAGCAGAGATATGACTTTGCCAACAAAGATCCATCTAGTCAAAGCTATGGTTTTTCCAGTAGTCATGTATGGATATGAGCATTGGACCATAAAGAAAGCTGAGCACCAAAGAATTGATGCTTTTGAGCTTTGCTGTTGGAGGAGACTCTTGAGAGTCTCTTGAACTTCAAGGAGATCAAATAGTCCATCCTAAAGGAAATCAGTCCTTAATATTCATTGGAAGGACTGATGCTGAAGCTAAAGCTGCAATACTTTGGCCACCTGATGCAAAGAACTGACTCACTGGAAAACACCTTGATGCTGGGGCAAGATTGAAGGCAGGAGGAGAAGCGCACAACAGAGGAAGAGATGGGTGGATGGCATCACTGACTTGATGGACATGAGTTTGAGCAGGCTACAGGAGTTGATGACAGACAGGGAAGCCTGGCGTAATGCAGTCCATGGGGTCACAAAAGGTCGAACATGACTAAGCGACTGAACTGAACTGAGGTCACTTGATTTCATTTTGAATTTTATTCTTAACCTCTGTTTCATTCATGCACTGTCCTTCATGATAGCTGTACATAACAGACCAAGCCTAATGAAGTAAGAGAAAAGCAAGTCATTAGATATGTGTGAGCTTTGGGAAACACACAATTAAGAGTAAGAGATGCACAAAGTGCAAAGAGGAACTCTTTGCAGAAAGTGACATTCAAGAAAACTCAAGAATTTCAAGAAATAAGGATTATAAATTCCACAGAAATATTATTAAGTGAATGCTTATTTGTCCCAGGAACTGCTATAACAGCTTTACACACATATGTAATTTTTACAATTCTACACAAAAAAATGTGAATAGTATCCCCTTGAACAATACAATAGCACTGGCATATTTATTTTGTCATTTAATGCTCTCAATAATTCTATGATATATGCCCCTGTTATCCTTCTATTTTATAGATGAGGAAGTTGAGTCACAGTTAATTTGCCCTAGCTCAGTGAGCTAACAAGAGGTGGAGGTGGCATTCAGTCTGACCCCAAGGCCTCTGCTGAGCTACCTGGCAGTAAATTTCTAGATAGTGACCTTAGAGAAATTTCATAGATGAGTGAGGAAAGAAAATATATTGAAAGAGGTTGGAAACTTATATTGATCCTGTAATTATTCTTTTTCAAAAAGATGGGCGAAACTGGTTTAAAAGTGTCTAGGCTGGCTTCCAATTTTTGTGTGATTTGTACCTTAGAAAGTGAAAAAGTGGATTGTGGTATAAATGAAACGTTATTGTCAAATCTGAAAAGCTGACACTTTTTGACTATAATTTCTGGCTGCCTTATATTTCAGTTGCAAATACACTAAGACCTCAGTCAAATGATAAGATTTAGCTGAACTCATGGTAATAGCAGCTGGAAAGTGATAAATTCTCCCTGTCCCATGTGCTGACAGAATCTGTATTGTCATGCAAATTTTTTATTTCCTGAAATCAATACAGGGCATTGCATTTTCTGAGGCTCTTATGTGCTCTAATTGCATCTCTGGAATAAATAGACTGAGAGACCAGCTAAGTAAAAAGAGCTACAGTGCTTCACTACCACATAGCTCAGCTAATTAAGTGCAATTCATATTTCTCACTTAAAGGAAAAGAAAAGAAATTAAAATTAGGTAATCATTTTAAAAGCTTCATCAAAAGTTCTTAAGACTCTCTGATCACCAAAACTGTTGTGGTAATAGAATCATTAAAAATTATTCATTATAGACAGTTGCACATTTGTTATTATAGCTAATAGTTTATATTGCAGGCATACAGTGCAATTTTTTCTTACTAGAAATAATTCCTGAAGATTATGAAAAACAGTCCAGGTAATTAATTCAGTTTATGGGTGCCAACTGCACATGACTCAGTCAAATGAAAACAGCAAGATAAAGCAGCTGGTCATGCCCAGACACTTTTCTTTCTAAAAAGCAATCTGTTTCTCAAAGAAAATGACAATATAACTACCATTGATCAGTTATTTAAAGCAAAAATCTGAGACATTTAATGTTATTCCTTCAGGTGTTCTCCTTCAGATAATCTAATGTGACTTAGAGTGTGAAGGGGGGACTAAGGTGGAGCAAACAAGTATCCAAGAACTTAGAACTATTATGAGCACATCAGATTACTTTCCAAAACTATGGGAAAATAGTGTGGTACAAAGTTGTCTTACTTTAGTATTCTACAACAGTCAGTGGAGAATTGGGAATAATTAAATACTTGTTTTACTTTACTTTTCAAATATGTTTATGATGGTGTATCTATAAATGAGGACCTGTCATTTTATCAAAGGAAATGGTTCCCTTCTGTCTAAGTCTCAACGAAGGACAAAGAGCCATATTCATTGCCATTTCTTAGTGGGCAGTGTTCCAGTTTGACAGCCCATGTGGCCTTTCTCAATCTGACCCATTCACCCGCTTCATCTCCTACCACCCATCACTTCAAACCTGATCTTTTAGCAATTCTGAACTGCTATGGTTCCCTCCAAAAGTGACTCAGCCAGTAAAGAACGGTGGATTCTTTACCATCTGAGCCACCAGGGAAGCCCAAGAATATTGGGATGGGTAGTCTTTCCCTTCTCCAATGGATCTTCCCAACCCAGGAACTGAACTGGAATCTCCTGCATTGCAGGCAGATTCTTTATCAGCTGATCTACCAGGGAAGCTCCTATTTTATACGGTGCTCTCTGAATGATAGGACTTTCCCCTCTTTGTTCCCTTGGCAATGGCTAAAGGAAGTCTACAGTTCTGCTCACAAATTTTCCATTCATTTTCAAGAAGGACAAGGACTAAAGACATTCTACTGGTCATTATGCCAGTAAGTGGAGCCCATTTTGACTGGCCCCTACATCATGGTAGCTAATTCCATTCATCTTTGAGACATGTATTTCTATTATTGCATGTGGTATACTGTATTGTTGCATGTGGTCTACTGTATCATCAAGGTGTTTGTTTACATGCTGTGGTAGATAGATGCTCATGTCCTAATCTCCAAACTTGTGACTATGTTACCTTACATGGCAAAAAGGACTTTACAGATTTAGTTAAGTGGAAAATCACAAGACACAGAGATTACCCTGGATTATCTAGGTGAGCCTTGCATAATTACAAGAGTCCTTAAATAGGGAAAAGGAGACAGAAGAGTCGAAGGAGACATGACAGCGGAAACAAGGTCAAAGTGAGGCAACACGAGAGAAGCTTGATTGGCCGTTGCTGGCTTTGATGACTGAAGTGAGTAATGAGTCAAGGAACGTGGCAACCTCTAGAAGGTGGACATTTAAGAAGACTGATTTGTCTCCCATAGAACCTCTAGGAAATAATGCAGCCTTGTCGACATCTTGATTTCAGTCCACTGAGACCTATTGTGGACTTCTGACCTCCAGAATTATAAGTCTGTGTGATTTTAAACCACCTCATTTGTGCTAAGTCATTACAACAGCAAGAGGAAGCTAATACACATGACTATTCCTCCTACTGGATTGATAGCTCATTTAGGGAAGAAACTAGACTTTGGGGATTGCTCTATTGCTATTATCTGCCTCAGTACCTGGTGTATACATAATAGGCATTCAATACATGTTTATAGAGTAAGTTTAAAAATAATGTCAATGTAATTGTTAGCCACTCTTCCCTGGTGGCTCAGGTGGTAAAGTATCTGCCTGCAATGAGGGAGACCTGGGTTCAATCCCTGGGTCACAAGATTCCCTGGAGAAGAGAATGGCAACCTGCTCCAGTGTTCTTGCATGAAGAATTCCATGGACTTAGAAGTCTGGTGGACCACAGTCCATGAGGTCGCAGAGTCGGACATGACTGAGAGACTAACTATTTTAATTTATGTTATAAAAATACAAATAGGAAATCAATCTTGACAATCATCAGCTTAATTATTTTAGACAGGTTTCAACTTGGATTAAAAGCAACTTAACAGACTCCTAAAAATGCACTTACATTAAAAAAAAAAGACTCCCCATCACTAACACTAATTTATCATTCATTTTGTAATACCAAGATCAGTAGGAGTTAACAAAGGAAGTAAGGGAGACGGTACCTCATACTGGTGAGTAAAAATTGCTATCAAATTACCTGGCATCAAATGTCATCTCTGCCACTACAAGCTGTATGATCTTGAGAGAATTGCTTTTTTTCTCTCTGAAGTTCCATTTTGTCATTTATAAAGTGATAGATAGTAGCAAAAAGTACAAAATGAAAAAGAAGGAAACAGTTTCTTCCTTCAGGATGAGCATCTAACTGGAAAATAGTAAAGTATATGTAAATCACCTTTATAATGAAAGCCGATCTGTGCAGAATTAATGCAACCCAACTTTAGTTGGATTGTCACACTGACTGTAAGTGACACCAACAATTCTAAATGCTTTCAATGATTAAGCTCGGTGTGTGTGAATGAAGTTGCTCAGTCGTGTCTGACTCTTTGCGACCCCATGGACCGTAGCCTACCAGGCTCCTCTGTCCACTCCAAGCAATAATACTGGAGTGGATTGCCGTTTCCTTCTCCAGGGGATCTTCCCGACCCAGGGATTGAACCCAAGTATCCCGCGTTGTAGACAGACGCTTTACCATCTAAGCCACCAACAAATCCACCTCTTATCGCTTTGTCTCTCAATGAATTTTTGCAATGAGATATCAGGGCTTGAGTTTCATTAGTTTTGGCCGAGCTTGAGTCCCGGGAGAGAGCTGAAAGACAGGAGGAAAAAGCAGTGGGGAAAAAAAAAAAAAGCTGGGTGTAACATTTACTAAATCACTTTTTGAAAGAAAGAAATTTTGAGCATGCTTAAAGCATAGAATCTTGTGTCACCTGGGAAAGCTGGACAAAAGCACATGCTGAGCCAAAGCAAAGAAAGAATCTGGGGGAAGAAACATGAGAGCAGTTAGGGGAATGACGCATACCATCAGGACCTGGAGGATTTACAAAGCCCCTCAAGTCTTCTGGGAAAGTAACACAATCGTCACATGTTTATGCTTCTGCATGATGCAGAGGAAACGGAAAAGCAAAAGCAGAGGAACCAACACGAAGATTGCTGTCATATTTCAGACATAGGATGGTGGTAGATGCCTGACTGAGACTGTAGCAATGAGAGAACATGAGGCAATTCCAGAAGCACCGCAGAGGAGTACACTTGGTAGGGGTGAAAGAAAGGGCATAGTACCATGTTTCATTACCTCGTGATGGCAATGTCTCTTGCAGAAAATGATGTGCATTCCAGAAACTCCTCTTGAGCAGAAACATGACCCCACATTGGACATGGCAAGATGAACAGATATGCAAATAAGACTCCTTCAGCACTGATCCAAACCAAACAATACCATGGTATCATGATCTTCTGATGGTTGTTCTTCCCGTATACTGAAAAACTTCCTCAACATATGAATGACATAACACCCTATGACAAAACACTGGAATGTCAAATCTCTTGATTTAAGACTTTTTTAAATCTTTTTTTCAAAGTTTTTTTTTTAGGGGCTTCCCTTGGGGCTCAGCTGGTAAAGAATCCACCTACAATGCGGGAGACCTGGGTTCGATCCCAGGGTTGGGAAGATCCCTTGGAAGAGGAAAAAGCTACCCATTCCAGTATTCTGACCTGGAGAATTCCATGAATTATATAGTCCATGGGTTGCAAAGAGTCAGACACGACTGAGCAAGTTTTTCACGTTCACTTTAAATCCACAGGGTTGGTTTCTAAATAGCTTGCATCATCATTTTAAATAATCTGCCCTATATGAACACAAATTGTTAACATTCAGTTAGAAGTCAGCCTTAGAAGAAATACCTAAAAAAGCAACCTCATGTCCACTGACCAAGCAAAAGAAAACATACATAAAACGCTCAGGCTGCTTCCTAATAGACCGGTTTTATAGGCAATGCTGAAGGATGCACGGTTAGGGGGCAATGGAAATGTACTTCTGAAAAAATGATTTTTCTTGACTACTGTGACAAAGCACTGAATTTGTGCTACAGAACAGCCATGAATTACTGGATAACCACACATCTCAGAATAAATAAAATTATGAATCAATATTGATTTTAAAATAGTCTGGAAGCAAACAAGAACATGAATTGAGTTTGAAGGTTATCAGCTTGGGTTTTCTAATATTTCTTTCTAACCATATTTGTATTTTATGGCTCAACATGACGCACTTAAAAAAAAAAGACCAATAACATACTTTAATTACACTGAAGCAACTCCTTATTTTCTCCCAGTTTTCATAGGTTATATATTTCATTAGCATGCCAAGCCCTATTCCCATACCTCCAAGAAACTATAAGAACAATTTTACAACCTGAGATAGGAAACAAGGAGCATATTTACTTATCCTAAAAATAAAAATAGGTGGCTTCATCTGGCCTTTCCATCTATGGAGTTCAGGCAAGAGCACAGTGAATGAATAAAGGTTAGGGAAAATGATAGTTTTCATCATTATATAAATATGAACATTAACTTTTGTAAAACAAAAAGGAGAAAATTACCTTTAAAGCTATAGTTGAGTAAAAGACTTCTGTTGAGCTTAAGAATAAACACTACTAAAGAAAAATAGCAAGAATTGGTCAATTTATCATGAGTGCATAAAGCATTTTGGTAGCTGGTGATAACATCTCTTCTACTTCCTAATATCACCCAGAGGTTATTTATGAGAACAAAATTAAACTGCTTATCAACTCTGACTTTTACTACAACTCAAGATGATAGAAGATAATAATCACTGGGAAAACATCCCTATTCCTGGGCCTCAAATGTAAGAATGAAAACATATTTTAGTGCATAATTTCTACCCACAAAGCATCATGACCAACAAATAAAAACTGCAGATGGAGGGCACTATTAGAATCTGTATCATGCGGATGCCTCCATTTACAAGACAACTGAGGAAAAATTGTGGTAAACTATGGTTTTTAACCAACTGGTCAAACTAGTCACTTATAATGCCCATCAGGGAAATACCAGCCATCAGGGATACACAACCTATTTCATGATCCACTCTAAACTGCTAAATCTACTCAGAGAGACAGCAAAAGAGAGACTGATGTGCTTTCTTCTTAGTGCTGTGGGTGGGGGTTTGTTACAGAACCAGATATTCACTTGGAATGGATGCCTGGGGACTTATCTCACTCCTTTCTGGAGTCCTGTCTCCTTGGATCAAGTCAAAGATAAAACAGCCTGGTTTTTATACTTGCAAAATCTATAGAACATATGTGAGGCAGAAATGCTCATGAAGGTTTTTTCCTCTTAGAATGGATTTTTCACAGAGTAAACATATTTTAAGTTCAATGTCAAAAGAAAACTTTTGGGGGTTTATTTATTTTACATTCTGTGCTGATTTAGATAAGGGAGCAAAAAAAAAAACTAGGGAAGGGAAATCCAGCATGGAAGACAACTTGACTAAATAATCTGCCATGACACTGTGTATGTGTGCTAGTCAGTCGGCTGTGTCCAACTCGTTGAGACCCCGTGGACTGTAGCCCACCAGGCTCCTTTGTCCATGGGATTCTCCAGGCAAGAATACTGGGGTGGGTAGCCATTCCCTTCCCCAGGGATTGAATCCTCATTCTCCCGCATTGCAGGCAGATTCTTCACCATTGGAGCCACAGAGGGAGCCCTGACAGACCATGGCAGCAGAAAGATGGAACTGAAGACTAAATCTAGACGTGAAAGTCTGTTAGCGTCAATTCCAAAAGCATGAGAGGTTCAACTGTTTTTCCTTTCTCTCTTTCTATACAAACAACTAAGTATTTTGAATATAAAGTTTAAAGAATATTTTTAGAGCACTGGAGGGCTGACAAAACAATGAAGACATGCCAGGCTCAAATCAAAGTAAAGTGAGAACCCTGAGAGAGGAGAATACAGCTAAAGTCATGATAACCCCAAGGATACTTATCAACTTAGCAAATTCAAGGAGCAAAGGGGACAGAAGATCCAGGCCAGAGGCTGCTCAAGGTGAGCAGGAAAGTCAAATAGGAAATCGTTCCTCTGCTAAGCTGGCACTTCAAAGGACTATACCCTCTGAATAAAATGGACCTTACCCTTCAGAAAGTTACCGTGACACTGAGCAGTAAAATGGGCGAAAACACTCTCATTTGAATTTGCAGTATATGTGAAGTTCCTAAGAAACTGACAGACAATAACAGACTTCTGTTCAAATTCATCTTTATTCTAAGAATTCTCACAAATAATTTTCTAACGAAATAGGCACCTCACAATTAAAAAAGCAAATGATATAAGGAAACATGACAACGCACACACATACAAACTAGATAATCAACACACAACTAATTTTCCTAATTACAACACACAACACACAAAAATTTTACTAATAAAGTCTTTAAACATTTAAATCATTAGTTCCAGATTATAAAACAACTATGCTCACTGTTTTTCATAAATAAAAAGACAAGCTTGAAATTAAATGTGAAAAAGTTATACAAAATTATTCTGCAGATTTGAAAATGAATCAAATCAAATCTGGAAGTGAAAATACAGTAAATGAAATGTCAAACTTAGTCAGTTTGACATCAGATTAGACACAGCTGTAGAGGCGATTGGCAAACTAGAAAGTAAGTAAACATAAATTATTCAGAATGTAGCACAAATAAACTAAGAATGAAAAAATATTAAAGTACAGTTGATACACTGAGTACAGAGTGAGAAGTTTTACTATATGGAAAATCAGATTTCCAGAAAGAAAGAATAGAAATGATGGAGAGGGACAATGAAAGAGCACAGAAGTCTACATCTAGTGATACCTAGTGTCCCTATGTCATGTTCCCCAAAAAAGGGTGAAATAGAGACACTTTTCAGAAAAAGAAAGAAAAAGCATGAAGGCTTGCCATTAGCAGCATCTCACTGAAATATATTAAGTATATATATTCCTGAAAGAAGAAACAGAAAATCAGATGGAAGGTCTTTGATGAAAGAAGAAATCTAAACGCCTAAGAAAGGAGAACAACCAGTGGCTATAGAAAGCAACAACAATAGAGTATGTGGGGTTATATAAAACAAGAAGGAATTATGACAATTATAGAATGTAATCTAAGACTTGAAGTATTGTACACTTTTTGTATTCTATAAATAGGAAATAAAATATTAATGAGTTTTAAATTTTAATGAGTATGCATACTATGGGGCATTGGTGGCTCAGAGGTTAAAGTGTCTGCCTCCAATGTGGGGAGACCTGGGTTCGATCCCTGGGTCGGGAAGATCCCCTGGAGAAGGAAATGGCAATCCACTCCAGTATTCTTGCCTGGAGGATCCCATGGACCGAGAAGCCTAGTAGGTTATAGTCTACGGGGGTCGCAAAGAGTCAGACACGACTGAGCAACTTCACCTTCATCTTCATGCATACTATAATATTTTAAAAAGCAGAATTGGTAAGCATTACTTTGAAAATATTATAGGAAGGAAAATGGAATAAGAAAAACTAGCCAATCCAGAATCAGATTAGAAAGAGAAGAAAATCTTTACAGAGCAGTTAAGGCAATGAAAAAGTACCATGCAGGTTTCCCTTGTTATCCAAAAGCAGAGCATTTCTATGAAAATTTTAGTAAGCCAAAATGGCATTAAGCAAAGAAGCAGTTACCATAGGACACATCTTGCTAATAGATGTACAAAATAAATTGAGATAAAGCACTGATGCTCACAGGCACAGTTTCGAGCTGTGGCAGTGTGATGCTGAGACACTGAGGAAGGAGCCTGGTATGCCTCTCTTGCTGCCTAGAATGCCTGCTGCCTCTATAAGAGGTGTATTGCAAAACAAGTGCTGAATGCTATTTCCACTTTTCATCTCTTTTTGTAAAAGTGAAAATCATCTTCTGATATCTTTCAGTTACTGAAAACAGATACAAATACAGATCTGTCATAAAAAGTAGAGGTGCAAAGTGAACTTTTGAAGAGTAGGGTATACCTATATAAGGTGATGCATATGTTAATGGACTGAATCCTTGTGTCCTCCTCAAATTCATATATTGAATTCCCAGCACTCAATATGATACTATCAGGAAGAAGGATCTTAGATGAAGTCATGAAGGTGGGACCCCCCACAATGGGATTAATGTCCTCATAGAAGAGGAAGGAGCTTCTCAGGTGGTGCAGTGGTAAAGAACCGACCTGCAAATGCAGGAGACGCGGGAGACATGGGTTTGATCCCTGGGTTGGGAAGATCCCCTGGAGTAGGAAATGGCAACCCACTCCACTATTCTTGCCTGGAGAAGTCTATGGACAGAGGAAACTGGCAGGCTCTGGTCCAAGGGTAGCAGAGTCAGACATGACTGAGCAACTGGATGTGCACACATGCAAAAAGAGGAAGGCAGACCAGAGCCAACTCTCTCTGCCATGTGGAGACACAATGAGAGGACAAACATCGTCAAGCCAGAACACAGGTGTTCACCAGGAGCCAAAGCGGCCAGCACCTTGATCTTGGACTTTCCAGCTACCAGAATTGTGAGAAAAAAACGGTCTGTTGTTTAAGCCACCCAGTCTGATATTTTGTTGTAGCCGAAAAGACATATATAAATTCAAATATATTGACAATTACATTCAATACAAATGAACTAAATGTGCCTGTGAGAAATAAAAATTTTCATACTAGATAAAAGAAATCCAACTATATGCTATATGCATATCCAAAAATAAGAATATAAGAAAGTTGAGGTAAAAGATGAAAAAAAGATATGGCATATAAATCATAACCAAAAGAAAGGAGTTGTATGTAGTCTCTGAAAACAGAAATTACAGTGAAAAGCACTACTAGCATAAAGAGGGTCACTTCATAATGATAAAAGTTTCAATTAACCAGAATGCTGTAATAGTTTCAATTACATGAAATTAATGACATCTTAAATGTACTTGTATAGAACTACCAGAAAAAAGACAAATTCACATAGTAGGATATTTTAACATGCTTTCTTAGTAGTTTATCAAATACTATGATAAAACAGGTCATAAATCCCCTATGGATGTACATTCTTTTCAATAAATGTGATAGAACAATGGATATACACAAAGAAAAAAATAATAATCATTTTGGACTGCTACCTCACATCAGACACGAAAGTTGATTCCAGATAGAAAAACTTTAAGTGAAAGATAAAATTATAAAACCTCAGAGAGATTTATTGAGCAATTAGGAGAGAAAAGGACTAGATAGAAGGGAAATAAATTATAAATTTAACTACAGCAAAAGTATTCTGTTTTCAAAAGACTCACTAAAAAGTGGGATAAGACATTCACAGAGGATACTAGTAACACCTATAACACTGAATTACTAATACCCAGAGTATGTAAAGAAATCCTATGGTTCAAAGAGAAAAAGACCAACCGAAAACTTCATGGAAAAGTGAGCAAAGGACTTGGGTAGGGACTTCAGAGGAGGAAATAAAAATGGTCAATAAATAATAAAGTAGCATTCTAGAAACAGTGAAGACCTTATTTTCTTGGGCTCCAAAACACTACAGATGGTCATTGCAGCCATGAAATTAAAAGACATTTGCTCCTTGGAATAAAAGCTATGACAAACCTAGACAGCATATTAAAAAGCAGAGACATTACTTTGCCAACAAAGGTCCATATAGTTAAAGCTATGGTTTTCCCAGTAGTCATGTATGGATGTGAGAGTTGGACCATAAGGAACGCTGAGTGCCAAAGGACTGATGCTTTTGAACTGTAGTGTTGGAGAAGATGCTTGTGAATCCCTTGGACTGCAAGAAGGTCCAGTCAGTCAATCCTAAAGGAAATCAGTATTGAATATTCATTAGAAGGACTGATGCTGAAACTCTAAATACTTTGGCCCCCTGATGCAAATTGCTGACTCATTAGAAAAGACCCTAATGCTGGGAAAGATAAGGAAGAGAAGGGGATGACAGAGGATGAGATGGCTAAATGGCATCACTGACTCAATGGACATGAGTTTGAGCAATCTACAGGAGATGGTGAAGGACAGGAAAGCCTGGTGTGCTGCAGTCCATGGGGTCACAAAGAGTCGGACATGACTGAGCAACTTAACAACAATTCCATTTCATTAATAATAAGGCAGATATAAACAAAAACCACAAAAAGAAAGAAATATATAACCCCAAAACACTTGTAAAAAGTAAAAAGCTTATAATATGATGCTGACAGAAGACATGGAATAATCTCATACATTGTGAGTGACAAGGAAAACTGGTAGAACCACTTTTGGACAAGTTTGGAAAGTTGTTTTATTTATTGTCTGTCTTTTCCATTAAAACATAAGCTCTTACAGGATAAGGGCTTTGTTTTATCCACTACTATATGCCCTACCACTCTGAACAGCAATTCTGAGTCATCGCAGCTGCAGATTAAATATTTGTTATGAACAAATAATGGAATGTCACCTAGAGCTGTCTTTTTAGTTATCTGTGCCACTACTTTTTATTCACTCACTAGCATAGACAGGCCAGTTCAGCTTTTCATAACGCTGCACATGTGACTATTGACCAGAACACATCATAAAACTGAATTAAGAAGTGCTATGCTTTCATATTTTAAAAGCTTGACTGCCTGCCAGATTTCAAACTTGCCTTCTACAGAAGAGACAATGAAAACAAATTCACAAGTCAGGGGAATATGTACAGTTCTCAAGCACATTCCTGCCAATAGACATTTCCTACTGCTGAGGAGCCAAGGATGGCTGCAAACTCCAGCCTCAGGTTCATCAAGAAGAAATAATAATTTAAACCAGGGTTCTGCAACAAACTAGAGGGTGGGATGGGTAGGAAGGTGGAAGGGGAGGTTCAAGAGGCGGAGGATATACGTATACCTATGGCTGATTCATGTTGATATTTGGCAGAAGCCAACACAGTTCTGTAAAGCAATTATATTTCAATTTTAAAAAAATTAAAAATAAAGGAAATAATATAGGGTAAGATTTGCCACACTCTTCTAAGGATGAGTCTTCTTTTACAGTTTATTTGCCTCAAAGGCCTCTAAATTAATATATGACCTTTCTTCCCATGAGTACTTTTTGAAATAAGTGAATTACTTTAGAGAGATTTTAAAGTTTCTACCTCTGAAGAACAAATAAAGAGTCTACCTGTAGAATCACTGCAGTTGTCACTTTAGCCATTAAATTCACCTGGTTATCTCAGTGCCATTGGAAAAGGCTCTCAGAGGATGGAGGTGGCACCCTTTAGAGCAGCTTTATGTAGAGGTCAGCACAGCTGTGCCCAACGGGGTGTTTCAGGCGTTTTGAAGATAAGTTATAGCCCAATTCCAATCATTTACAAAGCTTTACTATTAATGAGATGATACCTAATTTAAGGTAGATAGCTGTTTAGTCACTCAGTCATGTCCGATTCCCTGTGACCCCATAGACTATAGCCCACCAGGCCCCTCTGACCATGGGATTCTTTGGGCAAGAATACTGGAGTGGGTTGCCATTTCCTTCTCTGGTAGCTAGAAGAACTCAAAAAAATCCACTGGTCATCCAGTGGTCCAATCAACTCTTGAGTTCTTAATTAAAACCTTCTAGGTCTTCTCTTTCTTCCAGGAACTCTCCATAATTTCTAAGACATTTATTTTTGACTCAGGTCTATTAGGTAGCTCTATATTCTCAAGTAAAAGTTTTGGACAGAATATTTTCTATGCCAAGATGATGAGAGTCTGCTACTGTCTTCCACTTTTCTGTTGTTTAGCTGTTAAGCCATGTCCTACTCTTTTGTGACCCCATGGACTATAGCCTGCCAAGCTGAGTCTATTGGAGTTTCCAAGAAAAAATACTGGAGTGGGTGGTCATTTCCTCCCCCAGGGGATCTTCCCAACCCAGGGACTGAACCTGCATCTCTTGCCTGGCAGGCAGTTTCTTTACCACAGAGCCACCTGGTAACTCCCTCTTCCACATAGGCCAACTTTAAAATCAGTAGACAAAGACTGAGATATACTCCCCCATTACCTCTGAAACTTATATCTACTACTTTTTATTGAAGTATAGTTGATTTACAAAACTGTGGTACTTCCAAATGTACTGCAAAGTAATTCAGGTTCTTTTTCCATTATAGGTTCTTTTCCATTATAGATTATTACAAGGATGAAAGTGAAAGTGAAAGTGTAAGTGAAGTCGTGTCCGACTCTTTGCAATCCCATGGACTGTAGCCTACCAGGCTCCTCTGTCCATGGGATTTTCCAGGCAATAGTACTGGAGTGGATTGCCATTTCCTTCTCCAGGGGATCTTCCCAACCCAGGGATCGAACCCAGGTCTCCTGTACTGTAGACATATGCTTTACTGTCTGAGCCACCAGGGAAGTCCATCTTGTAGATTACAAGTATATCTACTTCCTAATGTTCACTCCTCCCCCACTCTGTAACTGGTTAGAGTCACAAGTGAGAGAATACTAAGATGTGCTTATTTATTTAGCAATATATATTTAGTTAAAACTTTTAAATTATGATATTCTGTTTTATAAACAAAAATTTCCGACAATAAAATATTTCCCAAAATAAAACCAGTGTTGATGCACATGAAGAAATAAAAAGCTCTTAACTGATTTAAAAGATACCTGTATAAAACAATTAAAAACTACATTGTTGGTTTTATAACATAAAAAGATGTAGTAGAGAGTCAAACAAGAAACAAAAAAACAAAACTTATATTCAAGTCTCATGTCTTTGATTCAGTATGTAACTTTGAACAAATTTTGCCCTTTCATACCTTAGTTTCTGTAAAAGGAAGGATGCAATCAATACATTACCATGGCTTGAAAAATCAAGTGAGATCATGATGTGAAGTCATTTATAAAAAGTATGAGATATTTCCATAAATGTGAGAAAGCATTATGATTATTACAGTTTGACCTTAAATATCATGTATAATGTGTCCGACACATCATAGATCCTCAATAAAAATTGTCCCTCTCCTTCCCCACTGATCTCCTAACAGGCCAGCTCAATTTTAATCCCATATCCATGCCACTCACTCTGCCTTCCTTTACTTTACTAGTGAGACCTGAGAGAAAGGAAAGGATCGCCTTTATATCTTCCTCTCTTAGCTTTAGCTTCTGGTGCCCTTCCAGCCACCAAAATGACCACAGGTGCCTTCACATAGCTCAGCTCCAAAGCCTCCTGAACTTGGAGGCTCAGGCAACATGGAATACTCTTCACTGACCTAGTGCCCATAAAATAGAATGTGTCCTGACCAAAACAAACAAACAAACAAACACTTCCCTTTAAATTGATTTTGACCTCTGAATATTTTTCTCTGAGTATTGAATTAGCACTCAGTCATGCGCAACTCTTTGTGGCCCCATGGACTGTAGCCCACCAGGCTCCTCTGTCCATGGAATTCTCCAGGCATAAATACTGGAAGGGGTTGCTATGTCCTCCTCCACAGGATCTTCCTGACCCAGGGATCGAACCCATGTCTCTTGTGTCTCCTTCATTGGCAGGCAAGTACACTACCACTGAGCCACCTGGGAAGCCCCAGTATTTAATAGAATTGATTTTATTTCACTTGGGCACTCCCACTGTGGGGCTCAAGATGAATAAGAAACAAAGCTCCCTCTGTGAAGGCAATCTCCGTATAGAAGTAGGAATACATTAATACTGTAACTCAGGAACAACACCAAGAGTGCTCGGAGGTTAGTATAACAAAGGCCTTGGGAAATGTGAATGAACGACGATTCACATTCTGCTGAAAATACCAGGAAAGCCTTCAAATTAAGGGGTTGGCCTTTGAGCTAGATTTGAGGAGAGCCTGGGCTCAGTGGGTGAAGAAAGGAAAATCTGAGATGGAGAAATTCAGTGTGTTGAGGAAATAGTGAATCACTGTGTAAATATGGTGATAGCTAGCTTAGAGATTTATTCAGATCAGCTAGTTTTATCTTTCTTACCAATTTAAATTTAACTGTTCTCAAATCTCATTAGAAAAACCAACAAGTATGATTGAATACGTAATGTCACACACCGTTTCCAGAAAACCTTCTCGTGACCTTCAGAAGTTTTAAGGAAAACAAACTTGTCTTTAAAATTTAATATGGATTGGATGGGGAAAAGATGGCGGAGGAACAGGATGGAGAGAACACTTTCTCCCTAACTGCTTCATCAAAAGAACATTTCAACGCTGAGTAAATTCCACAAAACAATTTCTGACTGCTGGCAGAGGACATCAGGCATCCAGCAAAGCAGATCATTGGCTTCAAAACCAGGTAGGAATTAAAATATATGACGAAGATAGAGACAAAGGAGGAGGGAGGGAGCCCCGTCCCGGAAGGGAATCCCGTCCCGGGAAGGGAATCCTGTCCCAGGAAGAGACTCTTAAAAAGAGAGATTTCCTAAAATTGGGAAACATTCTCACAGCTGTGTATGGGGCAAGCCTTGGAAGCACAGAGGGCAACGTAACAGGAAGGAAGAATAAATAAATAAATAATTAAAACCAACAGATTACGAATTCAACAGTATAACCCCCAGCGGATAAGAAGCACAAACGCCTGCGTCCGACAGCAGTGGGGGTTGGGCAGGGAGGATCGCGCCCGCGACAGTGCTTTCTAAGAATTGGGCCGCTCGGGAGACGTAGGCTGCAGGGCTTTTCTCGAGAATCAGGGCTTAACGGGGCCAGAATTGGGTCTGTGCGTGGCTACAAAGAACTATCTTGGTCTAGCAAACCAGAATGTGGGATAGCCAACACAGGAAATGCACGAACGTAAGACACCGACAGACCCGCGCACAGAACAAAGGAAGGATCGGCAATAGCCGGCTGCAGACCATCCCCCTCCAGCGACAGGCAGCCAGAGCCTTAAGTGCTGGAAGGGGGCAATCGCAGCTCAAGAGAGACATTACCTACCAAATTGCAAGCAGCTTTCTTTGCTATTGAGACTGCTGGGGGCTCTGAACAGTCATCATCTGCCTGAGAAAGAGCCCCAGCGGAGCTCCCAGAAAATTGAGTGACCTGGAAGCCCAGAAGTTGCAATAGCGCACGCCAAACTCCCTAGCCACTCGGACCTGAGAAGGGAACAAAGCCCCTGTTCAACCAAATCCAAATCTCGGAGGGCATCCTGACCACCAATCCTGAGCGCCAAACCTGAGCGGCATAGACTGGGGAAGTGCATGAAGCATAGGGCAGGCCCCATAAGGTTAACCCAAGGAGTGAGAAGGGGCAAGCCCAGTGCAGAGTCCACCACCACCCTCCCTGTGTCAAGACGGAAATCAGACACGGAAGGGACCAGCAAACAGAGAAAGTCAAACAGAGGGAACTGCCTTGGTAGCGACCCCACACAGTCCAGAACGACAGAGAAAGCGCCAGATATACCGTTACTACTTTTATGATCAGTTTTTTTTTTGGGGGAGGGCGTGATGTGGAAGTGTGATTTTTTTTAAGAATTTTTTTTCTTTAAAATTTTTTTTTTCTTTTTAAATTTGTTTTCTCTTTTTTTCTTTTTCGTTTTTTTCCTAAACTTGCTTAAATTGTTAAGTCTTCTATATTTCTATTTATTATTTTTATAACCTATTATTACTTTTCAAAAAAAAAAAAACCCTATCTTTAAAGCAAATGCCGTATATAGTCCTATTGGTGGTGGAAGTTGTCTCTTAATAATTCTGGAGTCTTTTATTTTATTTTATTTTTTCTCTCAATTTTTTTTAAATTTTCTCTCTTTCTTCTTATCTTTAATATTTTATCTTTGAAAATCCAATCTCTACTCCAGATTTATAATCTCAACATTTTGGTATTTGTTGCCAATTTTGTACTTTTAAAAACCTAATCTTCAGTACCCAATTTTACATGAGTGTGAGACTACTGGCTTGACCACTCTCTCCCCCTTTGGAATCTCTCTTTTCTCCACCAGGTGTCTTCTGTCTCATCCCTCCCCCTCCTCTTTTCTACCCAACTCTATGAATCTCTGTGTGCTCCCAAGGTGGAGAATCCTCAGGGAACTGGTCACTGGCCAGATCTGTATCCCTCGTTTGCATCTCCCTCTTTCATCCTCCTGTCCACCTCTATCTACTTCCTCCCTCTCCTCTTCCATGTATAACTCTGTGACCACCTCTGAGAGGTCCAGACTTTGGAGCGCACACAAGAAAGTGGTTACGGGTTAGCTTGCTTTTTCCTCTTTTGATTCTACCTCATCCCATTCCACTCACCTTTAACTACCCCCTCCCTCTTCTCTCCTCCAAGTAACTCAGCGACCCTCTAGGGACGACCCTCAAAGTGGAGAAACCTATCATCATTAACCCAGATGTTTTAACATTAGAGCTGAATAGATGGAGAAATCATGAGGCTATTGTAAAAATAAATCTGAAAACCTGAATCAGGAGGCGTAAGTCCAAAATCTGAGATCATCAAAGAATTCCTGAATACAGGGAACATTATCCAATAAGAGCTCATCAAAAGCCTTCAAACCTATACTGAAATTGAGCACTGCCCAAGGGCCAACAAGCTCCAGAGCAAGACATACCACGCAAATTCTCCAGCAACACAAGAACAAGCCCCTGAGCTTCAATACACAGGCAGCTCAAAATACTTCAAAACCATTGATGTCTCATACCCCATTACTTGACACTTCACAACAATCCAGAGAGAGGAAATCCAACTCCACCCACCAGAACTTCAACACAAGCCTCTCTAATCAAGAAACCTTGACAAGTCACTGATATAACCCCAAACACAGAGAGGAAGCTCTATAATAAAGAGAATTCCACAAATTCCCAGCATATAGAAAAGCTACCCCAAACGCAGCAATATAACCAGGATGAAGAGACAGAGGAATACCCAGCAGGTAAAGGAACAGGAGACATGCCCACCAAACCAAACAAAAGAGGAAGAGACAGGGAATCTACATGAGAAAGAATTCCGAATACTGATAGTGAAAATGATCCAAAATCTTGAAATCAAAATGGAATCACAGATAAATAGCCTGGAGACAAGGATTGAGAAGATGCAAGAAAGGTTTAACAAGGACCTAGAAGAAATAAAAAAGAGTCAACATATAATGAATAATGCAATAAATGAGATCAGAAACACTCTGGAGGCTACAAATAGTAGAATATCGGAGGCAGAAGATAGGATTAGTGAAATAGAAGATAGAATGGAAGAAATAAATGAATCAGCGAGGGAAAAAGAAAGACAAATTAAAAGAAATGAGGACAACCTCAGAGACCTCCAAGACAATATGAAACACTCCAACATTCGAATTATAGGAGTCCCAGAAGAAGAAGACAAAAAGAAAGACCATGAGAAAATACTTGAGGAGATAATAGTTGAAAACTTCCCTAAAGTGGGGAAGGAAATAATCACCCAAGTCCAAGAAACCCAGAGAGTGCCAAACAGGATAAACCCAAGGCGGAACACCCCAAGACATATACTAATCAAACTAACAAAGACCAAACACAAAGAACAAATATTAAAAGCAGCAAGGGAAAAACAACAAATAACACACAAGGGGATCCCCATAACAATAACTTTAGATCTTTCAATAGAAACTCTTCAGGCCAGGAGGGAATGGCAAGACATACTTAAAGTGATGAAAGATAATAACCTTCAGCCAAGACTACTGTACCCAGCAAGGATCTCATTCAAATATGAAGGAGAAATCAAAAGCTTTACAGGCAAGCAAAAGCTGAGAGAATTCAGCACGACCAAACCAGCTCTCCAACAAATACTAAACGATAGACTTTAGACAGGAAACACAAAAAGGACGTATAAACCTGAAGTCAAAACAATAAAGAAAATGGCAACAGGTGCATACTTATCAATAATTACCTTAAATGTAAATGGGTTGAATGCCCCAACCAAAAGGCAAAGACTGGCTGAATGGATACAAAAACAAGATCCCTATATATGCTGCTTACAAGAGACCCACCTCAAAACAACAGACACATACAGACTAAAAGTGAAGGGCTGGAAAAAAGATATTCCATGCAAATAAAGACCAAAAGAAAGCAGGAGTAGCAATACTCATATCTGATAAAATAGACTTTAAAACAAAGGCTGTGAAAAGGGACAAAGAAGGCCACTACATAATGATTAAAGGATCAATCCAAGAAGAAGATATAACAATTATAAATATATATGCACCCAACATAGGAGCACCGCAATATGTAAGACAAATGCTAACAAGCATGAAAGGGGAAATTAATAATAACACAATAATAGTGGGAGACTTTAATACCCCACTCACACCTATGGACAGATCAACTAAACAGAAAATTAACAAAGAAACGCAAACATTAAATGATACAATAGACCAGTTAGACCTAATTGATATCTATAGGACATTTCACCCCAAAACAATGAATTTCACCTTTTACTCAAGTGCACACGGAACCTTTTCCAGGATAGATCACATCCTGGGCCATAAATCTAACCTTGATAAATTCAAAAAAATCGAAATTATTCCAAGCATCTTCTCTGACCATAATGGGCTAAGGTTAGATCTCAATTACAGGAGAAAAGCTATTAAAAATTCCAACATTTGGAGGCTGAACAACATCCATCTGAATAACCAACAAATCACAGAAGAAATCAAAAAGAAATCAAATTATGCATCGAAATGAATGAAAATGAAAACACAACTACACAGAACCTATGGGACACTATAAAAGCAGTGCTAAGAGGAAAGTTCATAGCAATACAGGCAAACCTCAAGAAACAAGAAAAAAAGTCAAATAAATAACCTAACTCTACACCTAAAGCAACTAGAAAAGGAAGAAATAGAGAACCCCAGAGTTAGTAGAAGGAAAGAAATCCTAAAAATTAGGGCAGAAATAAATGCAAAAGAAACAAAAGAGACCATAGCAAAAATCAACAAAGCAAAAAGCTGGTTCTTTGAAAGGATAAATAAAATTGACAAACCATTAGCCAAACTCATCAAGAAACAAAGAGAAAAAAATCAAATCAATAAAATTAGAAATGAAAATGGAGAGATCACGACAGACAACAAGGAAATACAAAGAATCATAAGAGACTACTATCAGTAATTATATGCCAATAAAATGGACAATGTGGAAGAAATAGACGAATTCTTAGAAAAGTACAACTTTCCAAAATTGAACCAGGAAGAAATAGAAAATCTTAACAGACCCATCACAAGCATGGGAATTGAAACTGTAATCAGAAATCTTCCAGCAAACAAAAGTCCAAGTCCAGACGGCTTCATAGCTGAATTTTATCAAAAATTTCGAGAAGAGCTAACACCTATCTTACTGAAACTATTCCAGAAAATTGCAGAAGAAGGTAAACTTCCAAACTCATTCTATGAGGCCACCATCACCCTAATACCAAAACCTGACAAAGACACCACAAAAAAAGAAAACTACAGGCCAATATCACTGATGAACATAGATGCAAAAATCCTTAACAAAATCTTAGCAATCAGAATCCAGCAACACATTAAAAAGATCATACACCATGACCAAGTGGGCTTTATCCCAGGGATGCAAGGATTCTTCAATATCTGCAAATCAATCAATGTAATTCATCACATTAACAAACTCAAAAATAAAAATCATATGATTATCTCAATAGATGCAGAAAAAGCCTTTGACAAAATTCAACATCCATTTATGATAAAAACGCTCCAGAAAGCAGGAATAGAAGGAACGTACCTCAACATAATAAAAGCTATATATGACAAACCCACAGCTAACATTATCCTCAATGGTGAAAAATTGAAAGCATTTCCCTAAAGTCAGGAACAAGACAAAGGTGTCCACTTTCACCACTACTATTCAATATCTTACTGGAAGTTTTGGCCACAGCAATCAGAGCAGAAAAAGAAATACAAGGAATCCAAATTGGAAAAGAAGTAAAACTCTCACTGTTTGCAGACGACATGATCCTCTACATAGAAAATCCTAAAGACTCCACCAGAAAACTACTAGAGCTAATCAAGGAATATAGTAAAGTTGCAGGATATAAAATCAACACTCAGAAATCCCTTGCATTCCTCTACACTAATAATGAGAAAGTAGAAAAAGAAGTCAAGGAAACAACCCCATTCACCATTGCAACGAAAAGAATAAAATACTTAGGGATATACCTACCTAAAGAAACTAAAGACCTATATATTGAAAACTATAAAACACTGATGAAAGAAATCAAAGAGGACACTAATAGATGGAGAAATATACCATGCTCATGGGTTGGAAGAGTCAATATAGTGAAAATGAGTATACTACCCAAAGCAATCTACAGATTCAATGCAATTCCTATCAAGCTGCCAGCAGTATTTTTCACAGAACTAGATCAAGTAATCTCAAGATTTGTATGGAAATACAAAAAACCTCGAATAGCCAAAGCAATCTTGAGAAAGAAGAATGGAACTGGAGCAATCAACTTGCCTGACTTCAGGCTCTACTACAAAGCCACAGTCATTAAGACAGTATGGTACTGGCACAAAGACAGAAATATAGATCAGTGGAACAAAATAGAAAGCCCTGAGATAAACCCACACACCTATGGACACCTTATCTTTGACAAAGGAGGCAAGAATATACAGTGGAGTAAAGACAGTCTCTTTAACAAGTGGTGCTGGGAAAACTGGTCAACCACTTGTAAAAGAATGAAACTAGACCTCTTTCTAACACCATACACAAAAATAAACTCAAACTGGATTAAAGACCTAAATGTAAGACCAGAAACTATAAAACTCCTAGAGGAAAACATAGGCAAAACACTCTCTGACATAAATCACAGCAGGATCCTCTATGATCCACCTTCCAGTACACTGGAAATAAAAGCAAAAATAAACAAATGCGATTTAATTAAAATTAAAAGCTTCTGCACAACAAAGGAAACTATAAGCAAGGTGAAAAGACAGCCTTCTGAATGGGAGAAAACAATAGCAAATGAAACAACTGACAAACAACTAATCTCAAAGATATACAAGCAACTTATGCAGCTCAACTCCAGGAAAATAAATGATCCAATCAAAAAAATGGGCCAAAGAACTAAATAGGCATTTCTCCAAAGAAGACATAAGGATGGCTAACGAACACATGAAAAGATGCTCAACATCACTTATTATCAGAGAAATGCAAACCAAGACCACATGAGGTACCATTTCACACCAGTCAGAATGACTATGATCCAAAAGTCTACAAGCAATAAATGCTGGAGAGGATGTGGAGAAAAGGGAACCCTCTTACACTGCTGGTGGGAATGCAAACTAGTACAGCCACTATGGAGAACAGTGTGGAGATTTCTTTAAAAATTGCAAATAGAACTGCCTTATGACCCAGCAATCCCACTGCTGGGCATACACACTCGAGGAAACCAGAATTGAAAGAGACACATGTACCCCAATGTTCATTGCAGCACTGTTTATAATAGCCAGGACATGGAAGCAACCTAGATGTCCATCAGCAGATGAATGGATAAGAAAGCTGTGGTACATATACACAATGGAGTACTACTCAGCCCTTAAAAAGAATAAATTTGACTCAGTTCTAATGAGATGGATGAAACTGGAGCCGATTCTACAGAGTGAAGTAAGCCAGAAAGAAAAACACCAATACAGTATACTGACACATATATATGGAATTTAGAAGATAGTAATGATGACACTCTATGTGAGACAACAAAAGAGACACACATGTATAGAACGGACTTTTGGACTCTGAGGGAGAGGAAGAGGGGGGGATGATTTGGGAGAATGGCATTGAAACATGTATACTATCTTGTAAGAACGAAGCGTCAGTCTATGTTCAATACAGGAGGCAGGATGCATGCAGCTGGTGCATGGGATGATTCAGGGAGATGATATGGGGTGGGGGGTGGGAGGTGGCTTCGGCATTGGGAGATCGTGGACACCTGTGGCTGATTCATGTCAATGTATGACAAAACAAATACAGTACTGTAATAAAGAATAAAGTATTAAAAAAATAAAATAAAATTTAATATGACTTTGGGGCTTGCCTGGTGGCTCAGTGGTAAAGAATCCTCCTGCCGATTCAGGAGACATGGGTTCAATCCTTGGTCCAGGAAGATCCCACACGCTGTGGAGCACCTAAGCCCACGTGCCATAACTACTGAGCCTGTGTTCTAGAGCCAGGGGGCTGCAACTGCTGAGCCCAGGAGCCCTAGAGCTCTTGCTCCACAAGAGAAGCCGCTATAGTGAGAAACCACACAGCGAAACTAGAGAGTAGCCCCTGCTTGCTGAAACTAGAGAAAAGCCCGTGCAGCCAAAATACATTCTAATATGACTTTTACACTCAGCTGTTTCTAGTTCTCTGCTTCTTAAACACACACACACACATACACACATACACCCACCATTCTAGATTGTTTCCTTGAAAGCTTTTTACTCTATGTGCTACTTTATTTCATATGAGACACTGTACCCGATTCATAGTTTAAGTACATAGTAAACATCCAAAGAGAAGAACAGAACAGAAAACAGGTAAAAGTTTGAGGAGTCAAGGTTCTCCAACAGATTCTTTAGGGGAAAAAAATGCTTGAAATGGTGTAAATCTAGATGTAGTAAATAGAGAAATAGAAAAAGACTGCGGTTGCCAACGGGAATGGGGAGGGATGGAGAGGGATGCTGGGGTTGCAGATGTGAACTATCATATATAGGATAAACAAACAACAAAGCCTTACTGTATAGCACAGGGAACTATACTCAATATCCTATGATAAACTATAATGGAAAAGAATATGGAAAAAATGTGTGTGTGTGTGTGTGTGTTATATATATATATATATATATATATGAATCATTTTGCTGTACAGCAGAAATCAACACCACATTGTAAATCAACTATACTTCAATAGATTATTTTAAAAACAAAACAAAAACATGCAGTGAATATGTGAGGCAAAGAGGAAACTGGTATAAGAATGCATATTAAATTTAGTATATTTAAAGTGGCAATAAAGATTAGTATGCCAATGGTATACTTTATAAACTTAAGACTCAATTAAGATGTTAAGTATATAAAAAGCCAAAGTTTTGCATTGCACCTGGACATCATGCTCCCTGTGGTTAAGGAATACATTGGTTTATATATTTGCAGAAAAGTATTTAACTAGGTTTATAAAAGCTTAACAAATAACTAACAATTTTTGAATATTTATTTAGGCTAGTGTATCACTAGCCCAGGTATTCCAGTAAAGTGTCAGTATTATCAGGAAATGTTGCTTTAACCAGGATTATCTTACAGAGTAACCAAGAAAAAAAAAAAGGGGGGCAAAGCCCCCTGCTAAGTATCACATTTAACAAGACCATCTGACCAATCAGGTCAAGGTTCTTATCATAAGCATTGACTTGAGTAATTATTTGTTCTGTAGTCCTAATGAGCTCTGACTTAGGTGGCATCAACTCAGTTTTTCTGGAAGATGTGTTTGTAAAATCTACTTTAAGTAGGTATCTTGATATCATAACAAAATTGACTTTGGCTCTCCCTTTCTCACATGCCATCATATACACACCAATGCACACACACACACACATGACACTCACAAATTCAAGACAAATTGGTATTTTTAATGCTCAAAATTAAATGTCCTGAAAATATATTCCAAGAAGTTCATTATTTTTGTTTATTATTATTTCTTGCACTCAGTTGGTAAAGAATCTGCCTGCAGTACAGGAGACTCGGGTTCAATCCCTGGGTTGGGAAGATCCGCTGGAGAAGGAAATGGCAATCCACTCCAGTACTATTGCCTGGAAAATCCCATGGACAGAGGAGCCTAGGGGCTGCAGTCCATGGGGTCGCAAAGTCGGATACAACTGAGTGACTAACTCTCAGTTCAGTTCAGTTCAGTCGCTCAGTCGTGTCCAGCTCTTTGTGACCCCATGAATCGCAGCACGCGCCTGGCCTCCTTGTCCATCACCAACTCCCGGAGTTCACTCAGACTCACGTCCATCGAGTCAGTGATGCCATCCAACCATCTCATCCTCTGTCATCCCCTTTTCCTCTTGCCCCCAAACCCTTCCAGCATCAGAGTGTTTTCCAATGAGTCAACTCTTTGCATGAGGTGGCCAAAGTACTGGAGTTTCAGCTTCAGCATCATTCCCTCCAAAGAAATCCCAGGGCTGATCTCCTTCCAGAATGGACTGGTTGGACCTCCTTGCAGTCCAAGGGACACTCAAGAGTCTTCTCCAATACCACAGTTCAAAAGCATCAATCCTTTGGCGCAGCTTTCTTCACAGTCCAACTCTCACATCCATACATGACTACTGGAAAAGCATAGCCTTGACTAGACGAACCTTAGTCACAAAGTAATGTCTCTGCTTTTTAATATGCTACTAGGATGGTCATAACTTTTCTTCCAAGGAGTAAGCGTCTTTTAATTTCATGGCTCCAGTCACCAGCTGCAGTGATTTTGGAGTCCCCCAAAATAAAGTCTGACACTGTTTCCACTGTTTCCCCATCTATTTCCCATGAAGTCATGGGACCAGATGCTATGACCTTCGTTTTCTAAATGTTGAGCTTTAAGCCAACTTTTTCACTCTCCTCTTTCACTTTCCTCAAGAGGCTTTTTAGTTCCTCTTCACTTTCTGCCATAAGGGTGGTGTCATCTGCATATCTGAGGTTATTGATTTTTCTCCCAGCAAACTTGATTCCAGCTTGTGCTTCTTCTAGCCCAGCGTTTCTCATGATGCACTCTATATATAAGTTAAATAAGCAGGGTGAGAATATACAGCCTTGACGTACTCCTTTTCCTATTTGGAACCAGTCTGTTGTTCCATGTCCAGTTCTAACTGTTGCTTCCTGACCTGCATACAGATTTCTCAAGAGGAAGGTCAGGTGGTCTGGATTTCTCATCTCTTTCAGAATTTTCTTTTTTTTAAATTAATTAATGTACTTATTTATTTATTTTTAAATTACAATACTGTATTTGTTTTGCCATACATTTACACGAATCAGCCATAGGTGAACAGTTTATTGTGATCCACATCAAAGGCTTTGGCATAGTCAATATAGCAGAAATCGATGTATTTCTAGAACTCTCTTGCTTTTTCGATGATCCACCGGATGTTGACAATTTGATCTCTGGTTCCTCTGCCTTTTCTAAAACCAGCTTGAACATCTGGAAGTTCATGGTTCACGTATTGCTGAAGCCTGGCTTGGAGAATTTTGAGCATTACTTTACTAGCATGTGAGATGAGTGCAATTGTGCAGTAGTTTGAGCATTGTTTGGCACCGCCTTTCTTTGGGATTGGAATGAAAACTGACCTTTTCCAGTTCTGTGGCCACTGCTAAGTTTTCCAAATTTGCTGGCATATTGAGTGCAGCACTTTCACAGCATCATCTTTCAAGATTTGAAATAGCTCAACTGGAATTCCATCACCTCCACTAGCTTTGTTCGTAGTGGTTCTTTCTAAGGGCCACTTGACTTTACATTCCAGGATGTCTGGCTCTAGGTGAATGATCAGACCATAGTGATTATCTTGGTCATGAAGATCTTTTTGTACAGTTCTTCTGTGTATTCTTGCCACCTCTTCTTAATATCTTCTGATTCTGTTAGGTCCATAACATTTCTGCCCTTTACTGAGCCCATCTTTGCATGAAATATTCCCTTGATATCTCTAATTTTCTTGAAGAGATCTCTAGTCTTTCCCATTCTGTTCTTTTCCTCTATTTCTTTGCATTGATCACTGAGGAAGGCTTTCTTATCTCTTCTTGCTATTCTTTGGAACTCTGCATTCAGATGCTTGTTTCTTTCCTTTTCTCCTTTGCTTTTTGCTTCTCTTTTCACAGCTATTTGTAAGGCCTCCTCAGACAGCCATTTTGCTTTTTTGCATTTCTTTTCCATGGGGTGGTCTTGATCCCTGTCTTCTGTACAATGTCATGAACCTCTGTCCATAGTACATCAGGCACTCTATCTATCAGACCTAGTCCCTTAAATCTATTGCTCACTTCCACTGTATAATCATAAGGGATTTGATTTAGGTCATACCAGAATGGTCTATTGGTTTTCCCTACTTTCTTCAATTTAAGTCTGAATTTGGTAATAAGGAGTTCATGATCTGAGGTTGAACAGTTCTATGAAGACCTACAAGACCTTTAGAACTAACATCCCAAAAGATGTCCTTTTCATATAGGGGACTGGAATGCAAAAGTAGGAAGTTAAGAAACACCTGGAGTAACAGGCAAATTTGGCCTTGGAATACGGAATGAAGCAGGGCAAAGACTACTAGAGTTTTGCCAGGAGAATGCACTGGTCATAGCAAACACCCTCTTCCAACAACACAAGAGAAGACTCTACCCATGGACATCACCAGATGGTCAACACCAAAATCAGATTGATTATATTCTTTGCAGCCAAAGATGGAAAAGCTCTATACAGTCAGTAAAAGCAAGACTAACTAACTATTATTTTTAAAAGGAATTCTGTTTTCTGAGGGATATGCAACTGTAAGAACATTTCCTATGTTTACTGTTTCCACACTCTGCCACAATCTAACCTATAACAAAGAGGTTTATGGTATGGAACATGAAGTGTACCAACCAGTTATAAACACATTAAAATCTGTCAGCAATACTAAACTACAGTTCAATGGAAATTTTCATTTTTGCAGGCACACATCTCTCTTATTCTTATGGTTTTATGAACAATATTCAAAGAAAGCAAGAGCAATTCATTTCTGTCTTCTTACCACTTATATACTTTGGTATAAAATAAATAATCTGGTAAGTATTACAGTAACATGGGATTCTCTAGTGGTTCAGATAGTAAAGAATCCACCTGGAATGTGGGAAACCCGGGTCCGATTCCTGGGTCAGGAAGATCCCCTGGAGGAGGGCATGGCAACCTCACTCCAGTATTCTGGCCCGGAGAATCCCCATGGACAGAGGAGCATGGCAGGCTACAGTCCATGGGATTGCAAGGAGTCGGACACAACTGAGCCACTAAGCTCAGGTTAACCAATTACTAGGTTTCCAGTTGAAGGCTTCCAATTGGTTAGCCATGACCTGCTTCCAGCTCATATTCTCAAACCTCAATTGCACTTTCCCATTTAAGCAATCCACTTTTCTCATCAAGTTCTGAGCTGCTAAGATACTATTTATCCATGTTTAAAAATAAATTGAGTAACTTAGCTTTTTTTCTGCTTAGGGTGGTTCTAACTGAAGAGCTTTCTTCAATAAATAGAAAAATTATATTCCTCAGTGTTCCACCCTCTGGTGTTAAGGCAGGCCTGGTCATCTGGAAAAGAATGTCAAGCTCAAAAATGAACGTTATAGGGTCTCCTTCATTTTCGGGAGAATAGAAAGAGTTTCTGGGCTCTTTGTATGCATAGGCTATAATGTACACTTATGCCTATCTACATCTGAAATTATTATTTTAGACAGGATAATGTAACATTTTAAGGATTTGTTTATTGGAATTTCTTTTACTTTAAACAGTTCCCCTCTTTTATTAATGTTTTCATCTCTTCAACTAGCCTCAGGTAATATATTTTTCAGAATACTCTCAAGCATTACAAAAATATTCAAGGATGTGTGCTTATAAATGCCTAAAGGTGCCCCTTTCCATGCAATTTATAGAGTGAGTGCTCCTTACGCTAATGTGCTTTGCTCTCATCTTATCCTATAAAAGTAAACTAAACTGGGATAAAATGCAAACATAAAGTTACACAAGTAGAGAAATAAATGAGTGGGAATTCTTGGTAATATTCAAAAATATATTAAGAATTTCTGGAAACATATGATAGGAATTGGGACCAATTTTGCAACCAGTTTTGCTTTATTAGGCATCCTAGCTATCTGGTTACAAAAGCAAGGAGATACTTATTAATATTTTTAAGATTTTAGGGGAAATTTAAGAATATTATGGAAGCCTAAGAATAACCATATCCCTCAAATTAAAAGTATAAAGGCTGAAAAACATGATGTTGAGAGATCACAGATTCTAAGATCTGGGTCTCATCCTGGCCCAGCACTCACAGTATGAAGGAAGCCCTTAAACCCTCTGAACTTCAACCCTTCACCTATAAAAGGAAGACACTGAAGATGATCCCCATGGTTCCTCAGGCTCTAAACCTCTGGCATACGGATGGATCCTGATTAAAGGCTTGTTGAATAAAAATGCCTACAACTGCCAAAAATCAAGAGATTGAAAATGCAGAACAGCCTACCCACACTGCTCTGATTCAAAGTAGAGAGAGTGTAGATCCACTAGAAAACCAGAGTCAGTATCATAAGCTGCACAGAGGGGACAGAAGGAATAACATCCAAACCGGAGCAACCCTTCTAGAAGTTGTAACATACAGCTGTAGTCAGAACATTCCATCAAAATTCAGAGATGAACCTTGGTTTCCTGCAGAGATCAAAGGGGAAGCTGAGCACCACTTGAAAGAGAAGCTTTGACATGGGATCTGAGTGAGAATGAGGGAGCTATTGAAAGGAATCAGTAATTTCCCTGTTTAAGTAATAAGAAATAGAGTGTCTAACAAATCTTGACTGAATGTAGTTTGTCCCCATGAACTCCTTAATAGTATGACCAGTTATGTTGGTTATATGAATGAATATTCTGCATGTGCTATAAAGAAGACCTAAACTAAGAAGTCTGCTGGGAAAGAGGATTGAGGCTGTGGTCTCAGTCCCATGTGGAGAAATCACTGCAGTTTTCCAGTTGGATTCACATTCATCAAATACTTCAAACTTCTCTAGCCACTTATGGGCAACAAGGATATGTCAATGGAAAATTACAGGCTCATCTTATTTCCTAAGGTGGGGAAATCAAAAGTTTTTTTTTTTTTAATTACAAAGTCTTTTTAAAAATAGAAAACTTTATGCAGTTTGTATCAGAGTTTTACTGTGCTAGTTTTTGTAAGTTACTTAACCTCTCTATGCCTCAGTTTTCTCAACTGTAAAATGGGGGAAATGAAACCAATCTCAAAGACTAGAGTAAGTAAATTCACATATGTAAAGTAATTAAAACAGTATCCAGCACATAGTAAGTGCTACGAAAACATTTTATTGTTACCGTTGTTGTCATGTCAACCCTCCGAAAGACCCGAGTAGTGTTCTAAAACCCATGACATTCAGCCTTCCTGATTCTCAAGAAAATGCCGAAATGAAAAGACATTTGGGAAATAAAATGAATGCCATTCCTCAGTAGCCACGTTTATCTATGTTGAATATTAATAATTTGGAAGAGTAGGCAGGCAAAGTCCAAACCATTTCAAGAATTGTGCAAGATATATACATTTCAGTTACTTAAACCAAGTTATCAAAAACTAAAATAAAGGGTGTCCTGTTGAATAGTGTGAGGAAATCATATCTCGTAATCAGTTCCTGCTTCTAAAGGCTCTTATTTACATAGATGTGGAATAGATGATTGCAATATTCTGTGCCAAGAGGCACTCAATGCTATGGAGAGAGAGGAAGCCAGCTTGGGTTGCCAGGTGAAATAAAAGCTCCAAGGTAAGGAGAGAACTCTTTCCCAGTAAGTTAGAAGTCAATCTGACACGTTTTGCCTGAAAAAAAAATGAGTCCTTTGCCCTTAAATTTGCATTTGCTCCCTGCAAGATGCCTCTAGGCTTTCCGGAATTTCCACTTGAAGTCAAACTTGCTTTAGCAATAATTTTCCATTGTTACAGCTATAGCTAACACTGATAGCCTGACTGAGGGAGAAAAAAACGTAGCAATTAAAAGTACAGCAGAATATTTTAACCCTGGCATTTTGACACTGTGGAAACATAATTTGACCCAAGTAAAATTAGATTAGGTAGAAATTATCCTGAGAAATAAAACTAGCAATGCTAAAGATAGGTACATAAATATGTACATACATACATACATATATATAAAGGGTTTTTTCTTCTTTTTAATAAAAAGATTTGAAGAATTAAATATTATTTTTATTTAAAAATTCTATTGAAACTTTTCATGGATGCAAATCAATTAAGAAGATAAACAACGTTTGCAAATGAAAAGGTAACTCTGATTATGTACAGATGCATGCTGAGTTGCTCAAGCATGCCCAACTCTGCAGCCCTTTGAAATGTAGCCTCCCAAGCTCCTCTGTCCATGGAGAATCTCCAGGCAAGAATACTGGAGTGGGCTACCATTTCCTTCTCCAAACTGATCATACTGAGCAGTAAAACATGATTCTGAATTATGATACATTTTTAGTCACAATAACTGACTGACTTCTGGTAGCCCCCAAAGGCTTGACTTCTATTTTTCTGTAAGGTAGGAAAAAAATATCTGCTGACACAGATGTTTTCCCCACCTAAGGTTAGAAAATCACAACTAGAAATGTATAATATAGCTTCTACAAAAGATTATAGTACCTACCTTTCTACTTTATAGGATCATGTGTGATCAAATAAAATCTGTATGAGGGAACTTTGAAGAACTATAAAATGCTATACAGTATAATAAACAATAGAATCTACACAGGTAAAATTAAAGTATACAAGAGTCCAAAAAGTGGGTTTGAGAATAGAAGTAAGAAGGTACATAAATGCTCATCTTTTTAGTTGATTTGGAACCCAAGTGATATTGGAAGTCACAGTAGGAAAGTACTCGTGTGTAGCTCTCAGGGGCAATGGGAGTGCATACATGAAGAAAAATTCTTAAAGTTTGTGTGATTCAGACTTTCATTTGTATGAATCACTGAGGATCTTGTGAAAGTGCAGATTCTGATTCATTAAGTCTGGGGCAGGCCTTGAGATTCTGCACTCCTCACAAACTCCCAGGTGGATAACACCCAGGCCATTGGTCCACCCATGGAGTAGCAAGACTTGACTCAAGGGCTGACTGAGGAGCAAATCAGGTGTTACAAAATGAAGACTGGCTAAGACACTCAGGGTGTCATGAAACATCCAAGAAGATTGGTAGTGGAGATCTTAATCAGGAAAAGAGGTAAATAAGACACATGTGTCAAAGTCACAAACTGGGATGGAAGGACCAGAAGAAATCAACATGGGTCACATGAACTGAGATCAGGAAACATAGTAGATATATGATGCTCTTCCTTGGGGATTCTTTTATAACTCTAAAGAGAGGGAACTCCAGGAGGTAGAAACCAGCCACATGAAAGAACCCCAAAAGTCTTCATCAGCAATTAGTCTTTATCAACTAAATGTTAGGCATTCCTAGAGAATCCCAGGATGGGAGAGCTTAGTGGGCTGCCGTCTTTGGGGTCACACAGAGTCAGACACGACTGAAGTGACTTAGCAGCAGCAGCAGCAGCAGAGTTTGAAAGAATCATATATTCACGAAAGTCTGTCATAAAGCATTCCTAGGCAAACTGAATACTTAGCAACAGACTGACTTACCATATTTCTCGCCCTGCGAGTAAGTGTCTGGTAGTTGGTCTCCTAGAAATAAGCACAAAGGGCAAACAAATCTTTATTTTTAGCAGTTGGTGTCTTTGGAGATCAATGCCTATTTCTCCCTGCCCTAAAAATCTTAGTCCTTAAATTTTAATACACAGAATAACATAAAGTCAGTTGGACTGGTGAACTGATACTTAATACCTGAATTCACTGATAAAGAGCACTAAATTTTGAATTAAAAAAAAAAAAAACTGCATGCAGAGAAAGACACGTACTGTATTTTTTTCACTTAAATACAAAAAATAAAACAAATGTCAAAGAATGTAAAAAAATAGGAACAGAAACTCATAGTTACAGAGAACATAGTAGTAGTTATCAGAGGAGAAGCGGATGGCAAGAGGGGAGAAGTAGGGGAAGGGAGTTAAGAGATACAAGTTACTAGATATAAAATAAAATAGGCAATAATTTTAAATCATTACCACAAATCTTACAAATAACACTTTAAATGTAAAAAAAAAAAAACCCTGCATACTTGTAAGAATCTGTAATGGAAAAGAATCTGAAAATATATATAATATATATTTAACTGAATTACTTTGCTTTACACCCTGAAAGTAACATAGCATTGTACATCAACTATACTTCAATAAAAAAATTTTTTTTAACTGCATGAAAATGCTGGAGGTAAGAGGTTTGGGGTGGGGAATAAAGCTATTAAGGCTTGCATTTTTATCCATGCCTTATACACCTTAGATGATATAGTCTTGCAAAATTCAGCACCAAAAATGAGGCACTTTGTTTACTTTCATTTTATGCTAATATTTATCCCTTAGAAGGAACATTAGTCCTAGGAATTTAATATGCATTAAATACTTATTAACTACATGCAGAATAGAGAAAAGAGATGTTATTCGAATTTAGCAGCCACACTTTAGCCATGTTACCCATGGCCTTTGGCCTTCACAGAAAGTCCTACATGATATATATTAACATAGCTGGTTCAATTTGGTAGGTAAAATTTAGGGTTATTTGTGAGGAAGAAAAAAAGTAGCAAGCTCTGTGTTGAACAATGATAGCATACTAAGGCTTTAACATTCAAATAATTCCACACACATATTAAACAAAAATTTTAAGACTTTTGATAAGCACCCCATTCTTTGGTGCTTTATCAGATTTTCCAACCCATTAATGAATGCTGTTGAAAAGAATTGCCACTGTTAACCTGGTGGGCAGAAATGACAACACTTGGTCTAAGTTCTAACAATAATGAATCATTGAGTCAGAGTTGTGATGAAGATTCAAGGAAAAGTGAATATGTATAAGCTGTGTTCATTTGGAAAAGATAATAATGATGATAAGAAGAATAGCAGATGACACCACTCTTATGATAGAAAGTGAAGAAGTAGTAAAGAGCCTCTTGATGAAAGTAAAAGAGGACAGTGAAAAAGTTGGCTTAAAACTCAACATTCAAAAACTAAGATCCTGGTATCCAGTCCCATCACTTCATGGCAAATGGATGGAGAAACAGTGGAAACAACAGCAGACTTTATTGTTTGGGGTTCCAAAATCACTGCAGATGGTGATTGCAGCCATGAAATTAAAAGACAATTTCTCCTTGGAAGAAAAGGTGTGACCAACCTAGACAACATATTAAAAAGCAGAGACATTACTTTGCCAACAAAGATCCATCTAGTCAAGGCTATGGTTTTTTCCAGTGGTCACGTATGGATGAGAGAGTTGGACTATAAAGAAATCTGAGTGCCAATAAATTGATGCTTTTGAACTATAGTGTTGGAAGAGACTCTTGAGAGTCCCTTGGACTGAAAGAGATCCAACCAGGACATGACTGAGTGACTGAACTGAACTGATTGATAGTAATAAAATTATTGTCATTAAAAGAAGAATTAGCTATTGGTGCTGGAGAAAACTCTTGAGAATCCCTTGGACAGCAAGGAGATCAAATCAGTCACTCCTAAAGGAAATCAACCCTTAATATTCATTGGAAAGATGAATGTTGAAGCTAAAGTTCCAATACTTTGGCTGCGTGATGCAAACAGCCAACTCACTGGAAAAGACCCTGATGCTGGGCAAGATTGAGGGTGGGAGAAGAAAGCAACAGAAGAAAGATGGTTGGGTGGCATCACTGACTCAATGGACATGAGTTTGATCAAACTCCGGGAGACAGTGAACAACAGGGCACCCTGGCGTGCTGCAGTTCATGGGGTCACAACAAGTCAGACGGGACTGAGCAACAAGCTATTGAAACAGCAGTGCATGTCCTTCCCACAGAGGCCATTTTCAGCACCTATAATTCACAACTAGCTAGAAGATCACTCAGCAATTAAACACACAGGCTGACATTTTTCAGTAAGATTCTCCCTCTGTCCACCCCTTAGGCTCCAGGTGCCAGGAAGAAATCCAGGCATTTATGAAAACCTTTGAACTGTATGCCCTCCTGCCAGCTGCCTGTGCTCTCCCACCATCAATAGGAAAACCTGGGCTTCTGCTTTAGTTGCTTTGCCCAGAGCTCCATTTCCTTTCCTGTGTTCATGTACCTGGCAGTGACTCTGAGGTCTTGCCTCACTCCTGCCAGCTCTGAAGACAGAATCCTGCTTGCAGGGCTCTAACTCCCTGACTTGGGTATGTCTGAACAGAGAGAACACCCAGAGCCACAATGCTGCCATTTCTCTGAATTTCCAACATCTTCTGGTGGCTGGAATTGCCACTGTGGTGACCTGCTTGCCAAATCAGACATGCTCTGGAGCCTGCTGCCTACTCAAACTGTGTCAGAGCTTAGCACACTCGGTATACTTTAGGGGACCAGGAATCTACCCACGCAGAGCAAGCTTCTGTAGCTGATTTCATTTCTCATCTCTCCTGGCTTCACTGAACCCTGCTAAAAAGGCCTGAGAGCCTGCAAGCCCAAGATGGATGTGGTGCTAAACCTACATCATTTGCAAAAGAGGCCAGCTATAAACTTGCTGAAAAGGAACACAGGACCCAGAGTATGGGCATAACTATGTCCATGGGCTTATTAATTTCTTCCTTCCTTCAGTTCAATTCAGTTGCTCAGTCATGTCTGACTCTTCATGAACCCATAGACTGCAGCGCACCAGGCTTCCCTGTCTATCACCAACTCCTGGAGTTTACTCAAACTCATGTTCATTGAGTCAGTGATGCCATCCAGCCATTTCATTCTCTGTCATCCCCTTCTCCTGCTTTCAGTCTTTCCCAGCATCAGGGTCTTTTCAAATGAGTCAGTTCTTCATATCAGGTAGCCAAAGTATTGGAGTTTCAGCTTCACCATCAGTCATTCTAATGAATATTCAGGACTTAATATCCATCCTTTAGGATGGAGTGGTTAGATATCTTTGCAGTCCAAGGGACTCTCAAGAATCTCCTCCAACACCACAGTTCAAAAGCATCAATCCTTTGGCACTCAGCTTTCTTATAGTCCCACTCTCACATCCGTACATGACTACTGGAAAAAGCATAGCCTTGACTAGACAGAGCTTTGTTGTCAAAGCAATGTCTCTGCTTTTAATATGCTGTCTAGGTTGGTCATAACTTTTTTTAAAATATGCTCTCTAGGTTGGTCATAATTTTTCTTCCAAGGAACAAGCATCTTTTCATTTCATGGGTACAGTCACACAATCTGCAGAGCCCAAAAAAATAAACACTGTTTTCATTGTTTCCCCATCTATTTGCCATGAAGTGATGGGACCGGATGCCATGATCTTCGTTTTCTAAATGTTGAGCTTTAAGCTAACTTTTTTCACTCTCCTCTTTCACTTTCATCAAGAGGCTCTTTAGTTCTTCTTCACTTTCTGCCATAAGGGTGGTGTCATCTGCATATCTAAGGTTATTGACATTTCTCCCATCAATCTTGATTCCAGCTTGTACTTCATCCAGCCCAGAATTTCTCATGATGTACTCTGCATATAAGTTAAATATGCAGGGTGACAATATACAGCCTTGACGTACTCCTTTTCCTGTTTGGAACAAGTCTGTTGTTCCACATCCAGTTCTAACTGTTGCTTCTTAACCTGCATACAGATTTCTCAGGAGGCGGATCAGGTGGTCTGATAGTCCCATCTCTTACTTCCTTAATTTATCCATTATTAGCAAACATTTATTGACCTCTTACTGGGTATCAAGAATCTGCCTGCAGTGTGGGAGACCCTGTTTCAATCCCTGTGTCAGGAAGAACCCCTGGAGAAGGAAATGGCAACCCACTCCAGTATTTTTGCCTGGAGAATCCCATGGCCGGAGGAGCTTGGCAGGCTACAGTTCATAGGGTCACAAAGAGTCAGACATGACTGAAAGACTTCACTTTCACTGGATATCAAATACTAGGCTAGGCACTGAAGCTACCTAGGTGACTAAGGGAATCCTGGCCCTCTTGGAGTTGTTTGGTAAAGCCTCAGGAAGATAGACCTTAACCAAATAAACACGCCAGTAACAATTTACTTGCAAATGTGGTATCAGAGATGCTATGAAGGAGAAGCACAAGATGTGAGGACAATATCTAATCTCAAATTTAAAAGATGAGTAAGAGCCAGCATGATGGTTGGCAGTCTTGGCAAAGGGCATAGTGTGGGCAAAGAGCCTACAATAAGAAGGAACTTGGCAGCTACGAGGAACTAAAAACAAAGCCAGCATGGCTGGAGAACATTGGGTGAGAGGCTGACTGATAGGAGCTGGGACTGGAGAAGCAGGAAGGGAGGGAAAATGGACACACATGGTTATACCCTTGTAGAAATATATGCTGGAGCACCCGAGGTGTGAGAGGACCTGAGGTTGTTGAGTATCATCTGTAATCTTTTATGTTTATACACACAAAAAGAACTGCTGCTGAAGTCAAAAGGTAATAGTATTCTGGGCATCAAGGTCAGGTACTAGAACAAAATAAAGATCATCATCCCATGCATCAGTAAACTTTTTTTTTTTTTTTAACAGTTCTAGTTACTGAAGCTGAAACTCCAATATTTTGGCCACCTAATGCAAAGAGCTGACTCATTGGAAAAGACTCTGATGCTGGGAAAGACTGAAAGCAAAGGGATAAGGAGCAGCAGAGGATGACATGGTTAGATGGCATCTCTGACTCAAAGGACATGAATATGAGCAAACTTCAGGAAGGAGTTTGCTCATATTGCTCCATTGTGAAGGACAGGAGTGCCTGGGGTGCCACAGTCCATGGGGTCACAGAGAGCCAGACACAACTTAGTGATTGAGCAACAATAACAAACAACAAGTAGCCACAATTTAAAGAAAAATATAGTGGGGTTAGGGAAAGCCCAGAAAAGTCAAAAGAAAAAGGGCAGAAAATGTTTTCCAAACGTAAACGCATCACACAGAGAGAAAAAAGGATGAGGGGTGGAGATGAACCAAATCAATAAAATCAAAGGGTACAGAATGGTTATAAGGAAGAGAAAGACGAAGACTACATTTTAGAAATTAGAAACGGTGTTTTTATGGAAAGTTTGCACATTCATATCCTGGAAAAAAAAAAACATTTTATTTTACATCAAGTTTTGCTTTCTGCATGGCCATGGTGGGCTCAGAAAGACGTAGCCCCACACTGCTCCTCACTCCCTTTACAGCCTAGGGCAGGCATACTGTGACTGTTTTTTGTTTTTTTTTTGGTCTGTACAATGGGGAAGCTCCATCACAGTCGTTGTCAGGAGTAAGTAACGTGATGCTAAAATGCTCACCATCGTGCCTGTCACATAACAGATACTTGGTGATGAATGTTAATGCCCTTCCTTGTAGAAAACAGGAGCTCTGACAGATGCTGCCACATGAAAATAAAATAGGTGAATGAAGAGAAGAGATGACTGATAAACAAGAGATTATTTTGTATATCACTAATATTTTTTTATACAGCCTGAAGCATGAAGAAAATAAGTGCACCTCAAAACATACTCACTGGTGAAAGGTTAGGACACGCCCAGGCTGGCTGAGGCACGCCCCGGAAAAGTGCCGCAGACAAGCCTCTGAGGCGGGACAACAACCAAACAGGAACCGGAAGCGGACCAGGCTTCCGGGGCCAACCCCTGCATCCTGGCCCAATCAGGTGCCGACACAGAGCCCTTGGACACCAATCACCGCTGTAGCCCACGCTTTCTACCTTATATGGGAGGACCTGGCTTGAGTGCCAGCCCTGGCTATAAACCCCCTCCCCACCCCTCATACCTCGCAGACTCCCTTTGTCTCCTTCCTCACCTGTCCCCTGGAGTTCTGCCCGAGAGCGACCGCCCAATAAAAGCTTTCATCAACGGTCCCTAGAGGTGGCTTTTTTCTTCCCAAGGCATTTCTTACAACTGGTATCCCTTCCAAACCACAAGAGCACAATAGATGGTCGCTGACACTCTGGTCTAGCAGGAGTCTTCCGGACACTCCTTTAATAATCATGCCCCAGGCAGCTCTAGCCCAAGGCTATTCCAGTGTTTCCCTACTTTGCTTGTCTCCCAGTTTTCACCACTAGGATGAACACGCTCCTCCACATAAATACAGACGGACAGATATACATTTTCCAAGACTCTTAAACTTTTTTAACCATTCCTAATCCTCGGTGCTCTCAATTAACCCCTCCTTGTTCCCGATATTCAGGTATAACGTGCCCCACTTTAGAGTGGGGGGAGTGGGATGAATAGGGAGAATGGGATACACTTATATATGCTACTATGTATAAAATAGACAGCTGATGAGAACCTACTGTATACCACAGGGAATTCTATCAATGCTGTTAACCAAAATGGGAAGGAAATTCAAAAAAGAGGGATACATTTATACAAATAACACAACACTGTAAAGGAACTGTCAGTTCAGTTTAGTCCCTCAGTCATTTCCAACTCTCTGACCCCATGGACTGCAGCACGCCAAGCCTCCCTATCCGTCACCAATTCTGGGCACTTTACTCAAACTCATGTCCATTGAGTAGGTAATGCTATCCAACCATTTCATCCTCTGTTGCCCCCTTCTCCTCTCACCTTCAGTCTTTCCCAGCGTCAGGGTCTTTTCAAATGAGTCAGCTCTTTGCATCAGGTGGCCAAAGTATTAGTTTCAGCTTCAGCATCAGTCCTTCCAATGAACATTCAGGACTGATTTCCTTTAGGATGGACTGGTTGGATCTCCTTTCAGTTCAAGGGAGTCTCAAGAGTCTCCTCCAACACCACAGTTCAAAAGCATCAATTCTTCAGTGATCAGCTTTCTTTATGGTCCAACGCTCACATCCATACATGACCACTGGAAAAATCATAGCCTTGGTTAGACAGACCTTTGTTGACAAAGTAATGTCTCTGCTTGTTAACATGGTGTCTAGGTTGGTCATAACTTTCTTTCCAAGGAGCAAGCGTCTTTTAATTTCATGGCTGCAGTCAACATCTGCAGTGATTTTGGAGTCCCCTGAAAATGAAACCTCTCACTGTTTCCACTGTTTCTCTATTTGCCATGAAGTGATGGGACTGGATGCCATGATCTTACTTTTTTGAATGTTGAGTTTTAAGCCAACTTTTTCACTGTCCTCTTTCACTTTCATCAAGAGGCTCTTCAGTTCTTCACTTTCTGCCATAAGGGTGGTGTCATCTGCATATCTGAGGTGACTGATATTTCTCCCAGCAATCTTGATTCCAGCTTGTGCTTCTTCCAGCCCAGCGTTTCTCATGATGCACTCTGCATATAAGTTAAATAAGCACGGTGACAATATACAGCCTTGACACATGATCACACCATCATGATTATCTTGGTCATGAAGATCTTTTTGTACAGTTCTTCTGTGTATTCTTGCCACCTCTTCTTAATATCTTCTGCTTCTGTTAGGTCCATACCATTTCTGTCCTTTATCGAGCCCATCTTAGCATGAAATGTTCCCTTGGTATCTCTAATTTTCTTGAAGAGATCTCTAGTCTTTCCCATTCTGTTGTTTTCCTCTATTTCTTTGCACTGATCAGTGAGGAAAGCTTTCTCATCTCTCCTTGTTATTCTTTCCAATTCTGCATTCAAATGGGTATATCCTTCCTTTTCTACTTTGCTTTTGACTTCTCATCTTTTCACAGCTATTTGTAAGGCCTCCTCAGACAGCCATTTTGCTTTTTGCATTTCTTTTTTTGGGGGATGGTCTTGCTCCCTATCTCTTCTACAGTATTTCAAACCTCTGTCCATAGTTCATCAGGCACTCTGTCTATCAGATCTAGTCCCTTAAATCTACTCCTCACTTTCACTGTATAATCCGTTAGAGATTTAAGTCAGACCTGAAGGTCTAGTGGTTTTCCCTACTTTGTTTAACTTAAGTCTGAATTTGGCAATAAAGAGTTCATATCTGAGCCACAGTCAGCTTCCAGTCTTGTTTTTGCTACTGTATAGAGCTTCTTCATCTTTGGCTGCAAAGAATATAATCAATCTGATTTCGGTGTTGACCATCTGGTGATGTCCATGTGTAGAGTCTTCTCTTGTGTTGTTGGAAGAGGCTGTTTGCTATGACCAGTGCGTTCTCTTGGAAGAATTCTATTAGCCTTTGCCCTGCTTCATTCTGTACTCCAAGGCCATATTTGCCTGTTACTCCAGGTGTTTGTTGACTTCCTACTTTTGCATTCCAGTCCCCTGATGAAAAGGACAACTATACTCAAATTTAAAAAATAATTAAACCCATTTAACAGATGTCTTTAATGCTGTAGCATGAATTAATGTTATGCTACATTTTGCAGAAAGAAATTGGGTAATTTATCCATATTCATAGTAACTACATTTTTAGACTATGTCCCCTAAGAGTAAACTTAAAGCACACATTTCTTGCAGAAATTGTGACACCCAGATGATAGATGGCAGACAAGGGGAGGTAAGGAAAAGGCTGGGTTTGGCAGTAATGATGCCATTTCTGAACCATTTATGCAACTAATTGCCTGCTATATGGGGCTTCCCAGGTGGTGCTAGTGGTAAAGAACCCACCTGCCAATGCAGGAGACATAAGAGACATGGGTTCAGTCCTTGGGTTGGGAATGTTCCCTGGAGAAGGAAATGGCAACCTGCTCCAGTATTCTTTCCTGGAAAATTCCATGGACAGAGGAACCTAGCAGGCTACAGTCTATTGGGCCACAAAGGACATGACTGAGTGTGCACACACATATCTACTTATATGGAAAGTCATGTTTCCCAACTTTTACTATTGTCTCTTTTCATTTGTGATTTAAAAAAAAAAAAAAATCCCTTTGTTTCTCCTCAGAAAAATGAAAACAAAGATTCACTGAATGAATGAGATCTATGTGATATCATCTCAAGCAATGTCATCCTAAATAAACACTTCCAGGATTTACTTCATTTGCCCAGATCAGCACTATCCTTTGAATGAGCAAAGATGCAATATCCTTCCATATCAGCCTGTATAATAGGTCCAAATGCTATGTGAGGGGCAGGTAAGAGAAGAAAAGAGAGAAATTGGGCAAATTTCTAATAACCACATATAGAATCACAAGCCCAAAAATGATGCTTAAAAGTTTATGGAAAATTGAAAGCACTGACTGCAAATTTCTGTGCTGTGTTTTGGGAGAGGGAGGTTCTAGAAATGGTGCTTGTTACATTTATATACTACTTTAAATTAAAATAGCTTTGTATTGTTTTTATTCATTCAACCAAAATTTCTTGAGCACATACTCTATGTTAGTAGTGTGGCATTAGGGGTCACAAAAAAAAATAGCAAGACCCTGTCTCTATCCCCTGAGAGTTTGCAGTCCAGTGAGAAAGAGAATTCTCTATAATTCTTGAAGCAGCAACAGGACATAAGGGTGCCACCATTATAAGACATGGGAAAGATGTTTGAAGTACAGTGTACTGAAGTTAGTAACTCAGGGAATTCAGATTGGACTGCTGGCATAATGGTGTATCCCATTTCTGAATTCCAGAAGCACAGTCAAAGTCAGAATCTTACCCAGGTCCATGACAAAGACAGCGAATTAGATAAAGAAATTGCACTCAACAATCCTAACTCATTCCATTTCATTGCTTTAAGCATCTTTAGAAAGTGTTGAAGAAGAAAAGGGTCTCAAGTCAAATGAAGCAGTTAGAGCTCAATATGACTCATGAAGTAGGTTAGGAAAATGCTCCTGGTGCCAGGATATACTAGTCAATTTCCCAACCTTCAAGAGACATTTGAAGGTTAGTCTAAAGATCACTTCACATAGATTCATCTGCCTTTGGAGACTGTCCAATTTTATCCCCCCCTGTAAAGGTCAGAGCAAAACAGCCATACTTCAGTGCAAGCAGTGGACAAAAAGAAGGAAAGGGTGTAAGCTGAATAAGCATAAGCTACCAAGTATAAGATGATTGAAGATAAGAAAAGGATTAAACAGTCACAAAGAAGAAAGTGAGAGCATCTCTCTTTAACAGTCATTGACCCATAACAGAATCCAATTACAAATACAAGAGGAAAAAGCACCATAATTCTCAGTGAAAAACAAGAAAACTCTGGTGTGACGTAGCTAGGATTACAATGGAAGGAAGAAGAGGAAAGAGGAAAATGAAGACAAAATAAGTAGAGAAAGGTTATTACATATGCTGTGATATTTTCCCGTATTTATTCTGAACAGCTGCCACATCACAATGATATACTTTAATGTTGCTGTTATTGACACAGGGGTTTAAAACAGTTGAAGGTGAAAAGTCACTCAGTTGTGTCTTTGTAATGCCATGGACTGTACAGTCCATGGAATTCTCCGGGCCACAATACTGGAGCAGGTAGCCATTCCCTTCTCTGGGAGATCTTCCCAACCCAGGATTGAACCCAGTTCTCCTGAATTGCAGGAGGATTCTTTACCATCAGAGCCACTAGAATATGTGCCAAAATACAATTGTTAGTTCAGTTCAGTTCAGTTGCTCAGTCGTGTCCAATTCTTTGCGACCCCATGAATCACAGCACGCCAGGCCTCCCTGTCCATCACCATCTCCTGGAGTTCACTCACAGTCACGTTAGTTCAGGGCAGCCCAAATCCTACAATGAAAATATTCTCTGTTTGATAACAATTTACTAGGATCTGTGAATTTTGTATTATTTCTAATCTAGAGCTCCAAATGAGTTGAGTTTTCAGTCTAACTTTAGCATTTAATTAAATTGAATAAATTTTGTTTAGTAGAATTTGATGAGGAAAAGGCAGAAAATGTAGCATTTGCAATATTGGTCCAACACAGAGACGTGACATTTTTAATGCAATAATAATTTGTTGAATAAAATAAATAATCAATTTTAATTACTGAGGATGAAAAAGGTAAGCTTTGTGACCATATAGAACAAGGAAAACCAATTTAGACATGAGAGCTTCCATAACTACATCTTCGGCTATGTCAAATATTTCAATTACAGTGTTCTACACCTTAAGCCTAGACATGGTCTCAGAATCCTTCTCAACACAGGAATCCAGGCAACTACACTGTTAAATTAAAGCTGGCCTTTAGACTGAAACTGAGTCTTATCTCTGAAATAGAAGTCTCCATCAGACAAGCCATAAGCAAGAAATGTTTTCTTAGAATTTCTCCTCCGGTATCAACATAGAAATTAACAATTCTGATAATCATCAAATCCACACATATATACATTTTAGAGCATGTTATTCTGCCTTCTTCCCCTTTTACAGTACTATGTGCATCTATAAATCTTGAGCAGACCACAGACCCAGCACAAGACAGCTTTGCTGGATACCCTTATTATAGGTTATATTAATTTGTGCACTTAGATTATTATATTCATAAAACTTGACAAAGGGCTTCCCCAATAGCTCAGCTGGTAAAGAATCCACCTGCAATGCAGGAGACCCTGGTTCAATTCCTGGGTTGGGAAGATCCTCTGAGAAGGGATAAGCTACCCACTCCAGTATTGTGGCCTGGAGAATTCCATGGACTATACAGTCCATGGGGTCACAAAGAGTCGGACACAACTGAGTGACTTTCACTTGATATGAATTTTCTGTTATCCAAAATGCTGTATGTTTATTTAATGTCTAGAACACCATGGAATCACTAGAACCCAGCACATATAAGATACACAATACATATGTATTGCTCAACTGGAGTTACAAAATTTTCAGGTCCTACAACTTCCTTCTCCCTACTATAGACACTTAAACTGCAAAGTATGGGTATCTGGGACAGTTTCTGCCTATCCTGAATCCTGCAGAATAGCCCACAATAATGTCTACTGCCTGCAAATTACAAAGTTTATTCTTAGCCAGATCTCTAGGTTAATGTGACCTATGTTCAGTGGTATGTTTTTTTTTTTTTATTAATTTCTCTTCCATTATCAAGTTGGCAGGTTGATTCAGGGAATACACTTTTGCCCATGCCTAAAAACCATTCATGGCTAGAAATAAACAGAGTCCCTGACATCCTACATACACTCAAAGTTATACTCTCCTAAACTTTTCAACTGTATGTAGCCAGTTTTCCCATGTCTGTTTTAGTGCATCCTTTGTCCTCAATCTATGATATCTGATTTAGCCACCATTTTAAATATAATTAACAGAGCCCAACAATCAGAAGGGAATCCCGATTCTTTGGCCAGAAATTTTTTCAAAGGATCTTTCCATCCAAAAATATTTATTATCTACTTTATTCAAAACAGGATGTTAGGCACCAGTGTTAATGAATAAGATAGGCACAGCCTTGCTTTCAGAAAGCTCACATTCTAGTAAGAGAAGGATATGACTAAATTAAAGTTAATAATTATTACAATTGTTTTGAGGTGCCATAAAGAAGAAGTGTGAAAAGTATGAAACAAGGAAACTCGTTTGAGAGTCAAGGAAGGCTTATATTAAGATGCTGAAATATAGACAAGAATTAGACAGACCAAAGTTTAGGAGGATGAGTGTTTAAGGCTGAGAGAACAGCACACAGTACCTATAAGGAAAGAGAGAGCATGCATATTCTAAGACCTGATAAAATTCTAGATACATACACCCCAATGTTCACTGCAGCACTATTTACAATAGCCAGGACATTGAAGCAACCTAAATGTCCATCAGTGGAGGAAAGGATAAAGAAAATATGGTATACATATAAAATGGAATATTACACAGTCATAATAAAGAATGAAATCATGCCATTTGTAGCAATGTAGATAGACCTAGAGAGTGTCATGCTAAGTGAAGTAAGTCAGACAGAGAAAAATAAATATATCATTTATATGTGCAATCTATTACAAAAATATTACAAATCAACTTATCTACAAAACTGGAGTCACAGATGTAGAAAGCAAACTTGTGGTTACCAAGGGTGAAAGGGAGGCAGGAAGGATAACTGGAAGATTGGTACTGACATATACACACCACCATATATAAAATAGGTAACTAATAAGAACCTACTATACATCACAAGGAACTTTGCTCAACACTCTGTAATGGCCTATATGGGAAAAGAATCTAAAAACAGTGGTTATATATGGAGAAGGCAATGGTACCCCACTCCAGTACTCTTGCCTGGGAAAATCCCATGGACAGACGAGCCTGGTAGGCTGCAGTCCATGGGGTTGCTAAGAGTCAGACATGACTGAGCAACTTCACTTTCACTTTTCACTTTCATGCACTGGAGAAGAAAATGGCAACCCACTCCAGTGTTCTTGCCTGGAGAATGCCAGAGATGGCAGAGCCTGGTGGGCTGCTGTCTATGGGGTCACACAGAGTCAGACACAACTGAAGCAACTTAGCAGCAGCAGCATATGTGTATATATCTGATTCCCTGGAGAAGGAAATAGCAATCCACTCCAGTATTCTTGCCTGGAGAATCCCATGGATGGAGAAGCCTAATAGGTTACAGTCCATGGGGTCACAAAGAGTTGGACACAACTGAGTGACTTCACCTCACCTCATATATCTGATTCAATTTGCTACAAAGCAGAAACTATCACAACACTGTAAATCAACTATACTTCAATAAAAATTAATTTTTGAAAAGTCTAGCACAATTGCAAAGAATAAAAAGAGAGAAAGAGAAAGCACGGGAACAATGGGTGGAGGCTATATGTGGTTAATAGACTGGGATTTTTTTATCTTTTCTGTGACATCAGTGGGAAACCATTGAAGAGTTCTGGGCAGGGTTAAAATGTGTATTTTTCAAAGATTTGTCTGGCTGCAGTGTATAGAACAAGAGAAAGGAAATAAGGATGATGAAAGAGACCAGTCAGGGACTGGAGCAGCTCTCTAGGTGAGAGATGGTTATAGCTCAGCCAATGGAGATGGAGACAAAGACTGACACAAAGGTATTTGATTGGTTAAAGTGACAGAACTGGTTAAAGTGATAGAGCTATGAGGAAGGGGAAAGAGGAACTCATGATAGGGTCTATGTTTATGGATTGGACAGCTAGGCAGGGGGTTGTATCAGACACTGAGATAGACATGGAATGAGCCTGGAAGACTGATGATGTATTTGTATCTGGACACAAGTCTGATCTCTAAACAGAAGTGTTAAGTTCCCAATGGATACATGAATTTGGAGTCTAGTGCAAAAACTATGATTAAAAATATACATTTGTCTTACCTAATGTATACCGGAATGAATTTTTAAGATTAACTTAATATGTATCCTACAAACAGATTATACATTCCTTGGTTTCCTCTGTGCTATACAGTAGGCCCTGGCCAGCCATATACTTCATACATAGCAGTGTACATCAGTTCAATTCAGTTCAGTTCAGTCACTCAGTAGTGTCTGACTCTTTGTGATCCCATGAATTGCAGCACACTAGGCCTCCCTGTCCATCACCATCTCCCAGAGTTCACTCAAACTCACATCCATCGAGTCGGTGATGTCATCCAGCCATCTCATCCTCTGTCATCCCCTTCTCCTCCTGCCCCCAATCCTCCCAGCATCAGAGTCTTTTCAAGTGAGTCAACTCTCCGCATGAGGCGGCCAAAGTACTAAAGTTTCAGCTTTAGCACCATTCCCCTCAAAGAAATCCCAGGGCTGATCTCCTTCAGAATGGACTGGTTGGACTTCCTTGCAGTCCAAGGAACTCTCAAGAGTCTTCTCCAATACCACAGTTCAAAAGCATCAATTCTTCAGCACTCAGCTTTCTTCACTGTCCAACTCTCACATCCATACATGACTACTGGAAAAACCATAGCCTTGACTAGACGGACCTTTGTTGGCAAAGTAATGTCTCTGCTTTTGAACATGCTATCTAGGTTGGTCATAACTTTCCTTCCAAGGAGTAGGCGTCTTTTAATTTCATGGCTGCAGTCACCATCTGCAGTGATTTTGGAGCTCCCTAATATAAAGTCTAACACTGTTTCCACTGTTTCCCCATCTATCTCCCATGAAGTCGTGGGACCAGATGCCATGATCTTCGTTTTCTGAATGTTGAGCTTTAAGCCAACTTTTCACTCGCTTCTTTCACTTTCACCAAGAAGCTTTTTAGTTCCTCTTCACTTTCTGCCATAAGGGTGGTGTCATCTGCCTATCTGAGTTTATTGATATTTCTCCTGGCAATCTTGATTCCAGCTTGTGCTTCTTCCAGCCTGAGTTTCTCATGATGTACTCTGCATATAAGTTAAATAAGCAGGGTGAGAATATACAGCCTTGAGTTACTCCTTTTCCTATTTGAAACCAGTCTGTTATTCCATGTCCAGTTCTAACTGTTGCTTCCTGAACTGCATATAGGTTTCTCAAGAGGCAGGTCAGGTGGTCTGGTATTCCCATCTCTTTTAGAATTTTCCACAGTTTATTGTGATCCACACAGTCAAAGGCTTTAGCTTCTGCTTTAGTCAATAAAGCAGAAGTAGATGTTTTCTGGAACTCTCTTGCTTTTTCGATGATCCAGCAGATGTTGGCAATTTGATCTCTGGTTCCTCTGCCTTTTCTAAAACCAGCTTGAACATCTGGAAGTTCACGTACGTTAATTGAAAGAAAGTAAAAGTCACTCAGTTGTGTCCAGCTCTTTGTGACCCCATGGACTACACAGTCCATGGAATTCTCAGGCCAGAATACCAGAGTGGGTAGCTGTTTCCTTCTCCAGGGGCTCTTCCCAACCCAGGGATCAAACCCAGGTCTCCCACATTTTAGGTGGATTCTTTACCACCTGAGCCACCAGGAAGCCCACATATGTCAATTACCACACTAAAAACATTTTATACACACACAAATGAAAGAGAAATTAAGGGCAAGATCAAGGGCAATTAAGGAAAGAGCTCCAATGAGAAGAAAGTCAAGGCTAAAATCTTCAGCCCACACCAAAAAAGATGGAAAGAGGTTGATGAAGCAACAAAGGAGACTAAGAGATAACAAGGAAATGTTCAGAAAACTTTTCTTTACTTTCCAAATTTTCTATAATTAGAATGTCTTATAATAACTAAGAGCAATAGCCCTTATTTTAAAGTGAGAAAAGGTATCAGAATGTTCATGGCAGATTTTCTGTGCTATATTTTTAAAACCATAGGATTACAGCAACTAACAGTGATAAATACAGAAAGCATGGAAATGCCAAAAGTGACATTTCCTTTTGCTTTTACCCCTCTTAGCCAGCTTCTTAGGACATTATAATAACAAAGTAGATGTGCTGTGACACTTAAGTATCTTACTGGAATTAAAGAAGAATGAGCCTATTTGTCATCCCATGTCCTGCAAGGTACAGAATTCACTGTTACCCAGTTTGCACAACAGCAAGCCAACAATTATTTGTTGAGTACCTACTATATGCTGGAACACAGGATACAGGTCTGCATCCTACGGATACACAAAATAGCCAGTTCACTGCCCTCTTGGAGCTTACAGTCTATCAGCCAGATGGACATTAAAAATAAGCATACAGGGTGGGAGGGAGGCTCAAAAGCGAGGGGATATATATATATATATATATATACATACTTACAGCTGATTCACACTGTCTTGTAGCAGACCCAACAGAACACTGTAAAACAATTATCCTCCAAATAAAAAGAAAAACATACAAATAAAAATATAACTAAAATTATGTTCCAGTGCTGTAAAGGAAAACTAGAGTATACTATGACACAATACAAGAAAACCTAATTTTTCACACACACAAGTCATGGGAAAAAGAAAAGAAGAATCACTCAGTAAGTGGCATTCAAGCCTGCATGTAAACAGTGACAAAGAGGCATTCAAGAGATGACTGGGAGAAGCCTGCCAGAGCGTACATGGTAGATTGGAGGGATAAAATAAGCTAGTGTTATTGGAGGGTTTGAGTGGAGGAAAGAGTAGTAAAAGGGACAGCTACAATGGAAAGGATGGGCCAAATCATGCAGGGCCTCTAAGTCAGAGAAAACATGCTGGATTTTATCCTAAATGCAATACATTATAAAAAATGTATGAATTGATAAAAAATAAAGCAAAGGGAACTTCTGCTTGTGAAGGATTAATTGCTGTGTGAATTGCCTTCTTGCCATATATAAATAGGGAAAACAAAACAAAAAATCAAAGAACAACGGTTTTCAGAGCATGGGACTTTAATATCTGAGTGAAGAGAAACAAACCAGGTGAGCCTTTCGGTTGCTCCAGATCACCACTTGGAAACAGGTCCATGCTATGGCTCGGAGCTGTTACTGTTTAGTCACAAAGTCGTGTCCAGCTATTTTGTGATCCCATGGACTGTAGCCTGCCAGGCTCTTCTGTCTGTGGAATTCTTAAGGCAAAAACACTGGAGTGGGTTGCCATTCCCTTCTCCAGGGGATCTTTCTGACCCAGGGATTGAAGCTGTGTCTCCTGCGTTGGCAGGCAGATTCTTTACCACTGAGCCACCAGGGAAGCCCTTAGAGAAAGAAGCCTATGTGCTAATCTATGTTTGGTGTAGGATGCAGGATGCATGGGGCTGATGCACAGGATGATTCAGGTAGAGGATGTGGGGTGGGAGGTGGGAGGGGGCTTCGGCATTGGGCGATTGTGTTCACCTATGGCTGATTCGTGTCAATGTATGGCAAAACAAATACAGTATTGTAATTAAAAAAATAAATAAATTTAATTAAAAAAAAAAACAGAGCGCAGTGATGTCACTGAGATCAGAGTTTGAAAAGCAGAATGCATAAAATTTTGGAACAGAATAGTTTAAAAAATCACAATATCAAGCAGTCTGATACATGCATAATTGGAGTTCCACTAAGGCAGAGAGGAATAGAAAAGTATTTGAAGAAATAACCAATGATTTTTTTTCACATTTGATGAAAAGTCTAAGCCCACAGAGTCAGAATCTCAACAAACCACAAACAGATAAATGTGAAAACCACACCAGAGAATATGATAAACAAACTGATGAGAAACAACAAAACAGAAAATGAAATCTTAAAAACAGCCAGAGAAAGATATGTACAGAGGAAGAAAGATAAGAATGAATGACAGGAGATTTTTCATCAGAGATCTAAGACAATGAATGACATCTTTAAAGTGCTGAAGGGAAAAGAGTTCTGTTAACATGAAATTATATATCTAGAAGAACATCTTTCAAAAATAAAGATGAAATAAAGACTTTTTCGGACCAACAAAAAGCAAAAGAGTTCATTTACAGATCCTTTTGTTATATTAAAGGAAGTTCTAGAGAAGACAGAAGGAAAATGATATCTGATAAAAACAATAAATCTATACAAGGGAACAAGGAGCAACATATATGTGCACATATATATAGATAAATATAAAAATATTTTTCTCATTTTTAATTTTGATCACAGACTATTTAAAGCAAAAACAACAGCAGTGCTTGTGGGATTTATAACACATTGGCGACAACAGACCAACAGGAGGAGGGTGATGGAAGCAAACTGTTGTAAGATCCTTTTACTCATCATGGAGTGGTATTAATATAGTATCATTTGAAGGCAGACCATCATAAGTTAAAGATGTATATTGTAAATCCTAGAGCAACCACTAAAAATAAAAAGAAGTATATTAAAGTCTTTTAAAATATACTTTAAGTGTGTTAAAGTGTATAAAGTATTAAAGTATTTTATAGGATGTCATTTGCATAACTGAAAAACACAAGCATGTAAAGTTCATTTACAAGGTTGCTGCTGCTGCTAAGTTGCTTCAGTCGTGTCCAACTCTGTGAGACGCCATAAACAGCAGCCCACCAGGCTCCTCTGTCCCTAGGATTCTCCATGCACACGTGTATACTTGAAGACCTATAGTAAATATACTAGAGTGGTTGCCCACGACAGGGCATGGGAGGGACAAAGGTGCAGACATCAGGGTGTTAAATCATTTCTGGAGATAAAATGGAGTAATAAAAAATAATCAAAGAAGGGAACACTCTTCAATAACTGGTGCCTAAAAAGTAGATAACTACACGCAAAAGAATGAAATCAGAACATTCTCTAACACCATATATAAAATTAAATTCAAAATGAATTAAAGACCTACGTGTAAGACTAGACATTATAAAACTCTAAGGGGAAACAGAGAACAAACTTTGACATAAATTGCAACAATATTTTTTGGATCCATCTCTTAGAGTAGTGGAAATAAAAGCAAAAATAAACAAATGGGACCTAATTAAACTTAAAAGCTTTTACACAACAAAGGAAACCATAAACTCAACAAAAAGACAATCTACAGAATGGGAGAAGATATTTGCAAATGATGAGACCAACAAGGGTTTAATTTCCAAATACACAAACAGCTTATACAGCTCAACTTCAAAAAACAAAACAAACAACCCAATCAAAAAATGGGCAGAAGATCTAAATAGACATTTCTCCAGGGAAGACACACAAATGACCAAGCAGCATGTGAAAACATGCTCAACATCACTAATTATTAGAGAAATGCCAATTAAAATTACAGTGAAGTGTCACTTCACACCAGTCAGAATGGCCATTGATAAAAGTTTACAAACACATAATAAATGCTGCAAAGGGTGTGAGAAAGGGAACCCTCCTCCATAGTTGGTGGGAATGTAAATTGGTACAATCACTATGGAGAACAGTATGGAGGGTCCGTTAAAATCTAAAAATAGAGTTACCATATGCTCCAGCACCCTTGAGCATATATCCAGCAAAGACAAAAACTTTCTAATTAAAAAGACACATGAAGAATGAAGCACCAGTTTATGTTCAATACAGGATACAGGATGCATGGGGCTGGTGCACAGGATGATTCAGGGAGATGATGTGGGGTGGGAGGTGGGAGGGGGCTTTGGCATTGGAAGATCGTGGACACCTGTGGCTGATTCATGTCAGTGTATGGCAGAACAAATACAGTATTGTAATGTAGAATAAAGTATTTTTAAAAAAATAATAAAAAGACACATGTGCTCCACTGTTCACAAAAGCAATATTTATAACAATCAAGACATCTACACAATATAAATGCCCATCAACAGCTGAATAAAGACAATGTGGTATATACACGTGTGCTGCTGCTGCTGCTAAGTTGCTTCAGTCGTGTCCGACTTTGTGCGACCCCATAGACGGCAGCCCACCAGGCTCCCCCGTCCCTGGGATTCTCCAGGCAAGAACACTGGAGTGGGTTGTCATTTCCCTCTCCAATGCATGGAAGTGAAAAGTGAAAGTGAAGTCGCTCAGTCGTGTCCGACTCTCCGCAACCCCATGGACTGCAGCCCACCAGGCTCCTACGTCCATGGGATTTTCCAGGCAAGAGTACTGGAGTGGGGTGCCATTGCCTTCTCCGATATACATGTGTATACACACATATATATACACAATAGAATATCACTCAGCTATAAAATAAAAGAATGAAATAATGCCATTTGAAGCAGTAAGTAAAGACCTAGAGATTATCATATTGAGTGAACTACCTCAAAGACAAATATATATCATTTATACATGGAATCTAAAAAAATTGTACAAAAGAACTTAATTTATAAATCATTTTGCTGTACAGCTGAAACTAAAACATTTTTTAATTATATTTCAGCAAAAAAATTAAAAATAACAAGAAAGAGGGAAAGAAAAAAAGGAAACGGGAACACAGAAGAGATGAAATAAATAAAAATAACCAGAAAGATTCTTGGTTTAAACCCAACGCTATTAGTAATTAAAGCAAATCGTCTAAACACTTCAATTAAACAACAGAAACTGTCAGTTTAAATGAGAATGCACAACTACCTGCTGTCCATAGAAATCTAAATCCTAGAATTGATTAAATTTTCCATATAGTTTCCTTAATTTCTCAGGTTTTGAATGCTTTGATTAGAGCTTCTAGGTTTTAGATTATTTTGGTGTGTGCAATTTTCTTTACTCAATCAAAGGAAATACTTCTTTTGATAAATTAAAAGTTTAAAACACTGTTTTAAACACTGTTAAACACTGTTTTAATGTTAAACACCATTAAAACACTGTTTTCTGAACAGTGAATATATCCCCGAAATTGTACAGACTAGTATATAAAGGAATCTACAAAATGCAAGCATATCCAAGGTTAAAATTTCTGTTCTCATCCTTTGCTTTTATTTACCATGCTCTATGAAGTAGAAGACTTTACAGCCCACAGCTGGAGTGTCCAAACACCATAACCTTGGAAGTTTTTACCCACCACTTGCATATTCTAAGCCATACTAGGTAATAGCTACAGATTAAATTTGTGGATTTCACAAAAATGAAAAGAGCAAGCATTTAAACATCTAGGAAATGATCTCTTTGGAATTTAATGTAATTTTACTATTTCAGAAGGGAAATTGTTTTATTTTACTTGCAGGATGGTTTTCAAATACAATATGCACGTGTGTGTGCTAAGTCACTTCAGTTGCATCTAGCTCTTTGCAACCCTACTGATTATATGTAGCTCACAAGGCTCCTCTGTCTATAGATTTCCCAAGCAAGAATACTGGAGTGGGTTGCCATGCCCTTCTCCAGGGGACCTTCCTGACCCAGGGATTGAATCCACATCTCTTATGTCTCCTGAATTGGCAGGTGGGTTCTTTACCACAGTGCCACCCAGGAAGCTTTCAAATATAGTATGTGCTAGGCTATGCTTAGTCGCTCGGTTGTGTCTGACTCTTTGTGACCCCATGAATGGTAGTCCACCAGGCTCCTGCCATGGGTATTCTCCAGGCAAGAATACTGGAGTGGGTTGCCAAGCCCTCTTCCAGGGGATCTTTTCAACCCAGGGATCAAATCCAAGTCTCCCACATTGCAGGTGGATTCTTTACCATCTGAGGCACCAGGGAAGCCCTTGAATATAGTACAGTCCATCTCAAATCATAACAAAACATTCACAATAAGCCATTATAATTCTAATTCAGTCTATAGCATTACAATTTACCAATAGCCTTGGGAGATTATAAACAGATATTAGAATAAAAGAGATGACTTCAGGCTTAATTTTAGGCAAAAAGACATATTCCAAAAAGAATAAATCTAAACTATGCTCTTTTTACAGGAAGTTTTCTTTGTTCCACATTTGCTTGAGAGAGTTCTGTGCTATTATATTTATTTGAACAGTGGTCAGAGATTGGCCTAGTATATTTCACTGACCTTCTACCTATTCGGTTATCCTACTGCCTTTGTGTTATCTTTTGATTTCACTTGTAATAATAAAACACGTCCTGGGGAAAATGGATACATGTGTATGTATGGTTGAGTCCCTTTGCTATCCAAACTATCTCAACATTATTAATCTACAATATTCAATACACAATAAAATGTTTAAAGAAAAAAACAAATACAGTGGTCCATCTCAAATATCATTCTTTCAAAACACAACAATTATTTTCTGTAAAACAGCTTTAAAATGGGAACCATATGCTATTAGTATATACAAGTATACCTATGTAAAATATTACAAAATCATTCTATATCATTTTAACTAGCACAGACAGAATGATATGTACAGGTGACCTAGGATTCATGAACCTACGGGTGTGTAATGCATCCAACCATCATCTTTAAGATATCCTATTTGGCCCAAGGACTGCAAGCTTGAGAAAGAAACAAAGGAGCTGCTTCTCAATCTATTTATAGAAGTGTACAGATTGGTTAGAATTTTAATGTAGGCCATTAGCCATATGTGCAAACACTTAATAGATGACAGCCCAGTTACTCATCTCATTTTAATTTCTCTTTCAATAGGAAGCCACGGCACTGTAGTGTGCTATGGTTCATTTTGCTGACTTCATAAAGACTCTGTTTCACTATTGTTCTCAGTGGTGCCCTAGTAGTCTGAGAAATTTACTGAGGCTTCCCTCTTCTTTCATTAAGATCACCATTTTGCATACAGCTCTTGAAGGGCCAACTGCTGGTTATTCATTTCATGTATGTCCTTAGTTCATTGCTGCCTTGCTAAGGGTGATCAAAACAATACGAAAAAGAAAAAAGTATAGGTGTAAAAAGTGTTTATTAGGAAAACTTGTCTACAACTCATAAAATTTTGAGATGAGAAGGCAAAAATTTTATTTGCCAGAATTCCTCTTCAGAAGAACACTGTTATTTGTTCAGGGAAAAAAGATCTCTGGTGAGCCATTTGAAGTGTCACACACACATTATGTATCATCATGGAAATGCTTATTCAAGAAGATATTCTATGACCTCCTCCTCATGTATTCAATAAAGTCATTAACTTGAAGAAACATTTGGCAAAAGAGAATTTGGGGGGTGTGGTGTGTGTGTGTGTGTGTGTGTGTGTGTGTGTGTGTGTGAAATAGGAGGCTGGGCTCGTACCCAGGGTGATGTGATGTAAAATTTGGACAACATGTAGAAAAGTGAATGCCCTTTCTGGAATGGATACTGCTATGAGTCGTTTCCATGTTAGAGTGACCTAACAGTCCTAAGAGCTATGCTTCGTCTCAGGTATGAATGCATCTGAACCTTCACAAGGCTGTCAGCTCACTTGAGGGGCTGGGGAGGGCTTTGTCCATGTCCTCAGTCAGCTGCCCAAAATGCAGAGCACAGTGTTTTACACTTAGTAGGCCTTTAGTGAATAGGTGCACAAGAAACCAGTGAAAACACAGTTACCTTTTGACAAGCTCACTTTGTTTCACTTCAAAATGTTTGTCTAGATAAAAACATAGAAAGTAAACGAGTCAAATCATCAGTATCCCAAATGAATGGCTACTACACACAGCAGGAGTGATTGGAGATGCTTTGGCCGGGGAACATGCTGATACTGCTAACAGAAATAGCTGAGTTGGAAACAGATTTTGAGTGTGGAGCAAGTTTTACATGTTAGGACACTATTAGGATACTTGGCAGCTGTGTGATACCTTGAGCATGTGAGGGAGGCGTTATCTGTTCCATTAGCTGGCAAGGGTGACATGAATCCCAATATGAAGGAAGATGATCAAACAACCATGCTACACTGGAATTCTAGGTCCTACATTTGGCTCTAGGTCTAGTGCTTTTTCCACTAGAAAGAGCTTTCTGCTACAGACTTGGACTAAATAGAAAACCAGCTCTCTTCCCTTCCTGATGGCTTCATGTGCTTTAAAAAAAAAAAAAAAAAAGGAGGGGGCGGGGAATTCCTTCCACTTTCTCTGCTCTACAAATTCTCAAGACTCAAGCTACTTTCACTCACTGCATTAAAACCTGGTTCTTTCCTCAAATGCATCATTTGTAAAGATAAGAAACAAAAAAATTCTCTGGTGTGAGATGTATTATTCTGACAGGCCAAAAGAGAGCAGAAAACAACAGTACTCTCTATGGGATAAATACCTATAGTAATTTCTCCCACATATAGCAATTTCATAAACCCACCATAAAACAATACTTAGCAAACTGCTTAGTAAGGTCAAGCCTCCTGAGGAAACAATGAAATATGAACATCTCCTACCGTTGTTTCCCATGGCTGGTAGAACTGAATAGGATGGTTGCCTGTTTGTTATATGAATCTTCTACCAAGTCAGCTGTAGCCAAAAGAAATATTGATTTAACCCAGAGCAACAAAGCTAATATGTCTGAAATATTGTTTGACCATGGGTTATTTCCCTTAAAATGTGTATTTTAATAATTTATTCCTAATCCTAAATTCCTAGCCTATCAGTTAAGGATTTTTTTAAATGAAGGTTTTGCACCATATTTTGCTATGTTACTAACATTCCATTAAAGAGTGGAGAAGCAGAAAAGTTCAATGTTTGCTGTGTTAATACATGCTTGGCTCTATTTGCCTTCCTCTTTTGGAAATTGCTACAGGCTCCACACTCCCTGTTCTCAGGACTCACTTGTCTGTTTACTAACTGTCAAAGTAAATTTAAAATATTGAGTGACACCATTAGAAAGCTCGGGACAGGCCTTGCTGAGCACACACAGATACACTTGCATACCCATTAAGTTGAAATTTTGCCAAGAACCGATTAACCAATCTTAATGAACTGCTGTTTTCCATTTAAAACACCATTAGTTTCCTATGGTGTGTTGTTCAGGGTATAAGCCGCAAAGACACCATCAAGTGGTTAGAAAAGGCGTTGCTTTGTTGGAAGCCCATATGTCCCTGGAGAATTTGAATTTGGCTTCCGTATGTATCACTTTTTTCCACTTCTGGAAGTAATAAGGCTTTGCAACTTTTTAGGACCACTTCCTAGAATACAGTGGATTTTTTTAACACACCTCATTGTGTAACGATGATGGGGAATTTATTTTGCTGTTTGCTATGCCGAGGCTTGTTTTGTTTCTAAAGATTATCATATTGACTGTGTAAAGTTAACAACTCTCAGTCCATAGATGAACATTAATAGATTAACAAAGAGCCCTCATTCTGTGCTTTTGAAAATTTCCCCTAGAATAGTGTTAAATATTCTATGTATTATCATACTTTTTATTTTTTTTTTTTTTTTATTAAATTTATTTATTTTTTTAATTACAATACTATATTTATTTTGCCATACATTGACACGAGTCAGCCATAGGTGAACACAATCTTAAATAGCATAGTCCTCAGTAATAACAAGAGTCATGGTTCCATTGATAGTAAGAAGGACAAGTCAGTAGAAAAGGGGTTTCTGGTTTTGTGAGATTTGCTTGGAGTTTGAACATCTAAGAAGAAATACAAAATATTAAGATGTCAAAGGATTTTGTTTCATTTCAGAAAATGCATTCTGTGCATCAAGTTGCAGGAAAGGTGATTTTAAGTTACAGTTTCCATACAGTTTCTTACAAAGAAGACACAACGTGAAGAACTGATTGAAAACAATAGCAAATGAAACAACTGACAAACAACTAATCTCAAAGATATACAAGCAACTTATGCAGCTCAATTCCAGAAAAATAAACGATCCAATCAAAAAATGGGCCAAAGAACTAAATAGGCATTTCTCCAAAGAAGACATACGGATGGCTAACAAACACATGAAAAGATGCTCAACATCACTCATTATCAGAGAAATGCAAATCAAGACCACAATGAGGTACCATTTCACACCAGTCAGAATGGCTGCAATCCAAAAGTCTACAAGCAATAAATGCTGGAGAGGATGTGGAGAAAAGGGAACCTTCTTACACTGCTGGTGGGAATGCAAACTAGTCCAGCCACTATGGAAAACAGTGTGGAGATTCCTTAAAATATTGCAAATAGAACTGCCTTATGACCCAGCAATCCCACTGCTGGGCATACACACCGAGGAAACCAGAATTGAAAGAGACACATGTACCCCAGTGTTCATTGCAGCACTGTTTATAATAGCCAGGACATGGAAGCAACCTAGATGTCCATCAGCAGATGAACGGATAAGAAAGCTGTGGTACATATACACAATGGAGTACTACTCAGCCTTTAAAAAGAATAAATTTGACTCAGTTCTAATGAGATGGATGAAATTGGAACCGATTCTACAGAGTGAAGTAAGCCAGAAAGAAAAACATCAATACAGTATACTGACACATATATATGGAATTTAGAAAGATAGTAATGATGACTCTATATGTGAGACAACAAAAGAGACACAGAGGTATAGAATGGTCTTTTGGACTCTGAGGGAGAGGGAAAGGGTGGGATGGTTTGGGAGAATGGCATTGAAACATGTATATTTTCCTGTAAGAAACGAAGCGCCAATCTATGTTCAATGCAGGATGCAGGATGCATGGGGCTGGTGCACAGGATGATTCAGGTAGATGATGTGGGGTGGGAGGTGGGAGGGGGCTTCGGCATTGGGAGATTGTGTTCACCTGTGGCTGATTCATGTCAATGTATGGCAAAACAAATACAGTATTGTAATTAAAAAATAAATAAATAAATAAAAATTAAAAAAATAATAGCTCAGTCTCATTAATAAGCTCACTTTTTCCATACCAATTCAGCTTCCTTTCCAAGTTGTTAAAACTTTTATCTTTATTATCTTGCAACTCTTTAAACACACCTTGTCCAAAAGTTGAGACAAGATAGTAAATCTAAATGTACTAACCAGGTGGAAGGTGACAGGAGAGCCATAGCAAAAAGGAGGAAAAGTATTGTACAACAGCAGCCCAACTTGGACAAGAGGCACCACGGATTTTTTTTTTTTTTGCACACTTCCTGCAAGTGTCCAGCAGTACATCAGGCACACTAGAAATGCCAGCAAGCATTTGGTGGTTGGTTGACTGAAAAATAAAAGACATGACTAGTAAAGAACTTTGTAAACTGGAACGATTAAAATCAGAAAGAAAGGGCAAAACTAATTGTGTGAAAGTGGCAGATGGTCAATAGAGCTTCGGAGCCCTGAAGTCTGTAAACTTGCAGAAACATTGCATTTTAAAGGAACGTTGACAGCAGCCAAGAGTCTGAGCCATAGTGGAAGAGACAGAAGCTGCACAGATGATAATCTTCTCAGGACCCAAAGGCTGTCAGACAGACATGCCAACTTAATTAAGAAACTCGTTTTAGATCCACAAAGTCTGTCCTAATCATTTGCTCCAGCAGAGTAAAGAGCACAGTAGTAGCAGCCCCTGCATGGGTCCCATAAGCACTAACAGTGCTCCATTCTGAATGATGCGAATGGGCCACACTATCATCCTCTCAATCTCGGATCTCATGGCTCTACCTCTCTGTCTATTAAACAATGTACTGACAGGACTTCCCTTGACGTCTAGTGCTTGAGAATCCACCTTGCAATGCAGAGGATGCAGGTTTGATCCCTAGTGAGGGAAGTAAGATCCCACAGGCCACAGAGCAACTGAGCCCCTGTACAACTGTGCTGAAATAAAAGATTCCACAGACACAACCAAGATCCTGCCTGCTGCAACTGAGAACTGATAGGGTCAATGAATAAATAAACAAACATTTATAAAAACAAAACATTGTACCGCCTACATTAGCAGCAGAACCTTGGACAGAAACTAGCAAAGCAAGAATGCTCTGGATGGATCTCACTAACCAACTCTCTCAGACCTAGCCAGCAGCCCCACATGCCCACACCTCACCCCACACGCCCCCACCCCAACCCTCATTTCAGCATCTCTTTTCTGTTTCTTTTAGGTAGTTTTCTCATACTTTTACCTCCATTTGTTTCTGTTGTATCTTAGAAATATCCACTGACTGTCCCCCAAAAGGGAAGGTGCCTGAGGTTACACTGGCTTATTGGCTAAGGATAGTCAACATACAAAACTTCCAATTGATGACACCTTGACAGAAAGGAAGAGTGCGCAGAGGAAAGCAATGAAGCACCAAGAACCAGGTGGTCTAGACACAGTTACACTGAGAAGGAGACTAATTAGGTAAGTTCTTTCTGATAATCTAATTTGGCAGCTAAGTTAATTATAGCACATTTTAGTTAACCTAAGGTGAAAACTCCTTAACTCCCACGTGTAAGGTCAGGAAGGGCGGCAGTGAGGAGATACCCTTCATCCAAGGTAAGGAACGGCAGCTGTGCTTTGCTGGAGCAGCCGTAAAGAGATACCCCACGCTCAAGGTAAGAGAAACCCAAGTAAGATGGTAGATGTTGCAAGAGGGCATCAGAGGGCAGACACACTGAAACCATACTCACAGAAAACTAGTCAATCTAATCACACTAGGACCACAGCCTTGTTTAACTCAATGAAACTAAGCCATGCCCGCAGAGCAACCCAAGACGAGTGGGTCATGGTGGAGAGGTCTGACAGAATGCGGTCCACTGGAGAAGGGAATGGCAAACCACTTTAGTATTCTTGCCTTGAGAATCCCATGAACAGTATGAAAAGGGAAAATGATAGGATACTGAAAGAGGAACTTCCCAGGTCAGCAGTGCCCAACATGCTACTGGAGATCAGTGGAGAAATAACTCCAGAAGAATGAAGGGATGGAGCCAAAGCAAAAACAATACCCAGCTGTGGATGTGACTGGTGATAGAAACAAGGTCCGATACTGTAAAGAGCACTATTGCATAGGAACCTGGAATGTCAGGTCCATGAATCAAGGCAAATTGGAAGTGGTCAAACAAGAGATGGCAAGGGTGAATGCCGACATTCTAGAATCAGAGAAATAAAATGGACTGGGATGGGTGAATTTAACTCAGATGACCATTATATCTATTACTGCGGGCAGGAATCCCTCAGAAGAAATGGAGTAGCCATCATGGTCAACAAAAGAGTCCAAAATGCAGTACTGGGATGCAATCTCAAAAACGACAGAATGATCTCTGTTAGTTTCCAAGGCAAACCATTCAATATCACAGTTATCCAAGTCTATGCCCCAACCAGTAATGCTGAAGAAGATAAAGTTGAACAGTTCTGTGAAGACCTACAAGACCTTTTAGAACTAACACCCAAAAAAGATGTCCTTTTTATTATAGGGGACTGGAATGAAAAAGTAGGAAGTCAAGAAACACCTGGAATAACAGGCAAATTTGGCCTTGGAATGCGGAATGAAGCAGGGCAAAGACTAATAGAGTTTTGACAAGAAAATGCACTGGTCATAGCAAACACCCTCTTCCAACAACACAAGAGAAGACTCTACCCATGGACATCACTAGATGGTCAACACCAAAATCAGATTGATTATATTCTTTTCAGCCGAAGATGGAGAAGTTCTATATAGATAACAAAAACAGGACCAGGAGCTTACTGTGGCTCAGATCATGAACTCCTTGTTATCAAATTCAGACTTAAATTGAAGAAAGTAGGGAAAACAGCTAGACCATTCAAGTATGACCTAAATCAAATCCTTTATGATCATACAGTGGAAGTGAGAAATAGATTTAAGGGACTACATCTAATAGAGGGCCTGATGAACTATGGAATGAGGTTCGTGACACTGTAAAGAAGACAAGAATCAAGACCATCCCCATGGAAAAGAAATGCAAAAAAGCAAAATGGCTCTCTGGGGAGGCCTTACAAATAGCTGTGAAAAGAAGAGAGGTGAAAAGCAAAGGAGAAAAGGAAAGAAACAAGCATCTGAATGCAGAGTTCCAAAGAATAGGAAGAAGAGATAAAAAGCCTTCTTCAGGGATCAATGCAAAGAAATAGAGGAAAAGAACAGAATGGGAAAGACTAGAGATCTCTTCAAGAAAATTAGAGATACCAAGGGAATATTTCATGCAAAGATGGGCTCAATAAAGGACAGAAATTGTCTGGACCCACCAGAAGCAGAAGATATTAAGAAGAGGTGGCAAGAATACACAGAAGAACTGTACAAAAAAGATCTTCATGACCAAGATAATCATGATAGTGTGATCACTCACCTAGAGCCAGACATCCTGGAATGTGAAGTCAAGTGGCCCTTAGAAAGCAACACTATGAACAAAGCTAGTGGAGGTGATGGAATTCCAGTGGAGCTATTTCAAATCCTGAAAGATGATGCTGTGAAAGTGCTGCACTCAATATGCCAGCAATTTGGAAAACTTAGCAGTGGCCACAGAACTGGAAAAGGTCAGTTTTCATTCCAATCCCAAAGAAAGGCAATGCCAAAGAATGCTCAGACTACTGCACAATTGCACTCATCTCACATGCTAGTAAAATAATGCTCAAAATTCTCCAAGCCAGGCTTCAGCAATACGTGAACCATGAACTTCCTGATGTTCAAGTTGGTTTTAGAAAAGAAAGAGGAACCAGAGATCAAATTGCCAACATTCTCTAGACATGGAAAAAGCAAGAGAGTTCCAGAAAAGCATCTATTTCTGCTTTACTGACTATGCCAAAGCCTTTGACTGTGTGGATCACAATGCTGCTACTGCTGCTAAGTTGCTCCAGTTGTGTCCGACTCTGTGCGATCCCATAGATGGCAGCCCTTCAGCTCCCCCATCTGTGGGATTCTCCAGGCAAGAACACTGGAGTGGGTTGCCATTTCCCTCTCCAATGCATGAAAGTGAAAAGTGAAGGTGAAGTCGCCCAGTCGTATCTGACTCTTAGCAGCCCCATGGACTGCAGCCTACCAGGCTCTTCCATCCATGGGATTTTCCAGGCAAAAGTACTGGAGTGGGGTGCCAATGCCTTCTCTGAGTTTCAGCTATAAGTTTATATAAAGGCCAGGCAAGTTCCCCATAACCCAGAATCCAAATGCACAGTAACCTGTGATTCCCAAAAATCCTCTCAATTGTCTTAAAGTCATAGGTAGGGGATGATTTAGTATAGGCTTAACACTCTCAGGGCCTATGGCCCTAGTCCCTTCTGATATGATTAGGCCCAGATATCTAACTGATTGTTGACAAAGGTGAGCCTTTTCTTGATGCCTTGTAACCATAGCCTGCCAGGAAGTTTAAGAAATCTTCTGAGGCTCGTCAACAAGCTTCCTCTGTCTCAGCACAGAGCAAAATATCATCTACATATTGTAACACCACCACTTCAGAGCTGTGAAAAATCTGAAAGAGATGGGAATACCAGACCACCTGACCTGACCCTTGAGAAATCTGTATGCAAGTCAGGAAACAACAGTTAGAAATGGACATGGAACAACAGACTGGTTCCACATAGGGAAAGGAGTACGTCAAGGCTGTGTATTCTCACTCTGCTTATTTAACTTATATGCAGAGTACATCATGAGAAACACTAGACTGGGAGAAACACTGGACTGGGAGAACACTACGGGAACACAAGCTGGAATCAAGATTGCTGGGAGAAATATCAGTCACCTCAGATATGCAGATGACACCACCCTTATGGCAGAAAGTGAAGAGGAGCTAAAAAGCCTCTTGATGAAAGTGAAAGTGGAGAGTGAAAAAGTTGGCTTAAAGCTCAACATTCAGAAAACGAAGATCATGACATCCGGTCCCATCACTTCATGGCAAATAGATGGGGAAACCGTGGAAACAGTGTCAGACTTTATTTTGGGGGGCTCCAAAATCAGTACAGATGGTGACTGCAGCCATGAAATTAAAAGACACTTACTCCTTGGAAGAAAAGTTATGACCAACCTAGACAGCATATTGAAAAGCAGAGACATTACTTTGCCTACTAAGGCACATCTAGTCAAGGCTATAATTTATCCTGTGGTCGTGTATGCATGTGAGAGTTGGACTGTGAAGAAGGCTGAACGCTGAAGAATTGATGCTTTTGAACTGTGGTGTTGGAGAAGACTCTTGAGAGTCCCTTGGACTGCAAGGTCCAACCAGTCCATTCTGAAGGAGATCAGCCCTGGGATTTCTTTGAAAGGAATGATGCTAAAGCTGATACTCCAGTACTTTGTCCACCTCATGCAAAGAGCTGACTCATTGGAAAAGACTAGACTCATTGGAAAAGACTCTGATGCTGGGAGGGATTGGGGGCAGGAGAAGGGGATGACAGAGGATGAGATGGATGGATGGCATCATGGACTCGATGGACATGAGTCTGAGTGAACTCCAGGAGTTGGTGATGGACAGGGAGGCCTGGTGTGCTGCGATTCATGGGGTCACAAAGAGTCGGACACGACTGAGCAACTAAATTGAACTTTAAACTCTGTACTCTGAAAGTCATCCATGTGTGGATTTCTTCCTTTCTCTTAAGTTTCTCCCTTATAATTTTATATATTTAATTTTTTATTTGACCTATTTAAAATTCATAGAAGGGCAGAATTAAGAGTCAAAAGAGTAGTATTATACAGTTCTAAAGAACATTAAAATAAAAATATAACGAGTTATTTTTTGCAGAGAAAAATAATTAGCAGAAAAAATAATAGGCTATTGGTGAGAAGACTTGAGCTTGAAAGTTAGTTCTGCCTCAGTTCAGTTCAGTCGCTTTGTCATGTCCAACTCTGTGACCCCATGTACTGCATCATGTACTGCACCATGTCAGGCTTCCCTGTCCATCACCAGCTCCCGGAGCTTACAAAAACTCATGTTTATTGAGTTGGTGGTGCCATCCAACCATCTCATCCTCTGTCGTCCCCTTCTCCTCTCTCTTTCAATCTTTCCCAGCATCAGGGTCTTTTCCAATGAGTCAGTTCTTCACATCAGGTGGCCAGAGTGTTGGAGTTTCAGCTTCAACATCAGTCCTTCCAATGAATATTCAGGACTGATTTTTTTCAGGATTGACTGGTTGGATCTCCTTGCAGCCCAAGGGACTCTCAAGAGTTTTCTCCAACACCACAGTTCAAAAGCATCAATTTGGAACAAGATGACGGAGGAGTAGGTGGACATGGAGTACATCTCTCTCCACAGATGCATCAGGAATACACCTTCAGACACAGAAATGCATGCAGAACACCAGCTGAGAGTGGGAGGAGTATCTGACCAGTGGAAAAGAATATATAGACTCATGCAAAACTCGGGAGGATGAACGAACTAGGAGGAAAAGCAGGAGTGTTAGCAGGACTGGACCTGCCCTAGGCAGGTGGGGAAACTGAAGCAGAGGTTTCATACCCACAGCAGGGCAATTGTCTGAGTCAGAGGAGAAACTTCTGAGAGTGAAACAGCTGATCTGTAACAGTCTAAATTGAATGAGAATCAGACAGTCCTTGTGGCAGTCATACATACCCCGGACAGGAACGCTGGTCCCCTCCTGGAAGGTGCAGTGACTGGGAGCTGGAATTTAGGGATTGTGGAGCAATCCCAGGGTGAGAGCTGCTGTTGACTGGGAAGTGATGGATCGAGGGGATGTGAGGGGAGACATGCCTGTGGAGGAAAGCCAGGCAGCCATGGAAGAAGGGCGATACTGCTGAGTTACGCCTAGTGGGTGGAGCGATCACCCTGGCCTCTCTCCCCACACACCAGCATGGGTCGTTGAACAATAGAGAGGCTACCCCATCAAATGCTAACACACTGAATACAGAGTAGGATCCCAGCCAGCGGGCAGGGTTGGGGGTGGGGGGGAGGACAGAGCTCTATGTGCCTGATGCACCAAACAACAGAGAAGGACCCCAGCAAGGGACCTTCCAAGTGCCTGAAAGGGCGGAACTACAGAGAAAGAATGGCCAAATAGCCCTTTTGATCATAAGCTACAAGAGGCTTGAGAAAAGACTCTCATATGGCCATAACTCCTGCAGCAGAAGCAGTCTGTGTCCCTGCACACTTAGCGCCACCAGGGTGCCTGTAAGACAAGCAGCTGCGCCACCTTCATGCTCAGCTCTCACTGGGGCAGAGCTGCCACAGGGAAAAAAAGTCTTCTGTCTATATGCGCGGGGTCACTTCGGTTGTGTTCGACTCTTTGCAACCCTGTGGACTGTGGCCTGCCAGGCTTCTCTGTCAGATAGGAGGTTATCCAGGCAAGAATACTAGAGTGTATTGGCCAATACTGGTTGCCATACCCTTCTAGAGCACTATATTTCCTGCTTTCCTAGACGCCAATCCTCCTGAGTACCTGGTGCTGCCAGAACCCCTGAGATCCAAACAGCTGCACCACCTCCACACCTGGCCTTCACAGTAGCAAACCCAAGTCCTCCAGGGCAGCATCAAGAGCTAAACCCCAGTGGATGACCCACATGTAGAGGTGGAAATAAAACCACAGTTGAAACCCAGAGTCAGTATGGCTAAGAAAGAAGACCCCAAAACCTTCCCACCAGCTGTACAAGCTGCAGATTAAATCCACATGATCAACTAACCAGACTCTGTGTTGACTGAATACATAAAAGGCCATTGAGAGCTCCCACAAAAAGAAAACTCACTAGCTCTGGTAGCTGTGGACATTGGAGGCAAGAAGACACAGAAGTAGGGCCAGATTAGAATCTGATTTGCCTCTACAGCAGGTCCAGAGATCAGCACAATGTTGGAGGGCATCCTAGGGGAGGTAAGGTGGCTCTAACTCCCAGCAAGGGAAAGGACTCTGATAGCAGTGGCTCACGAAAAACATTGTTCTTATTTTTTGACTTGTTCTGTAGATTCTTTTGGATGTTTTTTCCTTTTCCCCCTCTGTTGTAGCTGTTGATTTTATTGGCACTAAGAAATCCAATTAAGCTTTTCAGCATTCTTTTTTTTTCTCAGTTACATTTTTTGTTGTTGTTGCCATAAACCTCTGCCTCTATGTTCAGTTCAGTTCAGTTCAGTCGCTCAGTCATGTCTGACTCTTTGCAACCCCATGAATCGCAGCACGACAGGCCTCCCTGTCCATCACCAACTCCCAGGGTTCAGTCAGACTCATGTCCATCAAGTCGGTGATATCATCCAGCCATCTCATCCTCAGTCATCCCTTTCTCCTCCTGCCCCCAATCCCTCCCAGCATCAGAGTCTTTTCCAATGAGTCAACACTTTTCATGAGGTGGCCAAAGTACTGGAGTTTCAGCTTTAGCATCATTCCTTCCAAAGAACACCCAGGGCTGATCTCCTTCAGAATGGACTTGTTGGATCTCCCTACATTCCAAGGGACTCTCAAGAGTCTTCTCCAACACCACAGGTCAAAAGCATCAGTTCTTCGGCGCTCAGCTTTCTTCACAGTCCAACTCTCACATCCATACATGACCACTGGCTTTTGCAGTTCTGTGGAGTTTTTCCCCTCTTTTTTTTTTTTTTTCTCCTCTCTTTTTTAATTTAATTTTTTAACCTATTTTTTTCTACATTTATTTCTTCGTTTGCTTCTCCTGCTCTTTTCCCCTTGCAGTTGATCTTTAACGTATATAAATCTGCTTCCTCCACCTCTGTTTAACTTTGCATATCTAGTTTTTCTTTCCTTTCCTCCCAACATATTTGCTGGTTTCATATTCCTTGCTTTATTCCCCACTTGAAACCTTGCTTTAGTTTTGTTTTCAAATTAGTGCTTAAGTTAGTCTTGTTCTTAACTGGTAAATATAATTTTTATTTCCTTAGTTCACCAGGTCAATCTACTGTACTTTATTTTTGTTGGACTGTTCTCACTTTGCTTATGGGTGTATATGTACTTGTGTATATTCCATTATTTTAATTATTATCTGACTGATCTTGTAACTGCCATTTGTCTGGGGTTCATCTTTGGTTTCTCGTTTTTGGATTTTTTTTTAATCTCACTTAATACTATAACAAACCACTTGTGGAATCTTTGTTCCTGACCAGAGATCAAGCCATGAGCCTTTGAATAGGAGCATTAATTCCAAGACCCTAGACTACCAGAGAACTAACCCTAGGGAGTATCAAATAGTGAGAACTCGCACAAAGGAAACCACTTGAATACAAGACTCTGCATCAGGCAACCATCAGTAACACCCTAAGCAGAACACCTCATCTAAACAACAAACAAAACAAAAATACAAACCAAATCATCAGCAGACAGGATTACCACCCTCACTCAGCCTTGCCCATCAGAAGAAAAACAAACTAACAAAGAAGCAAAAACAAAACAAACCAACCAAACAAACAAACAAACAAAAAACTCAGCACAAATCTCACAAAGCTCACACAAACCACTGGACCAATCTCAGGAGGGCAAAAAACAAAAGGAAGAAAGAATTCAAACTTCTTCAAGGAACAAACTAGAAACACAGAAGTCCAAATAAATAAAGAGGAAATAGGCAAACTACCTGAAAAAGAATTCAGAATAATGATAATAAAGATGATCAAAAACCTTGAAAAAAATGGAGAAAATACAGGAATCAATTAACAAAGACCTAGAAGAATTAAAGAATAAACATACAGTGACAAAACAATTACTGAAATTAAAAATACACTAGAAGGAATCAATAGCAAAATATCTGAGGCAGAAGAACAAATCAGTAAGCTGGAAGATAAAATGGTGGAAATAACTTCTGAAGAGCAGAATAAAGTAAAAAGAATGAAAGGAGCTGAGGAAAGTCTCAGAGATGTCTAGAACCATATCAACTGCACCAACATTCAAATTATAGATGTCCCAGAAGAAGAAGAGAAAAAGAAAGGGTACAAGAAAATTTTGGAAGAGATTATAATTGAAAATTTCTCCAACATGGAAAAGGAAATAGTCAAACAAGTCCAAGAGGCACAGAGTCGAATACAGGATAAACCCAAGGAGAAACATGTGTCTAAACATAAAGAAAGAATATTAAAAGCAGCAAGGGGAAAGCAACAAGTAACATACAAGGGAAACCCCATACACTTAACAGCCGATCTTGCAGCAGAAACTCTGCAGGCCAGAAGGGAGAGGCAAGATATAGTTAAAGCAATGAAGGGAAAACTCTACAACCAAGATTACTGTATCCAGCGAAGATCTCATTCAAAATTGATGGAGAAATCAAAAGCTTTTCAGACAAGCAAAAGTTAAGAGAATTCAGTACCACAAAACCAGCTTTACAACAAATGTTAAAGGGACTTGTATAGTCAAGAAATACAAAAGAAGAAAAAAAGATCTACAAAATCAACCCCAAACAATTAAGAAAATTGCAATACAAAAACACATATATCAATAATTACCTTAAATGTAAATGGATTAAATGCTCCAAGCAAAAGACACAGACTGGCTGAATGGATTAAAAAAACATGACCCATATATATGTTGTATACAAGAACCCACTTCAGACCTAAAGACACACATAGGCTGAAAGTAAGAGGATGGAAAAATATATTCCATGTAAATGGGAAGCAAAAGAAAGCTGGACTAGCAATCCTTATATCAGACAAAATAGCCCTTAAAATAAAGATGACAAGAGATCAGGAAGGACACTACATAATGATAAAGAGAGCAATCCAAGAGGAAGACATAAAATTGTAAATATCTATCCTCCAACATAGGAGCACCTCAATACATAAGACAAACACTAACAGATATAAAAGGAGAAATTGACAATAACACAAATAAAAGTAGGAGACTTAAAACCCCACTCACACCAATGGATAGATCATCAAAATAGAAAATTAATAAGGAAAACACAAGTCTTAAATGATACATTAGAAGAGATGGATCTCATTGATATCTTCAGGACATTCCATCCAAATGCAGAAGAATACACCTTCTTCTCAAGTGCACATGAAACATTCTCCAGGATAGACCACATCTTGGGTCACAAATCAAAGGTCAGTAAATTTAAGAAAATTGAAATTGCATCAGGCATCTTCTCTGACCACAATGCTATGAGACTAGATATCAGTTATAAGAAAAAAAGCATAAGAAACACAAACACATGGAGATTAAACAACACATTTCTAAATCACCAACAGGTTACTAAAGAAATAAAAAAATTTCTAGAAACAAGACAATGAAAACATGACAACTCAAAACCTATGGGGCACAGCAAAAGCAGTTCTAAGAGGGAAGTTTATAGCAATACAATCCTACCTCAAGAAACAAGAAAAACATTGAATAGACAACCTAACTTTTAAAACAACTGAAAAAGGAACAACAACAACAAAATTAGTAGGAAGAAAGAAATCATAAAGATCCAAACAGAAATAAATGAAAAAGAAATGAAAGAAAAAATAGTAAACATTAATAAGCCAAAGAGCTGATTCTTTGAGAAGATAAACAAAATTGACAAACCTTTAGCCAGATTCATCAAGAAAAAAAAGAGAGAAGAATCAAATCAACAAAATTAGAAATGAAAAAGGAGAGGTTACAACAGACAATGCAGAAATACAAACAATTATAAGAGACTATTAGGAACAACTATACGGCAACAAAATAGATCACCTGAAAGAAATGAACAGATCCTTAGAAAAGTTCAATCTTCCAAGACTTAGCCAGAAAGAAATGGAAATTATGAACAGCCCAATTACAAGCACTGAAATTGAAGCTGTGAACAAAAATCTCCCTAGAAACAAAATCCCAGGACCAGATGGCTTCATAAGAGAATTCTATTAAACATTTAGAGAAGAGCTAATGCCTATCCTTCTAAAACCCTTTCAAAAAATTTCAGAGAAAGGAACACTTCCAAACTCATTCTATGAGGCCACCATCACCCTGATACCAAACCAGACAAAGGCTACACAAAAAAAAGAAAAGTACAGGCCAATATCACCGATGAACACAGATGCAAAAATCCGCAACAAAATTTTAGCAAACAGAATTCAGCAACACATCAAAAGCTCACATAACATGATCAAGTTAGGTTTATTCCAGGGATGCAAAAATTCTTCAATATACACAAATCAATCAATGTTATAACACCATATGAACAAATTGAAAGATAAAAGTGACATGATCATCTCAATAGATGCAGAAAAAGCCTTTGGCAAAATTCAGCACCCATTTATGATTAAAACTCTTCAAAAAAATGGGGATAGAAGCAACCTACCTCAACATAGTAAAGGCCATATGTGATAAGCCTATAAGCAAACATTATTCTCAGTGGTGAAAAACTGAAAGCATTTCCCTAAGATGAGGAACAAGAAAGGGTGTTCACTTTCACCACTATTATTCAACATAGTTCTGTACATCTTAGCTACAGCAATCAGAGAAGAAATAAAAGGAATCCAGATTGAGAAACAAAAAATAAAGCTCTCATTGTTTGCAGATGACATGATACTGTACATAAAAAACCTTAAAGATAGTACAAGAAAATTACTAGAGCTAATCAGTGAATTACTGATTCAAAAAGTTGCAAGATACAAAATCAATACACAGAAATCACTTGCATTTTTACATATTAACAATGAAAAATGAGAAAAATAAATTAAGGAATCAATCCCATTCACCATTGCAACAAAAGGAATTAAATATCTAGGAATAAACCTACCTAAGGAGACAAAAGAACTGTACACAGAAAATTATAAGCACTAATGAAAGAAATCAAAGACAAGAGAAACAGATGGAGAGATATTTCATCTTTCTGGGTAGGAAGAATTAATATTGTGAAAATGACTATACTACTAAACACAATCTACAGATTTAATGTGATTCCTATCAAATCACCAATGGCATTTTTCACAGAATTAGAACAAAAAAACTCACAATTCACATGGAAACAGAAAAGACTCCAAATAGCCAAAGCAGTCTTGAGAAAGAAGAATGGAGCTGGAGGAATCAACCTTCCTGACTTTAGATTATACTACAAAGCTACAGTCATCAAGACAGTATGGTACTGGCACAAAAGCAGAAATACAGACCAATGGAACAAGACAGAAAGCCCAGAATTAAACCCATGCACCTATAGGTAACTTATTTTTGACAATGGAGGCAAGAATATACAATGGGGCAAAGACAGCCTCTTCAATAAATGGTGCTGGCAAAACTAGACAGCTACATGTAAAAGAATGAAATTAGAACACTTCCTAACACAAAGATAAACTCAAAATGTATTAAAGACCTAAATGTAAGACCAGAAACTAGAAAACACAGGCAGAATACTCCATGACATAAATCAAAGCAAGATCCTCTATGACCCACCTCCTAGAGTAATGGAAATAGAAACAAAAGTAAACAAGTGGGACCTGATTAAACTTAAAAGCTTTTGTACAGCAAAGGAAACTATAAGCAAGATGAAAAGACAACCCTCAGAATGGGAGAAAATAATAGCAAATGAAACAACTGACAGAGGATTCGTTTCCAAAATAAACAATCAGCTCATACAACTCAAAGCCAGAAAAACAAACAACCCAATCAAAAAGTGGGGGAAAGACATTTCTCCAAAGAAGACATACAGATGGCTAACAAACACATGAAAAGATGCTCAACATTGCTCATTATTAGAGAAATGCAAGTCAAAACTACAGTGAGATATTGCCTCACACTGGTTAGAATGGCCATTACCCAAATGTCTACAAACAACAAATGCTGGAGAGGGTGTGGAGAAAAGGGAATGCTCTTGCACTGTTGGTGCGAATGTAAACTGATACAGCCAATATGGAAGATGGTATGGAGATTCCCTACAAAACTAGGAATAAAACCACTATATGACCCAGCAATCTCATTCCTAGGCACATACCCTGAGGAAACAAAAATTGAAAGAGACACAAGTATCTCATTGTTCATTACAGCACTATTTACAATAGCTAGAACATGGAATGGAAAAGGAAATGGCAACTCACTCCAGTATTCTTCCTGGAGAATCCCAGGGACAGAGGAGCTTGGTGGGCTGCTGTCCATAGGGTCACACAGAGTCAGACATGACTGAAGCAACTTAGCATGATGCATGCATTGGAGAAGGAAATGGCAACCCACTCCAGTATTCTTGCCTGGAGAATCCCAGGGACAGAGGAGCCTCATGGGCTGCTGTCTATGCAGTCATGCAGAGTCGGACACGACTGAAGCGACTTAGCAGCAGCAAGCAGCAGAACATGGAAGCAACCTAGATATCCACCAACAGATGAATGTATAAAGAAATTGTAGGGCATATACACAATGGAATATTACTCAGCCCTAAAAAGAACACACTTGAGTCAGTTCTGAAGGAAGAAGAACCTAGAACCTATTATGCAGTGAAGTGACTCAGAAAGAGAGAGATAAATACCATATTCTAACGTATATATATGGAATCCAGAAAAATGTTACTGAAGAAATTTATTTACAGGGCAACAGTGGAGAAACAGACAAGAGAATAGACTTATGGACATGGCAAGAGGGGAGGAGACAGTGAGATGAATGGAAAGAGTAACATGGAAACTTACATAACCATATGTAAAATAGATAGCCAACAGGAAGAGCTGTATGGTTCATAAAACTCAAACAGGGGCTCTGTATCAACCTAGAAGGGTGGGATGGGAAGGGAAATGGGAGGGGAGTTTCAAAAGGGAGGGGATATATATATAACCACGACTGATTCATGTTGAGGTTGACAAAAAACAGCAAAATTCTACAAAACAATTATCCTTCAATAAAAACTAAATAATTTAAAAAAAAAACACACACACCAGCATCAATTCTTCAACACAACTCTTTCATCCATACATGACTACTGAAAAAACCATAGCTGTGACTAGATGGACTTTTGTTGGCAAAGTGATGTCTCTGCTTTTTAATATACTGTCTAGGTTGGTCATAACTTTTCTTCCATGGAGTAAGTGTCTTTGAATTTCATAGCTGCAATCACCATCTGTAGTGATATTGGAGCCAAAAAGAAATAGTCTCTCCTGTGTCCCCATCTATTTCCCGTGAAGTAATGGGACAAGATGCCATGATCTTAGTTTTCTGAATGTTGAGTTTCAAGCCAATGTTTTCACTCTCCTCTCTCACTTTCATCAAGAGGCTCTTTAGTTCTTTTTCACTTTCTGCCATAAGGGTAGTGTCATCTGCATATCTGACATTATTGACATTTCTCCCAGTAATCTTGATTCCAGCTTGTGCTTCATCCAGCCCAGCATTTCACATGATGTACTCTGCATATAAGTTGAATAATCAGGGTGACAATATATAGCCTTGACGTACTCCTTTTGCTATTTGGAACCAGTCTGTTCCATGTCCAGTTCTAACTGTTGCTTCTTGACTTGCATACAGATTTCTCAGGAGGTGTGGTGGTCTTGTATTCCCATCTCTTTCAGATTTGTCCACAGTTTGTTGTGATCCACACAGTCAAAGGCTTTGGCATAGTCAACAAAGCAGAAGTAGATGTTTTTCTGGAACTCCTTTGCTTTTTCAATGACCCAATGGATGTTGACAATTTGATCCCTGGTTCCTCTGCCTTTTCTAAATCTAATTTGGACATGTGAAAGTTCATGGTTCATGTATTGTTGAAGCCTGGCTTGGAGAATTTTGAGCATTACTTTGCTAACATGTGAGATGAGTGGATTGTGCTGTAGTTTGAGCATTCTTTGGCATTGCCTTTCTTGGCAATTGGAAGAAAAACTGACCTTTGCCAGTCCTATGGGCTTTGCTGAGTATTCCAAATTTGCTGGCATATTGAGTGCAGCACTTTCACAGCATCATCTTTTAGGATTTAAAATAGCTCAATTGGAATTCCATCATTTCCACTAGTTCTGTTTCTAGTGATGTCTCCTCAGGCCCACTTGACTTCACATTCCAGGATGTCTGGTTCCAGGTGAATGATCATACCATAGTGTTCCCATTCTAGGATGTCTGACTCTAGGTGAGTCAGCATACCATCGTGATAATCTGAGTCATGAAGATCTTTTTGTAAAGTTCTTCTGTGTATTCTTGCCAATTCTTCTTAATATAGTCTACTTCTGCTAGATCCATATCATTTCTGTCCTTTAGTGTGCCCATCTTTGCATGAAATGTTCCCTTGGTATCTCTGATTTTCTTCAAGAGACCTCTAGTCTTTCCCATTCTATTGTTTTCTTTATTTCTTTGTATTGATCATTGAGGAAGGCTTCCTTATCTCTCCTTGCTATTCTTTGGAATTCTGCATTCAAATGGGTGTATCTTTCCTTTTTCTTTGCCTTTCACTTTTATTCTTTTCTCAGCTATTTCTAAGGCCTTTTCAGACAACCATTTTGCCTTTTTCTTGGGCATTTGCTTTTTACTGGGGATGGTCTTGATCACTGCCTCCTGTACAATGTCATGAACCTCGGTCCATAGTTCTTCAGCCACTCTCATTCAGATCTAATCCCTTGAAACTATTTGTCACATTCACTGTATAATCATACAGTGACAGTGAAGTCGCTCAGTCGTGTCCAGCTCTTTGCGATCCCATGGACTGTAGCCTACCAGGCTCCTCCATCCATGGGATTCCCCAGGCAAGAGTACTGGGTGGGTTGCCATTTCCTTCTCCAGGGGATCTTCCCAACCCAAGGATCGAACCCAGGTCTCCCGCACTGGAGGCAGATGCTTTAACCTCTGAGCCACCAGGGAAGCCCCATATAATCATAAGGAATTTGATTTAGGTCATACCTGAATGGTCTAGTGGTTTTCCCTACTTTCTTCAACTTCAGTCTGAATTTGGCAATGTGGAGTTCATGATCTGAGTCAGTCAGCTCCCAGTCTTGTTTTTGCTGACTGTATAGAGCTTCTGCATCTATGGCTGCAAAGAATATAATCAATCTGATTTCGGCGTTGACCATCTAGTAATATCCATGTGTAGAGTCTTCTCTTGTGTTGTTGGAAAAGGGTGTTTGCTATGACCAGTGTGTTCTCTTGGCAAAATTCTATTAGCTTTTGCCATGGTTCTTTTGTACTCCAAGGCCAAATTTGCCTGTTACTCCAGGTGTTTCCTGACTTTCTACTTTTGCATTTCAGTCCCCTATAATGAAAAGGACATCTTTTGGAGTGTTAGTTCTAGAAGGTCTTGTAGGTCATCATAAAATGGTTCTGCTTCTTCAGTATTCCTGGTCAGGGCTTAGACTTGGATTACTGTGATACTGAATGGTTTGCCTTGAAAATGAACAGAGATCATTCTGTCATTTTGAAATTGCATCCAAGTACTGCATTTTGGACTCTTTTGGTGACTATGAGGGCTGCTCCATTTGTTCTAAGGAATTATTGCCCACAGTTGTAGATATAACTGTGGTCATCTGAGTTAAATTGGCTCATTCCAGTCCATTTTAGTTCAGTTCAGTTCAGTCACTTAGTCATGTCCGACTCTTTGTGACCCCATGAACTGCAGCATCCCAGGCCTCCCTGTCCATCACCAACTCCCAGAGTCCACCCAAACCCATGTCGGTTGTGTCGGTGATGCTATCCAACCATCTCATCCTCTGTCGTCCCCTTCTCCTCCTGCCCTCAACCTTTCCCAGCATCAGGGTCTTTTCAAATGAGTCAGCTCTTTGCATCAGGTGGCCGAAGTATTGGAGTTTCAGCTTCAGCATCAGTCCTTCCAATGAACACCCGGGATTGATCTCCTTCAGAATGGACTGGTTGGATCTCCTTGCAGTGCAAGGGACTCTCAAGTGTCTTCTCCAATACCACAGTTCAAAAGCATCAATTCTTCGGTGCTCAGCTTTATTCACAGTGCAACTCTCACATCCGTACATGACCACTGGAAAAACCATAGCCTTGACTAGACTGACCTTTGTTGGCAAAGTAATGTCTCTGTTTTTAATATGCTATCCAGGTTGGTCATAACTTTCCTTCCAAGGAGCATGCGTCTTTTAATTTCATGGCTGCAGTCACCATCTGCAGTGATTTTGGAGCCCCAAAAAATAAAGTCTGGCACTGTTTCCACTGTTTCCCCCATCTATTTCCCATGAAGTAATGGGACCGGATGTCATGATCTTAGTTTACTGAATGTTGAGCTTTAAGACAACTTTTTGCTCTCCTCTTTCACTTTCATCAAGAGGCTCTTTAGTTCTTCTTCACTTTCTGCCATAAGGGTGGTGTCATCTGCATATCTAAGGTGACTGATATTTCTCCCGGCAATCTTGATTCCAGCTTGTGCTTCTTCCAGCCCAGTGTTTCTCATGATGTACTCTGAATATAAGTTAAATAAGCAGGGTGACAGTAGACAGCCTTGACATACTCCTTTTCCTATTTGAAACCAGTCTGTTGTTCCATGTCCAGTTCTAACTGTTGTTTCTTGACCTGCATACAGGTTTCTCAAGAGGCAGGTCAGGTGGTCTGGTATTCCCATCTCTTTCAGAATTTTCCACAGTTTATTGTGATCCACACAGTAAAAGGCTTTGGCATAGTCAATAAAGCAGGAATAGATGTTTTTCTGGAACTCTCTTGCTTTTTCTATAGTCCAGCAGACATTGGCAATTTGATCTCTGGTTCCTGTGCCTTTTCTAAAACTAGCTTGAACATCTGGAAGGTCATGGTTCACATATTGCTGAAGCCTAGCTTGGAGAATTTTGAACATAACTTTACTAGCGTGTGAGTTGAGTGCAATTGTGCAGTAGTTTGAGCATTCTTTGGCATTACCTTTCTTTGAGATTGGAATGAAAACTGACCTTTTCAGTCCTGTGGCCACTGCTGAGTATTCCAAATTTGCTGGCGTATTGAATGCAGTACTTTCACAGCATCATCTTTTAGAATTTGAAATAGCTCAACTGGATTTCCATCACCTCCCCTATCTTTGTTCGGAATGATGTTTCCTAAGGCCCATTTAACTTTGCATTCCAGGATGTCTGCCTCTAGGTGAGTGGCAGTGATCACACCTTCGTGATTATATGGGTCATGAAGATTTTTGTACAGATCTTCTGTGTATTCTTGCTACCTCTTCTTAATATCTTCTGCTTCTTTTAGGTCCATACCATTTCTGTTCTTTATTGAGCCCATCTTTGCATGAAATGTTCCCTTGGTATCTCTGATTTTCTTGAAGAGATCTCAGTCTTTCCCATTCTATTGTTTTCTCTTTCTATTTTTGGAACTCTGCATTAAAATGGGTATATCTTTCCTTTTCACCTTTGTTTTTCACTTCTCTTCATTTCACAGCTATTTAAAGGCCACCTCAGACAGCTATTTTGCTTTTTTAAATTTATTTTTCTTGGGGATGGTCACTGATTCCTAAAATGTCTATGCTCACTCTTGCCAGCCTCCTGTTTGACAACTTCCAATTTACCTTGATTCATGGATCTAACTTCCAGGTTCCTATGCAATATTATTATTACAGCATCAGACTTTACTTCCATAACCAATTACATCCACAACTGGGTTTGTTTTTGCTTTGGCTCCTTTTCTTCATTCTTTCCGGAGCTATTTCTCCACTGATCTCCAATAGTGTATTGGGCACCTTCCAACCTGTGGAGTTTATCTTTCAATGTCTTATCTTTTGCCTTCTCATACTGTTCATGGGGTTCTCAAGGCAAGACTGCTGAAGCAGTTTGCCATTCCCTTCTCCAGTGGACCATGTTTTGTCAGAACTCTCCACCATGACTCATCCATCTTGGGTAGCCCTATGTGGCATGGCTCATATTTTCATTGAGTTAGATAAGGCTGTTGTCCATGTGATCAGTTTGATTCATTTTCTGTGACTGTGGTTTTCATTCTGTCTGCCCTCTGATGATAAGAAGCTTATGGAAGCTTCCTCATGGGAGAGACTGACTGTGGGGAAACTGAGTCTTGTTCTGATGGGTGGGGCCATGCTCAGTAAATCTTTAATACAATTTTTGTTGATGGGTAGGGCTGTGTTCCTTCCCTGTTGTTTGATATAAGGCCAAACTATGGTAGCAGTAATAAAGATAATGGCACCTACTTCTCTCATCCCCAGTTTCTTCATACTTAAAGTGATATCAGTATATATATCTCAAGGCTGTGTTCATGATTAGAAATGAAGCATGAAAAATGTATGGTACTTGATAAACAGAAACAATAGCATATGTTACTATTAAAAAATTTTCAATCTTAATTTGAAAGAACCAATGAAAAAGGTCATTTTTACAGTGAGGCCAGGATAGCAAAGTTCAAAGAGGTGGTGGTAGCATCCTAGAGTAGGGCTCAGGAAAGGGCTGTTCCAGTTTACTCATCACCCTCACCACCACCCCATGCCTCACCCCTGACTGGCTATGATTGGTCGTTAACAGGAATCTCTCTCATTTTGGTGACCACATATTAAAAAATCACTTTCTTAACTATAGTATATGGAATATTTCTCACATCCATTCCCTTTTTATTGTCAAGGCTATCAAATTCTTTTAGGGCTTTCATGTCTTTGTCCTGGGTTATTCACTTTCTTAAATAATTTCTCTGACTACGGTTTCCTTTTCAGCCTAGCCATTTTAATGAGTTGGTCAAAAAATTCACTCAGGTTTTCAATTACATGTTATAGAAAGAAATCTAGTGAACTTATTGGACAACCTGATAAATCTTACTGATAGTTGATTTTCCTAAATTTCAGTTGAATTTCTGTCACTCTGCCTCAAAAACACTCAATAGCTCCCTAGTACCTATGAACTAAAACTCAGACTTTCCAGTCATTCAAAAACATCCATGATCAAGGCCTGATTTACCTTTCCTGACTTACCTCTTTGTCCAGCAGTCAAATAACATTACTTCCTAGATAAAGCCACATTATCTTTTCTTACGTTTTCCTCCAGGAGAAATGTTTGTCTTCCCATCTCTGCTTATCTAAGTTTCAACTCAAATGTTCTCTATGCCTTCAAAGTCTTTTCTTGTCTTCTATGAACCGTCTCTCTATCTTCTGAGTTACATTCTACTTCCTTCAATTCAGTTCAGTCGCTCAGTCGTGTCCCACCTCTTTGTGACCCCATGAATCACAGCACACCAGGTCTCCCTGTCCATCACCAACTCCCAGAGTTCACTCAAACTCACGTCCATTGAGTCAAGTGATGCCATCCAGCAATCTCATCCTCTGTTGTCCCCTTTTCTTCCTGCCCCCAATCCCTCCCAGAATCAGAATCTTTTCCAATGAGTCAACTCTTCACATGAGGTGGCCAAAGTACTGGAGCTTCAGCTTTAGCATCATTCCTTCCAAAAGACAGCCAGGTCTGATCTCCTTTAGAATGGACTAGTTGGATCTCCTTATCCCTCCCCAAATCAACCTGAGCAATGGAATATTCTTCTGTATCTTTTTGTTTTTGCAACTCTCTCAGTGCCTGGAATAATGTTTTACATATTATTGATGTTCAGTTGCTAAGTCATGTCTGACTCTGTGACCCCAAGAACTGCAGCAAACCAGATTCCTCTGTCCTCCACTGTTACCCAGAGTTTGCTCAATTCATGTCCATTGAGTCAGTGACACTATCTAACCATCTCTTTCTCTGCAGCCCCCCTTCTCCTGTTGCCCTCAATCTTTCCCAGCATCTGGGTCTTTTCCAATGAGTCGGCTCTTGGCATCAGGTGGCCAAAGCATTGGAGCTTCAGCATCAGTCCTTCCAGTGAATATTCAGGGTTGATTTCCTTTAGGATTGACAGTCCCTACAGTCCATGGGATTCTCAAGAGTCTTCTCCAGGACTATCAATTCTTTAGTGCTTAGACTTTTTATAGTTCAACTCTCACATCCGTACATGACTACTGGAAAAACCATAGCTTTGACTAGATGGACCTTTGTTGGCAAAGTAATGTCTCTGCTTTTTAATATGCTCTCTAGGTTTGTCATAGCTTTTTCCCAAGGAGCAAGTGTATTATATGAAATTATTTTTAACTAAGTAAATAAGCAAATTAAAAGTCTTTTGGATACAAATTTTTATGAAAGGAAAACAACAACAAAGACTAGGAAACAGGGATACATTTTCCTGTTTACTTATATAAGCAATCCCCAGCCAGGCAGAGTGAACATTTGCCTTTTGTCCCCTACTGGCTTCTCAGTACTTGCTGTTTGGAGAAAGCCTCACATAAGAACAAAAAGGCCACCAGGCATTATAAAACTTAGAAGGAACTCACTTCCCAGTCCCTCTAACAACTAGAACATGGCACCTAACTTAGATCTGGCCCAACAGCTGAAACCATGTGGGACTCTGAATGAGTTGCTGGTGGCACAAAGAAGCAGAGAGAGGGAAGAACCCACTCTAGTGGCTCTGAATGCACCAGCAACACACAGTGTCGGGGGTAGCAGTGGCATCTGGGCCAGTAGGACAAGCCATATCATCCAATGCTCAGCATCGGCAGCCACAGTGCTCTCATGGAACTGGTGCGCATGATGTTGGCCGACTTTGGAGTCCAGCTCTACTTTGTTCTGTCTCTTTTCTGTGGTGGGATCTTCGGCATTCCCAGCAGCTCTGTCAGTTTCACAGATGCCAGTCAGTAACTCCATTTCCTGCTAAGTCAACCAGGGGTCAGGTCGTGCTGCTGGTCACCCCTCACCCTGGACTGATGCACCAGGCTTGCAACGCTGTGGGAGGACCCTGCTACACCAAGCAATACTGTCTCAGCTATGTTTGCATCCTCATTATTACTCATCATTAAAAGTTAATGGCCTTATATGCTATCTTCATTAATTTTTAGGTAAACATGCTTTAAAGTCAGATTGCATGTTAATCTCTATAAATGTTATCATTTATTTTTCCTAAACAAATAAGTCTAAATTAGAACTTGCCATCAGAATACTTGTCATTCACTGAAATTCCAAAACATACCAAAATAGAAAAGTGACTCCTATACTAAATGTTCTCAAGACTGGGTCACTTCTATTTTGTAGCAACAGTTATATTTTACACCTCTGATATGCCTGTAAACACAGAATTTCTCTGTGTGTCCATAATTAATCATTTCTCAAGAAAACCATCATTATTTATAAGTAATCCAGATAAAGAACATGCTTTTTGTGATTAAAAGCATGGACTTTACTGAATGAGGTCAAATCCCAGGCTGCTGTGAGATCTTGAACTATTAAATCCCTTATGCATCAGTTTGTTTATCTTTAAAATGGAAATAACAAAAGCACTGATGTGAAGATTGAGATATGATACACATAAAATGGTTAAAATAGTACCTGACTCTTAGTAAAAGTAAAAAGTGAAAGTGAAATCGCTCAGTTGTGTCTGACTCTTTGGGACCCCATAGACTGTAGCCTACAAGGCTCTTCTGTCCATGGGATTTTCCAGGCAATAGTACTGGAATGAATTGTCATTTCCTTCTCCAGAGGATCTTCCCAACCCATGGCTCAAACCCAGGTCTCCCGCATTGTAGACAGGTGCTTTACCATCTGAGCCACCAGGGAAGTCCTACCTGACTCTTAGTAGATCCATTGTATTGTCTGCTTTTATTACATTCTGAGAATCTCCTATAGAGGAAAACTATTAAAATATGGGATAGTCATTTGTACTATTAATCAAATTAAATTCTCATTCCTTCTAGCACATGGAACCCCCTACCTCCCTTGCAGTTGGGTGCGGCCACATTTCTATCCAGACAATGAACAAGTCAAGTGAATTAGAATTTAAATGGGAGGATGAGATTCTCTAGTACATCTTTTTCCTCTGGCACGGCAGCTAGAACTGTTGAATATGGTGGAGCCTGGAGGACTACAGTAATTAAAATGAGCAGATCCTCTCTGCAGCCCTGAGATGGATATGTCACATAAGCAAAAGATAAGCCTTTGCTGAATCAAGCCACTGGTGTTTTACAGATCGCTTGTTCCAAAAGCATAAACTTGACTATCCTGAGTAATGCAGAAAGTAAGGCAATTATCCGGATATTTCAATTAAATATTACTCTCTATTCAAGTGAATAACATCCTCAGGAATATCTAGAATGGGATAATATATAGTGGGATAAAGAATAATTTGAAGGATGCTTTCTAAGTCCATGATGTCTGCAAATATCTGCCTTGTCTTGAGGGAGGAAAGGAACAGGCTGAGCTGACTCCATCTTGAAAAAGAAGGAAACTCCATCTTGCATTTTCAGTGAGCTTTGGACTATGTGCCTGGTAACCATGGGGATAACGTACCTACAGCCAAACTGGCTTCCCAGACTGATAAACACCAGATTCCATACCAAGAGTTCCCGTTGCCAGAAAGAATGTAATAATCCCCTATGTAGTAATCTTTATGGCACCCATTGATGTAGGCTACAATGTATAACCATCTGACCCTTCCGATGATGAATCATGGCTGTAACCTGATTGTATCTCCCTTTAACACTTTCAGGATAGATTTAAGGACTTTGGGGATGTGGGCTTGAGCAGTACACTTAAGGTATATAAAATTTTCACAAAGGTCAGTCGGGGTCCTTGGCTAAGAGGAGACTCTGCCTTGGGCCTGCTGGTGTGATAAACTGAACTCCACTATCTGCATTGTCCTTCTGAGTGAGTTTGTTTCCCAGAACACGTGGCTATAACTGTCTCAGTCTTCCTTTTGGGGTCTGACACTCCATTCTGAAGATTTTTGGAAATCACTCTCAAGTTGTCCCTTTTAAAATATGGCACAATACCCTAGGATAAGTAATACATAAATCATCAAATCCTTATACATCCAAGTGAATGGGTTTATCTGATCTATTTCCAGGAAGAATGAGGGCAGCAATAGAGTTATGTTGGAAGATAAACTTGGAAGATCTTCTTGATTTATAATTCAGAAACGAATTATATGTATGGGTAAAATCATGGAGGCTGTTTAACTATGGAAATAATTATCTGAGATCCACATTCACTTTTGTTAAGACAGACCATGCCAGCTACAGGAACTATTGAAGTACAGCCTCAGCAACCTTTCCAAGGGCACTTAATAAGCCATTGCAAAGTTCCTGTCTGACTCCCTTAGAATTTCATCACTATATGCTGTTTTTCAGTCAGTTAAAAATAAGGGGCCAAGAATGGTTGAAGACAAAGAGGCAACAAGGTAGACATAGAAAGGAGAAGAAATGAAGACTGGAAAGGTGCAGGATACACCACAGAGCCCTGTATCCTTCCTTTTGTTTAAGTGGGCTTAGGTTGATTTCTGTTTCCACCTGGAGGGTCCTAATTAACCTATGTGCTTTATCCCTAGGTCCACTACTTATCAGCTCTTTAAATTTCAGTAATAGCTAACATCTTTGTGCCTTAGGTTTCTTCTTTGTAAAGTTGTAAAAGGCGTTTCTGATAGAATTGAGTAAAACAAAGAATGCAAAGTGTTTAACCCAGGGCTTAGCATACAGCAGACATACAATAAGTGTTAGCTGCTACCATTATTTTCATCACCTCATTTTCAGTTCTAATGAGGTCTTTTTGTCAGAGGACTGGCAAAAGCACTGGTTACATTATTTCTGAAGTGAAGTTGCTCAGTTGTGTCTGACTCTGCGACCCCATGGACTGTAGCCTACCAGGCTCCTCTGTCCATAGGATTTTCCAGGCAATAGTACTGGAGTGGATTGCCATTTCCTTCACCAGGTGATCTTCCAGACCCAGGGATCGAACCCGGGTCTCCTGCATTGAAGACAGACACTTTACCGTCTGAGCCACCAGGGAAGTCATTATTTCTGAAACTGTGTGTAAATTAGTCATGGAAGATGTTATACATCACAGCAAGCAGGTGTCTATTTTCTATAATTCTGTTGGAATGCCAAGTTAACATATCAGTTGCTCACCTAAACTGTTTTAGGTTTTTAAATCTCCCATCTAGTTAACCTCATAATCTTCTCTTAAAATTGAAGGTCGGACTTAATTAAGCTGGGCCGAATGCAGAGAATTACCTTAACACATTTTTGATGAGTCCTGTAAACCTGTATTGCTTTCCATTCTGTATAAACTGTATCAACACATACTTCAGAAGGCTACTTCCAATCTTGTTTCCTGAACACCCCTCAGATGTCCTAGTACTTATAGCCCTATAACTCCAAACCATAAGATGCAATGAAACACATATGTTTTAAAGTCCTTCTTTATTTTTTTTTAATTTTAAAACCCACTTCTAGTTACAGCCACTTTGGTAATGTTTAATCTTCCTTAAAAACAAGTTAACCTACATGGTCTCTATCCTTCAGACTCTTAGCCCTGGATTATGATAAGATCTGGCTGTAGCAGGAGGAGAGACCTAGAAATAGTGACCTCATCAGTTTTCCATTATGGGAAATCACCCTGCTACACGTATTTCTGCATTATGCATGTGTGTATGCTCAGTCGTGTCCGACTCTTTGCGACCCCATGGATTCTTCTGTCTGTGGAATTTTCAAGGCAAGAATACTGGAGTGGGTTGCCATTTCCTACTCAAAGGATCTTCTTAATCCAGGGATCAAACCCGTGTCTCATTTGTCTCCTGCACTGGCAGATGGATTATCAGTGCACTAGCTGGGAAGCTCCATTTGTGCATTATACTTGTTAGCAACTCAGGGACAGGGACTATACCGTATTAATCTTTATGTCTCAGAATTTAGCACAGTGTATGATACACCAGTTGGAACTCAAGAAGTGTCTGCTAACCCAAATTAAACTTTAGAGTGCAAAATATGGTCTGATCAGATGTTCTCATCATGGAAGTTGCTAATCGATGTGACTTTGGAAGCAAAATTAGCTTCATCCAAGAGGGTACTATTTAGCATAATAAACTAAACTTGACAGGCATTCCCAGTGCAAGCACCAATTTAGAATGATTTACTTAGGAAAAAATAAATGACAGCTGCCACGAGATACATACACCACCTGTGCAACTTGGCTACTCCAGTGTCTGACTTGACTTTGGCTTCCAATCAGAAGAGTATAGAAAAGTAGGGTTGGCAAGAATCTGAGAGGTTAGCTACCCAGCACCTCACTCCAGTACTCTTGCCTGGAGAATCCCATGGATGGACGAGCCTGGTGGGCTGCAGACCATCGGGTCGCGAAGAGTCAGACACAACTGAGTGACTTTATTTTGACTTTTAACTTTCATGCATTGGAGAAGGAAATGGCAACCCACTCCAGTATTCTCGCCTGGAGAATCCCAGGGATGGGGAAGCCTGGTGGGCTGCCGTTTATGGTGTTGCACAGAGTCGGACACGACTGAAGCGACTTAGCAGTGGTAGCAGCAGCAGCAGCATCCCATTTTAAGGACAGCATTGCTGAGCCCCAGGAGTAATAAGTAACTGGCCTCAAGCATGAAGCTAGTTAGTGCCAGAGGTAAGGCTCAGCTTTCCAGTCTTCCCACAATACCAAATAGTTTACAAAACATATACTTACTTATTTGCATGCAGCATAAGCAGTGGTTCAACTCTGATTGAATATTAGAATCCTGTAGGTTTTAAAGAGGATGCATGCCTGGATCCCACCCTTAGGGAATTCTAATAGTGTAGCTAGATTTCCTGTCAATTTCAGCAATAATAATTTCTACTATTTCAAGAATAATTACCTTTAAAAGAACATCCAAAATTTTTGTTGTTAGGAGGGGTTCTTGTTAGAGAAACATATCCTGAGAAACTAAGAAACAGACTCCAGGGTCAGTAGACCTGGATCATGACTGTCATGAACTGGTTTCATATTAAAACTATGAGCAAAAGAAAGAGCAAATGATTACATCTTTCTTGGACAAAGGGGGATATGATATCTAAGCACTGATGAATTCAAAGTTTTTATTGAGCATCTACTATGCAGTGGTACTATGTGAGGTACTAAGGATACAACTGTGAAAATAGACAAGGTCATGGCCCTCATGGAGCTTATTATCACAGAACTGACAGAAAGTATCTATAGAACTTGTAAGGTGAGTAATTCTATTATAGGTCAAGTTATTTACAAAGACAGGGATCCTGAAACAGCATGATGTGAACAGAAATGCATGCACTTCCCCGCTGATAACTGTAACATCTGGGAATGAATAATGAGACAGCATTTCAGACAGCACTGCCTTTGCTGTGTATGCCAGGAAACGTAATCTCATAAGTCAGGTGGCAGAGTTTAAAGTATGAAGTCCTAAAGCTTGTTAAAAACACAAAGTTATAGACAGCAGCCCCAGAGAATCTGATTCAGTAGGCTGGAATGGAACCCTTGGGGCTGCCTTTTTAACAAACATGCAAGGAAATCTCAAACAGGTGGCGAAGAACTCTGCTGCCAGTGAAGCATGATGGTCTCAAGGGCAGCTACACATTCAAGAAAGATCATGGTCTTACACTTAGGCCTTTGGGATCCAGTCAGGTTCAGCTCCCTCTCCACCATCCCCACCACGTCCTCTATAACTCGTGTTCAAGCCTAGCGTTCCCTTCAAACACCCTGAGCTTGTGCCAACAGAAGCAGAAACAACAAAGAAATTAGATGAATCCTCCAGAGATTAAGAAGTGGTTTTGTCTACACTGTGTAGTCAAGTGAAGGGGAACTGGGGCATAAATAGAGAATCCCATGGGAAAAAATCCAGACCTATTTTACTGAGTTGCAAAGCATCTCCAGTGAAAAGAGTCAATCCAACAACCTTAGGTAAACACTGAATTAAATTAAAAAACTGCAGTTGAATATGTTAGTTTCTGTACCTTATACTATCAAAGAAGAAACAAAGCAAATACCTGGAGAGTCAATAAAGCCATTAAAAATTCTGGTCACTTCTATAAAACCTCAGTGTTTTTTTCCCCGCAAGCTATCCTGATTACTAGCCAGACTGATGAACTGTGTTTCTAACCACTAAAAATCATCAGTCTACTGTGGCATACTGTATAGTGATATTGATTGGGTTATAATTTTTTTAAAATGTGAGTTACCAAGTCATTATTTCAATACTGTTCAAAAATTAATTAGAACTTCTCAGAAATGTTTTATAATATCAAGTTTTAATTAACTTATTTATTTAAAAGATCCGTAATGTGACCCTCTTTGCAGAAAGGCTGTGGATTTTTCAGCATTTAATAGTCTAGTGGGAAAGAAAGGGAGCAGATTTTTACTTTTATTGAAGAGCCGAAATACAGTCATTGTCTTTTTATCACTTTAATAGTTCTTTGTGTTGCAGGTAAAGCATTACTAATTCATGTCCAATGAGAAATACACAAGATTTTTGTCGGTGTAGCAAAAACTAAAAGATAAAAACAACCATCTGAAGGAAAGAAGAGGAATAGGTGAGACCTTTAGATGAACACATGTAACTCAAGTAAATAGTGAAAAGTAGAGCTTGTCTATTTCCTATCAAAAAGGAATGCCTCTGTCTCAAATTCATTCCTTGTTTTGGAAAATTATTTCACAACATAGAATTTTTAGAGCATTCCTGCCTTCATTTTATTCCAGCATATGTGTAGACACTTGCCATTTAGGGTATGTGATGTCAAGCCAGTTCTTGTCAATAAGAAAAACGGAATTCTCTCTTGACCCCTTTCCCATTTGTTTTAGTGAGCAATTTTTATAAAGCATTAAATCAAGCTGAAATTTTCTTGTCAGTTCGGATCTGTCCTCAACTGCTCTAAACCCTTTCATAATCCATTTCTCATGCTGCTTGGTGAATTTTCTTGAAACGACTCTTTACTAATCATCATCTTAGCAGCAAAAGCTATTGTTCTGATACAAATGGAATAGTAGTGCATTTGTATTGTTTTGATACAAATGGAATGGTGGTGCAAATATTCTTTATAGTAAACCCAGCTTTGGGTCCCTTCACTGTTCATCTGAAACTGTCACAACATTGTTAATCAGCTATACCCAATACAAAAGTTAAAAGTTCAAAAATAAATGAATAAACCCAGCTTGTTTTTATCCCACAGTGAGATGGTCTCAACTAATGCCCTCCAGACATTTCTGTAGCTCACATGGGGAAATAGTCACCTCTGCCTCGCTCCCTTAAACAGAGGGAAGGTGTCTTTGCTTAGGCTCCTCCTCTTTTATATATATTCTCTAAACTCTCTTGTTTATGAACAAAATATTGCTCCTTAAGTTCTCCAAAATGTTGACATATTATGTCTACCATATCCACATTCAGAAGCTGACATTACTATCATTTCACATGATTACCAACTGACTCCAGGAAGAGTCATTTCCAGAGAACCACCATTGTTTTCTACGAAACAGGTGAAATTCCTGCTTGGAGATACTGTTTCTGTGTGATATCACTACTAGGATTATCCCAACTCTGCTTGGTAACGTTCTTAAATGACTAGGTGGACTCCTAACACTGCACCCCATTAATACTTCAAAGGGTTTTCAGAGAGCTCTCTTCACCTGAAAAATGTGAAGCTCCACTCCGCTCAGAAAATATTATTATGCCATTTTGCAAACATCGTCACCAATAGTAAGACACGACAAAGTAAGCAACCGTTGCTGCGTCGCTTCAGTCGTGTCCGACTCTGTGCGACCTCATAGACGGCAGCCCACTAGGCTCCCCATCCCTGAGATTCTCCAGGCAAGAACACTGGAGTGGGTTGCCATTTCCTTCTCCAATGCATGAAACTGAAAAGTGAAAGTGAAGTCGCTCAGTCATGCCCGACTCTTAGCGACCCCATGGACTGCAGCCTACCAGGCTCCTCCTTCCATGGAATTTTCCAGGCAAGAGTACTGGAGTGGGTTGCCATTTTAGTGTGTATTTAAATTGAGAGCTCTGCCTCTGGAGCACTGGTTCAGCCTCATCCTTCTCCCCACCCACGTGAACACAGCTAGGTCAAAGTAAACCGCTCCACCCAACTTATGAGCTCCTTCCCTCTTACCTTTTGGTACCCTGGCTCTATTATTTCTTCTTTTAGACTCACTCTCTCCCTCTGCTTGCTTTCCTATCCAAAATAGTCTCTCTCTGACCCTGATTTTCCCTTTAAATAACTATCCCATCTCTCATTCTGCCCCTACTTCACAAATGAGAGGCAAATGCTCAATAAATATTTATGGATTAAATGGGGAAAAATTTCTATTTCCCTATTGCTTCATCTCACATGTATTCCTCATTCCACTGCAAACTAATGAAACTACTCAGCCCACTCCTCTACTAAAACTGGTCTCCAGAGGTGGCCAAGAGCTTTCTAATTTAAAAAATCCATGAGTTCTCCTTATCCTTCATGCTACTTGACCTTCATGCAGCACCTGACATTGCTAACCAACCCTTACTATTAATACTCCTTTCCTCAAGTTTTCTTGCAATATACCAAGGCTTCTCTTATTTATGTCACCAATCCTCCTCAACAGAGAAGGCAATGGCACCCCACTCCAGTACTCTTGCCTGGAAAATCCCATGGACGTAGGAGCCTGGAAGGCTGCAGTCCCTGGGATCGCTGAGGTTCAGACACAACTGAGCGACTTCACTTTCACTTTTCACTTTCATGCATTGGAGAAGGAAATGGCAACCCACTCCAGTGTTCTTGCCTGGAGAATCCCAGGGACGGGGGAGCCTGGTGGACTGCCGTCTATAGGGTCGCACAGAGTCAGACACGACTGAAGCGACTTAGCAGCAGCAGCAGCAGCAATTCTACCCAAACTCATTGATAACACATGTTCCCTACCCTTCTTTTTCACTCTATACCTCTTGCAATAGAAGATTTCAACCACTGACACAGTTTCAAATACTTCTGTCGGCATCATCCGAACATAATTTTAGTTCTCATTTTTCTTCTATCTCTCAGAGTCACCTTTCTAAATGGCTTTTGAACCATTCCTCATAGATGTCATGTTGGCACTTCAAACACAGTAGAACCAAAACAGAACTCAATCTTCCCTCCTTCCCATTGCTGAGTCTGCTTCTCTTCTGTCCCCACCTTTAAGGTACAGCAGCACCACCCTCCCAGTCATGATGTTAGCAGTTTTAGAGTGCTTCTGGAGGTTAGCATCCTCAGTACCTGCAACTTCTTCTCAGCTTCAAGTCCTGATTACACTGTCTCTGAAACATTTCTTGATTCTGCCCCATAATTTCCATCCCCCTTGGTACTGTCCTAGGTTAATTTTTTATAATCTCTCAGTAAGACCATTACAAAAGGATATTAACGGCGCTGCCACCCTCACCATTCTCCAATCCATTTTTTCCCCATAACATCAAGACTAAGGTCTCTGGAGTAGGATTGTCTGTCATCTTTGTATTTCTCTGCACAACCACTGAATACATGTTTGTGGAACTGAACTCCTACTGCCAGCAATTATCTTCCTAAAACAGAAATCTGATACTATAAATACACTGCCCCCAAATCTTCAGTGACTCTTAACAGAATAAAAGCAGAAACTCCTCAGCATGACATTCAGAGTCCTCTGGGGCCTTCCCAGAACCTGCTACTATGCCTCACCTCCCATCTACCTGCCACTCCAGCCACACACACTGTTCACTCTTTTTTTTTTATTTCTAGAATCCACTCTGTATTATTTATATCTATGGCTTGGGATGTCTGTTTTATAGCTCTGCCTATTGAAATTCATGTAACTTTTAAGGTCAAAATAAAATTCTACTTCTTCATTAAAGTAAAGGAAGAGCTGCTTTCCCTCTCTCTGTACCCCAGCACTTAATAGCACCTTAGAGCACACAGCGCCATGTACCCTGCATTACAGGCATGGACACCTAGGTTCCCCAACTAGACTGGAGCAGGCTCCCCAGGGACACCATAAATCCCCCACTATGAGAAACACTGAGCTGGAAGAAACACAAGCTGGAATCAAGATTGCCTGGAGAAATATCAATAACCTCAGATATGCAGATGACACCACCCTTATGGCAGAAAGTGAAGAGGAACTAAAAAGCCTCTTGTTGAAGGTGAAAGAGGAGAGTGAAAAAGATGGCTTAAAGCTCAACATTTAGAAAACGAAGATCATGGCATCCGGTCCCATCACTTCATGGGAAATAGATGGGGAAACAGTGGAAACAGTGTCATACTTTGTTTTTTGGGCTCCAAAATCACTGCAGATGGTGACTGCAGCCATGAAATTAAAAGATGCTTACTCCTTGGAAGGAAAGTTATGAACAACCTAGATAGCATATTCAAAAGCAGAGACATTACTTTGCCAACTAAGGTCCGTCTAGTCAAGGCTATGGTTTTTCCTGTGGTCATGTATGGATGTGAGAGTTGGACTGTGAAGAAGGTTGAGAGCCGAAGAATTGATGCTTTTGAACTGTGGTGTTGGAGAAGACTCTTGAGAGTCCCTTGGACTGCAAGGAGATCCAACCAGTCCATTCTGAAGGAGATCAACCCTGGGATTTCTTTGGAAGGAATGATGCTAAAGCTGAAACTTCAGTACTTTGGCCACGTCATGCGAAGAGCTGACTCACTGGAAAAGACTCTGATGCTGGAAGGGGTTGGGGGCAGGAGAAGGGGATGACAGAGGATGAGATGGCTGGATGGCATCACGGACTCGATGGACATGAGTCTGAGTGAACTCCGAGAGATGGTGATGGACAGGGAGGCCTGGCGTGCTGCGATTCATGGGGTTGCAAAGAGTCAGACACGACTGAGTGACTGAACTGAACTGAACTGAACTGATGCTTATGTCACTGCCTCCTAACAGAAAGCATTCAATAAAAGGATTACTAAAGTGACCCAGAAACTCTTCTGTCACCTCATTTTACAAGAGCCCAGTTAAATAATTTTAATACTATCCTTCTTAGGGCTTCCCTAATGGCTCAGCAGTAAAGACTCCATCTATCAATGTAGGAGACCTGGGTTCAATCCCTGAGTCGAGAAGATCCACTGGAGAAGGAAATGGCAACCTGCTTCAGTATTCTTGCCTGAGAAATCCCATGGACAGAGGAGCCTGGTGAGCCACAGTCCATGGGATTGCAAAGAGTTGGACACAACTTAGCGACTAAATAACAATCCTCCATGCTACAGGCACATTTGGCTCACAATAGTAAATACACTCTGTCTACCCTATGCTACCCCCCACCTCCAAAAGGCACTGCTAATACATGGTGCTAGAGTTTTAGTCAACTGAAACACATGTTCATCAACAAAAATATTTTAAGATATTAATTAAAATATCTATGCAAAGGAAATGATACATATGTGGTTTTAATATGAAAACTAAGAATCTTGTCAAGAAATGTGGTTCTGAAGCATTAGTCTTTTACATCATGAGTCTGATCTTTGGGAAGAAAAGGAGCTTCTTTTCTAAGGTTGCTCATTCCAAAGCCCCTGCCATGATCCCTGATTCCAGATTCTTACACCAAAAGGATATCACAATGGTGGCTGTCAATGCTTTTCTAATGAGTTTACTTCTCTATATACAACAAAGGGTGATTACCAACCAAGAAAACTGGGAAACTATGCTCTATAAATTCCACTCTTTCATCTATGCTTGTCTTTATATCAGCATCTAACTACAACAGTGGTCCCCCTAAAGGGGGTCCTATGAATAAGTGAGATGGCCACAACTAGAGGTGGCGCATCTGCATTTTATATTTGCCTGCAAACTGTGGTAGGCATCACATACCCCCATGGAGCTGATGAAAAAGAGAACTTCACTCCTCTGTGTCAGGTAAAGGTGCTTTATGCTCATAACAGTAAACTCACAGGTGATTTATTTCCTTCACTGGTCTATGAGAATCTAAGCCTCAAACCCAACGTTGGAGTAACTAGGAGTGAAAAAGTTGGCTTAAAGCTCAATATTCAGAAAACAAAGATCATGGCATCTCGTCCCATCACTTCATGGGAAATAGATGGGGAAACAGTGGAAACAGTGTCAGACTTTGTTTTTGGGGCTCCAAAATCACTGCAGATGGTGATTGCAGCAATGAAATTAAAAGATGCTTACTCCTTGGAAGAAAAGTTGTGAACAACCTAGATAGCATATTGAAAAGCAGAGACATTACTTTGCCGACTAAGGTCTATCTAGTCAAGGCTATGGTTTCTCCAGTGATCATGTATGGATATGAGAATTGGACTGTGAAGAAAGCTGAGCAGTGAAGAATTAATGCTTTTGAACTGTGGTGTTGGAGAAGACTCTTGAGAGTCCCTTGGACTGTAAGGAGACCCAACCAGTCGATCCTAAAGGAGATCAGTCCTGGGTGTTCATTGGAAGGACTGATGCTGAAGCTGAAACTCCAATACTTTGGCCACCTCATGCAAAGAGCTGATTCATTGGAAAAGATTCTAATGCTGGGAGGGATTAGGGGCAGGAGGAGAAGGGGGCAACAGAGGATGAGATGGCTGGATGGCATCATTGACTCGATGGACGTGAGTTTGAGTGAAATCCAGGAGCTGGTGATGGACAGAGAGGCCTGGCTTGCTGTGATTCATTGGGTCGCAAAGAGTCGGACATGACTGAGTGACTGAACTGAACTGAACTGATACCACTGACTTAATAAAATATAATAAAATAATTAGCAATGTTACTCTGTATTCTTTCAAAGAGATCTTTAAAACACATTTTCTTTTTCCCTCCCAACAACCCCCACCCCTACGTCTACACATGCATGCACACACAGGCGTGCACAAACTTATAAAACCACCACAACTTGATTTGAGCTTAACCTCAAAGAATTTCACCTTTAAATTCCAAAATATTAAATAATAAATTATAATTCACAAGTAAAAGTTACTTCCTAAAGTTAAATGCATTACAGGATCTTTTGGTTATTTATTATTTGTGTTCTATAACTAGTAAAAAGTGAATTTCCTACACTGGTTTTTGTTTTATATCATAATCTTAGAGGAATTAAAAAACATAAGAGTTATACTACAGTTTACAAAATTATATTTGAACATGACACTGAGTGTTAACAAACTTTTTCTGACTATATCTAATTAGAATAAAATAGAAACTGTTTTTTAAAATGCAAACATATCCATCTTTGCCATAAAGAATCATCTAATTATAAAAATTTTGTTTTCTTAGTTCAAAGACAGTGATAGTTAATATTAAAAATTCACACAAGCAGTGTAAGTGATAAAGCAAATATGGCTCCCTTCTATATCAGCACATAAGCTATTTCAGGTTTCATGACTTCTACACACGTCTCAATTCTGGTATTCTTTTTCTATCACTGATTACTTAAAGTTTTCTTCCTCATGAGAGAACCATAATCAGCTGTGTTACAGATTTTTGCCCAATCCAAATCACTCACTCAGATGCACACAAGCACCAAAAGCTTTCTTATTGTAGTGTATATCTGAATTTAATACTGCTTCATTAGAAAGAGGATCTTTGCTTCTTTTCAATCTGTATTAAGGAATAAAGAGTTGAATCTGTGAGAAAGAGAGAATCATCTGAATATTCATATTCACATTTGTATCTTCAGACTCTAGCAAGTTCCAAACTTATCTTAGGCACACAAAACTAACACTTGAAAATTAAAATAACCTATTTTATAAAGCAGTCAGGTTTATGGCTGGATACTGCATCAAGTTTCATTTACAGGATAAAAAAGCAGTGAGGTTAATTTAAGCAAATTTGATAAATAGCATCAGAATTTAAGAGGTAAGCAAATATATGCAATTCCTCATGTTTCATACAATGAATGAGTCCAGGACATAAGCTAATACCAAAATTTAATCCATCCTTAGTGGATTTACATGACAAACAAAATTTTATGCTGAATTCTGTACAATTAGGCTTTGATAATATTTACTGAAAGAGCCTGTCTTTGCTGAGACTATACATTTTTATTAAGGTGGCTTTAGTAATTATCAATGATATAATAGAGTCCAAGGTGCAGAAAGGCCTCTTGGGAATCATAGCAATGATCAAGTAGGGTGGCACAAAAACACCAGAACAATTAGCATCACCTTTACCAACAGCCAGTATTTTTTAATTAATTTATTTATTTTAATTGGAGGATAATTATACTATTTTTATGTTTTCTGCCATATATCAACATGAATCAGCCACAGGTATACATGTGTCCCCCCAATCCTGAATCTCCCTCACACCTTCCCTCCCCTGTCCTCTGGGTTGTCCCAGAGCACCAACTTCAGGAGCCTGTTACATAGAGTAAAGTAAGTCAGAAAAAGAAAGACAAATATTGTATGTCAATGCATATATATGGAATTCTGACAGTCCTTGGAAGAAAAGCAATGACAAACCCTAGACACTGATTTTAAAAGCAGAGACATTACTTTGCCAACAAAGGTCCATATAGTCAAACCTATGATTTTTCCAGTAGTCATGTACATATGTGAGAGCAGGACAATAAAAAAGGCAGAGCACTGAAGAACTGATGCCTTCAAACTGTGGTGCTGGAGAAGACTCTTGAGAGTCCCTTGGACTGCAAGGAGATCAAACCAATCCATCCTAAAGGATATCAGTCCTGGGTGTTCATTGGAAGGACTGATGCTGAAGCTGATGCTCCAATACTTTGGTCGTCTGATGCAAAGAACTGTCTCATTAGAAAAGAACCTGATGCTGGGAAAGATTGAAGGCAGGAGGCAAAAGGAGTGACAGAGGATGAGATGGTTGGATGGTATCACCAACTTAATAGACATGAGCTTGAGCAAACTCCAGGAGATGGTGAAGGACAGGGAAGCCTGGCATGCTGCAGTCCATGGGGTCGCAAAGAGTCCCGCACAACTGAGCGACTAAACTATAACAACTGACGATCCTACGTTCAGGGCAGCAAAAGAGACACAGATGTAAAGAACAGACTTTTGGATTCAATGGGAGAAGACGAGGGTGGGATGATTTGAGAGAATAGCATTGAAACATGTACATCACCATATGTAAAACAGATGACCAGTGCAAGTTCGATGCATCAGCTAGTATTGATAGGGGGTAATACTGCTGCTGCTTTCTGAAATCTTATCAGAATGATTGCAAAGGAGCAATAACTTTTTTTCCCCTTAGACTCAGTACTTCTGAGGGAAGACTGTCAAAAGAGTATCATATTCCTTATTAAAAGACTGTGCTCACTAAGAGGAAAGATAAATTGTGTATGACTGCAGTGGCTTTTTATTAAGGCAAGTTTCTTCTGATTTATAGTTAGGACTATATTTGTTCCTTTGAATTGCTGAACTATATGCTGCTGCAGTGTTCCTGAGTAGGATTAGCCCCCAGGATGGGCCACTATTGAAGATCTATTTAGCCATCCTTGTATTCATTCTAATACAAAAGAAGCATCCCAGAAAATCAAGTAATTCAAAGCCAAGTGGTTCAACAGATCACGATGAAAACATTTTAACTTATCATTCAAGTGTGCTGCTAAGAGACAGAAAGAAATATGAACAGATCACTGGATTCAGCAATCTTGAAGTCACTGTGATCTTGACAAGTATATTTTTACTGAAATGATGGGAAAGAGAGCCTGATTGGAGTGGCTTCAAGACAAAATGATGGCTTCCAAAGAACAGTAAACCAGATTTTCTAAAAGAGCCTTTTGCTACAAACCAAGTAGATCATGAATAATACATAGTGTTTTAAAGAACTGCTGGGTTTGCAAGAACTAAAGATAAAGAAACAAAAATCCAAGCAGCTCTACCATCATAACCAAAATATAAAATAAAATGAAAAAACTCCTAAGAGTTGAAACCTAAGTAGCCAGCACTGTGCAATACCAAATAAAAAGAGGAAACGGGTATGTTGAAGGCAATATCATTACTACTAAGACCAAGACTTGGGCCAACTGCAAGACATGGCAGACTAGCTTCAGATCCTCAAATCAACCCAAACAGCTCAAAGAGACTATAGCTCCAGGTTGAAAGTACCCTGGGCTTGGAGCAGAAGCAAATACCAATCTTTTCTGGAAAAAGCACCCCCAATTTAGGCTCACAGTACCCCCACAACAACCGCAGATATGTGAATAATACCATTCTAACGGCAGAAAGCGAAGAGGAATTAAAGAACTTCTTGATGAGAGTGAAAAAGCCAGCTTAAAACTAAATATTTAAAAATCTAAGATCACAGCATCTGGCCCCATTACTTCATGGCAAATATAAGGGCAAAAGGCTGAAGTAGTAACAGACTTCCTCTTCTTGGGCTTTAAAATCACTGCAGATTGTGACTGCAGCCATGAAATTAGAATATGACTGCTTCTTGGAAGGAAAGCTATGAAAAATCTAGACGGTGTGTTAAAAGCTAAGACTTCACTTTGCAGACAAAGATCTATATAGTTAAGGCTATGGTCTTTCCAATATTCATACACAGTTGTGAGAACTGGACCATAAAGAAGGCAGAGTGCCAAAAGATTGATGCTTTTGAGCTGTGGTTCTGGAGAAGACTCTTGAGAGTCCCTTAGAAAGCAAGGAGATCAAAGTAGTCAATCTTAAAGGAAATTAACCCTGAATATTGGTTGGAAGGACTGATGCTAAAGCTGAAGCTCTCTGGCCATCTGATGCTACGAGTCAACTCACTGGAAAAAAATTTTCCTGCTGGGAAAAATTGAGAGCAGGAGAAGAGGCTGACAAAAGATGAGATGGTTGGATGGCATCACTGATGCACTGAACATGAACTTGGGCAAACTCTGGGAGATGGTGAGGGATAGGGAAGCCTGGCACGTTGCAGTCCATGGGGTTGAGAAGAGTTGGACATGACTTGGCAACTGAGCAACAACCACCACAAGAAACTGTGGAAAATTCGTAAAGAGATGGGAATACCAGACTACATACCTGTCTCCTGAGAAACCTGTATGCAGGCCAAGAAGCAAAGTTAGAAATGAACATAGAAAAATGGATTGCTTCAAAATTGGGAAAGGAATATGACAGGGCTGTACATTGTCATCCTGCTTATTTAACTTATATGCAGAGCACACTGTACAAAATGCCAGGCTGAATGAATCACAATCTGGAATCAAGATTGCCAGGAGAAATATCAACAGCCTCAGATATGCAGATACCACTTTAATGGCAGAAAGAGAAGATAAGCAAAAGAGTCTCTTGATGAGGGTGAAAGAGGAGAATGAAAAAGCTAGCTTAAAACTCAACATTCAAAAAACAAAGATCATAGCATCCATACCCATCACTTCATGGCAAATAGATGGGGATAGAGTAGAATCAGTGACAGATTTTATTTTCTTGGGCTTCAAAAACACTGTGAATGGTGATTGCAGCCATGAAATAAAGATACTTGCTACTTGGGAGAAAAGCTATGACAAACCTAGACAGCATATTAAAAGCCGAGACATCACTTTGCTAACAAAGTTCCATACTGTCAAAGCTATGGTTTTTCCAGCAGTCATGCACAGATGTGTGAGCTGGACCCTAAAGAAAGGTGAGCACCAAAGAATGGTGCCTTCAGAACTGTGGTGCTGGAGAAGATTCTTGAGAATCCCATGGACTGCAAGGAGATCAAACAAGTCAATCCTAAAGGAAATCAATCTTGAATATTCATTGGAAGGACTGATGCTGAAGCTGAAGCTCCAAAACTTTAGCAATCTGATGGGAACAGCCAACTCACTGGAAAAGAACTTGATGTTGGGCAAGATTGAGTGTAGGAGGAGAAGGGGGCAAAGAGGATGAGATGGTTGGATGGCATCATCAACTCAACATACATGAGTTTGAGCAAACTCTGGGAGATGGTGAAGGACAGGGAAGCCTGGCATGCTGCAGTTTATGGGTTGCAAAGAGTTGGACACAACTTAGCAACTGAACAACAGAAACAGATCCAAAGACACAGAAAACAAACACATTATTATCAAAGAGGAAAGGAGTGGAGGAATAAATTGGGAACTTGGGATTAACATACATACAGTACTATATACAAAATAGATAAATAAGGACCTACTGACTAGCACAGGGAACTATATGCAATATCTTATAATAACCTATAATGGAAAAGAATCTGAAAAAGAACATATGTAAATATATATGTATATTTCTGCTTATGGGCCAAATATATACATGTATATAGGTACATATATATATTTGAGCTACTTTGTTATACACCTGACACATTGTAAATCAAGTATAGTTCAATAAAAAATAATTTTAGAAAATTTTCAACCTCATTAATATTCAAGAAGGGACTTTCCAGGTGGCACTAGTGGTAAAGAACATGCCTGCCAATGCAGTAGACATAAGAGATGTGGGTTTGATCTCTGGGTTGGAAGATCTCCAGAAGTAGGGCATGACAACCACTCCAGTACACTTGCCTGGAGAATGCCACGGACAGAGGAGCTTGGCAGCCCACGATCCATAGGCTTGCACAGAGTCGGACACGACTGAAGCGTCTTAGCACCCTTGCAATAATCAGGAAATGCAAAGCTAGACCACAACAAGGTACCATTTTACACTGTCAAGGCCAAGTAAATGGCAAAAATTCTCCATTCTGCTGGGAAGAGGGTAAATTTAGACAATCACCTTTGGAAAGCTATTTGCCATTATCTCATAAAAGTAAACATTCCCTTATCCTATGAGCTCACAATTCTTGTCTTCAGCTTGTAAATCCTAGTCTACAAAAATTCTTTTATTTGTTCACCAGGAGACGTACAAATAAATTCATGGCAGCAGTATTCATAAAGCAAAAGACCTGGAAACAACCCTAATATACATCAACAGGGAAATGGGTAAATACATTATATAATAGCTACACACTGGAATATTATATATTGGTGAAAGTAAAAACTCACTGCAGCCTGGATGAATCTTAGAAACATAACAATGAAATGGAAAAAGCTAGGTACATAAGACATTATGCAGACTGTGCCATTTTCATAAAGCTCAGAAATAAGCAAAAATAAACATATAGAGATAGACAAATAGGCGGAGATAAAATAAAAAAACTCTGGAGACAAAATTATAAAAACAAACTTCAAGAGGAGTCACCTTGGGGAGGAAGAAAGGGGCTAGAAAGTACAAATAGATGCAACAATATTAATAATTTTAGTTCTTAAATTGGGTTCCAATTGCTCAAGTATTCCTTATCATGATTTAGATCTGTCATATGTTAAAAGAATCTTTTGTATATATCAAATATTAATTATAAAAATACTTTTAAAGAGATAGGAGATAAAGAATAGAAATAGTATATGAAGACGAGTTTTACTACAAACAGTAGAAACAAAAGGGTTAAAAGTAGAAGAGGACATGGGAATAAGACAGAATTCTACTTTGTTTTTATTTTTTTAATATGGAAGAAAGTACAGCATGCTCTTATATTAATAGAAACGATATAAGCAACATGAAAATGCTTGATGATGCAAGAGAAAAAGAGGATAATTATAAGAGCATAGACCTTGGAAAGGAAAAAGGAAATCTGATCTGGCAGCTATGAGGAGGGATCCATCTTATAACACAGCAGAGAAAATGCACTTGTTTCAATAAATGGACAGGCAGAGTAGATACAGTTAACGTATTTGTTGATGGAAAGATAATGAAGTTCACATCTCCTGAGTTCTATTTTCTCTGTGAAATGTGAAGCAGGGTTATGCTGATTCTGAATGGGGTGGAGTGAAGCAGGGAGCACTGGTGTTTTGAGGAGAGAGGTGAGAAATCATTAACTTTAAACAGGGAAATGTAATGGGACATTGTCCACATTGATGTACATTCTATTGATTTTTCCCCTACCTCATTAACCACTCCTTATCCTCCTCTACTAGATTTTTATCCTCTTCCTCAACTCTAAAAGGACTTTCCTCAATATTGGAGTGCCTGAGCTCAGTCCTCAGATACATTCTCTCCATCATGTTTCTATGTGAGTTCACCTACTCCCATGGCTTTAAATATCCTCCAAGTGCTAATGACTCACAAATTCTTATCTGCAGCTCCTAACCTCTGCCAGGAGCTCCAGACTTGTATATTCAGCTGCCCATGTGATGCTTATACTTGGATGTTCAAAAGGCATCTCTAGTTCAACATGTCCAAACAAACTTTTTATTTCTCTGCCCATTCCTCTTTCTTCCCAGTCTTCACATCTCAGTAGATGGCATTAACTACTCATCTGGTTGCACAGAACAAAAACCTAGTTTTTTTCTTGATTTATCTTTTTCTCATACCTCACATCCAACCTATCAGCAACTTATAGGAGGTCTACCTTCAAAATACAGTCCTTCTCAAATCCCAAATCTAATCCTTCTCACCACCTCCACCACTACTACTCTGCTCCAAGGCATCATCATCTCTTTGCTACATCTTTGCAATAGCTTCCCTGACTCCAAATCAGTTCCACTCCCACCCCTAGTCCATTCTCCACATGCATCCAAAGTGATCTTTTAAAAACACAAATCAGATGACATACTGTCATACTTAAATCTTCCCATGTTGTCTAATGCATTCAGTACAAAATCAAAGAGTCCTTACTCTAGTCTATCTGGCTCTATGTCATTTGGCTTTGGCTAACTCCCCAAACACATCCCTCCATCACTCCCCCCACCTCTAACTCTGCTTCAATCACATCAGAATGCTTATCATTTCTAGCAGTTGTTCAGCTCATCTCTACTTCAGGTTATCTGCATCAACATTCAATGTGCCTCAGAAATTTTGGCTCATTCATTAGTCACAGTTAAACATCACCTCTTAAAGCCGGTATTTTTATCCAAAAGAGCCCACTCTCTTTTTCTACTTACTCTCTTTTATTTTTTTCTTGATTGCATGGATAGAATTCTGTTTTATATACATTTTGTGAATCTCTCCCACTGGAAGGAAAGTTCTATGAAAGCAGAGACTGCCTTGCTCACCCCTGTTAACTGCAAATAGTGGCCAGCAAACAATTTTTGTCAGTTGAATAACTTCAAACTTATTTCATATAGCTTAGAAGCCACAACTAAATTCTCTCTAACTGGCAAATCTAGCTTAAGTAATTTTGTTTGCATCAAGTTTATGGATTTACGGATTGCTCTTTACTCTAAGGTCAGCTTCCTTCCTTGTAGAAGAATAATCATTTCTTAAATTTGCTTTCTAATGTGTAAAATAACACTCACTGAAAGATTTGGAAGCAAATTATCTACAGAAATCACTATTTAGATACAATTAGTTCATTCATCACCATCATCAAATAGGTTATAGTACCACCCTATTTGATAATGAACTTGCATTTACCGTAAGAAGGCATAGTTCTGTGAAAGGTACCCTGGACCAGGAATGAAAACATTCAGAGTCCTTATTTAGTCCCTGATTAGTATAGTATATACACTGACAAAGTCTTCTGTTGCTTAATAATTCCATTGCTTCATCTGTTAAGTAGCAACAGCTGCCCTCATCAGTTCAGTTCAGTTCAGTCGCTCAGTCGTGTCCGACTCTTTGCGACCCCATGAATCGCAGCATGCTAGGCCTCCTTGTTCATCATCACTCGGAGTTCACTCAGACTCACGTCCATTGAGTCCGTGATGCCATCCAGCCATCTCATCTTTGGTCATCCCCTTCTCCTCCTGCCCCCAATCCCTCCCAGCATCAGAGTCTTTTCCAATGAGTCAACTCTTCTCATGAGGTGGCTAAAGTACTGGAGTTTCAGCTTTAGCATCATTCCTTCCAAAGAAATCCCAGGGTTGATCTCCTTCAGAATGGACTGGTTGGATCTCCTTGCAGTCCAAGGGACTCTCAAGAGTCTTCTCCAACACCACAGTTCATATTCCCAAAGAATTCTCTATGGATTAGCATGAAGAAGTGGAATTGTTGAAATAGGAGCTGTAAAATATTCATTTTTTATAAAAACTATTAAAGAAACTATTAATATCCTTCATTGGTTTCTATCTCTTTGAGTTTATAGGAAAAGTTTATAAAATTCCAAATGAGTTTAATATAGATTTCGTAAGGTAGGAATAATTCTCATAATAATAAACCACTTTTTACTTAGTTCAAGCAGCTATTACTTTGATACTGATTGTGTCTGTGGATAAATAATATAGGAAACATTTTGACAGAAATATTTTTTAGTAATCTGTGAGGCACTATAGAAAATAAGAGATGCTGAAATCTGCATGAGGGTGGCTGCCCTGATTTTCAAAAGGAAAGAGGATGGTTTCTAAATACTGAGCGTACTTTATATTCCAAACAAATTAAGTGGATTATCAAGGGCAAAAACATAAACCCTTCCTAAAAATGAAAGTGATGATTTCTAGAGACCCTCATAGGTAAACTAAAAAATAAACTTATTCTGAATTAACCTCATTTTCTCTCCTCCTCTTTATTGAAATGTTTCTTGCCTGCTTGTTGTCTAACTAGATGGATAAGTCAGGGCAAGTCTATCAAAATAAATAGACCAAGGATTCAGGAAGTCAGTTTTGCTTTTCAGTATACCTTATTGGTTTCAGAAGCATGATCTGGGTGATAGCACAATTTGATAACATTATATTGGCAAAGTTTAATCTCATAAAAAAGAATAAATTTGTGGTAATTCAGGAAGAGGTATATATGCTTTTGAAACATTTTTATCGTGAAGTAAGCCAGAAAGAAAAACACCAATACAGTATACTGACACATATATGTGGAATTTAGAAAGATAGTAATGATGACCCTGTATGTGAGACAACAAAAGAGACACAGAGGTATAGAACGGACTTTTGGACTCTGAGGGAGAGGGAGAGGGTGGGATGATTTGGGAGAATGGCATTGAAATAGGTATACTATCATATAAGAAACGAACTGCCAGTCTATGTTCAATACAGGATACAGGATGCTTGGGGCTGGTGCACGGGATGATCCAGGGAGATGATATGGAGTGGGAGGTGGGAGGGGGCTTCGACATTGGGAGATCATGTACACCTGTGGCTGATTCATGTCAATGTGTGGCAAAACAAATACAGTATTGTAACGTAGAATAAAGTATTAAATAAAATAAAATTATTGTTACCTCAAAAAAAAACCATTTTTATCATTTATTCAAGTAAATATATAAAAATATTTAATCAAATATATAAACTATTCAAAGCTGAAAGAGATAATAAACCTTTCTCATCTCAGTGAATGACATCACCATTCATCCAATTCAGTCCCTTCTGTCCACCTGGAATTATTAAGCTAAACTACTGAAACAAATCCATCCCAAAATACTGTGGCTCAACCAAGACAGGAAATGATCTTTATAAAGTATAAAAATGCAAAAGTGAGTAGAGTAAAGCCAATGCAGAGGATCAGATTCACAAGGTCATTCAAGAACTCAAGTTTCTTCTACCTTCTTCTCCCAGCGCTTAAGTTGATGCTCAAGCTGCCATGGATGGAAACTGGATCACTAGCACCAGTCCGTGTTCCAGCTGATGAAAGTGGCTTAGAGTCCAGGGCAAGTAGTCCTTGACTTTTAAGAAGGGACCTGGTTGTTGGCCCAAATTTAGTCTGTGGTCACATTTAAATGAACAAGAGACTGCTAAGAGACTCTAGCTGGATAATCATGTATACAGCTAAAACTCAGGGTAGGGTAGGTGGTACCCTTTCTAGAAGGAATGAAAGGAAAATGGATATAGGAAACAATGAGTATCTGACACACACATTCCAAAATGCAAATCTATCACCAAATTAAGTCTATCTGTCTCCTATATATTATTCCACAAAAACACTCATTTCCCTCCATCTTTAGTGTCGCAGCCCTTGTCTGAGACATCATCACCTCTTTCACTACATCATCACCTGTTTTATACAAAAACCTCTTAACTGGTCTCCCTGTATTCACACTAGCCTTTGCTCCCAAATCAGTTGTCTTCATTACAGTCAAAAGGATCATTTAAAAACACAAATTAAATCATGTCATAATGCTGACAATCTTTCAATTACTGCCCATTGTTCTTGGAAATTAATAACAGGAGCTCTAAAGTCCTACAGATTTGACCCTATTTTTCTCATATTTCATCTAAATTTCACTATATTAGGCTGCTAGTCTTCATAATTATTTATCTTTTTTTTCACTTGAACATAGTATTTTCTTCCCTGATTTTGATTCTTTGAGGATTTAGGGAGAGGTAGTTTGTTTTTAGGAGTTTCAGGGAGGAAAGTAACATTGAAATGACCTTACTCCACTATCTTTAAGTAGAAGTGTCTGTGCACGCATGCGTGCTTAAGTCACTTCAGTCATGTGCAGTTCTGAGAAGTGTTTGTAATTATGAGTAAATGTAACATGTGGAAGATATATCTGCTTATTCCATGGCTTCATACCCCAGGAGCATGCTTGCCCCAGTTTAGGAAGCACCTTATAGTCTATTAAAGGAGATTTCCCCCAATAAAGCACAGGATATTACAAAATAAACTAATTATGCAGCTTCACCATTAGGCCCACATATTTTCTAATGAGAGAAACTGCCTTTCCCAGCACACAGAGGGAAACAGAACTACAAATGCTGTCTATTTGCTAAGGTTCTTGGCTCCAACTGCGTTTCTCCAAAAACTGTGCAGATAAACACCTGGCATACTGACAGGCACATATTAGGTTTTCAAAATGCTATTTCTCTCTTTTCCTTTTAATCAAGAAGGAAAAAATGTTTTTGAAGAAAGCTTTATTAAGAGCTTACTAAATGCTAGGCACACTGATCTAAAGCAGAGGTCTCAGTCCCATGGGTGAGAAAGACAAGTAAACTCAAAGGACAATCAGCACAAACAGTGCTGTGATAGCAGAGGATGTTTTAAGAAAACAAAGTAGACTTTCTAAATCTGTCGTAAAATGGGAATACCAAGGAAGTGGAATGGGGGCTTCCTAGAGATGTCTAAATCAAATTGTCAGATCAATAGTTACAAACCACACAGGGAAGCAGGAGGGAAAGTATTCCCAGTAATGGAACAGCAATATTCCTATAAACAGCACAAAGACTAGACCACGGAATATTCGAAGAACTCTAAGTCCAGTGAGGGTGAACAACAGAGTGGAATGAAAATAGCAGGAAATGAAGTTGGAGAGGAATCAGGAACCATATCCTTTGATTCAATTCAACAAAATTTATTTAGCACCTACCATATACTGAACATTGAGAATTCAAAGACTAAAGGCATATATGTGGAATCTAGAAAAAATGGTGCACATGAGTCTATTGGCAAAGAAGAAATGAAGACACAGAATAACAATAACCACAATATTAATGAAAAGGTATTCCATTTATTTTCTTTTTTAAAAAATATTTATTTATTTGGTTGCATTGGGTCTTAGTTGCAGCCCATGAAGTCTTTTGTTGCTGTGAAAGACCTTGCATTCTGCAGTTATTTTCAGTGCACAGTGCAGAGGCAACAGTCATGGTCTTTAAGGCCTAGAACCTTTGAAATGTTCAGCTAATATCACAGTAGCTTTAAAACATTCTTATACCCAAGTAGTGCTCAAGCATTGCTTCTAGACCCAAGTAATATAAGGAGCAAATAATTTTGAGAAAAGTTGCTTTTATAACTGGATTGTATGGGTAGCAGGTATTCTTGAGAATAAGGGCAACTATATTAAAATTAACAACTCTATATGCATAGAACATAAACTATATAAATCAGTCTCACTGAATACACATTCTCTGCACTGCTGTCTCCATTTGAATGAGTACTGCAGCAGCAGCTCTGAACATTTGCTCTTGAACTCTGGAACTCTAGCTACAAGCAGGGCTTGTAATGTTATGATAATGAGAAGCCGTATTTTAAAAGAGATCATTATTAAAGTGCTCTGCCTTAATTTGGAGTTGCCTTCCTATTTCCGCCCAACTTTATTTGCAATGAGTTGCAATTTCTAACCTACTACCATTAACAGAAGCTCTGTGTGATTAAGACAATAAATATATTCACAAAATGTAATCGCAGCTTTTGGGGCTTTAAACATCTGCTCTGAAAATAAAACTTTTACAAACACACAGTCATGGGCAAAATGAAACCTTTCTTCCAAGACTTTTTTTTTTTTTTAATGAAAGGTCTGAAATACAAATGTCTCTTCCCAAACCCAACGTGCAAATTTAAGCTAATTCACATGTGATATTGGTCAATTATCTGAGCCTTTATGAAGCTGCAGGGCACTCTCAGAGTCCTTTGACTGCTTTAGACAAAATTGTTCAATGGGGCTAAAACTCTGCATTCAAGGTTTCAGTTAAAGCAAGGTCTCAATGCTGAAACTGAAATGTCCAAAATCTGTTTATTTTATTATCATTTTTCTTATTGCCTGTGTTATCAAAATAGGAATAGCCACCTGTCAACATTTAGTAAATCTTTGCCCCATTTCAATTTCTTACTCTAGAAATATAAGACTGGTAAAGAAAGAACTTACATTCAACTCTCTCCTAGTTAGATAACTTGTTCAGTATCGGCCAGGAATTTAAATTGGGGTTTCAATCCCTACATATTTCATTATATCCTTTAAAAACAGTCTGACATCCTTGGAAAATGACCCAAAATATGGGAAGTTTGACAGGTATTTATCACCACAACAGAGCAAAAACTAGAAGCAACCCAATCTCTAACAATAAGGGAATGATTATATAAAGGCTGATATATTGATTAAATAAAATATCATGCACCATTCAGAAACATGATTATACATGAAAAATGATGCTAGTATAACAAATCTTCACATCAACTAAAAATGTCCATTCTCTGATGTTTTAATTGAATCCACAGATAGTAGAGTACATCACTACTTATATATCATGTTTGAAAACAGTTTTTAAATTGTTCCGTAATAGATTTCATCACTGATAGTTTTCACCTGTCTGGCCATGAGACAATACTATTTTTAGGTCACTTTCTTCACACATATTATTTTACTGAATCCTTTAAAAATCCAAAAGGTGAATAATATTATTAATTCACTAGATAGTTATTATTATCAATATTATTATGAGTAGTTTATCTCAAGCCATTAGGTATACTTAATTGCTTTTGGGGGATCCCATTCCTACAAGTCAACCAGTCACCAAGTATTACTTGCTACAGTGAGTATATATATCCTTTTCTAGCAAAAAAAAAAAAAAAAAAAAGAAAGCCTTCATTATTTAAACACTATATAGACCAGCTCTGTCCAAAATAAATGTAATGCAAAGCACACATACAACTCATGTAATTTTAAGTTTTCTAGTAACTGCATTAAAAAGTAAAAGAAATACATGAAATTGATTTTAGTAATATCTTTTATTTAACCCAGTATATCCCAAATATCATCATCATCCCAAATATCGTAATCAATATTAAAATTACTAATGAAATATTTTAAACTCTTTTTTTACTAAACCTTTTATTAACCCTATGTTTTACATTTATATTTACTCATATTTGCCACATGTGAAGTGCTCAGTAGCCTGCGTGGCTGCTGCTGCTGCTGCTGCTAAGTCACTTCAGTCATGTCCAACTCTGCACGACGCTATGGACAGCAGCCCTCCAGGCTCCGTTGTCCACAGGACTCTCTAGGCAAGAATACTGGAGTGGGTTGCCATTTCCTTCTCCACAGCCCATGTGGCTAGGGGCTTCCATCTTGGACCGCACAGCTGAAGAATGAGTGATTGATGACAGAGTGATGAAAATACTTATGTAAGGTATACTGCAACATAATAAGCCTTATGCTATAATACCATGTGGCATTTAAGACAGTAATACCATTTACGTAATTCTGCAGTAGATTTTACTACCATTCCCAGCTGAAAACATAATGATTTCTTTTCCATTTTCTTTTTGTGATATACTGAAACAAATATGTGTGTAACTCGGTGAAAAAAATTAATAAATGTTATGGAGTATAATGGAATAGAAATACTATGCCATGGGGTAAAACATCCTGGTTATGAGACAAATAAAAACTAGTCGGCATATCCGGCCTCTCACAGGGAAACATTGCAGTTCAAAGGAAGGGGGCCATCAAGGATGACTTGACTATTTCCTAAGCATCAAAGATTTTCTTTAGAGGCAGTTATTTTTCACCACCATTCATTTCACATCACGTTGAAGGAATTCCCACAGTTCAGATGTTTCTACAAGAGTACTTAAGGAATGATCCTGGAAAGCTAAAAGCTTTTGATAATAACCAAGCTTTCAAATCAATCCTTAGGACAAGACTTCTAAAAAGAATTGAATAAGGTCCACACATGAAACTAAAAGCTTCATTTTTCAAAAACCCTAGGACCATACTTTACATCAACAGTTTTTCTTTTTAGTACCCCCAAAACAATAAAGAACAGACACATAAGAGAAAGTAAATGATGTATAGTTTTGCCTCCTTATAAATGTTCCTCATCCACTACCATAGCCAAAGTTAGGCCAAGTTTAATGTAATTCTTCCACAAAAGCTAGTTTATGTTATAGGAACTCTTCTGGAACATAAAATAGAATTTATAGCCTAGTGTGGATGACTACAGCCAAATAAGCATCTAAATTATTATATAGTGTTATGACCGTGTAAATACAGGAGGTATGTTGGAAACATAGGTGGGGCCATCACCCAGGCCATGTTGGCGAGGGTGTGTATTGGGATCAGCCTCCTGGAAAAAGTAAAGTCCAAACAAAACCTATTCCACGGGTAGGTGTTAGCCTATGAAAGGAATCTGAAGGAGAGGAAACAATGTTCCAAGACTGGGGTGGGAGAAGCATGGCATGTCAAAGAGCCGAGAGAAGTTAAGGAAGCCAGGTGGAGAAATGGGGCTGGACAGGGAGTAAGGTACAGGAACCTATGGCCTCTTGTAAACTAAGGAGTGTGAACTTGATCTTCACAGCAACAAAGAGCTTTTGAGTGACTGCTTTTGCTTTGATCTTCTACCTTTTGGGGTTTTCTAGCTCCCTAATTCCCTGAAAACCCTAGAACTAAAGCATACAACAAGGGCTTCAGGAAAACAGCAAAAACCATAGCTTCAAATACAATGCATCATAGTTTCAAATATAGTGCAAAAAAGGGGGAAAGGCCCAATCAAATTCATTCCTTGAACCTGGAAAGCTAGTATTTTCTCAGTGATTCCTAGATCTACTTTTTTTTCCTTTTAATGATCTGGCTGGGGTTTCTTTGCAGTTTCATAAAATTAATGGCTTGTAACATTTCATTACAGGGCAAATCTTTCTCATCACTGCTTGAATCTCTGCCTTAAAGGGACTCTCCAGGATACAAATCTTTCTGCAAGGTGGACTGTGGTTCTATTTGAGGCCTTCCTTTCAACAGAGAATGTTGTTTCAAGTACCCCTCTGCATCTAATACACGCGCGCACACACACACCCATGAACTCAAGGGCAAAAGGAAGGGAGAGAATATCAGCATAGGCACCTCTCAGAATCTTCCTAACCAAATCCTTTGACTCCCAGAAACGGAAAGGAGAGCACAGTCCCTCGATTAAGCAATCATTCTCTATCTGAGAGGATATAAAGATAGTAATGCCTCTCTTTCAGATACTGTTTCTCTGTTTGGTTTGGTTTCTTTTCTAATCTATTCAAACTATTTCCTCTCTGGCATTCTAGTACCTTCTGTGTCTTATTAATTTTCTTCTGCTGTCTTAGACTGGCAGATTTTTCTCAGCTCAGTTATTCAACCCTTCAAGTCATTGCTTAAGTCCATTTGAAAGTAAAAAGAGAAAGTGTTAGTAACTTAGTCGTGTCTGACTCTTTGTGACCCCATGGACTACAACCCACCAGGCTCCTCTGTCCATGGAATTCTTCAGGCAAGAATACCGGAATGGGTAGCCATTCCCTGCTCCAGGGGATCTTCTCAACCCAGAGACTGAACCCAGTCCACTGCATTGCAAACAGATCCTTTACTGTCTGAGCTACCAGGGAAGATGATTTGCTCTTTTTCTATGATCAGAAAAGATCCAAATAAGCTAGTTAATATCCCCACCCATAAATTCTTCATAGTCTTAAGAACCATAGCCAAGTAACCACTAAAACTTTTCTTCCCTGATTTGTATTTATAATGCTGTTTCATTATTTGGTTTCCAGCTTCGAATCTCTTTCGTAGTGTATCCTGGAAAGTTCTCCCAGGTTCTTCACATCCCCACAAGGCAGGAATGGGAGAGATTAAACACCCTAACCTAGTAAGGCTCTTGCTCTTTGGGATAACTTGAAGAGCAACTATCCCCAAGTTTAAAAAAAAAATAGTGAAACAAGATGATGCCAAAGGAAACTGAATAATGAGCCACTGGGCATTTCTTCTTCCTATTTCTATGCCACTGAGAACAGACCTCTCAAGACAAAGGAGCAAAGCTAGAATAAAAAGTCATTATGGCAAAATTAAGGGTGGATCATGCAGGGAGAAGTGTGCAGAGCACCTGTCTAAGCACATTTCTGTCCCAGTCAGGAGAATCAACTTCATTCACGCTAAGAAGAAAGCCAAGGCATTTTTAAATGCAGAGCTGTTTAGACTTGGTACTCATTCTGCAAAGCTAATAACATTTTTGAGGGTTCATTAATCTCAACAAGTCTGAAAAAATACATTTTCATGTTCTTGCTCTCCAGCTACCGTCTTTACAGTATATTTTTACATAAATAATTGGTTATGGCTCAAATTAAAATAACTTTGACAATTATCAAGCGGGCTAAGAGTTTCTGAGCTTGTGCTGGGATGAGAGATAGCAGCACCCCAGAGTGCCCCCAGACCATGTGTTATCTTATGATAACATTCAATTCACTTCTTTCCAGGCTCATAAAATATAAGTTTTTCATCTAACTGTCAAAATGACAGTGTTCTGTTTAGATAATATTCCCTTGCAGGGAGGTTAGTCTCAATAGAATTTTTCCGATTAAAGTATAAATGTGGTATGTGTGAGGACCAGGTTTCGTGTCCCTGGCAACCTGGGCGTCCTCAAAAGCATTACAATCCTGTCCTCAGGATTACAAGTTCTGTAATGCTTCACAGACCACTGTGTCGTCTATATTCAAATCCTTCTCCTCACAGACTAACAAGTGGCAAGCCTTCATTCCCACACACATTACCCTACACACGTTATAATCTTTCTTTGCGTCATGCCCTAAAGACCTCTGGTATGATAAATTGTCATCTCCCTCAACCTCAGAGGTAACTGGCTATAAAATTGTTTTATGTTCCTAGTATTCCTAGTCCTCGAGTAAAAATACTATCTGTAATTCAATGTTGGCAGTATGGTATTATTCATAAAGCATTCAAACTGTACCTTCCAGGTTAAGAATGCCACCAGAACTCCTTGATTGAATTACAGTCTAGCCAATTCTGGTGGGTGTCGTTTTTTTCTGCATGAAAATTACAAGCATTTCCCAACATCTCCAGGGCCTATATGCAAGCTCCAAAGGGAGTAATATTTTGCATAATCTTTCAAAACCTTCCTTCTGGACATTCAAGAGCCAAGAACTGGATGCGTGTATGTTAGTTGCTCAGTCATGCCCGACTCTTTGCAACCCCATGAACTATAGCTCACCAGGCTGCTCTGTCCATAGGATTCTTCAGGCAAGAACACTGGAGTGGGTTTCCATTCCCTTCTCCAAAAGAACTGGATAAAACTATTTAAAATAATGATGGTTAAAAATGAATAAATAAGGTTCTACTGCATAGCACAGGAACTATATTCAATATCCTGTGATAAACCACAATGGAAAAGAATATTTAAAAATATATAGATACGTATATTTGTATAACTGAATCATTTTGCTGTATAGCAGAAATTAATACAAATGTAAATAAACATTTCCATTTTTAAAAATTAAATTTTTAAAAAAGAATATCAAAAAATTAAAACACCTTGTAAGATTTTTGTAGCTTTCCAAAAGGAAAAGGTCTCACTGGTTGATTTCCAAAGCAAAACTCCTAAACTGATGACAAGGATTTAAACTGTATCAGACAGTTTTGGGTGAAGTAGAAAGGAGAATGGGGTTTTCTTTTTATTGAGTATGGGGCCTTGTTCTGTTCTGTTCTTTCCTCAAAAGACATATATATGTATATATACATATATATATATGCCCCAATTAAAATCCAGTCACACACAGATGTTTCATTACCCTCTCTGCATTGATTTGGAAATACCTCTATATTTCCTTTCAAAAGACAATCATTTTACAGATGACTTTCTCCATTGTACTCAGCTTCTCTGATTCTAGCACATAATTAACATCTTATTTTATAAGCTTTCTCTTCATCCTAGCCTTATTTTTTTCTCATGTGCTTCCCATACTTTTATAAATTACTTTCCTTTTTAATAAGAAGATCTTTTCCTCTGGAAGCCTTTTAGACTTTGTCCAATGGCAATATGTCTCACCCAGCTGTCAGTGGAATACTTATTTCTAAGTAATGTGGTGAAGTGAAGTGAAAGTCGCTTAGTCATGCCTGACTCTTTGCACCCCATGGACTAAACAGTCCATGGAATTCTGCAGGCCAGAATACTGGAGTGGGTAGCCTTTCCCTTCTCCAAGGGATCTTCCCAACCCAGGGATCGAACCCAGGTCTCCCCATACTGCAGATGGATTCTTTACCAGCTGAGCCACAAGGGAAGCCCAATGTAAGAAACGTAAGGTTACATTCTAAGTAATGTAAACAGTCTTTTAAACACAAGCTCTAAAATTCTGCAATGTGACTCTGTGACAATAAATCAGAGAGGCCAAATATTTTCATTCTCATTCAGTATATACAAGATATACAGATATGACCTTGTTTTATGCCTGTATCTTAGACTCTGAGTCTTTCCTTTAGACTTGTTTTATTTCTTCAAAACTATATGCTAATAAAAACATGAACAGATTTTCTGCTTCATTGAATATTTAACACTCCTTCATTAAATCAGTTCACTTTCAATAGTAGATTTTATTCTAAAATCCAGGGGGAGGAAAATGTCAACAATCTGGTAACTAGAAAAGGCAAAACCACTAACAATATTTTTAAAATTTCATTTCATACATTCTGCCTTTTTTCATCATTTCCTAGGCACTTATTGTCCATAGTAAATGTGTTCAACCTAGACTTACTAGATTCCATTTTGCACTTTATAATTAGAGAAAGTCATTTAACACTGCTAAATTGAACATGTCCCAAGATAATTATATTTATACATATTTACATTCACTTGTCATGTAACAGTCATTCAGTCATGTCCGATTCTTTGCAACCCCATGGACTGTATGTAGTTTACCAGGCTCTTCTGTCCATGGAATTATCCAGAATACTGGAGTGGGTAGCCATTCCCTTCTCCAGGAGATCTTCCTAACCCAAGAATTGAACTCAGGTCTCACTAGAACACATTATTTTTCAATCTTGGACCATAAAGAAAGCTGAGTGCTGAAGAATTTATGCTTTTGAACTGTGATGTTAAAGAAGACTCTTGAGAGTCCCTTGGACTGCAAAGAGATTGAACCAGTCCATCCTAAAGAAAATCAGACCTGAATATTCATTGGAAGGACTGATGCTGAAGCTGAAACTCCAATATTTTAGCCACCTGATGAGAAGAACTGATTCATTGGAAAAGACCCTGAGGCTGGGAAAGACTGAAGGCAGGAGGAGAAGGAGATGACAGAAGATGAGAGAGTTGGATGGCATCACCAACTCAACGGACATGAGTTTGAGCAAGCTTAGTGATGGTGATGGTCTTGGTGATGGTGATGGTCTTGGAGTTGGTGATGGACAAGGAAGCCTGGAGTTCTACAGTCCATGGGGTCGCAGAGACAGACATGACTAAGTGACTGAATTGAACTGAACTGAACTAATAGTACTAATCTTTTCAACTAGATATGTAAATACTAAACATGTTACCATTTCCTGGATTGATAATCAGCAAGCTGGAGTTACTGCCATTCATAAAGTTAAGATTGGCTAATCTTGATAATAAGACATTTATGTGTAACTTTTGACTAGAATGTTTTACTTTGTTTCTGCCCATTAGTAGGCCAAGTTCATGTAAATTTGCTTTCTGAGACCTAGGATTATGTAGCTCTAAAACATTTTCAAAATGTCAATACAAGAGAGAACCACAATCAGTAGAATGTTATACCCTGTATTTCTCTCTCTTTTTTTTAAAATTAATTTATTTTTTTAATTTTTATTAAATTTATTTATTTTTTTAATTACAATACTATATTTGTTTTGCCATACATTGACACGAATCAGCCATAGGTGAACACAATCTCCCAATGCCGAACTAAATACATGTTAATACATGGATACATGTATCTGGATACATGCCAGGTTTCTTTTCTTAAAATTTTCAGAAACTTCTGCCTTGCACCAACCTTGTGATAAACAATGTAACATTTCCCAGGCTTGTAAAATATCCCTTAGTAGAATTTTCAAATAATTCTGAATTCTTCCAAAGTGCCACTCTGCTAAGATGGTCCTACTAAGACTTCAGGTAAAAGCCATTCAGCTGCCTGCATGAAATGCCAAATGGCATAAAATAAAAACATTGTGCATCACCGCTGAATTATTCACACATCAGCCAAAAACTAAATGAGGAGACTGAGTTCTGTGTCCTTTCCTACTTGCCCTCTGTGCCATTTATTAAAGAAGTCCTCACAAGGCAAAATAACATCAACAATGAGGATTTTACGCCTCATCTCTGATGTATTCACACCTCAGCAAGAAGCCAAATGATGAAAGTGGACTTTATGTCCTCTCTCTAGGTGTCCTTCCAGAATCATTTGAGGGATCCTTTCAAAAGACAAAGAACACTCACAATAGCAAATTTATTTCAGAAGAGAAAACAGCACAACAAGGAAGGCCTAATAGATATTTTGTAGATGAGCTTGGAATTACCTCTTGATTTGCTCTCCTCTCAGAACGATCACCTCTGATTAGTTTAAACTCCTCTGAGCAAATATCATTTCGTGGGCCCTATTCAGAAAGATCTGTCTTCTTCCAAAAATACTTTATGATTATTTGTTCAGCCAGAATTGCACACCACCATTTCTTCTCTCCCATATTATATTCTCATCTCACCATCACCAGCTTCCTTTCATTACTATCCCCTACTATCTTCACTGCCACTCTAATATCTACTTCTCACTTAGAATACTCAGTCATCTCTAAGTTTTTCAGAGTAGACACACATGAAAGCAGAGGTTTGGGAATCAGGCTCAGAAGATCTTGGTCCTAATCAGAGAGGCAATATATTAAAAGCATATGAATTAAGAGTGAGAGCTCAGAGACATTCAGTAACTTTACTACCTACTAGCTGTGTGAAGATGAGTAGCTATTTTAACCCATCTGGACTTTTCTTTCTCATGGACAAAATGGAGATAAAATTAATACATAGCTTCAGTGGAAAATATCAGGATTAACAAGGTAATACATGGGAAGTATTTATAATCACATCCAGTAGCCTACCTGTTCAATAGTGTTAGCCACTCAGTCATGTTCAGCTCTTTGCAACCCCATGGACTGTAGCCCACCAGGCATCTCTGGTCATGGGATTCTCCAGGCAACAGTACTGGAGTGGGTAGCCATTCACTTCTCCAGGAGAACTTCCCGACCCTGGGGTTGAACCCAGGTCTCCCATATTGCAGACAGATACTTTACCATTTGTGCCACCAGGGAAAGGTGGCTATTATTACAGTCCCTAAGTAGGTACAAATACTATGTTAATGGCAACAGTCTCATGTTTCCGTTTCTTTGTCTGAAAAAGGAAAAGATTAAGTTGGACCATCTCTAAAATTCCTCCTAGTCCTAAAATATCAAGAGTTGAAATCTAATACAAATCCTTTTTAAAAGCTCTAAGACTTCAGTAGCAATCTACTCTTACACTTGATGAAAATGGAAAACCATAAAAGAAACACATGACACTGTCCCTGCCCTTAAGAATCATAAAATCTTATTTTGAAGTGTTAGCTGCTCAGCTGTGTACAACTCTGCGATCCCATGGACTGTAACCCTCCAGTCTCCTCTGTCCATGTGATTTTCCATGCAAGAATACTGGAGTGGTTTGTCATTTCCTTCTCCAGGAGATCTTCCCAACCCAAGGAACGAACCTAGGTCTCCCACATTGCAGGCAGGTTCTTTACCATCTGAGCCACCATGGAAGTCCAGGGTAAAGATAAATTTCATTTATTCCCAAATATATATTCTTTTCTTCCTATATTAATTGATTAGATTTTCAGAAAAATCTGAAACACTAGGAAAATCCATTTATAGAAGAAATGAGACAATATATTATGAAATAATAAATCACATGAATGTGTTAAATTTTTCCAGCTAGATAAATTTAAAAACTGAATAAATAACATATGGCAGAAATATAATAAATTATATTTTTATTCATATTCAACAAATATTTACTGAGTATCTACCATTTGCTGGGGATAAAAACAAATTAGAAAAGGCTTTACTATAAACATTCAGAAGGGAAGGAAGAACAAAATGAATGGCTTGACACCTCAGGACAGAGGGAAAACTGTATTGGCCAGACAGCCTGAGGAAAAGAGTAGTGCTACTTCAGAGAGTTTAAAAAGCAGAGACATGACTTTGCCAACAAAGGTCCGTCTAGTCAAGGCTATGTTTTTTCCAGTGGTCATGTATGGATGTGAGAGTTGGACTATAAAGAAAGCTGAGTGCTAAAGAATTGATGCTTTTGAACTGGGGTGTTGGAGAAGACTCTTGAGAGTCCCTTGCACTGCAAGGAGATCCAACCAGTCCATCCTAAAGGAAATTAGTCCTGAATATTCATTGGAAGGACTGATGCTGAAGCTGAAACTTCAATATTTTGGCCTTCTGATTCGAAAAACTGATTCATTGGAAAAGATCCTAATGCTGGGAAAGATTGAAGGTGGGAGGAGAAGGGGACGACAGAGAATGAGATGGTTGGATGGCATCACTGACTCAATGGAAATGAGTCTGAGTAAGCTCCAGGAGTTGGTGAAGGACAGGGAAGCCTGGCACGCTGCAGTCCATGGGGTCACAAAGAGTTGGACATGACTGAGTGACTAAACAGAACTGATGGGGTTGTGTGACCACCACTCTACTCTAATTTTAGAACATTTTTACCATGCCAACAAGAAGTCTTTTTAGCATTCACTTCTTGTCCCCCAGCCCTAGACAACTGCTAATCTGTCTTATTGATTTGCTTCTTCTGAATATCTCATGTAAATGGAACCATAAAATATGTGCTCTTTTGAGATTGAATTTCACTAGTAACATTTTATGATTATTCAGGAAAATTGTTCTAGAATTATTTAAAACACAAAATTTTTGTTTAATGTTTTATTTTTTATTGGAGTATAGCAGTCTTGAATATTCACTGGAAGGACTGATGCTGAAGCTGAAACCCCAACTCTTTGGCCACTTGATGCAAAGAATTGACTCATTTGAAAAGACCCTGATGCTGCGAAAGATTGAAGGTGGAAGGAGAAGGTGACGACAGAGGATGAGATGGTTGTATGGCATCACCAACTCAATTGACATGAGTTTGAGTAGGCTCTGGGAGTTGGTGATGGACAGGGAGGCCTGGTGTGCTGCAGTCCATGGGGTCACAGAGGCAGACATGACTGAGCAACTGAATGAACTTCAGAGGGAGATTAATCAATCTGAAACTATGCGGTAAAGAAGGTCCTTGGTAAATTTTAACAATGGGCAAGCTTTGGTCCCAAAATCAATACATCATTTATAACTACCACTACTACTTTTATTATCAACATTCTAAACCTCAGTAGAAGCTTAAAGATACCATATTCCCTAAACACACAAATTATCTAACAGCATCAAATTAATATAGAATTATTTATTTATTAAAAGCCCTTATAAGGGGAAACAAATATACTCTAGCCAAGATCTAGAACTTAAGAAACATCCAAAAGAGAATATAAATAACGTCTTAGAATGAAACAATCGCTGAAATGTTGAGGGGACTAAATTCCCCTTCTCCTTTTTATGAGAAAAGAAAATTAAAATGTATGCTTTATTGAAAGATTTTCATTCATAGGGCTTCCCAGGTGGCTCAGTGGTAAAGAATCCACTTGCCATTTCAGGAAACATAGGAGAAGCAGGTTCAACCTCTGGGTTGGGGAGATCCCCTGGAGGAAGAAATGGCAACCCACTCCAGAGCCTGGCGGGCTACAGTCCATAGGGTTGCAAAGAATCAAACTCAGCTGAACACTACTGCCTTTTATTTACAATCTTTTATTTCAAATGCATTTCAAAAAAGAAGCATTATACAAATTCATTTTTGTTACTATCAGTTCAGCTCTGTCACTCAGTCATGTCCGACTCTTTGCAATCCCATGAATCGCAGCACGCCAAGCCTCCCTGTCATGACAATGAATAAGAAATGAGGTTATTGGACTAGATTATCTCTAAGAAAACTTCTAATTCTAAAATCATATAAGTTGCTTTCTTTAGTAATAAAATAGTAATATGAAAATTCTGGTACATTTTCAAATATGTTCCCTCCACAAAGAAAACTTTAAAAAGAAAGGAAGCCAGCAAATGAAAGCCTGCTGCTAAAAAGTTTGAGAAAATTTGACATATCTGTTTCTGATTTGGATAAGAAAACTATTTCACATCTAAGTCAATCAAGTCTCCAAGACAATTTGTACTTGAAAAAAATGCAGAATGAAGCTGTGTGCACATGTGAATGTGTTGAAGGTGTGATGTGAAATAATCAGTGTTTAGAGATTTTTAATGAAAATAAATTTTAAAGGGGCTAATTCCATAGAAAGAAAGCATATTTTTACCCTTTCCTATTAATTTACAAAAATCAGAGGAAGAAACACAAATAGTTTATCTTTGAAAAACTAGGTTTTGTCTTGAGAGTAAATCAGTTCCTTTGAAAAGCAAAAGCTTTTTAGGTGTCAAAAGAAACTGTCATTTTCTGTTCAGAATTCTACTATTTTTGATGCTATATTACAATTAATAATATACTTACGGAAGCCACAATTACTTGTTTCTATTATGCTTCCCAAATGTAATGTGGAAATGAGACATCTCTTGAATTTAAAACATATGGAGGCTATTTTGTACATGGAGAAAAGACAGAAAATAATCCAATATATTGCATGGTAAAAGCATGCAGTGGCTAAGGTACAACAATATCTCTAGGATTCTGGAGATTTGATTTGATTTGATTTGATTTGATTTGATAGGATTTGATTCCAGCCCCAATACCAGGATCATTCCCTTTATCAGCAAATTTTAATAAACACCTACTATGTGCCCCAGTACCTATGGAGTCCTCAGTCCCCAAGAAGTGGTAATAAGGAAAAGGCAAAGACTAAACAAATCCTTAACTACAAACTAAAAATGTAAAATGAATGAAGAGACAATGCATAATGAGAGTGCATAACATCAAAGGGATTTTGATGGAGTAGTCCAAAAAATGGCCTTTTAGAAGCAATGCTACTTGGCTGACACTTAAAGTATGAGAATGGAACCAGCCATGCAAATAGAGAAAGGAAAACAGTGCTAGGCAGTGCCACGAGGCCAGATGGAATTTGGGCACTTCAGAAAAATTTGAAGAAATAAAGCACAGAAAGGAATGCCTTGTCTGAAACTAAAAAATTATCCAGGATCTCAAGAAATAATCCACATGAGCTATCTGCTGAGTCAATTCAGATCTCACTAGACTGTAACACTTCTATGAGGAACTTAGGGTAAGGTATACTATTAGTCATATTAGTGACTTGATATTTTTCAAGTCTGAATAAAAGTAAGTATTGAGAAATTTATATCTGATTTTGGAAAAGAATGTTCAAGTAATTTATTTTTTAAAAACCACTCTCCTCTCTCATATTTAATCCTCCAGATTCATACTTATGTATTAAGGTATCGGCAATAGTAAAAAATACTTGAACTTTTATACTTTTCTTTAGAATGAAATTAATTATTTCTCTAAGGCAAATCCTGCTTTGTGATAATGAAATGCATGTGACATTTCCCTGTAATTAGAGCACTCATTCATGTTCTATGGTGAAATGATCTGCTGACACATATACAACTTGTTAAAAATGTGTGTCATTAAGTGAAATGTCTATGATAGCTGACTGAAACCAATTCTAAAGGTACAGAAGTTATTCTCCAATACAAAATTAAAGTAGCCTTCATCACTGAAAATAAGCCTGGATTTTATTCTGTGAATTTAGAGAACAGAATAACAGACAATAAAAATTAATGTGTTTGAGGAAAAGAGGGGTCAAAGAGCTTTAGTAGCCTGAAAGTAAAGATTCTCAAGATTTCTGCTTCATAACTCTTGCCTTACTGACTAAAATGTGTTTACAACCAAAACAGTTGGAATGAAAAGAGAAACATCCAGCCTGCAGCCAGATACTCTGTCATCATTTGTACAAACTACAAGACCATAAACTGGAGAATACAAGATCTACAGCTAGGTTATTTGTTTGTTTGTCCTAAAGTCTGAGCTTCTTCAGGCTTAAGACTCTGAAATATCAGAATCAGGCAGCATTTTTGTTGTTCACTTGCTAGGTCATGTCCGACTCTTTGCAACCCCATGGACTCCAGCACGTCAGGTTTCACTGCCCTTCACTATCTCCTGGAGTTTGGTCAAATTAATGTACACGAGATGATAACTGCTCACTTCTCCTCTTACCCTCAATCTTTCCCAGCATTAGGGTCTTTTCTACTGAGTCAACTCTTTGCATCAGGTGGCCAAAGTATTGGAGCTTCAGCTTCACCATCAGTCCTTCCAGTGAATATTCAGGGTTGATTTCTTTTAGGATGGACTGGTGTGATCTTGCAGTCCAAGGGACTCTCCAAGAGTCTTCTCTAGCACCACAGCTTGAAAGCATCAATTCTCAGTGCTCAGCCTTCTTTTTACAGTCCAACTCTCACATCCATACATGACTACTGGAAAAACCATAGCTTTGACTATATGGACTTTTGTTGGCAAACTGATGTGTCTTCTTTTTAATATGATGTCTAAGTTGGTCATAGCTTTTCTTCCAAGGAGTCAACGTCTTTTAATTTCATGACTGCAGTCACCATCTGCAGTGATTTATTTTGGCAAGTAGAAGCTAGCTTCAAACTGAATGGTTTATCTGTGTTAGAAGTCTTGATCACACCTTTTGTAATGCAGTGAGTGAGTGAATGAATGGAACACATTGGCAAGTGAAGAAATCTAAAGATAATAGAAAATAATTTGTCAAAGAAGCTAACATAAGTAGATTTTAATATTCAAGAAAAGATATTTAGGAACCAATAACTTAAGTATCCCAATTTTCTAGCAGTAGATTTACTTTTAATAAGCAAGACAAATCACTTGTGACTTCTAATTAAAAATTATTAATTCTTTACTTAGCTTCATGATGCACTAGCCCATATGAAAAGTTAAGTACAAGAGGCCACATAAATTTATATGTGCTAAACTTCCACTTAGGGTATTGATATATCCAGTAAAGATATTGATATTCACACTCATGTATATACCCTCAACTTCACATGAAGACATTAAGTTGTAAACAAACAAACAAAAAGAAACAATAAAGAAACTTAATAAACCATCAGGAAAAATAAACAGTGAAGCAACAATGCTTCCATTTAACATTCACCTATTATCTTAATGAATAATCTATTTTTCCTGTAAGTCACTACATAAAAACTAGTCCCTCTGATTTTTCCCATGTAGCAGCCAAAGGAGAAATGAATAATGTATTGGATATCTAAGAATATGAGGAATCATTATCATTGAAACTAATTAATGTCTTGAAAGTGAAAGTGAGGTCACTCAGTCGTGTCAGACTCTTTGCAAACCCATGGACACCAGGCTTCTCTGTCCACGGGATTTTCTAGGCAAAAGTTCTGGAGTGGGGTGCCTTTTCCTTCTCCAGGGAACTTCCCCACCCAGGATTGAACCCAGGTCTCCCACATTGTAGACAGACGCTTTACTGTCTGAGCCACCAGGGAAGTCCCAATTAATGCCTTAAGTAAGCACAATGTTAGCATGTAATCACAGATATTAATGTATTTGTTCATTTTCTTTAATGAAGGCATTTGGGGTATCATTGTGAATTACACGATTCCTTCTATTCTTCATCTACAAAATAGGCATTTTTTTTCCATCAATAGGACTGTCTCTTTCAAGAAGTAATGTTTCAGTTCAGTTCAGTTCAGTTGTTCCGTCGTGTCGGACTCTTTGCCACCCCATGAACAGCAGCACGCCAGGCCTCCCTGTCCATCACCAACTCCCAGAGTTCACCCAAACGCATGTCCATCGAGTCAGTGATGCCATCCAGCCATCTCATCCTCTGTCGTCCCCTTCTCCTCCTGCCCCCAATCCCTCCCAGCATCAGAGTCTTTTCCAATGAGTCACCTCTTTGCATGAGGTAGCCTAAGTATTGGAGTTTCAGCTTTAGCATCAGTCCTTCCAAAGAACACTCAGGACTGATCTCCTTTAGGATGGACTGGTTGGATCTTCTTGCAGTCCAAGGGACTCTCAAGAGTCTCTTCCAATACCACAGTTCAAAAGCATCAATTCTTCGATGCTCAGCTTTCTTCACAGTCCAACTTTAACACCCATACATGACCACAGGAAAAACCATAGCCTTGACTAGATGGACCTTTGTTGGCAAAGTAATGTCTCTGCTTTTGAATATGCTATAGGTTGGTCATAACTTTCCTTCCAAGGAGTAAGCGTTTTTAATTTTTACAACCTATTGAAAAGAGCATTTTTCTTCAAATTGCTTCATGTCATATTGCAGGTCAACATCTGAAGGGAAATAATTAAGACTAGTTACTCAAATCCTACTTCATTGACACAGTCTTTATCCATCTAATCTTGCCAATGTTGCTCACTGAAATGAGAATTATTTGCAAGAGATGCTTTAAAATGTTAGAGTTTTAGTCTTTCTCAAAACTTCCCACATGTTAGACACAATATTTTCTCCCTCTCAGTCCCCATTATTTTCTACCTGCCCTTCCATACTCCTGAGAAAGTCCACTCCATTACTGTAGTGTGTGTTCACAACAAGCAGAAGCAAAGGTCAGAGAGATAGGATGGAATAGGTATCAACATGCCAGGCTCCTCTGTCCTTCACCATCTCCCGGAGTTTGCTCAGATTCACACCCATTGAGTCGATGATGCCATCCAACCGTCTCATCCTCTGTCATCCCCTCCCTTCTCCTCAATCTTTCCCAGCATCAGGGTCTTTCCAAGTGAGTCAACTCTTCGCATCAGGTGGCCAAAATACTGGAGCTTCAGCTTCAACATCAGTCCTTACAATGAATATTCAGGACTGATTTCCTTTAGGATTGACTGGTTTGAACTTCTAGCTGTCCAAGGACTCATAAGAGTCTTCTCCAGAACCACAGCTTGAAAGCATCAATTTTTCAGCACACAGCCTTCTTTATGGTCCAACTCTCATATCCATACATGACTACTGGAAAATTCATAATTTTGACTATACAGACCTTTGTCAGAAAAGTAATGTCTCTGCTTTTTATTATGCTGTCTAAGTTTGTCATAGCTTTTCTTCCAAGGAGCAAGCATGTTTTAATTTTATGGCTGCAGTCACCGTCCACAGTGATTTTGGAGCCCAACAAAATAAAATCCATCCCTGCTTCTACATTTCCTCTTCTATTTGCCATGAAGTGATGGGATCTGATGCTTTATTATTCTCCAAATCATACACAGCCATCCTCAGAATATGTGTACAGTTTAGGATGTGTCAGGGAGTTTAATAAATTCATATTCATGTGCACACACACACACATACAGTATTAATTCAGTTTTTAGTAGTATCGTAGGGTCTGCAGAAAATAGGCTATGCAGAAATAACAGTTGCTTATTCTTTAAAAAGTGATTTGTCTTAGAAATTGAAACAGCTTAGATATGTTTTTTTATGATTATAGCAAATAGTAGTCAGAACGTAGAACGTAAGTGTTTTTTTTCCCATATCTTCCATTTTATTCTATCCTTTATTTGGTGCTACCCTGAGAAACACTGAAATTTATTTCAGCACTTCACAGTGTTTAAAAGAATTTGAAATAGCCTATAGCTGACTAAACACATGGGTATGTTACCATTTTAATGAAAACAGGAATACACCAGGCCCTGCGGTTCATCTCTTCATGAAGGAAGTTTTGGCCTTCTTTGCCTCCTCCCTGAGGTACTACATTTCAAAACACAGTGAGGAGGTTGGTGGGCCAAGCCAAAATTTTCCCCTTGAAATCCCCATCATGTGTAACCTTTCAAAGGTCATTCTCTAGAATGTCTAGGCTTTTAAATTACAATAACAGGAAAATGAAAGAATCTAGCTTGTCAAAACCTTAGTAACAAAACAAATATTTTCTCCAGAATGTACAGGGAAGCTTTATTTCCAGGCATTATTGAGTGTCCATTATTTTCCCAGGGTCTGTCACAATATTTGGCACAAAGACACTCAATAAATAATAGTTGAATGAATGAATACATGAAAATTGTAAAAATGCAAAGGAAACTCTCTTACCAAAAAGAAATTACAGGCTAATAAGGAGACAAACAGAGATATAGCTATAAGGCCATGTGATAAACTTAAGAAAGCATATAAACAAGCTATTACATGCACATAGCTAAGGCTAAGGAAGGTTCGGTCATAAAGACAATAACAGAGATATTGTTAGAATAGGATTAGAATTAAGGAAGGATCATGTTCTCTAATCTGGGCTTTCCCGGTAGCTCAGTTGGTAAAAAATCTGCCTGCAATGAAGGAGACCCTGGTTCAGTTCCTGGGTTGGGGAGATCTGCTGGAGAAGGCATAGGCTACCCACTCCAGTATTATAGCTTTCCTGGTGGAATCTGTGTGCAATGCAGGAGACCTAGGTTTGATCCCTGAGTTGAGAAGATCCCCTGGAAAAGATAATGGCTATCCACCCTGGTATTCTTGCCTGGAGAATCCCATGGACTGTATAGTCCATGAGGTCACGAAGAGTAGAACATGACCTAGCAATTTTCACTCACTCCCTAATCTGGGAAAGTAATGGGGAAAAGGTTCACTTTAACTACTGTTTTTATCTCACGCAGCTCCTCTTCCTCCTTCTTTTGGTAACAAACCCCACCTCCATCCTGCCTGACCACAATGTCAGCATATTAAACAGACTGATTCAGTCATGCCATTCATCCATTTGGCAAAATGAACTGGACAATGGATGGGTGAATGACCAAAGTTGGGAAGACCGAAATCCTTCCCTAGGACTTCTCTACATGGATCTGGCAAAAAACAAAAACAAAAAGTGTTAATCACTCAGTCATGTCCGGGTCTTTGCAACCCATGGACTGCAGTCCACCAGGCTCCTCTGTTCATGGAATTCTCCAGGCAAGAATACTGGAGTGAGTAGCCATTCCCTCTCCAAGGGATCTTCCCAAACTAGGGATCAAACCCAGGTCTCCTGCATTGCAGGTGGATTCTTTACCATCTGAGCCACTAGGGAAGCCCAGATCTGGCAGAGTAGCACTCTCTACTTTATGGCTGCAAGGTTCTTCATATATAAGCTCTAAAGTGCCGAAAATCATGACCCTATCATATAATTGATCATATAAAGATGAAATTTATTACTATTGCTATATTTGATTAACGACTACCAAAAGTGTAACTTATTTTATATGTTTAAAAATATAAAACTAAAATTCTAGACAACAAAATAAGAGAGAAACATGAGAGAAAGTATGTTAATGGATATTTAAAGCAGATAAGGTTCTTGCCATTTTGGGCAGTTTGGATATGAATACAATATAAACTTTTAAATTGTTAGGAAAAAAAAACACGATTATGTATAAATGTATTGTTGGCTCCTTGGCTCAGACATGTGGAAGAGGGAAAGTCTACACTGACTAAGCATATGCAATGTACGTGATTGATGATATCTGACCAGCTGCAAACATGAGCCAAAAGTAGGTTTTAAGAAATGTTTTTAGATGAATAGATGGCATATTTTTGGGTTATTCAGTCCAGCATATTGTCAGTCTCAGTGTGGACTTTCCCTTTTCCATATGTCTAGACCAAGGAGCTAACAATAAATTCTCATAATAAAATCATTAAAATATCAGCACTAGTTTCCTAAAATTTGATGTTGTTTCAGTTAATTTAATCATAATTTCCCCTTTTAAATTTGAACCTTGGTGCATTTTTAAGATATACATAAGAAAATATGGCATTCAGTCTATTCTTTTAACTCTATTTTCCCTAAAATAATAGCAGTTTTCAGGTTTGATGCTAACATTTGCATGCCAATGCAGTTATTTTTACTTTAGTCTTCAAAAATATTTTAATACTTTATTTTAATAACACAACAAAAGCTATGTATTCAGTCTATGTTTTTCCATACAAAGCAATTAAACTCAGACATGCTGTGATAGAAAGTACATATTATCAAAACCACACTTTTTAACTCAGCAGGAATATAAATTCTCCATAAAATGAATTTAATCTAGTTACAAATATAGATTATTTTCAAGATGAGTGATGTCTGTCACTGAAAGAACCCATTCATAGTTCTACAAATATCCTTCCTCTCCAAATGACAAAGTTGTATGCAGTACACTGAAAGTCAAATTTTTACTATTAGTAAATATAATCAAAACAGGTTTGCCTAATGCTTTGCATATATGTCAGTACATTTTATACACTCAAATGAGAAACAGTAGCTTCCAGCTACAGCTAGGTAGCTTTTTGCTGTTTCACCTCTTTTTCTGCTTATATAATGACTGGAATATTTTAAATACTTTTTCAGTTCAAGTGAACATACAGTTTTTTGTCAAATGTATAGATGTAGCCAATGTAAATATGCTTAGAAAGTCATTATTTTTTTATGGAACCGAATAGCAAGCTATTTACCAAAGTATCACCCTTTTTTTCTGAGCACATGGCTATACTACACATTCCGCTTAGATGCGGCCATATGGCTTAGTTATGACTAATAGAATATGAGCAGAAGTGACAGACATCACTATTGGACCCACCTATAAAACACTCCCATCCACTATCAAGATGTCAGTGCTCATGTGATCATGGAAGGCATCTGTTAAAGGTGACAAAATGGATGTCAAGATGTCCCACCCCCAACACACAAATACACCATTGTGGTCCCACCTTGCTAGTATGTGAGTAAGAAATAAGCTTCTAATGTGTGCTGCTGCTGCTGCTGTTGCTAAGTTGCTTTAGTCATGTCCAACTCTGCGACCCCATAGACAGCAGCCCACTAGGCTCTGCCATCCCTGGGATTCCTTAGTCTAATGTGCTAGACCATGACAATTCTAAAGTTTATTTGGCTGTTGCAATCAATACCAAAAAAAAAAGTCATTCCTTAAAATGAGGTATTGCTGTTAAACAAAAAAAAAAAAACTAAAATATATGTGATTGGCTTTGTGGCCAGGCAGTGGATAATAAGGAATTAATGTCAGAGGCTAGAAAGATGGAGGATCCTGGTATACAGTGGCAATACATCTGATGAAACTATTACCTGCAAAAACTCAGAAAATTGGTCATGTGCCTGCTGAACCTTCAGCACTGCCCTGCCAGAGACGACACTTGCCAGAGTGAAGTGAAAGTGTTAGTCCTTCAGTCATGTCCAGCTCTTTGCGAGCCCATGGACTGAAGCCTGCCAGGCTCCTCTGTCCATGGAACTCTCCAGGTAAGAATACCAGAGTGGGTAGCCGTTCCTTTCTCAAGGCAATCTTCCCAACCCAGGGTCTTCCACATTGCAGGCAGATTCTGAGTGGTCTCAGCCACCAGGGAAACCCAACACTTCCCACTCCTCCTGCAGTTAAGTAGGGTCATATGGTAGCTGGCTATCCTCAGAACCAGAACAGACATGATCTTTGTCATCACATTCTCCTTCTTCGTGTTCTTTCTACCAGTTCAGTCTTGGAAACTGTATGTTTAAGATGAAGAAACCACCAAATGGATGGCGACTAGGTGCCTCAGAGTTACCATTTGGAAAACAGTTAACTCTACCAATTATAAATATGAAGGTTTTTTTCTTCTTTTTGCTTTACATGGAAGAGAAACAGAACATTAAACATTTTTAGACTTTCTGTTAGAGCAGAAGATACCTTAACTGACAAAACACTCTGAAGCTCATTTGTAAAAATGAAGCAAATCATTTCAGCTCATCAACACAATTCTCGGTAAAAATCAGAGAAAATTACCTTCATGAAAGAACCTTGAAAATGTCAAATGCATAAACATTTAATTTTAAAGTCAGTATGCTGGGTACAAGATTAAAAGCCCTGGTAAGGGGGCTCTAAGAAACCTAGTCTTGAACACCAGTTCTACCATTTACTGGTTGTATAATCTTGAACATAAAGATTTATCATCTTGCAGCCTCCTTGTTCTAGTATATAAAATAGAGAAAACTGACTCTTCTTTGTACAGTTATTATGACAACATTATAGCACATAAAACATGCTTTGGGCAAAGTCAGACATTAAGTAAAGTGCCAAATTGATTCTCTCTCCTTATTCTATAATAATTTCAGGCTATTAAGGAAACCTTAGAAAAGTAGCAGTTTGTTTTGCTATACAAAAAAATTTTAGTGAAAGTCTTCAATCAGTGACTCTAAGGAAAACTAAAAACACAAGTACAAATTAATAGGGTGATGGAGAAACAAAGAGCCAGTCTTCCCACCACATGTTAGTGGAAGTCTCTTGAGAAATTATTTCCTTCTTATCTCTCTATTCCTCTGTCCCTCCTCAATCTCATCCCTCTTTGCCAAGCACTGAAAGCCTATAAAGCAGTAACAAAATAGATACTGGATCAGCTATTTCTTTGTTAGCTGAGATTTTTCTTACTACATTCCCTCAACTTAGAAAAAACTAAAGATAGCAGATCTTGCTCCCTTTTCAAGCTAATCTCACTTTATTAAGGTGAGCATTCTGGTAAGCGTAACTGATGATAATAGGAATACTTTTGTGTTTGCTAAGCATTCAATAAAGTTCAACGCGCTTTCACACCCATTTCCTCATAATAATGGAAGTAACATGATCAAGCAATACCTACAAGAAGGAAAACCTTCCAGTCCTGAATTTCATGAGCCAAGGAGAGATTATGGTGGCATTGATAGTCATCAGTAAGCTGCCACATCACCCCAAAAGACAGCTGAAATAGTTTACACTCCAGGTTCTTATATAGAGGATTCTTGTTGAATAATTGTGCTCCTCTGATGAATTGTTATCTGAGTTAAAAAGCTTCAGGCATAGAGAAATGACAGATGCCAGTGAATAATGCCAAAGCCAAATGCTTAATAAAACAGCATTATACAGCAAAATAATTAACTTCTGTTGTTCTCCTTAAAAAAAAAGAAACCTTTTTCCCTAGGCACACATGTTCTAAACCTGGATATAATAAGCTCAAGTCACACATACAAAGCTGATCATTCAGATACAATGAGAATAAAATTACTAAATTTCTTTGTGATAAAACAATGCATAAGATAGATTCAAGTACTAAAAGCAAGTGTGAAAATCAGCACATGGTACCCAGTGAAGTGCCAACAATAGTTTTTATTAACAAAAGCAACAGAAAAAGGCAGCAATTTTGATGCACCAAATAAAAGGACAAATTCCATGTCACATCATACCACATAAAACACACACACACACACACACACACACTCCTTCCCACCCATAGCTCAGTAAGACTAAACAATACTGATCAAAGGACAAAAAAATATTTTTGCCTATATATCTGCTAGTATGCTTTTAACCAGCAGCATTTTGCTTTATCATTGTCTCATGGGAAGTCGGAACTCTCACGAAATTAGTCAATTACAGTGTCAACCACCCTGCGGATCCTCAGTTAATATTCATGCATGAAGATAAGGATAAATGCTAAGATTCCTACTTTTTAAAACAAAAATTTAATTTGTTTTGGCCTGTATACTGACACTGAAAGAATTATTATTTCAAAAGTGGTTCAAATGGCACTTTAGCATATTCTTTAACCAAGTACAAATACTGTGATGGAACAAGCCTGGTACTGGGATCTCAGGAAGGAGCTCCAGTCTTGGCTTGGTTGGTCCTCAAATCACTCAGTCTCTCCTGAGCCCTAGTTTCCTTATCTGCTTCCCTGCTCTTCTTGACTATCTCACATGGTTATTCTGAGAATTAAATGAGACTAAAGAACTATGCTAAAGTCAGAACTGTAATGTGTTAGGTATCATTGCCACTATGTTTGATTCTCAACAACACTCACGGCCACAGGAAGAGTTACAAAAATACATGGACATCTCAACATCTCTCAAGTGATGTCAATTAATTCTTCTCCTTAATAATGTTAATACATATTAATAATCTATATCTGTCAAAATCTCATACTTAAATCACATTCTTTTCAAAAATGCATTAACCTCTAAAGTAATAAATGTTCTGCTGAAACTTCATTTGTAAAAACAAGTTCTCACATGTTGACACAATCATTGACTTGCCATAATATTTAGGTTAAAGTGAAAGAGAAAGACTGTCTACAAGAATGGTCATAGAACTACTCCAACAATATCATTCTGCCAGGCTAATCTACCACAAGCAGCACCCTAAGTCACCAAAGTAAGAGCTGAAAAGGATCTCTAGTGTGTTCTCATGGGTATGCTGGAGATGCGAAAAAGATTAAAAGTACATGAAAAAGAGACTCAACAGGACTAATTATTAGAGAAAATGCAAATCAAAACTATTACAATGAGGTATCACATCACACCAGTCAAGATGGCCAACGTCAAAAGGAGGGTATGGAGAAAAGGGAACCTTGCTACACTGTTAATGAGAATGTAAACTGGTAGAGCCGCAACGGAGAATAGCATGGAGGGGTTCCTTAAAAAACTAAAAGAGAGCAACCATATTATCCAGCAATCCCACTCCTGGGCATATTTCTGCAGAAAATCTAATTTAAAAAAATACATGCACCTCAATATTCACTGCAGCACTGTTTACAGTAGCCAGGACATAGAAGCAGATGTCCATTAAAAGAAGCAAATGTCCATCAAAAGGTAAATAAGATGCAGTACACACATGCAATGGAATATCACTCAGTCACAAAAATGAAATGCCATTTGCAGCAACATGGATGGATCTAGAAATTATCATATTAAGTGAAGTCAGAGAGAGAAAGAAATATCATATGATATTGCTTATGTGCAGAATCTTTAAAAAAAAATGTGTTTGTTAGCCATCCGTATGTCTTCTTTGGAGAAATGCCTATTTAGTTCTTTGGGCCCATTTTTTTATTGGATCATTTATTTTTCTGGAGTTGAGCTGTATAAGTTGCTTATATATCTTTGAGATTAGTTGTTTGTCAGTTGTTTCATTTGCTATTGTTTTCTCCCATTCAGAAGGCTGTCTTTTCACCTTGCTTATAGTTTCCTTTGTTGTGCAGAAGCTTTTAATTTTAATTAGATCCCATTTGTTTATTTTTGCTTTTATTTCCAGTATACTGGGAGATGGATCATAGAGGATCCTGCTGTGATTTATGTCAGAGAGTGTTTTGCCTATGTTCTCCTCTAGGAGTTTTATAGTTTCTGGTCTTACATTTAGATCTTTAATCCATTTTGAGTTTATTTTTGTGTATGGTGTTAGAGAGGGGTCTAGTTTCATTCTTTTACAAGTGGTTGACCAGTTCTCCCAGCACCACCTGTTAAAGAGACTGTCTTTACTCCATTGTATATTCTTGCCTCCTTTGTCGAAGATAAGGTGTCCATAGGTGTGTGGGTTAATCTCAGGGCTTTCTATTTTGTTCCATTGATCTATATTTCTGTCTTTGTGCCAGTACCATACTGTCTTAATGACTGTGGCTTTGTAGTAGAGCCTGAAGTCAGGCAAGTTGATTCCTCCAGTTCCATTCTTCTTTCTCAAGATTGCTTTGGCTATTCGAGGCTTTTTGTATTTCCATACAAATCCTGAGATTATTTGATCTAGTTCTGTGAAAAACACATGAAAAGATGCTCAACATCACTCATTATCAGAGAAATGCAAATCAAGACCACAATGAGGTACCATTTCACACCAGTCAGAATGGCTGCGATCCAAAAGTCTACAAGCAATAAAACCTGGAGAGGATGTGGAGAAAAGGGAACCCTCTTACACTGCTGGTGGGAATGCAAACTAGTACAGCCACTATGGAAAACAGTGTGGAGATTTCTTAAAAAATTGCAAATAGAACTGCCTTATGACCCAGCAATCCCACTGCTGGGCATACACACCGAGGAAACCAGAATTGAAAGAGACACATGTACCCCAATGTTCATTGCAGCGCTGTTTATAATAGCCAGGACATGGAAGCAACCTAGATGTCCATCAGCAGATGAATGGATAAGAAAGCTGTGGTACATATACACTATGGAATACTACTCAGCCCTTAAAAAGAATAAATTTGACTCAGTTCTAATGAGATGGATGAAATTGGAACCGATTATACAGAGTGAAGTAAGCCAGAAAGAAAAACACCAATACAGTATACTGACACATATATATGGAATTTAGAAGACAGTAATGATGACCCTGTATGTGAGACAACCAAGAGACACAGAGGTATAGAGTGGACTTTTGGACTCTGAGGGAGAGGGAAAGGGTGGGATGGTTTGGGAGAATGGCAATGAAACATGTATATTTTCGTGTAAGAAACGAAGCGCCAATCTATGGTCAATGTAGGATGCAGGATTCATGGGGCTGATGCACAGGATGATTCAAGTAGAGGATGTGGGGTGGGAGGTGGGAGGGGCTTCGGCATTGGGAGATTGTGTTCACCTATGGCTGATTCGTGTCAATGTATGGCAAAACAAATACAGTATTGTAATTTAAAAAAAAATAAAAATAAAAAATTTAAAAAAAAATAAAAAATTTAAAAAATGATACAAATGAGCTCATTTACTAGACAGAAACAGACTCATAAAGTTAGAAAATGAACTTATGGTTACCAGGAGAGAAGGGATAGTTAGGCAGTTTGGAATTAAGATGTACACACCACTACATTTAAAATGGATAACCAACAAAGACCTATAGTATAGCACAGGGAACTCTGCTCAACATTATATAACCTAAAGGGGAAAAGAATTTGAAAAAGAATATATACATGTATATTTATAACTGAATCACTTTGCTGTATACCTGAAACTAAGAACAATGTTAATCAACTATACTCCAATATAAAATAAAAAGTTAAAAGTATCAAAGTGATGAAAATTAGTTGGGATAAAATACTCATGTCGCAAGAATTGGAAAAATCAATATGTTTGTTCAGAAATTTACAGCTTTGATCAGAAAGGTTTTAAATTGGAAATGAAAGTAGTGCAGTGAAAATGTTCAGTTAAAACTATAAAAATAGAATGGTTACTTTGGAGGACATAAATGATATTGGAAGAAGACTTGCAATAGAGGAGAGGCTCAATAATTTACATCAGAAACCCATTTGCAAAGGAGAGGCAGATATAAGAGTTATGATCTGAGATGTCTATACACCAAAGCACAATGGGTAATAAATCTGAGATACTAACACAAGGAAATAAATACAATTTTATTTATTGTATCAGTAAATATTTATTGAATGCTTATTATGTACTAAGCCCTGAGTTACAGAGATGAAATACAGTGCCTGAGAACTTCAGTGGCTGAGACCTACAGTCTAGTGAATGGGGCAGTTTAATGGACTAATAATTATAGTAGTTTAAATCCTGATAGAGATACATATGGATTTCTGTGAAATAAGAGATGAGGGACATCTAACTGAGGAGGTTAGGGAAAATTTGCTAGAGTAGGTGGCTCTTGAACAGAGTCCAAAAGAGCAGAAAGAGCAAGGGTGTTCTAAGCAAAGAAGTCCAGTTGGCCTTTTGTAACCACAGGTTCTACACACAGATTGAAGCAATTAGAGATGAAAATATTCCCCCAAAATTCCAGAAAGTCCTCAAAAGCAAAATTCGAATTTGCCATACTCCAGCAACTATTTACATACTATTTACATAACATTTGCAATTATTTACATAGCATTTGCATTTTATTCTGTATTAAAAGTAATCTTGAGATGTTCTAAAGTATCCACAGATTTTACATAGGTTATAGGCATATACTATGCCATTTTTTAAAAGACTGGAACATGTGCAGATTTTGGTATCTGCAGGGGTTCTTCCAAATCCCCAATGAATACCTAGGGGTGACTGTAATGTATTCCCCAGACTTGAAAGGATAACACTACAACTAGATATCAGAGATTAAAATGTTATTATTTCACTGAAAAGAACCCCAGGCTGGAGAAAGAGCAATGTGATTGGTACAAAAGCTGGAGGAGAATAAAAGGAGAAAGAAAGAAACCTGAGACCACTCAGGGCATTTAAAACAGGTCCTTTGCCCACCTGAAGGCTGTAAATGCCACATTTCTGAAGCAGTCATTTTAAAAGCCGAAACAAAAATATAAGATTTACTGAGCATCTACCATGTAGCTACTAGACACTGTGCAAAACACATTCACATATACTGTCTCAAGATATTTAATCATGGGGGACTTCAAATGTCTAGGCTTCCCTGGTAGCTCAGTTGGCAAAAAAATCTACCTTCAATGCCAGAGACCCTGGGTCAGGAAGATCCCCTGGAGAACGGATAGGCTACCCACTCCAGTACTCTTGGGCTTCCCTGGTGGCTCAGACAGTAAAGAATTTGCCTGCAATGCAGGAGACCTGGGTTCGATCCTGGGTTGGGAAGATCCCCCTGGAGAAGGGAACGGCTACCCACTACATTATTCTTGCCTGGAGAATTTCATGAAAAGAGGAGCCTGGTGGGCTACAGTCCATGGGGTCACGAAGAGTCGAACAAGACCGAGCAACTTTCATTTCAAATAGCTAGGTATCTCAAAGAATTCTATTTGATAAAATCAATACATCTTATAAATTCTTGGTGTGCATGATTAGAGCTCCTGTTTGAGAAGTTAGAAGAATAAAGGCACGTGCTCTCTGATCCCAATTCTGACCAAGAACAAAGATGAGAAAGAATTTAATGAAACAAAAGTGATAGAAACAATGGGGAAAATCCAAAATGGCATCTCAGATCTTGTTATACTCAAGAACAGAAATACTAAATATAGCCAGATTTGTATTCTAAATATAGTCAGACTTGTTATTGGACAGTATTTTCTAAACTTTTCAAGTATAGGGACTTCTTTTTTAACATATAATATGTTTTACAGACATTTACATGGTAGGTGAAAGTGAAAGAAAGTGAAAGTCGCTCAATCGTGTTTGACTCTTTGCAACCCCATGAACTATACAGCCCTTGGAATTCTCCAGGCCAGAATACTGGACTGGGTAGCTTTTCGCTTCTCCAGGGGATCTTCCCAACCCAGGGATCGAATCCAGGTCTCCCATACTCCAGGCAGATTCTTTACCAGCTGAGTCACATGAGAAGTCTTTGTGGCTACCCTTACATGGTAGTTATATCAGTTAATTTAAAACACACATAAAGCTTGTCGGAGGTGGGAGCATGACTGCACAAACACTGCAGTGATAAAAGCAAATGTGTTTTGAGAACTTGCATGAACATATTCCACCAAAAATAAAGTATAATAATTAGGATGCAAAATAACATAAATATAAAGTACAGCAGAGTGTCTCTCATTTGAACAAATATTACCTAAAAATCCATTTTAATATATTCTCAATACAGTCTCACCAGCAATATTTTTACAAGGTATTAACAGAGCGATGCAACCAATATGCACATTTATGAAACTAACTCCTGCAAAGCGATATAAAAGGTTGAATGCCTGCTTTTACCAGTGAGAACCGAACAATTTCTCACTACAGAGAGGTGCGCAACATCTTTGAGGCTAACCTGGGGTCATTTGGTAAATTATCTTTTCCAAGCATTAAATAGCTACAAGCTTCAAAGAGTTAGTGAACCTCTTAAAAGCGAGTGATTTCCTTCTTTCTCACTGGTAGGGTCAAGTCAGCCTCTTCATTAATCCTCTCACCATTCAAGTGATGCAGAAAGAGACACACAATATAATCCCAATTACATGACTGGGACATTAAAGTCCAGAAGTGCTTACTGACTGGCACAAGGCCACAGAGAAGTTATGTGCAGAGCTGAGACCGGAACTCATAAGCCTCTGGGTCTTGTGTAGCCTTGTTGATGTGCTATGGCTTGGCCTCGGTAAATCTGATAAGGTGCTCATGCAAATAAGTATAGCTCAAGTAAAAAAATAAATAAATAAAAGCTTTAACATATGGATTTCTTTCCCAAAATGTAATCTTACTGTAAGGAATTATTTTATAAATGAATAATGAAAAATTGACTCAAGATTTATTTACAGCCATAAGATTTTCAACATCTGAAATGACTGACTATGGTTCAATAAACGGTAAGAAAACCAGAAATCCTTTTCATGTAATATTAAAAGAATCAAATTTACTTTGAACTTAGGACCTCAAAGATAGTAATCAGCATCTGGGTATACAGTAAATGTAATTAACCCAAGTTCCAGTAGAATGACTGATTCTTCCTTGATTTCTGCAGTTACTATGTTGAGTTTTTGAGGAGTCCTGAACCCAATTTATGGACCTAACAGAAGCAGAAGGTAGTAAGAAGAAGTGGCAAGAATACACAGAAGAATTGTACAAATAAGATCTTCATGACCCAGATAACCATGATGGTGTGATCACTCACCTTGAGCCAGACATCCTGGAATGTGAAGTCAAGTGGGCCTTAGGAAGCATCACTATGAACAAAGCTCGTGGAGGTGATGGAATTCCAGTGGAGCTGTTTCAAATCCTAAAAGATGATGCTGTGAAAGAGCTGCACTCAATATGCCAGCAAATTTGGAAAACTCAGCAATGGCCACAAGCCTGGAAAATGTCAGTTTTCACTCCAATCACGAGGAAAGGCAATGAAAGAGTATGCTCAAACTACCACACAATTGCACTCATCCCACGTGCTAGTAAAGTAATGCTCAAAATTCTCCAAGCTAGGCTTCAACAGTATGTGAACCATGAACTTCCAGATGTTAAAGCTGGATTTTAGAAAAGGCAGAGGAACCAAAGATCAGATGGCCGACATCCACTGGATCTTTGAAAAAGCAAGAGAGTTCCAGAAAAACATTTATTTCTGCTTTATTGACTATGCCAAAGCCTTTGACTGTGTGGATCACAACAAACTGTGGGAAATTCTTCAAGAGATGGGAATACCAGACCACCTGACCTGCCTCTTGAGAAACCTGTATGCAGGTCAGGAAGCAACAGTTAGAACTGGACATGGAACAACAGACTGGTTCCAAATCAAGAAAGGAATACGTCAAGGCTGTATACTGTCACCTTGCTTATTTAACTTCTATGCAGAGCACATCATGAGAAATGCCAGGCTGGGTGAAGCACAAGCTGGAATCAAGATTGCCAGGAGAAATATCAACAACCTCAGATATGCAGATAACACCACCCTTTTGGCAGAAAGTGAAGAAGAACTAAAGAGCCTCTTGATGTAAGTGAAAAAGGAGAGTGAAAATGTGATCCAGAGAGATGATATGGGGTGGGAGGTGGGAGGGGGCTTCGGCATTGGGAGATCTTGTACACCTGTGGCTGATTCATGTCAATGTATGGCAAAACCAATACAGTATTGTAACGTAGAATAAAGTAAAAATAAAATAAAATAAATAAAATAAAATAAAACTACCATATGCTGTTAAAAAAATAAATAAATAAAATGCAACACTCAGAAAACTAAGATCATGGCATTGGTCCCATCACTTCATGGCAAATAGATGGAGAAATAATGGAAACAATAAGAGACTTTACTTTTTGGGCTCCAAAATCATGGTGACTGTAGCCATGAAATTAAAACACACTTGCTCCTTGGAAAAAAGCTATGACCAACCTAGACAGCATACTAAAAGCAGAGCTATTACTTTGTCAACAAAGGTCTGTCTAGTCAAAGCTATGGTTTTCCAATAGTCATATATGGATGTGAGAGCTGGACTATAAAGAAAGCTGAGCACTGAAGAATTGATGCTTTTGAACTGTGGTATTGAAGAAGACTCTTGAGAGTTCCTTGCACTGCAAGGAGATCCAACCAGTCCATCCTAAAGAAAATCAGTCCTGAATATTCATTGGAAGGACTGATGGTGAAGCTGAAGCTCCAATACTTTGGCCTCCTGATGTGAAGAACTGACTCTATGGAAAAGACACTGAGGCTAGAAAAGATTGAATGCAGGAGGAGAAGGAGATGACAGGGGATGAGATGATTGGATGGCATCACTGACTCAATGGAGATGAGTTTGAGCAAGCTCTGGTAGCTGGTGATGGACAGGGAAGCCTGGTGTGCTGCAGTCCGTGGGGTCACAAAGAATCAGACACAACTGAGAGACTGAACTGAACTGAACCCAATTTTTGGTTAGTGACTCAAATTAAGGGTTGATGGAGAAGGCAATGGAAACCCACACCAGTACTCTTGCCTGGAAAATCTCATGGACGGAGGAGCCTGGAAGGCTGCAGTCCATGGGATCGCTGAGGGTCAGACATAACTGAACAACTTCACTTTCACTTTTCACTTTCATGCGTTGGAGAAGGAAATGGCATCCCACTCCAGTGTTCTTGCCTGGAGAATCCCGGACAGGGTAGCCTGGTGGGCTGCTGTCTATGGGGTCGCACAGAGTCAGACACGACTGAAGTGACTTAGCAGCAGCATTAAGGGTGGAAACATTTACCTAACAATCATTCAGTGATGATTTGGTGCCACATCTGTGTGGGTGATCAGGTATGTAAGTAAAACAAACAAACTCTTGGGGTTCAGGACTTAAAGGGAAAGACAACCAAACATGCACACAAGTAGCCATTACAAAGGGTGATGTGTGTTACATAGAGGAATTCTAGTGAGAACTAGATTGTATAAGGAAGTAACACATCATTACCCATTGTAATGGGGTAGAAGTAGAGGAGAAATCCCCAGTAAGATGCTCCTGAACAAGACTGAGGTTAAGCTACCTAGGTAAAAAGGCGAAGAAGAAAATGGACACCTATAAGCTTGTGTGTGTGTGTGTGTGTGTGTGTGTGTGTGTGTGTGTGTGTGTGTGTTTATGCTAAGCTGTGTCCAACTCTTTGTAATCCCATGGAGTATCGCCTGCAAGGCTCTTCTGTCCATGAAATTTTCCAGGCAAGAATACGAGCAGGTTGCCATTTCTGTCCCCAGGGGATCTTCCCAATCCAGGGAGTGAATTCATGTCTCTTCCATCTCCTGCATTGGCCGGTAGGTACTTTACCAGCTGAGCCACGAGGGAAGTTCTATAAGCTCACATTCCACATTTATGTTTGCCACATGTACTTTGTGTCAGTAATTTCACTTTTGTTGGAAAAATAAAATTTTCTATTAAAATGCATTTGACAGTGCATTGCCTACCTTACTTTTATTAAGCTAATTGCAGTGATCACAGTATTCAGAGTTCTTTCTTCCATTCTATAACCTAATGCTACTTGATCCTCACCACAAATATCAGTTTGATAGGATAATATTGTTAGACTCATTTTACACTGGAGAACCTTGAGCATGAGTTTTATTTTAGTGTATATTTACAGGGTCAGTGAACAATGAAGCCAGAATTGGAATGTAGGACTTCCCTGGTGGTCCAGTGACTAAGAATTCAGCTGCCAATGAAGGGGACTTGGACTCAGTCCTGGTCTGGGAAGATTCCACATGCCTCAGCTCAGCTAAGCCTGAGCCCCACAACTGCTCAGCCTGTACTCTACAAGCCACAACTGAGCCCACTCCCCACAACTAGATAAAACCCACATGCAGCAACTAAGATCCACTGGAACCAAACATTAAATTTAAAAAAAAGAATTGGAACCTAAACTCCAGTTCAGTTCAGTTGCTCAGTCATATCTGACTCTTTGCGACCCCGTGGACTGCAGCATACCAGGCTTCTCTGTCTATCACCAACTACCAGAGCTTGCTCAAACTCATGTCCATGGAGTAGGTGATACCATCCAAACATCTCATCCTCTGTCGTCCCCTTCTCCTCATGACTCCAAGTCAGGTACTATTAGAGAAGAGACTCAGATCTGAACTACACAGAAGGAAGTTTAAACTGCATTAAACAGAAGGAAGTTCTATAGCAACCATATAGATGGGCATTATTTATAATTTTGATGCAAAATTCATCTTGAAGCCTGAATTAGCCTAAATCAGCATAACACATCTCCCAAATGCATTTTCCAAAGCATATAATTTTAAAGAGGAATAGTAATCAGTCAAATCTAATCATTACGCTTCTCAGACTCAGTTTACTGTTATATCTATCCTGGATGGTTCTTGCTTGCTGCCTCTTCTGCTGCACTTGCTAGAACCAAATATCACTAGCTAAAACTGTAGAACAGCACTATACTTCTTTGATCTAACCTGGGAGCTCTTCACATTTGGTCGACATTCTACACTTGCCTTTCAGTCACCTTGTGTCTGGTACTTAAGATTCTGAGGGTGACAATAACTGTACAAATGCATTCCATTTCCAGGTAAGTCAGCACAGCCAACAAGTGGAGTGCTCAGATTCTCTGCCTGTGAAGGAAATGCTGACTGGTATCCAAGTAGTTAAGGGGCTCCCCGCTGGCTTAATGGTAAAGAATCCGCTTGCAATGCAGGAGATACTGGAGACATGGGTTCAGTCCCTGGAATGGGAAGATATGACAACCCACTCCAGTACTCTTGCCTGAAAAATCCCACGGACTTAGGAGCCTGGTAAGCTACAGTACAAAGGTTGCAAAGAGTCATACACAACTGAGCACAGTATGAATAAAAATGAGACACAGACACTGAATAAAGGAGCTTCCTTTCTTTTCTGACTCCTTCCCCTGTAATCTGAGATGATCATTTTAATCTCTCTTCTTTACCAACATAAATTTGATTTGGAACAGGATTATTTTTTGGTACTTAATTAGGTAATTAGTATTTTCAAACATCTACACATCACCAGAAAACATGCTGATTGCACCAACTAAGGAGTTTATTTCAGACTATGCAAGGGTAATGGCAGATTTCTGATTTAAATAAGCAGGAATAAAGGTAAGTTACTTTGATATAATTACTCAGGGTCAAAAACTACACTGATGTATTAGGACAAACCCAGACCACATGTCCAGTACTATTTGGGGGCACCTGTTATAAGTGGAAATAAAACATGATGCTTGACTACAAAAACTAAAATTTTATCTTGTCTAAATAAGGTAAATGTCTCTCAGGTACATGACTCAGAGATAGAGAGCAACTTATAAAACTGACAGCAATAAACTCAGAAAATAAACTTTTTTAATAACTGAAAGAGGTTTTAGAAATCATCCATTCCAATTATAGTAATTAGTACCACTATAAAAGCTCTTATTTCAGAAATTTTGCATCAGTATGAAATCTAAAATTTATCAAACTGAAATCTTATATACCGTGGTATGAAATGGTTTTACATACCATTCTTTTCTCTGTATGTAGAATGTTAGTTCCCAAACGCCTTTTCTAAAACATGAGTTCCCATGGACAGAAGCAATAGTTTGGCTGTGAACTAGTTGAGATCAAGGTCTAAGAACTTGTTCATTTATGTTACATAAATAAACAAATGAATTGATGAGTGAATGTAAGTTCTGTGTTAGACTGTGACCAAGGCAGGCACTGCCTATGCCCATTCACCTATAACTTCCCAGTATCCAGCTAAGTATATGGTACATAGCAAGTCTTCCAATAAGCCTCGTCAAGTTGACTCTTTGACCCTCTCTTTTGCAAGGTGGGGTAAGAGTTCTTAAACAACCACTTTTGACATATGGAGTACTGAAGCACATCACATGTGCAAATTTTCCCCTGAAAATTTTAAAACTTATTTCAAAGTAACTCTAGGCAGCTGCTTCCAAGAATATTTCCCCTGTTACAAGCCTCTAAAAGAGTCCATTTCACTTATGGGAAGAATCGGGTGTGGCTCCTATAAATAATCTTACTTGGAAGACCAGCTTATTTTTAGAAGCTTTCTTTAAAAGTAATGATGCATCTCTGGACTTAAGCCAGGGAACTTCTTAATAGGAGCAGCATGTTAGGAAAATTCCCCTTTTCAGTGAGTCCCTTTTCTAAGCAAATCTACACTAGGAGCTGCTGTTCCATCAGTGACTACAGCAACTGTCCTTTCCTTCCAATTTCTCTGCCCTCCATGAGTTTTCACTGGATGTGCAAGAAGCTACTGCAGAAATCTAGGAACAGAAATGAACAGAGCCAAGGTGAAACAAATATTAATCAGAGAGAGAGAGAGAAACAGCACAGATACCAAACCATAACAGAATGAAGAGCAGCAGCTAGACCACTAAATGAAAAACAGACCTTGCAGACTCCCAAGAAAGTATGAGTGGAGGCAGAGCTAGGAGCCCAAGAAAACAAGATAGAACACAAAAGTTGGGAAGAAAATGGCAACACACAAGCATGGGAGAAAACAGAAGGGGATTTATGTTTGGACGACTTTGACCCCAGGGAGAGAGCTGACCTGCACATGAAGGAAACAGAAATAAATAGAGGAAATACCTTAATAAGGTGGGAGCACACCAAAACAGACTAAAATGAGGAGGAACTTAAAAATGGAAAAGCAAAAATAAAAACCAAATAAACTCATAAGTAAAAAAGTGAGTACTTTCCAAACATCAATGATTATGGAGCTGTCATTTTTTTTTTTTTAAGTTGATTTTCAACAATATCTTTTCTCACCCCTGCTGCTGCTGCTAAGTCACTTCAGTCGTGTCCAACTCTGTGCGACCCCATAGACAGCAGCCCACCAGGCTCCCCATCCCTGGGATTCTCCAGGCAAGAACCCTGGAGTGGGTTGCCATTTCCTTCTCCAGTGCGTGAAAGTGAAGTCGCTCAGTCGTGTCCAACTCTTCACGACCCCTGGGACTGCAGCCTACCAGACTCCTCTGCCCATGGGATTTCCCACTCCTAACTTCCCAATAATCACCCAAGTATCTACACTAACTCCAGAAAGAACCCTCAGCTTGCAGTGCAGAGGGGCCCTTGAAAACTCAGCGGTCAGTTTTGCCATCTCTTACATTGGATTTCTCTGAGATTTCACAAATATCGTAAAACGGTGACAGTTGAGAGTAGTTATAAAAACAAAAAGTACTGTAACCACCTTTCGATCTGCAGGAGCCATAAATTCTAAGTCTTGATTCTAGAAGGATAATGAAGCAAAATGTACAAGATAGGCATATATTAGAAGGAATGAACTGGCAGGTCTGGTTTATAAATACATATGCTTTCTCACATAAGCTTTTTGTCACTTTAAACAGATGAATGCCACTGTGAGAAGTTTAAATTCCAGTAAGTGTTCAAATTTCCAATAAATTTGATGTATCCATCCAGGAATAAAGTATGAGGTCATTGAAAATAGCATTCTCAAAGAATATTTAAATGAATAGGAAAATATTCATCATATAGTTTTAAGGAAAAAAAGACACTAAATGTTGTGTGTCATGTGATCCCAGTTATTTAAAATACATATTGAGTTCAGTTCAGTTCAGTCGCTCAGTTGTGTCCGACTCTTTGCAACCCCATGAATCGCAGCATGCCATACACAGACATATATTAAATAACCTCTTGAGAAAAAGTAAACTAGATCTGCATTGTACAGGTGATCTATACTGATCTGCAGCACTTAGCGCAAAGGTTATTACTTATTCATCAAGACTTAAGCTGCCTGTCTGTGTACTGCAATATGTCCAGTGCTAAGCACTGTGACTGATGCATATACTCAATAAATTGATCTGCTAAACAAATTAATGAATGAAATAACAAATAAATAGAAAAAGACTGAGAAAACGGATAAAACATGATTTAGAGTTTTTTTCTTAGCACTGATTTGGCAGAAGTGGTTTTAATTTTTTTCTTAAAAAATTCTGTCTTACAACAAATAAGGACCTACTGTATAGCGCAGGGAACTAACTGCTGAATGTTATGTGGCAGCATGGAAGGAAGGAAGGAGAGTTTTGGGGAAGAATGGATACATGTATATATGTATGGCTGGGTCCCCTTGCTGTCCACTTACAATTATCACATTTTTAATTTACTATACTCCAATATAAAAAAAAAACATTTTTTAAATTCTGTTTTAAATAATTCTAAAACAATTTTCTTCCTGACTACTCACAAAATGTTACTAGTAAGAGTCAATCTCAAAAGAGCACATATTTTATGGTTCCATTTACATGAGATATCCAGAAGAGGCAAATCAATAGAAAAGACAGATAAGTAGTTCTCTATGGCTAGGAGACAGAAAGTGAATGCTAAAGAGACTCCTTGTTGCATGGTAAAAATGTTCTAAAATTAGAGTAGATTGGTAGTCACACATCCTCATCAGTCCAGTCGCTCAGTCATGTCCAACTCTTTGAGACCCCATGGACTGTAGCACACCAGGCTTCCCTGTCCTTCACCAACTCCTGGAGCTGACTCAGACTTATGTCCATCAAGTTGAGGATGCCATCCAACCATTTCATCCTCTGTCATCCCATTCTCTTCCCACATTCAGTCTCTCCCAGTATCAGGGTCTTTCCCAGTGAGTCAGTTTTTCGTCTCAGGAGGCCAAAGTATTGGATTTGCAGCTTCAGCATCAGTCTTTCCCATGAATATTCAGGATTGATCTCCTTTAGGATGGACTGGTTGGATCTCCTTGCAGTCCAAGGGACTCTCAAGAGTCTTCTCCAACACCACAGTTCAAAAGCATCAATTCTTCAGCACTCTGCTTTCTTTATAGTCCAGCTCTCACATCCATACATGACTACTGGAAAAACCATAGCTTTGACTAGATGAACTTTTGTTGGCAAAGTAATGTCTCTGCTTTTAGTATGCTTTCTAGGTTGGTCATAGCTTTTCTTCCAAGGAGCAAGCATCTTTTAATTTCATTGCTGCAGTAACCATCTGCAATGATTTTGGAGCCCAAAAAGTAAAGTAGCTCACTGTTTCTATTATTTCCCCATCTGTTTGCCATGAAGTGATGGGAACAGATGCCATGATCTTAGTTTTCTGAATGTTGAGTTTTAAACTAACATTTTCACTCTCCTCTTTCACTTTCATCAAAAGGCCCTTTAGTTCTTCTTCACTTTCTGCCATAAGGGTGGTGTCATCTGCATATCTGAGGTTGTTGATATTTCTTCTGGCAATCTTGATTCCAGCTTTTGCTTCATCCAGCCTGGCCTTTTGTATGACGTACTCTGCATATAAGTTAAACAAGCAGGGTGACGATATACAGCCTTGATGTACTCTTTCCCTTTTTGGAAACAGTCTGTTGTTCCATTTCTAATTCTAACTGTTGCTTCTTGACCTGCATACAGATTTCTCAGCAGGCAGGTCAGGTGGTCTGGTATTCCCATCTCTTTCAGAATTTTCCACAGTTTGTTGTGATCCACACAGTCAAAGGTTTTGGCATAGTCAATAAAGCAGAAGTAGATATTTTTCTGGAAGTCTCTTGCTTTTTTGATGATCCAACAGATGTTGGTGATTTGATCTCTGGTGCCTCTGCCCCATAAATATACTAGAAACCACTGAACTTCACATTTTAAAGAGAATTATATTAAATATAAAGTATATCTCAATAAATCTGTTTGACACTTTAATTATTCAATATTAGATATCTTAAATATTAGTTTAAAATTATTAGATATCTTAAATATTAGTTAAAAATTATTTCATTACAAGCTTTTTAAAAAACTTGAAACCTCAAGAAAGCCTTCAGGTTGTGGCTCTAGATATGCATATCCCTACTTTTTTTGTTTTCCCATATCAGGGCTCAGTTGGTAAAGAATCTGCCCAGGTTTGATCCCTGGGTTGGGAAGATTCTCTGGAGAAGAGAATGGCAACCCACTCTAGTACTCTTGACTAGAGAATTCCATGAACAGAGGAGCCAGGCAGGAATACATCCATGGGACTGCAGAGTCAGACATGACCTTTCGAATTTACTTTACTTTCATCACTTAAAGACAGTGAGGACAAACTGAGCACAAAGTGGGAAACCATCCACATAAGATACATTTCTTGGCTCATAAGCTAAATTACCTTAAGTAGAACTCCTTGTGTATTTACTACATTATTATCTGTACCCTTCCCCAACACACAGACAACACTCTCCATATTAAAGCACAGAAAAACTATATATGCTGAAAATATGCAGTATTCCACAAAATATTAAAGAGACTGAAACTACTATTTCGTCTTCATTTAGCTTACATGTGTCTGACTGTCATCTCCTAAATAAAATATCCCTATCATGCAAGAACTCTCCAGTCACTCAGCTCTGAGTTACTAAATCCCTCATGATGCCTTCTGTAAGATGGAAATGGGGCGGTAGAGTTTTCTCTGAAAAAATCAGACTGAATTGCTAAAAGCAAATTCCCTGGTCACCTGTCATTTTCCTTCAGAGGAAAGTGAGATAATCTTGAGACAGTTGATAAGAGTGCCAAAGACTGAGGGCTATGATGCTAGCAGGACTGACTCCATCCTGGCGAGGGGAGGAGGGAGAATACTGAAATGGCACAGTCACTGAAATCACAAGGAACCATTATTGGAGCACACCTACACACCTCGATAGACACAGAAAGCCATTTTATTCATACCCTGAGCTGACTTTATATTTCAGTTTCTTAAGCAAAAACGTCTTAGTTTTCGAAGCCACAGAGAGTCTCATAAATTATGAATGCTTGACTATAAAGTTACACTTAAAAGATAACAATATTATTATAAAAAACACTCTCAAAACTGGGAGGTGGGCATATCAATTCTAAGTTCACTTAAACTGCTCAGTTTAAGAATACTTTCAAATTTCAAATTCTGAAATTGTACAGCTTGGCTACTATGCATGCTAAGCATGGGCTTCCTATTACCAAGAGATAGAGATGGATGGATCAATGGATCAATGAGTAGATGAGTGAATATAAAATAGTAGAATGGGGAGTGAGAAAAAGGAGGGAAGGAGGCAAGGAGGGAGAGAAAAGGAGGAAAAATACTGAGAATTTCAACCAGCAGTGATAAGGTACAAGAAGGTTGCTTAGGACAGAAAATAATTGGAGTCAAAAAGATCCATAAAATGAAGCAGTTGAGAAGTAGAAGTTAAAATAGAACCATAATAAAGAAGGGAATATCTTTTCTCCATTTTATATTATGCTTTAACACATTGTGAGCATAAACATAAAGACACCAGAGAAGAGACAGAGGGCTATTTTAGCATATACTGTTTTTCAAATATTCATCGTTACTGAAAAAGAAATCTAATTCTGTCTTATTTAAGACAACACTGTTATATGTTCACGTTTGCTTGACAAGGAGAAGAGCCAAGGGTTTTTAAGTTACAGCTTAGCAATACATCCTGGAGCCAAGTTGTCCTAACACAGGGTTTACAGGGGTCGAAAGACAGTAATATCCAACCCATTAACAGAAAAGCTATCATAAACTCAAAATGTGATGTATGTAGAGCAATAAACTCTGCTCAGCATTACACAAGGACAGAAAAAGAGGAACACATTTTAAAAAGAGAGAGAGAGAGTAGGGATAGCACCCAAATTTCAGAAAACACAGTGGGTATACTTTGAAGTCTTACATCAAATTTGGGGGAAGGCTATGCTTTTTCCTGTGGTCATGTATGGATGTGAGAGTTGGACTGTGAAGAAGGCTGAGCACCGAAGAATTGATGCTTTTGAACCGTGGTGTTGGAGAAGACTCTTGAGGGTCCCTTGGACTGCAAGGAGATCCAACCAGTCCATTCTGAAGGAGATCAGCCCTGGAATTTCTTTGGAAGGAATGATGCTAAAGCTGAAACTCTAGCACTTTGGCACCTCATGCAAAGGGTTGACTCGTTGAAAAGGACTCTGATGCTGGCAAGGATTGGGGGCAGGAGGAGAAGGGGACGACAGAGGATGAGCTGGCTGGATGGCATCACCGACTCGATGAACGTGAGTCTGAGTGAACTCCGGGAGATGGTGATGGACAGGGAGGCCTGGCGTGCTGCAATTCATGGGGTCGCAAAGAGTCGGACACGACTGAGCGACAGAACTGAACTGAACTGAACCACATAATAATCATTATTTGAAATACTAGTCACAGGGGGACTAGTTTAAAATTCCAACAAAACTGTGGAAGCCTGAAAACAGAGAAACTGTGTAACCTCAGGAAGCACATAAGCACTGGGGTAGAGCTCAGACAACACTGATGTACCGGCATCAGGGATTCGCTGTCATTCCTAACTCTACAAAGCTGGAAAAATACAGCTTCTCCATGTTTCATTCCTTCTTCTGAAACATGAATGTCTGCCTGAGTTACCCCTTAAGGTGGTCAAAGAGCTAATATTTGCAAAAACGCTTCAAAGACCAAAGAGTACTACAAAACATGAAGTAGCATACTTTGAAGTGAAGAATCATTTCAGAATAGATGAGAATTCCCTCTGTTCCGGATCCAGGTCTCTTTTTTTCTCTCCTGGCCTAGTATCTTCCGGGGGAAAAAGTGACTCTGTCATAGTGCCTCTGCTTTTTTCTTTCAAGGGCCTTCACAATCAGCCACATCCACCATTTTAGAACGATAAAACTAGATTCAGTTCAGTCATGCTTCCTGGAGATGACCATATGTAAGGTTCTAAACTGAGTTTAACTGTTAAAATTAAGCCAAACATCCTCCTCCAATATTGGAGTACCCACCAGTTTTTTCTACCACCTTATCATCACTCAGGCATTCACTGATACTACTGTACTGATATACATACACTACTGTATGTAAAGCAGATAGCTGGTGGGACCTGCAGCATAACACAGGGAGCTCAACTCAGTGTGGTGATGACCTAGAAGGGTGGGATCGGGGATGGGGGTAGCAGGGAGGCCCAAGAGGGAGGCGATATATGTATACAGCTACCTGATTCACTTTGTTGTATAGCAGAAACTGACACAACATTGTAAAGCAATTATATTCTAATTGTTAAAAAGCAGTTCATCTCTATAATGGGTTTCAGTTCAGCCTGGAAAAACCAGCAATGAAAAAGGATTAACATTGTGGGGAAGAAAAAAAAAAAAAAAAACAGAATGCACTGAAAATGCTCTCTCTAGTCTGATCTCTCTACTCACCAGTCCTACGTTTCCATCTTAGAATCTGTTCCCAAACAACCTAAAACTAAACTACACACGCAGTGTTTTGCTTTCAGAGATTGAAGCCAGCTTTCTTATTCTGAACAGCTTTGAAGACAGAAGATAAAAAGATCAACATTTCTTTCAGGGACTTAAATTGTACTCCCTTCATTTGTGGATGACCTGGAGTCTGTCTCCTGTTCTCTTCTTCAAAGGGCAAGTCATCAACATTAAGGGAAAGCAGAGAAAACAGCTTTTGGAGGCAGAAAGAGGAAAAGGTCCTCTTTCATTTGTTTTCCCCTTAAAGCCCTGCAGACTTATTAGAATATGGTTACAATAACTGTATGCAAGTGTAAGTGGAAACTGGTACCTATGGGGCAACTTCTATTCACACAGCCGATTCCATTTACAAATGATAAAAAATAAGAACTACCTTGATAACAATAAAACATCCCAAATGATTGTCAAAAGTTCACTGGAGAGAAAATGCTTTGTTTGCAGTTTACCAATGGTGACTGCATGGCAGTACCTACATGAGTCCTTCAGGCAGGAGGACATATGGATAAGACTTTGAAGACACATAGACTAGGTTCAAATGGCCACTTTGGGTCATGTAATCTAGAACAAATAACTTATACCATTTCCAGTATGCTAAATAAGCAATTCGTTTATCAAAAACAAATGAGATTTTAAAAATGAGACAAATACACTAGGTAAGGAAGACGTTGCTGTTATTATTTCTGTACATTTTCTGAGTGTTCTGTTCTTAACTGAGGGTTATTTTGCTCCTGGGGACTTTTGACAATATCTGGAGACACTGTTGATTGTCAAGACTGGGATGGGCATGCTCAGTTGAACAGTCATGTCTGACTCTCTGCAACCTCATGGACTACAGCCCACCAGGCTCCTCTGTCCATGGGATTATCCCAGCAAGAATTCTAGAATGGGTTGCCATTTCCTCTGCCAGGGGTTCGTCCCAATCCAGACACCAAACCTGTGTCTCTTGCATTGGCAGGTAGATTCTTTACCACTGAGTGTCCTGCTACTGACATCTAAGAGGCAAAGGCCAGGACTGCTGCTGAGCCATATTACAATGGACATGATGGCCCTCTACAAAAAGGATTGCTGCTAAGTCGCTTCCGTCATGTCCGACTCTGTGCGACCCCATAGACAGCAGCCCACCAGGCTCCCCTATCCCTGGGATTCTCCAGGCAAGAACACTGGAGTGGGTTGCCATTTCCTTCTCCAATGCATGAAAGTGAAAAGTGAAAGTGAAGTCGCTCAGTCATGTCTGACTCTTCGCAACCCCATGGACTGCAGCCCACCAGGCTCCTCCGTCCATGGGATTTTCCAGCAAGAGTACTGGAGTGGGGTTCCATTGCCTTTTCCACAAAAAGATTATCTGGGCCAAAATAATTGTGCCAGTGTTAAGAAACCATTCTTAAAAAGTGAAAAACTTTCAAAGTTGAAAGCGATAAATTTGATGAATCCAGTTTAACAGTAAAGTATTTTACATATTTAATAAAAATACAAGCAGGACAATATGTAGACAAAACCTTAAAAAATGTTCATACTCTTTGATCTAGTCACCTTACTTTTAGGAATATGCTTTCATGAAATAATAGAAAATGAACAAACATTTAATATAAGAGTAAATAGATTACAAAATTAAAAATAGCAAATCGTCAGTTGTTCATTGGGTGTTTACAGGAAAGGTGACTATATAGTTTGCCTTCCAAACTGGATAAATCTGGGAGTAAATGAGGGTATTTTAATAATTCTGCCAGGACAACAGTCATACATAAGGACTGCCCTTGAACAAATCAGAATGCAGGGTCCCCCAGTTACAAGGGAGTAGGGGAATAAAATATGCCTCATCATGAAACAGTATGTAGCTAACAAAAATATTTTAAAGATTCAACATAGAAAAGCAATAATGATATATTAACTGTAAAAGGCTGAATGCAAGGTTTTTTTGGTATCAGATTTTATAACAAATTTTATTCTACAGGCTTTAAAAGATGAATGGAAAGAAATATATTAAATTGTTAACATTGGTTTCAACTGGCTAATAAGATTATAGCTGATGTTTAAGTTTTTCTCTATATTCAAAGTTGCTAAATAATGTTTAAAATTATGAATGAATTCACTTTTAAGGAAGAAATGTAACTAAGTCCCAGTTAATCAGGAAAAGTTATTCGTATATTTAACCGTCTTCAATGTGATGATGGTATTGCTGTCATATAAAATATTAACAACGACTGATACAGAGAACAGAGGAGTGGTTACCAGAGAGGAAGGGGTGGGGGGAGGGTAAAACGGGCAAAGGGGATCAACTATACAGTGAAGGATGGAAACTAAATTTTGGTAGTGAGACGTAAAATATTGTACACGGAGAACTTGTTTAATGTTATAAACCAGTGTTCAGTTCAGTTCAGTCACTCAGTCGTGTCCTTACCACAATAAAAATTTTAATTATTTTTAATATTTATGGTGAATATAAAGATATCTACAATTTATTTTTAATGCATTCAGAAAAAAATACACACATGAAATATGGCAAAATATGAACTGTTGAATCAAAGTAATAAATATAAAGTGTTTATACTCTATTCTTCTTTCAACTTTTCTGTATATTTGAAAAATATTTAAATATATAAAATTAAGAAAAGGACTTTCCTGCGGTACAGTGGATGAGGATCTGTCTACCAGTGAGGGAGTTCAGTCCTGGTCTGGGAAGAGTCCACATGCCATTGAGCAACTAAGCCCAGGCCGTGGAACTGGCCAAAACCACTGAGCCCATGTGCTGCCGCTCTGAAGCCTGCACGCCTGGAACCTGTGCTCCACAACAGGAGAAGCCACTGCAGTGAGAAGCCTGCTCACTGCAACAAAGAGTACTCCCACTCTTTCCAACAAGAGAAAGCCCACACAAAGCAACAAAGACCCAATGCAGTCAAAAATAAATATTAAAAAAAAAGTGAAGCAAAAACACAAATTGTATGAAAAGTAATATAATTTTTGAAGTAACATAATTAAAGTAACATAATTGCATTTAAAGTAATATAATTAGTACCATGTTCTTGGATTGGAACAATCAATATTGTCAAAATGACTATACTACCCAGTATAATCTACAGATTCAATGCAGTGTGTATCAAATTACCAATGGCATTTTCCACAGAACTAGAACAAAAATCTTAAAATTTGTATGGAGACACAAAAGACCCTAAACAGCCAAAGCAACATTTTAAAAAAAAAAAAAAGGAGCTGGAGGAATCGGACTCCCTGACTTCAGACTATACTGCAAAGGTATAATCATCAAAATAGTATAATACTAGCACAAAAATAGAAATATAGATCAACGGAACAGGATTGAAAGATAAGAAATAAACCCTTGCACCTATGGACAATTAATCTATGACAAAGGAGGTAAGATGATAGAATGGTGGAAAGACAGTCATTTCAACAAATGGTGCTAGAATAGTGACAGCTGCATGTTAAAAAATGAAAATAGATCATCCTTTAACATCTCACAGAAAAATAAGCTCAAAGTAGATTAAAGACCTAAATGTAAGACACTATTAAACTCCTAAAGGAAAACATAGGCAGAACACTCTCTGACATACATCACATCAATATCTTTTTGATCCATCTATCAGAATAATGGAAATAAAAACAAAAATAAACAAATGGGACCTAATTAAACTCAAAAACTTTGCCATAGAAAAGGAAACTATACACAAAACAAACAAACAAAAAAACCCACAGACTGGGAGAAAATATTTGTAAAGGATGCAACTGACAAGGTATTAGTCTCCAAAATTTACAAACAGCATCAAAGCAAACAACCCAGTCAAAAACTGGACAGAAAACAACGTAGCCATTTTTCCAAAGAAGATATACAGATATGCAGGCACATGAAAAGATGCTCAAAATCACTAACTATTAAAGAATGCAAATCAAAACTACAATGGAATATCACCTCATACCAGTCAGAATGGCTATTATCAAAAAAATCCACAAACTATAAATGCTGGAGAGGGTGCGGATAAAAGGGAACCCTCCTACAATGTTGGTGGGAATGTAAATTGGTACAGACACTATGGAGAACAGTATGGAGGATCCTCAAAAAACTAAGAATAGAGCTACCATATGACCCTGCAATCCCACTGCTGGGCATATATCCAGAGAAAAAAGAGTCCAAAAGAATATATGTACCCAATGGGGGTGATGGAATTCCAGTGGAGCTATTTCAAATCCTAAAAGATGACACTGTGAGATGATGCTGCACTCAATATGCCAGCAAATTTGGAAAACTCAGCAGTGGCCACAGGATTGGGAAAGGTCAGTTTTCATTCCAATCGCTAAGAAAGGCAGTGCCAAAGAATGCTTAAACTACTGCACAATTGCACTCTTCTCACATGCTAGCAAAGTAATGCTTAAAATTCTCCAGGCCAGGCTTCAGCAATACGTGAACCATGAACTTCCAGATGTTCAAGCTGGATTTTAGAAAAGGCAGAGGAACCAGAGATCAAATTGCTAACATCTGTTGGATCACTGAAAAGCCAAGAGAGTTCCAGAAAACATCTACTTCTGCTTTATTGACTACGCCAAAGCCTTTGACTGTGTGGATCACAATAAACTGTGGAAAATTCTGTAAGAGATGGGAATACCAGACCACCTGACCTGCCTCTTGAGAAATCTGTATGCAGGTCAGGAAGCAACAGTTAGAACTGGACATGGAACAACAGACTGGTTCCAAATAGGAAAATGAGTACATCAAAGCTATATATTGTCATCTGCTTATTTAACTTATATGCATCATGAGAAACATTGAGTACATCATGAGAAACGCTGGGCTGGAAGAAGCACAAGCTGGAATCAAGATTGCCAGGAGAAATATCAATAACCTCAGATATGCAGATGACACCACCCTTATGGCAGAAAGTGAAGAAGAACTAAAGAGCCTCTTGATGAAAGTGAAAGAGAAGAGTGAAAAAGTTGGCTTAAAGCTCAACATTCAGAAAACTAAGATCATGACATCCGGTCCCATCACTTCATGGGAAATAGATGGGGAAACAGTGGCAGACTTTATTTTTTCGGGCTCCAAAATCACTGCAGATGGTGATTGCAGCTATGAAATTAAAAGACGCTTACTCCTTGGAAGGAAAGTTATGACCAACCTAGACAGCATATTAAAAAGCAGAGACATTACTCTGTCAACAAAGGTCCGTCTAGTTAAGGCTATGATTTTTCCAGTGGTCATGTATGGATGTGAGAGTTGGACTATAAAAAAAAAAACAACTGAGAACTGAAGCATTGATGCTTTTGAACTGTGGTGTTGGAGAAGACTCTTGAGAGTCCCTTGGACTGCAAGGAGATCCAACCAGTCCATCCTAAAGGAAATCAATCCTGGGTGTTCACTGGAAGAACTAATGTTGAAGCTGAAACTCCAATTTGGGCCACCTGATGTGAAGAGCTGACTCATTTGAAAAGACCCTGATGTTGGGAAAGATTGAAGGCAGGAGAGAAGGGGATGACAGAGGATGAGATGTTTGGATGGCATCACCGACTCAATGGACATGAGTTTGGGTCAACTGCGGGAGTTGCTGATGGACAGGGAGGCCTAGCGTGCTATGGCTCATGGGGTCGCAAAGAGTCGGACACCACTGAGTGACTGAACTGAACACTACAGTCATGAAATGAAATGTTCATTACAGCACAGTTTACAATAACCAAGACAGAGAAGCAATCTAAATGTTCACTGACAGAGGAATGAATAAAGAAGATGTGATACCTATATACAATGGAATGTTACTCAGCCATTAAAAGCAGTGAACTCATGCCATTTGCAGCAACTTGGATGGACCTAGAGACTGTCATACTAAGTGAAGCAAGTCAGACAGAATAAGAGAAATATCATATTATATTGCTTATATATGGAATCTAAAAAGAAACAATATAAATGAACTTATAAAATAGAAACAGGCTCACAGACTTGGAGTACAGATTTATGGCTACTAGTGGAGGAAGAATGAGGGGAAGGGAAAGTTAGGGAGTTTGGGATTGACATGTACACACTGCTATATGTAAAATGTATAACCTACATGGACCTACTGTATAATACAGGGAATTCTGCTCAATATTATATGGCAGCCTGGATGGGAGGGGAGTCTGGGGGAGAATGAAGACATGTATATGCATGGCTGAGTTGCTTTGCTCACCTGAAACTATCACAACATTGTTAATCAGCTATAGACCAATATAAAATCAAAGCTTTCTTTAAGAAGTAATATAATTAGTAATAGAGTTTGAGTAAACTCCGGGAGTTGGTGATGGACAGGGAGGCCTGGTGTGCTGCGATTCATGGGGTCACAAAGAGTTGGATATGACTGAGCAACTGAACTGTCTAATCCCAGACTGATTACTGTAAAAGACAATGCACCAGAATCAGACGTATAACCAGTTACATGGAATTAACCCACAAGAGCCTCCTGAATCCTCCACATTGCTTCAGCCAGCTCTTCATGATCTTTCATTGATTTCCTCAGTTCCTGTGATATACTTCAATTGCCCCCGGTGCACCTTACCTGCTCCATCTTTTGTGGTCCTTGTCTCCCCAGGCATAATGGGAATAGAGCATACAGCAATTCACTTCCTTACTAGGGAAGCACTCGTACTCAGTGGTTAACTGATTCTAGAGTTCATGCTCTTAATAACTAGACTATACCAGTTCCCACATTTAATTATTCTCAGGAAAATATAGGGAGCTAGGGAACCCCACCTGTTCCCTCCAAGGTGAGTCTTGGTACCTTTTTCCCATGCCCAGTCCAGCCATTGTTTTCTTACAGCTGCACCCAGACCCACAGCCAACTTTCTTCTCCTGGTGTTAATTACCATTATGTGCTCAATATCCTTGAGGCTCTCTTTGTATTTCTGTCCTTGAAAATATGCACAAGAAAAATCTTTCATCATTTGTTTGCTCTGGGGTTAATTTCTAATCACAGTGGAGAAACAGACCTGGGAAAACTGGAAAATGGAACAAATGTAGAAAAATGATACAAATCTTAAGGTAGCGGTCCCTTATCTATGTATATTAGGTTGAACTATATGAACTTGCCAATATGCAATTGTTTTTAACTTACAAAAACACTTTTGTATGAAATTGTTTCTGAATCTTTTCTGAGAGGATAACAAGAAATCCCTCTGTTTTTGCATCAGTACACCCATCCTTCCAAATCTGCCTTTATTATGAGATTAAGAAAGAGCAATTGCTGTCATTTTGGAAAATTTGGATCACTAAAGGTGCTATGCACCCCCTTAAATTCAGGTGGAAACTCTAATCCCCATTTGATGGTATTTGGAGATAAAAAATTTCAGAGGTAATTAGGTTAAAAGTGGAGCCAACATGACGAAATTAGTCTGCCTATCAGTCTGTCTCTGTCTCTCTCTCTGACACCACCAGCAGGCAGTTATACACAAGAATCCAGGACACAGTCCACTGGCAAATCTCAGACTTCCCAGTCCCCAGAACTGTGAGAAATAAATGTCTGTTCTTCAAGTAGATGCTATTTTCGTTACAGCAGCCCAAACGGACTACGGCAAGGATTTCCAGAGTAAGCAAAACCTATTTCCTCCAAATCGTACAGGAACAGGCTTATTTCCTCAAAAAAAAAAAAAAAGAAAGAAAGAAAGAAAGAAAAAGAAAAAGAAAGAAAGAAAGAAAAGAAAAGAAAAGTTAGGGAAGTTCTCTCTGCTGGGACTTCTACATATACTCTTGATGTTTTCCTTTGCTTTACCTAAGAGTATGTGTCATACTATAATGCATAGACAGAAAGGCAAGAATGCATTAAAAATAGTCTGCATTAAATGACTTGGGAACATGAAAGCCATATAATACATTTTTAAAGGATTTTGAACTCTACGAATGAAGTATTGGCTTTGGACACCACTAAACCTGGAAGAAAGCATATCTAGTTCTATTCGAGAATTCAGATTTCTCAATTTCTTTGCCACTTACTGATTGGTAACATTTCCAAGGTACAGTTTTACTCCTTTCATTTTAAATTGATTTCTCTTTTTAACAAGACTGTGCTTTTGAGAATTCATTTTATTTTACTTTTTAAAAAATCAATGCCTAAAAGGTCCCCTCAAATCAATGAATTACCCTTGCCATCCATTAGACACCTTTCTAGGCTGTTCGTTGACCTTCTGTGTCCCATGTACTATAAACATAAAATCCCAGCACTTTAGCTAGCCTCACATGAAATGTTTTTGTCATTTTCCACCTTTGCTCTGTATGTCATTTTTAAACTCTGAACTCCACTGTGTAATTTTGCAGCTTCTCTTTTGAACTTGACATGTATTATGTGCCTTCTGTGCCCTTAATTACTTTTTGCACTTTGAGGTTGATCCATGTTGGTCTTTTCCAATCCTACTATATTGATTGCTGTACAGCAAGCCTCTTCTCTAGGAACACTGTTTGACTTTATTTTCTTTCCTTCCAATGCCAAGAACCACTGATTGCTTTTCTCCTAGTCCTTTCCAGGAAACCTCAGCTTCTCCATAATTGTCACAACCAAGATCTACTCACTAGAATCACAATTACTTCTCTCTCAGCGTTAATTCTCCTTACACAAGTTTGAAAAAAAAATCACAGTGACAAAAGGTGGAAAAAATGTGTCCAGAGCAGAAAAGACACTGGTAAGAAAATGCTCAGGAAGCAACAAAAAACAATTATTTACAAAGATACGAGAGAGGAAATCAGAATGGTTTCTTGAAGAATTATAAAATGGGAAATAATGAGTTAAACAATGACATAAAATTTTTAATGTTATCAAAGTGAATCACTTTAATGTCTAGTGTGCCAAGCACAAAAGATCAGCCACTAAGAATGATATTTTTTTGTCAAATACAGGCTATCATCTTCATTTATGTAAACTTCTCTAAAAGTGTCCTTCTTGACAAGGGCTCATTGTCTCCAGTGTTATCTCCCTCCAACCCAATCTCCAGGATGCTGCCAGAGTCACTATCTTAAAACACATACCTAACCCTTTCTATGCTCAAAAGCTTTTCAGTGGCTTTCTCCATCTAGGAAAAAAACCCAAATGTTCACAAAACTCCACATGTCTAGACTCTGTCTACATTTCTAGCCACTGCTCCTTCCAAGATCTTTGTGCTCTAAACAGAACTTTCTTTACGATCTTTTTCCAGACTTCTGTATATGCTTTTTCCCCTTGCCCCAAATTCTCTTTCTTGCCCCAGCCCCTCTCAGTCTGTTCATCGCCTAGTCAGCTTTCCTGTAGATACCTCTTCTTATCTGAATCCTTAACTAAAAGTTAAGCACCTCCTTTCTGTATGTTACCATGGCTCACTGTATTTCTCCTATCACAGCGTAGAATATACTGTTATATTATCTTGTCTACCTATGTGCATCTTACTCTAGTCAGCATAGCAATATGATGGCAACAACATTCACCTTTTTGCCCTGATATTCCAGCACCCAGCACAGAACCTAATATCTGACGATGTTTGATAAACACGGTATTGGATAAATGTCATACAAAGACTCAGGTGACGGCAATGTCTAGTAACCCAAGGGTTAATTTGAATGTCCTGCTCCAATCCTTGCTGAAAATCTTTCTAGAATAAACTTTGGCAACCCACAGCATGTTAAGTAAGGCTCATTAATGAGTTACTTTTGGCATGTGGGACAAGACAATGGCTGCCTCTATTATTAATCTCTTCCTTATGACCGTAAGGATGTAGAGTTGATACCAGCTACCCATGCTATCTAAAATTCAGTAGCTGGTGCTCCCAGAGTAACCATCTAGTCCTCTTTGCCTGTTCAGAGGTAATCACTCAGCTACCACAGTCTTTCATGCCCCACTCTACTGATGAGTCGGGGTTGCCTGCTAAATTCCATCTCCCACGACTGTTAGCCTGATAATAGGGAGGCACCAAGCATTTTAGTACTCCTCCTGGAGACTGCCAGCCTCTATAGTTCTATAATGAATCAGTCTAGTTTTCTGTCTTAGCAAATCTAATGGAAAAAAAAAAAAAAAAGAAAGAATTGAATTTCTTTGGGATGGTAGCTGCTTGTAAGATCTCTGGATCATCACTCTAATCATAGTGGTCTGCGAACTATAGATTCTAGAGATGGAAAAAAATGGGTTTAAACTTTACTATCCCCTCTAGATATCACTGAAGTAAAAAAAAATTACTTTATCCAATATACTCTTCTTGATTTTCAAAATTTCTCCTGAAAGTATAAAAATAATAGAAACTGAATCAGATTTGAAACATTTACATGTCTGAGTATACTTGCTAAAGCAATATCAAATTTTTCAAGAGAAAAATACCTGAGAAAAGTTATACGGATGACATAAATAGAAATAACTGTAATGCCTTGATTTTTTAAAGAAGTGACATTTTTTTAAATGTCAGGAAAAGGAAATTAAAAAGCTTTTGAGTATTTAGAATCTAAATCAAAATACTTCCCATTGGTTTATCAACAACAACAAAAAAAAGTGATGTGGTTTATGGTCCAAAGTAAGTATTAGTATATCACTGAGAAATATTTTCATTCCTCCTAGGGCTAACAGAAGAGTAAGTACTCTACTACTAAAAAGAAAAAAAAAGTGAAACTTCATGTCCAGGATACATGAAAGTAATATAAATTATGCCTAAATACTATATCCAAGATATTAGTAATTTACTGGATAACATAATTTAAAACCAAATATGTTCTAAGTCATAGAATTTGGGATAAATCAACCTGTCAAGGTTAAAATGGGCCATGAATTTTCAAAAAGGGCATCAGTGGAAATAAACTGTAGAAAACCCATTTAGGACTGCCCTAAAACAACCATCGTTCCCAAATGGACCTATTCATTTGCTTCTTTTTATTTTTGACTATAAAGTTGCTGACAAATGTTGTACCTCATAATTGTCAATCAAACTTTCCTGTTTGTTCTTGCTCACTCAGTAACTGCTCTCAGTCATACCTCTTGATTTTATTACTACCACAATCTAAACTTCAGCAGATTACCAGCGACCCTAACATCCTCCAGTATCTCCTCCTCATCTCAGTCACCATGACCACCAACTCTTGAATGCTTTCCTCAAACCAGCACTGAAAAAAACCCACAGTTTTATCCTATGACTCTATGCAAATAGGGCTCAGCCAACGAAAGTGAGTCAGAAGTAAAGTCATCTACCTGTACCAGTGATGGAAAGGTTGGGCACTGAGACAGATAAGTAATGGATAATAAATTTAGGTAACATTTCTAAAAATTTTTACTGCAGTATAGTTGCTTTACAATGTTGTGTCATTTTCCGCTATTCAGCAAAGTGAACTAGTTATATATAAATATGTATATACACATATATCCCCTCTTTTTAGTTTTCCTTCCCATTTAAGCTACCTCAGAGCACTGAGTTCCTGTGCTATACAGTAGGTTCTTATTAGTTATCTATTTTATATGTATTTTATGTATATACATATATATGTATATACATATACAAATATACACACACACACACACCAATCCCGATCTCCCAGTTCATCCCACCCTTCCTTTCCCCCTTAGTATCAATGTTTGTTCTCTATATTTGTGTCTCTGTTTCTGCTTTGCAAGTAAGTTCATCTGTACCATTTTTCTAGATTCCACATATAAGCAATGTTATATGACATTTGTTTCACCTTCTGACTTACTTCACTCTGTATGGCAGTCTCTAGGTCTATCCACCTCTCTGCAAACAACACTGTTTTGTTCCTTTTTGTGGCTGAGTAATACTCCATTGTACATATGTACCACATCTTCTTTATCCACTCCTTTGTTGATGGACATTTAGGTTCGTTCCCTGTCCTGGCTATTGTAAACAGTGCTGCAATGAACATTGGGGTGCATATATCTTTTGAATTACAGCTTTCCCTGGGTGTATGCCTAGGAATGAATTGCTGGGACATATGGTGTTCTTCCTATGTTTTCCTCTAAGAGTTTTATAGTGCCTGGCCTTATGTTCAGGTCTTTTATCCATTTTGAGTTATTTTTATGTATGGTGTTAGACAATGTTTCAAATTCATTCTTTTACATGTAGCTGTCCAGTTTTTCCAGCACACTTGTTGAAAAGACTGTCTTTTCTCCATCGTATATTCTTGCCTCCTTTGTCATAGATTTGTTATTGTTCAGTCACTCTGTCATGTCCTACACTCTTTGCAACGTCATGAACTGCAGCATGCCAGGCTTCCCTGTGCTTCACTATCTCCTGGAGTTTGCTCAGACTCATGTCCATTGAGTCACTGATGCCATCCAGCCATCTCATCATCTGTCATCCACTTCTCCTCCTGCCTCCAATCTTTCCCAGCATCAGGTCTTTCCCAATGAGTCGACTCGGCATCAGGTGGCCAAAGTACTGGAGCTTCAGCTTTAGCATCAGTCCTTCCAATGTATATTCAGGGCTTATTTCATTTAGGATTGACTGGTTTGATCCCCTTGCAGTCCAAGGGATTCTCAAGAGTCTTTTCCAACACCACAGTTCAAAAGCATCAATTCTTTGGTGCTCAGCCTTCTTTATGGTCCAACTCTCACATCTATACATGACTACTCCAAAATCACCCTGGACGGTGACTGCAGCCATGAAATTAAAACATGCTTGCTCCTGGGAAGAAAAGCTACAACAAACCTAGACAGCGTATTAAAAAGCTGAGACATCACTTTGCTGACAAAGGTCCATATAGTCAAAGGTATGGTTTTTCCAGTAGTCGTAGTCATAGTAGATGTGAGAGCTGTCACAGATTAGGTGATCATAAGTGTGTGGGTTTATTTCGGCTATCTATCCTGTTCCATTGATCTATATTTCTGTTTCTGTGCCATTGCCACACTATCTTGATTACTACTGCCTTGTAGTATAGTCTGAAGTCAGGAAGCCTGATACCTGCAGCTTCATTTTTGTTTCTCAAGATTGCTTTGGCTATTTGGAGTCATTTGTGTCTCCATACAAATTATAAATTTTTTTTGTTCTAATTCTGTGAAAAATGCCATTGATAATTTGACAAAAATTGCACTTAATCTAGATTGCTTTGGGTAGTACAGCCACTTTCACAATACTGACTGTCTCAATCCAAGAAAATGGTATGTCTCTCCATCTGTTTGTGCCATCTTTGATTTCTTTCATCAGTATCCTAAAGTTCTGAGTACAGGGCTTTTGTGTCCTTAGATAGGTTTATTCCTAGATATTTTATTCTTTTGATTGTGATGGTAAATGGGATTGTTTCCTTAATTTCTCTTTCTAATCTTTCATTGTTAATGTATAAGAATGCAAGAGATATTAAATTTAGGAAGTCTAAGATGACCAGGGGCTAGAATATCTTATAATATCTTATAAGTCTAGAACCTTAATAGTCACAAAGGGCTATTACATCTTTACCAAGATATGTTCAACAAAATAGTAACATGTGAAGATGACCACTAGACTAACTTCCAGGATTAATAAAGGTGGAAGCAGCTACATGGTATAGTTTTTATCTTGGAGATTCAGAAAGCACATGAGCATATTAGAAGATGTCTGGCCACAAAGAAACCTATTTAGCTTTGTTTAACCTGGTATTTGCAAAACTAACCTTTTTGACTACTCAATACCTATCAATTTCCTGGAGAGGGGGAGAAAGTAAGATCCCTGACCTGCTCAGCCATTTATATTCACTGCTGCTTTTCAGTCTCCTGTAGGGCTACCCTATAAGTGAAAGTGAAGTCGCTCAGTCGTGTCTGACTCTTTGCGATCCCGTGGACTGTAGCCCACCAGGCTCCGCTGTCCATGGGGTTCTCCAGGCAAGAATACTGGAGTGGGTTGCCATTTCCTTCTCCAGGGCTACCCTATAAGCCCAGGTATTATTCTTAAATTTCCATGTGCACACAAATCACTGGGCATCTTGTAAAATGCAGGTTCTAATCCAGTAGATCTGACGTTGGCCCTGAGAGTTGCATGTTTAACAAAGGTCCAGGTAATACTGCTGCTGCTGTCACATTTGAGTAGCAAGTGTCTACAGGAACACTGCAATAGGAAGATCTTCACATCTCTAATCTCTTTATCCTACCCTTTCGAAAAATGAATTATCCTAAAATATTACTTTCTTTATGTCACTTTGCTGGTTAAAAACTTTTAGTGACTCACTATTCCCTGCTACCGGAGAAGGCAATGGCACACCACTCCAGTACTCTTGCCTGGAAAATCCCATGGAGGGAGGAGCCTGGTAGGCTGCAGTCCATGGGATCCTGAAAAGTCAGACACAACTAAGCAACCTCACTTTCACTTTTCACTTTCATGCATTGGGGAAAGAAATGGCAACCCACTCCAGTGTTCTTGCCTGGAGAATCCCAGGGACGGCGGAGCCTGGTGGGCTGCTGTCTATGGGGTTGCACAGAGTCAGACACAACTGAAGCGACTTAGCAGCAGCAGCAGCATTCCCTGCTACATTTGATCATGTGGCAAACAGATTAACACAGCCCCTGACCTTATATAATAAAGAATCAAGTGAGTGAGTAAGAAGCAGCGTGCAGAATGCTAGAAGCCAAAACCAGAAGAGAATAGCTGTTCCTTCAGACCAGTTTCCTTATCGGTAAAATGAAAGTTCAACCAGATGCGTGGAGTTTAATCCTCCATGTACAATGTACTCTCTAATACCACGAGAGTCTCAGCCCAGACCAGTTAAGTGCAGGCTCTCAGGACCTCCTGTATTAAGGCATGAGCAGGCCTTAGAAGCTCCCCAGGTGATCCAGAAGTGCAACCTAGTTTGCAAACCACCAGACCAGCCAGTGATTCCCCAAAGTTCCCCAAACCATCAACAACTGAATCACCTGAAAACCTGTTAGAATGTAAATTCTCAGACCTCACCCCAGGCCTACTGGAGCAAAATCTGGTGGGGCAGGGTCCAGAAAGCTAGGTTTTAACCAGCTTTCCAGGTGTCTGTGATACATTCTGAAAACCACTGGATGAGAAAACAAGTAAATTCCCTCTAGCTCTAAGAGGCTATCAATACTTTGATCTCTGACAGTCTTTTCCTACTTGAAGACTAAAATTATAAGCTCTGAGAGCAGACTTCCTGGGTGGAAATCCCCGCTGCTATAGTTAATTGATGATTTTGGTTGTCTGTGTTTCAGGTCCTCATCTATAAAATGAGACTAATAATAGTACCTACTCTCATAAAGTTGTTATGAAAATTAAAATTATTCCGTGTCTATAACTGTCTCAGCAGAGTACCTGAAATGTGGTATTCAGGTCATTACTCAATTGTTACCCATCAACTGAGTACTTCCCTGTCCACTTTATCCAAAATTGCAGCCGATCCCTAATACTCCATTATCTCCTCCATGGTAGTTGTATAACATACCACATATTTGACTTACTGCTTTGTTTATTATCTGTCTTCTCCCACTAAGATGTAAGCTCTAAAGATCAATGATTTTTGTCCATTTTACTAAAAGCTGTACCCCCACTACCTAGAACAGGGTCTGACACATTGAAAATACCAAAAAAAAAAAGTTGGTGGGAAAATAAATAAATGCTAGCTATCATGAAAATTAACATTATTTTTAGCAATTCAAATTTTTCCTTACTGAAACCTAACACTTTATACTTCCTGTCTATTGCCTCCAATTGTCTATTGCCTCAAACTGTGCTTTGTTCTTATTCCATGCTTTATCCAAATTCTGTCCCATACCTAAAAATGCCCTTCTATCTAATTCTGTCCATGTTAGGCCTTGTTCAAGTTTCTACCTTTTCATTCAGTATTCCCTGATGACTCCAGCTTTCTCAGTTCAGTTCAGTTCAGTCCCTCAGTCGTGTCCAACTCTTTGCGACCCCATGAATCGCAGCACGCCAGGCCTCCCTGTTCATGACCATCTCTCGGAGTTCACTCAGACTCATGTCCATCGAGTCCATGATGCCATCCAGCCATCTCATCCTCAGTAGTCCCTTCTCCTCCTGCCCCCAATCCCTCCCAGCATCAGAGTCTTTTCCAGTGAGTCAACTCTTCACATGAGGTGGCCAAAGTACTGGAGTTTCAGCTTTAGCATCATTCTTTCCAAAGAAATCCCAGGGCTGATCTCCTTCAGAATAGACTGGTTGGATCTCCTTGCAGTCCAAGGGACTCTCAAAAGTCTTCTCCAACACCACAGTTCAAAAGCATCAATTCTTCTGTGCTCAGCCTTCTTCACAGTCCAACTCTCACATCCATACATGACCACAGGAAAAACCATAGCCTTGACTAGACTGACCTTAGTCGGCAAAGTAATATCTCTGCTTTTGAATATACTATCTAGGTTGGTCATAACTTTTCTTCCAAAGAGTAAGCATCTTCTAATTTCATGGCTGCAGTCACCATCTGCAGTGATTTTGAAGCCTCCCCAAAATAAAGTCTAACACTGTTTCCACTGTTTCCCCATCTATTTCCCATGAAGTGATGGGACTGGATGTCATGATCTTCATTTTCTGAATATTGAGCTTTAAGCCAACTTTTTCGCTCTCCTCTTTCACTTTCATCAAGAGGCTTTTAGCTCCTCTTCACTATTTACAGTGTTTACTGCCATATGGTACAACTTAACACTTAATTTTCTTAATTTAGTGTCAGTGGAATAACTTCTAAGAAATTTACATTTTAAAGAACAAGCTTTTTGCTTTGTTGATTTTTGCTATGGTCTCTTTTCTTTCTTTTGCATTTATTTCTGCCCTAATTTTTAGGAGTTCTTTCCTTCTACTAACTCTGGGGTTCTCTATTTCTTCCTTTTCTAGTTGCTTTAGGTGTAGAGTTAGGTTATTTATTTGACTTTTTTCTTGTTTCTTGAGGTATGCCTGTATTGCTATGAACTTTCCTCTTAGCACTCATCAAGAAACAAAGAGAAAAAAATCAAATCAATAAAATTAGAAATGAAAATAGAGAGATCACGACAGACAACACAGAAATACAAAGAATCATAAGAGACTACTATCAGCAATTATATGCCAATAAAATGGACAACTTGGAAGAAATGGACAAATTCTTAGAAAAGTGCACCTTTCCAAAACTGAACCAGAAAGAAATAGAAAATCGTAACAGACCCATCACAAGCATGGAAACTGACACTGTAATCAGAAATCTTCCAGCAAACAAAAGCCCAGGTCCAGACGGCTTCACAGCTGAATTCTACCAAAAATTTCGAGAAGAGTTAACACCTATCTTACTGAAACTATTCCAGAAAATTGCAGAGGAAAGTAAACTTCCAAACTCATTCTAATACCACCCTAATACCAAAACCTGACAAAGACACCACAAAAAAGAAAACTACAGGCCAATATCACTGATGAACATAGATGCAAAAATCCTTAATAAAATTCTGGCAATCAGAATCCAGCAACACATTAGAAAGATCATACACCATGACCAAGTGGGCTTTATCCCAGGGATGCAAGGATTCTTCAATATCCACAAATCAATCAATGTAATTCACCACATTAACAAACTGAAAAATAAAAATCATATGATTTTCTCAACAGATGCAGAAAAAGCCTTTGACAAAATTCAACATCCATGTATGATAAAAACTCTCCAGAAAGCAGGAATAGAAGGAACGTACCTCAACATAATAAAAGCTATATATGACAAACCCACAGCAAACATTATCCTCAATGGTGAAAAATTGAAAGCATTTCCCCTAAAGTCAGGAACAAGAGAAGGGTGCTCACTTTCACCATTACTATTCAATATAGGTCTGGAAGTTTTGGCCACAGCAATCAGAGCAGAAAAAGGAATAAAAGGAATCCAAATTAGAAAATAAGAAGTATAACTCTCACTGTTTGCAGATGACATGATCCTCTACATAGAAAATCCTAAAGACTGGACCAGAAAACTACTAGAGCTAATCAATGAATATAGTAAAGTCGCAGGATATAAAATCAACACTCAGAAATCCCTTGCATTCCTATACACTAATAATGAGAAAGTAGAAAAAGAAGTTAAGGAAACAATTCCATTCACCATTGCAACGAAAAGAATAAAATACTTACGAATATACCTACCTAAAGAAACTAAAGACCTATATATTGAAAACTATAAAACACTGATGAAAGAAATCAAAGAGGACACTAATAGATGGAGAAATATACCATGTTCATGGGTCGGAAGAGTCAATATAGTGAAAATGAGTATACTATCCAAAGCAATCTACAGATTCAATGCAATTCCCATCAAGCTACCAGCAGTATTTTTCACAGAACTAGATCAAATAATCTCAAGATTTGTATGGAAATACAAAAAACCTTGAATAGCCAAAGCAATCTTGAGAAAGAAGAATGGAACTGGAGGAATCAACTTGCCTGACTTCAGGCTCTACTAACAAAGCCACAGTCATTAAGACAGTATGGTACTGGCACAAAGACAGAAATATAGATCAATGGAACAAAATAGAAAGCCCTGAGATAAATCTACACACATATGGACACCTTATCTTTGACAAAGGAGGCAAGAATATACAATGGAGTAAAGACAGTCTCTTTAACAGGTGGTGCTGGGAAAACTGGTCAACCACTTGTAAAAGAATGAAACTAGATCTCTTTCTAACACCACACACAAAAATAAACTCAAAATGGATTAAAGATCTAAATGTAAGACCAGAAACTATGAAACTCCTAGAGGAAAACATAAGCAAAACACTCTCTGACATACATCACAGCAGGATCCTCTATGATCCACCTCCCGGTATAATGGAAATAAAAGCAAAAATAAACAAATGGGATCTAATTAAAATTAAAAGCTTCTGCACAACAAAGGAAACTATAAGCAAGGTGAAAAGACAGCCTTCTGAATGGGAGAAAACAATGGCAAGTGAAACAACAAACAACTAATCTCAAAGATACACAAGCAACTTATGCAGCTCAACTCCAGAAAAATAAACAAACCAATCAAAAAATGGGCCAAAGAACTAAATGGGCATTTCTCCAAAGAAGACATATGGATGGCTAACAAACACATGAAAGGACGCTCAACATCACTCATTATCAGAGAAATGCAAATCAAGACCACAATGAGGTACCATTTCACACCAGTCAGAATGGCTGCGATCCAAAAGTCTACAAGCAATAAATGCTGGAGAGGATGTGGAGAAAAGGGAACCCTCTTACACTGCTGGTGGGAATGCAAACTAGTACAGCCACTATGGAAAACAGTGTGGAGATTCCTTAAAAAATTGCAAATAGAACTGCCTTATGACCCAGCAGTCCCACTGCTGGGCATACACACTGAGGAAACCAGAATTGAAAGACACACATGTACCCCAATGTTCATTGCAGCACTGTTTATAATAGCCAGGACATGGAAACAACCTAGATGTCCATCAGCAGATGAATGGCTAAGAAAGCTGTGGGAAACACAATGGAGTACTACTCAGCCCTTAAAAAGAATAAATTTGAATCAGTTCTAATGAGATGGATGAAACTGGAGCCTGTTATACAGAGTGAAGTAAGCCAGAAAGAAAAACACCAATACATTATACTGACACATATATATGGAATTTAGAAAGATAGTAATGATGACCCTCTATGTGAGACAACAAAAGAGACACAGAGGTATAGAACGGACTTTTGGACTCTGAGGGAGAGGGAGAGGGTGGGATGATTTGGGAGAATGGCATTGAAACATGTATACTATCATGTAAGAAACGAAGCGCCAGTCTATGTTCAATACAGGATACAGGATTCTTGGGGCTGGTGCACAGGATGATCCAGGGAGATGATATGGCGTGGGACGTGGGAGGGGGCATGGGCATTGGGAGATCGTGTACACCTATGGCTGATTCATGTCAATGTATGTATGGCAAAAGAAATACAGTATTGTAATGTGGAATAAAGTATTTAAAAATAAATAAAAATAAAGTGAAAATTCCTCTTGGGATGGGAGGTTATTTGGAACTTTCATAACTTCTGGTAAACTTTAGTTTTAGCAACCAGCTGAGATGACTCGCTAAGTATTAATACATGTCATTTTGATGTGAGGAAAAATGTTCGGACTCTAGAAGGAGATTCTGAATCTCCTCAAAGACTATAACGTTTCTAAGCTGGAGTTCCCAGGAGCAGAGGCTGTCTGAGAAATCCCACACAGATATTTCTCAGCTGTTTGACCCTGAGGACATTTTTATTGAATGAATACAGACATTTTCATCAGAACTATTCCTACATTGCTGAGAATATCATCAAGAAGTTATTTTCTGGAGACAGCTCTTTTAAATTAATTCAGTTATTTGATAAAATTTTGTACTGTTCAGTTAAATAATTTTTTACTACAATAATTTCAATTTGATTCAATTATCACATTTTTGTTTCCATATTAAAATTTCCAAACTTTAGCTTTGGCAATTTTGAATTTTCTTTATGATAATTTTCTACCAAGTCTCATTTTCCTGGGTCAGGATTTGCAGGTATAGTATTTTGACAAGAAGATTTGATTCTATAGTCAACATTTAAAGTCAAAACAAATTTTGCTGTGTGTTGTCTGTCAATTTTATTTTGTGTTATTTCTACAAAGTGTAATTTTAACTGAGTCAATTCTTGTACTTTTGAGAACCACCAATATATTGAGATTTCTTTAGTATTTTTTGTCATTAGCACATTTAACATAGTTTTAGATATTCTATGCTTGATTCTGCATGGATTATTTCTACTCTGTCTAATTTTTTTCCTGGGTGACAAGTTCAAAATGTACTTGAAGTCAGATATCAAGGTCATAGCATCTTGTTTTCATCCCTGATTAAAAAGTGTAGTATCAACATGTCAGAGGCATGGGTTTCATGGGTGAATTACTGGTTTAGGAGTGAGAAGTTCTGAGTTTCTGTCTTTGCTGTTCTCTTCACTCTGGGTCTATAGGCTAGTAGTGTTCATCTAAAATAAAGTGATTTTTAAAAATTAAAAAAAAAAAGAAATTTACATTTTAAAACTGCACCATTTCTCTAACAACCATTTCACGAAAATTAGGGAGGCAGGCCCCCTCCTTCAAAAAAAATGGGAAAGCTAGCTATTAGTTAATCACGCATGCATGCTAAGTCTATTTAGTTGTGTCTGACTCTTAGTGACCCTATGGACTGTAGCCCACCAGTTTCCTCTGTCCATAGGATTCTCCAGGCAAGAACACTGAATTGGGTTGCCATTTCCTCCTCCAAGGGAGCTTCCCAGGGATCAAACACTCGTCTGTTATCTATCCTGCATTGGCAGGTGAATTCTTTACCACTAGCACCTCCCATGCTCTCCTCAAATAACTGTAATAACGCTCAACATTTTACAAAGCACTTTTATATACATCAGCCTAGTTTTGACTAGATGATCTCAAAGACTATGTCTCCTCGCTCTTAAGTTTTCCAATTATCTTCAAGGATAGAGAAAACATTTCTTGAGGTAAAAATTAAGAATAAATCATAAAGGTCATGAATTCCCTTGTTGTCCAGTGGTTAGGATGCCATGCGTTCAGTGCCTGGGTTCAATCCCTCTTTGAATAACTAAGATCCCACAAGCCATGCTGTGTGGCAAAAAATAAACAAAGTAACAAACAATCATGAAAGTCATAATACAAACAGAAAATGATCCAAGAAGTGGGTGAGTTCAGGTACAGACAAATAAGTGGGTCTCTCACTCTCAGTCTTCCCATCAGCTGAGAGGCTCACCCTCATTGCCAGTGCAGCGCCCCCAGGCAGGTATTACCAATTAATCAGAGTTGGCAGACAAGCAGACATCTATGTGCCATCCCAACCTAGTCGAACCAATCTTAGTTACAAGAGCAAAGGAAGAACTTCACATGGCCCAGTGGTTAATAATTCTCCTGTCAATGCAAGAGACATGGGTTTGATCCCTGGAGTGCTGGTCTGAGATTTTGCATGCATCCCACATGCCTCAGGACGATTAAGCCCATGTACCACAACTACTGAGCCTATACCCTAGAGACTAGGAGTTGCAACTAGCACGTGCAGCAACTACTGAAGCTTGTGTGCCCTAAAGTCTGTGCTCTGCAACGGGGAAGTCACCACAATGAGAAGCCTGCGCTTAACTAGAGAAAGCCTGCACACAGCAACAAAGACCCAGAGTAGCCAGCAAATAAATGTGTGTGTGTGTGTGTACACTCAGTGGTGTCCAACTCTTTGTGACTCAATAGACTGTAGCCCGCCAGGCTCCTCTGTGCATGGGATCCTCTAGGCAAGAATACTAGAGTGGGTTGTATTTTCTACTCCAGGGGATCTTCCCAACCCAGGGACTGAACCCACGGCTCTTGCATCTTTTGCATTGGCAGGCAGATTCTTTACCGATATCGACACCTACGAGGCCCATATAAATAAATAAATAAATAAATTTATTTTTTAAATAAAAATAAAAACAAAGGAAACATGCTAAGAAATTTAAAGTGATTTGTCCAGGTACATACATGGTAGCAAACCAAGAACAGAACCAACTGACTGACTCCTTGTGCAGGACTCTCTCCACTCCTCTCCTAATTCATTTCTGAAATTCAGCATTTAAATTTCCATTCTAAAGCAATCAAAACACATGAAGCAAATCTTTGACAGAGACTTTTCATATTCATGCTCATGAATATAACGTTGAAACTGAAAATGACAGTTTCGAGTCAAGTGATAGACAGGGCAGGCTAGTCTGTTATTTTTCAGTTGGGTTTATTTACCTAAGCCTAGAATGTGTCATGACTGCAAAGAGACAAAACTGATTATATTAATTCCACTGTCCTAGAAAAAGAAAAAGAAAATAGTCTTCATTAATAGGAACCAGTTCAACTCCAGTCCTGAAATAACTCATAATACTGAATCAACTTTTTAAAGGTGACCTCCCATTAATGACAAAGCATTAGTTTAAAATTTAAATGATAGGAAAAGACATATATCTAAAGAAATATGAAAATAGAGATAAGAGAGACAAATAAACATCTATTTAAACATAACGACCATTTCTACATCTTGGAGATTATGCCTGCATTTCAGAACTATAATTTTTCCAGAGCTTCTCATTAAAAGACAGTTTCCAAATATTACAATCACCTTTGTAACTCAGTCGGAATGAAACTCACTTGTTAAATTTTACATAGCCAATTGATCATTCTGTCTGGATTAACTCTCATTTTTAAGCATACTATAATTGAAGGCTGCTTTAGGGAGAAAAATAATCATCTAACACAGTTAGAAATTGCCTCTGGCACTGTCTGCATTACCCAAGGAAACCAGGATGACAACTGGCAAGGTCTGTTACTTCATAGAGTTGATCCCATTTAGCAACAATGTTACTTGGTTATGGTGCCAGCCGTTGGTCCTGTAACCTGTCCTTTCACCCTGAGAAGGTGAACCTAACTCATCTGAGGGTAGGATGAGAAAAGCAGCAAACAGGCGGAATCTTTTCTCTTTAGTAAGCACTCTGCTACCAGGCCAAAGCAGGGAGGGAGAGGCAGCGATGCTGAAACAGCCAGAGGAAGTTCAGGATTTGCATGACCCCTGCTCCACTAAAAAGTGCAGTCAGTTCAGGAGTTCTTCTTGGATCTGGATATACACAGGAACAATCTCAATGGGCCTCAGATAAAAACCTAGCCACAAAATGATGCTTGCTAAGAGAGCCCAAGAAGGCTAGGGTGATTCTTCCCTTAACCCCCTTTATCAGTCAAGACACCCGTGCTCCATGAATTGGTCAAAACAAGAATGAAATCAAGAGCTGAAGTCAGTCCCCATCATGGTAGCCCAGGCACAGACTCTTTATGCAAAAGAACAGCCAAGGCAAATATTGACATCTAAAAATGGACCAGTAGTTCCTGAAGAATGTTTGTGAGACATTGTGAGCACTCCTTCCAACCTCGTCATTCCAAAATTCAGAGATCACTTTTCCTATACCACACTATTGAATCATTTTTCAATCAACCCACTTACTCATCTGGAAAAGGGGACAGGAATCCCATCCCATGTAGCACAAATATTAGGTGGCACCCAAGACATCTTCACAATAATGGGAAATGCTTTAAACCACTCCTGTTTATAATGAGAGCTTCCCAGGTGGCTCAATGGTAAAGAATCCACCTGTCAATGCAGGAGACATGGGTTCAATCTTGGTTGGGAAAATCCTCTGGAGAAGGAAATGGCAATCCATTCCAGTATTTTTGCCTGGGAAATCCCATAGACAGAGAAGCCTGGAAGGCTACTGTCCCTGGAGTCATAAAAGAGTCAGGCATAACTTAGTGGCTAAACAACAACAGATTTATAATAAGAACTCAAATGCCTTAAAAACTGACTGTATGCTGCCAAATTCAGCATATTAAGTAGAGAGAAAAATCAAAGAGTTGGAAAAACTTGATTTGGAATCAGTTTTGTCACTTCCCAGCTCTGTGACCATGAGCAAATTATTTATTACCTTTAAGCCCAAGTTTCTCATTTGTAAAATAATCACAATAAAATTTATTTCACAATGTAGTTCTGAGGATTACATAAAAAATACAGAAAAAGAAAAAAGAATCCCTGACCAATGATAAACACTAAATATTCATTTTCTTCCCCCATTTTTTCCTAGTAAACAAAATATCTGTTAAAATGCTTTTGAATGTTGCATATGGTTGAAAAAATTAACATGCCAGTGTCTTATCTATGCAACTCTAGTTTATATTGCTAATTTGAAGCAGCTACTATTTATGTATGTGATTATACATAAAATTTGAATGAATTATAACTGGTACCATAATCTGGAACTTTTTCAGAAATATATTGCATCTTTATTTTAATCCCACTATGATAAAAAAGAGAGAAGACCAGCAACTCTTTATTTGAATAGTGGCATATTTTATGGTCCTTTTCCCATTAAGTCCTTCCTTTGTGTGTTAGATATCATGCATCTTTCAAAATAATTCATTCATCTGACTTTCCAAAGCCTGTTTATGGCCTTTAATACTTTGAGACAGTATTAGGAGCAAATATGTACAGTCCTGCAAAAAAAAAAAAAGAGAGAGAGAGAGAGGGAAGAAAGGCCTGTTTGATGCAAATAAGACTATGGAGAACAGTCTTATGGCCAAGAACAACAGCAGGCTTGTCCATCTGTCCATCACCAAACTGAGTTGTGCCCACTAGTTATAAACAGGAGGTGGCCATGTGGACATCACACTAAAATAGAAATTCTGTCATCAGGAAGATAAGGTGAGAAAGGAAGAAGAGGATTAACTGCTTCAGAATCAATTTCGGGGTTAGAAGGATTTATACAAAGAATGTTGTTTGTTTCTTACTCATAGACTATAAAGCTTTTATTCATTCATTACACATTTTCTTGGTGCTTTTTAAAAGCTAGGCAATATGCTAGCCACTATGGATACAAAAAATAATTTCCTTTTTTTTTTTAGTAATTCTGTTGCAGGACAGAGAAGTAAACAATTATAATACAGTAAAATGACAGCTAATATATATACATGTGCCATAAGAACCCAAAGAAAGAAGACATTAAGGACACAAAAATATGGCAGCTTTACAAATTTATGAATTGTCTTAGCATGTGCACGTGTCGTTCAGTCTTGTACAACTCTTTGGAACCCCGTGGACTGTAGCCCACCAGGCTCCTCTGTCAGTGGATTTTCCAGGCAAGAACACTGGAACAGGTTGCCATTTCCTACTCCAGGGGATTTTCCCAACCCAGGGATAGAACCCATGTCTCCTGCATCTCCTGCATTGGCAGGTGGATTCTTTTCACTGAGCCACCTGGGAAGTCCCATCTTTGCACAGGGGCTATACTAACCTTCTTTGTAATATTCCAGTGTTGTTAGACATGCTACCGAAGTGAGAATAACCACAGAAGTAAAACAGAAAATGGAAAATTGAACAGATGTGTTTTGATCAACTTTGCTTATCTTAGGATATAAGGGAACTATTGGTGCCTTTACCTTCATTTCTTACAGCCTTTTTCTTTTAAAGTATGGCTGCATGATTAATTTTTATATAATTTTTAATCTTATTAACTTCATCTAAACATGTCCATTTCTATTTTTTATAATATCAGTATGTTTAAAAGTATGACCATTGGACAATATAGATATGGATATAGGTACAGATATATATAGATACATACATACATATAGATACAGATATAGAAATAAACGTAGAAATAGTTTCTTGGCTTCTGGACATACTAGTCCAGAAAATTACATATTTCTTAAATTTTACAATGACACATTTTCAAGCAATTGCCTAACAGAAAAGTGAATATAAAGCATAGCCTTTACTGGCATTTAGCAAAATTAAAATGTTAATACAAATAAATCCTCAGTGGCTTTAAAACATACTGTAAAGATTCCCTTTCAATTGCAGAAATGAATCAGGAGTGACTTGAGGCACTTCCATTTAAGCTAAAGTATAAACTCTGGATAAACTGTCAGCTTGAAAATCCCATTTAAAGGTTTACTGGCTTTGTTACTCTTACATGCACTTGGAAACAAAATTTACAACAGTTTCAGACTGAATTTCTTATTCATCTCTGAGGCAATTTTGGGTTCTATATCATTTCCCCAAGTCTCATCTTGGTTATCTCTCTAGCACTGGCATTCCTCTTTATTGCCCCTGAAGACATACATTGCCCTGGAGCTGCATGAGTAAAAATGATGATGTTCCCCCTCCCTGACCCTCCCCACAGGTACAAGAGCCCGGAGCATATCCTAAAATGTAGTGTTAGGCATGGGCTGCCATCTATGGGGTCGCATAGAGTCGGACACGACTGAAGCGACTTAGCAGCAGCAGGCATTACCTTGCCTCAGGTACTAGCACCAGGCCTAACCAGAGTCTGGGTCGGCCTTGAAGAACACACTCCAAAGATTAAGAGCCATCACTTTCCCTGTCACTGTCCTGTTATCCTGCCTTGGTGGCTGCCCACACTGAAATGCCTTCTGCCCTGGCTAACTCAAGAGCTCACAGTAACACTACCATTATTATGCATGAAACTGACACGACATCAAAGTCCTAAACTTTATTTCTAATCTCTAGTTCGGTCACATAATTAACCTTTTCCACATACCAAATTTTGGACCATAAAAAAGGCTGAAGAATTGATGTTTTTTGAACTGTGGTGCTGGAGAAGACTCTTGAGAGTCCCTTGGACTGCAAGGAGATAAAACCAGACAATCCTAAAGGACATCAACCCTGAACATTCATTGGAAGGACAGATGCTAAAGCTGAAGCTCTAATACTTTGGCCACCTGATGCAAAGAACTGACTCATTGGAAAAGACCCTGATGTTTGGAAAGATGGAAGGCAGGAAGAGAAGGGGATGACAGAGGATGAGATGATAGGATGGCATCACCAACTTGATAGACATGAGTTTGAACAAATTCTGGGAGATAGTGAAGAACAGGGAAGCTTAGTGTGCTGTAGTCCATAAGGTTGCGAAGAGTCAGACACAACTTAGCAACTGAAAAACAACAACATTCCAAAATTTAGGTTGTAACTTCTACATAATGAAAACTACAATGCCCATATATAGATATTTGCTTATTGCTTTTCTTCTCTCCATCTATTAAGTCTATATGTGTAATTCCCAGTCACTGTTCTCAACATGATTCTCATATTATGACACCTAGCACAACTTCACAGGTAATTTTATGTTTACTGAATATGTTCTATTGATAGCAGTGTCACTGGAGATGACACTCCAGTGTCATCTGTGTTCTACTGTGTTCTACTCTAACAAGCACGCAAATGTTGTCCTATGGATAGGAAGTTTTTGCCAAGATCTATACTCTTTTCTATGATTTTTCTGATCACATTTTTTCATCTATTTCCTGCAAAAGAAAATTGATTAGAGCTGAGTAATGACTCATGTACAAGGAGTCTAACACAAATGGCAAAGAGAATGTCACTCATTAATTTCTCAAAGGCCTGCAAGGTACCTGACCCTAAATGAAGGCCAACAGAAACATCAATTAGGAGTTTTAAAAAGCAGATATTACTGGGAAAGAATGGTTTTCTTCTGATGGTGAAAGTTGTGATGTTTCTTCTAGTTTATATAACAGCTAATACTCAGGAAAGAGTGGTAAATACTAAATGAGCAACAGAGAAAAGAACTAGGTACCTGGACTTCCCTGTGACTCAGATGGGAAAGAATCTGCGTGCAATGTGGGAGACTGGGGTTCGATCCCTGGGTCAGGATCTCCTGGACAAGGGAACAGGTAGCCACTCCAGTATTCTAGCCTGGAGAATTCCATAGGCAGAGGAGCTTGGCGGGTTACGTTCCATGAGGTCGCAGAGTCAGACCCAGCTGGGCAACTGACACTTTCACCGAATCCACTCATCTTACAAGTACATCTTGGTTCCAAAACTCTAGGAGGATGCCAGTTGTGTGATTTTGAGAAACTGCTTTCCCTCAAACATTGTTAGACACAGTAGCGATGTCCTGCTCTCTGTTCACATGCCAGTATAAACCACAATATAGCTAAGGTATCATAAAACCTTAGTAATGCTATTTCAAATACACTTACACATTTGTAACCTACTTCTGAATTTCAATTTGTGAATGAAATACAAACTACTGTTTATTTACATATACATACTGATTCACAGACATTGTGCCCATTTGATCTTTACCTTGGTCTAGGAGGTGATTGTTATTCTCTTTGACAAAGGAACAAATGAGCCTAAACAATGAAGTAATCTGCACCAGGCATAAGAATGTTAATAATACTGTATATCTGCATAAAAGAAAGTGTTCTTTAAATCTGTCATTTCCTACTTGAGGAACAACTGCAGTCCAAGGGTAAAGTCTCCCCTAGCACATATTCACGGGGCAGGGGTCCGTGTCAGTGATGCCCGTATACTACAGTGTGCCTGCAGCTTTCAGGAGCCCAAGCAGATTTAGACACATTCTTGGGCCCATTTTTAGGTCTTGTTAGACCTTTAGATCCTATTTTTAATAACTCTTGTAATCTTTTTAAAATACTCAGCCAAAGATCAAAGCAGCAGCTTAGCTTTAAGCTACATACTCTATATTTTTCATTTTAATTTGTACTTATACAACATTTTTTTCATAGCAATAAATAGATTTTCCTTCAGGAGGGAACAAAATCTGCCCTTAAGGAAAACAGTAATCATTTTCAGCAAACATTTACTAAGTGACTACCTTTTGGAATGTTAAAGACTAACCCTGAAGAAGGTAAAAAGATAGATAAGACCTGATCTTTCAATGCCAAGGGCTTAAAACCTAATTAAGAAGACAGAAATAGTAGAACTCAGGGTTAAAATGTAAAGTGCTTTTTAGTCCCTCTAGAAGGAAAAACTTCTGATACCAGGTTGCTTTAAAGAGCTCTGGCTTCCCAATGAGAAAGGGGGCTGAGAAGAATAATCCTTTAAGAAAATGTCAAGGATTCTGATTCTAGCAATAACTCCTGAGGTGGAGGGAGCAAAGCAGGAGAAAGGGGGCAGCTTCAGAAGTGACTTAAGTTTGCCTGAGGATGTCTTTGCAAACCACAAAGCCCATATACACCCAGACTTCCTCAGAATCACAGCTATGGGGGAGCCCCAGGCACAGAAGCTGGATGTGCTGCATCTCAGAGGCCTTGAGATGAAAAGACTGAGAACCACAGTGCTGGAGTGTTTCAGGTGCAGCCCTAGTGACAACATACTATGCATTCATTTTTCTATTTGTCCTTATTTAATATTGAACAGTAATATTTTACACCGACATCTACATCAAGAAGGAGTTAATTTGACTCGGTGGTTACCTTTGTCAGTCATTAAGATAAGAGGCTGTTGTTTCAGAAGACCTGAACCAGTGCAAAGTTGAGTTGCTTAGAACAGAGTCTGTGATAAAAACAAGTATAAAGATGGTTACTTACAACAAATGATTTTAACTTATTAAAAACCAACCTTAAGGGAATATTCCCATAACCTACTATGATTCATGATCCTAGAAACCTAGAGAATTAGCCTAATTCTCTTCTAACAGAAAATACTGAGGTTATCTACTCTCTTTTGAGAAGACTTTGTTGTCTCCTTTACCACTAAAATAAAATTATCAGTGCCACAGTCTTCTAAATCTATCTCCATCCTTATTTTTATTATCTACTCTCATAGTTCACACCCACTTGTTAGGTGCATCTCTAAGTAGTTGATACCTCTGTATTATCTTCCACCCATATGGACCCTTTTTCAGCACTCAGATTTCTGCTTTTATGCTTAGCTGTCACACTGATCAACAAGTTGCTTGTGGTAGATGGCAGTTTTCTTTCGAGTTTAGCTTTTGGGTTGTTCTAATTCTAGGGAAAGGAGGGGGTGTGTGTGTGTGTGTGTGAGAGAGAGAGAGAGAGAGAGAGAGAGAGAAATGATGATAATGATGATGACATAGCATATAACTTGTAAAAATGTTAGAGAAAAGCATTTCTTAATAAAAGGGGAAAAACCCATTTCACCATGTAGAGGTTACTACAAAGATTTTGTTGTTTTTCCTATCAGTCCTTTTTTGTCTGTATGTTTTCTAACTTTTTATTTTGAAATAATTTTAGACTTACAGAAGAGTTGCAAAATAGTAGTGAGAGTTCCTGTATACTCTTTCAGCCAGTTTTCCTACTGATAATTATACTATGGTAATAGAAGATGTTATCAAAATCCTCTACGTATATTTTGACTAGGTGAAATCGTACTTTTTGTTCACTGCTCCTTACATTTAATATGATAGCACAGGATTTCTAGTATTTAAATTTTCTCAAAAACAACATTTTAATGACCAGGAACACACATTAATGCTGTTGGATAGACAGATTGCTTGCAATTTTTTTCTATTATTAAAAATTCTCATCGACACAGGTTATACATTTTAAAAACATCTACAAATTTTATAGGTCAAAAAAATGGTCTATCATTATAAATTACTTTTTCAATTACCAGGAAGGTGAACATTCTAAATGCTTACTAGTCATTTTTATTTCATCTTTTATAAATTATTAATCCAGTTGTTTGCCCATGTACTCAGGGTGTCTGAATGCATGACTTACAAATTTGTGTAAAGCTTGTATATGAAGAATACTCAGCTTTCAACTCAAAGACTGAAAATATCTTTTAACATTTGCCTACTGCAGTTTATTTGCTTAGTTTTCATTTTGATAATCTAAAACACTTTTGCCAACTGAAAACAAAATAACTCTTTCATAGTAGCAGTTTGTAATGGAAAGGCATTTTCATTGTCCAGCTCTGATCCCCCAGCCACTAAGCAGCTGAAGATGTGCTTGTTGGGAATAATGGGAATTTCTTTCATTAAAAAAGAGCCCATATATTATTCAAATTTGACAAAAGCTACAAAGGGTTTTGCAGAAGGAACCCCAAGTTATTTTTAAACAAAAAAATCCCAAGTGTTTTTATTTTTTTAATGCCATCTAATACAAAATAAGAACAGTTTCTGAAAGGTTTACTTTATATTATTGTATGTTCTCTGGAGTTAACTATTTTATACTATTTTAAAGTGAAAGAAAGTGAAGTCGCTCAGTCGTGTCCAACTCTTTGTGATCCCATAGACTGTAGCCTACCAGGATCCTCTGTCCATGGGATTCTCCAGGCAAGAATACTGGAGTGGGTTGCCATTTCCTTCTCCAGGGGATCTTCCCGACCCAGGGATTGAACCTGGGTCTCCCACATAGCAGGCAGACTCTTTAACTTCTGAGCCACCAGGGAAGCCCCTATTTTAGTGTCATCAGTATTCATAACTATAACTAAACTGAAAGCTAATGCTTTATTACTACAAATTGAAAATCAGAAAGCTATATACACAACAACACCAAACTACTTGAGTCCCCAAAACAACCCAACCTTTCTTCTATCTCTTGCCTCTGTCCTTACTGCTCCAATTTCCAGGAATCTCTCTGCTCCATCCATCCCACCTCCCCATCAGATGGAAACCTCCTGGGCCTCACTGTCATTCCCCTCCACCACACCAACCCCTCCCTCCCCATACCATCAAAATTATTGCATCCATTTACCTATGCTTACTTTTATTGTCTAATATTAAATTTGTTTTTATAGCTGTTCCCCCTTCCCAAGTATCAGTGACCTGAGAGCAAGAGAGCTAGTCATCACAGGAGCCCCAGCGTCTAGCAAAGGTTTTGAAATATAATAGGAGCCCTGTTAATATTTACAAAATGAACTGAATTATCCACATAAGGTAACAATCTTCAGAAATAGTTATAAGAAGCTCCACCTTGTTTTCCAAATTATACTAATACATAATGCTGCAAGTTCATCTACCAACTCTGCCATCAGTTCTGCCTCATGGAGTCTGCAGTTTCACTTTGGCACTGTCAAATGCTTTCTATTCACTGATAGTGATTCAGGAAGACAAGAACACCTTTTCTCGGGCAGATTATTATTAATTGTTCTTTTTAGTTCTTTAACTTTTTATTTTGAAATAATTTCAAACTTACAGAAGAGTTGGAAGAATAGAACAAAGAACTGTTGTATACCCTTCAATCAAATTAACCATTACCACTTTGCCATATTTCTCTTTCTACCCACACACACAAACACGTGCACATCCACAAGATATTTTTCCTGAACCATTTGAGAATTATTTGCAGAATCATGCCTTTTTATCCCTTAGCACTTCATTCTTCTTTCCTAAGAACAAGGACATTCTCAACATGACCACAGATAAATAAATTAGCTACTGGGTTTGTCTGATGTTTCCACATGATTAGATTCAAGTTATGCATTTTTGGCAAGAATACTATTGAAATGGTGTTGTGACTTTCTCAGTGTATCATGTCAGGAATCAAACTCAGTTTATTTCATCATTATGATGTTAACTTAGATCACTCAATAAAGTAGGGTCAAGTTACTCCACTGTCAAGTTACCATTTCTTGCTTTGCAATTATTCAGCTCAATTCAGTCGATCAGTCATGTCTGTCTCTTTGCAATCCCGTGAATCGCAGCAAGCCAGGCCTCCCTGTCCATCACCAACTCCCAGAGTTCACTCAGATTCACGTCCATCCAGTTGGTGATGCCATTCAGCCATCTCATCCTCTGTCATCCCCTTCTCCTCCTGCCTCCAATCCCTCCCAGCATCAAAGTCTTTTCCAATGAGTCAACTCTTTGCATGAGGTGGCCAAAGTACTGGAGTTTCAGCTTTAGCATCATTCCTTCCAAAGAAATCCCAGGGCTGATTTGTAATTATTAGGTAATCTCTAGGGAGATACTCTGATGACACAGAAATACCCCATTCTACTTCAAACTTAGCACTCATTGATTATTCTTCTGAATCCATTATTGCCGGGAGCCAGAGTGAGGAATCTTGCCCATGGCAAAGGTCATGAGGAAGGAAGCCGGACAAAATGCAAAGGCGTGATCTGGCTTCAGGGGTTCCCCCTGGGTTTTCCTGAACATCTACCACCAAAACCAGAGTCTGCCTGCTTTATTGTACTGTGCTTTCTACTTTCCTGACATTGTCTGGAAAAAGTTAACTCAAGGCTTCAGTTAACAGTCTCCTGCATATTAAAAGAAGGTCTCCGTTTAATCCCCTTTGATGGCTTTCTAACTTACCTAACCCGGTCTGCCTGGACTTCTTACAACTTGTGAATTGTTTACAGCCCCCCAACCTCGAGAGGCACAGAGCTTAAAGCATCTTAAAGATACAGAGCCTTTTCTAAAGAGCAAAAAATTATATTGATGATGGGTTTCACTGTTGAGTCAATGACTGCTGCCAGGCCACAATATCCTTTATCTCTTAGGCACCTGAAGGATATTAATCAATGTAATTGGGATATAGAAAAAGAAATATAGTAGTTTTTGATGTCAGCAACACTAGATTTTGAGTTAATTACTTTTCCTTTTGTTATAAATCACTTCTTTCATTGTTATGAATTGTTGTGTCCTTGCTATTATAAAGAATGTAACTTTATTTAGTGCTTTCTGAGAGTGGCAGCAGACTTTGGGAAGAACAACACTTTTAAGATAAATAAGTCTTCTGGTTGACAACCTCTTATCAGAAAAGAGTCATAAAATGTTAATTGGCCTTCTGGCCAGAAGATGATGTAAATCACCTAAGACTTCTGTATACAACTAGGTATGCAGAGAGAAAGCCTGGTCTCGATAACAGTCAGGGCTGCTGATGCTGCATAATTTTGTATTATCCATTGATCTCTATGTAAAATCAAAAGCATATAAGGCCTTTCCAGACAATAGAGGATGGGCCAGTCACTGGACTGGTTTCCCCCATGTCTTTTCTTACTCTAATTTCTGGTTGAATTCCCATCTGGAATGGGGAGGCTCGCCATATCTACTTACTTGCCCTGGCTTCTAAGATCCACGAGAGAAGGAGCCCAAGGTGGGACATCCTCTGCTATTCAAATGGGCACCAGTGGCCTACTATAGATGGTGCAAATCTCTTCTGAGGTTTAATTAGCTTTCCCCATAAACCAAGTTATTCAGCATCTTTTCTCCACTACATTGTCCTACTACACTATTTCTTCCTAATCCCTTTTTATATTTCTAAATAAATAAGTTTTTCCTCACCATGCTGTCTCCCCTTTGAATTACCCTGGATCCACCAGGGCTGCACCCTGGCACATTATTACAATACTGGTTGCAAAATGGCAATTTTCTGCTTCCATTATTCCTTCCACATTTGCTTATGTAGCCATTCTTTTCCTTAAATATCTTCTCCTTGAATTCTGTTTTTATTCCTTATAAGTATGTCCAAATTCAAGACTTGTTTCAAAAATTATTTTTAGATTTTTAAATGTTATCACATTTTTCTTTAACTTTTCATTTTCAAAGTTACATGTTAAGAAGCCCAGAGCTGACATTTCATATTGCTGCACTTAACCATTTTTGTACTTCATAAAATTTGTTTAAGACTTCTAAGTCTTTCTTCAAACTTCTAATTGTAATCCAAGACTAGATCTGACTCATTACAGTGCTACCTAATCATTCATGGAAAATGTCTAATTCCTGCCTAAGAATCTTGTTAACATATCTCTGGTTTGTACAGACTCATTTTTATTACATTTCATTGCACAGCAAAGAATAAGAAAGATTTAGTCTAATTCTGCAATTTCAGTTCAGTTCAGTTCAGTCGTTCAGTCGTGTCCGACTCTTTGTGACTCCATGAATCAATTTAGGTACCAATAAACTTCTATTCTACTAGCTTTTGTTCAGAAAAAATAAAAATGAAATCCTCAGAGAATAGGCTGATCTAATCACTTGGGTCGGGGGACTTTGGGAGCTTCTCTGGTGTCTCAGTACTCCTTTCCTATTTGGAACCAGTCTGTTGTTCCATGTCCAGTTCTAACTGTTGCTTCCTGACCTGCATACAGAGGCACGTTAGGTGATCTGGTACTCTCATCTCTTTCAGAATTTTCCACAGTTTACTGTGATCCACACAGTAAAGGCTTTGGCATGGTCAATAAAGGAGAAATAGATGTTTTTCTAGAACTCTCTTGCTTTTATGCAGAGTTCATCATGACAAATGCTGGACTGGAAGAAACACAAGCTGGAATTAAGACTGCCAGGAGAAATATCAATAACCTCGGATATGCAGATGACACCACCCTTATGACAAAAAGTGAAGAGGAACTAAAAAGCCTCTTGATGAAAGTGAAAGAGGAAAGTGAAAAAGTTGGCTTAAAGCTCAACATTCAGAAAATGAAGATCATGGCATCTGGTCCCATCACTTCATGGGAAATAGATGGGGAAACAGTGGAAACAGTGTCAGACTTTATTTTTGGAGGGCTCCAAAATCACTGCAGATGGTGACTGCAGCCATGAAATTAGAAGACGCTCACTCCTTGGAAGAAAAGTTATGACCAACCTAGATAGTATATTCAAAAGCAGAGACATTACTTTACTGACTAAAGTCCGTCTAGTCAAGGCTATGGTTTTGCCTGTGGTCATGAATGGATGTGAGTGTTGGACTGTGAAGAAGGCTGAGCGCTGAAGAATGGATGCTTTTGAACTGTGGTGTTGGAGAAGACTCTTGAGAGTCCCTTGGACTGCAAGGAGGTCCAACCAGTCCATTCTGAAGGAGATCAGTCCTGAGATTTCTTTGGAAGGAATGATGCTAAAGCTGAAACTCCAGTACTTTGGCCACCTCGTGCAAAGAGTTGACTCATTGGAAAAGACTCTGATGCTGGGAGTGATTGAGGGCAGGAGGAGAAGGGAGCGACAGAGGACGAGATGGCTGGATGGCATCACGTACTCGATGGACGTGAGTCTGAGTGAATTCCGGGTGATGGTGATGAACAGGGAGGCCTGGCGTGCTGCGATTCATGGGGTCACAAAGGGTCGGACATGACTGAGCGACTGAACTGAACTGAACTTGTGTCTCAGTGGTAAAGATTTCACCTGCCAGTGCAGGAGACACAGGTTCGATCCCTGATCTGGGAAGATCCCATGTGCCGTGGAGCAACTAACTCATACACCACAATTATTGAGCCTGTTCTCCAGAGCCTGGGAGCCACAACTACTGAGCGCACATGTCTCAACTACTGAAGTTCGCATGCCCTAGAGCTTGTGCTCAGTGACAAGTGAAGTCACATGAGTGAGAAGCCTGCACACAAAATAGCTGCCCTTTGCCACAATTAGAGTAAAGCCCACACAACAGTGAAGATCAAATAAAGATAATTTTAATACTTTGGATGTTAACTTTCTAAAGTTAGATGATTTTGTAAACATATGCATTTACCTTTAAGTAACTACCATATTAAAAAATAATTTAGGAAACCTTGCTACTAAATATTACTCAAATTCTTTTCTTCTGAAATTAAATCTCCAGCCTTAAAATTAAGAGCAATGTGTCCTGAAATATGCTGGTGTTTTTTTTTTTCAAGTCAATCAGTGCCACTTTGAAAGGACCCACAAATACATAGAACTTCAGAGCCAACATCAATTGTGTGCAGTGAAAAAAATCATTTGAAACTTGGAAACTATGGCATGGAGGATCATAGATTTTCAGAGCTCGGTGTTCATATCAGAAGGCAAGGGGACGTGAGGTGATTTGGCCACAATATATTCATATAAAGTAGATAAGGATGACGTATTAATTTAAAATGGTGGAGAGAGACTGATAATTTGAAGAGCATGGGTCAGTCAGTGTTTAACAGTTTTGAGTCTGTCACCTCTACCTACATCCTCATCTTTTGTTAGTCATCCTCTTCTAAAAGGATGTGTCTTTATGGCTGTGACCTCAGTCCCAGGCCACTTTCAAGACCCAATCCTGATTTTAGACAGGTGATATTTAAGGAAATTTAGTCAGTTTGTTTAGAAGTTACATCAAATTCAGTTCAGTTCAGTTCAGTCGCTCAGTCGTGTCAGACTCTTTGCGACCCCATGAATTGCAGCATGCCAGGCCTCCCTGTCCATCACCATCTCCCAGAGTTCACTCAGACTCACGTCCATCGAGTCCGTGATGCCATCCAGCCATCTCATCCTCGGTCGTCCCTTTCTCCTCCTGCTCCCAATCCCTCCCAGCATCAGAGTCTTTTCCAATGAGTCAACTCTTCTCATGAGGTGGCCAAAGTACTGGAGTTTCAGCTTTAGCATCATTCCTTCCAAAGAAATCCCGGGGTTGATCTCCTTCAGAATGGACTGGTTGGACCTCCTTGCAGTCCAAGGGACTCTCAAGAGTCTTCTCCAACACCACAGTTCAAAAGCATCAATTCTTCAGAGCTCAGCCTTCCTCATAGTCCAACTCTCACATCCATACATGACCACAGGAAAAACCATAGCCTTGACTAGACGGACCTTAGTCGGCAAAGTATGTCTCTGTTTTTGAATATACTATCTAGGTTGGTCATAACTTTTCTTCCAAGGAGTAAGCGTCCTTTAATTTCATGGCTGCAGTCACCATCTGCAGTGATTTTGGAGTCCAAAAAATAAAGTCTCACTGTTTCCACTGTTTCCCCATCGATTTCCCATGAAGTGATGGGACCAGATGCCATGATCTTCATTTTCTGAATATTGAGCTTTAAGCCAACTTTTTAGCTCTCCTCTCACTTTCATCAAGAGGCTGTTTAGTTCTTCTTCACTTTCTGCCATGAGGGTGGTGTCATCTGCATATCTAAGGTTATTGATATTTCTCCCAGCAATCTTAATTCCAGCTTATGTTTCTTCCAGTCCAGGGTTTCTCATGATGTACTCTGCATATAAGTTAGATAAGCAGGGTGACAATATACAGCCTTGACGTACTCTTTCCTATTTGGAACCAGTCTGTTGTTCCATGTCCAGTTCTAACTGTTGCTTCCTGACCCGCATACAGATTTCTCAAGAGGCTGGTCAGGTGGTCTGGTATTCCCATCTCTTTCAGAATTTTCCACAGTTTATTGTGATCCACACAGTCAAAGGCTTTGGCATAGTTAATATAGCAGATGTGTTTTTGGAACTCTCTTGCTTTTTCCATGATCCAGCGGATGTTGGCAATTTGATCTCTGGTTCCTCTGCCTTTTCTAAAACCAGCTTGAACATCAGGGAGTTCACGGTTTACGTATTGCTGAAGCCTGGCTTGGAGAATTTTGAGCATTACTTTACTAGCATGTGAGATGAATGCAATTGAGCAGTAGTTTGAGTATTCTTTTGCATCAAATAACCATGCACTTTTTTCCTGAACTCTGATTTTACATGCAAGGTTTTCCTCTGACTACTTAACTAGATTCCCATCTTGGTTCAGATTCCACCTTGAACCAACTACTGACCTGCTCTGTTGAACACACACCTGCTGAGATTTTCAAATGTTAGCATAAGTGAAGATCCTGTACCACCTAACTCTTTTTCTCAGTGTGCCTCTGTTAGGGCTTCCCAGCTGGCACTAGTGGTAAAGAACCTGTGTGCCAATACAGTTGACATAAGAGACATGGGTTTGATCCCTGGGTCAGGAAGATCCCCTGGAGAAAGGCATAGCAACACATTCCAGTATTCTTGCCTAGAGAATCCCATGGACAGAGATGTCTGGCAGGGTACAGTCCATGGGGTGGCATAGAGGCGACTTAGCATGCATGTATACCTGTCACTAAACACTGAATTACTCTTATAGCCAACATCTGTGATCTTTCTCTATTCAGACATTTATGAAGTGCCTCTTCTGTGTCAAGTAGTGCACTAAGCACAGGCGTAAATATTAATAATGAAAACAGGTACACTTTAATTCCTGACCTTAAGGAACTTGACATTCTTGTGAGGGTGACAGAAAGAACGATGTAATCATAAGGTGGGAAACTATTAGAAGGAAATAGGGAATAATAGAGTTAGGGGAAAACCTCTCAGGGAAGGCAACATTAAGGATGGAGATTTGAAAGATGAAATAAACTAGCCATGTGAAGTACTGCAAAGAGCATTCCAGGTGTGAAATGTACAAAAAGTAGGTGTGAATACTTTAAACAGGCTTGAGAAGCTGAAAGAAATGGAGGCAAGTACGGCTGCTACATATTAAGGGAAGAGGAAAGATGCTTAAATGAGAAAAAAGAGGCAAAGCATGTAGACCCTTATGGACCAAAAGAAAACAACTTGGGACTTCCCTGGTGGTCCAGTGGTTAAGAATTTGCCTACCAATGCAGGGTACATGAGTTCCATTCCTGGTCCAGGAAGATTCCAGGTACTGCATAGCAACTGAACCCATGCTCCACAAAAGAGAAGCCACTGAAGCAGGAAGCCTGTACACGGCAACTAGAGAGTAGCCCCTCACTTACCATAACTAGAGAAAGCCTACACACAGCAACAAAGACCCAGCACAGTAAAAAATTAATTAAAAATTAAAATTAGAAAAATAAGCCATTTGGACTATAATATGATTGTAATAAGAAGTCTTTGAAGGATTTTAAATAGGGAAACTACATGATTTTCATTTTAAAAGATTAGTGAATTGAAACAGGTGTTAAAACATGTTCACAGAAGTATTATTCATAACAGCCAAAAAGCATAAACAATTCAAATGTCCATCAACTGGTGAATAAACAAAATGTGATATATTCATATAATAAAATATTGCTCAGCCATAAATGGTAATTAAGGACTGATACATGTTCCATCAAAGATGAACCTTGAAAACATTTCTCATGAAAGAAGCCACACACAAAAGCCACAAAATTTTTTTAAAAGCCCACAAAATATGATTCCATTTACATGAAATGTCCAGAATAGATAAATTCGTGAAGACAGAAAGCATACCACTGGTTTTCAGGGGAAGAAGAGTGGAAAGTGTTTAATAGATCAGGTTTTCTTTTTGAAAGTGTTCTAGAATTAGCAAATAGTGATGGCTGCAAGACATTGTGAATATATGAAGAGCCACTCAATTGTATACTTTTTAAATGGGTAAAATGACTGCCTTCATGTTACATAAATTTTACCTATCTAAAGAAAAATACCACTCTGGACAATGCTTGGTTTGTGAGGTGGGGGAGCCTAGGTACTGCAGAAGGTGGTCTGTAACTGGATTAGGATGGTGACTAGAGAGGTGAAGGAAAGGGGAAAATTCACTATGTATTTTGGAGGTAAAATTTACTATATTTTCTGGTGTTAGGAACTGAGAGTGGAAGGAGTGAAGAAGAGAAGGAAGAAGGATAGAAGCAGAGAGAGAGAGAGAAGAACAGGAGGAGGGAGGGAGGGAGAGATGGAAGGAGGGAACATATTCCTGGAAGAGGAATATGTTTTAAGAAGAAATGAAGAGTCAGCTTTGGACACACTAACCTTGAAATGCCCCCAGTCCATTGGTTTGGACCACCCACTTTCCAGTGAATTATCTTTTAACATTTCTAAACTTCAGATTCCTCATCTATATAAACAAGAATATTAAACGTTCATCGGAGATGTTTGTCATGAGAGTTAGGTAATTGATGTAAAGCTCTTAGTACAATTTCTAACACATAATAAAACTTGAGTCACTATCTGAGATTATCACTGTCATAATCTCTGTCCTGATTATTATAATTAATTCATAAACTGCCTCTCTGTTCCTTCTTCTAGCACCTGCACATACTTGGCCCAAACTAGAGGACTTCGGGGAACAAAGTTTAAGGCTCTCCCTGTTTATTTTCTCTTACTGCGGCTGAGTATACAACTGGCCGTGATTGTAGACAATACTGACTGAGGGATATGATTGGGTGAAAATAATATTCAGGTCCCTCAGCCAGGCAAGTATATTCCAGCGGCAGAGAAGGAAGACTGAGCTCCAGTAACTGCATGGCACTCTCCTTATTAAGTGTACCCAACTCACTTTCCTCTGATTTTTACTTCCTTGGCATCCTCATGTCTTTAATTTCCCAAGAGTTCTTTTCCTCAGGGAAGAAAAGGTTCTGAGAAGCTGACATGAATATCTAGTACACTTGGCAGTTAATTTCCTCATAGAGACTTGTAAATTGACGTCCTGATTTATAGTCAGACTCATAAGTCTGGTGAGAAGGGACCAATCTGCGTGGGCCTGTTAACCTCTGGATGACCACATAATAGCACAGTTACAGAACATGACTGTGTGTCGGACTCTGAACATTGATGATCACTAAGGAATGACACACCCTCTGACACCAAGCTGAAACAGCTAATCATACTTAATGATACAATCTTTCACAGTGTAGTTGTGAATATTAAATGAGTTAATAGATATTAAAGTACCTAAACATTTTAGATTCTCAAAAAACAGTTAATGTTTCAACTCTTTAAGCCATATGCAACACAATGGGGAAAAGACTCAAGTTTGAAAACTTTTTAGATGAACTGAAATAATCCTAAATTTTCCCCCTGACTCCATCCTATATATTTTAGTCACTCAGTCATGTCTGGCTCTCTGCAACCCCAAGGACTGTAGCCCAAGGCTCCTCTGTTTATGGGATTTCCCAGTGAAGAATAGTGGAATAGGTTGCCATTCCCTTCTCCAGGAGATCTTACTGACCCAGGAATTAAACCCAGATCTCTTGCATTGCAGGTGGGTTCTTCACCATCTGAGATATCAGGGAATCCCTAACCCTTTCCTCTTTAAAAGAGTAGTGGTTTATTTTTAGTGGCTTCTCATTTGTGCAATGATCCGATTTGCCATTGGCTGACTTCATAAATATCATTCAGTAATGCTTAGAAGATTCATGCAAATCAAAACTATACCTAAAAATAACCTTATATATTCTGAGGAATAACTTACAAGCTCTGTAACCTTGGACAAGTTGCAACTTTTCTCCATGTCTGCATCTCATAGACAGTAACAATGCCTTATCAGCTCTTCTTATAATATCTCTTGGTGTTCATTCCATCTCTGAAATCTATTTAACTATATTTACCACTGAATCCAGAGCACTCAAAACAAAGTATGTATTACTGACATATATGCTGCTTGATTGAATAGCTGTATTTTAAGGGTATATTATCCTAACAACTTTCTAAATGAGTACAATGTTTTACAACAAGGGAAATGAAACTCAGTCACTAACTTGCTATCCATAACAGTTTGACGTTCTTATTTAAAAAAACATAATTTAAAAAATAATCACAGAAAACTAGTCAGTCTAATCACACTAGGACCACAGCCTTCTCTAACTCACTGAAACTAAGGCATGCCCTGTGGGGCCAACCAACATGGACAGGTCATGGCAGAGAGGTCTGAGAGAATGTGGTCCACTGGAGAAGGGAATGGGAAACAACTTCAGTATTCTTGCCTTGAGAACCCCATGAACAGTATGAAAAGGCAAAATGATAGGATACTGAAAGAGGAACTCCCCAGGTCTGTAGGTGCCCCATATGCTACTAGAGATCAGTGGAGAAATAACTCCAGAAAGAATGAAGGGATGGAGCCAAAGCAAAAACAATACCCAGCTGTGGATGTGACTGGTGATAGAAGCAAGATCCAATGCTGTAAAGAGCAATATTGCATAGGAACCTGGAATGTCAGGTCCATGAATCAAGGCAAATTGGAAGTGGTCAAACAGGAGATGGCAAGAGTGAACATCAACATTCCAGGAATCAGCAAAATAAAATGGACTGGAATGGGTGAATTTAACTCAGATGACCATTATATCTACTACTGAGGGCAGGAATTCCTCAGAAGAAATGGACTAGCCATCATGGTTAACAAAAGAATCTGAAATGCAGTACTTGGATGCAGTCTCAGAAATGACAGAATGATTTCTGTTCATTTCCAAGGCAAACCATTCATATCACAGTAATCCAAGACTATGCCCCAACCAGTAACACTGAAGAAGCTGAAGTTGAATGGTTCTATGAAGACCCACAAGACCATTTAGAACTAGCAATCAAAAAAGAGGTCCTTTTCATTATAGGGGACTGGAATACAAAAGTGGGAAGTCATGAAACACCTGGAGTAACAGGCAAATTTGGCCTAGGAATATGGAATAAAGCAGGGCAAAGGCTAACAGAGTTTTGCCAAGAGAACGCACTGGTCATACTAAACAACACAAGAGAAGATTCTACTGCTGGGAGCCAGCGCGAGAAATTCTGCCCGTGGCAAAGGTCATGAGGAAGGAAGCCCGACAAAATGCAAAGGCGTGATCTGGCTTCAGGGGTTCCCCCTAGGATTTCCTGAACATCTGCCCCCAAAACCAGAGTCTGCCTGCTTTATTGTACTGTGCTTTCCACTTTCCTGACATTCTCTGGAAAAAGTTAACTCATGGCTTCAGTTAACAGTCTCCTGCATATTAAAAGAAGGTCTCAGTTTAATCCCCTTTGATGGCTTTCTAACTTACCTAACCGGTCTGCCCAGACTTCTTACAACTTGTGAATTCTTTATGGCCCTCAACCTCGCAAGAGGCACGAAGCTTAAAGCATCTTAAAGATACAGAGACTTTTCCAAAAGCTAAAAATTATATTGGTGACAGGTTTCACTGTTGAGTCAATGACTGCAGCCAGGCCTCCATATCCTTTATCTTTTAGGCACCTAAAGGATATTAATCAATGTAATTGGGATATAGAAAAGGGAATATAGTCGTTTTGATGTTAGCAACACTAGACTTTTGAGTTACTTTTCCCTTTATTATAAATCACTGTACTTCTTTCATTGTTATAAAATGTTGTCTCCTTGCTATGTAAGAATGTAACTTTATTTAGTGCTTTCTGAGAGTGGCAGCAGACTTTGGGAAGAATAACACAAATAAATGCTCTGGTTGACAGACCCTTATCAGAAAAGGGTCATAAAATGTTAATTGGCCTTCTGGCCAGAAGATGATGTAAATCACCTAAGACTTCTGTATACAACTAGGTATGCAGAGAGAAAGCCTGGTCTCGATAACAGTCAGGGCTGCTGATGCTGCATAATTTTGCATTATCCATTGATCTCTACGTAAAATCAAAAGCATATGAGGCCTTTCTGGACAATAGAGGATGGGCCAGTCACTGGACTGGTTTCCCCCATGTCTTTTTTACTCTATTTTCAGGCTGAATTCTCATCTGGAATGGGGAGGCTCACCATGTCTACTTACTTTCCCCGGCTTCTAAGATCCGAGAGAGAGGGAGCCCAGGTGGGGCACCCTCCGCTATTCAAATGGCCTTACGTAGATGGTGCAAATCTCTTGTCTTGAGGTTTTATTAGCTTTCCCTGTAAACCAAGTTATTCAGCTCTTTACTCCACTAAATTTTCCTACTATACTATTTCTTCCTAATCTCTTTATATTTCTAAATAAATAAGTTATTTCTCACCTACTCTGTCTCCCCTTCGAATTACCCTGGCCTCCACCAGGGCAGAACCCCAGCAACTCTACCCATGGACATCACCAGATGGTCAACACAGAAATCAGATTGATTATATTCTTTGCAGCCAAAGATGGAGAAGCTCTATACAGTCAGCAAAAACAAGACTGCAAGCTGACTGTGGCTCAGATCATTAGCTCCTTATGGCCAAATTCAGACTTAAATTGAAGAAAGTAGGGAAAACCACTAGACCATTCAGTTAAAAACTAAATCAAACCCCTTTTCATTGTACAGTGGAAGTGAGAAATAGATTTAAGGGACTAGATCTGATAGACAGAGTGCGTGATGAACTATGGACTGAGGTTCATGACACTGTACAGGAGACAGGGATCAAGACCATACCTATGGAAACAAAATCCAAAAAAGCAAAAGAGCTGTTTGAGAAGGCTTTATAAATAGCTGTGAAGAGAAGAGAAGCAAAAAGCAAAAGAGAAAAGGGAAGATATAAGCATCTGAATGAAGAGTTCCAAAGAACAGCAAGAAGAGATAAGAAAGCCTTCTTTAGCAATCAATGCAAAGAAATAGAGGCAAACAACAGAATGGGAAAGACTAGAGATCTCTTCAACAAAATTAGAGATACTAAGGGAACATTTCATGCAAAGATGGGCTCAATAAAGGACAGAAATGGTATGGACCTAAAAGAAGCAGAAGATATTAAGAAGAGGTAGCAAAAATACACAGAAAAACTGTACAAAAAGATCTTCACGACCAAGATAATCATAATGGTGTGATCACTCACCTAGAGCCAGACATCCTGGAATGTGAAGTCAAGTGGCCCTTAGAAAGCATCACTACAAACAAAGCTAGTGGAGGTGATGGAATTCCAGTTGAGCTCTTTCAAATCCTGAAAGATGATGCTGTGAAAGTGCTGCACTCAATATGCCAGCAAATTGGGAAAACTCAGCAGTGGCCACAGGACTAGAAAAGGTCAGTTTTCATTCCAATCCCAAAGAAAGGCAATGCCAAAGAATGCTCAAACTACCACACAATTGCACTCATCTCAAGTGCTAGTAAAGTAATGCTCAAAATTTTCCAAGCTAGGCTTCAGCAATATGTGAACCGTAAACTCCTGATGTTCAAGGTGGTTTTAGAAAAGGCAGAGGAACCAGAGATCAAATTGCCAACATCCACTGGATCATGGAAAAAGCAAGAGAGTTCCAGAAAAACATCTATTTCTGCTTTATTGACTATGCCAAAGCCTTTGACTGTGTGGATCACAATAAACTGTGGAAAACTCTGAAAGAGATGGGAATACCAGACCACCTGACCTGCCTCTTGAGAAACCTGTATGCAGGTCAGGAAGCAACAGTTAGAACTGGACATGGAACAACAGACTGGTTCCAAATAGGAAAAGGAGTACATCAAGGCTGTATATTGCCATCCTGCTTATTTAACTTCTCTGCAGAGTAAATCATGAGACACACTGGACTGGAAGAAGCACAAGCTGGAATCAAAATTGCTGGAAAAATATCAGTAACCTCAGATATGCAGATGACACCACCCTTATGGCAGAAGGTGAAGAGGAACTAAAAACCTTCTTGATGAAAGTGAAAGAGGAAAGTGAAAAAGTTGGCTTAAAGCTCAATATTCAGAAAATGAAGATCATGGCATCTGGTCTCATCACTTCATGAGAAATAGATGGGGAAACAGTGGAAACAGTGTCAGACTTTATTTTGGGGGCTCCAAAATCACTCAGATGGTGATTACAACCATGAAATTAAAAGACGCTTACTCCTTGGAAGGAAAGTTATGACCAACCTAGATAGCATTCAAAAGCAGAGACATTAATTTGCCAACAAAGGTCTATCTAATCAAGGCTATGGTTTTACCAGTAGTCACGTATGGGTGTGAGAGTTGGACTGTGAAGAAAGCTGAGCGCCAAAGAATTGAAGCTTTTGAACTGTGGTGTTGGAGAAGACTCTTGAGAGTCCCTTGGACTGCAAGGAGATCCAACCAGTCCATTCTGAAGGAGATCAGCCCTGGGATTTTTTTGTGAGGAATGACACTAAAGCTGACGCTCCAGTACTTTGTCCACCTCATGCAAAGAGCTGACTCATTGGAAAAGACTCTGATGCTGGGAGGGATTGGAGGCAGGAGGAGAAGGAGATGACAGAGGTTAAGATGGCTGGATGGCATCACAGACTCGGTCAACGTGAGTCTGAGTGAACTCTGGGAGTTTTGATGGACAGAGAGGCCTGCCATGCTCGCAAAGAGTCAGACACGACTGAGCGACTGAACTGAACACCATTATAATGGGTGGGTAGTGAGTAGGTGAATTGATGAACCAATTGATAAAATACCTTATTCATATAAAACTATATCCTGCTAAATTTTTTAAGAGCATAAATTTCCAGGACTTTTTTTTTTTCACTTCTCCCCCACCTCTGAATGCTCAGAAAATCTTGTTCACAATATCTAATTCAATCTACCCCTTTAGATTTTTTTATGCTTAAGAAATGATGACACCCTTTAATACTATCAACACATTATATAAGAAGAGGCTCCATTTGTGGCTCTTTGATTCTGTGGTGGTATCTTTACTTTCCAGATGTTAGCTCTACTTTACTATCTCACTCTTTCCACACTGATAAGAATAAAATAATTATAAATATCTTTCCCATCCCTTTCACTTTTATTAATAAACAATTTCAAGAATGTAGAGGATTTTTAAAAATTCTATTTCAATTTATTACTGATGACATAACACATAAGTCTGGACATCTACCTGAAAATTAATGTACAAAGTGAAGAATAGAAAAACTTGAGCTTACGGAAACATTTTATTGCCTTTCCTAATAAACCTCATGTTTCCAGAAAAAGTATTGCAACTGTATTGTTTTGTTCTTGTAGCCATAATCACTGCAGACTAAGTAAAATTATTTATATTATCTAGACTTTAGCTTCCCTCAATTAAGTGTAGTTCAGTGGAATAAATATTATTCACTACCTGCTGGGAGCCAGCCCCTATACCAGGTTCTTAGGAATCAAAGATTAATAAGACATTTTCTAATTCTCATGAAGTTCACAGCTTAATTAGTGTATTGTTTTTTGTTTTACAAAACCTCGGCCTCATTCTCATTCCAATCAGAATTGCTCTACTTTTACCAGCTGCATATTTTAGGGGCTTAATAAAGTACTGCCTTAAGATATCTGGGGGGCAGGGGGAATCACTGATCTGGAGGAAGTTATGGGCATTGTACTTGTTGTACAGGTAATAATTGTATTTTCTCAGCCTGGGTTCCTCAGAATACAGAACCTAAGACAAAGAAGTATGTTACAGGGAATAAAATCTTGGGAAGAAGGAACTAATGGGGGAAGGAAGGAGAGTCAAAAAAGATTTGTTATTGAGCTGACTGGCCACCGAAACAGAAGGTTGGATACTGAGTCTTATAGGACACACTAATAACCTCTCAGGAAAAGAAAGCACAAAGCATTTTCATTACTCTGTTCTTCATGGACTTCTCTCACAGCTCAGTTGGTAAAGAATCTGCCTGCAGTGCAGGAGACCTGGGTTCGATTCTTGGGTTGGGAAGATCCCCTTCAGAAGGAAAAGGCAATCCACTCCAGTAATCTTGCCTGGAAAATGCCATGGACAGAGGCTGGTGGGCTACAGTCCATGGGGTCACAAAGAGTCAGACACGATTTAGCAACTAAACCACCACCACCTCTTCTTTACTGGTCAGTGGTGTCCCCCAGGAGAATAACTCCCCATCATTTCTTCTTTTTCACATGTTTGACTGCTGGTCAAAATCCCATGATGCCCTATGCTACTTCACCATCAAAGAAAGAATCTTGAAGGCCAGACTAGGGTGTGATAACTTACGGTGAACGATGTTGGATTCATGATCTCAGACCTGGGACCAAGCTTGAGCACTCAAGAGCTTTTGTGTAGCAGAGTTTTATTAAAGTAAGCCTTCTTTGTCAGAGAAAGCTTCCGACACAGACATCAGAAGGGGATCGGAGAGTGCCCCACCCCACCCCCACCCCCATGCGCTAGTCTTTAGCAAAGGAGCCATACACTTTTTAAATTAGTTATTACAATAAATAAAAGAATGTCTCAAGGTTGTAAAAATTTTTCAGACCCACTCCTACAGCTTACATTTAAGATAAGAGGATTAGAACTTAACAATAGAAAGATTTTACCAGACCCACTCCCATAATATACATTTAAGATAACAGGATTAGTCAGAGGTTTTCAAGAAATAGAAACTGTTCTCAATCAGGAAACGTTGTTATATGCCTGGTAAGCTACAGTCCACAGGGTAACAAAGAGTCAGACACAACTGAACAACTTCACTTTCACTTTTCACAGAGTTTAAACTGAGTTTTTGTTGTGTAATCGCCAGTTTAAAGAAAAAAACATTTTATGTAACTAAGACTATGGAATGTAAAGAGGAAAAACAAAAGACCTTTGTCCTTTCCTCCTCCTTGAGAATTTCAGACCCCTACCTCCTCCTTGAGAGCCCCAGATGCCTTTCACCTCCTCAGGGACCCCAGACTTCTTATCAACCTGCCTAGGGTTGGGGGTGGGGGGGTGGGTGAGTGGGTATAAATGGCAAGAGAGAAAGGGTATTCCAGACAGAAGGAACAATTTATATGAGACACAAATGTTTCAAACAGCCAGATGTATTTGAAGTATGCTAAGAAAATCAGTATCCCTGGAGCTGAAGCAGTAGTAGATTACTTTCGAGATGTGGACAAGATTCAAAACATAATAAACTTGATAAGTCATGTTAGGAGGTAACTTCAGTAAGTTCAGTCACTCAATCCTGTCTGACTGTTTGTGACCCCATGGAATGCAGCATGCCAGGCTTCCATGTCCATCACCAACTCCCAGAGGTTATGTCCATTGAGTTGGTGATGCCATTCAACCATCTCATCCTTTGTCGTCTCCTTCTCCTCCCACCTTCAATCTTTCCCAGCATCAGAGTCTTTTCAAATAAGTATGTTCTTTGCATTAGGTGGCCAAAGTATTGGAGTTTCAGCTTCCACATCAGTCCTTTCAATGAATATTCAGGGTTGATTTCCTTTAGGATGGACTGCTTAGATCTCCTTGTCCAAGGGACTCTCAAAGTCTTCTCCAACACCATAGTTCAAAAGCATCAATTCTTCGGCACTCAGCTTTCTTTATAGTCCAAATCTCACATCCATACATGATTACTGGAAAAACCATAGCATTGACTAGATGGATCTTTGTTGGCAAAGTAATGTCTCTGCTTTTTAATATGCTGTCTAGGTTGGTCATAGATTGTCTTCCAAGGAGCAAGTGACTTTTAATTTCTAGGAGGTAACTTAGTACCAGAAAAAAAAAGGGGGGGTCATTTGAGTGATTCTAAATGAAAAAGTGAATTTAGGAAAGGGTGTAAATGGAATAATTCTGATTAACATTATTATATTTGTGAAATGAGAAATGTGATATATGTAAAGGATTTAAGAAACACAAAAAGGTCGAATATTACTTTTATTAACACAGAGATTATGCTATGTTAGGATATATATATTGTAAGCCCTAGACAATCACTGAAAATTATAAAAGGTAGAGCTAAGATATCAATAGAGGAAATAAAATGAAACACACATGCAAAAGAACAATTCAAATCAATTAAAAGCAGTCAAGGAATGAGTAACAGAGGAAAAAGTAGAGGTTAAAAAAATGGAATGAAAAAAAGATAGTACACTGAAACCCAAATATTTCAAAGATAATACTAAATGTAAATGGATTAAATACCCTTGATTAAAAAGAAATCAATGTAATACAAAAATGAACCTCACAGATATTATGCAAATTGAAAGAAACTGGAAATAAAGAGTACATACTGAGTAATTTGATTTGCATGAATATTCAAGTGAGACAAAGCCATTTTATATTGATAGAAATCAGACAGACCAGTAACTGCCTGGGACAGAGGGCTGCAAGAGACTGACATTATGAAACTGCCAAGGTGTAAGAGTGAACTTTGGGGAAAGATTTAAAATGTTGTATATCTTAATTGGTTTTATGCACAATACATTTTTCAAAGTCATTGTTCTGTCCGCTTAGAATGTGTGTTTTATAGTCTCTGGTCCTATATTAGGTTTTTTATTTAGGTCTTTATTTTTGAATTTATTTTCTTGGACTCCAAGAAATCACTGCAGATGGTGACGGCAGCCATAAAATTAAAAGACGTGTGCTCCTTGGAAGAAAAGTTATGACCAACCTAGACAGCATGCTAAAAGCCAACTTACTTTGCCAACAAAGGTCTGTCTAGTCAAAGCTATGGTTTTTCCAGTAGTCATGTATGGACATGAGAGTTGACCATAAAGAAGGGTGAGGGCAGAAGAACTGATGCTTCTGAACTGTGGTGTTGGAGAAGACTCTTGAGAGTCCCTTGGACTGCAAGGAGATCAAGCCAGTCAATCCTAAAGGAAATCAGTCCTGAATATTCATCAAAAGGACTGATGCTGAAGCTAAAGCTCCAATACTTTGGCCTAATGCAAAGAGCCAGCTCATTAGAAAAGACCCTGATGCTTGGAAAGACTGAGGCAAGAGAAGGGGACAACAGAGGATGAGATGGGTGAATGGCATCACCAACTCAATGGACATGAGTTTGAGCAAGCTCCAGGAGATGGTGAGGAACAGGGACGCCTGGCATGCTGCAGTCCATAGAGTCACAAAGAGTCAGGCACAGCTGAGTGACTGAACAATAAATTTTGGAATATGGTGCTAAAGAATGTTCTAATTTCAGTATTTTACAGGTAGCTATCCAGTTTTCCCAGCACCACTTATTGAAATGACTGTCTTCTCCCCATTGTATATTCTTGCCTCTGAGGTCATAGATTAGTTGACCATAAGTGTGGGTTTATACCTGAGCTCTCTATATTGTTCCTTTGATCTATCTGTTTTTATGCCAGTACTGTATTGTTTTAATTACTATAGCTTTGTAGTATAAAACTCCTAGAGGAAAAAATAAGCAGAACACTCTTTGACATAAATCACAGCAATATTTTTGGATCCATCTCCTAAAGGAAATAAAAGCAAATAATAAACAAATGGAACCTAAGTAAACAAAAGCTTTTGCACAGCAAAGGAAACCACCAAAACAAAAAGACAACCTACTAAATGGGAGAAGATATTTGTAAATTATATGACTGATAAGGATTAATATTCAACATATATAAGCAGTTCATACAATACAACATTAAAAAAATTTTTTTAATGGGGAAGGAATTCCCTGGCAGTAGAGTGTTTAGGACTCAGCACTTTCATTACCAGGGTCTGGGTTCAGTCCCTGGTCACAGAACTAAGATCCTGCAAGCCATGCCACAAAGCAAAAAATTAAAAAGGAGGTAGAAGAACTGAATATTTTTCCAAAGAGGAAAGCTGATGGCGAACAGACACATGAAAAGATGCTCAGCATCACTAATCAACAGGGAAATGCAAATGAAAATCACAGTGAGTTATCACCTCACACCTGTCAGAATGGCTATCATCAAAAGAACACAAATAACACATATTGGTAAGGATGTAGAGAAAAGGGAATTTTCACATACTAATGATGGAAATGTAAATTGGTGCAGTCACTGTGGAAAACAGTATGGAGGGTCTCAAAAATTAAAAACAGAACTACCGTATGATCTACCAACTCCACTCCTGGGTATATGTTTGAAAAAAAACAACAATAATTTGAAATGATACATGCCTCCCAATGTTCATAGCAACATTATTTATTTTATGGACACTTAGGAAGCAACCTAAGTGTCCATCAAAAAGATGAATGGATAAAGAAGCTTATATATATAGATAGATAGATAGATAGATAGATAGATATCACATTAATATACACATATACATAGATATATCACACACATATCTACATACACACACACGTGTGTGTGTGTGTGGTTCAGTGGTAAAGAAACCACCTGCCAATGCAGGAGATGCAGGTTCAGTCTCTGCATCAGGAAGAGCCCTGGAGAAGGAAATGGCCACCCACTCCAATATTCTTGCCTGGAGAATTCCATGGGCAGAGGAGCCTGGTGGGCTACAGCCCATGGAGTGGCAAAAGAGTTAACCACAACTTAACAACTATACACAATGGAGTACTACTAAGTAAAAAAAAAAAATAATAATAATAATAATATTTTGGCATTTGGAGTAATTCAGGTGAACTTGTCCCTGGAGGCTCAGTCAATAAAGAATCCACCTGCAGTACAGGAGACCAGGGTTCAGCCCCTGCATTGGGAAGATCCCCTGGAGGAGGGCATGGCAACCCACTCCAGTATTGTTGCCTTAAGAATCCCCATGAACAGAGGAGCCTGGTGGGCTGCAGTCCATGAAGTCACAAAGAGTGAGACACGACTGAATGACTACACACATGGGTGAACTTGGAGGACATGATGCTAAGTGAAATAAGTTAGAGAAAAACAAAAACTACCTGGTATCACTTATATGTGGAATCTAAAAAATACAACAAACTAGCCAATGTAAAAGAAGCAGACTCACAGATAATAGAGAACAAACTAGTGGTTTATAGCTTAGGGGTCTGTGAATGGGAGGCACAATCGATTGTGTGTAAGACAGGCTGCTGCTGCTAAGTCGCTTTAGTCGTGTCTGACTCTGTGTGACCCCATAGACGGCAGCCCACCAGGCTCCCCCTCCCTAGGATTCTCCAGGTAAGAACACTGGAGTCGGTTGCCATTTCCTTCTCCAATGCACGAAAGTGAAAGGTGAAAGTGAAGTTGCTGGTTTGTGTCTGACTCTCAGTGACCCTATGCACTGCAGCCCACCAGGCTCTGGGTCCATGGGATATTCTAGGCAAGAGTCCTGGAGTGGGGTGCCATTGCCTTCTCTGTAAGACAGGCTACAAAGATGTATTGCACAACATGGGAAATATAGCCAATATTTTGTAATAGCTGTAAATGGAGTATAACCTTTAGAAATTGTATAAAATTTTTTTAATTAAAAAAATGGTGATTTTTATTGTGTATGAATTATACATAAACAAAGTATATTTTCCAAAAGCAGTAAAAAACCTCTCTCAACTTTCTTTTTGAATGAGTAAATAGTGATAATGAAGACAATACAGGAGGAAGAGAAAGTCTGGGTTTCAGCTAAGAGGGCTGTTTACATGAAGCACCAATTTGAAACTATACTGCTATGCTAGGGACTGGGATAGCAAGGACAAAAAATACACAGTTCCCCTATCTTGAAGGACAAGAATAGTCTAATGGAGGGTGTATGAAAACAACCTAGTTTAACACATTATGAGAAATGCTCCTTTAGAGTTATAAACAAAATGTTTCAGGGGAGAGATATTTAATGTTTTAATTTAAAATAATTAAAAATACTCAAAGTTCCTCATCAATAGGTAAAAACAAATGTCTGTGTATTCATAGCATAGGATGCTATTTCAACAATAAAAAGAAACTATTGAACATGCAAAATCATGGCTGAATCTCCAAATAATTACGTTGAGTGGAAGAGGCTGGAATCATCCCTCTCAAAAAAAAAAAAAAAGGACATACTGTATGGCTCCATTTATATAAAACTCTAAAAACTGAAAAATAATCTAGTGATAGAAAGCATACAAGTGATCATCTAGAGAGGAGAGAGGTGGGGAGTGAAGGAATGAAGGGATTACAAAGGTATGTGACCAAGTCTTTGTGGGTGATGGATATATTCATTACCTTGATTATAGTGATGGTCTAAACTTTTTCAAAGTTCTCCAGATAGAATTAGTTTATACTCTAACTGGCTCAAAATTGGGAAAGGAGTGTGACAAGGTTGAATATTGTCACCCTCCTTATTTAAAGGGCTTCCCTGGTAGCTCAGTTGGTAAAGAATCCACCTGCAATGCAGGAGACCCCAGTTCAATTCCTGGGTCAGGAAGATCCTCTGGAGAAGGGACAGGCTACCCACTCCAGTATTCTTGAGCTTCCCTTGTGGCTCAGCTGGTAGAGAATCCACCAGCAATGCAGGGGACCTACAGAAGACCTGGGTTCAAGGCTACCCACTCCAGTAGTCTCACTTGGAAAATTCCATGGACTACAGTCCATGGGGGTGCAAAGAGTCGGATATGACTGAGCGACTTTCACTTTCACTTTCTCCTTATTTAACTTATATGCAGAGTACTTCATGTGAAATGCCGGGCAAGAGGAATCACAAGTTGGAATCAAGATTGCCAGAAGAAATATCAACAACCTGGTTTCACAGCTAATACATACATCCAAATTTATCATATTGGTAATTTTAAATATGTACAGTTCACTGTAGTCAGTAATACCTCAACGAAACTGTTCTTAAAAATGCTAAAAGCAATCTTCAGAAAAGAAGACAAGATTATGATAAAGCTGCACTGAGCTGCATATGATCTATTTTGTAACATAAATTTCTAACGCAAATATAATAAAGAAAATATTCAGGTTGATAATGATGTTATCTAAACCTTATTTAGTGTTTACTCTGAGCCAGGCACTTTGCTGTGCCTCTCACTTAATTCATTTCATTCACATATCAACAATATGAAGTAGGTAGTTTTAATATCCCCAAGTTATAAATGAGGAAACTGAGGACTGAGTTAGAAGTATGTTCAACTGGAATATAACAATCACTTTCAGTGGCTTAAACAAGAAATTGTATTATTATTAAAAATAAATAACAACAAAAAAAAACAAGAGGGTTGGAGGTGGACAATCTGGTGTGCTTTAAGCTGCCAAGCCATGGGGTTGCAAAGAGTCAGACACTACCTGGCAACTAAACCACAACAAAACAACAATGTGGACAAGGATATAGGAAGGCTCTTCTTCCTTCCGCCCCAATATGCACCACTGTGTGACTACTGCCTCTTAGTTACATGGTAGCTTCTGCACTTTCAGGCATCAGAGGACTTCAGGCAGAAAGAAGCAAGAAAGAGTGAAGTGGTAAAAGACAGAAGGGTCTACTCACTGAATCTCCCAGCTTCCCCCAGAGGCCTCACCCAGAGGCGTTTGCTTATCATTTGCCTGAATTGTGTTAAATGGCTGCCAGAAAGCTACTAGGAAGAAGGGGATTATAGATGGAGGCCAAAGGAGCAATTCCTGCCTTAAGGACTAAGAAGTGGAGACAGAATTCAATCTGGACTTATTTCCCAAGACTGTTTTTATATGAATAAAGTTTTCCATAAATTCTTCCCCAAAGGCATCTTAATATGCCAAGCAAGGGGAGACATTTCATCCTGAGGATGAGGACTTGATAGAGTAGGGAATATGGTATCCATGTAGGCATTGGTAAGTGACACATACATCTTTTGAGAGAGTAAGCACAATTAAGGAAAAAGCTTTTCTGTTTTTCTTTAACTGGAAGGAGTATGTGGAAGGAAGGAGTGAAACACAATGACCTATAGCTTAACTTCACATACTTTCTAATCAATAGCTTTACCTCTTGTGGTTTCCTGTGATTTAGAAATTGCCAGTTTCTGCATATCTCATACCTAGAAAGTTTTCTGGTGATCCATCAGGGCACTTTTAACATTCAACAAGTATTATTATCTAGGTGTAAAGAAGTGGCAAGATAAGCAGAATATTACCTCTAGGAAAATATTAATAACATTTTAAAACAAGAAAAGAAATGGACATGATTCACATTTATAAGCCTTAAGTGTTTCCACAATAACTGAAATCCAAACCAGACTTATTTATAATTCCCAGCCACGAGATCAAACCCATACTCATTATGTACACAGCGTGTCAGTATTCTGGTCACCTGAACTGGACGTTACTCAAGAATTCAGTAGACAATAAACATTTTTATTGCTATTTATAAATCTATAAATATATAACCTGTGGTCAGTGAGTTAAACTAAGAATTCACTTTTTCAGTCTAAATTATTAAATTTTCATGATATATTAGCCCAAGCTTCCCTAGTGGCTCAGTGGTAAAGAATCCACTTGCCAATAGAGGAGACTCGGGTTCAGTCCCTGGGTCAGGAAGATCCCCTGAAGAAGGAAATGGCAACTCATTCCAGCATTTTTGCCTCAGAAATCCCAAGGACAGAGGAGCCTAGTGGGCTACAGTCAAGGCAGTTGCAAGAGTCAAACATGACTTAGAAACCAAACAACAATAAATATATTCGCCTACTCCACAAACATAAATTCAGCAGCCATTTATTGAGCACCTATGAGCCATGCATTGTGCTAGGTTCAGAAGTGAAATAAAGCAAAATTCCTGCTTTCAAAAAAAAAATCACATATAAAAGCAATTTGATGAGTATGCTAAAAGTGTTAGTCACTCAGTTGTGTCCAGCTCTTTGCAACCCCATGAATGTTACACCGCCAGGCTACTCTGCCCATGGAATTTTCTAGCCAAGACTACTGGAGCGGGTTGCCCTTCCTTTCTCAGGGTATCTTCCCAATCCAGGGATTGAACTCAGGTCTTCTGCTTTGCAGGCAGATTTTTTTACTGCCTGAGCCACCAGGGAAGCCCTAAGTACTATGGTTCAGTTCAGTTCAGTCACTCAGTTGTGCCCGACTATTTGGGACTCCATGGACTGCAAACTCATGTCCATTGAGTCAGTGATGCCATCCAACCATCTCAACCTCTGTTGTCCCCTTATCCTCCCACCTTCAATCTTTCCCAGCATCAGGGTCTTTTCGAATGAGTCAGCTCTTCCCCTCAAGTGGCCAAAGTTTTGGAGATACAGCTTCAACATCAGTCCTTTCAATGACTATTCAGAACTGATATCCTTTAGGATGGACTGTCTCTGCTAGTACAAGGGACTCTTAAGAGTCTTCTCCAACACCACAGTTCAAAAGCATCAATTCTTCTTTGCTTAGTTTTCTTCATAGTCCAACTCTCACATCCATATATGATTACTGGAAAAACCATAGCCTTGACTAGATGGACCTTTGTTGGCAAAGTAATGTCTCAGCTTTTTAATATGCCTTCTAGGTTGATCATAACTTTTCTTCCAAGGAGTAAGTGCCTTTTAATTTCATGGCTGCAGTCACCATCTGCAGTGATTTTGGAGCCCCCCAAAATAGTCTGTCACTGTTTTCACCGTTTCCTCATCTGGTTTTCGAAAAGGCAGAGGAACCAGAGGTCAAATTGCCAACATCCATTGGATTATCAAAAAAGCAAGAGAGTTCCAGAAAAACACCTGTTTCTGTTTTATTGACTATGCCAAAGCCTTTGACTGTGTGGCTCACCACAAACTGTGGAAAATTATGAAAAGATGGGAATACCAGACCACCTGACCTACCTCTTGAGAAATCCGTAGGCAGGTCAGGAAGTAACAGTTAAAATTGAACATGGAAAAACAGACTGGTTCCAAATAGGGAAAGGAGTGTGTCAAAGATGTATATCTGTCACACTGCTTTTTTAACTTATATGTAAAGTACATCATGAGAAATGCTGGGCTGAATGAAGCACAAGCTGGAATCAAGACTGCTGGGAGAAATATTACTAACTTCAGATACTCAGATGACACCACCCTTATGGCAGAAAGCAAAGAAGAACTAAAAAGCATCTTGATGAAAGTGAAAGATGAGAGTGAAAAAGTTGGCTTTAAAGCTCAACATTCAGAAAACGAAGATCATGGCATCTGGTCCCATCATTTCATGGCAAACAGACAGGGAAACAGTAGAAAGTACTAGGGTAGATGTATATAATTTACGTCACAAATGTCCTTCCAATTCTGATTTCTGTTGCCTTCACATTTTTCTTTCTTTCTTTTTTTTTTTTAAACTTCTCTAGAAGTAACAGCAAGATAGTTGAGCAAGATGTTCAAGTAAGGGCAAGAAAACCATAGAGTTTATGCCTGGCAAGTTTTAGAAACATACTATCTAAAGTTTTTATCACTTGATAAAATGTAACACAAATTTTCAAATTACTTTACCAAAGATTAAGTGTGTTGCTTCTGCAGATACATCAGTTATTTTCTGTTACAAGTTTCAGACTACTGCATAGAAACCAGTACAGATACTACATTTGTACTGAAACCAACAGAAGAGGGTATTCAAGACAAGCACAATTCACTGCCCTTTATCATCTATGAGCACAAAGGTTGCACAATGTTGAATTGCTCTTCCACTCAGAGAAAAAGAAACATACATATATAAACACCACCTTAACAGTGTTAGTTGGTTAGCTGCTTTAAAATAAAAAAACATAAAGATCATATTCAAAGAAACTCCAAGCTTTATATAGAACTACCGGACATGAGCTATGTACACATTCCTTCTATCATCAATGATTTTGTGATATTTCAGTGTAGACCCTGACACCTCAATTTTTTTTTTTTTAATTTTTTGGCTGCATCACATGGCATGTGGGAGCTTAGTTTCCCAACCACGGATTGAGCCAGCACCCCCGCAGTGGAAGAACAGAGTCTGAGTCACTGGACTGCCAGGAAGTCTGAGACTTCAATATTGAAGCACTGTCATAAAACCAATACTGACTACTCTGAGAAACACACATTCATGTGTAATCAAACTCAACCAAAGAGAAGGAAAATGCAGAGTTATCTCAGTCACACATTTCCCCCTGAAAAATCAAAAGACAAAACAGATTATTATTATGACATAACTCAGATAATCTCAATGATAGCCACTCAAGAATTCCCAAAGCTTTCAGGAAGTCAGTGGACAAGCAGTAAGTGCTTACTGACCAGAGGCCACTTTCCAGACACTGTGCTGGATACGCAGACAAGTACTTTCTCACACAAAGTCTATTATCTATTGATAAGTCTTACAAGAAGAAAACTATGGAAAAATAAGTGTTCTTAAAGTGTTAAAGTGAAATATACAGAAACTGTAGTAAGTAAACAGTCCTTAATCAGTAGTCATTTTCTGACTCCAAGTGTACTAGGAAATCATGATGAGTAGTCAGGGAAAAGAAAGCAGCACTGAAATCGAGTTTTAAATGATGGACAGGCTATGAACACAAAAGTAGAACGGTTTAAATGCTAGGAATCACACAAAAGGGCACAGAGTTAGAAACACACACAGATGGTAGGAGTTGGGTAGGTTACAGAAAGGACAGTCCTGGTTTCCACGATCAGTTAGCATCAAGCTAACTGGGTATGAATGTTGGACAATTAAGTTAGATGCATTGAGTGCTATCCTTATTCATCAGAGGGCAAATACAATGAAAACAATCACAGAAAACTAACCAAACTGATCATATGGACCACAGCCTTGTCTAACTCAATGAAATGATGAGCAATGCCATGTAGGGCCACCCAAGATGGATAGGTCATGGTGGAAAGTTCTGACAAAACATGGTCCACTGGAGAAGGAAATGCCAAATGAGAACCCAATGAACAGTATGAAAAGGCAAAAAGATATGACACTGAAAGATGAACTCTCCAGGTTCATAGGTACCCAATATGATACTGGAGAAGAGTGGAGAATTAACTCCAAAAACAAGGAAGAAACAGAGCCCAAGCAAAAACAATGCCCAGTTGTGGATGTGATTGGCGATGGAAGTAAAGAACAATGTTGTAAAGAACAATATTGCATAGGAATCTGGAATGTTAGGGCCGTGAATTAAGGTAAATTGGAAGTGGTCAAAAGGAGACGGCAAGAGTGAACATAGACATTTTAGGAATCAGTGAGCTAAAATGGACTGGAATGGGTGAATTTAATTCAGATGACGATTATATCTACTACTCTGGGAAAGAATACTTTAGAAGAAATGGAGTCGCCATCATAGTCAACAAAAGAGTCCAAAAATGCAGTACTTGGATGCAATCTCAAAAACAACAGAATGATCTCTGTTCGTTTCCAAGGCAAACCATTCAGTATCACAGTAATCCAAGTCTATGCCCCAACCAGTAATGCTGAAGAAGCTGAAGTTAAATGGTTCTATGAAGACTTACAAGACCTTTTATTCTTTTTATTTATTTATTTATTTATTTATTTATTTTGAGGGTTGATCAGATTTATTGACTGCCTCTTGGGGGACAATGCTCAGGGCAGCCCGGCGCCAGAACAAAAATATGGAATTCTTCATGAATTTGTGTGTCATCCTTGCACAGGAGCCATGTTAATCTTCTCTGTATCATTCCAATTATAGTATATGTGCTGCCGAAGCAAGCACTACAAGATCTTTTAGAACTAACACCCAAAAACGAAGTCCTTTTCATCATAGGGGACTAGAATGAAAAAGGAGGAAATCAAGAGATACCTGGAGGAACAGGCGGATTTGGTGTTGGAGTACAGAATGAAGCAGGGCAAAGGCTAACAGAATTTTGCCAAGGAAACACACTGGTTATACCAAACACCTTCTTCCAACAACACGAGAAGACTCTACACAGGGACATCACCAGATGGTCAACACCGAAATCAGATTGATTACATTCTAGGTAGCTGAAGATGGAGAAGCTCTATACAGTCAACAAGACTGGGAGCTGACTATGGCTCAGATCATGAACTCCTTATTGCCAAATTCGGGCTTAAATTGAAGAAAGTAGGGAAAACCACTAGACCATTCAAGTATGACCTAAATCAAAACCCTAATGATTATCCAGTGGAAGTGAGAAATAGATTCAAGGGATTAGAGCTGATAGACTGAGTGCCTAAAGAACTATGGACAGAGGTTCATGACATTGTACAGGAGGCAGTGATCAAGACCATCCCCAAGAAAAAGAAATACCAAAAGGCAAAATGGTTGTCTAAGGAGACCTTACAAATAGCTGAGAAAAGAAGAGAAGCTAAAGGAAAAGGAGAAAAGGAAAGATACACCCCATCTGAATGCATAATTGCAAAGAATAGCAAGGAGAGATGAGAAAGCCTTCCTCAATGATCAGCACAAAGAAATAGAGGAAAAAATGGGAAAGACTACAGCTGTCTTCAAGAAAAACAGAAATATCAAGGGAAAATTTCATGCAAAGATGGGCACAATAAAGGACAGAAATGGTATGAACCTAGCAGAAGTAGAAGATATTAAGAAGAGGTGGCAAAAATACACAGAAGAACTACACAAAAAGATCTTTATGACCCAGATAAGCACAATGCTGTAATCACTCACCTAGAGCCAGACATGCAGGAATGTGAACTCAAGTGGGCCTGAGGAAGCATCACTATGAACAAAGCTAGTGGAAGTGATAGAATTCCAGTTGAGCTATTTCAAATCCTAAATGATGATGCTGTGAAAGTGTTGCACTCAATACACCAGCAAATTTGGAAAACTCAGCAGTGGCCACAGAAATGGAAAAGGTCAATTTTCATTCCAATGCCAAAGAATGTTCAAACTACCACACAATTGCAATCATCGCACACCCTAGCAAAGTAATGCTCAAAATTCTCCAAGCCAGGCTTCAACAGTACATGAACTGTGAACTTCCAGATGTTCAAGCTGGATTTAGAAAAGGCAAAGGAACCAGAGATCAAATTGCCAACATCCACTGGATCATCAAAAAAGCAGGAGAGTTCCAGAAAAAACATCTACTTCTGCTTTATTGACTATGCCAAAGCCTTGACTGTGTGAATCACAGCAAACTGTGGAAAATTCATCAAGAAATGGGAATACCAGACCACCTGATCTGCCTCCTGAGAAATCTGTATGCAGGTCAAGAAGCAACAGTTAGAACTGGACATGGAAAAACGGACTGGTTCAAAATTAGCAGAGGAGTACATCAAGGATGTATATTGTCACCCTGCTTATATAACTTATATGCAGAATACATTATGCAAAATGACAGACTAGATGAAACACAAGCTGGAATCAAGACTGGAGAGAGAAATATCAATAACCTCAGATATGCAGATGATATCACCCTTACAGTAGAATGTGAAGAAGAACTAAAGAGCCTCTTGATGAAAGTGAAAGAAAATGAAAAAGCTGGCTTAAAACTCAACATTCAGAAAACTAAGATCATGGCACCTGGCCCCATCACTTCGTGGCAAACAGATGTGGAAACAATGGAAACAGTGAGAGAGTAAATTTGGGGGGTTCCAAAATCACTGCAGATAGTGACTTGCAGCCATGAAAGTAAAAGACGCTTGCTACTTGGAAGAAAAGCTATGACCAACCTAGAGAGCATATTAGAAAGCAAAGACGTTACTTTGTCAACAAAGGTCCATCTAGTCAAAACTATGGTTTTGTACGGATGTGAGAGTTGGACCATTAAGAAAGCTGAGCACTGAAGAACAGGTGCTTTTTAACTGTGATGTCGGAGGAGACTCGAGAGTTCCTTGGACTACAAGGAGATCAAACCAGTCAATCCTAAAGGAAATCCATTCTGAATACTCATTGGAAGGACTAAGGTTGAAGCTGAAACACTAGTACTTTAGCCACATGATGAGAAGGACCTGACTCATTGGAAAAGACCCTGATGCTGGTAAAGATTGACAGCAGGAGAAGAAGGGGACAACAGGGGATGAGATGGTTGCATGGCATCACCGACTCCATGGATATGAGTTTGAGCAAGCTCCGGGAGATGGTGAAAAACAGGGAAGCCTGGCATGCTGCAGTCCATGGGGTCGCAAAGAATCGATATGACTGAGCAACCGAACAATAAAAGATTCTAATAGGGTTAAAAAACACCCCTGATTAAAACTACTTTGCTTCAAGACTCTCATACATCTGTCCATAGGCTAATTCAACACTCTGCTAGCCATTAATTGTGGCTTCTGGCAGCAAACAAGATGTCAGTGTCTATTTCCATGCATTATTTTTATCTGAAATCTTCTCTATGCATGATCCAAATTTACTGGAATCATAGTCTGTTCTCTGTAGTATGTGAAAAAGTGGAGAAACCAATTATGTGTAATCAGTCATGGAGTCTCACTATATTATCAGAGTTTATTATTAGCAAATTTCTTGACAATAGAAAGGACAAGAATAGAAATATTTTATTACAATGGAGCTATGCTGGGGTAATTTGTTCAAATTACTCTTATCCTAAAAATAAAAAATTACTCTTCCCTCGCTTAATATTTTTCTCCATAGTATTTAATGCAAATCAGTATACTTTACACACATTTGTCATTTCTTTTTATTGTCTTTCTTCTCCCAGGGAATAAAAATGTTACGAGAACAGTGGCCTTGGTGTTTTTCACTACATATCTCCAGCACCCATAACATTCAGTACTGCAGGGCTTAATATTCCAGTATTATAAACAATCAATAAAGAGTTAATGACTTTATCATCTAGGAGGCATTGGGAAAGTCCTATGATCCTTGGCTAAAATTAAAAATAAATAAGTAAAATTAAAAACAGAAATCAAATGCTTTCAATTTTAACTATTCTGTATCACAAAATCCTTCCAATTTCCTAAGGACCCCTTCTCTACTGTAGTCAAAAAGTTTGGCACATTCAACAAACGCTGAAGAAAAGTGATTGAGGTTATAATTTACTGTCATATTATGGTTATTTCAAAATTTATTGCTTATTACTTTATAATTTACCATGAAGTGATGGCTATAATCTGATTTGCATTGGAATAAGGGAAATGTGAAATTTTCTACTTTGAAATTCAGGTTACTTCTCATCAAAAGACACATTAATGTAATATTTTTTCATTGTGACAAACACTTAAGGATATTTCTAAAATTATGATAAATATTCTTCTTGTAGACAGTCACATTAGATTCTAATATTTTACAATTTTATTAATATTTTTTCTCCTTTGCCCCACCCCAATCATCACTCCTCTATAAAAAATATTTTCAATTCCTGAACATCTTTCTCTTCTTTAGAGATAATTCCAAAAACTACATCACCATTTTTGCATAATCTTATTTATTATTTTATGACAGGAATTGTTAAGATAACATTATAACTTTTATTCTTTCTAATACTTCTGAAAATTTCCTCTTAATCTTTACCTTCAGCCAACTTAGAATCTGTAGCCTCCCAAAATCCTTTTCTCTATTAACATGAGAGCCATTACCCACTTTTCTTAGCTATGATTTTTCACTCTGACACTTTGTTCTAGCTATCATGACACCAGAATAAGCTTCAAAATGTAAAACAACCCTGGTGCTAGGAAAACTGGACAGCTACATGTAAAAGAATGAAATTAGAACACTTCCTAACACCATACACAAAGATAAACTCAAAATGGATTAAAGACCTAAATGTAAGACCAGAAACTATAAAACTCTTAGAGGAAAATAAGCAGAACACTCAACGACATAAATCATAGCAAGATCCTCTATGACCCATCTCCTAGAGTAATGGAAATAAAAACAAAAGTAAACAAGTGGGACTGGATTAAACTTAAAAGCTTTTGCATAGCAAAGGAAACTAGAAGCAAGGTGAAAAGACAACCCTCAGAATGGGAGAAAATAATAGCAAATGAAACAACTGACAGAGGATTAATTTCCAAAATATACAAGCACATCATACAACTCAATACCAGAAAAACAAACAACCTAATCAAAAAGTGGGAAAAAGACTAAATAGACATTTCTCCAAAGAAGACATATAGATAGCTAACAAACACGTGAAAAGATGCTCAGCATCGCTCATTGTTAGAGAAATGCAAATCAAAACTAGGAAATATCACCTCACACCAGATAGAATGGCAATCATCAAAAAGTCTACCAACAATAAATGCTGAGAAGGTGTGGAGAAAAGGGAATGCTCTTGCACTGTTGGTGGGAATGTAAATTGATATAGCCGCTACAGAAGATGGTATGGAGATTCCTTAAAAAACTAGGAATAAAACCACCATATGATCCAGCAATCCCACTCCTAGGCATATGCCCTGAGGAAATCAAAATTGAAAAAGACACATGTATCCCATAGTTCACTGCAGCACTTTTTACAATAGCTAGAACATGGAAGCAACCTAGATGCCCATCAACAGATGAATGGATAAAGAAGTTGTGCTACATATACACAATGGAATATTACTCAGCCATAAAAAGAAGTCATTTGAGTCAGTTCTGATGAGGTGGATGAATCTAGAACCTATTATACAGAGTGAAGTTAGCCAGAAAAAGGAAAATAAATATTGTATTCTAATGCACATATACGGAATCTAGAAAAGTGATACTGAAGAATTTATTTACAGGGCAGCAGTGGAGAAATAGACATAGAGAACAGATGTATGGAAATGGGGAGAAGGGAGGAGAGGGTGAGATATATGGAAAGAGTAATATGGAAACTTATATCACCATATGTAAAATAGATAGCCAATGGGAATTTGCTGTATGGCTCAGGAAACTCAAATAGGTTCTCCATATCAACCTAGAGGGGTGGGATGGGGAGGGAGATGGGAGGGGAGGTTCAAAAGGGAAGAGATATATGTATACCTATGGCTGATTCATGTTGAGGTTTGACAGAAAACAACAAAATTCTGTAAAGCAATTATCCTTTAATAAAAAAATAATTTTTTAAAAATGTGAAACCCAAGAAACAGCTTGCAAGAAAACACTGTGAAGTTTTCTCAGATATATTTGTCTATCACAATTAGAAACTTTGGTCTGTTTTGAAATTGTTTAACATTCCTTTCAACTACTGAAATTTCTATTTGTTATTTTTTTCTCTTGGATTGATAATAGGTTCTGTGGCATTTTAAATACAGATTACATATAAATATCATTAAGATAGTAAAGTTTGGTTTAACATGATATAGTTTTTACACAAGAACATTTCATAAAAGTTTGCAAATATCATTATTCACAACAGCCAAGATACAGAACAGAAGCAATCTAAGTGTTCATAGGATAAAGATAAGGCATGGGCATGCACACATACACATAAGAACATTACACAGCCATTAAAAAGAATGAAATCTTGCCACTTATGACCACGCAGATGGGCCTAGAGGAACTATGCTGAGTGGGTAAGTCAAATAGAGAAAGACATGTACTGTATTTTATTCACATGTCAAATCTAAAGAAAGAAGGAAAATAGAAACAGTCATAGATACAGAGAACATATAGGTGATTACTAGAGGGGCAGGGAGTGCGAGGATGAATGAAAAAGATGAGGGAAATTAAAAGGGATAAACTTCAAGTTGCAAAACCAGTCAGTCAGGAGAACAAATGGACAGTTTCTGGAATATAGTCGATAATAAGGTCATTACTGCTGTATGTTATATAGAGTTCTCATCAAGGAATATTTCTTTTTCTTTTCCTTCTATTTTGGATCTGTATGAGATGATGGATAGTCACTAAAACTGTGGTAATATTTCATGATGTATGTAAGTCAAACCATTATACTGTACGCCTTAAACTTATACAGTGCCATGCATCAATTATATCTCAATAAAACTGGAAGAAAAAGCATGCAAATAAAATAATCCCCACTTTGGTGGGAAAATAAAAGGATTTTGGATGTAAATAGAGTTTTAAAATAAAATCTCAGAGGTAGTTTTGTGGGAGATGTAAAAGTAAGTCAAGCAATTGCTGAAGTTAACAATTTAAGACAAATACTAACACTGAAGTATAAGATGATGACGGTAAGTGCAAAGTTAATATTTTTAAAATATTCATTTGTATTTTAATGACACACCTAAATAAGAAAGGGCCTCAATCAGAAAACATTCTGTATAAGAAGTTTATCTGTTGTGCCTACTCTGAACTCTAAAATCTTCAAATTTTCTTCCCTACCATCTCATTCAAATATTATCTTTAATACTATTTGGAAAATTATTTTTGTATTACAAATGATAGCCAAAAGGATTAAAGAATAACTGAACCAATATTGTAAGATAAATTATATATACACAAATAACTTAGAATATCCTTTAATCTTCATAAGACAAGCCAGGGTCATGGTCTTGGTATCAAATGTAAGAAAAACAGTTATATTTATGTGAACTCATCAGCCTAAACCATATAACTGAAGATAACACATTGTTCCATTGCATCACATATGGAGCTATTTGACTGTTTCAGTTTTCACAAAATTACGCATGCAGTGTATGATATCCAACTCTGCAACCCCACAGACTGTAGCCTGTCAGGCTCCTCTGTCCATGGGAATTCTCCAGGCAAGAATACTAAAGTGGGTTGCCATGCTCATCTCCAGGGGATCTGCCCAACCCGGGGATCAAATCTAGGTCTCCTGCATTGCAAGTGGATTCTACCATCTCAGCCACCAGGAAAGCCCAAGAATACTGGAGTGCATAGCCTATCCCTTCTTCAGGGGATCTTCCTGACCCAGGAATCAAACCAAGGTCTCTTGCATTGCAGGCGGGTTCTTTACCAGCTGAGCTACCAGGAAAGCCCAAATCATAAGAACTTTCCTTAAAAAGTTTAATCAGAAAATATACAGATTATTAATAAAGTACATAAGGCAAAAACTGAATTATGCTGCTGAAATTTAAAATCTGTACCTAGCAGCATACAGAAAAAAAAGAGAGAGACTGGTTTATTTCCATGTCTCTACATATTTAAGCGATGTGAAATTATACTAAAAGATTCTTACCAAAGTCATCACAACATTTTCACCTCGTTAATCAGCATACTATCCAAATATACTCTGGCTTATTAAAAGTTTGAATATGCCAATGAACTATCTTGACCCAGAAAGGACATGAAAAGTACTGTCATCTAACACTAAACCCAAAGAAGCAGCACTGATGCCCTTTACAGGAAAATTAGAGCTGTTTCTGCTTTGGGAGAATTCATTTCAAATTAAGCATCTTAATTTTATGCTGAAGTGATTCACTAGGGTGAGGGAAAAACAAATTTGATTTTCAAGCATCAATCAATAGGATCAATAGGCATTAAAGCATAAGAATTAAAAGCTTATCAATTTGGCTCTGAGGATTTCTGAACAGATTACCTCCCTTTCATAATACCCGCAGAAGGAATTTCAGTATCTGCAAATGACCTGGAACAATTCTGAGAATGAAAGAATAAATGATTCAAAGTTGTTTATAAACTGTTGCCCATTTAGAAACATTTATCTGAGGTTTCTACTTCAGGTTAAACCTTAATGAGGTTGTCTACCCATCAGTATCACTAAGCCAACCCATTTTCAGGAACCATGACTGGCAGGGGAGTCTTTCGATCTATTTCCATCTGAATAGCCTCACATTAAATTATGCTTAAAAACAAAGCATTCACATTTTTGAAAGGATACAAAACACTGATTAGTTCATCCTCAAAATGTTTAGCAAGATCTCAGCAGGAGATTAAGGGAAGTCTACAGAGAACAATCAAGCTCTTGCTAAACAGGAAAATTCACCTTGCCTCAAAAGATTGCCAATAATGTACAAAGTTACAGCAGCAGCAATTATAGCCAATGCTGTACTCTTGTGTATGGAAACTCAGAACTAACATGCATATCAGAGTGTTTTATAAGAGTGTGAGCATTCAGCACAGGGATTCAACTTTACATTAATGTTAGTTATAAAGAGGTCCAGCACTTTCCCTATTAGAACTTGGTAGTACAACCCTTCCAGATGGCCCCATCCAGTTCTGTTTGACTAGACACATATCTCTCTCTTCACTCCAGGCAGTAGAGTGGGAAGTTAGACAGTGTTTGGTGTCAAATCCAGGTTCAAGTCCTTGCTTTGTACTTACGAGTTCTGCAAATCATTTTACTTCTTTGACTCTCAGTTTCCTCCTCTATAAAATGTGGGTAATAATTCCTACCTCCAGAAACAATTATGAGAATTAATAACACAGTTTATCTGAAGTGCCTGGTGCTGGAAAAGTATGAGGTACTTTTCCTACCTGATATAGACCTTTATAGGTAGTAAAGTAACATTTGAGAGACAAACTAATGAAATTTCATGCAATTAAAATTTGGCTTCCAAAACAAAACTGAAGGTGTTATTTTTCATACTAAGGAATTATTCTAATGTAGAAAAAAACTGGAAAAGAAAAAAGCTTTACTCTTCAAATAACTACCTTAAAACATTCTACTTCTGGCTTTCTGTTCATGACAAAGAACTAGGAACATTATGCAGTAATGAGGCACTTTTGAAATCAGTGTTTGAAGCCTGTGACACTGGGAGAAAACAGAATGCCACAGCACCAGAAGTTATTGAGACTCAGTGTCTGATTATTAGAGTCCCAATTCACATAAAATTAGAAGGGGCAGAAGTTTATCATAGTTCAGTTCAGTTCAGTTGCTCAGTCATGTCCGACTCTTTGAAACCTCATGAACCGCAGCATGCCAGGCCTCCCTGTCCATCACTAACTCCCAGAGTCCACCCAAACCCATGTCCATCGAGTCAATGATAACATTCAACCATCTCATCCTCTGTCGTCCCCCTCTCCTCCAGCCCTCAATCTTTCCCAGAATCAGGGTCTTTTCCAATCAGTCAACTCTTCGCATCAGGTGGCCAAAGTATTGGAGCTTCAGCTTCAACATCAGTCCTTCCAATGAACACCCAGGACTGATTCCCTTTAGAATGGACTGGTTGGATCTCCTTGAAGTCCAAAGGACTCTCAAGAGTCTTCCCCAGCACCACAGTTCAAAAGCATCAATTCTTTGGCACTCAGCTTTCTTCGTAGTCCAAAGCTCACATCCATACATGACCACAGGAAAAACCATAGCCTTGACTAGGCAGACCTTTGTTGGCAAAGTAATGTCTCTGCTTTTTAATATGCTGTCTAGGTTGGTCATAACTTTCCTTCCAAGGAGTAAGCGTCTTTTAATTTCATGGTTGCAACCACCATCTGCAGTGATTTTGGAGCCCCAAAACATAAAGTTAGCCACTGTTTCCCCATCTATCTGCCATGAGTGATGGGACCAGATGCCATGATCTTCGTTTTCTGAATGTTGAGATTTAAGCCGACTTTTTCACTCTCCTCTTTAGTTCAAGAGGCTCTTTAGTTCTTCACTTTCTGCCATAAGGGTGGTGTCATCTGCATATCTGAGGTGATTGATATTTCTCCTGGCAATCTTGATTCCAGCTTGTGCTTCTTCCAGCCCAGCGTTTCTCATGATGTACTCTGTATAGAAGTTAAATAAGCAAGGTGACAATATACAGCCTTGACGTACTCCTTTTCCTATTTGGAGCCAGTCTGTTGATCCATGTCCAGTTCTAACTGTTGCTTCCTGACCTGCATACAGGTGTCTCAAGAGGCAGGTCAGGCGGTCTGGAATGCCCATCTCTTGAAGAATTTTCCACACAGTCAAAGGCTTTGGCATAGTCAATAAAGCAGAAATAGATGTTTTCCTGGAACTCTCTTGCTTTTTCAATGATCCATTGGATGTTGGCAATTTGATCTCTGTACTGTTATATTATGATAAAAATACACATTATTGTCACTTCGAGTTTACTTGTAATAACTAAAGTTCTTCTTTGAGATTCAGAAGTCATCTTCATAGAACCAAATTAGCAATAAAAATGCTTTTATTTTTCGAAGGTCTGAGACTGGGTCCATTTTCAAACATGTCAATTCCAGTTATGGTTAAAGCAGAATATGTTTTTACTTTCTTACTGTAATTTTAAATAGCCATGCAAAATAGCACTGTCCCAAAGTTCCAGTATCAGCATGAAAATAAACCATCCTCCCAAAAAGTCAATATATTTATCATCTCTAACACTTTTTTCCAAAGCTAGATGTGAAAAGAAAATGTGTTATACCCCATATATAATAACATCAGAATTCCCCCAGAAGTGAACTCCCTCGTCCTGGAATTAGGACCATTCATATAATTTGCTAAGCAGAAATATCTGAAAGTAACAAAGCACAGGTATTCTAATTATATTCCTGTAGGTTATAAGCATACAGGAATAGGTTACAAGCAATGATATTAATATATCGGTTTAAAATAATGAGTGACCATCAGCTGGATGTGGGTGTGGGAGGAAAAGAGAATGATGACAGGTGTGCTGGTCTGCTGCCCCTTCCCCCCTTGGATAGAAGACCAGGAAGAACCAGAAGGGCAGCGTGGGGCCATCTCCCAGGTAGGAATGGCACCAGCACTTCATTCCAGGCTTGGTGGGGAGGGAAGTGAGAACCAATCACACCCATGGGCTGATTATTTTTCCTCATTTCTCCTTAAGAATAGAGTAGAAAGTGGGGAGAAGGACGGGGGGGGGGGAGGAGGCAGTCCAGGAGGAAGCAGGCTTCTCCTCTAACTTGTATTCTCCACATTTCCTTGTCTAGTGTTAACCTACTGAGTTTGGCAGCCAAGTCTGGTGAGCCAGGAGTGTGGCTGCTTCTCTTGGATGGCTCTCAAATAGAACCCTGTCCTTCAAGCCATTCTGTGATCTCTGATTGCTGCTGGTTATCCTTCCTGGACCAGGAGATGGATAATGCACATATGGTGCCAACGTGGTACCAAGATTCCAAAATTAGTTCGTGGCCAGTCCACACGTCCTCTCAGTTACGGTCAATCATGTACAGATAGTCTCGTGTGCTGTTGATATCTTCTCGCTTCCTGCTTATGCTAAATGGAGATGGCTCTGTTACTTCAACTACAGACAAGAGGAGACTAGTCCAAAGAATTAAAATAGCCCACTAATTCAATAGCAACAAAGAATGGGTGAGATTAGAAGAAAGGAGTTCTCAGCGTACCTGAGAGTTTTTGAAGAATTGTTCATCCTAAAATCCTAAGAGGGTAGAATTCCTATAGAGTAAACTGCTTCCATGATGTTGGCTGGCAAAAGAACCTTTAGAATAAATGAGTTACACATAAAAATGTAGAAAACTTAAGGGTATGATACCACTTACAGCAGTTGCTAACAGAAAAGACAGTGGGAGGTGACCTTGAAAGGATTATGAAATTTAAAAAAAAGAGAGAGAGAGAGCTTAAGATTTAGGGTCTGAAAGAGCAACTAATATGCTAGAATAATTCTAAATAATTTTTAATAAGGGTGAGGATGCAGGGGCAAAGGCAGGTTATAATTTAAGCTTTCCCATTTCTCTGAGATTGTTTTCTGAATAATTGTACTCTATACAGATATCCAAGGGAGAAGAAAAATAGAACATAGACTACTTATTATTGGTAGAGCAATTTCTCTGAAATAGTAGCTCATAACTTATTAATGTGTGGCTATAGCTACCTTACAGTTGCAGTAATGAACACCGTCTTTTCAGCATATAGTTAAATACATGTAGCTAGACACAAGGTGTCCTTCCCCACGAATAATGCTAATTTATGGATCGGTGCCTAAGAAATTGACATTGTGGGAATGCAATAAATTCTGTTTTGTGTTTTTTCTCCATACAGGAAGTCTTCACAGGGAAGTCAGCAAAACAACTGTTGTGGCTACAGCAGTCAATCAATTTAAATAGAAATTCTAATGTACAGTTTGAAAGCTCCAAGAGTCATTCACTTAAGCACAAGACTTTATTATCAATGAAGGATATATTTTCTGTTTAATTATTCTCATTAAACCCCTTTAAGTACAGGTACCCAGAAGAAAAAATGTATTTTTCAAAATAAATCCAAAGCTTAACCTTTAATGTTAGTTTTACACACCAACTCTTCCGAAGGACACAAATCATCAGAAATAGTGACAGGACAAATAGAAGATAAAGCAGAGTTCTTCCCAACAACCTATCAGCTTACCCTCTCAATTCTAACTAGTCCAGACACAGACCTATCTCGTTTTTCACTTTTCCCAGTGTCCTTCCTACTCTGAGAGATTCCTAAGAGCTTGACCTCTTTCTTAGAATTTTTCCCCTTGCTTCCCAGTCTCCATACCACTATCTGCTTTTTCCTCTTTTAGCTGTTCAGCTTTTTCTTCCTTATTTCTCAAATTAGTCCTAAGATTTCCAACCCCGAAGTCTCCCTCAATGATGCAGGCTGAAAAACTATACTCACCTGCAATGGCTTCCTCCTCTTCTCTGTTCAATCTGTCCTTCACGAAATGAAACATCTTTAGCCACTAATTCTCCCTTAGTATGTTTTTAATTTCCCTTCCCAGAGGAATCTGATGGCTTCCGTTTCTTTCCTACATCAATTCCAAACTCTTAACCATATAAGTCATTTATCAGCCACCTCCATCAATATTCATGTGACTATCTCCTTACAATTTGAATTAATGAATTCACACACACACACATACACACACATCTGTGTTTTTATATGTACTACTGCTTGTTTCTAACTTGCTTCCTGACCTGCATATAGGTCAGGAAGCAACAGTTAGAACTGGACATAGAACAACAGACTGGTTCCAAATAGGAAAAGGAGTACGTCAAGGCTGTATATTGTCACCCTGCTTATTTAACTTCTATGCAGAGTACATCATGAGAAACGCTGGGCTGGAAGAAGCACAAGCTGGAATCAAGATTGCCGGGAGAAATATCAATCACCTCAGGTATGCAGATGACACCACCCTGATGGCAGAAACTGAAGAAGAACTAAAAAGCCTCCTGATGAAAGTGAAAGTGGAGAGTGAAAAAGTTGGCTTAAAGCTCAACATTCAGAAAACGAAGATCATGGCATCTGGCCCCATCACTTCATGGGAAATAGATGGGGAAACAGTGGAAACAGTGTCAGACTTTATTTTTGGGCTCCAAAATCACTGCAGATGGTGACTACAGCCATCAAATTAAAGGACGCTTACTCCTTGGAAGAAAAGTTATGACCAACCTAGATAGCATATTTAAAAGCAGAGACATTACTTTGCCAGCAAAGATCCATCTCGTCAAGGCTATGGTTTTTCCTGTGGTCATGTATGGATGTGAGAGTTGGACTGTGAAGAAGGCTGAGTGCCGAAGAATTGATGCTTTTGAACTGTGGTGTTGGAGAAGACTCTTGAGAGTCCCTTAGGAGGCCTGGCATGCTGCGATTCATGGAGTCGCAAAGAGTCGGACACGACTGAACTGAACTGAACTGAACTGAACTGACTGAATGCTTGTTTTGGGGACTTACAGGTGGCTTAGTGGTAAAGAATCCACCTGCAATGCAGGAGACACGGGTTCAATCCCTGGATGGGGAAGATCCTCTGGAGGAGAAAATGGCAACCCACTCCAGCACTCTTGCCTGGAAAATCCCACGGACAAAGGACCGTGGTGGGCCACAATCCAAAGGGTCACAAAAGAGTCATACATGACTTAGCCACTAAACAACAACAACATGCTTGGTTTACATCATTCTTTCCTCTTTTAGAAATGGAAATCTTCTCTTGAGTCAACCATTCCTCGTCACATGCCTCTCAAGGAGGGTTTGTGTTGGTTTCATTTTTCTCCCCTAGGAATGCCTAGCTCCGTCATTCTGTTTTCAAACTGATTTCTCTTTTACACAGCCCACATCCCCTCCTAAAGCCATCCCTGGTCACCCATCTTCAAATAACGTCTCATGCCTGCTGAGCCCCACGACACATCCATTTCAACTTCTCAGTGATACTTCAAACATGTTACTGCGTGGATTATCTGCTCTGCAGAATGCAAGTTCCTTGCAGGTTAGAAGTCAAGGCTAATTCATGATTCTGTCCCCCACAGACAATGCCTAGTCCATAGTAAATACTCACTGTATCAATAATATTGATTAATCAGATTCATATTCAATATAATAAAAGTAGTACTCAAGCCTATCTATTCCTTCTACCTGAGATTTAATTAAAATTATAATAAAGGAAAAAAACTAACCCATGGTCTTCATGGTTTGTCGCCATTTTGGTTCCTCAGTACCAGCAGATTCTCCACAAGGATTTGAATTCAAGCAATTAATGGGAGAAGGAATCCCAGGAATCTTTAGCAGAGGAGGGAGAGTGAGTCACAGAACCAGGGAGGGCCAATCAAGAGTTCATTAGCAAACAACATACTATTAGCACCTGGAGTCAATCCTGCTTAGCAATTCTGGAGCCCAAGGACAACATGTACCTCAGAGATACTTCAACAGAGGAGCAAGGAAGCTGGGGTATTTATTTATCAACTCCTGTGAGCTAATGGTGAGGGCTGGTGGGAGGAGACATTCCCTGGCTCCAAGATTATCAAAGAAATAATATAAGAAAATATCTTCACATTAAAAGTAAATACATATATATATGTAAATTGTTTGAAACACAAAGAATAAAGAAAAGAGCCTGAAAGATGCCAGAGAGGAGGGAAAAAAAAATAGGTATCAGGGATTTCCCTGGTGGCTCAATGGTAAAGAATCTGCCTAGCAATGCAGGAGACGGGTTCCATCTCTGATCTGGGAAGATCCCACATGCCACACAGCAGTTATGCACATGCACCACAACTGCTGAGCCTGTGCTCTGGAGAGGGGCCTTGCAGCTCCTGAGCCCACTCGCCGCACTTACTGAAGCCCACGCGCCCTGCCTGTGCTCCACAAGAAAAGCCATCACAATGAGAGGCCCACACGCCGCAACCCCCACTCTTTGCAACTGGAGAAAAGCCCACACAACAATGAAGACCCAGCCAAAAAATAAACAGAAATTAAAAAAAAATAAAGGTAATCAATGAACAAAATTAGTCTGACATCAGATTTTTTTCATCCACAAACCTAAGTGCTAGAAAACACTAAAGCAATGTCTTCAAAGTTCTGAAAGCAAATGATTTTCAACCAAAGATTGTATTTCCAGCTAAATGAATGGATTAATTAAGTGTAAGTGTAGAGTCAAGCTAGTTCTGGTTTACAAGATGTTTTCCTCCTACACATCCTTGTTTAGGAAGTTAACTTGAAGGTGTGTCAGGAAAAAAACACATAAGATCCAAGGAACAGAAATCGCTGTTCAGAAGAGAGAAAGTCTCAGAATAGCTTTGGAAAGGCCCTGGAGCCAGGGAATGCAGTGTCCCAGGAGAAAGGTCCCCAAGAGGGACAAAAGGCAGGGAGACTGAAATAGATTGAAAAATCTGAAAGAAGAATATGATAAAGCCTACTGGTGGAATTTTAAATAAAGAACCCACTGCAATTTGAAACTAGGAACACTCTTCACTGAGTGACACAGAAGTCCTAACATTAGATCCACAGAGAAGGAAGTGTCACACCAACACACTACACGCAGCTCTGCAGGAAATATAAATGGAAATGTTGTTTATTGACTTGGAAGACTGAGGATTAGGATAAAAGGAAGAAAGAATTAATACTTATAGCATGTTCATTTTACAAAGTGGGTAGTTAAGAGTACTATCCATGGTTAATAGAATAAGAAATGAAGATTTAATTATGTTTTTCAAGTACCAAAAGTAATCTAAAAAGACAGTACTCTGTTTGGAAACAAACTGCAGTTTTCCCTCAGTACCACAGGGCGTTGGTTCTGGGACCCCTGGGTCACCAACAACCATGGAAACTCAAGTCCCTTATGGACAATGGCATAGAGAGGGCAGAATGTACCGATATAATTAAACGTAGATGGACATGAGTTTGAGCAAATTCCAGGAGATAGTAAAGGACAAGGAAGCCTGGCGTGCTGCAGTCCATGGAGTCGCAAAGAGTCAGACACGACTGAGCAACTGAACAACAAACAGCAACAAAATAGGAATGAAAACATCAACAGTGATACAAATAAATTCAGTCCTAATCTAGCATATCAAGAAGGAAATTAATTTTTTAATTAAATAAATTGAGATATAATGGTGTGTGTGTATATAAAGTTACAACATCCAGCCGCATACTTCCCTACCCCTCCCTAGCTTGCTGGCTCAGTCATGTGCAACTCTTTGAAACCCTGTGGACTGTAGCCCACCGGGTTAGTCTGTGGAATTTTTCGGCAAGAATACTGGAGTGGGTTGCCATGTCTTTCTCCAGGAGACTGAACCCATGTCTCCTGCGTCTCCTGCACTGCACGTGGATTCTTTACCCCTGAGCCACCGAGGAAGCCCTCCCCACCCACAGAGGTGACCAACTTAACAGTTTCTGTTTTGATTCTTCTGTTAGTTACTGCTGTTATCTCTAAGATATTGCAGCTTTTCCTATAAATTCTTCTGTATTGCTAGACTTTTTTTTAACTACATGAATTCATTATTTCAATAAAATTTAATATTCATCCACGCATGGATAAATAAAAATACTTCTTAGCATGTCCCCATCACAGGTAATGTGCTTAAATGTTGCTGAGTCTGATTCTGACTCCTAAAGGTGACAGTGATTGTATGTAACAGAAGTGACTCCAGCCACAAAATGATGCAGGTTTATTTTATGAAATAACTATAAGTTGCTCTAATAAGTATCAGGTAAATAAGCACAAGAATTAAATGGAGTATAATTCAAGTAATGAAGCCAGGAAAAAAAAAAGTTTCCTTCCTCTTCATATGAGAGTGCTTGCCTGCTTTGAGAAATATGCAGTGTTTTCACCATGCTGTTCAGTTGCCTAGTCGTGTCCAACTCTTTCAACCCCACGGACTGCAGCACAGCAGGTCCTCACCATCTCCCACAGTTTGCCCTAGTTCATGTCCATTGTTTCAGTGATGCCATCCAGCCATCTCATCATCTGACACCCTCTTGTCCTTCTGCCCTCAATCTTTCCCAGCATCAGGGACTTTTCCAATGAGTCAGGTGTTCGCATCAGATAACCAAAATACTGGAATTTCAACTTCAGCATCAGTCTTTTCAACGAGTATCCAGGGTTGATTTCCCTTAAGATTGACTGGTTTGATCTCCTTGCCATTCAAAGGACTCTCAGGAGTCTTCTCCAGCACCATCGTTTGAAGGCATCAATTCTTCAGTGCTCCACCTTCTTGATGGCCCAGCTCTCACAACCATACATGACCACTGGGAAGACTACAGCCTTGACTATGCGGACTTTTGTCAGCAGAGTAATGTCTCTGCTTTTCAACACACTAACTAGGTTTGCCATAGCTTTCTTGTGAAGAAGCAAACGTCTTCTAATTTTCTTGTTGCAGTCACCAGGATTTTAGAGCCCCAAAAGAGGAAATCTGTCACTACTTCCACCTTTTTCCCCCTCTATTCGCCATGAAGTAATGGGGCTGGATATGGAGAAGGCAATGGCAACTCACTCCAGTACTCTCCTATGGAAAATCCCATGGGCAGAGAAGCCTGGTAGGCTGCAGTCCATGGGGTCGCTAAGAGTCAGACACGACTGAGCGACTTCACTTTCACTTTTCACTTTCATGGCTGGAGAAGGAAATGGCAACCCGCTCCAGTGTTCTTGCCTGGAGAATCCCAGGGATGGCGGAGCCCATTGGGCTGCCGTCTATGGGGGTCGCACAGAGTCGGACACGACTGACGCGACTTAGCAGCAGCGGCAGCAGCAGCAATGGGGCCGATGACATGGTTTTAGTTTTTTTAATATTTAGTTTTAAACTAGCTCTTTCACCTTCCTCCTTCATCCTCATCAAGAGGCTCTTTAGCTTCTCTTTGCTTTCTGCCATTAGAGTGGTACATTGTGACCACACTGAGGTTCAAATATAAGACTCGCATCTTCTACCTGGGTCCAATATTTGTGGTAAAGATAATCATGCACCCCATGCATGGCTGCACCCAATGTGTCAGCAAATATGGCTTAGAGACTGTCAGCAAAAGTCTCAACTCATTTCAGTCTCAGCTGAATAAGCTTCAAGAGGTAGCATTTGGAAAAAGATAACATGCCAAGAAAGCAGACTATACCAAAGCCAGCACCTTGAATTGCACCTGGGAGTAAACTCTGGAACTAGAGGACAAAAATAATGTCTTCCCTGTGGTTTATCAGGCCTCTCTCATTTTCTATCTCTCATTTTCTAAGTTGCATTTTCCAAAGCTGTTCCAGGTGGACACTGCAGCAATCTAAACTCAAAGAAGCCTGCCCAGAAAATATACATTGCTATTGTTTAGTAAATGATCTAAATAGTTCCACTTAGCTTCAGTCTATCTGACTTAAGCAAGAATATCCAAATTGTGAAATTATTATCTGTCACTAAACTTGAGACCTTTTCTTCTTCTGTCATCTGAAATTTATGCAGTTTCAAATAACAGATAAATCTTGATGAAATATTTAAAATAATAAATATTCCTGATACTAAACTATAAGCCAGCAGTGCTGATAAAGCAAACTGCTTAATACTATAAGAGCCTGAGAGCTCTTAGTCAAAATTGTGGAGTAAGTAACCTTCAGTGACCCATCTATATTGGAGCTTCACTCCTGTAAGCACCCCATCATCCAAGACCTGCAGCCTTCAAGTTCAGCACAATTTCTACCTTACAAAATATATCTTTCCTGGATGTGTCTGTCCTCTCCCAGGTCCAGTCATTAGCAGAAGCAGTAAGACCATATTGTGGGAATAAGTAACACACGAGAATTATTTAAACAATGAAATATACAGAAGGAAAAATTGATTATGTGTTTATGAACTTTTGTATGTGACATGCTTAAGAACTAACAGAATACAGAAACAGCTTGCTGGGTCTTTAAGTGAACAGTAGTTCTGTACATTTCTTTAGAGTCATAAACAAGACCAGTGAAGAATGAGGAAGTGCTGGGGAGGGATATTCTGAAAAGCATAGTTCAGAGAAGAGGGATGCCCTCACTCCTATTTTCTAGAGAAAACTTATGACACATTCAAATTCTTACTAAAGTTTACACAGGTAAAAATCCAAAATTCACTTTCTATTCTTAAAACTGCTTAATTTCTACATCCTCCACATTTTTACGAGTTAATCAAGCTTCTTAACTCTAAGTTATACATTGTTTCAATGTACTCTAAGATTAAATTCCCTCCACAAATTATATTGTTTCAATGAATGCTTCCAGCCACATGTATTATTATTTGTAAGTACAAAATATAATGAGTTCAGACTTTAACACTTTGGTTTAATCATGCAGTAACAGAGCATATAATAAAGGAAGGGGGAAATTTAGCTTTTTATAATACTGTGCTTACTCTGATGGGACCAACTGCCAAGTGACAAATGAATCATACAATTGACTGTGCACTACATTTGTACTGATTTGCTGAATGTGTTGCTGAGTAGTTAATGCTATGCCAGCTATTTATTTACAAATACATATTTCTTGAGATGGCATGCCAAGATATAAAACATTTTCGATGAGCTAGTAGGAAACTTAGCTCAAGTCCTAATTCTTTAAAAAATAAATTTAAGTACACAATTGTTTGGATGAGCTATATAAAGGAATCCACATTAATGCAATTAATACAGAAATGCATATTTAAACTGTAAGAATTTGTTTTGCTAAATTATATGCTTTACAGTGCAACACAAGTTATCTGGGCTGCGCTTGTATGTGTAAAGTGATTGACAAAAGGACACCTAAAGAGCTGCCATGTGGTAAGTCAATTATAAGTACACTGAACCAAATGGAACTATAACGATGTACTAACCCAGAACAATACCGTAAGTTATGGGTTCCTAGGAAAGTCGGACTTTGGTTCACCATTCAGGAAGTAATCAGAAACCACAAGCGCTTCTTTGAACCTAAGACACTAAGAGAGATTGAGACTAAAATGCCTAAATAAAAGAGCACCAGAAGTTTGTAGTGATCAAAATAGGAACCACTTCCACAGCTACATAGAGCTTGTAGTATGGAAAACTCTCCCACTCCAGCCAGGCAAGTATGGAGAAGCAGATGATCTCTAGGAGAAAGGTAAAGAGGGACAGAGATAGGCATAGAGATAGAAATGGGCATGGACATTGTGCAAACCACTTAAATTTTTATAAATGGTCTTTGTAAAAGAGCCATTTTAGTCTAAGCTGCCAGGTATCTTAGATCTTGTGGTTGGTTGGACTTTTCCATGTTATAATTCTATATAACTCAATATGATCATATTCATTTATAAAGTCCTTAGGTATAGACCCCTCGGTGTCTAAAATCAGGTGCTGTGGCACCAGAGTGTCTGTGTTCAAATTCTGTCTCTGTTACTTCCTGAGTAAATAAACAGAAATTAACCTTTCTGTATTGCACAAGAGGGACAATAATAGTAACCACCTCGTAGAGTTGTAGAGTGGATTCATCTCTACTACCTAACAAGCATCTCAAACTCAAAATGTCCAAAACTGAATTTCTGACCTTCCCCTTCCAAACCTATTCTTCCCAGTCTTCACATATCCATCATGAATTTCCTCTTTCCGTCGTTCAGGACTAAAGCTTTGAATCATAATTAATTCTTCCTTCCTCTACCTATTGGCTCTACCTTCCAACACAAACAAAATCCAACCACTTCTCACTACACTCTACCAGTACACAACCACCCTGCTCCAAGAACCGTAGTCTCTGCTTTGACCATTCCAACAGCTTCCCAGTTGATCTCCTTTTCCAGTTCTTGCCCAGCACAGACTATTCTCAGCACAGCAGTTCAAGGAATCCTGTTAGAATGTAAGTCATATGGTGTCACTTCTCTACTCAAAATTTTTATTGTCTTTGCACCGTCCTTAGAATAAAAGCCTAGGTCTACATGATCAGATCCCTCATTATCTCCTTGACCTCATCTTCTCCTGCTGCTGCTGCTGCTGCTGCTGCTCGCTTCAGTCGTGTCCGATTCTGTGCGACCCCACAGACGGCAGCCCATCAGGCTTCCCCGTCCCTGGGATTCTCCAGGCAAGAACACTGGAGTGGGTTGCCATTTCCTTCTCCAGTACATGAAAGTGAAAAGTGAAAGTGAAATTGCTCAGTTGTGTCCAACTCTTTGCAACCCCATGGACTGCAGCCTCCCAGGCTGCTCCGTCCCTGGGATTTTCCAGGCAAGAGTACTAGACTGGGGTGCATTGCCTTCTCCTGCTACTCTCCTCCTAATTCACTGGATCCTGCTGCATGGGCTTCTCTGCTGCACCAGGAATGAATGTGTGAAACGTCTTCCACCTTGGGGCCTTGGCACGTATTCCTTCTTTCTGGGCCTTTCTTTTTCCAGATATCCAGGTGTCTTTAAAACCTACTTCAGGTCTTTGCTCCAATGTCACAGTCTTCCCTCTCCACCCCCCACACCAAGGTGCATGTGGGATATCTCAGTTCCCTGACCAGGGATCAAACCCACATCCCCTGCATAGGAAGCCTGGAGTCTTAACCACTGGATCCCCACATTCACTCACACACCCTTCCTTTCTTTACTCCTTTATTTCATCATAAAATTTACTACCATAAAACACACTGTTTTGCTCATTAATATTGATTATTGTGGGTCTTCTCCCACTGGAATATAAATTCCCTGAGGGCAAAGGTTTTTTTCTGTTTATTATTCAGTTATACAGACACATCACTGAGGAGGTACACAGTATTTGTTAAGTAACTGAATTCATTAAGTTAATAAGTATAAAACATTTTTAAATGTGTCTGACACATATTAAGTGTACAATAAGAATTAGCTATTGCTTATTCAGGGTATTAGTTCATATAACATTTCTAGTTTTTAAGTTCTCAATATATACTTTAATGATGGATTATATTAGCTTTAAAATAGTCCATTGTTTTTTAGTGTTTTGCTTTTGTTTTGTGTTCAATATGCAATCAGACATTAAAAACTCAAGATCATAAAGCTCCAAAGACATTCTCAACAAGGATGATCCATTACAAACTAGTTTTTAATAGCTTTTAAATACATATTTTTATAGTCTTTAAACAGTCCCTAAATACATTTCCCCTATGTGCATTTTAAGTGAAAATTGTAAAAATTTCTAGTGATATATAATTTGTATATATTTATTCATTTTCTACAGTTTCTTAAAGGTTATAAGCTAAATGAGTTTAAACAATCAATAAAGACCATTTTAGTCAAGCTTGTAATTAATTGCTGAGATGGAAAAGAAAAAAATCTAGCATACTACGAGGATAATCTATCATTTTCTTCACCTCTTTTTAAATTCTATACATAATAGGTTCATAAGAATACAAACAGTACTCAGGTGGCTCCCTAAATCCAACGTAACTAGGGCTCTCTTAATTAGCACTTCCCTATATCTATGGCACAATAGTAGCAAATGTTTATAGTAATTATTCTGACTCACCATTAAAAAGCTTTGATTGTTTTACATGTTTTTAGTGTTACAGGCATTTTATTGTATTAAAATCTTTGCTAAATCATTTTATAATGTATATATGATAATCTTCAATTAACACAAATATTTTCTTTACCAAATGCCTCATTCTTCTACTGAGGCATATTATACCATACCTGTTTTTGTACAGTACTTTAGGTTTCCAAGATAAAAAAAAAATCAGCCATGTTGCCAAATTTCAGCATTTAAAATATAAAAATATTAGCATACAAAATCTATCATATGAACTAAAATAGTACATATTATTATAAATATTCTAACTGATAAAAGTAATATTGATTAAAAACTGGGACCTTCGGGCTTAGAATGATCATTTTAAACCAAAAACTAAAATACACAGTTTAATTTCTTGAAGGCAGGGAGTTTAGTCAGGAAATGAAATGGACTCTGAATTATGACAATTAATATACCAGGAAAAAGAGTTGCTTGCAATCTGGAAAGTGTTACATTTAGATGACTACTGAAGACAAATCAGAGGAAAGTGAAAGCCTTCAATAATCATCTGGATTTGGCCAGAATACATAAATTTAAGTCAGAGACTATAGAATAAGAATAAGAATAAATTCTAGGTCACTAAGCAAATGTTTTAGAAGAATCTCCTTCACTCTCTTCCCTACACTAATATATTCCTCTTCATTATGAATTCTAAATAGATACCCTTTTTCACTGACCCAGTGCATTTAAGAGATGTCATTTCTACTAATTATATTTCTTGTCAAGAGTCATGCAGAGGGTTAAAACCTAGGAGTACTTTTTGAAATCACAAGATAAAAATACTTTCTCAATAGATAGGGCTTGGAGAAGGCAGAATATATAAGAACAAATCTGAAATGACTCTATACCCTCTATGTGAGACAACAAAAGAGACTCAGAGGTATAGAACGGACTTTTGGACTCTGAGGGAGAGGGAGAGGGTGGGATGATTTGGGAGAACGGCATTGAAACATGTATACTATCTTGTAAGAATGAAGCGCCAGTCTATGTTCAATACAGGATGCAGGACACATGGGGCAGGTGCACGGGATGATTCAGGGAGAGGATGTGGGCTGGGAGGTGGGAGGGGCTTTGGCATTGGGAGATCGTGGACACCTGTGGCTGATTCATGGCAATGTATGGCAAAACAAATACAGTATTGTGGGGTGGGAGGTGGGAGGGGGCTTTGGCATTGGGAGATTGTGTTCACCTATGGCTGATTCGTGTCAATGTATGGCAAAACAAATACAGTATTGTAATTAAAAAAATAAATAAATTTAATTAAAAAAAAAAACCAGAGAAGTTTTTGACAAGCCCAAATTCAATTATCTACACACACACACACACACACACAAATCAGTAGTCCACCTATCTCCATCTGCCAATGAAGAAGGGGGGAAACGAGAGGAATTTAGGGAGAAGACACCAAAGGCTAGCTTTTAAGATTTCAAGACAAGCTTTTGTATGTTTTAATATTTCACTTTGTAAAGAGGGAGTATAGCATGTATATTTTTGCTTATTTATCTTTTTGGTTGACCTACAATGTAAAGGAAACTGAAAAAGAATATATATCTAAGAATAATATGCAATTATGCATATATAACTGAATTACTTTGCTATACACCTGAAACCCATGTAAATCAACTATACATACTTCAATTAAAAATAGTACATGAACAATACTCTAGCACTGAACATAGCCAGGTAAAGCATATTTCCCCAAATCTTTGCTTTTCTTATATTACCAGTGAATTTTAGAATAAACATTAAAAATTTTAAATGCAAAAAAAAATTTTATTGGTTGAAAATTGGAAACAGTCTAGTGAGAACGCTTCTATGCCTGTACTCACATTATATAAGCTCACATTCTATCAGTAAAATAATAAAAGCAAGGAGTCTCTTATTTAGACACTTCACAAAACAAGATCATCTATACCATAAAGTAAAAAGATAATATTTCTAGGGTCAAAAATGCAACTCTATGTCTCAGCTATAACACTAGTATTAAAAGAAGCAAAAAATAAAATAAAAAGGCAAAATCCTAAGTTAAATTTCAAAGAATACTTATGGACAGTTATAAGCTCTCTGAACCTATGCGGTAAGAAGCAAAATTTGCAGCATCCTGAATAGTGAATTGTCACCCTCTAAAACAAAGAGGATGAGCTTTTCTTATGACTAGCCCTCAAACTTGTGATTTCAGGGTCATATGCAAATATTTGTGTTTCTTATCTTGTCTCAGCCACACAGTGCATAGTCCTTTGTTCATGAAAAAGAAATAGACTAAGCTCTAGATAACGAGACTTATTATCAGGAGGGGCTATGACCCTCAAAAGTTAATTTCTGCTGAAGGGTTTGTAGGACTTAGAGAGAATAATGAGTTAGGACCAGTACACTTGCACAAAGAATTTTGTTTAAAACCAAAACCTACTAGATAGGATTAGTGCCTGCGAAGAAGAATCTTTCTCAGATACCTACTATCCATGTTGCCCTGCTACATGTATTGTGCATGTGTGCCCACACACTCAGTTGTGTCTGACTCTTTGTGACCCCATGTAGCCCACCAGGGTACTCTGTCTATGGGATTCTCCAGGCAAGAATACTGGAGTGTGTTGTCACTCCAGTTCAACCCATTGTTCCTCCTCCAAAGGATCTTCCCAACCTAGGGATCGAACCTGCATCTCTTACGTCTCCTGCAATGGCAGGAGGAGTCTTACAACTGCGCCACCTGGGAAGTATTGATAATTGTCACAAAGTTAGAAATAGCCTAAGGCATTGAAAGTTTCTTCACCAAATGGCATTATTCAAATCTGCCCATTTAAAACTCTTGAAAACAGCCAACTTCAACATATAACAACTCCAGTGATATTTCTTTCATTAACTAAAGACAGTCAAGGACCATTAGCATTGAATAGACAAAGGCTTTTCTAAAAATGGTGAGAGGACCTAGGGGGCAGGATGGGGGTGGGGGGTGCTGGAAGGAGAACTTAAGGAGGGAATATATGTATATTTATAGCTGATTCATAGTGTTGTATGGTAGAAACTAACAGCATTGTAAAGCAATTATATGCCAATTTTTTTAATTAGTTTTTAAAGATGATGCGAGAAATCAATTTTGCTATACACCTGAAACTAACACAACATTGTAAATCAACTATACTCAAATATAAGATTTTTTTAATTAAATAAACAGAAATGGCAGGAGATCTAGCATTTATATTATAATATGTAATTGAGCTTTTAACAAAACCAAAGCTTTTTAATTTGCGGTCTGTTAAAATTGTTCCAAGCTGTATCTTGGCTTTAAAGAAACGATGTAGCTAGCTAACTGAACTGGCCTACATTCAAAAGGCTTGGTCTATTGGCATAAAATAATAAAACTGCAGCAAGTTAATACCACTATTAGGACCAATGATTTAAAAGCTGCATTGTCAGCAGTGAAGAATGTAATTTCAGAATTATAATGAAACTCTTCTATAATAAACTTATAAAAATGATATATATGGCATACAGTAGTGAGGGAAAGGTAGACAGTATTCCAAAAATAGTCTTTGAGCCCTAGTTATGTACAAAAGCATACTGAGAGCTGACAAATTATTCTTGTCCACAACTTACTAAAAGGTCTCACACACACACACAAACACCCCAAAACTGTATAGATGTTTAAAGTTTGAAAGTATCACAAAAATTATCTAATTATCTAATTTATCTAATTTAGCCATTTCATAGACAACTCTAGCTTTCATAAGCAGTACTCGAGAGCTCCCCAAGACTTGATTTGAGGGTAAGCGGAGCATCTTTCTTCCCTTCCTGTAAAAGATAACAAAGAAAAGCCACACTGTTTTCTACTCCTATGAATTTATTTAAAAAAATCTTAATTGAATCTCTTCTAAATAGACGAGAAGCAGATGACAACACTGGTGATCTGATCGAGTTACAGCAAGACTGTGGAGCCATGTCTAGCACCTCTCTTTGAAGCATGGACGTAACTGTCACCCAATGTTCTAAGCTTTGAGGTCTCAAGTTTTAAGACAAGACATCCTTGATTCCATATACTGTTACAGGCATAACGTGAATTTGAATTAAGCTATATTAATGAGAATTTGTCTTTCTGAATTGTCATCCAACTACCCTAAATGAGAAATCCAAAATAAAGAGCTGAAGCCCCTTACCCTAATGGCTCTGTCTCTTTAAAAAAAACTGTCACTTTATTGAGCTTTGCCTGCGGTCCAGCTTAGATGGAAAGGGCATAGTTCAGTACAGTTCAGTTCAGTCGCTCAGTCGTGTCCGACTCTTTGCGGCCCCATGAATCACAGCACCCCAGGCCTCCCTGTCCATCGCCATCTCCCGGAGTTCACTCAGACTCACGTTCATCAAGTCTGTGATGCCATCCAGCCATCTCATCCTCTGTCTTCCCCTTCTCCTCCTGCCCCCAATCCCTCCCAACATCAGAGTCTTTTCCAATGACTCAACTCTTCCCATTAGGTGGCCGAAGTACTGGAGTTTCAGCTGGAGATTACTTGCAAAGAAATCCCAGGGTTGATCTCCTTCAGAATGGACTGGTTGGATCTCCTTGCAGTCCAAGGGACTCTCAAGAGTCTTCTCCAACACCACAGTTCAAAAGCAACAATTCTTCGGCGCTCAGCCTTCTTCACAGTCCAACTCTCACATCCATACCTGACCACAGGCAAAACCATAGCCTTGACTAGACGCACCTTAGTCGGCAAAGTATGTCTCTGCTTTTGAATATACTATCTAGGTTGATCATAACTTTTCTTCCAAGGAGTAAGCGTCTTCTAATTTCATGGCTGCAGTCACCATCTGCAGTAATTTTGGAGCCCCAAAACTAAAGTCTGACACTGTTTCCACTGTTTCCCCATCTATTTCTCATGAAGTGATGGGACCGGATGCCATGATCTTAGTTTTCTGAATGTTGAGCTTTAAGCCAACTTTTTCGCTTTCCTCTTTCATTTTCATCAAGAGACTTTTTGGTTCCTCTTCACTTTCTGCCATAAGGGTGGTGTCATCTGCATATCTGAGGTTACTGATATTTTTCCCAGCAATCTTGATTCCAGCTTGTGCTTTTCCCAGCCCAGCGTTTCTCATGATGTACTCTGCATATAAGTTAAATAAGCAAGGTGACAATATACAGCCGTGACGTACTCTTTTCCTATTTGGAACCAGTCTGTTGTTCCATGTCCAGTTCTAACTGTTGCTTCCTGACCTGCATACAGATTTCTCAAGAGGCAGGTCAGGTGGTCTGGTATTCCCATCTCTTTCAGAATTTTCCACAGTTTATTGTGATCCACACAGTCAAAGGCTTTGGCACAGTCAATAAAGCAGAAATACATGTTTTTCTGGAACTCTCTTGTTTTTTCCATGATCCAATGGATGTTGGCAATTTGATCTCTGGTTCCTCTGCCTTTTCTAAAAACCACCTTGAACATCAGGGAGTTCACGGTTCATGTATTGCTGAAGCCTGGCTTGGAGAATTTTGAGCATTACTTTACTGGCGTGTGAGATGAGTGCAATTGTGTGGTAGTTTCAGCATTCTTTGGCATTGCCTTTCTTTGGAACTGGAATGAATATTGACCTTTTCCAGTCCTGTGGCCACAGCTGAGTTTTCCAAATTCGCTGGCATATTGAGTGCAGCACTTTCACAGCATCACCTTTCAGGATCTGAAATAGTTCAACTGGAATTCCATCACCTCCACTAGCTTTGTTCGTTGTGATGCTTTCTAAGGGCCACTTGACTTCACATTCCAAGATGTCTGGCTCTGGATTTGTGATCACATCATCATGATTATCTGGGTCGTGAAGATCTTTTTGTACAGTTCTTCTGTGTATTCTTGCCATCTCTTCTTAATATCTTCTGCTTCTGGTAGGTCCAGACCATTTCTGTCCTTTATCAAGCCCATCTTTGCATGAAATGATCCCTTGGTATCTCTAATTTTCTTGAAGAAATCTCTAGTCTTTCCCATTCTCTTCTTTCCTCTATTTCTTCACATTGATTGCTGAAGAAGGCTTTCTTATCTCTTCTTCCTATTCTTTGGAACTCTGCATTCTGATGCTTATATCTTTCCTTTTCTCCTTTGCTTTTGCCTCTCTTCTTTTCACAGCTATTTGTAAGGCCTCCCCAGACAGCCATTTTGCTTTTTTGCTTTTCTTTTCCATGGGGATGATCTTGATCCCTGTCTCCTGTACAATGTCACGAACCTCATTCCATAGTTCATCAGGCACTCTATCTATCAGATCTAGGCCCTTAAATATATTTCTCACTTCCGCTGTATAATCATAAGGGATTTGATTTAGGTCATACCTGAATGGTCTAGCGGTTTTCCCTACTTTCTTCAATTTCAGTCTGAATTTGGCAACAAAGAGTTCATGATCTGAGCCACAGTCAGCTCCTGGTCTTGTTTTTGTGAACTGTATAGAGCTTCTCCATCTTTGGCTGCATAGAATATAATCAATCTGATTTCGGTGTTGACCATCTGGTGATGTCCATGTGTAGAGTCTTCTCTTGTGTTGTTGGAAGAGGGTGTTTGCTATGACCAGTGCATTTTCTTGGCAAAACTCTATTAGTCTTTGTCCTGCTTCATTCTGTATTCCAAGGCCAAATTTGCCTGTTACTCCAGCTGTTTCTTGACTTCCTACTTTTGCATTCCAGTCCCCTATAATGAAAAGGACATCTTTTGGCATGTTATTTCTGAGAGGTCTTGTAGGTCTTCATAAAACCGTTCCACTTCAGCAGCTTCTTCACTGTTACTGGTTGGGGCATAGACTTGGATAACTGTGATACTGAATGGTTTGCCTTGGAAATGAACAGAGATCATTCTGTCATTTTTGAGATTGCATCCAAGTACTGCATTTCGGACTCTTTTGTTGACCATGATGGCTACTCCATTTCTTCTGAGGGATTCCTGCCCGCAGTAGTAGATATAATGGTCATCTGAGTTAAATTCACCCATTCCAGTCCATTTTAGCTTGCTGATTCCTAGAATGTCGACGTTCACCCTTGCCATCTCTTGTTTGACCACTTCCAATTTCCCTTGATTCATGGACCTGACATTCCAGGTTCCTATGTAATATTGCTCTTTATAGCATTGGATCTTGCTTCTATCACCAGTCACATCCACAGCTCGGTACTGTTTTTTCTTTGGCTCCATCCCTTCATTCTTTCTGGAGTTATTTCTCCACTGATCTCCTGTAGCATATTGGGCACCTACTGGCCTGGGGAGTTCCTCTTTTGGTATTCTATTATTTTGCCTTTTCATACTGTTCATGGGGTTCTCAAGGCAAGAATACTGAAGTGATTTGCCATTCCCTTCCCCAGTGGACCACATTCTGTCAGACCTCTCCACCATGATCTGCCTGACTTGGATTGTCTCGCAGGCATGGCTTGGTTTCATTGAGTTAGACAAGGCTGTGGTCCTAGTGTGATTAGATTAACTAGTTTTCTGTGAGTATGGTTTCAGTGTGTCTGTCCTCTGATGCCCTCTTGCAACACCTACCATCTTACTTGGGTTTCTCTTACCTTGGGTGTTGGGTATGTCTTCATTGCTGCTCCAGCAAAGCATAGCCGCTGCTCCTTACCTTGGACGAGGGGTAGCTCCTTACCGCCAGCGTTCCTGACCTTCAATGTTATGACACCCAGAGCAGAACATTATCCTAATTGCATTCTTCCTGGTGCAAATAAACCCATCTGCTTCAGTCGCCCTACTAGCAAACTAGTCCAAGTACAATATCATACCAGAATATAAATCCTGTATCATAATAATATTGGTCAATGTATTCTCAATTAGGAAAGAATTAGGCCACTATCAGTATATTTATTACTTAATGGAAAAGCTAGAGTCCTCATTTCTATAAGATAGATAATTTGTTGACTCAGACTTAAGAAAATAAAATGCAGCCATAGATACTATGATAGTTTTATTTTTTCACAATTTCTAAATAAATTTATTATTAGTAAGATAATTAATCCTATGATGTCACATAACTACCTTCATTATTCTAATTCTGTTCATAAATATACAGTTAACTGTAACTATACAGTTAATATAAGTCATGGGAAAAAGTTAAGACCAGAGTCAGAAACCTAGATTCACACTCTTGGCCCTAGGTATCGCTGGCTAAGTAATTTTTGGCAAATCACTTAATCTTACTTATCCTTGTTTTCCTAATTTGTAAAATAGCAATGATAATAACATAGCGAAGCCGTTCTTGTTAAAGGGACTGTAAATCATTTTGCAAATATTAGCTTCCTCTCACTTTAAAAAAGCATTATTTTTTCTGATAGATCCCATAAATAGAATTCACCTAAATGATTAGGAACACAGTCCTTGAAGTCAGACAGCCTCAGTAATCATTCAGTGTCAATAACTATTTGCCGAGCAAATAACGAAATATTTGTTCAGCCTCTTTCTATGTGAGAACTCCTAGTCATGTATGTAAAATATACAAATATCTACCTTAAGTGATTCTTGATCATAGTACATATTAGAAACACTGTGGTTTCTGATTCACTAGGTAATTCAGCTTAATTAAATGCTTTTTTGCCTCAATCCTTAGAGTTGCACTTAAGCTTCACAGGTATTTGGAAGCTAATCCAGGACTGAGAACCACTAAGATACCTCTTAGGGATTAAATGAGATCATGTACAGATAGTGAGAACATGCTTAATTCAAATAGGTATGTAGATTATCCAAAGCTATGGTATTTCCAGTAGTCATGTAAAGATGTGAGAGTTGGGCCATAAAGAAGGCTGAGTGATAAAGAAATGATGTTTTCAAACTGTGGTGCTGGAGAAGACTAGAGAATCCCTTGGACTGCAAGGATATCAAACCACTCAATCCTAAAGGAAATCAGTCCCGAATATTCACTGAAAGACTGATGCTAAAGCTGAAGCTCCAATACTTTGGCCACCTGATATGAAGAAGCCCACTCACTGGAAAAGACCCTGATGCTGGGAAAGATTGAAGACAAGAGGAGAAGGGGACAACAGAGGATGAGATGGTTGGATGGCATCACTGAGCAGATGACATGAGTTTGAGCAAACTCTGGGAGATAGTTGAGGACAGAGAAGCCTGGTGTGCTGCAGTCCATGGAGTCACAAAAAGTCAGACACAACCTAGTCACTGAATAACAAAACGCCTATTATATTCACCTTTTTAAAATATTATATATATTTATGAAAATTATTTCATGAGGACCATTTAAGAAATACTGTAATCAATTAATTATTAAAGTGGTGGTTCTCAAATTTCAGCATGATTTTAATGATGGGTAGGAAAAAATTGCAAAAACAAACTGCTGGGGCCTATCCCCAGAATTATAATTCAGCTGTATCATCGAAAGAGCAAGAAAGTTCCAGAAAAACATCCATTTAAGTTTTATTGACTATGCAAAAGCCTTTGACTGTGTGGATCTCAATAAACTGTGGAAAATTCTTCAAGAGATGGGAACATCAGACCCCTGATCTGCCTCTTGAGAAACTTATATGCAGGTCAGAAAGCAACAGTTAGAACTGGACATGGAACAACAGACTGGTTCCAAATAGGAAAAGGAGTATATCAAGGCTGTATGTTGTCACCCTGCTTATTTAACTTCTATGCAGATTACATCATGAGAAACGCTGGACTGGAAGAAGCACAAGCTGGAATCAAGATTACCAGGAGAAATATCAATCACCTCAGATAAACAGATGATACCACCCTTATGGCAGAAAGTGAAGAGGCACTAAAAAGCCTCCTGAGGGAAAGTGAAAGAGGAGAGTGAAAAAGTTGGCTTAAAGCTCAGCATTCAGAAAATGAAGATCATGGCATTTGGTCCTATCACTTCCTGGGAAATAGATGGGGAAACAGTGGAAACAGTGTCAGACTTTATTTTGGAGGGCTCCAAAATCACTGCAGATGATGATTGCAGCCATCAAATTAAAAGATGCCTACTCCTTGGAAGGAAAGTTATGACCAACCTAGATAGCCCATTAAAAAGCAGAGACCTTACTCTGCCGACTAAGGTCCATCTAGTCAAGGCTATGGTTTTTCCAGTAGTCATGCATAGATGTGAGAATTGGACTGTGAAGGAAGCTGACTGCTGAAGAATTGATGCTTTTGAACTGTGGTGTTTAAGAAGACTCTTGAGAGTCCAACCAGTCCATTCTAAAGGAGATCAGTCCTGGGTGTTCATTGGAAGGACTGATGCTGAAACTGAAACTCCAATATCTTGGCCACCTCATGCAATAATTGACTCATTGGAAAAGACCCTGATGCTGGGAAGGATTGGGGGCAGGAGGAGAAGGGGATGACCGAGGATGAGATGGCTGGATGGCATCACCAACTCAATGGACATGAGTTTGGGAAAACTCCGAGAGTTGGTGATGGACAGGGAGGCCTGGCATGCTGCAATTCATGGGGTCACAAAGAGTTGGACATGACTGGAGATGCAGATTTGACCCCTAGGTGGGAAGATCCCTTGAAAAGGAAATGGGCAACCCCCTCCAGTATTCTTGCCTGGGAAATCTCATGGACAGAGGAGCCTCGTGGGAGGTTGCAAAGAGTTGGGCACGACTTAGCAACTAAACAACAGCAAAAATAATAATAATAATAACTTTTGTTATTCTTTCTGACTCTCATGGTAACTCCATGGACTTTCATGGGAAAGTCTAAAGGTATAGAGACAACCATCTCCCTTTCATCTCTCCATCAGAACCGTGGTTCTCAAAACAGGGAGGAAGTATGTCCAGAAGATATCTGGCTATGTTAGCAGACATTTTTGTCTGTCACAACTGGAGAGGGTCCTACTAAGCATTTACTGGGGATGCTGCTAAACATCCTACAACGCCTAGGACAGTCTCCATAACAAAGAAATATCCAGTCCAAAATGTTAAGTGACTACGTTGAGAAACTCAGCATTAGAGGAACCCAAGTGAGCTAATCAAGTACAGGTCCTAAATTCTTCCGCCAGCCTCCTAAATAAAAGTTTGACCTAAAACCAAAGAAAAAATATCAACTGCCAACAATTTACAAGTATATAACTATTTTACAGATAGCATTCTGCAACCTGGGGCTGCAGGTCACATAGCTAGTTAGTTTAGAAATAAAATAGTCTCACTCACTCTGAACCAAACATTCTTGAAGACCTTCTTAATTCTGGGCCAGCTGATCCATTAATCTAATCTGAACCTGACCAGTAGCCTGACTTCACTCACGTTTTCTTACAGCAAACGTGCTCTACCCCGTAAATTATCCTCACGCTCAAGCTTGCCTCCAGATCAGCCTCTGTTTTCTCATACTTCTTTTCTCTGCCACATTCTGCTCCGTCGTGTCCGACTCTTTGCAACCCCGTGGATTGTAACCTACCAGGCTCATCCATCCATGGGGTTTTCCAGGCAAGAATATTGGAGTGGGTTTCCAATTTCCTTCTCCAGGGGATCTTCCCAACCCAGAGATTGAACCAGTAGCTATTCAGCCACTAATTGCTCATGATAGCTCACTTTCTGTGCCTCAGCAGCACTGCCTGTGGCAGGAAAACTCTTTCAGATGTTGTTTTGATAATGATTTAACTCATCTTTATCATTTCCCTTCATTCAGTTACATGGCTCAGCTCTTTGTCAGACTAGGCCTGTTTAAATATTAATTTTAATCTTGGTTAGGAGCATTTTGCAACATAACCTGATGGGAAGATAATGAAACATCATCCTTAACAGTCAGGAGCAAGAAAAATAAACAACCGTGACCTTCACCCTTCTTCTTAAATAAGCCCTGAATGTCATTCCAAAGACTCTGCTCCTAGAACTGTCTGCAACCAGCACACTTTTTTTTTACTACCTTGGGTGCTTCCAGATTTCCCAGTTCACAACCACTCTTTTTTCTGCTGCCTTGTACAGAACACATGTTAACCATCAGGCATATAGCAAAAGAATAACTGGATTTCAGGCAAGCCAATGGGGGAAACAGAAGGTAAACTTTGTCAGCTATAGATATGAATGTGGCAGAGAAAAAAAAGTATGAGAAAATAGAGGCTGATCTGGAGGCAAGCTTGAGCGTGAGGATAATTTACGGGGTAGAGCACGTTTGCTGTAAGAAAAAGCTAGCTTTGGCCATGCTTCTAATTGTCTATAGTTCTCATTTCCAGAAAAGACAAAGGAGGAAAAAGGAGCAAGGAACGAGGGGAGGAAGGAAGGGGAAAGTGAAGAAGGAAAATAGAAAGGAGACTGAAATAAGCATTTATTCAATACCTACTACACACAGGATGCTATATATTGATACTTTGTCATTTGTTATGTTATTTAACCCTCACAATAGGCCTGTAAGGTACTTACTTTTATCTGTATCATAAGATATTGTCTCTGATTCTCAGATAAGGAAAGTGAAGTTCAGAAAGGTTAAGTAACTTGCCCAGGATTACAGAGCTGGGATTCTGAAACCAAGCAGGACTCTGTGGGGTTCCCAGGTACAGAGGCCTTTCTGTTCCCCCATTTCTGGTAGGCAAGACTCCAGCCTCCAAACCTTCCTCTGAGTTCCAGAAGGCAGATTCAAATAATTACTAATCAAAGGAGAAGCAACCAAAACCTGAGGCAAGATTACAGGGACCAGAGAAACTCGTCAAGATTAGACCAACTACCTGAGTAATATTAAGGGCTGCAAACCCTGTTCGCACCTTAGTCTTATCAGAGACCCAACTCTGAATTATTGTTATAAAACCCCTCATCAAATCCTTTGAGTTGGAACACTTAGTTTTTAGAAGCAGGAGCCAGCTGCATTCCCCCCTTCCCCGACAAAGTAATAAAACTATCCTTTTCTACTTCACCCAAAACTGTCTCTGAGATTTGATTCAGCACTGGTGTACAGAGAGGCAAGAGTTCTCAGTAATAACTGAACACAGATATCTGATCTCAAAGTCCAGGAAAAACGGGGGTAGCCTCTGGGAAGATAATGTTAAAATGTTAAGAAAATCCATTCTGCGAACATGTGATCAGGTATGATAGGAAACTGAACTGACATATGAGGCTACGTGTTACACAATAAGATATCTGATCCCTATACCTACTCCATAATGTATTCCTTTCTTAAGTTATGTAATAATTATTCCTTTACTTTCTCAAGAGATAATTGTGGAACACTAAGTGTGAGCAAGGCACTGTACTAATTGCCATCAAAGGTACACCTATGAACAATGCACGCTATTTACAGTCTAGTAGGGAAGAAAGCAGCAGGGAAGAAAGGAGCTTCCCAGGTGGCTCAGTGGTAAAGAATTTGCCAGCCAATGCATGAGACACGGGTTCGATTTCTGGGTCAGGAAGATCCCCTGGAGAAGGGAATGGCTATTCACCCAGTATTCTTGCCTGGGAATCCCTCAAACAGAGCACCCTGGAGGGCTACAGTCTATGGGGTCGCAAAAGAGTCAGACATGAGTTAATGACTAAAAAAAAAACAGGGAAGAAAGACAAGTATACATGCAATTAAACTACAATTTGATAAATGCCATAGCAAGCGAAACCCCAAAGAGGTATAAGAACATGTAAGTATTGACAAGGAGGTCTGTCAGACACAGTTTCAAGTTGAGACTTAAGGCATTAGTAAGGAAAGTCTGTGACATCGTACAGGAGGAAGTGATCAAGGCCATTCCCAAGAAAAAGAAATGCAAAATGGCAAAATGGTTGTCTGAGGAGGCCTTACAAACAGCTATGAAAAGAACAGCAGCAAAAGGCAAAGGAGAAAAGGAAAGATATACCCATCTGAATGCAGAGTTCCAAAGAACAGAAAGGAAAGAAAAGAAAGCCTTCATCAGTGATCAATGCAAAGAAACAGAGGAAAACAATAAAATGGGAAAGACTACAGATCTCTTCAAGAAAATTAGAGATACGAAGGGAAATTTTCATGCAAAGATGGGCTCAATAAAGTACAGAAATGGTATGGACCTAACAGAAATAGAAGATATTAAGAAGAGGTGGCAAGAATACAGAGAACTATACATAAAAGATCTTTATGACCCAGATAATCATGGTGGTGTGATCACTCACCTAGAGCTAGACATTCAAGAATGCTAACTCAAGTGGCCCTTAGGAAGCATCATTACAAACAAAGCTAGTGGAGGTGATGGAATTCCAGTTGAGCTACTTCAAATCCTAAAAGATGATGCTGTGAAAGTGCTGCACTCAGTATGCCAGCAAATTTGGAAAATTCAGCAGTGGTCACAGGACTGGAAGAGGTCAGTTTTCATTCCAGTCCCAAAGAAAGGCAATGCCAAAGAATGCTCAAACTACTGCACAATTGTACTCCTCTCACACACTGGTAAAGTAATGCTTAAAATTCTCCAAGGCAGGCTTCAGTGGTATGTGAACCATGAACTTCCAGATGTTCAAACTGGTTTTAGAAAAGGCAGAGAAACCAGAGATCAAGTTGCCAGCATCCACTGGATCACTGAAAAAGCAAGAGAGTTCCAGAAAAACATCTACTTCTGCTTTATTGACTATGCCAAAGCCTTTGACCGTGTGGATCACAACAAACTGGAAAATTCTTCACGAGATGGGAATACCAGATCATCTGACCTGTCTCCTGAGAAATCTGCATACAGGTTAAGAAGCAACAGTTAGAACTGGACATGGGACAACAGATTGGTTCCAAATAGGGAAAGGAGTACATCAAGGCTGTATATTGTCACTCTGCTTATTTAACTTATATGCAGAGTCCATCATGAGAAATGGTGGACTGGAAGAAGCACAAGCTGGAATCAAGATTGCCGAGAGAAATATCAATCACCTCAGATATGCAGATAATACCACCCTTATGGCAGAAAGTGAAGAGGCACTAAAAAGCCTCGTGAGGGAAAGTGAAAGAGGAGAGTGAAAAAGTTGGCTTAAAACTCAATACTCAGAAAACCAAGATCATGGCATCTGGTACCATCACTTCATGGCAAATAAGTGGGGAAACAGTGGAAACAGTGACAGACTTTATTTTGGGGGCTCCCAAATCACTGCAGATGGTAATTGCAGCCTTGAAATTAAAAGACACTTACTCCTTGGAAGAAAAGTTATGACCAACCTAGACAGCATGTTAAAAAGCAAAGATGTTACTTTGCCAACAGAGGTCCATCTAGTTAAGGCTCTGGTTTTCCGATAGTCATGTATGGATATAAGAGTTGGACTATAAAGAAAGCTGAGCACAGAAGAATTGATGCTTTTGAATTGTGGTGTTGGAGAAGACTCTTGAGAGTCCCTTGGACAGTAAGGAGATCCAACCAGTCCATCTTAAAGGAGATCAGTCCTAAATATTCATTGAAAGGACCAATGCTGAAGCTGAAACTCTAATACTTTGTCCACTTGATACAAAGAACTGACTCATTAGAAAAGACACTGATGTTGGGAAAGATTGAAGGCAAGAGGAGAAGGGGACAACGTAGGATGAGACAGCTGGAAAGCATCACTGACTCAATGGACATGAGTTTGAGTAAACTCTGGGAGTTGGTGATGGGCAGGGAGGCCTGTCATGCTGAAGTCCATGGGGTCACATAGAGTCAGACACCACTGAGCAACTGAACTGAACTGAATTGAAGATAAGTGAAGGCACTTTTCTTCTGTTAACACTGAGTTTGAAGGAATTGCACATGTGTGTGCACACTCTGACTCAAAATAATACTCTAATTCCAGGTCATAATTGGAAGACCTCTGTTGCTCCATCTGCCACAACATCCATAGACAATACAGCCAATTTCAGAGCGTGTGGTGAAAAGCCACATTGGACTAAAAGTTGGATCTGAATTTCAATCCAAGCTTGCCCAAGTTCTGACTGTGTAACTTTGGAAAAGTAATTTTAACTTCCCTGAGCCTAAATTTGCTGCTGCTGTTGCTGCTGTTAAGTCGTGTTCAACTCTTTGTAATCACTTGGACTGTAGCCCACCAGGCTTCTCTGCCCATGGGTATTCTTCAGGCAAGAAATGGGAGTGGGTTGCCATTTCCTTCTCCAAAGGATCTTCCCTGACCCAGGGATGGAACTCAAGTCTCCTGTTTGGCAGGCGGATTCTTTACCTCTGAGCCTGGCAAGCCCAAGCCTAAGTTTACTCATCTTGAAAAGAAATTAAGTTAAACCATTTCTAAAATCTTTCCCACTTTTAGCATAGATAATGTAGGGTTTTAACTCATAGTTTTAACTCTAATGACTTCTAAGTACATACCACAGCTTGCTAATCAGAAGTTGGTTGGAAACTATCAGTATTTTAGACTTTTATATTGATGATTATTTCAAGTTACATTAAAAAAAAAAAAAAAGCTGAACTCATCACATGAATTTTACAATCAATATTAAAAGAAAAACTAAAATCATAAATGGAAATGTATCAACTTTGGAAAAATTGAAATGAAAAGGTAAAGTTCCAAAAGGGAAAAAAAGAGAACATGTTTAAACATAGCAGTAGAGTCTTCTACAGAGAAGGCAATGGCACCCCACTCCAGCACTCTTGCCTGGAAATCCCATGGACAGAGAAGCCTGGTGGGCGACAGTCCGTGCGGTCGCTAAGAGTCGGACACGACTGAGCGACTTCACTTTCAGTTTTCACTTTCATGCATTGGAGAAGGAAATGGCAACCCACTCCAGTGTTCTTGCCTGGAAGATCCCAGGGACAGGGAGCCTCAAGGGCTGCCGTCTATGGGGTCGCACAGAGTCAGACACAACTGAAGCGACTTAGCAGCAGTAGCAGCAGCAGAGTCTTCTAAGCCAGATCCAAAGGTCATTACAGTCTCCAAATGAAATGTTAAAAGATAGAAATTTTCCTGACCTTAGCATAATGTCTAACTAACTACAAAAATAATAATAAGACCAACAGAAAAGCTGAATTCCAATCTTAATAATATATCATTATTATTGTAAAAGTTGTACAAAAGATTTTACATTATTATTGAAAAATCTGTAAAAGTTGACAGGTCAACTTTTTAAAAGTGTTCATAAGTCTAATGTAAACAGGAAAAGAGGCTATGGTACCGTTTTCTTTTAAATCTTTCTTTTAAATCTTTAAAAAAGATTATTAAACTCACAATTTTAATAACAATATAAGAATCAACTTGGGTTTTCAATGTATAATATTTGCCCTAATTTTAAAGTGAGACAAATAAAGTTAACACAAATTTATAAATTCATTTTTCAACTCTTAAAATTAATTTGATATTACTATCTGCAGTTTTTAATGAAATAATTTTTTATAAATTCCTTTTTGTTAAACAAGACTGACCCAAAATTATAAAATACTTATAACAAAAGAAAAGAGGGAGGGAGGAAAGGAGGGAGGTATCTTAAAAGATATTTTCTCTTCCCTCCCCCAATATTTTGAGGGAGATAGTTAGAAGCTCCGATACTTTGGCCACCTGATGTGAAGAAATGACTCATTGGAAAAGACCATGATGCTGGAAAAGACTGAAGGCACGAGGAGACAGGGATGACAGAGGATGAAATGCTTGGATGGCATCACCAACTCAATGGACATGAGTTTGAGCAAGTTCTGGGAGTTGGTGATGGATACGGAAGCCGGGCGTGCTGCAGTCCATGGGGTCACAAAGAGTCGAACACAACTGAGCGACCGAACTGAACTGAACTGGATGTGTAGCCTGCCCGGCTCCAAGAGGTGGCAAGAATACACAGAAGAACTGTACAAAAAAGATCTTCACGACCCGGATAATCACGATGGTGTGATCACTCATCTAGAGCCAGACATCCTGGAATGTGAAGCCAAGGGGGCCTTAGAAAGCATCACTATGAACAAAGCTAGTGGAGGTGATGGAATTCCAGTAGAGCTATTTCAAATTCTGAAAGATGATGCTGTGAAAATGCTGCACTCAATATGCCAACAAATTTGGAAAATTCAGCAGTGGCCACAGGACTGGAAAAGGTCAGTTTTCATTCCAATCCCAAAGAAAGGCAATGCCAAAGAATGCTCAAACTACCACACAATTGCACTCATCCCACATGCTAGTAAAGTAATGCTCAAAATTCTCCAAGCTAGGCTTCAGCAATACGTGAACTGTGAACTCTCTGATGTTCAAGCTGGTTTTAGAAAATGCAGAGGAACCAGAGATCAAATTGCCAACATCCGCTGGATCATGGAAAAGCAAGAGAGTTCCAGAAAAACATGTATTTCTGCTTTATTGACTATGCCAATGCCTTTGACTGTGTGGATCACAATGAATTGTGGAAAACTCTGAAAGAGATGGGAATACCAGACCACCTGACCTGCCTCTTGAGAAATCTGTATGCAGGTCAGGAAGCAACAGTTAGAACTGGACATGGAACAACAGACTGGTTCCAAACAGGAAAAGGAGTACTTCAAGGCTGTATACTGTCACCCTCCTTACTTAACTTATATGTAGAGTACATAATGAGAAACGCTGAGCTGGAAGAAACACAAGCTGGAATCAAGATTGCTGGGAGAAATATCAATAACCTCATATATGCAGATGACACCACCCTTATGGCAGAAAGTGAAGAGGAACTACAAAGCCTCTTGATGAAAGTAAAAGTGGAGAGTGAAAAAGTTGGCCTAAGGCTCAACATTCAGAAAACGAAGATGGTGAAACAGTGGAAACAGTATCATACTTTATTTTTGGAGGCTCCAAAATCACTGCATATGGTGATTGCAGCCATGAAATTAAAAGACGCTCACTCCTTGGAAGAAAAGTTATGACCAATCTAGATAGTATATTCAAAAGCAGAGACATTACTTTACTGATTAAGGTCTGTCTAGTCAAGGCTATGGTTTTCCCAGTAGTCATGTATGGATGTGAGAGTTGGACTGTGAAGAAGGGTGAGCCCCAAAGAATTGATGCTTTTGAACTGTGGTGTTTGAGAAGACTCTTGAGTGTCCCTTGGACTGCAAGGAGATCCAACCAGTCCATTCTGAAGGAGATCAACCCTGGGATTTCTTTGGAAGGAATGATGCTAAAGCTGAAACTCCAGTACTTTGACCACCTCATGAGAAGAGTTGACTCAGTGGAAAAGACTTTGATGCTGGGAGGGATTGTGGGCAGGAGGAGAAGGGGACGACAGAGGATGAGATGGCTGGATGGCATCACTGACTCGATGGACGCGAGTCTGAGTGAACTCTGGGAGTTGGTGATGGACAGAGAGGCCTGGCGTGCTGCGATTCATGGGGTCGCAATGAATCGGACATGACTGAGCGACTGAACTGAACTGAACTGAGGCTCCTCTGTACATAGATTTCTGTAATATATCCAGATTTATATTAGACATTTTAAAGGATAAATATCACACAATCAGGACTCTCAAGGTGTTCATAGTTTGCTGCTGCTGCTGCTGCTGCTAAGTTGCTTTAGTCATGTCCAACTCTGTGCGACCCCATAGACGGCAACCCACCAGGCTCCCCCATCCCTGGGATTCTCCAGGCAAGAACACTGGAGTAGGTTGTCATTTCCTTCTCCAGTGCATGAAGGTGAAAAGAGAAAGTGAAGTCGTTCAGTCATGTCTGACTCTTAGTGACCCCATGGACTGCAGCCTACCAGGCTCCTCCACCCATGGGATTTTCCAAGCAAGAGTACTGGAGTGGGGTGCCATTCTCTTCTCTGGTTCATAGTCTAGTGGTAGGTATTTACGAAGAAACCTACAGGAAACCACCAACAGGCACATGGCAACCCTTATGTGCAGTGCCATAAAACTCAAGACCAACTCCAAACAACTTACAGAGAACGAGGTTTGATTCAGGAAAATTAATCCAAGACACAGGGAGATTGGAAGCAGCCCTAGGAAAGAACAGTTTCTAGCAGACTTACTTGGGCACAGGGCACTGTTCTCTCATGCCTGAAACACACACTTCCCTAATAACAGGATAATTGGAGGCAGGGTAAGCTACAGTGACACTTTGACCCTAGAATGTTAAGCCAGTGGCAGATTTCCTGTCAGGTTTTTGGTTCCTTTTGCTTCAGGCCAAAGGTAAGACTAAAGATCCCCTGGAGAACTGAGAAGGCAGATGGACAAATAAACTCTACACTTTAAACCTTAAATCAATATAAGAGGACAAATAGACTCAAGTGGAAGATGTAATGGGGGAAGCAAAGAGGAAAAGTTTAACTGTTTTTGTAGTGAGTGTCTAGGGGAAGACAGGGATGAAAGTTTAACATAGTAGTGACATTGTGCTGAAGTTTGAAGGATAAATAGGAATTTTCAGCATTATACACACACACACACATACACACACATACAACGTCACAAAGGCAGAGGAAGCATAAAAGAATGTGTGTGATTACCAGTATTAGAATAGTGGGTCATTAAGTTTAGGATGGAAAAGATGAAGCAGGAAAGGTTCTGATGGGTCAGATTCTAGAGAGTCTGATATACCTTGGTGTGGAATTTCGACTTTTGTCCTGGGTAGAGGTGATGAAGGGCCATTACTTTAGGACTGTGAAATGATCAAACATGCATGTTGGTAGTAGCATATCTGCAACACTCTGAAAAATAAGAGATGATTTAGGCCTTATACAAAGAGATCTTTTAGTGTACAGGTAGTTCTAATCCTTACTAGAAATGAGGAGTGCTGAATTATATCTGTGACAGTGGTAGTAAAGAAAAGTAGATACTATCAGGATCAATAGTAATGACCAACTTCATTTGCTTGAGCAGAGGCCTGTAAAAGAGTGTCAAGGATGACTCCAGATTCTCTGCTTGTGCAGCCAAGTAGAGAAAGGTGATGATAAATAAAACCTCAACCCCAGAAAATTATATATGAACAAAACTAGTGTAACTTGCAAATGAAAAGTTGGATTAAGACAATGAGAACCTTTGTTCTATTATATGCAAAAAAAAATTATTGAGGCTACATCTAGGTTTAAATGTACATTCTTTACTAGTTAATAACTTTGAGTAGGTTATTTAATTTCTATAAAGTTAATCTTCAGTTCAGTTCAGTTCAGTCGCTCAGTCACGTCCGACTCTTTGTGACCCCATGCCAGGCCTCCCTGTCCATCACCAACTCCCAGAGTTCACTCAGACTCACATCTATCAAGTCAGTGATGCCATCCAGCCATCTCATCCTCTGTCTTCCCCTTCTCCTCCTGCCTCCAATCCCTCCCAGCATCAGAGTCTTTTCCAATGATTCAACTCTTCGCATGAGATGGTCAAAGTATCGTAGTTTCAGCTTTAGCATCATTCCTTGCAAAGAAATCTCAGGGTTGATCTCCTTCAGAATGGACTGCTTGGATCACCTTGCAGTCCAAGGGACTCTCAAGAGTCTTCTCCAACACCACAGTTCAAAAGCATCAATTCTTCAGCGCTCAGCCTTCTTCACAGTCCAACTCTCACATCCATACATGACCACAGGGAAAACCATAGCCTTGACTAGACAGACCTTAGTCGGCAAAGTAATGTCTCTGCTTTTGAATATGCTATCTAGGTTGGTCATAACTTTTCTTCCAAGGAGCAAGCGTCTTTTAATTTCATGGCTGCAGTCACCATCTGCAGTGATTTTAGAGCCCTCAAAAATAAAGTCTGACACTGTTTCCACTGTTTCTCCACCTATTTCCCATGAAGCGATGGGACCGGCTGCCATGATCTTCGTTTTCTGAATGTTGAGCTTTAAGCCAACTTTTTCACTCTCCACTTTCACTTTCCTCAAGAGGCTTTTTAGTTCCTCTTCACTTTCTGCCATAAGGGTGGTGTCATCTGCATATCTGAGATTATTGATATTTCTCCCGGCAATCTTGATTCCAGCTTGTGTTTCTTAACCAACATTAATTTGTTTATAATTCACCTTAAGAAGATTTAAAGTAGTTTATAAAACTACATATATTTCAGCAAAACAAAGTATATATAGAAAGATGATGACAGGAAAGAAGAATAAAGATATGAAACACAAAATTAATTCACAAATGCATAATTTATGATTTTATAGTTTTATGTAAGAAGTGGGCTCATTCTTAGTTTTGAGCTTCCAAGCTACCCTTCCTAACTTAAAAACTAAGATCATGGCATCCAGTCCCTTCACTTCATGGCAAATAGAAGGGGAAAAGGTGGAATTAGTGACAGATTTCCTCTTCTTGGGCTCTACAGATGGTAACCGCAGCCATGAACTTAGAAAATGACGGCTTCTTGGTAGGAAAGCCGAGACAAACCTAGACTGTGCATTAAAAAGCAAAGACAGCACTTGGTCGGCAAAGGTCCATATGGTCAAGGCTAAGGTCTTTCGAGTAGTCATGTATGGATATGAGAGCTGGACAGTAAAAAAAAAAAAGCAGAGCACTGAAAAACTAATGTTTTCAAACTGTGGTGCTGGAAAATACTCTTGCGAGACCCTTGGAAAGCAAAGAAATCAAACCATTCAATCTTAGAGGAAATCAACCCTGAAACACCAAGGTATATCAGAAGGACAGATGCTGAAGCTGAAGCACCAATACTTTGGTCACTTGATGCAAACAGCTAACTCACTGGAAAAGACCCTGATGCAGGAAAGATTGAAGGAAGAAAAGAGAAAGGGCAACAGATGATGAGATGGTTGGATAGTATTACCAATTCAATGTACATGAACTTGGGCAAATTCCAGGAGATGGTGAGGGACAGGGAAGCCTGGAGTGCTTTAGTCTGTGAGGTCACAAAGAGTTGATCATGAGTTGGTAACTGAACAATAACAAGCTATCTACCCATATGGGAAACTCAATGAGTTTCATGACTTACTTTCTCTGTTGTTAGCTAGTGAAACTCAGAAAAACTTCTTCATCAGGTATTCATACTGCAGATACTTCATAAAATAGTGATCAGCATGAGACATACATCCTTGAACCTCATATGACTTCATATGTCAAGTTTTTCAATGCCAGTCAGCACTACAATAACTAAACACAAATCAGCAAAAGCATGTCTATGTGGGGTCAAAATAATAAGCTGGATAAAGAGTTATCTCAGGGTCTGGGATGATTCCAACAAAAGCATTTTAGCATATCTATAGGAATGAAAAGACTACATGCTTATTCCTCCCTACATGAGGAAATTTCTCATAAAGGGCCCTAACCTCAAGTTATTCAAGGATACCATCGAGCCAGCTTCCCATCCCTGAGCGATTCTTGATGGTTGACTGGACCTCTGGTCTGCCAGCAGCCATTCTCAAGGTTCTTCAACCTTCAGTTCAGTTTAGTTCATTTCAGTCACTCAGTCGTGTCTGACTCTGCGACCCCATGAATCGCAGCACTCCAGGCCTCCCTGTCCATCACCAACTCCCAGAGTTCACTCAAACTCATGTCCATCGTGTCAGTGATGTCATCCAGCCATCTCATGCTCTGTAGTCCCCTTCTCCTCCTGCCCACAATCCCTTCCTGCATCAGGGTCTTTGTACATACAAATACCCAGTTTTCAGAAATACAAGATCAAAGATGTAGCATAAAACCACACTAAATAGGACCAACTGGAAGAAAGCCTAGACTCATGAAAGTTCTCAGTATTCAAAAGATATTCCATTCCTTTAACATAATATAAACAATTAGCTAAAAATATTACCATTCACTTCAGTTCAGTTCAGTCACACAGTTGTGTCCAACTCTTTGCGACCCCATGAATCGCAGCACCCCAGGCCTCCCTGTCCATCACCAACTCCCAGAGTTCACTCAGACTCATGTCCATCGAGTCTGTGATGCTATCCAGCCATCTTATCCTGTCTTTCCCTTCTCCTCCTGCCCCCAAGCCCTCCCAGCATCAGAGTCTTTTCCAATGAGTCAGCTCTTCGCATGAGGTGGCCAAAGTACTGGAGTTTCAGCTTTAGCATCATTCCACCCAAAGAAATCCCAGGGCTGATCTCCTTCAGAATGGACTGGTTGGATCTCCTTGCAGTCCAAGGGACTCTCAAGAGTCTTCTCCAACACCACAGTTCAAAAGCAACAATTCTTTGGCGCTCACCCTTCTTCACAGTCCAACTCTCACATCCATACATGACCACTGGAAAAACCATAGCCTTGACTAGACAGACCTTTGTTGGCAAAGTAATACATCTGCTCTTCAATCTAGGTTGGTCATAACTTTCCTTCCAAGGAGTAAGCGTCTTTTAATTTCATGGCTGCAGTCACCATCTGCAGTGATATTACCATTAGAATTCTTCAAAGGCTTGTTTTAGTAAGTTATTTCTAATTAATATACTTTTCTACCATTTGATGCTGCCAAAAACTTAAAAATGGCTTGTTTACCAAATGGTTTAAATAGGTTACATGCCTCTCTTGATCCATATAAACTTATATATAGTGAACTAATTCTTGTTGTCTTTGGGTTGTGTCTATAGATTACTAAATAAAGTTTGTGTGTCAGAAGTATGATAATTATTCAATGCAGAATTTCTATTGTATGTATTTTAATGAAGTCTTTCTTGAGGACAAAGAAGGGCAAAAGAAGGGGTGAATTCCAGCGTTATTCTTTTTATTTAAATTTATTTTTATTTGGAAGATAATTGCTTTACAATATTGTGTTGGTTTCTGCCATATGTCAACATGAATCAGCCATAGGTATATGCAACACTATTCTTGATAACTTCAAGTATGTCCTACCTTACATAACTAAGATATCCGTGGACAGGTTTATTTATGAACAAAGATCTTTTTAAATAACATAATGCTTCTTTTTAGTCATAGATATTCTTCCACTACAGTAAAGGTGTTAAATCAGCAGAATCAAAGTCATTGCCATGGAAAAAGAATGTGATAACATTTTTGTGCAGCCAAACTAAATATGAATAAGCGTATGAGAACAGTGAATAAAAGAAAAATGAACTTAATTCAAAGTGAAAAATACTGTTAATACCAGAACTTGTGAAGTATGAATGTTCATTATCTTTTCTAGTTTTTTCTAATTTTATGATTTATGATATTCTAAAACTAACAAAACGTATATATAGGCTAACTTCAAAATGACTTTTGAATTTTTTTGTAGGGCAAGCCTAGAGTGATAATACACTTTTAATAAACTTTTAATGTCAATTTAAAAATCTTACTTTTATCTCTGGATTTGGACACTCAAACACAATCCAATGAACTGCAAACTGTACATAAAAAGAACCTGTCCTTCAAGTTTTTAAATGCATAAATTTTAAATTGCTTCTTATAAAACTGGATGTAAAATTTCTCATCCTTTCACTCAACAAGCACTTAGGACAGTCCTGACTTAGTTCAGAGTCTTCCTTGTCAGATAACGTACACATTGACAGTAGGACTATTAAGGGTGCAGCTTTCCCCTGAAGTCCAAATGGCCAAAAGAAGCCATAGAAAAAATGGCTGAGAGGCCACCTAGCCTTTCTCATCAAAGAGCTAGAGCTTAACAAATCATCCTGTTCTTGATTATTTCTTTCAAAAAACTGTCAATCAGGTGCAGAATAGGAATCAGCATTATAAAATTGTGGTTCCCCAACTGAATCATGGATTTTTTTTTACTATAACTTTAATGTTCCTCTAATGGTCATGTATGGATGTGAGAGTTGGACTGTGAAGAAGGCTGAGCGCCGAAGAATTGATGCTTTTGAACTGTGGTGTTGGAGAAGACTCTTGAGAGTCCCTTGGACTGCAAGGAGATCCAACCAGTCCATTCTGAAGGAGATCAGCCCTGGGATTTCTTTGGAAGGAATGATGCTAAAGCTGAAACTCCAGTACTCTGGCCACCTCATGAGAAGAGTTGAGTCACTGGAAAAGACTCTGATGCTGGGAGGGATTGGGGGCAGGAGGAGAAGGGGATGACCGAGGATGAGATGACTGGATGGCATCACCGACTGGATGGAGGTGAGTTTGAGTGAACTCCGGGAGTTGGTGATGGACAGAGAGGCCTGGCGTGCTGCGATTCATGGGGTCGCAAAGAATTGGACACAACTGAGCAACTGAACTAAACTGAACTGAATGTCATGGGCCCAGTGGGAAACAGTGAAAGTTTATAAAAATAGTAAAATACAAGAGGAACCAACAGAAAGCAGGACAGGGAGGTGGGGGAGAGAAAGCAAAGACAAAAACCTGTCTTTATTTGAGTTTAATTTTTAAACAGCTGTGCCTCATCTAAACATAGAACAATGAGACAGGTTAAATAGACTCTTTCAGAGAGGAGCTTGCTAGCTCCTCTCTGAAAGAAGAAAAAAATGATGGGGCTATCCCAAGATTTCTTGACCTCGGCACTGTTGACAGTTTGAACCAGATAATTCTTTGTTGTGAGGACTGTCCTGGGCGTTACAGAATGTTTAGCATCCTCCCCGGTCTCTACCCACCAAAAATCAATAGCATCACCCCAGTAATGACAATCAAAAATGTCTTCAAGACACTGAAAAATTGCCTCTGGTCAAGAATGACCAGGCTTGCCCCTACACAAAATATTTTTAAACTTGTCCTTAGTTCCTTCTGAGCTTTCCAGCTGACAGAATGGACCGCTACAGTCAGCAACATGATGACTGGCACACTTTCCTCTTGTGGCAACTTTCTCCTACCGTGGTATATTTTACTAAATATTTCATCAGGAAATCCCTTTCTGTTTCTCTTCTTACACTATATTTAATATTTTTAAATATAATCTGTTTACAGAAATAAAAGACAAAAAAGAAACATCCTTATAACTAAGTAATATAAAAACATTGTACATTAATTCCCTCCTTATCTCCCCAAGAAATTGTCCTAGAAAGCAGCCAAAATTTAAAACAGAGAAAGAAAGGACTTCCCTGGTGGTCCAGTGGTTAAGAATGTGCCTGCCATTGCAGGGGACACGGTTCCATCCCTGCTCCGGGAAGATTCCACATGCAGTGGAGCAACTAAACTCATGCATCCTAAAGCCCATGCTCTGCAACAAGAGAAGCCACCACAATGAGAAGCCTAAGCACTGCAACTAGAGAGTAGGCCCGCTTGCCGCAATTAGAGACAAGACCCAGTGCAGCCAAAAATAAATCCATTAAAAAAAAAAAAGTGTACAGTTCAATGGTTTAAAAAAACAGTGAAAGAGAAGTTAAAGACCATCTCACAAAGCAAATGACAAAAGCAAGGAATGAAACCTGCCATCATTTCTCCCATTTTAAAAAGTTTTTTTTTCTTGATGATTACTGCTCCCAGCCACAGCACCATTTCTTTGCTCCCTTTGCCACAAAAGCCCTCAAAAGAGTTGACTCTGATGTCTCCACGTCTTCTCCTCCCATGCTCTCTCGACCTATTCCAACTGCCCTTGTCAAGGTCTTCAGTAACCACAGCAATAAATGCCATGGTTACTTCTCAACCCTCATGTTACTTCATCAGCAGCATTTGACACAATCGATTATTCTTTTCCACTTTGATACACTTTCTCCCTTGGCTCTGGGACCCCTCACACTCTTGACTTCCCCTTTACTCACCAGTTGCTCTTTCTGAATCTCCTTTACCAGTTTCCACTCCATCTCCCTTCCCTCTTAATAATGCAGTAACCTTGGGCTTAGATCATATCTCCCAGCCTACACTCACTTGCCAGGAAGTTATTCAGCTTAAGGGCTTACCACCTAGGTGCCAATGTCTCCCAGACTCACATCATCAGCCCTGCCTCTCCCACAGACTCCAGATTCATGTGTTTGACCTCCTACTTGTCATCTCCACTTGATTATCAAATGAACACTTCAACTCGTATGTGTCCGAAACTGATCTCCTAAAAAAACAAAAAAAAAAACTGAACTCCTTTCTCAGGAGTTGCCCCATCCACAATCTTCCAATACCAGCTGATAATGACTCCATCCTATTAGTAGCCCAGGTCACAAGCTATGGAATCATCCATGACTCATATCTGTCTCTCACACAGCCTGTTAGTTCCAGAAACCATATTAGCTCCACTCTCAAAATATATTCCATGTCTTTCCATTTCTCAGGCCCTCCTCTGCTACCACCCTGATAGTTGCCACCATCATTTCTCAACTGAAATACTGCAAGACTCTTTACCGGTCTTCTAGCTTCTCTCTTGCCCCAAGAGGATAGTTTCAACATGGTAGCCGCAGCAATTCTTTTCAAATTGTCAGTCAGAGCTTATTAGTCCTTTGTTCAAAACCTTCAATGATGCTCCATTTCTCTAAGGATTAAAGTTAAAGTCTTTAAAATTGCCTACAGGGCCGGATGTGATCCAGTCCTCCCTCACTGTTCTGCCCCCCTTTCCTATTTCTATTCTCTTTACTAATTTCACTCACTCTCCTTTCTGTTTATCAAACATGCCAGTATACTCTCACCAGGGGGCCTTTGCACTGGCTTTTCTCTCTTTCTGATTCTTCCTCTTCCATAAAAACATATTGTCTCCTTCAATATTATGTTTTCAATTAAGTCCACCTAACCATCCTATTCGGAGAAGGCAATGGCAACCCATTCCAGTACTCTTGCCTGGAAAATCCCATGGGTGGAGGAGCCTGTTAGGATGCAGTGCACGGGGTCTCGAAGAGTCGGGCACGACCGAGTGACTTCACTTTCACTATTCACTTTCATGCATTGGAGAAGGAAATGGCAACCCACTCCAGTGTTCTTGCCTGGAGAATCCCACGGACAGCAGAGCCTGGTGGGTTGCCGTCTATGAGGTCACACAGAGTCAGACACGACTGAAGTGACTTAGCAGCAGCAGCAGCAGCAGCAACCATCCTATTAATAGCTCACCCTCCCTCATCAGGCCATCACCAGCCCTCCAAATCCCCCAGACCATGCTCTATTTTTTTTCCTCATAGTACATTTCAATTTTTAATCTCAACAGTTTATTCATGGTCTGTGTTCCCTACCTAAAGGCTCCATTTTGATTCCCAAATACACTTCTAGCACAGAGTAAGTCTTCAGTTAATATTTGTCAAGTGAATGAAGAAATGAGTGAGGGGCTGAAATAAAAGCAGACTACTATTCTACACTGAAGTAGAAGAATCACAGGCTTCTTCATGTTTACTTTACCTCTTTCTCACCCTCCTTGTTATACATCAAGGGACTAGTCGGGCTGGGAGGGGGCAGGGACTCCTAGGTAGGGAGAAGTAGATAAATATAGCTGGAGAAGGGTTTATTGGGAGATTTTAGGTTTAAGGGACTTTTGTCTTTTCAGTTTGGAGGGGTGTTGGAGGACTTGGGGGCCATTTGTAGTCTATTACTCTCATTTTTTCATTTGGTGGGACTTTTTTTGGAAGGTACCTGCCAAACCAAGTGAACTATAGAAGGCAGAAATGAGGACCAATCAAAGAATTGGAGGAGAAGGAATCAAGCTACTAAAAGGAACTTAAGGGAAACAGGGAAAAGAGGACTTCAGGTTTTCAGCCCAGCTCTCTGAAGTACTAAAGAGAACCAAGATTCAGAGCCAATGCCAAGACTAGGAATGAAGACTGCGAATTCAGTGTTCCTTTTATTCCCAGGAGCCTGGAAGTAGCAGCTAGCTTAGGGGAAATCCTAGAGTAATTATATAAATAAGAAAATTAATCTTTTATATATAAAAGATATGTAAATATAAAGATTAATAGTGATATATTAATCTTTTACATATAAAATATATAAATAAGTAAATAATAGTGGTTTTAAAACTATATATGTTTTTTCACACATACACGGTCTCCCCTACTATTTACATACCAATAAGAGGGTCCCTATCTCCCAAGATAAAGGTACAAAAATAATAAACCACAGATATATTCATTTTCCAACGTTGTATAACAAACTTTGGTGGCTCAGCACAACAGTAACCCTTTATTATCTCTCACTGTTTCTGCAATATTGGAATCCAAAATAGGCTGGTTGGGTAGACCTAGGTAAGGATTTCTCATGACGTCCAGTTAGATGTTGGCTAAGGCTACAGACACCGGAAGGCTTAACTGGGCTAGAGGGTCTGTTTCTAAGGTAGGTCGTGCACAAGGTGGGCAAGCTGAAGTTGGCTCTTGGCAAGAGGCCTCAGTTCTTTCCCACGTGGGCCTCTCCACCAGAATGCCTGAGTGCTTTCACAACTTGGCAGCTGGTCTTCCCCAGAGTAAGCAATATAAGAGAGCACCAGATACACAAGAGCGAGATAGAAGCCGCCACGTCTTTATGTACAACATAGCCTTCCACCACACGCTATAGGGCACATACAGCCCCAGTTCAGTGTGGGACAGGAGTATGTACGGGTGTGAATACCAGGAGGCAAAAACACTGATGCCCTCTTAAAGGCTAGCTACCGCAGCAGTTAAATAGCCTTCCACGTGAATGCCAAAGTGACCTGAATCTACTTCAGAGGGGACCCACATGCATCTTTTCCAACTTATACCACTTCAAAAAATGAGAATATTTGTTCACTTTGTCTGGCCTCCCTATTTCTAAAGAGGCCCTAAAACCTCTGTACAATATTACCTTAGCATTTGTGAGCAGTTAGCCTACTTTGTTAGCAACGTATTTTTAATTTTAAAAGTGGATCACAAACAATAAAGTTGTGATACTTCTGAGGAAAGTGTATCATCCTCTTGATTCAGCATGAAAAAGCAAAATTGATCTCCCTTTTCTATGTTAGACTTGAGAGATCTTGAGGAAAGTGAACAGGTATTAAAACACTGAATATAACTCAGCTAAAAAGAATGCATTTGAATCAGTTCTAATGAGATGGATGAAACTGGAGCCTATTATACAGAGTGAAGTAAGTCAGAAAGGAAAACACCAATATAGTATAATAACGTATATATATATGAAATTTAGAAAGATGGTCATGATGACCCTATATGCAAGACAACAAAAGAGACACAGATATAAAGAACAGACTTTTGGACTCTGTGAAAGAAGGCAAGGGTGGCATGATTTGAGAGAATAGCATTGAAACATGTGTATTATCATATGTGAAATAGATCACCAGTCCAAGTTTGATGCATGAAACAGAGCACTCAAAGCCGGTACACTGGGACACCGCTGAGGGCTGATGGGATGGGGAATGATGTGGGAGGGGGCTCAGGATGAGGAACACATGTACACCCTTGGCTGATTCATATCAGTGTATGGCAAAAACCACTACAACACTGTAAAATAATTAGCCTCCAATTAAAATTAATTAATTAATTTTTAAAAACACTGAACATAGTCAAAGGAGAGTGTGTCATACGGCTTGGTTATACCTTTACCCACAGTACAAAATTTATTCTTAGACACCAAGAAAGTACCTAATATCTTTGTGTCTCAATTTCCTTATATGTAAAATGCAGACATGATAACACTCGCATGTACAGAGTGAAATCTGAATTTACATTGGGAACTGAGCTCTAGTTTAAATACTTATCAAGATATGCCTATATACATCTCTCTCTCTAGATATACAGAGAGACATATCCTGACTTATACATAATATGCAATTACAAATAATACACTTGACCAAATTCCTTATATAGACTATTCATGTTTGATAGCATTACTCACCTCTATAGCATTCCTCCACTGACTCTATCAACGATGAGCCTTTCTTTTAACTCTAACCTACTATGACTCTCAATGCTATGAAAAAAATCTGATGTCATAAACACATTGTGTTACGGTACCAGTAAGGACCAAATCCATTCTTAGTTACATAATCCCTGAGTACTGCCAGCCTCAAGAGTCTATTGGACCACAAAGGAAACAGGGAGAGGGACTAAACAATGTCCTGAAGCTACAAAAATTCTTCACATAGTTTTCATTATTAATTGCTGGCAAAAAATGTAGACAGGTGAAGGTGGGAGAGGCAGTGGAGGGCTTTAAAATTATGATTTACACATCTTCTAAATATCATGGCACCTTCTAGGAATAAATGCTTCTGGGGCAAAAAAATCATCCAACAGACCCAATCTCCTGCCCCCTTCCCCACTGCCAACATCTTCACAGCAAGATAGAAACCCAGGAGTATAATTTCCTTGCTAATTAGATGTCAAGCAGATACCTCCAACAAATAGCAGTTTTTATCACTACTTTATTTTATGCTATTTTCATCTGTGAGGTTTATAATCCATAAGAACTACCTAATGATAAGTAAAATCAAAGAGCTTTTTAAAAGCCTGTGTGCTTTTATTGTTATAAATGCTTCACAAGTAAAAAGCAGTCAAAAGCATAAAGATACCCTGATTTGAACTTCCTTTGTGCTTGAATTAGAGTGTTTCTCTTGGCACACTCTCACATCAGGCTTCTGCTTCTCTTGGCAAAATCATAAACTGGCTGATGTTGTCTCAGAGGCTTTCTCATGTCCTCTTTCCAAGCATCACTCTTCTTTCACAGACCCCTTTCCGTTACCTAGGAGCCTCTTGTCCTGCCTTCCACATTCCACCTACTGCACAGTAGTGTTCTAGGCTCTTTGTACTCCTCCCTTCTACCATTAAAATATGCTTTTACTAAGATTTATTTGCTTTGAAAGGATTGTTGGGGGCTGGGGGATGGAGATGATGACTAAACTTTACCAAAATGTTGAATTATTAATAGTCCTCATTCTCTTTGGAATTGCTTCCTTAAGCAGAGATTCCTAGAAATGCTATCAACATCTCAACCCCAAATACGGCAGGTAAGAGGGCTCTCAGCAGGAGGCCTCAGTTCCTTGATTATAACTAGACCTTTTAGAAAAGTGAAGTTCATTGGGTAGGGACTTTACTTGGCCTAGAGTGTTGACGTAGGAAAACTGCTCTCCCTGAAACCATCCTCAAGGATGAGAATGAAGCCCTAAATGTCTAGTGAGCATCCAATAGGCTGCTCACTGCACTTAAACTAAAATCTAACTCCTATTTAGGGTCCAAAAGTCTGGCCTCTCCCTACCAGTCTCTACCTAACATACTGCACTCAGCCAAACTGGAGTTCTTCTGTATTTGAACGTCCTAAGCCACAATCTCATTCCTGCCTTAAAGCTTGCAGTGCTATGTTCCAGCTCTTGGCAGGTAAATTACTCATCATTTGTTTCCCAGTTCAAATGTCACAATCTAAAGTAACCTCACACACACACACACACAAAAATAAAATAAAGTAACCCCACAATCACTTTCCAGAATATGTCCTATTTTATTTTCATGATATTAATCATTGTAAAATTTTCTTATTCATGTATTTGTTTACCTAGTCTTTCCAAGCCTCCCTCTTAATATACCCTTCATTGGGTATCATGTTTATCAATGCATCCTTAATTTTGCACAGAACCTAGTATTCAATAGTATTCAACCTAGTATTCAGTAGTCAATAAAACTGCTGAATGAATGCATAAATAGATGAATCCAAGCATAACTTAACCTTTAAATGTGAATGAGAATCCTTGTTGTACTAATAATACTGAGGGAGGAGGGTTAGTATCACTATAATCGATATAACTAACCTATGTTTATAAGACTTTTATTGAAATGGACCACAGCATATCTTTTCATTGCTGCTGCTAAGTCGCTCCAGTCGTGTCCGACTCTGTGCGACCCCATAGATGGCAGCCCACCAGGCTCCCCTGCCCCTGGGATCTTCCAGGCAAGAACACTGGAGTGGGTTGCCATTTCCTTCTCCAATGCATGAAAGTGAAAAGTGAAAGTGAAGTCACTCAGTCGTGTCCGAATCCTACCGATCCCATGGACTGTAGCTTACCAGGCTCCTCTGTCGATGGGATTTTCCAGGCAAGAGTACTGGAGTGGGGTGCCATTGCCTTCTCCATCTTTTCATTAAAATATTATAAATATTGGATTGACAAATATTCTTTTATAAAAGTCATTTTATAAATGTCTTTTAATGAGTGCCACAAATGAAAGCTAGTATCTTCTGTCAGTATTAAAAGACTATTTCCCTGTGGCCAATTTCTAGCTTTCTAGATGTGTAGTGTCTGTTGCAAGGACTACAGGAGCCAATGAGCAACTTGCCTGTCACATGCTCTAACAAATCATCTAAGCAAGAAAACAGCTCTGGATAGAGGAAAACCAACACAGGCAGGATGTTACTAAAGGTATACTTTATTATTCACAAAGTTCACCCCAGCCTGCCAAAAAACTAAATTGGCAAACAAAAATGCCCTAGCATTTAGCAGTTTGGTTTTCTACCAGGCAGTCCCAGTTTAAGTTGATTGTAGCTTAGAAGCAGATGTCTGGGAGCAGTTCAGCAAGCCAGCAGTCAGTTGCTTTTGTAGAGTGCTCCTCTTAAAAGGCAAGATTGAGGCAAATAAATGGATTCCAACTTCCTGGGCTTGCCTTTGAACTATCACAATTAACTGTGCTTTGCTAAAGAGAAACTCCAAGGATTTTCTCAAAGGTTTCTTTCCTTTTAAGAAAGAAATGGCAATCTGGTTTAAAGAAAAAGAAACTGGGCATCAGTAGAGAGAGAGAAAAAAAACCCACAAATCAGTAAGAGTTAAATAACATAACTTTTAAACAAAACATGTAGTATGAGAAAACCTTATTTTTAAAGAACTAAAATAAACTTTCTTGAGACATTTCTTAGGAAAGCCTAGTTATTAATTCCTCCAAAAAACTCAACATTCAAATGACAAAACTCTATTAACTGCTGCTCTTCAATTAGTTCACTATCTAGTTAAATTTAAGAAAATACAATCCTATCTTGGCTTACAAATCAAAAACTTCTTTGTGTTAGAGGTGGGTAGTAATATGTTTCATCAAACTGTTATACTAGTTCACTTATTAATTTGGCCTCAATTGTATCTTTTGCATGTCTACCAAGATTAATTTCAGGGTAAGATTATCTCCAGCTAGCATATATTGTAAAACTGGAAAATTTTTTCCACTCTTCATGGGTCATTTACAATCTGCCAGGTTTGGGGTGGGTATGAAATGTATTTCTGCCAATGGATAGCCGTTCAGCAGTGCTGAAAACCAATCCTTCTGTTTCATTCATGGTGCGATATGGTTCCATAAAAAGGAGTGAACCAAAAGTGCAGCTAATGCACCCTGTCGATCTGGGTGTATACTAATTCTTTAAGATTATCATAAGAAAATTGTTTGTAGATGAATATATGAATATATTCTCATTCTTTCTTTAGTCGTGTACCACTGTAAACATGTACTAATTCACTGGGAGAGAAAAAATCAAGTTTAAGGCCTTTTCTATTTTACAGGAGCTGTATTATTTTTAAGGAAATTCATTGCACTAAAATTATATATCTATTATAGTTTAGAGCAGAAAAGAGAAAATCCTGGGTGTTTCTGTAACAACATCTTCTAAAAGATTAAGAATCACGGTTTGAAACCCTTTCCAATAAGTGATTTGAGTACTCCATGGCAATTAAAAGGCAAGCTGAAGCACCAAGATAAAGTTGTGTCCCCCTAGTGACCTCTAGAGTAGAGCTAAGCTCCCACAAGCAAGACTGGGGGAGGGGGGAGGGCAGCAAGCCAAAGCCTGGCGCGCTGCTGCAAACCAAACCTATATTTTCAAGAGTATATCCCTTCGCATCTCAGAGTGTGGTCCTGTTTTATTAAACACCAAGGCGCAATAAAGGTCCGCCTCCCGGGCTATCAGGCCCATTGGGTTGAAATCCAGCTTCAAACACTGCTTCCTCCTTGCCACCAAGCTCCGGTGCAGTTCCCCGGCACAGGCTTCCTCACCGCGCATGGTGCCGAGCTGGTTTCCACCGCTCTGCAGTGCTGCAAGACCACCCCTCCGCCACCGCTAGCTCCCCGGCGCGAGAGTCGAAGCGCTAGGCAGCCGGCCAGCGGCGACCTCTGCTAGTCCGCGCTGCGGTCGCGGGCGGCGAGTGCACCGGCTGCCTGCGCGCAGCGCGGCGCTGGGCGAGTCCTGGATACCCAGCTCCTGCTGGACGCCGCCTACGAGGCTCCCTCCAGAGTTCAGCCGCGATGCCTGAAGTCACCCCGGCAACAAGCTCATCCTTATCCTCCCTGCCAGAGCTTCTCCCCCTCTGAACTTTCCAACTTTAGAAGCCCTGGTTCCAAAGGAGCAACAGGGGCCCGCCTCAACAACGGGAGTCAATGCCCGCCTCAGCAGGTCGGGAAGAGGGGAAAAGCCTGCAGGGACCCGACCTGTAGCAAATCCCCTTGACCATGGGGGGTAAAGGAGAGCCAGACAGCTCCTATCTCCTCTTGAGGCTGCAGAGTGGGAAAATGGATGCACAACTTGTCACCCTGGGATGAAGGGACGGAGGGAGGAGGGAGGTTGGGAGGAGAGAGTAGTAGAGAGACACCTGGAAAAACTCTCTCTCTCTCTCTCTCTCTCTCTCTCTCTCTCTCTCTCTCTCTCTCTCTCTCTCTCTCACACACACACACACACACACACACACACACACACACACACACACACACTCCCGAGGAGCCGAGTCGCTTCTCTCCCGACTGCCCTGAGGGGGTAAGGCGCAACAGATACCCAAGCTCTTGGAGTGAGAAAGGAGTGGGGTGAGAGCAAGAGTCTCCAGGTTTCCCCGGGTTACATAAAGGGGACAAACTCCTATCAGAGTCTCCCTGGAGGTAAAGGAAGGTGCAGCAGTTCTCCTCCCCTCCCGGAGAAGGAAAACTCTTCCCCAGCAGGCAGCCTTCCACTTGGCCAAGCCCGGATGTAAACAGGCTAGCCACAGGGGCGGTCGGCGGGTGGGAGGTGGGATGGAGCGAGGTGAGAATGGAGCGTTAACTCACCCTTGATGCTGGGGGCTTTCTCTTCTTGGCCATCTCCTGTCCCCTCCCTCCCCCAGACCCCCGGAGCGTTTCCTCCTGCTGTCACCCAGCTCCTGGAGCGGGCACCGAGGAGGGCTTCCAGGCGAGCTCTCGCCGCGGCTCTCAGCTCAGCGAGCTCTTTGTTGCTGTGATGGCATCTGCGAGGCGGCGGCGGCGGCCCGGCTGCGCGCTCGGCTCTGCTCGGCTCGGCTGGGGCGGGCGCCGCCGCCCTCTGCTCTCCGCCGCGCGGAGCTGGTGAAGCTCGCGCTCGCTCTGCTGCGGCCGCTCAGACTGCGGCGGCGGCTGTGGATGCCGCTGTGCTGCTGCTGCTGGAGGGGGCAGCGCCGGGTCCCCCGAGTGCCCGCCCAGCACTGACCTCCCCCTTTCGCACACCCTCCCTCCCCCACTCCCCCACCCCAGGGTGTCCCGTCTGAGCCGCCGGCTCCAATCCAACCAGTGACGGCGCTGTCGTCCAGCCGCCACTGCTGGGGAAGGCGATGGTGGCGGCGGCAGGGGAGTGCTGGAGGAAGTGGGGGTCCCGCGGCCATCTGCGACTCGGGAGGAGAAAGCCAGACAGTCCCACTCTGATGGAGCTCGCATCCTGCCTGCCTCGGCGTCTCGAAAGCTGACAGCCCCACCCCAGGTGGCAGGGCGCGACGTCGGCGGCGGGGTAGGCCCGCGAAAGACACCAGTCTCCGTACGCCAAGAACTCTGGCCAACTGCAGGAGTATTGGCACCTGCACTTGCGACCGGGCCGCTCCGCAAATAGCTGGTCGCGGGCACTGAGCCCGAATTCCAAGCGGGCGATGAACCCCGGGACGCGCGGATGCCTCTGCCTCTGCGGAACCGAGACGGGAAGAGAGCCACTGGATAGTGGGTGGTAAGGAGGAGAGAAATTAAGTTCCAGAGGCCGCCCAGGGACAGACGACTGGAAGAATGACCTAGTTCAGGCCCTAAACTTCTTATAGTGAAAACTCAGGACAGGTCCCTTAGGGCTGTGGAAAAAGAAGAAAGAAAGCACGCTCTCAGAAACTGGAGAAATTAGGGAGGCGGAGGAGTGATTTCTTGATCTCCAGGAGAAACTGTTCCAGTGGTCGAGTTCTTCCTCGCTCTGATAGTGAATTTGAAGTTTTCATTACCCGGAAGGAGCTGTCCTCCTCTAGCGTGCTGATCAGAAAGGGAGTCTCACCGGTGTGTTGGAGCAGTAAGGTCATGCAAAAGTCTGACTGATCTGAGAATGTAAAGGTAACCAAGTTATTGTTGTTCAGTTACTCAATCGTGTCAGATTCTTTGCGACCCCTTGGCCTGCAGTACGCCAGGCTTCCCTGTCCTTCACTATCTTCCAGAGTTTGCTCAAACTTATGTCCATTGAGTCGCTGATGCTATCTAACTATCTCATCCTTTGCCTCCCTCTTTCATTTTGGCTTCAATCCTGCCCAGCATCAGGGTCTTTTCCAATGAGTTGTCCAAAGTGTTGAAGGTGGCCAAAGTATCGGAGCTTCAGCATCAGCCCTTCCAATGAACATTCAGGGTTGATTTCCTTTAAAATTGGTTGCCTAGCTTTAAAGGAACGATGGAAGGAGTAGAGTAGGGAGGGAGATTACCCTATGCATGCGGGAAAATGCCAATTCATTTCTTTCTTTGCAGGAACTGGGATTTCCTCAAAACCCACATTCTAATTCACAGAGATCTTATCAGCAATTCCCTCTTGCCTATATCCCCAACTTAATCTGATTATCTAAACATCCAGTGATTCAATTCAGTACCCCTAGTCAGAAGTTGCCCCAGCATTGACGTGGTGCCCCATATGAACACTGGAGTCCAATATACACACTGCTATATTTTAAATGGATAAGCAACAAGAACCTATTGTATAGCACATGGAAATTATTTTAATTAGCAACATGGGCCTATTCTCTGTTGTATAGCTAGAAATGAGACTCAATCAAAATTTTCTCTTTCAAAAAGCCATCTTTGATTTAATTCTAAACTACTTTTCAGATTCTTAAAATGTGTAAATATTAGACATGGAAACATTCTTTATGTGTTCATACTTTATCACTAAATACTAATTATTGCCTATATTAAGATAATGTCTGACAGTTCATTCATTACTTTCACATACTATATTTCATTTGATGCTGACCACAAACTTGGGAATTCAGAGGGCAGGCCCTGTTTTCCATGTTTTATACATGAAGACATGAGGTTCCTGGAGGTACAATTATTTGTTCACAGCTTCCAGGACTTCTGTGAAGCTTTTCTAACTTAACATCAGCCTCATTCCATGACACCAGCTGCCTATGAAATAGAATAGCTCTGTTTCAGACCAGGAATTGTTTCCTTCTATTTATTCTTTCCATGATGCCACTACTATTAGCAGAGGGAACTCAAGATTTTAGTTGACAAATTGTCTATTTTTGTACATGACTTCCCTGGTGGCTCAGATAGCAAGGAATTTGCCTGCAATGTGGGTGACCTAGGTTCAATTCCTGATTCAGGAAGATCCCCTGGAGAAGGGAATGACAACAAACTCCAGTATTCTTGCCCCCAAAATTCCATAGATGGGCAGGTTACAGTCCATGGGGTCACAGAGTTGGACACAACTGAGAGACTCACAGTTTCACTTTCATGATTAACTCGTAGAACTTCAAAGTATTTTTGCATGCATTTTCTTAATTGAAGGTCACAACTATTACAGAAGACTATGAAAAGAGATGTGTTGAGCCCAAGCGAACAGATGAGTGAACAGACCCAGAGACATTACAGTCACAGCTACTCGGGCCCGGGGCAGCTCACAGTGCTTGCTTTTGTTTAAGGATTGCCAATAGAATATTTGTAGGGATCCAAAAACAAGAGAGTTCTAGAAAAATACCTACTTCTGCTTTATTGACTATTCTAAAGCCTTTGACTGTGTGGACCACAACAAACTCTGGAAAATTCTGAAAGAGATGGGAATACCAGACCACCTGACCTGCCTCTTGAGAAATCTGTACGCAGGTCAAGAAGCAACCATTAGAACTGGACATGGAACAACAAACTGGTTCCAAATAGGGAAAGGAGTACATCAAGGCTGTATACTGTCACCCTGCTTATTTAAGTTATATGCAGAGTACATCATGAGAAACGCTGGGCTGGATGAAGCACAAGCTGGAATCAAGATTGCTGGGAGAAAGATCATTAACCTCAGATATGCAGATGACACACACCTGGCAAAAAGTGAAGAAGAACTAAAGAGCCTCTTGATGAAAGTGAAAGAGAAGAGTGAAAAAGTTGGCTTAAAGCTCAACATTCAGAAAACGAAGATCAAAAAAAAAGAAAGAAAGAAAGAAAACGAAGATCATGGCACCTGGTCCCATCACTTCATGACAAATAGATGGGGAAACAGTGAACACAGTGTCAGACTTTATTTGGGGGCTCCAAAATCACTGCAGATAGTGACTGCAGCCATGAAATTAAAAGACCCTTGCTCCTTGGAAGAAAAGTTATGACCAACCTAGACAACATATTAAAAAGCAGAGACATTGCTTTGCCAACAAAGATCCATCTAGTCAAAGCTATGGTTTTTCCAGTAGTCAGGTATGGATGTGAGAGTTGGACTATAAAGAAAGCTGAGTGCCGAAAAATTGATGCTTTTGAACTGTGGTGTTGAAGAAGACTCTTGAGGGTCCCTTTGACTGCAAGGAGATCTAACCAGTCCATCCTAAAGGAAATCAGTCCTGAATATTCATTGGAAGGACTGATGTTGAAGCTGAATCTCCAATACATTGGCTACCTGATACGAAGAACTGACTCATTTGAAAAGACTCTGAGCTGGGAAAGATTGAAGGCAGGAGGAGAAGGGGACAACAGAGGATGAGATGGTTGGATGGCATCGCCAAGTCAATGGACATGAGTTTGGGTAAACTCAGGGAGTTGGTGATGGACAGGGAGGGCTGGCATGCTGCAGCCCATGGGGTCACGAAGAGTCAGACATGACTGAGTGACTGAACTGAACTGAGGGATCAGTAAAGCAAAATACATGACACAAGCAGTATACATATGTAAAAAAGTGATAGTCACCAGAGGCCAGATTTTTTGAAGATCCCATGGACTGTAGCCCACTAGTCTTCTGTCCATGAAATTCTCCAGGCAGGAATACTAGAATGTGTTACCATTCCCTTCTCCAGGGGATCTTCTTGACCCAGGGGTCAAACCCAAGTCTGTTGCACTTCAGGCAGGTTCTTTGCCATCTAAGCCACAAGGGAAGCCCCATACATATGTAGGCTACACTTAAGAGAGAGGTAAAGACTTCAGAAAGTTGAGAGCACATGTATCACTACACAGCTGCAAGTTGGCTTGTGGGAATGGAAACCTTGGATATGAGGATTCTCATTTTTCAAGAGGACTCAGGAATCTGGATTCCCAGATAGAATATTCTTTTCATGTTGGTTAACATGAAACAAAGCAAAACAAGGCAGGCTTAACAGAACACAACTGTCAGTAATATACAGCTTATGGGCTGTGTACATCTGTATCCATTTTCACATCCCATCAAGTTTGTTTGTTTGTTTTGGCTGTGCTGGGTCTTCATTGCTGTGTGTGCTTTTCTCTATCTGTGACTAGTGCGGGCTACTCTCTAGTTGCTATACATGGGCTTCTCTTGTTGCCAAGGATGGGCTCTAGTACGTGTGGGCTTCAGCAGTTGCAGCTCGCAGGCTCTAGAGCACAGGCTCAGCAGTTGTGGTGCATGGGCTTAGACGCTTGGTGGCATGTGGGATCTTCCCCAACCTGGCATCCAGCCTGGGTCTCCTGCATTGGTAAGTGGATTCTTTACTACTGAGCCCCCAGGGAAGTCCTCAATTGAGTTTTATCACCAAAGAGTAGGTACTGAACCAAATCCTTGGAACTAATCTAATTCTTTTGGTGTCTATATACCCTTAGAATTAGAGGTTATCAAGGCTTTAGGTCCATTTAATCATGATTTCTAAAGATAGATTGCAGAGATTGGCATTTTTAAATTTCTGGCTGTTCTTAGAGCCATCAATGAGAATGGCCACAGTAAATCAAAAATGTTAAGTCATATGTAATTCTGCTGGGCATGAGGAAATCTCTACATTTTATTTGATAATGATAATGAAGTATTGATGGTGACAAGGACAAAACTGACCTATCTATTTCCCTTTATGGGAAGGTTCTGAATGAATCCCTTCAAAGAGTAGTCATAGTGCTGCAGTGGTACCTTTAGTTATATGTAGTGTAATAATTCTATTTAGATTATTCCAGCCCTGTCAAGACTACCTATCAAGTAAAAGATAATCAGAATGGTGGAAAGGAATACATGTTCCTCATGTGGAGGTATCAAGTGAGCCCAACAGGAAAAATGAACATGTCAAACAAATTATACTTAAGACCAAAGTTAAAATATCATTCATACTACAAAAAGCCTGATTGTCATTAATTGTATGTTACTGCCACTGCAGTAAAAAGGTTGAAAATGTAACCCTCAGAAGATTATTTTTGGCTGAAATATTTTATATTGAATATCTATCCATAAATTGGACTTCCCAGGTGGCTCAGTAGTAAACAATTTGCCTGTTAATACAGGAGATGCACATTGATCTCTGTGTAGTGCACTAAAAAGAATTCCCTGGAGAAAGGAATGGCTACCCACTTCACGATTCTTGCCTGGATAATCCCAGGGACAGAGGAACTGTAGGACTAAGTCCATAGGGTCACACAGAGTCAGACACAACTGAAGTGACTTAGCACACAGTTTAGGGAAAGTGAAAAGGAGGGAAAAAAGCCCCACTGATTTTAATCATTTTAATACTAAAGATGATCAAAAGAATCCAAGCTTGCCCCATTACTGGGAAAAAACAAAACAAAACAAAACCTAGTGTTTTTAAATTTTACATACAAATAAAAAGCATAATACTCACTTCAGCTGAGGTTTTAAGGGAAACTGCAATTATGTGACTACAGGTAAAAAAAGGTAAAAAGAGAAAAGATGGCAAGAAGAGAGATAGTCCAACTAGTACACTAAAAAGAATTCCTATAGCACTTATATACTCAAAATCATCCTATGAAGGAGTGGAGAAACTGAGGCTGGCTTCCTACCCCATCTCACACAACGTTATGGATACGTGAGACCTCTTATACATCTTCCCTTTCTCTCTGATCATTATAATAGATACACAGATATTCATTACAATAACCTTTCACCTGAATTTAGTTGGAGGGTCCTGGAATGAGAGTTTATAGAATCTTACCTCATTCTAGTTCTTCCATTGATGACTCTGACCTTAAGAAATGTGATTTCACTTAAGCATGTCTGAATTGCACAGAAAGACATGAAATTCAGAGACAGCATTTAGGGACTTAAATGCCAACTCTAGGTTTCTGAGATGGAACCCTCTCAAGAAGATTCCTTAACACTTTACTAATTTCAGAGCAAAACTCTTCTGCAGAGATACCTGCCTAGCCGTGATACAGCCGTCACTACTAGCAATTGAATCTATGAGAAAGAAAACTTAATTTTCCTAAGTTCAATTTCCCAGTTGTCACCTAACTCTAGGACTATGCCCTTCTAAAATGGAGTTAATTAACATGGAGCTTTATTGTACCCACAATGATGTGTATGCTTTAGAGAGTTCAACTCCACAAAAACCCACAGGAAACAAGAGAAGCCATTTAGAAAGGCCAAGAAATCCTCAAACTAGGTCTCTGCTCAAATTATAAGAAATTCCTCTGAGGGAAATAGCACAGACCCGGCCTGAGTAAAGCAATGTATAGGTGGAAGGATAGTCAGACATTATATAGAGATAGTCTGCTGTGTACGATCTATAGTTAAACTCTCAAGATTTTATGGAATATATATATAAACAACTAAAGTTGTTTTCCTTAATACTCCAATTGACCTGCTCAAGGACAGAATATTCAGTCTGACCTCTGCTAGATTCCAAGTGATCACTTTACCCTAAAAATGTTCTCATGTCTGCAATAACTCCCTCCATTATAATTCTTTTTATAATTTTGTTCCTTTGCTCACTCTACCAATCAACCAACTGACCTCTCCATATATGAGTGAGCAATCTGCATGCAAAATAAATAGCATACAAAAATAAAGAAACATTTTAGAGATATTTTTGATAATGGACCAAATTGTAATTTCCATTCTTTTCTCTTTCTATTTATTCTCTCTGACATGTGTATATGTATTGAGTAATACTATATGCCAGTCTAGGTGATTGGGTATACAATGGAGAAATAAAACAACGTGACCTCTGCATGCATGGTATTTACAGTTTTATAGAGGAGATAGAATTAACCTTAAATTCCTCGTGAAAATAGCACATCCAAAGACTCCAGTAGGAAATTTAGGATTAGAATAGTGGTTTCCAAATTCCAAATTGATAGGCATCCCATCAATTAAAAAGAAAATTGCTGGCCCAACTCCAACCATATTTATTTGGTTGTATTTACATTGAGTGTACTATTGTACTAATACATGTATACATAATAAAATACCCTTAAAGGGTAAGGTTTTTGACAATGGACTATTTTAGTCACCGCCAGACACTATTGCATTAGAAGAACTAAAGGAAGATCAATGTGGCTGAAGTTTACTGTGCTGTGCTGTGCTTAGTCTCTCAGTCATGTCTGATTCTTTGTGACCCTATGGACTGTAGCCTACCAGCCTCCTCTGTCTATGGGGATTCTCCAGGCAAGAATACTGGAGTGGGTTGTCATGCCCGCCTCCAAGGGATCTTCCTGACCCAGAGATCAAACCCAAGTCTCCCTCATTGCAGGCTGATTCTTTACCATCTGAGCCACCAGGGAAGCCTAAGAATGCTGGTGTAGGTAGTCCATCCCTTCTCCAGGGGATCTTCCTAACACAGGAATTGAACCAGGGTCTCCTGCATTGCAGGCAAATTCTTTATCAGCTGAGCTATCAGGGAAGCCCTGAGGTTTACTGCATGGGGATGATTTTAAGAAGAGGAAGACATGATTTAATTTACCTTCTATAATAAAACTCTGATTCCTTGACTCCTATATGGATAATTGGAATAAGTCTAATAAGTTAATTATATGGCTGTTGGGTTGGACGAGAGTTAAAGTTTCACACTAACACTCAGACGTGTTCTAGAGCCCCTTATTGGGCCTAGAAGCAGTGTTGCTCTATAGTAATGAACACAACTGGCAGTCAGATCTTGGTTTCTAAATCCCACTGTCCACAAGACAGAGAGAAGGATCCTTGGAGAAATGACCCCAGGTCTGTAGCAGATGAAGTACTAGATGAACTAAGAACATCTTAATGTGCCAGAAACCAGGGAAGTCCTCAAAGACCAATGAGCTCAGGACAAAAGGACAAATGAGCCAGCTTGAAGTAGTTGTCTACTGGTCAAAATTATGAAGATCTGAGTTTCAAAATATATATATACAAAATAATGATAATGGATTATAATACTTGAATAAAATAAAATTTATGAATCCAGGGGCATGTGAAGTTTCTTCAGTCATGTTGGACTCTTTGCAACCTTATAGACTGTAGCCCACCTGGCTCTTCTGTCCATGGGATTCTCTAAGTAAGAATCCTGGAGTCGATTGCCATGCCCTCCTCCAGGGATCTTCCTGACCCAGGGATCCAACACATCTCTAACATCTCCTGCATTGGCAGGTGGGTTCTTTACCACTAGCATCACCTGGGAAGCCCTATGAATCATGGTGGTATCCAAAAGAGAGAATTTTAGTTTTTGGTTTTTTTTTTTTAGAAGAATTGAGCTAGTAAGTGTAGAAGATAAAATTAGAAAATCATCATTTGGCAAACTTCCCATATACCATCTAAGGATCAGCAATGGATGCTAAACCCTTTGGATAAAAGTTTGTTGAGAACATCATATTCTTATATATTATCCTGTATATTAGTTGCTGACTGAAAAGGGAAAATTGTATCTTTAATGGAGAGTTGGTGTGGTCACCACCTTAATCAATAATCAAACTTAGCACCATCAATAGCTGAACTAAGTGTTATGTGCCTCCTGATGGGAATGAATAAGAAATACACATCACCTATGTAGTTTACTTATAAAAAAATGTTTAACCTAAATCTAATCATGATGAAACGAGTCAGATAAAATAAAAATGTGCAATTCTGTAAGACACTGTCCTGGATTTTTTTTTTTTTAATAAAAGTCAGCATCACGGAAAAAAAAAAAAAAAACAGAGGGACTAAAGAGGTATAAATATCAAATGCAACTGGATCCTGGATCAGGGTGGGGAAAGTAGACCACATATAACAGATATTTTGGACAATTAAAAACTTAAATATGTACTGTACATTAGATATTATTCAATTAATGTTATTTTCTTACATATGTTAGTAGTATTGGCATACAGGAGATGCATACTGTTATTGTTATATAGGAGGTTGGCCTATATAGTATTGTTATATAGTGATAGCTTATGGTGAATGGTGTGAAATTTGTGATCTCTGAAGGGGCCAGGGACCAGGCTTGATAACTCAAGAATTTTGTGTATCAGAGTTTTATTAATGTGAAAAAGGAACAAAGGAAGCTTCTGGCATAGACAACAGAAGGGGGACGGAGAGGGCCCTCCTCACTAGTCTTAGCAAGGGAGTTACATACTTTTAAAATTGGTTATTACAGTAAATCAAAAGAATCTCTCAATTGTAAAAGGTCTTACCAGACCCACTCCCATAATATACTTTTTTTTTTTTTTTGTAAGGGTGCAGGAGTTCAGAGCGATGTTCCTGCTTCTGCTGCTTTCTCAGACTCCTTCAGCTTAAAAGCGTCTGTTAAGGTGACATATTTTATGTGTCCACATCAAATTCATTTTTTCTTCTTTTTTTTAAATTTTATTTTTACTTTATTTTAATTTACAATACTGTATTGGTTTTGCCATACATTGACATGAATCAGCCATGGGTGTACACGAGCTCCCAATCCTGAAACCCCCTCCCATCTCTCACCCCATATCATCTCTCTGGATCATCCCCATGCTAAGGGCTGAGTAATACTGCATTGTGTATATGTACCACAGCTTTCTTATCCATTCATCTGCTGATGGACATCTAGGTTGTTTCCATGTCCTGGCTATTATAAACAATGCTGCAATGAATGTTGGGGTACATGTGTCTCTTTCAGTTCCGGTTTCCTCGGTGTGTATGCCCAGCAGTGGGATTGCTGGGTCATAAGGCAGTTCTATTTGCAATTTTTAAGGAATTTCCACACTGTTTTCCATAGTGGCTGTACTAATTTGCATTCCCACCAAAGGCGTAAGAGGGTTCCCTTTTCTCCACATCCTTTCCAGCATTTATTGTTTGTAGATTTTTAGATCGCAGCCATTCTGACTGGTGTGAAATGGTACCTCATTGTGGTCTTGATTTGCATTTCTCTGATAATGAGTGACATTGAGCATCTTTTTATGTGTTTGTTAGCCATCCATATGTCTTCTTTGGAGAAATGCCTATTTAGTTCTTTGGCCCATTTTTTGATTGATTCGTTTATTTTTCTGGAGCTGAGCTGCATAAGTTGCTTGTATATTTTTGAGATTAGTTTTTGTCAGTTGTTTCATTTGCTATTGTTTTCTCCCATTCAGAAGGCTGTCTTTTCACCTTGCTTATACTTTCCTTCGTTGTGCAGAAGCTTTTAATTTTAATTAGATCCCATTTGTTTATTTTTGCTTTTATTTCCAGTATACTGGGAGATGGATCATAGAGGATCCTGCTGTGATTTCTGTCGGAGAGTGTTTTGCCTATGTTCTCCTCTAGGAGTTTTATAGTTTCTGGTCTTACATTTAGATCTTTAATCCATTTTGAGTTTATTTTTGTAGGTGGTGTTAGAAAGTGACCTAGTTTCACTCTTTTGCAAGTGGTTGACCAGTTTTCCCAGCACCACTTGTTAAAGAGACTGTCTTTACTCCACTGTATATTCTTGCCTCCTTTGTCAAAGATAAGGTGTCCATAGGTGTGTGGATTTATCTCAGGGCTTTCTATTTTGTTCCACTGATCTATATTTCTGTCTTTGTGCCAGTACCATACTGTCTTAATGACTGTGGCTTTGTAGTAGAGCCTGAAGTCAGGCAAGTTGATTCCTCCAGTTCCATTCTTCTTTCTCAAGATTGCTTTTGCTATTCGAGTTCTTTTGTATTTCCATACAAATCTTGAAATTATTTGTTCTCGTTCTGTGAAAAATACTGCTGGTAGCTTGATAGGAATTGCACTGAATCTGTAGATTGCTTTGGGTAGTATACTCATTTTCACTATATTGATTCTTCCGACCCATGAACATGGTATATTTCTCCATCTATTAGTGTCCTCTTTGATTTCTTTCATCAGTGTTTTATAGTTTTTGATATATAGGTTTTAGTTTCTTTAGGTAGGTATAGTCCTAAGTATTTTATGCTTTTTGTTGCAGTGGTGAATGGAATTGTTTTCTTAACTTCTTTTTCTACTTTCTCATTATTAGTGTATAGGAATGCAAGGGATTTCTGAGTGTTGATTTTATATCCTGCAACTTTACTATATTCATTGATTAGCTCTAGTAGCTTTCTGGTGGAGTCTTTAGGATTTTCTATGTAAAGGATCATGTCATCTGCAAACAGTGAGAGTTTTACTTCTTCTTTTCCAATTTGGATCCCTTTTATTTCTTTTTCTGCTCTGATTGCTGTGGCCAAAACTTCCAGAACTATACTGAATAGCAGTGGTGAAAATGGGCACCCTTCTCTTGTTCCTGACTTTAGGGGAAATGCTTTCAATTTTTCACCATTGAGGATAATGTTTGCTGTGGGTTTGTCATATATAGCTTTTATTATGTTAAGGTACATTCCTTCTATTCCTGCTTTCTGGAGAGTTTTTATCATACATGGATGTTGAATTTTGTCAAAGGCTTTCTCTGCATCTATTGATATAATCATATGGCTTTTATTTTTCAATTTGTTAATGTGGTGAATTACATTGATTGATTTGCAGATATTGAACAATCCTTGTATCCCTGAGATAAAGCCCACTTGGTCATGGTGTATGATCTTTTTAATGTATTGCTGGATTCTGATTGCTAGAATTTTATTAAGTATTTTTGATCTATGTTCATCAGTGATATTGGCCTGTAGTTTTCTTTTTTGTGGCGTTTTTGTCAGGTTTTGGTATTAGGGTGATGGTGGCCTCATAGAATGAGTTTGGAAGTTTACCTTCCTCTGCAATTTTCTGGAAGAGCTTGAGTAGGATAGGTGTTAGCTCTTCTCGGAATTTTTGGTAGAATTCAGCTTTGAAGCCGTCTGGACCTGGGCTTTTGTTTGCTGGAAGATTTCTGATTACAGTTTCAATTTCCATGTTTGTGATGGGTCTGTTAAGATTTTCTATTTCTTCCTGGTTCAGTTTTGGAAAGTTGTACTTTTCTAAGAATTTGTCCATTTCTTCCAAGTTGTCCATTTTTTTGGCATATAATTGCTGATAGTAGTCTTTTATGATCCTTTGTATTTCTGTGTTGTCTGTTGTGATTTCTCCATTTTCATTTCTAATCTTATTGATTTGATTTTTTTCTCTTTGTTTCTTGATGAGTCTGGCTAATGGTTTGTCAATTTTATTTATCCTTTCAAAGAACCAGCTTTTTGCTTTGTTGATTTTTGCTATGGTCTCTTTTGTTTCTTTTGCATTTATTTCTGCCCTAATTTTTAAGATTTCTTTCCTTCTACTAACTCTGGGGTTCTCTATTTCTTCCTTTTCTAGTTGCTTTAGGTGTAGAGTTAGGTTATTTATTTGTCTTTTTCTTGTTTCTTGAGGTATGCCTGTATTGCTATGAACTTTCTTCTTAGCACTGCTTTTACAGTGTCCCACAGGTTTTGGGTAGTTGTGTTTCCATTTTTATTCATTTCTATGCATGTTTTGATTTCTTCTGTGATTTGTTGGTTATCTAGAAGGGTGTTGTTCAGCCTCCAAATGTTGGAATTTTTAACAGTTTTTCTCCTGTAATTGAGGTCTAACGTTAGTGCATTATGGTCAGAAATGATGCTTGGAATGATTTCGATTTTTTTTGAATTTATCGAGGTTAGATTTATGGCCCAGGATGTGATCTATCCTGGAAAAGGTTCCGTGTGCACTTGAGAAAAAGGTGAAATTCATTGTTTTGGGGTGAAATGTCCTATAGATATCAATTAGGTCTAACTGGTCTATTGTATCATTTAACGTTTGCGTTTCTTTGTTAATTTTCTGTCTAGTTGATCTGTCCATAGGTGTGAGTGGGGTATTAAAGTCTCCCACTATTATTATGTTATTATTTATTTCCCCTTTCATGCTTGTTAGCAATTGTCTTACATATTGCGGTGCTCCTATATTGGGTGCATATATATTTATAATTGTTATATCTTCTTCTTGGATTGATCCTTTAATCATTATGTAGTGGCCTTCTTTGTCTCTTTTTCACAGCCTTCGTTTTAAAGTCTATTTTATTGGATATGAGTATTGTTACTCCTGCTTTCTTTTGATCTCTATTGTCATGGAATATCTTTTTCCAGCCCTTCACTTTCAGTCTGTACGTGTCCCTTGTTTTGAGGTGAGTCTCTTATAGGCAGCAAGATCCCTATAGGGATCTTGTTTTTGTATCCATTCAGCCAGTCTTTGCCTTTTGGTTGGGGCATTCAATCCATTTACGCTTAAGGTAATTATTGATAAGTATGATCCTGTTGCCATTTACTTTATTGTTTTGGGTTCATGTTTATACGCCCTTTTTGTGTTTCTTGTCTAAAGTCTATCCTTTAGCATTTGTTGGAGAGCTGGTTTGGTGGTGCTGAATTCTCTCAGCTTTTTCTTGTCTGTAAAGCTTTTGATTTCTCCTCCATATTTGAATGAGATCCTTGCTGGGTACAGTAGTCTGGGTTTTAGGTTATTTTCTTTCATCACTTTAAGTATGTCTTGCCATTCCCTCCTGGCCTGAAGAGTTTCTATTGAAAGATTTGCAGTTATTCTTATGGGGATCCCTTGTGTATTATTTGTTGTTTTTCCCTTGCTGCTTTTAATATTTGTTCTTTGTTAATTTGATTAATATACGTCTTGGGGTGTTTCGCCTTAGGTTTATCCTGTTTGGCACTCTCTGGGTTTCTTGGACTTGGGTGATTATTTCCTTCCCCATTTTAGGGAAGTTTTCAACTATTATCTCTCAAGTATTTTCTCATGGTCTTTCTTTTTGTCTTCTTCTTCTGGGACTCCTATAATTCGAATGTTGGGGCATTTCATATTGTCCTGGAGGTCTCTGAGGTTGTCTTCATTTCTTTTAATTCGTTTTTCTTTTTCCTCGCTGATTCATTTATTTCTTCCATTCTATCTTCTATTTCACTAATCCTATCTTCTGCCTCCGTTATTCTACTATTTGTTGCCTCCAGAGTGTTTCTGATCTCATTTATTGCAGTATTCATTATATGTTGACTCTTTTTATTTCCTCTAGGTCCTTGTTAAACCTTTCTTGCATCTTCTCAATCCTTGACTCCAGGCTATTTATCTGTGATTCCATTTTGATTTCAAGATTTTGGATCATTTTCACTATCAATATTCGGAATTCTTTCTCAGGTAGATTCCCTATCTCTTCCTCTTTTGTTTGGTTTGGTGGGCATTTCTCCTGTTCCTTTACCTGCTGGGTATTCCTCTGTCTCTTCATCTTGGTTATATTGCTGCGTTTTGGGTGGTCTTTCTGTATTCTGGGAATTTGTGGAGTTCTCTTTATTATTGAGCTTCCTCACTGTGTGTGGGGTTGTATCAGTGGCTTGTCAAGGTTTCTTGATTAGAGAGGCTTGTGTTGGAGTTCTGGTGGGTGGAGCTGGATTTCTTCTCTCTGGAGTGCTGTGAAGTGTCCAGTAATGGTTTATGAGATGTCAATGGTTTTGGAGTATTTTTGAGCTGCCTGTATATTGAAGCTCAGGGGTGTGCTCTTGTGTTGCTGGAGAATTTGCATGGTATGTCTTGCTCTGGAACTTGTTGGCCCTTGGGTGGTGCTCGGTTTCAGTGTAGGTATGGAGGCGTTTGATGAGCTCCTATTGAATAATGTTCCCTGTATTCAGGGATTCTCTGATGTTCTCAGGATTTGGACTTAAGCCTGCTGATTCTGGTTTTCAGTTTTATTTTTACAATAGCCTCAGGACTTCTCCACCTATACAGCACTGATGTTAAAACATCTAGGTTAAAAATGAAAGGTTTTTCCACATTGAGGGTCACCCATAGAGGATCACTGAGTTACATGGAGGAGAGAAGAGGGAGGGGGTAGTTCCCTCTGTTTAACTTCCTCTGCTGGTCTCTTCAGTGTCTGATTTCTGTCTTGACACAGGGAGGGCGGTGGTGGACTCTATGCTGGGCTTGCCCCTGCTTGCAGCGCACACCGCTCAGGTTCTACGTTGCTCCGCTGGGTAACTGAGGCTGGCCCTAGGCTTCATGCACCTCCCTGGTCTAAGCCACTCAGGCTCAGCGCTCAGGAAGCCCTCTGAGGCACAGATTTGGTTGGTACTGCATTTTGTGCCCTTCCCTGGTCCGTGTAGCTAGGGAATTTGGCGAGCACAATTGCAGTGACTTAAGGCCTTTCTGTGTTGCTCCGTTTTCTAGGAGTACCACTAGGGCTCCTTCTCAGGCAGACGATGACTGTCCAGAGCCCCCAGAAGTCTTAGTTAGCAAAGAAACCTGCTTGCAGTTTGGTAGGTAATGTCTCTCTTGGGCTGCGATTGCCCCTTTCCAGCCCTTAAGGCTCTGGCTGCCTGTCACTGGAGGGGGATGGTCTGCGGCCGGCTGTTTCTGATCCGTCCTTTGTTCTGTGTGTGGTCCTGGCGGTGTCTTAGGTTCGAGCATTTCGCTTGGTAGCTATCCCACAGTCTGGTTTGCTAGCCCAAGTTAGTTCATTCTGGTTACGCAAGGGCTACCCAATTCTCGGAAAAGCACTGCAGCCCGCCGTCTCCCGCGGCCCCATTCATAGAAAGCACTGCCGCTTGCGCCTCCCGCTCCTCCCTGCCCAACCCATAATATACATATTAAGATAAGATTAGTCAGAAGTTTTTCAAGAAGGAGAAACACATCCTCGAGCAGGAAACATTATTGTTATATAGTCATTTGTACAGAGTTTAAGGAAACCTTGAGCGACTCATCCTTGAGCAAGACTTTTGTTGTGCAAGCATCAGTTCTGGACTTAAAACGTTTGTCCTTTCCTCCTCCTTGAGAACTCCAGACCCCTATCTCCTCCTCAAGAGCCCCAGACCCCTTTGTCCTCCTCTGGGGCCCCGGACTTCTTATCAACCTGTGTAGGAATTGACTCTCAATAGGAGTATTGTTATATAGAAGAATGTCATTAGTATTTTTATAAAGGAGAATGTCCTTATTCTTAGGAGATGCATACTGAAGTATTAAGTTGAGAAAACAAAAATGACTACTTATTAGCAATTTCATAAGGTTAAACTTAATATTTAGAAGCAAATGCCATGATGTCTGCAACTTGCTTTCAAATGCTTCATCAGAAACATTAATACATGATAGATAAGTAGGTAGGTAGGCAGACAAATCAACTGAGTAAGACAAAACATTAAAAACTGATGAATGCTGGTGAAGAAACAGCAATACCCATTGTAAAAAAATCTTTCAACCTTTGTTGGCTTGAGATTTTTCAAATACAAAATAGAAAAATGAGGGAAGTGAAACATTCAGCTTTGCCCTGTTAATGGTAAAACAGTTTAAGATAAACCTAGTCTCTTGGGAGATTAGTGCTTAGTTTTTCAAGGTTCTTTTCCTCTTACTCTTTCTCTTCCCCTCTCATCTTTTGAAATCTGAACACAGAAGTTTATTATATATCTTAACAATAGTATAGTCAGGCTGTCTTCTGGTCTACATATTGTGCTTCTTCCCTGGCATACAAATAATGTGTGGGATGCATAGCTTGCCTCACTGAGCTCTGGGCACTGGTTCATATATGTTTACTGTGATAACTGCTAAAACGGGTGGGTTTTGTCAGATCTCCTGGCATAGGCAATGCAGGATGGTGGCTCTCAAGAAGCTCAGCCATCTCCTCCTGCTGATCAGGCTACTTTCATTGACTTTCATGATGCTACAAATCCTCCGAGACTTGGCAAAATCCTCCACCTGGATCTCATCTTGGAGTTGCCTACTCAGAACTACCACTATTATGTTCTTTGAACAGAGACCTCTACTGAGACCTCCTCGGCTGTGACTTCCTGGCAAGTATATTAATGTTTATTTCTAAACTACCCTTTATTTAGGACTTCCCTGGTGGCTCAGACAGTAAAGGGTCTGGCTACAATGTGGGAGACCTGGGTTCAATCCCTGGGTCAGGTAGGTCTCCTGGAGAAGGAAATGGCAACCCACTCCAGTATTCTTGCCTGGAAAATCCCAGGGACTGAGGAGCCTGGTAGGCTACAGTCCATGGGGTCACAAAGAGTCAGACATGACTGAGTTGACTTCACTTTCACTTTCACAGTCTCACTTTTACCCTTTATGTATTTTCAGAGTTTCCCAGGAATCTCTCTATCTCTCCTGCCATATGCACCAACTACTATTCTGCCTAAAACACCATGACAGACAATTTTTATGCTTCTGTGGCCATCCTCTGTTGATATAGGGTTTTTCTCAAAGGCTTTCAAACTTTGAGAAGCTTTCAAACTTTCAAAGCTTTCCAAGTTTCTCCAAAACTTTCAACCCACACAATTGCACTATGAGCAAAGGAACCAGTCTCCTCTCATGCTCTTGTCTCTCACACACATGCCTTAACTCTTTCCCCAGCACTTCCTACTTTTCACACAAGGGGACTTTTGTTGGATCATAGCCTCCATTCTTTCTCTTTATGATTCCTTTTTAAAAATAGAGTATTAGCTTTATTTTCAAATAACTAAAAATTTCCTTGGTTAATAGAACAGTTTTGAAATTTAGATGGCTTCTTTTCCTTTCAAAAGACCTGAATTTCAAGACAAATGTCTGACAAGGGATTCGAGAAAGTTCGCCATGAGATTTCAAACTTAGCAAAGGTCATTTTCTCTAGGCGGATTATGCCTTCCTGGAAGCAATGATTGCCACCCATTGAGTGTGCAAGGAGCCACAGGGGAAATGGTTTATGAGGAATTAAATACTCACTGGTTTCCTAAGCCAGAAACATTATCCTCATTAAGGTTGTCTAAGCATATTAAATCAGGAAATCTGAGGACTAGTCACAACTTGTCTGCTGATATTCTTTGTGACTTAGGACTAATTCCATGATAAGAAAAATAATAGTAGCAGCGACTACTGAGTTCCTCTTATGATGGCCAGTGATGCTTTAACTTTTTATACTCCTGTCCCAGCCTCCCAGTTATTATACTTATTCCTTGTCAATATACTCTAGTCTTTGGCCCCAAGCTTTTTATGTGAGAAAATACAAATTCTTACATACAGATGGCCAAAAAAGCATATGAAAAGATATTCAACATCAAGATGCTCTCATTAATATGCTTTGATGAGCATCAAAGATGCTCTAATTAATGGAGCAATGCAAATCAAAACTACAATGAGTCATCACCTAACACCAGTCAGAATGGCCATCATCCAAAAATCTACAAATAATAAATGCTGGGCAGGGTGTGGAGAAATGGAAGCTTCCTACACTGTTAGTGGGAACATAAATTGGTACAACCATTATGGAGAATAGTGTGGAGGTTTGTAAAAAAACTAAAAATAGAGTTATCATATGATCCTGCAATACCACTCCTGGGAATATACCTAGAGAAAACCATAACTCAAAATGATGCATGCATCCCAATGTTCATTGCAGCACTGTTTACAACAACCAAGATATGGAAGCAACCTAAATGTCCATCGACAGAGAAATGGATAAAGAAGATGTGGTATAAGTATACAATGGAATATTACTTGCCATTAAAAAGAACAAAATAAAGTCATTTGCAGCAACATGGATGGAGCTAGAGACTGAGTAAAGTAGTTAGAAAGAGAAAAACAAATATCATATGATATTGCTTACATGTGGAATCTTTAAAAATGGAATAAATTGTATTTATTTACAAAATAGAAATAGTCACATATGTAGAAAATAACTTATGATTACTGGTGGGAATGGAGAGGAGGGATAAATTAGAAGCTTAGTACTGAGTAGATAATAAGGACCTACAGTATAGCACAAGGAACTCTTTCCAGTGCTCTATAATAACCAAAACAGGAAAAGAATCTTTAAAAGAGTAGATATATGTATATATATAACTGATTCACTTTGCTGTACAGTAGAAACTAGCACAGCATTTTAAACCAATTTTAAAATTTTTCTTTAATTTTTAAAAATTTATTTAATTGGAGGCTAACTACTTTACAATATTGTAGTGGTTTTCCCATACATTGACATGAATCAGCCATGCGTGTACATGTGTTCCCCATCTTGAACCCCTCACGCACCTCCTTCCCCATCCCATCCCTCTGAGTCATCCCAGTGCACCAGCCCTGAGCACCCTGTCTCATGCAAGAAACTTTTCTTTAAAAAAGAAATTTAAAAAGAAAGAAAACATAATCTCTTATAATTTAAACTGCTATTGTGCTTTTTAATATTTGCAGTCAATTTTTTGTTGCTGTTGTTCTACAGGTTTATTGCTACCAACCCATCTCCCTCCACCTTCATGCATGCACGTGTTCAGTCATAGAGCCCCATGGACTGCAGATCGCCAGGCTCCTCTGTCCATGGACTTTTCTTGGCAAGAATACTGGAGTGAGTTGCCATTTCCTTCTTCAATGAGTCAACTCTTCACATGAGGTGGTCAAAGTACTGAAGTTTCAGCTTTGGCATCATTCCTTCCAAAGAAATTCCAGGGTTGATCTCCTTCAGAATGGACTGGTTGGATCTCCTTGCAGTCCAAGGGATTCTCAAGAGTCTTCTCCAACACCACAGTTCAAAAGCAACAAGTCTTCGGTGCTGAGCCTTCTTCACAGTCCAACTCTCACATCCATATATGACCACAGGAAAAACCATAGCCTTGACTAGACGGACCTTAGTCAGCAAAGTAATGTCTCTGCTTTTCAATATGCTATCTAGGTTGGTCATAACTTTTCTTCCAAGGAGTAGCGTCTTTTAATTTCATGGCTGCGATCCCCATCTGCAGTAATTTTGGAGCCCCAAAAACAAAGTCTGACACTTTCCACTGTTTCTCCATCTATTTGCCATGAAGTGATGGGACCGGCTGCCATGATCTTCATTTTCTGAATGTTGAGCTTTAAGCCAACTTTTTCACTCTCCTCTTTCACTTTCATCAAGAGGCCCTTTAGCTCCTCTTCACTTTCTGCCATAAGGGTGATGTCATCTGCATATCTGAGGTTACTGATATTTCTCCTAGCAATCTTGATTCCAGCTTGTGTTTCTTCCAGCCCAGCGTTTCTCATGATGTACTCTACATAGAAGTTAAATAAGCAGGGTGACAATATACAGCCTTCACCTACTCCTTTTCCTATTTGGAACCAGTCTGTTGTTCCATGTCCAGTTCTAACTGTTGCTTCCTGACCTACATACAGATTTCTCAAGAGGCAGGTCAGGTGGTCTGGTATTGCCATCTCTTTCAGAATTTTCCACAGTTTATTGTGATGCACACAGTCAAAGGCTTGGCATAGTCAATAAAGCAGAAATAGATGTTTTTCTGGAACTCTCTTGCTTTTTCCATGATCCAGCAGATGTTGGCAATTTGATCTCTGGTTCCTCTGCCTTTTCTAAAACTAGCTTGAACATCAGGGAGTTCACAGTTCATGTATTGCTGAAGCCTTGGAGAATTTTGAGCATTACTTTATTAGCATGTGAGATAAGTGCAATTGTGTGGTAGTTTGAGCATTCTTTGGCATTGCCTTTCTTTGGGACTGGAATGAAAACTGACCTTTTCCAGTCCTGTGGCCACTGCTGAGTTTTCCAAATTTGTTGGCATATTGAGTGCAGCACTTTCACAGCATCATCTTTCAGGATTTGAAATAGCTCCACTAGCTTTGTTCGTTGTGATGCTTTCTAAGGGCCACTTGACTTCACATTCCAAGATGTCTGGCTCTGGATGAGAGATCACATCATCATGATTATCTGGGTCTTGAAGATCTTTTTTGTACAGTTCTTCTGTGTATTCTTGCCATCTCTTCTTAATATCTTCTGCTTCTGGTAGGTCCAGACCATTTCTGTCCTTTATCGAGCCCATCTTTGCATGAAATGATCCCTTGATTTCTCTAATTTTCTTGAAGAGATCTCTAGTCTTTCCCATTCTGTTTTTTTCCTCTATTTCTTTGCATTGACTGCTGAAGAAGGCTTTCTTATTTCTTCTTGCTATTCTTTGGAACTCTGCATTCAGATGCTTATATCTTTCCTTTTCTCCTTTGCTTTTCACCTCTCTTCTTTTCACAGCTATTTGTAAGTCCTCCCCAGACAGCCATTTTGCTTTTTGCATTTCTTTTCCATGGGGATGGTCTTGATCCCTGTCTCCCGTACAGTGTCACGAACCTCTGTCCATAGTTCATCAGGCACTCTATCTATCAGATCTGGGCCCTTAAATCTATTTCTCAATTCCACTGTATAATCATAAGGGATTTGATTTAGGTCATACCTGAATGGTCTAGCAGTTTTCCCTACTTTCTTCAATTTCAGTCTGAATTTGGCGATAAGGAGTTCATGATCTGAACCACAGTCAGCTCCTGGTCTTGTTTTTGTGAACTGTATAGAGCTTCTCCATCTTTGGCTGCATAGAATATAATCAATCTGATTTTGGTGTTGACCATCTGGTGATGTCCATGTGTAGAGTCTTCTCTTGTGTTGTTGGAAGAGGGTGTTCGCTATGACCAGTGCATTTTCTTGACAAAACTCTATTAGTGTTTGTCCTGCTTCATTCTGCACTCCAAGGCCAAATTTGCCTGTTACTCTAGGTGTTTATTGACTTCCTACTTTTGCATTCCAGTCCCCTATAATGAAAAGGACATCTTTTGACGTGTTATTTCTAAAAGGTCTTGTAGGTCTTCATAAAACCGTTCAACTTCGGCTTCTTCAGCATTACTGGTTGGGGCATAGATTTGGATAACTGTGATATTGAATGGTTTGCCTTGGAAACGAACAGAGATCATTCTGTCGTTTTTGAGATTGCATCCAAGTACTGCATTTCGGACTCTTTTGTTGGCCATGATGGTTACTCCATCTCTTCTGAGGGATTCCTGCCCGCAGTAGTAAGTTTGCAGATATTGGTGGCAGGATGCTGAGAAACTTTCTAACAGCATCTACAGGAGATAAGATAAACCTTAGTTTGAGGGAGTAAATTGTGGAGAAGAACATCTGAGAAAAATAGAACAATTTGGCCTACCTATTGTGGAGACTAAGAGAAAGAGATAACAAGAGTTGCTGAAAGAATTCTGAGCATTGTTATGGCAAGACAGTGTTGAAGACAATGTATGTATAGGAGAATCAAGCTTTGAATTAGTTTATTTTACTCAGTCAATGCATAAGGCCAGAGAAGGCAGGCAATTAAATTGATCTTTAGTGTATGCTTTGTAGGAAGAATTTGCAAGGATAAGAAGTTGAAGAGAAAATAATGTATAATGGATTCTAGCCAGAATAAGGATGGATAGGATGAAGGGAGGAAACTGATCATCTCATTCTACTACTAAAAATCCTTGCAATGGGCTTCCACTTCTTGTAGAAGAACATCCAAATCCTCAGCATGCCAACATGGGAATGATCTGACCCATGACTGTTTCTAGCCTCCTCTGGTGTCACTCCTCCTTTTGTGCTCTGCACTGAAGCCATGCACAAAGTGGGCCAGAAGAAAGTAAATCTAAGCATATAACTTTTGATAAATTTTATTCCATTCCTTTCCCATGTACATCCCCCAGCTTGGCTTTATAGTCAAATCTTTTTGGCTTCTGCAAGATCATTTTCCAGTAGCCTGGCCCCTTTTCTCTGTTACTAGCCACCCAGTGTGAATTTTTTCATCTTTTTCTTCTTCTTGAAGCTTAATCAGTCTCTCTGCCTCCATTCTCTTATCTCCTTAGTTCATCTTCACATTCACAAATGCCTTGGTTATGTTACTGTTACACAAAGCAAAGCATATTATTCTTCTATTCTGAAAGCTTATTTAACAAAATACAAGCTCTCCATGTCACGGAAAGTTGTCTACTGTCTGGCCTCAGCTTACCTTTCCAGCTTCCTCTCTCTCTACTCTGCTCTCAGCACTTAATGTTCTAATCAAATTGCGCTTTTCACAGTTCCTTAAATATGTCATGTATGTTCATATTTGTTGTTCACATTGTTTTTTCTGTATTGAATACTCTACTTTCCATCTTCACCTTAAGGGACAGAGTCTTATTTATCCCTTAAGGCCTAGCCTATATGGTATTCACTCCAATCTCCTGCTGACAAATAATTGCTCCTTTTTGTGCATTGCGTAGCATGACTTTTGTGCCTTATCATTAATATTTATTTTATTTACCTCATATCTTGGTAAACTGTGTGGATGTCTATCTCCCTACTAAACTAGATGGTCCATTAGGGTGGAGACTTTGTTCTTAACCACTGTAATGAGAGCTTAGTGTGAAGTCGCTCAGTCGTGTCCGACTCTTTATGACCCCATGGACGGTAGCCCACCAGGCTCCTCTGTCCATGGGATTCTCCAGGCAAGAATACTGGAGTGGGTTGCCATTTCCTTCTCCAGGGATTTTCTTGACCCAGGGATCAAACCTAGGTCTCCCACATTGCAGGCAGACGCTTTAACCTCTGAGCCACCAGGGAAGCCCAATGAGAGTTTAGCTCATTGTTTATTGATGAACAACTCCTTGGCTAGAGTGGTAAAGTGAAAAGTGAAAGTGTTAGTCACTCAGCTGTGTCCAACTCTTTTCGACCCTAGGGACTATAGCCCACCAGGCTCCTCTGTCCATGGAATTCTCCAGGCAAAAGTACTGGAGTGGGTAACTATTCCCTTCTGCAGAGCAGTAAAAGATAGGCCTGAAAGATAGGGCACTTTGGGATCAGGTTAGGGAGACCCTAAAGTCTCTTGTAGGCAGCATATATTGGGGTCTTGAGTTCTTTTGGCATCCAGCTGCTCTGTGCTTTTTGATTATTGAGTTCAATCCATTTACTTTTAGGGTAATTATTGATTTTTACCTGCCTCCTGAGAAATCAGTATGCAGGTCAAGAAACAACAGTTAGAAACAGACATGGAAAAATGGACTGGTTCCAAATTGGAAAAGGAGTACATCAAGGCTGTATAGTGTCACCTTGCTTGTTTAACTTATATTCAGAGTACATCATGTGAAATGCTGGGCTGGATGAAGCACAGCTGGAATCAAAATTGCAGGAAGAAATATCAATAACCTCAGATATGCAGATGACACCACGGCAGAAAGCGAAGAGGAACTAAAGATCCTCTTGATGAAACTGAAAGAGGAAAGTGGAAAAGCTAGCTTAAAACTCAACATTCAGAAAACTAAGATCATGGCTTTTGGTCCCATCACTTCATGACAAATAGATGGGAAAATAATGGAAACAGTGGCACACTTTATTTGGGGGGGCTCAAAATCACTGCAGAGGTTAAAAAAAAATCACTGCAGAAATTAAAAAACCCTTGCTCCTTGGAAGAAAAGTTATGACAAACCTAGGCAGAATATTAAAAAGCAGAGACATGACTTTACTGACAAAGGTCCGTATAGTCAAAGCTGTGGTTTTTCCAGTAGTCATGTATGAATGTGAGAATAGGACCATAAAAAAGCTGAGCGCCAAAGAATTGATGTTTTTGAACTGTGTGTTGAAGAAGACTCTTGAGAGTCCTTTGGACAGCAAGGAGATCTAATCAGTCAATCCTAAAGGAAATCAGAGTTGAATATTCACTGGAAGGATTGATGCTGAAGCTGAAGCTATAATACTTTGGCCACCTGATGCAAAGAACTGACTCATTGGAAAAGACCCTGATGCTGGGAAAGATTGAAGGTGGGAGGAGAAGGGGACAACAGAGGATGACATGGTTGGATGGCATCAATGACTTGAGGGACATGAGTTTGAACATGTTGAACATGTTGTTGATGGACAGGAAGCCTGGCGTGGTGCAGTCCATGGGGGCTGCAAAGAGTCGGACACTACTGAGTAACTGAACTGAAGTAAATTGATTGATGTTTAAGGACTCTATAATGATGTCTTACTAATTGCTTTCTGACTATTTGGTATTTCCACTATTTTTTTTCTCCTTCCAACCTTTGTGAATTGGTGATTTTTCCATGGTGGTATGTCTAATTCTTCTCTCTTTATGTTGTATAAATCTATTATAGGTTTTTGTGTTATGGTTACCATGTGATTACACGTGCATGCTTGTCTCTTCAGTTATTTCCCACTCTTTGCAACCCTATGGTCTGCCAGGCTCTTCTGTACATGGGATTCTCCAGGCAAGAATACTGGACTGAGTTGCCATACCCTCCCCCAGGGAACTTTCTCCACCCAGGGATCTAACATGGGTCTCCTGCAATGCAGGAAGATTCTTTACCAATGAGCTGCTGGGGAAGTCCATGGTTACTATGAGACTTACCCAAAACACAGATAAAATAATCTATTTTATCCTGATAGAAACCTAACTTCAATTGCATATAAAAACTTCACTTTTTTGCTTCTGTCCTTTTATGGCTTTGATGTCACAATTTATCTCTCTTTTATTTTGTGTATTTGTTAAGTTACAGTGGCTATAGTTATTTTTAAAACTTGTGTTTAACCTTTGTACTATAATTAAATGTTCAACATACCCTCATGTTACAGAATCAGTCTTTTTTAAGTTTTAAAAAATGTTTATTTATTTTTGGCTGTGCTAGATCTTCGTTGCTACGCTGGCTTTTCTCTAGTTGTGAAGAGCAGGGGCTACTCTCTAGTTGCAGTGCACGAGCTTCTCATTGCAGTGGCTTCTCTTGTTGTGGAGCATGAGCTATAGGGCACACGGGCTTCAATAGTGGCAGCGTGTGGGCTCAGAAGTTGCAGTTCCCAGGCTCTGAAGCACAGGCTCAATAGTTGTAGCCCACTGGCTTAGCTGCTTTGCAGCATGCGGGATCAAACCCATGTCTCCTGCATTGGCAGACGGATTCTTTACTACTAAGCCACGAAGAAGCCCAGAATTAGCCTTCTAAATCTGACTATATATTTATCTTTACCAGTATGCTATGCATTTTCATGTTTTCATGTCTAATTAGAATCTTTTCATTTCTGCTTGAAGAATTCCTTTCAGCATTTCTTGCAAGGTAGGATAAACTCTCTCAGAAAGTTTTTGCCTGGAAAAGTCCTTTTTCTCATTCATATCTGAAGGATATTCTTGCTGGATAAAGTATTCCTGACTGGCATTTTTTTCTTTTAAAACTTTGACTATATCTCTCCACTTTCTCCTGGCCTATACGGTTTCTGCTGAGAAATTTACTGATGGAGGTTCTATTGGAGTTTACAACCTTTATTCCTTTGCTGGTTTGAAGATTATACTTGTCTTTGATTTTTGACAGGTTCATTATAATGTACCTTGAGAAGGCCTTTTTGCACTGAGATAATGGAGTAATCTATTCACTTTGTGAACTTGTATGTCTAAGTTTCTCCCCAGGCTTGGGAAATTCTCAACAACTTTTTTTTTCCTTAAATAACCTTTCTGCCCCTTTCTCCCCTCTTCTCCATCTGGAACTTCAATTATTCTAATATTTGTACATGATGTCCCATAGATTATGTGGGCTTTCTTCTCTCTTTTTCATTCATTTTACTTTGTTCTCCTTTGACTGGATTATTTCAAAGTTCCCATCCTTTAAGATCCTTGATTCATTCTATCTTTAGTCTGTTCTGCTGTAGACACCCTCTATTGCAATTTTCATTACCTAACTGGCTTCTTCAGCTCTGGACTTTCTGTTTGGTTCTTTTCAATTATTTTCATTTTCACTAAAAGTCTCATTTTGTTCAGGTATTGTTTTTCAGATTACATTGAATAGTACTTTTTGGTCACTCATTGAGTTTCCTCAAACAGCTACCTTGAATTCTTTATCAGATAAACTGCAAAATTCCATTTCTTTGAATTTGCATGCTGGAGGATAATTGTGATCTTTCGATAATAACGAGTTTCCTTGATTGTTCATGTTCCTGGCGGGGCGGGGGTGGGAGTGGGGGGTTGCATTTCTGTTCTTGCCTTTGAGGTGGCAGATACTTCCTCAAAACTTTACTTACTGACTTCTGGAGGCAGGTTTTTGGTTGGTCCAGCTTATGTGAGCTGCTTTTTCCAGCCGTGTATGGGCACACCTGCTTCTCTCTTCTTGCTCCCTCTTGTGGCCGAATTCTTAAATTTTATGTCTTTTCTGGTTCCTACAACTCACTAGTTGGCTGTTGGCAATCTTCCTTTTGTTTTCCAGAAGGTGGCGCTAAAACTCAAGTTTGTGGGTTCTCTCTTGCCCACAGACCCTGGCCAGTTTTCTGAAGGGACTCCCTGTTCAGATGAGCTTACTTTCTCTACTGCACTGAGGGACAGGCACCAGGAGTCAGCTGCAGAGTGTGGGGAAGTGCTCGTTTAGCTCTCAAGGCCTTGAGGGTGCCATGGGCCAGGTTGGGTTATCCTTGGATGAGGTTTTTCTAGCGTCTCACAAGTAAGCTTCCTGCTGGAGTCCTGACAGTAGTCAGCAGGAATCGCACTCCCGTAATTAGCCCTTTGATATTCCCTTCTGCCTTCTTCTTGATCTTCTCCCTCAATGCTCTGGGTGCCACAGGACAGTAACCGGCTTTTCCAGCAATGTTCCACATAGCTGAGGTAGCCAGGAACTCACCCACCATTCTCCCATTTTCTGCATGGGGTGGGTCACCACTGGCTAGTTCAGCTTCACAGCTGTGCTGCTTTGGGAGGGCAGGCAAAGCTCTTCTTCTTTGCGATACATCAAAACTTATATTCTTTTTTGTTCAGTGAAGAGCTGTAATCTCTTTTTGGGCAGGCTGGACTTTTATTAAGTCTATCTTGGTGTTCCTCCGCCAGTAAAAATAAGGGACTTTGGGCAGGCTGGACTTTTGTTAAGTCTGTCTATCTTGGTGTTCCTCCGCCAGAATCATAAGGGATTATGGCTACTTCATAAGCTAATGTTCCACTGCTGGCATCAAGGTGTGTCTGCCTATTACCCAGTGCACAGGTGGGCAAGACTCCCCCTTCAGCCCTGTGAAGTATTGTGTTGAATCCCACAGAGGTACTTTTGTTCGTAGATATATGCCTAATTAAATCGTTTAAAAGGAAGGGGACAAAAAGGGTTGTCTTATGACGCTGACGTCATTCTCTTGCTTCTGAGTGTCTAATATGAATTGGAAGGGAACTTATAGTCCATCTCATTAAACTTCTCCAGTTTAAACATAAGGAAACTGACATAGTAACTTGAAACAGTTTGATGTACATGCAAGTGAAAGTGAAGTTCCTCAGTTCAGTTCAGTCGCTGAGTCGTGTCCGACTCTTTGCGACCCCATGCATCGCAGTACGCCAGGCCTCCCTGTCCATCACCAACTCCCGGAGTTCACTCAGACTCACATCCATCGAGTCAGTGATGCCATCCAGCCATCTCATCCTCGGTCGTCCCCTTCTCCTCCTGCTCCCAATCCCTCCCAGCATCAGAGTCTTTTCCAATGAGTCAACTCTTCTCATGAGGTGGCCAAAGTACTGGAGTTTCAGCTTTAGCATCATTCCTTCCAAAGAACACTCAGGGTTGATCTCCTTCAGAATGGACTGGTTGGATCTCCTTGCAGTCCAAGGGACTCTCAAGAGTCTTCTCCAATACCACAGTTCAAAAGCATCAATTCTTCAGCGCTCAGCCTTCTTCACAGTCCAACTCTCACATCTATACATGACTACTGGAAAAACCATAGCCTTGACTAGATGGAACTTTGTTGGCAAAGTAATGTCTCTGCTTTTGAATATGCTATCTAGGTTGGTCATAACTTTTCTTCTAAGGAGCAAGCGTCTTTTAATTTCATGGCTGCAGTCACCATCTGCAGTGATTTTGGAGCCCCCAAAAATAAAGTCTCACATTGTTTCCACTATTTCCCCATCTATTTGCCATGAAGTGATGGGACCGGACGCCATGATCTTCATTTTCTGAATGTTGAGCTTTAAGCCAACTTTTTCAATCTCCACTTTCACTCTCATCAAGAGGCTTTTAGTTCCTCTTCACTTTCTGCCATAAGGGTGGTGTCATCTGCATATCTGAGGTGATTGATGTTTCTCCCAGCAATCTTGATTCCAGCTTGTGCTTCTTCCAGTCCAGCATTTCTCATGATGTACTCTGCATATAAGTTAAATAAGGAGAGTGACAATATACAGCCTTGATGTACTCCTTTTCCTATTTGGAAGCAGTCTGTTGTTCCATGTCCAGTTCTAACTTCTGGTCTAACTTCATGACTTTCATATAGATTTCTCAAGAGGCTGGTTAGGTGGTCTGGTATTCCCATCTCTTTCAGAATTTTCCACAGTTTGTTGTGATCCACACAGTCAAAGGCTTTGGCATAGGCAATAAAGCAGAAATAGATGTTTTTCTGGAACTCTCTTGCTTTTTGATGATCCAGCGGATGTTGGCAATTTGATCTCTGGCTCCTCTGCCTTTTCTAAAACCAGCTTGAACATCTGGAAGTTCACAGTTCACATACTGTTGAAGCCTGGCTTGGAGAATTTTGAGCATTACTTTACTAGCGTGTGAGATGAGTGCAATTGTGTGGTAGTTTGAGCATTCTTTGGCATTGCCTTTCTTTGGGATTGGAATGAAAACTCAGCCATGTCCAGTTCTTTTCCACTCAGTGGACTGTAACCCGTTAGGCTCCTCTGTCTATAGGATTCTCCAGGCAAGAACACTGGAGTGGGTTGCTATTTCCTTCTCCAGGGAATCTTCCCTGACCCAGGGATCAAACTCGGGTCTCCCGTAGTGCAGGCAAACTCTTTACTGGCTGAGTCACCAGGGAATCCGAAGTAAGCAGTTTTTAAAAAAAATAGCCTACAAGAGATTTCTTCCATTGCTGCCTAATCCAAAGTTTCCCAAATAATACAAAACTTTTACACATTTGAGTGTGTGAGACAAAATTGATGGCATTCTGGAACCTATGAGGAGCAATACCCTGATGACCAAAATCAAAACTCTAAAATATGACGGAATTCCTTTGCAGTCCAGTGACTGGGACTCTCAGCTTTCACTGCCAATGGTGTGGATTCAGTCCCTGGTTGGGGATCTGAGGTCCCACAGGCTGTGAGACAAAAGGGAGAGAGAGAGAGAGAGAGAGAGAGAGCTTCCCCTTCAATTCAGGCCCTCATTGCTTTATATCTGATTTTATAAAAACCTTCCTTCCTAGCTTGTTTCCTTGCTTTCATAGCTTCCTCTCTATAAATTCATCTCATAGATCTCTAATATCACGTGCCACCTCCCTAGCCTAAAATGAATGTCTCATTTCATCAGTCACTTAATTTAAAACTCCTGACTACCCTTCATTGGCTTCCAGAATAGAATAGTGATTAAAGGATAAGAGACAGGTCTAGATTCAAATCATGGCTCTTCCCTGTCACTTTCTTTGATATTGCAAGCTGTATTTCAAGTAACTAACTTAAACGCTATGATCTTTGATTTGTACAACTGATGAATGGGGATGAGAGTTTAAGATTTAGATACTAGAGTTCAGTTAAATTAAAAAATCTCCCTTCCACGTAGCTTAATTGCTTGAGCAGTTAATGGAAAAGAGCAACTTTTTAAAGCAGCAAAAACATATCAGCAGCCATCAAACAAGGGGAAAGGTCATGTCATAACCTTCAAAAATTGGGAACTATCAAAGAAAAATACACGTTTCCAAAACGTACAGAACAAAGCTCAGAGCAGTATGGCAAGCCTTTTAACATCATCCTCCAAACTATGTAGGGAAGATAAATGAACAAGATCCTGAAAACTTTAAACCACCCTTCCAACCTGCCCTGGGAAAGAGAGATTCAGATGAGATATGAAGACAAAGAACTTTGCAAGGGGGCCAAAGTTTTACCCTAACTATCTTTTTGTCCTGACAGAAAAGGGAACCTTTCGACTCTCTTTCAGCTGAGGGAAAATGGAGAGGATAGCAGAACAATCATAAACAGCCAGAGTTGATTATTTCCAACAATAAATGAGGATTTAGCAGAAAGGAAGAAAAAAAAGGAATAATTAGGACAAGAGTCTCTGAGGGTGGCAAGTAGAGAAGAGGCATTCTTAATGCCTGAAGAGAAGTTACCTACACATGTGTTATTGATACAGGACAAACGCTCCTTTTCGACTCATGTTTTCCTCGGAGGAAGACAGAGTGGGGGTTGGAAGAGAAATTGCTGATTGGAAGAAATGGGTGTTTGTGGGAAGGAAAAATTGATAGCACTGAAGTAGAGACTCCAATAAAAAAAAAAGCTAAACAAAATTTTAGATTACCTTTACTAAAGAAACAAAGAAGTCAGGGCTCCAAGATGACCAGAAGGAGTAATCCAAAGCCCATTGATATTCTTAGTGTGATAGAAATAAACCCCAGCGGCCTGACAGAATTTAGCATAGGAAACATTTAACAAAATCCCAGGAGGGCAGAGTGCAGGTATCCCAACAAAGGCTGTACACAGCCACAGCTGAGCTCTTTCTTCCTCTCTGAACCTGCTGCTGCTGCTAAGTCGCTTCAATCATGTCCAACTCTGTGCGACCCCATAGACGGCAGCCCACCAGGTTCCCCGTCCCTGGGATTCTCCAGGCAAGAACACTGGAGTGGGTTGCCATTTCCTTCTCCAAAGCATGAAAATGAAAAGTGAAAGTGAAGTCGCTCAGTTGTGTCCGACCTTAGCGACCCCATGGACTGCAGCCTTCCAGGCTCCTCTGTCCATGGGATTTCCCAGGCAAGAGTACTGGAGTTGGTTGCCATTGCCTTCTCTGAAGGAAATAGCTAAACAAGTGGAATTCATCCGCACTGTAGCAAAGCAAATAGAAGCTGTTCATATGCCATATAAAAAGATGAAAAGAAAGGGCACTATAACTTTGCAAACACATATTGGCAAAAATAAATAAATATGAGAAAGGAGAACACAGATGAAGAAAGCATTCTGGAAGTTAGCAGAGCCCCCAAATAAAATATTCTTCCTCATACATATATTAATGAGAACATAAAATTAATTTTTAAAAGTAAGGTGTAAAGCAATTTTTAAAAGTAAGGTGTAAAGATTAAAAGGGAGAATGCAAATCTCAGAAAAACTGAGAACCATGTAACACTGTATTAGCACTAAAAAAGCTAGAAAGCACAGAGATAGCTCTATTGAGTGTAATTTCAAACTCCAAACCCATTCTAATTTAAATTTCTTCTAGCCACTAAGCCACAGTGAAGAATCCACCCACCAAGCAGGAGATGCAGGTTCAATCCCTGGGTCAGGAAGATTCCTTGAAGAAGGAAATGGCAACCCATGCCAGTATTCTTCCCTGGGAAATCTCATGGACAGAGGAGCCTAGCAGGCTACAGTCTATGGAGTTGCAAGAGTCAGACACTTAACGACTGAACAACAACATCCTCTAACCCACGTGGAACAGCAGGTCAAAATTAGCTTGTCTTCTTTTCTGGCTCCATCTCATCAATTTTCTAGTCGCTGTTTCTAATATCTGGAGGGTGGGAGGGTAAGTAATGGGTGTGTGTATGTGTGTGTGTTAGTTGCTCAGTGGTGTCCAACACTAGGACACCGTGGACTGTAGCCTGCCAGGCTCCTCTGTCCATGGGGTTCTCCAGGCAAGAATACTGGAGTCAGTAGCCATTTCCTTCTCCAGGGGATCTTCCTGACCCAAAGATCAAACCAGGGTCTCCTTCACTGGAAACAGATTCTTTACTGTCTGAGTTACTAGGAAGCCCCACTGGGGTCATGGGGTACAGTTTTTGTGGAGGTATGGTTGTAATCTACCGGCAGGACCCTCTAGGTGGCAGTAGTCAATTGCTTACTATGGGGTACTTTTGTCAGTTCTTGATAAATTCCATGGTTGCCTGGTCTGCCCTTCTTTTTCTCTGGCTCCTGGATTTCTGGAACCTATTCTCTGTTCCTGCTCCTCAGGTAGCACACATGGTTAGTATCATTTCCACAGAGTCCTTACCAAACCTCAAAAACATACACCTTTATCCCACTATGAGAGGAAGGACAGTCCAGTCTCAATGTAACCACGTGTGTGTTCAGCTACCAGATGGGGCCATTCCAGCCACAGCATCTCACCTTTAGAATAATCATTGATAAGACCCTTACATTCCTAGAGATGTGCATAAAACTCACCAAGTAGACTCCTTAAAAAAAAAAAAAATCTCCTTGACTTGAAAAGAAGAGGCATCTATCATATTTTGTACCTTTTAGTAGCAGTATTTGCAGTAGCAGTCATACAGGGCAGTTTGTCAGGTCTAAGTTTGAGAATAGGTAAAAAGACAGCTTGGCCTCCATTCAAGTTTTCTTTATTTTTTGTTATTCAAGGTTTCTTTTACTTCTGTTTACTCCCAAAGCAGTATATACATTGCTGTTGATAAAAACAAAATAAAAAAGAGGTCAGAGAATGCAGCTCCCCATGCTTTAAATGCATTCCTCAGAAGTTCAAAGTTCATTGGAACTGGCAGCCCGCCAGTTTTCCAGGTCAGAAAAGAACACGGACCTCATAACAGCCAGATCAGCACTCAGAAACAACTTAGAACACCAACGTACAGGGTACTAAGTCGCTTCAGTCATGTCTGACTCCGTCTGACCCCACGGACTAGCTTGCCAGGCTCCTCTGTCCATGGGTTCTCCAGGCAAGAATACTGGAATGGGTTGCCATGCCCTCCTCCAGGGGATCGTCCTGAGCCAGGGAATGAACCAGCATCTCATGTGTCCTATTTTGGCAGGTGGGTTCTTTACCACTAGTGCTACCTTGGAAGCCCAACAGAAGGCAACAATTCTGTTATGTAGAGAGCCACATTCTCCAAGGCTCTGAAATTCTTATCATACTGGCACCTAGCAAATGCCTCTTTCTGAGCAAGTTCTGAGTGCCTAGAAGTTTCTATTTGTGTCTGTTTATAGCATATTAAAAAGCAGAGATATTACTTTGCCAACAAAGGTCCATCTAGTCAAGGTTATGGTTTTTCCAGTAGTCACGTATGGATGTGAGAGTTGGACTGTGAAGAAGGCTGAGCGCCGAAGAATTGATGCTTTTGAACTGTGGTGTTGGAGAAGACTCTTGAGAGTCCCTTGGACTGCAAGGAGATCCAACCAGTCCATTCTGAAGGAGATCAACCCTGGGTGTTCTTTGGAAGGAATGATGCTAAAGCTGAAACTCCAGTACTTTGGCCACCTCATGAGAAGAGTTGACTCATTGGAAAAGACTCTGATGCTGGGAGGGATTGGGAGCAGGAGGAGAAGGGGACGCAGAGAATGAGATGGCTGGATGGTATCACCGACTCGATGGACATGAGTCGATGATGGACACCGACTCGATGGACATGAGTGAACTCCGGGAGTTGGTGATGGACAGGGAGGCCTGGTGTGCTGCAGTTCTCGGAGTCGCAAAGAGAGACACGACTGAGCCGACTGAGCTGAGCTGAGCTGAGGGGATTTCTACCATAGAGGAATACATTCTTCTCCTTCCCCTTCCAGACGGAGTAGAAGGTGAGTGAAGTGCAAAGTACTCTGTCATCTCTTCTCTGAAGAAACCTCTTTCTCTTCAACCTCAGCTTTGTGTATAGACTGAAACTGAGTGAACAGCTAAAACTGGCAGATCTAGGGCCTCCTGGCGGCTCAGTGGTGAAGACGCAGGAGACACACAGATTTGATCCCTGGTCAGGGAGGATCCCACCTGCCTTGGAGCAACTAAGCCATGGGCCACAACTATTGAGCCTGTGTTCTAGAGACCAGGAACCACAACTACTGAGCCCTCGTGCCTCAACTATGAGGCCCACACACTCGACAGTCCAAAGGAAATCACTGCAATGAGAATTCCATGCACAGCAAGAGACAGAAGTCCTGGCTTGTCACAAAGTAATAAAAAAAAACAATAAAGCAAAGCAAAAGCAAAGTTTAAAGACAAATATTTATATTGCAATCAGTTAAGACTACTGTCCATCACTTTCTTTCTTTTTAAAATTGTATTTATTTTTTTATTAGCCACACTGGGTCTTTATTGCTGCATGGGTTTTATTGGTGTTTCCCTACCAACTGAGCTACTTAAAAAAAAAAAAGTAATGGACAGTAGTCTGAGCTGATTGCAATATAAATATTTGTCTTTTAAAAGGCTGACAGAACTAGTTTAGGACCATATACTTAGAATGTTCTACATGAATGGTCTGGTACCTGTCTTTAAGATTAGAAGCATATATCATTTTGTTGTCAGCTTTAGAGGCCTCCAATAGAGCATCTTGTTGTTTTTCTATCATACCGTGTTATTTGTCAACATTATCCTGACTTATGTTATTACTGATAGGGTATTTGTGATTTCTATCAGGCAGAGACTGTATCACCCATTCTTATTTTCTCCACAGTGCCTAGGATGGCACCTTGCTCACTGAAAACAGTTTATAAATGCTTGAGAAACTGAATTTAATTTTAAGAAAGGATCAATTTTTTCCCCTTTCTCCTTTTACCTGTGAACATACTACCCACTTTTCCGTGCTGGAATAAGATTACCTATTCCATGAAGTGTTTCAGCTTCATTTCAACCCCATTAGTTTCTCCTTGTCTCTGAAATCCTCTAAAACTGTTAATATGATGTTTTATATCATCCTCCAAATTTTTATTTATCTTAATTCTTCAGGGAGACCTTAAGTTCCTCAAGGATATGAGTCATCTTACACTTATTTGTTTAGAGAAGGCCTTAACTAAATAAACCCTCAAATAAACACCATGTTAAATCAGATAAGTATCTCATCCACATATATTTGAGAAAAGACCACTCCTTTTTTGGCTTGAGCTTTATATTGCCCTGATCTAATGAAATTCAGACAAGTATCACCGTCAGAGGATGTTAGAGCAAAAGGGGACTTCAGCGATTATCAGTTCCGCACAGTTTACCCCATTTTCATGTAGCATTACATTACAAAGCCTGCCTCCCTTCACCCTCTGCTGGCCATTCTAGTAACTGCACCTTCTTGCATCTCATTTCAGAATGACTCATTTCTCCAAGTTCCTGAATTGTTTAAAGTCAATTTTTTTATTCTACAAAATATAATACCGTTTGTTTATGCTCCAGAAAAATTGAAATTCTACCTCTCACAGGTAATATTCATTTAGACATTTGTGTTCTGGAACCAGATTTGCTGTGTCCATAAGCCAGATCTTCCCATTTCATGGCTTGGGTTTAACATCCTAACATCTCTGGTCCCAGTTTCCTGATCTGACAAAATGAGAAGAAGAAGAAGAATGACTTTCTAAGATTGTTTGGAGGCTCAGTGAATTAATGCTGGCATAATACTTGAACAGTACCTGGGAAAAAGCAAGTTCTCAGTATTTTTATTGTTTGGTGGTGGGGGTAGTTATGTTCAATAACTTTCATGCCAAAGACAAAAGTTTTTTGTTTGTTCTACAATACCAAGCTCCTAAAAAAGGTATTTTTTAGGATACCTTTTAGGATACACTTCTCTATCTTTAGATTCCCAGAACTGTGCACTGTGCTTGGCACATAGTAATTGCTCAGCAAAGTTTTGTTGAATGCAATGTATGAATAAGTGATTATTAAGAATACAGTCTTTGGACTCAGACTACTTGAGTTCAAATTCTAGTTCTGCCAGTTGAGACTTAACGTTCTATACTGTTATCACACACATAAAATGATAATGATTACAGCTCCTTCTTCATGAGACTGTTGAAAGAATTATTGTATTCATGGAAAACACATTAAAATCTGATGCACTGTTAATTATCCATAAATGTTCAATGATACTATTTGTAAAGATTTCCCAAAGTAATGTGCACAAAGAATGTCACCTGCCATTTCGGTAAACAAAAAATGTTGCAGTCGAAAAGCCATCAGCCTCTGGAGTCACCTGATGCACGCTGAGGGGATTCGGGGGTGGGGAAAAGCAGGATATTGGTCCTAGACAGTTAAGGTGCATATCAAAGGAATAATTTCAAGAGCCCATACTGTAGAAAAGCACAAAATTCATTAACTTGAGACATCTGGGTTATAACTGGATTATAACTAGCAGTAATCTTTTGATGTTCAACTACCTGTTGTTTTTTGTTTTTCTGCAAAAACTTCTATCTATCCTGCCTCCTTCTTTTACTTCTTTGAAACAGTTCCTCAGAATTGAGAGGCTGTTTGGGGGCTATAACCTTCAGTAATGCCCTGAAGAAAACATAATTCTCAAAATTCAGGTTGTGTGTGTTTTTAGTCAACAGTTTTGTTCATTAAGTAAGCAGATGTGTAAGAGCATTGACAGAACTGAGTCTGAATTCTGACTCATTAGAAATAGAGTCTTGAACACCTTTGTTGTATAGTAAATGTCGTAGAAATTAAAGTTAACAAATGTGAAACTGAGCAGGCCCTCCTGGGTACAAAAGGTTTTCCTTGTCCTCTGTTTCTTATTTGTAGAAAAAGACTGCAAACTCCTAGACTTTTCCCTGAGTTCTAGAAGGCAGATTCAGACAGTTACTAGTCAGGAAAGAAAGGGAATGCAGAAGCCAAAAAAAAAAGTAGTTAAGAAATAATTGTTCTTCAGTCACTACTTTGGGTACAACTCTTTTTGTCCCATGGACTGTAGCCCATCAGGCTCCTCTGTCCATAGGATTTCCCAAGCAAGCATACTGAAGTGGGTTGCTGTTACCTTCTTCAGGGAATCTTTCTGACCCAGGGATCAAACCTGTCTCCTGTTTGGTAGGTGAATTTTTACCACTGAGCCACCTGGGAATCCCCAAGAAAAAATGGTACAGCAGTAAAGTGGAGTCCTTGCTACTCCTGGAAGTGAAATACATGACAGTGTATCTTTGAGTTCTTCTATAGGAATTGAGGGGCTTCCCTGGTGGATGAACAGTGAAGAATCTGCCTGCCAATGCAGATTTGTGTTTGATCCCTAGGTCAGGAAGATCCCCTGGAGAAGGAAATGCAACCCACTCCAGTATTCTTGTCTGGGAAACCCCATGGGCAGAGGAGCCTGGTGGGCTACAGTTCATGGGCTCGCAAAAGAATTGGACACGACTTAGCAACTCAAACCACAACATAGGAACTAAGGCCCCTATCCAGGTGGAATTTCGTAACTTCAGACTGAGAACAAGATTCCTGGAACATCACTGTTATCTCACTACCAACCAACCCTCTGGGAGCTCAGGGGTTTTGAGCGTGAGTTGGCAATGGCACCCCACTCCAGCACTCTTGCCTGGAAAATCCCATGGATGGAGGAGCCTCGTAGGCTGCAGTCCATGGGGTCGCTAAGAGTTGGACATAACTGAGCGACTTCACTTTCACTTTTCACTTTCATGCATTGGAGAAGGAAATGGCATCCCACTCCAGTGTTCTTGCCTGGGGAATCCCAGGGACGAGGGAGCCTGGTGGGCCGCCATCTATGGGGTGGCACAGAGTTGGACACGACTGAAGTGACTTAGCAGTTAGCAGTGTCTGTACTCCTTGCTGGGACCTTCAATAAACACTGTACTTTCCTTCACTACAATCCTGTGTCAGTAAGTTGGCATTGCTGGTTGGCAGGTGAGCAGACCAAAGTTTCGTTTGATAACAGATGCTTTGATGATTTATGAGTAGAAAAGATCAACGTGGGCTGCAGCAATAATATATACTGAAAGAAACTATAGGGGAGCAGAATTTGCCACCCTGAAATATGTGTCCTTGGCATGTTAATTGATTCAAGCTGGTTATTTTCTGAATAACAGCAGACAGGAGAAGGGACCTGAAAACCAAGCAGGAGTTGCCTTTTTGCAAGGAATATTTGTAAGGAAAATCTCCTTTTGTAAGGAGACTCTGTAAGGTGTCTCCCTCTCAGAATCCACCTGCAATGAAGGAGACCTTAGTTCAGTTACTGGGTTGGGAAGATCCACTGGAGAAGGGATAGAATATTCTTGGGCTTTCCTTATGGCTCAGCTGGTAAAGAATTCGCCTGCAATGCAAGAGACCTGGGTTTGATCCCTGGGTTGGGAAGATCCCCTGAGGAAGGGAAAGGCTACCCACTCCAGTATTCTGGCCTGGAGAATTCCATGGACTGTACAGTCCATGGGGCTGCAAAGAGTTGGACACAACTGAGTGACTTTCACTTTCACTTTTCACTCCCTTTCAGTGGCTTCCCTGGTGACACAGTGGTAAAGAATCCACTTGCCAATACAAGAGGCACAGGTTTCATCCCTGAGTTGGGAAGATTCCATAGAGGAGGAAATGGCAACCCACTCCAATATTCTTGCCTGGGAAATCCCACAAACGGAAGAACCTGGCAGGCTGCAGTCCATGGGGTGGCAAAAGATCCGGACATGACTTAGCAACTAAACAACAATAACAATAACTCCCTCTCAACACCTGGGAGAGGAAGATGACCAAATCTCCAGAAATTTTTATCAATGGAGAAGGCAAGGATGTAACCCCTCATCACAGTCATCCACATTTACTGTGCTTTTCCTGGTAATCTCCTATAACTAACTGTCTTCTTACTCAGCATCCTCTTTTGTCTTGAACTGAGGGTGTTGTTTAAGGTGAGGATGAGGCAGAAATTACTAGGCAGTCAGTGTAGAACTCTGAGACCTCAGTCTTGTTTTGAGTAAACATCCCACTCCATTGTCTTTAATTCCTGGAATGTGTCTTTGGTCTGATGGATTATTGGCACTGATGGATCCAGGGAAGGGCAGTAAATAATTCTGTTCCATATGGTTGAGGGAAAAACAAGTGGAAATGATTAATCTTAAAACCATTCATCTGGTCCATGGTAAAATGGCCAGAGGGCATGAAAAAGTGGGGAGACTTAATCCAAGGATTAAGGTGGCTTTAGGTGAGTGATCACACCATTGTGATTAACTGGGTCGTGGAGATCTATTTTGTACAGTTCTTCTGTGTATTCTTGCCACCTCTTCTCAGTATCTTCTGCTTGTGTTAGGTCCATACCATTTCTGTCCTTCACTGAGCCCATCTTACATGAAATGTTCCCTTGATATCTCTTATTTTCTTGAAGAGATCTCTAGTCTTTCCCACTTTATTGTTTTCCTCTATTTATTTGCACTGATTGCTGAGGAAGGCTTTCTAATCTCTCCTTGCTATTCTTTGGAACTCTGCATTCAAATGGGTATATCTTTCCTTTTCTCTTTTGCTTTTTGCTTCATTTCTTTTCACGGCTATTTGTAAGGCCTCCTCAGACAGCCATTTTGTTTTTTTAAATTTCTTTTCCATGGAGATGGTCTTGATCCCTGTCTCCTGTACAATGTCATGAATCTCTGTCCATAGTTCATCAGACACTCTGTCTATCGGATCTAGGCCCTTAAATCTATTTCTCACTTCCACTGTATAATCATAAGGGATTTGATTTAGGTCATATCTGAATGGTTTAATAGTTTTCTCCATTTTCTTCAATTTAAGTCTGAATTTGGCAATAAGGAGATCATGATCTGAGCCACAGTCCTCACCTGGCCTTGTTTTTGCTGACTGTATAGAGCTTCTCCATCTTTGGCTGCAAAGAATATAATCAATCTTATTTTGGTGTTGGCCATCTGGTGATGTCCATGTGTAGAGTTGTTTCTTGTGTTGTTGGGAGAGAGTGTTTTCTATGACCAGTGCGTTCTCTTGGCAAAACTCTATTAGCCTTTGCCTTGCTTCATTCTGTACCCAAGGCCAAATTTGCCTGTTACTCCAGGTGTTTCTTGACTTTCTACTTTTGCATTCCAGTCCCCTGTAATGAAAAGGACATCTTTTTTGGGTGTTAGCTCTACAAGGTCTTGTAGGTTTTCATAGAACTGCTTAATTTCAGCTTCTTCAGCATTACTGGTTTGGGCATAGACTTGGATAACTGTGATACTGAGTGCTTTGCCTTGGAAACGAACAGAGATCATTCTGTCGTTTTTGAGATTGCATCCAGGTACTGCATTTTGGACTCTTTTGTTGCCCATGATGGCTACTCCATCTCTTCTAAGGGATTCCTGCCTGCAGTAGTAGACATAATGGTCATCTGAGTTAAATTCACCCATTCCAGTCCATTTTAGTTCTCTGATACTTAGAATGTCAACAGTCACTCTTGCCATCTCCTGTGTGGTCACTTCCATTTTGCCTTGACTCATGGACCTGACATTCCAGGTCTCTATGCAATATTGCTCTTTACAGCATTGGACCTTGCTTCTATCACCAGTCACATCCACAACTGGGTGTCATTTTTGCTTTGTCTCCATCTCTTCATTCTTTTTCAGTTATTTCTCCACTATCTTCAGTAGCATATTGGGCACCTACCGACCTGGAGAGATCCTTTCATTGTCCTATCTTCTGCCTTCTCATATGGTTCATGAGGTTCTCAAGGCAAGAATATTGGAGTGGTTTGCCATTCCCTTCTCCAGTGGGCCACATTCTGTTAAACCTTTCCAGCATTACCCATCCATCTTGGGTGGCCCCACATGGCATGGCCTAGTTCACTGAGTTAGACAAGTCTGTGGTCCATGTGACCAGATTGGCTAGTTGTCTGTGACTGTGGTTTCAGTCTGTCTGCCCTCAGATGCTCACTCTCAGTACCATCTTACTTGGGTTTCTTTTACCTTGGATGTGAGATATCTCTTCATAGCTCCTCCAGCAAAGTGCAGCCACCGTTCCTACCTTGGATGTTATCATATGACCTTGAATTATCATGAAGTGAAGTGAAGTGAAGTCGCTCAGTCGCGTCCGACTCTTTGCAACCCCATGGACTGTAGCCTGTCAGGCTCCTTCATCCATGGGGTTTTCCAGGCAAGAATACTGGAGTGGGTTGTCATTTCCTTCTCCAGGCATCTTCCCCCACCCAGGGATCAAACTGGGGTTTCCCGCTTTGTAGGCAGATGTTTTTACCATCTGAGCCACCAACAATTCCACTCCTAGGTATATGCACATACATCCAAATGTGTACATAAATGTACACATATGAAGCAGCATTATTCCTAATAGCCAAAAACTGAAAAGCACACAAATGTCTATCAATTGATGAATGCAAAAGTAAAATGTGGTATACATCGATGCAATAGAATATTATTCAGCTATAAAGAGGAATGAATGTATCAGTAGACACATTTAACATGGATAACCTTGAAAACATGATGTTAAGTGAAAAGAAACCATTCACAAAGACCACATATTTTATGATTCCATGTATATGAAATATACAGATTTGGAAAATCTAGGGAAACAGAAAGGAGGGAGAAGGTGGGAATGTGGAATGACTGCTAACAGGTAGGGAGTTTCTTCTAGGGATGATGAAATTCTCTAACATTAGATAGTTGTGATGGTCATATAATCCTATGAGTAGACTAAATACCATTACATTACATGGTCTTTAGTGCATTTTTAAAGTGTGAATTTTAGAGTCTGTGATTTATATCTCAGTGACTCTTGAGAGTTCCCTGGACTACAAGGAGATCCAACCAGTCCATTCTGAAGGAGATCAGCCCTGGGATTTCTTTGGAAGGAATGATGCTAAAGCTGAAACTCCAGTACTTTGGCCGCCTCATGCAAAGGGTTGACTCACTGGAAAAGACTCTGATGCTGGGAGGGATTGGGGGCAGGAGGAGAAAAGGATGACAGAGGATGAGATGGCTGGATGGCATCAGTGACTCGATGGACATCAGTCTGAGTGAACTCAGGGAATTGGTGATGGACAGGGAGGCCTGGCATGCTGCGATTCATGGGGTGGCAAAGGGTCGGACAAAATTGAGTGACTGAACTGAAATGAAACCATGGATTATAGAGAATGTGTACAATTTCCTCGGAGACATGTAAGTAGAAGATTACAATTCCTCTTATTTAGTACTTTCATTTTTATACTATGTGTACATAACTCTGTAGAGACTGGGTTATGTGGGGCCTAACCCTTTATTAACATTATAAAAGATGTTTGTACAACGCTGGTATATTTAAAATGGATAACAAACACAGACCTATTATATAGCACATAGACCGTTGCTCAGTGTTATATGGCAGCCTGGATGGGATTGGGGTTTGGGGTAGAATGGATACATGTATATATATGGCTGAATCCCTTTGATATTCACTTGAAACTATCACAACATTGTTAATCGGTTCTAACCTAATACAAAATTTAAAGTTCAAAAAAAAAAAAAAAAGATTTGTACAAAGAGCATACAGGAGAAATTATTTTATTTGACAGATAGCTCTGGAAATTTCACCAAAGGTGACATTTGAGCTGCTTTTCCTTAGGACAAATAAAAATCAGATGGAGATCCAAGAGACAGGGTATTATGTACAGAGGGATTAGTTCATGAAAAAACAGAGAACTATGAGAAATAGGAAGTGGAGCAATCAGATGGGCTAGGAATTAAAAGTTCTTTCCTGTTAGACAATTAGGTTTTAACTCTATCCTACAAATAATAAGACAGGAAGGATGATAAAATTAGAAACCTTCAGATTGTAATTTTAGAAAGATAAAGCTTTTATGATTCCTAGATAATTCTCTTTGTACCAGGTTTGTTGAGATATTTCATTTTTAAATATGTATTTATTTATTTAGGCTGTATTGGACCTTCAAAATTTAGGGGTGAGTGATGAGGGCCTAAATTAAGATGAAAGTTGAAAGTGTTGGAAATGTTAATCCTTCAGTCATGTCCTACTTCTGGAGACCCCATTGACTGTAGCCCTGCAGGCTCCTCTGTCCACAGAATTCTCCAGGCAAGAATACCAGAGAGGGTAGCCATTCCCTTCTCCAGGGTATCTTTCCAATCCAGGGATCCAACCCTAGGGGTCTTCCAATGCAGGCAGACTCTACCACCTGAGCCATCAAGGAAGCCCCCTAAATTAGGATGGGGCCAACTAAAATGAAAAGTACAAGGAACCCTGGGAAGCATTCATACCCTCGACTCACAGTGGGCTGTTACTAGCTTTCACAAATGCACAGCTTTACAAATTGCCAGGCATTGTAACACCACAGTTACCTAAGTGAAAGTGAAGTCGCTCAGTTGTATCTGACTCTTTGCGACCCCGCAGACTGAGTTGGACAGGACTGAAGTGACTTAGCAGCAGCAGCAGACTGTAGCCTAAGGCTCCTCTGTCCGTGGGATTTTCCAGGCAATAGTACTGGAGTAGATTGCCATTTCCTTCTCCAAGGGATCTTCCCAACCCAGGGCTCGAACCCCGGTCTGCCGCATTGTAGACAGACGATTTACTGTCTGAGCCACCGGCAAAGTCCTGGTTACCACAGAGAGCACGTCTAAATAGAATTAATGAGGCAGACATTCACTTTCACTGGCTGAGCCAGACAATTTAAGATAGGTTCTTCTTGTACCCTTACTTCCACACTCGTGAAGTTGCTCAGTCTTGTCTGACTCAGTGGACCCCATGGACTGTAGCCTACCAGGCTCCTCTGTCCATGGGATTTTCCAGGCAATAGTCCTGGAGTGCAGTGCCATTGCCATCTCCAGGGGATCTTCCCAACCCAGGGATCGAACCCGGGGCTACCGCATTGTAGACAGGGAAGTCATAGTAATAAATAGCCTTGGGAAGATTCAGAAATGTTGTGATCTCTCAAGTGATTACATTCCTCTTTGATTTAAATCACAAACATTCTTCTGCTTTGGGTCCAGTGTTTCAGAGAAAAGTACGCTTTGACCCCTCGAAGCAAAAACGATTTGAGTCTGATAGGGATCTCCGGACGGTTTTAGAAAAGGCAGAGGAACCAGAGATCAAATTGCCAACATCTGCTGGATCCTGGAAAAAGCAAGAGAGTTCCAGAAAAACATCTATTTCTGCTCTATTGACTATGCCAAAGCCTTTGACTGTGTGGATCACAATAAACGGAGGAAAATTCTGAAAGAGATGGGAATACCAGACCACCTGACCTGCCCCTTGAGAAACCTATATGCAGGTGAAGAAGCAACAGTTAGAACTAGACATGGAACAACAGACTGGTTCCAAATAGGAAAAGGAATATGTCAAGGCTGTATATTGTCACCCTGCTTGTTTAACTTCTATGTAGAGTACATCATGAGAAACGCTGGACTGGAAGAAACACAAGCTGGAATCAAGATTGCTAGGAGAAATATCAATCACCTCAGATATGCAGATGACACCACCATTATGGCAGAAACTGAAGAGGAGCTAAAAAGCCTCATGATGAAAGTGAAAGAGGAGAGCGAAAAAGTTGGCCTAAAGTTCAACATGCAGAAAACAAAGATCATGGCATCCGGTCCCATCACTTCATGGGAACTAGATGGGCAAACAGTGGAAACAGTGTCAGACTTTATTTTGGGGGCTCCAAAATCACTGCAGGTGGTGACTGCAGCCATGAAATTAGATGACGCTTACTCCTTGGAAGAAAAGTTATGACCAAGCTAGATAGCATATTCAAAAGCAGAGACATTACTTTGCTGACTAAGGTCCGTCTAGTCAAGGCTATGGTTTTTCCTGTGGTCCTGTATGGATGTGAGAGCTGGACTGTGAAGAAGGCTGAGTACCAAAGAATTGATGCTCTTGAACTGTGGTGTTGGAGAAGACTCTTGAGAGTCCCTTGGACTGCAAGGAGATCAGAACCAGTCCATTCTGAAGGAGATCAGCCCTGGGATTTCTTTGGAAGGAATGATGCTAAAGCTGAAACTCCAGTACTTTGGCCACCTCATGAGAAGAGTTGACTCACTGGAAAAGACTGATGCTGGGAGGGATTGGGGGTAGGAGGAGAAGGGGACAACAGAGGATGAGATGGCTGGATGGCATCACGGACTCGATGGACATGAGTCTGAGTGAACTCCAGGTGATGGTGATGAACAGGGAGGCCTGGTGTGCTGGGATTCATGGGGTCGCAAAGAGTCGGACACGACTGAGTGACTGAACTGAACTGAACTGAGGTGTCTCTAGATTAAAGTCAAGATTGAAAACCAGCAGACGCCTTTCTGCCAAACTCTTTGCCAAGCCCTCTCACCCAGATTCTCAGCCTGCTATGTGACCCTTCAATCTCGGGGCTGGGCGCTTGCAGTTCGCCCAGTCCCCGCCTTCGCCACAGTTCACCCTCCGGGATGTCTCCGCAAGGCTGTCAACCTCAGTCTTCCCCCAGCAGGGCTCCTCGACTGAATTCAAAGAACCGACGGGAAGATATGCTTTTTCAGGGAAACCCATTGGGTCCTGTCATGCCCCTAGAGCACATTAGTCTTCCCTCCAAGATGGCGGTGGCCGCTGCTGCTAAGTCGCTTCAGTCGTGTCCGACTCTGTGCCACCCCGTAGACGGCCTCCTACCAGGCTCCTCTGTCCCTGGGATTCTCCAGGCAAGAACACTGGAGTGGGTTGCCATTTCCTTCTCCAATACATGAAAGTAAAAGTGAAAGTGAGCTCGCTCAGTCATGTCTGACCCTCAGCGGCCCCATGGACTGCAGCCTTCTGGGCTCCTCCATCCATGGGATTTTCCAGGCAAGAGTACTGGAGTGGGGTGCCGTTGCCTTCTCCTTAAGCAGTAGCAAGAGGCACAATTGGTGGTGTTACCCAGAAACTGGGTTTGCTTCTTGGTTGGTGTTAAGTCAAAAGACACAACCAAGCCAAAAATTAAGAGTAGCAAGTATTTACTTGGGAAACCAAGCAGGACACTGGGGTTCCTGGGCACAGAAGTCTTCTCTGTGTCCCTTGATTCTTATTTGTAGGGAATAGACCCCAGCCTCCGTGACTTTCTCTGTGTTCCAAAGGGCTTATTGGAACAACTGTTAATCAGGGAAAGGAGAGGATCCACAGACAGGAGAGGAACAGCCAAGGAACCATAGTGCAGCTTTGGGGTCAGGTCATGGTTCTGCCTCAAGGGATACATGTAACAATATCTTTAAACTCTTTTGCAGAACTAACATCCCCACCAAATGATGTTCGAATTCTTCATTCCAAAGAAGCTCACACTTTGATAGCCTCAAGAAGCTAATACAGAGACCACCTGAGGCCAGATTAAAGGAACCAGAAAAGTTCATTAGGAGATGACCTGAGGCCAGATTAAAGGAGTACAAGCCTAGCACACATCCTGAACCTTATCAGTAACTCTGTCCTTGAATCATTGCTATAAAACTCATCAAATCCTCCTCGGTTGAGGGACACACAGTTTTCAGAGGCACCACTGTGTCTGGCAAGCAGTAAAAATCTTCTTTCTACTTTCAGTTCAGTTCAGTTCAGTTCAGTCGCTCAGTCGTATCTGACTCTTTGCCACCCCATGAATCGCAGCACGCCAGGCCTCCCTGTTCATCACCATCTCTCAGAGTTCACTCAGACTCATGTCCATCGAGTCCGTGATGCCATCCAGCCACCTCATCCTCGGTCGCCCCCCCTCTCCTCCTGCCCCTAATCCCTCCCAGCATCAGAGTCTTTTCCAATAAGTCAACTCTTCGCATGAGGTGGCCAAAGTACTGAAGTTTCAGCTTTAGCATCATTCCTTCCAAAGAAATCCCAGGGCTTTCTACTTTACCCACCCAAAACTCTGTCTCTGAGATTTGACTCAGCACCAGTTCACAGAGGACAAGTTTTCGGCATCACGTGAAACAGGAAAGAACACCTGGATACTTCTAAAGCAGTGTTTCCAAGAACAGCAAAATTGAGGAAGTTTTAAGATAAGGGCGCTTGCATATTCATGAAGGGACTGAAAAGGGAAGTCAGCATATAATTAGGGCAAAGGTTGACAGGGCCTAGTTGAAGTCATTTGGGTGAGCCAAGGTCAATATCATCTTTCCTTCAATTCAGTTCTGTCACTCAGTCCTGCCAACTCTTTGTGACCCCATGGACTGCAGCACACCAGGCCTCCCTGTCCACCACCAAATCCCGGAGTTTACTCAAACTCATGTCCATCAAGTTGGTGATGTCATCCAATCATTTCATCTTCTGTCATTCCCTTCTCCTCCTGCCTTCAATCTTTCCTAGCACAGGATCTTTTCCAATGAGTCAGTTCTTCGCATTAGGTGGCCAAAGTTTTGGAGTTTCAGCATCAGTCTTTCCAATGAATATTCAGGATTGATTTCCTTTAGGATTGACTGATTGGATCTCCTTGCCGTCCAAAGGGCTCTCAAGAGTCTTCTCCAACACCACAGTGAAAAAGTGTCACTTCTTTGGCACTCAGTCTTTTTATGGTCAACTCTCACATCAACGACGACTGGAAAATCCATAGCTTTTATTATATGGACCTTTATCAGCAAAGTGATGTCTCTGCTTTTTAATATGCTGTCTACAGGTTTCTCATAACTTTTCTTCCAAGGAGCAAGCATCTTTTAATTTCATGGCTATAGCCACTGATTAGATACATAAAATGTGGTACATGCATACAACAGAATATAGCTCCTTCACAAAAGAAATGGTTCAATACAACGTGGAAGAACTTTAAAAACACTATGCTATGTGAAGTAAATCAGACACAAAAGAACTTGACTGGACCTTGGATCAAACAACTTGATCAAACAAATATTTGGCCAAACAGTATTTTGGTTGTGTCTGTGAAGTATTTGTAGATGAGATTAACATTTGAAATGGCAGATTGAGTAAAACAGATTACCCTCCTTAATGACCAGTCTAGATGAAAAAGTAGAATAGAATTCCTTCTACTTGACTGTTGAAGCTGGGACATTGGCCTTCAGACTTAGGTTGGAATTTACACCATCAACTCTCCTGGTTCTCAGGCCTTTCAACTCAGACTGGAACTATACTATCAGCTCTCCTGGGTCTCCAGCTTGCAAACTATTGATTTTGGGACTTAACAGCCTCCATAATCATATGAGCCAATTCCTTATACAATTCCTTACAGTGATTCCTTCTCTTTCTCTCTCCATTGTATAGATAGATAGATCGATAGAAAAGCAAAATACCCACTTGTTGTTATTCAATCATTAAGTTGTGTCTGCCACTTTGTGACTCCAAGGACTGCAACATGCCAGGCCTCCCAGTCCCTCACCATCTCCCAGAGTTCTCCCAAGTTCATGTCCACTGAATCAGTGATGCCATCCAACCATCTTGTCTTCTGCCGCCCTCTTCTCCTTTTGCCTTCAGTCTTTCCCAGTATCAGGGTCTTTTTCAATGGGTTGACTGCTAATACCCATTTAGTTAAAATCAATGGATTGATTGATTTGGTCCAATAAGTTTTTTCTAGGTGCCAACATAACATTGTAATGTATCTATCTAACTGTATTATACAGATAGTACTAGTTACAGTGAGAGCTAAGTAAATGTTAACTGATAAATAAATGTAAATACTTATAATTTTTAAATGATATTGTAATTAAGTTACTTCATAATTTAAAAACATAAACATGGGCATATTTAAAATTTTGTATGAAGATATAGTACAATGTAAAATCAGACAGACATAAAGAAGCTAGTAATACGACTGGAATGGTAAAGAAAAAAAGAGATTCGAAGAAATCATATTGAAAATTGCCAATAACTGGCAATTAAAATTTGATGCAGTACAGCAAAATTTAAAATCTGTTCCTTGTATAAGCAAATCTACAGCAACTAAAGCAGACTATTTTAGGGCATAATTTCAGCAACAGGATAAAAAACTTAGAAAAAAAGTTTCTCCTCCAAAACAACAACAAAAAACATGAAGTCAATCATTTAGAATCAGAATCAAATGTCCAACAAATAGTGTTTTAATGATTTATAAGAGGATCTAAGCTTTTAACTTCGATCGTTCATAAATTAGCTTCGATTTTTGCTCATACACAAATAAAATTTATATGAAACTGAAAGTGTTAGTGGCTCAGTTGTTTCCACTTCTTTATGAGCCTATGGACAGTAGCCTGCCAAACTCCTCTATCCATGGAATTCTCCAGGCAAGAATACTGGAGTGGGTAGCCATTCGTTTCTCCACGTGATCTTCCCAACCCAGGGATCAAATCCAGGTCTCCTGCATTTCAGGCAGATTCATTACTGTCTGAGCCACCAGGGAAGCCCAAACTTTAAACGGAAAGATGATGAAAGAATAATTACTTTAGTTATGGAAATTAGATTAGAAAGTTTTGAGGAAAAGATTAAAAATAAAAAATTATATTTTACAAAAAGTAAAACATCTTAAATTAAGTACCAAGATTGGCTCCAGAGTGGAAGACCTTTCAACTATATCAAATACAAGAGAGATACACATGTTTAAAAATTGAAAAACTTTTCCTTGGCTTTAGACTCAGTTCAGTTAAGTTCAGTTCAGTCGCTCAGTCGTGTCCAACTCTTTGCCACTCCATGTCACAGCACGCCAGGCCTCCCTGTTCATCACCATCTCCTGGAGTTCACTCAGACTCACGTCCATTGAGTCAGTGATGCCATCCAGCCATCTCATCCTTTGTCGTCCCCTTTTCCTCCTACCCTCAATCGCTTCCAGCATCAGAGTCTTTTCCAGTGAGTCAACTCTTCTCATGAGGTGGCCAAAGTACTGGAGTTTCAGCTTTAGCATCATTCCTTCCAAAGAAATCCCAGGGCTGATCTCCTTCAGAATGGACTGGTTGGATTTCCTTGCAGTCCAGGGGACTCTCAAGAGTCTTCTCCAACACCACAGTTCAAAAGCATCAATTCTTTGGTACTCAGCCTTCTTCACAGTCCAACACTCACATCCATACAGGACCACAGGAAAAACCATAGCCTTGACTAGATGGACCTTAGTCAGCAAAGTAATGTCTCTGCTTTTCAATATACTATCTAGGTTGGTCAAAACTTTTCATCCAAGGAGCAAGCGTCTTTTAATTTCATGGCTGCAGTCACCATCTGCAGTGATTCTAGACCTCCAAAAAAATAAAGTCTGACACTGTTTCCACTGTTTGCCCATCTATTTCCCATGAAGTGATGGGACCAGCTGCCATGATCTTCATTTTCTGATGCTGAGTTTGAAGCCAACATTTGTGCTCTCCTCTTTCACTTTCATCAAGAGGCTTTTAGCTCCTCTTCACTTTCTGCAATAAGGGTGGTGTCATCTGCATATACGAAGTTATAAATATTTCTCCCAGCAATCTTGATTCCAGCTTCTGTTTCTTCCAGTCCAGTGTTTCTCATGATGTACTCTACATAGAAGTTGAATAAGCAGGGTGACAATATACAGCCTTGACATACTCCCTTTCCTATTTGAAACCAGTCTGTTGGTTCATGTCCAGCTCTAACTGTTGCTTCCTGACCTACATACAGATTTCTCAAGAGGCAGGTCAGGTGGTCTGGTATTGCCAACTCTTTCAGAATTTTCCACAATTTATTGTGATGCACACAGTCAAAGGCTTTGGCATAGTCAATAAAGCAGAAATAGATGTTTTTCTGGAACTCTCTTGCTTTCTCCAGGATCCAGCAGATGTTGGCAATTTCATCTCTGGTTCCTCTGCCTTTTCGAAAACCAGCTTGAACATCAGGGAGTTCACAGTTCATGTACTGCTGAAGCCTGGCTTGGAGAATTTTGAGCATTACTTTACTATCATGTGAGATGAGTGCAATTGTGTGGTAGTTTGAGCATTCTTTGGCATTGCCTTTCTTTGGGATTGGAATGAAACGGACCTTTCCAGTCCTGTGGCCACTGCTGAGTTTTCCCAATTTGCCGGCATATTGAGTGCAGCACTTTCATAGCATCATCTTTCAGGATTTGAAATAGCTCTACTGGAATTCCATCGCCTCCACTAGCTTTGTTCGTTATGATGCTTTCTAAGGGCCACTTGACTTCACATTCCAAGATGTTTAGCTCTAGATGAGTGATCACACAATCGTGATTATCTTGGTCATGAAGATCTTTTTGTACAGTTCTTCTGTGTATTCTTGCCACCTCTTCTTCATATCTTCTGCTTCTGTTAGGTCCATACAACTTCTGTCCTTTATCGAGCCCATCTTTGCATTAAATGTTCCCTTGGTATCTAATTTTCTGAAGAGATCTCTAGTCTTTCCCATTGTGTTCTTTTCCTCTATTTCTTTGCATTGATCACTGAAGAAGGCTTTCTTATCTCTCTTGCTATTCTTTGGAACTCTGCATTCAGATGCTTATATCTTTCCTTTTCTCCTTTGCTTTTCACCTCTCTTTCTATCACAGCTATTTGTGAGGGCTCCTCAGACAGCCATTTTGCTTTTTTGCATTTCTTTCCATGGGGATGGCCTTGATCCCTGTCACCTGTACAATGTCACGAACCTCTTTCCAAAGTTCATCAGGCACTCTATCTGTCAGATCTAGGCCCTTAAATCTATTTCTCAATTCCACTGTATAATCATAAGGGATTTGATTTAGGTCATACCTGAATGGTCTAGTGGTTTCCCTACTTTCTTCAATTTCAGTCTGAATTTGGCAATAAAGAGTTCATGATCTGAGCCACAGTCAGCTCCTGGTCTTGTTTTTGTTGACTGTATAGTGCTTCTCCATCTTTGGCTGCATAGAATACAACCAGTCTGATTTCGGTGTTGACCATCTGGTGATGTCCATGTGTAGAATCTTCTCGTGTGTTGTTAGAAGAGAGTGTTTGCTATGACCAGTGCATTTTCTTGGCACTTTTTGTCTTGGCACTTATTAGTCCTTGCCCTGCTTCATTCTGCATTCCAAAGCCAAATTTTCCTGTTACCACAGGTGTTTCTTGACTTCCTACTTTTGCATTCCAGTCCCCTATAATGAAAAGGGCATATTTTGGGGGTGTTAGTTCTCAAAGGTCTTGTAGGTCTTCATAAAACCATCAATATGAGACATTGTCACAACTGGATATCCACATACAAAACAATAAAGTTGTATTCCTGCCCCACACTGCACACAAAAATTAACTCAAAATGGATCATAGGCCTAAATGTAAGAAATGAAACTATAATACTCTTAGAAGAAAGTATCAGAGTAACTTTTCACAAACGTGGGTTATGCAAAGATTTCTTAGATACAAAAAAAGCACAAACAACAAAAGAAGAACAGATAAATTGAACTTTGGGGAAATTAAAAACTTTTTTCATTCAAAAGACACCATCAAAAAGAGAAAAAAATAGCCCAAAGAATGGGAAAGAACATTTGCAGGTTGTAAGGTATAGTTAGGCTGAGCCATAAAAAGGAAAGATGACCTCAACAGAAGTAAATTCCCTTTATTCAGGCAAGGAGGGGTAACAGTCAGTCTAACGACCAGGCTGAGCGCAGAGAAGTATCAGGGCTGCTCCATATTTATAGGGAGGTTTGTGGAAGCAAATGAAGGGATGGAGCCAAAGCAAAAACAATATCTAGCTGTAGATTTGACTGGGGATAGAAGCAAGATCTGATGCTGTAAAGAGCAATATTGGATAGGAACCTGGAATGTCAGGTCCATGAATCAAGGCAAATTGGAAGTGGTCAAACAAGAGATGGCAAGAGTGCACATCGACATTCTAGGAATCAGAGAACTAAAATGGACTGGAATGGGTGAATTTAACTCAGATAACCATTATATCTACTACTGTGGGCAGGAATCCCTCAGAAAAATGGAGTAGCCATCGTGGTCAACGAAAGAGTCCGAAATGCGGTACTTGAATGCAGTCTCAAAAACGACAGAATGAATTCTGTTCGTTTCCAAGGAAAACCATTCAATATAACAGTAATCCAAGTCTATGCCCCAAACAGTAACGGTGAAGAAGCTAAAGTTGAATGGTTCTATGAAGACCTACAAGACCTTTTAGAACTAACACCCAAAAAAGATGTCCTTTTCATTATAGGGGGAACTGCAATGCAAAAGTAGGAAGTCAAGAAACACCTGGAGTAACAGGAAAATTTGGCATGGAATGTGGAATGAAGCAGGGCAAAGACTAATAGAGTTTTGCCAAGAAAATGCACTGGTCATAGCAAACACCCTCTTCCAACAACACACGAGAAGACTCGACACATGGACATCACCAGATGTTCAACAACGAAATCAGACTGATTATATTCTATGCAGCCAAAGATGGAGAAGCACTATACAGTCAACAAAAACAAGACCAGGAGCTGACTGTGGCTCAGATCATGAACTCTTCATTGCCAAATTCAGACTGAAATTGAAGAAAGTAGGGAAAACCGCTAGACCATTCAGGTATGACCTAAATCAAATCCCTTATGATTATACAGTGGAATTGAGAAATAGATTTAAGGGCCTAGGATCTGACAGATAGAGTGCCTGATGAACTTTGGAAAGAGGTTCGTGACATTGTACAGGAGACAGGGATCAAGGCCATCCCCATGGAAAAGAAATGCCAAAAATCAAAATGGCTGTCTGGGGAGGCCTTACAAACAGCTGTGAAAAGAAGAGAGGGAAAAGCAAAGGAGAAAAGGAAAGATATAAGCATCTGAATGCAGAGTTCCAAAGAATAGCAAGAAGAGATAAGAAAGCCTTCTTCAGTGATCAATGCAAAGAAATAGAGGAAAAGAACAGAATGGGAAAGACTAGAGATCTCTTCAGAAAATTAGAGATACCAAGGGAACATTTAATGCAAAGATGGGCTCGATAAAGGACAGAAGTTGTATGGACCTAACAGAAGCAGAAGATATGAAGAAGAGGTGGCAAGAATACACAGAAGAACTGTACAAAAAGATCTTCATGACCAAGATAATCACGATTGTGTGATCACTCATCTAGAGCCAGACATCTTGGAATGTGAAGTCAAGTGGCTCTTAGAAAGCATCACTACGAACAAAGCTAGTGGAGGCGATGGAATTCCAGTAGAGCTATTTCAAATCCTGAAAGATGATGCTATGAAAGTGCTGCACTCAATATGCCAGCAAATTGGGAAAACTCAGCAGTGGCCACAGGACTGGAAAGGTCCGTTTCATTCCAATCCCAAAGAAAGGCAATGCCAAAGAATGCTCAAACTACCACACAATTGCACTCATCTCACATGATAGTAAAGTAATGCTCAAAATTCTCCAAGCCAGGCTTCAGCAGTATGTGAACTGTGAACTCCCTGATGTTCAAGCTGGTTTTCGAAAAGGCAGAGGAACCAGAGATGAAATTGCCAACATCTGCTGGATCCTGGAGAAAGCAAGAGAGTTCCAGAAAAACATCTATTTCTGCTTTATTGACTATGCCAAAGCCTTTGACTGTGTGCATCACAATAAACTGTGGAAAATTCTGAAAGAGTTGGCAATACCAGACCACCTGACCTGCCTGTTGAGAAATCTGTATGTAGGTCAGGAAGCAACAGTTAGAGCTGGACATGAAACAACAGACTGGTTTCAAATAGGAAAAGGAGTACGTCAAGGCTGTATATATTCACCCTGCTCATTAACTTCTATGCTGTGTACATCACGAGAAACGCTGAACTGGAAGAAACACAAGCTGGAATCAAGATTGCTGGGAGAAATATCAATAAACTCAGATATGCAGATGACACCACCCTTATGGCAGAAAGTGAAGAGGAGCTAAAAAGCCTCTTGATGAAAATGAAAGAAGAGAGTGAAAAAGTTGGCTTCAAGATCAGCATTCAGAAAACAAAGATCATGGCAGCCGGTCCCATCACTTCATGGGAAATAGATGGGGAAACAGTGGAAACAGTGTCAGGTTTTATTTTTCTGGGCTCCAATATCACTGCAGATGGTGACCGCAGCCATGAAATTAAAGATCTTACTCTTTGGAAGAAAGGTTATGATCAATTTATATAGCATATTCAAAAGCAGAGGCAATAGTTTGCCGACTAATGTCCATCTAGTCAAGGTTATGGTTTTTCCTATGGTCGTGTATGGATGTGAAAGTTGGACTATGAAATGGGCTGAGCGCCGAAGAATTGATGCTTTTGAACTGTGGTGTTGGAGAAGACTCTTGAGAGTCCCTTGGACTGCAAGGAGAGCCAACCAATTCATTCTGAAGATTAGCCTTGGGATTTCTTTGGAAGGAATGATGCTAAAGCTGAAACTCCAGTACTTTGGCCACCTCATGCAAATGGTTGACTCACTGGAAAAAACTCTGATGCTGGGAGGGATTGGGGGCAGAAGGAGAAGGGGATGACAGACGATGAGATGGCTGGATGGCATCACTGACTATATGGACGTGAGTCTGAGTGAACTCTGGGAATTGGTGATGGACAGGGAGGCCTGGCGTGCTGTGATTCATGGGGTGGCAAAGAGTCGGACACGACTGAGCGATTGAACTGAACTGAATTGAAACATGGATTATAAAGAATGTCTACAATTTCCTTGGAGAGATGTAAGTAGAAGGTTCCAACTCCTCTTATTTAGTACTTTCATTTTTATACTATGTGTACATAACTCTGTAGAGATTGGGCTATGTGGGGCATAGCCCTTTATTAACATCATAAAAGACATTTGTATAATGTTGATATATTTAAATGGATAACAAACACAGACCTATTATATAGCATATAGACCTTTGTTCAGTGTTATATGGCAGCCTGGATGGGAGTGAGGTTTGGGGTAGAATGGATACATGTATATGTATGGCTGAATCCCTTTGCTATTCACTTGAAACTATGACAACATTGTTAATCGGTTCTACTCGAATACAAAAATTTAAAGTTCAAAACAAAAAGTTTGTATAAAGAGCATACAGGAGAAATTATTTTATTTGGCAGATAGCCTGGAAATTTCACCAAAGGTGACATTTGAACTGCCTTTCCTTAGGACAAATAAAAATCAGATGGAGATCCAAGAGACAGGGTGTTATGTACAAACGGATTAGTTCATGAAAAAACAGAGAACTATGAGAAATAGGAAGTGGAGCAATCAGATGGGCTAGGAATTAAAAGTTCTTTCCTGTTAGACAATTAGGTTTTAACGCTATCCTACAAATAACAAGACAGGGAAGATGATAAAATTAGCAACCCTCAGACTGTCATTTTAGACAGATAAACAAAGCCTTTATGATGCCTAGATAATTCTCTTTGCACTTAGTTTGTTGAGATATTTCATTTTAAAATACGTATTTATTTATTTAGGTTGTATTGGGTCTTCAAAATTTAAGGGTGAGTGATGAGGGCCTAAATTAAGATGAAAGTTGAAAGTGTTGGAAATATTAATCCTTCAGTCATGTCCTATTTCTGGAGACCCCATTGACTGTAGCCCTGCAGGCTCCTCTGTCCACAGAATTCTCCAGGCAAGAATACCAGAGAGGGTAGCCATTCCCTTCTCCAGGGGACCTTTCCAATCCAGGGTACCAACCCTAGGGGTCTTCCACTGCAGGCAGACTTTTTACCATCTAAGCCATCAGGGAAGCCCCCTAAATTAGGATGGGGCCAACTAAAATGAAAAGTACTAGGAACCCTGGGAAGCATTCATACCCTTGACTCACAGTGGGCTGTTACTAGCTTTCACAAATACACAGCTTTACAAATTGCCAGGCATTGTAACACCACATTATCTCAGTGAAAGTGAAGTCGCTCAGTCGTATCTGACTCTTTGAGACCCCGTAGACTGAGTTGGACAGGACTGAAGTGACTTAGCAGCAGCAGCAGACTGTAGCCTAAGGCTCCTCTGTCTGTGGGATTTTCCTGGCAACAGTTTTGGAATGGATTGCCATTTCCTTCTCCAGGGCATATTCCCAACAAAAGGATCGAGCCCTGGGCTACTGCATTGTAGGCGAGCTTTACCGTCTGAGCCACCCCAGGGAAGTCATAGTAATAAACAGCCTTGGGAAGATTCAGAAATGTTGTGATCTCTCAAGTGATTACATTCCTCTTTGATTTAAATCACAAACTGAAGAACTTTTAAAATTTTTAGGTTTAAAAATATATATAGTAGTTTGATGTTAGAAAAACAAGGCTCTTTGGGTTAATGAATTTCTCTTTGTTATAAATCATTGTATTCATCTTTCTGTAAAAATATAACTTCATTTAGTGCTTTCTGAGAAGGGCACTGGAAACTTCTGGGTTAAAAGTTAAAACCTGAAAGGCAGAATGTGCCGCATAGAAGATAGCTTTCCCCCTTATCTCAAGGACTCAGAGCCTCCTGACTGATCTGTTCTTAACTAATGACTTAGTTTCCACTGTGTAACAGGCTTCTCCTCAAAGATGCCTTTCCCTGTACCAGGCACCGCCGGGCCAGGTGGTCAATTAACTGTCTCTACTATCATCTGTAAACCGTCCCCATCAATCAAATGTCTCCACTTCATCCTCAGACCCCCTTATCACATTGTTCCCTACATTCTGATCTCATTCCCAGTTGTCTTTGATCTTTCTGCATAAAAATCCCCCTCGGTGAGTGTTCGGGGTTCACTCCTGGGAACGGGAGATCGAACCCCGGCATGCCGGCCCCCCAATAAATCCTCCTGCTGATTGCATCGAGTCCGAGTCACTGTGGTCTTTAGGGCGACGGTTCCCGAAAAAAAGGCTGTGAGGTCTTACAAAACATCCTTCTGCTTTGGGTCCAGTGTTTCAGAGAAAAGTACCCTTTGACCCTTTGAAGCAGAAACGATTTGAGTCTGATAGGTGACTCCAGATAAAAGTCAAGATCAAAAACCAGCAGACGCCCTTCTGCCAAACTCCTCGCCAAGCCCTCTCACGCAGATTCTCACATTGTTATGTGATCCTTGAATCTCGGGGCTAGGCGCCTGCAGTCCGCCCAGTCCCCGCCTCCGCCACCGTTCGCCCTCCGGGTGGTCTCTGCACGGCTGTCAGGCCTGGTCTTCCCCCAACAGGGCTCGTCGACTGAATTCAAATGACCGACGGGAAGATATGCTTCTTTAGGGAAACTCATTGCGTCCCGTCAGGCTCCTAGAGCACATTAGACCCCCCCCAAGATGGCGGCGGCCGCAGAGTGGGCCATTGCCGACTGAGCATGCGTTCAACAAAGCCGAGCGGGCTGCCGCCGCTTCCGTTTTTCGTTTGCCTTTGGGTCCCTTCCAACTGAGGCTCCGCCCACAACTTTTGAGAGTGGGCGAGGACATAAGGTAGGCGGTGACAGACGAGTGCCTAGCCAGGCGCGTCGGCGGAGTTGTCACAACCGGGTCAGAGAGTGCATAACCAGACCCGGAGCCACCATGATCGCGCTGTTTAGGCGAAGCTGCGGGGTGAGAGTAAGAGCAGGGCTCGGCGTGGGTGGGAAGCGGAGGTTGTGGTGGTCGGGATGAGGCCGGGCGGGGGTGGGAAGTTGTGGTGAGAGCCCAAACATCAGGCGCCTTGGCACCCCTTTATCCCGCTGCTGGTAGGAACCAGGATGCCGGACCCTCGCCTGGCTTTCGCGCCCACCCATTCCTTGCACTGTTGGACGGAACGCTGTCTGGGTTTTCAGTTTTCTGTATCTCTCTGGCAATTGCCCCGTATATAGATTACGTCCCCTTTTTCAGAATATCTCTTCTCTTTCTCTGGCCCGAGAACCTTCCAAAGATTTCCCGGAGGAATCTTGTCATATCCCGAAGTAAACCCGTCTTTTAATTGGCCAGGGCCTAAAAATTACAACCGTTTCGTTGCTGAACTAGTTTATTTTCTCTTGGGGGACACTCTCTCTCGGCTCTCAGTCCCTACGCTAAGAAGGAAGTCTTCTGTAATGTATATACTACGAAGTGCAGAATTCAGATAGTCTTTACCTTGGGTGCCTGCCAAGTAACGAGGAAAAGGAAGATGGAGCAGATGCTCCTTAGGATACTTAATATATTTTAATACCCATTTGGTTTTACAGTATGGAGGGAGGTGCTTCCAGGTTGCGTACGTAAATAAAGGAGAAAAGAAAATCCCAGAGCAGAATTTTCTGTGAAGTTCGTCTGTTTATTCTAGTGTCTCACAGATTTTAAATTGTCTCAGCTACTAGATACAGTTGGCTATCTTAAATATTATTGCAATTTATATGTTATTTATAATTGAGAAAGTTATGTCTTGTACCAAAATAGTGTCGAGTTTAGAGTAATTCTAATGGATTATTGCCCAGTACTTGTCATTGCTATACAAGTTAATGGGTGCTGAAGGCAGAAATTGAGGGATTTAAAAAATGATTTTTAAATGCTGATACCAGGAAAAAAGACCTGGATTTCTCAATCTTGGGGCGGGAGCGGGGTGAGGGGGGAGTTGGGAGTTGTTGCGGAGACGAAATAGATACAGAAAAACATGATCCAGAAAATTTACGCCACTTTGACACTCCCATAAAACTCAGACTCTTAATTCCTAAGAAATATGCAAAAGTTTTCAATTATAGCTGTGCTGTTATTGAAAAGTTAATGCTTGATTAAAGTTGCTACCCTTGGAGATTTTGAATTCCATGTTTCTGGTGGAGAACCCAGAGTTAATAACATTTATAGACGATTTTGCTTCCAAGACATTAATTTACTTTGATCATCTCGCCTGTTACCCAGTAAAGTTAACCTCATTTTCCAGGTTTGGAAAGAAGTTAATAAACAAGTTTGTGGACGTTGTTCCCTGGCTGTTACTACCTTTATACTTTGTTTTATGTAACAGATTTTCCTGTGGGGTCATATGTAAACTCTTTGTAAATTATTTTAAATACACTGATAATTCCCTATTTAAAATCTCAACAAACCATTTACCTATATTGTGAGGTCTGATTTTGTACCATGCTGTCTAAACACATATTTAGAAGAGATTTTTAGTTTGATTTTCGTGCAATTTTTTTTCTTTATAGAATCTAATAGCAAATTAGGATACTTGAATTGAAAGAGCAGTATAGCAAGGTGATTGATGGCACGAATTCTTCATCATAAATGTTAAGGTAATAATCCTGGTTCCTAATAGAGTGACCTTGGCCAATTTTACTTGACCTTTCTGAGCCCCAGTTTTTTCATATACAGAATAGGAATAAAAATAATTCCTTAGTCTTAGGATTGACTCAGATTCAGGTGCATTAATACATGGAATGGGACTGAACAAGAATAGGTTTGGTGGAGAATGAGTACCTGAGAAACAATGTTTTAACTCCAAAATAAAATTAATGAAAATTACAAAGAAAGTGTGAATTTTTATATTCTGTAATTTAAAAAAATTGCAGTATAAAATATATTATTGAAAGGGTTATTTGAATTAATACATTTGATAGTCTGTTGTCACTTTACATGCAGGTAATTCTGTTTACAAGTTGAAGTTGTTATTCACAAAGTGGACAGTTTCTTTTCACAGATTTTGAAAAACATAAGCAAGTGCAGCCCTTCATCTTTTAGGTAGATTGTTGATTTTCTCTCTTTTTCAGTGTCTAGCTTAGTAAAATTTACTTCTGTCAAATTCCTTAAACTGTAAATTGTGTAATTTTGGCTCTCAAACATTACTCAAGAGTTCCAGTATGGTTTCCAGTTTGATAACTTTAATAAATGCAAGTGGTTACTTTTTGTGTATACTGAACTGTTATGAGTATAAAAATAGATTGCAAAGAAACAATATCTGATTATATCCTTTCTTTCTATGAATATAAAAATAGGTTGCAAAATAATATCTGATTATATTTTTATATATCTTTTTAAGAAATATGAGTAGATTTCAGAAATTAAGACAAATAGTTGAGTAATGGTTTAAAATAGGGTTAGGAAACATTTTTGTAAAGAGAGTGTCAATATTTTTGGCTTTGTGGACCATGTGGTTTCCCAGCTCTGCTGTGATAGCAGCAATAGAAAATGTGGTCTGACTGTGTTCCAATAGAATTTTATTTACAAAACTGGTGGGTACCATAGTGTGTTGACCCTTGGCTCAGAACATTCTAAGAATACTTAGAGACAACAGCAGAAAATATATAAGATGCTTTAAGGCTAATTTGTTTTGCTCAAGTGAGATGTCTTAGAAAATGGAGTTCTTCATGGGGAAGATTCCCAGAGACATTCTTGGGAGTCTACCAGGGACAGGGAACCAAAATTGATAAATGAGGCAACTCTTGAATGTAGAGTGATACTATTTCATTTTTGCCCCCATTGCAATTCCCCAGTTACAAGGTGTTCTGGTGCTGGAAGGTGAGATTTCTGAAACAGTGGTTCTAAGTCTACTACTATCCCTGACTCTTGTCTTGGAAATATTCCATTTTAGTAGTGCAAAGCTACTGTTTTATTTTCATTGCATTTAAAAAAAAAATCTTCCTTTATGATAGGTGTTAAAACATCTGATAATTGACTTAATACAAAAATCAAATTATGGTTGAAGACATTTAAGTAATGACTTAAACTGTATTGCTGAATATGGTCAAACAAGTTGCTCTGTTTACTTGTAAATACTTATCAGTATTCTACTTGACTGATGTTTAAATTGCCAATTTGTTGTAATAAAATTATTCTTTACAGGTACTGAGAAGTCTTTCTCGTTTTGACTGGAGATCACAACATACGAAAACTGTCGTACAACGTGAGCCAGGATCAGGATTTAGTTTTGGTATATATTTTGTTTTGTGTTTTGACTTTAAACTTGTATTTTTATATATATATGAAACTTTTTAAAAAGACTTTCTATTTCATTATTTATTTATTATTGGCTGCCACATGGCATATGGGATCTTAGTTCCCGACCAAGGATTACACCTGTATTCCCTGCAGTGGAAGCGGGAGTCTTTAACTATTGGATCAACAGAGAAGTTCATATATGTGACTTTTTATATGTAATTATCTGGAATATGTTTGTAAACAAACTTAGTAATGTCTGTCACCACCTGTAGATTGTTCACTGTTAGTCACACCCATCCTTTCTGATCTTGTTTTCTTCTTCAGCTATAGTACCCTATACATACATCTGTATTAGCAGCGTGTATATATATTCCTGCCATTTTTAAGTATGTCAGTTCAGTTCAGTTGCACAGTCGTGTCTGACTCTTTGCGACCCCATGAATCACAGCACGCCAGGCCTCCCTATCTATCACCAACTCCTGGAGTTCACTAAAACTCATGTCCATCGAGTCGGTGATGCCATCCAGCCATCTCTTCCTCTGCCATCCCCTTCTCCTCCTGCCCCCAATCTCTCCCAGGATCAGGGTCTTTTCCAGTGAGTCAGTTCTTCCCATGAAGTGGCCAAAGTATCGGAGTTTCAGCTTCAGCATCAGTCCTTCCAATGAACACCCAGGACTGATCTCCTTTAGGATAGACTGGTTGGATCTCCTTTCAGTGAAAAGGACTCTCAAGAATCTTCTCCAACACCACAGTTCAAAAGCATCAATTCTTCAGCACTCAGCTTTCTTCACAGTCCAACTCTCACATCCATACATGATCACTGGAAAAACCATAGCCTTGACTAGACGGACCTTAGTTGGCAAAGTATTATCTCTGCTTTTCAATATGCTATCTAGGTTGGTTATAACCTTCCTTCCAAGGAGAAAGCGTTTTTAATTTCATGGCTGCAATTACCATCTGCAGTGATTTTGGAGCCCCCAAAATTAAGTCTGACACTGTTTCCACTGTTTGCCCATCTATCTGCCATGAAGTGATGGGGCCAGATGCCATGATCTTAGTTTTCTGAATGTTGAGCTTTAAGCCAACTTTTTCAGTGTCTTTCGCTTTCATCAAGAGGCTTTTTAGTTCCTCTTTACTTTCTGCCATAACGGTGGTGTCATCTGCATATCTGAGGTGATTGATATTTCTCTCGGCAATCTTCATTCCAGTTTGTCCAACCCAGCGTTTCTCATGATGTACTCTGCATAGAAGTTAAATAAGCAGGGTGACAATATACAGCCTTGACCTACTCCTTTTCCTATTTGGAACCAGTCTGTTGTTCCATGTCCAGTTCTAACTGTTGCTTCCTGACCTGTATATAGGTTTCTCAGGAGGTGGGTAGAGGGTCTGGTATTCCTGTCTCTTTTAGAATTTTCCAGTTTATTGTGATTCACACAGTCAAAGGCTTTGGCATAGTCAATAAAGCAGAAATAGATGCTTTTCTGGAACTCTTCTTGCTTTTTCCATGATCCAGCGGATGTTGGCAATTTCATCTCTGGTTCCTCTGCCTTTTCTAAAACCAGCTTGAACATCTGGAAGTTCACAGTTCACGTACTGCTGAAGCCTGGCTTGGAGAATTTTGAGCATTACTTTACTAGTGTGTGAGATGAATGCAATTGTGCAGTAGTTTGAGCATTCTTTGGCATTGCCTTTCTTTGGGGTTGGAATGAAAACTGACCTTTTACCAGTCCTGTGGCCACTGCTGAGTTTTCCCAGTTTGCTGCCATAATGAGTGCAACACTTTCACAGCATCATCTTTCAGGATTTGAAAGAGCTCAACTGTAATTCCATCACCTCCACTAGCTTTGTTCGTAGTGATGCTTTCTAAAGGCCACTTGAATTCGCATTCCAGGATATCTGGCTCTAGGTGAGTGATCACACCATGGTGATTATCTTGGTCATGAAGCTCTTTTTGTACAGTTCTAATGTGTATTCTTGCCATATTCTGCCACCTCTTCTTAATATCTTCATTAACAAATCCACTGTTTCATGTGAATAGTCCTCAGCTTAGAAAAGAATGCAACAAATACTTCTTAAACACTATTAGATACACATTGCTAGGTTTCTACTAATAAGCCAGAGTCTAGTTTGGCCATCCATCATATATGGAACAGCAGTTTGGTGATAAATGTGGTTCTTAGTCTTGGGATTGGGGAGCCATTGTGGTGTTGGGGGAAAACAGAATAACATTTGCCTTCCCTTTTCTTTCGAAAATGAAGACCAGGCAAAGAATTTGAAATAGTAACACCTTTCTTCAGCATCCTTTGCCCCCTAGAAGGCTTCTTGCTTCAGAAGTATTACTGTTTCTCTAGTTTAAAACCCCATTTTCTCAATTCACTTAGTCTCAGAAAAAAGTTAAAGGGCAGCTGAGATAATTAAGTCATACCCGAAAGAAATAACAAACTCAAAACTCCCTAGGGTTAACATTTTCAGTTTTTATTTTTAAGATTGTCAGCATCCATATAACGGTTTTTCAACAGAATTAAGTGAAAATTTCAATGTGAGGATAGTAGTTTGGGACACTGTATCTTCTTATTTTCTTATTGAGATATTAACATAGGTTTGGTATCATTGCTATTTAGTTTCAGTTTGTCACATACAGATTCATACCCAATAGTAAGAGACTAGTAGTAGAAATCTGTGGTGATTTGGTGAGTGACAGAGGATGAGATAGATATGTGTTTCGGAGGGAGATTGTGGAGATCAAGTAAAGGAATAGTGATAACACCTGTAACCAGTTGCACCTATCTGTAAGACAAGGTTTATTTGAAGATTAAATTATATGATGTAGGTAAAATCCTAGCATACAGTGATGGGATCAATGTACATTCTCAAAAATACATAATAGATCCCAGCCTTCCCTACCCTTTTGCCACTCACAATCTTGATATCTTGTTGTTGTGCAGTCGCTAAGTTGTGTCTGACTGTTTTTGACCCTATGGACTGCAGGATGCCAGGCTTCCCTGTCCTTCACTGTCTCCCAGAGTTTGCTCGAATTCCCATTGAGTTGGTAATGCTATCTCACCATTTCATCCTCTGCTGTACTCTTCTTTTGCCTTCAATCTCTCCCAGCATCCAGGTCTTTCCCAATGAGTCAGCTCTTTGCATTAAGTGGCCAAAGTACTGAATCTTCAGCATCAGTCCGTCCATGAGCATTCAGGGCTGATTTCCTTTAGGATTGACTGGCTTGATCTCCTTGCTCTCCAAGGTACTCTTCAAGAATTTTCTCCAGCACGATTCAAAAGCACCAGTTCTCCAGCACTTCAACCTTCTGTATGTTCCAACTCTCACATCCATACATGACTACTAGAAAAACCATAGCTTTGACTAGATGGACCTTTGTTGGGCAAAGTAGTGTCTTTGCTTTTTAATATGCTGCCTAGGTTTGTCATAGCTTTCCTTCCAAGTAGCAGAAAGACAGAAAGTGAAGTCGCTCAGTCTTATCTTTGCGACCCCATAGACTGTAGCCTGCCAGGCTCCTCCACCCATGGGATTTTCCAGGCAAGAGTACTGGAGTGGGTTGCCATTTCCTTCTCCGGAGGATCTTCCAGACCCAGGGATCAAACCTGGGTCTCCCACATTGTAGGCAGATACTTTACCATCTGAGCCACCAGGGAAGCCTTGCTCCAAGGAGCAAACATTTTTAATTTCATGGCTATAGTCACCATCAGCAGTGGAATCCAAGGAAAAAAAAATCTCTTACTGCTTCTACTTTTTCCCCTTCTATTTGCCACTAAGTGATGGGATGCCATGATCTTCACTTTTTGAATGCTGAATTTTAAACCAGCTTTTTCACTCCTCTTTCACCCTCATCAAGAGACTATTTAGTTCCTCTTCACTTTCTACCATTAGAGTGGTATCATCTGCATATCTGTGGTTGTTGATATTTCTCCTGGTGATCTTGATTACAATTTAGGATTCATCCAGCCAGTATTTCAGTCCAGTATTCCACATGATGTACCCTGCATATAAGTGAAATAAACACAGTGACAATATATAGCCTTGATGTACTCCTTTCTCAATTTGGAACCAGTTCATTGTTCCATGTAAGGTTTTAACTATTGCTTCTTGACCTGCATACAGGTTTCTCAGGAGACAGGTAAGGTAGTCTGGTATTCCTATCTCTTTAAGAATTTTCCCAGTGTGTTGTGATCTACACAGTCAAAGATGTTTGTGTAGTCAATGAAGCAGAAATAGATATTTTTGGAATTCCCTTGCTTTCTCTATGATCCAACAAATGTTGGCACTTTGATCTCTGGTTCCTCTGCTTTTTCTAAATCCAGCTTGAATATCTGGAAGTTCTCAGTTCATGAACTGCTGAAGCCTAGCTTGAAGGATTTTGAGCATAACCTTACTAGGATGCAGAATGAATGCAGTTTTACAGTAGTTTGAACATTGCCCTTCTTTGGGATTGGAATGAAAACTGACCTTTTCCAGTCCTGTGGCCACTGCTGAATTTTCCAAATTTTGTTGACATATTGAGTGCAGCACTTTAACAGCATCATTTTTTAGAATTTGAAATAGCTCAGCTGGAGTTCCATCACCTCAACTAGCTTTGTTGGTGGTAGTGCTTTCTAAGGCCTGCTTGACTTCACACTCCAGGATATCTGACTCTAGGTGAATGACCACCCCATTGTGGTTATCTGGGTCATTAAGACATTTTGGTATAGTTCTTCTGTGTATTCTTACCACCTCTTCTGCTTCTGTTAGGTCTTTACCATCTTTGTCCTTTATCATGCTCATCCTTGCATGAAATGTTCCCTTGATATATCCAGTTTTCTTGAAGAGATCTGTAGTCTTTCCTATTTTATTGTTTTTCTCTACTTTTCATTGTTCATTTAAGAAGGCTTTCTTATCTCTTCTTGATATTCTCTGGAACTCTGGATTTTATCTGTAAAATGATAGATTTGATTTTAGGCTATTGAATACCAAATTTCTAATGTCTTTTATATTTTATTTCACACATCCCTATACAAATTATTGCTATGGTCCTAAACATTCTTATTTTTCATCCTTACCTTTCTGTCTTTTCTTTCATTCCTCTTGCCCAAAACATCATATATCGCTCTTAAATTTTACCTATCCTTTAATGTTGGATGCAACTATAATAAAACTGCATGTTAGTGTGGAATTGAAAAAAAATCAGTAGTAATTGGCTTCTGTGCTTGGTCCAGCCACCCTATTTCTTTCATTAATTTAAGAAGCCTTCCCACCACTTTTGTCAGTTGCTTTGGGCTCCTTTGTAAACTTAAGTTGTCTGAGTTTAAAGGAGGAGTAAAATTGAAGTTATGGTATTCTTATGATATTTTGTACAAGTTTAATTGGTGTATGGTCACTGGTCATGTCTTACCTCCCTAATTAGATTGATTCTTGAGGTCAGGATATGTCTTACATATTAGTTTCATTTCAATATTAGTAAACATACGATGATTCTGCTTTGGAGTTAAGAATAAGAAAAACTGTTTTTACTTTAATACTGGGAAGAGAAAAACTTGTTTGTATCTGTTACTCATTTGTAAAAGTGAGAAATCTTACCTACCTTTTTGGCATTAATATTGACATAGATTTAATTATATGGTACAGTGAAATCTTGAGTAGTCTGAAAGCACATTGCATTGTAACTTTCTGGCTATCAAAGGTGAAAGTCTCTATTATAATTATAAATATATACATACTGACTCAGAGAAGTCAATGTGCACCCCACTCCAGTACTCTTGCCTGGAAAATCCCATGGACGGAGAAGCCAGGTAGGATGCAGTCCATGAGGTCACTAAGGGTCAGACATGACTGAACGACCTCACTTTCACTTTTCACTTTCATGCATTGAAAAGGAAATGGCAACCCACTCCAGTGTTTTTGCCTGGAGAATCCCAGGGACGGGGGAGCCTGGTGGGTTGCCATCTATGGGGTTGCCCAGAGTCGGACATGACTGAAGCGACTTAGCAGCAGCAGCACATACTGACTTCATTTTCTCAGCTCATCGTCCTATTTAAATATTTTAAAAATAACTTTCCCTTAGAATTCACTGAACAGCAGAAAGAATTTCAAGCTACTGCTCGTAAATTTGCCAGGGAGGAAATAATTCCAGTTGCTGCAGAATATGATAAAACCGGCGAGGTAGGTATATGCACTTTAAGGAGTGAACGTCTTTGACAAATTTTATAAGATTTTAAATATAAGTAGATTTTAAATATAACTTTTTTTCTCTATTATTATTATATTTCTTTTCAGTACCCTGTCCCATTAATTAAAAGAGCCTGGGAGCTTGGTTTAATGAATACACACATTCCAGAAAGTTGTGGTAAGCTTTCTTTACATTTTTAATCCTAGCATGCATATGAACAAGAAAACTCTAAAACTCTATTCAGTCATTCTTTCAAATATTTGTCACCATTAAATGGTTTTGTACCTATGTGCCCCTGTATAGTGGAGAAGGCAATGGCACACCACTCCAGTACTCTTGCCTGGAAAATCCTGTGGACAGAGGAGCCAGATAGGCTGCAGTCCATGGGGTTGTGAAGAGTCGGACACGACTGAGCAACTTCACTTTCACTTTTCACTTTCATGCATTGGAGAAGGAAATGGCAACCCACTCCAGTGTTCTTGCATAGAGAATCCCAGGGACGGTGGAGCCTGGTGGGCTGCCGTCTGTGGGGTCACACAGAGTCGGACACCACTGAAGCGACTTAGCAGCAGCAGCCCCTGTATAGACTTCAAAGTTTGCCAGCTTTTAGAAGCCTTGTACTCAACAATCAGAGGCATTCTTCCTTCTTTATAACTGGTTCCAAAGTGGGGTTTCCCTGGTAGCTCAGATGGTAAAGAATCTGCCTGCAATGGTGGAGACTCGAGTTCAATCCCTGCCTCAGGAACATCCCTGGAGAAGGAAATGCAACCCACTCAATTATTCTTGCCTGGAGACTTCCATGGACAGAGGAACCTGGCAGGTTACACCCTATGAGGTCGTAAGAATCCAAGTCGACCTAGTGATTACATCAGTGTTAACTTAATCCTTGTTAATTCTCTGTCTAGGTTGGTTGAGTTGTTGCTTTTAAATTCTGCTTTCAATTTTACATTTAATTGAGACTTCCTTTCACTCTTTTCCTCAAAGGCTCAAACTTTTAGCAAAGTTGAATCAAATTTTTATAAAATCAAGGTGAAGCAGGAAGACAGGTCCACATTACAAATAGTAAGAGAGTTTTTTGAAATTTTAAAACTAATTTTAGCTTTATATAACTGTACTGGCCCAAAATCTTTTAGTTTCTTGTGTTATAGATATTATATTTGTAAATTTGCTTTTAAGATTAAGTTAACCTAATTGTTATATTGCAAGTCATTTAAATAATTTGCCTTTATTTCTGTTGAGATATGCTATGTATTACAATGGGCTCTTAAAACGTTTTGATATTGTAGGAGGTCTTGGACTTGGAACTTTTGATAACTGTTTAATTACTGAAGAATTGGCTTATGGATGTACAGGAGTTCAGACTGCTATTGAAGCAAATTCTCTAGGGGTAAGTTATTTAGAAAATTAATTAGTTAACCAAGCTGTGGTTAATGAAAAAATCCTGCTAGGTTAGGTTAGTTGGCAGAACACAGTTTTCTTGTAAAACAACAACAACAACACAAGGTTCTGCAATGAAGCCTGGATTTTTACTCCCTGAGCTGATTGTTCTGACCCTTGTTGTCATTAGTACTTGGAGTCCTGCCTGTCCTTGTGGGGAAACTGTACGCTTGGCTGTGGCTTCAGTGGCAATTCTTAGATAAGGTCATTCGGGAGAAGGACTGGGATGACTTGCTGCCACTGCTGGCAATACTGAAGTTTAGTGAATAAATCTTAGGAGACCTGATCATATGTACCATGTCATTTATTATAAATTTAATTATTTATATGTGCATTTTACTACAGTAGATGTTTACATATTATATTATGAACAAGTCCTATATAACTTAGTTTTATGTGCATACTTGGATTAACAGACTTATATCCTTGTGGTATTAGCTCTCTGACTTAGAGGCAGAATAAAGGCCATTTCTTTGGGCTTACTACACTTGGGGAAAAATAGTTGTCTTGTTTTGAATTACAGTGTTATATTTGAATTTACTAGGAATTCTCTGGAAGTCCAGTGGTTTCAACTCTGAGTTTTCACTGCTCTGAGGGCCTGGGCTCCGTCCCTGGTTGGGAAACTAAAACCCCACAAGCTATGCAGCGAGGCCAGAAATAAAGAAAGAATTGACATACCTAATTTTAAAATATCTTGCTTTTTTAATGTCACTTTCCTTTGGTTGACAGCAAATGCCTGTTATTATTGCTGGAAATGATCAACAACAAAAGAAGTATTTGGGTAGAATGACTGAGGAGCCATTAATGTGTGTGAGTATATGCAGCAGCTACTTTATTTTACATTTAAGAAAGGAATAAAAATAGAAGAAGAAAGGAATAAGCATGCTCTTTTTTCCTTTTCAGTCTGTATATATACATTGGGCTATATAACATGTTAAGACAAAAGCAACATATTTAAGTACAGTAGTGTTTCTGGGATGCCAAAAAGTTTCATAAAATTATTCTCTTGCCTGTTTCCAGAGAAAAGAAACCTACTTATGATGTTTCTAGGATGCCCGAAAAGTATCATAAGAATCCTCCAACTTATTTCCAGACAAGAAATATCTACTTAATGGAGTACTCTGGAGCTCTGGAACTGAGTAATTGTGTGTCAGGAAGTTCAGATCGAATATATAATTCTAGGTGTTTGAACTAATAGTTTATTGAACTAATAAGAAATTAATATGACTGACAAGATAACTGTTGAATGACTGAGTGACTTCAGGAGGAGAGTTACAGATTTTATTTAATTTTCTGAGAGTTACTCAACTAATTTTTAAATTGGACTTTTTAAAAAAGATATTTTCATACATTTTACACACATGCATACTGAGTTTTTATTTTGAAAGTGACTTTACATAAGGATTTTTGTTTCTTTTGGGTATTAGTCAAACAGATTTCAGTCTAGGGTCTGATTGTGATACTGAAACGTAGTAAATGGTTATTAGTTTTGAGCTACTTGTGAGAATCAGTCTAAAAGAGTAGAAAGTAATATTTGAAAATATTTTAAGTTTATTTCAGGGCCTAAATTTCAGGCAAATTAATAAAAGACATTTATATGTATTTCCTACTTAACTGTCAATTTGTTTCAGCAAATGACGGTTTCTTAGAAGGCTAAATTTCAATATTATCTAAGAATTGTGTGAAACATCCAAGTTCTTTTCTTGTAATGTATAAAATGTTAGACATAAGCTAAAAAATTGTAGCATAGAGAGATGGTTAGAAGAACTTAAAGTACTGATAAGAATATTTGTAATTATATTATTAGTTATAAATAGGTATTTCTAAAATATTAAAGTCTTTTAAAAGTAGTTTAAATATTTTAAACATTTCTTTGACAGTTTTGCTATTCATATCTTTAATATATGTAAAAATATATTCATTCTAGTCCCTTTTTAATATATGTAAAAATATATTCATTCTAGTCCCTAAAGTATTCTGATCTCTAAATTAATAATGGTTTGTTGTCCATTTTCCCTCTTCTAGCTCATAATATATACTCAAATATATATCTAGTGCAATTGATATATTCAAATATGAAGCCAAGGGTGAAAATGAAAATAATCAATAGGTATATTAATTCAAAGTATTGCTTAATTTATACTGTTTCAGTTAATGCCCAATAATATTTATAAAATTATAGTACTATTGTGTTTTTTTAAACTTTCTAGAAATTAATATTAAAATTTTTTTTCTGATTATGAAAATGATATAAAAGATTTAGAAAGATATGAAGAAGAACAAAAATGTCTGTAATCCCTCAGATATAAAGTTAACTGGTATAACTGTCTTACTGTATTACTGTATATTCTATTTGATTTTTTAATACATACAGATGTATTTTTCATGGTTATGGTCATATGTGCAGTTTTATATCCTTTTTAATATAAGCATTCTTATGCTCTACTTTTTAAATACTGTGATAGTGTTTACTACATAATATGCTATCTAATTGATGTATTATAAATTATTTCACTAGTCCATATTATTGACTATTTAAATTACTTAGATCGTTGCTTTTAAAAATAATGTCATGGTAAAAAATTTATACAGAAAAAGATAAGTCTTTGGGTTTAACTTTACAAGGTTAGTACATATTTGTAAGATTTAATCTCTTGCCAGATCGTGTGATCAGTTATACTCTTATTGAGGATATGAGAACAGAAATAAATAAGGGTAACACTATAATTATTTTTTTAATTGGAGTATAATTGCTTTACAGTGTTGTGTTGGTTTCCGCTATATAATGAAGTGTATCAGCTATATGTACTCAACACATGTATCTCCTCCTCTTAGACCCTCCTCGTACTCCTTCCGTCCCACTCCTCTAGGTTATCACAGAACAAGGAGCTGTATAATTATTTTTCAATACCACTTAGTACAGAAGAATTTTCCAAAAATCAAAACTAATTGTATTATTGTATATATATATTAAAATAATAGGAAACCTATTTCTTTTTTAAAAATTGGGTTAAATTTTTTAAACAGCATATACCTAAAATATATACAGTATTAGATGACTAGAAACAAGGATTAGACTGTTGGAACAAGCTTGTCATAGGCAAGACCTTCAGTAAACTTATTTGTCCAAACATCGTCTAAGAACTTTGAAGTGTCTGAAAAAACCTAACCGTGGTAAAGAAAACTCTTGTCATAAAACCATGCTTTTCCAGTGGAACTGGGAAGTATTAATAGCTGAAATGTAACTGAAACAACGCTGAAGCTGAGGTCCCAAGACCTGTCTTCAAACAATGTAGTAGCAGTAGGATCTTATATAGTTACTTAGCTTCAAAGTCTCTTCTGAAAATAGGGCATATAACATCTTAGAAGCACACAGTAGGATAAAGTACTTATGTTTTTATAAGAATAGCTTCATATAGTGTCCCCTTTGCAATATAATAGAGAAATTTCTTTCATACCTAATACCAAGGGAAACTTTGTTTCTCTTTGACTGCCATTCATTCATGCATCCATTCACTTAATATCTGAATTCCTTGCTATATGCCAGTTTACACTTACAGGTAGAATTTTTTCTTTATGGTAAGTAGGAAGCATAGAGCCAGTTTTATAGTCCTCTGTTAGTAATTATCAGAACCTCAAAGCATGTGTTATATTATATTATTCTTCTAGTTTACTTTTATTTCACTGTGATTAAAAAAAAAAAAATGTATTATATAAACTACCTCCAGTCCCTTTAGCGTGTAAGACCAAACAAGTTAATAATTTAGTAGAGAACAATGCAAAATTGCTTAGTAAAATCTACAAAAAATAATGTGGGTGCATCATCACTAATAAGCTTATAATGTTATTCTCATTCTTCTAAATTTTTGAATACTGTGTACCAGGTAGACTTAGAATAAAACAGCGAATAAAACTGGGTTCCTGCTCAAAACAGACTGGTAGACCCTCAGATCCTTACTGAAATTGTATTATTACATTTGTATTATACAATTACACAAAATAAATTCTTCATAAATGTTACGAATAAAAGAATATTGTAATATATTATCTTACTATTTTAAGAATATTAATATCTTTAGGAATACTTAATATCTTTAAGACAATCTTTTAATATTATTATTTTAAGAATATTATTTTAATATATTTATATATTTTTTCTTGAATTACAGTGTGGTAATGACATTTTCTTGGCAAAACTCTATTATTCTTTGCCCTGCTTCATTCTGCATTTCAAGGCCAAATTTGCCTGTTACTCCAGGTGTTTCTTGACTTCCTACTTTTTGCATTCCAGTCCCCTATAATGAAAAGGACATCATTTTGGAGTGTTAGTTCTAAAAGGTCTTGTAGGTCTTCATAGAACCGTTCAACTTCAGCTTCTTCAGCATTACTTGTTGGGACATAGACTTGGATTACTGTGATATTGAATGCTTTGCCTTGGAAACGAACAGAGATCATTGCGTTTTGAGACTGCATCCAAGTACTGCATTTCGGACTCTTTTGTTGACCATGATGGCTACTCCATTTCTTCTGAGGGATTCCTGCCCACAGTAGTAGATATAATGGTCATCTGAGTTAAATTCACCCAGTCCAGTCCAGTTCGCTGATTCCTAGAATGTCGACGTTCACTCTTGCCATCTCTTGTTTGACCACTTCCAATTTGCCTTGATTCATGGACCTGACATTCCAGGTTCCTATGCAATATTGCTCTTTACAGCATCGGACCTTGCTTCTATCACCACTCACATCCACAGCTGGGTCTTGTTTTTGCTTTGGCTCCAAACACCCTCTTCCAACAACACAAGAGAAGACTCTACACATGAACATCACCAGAGAGTCAACACCGAAATCAGATTGATTATATTCTTTGCAGCCAAAGATGGAGAAGCTCTATACAGTCAACAAAACCAAGACCAGGAGCTGACTGTGGCTCAGATCATGAACTCTTTATTGCCAAATTCAGACTGAAATTGAAGAAAGTAGGGAAAACCGCTAGACCATTCAGGTATGACCTAAATCAAATCCCTTATGATTATACAGTGAAATTGAGAAATAGATTTAAGGGCCTAGATCTGATATATAGAGTGCCTGATGAACTAGAATGAGGTTCGTGACATTGTACAAGAGACAGGGATCAAGACCATCCCCAGGAAAAGAAATGCAAGAAAACAAAATGGCTGTCTGGGGAGGACTTACAAATGCTGTGAAAATAAGAGAGGTGAAAAGCAAAGGAGAAAAGGAAAGATATAAGCATCTGAATGCAGAGTTCCAAAGAATAGGAAGAAGAGATAAGAAAGCCTTCTTCAGCGATCAATGCAAAGAAATAGAGGAAAAGAACAGAATGGGAAAGACTAGAGATCTCTTCAAGAAAATTAGAGATATCAAGGGAACATTTCATGCAAAGATGGGCTCAATAAAGGACAGAAATGGTCTGGACCTAACAGAAGCAGAAGATATTAAGAAGAGGTGGCAAGAATACACAGAAGAACTGTACAAAAAGATCTTCATGACCCAGATAATCACGATGGTATGATCACTCATCTAAAGCCAGACATCCTGGAATGTGAAGTCATGTGGCCCTTAGAAAGCATCATGACAAACAAAGCTAGTGGAGGTGATGGAATTCCAGTTGAGCTCTTTCAAATCCTGAAAGATGATGCTGTGAAAGTGCTGCACTCAATATGCCAACAAATTTGGAAAACTCAGCAATGGCCACAGGACTGGAAAAGGTCAGTTTTCATTTTAATCCCAAAGGCAAAGCCAAAGAATGCTCAAACTATCACACAATTGCACTCATCTCACATGCTCGTAAAGTAATGCTTAAAACTCTCCAAGCCAGGCTTCAGCAATACGTGAACCGTGAACTCCCTGATGTTGAAGCTGGTTTTAGAAAAGGCAGAGGAACCAGAGATCAAATTGCCAACATCTGCTGGATCATGGAAAAAGCAAGAAGAGTTCCAGAAAAGCATCTAATTCTGCTTTACTGACTATGCCAAAGCCTTTGACTGTGTGGATCAAATAAACTGTGAAAAATTCTGAGAGAGATGGGAATACCAGACCACCTGACCTGCCTCTTGAGAAATCTGTATGCAGGTCAGGAAGCAACAGTGAGAACTGGATGTGGAACAACAGACTGGTTCCAAATAGGAAACAGAGTACGTCAAGGCTATATATGCTTATTTAACTTCTATGCAGAGTACATCATTAGAAATGCTGGGGTGGAAGAAGCACAAGCTGGAATCAAGATTGCTGGGAGAAATATCAATCATCTCAGATATGCAGATGACTCCACCCTTATGGCAGAAAGGGAAGAGGAACTAAAAAGCCTCTTGATGAATGTGAAAGAGGAGAGTGAAAAAGTTGGCTTAAAGCTCAACATTCAGAAAACGAAGATCATGGCATCGGGTCCCATCACTTCATGGGAAATAGATGGGGAAACAGTGGAAACAGTGTCTGACTTTATCTTTTGGGCTCCAAAATCACTGCAGCTGGTGATTGCAGCCATGAAATTAAAAACACTTACTCCTTGGAAGAAAAGTTATGACTAACCTAGATAGCATATTCAAAAGCAGAGACATCACTTCGCCAACTAAGGTCCCTCTAGTCAAGGCTATGTTTTTTTCTGAGGTCAGGTGTGGATGTGAGAGTTGGACTGTGAAGAAGGCTGAGCGCCGAAGTATTGATGCTTTTGAACTGTGGTGTTGGAGAAGACTCTTGAGAGTCCCTTGGACTGCAAGGAGATCCAACCAATCCATTCTGAAGGAGATCAGCCCTGGGTTTTCTTTGGAAGGAATGATGCTAAAGCTGAAACTCCAGTACTTTGGCCACCTCATGTGAAGAGTTGACTCATTGGAAAAGACTCAGATGCTGGAAGGGATTAGGGGCAGGAGGAGAAGGGGATGACATGGCTGGTTGGTATTACTGACTCAATGGCCGTGAGTCTGAGTGAACTCCGGGAGTTGGTGATGGACACGGAAGCCTGGGGTGCTATGATTCATGGGGTCGCAAAGAGTCGGACATGACTAAGCAACTGAACTGAATGAAGACAAGTTGCAATGGAAGCAAAAGTGGCTTCTGCTGAAAAAAATATAAGCTTACTCTGTGGCAATCAAATAAGACAAAAACCATCCATTTTGTATAGAAATACAAACCCATACACTTCATAAGCTCTAAAAACTATACATTATAAACCAGAGAAATGTCTAATAGCACATTTTAAGGAAAAAAATTTCCAAGGTTATCAATACTTAAAATTTTGGTGTTTTAAAGCGTTATTTTTTCTGAACAGTTCATTTGTATAATACTTTTTTGTTGTTGTTATGATGCTGAAAACATCTATGAATCTCCAGGTAAGAGAATAATCTAGTTAACTTTATGTGTCATCTGAATTTGCTCTATCACATATCTGTGAAAAGGCCATCTACCTCATGTTTTCCTATCTGGGAGTCACAAGCTCCTGAAATAGCTGCATTTCGGGGTATTTCTGACCATTAGAAAGCTTTTCTAGATCATGTGCTCCTGAGGAAAAGGATTGTGTCATTTCTTTTTATCATTTCACCGCCTGATACCATAATAGGTGCTCAGTAAGTCTGAATAATTTCATAGTAGTTTTTCTCCTATCAACTCAAATTCTTTCCCTTGCGTATATTTCCCTTCAGCTGTCTCATTATGGCTATCATGTGAATCTTATCTTTTCTAAGCTAATTAGGGCCAGTTTTTCTCATCTTTTTCACAATAAAGTCCCATCACCTTCTTAAAGTTGACTCAAAATATCATAGAGTTAAATATAGTACTCTAACATGGTATAATAAATACAGAGTAGAATGGTTTCATCACTCTCATTTTAGATACCATGGTCAGTCACGTCTGACTTTTTGTGACCCCATAGATTATAGCCTTGGAGAAGGCAGTGGCATCCCACTCCAGTACTCTTGCCTGGATAATCCCATGGATAGAGGAGCCTGGTAGGCTGCAGTCCAAGGGGTCGTAAGAGTCGGACTCGACTGAGCAACTTCACTTTCACTTTTCACTTTCATGCATTGTAGAAGGAAATGGCAGCCCACTCCAGTGTTCTTGCCTGGAGAATCCCAGGGCCAGGGGAGCCTGGTGGGCTGCCATCTATGGTATCACACAGAATCGGACACAACTGAAGCTACTTCAAGCAGCAGCACCAGCAGATTATAGCCTCCAGGCTCCTCTGTCCATGGGATTTTCCAAGCAAGAATACTGGAGTGAGTTGCCATTCCCTACTCCAGGGGATATTCCCAGCCCAGGGATTGAACCCACATCTTTAGCATCTCTTGCATTGGCCAGTGAATTCTTTACCACTAGTGCCACTTTTAGATAATCTAGACGAGAAGTAGCTCTGAAGAGTGGACAGAAAATAATTTTGTTTAGGACACATTTTGCTTAAGGTATTTATTACCAAGAAGAATGTCTAATAGATAAATCCATGCAAGAGGGTAAAGGTCAGGGGAGAGGTAAAGCCCGGAACTGGAGACTTAATAGGCTATTCAGTGAGTATACCAAACCTTAACACCAATGGGGAGACTGATTTGGCAATTTAAGTCAAGAGTAAGTTTTATATAAATCAACAGTGCTAATACTATGATCTGTATGATTTAAGTTTAGATCTGACCTTTACCTTCCTACATGGACTTATCTCATAGACATTCTTTTTGGTTAGACTTAAATAATTGATAAAAAAAAAATCCATTGACGTCTTTGAATTGTTGTGCTAGAGAAGACTCTTAGGAGTCCTTTGGACTACAGGGAGATCAAACCAGTCAGTAATAAAGGAAATTAGCCTTGAATATTCATTGGAAAGTGTGATGCTTAAGCTGGAGTTCCAAGACTTTGGCTTCCCGATTCCAAAAGCTGACTCATTGGAAAAGATCCAGATCCTGGGAAAGACTGAAGCAAAAGGAGAAGGGAGTGATGGAGGATGAGATGGTTAGATATAGCATCACTTACTTAATGGACATCTGGTCCCATCACTTCATGGGAAATAGATGGGGAAACAGTGGAAACAGTGTCAGACTTTATTTGAGGGGGCTCCAAAATCACTGCAGATGGTGACTGCAGCCATGAAATCAGAAGATGCTTACTCCTTGGAAGAAAAGTTATGACCAACTTAGATAGTATATTCAAAAGCAGAGACATTACTTTGCTGACTAAGGTCCGTCTAGTCAAAGCTATGGTTTTTCCAGTAGTCACGTATGGATGTGAGAGTTGGACTGTGAAGAAGGCTGAGCGCCGAAGAATTGGTGCTTTTGAACTGTGGTGTTGGAGAAGACTCTTGAGAGTCCCTTGGACTGCAGGGAGATCCAACCAATACATTCTGAAGGAGATCAACCCTGGGTTTTCTTTGGAAGGAATGATGCTAAAGCTGAAACTCCATTACTTTGGCCACCTCATGCAAAGAGTTGACTCATTGGAAAAGACTCTGATGCTGGGAGGGATTGAGGGCAGAAGGAGAAGGGGATGACAGAGGATGAGATGGCTGGATGGCATCACTGACTCGATGGCCATGAGTCTGAGTGAACTCCGAGAGTTGGTGATGGACAGGGAGGCCTGGGGGTGCTGCAATTCATGGGGTCACAAAGAGTTGGATACGACTGAGCAACTGAACTGAACTGAACTGAACGGACATGAATTTGAGCAAACTCCGGGAGATAACGAAGGACAGAGAAGCCTGGCGTGTGCAATCCATGGGGTTGCCAAGAGTCGTACATGACTTACTGAACGACACCTAAACTGCTAGTACTTTGCCCTGCACAATGCTGTTTCATTCTTTGTGCCTAGATCTGCTTGCCTCATGTATTTGTCCTTCAAGACTTATCTCATCCAATGAGTATTCATTGTATCTTCTCCAAAAGTATTCTTATTACCCTCCTTATCACTCACCTCCCACCCTCCTATAGGTCTAAGTAGTCATTTCTGACGTCCTTATGGTCGCTTACTACTTTGAATTAAAATGAACTGTTAAGATTTCTCTCTTTGGACTAAGTACGTTAAGGGTGAGGAACTTGTGTCTTTAGGCCTTTTATTCACAGTTCCCAACACCCAGTAAATGTGAATGAACTTCAGCAACCCATTGTTCGCCCTTCCACCTTCCCCTTTATCCTCTTGGGATATCCGTATGCCTTCCACCATCCCTACCTCTTGAGAAATCTGTATGCAGGTCAGGAAGCAACAGTTAGAACTGGACGTGGGACAACAGACTGGTTCCAAATAGGAAAAGGAGTACGTCAAGGCTATATGGAGAAGGCAATGGCACCAACTCCGGGAGTTGGTGCTGGATGGTGAGGCCTGGTGTGCTGCAGTCCATGGGGTGGCAAAGAGTCCGACACAACTGAGTGACTGAACTGAACTGGACTTATCCCTTTATCCATTACTGTTTACATCTTGTCACACCTCTGTTGAAGAGCCTTAAGAGGCTCCTGTTCTTTCTACCAGATAAAAATTTAACTTAGTGTAATGAAAGTGTTTTTGTCATCTGTTCTCTTCCTTTCTTCCCAGGTTAACTTTTACCATTTCTTTACATGCTATAGAATGTGTATACATGTTATAGAATCTGATTATCCTTTAAGTATTCTTTTCATTTTTTGAGACTTAATTTAAGCATCACCTCTGGAAGCTTTCTGGATACCCTAAAACTAAACCTAGTTTTTTAAGCCCTTTATGTATGACTATAATACTTAGATATGTAATTATAGTATAGTATTCATCTCTACTGTTACACTGTAAAAATTTTGAAGACAAGATATTTTCATCTACTCTTTTATAATCTGGTAAATAATAGATACTACTCAGTACATGTTTGAATGAATGAGTTCATGTGAAATAGAATTTAACTTGGTTGAAGATACCTAACATGTTGTTTTTTAACATAGATTAGTGGTATTCTTCATAGTGAAGGACAGGGAAACCTAGTGTGCTGCTGTTCATGGGGTCACAAAGAGTTGGACATGACTTAGCAACTGAACAACAACAATAATTGGTATCCTACATCTTGTTTTAAATTACATATTAAATGTTTTTATATTTAAAGAGTTTGATTCTGTAAGAACATTTTATTTTTACATATTTTAAAATATTTAAAATTATTGACAAAAATAAGATACCTTTCTGGTTCTAAATGTTCATAATTTAATAATTTACATTCATTTATTTCCTTTTTTCCATATATTCAAGGCCTATTGTGTAACAGAACCTGTAGCAGGCTCTGATGTAGCTGGTATAAAAACTAAAGCAGAAAAGAAAGGAGATGAGTATATTATTAATGGTCAGAAGATGTGGATAACCAATGGAGGAAAAGCTAATTGGTATGTTGTTTAAAACATCTCTGTACATTGTTTCTTCATTACTTCATATTCAGAATCTCCCCCGCTCTCCTTTCCTTTGTTATTAAACCACCACAATTAAGATAAATTTTATTCATGGAACTGGATGGTCCATAAAAGATTATAAATAATTGAGTAATTTTCAAAAGTTCTAAGTTGTGAGCTACTTCTTCAGATTGTCTCAGAAGTTTAATTTGTAAAATAAAATAAAAACACCTGCTCTGGTTGAATCTAATTAGGAAAGCTAGAGCTCCATCTACTTGGCTCACTACACCTACTCTCCATACTCTGCTCCAGAACCTCCTTGGAACCATTCCGCTAAGACTCTGAGGGAAAAAGGAAAGTCACTGGTATAGCACATTTCTCTAATCCTAAGCAATAAGCATTATCTTGTAGAGTAGACAGAATTTTACTTTAATAAAATCTAAAAGGCCCAAATATGTAAGTTCAAAAATAGTGACGTGAAGTTCAACAGAATGTCATAAAATCACTTGTATAAATATAAAATGTTGAAGGAAAACATATTTGATAGCACTATTTGTGAAAAAAAATATGAAAAACGGTCAATAGGAATCAACCATCCGATGTATCTGCCTTTAAGAAGTGAATGTAGTTTCTTGCTGAAGTGTAGCGTGAAACAAACAGGAAAAAATGGCAGCAGTACTAGAAAACACTTTTTAAGATAGGCATTGACAAAATGGAATAAATTCAAAAGCAAGTAAATGTTCTTCATTAGGCGAAGGTGGAAAACATGTCCTGTAAAGAATAAAGGAATTAGATTTGTATTGGAAGAATTTAAAAATTTTGAAATAATGTCTCATACAAAGAAGACTAGGTTCATAATTTGCTTCAGAAAGCCAGTTTAGAATAAATGGGTGAAAGTGAGACAAATGTAGAGTATAGCTTAGCATAAGGACAAGCATTTCGATAGTGCTTCTATCTAATATGTAAGTTGTCATGGGAAAAATGTATTTACTCATCATTACAAGTATATAAATAGAAACTTACAGAGGAAGTTCTCTCTGCTGATTGGAATAATGAACTAAAATGGACTATCTTTCCTTGTCTGCAAAAAATTCTGATTCAATATATATGTATGTGCTCTTTCAGCATTATATTTTGGCAAGAAAAGCATTATTCCTGAGAGCGAGTTTACTGTCCATTTTAAATATGTCCGTGACTTTATGAGTGTTCAGTATTATGGAGTGCTAGATGTTGTTGGAGAAGGTGATGGCATCCCACTCCAGTACTCTTGCCTGGAAAATCCCATGGACGGAAAAGCCTGGTAGGCTACAGTCCATGGGGTCACGACTGAGCGACCTCACTTTCACTTTCATGCATTGGAGAAGGAAATGTCAACCCACTCCAGTGTTCTTGCTTGGAGAATCCCAGGGACAAGGGGAACCTGGTGGGCTGCCATGTATGGGGTCGCCCAGAGTCAGACACGACTGAAGCAATGTAGCAGCAGCAGCAGCAGATATTGTTATTTTTGAGTTATCATAATCATAATATCACCAAGTAATAAAGTGAAGAAATGATTACAATGTAACAAGTGAGAGAAATCCAATAATGGGACTAGAAACTTTCACGACTGTAAGAATTCATTAAGTGTAACTCATCATGTAATAAGACAAATTAGGTAAAATGTGAAACTGGAAAAGGAGTTTTTACTATTTTTTAAACTATTTGGTAAAACTGTAGAATGAATGATAGTTTATTAGTTTAAAGCACAGAAAATAAATTTGTTTTTTAAGGAATTAAAAAAAAATTCTATTCCAGGCTATTTAGAACATGGGTTACATGGATATTTGGATGTTTTTGCCTTTTCTCCTCATGTTGCATTTTTAAATCTTTCTGGGAAAGAAGTAGATGTGGGTTGAAATACTAGCTCTGCCACATCATAAGATTATGACCTGGGCAAGCTTTTAAATCTTTCTGATGCTTCATTTCTTCTATAAAATGGAAGTAATAATAATTGGGATTGTTGGGAGGATTAACTAAGATGGGAGTCATCATATGTTGTATGTTGTTATCTGCTGATACTGTTATCTTTATCATCATGTTTATTAGGTATTTTTATTGGCTCGTTCTGATCCGGATCCTAAGGCTCCTGCTAGTAAAGCCTTTACTGGCTTTATTGTGGAAGCAGACACCCCAGGAATACAGATTGGAAGAAAGGTAAGTGTGTACTTACAGTGATCAAGGCCTCCAATATTGTTTTAACTATAAATTTAAAAATTACTAATTTCAGTTTCCTTTATTGAAAACATTTTGTTTGTATTAAGTTGCAGTAAAAGTAAAGCTGCATTTGATGTTATCGGGGTAAAATAATCCTTCCTGAAGATTTTTAAGTTGAGAATAGTCACTTCAAGTCATTTGAAAGAGTGGCCAAATTGTATATAATTTGTATACATATACAATTCTTTATGTTTACAGTTGTCTATATTCTCATTGCTCCTGCTTCTTATGCTGCTTATTAAAAACCAGATTATATTTTTTTCTTAAGAAGGGTCATGGTATCTACAACTTCCTCTCAAATAATTCAACAAATAATGCTAATAGCTAATAGTTATACATACACACAAAACAGAAATAAAGCAAATATGCCAAAATCGGTGAATCTAGGCAAAGGTATATAGGTATTCATTTTACTCCTTGCAGTTCTTCTGTTGGTTTGAAAATTTTTAAAGCAAAACATTGAGGGGAAATAACTATCTTGGCAATTTCTTTTTATATATATATATATATATATATCATTGAAGTATAGTTGATTTATAATGTTGGGTTAATTTCTGCTGTACAGAAGAGTGATTCAGTTATATATATATATATATATATATATATATATATTTTCATATTATTTTCCATTATGGTTTATCACAGGATATTGAATACAGTTCCCTGTGCTATATAGTAGGACCTTGTTGTTTATCCATTCTGGGTATATTAGTTTACATCTGCTAATCCCAAACTCTCAATCCTTCCCTCCTTCACCACCCACCTAGTTAACCACAAGTCTGTTCTATGTGTCTGAGAGTCTGTTTCTGTCTTGTAGATATGTTCATTTGTCTTGTGTTTTAGATTGCACATATGTACTCAATCACATCCAACTCTTGTGACCCCCATAGACTATAGCCTGCCAGGCTCCTTTGTCCCTAAGATTTTCCAGGCAAGAATACTGGAGTAAGTTGTTATTTCCTGCTCCAAGATTCCACATGTAGGGTGATGTCATATTGTATTTGCGTTTCTTTTTCTAACTTACTTCACTTAGTAGGATAATCTCTAGGACCATCTAAGTTACTGAAAATGGCATTATTTCATTCTTTTTATGGCTGAGGAACATTCAATTGTATATATATTCCACATCTTCTTTATCCATTCATCTGTTGATGGACATTTAGGTTGGGTTCATGTCTCAGCTATTGTATATAGTGCCACTAGAAACACAGGGATACATGTATCTTTTCAAATTATAGTTTTGTCTGGGTATATGCCCAGGAGTGGAATGGTTGGATCATATGGTAACCCTATTTTTGTTTTTTTGAAGAACCTCCGTACTGTTTTCTGGGCTTCCCTGGTGGCTTAGATGGTAAAGAATCTGCCTGCAATGCAGGAGACCCAAGTTAAATATCTGCGTCTGGAAGATCTCCCGGAGAAGAGAATAGCTACCCACTCCAGTATTCTTGCCTGGAGAATTCCATGGACAGAGGAGCCTGGTGGGCTATGGGTTGCAAAGAGATGGACACAATTGAATGACTACCATTTTTGCTTTCATACTGCTTTCCATAGTGATAGCACCAATTTATATTACAACCAACAGCGTAAAAGGGTTCCTTTTCTCCACACCCTTTCCAGCATTATTTTTAGACTTTTATTTATTTATTTTTAATTGAAGGATAATTGCTTTACCAAATTTTGTTGTTTTCTGTCAAACCTCAACATGAATCAACCATAGGTATACATATATCCCCTCCCTTTTGAACCTCCTGCCCATCTCCCTGCCCATCCCCCACCCCTCTAGGGTTGATACAGAGCCCCTGTTTGAGTTTCCTGAGACATACAGCAAATTCCCCTTGGCTATCTATTTTTCATATGGTAATGTAAGTTTCCATGTTACTGTCTGCATACATCTCACCCTCTCCTTCCCTCTCCTCATGTCCATAAGTCTGTTCTCTATGTCTGTTTCTCCACTGCTGCCCCGCAAATGAATTCTTCAGTACCAGTACCATTTTTCTAGATTCCCTATATATGCATTAGAATACAGTATTTATATTTCTCTTTCTGACTTATTTCACTCTGTATGATAGGCTGTAGCTTCATCCACATCATTACAACTGACTCAAATGCATTTCTTTTTATGGCTGAATAATGTTCCATTGTGTATATGTACCACAACTTCTTTATTCATTCATCTGTTGATGGACATCTAGGTTGCTTCCATGTTCTAGCTATTGTGAATAGTGCTGCAGTGAACAATGGAATATATGTGTCTTTTTCAGTTCTGTTTTCTCAGAGTATATGCCTAGGAGTGGGATTGCTGGGTCATATAGTGGTTTTATTCCTAGTTTTTAAGGAATCTCCATACCGTTTTCCATAGTAGCTGTGTCAGTTTATTTGTAGACTTTTAATGATGGCCATTCTGGCCAGTGTGAGGTACCCATTGTAGTTTACATTGCCATTTCTGTAATAATTAGTGATGAAAAGTATCTTTTCATGTCCCTGGCAGTTTCTTATCAAGTTAAACATGTACTTACCACATACCCAGCACTTCTAGATATTTATCCAAGAGAAATAAAAACAAGGACCTATGTTTATAGCAGCTTTATTTATAATTACTGAAAACTTAGGAGTGGCAGGGCAGTGGGGGATGCCCATCAGTTGATGAGCAGATAAAGGATATACGGTACATCCATTTAGGGGAATGCTGCTCTGAAATACTGATCAGCGGCAACACGGATGAATCTTAAAAACACTTTGCTAAGTGAAAAGTCAGACACAGAAGGATCACCTTATTCCATTTATATGACATTCTGGAAAAGGAAAAGCTTATGGATGAAATCAGATTGGTGATTTCTTGGGATTGGGAGTAGAGTAAGGGAATTGACTAAGAGAGTACAAAGGAACTTTTAGGCGTGCTGAAATATCTTCATTGTGGTGATAGTACATATACATCTGTGAAAATATTAGAAATGTATATGTTAAAAGAGTTAATTTTTCTATATATAAATTCTATCTCAGAACACCTAATTCTCAGAGGTAGAGATAAATATTAATAGAAGTTCAACTTTTACTCAATACATTGCTAGCTCTATTAGTTAAGCTAAAATTAAATGTTCCAAAGCAAATTATGTTAAATGCTTTTACTGACATTTGTGGTAAAAAGATAGTCTTCAAACATACAATGAAATTTGTCTTTGTGGGTAATATGTACATGGAAACTTTAGATTACTGTCAGTTTTGTTGACGAAAAAGATGAACAACTTGAGAGCTGTGAGTTAAGTTTTATTTGAGGCAAAACGAGGACTGCAGTCTGTGAGACAGGACCTCAGATAGTTCTGAGAGACAGCTCCAAAGAGGCAGTCAAGGAATGTCAATATATAAGATCTTGGTGAAGGGGGAGTTCAGTGCAATCAAGTGCTTACTTTACAGAGGTTTTCTGCTAGTCCCAAGGGCTAATGTCACCATGAAGGGATTTAGTGATATTTCTAGCCATTCCCTTCTCCATGAGATCTTGACTCAGGGATTAAACCCAGGTCTCCTGTATTGTAGGCAGATTCTTTAATATCTGAGTCACTAGAGGGAAATGGAAAGAAGGAATGTCTTAATAGGACTGGTAAGTTTCCCAGGAGACTCTGTGGGATCATGAAATCAGTTCCTGAAAATATCCAACTATCTAAAGAACTGGTAGGTCTTTACCAGGGCTGCCCTGGTAGCTCAGCTGGTAAAGAATCCAGCTGCAGTGCAGGAGACCTGGGTTCATTTCCTGAGTCAGGAAGATACCCTGGCGAAGGGATAGGCTACCCAATCCTGTATTCTTGCCTGGAGAGTCCCCATGGGCAGAGGAGCCTGGCGGGCTATAGTCCAGTCCATGGGGTCGTAAAGAGTCGGACATGACTGAATAACTTAGCACACAGCACACATCTGAAGACCTGTTCTGCCAGATTCCCTGGAGCACAGAGTGCCTCATTCCACCCTGAACTCCCTCAGGAGGTAAAGTCAGCAGCTGCAGCAGCACAGGGTTCAATCTCTGCAGAGGCAAATGGCGACTGCCCTTGTTGTTCAGTCACTGGCAGATGCTCTCAGCAAGTGCCATTTGTCATTGACAGGTAAGTGACAATTTGTAGTCAGCAGTTTCAGAGTTTGTGAAACATTGCTTTAGATGAGAGTTTCACAAACTTTTTTTTCAAAGATATAGCATACACAAGTATTTTAGATTTTGAGGGCCAATTGGTCTCTGTCACAAATACTCAGTTCTACCACTGGAGCAAGAAAGTAGCCACAGAGAATATGTAAATGAATAGGTGTGATTGTCGTCCTATAAAGCTATATTTAGAAAATAGGCATTGCAGACCACAGTTTGTCCACCTCCATATAAATAGGCAATTGCAGAAAATCTTTACGTCTTTGATAATGCTTAAAGCAAGAATTTATGCTAGCTCAAAATATGTTTCATACTACATATTGTTTTCCTTATTAGGAATTAAATATGGGCCAACGATGTTCAGATACAAGAGGAATTGTCTTTGAAGATGTGAGAGTGCCTAAGGAAAATGTTTTAATTGGTGAGGGAGCTGGTTTCAAAATTGCAATGGGAGCATTTGATAAAACCAGACCACCAGTAAGTAAGATGACTTAATAACCTTTATAGGAGTTTTCATTAATTATATTGAATAGTTTTATTTTAACATTGTTTGCTTGGTCTATATTTCTTTTTAAATATCTGCTTTTATTAAAGATGGAGGGATTTTTTTTCCTAAGAATTCTTCAACATTCTGCTGTTACAGAAATTATTTTAGTAAAAGCAAAATTACTATAGTTGTTAGATTTACAAAGAAGCATTTGACATTTAATCATTCCTGCTGATGTGTACTCATTCCTCTTGCCTTACTCATTAGTAATATTTCCCCTGAGAAGCTTTCCCCTGTTAAACAGAAAGAATGATTTATCTCTAGGCTATGATCCTGTGCCTTACAAATGCCTTCCATTAACCTTTAATTCATATAAAATATAAATTGAAATGCTTGTCATTTCCCCGGACCCTTTATTGCCTTAAGGTATAGGTCAGCTTCTCTTTGTGCAAACTTTAACTTAGATTTTAGGCAAGTAGCCATTATATGTGTTTTAAAGACAACATGAACTTCTGCTTTGTAAAATGTAATGCTAGGTAGCAGCTGCTGCTGTGGGACTAGCACAGAGAGCTTTGGATGAAGCTACCAAGTATGCCCTGGACAGAAAAACTTTTGGAAAGCTGCTTATAGAGGTAATTATAATACTATACTTGTTTTGTTCAAATGTAAAACCATTCATTTTCACTTAATATTTGAAAACTATCTTTTAAATAAAAAATAGCTTATTTCTGCTTTGGTAACAAGATAATGTGAAGTGGAAGTGTCAGGGTGGGTTTTAAGAATAGATTTGCATATATATATATGTGTGTGTGTGTGTGTGTGTGTGTGTGTGTGTGTGTGTATAAAAATTTATTTGGCTGCACTAGGTCTTAGTTGCAGCATGTAGGGTCTAATTATCTGACCAGGGATTGAACTCCAGACCCTTGCATTGGGAACGTGGAGTCTTAGCCACTGGACCACCAAGGAAGTCCCAAGAGTAGATTTTCTTTAGACTCTGCTACTATTAATATCTGTTGTCTGCTTTGGGATTTATGTTAATTAAGAAAAAGAACAGCTAATATCTAATTCCACCAGTACACTTTTTTTGTTTGTACTACAATTTACATTGGTGAAGTCATTCAGTCATGTCTGACTCTTTGTGACTCCATGGACTGAGTATCCTACCAGGCTCCTCCGTCCATGGAATTTTCCAGACAAGAGTACTGGAGTGGGTTGCCATTTCCTTCTCCAGGGGATCTTCCTGACCCAGGGATTAAACCTGGGTCTCCCCACACTGCAGGCACATGCTTTTACCCTCTGAGCCACCATGTTTTATACAATTTCCATTAAAGACCAGGAAGCTGCAGCTTAGAATAAATAATTTGTCCAAGAACACACAATTTAGAAATCATAGATCCAGGGTTCTACTTCATGCTCTTAATCTGTGTTACTTCTCATGTCTTCTTGTTTATCAAATAATCAAACAATTTTAGTACTATTTGTTATTGTTGTTTGTTTTTTGGCCACGCAGTGTGTATTGTGGGGTCTTAATTCCCCAACCAGGGATTGAACCTGGGCTCTTGGAGCAGTGAAAACTCAGAGTCCTAACCACTGGATTGTCAGGCAGTTCTCAAGAACTTTTTAATCTTACCTTTTCAAACATTTATGCTTCCCCATTGTCTGTATTCTCTTCTGTAACTCCTGTAACTATTGATTGCACAGTGGACAGTCCCTATTTCTATCCCTATGTGTCACTGGTTCTCAAACTATCTGGTAGAAGATAGGTTTTAATTTCTAGTCAACTGTGTACCATTATTTTTATAAAATATAAGAATGTCACAACACTATCAAATTGTTACAAATGCTTACTCTCACTTTGTGTATCATGAACCATTCCAGAAACAATTTGTGGTCTATAGATGAAACTTGGATTAGTACACTTCTGTATCTCCACCTCAATTATGTAATGTATTTTTGCTATAATCTAGATAACTTTCTCAGATTTGCTTTTCAGGTTTTTTAACCCTACATCTAATCTCTTCAATCCATTTAATGACTTTTTTCATTTATAGAATTTATGTTTGGTTCTTTTTCATTTCTACCCTTTCTTTTATGGTGGCCTGGTTTTTCAACATAGCTTTTCTTTCTCCATTTTTATCTCTTTAATTATATAAAACTTCAGTTATAGTCACTTTCTGATTTTTTTTTCTGTTATTTCAAGTTCTTAGGGTAGCTAATATTTTGGTCTACTGCATCTGATCTCTCTGTTATGACCAGTTATTTCCTGTCTTGATTTTTGCTTATAAGCTTATCTGCAGCAGCATTCATTAGTTTCCTTCAAAGCATTGTGAAAGTATTCAGGAGACCGGTTTTCGTACTTTTTTATACTCTTTATCAGGTAACCCAGAGGTTTCAGCATTCTTAGAGCTGTTTTTTTCACATGAATTTTTCCACTTGTGAAATCCTATACCATAGCTGTATACATTGATTACATGCTTAAAAGAGATCTCTTTTTAAATCTCCCAGACAGAGTCTTGGGCAAGAAATAAGCTTCTTTGTGGCCTTCTTGCCTTGATGAGCTGAGACTTTTAGTTCTTCCTTAGGAAAGAGAAGTTCTTATAGGCAGAGAATCTCAATTTCAGCCCTTCATCTTTTTCATTCTCACATGTCTCCTGTTCTGTGTTCATTAAAATTCCAACTCCTATCACAGACTCAAATCTCAGTCTGATTTTTTTTTCCTTCCCCATGTTATTGCTTCTCAATCAGGATTAAATTTTTGGAGGCCCTTGGAGATTTGTTTCTTTCCTTTGAGTTGTTTTATTTTGCTTTTATTTTTAAAATAACTTTATTTTTGGCTGTGTTAGGTCTTTGTTGCTGTACTTGCGAGCTTTTCTCTAGTTGCGGTGAGCAGGGTCTACTCTCTTAGTTGTGGTGAGCAGGCTTCTCATTGGAGTGACTTCTCTTGTTGCGTGGCACAGGTTCTGGAGTGCAGAGGTTTCAACAGTTGGCAGGTGGGCTCAGTATTTGCAGTTCCTGGGCTCGAGAGCACAGGCCCAATATTTGTGGCACACTTGCTTAGTTGTTCCATGGCATGTGGAATCTACCTGGACCAGGGATTAAACCTATGTCTCCTGCATTAGCAGGCAGATTCTTTACCACTGAGCCACGAGGGAAGCCCCCTTGTTTTGTTTTTAAATCAAACATTTCTTTGTGTTTATGGACAAAAAGAGAGTTTATATTAGCTCATTTATGTCACCAGAGCTATATGTATACAGATTAGTGAAATGTATGTTTATTATTAAATATTAGTTTAGTTTAATCATCAACAGATAACATCATTTTCAGGTCCTTCTCACCAACTATCTGATATTCTTCTGGCTATTTTCAACTCAAAATAGAATATTTTATGTTCCTTTTCTTACATAAAGATTCTTTTTGTACTCTTACTATCTGCACAATGATACTTTTGCCTCCATGGGCTCTTACTGTTAAGTATATTAAGTGTGTTTTTGCTTACTACTTTTCTAAGCTAAACAAAGGAGATACTAAGCAGCTGACTTATACATAGCTTTGGTCTGTTACTTCAAAAAAAAGATTTTTTTTTAAGTTTTGTTTTAAGGGACATTATTGAGTGTAGTATTGTAATCGTAGCTCTCCTGTTTACTCCCATGTTTATCATTGTTATTATTACTACTACTTCTCTCTTCAAGAGAACACTGTGTCACTATCCTCTAGTGCTTAACTTGCTGTGGGTAAATAAAACTGACAAAAAACAGCGGATGGTACTTTTTCTTATCAAAAAGTAAAACTAGGAACACCGATAAATTACAGGATGATAAAATCTCTTAATAGTAGGCAATAACTGCCTACTCCTTTGTCTAGTCAAAATCCTCCATCCAGGTTAAAGTTGGAGTAGTTTGGGATGATATGAAAGAATCCCTTGTGGGTAACTGTCATTTGCATTGATTATTCTTGCTAGCTAGCAGGCAATATCTTTTCCCCATGATTTCCATGTCTTGGTGAGAAAATGAATGAGGAGAAATACTATTTGGGACTTGAGACTGAAATAAGATATACTTAGAAAGAACTCTTATATCTCCTTTTTAAACTACTTTATACTCAAAATTCTTTCAGTATCTTCTCATCACACTCAGAACAAAATCCAGAGTACTTGCAGTGGTCTTCTGTCATCCACAGTGACCTTTTGTTGTTGTTTTTATGTTTATTCCTCCCGGCAAATATCCACTTCCTCATTCATTTCACTAAAGAATGTACCCTTGATTCAGTTCAGTTCAGTCATTCAGTTGTGACCGACTCTTTGCGACCCCATGAATCGCAGCATGCCAGGCCTCCCTGTCCATGCCATCTCCCAGAGTTCACTCAAACTCATGTCCATCGAGTCGGTGATGCCATCCAGGCATCTCATCCTCTGTCATCCCTTTTTCCTCCTGCCCCCAATCCCTCCCAGCATCAGTCTTTTCCAATGAATCAGCTCTTCTCATGAGGTGGGCAAAGTACTGGAGTTTCAGCTTTAGCATTATTCCTTCCAAAGAACACCCAGGGCTGATCTCCTTCAGAATGGACTGGTTGGATCTCCTTGCAGTCCAAGGTACTTTCAAGAGTCTTCTCCAACACCACAGTTCAAAAGCATCAGTTCTTCGGTGCTCAGCTTTCTTCCCAGTCCAACTCTCACATCCATACATGACCACTGGAAAAACCATAGCCTTCACTAGATGGGCCTTTGTTGGGAAAGTAATGTCTCTGCTTTTGAACATCTAGGTTGGTTCTAACTTTCCTTCCAAGGAGTAAGCGTCTTTTAATTTCACGGCTGCAGTCACAATCTACAGTGATTTTGGAGCCCAAAAAATAAAGTCCCATCTATTTCTCATGAAGTGATGGGACCAGATGCCATGATCTTCGTTTTCTGAATGTTGAGCTTTAAGCCAACTTTTTCACTCTCCTCTTTCACTTTCATCAAGAGGCTTTTTAGTTCCTCTTCATTTTCTGCCATAAGGGTATATAGTTTAGCTGATATTTTACCAATGTTAATTATACTATGGTTTTGTAATATGTTACCACTGGAGGAGTCAGAGTGTAACTGTTTAAGTCTAAAATTAGTTTTTAAAGTTAAAAAAGTTTCAGGGGAAATAATTTTAAATTATTCAAGAAATACCTTAAACTTTTTCTGTTTAATTCTAGCACCAAGGAATATCATTTTTGCTGGCTGAAATGGCAATGAAAGTTGAACTAGCTAGGTTGAGTTACCAGAGAGCAGCTTGGGAAGTTGATTCTGGTCACCGAAATACCTATTATGCCTCTATTGCAAAGGCATATGCTGGAGATATCGCAAATCAGTTAGCTTCTGATGCTGTTCAGATTTTTGGAGGCAATGGATTTAATACCGAATATCCTGTAGAAAAATTAATGAGGGATGCCAAGATCTATCAGGTAATGTTAAAAATGTTTATGGTTGATTTTTAAGAAACATAATATTCATAAACCATATGGTAGATCTCTGATTATTTAAAGATTTTATGTCATAGGTAATAATAAATCATCATAATAAGTGACTGTGAGCCTAAATTTTTAGGACTAATTAACACAAAGAAGAATGTTACTTTGAAGTAAATGCCTTAAGTGAGCAAGATTACTTAAACAAATTACTTTTGCAAAGTAATTACAAAGTAATTACTTAACAAAGCAAATAGTGTAGACATGTAGATTTATCTCAATAACCCTTCTTTGATTCTTAACATCCTAGCTAATTGTAACCCACTTTGTTTCTCCTATAAGTTTACATATCATGTAAACTAATTAAATTATTTTATTTTGAATCTTACCTGACAACTTTTGAGGTCATATTTGGGAGGTAAAAAAACATGAAGAGAATGTAATATGACTCTGTCTTCTAAATTAAATTGATGGTTAAGAAATCTTAGAGATAGTAGTGATTTAGTAAATAAGATATAAATGCTCATGCCACATGTATCTTAAGTATTTATAAGCCATGCTTCTCGATATCTCCTCCATTACTTCCCTCAACCCCCAGGAAATTATTTGACAAATCTACTCATTTAAAATCCAGAGGTAGAATCATAGAATGTTAAAGAAAGAAATTTGGACAGTACAGCCCCTCAGTTCAGATTTGAAAAACTGAGGACCATAGTTTGTGCCTTATCTAAAGTTCCAAGTTTATTTGAGAATGCTCTCCCTTTCCCTGGAGCCTATAATTATTACCTTTTACTTTTCTTTGGCATCTGAACAAATAGAAGTTTAAACTGGAAGTGAGGGCTGTCTTCTAGGAATACTTAACTGAACAAAACAAATCCTTCCAGGATCTTTTTCATTAGCAACTCAGTTCCTTAGGAAGAAAAAGTAAAAATCAGGTTTGAGAGTAAGAATAGAAAATGACTGAAGGCGACAACTAGCTAAAACAGCTCAAAAAGTTGGTTAAATATTTCAGCAACATTAAACATTAGATTTCCCAGATACTTTTTGAAAGTCAATATCCTTTTAAGACTGTCCTCCAAAATTTTTGTAGAGTTCTTATAACAATTTTAACTAATCTTTAGAGAATTATGTATTTTCATGGTTTTCAGAAAATGAGGTTTCAGAATCACTGTAGATTATAGACCGTATGTATGGGTTGATTCAGTTTAGTATTAGAATGGAGTTTAGAGTACTATCTAAAATTCTGAGGACTTACATATGAACTATATTTAACCTTTTTTTTTTCTTCCAGATTTATGAAGAGGACTTACATATGAACTATATTTAACCTACTTTTTTTTCTTCCAGATTTATGAAGGTACAGCACAAATTCAAAGGCTTATTATAGCCCGTGAACACGCTGGCAAGTATAAAAGTAACCAGATCACCGTGTTAATAATTCTTGAATAATTAGATATGATCTACTTTAGAACCAGACCCCGTGTTAATAATTCTTGAATAATTAGAATATGATCTACTATTTAAACTCCAGGAAAGAGGAAGGGCTTTAAGGTTTTTTTTCCAGTGACAGTTTTAACATAGGTTCTCTTGTACTAAATCTGTATAACTGATTCTAACAGTATTCGGTTGGCCAAAAAGTTTGTTTGGGTTTTTCTGTAATGTTATGAAAAAACCTGAATGAACTTTTGGGCCAACCCAAGTTTTCTACTTTTGTTTAACTTTATGACTTGCCTTTTCTATAATTCATTTGATTTTATTAAAGTTATGTGTTTTCCTTTAGTTCCATTGTACCTGAATTACATTAACCTAGAAAAATACATTTAGTTTGTTGTTTTAACCTCTGAAAATTAGAGCAACAGAAATTTCTTGGAATTTCAGTGGTTTTCCAAAGTCAGAAAAGAAGGTCTATAAAGTATTCAGAATGTTCCAAAATTTACATTGAGAAAATATTCTAGGATTTAAATAACCTGTCAGTGACTTTGTAGACTTATTGGTCTTATATTAGAGGAATTAATTTTACTGCAATTTGGAAAGCATTTGGTTTCTCTTTTGTACACTAATAGTAAAAATTTGATGTTCGTATTCTCCCTTTAAACAGTGACCAGAAGTTACATAGAAGTTTTAATTTTGAACCCACGTAATTCTGAGCCCATATTTCACTTGCCTTATTTTTAAAAAATCAATACAATTTCCCTTAAATTATTTTTATATGACTCTTTTGGTCTATGGTTGACCTTTAGTGTGTTGTGTACAATCTGATTTCATGCAAATACATTCTAAAAATAAACTTAAACTTGTTCTGTGTTATGTATCTGTTCAGTTTGTGTATATTTGTATTCTTTTCAAGAAGTCTTATTATTTCATGTAATAGTGTATACTTGACTTTTTACTATGATGGGAAAAAATTCATGTTTTGATTTTGAACTGCATAAAGTTAGCTGTCCATATTTTCATTAGATTGATTATTAGATACCACAGAAAATATCAAGATGGAATAATGAAAGGACCAAATGTGAATTTGTTTGTAATTCTAACTGTTGAATACTGCTAAAATATGTTATACCAGATGATATTTCTTATGTCACTTATTTTCCAATTCTGATACCAGCTAGGCATCCACAGTTCAGTCTTATTCTGACAATAATGCAGAATAGTTAACATCAGACTCCACAGATTTAAGAACTCTGGCCCACTCTGCCTGAAGTGGTATCTCACTTTCAACACCACTTATAAATCCTGGATCCCCAGGTTATCCACACTTCTGTCCACTTTGGTTATAAATTTGGGTATGCCATGTTCCTGCCCTCAGGTTTGCTAATTTGCAAGAATGACTCACAGAACTCAGATAAAACACACTTACTGGTTTATTACAAAGGAGGAAATGCAAAGAGCAAGGTATAAGAAGAGACACCGGGGTTTCATAACTTCTCCCAAAGCACCACCCCTCCAGTACTTCAGTGTGTTCCTTGGAAGCATAGTTCAGTGTGTAATCTGGAAACTCCTGAATTTCATCATTCAAGTTTTTATGGAGAATCTCCAGCCTTCCTCTCCTCCCCAGATGTCAGGTGGGGCTGAAATTCCCACCTGCATTAGTCAGCTAAGGTCGCCGTAACAAAATGCTACAGATTGGGTGGCTTAAACAACAGAAAATTTTTTTTCATAGTTCTGGAGGCTGGAAGTCTAAGACCAAGGTACCATCTCAGTTGGTTTCTGGTGAGGCCTCTCATCCTGGTTTGTGTAATACGCTGCTACCTTCTCATTATGTTCTCACTGGCCTCATGTCTGTGCACAACCGAAGGAGAGAGCAGGCACTGGTGTCTCTTCTTAAAGAACACCAGCTTTATTAGATTAGAACCATACCTTTATGACCTCATTTAACTTTCATTACTTCTCTGAAGTCCAAAGCTTCAAATATGCTCACATGAAAACGGTTAAGGGCTTCAGCATATGCTGGATTGTGGGGCGGGGTGGGGGGCGGTGCTGTGGGCAGCATTCTAGACCACAACAGTACCCTCTAATTACTTGGTCTTTTTGGTGATCAGCCCCATCCTGAGCCTCTTTAGGGGTTCTCACGCTGTCACCTCATTAGCATAACTCTACTTTGATCTTTTGAAAGAAGCTCATTAGGAATAATATAACATACTTCTATTGCTCAGGAAATTCCAAGGAATTGATGAACTTAGAGCAGGCATTACCAGATATTGGGGAAAAAAACAGAAAGGTAGGCAGGACCTTATGTTCCTTACCCCCCTACCCCCCCACCCCCCCGTCACTTACCCCTGTCCTTTGCCTGCCTGTTGTCTGTGGGAAACTTCAGACGAAGAAAAAGTTTATTTAATCAGAGAAGTGAGAAAATGAAGAAGCAAAGTAAAGCAGTCAAACAGGACAAAACAGTAACTGTTTAATCAGTGAGCAAAGTCAAGAACCTTTAGTTCCTCCTCCAAAGCTATAGAAAGTATTTTGAGCCATATCCTGTGAGCTGTATTATAGAGTCTGAAAGCCCCACCAGGTGAAAGAAGTTAACTACAAAATGACCAGACTGTAGCCATGACATAAGCTGCCACAATTTTGAGAATTTGTCTCAAGGAAATAGAAATAAACTGACCCTGGAACTGAAGATTAACTGTATTTAAAGCAATCAAGATGACACTGGTCAGCCTACCACATGACCAATTTCAAGATGACTGTCAGAGCTAACTGCTGTTTCTGCATGTGGCCCTCTCTGTCTAGAAAATCTCTTTCTCCCTGATTGTCAGGTTGTGGTGAGTTGGGCTTTATATGTGTCTCCCTCCTCCTTGCCCCGACCCCCAGCCATTTCCAGCATCCAAAATAAAGCAAACGTTCCACAACACTTCTTTTTTTTTCTTGTTGTTTTTAGGTGATTAAAAAAAAACCTTTTAATTTTCTATTGGGATGTAGTTGATTAACAATGTTGTGATAGTTTCAGGCGAATAGTGAAGGGACTCAGCCATATATATACATGTATCCATTCTCCCCCAAACTCATCTCCCATCCAGGCTGCTACATAACATAGAGCAGAGTCCCATGTGCTATACCATAGGTCTTTATTTGTTATCCACTTTAAATATAGCATTGTGTGCATGTCCATCCCTAACTCCCTAACTGTTCCTTCCGCCTGGCAACTGTAAGTTCATTCTTGAAGTCTGAGTCTGTTTTACAAGTAAGTTCATCTGTATCATTTCTTTTAGATTCTGCATAGAAGGATGTCATACACTATATTTTTCCTTCTCTGTATGACTTACTTCCCTCAGTATGACATTTTCTAGGTCCATCTATGTTGCTACACATGACATTATTTCATTCTTTTTAATGGCTGAGTAAAATTCCATTGTATATGTACATATCACATCTTATCCATTCCTCTGTTGATGGACATTTAGGTTGCTTCCACGTGTTGGCTATTGTAAACAATGCTGCAATGAGTATTGGGGTGCGTGTGTCTATTCGGATCATGTTTTTTCTGGATATATGCCCCAGAATGGGAATACAGGGTCATATGGTTAGCTTTATTTTTAGTTTTATAAAGAACCTCCATACTGTTCTCCATAGTGGCTGTACCCATTTACATTCCAAACAGTATAGGAGGGGGTCTCTTCTTTCCACACCCTCTCCAGCATTTATTGTTTTCGACCCAACTTTCTTCTTTATTGGCTTTTGAGTGGCAACAGGCACACCACAGTTTTGGTTACAAGCTCACCTTGGGACTGAGGACAAAAGCCAAATACATTTCCTCTTACACCTCACTAAATTATAAAGATCTAATATTTTAACCAAAAAAGTTTAAATGGCTTTTTCATGCTTAACTATGAAACTGTTTTCTGATGGCATGGCTCAATATTGGTAAGAGATTTGGTGTCTAAGTAAGTTGGATATTGGTGATGGAATTCCAGTTGAGCTCTTTCAAATCCTGAAAGATGACGCTGTGAAAGTGCTGTGCTCAATATGCCAGCAAATTAGGAAAACTCAGCAGTGGCCACAGGACTGGAAAAGGTCAGTTTTTATTCCAATCCCAAAGAAAGGCAATGCCAAAGAATACGCAAACTACCGCACAACTGCACTCATTTCACACGCTAGTAAAGTGATGCTTAAAATTCTGCAAGCCAGGCTTCAGAAATACGTGAACGGTGAACTTTCAGATATTCAAACTAGTTTTAGAAAAGGCAGAGGAACCAGAGATCAAATTGCCAACATCCGCTGGATCATCAAAAAGCAAGAGAGTTCCAGAAAAGCATCTATTTTGCTTTATTGCCTATGCCAAAACATTTGACTGTGTGGATCACAATAAACTGCAAAATTCTGAAAGAGATGGGAATACCAGACCACCTGACCTGCCTCATGAGAAACCTATATGCAGGTCAGGAAGCAACAGCTAGAACTGGACATGGAACAACAAACTGCTTCCAAATAGGAAAAGGAGTATGTCAAGGCTGTATATTGTCACTCTGCTTATTTAACTTATATGCAGAGTATATCATGAGACATGTTGGGCTGGAGGAAGCACAAGCTGGAAACAAGATTGCTGGGAGAAATATCAATAATCTGATATATGCTGATGACACTGCCCTAATGGCAGAAAGTGAAGAAGAACTAAAGAGTCTCTTGATGAAAGTGAAAGAGTAGAGCGGAAAAGTTGGCTTAAAGCTCAACATTCAGAAAATGAAGATCATGGCATCTGGTCGCATCACTTCATGGCAAATAGCTGGAGAAACAGTGTCAGACTTTATTTTTGGAGCTCCAAAATCACTGCAGATAGTAATTGCAGCCATGAAATTAGAAGACGCTTGTTCCTGGGAAAGAAAGTTATGACGAACCTAGAAAGCATATTAAAAAGCAGAGACATTACTTTGTCCACAAAGGTCCATCTAGTCATTCAGTTTAGTTCAGTTGCTCAGTCATGTCCATCTCTTTGCGACCCCTTGAATCACAGCACGCCAGGCCTCCCTGTCCATCACCATCTCCTGGAATTCACTCAGACTCATGCCTATCGAGTCAGTGATGCCATCCAGCCATCTCATCCTCGGTCGTCTCCTTTTTCTCCTGCCCCCAATTCCTCCCAGCATCAGAGTCTTTTCCAATGAGTCAATTCTTCGCATCAGGTGGCCAAAGTACTGGAGTTTCAGCTTTAGCATCATTCCTTCCAAAGAAATCCCAGGGCTGATCTCCTTCAGAATGGACTGGTTGGATCTCCTTGCAGTCCAAGGGACTCTGAAGAGTCTTCTCCAACACCACAGTTCAAAAGCATCAATTCTTCGGCACTCAGCCTTCTTCACAGTCCAACTCTCACATCCATACATGACCACAGGAAAAACCATAGCCTTGACTAGACGGACCTTTGTTGGCAAAGTAATGTCTCTACTTTTCAATATGCTATCTAGGTTGGTCAACTTTCCTTCTTAGCGTCTTTTAATTTAATAGCTGCAGTCACCATCTGCAGTGATTTTGGAGCCCCCAAAATAAAGTCTGACACTGTTTCCCCATCTATTTCCCATGAAGTGATGGAACCAGCTGCCATGATCTTCGTTTTCTGAATGTTGAGCTTTAAGCCAACTTTTTCACTCTCCTCTTTCACTTTCATCAAGAGGCTTATTAGTTCCTCGGTTTTTCCAGTTGTCATGTATGGATGTGAGAGTTGGACTACAAAGAAAGCTGGGTGCCGAAGAATTGATGCTTTTGAACTGTGGTGTTGGAGAAAACTCTTGAGAGTCTCTTGGACTGCAAGGAGATCCAACCAGTCCATCCTAAATCAGATCAGTCCTGGGTGTTCATTGGAAGGACTGATGTTGAAGCTGAAACTCCAATACTTTGGCCACCTGATGCAAAGAGCTGACCCATTTGAAAAGACCCTGATACTGGGAAAGATTGATGGCAGGAGGAGAAGGGGATGACAGAGGATGAGATGGTTGGATGGCATCACCCACTCAATGGACATGGGTTTGGGTGGACTCTGGGAGTTGGTGATGGACAGGGAGACCTGGTGTGCTGTGGTTCATGGGGTGGCAAAGAGTCGGACACTACTGAGTAACTGAACTGAACATTGAAATTACAAGTTACGTGTAATATGTATGTTCCACATTTAAATTTGCATTTACCTAAGTTTTCATTCCAATTCCAAAGAAAGGCAATGCCAAAGAATGCTCAAACTACTGCACAATTACACTCATCTCACATGCTAGTAAAGTACTGCTCAAAATTCTCCAAGCCAGGCTTCAGCAATACGTGAACCGTGAACTTCCTGATGTTCAAGCTGGTTTTAGAAATGGCAGAGGAACCAGAGATCAAATAGCCAATATCTGCTGGATCATGGAAAAAGCAAGAGAGTTCCAGGAAAACATGTATTTCTGCTTTATTGACTATGCCAAAGCCTTTGTGGATCACAATAAACTGTGGAAAATTCTGAAAGAGATGGGAATACCAGACCACCTGACCTGCCTCTTGAGAAATCTGTATGCAAGTCAGGAAGCAACAGTTAGAACTGGACATGGAACAACAGACTGGTTCCAAATAAGAAAAGGAGTAGGTCAAGGCTGTATATTGTCACCCTGCTTATTTAACTTCTGTGCAGAGTTCATCATGAGAAACGCTGGACTGGAAGAAGCACAAGCTGGAATCAAGATTGCCGGGAGAAATATCAATCACCTCAGATATGCAGATGACACTACCCTTATGGCAGAAAGTGAAGAAGAGCTAAAAAGCCTCTTGATGAAGGTGAAAGAGGAGAGAGGAAAAAGTTGGCTTAAAGCTCAACATTCAGAAAATGAAGATCATGGCATCCGGTCCCATCACTTCATGGGCAATAGATGGGAAAACAGTGGAAACAGTGTCAGACTTTATTTTGGGAGGCTCCAAAATCACTGCAGATGGTGACTGCAGCCATGAAATTAGACGACGCTTACTCCTTGGAAGAAAAGTTATGACCAACCTAGATAGCATATTCAAAAGCAGAGACATTACTTTGCCTTTGCTGACTAAGTTGTGTCTAGTCAAGGCTATGGTTTTTCCAGTAGTCATGTATGGATGTGAGAGTTGGACTGTGAAGAAGGCTGAGTGCCGAAGAATTGATGCTTTTGAACTGTGGTGTTGGAGAAGACTCTTGAGAGTCCCTTGGACTGCAAGGAGATCCAACCAGTCCATTCTGAAGGAGATCAGCCCTGGGATTTCTTTGGAAGGAATGATGCTGAAGCTGAAACTCCAGTACTTTGGCCACCTCATGCAAAGAGTTGACTCATTGGAAAAGACTCTGATGCTGGGAGGGATTGGGGGCAGGAGGAGAAGGAGACGACCAAGGATGAGATGGCTGGATGGCATCACGGACTCGATGGACGTCAGTCTGAGTGAACTCCGAGAGATGGTGATGAACAGGGAGGTCTGGCATGCTGTGATTCATGGGGTCACAAAGAGTCGGACACGACTGAGCAACTGAACTGAACTGAAGTTAAAAAGTCACTTACATAAAGCTTCTAGACATCTAATTGTATTCTAAAGCCATATAATGAAAATATTAAAGTGCCTTTGATGATGTTAAGCGATTATATAATTATCAAGAGATTTTAGTCACAAGTAACCAGAATGAACTTAAGCTTCGTAAGTGAAATACGGACAAATGTAAGTATATTGAAGTGCCTCATGGATCTGAAGGTTGGAATGGAGTTAGCAGAAAGAGAAGAAGGCAAGGTAGGAAACACTTCTTTGCAATTTGAAAAACTGTGGATTGTTTCCTATTAGAGATTACCTGATGACTGATATTTTAAGAAAGAGATCACAGGTCTGAGTATAGACGTGTGATCAGATTTCCTTTCATTCCATATTAAAAAGATACAATACAATTTTTAAAAATCAAGTGTTTTATATAATTTCATTGCTAATATGCTTATGTCATTTGCCACAGAAAGTTCTTACCCTTAAAGAGAACAGTGTGCTTTCTTATATGTAACATTTGAAACCTAATTCCTTCAAAAGTGTGACAAGAAATTTTTTGTTTTACTAAAATGTATGTGACTATAGTGTTTTTTTTTTTTCAATGAAATTTAGAGAAAATGGAAAAAGACTTAGGCTTAAAATTTAATAGTACATAGAAATGATTCATGGATAGGTTTCCACTTCTTAATGTAGTAAATTTAATTTTGAGAAAATATGAAAACCTTAACGTGGAAATATTTTTTTGTTTTGAGGAAAAGCTTCTGGGAAACAAATATCTTAAAGTTTTTATGTAGGAAGTTTTAGATCAAAGATATGAAAAGTGTAGGTAGAGATGTTTATGTTGAGAGCCCTATTAAAATCTAAGTTAAATGAATTATGTGCTTTTGATGAAATGTTAATGAAGAGTGTTGTGGATTGGTTCATCTTTTAATGTAGAAATTGACTTCTTGAAATAAAATATTTAAAGAAAAAGTTTTTACCTCATTTTGTACGCAGTCTTTCTCCTGTTTCCTTTGCATGTTTCTATACTTGTTTTATTAGCTTGCTAAAATTCTTTTCTAAATGTCATTCTGAATAGTATAACCTATCACTTTATTTGGGAAACATGAGGAACATCTAAATATTCCTTTGAGGAACTTAAAAGATTTCTGTATTGGGCTGTATTATAAAAGGATTTTCATATCATGTATGTATACAATGAAGAGTTGTAGTTTCTTTTCCTTTTTGTGAAATAAAGTGTGATCTTTGTGAGTTACAAACCAACTAATCTTTTGATGGGGAGAGGGAAAATAGGTTACAGAATTTTAAAATGTGTAATAAGTTTGAAGTTTGCTTTTTATGTATTAGAGTTGTTTGCTTGGAAGATTAAAAGCAAATGTTCCAAGTTTTACTACTTGGTAATTAATATATAAAGGAGAAATTGGAAAGTAATGACAGTGTATGATTATTGCTTTTTGTCTGTTTGGTATGTGAATGTGTGAATGTTGTTTTCCTTTTTCCAAACACTTCCTTAAACTTTAACTTGAGCTCAGATACTAAAAACATAAATCAAAAAATTTCTTTCCTCTCAGCTTTTATGCTAAACTCTTTTAGGATTTCATGACTGACATCTCAATGTTACTACAATCTTCTAGTATTTAATAACTAGTAAATGGTTGTTAATTCTACTAGAATATGTTTTTGCTTGAATTAATGATCTCTGTTTAGTAGATTGAAGACCATATTTTCGTTGGACTTAAGCTGTTGAGATGTTTTTAGTTATATGATCAACAAGAACAAAACCTTAGATAGCTTGTTCTAGAATTTAGATAATGTGTTTTCAAATATATCAAGAAAAATGATAGAACAGATACAAGAAATCTGGAAACATATTTTATTAATATTTGTTTTGTGATTTTCTTCTGTAAAGTGCCAGAGTAAATATTTTCAGTTTTGCAGGCATATGATCTCTGTTGTAGCTTCTCAAGTTTGCTGTTACGGTGTGAAAGGAGCCATACACAATGTGTAAACAAATGAACGTGGCTGTGTTCCAAGGATGGTAATACTGGCAGAAATCTGTGTCTTTCCCTCAGATCTAAATTGGTAAATGTTTGTGTATAAATGATATATTTCTCATATATAATTTTACCAATACTTTCTACACCAGTAGAATCTACGGAAAAAAAGCATTTTAATGAAGAAAAAAAAAAAAACCAACAACATTAAGGGGAAAAAAACAAAACCCTGCTAGTACTTCGCTGTTTACCATTGGGATAAGTATAGCAATGAATTTAGAGAAAAGATACTAACCCATGTTTTCTCATCCATAGAGCTCAGGCTGTGGGGTCTCTTATTTCTCTTCTGATAACCATTAGCATTTATTTCTGTCCCCATAGGACTAGAAGCAAAGTGAATTGAAGCAGTTTCCCTAAATGTTAATTATTTGCCTCTGCTCCTTATACTAAATCCAAAATCAGTGTCTCTTCTTCCACGTACTTTCAACCTAGTTAGGTCCTAAAACAGCTTAGTTCTCTTCCAATTCAAACCCAGCTTTGAGAAATTGAGCCTTTAGAGTTACATATAAATTGAGGTTAAGTCCTGGCTTCATATACTACTTCATTTATTCTGTAACTTTGGACAAGTTATTTAATCTTTATGGTCCTCAATAAAAGGAGGTTAATGCATGTGTCCCAGGGTGGCCCTAGTGATTAAATAAAATAGTGTATATGAAGTACTTAGCTCGGTAACTGGCAGAGTTATTAAAAAATTCATTCATTCAGGTCTTTGTTTAACACCTATTATGTAATTTAGTGAGCACTGCTCTAGACACTTGATATATGAATAAACAAAACAAAGATCCTGCCCTACAGGTTGTTTTATGGAAGGAATGGAAGAACAGGCAGTATGCATAGTATATAAGTTATGTAGTATATATAAGAAGAAGAGAAGGCAATGGCATCCCACTCCAGTACTCTTGCCTGGAAAATCCCGTGGATGGAGGAGCCTAGTGGGCTGCAGTCCATGGGGTCGCTAAGAGTCAGATTCGACTGAATGACTTCCCTTTCATTTTTCACTTTCATGCATTGGAGAAGGAAATGGCAACCCACTCCAGTGTTCTTGCCTGGAGAATCCCAGGGATGGCGGAGCCTGGTGGGCTGCCATCTATCGGGTCTCCCAGAGTCGGACACGACTGAAGCGACTTAGCAGCAGCAGCAGTAAAACCAAAATAGTCTTTAGGAACCCATGAAATAGTACTTTTCTCTCTTTCAGTTCTATCTTCTCTGCTATGTTGCATTCTTTCTTGATCTATACACTAGCTTCCTCTACTTTTTGATCTCAAGGTAAAATAAAATCTAGTACTTTATATATTAGATTTCCCATCACTTACAAATGTAACTGGCTAGGGCCATTACAGCCTGGAGTACAGGTCAGATTACAAGTATGATTTTTGATTGCCTACATCTGTGACTTGATGGTTCCTGGAAAAGATAATTTTATAAAACATCTGGTGTATTTTTTTAAGATCTGGTATTTTTATGACAAGTTTAATGAATGTTTAAGGAATCTACCAGGGTAATCAATTTGCATATAGGAAGAAGAGATTGTTCCAAGACCCCTCTGGATTAAAAAAAACAAAAAAAAAAAACCCACAAAACTGTTTATATGGCTTCTAGAATGAAGTCCATTGATTTGAATATATCCCTGTAATCAGATAATAAAAAGTTCTTTGGAGATTAAAGGTTGAACCCTATGGGCAACAGTGTTGTGTTTTTTTCAAGGTTTCATGTAACTAATGAATGAGAGATCTAAAAAGATGTTAAATTGTATAAGGGAGAACTTAAAGAACAGACATATCTACAGTTGGAAATGCTTAAAAGAATTTGCTAATATGTGTAAAATTGGTTAATAACCTGTAGGGTGAAAAACAAAGATAGGGTCATTTTTTCTTTACAGGAGAAACCAGTGTAGTTCATGGTTCATTTCCATAATTCTCCATTTTCTAAAATTTTTAACTTTATAGAGATGTAAAAGAGTTAACCCAGCCAATAGAAAATCACAGATATATACCTGTTCAGAAAATACCCAGAGGATCCATGAGATAATACCTTGATGTTGTTCAGTCATTCAGTCCTGTCCAACTCCTTGCAGCCCCATGAACTGCAGCATACCAGACTTCCCTGTCCTTCACTATCTCCCAAAGTTTCTTCAGACTCATGTCCATTGAGTCTATGATGTCATCCAACCATCTCATCCTCTGTTGACTCTGTCTCCTCCTGCCTTCAATCTTTCTGTGCATCAGGGTCTTCTCCAATGAGCTGGCTCTTCCCATCAAGTGGCCAAAGTACTGGAGCTTCAATTTCAGCATCAGTCCTCCCAATGAATATTCAGGGTTGATTTCCTTTAGGATTGACTGGTTTGATCTCTTTGCTGTCCAAGGGATTCTCAAAAGTCTTCTCCAACACCACAGTTCCAAAGCATCAATTCTTCAGTGCTCAGCCTTCTTTATGGCCCACATCTCACATCCATACGTGACTACTAGAAAAACTATAACTTTGACTATACAGACCTTTGTTGGCAAAGTGGTGTCTTTGTTTTTTAACACCCTGTCTAGAATTGACATAGCTTTCCTTCCAAGGAGCAAGCATCTTTCAGTTTTTTGGCTGCAGTCACCATCCACAGTGATTTTAGAGCCTCCCAAAATAAAGTCTGTCACTGTTTCCACTTTTTCCCCATCTATTTGCCATGAAGTAATGGGACTGGATACCATGATCTTTATTTTTGAATGTTGACTTTAAGGCCAACTTTTTCACTCTCCTGTTTCATCTTCATCAAGAGGCTCTTTAGTTCCTCTTTGCTTTCTGCCATTAGGATGGTGTCATCTGCATATCTGAGGTATTGATATTTCTCTCTGCAATTTTGATTCCATCTTGTGCTTCATCCAGCCCAGCATTTCACATGATGTACTCAGCATATAAGTTAAATAAGCAGGGTGACAATATACAGCCTTGATGTACTCCTTTCCCAATTTTGAACTAGTCCACTGTTGCTTCTTGACCCACATACAGGTTTCTCAGGAGATAGGTAAGGTGATCTGGTAGTCCCATCTCTTTCAGAATTTTCCACAGTTTGTTGTGATCCACACGGTCAAAAGCTTTAGCATAGTCAATGAAGCAGAAGTAGATTTTTCTTGGAATTCTCTTGGTTTTTCTATGATAAAGTGGATGTTGGCAATTTGATCTCTGGGTTGGGAAGTAGGAAATGGCAACCCACTCTAGTATTCTTTCTTGGAGAATTCCATTAATGGTGGAGCCTGGTGGGCTATAGTCCATGGGGTCACAAAAGAGTCAGACACAACAGAGCTACTGACACAGACAGACAAGGCTTTAGTTATACAATCAATTTGTTTACTTATATCCTGGTAAACAGGAATAAATATTCCTTTTGAATACTGCCATGAAATATAAGGAGATTTAATAAATGTTTCTAAATCCTGGGAAACAGAAGCAGATACCATTTTAAAATTCCAGTTTAAAAAGCAGAATCTACTAAACTGAAAATGAGACAGCCTAAAAATTAAAAAGAGTTTTCTCATATATCCATAAAAATAGAACATAACCGCTGCACGCATAAATAATATTACAAGCAAGTAGCCATGATTAAATTTCTCTCATCCATTTTCTATAAGTGCTCTGTTGGATCTTGGATCAGTAAACTACTTTCAAGAGGCTCTCTGCTTCAAGACAAAAGAGTTCTAGAAATCCTGATTGGATCCACTGGTATGGTGTGAAATCTGTCTAGCTATGACAACTTGAAAATATGTGCCCACAAAACTATTCTCTGATATATATGCTGATAGTTCAAGGCACCCGATTCTTTCCATGAGGCTCTGAGACTGTCCCCTCCTGAATGCACTAATTTTGACCTGTAGGACTATAGGCAGAGCCTTCAAGCTCTTCAAGCTTTCTATAATAAAATAGAAACCATCTACAAATAACTGTTGTGATTCAGGCTACTGTAACAATACCGCTGCCAACTAAAGAAATGTCACTTGCCATCCAGTTCTGTTAGAATGAAGCCGTTTTTAAGCAGCATAGAGACACAGGTATAGAGAATAGACTTGTAGACACAGTGCAGGAAGAGTGAAGTTGCTGAGTTGTATCCGGGACATCATGGACTGTAGCTGACTAGGCTCCTCTGTCCATGGAATTTTCCAGGTAAGAGCACTGGAGTGAGTTGCCATTTCTTTCTCCAGGGGATCTTCCAGACCCAGGGATCAAACCCGGGTCTCCTGCATTGCAGGCAGACGCTTTACCGTCTGAGCCACCAGGGAAGCAGGTATGGTGTGAAATCTGTCTGGCAGGAAAGAGAGGGTGGGACAAATTGAATGAGCAGCATTGACATATATACATTACCATAATGTATAAAATAGATACCTAGTGGGAATTTGCTTCATGCAGGGAGCTCAACCTGGTGCTCTGTGACAACCTAGTGGGGTGAATGGGGTGGGTGGTTGGAGGGAGGTTCAAGAGGGAGGGGACATATGTATACCTATGGCTGATTCATGTTGATATATGACAGAAACCAGCAGAACATTGTAACACAATTATTCTCCAATTAAAAATTAATGTTGGTGAAAGTCGCCCATTCGTGTCCAACTTTGGGACCCCATGGACGGTAGCCTGCCAGGCTCCTCTGTCCATGGAATTTTCCAGGCAAGACTACTGGAGTGGGTTTTCATTTCCCTCTCTGAAAAGAATGTTTAAAGATTTTTAAAAATTAAGCTATTAGCCACTATAGTCACTGACCTTCCACACAACCTGAAAGGAGTTAGGACAGAATGAAGCACTCTATGCTTTGGGGAAACTGCCAGAACAGACCTGCAGATAGGTAGGTATTTCCAGGAGAAATTTTTATGATCCTGGATTCTTGCATCTTCTCATACTTAGAAAAGCACTGAAGCCATTAACTAAGATATCTGTTCCTCCTGACTAGCAGCAGTTTTCTATGGAGATCTGTACTTGGTTGCATATACCCCTTTCACCAAAATAACATGTATACTGACCTTCCTCCTTACCTCGTCAGAAAAGTTTCTCAGAGTTATTTGAGTGGCTGTCATCTGGGCTACAGTCCTCAGTAAGACACTGAGTAAATTCAACTCACACAGATTTTTTTAAAAATTCATTTATTTTAATTGGAGAATAATTACTTTACAATATTGTGATGGTTTCTGCCATACACTGACATGAATCAGCCTTGGGTGCATGTGTGTTCCCCCATCCTGAACCCCCTCCTACCTCCATCCCCACCCCATCCCTCTGGGTTGTCCCAGAGCACCAGCTTTGAGTGCCCTGCTTCATGCATCAAGCTTGCACTGATTGTCTATTTTGCATATGGTAATATACATGTTTCAATGCTATTCTCTCAGTCATCCCACCCTTGCCTTTTCCTACAGAGTCCAAAAATCTATTCTTTACATCTGTGTCTCTTTTCCTGTGTTGCATATAGAATCATTCTTACCATCTTTCTAAATTCTATAAATTCCATATAATATAATGTATTGGTGTTTTTCTTTCTGACTTACTTCACTCTGTATAACAGGCTCCCATTTCATCAACCTCATTCGAACTGACTCAAATGCATTATTTTTAAAGCTGAGTAATATTCCATTGTGTACATGTACCACAACTCCCTTATCCATTCTTCTGCTGATGGGCATATAGGTTGCTTCCATGTCCTAGCTATTGTAAACAGTGCTGCAGTGAATATTGGGGTACATGAGTCTCTTTCAGTCCTGGTTTCCTTGATGTGTATGCCTAGCATACAACCCAGTGGGACTGCTGGGTCGTATTGTCGTTCTATTTCCAGTTTTTAAAGAAATCTCCATACTGTTCTCCATAGTGGCTGTATCAGTTTGCATTTCCACCGACAGTGTAAGTGGGTTCCCTTTTCTCCATACCATCTCTAGCATTTATTGTTTGTAGATTTTTTGATGGTGGCCAATTTGATCAGTGCAACTCACAGCTTTCATGTTGTATGTTTTTTTCTGTTGACACCATGGACCAAGTGGTTTAAACAATGATTTATTTCTCACAGTCCTAGAGGCTAGGAAGTCTAAGATCAAGATTTTTGCTTTCTCTATGTTGCAGACTTCTAACTCCTTGTATCTTCACGTGGCAAAATTAGGGTGAGAGAGCTCTCTGGGGTCCCTTTGATAAGGGCACTAATCCCATTCTTGAAGACTCTACTCATTTTACCTAATTAATTACCTCAAGGCCCCACTTCCTAATACCATCATACTGAGGGTTCAGATTTCAACATATGAATTTGTGTGGGGACAGAAGCATTCAATCAAATACCAAAAACCAAGACTGAGAGCTACAGTTAATTACTTTACCCAATAATATAACCAGATATGTTATAATCAAATATATATAATATAATCAGATAGTAAGACAATAATCAGAATAGAAATTAGTGAAAATCTTTACAGTGCATAACTATTTCATAAGAATCTAACCATTACTTCTCCTGAGGGAAATAAGAGCATTGACAAAGGTCCAGAGCCTTCTCAATTTTGGACATATTTATAGTAATAATATTTTATTATTTTATTTAATTTTTATATTAATAACATTTTACCTAGACAACTTTAAGCTATGGAAGCCTCAGTTGATCTGATATACTTACCAAATTTTTCTATAAAGCTCCCTGAGTATGGTGCTGGTAAGATAAAAATATGGAGCATATGAAATAAATTTAATTATTTCAAATATATTTCTTTTTATGAGGTGAAAGAATAATTTTTTTATTTTTCAGTCTCCCAACCCTTCTCCTCCAGGAAATTTCAAATATACATTAAGATGTAAAATATATCCTGAAAGTTTTATTTTCGTAGATTCAAGATTTAACCTTGAGAAGGCAAAATCAAGAGATGTCATAAATGACCTGATTACTTAAGATAGGCTTATAGGTACCTGAGAAAGAACACTTGTGTACTTAGTCAAAGGGGCAATAAATAAAAACAAGTACAGAAAATATAACATGTTTATATGGAACTTTGTTTCTCAAATGAGGAAACTTTGTTTCCTTTAAAAAAATAATTAAGACATCAGAATTTCAACATATAGAACACAGAAAATGTATTCTGGTAAGACAAAATCTCTGCTATCTAGGCAGAAGGTAGAGTCGGACACGACTGAGCAACTTCACTTTCACTTTTCACTTTCATGCATTGAAGAAGGAAATGGCAACCCATTCCAGTGTTCTTGCCTGGAGAATCGCAGGGACAGGGGAGCCTGGTGGGCTGCTGTCTATGGGGTCACACAGAGTCGGACACAACTGAAGTGACTTAGCAGCAAAGAGGAATATTTTACTTCTGTAAGCAAGTCCCATAAAACTGAGTGAACTTTGCCAAAATTTTAGCACCTTTCAGTGTTTTTCAGACTCAAGTATTACACACCAAGGCAAATAAAATTCACAGTCCTAAAGTCTGTCTTTCATTATGCATTTTTATATTTGAGAACAAATTTTTACTATGTGAACATGAATTTTTAAAAATGTTTCTAAACTAGTGGTTTCTATCAGAATGATTGTTTTCCTCTGAAGTCTATCTCATGCAAAGCATTAGAATTAAAATTTTTTTCTGTTAATCTGGGGACTAATCCAATTATATAAGTGCCTAATATCTCTATAAACCAATCAGGAGAGAGTTCCTTAATCTGAGGAATAATCTGATTTATTAGTTTACACTGTGCAGAAGTGGGAAGGTACTTCGTAAATGTTCAATAAGAGGTCAAAGCCTTCCTCGATTTAAAACATACACTTGAGAACTTAAAAGTTTCAGATCTACAATAACTTCAGCCATAGGCAAATAAACTTACCAGTCCAGATCTCAAAGTTGTTGTTCACCTTTCCAGTGGGCTCTAAATTCTTAGCTGATTAGCTTTGCTTTCACACACAAACAAGGGTGGATAAACAAAATTCTCTATTGTCTCTCATCCATGAGAAAGTAGGCTTCTATAATAGATGAATGGGTCATAAAAACATTGTCTCAATCATTGCTACCAATGAGATTAAATTATGAACTATGCCTGAAACAGAAACAAAAATAAGACATAAAATCAGTAAGGCGGGCAAAACCTACATTAAGGTCCAAAACAGTTAAGGCCTTATTGCCACATGGAATGGCTGTGAGAGCCAAGCAAGTCACTGTGAGAGCCAAGAAAAGAACTGCCCTGGCTTAAGTAGATATTGAGGTGCCATTCTCAAGCAATGCAGTTTACTTGGCTCTATATGTTCTGCTTACATGGGTATCAAGGCAAATGTATAATTTTCAAAATAGTAAAATCATGATGTACATAATGTAAGATGAACACATGTCAAAATTTGTATTTAATTATTAATAAAGGAGGGAACCAATAATATATTAAAACCAATTTCCAACAACCAATTTAAACTTTAAAACCTAGATGTCTCAATTTTTCTTTTTTATAATTAAGGACAGGATTTTACACTTTTAAATGTTTTCATCTCCAACTTAAAAGGCTTCTCTTAAATTGCTCCAGAATTCTAGTCCTTATACACTGCGTCTTTCCTATCCAGAATTCCTTTTATTATTAGAACTACTTAGTTAAGAAGGCCTGCAATTTAAAAACTTTAGACAAGATTTCATTTGCTTAAACTGAATCCAGAAGGTGGGGTGGCGGGGGGGATAAGAAAATCAGGGATGTCATAAAAGGTATACAAGGTAATAAAATTTTGCAAGTGTAATATGGAGCATGGAGCATGTAATATTCTGCTTCTACTTTTGCTATTTCAGAAATAAATGACTCATAGCCAAGACATAGAAGCAACCTAAATGTTTATTGACAGATGAATGGATCAAGATAATGTGCTTATATATATATATATATATATATATATATATATATACACACACATATAATGGAATATTGTGTGCATGCTCAATCAATCTCATGTTCAATTCTTTGTGACCCCATGGACTGTAGTCCTTCAGGATCCTCTGTCCATGGGATTTTCCAGGCAAGAATACTGGAGTGGGCTCCCATTTCCTACTCCAGGGGATCTTCCCAAGCCAGGGATCCAAACCCTGTCACCTGTGTCTCCTGCATTGGCAGGTGGATTCTTTACCACTGTGGCACCTGGGAAGTCCAATGGAAGAATGAAGTAATGCCACTTTCAGCAACATGGATGGACTGAGATTATTATATTAAGTGCAGTGAGTCAGACAAAGACAATTATATGATATCACTTATATGTGGAATCTAAAAAGATACAAATGAACTTATTTACAAAACAGAAATAGACTCAGACATAGAAAACAAATTATGGTTACTAAAGGGGTAACGAAAGAAGGGGGGTGGTGGAGATAAATTAAGAGTTTGGGATTAACACATACACTACTATAGCACAAGGAACTATACTCAATATCTTGTAATAAACTATAATGGAAAACAATCTGAAAAGATATACATATGCACATATATATATGTATATATATATACATACACACATATGAATGTATAACTGAATCACTATGCTGTAGACTTAAAACATTGTAAATAATTTATACTCCAATGTAAAAAATGAACAACTCAGTTACTATATTTCATTGATTTCAAATGCATATTTTTAAATGTAATATCTCAGAAATCTGGATAAGTTTTGTTACTAGCCATTGGTTATTTTTTTCCCCTAAATTTGATGTCTTAGCAATTGGGGTGTTTCTTATAGTCAGCGAAATCTTAGGTAAAATATGATACTGTTGTTTCTCGGAAATGCTATTCCATGACATTATAAAAACTAGAAATAGTTTATATATTGAATGCTAACGAAAGTATGTCCATAGATGCACCCGTATCTCCTGTGTTTCCTGAACTGGCAGGAAGATTCTTTACCACTAGTGTTTATATATATGTGTGTGTGTGTGTATGTGTGCGTGTGTGTGTGTGTGTGTGTGTATGGGCTTCCCTGGTGGCTCAGGATGGTAAAGAATCAGCCTGCAATGTGAGAGACCTGGGTTTGTTACCTGGGAGATTTTCTGGAGAAGGGAATGTCTACCCACTCCAGTATTCTTGCCTGGAGAATTCCATGGACTGAGAAGCCTGGCAGGGTACAGTCCACGGCGTCACAGAGTTGGACACAACACTTTTCTTTGCAGGGGAGATATTTTTACTTTTGAAGAGGTAAAACATACTAAGTTTCAAAAGTATCAGATTATTCACTGAAAAATGAAAGTGAAAGTCGCTCAGCCATGTCTGACTCTTTGCAACCCCATGGACTATACAGTCTGTGGAATTCTCCAGGCCAGAATACAGGAGTGGGTAGCCTTTCCCTTCTCCAGGGGATCTCCCCAACCCAGGAGTCCAACCAGTTCAGTGAAAAGCTTTCAGTTCAATGAAAAGCTTTCCTTAAATCCTGTCTACAGCCACACATATCTCCTCCAGTAGGCAACTCTTTCGTTTGTACTTTCCCAAATATATCCACACATTTTTTGCCCCACTGTTTCCCACACAGATAGTAGCAAATGGTACATTCTGTTTTTGTTTTCACTTAACATACTTTTTATATCTTTCCAGAACAGTGTTTGCAGAGCTTCTGTATCATTTTTAATGGCTGCATAATGAATACACCATAGTTTATTTAACATTTGATAGTTAAAATATTTGCAATTTTCTGCTATTACAATGCAATGGCACCCCACTTCAGTACTCTTGCCTGGAAAATCACATGGACGGAGGAGCCTGGTAGGCTGCGGTCCATGGGGTCGCTAAGAGTCAGACACGACTGAGCGACTTCACTTTCTTTTTCCACTTTCATGCATTGGAGAAGGCAATGGCAACCCACTCCAGCGCTCTTGCCTGGAGAATCCCAGGGATGGCAGAGCCTGGTGGGTTGCCGTCTATGGGTTCGCACAGAGTCGGACATGACTGAAATGACTTAGCAGCAGCAGCTATTACTGCTGCTATGAATATTTTTGCACATAAGTCACTTCACACCCAAGGGAGTATATCTTCAGGATAAACAGCTAGCAATAGAATTGCTGAATGTAATTTTAAGAATTGCTAGAACATATGCTCCCTATATATACTTCCAGTTTGCTCACCATTGTACTCCCAGAACCTAGAACAATATTTGGCACATTCTAGGCATCCAATACATATTTGATTAATGACTTTGTAAGTAGGAAGAGAGGCTTACTTTCCATTATTTCAGCAGTTATTGACTTCATCTGAATGTTACTTTTTGGATTTGATGCTTGTGTTATTCTTATACTGAGCATTGCTTTTCCCAAGAGATGTGACCTCCTCCTCTCTCCCTTGGTTTCTCTCACTGTAGAACACTCCCCTCTGATCTGATTTAGAGGCAAAAGAAAGCTGGAGAAATTACATTACTATTGTGATATAAAATTCATATAATATGGCAAGACAATAAAATTTTAAATGTAAAAAAATTCTTCTTTGTTCTTTGGGCTCTTCTCTCCTTTCATTGTGTTGCGCCTGTGCATTATGCCTTGACCAAACCTCCCCACCTTAGCAGGAATACCTGCTCAGCCATAAAGAGCAACATTCTCCCAGCATCAACAAGACGACTTCTTAAAAATAATGTTCCTTCTTGATCTTGTAAGGGAGTCACATAATGTACCACAAAGACGGGTAGACTTGGGATGAGGAAACTATCAATAATGTCATTTGGTGTACAGTCCTTGTCTCAAGAAAACTTATACAAATGAGTCTAGACTTCTAGCTGAGAAATAATTCTCAGAGTTTTCTGATATGCTCTTCCTGGGTTGTAATCTGTCTTGAATAAAAATTTCCATAATTAATTTTTCATTGGCATTAATTTAACCAAGACTTCCCAGGTGGCACTTATGGTAAAGAACCCACCTGCCAATGCAGAAGATGCAGGTTCCATCCCTGGGTTGGGACGATCCCCTGGTGGAGGGCATGGCAACTCACTCCAGTGTTCTTGCCTGTGAAATCTCATGGGCAGAGGAGCCTGGCAGGTTACAGTCCATTGGGTCTCAAGAGTTGAAGCCATTTGGCAGGTATGCACACTATTTAACAAGGCAGACTTTTTAAAATAAAAAATATTATGGCTAGAGACAGTCATCACTTAATGAAAAAAATCTCAACTCACCAAACTAATATGCATTTAGTAAAGTACCCTCAAACTATAAATTGGAATATCAACAAAACTACAGGGAGAAATAATAAACTCTATTATCACAGTAGATCCAACACTCTCTTGAGTTATTGATAACCCACACATGTCACTGTGCCAGGAACCCTTCTCCAAATGATTACTGAATTAAAGCAATTTTAAGGATGTGGGGGTGCCAGTATACTCTAACAACAGTCATGACAGTCATGAGAAACAAGAATTGATAACAGCTGTGTGATCACACCTAGCAAACCCAAATTCTGTGGAAAGCTCCTAAAAGGAAACTGGGTGTTTCTTTGTTGAAGGTAAGTACCAAATATTTCAGATACCAGTGTCCTCCTAAAGAAGTGGGAGGAGTAAGTGAGAGACTCAACTGTAATGGCCAAGGCAAACAGGAGGGGAATATAAACATTTCATGAACATTCACCCCCAAAATGTTTACTGAACACTTAACTACATGATTAAAGTGAAAGAGGAGAGTGAAAAAAGTTGGCTTAAAGCTAAACATTCAGAAAACTAAGATCATGTCATCAGGTCCCATCACTTCATGGCAAATAGATGGGGAAACAGTGGAAACAGTGGCTGAATTTTTGTTTTTGGCAGGGTGAGGAGAGGGCTCCAAAATCACTGCAGTGGTGATTGAAGCCATGAAATTAAGAGATGCTTACTCCTTGGAAGGAAAGTTAATACCAACCTAGACAGCATATCAAAAAACAGAGACATTACTTTGTCCACAAAGGTCCATCTAGTCAAGGCTATGGTTTGTCCAGTAGTCATGTATGGATGTGAAAGTTGGACTATAAAGAAAGCTGAGCACCAAAGAATTGATGCTTTTGAACTGTGGTGTTGGACAAGACTCTTCAGAGTCCCTTGGTCTGCAAGGAGATCCAACCAATCCATTCTGAAGGAGATCAGCCCTGGGATTTCCTTGGAAGGAATGATGCTAAAGCTGAAACTTCAGTACTTTGGCCACCTCATGTGAAGAGTTGGCTCACTTGAAAAGACTCTGATGCTGGGAAAGATTGAAGGCAGGAGGAGAAGGGGATGACAGAGGATGAGATGGTTGGATGGCATCACTGACTCAATGGACATGGGTTTGGGTAGACTCCAGCAGTTGGTGATGGACAGGGAGGCCTGGCATGCTGCAGTTCATGGGATCGCAAAGAGTCGGACATGACTGAGCGACTGAACTGAACTGAGCTAATTACATGCAACTCTCTTAATTACTGTCTGTTTCATATCTTCGAAGAGTCTCAAGAATAAACGAGTTCTTAAAAGTTATTCCATTGTTTAAATATTACTAGCTTAGTCGCTTCAGTCCTGTCAGACTCTTTTAGACCCTATGAACTGTATGGGGTATCATAATGACATATGAAGGAAATTAGCTACTTCATTCTCATTGGTATGATCATGACCTACTTAAAACGTAGGTCACCTCTGTCCATGAGCTTTCTCCAGGCAAGAACACTGGAGTCAGTTGCCATGCCCTCCTCCAGGGGATCTATCTGACCTAGGGATCAAATCCAGTCTCTTGTTTCCTACATCAGGCAGGTTCTTTACCACTAGTGCCACCTGGGAAGCCATGTGCGTATATGTGCTAAGCTGAGTCAGACTCTGCGAGCCTGTGGACTATAGCCAGAAAGTCTCCTCTATCCATGGGATTTTCCAGGCAAGAATACTGGAATGGGTTGCCATTTCCTTCTCTGGGGGATCTCCCAGACCCACTGATCGAACCCAGGTCTCCCACATTACAGGCAAATTGGGAAGCATCTCAATTCCTGGTAAGTGTTAGTTGCTCAGTCCCATTCAACTCTTTGCAACTCCATGGACTGCAGCCAGACAAGATCTTCTATCCATGGGATTCTCCAGACAAGAATATGGGAGTGAGTTGCCTTTCCCTCCTCCAGGGGATGTTCCCAACCCAGGGATAGAACCTGGGTCTCCTGTATTGTAGGTGGGTTCTTTAAAGTAGTATTTCTAGTTCCAGTTTTGTTGCTCAGTCATGTCCAACTCTTTGCAACCCCATGAACTGCAGCATGCCAGGCCTCCCCTGTCCATTACCAACTGCTGAAGTCTACCCAAACCCATGTCCTTTGGGTCGGTGGTGCCATCCAATCATCTCATCCTCTGTCATCCCCTTCTCCTCTTGCCCTCAATATTTCTCAGCATCAGGGTCTTTTCACATGAGTCAGCTCTTCACATCAGGTGGCCAAGTATTGGAGTTTCAGCTTCCACATCAGTCCTTCCAATGAACAACCAGAACTGATCTGCTTTAGGATGGACTGGTTGGATCTCTCTGCAGTCCAAGGAACTCTCAAGAGTCTTCTCCAACACCACAATTCAAAAGCATCAGTTTTTTGGTGCTCAGCTTTCTTTATAATCCAACTCTCACATCCATACATGACTACTGGAAGAACCATAGCCTTGACTAGATGGACCTTTGTGGACAGAGTAATGTCTCTGCTTTTTAATATGCTATCTAGGTTGGTCATAACTTCCCTTCCAAGGAGCAAGTGTTTTGTAATTTCATGTCTGCAATCACCATCTGCAGTGATTTTCAGTTCAGTTCAGTCGCTCAGTCATGTCCGACTCTTTGCGACCCCATGAATCACAGCACGCCAGGACTCCCTGTTCATCCCCATCTCTCGGAGTTCACTCAGACTCACGTCCATCGAGTCCGTGATGCCATCCAGCCATCTCATCCTCTGTTGTCCCCTTCTCCTCCTGCCCCCAATCCCCCAGCATCAGAGTCTTTTCCAATGAGTCAACTCTTCGCATGAGGTGGCCAAAGTACTGAACTTTCAGCTTTAGCATCATTCCTTCCAAAGAACACCCAGGGTTGATCTCCTTCAGAATGGACCGGTTGGATCTCCTTGCAGTCCAAGGGACTCTCAAGAGTTTTCTCCAACACCACAGTTCAAAAGCATCAATTCTTTGGCGCTCAGCCTTCTTCACAGTCCAACTCTCACATCCATACATGACCACAGGAAAAACCATAGCCTTTACTAGACGGACCTTAGTTGGCAAAGTAATGTCTCTGCTTTCTAGGTTGGTCATAACTTTTCTTCCAAGGAGTAAGCGTCGTCTAATTTCATGGCTGCAGTCACCATCTGCAGTGATTTTGGAGCCCCCCAAAATAAAGTCAGCCACTGTGTCCACTGCTTCCCCATCTATTTGCCATGAAATGATGGGACCGGATGCCATGATTTTAGTTTTCTGAATGTTTAGCTTTAAGCCAACTTTTTCACTCTCCTTTTTCACCAAGAGGCTCTTTAGTTCTTCACTTTCTGCCATAAGGGTGGTGTCATGTGCATATCTGAGGTGACTGATGTTTCTCCAGGCAATCTTGATTCCAGCTTGCGCTTCCTCCAGCCCAGCATGTCTCATGATGTACTCTGCATATAAGTTAAATAAGCAGGGTGACAATATACTACCTTGACGTACTCCTTTTCCTATTTGGAAGCAATCTGTTGTTCCATGTCCAGTTCTAACTGTTGCTTCCTGACCTGCATGTAGGTTTCTCAAGAGGCAGGTCAGGGGGTCTGGTATTCCCATCTCCTTTAGAATTTTCCACAGTTTATTGTGTAGTATTTAGCGAAGCCCTAAATATTCCTTAAAACTGTCTTAAAACTGCGCCTATAAAGAGAGGAGAAAATTGGCGCCAGAGATTTTCGACGCAGGCAGCTAGAACAGCTATGAGCAGTCGGTGAGGGTCCTAGGGCAGCCGCGGAACTGCTGCTTCCTTCAGGCGAGTACGGTGGTCAGCTATGTCGGGGCGGAGAGGGGGCCTGAGCAGCGTTTCTGCGCAGGCGCTTGCCTACTAAGTCCGCCCACTGACGAGCTAAGTTCTCTTTTCGCTCTCAGTCATGGTGAGTGTGGACGTGTTTTGTATTGCTGTCTAGATGTGTCCATAGGAGAATGGATAGGGTAATATTTAAGCTCTTTAGTCACTAGTGGGTTGTTTTCTTAGTATTGGAGAATGATTCGGTTAAGACACAGGCCTTGGAAGGTATTTTGAGGGGTCGTAGACAATGTGAAGGGTTACTCAGCGTTTTCTGCTGATACCGCGGGTGCGGTTGCGACCGGACTTCCTGCTATCGGGCGGGACTCCGGGTTCGACGACCTTCTTAATTCCCTGGCCCTTCACAAAAGCCGGTGCTTAGCTTCCATATAGCCCTGTATAGCCAAAATCTTTGCAATTGTTCATAGTATGGTCTCGTTCTATTAAGTTTTAATGGGATATGAAGGAAATTAAATACTTCATTTTTATTGGTAATCTCGAACTACTTAAAATGTAGCTTCAGTCACAAAGATTTAGTTGAAAAATGTGCCGAACTACAGCAACAACAGTCGTCACCCGGGGGCTTGTTGCAAATGAAACAAGACTAAAGCTGGAAAAGAATTGCTAACCTGGTAAAGAACTGTTGGCTTGCATGGAAGGTGCTTTGAAACCTGAGTTTTTAAGATTAATGGACTCTCACTAAAGAACTCAACAGTAAATTATGGGACAGATAGGTTTTTATTTAATGCTTTAGCTTGCTTTCTGCCACGTGTAAACCGTAAGTTGTATATTTTCATAGGCTGCTTTACTTTTCAGCCGAGATGACGACGCTGGTTTTTTGGGTCGATGATGAGCTGGCATGTATTCTGAATCCAAAGTTGATTATTACTACTTTAGCTCTAGAATTACTCTGAGACCTGAAGAATACCTGAAATTTTATGAAAGCTTTAGTTCTTTTTAGTCAGCTACTTTTAAAATTGAAATCTTCTATATGGCAAGATGAAATAAGAGTTCATATGTATATTGAACTGTATGCTCTGGTGTCAAACATTAAAAGATAAAAATTTATGAAATCTCCTGTGTGTGAAAGGGAACACCGCAGAAGGATGTTATCATTAAGTCAGATGCACCTGACACCCTGTTACTGGAGAAGCATGCTGATTATATTGCTTCCTATGGCTCAAAGAAAGATGATTACGTATGTATACTTCTGTGTTGAAAAGTTTTTGTTCTGTAAACGTGTCAAATCATTTGGTCAGGATGGTTTGTGTTTCTTAAAAACGGTTTCCAACTCCTGCATACCAGGGACTGATGTCTGTGGTTGACTAGCCATGGGAGTTAACCTTGATTCTTAGCAATACTTATGTAGAGGCTTTGGCAGACAAAGTAGATTACCTTCTGCCCAGATACATAAGAATTTGGAGGTAGCAATAGATTTCTATTTTTGTAGTTGAGCTACTTTCAAGGTCAATGATGTGTTGGCATGTATTACCTGAGTTTATGGTGATGTGTAATAACACTTAAGCTCTAGAATTACGCTGAGACCTTGAAAAAGTTTTATGTTGAAGAATGTTCCTCATTTTCATCTCTGGGATCCTTAGGAAAACTGAATTAAACAGCTTAATTAGAAGTAAATATTTTCCCTATAGTATAGAAAGAGCTGAATTATTTACCATGTTGGGAAACATCTCTATTAATGAATTCCCATTAATAATCTGCAGCTATGGAGTTGTTGGAGCCATATAACAGTATGGGTATTTAGCTTCTGTGTTGAGTATCTTTAAACTGACATCAACTCAGACTGACACATTAATTTCTGTGTTTTAGGAATATTGCATGTCTGAATATTTGAGAATGAGTGGCATCTATTGGGGTCTGACCGTAATGGATCTCATGGGACAACTACATCGCATGAATAGAGAAGAAATTCTGACGTTTATTAAGTCTTGTCAGCATGAGTGTGGTGGAATAAGTGCTAGTATTGGACATGATCCTCATCTTTTGTATACTCTTAGTGCTGTTCAGGTAAATACTAATGAAAATTCAGCAGTCTTGGTAGTGTATTCGGATCAGTACCTATGTAAAAAGTTACCCATATCTTTTTGAATGAGATCTGTTTCAAAGCAAGGTCAATGATGTGATGGCATGTATTAGCTGACGCCAAAGTTGATGTAAATTCTAAAATGGCACTGAGACCTTGGACAGTAAAATGCTTATCTTACATATATGTAAATGTCTGGAAGTCACTAAGTGGAAGGTTTTTTTTTTTTTTTTGAGCAAGAAAAATTCTTTTGGTGTTAAGGCACTGAAATCTGATTTATTTATTGTACAGCATGACCTACCCTACCCCAATAGATTTATACCCTATCCCGATAGAAAACATGTAAGTCTTACCTGATGATACAAAACATTTTTTAAAGCAGGTAGTATATTCTAAAGATTTGGCATGTAGAACTTATTCAGAGAACAGTGCATAGCATAATGGATTATGTAAGCTGCTTGAAGCCTGTGTACAATATGTATAGACGCCTCCCTCATTCAGCATTTTTGTATTGGTCAGACTTCCTGCATGGCATTTGCTTTCGTACATGGCCTGGCCATTTCCTCCCTTTAGCTTCATCTTCTCATCTAATTTCTGGAAATGCCAAGCTGCCTATGGTTCCCTGCTTTTATTCTGCCATTTCATGACTTTGTTCTTTACTGTGGAGTTGACTGTTTAAAAAATTTTTGGCCTTGCTCTGGCTTGTGGGATCTTAGTTCCCTGACCAGAGATTGAACTGGGGTCAAGGCAGTGAAAGCACTGAATCCTAACTGCTGAACCACCAGGGATGTCCGTCTGGAGTTAGCTTTGATTTTGATATTTGTGAAGATTCACAAATAAGGGTTTAAAGTCTGTATAAGTTTCATAAATGAGTCTCAGTGTTAATAATGGTTAAAGACTTGTTGGTAAAACCTATGATTTTACTCTGTAATAGAACTGCATATTTGAGAAAAAATTTCAAGGTGCATAGACAAAAGGACTTGCATGCTTGACAACTTAGAAGGTAGTTGAGAAGAACATCATTTGAACAAACTGACCAGTGGCAAGGTATCTACTTACCATGGTTTGTTTCTGTTACAGATACTTACTCTCTATGATAGTATTAATGTTATTGACATAAATAAAGTTGTGGAATATGTTCAGAGTCTACAGAAAGAAGATGGTTCTTTTGCTGGAGATATTTGGGGTAATGTCACTTTAATCCATGGCACCTACAATATATAAAAATGTTTTGCTTTGGTATTTATTACAGTAATAAGCTTGGTTGCAGATTTTAAAGTGTAATGAGTTGGGGGCTTTGCTGATAGTTTATAAGGAGATTATAAGTTTTTCATTTTTTCAGGTCCCACTAAGCAGCTGGTCTAAGTGGAGTTAATGGTCTGCTGGAAGTTCCAGCATGCACTGTGCTAGTTATAGCAGCATACAGGAGTACTGGAACAGAGAGGGCAAGTCTAAAAGATAAGGTAGGTGAAACTTTTTCCCCCAGTATTTGGTGGCTTTGTAAAGTTTTTTAAAACTTAACTGGCAAGGGGAAAATAATTTTTAAAAAAACTTTACAAAATTACTGAATATTTGAGTGGAGGGAGGGAGTAGTATTTTACTTGATAAATCTAGATAATCTCTGCTTTAGGGCTGAATACAGTGCAGGCCGGAGAGACCAGCTGCTTCATGGGATGTGAAAATCTACTTTTATATAATAGGGTAAGTTTATTATCATTCTTAGAAATTAACTAGCTACCTTATCTTTCTGGGTGCTCTGTAAGCAATTAATTCACAGTACTTTTGAGCCATTTTCTAGTACTTAGTTTCCCTAAAGTAAGTGAATATACACTTCAGATGTAGTTTTCCTCCTGGACAGTAGAAGTACATGTTAGGCCTGAACTTTTGGAAATATAACTATGGTAGTTGTACAGAGATTTTTACTAAACTTTATATAATATGATTAGAAGCCTCTGATAACACACAATGCTTTGGTTTGCTTTATTTTTAGGAGAAATTGATACAAGATTCTCTTTTTGTGCAGTGGCAACTTTGGCACTATTGGTAAGTTTCAAACATTGTATTGGAAATGATTAACTGCTGATGATTATTGGAACTTAATAGGCATGTTTTCTGTTTACAGGGGAAGTTGGATGCTATTAATGTGGAAAAGGCAATCGAATTTGTTTTATCATGTATGAACTTTGATGGTGGATTTGGTTGCAGACCAGGTTCTGAATCCCATGCTGGGCAGGTAATACATTAATCCAGATTAAAATGTAGGCATTTTTACAGTTGCTGACTTTTGAGTCCCCTATTGGTGAAATCCTCTGGCCCGGATAAACATAAGTAGTTTTATAATTACCAGAAATACATTTTGATTTTCCATTAGTTTTTATGTGTGTGTGTTAGTCACTCAGTTACGTACAACTTATTGCGACCTCATGGACTGTAGCCCCCAGGCTCCTCTGTCCATGGAATTCTCCAGGCTAGAAGACTGGAGTGGGTTGCCATTCTCTTGTCTAATTTTAAGTAAGCAGATAAAAAACATTCTGTATCTCCCTATCCTGAACACCTGTGTTAGAGGATGTTGTATATGTAAACGATTGTCAAACACTTTGCTCTTAGCCATGAAAAAACTGGTGGTAGTCTTTCATTGCAGAGTTGGATCCTAGTAGTATGCTTCAGATTTGTTCAAATAACTACGTGATGTTTTATGTTTGCGATTTTTACTGTCAGCAAATTTTTAGATAGAAAATGGAGCTTTTAATAAAGTAGGTTTTTAAAATCAGTGTTACTGTTGAAAAATTGTTATACACATGTACTTTATGTCTGTAATTTTAGATCTATTGTTGCACAGGATTCTTGGCTATTACTAGTCAATTGCACCAAGTAAATTCTGATTTACTCGGTTGGTGGCTTTGTGAACGACAGCTTCCATCAGGCGGACTCAATGGAAGGCCAGAGAAGGTACTGTTTTTTAAGATTAATCTTTAAATTTTATAAACTTGAGTGAGGACTGCTTTTTTGCCCTTTGTTTTGTAATATTGCTCTTATAAATTGATTGTGAGCTTTTTTACTTTACTATAATACTTTGCAAAATTTAGTTGTACCTTCTAAAAATGCTCTTGGCAAAAGTAAAACAAAAGTTGAAATGCCTGTTAATCCTGATGTCCATTTAAAAGACAGTCATGACAAGATTGCCTGGTGCTTTTGGATTTTCTTTGACAAATAACTCTGGGCTTTGAAATGTGTTTGTATTCATAGTATAAATTCTTTAAATTTATACTTACTTATAAAATTCCTTCTGAAGGAATCCTTCATTTATAAAAATCCTTGTGAAGGCCTTCTGTTTTTCACCTATATGAAACTTTCTTTATACTGGGCACTCACAGTTGTGTATTATACATATCCGGGAATCAAAGGCCACTATTAACACTTGGATCTTTTACAGAAATCTCCATGCTCAGTTACAGATGGGAAAGGATAATGGATTTGCCAAAAGAAAAATTTCTTTTCAGAAACTGGATTACAACATTTTCATTTAAAAAATCTTTATTTTAAAAGAAAAACTCGATTCTGTTTAGCTCTCAACATACTCTAAATTGGGTCTGTAAAGATCAGATAGTAAATATTTTTATCTTTGCCTGATGGACTTGTTGCAACTACACTGCTATCCTGAAGAACATTGTTGCCAGAGACAATAAAAAATGAATGGGTGTGGTTATATTCCATTAAAATTACTAATGGACAAGTATGAATTTCATAGGCGTTTTCCTTTCACAATACTTTTTTAAAAATCAATTACAAATACTAAAAGCTGTTCTTTGGTTTCAGGCCCTTGAGCTAAAATATGATAAAGCATAGTGATGCTTTTATTCTGGGTCATTGTATTTTTGTGTAATTTTGTTGTACCTAGTTAAAATCCACTGAAAAATCTGGGCAACTTTTCAATAATTAGGAAATGGGTGAGGGTGGGGATAGCATGTACAATCTAGGACAGCTTTTAATGTTCTTGTGGATCATCCTGGGATCTAATTGAAGTTTAGTGTAAGGTGTGGGGTCTTCTGCATTTAAATTATGATTTCACGAGCAAGGGTGATTTTAATTTTTTAAACCAAGTTGTATACCTTCCTGGACAGCACTTAATTGAAAATGCTGCCCATGGCAGTGGAACGTATATTGCCGTAGTTTATAAGACTTAGTACCAGTTTCTTGGATAAGGGACTGATGTAGGCATTCATTTCATATAGAAATTAAGGTGGGTAGATGATTATCAGTGAATACTGAAACTGGAATATTTAGCATTTTTTTCTGTGGAATCAAGAATCTGCCTGCAGTGTAGGCAGCACAAGAGACATGGGTTCCATCCCTGGCTCAGGAAGATCCCCTAGAGAAGGAAATGGCAATCCACTCCAGTATTCTTTGCCTGAAAATTTCCATGGACAGAGGAGCCTGTTGGGCTACAGTTCATGGGCTTGCAGAGTCAGACATGACTAAGCATGCCTGCATACTCACATTCTAGTTCTGTGGAGTGAAGCATTTGATCTCTTTTCCAATGATTATCTTTTAATTCTAAGCAATTTTTGGATTTCAGTGTTTCAAACACTGCATTGTCAATATATCCCTTGATTCCCCTCTTACCCCAGGTATTTAGAAAATACATTTGTGGCAACTTGTGGCTTTTTCCTCCTAGTTACCAGATGTATGCTATTCATGGTGGGTGTTGGCTTCCCTAAAGATAATTGGAAGGCTTCATTGGATTGATAGAGAAAAACTGCGCAGTTTCATTCTAGCATGTCAAGATGAAGAAACAGGAGGATTTGCAGATAGGCCAGGAGATATGGCAAGTATACTTATTAATGTAACAGTTAAAATTTACAGCATTGTTCTAAGATTCTGAGGGTTCTAAATATTTAAAAACTAGGAATTGGTGAGGAACAAATAGTATTTTTCAAGTGTTGCTTTGAAAGGATGCTTTTAAAATGTCATTTAAAATGTGCTTTTCTGGTGACTCAGATGGTAAAGAATCTGCCTGCAATGCCTAAGACCCAGGTTCAATCACAGTATTCTTGCCTGGAGAATTCCATGGAGCCTGGCAGGCTACAGTCCATGGGGTTGTAGAGATTCGAATGTGACTGAGTGACTAACACACACAAAAGAGTGTATGAAAGCTCTGAAACACATTTACAGTACTTATGCCTAAGAAATGAGTGTGTGTGCCAAGTCCTCTGTTTAAAAAGTGCAGTTTGAGACCATTATTTCAGAAAATTTTAGGATAATATTTAAATACAGAGTGTAATGGGCTCCAGTATAATCCCTGTTCAAAAGCAGGGTTTTAGAAATTTTCATTTTGTAATATTCTATAAATTCTTGTTTTTTATAGGTAGATCCTTTCCATACTCTGTTTGGAATTGCTGGATTGTCACTTTTGGGAGAAGAACAGATTAAACCTGTTAGCCCTGTTTTTTGCATGCCTGAAGAAGTACTTCGGAGAGTGAATGTTCAGCCTGAACTAGTGAGCTAGATTAGATCCCTTGATGCAGAAGTTGGTTAATATAGTTTTTATTGTGTTTTAACATTTCAGTAGTTGAAGTGCTTAACAAACTTAACAAACTACCGTGTTAATATTTTGTATATGAATTGTGTTAATTTTAATAAATTATAATTATACATATTGTAAATTAAGATCTTTATTGTATCTTTCCTTCTGGAATGCTGTTGTTACTCTGATTTTTTTGTTTATGCTTCAGTATATTTGTTTTCTTGTATGTCTTCATAACAGCAAACTTGAACTCTCTTTAGCTGATGAAGTCTTGTGTTCTGATTTTCCTGGGTACTCCCTTGATATGTTATATATAACTACAGTTAATGTAGATTGGTCTTTATCAGTGAGAATGTTACTGATAAAGAGTTGTTGAACCACGTAGGAATTAAAAGATGAAATAAAAATAAATGGCTGAAATTTGGGAATATTTCATGCTTGTGGTTAATGAGTTGGGTACAGAGTGGGTTAGGTAAATGAAGAGAATTCACTAAGATGAGGATTGCAATCTGGACTAATCACTTTAGTCACTTTTTAATATTTTATGTCAGAATGCTAACGGATTGTTGGCATTTTTTTTTCCTGCCCAGTAAGGAAATACAAGCTGATACTTGCCACACTAATCTTTGTGTTCTTGCAGAAAAAGTATTTTAGTGCGCATTTTTCTTGATGAAGTTGAAATTTGCTGAAGCAAGTTTGCGATAATAACCCTAAGAATAAAGAATTTTACATGTGAATAGTGATGATTTCTCTTAACACATTGAGCAGTGTCTGCTTTTTATGTTATTGAAATGTCTGGCATTGTTTTTTGACAGATCACTAAGTTTGGGTTGAATTACCAGTGTTTATGAAAGTTAGGAAGCTATTGGATGGAACACAATTTTATATAAGTGGTGTCGCTAGAAGTTTTGAGTATCGCAGTCACTGCACGTGGGTGACTGCTGTGGTTTCATATTCTGTATCTGATTTCACAATTGAATGAATTCAGTAATGAACATCTAATGGTATCTAGAGTATTTTCTCAATCCTGGTTTCTCTACCATGTTGAATTACTGTGTCTGTATTCAAGAGACTCATGGCATCTGGTCCCATCACATCATGGCAAATAGGAAAACAGTGAGACACTATCTTTTTGGGCTCCAAAAATCACTGCAGATGGTGACTGCAGCCATGAAATTAAAAGACACAACTCCTTGGAAGGAAAGTTATGACCAACCTAGACAGCATATTCAAAAGCAGAGACATTACTTGGCCAACAAAGGTATGTCTAGCCAAAGCTTTGGTTTTTGCAGTAGTCATGTATGGATGTGAGAGTTGGACTATAAAGAGTTGAGCGCCGAAGAGTTGATGTTTTTGAACTGTGATGTTGGAAGAGATATAAGAGTCCCTTGGACTGCAAGGAGATCCAACCAATCCATTCTAAAGGAAATCGGTCCTGAATATTCATTGGAAGGACTGATGCTGAGGCTGAAACTCCATTTTGGCAACCTGATGTAAAAAGCTGACTCATTACCCTGATGCTGGGAAGATTGAAGACAGGAGGAGAAGGGGACACACAGGATGAGATGGTTGGATGGCATCTACGACTGAATGGACATGAGTTTGAGTAAACTCTAGGAGTTGGTGGTGGACAGGGAGGCCTGGCATGCGGCAGTCCATGGGGTTACCAAGAGTGGGACACGACTGAGAGTGAATTGAACTTGGGAAATAGCACAGAATGTCGTGTGATAAGGGGAATAAGGTGTGGGAATAATGAGACTCCCAAGTTGTATTTGGAGGAAGAACTTGGGACATACTCCAGTATTCTTGAAACGTCCATGGAGGGAAGATCCTGGCGGGCTACAGCCCATGGGGTCACAAATAGCATGGGGTCACTACTGAGCACGGACACACACAAGTTGGATTGATGGCCCTGAATTTCGATTATTTGAGGGGGTCTACCTCGCATTATCAAAGGGTTAGTTGCTCAGTCATGACCGACTCTTGGCTCCTCTGACCTTGGGGTTTTCCAGGCAAGAATATGGAGTGGGTTGCCATTTCCTTCTCCAGGGCATCTTCTGGACCCAGGGGTTGAATCCAGGTTTCCTGCCTTGCAGGCGATTCTTTAGCATTTGAGCCAGAGAAGAGATTAAGCTTGACTAAATTCTGCAGCAGTTGACGGGACCGGGACACCTGAGAGTACATTCTCCAGTTCTGTCTTTAAATCATTTTAACAAAGGAAGCATTTAATCACCTGTGTGCTCGGTCGCTCAGTCCTGCCCAACTTTTTGCGACTCCATGGACTGATTTATCCGGGATAAATGTGGGTGGGCGCGGTAAACTGGGGGCGGGGGGCTCTGCGCCTGCGCACTGCGACTCTGCGCGCCGCGCTTTCGTATTTTCCCCGCGTCGCTTCGTCCCACAGCAGAATTGCTCTGAAGGATGTTGCGGCCTGACATATCACCAACGTTTCCTTCTGTCCCCGCGTCTTCCCCCTGCTCACCAGAGGCTCGGTCCCAGGGTTCCCGCTACAATTTCGGACTCCAGGAGACTCCTCTGAGCCGCCCCTTCAGCCCAAGCCGCCTCTGCGTCTTCGCCACCGGGCACGTCTGGAGCGGCGGGTGACCGGAGCGGCAGCAGCAGTCTACCTGGGCACCCGCCCAGCGCCCTGCCGCCTCAAGGCAAGGAGTTGTGTGAACTTCTGGAGGTTCGGGGAACCATGGTCTCTGGTTACCACAGAAGTTTCAGTTGGTGTCTGTTTGGAATTTGGGAATGGAGTGCTCTGCGAATTGAGTGGGTCTGAATGATTTAAGGGCCGGACTCTTCCTCACGTTGGTTTTCTTACAAGGCCGTGATGGATGGCTCAGTTCTGAGGCAGGCTATATTCATATCCGGGGTAATGTGCCTCTGCCCGCGCCCGGTGACAGATGAATGAATTTGTGCACGAGTTTAGTGATTGGAGTGGTAAACCTCTTGGCTCCTGAGCTTCCAAGTCCTTCTAGGATATCTTGAAAACAAATAAGCTTTGAGAACAGACCAGATTTAACATTTTCTCTAATGGAGGTGAATAATACATTTAGTGTTAAAAATGCCCTTTAAGGAGTATTCACCTCGTTTATTTTGATAGTCAGTGACTCTCCATGACAAAACTGTCACCATTTGCTCACACAGCATTGCCACTCACTGGTAAGGTAACAAATGCCAAATCCAGTGGTCACTTATCCGTTCATCTTATGTAAACTTCCCACTGTTTAATGTTCTTCACCAGTCTTGTCTTGAACTGTCTTAATTTGATTTCCTTGATTCCACTCTTCCCTGTTTTTCGCCTACCTTCCACAGAACTATGCTTGCTTTTGTTAGTTTACAAATCATTGGCTTGTCCTTAGAGGTTTTTTTTCTAGGCTACTTCTGTCTTATTGTGATTATTACCACAGCCCAGATCTCATCTTTGCCCCTAGATTCCTGTTTCAGACTGTCTTCTGAAATTTCTAGTAAGGAACCAGTGGACATCCTCAGACTCACTATATGATTAATTGAATTCATCTTTCTGCAGCTCCTCAACCAGTTTCTCTTATCTCAATCATTGGGTTTTTAAAATCTTTAGGAGACTTCAATGATTCAAATATTCCCCTCACTCATAACATCCAAAGTTAACAAGTTCTAGATTTATCTTTTAAATAATTCTGTCCTTTACTCTGTGCCATTACAGGCCCTTTTAATTTTGTGTCTGAATTATTGCCTCAAACTCCTAATGCTTCTTTCTTCTAAACTTACTCACAGTGTCACTAGAGGTATATGGAAAATGAAAATCTTATATCCCATGGCACTTCAATCAGTGACTCTATTTGCAGGTAAAAAAATTGTACTTTTTAGTAGCATATCCAAGTCCACTTGGGATATGTTTTCAATTTTGCAGTCTTATATCTCATCATTTCTTAATAATTACCCTACTTTCTAACTTAATTGACCTACTTTGACTTCCTTCAAAGTAACATACATGTTTATCAGTATAATCCCCTTCTTCATGAAATGTTCTGTCACCTATTTATTTTCAACAATAATAGCATCCACTGATTAATGACTGCTCCTCTGTTCTAGCTTCTTACTTAGCGTGTTGTATCTCTGATCCTTACAGTAAATCTGTAAGATAGATTTTTCTTTTGTCCCAATTTAAGAGGGAGACAAGACCCAAATTGATGAAATAGTTACCTTAGGTGCTCAGTGCGCGCTCAGTTGTGTCTGACTCTTTCCGACCCCATGGACTGTAGCCTGCCAGGCTTCTTTGTTCGTGGATTTCCCAGGCAAGAATACTGGAGTGCATTGCCATTTCCTGCTTCAGGAGATCTTCCTGACCCAGGATTTGAAACTTTTCTCCCATATCTGCATTTTAGATTCTTTACCACCTAGCCACCGGGGAGCTGAGTTATCTTAGGAGCTGAGGATAATAATATTCTGTGTTCTCAAAGAACTTATGGTTCAGTAGGGAAGATAGACTTAAAAATCTATAAAACTTTTAAAAGATAATTATTTTTCAGTTATTTACAGATATTGTGCTTAGTACCTTCAGTCATATCTGACCCTCTGCGATCCTATGAACCATAGCCTGCCAGGCTCCTCTGTCCATAGGATTCTCCAGGCAAGAATATTGGAGTGGGTTGTCATTTCCTTCTCCATATAGATATTGAGGTGTTTAATAAGTAGGAGAACAAAGTAACTGAAGAAATTTTGCAGAGGAAATTCAACTGGAGGTAGTGTTGAAGAAGAAGATTATGTCAACTAAAGGGAAAGAGGAAAAAAAAACAATGGAGAAGAAACTTTTATTTCTCTCTTAAGAAAAAAAAAATGTGCAAAGGCACAGAAGTATGATATAACATGTTGTGTTTGTAGACTACAAATAATTTAGTTTGGTAGAGCAGTAGGGTGATCTATTTTGTTTCTTCCCAATATAAACTTGGGATACTTGCAGGTATTTAATCTGGGAGGCAGATAGGGTTTTTTTGCCATGCCAAAAACATCTCTGGCTTTGGTGACTGGAATAGATGATATTACTTTTTCCTGATAAATGGAATTTTGTAGGAGAAGCAACTTTTAGAGGGAAAAATGGTGAATTCTTCTGTGGACATGTTGAGTGTGAAGAACCTTTGGGGTATCCATACATTCATATTGAGGCAATTGAATATATGAGTCTAGGGCTAAGAAAGAAGCCTGGGAGAGATATAAATTTGAGGCCAGAGGGGAGAAGGTAAAGGAAATAAAGGAAAATAGAGGTGAAAGAAATTGGAGAAAAACTAGGAGAAGTTTAAGAAGGGGATTAGAGTCTGAAAGTAACGTGAGAGCAAGAAGCAACCCTGTTTGTCTCCAGTCTCTAGTAACCATCTCCTTAGCTCCTTTAAGCCTAGGGTTAGTAATGGAGCATACTTTGTCTTGATTCTACACATTTCTTTATGATGATATTCTGTCTACCCCTTTGTAAATATTCCCTTTATCAAACACTCTTTCAAATTATCCTAGTTTGAATGTGTTATCTTTCTGGAAACTATACAAAAATGTTAGATTTTATCCTATGGTGGATATGGGAAACACTGAGAAATTGTCAGAAAGGGAGACATGGTGAAATTTCTTTTTCAGAAAGATCACTAGTGATGGATGTGAAGAATTGATTAGTGAGGCATCACGTTGAAGGCAAGAAGAATAATTCAAAGACTTTTGAAAAAGGCTGAAGAAGATATGTGCTTAAATTGGCCAGATAGGAGTGAAGATGGAGAGAAATTTTAGTGCGATATCTATCTATATATATAATTAGATTTGGTTACTGATTGGGTGTTTGGATTCATAAAAGAGGAGTTAAGAGTTAAGACTTCTAAGTTTATGACTTGTATGAAAAGGTGCAAGATGATGTAGTTGACCAACTGGTAGTAAATAAAGGATAAATTCTGAGGAAAAGTTAATGAGGTAGTTCACTTTTAGATATGTAGTAGTTCTGGGAAAATACCTAATGGTTTGTATCCAAAAAGTAGTTTGAGATATTTATATCCAAAAATATAGGGATCTAGAGCCACCCTATCTGTTAGAACTCTCTGTGGATGGATATATTCTATATCTGTGCTAATATAGTAGCCACTAGACAAGTGTGGTTTTTGTGCACTTTAAATGTGGTTAGTGTGACTGAAGAACTGAATTTTAATTTTTAGTTAATTTAAATAGCCACATGTGGCAAGAAGCTCCTATACTGAGCAATGCAGCTATAGACCTAAGAATGGATTTTGCATTCTTAAAGGGTAGGAAAAGTAAAAGAAGAAATTCATAGTATCCAAAACTAAATATCGGAATATTTACTGGAAGGACTGATGCTGAAGCTTCAATACTTTGGCCACCTGGTGTGAAGAACTGACTCACTGGAAAAAGACCCAGATGCTGAGAAAGATTAAGGGCAGAAGAAGGGGGCAACAGAGCATGAGATGGTTGGATGGCATCATCGACTCAATGGACATGAGTTTGAGCAAATTCCAGGAGATACTGAAGGACAGGGAACCCTGGTGTGCTACAGTCCATGGGGTTGCAAAGACTTGGACATGACGTGAGTGGCTGGACAACAACAAATCCAGAATTAAAGTTTCATTGAAATACACTCATTTATTGTCTGTCTTACTTATTGTCTGTGGCTGTTTCCTGTGATAATGTCAGAACTGAGTAATGGTAATAAGTAGTATGACCCACAAAGCCTAAAATATTTAACATCTGGCTCATTATTTAAAAGCTTGCCACCCTATACTTTACAGTGTTGGAGAAGAGTTAGGGCTGTATATGAAAGTTTGAGAGTTGTCAGGAAATAGATATTAATAAAAGCCAAAATAATAGATGAGATGTTCAGAGGAGATGTATAATTTTGATTTGAGAGAGAAAGTAAAGTTTGGAACCATTGGAAGCCAACAGTTAAGAAGCAGAAAGAGGAAAAAGGACCTGGCAATGGAAACTAAAAAGAAGTAGTTTAAGGAGACTTAAGATAGAGAGTTGTTATGGAAATCAAGGATGAGAGGCCAAAAGAGATAGGATTTTTTTTTTTTTTTAAAGAACTCCTAATTTAAAATCTTTTGCACAGCAGAGGAAACTATAAAGAGATGAGAAGATAACCCTCAGAGTGGGAGAAAATAATTGTAAATGAAGCAACTGACAAAAGATTAATTTCCAAAATATATAAACAGCTCAATATCAGAAAAACAAAAAACCCAATAAAAAAATGGGCAGAAGACCTAAATAGACATTTCTCCAAAGAAGACATACAGATGGCCAATAAACACATGAAAAGATGCTCAACATCACTTATTATTAGAGAAAGGCAAATCAAAACTGCAATGAGGTATCACCTCATACCAATTAGAAGGTCCATCGTCAGCAAATCTATAAACTGGGTGTATAAATGCTGAAGAGAATGTGCTTGAGAAAAAGGAATCTTCCTGCACTATTGATAGGAATGTAAATTGATACAGCCACTATGGAGAACAGTATGGAGATTCCTTAAAAACTAGGAATAAAGCTACCATATGACCTAGCAATCCTATTACTAGGCTCAGACCCTGAGAAAACCACAATTCCAATGTTCACTGTAGCACTATTTACAGTGCCCTGCACGTGGAAGCAACCTAGATGTCCATCAACAGATGAATGGATAAAGAAGATACAGTACATGCTGGGCTGTGCTTAGTTGCTCAGTTGTGTCTGACTCTTTGTGACCCCATGGACTGTAGCCCACCAGGCTCCTCTGTCCATGGGTTTCTCCAGACAAGAATACTAGAGTGGGTATCTTATCCCTTCTCCAGGAACTCTTCCTGACCCAGGAATTGAACCAGGGTCTCCTGCACTGAAGGTGGATTCTTTACCAGCTGAGCTATTAGGGAAGCCCATAGTACATATATACAATGAAATATTACTCAGCCATAAAAAATAACAAATTTGAGTCAGTTCTAGTAAGGTGGATGAACCTAGAGCCTGTTATAGAGTGAAGTAAGTCATAAAGAGAAAGATACTGTATATTAATGCATATGTTTGGAATCTTTTAATAGAAAAATAGTACTGATGAACCTATCTGCAAGGAACAAATGGAGATGCAGATGTAGAGAACGAACTTGTGGACACAGAAGGGGAAGGATATGGAGGACAAACTGAGAAATTAGCATTTATGTGTATACTTTTATCATGTGTAAATGGATAGCTAGTGGGAAGCTGCTGTATAACACAGGGAGCCTGGCTTGGCCCTCTGTAACAGTGGCTGACTTTATTTTGTGAGGCTCCAAAATCACTGCAGATGGTGATTGCAGCCATGAAAGTAAAAGACGCTTATTCCTTAGAAGGAAAGTTATGATCAACCTAGACGGCATATTAAAAAGCTGAGACACTGTCCACAAAGGTCCATCTAGTCAAAGCTATGGTTTTTCCAGTAGTCATGTATGGATGTGAGAGTTGGGCTATAAAGAAAGCTGAGCACCAAAGAATTGATGCTTTTGGACTGTGGTGTTGGAGAAGACTCTTGAGAGTCCCTTGGACTGCAAGGAGAGCCAACCAGTCCATCCTAAAGGAGATTAGTCCTGGGTGTTCATTGGAAGGACTGATGCTGAAGCTGAAACTCCAATATTTTGGCCACCTTATGCGAAGAGCTGACTCATTGGAAAAGACCTTGATGCTGGGAAAGATTGAGGGCAGGAGGAGAAGGGGACAACAGAGGATGAGATGGTTAGATGGCATCATGACTCAATGGGCATGAGTTGGGTGAACTCTGGGAGTTGGTGATGAGAAGGGAGGCATGGTGTGCTGTGGTTCATAGGGTCACAAAGAATCAGACACGACTGAGCGACTGAACTGAACTGAGCGACCTAGAGGAGTGGGATGGGAAAGAATAGGAAGGCTCTAGAAGGAGGGGATATATGGATATCATTATATATATATGATGGCTGATTCGAGTTGTAAAAACCAACTCAACATTGTAAAGCAATTATCCTCTAATTAAAAAGCATACACTTATTGGACTCCCTGGTGGCCCACTATGCAGTGGATAGGAATCCACCTGCAGCAATCCCTCCCTCTTCCTGGAAGATTCCACGTGCCGAGGGTCATCTAAGCCCATGTGCCAATTACAGAGCCTGAGCTCTAGAGGCTGTGCACCACAACTACTGAGCCTGGGTGCCTAGAGCCAGTGCATCACAAAAGAGAAGCCACTGCAGTGAGAAGCCCATGCATTGCCACAAAGAGCAGCCCCTGTTCTAGTAGCTCCTGCTTGCTGCAACTGAAGAATGCCTGTGCAAAGCAACAAAGACCTCACACAGCCAAAAATACATAAAATAAAAACGAACTTTAATGTCTGTATACCCACAACATTGTAAGTCAACTATACTTCAGTGAAAAAAAAGAAAACAAATCTGTGTGCCTAGACACTATGCTAGACTGCTTATGTACATTCTGTCATATTTTATGACAACCCTATAAAAAAGTGGTATCTTCACCATATTAACAAATTGATAAAAAACCATATGATAATCTCAATAGATACAGAAAAAGCCTTTGAGAAAATTCAGCACCCATTTATGATTAAAACTCTTCAAAAAATGGGCAGCGAAGGAACCTTCCTCAACATAGTAAAGGCCAAATATGATAAGCCTATGGCAAACATTATTCTCAATGGTGAAAAGTTGAAAGCATTCTCCCTAAGATCAGAAATAAGACAAAGGTATCCACTTTCTCCATTACTATTCAACATAGTTCTGGAAGTCCTAGCTATAGCAGTCAGAGAAGAAAAAGAAATAAAAGGAATCCAGATTGGAAAAGAAGTAAAGCTCTCACTGTTTGCAGATGACATGATACTGTACATGCTGCTGCCAAGTCGCTTCAGTTGTGTCCGACTCTGTGCGACCCCATAGATGGCAGCCCACCATGCTCCCCTGTCCCTGGGATTATCCAGGCAAGAGTACTGGAGTGGGTTGCCATTTCCTTCTCCAATGCATGAAGGTGAAAAGTGAAAGTGAAGTCGCTCAGTTGTGTATGACTCTTAGCGACCCCATGGACTGCAGCCTACCAGGCTCCTCCATCCATGGGATTTTCCAGATACTGTACATAGAAAACTCTAAAGATAGTATCAAAAAAATTACTAGAGCTAATCAGTGAAATATAGCAAAGTTGCGGGATACAAAATCAATACACAGAAATCACTTGCATTTCTGTATACTAGCAATGAAAAATCAGAAAAAGAAATTAATCAATCTCCTTAACCTTTGCAACAAAAATAATTAAATATGTAGGAATAAATTTACCTAAGGAGACTAAAGAACTGTACACAAAATTATAAGACACTAATGAAAGAAATAAAAGACAAACAGATAGATATTCTATGTTCCTGGGTAGGAAAAATTGATATTGTGAAAAAGGCTATACTACCAAATGCAGTCTATAGATTCAATGCAATCCTATCAAATTACCAATGGCATTTTTCACAGAACTAGAACAAACATTTCACAGTTCATATGGAAGCACAAAAGACCCCAAATAGCCAAAGCAGTCTTGAGAAAGAAGAATGGAGCTGGAAGAATCAACCTTCCTGACTTCAGATTATACTACAAAGCCACAGTCATCAAGACAGTCTGATACTGGCACAAAAGAAGAAATATAGACCAATGGAACAAGCTAGAAAGCCCAGAAACAAACCCATGCACCTATGGGTACCTTATTTTTGACAAAGGAGGCAAGAATATACAATGGGGCAAAGACAGCCTTTTCAACAAATGGTGCAGGAAAAACTGGACAACTACATGTAAAAGAATGAAATTAGAACACTTCCTAAGAGCAAACCCAAAGATAAACTCAAAATGGATTAAACGCCTAAAAGTAAGACCAGAAACAATAAAACTCTTAGAGGAAAACATAGGCAGAACACTTGATGACGTAAATCAAAGCAAGATCCTCTGTGACCCACCTCTTAGAGTAATGGAAATAAAAACAAAAGTAAACAAGTGGGACCTGATTAAACTTAAAAGCTTTTCCATAGCAAAGGAAACTATAAGCAAGGTAAAAAGACAACCCTCAGAATGGGAGAAGATAATAGCAAATGAAACAACTGACAGAGGATTAATTTCTAAAATATACACATAGCTCATACAACTCAATACTAGAAAAATAAACAACCCTATCAAAAAGTGGGTAAAAGACCTAAACAGACATTTCTCCAAAGAAGACATACAGATGGGTAACAAACACATGAAAAGATGCTCAACATTGCTTATTATTAGAGAAAGGCAAATCAAAACTAAAATGAGATATCATGTCACACTGGTTAGAATGGCCATCATCAAAAAGTCTACAAACAAATGCTGAGAGGGTGTGGAGAAAAGGGAATGCTCTTGCACTTTTGGTGGGAATGTAAATTGATACACTATGGAAGATGGTATGGAGATTCTTAAAAAACAAGGAATAAAACCACCATATGACCCAGCAATCCCACTCCTAGGCATATACCTTATTCAGTTCAGTTCAGTCCAGTCACTCAATTGTGTCCGACTCTTTGCGACCCCATGGACTGCAGCACACCAGGCCTCCCTGTCCATCACCGACTCCCGGAGTTTACTCAAACTCATCTCCATTGAATCCGTGATGCTATCCAACCATCTCATCCTCTGTCATCTCCTTCTTCTCCTGCCTTCAGTCTTTCCCAGCATCTGAGTCTTTTCTAATGAGTCTGTTCTTCGCATTGGGTGGCCAAAGTATTGGAGTGTCATCTTCAGCATCAGTCCTTCCAATGAATATTCAGGACTGATTTCCTTTAGGATGGGCTGGTTGGATCTCCTTGCAGTCCAAGGGACTCTCAAGAGCCTTCTCCAGTGCCACAGTTCAAAAGCATCAGTTCTTCAGTGCTCAGCTTTCTTTATAGTCCAACTCTCACATCCATACATGACTACTGGAAAAACCATAGCCTTGATTAGACGGACCTTTGTTTGGCAAAGTAATGTCTGCTTTTTAATATGTTGTCTAGGTCGGTCATAAGTTTCTTTCCAAGGAGTAAGCGTCTTTTAATTTCATGGCTGCAGTCACCATTTGCCGTGATTTTGGAGCCCCCAAAATGAAGCCAGCCACTGTTTTCACTGTTTCCCCATCTATTTACCATGAAGACCAGATGCCATGATCTTCATTTTCTGAATGTTAGGCTTTAAGCCAACTTTTACCCTCTCCTCTTTCACTTTCATCAAGAGGCTCTTTAGTTCTTCACTTTCTGCCCTAAGGGTGGTGTCATCTGCATATATGAGGTTATTGATATTTCTCCCAGCAATCTTGATTCCAGCTTGTGCTTCATCTAGCCCAGTGTGTCTCATGATGTACTACTCTTCATATAAGTTAAATAAGCAGGGTGACAATATACACCCTTGACGTACTCCTTTTCCTATTTGGAAGCAGTCTGTTGTTCCATGTCCAGTTCCAACTGTGCTTCCTGACCTGCATATAGGTTTCTCACCAGGCAGGTCAGGTGGTCTGGTATTCCCATCTCTTTCAGAATTTTCCACAGTTTATCGTAATCCACAAAATCAAAGGCTTTGCCACAGTCAATAAGGCAGAAATAGATATTTTTCTGGAACTCTGTTGCTTTTTTGATGATCCAGCAGATATTGGCAATTTAATCTCTGGTTCCTCTGCCTTTTCTAAAACCAGCTTGAGCATCTGGAAGTTCATGGTTCACATATTGTTGAAGCCTGGCTTGGAAAATTTTGAGCATTACTTTACTAGCATATATCCTGAGGAAACCAAAATTGAAAAAGTTACATGTATCCCATTGTTCATTTTCTGCACTATTTATAATAGCTAGAACATGGAAGCAACCTAGATATCCATCAACAGATGAATGGATAAAGAAGTTGTGTTACAAATACACAATGGAATATTACTCAACCATAAAATGGAATGCATTTGAGTCAGTTCAAATGAGGTAGATGAACCTAGAACCTATTATACAGAGTGAAGTAAGTCAGAAATAGAAAGATAAATATTGTATTCTAACGCATATATATGGAATCTAGAAAAATGGTACTGAAGAATTTATTTACAGGGCAACAATGGAGAAATAGACTTAAGACTTAAGGACTTGGAGGGAGGGGAAAAAAGGGTGAGATGTATGGAAAGAGTAACATGGAAACTTACATTAGCATATGTAAAATAGCCAACGGGAATTTGCTGTATGTCTCAGGAAACTCAAACGGGCTCTGTATCAACTTACAGGAGTGGGATGGGGAGGGAGATGGGAGGGAGGTTCAAAAGGGAGGGGATATATGTATTCCTATGGCTGATTCATGTTGAGGTTTCACATAAAACAACAAAATTCTGTAAAGCAATTAGCCTTCAATAAAAATAAATTAAAAAGGTAATATCTTATACCAGTAGGTAAGTAACTAAACAAGGAACTGAACCCAGGTAAGCCTAAACTCTCTTTCTACCAATTGCCTGGGAAGAGAGAGTTTCGATGAAGAAGTCAACAGAGAAAAAATAGTATAATTACTATACAAAGGTATATTTGAAGCTTAGAAGGTAGTTTGTAATTAGCAAGAGTAATCTCAGTGAGTTCACATAAGAAAAAGCTATATTAGTGAGCACTTTTCATTATATTTTAGTACGATGTTATTTATGTTAACTTTGTCATAATTTGTTATATTAAAAATCATTATGAGGTGAAGTTTTTAGTGATTATAGAGATTTTATACCACATTGCATAATTCTGGACTTTAAACTGATATTAAATTTTTTTTGAATTTAGGTTCATACTTTAGAAACAAAAGATCTTTTGCAGAAAACACACACACATCAAATGTTACGCTGGGTACAAGCTCATCCTCTGCACGAGACAGTAGTTATCCTCAAATACTAAAATCTCCATTATGTGCTGGAAATCCCCAGAGATCAGGTTATAAAAGTTGGACACCACAAATGGGATATTCAGGTAAAGTAGTGGAATATTGACTTAATTGATTTTTGAAACTTTTAAAGTTTTATAAATTATGTATTAGGGTAATTAAGGTAATATGAAATTATTTGAAGCTAATATGGAAGACTGAATAATAACTACGTCAGTTTAGCCATATCTACAATTTGATGCTAGATTAATAACACTACATAGTTTGTGATATTGTTTGTTTAAAAATGCAGGTCTAAGTTTTCATCATTCTGACAAAAACAAGTACAAGAAAGAGAAAGCCCTTCCTTTTATACATATTTACTTAAATCTAAAATTGGTCCTGTAATACTATTGAGTGTTTTTAATATTTAAATTTTAGTATTTATCTAGATTTAGATTTTCTTGAGGGGAAAATGGGTGAAGTAGGTCTATATGTGTAAATATCATTTAGTTAAAGGTATATGGCTATATAATACAGGGAGCCCAACCCTGAGCTCTGCGATAACCTAGAGGGGTGGGATAGGGGATTGGGTGGGAGGGAGACTCAAGAGAGAGGGATATATGTATACTTATGGCCAATTTTAGTTGTTGCATGGCAGAAACCAACACAACATTTTAAAGCAATTATCCTCCAATTAAAAATTTTAAAATTAATTTAAAAAGGTATATGAATGTATAGAGTTATAAAAAAATGAAAAATTATTTTTCTAAGTGATTCTATTAATGTATACTCTTAATGGCAATGTATGAGAGTTCTTGTTGATCTATATCCTACCCAGCATTTGGTACTGTCAGACTCCTTAACATTTAACAGTCAAGCAGTTGTAAAATTCCCTGATAGCTCAGTTGGTAAAGAATCCACCTGTAATTCAGGAGACCCTGGTTTGATTCCTGGGTTGGGAAGATCCCCTAGAGAAGGGATAGGCTACCCACTCCAGTATTCTTGGGCTTCCCTGGTAGCTCAGCTGGTAAAGAATCTGCCTGCAATATGGGAGACCTGGATTTGATCCCCTAGGTTGAGAAGACCCCCTGGAGAAGGGAAAGGCTACCCACTCCAGTATTCTGGCCTGGAGAATTCCATGAACTGTATAGTCTATGGGGTCACAAAGAGTCAGACATGACTGAGCAGCTTTCACTTTCACCTAAGTGTAGTCTGAATTAGCATTTTCCTGTTTATAAATGAGGTTGATTATTTTTCTTAAAATTTGTATCTTCTTTGCTGGACTATAAACTCTATGAAGACAGAGACTGTAGCAGTTAAAATCCAATCTGAAATAAAACTATATAATAATTTAAACAGGAAAGATTTAATATAAAGAATTATTAAACTGTGATGGAAGAATAACTATAGGACATAAGAAAACTCTGTGAGGTACCCTAGGGCTGAGGGGCCTCCCAAGAGGTCACACTTGGGAAGTGGTCCCATTTCCAAGGTTGGAGTGCAGGTCTCTTTGGAGAGTGTGAATACTGAATGGCAGTTTCAGTACTGCCTGCAGATTTGCCAGGTCAGAGCTGGTCTGCTCTCCAGGGCGAACAGGAGGCAGGTGGGGTGGGGGGTGAACTATAGCTGGTAGCTAGCTGTGTAATGCACTTTTTACTTTTCACTTTCAGGCACTGGAGAAGGAAATGGCAACCCACTCCAGTGTTCTTGCCTGGAGAATCCCAGAGATGGAGGAGCCTGGTGGGCTGCCATCTGTGGGGTTGCACAGAGTCAGACACGACTGAAGTGACTTAGCAGCAGCAGCCGCTGTAATGAGATTGGGCTCTGGTGTGGGTTGGAGGCCTGGAGTACACAGTCTCCCTGTTGGGAGGGTTGACATCAAGAGGACTGTGGGAGGCAGACTTGAGGAAAGAATGAAAGAGCCAAGGGAATTAGTATGGGCATGAGGTCTGGAATGCAGGATATGTGTATTCAGAGGGCTGAGGAAAGGTTGTTACTATGCCATGCTGTAACTGTGTGATCACCAGAGTACAGTACATTCTGAATGTGTAACTGGGCGCATCACCACCAGATGTCCTCATATCTACACTGCTGACCCACCATACTGTAGCGGAAACTGCAGGAGAGCCTGTCATCCTGCAAGGTCCCTCCAGTTCCCTCAATTGAGAAAACTTAACATTATGCACACTTTAAGGAGAAATACTTATAGCGGTTTTGTCCATTATTGCAGAACTTATATTGAAGTGTGAATTTGGAGCTGAGTGACAATAAATTGATAGCTGCCATAACTGTTTTGGGTATAGGGCTTCTGTATATGTCATTCACCACACATCTGGATTTTTTTGACAACAGCAGAATGACTTTATGTTTCTACCTAACAGGATGTGTACATCTGTTTTTACAAGTGAGAGAGTTCTCTTTTCCAAAATGAGAAAATTCATAGTCTCAACAGTCATTGCATATTAATTATCTCAAATTCAGTCATGGTCCCACAGAATATTCTGTTATTTAAAGACTAAACCTCCATTAAGTTGTGAATAAACTTTTTAAAATTGAAAAGAGAGAAAAAAGTGGTTAGTTTGTACAAATAAACATGCATATAACAAAGCACAGAGATAATATCCAAAGCTCCTGCAGTTTTTGTTTCTGTAATTGGTCATGATGTTATAGTTGATATATTTGGTTTTCTTCTTTCACTACCCATTTTGAATTTCCCTAACTTGCAGCAGTAAGGGTAGAATGACCCAGACCTTCATTCCTGAAGGGTCTGAGTCCTTAGTCATTCTTCCATTTTTGCTTGCTGTAGTTTTCCATTCACCTTTACTATTGGAAATACGAAGCCTTCCTTGGTGGCTCAGATGGTCGAGTGTCTGCCTACAATGTGGGAGACCCAGGTTCGATCCCTGGGTTGAGAAGATCTGCTGGAGAAGGAAATAGCAACCCACTCTAGTCCTTTGCCTGGAAAATCCCGTGGACAGAGGCGCCTGGTAGGCTAACAGTCCATGGGGTCACAAAGAGTCAGACATAACTGACTGACTTCACTTTCACTTCAACGGGTGCCTTAGCAAATCCCTGGGGTTCTATTCATAGTCTACTTTGCCTTCTGTGTGTATAACAGCATAATATCCCCTTGGCAATTAGAATTGACCATACCATTCATAGATAACTCCCTTTTTTTTTCTTATTGTTTCAGTAGCATAAATAAGGAGCCTAAAATGGACAGGTGGCAATTTCATCTTCCAATTCAGTAGAATCATTGTTAAGTTACCTGGTGGAGCCAATAACCATACTGAGACTAAGATCTCAAAACCAACAGAGCTCAATGTTGCCAGAATGGGATACAAAAATTCTTTGGGTGCGTTGGGAGGCATAATAGAGAGAGTAGCCATCCCTACATTCTAACATTGATTCTTGGACCTGTGTATTCTAATTATGAGGAATACAACATCTATGATTCCACGTATAAACTGCATCCTGTAAGAGAGAATCCCATTTTTCAGGGTGTTGCCTCCCAATTGGCCTTGAGTCTTCAGTAAGTTATTCTGCCTTTAGATTAAGCCAGGCATGTCTGGGTGATGGGTTATGTGGTATACACAGTTGATTCAATGGGTTGTAGCCCATTGATACATTTTTTTCTTTTGCTGTGAAGTGAGTTCCTTGATCAGATGCAATACTGTACGAAATACCTTGATGGTGGATAAGGCATTCTGTGAGTTCATGGATGATGACACTGGCAGAGGCATTGTGGACCATTTCAAAATACAGAAAACAAATGGATTTTTAAGTGATGTTCAATTTTGATAGTAATTTTAAAAAATAAATATTTAAGCCTTGGTTCATTAAAGCATATGATAATAATAATAACAAAAATAGCAATACATTGCAGGGATTAGTAATGGTAAGGATTCAGTAAGATTGGTTTTTCTTATATACTGTTGATAGAATTAAAAGTTGGTACAATTATGAAAAGAAATTTGGCAATATATGTGACATCCTTTAAAAGTTTTCCTTTGTTCCATCCAGAAGTAATTTGATTTCTAAGGAGCCAATTTAGGGAAGTAATATGAGACCCAGAAAAAAGCTTTATGTACTATGATGCTCATTTTAATATTACTTATATCAGAGAGATAACAATGAAATTTTTTTTTTGAAAGTTTAAGGGGGATGTCTTCTGAGTATACTGAATTTCCAAGTACTGAAACTTGATATATAGTTTCCAATTAAAAATGAAAAGATCATATTTGATTGCAGAACTTAAACTGACTTCTGTAGAGCTAATATAAACTCAATCATCAAGAATAACAAAGCCTTCATGGCAAAAAGGTTCTGAAATTTAGACACATAGATTTTTAAATGAACTCTTAAGTTGACTACTTACTAAGATAGCATAAATATGTAAATAATTTTGTAAGTGTTATAATAGAAGAACAGAAAAGAAAAAAGGATTCTAGATTAGGGAGGGAAAGGAGGGGAGAAAAAGGTGTATTGAAAGGTTTAAAGGGAATAAAATACAATTTTGCTTCTTTGAGAAAAAAACCTTAGATATGTTTAGTTCAATTCAGTTCAGTCTCTCAGTCATGTCTGACTCTTTGCAACCCCATGAATCGCAGCATGCCAGGACTCCTTGTCCACCAACTCCCAGAATTCACTCAAACTTATGTCCATCGAGTCAGTGATGCCATCCAGCCATCTCATCCTCTGTTGTCCCCTTCTCCTCCTGCCCTCAATTCCTCCAAGCATCAGGGTCTTTTCCAGTGAGTCAGCTCTTCACATGAGTTGGCTAAAGTATTGGAGTTTCAGCTTCAGCATCAGTCCTTCCAATGAACACCCAGGACTGATCTCCTTTAGGATAGACTGTAAGAGTCTTCTTCAGCACCACAATTCAAAAGCATCAGTGCTTCAGCACTCAGCTTTCTTCACAGTCCAACTTTCACATCCATACGTGACCAGTGGAAAAACCATAGCCTTGACTAAACGGATCTTTGTTGGCAAGGTCATATCTCTGCTTTTCAATATGCTATCTAGGTTGGTCATAACTTTTCTTCCAAGGAGCAAACATCTTTTAATTTCATGGCTGTAGTCACCATGTGCAGTGATTTTGGAGCCCCCAAAAATAAAGTCTGACACTGTTTCCACTGTTTCCCCATCTGTTTCCCATGAAGTGATGGTACCAGATGTCATGATCTTCGTTTTCTGAATGTTGAGCTTTAACCCAACTTTTTCACTCTCCACTTTCACTTTCATCAAGAGGCCTTTTAGTTTCTCTTCACTTTCTGCCATAAGGGTGTCATCTGCATATCTGAGGTGATTGATATTTCTCCCGGCAATCTTGATTCCAGCTTGTGCTTCTTCCAGCCCAGTGTGTTTCATGATGTACTCTGCATAGAATTTAAATAAGCAGGGTGACAATATACAGCCTTGACATACTCCTTTTCCTGTTTGGAACCAGTCTGTTGTTCCATGTCCAGTTCTAACTGTTGCTTCCTGACCTACATATAGGTGTCTCAAGAGGCAGGTCAGATGGTCTAGTATTCCCATCTCTTTCAGAATTTTCCACAGTTTATTGTGATCCACACAGTCAAAGGCTTTGGCATAGTCAATAAAGCAAAAATAGATGTTTTTCTGGAACTCTCTTGCTTTTTTGGTGATCCAGTGAATGCTGGCAATTTGATCTCTGGTTCCTCTGCCATTTCTAAAACCAGCCTGAACATCTGGAAGTTCATGGTTCATGTATTGCTGAAGCCTGGCTTGGAGAATTTTGAGCATTACTTTACTAGCGTGTGAGATGAGTGCAATTGTGTGGTAGTTTGGGCATTCTTTGGCATTGCCTTTCTTTGGGATTGGAATGAAAACTGACCTTTTACCAGTCCTGTGGCCACTGCTGAGTTTTCCAAATTTGCTGGCATATTGAGCATAGCACTTTCACAGCATCATCTTTCAGGATGCCTTATAATTTCATATGCTTTATAAAGCTGTTCTGTATTACATTGAATTCTTATAACAACTTTCTTTAAAATGTTTGGTATTTAAAAAGGTTAAACTACTTACCTGAATATTTATGGTCTGTGAGGCATAAATTTCAAAATCAATAATACATATAGTTGTTAAGAGTGTCAGGTCTGGATTCAGACCACCTGTGTACAAATTCTACCAGTTCCATTCAAGGTTAAATCTCCTTAGAAGTAAATGGAGAAATTAATGATGTCTATTGATAGAATGAAATACAAAAATACTTAATCACCCAGATAACCTTGGTGGTGTGGTCACTCACCTGGAGCCAGACATCCTGGAGTGGGAAGCCAAATGGGTCATAGGAGGTGACAAAGTTAGTGGAGGTGATGGAATTCCAGCTGAGCTATTTCAAATCCTAAAAGATGATTCTGTGAAAGTGCTGCTCTCAGTATGTCAACAAATTTTAAAAACTCAGCAGTAGCCACAGGACTGGATGATGTCAGTTTTCATTCCAGTGCCAAACAAGGGCAATGCCAAACAATGTTCAAATTATCATTAGGTTGCGCTCATTTCACATGCTAGGAAGATAATGCTCAAAATCCTTCAAGCTAGGCTTCAGCAGTGAACCAAGAACTTCCAGATGTATATGCTGGATTTACAAAAGGCAGAGGAGCCAGAGATCAAATTGCCAATATCTGTTGAATCATAGAAAAAGAAAGGAATTCCAGAAAAATCTACTTCTGCTTTATTGACTACACAAAAGCCTTTGACTGTGTAGATCACAACAAACTGTGGAAAATTCTTAAAGAGATGGGAATAACAGACCATATGACTTGCCTGCTGAGAAATCTGTATGTAGGTCAAGAAGCAACAGTTAGAACTGAACACTGGTTCAAAACTGGAAAAGGAGTATGTCAAGGCTGTATATTGTCACCCTGCTTACTTAACTTCTATCAGAGTACATCATGTAAAATGCCAGGTTGGATGAATCACAAGCTGGAATCAAGACTGCCAGGAGAAATATCAACAATCTTAGATATGCAGATGATACCACTGTAATGGTTGAAAGTGAAGAGGAACTAAAGAGCCTCTAGATGAGTATGAAAGAGGAGAGTGAGAAAACCTGGCTTAAAGACTCAACATTTAAAAAACTAAGATCACGGCATCCAGTCCCATTACTTCATGGCAAGTAGATGGGGAAAAAGTGGAAACAGTGACAAACTTTATTTTCTTGGGCTCAAAATCACTATGGATGGTGACTGCAGCCACAAAATTAAAAGCCTCTTGCTCCTTGGAAGAAAAGCTATGACAAACCTAGACAACAAATTAGAAAGCAGAGATATTACTTTGCCAACAAAGGTCCATACAGTCAGAGCTGTGGTTTTTCCAGTAGTCATGTACGGATTTGAGAATTAGACCGTAAGGAAGGGTGAGCGCCAAAGAACTGATGCTTTGAAACTGTCCTGGAGAAGACTCTTGAGAATCCGTTGGATTGCAAGGAGATCCAGTCCAACCTAAAGGAAATCAACCTTGAGTATTAACTGGAAGTACTGATAACGAAGCTGAAGCTCCAGTACTTTGGCCTCCTGATGTGAAGAACCAACTCACTGGAAAAGACTGATGGTGGGAAAGATTGAGGGCAAGAGGAGAAGGGAGCAACAGAACATGAGATAGTTGGATGGCATCACTAACTCAATGGACATGAGTTTGAGGAAACTCTAGGAGATAGTGAAGGATAGGAAAGTCTGTGTGCTACAGTTCATGGGGTTGCAAGGAGTTGGAGATGACTTAGCGAATGAACAGCAACAATTGATAGAATCATGGTGACAAAGTTAATTCAAGTAAAGAACTTTGAACATTCTTGGCACATTAATAAAATATCCAACCTTATACAGATATCTAGTTACTACAGTTTATAGCTGTATGATTTATACTGTATAAAATGCATTTGTGTATATTATCCCATTTGATCCTTTCAGCTACCTCTTCAGTCAGATAGGGCAGTTGTTACATTGTATTTTGTGATTTTTGATTGCTTGTTATGAAATAATTTGTTCAAATTCATATAGCTTTTAAATGACAAGATAAATAATGTTTTCTTATCCAAATTTATTGTTTCTTTATGATTTCATTCCAGTAAAATGCAAAATAAGATAATATGTAATTTATTATTTCTAAATGTGAAGTTAGGTTTTGGCAAAATAGAGAATTAACATTTTTATTTGGTCTAGATATGGAAAGATTTTATTTTGATGAGGAAAATAAGATTTTTTTCTTGGGTATTAAAACTCTGCCATTGATTTGGTGCTTTGAGATCTTATGGGAAAGAACTACAAAGTATTATGTTTATATATTTTCTTTCAACAATTTTGACAGCCACATCCTCATCTGCAGTTTCTGCACACTCTCCTTCAGTTATTGTAGCTGTTGTAGAAGGGAGAGGACTTGCCAGAGGTGAAATAGGAATGGCAAGTATTGATTTGAAAAGCCCACAAATTGTATTATCTCAGTTTGCGGACAATACAACATATGCAAAGGTAAGTATTTATACTCCTAGAAAATAGTTCATCTAGAGGGTACTTTGAAGCTTTGCAAGTCAGTGCTTCCCTAATTAGTTTACTTTTTGTTAGAATAATGGTTATTCATTATTGCACCAATCTAGGTTACTCTGCGGAGAAGGCAATGGCATCCCACTCCAGTACTCTTGCCTGGAAACTCCCATGGATGGAGGAGCCTGGTTGGCTGCAGTCCATGGGGTCGCTAAGTCAGACACGACTGAGGGACTTCACTTTCACTTTTCACTTTCATGCATTGAAGGAAATGGCAACCCACTCCAGTGTTCTTGCCTGGAGAATCCCAGGGATGGCGGAGCCCAGTGGGCTGCCATCTGTGGGTCGCACAGAGTTGGACACAACTGAAGCGACTTAGCAGCAGCAGCAGCAGGTTACTCTGAATTAAAAGAAACATTTTTACATCTGATTTTAATTCTTAAATATTATTTTGTTCTGAAATAACATGTTTTTCTGTTATTTGAATATTCCAAATTACTATTACTGTTTCTAAAATTAATATCTTCTAATAATTCCTGGACTTACTCCAAAAATAGCATGTGTCATAATGCTATCTCCAAAGAGTTGTTTCCACTGAAATGTATTTTAATTTTATATTTAATAAGGGAGACTAATGTTCTAGATCAGTGATAATTTAGTCCCTCAACTTCTTGCCTTCACTTCCTATCACTCATCATTAATTTGGGCCACTGGTCTGTTGTCATGAGAACTTGTGTGATTTGTCAGGTATGGGAAGTCTATTCCTAATCTCTATATTCTAAAAAGTTATTTGACTTGAATTCTGTTATGAAAAAATATTAAATACTATGTTATTTTTAATGTTTTATTATTCTTTATTTCTTTCTCTCATTCCCCTTTTTGGTTCTCTAGTATGTAGATTTCCTCTCTCTACCTAATAATTAATTTTTAAATATACTTAACAACCTAAATTATATTAGTACTATGTATCTGGGTCTTTCACATTTCTTTGCAATTTAAAAATGATAGGATAAAAGTTTTTTAAAAACTGGAATGTTTGACATATTAAGAATTTTTGTGTCTAGGATAGTTCTAATTTACCTTACACTGTGAAAAGCATCAGTCATAAAACGGATGTTTCTCATCTGTGTTTCTGTACTTTCCAGCTTCTAAGCTATACCAGTGTGGCCATACTGATTGAGTCAACATAGTTAGCTATTGAATGTTTATGTTTTTCATGGAGATGAATAAAATACTGAGTAGATGATTTTATTAAAAAAATTGTTTTTAAGGAATGCCTACTTGATAAGTTCAAATTATTTGGGAGCTTACAGCTGATACAAACTATTGTGAGTAAAATATAGCCTATGTTTATGATAATATAATTTTATAGAATGTATGTTTAACTTAGCATCATTAGAAATATGTTTAACTGAAATATATAATTAGGACAGTTCTCTGAATTAATTATAAGCACTTATCTCTCAGAAAAATATGAAACATTTTTGGTTTTAGAGATTCCTAAGCCTACATTTAAGAGGTTATTTATTCAAACAATTTTAGGTGATCACTAAACTTAAAATTTTATCACCTTTGGAAATAATAATGTCAAATACTGCTTGTGTTGTGGGGAATTCAACCAAGTTGTTTACTCTTATCACAGAAAATTTCAAGGTGAGTGATTTTTTTATTCTGAATAGTAACATTCAAGATCTTTGTATTTTTTAAAATCCATTTTCTAATATATTAAAGAACAATAATTTGAGTAACTTTATATTTACCATAAAGTACTCACTAAGTACAAGTTCTAAGCTAAGGGACTACTAATACATATAATTAGTAGTGGGAAAGATTGAAGGCAGGAGAAGGGGACGACAGAGGATAAGATGGTTGGACGGCATCACCGACTCAATGGACATGAGTTTGAGCAAGCTCTGGGAGTTGGTGATGGACAGGGACGCCTGGTGTGCTGCAGTCAGTGGGGTCACAAGGAATCAGACACAACTGAGCGACTGAACTGAGTACATGTAATAAAGGTGATAAGGAATTCACTTATTTAATTTGGTACTTTTGATATACTTTGAAAAAAGAAAAATGTTTTAGGTAATAAGGGAGTTTTCCAGAGTATACAGGAGGCAGAAAAGTAACTTCTTCCTGAAGGCGATGGCACCCCACTCCAGTACTCTTGCCTGGAAAATCCCATGGACGGAGCAGCCTGGTAGGCTGCTGTCCATGGGGTCGCTAGCAATCGGACATGACTGAGCGACTTCACTTTCACTTTTCATTTTCATGTATTGGAGAAGGAAATGGCAACCCACTCCAGTGTTCTTGCCTGGAGAATCCCAGGGACGGGGAAGCCTGGTGGGCTGCTGTCTCTGGGGTCGCACAGAGTCAGACATGACTGAAGCGACTTAGCAGCCAGTGTCCATATATGAATTTGAGAGAAGGACCTTGAACTGTTACTGTTTTGTTCATGCTCCCACATGTTATATTAATCTCTCTTTCTGGGGGTAGAAGCACTATGATTGATTAATCCCTGGTCATTGACTTTTTGCTGTGGGGCACAGAGTACTGTAATTGACAGTCCTAAATGGACAGAGCAACATAGAATGTGGGATAGATGAATTCTCTGAAGGTGAAAACAACATATATCTACTCCCCTTGAGATGTAAGGCGATATAGCCTAGTGCTTAAGGACAGATGAGCCAGACAGTTGTGGTTTCAAATTCTGATTCTAAATGACTGTGTACAGGTTAAGTTACTCAACCTTTTTCAGTTCAGTTCAGTTGGTCAGTTGTGTCTGACTCTGTGACCCCGTGAACCGCAGCATGCCAGGCCTCCCTGTCCATCACCAACTCCCAGAGTTCGCCCAAACCCATGTCCATTGAGTCGGTGATGCCATCCAACCTCTTTAAACTTCAGTTTTTTTCAGTAAAATAAGGACAATAATAGTATCTATCTCCTAGAGAACTGGTATTTTTATATCAGGTAATCAAAAATGGTCTCATTGGTGAGGTTTCATTTGGGTAAAGTCTTGAGTGAGAATGAGAGAGCCATAGAAGTATTGCATGCATGCTTAGTCACTAAGTCTTGTCCAGCTCTTTGCGACCCTGTGACTGTTGCCTGCCAGGCCCCTCTGTCTATGGGATTTCCCAGGCAAGAATACTGGGGTGTGTTGCCAATTTCTTCTCCAGGTTATCTTCCTGAACCAGGAGTTGAACATGTGTCTCCTGCATGTCTTGCATTGGCAGGCAGATTCTTTACCATTGAACCACCTGGGAAGTCCTATAGAAATACTGAGTTGGCCAAAATGTTTGGTCAGGTTTTTCCATAACATGAAAAATGAACTTTTGGCCACCTCAATATTTTGTATGAAAGAATCATAAGCAGAGGGAAAGAAAAAAAAACAATGTTATTATTGTTGTTAACATTATTATCACACTTATCATAAAAGGACTTCAATTAAATAAGCAGTATGAAATGGAAGAAACATGGACTTTGTAGTCAAAGAAATCTAAATTCAAGTCTGAGCTCTAGCATATGTCAATTCTTTGATATTAGAAAAGTTACTTGGCTTCTCAGAATTTAACTTAGAGGAAAATTGTAGATAAATATGACTTATATCATAGAGTTATATTGGGAAGATTAAATGAGATAACTGTTCAAACAGTCTTGAGACCTATCAAATTCCATACCTGCTTGTGACTTTATTTTTTCAGTCTTACAACTCTTTCAGAGTCCATTGCTAATATACTGCCTTTTAACCTAATACTTTTATTCAAAATAAGCAGAACTTTTGGACTGCATGCTTTTTAAATTTTGCTCTTTTAAGAGAGTTCCATTAGCTCCTTTTCTTTATTCTATAAATTAAATTCACCTTATGTAGATAATATTTCATAGATTTGCTATCTGGAATTGGTATTTTTGCTTTTCCAACTAGTATATTATAATATTTACCCTCTCTCAATTATGATAATATATTGAAAGTGAAAGTCACTCAGTCTTGTCTTTTTGTGACCCCATGGTTTATATAGTCCATGGAATTCTCCAGGCCAGGGTACTGGAATGGGTAGCCTTTTCCCTTCTCCAGGGGATCTTCCCAGCCCAGGGATCGAACCCAGGTTCGATACAGGAGTGTATTGCAGGTGGATTCTTTACCAGCTGAGCCACCAGGGAAGCCCAATATGATGCTGAATGTAAAACCTTTGTTGTTGCTGTATAATAAAATTAGTAGAAGTCAGAGACTCATTTTTTTTAATTGTACTTAAATTTATGCAAGTATAGATTAGTAAGAGCTACAGACTACACAAGTTCACTTAGCAAATAACTAGAAAAACTTATTTAACTTTAGAAAATAATAAATAATGAAAAATAAGCTTTGCACAATATTTTAAGCTACCTACCCATGTATGAGCATGTGTTTAAGAAAGCAGTTTGGGGCAAGTGCATGAAACTTAAAATTTATTTTGAAATTAAAAATTCTTTTCAGAATGTTAATTTCACTACTATCCAAAGGAAATACTTCAATGAAACAAAAGGACTAGAATACATTGAACAGTTATGCATAGCAGAATTCAACACTGTCCTAATGGAGGTTCAGTCCAAGTAAGTTAAGATTTGGAGCAAGTAGTAAGTCCCTAGTGTGTATTCCAGGAGGGAAAGGTCTTTTGTCTGTTTTGTTCTTTGCTATATACCTACCACCGAGAAAACGCCGAGAAAAGTTTCATAAAACACACTCAGTAATTACTGAATAGTAAAGTAATTAACTGAAATTTATACACAGGGCATATCTTGCTGACTTAATTTATATAGAATTTCTCCAAATTAGTCATAATCTATTGCCCTAATCATTGCGGCTCACTTTACTTTGAAATGAAAAGCTTAAGTAGCCAGAGCTACTAGAAATGTGAGAGCACAGAAGTGAAACACAGGTAAAGCTGTGTTCCTGTTACTTCACACCTTTACCCCTTCGAAATGAGACAGGAAATGATACTTTTATGATCCACCTCCCTGTATAATGGAAATAAAAGCAAAAATAAATGGGATCTAATTAAAATTAAAAGCTTCTGCACAACAAAGGAAACTATAAGCAAGGTGAAAAGACAGCCTTCTGAATGGGAGAAAACAATAGCAAATGAAACAACTGACAAACAACTAATCTCAAAGATATACAAGCAACTTATGCAGCTCAACTCCAGAAAAATAAACGAACCAATCAAAAAATGGGCCAAAGAACTAAATAGGCATTTCTCCAAAGAAGACATACGGATGGAATAGATATTTTTAGAACTTGCTCAACAGACACTTCCTTTGAGCCAGGTAGGACTATTTGTTCACCAAGTTAATCATGACGACTTTTCTCACCAAGATCCTATACATTATAGGATGTATATAAGAATGAGGTACGTTCCTATACATTATGGTCTCTTGACTGTATCTTTTAAACCCTCAGACTTTCTCAATATTATTTGAATATGTACTTAGAATGGCACCATTGAATGTTGAATTCTAATGTGACTTACTGGCAATCCAGTTTTATTTATAACTTTATTCTTTAAGTCTCAGACTTCAGAAAATTGTCTGTTTTTATCAACTTTTATGTTTTAGAGGTAATTTAGTCATCAAAAGTGAGGAACACTTGGAGTGCTTTTTCCCGTTGAATTTAGGCAATGCTATGCAAATATTTATAATTTTGCTATTAAAAGTAAAATAAATGTTTTTCTTTATAGCAATAATTTTATTACAGAGATTTATAGTGATGTGTCATCGGTTACCTTACAGATATTACTGCCTTGCAGCTGTTGCAGCTTTATTAAAATATGTTGAATTTATTCAAAATTCAGTTTACGCACCAAAATCGCTAAAGATTTGTTTCCAGGGTAGTGAACAGACAGCCATGATAGATTCATCATCAGCCCAAAACCTTGAATTACTAATTAATAATCAAGACTCTAGGTAAGATTATCCATTTTTTATTAGGAAATATATCAGTATATTTTATTGTCATATTTTGCTATGAATAGTTACTTTATATTTTTAAAGTTATTTGGTGGAGAAATATTGAAAATAAACATTTTTAATATTTATACCATTGTTGCTGAACTGCTCAAATGTTTTCACCAAAATCAAGTTTTAAAAAGATATTTTTACTAAATAAGAAAAAAATAAGCTGACAATCATTTCAAAATTAAGCAGAAGACTTAAACAGACGTTTCTCCAAAGAAGATATACAGAGATATAATAAGCAAGAGCTCAACATCACTAGTTGTTAGGGAAATACATATCAAAAATAACAGTTATCACTTCACACTGTTAGTATAGTTATTATTAAATAAATGGAAGGTAAGAATTGGTAAGGATGGAGAAATTAGAATCTTAATCCATTTATGGTAGGGATATAAAATGGTGCAGTCACTTTGAGAAACCATGAGGTGGTTCCTCAAAAAGCTAAATTTGGCATTACCATATGATCCAGAAATTCTGCTTCTTGGTATATACCCAGAAGAACTGAGAGTGGAGATTCAAACAGATACTTGCACACAAGTATTCATAGCAGCATTATTCATAGTAGCCAAAATGTGGAAACAAACCAAGTGACCATCAACCAGTGACTAATAAAGTGTATACAAATAAGATGTATCCATATAATGGAATATCATTCAGCTTTAAAAAGGAATGAAATTCTGCCTCAAGATGTATGAACCTAAAACATCGTGTTAAGTGAAATATGCTAGACACAAAAAGTGAAGTACCTAGAATAGGCAAATTTATGGCAACAGAAAGTAGACAGATTATCAGGGGCTGGAGGAACTGGGGAATGAGAGAGTTATTTAATGGATTCAGAGTTTATATTTGGGATGATGAGAAAGCTCTGGAAATGAATGGTGTAATGGTTGCACATTATTGCAAGTATACCTAATGGCACTGAATAGTGAGCGTAATATGGTTAAAATGGTAAAATTTGTGTTTTGTATGTTTTTCCCATAACAAAAAGAAGTTATTGTGTGCAGAATACTGCAATGCTGAAATAACCAGCTGTAAAAGCATTAAATACAGTAAATTCAAGGAGCTACATAATCATTTGAGAAGGTGAAGTAGTTGAAAATGATAAAAATGGTCTTTGTGTATGACTAGATTGCTGGCTTTATTGGTTTATTATTAGCTTCAATTAGATGAATATTGATGGTAAACATGAATGAAAGGGAGAATGGGAGATTGCTCATGTGTTTGTGCATATGTGTGTGCTGTCCGTGCACATGCAAATACACACTGTAAACATGAGGGTTTATGAGTTCGTAATGGTTGAGGTACCTAAACTAGAATCAAAATGTCATTAGAAGATAATGTAATCAACCTGTGGTGGTGTTTATAGTAGAGATAAACTACATAGTTTAATATGGGTTCAGTTTGGTACAAAGAATTAGTGAGTCATGGTTTATCTCCTTGAGGAATTATAGTCTGGAGGAGGAGACTATAGTATCATAGGTCATTAACATGTACTAAGTACATCAGGCCCTCTGTAGCCGAGGGACCCACTGCTGCTGCTGCTAAGTCACTTCAGTCGTATCCGACTCTGTGTGACCCGATTCGGCAGCCCACCAGGCTCCCCTGTCCCTGGGATTCTCCAGGCAAGAACACTGGAGTGGGTTGCCATTTCTTTCTCCAAGGCATGCAAATGAAAAGTGAAAGTGAAGTCACTCAGTCGTGTCCGACTCTTCGTGACCCCATGGACTGCAGCCTACCAGGCTCCTCCGTCCATGGGACTTTCCAGGCAAGAGTGCTGGAGTGGGGTGCCATTGCCTTCTCCACAGTTGGTTGAATTCACAGATATGGAACTTGTGGATATGGAGGGCCCACTGTAGTAGGCCATTTTATATAAAGGACTTAAGTATCCACGGATTCTGGTATCCATTAGAGGTCTTGGAGTCAGTTGCCTATAGAAAGGGTCAACTGTATGGTGATGGAAATTTGCATAAAAATGATGAGATCATGGCAGAGAGAGAACATTAATTTGGCTTAGTTAAAGAGTAAAAGAATTATTATAGAAATGGTTTTCTAGAGGGGATAATATCTTGACATTTTTTTTTTTTAGCCCTGACATGAGTTTTGAACTATAAATAGAAGTTATCCAGATTAAAGAGTAAAAAAAGTAGTAAGACAGTGAATAAAAAGAGTTTGAAAGCATGATTTTCAATATAGAAATATGGTATGTGCAAGGAAACTTAAGCTATTTAGTTTGGTAAAGTGCCGGTTGGGAGTAAGTAAGCTTGGAGTAAAATCTCAGCTTGCAGTAATTAATATATCGATAACCTCAGATATCAATGAAAGGTATAAACTTAAATACAAATTTTAGTGTTAAGAATATTGAACAGAATAAAGAGTGCTTTAGACAATTGAAGCCTTAAGATGCTTGTGCCAGTTTCAGAGCTGCAGTGTTTAAATATTTCTGTTGCTTTGTGGGTTCTTATCTTTACTTTCCACTATATGAAATCTCCAGACATATCTAATTTAGGTTATTATTTACTTCAGTCATCAAGAACAGTTTAGAGCTATCTAGGTACTGTTGGTACTACTTTTAGTAAAGTAGGAATATTACTGTACATACTACTTTTTGTCATCCATCAGTGTAGTGACCTCTGCACTTTTGCAGTTCCACTGGATAATGGTGATCTAAAATTATAACTTTTTAAAGGAGAATGTAATTAATAGTAGTTATTTCTTTCCAGCTTAGTGAATAAGTAATATTTTTTCTGTTGCCTGGAGAAAGATAATATAATGTCTGGATAAACTACTCTGTTGTTGACTTTCTGAGTTAAAATAACATAGGGTAACATAGACAGTCAATAACTAAGGCTGATAATTATTACAAAGGGTTTTATACTCAGTTTTACTTTGTCACATTTCATAGTTGATCATTGTTTGACTATTGCCATCATCAAACATTGCTTGAGTTTCTGTTATATATTAAATGATAGGATATTTGACCTCCAAGAGTTCATATTGTAGTTGAGAGGAGAAATTGAGGTCTTTTGCCTGACTTAAACCAAAGAATATTAAGTTGAAAGATGAGCATGCTACTTAATGAACTATCTGAATAGCTCTAATGCTTCTATGGACTTGTCACTTGTTCAGTATAGTTTCCATCATTGATTTCTATAGCAAATGGCAGGTTTAGGTGTGCTCCCTACTTCTTTTGTTCCTGTGAAAGAATAGGAATTTGTTCCTCAAAATTGTACCTGTGACTTACCTATGATAACCTTCTCCCGACTCCCAGCCAGGGCTTGATTTGAGTAATTTCTTAAAAATATGTTTAAGTTGATATATCAAAAATGTGATAGTCTGATAGCTTAAATCATTTTTATTTCCTTTCTTCTCTTAACCCAATAATATGTCAGTAAATCCTCTTGACTCAGCCTTTAGAGTACGTTCATATTCTGGGTCTTATCATTTCCAAGTCTACAAACTTAACACCATACTTTTACTGCTCATTTGTGTCTGACTCTGTGACCCTTTGGATTGTAGTCTGCCAGGCTCCTCTGTTCATGGGATTTTTCAGGCAAGAATAGTGGAGTGGGTTGCCCTTTCCTCCTCCAGGTTATCTTCCCAACCTAGGGACTGAAGCTGTGTCTCCCATGTCTCCTGCATTGCAGGTGGATTGTTTACCTGCTGAGCCACCAGGGAAGCCCCCACAACTTTAATCCATACCTCCATCATTTTAGCCTGGACTACTATATAGTATAATAGCCCCTAACTTGTCTCTCTGTCTTCTTCCTCTCCCTACAATTAGTCTATTCTCAACCTAGTGGCCAGAAAGTGCTCTTTTAAACCAGAAATTACATCTTGAAACTTTAATGCTTAAAAGTCTTCCAGTGCTCCTCTTAACTTGAGAATGTAATTCAGACTCTTTACCATGGCCTACAAGGACTTCTATGTTCTGATTTCTTTCAACTTCTTTATTCATTTCCCTTAATTCTTACTTTGCAGTGCCCCACCAACCTTGATCTTTCTGGTTCTAGAGCCAGGAAGACTGATGGTGGTTTAGTTGCTAACTTAGGTCCAATTCTTGCAGCCACATGGACTGTAGCCTGCCAGGCTCTTCTGTTCATGGGATTCTCCTGGCAAGAATATTGGAGTGGGTTACCATTTCCTTCCCCACTGGGAAGACTACCTGGGCTTAAATTGCTGTTCACCTTTAAACTGGTGACTCTTTTATTATTGTTGTTCACTTATTTGGAAGCCTCAGGCAGATTACTTAATTTCTTTGTGTTTCAGTTTCTTCCCTTATAAAATGTGGTTAATAATAGCATCTAGCTCATACCATGGTTATTAGAATTAAATAATATATGTACATTTCTTAGAATAAGACCTGGCATATACTTTGTGTTCAGTGTGTTAGCTATTCTCACCATCATTGTCATAATTATTCCCATCTCATCATCATCTTGGTATGGATGTCTTAATTCAACTGTCAGATATAAATACAAGTCTTTCTCAACCAACCTAACTAAAGCAACTCTTCTTGTCATTTTCTGCAAAATCCTGTTTGTTTGTAATAGTTTTGTACCTGATATTCTTTTCTTTCTTTCTCTTTTATAATTCTCTAACTTCATAAATTAGAACAGAGTGATTATGTTAAATACATGTTTTATCAGTGTAAAGTTCTCTTCCCCCTTAAGTATGTATTATTGATATCTTGTTGTTATTGATAGAATGCCACGGACTAGAACATTTTATATTAGTCTGAGTATTGTAACTGGTCTATTAAAAAAAGTCATTCACTGATGCAAGAAGACGCTGTAGATCCTTGTTAATCAAAGTGTGCTTCACTGACTGACAGCATACTGAAGAGTTTATTTAAAATGTAGATTATCAGGCCTCATCCTAGACTGAATCAGAATCCTCATGTGATTTGTATGAATATGAAAGTTTGAGAATCACTATTGTAGATTATCCTCCATCCATGGATTCTCCAGGCAAGAATACTGGAATGGGCTGCCATTTCCCTCTCCAGGGGATCTTCCTGACCCAGGGATCGAACCCAGGTCCCCCACATTGCAGCAGATGCTTTAACCTTTGAGCCACCAGGGAAGCCCATTGTAGATTATAGGATTATTTTAAAACCATGTGGGAGAAGGCAAGGGTGGGACAATATGAGAGCATAGCACTGAAACGTGTATATTACCATATGTAAAACAGATGACCAGTGAAAATTCAATGCGTGAAGCAGGGTACGCAAAGCTGGTGCTCTGGGACAACCCAGAGGGGTGGGGTGGGGAGGGAAGTGGCAGTGGGGTTCAGGATGGTGGGACATATGTACACCCGTGACTGATTCATGTTGATGTATGGCAAAACCCACAATATTGTAAAGTAATTAAAATAAATAAATTTTTAAAAGTTAAATTACAGTTTTATTGGTTTCTCCTTTGTATACTTAATGAAATTTTCCTAACTTGTGCTTTTAAAGGAATAATCACACGCTCTTTGGTGTTCTAAATTATACTAAGACTCCTGGAGGAAGTAGAAGACTTCGTTCTAATATATTAGAACCTCTAGTTGATGTTGAAACAATTAACATGAGATTAGATTGTGTTCAGGAACTGCTTCAAGATGAGGAACTCTTTTTTGGACTTCAGTCAGGTAAACATCGTCTGTTTTTACAAACACAAATTATTAAAAATATATGTCTTCCTAAAATGATACCAGTCTTGTTGGATTAAGGCTCATCCTAATGATGTTATTTTAATTTGATGACATCTGCAAAGATCTAGTTTCCAAGTAATGTCACATTCAGATACCAGGATTTGGGATTACCAAATTTTTTTGTGGGAATGCAATCCAACTCATGAGGTAAGAGAATTGTCCTTGGCACTTGTTCAGTGGCATGGTAGTGCAATTTTTTTCCTAAATCTGTAAGTGGAAGGGCAGTTTATCTGCAGTGATCCTAGTCTAGTTCCTGGACTTTAGCCATTTGATCTGTCTTCTATATCCCCACTGTTGTTCTGGTGGTCTAAACTGAAGTAGTACATGAAAATGTAGACAGCATTTACAGTCTTTAGGTTTCTTCAATCTAATTCTAAATATCTTTTAATTAGTATAATTTCTTCAAAATTCTGACATTATACTGACTGTGACTGCATTTCCAGTGTTGCTGAGTATATTCATTTCTTCCTGTGTATTCCTGTGTATTTTGTGAGGCTTTGGAAAAAGTGTGAAAAGGCTTATTTTTAACTGGTCACCCTTGTGGTTTACACCAACATCTTATCTCTATTCTACCATTCATCACCTGTTGAAAAACAGATTTTATGCACATACTGTCTTCTCCTCATCACCCCATTTCAATCAATCTTATTTCTGTGCCCACTACTGTGCTGAGACTGCTCTTGTCAAGGTCAGAATAGCAGACATTGTTGGTTTTCTGTCCTTATCCTCCTGGGTCTCTTTTACTTTTCTCTGGGCCCCTTTTCCCTGTTCTGTGTGTTTTTGCTTCTAATGGCCTGCACCTGGACTCACTTTAGAGGTCTACCCTCAGGCTATTAGAGGGCTGTGGTCTAAGCAGAGAGGGTCAAATATGCCTTGTGGGCCCTTAAATGACTGAATAGTGTGGGAATATGAAAGCCTAACTGCCTCACACTGTTTTGGCAATAACCATGAATGTAACTTAAAGTCCAGAAGTTCTACAGCATGAACTGAAGTTACTCTCCATAGAATTTTGCCTGAAATTATGCTTTTGCTTGGCTTTTTTCCCCTTTCCTGTCCTTCTCTTCTATTGGTTTCTCATGGAAGCAAATTCTTAATCTATTACTTGCATATAAATCCTCATTTCAGAGTCTCTTTCTGGAGAACCAAGCCTAAGACATTTACCCATAGTCTCATTGTTGTTAAATTTAATGGGCGCATATTAGTTCTATTTGGGGCTTCCCAGGTAGCCCAAATGGTAAGGAATCTGCCTGGAATGCAAGAGACCTGGGTTCTGTCCTTGAGTCAGGAAGATCCCCTAGAGAAGGGCATGGCAACTCACTCTAGTATTCTTGCCTGGAGAATCCTGTGGACGGGGGAACCTGGCAGGCTACAATCCATGGTGTTGCAAAGAGTCAGATATGACTGAGCAACTAACACATACACAGTTTTATTTGAAATCCAACTTCTCTGGTACTGCCAAAATCTCTCCTTATTGAATTATTACCTTTTGCTTCTGTGATTATACGATTTGATTTTCCTCCTACTTCTCTGGAGTTTCCTTTTTTTAAAGCTCTGTCGCTCACTTCTTTAAAAGTTTCTGACTGTCCATCTCCCTTGTAATATTATCTTTATAATTTACAAATAGACTGCAGGACTGTAGACTGTCTTGGAATGTCTTTAGAAAGTTCTGTCATTGATCAGGTAACAGAGTGAAAATCCCAGATTCGTTTCTTTCAAATGGAAGAGAAAAAGACTTCTGAGTCTTCTCTTTAGGCTCTTTTTCCTTTGCTCTTTCCCTGAATGCTGTGGTGCTTCAAAACTATGTCTTAGGTTGCCTTTTTACTCTGTATTTTCTTATTATATGATTTACCCATCTTCTTGGTCTTATAATTATCATTCACATACCTGTAACTTCCAAATTTACATTTCATGCCCAGATATCTTTACAGACCTTCAGCCCCATGTATCTTATTGCCTATTGAGCACTTATTAAATCTTTCTTAATCACCTCAGATTTAATGTATCCAGACTGTGCCCTCTTTCCTTCTAAATCAATCCCTTCTGATTTCAAAGAATAGCTCTACATCCAAGCTCTTAACCAAACCAGATGACCAACTGAAAGTCATTCTTGACACTTACCTTCTCTGAAATTACTCACCAAATTCTATAAAGTCTTTTTCTATATATATCTTATAGGTATTAGCTTCTATTCCCAGTGCTGCTGCTCCAGCCCAGGGTATCACTTATCTATAATCTGAGTTATTTCTGCAGCCTTCTATTTGGCCTTCTCCTCCAGCCTTGTTCTTTATAGTCTTTTCTCTATATTGGAGCCTGAGTAATCTTTTGAAAATACAAATGTGAACATATTACTCTTTATTAGTTTCTTCCTGTTGATGTAACAAATCACCACAAATTTTGAGGCTTAAAACAGCATGAATTGATTATCTTACGATTCTGAAAGTCATAAATCAGTTTTACTGGACTAAGTCAGTGTTTTAATGGGTCCATTTTTCTTCTGGAGGCTCTGGGACAAAATTGTTCCTTTGCCTTTTGCAGTTTTAGAGGCCTTCTACATTCCTTAACTCATGGCTCTTCCTCCATCTTTAAAGCCAGGAGAACAGTTTCTTCTCTATTTTCTAGCTTCTGCTTTTGTCCTTATATCTTCTCTCTTTGACATATCCTCCTTGTAAGAAACGCCGCGGGAAGAAAGAGCCACATCTAAGGACCGTTGATGAAGGCCTTTATTGGGCGGTCGCTCTTGGGCAGAACTCCCGGGGGCGGGTAAGCAAAGAGACAAAGGGAGTCTGCGACTTATGCGAGGTGGGGCGAGGTTTTTATACCCAGGGCTGGCGTTCAAGCCAGGTCTCCCCATATAGGGGAAAAAAGCGCGGGCTACAGCGGTGGTTGGTGTCTAAGGGCTCGGTGTTGGCACCTGGGTGGGCCAAGATACAGGGGGTTGGTCCCAGAAGTCTGGTCTGCTCTCGGTTCTTGTTTGGGCGTTGGCCAACTGCCGGTGTTGGCCTGATGTCTTTTTGTGGTCATGTGTCTATGTCGGCTGGCCCGACCTTTCACTCCTGCCTCTCTCTTAGAAGGACTCTTGTGATTGATTAATTTGGGACTAACAAATAATCCAGAATAATCTCTCCATTTCAAGAAGCTTAAACTTCATCTCATCTTCAAAGTCCCTGCTACCAGATAACGTATACAAAGGTTCCAGGGATTAGAATGTGGAAATCTTTGCAGTGCTACCACATACCCACTTGCATAAAATCCTTCAATCTCTTCTAATGCTTTTAGGATAAAACCCAAACTCTTCTGGGTGGCTTTTTTTTGTTTGTTTCCCACAGCATCTCTTGTTATTTGTCACTTTACATTCTTCCTTCCTCTAGTATAATTGAACTTCTTTTAGTTACTTGAACATATCATGTCTCATGTTCTGCTTTAAAAACTTCAAAAAATTTAAGTAGTGAATTAAATTTTGTGGCACGTAAGATTTTAGTTCCCCAACCAGGGACTGAACCTGTACTCCCTGCATTGGAAGTATGGAGTCTTAACCACTGGACTGGCAGGGAAGTCTCTAAATTTAATTTATTTTCACAGGAATATGGTTGATTTACAATATTAGTGTCAGATGTACAACGTAATAATTCAAAATTTTCATAGATTATACTTTGTTTAAAGTTATTACAAATTTATGGCTATATTCACTATGCTGTATAACATATGCTTTATAGCTTACTTATTTTATACATAGTAGTTTGTACCTCTTAATCCCCCATCCATCTCTTTTCCCTCCTCCCTGCTTTCTCCCCATTGGTAACCACTAGTTGGTTCTCTGTATCTGTGAGTCTGTTTCTGTTTTGTTATATTTGCTCATTTGTTTTAGTTTTTAGATTCCACATATATTTTTTTGTCTTTCTCTGCCTGATTTATTTCACTGAGTGTAATATCCTCTAGATCCATTCATGTTTTCACAAATGACAGGATTTTACTGTTTTTAATGGTTGAGTAGTATTCCATTATGTGTGTATACATGTATACATATGTGTGTGTGTGTGTATCACAGCTTCTTTATTCACGGTTTCTTGATGGACATTTAGGTACCATATCTTGGCAATTATGAATAACACTGCTGTGAACATAGGGGTACTTATATCTTTTTGAATTCGTATTTTTGTTTTTTCTAGATATATACCCTGGAGTGGAATTGCTAGATGATATGGTAGTTCTATTTTTAGTTTTTAATGAACCATCTCATCTTTGAAAAGATGAGAACAGCTAAAGTTCAGAGAAGTTAGATAACTGCTGGAAAGTTCCATGGTTAGCGGTTGACTGATGCTTTTAGACTTTTAATCTTACCTTATCATGAAGAAAAGTTAGAGATCAAAAAAGTGGGAAGAAAATTATGATAAGCAACATATTTAAGTCAGAGAAGTAGAGTTTCAAGAAAGAAGGGGTGATCAACAGTGTCAAAATTTGAAGACAAATTCTGAGTAATCAAAGTTAGGAAAAGAACACTAGAATTTATTATTTTATCCCTGGTAAATGTAAAATAGATGAAGACAATTAAAACAAGTGGTATTTGCAGGTAAAACTGTGCTATTATTATTTGGGGATAATACTTTATATATTCTATATTTTAAACTGTAACATAAAGTTTAACTGCTCATATTTTCTGTTTGTTTCAGTTATAGCAAGATTTCTTGATACAGAGCAACTTCTTTCTGTTTTAGTTCAAATTCCAAAGCAAGACACGGTATGTTAATGTATACATGTTATTTTATTATATATTATGTGATATAACTTGCCTTAATATGATGTAACTATGGAAAATATGGAAGTCTTTTGGAAAAGTACTTTGTCATTGCTATCTGAAATATTTTTATGCCTTTAAAGGAAGCTTTTCTCCTCAATGTGTTATCATATATCATATGCTTAAAATTAAAAGTTTATTAATTGAGGAATTGACATATTTCATTTATCAAATATTTATTTAAAGAGTTTGGACATAGTTTTCAAAACCCTTGGATTACAAAACATTTGCTTAATAAACTAGATAAAAATTATGTTAGTTCCAAGATCCTTTAAAAGATGATCATTATGTGAAGTTTGATTTGTTAGTTTTCAAGTATGCTTATCCTTTAAATATGAAACAAGGCTTTGGATTTTTACAAATTTAAATACTTAGTGCCTACAGGCACAGTCTATAAAGAAAATAATAGATGGTTTCCATTTCTCTTTAAAGTGAGTTGAGAAATATTTACTTTAATAAAATACATTTACAGTTAACCCTTGAATAGTATGGGGGTTAGGGCACCCTCTTCCCCGTCCCCAGTGCAATCGAAAACCAGCATGTACTCTATGGTCAGCCTTCTGCATCCAAGGGGTCTCCATCTGCAGATTCAGCCAATTGGATTGGATTGTACTCTATGTATTGAATAAAATCCACTATGAGTGGACCTGCAGTGTTCAAACCTGTGTTGTTCAAGGATCACCTGCATATTTTTGCTCATGTGCTTAAAAAGGAAAAAAGTCCTGTATAAGTAGAATTTTATTTGAAATTTGATTACTTTGCAAATCCATTGAAGGCTTATCTATATTTAGGAAGCCTTTTCATATGGTAGAGGAAATACTCTTAAGGTTCATTTATAATAAAAACATCATTATATGGAAAAGTTTTGGCTGTTGGACAGCAGGAGAATTGGGAATTTCGTTAAATAATTGAAACACTTTAAAATTCAATATATGCAAGTGAGAGGTAACCTAGAACAACTGAAGTCTGAAACAAAATTAATCAATACCATACAATGAGGTTAGAGGCATTCCTTCCACTTCAGTTTCTGATAGTGTTTGTGTATAACTGGTGTTAATATTTCTTCCTTAAATGTTTGGTGGAATTCACAAGTAAAGCTGTTAAAACTTGGAATTATTCTTTGTAGGGAGATTCTTGAGTATAAATTCAATTTCTTAAATAGATATGATGCTATTCAGGTTACCTGTTTCTTCTGGAATGAAGTTTTAATTAGGGTGTTTATTTCATTTGTACTTAATAAGATTATTGGTATGTTACAATTTAAATCTGCTGTTATGGTACTTTTTACATTTATCTCACCTATATTCTCTTTTCCTTTTCTTCTGCCTTCTTTTTGGTTTAAATGGATATTTTTATGATCCCATTTTACTCCTCTGTTGATTTATTGGATAAGTTCATTGTTTTTTAATTTTAATGGTTGCTTTCAGGTTTATAGAATACATCTTTAGCTGAATTCAGTCTACCTTCAAATAATATTACATCACTTCTCATGTGGTATAAGAAGCATAAAGTAGTGGCAACAAAAGCAAAAATAACACAGGCTGGGAGTACATCCAATTAAAAACTTCTGCTCAACAGAATATATAGAGAGGGTTCTTCACTTTACTTCTAGATATGTTCTTGTTAACATATGTCATTAACCTTTATTTTTTATTTTCAGACTTTCAGAGACTTAAAAATGAGTAATCAATTATGAATATAAACCCAAAGCACCAGTCAGCCATTATGATCTTTTGCCAGATGTCCTGTTTTGAATGGTATTTTCAAATGAAAAGTATCTTAAGTAACAGTTTTACTTATGAATGGCAGGTTTTAACACAGAAAAAATGCAACTCAGTGTAGGAATAGGAAATGGCTACTCTGTACTTACAATTAATATTAGTTTCCTGGGCCTGCTGAAACAAATACTATATACTTCATGGCTTAAACACTATAATTTTATTGTCACAGGTCTGGAAGGTAGAAGTTTGAAATCAAGATGTTGGCAAGGCTATGTTTTCTTTGAAACCTGTAGGAGAATCCTTTCTTACCTGTTTTCTAGCTTTTGGTGGTTTGTTGGTAATCTTTGGTGTTCCTTGACTTGCTATATACATTTAATCTCTCTTTTCCTTGTCACATGGTGGTCTCCCTGTGTCTGTGTCTTCACGTGGCTGTCTTTTTCTTATTTGTTTATTTATTTTTGGCTGTGCTGGGTCTTTGCTGATGCATGCAGACTTCCTCTAATTGTGGTTAACAGGAGCTACTCTTTATTGTGGTGCATAGGCTTCTCATTGCAGTGGCTTCTCTTGTTGCAGAGCATGGGCTCTAGGGTGTATGCGCTTTAGTAGTTGTGGCTCATGGGCTTAGTTGATCCACAGCATGTGGGATCTTCCTGGACCAGGGATCAAACCCACATCCTTTGTATTGGCAGGTGGATTCTTAACCACTGGGCCACCAAGGAAGTCCTTCACATGGCTGTCTTTTATTTGAAACCAGTCATATTGAATTGGGAGTCTACCCTACTACAATATGATGTCATCTTAACTAGTTATTTCTGTGACCCTAGTTCCAAATAAGACTGCATTTTGAGGTACTGCGTGTGTAGACTTCAAAATATCTTTTTTTAGAGGGGGACACAATTCAACTCTCAGCTATGTGTAAGCAAAGACTTTGTTTCAGTTTTGTTATAGGAAAGAATTATCTGGTTATGCCGGAGAGCAGTCTCATTGTTGTAGCATTGTGTAATGTGTAGTATTACATGGTCATACATTTATGCTTTAGTGTCACTAACTATAAGAATTAGTAATATACAGTTGACCTTTGGACATCAGGCTTAGGGGTGCTAACCCCTTTGCACAATTGAAATTCCTCATATAATTTTTGACTTCCTCCAAACGTAACTATCCCTGATAGCTCAGTTGGTAAAGAATTGGCCTGCAATGTGAGAGACCTGGGTTTGATCCCTGGGTTGGGCAGATCCCGTGGAGAAGGGAAAGGCTACTCACTGCAATATTCTGGCCTGGAGAATTCCATAGACTGTAATAGCCCATGGGGTCACAAAGAGTCAGACACGACTGAGCGACTTTCACTATCACTTAAATTTAATTATTGATAACCTACTGTTGATTGGAATCCTTACTGATAACCTAAGTAGCTACTTAATACATGTTTTGTGTATAGTATGTTTTTATACTGTATTCTTAAATAAAGTAGGCTTGAGGAAAGAAAATGTTAAGAAAATCATAAGGAAGAGAAAATACATCTCCAGTACACATATGTGTTTATTTTAAAAGATCCGAATTTAAGTGGATCCATGCAGTTCTAACCTGTGGTGTTCAACGGTCAGCTGTACATATTTTTGCATTAGATCATTTCTGGTTTTATTAAGAAAGGAATATCACTTTAGCCAACTAGCTCTCTGGGAAATATCTGTGATTAACTAACCAGCTTCTGTAATCAATTTGACTATCAGATTTTAGAAAAGCCAGAGAGTTTGGTATAAGGTAATTCTGCACACTGAGAATCTGGAATCTTTCTTCTTGTCCAGAGAAGGCAATCTGTATCTAGCTCCATAAGGTTATTAAGGGCCAGTGTTACTTATTATCCTTTTTAGTTTTGGGGGACCAGTCATAGTTGTAAATTTTTTCCTAACCAGCACATATGTCCTTTTTGGAGGTTTTTAAAAAAACACTTTTCAGATGAGATTTACTAACTTTTAAGGAAACTTAAGCAATATATTGACTTCATACATAATTCATAAATTTCAGTCTTCCTTATACTGTTTCTCAGTTGATGTTTTCCTAACCATCTGGAGATATATTTAAATGAGACTTTAAAGTAATTTAATATAAGCATCTATATCTTAATTAAACACAATATTTACTAAATTAGTTCAGATTTGTGCTGGTTAAATGACATGATTTGCTTAAAGTTGTGGATGAACTAAATGTTCTGTTGGCTGAATTTTTTTTTTATGATTGGCCTAAACTTCTGAATGAACTAAATGTTCTCTGAAAATTCCTGGTGTAAAATTGTTTACCCAAGATGAATTCTTATATTTTCTGTTAAGAACATTGATTTTTAGAAAATGCATATTTTCCAATCATAAGTATTCATTGAAAATCAAACTTAAATTTCTTTTTTAATTAATCCAGATGTATTTTCTTTTTATGTAGTCTTTATAACCTTACTGTTTATTGTATTTCATTAAGAATGGTTATATTTTCCATTATAAAACATCCAAAGTACTTCCTCCCACATTTGAAAACTTTGATATTAAATAATTTTTTCAAGTTTTTCCTAAGGTTTAATTTTTTTCCCATTGATTTCAGACTGCCATAAAGAGTATCTGGGTCATGGCTCTTTCTTTAATTAATTCAACAAGTTATTTTACCAAGCACTGTGGTGAGTGCTAGGGATATAGTAGGAAGTAAGTCTCTAATCCAAAGGAATTTATGATTCATTTTGAGATTTTGTTTTCTTTTTTTTTTTAAAAAAGCAATTACAGCATAGTGTTATCAGGAACTGTAAGGGATATGATATTCTACCCTACTTCCAAAGTGACAAGTTAGCCTGCAACAGTTTGATAAATGCTAACAGAAGAAGAAACTCCAGTACTTTGGCCACCTCATGCGAAGAGCTGACTCACTGGAAAAGACCCTGATGCTGGGAAGGACTGGGGGCAGGAGGAGAAGGGGACGACAGAGGATGAGATGGCTGGATGGCATCACGGACTCGATGAACGTGAGTCTGAGTGAACTCCGGAAGATGGTGATGGACGGGGAGGCCTGGTGTGCTGTGATTCATGGGGTTGCAAAGTGTCGGACACAACTGAGTGACTGAACTGAACTGAACAGAAGACACAGACTCCTAGATCAGAGAGAAAGGACTTATAACAATAGCCACAGCCAGAATATCAACATTTTCTTGCACTGCTTCTCCAAGCTCCTGTTCCCACAGGGTGATGTGAAGAGGGCTATGTGACACCTGCGCATGCAGTGTTTTACAGGAGAGAATTGCTGATCTTAGGGAACCTGAATCTTATGGGCAGTAAGCATGTGTGCTCAGTTGCTCAGCTGAGTCTGACTTTTTACAACCCCATGGACTATAGCCCGCCAGGCTCCTCTGTCCATGGAATTTTCCAGGCAAGAATACTGGAGTAGCTTGCCATTTCCTACTCTAGGGAATCTTCTTAACCCAGGGGTTGAACCATATTTGCCTGCTATTCTTCAGGGAGGCCCCATCTTTATTTTCAAGAACTGTGAGCAAACCTACCCTTTGCCCTAGAAGTAGACAATATGTCTTTCAAGTCTATTCACTATACACACATACTTGAAAAGTCTGTGTAGAACAAAGGCAGTCAGTGCCTTTGCTCATTAGATGTGCAAAAATGCAAAAGGCTAATAGAGAGTTGTCTCTCAATTCTCTTTGGTGAGACTCCCTTCTTCACTTTGAAAAAGCAAACTGTAAAGAGACTTTATGTGTGTGTATGAGTTGCTCAGTCAGGTCTGACTCTCTGCAACTCCATTGACTTAGCCCAGCAGGCTGCTTTGTCCGTGGGATTCTCCAGGCAAGAATATTGGAATGGGTTGCCATTCCTTCTTCAGGATCTTCCTGACCCATGGATCAAATTTAGTGTTCTATTGTAGCATAACAAATGACCTCAACTGTAGCAGCTTAAAACTATACATATTTATTACCTCTCAGTTTCTGTGGGTCAAGAGTTTAAGGTCTTACAAACTGCAGTTAAGGTGTCATTTGGGGCTGGATACTCATCTGGAGTACTCACCTACGGGAGGGTCTGGTCTGCTTCCCTGCTTATGTGGTATGGCCAACATTTAGTACTTTGAAACTGTAAAGTTCAAAGCAATTTACTTTTGTCAATGCTATCAAGGTTAGGAGAGATTGAAAAGAGACAGAGAAAGAAGAAGCAGGAAAGAAATCACCAGTGATATAAGAAGTTAAGAGAATACTTGTGTAATACAACTCCTCTACAACAGATTTTCTCAACTTTGTACTATTTATGTGTTGAGATGGTAATTCTTTTACTGTTCTGTGCATTCTAAAATGTTTAGTGGTATCCAAAGTTTCACCCACTAGGTGCTTCCCTGGTAGCTCAGACAGTAAAGAATTCTCCTGCAATATAGGAGACCTGAGTTTGATTCCTGGTTCGGGAACATCCGCTGAAGAAGGAAATGGCAACCCACTCTAGTATTCTTGCCTGTAGAATCCCATGGACAGAGGAACCTGGTGGGCTATAGTCCATGGGGTTGCGAAGAATTGGATACGGCTGAGTTTCTAAGCATGGACAATAGCTTCTACCTGCTAGATGCCAGTGGAATCCAATTGTTACCTGTAGTGGTCTTTTACAGACCAAGACCTGGGGACTGGAGTTGACGAAAAGAATGAGAGAAAGAGCAATATCCCTTGGGTTACGTGGAAAATCAATAAAGCCCATACACAGGACTTGTACCCCTCACAGAGGCACAGGGCATCCTCTTAAGGAGGTCTTGAAAGCCTGGGCAAGAAAGTGAGCTCAGTAAGTTTCCATGCTCTGAAGAAATAGCCAGAGACAGAAAGAAGGACGTGGAGGACCCAAGTCTCTAGTGGAACAAGAGTACTTTATTAGCAGAAATACATGCTTGTATATCTTCAGTAAAATGATTACTCAGCCATTAAAAAGAATGAAATTCCACCAGTTGCAACAAAATGGATAGTCACTTAAAGGCATCCAAGCAGGTGCTCTTTCCCATGATTTCAGTCCTGAGAACTGCATGGAGCTCTACTCATTCCTGTATTCCAGGAACTGATGAGGAACAGAGAGTCCTTGAGAAATGGCACACAAAGGGAGAAAATGCAACATATTGGATCCCTTAAAGTTGAATGTCCCCTGAGAGTTACCTCAATTGTTACAGCCAAAAATGTCTTCAGGCATTATGAAAGTGAACATTCACATGAAGACCAGTTAGTATTCTGCCGGTACTTCTGAAACTCCCCTTCTGGGCTTCCCTGGTGGTCCAGTGGTTAAGAATCCACCTGCCAATGTAGGGGACATGGATTTGATCCCTGTTCTGGGAAGATTCTACAGTCCTTAAGGCAACTGAGCCCATGCACCACAACTACTGAGCCTGAGTGCCACAATTGCTGAAGCTTATGCAGCCTAGAGCCCATGCTCTTCAACAAGAGAAGCCACCGCAGTGAGAGGCCTGGGCACTGCAACTAGAGTACAACCATGTGCAGCAGCAAAGACCCAGAGCAGCCAAAAGTAACAAAATAAAAACAAAACAAGAAACTCTGCTTCCACTTCTTCCTGTTCATTATTTTCTACTGCCTTCTGAAAAATCACTTTTTATTAATTACTTTTTAAGTTAATTTTTCTTTATAACTTAGTTTTACCAGTTATTTAAAAAACTTTACATATAAGGAATTATTCAGTGTATATTTTTCTAATCTCTGGCTTCTTCTATCCAACATTATGTTTGTAAGATTTAATCATGTTGTCACATGTAGCTATAGCTCATTTAGTTTCATTGCGATATAATATTCCACTGTATGAATATACCATTATTTATTTCACTGTTGTTGAACTTTTGAGTTGTTGGCAGGTTATGGCAATTAGAGATAATATTGATTAACAATTTTATATCTGTTTCTTAATAGAATTTTGGACATATTTTTATTGGGTACATAGGAATGGAATTTCTGAGTCACTAAGTATACCTTCAACTTTAGTAGATAATGACAAAATATTTGCCAAAATGTTTTTCAAAATGATTGTATCTACTAATTTACACTTTCATCAGGAGTATATGAGAAGTCTTATTGCTCTTTTCCCAAACCTGATCTTGTCAGTTTAAAATTTTAGCTATAGTGGTTGGTAGATAGTAGTACTTCATTGTGGTTTTATTTATTTATTTATTTTTAATTTTTAAAAATACTTTATTCTACATTACAATACTGTATTTGTTTTGCCGTACATTGACATGAATCAGCCACAGGTGTACACGATTTCCCAGTGCCGAAGCCCCCTCCCAACTCCCACCCCATATCTTCTCCCTGGATCATCCTGTGCACCAGCCCCAAGCATCCTGTATCCTGTATTGAACATAGACTGGCGCTTCGTTGTGGTTTTAATTGCATTTTCTGTTAATGAGGTTGAATGTGCTTTCATATGTATATTTCCTTTTTGAATATTTGCTTTTGTGAAAGTCTTGCCCATTTTTCTATTGAGTTATCATTGTTTTTGATTTGTAGAGCTTCTTTTTATATAAACCCCTTGTTGATTCTGTGTGTTGCAAATATCATTTCCCATTTTGTAATTGGCTTTCTTTACTCATTATTGTGGAATAGACCTTGTTGGTGTGCCACCTATGTCTTCTTGGTATTCACTTTTGTGTAAGGTATGCTTCTTTTTGAAAGCAGCTAAAACTTTCTACCTGAGGACTTTTCTCTGGTCCCCGGGAGACTAATGAGTAATCATTTGTTGCCTCAGTGCCCCAGTGATAGGTCTTGACCAGTACTGAATAGGAGTTGATGAATAAATACCCTATTTTCCTTACCTCTGGAAGTGAAGTGAAGTGAAGTGAAGTCACTCAGTCGTGTCCGACTTTGCGACCCCATGGACTGTAAGCCTACCAGCCTTCTCCATCCATGGGATTCTTCAGGCAAGAATACTGGAGTAGTTTCTTAAAAAAAAAAAAAAAGTTTATTTTCTTATTTGGTTGCACCAGTCTTAGTTATGGTCCTCAGGATCTTCAGTTTTTGTCACAGCATGCAGAATCTTTAGATGCTGTCAGTGCAGACACATTTGAGAAAGTGGTGGCCTTCAATAATTACTTCTGTTCTTTGTGTTCACTTTTTTCTTTTGAAAAACTCCAAAGGCTTGTCTTTTAATGCAGGGTACTAGGTCTTCATGTGACGAAGCAGTTTTGAAGGTTTCATGGCTTCGTTGAATAGCCTGTTGCCACATAGTATACAAAACAGACTTGGAGAATGTGAATCACCTGTCGCAGTGAACCCGTAATTTAAGAAGGACTCTTGGTATTTTAAATGCAGCTCTTTTTTGTTGGCAGTCTTATTAGAGTCTTCTGCTATCTCATCATTGGGTCTTTCCCGTTTTTCAAAGAAGCTCTCCAGTGGGTTTGTTTTTTCACTCATCTTGGCTAGGGTTAGCTTGTGGGCTTACCAATACTGTGATCAAGACAAGTGTACATGTGGGAAAGAGGTGTCAATCGAAGTGGTAAATAAAATAATGTGTGCCCATGCTCAGACTGAAATAAGTGTTGGATTCTGCTACCAGATACAGCTGTGCAATTGAAGTACATCAACTCCTTTGCCTCTCTAAAGCCTGACACCAGATGCAGCTTGTCAATGATAGGGTTTTGATGAGTCTGCAAGCAATTGATTTACTATGGTGGTTTCCCTGGTGGCTCAGATGGTAAAGAATCTGCCTGCAATGCGGGAGACCTGGGCTCGATCCCTGGGTTGGGAAAATCCCCTGGAGAAGGGATAGGCTTCCCACTCCAGTATTCTTACCTGGAGAATGCCATGGACAGAGGAGCCTGGTGGGTCACAGTCCTTGGGGCCTCAAAGAGTTGGACATGGCTGAGAGACTTAAGCACAGCACATCACGCTTGCTTCATGTCATATATATATCTTCTGTGAAGTCAGACCTGTCTGCCAATGATAATCTATATTTGTTGCCATTCTTCACTGCTAACATCACCATGTCAATTCTTCCTCAGATCATCAGGCATTGAGATTCTTATATAGAGTGCCTTATACTCGTAGTTCACAGTGCGTAGGGTTCACACTCCTCTGAGAATCTTAATGCTACTGCTCCTCTGACAGGATTTAAAGCTCAGAAAGTAATGCAAGCAGTGGAGAGTGTCTGTCAATATAGATGAAACTGCTTGCTTACCCACCAGTCACTTCCTGGTGTGTGGCCTGGTTCCTAATAGGCCATGGACCATTAGTGGAATGGGGCCCTGGGATTGATGACCCCGGACCTAGGTGGTTTTCCTGCCTAGGTTAATAAATAAAAATGTTTGGAAAATGTAGGTGTAGAATGTTCAGAAGGAAAATTCATCCACGTATTATTTATGGTGTCCACATTTGGATTTTTGTCTGAATAGGTTAATGCAGCTGAATCAAAGATAACAAACTTAATATACCTAAAACATACCTTGGAACTTGTGGATCCTTTAAAGGTAATTTATATGTGTGTGTCTTATATAAAACATGTCTAGCATCAGTGTTTTTAAACTTTTTGTTTTGAAAAAATTTCACATTTAGAGTGTTTTAAGAATAGAATAAGGAATTTCCATCTTTTCTCTCTTTCCACACACAGCATACACACATATTATTATCTTTATTATTACTTTTAAGGAACAATTTGAGAATGGATTGCATTCTAAAGTGCATACGTCCTATGAGCAAAGATGTTCTCTAGCATCACTACGATATAATGAAAAAATTCGGGATATCTAACTACAGTTGACTATTGCACAGCATGAGGGTCAGGGCACCAACCCTCCCTACAGTTGAAATTCCACCTATAACTTATTGTTGCTCTTTGTATACTCAGTTCCTAAGTGTCCACAGTTCCTCCATATCTATTAATTCTACATCTATAAATTCAGTCAACTGCAGATCATGTGGTACTGTAGTATTTACTATGGAAAAAAATCCACCCATGAGTGGACCTGCACAGACTGTTCAAACTCGTAATGTTCAAGGATTAACTGTAAACTATGCATAGCCTATACTGTATTCACATTTTTCCAATTGTTCTAATATTGTTCTTTATGGTAATTTTTTTTCCCCTGATAAAGTATCCAGTCCAGGAACAGGCATTGTATTTAATGTCATGGTTCTTTATACTTCTGAAAAGTTTTTCAGCCTTTTTTGTCCTTCATGATACTGACATCTTGAAGAGTAAGGACCAGTTGTTTAATAGGATATTCCTATTGTGTGATTGTTTCCTCATGATTAAATTTGGCTTACACATGTTTGACAGTAGTACTCTGTGAGCAATGTTGTATCTTTCTCAGTATCAAGAGGCACATGTCACTTTTTCCTTCTTAGTGATAATAACTTCGATCAATTACTTCACTATAAAGTTATAAGTAATCTGTGGAGAGATACCTTGAGACTGGGTAAATTTACTGGTCCTTGTCAAACTTTTACCCCTTAATTTTGGTATTTATTAATGACTCTTACCTGATATAACTGTGATGATTAGAAAATGGTGATTTTTCTCATCTATTTTTAAATTTTATATGGTGTACAACATTTGAAAAACTTTGAATTAAAAGACAAAGAAGAATCACTTTTTAAAAATAAAAAATAATGAAAAGTATAGAAAAATTTTGTTATAAACTTTATTCTACTACAGACACATACAACAGTTTGGCAAAACATTTAGAAAGTGTTGTCATCTTTCTTAGAATGAAAGAAGTATAATAAATCATTCCCCCAAACTGATAGTTAATGAAACACAAAATTTCAAACTTTGGTATGTCTAAGGCAAAGTCAAAATGACAAAGTTAGGAAAATGTTAGTACAAATGACAGAAAATCTTTCTATTATCATAAAACTTATGAAATTTTATGAGAAAATACTGGTGTGCCAATGGAAATGTGGAAAATGCCAAAAAATGGAACCAAGTAGTTAATAAGTAGTATCAAAAAATGTTCAACCTTACTACTAGTCAAAGAAATGCAAATTTTTATAATAAAGTACTTTTTTTTTCCTTAATGGATTCAACTTACTGCTAATGTAAGAACAATGAGACAGGCAATTTCATAGATAGCTGATAGGAGTAAAAATTATGCATACCTTATAGGAATGCTTTATGACATATATCATATGTTTTGATGCTGTTCAAAGCATCAGACATCAAAACATTCTAGAAATCTATTCAAAAGAACTGTTAAGAAATGTTGACCAATATTTATGTCTAGTGATGGTCATTGCAGCGTTGTTTATATTACTGTACATGGTGTAGAACTCTAATAATTAGGGGAAGTGATTATTTGCTTTCCACAGGTGGAATATTATGACTTATTAAAAATTTTTACCATGAAGGGTTTCTAATGCTTATGATGTAGTATTAAGTGGTAGAGAAAAGGATCATATAATGATATAAATTTTTGATATGAAAAAGTGACAGGATAGATACCATAATACTTGTCTTTGGAGGTATGATAGAATAATAAATATATCTTTATGCTTTTATGAATTACTTGATTTTGTTGGTATATAAATATTATTTTTCTATTAAAACCCAAAAAGTTATTATTGCCATTGTCTCATAGAAAACTAAAATAAGGTAAAAATCAGATTATCTATATTTTCTACTGTTTTCTATTTATTCAAATAGTGAGCACACATAGTTTCCATTAAGCAAAATAAGAATCCCTACTTTTGTCATATAAGAATGGAGAACTCGCTCTATTTACCAACATACAAAACACTTTTTTAGTTTAATGTACATTTAACCCACATTTTGGAATTATACATAGAATACTCAGAATATATAATGATAACCGTTTAAGTTACTATTGACAATAAGTAGTTTAAAATTAATGATTAGTTAGGAGACACAAAAAATAAGTCATAATAGTAAACCAGTGGATGGTACTGTTTAGCCATGTCCTCTTTATCTGAAAATGAGCCAGATACAATCTATTTTCACCTGCATACATAAAATATCTTTTGTGAGTATATAAATAAGAAAATGAAGCAAGAAAGTACTTGGTAAAATGTAAAGTACTAAAGAAGTCTAAATGTTTTGTTTCAATAATGTAATTTATTATCCTTAACTATGTTTATCTTATTCTTTAATAGATTACTCTGAAGAACTGTAACACACCTTTATTAAGAGCTTATTATGGTTCCTTGGAAGATAAGAGGTCTTTGTCATTCAACTGTTAATAAAATAGCAGATTATTCCTTTCTTCCTGATCTTTACTGATTTTAAGAACTCTATTTGTATTCTGTAGCACAATTACTTATGTGTTGGTTAACAAAAACTTTATTTATTAAAAATTTATTTATATATTACATTTTATAAATAATGATAGGGTAACAGCATAATTTTTGTTAGTGAACAATTAGAATAGCATTAAAAATTGGAATCATGCAAAATTTTGATGTTTCTTTTTAAGCTATTCTCCATGGAAAAACTTGCATATCTAAAAATACATTAGTCTCTTATGTTAAATCAGAGGACCTAATGTAACAAAAATAGTCTATATGAATACTGAGTAATATCTAATTACAGTTTAATTTTAGTATTGCATTTAGCAGTGGCACCTTGTTTCTTGACCAAAAAGACTCATGATACTTAAAAACTGTTATTTTATTGATTCAAGATTCTCACCTTGTATGAGGTCACAAAATGAGGTTAATAATATAACTGAGTTATTACAGATAGATATAGAACAGAATAAAATAAAAGATTAGGAAAATAGGTATTATCAGACTTATAGTTTGCATGATCACTATAGTAAGTTGTTATACTGTCTCACAATATGTTTGGTCTCTCTTGCCCCAGCTGAGGGCAAGGACCATATGTTAATTCTTCTTTGACTCCCTACACCTAACACAATGCTCATGGTATAAGTAAATGTTAAATGAGCCAACGAGCATGAAACCAGAATTTTATAATAGTGATTCAGGGATATATTTTTATATTCACACACACAATTAGTATGTATAGTTTGGGAGATCTACTAGTCATTGTAGGATTATCCTTGGTGATGTCATTTTCTTTAGGGAAGTACTTAGGACTGACAAAATAGTTTAAAATTGAGGTAGTCAAAAAATAAAAAAATTGATGTAGTCAGAGCCCTAACTTATATAGTTTCATATATATATTATTTAACTATTTATCTGCAAAATAATTTTCAACAATAATTTTAAGAATATACGGTATTTGCTATGATTAACATATTCAAATTGCAAAGTAAAATAACTGACTTATTACCTATAATTTCATTTTCAGGTTTGGAATCATACTTGACAAGATTAAAACAGTAATTAATGATGATGCAAGATACATGAAGGGATGCCTGAACATGAGGACTCAGAAGTGCTATGCAGTGAGGTCTAACATAAATGAATTTCTTGACATAGCCAGAAGAACATATACAGAGATTGTAGATGATATAGCAGGTAGTTTAATTACTTGAGCATATGTTTTCTGATTTTTAGAAATAAAGCTAACTGTTTTAGGACATGCTTTTTTTTTTGCTGATGATATTAACCAGGCATATTTTAATTTTGTTTTTGTTACCAAAACAACAGATAAGATTAAAATGTATTATCATCTAAGGAGCCTTTAAAAAAAAATAAAGATCTCAAAGTGTTAAAATGTATCACTTCTTTTCTCCAAAGTTAAATATAGAGTGTCTTCAAATTTAAATATAGGGTTACATGAAGGCTTGGAGAGTAGTTTTTACCTTAGTACAATGTTAATATAAATTATGTGAAAAATACTATCAGTGCTAACGGGTTTCAGTGGAGGAAGATATATTTTTGTCTGGGACAGGTAGCATTTGCAAGCCAGTACAGTAATTCATTTAATGAGTTTATTAATCTCGTAGTAAATATAGTAAAAAAATCCTAGTAAAATCTAGTAAAATCTCTTAGTGAAAAATCTCCTAGGTTCTGGGAATACACAATGAACAGAACAAATTATCTGTCCTCATAAAGGTATAATAATAGTAGAGACAGGTAATAAACACACAAACATATTTATGTATATATATGTGTGTGTCCATATTGCTATATAAAGTATATTAATTATATATAGTGCATAATTTCACATAGATGTAAATGAAGAAAAATAGATTAGAGGGATCAGAGAATGACTGGGTGTGGAGGCATAGAAGATGGGAATAGTTTAGTACATAAAATAGCCTAAAAAGGAATTCCACCCCCTCTTTCTTTTTTTTGTACTTTAGTACAAACTAAAGCACAATGGCCTGAAGCAACCTTAGAGGATGAGTGAGGAAATTTGTTAGGATGGAATAAGGCATTTCCTTACAGAACTAGTAAGAGATAATATGGTCAGAAATGTAAACTGGGGATCAGAATTTAGTTTTTGAAGGTCAGTTTGGAGGTTTTTCCCAAGGAGAATGTAGAGGCAGTGAGATATTTTTGCTCTGTGGAGTGAAATTGATCAGGAAGATGTGTTGAATGAATTTGAGTCGGGCAACGGAAAGAGGAACTATTTTAAGCTACTACAAGTTAACACAGCAAGTATATATGAGAAAAGAGAAATATGAAGGTTAAAGGAAGAATTGATAAGAGTTAATCACTGAGTAGATACGGCCATGGTAAAGTAAAGAGAAATGCAGCCACTGGTGCTAATTGAAATGATTAGCCTGAAAATGGTGATACTACTGAGAAAAACAGGAAAATTCTTGGAGGAACCATTTTGAGGAATAAAGCTGTTAGTTTTTTCAAGTAATATTCAAATAGTTAATGGTCATCATGTTAAAAATATAAATTTAGAAATTTAGAACTCTGTAGTGAGTATGCAATTGATAGGAAGATTTGAACGTTTTAGGAATTTTATGTGATGAAACACCTATTTCCTTTTTGGAATATTTTTCCTTGTAAAGTATGTTTTTAGAGGGAATTTCTTATTGTGAATTAATTATTGCAATAATTTATATAAATTTTTTTCCTTTTATTTTCTTTCTAGCTTCATTGAGATAATTTATATACAGCACTGTATAAGTTTACAGTATATATAATAATAATTTGATTTATATACCTCATGAAATGATTATCACAATAAGTTTAATGAACATCCATCCTAATATGGATATAAAATTAAATAATAAAATAATATTTTTTCCTGTGATAAGAACTCTTAGGAATTACTCTGTTAACAACTTTCATATATAACGTGTGTGCATGGCTCTGTGCATCCATGTGCTCAGTTGCTTAGTGGTGTACTCTTAGTGAACTGTAGCCAGCCATATACAACAGTGTTAATTATGCTTATCATGTTGTTCATTGCATCTTTAGTACTTACTTATAACTCGAATTCGTGCTTTTTGACTACCTTTGTCTAATCCCTCTCCCCTTATCCCTCTGCTAAACTCAAATTTGATCTCTTTTTTTCTGAGTTTTTTTTTTTTTTTGAAGAATAATTGACTTACAACATTATGTTAGTTCCTATTACACAAAATAGTGATTCAGTATTTCTATACATTTCAAAATGATCACCATGTCTAGTTATGATCTGTCACCGTACAAAAATATTACATAGTTATTGACTGTATTACCCACAGTGTACACATTTCATACTTATATTGCACCGAGAAATTTATACCTTTTAATTTCCCTCATTATTTCTTTCCTCTCCTTCCCTCTCACAACTACCTGATTGTTCTCTATAGCTATAACTATGTTTCTGTTCAGTTATGTTTATTCATTTGTTTTGTTTTCTAGATTCCACATATAAGTGAAATCATACAGTATTTGTCTTTCTTTGTGTGACTTATTTCACTTAGCTTAATACCCTCTAGGTCCATCCATGTTATCACAAATGACAAGATTTCATTTTTTTATGGCTGGTGTTAGCCAGATGATAGCATAATACACACACACACACACCTGTTAGCCAGATGATAGCATAATACACACACACACACACACACACACACACATACACATACGCTTCCCTGGGTGGTTCAGTGGTAAAGAACCTGCCTGCCAATGCAGGAGGTGAGGGTTTGATCCCTGGGAAGATCCCTTGAAGAAGGAAATGGCAACCTACTCCAGTATTGATTCCCTGTGAAATCCCTTGGACAGAGGAGGCTGGTGTGCTATAGTCTGTGGGGTCACAAAAAGTTGGACATGACTTATCAACTGAACAACAACAAATACACATACCCACACACCACTTGTTTATTCATCTATCGATGGGCAGTAAGGTTGCTTCCATATTCTTGCTATTGTAAACAATGCTGCAACAAACAAAGGGATGTGTATTTTTATTTAATACCTAGGAGTGGCATTGCTGGATCATATGGTTAGTTCTATCTTTGATTTTTAAAAATATTTATTTTTATTGAAGTATAGTTGATTTGCCTATTTTTAAGTTTTTGAGAACTCTCCACACTTTTCTGTAGCAGCTGCACTGAGTTACATTCCCGCCAACAATGTACCAGGGTTTTGTTTTCTCCACGTCTTCACCAACACTTGTTCTTTGTTGTCTTTTTTGGTAATAGTCATTTTATAGGTGTGAGGTGATATCTCATTGTGATTTTGATTTGCATTTTGGTGATGATTACTGATGTTGAGCATCTTTTCATGTGACTGTTGACCATCTGTATGTCTTCTCTGGAAAAATGTCTATTGAGATCTTCAGCCTGATTTTAAATGAGTTTTTTTTTTTTAATATTAAGTTGTATGAGTTCATTGTATATTTTGGATATTAACCCCTTATCAGATGTATCATTGCAAATGTCTTCTCCCATTCAGTAGGCAGCCTTTTTGTTTTGTTAATGGGTTTCTTCACTGTACAAAAATTATTAGTTTGGTATAGTCCCATTTGTTTATTTGTGCTTTTATTTCCCTTGCGTGAACAGACACATCCAAAAATGTATTACTAAGACTGATGTCAGAGCTTACTGCCTGTTTTCTTCTAGAAATTTTATAGTTTCCAGTTTTATATTTTAGTCTTTAATCCATTTTGAATTTATTTTTGTGCATGGTGTGAGAGTAGTCCAGTTTGTGCATGGTGTGAGAGTAGTCCAGTTTGATTGTAGCTGTCTAGTTTTCCCACCACCATTTACTGAAGATGCTGATTTTTCACTATTGTATATTTTTGCTTCCTTTGTCATAGGTTAATTGCCCATATTAGTGTGCATTCATTTCTGGGTTCTCTGATTTTTGATCTATGTGTCTGCTTTTTGTGCCAGTAACATATTGTTTTGATTACTGGAGCTTTGCAGTATAGTTTGAAATCAAGAAACATGATACTTCCAGCTTTGTTTTTCTTTTTCTAGATTGTTTTGGCTATTCAATGTCTTTTGTTTTTCCATACAAATTTTAGACTTATTCTGTGAAAAAGGCCAGTGATATTTTGATATGGATTGCAGTGAATCTCAACATTTTTTTCAGTACTATAGTCATTTTAACAATATTAATTCTTCCAATCAGTGAACGTTATATATCTTTCTATCCATGTTGTCTTCAGTTTCTTTCATCATTGTCTTATAGCTTTTTAAGTACAAATTAACAGATTTATGTATATTAATTTTGTATCCTGCAACTTTATTGAGTTCATTGGTGAGTTCTAATTTAATTCACCAATGTTTCTTTGATAGAATTTTTAGGGTTTTCAATGTATAATATCACACAAGTGAAACAAATATTAATTAAAATCCAATATTCCTAATATAGAGGTTATACTGGGGGAAAACCTCTAGACCATTCAGGTATGACCTAAATCAAATCCCTTATGATTATACAGTAGAAGTGAGAAATAGATTGAAGGGACTAGATCTGATAGATAGAGTGCCTGATGAACTATGGATGGAGGTTCGTGACATTGTACAGGAGACAGGGATCAAGACCATCCCCAGGGAAAAGAAATGCAAAAAAGCAAAATGGCTGTTTGGGGAGGCCTTACAAATAGCTGTGAAAAGAAGAGAAGTGAAAAGCAAAGGAGAAAAGGAAAGATATAAGCATCTGAATGCAGAGTTCCAGTGAATAGCAAGAAGAGATAAGAAAGCCTTCTTCAGCAATCAGTGCAAAGAAATAGAGGAAAAGAACAGAATGGGAAAGACTGGAGATCTCTTCAAGAAAATTAGAGATACCAAGGGAACATTTAATGCAAAGTAGGGCTCAATAAAGGACAGAAATGATATGGATCTAACAGAAGCAGAAGATATTAAGAAGAGGTGGCAAGAATACACAGAACTGTACAAAAAGATCTTCACGACAAAGATAATCACGATGATCACTCACCTAGACCCAGACATCTTGGAATGTGAAGTCAAGTGGCCCTTAGAAAGCATCACTATGAACAAAGCTAGTGAAGGTGATGGAATTCCAGTGGAGCTCTTTCAAATCCTGAAAGATGATGCTGTGAAAGTGCTGCATTCAATATGCCAGCAAATTTGGAAAACTCAGCAGTGGCCACCGGACTGGAAAAGGTCAGTTTTCATTCCAATCCCAAAGAAAAGCAATGCCAAAGAATGCTCCAGCTACTGTACAATTGCACTTATCTCACATGCTAGTAAAGTAATGCTCAAAATTCTCCAAGCCAGGCTTCAGCAATACGTGAATTGTGAACTTCCAGATGTTCAAGCTGGTTTTAGAAAAGGCAGAGGAACCAGAGATCAATTGCTAACATGCACTGGATCATGGAAAAAGCAAGAGAGTTCCAGAAAAGCATCTAATTCTACTTTATTGACTATGCCAAGGCCTTTGACTTGTGTGGATCACAGTAAACTGTGGAAAATTCTGAAAGAGATGGCAATACCAGACCACCTGACCTGCCTCTTGAGAAATCTGTATGCAGGTCAGGAAGCTACAGTTAGAACTGGACATGGAACAACAGACCGGTTCCAAATAGGCAAAGGAGTATGTCAAGGCTGTATATTGTCACCCTGCTTATTTATCTTATATGCAGAGTACATCATGAGAAATGCTGGGCTGGAAGAAACACAAGCTGGAATCAAGATTGCCGGGAGAAATACCACCTCAGATATGCAGATGACACCACCCTTATGGCAGAAAGTGAAGAGGAACTAAAAGCCTCTTGATGAAAGTGAAAGAGGAGAGTGAAAAAGTTGGTTTAAAGCTCAGCATTCAGAAAACGAAAATCATGGCATCTGGTTCCATCACTTCATGGGAAATAGATGCGGATACAGTGGAAACAGTGTCAGACTATTTTTGGGGGCTCCAAAATCACTGCAGATGGTGACTGCAGCCATGAAATTAAAAGACGCTTACTCCTTGGAAGAAAAGTTATGACCAACCTAGATAACATATTGAAAAGCAGAGATATTACTTTGCCAACAAAGGTCCATCTAGTCAAGGCTATGGTTTTTCCTGTGGTCATGTATGGATGCAAGAGTTGGACTGTAAAGAAGGCTGAGCACCGAAGAATTGATGCTTTTGAACTGTGGTGTTGGAGAAGACTCTTGAGAGTCTCTTGAACTGCAAGGAGATCCAACCAGTCCATTCTGAAGGAGATCAGTCCTGGGATTTCTTTGGAAAGAATGATGCTAAAGCTGAAACTCCAGTACTTTGGCTACCTCATGCGAAGTGCTGACTCATTGGAAAAGCCTCTGATGCTGGGGGGTGTTGGGGGCAGGAGGAGAAGGGGACGACAGAGGATGAGATGGCTGGATGTCATCACCTACTCAATGGACATGAGTGTGAGTGAACTCTGGGAGTAGGTGATGGACAGGGAGGCCTGGTGTGCTGCGATTCATGGGGTCGCAAAGAGTCGGACACGACTGAGTGACTGATCTGAATTGAACTCTAGTTTTGGTTTTATTATTTTGGTTTTGCAATTTCTTTTACTTTCAAGGTATTTCTCTGAATGACCGCCTTTTTACTGTAGTGTTTTTTTCTTAAAAGAATACTTAACCACGTATTTTAGCTGTCAAAAATTGTTAGAGTTTAAAAAATGTAACAAAGGAAACCTCATACCCTGTTGGTGGGAATGTAAATTTGTGCAACCATTATGAAAAAAGGTATAGCGCTTCCTTGAAAAAACTGTAAATAGAGCTACCGTATCATCCAGCAATCATACTTATGGGTATATATCCTGGAAAAACAAAAACTCTAATTTGGAAAGATGTATGCACTTCAGTGTTCCTAACAGCATGTTCCTAACAGACATGGAACAGACACACATGGAACAAACACAAGTGCCCATCTAGTTTAAGAAAAAGTGGTATATATAGAATAGAATAGAATTAAGCCATAAAAAGAACAATATTGGCAGTTGCAACAACATGTATGGGCCTAGAGAATATTAGCATTGGTGAAATAAATCAGACAAAGGCAAATACTGTATATCACTTTTATGTGACATCTAAAAACCATTACAAATTAATCTATATGCAAAATGGGAGCAGACTCACAGACAGAAAGCAAATTCATAGTAACCAAAGGGGAGAGGGAAGGAGAGACAAATTAGGACTGTGGGATTAACAGATTCAAACTACTATACATAAAATAGATAAGTGGTAAGAATTTACTATATAACAGAGAATTATATTCAGTCTGTAATAGCTTATACTGGAGTATAATCTGCAAAAACCCCTACTGAGTCACTATGTTGTACATATGAAACTAATGCAGTATTTAAACCAACTGTGTGTGTGTGTGTGTGTGTGTGTGAGCGTGCGTGTGTGTGCACACACTCTGTTGCCCAGTCGTGTCTGACTGCATTCCCATGGACTGTAGCCTGCCAAGCTCCTCTGTCCATAGGATTTCCCAGGCAAGAATACTGTACTGGGTTGTCATTTTCCAGTTAAAAGAAAAGAGTAATAAGAGCTTCCTACTTGTATATAAATAAAGAAACTTAGTGACTTTTTTAAACATGAAGAGTGATTTACTCACAAATTTTGTTTTTGTTTTTCTTGTTTCTCGCCACTAGGAATGATAACACAGCTTGCGGAAAAATATAGTCTTCCTTTAAGGACAAGTTTTAGCTCTGCTCGAGGATTTTTCATTCAGATGACTACAGATTGTACAGTCCTACCCAATGATCAGCTTCCTTCTGAGTTTATTAAGGTTCATTTTAGAATTCTGGTTAGGAAATTATTGTTTCTGATTTTATAGAATTGCACTTACATATTTTCAGGCACTTACTGAGTATTACATGATAGTTTTCTGAATGTTCTGTATATTACTTCTCTTCTACCCACTCACTTAACAACTTTACTAATCTCAGAGTGATTGAGAAGAGTTTTTAAGAGAAATACCAAACACAGTGTTTCCCACAGTTCTAGGAGCTTGATAAGGGTAGTAAAGGAAAATGAAGAAAGCAAATCCAAAAGGAATTTTTGATCAAAGAAGTTTGAAAAGTACTGTACCATTTCCTGTTTTAAGTTATTCTCAGTACACATCTACCTATTAAAGCTTTAAAAGCCCTAAAATAAATTTGCTTAATTTTAAAATATCTTTTGCCAAATCTTTGGATCAGGGGAGTATTTTTTTATATATATGTTATTTCCTCTACAGGATACTGATTTGGACAAGTCTAACCACTTTAATTTTTCTCTACCTGCAGGGAGTACCTTATGACAAAAACAAACCTTTCAGGTCTTTAAAATATATAGTATATTATCCAGTAATAGGGATGGATGAAATAAAAAGTGGGTCAAGAATTAGTAATGGGGTTAGAGACTGAGGAAGTTTAGTTATGAGGCAAGGGCTAAGACAGGGGTCACAGATGGAGTGAAAGCTCCTATCTACCATACATATTACTACTTGGTAATTGGCTTCCCTGGTGGCTCAGCGGTTAAAGCCTCTGCCTCCAGTGCGGGTTCAATCCCTGGGTAGGGAAGATCCTTTGGAGAAGGAAATGGCAATCCACTCCAGTATTCTTGCCTGGAGAATCTCACGGACAGAGAAGGCTAGTAGGTTACAGTCCACGAGGTCGCAAAGAGTCTGACACGACTGAGCGACTTCATCTTGACCTTCACAATGAGGTGTAATATTTTTGTTAACATTTCTACATGGCTACTTTAAGAGCTGTAAAATAGTCATGTCAGACAGACTAGATTAAAATATTCTGCTTTAACTTGAAAAGTGATCTTTTCTCTTCTACAAACATTATTTGGGACTTTTTGATGATAAAATTATCTCAAGAATTAAAGTGATTAACCTAAGTACCTATAATTCTGTTGTTTAAAATCTGTATGTTTTACTTCATTAGAGTATGTATCTTGACATTTTTTTTAATCTCCTAGCAGATTTCTAAAGTGAAAAATTCTTATAGCTTTACATCAGCAGATTTAATTAAAATGAATGAAAGATGCCAAGAGTCTTTGAGAGAAATCTATCACATGACTTATATGTAAGAGCATTTGAAATGTTTGAATACTGATTTAAATTGATTTGATTTGAGATACTACGATACATTTCGTTAACTTACTTTTTTCTGGTTGTAGAAAACTGTAGTTATGAATGTTAACAAGGGAAGACCATTTCCTAGAAAAACAGTTAAAACTTTAAAGTCTGTCATAGTGATTGAGATCACTGAGCCTCAGATAACATTCAGGGCAAATCTAATTACAACTGCCCCTCCAAAATAAATCCATTATACTGGGTTATAGAAAAAGCTTGATATCCAGCCAAATGTCCACATTTCATCTGTACTTCAGTCATCCTTTTAATACAGTTTTAAGAAATATCATAATGACATGAGCTTGAAATATCTCTAGTACCACTGATACTTCTGTAGTGTATACTCCATCATGATACAGAAGTTGGCACATCTGGGCTTATTTGGGACTTCATTCAGTTTATTCTTTTTCTTTACCATGTAAGCTCTCAAGTTCTCGTGACTTAGTACATATATAACAACATTATAATAGTGCCAGTAATTTATTGTTCATAAGATAGTAGCAGTGTGTCTAGAAATAAGAACTAGGAAATTCAGAATTGCTGAGCTGAGATGAAGATAAATGTTGGATTTTCAGAACAATTTCAGAGCATAAATCAAAAAGATTATAAGATATAGTAAGATACAGCAGAACAATTTTCCCATGTAAGAGAAAAACTTTTATATTATGTCACGATATGGTAACTACCACATGAATAAGCATAAATAATTATATAGTTAGGGTTGTATATGAGAGCGAGAAAGAGGGAGAGAGGATGGGTGAGAGAGAAAATACATAATAGCTTTTGTGTTAAATTTAACATTGTAAATGCAAAATTATTAATAGATGGGATCTACTGATTGAAGTATAGTGAGGGCTTCATTTGATCTATAGAAAATGTTTCTAATATTAAAAAATTATTCTATTAATATTTAAGAAAAGCAGCCATTAAAAAACTTGGTCTTAACACACCAGAAGATGGATTCTCTGCTACTAAATAACTGTGACTTTGATTATGAGCTTCAGTTTCCTCATCTCTCAAATAAGACCGTAGAACAACAGACTTTATCTAGTGTACAACTCAACTGTCAATGTTATTTTACCTCAGGCAATGAATTTTATGTTGTTTTATAATTATGTGGTATGCTCCTCTTTTAAAAGTGCTATTTCTGTTATCAAACATGTACTTTCAGGATTGTGTGCAAACTGCTTAGTGAGATTTATGAGCATATTCATTGCTTATATAAACTGTCTGACACTGTGTCAATGCTGGATATGCTACTGTCATTTGCTCATGCCTGTACTCTTTCTGACTATGGTAAGTTATTTTCTTTGGAATAAATAAGCTGCATACTGAAATTTGTATTCCATTCAAGCAATTTTATGTAGCAATTATGAATGTTTTATATTTTCCCCCTGATAGTCTCTTACCTATGGTCCTAGACTAAGACCCAAAATATAGAAAGTGAAATTACCTTTAAAATTTCTTCTAGAAGTCAAAAGATTATTTACTGAGAAATTGAGAAATTAGAAAAAAATACTGCAAGAAACTTTAATGTCTTTCCTAAAATATTAAAGACTATAGAGCTGTCTCTTTGGTGAAAATAATGATAATCCAAATTCATAAATTTCAAGTCTGAAGAAGCAGTGTGATGCTAATACTAACAGACATGAGAGAAATAAACTCTTAAAAGTGAGCAGATGTGAGCATCCCAAGATCAATTATATCACTTATTTTTGTGTCCCAAGTCTATACTACAGGTCTTGAATATAAATGTTAAGCAATTTGCTAATGTTAAATGAATACTTCAGGTTAGCCCCCATCCCTTGAAATTTCTTATCCAAACTATCAGTATGCAAATATGATAATTTGGTTGAGTAATTGTGGGCTTAATAACATTAAATTTCTAGTTAAAATTAATAGTAGTATTTCCAAAACATTCTGTTAATTAATCTTTATGATGGAAAATATATTTTACAAAGGTTTTTCATTTTTGATATTTCTGTATTTATTCAGTTCAGTTCAGTCACTCACTCATGTCCAACTCTTTGTGACTCCATGAATTGCAGCACTCCAGGGCTCCCTGTCCATCACCAACTCCCAGAGCTCACTCAGATTCACGCCCATCGAGTCAGTGATGCCATCCAGCCATCTCATCCTCCGTCGTCCCCTTCTCCTCCTGCCCCCAATCCCTCCCAGCATCAGAGTCTTTTCCAATGAGTGAACTCTTCGCATGAGGTGGCCAAAGTACTGCAGTTCCAGCTTTAGCATCATTCCTTCCAAAGGACACCCAGGGCTGATCTCCTTCAGAATGGACTGGTTGGATCTCCTTGCAGTCGAAGAGACTCTCAAGAGTCTTCTCCAACACCACAGTTCAAAAGCATCAATTCTTCGGCGCTCAGCCTTCTTCACAGTCCAACTCTCACATCCATACATGACCACAGGAAAAACCATAGCCTTGACTAGACGGACCTTAGTCAGCAAAGTAATGTCTCTGCTTTTGAATATGCTATCTAGGTTGGTCATAACTTTTCTTCTAAGGAGTAAGTGTCTTTTAATTTCATGGCTGCAGTAACCATCTGCAGTGAAATATTAAAATTTTCAGCTGGTATTGTGTAGGCCAAAACTTAATAGTTTTCTCAACTATTAAGATATTTGATGTTCCATTTTGAGAAGAACTACCCTAAAACTCCAAACTTATAAGTAGTGAATTTTTGGTATTAAAAATGATTTAAATATAGCAAAAGTTTTCTTATTTTATTAATCAGTCTATTATAATGAATACTTTCAAGTTTATCCATGTGTTTCCTCGAGAGACATGTAGCATTTTAATTACTTGTCTCTCACCTTTCTGCTCTCTTCATCTTCAGTTCAGTTTAATTCGTTCACTCAGCTGTGTCTGACTCTTTGCGACCCCATGAATCGCAGCACTCCGGGCCTCCCTGTCCATCACCATCTCCCGGAGTTCACCCAAACTCATGTGCATTGAGTCGGTGATGCCATCCAGCCATCTCATCCTCTGTCATCCCCTTTTCCTGCCCCCAGTCCCTCCCAGCTTCAGAGTCTTTTCCAATGAGTCAACTCTTTGCATGAGATGGCCAAAATATTGGAGTTTTAGCCTCAGCATCAGTCTTTCCACTGAACACCCAGGACTGGTCTCCTTCAGAATGGACTGAATGGATCTCCTTGCCATGAAGTGATGGGACCAGATGCCATGATCTTTGTTTTCTGAATGTTGAGCCTTAAGCCACTTTTTCGCTCTTCTCTTATACTTTCATCAAGAGGCTTTTTAGTTCCTCTTCACTTTCTGCCATAAGGTTGGTGTCATCTGCAAATCTGAGGTTATTGATATTTCTCCCAGCAATCTTGATTCCAGCTTGTGCTTCTTCCAGCCTAGTGTTTCTCATGATGTACTCTGCATATAAGTTAAATAAGGAGGATGACTTAGAAAGCATCTATAGAAACCTGATCATTATTTCTTTCTACAAAATTAACAAAATCTTTTGTGTCTGTTTTTTCTATCTGCTGAGAATACTTTTTAGACAAAATTTCTATAAGTTTGGATGTAAAATTGTGTTTTTATTTGGTTTTGTTCTATTTTCAGACCTCATTTGAAAAGGTAAGTATGCCAAATTTGAAATAATGCTTAAGGCGAGGATTAAGTAAATGTGCAATTTAGAGTCCTTGAAATTAATTGTTGTTTTTAAATGACTAGTTGATTCCTTTTAATTTACACAAATCTGAAAATGTTATGAACTGTTTTGGAGCCCTGCACAATGACAGGACCAAAATCATATTTTTTCTGGAAAAGAATATAAGTTCTGATGTGATTAGACTATGCCAGTTATCATTTGGAGGGACTGAAGATAAAATAATAATGACATTGTTCCAGATTGACCCTAGTAAAGTCACTAAAATATAAATAGTATGTGCACACCACAAAATCTTTAAATATATTCATCTTGCAAAACCATTTTATTTTTCTCTTTAGTTCGGCCAGAGTTTACTGATACTTTAGCAATCAAGCAGGGGTGGCATCCCATTCTTGAAAGAATATCTGTGGAAAAACCTGTTGCTAACAATACCTATATTACAGAAGGGAGTAATTTTTTTATCATAACTGGACCAAATATGAGTGGGAAATCCACATATTTGAAACAGATTGCTCTTTGTCAGATTATGGCCCAAATTGGTGAGTTACATTTATGGTTATCAGCTCTGCTCTCCATTTAAAATATCTCATGCCCAGTATTTTAGATCATATATATGTATATATATATGGACCATAACTTTACAATTTGGTATTTATTAAGCTCTATCCAGATTGGATTACATTGTACTGAAAATCTTGTGGGATATAATAGAAATAGAAGCTTCTTTATTATAGTTATTAATGTTATATCAATTATTACTAAATTAAATTGTATAATTATCTGAGATTCAAAAACTTTGTTGAGAAAGTAGTACAAGTAGCAGAAACTACTGCCTTTAATAATCATATAAGATTTTTCCCAAAATTATAACATTGGGCACAGAAACATTTCCCTTACTTAATTTAAGGTTTACCAATAACTTAGTTTTAACAACTGCTGTGTTACACTTATGTGTGGATACAGTTCAATTCAGTTGCTCAGTTGTGTCCAACTCTTTGTGACCATGTAAATGACTGTCACTGTCGCAACATTGTTATGGATTTCTTGGCATCGAGATACAACTCACCTCTTATCTCTGAAAACTGGGTTCCTTGAGACCAATGTTAATCAGAGAACAGATGACTGGTCAGTCTGGGATAATTTTGGTTCACCTCACCCTCTGGAATTGGCAATGTCTGGAGACATTTTTAGTTGTCACAACTGAGAGGAGTATAAAATCCGGTTCAGTTCAGTTGCTCAGTTGTGTCCGACTCTTTGTGACCACATGGACTGCAGCACTCCAGGCTTGCCTGTCCATCACCAACTTTCAGAGCTTGCTCAAACTCATGTCCATCGAGTCAGTGATTCCATCCAACCATCCCATCCTCTGTCGTCCCCTTCTCCTCCTGCCCTCAATCTTTCCCAGCATCAGGGTCTTTCTAATGAGTCAGTTCTTTGCATCAGGTGGCCAAAGTATTGGACCTTCAGCTTTAGCATCAGTCCTTCCAACGAATACTCAGCACTGATTTCCTTTAAGATTGACTGGTTTGATCTTGCAGTCCAAGGGACTCTCAAAAGTATTCTCCAACACCACAGTTCAAAAGCATGAATTCTTTGGTGTTCAGTTTTCTTTATGGTCCCAGCTCTCACATCCATACATGACTACTGGAAAAACCACAGCTTTGACTATACGGACATTTGTCAGCAAAGTAATGTCTCTGCTTCAATATGTTTTCTAGGTTTGTCATAGCTTTTCTTCCAAAGAGCAAGCTTGTCTTTTCATTCATGGCTGTAGTCACCATCTGCAGTGATTTTAGGACCCCTCAAAATAGTATCTTACTGTTTCTATTGTTCCCCCATCTATTTGCCATGAATTAAAGGGACCAGATGCCATAATCTTAGTTTTCTGAATGTTGAGTTTTAAGCCAGCTTTTTGCCTTTCCTTTTTCACCTTCATCATGAGGGTCTTTAGTTGCTCTTTGCCTTCTGCCATAAGGGTGGTGTCATCTGCATATCTGAGGTAGTTGATATTTCTCCCAGCAATCTTGATTCCAGCTTGTGCTTCAGCCTGGCATTTCACATGATGTACTCTGCATATAAGTTAAATAAGCAGGGTGACAACATACAGCCTTGACATACTCCTTCCCGATTTGGAATCAGTCCATTGTTCCATGTCCGGTTCTAACTGTTTCTTCTTGACCTGAATACAGATTTCTCAGGAGGCAGGTAAGGTGGTCTGGTATTCCTATGTCTTTAAGAATTTTCCATTTTGTTGTGATCTGTGCAGTTAAAGGCTTTAGCATAGTTAGTGAAACAAGTAGATGTTAATGGAATTCTTTTGTTTTTCTATGATCCAGTGGATGTTGACAATTTGATCTCTAGTTACTCTGCCTTTTCTAAATCCAGCTTGAACATCTGAGAGTTCTCAGTTCACTATTGTTGAAGCCTGGCTTGTGAGAAGAGTGCAGTTGTGTGGTACTTTGATCATTCTTTGGCACTGCCTTTCTTAGAGACTGGAATGAAAACTGATCTTTTCCAATCCTGTGGCCACTCCTGAGTTTTCCAAATCTGCTGGCATATTGGGTGTAGCACTTTCACGGCCTCATCTTTTAGGGTTTGAAATAGCTCAGCTGGAATTCCATCACCTCCACTAGGTTTGTCTGTAGTGATGCTTCCTAAGACCCGCTTGACTTCACATTCCAGGATGTCTGGCTCTAGGTGAGTTAGTGATCACACCATTGTGGTTATCTGGGTCATTAAGATCTTTTTGTATAATATCCAGGGTTGCTTCTAAATATTCTACAATTCACAGGACAACCATCTTCCTTTACCCCCCTCCCCTGCCTCAGCCCACATACATGCTCAAGAAAGAATTATGCAACCCTTGATGTGATTGAAAAAGCTTGGTTTAATGTAATGGATTTTAAGGGAAATGCAGAATAGTAATATCAATCATAGTGCAAATTTCCCTTACTACTGGGAAAGAAAATCAGAAGTGAGTGAATGAATGAATAAAGAGTATATATTTTATTAAATTTAAAAGGCTATCTTAGATAACGTCCGTTCCCTTATAAGAATACTGGTTCATATCTAGGACAATAATCTTACTTCTGTTTGAATAGTTATGAGATCCAGCCTTTAAAAAACAGGCTGTCTAATTTCTGTGTAGTTATAATTGTTAAAACATTCATTATACTGAATTAAAATTTGACTGTATAGAACTTCTACTCATTAGACCTAATTCTTAACTTCCATGCATTTCAGAACAATCTCTTATATCCTAAGAACAGGCCATCAGATATTTGAAGAAAATTACTATTACTCTACTTCTTTTGCCACAATCTTTGAATTCCTAAAAGTATGTAGTATCTTATAAAATCTGATTATAAAGGAAATAGTAGGACTCGAAAGCATGGAAGTTGAGAACATAGGCTTTGGAGCTAGACTTAGTTTTTGTAGTTACTGGCTGTGTGATCTTAGGCAAATACTTAACCTCCTTAGTTTTTCTATCTGTAAATGAAAAATATAATAGTACCTATGTCTAAGAATTGTTGTAAAGATTAAACTACTCTATGTTCTACAAAGCGAAAAAAACCCCTAAGCCTCTGTACTCCTTGTAGCTCCTTAGGAATATCATGCTGTTTACACACACACACACACACACACACACACACATGGCTTCCCTGGTGGCTCAGATGGTAAGAGTATGCCTTCAGTGCAGGAAGGATATCCATCCAGGTTCGATCGCTGGGTCTGGAAGATCCGCTAGAGAAGGAAATGGTAACACACTCCAGTATTTTTGCTTGGAGAATCCCATGACAGGGGAGCCTGGTGGGCTACAGTCCATGCGGTTGCAGAGTCGGACATGACTGAGTGACTAGCATTCATACATACACACGTGCACACACACACACACACACAATGCTATGGTCTTAAGGGAAGGATATGAGAGAAAGTAGAGATAAGAGCATGTTCTAAAGCACAGAAGCAATAAACAGCATGATATTCCCAAGTAGCTACAAGGACTTCACAGGCTTAGTAGTTCTTTTGCTTCCTAGAATAAAGAGTGACTGTGAGAAGTGGCAGGCTTAAAGCTGGAGAGATGGGCAGGAGTCAGGTTGTGAAGGGCCTTAGGCATTTAATGGAGGAGAGAGAACCTTATCCAGATATCTATAGGGAGCTATAGATGTTTTAGCAAGAGAATGGCATAATTGGATTTGAGTTTTAGATAGATCACTCTGGCTATTGTAAGGTTAGAGAAGAGCCAGATTAGAAGCAAAATACCAGCCAGCAGGCTTCTGTGATATGATGATAAGATATGTTAAGAGCCTTTTTAGTGGAGGTAAGAGAGAAGGGAAAATATGAACCATATGTACCATATATACTATATTCTATACTTGGTACTTTCACATTTATTTTTCCTGTGTGATCATTTTGGCAATTCATCCTGTGAGAATGTTGTATTTATTTGCTCTCTGAGATGTCATCATAATTGCTATTGTTATTATTATTATCTGCATTGATATTAATATTATCTGAACTTTTGCTTTCTCTTCCTGCTATTCTTTATTATGCAAAAGTAGATCCTATTCTTCACCCTTGTCTTTGTTTTAAATCTTGGAAAAATCTGGCTTTGTTTCTTCACTCTCATTATTTCACATTTTGTCTATACAGAGTTCTGTATATTTGACACTTTTTTCATTTAACTATTTGTATATTTTTATCTTCTTATGGTTTTAGAATGCTTTTTGTATCCCATTTTGTATAGCGATAGATGTAAATAATAAGATTAATCTGTTTTCAAGAGATGAATATTTTAGGTTAGTTAGCCTGATATTTCTCACACAGAAACCATCTTGTGCATAAAAATTCACCTTAATAAAAGTTTTAATGTTTTGCATTCATTCTAATTGTAGATGGTTCTGTATTTTTCTGATAACAGCTGTTTTCTTAATATACCTTTCTATAATGATTTAATCAACTTGAGCTTCATAAGCGTTTCCTTCAGATTTTCATATTTTGAATATTCTCATCTGACTATACTATTTAACAGTTTTTATCAAATTTCTTATGTAATCAAATATGTATTATCTTTTTCCACTTCCAAATAACTTTGTACAGTAGGTAGGGTAAGCATTTCTATTTTATATGTGAGGAAGACGAAGCTGGGAGAATTTAAGTGCTGTCCAAGGTTGTAAAGTAAATGACAGAGTTGGGGCCATGCCTTCTAATTCCATATCTTGTGATCTTTCCACCACATTAATCTGTAGATAGGCTACTAAATAATCTGAGTTGGTAGAAAGTACAGTGTTAGTAGTGCTTATATTTTATAAAAGCATCTCAGTTTACTTTGACTTATATATTATAGGATCATATGTTCCAGCAGAATATTCTTCCTTTAGAATTGCTGAACAAATTTTTACAAGAATAAGTACTGATGACGATATCGAAACAAATTCATCAACATTTATGAAGGAAATGAAAGAGGTACCTGATTTCAACTTTCCTTATGTTAAAAACATATAGAAATATCCTACTAATGGTCAATTATAACATAAGAAAGTATTTTTATATTAAAGCTTGCAGATGTGTTTATATTCCTCTACAAGAGCCAGAGGGCAGTCAAAGACAGCTTCCTAATTTCTGTCTTATGTGGAAATGGAAGTAAATGTTTTATTGAAAAATACAGCTTTAAAGAAAAAGCTAGTGTTATTGAATAATAAAAACATGCTTTCATGTTTTTATATGGAATATATAAAAGACTTCAGAAAGCAATGACCTGTTCAGAAACATTGTGCATAGTTAGGCTTGATTTTAAAATAAAAGATCACTGTGTTAAAAGGTTTTTAAAAATCACCCTTTTTGTGCTCTTGTGGAATTTTCACTCCCTATGCCAAAGTATGTATCAGCACCTATTTTTGATCTGAGCACATGTCAAATAAACTTGAAGGGTTAAAGGAATTCAGTATAGCTTTTGGCCTATCTTTAGTAGGTATGGGTTATTGGATCATTGTACAGTTTACTAATTTTCTTTAGATAGACAGGGAATAAAATTATCATTTTCTCACTGTATATGATATTTATATAATTATTTAGTATGTATTGAATAACGATGGGGGAATGTAGCAATAGACTAGGTGCTTGAGGTATATTTTTAAATGGTCCTAGCTCTCAAGAAGCTTAGTCCCATGGAAAGGTAAAATGGCCATGATGGTTAACAGTTGTGTCTTAACATAAGTCTGTATCAGGCATGATTTAAATTTATTTTACTAAGAAATCACTGGACTTGGATGCTTTTTTCTAAATATTTCTTTTCATTTTTACTGGCTACAGAGATGTTAACTGAGAGATAGTTTAGAGTGTTTATGACAGCAGTTGATTCATCAGAGCTCAGTTGGTAAAGAATCTGCCTGCAATGTAGGAAACCCCGGTTGGATTCCTGGGTTGGGAAGATCCGCTGGAGAAGGGATAGGCTACCCATTCCAGCACTCTTGGACTTGCCTGTGGCTCAGCTGGTAGAGAATCTGCCTGCAATGCGGGAAACCTGGGTTCCATCCTGGGGTTGGGAAGATCCTCTGGAGAAGAGAAAGGCTACTCACTCCATTATTCTGGCCTGGAAAATTCCATGAGCTGTGTAGTCCATGGGGTCGCAGTATCAGACATGACTGAGCAATTTTTCTCTTAAACAAGAAAATGACCATCTTTGTGCTTTATTTAAACATTTAATTCATTGCTTTATTTCACTGTATCTGATTCATCAATATTTTAGATAATGGTTATTTACTCTAGCATATATCTATTTATGTACATATCAGCTATTCTATTGGAATTATTAGTAATGAGATTTTTAGAAAGAAAAGCAATGTGTTAGTTTCTGCTCAGCGGGTTTTCTCTGTCAAAATATATTTCAAATGAACTAATAAAGGAACTGGATTTTTATTCATTTTTAGTATAATAGTGACAGCTCTTTGGTTGCAATGAATAATTTAGGAATTATATTTTCAGATAGCATATATTCTACATAATGCTAATGACAAGTCACTCATATTAATTGATGAACTTGGCAGAGGTACTAATACAGAAGAAGGTATTGGCATTTGTTATGCTGTTTGTGAACATCTGCTGAGCTTAAAGGTATTCCGCTCTATTTATTTTAAATACAGTAATTTTGAGTCGTTTAAAAAAATTTTTTTATTGAAAGAAAAAATTTTTAATTGTATAGTCTTTAAAATTGTATCAGTTCAGTTCGGTCACTCAGTCGTGTCCAACTCTTTGTGACTCCATGAATCACAGCACGCCAGGCCTCCCTGTCCATCAAAACTCCCGGAATTCACTCAAACTCATGTCCATCGAGTCGGTGATGCCATCCAGCCATCTCATCCTCTGTTGTCCCCTTCTTCTCCCACCTTCAATCTTTCCCAGCATCAAGATCTTTTCAAATAAGTCAACACTTCGCATGAAGTGGCCAAAGTATTGGAGTTTCAGCTTCAGCATCAGTGCCTCCAACGAACACCCAGGAATGATCTCCTTTAGGATGGACTGGTTGGATCTCCTTGCAGTCCAAAGAAGTCTTCTCCAACACCACAGTTCAAAAGCATCAATTCTTCGGCGCTCAGCTTTCTTCACAGTCCAACTCTCACATCCCTACATGACCACTGGAAAAATGATAGCTTTGACTAGACGGATCTTTGTTGGCAAAGTAATATCTCTGCTTTTCAATATGCTGTCTAGGTTGGTCATAACTTTCCTTCCAAGGAGTAAGCGTCTTTTAATTTCATGGCTGCAAGCACCATCTGCAGTGATTTTGGAGCCCCCCAAAATAATGTCTGCCACTGTTTCCACTGTTTCCCCATCTATTTGCCATGAAGTGATGGGACTGGATGCCATGATCTTCGTTTTCTGAATGTTGAGTTTTAAGCCAACTTTTCACTCCTCTTTCACTTTCATCAGGAGGCTTTTTAGTTCCTCTTCACTTTCTGCCATGAGGGTGGTGTCATCTGCACATCTGAGGTTATTGATATTTCTCCTGGCAATCTTGATTTGCGCTTATGCTTCTTCCAGCCCAGTGTTTCTCATGATGTACTCTGCATAGAATTTAAGTAAGCAGGGTGACAATATACAGCCTTGACATACTCCTTTTCCTATTTGGAACCAGTCTGTTGTTCCATGTCCAGTTCTAACTGTTGCTTCCTGACCTGCATACAGGTTTCTCAAGAGGCAGGTCAGGTGGTCTGGTATTCCCATCTCTTTCAGAATTTTGCACAGTTTATTGTGATCCACACAGTCAAGGGCTTTGGCATAGTCAATAAGGCAGAAATAGATGTTTTTCTGGAACTCTCTTGCTTTTTCCATGATCCAGCGGATGTTGGCAATTTGATCTCTGGTTCCTCTGCCTTTTCTCAAACCAACTTGAACATCTGGAAGTTTGTGGTTCACGTATTGCTGAGGCCTGGCTTGGAGAATTTTGAGCAGTACTTTACTAGCATGTGAGATGAGTGCAATTGTGCAGTAGTTTGAGCATTCTTTGGCATTGCCTTTCTTTGGGATTTCCAGTCCTGTGGCCACAGCTGAGTTTTCCAAATTTGCTGGTGTATTGAATGCAGCACTTTCACAGCATCATCTTTCAGAATTTGAAATAGCTCAACTGGAATTCCATCACCTCCACTAGCTTTGTTCGTTGTGATACTTTCTATGGGCCACTTGACTTCACATTCTAGGATGTCTGGCTCTAAATGAGTGATCACACCATCGTGATTATCTGAGTCACGAAGATCTTTTTGTACAGTTCTTCTGTGTATTCTTGCCACCTCTTCTTAATATCTTCTGCTTCTCTTAGGTCCATACCATTTCTGTCCTTTATTTAGTGCTTTACAATTTTCAAAACTTTTGCTTTTGTTTTCCTCTGCCTGTGTTTTGCCTCTGCCTCCTCCCTCTTCGCACTAGTAACCACTAGTTTTTTCTCTGTATCTGTAAGTCTGTTCTTTTTATTTACTAGTCTGTTGTATTTTTAGATTTCACATATAAGTGATATCATACAGTAAAGTCTTTGTCTGAGTTTATTTCACTTGGCATAATGCCAAGTCCATCCATATTTTTGAAAATGGCAAAATTTCATTCTTTTTTCAGACACAGAAAACTAATTTAAGGTTACCAAAAGGGAAAGCAGGAAAGGGTAAACTAGGAATTTGGATTAACAGATTAACACTACAAATACAGAACAGATAAAAATAAGGACCTATTATATAGCATAGGGAACTGTATTTAATGTCTTGTAATAACCTGTAATGGAAAAGAATATGAAAAAGAATGTATACGTTCTCTTGCTATACATCTGAAATATTACAGGTCATCTGTACTTCAATTTAAAATCTTTGATTTTTTTAATGACTGTGTACTATTCATGTATATATTTGTACCTATAGCACACACACACATATATTTATATCTCACATATTCTTTATCCATTCATCTGTTGATGGACACAGGTTGTTTCCATACTTTGGCAATTGTAAATAATGGTGTTGAGTCTTTTTTTTTTTTTAATGTATCCATTATAGATTTATCACAAGTGAATTTTATAGGCTCCTGTAGATAGCTCTTTAAACCATGTAGGTAATAAAAACATACCATAGCATTTATATTTTTGTTACTTTATTTCTGATGGAAGCAGAAACAGTTAATATAATAGTCATGATATAGAAAAGGAAGAAATCAAGAATTAACAATATTATCAAAACTAGTCACTTGGCTTTAATCAAATAGCAAAAGATGAAGACATTTCAGTTGATTCCATGTGTAATAACATTGACTGTAATATCACAATATGAAGTGAACTAGGCATCTGAAGTCACTTTATGGAAAATCTTTACTTAAGATTTCATTCCTTTAGAAAAATATTTTTTTCATAAATCAGCTGTGTAAAACAAACTATGAATTTTGCTCTGTTATTAAGGTAATTTGTAAAACAGTGTTTTAAATGATCAATCAAAATATATATTGGTATGAAAAAGCTTAAAAATATTTTTATATAATTAAAGTACCTTAAAATAGTCCTAAAGTGAATTTCTGTACCTTAAGTGAGAGTCCACAGTAATTTATTATATATAGAATTAGAAAAATCTTATCTTTTGCCTTTGTTTTCTTTTTTTAAACACTCATTACTATTTTTATTTTTAAAACTTTGGCCACTCAGTGCAGTATGTGAACTCATAGTTCCCTGGCCAGGGATGGAACCCATGGCCGCTGCAGTGGACTAGTGGTATGGTCCTAACCGCTGGGTCACCAGGGAATCCTCCCCTTTCAAACTTTTTTTCTCTTTTTAAAATTTTTCTTTGGGGACTTACATAGTGGGTTAGAGGTTAAGAATCCACCTGCCAATGCAGGGGACAAAGGTTTAGTACCTGGTCTGGGAAGAGCCCACAGGCCATGGAGCAGCTAAACCTGGGCACCACAACTACTGAGCCTGTTGTGCTCCAGAGTCCATACTCTGTAAAAGAGAAGCCACCGCAATGAGAAGCCCATGCACTGCAACTAGAGAGTAGCTCCTGCTTAACACAATTAGAGAAAGCCCTGGTATGGCAAAAATAAATAAATTTTTAAAGTCTTTTTTCATTCTTTGGAAAAAAATCTTATTTCCTACTTGAAGAAAGTTATGTGATAAGTTAAAACTAATGTTCATATATAACATTAGCCTTTGTAATTCTGAATCTATTTCAGTTGATAAGAATTTCTCATATAAATAAGATGTATATGTTACTTATTGAGATTAAAAGCTAATTAGTAATAATGATGCTTAATTTTATATGTCAGCTTGACAAGACTATGGAATACCCAGACATTTGGTCAAACATTTTTTTTTTTCTGGCTGTATCTGTGAGGGTGTTTCTGGATGACATTAGTATTTGAATTAATAGTAGAATGAGTAAATCAGATTGCTCTTTCTAATGTGAGTGGGCCCTATCCAGTCACTTTTGAGTGGGGCCTAGTTGAAGGCCTGAATATAACAAAAAATTTGACCCTCTTAAAGTATGAGGAAACTCCTGCCTGACTGCTTCTGATCTGGAACATCAGTTCTTTCCTGGCTTTGATCTTGAACTGAAACATCAGCTCTTCCTGGGTCTTGAGTCTGCTAACATTTAGACTAGAACTACACTATTGGCTCTCCTGATTTTTAGGCCTTTAGACATGGAGCAGAATGACATCAGTAGCTTTCCTGAATCTCCAGTTTAATGATTGCAGATTCGGGGATTTGTCAATCTCCATAATCATGTGAGCCCATTCCTTATAGTAAATCTTTTTCTTTCTCACTACAGACAGATACACAGTCACAGACACACACACACACACACACACACACACACACACACATCCTGTTAATTCTGTTTCTCTGCTGCTGCTAAGTTGCTTCATTCACGTCTGACTCTGTGCAATCCCATAGACGACAGCCCACCAGGCTCCACTGTCCCTGGGATTCTCCAAGCAAGAACACTGGAGTGGGTTGCCATTTCCTTCTCCAGTGCATGAAAGTGAAAAGTGAAAGTGAAGTCACTGAGTCGCGTCCAATTCTCAGTGACCCCATGGACTGCAGCCCACCAGGCTACTCTGTCCATGGTATTTTCCAGGCAAGAGTACTGGAGTGGGATGCCATTGCCTTCTCCGTCTGTTTCTCTGGAGAACCCTAATACAGATTGTTATCAAGAGTGGTTCTAGGGGAACAATATTTAAGAATGAATGTTTTGAGTCTGTTCTAGACTTTCGGGAATTGACTTTCTAATCTTATTAGATTTTAATACTAATGACTCCCGTTTCCAGTAGTAGAGAAGGCACTGATAGTCCATAGTATAATCTGCCAATACAAATGTGCAAAATATCATCATGGATACTCTTAATCAATCACTTACAAGAAACAAGGAGAATGACTTTGTGAAATGAGGACTATTATGGTAGGAGAGAACAAATGGAAGCTAGTAGTACTGTTCCTGGATCATAGAAAAAAGCAAGGGAATTCCAAAAAAAAAAAAAAAATCTGCTTCTGCTTCATTGACTATGCTACGCCTTTGACTCTGTGGATCATAACAAACTGTGAAAAATTCTTAAGATACAGGAATACTAGATCACCTTACCTGTCTCCTGAGAAACCTGTATGGAGTATAAGAAGCAACAGTTAGAACCAGGCATGGAACTACAGACTGGTCCAAAATTGGGAAAATAGTATGTCAAGGCTGTATATTATCACCCTGATTATTTAACTTATATGCAGAGCACATCATGTGAAAGGCTGGGCTGGAGGAAGCACAAGCTGGAATCAAGATTGCTGGGAGAAATATCAATGACCCCAGATATGCAGATGATACCAGTCTAATGGCAAAAAGCAAAGAGGAACTAAGGAGTTTTTGATGAGGGTAAAAGGAGAATGAAAAAGCTGGCTTAAGACTCACCATTAAAAAAACTAAGATTGTGGTATCTGGTTCCATCATTTCATGGCAAATAGATGGGGAAAAAGTGGAAGCAGTGACAGACTTTATTTTCTTGGGCTACAAAATCACTGAAGACAGACTGCAGCCGTGAAATTAAGACACTTGCTCCTCGGAAGAAAAGCCATGACAAACCTAGACAGTCTTAAAAAGCAGAGACATCACTTTGCTGACAAAGGTCCATATAGTCAAAGCTATGGTTTTTCCACTAGTCATGTATGAATGTCAGAGTTGGACCATAAAGAAGGCTGAGTGCTGAAGACTTGATATATTCAAATTGTGGTTCTGGAGAAGATTCTTGAGAGTCCTTTGGATAGCTTGGAGATCAAGCTAATCAATCCTAAAGAAAATCAATCCTGAATATTCATTGGAAGGACTTATGCTGAAACTGAAGCTCCAATACTTTGGCCACATGATGTGAAGAGCTAACTCAATTCAGGAAAAGACTCTGATGCTGGGAAAGATTGAGAGCAAGAGGAGAGTTGGATGGCAGAGGATGAGATGATTGTATGGCATTACCAACTCAATGGACATGACTTTCAGCAAAATCCGGGAGGTAGTGAAGGACAGGGAAGCCTGGCGTGTTGCAGTCCATTGGGTCACAATGAGTCAGACATGACTCAGTGACTGAACATCAACAGTATTGTTCTTATATAGGAAAATAGTAATCCAAAGCCTATTCCTAGAGAGATTGGAGAGATTAGTGCCACCATCAAGGACTTGAAAGTTGCAGGGGTGATAATTTCCAGCACATTCCCATTTAATGCACTGATTTGGCCTGTACAGAGGACAGATGGACCTTGGAGAATGACATTGAATAATTGTAACCTTAACCAGGTAATGATTGTAACTGCAGCTATTTGTACCAGATGACATTTCATCACTTGACCATATTAACATATCCTCTGGTACCTGGTTTGTGTGGATAATTGATCTAGCCAATGTTTTTTTCTGCATATCTGTCAATAAAGATCACCAGAATCAGCTTGCTTTCACCTGGCAAGGTCAGAAATACCCCTTCACTGTCCAACTTCAGGGGTATATCAACTCTCCAACTCTGTCATAATTTAGTTTGTAAGGATCTTGATTATTTCCCTTCTGACAAGATATCATACTGGTCCATTACATTGGTAACATTATTCTGATCAGACCTAGTGAGCACGAAGTAGCAACTACTCTAGACTTGTTGGTAAGACATCTGCATGTCAGAGGAGGGAGATTAATCCTACAAAAATACAGGGGCCTAAAGACCTGTACTCCAAAAACTGTTAGATGTGATGAAAGAAATTGAAGATGACACAAACAGCTGGAAAGATATACTGTGTTCTTGGATTAGATGAAAAAATATTGTTAAAATGAGCATATTCCCCAATCCCTATTAAATTACCAATGGCATTTTTCATCGAACTAGAACAAAAACCTTTTAAGTTTATATGGAAACACAGAAGACCCCAAATAGCCAAAGCAGTCTTGAGAAAGGAGAACAAAGCTGAAGGAATCAGACTCCCTGACTCCAGGCTATACTACAAAGCTACAGTAATTAAAACAGTGTAGTACTGACACAAAAACTGATTAATGGAACAGGATAGAAAGCCCCCAGAATAAACCCATGCACTTATTGTCAGTTAATCTATGACAAAGGAGGCAAGAATATATAATGGAAAAAGACAGTCTCTTTAATAAGTGGTGCTGGGAAAACTGGACACCTACATCTAAAAGAATGATATTAGACCAGTCTCTACCATCATACACAAAAATAAACTCAAAGTGGATTGAAGACCTCATCCTAAGGCCGGATACTATAAAACTTCTAGTGGAAAATGTAGGCAGAATACTCTTTGACATAAATCATGGCAATATCTTTTGGGATCTGTCAAAGAGAGAACTATCCTCAATATCTTATAATAACCTATAATGAATCTGAAAAAGAATGTGTGTGTGTGTATATATATATATATATATATATATATATATATATATTTAGTCACTAAGTCATGTCTGACTCTTTTGTGACCCCATGGACTGTAGCCTGCCAGGCTCCTCTGTCCATGGGATTTCCCAGGCAAGCGTACTCAAATATATATATGTATAATGCAATCACTTTGCTATACACTTGAAACTAATGCAACATTGTAAATTACTGTCGTTGTTTTTCAGTCACCCAGTTGTGTCCCACTCTTTGCAGCCCCATGGACTACAGGACGCCAGGCCTCCCTGGCCTCCCAGTCCTCACTATCTCCTGGCATTTTCCCAAGTTCATGTTTATTGCATCGATGATGCTGTCCAGCCATCTCATCCTCTGACATCCTCTTCTCCTTCTGCCCTCAATGTTTCCCAGCATCAGGGACTTTTCCAGTGTCATCTGTTCTCGTCAGATAATCAAAATACAGGAGCTTCAGCTTCAGCATTAGTCCTTCCAGTGATTATTCAGATTGATTTCCCTTAATATTGACTGGTTTGATCTTGCTGTCCAAGGGACTTTCAGGAGTCTTCTCCAGCAGTTGAAGGGCTCAATTCTTTGGTGTTCTGCCTTCGTTACAGTCCAGCTCTCACAACCACACGTGACCACTGGGAAAACCATAGCCTTGACTATATGGACCTTTGTCAGCGGAGTAATGTCTCTGCTTTCAACATATAGGTTTGTCATCGCTTCCCTGCCAAGAAGCACTAGTCTTCTGATTTCATGGCTGCAGTCACTGTCCACAGTGATTTTGGAGCCCAAGAAGAGGAAATCTGTCACTACTTCCACCTTTTCCTCTTCCATTTGCCATGCAGTAGTGGAGAAGGCAATGGCACCCCCACTCCAGTACTCTTGCCTGGAAAATCCCATGGACAGAGTAGCCTGGAAGGCTGCAGTCCATGGAGTCGCTGAGGGCCGGACACTACTGAGCAACTTCACTTTCACTTTTCACTTTCCTGAATTGGAGACGGAAACGGCAACCCACTCCAGTGTTCTTGCCTGGAGAATCCCAGGGACGGGGGAGCCTGGTGGGCTGCCGTCTATGGGGTCGCACAATGTCGGACACGACTGAAGTGACTTAGCAGCAGCAGCAGTGGAGCCAGATGCCATGATCTTAGTTTTTTAAATATTTAGTCTTAAGCTGGCTCTTTCACTCTGCTTCTTCCCCTCATCAAAAGGCTCTTTAGTTCCTCTTTGCTCTCTGCTGTTAGAGTGGTGTCATCTGCATATCTGTTGCTGTTGATATTTCTCCCGCCTATCTTGTAACTCATCCAGCTCAGCATTTCTCATAGTGTGCTTAGCGTATAGGTCAAACAGAGTGACAGCAGACAGTTCTGTCATACTCCTTTCTCGATCTTGAACTAATCAGTTGTTCCACACAGGGTTCTAACTGTTACTTCTTGACCCGCATACAGGTTTCTCAGGAGACAGATTAGATGGTCTGGTATTCCTATCTCTCCCATCCCTCTCTCTTATATATAAATTAATTATGCTTTAATTTAAAACAATTTTTAAAAAGAAAAAAAGTACAGGGGTCTTCTTCCTCAGTGAACTATCTGGGAGTTGAGTGGTATGGGCTATGTTGAGATATCACTTCTAAGGTGGAAGATAAGTTGTTACATCTGACCCCTCTAAAAGACGCAAAATGCATTGTTACCCTCTTTGGATTTTAGAGGCAACCTATTTCTTCTTTGGATGTGTTACTTCAGCCCATTTACCAAGTGATCTTAGTGTGGTAGTCTGCAACAGGTTCAGCCTTGCACACTGCTCTTCTACTTAGGCCATATGATCAAGCAGATCCAATAGTGTCTGAAGTGTCAGTGACATATAGAGGTGCTGTTTGGACTCTTTGACAGGTTGTTTGTAGGTGAATTGCAGCACAGGGCATTAGGACTTTGGAGCATAGCTCTATCATCCTCTGTAGATAACTGCTTTTCTTTTGAGTAACAGCTTATAGCCAGCTTCTGTACCTTAGTAGAGACTGAAAGATTAACCACAGGCCACCAAATTATCTGAGCTGTCCATTATGAGCTAGATGTTAAAGTTGGGCATGCACAGCAGCACTCCATCATCAAATGGAAGGGATATATACACGATTGGACCAGAGAGGCCCTGAAGTCACAAGTAAGTTACATGAAGAAATGGCCCAACTGCTCATTCCTACTACACTGCTTTCTCTTTCTCACTTTGTACCAGTTGCCTCTTAGAGAGTTAACAGGGGAGGATAATTGCCTTGTTTACAGATGGTTTTGCATGACATTCAGGTGTCACCCCAAAGTGAACAGATTTAGTATTATAGTCCCTTTCTAGTCCACCAAGAGCACTGGTAAAGGAAAACTGTCTGATTGGGCAGAACTTCAAGCACAGTACCTGGCTGTTCATTTTGCTTGTAAGGAGAAATGGCCAGATATGTGATTATATATCAGTTCATGGGCTGTGGCCACTGGTCTGGCTGAGACTACAAAGGAACATTTTTAGAAAACTGTTGGCAAGGATATTTGAAGAAGAGGGATGTGGATAAATCTCTTGGAATAGGTTAAAAAAATGTAAAGATGTTTATCTCATGTGAATATTCACCAAAGAGTGGCCTCAGGAGAAGAGAATTTTAATAATCAAGTGAATAGGATGACTTGTTCTCTGGATACCAGTCAGCGTCTTTCCCTAGCCACCCTGTGATCACCAATAGGCTCATGGACAGAGTGGCCACAGGGCATGGATGGAGGTTATCCATAGGCTCAGCAACAAAGATTTCTACTCACTGTGTCCACCCTGGCCACAGCCATCCCTGAGTGCCCAGTCTGCCAGCTGCAGTGACCAAAACTGAGCCTCAGATACATTGCCATTCCCTGAAGTGATTAGCCTGTCACCTGTTGGTGGGTTGATTATGTTGGACCACTTCCACTGTGAAAGGGGCAGCAGTTTGTTCTTACTGGACTGGGGTACTTATGCTGGATACAGATTTGCCTTCCCTGAATGTATGACTTCTGCAAAACTGCCACCCGTGAACCTAACAGAATGCTTTATCCACTGTCATGATATTCCACACAGAACCTCAGAACTGCTTCTGATTAAGGAACTCACTTCATAGCAAATGCAGTGCCATGGGCTTATGTTCATGGAATTCACTTGTCCTATGTTCTCCACTATCTTGAAGCAGCTGGCTTAATAGTAAAAATATAATTACTGTTACTTACTTTTAAGGAGCTTAAAGTTAATTATTATTTTTCTAACCTAGTATCTTTACTGCCTAGTACAGTTTTTGTAATATAAAAGTTCTGAATAATTATTTGTTAAATCAAATTAACTTGAAATATAATTTATGGAGTTACTATAATTGATATATAAAATTTGATAGATGAGGATGTAAGAGCCCCTCTTACAGGGGGTAAAATACGAGTATGTCACAAGAAAAGTGTGAGGATTCATCTGGTCGAGGATATGTGCAGAGCAGGACCCAAGACCAGGGTTGCTGTCAACAAGCTGCAATTGCTTTGTTCAGTTCAGTTCAGCCGCTCAGTCATGTCTGACTCTTTGCGACGCCATGAATTGCAGCATGCCAGGCCTCCCTATCCATCACAACTCCCAGAGTTCACCCAAACTCATGTGCATCGAGTCGGTGATGCCATCCAGTCATCTCATCCTCTGTTGTCCCCTTCTCCTCCTGCCCCCAATCCCTCCCAGCATCAGAGTCTTTTCCAGTGAGTCAACTCTTCGCATGAGGTGGCCAAAGTATTGGAGTTTCACCCTCAGCATCAGTCCTTCCAATGAACACCCAAGACTGGTCTCATTTAGGATAGACTGGTTGGATCTCCCTTGCAGTCCAGGGGACTCTCAAGAGTCTTCTCCAACACCACAGTTCAAAGCATCAATTCTTCGGCACTCAGCTTTCTTCACAGTCCAACTCTCACATTCATACCTGATCACTGGAAAAACCATAGCCTTGACTAGATGGGCCTTTGTTGGCAAAGTAATATCTTTGCTTTTTAATGTGCTATCTAGGTCAGTCATAAGTTTCCTTCCAAGGAGTGTCTTCTAATTTCATGGCTACAGTCACCATCTGCAGTGATTTTGGAGCCCCCAAAATAATCTGACACTGTTTCCACTGTTTCCTATCTATTTGCCATGAAGTGATGGGACCAGATGCCATGATCTTTGTTTTCTGAATGTTGAGCTTTAAGCCAACTTTTTCACTCTCCTCTTTCACTTTCATCAAGAGGCTTTTAGTTCCTCTTCACTTTCTGCCATCTGCATATCTGAGGTTATTGATATTTCTCCCGGCAATCTTGATTCTAGCTTGTGTTTCTTCCAGCCCAGCATTTCTCATGATGTACTCTGCATATAAGTTATATAAACAGGGTGAGAATATACAGCCTTGATGTACTCCATTTCCTATTTGGAACCAGTCTATTGTTCCATGTCCAGTTCTAACCGTTGCTTCCTGAACTGCATATAGGTTTCTCAAGAGGCGGGTCAGGTAGTCTGGTATTCCCATCTCTTTCAGAATTTTGCACAGTTTATTGTGATCCACATAGTCAAAGGCTTTGGCATAGTCAATAAAGCAGAAATACATGTTTTTCGGGAACTCTCTTGCTTTTTCCATGATCCAGCAGATGTTGGCAATTTGATCTCTGGTTCCTCTGCCTTTTCTAAAACCAGCTTGAACATCTGGAAGTTTGTGGTTCATGTATTGCTGAAGCCTGGCTTGGAGAATTTTGAGCAGTACTTTACTAGCATGTGAGATGAGTGCAATTGTGCAGTAGTTTGAGCATTCTTTGGCATTGCCTTTCTTTGGGATTAGAATGAAAACTGACCTTTTTCAGTCCTGTGGCCACTGCTGAGTTTTCCAAATTTGCTAGCATATTGAGTGCAGCACTTTCACATCATCTTCTTTCAAGAACTGAAATAACTCAACTGTAATTCCATCACCTCCACTAGCTTTGTTTGTAGTGATGCTTTCTAAGGGCCACTTGACTTCACATTCCAGGATGTCTGGCTGTAGATGAGTGATCACACCATCATGATTATCTTGGTCATGAAGATCTTTTTTGTACAGTTCTTCTGTATATTCTTTAGAGTAGGCAGCAAAGTCAAGGTGATAAAGCCAGAGGGTCTGATTAAACAGCCCACAATGCTACTTTCCAAAGGGCTGTTGCCGTTTATAATGCTATCAGCAATGATGACGGAACCAAATTTACTGTCTTAATAAAAAAGATATTTTAGTATATATGATGATACCTCACAATTTCTTTAATTTGTGTGTATCTGATTAATAGTATGGGCCTCCCAGGTGGCACAGTGGTAAAGAATCCACCTGCCAATGCAGGAGACACTAGAGATGTGGGTTTGATCCCTGGGTCGGGAAGATCCTCTGGAGTAGGATAGGGCAACCCACTCCAGTATTGTTGCTTGGAAAATTCCATGGACAGAGGAGCCTAGAGGGCTACAGTCCCTGGGGGTCACAAAGAGTTGGACACGATTGAGCAACTGAGTATGGGGGCATAAAATTTGAGGACATAACAGTTATTATGAACATCGTCTCTAGCTTTTAAATAGTTTACTGGGATATTTTCTTGGGACTAGCCTGGTTTTCTAGTGGTTAAGAATCTGATTGCCAGTGCAGGGTGCATGGGTTCAATCCCTGGTCTCGGGGGATTCCACGTGCTGCAAGATAACTAAGCCCGTACACTGCACCTACTGAGCCTGTGCACACTAGAGCCCGTACTCTGAAACAAGAGAAGCCACTGCAGTGAGAAGCCTGTGCATAGCAATTAGAGAGTAGCTCCCACTCACTATAACTAGAGAAAGCCCACAGGCAGCAACGAAGACCCAGCACAGCCAAAAATAAATTTCTAAGAAAAAATTTTCTTGTTGCTTTACAAATTTTGTTTGTTTTGTACCCCCTTTGATTTGTTTAGTAGTTGGGATTTATTACGTATTTTTCTGTCATATACAAAACCGTTCCTCCCCTTGCTAACTCCTTTCCATAACTGATAGTCATTTGCCAGTGACATATTTTCTTTTTAATGCTTTACTATTTAATTTTTCCACTAATTCATATATTTCATTTCTCACTGACATAATTAGTCATATCTGCTTCAGTAACTCTGAACACAGGGCAGGAAGCCACTGTGCTGGTCTTAAGTCACTTGAACCATCTCCATCAAAATCACCTAAAGTGCTTAAGGAAAATGCAATTTCCTGGGGCTCTAAATTACAGTTACTGATTGAGAATGTGAGGGGGATAAGCATCAATAATTTGCATCTTTAACAAGCTCCCCAGGGGATTACTAAACTTGAAGAATCATTGTACTAAGCAATGTTCTCAACCTTTTTTTCCCCTGTGTAAGTACCTAACCCTAACTTAATGCAAATATAAAAGCAAAAACCTATGCAGTTTCAAATACCTAAGATAATCCACTGATTTCACTTTCCCTAGAGATCTCTTCAAGAAAATTAGAGATACCAAGGGAACATTTCATGCAAAGATGGGCTCGATAAAGGACAGAACTGGTCTGGACCTAACAGAAGCTATTAAGAAGAGGTGGCAAGAATACACAGAAGAACTGAACAAAAAGATCTTCACGACCCAGATAATCACAATGGTGTGATCACTAATCTAGAGCCAGACATCTTGGAATGTGAAGTCAAGTGGGCCTTAGAAAGCATCACTATGAACAAAGCTAGTGGAGGTGATGGAATTCCAGTGGAGCTATTTCAAATCCTGAAATATGATGCTGTGAAAGTGCTGCACTCAATATTGGGAAAGCAAATTTGGAAAACTCAGCAGTGGCCACCGGACTGGAAAAGGTCAGTTTTCATTCTAATTCCAAAGAAAGGCAATGCCAAAGAATGCTCAAACTACCGTACAATTGCACTCATCTCACACGCTAATAAAGTAATGCTCAAAATTCTCCAAGCCAGGCTTCAGCAATACGTGAACCGTGAACTCCCTGATGTTCAAGCTGGTTTCAGAAAAGGCAGAGGAACCAGAGATCAGCATCTGCTGGATCATGGAAAAAGCAAGAGAGTTCTAGAAAAACATCTATTTCTGCTTTATGGACTATGCCAAAGCCTTTGACTGTGTGGATCACAATAAACTGGAAAATTCTGAAAGAAATGGGAATACCAGACCACCTAACCTGCCTCTTGAGGAATCTGTATGCAGGTCAGGAAGCAACAGTTAGAACTGGACATGGATCAACAGACTGGTTCCAAATAGGAAAAATAGTACGTCAAGGCTGTATATTGTCACCCTGCTTATTTAACTTATATGCAGAGTACATCATGAGAAACACTGGGCTGGAAGAAACACAAGCTGGAATAAAGATTGCCGGGAGAAATATCAATAACCTCAGATGTGCAGATGATACCACCCTTTTGGCAGAAAGTGAAGAGGAGCTAAAAGCCTCTTGATGAAAGTGAAAGAGGAAAGCGAAAAAAATTGGCTTAAAGCTCAACATTCAGAAAACGAAGATCATGGCATCTGGTCCCATCACTTCATGGGAAATAGATGGGGAAACAGTGGCAGACTTTTTTGGGGGGCTCCAAAATCACTGCAGATGGTGACTGCAGCCATGAAATCAGAAGACGCTTACTCCTTGGAAGAAAAGTTATGACCAACCTAGATAGTGTATTCAAAAGCAGAGACATTACTTTGCCGACTAAGGTCCGTCTCGTCAAGGCTATGGTTTTTCCTGTGGTCATGTATGGATGTGAGAGTTGGACTGTGAAGAAGGCTGAGCGCCGAAGAATTGATGCTTTTGAACTGTGGTGTTGGAAAAGACTCTTGAGAGTCCCTTGGACTGCAAGGAGATCAAACAAGTCCATTCTAAAGGAGATCAGCCCTGGGTGTCCTTTGGAAGGAATGATGCTAAAGTTGGAACTCCAGTACTTTGGCCACCTCATGAGAAGAGTTGACTCATTGGAAAAGACTCTGATGCTGGGAGGGATTGGGGGCAGGAGGAGAAGGGGACGACAGAGGATGAGATGGCTGGATGGCATCATGAACTCGATGAACGTGAGTCTGAGTGAACTCCGGGAGATGATGATGGACAGGGAGGCCTGGCTTGCTGCGATTCATGGGGTCGCAAAGAGTCGGACACGACTGAGCGACTGAACTGAACTGAACTGAAACTACTTATATGGGAGAAATCTACTTTTAAAGTGAAAATTATTTAAAGTGAGGGATATGTTATGATTTTGTTTGTGGGTAATTTCTCTAATAAATGATTACCTCAGTTAATAATTATATTTCTGGTAAACTTCATCCTTTCAGTATCTTCAGATTCTTTCTTTTAGGATTTTTGCTTTTGTTCTCTTTTCCATAATGTAACGTACATGTGTTTGTGTAAACATAATAAATGTTTCCCTCACTGAATATAAAATTTCAAAACATTTTAACATGAGTTGACCATTTTAGCCTCAAAGTTCACCAGTTTCATTACATTTCTGTGAAGCTACTTAATAATTTAAAATAAATTTTATGTTTAAATAGTTAATAATTTCTAGTGCATTTAAAAATATTGATATTTATTATATATTCTAGGCATTTACACTGTTTGCTACACATTTCCTGGAACTGTGCCAGATAGACATTCTATATCCTAATGTAGAAAACATGCATTTCGAAGTTCAACATGTAAAGAACACTTCAAGAAATAAAGAAGCAATCTTGTATACCTACAAACTTTCTAAGGGATTCACAGAAGAAAAATATTATGGTATGGCTATAGAAATTTTATATATGTATACTATATATATGTTTGTGCATATAAATGTGTGTTTATGCTGAAATACTATATATTCTCAAAAAATAAACTTTGTTTCCTGGTTATTTGACTATCAGTCTAAGCAATTTTATTTTTCATTCTTTTGAATGCTTTTATGCTCAAAGACTGTATTTTTTATGTCAAATTCACATTTTTATGTATTAAGTTTGTTTCAAAAACATATTAAGAGTAACTATGTAGAATTATAATACATGGGAGCCCCAGAAGTATGTTTCTATACTTAGGAAAATGTAATTTAGTTATACTTTAAAGTTATTTACTGAATTGGAAATTATATATTTCTTAGACACTCTTTTAGTAACAAGGTCCTTCCTCTGTTTTCTTCAAATTTGGAGAACTTGGTAATTAAATCTTAAGTCTTAAAATGGAAAGTGTTACCAAATTATGTGTGTTCATAAAATTGGTTAGATATTTTCTATCTAAATCGTTATGATACGAGTAAAGTTGACAGATTTAGGGAATTTTCAATTGACTTTTACCTTGTTCAGTCGCTCAGTCATGTCTGACTCTTCATGACCTATGGACTGCAACACACCTGGCTTCCCTGTCCTTCACCATCTCCTGGAGCTTGCTCAAACTCATGTCCACTGAGTCAGTGATGTCATCCAACCATCTCGTCCACTATCATCCCCGTCTCCTCCTGCCTTCAGTCTTTCACAGCATCAAGGTCATTTCTAGTGAGCTGGCTCTTCTCATCAGATAGCCAAAGTATTGGAGCTTCAGCTTCAGCATTAGTCCTTCCAATGAATATTCAAGATTGATTTTATTTAGGATTGACCGGTTTGATATCCTTGTAGTGCAGGGGACTATCAGGAGTCTTCCAACACCACAGTTCAAAAATATTAATTCTTCTGTGCTCAGCCTTTTTATGGTCCAACTCTCACATCCATGCATGACTGCTGAAAAACCATAGCTTTGACTATACAGACCTTTGTTGGCAAAATAATGTTTCTGCTTTTTAACATGCTGTCTAGGATTGTCATAGTTTTTCTTCCAAATAGCAAGTGTATTTTAATTTCATGGCTTCTGTCCCCATCTGCAGTGATTTTGGAGCCCAAGAAAATGAAGTCTCTCACTGTTCCAATTATTTCCCCATCTATTTGCCAAGAAGTGATGGGACCAGATGCCATGATCTTCGTTTCCTGAATGTTGAGTTTTATGCCAGCTTTTCACTCTCCTCTTTCTCCTTCGTCAAGAGGGTCTTTAGTTCCTCTTAGTTTCATTCCACTAGGGTGTGTCATCTGCATATCTGAGGTTATTCCTATTTCTTCTGGTAATCTTGATTCCAGCTTGTGCTTCATCCAGCCCAGCATTTCACATGATTTACTCTGCATATAAGTTAAATAAGCAGGGAGACAGTATACAGCCTTGATGTACTCCTTTCCCAATTTGGATCAGTCCGTTGTTCCATGTTTGGTTCTAGCTGTTGCTTCTTGATCTGCATGCAGATTTCTCAGGAGGCATGTAAGGTGGTCTGGTGTTTCTATATCTTTCAGAATTTTGCACCGTTTGTTGTGATCCACACAAAGACTTTAGCCTGGTCAATGAAGCAGAAGTCGATGTTTTTGTGGCATTCTCTTTCTTTTTCTATGATTTGCTATTTGACCTTTGGTTCCTCTGCCTTTTCTATATCCAACTTGAACATCTGGAAGTTCTTGGTTTACGTACTGTTGAATCCTAGCTTGGAGAATTTTGAGCATTACATTGCTAGCTTGTGAGATGAATGCAATTGTGTTGTAGTTTGAACATTCTTTGGCACTGCCCTTCTTTGGAATTGGAAGGAAAACTGACCTTTTCCAGTCCTGTGGCCACTGCTGAGTTTCCAAATTTGCTGGCATATTGAATGCAGCACTTTCACATCATCATCTTTTAGGATTTGAAATAGTTCAGCTGGAATTCCATCACCTCCACTAGCTTTGTTCATGGTGATGCTTCCTAAGGCCCACTTGGCTTTGCACCCCAACATGCTTCCTCTAGGTGAGTGATCACACCATTATGGTTATCTGGGTCATTAAGTTCTTTTTGTGTAATTTTAATGTATTTTTGCCACCTCTTCTTAATATCGTCTGCTTCTGTTAGGTCCATACCATTTCTGTCCTTTATTGAGCCTGTCTTTGCACAAAATGCACCCTTGGTATCTCTCATTTTCTTAAAGAGATCTCTAGTCTTTGCCATTCTGTTGTTTTCCTCTATTTCTTTGCATTGATCACTGAGGAAGGCTTTCTTATCTCTCCTTGCTATTCTTTGGAACTCTGCATTCAGATGGGTATATCTTTCCTTTCCTTCTTTGCTTTTCAATTCTCTTCTTTTCTCAGCTATTTATAAGACATCCTCAGACAACCATTTTGCCTTTTAGCATTTCTTTTTCTTAGGAATGATTTTGATCACAGCCTCCTGTATAATGTTCTTCAGGCACTCTATCACATCTAATCCCTTGAATCTGTTTGTCACTTCCACTGTATGATTTTAAGGGATTTGATTTAGGTCATATTCGAATGGCCTAGTAATTTTGCAATAAAGAATTCATGATCTGAGCCACAGTCAGCTCCCAGTCTTGTTTTTGCTAACTGTATGAGGCTTCTCCATCTTCAGTGACAAAGAATATAATCAGTCTGATTTTGATATTGACCATCTGATTTTCATGTGTAGAGTCATCTCTTGTTTTGTTGGAAGAGGGTGTTTGCTATGACCCCTGCTTTCTCTCAGCAAAACTCTGTTAGCCTTTGCCCTGCTTCATTTTGTACTCCAAGGCCAAACTTGCCTGTTACACAGGTATCTCTTGACTTTGTACTTTTGCATTCTAGTCCCCCGTAATAAAAAGGACATCTTTTTTGGGTGTTAGATCTAGAAGGTCTTGTAGGGCTTCATAGAACTACTCAACTTCAGCTTCTTTGGCATTAGTGGTTGGGGCAAAGACTTGGATTACTGTGATATTGAATGGTTTGCCTTGGAAATGAAGAGATCATTCTGTCATTTTTAAGATTGCAACCTAGTACTGCATTTTGGATTCTTTTGTTGACTATGAGGGCTACTCTATTTCTTCTAAGGGATTCTTCACCACAGTAGTTGATGTAATGGTCATCTGAATTAAATTCACCCATTCCAGTTCATTTTAGTTCACTGATTCCTAAAATGTCGATGTTCACTCTTGCCAGCTCCTGTTTGACCACTTCCAATTTACCTGGAAACACAGAGCTAACATTCCAGGTTCCTAAGCAATATTGTTCTTTACAGCATTAGACTTACTTTCACCACTGGACACTCCCACAACTGGGTGTTGTTTCTGTTTTGGCTCAGCCTCTTTATTCCTTCTGGAGCTATTTCTCACTCTTCTCCAGTACCATATTGGGCCCTACTAACCTGGGGAGTTCATCTTTCAATGTAATATATTTGCCTTTTCATACTGTTCATGGGGTTTCAAGGCAAGAATGCTTAAATGGTTTGCTGTTCCCTTTTCCAGTGGACCACATTTTATCAGAACTCTCCAGCATGACCTGTCTTGAGTGGCTCTACATGGCATGGCTTATAGTTTCATTGAGTTAGACAAGTCTATGATCCATGTGACCAGTTTGGTTAGTTTCCTGTGATTGTGGTGTTCATTCTGTCTGCTCTCTTACGGATGAGGATAAGAGGTTTGTGGAAGCTTCCCGATGGGAGGGACTCCCTGTGTGGAAAATTAGGTCTTGCTCTGATGGGTGGGACCATCCTCAGTACATCTTTAATCCAATTTTCTGCTGATGTGGTATGGTTGTGGTCCCTCCCTGTAGTTTGGCCTCAGGCCAAACTATTGCAGGAGTAATGGTGACCTCCTTCAAAGGACTTACCCCACTACAATGCAGCTCCCAGGACTGTTGTGGTCAGTGCCCCTGACACTTGGCAGGCCACTGTCCACCCACACCTCCATTGGAGACTTCTGGACACTCACAGGCAAGTCTGGTTCAGCCTCTTGCTGGGTCATTGCTCCTGTCTTCTAGGTCCTGGTGCACACAAGGTTTTGTTGTGTCCTCGAAGAATCTGTTTCCCAAGTCCTTTGGAAGTTTTGTTATCAAATCTATTCAAAGTCAAATTCCCTCGGGGTTCTCAGGCCCTTTGCCAGGTTCCCAGGTTGGGAAATCTGTTGTGGGCCCTAGAACTGTAACAGTACAAGAACTTCTTTGGTATAGGGCTCAGAGGTTAAAGCGTCTGCCTGCAACACGGGAGACCCAGGTTCGATCCCTGAGTCAGGAAGATCCCCTGGAGAAGGAAATGGCAACCCACTCCAGCAGTATTCTTGCCTGGAGAATCCCATGGACAGAGGAGCCTGGTGGGCTACAGTCCACGGGTCGCAAAGAGTCGGACACGACTGAGCGACTTAACTCTAACTCTCTAACTCTATATCTAAGATAGTGGCAGAGTACCTCATGAGAAATGCTGGATGAAGCACAAGCTGGAATCAAGATTGCCAAGGAGAAATATCAGTAACTTCAGATATGCAGATGACATCACCCTTATGGCAGGAAGTCTAGAACTAAAGAGCCTGTTGATGAAAGTGAAAGAGGAGACTGAAAAAGTTGGTTTAAAGCTCAACATTCAGAAAACTAAGATCATGGCCTCCAGTCCCATCACTTCATGGCAAATAGATGAGGAAACAGTAGAAACAGTGGTTCGCTTTATTTTGGGGGGCTCCAAATCACTGCAGATAGTGATTGCAGCCATGAAATTGAAAGACAGTTACTCCTTGGAAGGAAAGTTATGGCCAACCTAGACAGCATATTAAAAAGCAGAGACATTACTTTGTCAACAAAGTCCATCTAGGCAAGGCTATAGTTTTTCCAGTAATCATGTACGGTTGTGAGAGTTGGACTATAAAGAAAGCTGAGCACCGAAAAACTGGTGCTTTTGAACTGTGGCATTGAAGAAGACTCTTGAGAGTCCCTTGGACTGCAAGGAGATCCAACCAGTCCATCCTAAAGGAGATCAGTCCTGGTTGTTCATTGGAAGGACTGATGTTGAAGCTGAAACTCCTTGAAGCTGAAACTCCAATACTGTGGCCACCTGATGTGAAGAGCTGACTTATTTGAAAAGACCCTTATGCTAGGAAAGGTTGAGGGCAGGAGGAGAAGGGGATGACAGAGGAGGAGATGGTTGGATGGCATCACTGAATCAGTGGACATGCGTTTGGGTTGGCTCCGGGAGTTTGTGATGGACAGGGAGGCCTGGTGTGCTGCAGTTCATGGGGTCACAAAGAGTCGGACATAACAGAGCGACTAAACTGTACTGAACTGAAGATAGTGGAGTGAAAAGTACACTCATCTTTTCCTGCCAGAACACCAAAATTGCAACTAGTTGCTGAACAACCATCTGTAGGAGAATGTTGGATCCCACTAAAAAAACATATCTTTTGGCCAAGGGCAAAGTAGAAGCTCCAACAAGACAATAGGAGGGACGCAATCATGTTTTAAAATCAAATCTGACTCGCCAGAGACTCGGAGGGAGCGAACAAATCTGTATGCACCAGAACCCAGGGAAAGGAGCAGCAACCTTCACAAGAAACTGAGCCAGACCTGCTTTTTGGGTGTTTGAGTGTCTCCTGTGGGAGAATAGAACAGCAGTGATCTGCCACAGGGACAAGGGCTTTGGCTACAGCAGACCTGAGAGGCATGGCATATAGCATAAGTCCTCTTGGAAAAAGTTGCCATTAACCCCACTATAGAGCCACCATGCAGTTGACCCACAAACTGGACTTTTACAAATAAATTTCCCAAAATTATTTTAGCTATGACTGTTCTTTGTGAGAGTAAAAAAATCATCTTTGTTTTGCTATTTGAAATGTGAAAATCAAATGTATAGCTTAATTTGTATCAGATGTTTAATCTTTGTAAGCCTCAGCTTCATCTATTAAATGGTGATATGTGTGGATTTGTGAGGATTAAATGAATGATCAAATATGAACTGTCTAGCATAGTGCTTAGCAGTTAGTAACTTCTAAATAAGTGTTGATGTTGCTTCTATTGCCTCTAAAGCAATAAACTATTAGCATAAAATAGAAAATCTGTGAGACACTGATACAACAAAAATCTAAGAGCATGAGAATATTACTGGTATTTGAATTTCCATGGAGTAGTCACCTATCATTATGACTTCTGAGAAATCCCTCTCTCATTAATCTACTAAATATATGAATACTAGCTGTAAGCTTATCTGTGACTACACTTTCTTCTATCCTGCAAAACCCATTATGTCCTTTGACTTATAAACCAACTGAATTTGTAGCTGAAATTTCAGTGTTATTACTATTATCTAATTTTCTAATTACCTTTTTCCTTTCCCTTTCATATTTTCTGTCTCAGAGGTATCTTGAGAGGTAATTGATATTCTAATTTGTCTTACATGTCTTAGCAAGTAATTAAATCTAATAATTGGCAAGTTGTCACCCAGAACTTGGAAGAACGTAATTTTAAGAAGTAGTTCATAAATGCCTAAGAAAGAAAGTTTAAATCTGTGAAGAAAATATTAATACTGATTAATACCAATGTAGCAAAACTACAAGTAATAATATTGACGTCCCATTGTTTATAATTTTAGGATTAAAAGCTGCAGAGGTGTCATCACTCCCACCATCAATTGTCTTGGATGCCAAAGACATCACAACTCGAATTACAGGACAGATTTTGGTAAGGAAATTTTAGCGATAAGAATTATTTTTCAAATTAAGAAAATATTTTTAGTGTACATATTTATTATGGTCTTTGATCTAAATATACAATAAGTAATAATTAAAACATTTAAAACAAAAATCTATTTCCTAAATAAACAAAATCCTTTTACTTCTCAAAACTTTTTGGTTGGACCCTAGAAAATCTACTAATAAAATAGGAGACAAAAGTTAAACAGTTCAGTTCATCTGGTACTTATTGCTACACTGACTTTATGATAAGAAAAGAACTCTCTTTAAATAAGCATTAAAAATAAAAATCATGGTACTTCTCTGGTGGTCCAGTGGTTAAGGCTCCACGCTCCCGATGGAGGAGCCTGGGCTCGATCCCTAGTCAGGGAACTAGATCCCAACATGCCACACTAAAGATTCCATACGCTGCAATTAAGATTTGGAACAGCCAAAAACAAAAAAAAGAGAGAGAAACACTATGCACAACAACATTTCATACTTCAAAAATAGTTTTCAAAGCTCTTGTATCCATTATTATATATAAGCCTAACTCTTCATGAAGTGGTTAGGTTTAATTAAAGATAAATAACAAAGTTTTCATTTTTACTTACATTTTTACAGCTGAGGTTCACAGAGATTAAGTTATTTGCTAGGAAGCAGTAGACCCAACACTGAATTTACATCTGGTAACTGAAAACTTGAAAACTTTTTTTTTTTGCATTGGGTTGTTTTATATTGTTTTAAGACTCCATCCTGTTCAGTAAACTAAACTAGGTGCAGTATAAATTTTCTTCAGTATTAACCTTTCTTTTATCTTTTACTCTTTCTTAACCTGCCTTCAGTTTTGTTTTTTTTTAACATCCATCAGTCTTTTGACCTCAACAGCTTTTATGACTTTACTTGCCTAGTTAGTTATTCCATTGCAATTTTTCACCAGTGATTTTGGCAGTGGTCTAGTTCTGAAGAGCCTCTTATTACCTAGTTCTTCAGAATTCCTCTTGCCAAATTCCAGTTATGGGCAAACTTTCCAGTAGTCTTCCAGTTTTTAGATTTCCTGATGCTGCTCAAAATATATTCAAGACAGGCTAATTTTATCCACTGCAAATTAATATAACTTCTCTTTAGCTGAATACTTTACTGAGTAATTCTCATTCTTCTACCTCTTTGGTGATTACTTCTTTCCCTTCTTCACTGGTGCTTTCTAAGTATTCTTAAGATTTTACCATTTCTTTGTTTAGAATTCTGTACTCTTGGTGATTTTCATCCTTTCCTCAGCCTCCATTTTCATTTCTTTTTGATTCAATCTGTATATTTTTCTCCATATTTCTTAAAACCTTAACTTATATTTTCTCTTCAGTAGGTCCAAAATTAAATTTCTCATCTTTTGAAAAACCTTTTCTTCTCTTCACTTTCATATCTCCCATGGATGCTTAAGAGTCTATGAATTCTTCTTAAGTACATCTCATTAGGACTATGCAGTAGGTTCCCTCCCTTTTCTACATTTCTGCCACATTGAGTTACTTGTCATTTCATCATTTTGGCCTGATTGTGTAACACATTTTCTAATGTGTTTGCTCTCTCTGTTTTCTCCATCTGGAATATCTTTCCTTCTAGGCTCTTCTATCCATCAAGATTTATTTTAAATGGGGCTTCCCTCGTGGCCCAGACAGTAAAAAGCTGCCTGCAATGTAGGAGACCTGGGTTCGATCTCTGAGTTGGAAAGATCCTCTAGAGAAAGGAATGGCTACCCATACTCCATCCTATTGAAGCCTTTCTTGACCCAAGCTGGAAGTGAACTTTCTTTCCTCTAAACATTTTTGTGTCTCCTTTATGGAACTTTTCATGATTAATCAATTGCTTGTAAACAGGTATGTTTCACTGTAAGACTGAGCTTTTTGAGTTCCATTGTCATGTCAGGATGACATTTTTGTATCCCCTGTAGTCATAAATACAATTTATGGGCTCTGGAAAATAGATAATAATAGCTGTAATTGTTGTTTAAATGATAAATGGATAGTTGATCAATCAGTATATCAAATAGATGGATGAATCAATGTTCTGTCTCATGGAGTTGTATGCAGTTTTTCTATAGTGACAGTAAGAGAGAGAAGAATTCCTGGCTATTGAGAAGGAGTTGAAAGGATTGTATTTCCCTTAGAGAATGGAAACTAAGTCTTTACATAAAAGTTAAGATTGAAAAAATACTGATTCCTTGATCTAGCTCAGGCAAAAAAGTGAATGAAGAATTTTCTAGTTGTACTCCCAACCCTGAAGGGAGGTATTCAAGAACTGAATATCCAAAGGTCCTCCAAAGTATTAGAAGAGTCCCATTTTAAGCATTATTTCTTGGGTATCCTTAAGTATAATTTGTTAAGAATTAAGGCATAAGTTTAACTAGCTATTTGCGTTGGTTATTTTAAAAATGTAATTTATCCCTGAAGCAGTATTTTCTTTTAGACTAGCAATTTCTATATATGAACTCTCTTGAGGGACATTTTACTGATAACCCATTCTGAACACCGGTTTATCTGCTGGGGAATTAAAGTGGAGATAGCAGAGCAGTACTCTGAGTGACATTTAAAATTATGAACACTGCATAGTAATGAGCAGAATGTTATTTTCCCATAACTTTTCAATGATAGAGTGTTTGTAGGACATAATTCTGGTGGATTTTCTATTACGTTTTGGTGTTGTATTGAGAAACTTGAAACATTTAGCATATTTTTTTCATTGAAAAATGGTTTTCAAGGATTAGGATCTGTCATAAAGTAGTAAATACTCATGAGAAATTTTTTTCTCCAAAATAATATTTATTTTTTCTGGTATATTATTCTCTAGTTGGATGGGACTGACTTATCCAAAAAATTGGTTAACCATTGAATTCTTATTTCTATGAAAGGAGACAGAATATTGCCAAAATAAGAATCATATTTTAATTTTTATCTATATTTTTTCCAATAACAGCAAAACCGAAGGAGTACGCCTGAGATGGAAAGACAGAGAGCTGTGTACCATCTAGCTACTAGACTTGTTCAAACTGCTCGAAACTCTCAATTGGATCCAGACAGTTTACGAACATATTTAAGTAATCTCAAAAAGAAGTATGAAGCAGATTTTCAAGATTCAGGAAAGACTGAAGAATAGTAACAATTCACATCTTATACTAATGAAATAATATATTAATATGAGGACTTAGAATTCATTTTTTCTGTGAGCAAAAGAAAATATTTGCTAAATTTTATATTTTAATTGAAAATTACATTGTATTAACATCAGCATTATCATCTATATATTCTGTATAAGAAAATGTTTGTTATATAACTTAAGAAAGAAATGAGAACTATTTAAAGAACTGATTTTTATGTTAGAAAAAATCTAATGTGACACTTTTCTCATTTATGAAACTTCATGTTACAAGTTATGGTTTCACATGTTATCATATATAGTTTAGCTAAAAAAAATCTTTCTTTGTGGGCCTGGAAACTTAGGTGAGGTTTTCTTTTATATTCTTATTTGGAACCAATATTTCTTTTACATTCTTATTATGAGTCAGTAGTTTCTTAATTAATGCCATCAAATTCCAATAGTGGATACACCTGAAGTTTGTTAGAATACAATTGAGAGTTTTAAAGTATTCATTTTGGCATTCAGTATAGTTCTAAAGGTTGAAATTCAGCAAATAGGTATTTCGTAGTGCAGAGAGTGTTTCTGGAAGGAGTAATTACCTGATAGCCAGGTGTTCCGTTTTCTACTTGCCAACCCCTTCTCTTTTCCAAATTTTCATTTTTGACCATCTTTTTAGGTGAGTAACCAAGGCAGCAAAAGATAATATTGATATGTTTGCCTTAATTGTTGACTCACAAGGAAACATGTAGAATTGTTTTTGCTCAGGCATGTGGCTCACACCACCTTTTAGAGTTTACCCAAAGTTTATTCTATAAATGGACAAAAGAAAATGGAAGACTGTCAGTTGTTCAATAACTGCAAAGAGCTTCTCAAACACCTTATTTCTGCAGTTCCATCTCAGTAAAAGACTTAGTCACATAATCTCAACCCAAAGGCCTAACATGGGGAAATTATTAAATAATTTTAAAGTATTTTTGTTAATATATGCATATTTTATTTTACAAAATGTAATAATTTTGACTTTATTAAACTCTCAGTATTCTAAGTACATAGTAGAAGCCAGGTATACTGAAAAGTTATAATCTGAATGACACACATTCTTTTTTAAAAAATTACTGTAAATTAGTGTTAGTACTTACATTAGATATATGTTAAATGTCCTATTAGACTACTTATATTTCCTATAATCATATTTTATAAATAGAGCTCCACAGTATTTGAACTTGACTATTAGCCACATTTTAATTCACAGCCTTAGAGATGAGTTCTATTTTGTATCATCATTCCTAAAAGCAGGTAGATAATTTAGACTTGTGGCAAGTTTCTAGGAGGCATTGAGGAGCTAAAGGGCATCATACACTGTTTAGGAGAGCAGGGAAGAAAAGGAGGAAGCAATAAAAAAAAGTCAGAAGGGGAGCAGGGCTGTGGAAGAAAAGGCAGCAGAGACAAGTGCAAACTAACTACTAAATATGCTAGATATCATTTCCTCAGATATATTAGCTTCCCTTTACATTTAATGCCAAGTTAAATTCCACCAGACTTTTAAGAAATTGTTCATCATTTAGAGGTTTTGATGTGAAAACTGTAGCCAACTGATTAATCTCTTTTATTTTAGATTTGAAGTACTGAAATAAAAATGGGTTTATATCTTCTTAAAATTAAATTGCTTTTTCTTCAGTCATTTTGTGTGTAGCAGAAGCACACAAAAAAGCAAGTCAGATGAAGATAGAATTATTAAGTCATGGTGCTATAGAACAGAGGTGAAAGATAGGGAGGTGATCCATTCTGTAATTTTCAGGTCCATTTGCTCTCCTCTTTAGTACCTCTTCGCCTTTGTCTGTCTCTAGAATTATAGATCATTATCTCATAATCCAGTCTTTTAAGATAAATATTCATAATGTTGTAGCAAACTCCTTGATAATCTACCTCAAAGCCATTCTTTTAGTCTGCTCCACCTTTCTCCTCACATAAATTAATCTTTCTCAAGTCTAGGGCTAAGGTACATGAGAGTAGAGGAAAAAGGCAGCTGCTAACCTTCATGCCTGGGAAGTATTATGTATACATAAAATTTTAAAATTTACATCTAGTAAAATTAAATTTTTGTTCAAGTCTATAATTTAATGAATTTTGGCACATTTATGGATTTGTGGAACCACTACCACTACCACAATCAAGATGCAGAACAATTCAGTCACTACCAGATGATTCCCTCAGTACTAGCCCTTTGTGGCCAGATTCTTCCCTGACCTCTGTCTTCACTGGGAATGGTTAAGGATTTCCTCGCTGTAATTTTGCTTTTATCAATCAGGCAGCATGTGACCTTTGGAGACTGGCTTCTTTTACTGAGCATCATGTACTTTAGAATTTATCCACTGCTAGCTGGTATTCCATTGTTTGTATTGAATGTGTACCATGGTTTATTCACTCACTCACTGAATAACATTTAGGCATTTCATTTTTGATGATTACAAATAAAGCTGTTTTATGAACATTTGGCTAGAGATTTTTTTTTTGAAAATCAAATATTTATTTTTATTATAAATCACTTGTTTACAAAACAGAAACAGATTCACTTATTAAAATTTACTTAATTTAGTGGACTGGCTCTGTCATATTGTAAGTATGTATTAAACTTCAAGAGGCGCTGCTAAACTCTTTCCAAGAGGGTTTATACCATTTTGCGTTCTTGTCAGCCATGTATGAGGTTCAGCTGTCCTACACATTCTTTAGCACTTGTCAGTTTTTTAAAAATATTAGCCATTCTAATAGATGTGTAATGAGTAATGCATTTAAGATATTTTAAAGTTATTCTGAGCATTCTTTCACTAGCAGTGATTTTTAAAACTCTTTTTCCAAAATTATTTTTTAGCTGCTTTTTAGTTTAACCTCTCTTGGTAACACATTAAATGTTTCCCTTCAAGCGGAAGTTTCAGAGTAAGCCTTACTATAAAAAGGAAAAAAAAAACCTACTCAAAAATCGAGTTCAATAATATTTACTATGGAACAGACAACATGCTGTGTGCTAGGTGCACAAAAGATGTCTGACCTTGAGGTAGACTTCAGGTGTAGTTAAGAGAAGAAAAGCACACATAGCAGTGCTGGAATACCATGTGATAAGTGCAACAGTAGAGGAAAAGAAGAAGGGTAATAGCACCAAAAAATGTTTGCAACTCTTTGTGGCTCAAGGGGGTTTAAGGATAGTAAAATATGTCAAGTGCTCAGGAACAGAGAGCATTTTAGTTAAGGATCACCATGTGTAAAAGCAAAAAGATGTGACACCAGAAGCAGTTTGGTTTACCTGGGGGATAGAGTGCATATGAGAATGGCAAAAGGTTGAAGAAGGTGCTTTATGTAGTTTCTCCTTTAGATGACAAAAGAGTTTCCTGGAGAGTGGAAGAGGATGGTGGTAGTAGACAAATAACATGATAAGATTTTCTTTTGAAAGATTGTCTGGGTGATAGCATAAATGGTTTGGAGAAACCAAACAGATTAGATAGTTTAAGAAACTTTTAAATAGTGCAGAAGAGAATTGATTAAGAGTAGAAACAGTGAGAATGCAGTGAGAACAGGTGTGTTGTGTGTCTGACAGTGAGAATGGAGTGAGAACAGGTGTGTGTGTGTGTGTGTGTGTGTGTGTGACAGAATGGAGTGAGAACGGGTGTGTGTATGTGTAAAGGAGACAGAACAGTGAGAATGGAGTGAGTACAGGTGTATGTGTGTGTGTGTGACAGAACGGAGTGAGAACAGGTGTGTGTGTGTGTGTGTGTGTGTGTGTAAAGGAGACAGAACAGTGAGAATGGAGTGAGTACAGGTTGTGTGTGTGTGTGTGTGACAGAACAGAGTGAGAACGGGTGTGTGTGTGTGTAAAGGAGACAGAACAGTGAGAATTGAGTGAGTACAGGTGTGTGTGTGTGTGTGACAAAACAGTGAGAACAGGTGTGTGTGTGTGTGTGTGTGTAAAGGAGACAGAACAGTGAGAATGGAGTGAGTACAGATGTGTGTGTGTGTGTGTGTGTGACAGAACGGAGTGAGAACGGGTGTGTGTGTGTAAAGGAGACAGAACAGTGAGAATGGAGTGAGTACAGGTGTGTGTGTGTGTGTGTGTGTGTGTGTGTGTGACAGAACGGAGTGAGAACAGGTGTGTGTGTGTGTGTGTGTGTGTGTGTGTAAAGGAGAACAGCAAGAATGGAGTGAGAACATGTGTGTGTGTGTATGTGTGTGTAAAGGAGAATGGAGATGGTAGAGTATAGAAAACATTGATTTGAAAGATATTCAGGAGACTGTCTGCTGATTAACCAGATTAATGATTCATGACTTATCTGAGTTTTTAGTGAGGGAAAGGTGTTATTGGTTGAAGTGTCTTTTTGAAAAAGAAGCATTAAATCCTAACCCCGCAACTCAGAATGACTTTATTTGGAAATAGGATCATCTCAAATGTAGTTAGTTAAGATGAGATCATACTGGAGAAGGGTGGGCCCCAGTATGACTGGTCCTTATAAGATTACTATGTGAAGACAGAGACTCAGAGAACACGATGTGAAGATAGAGGATTGGAGTGATACATCTACAAGCCAAGGATTACCAAAGATTGCTGGGAAACCAACAGAAATTAGGAATAGACAAGGAAGGATTCCCCCAGGATTCAGGGGGAGTGTGGTTCTACTAACACCTCAGTTTGGACTTCTGGCTCCAGAACTATGAGATAATAAATTGCTGTTGTTTTAAGCTATCTAGTTTGTGTACTTTGTTATGGCAGCCCCAGCAAATTAATACAGAAAGGAAGAGTTAAATATGATTCTAGGTGGTGATTCCATCAACCATGTTGAGAAATATAGAAATAATAATTCCAGTAGAAAGAAATTTCAGGGAATTCTCTTGTGGTCCAATGGTTGGTACTCAGCCCTCTGAATGCCAGGCTCTCAGATTAGATCCCTGGTTAAGGAACTAAAATTCTGCAAGCTGCATGACCTGGCCAAAAAAGAAAAGAAAAGATTAAAGGTGATTATTTTTTTACTTCATATTATAACGTATTTTCAACCAAATAACTGTCTTATATGCTACTGGTAAAATTTTCAAATGTGAATATATTATGTGTTGTTTGAACTTCCTGTATATTTCTTTATGAGGTTAAAATATGTACAATCATAATTAAATGTAGTTTCAGTTCAGTTCAGTCGCTCAGTCATGTCCGACTCTTTGCGACCCCATGAGCTGCAGCACAACAGGCCTCCCTGTCTGTCACCAACTCCTGGAGTTTACCCAAACTCATGTCCATTGAGTTGGTGATGCCATCCAACTATCTCATCCTCTGTCATCCCCTTCTCCTCCTGCCCTGTCTTTCCCAGCATCAGGGTCTTTTCAAATGAGTGAGCTCTTTGCATTAGGTAGTCAAAGTATTGGAGTTTCAGCTTCAACATCAGTGCTTCCAATGAACAACCAGGACCAATCTCCTTTAGAATGGACTGGTTGGATCTGCTTGCAGTCCAAGGGACTCTCAAGAGTCTTCTCCAATACCACAGTTCAAAATAATTCTTTGGCGCTCAGCTTTCTTTATAGTTCAACTCTCACTTCCATACATGACCACTGGAAAAACCATAGCCTTGACTAGACAGACTTGTTGACAAAGTAATGTCTCTCCTTTTTAATATGCTGTCTAGGTTGGCCATAACTTTCCTTTCAAGGAGTAAGTGTCTTTTAATTTCATGCCTGCAGTCACCATCTGCAGTGATTTTGGAGCCTCCAAAAATAAAGTCAGCCACTGTTTCCACTGCTTCCCCATTTATTAGCCATGAAGTGATGGGGCCGGATGCCATGATCTTAGTTTTCTGAATGTTGAGCTTTAAGCCAACTTTTTTCACTCTCCTCTTTCACTTTTATCAAGATGCTCTTTAGTTCTTCCTCACTTTCTGCCATGAGTGGTGTCATCTGCATATTTGAGGTTATTGATATTTCCCCAGAAATCTTGATTCCAGCTTGTGCTTCATCCAGCCCAGCGTTTCTCATAATGTACTCTGCATAGAAGTTAAGTAAGCAGGGTGACAATATACAGCCTTGACGTACTCCTTTTCCTATTTTAGTTCAGTTCAGTTGCCTAATCGTGTCCAACTCTTTGTGACCCCATGAATCGCAGCACGCCAGGCCTCCCTGTCCATCACCAGCCATGAAGAGATATCCCACATCCAAGGTAAGAGAAACCCAAGTAAGACAGTAGGTGCTGCAAGAGAGCATCAGAGGGCAGACACACTGAAACCATAATCACAGAAAACTAGCAAATCTGATCACACGGATCACAGCCTTATCTAACTCAATGAAACTAAGCCATGCCATGTGGGGCCACCCAAGACAGGCAGATCATGGTGAAGAGGTCTGACAGAATGTGGTCCACTGGAAAAGGGAATGGCAAACCACTTCAGTATTCTTGTCTTAAGAACCCCATGAATGGTATGAAAAGGCAAAATGATAGGATACTGAAAGAGGAACTCCCCAGGTCAGTAGGTGCCCAATATGCTACTGGAGATCAGTGGAGAAATAACTCCAGAAAGAATGAAAGGATGGAGCCAGAGCAAAAACAATACCCATTTGTGGATGTGACTGGTGATAGAAGCAAGGTCCAATGCTGTAAAGAGCAATATTGCATAGGAACCTGGAATGTCAGGTCCATGAATCAAGGCAAGTTGGAAGTGGTCAAACAGGAGATGGCAAGAGTGAACGTCAACATTCTAGAATCAGCGAACAAAAATGGACTGGAATGGGTGGGTGAATTTAACTCAGATGACCATTATGTCTACTACTGCGGGCAGGAATCTCTTAGAAGAAATGGAGTAGCCATCATGGTCAACAAGAGTCCAAAATGCAGTACTTGGATGCAACCTCAAACACAACTGAATGATCACTGTTCGTTTCCAAGGGAAACCATTCAATATCACAGTAATCCAAGCCTGTGCCCCAACCAGTAACACTGAAGAAGATGAACTGTTCTATGAAGACCTACAAGACCTTTTAGAACTAAAACCCAAAAAGATGTCCTTTTCATTATAGGGGACTAGAATGCAAAAGTAGGAAGTCAAGAAACACCTGGGGTGACAGGCAAATTTGGCCTTGGAGTATGGAATGAAGCAGGGCAAAGGCTAATAGAGTTTTCCTATTTGGAACCAGTCTGTTGTTTCATTTCCAGTTCTATTGCTTTCTGACCTGCATACAGTTTTCTTAAGAGGCAGGTCAGGGGGTCTGGTATTCCCATCTCTTTCAGAATTTTCCACAGTTTATTGTGATCCACACAGTCAAAGGCTTTGGCATAGTCAATAAAGCAGAAATACATCTTTTTCTGGAACTCTCTTGCTTTTTCAATGATCCAGCCAATGTTAGCAATTTGATCTCTGGTTCCTTTGCCTTTTCTAAAACCAGCTTGAACATCTGGTAGTCCACGTGTTTAAGTATAATAAATAAGCATTTCTATAATTCAACCCTGTGATGTACTTAAGGGAATAAAAGTAAAAGGAGAGGAAAAACAAGTGATCTCACTATATTGTTACTTTGCTATTTCTATTCTGTTCTTAAGAAACTTAAACTTGTTTTATCTTACTATAAAACTGAAATAATACCCTTTTCTTATGAACTGTCAAAATTTTGATAGTTCCCAGATTGTGAATAGACAGTGAGAATGGATACACTCTGCCAGTTTCTACTGAAATGATCTAAATGCAGTGATTAGGTGGGGAACAAATTCTCATTGCCAAGGACTGTGAAGCACCTACGATTTTCAACTTACATGCACATTTGCAGTTTAGTTTTCCATAGTATTATGTTTGCTGTCAGAAGACAAAAGACTGGGTCAGAGGACTTTATTGCTAGTGGTGAAGCACGAAGCATGAGCTTCTTGTTAGTTCCACATACCCCCATCGTCAGATGTGTAATTGTCCAGGTAGATAGGCACACAGTAGATTGGTGTTATAGCTGAAGAACCCCAGGCTTTCAAAACTCCAGTCCTTTAAAATGAGTTGTAAGCACACCTGCTTGACCATTTATTGCCCCAGAGGAAAACATTGCCTTTATTACATTAGACACCGAGCAAACCTGCCCTCTGCTCAGAGCGAGTCACTATCTCTATTTTCTAAGGCTGGTCACTATACAAGCATCCTTAAAAAGATAGTCAAGAGTAAGGCAATCAGTTCCTCTGCTCATAACATGTGAGACCCATGGAGAATTTTTTCTCAGTTCTCATCTTCCAACAGTTGACTTCTCTCTAGTTATATAAAGAGGGGTCTAATACTCTAGATATTAAAGAAGCACAGAGCTAAAAACTGTCATAGAATACACTGTTGTTTTTTAAGATAACAAGTTCCTTTCTTACCAAAGAATATGCAGATTTAACTAATGTGATGTTGGGTCAAAATGGTTTCTTTATTTGTATTAAAATACATATAATTTGGGGGTGGATGAAATGGGTGAATGTGGTCAAAAGGTACAAATATGTCCTGAGGATGTAATGTGCAGCTTGGTGGCTATAGTTAATATTGTATTGTATATTTCAAAGATGCTAAGAGAGTAGGTTTTGAGTTCTCATCACAAGAAAAATTGTAATGTGTGATGATGGACGTTAACTGGACTTATTATGGTGATTATTTCACAGTATATAAATTTATTGGATCATTATGTTTATACCTGAAACTATTTAATGTTATATGCAACTATATCTCACTAAAAAAACTACTGCTAGTCTAGTATTCAGAGGTATCATATACCAAAATACTCAAGCTCCCTGTTGTAATTTAAAGCTAATTATTTCCAGACATAATACATTTCTATCATCCTACTCCCAGCACTTTAGTTGACTAATTCTTTGCCTTGTATTTTTGTGACCATGGCTGCTACAGAATTATAAATTCTCTCAAGGAAGGGATCACCTATTAATTTAATTAATTATTCCCTACTACCAGGCACTGTGTTTTATTTGCAAGGTAACTCAATAAACATTTGTTATTATGAATGCAAAATATAAAATAATATTTACCTAACCTAGGACAAACTGATAGTAAAAGCTTTTAGCTTAGAATAGTAATATAACCAGATTTTCCACAAGTAATAAGAATGCTCCAAGGCCAAAATAACTTTTAAAAATGGAATAAAAGAGTAAACCTAAAATGTTATAAAAATGCATATAATTTGTTCCACTATATAGATAAGTAATGGGTACAGCCATATACTGATTTAAAAGTGATTCATTTGGTATGTTATGTGAAAATATATTTTCTAATGGAATATTCAGTGCAGTAAAAATTTGTGTGAAGTTAATAGTTTATTAACTTCTAAACCATACAACAGTGAACATTCTTAAAGAATGCCAAAAGATGTTCATTAGCTTTCTAAATTCAGATAGTTCTGTAGACGAACAGGAAGTAGAAGTGAAAATATTCCATTTGGGAGCATATTGTTGGTTAGTAGTTGAGCCCTGATGGTTATTCTGCAAAGATGTAATAGTTCACACGGATCTTTGTATCTTGTTGAAGGAATGTAGTCCAGCCAATTTGAAATAATTGGACGTCTTCCTAAACTTAGCTGCATCTAAAGAAAAGAGAAATATTTTAAATTTGTAATATTAATCACTGGATTTGTCCACATTATAATCATTTTAATTTTTTATTTAAATTCGCAGAATTGTATCTTAAGTTTATTAACTCTTATAATGCTTTTTTTTCCCCAAAAACGTTTTTGCCTGAGTCAAGAATTTTTATACCCATTTTATTCACAAAATCACATATAAAGTTTAATGTCTTTTGTGTCTAAGGACACAAAACATTATTTCTTACAACAGTGACTCTGTGTTTTTAATTTTAGACAGATCATATGCTTATGGTTTATTAGCTTCTCCTTTAGGGTGTTGTCAATTTGACCATAAACTGAAATTATCTAGGAGACTTTAGAAACTATCAGTGCTGAGGTTCTATTCCTGAATTTCTGATTTAGTTGATTTGGGGTCCCAGGAGGCTCTAGCCATGCAGTAGATGTAAGAAGCTCTTTCCTGGGTTGGAAGATCGCCTGGAGGAGGGGACTCCAGTATTCTTGTCTGGAGAAGCCCCAGGGACAGAGGAACCTTTAGAGGCCATGGTCCACAGAGTCACGAAGAGTGAGACATGACTGAAGTGGCTAAGCACACACACACACAGACGACAGAAATCTGCCAGGCACTGCCAGTCACTGTAGTGCAAAACTTCATACTGCTGAAGCACGAGATCTGACAGGAGGGCCATCCCCAAGAAGACGACTTTTTAAGGTTTAGGTAAGGTAGCCTTTTAAATATTTAGTTCTAGAAAACAAATGTTATTAGCCTGATACAGAAGCAAAAGACATCTACTGTATTACTTCTCTACAGATTGTATGATACTAACTTAAATGATATACAATTTTTCATTAATAAATAATTTTTTAAAGAATATTTTGTGTACAGTTAGCAGTGAGCTTGGTGCTTAGGATAATTACTAGGCTACACAAGACAGACATAGTCTCTGGGCTCACAGAACTATGATCTAGAAGTAAAGATATGTATATGTATATTTACAATAAAACTGGGAAGTGTGGTAATGCAAAGCAGGTTATTTTAAGTGTTCTTTAAGCTGGTTTTTATGCCATCTTTCACCTTCTTGCTCAATGCCACTTCACTTATTAAACTGCAGTTGACTGGAATCCAGCTTTAACTTTGCCATCCAGGCAAAGATTTTGATCACTCACTCTGTCCTACTACTGATATTGTTCTATTTTGAGTGTACTTCAGGAATAGCATTCACAGAGATGCCTGAGAATCAGTATGTCCTATAATAATGGTACAACACTAACACTGGACAAGGACAAGCAAATTCCTAAAACTGGTTGCCAAAATGGTGGTGGTGGTTTAGTCACTAAGTGGTGTCTGACTGTTGTGACCCCATGGAGCCTTCTAGGCTCCTCTGTCCATGGGAATTCTCCAGGCAAGAATACTGGAGTGGGTTGCGTTTTCCTTCTCCAGGGGATCTTCCCAACCCAGGGATCTAACCCCATCTCCTGCATTGCAGGCAGATTCTTTACCAACTGAGCTCCATTTTGACCAATTTACCCTCCTTCCAATTGGCCCAGGGGTTTTTGATTGATATACATAGTTGAGGCTTAAGAAAATTAAAGATGCAACAGAATTATATTTCTTAGGAGTTTGTTTCTGAAGTCACACCTTTAAAGACAAGGGGAACTGCTAAATTTTTTAGTAATGTGACTGCTTTAAATTTATAGGGCTACCTTCTTTATCTTAGGCAGACTTATTTTTTGACACTAATAAACTTGATACAGTTTAATGCTGAAACTTGCAGTTCATTTGTCAGGGTGAACATGCCTGTTGCATGGTTTGTTTGTTGTTTTTTCCCTAAACCTTATCAAGGAGAAACTCTTCATATTTCTGAGGGATAGATATTTTCAACTGAACAAGTATTTAAAACCTTTATATTTTCATGCTTAAAATTGTTCAGGAATTTTGAAAAGCAAAATATGTTTCTTGATATGTGATTTTATGTGGGGAGAAATGCGACTTTTATTTTAAAATATTCTATAGGAAAAGAAGTCTGTTAAAAATTTAATTTGTTGTGATTTTAATAGATATAAAAATCCTAATAAACAGGTTATCATGTAATTAGGCTATAATAATAACATACATCAACTTAATAAATGCTAAAATAAACTATAGATTTAACTTTTAAAAATTATTTCATATTTAGAAGATATAAAATTATGAACTAAAAGAGTTAATGTTCAAGAAAATTGGAATTCCATTTTTAATTTATAAGCGTATACTCAGTGATTAGTTTTCACTGGACCCATAGGTTTAAAATTGACTTTATTCTTGCCTCACAGTTTTGTCTTAAACTTGATCAATAATTGAGTCAAAGTACAAAGTACAATATTTGCTTACCTCTATTTCCCTGATTGAAATGGTGGAAAGCACTCTGGAACAGAGCACTAAACATGTTTTGGGATTTTCCTCGATGTCTACCAATCCATGTTCAATCATTATTCTCACTCTTGAAGGGTAGAGCAGTATTGTTAAAACAATGTCGATAGGGTTATTTTCTTTTTCTAAGATTCCATATTGCAGGAGTATTTTTAAGATACTGGATTGTCTTGTCTGAGATACATAAAGTAGAGGTGTGATGCCACTTAATGTGCTTGCATAGTATGTTGGAATGAAAGTTCTGTGAACCAGACAAACAAACAAGACCTCATTGAATGTAGAATTAAGAAATGTGGTAAACTGTTTGTCTTAAAATCATAGTATCATCTTAAATAACTTTAATATAACTTTACCTTTATATATAATATGTCTTAAAAAGAGTTTTCCACTCTGAATCTAGGCCAACTTGAAAATTAAAAAATAAGAAAGCTCCTACTACATACTTAAACCCCTTTTACACGTGTAAAAACAAACAAAAAAAATTACATCGTATGGAAAATATTTAATTTTAGTGGTAGCAATTCTTTTTCTCATTTGAGAAATCCATAGTGATTAGAAGTTGCATTATAAAATTGATATAGCTCTAGAAAATCTAAAATGGAATAGAAGGACAGACTTTTGTATTTCACTTTTTAATAGAACAGAATTATATGACCCTTTTGATATCTTTTTATTTTTGTTGTTCTTAATCGTGTAAGGCTTGGGATTGAATTGAGTTTGAAAATTAGACTGAAAAAGAAACAGTGTAACTACCTTAATTCTATTTTTTCACTTTAATAAAATTAGAATTGGTATTTTCAGGTTGAAGAAATGTAAATTATGATGAGGACCATATCAGGTCTCTCAAGGACAGAATTTAATTTTCCTTCTTCAGTAGAGTTTTGAGAGTTCTCTGAAATCTTGTTTTTCCTGGAGTTATATGGTGGCTGGACTTGAAACTTTATGCTCTATTATGACAGAAATGAAAATTTTATTTTTTTAAATTGTATGTAGTTCTTGCAGTCGTTTCAGTTCATGGACATTTATGTTTGCTATTAAATTGGTCAAGATATGTAAGTCAATCATAGGGGATTGTTTTAATTAATTATCAAGCCTTGATTTGGCCAAGTAAACATGGATTTTAGGACCAGAGAAAGGGAAATTTTACTCATAGTCCTGTCTCTGGAATTCTCTTGATTGGTCTAATAAAATACTGATATAGTCCAAAACCACATACAAACTATAAATATTAGTTTTAGACAATTATGCCTATCAAGGAGAGCATTATTCAAAAAGAATTTTAAGATTTCAAATAATTAAAATGAGAGGTGACATGATATAAGACCAAAAACAGTAGAGATTTAAAAGTTCTAGTTTCTAGGTTTCGGTTCTCCTAGTAAGATGTGTGACATTGGGTAAGTCAGCCTCTTTGAGTCTCCCTTTCCTTATGCATTTATTTATGTGTTCATTTGCTCAGGCATTCATTAGCTAATTTATTTAACGCTTGTCTAGAGTGTACTAAGTACTAGATTTGCAGAGATGAAAGATGCTTATTATGGTCTAGTAAGGGAAATAGCAACTAATTTAAAAACTTCAATGCAAGATGATAATTGCTATGATAGAAACATGCTTAAGATACTGTAAAAGCGTTGAGGAGAGGCACCCAACTCTATCTAGAATACTCATTGCCTGTAGGTTATCCTGGAGCTAAGACTTGAATGATTAGTGGATGTTTGGCAATAAAAAGATTGGAAAGAATGTTTCATTTACAGATATAAACCAACATTGGAGTGTTGTTATGCAAGAATTTGCTATCTAAAATGTATGTTCTGTATTAGATAAATTCTCCTGGTGATGTGTATTTGGAGTCCTAGAGACCTCCCCTGTGGTTCTTGTCAGGAACTCCAAAAAGTACAGCATGAAAATTACTAAACCAAAAGTCTATCTTCAAAGCTTCACTGAACTCTGAAATGCCAAGTTTTATGACTTAAAAAAAAATCTGCAGTGCAGAATTGCATTTAAGAAATTAAGAAGTAAGATTTTGTTAACACTCTGCCAGTGATACTATATATATCAATTTAATTCTATATAAAGTATATATAAACTGTGTCCTAGAGTCATCTCCAGATCAATATTGTCCTGAACATTTCTTTTTCACAAATACTTCTAACATAAATGCAAAATTCAATTTGTAAACAACCTCTGTATTCTTTCTCCTGATTATTGGTATTCACATTCCCAAATCATAACTGCCTTCAACTTTTCTGTTTCTTGGATTTCTGTGTGTTCTTCCTTCTACTTTCAATTCTGGGGCAAGTCTTGCTGATTGTATAAGACTCCATCATATAAACTCTTTTCCAAAGTGTTCTTTGATTGCCTGATTTTGTCTTACTCCTTATGGCTCTTTGTACATAGCTCCATTAAGCACTTATCATTTTACACAACTTGCTTAATGTCTCTAATCTTTCATTTTCTTATCTTCAAAATAAATGAGTGGGCAAGATAAACTATAAAATTTTAAGTTCTATGGGGCAATGCTTTTTGTCTATTTAGTATGCTATTATATCTCTAAATGCCTAGAACAATGCTTGGCCCATAGTAGATACTCAAGTATATGTTAAGTGATTTTTTTACAATTATCCTGAAAAATATTATTTTTAATTAATTAAAATTAAAATATTTAATTTAATGTTATTAAAATATTATTAATTTATTCTATAACTTTGGACTTAAGATTTTTGGTAAAGTGTAATCACTTAGAATTTTCAAGAACAATCTCATTTATTCATCTTGCTAACTCAAGATATTTGACTTAAGAGTCTTATAAGTATTGGGATTTAGGGGGCAAAAAATACCATAAGTGCACCTTTTTAAGATTTAGAGATATTAGCTCATTTTAAGATATTAAGATTACCTGTAGAAGATACTTTGGACAAAAAATGTTGAAACATAACTAAAACTCAAATAGGTTTAAAATGAGATTTGAATGTCTAGTCTGTATCCAAATGGCATACGATTAATCCTCACATTTAAAGACCATGTTATTGTAAACCAAAATTTGCTTAATCTGTGCTGACAGTTAATTATAACAGTACTTATATGGATGGAGGAAGGCAAGCAAGTCAAGAATCAGTTTTTAAATGTGAGCTTAATGAACTGAACCCTCTGTATCTGAAAACCTGTCATATACACAGTTATGAAATGAGATATAATATTTCCATAGAGATATACAGAGAATGATTCTGTTTTGCAGCTATAAAAGTTATTTCTAAAATGTTTCCTAGTATTTCTCTTTTGGTCTGACTGCCAATTCAATATATGTTTCTTCACAATAATTTTATCTCTGATATTTGACACAGTCGACTTTCTTGAGATATTTTCCCATGGCTCAGTGGGACCATTCTCTTTAAGATGCAGCTACCTCTTTGACTATTCATTTTCAACCTTCTTTCACTGATCCCTCTTTCTCTGCCCTTAACATCTAAGTAAAGTAAATGTGGCCTTTTGACTATTTTCATCTGACTAACTATTCTCAGGCAATTTCATCTATGACAGTAACATGAATTACTGCTTATTGATTTATTCAGCAAATACTTATTGATTGCATACTGTATGCCAGGCACTCTTTTGGGTACTTGGGATATATGAGTGAACAAAACAAAGATATCTCCTTTCTTGCTAATACAGCAGTGAGGGAAACAAACAATACAGAATGATCATAGCAAACAAGATAATTTTATAGTATGTAGAGGTTCTGATAAATATTGTGGGGGAAAAGAAAAAGTAAGGCAGGATAAGTATGGAAGTGCTGAAAAGGTACAGTGAGGGCATTTGTCCATTTTATTTTATTTTTAATTGAAGTGTGGTTAATATGCTTTCAGGTAAACAACATAGTGGTTTGATATTTAATATCAAATATTAAATACATTATGAACTGATCACTACAATTCATCATCTTTTACTGTGCAAAGTTATTATGACATTATTGACTGTATCCTCGATGCTGCAAATTACATCCCCATTACTTATTTTATAACTTGAAATTTGTACCTCTTAATCTCCTTTACCTATTTCTCCCAACTGCTAACCCTGCTGCCCTAAAACCAATAGGTTGTATCTATGAGTCTGTTTCCTTTTGCTGTTGTTGTTCATTTGTTTTGTTTTTTAGATTCTACATGTAAGTGAAATAATATAGTATTTGTTTTTCTCTATTTAAATTATTTCACTTAGTGTAATGTCCCTCTAGTCAAGGCTATGGTTTTTCCAGTGGTCAGGTATGGATGTGAGAGTTGAACTGTGAAGAAAGCTGAGCACTGAAGAATTGATGCTTTTGAACTGCAGTGTTGGAGAAGACTCCTAGAGTCCCTTGGACTGCAAGGAGATCCAACCAGTCCATTCTGAAGATCAGCCCTGGGTATTCTTTGGAAGGAATGATGCTGAAGCTGAAACTCCAATACTTTGGCCACCTCATGCAGAGAGTTGACTCATTGGAAAAGACTCTGATGCTGGGAGGGACTGGGGGCAGGAGGAGAAGGGGACGACAGAGGATGAGATGGCTGGATGGCATCACTGACTTGATGGATGTGAGTCTGAGTGAACTCCGGGAGTTGGTGGTGGACAAGGAGGCCTGGCATGCTGCGATGCATGGGGTCGCAAAGAGGTGGACACGACAGAGTGACTGAACTGAACTGAACTGAATGTCCTCTAAATCTGTTGATGTTATCACAAATAGCAAGATCTTATTCTTTTTTATGGATAAGTAATAATCCGTTGTATTTATGTGTATATACACAGACATGCCTTCTTTATCTACTATGGTTACTTAGGTTACTTCCATATCTTAGGTCCTGTAAATAATGCTGCAATGAACATAGACATGCATATATCTTTTTGAATTAGTGTTTTCATTTTCTTCACATAAATACCCAGAAGTGAACTTGCTGAATCCTATGGTAACTCTATTATTAATTTTTTGAGGAATCTGCATACTGTTTTCCACAGTGACTGCACAGTCTACATTTTCAGCAACAGTACACAAAGTTTCCCTTTTCTTTTCATTACCACTTATTTGTTGTCTTTTTGATAACAAACATTCTGACAAGTAGGAAGTGATCTCATTACAGTTTTAATTTGCATTTCTCTAATATGTGAGCTATGATCAGTGCATTCTCTTGGCAAAACTCTATTATTTGCACTGCTTCATTCCGTAGTCCAAGGCCAAATTTGCCTGTTACTCCAGGTGTTTCTTGACTTCCTACTTTTGCATTCCAGTCCCCTATAATGAAAAGGATATATTTTTTGGGTGTTCTAAAAGGTCTTGTAGGTCTTCATAGAGCCATTCAACTTCAGCTTCTTCAGTGTTACTGGTCCAGGCATAGACGTGGATTACCGTGATATTGAATGATTTGCTTTGGAAATGAACAGAAATCATTCTGTCATTTTTGAATTACATCCAAGAACTGCATTTCGGACTCTTTTGTTGACCATGATGGTTACTCCATTTCTTTTTAATAAATTTATTTATTTTAATTGGAGGCTAATTACTTTACAGTATTGTATTGGTTTTGCCATACATCAACATGAATCTGCCACGGGTGTACACGTGTTCCCCATCCTGAACCCCTCCCCCATACCATCCCTCTGGGTCATCCTAGTGCACCAGCCGCAAGCATCCTGTATCATGCATCGAACCTGGACTGATGATTCATTTCATATTTGAAATTATACATGTTTCAATGCCATTCTCCTAAATCATCCCACCCTCTCCCTCTCCCACAGAGTCTAAAAGACTGTTCTATGCATCTGTGTCTCTTTTGCTGTCTCATTACCATCTTTCTAAATTCCATATATATATGCATTAGTATACTGTATTGGTGTTTTTCTTTCTGGCTTACTTCACTCTGTATAATAGGCTCCAGTTTCATCCACCTCATTAGAACTGATTCAAATGTATTCTTCTTAATGGTTGAGTAATACTCCATTGTGTATATGTACCACAGCTTTCTTATCCATTCATCTGCTGATGGACATCTAGGTTGCTTCCATGTTCTGGCTATTATAAACAGTGCTGCAATGAACATTGGGGTATGCATGTCTCTTTCAATTCTGGTTTTCTTGGTGTGTATGCCCAGTAGTGGGATTACTGGGTCATAGGGCAGTTCTATTTCCATTTTTTAAGGAATCTCCACACTGTTTTCCATAGTGGCTGTACTAGTTTGCATTCCCACCAACAGTATAAGAGGGTTCCTTTTTCAATAAATGAGATAAAAAGCACTTTGGAGGGAACAAATAGTAGAATAATGGAGGCAGAAGATAGGATCAGTGAAGTAGAAGATAGAATGGTAGAAATAAATGAGTCAGAGAGGAAAAAAGAAAAATGAATTAAAAGAAATAAGGACAAACTCAGAGACCTTCAGGAAAATGTTAAACATCCCAACATTCGAATCATAGGAGTCTCAGAAGAAGAAGACAAAAAGAAAGACCATGAGAAAATACTTGAGGAGATAATAGTTGAAAACTTCCCTAAAATGGGAAAGGAAATAATCACCCAAGTCCAAGAAACCCAGAGAGTGCCAAACAGGGTAAACCCAAGGCGAAACACCCCAAGACACATATTAATCAAATTATCTAAGAGCAAACACAAAGAACAAATATTAAAAGCAGCAAGGGAAAAACAACAAATAACACACAAAGGGATTCCCATAAGGATAACAGCTGATCTTTCAATAGAAACTCTTTAGGCCAGGAGGAAATGGCAGGACATAATGAAAGAAAATACCTTACAGCCCAGATTACTGTACCCAGCAAAGATCTCATTCAAATATGAAGGAGAAATCAAAACTTTACAGACAAGCAAAAGCTGAGAGAACCCAGCACCACCAAACCAGCTCTCCAACAAATGCTAAAGGATCTTCTCTAGACAGGAAACACAAAAAGGATGTATAAACTTGAACCTGAAACAATAAAATAAATGGCAACGGGATCATACTTATCAATAATTACCTTCAAAGTAAATGGGTTGACTGCCCCAACCAAAAGACAAAGACTGGCTGAATGGATACAAAAACAACACCCCTATATATGTTGTCTACAAGAGACCCACCTCAAAATGGGACACATACAGACTGAAAGTGAAGGGCTGGAAAAAGATATTGCACACAAATAGAGACCAAAAGAAAGCAGGAGTAGCAATACTCATATCCGATAAAATAGACTTTAAAACAAAGGCTGTGCAAAGAGACAAAGAAGGACACTACATAATAATCAAAGGATTAATCCAAGAATAAGATATAACAATTATAAATATATATGCACCCAACATAGGAGCACCACAGTATATAGGCTAATGCTAACAAATATGAAAGGGGAAATTAACAATAACACAATAATAGTGGGAGACTTTAATACCCCACTCAAACCTATGGATAGATCAACTAAACAGAAAGTTAACAAGGAAACACAAACTTTAAATGATACAATGGACCAGTTAGACCTAATTGATATCTATAGAACCCCCAAAACAATGAATTTCACCTTTTTCTCAAGTGCACATGGAACCTTCTGCAGGATAGATCACATCCTAGGCCATAAATCTAGCCTTGGTAAATTCAAAAAAATTGAAATCATTCCAAGCATGTTTTCTGACCACAATGCAATAAGATTAGATCTCAATTACAGGAGAAAAACTATTAAAAATTCCAACATATGGAGGCTGAACAACACGCTGCTAAATAACCAACAAATCACAAAAGAAATCAAAATATGCATAGAAATGAATGAAAATGAAAACACAACAACCCAAAACCTGTGGGACACTGTACTCCATTTCTTGTAAGGGATTCCTGCCCGGAGTAGTAGATATAATGCTCATCTGAGTTAAATTCACCCATTTCAAGCCATCTTAGTTCTCTGATTCCTAGAATATGGATGTTCACTTTTGCCATCTCCTGTTTGACCACTTCCGATTTGCCTTGTTTCTAGACCTAAGATTCCAGGTTCCTATGCAATATTGCTCTTTACATAATCACACCTTGCTTCTATCACCAGTCCATCCACAGCTGGGTGGTTTTCCCTTTGGCTCCATCCCTTCCTTCTTTCTGTAGTTATTTCTCCACTGATCTCCAGTAGCATATTGGGCACCTACCGACCTGGGGAGTTTATCTTTCAGCATCCTATCTTCTGCCTTTTCACTGGCAATGCCAAAGAATGCTCAAACTACCGCACAATTGCACTCATCTCACATGCCAGTAAAGTAATGCTCAAATTTCTCCAAGCCAGGCTTCAGCAATATGTGAACCACAAACTTCCAGATGTTCAAGCTGTTTTCAAAAGGCAGAGGAACCAGAGATCAAGTTGCCAACATCTGCTGGATCATGGAAAAAGCAAGAGAGTTCCAGAAAAACATCTATTCCTGCTTTATTGACCATGCCAAAGCCTTTGACTGTGTGGATCACAATAAACTGAGGAAAATTCTGAAAGAGATGGGAATACCATACCACCTGACCTGTCTCTTGAGAAACCTGTGTGCAGGTCAAGAAGCTACAGTTAGAATTGGACATGGAACAACAGACTGGTTCCAAATAGGAAAAGGAGAACATCAAGGCTGTATATTGTCACCCTGCTTATTTAACTTATATGCAGAGTACATCATGAGACACACTGGGCTGAATCAAGCACAAGGTGGAATCAAGATTGTCAGGAGAAATATCAATAATCTCAGATATGCAGATGACACCACCCTTATGGCAGTGAAGAAGAATTAAAGAGCCTCTTGATGAAAGAGGAGAGTGAAAAAGTTGACTTAAAATTCAACATTCAGAAAACTAAGATCATGGCATCCAGTCCCATCACTTCATGGCAAATAGATGGGGAAACAGTGGAAACAGTGGCTGACTTTATTTTGGGGGGTTCCAAAATCAGTGCAGATGGTGACTGCAGCCATGAAGTTAAAAAACATTACTCCTTGGAAGGAAAGTTATGACCAACCTAGATAGCATATTAAAAAACAGAGACAATACCTTGCCAACAAAGGTCCGACTAGTCAAGGCTATGGTTTTTCCAGTAATCATGTATGGATGTGAGAGTTGGACTGTGAAGAAAGCTGAGCGATGAAGAATTGATGCTTTAACTGTGGTGTTGGAGAAGACTCTTGAGAGTCCCTTGAACCGCAAGGAGATCCACCCAGTCCACCCTAAAACTGATCTGTCCTGAGAGTTAATTGGAAGGACTGATACTAAACCTGAAACTCCAATACTCTGGCCACCTGATGCAAAGAGCTGACTCATTTGAAAAGAGCCTGATGCTGGGAAAGATTGGGGGTGGGAGGAAAAGGGGACAACAGAGGATGAGATGATTGGATGGCATCACCGACTCAATGGACTTGGGTCTGAGTGGACTCCGGGAGTTGATGATGGATAGGGAGGCCTGGTTTACTGTGGTTCATCAGGTCACAAAGAGCCCGATATGACTCAGTGAATGAAGTGAACTGACTGAATATGTGTGCGCACATGCACACATGCTGATCCTAGTGATGCTGAGCTCTTTTCATGTCTATAAGCCATGTGTATGTCTTCCTTGGAAAAACACCTATTGGGTATCCAGCCCTTTTTCAAAATTTTATTCTTAGAATATTGAGTTCTTTACGTGCTTTTTATATTAACCTTTGAGTGTATATATTGTACATATCTCCCCTTACTCAATAGTTGCCTTTTCATCTTGTTGATGCTTTCCTTTGCTATCCAAAAGCTTTTTAGTATAATGTAGTTCCATCTCTTTATTTTTGCTTTTGTTGCCTTTGCCTGAGGACATGTATTTAAGAAAATATTGCTAAGACTGATGTACCTCTGTTCATTTCCAAGGGAAACCATTCAATATCACAGTAATCCAAGTCTAAGCCCCAACTAGTAACGCTGAAGAAGCTGAAATTGAACAGTTCTATGAAGACCTATAAGACGTTTTAGAACTAAAACCCCCAAAATGTCATTTCATTATAGGGGACTGGAATGCTAAAGTAGGAAGTCAAGAAATACCTAGAGTAACAGGCAAATTTGGCCTTGGAATGTGGAATGAAGCAGGGCAAAGACTAATAAAGTTTTGCCAAGAAAATGCATTGGTCATAACAAACACCCTCTTCCAACAACACAACAGAAGACTCTACACATGGACATCACCAGATGGTCAACACCGAAATCAGACTGATTTTATTCTTTGCAGCCAAAGATGGAGAAGCTCTATACAGTCAACAAAAACAAGACCAGGAGCTGACTGTGGCTCAGATCATGAACTCCTTATTATCAAATTCAGACTTAAACTGAAGAAAGTAGGGAAAACCACTAAACCATTCAGATATGACCTAAATCAGAACCCTTATGATTATACAGTAGAAGTGAGAAATAGATTTAAGGGACTAGATCTGATAGAGTGCCTGACGAACTATGGAATGAGGTTCATGACACGGTACAGGAGACAGGGATCAAGACCATCCCCATGGGAAAGAAATGTTAAAAAGCAAAATGGCTGTCTAGGGAGGCCTTACAAATAGCTGTGAAAAGAAGAGAAGTGGAAAGAAAAGGAGAAAAGGAAAAATATAAGCATCTGAATGCAGAGTTCCAAAGAATAGCAAGAAGAGATAAGAAAACCTTCCTCAGCAATCAATGAAAAGAAATAGAAGAAAACAACAGAATGGGAAAGACTAGAGATCTCTTCGAGAAAATTAGAGATACTAAGAGAACATTTCATGCAAAGATTGGCTCGATAAAGGACAGAAATGGTATGGATCTAACAGAAGCAGAAGATATTAAGAAGAGGTGGCAAGAATACAAAGAACTGTAGAAAAAGGATCTTCACAACTCAGGTAATCATGATGGTGTGATCACTCATCTAGAGCCAGACATCCTGGAGTGTGAAGTCAAGGGGGCCTTAGAAAGCATCACTATGAACAAAGCTAGTGGAGGTGATGGACTTCGAGTTGAGCTCTTTCAAATCCTGAAAGATGATGCTGTGAAAGTGCTACACTCAATATGTCAGCAAATTTGGAAAACTCAGCAGTGGACACAGGACTGGAAAAGTCAGTTTTCATTACAATCCCAAAGAAATGCAATGTCAAAGAATGCTCAAACTACTGCAGAAGTGCACTCATCTCACATGCTAGTAAAGTACTGCTCAAAAGTCTCCAAGCCAGGCTTCAGCAATATATGAACCGTGAACTTCCTGATGTTCAAGCTGGTTTTAGAAAAAGCAGAGGAACCAGAGATCAAATTGCCAACATTCACTGGATCATAGAAAAAGCAAGAGAGTTCCAGAAAAACATCTATTTCTGCTTTATTGACTATGCCAAAGCCTTTGACTGTGCGGATCACAATAAACTGTGGAAAATTCTGAAAGAGATGGGAATACCAGACCACCTGACCTGCCTCTTGAGAAATCTGTATGCAGGTCAGGAAGCAACAGTTAGAACTGGACATGGAACAACAGACTGGTTCCAAATAGGAAAAGGAGTACATCAAGGCTGTACATTATCACCCTGCTTATTTAACTTATATGCAGAGTACATCAAGAGACACACTGGGCTGGATCAAGCACAAGCTGAAATCAAGATTGCCAGGAGAAATATCAATAATCTCAAATATGCAGATGACACCACCCTTATGGCAGAAAGTGAAGAGGAACTAAAAGCCTCTTGATGAAAGAGAAAGAGGAGAGTGAAACAGTTGGCTTAAAGCTCAACATTCAGAAAATGAAGATCATGGCATCTGGTCCCATCACTTCATGGGAAATAGATGGGGAAACAGTGGGAACAGTGGCAGACTATTTTTGGGGGCTCCAAAATCACCGCAGATGGTGACTGCAGCCATGAAATTAAAAGATGCTTACTCCTTGGAAGAAAAGTTATGACCAACCTAGATAGCATATTGAAAAGCAGAGACATTACTTTGCCGACTAAGGTCCGTCTAGTCAAGGCTATGGTTTTTCCTGTGGTCATGTATGGATGTGAGAGTTGGACTGTGAAGAAGACTGAGTGCCAAACAATTGATGCTTTTGAACTGTGGTGTTGGAGAAGACTCTTGAGAGTCCCTTGGACTGCAAGGAGATCCAACCAGTCCATTCTGAAGGAGATCAGTCCTGGGATTTCTTTGGAAGGAATGATGCTAATGCTGAAGCTCCAGGACTTTGGCCACCTAATGGGAAGAGTTGACTCATTGGAAAAGACTCTGATGCTGGGAGGGATTGGGGGCAGGAGGAGAAGGGGACGACTGAGGATGAGATGGCTGGATGGCATCAGTGACTCAATGGACGTGAGACTGAGTGAACTCTGGGAGTTGATGGTGGACAGGGAAGCCTGGTGTGCTGCGATTCATGGAGTTGCAAAGAGTCGGACACGACTGAGCGACTGAACTGAACTGAACTGATGATTTCCTTCTAGAATTTTTATGATTTCTGTTCTTATATTTCAGTTTTAAATAAATTTTGAGTTTATTTTTGTATAGTGTAACAATCTGGTCAGTTTGTTTGTAGCTATCCTCTTTTCCCAACACTGTTTATTGAAGAGGCTGTCTTTCGTCCATTGTATATTCTTCCTTCCTTTGTTATAGATTCAGTTCAGTTCAGTTCAGTTCAGTCCCACAGTCATGTCCGACACCACGGTTCCAAAGCATCAATTCTTTGGCACTCAGCCTTCTTCACAGTCCAACTCTCACATCCATACCTGACCACAGGATTGATTGACCATAAAAGCATGGGTTTATTTTTAGACATTCAATTCTGTTCCATTGATGTATGTATCTTTTTTTTAATGCCATTATTATATAGTTTTGATTACTATAGCTTTGTAGTATAGTTTGAAATCAGGGCATATGGTACCTCTAGCTTTTTTCTTCTTTATCAAGATGCTTTGGCTTGTTGCTAGTCTTTCATTATTCCATACAAATGAACCAAGGAATGTAGGCAGGCTTTAGAAGCTGGCGAAAGCAGCTAATGCCTCTAGCTAGAGCCTCCAGAAGGAATCTGCCTTGTGACATCTTGATATGAGCCATTGTAGCCTCATTTTGGACTTTTGTTCATCAGAAATATAAAATAATAGATTCATCTTGTTTTAAGCTGCTAAGTTTATAGCAGTTTGTTATAGCAGCAAAAGGAAACTAATACAATCATCAACCAGTCTCAAAATTTATAAATCTGAAGTTTAACTCTTCTTCCTCTTTCATTCTCTCCTCTGATCACCTACTGTAATTCTGGTTATTCTGTTTAGTAATATCTCTTCTTTTCTCATTGCTATTGTTTTAAGTCCTCGTTATAATTTACCTGGACAGTTATGGTAACAAAAGGTGGCTAGGGGTGTGTGGGGTGGTGGTAAGAGAGCAGAATTAAGTTCTTCCTCCCAAATTATGATAAATACCCAAATAATCTTAATTAGCATACTGAGCATGCTATGCAAATTCAGCTTCAAGCAACTCCTCTAACCACCTGCCTCTTTTAAATCAGATGTGTCCCTCAACTTTTTCTACATAGCAATTCTGAATATGCACTTTAGTAGTCTACTACTAACTGGTCTGTCAGCTCCAGCTGCAGCCTTTCTTCCCACAGTCCTGTCTTCAGATGAGAGCTGGTTAATCTTTTCACACTACAATTCTGATCTTCACTGACTGGGCATCACTCATGGTGTAAATTTTAGATTTCTTAGTATGGCCTACAAAATCTTTCATAGTTTCACTTTTAGGCCTTAGTGCTCACTATTACTTGATTTCCATCTCATTCTCTAGCAGTTGCTGAGTTGCCTGTAGTCAATGGATAAAATGTGTTTGTGTCTCTCTTGGCTTTAATCAGCCTCTCTCTGCCTAGATTACATTTCTTCAAGGGAAAGACAGGGAAGACTCCTTTTTATCTTTGAAAAATCAGTTTAAGACATCACTTCTAAAGAGCCTTCTAGATATCTGCTCCTCCCTAATAGTGTTAACCGTGTCCTATATTCTTTCTACCTGTACATACTTCTGTTTCTGAATTTATAGTGTAATTATTCTTTTCATGGCCTGCTTACTAGTCTGTGAGCTCTCCGAAATTAGGAAATATATCTATTTTGGTTTTTGTTTTTGTCCCCAACAAATAACAATGCCTAGTACTTAGAAAATGCTAAAGACTTGCTATTATTTTAACTGAATGATATTTTCTCTCTTTAACCACTTACAGTCTGTCATACAGTAGCATTTACTTTTTGCTATAATAAATAAGCAAAAATGAACAAACTTTAAGTTCCTTTCCCTCACTAATTCTGCCTTTTTTTCCCCCAGAGTCTTATTTATACACTTTATGATTGTATTAGGGAAATTATCAAACTGGAGTGTATACAAGGGAAGATGACCAAAGAGTGATGCTGTTATGGAAATAACAGATAGTAGGGAACTTAAGATACTCTTTATGGGATCATAATAACTATGTTCAAATATTTGAGAGGTTTTAATATAGGAGACAGAGTGAGTAGACTTTGTCCTTTATATTTCTGGGGGCAGAGTTGGAGAAATGGAGACAGAATTCAGTGCATTATGAGAAAGAAGAATCTAAACACTGTATAAAAATTCACTTTTCATCAAATACAATCTCGATTAACCACTTGCTATGTATCTGGATAGTTCTAGGCACTGAGGGTTCACTGTTGAAGAAATAGTCAAAATTCCTCCTTTCATGGAGCAATTTTTTTTTTTTTTTTTTGCCACACCACATGGCATGTGGGATCTTAATCCCTCAACCAGGGATCACATTTGCACCCCTTGCATTTGAAGCACAGAGTCTTAACCACTGGACCACCTGGGAAGTTCCTCCTGGAGCTTACTTTTAGCAAGAGTATATAGTGGACAAACCAATACATGGTTGGAATATAGTGTTCAAGGAAGAGTGACATAAGAATGGATTTGGGAGGTTGAATATGGCAATAGATTGTATGGGAATTTTTAAAAATGGATATTGATTTTGAATTTTTTTCTACTGGTAGTGGGAAAATTTTGGATGATTTTAAGCATGGGCGGTATGGCCTATTTTACATTTTTAAAAGGTCACTCAGGCTGCTGCCTCAAGAATGGATTGTAAGAAGGAAGAATGGAAGCTGGAAGATTTCTAGTAGGAGTCTTTTGGAGTTATCTAGGTAAGAAGTAATGGTGGCTTCACCTAGGTTAGGAATGGAGGAGTTGAAAAATATAGCTAACTGAGATATAAAGTCAAACAGATTTGCTGATGTGTTGTGAAAGAAAGAGAAGAAACAAGAATAAGTCCTAGATTTCTGACCTGAGCAACAGAGGCTGTTAATCTAGTGGAGAATTCAAGAGAAGGAGCAAGTTAGCAAGCAGAGGGTAACTTAGACTGATACTCTGTTTTGTTTCTGTTAAATTTTAGATGTTGAACCAACAGCCTAATATAAGAGGCGTCTGGGGCTCAGAGGAGAGGTCAGGGCTGGAGATAAAGATTTAGGAGTCATTGACATATGATGATATTTAAAGTCGTGGGACTGGGTAAAATCTTTGAGAGGGAAGTGGATGGCTAGGACAGAGAAGGGTCCCTGGTAAAGGAATGGTTTATCTCAGCAAATAGTTAACTCACTACTACTAGCATTGTTCAAGCAGAGACCAGATGAGCAGCAACCAGAGATACATTGTGGGAGTTGTTGTCCAGGAAGAGGGGCTGGGGAGGTTTGTTAATGAATTCTTAGGTTCTATTTGAATTTAAAGTTCTGTGACTCTGAAAGATCCAAAAAGCTGTGGTACATACAATTGGTCTATAAGGTGTTTTACCTTAAGGATCCATCTAAGTCAAAATATATGAATCTTAAAACAATTTATTAAAACAGTTGTTAATGGCACACTCTTATGTCCCACTGTGTGTTTCTTTTTGATCTTCTGTTCTTCCTTTTCAGTTTTCCCTTGCCCCTCCACTCTCTCATTTACCTTTGTAAAAGCGTAATTCTCTTTTGCTCTGTTTCATTTCACTTTTCTTTTCTGTGGGCCTGTCAGGGATACACAAAGGCATTACTCAGTCTAGTTAGTGATACTCACTGTTAGAAGTTGCTGATCTCTGCTATAGTCACATATATAATGGCCTTTAAAACAATGAAAAAGTGCTATTTGGGAGTTTTATTTATTGATATTGCAGAATTCAGCTCTCAGTTTTTGTACTTGGGTTATTATTGGTTATTATTAAGGAAAGTAATCTAGTGGTTCTCTAACACCACATAGGATCACATAATACACCATCATGAAAACAACACAGCTTCATGAAGAACTGAAATTGGTTTAATCTTAAACTGATCTTATGTCTTATTTTTCATTACATACATAGTTCTATCATTGTGGTAAGTACAGTGCCTTGTATATAGTAAGGTGATAAATATTTTGTTGAATGAGTGAACATATGCACATCTATTCTGTTCATTAGATATTCAAACCAAAAAGTAAATTGGAGTTAGTGCAAACTAAGTAACTTTAAAATATGTATTACAGACTACAAAGAGGTCATGTTAGAGATTTTATTCTGATAAGATCCTCAATAATATTCATTAGCTAGATTGCCACGTGTGGATTATATGAAAATGTGATTTCATAGCAGATTGAATCAGGTATTTGACTTTCATTGTAGTCAACTCCAGGGAATTTGATGTCAAATTTGCCAATGATATTAATATAAAAGAGAATTATAATGTTTAATAAGTATTACTAAGTAAATATGGGTTTATACTCTGAATTATACTTTGGAAGTCAGTTTATATACATGATATTATAGGTAAATATTTTCAGTATTCTCAAAAGAGATTACAGCATTACAAAAGCAATGTCTTTGACTAGTTACAGAAATCTAGGTTGTCTAACGTTACATTATCTTGAGCACTAACATGTAAGCTCTATAGAGCAAATCACTAGTAATTTATTAACACATAATCACGTACATATAGGCAAAATTCTATTGAATAAATAATGAAGGAATGAACAAATGAATGAACAATCAAGTCAGGATTCCTTATATAGTCACTATGCATATACATTTTAGAAAAAAGTAGTATAATCCCTTAAAGAGAAATTTTCTCCTTTTATGTTGAAAACATAAGAGATTATTACCCCCATATCAGTGCCAGGTTAAAACTTCTGTCTTTAACATAGTCTTTTGTCTTCTTGAGAAGCAGCTCCACAAAGTCAGGATTACTGTTTCTGGTGAGAATCCAGTACAGAATTGTATTCAAACATACTTCAGTAAATTCAAGGTAAAAATTTAGTTCAAAACGGCATCTTGATTTTTCCACAAATGCAATATATTCTGAGAGTAGTAGATCAAGTCCTTCCAAGTCGATGTCCCTCAGAATTTTCGACAGTGTTTCATAAACCCTGGGCTCATAGCAGTGATATCTCCACTGAAGCAAAGAGTTAAAGGTTGGTCTTTTTAAAACTTTGTCAATGAGACTACAGAATATATTGCTTCGTGGGCAAGAAGTCTTACAACAAAATTTAAAAGATTTACTCATTGCTATTTAAGGCAATGATACAGAAATAAAATAACAGGAAGTCATACTATAACCCTTCAGCTACATATTTTGATAGTATGGTAGGCTTTACTTCACAAATAGGAAGTGCCCTTTAAACTGTAGCCAGAAAAAAATTCATGTGAAATATTACCATCAAGTACTGGATGACATCACAATAGATGGAGATCTGTCATCAGTACAGGTCAGAAATTTGGGATATTAAATGTAACTGATGACTTTTGAGAAAAACATATTGGACAGAAATGGCATGTGGGAGAGATAAGATATGATATTTTTAACTTTCTAAGAATTCATTTCAAGCTAATAGTATGTTTATCAAGTGCTAAAACCCACGGTCTACACATGAGACAAAATATTGTTAATTATCAGGTTGATTATTCTGTTTAGGCTATAATAGACAGTGATAGAATGAAAAAGTTCAGTACTATTGTTCTCATGTTCTGCATGAGGACTGCATATTCTCACTTAATCTTCATGGAATATTTCCCTATTTTATAACTGAGAAAACTAAGGCTGAAATTCTGCGGTAGTTTGAGCATTCTACTGACCTTTTCCAGTCCTGTGTCCACTGCTGAGTTTCCAAATTTGCTGGCATATTGAGTGCAGCACTTTCACGTCATCATCTTTTAAGATTTGAAACAGCTCAACTGGAATGCCATCACCTCCATTAGCTTCGTTCGTCGTGATGCTTTCTAAGGCCCACTTGACTTCACATTCCAGGATGTCTGGCTCTAGGTGAGTGATCATATCATTGTGATTATCTTGGTTGTGAAGATCTTTTTGTGCAGTTCTTCTGTGTATTTTTGCCACCTTTTCTTAATATCTTCTGCTTCTGTTAGGTCCAGACCATTTCTGTCCTTTATAGAGCCCATCTTTGCATGAAATATTCCCTTGGTATCTCTAATTTTCTTGAAGTCTCTAGTCTTTCCCATTCTGTTCTTTTCCTCTATTTCTTTGCATTGATCGCTGAGGAAAGCTTTCTTATCTCTCCTTGCTATTCTTTGGAACTCTGCATTCAGATGTTTCTATCTTTCCTTTTCTCCTTTGCTTTTTGCTTCTCTTCTTTACACAGCTATTTGTAAGGCCTCCCCAGACAACCATTTTGCTTTTTAACATTTCTTTTCCATGGAGATGGTCTTGATCCTTGTCTACTGTACAATGTCATGAACCTCATTCCATAGTTCATCAGACACTCTATCAGATCTAGTCCCTTAAATCTATTTCTCACTTCCACTGTATAATCATAAGGGATTTAATTTAGCTCATACCTGAATGGTCTAGTGGTTTTCCCTAATTTCTTCAATTTCAGTCTGAATTTGGCAATCCTGGTCTTGTTTTTGCTGACTGTATAGAGCTTCTCCATCTTTGGCTGCAAAGAATATAATCAATCTGATTTTGGTGTTGACCATCTGGTGATGTCCATGTGTAGAGTCTTCTCTTGTGTTGTTGGAAGAGGGTGTTTGCTATGAACAGTGTGTTCTCTTGGCAAAACTATTAGTCTTTGCCCTGCTTCATTCGGCATTCCAAGGCCAAATTTGCCTGTTACTCCAGGTGTTTCTTGACTTCCTACTTTTGCATTCCAGTCCTCTATAATGAAAAGGACATCTTTTTGGGGTTTTAGTTCTAAAAGGTCTTGTAGATCTTCATAGAACCGTTCAACTTCAGCTTCTTCAAGCTGGTTTTAGAAAAGGCAGAGGAACCAGAGATCAATTTGCCAACATCTGCTGGATAATCAAAAAAGCAAGACAGTTCCAGAAAAACATCTATTTCTGCTTTATTGACGGTGCCAAAGTCTTTGACTGTGTGAATCACAGTAAACTTTGGGAAACTCTTCAAGAAATGGGAATACCAGACCCCCTGACCTGCCTCTTGAGAAATCTGTATGCAGGCCAAGAAGCAACAGTTAGAACTAGACTGGTTCCAAATAGGAAAAGGAGTACGTCAAAGCTGTATATTGTCACACTGCTTATTTAACTTATTTAACTCTCATGATGCAGAGTACATCATGAGACATGCTGAGCTGGAAGAAGCACAAGATGGAATCAAGATTGCTGGGAGAAATATCAATCACCTCAGATATGTAGATGACATCACCCTTATGGCAGAAAGTGAAGAGGAACTAAAAGCCTCTTGATGAAGGTGAAAGAGGAGAGTGAAAAAGTTGGCTTAAAGCTCAACATTCAGAAAACGAAGATCATAGCATCTGGCCCCATCACTTCATGGGAAATAGATGGAGAAACAGTGTCAGACTTTATTTTTGGGGCTCCAAAATCACTGCAGATGGTGACTGCAGCCATGAAATTAAAAGATGCTTACTCCTTGGAAGAAAAGTTATGACCAACCTAGATAGCATATTGAAAAGCAGAGACATTACTTTGCCAACAAAGGTCCATCTCTTCAAGGCTATGGTTTTTCCAGTAGTCATGTATGAATCTGAGAGTTGGACTGTGAGGAAAGCTGAGCGCCAAAGAATTGATGCTTTTGAACCATGGTGTTGAAGAAGACTCTTGATAGTCCCTTGGACTGCAAGGAGATCCAACCGGTCCATTCTAACAAAGATCAGTCCTGGGATTTCTTTGGAAGGAATGATGCTAAAGCTGAAACTCCAGTACTTTGGCCACCTCATGTGAAGAGTTGACTCATTAGAAAAGATTCTGATTCTGGGAGGGGTTGGACACAGGAGGAGAAGGGGACAACAGACGATGAGATGGCTGGATGGCATCATGGACTCGATGGATGTGAGTTTGAGTGAACTCCGGGAGATGATGATGAACAGGGAGGCCTGGTGTGCTGCAATTCATCGGGTCACAAAGAGTAGGACACGACTGAGTGACTGAACTGAACTGAAGGCTAAAATAGGTTAAGAGACCTGCCTATAGGTACTGTATTCTCAGCAAAGATATGTCATACAATATTAAACAAAATTTTGAAGCTTTGTTTAGAATTATGTTTTATAGAGATCGTTCCTCTATATATTATGTAGAATATATTCAGTGGGGGCATTAAAAGTACTTCAGGCTTATTTTGGCACCCTTGTCTCAGTAAAGCTGAAATACGTTAAGACTGTTTTGTCATTATTTAGTAGTTAATGCTTCAGCCACATTTCTGTTAAATTTAACAACCTTGGACATATTTTTAACAATTTTAAGGGTACTTAAGTGTTTTTCTCTTGCATATTTTTCTTTACATAACAAGAATGATCTCTTTAGTGAAGGAAATTATAACTTTAGGCTTACTATTATAATATACTTCCTCTAATATTGTATTTTGTAAAATCCAAACTCTTTAGCATAAAAACCTGATAACTATTATCATCTTTCTAAAAACCAAGGGTTTTGTTGTTTTCCTCTACCTTCTTTTTCTTCTTTTTCCTATTTCAAAAATTCATTTTTAACTGAACTATTTTGATTTCTTAGTAATACTACAGATAAAGATTGTAGTAACTAAAAATTAAAACATTATAGAGCCAGTGAAAGTCCCTCAAGATAAACATATCAGCAGTTTTATATGGAGCTGTTTAAATATTTTTATGCTTATGTATATAAATAGATGTATTATTATATACTTTGTTCTTTTTATATGGTAAATATTATCTATAACTGGTTCTATGAGCTGATTTTTATTTATATAACAATATATCTCAGGTACCTTTGTAGGACCATATATAAGAGTTAACTTTTATGTACTTCTTACTATGTATTAGGTACTATTTTAAATACTGTCTATATTAACTCCTTTAATCCTTCCAGTAACTGCATTTCACAGATAAGGAAGCTGAGATATAGCGCTTAAGTGACTTACCCATGATGTTATGTCTAGTACGTAGTAAATCTAGAATTTGAACCCAGGCAGGATGGGAATGGTCTTCCTTGGTGACTCAGATGGTAAAGAATCTGCCTACAATGCAGGAGACATGGATTCGATCCCTGGGTCAGGAAGATCTCCTGAAGAAGAGAATGGCCTCCTATTCCAGTATTCTTACCTGGAAAATCCCTAGGACAGAGGAGCCTGACAGGTTTCAGTCCATGGGTGGCAAAGAGTCGGACATGACTGAGCCACTAATAATTTTTCACTTTCAGGATGGAATAGAGGCTTCACTTCTTCTTTCTCCTGCTTCTCCAAAAAAGAGAACTTCCTTTCCATTTTCATGGCTGATTCATGAACAGAAGTGAAGAAACAAGAGCTCTGCAGTTATATCTCAAAAAATATCAATAAATAGTTGGTAGAGTAATCCTGCTTTGTAAAAAGTGTTATTATTAAAGGAGTAATGGGTCAGGAAGATTCCCTGGAGAAGGGAATTGCTACCCACTCCAGTATTCTTGCCTGGAGAATTCCATGAACAGAGGAACCTGGTGAGCTACACTCTATGGGGTCACAAAAGAGTTGGGCACAAGTTAGTGACTAAGGAAGGAATAATGCATAACTCTGCATGCATAAATTTTGGGTGATTTTTTCCTTTATAATTTTGTTTATGGTTTGAATGTCTGATTATGTTTTTATAATAAAAAATTAGTAAAATCATTTTCATTTTGCATATAATAACCAGATATATTAAGTCAAAATTGATGTTGCATTAGTTTAAAAGATGTTTAATTATAACCACTATTAGTGGTAAACATCAGAAACAGGTTCAGTGAAAAATCTGCTGATTAATAGTAATATTAATAAATAGCATTTATTGAGTTCTTATGTACTTAGACTCTACAAGTACTTTACATGCATTTTCTGTTTAATCTCCCTAGTTCTCTATTATTTAATCTCTATTTTATGGTAGAGGAACCTTTGATTTAGCTTGGTTAAACTACTTGCCAGAGTCATGTAGTTACTGAGTAGCAATGATTTGGACCAAAAATGAGTCCACAGTCCATATCCTTTGTCTCTGTGCTCAGCTGCCTTCAGACTTGAGTATAACATCTGTGCCAGAGTATAGCTTATATGTTCTCATTTCGTGGAAAATCCCTCAATAGAAACATTAGAAGTCAATGACACTGAAAATACGTTCAGCAGCTTTTATAAATGTCCCAACTTAAAGGAAAATGTTTCATATGTTATGCACTAATGATTGAAAAATTGTGAGTTTCAAATAAATATCTTACTGTTTTTCATAGTACCCTAGACTTAGATTGCAAGTTGACCTCTCTGTGTTGTGAGTAGGCCAAAAGCTTATAGGTCTCAAATGCTACCTAAAACTCCTACTCTGTTTTTCCTTTCAATTTGTACACTTCAGGGCTAGATGTTATCTGGGAGGCTTGGACTTTAAACTGTTATCACTCATTAATCCTTTAAATAAACCCATTTTTATTAGAGGCCAAGCCTTTAATCTGGCTGGGCTGAGGGCAGCTATATTTTGTTACCTGGGAAGCTTATCTAGAAAATTTTAGAGCTATAGATAAGAACTGGCAAAGTACAGAGAATGTAACACAACAGTACTGGATAGCTGAGAGCTGACTAAGGAGAGGTGCCAAGGACAGACTTGGCCTGTTAAATAGTTTCACCAGAAATAAGTTCTACAGGTAAGTCATAGGTGCCCCCTGCAGTGGAAGGGCATGAATCAGGTCTTCTGATTTGTGGGCAGATTCTTCACTGTCTGAGCCCCAAACCAGGGGTCAAGCCAGTGTCCTACCACCAGATTCTTATCTGTCATTTATCTGTTCAGCTATGCAAGGCTCTTTCAGATGACCATATCTAATCTAATTAACATTTAATAGTACATTAAAATCAAAAATATACTAAACTCCAGAGTACATTTTTGGGTGGAAAACACATGAGCTTATATTCCTAAGAATATAAATAAGTGTCTTAACTTCTCCTTCTGCAATGGAATGTCACCTCTATCACTTCTGTGTCTTTTTAAGTTTGTTTGTTTTTCTAGAACTTATTTATCTTACTATGCCAAAGCCTTTGACTGTGTAGATCACAATAAACTGTGGAAAATTCTGAAAGAGATGGGAATACTAGACTACCTGACCTGCCTCTTGAGAAACCTGAATATAGGTCAGGAAGCAACAGTTAGAACTGGACATGAAACAACAGACTGGTTCCAAATAGGAAAAGGAGTATGTCAAGGCTGTATATTGTCACCCTGCTTATTTAACTTATATGCAGAGTACATCATGAGAAACGCTGGGCTAGTGCACAAGCTGAAATCAAGATTGCCTGGAGAAATATCAGTCACCTCAGATATGCAGATGACACCACCCTTATGGCAGAAAGTGAAGAACTAAAGAGCCTCTTGATGAAAGTGAAAGAGGAGAGTGAAAAAGTTGGCTTTAAGTTCAACATTCAGAAAACTAAGATCATGGCATCCAGTCTCATCACTTCATGGGAAATAGATGGGGAAACAGTGTCAGACTTTATTTTTGGGGGCTCCAAAATCACTGCAGATGGTGACTGCAGCCATGAAATTAAAAGACGCTTACTCCTGGAAGGAAAGTTATGACCAACCTAGACAGCATATTAAAAAGCAGAGACATTACTTTGCCAACAAAGGTCCGTCTAGTCAAGGACATGAGTCAGTGGTCATGTATGGATGTGAGAGTTGGACTATAAGAAAACTGAGCACCAAGAACTGATGCTTTTGAACTGTCCAAGTGTTCAAAAGTATCAATTTAAAGGAAAATGTTCCATATGTTATGCACTAATGATTGAAAAATTATGAGTTTCAATTAAATATCTTACGTTTTTCATATGTTATGCATCACTTGAGAGTCACTTGTACTATAAGGAGATCCAACCAGTCAATCCTAAAGGAGATCAATCCTGGGTGTTCATTGGAAGAACTGATGTTGAAGCTGAAACGCCAATATTTTTTTGCCACCTGATGCGAAGAGCTGACTCATTGGAAAAGACCCTGATGCTGGGAAAGATTGAGGGCAGGAGGTGAAGGGGACAACAGAGGATGAGATAGTTGGATGGCATCACCGACACGATGGACATGGGTTTGGGTAGACTCCAGGAATTGGTGATGGACAGGGAGGCCTGGTATGCTGCAGTTTATGGGGTTGCAAAGAGTTGGACATGACTGAGCACAGAAGAACTGTACAAAAAGATCTTCATGACCAAGATAATCACAATGGTATGATCACTCACTTAGAGCCAGTCATCCTGGAATGTGAAGTCAAGTGGGCCTTAGAAAGCATCACTATGAACAAAGCTAGTGGAGGTGATGGAATTCCAGTGGAGCTCTTTCAAATCCTGAAAGATGATGCTGTGAAAGTGCTGCACTCAATATGCCAGCAAATTTGGAAAACTCAGCAGTGGCCACAGGACTGGAAAAGGTCAGTTTTCATTCCAATCCCAAAGAAAGGCAATGCCAAAGAATGCTCAAACTACCGCACAATTGCACTCATCTCACATGATAGTAAAATAATGCTCAAAATTCTCCAAGCCAGGCTTCAGCAGTACATGAACCGTGAACTCCCTGATGTTCAAGGTGGTTTTAGAAAAGGCAGAGGAACCAGAGATCAAATTGCCAACATCCACTGGATCACGGAAAAAGCAAGAGAGTTCCAGAAAAACATCTATTTTTGCTTTATTGACTATGTCAAAGCCTTTGACTGTGCGGATCACAATGAACTGTGGAAAATTCTGAAAGAGATGGGAATACCAGACCACCTGACCTGCCTCTTGAGAAATCTGTATGCAGGTCAAGAAGCACCAGTTAGAACTGGACGTGGAACAACAGACTGGTTCCAAATAGGAAAAGGAGTACGTCAAGGCTGTATATTGTCACCCTGCTTATTTAACTTATATGCAGAGTACATCAGGAGAAATGCTGGGCTGGAGGAAGCACAAGCTGGAATCAAGATTGCCAGGAGAAATATCAGTCACCTCAGATATGCAGATGACACCACCCTTATGGCAGAAGTGAAGAGGAACTAAAAAGCCTCAATGAAAGTGAAAAAGAGAGTGAAAATGTTGGCTTAAAGCTCAACATTCAGAAAACGAAGATCATGGCATCTGATCCCATCACTTCATGGGAAATAGATGGAGAAACAGTGTCAGGCTCTATTTTTGGGGGCTCCAAAATCACCACAGATGGTGCTTGCAGCCATGAGATTAAAAGACTCCTTGGAAGAAAAGTTATGACCAACCTGCATAGCATACTGAAAAGTGGAGACATTACTTTGCCAACAAAGGTCCGTCTGGTCAAGGCTATAGTTTTTCCAGTGGTCATGTATGGATGTGAGAGTTGGTTTGTGAAGAGAGCTGAGCACCGAAGAACTGATGATTTTGAACTGTGGTGTTGGAGAAGACTCTTTTGAGAGTTCCTTGGACTTCAAGGAGATCCAATCAGTCCATTCTGAAGGAGATCAGCCCTGGGATTTCTTTGGAAGTAATGATGCTAAAGATGAAACTCCAGTACTTTGGCCACCTCATCTCAAGTGTTGACTCATTAGAAAAGCCTCTGATGCTGGGAGGATTGGGGGCAGGAAGACAAGGGGACGACAGAGGATGAGATGGGTGGATGGCATCACCTACTCGATGGACGTGAGTCTGAGTGAACTCTAGGAGACTGTGATGGACAGGGAGGCCTGGCGTGCTGCGATTCATGGGGTTGCGAAGAGTCACACATGACCAGAGACTGAACTGAACTGAACTGATTTATCTTACAACTGAAAGTTTGTTCTTACTTATCTTATAACTGAAAGTTTGTACCTTTTCTCTGCCTTCATCCAATTCTTTCTTCTGCCTGCTGCCGCTAGCAACTACAAATCTGCTCTTTTTTTCTAGTTTGTTTTTGAAGTATAATTGACCCACAACAGTATGCTAACTCATGTTACATAAAATAGTGATATAATATTTCAATGTTTCAAAATGATCACCACAATAAATCTAGTTTTGATCTGTTACCACTAACAAATACAACTTAGTTATTGATTATATTCCTCATACTGTATGTTTCATACCCAAGACTCATTTATTTTGCAACTAGAAGTTTGTACCTCTTAATCTCCCTTTCCTATTTCTTTCCTTCTCTCCTGCTGGCAACAACTTGTCCTGTATCTGTAACTCTTTCTGTTTTGTTATGTTTATTCATTTGTGTGTGTGTGTGTGTTTTTTTAATAATCCACATGTAAGAGAAACCATACCGTATGTCTTTTTCTTCCTGACTTATTTCACTTAGACTACTACCCTCTAGGTTCATCCACACTGTGGCAAATGGAAACATTTCATTCTTTTTATGACTGAATAATATTCCATCATGTGTATAATGTAAAGTATGTGCATGTATGAGTGCTCAGTCATGTCCAACTCTTTGTGATCCCAACGACTGTAGCCCACCTGGGTCCTCTGTCCATGGAATTCTCCAGGCAAGAATACTGGAGTGGGTAGCCTTTCCCTTCTCCAGGGGCTCTTCCTGACCCAGGAATCAAAACAGGCAGATTCTTTACTGTCTGAGTCACCAAGCAAGCCCATTATATATATATATATAAGATAGTAACTCTTTTATTAGTTATTTTTGGCTGTGCTATGTCTTCCTTTTACTTTGTTATATATACATGATATTTTTATTTTGATATGTTCAGATAGTAACTTTCATTTTATTTAGCTTTTGGGCTGTGCTATGCCTTCATTGCTGCGTGCTGCACTGAGCGGAGGCTACTTGCTAGTTGCAGTGTGTGGGCTTCTCATCGTGGTGGCTTCTCTCGTTGTGGAGCACTGGCTCGAGGGCAAGTGGGCTTCCGTCGTTGTGGTGCTCAGGCTCAGTAGTTGTCGTGCATGGGCCTCATTGCCCTGTGGCATGTGGGGTCTTCCTAAACCAGGGATTGGACCCATGTCCCTCACATCAGCAGGTAGATTCTTAACCACTGGACCACCAGGGAAGTCCAGAACTGGCAGTTGATAAGGGTTGCACTGAAGCAGTAGATTGCTTCTGTTGGTATAGACATTTTCACAATATTAGCTCTTCCAATCCATGAACATAAGATGTCTTTCCATTTATTTGTGTCATTTTAAATTTCTTTCAGCAGTGTTTTATACTTTTCAGTGTACAAGTCTTTCACCTTCTTTATTAAATTAATCCCTAAGTATTTTATTCTTTTTAATGATATATTTAAATGAGATTGTTTTCTTAATTTCCTTTTCATATTTTTTTACTGTTAATGTATGAAAATACTGTTGATTTTTGTATGTTGATTTTGTATCCATCAGCTTTACTGACTTTATTATTTATAACTTTTTTAATGGAATCTTTTAGGGTTTTCTATATATAAGATTATGTTATTTGAGAGCAGAGATAATTTTACTTCTTCTTTTATAATTGTGAATCCTTTTCTTTTCCTTTCCTAATTGCTCTAGCTAGGACTATATAGCACAATGTTGAATAGTAGTTGTAAACAAGCATTTTTGCCTTGTTCCTGATTTTAGAGGAAAAGCTTTCAGTTTTGTACCATTGACTATGATCATTTCAAGTTTGTTGAATGTTTTTATCATGAAAGGTGTTAAATTTTGTCAAATATGACCATGTGACTTTTGTCCTTTGTTCTATTTATGTGATAAATCATATATACATATACATATATTTTTAATGTTGAAACATCCTTCTATCCCAGGGATAAGTCCCACTTGGTTATGGTGTATAATCCTTTCAGTGTGCTGTGGACTCAGTTTGATAGTGTTTTGTTGAGGATTTTTACATCTACATTCATCAGAGATATTGGCCTGTAGTCTTATTTCTTGTTTTTGTTTGGCTCTGATGTCAGGGCAATATAGACCTCATAGAATGAGATTGGAAGTGTGCCCTCTGAGACAGACCAGACAGAAACCATCTTTTGGGCAGCCCCTGAAAAGTCAGAATGCTGGACACAGCCTCCAACTTTTCCCATCCCCTAGAAAAGTTGGGGGTTGGGAATTTCCTCCCTGATCTTGTTGTGCCTGGGGCAGAGGGGATCTGGAGAGTGGGTGCCATGAATTTTCTTATTGGGTTTTATGCAACTGTTTTCAAGCTTTCTCGTGGTGCAGGAGCCTCTTAACTGGCTTTTGTTTTGTTTTGTTTTCTCATAAAAGGAATTGATCCATGTACTGTTAATTCTTTGTCAGTGTGGGAAGGAAAGTCTTGAAACTTCCTAGTCTACCATTTTGCTCAAGTCACCCCTTATTTCTGTGATTTATATCAAGCATTTATTAATAAATAAGCATTTTAGAGAATTCAAACATGAGATTATTGGGATCTAGCATTTAATCAGTTATCAGTTGAGAGCTGATGCTTAAAAGAAAAATCTAAGGGACCAATTAATTATCCATTCTCTAGGTTATACTAATGTTATTTCTAAGTCTTAGATTATTAGGAATTAAAGTTTCCAAATCTTTTGTTAAGCCACTGTTATGTGGCTCCTTTTGTTAATGGACACTAAGTAGCATAATGAGCATAATGCTTAAAAACATTATGGTTTTTTTAAATTGAGATATAATTCATTGTCATAATACTCTTTTAAAATATAATGAACAATGTTTTTGGCTAGAGTTAGTGGAGGAGACGGAATTCCAGTTGAGCTCTTTCAAATCCTGAAAGATGATGCTGTGAAAGTGCTGCGTTCAATATGCCAGCAAATTTGGAAAACTCAGCAGTGGACACAGGACTGGAAAAGGTCAGTTTTCATTCCAATCCCAAAGACAGGCAATGCCAAAGAATGCTCAAACTACCGCACAATTGCACTCATCTCACATCCTAGTAAAGTAATGCTCAAAATTCTCCAAGCCAGGCTTCAGCAATACGTGAACTGTGAACTCCCTGATGTTCAAGCTGGTTTTAGAAAAGGCAGAGGAACCAGAGATCAAATTGCCAACATCCGCTGGATCATGGAAAAAGCAAGAGAGTTCAGAAAAAAAAATCTACTTCTGCTTTATTGGCTATGCCAAGGCCTTTGACTATGTGGATCACAATAAACTGTGGAAAATTCTGAAAGAGATGGGAATACCAGACCACCTGACATGCCTCTTGAGAAATCTGTATGCAGGTCAAGAAGCAACAGTTAGAACTGGACATGGAACAACAGACTGGTTCCAAATAGGAAAAGGAGTATGTCAAGGCTGTATATTGTCACCCTGCTTATTTAACTTATATGCAGAGTACATCAGGAGAAACGCTGGACTGGAAGGAAAGAAAGCTGGAATCAAGATTGCCAGGAGAAATATCAATCACCTCAGATATGCAGATGATACCACCCTTATGGCAGAAAGTGAAGAGGAGCTAAAAAGCCTCTTGATGAAAGTGAAAGAGGAGAGCGGAAAAAGTTGGCTTAAAGCTCAACATTCAGAAAACGAAGATCATGGCATCTGGTCCCATCACTTCATGGGAAATAGATGGGGAAACAGTAGAAACAGTGTCAGACTTTGTTTTTTGGGCTCCAAAATTACTGCAGATGGTGACTGCAGCCATGAAATTAAAAGATGCTTACTCCTTGGAAGAAAAGTTATGACCAACCTAGATAGTATATTCAAAAGCAGAGACATTACTTTGCTGACTAAGGTCCATCTAGTCAAGGCTATGGTTTTTCCTGTGGTCATGTATGGATGTGAGAATTGGACTGTGAAGAAGGCTGAGTGCCGAAGAATTGATGCTTTTGAACTGTGGTGTTGGAGAAGACTCTTGAGAGTCCCTTGGACTGCAAGGAGATCCAACCAGTCCATTCTGAAGGAGATCAACCCTGGGATTTCTTTGGAAGGAATGATGCTGAAGCTGAATCTCCAGTACTTTGGCCACCTCATGGGAAGAGTTGACTCATTGGAAAAGACTCTGATGCTGGGAGGGATTGGGGGCAGGAGGAGCAGGGGACGACCGAGGATGAGATGGCTGGATGGCATCACGGACTCGATGGACGTGAGTCTGAGTGATCTCTGAGCGATGGTGATGAACAGGGAGGCCTGGCGTGCTGTGATTCATGGGGTCGCAAAGAGTCAGACACGACTGAGCAACTGAACTGAGAGTTTTGTAAAAATCCCCAAACTTTTCAGTGAATATTTCTTATATTGTCCTTTTCCCTTCAATTCTCTAAAAAGAAAAGGATATGATACTTATTAATAATTTAATAAAGGTCTCTCTGTAACAAGCTTAGACAATATCCAAGTACAGTTTTTTGCAATAAAGTTGAATAACTTGGAAATATTGGCAGTTGCTAAGAATTACTTTGGGGATCAGAACATTTTTTTATAGCCTCTGGGTTCCTGTGTTACTAACAATTGATTTTAAGTGTTAAAATGTCTTTAAGACTGTTATCCCTCTATCTGAATTATTATTTTGCCTCTCTGTTCTATATTAATATATGAATCTTCAGTATGAGCATGCATCATATAGAAGAATTTAAACTTCAGTGTGTCAAAGGAAATGTGTAGTTTAAATTTTCATTCTTTAAGGTATTATTATTCTTTTGATATTAAGTTCATAAATATCTTTTTTCTTCCTTTTTTTCTTCCTTTGTCTCTCTTTCTTTTCTTTTTCTTGTTGACTTTTGATAGTCTGATCAATGCAAAATACAAATATGAAGTGAAAAAAGGTCTTTGAGGATCAAAGAAGGAAAAGAGAGCCAGTTGCAAAGCTGAAGTACTTTAAAATAGTGGAAGACCCCTAAGTTATTATACATAGTGCTAAGGCTATTGATTTAAACTTGGTTATTGGCTTTTTCTCAGGTAACTCTCATGACTGATGTGTTTCTCCAAATTGAAAATTAAATTAAGGGATAGAAGGTGAAGCTAGGCAAATGCCACTGGAAGATTCTGCTTATATAGGTAGAGATGAAGTAAGTATGTTTCCAATTACCGGTGAGAGGGATTGTTCATTTTGGGGGAAAACACAATTATATTGAAACTTTAGGGCTATTTTATACTATATAATAACTGACATTTATCAATATAATTATATAGGCTCTTTTGGCACATAGGTACATTTATAATTATTTTATACATTTATAATGATTATATGAGCTTCTATCAAAGGAAAGGTATAAAGGAAAGGAAAATAATCTGTAATTCTACCACTCAGAGATACTCATGGGCATTTACATATCTTCTTTTTTAAAAAATTATTCATTATTTTTGGCTGCACTGAGTCTTGTGGACTGAGTCTCACTGCTTGTAGCCTTTCTCTAGTTGCCATGAGTAGGGGCTACTCTTCATTGGAATGTGGTGATGTTCTCATTGTGATGGCCTCTCTTGTTGCAGAGCACAGGCTCTAAGTCACTGGCTTCAGTAGTTGTAGCTCTCAGGCTCTAGGGCTCAGTTGTTAGAGTGCATGGGCTTAGTTGCTCTGCAGGACGTGGAATCTTCCCACATCAGGGATCAAACCAACATCCCCTTTCTTGACAGGTGAACTCTTATCCACTCTACCACCAGGGAAGTCCCCAGATATATATCTTCTTAAATATTAGTATTTTACTATATATGTATAGTATAAGTGCCTGACAATAAGGTGTTTTGGTTTTTTTTAATAATGCAACCGGCTGACATTAAACTTTTTATTGTTGTGGCATCCATTTCAAAGACATCCATCTCGAATCAACTTACTGTCAGCTGTATGACACAGCTGCTAGCAAAACAATGTCACCACTTTTCCCTTTCTTCACCCTAATTCCTGCTCTTATGTTATAAATCATATGAAGAGTCAACCCATAAACCATAGAGAACCCATCCTCAACCCCAATAAAGGCAGAATCCCAGATGGACACTTTCTCCCTCTCTTTCTACCCACAGCTTCCTTGTGTGGATCCTCAGGTGTATGCCGTGTACTCTCCAAGAACTGTGAGTAATAAAGCTTGTCTTTTCAAAGTTCCCTGATTGCTGTTGCTGAGGTGTATCTTACGGTTATAATAAGAACCACAAGGCAGGTCTAGGCACAGCATTGGTTCTGGTGGGGGAAAAGTGTTGCAGTTGCGGGGTAGGGTGGGGGTGTTGCTGCTGGAAGTACAACCATGCCTCAAGCAATCCTGGCTAATAGCATCACTGTCAGTAAGATGAGACTAACATGAAACCATGTGCATATTTTTGAAACCAGATGTCTTACAAACTGTCTTATTAGTTTTAATCTTTTCTTTTTACATTTCTTCTCTTCTATTTTTTAATTGGATAAGAGTATCATTTGAAAATAAAAATTTTGATCCTTTGTGTACAATAGCTATATATCATATTTTGATTTCTTATTTATTGTGCTAGTTAGTAGGTGTTTAATAACTTTTGCTAATGGGCTTTCTTGCTTTGCTACTGAGTTTAGAGGAAATGTCTGTAGTGCACCAAAGAGGACTTTTTATCCACAGTAATCTGGTTTTCTTCTGTTCCTTTTTCTGCCTCAGGGCACTATCATAAACAGTTTCCTCAAACTGCCTCTTCTTTTCACCTAAATAACACTTACCAAATCTTCAGAGGTCTGTCTCAGTTAGAACATTTCTTCAGAGAGGTTCCTTGATGCCTGTATGGCTCTTTAAAATCTCTTTAATATCTGTTCTTTCTTTTTCCCATTCTTAATTTTGTGTATTTGTGGTTCTTTTTACTCGTGAATTACAATTTTTGGATAATTGTATATTTGATTGTATTTTCTCTCAAGACTCCTTTTATTCATTTATTTACTTGTGCATTCATTTAACACAAATGTTCAACCTCTCATTACATGAAGATCACGACATAGGGCACTAGAGATTCAGTGTTGAGATGGTTAGATATGGTCCATGGCTTTGTGATGCTTATAATCTAGCAATGAACAAATACTGTGTAATGAGAAATTAGGGAGTGTGGATGCATATGAAAGTGAAAGTATTAGTCACTCAGTCACGTGCGACTCTTTGTGACTCCATGGACTATAGCCGGCCAAGCTCCTCTGTACACGGAGTTCTCCAGGCAAGAATACTGGAGCAAGTTGCCATTTCCTTCTCCATGGGATTTTCCCACACCCAGGGATCTAACCCAGGTCTGCTGCATTGCAGGCAGATTCTTTACTGTCTGAGCCATGGATGCATATACAAGAAGGATTTAACCCACATAAGTGTCAAAGAGACCTCGCTGAAGAAATAAACTGAGATCTCTAAAGATTTAATAAGTGTTATTTAGATGAAAAGAAGAGACAGGTATTATTGCAGTTTGAGGAAATAACATATGAAAATGCCCAGATGCAGAAAAAGGAAACTAAAAACCCACTAGTATGGGTGATACATAGACAAAGTCCTAATGTTTTCCTTCACTAATCTTTTAATTTCTGTATTTATTAATATCATTCCTTTTTTTCATTTTTAAAGAGCTTCCTGTTAATTTTTATCTTCTTTGTAATCTCTTTAGTTCCTTTTATTAAAAATATTCAAAGTCATACTTTTTTATGAGGTATCACTTTAGCTAGTTCAGTCTCTCCGTCGTGTCTGACTCTTTGTGATCCCATGAACTGCAGCACGCCAGGCCTCCCTGTCCATCACCAACTTCCGGAATTCACCCAAACCCATGTCCATTGAGTTGGTGATGCCATCCAGCCATCTCATCCTCTGTCATCCCCTTCTCCTCCTGCCCTCAATCTTTCCCAGCATCAGGGTCTTTTCAAATGAGTCAGCTCTTTGCATCAGGTGGCCAAAATATTGGAGTTTCAGCTTCAACATCAGTCCTTCCAATGAACACCCAGGACTGATTCCCTTTAGGATGGACTGGTTGGATCTCCTTATAGTCCAAGGGACTCTCAAGCGTCTTCTCTAATACCACAGTTCAAAAGCATCAATTCTTCTGCGCTCATCTTTCTTTACAGTCCAACTCTCACATCCATACATGACCACAGGAAAAACCATAGCCTTGACTAGACGGACCTTTGTTGACAAAGTAATGTCTCTGCCTTTTAATATGCTGTCTAGGTTGGCCATAACTTTCCTTCCAAGGAGTAAGCATCTTTTATTTTCATGGCTGCAATCACCATCTGCAGTGATTTTAGAGCCCCTCAAAATAAAGTCAGCCACTGTTTCCACTGTTTCTCCATGTATTTGCCATGAAGTGATGGGACCAGATGCCATGATCTTCGTTTTCTGAATGTTGAGCTTGAAGCCAACTTTTTCACTCTCCTCTTTCACTTTTATCAAGATGCTCTTTAGTTCTTCTTCACTTTCTGCCATAAGGGTGGTATCATCTGCATATCTGAGGTGATTGATATTTCTCCCGACAATCTTGATTCCAGCTTGTGCTTCATCCTTAAGCTATAGTAATTTTTAATTTGATGCATTTTTTGTTATTTCTGAAATGGTTTCTATTTGCAGTCTTAACTTCCTTTTTGGATTAGGAAATAGTAAGTAATATAAGGTAATATATGTATTATAGTGGCTTCCCAAGTGGCTTAGCAGTAAAGAATCTGCTTGTCAATGCAGGAGATATTCAGGTTTAATTGCTGGATTGGGAAGATCCCCTGCAGAAGGAAACGGCAGCCCACTGCAGTATTCTTGCCTAGAAAATCCCAGGGACAGAGGAGTATGGTGGGCTACAGTCAATGGGGTCGCAGAAAAGTCTGACACAACTGAGTGACTAAACAGCAACAATAGCAGCTGAGAAAGAGATAACTGTGGCTGCAAGTGGTGGTAGACCATTCAGTGGTGATGCCCCTGACAACACCTGTTGTTCCAGACATTTGTGATATTGTTTGTGCTACAACATTCAAGACACTCAAGACTACCAGGACCGAATACACACACACACACACACACACACACACACACACACACACACACACACACACGTCTCCCTTAGGTAATCATTTACTGGGAATCTTCATTACTGCCAGTGAAAATTATTATCATGCTAATTCATATATATGCTCATATTATACCAAATTATATCAATTATTGGATGACTTTGCAAGTTTTTAGATTTTTTTTTCCAGAGAAAAGTTATTGTTAAACAAGGTAAATATAATGGACTGTTATATAAACCATTTTTCCTTTGTTAAATAATACTAAAATTCGTTTCCTTTTTCTATTATAGATGAAGAGATGTCTTCAGTAACTTTTCTATTATAATTCAGTGTGAAGCTGTCTTTAAGCTATTTTAAATACAACTCAACGTGATATGCCTGCCTGAGGCAACTGACATTTCAAATTGTGATTCTTTTCAGCCCCAAAGCAAGAAGTTCTGCACTTTCCTGTAGTTGGAGCTATTTAAATGAAATTAACTTGAGAGGTCAGAATCCAGCTGTGACTTCTTAAGATTCTTTCATTTGCATTAAAAATTATTTGAAGGGAATGAAGCAATTGACTAAAAATACTGAAGAAAGACTAGAGTAAAACATTAATTTGAATTCTCTCAGTTTTGAATATCTGATCATCTAGGCAGAAAGAATAAAAGACACCTGGAAAATAGTGTACAATGGAAATCAATGAGATTTTGTTATTGTTGTTCAGTTGCTGTTGTGTCCAACTCTTTGCAATCCCAGGGACTACAGCATACCGGGCTCCTTTGTCCTTCACTGTCTCCCAGAATTTGCTCAAGTTCATGTCCACTGAGTCGATGATACCATCCAACCATCTCATTCTCTGTCAGCTTCTTCTCCTGACCTTAATCTTTTCCAGCATCAGGATCTTTTCCAAAGAGGTGACCCTCCACCTCAGATGGCCAAAGTATTGGAGCTTCAGCTTCAGCATTAGTCCTTCTAGTAAACATTCGGAGTTCATTTCCTTTAGGATTGACTGGTTTGAGACTTTTACAGGAAAGATTAAACTAGTCATTAGAACAAACTTTCTAATCAGTATCAGTACCTGAGAAGTAAGTACCAGTTAAATGATGCTCAAATGATTTTGTGACTTACAATCCTGCCTTGTTTTCCATGCCAGGGAATAAAAGAAGTGAGTATTGGTTATTTGGTCCCAAACAGTTGTTCTGATGGTCAGCATCACTGGTCTAGCAGAAACTTGAAACCAGATATTGCATGTTACTCCCACTTCAACCAAGTATTGAATTTCATTAGCTAAACTTATTGAATTTCATTAGCTAAACTTAGTTCCAAACAGAAATGTTATATTTTGTTAAAGTAATCTTTGTATCCACACAACCTTCTCCCCTCTGTATCTGTATATTTGTGTTCAAATTTTCATCTTAGCGGGTTATCAGTCATTGGATTACCTTTCGTCCAATATGATCTCATTTAACTAGATTACATCAATAAAGACTCTATTTCCAAATAAGGTCATTTTCACAGGTACCAGAGTATAGGACTTGGACACACATGTACATATTTTTAGGGATGCAGCTTAGCCTGCAATAGCACCCACCCTTACCTTTCATTTCTTTGACATCCCAGTATCCTTCCTGTTTAAGTATATTCCTCTCAAATGTGTCTTGTTCTTTCTCTTCGTGACCTTGTCCCAAGTAGCATTTTCCTCTTGTAACGTGTGTGTGTCTTGTAATGTCATCTCTTTTCTGGCAGTTTCTCATCATATAAACATATTTAAGTCACGTTCATCCTAAAAGAAGCTACAAATCCTACCTACCTCAACCCTGTATTTCTTGTACCCTACCTCTTCTTCCTATAGCCCTGAACATGCATCTTATATTTATATTTATATTTACTATGTTTCCTCTTCAGCTTTTCTTCAATCAATTGAAGTTGGGCTTCTGAGACTGCTCACTCTTGTCAAGATTTTTAATTTTTTTTTTTGATGTTAAATCAATGGACAAATCTTAATTCTTCTATTATAAAACTCAGTGCCTTATTGGATATTTTTTAAGCACTCCCAATTTCTTCAAACCAGACCCAGCAAATCAAATCCCTTGAGTTCCATGGTATTTCACTTTCCATATGGTTCCTCTTGCTATGAATGCTTAGTTTTTTTGGAAGGCTTTTCTTCCTCTACTTACCTTATAAATTGTGATCTCCTCCTAGGATTAGTTTATCTTTCTTCTCTCACTCTATAGTCTTTTCTTGGTTAGTCTTACTCCTTGCATGTCTTCTGCATCAAATATATGATACTGATGTCCCAAAATTTCTGACCTCCCATATTTCTGTTCTGAACTCTAATTGTATATATGCAACTGCCTGTTACACATCATCTCTTGAATAACTCACAGGCACTTCAGATACAACAAGTTAAAATTAATCCTTCTACATTTTCTTTCTTAGTGAATGGCACTACTACCTAGCCAGTTCCCATAGTGAGAAGCCTTAAAGTGATAGTATTCCATTTTCTCACGTTCACACCAGTATGTATCCTGTGGTCATGTATGGATGTGAGACTTGGACTGTGAAGAAGGCTGAGTGCCGAAGAATTGATGCTTTTGAACTGTGGTGTTGTAGAAGACTCTGGAGAGTCCCTTGGACTGCAAGGAGATCCAACCAGTCCATTCTAAAGGAGATCAGCCCTGGGATTTCTTTGGAAGGAATGATGCTAAGGCTGAAACTCCAGTACTTTGGCCACCTCATGTGAAGAGTTGACTCATTGGAAAAGACTCTGATGCTGAGAGGGATTGGGGGCAGGAGGAGAAGGGGATGACCAAAGATGAGATGGCTGGATGGCATCACTGACTCAATGAGCATGAGTCTGAGTGAACTCTGGGAAGATGGTGATGGACAGGGAGGCCTGTCGTGCTTCAATTCATGGGGTCGCAAAGAGTCAGACACGACTGAGCGACTGAACTGAACTGAACTGAACTGATATGTATATAGTTTCCATTTGAAAAGACCCTGATGCTGAGAAATACTGAAGACAAAAGGAGAAGGAAGCAGTAGAGGATGAGAGGGTTAGACAGCATCACTGACACAATGGACAGAAATCTGAGCAAACTCCAGGACATAGTGAAGGACAGGGGGGCCTGATGTGCAGCAGTCCATGGGGTCTCAAAGAATCAGACATGACTTAGTGACTGAACAACAATCACCACCACCACACCAGTTTTTGTATATATTATATCTCTTTGTAATGTCTTCCAAAGCAGTCTTCTTTTCTCCAACATCACTTGAACCGATTTAGGTTAGGCCCCACGATTTCTTCCTAGATTCTTTAATTGTTATATTTTGTCCAGTCCAAACCATTTTACATATTATTACCAGCTTGATTTTCCAAAATTCAATCTGATGATACTAATATTCCATTAAAGAATATTTTTGAGCCTCATTGTAGCCTTCAAAATAAAGTAACAAACTCCTATATGTCTATTCTTTGGTAATATTTCTTAGTATTTCATTCCTGTGAATGTCAGTCAGTATCAGTTCAGTCACTCAGTCGATCTGTCTCTGTGAACCCACGGACTGCAGCACGCCAGGCCTCCCTGTCCATCACCAACTCCCAGAGCTTACTGAAACCCATGTCCATCTAGTCAGTGAGGCCATACAACCATCTCATCCTCTGTCATCCCCTTCTCCTCCTGTCTCCAATCTTTCCCAGCATCAGGGACTTTTCCAATGAGTCAGTTCTTCACATCAGGTGGCCAAAAGTATTGGAGTTTCAGCATCAGCATCAGTCCTTCCAATGAACATTCAGGACTGATTTCCTTTAGGATAGGCTGGTTGGATCTCCCTGCAAGCCAAAGGACTCTCAAGAGTCTTCTCCAACACCACAGTTAAAAGCATTGATTCTTTGGTGCTCAGCTTTCTTTATAGTCCAACTCTCACATCGATACATGACTACTGGAAAAACAATAACCTTGACTAGATGGACCTTTGTTGGCAAAGTAATGTCTCTGCTTTTGAATACGCTGTCTAAGCTGGTCTTAGCTTTTCTTCCAAGGAGTAAGCGTCTTTTAATTTCATATCTGCAGTGATTATGGAGCCCCTCCCCCAAAAAGAATCTGTCACTGTTTCTATTGTTTCTCTGTTTCCCATGAAGTGATGGGACCAGATGCCATGATCTTAGTTTTTTGAATATTGAGTTTTAAGCCAACTTTTTCACTCTCACTTTCATCAAAAGGCTCTTTAGTTCTTCATTTTCTGCCATAAGGGTGGTGTCATCTGCATATCTGAGGTGATTGATATTTCTCCTGGCAATCTTGGTTCAGCTTGTGCTTCATCCAGCTCAGCATGTCACATGATGTACTCTGCATATAAGTTAAATAAGTATGGTGACAATATGTAGACTTAATATACTGCTTTCCCTGTTTGGAGCCATTCTGTTGTTCCATGTCCAGTTTTAATTGTTGCTTGCTGACCTGCATATGGATTTCTGAGAAGACAAGTCAGGTGGTCTGGTTTCTCATCTCTTTTTATTTTTTTAAGATGCACCTTCCTTTATTTATTTAATTATTATTTTTAAAATACTTTATTCTACGTTATAATACTGTATTGGCTTTGCCATACATTGACATGAATCAGCCACAGGTGTACACGATCTCCCAATGCCGAAGCCCCCTCCCACCTCCCACCCCATATCATCTCTCTGGATCATCCTGTGCAACAGCCCCAAGCATCCTGTATCCTGTATTGAACATAGACTGGCGCTTCGTTTCTTATATGGTAGTATACATGTTTCAGTGCCATTCTCCCAAATCCATCCCCCCCTCCCTCTCCCTCAGAGTCCAAAAGTCCATTCTATACCTCTGTGTCTCTTTTGTTGTCTCACATAGAGGGTATCATTACTATCTTTCTAAATTCCATATATATGTGTCAGTATACTGTATTGGTGTTTTTCTTTCTGGCTTAATTCACTCTGTATAATCGGCTCCAGTTTCATCCATCTCATTAGAACTGAGTCAAATTTATTCTCTTTAAGGGCTGAGTAATACTCCATTGTGTACATGTCCCACAGCTTTCTTAGCCATTCATCTGCTGATGGACATCTAGGTTGTTTCCATGTCCTGGCTATTATAAACAGTGCTGCAATGAACATTGGGGTACATGTGTGTCTTTCAATTCTGGTTTCCTCAGTGTGTATGCCCAGCAGTGGGATTGCTGGGTCATAAGGCAGTTCTATTTGCAATTTTTTAAGGAATCTCCACACTGTTTTCCATAGTGGCTGTACTAGTTTGCATTCCCACCAGCAGTGTAAGAGGGCTCCCTTTTCTCCACATCCTCTCCAGCATTTATTGCTTGTAGACTTTTGGATCGCAGCCATTCTGACTGGTGTGAAATGGTACCTCATTGTGGTCTTGATTTGCATTTCTCTGATAATGAGTGATGTTGAGCATCTTTTCATGTGTTTGTTAGCCACCCGTATGTCTTCTTTGGAGAAATGCCTATTTAGTTCTTTGGCCCATTTTTTGATTGGATCGTTTATTTTTCTGTAGTTGAGCTGCATAAGTTGCTTGTATATCTTTGAGATTAGTTGTTTGTCAGTTGCTTCATTTGCTATTGTTTTCTCCCATTCAGAAGGCTGTCTTTTCACCTTACTTATAGTTTCCTTTGTTGTGCAGAAGCTTTGAATTTTAAAAGAATGAAACTAGATCACTTTCTAACACCACACACAAAAATAAACTCAAAATGGATTAAAGATCTAAACGTTAAGACCAGAAACTATAAAACTCCTAGAGGAGAACATAGACGAAACACTCTCCGACATAAATCAGAGCAGGATCCTCTATGATCCACCTCCCAGTATACTGGATAAAAAGCAAAAATAAACAAATGGGATCTGGTTTCCCATCTCTTTAATTTTCCACAGTTTGTTGTGATCCACACAGTCAAAGGCTTTGGCATAGTCTGTAAAGCAGAAGTAGATGTTTTTCTGGAACTCTCTTGATTTTTCAATGGTCCAACAGATGTTGGAGATTTGATCTCTGGTTCCTCTGCCTTTTCTAAATCCAGCTTGAACATCTCGAAGATTATGGTTCACGTACTGTTGAAGCCTGACTTGGAGAATTTTGAACATTACTTTGCTAGTGTGTGAGATGAGTGCAATGGTGCAATAGTCTGAGCATCCTTTGACATTGCCTTTCTTTGGGATTGGAATGAAAACTGACCTTTTCCAGTCCTGTGGCCACTGCTGAGTTTTTCAAATTTGCTGGCATATTGAGTGCAGCACTTTCACAGGATCATCTTTTAGGATTTGAAATAGCTCAACTGGAATTCCATCATCTCCACTAGCTTTGTTCATAGAGATATTTCCTAAAGGCCCACTTGACTTCACTTTCCAGGATGTCTGGCTCTAGGTGACTGATCACACTATCACTGTTATCTGGGTCATGAAGATCTTTTTTGTATAGTTCTTCTGTGTATTCTTGCCACCTCTTCTTAATATCTTCTGCTTCTGTCAGGTCCATACCATTTCTGTCCTTTGTTGTTCCTATCTTTGCACAAAATGCACCCTTGCTATCTCTCATTTTCTTAACGAGAGCTCTAGTCTTTGCCATTCTGTTGTTTTCCTCTATTTCTTTGCACTGATCACTGAAGAAGGCTTTCTTATCTCTCCTTGCTATTCTTTGGAACTCTGCATTCAAATGAGTCTATCTGTCCTTTCTTCTTTTACCTGTAGCTTCTCTTCTTTGTAAGGCTTCCTCTGACAACCATTTTGCCTTTTTACATTTTTTTTTTTCCTTGGGGATGGTCTTGATCACAGCCTCCTGTACAGTGTCACAAACCTCTGTCCATATTTCTTCAGGTACTCTGTCAGATCTAATCTCTTTAATCCATTTGTCACTTTCACTATATAATTGGAAGGGATTAAAATGGTCTAGTGGTTTTTCCTACTTTCTTCAATTTAAGTCTGAATTTGGCAGCAAGGAGTTCATGATCTGAGCCACAGTCAGCTCCCAGTCTTGTTTTTGCTGACTGTATAGAGCTTCTCCATCTTTGGCTACGAAGAATATAATCAGTCTGATTTTGGTATTGACCATCTGGTGATGTTCATGTGTAGAGCCCTCTCTTGTGTGTTGGAAGACAGTGTTTGCTATGACCAGTGTGTTCTCTTGGCAAAACTCTGTTAGCTTTTTCCCAGCTTCAGGGTACTTGTACTCCAAGGTCAAGTTTGCCTTTTACTCCAGGTATCTCTTGACTTTCTACCTTTGCATTCCAGTCCCCTATTATGAAAAGGATATCTTTTTGTGTGTTAGTTCTAGAAGGTCTTGTAGGTTTTCATAGAACCATAAAACTTCAGCTTCTTCAGCATTACTGGTTGGGGCATAGGCTTGGATTACCGTGATGTTGAATGGTTTGCCTTGGAAACAACAGAGATCATTCTGTCGTTTTTGAGATTACATCCAAGTACTGCATTTTGGACTCTTTTGTTGACTATAATGGCTACTCCATTTCTTCTAAGGGATTCTTGCCCACAATAGTAGATATAATGGTCATCTGAGTTAAATTCACCCATTCCAGTCCATTTTAGTTCACTGATTCCTAAAATCTCGATGTTCACTCTTGCCATCTCCAGTTTGACCACTTCCAATTTACCTTGATTCATGGACCTAACATTCCAGTTTCCTATGCAATATTGCTCTTTACAGCATCCGACTTTACTTCCACCACCATTCACACCCACAACTGAGTATTATTTTTGCTTTGGGCCTGTCTCTTCATTTTTTCTAGAGTTATTTCTCTACTGATCTCCAGTAGCATATTGGGCACCTACTGATTTGGGGAGTTAATCTTTCAGTGTCGTATCTTTTGCCTTCTCATACTGTTCATGGGATTCTCAAGGCAGGAATGCTGAAGTGGTTTACCATATCCTTCTCCAAGGATTTTATCAGAACCCACATTTTATCAGAACTGTCCACCATTACCCGTCTGTCTTAGGTTGCCCTACATGGCACAGCTCATAGTTTCATTGAGATAGACAAGGCTGTGGTCCATATGATCAATTTGATGAGTTTTCTGAAAACGTGGTTTTCATTCTGTCTTCCCTGTAATGGATAAGGATAAGAGGCTTATGTAAGCTTCCTGATGGGAGAGACTGACTGAGGGGGAAATTGGGTCTTGTTTTGATGGGTGAGGCTATGCTCAGTAAATCTTTAATCCAATTTTCTGTTGATGGGCAGTGCTGTGTTCCCTCCCTGTAGTTTGACCTGAGGCCAAACTATGGTGGAGGTAGTGAAGATAATGGTGACCTCCTTCAAAAGATCCCATGCACACACTGCTGTACTCAGTGCCCCTGACCCTGCACCTCCACCAGGGACCCCTGGACACTCACAGGCAAGTTGGGTCAGTCTCTTGTGGGGTCATTGCTCCTTTCTTCCGGGTCCTGGTGCACACAAGTTTTGTTTGAGCCTTCTAAATGTCTCTGGCAGGTATGGGGTTTGATTTTAAACATGATTTTGCCCCTCCTACTGTCTTACTGGAGCTTCTCATTTGCTCCTGGATGCAGGGTAGCTTTTTTTTGTGTGATCCAACATTCTCCTGTTGACAGTTGTTCAGCATCGAGTTTTAGTTTTGGCGTTCTTGCAGGAGGAGATGAGCACATGTCCTTCTACTCCACCATGTAGCCAACAAGGATTCCCTGGTGGCTCAGACAGTAAAGAATCTGCCTGCAAAGCAGGACATCCAAGTTTGATCCCTGGATTGGGAAGGTCTCCTGGAGATGGAAATGGCAACCCACTCCAGTATTCTTGCCTGTAGAATCCCATGCACAGAGGATCCTGGCAGGTTACAGTCCATGGGGTCGCAGAGTTGGACACTACTGAGAGACTTCACTCTGTGAATCTCATTCATGCTGAATATTTGTGCCTGCTTGAATGTGCCATGCTGTTTTTTCTACATGAAAAATCTCCAAATCCTCCCACATTGATAGGAATTCTTTTATATCGCTTAAGGCAAGAAATTTTCCCTGACGCTAAATCCTTCATATGATTTGGATTTGGTGCCCCTTGATGAATCTTATTTGTGCTCCCCTAGATTATGTGTTTACCTCTGCACAACATAGATGAAATCTCTTTTAACCCCGAGACACTAGCACAGTGGCACATAAAATCCACTCAAAAATAACAAGTGATCAGTATGCACAAGATTAATACAGAGTAATAAGGTAAAGTGGCAAATATTGGATCTTCAGGGAATATTTAAGAAGTAGGCAGGGGAAGAAACTCAGCAATAGAAATCAAAACGTGGTCAAAGATTCTCCAAAGAGAGAACCAGAAGAAAGTAGTAGTACTTGGTCATATATACTGGTTTGTCTAGGATAGAACTGAATTATACCTGCTATACTGACTCCTGTCCAATTTAATTTTGTTCCAGGTTTTTCATGTTTAATGAGATGTTATGAGTATTTTCACTGAGATAAACTCGGGTGTATTTTTAGAAGTTGTTGGTGCCAAATTATTCACCCTGATTCTTCCAGACCAAAGCACTCATCTCTCCAGCTGCTGGTAGTGACTGGCAGCAGACAGGTCTCAACTGGATTCCTCCCTAAATGCTTAAAATTTGTAATCTAGTTGTTTAATTCCAAGACTTGTCTTCAGAGACATATTATCTCATTTAATGCCTGGTAAATGTAAGGAGTAAAAGTCCTATCCGCTTCCAATTTTGGACACTCATAAGATCCATCCCAGCTCCAGAGCTCCCAGTGAGAGGTTAAATTTATTTCCCAGGGGGCTAAGTGGTAAAGAACCTACCTGCCCATGCAGAAGACACTTGGGTTCAAACTCTGGGTAGGGAAGATCTGCCGTAGAAGGAAATGCCCACTCACTCCAGTATTCTTGCCTGGAAAATCCCATGCACAGAGGAGCCTGGTGGTCTACAGTCCATGGGGTCACAAGAGTCTGACACAACTGAGTGACTAAATAGCAATGACAGCAGCTGAGAAACAGCTAACTCTGGCTGCAGGTGGTAGTAGAACATTCACTGGTAATGTCCCTAACAATTGCCTGTCATTACAGTCATTTGTGATATGGTTTGTGCTACAACATTCAAGATACTCAAGTCTACCAGGACAACAGTGGGCAGAGTCAGTGGGAAACAAGGAAAATTATTGGTTGGGTGTGCGTGAAATATGTAAAAGCTGTACATGAAGTATGTACAATATGAAAACAGAAGTTGAATACTCCTGTCCTAGGGTACATAGGATATATTAAAAGCTCTTATTTTAATTATTTTGTCATTTATTGTACAATGAAACTACTGTATAATTTGATTGACAGTATTGTGTTTTCTAATACCCTTTTTCAGCATTAATGATTTAAATAAAGTGCATGCTTTACTTAGTAAAAATTTCATTCAGAATTTACATTTCTCAAAGAAATTGATGAGCAGAATGTATTTTGCTTAAAACACTTGGATCAGTATTGCAACCCACATGGGGACCATATCTGGTCACTTGAAAGCCAAGAGACAAATCTACTGAAGAAACAGTACTGTTTGTTTCAAATTAGTACTTTTTGAAGAAAGCTGGGTCCAAAGTTCATAATTTTACAAATGAACTTTCAGAATATATTATACATCACTGTGGAGGGCATGATGTTTTCATCTAGATAAAAAAATAATTGCTTGCTCATTTTTTAAATTCAAGCTTTTCATGTGTAGATATGAAAAGTGAAGTGTTCACTTTATCATGAATAGAGACATAAGTAAGAAAGTGGCTTCCCAGGTGGCACTAGTGGTAAAGAACCTGCCTGCCAATGCAGATGTCAGAGAAATCGGTTCGATCCCTGGGTCAGGAAGAACCTCTGGAGGAGGGCATGGCAACCCGCTGCAGTATTCTTGCCTGGAGAATCCTATGGACAGAGGATCCTGGCAGGCTATGGTGCACTGGGTCATAAAGAGTCGGACATGACTGAAGTGACTTAGCATGCACGCATGCAAATAAGAAACACCTGAAGAATGTGAACACATTGGCTTCGGCAGCAGAACTTCACAGACAGTCAAGTGTTGCCAGTTTTATATTTGTGTCATCAAATGATTCAAATATAAAATCAGTTCATTCTATTGATGGCTCAATTTTTCATTCAATATATGGAATCAAAGTAAAACTTTGGGCAATTTATTATGTCAAAGGTGAATCAGCTAATATTTTGAATGTAATTATAAGTCAATAATAAATTTTCTCACTAAAAAGAAAACTACTGGGTTTAACAATGATAATATGAAACAGATTTTATGAAGAAACAGCTCTGTGATAAAACAATGTTCCTAGTAAATTGAGACCTATGATATAGAAATGTACTAAAGAATTTTTTCTAGAATACATATGATGTACAATTGAATCCAAACAGAATTCTGATATTTTAAAAAGAAGCCAGTCTAAATAGAAGCTTTGGTTGTCAATTTGTAAACATATATGGACAATTGACATACAATTGAAATACAAAGTTAATTGAAAACTTAATTCAACAAAGAAGGCTATGTTGCATTATAAAACATACTTTAGAAAATATATACTTTCTCCCTTTATCCATAATCAGTCAGACTTTAGAAATACTTGAGCCTTTGAAGAACTATTTTGTAAGTCAACTTAACCTACGATAATGGTATTTTTGGAAACGGATACTCCAAATTTTTGTTGAATTTATTCAAAATCAGCTTGAGATTTTTAATGAAAACATTCAATGAATGGAGCAATCAACACCTCCAGTTTTTAAAACTTTTTGAAAATTGTAATTATTAAATAAAAAATTGCACAATGGAAGATGCTGAACTTTATCCTCACAAGCAAGGGAATTACTGAATAAATTAAATAAGGACAGGCCATCATATGAACTTTGGTTTGCAAATTCTCTGAGTCTACCTTGTAAAATTCAACTTGAAAGAGCTTTTAAGTGGGTAAACTTAAGTTATGTCTAGAACGAATAAAATTTAGCAGACAGTTTTAAAGCATCTAAATTTGGTGAAACATTGAAAGGAATGATAGGTGACTTATTTGAAAGTTGTAGAAAGGTCTCTGAATGTTAGCCAAAAAGAGTACTTATGGAAAAGTTTGGGCTGAAACACTTACATGTTGGTGGTGGCCGTGAGATATGTCTGGCAGCACACCAACCTCAGCTTACGTCTCTTCCATCCAACCTTCCTCTCTCTGTCCCTCAGCATTAGACTACCATTGCAATCTGACTAACTTTCCCACTCACAGTACTGCCTTCAAAATTCCTCCCACATTTAATCCTATGTTGGTGTCTGCATCTCAGAAAACCAGGACCATCACATGACATTTTTGAAAAATTTATATTTTTAAGTTAATTTTTATTGTAGTATAGTTGCTTTACAATACTGTGTTATTTTCTACTGTACAGTAAAATGAATCAGCTATAGGTATACATACATCCCCTGTTTTTTGAATTTACTTTCCATTAGGTTACCACAGAGCACTGAGTAGAGTTCCCTATGCTATACAGTAGGTTCTCATTAGTTATTTGTTTTAGGAAAATCCCATGGATGAAGGAGCCTGGTGGGCTGCAGTCCTTGGGGTCACTAAGAGTCGGACATGACTGAGCGACTTCACTTTCACTTTTCACTTTCCTGCATTGGAGAAGGAAATGGCAACCCACTCCAGTGTTCTTGCCTGGAGAATCCCAGGGACAGAGGAGCCTAGTGGGCTGCCATCTATGGGGTTTCACAGAATCGGACACGACTGAAGTGACTTAGCAGCAGCAGCAGCAGCAGTGTATATACATGACATTTTATTTTAAAAATAGAAATGAAAATATCCTTTGCTTAGTATAATTTGCTTTTGCTCTGAGCTTATCAGGTACTTCAGCACCCTTAGAGTAATTTTCCAATTGATGTTATTTTCACTTTTTTTTTTAAAGTTTTTCTATAAAAAGTCAACCGAAGTTGTCAACATTTGAAATTTCTTAACATAAAATGATGATTTTTTTACCTAGATTAGGAGACATTTGACAATGAAAGGAAATGCTAAGATTGATATAAATTTTGAGCTTTTTATTTGTAAATGAACAGAGTTCTAGCCAAAATTTTTATTTATAAGTTAAATTCTTTCCAAAAAATATAGAAATAGACATATTGTTTACATAAAAGCAGAATTATGTTGTGAAAGGCCTTTATGTTGACTTTTAACCTTTGTTGTTGTATGAATGATATGAAAAATATTTCACACATTTAATGTATCCATTCCGAAGTGTTCACACATATACATACACCCATGATACCATCAAAACCAAGGTACTGTACATACATGTCACCTCCAAAAATTTCCTTGTTTTTTTCTGGTAAGAACACTTACATGAGATCTCTCCTCTTATTGCATTTTACAATGCATAATACCATACTGTTAACTACAGGTACTATGTTGTACAGCAGATTTCTAGAACTTACTCATTTTGCATACCAGAAACTTTATATCCATTGAAAAACAATTTCCCATTTCCTCTTCCCCCAAAATAGAAACCGCCATTCGATTTTCTTTGACTATTTTGGATGGATGTAAGTGAACCATGTGGTATTTGTCATGACTGGCATAAGTGACTGGCTTATTTCACATAATATAATATCTTGTAGATTCATTCATGTTGTCATAAGTGGTAGGATTTCCTCTTTTTAAGGCTGAATAATACTTTATTGCACATATAGACTACACACCCAAGAAAAAGAAATGCAAAACAGCAAAATGGCTGCCTAGGAGGTCTTACAAATAGCTGTGAAAAGAAGAGAAGCAAAAAGAAAAGGAGAAAAGGAGAGGTATACCTATACCTATTTGAATGCAGAGTTCCAAAGAATAGCAAGGAGAGATAAGAAGCCTTCCTCAATGATCAATGCAAAGAAATAGAGGAAAACAACAGAATGGGAAAGACTAGAGATCTTTTCAAGAAAATTAGAGATACCAAGGGAATATTTCATGCAAAGATGGGCTCAATAAAGGACAGAAATGGTATGGACCTGACAGAAGCAGAAGATATTAAGAAGAGGTGGCAAGAATACACAGAAGAACTGTACAAAAAAGATCTTCATGACCCAGATAATCATGAGAGTGTGATCACTCACCTAGAGTCAGACATCCTGGAATGTGAGGTCAAGTTGGCCTTAGAAAGCATCACTATGAACAAAGCTAGTGGAGGTGATGGAATTCCAGCTGAGCTATTTCAGACCCTAAAAGATGATGCTGTGAAAGTGTTGCACTCAGTATGTCAGCAAATTTGGGAAAATCAGCATGGCCACAGGACTGGAAAGGTCGGTTTTCATTCCAATCCCAAAGAAAGGCAATGCCAAAGAATGCTCAAACTACTGCACAATTGCACTCATCTCACATGCTAGTAAACTAATGCTCAAAAGTCTCCAAGCCAGGCTTCAGCAATATGTGAACTGTGAACTTCCAGATGTTCAAGCTTGATTTAGAAAAGGCAGAGGAACCAGAGATCAAATTGCCAACATCCACTGGATCATGGAAAAAGCAAGAGAGTTCCAGAAAAACATGTATTTCTGCTTTATTGACTATGCCAAAGCCTTTGACTGTGTGGATCACAATAAACTGTGGAAAATCCTGAAAGAGAAGGGAATACCAGACTACCTAACCTGCCTCTTGAGAAATCTGTATGCAGGTCAGGAAGCAACAGTTAGAACTGGACATGGAACGACAGACTGGTTCTAAAATGGAAAAGGAGTACATCAAGGTTGTATATTGTCACCCTGCTTATTTAACTTCTATGCAGAGTACATCATGAGAAACGCTGGGTTGGAGGAAGCACAAGCTGGAATCAAGATTGCTGGGAGAAATATCAATCACCTCAGATATGCAGTTGACACCACTCTTATGGCAGAAAGTGAAGAAGAACTAAAGAGCCTCTTGATGAAAGTGAAAGAGGAGAGTGAAAAAGTTGGCTTAAAGCTCAACATTCAGAAAACTAAGATCATGGCATCCAGTTCCCTCACTTCATGGCAAATAGTTGGAGAAACAGTGGAAATAGTGACAGACTGTTTTTTTGGGGGGCTCCAAAATCACTGCAGATGGTGATTGCAGCCATGAAATTAAAAGACACTTACTCCTTCAAAGGAAAGTTATGACCAACCTAGACAGCATATTAAAAAGCAGAGACATTAGTTTGGCTACAAAGGTCCATCTAGTAAGGCTATGGTTTTTCCAATAGTCACGTATGGATGTGAGAGTTGGACTATAAAGAACGCTGAGCGCTGATCAATTGATGCTTTTGAACTGTGGTGTTGGAGAAGATTCTTGAGAGTCCCTTGGACTGCACAGAGATCCAAACAGTCCATTCTAAAGGAGATCAGTCCTGAGTGTTCATTGGAAGGACTGATATTGAAGCTGAAACTCCAATACTTCGGCCACCTGATGTGAAGAACTGACTCATTTGAAAAGACCCTGATACTGGGAAAGATTGAAGGCAGGAGGATAAGGGGATAACAGAGGATGAGATGGCTGGATGGCATCACCAACTAAATGGACATGAGTTTGGGTAAACTCCGGGAGTTGGAGATGGACAGGGAGACCTGGCGTGCTGCGATCCTTGGGGTTGCAAAGAGTTGGACACGAATAACTGAACTGAACAGAACTGAACTGACTACATTTTATTCATTCATTGTTGATGGATATTTAGGTTGTTTTCCTGGATGCATTGTCCTACTTGGATATGAATGTGGGATTGCAGTTACCTCTTCTAGATCCTGACTTCAAGTCTATTAGATATATACCCAAAATGAAATTTCTCAATTAAAACCATAGTGATTTATAATCTCATGCCTATTAGGATGCTTCCCAGGTAGTGCTAGTGGTAAAGAATCTGCCTGCCAATGCAGGAGATGCAAAAGATGCGGGTTCAATCCCTGGATCAGTAAGATCCCCTGGAATAAGAAATGGCAACCCACTCCAGTATTCTTGACTGGAAAATTCCACACACAGAGGAACCTGGCTAGCTATAGTCCATGGGACCACAAAGAGGCGGGCACTCCTTAGCACACCTATTAGGACGGCTATTATAAAAAAAATTTTAAACTGTTGATTGGCTAGGATATGGAGAAATTGGAACCCTTATACACTGTTGGTGGTAATATAAAATGGTTCTGACATGATTGAAAACAGTATGGAGGTTCCTCAAGTAATTAAAAATGCAACTCCATATAGTGATTTTTTAAAATACTTTATTCTACATTACAATATTGTATTGGTTTTGCCATACATTGACATGAATCAGCCACAGGTGTACACAATCTCCCAATGCCGAAGCCCCCTCCCACCTCCCACCCCATATCATCTCCCTGGATCATCCTGTGCAACAGCCCCAAACATCCTGTATCCTGTATTGAACATAGACTGGCGCTTCGTTTCTTACATGATAGTATACATGCTTCAATGCCATTCTCCCAAATCATCCCCCCTCTCCCTCTCCCTCAGAGTCCAAAAGTCCATTCTATACCTCTGTGTCTCTTTTGTTGTCTCACATAGAGGGTATCATTACTATCTTTCTAAATTCCATATATATGTGTCAGTATACTGTATTGGTGTTTTTCTTTCTGGCTTACTTCACTCTGTATAATCAGCTCCAGTTTCATCCATCTCATTAGAACTGAGTCAAATTTATTCTCTTTAAGGGCTGAGTAATACTCCATTGTGTACATGTCCCACAGCTTTCTTAGCCATTCATCTGCTGATGGACATCTAGGTTGTTTCCATGTCCTGGCTATTATAAACAGTGCTGCAATGAACATTGGGGTACATGTGTGTCTTTCAATTCTGGTTTCCTCAGTGTGTATGCCCAGCAGTGGGATTGCTGGGTCATAAGGCAGTTCTATTTGCAATTTTTTAAGGAATCTCCACACTGTTTTCCATAGTGGCTGTACTAGTTTGCATTCCCACCAGCAGTGTAAGAGGGTTCCCTTTTCTCCACATCCTCTCCAGCATTTATTGCTTGTAGACTTTTGGATCGCAGCCATTCTGACTGGTGTGAAATGGTACCTCATTGTGGTCTTGATTTGCATTTCTCTGATAATGAGTGATGTTGAGCATCTTTTCATGTGTTTGTTAGCCATCTGTATGTCTTCTTTGGAGAAATGCCCATTTAGTTCTTTGACCCATTTTTTGATTGGTTCGTTTATTTTTCTGTAGTTGAGCTGCATAAGTTGCTTGTATATCTTTGAGATGAGTTGCTTGTTGTTTCATTTGCTATTGTTTTCTCCCATTCAGAAGGCTGTCTTTTCACCTTGCTTATAGTTTCCTTTGTTGTGCAGAAGCTTTTAATTTTAATTAGATCCCATTTGTTTATTTTTGCTTTTATTTCCATTATACTGGGAGGTGGATCATAGAGGATCCTGCTGTGATTTATGTCGGAGAGTGTTTTGCCTATGTTTTCCTCTAGGAGTTTTATAGTTTCTGGTCTTACATTTAGGTCTTTAATCCATTTTGAGTTTATTTTTGTGTGTGGTGTTAGAAAGAGATCTAGTTTCATTCTTTTACAAGTGGTTGACCAGTTTTCCCAGCACCACCTGTTAAAGAGACTGTCTTTACTCCATTGTATATTCTTGCCTTCTTTGTCGAAGATAAGGTGTCCATATGTGTGTAGATTTATCTCAGGGCTTTCTATTTTGTTCCATTGATCTATATTTCTGTCTTTGTGCCAGTACCATACTGTCTTAATGACTGTGGCTTTGTAGTAGAGCCTGAAGTCAGGCAAGTTGATTCCTCCAGTTCCATTCTTCTTTCTCAAGATTGCTTTTGCTATTCAAGGTTTTTTGTATTTCCATACAAATCTTGAGATTATTTGATCTAGTTCTGTGAAAAATACTGCCGGTAGCTTGATGGGAATTGCATTGAATCTGTAGATTGCTTTGGGTAGTATACTCATTTTCACTATATTGACTCTTCCGACCCATGAACATGGTATATTTCTCCATCTATTAGTGTCCTCTTTGATTTCTTTCATCAGTGTTTTATAGTTTTCGATATATAGGTCTTTAGTTTCTTTAGGTAGGTATATCCCTAAGTATTTTATTCTTTTCGTTGCAATGGTGAAAGGAATTGTGTCCTTGACTTCTTTTTCTACTTTCTCATTATTAGTGTATAGGAATGCAAGGGATTTCTGAGTGTTGATTTTATATCCTGCAACTTTACTATATTCCTTGATTAGCTCTAGTAGTTTTCTGGTCGAGTCTTTAGGATTTTCTATATAGAGGATCATGTCATCTGCAAACAGTGAGAGTTTTACTTCTTCTTTTCCAATTTGGATTCCTTTTATTTCTTTTTCTGCTCTGATTGCTGTGGCCAAAACTTCTAGAACTATATTGAATAGTAGTGGTGAAAGTGGACACCCTTGTCTTATTCCTGACTTTAGGGGAAATGCTTTCAATTTTTCACCATTGAGGATAATGTTAGCTGTGGGTTTGTCATATATAGCTTTTATTATGTTGAGGTACATTCCTTCTATTCCTCCTTTCTGGAGAGTTTTTTTTTATCATAAATGGATGTTGAATTTTGTCAAAGGACTTCTCTGCATCTATTGAGATAATCATATGATTTTTATTTTTCAATTTGTTAATGTGGTGAATTACATTGATTGAATTGTGGATATTGAAGAATCCTTGCATCCCTGGGATTAAAGCCCACTTGGTCATGGTGTGTGATCTTTTAATGTGTTGCTGGATTCTGATTGCTAGGGTTTTGTTAAGGATTTTTGCATCTATGTTCATCAGTGATATTGGCCTGTAGTTTTTTTGTGGTGTCTTTGTCAGGTTTTGGTATTAGGGTGATGGTGGCCTCATAGAATGAGTTTGGAAGTTTCATATAGTGATTTTTGAATATAAAAAGGCAGAACAATTATACTTGATATATAGTCACATTGTTCAGTAGTTTCTGAGATTTGTCTGTTGATAATACCGTGTTGCTGGTAAGTGTTTAATGATAACTATTTGTTCATAGCCATTACCCAGAATCCTGAGGGCTGTAGTTGTGGTTCAAGGGTTAGCATAGGGTGAGACAGATCCAACTGGGTGTGTTTGGGAGCTGCCTCCTTGTGCTTGAACTGAAGTAGCCCACTTCATGTGTTTTATGTACTGTTCTCTTACAATATTTCCTTTTGTAAAATAAACGCTGTTAGAAATATTTGAAAACTACTGGCCTAGTGTTCTCTTTCTTTAAAGCGAGAGCAATGTCTGAAAATACTCTACCACTTATATTTTCAACTCTTATAAATAGGCTGGTTTTTTTTGGATTCTTCTTTCCTCTTTTTTTCTGAATTAGTTTTGTTTTTTTGTACCTACTTAAAGTGCAGGAAAAGGGCTTTAAAATGGCTTTATTAGGGTGGAGACTTTTCTTTTTAAAATAATAATATGTATTTTAAAATAGGAATGTAGGTATAATGAAAAGAAAATATGTACCCTTGAAAATTAGCATACAGAGACTTATGGTAATATTATTGATACATTCTACTTGAAGAAAATGGCAATACTAAAAAGAAAACAGGCCATTATGTTTCAAAATTTTGTCAAATTCTAATTTCCAAAGTGTTTAGAATAAGAAATGATCTCTATATGCAGAATATTTTAACCAAGAGAAATATAATCACAGTTAGAATTTTAAAGGGTGACAGGAAATAATGTGAAATTGTAATAATTTTGGTCATAACTTTCATAAAAGATCTCTGCTACATAAATTATATCATTCAGTTCAGTTCAGTCACTCAGTTGTGTCCGACTCTTTGCGACCCCATGAATCGCAGCACACCAGGCCTCCCTGTCCATCACCAACTCCCAGAGTTTACCCAAACTCATGTCCATTGAGTTGGTGATGCCATCCAGCCATCTCATCCTCTGTCGTCCCCTTCTCCTCCTGCCCCCAATCCCTCCCAGCATCAGGGTTGTTATAACATAAATCTCTATATTAAATTAAAGGCATTTGTAATATATTTCCAAAAATGCTGTTATCTTGTAAAAAACTTTAATCTTAATTATTTATAAAGTAACATTTGAATAAAAAAGTCACACAGCTTAAAAACCAGCATATACAATTCAGTCTATATTTTAAAAAACATGTAGCATATATACATGAATAAAAATAACTAGTAAGGTATAAATAGCAAAATGTTAATACTGGATATTTCTTTTTAATGTGATTTATGGTGATTTTAATTTTCTTTATTGGTTTCTTTGCTTCCTAAATATTTGCCCAATGACTGTGTATTTCTTTTGTAATCAGGCAAGAAAAGCCAAATTAACTTTACTTTTGAAATCAGAATTGTAATTTTTTGGTCATATTGTGGTATATAAACAAATAGAACTGAGGTTAAAATGATCAGCAGTAGTGTCTAGGTGAAGGTAGGAAGAAAAAGAAGTCAGGAAAGGATTGGGCTGGTAGATAATGGGACTGTATTGCTGCATGGCCAAAGATTAGGTGAAGCAACAGTGAAGAAGAGATCTGGCGGGTCAGAGAGTACAGCATTAACATTTAATGGATCTAAGGTAGGGAAGTTCTTTTGAAGACAAGATCCATATTAGAGCCTGGAAGGAAAGTTAGACTTATAGCTGTTTAAGAGTCCAGCAATTTTCTGACAAAGTCATTATATGAATTGCTTCTGTAGATGTAGGAAGATTGTAAAAGTTAGGGCAGATAAAAATGTGAATAGAATCCCATAAACTTCATTGATTAAGGAGGTGGTGGCAAGTCTACAGATGACAGCAATGAAAAGTGCTAAAAAGCTTTGTAGTGGAGTGGCTTAAGTTTTGATGAGTTGATTTGTCATGAGATATATATATATAAAATATGTATTTATTATTATGTATAATTATAAAAATTATGTTTATATTTAATAACATAGATAGATAAATCTCATTTTACATGTTTTATTTAAAAACAAAGTTGTAAAATATAAAGTGTCTATATAAATTGTGCTTAGTAAAAAGCTTAAGGAAAATAAAGCTTACTATTTTGAAATTTAAATTAATCAAACCAACATGAGTACTAAAAATATCTCTTAGGTCCATAGAAAAAAATTACTTGATTGTTGCTTAATCAGTGATATTAATATGTATTTTAAAACTCTTACTAAAAGCATATAGCCAGCATCTGAAAAAGCACACTTCACAGAAACACATAGCAATGAGCATCGAGCGTTTTCTAGAGTGTTTTAAAATCTGAATTACATGAGCATCAAGGTCTCTAGGATCTTTTCTAAGGGACAGGAACTTTTCATCAGATTTCATCAGACTATGTTCTTTGCATAAATCCTCTCTTTGCTCTAATTCTGTGTTAAGCAATCAATTTCCAAACTACAAATTCTCCTTTCAAGTAATCAATTCTGATAGAACACCTGGTTTGAAAATGTCAGCTGATTCCTACACAGTTGATATACTAAATAGCAAACTGAATTACTGTGGATTATGAATTTCAGATTTACTTGTGTGTGATTTTATCTATGAGAATCACTAGATCCATACTCTGGCCATCTTCCGGTCATAATTCACATCCCTCTCATGTGCAACATTGACTCACTCCCTGTCTTAGGATCCCTCTAGTGTTATTTCAGCATAGCATCAGCTTAAACTCAATGAATCTTGCTACCTAATCAGATCCAGGTTTAGATAAGGCTTCTTGGGTGTGGTTCCCTCTGAAGACTTGTAAATAAAATTATTTATATCCCACACATGTGCAACATGAAATTGTGGGATATACATAGGGGAACCCCTTATAGATGAAGGAGGAAAATCGTCACTGGTCTATAGCAGTTCCAAAACCCAGCAGGCACATTGGCCAATTCCTTGAATAGGCCTCAGTCCTGCTTCCTAGAAATTGTTTTCCATGACTCTTGACTGTGCTCCTGGAGTTGTGGCTCCACTCCCTCTGCCTTTTAAATCATCCTTCCTTTTCCATAAAAGTTATCTGTGTTTGCAACTGAGTAAACTTTGCCTGCATCCACTAATTTTTTTTTTTTTTTTCCCTACTCTGGGTCTTCACTGATTTGCACAGGGTTTTTCTAGTTGCAGCAAGTGGGCACTACTCTTTGCTGCAGTGCTTGGGCCTCTTATTGCAGAGGCTTCTCTTACTGTGGAGCATAGACTCTAGGCATGTGGGCTTCAGTACCATGCAGGCTCAGTAGTTATGGCACACGGCCCCAGCTGCTCCACTGCACATGGAATCTTCCCAGACCAGGAATTGAACCCTTGTTTCCTGTGCTGGCAGGTGGAGTGTACGTGCCACCAGGGAAGTCCCACTAATCTTATACAGGGTGTTTTGAAGCTTGAATTCAGGGATTGGTGAACTTTCACAGGTGTGAATGACATCTGTGACATCAACTGTACAAGTATGTGCTGGTACTCCAAATACCTCTTTTTATTTCTGTCTCTTTCCCTTTCAATCAAAGCTGGTAAATCCTTTGAAAAATTTTACAGATTTTTTAATGCATCAATTTATAATACACTTATTTGGAAAAGAGGGCTTCCCTGATAACTCAGTTGGTAAAGAATCTGCCTGCAATGCGGGAGACCCTGGTACAATTCCTGGTCGGGAAGATCCATTGGAGAAGGGATAAGCTACCCACTCCAGTATTCTTGGGCTTCCCTCATGGCTCAGCTGGTAAGGCATCCACCTACAATGCAGAAGACCTAGGTTTGATCCCTGGGTTGAGAAGATCCCCTGGAGAAGGGAAAGGCTACCCACTCTAGTATTCTTGTCTGGAGAATTCCATGGACTGTATAGTCCATGGGATTGCAAAGAGTCGGATGTGACTGAGTGACTTTCACTATTTAGATAAAAGCCACAAATTATTTTGAGATAGTCCTTTCTTTACTTTGGGCTCTTGTGAGATTGTTATAGGGAAAGCACTTTTGACTTTAACCTGGAAGCCACTAGGATTAGAAATAGCTTTATTTTTGAACCTAGTGAATCCTAGATCCTTTATATTTAACAGCTTATTATTTAATTAATTTCCTTTCATATTTTATCATAGTGAGAAGTCAGATAGTACTTTTAATATTCTGCCTAGAAATCTTCTTAGTTTTCTTTAGTAAATTCCTTATATACATTTTCTATTGTCTTTGTGTAGCAGAGGAGCAAGTTAGCCAAGATGGTGTGATGTGATCAGGCTCTCTTGCCCCACGTTTTGTAAATAATGATTATGTAACAGCTGAGATCATTTATAACACTGCGCCTGCACGCCACGGGGCACTCACTTGGTCACGGGCTACTTTGTGTGGTGGCCCATATAAGTGCCATCGGAGATGGCCTTAAGAGTGTGTTATGGCTACATCACGGCTGTGTCTGCTGGGTCAATCACGAGAGGAGAGAATACACCATGTCTGCTGTTATGGCTGCAGTGCCAGTCAGAAAAGAATAAACACGTCTACAGTTCCTATGGCTCCTTGAGTTTCTTTCCAGCTTCCCTGCTCACACCTAGCCTACCCCGGGTTCAGTGAACACTGTGAACAAGACACTATGGTGCCAAACTTTCCAATAATACATAGAAAGATTTCCCTCTCCTCCAGATTGCAATAACATTTTCCTACTATCCTTTGAGCACTCATTAAAAGCCTCTTTGAAGCACTCTAGACTGTCCTCAAATCCATCTAGCTTTGCTTGGTCCCAAAGTCAGCACCACATAGTTTATGTTTTTGGTATGAACATCTCCACTTACAGGCTTTAAATTTTGTTCTAGTTATCTATTACTGCATAAACCCCCATCCAAAAAAAAAAAAAAAAGACCTTAATGATATGAGACAACCACTTTGTTATACTCATGGATCCTATGGATCAGGAATTTAGATAGATCACAATTTTTTCTAGATAGATCACTAATTGAGATAGATCACTGCTATTTAGATAGTAGATGTGGCCTGTCTCTGCTCCTCATTGTCTGAGGCCTCATCTGAGAAGACTGAGAGCGTCTTGATGGTTGAAGACTGAGTAGTCTGAAAGTGTCTTAGCTTACATGTCTGGCATTTGATGCTGCCTGCTGGCTAGAAACCTACAGAAGGTTTCTCCCTGTAGCCTGGGCTTTCTCACAGCATGAGAGCCTCAGCTGTCTTAGATGGTGGCCTAGAGCTCCAAAGGTGAGTGTCTTAAAAGACAAGTTGGAAGTGAGCGCCATTTTTATGATTTATTTTGTGAAGTCAAATTGTATCACTTTTGTTGTATTTAGCTGATCAAAGCCACAGTAAAGATCTTCTTAAGTGCTAGAGGAGGGGACATTGACTCATTACTTGAGGGTAAAAGTGTCAAGGTCACATTGTAAGAGGAGCATGTGGGGGATGATTTATATCTACAGTGTTATGGCCATCTTTAGGAAAATAAAATCTGCCACACCAAGTCAGCCTCAATGAGGGGAAATATGTATATTTTTAGCTCCTTCTCTTTCACCACAGTCACTTGCTCCTGGGTCCCTTGAGCAGGCATAGAAATGGTTGGGGGAAAAGAGTGGCATACGCAGAATGTCATTTTGTCAACCTGATTATTGGGAAACTTCTCTATAGTGTATGTCCTTTGGTATGCGTTCACATAGGATACACCTTCACAGTGTTGCTATTGCTAAAGGTCTGTTCATTTACTTCTTTCCCAAGCTTCCTTATGGATTAATCTTCTAATCCTATTTCTTTCAATTCCCTGACAATAAAATCAAACAATTAGCCATTATCTATGAATAGTAGATGGATCTGTATATATGACAATTTTTAAATCTGGATCAAGTGAATAGAACAGTATTCAAAGTTTTAGCTCACTGGGAGAATATTCTTTCCTCACTGTTCCAGAACACTCCCAAATGGGCTTGTACCTCTGTGAAGGCCCACCTTTTCTCAGTGCTGGCATATTATGTAGAATCATCTATAAATCAGACTTGAAGTTCTTTTCCTCCTAGCCAAGTAGTCATAAGGAGCATACCATGAGGACATAGATGTTGTTAAAGGATGACGAGAACATTATTCAATGTGTGGAATAAAAAGATAAAGCTGAACTGATGGCTTACTTTAGAGAGTTCGCTGGTCAGTCTCTCTGAGTAGAGCTTAGTTACTTCAATAAGATTGTTGTTGACTAATTGGCACTTATAGGGAGTTTATTGGAGTCAGTCTATCCCTGATTGGCTGAATTCCAGAAGCAAGGGACTTTCCGTGATTGACTATATGCCACTATGTCTACAGAACAGTCAGTTTTTTTTTTTCTAAGAGCATGAGAACCTTTTTATTTCCTGTTGCCCTTTGTGGTCCTCATTCAATAAAGCTTCAGGAGAGACCAATGAGGATTGTCTGGAGTTTTATACACTGTTGTTGATTTTCTAGATAATTTTTTGTCATGTGGGACTGTCCTGCATTGTAGAATATTTCACAGTATCTCTAGCCTCAACTTACAATGTCCGCAGTTGTGACAATTAAAGTGTCTCTAATATTGAATGGATAAACCACAAGGTCCTGCTGTATAGCAGAGAGAACAATATGCAGTATCCTATGGTAAATCACAAGGGAAAATACATGAAAAAATGCATATGTCTATCTGAAGGAAATGGCAACCCACTCCAGTACTCTTGTCTGGAGAATCCCATGGAGGGAGGAGCCTGGTAGGCTACAGTCCATGGGGTCACAAAGAGTCGGACATGACTAAGTGACTTCACTTTCTTTTCTTTTTCTTTATATATCTGAATTACTTTACTATTATAACTCAATTATACTTCAATAAAATTTTTTAAAAAGTCTCCAGACATTGCTAGATGTCCCATGGGGACAAACTCACCTCAGTTGAGAGTTACTGACACAGACAAACTTTTTAGAAACAAGAAAGCCACTTTAACTGGACAAATAGTATACTTTTGGACATTGTCTTAGATTCCTCAACCAAGAAGAGGCTAGAAAGGAGCAAACTATCAACAACCTGACTATTGTTGACCCCAGAATATGGACTAAACAAAGTGATCTTTCACAAATGAAGAAGACAAGTTTTGGAGAGAATCAAATGAACATATTGATGAGTCTGTGGAAATGTATCTTATAGAACAGCAGATAAGGGAACAGTTTGTTAAAAACCCCTCTGCTTGTAAATTGCCTTTACTAACTAAGCCTACTTTAGTTTTTTTTTTTCTTAATTGTATACCCTCTGAGGCTCACGTTGCCTAGGTAATACATATGGGTTACCATTTCCTTCTCCAAGACTTCTTAACAACCTCTATAGATAATGCCTCTATCTTATGAGTTATTATAATGATGGGGGAGGGGGATTAAGTTGTTTTCAAGGAACCTGGAGTTGGCTCCTGCTCAGTTCAAGCTGGTCGAGACTGATTGGGACCATCCAAAAACTGGGCCTATGCTGGTATCCTATGAGAGACCTTTTCATGTTAGAGAGCCAAAAACTCCACCCTCAGATCATGTCAGTTTTAAACATTTATCCCACAAAGAAGTGTGTAACCCAGATACACCTGAATAAAACCCGGATTATGTTACCTTTTCCCTTCCTCCAAACCTCTTTCCTCAAGCCTGAGACCACCCTGCTTCTTTATCCCATAAATATCTCAAGCCCCTTGCCTTTGGGGAGGCAGATCTGAGGCTATTCTCCCATCTCCTCGCTTGGCTGCCTTCTGAATGAACTCTTTCTCAGCTGCAAACCTCCATGTCTCAGTATTTGTTTTACTGTGTGTTGGGGAAACAAGCCTGTTTTGATAATAATTGCTTGGCATTCAAAGAAGGCTTCTTGGAATCTCTTCTGGACTAGATGACTTTCAGAAGGGTTTGCAATGCATATTACCATTGATCCACTGAAAAGGTTTAAACTGGTTCTGGTGGCTACTTGTCACTTCCTGCCTGCCACTCTGTGACAATTTACTTGCCATTTCCTTTAGGACTAAGTCTTTTCTACAAATTCTGAATTCCTCCAATTTTATTGATAAGATTTGTTATCTGTAATTTGCTTCAACACTTTCACCACTTGGGCATCCTTTCACAAGGATGGGCAGCCGTCCTTGCATCAAATCCTAATCTATAACCTGATATACCACAAAGGATCAGATCATCAAATCATACTCAGATGAATTAGAGATCTTGCCCAATGTCAGGTTTACTAATAATTTCAAGGACAGAGAATCGAGAAGCAGGTCTGGCATGTGGAAGTTGACTCCTGCTTTGTGAAGTAACTTCATAAGACCTCATGGCTGACCTCTCTTGGATCAGAGTTGAAGGTGTGCTACAAGAGGAAAGTATCTGAGAACCATCCTCAAATATATGATTTTTTTTTTTGACTTATTATTATAGAAAATATTAGAGTAAAATTCTAATGACTGGATTATCTTTGCTTTGTAATGGTATTTTAATATTTCTAAGTGTTCTGAGTTTTGGAATTAAAAATTATTCCTGGATTTATTGTATATTTGAGAACATGACTCATTCAGTTTCTGCTTTCTTAAATGTCTTTATATCTTTTATTGGCTAAACAATATTTTACTGAGTCACTTCCTTGCTTTGGTGATATAATGTACTGTTTCAGATTTCCATTGTTGTTATTTCTTTGCAGTATTATCAATGTTATATAACAGTTTTATTTTTAAGTGTTTCTCTAAAGTATTAGTTCATTTCTTTCAAGTTTTTAATGCTTTACTATCATATTTTCAACAGCTATTTAGACAATACATATTTAGTCGGTTTTGGTGCTTTCCACAAGTCTCTTTATATTTTCTCAATTTTTAATTCCCCCACCCAACCCCTTAAACAAACTTTCAAGTAAATATTTTTTAAGAAGGTAACTATAGGGTTATGCATTCTGTATCTTTCTATAACTAAAAACTTTCTTTCTCTTATTACACAAACAACAATTTTGTTGTGTATTACATAATCTTTCAAAGTTTGGTGAGTGCTAAACAAGTTGTCCTATAGCATTACTCCTGCAGAAATATCAAGTTTTTATTTATTTTTGTATTTTAGTTTTCTAAACATTTGTAGGGTTTCTCCTTTATCTTTGAAATTTTAAAGTATCACTGAATTATGTCTAGATGGTTCTTTTTTTTTTTCTATTTTGCCTGATATCTGGTAAACTCTTTAGATCTGAAGGAACACATCAATTAAAAATATGTTTCTGTTATCACTTCTCTGTGAATGTGTTTGTGGTCTCTTAATGAAGTCTTTTATATATCTCACTTTTTCCCCTACAATTTTCCCTTTTTTTTTTTCCTAGATTTTAAGAATCTTCTTAAGTGTGCCCTTCACTTCATTTTTTGTTGAAATCAATACTTATTGAGTGCCAACTATTCCTCAATGTACTAGGCTTTAAAAATAGAATGAGTAAAATAGATATGATATCTCTTTCCTGGATCTTCACTCTGGGGAAGGGAAGAGTAGAGATGCACAGAAATAGTTCTTTTGCATCTTAAAGATGCCATGTCCTCTGGAGACATGAAGGTAGAATTGGGTCTGATTATTTTACAGTTCTTCTGCTCATTCATTTGTTCTGCCAGGAACCCATCCACGTTTTGATTTATGGAAATTCTTCCTGGGTTTCAGCAGACCACAGAGCATCACTGTCTTCATTGTTACTTCATAAAAATTGGTTTGGGGCAAATCAGTTACTTCTAGCTAACTTTAAACTTTATACCTAAACGCTCTCTTATCCCAAAATAATGAGACTTTCCCATATTTTAGTTCTATTACCCATCCCAGTGTTCTTTCTTAGTGGATTCGATAGTTGATATTTTCATCTCACTAACAAAAATGAGAACAACTATGACTTGATATGCCATCTCAATTAGATATGGCATATCAATTGCGTATGGCATATGACTGATACGACATATCGATCATATCAAATACCTGGGGTTCAGTCACAATATGAGAGGCTAAATAAAAGACAGCTTTATGAGATAAATGAGAAATTTAAATATTTGCAGATCTATGACTAATACTCTGAGAATTGGTTATAAAGCCTATATATTATTTAGATTTCTTGTTTTCTCTTTTTCTGTTTCTCCAGGGCACCTTTAGAAATTCATTGAGTATCTAGTGGAGAACATAAACTAAAATCAATATTTTTTTATTCTTTCTTAAAGCTAATTTTGTTTTAAAAATAAAATATTTGGTCAGAAAGTATAATGAAATGAAAAGTTTTTGTTGTGGAATATCACTGCATTTTGTCAATTCTTGTCATTTCAGCACATAAAAGAGAATTGATCGTATATATTTCTAAGAATTATAAACAAGTAGAGCTTTCTTTCTCTTTCAGAACAAGCAATGGATAAAATAAAAATGCAAGTCAGTACTTAGTAAACAAGCATATCTACAATTCTAGTCAGTCCCCTAATAAAATGAGGGAAGAATTAGAATTTTGTTAATTGTAGTGGCCTTTTTCCTCTCCCTCTATCTATGTTTGAGTAAGTCTGGTGTGCTGTGGGTATGTGTTCATGTACAAGTGGCCATTCTCTCAGTATTGAAGAGAATATCAACTGTGAAGGGAGATAAAGAGACAATAATGGACCTAAACCACAGGAGTTTTAGGCTGCGGATTATTGTCCATCTTTGTTCTTGTTCCAGCATTTCATCATATTTGTATTTCTCTGGGAGGCAGCATACTTTTTTATATTTAGGAGGGACAAAATAGAATCCTTTGTGCTTTCTACTGTGGTTTCTCAGTTGTGGTTTTAACTGTTACATTGGTAGAGGAAAAGAAGGCTTTTAATTTAATTCTAAAGGATTGAAAAGACAATGAGCCATACATGGGTGAAAAGATTGGGGCTGGAGATGCTTCCCACTGAGGGAAGAACTAGTCAGTCCTCACACATCCAACAAATTAATAAACTTTGTTGGTAAAAGATATCCAAGAAACAGTCTTTCCTTACTCTCTGTAGGGTTAGTTATTTTTGTTTTCTCATATAATAAGCATGATATCTGTAAAATGAATGTCATCCACATAATTTCTAGGTTCTTCTCAAGCTTGTCTCCAAATATTCTGATGCCTATTCCACACACAGATTTCCCCAAGTCCAAGTTGTAAACTATGTTCTCAGAGCTTTTTCTAAAATATGAGTCCATCAGAAATTTATACCTTGGATTTAAATTTTTTTTTCTTACTTTGGAGCAGTTCCCAAACTCCCTTCTTTCATGTTATTTCCATGATAATTATAGACTATCCTGCATTCTGGGTTTGTGTAATTGCTCCTACTGAGATTTAACTTCCTTATTTTTAAATATTTTTCTCTAATATAAATTCATTATATTCAATATAACCATTTTTGACAAGATTTTTGCTTAAGTGATACTAAAGTATGTTTTTCATCATAACAGAAGGAACCTTATTATCAGATTGTCCCACCATTATTGATGCAAAGTTTGATCCTCGATTATGATGGTATTATAAGATCACTCCATTTTTTTCTACTCTAGCTGTTAAATTTTATATTTCTTTGACTTTCAATGTCTTTACTAGGACTTGTTATTACTATACTGTTGGATTTCTTAAATGTACATGCACCCTATCCATAGTTGTCAAGTAGATGTTCTAATTACTTTCAATATCTCCTTGGATCAAGTACTTCCAGTTTCATTATAGTATCTAAAGTCTTTAACCTGATGGTCCCCAAACACCTTTTATTTTGCTGTCTCCCAGCAACCTCCCTTCTGCTCCAACCTAATTCATTTGGTTCTTCTTCTGTATATGGCCCTGTCATTCTCATCCTTTCCTTCAGTATCCTATAGCCTTACTCTGGAATCCTCCTTATGGTTTGCTCCCAGCTTATGTTTATCACCCTTTATGGTTTACCCCATGTCACTATAATCATTCTCTTATTCAGCTTTTCTTAGTGATCACATATTAAATTTATGTATATACTTTTGAAATCTTTGGTACAATTTTTTTCAACTGAAAGTAATGGTTTTCCAGTACAGGTATTATGTTGATTTAAAGTTATAGTCATTGAAAAAGTTGAAAAAGTCTATATCATGTGGTAAGCTTGTTCAAAGAATAACATTTTTCTTTTTATGCCTACAGCTATCATCTATTCGATGATAAAATGAGTCAGCATAATAACGATGATTGAAAATACAGCTTATGAAGTCAAGGAAGCCACCCTGTGAGACTGGGCTATCATTCAACAGTGTTGTTGAGTTTTCCCATTTAATTTCAGGTAAGGTATGATTTTTATGTGGGCTATATATATTTCTGAAATTGGGCAGTTTGTTCCAGATGGAGTTTTTATGGCTTACTAGGAAACACTGCCTTGCTTGCTGATCATTCATTCACTGATAAACTGAATTGACTTTCCCATGTACTTAACTCAGTGTTTCATTGCGATATAGTGAGATATAGCTGGATTTGGAGTCAAAAGACCTGAGTTTAAGTATTGGTTCTCCTACTTCCTGTGTGACTTTGAACAAACCTTTCAAATTCTTTGAACTTTAATTATCTTATCTGCAAATGAACAAAAATCCTATTATACCTGCTTCATATAGTTGTTGCAAAAGGTAAATTGGTAATGTGAAAAATTCCTGGTGACTTCTGAAGCAGCATTCAATTGTAATTGATTATTATTTATATTTTTCAACTTATTAAGATATGAATACCCTCTTGTAGGGAAAAGGGTCTTCTGTCTCAAAATTATGTAATATTTTTCTTTTTGTTTTACTAGAAAAGAAAGATGTATTTTTAAAAGCATTAAGATTGGAAAGGAAGAGGAAAAGTATTTTCTTTGGATTCCTTTCTAACCATATATTTCAATTGTTTTCTCTGTTATGTCCATTCCTTCTATAATATGGTATCGTATCATTTTGGAAATGTTCAGTAATATCTTGCTAATTTGTTTTTACATTGATCCTGGCTTCAAGAATAGCTTTGCCTGGTTGAACAAACCTTTCTATCCTTACATTCTTTTTTCTTTTTGACATTTTTGCTGTTAAGCTCAATTGATCAGTCATTCATGCACCAGTATTTATGGTATACTTGGTATGGAAAAGACATTTCTATTAGTAACTTAAAGATTTAAATGTATAATACCTCTCCTGGTTTTCATTCTTTTGGATCATAAACACTTTTATCTACTATATAATTAGCTACTATATTCAAGGTATTTTATAGTCATATATTAATGACTCCTATTCTCAAGATGTCTTCATATTATTCTGGGAGACACACAGAGAAACAACCTCAGCAATAAAATTGTGGGTATGGAGAGCAGAGATGAAGAATTTACAGAGAAGGGGTTATTTATGATGTTGTCTCAAATGAAGGGAGACTATTTATTGTACTGTGTGGTACTTTCAGTTACAGCAGAATCTGACTTTTATTCAGAGAGCATTAGAAACAGTTCTGTGGCACTACTTGGAATAGAGATTTGTCATCTATTTCTGTGTAACAAATTACCTCAATATGTAGTAGATGTCATGCTTTATCTCTTATGCTATGTTCTATTGATTAGAAGGGAGTAGCTAAGTCCAACCCACAGACAAAGGGAAGTGAATTGGGCTCTATATTTCTTTTTTAATTTAAATTTTGTTTTATATTGGAGTATAGCCAATTATATAACTGTCAATCCTAAAGGAAATCAGTCGTGAATATTCATTGGAAGGACTGATGCTGAAGCTGAAACTCCAATACTTTGGCCACCTGATGTGAAGAACTGACTCATTGGAAAAGACCCTGATGCTGGAAAAGATTGATGGCAGGAGGAGAAGGGGACGACAGAGGATGAGATGGTTTGATGGCATTACCGACTTGATGGACATGAGCTGAGTAAGCTCTGGGAGTTGGTGATGGACAGGGAAGCCTAGTGTGCTTCAGTCCACGGGGTCGCAAAGAGTTGGACATGACTGAGCGACTGAACTGAACCGTTAGTTAATTAACAATATTGTGATTGTTTCAGGTACACAGCAAAGTGATCCAGCTCTAAGTTTTGAAGACAGGAGTATGAAAGAATTTATAGACCTGTGTTAAAACCACCATAATCTGCTCTCCAGCCAAAAATTATATACTTTCTTCTCACATGCAAAATATACTTAGTCGCTCCCAAGAAATTCCCCACAGTCTCATACTTTACATCACTGGCTTAAACTCCAGCATCACATCATCTATGTTAGATTCAGGTGTAGGAAAGGCTCCTCTGGTATAGTTCCTCACATACAGTTCTTCAAATGTAGTTGCTCTTGACCTGAACCAAAGAGGCAAGTCATCTCACCCACAAATACTCTCCACAATATGCAATGGTGGGATAGGCATAACATAAGCACCAAAGACACTCCCATTCAAAAAGGGTAAAAACAGGAGGCATCCAAGAGCCTTAGGTTTACAGAGATTAGTATAGCGGAGCAGTAGTTGGCAGGGCCTTGATTGGGACTCAATGCTTGGGAATAAGTCTCTGTACCTCTCAACTCTGCACCCTAGTCTCTTGGTTGTACCTTCTGAGTTATCCTTCATCTTTCATGAAAGGTAGCCAAGGCTTATAGTTGAGTAGTCCTGTAAGCCTGCTTACTGCCTGTAGAAGTTTGGAAGCCCAAAGATCTCTCATTTTGTACTATATTATTCCTTTCAGTCCAACTTGGTTGTGTTCCTGACATGCAGTTCTTTTGAAAACTTGTGGGTCTCCTGACTCTTATTGAGAGTTCATGTCATTAAGCCACACGCTTCCCTACTCTGCTGAGACTGCTGAGAGAAGAAACCAGAAACTTTTTGGAAGTCTTATTTTCTAACTAAAAGCTTTTCTGGGACACCTTCCTTCATCTTTCTGAGATCTAATCAAAGGACTCTATAGCTACTCCTTCAGTGCTAAAGAATCCTCCTGCCAAAGCAGGAGGCAAAAGAGACTTGAGTTCAGTCCCTGGGTTGGGAAGATCCTGTGGAGAAGGGAATGGCAACACACTCCAGCATTCTTACCTGGAGAACCTCATGGACAGAGGAGCCTGGTGGGCTACAGTCCACGGGGCTGCAAGAGTTAGACAAGACTGAGCAACTGAGTACACATCAGCTTCATCTTTACACATTTTTTCTGATAGTATTCTGGATTTACTGGGGTCTCTACCTGGGGACATTTCTTAATTTTAGCATAGTTTGACATCTGGAGGGGATGGGAATTTTCCAAACCAACAAGTTCTGACTCTTTTATGTAAAATAATCCTTTCTTTAGCTTATTTATCTTCTCTCGTTTGATTATAATCAGTCTGAAGAAAACAGGTGACACCATCAGCAGAATTCCTGGAAATTACCTTAACTAGATAAACAAATTCATTAGTACATTTTCAGTTTTCCATGTAGCTGCAGGTAACCGTGGCACTAAGCTTTCTGCCACTGCATAACAGGGATTTTCTGTCCTCCAGTTTCCAGTAACATCTTTCTTATTTTCCTTTGAGATCACACCTGTAGCCTCCTCAAAGGCTATCGAGATTCTGCTAACACTTTCCTTGAAGTCCTTTCAACTTCCTCTCACTTCTTGGTTCTAAAGCCTCTCCCATATTTTAGGTTGATATTATGGCATCATACCATTTCTAGTACTAAAACCACCATTAGTTATCTACTGCAGTATAACAATATCCCAATGTGAAGTAACTTAAAACAAGAGTAAGCATTTATTTATTACTTTCACACTTTCTGTGGGTCAGGAATGCAGGAGTAGGTAATTCTGTCTCAGGGTTTCTTATGAAGTCAAGATACTGGCCAAAGTTACATCCACGTAAAGGCTTGACTGGGGCTGGGGAATCCATTTGCAAGTTGAGACTGGTTGTTGGTATGAGGCTTCACGTGCTTCCAATGTAAGCCTGTCCATAGGTTGTTTGAGTGTCCTCCTGACATGATGGCTGACCTCCTCCAGAACAAGAAATTCAAGAAAACAAGGTGGAAGTGAAAATGCCTTTTAAGACTCAGGATTGGAAATCACAAACCATCACCTCTGCCACATTCTATTCATTAGAATCAAGTCACTCTGTCTGATACAAATTCAAAGGGAAGAGAACTAGGCTCCACCTTTTGAAGGGAGAGTGTCAAAAGAATTTGTATATATACTTTGAGACCACCACAATCAGAATCCTTCTCTTGACCAATAACTCTTCCCAAAGGAGGATCTCCAAGGGAAAGTACACACACACACACACACACACACACACACACTCATCATCCCCACCACCCCCCTCCCACCCTGCTTCACACACACACAAACCTCAAACCTCAGTATATAACCCCAGGTCTGTGGAGAAGTTTTTAGCTGAAGTTGGATGGATCTGAATGACATAATACAAAAGTAGGCCAGAAGACTCTTAGGTATGCTGCCACTCCAAGACTAATTAACCCACTCCAGTGAGAGAAAAGTGGAAGGAGCACCTATGGGAAGAAAGAGAAAAGCAGGAAGAGCAGAGAGACAAGGCAGATTTCCTTTAGTGCTTAGAGTTGCTTGCATCGGGGAGTTCTAATCATGGTAGTAGCTCCAGAGTTTTTTATGTTTTGGAGAAAAAATCTGGAAAAATGGAAGGAGAAATTATGGAAGCTTCTTAGGGCAGCTGTAATATTCTTTTGAACTTTAATTGGTGGATAACTGCTTTACAATGTTGTGCTAGTTTCTCCTGTACAACAATATGAAGGCTTCCCAGGAGGCTCGGTAGTAAGGAACCGCTGGCCAATGCAGAAGCCACGGGTTCAATCCCTGGGTTGGAAAGATCCCCTGGAAGAAGAAAGGGCAACCCAGTCCAGTATTCTTGCTGGGATAATCCCATGGACAGAGGCGCCTGGCAGGCTACAGTCTATGGGGTTGCAGAGAGTCAGACATGACTGACTGCATACACCTGCACGTACAACAACGTGCATCAACTATGTGTGTCTGTGTGCTAAATCACTTCAGTCGTGTCTGACTCTTTGTGGCCCAGTGGACTGTAGCCTGCCAGGCTCCTCTGTCCATGGGATCCTCCAATCAAGAAAATAGGTGTAAGTTATTTATTTATATTCCCATGCCCTCCTTCATGGGAATCAGCTATAAGAACACATATATCCTCTCCCTTTTGAGCCTCTCTCCCACCTATAGTATCCTTATTACTCCAGACTTGTGAAAGAAATAGAAGGAATAGGTGCACATATTTACCTTGTGATGTTTAATTAGCAAAGTGACTCTACCCAAAAATACAATGGTCAGTTGATTGCCTTCAAAACTGACCAGATCATTTCCCCTTTCAAAGCGTAGCAACCTAGGGGCATAAGATTAACATTTCTTAATTTTTTTAAAATTTTATCCTGTTAATCTAATTGATTTAAAAGCATACTAACAGCCAATCTAGAGTGTGATGGTGGCTCTCTTAGGGGAAAGATTAACGACATGTTACATTTGCTATTTTTTCCTTTTGTGGGACTTTGAAAGCAATCTTTACTGCTGCAACAATTGAGAGCTAATATAAGGGTGGTTAGCCCCAAGTTTCTTTATGAATGTTGTAATGTCTCTCAAAGTTACTCCTAGAAGTTTCCAAGATGGATAAGGCCTGGAGATGCAGTTTATCCCATTGCCACCATGTACACAAGGCTGAAATTTCATTCCTCAGTGAAATTCTTCATTGACTCCTGCTGTCTCAAATGAAACAGGGTTGTTAAAATGAGCACCATGTAAAAACATAGCCCCAAACACAGTTATACAGTATAAAAATTCTCCATATTTATTGCCTTCATATTAAATTTAAAAAATCTATTCTCACAATCACATTAATTATTTTGTTGCATAAGGCCAGTTTTGAGGGGGCATTTGCACTGACCCACAGGAGAAGCCTAACTCCAGATGTTCACTAGCCAGTCACAGCAGTCAAGACGAGCCTCAAGTTTGAGATCGTAAGATATAGTAAGTGATGGTTTAACCAGCAGGTTTACTCAGCAACTTTCCTACTGCATTACACAGAATGCCAGCTTCCCAGCTGAGGTCAAGGGGAAACTCATTGCCCACACCTCTCCTTGACTGAGCCAGTCCCACACATCACGCATATATGAGCATGCTTAGTCACTTCAGTTGAGTCCAACTCTTTGCGACCCCATGGACCATAGCCAACCAGGCTCCTCTGTCCATGAGATTCTCCAGGCAAGAATACTGGAGTGGGTTGCCATGCTCTCCTCCAGGGAATCTTCCCAACCCAGGGATCAAACCTGTGTCTCTTACATCTCCTGCATTGGCAGGCAGGTTCTTTGCCACTGTGCCACCTGGGAAGCCCCAGTCCCACAGGTTAGGATATGTCATGTTTAACACCAGTTACCTGTTTCCATACTAACCATGACTCTTGATTGCAGTTCAGAACCCAAGACACTGGTGGAATAAGAAAAGGGAAAGAAAACAGTTAATTATACCAGAATCCAGTCCTAATCCAGTGATTGGGAGTCTAATATTGCTTTAAGATCTTACTTTCATCTCAGGTAAATTTCTATCCTTACCCTCTGAGTAGGGCCAATAAAGGGCACAATAGGATGTGGCCACCTGCCCCTCCATCTTTCTCCTCCCTGTCTCTTGTGCTTATGTCCCTCCAAGGGATGGGATAGGGAGAGAGATCCGTCTATTTGGGTTGCTGCCCACACCTTAAGGATAAGGAGGTGAATTACTTTTTTTTTTGGGTAGTTTTGCTTCTCTGTTGGATGCTGGTGACATATAGAATTGCTCATATCTGCAGATCATATCTCCACCTGGATGTAGTGAAAAGTAGGCTCCCCATCATCTGATTGACCTTTGTATAGGTGAAGTGTGCTCTCAGCTGGACTCCTCTGATTCAGCTTCAGGCCAGGGAAGCCCCCAGAGGAGGATGCTGCCCCCTCACTTCAACCTCCCTTCAGGAGAGAGTACCACATACCTTTTCAGGTTGTGGTTTCTTGGTAGGTGGGCAGGTGTCTCAAGGTAGCCTGATATCTCTTTTAACTCATCTCCAAATTCTCAGCGTCCAGTAGCATGGAAACCCCTCTATTCTTCCTTCTTGTAGCCACAGCATACTCTATATGCTTTCCATCAGCTCTATAATGAGCCAGTGCTCAGCAGCAAATTGAGACAGCTTGTAGCAGCAAGTTGACTCAACTCCAGACAAGGAACAGTGATCCTCAAACCCTAACAGATGGTTCTCCTGGGCTTCCAGTTTTTCCCACAGTGAGCAGGGAGGCAGGTGGGTCATCTTCACTCTTCCACAGTCCCCTCTACCACTGGCTCAGTGGCAAAATGGAGAAAGACCAAGTATCAAATTGATTTCTTTCGCAACTCTCTTTTCCCTCTCCCCATTTCTAGCTCTCTATTCAGATGATAAAGGAAGGACTATTTATCAAATGGATTCTGTTAGAAGACCGCAATACAGCAAATCACATGGTGAAGAGTCCACAGTAATAGGGTGCACTTGAAAGGTGAAGGCATGTCTTTTGTTCTAAGCAATGAGGTGGTATCAAAGCACTTTGCATCATCATGTTGGATTAATATAAATGCTTTATGTTACCTGTCTAAATTCCTGTGCATTACACTAAAGACCCTCCATAACCAGAGCACCACCTACCACTTCTGTGCTCCCCCTCCACTCATCCCCTATTTGAGTCATAAGAAGTTTCTGTCTGCTCCCTACACATTGTGCCATTTCTCTGCTTTGGTGTCTTCTTCAATATGTTCTCACTCTCGCCAAGACTCCTCTTTCCCTTTCTCCTTTCTGTTCATCACCATGAACATGTTGTTGTTCATGCTATCCTTATCTTCTACCTTGAGCTGAATACTTTTTTTCCTTTTATCCTCTGCATTGAATGGAACCTAGACTGTGATCTCCTTGAGGGCAGAGAACAGGTCTACAGTGCCTGGCTCAACATAAGTGTGGAATACATAATAAACTGAATTGAGGTTCTGAAGGCAATTTACCACATTGTTTTTTGCTCTTGTGAAGACCCCTATATCTACAATTCTATTTTTACTTGGGAGATTCATTTTGGGAACAGGTCATTTAAAACACCTTCCATCGTGTTCTCTCTGTATGCTCTGATGGCCTATCTTTCAGAAGAATATTTTATAGACAGTAATTATCCTGTCACTCTTATAATATAGGTTCATATTATTGTATTGATTGAGTCATTTATTTATTGAACTGCTATTTTTCTCAAAGATTCTCTTTCTTTCAGAAAAAATACACTTTAAAAGATGAAGGATCTAAAATATCCATGTAGGAGGAAACTCAAGAAAAAAGAAGTAGGTGGCCTCTAAATTCCTGATGCTGTAATAAGCCAACTTTGATAGCACTGATTTAATGACAAACCCAAAATAGATCTTAAAATCAGCGTCTATGGTTCCTTTAAAACAAATAATTCAACCAACAAAGGTATATAAAATGAATGATAAGAAAGGATGATCAATATTGTTGTGTTTATTTTGGGATTTGAGTCCAAGAGAACAACCCTGGGATGTGTTCACTTCATAAATGGGCTAAAAAAATTGTTATGACAATCATTAGAGAGGCAGTTGCACAGTGGTTTGTGCTACCTCTATACTGAGCACTGTACTCAGTAAATACTTTATTTCATTGTACTAATTAGATCTTACTACTCTATTGTATTAATCAGAGCTCTCCAGAGAAACAGAACCAATAGATTACACACAGAGAGATTTATTGTAAGGAATTAGCTCATAGGATTACAAAGGCTGGCAGGTCCCAAGATCTGCAAAGATATTTGGCAGTGGCTTGAGACACAGCAGAGCTGCTATTTTAGCTTGAGTCTGAAGGCAGGAAAGAAGCCTGTGTCCAAAGGCAGTCAGGCAGGAGGAATTCCCTCTCACTTTGGGGAGAGTCAGCTTTGTTCTATTCAGGCCTTCAACTGGTTGGGTGAAGTCCACCTACCTTAGGGAGGGCAATCTGCTTTACTCAGTCTACTGATTTAAATGTTAATATCATCCCAAAACACCCTCACAGAAACACCGAGGCAGGCTCATGTTTGACCAAATATGTGAGCACCTTGTGGTCCAGTGAGGTTGACCCTTAAAGCTAACCATCTAAGTATAGTGGGTTCTACGACTACCCAGTTTTTCAGGTGAGGCAAAAGAGAGAAGTGATGTAACTGTCTTGTCATATGCAACTGGTAAATAACTGCTTTAACTCACGTCTGACTCAGTGTTTAACAAGTGTTGGAATGCAGATAGATAGACCTGGATTTTTGTGAGAATTATATTTTTAAAAAATGAATATGAAAGCACATATCACTGGCATATACAACATTATTAGTATTAGCAGTGGTGCTAGCATTAAGAGGATTATTATTAACTTGTTAACATGAGTGTTTGTCCTCCTAGAATACCTGGCAGTAAGAATGCCAGAATGGACTTTTAAAAGAAGAGACAAAGGTGTCTTTTGTTATGTTAATAAGGTGACTTTGGTTCATTTATTTTTTGGCTGCGCTGGACTTTCTCTCCTTTGGGTGAGAAGGGGCTGCTCGCTAGCTGCAGGACGCGGGCTTCTCACTGCGGTGGCTTCTCTTGCTCCAGAGCACAGGCTCTTGGGTATGCTGGCTCAGTAGCTGTGACGCATGGGCTTAGTTGCTCTTCCTCGAGTGGGGATCAGACCTGTGTCGCTTGCATTGGCAGGCTGATTCTTAACCACTGGACCACCAGGGAATGGACTTTAAATTAAGGAAATTTAACTAATATTATTTTCCATTCTTCTCTTTGGCTTTGTGATATAAAGATAAAAAAGTGTTAAGTTGCTAGATAGTTAATTTCTCAACGAATCCTCTTACAAAAATCATATTTCCTTTGGGAGAGATGTAACTTATTCTTGCTGATGTCATTAGAAAATGGCAAGGTCAACCAAAGCGAAAAATTGACAGCATCTCTGTCTTTCCTATGAAAGACTAAGATGATGAAAGTCAGCATCTCTGACTTTATTTTTTTGGGCTCCAAAATCACTGCGGATGGTGACTGTAGCCATGAAATTAAAAGACGCTTACTCCTTGGAAGAAAAGTTATGACCAACCTAAGCAGCACAATAAAAAACAGACATTACTTTTGCCAACAAAGGTCTCTCTAGTCAAGGCTATGGTCATGTATAGATGTGAGAGTTGCGCTATAAAGAAAGCTGAGTGCAAAATAATTGATACTTTTGAACTATGGTGTCTGAAGGAGATCAACCCTGGGATTTCTTTGAAAGGAATGATGCTAAAGCTGAAACTCCAGTACTTTGTCCACCTCATGAGAAGAGTTGACTCGTTGGAAAAGACTTTGATGCTGGGAGGGAGTGGGGGCAGGAGAAGAAGGGGACGACCAAGGATGAGATGGCTGGATGGCATCACTGACTCGATGGACGTGAGTCTGAGTGAAATCCAGGAGATGGTGATGTACAGGGAGGCCTGGCGTGCTGAGATTCATGGGGTGGCAAAGAGTCGGACATGACTGAGTGACTGAACTGAACTGAACTGAACTGTGGTGTTGGAGAAGACTCTTGAGAGTCCCTTGGACTGCAAGGAGATCCAACCAGTCTATCCTAAAGGAAACCAGTCCTGAATATTCATTGGAAGGACTGATGCTAAAGCTGAAACTCCAGTACTTTGGCCACCTCATGCGAAGAGTTGACTCATTGGAAAAGACCCTGATGCTGGGAGGGATTGGGGGCAGGAGGAGAAGGGGATGACACAGGATGAGATGGCTGGATGGCATCACCGACTCGATGGACATGAGTCTGAGTGAACTCTGGAAGTTGGTGATGGACAGGGAGGCCTGGCGTGCTGCAATCCCTGGGGTCGCAAAGAGTCAGACATGACTGAGTGACTAAACTGAACTGAACTGTCTTTCCAGTTCTTAGTAAGTATTGTCAAAAGAAACAATAATCTGATTTGAACTTGTCTTTGAAGTGACTTTTTAGAAGCCCTCCTTGCAAATCTAATGCAGGATCAAAAACAATTGGGAAAAAGAAATCACTTAAGTATATGCTTTCTTACTCTATTCTATGTGATAGGAATAAAATACTTTCAATGGCTCAGGCACTGGTATATTTGTCTCCTTTTTCTAGGGTGGGAGGGTGTTGGTAAAGGGAGCTCTAATGAATTAATATGCTAGATTTTCAATGTGCAAATAAACTACATCCTTCTAGGGAATGAAATAAAGAAGTGAAGTGAAGTCGCTCAGTCGTGTCCGACTCTTTGTGACCCCATGGACTGTAGCCTCTCAGGCTCCTCCTTCCATGGGATTTTCCAGGCAAGAGTGCTGGAGTAGATTGCCATTTCCTTCTCCAGAGGATCTTCCCGACCCAGAAATTGAACCTGGGCCTCCCGCATTGCAGGCAGACGCTTTACCGTCTGAGCCACCAGGGAAAAAATAGTCTTTAAAGACTGTCCCACAGAATGCCCAGCCTCATTTATAGAGCAAGACTCCAGGCAGAATTGTGAAATTAGTTGTATGTATGTTTTTATTCTTCCTCTTCAGTCATTGTTTCCTATCTTCCATCCAAAAGCCTCATGTTCTTTTATTTCCACATTTTGTGTGCTCAGCAAAGGGTGTGGTAAATGCATAGCCATTAAGATACAATGATTTATATAAATTTCTGTGTTCTTTTGACTAATCTTCTTTATAATTTAACAACTTTTAATTTTAGGTATCAGTGGAATTCAGGAGGCATTTACTACAATCAGAGGGCCCTTGCTGGAGTTGGTAAAACCACAACACGTGGAAAACAGGCCCTCCCTGCTTTCTTAGCCATTAAGGGCAGTGTTGCCTTTTTCTCATTTTCTAGGTAATATGGGTCTAATTCCAGCCATGCTAATCACCGTGCTAATCACCGTCACCTGATCCATACTAGTGCTCTCTCCGCCCTATTTCTCTCCTTTTTATTTATTCTGGCTGTCTGGGCCTTCTTGCTGCATGGGCTTTCCTCTAGTTGCAGGGCGTGGGCACTCCTTGCAGGGGCTTCTCTCGCTGTGCAGCACAGGCTCCAGGTTTATGTGTGTTTCTGTAGTTGTGGCACTTGGGCTCAGAGGTTGTAGTTCCTGGGCTTTAGAGCACAGGCTCAGTAGTTGGGGCACACAGGCTTAATTGCTCCATGGCATGTGGGATCTTCCTGGATCATGGATTGAATCTGTGTTTTTACCGCTGAGCCACCACTGAAGCCCTTTATCCTGATTCTGTGCAGTTTATCAATGCTATTGTCTCCGCTTTGAATACCTTCCACTCCCCTCTCAGGCAATCCATGTTCCTTACTTTAAATGAGCCCAGCTTAATCAAAATTTTCCTCCATTCAAGGTGTAAATAATTGAAAGGAAGAAATCATCCTCCAAAGAAGCAACTGAAAGCATATGAGAAAATATACAACCAATAGCCATATGTGTTTGGGTTGCTGAAAGATTCATGAGTAAAACACGATCTGGACCCACGAGGAACTTACCTTCCTGTAACAGACGCAGGCAGAAAAGTATAATATCATTAAGAGGCTACAAGAGCAGCAACAGTCACAGGATGTGAGGGGACAGAACAAGGAAGGCACCCTGTGTGAGGGTGCCTGTTGTCACCTGGGCAGCCCTTAGAAACTGCATTCCTTCAGGAGTCACGCCACGCAATTTACTTTCTCTAACTTTGCCTAGTAACCGCTGCATCGCAGGTACAAAAGAAAACATTTTAGTCTAATAGAACACCCATCAGAAGCAAAGCTTCTTACAAAGGGCAGTAGGCAGACCATGCGCACTCTTAGATGCCATCCACTTTCCCCTTCAGTGTCTCAGGCTCAGTGATGAAGGGGCTGCTGGACCACTTTCCTGGTTACATGCATCCTGGCTTCCCTCCTCCTGGTTTGGAAAGGTGCTTACAGAAGATTCTTTCTTGCTAGCAAGTCAACTCCTGTATTTGGTTTGTGCTTGTCTGTAATAGCAACCATATGGAGGGTGTTGAAATTCCTAAGTCATTGAGAGATTATTGGAAAGTAGTGGTTAAGAACCAGCCTGCTGAGGTTTTAGTCCAGGTTCCATCACTTACTAATGGTATCGTTTGACAACGGGAAAGAGGCTTCAATTGTTCATGCCTCAGTTTCCTGGTCCATACAATGGGAATAGCTTTACCTCATAGAATTGATGTGAGAATTGATGAAATAATAAAATTAAAGTTCTTCACACTGCACCTGAAACCTTGTATATTAGTTTTCTAGGCTTACTGTAACAAATTACTACAAACTGGGTGCCTTAGAATTATATAAATTAATTTTTTTACAGTTCTGGAGATTATAAATCAGAAATAAAGATGTCATCAAGGCCCTGCTCCTTCTGAAGGCTCTAGGGAAGAACACTATTTTGCCTCAGCATCTGGTTGTTGCTGGCCATCTCTGCTGATACTTGGCTTGTAGACACATCACTCCAATTTCTGTCTCTCTCATTACACATTATTCTCCTTATCTATCTCTTTTGTCTTTACATGGCCTTCTATAAAGATACTGTTAATTGGATTTAAGGCCAACCTTCATCCAATATGACCTCATCTTATTTTAACTAATTACGTATGCAAAGCCCCTATAAGGTCACTCATAGGTTCCAGGTGAACATTAATTTTGGAAGAACACTCTTCAGCCAAGAATACTTAGTACGCATGCAGTAGGTGTTAGTTAAAGCCCACTGGGGCTTTCTTGCTGGCTCAGATGGTAAAGAATCTACCTGCAGTTCAGGAGACTCAGGTTTGATCCCTGGGTCGGGAAGATCTCCCGGTGAAGGGAATGGATACCCACTCCAGTATTCTTGCCTAGAAAATCCCATCGACAGGGAAGCCTGGAAGGCTACAGTCCATGGTGTTGCAAAGAAACAGATATGACTGAGGGTCTAACACACACACGCGCGCGCACACACACACACACACACACACACACACACACACACAAAACACACTTACCCATTTTACCACTTATGCACACAAACACAAAACATTAAACACATCCTTAACTCCACTACACAGAAGGCATTCTGGGAAGATGGTGGCTTCAATATAATTTTATTCCTCTCTATTCCCAACTCTCATCTGTCCATTTCAGAACAGAGTAGTTGGGACTTCGCAGAAGGCTCTGAGGGTGGGCTGGAGGTTGTTGGATATTACTGGTGAAGAGAGAGCTGCATTCTAGGCAGTTCCAGCAGAGAGCTGCTCTCAGAATACAGCTTTCCTGGACCCTGAGTGACTGAGGAGTAGCTGAATCCTCTCTACTTGAGAGAATGAGCAAATGGGAGGAAATTGGGTACAGAGCTGATAGGATGACAGCCTGCCTGTTGCTGTAGCACCTGCCCCAAAGAACAGAGAACAGTATGTCTTAATTTTCGACCTTTGTCCATTTAAGGTCTCCAGCAGCTCAATATTTCGGTGAAGGAAAATGATAAGGTCCGCCAATGGGCCAGGAAGAGACTGGAGGCTGAGCGTGACTCTTGAAATGAACTCCTATTGAAATATAGTTGCTGGAGAGATAAAAAGTAATATAATTAAAACCGTGAAAAGAGCAGTTAAGGATGTAAAGAGAGCATGAAACAGACTATCTGCAATTAAACTGTGATTTATAAATGGAAACATTCAGTAGATGAGGGGAGAAGAGCATTGTCCTTCCTAGTCAAGAGCTGTGTGCTGGTCTGAAAGATAAAATTTATTAAGACATAGAGCAGACTTTCAAAGAGATGGAACTCATGATGGAAAAGAGAACAGACTTGGAGGAAAGATCTATGAAAAACCTGAGAATTACAGGAACTTTTCCAGCTAAAGGAAAAAAACAAGCAAACAAACAGAGGGATAAGAATGCTGAAGAAGTGTCCCAGGAAAGACTGAAAAGACTTATCTGGGCATATCCTGGTAAAATTGCTGGATTGCAAGATAGAGAGAAATCTCATAATTTCAGGTGGAAAGAGAAAGGTGGTTACAAGGGCAAAGTGATCAGACTGGCTTTGAATTTCAGCAGTATCTGAAATGGTAAATTACTTAGAGAAAAGGGCTAAAACCTAAGGGTCCAAGCAGAGCCAATATACATATATTCATGCTGCTGCTGCTGCTGCTAAGTTGGTTCAGTCGTGTCTGATTCTGGGCAACCTCAGAGACGGCAGCCCACCAGGCTCCCCAGTCCCTGGGATTCTCCAGGCAAGAACACTGGAGTGGGTTGCCATTTCCTTCTCCAGTGCATGAAAATGAAAAGTGAAAGTGAAGTCACTCAGTCATGTCCGACTCCTAGCGACCCCATGGACTTCATGTGTCAGGGTTAAAGAGAGATATTTGAGGCTATACCCAGCCTAAAGAAAATACATAAGAAAGGGCACAAAACAAGCAAAGGAACTGGGACAGAGACTTCAATATAAGGAAAGGTGAAGAAGAGAGAAAAGTGTTTAGAAATAGGGAAAGACGTTTAACTGATGATACAAAAAGAGTTTAGGTAAAACAGAATGTAACAGTTTGGTGATAAATTTGAAAATCTAGAGGACAGATGTTTTCCCAGTAAAGTACAAATGATCTAAGTTGGCATAGGAAGAAGTATAAAACCTGAATAGACCAATGCTTATAGCATACGTTGGGAATATAACCAAAGATCAACTGTTTAAAAGGACAGCAGAATCAGTAAGTTTCTCAGCTAAATCTTGTCTAACTTTTTTTTTAATACTTTATTCTACATTACAATACTGTATTTGTTTTGCCATACATTGACATGAATCAGCCATAGGTGTCCATGATCTCCCAATGCCGAAGCCCCCTCCCACCCTCCTACCCCACATCCTCTCCCTGAATCATCCCATGCACCAGCCCCATGCGTCCTGCATCCTGTATTGAACATAGACTGGCGCTTCATTCTTACAAGATAGTATACATGTTTCAATGCCATTCTCCCAAATCATCCCACCCTCTCCCTCACCCTCAGAGTCCAAAAGTCCGTTCTATACCTCTGAGTCTCTTTTGTTGTCTCACATAGAGGGTCTTCATTACTATCCTTCTAAATTCCATATATATGTGTCAGTATACTGTATTGGTGTTTTTCTTTCTGGCTTAATTCACTCTGTATAATAGGTTCCAATTTCATCCATCTCTTTAGAACTGATTCAAATTTATTCTTTTTAAGGGCTGAGTAGTACTCCATTGTGTATATGTACCACAGCTTTCTTATCCATTCATCTGCTGATGGACATCTAGGTTGTTTCCATGTCCTGGCTATTATAAACAGTGCTGCAATGAACATTGGGGTACATGTGTCTCTTTCAGTTCTGGTTTCCTTGGTGTGTATGCCCAGCAGTGGGATTGCTGGATCATAAGGCAGTTCTATTTGCAATTTTTAAGGAATCTCCACACTGTTTTCCATAGTGGCTGTACTAGTTTGCATTCCCACCAGCAGTGTAAGAGGGCTCCCTTTTCTCCACATCCTCTCCAGCATTTATTGCTTGTAGACTTTTGGATCGCAGCCATTCTGACTGGTGTGAAATGATACCTCATTGTGGTCTTGATTTGCATTTCTCTGATAATGAGTGATGTTGAGCATCTTTTCATGTGTTTGTTAGCCATCTGTATGTCTTCTTTGGAGAAATGCCCATTTAGTTCTTTGGCCCATTTTTTGATTGGTTCGTTTATTTTTCTGGAGTTGAGCTGCATAAGTTCTTGTATATCTTTGAGATTAGTTGTTTGTCAGTTGTTTCATTTGCTATTGTTTTCTCCCATTCAGAAGGCTGTCTTTTCACCTTGCTTATAGTTTCCTTTGTTGTGCAGAAGCTTTTAACTTTAATTAGATCCCATTTGTTTATTTTTGCTTTTATTTCAAGTATATTGGGAGGTGGGTCATAGAGGATCCTGCTGTGATTTATGTCGGAGAGTGTTTTGCCTATGTTTTCCTCTAGGAGTTTTATAGTTTCTGGTCTTACATTTAGATCTTTAATCCATTTTGAGTTTATTTTTGTGTATGGTGTTAGAAAGAGATCTAGTTTCATTCTTTTACAAGTGGTTGACCAGTTTTCCCAGCACCACCTGTTAAAGAGACTGTCTTTACTCCATTGTATATTCTTGCCTCCTTTGTCGAAGATAAGGTGTCCACAGATGTGTGGGTTTATCTCAGGGCTTTCTATTTTGTTCCATTGATCTATATTTCTGTCTTTGTGCCAGTACCATACTGTCTTAATGACTGTGGCTTTGTAGTAGAGCCTGAAGTCAGGCAGGTTTATTCCTCCAGTTCCATTCTTCTTTCTCAAGATTGCTTCTGCTATTCAAGGTTTTTGTATTTCCATACAAATCTTGAGATTATTTGATCTAGTTCTGTGAAAAATACTGCTGGTAACTTGATAGGAATTGCATTGAATCTGTAGATTGCTTTGGGTAGTATACTCATTTTCACTATATTGATTCTTCCAACCCATGAGCATGGTATATTTCTCCATCTATTAGTGTCCTCTTTGATTTCTTTCATCAGTGTTTTATAGTTTTCGACATATAGGTCTTTAGTTTCTTTAGGTAGGAATATTCCTAAGTATTTTATTCTTTTCGTTGCAATGGTGAATGGGATTGTTTCCTTGAGTTCTTTTTCTACTTTCTCATTATTAGTGTATAGGAATGCAAGGGATTTCTGAGTGTTGATTTTATATCCTGCAACTTTACTATATTCATTGAATAGCTCTAGTAGTTTTCTGGTCGAGTCTTTAGGATTTTCTATATAGAGGATCATGTCGTCTGCAAACAGTGAGAGTTTTACTTCTTCATTTCCAGTTTGGATTCCTTTTATTTCTTTTTCTGCTCTGATTGCTGTGGCCAAAACTTCCAGTGCGATATTGAATAGTAGTGGTGAGAGTGGACACCCTTGTCTTGTTCCTGACTTTAGGGGAAATGGCTTCAATTTTTCACCATTGAGGATAATGTTAGCTGTGGGTTTGTCATATATAGCTTTTATTATGTTGAGGTACGTTTCTTCTATTCCTGCTTTCTGGAGAGTTTTTATCATAAATGGATGTTGAATTTTGTCAAAGGCTTTTTCTGCATCTATTGAAAAAAATCATATGATTTTTATTTTTCAGTTTGTTAATGTGATGAATTACATTGATTTGCGGATATTGAAGAATCCTTGCATCCCTGGGATAAAGCCCACTTGGTCATGGTGTATGATCTTTTAATGTGTTGCTGGATTCTGTTTGCTAGGATTTTGTTAAGGATTTTTGCATCTATGTTCATCAGTGATATTGGCCTGTAATTTTCTTTTTTTGTGGTGTCTTTGTCAGGTTTTGGTATTAGGGTGATGGTGGCCTCATAGAATGAGTTTGGAAGTTTATCTTCCTCTGCAATTTTCTGGAATAGCTTCAGTAAGATAGGTGTTAGCTCTTCTCAGAATTTTTGGTAGAATTCAGCTGTGAAGCCGTCTGGACCTGGGCTTTTGTTTGCTGGAAGATTTCTGATTACAGTTTCAATTTCCATGTTTGTGATGGGTCTGTTAAGATTTTCTATTTCTTCCTGGTTCAGTTTTGGAAAGATGTACTTTTCTAAGAATTTGTCCATTTCTTCCAAGTTGTCCATTTTATTGGCATATAATTGCTGATAGTAGTCTCTTATGATTCTTTGTATTTCTGTGTGGTCTGTCGTGATCTCTCCATTTTCATTTCTAATTTTATTGATTTGATTTTTTTCTCTTTGTTTCTTGATGAGTCTGGCTAATGGTTTGTCAATTTTATTTATCCTTTCAAAGAACCAGCTTTTTGCTTTGTTGATTTTTGCTATGGTCTCTTTTGTTTCTTTTGCATTTATTTCTGCCCTAATTTTTAGGATTTCTTTCCTTCTACTAACTCTGGGGTTCTCTGTTTCTTCCTTTTCTAGTTGCTTTAGGTGTAGAGTTAGGTTATTTATTTGGCTTCTTTCTTGTTTCTTGAGGTATGCCTGTATGGCTATGAACTTTCCTCTTAGCACTGCTTTTATAGCGTCCCATAGGTTCTGTGTAGTTGTGTTTTCATTTTCATTCGTTTTGATGCATAATTTGATTTCTTTTTTGATTTCTTCTGTGATTTGTTGATTATTCAGAAGGGTGTTGTTCAGCCTCCAAATGTTGGAATTTTTAATAGCTTTTCTCTTGTAATTGAGATCTAACCTTAGTGCATTATGGTCAGAGAAGATGCTTGGAATAGTTTCAATTTTTTTGAATTTATCAAGGTTAGATTTATGACCCAGGATGTGATCTATCCTGGAAAAGGTTCCGTGTGCACTTGAGTAAAAGGTGAAATTCATTGTTTTGGGGTGAAATGTCCTATAGATATCAATTAGGTCTAACTGGTCTATTGTATCGTTTAAAGTTTGCGTTTCTTTGTTAATTTTCTGTTTAGTTGATCTGTCCATAGGTGTGAGCGGGGTATTAAAGTCTCCCACTATTATTGTGTTATTATTAATTTCCCCTTTCATGCTTGTTAGCAATTGTCTTACATATTGCGGTGCTCCTATGTTGGGTGCATATATATTTATAATTGTTATATCTTCTTCTTGGATTGATCCTTTAATCATTATGTAGTGGCCTTCTTTGTCCCTTTTCACAGCCTTTGTTTTAAAGTCTATTTTATCGGATATGAGTATTGCTACTCCTGCTTTCTTTTGGTCTCTATTTGCATGGAATATCTTTTTCCAGCCCTTCACTTTCAGTCTGTATGTGTCCGTTGTTTTGAGGTGGGTCTCTTGTAAGCAGCATATATAGGGATCTTGTTTTTGTATCCATTCAGCCAGCCTTTGCCTTTTGGTTGGGGCATTCAACCCATTTACATTTAAGGTAATTAATGATAAGTATGCACCTGTTGCCATTTACTTTAATGTTTTGGGTTCAGGTTTATACGTCCTTTTTGTGTTTCCTGTCTAAAGTCTATCCTTTAGTATTTGTTGGAGAGCTGGTTTGGTGGTGCTGAATTCTCTCAGCTTTTGCTTGTCTGTAAAGCTTTTGATTTCTCCTTCATATTTGAATGAGATTCTTGCTGGGTATAGTAGTCTTGGTTGAAGGTTATTGTCTTTCATCACTTTAAGTATGTCTTGCCATTCCCTCCTAGCCTGAAGAGTTTCTATTGAAAGATCTGCAGTTATTCTTATGGGGATCCCCTTGTGTGTTATTTGTTGTTTTTCCCTTGCTGCTTTTAATATTTGTCCTTTGTCTTTGGTCTTTGTTAGTTTGATTAGCATATGTCTTGGGGTGTTCCGCCTTGGGTTTATCCTGTTTGGCACTTTCTGGGTTTCTTGGACTTGGGTGATTATTTCCTTCCCTATTTTAGGGAAGTTTTCAACTATTATCTCCTCAAGTATTTTCTCATGGTCTTTCTTTTTGTCTTCTTCTTCTGGGACTCCTATAATTCGAATGTTGGAGCATTTCATATTGTCTTGGAGGTCTCTGAGGTTGTCCTCATTTCTTTTAATTCATCATTCTTTTTCCCTCGCTGATTCATTTATTTCTACCATTTTATCTTCTATTTCACTAATCCTATCTTCTGCCTCCGATATTCTACTATTTGTAGCCTCCAGAGTGTTTCTGATCTCATTTACTGCATTATTCATTATATGTTGACTCTTTTTTATTTCTTCTAGGTCCTTGTTAAACCTTTCTTGCATCTTCTCAATCCTTGACCCCAGGCTATTTATCTGTGATTCCATTTTGATTTCAAGATTTTGGATCATTTTCACTATCAGTATTCGGAATTCTTTCTCAGGTAGATTCCCTATCTCTTCCTCTTTTGTTTGGTTTGGTGGGCATGTCTCCTGTTCCTTTACCTGCTGGGTATTCCTCTGTCTCTTCATCCTGGTTATATTGCTGCATTTGGGGTGGCTTTTCTATATTCTGGGAATTTGTGGAATTCTCTTTATTATAGAGCTTCCTCTCTGTGTTTGGGGTTATATCAGTGGCTTGTCAAAGTTTCTTGATTAGAGAGGCTTGTGTTGAGGCTCTGGTGGGTGGAGTTGGATTTCCTCTCTCTGGAGTGCTGTGAAGTGTCAAGTAATGGGTTATGGGACGTCAATGATTTTGGAGTATTTTGAGCTGCCTGTGTATTGAAGCTCAGGGGCTTGTTCTTGTGTTGCTGGAGAATTTGCGTGGTATGTCTTGCTCTGGAGCTTGTTGGCCCTTGGGTGGTGCTCAATTTCAGTATAGGTATGAACGCGTTTGATGAGCTCTTATTGGATAATGTTCCCTGTATTCAGGAATTCTTTGATGATCTCAGGATTTGGACTTACGCCTCCTAATTCTGGTTTTCAGATTTATTTTTACAATAGCCTCATGATTTCTCCATCTATTCAGCACTATTGTTAAAACATCTGAGTTAATGATGATAGGTTTCTCCACTTTGAGGGTCGTCCCTAGAGGATCGCTGAGTTACTTGGAGGAGAGAAGAGGGAGGGGGTAGTTAGAGGTGAGTGGAATGGGATGAGGTGGAATCAAAAGAGGAAAAAGCAAACTAGCCCGTAACCACTTTCTTGTGTGCGCTCCAAAGTCTGGACCTCTCAGAGGTGGTCACAGAGTTATACATGGAAGAGGAGAGGGAGGAAGTAGATAGAGGTGGTCAGGAGGATGAAAGAGGGAGATGCAAAGGAGGGATACAGATCTGGCCAGTGACCAGTTCCCTGAGAATTCTCCACCTTTGGGAGCACATAGAGATTCATAGAGTTGGGTAGAGAAGAGGAGGGGGAGGGATGAGACAAAAGCCACCTGGTGGAGAAAAGAGAGATTCCAAAGGGGGAGAGAGTGGTCAAGCCAGTAGTCTCGCACTCATGTAAAATTGGGTACTGAAGATTAGGTTTTTAAAAGTACAAAATTGGCAACAAATACTGAAATGTTGAGATTAAAAATCTGGAATAGAGATTGGATTTTCAAAGATAAAATATTAAAGATAAGAAAAAGAAGGAGAGAAAAAAAAAAAAAATTGAGACAAAAAATAATAATAAAAATAGAATAAAATAAAAGATTCCAGAATTATTAAAAGACAACTTCCACCACCAATAGGACTATATACAGTATTTGCTTAAAAGATAGGTTTTTTTTTTGTAAAGTAATAATAGGTTATAAAGATAATAAATAGAAATATAGAAGACTAAAAGTTTAAGCAAGTTTAGAAAAAAAACGAAAAAGAAAAGAGAAAAACAAATTTAAAAAGAAAAAATTTTTTAAGAAAGAAAAAAATTCTTAAAAAAAATCACGCTTCCACATCATCCACCCCCCCCAAAAAAAAAATTGATCATAAAAGTAGTAACGGTATATCTGGCGCTTTCTCTGTCGATGTAGACTGTGTGGGGTCGCTACCAAGGCAGTTCCCTCTGTTTGACTTCCCCTGTTTGCTGGTCTCTTCCGTGTCTGATTTCCGTCTTGACACAGGGAGGGTGGTGGTGGACTCTGCACTGGGCTTGCCCCTTCTTGCTCCTTGGGATAACCTTGTGGGGCCTGCCCTATGCTTCGTGCACTTCCTTGGTCTTTGGCGTTCAGGATTGGCGGTCAGGAAGCCCTCCGAGACTTGAATTTGGTTGAACAGGGGCTTTGTTCCCTTCCCAGGTCCGAGTGGCTTGGGAGTTTGGAGCTCGCTATTGCGACTTCTGGGCTTCCGGGTAGCTCAGTTTTCTGGGAGCTCCGCTGGGGCTCTTTCTCAGGCAGATGATGACTGTTCAGAGCCCCCCAGCAGTTTCAATAGCGAAGAAATCAGTTTGCAATTTGGTAAGTAATGTCACTCTTGAGCTGCGATTGCCCCCTTCCAGCACTTAAGGCTCTGGCTGCCTGTCGCCGGAGGGGGATGGTCTGCAGCTGGCTTTTGCTGATCTGTCCTTATGTTCGAGCGTTCCGCGTGTTGGCTATCCCACATTCTGGTTTGCTAGACCAAGATAGTTCTTTCTAGCCACGCACGGACCCAATTCTGGGCCGGTTACGCCCCGATTCTCGAGATAAGCCCTGCAGCCTACGTCTCCCGCGGCCCAATTCTTAGAAAGCACTGTCGCGGGCGCGCTCCTCCCTGCCCAGCCCCCGCTGCTGTCGGACGCAGGCGTTTGCGCTGCTTATCCGCTGGGGGTTATACTGTTGAATTCGTAATCTGTTGGTTTTAATTTTTTATTTATTTATTCTTCCTTCCTGTTATGTTGCCCTCTGTGCTTCCAGGGCTCGCCCCATACACAGCTGTGAGAATGCTCCCCTATTTTAGGGAACCTCTCTTTTTAAGAGTCTCTTCCTGGGACAGGATTCCCTTCCCGGGACGGGGCTTCCTCCCTACCTCCTTTGTCTCTGTCTTCGTCGTATGTATTAATTCCTACCTGGTTTTGAAGCCGATAATCCTCTTTGCTGGATGCCTGATGTCCTCTGCCAGCAGTCAGAAGTTGTTTTGTGGAATTTACTCAGCTTTGAAATGTTCTTTTGATGAAGCAGTGAGGGAGAAAGTGTTCTCCCCCTCCTACTCATCCGCCATCTTTTTTCGTCCTCTTGTCTAACTTTTGAAGAACAGACAATTTCAGTGTTCTTAAATGATCCTGGACAAAGAAAAAAAAGTGTCCAGATTTATTTTATAAACCCAGTTCATTTTATGTGTTCAGAAAAGGTTTCAATCCTGAAAAAAATAGCAAAAGGAGAAAATTATAGCAAATTCCAATAATGAATATAGAGGTTGTTGATTGGAGGGTCAGAAAGAGAAGGATAAGAAACTCTGAGAGTATCTGATCCTATAACGAACAGTACCTTCTTTTTGTTCTTTGTCAGATAGGATAGATTTGATGATGGTATATGACAGAATAGTCAAAATAAAAATGGCTTAAACATAATAAAATTTTGACTTTTGTTTTTATAAAAGAAGTCAACAAGAAGGCTGGCTGGGGTTGGTATGATGATTCCTTTGAGTCACCAGGAACTTGAGCTTCTTTCAGTTTTCTTCTCTATTATCCTTTGGTATGGACCTCATCTTCATAGTATAGCTGCTGAAGCTCCAGCACTCATATCTATCTCTAATAACAGGATAGAGAAAGAGATATAGAAAGAAGGTACATAAGGAACAAGCCAAGTATATTTCAGAACTTTTTTGGCTGAAACAGATCTTTGTTGCCTTGTGCCAGGTTCTTTGTTGTGGTGCTCAGTCTTCTCCTGCTGCAGTGTCCTGGCTTCCCTTGTTGCAGAGCACAGGCTCTAGAGCACATGGGCTCCTCGTTGTGGAGTGCAGTCTTAGTTGCCCCATGGCATGTGGGTCTTTGCTCCCCAACTAGAGATTAAAACCACGTCACCTGCATGGGAAGGCAGATTCTTAACTACTGGATCACCAGGGAAGTTTCACCAACTATATTTTAATGTGGTTTTTCTGAAATTGGCAGACAGTGCTGTTTGTTGCTCACTGGTATGAGTCCAGCTGCAATTGGGCCTGTGCCCAATTAAAAATCAGAGGTTCAATTACATAAGAAGGAGGAGAGGACAGATCTTGGAACAGAGATCTAGACACCTCTGTGCTATGTTTCTTTGGGCAAGAACAACTCTTTGTCTGTAGGAAAGCAGTATCTTAAAATTAGCAGGAACAATGCCTTCCCCTCCCACGCTGTTCCTTTGTAATGCTAATGTTCATATAATGCTCCAGATTCACATCCTAAATAACACAGTCCAGAGAGAAATCCACTTCCATATGGGTGTCAAAAGGTATTTCAAACCTAGCATTTATAGACCAGAACACTTTAATCTATTGGCACCACCTCTCCAAATCTGTCCCTTCCCCACTCTAACCTTTCACAAATGATACCATCACCTGCCCAAGTGTTCAAACCAAAGAGCTAGGAGTCATTTTTGATTCCACTCTTGCTTTCATGATTCCCTCACCCCCTTGCCATTCAGTACATTAGCTCTACTTCATGTCTAGGCCACATCAACTCTTGCTTTGTTACCAAAATTCCCTACCTGGCCTTCCAGTTCCCACCCTCAGCACCTGGCATTCTCTTCTTCAAATGTAGACTAAGTGATCTTTTTAAAATTATTTTTTTCCATTTGCTATTTTTCAGGTTAAAACAGTAATTTTATCACATGAAACAATACTGTGCAGATGTGCATAAAGACAAATCTGTTCATTTCCTCTTACCTACACCTGCTGAATAATCTGTTACAGCCTGGTTTGTCTTTTTCCCTGCCCAACTTCTAGTAACATAAAGCATAAATGATACAAGCAGAAATGATAGATAGATGGATAATTAGATTTTATGTTTTCACTACTCAACTTGTAGGCTTTTATTTTTAATAGAAATTTTATCATGTTAGATTCCTGCTTAAAAACTTGTCAGTGGCTCCTCATGATAAGCCTCATGGCTCCTCCTTTAGTATATTTTATGAAAGGATCTCAGAACATTTACTTAACTTGGCAAGTCATTCAGAAATTGTAGAGATAGATTTTCTACCATATTATATATATTCAATTTATTTTTTTTTAAAAACACTTATCTTTCACTGACTTTGGGCCACATCTAGTCCCATCACTTCATGGTAATAGATGGGGAAACAGTGGAAACAATGTCTTTTGGGGCTCCAAAATCACTGCAGATGGTGACTGCAGCCATGAAATTAAAAGACGCTTACTCCTTGGAAGAAAAGTTATGGCCAACCTAGATAGCATATTAAAAAGCAGAGACATTACTTTGCCAACTAAGGTCTCGTCTGGTCAAGGCTATGGTTTTTCCAGTAGTCATCTATGGATATGAGAGCTGGACTGTGAAGAAGGCTGAGCACCGGAAGAATTGATGCTTTTGAACTGTGGTATTGGAGAAGACGCTTGAGAGTCCCTTGGACTGCAAGGAGATCCAACCAGTCCATTCTGAAGGAGATCAGCCCTGGGATTTCTTTGGAAGGAATGATGCTAAGGCTGAAACTCCAGTACTTTGGCCACCTCATGTGAAGAGTTGACTCATTGGAAAAGACTCTGATGCTGGGAGGGATTGGGGGCAGGAGGAGAAGGGGAAGACAGAGGATGAGATGCCTGGATGGCATCATGAACTCGATGTACGTGAATCTGAGTGAACTCTGGGAGTTGGTGATGGACAGGGAGGCCTGGAGTGCTGCAATTCATGGGGTCACAAAGAATTGGACACGACTGAGCTACTGAACCGAACTGGGCCACATTGTGTTAAGTATTTCACATTTATAAATTAATGCATTCAGCCCCACAGTAGTTCACTAAGGTTTGCTCCATTATCACTCTGTTTTATAGATGAACTGTTTTACTGAGGTTTGGAAGAGATGAGCAACTCACCAGGCCTGCAGAAGAGCCAGGCTCTTCAAACCAGTATCTCACTGTGTGTCTCATTTCTTGGGCCAGACTGGAAGGTCCTGTGGGGAAGAGATGATCTTATTTCTCTTGTCCCTGATGGTGCCATCATAGTTCTTTGAACATATTTAAATACTAGGTAAGTGTTTGTTGGAATGAATTGGCTGAGTGACACTTTTTGTTTGTTTCAGAGGAGGGAAAGCTTGGGACGTGTTTCAAGGTGGCAAATAGGGTCAGTGTACTTACTGAAGATGTAATGTGGAGGGAGGTATTAGTGTGGATTCAAGGTCAATTAATCAGTAAGTTTATTGACTACCTTTTCCTGTCTAACACACATAGAGAGAAAACAAGAGGTACAGAATTCATAGATAGGAAAGAGTAAACTCCCAAAATAGATGGATATTTTCTTACCTAAGAGAACAGTGGGAAATAGAGATGAAGAAGTGTGGATATGCAGAGATAAACTAAAAGACAGGGGAGCTGAGGGCCTGTCTACCTTATTATCTGAACTCAGGGGAAATAACTGGGGAAATATTTTATAGACTGTTAAACTATATCTTTGTGTTTAGGAAAACAGCAACTGAAAACTCTGCCTGCTGACATGACTTTCACTTACAGCTAAGGTCTGGGGCCAGGAATTGATCTGACTAGGCTCTTATTTTATTTGAACAAGTTGGCTATTCCATATTGGAGTTCATTGGACATATGCAGATAAACCAGCCAGTTTCCTAAACTTTAAAAATGATTCCTGATCTAGAAATAGAAGCAATGATAGCTGATCTTGACAAAGAGGTAGATTTGGAAGTGGTCTGAAAGCCAGCAATGAAAAATACTCTTTTGCTGCGTGAAGAGATCAGCATGACTGTCCATTAGCTCCCCTGGTCATTTAGTGAAGCTAAGCTATTGCCCATGAAGCTTTCCCTACAGGGTCTATAGAGAAGCAAGCTGAAAGTTCTATATGGCTGAATGAACTGAAGAGTAGAATTGCCATCATTGCCATGTCCCAATATAATCTGCAATGTCCAGTTTTCCACTTGACCACACAGAAAATGGGTTGGCTATAAATTATTGTTTTAGTGTCAGCAAATAAAGTTATCATGGGCCATATTTCTTTTATATTGGAGAGAGAATTTAAAAAATTCTTTGCATGGTGTATTTCTTCATTTTCTTTTTTTCAATAAATGCTGGAAGCTTAGAATTACAGCAGCCTCTTTCTACTTAGCCTCTTCTTTGAGAACATTTCCAATTTCCTGCTGCATTTCATGAGAGTCCTAATATCCTAATCTATTCATAGTACAATGATTTTCATTTATAGGATAAAATTGCACCCACAGCACCAAATTAAACTCTTTCCAGATGAAATTAGTGATTGAAAACATTAATCCCCTGAACAATAAAATGTGTATTTTCTATGTATGTACCAGCTAACATATATTTAATAAATTACAGTTTATAGGATCTATTTGTGTACATTTTGAACAACCATCACTACAATTCTGTGAAATAGGTGTTACTATCTTCTTTATTTTGAAGGTAAGATTTGGGTCTCAGAATGAATAAGTGACTCACCCACAATACATACCAGTAACTGGCAGAACTGGAATCACACCTGTCCTTTTCTCAGATTCTAAATGCTGTCTTGTCTCCTCGGATGAAGGGTCCAGTATTGAGTCACTTGTTGTTCATTTATTCACACATTCTACAGACATTTATGAACACAGTGTTGGCAGTGTGTTGGCTCTTGGAATGCAGGGGGAAATAGAACACAGTCTCTGCTCTGATGAAGCCTACGGTCTAATGGGGTGAGATAGTTAAGTAGGAAGGAATGATACAGGATGACTTATACTCTGTTAGGGAAAATGTAGGGAATGATGGGAATCCCATTAGGACAGGGAGAATGACGGGGTGGTTAGGGAAAACTTTCTGGAAATGAAGTGAAAGTTGCTCAGTTATGTCTGACTCTGTGTCCCCATGGACTATACAGTCTATGGAATTCTCTAGGCCAGAATGCTGGAGTGGGTAACTGTTCCCTTCTCCAGGGGATCTTTCTAACCCAGGGATCAAACCCAGGTCTCCCACATTGCAGGTGGATTCTTTACCAGCTGAGCCATGAGGGAAGCCCAAGAAAACTGGAGTGGGTAGCCTATCCTTTCGCCAGTGGATCTTCCTGACCCAGGAATCGAACCTGGGTCTCCTGTATTGCAGGCAGATTCTTTACCAACTGAGCTATCAGGGAAGCTGTCTAAGATGAGACTGAATAAATAAATAGGAATTTGTGGGTGGGGACAAGGGAATGTTTTTGACTGGAGGAGCAGCATGTGCAAAGGTCATGAGGCAGGACAAATCATGGTCTGGAAGAAGAGTGTTAAATGGTGGCCTAGGCTGCAGTCCATGGGGTCGCTAAGAGCTGGACACGACTGAGCGACTCCACTTTCACTTTTACTTTCACACATTGGAGAAGGAAATGGCAACCCACTCCAGTGTTCTTGCTTGGAGCATCCCAGGGATGGAGGAGCCTGGTGGGCTGCCATCTGTGGGGTCGCACAGAGTTGGACACGACGGAAGCGACTTAGCAGCAGCAGCAGCAGCAGCAGCAGCAGCACCTCAAACACTGAATGTAAACATGAGAATCATGAAAGAGTTAAGGGAAACCTAAGCAAGCTGGGTCTTGAACCCATGTTAAGGAGACTGAAGATTTTCAAACCTGAAAGCAGTGTGTGGGCTTTATCACTTTAAAAGGTTACCCTTGAAGACATGTGGAGAACTGATGAGAGGAAAAAGTGAAACTAACATAAGGAAGAATAATTAAGAGTTTATAAAGAAGGGCAGATAAGGGATGATAGTAATATAAAAGGTAATGGATAATAGTAATCTGAACTGTTGTCTGGTGACCACATCTGGTCACATGGGTAACTGTGGCAATCCCATTTGTTAAATGAAAGGCAGGCCTGCCTGAAAGGCTAGTAAAGCAACAAAAGGACTCCAACACTTATAAACAATGACAATAACTATCATAAGACCCCATGTAACCAACTGACAGGCTGGTTAATTAGTCCAGCCTTTGAATTGCTTTACCTCCTCCAAATACAGGCTCACTTCATCATGGTATTTTCCTCTGCTTGGTCAAAAGCATTTTACTGATATGTGGTGGACATATCAGTACTATTGACTGGTTTTACTTGACTGAGCTACTCTGGTTTTATTTGATTGACTTATAGTTATCTGGGGATTAGACAGATGTTGATTTATGTCATGTTCCATGTCTTGGATTCTTACCTAATAAAAACATTGCCAAAACATTGTCTTCTAAAGTGAAATTACTCAGTGAATAAATCATAATGTGAAACTTTCAGGTAAGCCATACTTAGGAAATGAAATTTAAGTAGGAGAAATTACAAAAGGGATAGGGCAAACAATTTTTATTCTAAGATAATCATTTATACCCTTCTGGTATTTGATGTGAGATAGCAATGTAGCAAATAGAAGGGAAATTAAAACTGAGAGTCTGTTGATTTAACCAGGGTATCATTCATTGATATTTATACTGGGTGAAGTCTAACCTCCTCAGCACGGCATGCATGGCCTTTCAGGATCATCTCCTGCCAGTCTGTTCAGTCTCCTTTTCTTCCCACACACATTTTCCTCTTCTGGGAATGTTCCCCTTCTTTACCTGTGGGTCAAATTCCTGTTCCCTTTGTCTCTCTGCTTAGGCACCACTTCCTCTTTGGCTGCTTTTTCTGCCTCCCTCCACCCTTTTTCACCAAACTCTTGCCTAGAAACTTTTGTATGTGATCATTTATTTTTTTAATTGTTATTGAAATATAATTGATTTACAATGTTGTATTAGTATCGGGTTAAAGTGATACAGTTATACATATGTGTGTATATAGATGTATATATATTTTTACATTCACTTCCATTATAGGTTGTTACAAGATACTGAGTATATTCCTGTGTGCTATACAGTAGGTCCTTGTTGGTTATCTACTATATATATAATAGTTTGTATATTTTAATCCCAAACTCCTAATTTATCCCTCCCTCCACTTTGGTAACCTTGTTTTCTATGAGACTGTTTTTTAAATAAGTTCATTTGTATTATTTTTTAGATTCCATAAATAAATGATATGATATATTGGAGTATAGCCAATTAACAATGTTGTGATAGTTTCAGGTGGACAGCAAGGGACTCAGCCATACATATACATGTATCCATTCTCCCCCAAACTCCTCTCCCGTCCAGGCTGCCACATAACACTGAGCAGAGTTCCCTGTGCTATACAGTAGGACATTGTTTACTTAAATAAAGCACCGGGTACATGTCAATCCTGAACCCCCATCTCTCCCCCGCAGCAACCATAAGTAAGTTCTCTGAGTCTGTGAGTCTATTTCTATTTAGTTGTATCATTTCTTTTTAGATTCCCCATATACAAGAAGTCATATGATATTTCTCTCTTTCTGTCTGATGTACTTCATTTAGTATGATATTCTCTAGGTCCATCCATGTTGCTGCAAATGGCATTATTTTTTAATTTTCTATGGCTGAGTAATACTCCACTGTGTTTATGTGCCACATCTTCTTTCTCCATTCATCTGTGGATGGACATGTAGGTTGCTTCCATGTCCTAGCTATTGTAAATAGTGCTGCAATGAATACTGAGGTGCATGTATATTTTTGAATCATGGTTTTCTCCAGATATATGTCTAGGAATGGGATTGCTAGATCATATGGTAATTCTATTTTTAGTTTTTTTAAGGAACCTCTATACTCTTATCCATAGTGGCTGTTCCAGTTTACATTCCTACCAACATTGCCCATAAAATTCTTATTTCTTTCCTCTGCACTCTCCTTGGACCTTGTCTGTGATTCCATTACAGCATTTGCATATTATCCATGTATACACAGTTGATCTTTGTAATTCACAATTCCATATTTGTACATTTCTCTACTTGCTAAGCTGTAACTGTGATTCCCCCAGTCAACGCTAGTGGCATTTTCATGGTCACTTACGGATACAACACTGAAAAGATTTGGGCCACCTGTCATGTATGTTTCCAGCTGAGGTCAAACAGGCAGCCTTCTTGTGTGAGCTCTCACACTGTGAACAGGTGTCCTTTTGTGGCCTGTTTCAGGATATGGTTTTCACATTTTTGTTCTTTTTGTTGGTGATTTTGCTGTGTGAGATGTCCACCCCTAAGCATAGTGCTGAAGTGTCATGTAGTATCACAAGAAGGCTGTGATGGGCCTTACAGAGAAAATACATCTATTATATAAGCTTTATTCAGACATGAGTCACAGCACTGTGGGCTGTGAGTTAGATCTTAATTAATCATCAATATATAGTAAATAGTGGAGAAGGCAAGGGCAATCCACTCCAGTACTCTTGCCTGGAAAATCCCATGGATATAGGAGCCTGGTAGGCTGCAGTCTATGGAGTCTCTAAGAGTTGGACACGACTGAGTGACTTCACTTTCAATTTTCACTTTCATGCATTGGAGAAGGAAATGGCAACCCACTCCAGTGTTCTTGCCTGGAGAATCCCAGGGCCGGTGGAGCCTGGTGGGCTGCCGTCTATGGGGTCGCACAGAGTTGGACACAACTGAAGTGACTTTGCAGCAGTAGCAGCAGCATACTAAATAGATAGTTTTGAACAGAAACACACATAAAATAGGGTTATGTATTTATTGGATGACAAAAATGTTATGACTGGAGGCTTGCAGGAACCCAACCCTATATTTTCTAGAGCAGTGGTTCAGCGTTTGCTAATTTAGTACTTGTCATGATTTAATAGAACATAACAATGCTGTATTGTGAGAAATGACTGTATTGTTCCTTCCTCAAGGAATTTCTTGGGACATGGAACTATCAACTTTGTATATCTAACACCTGGAATAATGGTTAAAATTAGAGCATTGTGAGTGTTTCATATTTTTGACATTAACAGCAAAGGATATTTCAAATACTGATTTCTTTGATCATTATGTATTCTTCCTTATTCCAAGTCCACTAAGGATTCCTGCTTAAAGGCCAGATGATTATAATTCACTTTTTAGTATTAGCCCAGGCATTAGCTCCTAAGGAACTGTTAATGGTCTTAAACACTTATTGAGTTAAGGGGATTGTGGGATTATTGTGTTGGGAGTTATGTAACTCTGGAGAAGTTGAACCATATGATGTAGCACACCCAGACACAAATAAGGCTCCTTTAGATGGAATTTTGCTAAAGCCATGAGTTTCAGTGGTATGGCCTCAGGATTTGGGTTTTTAATGAGGATGCTAGTGATTCTGATATAACGTGTTCACAAACCACATTATGAGCAATGCTGATATTCCAGGTGTTCCTCATCTGGTTATCCTTTCTGAGGACCCCTAAGAGGATCATTAACTCAATTTTTAGAAGATGAATAAAGTAATTTTTTGACAAATGAGTGACTCCATAAACTATCTTTTACTATATATGTGCATTTATAATAAGCTCTATTGTGTCTATTTTATTTCTTCTTCATTAAGGAGTAGGTGCTGATCAGTTTGGCTAATGATGAGTTCAGGTTCAAGTTCTTTTTAAGGTGTTTCCCATTGTCCTTCTAACCCTTAAAGTCCAGGTGAGCTTCGAATGTCAGGGCTCTCATAATGCAGAGTTTTAGGGTATGATCAGGATAGGCTACGTTATGCTATTGTAATAAACTGTCAAACTCTCTCTATTTAAAATGACAAAGGTTTATTTTTTCTAATACTACACATCTTAGTAGAAGATGGTGTTCAGCAATGGTCATTCAGGGCCTCAAACTGATAGAAGCTTTATCATCTTCAGTTCACTTCAGTTGTTCAGTCGTGTCTGACTCTTTGTGACCCCATGAACTGCAGCACGCCAGACCTCCCTGTCCATCACCAATGCCTGGAGTTCACCCAAATTCATGTCCACTGAGTCAGTGATGCCATCCAACGATCTCATCCTCTGTCATCCCCTTCTTCTGCCTTCAATCTTTCCCAGCATTAGGGTCTTTTCAAATGAGTCAGCTCTTTGCATCAGGTGGCCAAAGTATTGGCGTTTCAGCTTCAACATCAATTCTTCCAATGAACACTGAGGACTGATCTCCTTTAAGATGAACTGGTTGGATCTCCTTGCAGTCCAAGGGACTCTCAAGAGTCTTCAACACCACAGTTCAGTTCAGTTCAGTTCAGTCGCTCAGTCGTGTCTGACTCTTTGCAACCCCATGAATCGCAGCAGGTCAGGCCTCCCTGTCTATCACCAACTCACGGAATTCACTCAGACTCACGTCCATTGAGTCCGTGATGCCATCCAGCCATCTCATCCTCTGTTGTCCCCTTCTCCTTCTGCCCCCAATCCCTCCTAACATCAGAGTCTTTTCCAGTGAGTCAACTCTTCACATGAGGTGGCCAAAGTACTGGAGTTTCAGCTTTAGCATCATTCCTTCCAAAGAAATCCCAGGGCTGATCTCCTTTAGAATGGACTGGTTGGATCTCCTTGCAGTCCAAGGGACTCTCAAGAGTCTTCTCCAACACCACAGTTCAAAAGCATCAATTCTTCAGCACTCAGCCTTCTTCACAGTCCAACTCTCACATCCATAGATGACTGCTGGAAAAACCATAGCCTTGACTAGATGGACCTTAGTTGGCAAAGTAACATCTCTGCTTTTGAATATGCTACCTAGCTTGACCATAACTTTTCTTCCAAGGAGTAAGCGTCTTTTAATTTCATGGCTGCAGTCACCGTCTGCAGTGATTTTGGAGCCCCCAAAATAAAATCTGACACTGTTTCCACTGTTTCCCCATCTATTTCCCATAAAGTGATCTTTACAGCATTACTATTTTAACATAAGTTTTCAGGGTTTGCTGTGACTGAGGAAATAAGCATGGATAATCACGCACTGGCTCTTAAATGTGTCTGCCCGGAAGTGACACATGAGTTTTGTTCATATTCCATTCCCCAGTGCTACCCACTGGCTATGCCTGACTTCAAGAGACAGGGAAATACAAAACTCTAGTATCCCAAGAAAAAGAGGGGTAGAGAAATATTTGGGAGTAACTTGTAATGCCTACCATAATCTGGTAACAAAATGTTAGGTCAATTTTTTTCCCTAAACAGAATATGGTCCCTACCCCCTGTGTCTTAGTTCATCTGGACTGCAGAAATAAAACACTAGTGACTGAATAGTATATAAAACAGCAGATACTTATCACTCATTGTTCTGAAGTTTGGAAAATCCAAGATCAAGATGCTGGCAGATTTGGTGACTGCTGAGAGCCCATTTTCTGGTTCATGTATGACATATTTTTGCTGTGTTCTCACATGATTAAAAAAAAAAGGAGCTTTTGTTAGTCTCTTTTATAAGGGCACTAATCCCATTCATGAGGGTTCTGCCCTCTTCAATTAGTCATTTCCAAAGACCCCCACCCACTAATATCATCACCTCAGGGGTTAGGATTTCAGCATAGGAAATGTATTGTTGTTTTGTTAGTCTTTCGGTCATGTCCAACTCTCTGTGACCTCATGGACTATAGCCCACCAGGCAAGAATATGGAAGTGTGTGGCTATTCTCTTTGCAGAGACACAAACATTCATACCATAGCATCTTGCAAGAGTGAGCCCCAAAGCCTCAAGAAACACTGTGAACTAAAAAAACAAATCCTCTGTCCCTCCCTCTTGCTCTCCCTATAATGGGGGCAGGATAGCTTCAATAAACATTCATGTCCTGTAAAAGGAAGAATGGGAAACGCAGCAGTTCTACAAACTTACTGGCATGTGATAATTCCCTTCCTTGGGAAAGGAGAATATTCCTAGATGAGGCTCTTTTCTGAACCCTAGGAAAGCCTTCAAGCCTGTCAGTCTCCTTTGCCTGGCCTTCCATGAGGTCCTTCCTTCTCTATTATTATCTTTGGTCTCATACCTGAAGTTGGCATTTGGGTGATACTTCCATCTCAGCATAGGGTGTCAGGCTTTGCTATGGCAAAAGTGGAAAGCTGCACTTTGAATCTTAAATGCTTCTGTTATGAAGTATATTATATCATTTCATTGGCTTAAGTAAATCAAGACTAACTGAAATGGGTAGGGTCATGTAATCCAACCGTGTGTTTGGAAGGAAAGAAGAACCCAAATACACTGGCAAACTTTGGTAGTGTTTGTGCTGTGCTGTGCTGTGCTCTGCTGCCCAGTTGTGTCCAACTGTTTGCGACCCCATGGACTGCAGCCTGCCAGGCTCCTCTGCCCATGGGGATTCTCCAGGCAAGAATACTGGAGTGGGTTGCCATGCCCTCCTCCAGGGGATCTTACCAACCCAAGGACTGGACCCAGGTCTCCCACATTGCAGGTGGATTCTTTACCATCTGAGCCACCAGGGAAGACTTTGGTAGTGTTTATCACACTTCATTTCTGTTTATGTACTTGTTCAAAGTACCAGATTCCAAACTGGGCACAAGGCTGGCTTTACTTTTCATGAGATCTTAGGTAGTACTAACCTGTTTAATAATCCTCAGTTTTCTTATCTATAAATTGGAGAGTATGAGAGCACCTTCTTCCCTGGGTGACTCCAAGGGTGAATGCTTGTCAAGTCCTTAGCCAAATGCTTGGCATATAGTAACTGCTCTCCAGTGTTAGCTGTAATGTTTGCTATCTTTGGAGCCACAATGTTCTGTACAGGAAATGTTCTGGAAACTGCATTCTTTTTTGAAGAATATGGATTCTCTGCAGTGGGGACTATAACCCCTCTGCTGGTATATCCCTGAATGTGGCAGAATGACAAATAAAGATTATAGAAGTCCTTTGGTGAGCAGTCTTTCTGAGAGCCCTAACTGTTTAGCACATGGCACTTGCTGTGCATCATCATTCAACATCTTAGTGTAGTCGGGAAGCCTGGTGAGCTGCCATCTATGGGGTCGCACAGAGTCGGACACGACTGAAGTGACTTAGCAACAGCAGCAGCAGTGTAGTAGTTAGGGAAATTCTGTCCTTTTGCTTCATGCCCTATATCACGAAGGTCACAGATTCCTTCTAAGCACCTGCATTTCATTGCTTGAGTCACTGTACACAGTAGGACAACACACAAAGATTTCTGAAAAAATGGGTGAATTTCAGTAAATCAGGAGAAATGACAGCAATGTATTAATAGCATTATGAGGGACAAAGCTCTGTCTTGTGGATATTGTCCTTTGAGCCTTCTGAATGCTGCTAATGACACCTCTTCCTTTACCATCCAGAAGGAAGATTTCCTAATAAAGAATGGTGTTTAATGCCTTTGCACTGATGGAAAAACATCTGTTTTAACTCAGACTGCTATAGAAAAATACACAGATGTGATTTAAGCGACAAATATTTATTTCTCACAGTTCTGGAGGCTGGAAGTCCAATGTGAGGGTGCTAGAATGATTGGGTGAGGGTCCTCTTCCTGGTTTGCAGATGGCTGCCTTCCTGCCATATCCTCACAAGTTAGAGAAAGAGAGTTCTAATCTCTGTATTCTCTTATAAGGGCCAGTCTCATCATAGGGGTTTTGTTTTCATGACTTCATGTAAACCTAATTACCTCCTAAAGACCTCACTTGTAAACACACTGGGGACTGAGGCTTCACAATGTGGATTTGGAGGGCATGCACTCAGTCCATAGCTACATCTACATCCAAATGATTCCCACAAAGCATTGTGGACACCCATGTGATGCCAGGCATTATAGTCATTACTGAGTGCATAAGATGTACTTGTTGCCTCAAGTAATCCCCAGTGGGTTGGGAGAGCTGAAAATTCCATACAACATATTACATACTCCCTAGAAGAACAAACAAAGTGCAATGGGTTCTCAAACGTGGGAACAACTTAGATCTGCCTGGGGCGTTAAGATCTAGTTCAGTTGCCATGGTGAGTGGGCTGAACTGATCATCAAAGGAAAGTTGTTATTTGTTTACTGTGACCTAATTATACACCCAAATCATGTTCACTTCAGCATCTTGGGAATTAAGCCAATCAGATTTTTGGTTCCTGTCGGATTTGCCTTTGTTTTATTTCCTTTTATAACAGTAGGGTGGCCTGTTATGCCTTTTGTTTTGTTTTCTCTCCCGGCTCTGTGTAAAGAACTGTATATAATATAAAATACTCAGTTGGTTTTTATATTGGCACCTGGGCATCTCTGATCAAAGACTGTTCATGATTTCACATTTTTAGTGTCTCTCTCAAGAACCCCAGAGATGGATTGGTTAATGTTATCTTTCAGTCTGCCTTTCTTTCATTAGAAATATAGAAATATATATCATTTTGACATGCTGAATTTGACCTTTTCCAGACCAGTTGTTTTATCTGTCTGGGACAAAGGAAGTAAAAAAGGGTCTAAAAGGAGGTCAGAGACGAAGATCACTGATGAGAAAGAAAGCCTGATTCAGAAGGGAGGGGATGACATTCACAGTGTTTTTAAAGTACTTAAGATATTGTACTCTCTCAAGAGAATCTGTCTTCAACAAGCAAAAAGAATGTCAGGAAATTGTGTAGCTCTTGAAAATAGCTCTCCATCAAGGGGTGATAAGAGAGTGCTCTGAAAGCATGAACCTTATGGAGTGGAGAGCCTTGGTAATACCAAGACTATCATCTTGCAAACTCTCTGAGACTTTGGTCATTATCTCAAAGTTGGCAAAAGGTAGCTTGAGTGTAGAACTAAAAGCAAATCTGGGTTAGAGTCCATCTGTCAGAAAATAAGACAAATATAAGCCTGGTATCTAGTTAGACAAAAGTACAAACTACACCTGGCCAGTCCAGGCAGTGCGGCCACACGTGGCTGTGCAAGTTGTCTAGCGCATAGAGCATCACATCACAGAGGACATTGTCCACGTCAAAGATATGGTAGATTGGTGCCGTTGTTATTTTGGGGCAGATGGCAGTAAAGTATCTTATTCCACACATGGGGGAGAGTTTTCTGATAGGTGTCTATAGCTGTTTTAAAAAGGGATCCTTTTCAAATTTGGACACACTGTGTTGGCAGCAGCTGCTGCTTGCTCAGAAACAAAGGAGTTCAGACATATTCCTCAGCACTCTTTAATGCTCGAGTCCACTCTGACTCAAGGATTGTGCCACCGGATCTCATCCATGTATTCATTCAAACAAGCAAACAGTTAATTGGGCATCTTTCACATGGTAGCCACTGCTGTAGGCGGTAAGTCACAATGGAGTAAAATTCCCTGCCCTCACAGAGCATTCCCTCCAAAGTGAATTATGAAATAGGGAGTTGGGAAGAATATAGTTGAGAGAAATTTGGTGCAGAGAAACAGGCTATAGCTTTGAAGGGGAAAATATCCAGCATTTAGTCCCAACTCCAGAATGGTGTGAAGCTGTGACAAACCTAGACAAAGTATTAAAAAGCAGAGACATCACTTTGCTGACAAAGAGGCATATAGTCAAATCTATGGTTTTTCAGTAATCATGTACAAATGTGAGAGTTGGACCATAAAGAAAGCTGAGCACTGAATAAGTGATGCTTTTGAATTGTGGTACTGGAGAAGACTCTTAAGAGTCCTTGGATGCAAGGAGATCAAACCAGTCAATCCTGAAGAAAATCAACTCTGAATATTTATTGAAAGAATTGATGCTAAAGCTGGTCACCTGGTGCAAAGAGTTGACTCACTGGAAAAGACCCTGATGCTGGGAAAGATTGAAGGCAAAAGGAGAAAGGGGCAGCAGAAAATGAGATGGTTAGATAATGTCTCCAACTCAATGGACATGAGTCTGAGCAAACTCTGGGAGATAGTGGAGGACAGAGGAGCCTGGTATGCTGCAGTCCATGGGGTCACAAAGAATCAAACATGATTTAATGACTGAACAATAACAATGGTGTGGCCTTGGGCAGCTTGACTTACCTCACATCAGTGGTCTACAGAAACGGTTAATAATATTTTCCTCATTGGATTTGTTGGAAAAGTTAAAGATAATATAACAAGAAAAAAATTTTACTGTGAAACTTACGACATAGCAAGTGTATGACTTATGGTAATGACGGTTATTATTATCATTGTAATTATTATCTAAGTATGGACAATAGCAGGGACAATCCAACACTTCATCTACCCCTGGACATCAACATCTGATGCTTGTGGCTGGCCTGAGATGGAGTGAGGGTGTCAGAATGAGAAGTCTCACTTCTTGTGAATTTACTTCTCTTCCCCACTGTGTAAAACTTGTTTTCCTAACCCCACTGAATAAGTCCAGTATAGTGAAAACAGGCAGGCCTCAAGAGCTACGTAAGAAAAAGAACTTAGAATTAAGATTATAATAGCCTGTGTGGGAAATGGCAATTGAAATGAGATTCATCTGAGATGGCAAGGTCATGCTTAATTATGTTTCTATATGTTTCCAGACTGGATAAGTTTTACATGAGAAAGAAATGAAATCAGAGGTGGTCACAGGTCATTTCTGGTTCTGGGATGCTGACTCTGAGATGGAAATTTGTATTCATGAGGCTTGCTGTGTGTACTCCCAGGATGGGTACCTGAAGAGAAGAAAAGAGAGCAGGATTGGGCAGAGAGGAAAACTAAACTGTGGTTGAAACAGAGGTTTCAGTTGAACTTAGAGAAGCTCTGGATCTGGGGTGGCCCTTCAGACTTGACTAGAATAGGGAAGAGGGAGCCAGGACTTCATTCTCATTCCCCATCATTGAACAGTCACTGCCTGTAGGCTGTCCTTGGGGAGAGCAGTGACCTTGAGTCAGGTGGTTCTGTTTAGCAGAGGGCAAGAGCCCCGTTGAGGGATGCAGCTAAGAGCTGTCAGCTGTCAACACCCCGCAGAAGCTCTAGAAACAAGTTTTTCTGTCCTGGAGAAGAGATCTGAGCAGGATGTCCATGACAAATTCAAGCCGCCTCCAAGACAGACCCATCCATAAAGAAACCTGCAAACAGATGAGTTAGCTGTGCATTCTAATATTTTCTTCATTGAATAATCAAAAATACTATTTTATATTGCATTGGGATAAATAGATTTGGCTGCTTGTGGCCAGAGGTGACAGGCTAAGGGACTCCAGCTGCCATATGCTTGCCTGACAGCCTGAGGCTCAGGGAATTAGGGTATTAGCAATCTTATTAATAAACCTGAGCCTAAGCACACTGCTTGGGAGGTGCTGAATTAAAATCATAAGGGAAGGTTTTGGTGGGTGCAAAGCCTGTAGAAAAGTCACATGATCACTGATCCACAGAAGTAAAGTATAATTCTTCCTGTCACATTTGTATGTCTCACTCTTTGAGTACCTTAATTGTTAGAAAACCAAAAGCTAGGCTCGAGCTCTTAGTGCCTTTACTTTGAACCCTCCCTCTCCCAAAGAGTTTTGAAACCCATGGAATCTGCCCAAGTCCAGAGATATGAATTTAGTATTTCTGGGGCTGCCTGTTACTTTGGGAACGGAACACCTCATGGTTATATAGCTCCTCTGTCCATGGAATTCTGCAAGCAACAATACTGGAGTGGGTAACCATTCCCTTTTCCAGGGAATCCTCCTGACCCAGGGATGGAACACAGGTCTCTGCATTGCAGGCAGATTGTTTACTGTCTGAGCCTCCAGGGAAGCCCATAGCCTGATTGAGTTGCCCCTATTATACATTATTGATTCTTCTCTTTCCTTTTCTACCTAGCCAGCAAGAGAGAAGCAAGTAATCTTGGGTACCTTCCATTTAGGATTCATTTATCTGTGCTGCTCATTATAATATGATGGAAGCCAGAGGGTCGTAATGTGAACCATGGTCATTATCTGACAGCTGCTGCACATCACAGATTCACATATCAGTGCCCTGTTCACATTTATGTTCTCAACCAACATGTCACACATCACAAACTGGGGTTCAGATGTGTTTCTTTTCTCCCTTGTAGTGTTAGTGTCCCATATATTATTATATATGTACAAGACGTGATTATATACATATTTATATGTATACACCCACCTGAATGCAAAGTTCCAAAGAATAACAAGAAGAGATAAGAAAGCCTTCCTCAGTGAACAATGCAAAGAAATAGAGGAAAACAATAGAATGGGAAAGCAGAGATACCAAGGGAATACTTCATGCAAAGATGGGCACAGTAAAGGACAGAAACTGTATGGCCCTAACAGAAGCAGAAGATATTAAGAAGAAGTGGCAAGAATACACAGAAGAATTATACAAAAATATCCTAATGATCCAGATAATTATGATGGTGTGATCACTCACCTACTTGCCAGACATCCTGGAGAGCAAAGTCACGTGGGCCTTAGGAAACATTGCTGTGAACAAGCTAGTGGAGGTGATGGAATTCCAGCTGAGCTGTTTCAGTTCCTAAAAGATGATGCTGTGAAAGTGCTGCACTCGATATGCCAGCAAATTTGGAAAACTCATTAGTGGCCATAAGACTGGAAAAGGTCCGTTTTCATTCCAATCCCGAAGAAAGGCAATGCTAAAGAATGTTCAAGCTACTACACAATTGCACTCATCTCACACTCTAGTAAAGTAATGCTCAAAATTCTCTAAGCTACGCTTCAGCAGTATATGAACTGAGTACTTCCAGATGTTCAAACTGGATTTAGAAAAGGCAGAGAAACAGAGATCAAATTGCCAACATCCGCTGGATCATCGAAATAGCAAGAGAGTTCCAGAAAAACATTTACTTCTGCTTTATTGACTATGGCAAAGCTTTTGACTGTGTGGATCAAAACAAACTGTGGAAAATTCTGAAACAGATGGGAATATCAGACCACCTGACCTGCCTCTTGAGAAATCTGTATGCAGGTCAAGAAGTAACAGTTAGAACTGGACATGGAACAACAGACTGGTTCCAAATAGGGAAAGGAGTACTCAAGGTTGTATATTGTCACCCTGCTTATTTAACTTATATGCAGATTACATCATGTGAAATGCCAGGCTGCATAAAGCACAAGCTGGAATCAAGATTGCTGGGAGAAATATCAATAATCTCAGATATGCAGATGACACCACCCTTATGGCAGAAAATGAAGAACTGAAGACCTTCTTGATGAAAGCGAAGGAGGAGAGTGAAAATGCTGGCTTAAAACTCAACATTCAGAAAATGAAGATCATGGCATCTGGTCCCATCACTTCATGGCAAATAGATGGGGAAACAATGGAAACAGTGAGAGACTTTATTTTGGGGGGCTCCAAAATCACTGCAGATGGTGATTGCAGCCATAAAATTAAAAGACACTCCTTGGGAGAAAAGTTATGACCAACCTAGACAGCATATTAAAAAGCAGAGACATTACTTTTGCCATCAAAGGTCCATCTAGTCAAGGCTATGGTTTTTCCAGTAGTCATGGGTAGATGTGAGAGTTGGAATATAAAAAATGCTGAGCACTGAAGAATTGATGCTTTTGAACTGTGGTGTTGGAGAAGACTGTGGTGTTTGAGAGTCCCTTGGACTGCAAGGAGATCCAACCAGTCCATCCTAAAAGAAATCATTCCTGAACAATCATTGGAAGGACTGATGCTGAAGCTGAAACTCCAATAGTTTTGCCACCTGATGCAAAGAACTGACTCGTTAGGAAAGACTCTGATGCTGAGAAAGATTGAAGGCAGGAGGAGAAGGGGACGACAGAGGATGAGATGGATGGATGTATGGATGGCAACACTGACTTGATGGTCATGAATTTGAGCAAGCTCTGGGTGTTGGTGATGGACAAGGAGGCCTGGTGTGCTGCAGTACATGGGATCTCAAAGAGTCGAACACGACTGAGCAACTGAACTGCACTGAACTGAATATGATGTTAAATTACTTGCCAGCATAAAAAATACCAGAGATTTTTGAAAAAGTCAAAGAATTTAGAATGACTGTGTCCTTGTTTGTTCCTACATGGCAACAATTGGTTGCCAAGTCCAGCTGAGTTTTGACTATTCCTCCTTGAACGGGGGAATGTGCTCTCTAGTTTACCTCAGTCCTCACCATGTCCTAATGTCTCTCTATTCATTTTCTTCAATTATTTATGGTTCCTACTGGATCTTCTAGGCATAAGAGTTTGATACTTGATTTGTATAATTTCAGGGCACCTCTTGGAATTCATAAAGGGCATGAAGGAGGATGGTCAATATTAGTTTGGGAGCCAAGATAGGTATTGTAATTTGGGGTATAACTTTTATTGATCAGCTAGTGTAGAGCACAGCTCTGGTCTCGGGGACCTATAGGTGTTGTGCACATGAAGGAAGAAGACAAACAAGTGGCAGCAGCTAAAGGAAGATGGCTTTGGAAAGAGTGACACAGAGTCACCCTCTAGTGACAGTCAGCAGTGGAGAGCCACGGTCAGAAGCAGGAGAAGGACAGGCAGCGTCTGGGAAACTCATCAGGAGAGGAGTTGAAGCTGGGTTCTAGGAACCAAGGACAAGAGAGTAGAACTCGAAAGATACTGCTTGCCCCTGATGGCCAGGGCCCTCCCAAACAACAGTCCTGTTTCCCTCCTATGGCAGACTCTGCCCATGGGTTTGTGTTTTTGTTTTTTTTTTTTTTTAATTATTTATTTTGGCCATGCTGGATCTTTGCAGTGGCATGGGTGTTTCTAGATGTGGTACGCAGACTTGGTTGTGGTATGCGGGATCTTGGTTCCTCAGGGATCAAACCCAGGCCCCCTGGATTGGAAGCTTGGAGCCTTGTCCACTAGACCACCAGGGAAGTCTCTACTCACGGTTTTTAAGAGAACATGGATTTAGCTTCCAACACCACTTGGGAGTTATACAGCTGGCCAAAAAAAAAAAAAAGATTTGAAAACAAGCATTTGTTCCAGATAGTATTTTGTTCCTTCCCAGTTCAGAAAACGTATTTGCTGACTTTTAATGACCAAAGCAGCTGTTATGCCTGTAACTAGTATAAACACAGGGATACTTTAATTTTTTTAAATAGGTCGTATATGTGATTGGATAACCATTTTAGAACAGCTATGAGTAGGAGAATGCATCAAATCAACCCATTTTCAACACAAATCCAATCAGACTATAGGATGTTTGCTGCCCTATTTTTCTTTCTGTACTACTCTGTGTCTTCCATGAGCATAGGAGTTTTAAGTCACACATTAGGTGGGAACCTGTGAAATTCAGAAAGTTGGATAGTTCTGCTTTTTACACAAGGCAATGGCACCCCACTCCAGTACTCTTGCCTGGAAAATCCCATGGACGGAGGAGCCTGGTAGGCTGCAGCCCATGGGGTCACGAAGAGTCGGACACTACTGGGCGATTTGACATTCATTTTTCACTTTCATACATTGGAGAAGGAAATGGCAACCCACTCCAGTGTTCTTGCCTGGAGAATCCCGGGGACGGGGAGCCTGGTGGGCTGCGGTCTATGGGATCGCACAGAGTCGGACACGACTGAAGTGACTTAGCTTAGCCATTGAATCAAGATGCCTCTGTACAGAAGTGAGTTCCCTATGTTGGTTCCTTGACAAAGCTCTTACAGATAGCTTTGTCCTTCATGTCAGCTTTCTGATGGCCCTTTTGTAGAAATATGGTCACACTGCTGAGCTCTCTCTCCTCTCCTTGTTTTCAGTCTTCTTTTCCCTCTTGCTCTCCCCTCACTAACTCCCCTCCCTCCCTTCTTCTCCTGCTAGTGTTTGCCTTCTCTGTCTTTCTCAGCACTGCCAGAGTTTCCTTCCTTTGCTGCCATACCTTTGGCTGACTGGCTGGCTAGTTTTTGTTTATTTTCTGGACCTGAAGATTCTCTGCTATCCTGTGACTCCCTCTCTCTGTTGTATTCCTTGGATGGAAAAGGCAGCTCTTTAAGTCTCTGAGGAGTTGGAGGGGCAGACACTGGAGTCCTCTCCTCACCACTCTTTGGGGAAAAGGAACTCCATCTTTTCTGTGGTCTCCTCACTGCACCTAAGTACTGGGGACCTGTTGCTGGAGTTTTGTAAGATTAGGCTAAATCCAAATTAGTTATGCTTTGAGCCATTTAGACTCACCATTCTCAGGGGAAGTGTGGCCCAGAAGCCTGGGTCACCAGTCACAGTGCCATGAGGGTAGAAGTCATGAGGCCAGGGAAAGGCTGTGGGCATTTGAAGGATGATTCCATTCCACCGAGCCGACATTTTTGTTTGTATAAGAATCAACAAAAACAAAGTAAAAACAACTTGAGAGAAACTGGGCATAACTGTGAAGTTAAGCAATAAAGCAAGACTCTATACAGAATGAGAACTTCTATTTTAAAGAAATTTTGTGGACTTCTGGGCAAAAGTTGTTCCTGATGTTCCTTCTATTTGTCAGCTAAAAATGACCTTAATGGGAATAAATAAGAAAAACTCCTGATTCACAGGAATAAGGAAAAAGGAAGCTATGATTGCACCAAGTGTAGATGTATATCTCAAATGATTTCAAGCTTAGCTGCCTACGTGTGTCAGTGAGCTTGTATTAGTACGAATTCCCGTATCTCTTTGGTTTCATGCCTGGTGTCCAGTGTGTAAAGTCCTGCCCCACCCACTTGCCCATTCCCCCAGTATATATAGGGGCCCTCAAGTCTTCCATGGGACCAGGACTGCTCTCAGCCCCTGGCAGCTGCTGGCTGTTCAATGGCCTCACTGACTGAGCCACTTCCAGGTTCCTGGGATATCTTTGTGAACCACTGTGTCTCTGGGAGCAACGCCATTGCTGACATGGAGAGCAGATCCACCCAACAACGCTCAGTCTTAATTTAGGAAAGCAGGCTGCAGCTCCTGTTCTCTGTGATACGACTGTGTGTGTGTGTGTGTGTGTGTGTGTGTGTGTGTGTGTGTGTGTTGGGGCCTCACAAAACAAAGTCACTTGGATCTAGGAAAATTACCAGGTTTCATGCAAGAGCTTATACACCAATCATTTCCCCACCTGGATGGTGGGGCTGCCAGGGACCACACTGCATTCATATGTCCAATTGCTTCTTGGCCTGCCAAAGCCAGACTCCTGCCCCCAGGAAGGCCCTAAAGGGTCTTAGTTCTTTTGCTCTCCTCCTCGCCTCTAACCCCAGTCGTGTGCATGCCTAGTGCTTGCTACCTTCTGTAGGCAGACAGGGTTCAAGTGTTTTTCACTGAAGATGCTCAGCCTCCGTGAAATACAATGGGTACAAACATCAACTTGGAGGATTACCTGACATATCTAGTTCTTTTCTAAGTCCTGGCCTTAAAGAATAGGGCCAGTGGCCATCATATTTAACAGACTTGAAGAGCAACTTGAGGCTCCTTCAAAAGATTCTTGACAAAAAGTATCCATGTAGTTCCCACCACTGTATCCATGTTTTCACTCAAGCACCGTAGTTTCAGAGAAAGATTTTAAAATCTTTCCTAATTTATGTCTTATTTATCCTAATTTATGTCTTATTTTGTCAGCTGAGCAGAATAAAGTAATATCTTCATGGAATAAGGTAGATTCACAGATTTTAGCCTATTGCTTACTCTGTTTGAGTTTAAAAGATTTGCATGGAAACTAGTCATCCTTTGTAATATGTGTCAGAAAAGTGCTCTCAAATTTCCAAACTTACAAATGACTTAGTTTTTGGTAATTTAAGACCTTGCTAAGAAAACTATTTAAATTAAATGCAACAATGACACTTAGTCTTCTAGAATGTATGTGAGGAGAGAAAGTATTCCCAAAGAATGACAATGGAATTTTTTTCTTTCCAATCTTTAATTTCTCCCTCTCTTCCATCAGTTTACCAGTCTCCTCTTTCCCTAAGAACAAAACAAAACAAAAAAGGCTCTGTCTTAGCCCATTCTGGCTGTTATAACAGAACACCATGGACAAGGTAGCTTATAAATGACATAAATTTATTTCTTACAGTTCTGGAGGTTGGGATGTGCAGGACCAAAGAGCCAGCAGGTTTGGTGTCTTGTGAGACTGCTTCCTGGTTCATAGATGAAGTCTTCTAGTGTGTATACCCGTATGGTAGAAGGGGGAGAGGGGGCTCTCTGGGATGCCTTTAACAGGGGCACTCATGTCATTCACGAAGCCTCACCCTCATGACCTGATCTCCTCCAAAAGCTCTTCCTCCCAGAACTGTCACATTGGTGATTAGGTTTCAACACATGCATTTTAGGGGACACAGACATTAGAGTCTATAGCAGGCTCTGTGATTCTTTGCAGTACAAATTCTTATTCTAGCTCCTATCTTTTGCTGCTGAACTTCCAGACAGTGGCATCGACATGCACTGTTTCCACTTCATCACTTCTTGCTCTCTCCTCAACTTCTTGCAATCTGATTTCACTTTCACCGGTCTGTTGAAACTGCTCTTTGAAAGATCAAAATGACCTAATTGCCAAATCCACAAATCACTTCTTATCATCCTCAGCTCCTTGAAGCATTGAAGACATAGTGTTCCTAATTTGTCCTATTTAAATTCCCTCTTTGATTTCCCTGCTGTTGTGCTCTGCTGGTTTTCCCCTTTTATCTTTATCTCTGACCTTTTTTCCTTCTCTGGGTTATTTTGTCCCTTAAATACAGGTTTTTAAAAAGTGAAATATGTCATACATATGGATAGGAAATAATAAATATAAAGAACACCCAGCACCAACCATCCAGCCAAAGAAATAAAATGTTACAGCTGTAGCTGAAGTCCCCTGTATGTGCCTTCTTGATTATTTCCCCTATTTCCCCATCAAAAGATAACCACTGTCCTAGATTGAGGTTATCTTTCTCATGCATGCTTTTTACTGTTACTAAAAATGTTTGCTATGATACTTCCTTGTCCACTTGAGCAGTGTGTGCTTGCATGAGTCTAGGGAGACACTCTTTACAAAAGTTAAAGTAGGGACAGTATTTCCTAAAACTGTGCAGTGGACAGGCTGCACAAAGGGAGATGCAGGGTATTCATTGTTTTGCCTATTTGAGAGTTTTTTTTTTTAAATAAATAGTATTGTATGGAATATGTTATATGTAACCTGCTACTTTCCCTGAACATCATTGCAAAATTGGAAGAAGTATACCTTCATTTCTTTTTTTTTAATGACTAAATAAATTTTTAATAAAGTAATCCTATGCTGCTATGATGGCCCCACATTCCTCGGGAACCCAGGCCATTTCAATCTTGTTGCTCACTACCCTGTACAGACAGATTCCACTTCACCATTCAAGATAACTCCTTCAGTGCCAGGCTTTGCATCCTCATTGAAACCATCAAGAATAAGAAAGGGGAATGAGGGTGAGGGGAGAGAGGCTAAAGAGGGTGGGAATATATGTCTTTATTATGGTTGATTCACATTGTTGTATGACAGAAATCAACACAACATTGCAAAGCAATTTTCTCTAATTACAAAATAAATTAAAAGAAAAAAAAAGAATAAGAAAGGGGAGGGAAAAGGACACCCTTGAGGGCTAAAAAGTTGCACACGCTGCTTCCACTTACATCCCATTGAGGAGGACTTTGTCATGTGACTGTGCTAACACCTTCATTTCTGACACCAACTGCAAATTTAAGGAATCCTCAAGCCACCTTCACACTTCATAATTCACAGAAAGGTTGACTGAGCACATTGAAAGTTTTTATAATCCTATTTATGGCTTAGTATAGGGAAAGCATACAGGTTACAATCAGCCAAGGGAAGAATTCAGGGCCCAGATCTTCTAGTCTTCTCCATACGGAATCATGGATGGAATTACTTTACCAGCAAAAATGTGTGCCATGTATGTGGTGTTGGCAGTCTGAAAACATCACTCATGCCTTCATGCCCAGAGTTTTTATTGGGGCTTCATGGTTGACTGCCCAGGTGGCTAGCTTCTAGTCTGCAGCCCCTCTAGAGGTAAAGTGGATACTGAGTGGCCCAAACCCCACCACAAATACCACTTTTTAAAAATAAACTTTTGGGGTTTTTATTTTTAGTTAATTACTTTTTGCCTGTACCGGATCTTCATTTTTGTGATGGACCTTAGTTGCGGTGAGCAGGGGCTACTCTCTAGTTGCAGTGCGACGGTCTTCTCATTGCAGTGGCTTCTCTTGTTGCACAGCACAGTCTCTAGGGCAGGTGGGCTTCAGTAGTTGCAGCTCTCAGGCACCAAAGTGTGGGCTTGGTAGTTGTGGTGCAGGCTTAGCGTTGCCCCAAGGCATGTGGGATCTTCCCAGACCAGGGATTGAACCCATGTCCCCTGCACTGGCAAGCAGATTCTTAACTGCTGGACCACCCAGCAAGTCCATAAATCATACTGTCAGATTGTTCAGCGGCCTAGACTTCTAGGCAAAGAAAGACACTTGAATTAGGTATGACATTCCGAAGCCTGGAGATCAACTCCACTAGCCAAGGGCAAAGGACAGGGGTGTCTTTGAGTAAAGTTAATTCTTCATTACTCATTTATGCTTGGGAGATTTATTGATATTGTTCCAAAAAGCAGAAATTTGCCCCTTTTCCTCTTGAAACACGTTTGGGTAGTTTCTAGGTTTGAGCTGTTAAAACCAGTGCTCCTATAAATATTTGTGGCTCAGTTGGTAAAGAATCTGCCTGCAATGCCGGAGAGATGGGTTCAATCTCTGGGTTGGGAAGATTCTTTGGAAAAGGGAAAGGCTACCCACTCCAGAATTCCATAGACTGTATAGTCCACGGGGTCGCAAAGAGTTGGACACAACTGAGTGACTTTCACTTTCACTTGTCATGAATATTTGTATATGTGTATCCTGGTACAGTGCTTTGTCCACCTCATGCGGCTGACTCACTGGAAATGACTCTGATGCTGAGAGGGATTGGGGGCAGGAGGAGAAGGGGACGACAGAGAATGAGATGGCTGGATGGCATCACTGACTCGATGGACGTGAGTCTGAGTGAACTCTGGGAGTTGGTGATGGACAGGGAGGCTTGCCGTGCTGCGATTCATGGGGTCGCAAAGAGTCGGACATGACTGAGCGACTGAACTGAACTGACGCTGGTACACATATGCAAGAGTTTCTTTTGTGTATGTATACATAACTAAGGAGGAGATTGATGAAGCATAGAATATAGGCTTCAAATTTATTAGACAATGCCAAACTGTTTTCCAAAGTGGATACCAATTTATACCTCCACCAACTGTGTATGAAAGTTACAGGTGCTCTATGAGGTCACTATATTTGCTATTGTTGGATTTTTTTGATTGGTATGTAATGGTATCTTTTGGCTTCAATTTGCATTTCTCTGATTACCAGTGAGTTTTTAAGAGAAAGAAGATAATTTTGTTATTGAAGAAGTATTAAACCAGAATGTGATGTACATCACAAGTACACCTGCTAAGAGATTGCAAAGAGGCGATCTCACCATTTTCTATAGCTAAGTGGATACAACACATTACATTCATATTTTCAATATTTAATTGCTCATTTTTCCAGATTTTTGTGACTGGAGGTAGGATTTATAATTTGGAGTCAGATGACAGCTGATAAATTTCCAAATGCCCCCAGGGAACAATACTGGACCCGTTGAAGTCCACACTTAGGAATGAAGTTGCCAAGTGAAATATGAACTCACCTTCAAGTCCACTAGGAAAAATAATGGCTCTTCAAGTGGTCCTGGAGGTGAATTTACCCTCCAGTTGCTCAATATCTATACATTCATGAGCCACTCTTCATATGTTATTGGATTGTCCACTGGGTTTCCTTTTCTAAAAATTGTTCATATTCTTGTCTTATTTTTTATCTCAGTTGTTTCTCTCCTTTATCAATTTGTGTGAGTCTTTTACTATTAGAGTATTATGGAAACCACACTTGTGTGATTCTAGGCATTGCAAATACATTTGTATAATCTGTGTTTTCATTTGGGGTTTGTAATTTTTATGTTTTGTGTGAGAATCACAAGTGCCTGTGGTCAATATATTGTAATTTTCTTGAAAGCATTTTTTTAAATTGCTTTTTAATCATTTAGAATTTAGTTTTCTTTATAATGTGACAGAGAGGTATACTTTCATTTTTCTGCACATGGAAAAAGTCAGTTCTTTTAGCATTATTTGCTTAAAAATTTATCCTTTATCTAATGATTTATGATGCTACATATGTTCTAGATTAGGCTTCTGTATATTCATGAGTTTCAGGGTCTTTATTTTGTTCCATTGGACTTTTAAAAAAATGTCTGGCTAATATGACATTGTCTTAATTACCAAAGATGGATAATAACTATTAATGTTAGGGAGGACAAATCTGTTAAACTTATTTTTCTTCTTCATACTTTTTATGCTCACTTTTGTTTGTTTTCCTATACATTTTAAAATCAAGACTTAGTTGTTGTAACATTAGATTAATTGGTTTCAGGAAAATTGACATCTTAATAATTAGTCTTCTTGTTCACAAACATTGGGTATCTCTCCATTTATCTGAGATATCTATAATATCTTTGATATTAATTATTTTTCTTTCTAAAGGTTTCTGTACCTTTAGTTTGGATTTATTCCTCATTATCACATACATATACATGGTATAAGATATACGTGTATGATGTCTACATGATATATGTATATTTGTGCTATTATAAATTATATCTTTTAAAATACATTTTTATGTTGAAGGTGTTCAGAAATGTAATTCACTTTTATATATTTATTTATCTTTTATTTTACAAATTTGTGGAAATTTTTATTGTTAAGTCATTAGTGACCTGTGAATTTTAAACAATTTTGCTATATTTCACATTGTCTGGGAATAATATGTTTTATTCTTACTTTATAATCATTTTATTCCTCTTTCTTGTCTTGCTACACAGGATTAGACTTCTAGGAAAATGTTGAAGAGAAATGTCAATAGAGGCTATTTTTGTCTACTTTCTAATTTTATAAGGTATGTTTCTTTTTTCCACTGCCACTGATTTTTTATTATTTTTAAATTGGAGGGTTGATTACAATGTTGTGTTAGTTTTTGCTGTACAACAGTGTGAGTCAGCTATGTGTATACATATATCTCCTCTCTCTTGAGCCTCCCTCCCACCTCTTCCACATCCCACCCCTCAAGGTGACAGAGCACCACCCTGAGCTCGCTGTGCTATACAGCTGCCCCCCACTGGCTATCTGTTTTACACATGGTAGTGTATATACATCATGCTACTCTCAATTCTCTCTCCTCCTTCTTCCTGCACTGTGTCCACAAGTCCATTTATTATACCCTGTGTCTCTATTCCTGCCCTGCAAATAAGTTCATCAGTACGGGGTGGGGAGGGGCGGTCCTAAGATGGTGGAGGAATAGGTAGGATGGGGAGACCACTTTCTTTCTCCCCAACGAAATTCATCGAAAGAACATTTGAACACTGAGCAAATTCTACAAAACAACTTCTGAATGCTGGCAGAAGACATCAGGCACCCAGAAAGGCAGCCCATTGTTTTCAAAAGGAGATAGGGTAAAATATAAAAGATAAAAAGAGAGACAAAGAGTTAGGGACAGAGACTCGTCCTAGGAAGGAGTCTTAAAAGAGAAGTTTCCAAACACCAGGAAACCCTCTCACTAGCGGGTCTATGGGGAGTTTTGGAATCCCAGAGGGAAACATAAGAGTAAGGAAAAATAAATAAATAAAACCCACGGATTACGTGCCTAATGGCAACTCCCAGCAAAGAAGTAGCCCAGACGCTTGCATCCACCCCCAGCAAGCAGAGGCTGAACAGGGAGGTGAGGCTGCACTGCTTAGGGTAAGGACTAGGTCTGAATGCCCTGAGGGCAATCTGAGGGAACTAACCTGAGATAGCACCCAAACTGTGTGATAGCCAGAGACAGAGGAGAGAGAGAGAGAGAGAGAGAGAGAGAGAGAGAGAGAGAGAGAGAGAACCATCCCACCATCCCGTGAAAAGCCCTAACCTAAGGCACTGCTGGGCCTGCTCACAGAACAAAGGACTGAGTGGATACCAGAGGAGAGCTAGATGGCTGCGGACTGGCCCATCCCCCACTGGAGGCAGGGAGGCAGGCAGGGGGCAGCCAGAGCTGGAAAGGGGCAATCTCGCCCCAGAGATGGCAGCCTCTACCAAACTGAAAGCAGGCTCCGAGTTGCTAACCAAGATTTCTTGGGATTCTGGATGGTTGACATCCACCCGGAGGGTTGCAGCCAGAGATCAGGTCCCCAGAAGAGATACACGGCACACCTGAGATGGCACTCCCACTGCACACTCAGGAAACCAAGTGGCTGGGACCTGGGAGGTGATAAGATGCACCCCCTACCTGGTAATACTACACTCGCCAAGTACCTGGTCACCTGAGCTGCTCAGACCTGGGAAGGGCACAAAACGCAGGCCCAACTGAGTCTGTGCCTTTGTGGAGTACCCGAGAACCTGAACCTGAGCGGCTTAGACCTGGGACATGCACGCAACCTTGGGCCTGCCTCAGATAGTTCCCCGGCAGAGCAACCTAGAGCCTGAGAAGTGTAGCCTGGGAAAGCACATACGCTGTGAGCAGGGCAAACCCAGTGCAGCCACGAGACTGCGAGCACACCCCACACACACCAGGGATATTTGTTTGTGGTGTTCCTCTCTCCCCACAGCACGACAGGACAAGTGAGCCTAAGTAAGTGACCACCTTCGCCCCCTTGTGTCAGGGTGGAAATTAGACACTGAAGAGACCAGCAAACAGAAGAAGCTAAAAGAAACAGAGGGGACCACTTTGGAAGTGACAGGTGCAACAGATTAAAACCCCTGTAGTTAGCACCGACTACATTGGAAGGGGCCTATAGATCTTAAGACTGAAACTGAACTGACCCCACACTGCCTGCAACAGCTCCAGAGAAATTCCTAGGTACAATTTCACTATTATCATTTTTTTAATTAATTAAAAAAATTTTTTAAGTCCTCCATTACTCCTTTAATTTTCATTTTTTTAACCTATTATTAAGGTAAGGTGAAGTCACTCAGTCGTGTCCGACTCTTTGCGACCCCGTGGACTGTAACCTACTAGGCTTCTCCGACCATGGGATTCTCCAGGCAAGAATACTGGAGTGGATTGCCATTTCCTTCTCCAGGGGATCTTCCCAACCCAGGTATCGAACTCTGGTCTCCTGCAGTGGAGGCAGACGCTTTAACCTCTGAGCCACCAGGGAAGCCCCTAACCTATCATCACCTCGCCAAAAAAAGACCCTATTTTTAAAGCAAACTTCATATATATATTTCATTTCTGTGACTTTTGTTTTTTTAAGATTGTATTTTGAGAGTCTAACCTCTACTCTAGATTTTTAATCTTTGCTTTTTGTGTGTATGTATGTATGTATATATATATATATATATATATATATAAAATCAATTTTGTACCTTTAAGAATCTAATCTTCAGTACCCATTTTTACTTAGGAGTGTGGTTACTGGCTTGATTACTCTCTCCTTCTTTTGACTCTCCTTTTTCTCCTCCAGGTCACCTCTGTCTTCTCCCTCCCCCTTCTCTTCTCTACCCAACTCTGTGAATCTCTTTGTGTGTCCTGGGCTGTGGAGAAAACTTAGGAAACTGATTACTGGCTAGATCTGTCTCTCTCATTTTGATTCTCCCTTTTCTCCTCCTGGTCACCTCTATCTCCTTTCTCCCTCTTCTTTTCTCTATGTAACTCCGTGAAACTCTCTGAGGGGTCCAGACTGTGGATAGCATATGAGGAATTGATTACTGGCTAGCTTACACTCTCCCCTTTTGATTCCCCCTCTTCTCCTCCTGGTCACTTCTACTTCCCTCCTCCCTCTTCTCTTCATGTAACTCTGAAACTCTCTGGGTGTCCCTCACTGCGGAGAATCTTTTCATCATTAATCTAGATGTTTTATCATTGGTGCTGTATGGATGGAGAAGCCTTGAGGCTACTGTAAGAACAAGACTGAAACCAGAGGCAGGAGGTTTAAGTACAAACCTGAGAGCACCAGAGAACTCCTGACTCCAGGGAACATTAATCAATAACAGCTCATCCAAAAGCCTCCATATCTATAGTGAAACCAAGCACCACCCAAGAGCCAACAAGTTCCAGAGCAAGACATACCATGTAAATTCTCCAGCAACACAGGAACATGCCCTGAGCTTCAATATACAGTCTGCCCAAAGTCACACCAAGCACATAGACATCTCAAAACTTACTTAATACTGGACACTCATTGCACTAAAGAGAGAATAAATCCAGCTCCACCCACCAGAACACTGATGCAAGCTTCCTAACCAGGAAACCTTGACAAGCCACCCTTCCAACCCCACCCACAGTGAGGAACCTCCACAATAAAGAGGAACCACAAACTGCCAGAATACAGAAAGGCCACCCCAAGCACAGCAATATACACAAGATGAAAAGGCAGACAAATACTCAGCAGGTAAAGGAACATGATAAATGCCCACCAAACCAAATAAAAAGAGGAGATAGGGAGTCTACCTGAAAAAGAATTCAGAATCATGATAGTAAAAATGATCCAAAATCTTGAAAACAAAATGGAGTTACAGATAAATAGCCTGGAGACAAGGCTCCTTTTTGGCAATAAGGAGTTAATGATATGAGCCACAGTCAGCTCCTGGTCTTGTTCTTGCTGACTTTATAGAGCTTCTCCATTTTTGGCTGCAGAGAACATAATCAATCTGATTTCGATGTCAACCATCTGGTGATGTCCATGTGCAGAGTCTTCTCTTGTGTTGTTGGAAGAGGGTGTTTGCTATGACCAGTGCATTTTCTTGGCAAAACTCTATTAGCCTTTGCCCTGCTTCATTCTGCATTCCAAGGCCAAATTTACCTGTTACTCCAGGTGTTTCTTGACTTTCTACTTTTGCATTCCAGTTCCCTATAATGAAAAGGGCATCTTTTGGGGGTGTTAGTTCTAGAAGGTCTTGTAGGTCTTCACAGAACCATTTGACTTCAGCTTCTTCAGTGTTACTGGTCAGGGCATAGACTTAGATTTTTGTGATATTGAATGGTTTGCCTTGGAAATGAACAGAGATCATTCTGTTGTTTTTGAATTGCATCCAAGTCTTTTGTTGACTATGAGGGCTACTCCATTTCTTCTAAGGGATTCTTGCACACAATAGTAGATATAATGGTCATCTGAGTTAAATTCACCCATTCCAGTCCATCTTAGTTCACTGATTCCTAGAATGTTGATATTCACTCTTGTCATCTGCTGTTTGACCACTTCCAATTTGCCTTGATTCATGGACCTAACATTCCAGTTTCCTATGCAATATTGCTCTTTACAGCATCAAACCTTGCTTCTGTCACTAGTCCTATACACAAATGGATGTTGTTTTTCTTTGGCTCCATCCCTTCATTCTTTCTGGAGTTATTTCTCCACTGATCTCCAGTAGCATATTGGGCACCTACCGACCTGGGGAGTTCATCTTTCAGTGTCATACCTTTTTGCCTTCCCATACTGTTCATGGGGTTCTCGAGGCAGGAATACTGAAGTGGTTTGTCACTCCCTTCTCCAGTGGACCACATTCTTTCAGACATCCCCACCATGACCCATCCATCTTGGGTGGCCCCACACAGCATGGCTTAGTTTCATTGAGTTAAACAAGGCTGTGGTCCGTGTGATCAGATTGGCAAGTTGTCTGTGATTGTGGTTTCAATCTGTCTCCCTCTGATGCCCTCTCTCAGTGCCTGCCATCTAATTTGGTTTTCTTTTACTTTGGATGTGGGGTATCTCTTCAAGGCTGCTCCAGCAAAGCACAGCTGCTGCTCCTTACCTTGGATGTGGTATCTCCTCCTGGCCGCCGCCCCTGACCATATTTATCAATAATAATGAGATCATACTTATCAATAATTACCTTAAATGTAAATGGGTTGAATGCCCCAACCAAAAGACAAAGATGGCTGAATGGATACAAAAACAAGGACCCTATATATGTTGTCTACAAGAGACTCACCTCAAAACAAGGGACACTTACAGACTGAAAGTGAAGGGCTGGAAAAGGATATTCCATGCAAATAGAGAACAAAAGAAAGCAGGAGTAGCAATACTCATATCCGATAAAATAGACTTTAAAATAAAGGCTATGAAAAGAGGCAAAGAAGGACACTACATAATGATCAAAGGATCAATCAAGAAGATATAAATTATTAGTATTAGAAGATATTAATTATATATATTATATGTCTTCTAATTATTCTTATTAGAAGATATTAATTATAAGACATAATTATAAATATATATGCACCTACATAGGAACACCATAATATGTAAGGCAAATGCAAAGATATATATTATATATATGTCTTCTAATTATTTTTATTAGAAGATATTAATTATAAGATATAATTATACATACATATGCACACAACATAGAAGCACTGAAATATGTGAGGCAAATGCTAACAAGTATGAAAGATGAAATTAACAATAACACAATAATAGTGGGAAACTTTAATACCCCACTCACACCTATGGATAGATCAACTAAACAGAAAATTAACAAGGAAACACAAACTTTAAATGATACAATGGACCAATTCGACCTAATTGATATCTGTAGGATATGTCACCTCCAAACAGTAAGTTTCACCTTTTTCTCAAGTGCACATGGAACCTTCTCCAGGATAGATTACATCCTGGGCCATAAATCTAGCCATGGTAAATTCAAAAAATTGAAATCTTTCCAAGCATCTTTTCTGAAAGCAATGCAGTAAGATTGGATGTCAATAACAGGAGAAAACTGTTAAAAATTCAAGCATATGGAGGCTGAACAACACGATTCTGAATAACCAACAAATCGCAGAAGAAATAAAAAAGACATCAAAATATGCAAGAATGAAAATGAAAACACAACAACCCCAAATATATAAGTTCAGTTCAGTAGCTCAGTCGTGTCTGACTCTTTGCAACCCCATGAATTGCAGCACGCCAGGCCTCCCTGTCCATCACCATCTCTGAGTGACTCCAGGTCACAGAGACTCACGTTCATCCAGTTCATGAGGCCATCCAGCCATCTGATCTTCGGTCGTCCCCTTCTCCTCATGCCCTCAATCTTCCCCAGCATCAGAATCTTTTCCAATGAGTCAACTCTTCACATGAGGTGGCCAAAGTACTGGAGTTCCAGCTTTAGCATCATTCCTTCCAAAGAGATCCCAAGGCTGATCTCCTTCAAAATGGACTGGTTGGATCTCCTTGCAGTCCAAGGGATTCTCAAGAGTCTTCTCCAACACCACAGTTCAAAAGCATCAATTCTTCGGTGCTCTGCCTTCTTCACAGTCCAACTCTCATATCCATACGTGACCACAGGAAAAACCATAGCCTTGACTAGATGGAACTTAGTCGGCAAAGTAATGTCTCTGCTTTCGAATATACTATCTAGGTCGGTCATAACTTTTCTTCCAAGGAGTAAGCGTCTTTTAATTTCATGGCTGCAGTCACCATCTGCAGTGATTTTGGAGCCCCCAAAATAAAGTCTGACACTGTTTCCACTGTTTCCCCATCTATTTCCCATGCAGTGATGGGACCGGATGCCATGATCTTCGTTTTCTGAATGTTGAGCTTTAAGCTCTCCTCTTTCACTTTCATCAAGAGGCTTTTAGCTCCTCTTCACTTTCTGCCATAAGGATGATGTCATCTGCATATCTGAGGTAAATGATATTTCTCCCGGCAATCTTGATTCCAGCTTGTGTTTCTTCCAGCCCAGAGTTTCTCATGATGTACTCTGCGTGTAAGTTAAATAAGCAGGGTGACAATATACAGCCTTAATGTCCTCCTTTTCCTATTTGGAACCAGTCTGTTGTTCCATGTCCAGTTCTAACTGTTGCTTCCTGACCTGCAAAGAGATTTCTCAAGAGGTAGGTTAGGTGGTCTGGTATTCCCATCTCTTCCAGAATTTTCCACAGTTTATTGTGATCCACACAGTCAAAGGCTTTGGCATAGTCAATAAAGCAGAAATAGATGTTTTTCTGGAACTCTCTTGCTTTTTCCATGATCCAGCGGATGCTGGCAATATGATCTCTGGTTCCTCTGCCTTTTCTAAAACCAGCTTGAACATCAGGGAGTTCACGGTTCATATATTGCTGAAGCCTGGCTTGGAGAATTTTGAGCATTACTTTACTAGGATGTGAGATGAGTGCAATTGTGCAGTAGTTTGAGCATTCTTTGGCATTGCCTTTCTTTGGGATTGGAATGAAAGCTGACCTTTTCCAGGCCTGTGGCCACTGTTGAGTTTTCCAAATTTGCTGGCATATTGAGTGCAGCAATTTCACAGTATCATCTTCCAGGATTTGAAACAGCTCAACTGTAATTCCATCACCTCCACTAGCTTTGTTCATAGTGATGCTTTCTAAGGCCCACTTGACTTCACATTCCAAGATGTCTGGCTCTAGATTAGTGATCACACTCTCATGATTATCTGGGTCATGAAGATCTTTTTGTACAGTTCTTCTGTGTATTCTTGCCACCTCTTCTTAATATCTTCTGCTTCTGTTAGGTCCATACAACTTCTGTCCTTTATCGAGCCCATCTTTGCATGAAATGTTCCCTTGGTATCTCTAATTTTCTTGAAGAGATCTCTAGTCTTTCCCATTCTGTTTTTTTTTCCCTCTATTTCTTTGCATTGATTGCTGAAGAAGGCTTTCTTATCTCTTCTTGCTATTCTTTGGAACTCTGCATTCAGATGCTTATATCTTTCCTTTTCTTTTTGTTTTTCACCTTTCTTTTTTTAACAGCTATTTGTAAGCCCTCCCCAGACAGCCATTTTGCTTTTTGCATTTCTTTTCCATGGGGATGGTATTGATCTCTGTCTCCTGTATAATGTCACGAACTGCATTCCATACTTTGTCCGACACTCTATCTTTCAGATCTAGGCCCTTCAATCTATTTCTCACTTCCACTGTATAATCATAAGGGAATTGATTTAGGTCATACCTGAATGGTCTAGCGGTTTTCCCTACTTTCTTCAATTTAAGTCCGAATTTGGTAATACAGAATTCATGATCTGAGCCACAGTCAGCTCCTGGTCTTGTTTTTGCTGACTGTATAGAGCTCCATCTTTGGCTGCAAAGAATATAATCAATCTGATTTCGGTGTTCACCGTCTGGTGATGTCCATGTGTAGAGTCTTCTCTTGTGTTTTTGGAAGAGGGTGTTTGCTATGACCAGTACATTTTCTTGGCAAAACTCTATTAGTCTTTGCCCTGCTTCATTCCACATTCCAAGGGCAGATTTTCCTGTTACTCCAGGTGTTTCTTGACTTACTACTTTTGCATTCCAGTCCCCTTAATGAAAAGGACATCTTTTTGTGGTGTTAGTTCTAAAAAGTCTTGTAGGTCTTCATAAAACCATTCAACTTCAAGTTCTTCAGCGTTAGTGGTTGGGGCATAGACTTGGATAACTGTGATATTGAATGGTTTTCCTTGGAGACGAACAGAGATCATTCTGTCATTTTTGAGATTGCATCCAAGTACTTCATTTTGGACTCTTTGAGACACTGTAAAAGCAGTGCTAAGGGGAGGGTTTATAGCAATATAGGCTTACCTCAAGAAACAAAAAAAAGTCAAATAAATAACCTAATTCTACACCTAAAACAATTAGAAAAGGAAGAAATGAAGAACTCCAGGGCTAGTAGAAGGAAAGAAATCTTAAAAATTAGGGCAGAAATAAATGCAAAATAAACAAAAGAGACCATAGCAAAAATCAACAAAGCTAAAAGCTGGTACATTGAGAGAATAAACAAAATTGACAAACCATTAGCCAGACTCATAAAGAAACAAAGGGAGAGGAATCAAATCAACAAAATTAGAAATGAAAATGGAGAAATCACAACAGACAACACAGAAATACAAAGGATCATAAGAGACTACTATCAGCAACTATATGGCAATAAGATAGACAACTTGGAAGAAATGGACAAATTCTTAGAAAAGTATAACTTTCCAAAACTGAACCAGGAAGAAATAGAAAATCTTAACAGATTCATCACAAGCATGGAAATTGAAACTATAATTATAAATCTTCCAACAAACAAAAGCGCAGGACCAGACGGCTTCACAGCTGAATTCTACCAAAAATTTAGAGAAGAGCTAACATCTATACTACTCAAATTCTTCCAGAAAACTGCAGAGAAAGGTGAACATCCAAATTCATTCTTTGAGTCCACCATAACCCTAAAACCAGACATAGATGCCACACACAAAAAGAAAACTACAGGCCAATATCACAGAAGAACATAGGTGCAATAATACTTAACAAAATACTAGCAAACAGAATCCAACAACATATAAAAAGATTATACATCATGTCCAAGTGGGCTTTATCCAAGGGATGCAAGGATTCTTCAATATCCGCAAATCAATCGGTGTAATACACCAATTTAACAAATTGGAATATAAAAACTATATGATTATCTCAATAGATGCAGAGAAAGCCTTTGACAAAATTCAACATCCATTTCTGATTAAAAAAAAAAAAAACCCTCCAGAGAGCAGGAATAGAAGGAACATACCTCAACATAATAAAAAGCCATATATGACAGACTCACAGCAAACATTATCCTCAGTGGTGAAAAACTGAAAGCATTTCCCCCAAAGTCAGGAACAAGACAAGGGTGCCTACTTTCACCACTACTATGAAACATAGTTTTGGAAGTTTTGGCCACAGCAATCAGAAAAAGAAATAAAAGGAATCCAAATTAAAAAGAAGTAAAACAGTCACGGTTTGCAGATGACATGATCCTCTACATAGAAAACCCTAAAGAAAATTACTAGAGCTAATCAATGAATATAGTAAATTTGCAGTATATAAAATCAACACACAGAAATTCCTTGCATTCCTATACACTAATAATGAGAAAATAAAAGAGAAATTAAGAAAACAATTCCATTCACCATTGCAATGAAAAGAATAAAATACTTAAGAATATATCTACATAAAGAAACAGAAGACCTATATATAGAAAACTATAAAACACTGGTGAAAGAAATCAAAGAGGACATGGATCGGAAGAATCAATATAGTGAAAATGCGTATACTACCCAAAGCAATCTATAGATTCAATGCAATCCCTATCATGCTACCAATGGTATTTTTCACAGAACTAGAACAAATAATTTCACAATTTATATGGAAATACAAAAAACCTCGAATAGCCAAAACAATCTTGAGAAAGAAGAATGGAACTGGAGGAATCAACCTGCCTGACTTCAGTCTCTACTACAAAGCTACAGTCACCAAGAGAGTGTGATACTGGCACAACGATCAATGGAACAAAATAGAAAGCCCAGAGATAAATCCATGCACCTATGGACACCTTATCTTTGATAAAGGAGGCGAGAATATACAATGGAGTAAAGACAATCTCTTTAATAAGTGGTGCTGGGAAAACTGGTCAGCCACTTGTAAAAGAATGAAACTAGAACACTTTCAAACACCACACACAAAAATAAACTCAAAATGGATTAAAGATCTAAATGTAAGATCAGAAACTCCTAGAGGAAAACATAGGCAAAACAGTCTCCGACATAAATCAGCAGGATCCTCTATGACCCACCTCCCAGAGTAATGGAAATAAAAGCAAAAACGAACAAATTGGACCTAATTAAACTTAAACATTTTGCACAACCAAAGAAACTGTAAGCAAGGTGAAAAGACAGCCTTCAGAATGGGAGAAAATAATAGCAAGTGAAGCAACTGACAAGGAATTAATCTCAAAAATATACAAGCAACTCCTGCAGCTCAATTCCAGAAAAATTAACGACCCAATCAGAAAATGGACCAAAGAATTAAACAGACATTTCTCCAAAGAAGACATACAGATAACTAACAAACACATGAAAAGATGCTCAACATCACTCATTATCAGAGAAATGCAAATCAGAACCACAATTAGGTACCAATCACGCCAGTCAGAATGGCTGCTATCCAAAAGTCTACAAACAATAAATGCTGGAGAGGGTGTGGAGAAAATGGAACCCTTTCACACTGTTGGTGGGAATGCAAACTAGTACAGCCACTATGAAGAAAGTGTGGAGATTCCTTTAAAAACTGGACATAGAACTGCCATATGACCCAGTAATCTCACTGCTGGGCATACACACTGAGGAAGCCAGAATTGAAAGAGACACGTGTACCCCAATGTTCATCGCAGCACTGTTTATAATAGCCAGGACACGGAAGCAAACTAAATGACCATCATCAGGTGAAAGGATAAAAAAGCTCTCCTTTATATATACACAATGGAATATTACTCAGCCATTAAAAAGAATACATTTGAGTCAGTTCTAATGAGGTGGATGAACCTAAAGCCTATTTACAGAGTGAAGTAAGTCAGAAAGAAAAACATCAATATAGTATCAGTTCAGTTCAGTTCAGTTCAGTCTCTCAGTCGTGTCCAACTCTTTGCGACCCCATGAATCGCAGCATGCCAGGCCTCCCTGTCGATCACCATCTCCCGTAGTTCACTCAGACTCATGTCCATCGAGTCCGTGATGCCATCCAGCCATCTCATCCTCTGTCGTCACCTTTTGCTCCTGCCTCCGTTCCCTCCCAGCATCAGAGTCTTTTCCAGTGAGTCAATTCTTCGCATGAGGTGGCCAAAGTATTGGAGTTTCAGCTTTAGCATCATTCCTTCTAAAGAAATCCCAGGGCTGATCTCCTTTAGAATGGACTGGTTGGATCTCCTTGAAGTCCAAGGGACTTTCAGGAGTCTTCAACACCACAGCTCAAAAGCATCAATTCTTTGGCAAACAGCTTTCTTCACAGTCCAACTCTCACATCCATACATGACCACAGGAAAAACCATAGCCTTGACTAGACATACCTTAGTTGGCAAAGTAATGTCTCTGCCTCTTATTATGCTGTCTAGGTTTGTCATAACTTTTCTTCTAAGGAGTAAGCATCTTTTAATTTCATGGCTGCAGTCACCATCTGCAGTGATTCTGGAGCCCCCCCAAAAAAAATAGTCTGACAATGTTTCCACAGTTTCCCCATCTATTTCCCATAAAGTGATGGGACTGGATGCCATGATCTTCGTTTTCTGAATGTTAAGCCAACTTTTTCACTCTCTTCTTTCACTTTTATCAAGAGTCTCTGTAGTTCCTCTTCACTTTCTGCTATAAGGGTGGTGTCATCTGCATATCTGAGGTGAATGATATTTCTCCAGGCAATCTTGATTCCAGCTTGCGCTTCTTCCAGTCCAGCGTTTCTCATGATGTACTCTGCATAGAAGTTAAATAAGCAGGATGACAATATACAGCCTTGATGTACTCCTTTTCCTATTTGGAACCAGTCTATTGTTCCATGTGCAGTTCTAACTGTTACTTCCTTGACTGCATATAGGTTTCTCAAGAGGCAGGTCAGGTGGTCTGTTATTCCCATATCTTTCAGAATGTTGCAGTTTATTTTGATCCACACAGTCAAAGGCTTTGGCATAGTCAATAAAGCAGAAATAGATGTTTTTATGGAACTCTCTTGCTTTTTTCCATGATCCAGCAGATATTGGCAATTTGATCTCTGGTTCCTCTGCCTTTTCTAAAACCAGCTTGAACATCAGGGAGTTCACGGTTCACGTATTGCTGAAGCCTGGCTTGGAGAAGTGTGAGCATTACTTTACTAGCGTACATTCTTGGCATTGCTTTTCTTTGGGATTGGAATGAAAACATACTTTTTCCAGGCCTGTGGCCACTGTTGAGTTTTCCAAATTTGCTGGCATATTGAGTGCAGCACTTTTACAGCATCATCTTTCAGGATTTGAAAGAGCTCAACTAGAATTACATCACCTCCACTAGCTTTGTTCATAGTGATGCTTTCTAAGGCCCCCTTGACTTCACACTCCAGGATGTCTGGCTCTAGCTGAGTGATCACACCATCGTGATTATTGTGGTCATGAAGATCATTTTTGTACAATTCTTCTCTGTGTTCTTGCTACCTTTTCTTAATATCTTCTGCTTCTGTTAGGTCCATACCATTTCTCTCCTCTATTGAGCCTATCTTGGCAAGAAATGTTCCCTTGGTATCTCTAATTTTCTTGAAGAGATCTCTAGTCTTTCCCATTTTGTTTTTTTCCCTGTGTTTCTTTGCATTGATCACTGAGGAAGGCTTTCTTATCTCTTCTTGCTATTCTTTGGAACTCTGCATTCAGATGCTTATATCTTTCCTTTTCTCCTTTGCTTTCTGCTTCTCTTCTTTTCACAGCTCTTTGTAAGGCCTCCCCAGACAGCCATTTTACTTTTTTGCATTTCTTTTCCATGGGGATGGTCTTGATCCCTGTCTCTTGTACAGTGTCATGAACCTCAGTCCATAGTTCATCAGGCACTCTATCAGATCTAGGCCCTTCAATCTATTTCTCATTTCCACTGTATAATCATAAAGGATTTGATTTAGGTCATACCTGAATGGTCTAGTGATTTTTCCCTACTTTCTTCAATTTAAGTCTGAATGTGGCAATATGGAGCTCATGATCTTAGCCACAGTCAGCTCCTTGTCTTTGGCTGCAAAGAAGATAATCAATCTGATTTTGGTGCTGACCATCTGGTGATGTCCATGTGTAGAGTCTTCTCTTGTGTTGTTGGAAGAGGGTGTTTACTATGACCAGTGCATTCTCTTGGCAAAATTCTATTAGCCTTTGCCCTGCTTCATTCCATATTCCAAGCCCAAATTTTCCTGTTACTCCAGGTTTTTCTAGATTTCCTACTTTTGCATTCCAGTCCTCTATAATGAAAATGACATCTTTTTTGGGTGTTAGTTCAAAAGGTCTTGTAGTTCTTCATAGAACCGTTCAACTTCAGCTTCTTCAGCGTTACTGTTTGGGGCATAGACTTGTCTGACTCAGTGACACTAAGCCATGCCCTGTGGGGCCACCCAAGATGGGCGGGTCATGGTGGAGAGATCTGACAGAATGTGGTCCACTGGAGAAGGGAATGGCAAACCACTTCAGTATTCTTGCCTTGAGAACCCCATGAACAGTATGAAAAGACAAAATGATCGGATACTGAAAGAGGAACTCCCCAGGTCAGTTGGTGCCCAAGATGCTACTGGAGGTCAGTGGAAAAATAACTCCAGAAAGAATGAAGGGATGGAGCCAAGGCAAAAACAATATCCACTGTGGATGTGACTGGTGATAGAAGCAAGGCTCGATGCTGTAAAGAGCAATATTGCCTAGGAAACTGGAATGTTAGGTCCATGAATCAAGGCAAATTGGAAGTGGTCAAACAGGAGATGGCAAGAGTGAACATCAACATTCTAAGAATCAGCGAACTAAAATAGAGTGGAATGGGTGAATTTAACTCAAATGACCATTATATCTACTACTGTGGGCGGAATCCCTCAGAAGAAATGGCGTAGCCATCATGGTCAACGAAAGAGTCCAAAATGCAGTACTTGGATGCAATCTCAGACACGACAGAATAATCTCTGTCCGTTTCTAATGCAAACTATTCAATATCACAGTAATCCAAATCTATGCCCCAATATAGTATACTAACACATATATATGGAATTTAGAAAGATGATAATGATGACCCTGTATGTGAGACATCAAAAGAGATACAGATGTATAGAACAGTCTTTTGAATTCTGTGGGAGAAGGCAAGGGTGGGATGATTTAAGAGAATAGCATTGAAACATGTATATTATCATATGAAACAGATTGCCAGTCCAGGTTTGATGCATGAGACAGTTGCTCAGGGTTGGTGCACTGGGATGACCCAGAGGGATGGGATGGGGAGGGAGGTGGGTGAGAGGTTCAGGATGGGGAACACATGTACACTGATGGTTGATTCATGTCGGTGTATGGCAAAAGCCACTACAATACTGTAAAGTGTTTAGCCTCCAATTAAAATAAATAAATTAAATTTTTAAAAAAAGAAAGAAAAGGGGAAAGGAAAAGGCAAATGGGGAAAATTGCCACAATTGGGCTCCTGGCTCCACCTGCAGGGAAAAAAAAAAAAAGAATTAGTTTGCCTAAGGCAGAACCTAGCTGCCCCTCAATTCCCACTGCTTCCCCCTAAATCCATCACCATCCTTCTACCAGGTTAAAGACTTTCTCAGACTTTTGTGGGGTGGGGGAAGCCACTACACTGGATTTTGTTTAAATTAGGAAAATTGCAGGCAACTCATCTCATCCTTTGGGAGAACTGCTTCCACACAAGGCACAGAGCACACTGTAACACTGTGAAGAGACATATGGTAAAGATCTTGATTGTCCATGTTGTTCTCTTCACTCTCTTCTCTTGTGTCAGCCACTGACTCCTCTTCCTTCTTTCTTATGAAAGTCACCCTCTTGACCAGTCTTCCATGCTTATGAGTATGACTTTTATTTAACTGATGCCCCCACCGACTTCCAAACTGTGTTGATTTTGGTCACTTATGATCATAAAACTATCAAATAAAATCAAAAATATAAATAATAAAAAGTTCATCAATACCATTATAAGTACCAAAATTCCTAATGATATACTAGTATGTTTGCACTAGATATTCTTTATCATGTTAAGACACGTCTTTTCCTAGTTTGCTAAGTTTTTAAAAGCATAATGAATGGGTGTTGTGTTCTATCAAATTTTTCCTGCATTTGTTTTTTTCTCAGTTAAATTGATAATATAGTAAATTGTAGGCTTTCCATTGTTAAGTCATCTTTCAATTTCTTGAATAAATCTTAACTGATCATTTTGTTCTGTTCAAATCTGTTTACCTTTTTACATGCACACATACATTATAATTAAGATTTGCTAATACTATATTTAGGGTTTTATGTTTTCCTTTTTGATTTCTTAAGTTTTTTTCATATTCCAAAGTGAGACTGGCAGGAGGGCATTTTGTCCTCCACTCTCATGTCACTCTCCAGATGCATCTCAGATAATTTCTTCTGAGTTCCAGGCCACACGTAGTAACCTGAATAGTTAATTTGCATTTGCTCAAAACCATCTCCCACCAATGCTTACTTTTATTTTTCTAATTCCCTTAACCTAAAAATTACCTTTGATCCTTCCTCTTCATGGTATCCAATATTCAATAGTTTCAGTGGTATGTTAAATTCTGCCATGTGACATACCTTTTCTCCATCTCATTTCCAGCCTGTCACAATCCAGGTCCTCCTTACTTTTTGCCTTATTTTATTGTAAGAACTCTCTAATTAGTCTTTCTCTCCTGTGGATTTGATTCCCTATCCCTATTCTCTCATTCTTGTCTACAAACTGTGCCAGATGATGTTTAAAAAGCACATCTCTCATTGTGTCAGTCTCCAGGGCATACTGTTCAGTTCAGTTCAGTTCAGTTCAGTCTCTCAGTCATGTCCGACTCTTTGCGACCCCATGAATCACAGCATGCCAGGCCTCCCTGTCCATCACCATCTCCTCAAGTTCACTCAGACTCACGTCCATCGAGTCTGTGATGCCATCCAGCCATCTCATCCTCGGTCGTCCCCTTCTCCTCCTGCCCCCAATCCCTCCCAGCATCAGAGTCTTTTCCAGTGAGTCAACTCTTCCCATGAGGTGGCCAGAGTACTGGAGTTTCAGCTTTAGCATCATTCCTTCCAAAGAAATCCCAAGGCTGATCTCCTTCAGAATGGACTGGTTGGATCTCCTTGCAGTCCAAGGGACTTTCAGGAGTCTTCAACACCACAGCTCAAAAGCATCAATTCTTTGGCAAACAGCTTTCTTCACAGTCTAACTCTCACATCCATACATGACCACAGGAAAAACCATAGCCTTGACTAGACATACCTTAGTTGGCAAAGTAATGTCTCTGCCTCTTATTATGCTGTCTAGGTTTGTCATAACTTTTCTTCCAAGGAGTAAGCATCTTTTAATTTCATGGCTGCAGTCACCATCTGCAGTGATTCTGGAGCACCCCCCTTAAAATAGTCTGACAATGTTTCCACAGTTTCCCCATCTATTTCCCATGCAATGATGGGACCGGATGCCATGATCTTTGTTTTCTGAATGTTGAGCTTTAAGCCAACTTTTTCGCTCTCCTCTTTCACTTTCATCAAGAGGCTTTTTAGCTCCTCTTCACTTTCTGCCATAAGGGTGGTGTCATCTGCATATCTGAGGTGAATGATATTTCTCCAGGCAATCTTGATTCCAGCTTGTGTTTCTTCCAGTCCAGCGTTTCTCATGATGTACTCTGCATAGATGTTAAATAAGCAGGGTTACAATATACAGCCTTGAAGCGTGGCCAAGAAGAGCTACCCCACGTCCGAGGTCAGGGGCAGTGGCCTAGAGTGCCAGGCTGCAACGATGCAGGAATGGCTGAGAAGAGCTACCCTGCGTCTGAGGTCAGTGCGGCTGGGAGGAGACACCCGCGTCCGAGGTCAGGGCGGCAGCTGGGCATACTGTGGCTCTTGTTTATATGACAGTTAAATGCTTTCTGCTTCAGCCTTAACATGTGTCTCTAGTCATGCTTCCTATCAGCCCCCCTCAGAACCTATCCTTTAACCATACTTCTTGTCCCTAACATGTCCTGTATTTCCAATCTCCAAACTTTCCCTATATTGTCCTTGCAATGTTTCTCACACAAAATCATAGCACATAGCTAGTTTTTCCTTAGCTCTTATGTTCCAGGTAATGATCTAGTTGCTCAATATACACCTCATTTAATCATCACTTCCCTGGTGGCTCAGATGGTAAAGAATCTGTCTGCAATGCGGGAGACACAGGTTGAATCCCTGGGTTGGGAAGATCCCCTGGAGAAGGGAATGGCTACCCACGCCAATATTCTTGACTTGGGAAATCCATGGACAGAGAAGAGCCTGTGGGAGTCTGTAGGGTCACAAAGAGTCAGACATGATGGAGTGATGTCACAATCACAGTATTCTGATCGTAAAGATAACTACATTTACTGAAAGCTTACATATTCCAGGCACTGTTCTAATTGTCATTTTGTTTAATCCTCACAACAACCCTGTCAGATAGGTGCTGTTATTATCTCTATTTTATAAATGAGGATATGAGATACAGAGAGATAAATTAACTTGTCCAGGGCTGCACAGCTAAGAAGTGGCAGATATAGGATTTGAACACAAGTGATCAGCCTCTAGAGACTCCCTTCCTTACCATTACAGCTGAGGAGACCTAGGCGAGGAGAGGTAGAATAACTTGTCCATCTGTGCCAGAGCTTTAGGTGCATTGGTTAATGACACTCACATTTTTAAATTAATTAATTTATTATTGGCTATGCTGGGTCTTTGTTGCTCTGTGTGGGCTTTCTCTAGTTGTGGCAAGCAGGGGCTACTCTCTAGTTATGGTGTGCAGCCTTCTCATTGTAATGGCTTCCCTGATTTTGGAGCACAGGCTCTAGAGTGTTTAGGCTTCCAGTAGTTGTGGTTCCTGGACTATAGAGCACAAGCTCAATAGTTGCGGTGCACGAGCTGTTTCCCCCTCCACCAGTATGTGGGATCTACCTGAACCAAGGATCGAACCTGTATCCCTTGCACTGGCAGGCGAATTCTAAACCACTGGACTACCAGGGAAGTCCGGTTACTGACTCTTTCTCTGATTGTCTTATATCCTCTTACAGATCTATACTTCTGCAGCTCCTCCCCTATTCTGTGCAAAGTTTAAGTGCTCAACTAAATAGTTTATCCCATAATATTCACAATACTTTGCGTTTTGAACCAAACCCTGACATATTCACAAACTTTTCAGGTTACACATAATTTTCATAGGCATGATCTCATTTACCTAAAAGCTTTCCTGAGATTTAAATTATTATTAATTTTTTATGAGCCCACCCAAACTAACCCTAAACCTCTCAAGAGTGAAGATAGTAAGAGATGAGAGAAAGTGCTCTTCCTGTAGTGCTCTCAAAAGTCTTAAGCAAGAAAACAGATACAAAATATTGGAGTCACAGTTCACAAATTTGCCAGATGAAAGTAATTCTGAGCTTCCAGATGCCTTTCTAAGAAGGTGGAGATTTGCAAGTCTGGAGGACAGCTCCTGGAGAGTGAAAATAAATTCTGCCACTTTCCAGGAGAGTTTTATTTCCTCCATATGTTTATACATTTTCTTTCCTTATGTTCGTGATTCATCTCTGGCCCTAGCCCTGTCTATGAGTGGTGCTGGGGAGACTGATGACTGGGAGGGCTGCAGGAATGGTGAGACTCTTGCTACAGTTATGTGATGCAATTCTTGGCATTTGCACAATGATGGAGAGTTCAGACAGCCGAGTAGTGGAAATAGCTCTGGGAACCCTGACTTTTACTGAGATAGTCATCTGATTTTTGGTGTGACTGAGGGATCACAAAAAGAAAATTGGTAGTAAACTTTTGTAATGACTTGGGGATAGCCTTGTGTGTGAGGAAACACTTTCACTAATAACAGGATTTTAGCCCTTGATCAGGCCAGTGATGAAGCTCTCTCCTGCTCCTTTGTCCTCTGCTTTCACACCTCTTGATTAAGAGAATTAGGTCTTTCATGATATTAAACCTCCTGAGTTCTTTCTCAAAAGCTACATCCCACAGATAACAGAAAGGAAAGGTAGACACTGTAAGTTTGTATAAGGTTTGGATGAAATAATCTATGTAGTGCCTTCAGCACAATGCTATGCTCAAGTACCTAATAAAGTGCCTGCCATGTAACAGGCCCTGGTGAGCACAAGGTTTTGTTTGTGCCCTCCAAGAGTCTGTTTCCCCACTCCTGTGTAAGTTCTGTAATCAATCCCACTGGCCTCCAAAGTCAAATTCTCTAAGAGTTTTCAGTCCCTTTGCCAGATCCCCAGGTTGGGAAATCTGTTGTGGGCCCTAAAACTTTCTTAACAGTGCGAGAAGTTCTTTGGTGTGATTGTTCTGCGGTTTGTGGGTCGTCTGCTCAGTGGCTCTCTGGTGGAGTTAATGGCGACCTCCTCCAAGAGGGCTTATGCCACAGGCTGTGTGAACAGGTAGCTGCATCCAGAGCCCCTGCCCCTGTGGCAGGCCACTCCTGACTTGTACCTTCATAGGAGACTCAAACACAGGTCTGCTCAGTCTCTGTGGGGTCTCTAGGTCCTGTTGTGCAAAAGGTTTTGTTTGAACTCTCTGAGGGTCTCTGGTGGGTATGGGGTTTGATTCTAAATGTGATTTTGCCTCTCATGCAAATCTTACTTGGGCTTCTCCTTTGCCCCTGGACATGGGGCATCTTTTTTTGGTGGGATCCAACTTTCTCCTGTCGATGGTTGTTTAGCAGGGAGATGTAATTTTGGAGTTCTCACAAGGGAAAATGAGTGCACATCCTTCTACTCCACCATCTTATTATTGTTTTACTTGGGTGGCCCTACACGGCATGGCTCATAGTTTCACTGAGTTAGACAAGGCTGTGGTCCATGTGATCAGTTTGATTAGTTTTCTGTGATTGTGGTTTTTATTCTGTCAGCTCTCTAATGGATAAGGATAACAGGCTTATGGAAGCTTCCAGGTGGGAGAGACTGACTGTGGGGGACACAGGGTCTTGTTCTGATGGGTGTGGCCATGCTCAGTGAATCTTTAATCCAATTTTCTGTTGATGGGCGGGGCTGTGTTCCCTCTCTGTTGTTTGACCTGAGACCAAACTATGGTGGAGGTAATGAAAGTAATGGCGACTTCCTTCAAAGGTCCCATGCACTCACTGCCGCACTCAGTGTCCCTGACCCTGGAGCAGGCCACCGCCAACCAATGCCTCTGTCAGAGACTCCTGGACACTCACAAGCAAGTCTGGATCAGTCTTTTGTGGGGTCATTTCTCCTTTCTCCTGGGTCCTGGTGTGCACAAGGTTTTCACACAAGTATGCGAACACTACTTGAACTGTTGTTCAGTGATTAACTGGTGATTGCTTCCATTGATATGCCAGCAAATTTGGAAAATGCAGCAGTGGCCACAAGACTGGAAAAGGTCAGTTTTCATTCTAATACCAAAGAAAGGCAATGCCAAAGGGTGTCCAAACTACTGCACAGTTGCACTCATTTCACACACTAGCAAAGTAATGCTCAAAATCCCCAAGCTAGACTTCAACAGTATGTGAACCGTGAACTTCCAGATGTTCGAGCTGGATTTAGAAAAGGCAAAGGAACCAGAGATCAAATTGCCAACATCCATTGGATCATCAAAAAAGCAAGAGAGTTCCAGACAAACATTTACTTCTGCTTTATTGACTATGCCAAAGCCTTTGACTGTGTGGATCACAGCAAACTGTGGAAAATTCTTCAAGAGATGGGAGTACCAGACCACCTGACCTGCCTCCTGAGAAATCTGTATGCTGATCAGGAAGCAACAGTTAGAACTGGACATGGAACAACAGACTGGTTCCAAATAGGAATGTGAGTACATCAAGGCTATATATTTTAATCCTGCTTATTTAACTTATATGCAGAGTACATCATGTGAAATGCTGGGCTGGATGAAGCACAAGGTGGAATCAAGATTGCTGGGAGAAATATCAATAACCTCAGATATACAGATGACACCACCCTTGTGGCACAAAGAAGAGAAGAACTGAAGAGCTTCTAGATGAAAGTGAAAGAGGAGAGTGAAAAAGCTGACATAAAACTCAACATTCATAAAACTAAGATCTTGCCATCTGGTCCCATCACTTCATGACAAATAGATAGAGAAACAATGGAAACAATAAGAGACTTTATTTTGGGGGCTTCACAATCACTGCAGATGGTGACTGCATGAAATAAGAAGACACTTGTTCCTTGGAACAAAAGCTATGACCAACTTAGACAGTATATTAAAAAGCAGAGACATTACCAACAAAGGTCAGTCTAGTCAAAGCTACGGTTTTTCCAGTAGTCATGTATGGATGTGAGAGTTGGACTATAAAGAAAGCTAAGCACTGAAGAATCAATGCTTTTGAACTATGGTGTTGGAGAAGACTCTTGTGAGTCCCTTGGACTGCAAGGAGATCCAACCAGCCCATCTTAAAGGAAATTAGTCCTGAATATTCATTGGAAGGACTGATGCTGAAGCTGAAGCTCCAGTACTTTGGCCACTTGATGTGAAGAGGTGATTCGTTTGAAAAGACCCTGATGCTGGGAAAGGTGGAAGGTAGGAGAAGAGAAGGACAGAGGATGAGATGGTTGGATGGCATCACCGACTCAATGAACATAAGTTTGAACAAGCTCCAAGAGTTGGTGATGGACAGGGAAGCTTGGCATGCTGCAGTCCATGGGGATCTCAAAGAGCTGGACATGACAGAGTTGACTGAATTGATGTAATAGGCCATCTACAGATTAACAGCAAACCCAAAATTAATGCCAAGGACATCTGATGTCTATCTCATGCCCTTTCCACAGTAGCTATTGTGGTTTTTTAACCAATTAGTTATGTTACACTATGTTTACTCATATACGGCTTTCATATTCCATGTGGTAAAGCAGATACATGGGTTGTAATGCCTTGTGTTGTCTGAGCCTAACTTCTGATTCTATTTATTGCATTCCAAATTTTTGCCTATCCTTCAGACTTCCTTCAATAAGACAATTGGTTGTGCCTGCTTGATGCAGATACCAGGTGGTGCTTGACATCAGATTAGGAGAGGCAGTTGTCAAGGGAACCCACTCTGTGCCAATGTAGGAGGTGGGTTGGCTTTTCCCCTCTTGGAAAGTTAGTCCAGAAGGGAGAGGTGGTTGTATGCTGGATACACTAACTATCAAGAATCCCCCTGCTCCTGTCATTTGGAAAGGAAGGGAATTTTAATTTCTTCAGAAGATAAAGTCTAAATTTATAAGAAAGTTTACTCCTAAATAGAGTCCTATGACACCAAGCTGCCAAGTAATCCAAAACTGATAGCCTCTTGATGTGCATCCAAGGCCTTCCCTGGGAATGACATTTCCAAAGGGCCCATTTCTATGGCAATAGGGAGGAAGCAGAACATAAGCTCTAATAAGAAAAGCAGTTATTTGAAGGTGAAGAGACTCCAAAGGGAGCTGAACTGCAGCTTTGAATGAGAAATAGTACCATATTTCATAGAAGCTAAGTTAGCATCAGTTATAAGTCTCCTCATCATTTTATTTGCACTAAGAAAGAAAGAAATCTTGTCAATTTAATTAAATCATCAATAGTAAGGCCCAACATAATTTTAGAGAAATTAAAATGTGAAAAACTTCATCTTTGAATCAATGAAATATAGCAAATCTGAGAACAGTATTCAGAACCAGTTGCATGATAGATGTCTTAGCTTTCTCTAACCTACAGCACCAAGGAAATGGGCTTGAAAACAATGAATGGTACCAGACTATCAGGAAAACGGTTCTTGGCTTTAATGAAATTAAATGTAGGCTTATTTGTCATAGTTTATTTGGTCTGCTATAACAGACTACCAATGAAACCTACTAACTCAATGAAACCAAGCCATGCCTGTGGGGCAACCCAAGATGGACCGGTCATGGTGGAGAGGGCTGACAGAACGTGGTCCACTGGAGAAGGGAATGGCAAGCCACTTCAGTATTCTTGCCTTGAGAACCCCATGAACAGTATGAAAAGGCAAAATAATAGAATACCAAAAGAGGAACTCCCCAGGTCATTAGGTGCCCAGTATGCTGCTGGAGATCATTGGAGAAATAACTCCAGAAAGAATGAAGGGATGGAGCCAAAGCAAAACAATACCCAGTTGTGCATGTGACTGGTGATAGAATCAAAGTCCGATGCTGTAAAGAGCAATATTGCATAGGAACCTGGAATGTCAGGTCTATGAATCAAGGCAAATTGGAAGTGGTCAAACAAGAGATGGCAAGAGTGAACGTCAACATTCTAGGAATCAGTGAACTAAAATGGATTGGAATGGGTGAATTAAACTTAGAGGACCATTATATCTACTACTATGGGCAGGAATCCCTCAGAAGAAATGGAGTAGCCATCATGGTCAACAAAAGAGTCCAAAATGCAGTACTTGGATGCAATCTCAAAAACAACAGAATGATCTCTGTTCGTCTCCAAGGCAAACCATTCAGTATCGCAGTTATCCAAGTCTATGCCCCAACCAGTAATACTGAAGAAGCTGAAGTTGAACGGTTTTATGAAGATCTACAAGACCTTTTAGAACTAACACCACAAAAAGATGTCCTTTTCATTAAGGAGACTGGAATGCAAAAGTAGGAAGTCAAGAAACACCTGGAGTAAGAGGCAAATTTGGCCTTGGAATGCGGAATGACGTAGGGCAAAGACTAATAGAGTTTTGCAAAGAAAATGCACTGGCCATAGCAAACACCCTCTTCCAACAACACAAGAGAAGACTCTACACATGGACATTACCAGATGGTCAACACCAAAATCAGATTGATTATAGTCTTTGCAGCCAAAGGTGGAGAAGCTCTATACAGTCAACAAAAACAAGACCAGGAGCTGACTGTGGCTCAGATCATGAACTCCTTATTACCAAATTCAGACTCAAATTGAAGAAAGTAGGGAAAACCACTAGGCCATTCAGGTATGACCTAAATCAAGTCCCTTATGATTATACAGTGGAAGTGAGAAATAGATTGAAGGGCCTAAATCTGATAGATAGAGTGCCTGATGAACTATAGACTAAGGTTCATGACATTGTACAAGACACAGGGATCAAGACCATCCCCATGGAAAAGAAATGCAAAAAGCAAAATGGCTGTCTGGGGAGGCTGTCTGAGAGTGGCACCAGACTTTGGAAAGATCAACACAATTAAGTCTGCTAGTTAACAAACCCTTATCAGAAAAAGGCTGTAAAATGTTAATCGGCCCTTTTTGGCCAGAAGATGATGTAAATCACCTAAGACTTGTGTATGCAGTTAGGTATGCAGAGAGAAAAGCCTGGTTTTGATAAGAATATGGGCTGCTAACGCTGCATAATTTTGTATTACCCTTTGATCTCCATGTACTATCAAAAGTATAAAAGCCTTCTGAACAATAGGAGCTGGAGCCAGTCGCTGGACTGGTTTTCCCCATGTGTCCTCTTTAATTTCAGGTTGAATTCCCATCTGGATCGGGTAGGCTCACCAAGTCTACTTAATTGTCCTGGCTTCTAAGACCCACGCAAAAGGGAGCCTAAGGCGGGGCACCCTTAGATATTCAAGCGGGTGCCAGTGGCCCAACATAGATGGTGCAAGTTCCTTGTCTGGAAAGTTATTGTTCTTCCCCGTAAGCCAAGTTATTCAGCCTCTTTTCTCCACTTAATTTTCCTACTACACTATTTCTTCCTAACCTAATCTTATATTAATAAATAAATGTCTTTCCTCGCCAACTCCATCCCTGCTTTGAATTCCCTGAATCAACGAGGGCTGGACCCCAGCACTCAGCTTTCTTTATAGTCCTAGACTCACATCCATACATGACTGTATAAGTCAACTTGCTGCAAATGGCCAAACCCAGTCAACTGATACACATTAAGAATGTGGCAATAAAGTGAGGAGATTTTAAAACCACTGGAATTTACACATATAATATCAGAAATATTTCACTCAAAGTAGACACTTAAAAGAGACTGTGATTATTCTAAAATTCTCAGAATGCTCTTCAGAACTAGTTTATGATCCATGCAATGAAATCTATTATTCATTCTGACTAGCATTTCTTGAGAGTATGCTAGTATTAGACTCTGAAAGGAGTAAAAGATGAATAACATATTCTGGCTAGAAATTTATAGGCATAGTTCAGTTTGACCTCAAATAATATTTACCCAATTTTAATCACTGAATTGAACTCTAAATGACTTAGAACACATTTAAAAATAATATGTACCCTCAAAGTTTGTTAATTCACTACAAAATAAAGATACTGATATGCTGCAATCACAAAAGGGAATTGTGAAGGAATTTCAAAATATCTGGAGCAGTGGCACAAGCAATCTCCCAATATGATTGGAAAGAGACACTCTCTAAGAACTCTGGAGCATGCACAAGACTTACATTTTTGATAAAAAGTTTATTCTGATATTTTTATGATCACACTTCATGTACTCATATACTACACTGAATATTTGAAAGATAGTAAAAAATTATACTGTTCAGAATTAATGGTCTTGATAATTTTTAAAATACAATTTATCTTTCAATTTTAATTTTATTTTTTGCTTCATTGGGCAATGGTTGCTGCATGTGGACTTTCTATATTTGCAGCAAGTGGGGGCTCCTCTTTGTTGTGGTGTGCACGCTTCTCATTGTGGTGGCTTTGTTGCAAAGCATGGACTCTAGGCTCAAGGGCTTCAGAAGTTGTGGTGTGTGGGCCCTAGAGCACGGACTCAGTAGCTGTGGTGCAAGCGCTTAGTTGCCCCTTGGCATGTGAATCTACCTGAACCAGGGTTCAAACCCATGTAACTTTCATTGATGGGTAGATTCTTAACCACTGGACCACCAGGGGAGTCTAGTCATGATCATTTTAAATCCCCCATTCTCCAAACCTGATTTATAGCTGATTTCCTTGAGTTCAGTTCAGTTGCTGAGTCGTGTCCAACTCTTTGTGAACCCATGGACTGCAGCACGCCAGGCCTCCCTGTCCATCACCAACTCCTGGAGTTTACTCAAACTCATGTCCATTAAGTCAGTGATGCCATCCAACCATCTCATCCTCTGTTATCCCCTTTTCCTCCCACTTTCAATCTTTCCCAGCATCAGGGTCTTTTCAAATGAGTCAGTTATTCGCATCAGGTGGCCAAAGTACTGGAGTTTCAGCTTCAAAATCCATCTTTCCAATGAATATTCAGGACTGATTTCCTTTAGGATTGACCAGTTGGATCTCCTTGCAGTCCAAGGGACTCTCAAGAGTCTTCTCCAACACCACAGTTCAAAGCATCAATTTTTTTGGCACTCAGTTTTCTTTATAGTCCAACTCTCACATCCATACATGACTACTGGAAAAGCCATAGCCTTGACTAGATGGACCTTTTTGGCAAAGTAATGTCTTTACTTTTTAATATACTGTCTAGGTTGGCAATAACTTTCCTTCCAAGAAGTAAGGGTCTTTAAATTTCATGGCTGCAGTCACCATCTGCAGTGATTTTGGAGCCCAGAAAAATAAAGTCTCTCACTGTTTCCACTGTTCCCCCTTCTATTTGACATGAAGTGATGGGACCGGATGCCATGATCTTAGTTTTCTGAATGCTGAGCGTTAAGTCAACTTTTTCACTCTCTTCTTTCACTTTCATCGAGACACTCTTTAATTCCTCTTCTCTTTCTGCAGTAAGGTGTCATCTGCAGATCTGACGTTACTAATATTTCTCCCAGAAATCTTTATTCCAGCTTGTGCTTCATCCAGCCCAGTGTTTCTCATGATGTACTCTGCATATAAGTTAAGTAAGCAGGGTGACAATATATAGCTTTGACGTACTTCTTTCCTATTTGAAACCAGTCTGTTGTTCCATGTCTAGTTCTAACTGTTGCTTCCTGACCTGCATACAGATTTCTCAAGAGGCAGGTCAGGTGGTCTGGTATTCCCATCTCTCTCGGAATTTTCCACAGTTTATTGTGATCCACAGAGTCAAAGGCTTTGGCATAGTCAATAAAGCAGAAATAGATGTTTTTCTAGAACTCCTTTGCTTTTTCCATGATCCAGCGGATGTTGGTAATTTGATCTCTGTTTCTTCTGCCTTTTCTAAATCCAACTTGAACATCTGGAAGTTCACAGTTCACATATTGTTGAAGCCTGGCTTGGAGAATTTTGAGCATTACTTTGCAAACATGTGAGATGAGTGCCTTTGTGCAGTAGTCTGAGCATTCTTTGGCATTGCCTTTCTTTGGGACTGGAAAGAAAACTGACCTTTTCTAGTCCTGTGGCCACTGCTGAGTTTCCCAATTTGCTGGCATATTGAGTGCAGCACTTTTACAGCGTCATCTTTCAGGATTTGAAATAGCTCAACTGGATTTCTGTCACCTCCACTAGCTTTGTTCATAATGATGCTTCCAAAGGCCCACGTGACTTCACATTCCAAGATATCTGGCTCTAGGTGAGTAATCACACCATCATGATTATCTGGGTCATGAAGGTCTTTTGTATAGTTCTTCTTCTTCATATCTTCTGCTTCTGTCAGGTCCATATCATTTCTGTCCTTTATTGAGCTCATCTTTGCATGAAATATTCCCTTGGTATCTCTCATTTTCTTGAAGAGCTCTCTAGTCTTTCCCATTCTATTATTTCCCACTATTTCTTTGCATTTATTTCTGAGGAAAGCTTTCTTATCTCTCCTTGCTATTCTTTGGGACTCTACATTCAATTGGATATATCTTTCCTTTTCTCCTTTGCTTTTCACTTCTCTTCTTTTCACAGATATTTGTAAGGCCTCCTCAGACAGCCATTTTGCTTTTTTGCATTTCTTTTTCTTGAGGATGGTCTTGCTTCTTGTCTCCTGTACAGTGTCATGAACCTCCACCCATAGTTCATCAGGCACTCTGTCTATCAGCTCTAGTCCTTTAAATCTATTTCTCACTTCTACTGTATAATCATAAGGGATGTGTTTAGGTAATACTTGAATAGCCTAGTGGTTTTCCCTGCTTTCTTCAATTTAAGTCTGAATTTGGCAATAAGGAGTTCATGATCTGAGCCATGATCTGAGTCAGCTCCTGGTCTTGTTTTTGCTGACTGTGTAGAGCTTCTCCATCTTTGTTTACAAATTATGTAATCAATCTGATTTCAGTGTTGACCATCTGGTGATGTCCATGTGTAGAGTTTTCTCTTGTGTTATTGGAAGAGGTTGTTTGCTGTGAACAGTGCTTTGATTTCCTTAGTGGAACCTATATCTGATAGACTGCCCAGGAATCACTACACAAGTTAATTTTGACTATTGCAGATCGTGTTTGAAAAAGGAGTGGGAGAGAGATTGATAGCAGGAGAGGAGAGGACAGAGATACACATACAGGTAGATATATAGAGGAGGGGCTGAGAAAGTAGATTAAGCAATGCAACAGAATCTATTGTTATCAGCATGTGTTCAAGAGTTAGAAATTGGGTTTAAAGTGGGAAATAGATGGGGAAACAGTGGAAACAGTGTCAGACTTTATTTTGGGGGCTCCAAAATCACTGCAAATGGTGACTGCAGCCATGATATTGGAAGACGCTTACTCCTTGGAAGAAAAGTTATGACCAACCTAGATAGTATGTTCAAAAGCAGAGACATTACTTTGCCGACAAAGGTCCATCTAGTCAAGGCTATGGTTTTTCCTGTGGTCATGTATGGATGTGAGAGTTGGACTGTGAAGAAGACTGAGCACTGAAGAACTGATGCTTTTGAACTGTGGTGTTGGAGAAGACTCTTGCGAGTCCCTTGGACTGCAAGGAGATCCAACCAGTCCATTCTGAAGGAGACCAACCTGGGGATTTCTTTGGAAGGAATGATGCTAAAGCTGAAACTCCAGTACTTTGGCCACCTCATGCCAAGAGTTGACTCATTGGAAAAGACTCTGATGCTGGGAGGGATTGGGGACAGGAGGAGAAGAGGACGACTGAGGATGAAATGGCTGGATGGCATCACGGACTCGATGGATGTGAGTCTGAGTGAACTCCCAGAGATGATGATGGACAGGGAGGCCTGGCGTGCTGCGGTTCATGGGGTCGCAGAGAGTCAGACACAACTGAGTGACTGAACTGAACTGAAAGGAAAATGGGAAGGGCACTCGACCCTCCCAGCCCTCCTCATTTATCCTTTTTATGTAATTAGATAAGAAACTATGGATGTAATAGTTTACATCACTGTTTATGTAATTTGACTTGACAAACTGACCAGATTAATTTAATTTCTTTCAGTAATTCTCTGTTCTAGTTTCTCATAAAACTATGCCTCTGTTTGGAGCAAGGTAACTTGTACATTCAGGGATCTGTAAATTCACTTTTGTTAATTATTAATTAGGATCTTACTGTCCATAAGCTTGGTTTATTGAGGCTTTAGCTCAGATGGTAATGTTTTAGTGGTCTCTGAAATTTATGTTTGAGGCTTGGGACATATCTATAAAAGATATCAGTATAGTTACATTAAAACATACAATTTTGTCAGGCAACTTTCAAAATGATGTTTTGTCATTTATATCAATAAGGATGCTTTTCTTAAGCTTGTTTTTGTCCTTCTTTTAATGAACTGGTGTTAAGCAAGGTCATTTATTGCAAAATCTTATCTTAGTAGATAAAAAGGGGCTAGGAAATCATGAAGAGTCAGGCTATGGCAATTTTCAAACCAAGAAGATTCCTTGGTAAGAGCCAGAGTATCAGCTAGTCTCTTGATGCTTTGGGGAATGTGATGAAATGAATTATTTCAAGGGCTGTCAAATCTTTGGCCTTTCTTGGATTTTCAACATGGCAGTGTAATCAAGATGCAACTTGGATGAGAAGAATGAAATCTTACTATTTGTAGCAGCATGGATGAACCTGAGGGCATTATGCTAAATAAGTCAAGCAGAAAAACACAGATACCCTATGATCATACTTATATGTAGAATCTAAAAAAGAAAAACCTCAAAAACAGTTTCATAGATAACAGAGAATAGTTTGGTAGTTAGCAGCGATGGGAGGTGGGGGTTGGGTGGGTGAAAACGGTAAAAAGACTGAAACTTCCACTTATAAAATATGTAAATCATGAGGATGCAATATGCAGCATGACAACTATGGCTACTGTATGCACTGCATATTTGAAAGTTGCTGAGAGTAGACCTTAGAAGTTCTCATCACAAGAAAAATAATTTAACTATGTAGGCTGATGGATATTAACTAGACTTACTGTTGGTGATTATTTCCCAGTGTATACAAATAGTGAATCAGTATGTTGTACACCTGAAACTAACAGAATGCTATATCTCATATATCAATTTTAAAAAAGATGCAGCCTGGTTCAAATCCATGTTAATTGCTGCACCAAGATGGCAAAATATCATTTTCAGCCAGCTTCCATGGGAAGACCCACAATGAATTGACACCAGTCATAAATGAAGTCATGAAATCTTGTATGCATTGTTCTTTTCTTTTGCCTTCAGCTAATTCATATTTGGATACCAAACTTCACCAGAGTCAGATTTCGTGCCTTATAGCCATCCAAAAGAGTTTCCTGATGGAAAATAATGCTGAATATTTTGTCTTGTGTTTGACTTGTATTAAAAATGTTCTTTGTACAGAGCTGTCTGGAATTGATTATTCAGTGAAGCATTTTCTTTTACATGTTTTAATGTTCATCCAGAAGATTTAGCCCTGGCTCACTAGATAAAAGATTCCACACACTTATGCATTCAGAATATTTTAATTTTTGCAAAATAAAGTTGAAATGCCTTTTTTTTGGGGGTCCAAATGCCGGTCTGTCATTTTTAACCTGGGAAAACCTTGGATGGCTTTGATTTTCTAATTGCACATGGATTCTGTACATTGTGTCTTTGTCTGCATGGTACTTGTGACTGCAGCCCCTGGGAGTGGAAGTTGGAGAGTACAGATGCAGTTGGGGTTGCCCCTTGGAGTATCCTTCATAAATGATGAAAAGAAATACTATTCTAATGGATTTGACACTTTTTAGATAAGACATTTTTACTGAAATTGGCACGCAAATGCTTCTGGTGACACCTGCAAGTGTTAACAGCTGTAGAAGACAGAGGGATAGAAGTATAACTGTGGCCATGATTGTCAACTTAGAATACGGGATTACGGCTTATTCTTTTACCAACTATCCATGACTTACCAGCACATTTAAACTTTTCCCCTAATATCACTGTGGAGGAAAGAGAGCTTCATAGTACCATGAGTTTCTTCTTCATTCACATTCCATAAACCATAAAGGAACTTTCTAGTCAAAACACATAACTATTACTACATGATATTTATGTATATAGTTTATTGATTTTGTAGAATCTGCCAGCACTGTTCTAAGTTTTTTGTGTGTGTTGACCCTTTGAACCCTCACAGTAACTGTATGAAGTATATATGTTCTTTTCTTTCCAAAAGACTCTATAACACCTAGTCACATATTGTGTGTGCTCAGTTGTTGAGTTGTGTCTGACTCTTTGTGACCCTATGGACTATCGCCTGCCAGGCTTCTCTGTCCATGGGATTTTCTAGGCAAGAATTCTGAAGTGGGTTGCCATGTCCTCCAGGAGATATTCCTGACCCAGGGACTGAACCCGTCTCTCGTGTATCCTACACCAGCAGGCGGATTCTTTAGCACTTCTGCCACCTTCACCACTAGTCACATGCTGCTGCTGCTGCTGCTAAGTCACCTCAGTCGTGTCCGACTCTGTGCAACCCCGTAGACGGCAGCCCACCAGGCTCCCCGTCCCTGGGATTCTCCAGGCAAGAACACTGGAGTGGGGTGCCACTTACTAATTAGTGCTAATAACCTCTGGATTTTCTTCCTGTCTGGATTCATATTTTACTTTCTAACAGTGCCGCTGTGGGGAGGACTCTTGGGTATTTTGAGAGGTTAGTGAGGAGACACAGCAGACACACTCGGCTTTTCGGAAACCTCATCCTCCTCCCTGTCATCTTGGCCATGCACACTGACACGGGTGCATATTTCCTGGATGTCTTCACAGGGTCCTGAACCCTAGCAAAACGCTATCAAGTCAAATACAGCATCTTTCATCACATTGCCTATTATAGAAATACAGCTAGATATGGGAGATAAATATTGCCTACTTTTGTTAATTTTTTGTAACTTTTCATTGTTTGAATAAAGGGAGCCTTGGAGGCACATGATGTTAGCATTTCCTGTGATTCAATAACTATACATTTTATTTGACTAACGTGGCACTAATGTTTTATGTTTGGAAGCTAACTATTATTAGGGTGTCATTTAAAATTTTCTAAAGTGGTCTTAATGGAGACCTCATCTGCAGTCATATCTATCAGGCAAAAATCATCTAATTCCTTGAGGTCTATTCGCGTATTTGAAAATTATATAGGTGAGCCTTTATAAATCAATTGGGTGTGTCATGTATTGGATTTTTCAAAGGAAATATACAATCTTTCTTCTTAAGCTCATATTAAGTCAATACCCTCATCTGACAGATGACAGAAACTGGGTGAAAACAAACAAGCAATTTAACAAACTGTAATGGTAAGAATGGAGGTGAGAAATGTAGCTGCAGAAGAATATTTTTCTAAAGAGATGTTTATTTTGTGAAAGGAAAATCAGCATGGAATGAGTACTGCTGAAACAGCTCTCTACAGTGGAACTGGGAGGCCATTAAGGAGGTATGGTTTATGCAAGTCTCAGACTGCGGGGGAACGTGACCTTGGGAGGTCAGATGAAGACATCCAGGACACCTTCCAGAAATTCAAGACACTTATAGGAACCTTATTCTAGAGTAACTTATGACAACCCATCTACTTGTTGGATCCCTACCATAAAGCAACTTGGTATTTGCTGTCTTGTGTCAGAGCCAGTCACAGTGTTCACCAGGCAAATTTTACCAACCTTGTGGCTTTTTTTTTTTGTTTTTATAAGCCCCTGACTCTTTTTCTTCCTGGGAACTCTTTCTCAGGGTTACCCAAATCCATGTTTTCCATGTTGCAATTCTTAAGACCCCAAATATACTTTTCTTATTTACAACTCCCGGCATCATTTATTTTTTAGTTAACAATTTAAATAAAACAAATAAGTAGTTTGCCTTAAAGGCCACAGTCACAAACATAACCAATCCTTCTATGGTTGTTGATACCGGAGACTGTGCAGTGTTCAGAAGAAATAACCATTTTGTTCTTTTGTAAGAAAATGAGTGCCGTTATCTATAAAGGAAAACTCTCTATGTAAGCCCTTTGGTTTTTATAAAAATGTTGTGGTTATTAATTCCGCTAAACACTTTTTGAAGTCGTTTTCCCCTTACATTTTGGACTTTCATCTTTAATTCTCCCCTCCCTCAATTTTACTTCATCCCCTCCTGCCCTGCTTGTGGAAAGGCAAACGTTTGTTTCTAATTTTAATGGAATCTTGCTTTCTTTAATAAAAAAAAAAAAAGTAGTTGCTTATGAGTAAGACAATGGAAAGATACAATTTTCCCCCTCAGGGTAATTTCAGTCACTTCATTTCCCAACCTTAATGTTGAAAGTTCTGAAGAAATCTTACTGCAAATCAGCAAACTACTTGGTTTGTTATCAGGGAGGGCCAGGCTATAGGAATTGCTGGTGTGAAGAATTTCTGATAACCCCTAAGATAATTCTAAGGTAGTACTTTTGGCTCTATCTATGTTAGAGGGGTGAATGCTCCTGGAAATAGCAGTTAGGATGTTGATCTTTAGAACTCTAATACCTTAATTTTGTTGTCACTTTATTGCTAACTTTCTTCTGGGCATTATTTTGCCCAGACATGGTGATTCACACTTCAGTCAAGAAACATGTAAGATAATAGTTTTTGTCAGGGAATCAACTTGTTTCCAGGGTTGTTTTTTTGTTTTTGTTTTTTAATCATTTTGATTTCTTTAACTATTTTCAACTAATGGGAAGTGAACAGTATGTAAATTCACTTTCCATCAGTTGAAAATAGTTAAAGAAATCAAAATGATCAAAAATACTTTGGCCACATGATGCAAAGAACTGACTTATTTGAAAAGACCCTGATGCTAGGAAAGATTGAAGGCAGGAGGAGAAGCGGATGACAGAGGATGAGATGGTTGAATGGTATCACTGACTCAATGGACATGAGTCTGAGTAAACTCCAGGAGTTGGTGATGGACAGGAAGGCCTGGAGTGCTGCAGTCCATGGGGTCACAAAGAGTCAGACATGACTGAGTAACTGAACTGAACTGAAAATTCTCAGTAAAAATAAAAGATTTGCCATCTGTGGTCTTTTAACTGGATCTGACCATTGTTTAGATAAGAGAGATTACTGAGAAAAGTCTTAGCCCATTGCATTGTATACAGTTGTTCATTTGAATGTGTTTCTACCAGATTATAGCCACTTGAAGGCAAGAATTGTGTTTTATTCATATTTATATTCCCAGAGCTAGTATTGTTTTTAGTATCTACTGGACACTCAGCACAGGAAAAGGAATGAGTGAATGTTGAAAGAAGTCCTGGATCATTCTTCTAATTCTGAACAGGACTGCATCCAAGCAGCTAAGGGACATGATTATAGTATATCTTAGAGTTTAAGAGTCTTTGGAAAGAGCTGTCTGCAGAAACATATGTAGCATGTGGCATATTTACACAGTGAACTTTCCAAAGCACTTACATTATCACTTCTAATGATTAGGCAGTGTGGAATTGATCCTACTTAGGCATTGCATATAACAGGCAATGAATACTTGCTGAATGAGTGGAGAGCTAAAAATTTAACAGATGTGAGAACTGAAACATAACTAGACTGTGGCTGACTTAATGTTGCAGAGCAAGTTAACTTTAGAATTTGAACCAAACCCCAAATCTTTTTCCTATAAACGTATCATTTTGTCTCTTAGTGCATCTCTAACCTTACATAAATAAAGTGGCCACATCTTCCAGATACTTGTAAATTTTTTTAAAGCTCACTAACAGCTTCATTTGGAGGAAGGTCAAGTGTGTGTGTGTGTGTGTGTGTGTGTGTGTGTGTGTGTGTGCACGCGCGCACGTGCACGCACGTGCACTCAGTTGCTCAGTTATGTCCAGCCCTTGACAATCCCATAGACTGTAGCCCACCAGGCTTCTGTGTCCATTATCCTATGTCCTGGATTATCCAAGCAAGAATACTGGAGTGGGTTGCCATTTCCTATCCAGGGTGTCTTACTGACCCAAGAATTGAACCCATGTCTCCAATGGCTCCTGCATTGGCAGACAGAGTCTTTACCACTGAGCTACCTGGGACCTCCTAAAGTTAATATGACCTACTATAAAATTAGAAGTATGACATTTAAAAAAATGGACTTTGACTTTCTTCACTTGGTTTTCAGGGCATGACTTTCTCAATTTCTTCCCCCTACCTTAGAGGCTGAGCCTTTCAGTCTTTTTTGCTGAGCTGCTGTAGTCCAAGGCTTAGCCTATAATCCTGTTTTCTTCTCTATGTGCATTCACTCCCATGGTGATCTCATTCAGTCTAATTGCTTTAAGTACCATCTATATGCTGATGACTCCTAAATTTATATCTCCAACCCAGTTCTTCCTCCCCCAACTACAGACTTGGACAGCAAATTGTCCACTTATCTCCGCTTGAATGTTTCATGGACATCTTAAATTTAATGCTTCCTAAACTGAGATTCTGACCATACTTCCCAAACCTGAACCACTTGAAGATTCCCCACACCAAGGGAACTTCATGCTTTCAGTTGCTCTTTCCAAACACTTGGTCGCTTCTTTCTCTGTCTTTTAAACTTAAGAGAGTCTATATAATTTTTTTTGTTGAAACCGGGATACTTTCAGAATAGAAAGAAACACTATTACTGATTTGTCCCAGACAACAAGGTTGTGTGTGTTGTGTGTTAGTGGCTCAGTTGTGTCTGACCTTTGTGACCCCATGGATTGTAGCCTACCAGGCTCTTCTGTGCATGGGATTCTCCAGGCAAAAATAACTGGAGTGGGTTGCCATTTCCTTCTCCAGACAACAGAGTTAGAAGTGGGATTTTCCAAGGCAAAGTAAATCTGTGACACCCTGCTTCTACCCTACATCTAAGTCATCAAGAAGTACAAGTTATACCTTCAGAATTGGTCCCAAACCTACCAGTTTCTTACACCTGCCTCTACTACAATCTTGCTTCAAGCCACCTTCATTGTCTCTTCCCTGGATTACTGCAATAACTTCCTAACTGGTTTCCCTATTTCCAGTACAGCAAGTCCCCTACATACGAATGAGTTCATTCTGGGAACACATTTGTAAGTCCAGTTTATTCGTAAATCCAACAAATCAGCCTAGATACACAACTAACACAGTCGACTACACAGTATGGTATTGTAATAGGTTTATAATACTTTTCACACAAATAATACATAAAAAACAAACACAAAAATAAAACATTTTTAATTTTATAGTTCAATATCTTGAAAAGTACAATAGTGCAGTACAATGACTGGCATATACAGGGGCTGGCGAAGTTACTGACTGGAGGAGGGAGAGGAGGTGGGAGATGGCAGAGCTGAAGGATTGTTAGTAATAGGAGAGGGAGGGCAAGCTGCAATTTCAGTCACACTTGACACTGATGAAAAAGGTTCAGTAGTTTGTGGCTTCTGGGTTCTGGAGCACAGGCTTAATAGTTGTGACGCATGGGTTTAGTTACTCTGTGGCATGTGGAATCTTCCTGGATTAGGGATCAAACCCAAATCTCCTGCACTGGCCGGTGGATTATTCACCATTGAGCCATCAAGGAAGCTTTGGAATTTTTTTGAGAATTCCCTTCTGTGTCGAATATCCCTGCTTTGTAACAAATTTCTACTCTTTGAAAGTGAATTTATTTGTTAAAAATAGTTGAAAGTAATTTTGAATTAAGTTTGGTAAATAAAATTGTAACCATGCTAGTTGCTGTTGCTTTAAATATCCACAGACTCAGGCAAGACAAGGTAGTAGTTGCCAGAAAGACCTGTAAAAAGGATGGCTTAGCCTACTTAGGTTTACTTCCTATGAGCATTGCTTTGATCTGCTATTGAGACAGCTGCGCTAGTTACTTTGAAGAAACATAGAGGAGGCATAAAAGAAAAGAAAACATGTATTGATGAGTGTATTTTTTTTACTTTATTTTGCTTTACAATATTGTATTGGTTTTGCCATACATTGACATGAATCAGCCACAGGTATACATGAGTTCCCAACTCTGAACCCCCCTCCCACCTCTCACCCCATAGTGTCCTGGAAGGGGAAGCCCCAGCTCCATCCTCATCAACATCACCAATAGTTATTGAACAGTTCTAACAATCTGACTTTTGTTGGCTGGGAACATTCTATAGAGCATAGACAAAATTCTCCCTTTCAAGAGTGTAGGAAAAAGTGAATTTAAATTTAAGGGTCATCTCTACTACTTACAAACTATGTAACTTCCAGCTAGTCATTCAGTCAGCTTGAGTTAGGTTTTCCGTCTAAGAAAAAGAAAACTTACTGATCTCATAGGGAAGCTGTGGAGCTCTATCAAAATAATCCATAGGAAGTGCTTTGTAAAGATAAGATCAAATGTTAGTGGTTAGTCATGAAATTTTATTATTTTGATCACTAGAAAGCTAACACTATCATAATTAATAACAATGATAAATGTCTGTTGTTTATTGTTCAGTCACTAAGTCGCGTTCAATTCTTTGTGACCCCATGGACTGCAGCATGCCAGGCTTCCCTTGTCTGTCACTATCTCCTGGAATTTGCTCAAATTCATGTCCACTGAATACCTATTATATTAAACTATAAGATTAATAAAATTATTTGAATAACTCTGCTTAATACTAAATGAATTAAAGGAAAAGTATCATCTCACTCTACGCTGGATAGATTTGGACCATTAAAAAAACCTCTTATTCACATAATCTATTTTTTCTCACACATCCTTTGCAACTTTACTGTTACTAACATATCAGCTCTAGCTAAGACTTTTATGAAGTTTTATGCATTTTCTACATTTGGATTCCTTTTAAAATTCATGTGTATGTTAGTTTTCTATTCATTTTCTAGGGCTTGAATTATACCTTCCTTTATTCAAGTGATTTTATTTAGCTTCTTATATGTATTTTTTACCATATATATAGTATATATATATGGTTTACTATACATTTATTTATTTTTATTTAACTTTTATAGTCTTGAAACATATTTCATGTATATGAATTGTTGTAAATATATTATCATTGTTAACATTATTGTATATGTTGATTTTAAATGCCAAGTATTATCCTAGGCACTTTATGTACTCAGTCACTCAGTTGTGTCTGACTCTTTGACAACCTTTGAACTGTAACCAGCCAGGGTCCTCTGCCCATGGAATTTTTCAGGCAAAAATATTGGAGTGGGTTGCCATTTCTGAATCCATATCTCCTGTGGCTCCTGCATTTCAGGTGGATTCTTTACTTCTGAGCCATGGGGAAGACTTTACATATGCAAATTAATTTAATCCTCACAATGGCAATCTTAGGTTGGTTGTAGTAGTATTCTTATTTCACAGATGAGGAATTTGAGATACAGAGAGCTTAACTCATTTGTCCAGCTCCCACAGCTACTGAATGGAGGACCTGCCTGGGCTTTACAGCTGGCTTTAGGCTGTGTCTCTAACCAGTATGTGAACTGCCCGTGGATTTCACTCCCAAAGTTACAGAATTCCCTGGGTTACAGAGGAAGATGTGACTGAATACCCAGAAATTCTCTTAGATTTCTATCTGGAAGCAAGTATTTTTTTTTTCCTCTTAGATCTTCAGAATGGAAGTTAACAATAGCCCTTATTCCAGGTAGGTTTCTTCTACTCTTGTATCCATCACAAAACTGCTGGTAGCTGTTCCAAAGAGGCTCAATAAAGGAATAAAAGAAAATCTTAGAAAGAGAAAAGCAAATATTATATATGGACACATATATAGGGAATCTATAAAAATGGTACTGATGAACCTATTTGCAGGGCAGGAATAGAGGCACGGATGTAGAGAATGGACCTGTACATACGGGGAGTGGAGGAGGGGGAGGAGAGGCTGGGACAACTGAGAGTAACATTAACGTACATACACTAGCTACAATGTGTAAAGTAGCTACTGGGAAGTTGCTGTATAGCATAGGGAGCCCAGCTTGGTGTTCTGTGATGACCTAGGCGAGATGGCGGGGAGGGAGGCTCAAGAAGGAGGGGGATATATGTGTACTTACAGCTGATTCATCTTGTAGTACAACAGAAACTAACACAACATTGTAAAGCAATTGTACTGCAATTTAAATAAATAAAAAACAAAGAAGTCAGTTTGGGGAGAGTTGATATCAGAACAGCGTTCAGTTTTATAACCCAGGAATACAGAAAAATTTGACATTTATTTAGATATTCTTTAATTTCAGCAATGTTTTATAATTTTCAGAACAGAGGTTCTTCACATAATTTAACAGATTTATTCTTAAAAAGTACCTCACACTTTTTATTCTATTATAAATGATGATATTAAAATATTTTTGCTTTCCAATTACTGGTTTTTAATATACTGAAATGCAGTTGATTTTATTATATTGATTGAAAGCATTTTGAAGCCCTGCTAAACTCACTCATAAATTCCAGTAGATTACTGTAAATTCCATTAGTTTTTCTATGTAATAGAATTTGTTGAATGTCAATAAAGACCATTTTAATATATATACATATATATATATATAAAAATTATTGTTATACTGGTTTGACTCCAAGACAATATTGAATAAAAATGATGAAATTGAAGAAGAAAAATAACAAAGTCTTCCAGGTAGGAACTTTCTAATCAAATCAGGCAGATGTCAGCAATAAATCATTGTCATTTTCCTTTTCATCCTCTACTCTTCTAGGCTGGTCTGAGAATTAAATTGATAGGAAACAGAGTTACAGGAGAAAATCAATCAACAGTTTAATAACATGTAAACATGGGAGGTGGTGCAGTGATAAAGAATCCACCTGCCAATACATGAGACATGAGTTGATCCCTGGGTCAGCAAGATCCCTTGGAGGAGGAAATAGCAACCTGCTTTCAGTATTTTTGCCAGGGAAATCTCATGGGCAGAGGAGCCTGGCAGGCAACAGTCCATGGAGTTGCAAAAAGTTGGACATGATTGCGCAGTTGAGCATGCACACACACCCAAACATAGGAAAAACCCAGGAGAGCTGAGTAACTCCCCCAAGTGGCTGAAACCCTCACTTTAAATGCCATCTTCAGCTAAAGACAAAAGAGGATGTTGGTGTGGTGATTTGGTGCTTCAAAGGCAAGAAGGCGATTCACACAGAGACAGAAAAGCAGATGTTTGGTGAATAAATGTTTGCTGCACTGTGAAGAGATGAGGGGACAGAGAGAAATTTTAACAAGTAGACTTCTTGTTAAAAGCCTCTCCGTATTCACAAACCTAGTTCATACCATAGTCATCCATGCTGATGGCTCCCTTTCTGGAACAGGTCCTCTACTTTATTTAGGCAGCTGTGGGGGAAGGTCAATTTCTTCCTGAGTCTTTTGGGCCTTGATTGTTTTCAGCTCAAAATCATATGCATGCCAAAGAGACATTCTGAGGGTGGCAAGTTTTGCTCCCCTACTCTCCAAATCATCAGGGCCCGGACCCTTCTGTGGCCTCAGAGTCTGTGTTGAGGCCAGAGGTGCAGATACCATAAGGTCATAATGAGATTCTCTCTTTTGATGTTGAATGAATGAGAAAATGGTGAGTGGGCTCCAGTGGCAAACTTAGAGGCAAACTTCAAATCTTGAAATTTTTACCATTGAGGGATATTTCAGATTGACAGAGAATGGTAGAAGGTAGGTTGTGCTCAGTAACAAGATATATCCATTTCTGGGTCTATTTTCTAAGCTTGGAAAACTATTGACTTGTCCATTTTCAAGCCAGCTCAGACATCTGTCACCAATAGATAAAACTGATGCTGTGCGATGATGCTGAGTGATGCTTCTGACTTTGGAATTTACTGACTCTTCTTGGAAAATGTCCCTCGCTCTTATGCATATGTCTTTTAATCCTCCATTTGGCTCGGTTTCGCAAATGGTAACTTCAGCTGATGCAGAAATTCCAGTTATCTCATCCTTAACTGATTTGCCAGTAAACAGAATGATCCTGAGTGACTGCCATGATTTTGGATAGTGGCAGTGGCTTGAAAATTGTCAGCAGCCCCAGAGTAGGTCCAAAGAAAGCCTTTTAATTTCTGTTTTTATTAATGAGCTTTGAACTTGAAATAGGCAAGCAGCTGCACTGGATGGAATTTGGCCTGTTAAATTTTAAAGGAGGTCTGGATGACATGGTTTCTTGACTTCTTTCGGTTTGGGTCTGTGTGTAGTGTAAAGCTGTCATTTAGGATCTTCCCTGGGGTTGCATCATGGGTCACCCAGGATCTATTCTTTCCAGTCGCTATCCATGAGTTCTCACAGAGATGTTCACATCACTAATTCAGTTGATATTTAATAACACAGTCTGGTGCTTGGTCACATGAGACCTTCACAGTGTCTCAAACAAATATTTGGATCAAAAAATGTCTGAAAAGCAGTCCTCTAAAATCTGTATTGTGAAGACCTATGAGAATAAAATGCCTATAAAGAAGAGCTTTTTCTTTTTCTTTTTTTTCATGATGAAGCCACGGCCAAGAATATAAGTAAAAATTTCCCCTTATACTGGGTATAATAGGATGCTGATAATGTGCAAGCTAACAGAGAATTTTTACTGAATTTTTAACTAGTTGTCCCTAGCATTAGAAAAAGGGCAGCAGGAGAATAACTAGCTTATATAAAATTCCCTGTCCATATGGCAGTGAGGATTGTTGATTTTTATCAGAAAGAACTGATCATCCTTTTACAAAAGGAGAAAATGATGAAGGCCTAAGTGGAACGTTCAAGTAGCCATGGAAGAAGTCTTATCTTGGCTTGAAGCCCATAGAGAATCGGGTTGGATTTGTTTATTTCTTTGGAAGCACCTCTGTACATCCAGCCAATGTTCAAGTGTGCTTGGAGTAGAAGACTCCTAAACAAAATCTCAGCTCATCAGAGGATTTCTCCTGGGACGCTTCAAGCCATCTCAGGCTTCACAGGAGATGCTTTTGGATCCAGTACTCCCTTAGCATCCTCAGGGGCTTTAAAGTGTTTGTATGAACCAAATAAATCCATGTGGCAAATTATCCACTGACGTGCAGGTCTGTACAAACTAAATAACACAAATTGTGAATGGCCATGTTTTTAACCATGCCTCTGATAGAAGAAACTGACTGCAGTTTTCAGCATCAAAGCAATAAAGTACATTAAACCCTTGGAGTCATGCCATGATCCCTCCAGATGCTTTGTGCTTACGGAAGATGCCTCAACCAGCAGGGTGAGAAATCAGCACTCCCACCTGTCAGGGTCACTTCAGCCGTTGGCCAACTTCAGTGTATTAATTAATGCCTTCTTTCACATAGCCTTAGGGCTGAAAGAAGACATGGCCTCTCTTTTCAGAGACAGACTCAAAGAATATCTTCTTAGATATGGTTTCTATGGAAACAAATGGTGAATCTAGGCAAATAGCTACAAATAAAACAATTAGATGAGCTTGGGGTTACAAGTCCACAGTATGGATGCTCATCAGTTGAAACTGAGAGAATCACAGTCTAGGGCCTTATCCTGAATACACCCAATCTCACCTCCTCTTGGAAGCTAAGCTGGTTTGGGCCTGGTTAGTACTTGGATGGGAGAGAGAATTGCAGTTAGATAACCAGGACTAAAAAGTAATTCCTATATAGTCCTGAACTGTTGTGAATACCCTGGTTGTCACCCTCATTTCACTTTCCTCCTTGTGCTCCAACCATGAGGGCTAGGGAGTTGATCCTCAGCTAAGGTGATCCCATTCCTCCTTTCCACACTTATGGGTTCAGGGTTAGGTAGGTCTGAAGCCAGTTCAGGGCAATGAGACTTGATAAAGAATCTTCCAGAGGCTTCTGGGAAAGAATATTGAGACAACACTTCTGGAAATGGCTATCTCTCCTGCTGGATGTGAAAAAACAGCATGGTAGCATTGCTACCTTAGGAAGCCTTAAGAAGAAGTCAACTTTGTGGACAGGAGAGTGGAGACAGGCGGCAGCAACTTGGGTCCTTGATGACATCATTGTGATCCCTGGATGAATCAATGCTTTGGACAGGGATTGAGAGAAATTATGGATCTTCCTGACTAAGCCATCAATCAAGGGTGGGCAAAATTTTTAAACTGCAATACGTGAGATTTCACAGAGGACATGAATGAGTCACCTAGTGTTTAAACATGATCTAGTCTTTGCTCAGAAGAGGTGTTTGGTTACAATTAATTTCTGATGTGGTCGGACTTGTAGTCTAGGAACCAGACCCTACTGTATGCAACTGATGATGGAGAGAGTAGTGTAGGAGGTCTGGTGAGATATCACTAGTTTTAAAATATCCTATTCAACAGGACTTGGGAATAAAGATCAAGATTGTGACTGACTTGGGGAGATTTGGATGTGGTCTGGAAAACCTGTACAAACTGGGGAAAGAGGGAGTCACTGAAAGTTCTCCATATGAATAACATTTAGTCACTAGGCTTGCTTCACATTTGTTCTGGAATGAATGACACCAAACAATGATCTAATATTTTAGGAGTGACATGGATATATGTGATATTTGAGGTTATTTATTGCAAAAACGTCTTTTCAAAACTTCAGTTTAGTCACTCAATCGTGTCTGACTCTTTGTGACCACATGAATCGCAGCACGCCAGGCCTCCCTGTCCATCACCAACTCTCGGAGTTCACTCAGACTCACGTCCATTGAGTCTGTGATGCCATCCAGCCATCTCATCCTCGGTTGTCACCTTTTACTCCTGCCTCCAATGCCTCCCAGCATCAGAGACTTTTCCAATGAGTCAGCTCCTCGCATGAGGTGGCCAAAGTATTGGAGTTTCAGCTTTAGCATCAGTCCTTCCAAAGAACACCCAGGACTGATCTCCTTTAGAATGGACTGGTTAGATCTCATTGCAGTCCAAGGGACTCTCAAGAGTCTTCTCCAACATCACAGTTCAAAAGCATCAATTTTTCAGCACTTAACTTTCTTCACAGTCCAACTCTCACATCCATACAAAGTAGGAAGTCTCAAAATGGTTATAGCCTTTGCTGGCTCACTCTCCCTCTCTTCCTTTTCCCCAATCTCACTCTCTCCCTTTTTGTCTCCCTCCATTCCTCTCTCCCTCTGATTTCAGGTGCATCTCTTTGTTAATCTTTCCTTGGTTCTCATTCTAGTAATAATGTGGAAGTGAGCAATGTGTATTACATTTAATTTTCATTTCTTTTTATGCTTATGGGAATTTTCATAGCATACTGATCTGATGCTTTTGTAAGACTCATAAAATGTTGATTAAATCTTGTGGATTTTCCTGACTCTAGATCAAACCTTGTTAAATTTAGTCATTTTTTGGTTTGTTTCCAAGGTGAAAACCACTTGGACAGAGTGCATAGGGCCAAACTCCTAGAAATCTTCTCAATAGCAAGGGCCCAGAGTAGTCAGTTCTCTTGGGTTCTTTCCTTCTTTTTTGGTAAAAATTAGCTCCTTTCCTTTGCTTCTGTTGCCTACTGAAACAACTGACTCTTGGTAGCAGGAATGAATCAACAGATCTTCTGGATGTTTTAAGACAAAAGCCTTGAATGTTTGCTACTAGGATTACAACAAAGCAAAGAGATTATTTTGCAAAGCTCAAATAAATTTAAAATTAACATTGCTGGACATTTTCAGTTATTCTGTCCATCTTGAAGTTTTCCTTGAATCTCCCAGTAGTAATTAATCATTTTCTCCTTAGTACTTCTCTCTCATACACCTTACCAGAATCTCTCATCAAAGATCTATGTAATTATGATTTTATAATATAGGCTTTGGGCCATATTTTATTTATCTCCATATGCTAGTACCTGGTTTAGAGCCAAATACATAGCACATGTTGAATTAATACATAGCTATAAGGAAATGGGACATTTAGATCTCACTTATCCAACAAATATTTATTGAGAATTTACTCAATACTAAATATTGTTCTAGGCATTGAATATATCATGATAAATAAGATAAGATAGTCAAAGTTTCTGCCTTCCTGGAGGTTTCACTCTAGTGGGAGAGATGACAGTATGCAGAGAATATATAATATAATGTCAAGCCATGAAGTGTTAACAAAGAAATACAGAATGACATGACATGGTGATAAAGAGGATGGAGTGGGGGGTGGGGTGGGGCACAATTTTTAAGAGAACTTAGAGGAGATGACAGATATTTGAAGTAATAACACTCCAAGCAGAGTGAGCAACATGGGCAAAGACCCTGTGACAAGAACAAATTAGGCTTAGCCCAGGAACTGCAAGGCCAATGTGACAAGCAAGAAATGGTTGGAGCAAAGGTTGGAATTGGCAAGACCAGATCACGTAGGGTCTTGCAAGCCTGCAAAAGCTTATATTCTGTGTGACGAGAAGCCAGTGAAAAGTTGGGCAAGAGGGAGATATGATCAGATATGCATTTTTAAAAGATCGTCCTGGGTGCGATATCCAGGATGGATTACATGTGGTAAAAGTGAATGCAATGAAACAGACTTGGAGAAAATATCTCCAGTAGATGTTGATTAGAGTATAGGTGATGAGGGGACTGTGGTTAGCTATGGTGACTCTAGCTGTGGTTAGAGTCTTCATACACTTTGCAGTTCAGGCTATCAGGATTTATTTTGACATATTAAAACTCTCCCATGAGTATGGCTCAGGAAACTAAAACAGGGGCTCTGTATCAAACTAGAGGAGTGGGGTGGGGAGGGAGATGGGAGGGAGCTTCAAAGGGAGGGGATATGTATATACCTATGGCGATTCATGTTGAGGTTTGACAGAAAACAATAAAAGTCTATAAAGCAACCTTCAATTAAAAATATATTAATTTAAAAACAAACAAACAACTCTCCTGTGAAGTCTGTACTTTATGGAAGTGACTCTAAAATGAAGACTGGTATTTGACTGCCCAGGCTATAATCTAACACAATGTTTCTTGAACTTTTTGATCTGAAAGTTTTTATACTCTTATTGAGGTCCTCGAAGAGTTTGTTAATATGGATTAGATCTATTGATAACTGTTTTAGAATATGCATCTGTTGATTAATTTTAAAACAATAATAATAAACCTAAAACTAATAAACTCATTACACATTAACAGAAATAACCCATTTTTTTGGTGAAAGCTAACTATATTCTCCACAATGAAAAATATTTAGTGAGAATAATGCGACTGTTCTACATTTAAAAAATTTGGGGGGTGGCTCAGAGGGTAAAGCATCTGCCTGCAATGCAGGAGACCTGGGTTCAATCTCTGGGTCAGGAAGATCCCCTGGAGAAGGAAATGGCATCCCACTCCAGTACTCTTGCCTGGAGAATCCCTTGGACAGAGAAGCCTAGTAGACTACTGTCCATGGGATCACAAAGAGTCAGACAGGACTGAGCAATTTTACTTCACTCCCTGTGGTCCAATGTTTAAGACCCTGTGCTTGTACTGCAGGGGTCACAAGTTGGATCCCTGGTCAGGGAACTAAGATCCTACATATTGTGTGGGGCAGCCAAAAAAATAATTTCTTTAAAGTCATTTAACAGAAGATAGGGCTTCCCTCGAGGCTCAACTGGTAAAGAATTTGCCTGCAATGTGGGAGACCTGGGTTCAATCCCTAGGTTGGGAAGATCTCCTAGAGAAGGGAAAGGCTACCTACTCCAGTATTCTGGCCTGAAAAATTCCATGGACTGTATAGTTCATGGGGTCGCAAAGAGTTGGACATGACTGAGTGAGTTTCACTTTCACTTTCTTTTCACTTTCAACAAAAATACATAACTGGATTCTCATATCTACTTCTTCATTCAATCTATTGTGATATTACACATCATGTAGCCTCTGGAGAACTCCACTGTACGTAAAAGGATAGAATTATATGACCAGTAACATTTTTTTTTTTTTTTTTTTTGTATAGCCATTTTATTAATAACACTGAAGACAGAAGAAAAAAGCAACATTTTCAGCATATTATGCTTTAGGATTTCCAGAAAGGCAAAAATGCAACTAAAATGCAAAACAAAGATTTGTGTAGTGTATGGAAAAGGTACTGTAATGTACTGAATGTGTCAAAAATGGTGTGCAATGTTTCATGCTGGAGATTTTTCGCTGGATGATACTTCATGGCTGAGTAGACCAGTTGATAGTGGTCATATCAAGACATTAACTGAGAAGGATCAGCGTTATACCATGCAAGGCCAGTAATATCTTAATATCATTATTTTTTAAATGCTGAGCTCACTGACTCCCTGAAAGAATTTCAATGATCCCCAGAGTTCCTTGGACTACACTTTGAGAACTGTTAATCTAAAGGTGAACAATCTTGGACTTCACCTCTGTTTAAAAGAGATATTAGCATTAATCTCATTGAGTTAGATGATGAAGCCATTATAGAATCCCTTTATCACCTGCAATTACTGGCTTTGAAAGTATGTAGAAAACCAGACCACAGTTTAAAAACTGCTTTGAATTGGGAGTCCACAGCCTTTTAAATCCTGATAACGTTAATTGTGTTAAGTGTGAAACAATAAAGATTTAGAGAGAGCACAAAAAAGCAAGGGGAAAAAAAGAAGAAATAGTGGTAGACCAATGAGAAGAAAGAACTGATTACATAGAAATGGTATACGTTTCAGGAGCAGGAGACTTATAATAAAATTGTCTGCTCAGTGGCTCTGGATACCCATTAGCCATTCTGATCTAACAAGCCGACTTTGTTTCAGCCATCAGTTCCAAATGGTGTGCCTGCAACCTTCCCCAGAGGTGGGCCCAAAGTGGAGACACCACATGTCTCAAGACATATGTTGGTCTAACATTACTCCATAGTGTACAAAAACAATCTCTGCTTAAGCTTTTCCAACTCAGATGCCAACACTCCATTTCTCCAAGTGAGACTCTGACTTGAAACACCATAACTGCCATATAATCCACTGTAGGTAAGTGTGACTGAGTGAAAAACAACCCAGTGGCTCATTTGCCTAAATTAGAAAAGGATACAATCAGAATACCATAAGAGGAAAAGGAAAAACTTACCTCCAAACTGGGTATCCGGCAAAAACTCAGCTTCTCCTTCCAGAAAATACAATGAATCAGTAACAGCATTCAAAACCGAAACTACATTAACATTCAACATTTGTCCATAGGAGCCATAGTAATCCACATCATTGCAAGGCCTTGAACTTCAAGATGATGTGAGAGACAGAACAAGTTTGAAGACCAGGCACAGGTTTCCAAAGAAAAGTTCCTGAGTCCCACTCAGCCTCATAGAACATAAACCCAACTAATGTTAAAAGCAAGGTAGCACTGAACTTCTGTGCTAGGTGAAAGGTAACCCAAGGTTTTAGTGACCTGCTTACTTCCGTTGAGGGCACAGAGCTTGGTATTCTGCCATATATGTGACACCATTGAGAAAGGTTATTTAAGCCCATCAGGAACGCTGGGAAAAAAAGTCTAAATTCTTACCTGCTTGTGGTTAGAATGGGTGCACCTCACTGGATTATCATAGGATTATATGGAATTAATTATATTTTTTTACTCTGAAAAGCTTCCTCTTCTTTTTCTTTTCAAAATGCAAATGAGAATAGCAATGATGTCTCTGGGCTTTGAGGAGCAGAGGCTATCTGTTGTGCTGTAAGGCACGACTTAGGGCAACCAGGGGTTGGATGGGGGTTGTGGTGTCAAGAGTGATGTATTGTCAAGAACAAGGTATAAATCTGTGAATTCATGACTCCAAAGGCATAAGATAACCACCACTCATTTCTAACAACTTGTTTTTTGACACTGAGGTCATTTAAGTTTTTATAAGTTTGAATAGAGGGTGATGTACATAGATTGGTTTCTTTCGGAAAAAGCATGTCTGAAGCATTCCTGAGATTCTTGTAGCAGTTATTACTTCATCTTATTTGTAGTTCCAGTTTAGCACAAAATAAAATTTGGACTGTCTCTCTGTGTGAAGATTTTATGTCAACTTCGTCGTCAGGTGAAATTCTGTTCTACCTTTGCTGTGAAAAGAAGCAGGCTGAGAGTCATTAGTCACTGCTGATGTTTCGTCAGTTTTTTTTTTTTTTTTCTGATTCACTCTAGTAGCATTAGAGACAATAAAATAGGCTGCTAAAACCCCTTGTAGGCAAATTTATAAAGTGGAAAAGAGATTCTCTTTGAATTATTCTTCCTTAAAGACAGTGGATGATGTTGTAGTGATAGTAAGAAGAGTTAATGTCATGGGTTTGCAATTAGAGAGATCTGTTTAAATTTCTTTATTCAACAAATATTTACTGAGTACCTACTAAGTGCTAGACTCTGTTTCAGGCATTAGGATGCAGGAGTGGGGAAAAAGCCAAACACAGTGCCCTTCTGGTGGGAGAGGCAGCCTCTTTCACGTAGGTGACAAACTCAAGGCTGACTCAGCCATGTGCTGAGATGGTTGGGCAGGTGTCCCCTCTCAGCTGCAAATGCCTTCTTTCACACATTACTCTGTGGGGCAGGCTGGGATTCCGTACATTTCTCCTTTGCCAGCTGGCTTCCTGTTGTGTGCAGGCTAAGTCGCTTCAGCTGTGTTTGACTCTTTGCGACCCCATGGACTGTAGTCCGCCAGGCTCCTTTGTCCATGAGATTCTCCAGGCGAGAATATTGGAGTAGATTGCCACGCCCTCCTCCAGGGGGTCATCCCGACCCAGGGATCCAACTCTGTGTCTTCTGTCTCCTGCACTGGCAGGCAGAGTCTTTACTACCAGCACCACCTGGGTTAGGGTCTGCAAACAGGGACAGCAGAGAGACTGCAAGGGTGGAGGAAGGGCCTTTCTCCTCCCTGTTTTCCTGTTCCTCGCACTACCACTCCAGCAATGGCCTTTGTCTGACAGCAGCAGTTAGTTCTGGTCTGCAGTCTCACTTGGCGCTCTCAAAACCAGCCCTTGGGCATGTTCTCAGAATGTTAGCAGCGGCAGGGTCATCCCCCTCCTCAGAGATCTGAGCCCTGTCTCTGTGGGGCTCTCTCTGAGCTTCTGAGCTCTGGTAGTTCCAGTCTCTTTCCTGGATAGCAGCTGCTCCTGCTGTTGTATATCAGGGTTGCCGCAGTGACCCTGTTGGACCATTCAGTCTTCTACCATCTGGAAAACCAACTCCCTGAAGTAATTTCATGTTAAAAATTCCTCCTGCGGTTTTTGTTTTCTTTTCTGGATCCTGACATATATGCCATACCAGTTCATCTTAACATTTGTTACAAGGATACTGAGGAATACTAATTTATTGATTATGAAATACATCATCCTGGCATAGTCACCATAGTCAATAATGAGAGAAGATCCGGTGCTTTTATTTGGTTGAATATTTTGCATGGTTCCAAAGAAGAAGAAGTATAAACGTCAGCATTTACTTTCAACAGATCAACATTGAGTCTTTTTAGGGCTAAAGAAGAAATAATTTTGTTACTTTTTACCAAAAAATAATTGGTATTGTAAATACATATATGTGTAAAGGGCTTCCTAGGTTGCACAGTGGTAAAGAATTTGCCTGTCCAGGCAAGAGACAGAGATGCAAGAGACGCAAGAGATGTTAGTTCAATCCTTGGGTTGGGAAGATCTTCTGGAGTAGGACATGGCAACCTACCAGTATTCTTGCCTGGGGAATCCCAAGGACAGAGGAGCCTGGTGGGCTACAGTCCATGGGATTGCAAAAGTCAGACCTGACTCAGTGACTAAACAACAATACTCCCTTTTAAGCCAAGCCCTTACTACTTCTTCATGTTAATTGCTAAGTATAGAATGAAATATTCCTCAGATGCAATCTAATATATAATGTATTGGACTTTATTTTTTTAATTTATTTATTTTAATTGGAGGCTAATTACTTTACAATATTGTAGTGGTTTTTGCCATACATTGACATGAATCAACCATGGGTGTACATGTGTTCTCCATCCTGAATCCACCTCCCCCTCCCTCCTCATTCCAACCCTCAGGGTGTATTAGACTTTAGAAAACCAATTTCTTCATTTAAATAGAATCAGTGTCTCATTTTCAGATATTGATATGCTTGTTCCAGTTCTGTCATATTTCTGTCAACTTAAGAATCTTCAACTATGAAATGAAGATATTATAATCTATTTTTATAAATCAGCATCAAGTACTTGTTGTCTATTGGGCTGGCCAAAATTTATTTTGGTTTTGCTGTAAGATGCTACAGAAAAATCAGGATAAACTTTTTGGTCAACCTAGTATTTGCTGTACTCTTTTAAAGTTGCTCTGATATATTCTATAAATGAACATTTGGCAAGAAACTATAGATTTGTTCACAGGCCATGATAAAACAAAAAGCCTGAAGTGCACAGGATCCAGTTTCACCTAGTTTTAAATTTACAAATAAGGTGCCTCTTGTGAAAGTGAAAGACTATAATGAGTTGAGTTAATAATAAAAATGATCACTTGATAAGTCTCTGTAAAGCACCTCTGTTTAGCTAGAGTTCCCAGGAGCTGAAAAGTGAATGGCTTTAATCCCTCAGTAACATAGCCTTTTACAAGACAGATTGTTTTCAATTTCTTGTTATCAACAAAACTGAAGAGGACTCCTTTGAATTACTTTCCCTTTGAATTGTCAGATGAAAGATCATGAAAAAATAATTTTTGATGATAGATCACTGTGTGGTTTTCAGCTTTTAACTTAGGAGACCCAAAAATTGAGTAACACTACTCTAAAGGAACTCTGTCCATTTCCACTGAATGATTCCTCAGCACATAAATGCTAAAGTTTAAGGATTAATAGGATTGAACTGATATTGAATCATGTTTCATTTCAACACTAAATAATTTTCATCCAAGCTTACAGAAATTAATTTGAGAAAAAATCTATTGTGTTGAGATATATTCCCAGTAACATTTTACTTGTTTCGTCCAATAATTACTTTTCAAAATCAAAAACATGGTTATATTGCTTTAATCAACCATCTACAACTAATAATTTTAAGAATAACACTATGAAAAAGTAATTTAACACTTAGAGCTTCATATTTTCAAAAGAAATAGGTTCTTTGTTAATCAATAAAATATTTTCCAGCATAGCATAATATTATATGAGGGTAAAATTATGTGAGGAAAGTAGAATGAATAAATTCACAAGGAAATAAAATGTTGTGAAAATGTCCAACTGTCAGAGTGTGTTCATGTATCTTTTAAATAGATGACAGTGGGTATCAAGCACTTTGGTATTTAGATTCCATTTTATTTATTTAAAAATTAATGAAATGATATTAATAAATGCAAATATTTGCAATATGCTGGAGATTATGTCTTTGCAACTATTTAAACTAATATTTAAACATTTAAAATAATGGTCAAGAATATGTAAAGGGGTAGTTATTTTTTTCATACTTTAGGTTAGGGGACACATGAGCGAGAAAATGTGAAGACTACTGGCACAAAAGGCCAGAAAGTAGCCAGTTCAGAGCAGAGCATTCAGTGATTTTGATACCGCATCTAGCTGCAGGGGCATCTCTTATAAGATTCCCTGCTGGTTTAGGGTACAAGATACCATTTTTCAAAGGTGGACCACTGCATAATTATGAAAACAAGTATAAAATTACATTTAGTATTTTTCTTTCACATGCATTACATTTTTTTGAGAACTAAAATGTTATTTGGCATTCTATTTTTAATATTCTACATTTTTTTCCCCTTGCACTACTAGTGTTCCAAGGATCATCATCTTGGTGTACTATTTTAGTCCAACTCATTGGTGTGTACTTTGTTTTTTGCTTGGCATGCAGAAGATAGCCAATAAATGTTGAATTTAATTAAAATTAAATAAAATAAAGGCCAATCAATCCTTTATTATTTAAAAAGGCAAAGCTTTAACACCAATAAATAAATTTAATTCCAAAGACATAGAAAAAACTGTTGTTCTCTCTTCCCGATCCAGGGATCAAACCCAGGTCTCTTGCATTGCAGGCAGATTCTTTACTGTCTGAGATTAGTGGAGGCCCTAAACCCAATGTCTCTTATCTATATAAAAGAGAAAGACCCAGACACAGACACAAACACGCAGACACAGACACAGAGATGAAGAATGCTGTGTGGCAACAGATGGAGGTTGAACCCGTGCAGCATCTATAGCCCGAGGAATGCCAAGGTTGCTGGAACCACCCAAAGCTGGGACAAAGGCCTGGAACAGATTCTCCCTCAAAGTCTCCAGAAGCAACCAACCCTGCCCATAATTGGATCTCAGACTTCTGGCCCCTGGTACTGTGAGAGAAATTTCTGTTGTTTTAAGCCCCTCATTTGTGGTACTGTGCTATGGAGCCCTATGAAACTAGTCTACACAGGATCCACAGTTTCACCTGAAATCGTCCCCAGTGCTGACTTTTAATTGTAGGATTATCTAAAACACAGAGAAATGTCCTTGTAAGCTGCCCAATGCAGAGAATGAACAGTCCACTCCGGAATGTAAATACTCAAGAAATGAGATTTTTCCTGTTTCCTGACCAACCACAAGTCTCTTTTCACAGAAGGTGAACTATTTATGGCATTTGCCAAATTCTAAGAACCCAGGACTCTTTTGCAAAGGAGGCAGTGTGATGTAATTCAAAGAGCTCGGAAATTGGGCTCAGACCACCAAGGCCTCAATCTTGACTCTGTCGTTTACCAGAAGTGTCGCTCTGAGCAGGTCACTTAATTTCTTTGAGCTATACTCCTGATCTATAAAAGGAGACAATAAAAATTTATGCCTACCAAAAGAAAAAAAAAAACTGTTGTGTCATTCCATAACTACCACAGTGTAATAATGAAGGAAGAGGTAATGTGCCCACAGCACAGAAAATCAAATTCTACCAGTGGATATCTGCAGCAAAGAAAGCTTCCCAGGTAGCACAGTGGTAAAGAATCTGCCTGCAATGCAGGAGATGTGAGTTTAATCCCTGGGTCAAGATTTCCCAGAGAAGGTAATGGCTACCTACCTCAGTGTTCTTGCCTGGGAAATCCCAAGGACAGAGGAACCTGGCAGGCTACAGTCCATGGGGTCACAAAAAAGTTGGACATGACCTAGCCACTCAACAACAACAAAGGGTTTATTACAGGGTGGTGAGCAAGGGAGCAGAGAAAGCAATGGCACCCCACTCCAGCACTCTTGCCTGGAAAATCCCATGGACAGAGGAGCCTGATAGGCTGCAGTCCATGGGGTCGCTGAGGGTCAGACACGACTGACCGACTTCACTGTCATTTTTCACTTTCATGCACTGGAGAAGGAAATGGCAACCCACTCCAGTGTTCTTGCCTGGAGAATACCAGGGCCGGTGGAGCCTGGTGGGCTGCCATCTATGGGGTCACACAGAGTCAGACACGACTGATGCGACTTAGCAGCAGCAGCAGAGCAAGGGAGAAGGAGACAAGTCTCAGATCCACTCTGTCTTAGTCTTTGAGTTTGTAGTTTTTAAAGGGGAACAACAAAAAAGAGCTAATATTAACCATCATCTTGTGACATTTCTATGACATTTCTTAACCTTAGTTTTGGGAATCAGGATGTTTCAGGAGGTTTATAATTCTCTGACCAGGTGGTCCATGGCTGGGAGGTCTGTTGGGTAATCTTGCCCTGTAGAAATAATCTGACTTTGTACATTAACAATGATATCTTTAATAGCAATCTTGGTATATTAACAGTAATGTCAAAAGCAATGATTTTAGTATGTCAATGATGTTATCTACAGCAACAGTTTTAGTTGCTGACTCTGGATGACTGGTGTTCAGTCACATAGGATTGAGGTTGAGGATTCAGGAGGTAAGAAAGGGATTGATGTCAGAGAGAACAAGAAACAGAATAAAATTGTGGATAGAGAGATTAATCATAAACTTGGTAAGCAGGTTTTAGGTGAACTTTATTTCAACACTTTATAGCACATCTCCAATCTGGCTATATTTGGCTGGTCAAGGTGGAAAAACTGGTTACCTATCACTTTTCCGTGCCCTGATTGTAAAGACTTAGATGCTTGGTTCTAAATAAGACTTTTCAAGTCTACAGGGTTTGTAGGTTGCTTAAGTTCATACCGAATGTGTAGCCTCTAGACATAACTACAGATTGTAAGACCTGTGATTATTTTGAGATGATATGAAGCTCTTTGAAATGCACAAGGAAGTGGAACAACCAAAATTAATCTTGCAATGTAAGTATCAACTTATCCTCAATTGGGTATGAACATTCACAAACTTATGTTCAAGCACTGGGGGTGTCTGGAACATTTGAAAAGCAAAATCCTTACTCTAAAAAGCAAAATCAAAAATGTAAGCCATTTCTTCCTCCGTTTTCAAGTGTGTTTAGCACAAGTTCCATCAAATCCTTGCTCCGAGAACCCAACTTGAGTCATTCTGTTTAAATAAACTGTCAGTGTCCTAATTTTCTACCAAGAAGTGACTGTATCCTTGAAACTGCTGTTACACAAAATTTTTTCCATTTCCTACCTCCAGCCTCATGCACTTTTGCCCTAAAATTGATTCCAAACGGTAGCCAGAAAACATCCCCAGGAAAAGTGTATTCTGTGCCAATCCAGCCTTCCTAAAAGCAAGCAATCTCTATGCTCCTGCAATTTGTATAGCCATACCATAAATAACCTGCTGCTGATGCTGGTGTGCTTTTCATTTACACTTTTACAAGGTTGATGAAGCTGCTTTGTCAAAATAATTTCACAAACTAGAGGGATGGGACTGGGCAGGTCACAGTTTCCTGAATGCATGTCACGGTGTCTCTGAGTTTTGTATCTAGAGTTAATTCTTATTTTTATTTGTGGGTGCACTGGATTCATGATGCCATGCGTGGGCTTTCTCTGGTTGCAGTGAACAGAGGCCACTGCTTGTTGTGGTGCTCGGGCTTCTCACTGTGGTGGCTTCTCCTATTGCGGAGCACAGGCTCTGGGCCCACGAGCTTCAGTAGCTGCAGCACGTGGGGCAGTAGCCGCAGCTTCTGGGGTCTGGAGCACAGGATCGAGAGTTGCGGCACACAGGCTCGGTTGCTCCGTGGCAGGTGAAATCTTCCCAGACCAGAGATAAAACCCGTGTCCCCTGCATTAGCAAGTGGATTCTTATCCTCTGTACCACCAGGGAAGTCCTAGAGCTAATTCTATATTTAACTAACACAGCCAAGAAGGGAGTCACAAGGTATAGTAGGAAAAGGGAATACTGAGCTATTTTGTGAGAATGAGACACAGTCAAAACTTTGGATTTGTCTCTGTCTTTTTATGTGCTGCCTGGAGAGAGTTCTCTCAAAAGCATCTTTGTGAACACATCCGCTTCCCAGCACAGTTGAAGGTAAGGTTTAATAAATAGCCTGAATCCTGTACCACTGGCGAATTCAGTAACCTCTATATTTGAGTAACATGTTTCAGTAGACATGTTAGCATTGTTAGAAGACCAAAAAGGGGCAGAATTTCTAGCCTTAAGAAGGAAGAGAACTCAGTGTTTTTACAGATATAAATGAATGATTTCGAATTAAAAGATAGAAGAACTCTTCCTTTAATTTACATAACCTCTTGAAGGCATCTACAGGTATACATAATAACTTGGTGGTTTCCCTGGTGGCTCATTGGAGAAGGAAATGGCAACCCACTCCAGTGTTCTTGCCTGGAGAATCCCAGGGACGGGACGGGGGAGCCTGGCAGGCTGCCATCTATGGGGTCGCACAGAATCGGACACGACTGAAGCGACTTAGCAGCAGCAGCAGCAGGACCTCTGGTGGCTCAGATGGTAAAGCATCTGTCTAGAGTGTGGGAGACCTGAGTTCAATCCCTAGGTAGGGAAGATCCCCTGGAGAAGGAAATGGCAACCCACTCCAGTACTATTGCCTGGAAAATCCCATGGATGGATGAGCCTGGTAGGCTACAGTCCATGGGGTCGCAAAGAGTTGGACAAGATTGAGCCACTTAATAACTTATGTGCTTAATCGTGTCTCTTTTGTGACCCCATGGACTGTAGCCTGACAAGCTCCTCTGTCCATGGAATTTCCCTAGCAAGAATACTGGAGAGAGTTGCCATTTCCTCCTCCAGAGGATCTTCCCAACTGGGATCAAACCTCCCGCATTTGGCAGGTGAATTCTTTACTACTGAGCCCCTAGGGAAGTCCCATCTACAAGTGTATCTCCCTCTAAATATTTTATTAGCTGAATTAGAGCATTCACATACACGCTCAGTAAAAATGGATTTTAAAGTCAGTCAGAAGTTCACAACTGTTTGAAGGTAATGGAAATCCTTAGAAACACTCAGCGGGTTTGGTCTTCTTTGGTGAGGAGGTCAGATGCACTGAGTGATCCCCTCTTCAGAAGACTGTTAAATAGTGGTAAGATGTATCTCTGAGGGTCCCTTCATTGTATGTGAGGCCACCAGGAGAATCAATCAAGACCGAAGGCCCTTAACATTTGCTATTTCATCACATCAAGGCTCTAGGAGCTAACAGTTAAAGCTGCTCATCCACTGTGATGAGTTCAGTGCTTGAAACTTCTCTGGAAAAAGATATATTATGGGCATTGATCACTGTACTAGTGAAGAGGGGCATGTGGTTTGTGGAGGTCAGAAGAGTTAACAGTCTGCTCTGTTAAGAGGAGAAGGGATAATAAATTAGAGAGCACTTAATATTGGCACCGCTGGAGGTGGTATGGGAATTGACAGGTCCCAGGGAAGGGAAAATCTGGTGCCACTACTAAAAACCCCTTAATCTTTAAGCTCTTGTCACAGAATGCTGTGTTCCTTTATGTGTTGGCTGGACCCTGGTTCACTTCCCAGTACAAGACTGTCCCTTGAGCCCTGTTCAGTATGCACACCACAAGTGGAGGGTTGGGGTGTACATTAATGTTCCCATGCCAACAATAGTCAAGGCTATGGTTTTTCCAGTGGTCACGTATGGATGTGACAGTTGGACTATAAAGAAAGCTGAGTGCAGAAAAATTAATACTTTTGACCTGTGGTGTTGGAGAAGACTCTTGAGAGTCCCTTGGACTGCAAGAAGATCCAACCAGCCCATTCTAAATGAGACCAGTCCTGGGTGTTCATTGGAAGGACTGATGCTGAGGCTGAAACTTCAATACTTTGGCCACCTGATATGAAGAGCTGACTCATTAGAAAAGACCCTGATGCTGGGAAAGATTGAGGGCAGGAGGAGAAGGGGACGACAGAGGATGAGATGGCTGGATGGCATCACAGACTCGATGGACATAGGTTTGGGTGAACTCCGGGGGTTGGTGATGGACAGGGAGGCCTGGCGTGCTGCAGTTCATGGGGTCGCAAAGAGTTGGACACGACTGAGCGACTGAACTGACTGAACTGAACTGAGCTGACTGATGCACCCCACTACCACATCACACAAGCATGCATCTACTCTGACATGAAACTCACACTCTGGGCAGGTTCACACCAGTGTATTAGTGACCACTACTGATGGAGCCAGAATGTCATTCTGCCTAATTCACAGACATCTTTAGCTTTCGCTATTATTCTCCACACCAACCCCTGCTGTAATTGTAGGATGTTTCAGAGCCCTGGAGGATGGGTGAATCAGCCCTCATTGGACCCTCACAATTTCCCAGAACTTTCAAAACTCATTCCACTTCAGCCACCTAGGTGGAAACCTGTGCGCTCTCCTTGATTCTTTCCTCCCTACATCAAGTTTTGCCTAATTACCTCTTGATTCTTAAATCCATCCTTACAACCATGCCCTACTTTAGAGTCTGAAGTGTTTCTCCACTTCCTAATATCTTCATCCAACCCCTTTTCTACAGTTGCCAGTGTGACATATTTTATTCAAAGGTAACTGTGAAAGTGTAAATAAATGTGTTAGTCTCTTAGTCATGTCTGACTTTTGCGACCCCATGGACTGTAGCCCCCAGGCTCCTCTGTCCATGGAATTTGCTGGGAAAGAATACTAAAGTTGGTTGCCATTTCCTTCTCCAGGGGATCCTCCCAACCCAGGGATCAGAACCTGTCTCTCACATTGCAGGCAAATTCTTTACCATCTGAGCCACCAAGGAAGCTGAAATATAACTGTATCAATTATCTATTTAAATGCTCCAGTTGCATTTTCTATCAGTTTTCTGCAAGATGAAATTAAAAATCCTCATTGTGACATACCTTCATGAGCCGCTTCCTGCTTATCTCTAGTCTCCTCTCTCCGTGCTGACCGTTCTCTGCCTTTGGCCTTTTTCTGATGCTGTTCCTCGTACCTGGACTACTCTTCATTCTCCATCTTGCTGAACTTCCGTTTGTCCTTTAAGACCTCCCATGTGATACTCATTAGGTAGCCTTCTCCCACCTTATGCGTTAGATACTCTTCCTCCAGGCTCGCACACTTTGCTGGGCATTTCTCTACCATTGCACTCATTACTTCGCTCATTCACTAGCTGGAATTGTCTGCTTATGTTTCTCTATCCCCATCCATACTGAGTTTCTTGAAGTCCTGCTGCTGCTGCTAAATCACTTCAGTCGTGTCCGACTCTGTGTGACCCCATAGACAGCGGTCCACCAGGCTCCCCTGGCCCTGGGATTCTCCAGGCAAGAACACTGGAGTGGGTTGCCATTTCCTTCTCTAATGCATGAAAGTGAAAAGTGAAAGTGAAATCGCTCAGTCGTGTCTGACTCTTAGCGACCCCATGGACTGCAGCCTACCAGGCTCCTCTGCCCATGGGATTTTCCAGGCAAGAGTACTGGAGTGGGTTGCCATTGCCTTCTCCATTCTTGAAATCCTGCTGCTGCTGCTGCTGCTGCTGCTAAGTCACTTCAGTCGTGTCCGACTCTGTGCGACCCCCATAGACAGAAGCCCACCAGGCTCCCCCATCCCCAGGATTCTCCGGGCAAGAACACTGGAGTGGGTTGCCATTTCCTTCTCCAATGCATGAAAGTGAAAAAGGAAAGGGAAATCACTCAGTCGTGTCCGATTCTTAGCAATCCCATGGACTGCAGCCTACCAGGCTCCTCCATCCATGGGATTTTCCAGGCAAGAGTACTGCAGTGAGATGCCATTGCCTTCTCCTCTTGAAAGGTCCTTATTCATATATATGTTCCAACGCTTTGCACGAAGTGAGAAATGATGATGAAAATAGCGGTAATACACTGACAGTCCCTTATGTTCAAGGCATTTAATATGCACCTTTTCTCATTGAGGAGCCTGGCAGGCTACAGTCCATGGGGTCGCAAAGAATCAGACACAGCTAAGCGGCTAACACATCTTATTTCCTCCTCACCACAACTCTAAGTGGTAGTTATTGTGAAGTCTATTTTACAGTAAGGAAACTGAGATTCAGAAAGATGGTGACTTGGCAAGTGAATAGCAGAATTACAATGTGAATCTGATTGTCTGGCTCCAGAATACACATTCTGTTTACAACAACCACAAGATGAAGGTCGTCCTGGAAGGGTGCTCTACTCTCTGAATCATAATGAGATGAAAAACAATGAAAGCCACTGATAAGAAAGTTAGTATATTAAGTATCTGGCTGGTCTCCTTACCCCGGGCAAGTACAGAATTTCCTCATGCCTGTATTTCCACTTTCTTTACCCAGGTCAATCTTGTAGCTGAGGACACTCAAAACTGTTTTACAGAGCGATTTACTAAAATAAAACAACTTATCATAGAGCAAAGAATGACATAAAGAATATGCCTTTCAGGTTTTGGTTATGTAAATAAACTGAAGCCTTTACAGAAATACAGCACCCACAGATGCTGTTTCACTCAGTGTTATTTTTCTCATGATTTGTATGAAAAAAATCTTAAAGGTATATAAAATAAAGTTACCAATGTAATTACAAACTTAATTTTGAAAAAAATAAAAATACATGGATTAAAGACTGTACAGAAAAGAGAAAATATGAGCATTATATTTTATGAACCATCTCAGTGTAATTACAATAAGTAAAGCATAGATGGCATCTATGAATATTTGAAAACCAAATATCTGTGACTTAGATCAGCATCTGTTGTTGTGACAGCTGCAAATGATTCCCAAAGCTTCTTGTCTTTATGTGGGGACTAAGCCAGCCTATTAGTCAGCATCAAGTCAAAATCCTTCTCCGTGATGTCAGCAAATGAATTTCAATAAATCGGGAAAATTCAACAAATATCTATTGAACATCTGTTGCATAATCTGAGTCAGGCTTTGTGTAGGATACAAAGATAGTACATCTCTCCCTTAAGACTCTTAACAAAATCATTTCAGATTAAAAGTTAAATCAGAATACAAGGTATTGTATTAAAAATGAGTGTCACAGACAGTGGATATTAGAGACTCCCTCATCCTGCTTTATATATTTCCTCATTGCACTATTTCCTGGAATTAAAAGATATTAAGTATAAATGTGTGTATGTTATATATATATATATATATATATATATATATATATATATAGTTGTTGTTTAGTAACTAAGTCATGTTCAACTCTTTGCTACCCCATGAACTGCAGCACTCCAGGCTTCCTGGTCCTTCACTATCTCCTGGAGTTTGCTCAGACTCACTTTCATTGAATCTATGATGCCATCCAACCATTTCATCCTCTGTTGCCCCCTTCTCCTTTTTCCTCAGTCTTCCCCAGCATCAGGGTCTTTTCAAATGAGTCAGCTCTTTGCATCAGGTGTCCAAAGTATTGGAGTACACACACACACACACAGACAAAAATTATATATATAATTTGTTGTTGTTAACCCTGGTCTTCTCCACTAGGATTTTAAGCTCAGTAAGAGTAGGAACTTGTGTGTCTCTTTCACCATTGTGTCAACAGTACCTATAACAGTACCTGACCTATAGTAGTTACTCCATAAATATTCGCTGAATGAATTAATTTGGAGAATAGAGAAATTGCTATAAACAGAGTTGACTGAAGAGTGAAGTTTGATATAATTCTTAAAGAATGAAGACAACGTGCATAGCAGCTGAGAGGCATTTCAAGAGCAAGATTTAAGGAAGGTAAAGGTTTGGAAGTGATAATAAACTTGCAATAGATTTGCCTGGCTGGAGAGTATGTTTCCTGTTGTGAATTATTCCGCCATAAAATGGATTGGGGGTCGTGTTGACCAATGCGTAAAGAATTTCTTCTCGAGCATAGGCACTAGAACTATTTGAGACGCTGAGTCACTCGTGTCAAAGCAATTTCTGTTTCTCTAAGTATGTGGCAGTCTGTGCTTGTAATTACCGGTTCGCTTCAACTATATGGGACCCCATGAGCATTGTCTTCTTGCTTATAGCAAACATTAACAAGGCCCGTGTTGAGCGGGCTGTCAGCACTGACAGCTTCAAACGTTACACTCCACTGAAAATGACAGTTCTCTACCAACATATTTTGCAGAAAAATCCTTCAGAGCAAGGACATTGGCTTTTCCAGTATGTTTTAATTCCTATAATTCCCCCTGTCCCCACCCATGTGCTGGAAGATTCATCTATCTTGATTTTGCTTTGGAAGCACCCACAAAGATTGATAATCAGCGATTTAGAGTTCAAAACCCCAGCACATCCCTTATCAATCCTCCAGATGTGTCTGAATGAAGACTCTCAGAAGTTGCCAAGCTGAGTGACTTTGTCATTGACGTCATCCTCAGTGGGGATAAGTTCGGAAATTCTAACTTTGAGTAATCCAAGTAAACTGTATTTCAATATGGAGTGTTATCTAGAAACCAAAATTTATTAATTTCCTGAGTTTTTTACATTTTTGGCCTTGGAGTTTTATCAAATTTGATTTTTGCCTGACATTCTTCCTCAAGTTTTAAAAATGAACTGCAGGAAAAGTCTATATTTTACCTATAGAGATAAAAAACTAAATTTCCAGCATTAGGCCTTTGATTAATTTTTCTTTAACAGAGCATTTTGTTAAATCCTCAAAGTATCTCTAAGGTATAAAAGAGGAGAGTAGCTCTGATTAGGGAAAGAGGCCTAGAGCGCCCCCTCCTGGTTACATGCTTTTCTGCCTCTCCACCTCACCTGCAAGGTGGTGGTTTAGTCTCTTAAGTCTTGTCCGACTCCTGCGACCCCATGGACCGTGGCCCACCAGGTTCCTCCATCCATGGGCTGGAGTGGGTTGCCGTTTCCTTCTCCAGGGGGCATGGCAGGCACCATTTGTGAAGTCCACTGAACACAGTTTTATAACCACTGAATCAAAGTGATTCCTAAGAATATTTAGCTCATCTTCTATAAGAACAGTCATTAATCAAGAGCCCCCTCTGTATTATAGTCGCCGTGATTTACCCATATTCCCTGATGAATTATGCCACCAAGTGTTATTCTTCTGAAAAGCTCTTCCTCACTTGTGCTTATTTTGCTCAGTCAAATCAGGCTCTTTGTGACCCTTTGGATTGTAACCTATCAGGCTCCTCTGTCCATGGGATTTTTCAGGCATGTGTTTGGAATTTAAGCAGGTAAAGTACAGTCTGCATTATGTTCTAACTAAACACAGAGCACTGTTACAACAGTATAAATGATTATTGTGAGAAAAGAAACTTACAAAATTCTTCAGATTTTGGGTAAACTCTCCACATTTCAGTCATTTAGTAAAATTTCACAGTCAGTCCACAAAATAGATGGTGGATCTGAGTGGTAAATATTAACATGGCATTTTGATGGTCACTTGGTGCTTGATGATATATCAGTTCAGTTCAGTTAAGTTGCTCTGCCGTGTCCGACTCTTTGCGACCCCATGAATCGCAGCACGCCAGGCTTCCCTGTCCATCACCATCTCTCGGAGTTCACTCAGACTAACGTCCATCGAGTCCGTGATGCCATCCATCCATCTCATCCTCTGTTGTCCCCTTCACCTCCTGCCCCCACTCCCTCCCAGCATCAGAGTCTTTTCCAATGAGTCAACTCTTCTCATGAGGTGGCCAAAGTACTGGAGTTTCAGCTTTAGCATCATTCCTTCCAAAGAAATCCCAGGGCTCATCTCCTTCAGAATGGACTGGTTGGATCTCCTTGCAGTCCAAGGGATTCTCAAGAATCTTCTCCAACATCACAGTTCAAAAGCATCAATTCTTCGGCGCTCAGCCTTCTTCACAGTCCAACTCTCACATCCATACATGACCACAGGAAAAACCATAGCCTTGACTAGACGGACCTTAGTCGGCAAAGTAACGTCTCTGCTTTTGAATATACTATCTAGCTTGGTCATAACTTTTCTTCCAAGAAGTAGGCGTACTTTAATTTCATGGCTGCAGTCACCATCTGCAGTGATTTTGGAGCCCCTCAAAATAAAGTCTGACACTGTTTCCACTGTTTCCCCATCTATTTCCCATGAAGTGATGGGACCAGATGCCATGATCTTTGTTTTCTGAATGTTGAGCTTTAAGCCAACATTTTCGCTCTCCTCTTTCACTTTCATCAAGAGGCTTTTTAGCTCCTCTTCACTTTCTGCCATAAGGGTGGTATCATCTGCATATCTGAGGTGACTTATATTTCTCCCAGCAATCTTGATTCCAGCTTGTGTTTCTTCCAGTCCAGTGTTTCTCATGATGTACTCTGCATATAAGTTAAATAAGCAGGGTGACAATATACAGCCTTGACGTACTCCTTTTTCTATTTGGAACCAGTCTGTTGTTCCATATCCAGTTCTAACTGTTGCTTCCTGACCTGCATACAGATTTCTCAGGAGGCAGGTTAGGTCTGGTATTCCCATCTCTTTCAGAATTTTCCACAGTTTATTGTGATCCACACAGTCAAAGGCTTTGGCATAGTCAATAAAGCAGAAATAGATGTTTTTATGGAATTCTCTTGCTTTTTCCATGATCCAGCGGATATTGGCAATTTGATCTCTGGTTCCTCTGCCTTTTCTAAAACCAGCTTGACATCTGGAATTTCACAGTTTATGTATTGCTGAAGCCTGGCTTGCAGAATTTTGAGCATTACTTTACTAGGATGTGAGATGAGTGCAATTGTGCAGTAGTTTGAGCATTCTTTGGTATTGCCTTTCTTTGGGATTGGAATGAAAACTGACCTTTTCCAGTCCTGTGGCCACTGCTGAGTTTTCCAAATTTGCTGGCATATTGAGTGCAGCACTTTTACAGCATCATCTTTCAGGATTTGAAAGAGCCCAACTGGAATTCCATCACCTCCACTAGCTTTATTCATAGTGATGCTTTCTAAGGCCCACTTGACTTCACATTCCAAGATGTCTGGCTCTAGATTAGTGATCACACCATCATGATTATCTGGGTCATGAAGATCTTTTTTGTACAGTTCTTCTGTGTATTCTTGCCACCTCTTCTTAATATCTTCTGCTTCTGTTAGGTCCATACCATTTCTGTCCTTTATCGAGCCCATCTTTGCATGAAATGTTCCCTTAGTATCTCTAATTTTCTTGAAGAGATCTCTAGTCTTTCCCATTCTGTTGTTTTCCTCTATTTCTTTGCATTGATCACTGAAGAAGGCTTTCTTATCTTTTCTTGCTATTCTTTGGAACTCTGCATTAAGATGCTTATATCTTTCTTTTTCTCCTTTTCTTTTCACCTCTCTTCTTTTCACAGCTCTTTGTAAGGCCTCCCCAGACAGCCATTTTGCTTTTTTGCATTTCTTTTCCATGGGGATGGTCTTGATCCCTGTCTCCTATACAATGTCACGAACATCATTCCATAGTTCATCAGGCACTCTGTCAGATCTAGGCCCTTAAACATATTTCTCACTTCCACTGTATAAGCATAAGGGGTTTGACTTAGGTCATACCTAAATGGTCTAGCGGTTTTCCCTACTTTCTTCAATTTAAGTCTGAATTTGGTAATAAGGAGTTCATGATCTGAGCCACAGTCAGCTCCTAGTCTTGTTTTTGTTGACTGTATAGAGCTTCTCCATTTTTGGCTGCAAAGACTATAATCAATGTGATTTCAGTGTTTACCATCTGGTGATGTCCATGTGTAGAGTCTTCTCTTGTGTTGTTGGAAGAGGGTGTTTGCTATGACCAGTGCATTTTCTTGGCAAAACTCTATTAGTCTTTGCCCTGCTTCATTCCGCATTCCAAGGCCAAATTTGCCTATTACTCCAGGTGTTTCTTGACTTCCTACTTTAGCATTCCAGTCCCCTATAATGAAAAAGACATCTTTTTTGGATGTTAGTTCTGAAAGGTCTTGTAGATCTTCATAAAACCGTTCAGCTTCTTCAGCATTACTGGTTGAGGCATAGACTTGGATAACTGTGATATTGAATGGTTTGCCTTGAAGATGAACAGAGATCATTCTGTTGTTTTTGAGATTGCATCCAAGTACTGCATTTCAGACTCTTTTGTTGACCATGATGGCTACTCCATTTCTTCTGAGGGATTCCTGCCTGCAGTAGTAGATATAATGGTCATCTGAGTTAAATTCATCCATTCCAGTCCATTTTAGTTCACTGATTCCTAGAATGTCGACGTTCACCCTTGCCATCTCTTGTTTGACCACTTCCAATTTGCCTTGATTCATAGACCTGACATTCCAGGTTCCTATGCAATATTGCTCTTTACAGCATCGGATCTTGCTTCTATCACCAGTCACATGCACAACTGGGTATTGTTTTTACTTTGGCTCTATCCCTTCATTCTTTCTGGAGTTATTTTTCCACTGATCTCCAGTAGCATACTGGGCACCTAATGACCTGGGGAGTTCCTCTTTTGGTATCCTATTATTTTGCCTTTTCATACTGTTCGTGGGGTTCTCAAGGCAAGAACACTGAAGTGGCTTGCCATTCCCTTCTCCAGTGGACCACATTCTTTCAGACCTCTCCACCATGACCCTCCTGTCTTGGGTTGCCCCACAGGCATGGCTTGGTTTCATTGAGTTAGATAGTTCATTGGTCCTAGTGTGATTAGATTGACTCATTTTCTATGATTATGGTTTCAGTGTGTCTGCCCTCTGATGCCCCTTTGTAACACCTACCGTCTTACTTGGGTTTCTCTTACCTTGGGCGTGGGGTATATGATATATAACTTTTTGTTAACATTCAGAAGCCCTGTTCATTAGTGATGCTACTCCCTCTCCTGCGCAGATGGTACAGTGTAGCTATGCAGGCTGCCATGAGGGGACAAGTCACATCCCAGGCATGGCATAGGCTTGGAGTCAGGCTTGGCTCTTACCCTTTGATCCTCTCTAAGAGTTGTGCTCCTTTCATATCACCTACAATTGAAAAGTAGCCAGTGTCGCCTGAGGTTAATTATATTTGGAATAATGAACCCACTTGTAAAAATACTAGCGCAAAGTAGTCCTACGAATTTACCAATACAGTCAAATTAATTAAATCTGCCAAAGGGCAGCCTCAGTCAGAGGCTGTGCATAAGTTGCAGGGGTGTAAAAGAAAACACATTGACTGTGAGAAGAAAATATTAGAAAATATTTAAATTTTATATCATTTTACCATTTTCCTACTTTTATATTTTTATAATTCACACACATTATAAAAATGTGCGTGCAGTATATGACTCCACAAATACATAATTTATGAATCTATACATGTTTAGATATTGAAGTGTGTTCTGGAAAGATTTTGCTGATAGGATGTGAGAACTACTTCCTATGTCTTTCACAGCAAAAAAGTTAGTTCATTATTTTATTTTATTTCTTTTAAATACTTTATTCTACATTACAATACTGTATTTGTTCTGCCATACATTGACATGAATCAGCCACAGGTGTCCACGATCTCCCAATGCCGAAGCCCCCTCCCACCTCCCACCCCATATCATCTCCCTGAATCATCCTGTGCACCAGCCCCAAGTATCCTGTATCCTGTATTGAACATAGACTGGTGCTTCATTCTTACGAGATAGTATTTTTGAATAGTTCAAATGAATACAGATCCAAAGAGAGAGGTATATAGAGACAGAATGAAGATTTTGCTACCAAGAGGTCCTAAGTTCAAATCTCAACTGATCACTTACCACCGTGGTCATCTAGGACAAGATTACATCTCTGAACATCAGCTTCCTCATCTGTAAAAAAAAAAAAAAAGATAATAGCTCCCATTATTTTAAATGAGGTAATTTGTTTAAAGTGCTTAGTAGATTGCTTGGTACAATAGATAGTACCTATTATTGCTTGTAAAATCCTTTATTCAAGCTGTCATCTTGTCACATTTTTATATGTGTTAATAGAACATGGTTACATTAAAAATATAAATAATGTTTAGTCCCTTGGGTTAGAGAAAGATAAAGGTTTTCTTGTCCTTTTCAACTCAAACCATAAAGTGTACACCCTGCACTTATTAATATATGCAAGAGCCCTTGATTCTTGTCTTCATGGACTCAGCTCTGCTCAGCCATAACGGGATTAATGCATGTCCACGTCCACATTACAAGATTCATTAAGAAAAGAAAAGTCAGCTCACACTATGTGGTTAAAGATAATGGAAATTTGCTTCTCTCTGGAAGTCTTCCAGAGAGAAAATTTCTTAATTACTTGCTTTTGATTAAAATGAAGGTAAACAGAAGCAATTCGGAAGTTAACCTTGTGATCATGTTTTCTTGAACATAGTGTGGAAGTCTGACAATTAGGAAGCAATTTCCTGAAGTTCTGTTACATTTGTCTGAGTCTCAGACAGTTTGCAATCAAACAGATAACCAGGAGAGTCACCTCACATACTTTTTGGAAGAGGGTGATATGAAAGTAAGGAGTTTACCAAGAAAAAATTTGCATCAGATCAGCCTAATTCTTTTAAAGGAGAAACTAGACACAATGTATCTGATTTCCAAAAGCATTTGCAGGGTATATTGTGACAGCTCAGCAGCCAACATGGGATGTATGGTCCTGACTACATGGTGGTTAGGATGCAGGATTGTAACTCAGTGTATACAGGACAGGGAGTGATTAGGCAGTAATGCCTTGAGTGATTGTTTAGAGGGAGATGGTTAATGATGTAACATTTTTGGACAATAAGAGAATTCATTTTTAGTTTGGACTATAAGAAGAAAGTGATTCTTCTGATATTAATATTTAAAATGCTCCTCAAATTACAACAGGTTTCAGAAAACCCTGGTTGTTTCAGAAACAATGCACACATACAGTGAGACAAAAGAGTTCCAGAGCTATGTTGTCATACAACCATTTCCAGAGAAAGCAGAGGATCAGATTCTCTCATGGGAATCAATTTCTTAAAAAAACTAATTAGCATGGCCAAGGGTGTGAGCAGACTATTAACATTTTTCTAATTAGTGAGGAAGATCTTTAAGAGTAGTGTGCTGGTGAGTGTTTAACAATGTATGCATTATAGATACCACAGAAGTAAATAACCACAAGGTCACTGTTGTGGTCACTAATAAATAATCACTTTTATAGTTAATAATAAAATGTAGTAAAACTGGGAAGTGACATTTTAATAATTTATTGCCTTTTCCAAAAACTTTTTTTGAAACTTTAAAAACTTTTAGTTTTGAAATAATTTTAGATTGATAGAAGAGTTGTAAGATAGTATAGAAAGTCCCTACATACCCTTCACTCATCTGCCAATGTTTTAATATGTTTTAGAACCATTGTTGGGAGAAGGCAATGGCACCCCACTCCAGTGTTCTTGCCTGGAAAATCCCACGGACAGAAGAGCCTGGTGGGCTGCCGTCTATGGGGTCACGTAGAGTTGGACACGACTGAAGTGACTTAGCAGCAGCAGCAGAACCACTATACATTTATCAGAACTGAGAAACGAATGTTGATAAAACTCAAGCTGTATTTGGGTTTCACCAGTTTTCCCACTAATGTTCTTTTTCTGTCCAGGATCCCATTCAAGATACTGTGCTGCATTTATTTGTCATGTTTCCTTAGTTTCCCCTGGTCTATCATGGTTTCTTAGGCTTTCCTTGTTTTTTCTATGACAATTTCAATATGATTTACTTAACTGTCAGTTAATTTTTGAGTTAGTTATTCATAGGCTCATAACTTATTGGCGCACAGTACTGAAGAGTGTGGTTTGATGGATCAATGTCATGTGGACAGAGGTTTCTAGGGACATAAACACAAGGATTTATCGTTGGTCTTTGCTCCTCAACAGTCTTAATGATGCCTTGGAAACAACTGTTGCTGCCATGAAAGTAATGGCTTCCCTGGTGGCCCAGTCAGTAAAGAGTCCACCATGCAAATCATATTGGCATGTGATACAGATGCGGGAATGCACCAGGTATGTTGGATTATTGTATAGAACCACAGAGGTTACAACATAATAGACAAATTTAACAGCATAAAATTTCATAGAGGTAAATGTATTTTGTAACATAAATATAACCAACATTTATGTACCAAAGCCGCTTCCGTAAATGTGCCTAGGGAGACATGATTTAACAGCAGTTCATTCTAAACACATGCTTAGGGCTTGGGCTTTGCGGACAGAGTGGGAGCCCCAGGGCCCAGCAGGAAGGGAGACTTGGCTTCATTTCGGGGGCATGATCTCTCCTGAATGTGAGGAAAATGCGAATATTTTCAGGGATATGTCCATCCAGAAATCACATAATTTGTCTCAAATGTGTCGTGGTAAGTGTGATGTAGTTTTCAAGGGAGAGTGTCCAGAATCACAAAGAGCCTCTGCCCAGCAAAGGCAGTGTGAAAAGGGACCTGGAAAGGTGAGGTCAAGCAGAACTGCCTCAGCTCATGATCATGTAGCCAAAGAGGCCTTGCGTAAGTTTCCCATGGCCAAGGGCAAGGGTGTACCCTCAGGCTTAAAATGTAGTCTCTCGGTAAGAGCATGAGTGACTGCAAGTGGTGAGCCAGTGCTGTGATTTGACTGCCAGAGCTTATTCTCTTGCTCTGCATCTGTAGAACTACAGTGTCTAGCTCAAATGAGCTAATAGACTCACTCATGTTTACGTTGTTCAGTCAAATCAGGAGTGTTATGGTCAGTTCTGGACATCAGAACTCTGAGTATTTTAAAGGAAGGTAGTCGGAGTGGTCAGAGAATGCTAACCAATGCCATAGAAGGAACATGAGAGAAACTGGGGGATGCTTAGCCTGCTGAAGAGAAGATGTAGGAGAGTGAAGATTACTGTTTCCCAAAATTTGAAAAGCTCTCTCATGCAGAAGCACAATTAGACTTGGACAAATGGTTGCACATGAGAGAAGGACAAATTTTAGCTCAACAAACAGAGAAGCTTTTAATTATTCAATTCAGTTCAGTCGCTCAGTCATGTCTGACTCTTTGCAACCCCATGAACTGCAGCACGCCAGGCTTCCCTCTACATCACCAACTCCCGGAATTTACCCAAACTCATGTCCATCGAGCCGGTGATGCCATCCAACCATCTCATCCTCTGTCATCCCCTTCTCCTCCTGCCCTCAATTTCTCCCAGCATCAGGGTCTTTCCAAATGAGTCAGCTCTTTGCATCAGGTGGCCAAAGTATTGGAGTTTCAGCTTCAACATCAATCCTTCCAATGAACATCCAGGACTGATCTCCTTTAGGATGGACCAGTTGGATCTCCTTGCAGTCCAAGGGACTCTCAAGAGTCTTCTCCAACACCACAGTTCAAAAACATCAATTCTTCAGCACTCAGCTTTCTTCACAGTCCAAATCTCACATCCATACATGACCACTGGGAAAACCACAGCCTTGACTAGACGAACTTTTGTTGACAAAGTAATGTCTCTGTTTTTTAATATGCCATCTAGGTTGATCATAACTTTCCTTCCAAGAGGTAAGCATCTTTTAATTTCATGGCTGCAATCACCATCTGCAGTGATTTTGGAGCCCCCCAAAATAAAGTCTGACACTGTTTCCACTGTTCCCCCATCTATTTCCCATGAAGTGATGGAGTGCTCTCTAAAAAGGGAGTAAGCTACCTTGGGCAGAAATATTTAAGTAGAAGCAAAATAAACACTTGGTAGAAATGTTGTCTAGAAGACTGTCTATTTTGCTATGACTGTTGTGTGTTTCTAAGTGTGACTTAGTTTGTATTCTGTTGGCCACTAGCATAACGCTATCAGGATGAAGTGGGATGTTGTGTTGGATTGTTAATGGTTCTCATCAGCCCTTTGATGTTTCCACCATCAAGCATTGGTGCCAAAGTGCCCTCCCACTGCTGACCATGGTGTTTCAGCCATTGAGGGGTGCAGTGCAGTGTCCAATGTGACCACACTCCACACTGTGTATTCCAGTTTAGGAGTACATGTGTACTCTCCCCAGTCTTTGTGATTTTCTCTGTCAAACATCATCTCTTTTAAGGTTAAGTATTGCTTAATCACTGAAGATGGTGACTGCAGCCATGACATTAAAAGACACTTACTCCTTGGAAAAAAAGATATGACCAACCTAGATAGCATATTCAATAGCAGAGATATTACTTTGCCGACTAAGGTCTGTCTAGTCAAGGCTATGGTTTTTCCTGTGGTCATGTATGGATGTGAGAGTTGGACTGTGAAGAAGGCTGAGTGCCAAAGAATTGATGCTTTTGAACTGTGGTGTTGGAGAAGATTCTTGAGAGTCCCTTGGACTGCAAGGAGATCCAACCAGTCCATTCTGAAGGAGATGAGCCCTGGGATTTCTTTGGAAGGAATGATGCTAAAGCTGAAACTCCAGTACTTTGGCCACCTCATGAGAAGAGTTGACTCATTGGAAAAGACTCTGATGCTGGGAGGGATTGGGGGCAGGAGGAGAAGGGGACAACAGAGAATGAGATGGCTGGATGGCATCACTGAATCAATGGATGTGAGTCTGAGTGAACTCTGGGAAAGAGTCAGACATGACTGAGCGACTGAACTGAACTGATTGCTTACTCCTTAGAAGGAATTATGACCAATCTAGACAGTATATTAAAAAGCAGAGATATTACTTTGCCAACAAAAGTCCATCTTGTCAAGGCTATGGTTTTTCCAGTGGTCATGTATGGATGCAAGAGTTGGACTGTGAAGAAGGCTGAGCGCCAAAGAATTGATGCTTTTGAACTGTGGTGTTGGAGAAGACTCTTGATAGGCCCTTGGACTGCAAGGAGATCCAACTGGTCCATCCTAAAGGAGATCAGTCTTGGATGTTCATTGGAAGGACTGATGTTGAAGCTGAAACTCCAATACTTTGGCCACCTGATGCAAAGAGCTGACTCATTTGGAAAGACCCTGATGCTGGGAAAAATTGAGGGCAGGAGGAGAAGGGGATGACAGAGGATGAGATGGTTGGATGGCATCACCAACTCAATGGACATGGATTTGGGTGGACTCTGGGAGTTGGTGATGGACAGGGAGGCCTGGCATGCTGTGGTTCATGGGGTCTCAAAGAGTCAGACATGACTGAGCGACTGAACTGAACTGATTGTGTACTACACATATCTTTTCTGAAGACGTAGCATTTTGAAACCATGCTAGTGTTTTTCTGTTACTTTTCTGTTGTTACAACTTTTGTTTATACCCTGGTTATCAAGTTTCAAGTGTTTTCTGCAATCTGCCTCTGTATCTATTTTGCCCATAAGTTCTGGAATTTTTAGGGTGTTATTTGGAAGAATAAATGGCAATAGGACAGAATTGTTTCTGTTGAGTTTGGATTTACAGCAATTGTTCTCAATCCTGACTGTACATGTCAGCTCATGCTTGTGTTCAACTGCTCAATCATGTCTGACTCTTTGCGACCCCATAGACTCCCCACCAGGCTCCTCTGTCCATGGAATTTTCCAGGCAAGAATACTGCAGTGAGTTGTCATATCCTTCTCCAGGGATCTTTGCTACCCAGGTATTGAACCCTTGTCTCCTGCATTGGCAGGCAGATTCTCTACTGCTGAGCCACTTGGAAAGTCTTCCTAATCAACTAGCACCTACCTAAATTCATAGGGCCTACCTCAAGACCTCCTAGGGGCAGAACCTGTGATATTATGTTTTTAACAAGTTCATTGCAGTCAGCCTGGAACCAGATAAGAAGCTTTGGTTTGTAATCACTAGACGGATAACTCTTAGCTCTGTAATTCTGCCCTCACCCCCACCTTCCCTGCCATCTATTGAGACAAGACAAATGCTATCCTTGAAATAGTGAAGTAGCAAAATAAACATTTCAATGTGGACACGGACATCTGCCAGCATGGCAATGAACTTCAGGTGTCATGCACAGTGTGTATGTTAGAACCATAGGAATTTTGCAAGATAAGCATCTCTGGTTGAAATAGCCTTCAAATCACAACATTTTTCATACCACTAAAGTTCAGCTCTCAAGAAGATTGTGTTTATTATGTTATTTTGAAGGTGCTTTCAGCCAGGCAGTCAGGAGTCTGAACAGATTAGCATCATTAGGAGATCAGAGAGCAAGGTGGGAATTGGATGTCAATTTATGACCATTGTCGTCCCAGTGAATTCCCCATTGACTTGGAACATTTTGACGTAGATGAACGTTTTCACTTGTGAGAGGTGTTATTAGAACAAGAAGGGTGGAGCAGGTAAGCATGGAGGTTTGTTAGCTGTGCAGCTGGTCATTCACTTGGGAGTTGCTCAAATCAATTTTATGGCCACTAATCTCAATATTGCAATTATAAAATTTACTTCAAAGGCTATATGTGTCGCATCTGCTCCCCATTTAGAGATTGTCTCTCCCCCTCCATCAGTATAATTCCATGGTGACTGCTTAACAGTTTTAAACAGGCAAATCTTGAACTTTACATATCAAATAGGGATCTAACTTTCTAGAAAGTTATCTCATGGTAAGATGTTTTCTCAGTTTTGGATTAAGCATAAATAGGCAGCTGAGCTATGAGCCCTTTGCTATCGAATCTTGAGAAGAGAAATGCCAGGAGGCTTGAAGAAGAGGAATAAGAAAAACCTGATACAAAGCTGTGCTTCAGTACCCTAGCAAATTATGGGGTATTTATAACCCCTCTGAGTCTGAAGAGCAAGCGGGCGTATTGTGGCAATACAGAGACTGTGCCTTCCCTTGCATATGTCAGCTGTTTGGCAAAACAGATTTAAAGCAACCTTCATTCACAAATCAAAGATGGAAAAGAATTCTTTTAAAAAAAAACCTCGTTTTCTTGAAATGACTAAGCCCATTCAGCAACTGTGCTCCATGGCTATTGAAGTAGAATCATTTTAGAATGGCAAGGGACACATTTTGCAGTCAGGAACCTACACTTTGCAGCTGTGGGCCTCAGAGTCATCTCTACTTGCCCTGGTTTCTTGCGCTTGTCTTTACAAAAGTCAAACCAGAACAGCCTTTCTTCAGTCTTGTTCTAGAACAATGTGTGTACAAAATCATACCTTACAGGTCAGAGAGCTAATTCAAAATAATGGTAATAAGAAGAAAGGAGTGAAAACAAGCCCCCAGTAGAAACCGGAATCCCTGCTACCCTCCACCCTAAGAAGGAACATGAAGTAAAAGCAAAATTTTTTACAGAGTCCCAAATTCTCTTAAATGAGCAAGACTGAATCAAAACTTTTAATAGTCTCCAGATTACTTTAAAATTTTTAAAATATATCTTATTTTTAAAGTTTTTATTTGGTTATTTATTTTTGGCTACGTTGGGTCTTCGTTGCTACACCCAGGCTTTCTCTAGTTGCAGTCCAGGGCTTCTCACTGTGGTCCCTTCTCTTGCTGCAGAGCTTGGGCTCTAGGGTGCATGAGTTTCAGTAGTTGTAGTGCACGGGCTTACCTGCTCTGCAGCCTGTGTATCTTCTTGGACCAGGGGCTGAATCTGTGTTGCCTGTATTGGCAGGTGGATTCTTAACCACTACATTACCACCAAGGAAGTCCTTATTTTATTTTTTTAATTGAAGTATAGTTAATTTACAATTTTGCCTTAGTTTCAAGTGTACAACAAAGTGATTCAATTTATATATATATATATATATATATATATATATATATTGGAGAAGGCAATGGCACCGCATTCCAGTACTCTTGCTTGGAAAATCCCATGGACAGAGGAGCCTGGTAGGCTGCAGTCCATGAGGTTGCTAAGAGTCAGACACTACTGAGCGATTTGACTTTCGTTTTTTACTTTCATACATTGGAGAAGGAAATGGCAACCCACTCCAGTGTTCTTGCCTGGAGAATCCCAGGGATGGGGGAGCCTGGTGGGCTGCCGTCTATGGGGTCGCACAGAGTCGGACACGACTGAAGCAACTTAGCAGCAGCAGCATGTATATATATATTCTTTTTCAGACTCTTTTCCATTATAAATTATTACAAGATATTGAGTATAGTTCCCTTTGCTATACAGTAGGTCCTTGTTGTTTACCTGTTTTGTATATAGTAGTGTACATGTTAATCCCAAACTCCTAATTTATCTCTCCACCTCTGCCCCTACTATTCCCTTTGTTAAGCATAAATGTGTTTTCTGTATGTGAGTCTGCTTGTTTTTTTAAATAAGTTCTTTTGTATCATTTAAAAAAATTTTTTAAATATTTAACTTTATTATTAAACAAAAATAATTTGAAAAATATAAGAGCATCTCATTTCAAAACTACAAAGTATGAGGAATAGATAGAAAAAATGAATTAATCAGAAAAATATAAAAGATTCTATATACTCTTATGTATCATATTTTTAGATTTCACAAATAAGTTATATCATATGATATTTGTCTTTCTCTAACTTACTTCACTTCAACATGATAATCTCTAGGTCCAGCCTGTTGCTGCAAATTGCATTATCTCACTCTTTTTATTATCTTTTTTATGAGATAATGCCATTGGGTATATATACCACATCTGCTTTATCCATTCATCTGTTTATGGACATTTAGGTTGTCTAGGTTACTTCTTCATTTCTCTGGCCATGACGAGGGTCTTGCAGGGTCTTACTTCCCTGACCAGGGATTGAACTGGGGCCACTGTAGTGAAAGTGGCAAGTCCTAACTATTGGACTACCAGGAAATTCCCTAGACTACTTCTTGAAGGATAGACTCTAAAAAGGAGCAGTCAAAAGAATGACTTTACAAAAAGTAACTGAAAATATAAGCAAGAAATAAGAGGAAGAATTGAGAGGAGAAAAAAGGAGAAAGAGGATGGATAGAGAGGAGAGTATTTGATGTGCTAGATATGGCAACATCTTAGAACACCACTAGGAAATGACCGTTTCTTTTCCAGGAAGTTAAATATCAAAACATTTGGTTTTTCTATTTCTGCTTTATTGTAAACTCCTCTATTGTGATTCATTTTCTTTCAGAGTATTATCACATACCTAGCACATAGTGGCTGTTCAATTAATTGTGAAAGGGGGGGGGTGGCAGGTTAATATTTACTTCTTTATTTTAAAATTTATTTTGTTCTATTTTTGAATAAATATTTTATTACAGACTAAATTGTATCCCTCACCCCCCACCAAATCCACATTCAACATTGAATTATACCCTCAAATGTGACTATAGATAGGGCCTTTAAGGAAATAGTTAAGGTTATTAAGATGGGGCCCTAATCAACTAGGACTGATGTAAGAAGCAAAAGAGGTGGAGAAGTGCGTTAAGACTGAGAAAAGGCCACAGGACGACACAGCTGGAAGACAGCTGTCTACAAGGCAGGAAAGGGGATATCATCAGAAGCCAATCCTACAAGCGCTTTGATATTGGACCTCCGCTTTCTAGAACTGGGAGGAAATGAATTTCTGTTGTTTAAGCCACCCAGTCTGTAGTATTCTGTATGGCAGCCCAAAGAGACTACTACAATACGGTTCAAAGATTAAAAGGTGAAATGAAGAGTCTTCCTCCTACTCTTGCCTCTTCCCCAAATACCCTTCCCCGCCTTTAAAACAGCAGGAAGAGTCTTACTGAACAATGTTCTTACTGACTCATGGCTAATGGGTCTATTAGTAACGCAGTGGGCACTAATGGATTGTGGGTAGTGATGTTCTTATGACATCACAAGCTATACAGGGCTTTGAACACTTACTTTGAACACTTCTTTTATCCTCACCTTGTGGTAACTTTCAATATTTTTTTTTAATTTTTTAAGAAAGATTGAGAAACAATTTCTTTGTTTACCAGCAGTGACTGGAACCGTTTATGTGCTTATCACTAGTAATCTGCTCCACTGATGGCTGATTTCCAGTTCTGTTAACATTGTTTATAAAATAGGAGTTAGTAAGAGCTAAACAAGAGCTGAGCCTTTTTGTATGAGGAAAGCACACAGTCTTTGATCTTCCTTTTACCTTTTCAGAAGTGCTTTAAATTTGTTGTCTAGTTTCTGGCTATGTTCTGGTAGTTGGGGTAGCTAGAGAAGTAATTTCCAGTTAGCATTTTATATTCATAAATGATCATCTGCCTCTATGATTTCAGTCTAACATTAATGGCTTTGCCAGGAGCTAACATTGCGTTGCTTCAGAGCTTAGTTATGGGCCTCCCAGTTCTTGCCTGTGAGAATTTCAAAAAGTCCACCTCTTCTCAACCTCTAAATTCCTTATTATTCCCAGGCGATGTAAGAGTTGTTACAGAAAATTAGTTAGAGCAGTATATTAAAAATGAAACAAGGAGCCCCTTTACTTAGGGTAAAAGCTTTCCATTAGACATGCATGTGATGGTCTCTGGAAAGGCTCACTGTGGGTGGTGCTCAGGTTGATGGCTAGACTTTGAGAGCTCCTCTGACCGGCTGCCCACCAAGCGTCATCACTATCACAGATTAAAACAAGAAAAAGAAAAACTGCTCTTCAATACTCTCTCCTAGTATAGGAAGGAAGCAGATCTTTTTGCTTCTTGTTGCTGCTGATGCCGCTGCTGCTGCTAAGTCGCTTCAGTCGTGTCTGACTCTGTGCAACTCCTGGGATTCTCCAGGCAAGAACACTGGAGTGGGTTGCCATTTCCTTCTCCAACGCAGGAAAGTGAAAAGTGAAAGTGAAGTTGCTCAGTCGTGCCTGACTCTTGGTGACCCCATGGACTGCAGCCTACCAGGCTCCTCTATCCATGGGATTTTCCAGGCAAGAGTACTGGAGTGGGTTGCCATTGCCTTCTCCTTTCTTGCTTCTTAGGTTAGACTTAACTATACAGTAAAATATGACTAGTTCTTCATACTTAGTCCATTTAGGAGAAACAGCCAGACCTGCACGTACCTTTAGTTCTTGAGACACATGAGTCTGGAGTCTGATGAACCTGAGTTCAAATCTTGATTACAGCACTCACTGGCCAAATGACAATATTCAAGTTTCTTCATGTCTCCAAGTCTCATTTTCCTTTAATGTAAAGTGGAAATATTAATGGCTACCTTATAGGATTGATATGAGAGTTAAGTGAGATGGTGGATAGGCAGAGTTTTTACTGGGCCTTGCAGTATAGAAGCACTCAATAGTTGTGTTCATCAACCCCTCAGTATGACCAACCCAGATAGCATATTAAAAAGCAGAGACATTACTTTGCCAACAAATGTTCGTCAAGTCAAAGCTATGGTTTTTTCAGTAGTCATGTATGGATGTGAGAGTTGGACCATAAAGAAAGCCAAACACCAAAGAACTGATGCTTTTGAACTGTGGTGTTTGGAGAAGACTCTTGAGAGTCCCTTGGACTGCAAGGAGATCCAACTAGTCCATCTTAAGGGAGATAAGTTCTGGGTGTTCATTGAATGGGCTGATGTTGATGCTGAAGCTCCAATACTTTGGCCACCTGATGTGAAGAACTGACTTATTTGAAAAGACCCTGATGCTTGGAGAGATTGAAGGCAGGAGGAGAAGGGGATGACAGAGGATGAGATGGTTGGATGGCATCACCAACTCGATGGACATGAGTATGAGCAAGCTCCAGAAGTTGGTGATGAAAAAGGATAGCTGGCATACTGCAGTCCATGGGGTCACAAAGAATTGGACATGACTGAGCAACTGAATTGAACCCCTCAGTGTCTGTGTCCAGCATGGATTCACCAGAGGTGAGCGATCTTTTGGTGCACAGACCAATTTAGGACACATTGAATATTTATGAGCCACTTTAAAAATGCAAACTTAAAATATATTTAAGTCCTCTGGAGAGAATATATATCCATACAAATTAAATTACCTACTTTGTTTAATAGAAGAGTGATGATTTTTAAAAAATGGCATTACTTATCCACAGAAATTCTGTTATCATGGTACCACTCTCTAATCTTTCATCCTCAAATTAGCTCATGAGCCAAAAGGGTCCTTTAGATCTTAGAACTTTGGAACAATGATAATAGCTCTCATATAATCTGGCTAACTTGAATGACCCATTTTTTTGTCACCATCAATAAATCAATAAGTAGGACATAAAACCATACTGTGTATATTCAATATTGTTGTTTCAAGTCTCATCCTCTTCTCAAAACACAAAGCATTTTATTTAACAAAATCTGTATCCTTTTTATTAAATGAGTCTACAAGAAATGTCTTTAAAATGGTGGTCTAAGACCAGAATCACACAAGGTTGTTAAAATGCAGATTTTTGAGGTAGGGCTGGTCCTGGAAATATGCAACATGAAGGTTTCAAATAATGACAAAGTTAGAGAATTGTTGCCTTAAAACATACAGAGGTTGGCATTTCAAGCCTCCCTCTTGAATTTTCTTTCTTTCTTTCTTTCTTTTTTTTTTTTTTTTTGGTAATCAGTACAGAGGAGCCTGGTGGGCTGCAGTCCATAGAGTCACAAAGAGTTGGACATGACTGAAGTGACTTAGCATAGCATGCACAGTGTTAAGCTAGAACAGTGAATTCACACTCCAGGCCCCACCTGCTTCTGCTTTCAAAGTGGGATTTAATATATGGAATAAGGTTTAGATCATTCTGATGTTTCTCTAGGAACCACTGTTTTGGAAATTCTGATTGGATCAAAGTTTTTGTGATTGTTAACTAGTCCTTCTGACTATAAGGCAAATATCTTTCTTTTGTTAATTCCTTTTTCAAAAATAAATTACAGTAAGTTTTCTCCTACTGTGACCATAAGACACATCTTAAGCTTTTATCTGACGGAGTAGAGTAGTTAGCACTCTGAACAATAATGAAACATTTGAAACTTTCAAGAACAATCTAGAAATTTCAGTTTTGCAAAAGTTTCTTACTTCTCTAGGATCTGGATAAACATATCCTTTCTCTAGGCTGAGTTAAACCAGATAACTCTCCTAATGCACTAATCCAGATAAGTAATTTATGCCCTGTCTCATTTTCAAAACCAGAGCTTTGGAGAGGCATATTCTGCTTTTCCTCAGTAAAGTCATCTTTTCCCACCTGATGGAGGAAGCCATCCTCTTTGGCTATCACCTCAATTGGTTCACTTATTTTTTAAGTTAAATGATTTGGCTTCTCTGTAACTGGAAGGGGTTCAATTATCTTAAAAACTTCACTGGCTTCTTATTGAGTATTTTCAGCAATGACTTACATTAGGACAAAGAATACTTCTCTGAAGGGCCTCAAGAAGGTAGATCTCTTTTGAATCACCTAGAGCTCAAAACTCAACTTCTCAGCAAGGATAGGTGTCCTTCCTATAAGTGGAAATGTCAATATTCAACAAATGTTCACTGAGTTAGAGTCCTAGGTCTCAGGGAACAAGAATGAATAAGGCCTAGGACTTTGCTTGAAGTCATGAGTGGGAGATAACTCTTGTTTTAGTGGCTGTAATATGACATAATAAGGGTCCTCCTAGTAGGTGTTGAACCAGGAGTCACGGGAGCCACATGCAGGAAATGGGTAGTCTGCCTGGGAGGTGAGAATGAGTAGAGGCTCAGAGCAAATGTGACGCAGGAGATGACAGCTGCATTTGGTTACAGATACGTTCCCATGATTGAAAGCATCTTTTTGTTTCATATTGTAGGGTGAGGGGGAAGGTGTGGTAGGGAGAAATGTCTACCTGTTCATTTTCCATCGTTGGTGGAGTATTTGACTTCTGGGAGTTAAAAGTTGGCATTTCTGAAGTGACATTTAAGATTAGTCATATGGTTTTCATTTGACAATGATTTGAGACTTTGGTTACATGATAATTTTATAGCTACTGTAAAATGGCTACACCACTTGCCAAATTTTGAAAAGCAGACCATCCATCCAAAGCGAGTGACACTGAATTTATATACAACCAAGAATTGCAAATGCAATTTCAGCACCAGCTTCTTCATCTAAGCAATTTGCCAGACCCTTTGCATAAATCAATAGTTAAGATTATTTTTAAAGTTCCCCAGTGACTTAATGATGCCACTTTTCCTGCTATTGATTATACATAGACACTGGTAATCTACACAGAGTCTAATCAATTTGTCCAGTTTATATGCTGAGACCCCTAGAGAAACCCAGAAAAATTCAGAGAAGGGTTATTTCTTTCACTTTCTTTCTCATGTCACCAAATAATTCCTTATGAACTCTATAAGGAGGTAATCTATGTGCTTTATCAGGTCTTTTATCTAAGAAAATAATTCTACTGGTTTTGCTCTGAATCATTTTCTGTGAGCTCACTTAACACAGACATAATTCTTTCCCGCTCGGACTGAGAAATTCCCTGAAACTTTCTTAATCACTCCAGGCTGCTATTCCTTTCAGGACAGCACAAGTGTATATGTAACTGTTGCCTTCATGAATTCTGGTTTATCACAGTGGGTATGCGGCAATAACCACCTTTCATGGAGGGGCCTGCAATTACCGTGTTTAATGTATGCCATTTACTTTGATCTTGCTCTTCACGGATGGTGTTGAAACCACAGTGCAAGGGCAGTAGCCCAAGGTTACTAACCAAGTGGGCAGGAAGATTGGGATTTTAACTAGCCTTTGGTTTCCGAAAACTATTTTGATAAAACTCATAAAATAGTTCTTTGGTTTCACTAAGTCCCTTACCTATTTATATTGACCACTTTAAATTAATTAAGTTTATTAGTTAAACTTTTATGATGGCTAGTGATAAAAACCCAACTCAAACTAGTGTAGTCAAAAATGGGAACCTGTTGAGGTTCAGTTGCCTGGGAGAGGAAGCAGTGTTGCTTCTGAGCCCAGACATGCTGGAATCAGGGATTCCTGCTCTGCATTGCCTCCCTTTCTCTCCATCCCTTTTTTCCTGCACATGACATAAAGAAATGCTTGTAAGAATATGGAGAGAGTTTCCCTGATGGCTCAGTTGGTAAATAATCAGCTTGCAATGCAGGAGACATGGCTGGATTCAGTCCCTGGGTTGGGAAGATCCCCTGCAGAAGGAAATGGCAACCCACTCCAGTATTCTTGCCTGGAGAATCCTGTGGATAGAGGAGCCTAGTGGGCTGCTGTCCATAGGGTCACACAAAGTTGGACACGACTGAAGCCACTTAGCATCCATGCATGCACTGGAGGAGGAAATGGCAGCCCACTTCAGTATTCTTGCCAGGAGAATCCTAGGGACAGAAGAGACTGGTGGGCTGCCGTCTACGGGGTTGCACAGAGTTGGACATGACTGAAGCGACTTAGCAGCAGCAGCAGCAGTAGCAGCAGCAGCAGCAACAACCTACTCCAGTATTCTAGCCTGGAGAATTCCATGGGCTGTGTAGTCCATGCAGTCTAAAAGAGTCACCTTGCTTCCTCCCACAGGAAACTGCACCCCAAGAGGTTACCATTTTTGACTACATTAATTTGAGTTGGTTTTTTTTTAATCACTGGCCATCACAAAAGTTTAACTAATAAACTTAATTAATTTAAATTGGTCAATATAAATAGGTAAGGGACTTAGTGAAACCAAAGAATTATTTTATGAGTTTTATCAAAATAGGTTTTGGAAACCAAAGGCTAGTTAAAATATCAGTCTTCCTACCCAACTGTATATTGTCACCCTGCTTGTTTAATGTATATGCAGAGTACATCATGAGAAATGTTGGGCTAGATGAAGCACAAGCTGGAGTCACGATGCCGGGAGAAATATCAATAACCTCAGATATGCAGATGACACCACCCTTATGCCAGAAAGTGAAGAACTAAAGAGCATCTTGATGAAAGTGAACGAAGAGAGTGAAAAAGTTGGCTTAAAGCTCAACATTCAGAAAACGAAGATCATGGCATCCAGTCCCATCACTTCATGACAAATAGATGGGGAAACAGGGGAAACAGTTGCAAACTTCATTTTGGGGGCTCCAAAATCACTGCAGATGGTGATTGCAGCCATGAAATTAAAAGATGCTTACTCCTTGGAAGGAAAGTTATGACCAACCTAGACAACATATTAAAAAGCAGAGACATTACTTTGTCAACAAAGGTCCATCTAGTCAAAGCTATGGTTTTTCCAGTAGTCATGTATGGATGTGAGAGCTGGACCTTAAAGAAAGCTGAGCACCAAAGAATTGATGCTTTTGAACTGTGGTGTTGGAGAAGACTCTTGAGAGTCCCTTGGACTGCAAGGAGATCCAACCAGTCAATCCTAAAGGAAGTCAGTCCTGAATATTCATTGGAATGACTCATGTTGAAGCTGAAACTCCAATACTTTGGCCACTTGATGTGAAGAACGGACTCATTTGAAAAGACCCTTATGCTGGGAAAGATTGAAAGCGGGAGGAGAAAGGGAAGACAGAGTATGAGATGGTTGGGTGGCATCACCAACTCAATGGACATGAGTTTGAGCAAACTCTGGGAGTTGGTGATGGACAGGGAGGCCTGGCATGCTGCAGTCCATGTGGTCACAAAGAGCTGGACACAACTGAGCAACTGAACTGAACTGAAGAATATGGAGAAAAGGAACATCTTGTACACTGTTAGTGTGAATGTAAACTGGTAAAGTCATAATGGAAACTAGTAAGAAGTTTCCTCAAGAGATTAAAAATAGTACTGTATGATCCAGGATTCTCAGGTGGCTCAGATGATAAAATGTCTACCTACAATGCAGGAGACTCGGGTTCCATCTCTGGGTCTGGAAGATCCTCTGGATAAGGAAATGGCAACCCAGTCCAGTACTCTTGCCTGGAAAATTCCATGGATGGAGGAGCCTGGTAGGCTATGGTCCATGGGGTTGCAAAGAGTTGGACACGACTGAGTGGCTTCACTCTCACTTTTCACTATATGATCCAGCAATCCAACCATCAGGTTTATATCCATAGGGAATAAGGACATTATCTTAAAGGGATATCTCCACTCTCGTGTTTATTGCAGCATTATTTACAGTAACCAAGGTATGGAAACAACCTAAGTATCCATCAAAGAATAAATAAATCAATAAAATATAGTGTATATATGTAAATTTACATGTATACATATGGGCCTTCCTAGGTGGTTCAGTGGAAAAGAATCCACCACCAGTGCAGGAGACACAGGAGACTTAGGTTTGATCCCTGAGTCAGGAAGATCCCCTGGAGGTGGAAATGGCAACCCATTCCAGTATCCTGGCCTGGAAAACCCCATGAACAGAGGAGCCTGGTAGGCTACAGTCCATGGGGTCACGAAGAGTCGGACATGACTGAGGGACTGAGCATGCATGCACGTGTATAAGTATATGTAATATTCAGCATAAAAAAGATATCCTGTAGTTAGTTGGTAATAACATGCATGAACCCAGAGGGCATTATGCCTAAGTAAAATAAGCCAAAAAGAAAGACAAAGACTGCATGGTTATCACTTACATGTGGAACCTAAAACAAAAAAGAAAAAAAGAAAGTCAAGCTCAGAGAGTGCAAGAGCATTATCAGAAGCTGCAGGATGAGGGAAACAGGTAGAGGTTTGTGAAAAGTTAAAAGTGTTTTCAGTTGAATAAGGTCTGGGGGTCTAATATATAACATACCAACTATAAATGAAAACACTGTATTGTGTAACTGAAATTTGCTGAGAGAGTAGAACTTAAACGTTCTCACCAAAAAGAATAAATATATGAGGTAATGGACGTGTTAAACAAATGCAAAATGACTTCCTTCTCTTGGTCGGAAACAAAGCCTCCAGCAGTATCCTTGCCTGGTTTGGGTCACATGCTCATCTTTGGACCTGGTCAACCATGGCCAAAAGAATGGGGTCCTACCACATGCAGCCCTCCTTAGAACCTCTACATGTGTGAAGTCACAGAGAGGGAAGTTCCCAAAAGAAAGAAGTTAGCATTCCCAGAAGGAGGGTGGCATGCCTCCCATGCAGGGAGTCTTAAGTGAGATTACTAAATAGGAAGCTTCAGCCACCTTGTCCCTTTTTAATAAGGGGATCTCCTCATATAATTTTGACTTGCATCTTCATAAGGATAGAATGCATTTACCATGCCCCTAATTTAAATTATAATTTTTGATTTTCTTATGTCCTAACCACACATCCTTATGCTATATCTCACCTAGCACTATGCCTAGCACCCAGGGGATGTTCAAACAGTATTCTTGAAAGTATAAATGCATTTCATCCACTTTACCTTCATTCCACTGCTTCACTTGCAAAATAATGTATTTGACACTATTACCCCTCTGAAAGGGAACTTCTCAGGTGGCGCAGTGGTAAAGAATCTGCCTGCAATGCAGGAGATGCGGGTTCAATCCCTGGGTTGGGAAGATCCCCTGGAGTAGGAAATGGCAACCACTCCAGTATTCTTGCCTGGGAAATGGCATGGACAGGGGAGCTTGCCGGGCTACAGTCCACAGGATCATAAAGAATCAGACATGACTGAGTGACTGAGCACACTCTTCTAAAATAATATGTTTAAGTGGCAAGAATTCTGTGTTTTTTTCCCCCAAGAAAATAACAGTTGTAAATCTTGTTCTAACCCCAGCTCTGCAGCTTCCTAAATGACTTCAACCTCTTGACACTGTGGATGACAAGACGTGTATGTAACAGGAATAAAAGCCAGAGCAAGGAGTCTCATAGAAAGAACTTTAATCCATCAAACAAAAGTAATTAAAAGCAATTCAAATCTTTACTGGAGATTCTTAGAAAATATGTAAGCAGGTCTAATTTGTAATTCTAACCATATATGCTTTCTTCATTCCTGTTGTTCTTAGTTATTGAACTGTACTACTGAATGTCCCCTATGTGCCACACATGCTTCCAGAGTGGACAAAGTTCCAGTGCCCATAAGAGCTTGTATGTCTTCCGTGCCTCCCCTTGCACTCAACTCTCAACCTTAAACTGCCTGTCCAGTGCAGCCAGATGGGACTCCTGACTTCCATGACCTCCTCTTCCCTTTCAAGGTCTTCTTTAATTCTGTGGTTTTATAAAAAGGTTTTTTTCTTCTCTCCAACAAGTATCTTGATCTTTACATGTGAAATCTAATGACTCACAGGCAGCTCTTATCATCTCTGAGATTGGTGGGGATGAGGATGGGTAGGGAGAAAGAACTGATCTGTAAAGGGTGGCTTTTCCTTAGTACATGGAGTAGGCTGCAAAAAGTGTAATAAATTTCATTATCTTTCCTGTTTACTGCATGGCATTTCAAAAGTATTTCTCTATAGAGAGTGAAAAAAAGGGAAACATGGGTTGGGGGAAGGAAGAGGATCACAGACAATAAAAGAATGGTTGGCAGCTGAGGAAATGAGAGAGCAAAGAGATTCCAGGTAACCTCTCTGCCTCCTGCCCTCTCCTTCAGCTCCCCAAGCGCCATGTTTGCCAGCCTTCCTCTTCCACAGGGAACTGCTGTCAGCTGCTCCCCTCACCCCTCTTTTCTCTTACTCCTGTCTGCTGTTGACAGCACAGAATTTAGTTTTGGAAAGGTGTAGAGTCGGAGAAGGCAATGGCACCCCACCAGTATTCTTGCCTGGAAAATCCCGTGGATAGGGGAGCCTGGTGGGCTGCAGTCCATGGTGTCGCTAAAGAGTGAGACAGGACTGAGCGACTTTACTTTCACTTTTCACTTTCATGCATTGGAGAAGGAAATGGCAGCCCACTCCAGTGTTCTTACCTGGAGAATCCCAGGGACGGGGGGAGCCTGGTGGGCTGCTGTCTATGGGGTCGCACAGAGTCAGACACGACTGAAGCGACTTAGGAGCTGCAGCAGCAGCAGCAGCAGAGTGGGAGAACAAATGAAGAAAAATGGTTGAATGCAAAAGGAATCATAGGAGTTGACCAGGAGAATGTCTTAAAATAATATTCCATGCTTTGAGGTTGTTGATATTCTTCTCTAATCTATAGGAACCTAATCTGGTAACTTTGTTTGGCTTTTCCAACCAGGCACCTCTTCTCCAAATATACCAGAAGAAAGCAAATTGACAGCTTTCAAATGATCAGCTTTCACGTATGCTGATGAAATCTATAGGCTTCACTTCTTGAAGTCCAAGGGTAATTCTTTCTATATATATCAAAAATACTTTTGAATTCTTAAATGGAGTAAGCTTGTATTTGAAAGAAATACATGTTTAACTTGTTTCAGGGTTAAAGCAGAACTGTCTGTGAGCTGCTGCTGAAGCACTGTGAGGAGACCATACATATTTTCAAATAAAGTTTGATGAATTCATGAAACCTGGCAGCGGTGTATACACTGCCTATAGACGAGCCTCACAAAAGCTTATCACAGGGTTAGAAGAAATTGATGTAAACTCACAAGAACAGCAAAAGTTTCCTTTTATTGAGAAACTTTTTGCAGTTTGGGAAGTCTCTTATCATTTAAAGACCTGAGTTGTAGTTTAGTTAATAGGCATTTAAATCTGGCACTAGAAGTAGGTGAGATTTTTACAATATCCCTGCCAGACCCTCATCACTAGAATTTCTGGATACCTTGTTATTATATTTTTGAGAGTTGCCTCACTTAAACGGGTGCAGTCTTTTAAAATTCTGCCTAAATCGCACTGGCATCTTCCGATATATTGGCAGCATTTTAAAAGCAACTTATTTATAAGAATATGTGATTTTGAAAAAAAAAAAGCATGGTATATACAAATTCTTGGATCAGAGTGTTTGGATATGTTCTATATATAGCATTTCGTAGATACCTAGCTGTCACTCAAAAAAAAAAAAAAAAAAAAAGCTAATGTTCAGGCTAATCTAAAATACCTACCTGAAGTCTGATTCATTTTTTTCCCAAGTTGCTCTGATAACTAAATAGATTGTATTGATGTGATGGGAGGGAGTGGAATGAAGGAAGTGTTTCCAGTCATTTAATTTAATTTCATATGTTTAAACATTTACAGTGAACATTAGAGAGTTCTTTAAGCAAATGTTGAATGTCAGTCTGACATTTAACATTACATTTAATGTCCCCTAATCAGATTGACGCTGAAAAGGACAACAGTCATTCTTAGTAGTAATCAACTCAGGCCCAAATTCATCTTTATTTTGGCCATGAATAATCAAATGCTGATGACCACCTGTGCTGATTGAAGTGGTTATCTTATTCTGTTTTGGTTGCTATAACAAAATACCAGAGACTGGGTGGCTTATAAACAACAGAAATTTATTTCTTACAGTTCTTGAGATGAGGAAGTCCAAGACGGAGGTGCCAGCAGGCCAGATGTCTGGCGAGGGCCTGCTCTGCTTTGCACATGGTGGCTTCTCTGGGCGCCCTCACATGATGGAAGGAGCTAGGAGCTCTCTAGCATTTCTTTTATTAGGACACCAATCACCTCCCAAAGACCCCCACCTCCTAATCCCACCACACCAGGCATTCACTTTTCAACATATGAATTTTGGGGAGACATAAACATTAGACCATAACAACTGTGGATCAGAAGTCAACAGAATTTAGGGGTTTTGAGGGAGGGTAGATTTGGGGGAGCTTGTAAAAGTCTTTCATGGGATTAAAGCAGAGCAGGAATTCACGTTCTTGGTGCTTGAAATTTATCTTTAGAGTATACATGGGGGTTTAGGACAACTGACTCTAATGGACAATGTTGATTGCCTAACCTTTATATTTTTTTCTCCTTTTTTAAATCAGAACTTTGATTTTGTTTGGGTATTTTTTCCTTCCCCATATAGTCATGTGTTTCGAGAGTAGCTGACTCCAATCCTGGCTCTAGGGATGGGCCTGACTGGCTGACATATCAGCCTCACACCCTTTGTTAATAATGTGGTTCAGTGATAGATACGTGGCTCAGCTGTGGACAACGAAATCAGAGGCAAAGTCTGCTGGTGAGGGTAGGAGAGGAGTTTTGAGGAGCATTCCTAAGAAAGAGTTATAAAAAAATGTTCCTCTATTTCTCTGAATGTTATTGTATCTGTATGTGATGCCTGGAACAGCTGCAGCCATTTCACAACCATCCCGAGGATAATGCAATACTGAGAAAAACACAGAGGAATCGGAAAGAAATTGGGTCTTTGATGACAATGATAAGCCACTGAATCAACTAACTACCTCTAGACTTCTTCCTTTGTGAGATGATAAACTTTCCTATTGTTATGCCATTGGATTTCTTTTACCACCAGTCCCCTATAATGAAAAGGACATCTTTTTGGGGTGTTAGTTCTAAGAGGTCTTGTAGATCTTCATAAAACCGTTCAACTTCAGCTTCTTCAGCATTACTGGTTGGGGCATAGACTTGGATAACTGTGATATTGAATGGTTTGCCTTGGAGATAAACAGAGATCATTCTGTTGTTTTTGAGATTACATCCAAGTACTGCATTTCAGACTCTTTTGTTGACCATGATGGCTACTCCATTTCTTCTGAGGGATTCCTGCCCACAAGATATAATGGTCGTCTGAGTTAAATTCACCCACTGCAGTCCATTTTAGTTCGCTGATTCCTAGAATGTTGACGTTCACTCTTGCCACCTCCTGTTTGATCACTTTCAATTTGCCTTGATTCATAGACCTGACATTCCAGATTCCTATGCAATATTGCTCTTTACAGCATCGGATCTTGCTTCTATCACCAGTCACATGCAAAACTGGGTATTGTTTTTGCTTTGGCTCCATCCCTTCATTCTTTCTAGAGTTATTTCTCCACTTTGATGCTAGGAGGGATTGGGGGCAGGAGGAGAAGGGGACGACAGAGGATGAGATGGCTGGATGGCATCACTGACTTGATGGACATGAGTCTGAGTGAACTCCGGGAGTTGGTGATGGACAGGGAGGTCTGGGGCTCTGCGATTCATGGGGTCGCAAAGAGTTGGACACGACTGAGAGACTGAACTGAACTGAACAGACTATGACTGATAAAACCATCCAAGGGGAGCCTTGGTTGGAGTCTTGGCTGATTCAGTTGCTAAAATAGCTTTTCTACTGAGAGAACTTAAAATAATGTAGGCTCTAACTGTTCTATTGAAGATGAAAGTTGTATAAGACAGGTTAGTTGGAGTATATGCCATCTTGAGTAAGAATCAAAGCTAGTCTCTGTGATCCGAGGTGATCCAACAAACTTCATTGTCAATTAAATAGGGCTAAAAGCACCTCTGTTTCTCAGGAGTACTTTCAAGATAAATTATATAGTTTAAAAGTGCCTTTAGAAGAAAGATACATCATGAATTCAAATAATGATAGCCCCTTTTCACATGTCTTTATATCTACATAGGAATGAAGGCTTGTAACATTTTCTCTCCTGAGCCTACAGGGTAATCATATTTGCATGCTATTGTAATTTCAGTGGTAACAGTGAAAAAAAGACTAAGGATGTTCTACAAAAAATGTTTTTAGAGACGAATTCCCCCAAATCCAAATATCCACACACATGTAACACATTAGTAGTAAAAGTGGGTTGCCATGCTTTTCTCCAGGGGATCTTCCTGACCCGAGGATGGAAGCTGGGTCTCCCCCATTGCACACAGATTCCTTATTGTCTGAGCACCAGGGAAGCCCCACATAACAAATTAGGCATATAGAATTTCAGTGTTAGAATCCTGACACACTAGTTGAATACGCATTCTTTGATATCATATAAAAATCCACAGAATATTTCTGAAGCAAGTTTGAAGAAGTTAAAGTTCAATTATTTTTAAGAGGCAAAACATGACATACTTATGAATTGTTTAATCACTAAATTGTGTCCTACTCTTTTGACGCCATGGACTATAGCCCACCAGGCTCCTCTGTCTATGCCATTTCCCAGGCAAGAATACTGGAGTGGGTTGCCATTTCCTTCTCCAGGGGATCTTCCTAATCCAGGGATCAAGTCCCCATCTCCTGTTTTGGCAGGTGGATTCTTTACCACTGAGCCACCAGGGTAGCCCATGCATATGGATAGAAGGATTCAAATTGAAACATGCTAAATTTTTATGAGCAGAAGAATGAATGAATATGTTGGAATGTTATATAGCAGGGGAAATTAACAGAATTTACATACATTCACATAAAGAGACTACATATATAACCATGAACAGAAAAAGCAGATTGCAGAATATATACAATATGATTGTATTAATACAAAATATAGAGCCATATAAAATGAAACTATTCTTCAGGGATACATACATTTATATACTGGGCTTCCCTAGTGGCTCAGTGGTAAAGAATCCACCTACAATGCAGGAGACATGGGTTCAATCTATGAATTGAAAAGATCCCTTGGAGGAGGAAATGGCAACACATTCCAGTATTCTTGCCTGATGAGCTACAATCCATGGGGTCACAAAAGAGTTGGATACGGCTTAGTGACTAAACAGCAGTATTTATACAGTAAGTATTAAAAACTCTCATATTGATGGTAATCACATCATTTAGGATAATTGCTTCCTCTGTGTATTAGGAAAGGGAATGCAATTGGAAGGAGAGGCATTTGGTACTTCAAGTTTTAAATTATATTGGAAACATTTTATTTCTTAACTTGAATAATGAATTCATGAGTCTTCACTCTATAATTTTTAAAAAGGTTTTTGTCTGAAATGTATAATATATTTAAAAAAATAAAAATCTCTGTTTTCTGCGCAATGGGAGTGCTAACAAATTTCCCAGCTTTGTGAGGATAGGATCATCTCTTTCTGTCTAGAAGATTCTAGCTTTCCTATTCACTGTAATGTTTCTAACTATATAGGGATAGACAAACATGCAAATTTAATCAGATTATCTGACTGATATGTCATAATGTATTATTTTTCTTTTACTACATGTCTGATCGCTGGACACTATTGTAGCAGGATAGGTGATACTATTTGAATACTCGTCTCCTGGCAAGATAATTAAAATCGTCTTTAGCTTTTGTTACTATTGTGCATCATCCCACTGCATCTTGCAATAACTTTTCCTTCAGACTGTACACTGCACACCTCTCTTCCACAGCAGTTATATTTATTTGTGTGATTATTTTGTCAAGGTCTGTTTTCCAAACAGGATTGCAATATCCAAACAGTCAGTGATTATCAGTTTTGCTCACTATTATATTCCCAGAGCTTAGTAAAGTGCCTGGCACAGAATAAGTGTCCAATAAAACTGGTTGAATGGATTGAACAAAATAGAATTACATCACTTTTTCTTTCTCACTGTAGCCTACTAACATTAAGACCTTCTCAAATTTTTCCCAGGTGATATGAGAAAATGGTTTACTATCTTCTTTTTCACCAAATCCCTCCACTTTATTTTTTTAAAGTAATTCATATCAATACTTGACTATTTTATTTTAAGTTTCCCCAAGTTAAAGCCTGACTTGGGTACAGATGATAACCAGGAAACATAGGAAAGACTTGGGAAGAGTGAGGCAGCAAAAACGAAAAGCCAGGGAGGGAGATTGGAGCAATATCTGAACCTGAGGAGAAGGAGCCTAGAAATTTATACCTGAAACTGACTGGCTAGTCCTCATTTCTTGCTATAAACTGCACAGGAGAATTGGGAGAGATACTGGAAATTAAGCCAGTCGAGTCAGTCAGCCATTGTTTCATTGCTCATATAGGTTCTGGGGACACAATGTGGCATAGAAGTTGAGATTTAGATTATAGAGTCAGTAGCCAGATGTTTCAGTTTTGCCTCTTCCACTGCCTTGGGATGTGAGATCTGGGTCCCTGACCAGGGATTTTATCCAGGCCCCCTCCATTGGGAGTGTGGAGTCTTAGCCACTGGACTATCAGGGCAGTCCCATGGTGATACATCTGCTTTTTTTCCAAACTGGTTAAAAAAAAAAAAAAAAATCTTGGTTCTTTGCTTTTTCATTATCCCTGGTGGTTCTAATGGTAAAGAATCTGCTGGCAATGCAGGAGACCCAGGTTTGATCCCTGGATTAGGAAGATATCTTGGAGAAGGAAATGGCAACCCATTCCAGCATTCTTGCCTGGAGAAGCCCACGGACAGAGGAGCCTGGTGAACTGCAGTCCATGAGGTCAAAGTCTTGGATAGTAGCAAATTCAGGTCTTCTGACAGGATAGTAGAGATGATAGTTTAAGCTGGAAAAATGTCGGTGCCATTCATATCTAAAGTCTTACATGTCCATGCAGAGAGTGACCCAGCTATCTGAAATGGTGGGGAGCTAATGGCATTGGAGGGAGGGTTGAGAGGGATGGGTTAGAACTAGGTATTTTATTTAATGAACCCTAGATTTACATGGATTGTCAATCAATGTTATTTGAATTTTCAGTTGTATTGATGTTACACTGAATGATAATATTAATTTAGAACCACACAATTCTGTGGAGCAGTCCACATTAAATCTCATTCATGTTGTTTTTATTGAAGTAAGTTGCTCTACTAGACCTATTCCTGTAGTCCTTGGAAAGGTGTGTCCACTATATAGGTACTTATAAGTCATTTATTCAGTATTTACAGCTATGTAATGGAAGGTGTGATAGTGGAAGGTGTGATTAAGTGAGGAAACTAATTATATTTATGTAGCTTATTGAGAACTATATTTCTTTATTTTATAGCTTTGGCATATAAGAGTTAACGTAAAATTCTTAAGGCTAAAAATATTAAAACATTTTTCTTATAAAAATAATACATTCATCTTAAAAATCTGGAAAATACAGAGAATAATAAGTTAAAAGTTGAAATTGTAACTAATACCACTAATATTTTTATCTTAGAAAATATCCGTGTATGTATGAATATAAAAGCTAAGATGTTTAAAATTGTTTTAAGCTATTTGAATTGTTAGTTTTAATATTTATGATAGATAAGATATAGATATCTGTAACATATATATCTTTATACATACACATTAATCGTTAAGATGTATCTGTATGTATGTTGACGAATTGATGCTTTTGAATTATGGTGTTGGAGAAGACTCTTGAGAGTCCCTTGGACCACAAGAAGGTCCAACCAGTCTATCCTAAGGGAGATCAGTCCTGGGTGTTCATTGGAAGGACTGATGTTGAAGCTGAAACTCCAATACTCTGGCCACCTGATGTGAAGAGCTGACTCACTGAAAAAGACCCTGATGCTGGGAAAGACTGAGGGCAGGAGGAGAAAGGAATGACAGAGGATGCGATGGTTGGATGGCATCATCGACTCAGTGGACATGGGTTTAGGTGGACTCCAGGAGTTGGTGATGGACAGGGAGGCCTGGCATGCTGTGGTTCATGGGGTCTCAAAGAGTCGGACATGACTGAGCGACTGAACTGAATTGAACTGAAAGTGTACTAAAGTAGTTTGACTTTTATTTACATTTGGTTAGGTTAGTCAGACAATCTTTCCTTATTGGACATTTTATCAGATTTCTATAAACATGACATTGTTTTCCAAAAAGAAATTAATTTGAACTATATACACATATTATACATTATATACAACATCTTTGTTTAAATGACCAAGTTATGTTTTTCACCTACAGGTATTAAACCTAAAAAAACAAAACAAAACAAAACAAAACAAATTTCCTTGCAGTAGGGTTTCTGTTAAATTGATAGTACTCATTTTTAAAGAAGACTTATCTGATTTGAAATTGAATGTTCAGTGTTCTCTGGTTTTGCCTTGGCTCGTTTGATGTTGACTTGGAGAACAGCTTGCCTGGAGCTTTCCTAAACTCACATTGAAACCATTTCCTCATCTGGAGATTTTATGTCAGAAAAGTTCTGTGAACTTGTATAACATTTGCTCCCTGGCACAATGTTACCATGTTACCTGGGGAGAATGGTAAATTGAATCTTTTTAACAATATATAACTCCTAAGTCTAACACTGCCAAGAATATGAAACTCTAAATCCCTAGCCTGTGTAAATGTGTAATTATCTGTGAAACTAAATTTTTTTTTTGAGTCAAAACAACAGTTTTTGCCATCACCTGTAGGTAATTAGTTGGGATTACAGGGCGCATCTGGCCATCCTTTTAGAAATCAGTCTCTGTTATGCAGAACAAATAAGGTTTCTGAGCCTGGAAACAGCCCCTACTAACCTTGGTGAAATAGCAGTAGCACTCACAGCAACTCTGCCTTGATTAAAATTTAATGGTGATGTGAGCAACGGGAAGTAATTATAAACTGTGAAATCTATGTCTCATACATTTAAGAAAAAATGAAAGCTATGGGTGCTCAAAACTGACTTATTTCAGTACATTTTGAATGTTTCCTTCATAGAAAAGAAAAATGTTTAATTGATTTAATAGCTTTTTTGTCTTAAAGAACAATGTTAACAACATGTTTTGTTTTTCTATGATTTAAAGAAAATCTCAAATAATGCTTTCTTCCAAATAATTTTTTCTAATAAAATTGGCAATGCATTCTTAATTTTGTTGGCAATTTGAGTACAAGAATGTTTATATCTTATTGAAAGCTTAGGACAATGAGAATCAAGTCGGAAGAGGTTTGCTATTTGCTATTCTCTGTTATTTGTTAATATTAGAATTACATGAAGTATATTTTGCACGAGATATTTCAGTATGAAGGAACAGATGCTGGGGAAGATGTAAAGCAATCCCTTTGCCTTGGGAATTTTTTCTCCCATTTTTCATGATTTGGTATTTGGTGTTCTTCCAAGGTATTCTAGATACTTCCTGAGGTCTGGGAAGAATGAGATGACAGGCTTATTCGAAGCGGTAATTTTTACAAATGGCTTCCTTCAGATCTGCCCTCCAGATTTCACTACCCTATGTTTTCAAAGTAAAATCTTGGTGTAAGTTACCTAAGGCTGAAATATTTGTGGGGTACATTTTTTCCTCCACCCTCCTTGCCTGTCTGCCTTCCTCTTTTCTCTTTCCTCCCTTCTGTTCTTCCTTCCTTCCATGGAAAGGGAATGTTGTCTGCCATCAAGCCATGAGCCCCTGCAGTGACCAAATGTATGCCCTGAGGGGGATTCGAGATGAAGAAAACCAGGAAACATTTGGTGCTCGGGATACCGGCCCTAGATAGTTAAGATGCATATCTAAGGAATAATTTCAATGAACCCAGACTCTTGCACCTTCCCATACATAGAAAAGCATGAAAATCACTAAATGGAGATGTCTATTCTTTACGGTTAGCAGTAATCTTTTAATGTCCAACTACATGTTTTTTTCAACTACATGTTTTTTGTATTTTTCAACAAAAACACTTATATATCATCCCAGATCCTCCCTTATCTCTTTGGAGCAGTTCCTCAGAACTATCTGAGAAGCTATCTCCCAGACTATACTTTTCAATAAGATCCTCAAATAAAACTTAAACTTTAGGTTGTGCGTTTTTCTTCAGTCGACCCCCCTTCTTTCCTTCTGTTCTTCCTTCTCCTTCATCTGTGCATTCAATTATTTACTCATCCTTCATTACTGATTGCCTTCTAGATACTCATTACATCTAGTTCTTTGTGGAAAGTGATCAAATAAAACAAAGCCTCAACTGAGCCTTTATTTAATCCCTCTAAAAACCCTATGTTTAAGGTTATTATTATTCTTGACTACTTTGAAGAAATTGAAGCTTGGAGATATTAAATCTTTTTGCCTAAGGTCATGGAGCTAATAATCAAAAGGTCAGGGTTTTTTTCTTGTCTTTTCCTACTTTGCAGTAAACCTTCTCCCAATGTATCAGAGATGACTCTACCCAGATCTGTCATTTTCCAGAATGAAAGCTCATTATGCTACACTATTCTGCATTCAGACATAAAGACAGAAAAATGTGTGAAAGAGAAAATGTTGGCGGCTTTAAACAGAATCAACTAAACTTCAAATGAATCTATGGTGACAAAAACTTTGGGAAATAAGAATAACTACCATTTATTGAATGCTGTTACTGTTTCCATTATTTTCCCATCTGCTTGCCGTGAAGTGATGGGACTGGATACCGTGATGTTAGTTTTTTGAATGTTGAATTTTAAGCCAGGTTTCTCACTCTCCTCTTTCACATTCATCAGGAGGCTTTTCAGTTCCTCTTCACTTTCTGCCATAAGGGTGCTGTCATCTTCATATCTGAAGTTATTGATATTTCTCCCAGCAATCTTGATTATAGCTTGTGCTTCATCCAGTCTGGCATTAAGCAGAATGTACTCTACATGTAAGTTAAATGAGAAAGGTGATAATATACACCCTTGACATACTCCTTTCCTAATTTTGGACAAGTCTCTTCCACATTCACTTCTAACTGTTGCTTCTTGACCTGCATACAGCTTTTGCAGGAGGCAGTAATGTGATTGTTATTTCCATGTCTTTAAGAATTTCTCACAGTTTGTTGTGATCCACACAGTCAAAGGCTTTAGTGTACTCAATGAAGCAAAAATAGATGTTTTTATGGAACTCTCTTGCTTTTTCGATGATCCAGCAATGTGGCAATTTAATCTTTCGTTCCTCTGCCTTTTCTAAATCCGGCTTGAATATCTGGGAGTTCTGGGCTCATATACTGTTGAAGCCTAACTTGGAGAATTTTGAGCATTACTTTGTGAGTGTGTGAGATGAGTGCAATTGTGTGGTAGTCTGAGCATTCTTTGGTATTGCCTTTCTTTGAGATTGGAGTGAAAACTGACCTTTTCTAGTCCTGTGGCCACTGCTGAGTTTTCCAAATCTGCTGGCATATTGAGTGCAGCACTTGAACAACATATCTTTTAGGATTTGAAATAGCTCAGTTGGAATTCTATCACCTCTACTAGCTTTATTTGTAGTGATACTTCCTAAGGCCCACGTGACTTTGCACTCCAAGATGTCTGGCTCTAGGTGAGTAATCATACCATTGTGGTTATCTGGGTTATTAAGATCTCTTTTGTATTGTTCTGTGTATTCTTGCCACCTCTTCTTAATATCTTCTTCTGTTTGGTCCATACCATTCTTGTCCTTTATTTATTCTGTCCTTTATTTTCTTGGGCTCCAAAATCACTGCAGATGGTGACTGAAGCCATAAAATTAAAAGATGTCTGCTCCTTGGGAGAAAAGCTACAACAAACCTAGACAGCATATTAAAAAGTAGAGACATTACTTTGCCAATAAAGGTCTGTCTAGTCAAAGCTATGGTTTTCCCAGTAGTCATGTATGGATGTGAGATCTGGGCTATAAAGAAGGCTGAGCACCAAAGAACTGATGCTTTTGAACTGTGGTGTTGGAGAAGACTCTTAAGAGTCCCTTGGACTGCAAGGAGATCAAACCAGTCCATTCTAAGGAAAATCAGTCCTGAATATTCCTTGGAAGGACTGATGCTGAAGCTGAAGCTCCATACTTTGGCCACCTGATGCGAAGAGCTGACTCCTTAGAAAGGACCCTGATGCCGGGAAAGATTGAAGACAGAAGAAGGGGACAACAGAGGATGAAATGGTTGGAGGGTATCCTCGACTCAATGGACATGAGTTTGAGCAAGTTCCAGGAGATGGGAAGAACAGAGAAGCCTGGCTTGCTGTAGTCCATGGGGTTACAAAGAGTCGGACGTGACTGAGCATCTGAACAAGCATTGCGTGCTGTTAGGTTCACATTTACCTCCAATTTTTATAGCAGTTCTACAAGGGTTGCCCCTTTTACTGATGGAAAACTGTGGTCTAATTTAGAAAGATTATTTTGATGAAAATTACAGTTTAGCAACAGGTTGGAGATTTGAATCCAGGGTTAATTTGATTTATGTTCTTTCCACTACACCACATGATGTTTGGAGAATGAAGCCAGAAAGATCAACGAGGTATCTCAGACAATTTTTCTCTCTTTTATTTTTTACTCTTTTATTTCTTTTAAATTTTATTGAAGTATAGTTGATTAACAGTGTTGTGTTATTTTCAAGTGTACAGCTAAGTTAATCAGTTATACATATACATATATCCACTATTTTTAAACATTCTCTTCCTATATAGGCCATTACAAAGTATTGCCTCAAGTTCCCTGTGCTGTATACAGCAGGCCCTTTTTAGTTTGGTGGCTCAGACAGTAAAGCGTCTGTCTACAGTGCAGGAGACCTGAGTTCGAACCCTGGGTCGGGAAGTTCCCTAGAGAAGGAAAAGGCAACCCACTCCAGTATTCTTGCCTAGAAAATTCTATGGACAGAGGAGCCTGGTGTCCATGGGGTCACAAAGAGTCGGACACGACTGAGTGACTTCACTTTCACTTTATATATATAGTAATGTGTATATGTCAACCCCAGTCTCCTAATTTATCCCTTGCTCCTTACTTTCTGGTAATCATGTTTATTTTCTATGTCTGTAGCTCTATTTCTGTTTTGTAGGTAGGTTCCATCGTACCTTTTTTTCAGTTCCACGTGTAAGTGATATGACATGATATTTGTTTTTCTTGTTTGACTTACTTCACTCAGTTTGAGAATCTTCAGATCCATCCATGTGGCTGCGAATGGCATTATTTCATTCTCTTTCACAGCCGACCCGTGCTTTCTCACTAAGTGCTCACTGTGCCAGTATTGCAGTGGCTGTGGACAGATTCTTCCCTCATAAAAACCTTCTCTTTAGTCCTTCTCATGTCGCAGCCAAAGCTGTTTTTAGCCCACTGTCTGTGAGAACTTTTCTTATACGCTTATCTATTTTGACTAAAATGGTGCATAAAATAGGCCACATTTCTGAAACTGTTAATTAGGAGATTAGTTTTCTGTTTACATGAAGGACAAATGTCTTTTGTAAAGAGAGGAAAGAATAGAAGTTCAGTGTTTATGGAACACTGGGCCACACTAACCATCAGAAAAATGCAGGATGGAAGTCAGCTTTGGTGTGGAGTGCTCAGTTTTCAGTGTTTAGTTAAAAACTTTCTCCTAGTTATGATTACATTTTATTCACAAAGGGGAAAGAGTAAAGGAAGTGACCTAAAGAAATAGTAATAAAAGCCAACATTTGCTGAGTATTCACTGCATGCATGCTGGGTACAGTGTCAAGTGCTTACACAGAGAATTTAATGTGATCCTCACAGTGACTCTAGGAGATATCCTTATAGCCCCCATTTCACAGAGGAGAAGACTGGAGCACAGAGAAGTCTCAATATGGCCAAGGTCACACAGAAGAATGGGAATTTCAATCTAGGCAGTTGATGATCCAGGTTAGTTAAATTCACTTAACAGTTTATCATCTATCCTTTTATTCTGGTTGGAAACACAGTATCTCATTCATTTCATTTAATTCAAATGATAGTTTTGATCTAAGCCCTGTACAATATCATAATTATTCATAGTCATCACCATTTATTTAGCAACAACCTCATGCTTGGTGGCCAACATATACAGTGTTTGGTAAAAGCTAAGATGATATGTTTTTCTTCCAAGTTTTTTATTTATGTCCTCTCAGTGTTGTATCTCTTCATATTCTTTCTGCAGAAAATGACAAGCTTTCTACAGAGCACTAATGAGTTATTTCTTTTTATTCTGTGTAAGACATAATTCAGATTATGGAAAGGACTGTTTTCATTAGACAAAGTTTAGGTCAGTTAGCATAAGCATGTGAGATTCATTCAGGTTCTCATTTTTATAGCTATCTAAAATCAGTAAGAACTGGAGTGTGTCTTACTTTATTTTTTTTTTTTTAGTATTTTGTCTTGCGAGATGATCTCAGTTCAGTTCAGTTGCTCAGTTGTGTCCGACTCTGTAACCCCATGAATTGCAGCACGCCAGGCCTCCCCGTCCATCACCATCTCCCGGAGTTCATTCAGACTCATGTCCATTGAGTTGATGATGCTATCTGCCATCTCATCCTCTGTTGTCCCCTTCTCCTCCTGCCCCCAATCCCTCCCAGAATCAGAGTCTTTTCCAGTGAGTCAACTCTTCACATGAGGTGGCCAAAGTACTGGAGTTTCAGCTTTAGCATCATTCCTTCCAAAGAACACCCAGGGCTGATCTCCTTTAGAATGGACTGGTTGGATCTCCTTGCAGTCCAAGGGACTCTCAAGAGTCTTCTCCAACACCACAGTTCTAGAGTTAATTAAGAATCAAGAAACAGGAAGCAGAGATCGATGCAAAGGCAATGTAAGACATTGGCTATTTGATTGTGGGTAATCAAACAGTGGTTAAGAAAGGACATGGCTCAGATGGTGAAGAATTCACCTGCAATGCAGGAGACCTGGTTTCGATCCCTGGGTCAGGAAGGTCTCCTAGAGAAGGGAATGGCTACCCATTCCAGTATTCTTGTCTGGAGAATTCCTTGGACATTAGGTCCGTGGTGTTGCAAAGAGTTGGACATGATTGAGCAACAAACAAACATACAAGCCCGCACACACACACACACACACACACACACACACACACACACACACACACATGAGGATCCTTGCCTCTGGCAGCAGGGAGCCAGGTTTACCTAGGGCTGCCTCTTCTTTGGCCATTCCTCATCCTTTGATGTGCTGAATCAGCATACCATTCCCAGCTATGATCTTCAGCATTTCATTGTTAGCCATGGATATGCACCCTGTTTAAAAAAATAGCCTGTCTTGCTTCTCTGCAGATGAGATATTTTACATGAGAAATAATCCAGCTGATTCTTTTCTCCACAGTTTGAATAAGAATGAGTTAGCCTGTGGTTTAGTAGGGATTTGGGTCAGGAATGAGCTATGCTGTCAGAAGAAAAGGCAGTTAATGATGGGAGTTTGTGAACTCTTGGTTTTGAGTTCCAAATATTGATTTAGACATAGTTCAAGAATTCAAGATCCTATACTGCTGTTTATTTGCCACCTCTGAGTCTCAGTTTCTTCTTCCATGAATTCAAAAGTTAGTCCAAGAAGTAAAAGAGATGATGCATACACCGTGTTTAACATATGGCCTGATACATGTTGAGTGCTCAATTAATGTCATTTATTAGTGTTGTTGTTTTGGTTTTTATTTCATGGAGAAGGGAGAAACATCCAACCTCTGTTTTCAAATCTTCCCCAGAAGCATGGTCACCTGTGTCCTACAAAACAGCTAATAATGTTGACCCCTTCACACCAATCCTGTTCCCACTGAGCTAGTTCCCACTGAGCTAGTTCCCACTGTGCTTTGCCATATAAGTATCTAAGACTGTAAAAGGCCCTTCAACTAATGAATGACTTTTTCAGGGAATCCTCCTTTGGCACCTTATTGTAAATTTCGACCCCTTCTCTTTCCCTATCTTCCATATCCTTCCCTACTTTTGACTGATGATCTGTCCATTTTCTGAGAGACATGTCTTTTAAAAATTATACCATAATGTTGCATTTTAAAGTTGCTCCTGATAATTACATCCATTTTTTACATTAGATGCTTTGTGTTTATATTGCTAGAAGCATGGAAATTAATACTTATATTACTTTCTTGGTATAATGTGCTTATCATTATCATCATGTAAAGTCTCTCTTTACCCTAATAGTACTTTCTGACTTAAATGTTCTTTTGCATTAAATTAATATTAAAGCATCAATTTTCCTTTCTGTAAATGGAACATTATTTAGCACTAAAAAAGAAAAAAAATTAGTGATACAGCTGATAGGGATGAATCTCAAAAACATTAAGCTGAATGAAATAAGCCAGATAGAAAGCTTAAATGTAGTAGAATTTATAGAAAATTTATAGAAAGTTATAATTTATAGAAAATTAGAAAAATTCTAATTTATAGACACAGAAATCAGGTCACTGATTACTAGGGTCAAGCTGGTTGCAGGAACTGATTGGGAAGAGACATAAAGAAACCTTTCACAGTGAGGGAAATGTTCTATACCTTGATTTGTAGTAATAGTTACAAGTTTATATTTATTTGTCAAAGGTCATCAAACTATACTCTTAAAGTGTTGTTGTTTAGTTGCTCACTCATGTCTGCCTCTTTGTGATCCCGCGGACTTCTGCACGTCAGGCTTCCCTGTCCTTTACCATCTCCCGGAATTTGCTAAAACTGATGTCCACTGAGTCAATGATGCCATCCAACCATCTCATCCTCTGTCACCCTCTTCTTCTGCCCTCAGTCTTTTCCAGCATCAGGGTCTTTTCCAATGAGTCCCTTTTCACATCAGGTGGCCAAAGTGTTGGAGCTTCAGCTTCAGCATCAGTTCTTCCAATGAATATTCAGGGTTGTTTTCCCTTAGGATTGACTGGGATGGCTTTTATGGTATATAAAGTGTGTTTTAATAAAGTTGAATAATATAAAAAGATCTGATTTGATGGTTTCTGTTCTTTACAATATGAGCTTTTTGCTCTCATTAGCACCACACAGGTTTCTAGGTGGATAGTCACTTTCCCTCATACTTCAGATGTGTTATTCTATTATCTGCATATCATTCTTCAGGAGAGCTTAGTCAGTCCAGTTGCTTATGTCTTATTTTCCTTCTTCCAATAGCTTTGAAGATTTATGTTTTGCTCCAGAAGTTGTACATTTTCACTAAGATATATTTAGTTGAGGATTTGTTTTTTAATTACTGTATTTGAAATTAAGTGTGATCCATAATGACTTACTTCTTTCTTCAATTCTGGAAAGTCCCTGGACATTCCTTCTTTGCATATTGGTTCCTTTTAATCTTCTCCATTATTTTCTTCTATAATTCTTTTCAGATATACGTTAGATTTCTTATTTTAACTTTCTAATTTCTGAATACCCTTTTCACATTCCATATTTTGAGTACTTATATCTCTTCGTGCTACATTATCCCAGAATTATTCCCTTAGGCCTGTCTTCCACTTCACTAATTCTCTTTTCACCTGTTAAGGACTTTTATTTCAATGAAGGATTTTTATTTTACTCTTAAAATGTCAATTTTTAATACTTTTCAGACACATCTGTTTGTTTTTCTACTGTCCAGTTCTTTCTCTGTGTTTTCTGTTTCTACGTTACCTCCTTGAATGTTTTAAATGTGTTTATTTCTAAGTCTCTTCATTTTCCTTTATTATCCCAGGTCACAGTGTGCCATTTCCACTTTTTGCTTTGATCCTATTTCCCTATATGGTCTGTGATTTTTTATCATAAGTTGATTTTCAGAAGCGTTTGTTTAATGTGTGAATCCCATAGGATCAGGAGTGGTTTCGAGTTTGCCTCTGTGAGGTCCCTAGAGATTTCACTAGTCCTGGCCTAATTTTTTTGTTTAACTTCTTTGCTAGATTGTGTTTCCATGAGCATCATGACAGTGTCTTCCCTCCCACAGGCTCTTTTATAAAGTGCTCTTGCTACTTTATTTAATTCCCCTTGCCCTGATTCCAGGCTGCCCTGTGACTGGCTTTAACTAATAGAATGTGGTGGAAATGACATTTTATAACTTTCAAGACTGAATTTTAAGAGATCACCAACTTGTATTATCACCACTTAACTTGTTCCCTCTTGGAGGCCATTCATCATGTTAGATGCCTAATTACCTTGAGACTACCATGCTGTGAAGAAGTCTATGCTGTCCACATACAGAGGGAGAGGCTGAGAAAAAGAGCACCAAAGCAATCAACCATATGAGTGAAGATTTCTTGAAACTTTGCCTCACTCTAGCTAAGTCAACAGATAGATGCAGGCAAGTAAATAACCCAGCCTCAAGTAGAACAGAAGAACCATCTAGCCAAGTTCGACCTGAATCCCTGACTACAAGATCATAAGCAAATAATTTCTTTTATATTGAATTTTGATATTTGAAATAATCTAAAACTATCAAAAAGCTTCATTTACATAGTCACATAGAAATGACCAAAACTCTAATTTTCTGTGGCTTTTATATTTCACAATTCTATTTTAAAGCATATTTGCTTTTTATTTTGTTTTTAAGTTGCATTAAACATTGATTAAGATTTGTAGCAAAAACTAACCTAAGGACAATAAAATTTTCTTCTTGTTTCAAGTTTCAAAATAGGAGGTCCCTGGCTGTATTTTTTTTTTCCCTCCAAACTTGAACTCTCCATAAGCAAATAATTTTAATACACCATATATCTGCAGGCTTCTGATTCTTAATTCATGCTTTTCTACCCATTAAGTGTTAGTCGCTCAGTCTTGTCTGACTCTTTGTGACCCCATAGACTATAGCCACCATGGTCCTCTGTCCATGGAATTCTCCAGGCAAGAATACAGGAGTGGGTAGCCATTCCCTTCTCCAAAGGATCTTCCTGACCCAGGGATTGAACCCAGGTCTCTTGCATTGCAGGCGGATTTTTCACCATTTGAGTCACCAGGCAAGCATGGTATAGGTAAATGGCAAGCTATCTTACCACTGCCTTAGTCTAGTGGATGCAGCCTTTCAAGTCCATCTTTCACTGAGGTCTTTCTATGTTCCCTGCAAAGACTGGAAATGCATCCTAGCTCACTAGGACAATTCTCAACCCCTTTGAGATGACTTACTCTGATCATCATAAGGAAAAATGAATATTTCCTCTCTCATACTCTCTTCTATGCACATAATATAGTAGTTTCTAATTTTTTTTATAGAAGGAGATTTTATTTTTAGTTCAAGATATTTTTGAGGAAAATGCCATCTTTTCTGTTTCACTGGCCTTTTCACTTAGGTATGTCTCAGTCAAACTGAACCCCCTACTCTTCCTATACATACCCCATTCTATATCCTGTTTGTGGAGGTGCTCATGTTGTTCTCTTTGCATGAAATACCCAACCGTCTGGTGCCCATAAATAGATCTAACCAATCTTTCAGGCCCTGCTGAAGAGCTTTCTCTTCCACAAAGGATTTTTTTGATAGTTCAAGCTGTAATCTCTCCTCAATTGGTCTGTAATTGTCTTCTAATTTCTACCTTCTCGGGACTTTAAAGCATAGTGGTTTAATACAGAAGTTGGTGAAGTACAGCTCACACACATCCAGTAAACTGCTGGTTTTTGCAAATAAAGTTTTATTGGAACACAGTCACACTCATTCATTAATATACCACATATCGTTACTTTGGCACTGCAATGGTAGAGCTGACTAGTTGGAACAGAGATTGTTAACTCAAAAAGTCTAAAATATTTTCTATCTGGCCCTTTACAGAAAGATTTTGCCATCTCTTGTTTAAAGCATGAGAACTAGACTTTGTATCATTTTTTAACATTTATCAACTATTTGATCCACAGGCTTGCACTGGGAGTCAAATGATAAAACGGGAATGAACTATTTTGGAACCTTTACAACATGAATATAGAGTATTTCTATTGCTGTTACTTTTGCCTTAACTTAGACCATATTATAATTTACCTTTAACTAAATAAATCCTTCTCATAAAGAAATGAAAAGAAAATAGAAAGATCATGGTGTTACGACACTATTACATTCTTTTCATACTATATATATACAGACATATGCACACACACACATATGAGGTGCTCTAGATAGGAGCTTCACTAAGCAAATAACTAGATTAAGCTTAGAAAAAGAGGAAAAATTTTCCTTTGTAAGCTCTAATGAGGTACGCTATGACTGCAAAATAGACCAGCACATCTTTGGTTGTTTGTGTAAAATGTCCATCTCAAGATGATATTTAGAGAGTGAGGAAGTTGTTGCCATTTCTAGGCATGAAAGGATCCCTCAGCTTTTGTATTTTTGCAGAGCCAGATTTTGGAAAACAGAATGTCAAAGATGGTTTATCAGAATGGATAAAATAAGTGAAAGGTCATTGTCAAAAAAATAACCAAAAACGGATAGCATCATGATGATGGTAAAGGGAGCCTTATTTTAAAGAAAAATCTCCTAGCCAGTGGTATTTTAAAAGAAGGAATTATGTTCCATTAGGAAATTTTGCTTCCTTATCCCTTCTGAAAAAAATATTAATTTTTTTTTCTAGGAAGGAGAACCTAGTAAACTATAAATTGTTTTCTTCACTGTTAGTGCAGTGAAAATAGCAAGTGGGAGGGAGTGTTTAAGGAGCCTGGCATTCTGCAGAGCATTGGGGCCTCTTTAATTAAGAGAGAGGCTGTCAGGGAAGATGGACAATGTTCCCTTTGTTAGAGCAACACAGTGTCTTTCAAAATCATATTTGTTTTTAAACTCAGTGGATTTGCATACAAACATGATGAAAAACAGTTTAGATGCTGCAGAAGAACATGAATAAGAGATATTTGCCTTAAAAACTATAACAAATAATGATACAGGCCTTGAAAACCAGGAGTTGCAATGAAAGAGTGCTATAAAAAGTTCACTCAAACTTTGAAATTTTCTGGTAAATGAGTTATATCGGCTTGAGGGGGACTATAATACACATGGATACTTTGGATATGAAAATGGAATCAAAACTATTCTCTTTTGGCAGTAAAAGTAAATTTTATGACAGTGGATTCTTAGTTACCTTTTTTTTATTTCTTGGGCTTCAATTTTACATACGTTCATACAGTGAGTAGTTGTAGTAGTGTGTCGCTCAGTCGTGTCCGACTCTTTGGGACCCCACGGACTGTAGCCCACCAGGCTCCTCCCTCCATGGGATTCTCCAGGCAAGAGTACTGGAGTGGGTTGCCATTTCCTTCTCCAGGGGATCTTCCTAACCCAGGGATCGAACCCAGGTCTCCCGCATAGCAGGCAGAGGCTTTAACCTCTGAGCCACCAGGGAAGCCCCTCATACAGTAGTAAAATGATATAAATAGTGAAAACTTTAAAACATCTAGAAACATTTGACTCAGACAAGGAAACAAGAAGGTTTATTGTTTCCAAGTATGTTAGTGATACCAGATTGTCCAAGGAATTTTATCTCTATGACAAATAGTCTAATATAGCTGGCTACTTAATAGTGTATTTATACCTTAACGAGGCTTTTCCTTTAAGAGAAGTGCCCTGGGGATTGGGACCAGTTATTGAGATTCTGCCCAGATCTCTGTGCATATAAAATGCATTTGTAGTGTTTATTTTTCCCAATGTGCTTTTATTATATGCAATACTAGATTACTCAGAGTATAAAAAGCAGCAGCAGAGTAGGGACATTAAAAAGAAGCAATTTGAGGTGGACCAAAATTGATAGTGTGTGTGGATGTGTGTGTGTGCATATATATTTATTCTTCATCAGTTCAGTTCAGTCACTTAGTCGTGTCTGATTGTGACCCCATGTCTGACTGTGACAGCATGTAGGGCTTCCCTGTCCATCACCAACTCCTGGAGCTTGCTAAAACTCATGTCCATTGAGTCAGTGATGCCATCCAACCACCTCATCCTCTGTCGTCCCCTTCTCTTCCTGCCTTCAATCTTTCCCAGCATCCAGTGAGTCAGTTTTTCCGAAGTATTGGAATATATATTATTCTTCATATATATATGTATATATAAAACAGCAGTAAAAATGAACTAAGAGTTAGAGAACTCTTTTGCCTCAATTTGTATGGTTAAAAATGTTTCTGAATATGCTTGTACACTTTATAAGAGCAATACTGCAAACAATTAACATTTCTTTGAAAACTGATATTTTTCAGGGTCACACTTAGCAATTTTAAGTGACTTAGCACATATATATGTACGCATGTATATATACAGCATCAAAGTAATTTCCATAAAAATAAACAAGAGCTTTGTTGGACTTTCAGCTAATTCATGTTTTCATAGGGTTTCTATGCTGAATTATATGTTGAGGGAAGGGATACCATAATATTTTCAATCAGGACATGATTACATGTCTTGCATCATACTGGGCCTTTTAGAGGAAATTAAAGATACAGCCCTTTTCTACAAGGAGCTTGTTACTTATACAAGCATGAAATATACCCAGGAAACAATTAGAGTCCTAGTTATAATTATATTTGTTTGACATTTATTTAGTTTGATTATGTTGTTAACTATCATATTGACAGAGTCCCTTATTAAACTGTTAAATACCATATGTCCAAAATCTGGGTAATTTGCAGTTACTGATTAAATACCAAGAGAGATAATCCATCACACTGCAGGTAGATGATCATAGAGCCTCTCTCCATAGTTGAAGTTTGCCCAGCTGTAGCCTAGCTGACTAAAATGCATGGGAATAAGCTTCATGGGAACCCAGCTAACTGGAACTTTCAAATAATTGGATTTTTCCCCTTGCACTTAGGTTTGATGAAAAAGAAGCAATGCTAGGACAGTAACCAATGAGAGAAATTTTTTCATTGAGTTCCTGAGCATGGTTTTGAATCACTATATGTAAAGCCCAATTTCCTAGCCCATCTCCATGTGTAGTTCTGCTTAGTGAAAGCAATTATTGCTAAGAGTGGCCTTGAAAAACATGAGCTTTCAAAGGAATAATAATTCTCTTTGCAGTATTGCTCTTATAAAGTGGACAAGCACATTCAGAAGCATTTTTTAACCATAAGAATTGTGGCAAAAGAGTTCTCTGTATAACCCTTAGTTCATTTTTACTGAAATCACAGTTTTACTTACTTAGCTGTATTCTACCATTGAAGTAACTAAGTTTTATGTGTCTGGAAACATGTTCTGTGGCCTGACACCCTTCTGAGTGTCTCTAAGAATGGCAACATCGCTAATCAGATCTACTAAAAAGATCCATCAACTAAGCTCACAATGTAATGAAGAGTACCCCAATTACCACATGAGTCAGTTACAGGAAAGTCCATAGTTTAGGAGAGGAGTTGATTGCTGCAGGTACTGTAGGCCAAGAACTGTGTTTGCCTTGTTCAGGGCTCCATGTCTAACGCAAGTGAATTAGTTGAATTAAGTATTTCCTATTAGAATGGTCATCATCTAGATTGTAGCTTTTGAATTGGTCATACAGAGGTGCTGCTGAAGAAGAGAAGGAAAGACTTTGTGGGGGGAAGAATGAGTGGTGAAAAAATGCAGAGGTGGAAAGAAAAGTGGGGAGTGAGGAGTGGGATTAAAAACTTCACTGAGTTAGAAAAAGTCATTTAGGAGATTATTCAGGGTACAATATCAGCTTTAAAGAAATATTAATTCTGTCTCATCTAATGCTTAGACTTGGTGGCTTTAGAGAGGTATCTTTTTATGTGTGTGCAGTTTTATTCTTCTATACATCATTCTTACCTGTTCCTCCTCTCCCCCGACTCCCCACCACACACACACACATTTTAAATTAGAAGAAGGATCATTGCTTATTGCTAGGGTCAGCTTGGGTTTTAGCTTTGAAACATCCTGAATAAAATTGTTAAGTGGGCATGTCTGCATCCCGAGGTGCAGAGCTAAAAGTTTTGTGAGATTCCAGAACTATTTCATTTGACAGCATGTCTTCACTTTCCTTCAAGATGAACTCTTGGCTAAATCTCATTATTTTGCTATTCCTGAATCCATAAAGAAGCCACTTGAAGTGTCCCTGAAGGACACTCGTGTGTTGATTGTTAGCATGGCGGAGTCGGTGCATGAGGCCTCTGGCACTGTGTACCCTGCGGAAATGCCATCTCAAATGCATCATTTTGCTGAGTGCCTCTGCTCAATGCCAGTTCTGGTTTGTCCTCTGCGTAGGCGTGCTTCCTAGAAATTACCCTTCAGCTGACTCCACAGCGCATCACACATTACATGTTTAGTGATGTCATGCCCATTCCCCGGCTGCAGACAAGAAACGTCTGAGAAGAGGGGAAAGTTTACCATCGAAGGGAAGTGGAAAATGTTTATTTTATGCCTCATCAGAGGCTTGCTGCCAGACACACATTTCAGGGCCCAGTGTTCTGGACCCGCAGATGCATATGGACACTGGGGTGTGGAGAATACAAGTGGAATGCAAGACCAAAGAGACATGGCGAGGTCAGAGTGGTGTGTCATGACTTTAATTTGTTGCAAGGAAAATGTCAGTTTTCACATGAAGGAACATTTTGGAAAGATTAGAAGTACTGGAGCTAAATATCCCTAAAGAATGTTGTAAAATTTCCTTTTCAAATATGACAGATTCTCTCATTTCTGAGATGGATTAAATAGCACAGTCTTGCCTGAAAACAAAGGGTTAATTCAGAAGCAAGCTTAAGACATTTGTGCACCAGCCAGGTCTGTGTGACTGCTTCATGTCATTCAAAAATACAGTGACTCTGCAAATATAAACGTCCTCCTGTACTTACGTCCTCTAATTCCTTCCTGGGGTTAGCAATATTTGGGTTTGCTGAAAATTAGAAAGAAAGAAAAGAAGAAATGTGGCTTGGGGCAGGGGGACTCTATTTAGTAATATGAACACCTTGAATGTTTAATAGAGCATCCGTTACTCATCAGTAATTCAGTCACCATTCCCTGCATAGCTAAAACTTTAATGAAATTTTATCTAATCTCTGTTTACAAGAAAAATAGAAAGTGTGTGTGTGTGTGTGTAGCAGAAAAAACAGGAAGACAATAAAATAAAATATATTTTTGAAGTCAGTGGGTAAATATTTCATTTTAAAGCATACAGTGATAGGATGCTTATAGAAATGATATTTGGGGTTGGAGGAGGAATAAATATTTTGAATCTGTGTATACGCTAGAATTAGTTAATATCATTGTATTTTTAAAAACTTTGCTTCCTGAAAAGTTATTTGAGGTAGCTCACATTCATTCAACAAACATCACTGAATGCCTCATAGTTGTCTACATTTATTGAAAATAGGTAAGGAGTGTCAAATCAGACAAAATTCATAATGCCATGTACAGTGAATGTGATTACTAATAAGAGACAATTCTCAATTTGGTCTTGTAAGTTTATGTATATCTTGCCTTAAGGTTTCCTGGTGGTTGTGACAAAGAACCAATTCAGGAGACGCAAGAGATAGGAGTTCAATCCCTGGGTTGAGACTATCTTCTGGAGAAGAAAATGGAAACCCACTTCAGTATTTTTACCTGGAAAATTCACAGACAGAGGAGCCTGGTGGGTTACAGTCCATGGGGTCACAAAAGAGTCAGACACGACTTAGTGACTAAGCAACAAGAACAGCATACCTTGCCTTTGTTCTGAATTAGCTTTTCAAGAACGTTTGTACAGCTACCAGTCTTGGAAGAGAAAGAATTTCCTTCAGGAGCAAAAGGCCAGCATGCTTATTGCCTATTATAAAGATCTGAGTTCTCTAAACTCAGAATTCTTCTACTGTTAATAAAGGTAACCCACAGTGGGTGCAGGGTATGTGGTTTTTAAGTTATGTTGTAAGAATTGGGGCTTGGGGACTGGGTGCAAACACTGATACTCTGCCTGGAGTAATTGTTGAGAGTGTTAAATAGTCCTCTTCCTGTAAATTACAGTCTTGTATCTCTGGTCCCAGGTTCTTGGGCTTTAGTAAAGAGCCATAACTGTGTACAGATACTTCCTTGGTTTGCATGTAGGGTAAAACCTCAGGTGGTTCACAAATCTTGTCAACTACATTAAGTATTTGCACTTTATTTAAACACTTGAGCCAAACTTTCTTAAGGTGAAATATCTTCCTTGGTTTTTAATTTTCTTGTTAAACTGAAAAACATTCTCGGGAAAAAGGGTAAAGGTTGTTGTAAATGAAGAAAGAGGTAAAATGGGGTGATGGGAATATCAAAAATAGTGGAAAAAACAGGTCAAAGAAAAGAGCAGGGCATAGGTATGAAACATTTTTGTATGTTTAGACAAATGTAGTTTTAAAAAAAAATTTAAATTCATCCAATGGCTGTACTAATAGACATACTTTTGTTGAAAATACAGAGAGGCTAGTTTATCAGGAGAGAAATGGTCTAATAATTTTCACCTATTTTTAAATGGCAAATTTTAATTGCAATTAAAAAATGAAGAAAATGGTAACATTTAAAATGTAAACTGATAAGAGTTAAAGGAAATGATAATTTTCTAATGTTCTAATCATGCCATGTTTGTCCTGAATACTGCTGAATCCACCACTTGGAAGGGAAGACTAATCTTATTAGCACTATGTCATAATTTAGAATATGACTTCTTACTATTTCTTAATTACAAAAGTGTCAGTAAAAACTGCAAACTCAGTTATTTAAATATTTGATACCTTTGAAAATCCACATCTCTTCATCTATTAGATAAAATGAATTTATTTATAAGATCTGATTCATTTCATTTTAATAAAAATAAAGTGAAATGAACTGGAAAAAATAATAGTGTAGGTCAGAAAGTAATTTTTAATGAGAATAAATATTGGATAAACAGAATGCATTACGACTGATTTAAAAATACTGTACATAGTGGTTTTAAAAAAAGTATCATGATGGAAATAAGGCAGATTTCATTTAGAAGAAAAGCATCACTGATTTCTTAATCAACTGAGAACACCCACAGGGGTAATTACAGGCCACTCTTGTCGTTAAACATGGGCTGCAAAATCCATCTAAATCAAGTAATCAGTCTGTTGATTAAAAAATAAAAAGGACTAAGATGATTTATGCCTTAAAGAGAAATATAAGACGACCTGAGAATATCATACGTGGTGGAAGGATTACTAATACATGCAAAATTCTTTTCTCAAAATTTTTGAGTAGTGTTCAAAATGGTAGGACAGCCTTGTTTTTCAGGCTTATAAATTTGGGGCTGCTAACACGTTCTCACTTGGCATTCTTTGTTATCTCTTCATAGTTGCTGTGTTTGCAGCGAGAAGTGAAAGATGCAAAGAAGAAAGAAATAAGTCAAGAAGCTTGTGATCTATTTGGGAAGTAAGGCCAAAAATAAAAGTCAAAATAAAGATTCAGATAATAGGACAAATTAATGTTAGAAGAATTGCCATAAGATAGGATGTGATTAACCAACAAAGATTTTTGCAAACTAATTGCTAGAATTCACACAGAGGAATCTTTGGTAGACTAGGGTGTCCAGAAAGTCACCAATTTGATTCAGCCATGAAAGACAGTGAAAAGTGGCTGCATGAAGAGTACAAAGATTAAGATGGGGTTGACAAACCAGTTTTGGGCTAAATCTGGCCCGGAGACTACTTTATACAACCTGCAGAACCAAGAACAAATCATATATTTTTCAGTTCAGTTCAGTTGCTCAGTTGTGTCTGACTCTTTGAGACCCCATCGACTGCAGCATGCCAGGCTTCCCTGTTTACCACCAACTCCCAGAGCTTACTCAAACTCATGTCCATTGAGTCAGTGATGCCATCCAACCATCTCATCCTCTGTCATCCACTTCTCCTCCTGCCTGCAATCTTACCCAGCATCAGGGTCTTTTCTAGCGAGTCAGTTCTTCACATCAGGTGGCCAAAGTATTGGAGTTTCAGCTTCAACATGAGTCCTTCCAATGAATATTCAGGACTGATTTCCTTTAGTATAGACTAGTTGGGTCTCCTCATCAATTCTTCTGAGCTCAGCTTTCTTTATAGTCTTACTCTCACATCCATGCATGACTACTGGAAAAACCATAGCCGTGACTAGACGGACCTTTGTTGGCAAAGTAATAATATCTCTGCTTTTTAATATGCTGTCTAGGTTGATCATAGCTTTCCTTCCAAAGTGTCTTTTAATTTCATGGATGTAGTCACCATCTGCAGTGATTTTGGAGCTCCCCAAAATAAAGTCAGCCACTGTTTCCACTGTTTCCCCATCTATCTGCCATGAAGTGATGGGACCAGATGCCATGATCTTAGTTTTCTGAATGTTGAGCTTTAAACCAACTTTTTCACTCTCCTCTTTCACTTTCATCAAGAGGCTCTTTAGTTCTTCGCTTAGCCATAAGGGTGGTGTCATCTGCAGTCTGAGGTGATTGATATTTCTCCCGGCAATCTTGATTCCAGTTTGTACTTCATCCTGCTCAGAATTTCACATGATACTCTGCATATAAGGTAAATAAGCAGGGTGACAATATGCAGCCTTGATGTACTCCTTTCCCAATTTGGAACCAATCTGTTGTTCCCTGTCCAGTTATTATTTTTGTTTCTTGACCTGCATACATATTTCATACAAATATGTATTACATACATATTTCTCAGGAAGCAGGTCAGGTGGTCTGGTATTCCCATCTCTTTAAGAATTTTCCACAGTTTGTTGTTATCCACACAGTAAAAGGCTTTGGCATAGTCAATAAAGCAGAAGTAGATGTTTTTCTGGAACTCTCTTGCTTTTTTGATAATCCAGTGGATGTTGGCAATTTGATCTTTGGTTCCTCTGTCTTTTCTAAATCCAGCTTGAACATCTGGAAGTTCATGGTTCACGTATTGCTGAAGCCTGGCTTGGAGAATTTTGAGCATTACTTTGCTAGTGTGTGAGATGAGTGCAATTGTGTGGTAGTTTGAACATTGCCTTTCTTTGGGATTGAAATAAAAACTGAGCTTTTCCAGTCTTGTGGTCACTGCTGAGTTTTCCAAATTTGCTGGCATATTGAGTGTAGCACTTTCACAACATCATCTTTTAGGATTTGAAATAGTTTGACTGAAATTCCATCACATCCACTTGCTTTGTTCATAGTGATGTTTCCTAAGGCCCACTTGACTTGCATTCCAGGATGTCTGGCTCTAGATGAGTGATCACACCATCGTGGTTGCCTGGGTCATGAAGATCTTTTATGTATAGTTCTGTGTATTCTTGCCACCTTTTCTTATGTTTCAGAAAAAGAAGACTATTCATAACACTGAAAATTTATATGAAATTTAAAGTTCAGTGTCCACTAATAAGGTTTTAGTGGCACACAGCCATTATCCATTTGTTTATGTCTATGACTTCTTTCGTGGTACAATGCACATGTGTACCACAGATACAATGTGGCACAATGGCAGAACTGAGTAGTTGTGACAGAGAATAAATGGTTTAAAGTCTAAAATTTTACTATATAGATCATTACTGACAAAGCTTGCTGACTCCTGGTATAAGAGAATAATGGGCAATGATAATGGAAAGGAATGTTGGCATGCTTATAATACACCCAGCTTGAGATGAAAAGGAACCCTTACAGGTTTTGAATATAGGAGGAAGCCAACCTGCCTTTGCTTCCTAAACACATCACCTGTGCCTACAAATGTTTGCTAAATCATAAAAAATGAACAACAGTGTTTCAGGATCCTAACCCCACTGTTGCTTTAGAATTGTTGCTCTTCAAAAGAATGAATGCCATTTCAGCAAAGGCCATGTACCTTGACTCTCTGAGGTTTCCCATCCTAATCTCCCACAAGTGTGCTGTGAGCAGCTTTCACAGATTTTGGCGTTGTTGGACGTGAAAGAGTACCTTGCATTTTGGGGCTTTTCTAAGAGTGTATTTAGATGATTCCTCCCTGGACCTTTCTTCTCTGGATTGTATGACATTGTTTGTCTTCTACTTTTCCTACATAGCTCAGATAGAGCTCCAAAAAGTGAGAGTCTGCACTGACACAAAGAATTGACCGAAAAAGCTAACTCTCTAGAGGGTTTGTGAGAGCCAGATCATTAGAGAAAAAGTGGTTCAGGCAAAGATACACTGCAGAAGGAGGCCAAATGTTAGACCCTCCTGTGGGTGTTCATATCAGATTCACCATGGATTCGTTTCAAATACCAAGTTTCCTCTAATATTCTAAGGCAGCATGTCACCAAGCCTTGCTAAGGGGTGAAATATAAGAAGAGAGTAGAGGAACACATGGGAAGAACCTCACCATAAAAAGAAAACAAACTCTGGGAAATGTGGTTAAGAAATATCAGACTCAGTTAATAGTGGAGCCTTCAATAACTTTTGAGAAATCCAATACAAACCAAACTGAAACGACACGCCAGTGTTTCTAGCCATGTTTGCTTTCAATTGACTATGTTTAAAAAAAAAAAATCTTAGGCAGAATTCTTTAAGGAAGCCAAACTTGGTTAAAACGTACATTCTTCTAGGTTATAAAAATTAGGTAAAATACTAATTTCACATTTTTCTCTTTTACTCTAAAACAGATATCTTTTTAAATTTTTTGTCTCATTTACAAAAAATTTTTTGAGAAATGATGGGACGATCATTTCTCAGTAGATCATTCAGTAGAGTAGGGCAGAGATGAAGTTAAGGGAGAACACTGAGAATAAGAAAATTTATAATATTTTTAAAATGCACTCTAAAATAAAAATGCATAACTTGTTTTGGAGCTAATCCCAGATATGTATGACTATAGTCAGGGATAATGATGAAATCTGGATTAGAACTGTGTAAAGCTTTGAAAACGCAGTAAGCTCAAGTGCTGGGAATGTAAAATGAACGAAATTTTGGAATGATCTTCTACTCTAAATGGAGCGAAATAAAGCTTAACTCACATGTCAATATAATCTCATAAATACTCACCTAGAAGAACACAACCACAGAATACTTAGATATAGATACAGATGCAGACACACACAAGGACATGGACATATAGACATGCTTTAGGGTATGAAAAAGTTCCTAGGTCAAAACTGTAACAATGCAATGCATTCTAGAAAAAAATAAATCATTTCCTATCCTGGCCGAGAATGTAAAAAAATGACTTTCCCACAACATTGTATAATGAATCTTCTAGCCACAGTCTCCTATAGAAGGATAATTTATGTAGTGGATGACAAGAGTTTTATGATATCTGGAATTCATTTAAAAATTTTAGATGGGAAAAACTGAGATCCAATTAAAACCTTAATAAATGACTCTGTGTTGAATACAAATATATTAAATTAATATGTGTGCAAGATGAAATTGGAAAAGTTATGGGAGTCTGAGTTTTAATTCTATTTCTATCAGGACACATTATAACTCAGAGAATTATATGGTAATGGAACTGTTTACAATGAAAGCAAAACTGAATTTAAATAGGACATTTTAGCCCATGACTTGTCATAACTTATAAAACCCCAGCCTTAAGGCATATTAAAATTAAGGTGAAAGACTGGTAAGGAAAAGGAGGATGGACCATTAGGGCCCAGAAGAACCTACAGGAGGCTGATGTAACAATAGGGCCAGTTCCCAAGGATCTTACCATGGAGAAAAGCAAGGGCTGGCAGGCTACTATACAGCAGGCCCCACCCACGTCACGCAACAATGAGAGATACAGCAGGCAGAGTCTTTGGTCTGATGAAATTCTCATGAACAGAAGGTGGTAATAAGGTAAAAAGGCTTTATGGGAAACCTGGATGGGATATGCAATGTCTTTGTTAAAGTAGGACTCAGGAACTAGGGGTTGATAGATACAAGTGGGTATACCTATCCTGTACACTTAGAAAGATAGAATGTATTTATTTCCCACATATTTACATATTTGCTCTAGGTTTTGTATCCTGGTCTATATCCTGCATGTGGCACACGTGTGTGCTAAGTTGCTTCAGTTGTGTCCAACTCTTTACAACCCTATGGACCATGGCCCACCAGGCTCCTCTGCCCACGGGATTCTCCAGGCAAGAATACTAGAGTGGGTTGCCATGCCCTCCTCCAGGGAATCTTCCCAACCCAGGGATAGAACCCCTATCTCTTACATCTACCTGCATTGGTCGGCAAGTTCTTTACCATTAGCGCCTCCTGGGTAGGTCCCAGTATGTATTCTAGAGAGGATATATTCTTACCCTTGGTTTTCTGACTATCAAATCTAAGACAATTACATTAAATTTGAATGGTGTCAAATGATAGAGATTGGGCTTCTAATCTACCTGGGAGCCGAGTGTAGCAGTTATGAGGGCAGACACAGAAGTCTAACTATCTCAGTTCAAATCTCTGTTGCCCTGCTTACCAGCTGAGAAAGACAACATTCATATGGATGTCATGAGGATCAAATGGGATATTGTGTATAGTTGCAGGGTGCCTATGGTTGGTTATTATTATTTTTGGAAACAGGCTTTTGGCTTTAAGTCATAAAACTTGAGACTTGGAAAATTATACTATGTCTATGGGCTAAACTAAGCTATTCCTATAGTCTGGTTAGTTTTAAAACAGACAACCAGTACCCACTCTCACATCTGGCTGTGTCTTCATTCCCTAGTAAGATCAGAATGTGCTTTTATTACCATCCAACTGCTTTTTTTCTCACCCAACTTCTGTCCAGCTCAGAGTGACTGTTAATATTGTTCTGTAAAACTTTTGGTCCAGACTTACTTTAGAATTGTTTGAGTTTGTTTTTAGGTTGTTATAAAATATGACAATTCTTGCCCCTATTTAGTTATAATTTATGGATGCTAACAAAAAAATAACATTTTGGAAAGTGTGGACATGGGTGGGTGGGAGTTTGAGAGATCCATACACAAGACTGAGGGAGCTAGAGAAACCCTCTCGGCAATGCACCCAAGCCTCAGGATGCTAGTTGTTTGCTCAGTGTTTATTTTTCTGAGACAACCAAAAAGAATGGAAATCATCGTCTCTTTAGTCAACTTTTTTTTTGCTTTAGAAAAAGAGCTACCATTTTGAGAATGTTCATAGTGCCGGAGATTGAGGTGAGTGAATTTACAAGCATTATCTTATTTTTCACAAGGAATTACACATTATTAAATAAACTAAGGATGAAAGAGAGGTTGAGAAACTTGATCAAGGTCTTCCATCAAGGAAGGGCTCAATGGGGTTGCTCACTGGAGTCCACTGTGTTGTCTCCCAGAACGGCAAACTTTCTGGATGGAAAAAGAGAGCTCTGTCTGCTCTTGCCCTTCCCACCTGCCTCCCTGTCAGACTCAGTCCTTGCTTCCACTTTGGATAAGGACCTTGTTGTGTTAGTCACTCAGCCATGTCCAACTCTTTGTGACCCTTGGACTGTAGCCACTGGGCTCTTCTGTCTATAGGATTCTCCAGGCAAGAATACTAGAGTCAGTTGCCATTCCTTTCTCTAGGGGATCTTCCCAACCCAGGGATCGAACCTGGGTCTCCTGTATTGCAGGCAGGTTCTTTACCGTCTGAGCCATTAGGGAACCCTGGTTAAGGACCTTATCACATTGTATTATCATATATGTCTTATCTTTCCCACTTGACAGAACCCGAGATAATGTTAGAGACCACAGAAATCATTCTCTCATCTCTGATAGGTCCTGTAGTACTTCAATAAAAGTTTTCTCCTCCAGTTAACGTTAGTCAAAAAAATTTTAATCTTCTAGTAGCAGCTCAATAAAAGTTTGTTGAATTCATAAACAGATGAAATACTGAGTAATCCTGACTCACTGAAGACCATGAGAGAAAGTGGTGGTTTAAAACATGCGGTCAGGATCAAGGAGTTCTTCCTTGAAAATACAGCAGATCTCTTAAACAGAGGGGTTAGAGGAGGGAGTGGGGGAGCAGAGTCTCCTTCAGGGAGACTAAAAAGAGGAGTTTCTCCTGGGAACAGGCCAGTTCCTTCACAATCTCAGCCTCTGCAACCCCTTTCTGAGGTTCCTGCAGCTCTCCCGGGATTTTGCATGTTCTCATCAAGAAAACATCAAATGCCTTCCTTGACAGCTGGGGTTTCTGCTCTACGGTTTGTGAGCCAATCTCAGATGTCACAGTCACCCTAGACTGTGCCAGTCACTATAGACTGGCAGCCTATAGTGCTTTTCCTGATGCCATGTAGGCAAACTAAACTGGGCTTCCAGCAAGTGAAACTTCTTTTGGGTAAATATTTTGGGCCTAGTTTTAATATTTCTCTGAGAGACCAAGTCGTGGAGATCTGTATACACACAGGTCAGTCTCTCCCTTTTTCTGCTACGTGTGTGATGTTACTTTCCACATAAAAATAACTGTTTCTCTTAGTCAGTTCTGGATGGGGAATTGGGCTTTCCTTGTTGCTTTTCAGTCAACAAGGAAAGGGGGGCTTGCCGAAGAGAGGTGGAGAGGGCCCAGGACATGTCTTCTCCCAGATCACCTGCTTCTTAGGTGGAGCTGCTACACCTCACTGTGTTTTAGCATCAGAGTATTCAGGTTGGATCAGAGGAGGCACTGGCACCCCACTCCAGTACTCTTGCCTGGAAAATCCCACGGATGGAGGAGCCTGGTAGGCTGCAGTCCTTGGGGTCGCTAAGAGTCGGACACGACTGAGTGACTTCACTTTTCACTTTCATGCATTGGAGAAGGAAATGGCAACCCACTCCAGTGTTCTTGCCTGGAGAATCCCAGGGATGGGGAAGCCTGGTGAGCAGCCTCTACAGGGTCACACACAGTTGGACACGACTGAAGTGACTTAGCAGCAGCATTCAGGCTGGATGGTGAAAAATGGCCTCTCTGGATTTCCAATGCTAATAGGAAAGTTTAGATCTAACCTTGTTACTGAAATTGCAACAAAATTGTCAAATTCTAAACTTGTTGTAGGAAAGGGCAAAGTCCTGTGTATGTGCGTGCGTGTGCGTGCACACACACACACACACACAACTTATATATATATATACAGTTAATGTATATATACGATAATATACTGCATTTTCATATATACATATATTCTATTTACAGTTTATGTATACACACATTTTTCATGGGCTTCCCAGGTGGTGCTAGTGGTAAAGAACCTGCCGGCCATTGCAGGAGATGTAAGAGACATGGTTTTAATCCCTGGGTTGGGAAGATTCCCTGGAGAACCGCAGGCAATCCATTCCAGTATTCTTCCCTAAAAACGTAAGCTTAAAGGAGGAAAGAGCAATGCATTATCTGTTCAGTTCAGTCGCTCAGTCGTGTCCGACTCTTTGCGACCCCGTGGACTGCAGCCCGCCAGGCTCCTCTGTCCATGAGATTCTCCAGGCAATGAAAGATCATCGAACCCAGGTCTCCCGCATTGCAGGCGGATTCTTTACCGCCTGAGCCACGAAAGAAGACACTGTGTACTTAGAAACGAAATATATCCTACATAGGCTCCAGGTGGTTGCATCTTTCCTTGATTGACATTTGTGCTCCCTTTTAATGGCAAATTTAGATAAGGCCATCACAGGGTTTTAAAGTAGAATGAAGCTCTTTCCTTGACCAGCTTAGGGAGAATTTTGCTACTTCTGAAGAATCCTTTGATGTACCCAAAGCCTGGAGAGAGATGATTCCAAACCCACTGAACTTCTTTAAAAGTGTGAAGGGTCTGCTATGAGTTCTCTGATCTGTTAGCGAACACCGAATCGAGGAGAAAAAAGGCCACTTTCTCTCCCCAGCGGGACCCATCTGAGCTCCCAGCCTGCTGCTGAGCGACATTATATACGATGAACGGACAGAAGTTTACAGAAAAAAACAGCAAAGAAAGAGTAGCAAGCACCAAGAGGCAGCCGCAGGCGCCAGGGACGGCACGTGATCTGGGGGCGGGGCCTCGCGGGCCGCTAGCCAGTGGACGGGGCCGGGGGCGGGCCCAAGACCCAAGGGGCGGGGCCTGTGCCCGCGCAGCTCTCACCGCGGTCCCCTTATTTGGATCTGCGGGAATGTGGGCTGGAGCGGTCCTGCAGCGGTACCAGCCTCCAGCCTGTCGCCGGCACTGCCCCTGACCCAGGCGCGCCCGCTGCTCGGTGGCAGGAGGGCCGGCGGAGCGCCATGGCCTGCATCCTGAAGGTAACGAATCGCATCTATGGCTCGGACGCGTGGTTGGCCAGCCTCTTGCTGCTCAGAGGCGCGGAGTCAACCGCGGTCCCACCGCATCCTCATCTCAGTTGTCTTTTCCTGGCGTTGATTTTCTTTTTGTTCCTTTGGCAAATGCATATGGAGGGAGATTCAGAAACATGTAGCTGGCACGGCTTTTCTTCCCACCATTCTTGCCTGCTCGCGCCTGCATTGAAGGAACTGCAGGCTGTTGGCTCCAGGGGAGAGAAGGGCTGTGTGCCGAATAATGGGGATGGCAGGGAGGGGAGGGGTGCTTCAGAGAATCCCGCGGCCCCGATGCCTGAGGCCTTTCTGAAGCCACGCACAGAAGAGCAAAGGCTGGCCACGGATTATTGGTGCTGAGGAGTAGGGCGCTTTTGAATGGGATGAGAGTGAGCAGAGGGAGTTCTACCTCACGTTTGATCATGTGAAGACAGAAACTTCTGAGTTTACAGGTAGTCCCTTAGGAATGAGTTTTCTGTGAGATCAGCTAACTCTGTGCCCAAAGTTCCACTTCGGAAAAGTTCACAAGAGGATGTATTTATTAGTAGAGAATTTCAAACCTAACTTTGGCTAAAAAATTTAAACAGTTGAACCTTTCTTTTGCTCACAAACAGACAAAATGCTTTCACTCCCTCTCCGAGTCTGCTCAGGCGCCCCTTCTTTGTTGAGTTTTCTTTCTCCACGTGTGTTCTTAGCCTGGAGTGAACATCTTTCTATGTTCACAGCCTTATAGCATCAGGTGGGAGGGCTTGGTTTGAGTGGCTCACTTGAGAACTTTTTATTCCACAAGGAATTGTGTTTATTTTTTCATTCAATTTGTTTTTTTCATTTTTCTGCACTGTTGTTTCTACTGGTGCCTAACCTGACTCCTGACTGTATATGAGTCAAAAACATTCACGGCATGAAAGTTTCCTGGGCCTTGACTGGAGAGTGTAAAGGCCTACTCGTTCCAAGTTTGGGAAAGCTGTGTGTGACAGAGGAAAAACACCAGAAATCAATATGTGTGTGTGTGTGTGTGTACGTGTGTGTGTGTGTGTGTGTGTGTGTGTGTGTGTAGGAGCATTTGTTTTTCTGTGGGTTGATTTGAAGCCATCTACTGCTATATTAGTTACCTGAATCCTCTTCCAACATGCCTTGGTGTTAATGATGCAAATAAGAGGCTAACCTAGTAGAGTTTGTTTCCATTTCTCATTGTAAAGGAAATGAGATATTTCCTGTGATTTCTCTGAACTTCCTTTGATTTTGGAACATTATCTGGGACATAATGGTAGCAAGATCAAATAATACATTTTTATTATTTACATTTGTACTACAATGTGGGATTTTTACCTTGGAGACTTCTAGCACAAGGACTTAAGTATGAATATGAGTCATCTCTACTATTTATTGGATTATTAGCCTAAAGGGAAGCTGAGTGTGACATTTATTGTTGGCTGTCTTCTTCCCTTTTGATTTCTCCCCTATCTCATCTTGCACATGTTCCAAACATTTTTAAGACATCTCAAGCTACAGATGAATCTGATCCAACTTTGCCTTTCCAACCCCTCACACTGACCTCAGACGTTTGGGACATATCTGATTGCTCTTTATTTTTCTCCACTGAACCAAGCTGGGGTGCAGACAGGTAAACTGCAAAGAGCAAAGGCTTTAGACTCAGAAAGACCTTGGTCTGAACTCAGGCTCTGCCAGATGCTACCTGTGTGACCTTGGACAAGTCACTTAAAACATCTCTTGAGTCTCAATTTCCACAATATAAGATTAAAGTAACAGCACCACAAGGTTGTAATATTCCACAGGGTTGCTGTGGGGATGAAATAATATATGAAAAATACTTTGTGGAATGGGCATTCAGTATGTGCTAGTTTCCCTCATACATAATAATAACTACAATTTAATTAACCTTTACTATATCCTCTGCTCATTTCATATAACTGTTACTTTTATGTCAAGCCTGCAAGGTGAGTATCATTGATAACTTGTGTTTTAGAAGGATAACTTTTGAGGCAGAGTCAACTTTATTCCGTGGGCAAAATATAGTCTTCTCAACAGAGTTTAGAAGTGGATCTTATTTTCCATTTTTACATATGAGAAAACTGAGATACAAAGAGGTTGATTAACCTATCATTATTGCCTAAATAGTGACCCTAAATAGGAGTCCTTGACTACCTAAGAGCTGAGGCTCCTGAGTTTAAGAGATTTATCCAAAGGAACAGGGTTAAGGGCAGGGTGAGCCTGGACTTAGATTCAGATCTGCCAGCCTTCTTTATATTTTAACTGTGTTCTCTATACCTTCCCATGTGATGACTTTCTAAGTTGCCCTAAAACCATTCAGAATCCTTACCACCTTTGAGAAACCAAGTACCATTGTGCAACGAAGGTCTTGATGGCCTGTGGTGGACCTTTTCTCCTTGTCTTAGAAGGGCCATGTGTGGTGCAGTGGACAGTCCGTACACCTAGATTCCATGCAAGCTTGATCTCCTGCATATATGAAAAAGTCACTGCAACTTGGAACATCAATTTGTCCAAGTTGTAGAATGCCTGACAGGGTTTTGTGAGGGTAAGATGATATACTGTTTTTGTTGCTTTTGATGAAATATTTTCTGCCATATACTGGCCCTAGGCTTGCTGTTGATATCACAAAATGTATAAGCCATTGACTCCATTCTCAGTTGGCTTCCAGTATAGTAAGGGGGATAGAAAAGTAAATGAATGTTTATGTTACAATGTGAAGAGTAATAGGTCTGTGGAAGGCATAATAGAAGCATGGAGAGAGAAAGCAATGATCCTTCTAATTGGACAGTCAGTATGGACTTCTCACTCATATATGATTTGAACTGTAATTTGAAGATTGAATATGATGTAGTGTGATGAAGCTTGTGTTTTAGAAGGATAACTTTTGAGGCAGGGTCAACTTTATTCCTTGGGCAAAATATAGTCTTCTCAACAGAGTTTAGAGGTGGATCTTATTTTCCATTTTTACATATGAGAAAACTGAGATACAAAGAGGTTGATTAACCTGTCATTATTGCCTAAATAGTGACCCTAAATAGGAGTCCTTGACTAGCTAAGAGGAGGAGCTTATACTGTGGCAGCAAATGGTGGTCTTTGGGGGCCATACAGATTATGGTTTTATGCATAGTAAGGGCCCAGTCTGCCCATGTGTAAAGCTGGTTCTCATAATGGAATAATGATTACCTCAATAATCACTTATTTGTGGAATATATACTTACTCCACACTGCATGGACTTTAAAGAAATATGTGGGTTTTGTTTATGGCTCCACCCCTTACTCTTTGTGCAACCACTAATAAGTTTCTTGATTTCATTGCCTCAGTTTCTGAAATGGAGATGATCATGCATTCCTCAATGGGTTATTCTACAGGTTAAATGGGAATATCTTCACATTAGTTAGAATAGGCTAGTTTACTGCAGTAAAAAACAGCCTCAAGTCTTAGTAGGTTCATTTCTTGCCGTGCTCCTGGTTAGGCAGCTCTTCTGGGGAGCTAGGCCATTGTGAAGAAGCAAATAAAGGGCCACTCTTTTTCCATAGGGTGTTTTAAAAGTCTTTGAAATTTGGTAAACAAGAAAGATATTTACTTAGTATTTATTTGGTTATTAGTAAAGTAAAACTTTTAAATTTATAAAAGTCATTTGATTTTCTTCTCTTATAAATTAGACTTCCCTGGTGGCTCAGATGGTAAAGTGTCTGTCTGCAATGCAGGAGACCCGGGTTCGATCCCTGGGTTGGGAATCTCCCCTGGAGAAGGAAATGGCAACCCACTCCAGGACTATTGTCTGGAAAATCCCATGGACAGAGGAGCCTGGTAGGCTATAATCCATGGGGTCGCAAAGAGTCGGACACAACTAAGCAACTTATAAATTATAGGATCAGTATAAGTATTATTATCTTATAAATTACAGATTAGTATTTGCTATAATGAAAACCTATTCATATTTTCTTTAATGATTTCTATCTTTGGCCAGCAGTTACTTTTTGAGAACAGTATCATGTATATCTTTGATGTTTAACATATATTTAGTGAGTTGTATTAAGGTTCTTCTTTTGGAATCTGTGCTGAAAGGTACACTGAGTGGACATGTGGACACAGGACACTTCTTTCTGCCTTGGGAAAGATTATGGTTTTGCCAGGTTGCTGAGACTTAGGAACTTGAAGCAATTAGACAACAGTACAATAGGTGCATGACTAAGCTACTGTTACCTTCTTTACTTGTCACCTATCCTTGTATGACCTTGATCTTTTTTGGAGGGCCCTGCTATGAGGCGTGCAGGATCTTAATTCCTTGACCAGGGATTGAACACATACCTCCCGCAGTGGAATGGAAGCTCAGAGTCTTAACCACTGTACCATCAGGGAAGTCCCTACCTTGATCTTGACTGATGGGAAATTTGATGAGTGTTGATATCCAGTTATGTATGGGCTTGGTGTCTTCTCATTTACTCTTCCCCGCTGCTCCAGACCTAATCCTTCACCATGCTGCATCAATTCTATCTCAGGAAGCTCTCTCAACTCTGCACATTATTCTCCATCCCTGTCACCTCTATCTTGTCCAGAACCTCATATTTGGTCTGTGTTTTGAAATAGCCTCCTTTCCTTCGGGCTCCTCATAAACTCACCCATCATCCACATCACTCTCAGAGTACTGGGCTGAAGCACAGTGCTCATCAAACCATTTGTAGGCTTAAATGCTTGTCTTGGCTCCCCAGCCCCTGCAGGATCAGCCCAGCTATTTAGCTTGGCATTCAGGTTCCTTCGGAATCTGGCCCCTGCCCGCATATCTGGCCTCACTGCCTACTACTCCTTACCCATGATCTAGATACTTATCTAGATGAATTCCAAATCTTCGGATATACCTCCTCTCATGGTTCTGTGTCTTTGTTATATAGTATAGGGATTGAAGGGGCTTCCTTGGTGGCTCAGATGGTAAAGCATTTGCCCGCAATGTGGGGAGACCTGGGATTTGATCCCTGGTTTGGGAAAATCCCCTGGAGAAGGAAATGGCAAAAGCCTGGTCTCTGATGTCAGACCAACCTATTCCAGCAGTGAAATCTCTAAGCCTCAGTTTCCTCATCTGTGAAATGGGAGCAGATATAGTGCCTGATTCTTAAGGTTATGAGGAATAAATGAGCTAACTTCTATAGAATAGAACCTGACACATAATAAGTCCTTGATAAGTATTTGCTATTAGTTGTTAATGTACAGGCTGTTTTCTCTGCAGGAAATTCTCTCTGATATCACTTTTCCTCCTCTGACAGAGTTCAATTTATCTTTCAACTCCTATTTCAGTGTCACATCTGCAGTCAAGCCCTCCTCTGCCTCAGCAGACTTCCTTTGTGGCCCCACGGCTTGGTTTTTGTCTCCGTAGTGGACAAGTATTACCCTGTAGTGTAAATTAGCTGTTTATATGCTCAACTCTTTTGTTTTACTATGAATTCATAAAGCCCAGGGACTTTAGTAGGTTGATCAGCTAGTGTTTCCTAAGCATATTGAGGGCTTCCCTTATAGCTCAGTTGGTAAAGAATCTGTCTGCAATGCAGGAGACCCTGGTTTGGTTCCTGGTCAGGAAGATCTGCTGGAGAAGGGATAGGCTATCCACCCAGGTATTCTTAGGCTACCTTTGTGGCTCAACTGGTAAAGAATCCGCGTGCAATGTGAGAGATCCCTGGGTTCGATCCCTGGGTTGGGAAGATCCCCTGGAGAAGGGAAAGGCTACCTACCCCAGTATTCTGACCTGAAGAATCCCATGGACTATATAGTAAATGAATACTGTTCTTGCTGTAAGTAAGACTATAAACTCAGTGAAAAGAAAGACATACCTAGGGTATAGGAATATATGAGTGGTGGTGTTGGTAGTTATGTAATTGAATCTTGGGGGCAAGAAAGGTCTTGTCTTTTTCAACTTGATATCCATAACAACTAGTCTGACTCTTAGTAAGTTCAGTTCAGTTCAGTTCACTTCAGTTCAGTCGCTCAGTTGTGTCCAACTCTTTGCGACCCTATGAATCGCAGCACGCCAGGCCTCCCTGTCCATCACCATCTCTCGGAGTTCACTCAGACTCACGTCCATCGAGTCTGTGATGCCATCCAGCCATCTCATCCTCTGTCGTCCCCTTCTCCTCCTGCCCCCAATCCCTCCCAGAATCAGAGTCTTTTCCAACGAGTCAACTCTTCACATGAGGTGGCCAAAGTACTGGAGTTTCAGCTTTAGTATCATTCCTTCCAAAGAAATCCCAGGGCTCATCTCCTTCAGAATGGACTGGTTGGATCTCCTTGCAGTCTAAGGGACTCTCAAGAGTCTTCTCCAACACCACAGTTCAAACACATCAATTCTTCAGCGCTCAGCCTTCTTCACAGTCCAACTCTCACATCCATACGTGACCACAGGAAAAACCATAGCCTTGACTAGACGGATCTTAGTCAGAAAAGTAATGTCTCTGCTTTTGAATATACTATCTAGGTTGGTCATAGCTTTTCTTCCAAGGAGTAAGCGTCTTTTAATTTCATGGCTGCAGTCACCATCTGCAGTGATTTTGGAGCCCCCAGAAATAAAGTCTGACACTGTTTCCACTGTTTCCCCATCTATTTCCCATGCAGTGATGGGACCGGATGCCATGATCTTCGTTTTCTGAATGTTGAGCTTTAAGCCAACTTTTTCACTCTCCTCTTTCACTTTCATCAAGAGGCTTTTTAGTTCCTCTTCACTTTCTGCCATAAGGTTGGTGTCATCTGCATATCTGAGGTTATTGATATTTCTCCCGGCAATCTTGATTCCAGCTTGTGTTTCTTCCAGCCCAGCGTTTTTCATGATGTACTCTGCATATAATGTACTCTTAGTAAAGAGATTCCTAAATGTTGAATGGGCTTCCCAGGTGCTCAGTGGTAAATAATACACCTGCCAATGCAGGAGACACAGATTCTGTCCCTGGGTTGGGAAGATCTCATGCAGAAGGAAATGACAACCCCCTCTGGTATTTTTGCCCGGGAAATTCCATGGACAGAAGAGCCTGGTGGGCTATAGTCCATGGGGTCGTAAAGAGTTGGACATGACTTAGTGACAAAACAACAGCAATAACAAGATATAGTGACTTTGTAAATGATATAATATTTTTGACATGCTAATTGTAGACAACAGTCTTACTTGGCCTCTTCTAGGAATAGCTGAATTCTTTTTAGATATAACGTGGATTTTTCACTCTAACATAAGCAAGTAGATTGTAGTTTATCAGTTAGTTTTCTTCTTAAGTTGCTTCTCAATTCTGTTTCTTTTAGATCTGTGACTGCTTCTCATATAAAGTCTGGAGCCAGTTTGAAATCTGGAGGGAGGGAGAACAGAGAACTGGACTTGGAAGGAGAAAGAGGAAAGTATAGGAGTGACTTATCTAGTGTTAGAATCATTTTGGTTCTCTGAGTTAAAAGAAACGATAAAAGCAAAAAACAAAAAACAAACTCCAGCATTCGCAACCATAATTTGTGTTTCTCAGACTATTATATATCAAAGGAAAATGATATGGCTTCACTGAGCCTGTACAGCCACAGAAATGTCACAGGTACACAGGGTGTAATCCTGAAACTCTAGGATAACCCCAGCACATAGAATAGACAAGGCACTTTGTTTAATAAATCTGCTTTATGACATTACTTTCTGCTCCCCAAGGGATGCTGAAGTCTCTGTAGTTGCCCAGCCTCATTTTTAGGCTTATGGTGTCTGAGCAGGTGCTTTTGCAACTTCCGTCAGCTTACTTTGGGGAATGAGTTGCTTATGTAAAACTTTGCTCTTTGGATGAATTGAGAACAACAGCAGCAATAACAGTTGTTCTTTATTGAACACCTAGAGTGTGTTCAGGCTGGGTCCTGGGCTGCCTGCTTTTCATATATCATCTCATGTAAACTTTTAATGGGCTTTCCAGGTGGCTCAGTCGTAGAGAATCCGCCTGCCAATGCAGGAGGCACAGGAGATGCGGTTTGATACCTGGGATACTGAAGTTCAGAGAAGCTAATTAACTTGCCCCAGATCTTGTGGTTATTAAGTGGTGAAGATGGGGTTGAACCTGGCTCTGGTTGGTGATGTAATGTGTATTTTACCTTCAGGGCCAATTTGGTTAGTGTTCACAGGGGCTCTGAGTTTCTTTCACCATCCTCTGAATCTATATAGCTTCCTAACATACTCCTGATGGGGCTCATTTTTAGCTGTGTTATTTTTAGTTATCCCTTCCTCAGAGTTTCCTTTGTGACAGAGGAACTAGAGGATATGGAGGGCCACAGAGAGTGTGGAAACAAGGTTCTAACTCTGCCTCTAAAAGATTAATAGCCTTTTGACCCTAAGCAAGTTGCATGATCACACACCCGCACTTTCCTGAGAAACTCCTATGTCCCTTTGAAGGTGGGAGTGAAGCAGAAGAGTAAGAGAGTTGCATTTACTGTCATGCCAAGCTTCAGGATCTGCCCTCCAACCTCCACCCCCACCCAAGGCTCTGAAGAGGTTCTGGCATTTTTGTATTTATAATATTATATTCATTTTCTTAAAGAGAACCACAAATTATATAAGCTTCAGGCTTCCCAATGAAGATCTCCCCTGGGGTGGTGTTGGAATCCAAAAGAGATAAAGCTCGTGAATGTACTTTGAAAAGTAGAATGTGCTGTACACATAGGCAAATAATTATTAGTGTTATTAATAATTAGATAACAGCTTGAATCAAGGAAACCTATCTTGGGGACTAGTAGGGGAAAGAAGAGTTTAGCTTTGAGGAAAGCAGAGGGAACCTATTAAGCTTTCTGTCAGAGGTCTGGGAAAAGTTATGGTATCTCCTCCCCAGGAGAAAAATTTTTATCTGTTTGTGAGAATTTAGCACATACTTATCCCCGAGGGTTGGAGATGGGATGAGTCCTCTGTTTTCTGGATTCAGCAAAAAGTGGAGCAAGGCATTTTTCTAATTGAACAGAGTAGATTTAAACTAGTGTTATCAGGATCCCATTACAGAAAGCTGCAGTTTAGCTCCTGGTTATTAAAAGGCTTATTATTCAGTTTATGGATTAGCCAGATCCTGTTGTTCCCTGGCCACTCTGATCTACATCTTTTATGCGTTTCAATGCCAATTAGCACTCCCACCAGAGCCTGGAAAAGTCAGAAGAGCTAAGCCTCAAATTGGTTCATTCCTTTCCTGTTAGCAGCTTTGTCAAGGTTTGTCAATAGGGAGGGTGAAGAAAAGGACTCAGATGCGGTGAAGAGATTATCTGTGATTTCACTATTGTTTTCTTTCTTCCTCAGCTGGAGAATTAAAAGTACTCTCTGGTTCTGATTTTAACTTGATTTAAAGTCACTAAATCAGAGATCTTGGCCTAGGGCATCCAAAGACTTCAATAAACAGCAGCCTCAGGGTAGGTAATATTTTCAGAGAGCCCTTTGTCCACATCCCACATCTCCAGGCCTCTTGTCTCATTTCCTGTGAGATGTGGAGGGGTAGGGGCTCACAACTTCTGGTATTTCGGAAACTGGAAACAGTTAACTCCTAAAGAGATTGTTCAGGGGCCAGGAAAAGAGAGTCCTTGTCCTAAGTCATTCTAGTGTTTGTGTAAAAAATGTGTCTCTACATACACATAGTAAATATAAAGAGAAATGGGCATCCACATTTATTCAATCATACCTTAATATGTATTGAAGTTTGAAAACCCTTGTATGTAAGATCCTTTTCTGGAAGGGACTTCTGTCTAACGTTCAAATCTGTTTCCTAGGGAATTTATTAGCTGTGTGTTTACCAGACACAACATAAAAGGTTCGGTCAGTTTTGAAAGCTCTATTTGCATCTTGCTCTGAAAGATCACGATCACAAGGAAACTGGAAGTAAAATGTATATGTCCTGCATTGGGAGTGGGTTGTAATGTGGGCTTAAACTGTGCATGTGGCGCTCATCTTAGATTTTAAGCATTGGAACGAGCAAATGACTGTCCTTAGACAGTTCCCCTCTGGACAATAGGAGTGCACATCTGCGGAGAGCAGGGCTGCGATTCCTGGTATAGTTGTTTGGCCCCAACAGTGTGCCTGACTTTGAAGAAAAGAGATGAGAAAGTCTCTCTCTGTGAAGGGTTTGCCTTATCAATCAGGGAAAAGGGTAACCAAGAAAGAAGAGCTATTCTCTAGGGTGTGGACAGGAAAAAGACCACGCTAACACAGACTCCAAGTCTGATTCCAGTTTTGTGATGAGTTTGGGTAATGACAATAATACCTTTATTTAATATTCTGCAGCAGTACTGTCCAGTAAAAATATAATGCAGGCCACTTAGGTAATTTTTTATTTGTAAGAGCCACATTAAAAAGAAAGCAAAAAGAAGTAGGCAGAATTTATTTAATAATATATTTTATTTAACCCCAAATATTCAAAACATGGTAATGTTAATTTGGAGTCAATATCAACTTATAAATAAGCTATTTAACTTGTTTCATAAGTCTTCATGTCTGTGTATATTTGCCATTGCAACATATTTCAATTTGGATGATAAAGTTTCACGTGTTCCAGGAAACAAACTGACTCAGAAAGACAATGCAGATAGTGGAGTGCAGTTTATTCCACCGGCGGGCCCAAGGCAGAGTCTCCTCTTAGCCAAGGACCCGGACCAGCATTTGTGAAAATCTTTTATACCCCATGTGTACATGTCTGAACCTACCACCCCAAATTCCTTGAGACTTACATAAACCAAGGAAAATACAATCCCAATAACCTCATCATTTACATGCTATGTGCTCATGTGCTCAAACAGTCAAACAATTAGTCAATAATCAATAAACCTGAGGTTACACTCCAATTGATACAGAAGAATTTATGGCCTGTCTGGAGGAAGGGGTGATTAGTGTATGTTTTCTCTTAGGCGATGAGTAACCTAGATACCATCTTCAAGATTCCCCTGTCTGGAGGGGGTCTTATCCTTCTGTTGTTGTTTTCATAGACACTAAACACGGAGTTCAGAGTCCATTGAAAGGTGGCTGAGCTTGATCAGCATGAACAGGCCTGAGATGGAGTCCAGGCCCTATGAATTCCTTCTTCAATACTTGATCTCTATTTAGATTTTATAAAATGTTCAGTTGAAAATGTAGATTCACATATCTAAGTTGCTCCAAAGATGCATTTAAGCCTTTGATGAGCCCTTAAAATTTCATCTGAAATGGAGTCCTAGGATTTTTCATATCCTGAGCCAGATTGGCCCCCCAGATGTTGAGCAGCTGTGAATTCTCCCAGGAGAGTGCTGCTTTGGTCTCAGTGAGGTAGGGTGAACTCCTGGAGGCTTTGAGGTCAGGGACAGACTTTATGCACTTTTATTTGAATAGTTCCTTTGGTTCAGGAGGGCGGTACACATATGGCAGCAATTTAGACAAACAGAATAAACCACAAGTCTTCTTTTAATTCAAGAGAGTGAGGTGATTGGAGTTTCAATACAGTTGGCTTATTTTTTGACTGTTTATTTGTGTCCATAAATTCAACGATATGCTAATAGGTGTACGTCTGGTGGTACTTAGAGTAAATCACTTTGTAAACCTGCAGCGCAGTTTTGCTTGCCTGCACTGAGTTGTATTCCTGCCCAGCTCTGCCTAGATTTCCTGAATCATAGAGTGTTAGGATTTTTTCCTGTGGAGAATGTTTCATTGTCATAATGACATAGGTGCCATTTGTTGAGTACCTTCTCTCTGGAAGACAGCCCACCAGATATTTTACAGATATTTATTATCCTCAGCAAGATTACAGGATGGGTATTATTACTTTCATCCGACAGATGAGGAAACTCTAGTTCATGTCGTGTAACACCTTTGTTAATGCAAGAACACTAGACCAAGGTCTGCAGACTAATAGCCCTTGGGTCAGATCCAGCCTGGTGCCCGTTTATATGTAGTGCACAACTTCAGAAAGGGTTTTGGGTTCTAAAATGGTTGCAAACAATCAAAAGAAGATTTAATGATGTGAAAATGTTAAGAAATTCTAACATCGATGTCCCTGAATAAAGTTTTACTGGAATATAGCCATGTTTATTCATGTCTTTCATTCCAGTATTCTTGCCTGGAGAATCCCAAAGACAGAAGAGGCTAGTAGGCTGCCGTCTCTGGGGTCGCAGAGTCGGACACGACTGAAGCGACTTAGCAGCAGTAGCAGGATCTTAGTCTGCTTTTGTGCTGTAATGGCAGACTTGAGAAAGCTGACATGTAGACTCTTTGGCTTGCAAAGCCTTAAATATTCACTATCTTTCTCTTTACAGATAATATGTGCCTACGCTGAACTGTTGGCTTCTTCCTGTAAGAGCAGTCAGGGTACTCACACCTGGGCCTCACATCATGAATATTAGGGTTATTTAGTGAATATGAAGCCAAGAACTCCATGTGAAAGAGCAAACTGCAGCCCAGAGAGGATAAGTAACTCCCCAAAGTCACATAGTGGGACTGGGATTCAGACTCCAAAGCGTGATCCCTAAGTCCATTGCTTCTCACAGATAAGCTGACCACACTGCTGCTTAGCTTGAACTACAGGACCTCCTGAAGGGCTTTTTACACCAGAGATTTCAAACCCCACCCCCAGAGTTTATGATTCCATGGTTCTGGCCTGGCATCTAAGAATCTGCATTTCTAACAAGCCTCCAGGTGCTGCTGCTTGACGCCAACCGTACTTCAGTTAGCCCTATCACACTACATCCTGCTCAATAAATTGCTGCTGAGTTATGAATGGCTTCAAAGCTGTGTGTGTGTTAGTCGCTTAGTCGTGTCTGACTCTGTGACCCTATGGACTATAGCTCACCAGGATCCTCTGTCCGTGGAATTCTCCAGGCAAGAAAACTGGAGTGGGTTGCCACTCCTTTTTAGGGATCTTCCTGTCCCAAGGTTTGAACCTGCGTCTCCTGCATTGGCAGGTGAATCCTTTACCATCTGAGCCACCAGAGAAGTCCTCAACTACAAATTTAAGTCAAGTGCATTCTAATGGCCTTTGCAGGCACTGTGATTGTTTGATTTCTGCCTACGTTGTTCTCATTAAGCTCCAAGCTTTCCGATGCTGTGGGACTCAGGCCACCATGAATGTTGAAATGCTTGTGCCCCTGTGTCTGGTAGCAAGGGACTGGGTCTGAAATGAGTCTGTCACTGGTGCCATGCCTCTTGCATTTCTAGAAACTCTCTTTCCTTCAAATCAGTTTTAAAATCAGTTTATGATGACTTATAAACCAGGAATTTGGTTCCTGCTGATTGTATGTCAAGCCCTTTCTCACACTGTGACCCTCGTTTCTCTGCCACTAACGAGAAGACCTGGGGGTGTAGGAAACAGCTTCTGTAGTCAGATTGTCCTGGCTTTGGTAGTGGAAGTTAATGGGTTAGTGCTAGAGTTCACTTTCTTAATTATTGACTTAGTCTCATATTTATAAAGTCATTATTTTAGAATTAGGAATGGGAAAAATGAAGCCTGGTGAAAGACTATAGCTTTTGTTTTCTCCATGTTCATGATTCATAGACTTGTTTGGGACTTTAATAAGTAACAAAAAGCATTGGAAACTGATGATTTAATCTCTTATAGGCTTATATTGGCATCAAAAGAAAATAAATCTCTAAATGTTTGCTTTCTCCTGGATCTCCATTTATGTGTCTTTATTTATTGTGGAGACCATTTTTCTGATTTTTCCACTTTCATCGTTGGCCTCCTAGCCTGTCCCCAGTACAGGTGTTAAAGAGATCATAATCAAGTACAGCCGGTATCCAGGTATCCATCTGTCTCCTGGGGATTGGTTCCAACACCCATGGTGATACCAAAATCTGAGGATGCTCAAGTCCCTTATATAAAATAGCATTGTATTTGAATATGACCTAAGCATGTCCATCCACATGCTTGAAGTCATCTTTCATTGTGTGTTAGTTGCTCAGTCTTGTCTGACTCTTTGGGACTATAGCTTGCCAGGTTCCTCTGTGAGTGGAATTCTCCAGGCAAGCATATTAGAGTGGGTAGCAGTTCCCTTCTCCAGGGTGAATCTTCCCAATCCAGGGACTGAACCCAGATCTCCTGCGTTGCTGGCAGATTCTTTACCTTCTGAGGCACCAGGGAAGCCCAATCTTTGAATACTTACACTAATACAATGTACATTTTATGTAAAAAGTTGTAAATAAAATGGAAATAGTTGCCAGCACAAGGCAGATCCAAGGTTTTGCTTTTGGAAACTTTCTGTAGTTTGGTGGAGAGCAAAACTGGGATGAGCAGAAGCCACAGGTGGCAGAAACTGGAAACGGCCAAACCTGGGGATGCAGGAACTTGTGGATGGCAGAGCCTGAGTTCAGCTGGCTATGTCTAAAGAACCATCATTCAGCCTTGTAAATCTTCGCTGTACAAGGGAAGCCTTATGGACCTCAGTTGCCAAGCAAATGAAATAGCTCGCAGAGTGAGTTCCCAAGGTAAAACCCATTCTGATAGGAATTCTTCTCTGGGAAACCTGAGTCTTTTCTGTGTGTGCTCAATTGCTGTCATGTCCAACTCTTTGTGATCTCATGGACCATAGTCCACCAGGCTCCTCTGTCCATGGCATTTTCCAGGCAAGAATATGGAAATGGGTTGCCATTTCCTCCTCCCGGGGATCTTCCCTCCAAGGGGTCAAACCCTCACCTCCTGCACCTCCTGTGTTGCTGTCAGATCCTTTCCCACCGAGACACCGGGGCTCCTGGTGTAGAGTCAGTGGTGTGGCATTGATGACAGCCGATGGATGTCATCCCACACACCTTTGCCATGGCCTAGAGGCTGACTTTATACTACTACTTTGCTCTTTTATTGCTGACTTTCTCGACCTTGTCCTCTTTTCTTTCTCCCTAGTTCTTGAAGAAAATTCATTCTCCAGCAGTAAAAGGTACCTGAACCAATGACACCTTATGACGTTTTCTTATTTATTCTTTACATTCTTTCAGTTGGGAGTTAGAAAATCTCTTTCTCTCATACCCTGATTTATGTCACTTAATTATTTGCTCCTTGGCAGGTTTAATATTTATTTAATTCTGCTTGCTGTTTAACCATAGCGACCTAGTTGATGACTTGAGCTGAGCCAAGATTTCTACATGTGACTTCAACTTATTGGTAAATTGGGGTTTGTTTTCTTCTCATCCATTTTGTACCTTGATATTCAAATGTTACTTAAAGAAATGACATCTGAACCAAATACCACTCGAGAGTTCTGTATTGGAACAACTGTAATTCACTATATATTTTTCCGGATTTGTATAGGTTAAAGTGGTCTGTGTTTGACCTTTCCCCACCTTCTTTTCTTCCATGAAGAGGAAGTTTATTACCAAGCAGTAAGAGAGAAGTCAAGTGCTATGGGTAAGAGGAGGGGCAAAGGGAATGAAGAAAAACAGAAGCTGAAGATTTTAATTTTTTTCAAAATTATGGCCTGTATGAATAATAGTAGCTGTAAAAATCTACCTTTGTTGTTGTTCAGTTGCTAAGTTGTGTCCAACTCTTTGTGACCCCATGGACTGCAGCATGCCAGGCTTCCCTGTCCTTCACCATCTCCTGGAGTTCGCTCAAACTCCATTGAGTTGGTGATGCCATCCAACCATCTTATCTTCTGTCATCCCCTTTTCCTTCTGCCTTGTCTTTTCCTGCATCAGGGTCTTTTCCAATAAGTCAGCTTTACTGAGTGCTTACAGTTCCTGTGTTGGGGCTTTATAGCTTTGTATTATCTCATTTAATCCTTTCAAGCTCATAAGATAGGTACTATTGTACATTTCCCATATGGATGAGGAAACTGAAGGTTGGAGAAGTTTACTTAAGTTAAGTGACCTCCCCAAGATTGTACCCTTATTAAAGGAGAAGGTAGAATTTGAATTCAGGAGTTCAGTCAAAGAAAATATTCCTATAGTCATACATGGGCAAACCTATTTGAAACTTGCTTATAATAATTTAATAACCTAATGAATAAAATAACATCAGTATGCATTTTCTGGGCACTTTATGGTAGACACTGTGTTTAAGGCATATATATGGTTTTCTTTAATATTCAAAAGTCCTATTAGAAAAATACTATTATTATCATATCTGTTTTACATGGGAGGAAACACTGATGCTTGCAGAAAACTTTAGGTCTTTGCCGTAGGTTCTTTGGCTAGTGAGTGTAAAATTTGTTTGAGCATATTATTTTATAATTATAGTTATTTGTATTAGCATTTGCTATACAACATTCAGAAAACAAAGATCATGGCATCCGGTCCCATCACTTCATGGGAAGTAGATGGGAAACAGTGTCAGACTATTTTGGGGGCTCCAAAATCACTGCAGATGGTGACTGCAGCTATGAAATTAAAAGACACTCAGTCCTTGGAAGAAAAGTTATGACCAACCTAGATAGTATATTCAAAAGCAGAGACATTACTTTGCCAACTAAGGTCCATCTAGTCAAGGCTATGGTTTTTCCTGTGGTCACGTATGGATGTAAGAGTTGGACTGTTAAGAAGGCTGAGCGCCGAAGAATTGATGCTTTTGAACTGTGGTGCTGGAGAAGACTCCTGATGGTCCCTTGGACTGCAAGGAGATCCAACCAGTCCATTCTGAAGGAGATGAGCCCTGGGATTTCTTTGGAAGGAATGATGCTAAAGCTGAAACTCCAGTACTTTGGCCACCTCATGCAAAGAGTTGACTCTTTGGAAAAGACTGTGATGCTGGGAAGGATTAGGGGCAGGAGGAGAAGGGGACGACAGAGGATGAGATGGCTGGATGGCATCATGGACTCGATGAACGTGAGTCTGAGTGAACTCCAGGAGTTGGTGATGGACAGGGAGGCCTGGCGTGCTGCGATTCATGGGGTCACGAAGAGTCGGACACGATTGAGCGACTGAACTGAACTGAACTGATATGCAGTAAGGGCCAGGCACTGTTCTCAGCACTTTACACTTATTGAGTCATTTAATTCCTATGTTTCAGATAAGAAAACCAAGGCACAAAGTGGTTAGGTAGGGTCACCAAACTACTTTTGGCAGTAGTGAGAACTGAACCCAGGCAGTTTGGCTCTGGTGTCTATACGTACCAAGTGTGCACGAGGCTACAGATCTCTCCGCCTCCCCCCTCCTCCCCGCCCCCCACCCCTGCACTTTGGTTTTCTACCTCCTAATGCAGAGAATCACTTAGGACTATTGAAATCCATTCCAATAAAAAATCAATCCACTTCAAAGGAGCTTGTGGAGATTTTTAAAAACTTTCTTGATTATTGATTGGATAAACTAAACTAAAAAAATAAATTCTTTTAGGTGTTTTATGCCTTTGAAGAATTTTGATTCAGATACATTTTGAAGAGCCACTTGATCAAGTCAGACCTGGTGGCATTAGTTTCCAAGTGGAGGTGGAATTTCTAAATGAGCATGAGACAGACTGTCACTCTGACTAGACGAGGGATGCCAGGCAATTTTTCCTCTTGACTGGTCTCCTTGTCCTCCCTTCTTCACCTGTTTCCTGGAATAACTCCACAGGAAACCAAAGTGGTTTTTGAAAAGTAAATCAGGTCATGTCAGTTTCCTTATCTAAACTTTCTGGTGGCTTTCCATTTCACTTTGGATAATAGCTCCTTTCCAAGGCTCACAAGTGCATGTGACCTTGCTCCTGAGCATTTTTAAGAAATCATCTACATCCTGGTCCCTTGATTATTTTCATTCCATCCAGTTCTTGGACCATGCCAAGTTCCTCTGTGCTTCAGAACCTTTGAGCTGTTATCCCCCTGCCTGCCATACTTTGGGTCCAGGTTCTCCTTGAGGCTATTTCTTCCTACCTTTCATGCCCTTACTTAAAGTTTACTGCTTTGGACAGGCCTTTGCTGATTTATAACAATGAAATATAACTTCATGATATTCCCTATTATGCTTCCCTATTTATTGCATATTTACCATTTTCTTAATATATGAATACATGCATATTTGTTTGTTTACCTGTCAGTCAAAAGACTGAAAGGGCAGAAATCATGGTTATTTTGTTTATCACTGTATGTCTAGCATCTAGCATAGTATAGTCAAGAAAAGAAATGAATGATTTAATGAATTAATTTCAGGCAAAAAGAATTGTAGATGCAAAGATATGGTGGCATGAAGGAACAGGTCACTTTGGGGAAGAGTGGAAAGTTGTGGAAGACTCTCACTAAGTTGGTTTTGGGAGCCGGGGGAATGATATAGTTGAGTCAGATTGTGAATGGTCATGTTGGTCCTATCAAGTAGTGTGGACTTTGATCCTTTAGAAACGGGGAAACTAATGGGATTTAAATAGATCATTAAATGTGGTAGAGATACTGGGTCAGAGAGAACATTTTATTGTCTTATTTTAGAATACTTTGAGTCCTTGAAATGACTCTGGTCATTGTCCTTCATATTTGGAAATTACTTGTCCCAATTATGATTTTGCTACAGTGATTGCACAGGCAGAATTTCAAATAGAATGCTGGAAATAAAAATGTGCCAAAGATGTAAGTGTGCTTGTTTATAGCGGAGCCTGGAGTTTTATCCATGAAATAAGAAAAGCCAGTAACAGAATTAAACTAGACATTTTATACAAATAAGTTATCGGTTGTTCAGGTTGTTGAATTTTCTGTTTAATGAAGGAATCTTAGATTTGGACATTATCTTGGGTTGTTTAAACTCTGTGTGGTAGAGCTGATGCATGTTCAGTTGACACTATTGCTCTTGAGGAGGAGGTTAGGTCATTCTGCCCTGGAGGTCATTATGTAGCAGCAGTCTTCCAGCCCTGCCTTGGAAGGACAGTCATACTGTCCCGGCAGCAGCTGTTATTTACAGAGCACCTGCCGCATGACAGGCACTGAGCTAATCACCTTACATTATGTAGGGGGAAACTTTCCAGCATCTGTTTGAGGTGTTTGTATTCCCATTTTACAGATGGAGAAACAGGCTCAGGACAGTTGAGTAAATCTCCCAAGTAGTTAAGTGAAGGGATTAAATTCAGATTTGTGTGACTCAGAATGCCCTGCTTTTAACTCTTGGCTTTCCTGTCTCTAGAGGAGAGAATCATATAGGACTTTTGACAAAACATACCTACACTTTGAAGGAGCTTTTGAAAATAATTTTGATCTGAGTTAAACTGAATATAAAAAGTCAAGGAATTCCAAAATAATTTTTTGATTGGAAGAACTTTTAAACTAGTTTACACTTTGGCAGACATTTATTTAAAACTCTTAGCTCAACTGAGCCCTAAGTTGAGCAGATACTTGAACAGAATCTTGATGAATAAGCATGAGTATTATCAGGCAGACTAGCTGGGATGGCTACATTTTATTCATCTGGGCATCCCACCAGATGTCTCCTCTTCTTCACTTATCACTCTGGAATCAGGTCTTTGCATAGCAGGTAGAAGGAACTTTAAAAATGCATATAAGATGATTTTATTTCCTTGCCTGACTGGTCATATTCTGAAAATATTTACAAATCATATGTCTGATTGGTTAGTACCCAAAATGTGTAAAGAACTCATTCAACTCAATAGCACAGCAAACAAAAACAAACAATCCAATTAAAAAATGGGCAGAAGATCTGAATATTTTTTCCCAAAAAGATGTGTCAATGGCCAACAGGTACATGGAAAGGTGCTCAGCATCACTAATCATGAGGGAAATACAAATCAAAACAGTCATAAGGTATCACTCATACCTGTTAGAATGGCTCTTATCAAAAAGATAAGAAATCAGAAATGTTGGCAAGGACAGGGAGAAAAAACCCTTATGCATTGCAGCCACTGTGAAACATAGTATGGTTCTTCCTCAAAAAATTGAAAAAGTACCATATGATCCAGTGATCCATGTCTGGGAATTTATCCATAGGAAATGAAAATACTAATTTGAAAAGAGGTGCAGACCTCTGTGTTCATTGAAGCATTATTGACATTTGACATTGCTTGTTCCAAATATGGTAGTCTTAATGATTACACAGCCAGAATTTTCTACTGGAAGGGTGTAAGATAAAATTTGGCAGTGTCATTTTTGTCCCTGGGTATGGTACAATCGGTTACATCTTTTAATTTTTGTTTTTACAATCAGTTACATTTAAGATACCTGTTCCCTGAAGTCAAGGAGCTAGACCAGGATCTTGTACTGGATCCATTCTGTGTGTTCATGCTTTAAAGAGAGTGTGACATCTGGACAATCTTTAAACTTTGGATAAGCAAATACACCAGTCCATTTGAAAGTGCTAATAACTAAAATATTATTGGCAAATGAAGCTGCTGAAATCTTTGTTTAGCCTGGGCAGTCATAAATTTTCAGTTTAGTTCAGTTGCTCAGTTGTGTCCCACTCTTTGCGACCCCATGGACTGCAGCACTCCAGGCTTCCCTGTCAATCTCCAACTTCCAGAGCTTGCTTAGATTCATGTTCATTGAGTCAGTGATGCCATCCAACCATCTCATCCTCTCATCTGTTTATCTTCCTGCCTTCAGCATTTGACTCTCTGGTTCTGATTTTAACTTGATTTAAAGTCACTAAATCAGAGATCTTGGCCTAGGGCATCCAAAGACTTCAATAAACAGCAGCCTCAGGGTAGGTAATATTTTCAGAGAGCCCTTTGTCCACATCCCACATCTCCAGGCCTCTTGTCTCATTTCCTGTGAGATGTGGAGGGGTAGGGGCTCACAACTTCTGGTATTTCGGAAACTGGAAACAGTTAACTCCTAAAGAGATTGTTCAGGGGCCAGGAAAAGAGAGTCCTTGTCCTAAGTCATTCTAGTGTTTGTGTAAAAAATGTGTCTCTACATACACATAGTAAATATAAAGAGAAATGGGCATCCACATTTATTCAATCATACCTTAATATGTATTGAAGTTTGAAAACCCTTGTATGTAAGATCCTTTTCTGGAAGGGACTTCTGTCTAACGTTCAAATCTGTTTCCTAGGGAATTTATTAGCTGTGTGTTTACCAGACACAACATAAAAGGTTCGGTCAGTTTTGAAAGCTCTATTTGCATCTTGCTCTGAAAGATCACGATCACAAGGAAACTGGAAGTAAAATGTATATGTCCTGCATTGGGAGTGGGTTGTAATGTGGGCTTAAACTGTGCATGTGGCGCTCATCTTAGATTTTAAGCATTGGAACGAGCAAATGACTGTCCTTAGACAGTTCCCCTCTGGACAATAGGAGTGCACATCTGCGGAGAGCAGGGCTGCGATTCCTGGTATAGTTGTTTGGCCCCAACAGTGTGCCTGACTTTGAAGAAAAGAGATGAGAAAGTCTCTCTCTGTGAAGGGTTTGCCTTATCAATCAGGGAAAAGGGTAACCAAGAAAGAAGAGCTATTCTCTAGGGTGTGGACAGGAAAAAGACCACGCTAACACAGACTCCAAGTCTGATTCCAGTTTTGTGATGAGTTTGGGTAATGACAATAATACCTTTATTTAATATTCTGCAGCAGTACTGTCCAGTAAAAATATAATGCAGGCCACTTAGGTAATTTTTTATTTGTAAGAGCCACATTAAAAAGAAAGCAAAAAGAAGTAGGCAGAATTTATTTAATAATATATTTTATTTAACCCCAAATATTCAAAACATGGTAATGTTAATTTGGAGTCAATATCAACTTATAAATAAGCTATTTAACTTGTTTCATAAGTCTTCATGTCTGTGTATATTTGCCATTGCAACATATTTCAATTTGGATGATAAAGTTTCACGTGTTCCAGGAAACAAACTGACTCAGAAAGACAATGCAGATAGTGGAGTGCAGTTTATTCCACCGGCGGGCCCAAGGCAGAGTCTCCTCTTAGCCAAGGACCCGGACCAGCATTTGTGAAAATCTTTTATACCCCATGTGTACATGTCTGAACCTACCACCCCAAATTCCTTGAGACTTACATAAACCAAGGAAAATACAATCCCAATAACCTCATCATTTACATGCTATGTGCTCATGTGCTCAAACAGTCAAACAATTAGTCAATAATCAATAAACCTGAGGTTACACTCCAATTGATACAGAAGAATTTATGGCCTGTCTGGAGGAAGGGGTGATTAGTGTATGTTTTCTCTTAGGCGATGAGTAACCTAGATACCATCTTCAAGATTCCCCTGTCTGGAGGGGGTCTTATCCTTCTGTTGTTGTTTTCATAGACACTAAACACGGAGTTCAGAGTCCATTGGAAAGGTGGCTGAGCTTGATCAGCATGAACAGGCCTGAGATGGAGTCCAGGCCCTATGAATTCCTTCTTCAATACTTGATCTCTATTTAGATTTTATAAAATGTTCAGTTGAAAATGTAGATTCACATATCTAAGTTGCTCCAAAGATGCATTTAAGCCTTTGATGAGCCCTTAAAATTTCATCTGAAATGGAGTCCTAGGATTTTTCATATCCTGAGCCAGATTGGCCCCCCAGATGTTGAGCAGCTGTGAATTCTCCCAGGAGAGTGCTGCTTTGGTCTCAGTGAGGTAGGGTGAACTCCTGGAGGCTTTGAGGTCAGGGACAGACTTTATGCACTTTTATTTGAATAGTTCCTTTGGTTCAGGAGGGCGGTACACATATGGCAGCAATTTAGACAAACAGAATAAACCACAAGTCTTCTTTTAATTCAAGAGAGTGAGGTGATTGGAGTTTCAATACAGTTGGCTTATTTTTTGACTGTTTATTTGTGTCCATAAATTCAACGATATGCTAATAGGTGTACGTCTGGTGGTACTTAGAGTAAATCACTTTGTAAACCTGCAGCGCAGTTTTGCTTGCCTGCACTGAGTTGTATTCCTGCCCAGCTCTGCCTAGATTTCCTGAATCATAGAGTGTTAGGATTTTTTCCTGTGGAGAATGTTTCATTGTCATAATGACATAGGTGCCATTTGTTGAGTACCTTCTCTCTGGAAGACAGCCCACCAGATATTTTACAGATATTTATTATCCTCAGCAAGATTACAGGATGGGTATTATTACTTTCATCCGACAGATGAGGAAACTCTAGTTCATGTCGTGTAACACCTTTGTTAATGCAAGAACACTAGACCAAGGTCTGCAGACTAATAGCCCTTGGGTCAGATCCAGCCTGGTGCCCGTTTATATGTAGTGCACAACTTCAGAAAGGGTTTTGGGTTCTAAAATGGTTGCAAACAATCAAAAGAAGATTTAATGATGTGAAAATGTTAAGAAATTCTAACATCGATGTCCCTGAATAAAGTTTTACTGGAATATAGCCATGTTTATTCATGTCTTTCATTCCAGTATTCTTGCCTGGAGAATCCCAAAGACAGAAGAGGCTAGTAGGCTGCCGTCTCTGGGGTCGCAGAGTCGGACACGACTGAAGCGACTTAGCAGCAGTAGCAGGATCTTAGTCTGCTTTTGTGCTGTAATGGCAGACTTGAGAAAGCTGACATGTAGACTCTTTGGCTTGCAAAGCCTTAAATATTCACTATCTTTCTCTTTACAGATAATATGTGCCTACGCTGAACTGTTGGCTTCTTCCTGTAAGAGCAGTCAGGGTACTCACACCTGGGCCTCACATCATGAATATTAGGGTTATTTAGTGAATATGAAGCCAAGAACTCCATGTGAAAGAGCAAACTGCAGCCCAGAGAGGATAAGTAACTCCCCAAAGTCACATAGTGGGACTGGGATTCAGACTCCAAAGCGTGATCCCTAAGTCCATTGCTTCTCACAGATAAGCTGACCACACTGCTGCTTAGCTTGAACTACAGGACCTCCTGAAGGGCTTTTTACACCAGAGATTTCAAACCCCACCCCCAGAGTTTATGATTCCATGGTTCTGGCCTGGCATCTAAGAATCTGCATTTCTAACAAGCCTCCAGGTGCTGCTGCTTGACGCCAACCGTACTTCAGTTAGCCCTATCACACTACATCCTGCTCAATAAATTGCTGCTGAGTTATGAATGGCTTCAAAGCTGTGTGTGTGTTAGTCGCTTAGTCGTGTCTGACTCTGTGACCCTATGGACTATAGCTCACCAGGATCCTCTGTCCGTGGAATTCTCCAGGCAAGAAAACTGGAGTGGGTTGCCACTCCCTTTTTAGGGGATCTTCCTGTCCCAAGGTTTGAACCTGCGTCTCCTGCATTGGCAGGTGAATCCTTTACCATCTGAGCCACCAGAGAAGTCCTCAACTACAAATTTAAGTCAAGTGCATTCTAATGGCCTTTGCAGGCACTGTGATTGTTTGATTTCTGCCTACGTTGTTCTCATTAAGCTCCAAGCTTTCCGATGCTGTGGGACTCAGGCCACCATGAATGTTGAAATGCTTGTGCCCCTGTGTCTGGTAGCAAGGGACTGGGTCTGAAATGAGTCTGTCACTGGTGCCATGCCTCTTGCATTTCTAGAAACTCTCTTTCCTTCAAATCAGTTTTAAAATCAGTTTATGATGACTTATAAACCAGGAATTTGGTTCCTGCTGATTGTATGTCAAGCCCTTTCTCACACTGTGACCCTCGTTTCTCTGCCACTAACGAGAAGACCTGGGGGTGTAGGAAACAGCTTCTGTAGTCAGATTGTCCTGGCTTTGGTAGTGGAAGTTAATGGGTTAGTGCTAGAGTTCACTTTCTTAATTATTGACTTAGTCTCATATTTATAAAGTCATTATTTTAGAATTAGGAATGGGAAAAATGAAGCCTGGTGAAAGACTATAGCTTTTGTTTTCTCCATGTTCATGATTCATAGACTTGTTTGGGACTTTAATAAGTAACAAAAAGCATTGGAAACTGATGATTTAATCTCTTATAGGCTTATATTGGCATCAAAAAGAAAATAAATCTCTAAATGTTTGCTTTCTCCTGGATCTCCATTTATGTGTCTTTATTTATTGTGGAGACCATTTTTCTGATTTTTCCACTTTCATCGTTGGCCTCCTAGCCTGTCCCCAGTACAGGTGTTAAAGAGATCATAATCAAGTACAGCCGGTATCCAGGTATCCATCTGTCTCCTGGGGATTGGTTCCAACACCCATGGTGATACCAAAATCTGAGGATGCTCAAGTCCCTTATATAAAATAGCATTGTATTTGAATATGACCTAAGCATGTCCATCCACATGCTTGAAGTCATCTTTCATTGTGTGTTAGTTGCTCAGTCTTGTCTGACTCTTTGGGACTATAGCTTGCCAGGTTCCTCTGTGAGTGGAATTCTCCAGGCAAGCATATTAGAGTGGGTAGCAGTTCCCTTCTCCAGGGTGAATCTTCCCAATCCAGGGACTGAACCCAGATCTCCTGCGTTGCTGGCAGATTCTTTACCTTCTGAGGCACCAGGGAAGCCCAATCTTTGAATACTTACACTAATACAATGTACATTTTATGTAAAAAGTTGTAAATAAAATGGAAATAGTTGCCAGCACAAGGCAGATCCAAGGTTTTGCTTTTGGAAACTTTCTGTAGTTTGGTGGAGAGCAAAACTGGGATGAGCAGAAGCCACAGGTGGCAGAAACTGGAAACGGCCAAACCTGGGGATGCAGGAACTTGTGGATGGCAGAGCCTGAGTTCAGCTGGCTATGTCTAAAGAACCATCATTCAGCCTTGTAAATCTTCGCTGTACAAGGGAAGCCTTATGGACCTCAGTTGCCAAGCAAATGAAATAGCTCGCAGAGTGAGTTCCCAAGGTAAAACCCATTCTGATAGGAATTCTTCTCTGGGAAACCTGAGTCTTTTCTGTGTGTGCTCAATTGCTGTCATGTCCAACTCTTTGTGATCTCATGGACCATAGTCCACCAGGCTCCCTCTGTCCATGGCATTTTCCAGGCAAGAATATGGAAATGGGTTGCCATTTCCTCCTCCCGGGATCTTCCCCTCCAAGGGGTCAAACCCTCACCTCCTGCACCTCCTGTGTTGCTGTCAGATCCTTTCCCACCGAGACACCGGGGCTCCTGGTGTAGAGTCAGTGGTGTGGCATTGATGACAGCCGATGGATGTCATCCCACACACCTTTGCCATGGCCTAGAGGCTGACTTTATACTACTACTTTGCTCTTTTATTGCTGACTTTCTCGACCTTGTCCTCTTTTCTTTCTCCCTAGTTCTTGAAGAAAATTCATTCTCCAGCAGTAAAAGGTACCTGAACCAATGACACCTTATGACGTTTTCTTATTTATTCTTTACATTCTTTCAGTTGGGAGTTAGAAAATCTCTTTCTCTCATACCCTGATTTATGTCACTTAATTATTTGCTCCTTGGCAGGTTTAATATTTATTTAATTCTGCTTGCTGTTTAACCATAGCGACCTAGTTGATGACTTGAGCTGAGCCAAGATTTCTACATGTGACTTCAACTTATTGGTAAATTGGGGTTTGTTTTCTTCTCATCCATTTTGTACCTTGATATTCAAATGTTACTTAAAGAAATGACATCTGAACCAAATACCACTCGAGAGTTCTGTATTGGAACAACTGTAATTCACTATATATTTTTCCGGATTTGTATAGGTTAAAGTGGTCTGTGTTTGACCTTTCCCCACCTTCTTTTCTTCCATGAAGAGGAAGTTTATTACCAAGCAGTAAGAGAGAAGTCAAGTGCTATGGGTAAGAGGAGGGGCAAAGGGAATGAAGAAAAAACAGAAGCTGAAGATTTTAATTTTTTTCAAAATTATGGCCTGTATGAATAATAGTAGCTGTAAAAATCTACCTTTGTTGTTGTTCAGTTGCTAAGTTGTGTCCAACTCTTTGTGACCCCATGGACTGCAGCATGCCAGGCTTCCCTGTCCTTCACCATCTCCTGGAGTTCGCTCAAACTCCATTGAGTTGGTGATGCCATCCAACCATCTTATCTTCTGTCATCCCCTTTTCCTTCTGCCTTGTCTTTTCCTGCATCAGGGTCTTTTCCAATAAGTCAGCTTTACTGAGTGCTTACAGTTCCTGTGTTGGGGCTTTATAGCTTTGTATTATCTCATTTAATCCTTTCAAGCTCATAAGATAGGTACTATTGTACATTTCCCATATGGATGAGGAAACTGAAGGTTGGAGAAGTTTACTTAAGTTAAGTGACCTCCCCAAGATTGTACCCTTATTAAAGGAGAAGGTAGAATTTGAATTCAGGAGTTCAGTCAAAGAAAATATTCCTATAGTCATACATGGGCAAACCTATTTGAAACTTGCTTATAATAATTTAATAACCTAATGAATAAAATAACATCAGTATGCATTTTCTGGGCACTTTATGGTAGACACTGTGTTTAAGGCATATATATGGTTTTCTTTAATATTCAAAAGTCCTATTAGAAAAATACTATTATTATCATATCTGTTTTACATGGGAGGAAACACTGATGCTTGCAGAAAACTTTAGGTCTTTGCCGTAGGTTCTTTGGCTAGTGAGTGTAAAATTTGTTTGAGCATATTATTTTATAATTATAGTTATTTGTATTAGCATTTGCTATACAACATTCAGAAAACAAAGATCATGGCATCCGGTCCCATCACTTCATGGGAAGTAGATGGGAAACAGTGTCAGACTATTTTGGGGGGCTCCAAAATCACTGCAGATGGTGACTGCAGCTATGAAATTAAAAGACACTCAGTCCTTGGAAGAAAAGTTATGACCAACCTAGATAGTATATTCAAAAGCAGAGACATTACTTTGCCAACTAAGGTCCATCTAGTCAAGGCTATGGTTTTTCCTGTGGTCACGTATGGATGTAAGAGTTGGACTGTTAAGAAGGCTGAGCGCCGAAGAATTGATGCTTTTGAACTGTGGTGCTGGAGAAGACTCCTGATGGTCCCTTGGACTGCAAGGAGATCCAACCAGTCCATTCTGAAGGAGATGAGCCCTGGGATTTCTTTGGAAGGAATGATGCTAAAGCTGAAACTCCAGTACTTTGGCCACCTCATGCAAAGAGTTGACTCTTTGGAAAAGACTGTGATGCTGGGAAGGATTAGGGGCAGGAGGAGAAGGGGACGACAGAGGATGAGATGGCTGGATGGCATCATGGACTCGATGAACGTGAGTCTGAGTGAACTCCAGGAGTTGGTGATGGACAGGGAGGCCTGGCGTGCTGCGATTCATGGGGTCACGAAGAGTCGGACACGATTGAGCGACTGAACTGAACTGAACTGATATGCAGTAAGGGCCAGGCACTGTTCTCAGCACTTTACACTTATTGAGTCATTTAATTCCTATGTTTCAGATAAGAAAACCAAGGCACAAAGTGGTTAGGTAGGGTCACCAAACTACTTTTGGCAGTAGTGAGAACTGAACCCAGGCAGTTTGGCTCTGGTGTCTATACGTACCAAGTGTGCACGAGGCTACAGATCTCTCCGCCTCCCCCCCTCCTCCCCGCCCCCACCCTGCACTTTGGTTTTCTACCTCCTAATGCAGAGAATCACTTAGGACTATTGAAATCCATTCCAATAAAAAATCAATCCACTTCAAAGGAGCTTGTGGAGATTTTTAAAAACTTTCTTGATTATTGATTGGATAAACTAAACTAAAAAAATAAATTCTTTTAGGTGTTTTATGCCTTTGAAGAATTTTGATTCAGATACATTTTGAAGAGCCACTTGATCAAGTCAGACCTGGTGGCATTAGTTTCCAAGTGGAGGTGGAATTTCTAAATGAGCATGAGACAGACTGTCACTCTGACTAGACGAGGGATGCCAGGCAATTTTTCCTCTTGACTGGTCTCCTTGTCCTCCCTTCTTCACCTGTTTCCTGGAATAACTCCACAGGAAACCAAAGTGGTTTTTGAAAAGTAAATCAGGTCATGTCAGTTTCCTTATCTAAACTTTCTGGTGGCTTTCCATTTCACTTTGGATAATAGCTCCTTTCCAAGGCTCACAAGTGCATGTGACCTTGCTCCTGAGCATTTTTAAGAAATCATCTACATCCTGGTCCCTTGATTATTTTCATTCCATCCAGTTCTTGGACCATGCCAAGTTCCTCTGTGCTTCAGAACCTTTGAGCTGTTATCCCCCTGCCTGCCATACTTTGGGTCCAGGTTCTCCTTGAGGCTATTTCTTCCTACCTTTCATGCCCTTACTTAAAGTTTACTGCTTTGGACAGGCCTTTGCTGATTTATAACAATGAAATATAACTTCATGATATTCCCTATTATGCTTCCCTATTTATTGCATATTTACCATTTTCTTAATATATGAATACATGCATATTTGTTTGTTTACCTGTCAGTCAAAAGACTGAAAGGGCAGAAATCATGGTTATTTTGTTTATCACTGTATGTCTAGCATCTAGCATAGTATAGTCAAGAAAAGAAATGAATGATTTAATGAATTAATTTCAGGCAAAAAGAATTGTAGATGCAAAGATATGGTGGCATGAAGGAACAGGTCACTTTGGGGAAGAGTGGAAAGTTGTGGAAGACTCTCACTAAGTTGGTTTTGGGAGCCGGGGGGAATGATATAGTTGGAGTCAGATTGTGAATGGTCATGTTGGTCCTATCAAGTAGTGTGGACTTTGATCCTTTAGAAACGGGGAAACTAATGGGATTTAAATAGATCATTAAATGTGGTAGAGATACTGGGTCAGAGAGAACATTTTATTGTCTTATTTTAGAATACTTCGAGTCCTTGAAATGACTCTGGTCATTGTCCTTCATATTTGGAAATTACTTGTCCCAATTATGATTTTGCTACAGTGATTGCACAGGCAGAATTTCAAATAGAATGCTGGAAATAAAAATGTGCCAAAGATGTAAGTGTGCTTGTTTATAGCGGAGCCTGGAGTTTTATCCATGAAATAAGAAAAAGCCAGTAACAGAATTAAACTAGACATTTTATACAAATAAGTTATCGGTTGTTCAGGTTGTTGAATTTTCTGTTTAATGAAGGAATCTTAGATTTGGACATTATCTTGGGTTGTTTAAACTCTGTGTGGTAGAGCTGATGCATGTTCAGTTGACACTATTGCTCTTGAGGAGGAGGTTAGGTCATTCTGCCCTGGAGGTCATTATGTAGCAGCAGTCTTCCAGCCCTGCCTTGGAAGGACAGTCATACTGTCCCGGCAGCAGCTGTTATTTACAGAGCACCTGCCGCATGACAGGCACTGAGCTAATCACCTTACATTATGTAGGGGGAAACTTTCCAGCATCTGTTTGAGGTGTTTGTATTCCCATTTTACAGATGGAGAAACAGGCTCAGGACAGTTGAGTAAATCTCCCAAGTAGTTAAGTGAAGGGATTAAATTCAGATTTGTGTGACTCAGAATGCCCTGCTTTTAACTCTTGGCTTTCCTGTCTCTAGAGGAGAGAATCATATAGGACTTTTGACAAAACATACCTACACTTTGAAGGAGCTTTTGAAAATAATTTTGATCTGAGTTAAACTGAATATAAAAAGTCAAGGAATTCCAAAATAATTTTTTGATTGGAAGAACTTTTAAACTAGTTTACACTTTGGCAGACATTTATTTAAAACTCTTAGCTCAACTGAGCCCTAAGTTGAGCAGATACTTGAACAGAATCTTGATGAATAAGCATGAGTATTATCAGGCAGACTAGCTGGGATGGCTACATTTTATTCATCTGGGCATCCCACCAGATGTCTCCTCTTCTTCACTTATCACTCTGGAATCAGGTCTTTGCATAGCAGGTAGAAGGAACTTTAAAAATGCATATAAGATGATTTTATTTCCTTGCCTGACTGGTCATATTCTGAAAATATTTACAAATCATATGTCTGATTGGTTAGTACCCAAAATGTGTAAAGAACTCATTCAACTCAATAGCACAGCAAACAAAAACAAACAATCCAATTAAAAAATGGGCAGAAGATCTGAATATTTTTTCCAAAAAAGATGTGTCAATGGCCAACAGGTACATGGAAAGGTGCTCAGCATCACTAATCATGAGGGAAATACAAATCAAAACAGTCATAAGGTATCACTCATACCTGTTAGAATGGCTCTTATCAAAAAGATAAGAAATCAGAAATGTTGGCAAGGACAGGGAGAAAAAACCTTATGCATTGCAGCCACTGTGAAACATAGTATGGTTCTTCCTCAAAAAATTGAAAAAGTACCATATGATCCAGTGATCCATGTCTGGGAATTTATCCATAGGAAATGAAAATACTAATTTGAAAAGAGGTGCAGACCTCTGTGTTCATTGAAGCATTATTGACATTTGACATTGCTTGTTCCAAATATGGTAGTCTTAATGATTACACAGCCAGAATTTTCTACTGGAAGGGTGTAAGATAAAATTTGGCAGTGTCATTTTTGTCCCTGGGTATGGTACAATCGGTTACATCTTTTAATTTTTTGTTTTTACAATCAGTTACATTTAAGATACCTGTTCCCTGAAGTCAAGGAGCTAGACCAGGATCTTGTACTGGATCCATTCTGTGTGTTCATGCTTTAAAGAGAGTGTGACATCTGGACAATCTTTAAACTTTGGATAAGCAAATACACCAGTCCATTTGAAAGTGCTAATAACTAAAATATTATTGGCAAATGAAGCTGCTGAAATCTTTGTTTAGCCTGGGCAGTCATAAATTTTCAGTTTAGTTCAGTTGCTCAGTTGTGTCCCACTCTTTGCGACCCCATGGACTGCAGCACTCCAGGCTTCCCTGTCAATCTCCAACTTCCAGAGCTTGCTTAGATTCATGTTCATTGAGTCAGTGATGCCATCCAACCATCTCATCCTCTCATCTGTTTATCTTCCTGCCTTCAGCATTTCCCAGCATCATCAGGGTCTTTTCCAACGAGTCAGTTTTTCGCATCAGATGGCCAAAGTATTGGAGCTTCAGCTTTAGCATCAGTCCTTCCAATGAACACCCAGGACTGGTCTCCTTAGGATTGACTGGTTTGATCTCCTTGCAGTCCAAGGGACTCTTAAGAGTCTTCTCCAACACCACAGTTCAATACCATTAATTCTTCGGTGTTCAACTTTCTTTATAGTCCAACTCTCACATCCATACATGACTACTGGAAAAACCGTAGCTTTGATTAGACAGACCTTTGTTGGCAAAGTAATGTCTCTGCCTTTTAATATGCTGTCTAGATTGGTCATATCTTTTATTTGAAGGAGAAAACATCTTTGAATTTCATGGCTGTAGTCACCATCTACAGTGATTTTGGAGTCCCCCAAATAAAGTTTGTCACTGTTTCCACTGTTTACCCATCTATTTTTCATGAAGTGATGGGACCAGATGCCATGATAATAGTTTTTTCAATATTGAGTTTTAAGCCAGCTTTTTCATTTTCTTCTTTCACTTTCATCAAGATGCTCTTTAGTTTTTCGTTGCTTTCTGCCATAAGAGTGGTATCATCTGCATATCTGAGGTTATTGATATTTCTCCTGGGAATTTTGATTCCAGCTATGCTTCATCCAGCCTGGCATTTCTCATGATGTACTTGCATATAAGTTAAATGAGCAGAGCCTTTAGAACCTTTAGAAAACAGAAGATATTAAGAAGAGGTGGCAAGAATACACAGAAGAACTATACAAAAAGATCTTCATGACCCAGATAATCACAATGGTGTGATCACTCACCTAGAGCCAGACATCCTAGAATGTGAAGTCAAGTGGCCCATAGAAAGCATCACTATGAACAAAGCTAGTGGATGTGATGGAAATCCAGTTGAGCTATTTCAAATCCTAAAAGATGATGCTGTGAAAATGTTGCACTCAATATGCCAGCAAATTTGGAAAACTCAGCAGTGGCCACAAGACTGGAAAAAGTCAGTTTCCATTCTAATCCCAAAGAAAGGCAATGCCAAAGAATGCTCAAACTACTGCACAATTGCACTCATCTCACGCTAATAAAGTAATGCTCAAAATTCTCCAAGCCAGGCTTCAGCAGTACATGAACCGTGAACTTCCAGATGTTCAAGCTGGTTTTAGAAAAGGCAGAGGAACCAGAGATCAAATTGCTAACATCTGTTGGATCATCAAAAAAGCAAGAGAGTTCCAGAAAAACATCTTATTTCTGCTTTATTGACTATGCCAAAGCCTTTGACTGTGTGGATCACAGTAAACTGGAAAATTCTGCAAGAGATGGGAATAGCAGACCACCTGACCTGCCTCTTGAGAAATGTGTATGCAGGTCAGGAAGCAACAGTTAGAACTCAACATGGAACGATAGACTGGTTCCAAAAAGGAGTATATCAAGGCTGTATAATGTCACCGTGCTTATTTAACTTATATGCAGAGTACATCATGAGAAATGCTGGGCTGGAAGAAGCACAAGCTGGAGTCAAGATTGCTGGGAGAAATATCAGTCACCTCAGATATGCATATGATACCATCCTTATGGCAGAAAGTGAAGAAGAACTAAAGAGCCTCTTGATGAAAGTGAAAGAGAAAAGTGAAAAAGTTGGCTTAAAGCTCAACATTCAGAAAACTAAGATCATGGCATCTGTTCCTATCACTTCATGGGAAATAGATGGGGAAACAGTGGAAACAGTGGTGGACGTTATTTTTGGCTCTCCAAAATCACTGCAGATGGTGATTGCAGCCATGAAATTAAAAGATGCTTACTCCTTGGAAGAAAACTTATGACCAACCTAGACAACACTTTGCCAACAAAGGTCCATCTAGTCAAAGCTATGGTTTTTCCAGTAGTCATGTATAGGTGTGAGAGTTGGACTGTGAAGAAGGCTGAGCACCGAAGAATTGATGCTTTTGAACTGTGATGTTGGAGAAGACTCCTGAGAGTCCCTTGGACTGCAAGGAGATCCAACCAGTCAATCCTAAAGGAAATCAGTCCTGAATATTCACTAGAAGGACTGATGCTGAAGCTGAAACTCCAATACTTTGGCCACCTGATGTGAAGAACTGACTCATTTGTAAAGACCTTGATGTTGGGAAAGATTGAAGGTGCAAGGATAAGGGGACGATAGAGGATGAGATGGTTGGATGGCATCACCAACTCAGTGGATATGATTTTGGGTAAACTCCAGTAGTTGGTGATGGACAGGGAAGCCTGGTGTGCTGCAGTCCATGGGGTTGCAAAGAGTCAGAGACGACTAAGCGACTGAACTAAACTTAGAGCCCTTAGAGCATTGATTCTTTGAGCGCTTAGGGCATTGATGTACAGTTCAACTTCTTCCTGATACTGGTGAACAGTGAGAGCTTGTAATCTTAAACTGTAATTTTCGATGAGTGAGGTACTTCTGGCCCATTGCCCATTAAATGTCTGCTGTTTCCTGACCCTGCCTTAGAGTGTGGTTTCATATTACTGCCTTTGAGTCACCTTTTTATATAGTAATACTGAGCTCCAGGGTTTTCCCTGGTGGCTCAGATGGTAAAGAATTTGCCTGCAATGCAGAAGACCCAGGTTTCATCCCTGGGTTGGTAGGACCCCTAGAGAAGGAAATGGCAACCCACTCCAGTCTTCTTGCCTGGCGAATTCCATGGACAGAGGAACCTGACGGTCCATGGCTTCACAAAGATTTGGATACAGCTGAGTGACTGAACTGAAGTGACTGCACTGGGTGAATGACACACACGCACTGAGTGCCAGACATCAAAGTAAGCTCCATGTATGTATATGTGTCAGTGAAAGCTTCAGTATATCTGTGATTCTGTTTTGTAGTCTCCATATGAATTTGTATTGATGATGAGGAAATGTGGATTTGGAGAAATTGCTTGAGGTCAAAGAGTTAGTGGATCTAGGACCAGGGACTCTAACACAGTTCTAACTCCAAAATCCATGCTCTTAACCCCAGCCCTGTCCAAGATGTAAGGTTATCCTTTAGACAGATCAGGATGTAGGGAGGAACACAGGGAGATCTCCTTTCCTATAGATGGTAAATAAAAATGTCTTTCAAGCCATTTTGTCTAAAGCCAATCATTCTGTCTTGGGTTCATTTCTCTGATTAGAGGTGCTTTGTTTTGCTTAATAAATATGGGAGGCATCAGTCTTGTAAACTCAATCAGAGTTAAATAAAGAAATCTGCTATTTCAAGGATTAGTTAATCCCTTGGTAAAGAATATTAATATTGAATTCACTATTCATTACTAAATTCAAATAATATTCATTATACTGAATATTAATCGTTAGTTATTCTGTTTTATAACTTGACTCAAAAAGTAACAATGACAAAAGCATATTTTTTGATATATCAGGTTGTCTTATAAGCACTTTTTTCTTATATGGGATTTTCTAATTTGATCCTCACAACAACTCTGTGAGGTGGGTGCTATTATTGTGTCAGTTCTCCAGAAGAGGAAACTAAGACACATAGAGGCTAGATGAAGGAACAGCTTCATGGCATGTGACATGTATGATCACAAAGCCTCATGCTAGCAGGGCCCACACTTGATTGAACACTCTGCAATTGCTGTCTAAAAATTCTTCATAATTTTGAACCAAGTGCCTCACGTTTTAATTTTGCACAGGGTCCTGCAAATTATACAGTTGCTTCTGCCTAGTTGAGCTGTCTAAGGTCACTCAGTGGTCAGTGGCAGAGTTGGCATTCAAACCCAGACTGCCTGGCCTTAAGCTGACATGATTCCATTTACCTTCTCTAGTTTCCCATATCTCTTATTTGTAAAGCAAGGTCCCCCTCAACCACCATTTTCTTTGGGACTGTCTTCAGAGGCAGGTGGTTTGATTCATCTTTGTTGAATTCTTTGGATTTAAACTTTGTTGGGCTGAGTGTATGATACATACAATTTCCCAGTTAGGTTTGTAGAAGAGCAGTAGGGAAGATCTGAAGATATGGCAAGAAATGTACATCCTTGCTGTAGTGAAAAAATCATAGACTAAAAATAAATAGGAGTAACGTGGAATTACTGTGACATATTTGTTTTGTAATAATAGTTTCCTTGGACAGCAGAAAAGAAGAGAAAAAGAAAGCCCTGGTGTATATGAAAGGCAAGCCATCCCTCAGCAGTGCTTATCTGCATGCAATGCTCTATGGACTAGCAACACTTAATTACCCCATACAGTTTTATGGACTGTTTTATGAGAAGCTACTTTTTAGCCTTTCATGGATTGCTTTAAAGGGAAATAGAGAAAGACAGAGAGGATTTCTATCAATTTGGTAAAAACTGTGCCTCCATGATATATGCCTAGACCCTGAGACTACCTGAATTCCCCTCTCAACATTTCTTGAAAACTTTCTGTGAAGAGGTAGAGGCCAATGAGACACCAGGGCTTGAAGATGGAAAAAAGAGTGACTTTACATGGTCACCTTAGGGTACCTGAGGCTACAACAGAGGCAGGCATCAGCCACAGGAGTCCCAGGAAGCAGTTGACAAAGTTAAAAGTATAGGAAGCTCAGGGGAAATATCCGGGTGGAGAAGTGAGAGAGTGTTCTAGACAGAGGGAACAGTAGCAACGAAATCATGGAGATGAAGGAGAAAATAGGGTGAACTGCAAGTATCTGGCCTTGGCTGGAGTGTTAGAGGTGATTTTGGACAGGTAGGTGAAGACCGAATATTGATGAAGTTTGTATGGTAAGTTAAGGAGTGTGGATTTATAGCCCAAGGTATTAGGGATGAGATAATAGCCAACAATGACTGAGGGCTTCTTCATAAATTGTAACTCTCCATGTGGTTGCTCGGAGAAGGCAATGGCAACCCACTCCAGTACTCTTGCCTGGAAAAATCCCATGGACAGAGGAGCCTGGTGGGCTGCAGTCCATGGGGTCACAAAGAGTTGGACACGACTGAGCGACTTCAATTTCCCTTTTCACTTTCCTGCGTTGGAGAAGGAAATGGCAACCCACTCCAGTGTTCTTGTCTGGAGAATCCCAGGGACGACGAAGCCTGGTGGGCTGCCATCCATGGGGTTGCACAGGGTCGGACACAACTGAAGCGACTTAGCATGTGACTGCTGGTAACACGTGTGCCTGTTTGAGTGATGTGTGTGCACACTCCTTGGTCATTTTTAGTGCATGAGATGACTGGGCACTCAGGGCAGTTAGGCCCTCACTTTACTATTTACAGCCCTTGGATCTGGGGATCTGGGAGCAGGCAGCAAATGTTCTTGGACCTTTGTTTCAATCTCTAAATTATATCTGGTTTACTAACAGTTGTTGGCAGGAACAACATGAAGTAAGACCTCATGCTTTGGATAGACACAGTTTATTCTATAAATTGTCTCTAGTGTAAGAATTTTATTTACTACTGGTGCTTTACTTTTGGGAGGAGTATCATTCAGGGCAACTTTATGTATCATTTCAAAGCTGGTAAATTCTGGGTTCTCAAAGTGGACTGTGGTTAATTAGTTGCTTTTCGCAAAGACTGGGTGAGTCATTGATAACAGTTTCCTTCAGGCAGTGAGTCAGACTTCTCACTAGGTATGACCTTGGGCATGTCACTTAACCTCTCTGAGCTGCAGTTTCCTTCTGGAAAATGAAGACAAAGCTGCCTACTTATAAGGACTTTTGTGAAGAAGAATAAGTGAGATATTGGACGTGAAGTGCTTGACACAGCTGGTGTTAAATGGTAAATATTATTATTTTTTATTCCTGAAAAAAAGGAGTTAGTGAGTCAGTGCTGAGTGTTGGAAGAGTAGGGCACAGAGGTAGGAGGGATTGATATACTTTCCTTCCTCTTCTCTTGGTTGCCCCCTCCTCTCTGCATCTCCAATCTTTTTCTCCCCTCAAGGTGGAATGAAATTGGATGTCTCATAAATATGGTGCAGCCTTTGTTATAGTGCCCTTAGACATGCCCTTCTAACATTTGGACAAATGCATCAAAACATGAACAGCCAAGGGAGGTTGGGTTGAATTTTCTAACTGTTCATCTCCTCATGAGCGAGCTGGGTTAGTGCCAACACTGCCTGGTGAACTCAGCCCAGACAGATTGAAGGAGCTGGCACTGCTGGGAGAGGGCCTCGGTTACCTAGGAAACATTTACCTATGCTGATAACAGAGGCGCCCTCCCCGCCACCTGACTCGTGTAGACGTGTATCAAGTTATGTGGAGATGGAAAGAAACAGTTTTCTCTTGAAATGAGGTGGATGCAGGCATTAATTTCTTTTGAATGGCAGCTAATATTTTGTTTTCAGAGAAGCAGGATAAAGCTTAAACTTTAACTTCTGGCTAAAAATACTCAGCTTGTGAACCTGGCAAGGCCTCTTAAGGGAAAAGAAAAAAACAGTCCTGGCACCTGATTGTTAGGCTTCCTGTCTTTCAGCAGCTTATTGCATTTATTTTACTGCTTTGGGGGATTAGAAAATAGTCTCCAAAGGCCATTTCTTTAATGACTTGGAATATTAATGTGGAAAATCCGCCTGTTGGATAATACAGTGAATGCTATAGTTTTTGCCTCTAATTGGCTATTGGGTCTTTCACTCCCCAAAGTCTTTTTTTTCTTGTTTAATGTTTTCTTTACTGTGAAAGACAGTGCACACTATGAAAAGTACACAAAACAATAAAATAACCTAATGATTTATCAAGTGAATATCTTTGTGGGGCTTCCCCGGCGGCACTAGTGGTAAAGAACCCACCTGCTCATGTAGGAGAAATAAGAGATGTGGGTTCTATCCTTGGGTTGGGAAGATTCCCTGGAAGAGAGGCATGGCAACCCACTCCAGTATTCTTGCCTGGAGAATCCCATGCACAGAGGAGCCTGGTTGGCTACAGTCCAAAGGGTTGCAAAGAGTTGGACATGACTGAACAACTTAGCATGCATATGCGAATATCTTTGTTAATTAAAAATGTTACCTGCCATATCAGTAAACAAAGGATGTCACAGTCATCAAGCCATCACATTACAGCCACCTCTGAAGGTGAACCCAGAAGGAACTTGAGGATGGAAACAGGATGCCCACCATCAGGCTATTAACAACTGCAGCCATTCCCCAGCAGGGCACCCTGAGTAAACTCAGGGCAGGAAAACACAGCAGGCTGGCCCCAGATGACTGAGGCTGCATATGAAAGGGATGATTTCCATGAGCCCAGCCTTTTGCATCTTTCTATACATAGAAAGCGGAGAAGGCAATGGCACCCCACTCAGGTATTCTTGCCTGGAAAATCCCATGGATGGAGGAGCCTGGTGGGCTGAAGTCTGTGGAGTTGCTAAGAGTCCGAAACTACTGAGCGGCTTCACTTTCACTTTTCACTTTCATGCACTGGAGAAGGAAATGGCAATCCACTCCAGTGTTCTTGCCTTGAGAATCCTAGGGACGGGGGAGCCTAGTGGGCTGCTGTCTATGGGGTTGCACAGAGTCAGACACGTCTGAAGTGACTTAGCAGCAGCAGCAGCACACATAGAAAGTATTTCCCTGGTGTCTCAGTGATAAAGAATCTGCCTGCCCAGGTAGGAGATGTGGTTTGATTCTTGAGTGAACAAGATTCCCTGGAGAAGGAAATAGCAGCCCAGTCCAGTATTCTTGCCTAGAGTATCACCATGGACAGAAGGGCCTGGTGGGCTATAATCCATGGGGTCACAAAAGAGTTGGACACGACTTAGTGACCAAACGACAGCAACAAAATATGGAAAAGTGCTAAATTCACTAACTTGAAATGTCTGGATTTCTTTAATTAGCAGTAATCTTTTGGTATTCTGACTACCTGTTTGTTTGTTTTTTTTTTTTTTAATTGTTGTTTGTTTTTGCGGGCTACAGAACTCCTATTATACTGGCTCCTTGCTTCCCTCTTCAGAGCAGTCCCTTAGAACTATCTGAGAGCTGTTTCCTGGGTTTGAATTCTTCAGAAAGCCCACCAAATAAACAAAACTCTCAACTTTGAGGCTGTGCGATTTTTTTTCAGTCGACATGTTTATGATTATCACTGATACCGAGGTGTTCTAAAAGCGCTCTTCCTATTACCTTCTCTCACTCCCAAGGAGATGACTATCTTAACTTTGTAAAGAAAAGCAAAGAAATGATTACTAGAAGTTTTGTCACCTATGCATATATTTCTAAACACTGTGGTTCAGTTTTGTGTTTATTTTGAATTTCATACACGTGGAGTCATACAGTAAAATGTTGTTTTATGTCTGGCTTCTTTTTTTCCCCAGCGTTATGTATCTGAGTTTCTTCCCTCTTGTGCTATGTAGCTGTTATTCACTTGCTGGATTTTATTGTCTGAGTATACAATTTCTTTATCCATTTGGCCATTGATGGATGTTTGGAATGCTTCTAGTTTTTAGCTGTTGTAAGTAGTGATGTTATGAGCATTCTTGCACATGTCTCTTGAAGCGCAGATGAACGTGTTTCTGTTGGTTGGGATTGTTGGCGCATAGACTATATGTATATTTGGCCTTAGTGGCATTAAAGGATACTTTTTTAAAGTAAAATCATTACTCTGATACAAATATAAAATGAACATGTGTCAAAGATTTCTTTTGACACATCAGTTAATGATAGAACCAATAAGATGTTACAACTGGTTCAAAGGAGAATTGAAAGAGCCATGCATATATAGGCAGCAAAGGATGCTGGAATGAATAGATGAAAAATGAGTCTGTATTATCATCCATTGACGTCTACCAGACACAATTCATTTGCATTTATATAGATAAGAAGCATTTGTGTTATTAGTAGTTTTCTGTAACTTAAGTAGTTGTAGAACAGCTCAAAGTCCATGAAAGGCAGGATAACATGAAAGGGGCACTAGTTTGGACCCTCAGTATATTTTTTCCCTATTCAAAGTCTTTCACAATTTTTCCTGGCAATAGATAATATCAAATTGTTTTCCAAAGTAATTGTTTCAAATTACTCTCTCACTAGAAGTGTACCAGAGTTCCTATTGCTCCCTATCCTTGACAGCAGTTGATATTGTCAGATTTTTAACCTTTGCTGTTTGGTAGGTGTTTAATGGTTTCTCTTTGTAATCATAATTTGTATTTCTCTGATAAGAATAAGATTAAGTATTCTTCACCTCTTTATTAGCTATTTGACTATCCCATATGTGAACCACCTATTCCAGTCTTTTTTTTTCCCCCATTAAAAAAATGAGTTATACCTGTCTTTTTCCTTTTTATTTGGTAGGAATTCTTTGTATATAGTCTGTATGTTAATATATTATATGTTTCCAGTTATATGTGTTGCAGAGATCTTCCACATTTTTGCTTGCCTTTTCCTTCTTTTACTGGCATGTTTTGATGAACAAAGCAATTCTAATACAACCCAGTTTATTACTTCTATTTATGGTTAATGATTTTTTAAAAATATCTTCTTAGGAAGTTTTTGATTACCTAGATTTCTTGAAAATAGTTTAGTGTATTAACTTTTAGAAACTATATTATTTTACTCTTCAAATTTAGATTAAAGAACCTTTTCAAATTTATCAATTTGAATCAATTTGAAATCAATATCAAATCAATTTGAAATAAAATATCAATTGCCCCTCCCCCAATTTGATACCCAATTTTCCTGGCACCACTTCTTAAAAGAGTGTTCCTTAAAGATACTGTTAAAACCGAAAAAAAAAAAGAGTGTTCTTCCATTCCCACCCAGCAGAGGCATCTTGGTCATATACCAAATATTCATATAAGTTTGGGCCTATTTCTGGGTTCTTTTTAAATCCCATAGATTTGCTTGACTGTTTTTACACTGACACCACACTGTAGTGTTTTCATAGTAAGTTTTAGAATGTAGTTTTTTTTCCTAATAGAGCAAGCCTTTCTACATGTTGTTCTTTTTTAAGGCTAATTCTAGCCCTTATATATCCTTTTGAATTTTAGAAGTAGTTCATCAAATTCCACAAAAACTGTGGAATTTTATTTGTGGTTTTTCAGACTTCATTGAATCCCCAGAAATTTTACTCCTAGGTGTTTATACTAGAGAAATGAAAACATATGTCTATGAAAGAGTTGTGCATGAATATTTAGCATTTTATTCAGAATTGCTCAAGACTAGAAAGGACCAATGTGTTTGTATTTTATAAAACTACCAATAATGAGAAGGAGGGAGCTTCTGATACACCCAACAACGTGGGTAGGTCTCAAAAATAGTGTTTTGAGCAGTAGAAACCAGACCCAAGAGTACATATTGTGTAACTGCCTTTATAAGAAGAGCTTCCCTGGTGCCTCAGATGGTAAAGAATCTGCCTGCAATGCAGGAGACCTGGGTTCGATCCCTGGGTTGGGAAGATCCCCTGGAGAAGGGAACAGCAACCCACTCCAGTATTCTTGCCTGGAGAATTCCATGGACAGAGGAGACTGGCGATCTGTGGTCCACGGGGTCCCAGAGAATCAGACACAACTGAGGGACTTTTCACTTATAACAACCACAACTACTCTGTAGTGATAGATATGAAATCAGTGACTGGAGTGGAGAATGGAGGAGACTGGTGAGGAGAATGAGCTGTTCAAGACATATGGGTGCTGACTCTAGAGATGTCCCTTTAAAAATTTCTGACATTGGATTTTCTTAATTAGTCATTCCAAAGGTTTATCAATTTTATTAATCTTTTTTATTTCCCTTGGTTGAGCCTCTGTATTATATTGTTGTTTTTATTTAGTTTAAATTTACTGATTTTTAAAAATGATTTCTACAAATGAGGTGCTTTATTCACTGATTCTCAGCTTTACTCCTATTATATATATTTAAATAATAAATTTCACTTTAAACATTATTTTTATTGCAAAGTTTTATATGAAATCATTTTATTATCATCAGATAATTTCTAACATAATTTCTAATTTCTACTTTCTTGTAGCTATTATTTTGTCATTGATTTTTAGCTTCATTGCATTGTGAGCAAAGAACATACTCTGATTTTAGTACTTTAAAATGTGTGAGGCTTGTTTGGTTTCACAGCATATGGCCCATTTTTGTACCTGTTTGCTGTGGTCTTTCAAATGTGTATTCTTTAGTTGATAGATACAATGTTCTGTATGTTCATTTGGCCAACTTTACCATTTATGTTCTTCAAATTTTCTCTGTCATCACCCATTTTTATTTTTCTTATTTGTCCCATAGGTTTCTGAGAAAAATGTGTTCAAATCGCATACTTTATAAGTTTATATTTTTATAATTTTTCTTATACTTTTATTAATTTTGCTGTTGTATATTTTGGAACTGTGTTAAATAAATTTGAAATTTGGAGTTGCTATATCTTCCTGATGAATTGAACTTTTTAACACTATAAATTGCCTCCTCATACACCAAAAATGAGTTTTTGCCATACATTCTACTTTGTTTGATATTAATAAAGCCACACAAGCTTTCTTTTGGCTAATATTTGCCTAGCATATCTTTTTTAAAAATCCTTTTAGTTTCTGCATTTCTGTATCCATATGTTTAAATGTGTTTCTTGTATTAATACATACAGTATATTAATGGATTTAACTACTTTTGTCTTTAAATTGGAGCATTTAGTTCACTCACTTTTAATATAATTACACACAAAGTTGAGTTGAAATTACTATTATATTAAATGGATTTCTTTTAGTCCTGCTTGTTTCGTGCTCCTATTTTTCTTTTTCTTCTTTTGGATTGAGTTTGTTTACCATTCCACTTTTTCTCTCTGTTAGCTTGGAAGTTTTACATTCTTTTATTATTACTTTAATGTTTGCATTAGACATTTTAGTATGTATTCTTGATTTAGGCCTTAGAACTCTTTAATATAATTCAGATCTCTCTTGTCTCTTATTATTGTGCTGTATTTTATTTCTATATATTTCAAATGCCCAAGATACTACTATTGTTTTACACAATCATTAATTCTGATTTACTCATGTTTTTATTTTTCTCTTTGCTCTCCATTTATTCTTGGATCATTGATCTTCCATCTGGATCACTTACTTAAGAAGAAATGTCCTTTAGTATTTCCTTTATTGTAGGTCTACTGGTGACAAATTCTTTCAGTTTTTTGTTTATCTGAAATGTCTTTATTTCACCACCATTCTTAAGGGTATTTCCTCTGGGCATAGATTTCTAGGCTGGCAATTAGGTTCTTTCATCACTTGGGCACACCTGGAAAATCTAGGATAAACTCCTTGCAGCACCTGTAATTTAATCATATCTTTTACCATATAAGGTAATGTTCACTCCTTTGCTATATGAAATAATATCCACAAGTCTCAAGAATTAGAACATGAATGTATCTTTGGGGGAGCCACCATTTACCCTATTGTACCATTCCATGCTGAAATTTTCAAGTAGACTTTTAACAGAAAGTTTCAAGTCATTCCAAATATGAAGCCCTGTAGATCTATTTCTATTTCTGTTGTTTCTGCTAGTTTGTATTTATATCTTCTTATCTTCTCAATTGCTGGTTATTTTTAATTGTGTGTGAGATACTATATTTGCACAATTGTTTGCAGATATAATTTGAGGTCAATGTTATCCAGCTCTAGACGGGATTACATTTGCTTCTGTAAGTACTTGGAGCTTAGTATTCTAGAAACAGCTTATTTCAGTTTCAGAGACTGAGGTGGTTTAAAGATAAGCTGAAATTCTGTAGGGACCTGTTAGCTTTCTGTTCTTCCTTCCTGCTAGAGCGTATCTCTTTGGAGATCCTAACGCAAAGCAAATGATATGCTCAGATATTTTTACCCTGTTTCCAGCAGACTGTGAACATAAATCTCTATTCTCCTGGCTCTTCAAGCGTCTGTAGAGGGAAAACAGGTACAAAATGCCATCCGTTTTCTGTGGACTTCCTTTCTTCTCTTGATTCTTATTTAATGCCCTCCCCTCCACATCTTGTTGACTTTGGGATATTTTTTAAGTGTTTCATAAATATTTTGTCTATCTTTCCTTCTTGTCTTTGGTGGAAAGGTTTATCTGGCAGATCTGGCATATCTAATGGGTTATTCTCAGAAGCAAAAGTCTCCCTGAAGATTTTCTCATCTATCTTAAATTTTTGTGATGAAAAATTTCTGACATCACAAAGGTAGAGAGATAGTACAAAAACTAGGGTCTATACCACCACCCCAATTCAACTATTATCAAGGTTTTGTATGTTTGCTTGGACATGTTCATGATGTATAAAGAGAAAAAATTAAAAAGCAAGGCAGTATTTAAACCCTGAGTCATCCCTTTACCTCTTTATTACATTGGTTGCTCATTGTGTCTGACTCTTTACGACCCCGTCTCCTGGATTGCATACGATTGTTTACCATCTGAGCTACCAGGGAAGCCATTTAAGTCCAGCATCAGAGACAGGACTTCTGCCCTGGTTACTGCTATTCTCAGCTCCTAGCACAGGGTATACCTGGTGTATATGTTGCAATTTGTGAGCTCCTGTTGAACGAATGAAATATTCTATAATACCACAGGCTGTTGAAGCTGGAAGAAGCCTTCACTTACCATAATGAACCTTGGTTTATAGAAGGAGATGCCGAGATCCTGAGATCTGAAGATGTGTTGAAGGTCATGCAGATGCACGGTCGAGTTAGGCCGAGGTCCTATAGCTCAGGGCTCTTTACAGATTCTATACTTCTTCCTTACTTTGCTAGCTTGTTTAACCGCCACTTTTTCTTCTCTTCTGATAACAGTGAAGTTTAAGGGCATTTCATTATAAGTATGATGATATAATATGGCATTAAGACATGACAAGGCAAGTTTTATTGGCCATTACTACATGCCTCAAGTGAGTGGTGAAGCCTTTGACCACTCAAGGCATATATTAATAGCTCCATAAAATACATCCTGGATTGCTAGTGCTATTATCATCTCGCTATTATATTTCCTAAAGTTATTGTACAAATACCACTTTAAAGAATTTTCTTTTTTTTTTCTTTTTAACTGGGAAGGTTAGCCTTCTTTTATGAGGGACAATTCTTTATTGGTTAAAGAAACTAGAATTGTCAGTTAACTTGGAAATTTCTGAGTATGACCTTTGGAGTCAGACTCGTCTGTGTTCATATACTGCCTTCTTATTTACTGGGTCTGCAACATTTAGGCAACTTTGCTAATCTCTTTGAGCCTTAGTTTTCTCTGCTGTCAAATAACAACAAAATACCTATCTTTGAATTCATATGTGCAAAACACCTAACATAGTTCTTTGAACATAGTATGCAGTCAATAAGTCATATATTGTTATTGATATTATGTCATATTATTGTCATTATTATTATGATGTTTGATCATATGATGTGATGACGAATGCAAAAGAGAGTTTTTTCCTTTGGTTAGTCAATTTATTTGTAAGATTAAAAAATGTCTCAGAGCGCTAACATTATTTTGATTTCTTATCAATAAAAGAGCTAATATGAGTTGAACATTTGCTCTATTCCAGAATGTGTACCAAGTGCCTATGTACACTGTTTAATTTAATCCTGGCTTTATGAGATAGATGCTGTTATTATCTTCACTTACAGGTGAAGAAATTTAGAAGTTAAATGATTTGTCTGGGATTTTCAAGCTGCTAAGAGACAGAGCTCATGCTAAGCCTGGTATTCTCCTTGCTTGTGAACTTAACTATTCGGCTGCACTGCCTCCCTCCAGGACTTCCTAAGCTCACAGTCATTCTGGGGAGTTCATTGAAAAGAAAACATGTCTGAAAAAAAGTGAAAACTGAGCGGGGAGAACTGGATCAGGAAAATGTTGCCAATGCGAACAGCTCTTGTTAGTTCAGTGGACATGAATTTGAGCAAACTGCAAGAGAGAGTGAAGGACAGGGAAATGGGACATGCTGCAGTCCATGGAGTCTCAGAGTCGAACACAGCTTAGTGACCGAACAACAACAATTTGCTAATTTGGAGGCTGATGTATGTCTTGGATCAAAGTCTACACTGGTGCTTATTTTGAAGGTAGTCATGGTTAAATAAATGAATCAGGTAAACAAGAGAAATGTTCCTATTTAAGTAAATAGAGGTTTCCCAAGCATTTTACCACCTCTCTACATACAGCATTAAATGCAGTGTGTCCTAATGTGCTTTGTTTTCTGTTTGGTACACTTTTGGACATTTGTTGATTACGTTTTTCAGTACCCACCTTCTTTTTCTCACAGCACCTAGATAATCCATTTGGGAACCATTTTATACCTCATTCAGTAGTAGTCACCTAATTTGGGAAGAACGGATCCTGACTGGCAAGACCATCTTTCAAATACCATCCTCTTGAGGAGTATTGGTCAGTTTTTACTCAGTCAGTGCACAACATTTTCCCTGTTTATGTTGATGAGTTCAGCACTAGCCATGTGATGATCTGAACTGGATAAGGCAGTGTGATGCACTGAAATGTTGTTTAAGAAAGAAAAATTGTTGTTTCTCAGGATGGTCTGGGTTGCCATGTGAGGTCTGGAGCTGCTGCAGCTATTTTGCTTCCATGAGGAAAAGCAACCTAAGGATGACACAGACACAAGGAGTAGGGAAAAGGTGAAAGAACTGCAGAGAAGCTTAGCTGGAGCAATGATCAAACCATCGCTAAGGTTTTTCCTGCTGCAAGACCTTTTGTTACATGAATTAATAAGTTTCCTTTGTTGTCTAAGCTAGTTTGAGTTTCCTGTTTTATGCACTTGACATTTTATTGCATTGTATATGTTGTTGTTGCTCAGTTGCTAAGTCATGTCCAACTCCTTGCAACCCCATTAACTGCAGCATGCCAGGCTTCTCTGTCCTTCACTATCTCCTGGAGTTTGCTCCAATTCATGTCCACTGAGTTGGTGATGCTATCCAACCATCTCATCCTCTGTCATCACCTTCTCCTCCTGCTTTCACTCTTTCCCAGCATCAGGGCCTTTTCCAATGAGTTGGCTCTTCGCATCAGGTGGCCAAAGTGTTGGCGCTGCAGCTTCAGCCTCAGTCCTTCCACTGCATTGTATATGTACATTTCCTATGATTTGAGTTTTTATGGTAATAGAGATTGAATCTCCCTATCACTGATTGGGATAAACAAAGCTTAACTATTCAGGCAAAACTCCCTGGCAGAAAGCAATGTTGTCCGTGTTCTCAAGAGCCATGTAACCTCTTGAGATTCCTTGGCAGGATTTTAGATGTGTTGTATTATAGGTCTTCTCTGTAAGCCTGTCTACTATGGTCAATTTCTCCTTTACCCAGTTATGTGATATCTCTAACCCTCACTTTCCACATTTGTAAATTCAGGATAGTAATAGTACCTAGTTTATTTGGGGGCTGTAAGGCCTAAATAAGCTGATTTGTCTGGCATAGGGTCTGTCACATAGTGAATGCTTAATCAGTGTTAATTGTTTCTACTATTGGTATTATTGTTGTTGTTAGGAGTTTTCTTAACACTCTTTTCCAGAGCAATCTTTGTTTCCTCTGTAGGCCTAATCCTTAAAAAATTGAACTGAACAGTGTTGATTCGAGCAGAGAGGCAGACAGAACCATTTTGCAAAGTCTATAAAATGACCTTGAAAATTGTGATTTGTCCTCCTGTGCGATGCTTCTGAGACTTGGGGCTCTGTGAGTGAGTCCGGGCCTGTGCTTTGACCTCAGTGGTATGGCTTCTGCTTGGGGTGCTGTGTCCTCCATGGGATTCTGCTGATGGCCTGCAGGGCTCTGTGCAGGATCATGGGACAGTGCCGTCAAGTTCTTCATAAGCTGACTAGCCCTGTTACTTGGTGAGATGAGGTGGAGCAGTAGCAACAAAATACTTTTTTTTTTTTTTGCATTTTTGAATTAAGCAAACAGAAAACTCCATTATTCAGATATGAAGAATGTTAATTTTTAGATGGTCGAGAGTGGACTTATACTAACAACAGCAGTCTGGGGAGAATGATGACTGAAATCAGAAGGCCGGAGCACATAAATAAATCAAACAGTGGCATGTCCTGAGCATCTTTCATCCCGCAGGCTCACTGCTGCTATCATGGGAAAGACGTGGGTGGCAACATTCACTCTGAATTGGGAACACAGATATATGTATATTTCTCTTTGTCTGAGGTTTATACATTCTAAAGAGCCTAAAGATGATTTTTTGCTGTCTTCCTGAGAAGTTAATTTCTGTCTTTCCCTTCCTGGGAGCCAAAAGAATAGTCGTCACATGCTACCCACTCATGACTTTATGGAGAGAAACACAGGCCTCATTCAGAGTCTTTACCAACTGGCAAGTATCTCATTGGTCATGGAGGGAATTTTCACTGCTGTTGTGCACACACATTGCACATCTGAGTGGAGTTGGCCCCTCTGCTGACTAACTTCTTCCTTGACTAATCTCATGAATACAATGACTAATGAGAATAAAAACAACTATTACTAATTAAGTATTCCTCTAATACATTATCTTTAAAAACATTCTCATTTTGTCCCATAATAATCAATAACCCAGTGTTGTTATTGGGTTAATAACATTAAGAGCCCAATTATATTGGGTTGATAACAGGACAGGATAAATACCTGTCCTGTTTTTATCCTCCTTTAACTGAGGAGGGTTTAAACAGAAGCTTGGAGGGTTCAATAACTTGCCCAGGACACAGTCTTAAGAAGTGCAGCCCTCTGCTCAACTCCAGACTGGTCTGACACTACAGAGTGTGTTCTTAACAACTATTCTACTCTCCCGTGATACCATGATGATTTCCTGGCATTGTAAGTATTCTTGCATGTAGTGTTATGCTTGTATTCTTATTATTCTTGATATGCAGAGGCGCCTTTATGCTTGCTCCTGCTCCCAGTTCTTCCCTGTTTAATCAGTATGCACCATCTTTGTGACTGAGCCTCTTTTTCCTTTCATCCTATTCTCTAGCCCACCTCATGTTTCCATAGCCCTATGGGTGGACAAGAGTGGGTAGCCCATGTACACAGGCTTTTAGGATGATGCGCTGGGGAGAGTAGTGGAAGCTCCATGGCAGGTCTAGGTGCTTTTTCTACCTACTCCTTCCTTCTGCACCTCAGTGTATTTACTGTCTTTGTCCTTTTGCTTCCATATTGCTTTCCATTATCCTTGGAGCTCCCACACTCCGACATTCTCTCAGGGAACATTTAGATCTCCTGGGTCTAGGTTACAAATCCCTAATACTTGAAGCAGTTTTCGAAAGTGGGGAAAAGAGCTATTATTTTTAGCTATATATTTGGACTGTCTGTAGTTGACAGTTATAAAGAGGAAAGTAGTGTTTGGTAAAAGAACTGAGCAGCAACTCGATCAGAGCCTGGCCCTTACATATGTGATAATAGCTCAATATCACCAATTTTCTTTCCACCATCTTCAAGTGCTTCCAAAGAAGATTTGATCATGGAAAGGTTATAACCAGTAGTAAGCTGGTTCTCCCTGAGTTCATTTATTCAACAGAGAGTTATTGGCTGTTCTCTTAAAGGTTCCTAAATTTCATTGGCTCACTAACCCTTTTAGCGAAAGCTATGGATTCTTTCCCCTAAAAATCCACAGCTTTGCATGTAGGCCTTGAAGTGATTCATGGACCTTTGAAGTCCATCTGAAGACTCCCAGCTAGGAACCCCAGCTTTGTGATGTACCACCTTTCTAGTTTAATCACATTCTAATCTCCACATCAAGTCCTTCTTCATATATGAATATATAGAGATATTCAGCCCAGATTCTTAGATGGCACTGTACTCAACCAAGTCCTGTTTGTTCATCACTGAACCTTTACAAGACTGTTAAAAAGAAAGGAATTAACTGCTCAGAATTACTCATAATCAAAGAGATATCCTTAGCAAAGACATCATCTTCATCTAGTCAGCCTTATAAAACTTGGTATGTAGGGTCTCTAAAATGTTTTATGGAGAATTTAAACACTTTGATTGAAATAAAGATCCTAGGAGAGAGGAAAAAGAAAATCTCAGTTATGGTTAGGCATAGTGGGCTAGGTAAGTCTCAGTCATTTTGAAAAAGTAATACCAAATACAATGAGTTCTCAAATCTGTAGATGTGTGTGTATGTGTAATGTCTGAAGAAAATGATAATTTTTATACCAAAAAGAAAAGAGCATCTTCCTTTGGGATTCCTTAGTCCACAGTAGTATGACAGCTAATCAGAAAGCTGCTACTCTGTGAGGGGTTTCATTGACTGTGTTTTCATATTATTTTGTTGGATGATTTATAGTTTCTCTGACAGGTCTGCTGCAGCTTTTGCACTCCTAGGAGAAATCATACATCACTCAGAGTCCTAGAACATAGGAAGAGAACAACTGCCTGGGCTTCATTGCTGCTGTGGTTTACATTGACTTCCGTCACAAACGGAAGTTGACTGATTACAAAAAGCAAATAGAATTTTTTGCTGACTTTCTGGTTACACACTTACTGCTCCCTCTCCAGTAAGAGTAACAGGAGAATTCTCAAGCTGGAACGGTATTGTGTTTCCATACAGAAAACCAAAACCTTGTATAAACTGAGATGAGATGCAAAGGCCATGAGATATTTGTCTTCCATTATTAGGTTTTCCACATTTCCACATTATACCATATATCATATACTATAGTATAATTGTGGAGAAGGAAGTGGCAACCCACTCCAGTGTTCTTGCCTGGAGAATCCCAGGGACGGGGAAGCCTGGTGGGCTGCCATCTATGGGGTCACACAGAGTCAGACACGACTGAAGCGATGCAGCAGCAGCAGCAGCATAGTATAATTGATCAAAGGGGCTTATTATCTAGAACTTCCCATACATCATTCTGGAATGTTCCACTCAAAGGAGAAGAAGCACAAGTCTCATCTTCACTGTTAGGTCAATGGGTAGTATGTTCTGCTCAGTGCCAGAGTAACTTGCTGTAGCATTTTTGGAGAACCCAGATTCCTCTCTGGCCTGGCAGATCCTATCTTAGGCTGAGTGCAGAGAGGCTGCAGCCATATCTGCATCGCTTGCTCCTGGCTTTCTGCCAGGGCACCACGGAGAGCCTGGGTGAAGTCATTCTTCCCTGAAAACTGAGCCGGGAAATTTCTTCTGACAGATCGGAATTGACTGAGAAGGTTAAGAAGAGCCTAGCTGAGAATCAGGCTGAGGAGGGTGTTCTTTCAAGTTTAGAAAGTGATCACATTACTCTTACGTCTATGGTTTCCTCTACTAAGAAATTATTAAGATGAATTTCCACTTTAAAATAATGGCCATTTGAAAGTACTTGAATTTACTAAATTAAACATTCATTTTTAAAACTGTAAGGCACACTATGTGTGAGAAGATCAGGCAGTGCACTTAGAATTATTATTGAAGTTTATTTGTCTCTTTGCTTATGGGTATCTGGATGGAAATCAGTGGGGCTGGCCATGCTCATTTCTTCTTTCTCTACCTTCTTCCCAAAGGGCCTCATTATAATTCCTTTTTATCCTTTTAGCTCCTTCATGTTATGTTCTCCACATCCTTTCTCCCCTGGAATCTCACTCTTAGGAAAGAATCTGATCTCAGTTATCTATACCTTATAAACTTTAATGTGGATGCAAACATGGATACTGATACTCCTGGGGGAATTAGAATGATGTCACTTATTGTGAAATACAAGACTTGCTTCTTTCATCAAAGAGATAGAGACCAGTACCTAAATACATTTAAAAAATAAACTTGAATATTTACTAAGCAGGGAAGTACCATGGTCACAAAGGTAGTTTTCTTATGGTGAGGCTCATCCATTACATTTGGATGTGCTGAGCTGTACAATTTCTCCCAGTTGTGGAAAACACACAATTGCATAATTTGTCTAAATTAATGCTGAGTGTACAGAGATACCAGATGTGGAAATAAAATCCTGTAGGCAGAGTTTGACCAACAGAACATAGTCACATATAGAAATTTGCAGAATCTAAGTGAGAGACTTGTATTTCTAGTGGGCATGGAGTAGAGGGGATTTCTAGCTACTCTTGAAGATCTGTCTAGATCTTAAAGGACAGATCAGGTGAAGCAGTTCCCAAATGACATTGTTATAAGATCTTATCTGCAGACCTAAAACTCTGATAAAGTCAAGGTGGGTGAGCAACTTTATAAGATGGTAGAAGGAAGAAGAAGAATCTGAAATGTGTTCCTTTTTGCTTCTGATTATACCTTTTATATTATGTGGTGACCTCATCCAGCAGTCAACAATGGCTTCCTTTGGCCAGAGGTTATTTGACTGTTTCAGAGAGATCTAGAAAACAATTCCTGGGTTTCTTCTATGACCATTTGTGGCTCACTGATGGCTGTCTTGCCCACTGTTGTTTCCTGGGTCTTAGGAAATTCTGAGACAGACAACTCCTTTGTCTGTAGAAGTTAGCTCTGGAAATGACAAATGAAATTTTTATCTTCAAATAGTACACACTATTTAATCCCAACTGGATAAAAATGTATGTATATTTACCAGTTTCCCTGAAAAAGTATAGGAAGCCTTGGCATCAAGATGTTAACTACAGTAAGGAGTCCTACTGCAGTTTGCATAGCATCCTATCCTGTATTTTTGCCTTGCAGCATTTATCAAAATTGCAGTTCGTTACTTGTGTAATGGTTGGTTATCAATTCCTTTCCTCAAACAAGAACTCTGTCTTATACCAGGCTCAGAGTAGTGTTAGCTAAACTTCTGAGTGATGCAATCAGAGGTGCTTATTTTCTTGTTTCTGCTTTCTCTAGTTTTACAGCTTCTACTGTGAGCATACTGTATTCCTCATTACAAAATGCAAGTCTTACTAAAATGAAGGGTACATAATCAAGTATTCTCTATTACTTTTAAGAGAAGATATTTCTGCAGCTGCAGAAGAAACCTACATGGAAAGGACTAGCAAAGAAAGGGACACATTGGGGAGTGTGTGGAAATGGTAGGTTTCCTCTCTTGGATCTGAGAGCTTGTTAAGTAGAGGAGATATCCTAAAGAAAGCACAGAGTGTGCCAAGATCAAGAGAAGCCCATCTCCACAATAGCAGATAATTGACCTGGTGGCTTTGTCTTCACTTAAAATAATGACACAGTTCATATTTATTCTTTACCCTTTAGCATTGGGCTTGCTTTTTCAAGGAAAAAAAAATACGTGAGACTTACTACAGAATCACTTGTTAGATGTATTATGTTTCAGGATATGTTTCTAGGCACTTCATGGTGGAAATTTGGCCCTTGGAGCTTAGCCTTGGTTTTCATTTATTTCCTGTGTCAGTATATTTTAGTATGGCTTTAAGTAAACTGGGTAGCAAACTCTCACCCCCAATAATTTATGACTGATCGGAATAGCTACAACTATTTTTACTTTCAGAAGAATTTAAATTTACTACATGACAGTCATATTCCACAGTCGCATTTAGTATATTAGAACCACAGGAGAAGTTATTTACACAGAACAAGGGCAGTAGATCTTCAGTAATGGTCGTTTGGTAATGTATCTTTTGATTTTAGGTTGAAAAAAACCTTGAAGTTTGGGGGTTTCTGATTTTCAGATGAATGGCTAATAGCCTATTTTCAGAAAAGCACTGGGGACAGGAACATGTACTTGGCTTCGTTGAGTGCAGAAACTCTGCTTCTTGGTGGACCACAGTTTGACTTTGTTTGGAGAGTTGCTGTGGTATAACAAAGCACTCTTTATGCCTTCGCGGTTGCCCTTGCCAGCCATCACCTGCCAATTGGTTCTTGTCTATGGAAGTGTTCTGAGTTGGAAAATGAGGTGAGAAATACTTTATTTAATTCTAGGCTACTCCTACCTTTTGGATACCATTACATTTGAAAGTTTAGGATTTGGCTGGTTCACTTGTTCATTTTTTTCACTTGAAAATGTGCATTAACTCATTTTTGCTAATTTGCTAACTAATTTTTAAATTTGCTACAAGAGTACTGTGCTAGGCACTGTGGAATTAGATTCAGAGAGGAGAGACAGGCTGTGTTCTTATTAAGTTTACAGAATTAGAGACAAGAAAAACATCAAATGAAAAGCTACTCAGCCTTTAAATTTTTTTAAATTTTATATTGGAGTATTGTTAATTAACAATGTTGTGGCTGTGTCAGGTGTACAGCAGAGTGATTCAGTTATCCATGCACATGTTAGCTATTCTTTTTCCAATTCTTTTCCCATTTAGGCTATTACAGAGTGTTGAGCAGAGTCCCTTGCACCCTACAGTAGGTCCTTGTTTACCTGTTTTGAATAGGGCAGTGGCTACACCGCCTTTTAATTGCAGCTGTGATCTGGTCTGCTGTAGGTATTATGAGGAAGTCTAAGTGGAGGATACGCTAGGGGCAAGTAGCTAGATGGGAGGTATGCAGAAGGCCGTGACTTTATGTGAAGGCCTTGAAGTAAGAAGGAGCTTCTGTCATCACAGAAATGCGGTGATTGCCGCTCAGTGCGGGAGGGTGAGTATGCCTGCGGAGAAGATAGAGCAGGGTCAGGGGTCAGATTGTAAGGCTTCTACCCAGGTGAGAACTTCGGACTCTGAGCTCCGCGCTTGCAGCTGATTTAAATGTCTCCTTTAGGAAGAATGTACAGGGAACACATTTCATTTGCATGCAGTTTGGCCACCCCTCCATTAGCCCCCTCGCTGTTTTGGAAATTGCTTGCCTGTCGTTCTATCCCCATGATTATCACGGAGACAGTGGTGTTGCATTAGGCCACTCTGTGTCTCAACCACAGTGGATTTATCCAGGGGCTTTTCTTATTTAATCCCCTGGGGTATTGGAATTGACTCTGAGAATGAGAAGTTAGCTTCTTTCGTGATGGCTAAAACAGTGGACCAAAGTGAAGAGCTGTTAGGAGACTGTGTTCTGTCGGGTGGCCTGAGACCAGAATGGAGGAACGGAGACCTGAAGGTGCAGTCAGAGAGGCAGAATCCATTCCTGACTCCTCCACATGCTCCAGGCCCTGATTCTAGATGTTTCTAGAGAAAAGCAGAAATAAGAAAATACACATCTCTCATTCTATCACTCAGAAGTTTAATTAACACTACTCTGAGCCTGGTGTAGGACAGAGTGCTCATTTGAGGAAAGGAATTGATAACCAACCATTACACAAGTAATGAATTACAATTCTGATAAATGCTACAAGGAAAAAATATAAGACAGGATGCTATGAAAACTAGAATGGAGCTCCTTACTCTAGTTAATATCTTGATGCCAAGGCTTCCTATACTTTTTCAGGGAAACTGGTAAATATACATACATTTTATCTATTTGGGATTAGATAGTGCATACTATTTGAAGATAAAAATTTCATTTGTCAGGTCCTTCGGCCTTGGATTCCATAACATAATAATATTCCTCTAAAAGTCTTCTCACCCCACTTTGTGTTAAAGATAGCCAGAGTTAGTTTCAATGACTAATATAAAATTTTTTTTTTTCTGTGTATGAAGATATTTATAGACGTATTACAATTTTGCTTTAGGCCCATCTCCTGATTGTAAGTGAGCCTCAAAGCTTGTTAAGTCATGGAAAGTCAATTATCCTCTAGTTTAGTTTGAGGATACAAGAGAACAGGAGAAGTTCAGTTCATCTCACATTTCCCAAGAAGGAAAATGTGTTCCAAGGAAACTCTGCTGCTTAAGCAGAAACACTTTAACAGGATAATTTATGGATCTGAGTGTAAAACCTTAATAAGAAATGATATTTTACCTGTAGTATTCTCTCTCATCTGTGTCTTTATAGCTCACTCAGGTCTTATTTCATTTTGAACGTGATGTAAACAGCAGTACTATTAGCATAAATTAAAAATGTGGGGGGATTCAGGATTGGGAGCTCGTATACACCCGTGGCGGATTCATGTCAATGTATGGCAAAACCAATACAGTATTGTAAAGTAAAATAAAGTAAAAATAAAAATTAAAAAAAAATGTGGTTTGTTTATAAGCATGACCAACTGCATTTTCTGATTTCTGTCTCTGCTGCATTCTCAGCTCTTGGAGTGAGCAGCTTTGCTAATAGAGGGTCACTTGCACCGGTCTGGCTTCTGGGTCTGCTAGTTTCAGTGAACAGCCTCTGCCAACCACTGCTGAGATTTGAGAAAATGCTACTCTGAAAATAGGCAAATTAAAGACAATTCTGCCATGGTGTGATTACCAGCTGCTCCTCTTACCTAGTTACTGAGCTCACTGTGAAACTGTACAGAACAGTAGAGAAGAACAGGATCTGTGGATTAAGGTCTGTGTGGAAACCCCACCTCTGCTTTTCTCACACTGAGTGATTTCCAGCAAGTTACCTGATCTTTCTAAATCTCAACTTGCTTATCAATAAAATGGTTTACTAATAGTACTTACTCGTATGTTTCAGTAAAATAATACCTATGAAGCCATAATAAGCTTTTAAGTACTGCTGCTGCTGCTGCTAAGTCTCTTCAGTTGTGTCCGACTCTGTGCGACCCTATCGATGGCAGCCCACCAGGCTCCTCTGTCCCTGGGATTCTCCAGGCAAGAATACTGGAGTGAGTTGCCATTTCCTTCTCCAGTACATGCATGTGTGCTGAGTCCCTTCAGTCATGTCTGACTCTGTGCGACCCTATGGACAGCAGCCCACCAGGCTCCTCTGTCCACGAGATTCACCAAGAAGAATTCTGTAGTGGGTTACCATTTCCTTCTCCATTTAATTACTAGTATTACTCATTACTGGAGAAGGAAATGGCAACCCACTCCAGTACTCTTGCCTGGAAAATCCCATGGACGGAGGAGCGTAGTATGCTACAGTCCATGGGGTCACAAAGAGTCAGACATGACTGAGTGATTTCACTTCATTGCTCATTATATTATGACTGTTACTATGTAAAGCAGTTACTACAATGCCTAGAATTGATAAATGTTGTGGCTCTTTTATTCTTAAAATGTACATATCTGTATCTTTAAAAGTTCAGTGGGTAAACATCTCACCTGTCCTTTCTGTCCCTGCACAGCAGGTGAAGAATACCTGACTCATTCCAACATCTCATTTTATTTTATTTTATTTTATTTTTTTAAATTTTTATTTATTTATTTATTTTTTTAATTACAATACTGTATTTGTTTTGCCATACATTGACATGAATCAGCCACAGGTGAACACAATCTCCCAATGCCAAAGCCCCCTCCCACCTCCCACCCCACATCCTCTACCTGAATCATCCTGTGCACCAGCCCCATGCATCCTGCATCCTGCATTGAACATAGACTGGCGCTTCGTTTCTTACAAGAAAGTATACATGTTTCAATGCCATTCTCCCAAACCATCCCACCCTTTCCCTCTCCCACAGAGTCCAAAAGTCCGTTCTATACCTCTGTGTCTCTTTTGTTGTCTCACATATAGGGTCATCATTACTATCTTCTAAATTCCATATATATGTGTCAGTATACTGTACTGGTGTTTTTCTTTCTGGCTTACTTCACTCTGTATAATCGGTTCCAATTTCATCCATCTCATTAGAACTGAGTCAAATTTATTCTTTTTAAGGGCTGAGTAGTACTCCATTGTGTATATGTACCACAGCTTTCTTATCCATTCATCTGCTGATGGACATCTAGGTTGCTTCCATGTCCTGGCTATTATAAACAGTGCTGCAATGAACATTGGGGTACATGTGTCTCTTTCAATTCTGGTTTCCTTGGTGTGTATGCCCAGCAGTGGGATTGCTGGGTCATAAGGCAGTTCTATTTGCAATGTTTTAAGGAATCTCCACACTGTTTTCCATAGTGGCTGTACTAGTTTGCATTCCCACCAGCAGTGTAAGAGGGTTCCCTTTTCTCCACATCCTCTCCAGCATTTATTGCTTGTAGACTTTTGGATCGCAGCCATTCTGACTGGTGTGAAATGGTACCTCATTGTGGTCTTGATTTGCATTTCTCTGATAATGAGTGATGTTGAACATCTTTTCATGTGTTTGTTAGCCACCCGTATGTCTTCTTTGGAGAAATGCCTATTTAGTTCTTTGGCCCATTTTTTTATTGGATCGTTTATTTTCCTGGAGTTGAGCTGCATAAGTTGCTTATATATCTTTGAGATTACTTGTTTGTCAGTTGTTTCATTTGCTATTGTTTTCTCCCATTCAGAAGGCTGTCTTTTCACCTTGCTTATAGTTTCCTTTGTTGTGCAGAAGCTTTTAATTTTAATTAGATCCCATTTGTTTATTTTTGCTTTTATTTCCAGTATACTGGGAGTTGGATCATAGAGGATCCTGCTGTGATTTATGTCAGAGAGTGTTTTGCCTATGTTCTCCTCTAGGAGTTTTATAGTTTCTGGTCTTACATTTAGATCTTTAATCCACTTTGAGTTTATTTTTTGTGTATGGTGTTAGAAAGAGGTCTAGTTTCATTCTTTTACAAGTGGTTGACCAGTTTTCCCAGCACCACCTGTTGAAGAGACTGTCTTTACTCCATTGTATATTCTTGCCTCCTTTGTCGAAGATAAGATGTCCATAGGTGTGTGGGTTTATCTCAGGGCTTTCTATTTTGTTCCATTGATCTATATTTCTGTCTTTGTGCCAGTACCATACTGTCTTAATGACTGTGGCTTTGTAGTAGAGCCTGAAGTCAGGCAAATTGATTCCTCCAGTTCCATTCTTCTTTCTCAACATCCATTTATGATAAAAACTCTCCAGAAAGCAGGAATAGAAGGAACATACCTCAACATAATAAAAGCTATATATGACAAACCCACAGCTAACATTATCCTCAATGGTGAAAAATTGAAACCATTTCCCCTAAAGTCAGGAACAAGACAAGGGTGTCCACTTTCACCACTACTCTTCAACATCGTACTGGAAGCTTTGGCCACAGCAATCAGAGCAGAAAAAGAAATACAAGGAATCCAAATTGGAAAAGAAGAAGTAAAACTCTGTTTGCAGATGACATGATCCTCTACATAGAAAATCCTAAAGACTCGACCAGAAAACTACTAGAGCTAATCAATGAATATAGTAAAGTTGCAGGATATAAAATCAACACTCAGAAATCCCTTGCATTCCTATACACTAATAGTGAGAAAGTAGAAAAAGAAGTTAAGGAAACAATTCCATTCACCATTGCAACAAAAAGAATAAAATACTTAGGAATATTCCTACCTAAAGAAACTAAAGACCTATATATCGAAAACTATAAAACACTGATGAAAGAAATCAAAGAGGACACTAATAGATGGAGAAATATACCATGCTCATGGGTCAGAAGAGTCAATATAGTGAAAATGAGTATACTACCTAAAGCAATCTACAGATTCAATGCAATTCCCATCAGTCTACCAGCAGTATTTTTCACAGAACTAGATCAAATAATCTCAAGATTTGTATGGAAATACAAAAAACCTCCAATAGCCAACATCTCATTTTATAGGCAGAGAGACTGAAGCCCAGAAGAGCGGCAGTTTCTTAAGGTCAAGCAGTGCCTGGCAGAGCTGGTTGTGGAACTCAGGGACCTCGTTCTTAATTCAGTTTTGTACACACAATGCCGCCTATTTCATGTATAGAAGATAACACATTCTTTGGCTTCATTGATATGTATATGGAGGGCACATGACATTTGTGAAAGATACAGTTTGAGGCCATCCCAAACCTTCAGACTTGTGAATATGGGAATGTTAATATAGATCCTTGTTTGTCCCAAATCATATTTCTGTTAGAGATCACGTGTTTCCTGTGCAGACCCTTATTTATTAAAGTATCTTCCTTTGCTTGGTGGCAAATTTTCCTAAGAAATCTGAGTTTGTAATCATTTCACAGATATTATTGCACCCAAGAACAGGGAGGGAATATGTCTCCATGTTTTATTGACAGAAAGATTCTGGGCACCTGGATTCTAAATGACTGTCCCAAACACTTCGTACATTATACGATGAGCTGTTTGCACTTCAATGAAATTGTACACTAGAACATGTCATGGGTCTTTGGGATTGTCATGAATAATTGAAGCAGTGATTGTGAAGTCCTTTAATTCCAGACATTTACTCTATGATGGTTCCGTTATACTTGACATTGGTCAGACTACTGAGTTGCATGGAAGGGCCATATTTTAAGAGGACTATAGCCAAGCATAGTACACATAGGAGCAAGCAAAGAGGATGGGAAGAGTTCTAGGAGTTGAGTTCTGTGAAGGAAGGTAAATGAATGGGGTTTATTTGACCTGGAAGAGAGGCGAGGAGGGGCAAAAATCTGCCTTCAAGTAAGTTCATCTGCATCACTTGTTTCCAGATCCCATATATAAGGGATGCCGTATGATGTTTCTCCTTCTCTGTCCGACTTACTTACAGTATAACAATCTCTGGGTCCATCTGTGTTGCTAGAATGGCCTTATTTCATTCTTTTTAATGGTGAGGTAATATTCCACTGTATACATGTACCACATCTTCTTTATCCATTCCTCTGTTGATGGATATTTACATTGCTTCTATGTCCTGGCTATTGTAAATAAACACTGCAGTGAGCATTGGGGATGCTTGTATCCTTTTGAATTTTTGTGTTCTTTGCATATATGCCCAGGAGTGGGATTGCTGGGTCATATGGTAGTTTTATTTTTAGTTTTTTTTTTAAGGAACGCAATACTGTTCTCCATAGTGGCTGTATCAGTGTATAGTCCCACCAACAGTGCAAAAGGGTTCCCTTTTCTCCACGCCCTCTCCAGCACTTATTGTTTGTAGACTGTTTAGTGATGGCCATTTCTGACAGTGTGAAGGGACACCTCCTTATAGTTTTGATTTATATTTCTCTAATAATTAGTGATGTTGAACGTTGTGTCACGTGTTTGTAGGCCGTTTGTATGTCTTCTTTGGAGAAATGTCTGTTCAGATTTTTTGTCCTAACAGAGCTCCCGATTCCTGTTCCTTCCCCATTGTTCTCTGTCTCAGTAAATGGCATCATAGGCAACTCAGGTATACGAGTTTCCTATTGCTGGTGTAACAAATTACTACTGACTTAAAACAACACTAAATTTATGTCACTGTTCTGGAGGTCAGAGTTCTACACTGGGGTGGCAGGGCCATGTTCCTCCTGGAGTCTTGTCTTACTGCCTTTTTCAGCTTCTGGAGGCTGCTTGTACTTCTTGGCTGCTGGTCCTGCATCACTCTGACCTCTGCTTTCATCATCACATCTCCTTGTCTGACTCTGACCCGCCTGTCCCCATATTTTCTTTCTGAAAACCCTTTAGATACATTGGGCCCACCCAGATAACCCAGGATAATCTCCCCCTCTCAACATCCTTAATATAAACACATCAGCAAGTTTCTTTTAACGTGGAAAATAACATGTTCACAGGTTTGGAGATTAGAATACAGATAATTTGGGGAGCCATTATTTGGCTTACTACATCTTCCCTGGTGGCTCAGATGGTAAAAAAAAAAAATCTGCCCACAGTGCTGGAAACCAGGTTCAGTCCCTGGGTCAGGAAGATCCCCTGGAGAAGGGAATGACAACCACTCTAGAATTCCTGTCTGGAGAATCCCATGGACAGAGGAGCCTGGTGGGCTGTGGTCTGTGGGTCACAAAGAGTCAGATACAACTGAGCGACTAACACTTTCACACCAAGTTCTAGGGCCATAACTAAGGTGTTGCCCTGTTTTTCTTTCATCCAGTCCATCAAGTCCTGTTGGGGTTTCTACCATTACCACTTCACCGGCCACATTTTCTCACGTGCACCATTGATGCCCAAGCCTTTTCATTTGGTTGCCCTGTGTCTGCCCTTGCCTTCCTCCTGTTTGTTATCCTCACAGAAGCCAGAATGGCTTTTAAAAATGTGGGTCAGGTCACACCACTCCTCTGCACAAGCCCTCCATGAAGTTTATATCTTACTCAGAAAAATACATCCTCATCCCTTTCCATGGGTTATGGGCCCTACCCTCTGGCCCACTCAGCCATGCATTTCTGACCTCCTCTCCTCTCTCTGCCTCGCTCTCTGTTCCAGCCACACCAGTTCTTTTGCTGTTTTTTAAACTTGCCTGGGACATTCTTCCCCCAGACATCTACATGGCTCCTTTTCTCCCTTCTTTCATGTCTCTGCTCGCATTTTACCTCCTCAAAGCACTAAGAAGCATTGCTGTAGGGAAGTAACAAAGACCGTAAGCAGATAGTTACTGTATATAGCACTGTTGAGTTAAGAATGGGCAGAGTGGGAAGTACCAGCTGCCCAGGGAAGGGCATCAAATCTGAGTGAGTGTGTGAATGTGCTTCAGTTCAGTTCAGTTGCTCAGTTGTGTCCGACTCTTTGTGACCCCATGAACCTTAGCATGCCAGGCCTCCCTGTCTATCACCAACTTCCAGAGTCTACTCAAATTCACGTCCATTGAGTTGGTGATACCATCCAACCATCTCATCCTCTGTCGTCCCCTTCTCCTCCTGCCCTTTTCCAGCATCAGGGTCTTTTCAAATGAGTCAGTTCTTTGCATGAGGTGGCCAAAGTTATTGGAGTTTCAGCTTCAGCATCAGTCCTTCCAATGAACATCCAGGACTGATCTCCTTTAGGATGGACTGGTTGGATCTCCTTGCAGTCCAAGGGACTCTCTAGAGTCTTCTGCAACACCACAGTTCAAAAGCATCAGTTCTTCGGCTCTCAGCTTTCTTTATAGTCCAACTCTCACATCCATACATGACTACTGGAAAAACCATAGCTTTGACTAGCTGGACCTTTGCTGACAAAGTAATGTCTCTGCTTTTTAATATGCTGTCTAGGTTGCATATGTATTTATTTATTTTTGGCCTGCTGGGTCTTCGCTGCTTTGTGTGGGTTTTCTCTAGTTGCGGCGAGTGGGGCCTAGCTGTTTATTGCTTGGGGTTCTCGTTGTGGCAGCTTCTCTTGTGGAGCACAGGCCCTAGGTGCACGGGCTTCAGTAGTTTCAGCACACAGGCTCAGTTGTGGCTCTTGGACTTAGTTGCTCCATGACATGTGCAGTCTTCCTGGACTAAGGCTAGAACCCATGTCCCTTGCATCGGCAGATGGAGTTTTATCCAGTATGCCCCCAGAGAAGTCCTTTGAGTGTGTGTTTACCTGTGGCACTAAAGGGTTTGGTAGAGTGGCATTGATAGAAAAGGCCAGCAGAAAGAGGTAATAGCTGAGGTAAGCTTTGAGGAAGGAGCAGGGATTTGGAGAACGATAGTCACAGCTACCACTTACGGTAGTATGGTAGTATTACACACTCCAGTGTTCTTGTCTGGAGAATCCCAGGGACGGCGGAGCCCAATGGGCTGCTGTCTGTGGGGTTGCACAGAGTCGGACACCACTGAAGTGACTTAGCAGCAGCAGCAGTGGTTAATCACAAAGAGTCAGGAATGACTGAGCAACTAACATTTACTCACTTATTTACTTAGTGGTTAATAAGTAATAGTGATCACTTATTCTTCTTAGCGTGTTTCAGGGCCAGTGCGACTCATTTTATTTTCTGTTACACTTATTCCGCACATTGTGTGTGTGTGTGTGTGTGAGGTAGCTCAGTCGTGTCCGACGCTTTGCGACCCTGTGGACTGTAGCCCGCCAGGCTCCGCTGTCCATGGGATTCTCCAGGCAAGAGTACTGGAGTGGGTTGCCATTTCCTTCTCCAGGGGATCTTCCCGACCCAGGGATCGAACCAGGGTCTCCTGCTTTGCAGGCAGACGCTTTATCCTCTGAGCTACCAGGGAAGCCACCATTCAGTACATTACCTCATGTGAATCCTCACACTTCTCTGTGAGGTTGGTATGGTTATTCGCCCCATTTTTCAGATAGGAAAGCTCAGTTGTAGAGGTCATTTGCCAAAGGTGACACAGCTAGCAAATGTCAGCAGTGGAATCTGAATTTTTCTTCAAAGCCTAATCTATTAACTACACAAACACTATTCTGCCTCTCCTCTTAAAGGTGTGTGTGTGGGGGGGGGGGGAGGTGCAGAAGGAGGGGGCCCTCCAGGAGAAGGAGGGGGCCCACCAACTGTGTGTTATTATTAAAGTATACAGTAAGAGGTGGGGAAAATAAGGACCTATGAGACACACGGCTGGCAGGATAGGCATGGTTCTGCTTCCATTTCCTAGGTTTAAGTATCAGGCTTTTCCTCTTTCCTTGCCCCTCAGGGGTGAGATTTCTGAGCAACCACTTTTGGAGTTATCCAAAGAGAAAAAGAACGCTCTTAGTCTCAGGTGCAGCTGTGAGGCCTCAAAAGCTGGAGAAGTGAGGCCAGCAAATTGAACTGGGCTCCTGACTGTGATTGCTGGAGTGCCAGGAGATTCTGAGCTGGGCAGTTCCATTCACCTCCATCTGCCCTTCCTTTTGGGGGTCCCATCTCACTGATGGTGAGCTCGCGGTGGGAGGAGAGCCTGAGCCGAGTCCTGTTGGTGTCCCGGTGATGAAGAAATCACGTGCACCCTTTCAAGGTGATGTGAAGAGGCGACTAAACAATTTTGAGAAGCTCCAGCTAGAAATCTGGTTAGATGACATTGACTGGCCCAGGGAGGGTTGGTTGCAGTCCCACACCTGACCTTGCATAATGTAGCATGTCGCCGGAATGTGACATGCAGTACTCCAAGTACTGTGTATTAAAAAGCTGTATTGGCTTATTCTTAACAGGGAACCAGCTCTGACCTGCATTTTACAGCAGCTGTCTGCTGCACTGTTCAGCATCAAGCACGAGGTCAGCCTGTCCCCAGCGTCTTTTCCTTTTGTGACAGTGTTATAAAAGAAAATGCTCCTTAATTGTTCCTGTTCTCCCTCATCTGGATTTGATATCCTGCTTGCCACCTAGGCCTTTCAGATAGCTTCTGTTGATCATACCCTTCTTCAGTTTTTGTTTAAATAAAATGTGGAGAAAGGTAAAGTGTTTGTGTGTAAACTGCAAATCTGCATCGTCCAGTATGGCAGCTGCTAGCTATATGTGGCTCCTGAGCAGCACTTGGAATGTGGCTAGTCCAAGTCAGATCTCCTCTAAGGGTCAGATACACAGTAGGTTACAAAGGCTCCATGCCACAGAAAAAAAAAAAAAAAGAATGTAAAATACCTCATTAAGAATTTTTATATTGATTACTTAGTGAATGATAATATTTTGCTTTATTATATTAAAGTCTGATACTAAACGGTTTCCCAGGTAGTGCTAGTGGTAAAGAACTTGCCTGCCAATACAGGAGATATAAGATGCAGATTTGATCCCTGGGTTGGAAAGATCCCCTGAAGGAGGGCATGGCAACCCACTCCAGTATTCTTGCCCAGAGAATCCCATGGACAGAGGAGCCTGGTGGGCTACAGTCCATAGGGTCAAAAAGAGTCGGACATGACTGAACTGACTTAGCCTGCAGATGAAACTAAAGTTTATTTCTGTTTATTTTTCACTTTTTGAATGTAACTATGAGAAAATTTCAAATTATAAATGTGGTTTGCAGTATACTTTTGTGGGACAGCCCCTCTCAGCCTAATGAGGTTTCTGTGTGTTGTAATCCATTCTTGGAGCAGAAGATCAAGTGAATTAAAAATTTCCCGTCCTCTCCTCGCCCTTTGCCTTTGTGGTCCTGGACCCACTGATTAAATTCTGTTTGGATATTAGGCACTGGGACTTTTGATCTCCAGGTGGCTGCTAGTTGACACTTGGCCTCATTTTTACCATCCTCAGGCCTTTCTCTGGGCTCCTCAGCAGACTGTTGTCAGCACTAACTGTGAGTCTTTTCGCAGCCCTGATCTCAGCCTTCTTTCACTTCCCCCTGCTTCTCACTTTATACTTCCCTTGGATGATTCTGTCCATGTTCATGGCTTCATTTACCATCTTCAGACTGATGATATACAAATTTGTGTCCTCTGCCCCAGCTCCTCTCCTGACATCATTAGTTCAGCTGCTGGATGGATGACTCCAGTGAGTTGCCCTGCAGGTCCCTCAAAGCTCAGCATGTCCTCAGTGGGACTCTGACTCTTTGTCTCAAGTCTGTTTCTGTCCCATTTTGTCTTCAAGTCTTAGGAGTCATGGTAACATCCATCCATTTCTCCAAGGCAGGTACCCAAGCAATAACATCCTTGATGCCTGTCTCTTACATCTCTACATCTAGTCAATACCCAGGCTCCATCAGTTCTGCTAAATCTGTTTGAGTCCACGGTCTTCTCACCACATTCTCTGTTACTTCCATAGCTCAGGACACTGTTTTCTTTCTATCTCTGTGTGCCTTAGTTTCCTCACTTCCTTTCTCTTTGCTTCTAGTCTTGCTTCCCTCCAGGTCCTTCTCTTCAGTACAACCAATATGATCTTTGTAGGACATAAAAGTCCTTGCTTTTAGGATCAAGTCCATATTCCTTTATGTGGCCTACAAGGACCTGTGTTTTCTGGATTCTGCTAGCCTTTCCAGCCTCATCTCTTGGTTTTCTCCCCCTGCCCCAGTTGCCTATCCACTAGCCAAACCAGACTTTATGCCTCACAGGGCTCCCTCTCTTCCCTTGCTGGCTTTCTCAGTTTAGGTTAAACATTCCCACTGTGCTCCAGGCTTCCTCTACCACTGTTCTGATGATGCTGCTGGGTTGTAACTGTTGGTTTAATTGTCTTTCTGTGCCCTTTAGTCTATGAATCCAGGAGATCATGGAGTCTGTCTTTCTTGTTTATCTGTATTACAAAGGCCTGTGCAATGTCTAACTCATGCCAAGAACTTCAGTAAATCTTTGTGGAGTAAATGAATAGCTAATTCAACTATTGGAGGCAGTTATAACATTGGATGAACTTCCCAAGTGGATCAGTGGGTAAAGAAACTGCCTGCAGTGCAGGAGATGCAGGTTTGATCCCTGGGTTTGAAAGATCCCCTGGAGGAAGGCATGGGAACCCACTCTAGTATTCATGCCTGGAGAATCGCATAGACAGGAGCCTGGTGAGCTACAGTCCATGGGGTCACGAAAGGTCAGACATGATTGAAGTGACTGGGCATGCACGCATGCATAACTTTGGACAGGAAGTGGAAGTCGGGCTCACATCCCTTGGCTCCTTGCCTGTGGGTGGGGTGTGAGCACAGCCACTCAGAACAGTGCTGGCTGGCCACCACGCTGGACTGGCTTCTGCTCCACCAGCTAGCTGTTCACTGTTTAGTGACTGGGTCGTGGGGAGGCACAAAATCCTAGCAATCATTTGTGAAGTAAAGTGAAAGTTCAGTCACTCAGTCAGAGTGGGTTGCCATTCCCTTCTCCAGGGCATCTTCCTGACCCAAGGACTGAACTCGGGTCTCCTGCATTGCAGGAAGATTCTTTACTTTCTGAGTCACCAGGGAACTGGCACATACTGGTGAAGGATCTGTTGGGGGAAAGAGTTCACATTTAATGACTCAGAATCATTTTTATTTGTGCCTGTGCTGTATCTGGGACCTTCGTTTACCTGTTTTGCTCTTACCTGAGCTTCCTAAGACCCATTGGCAAACTTGGAACACTTTATGATTGAAATGTCCATGAGACAAGATCCCTGTGGGAGCTCTTCTCTTCTGTCTGTGCAGCATTTACCTGGCACTCCTGGGAAGGTGTGTTTAACTTCCAGACAGTTGCAAGCAACAATGGCCAAGTGTGAGATGGAGATAGTTACACAACATGAAACATATAAGGCGGGCTTTGTTTCTCACCTAACAGTGTATTTCACGTCTACTTGAAGATGTGATTTAGAGGTGTTCTCTAAGTTAAATAAACATTTAGTGTCCAATTCGTTCTCACTTTGTTCCTCTGCAGAAAGACACAGGTGGCCTCTTACTGTGCTTCTGGACTGTGTTTGCACTGCATCTGCACTGAATCCCACCAGGTTGCTCACAACTTTGACGAGGTCTGAGGATTTGACAACGTTTAGGTATGGATACAGCAGAATGATGAAACAGTGAGTGCTGGTGATCAGAATATGCATGGTGGTTTGGGACTCAGCTTCACACTGAACCCCTTTCAACTTGCAGTGTGAGACTCTGTGGTCCATCTGGAAGGAGCCATAAAGCATCTTTTGTCATCTTGTTTCAGTACCTAGAATAAATTCAGAAGATCAGAAGTGGGTTTCTCTGTACAAAAAGCATGTGTTTCCCATCAGCAGACAGCAGACTCCTTTGTAGCTGGATTCAGAATCTTTGTTGTGGACTGCTCCTGGCATTATCTCAGCTTTTGCAGATCTGGGGATGACTCCTTTTCACTTCTATGCCTTCTTAACAGCAAGATCTGCTTCATCCTGATATATTTTTAAGTACCAGTCAGGGTGTGACTTGTTCCCTTGTGAAGGTGTTCACTGATGCCCACCACCCCAGTCTCCTACTTTAATTCCCAGTTTCTGTGTTAGAGTCTTATTTAGATAGATGGAACCAATTGAGTGGACCCTGCTGAAGAGCCATATTCAGTTACTGTAAATCTTCCTCCTGGTGTTGCAGACACAGAGGTCTCCTGAGATTTTGTTGGGAAATCTTATTGGATTTGCAAGACTTAAGTTAATATAGAAACCCTCCTCAAATAGTAAAGGGCCTCATTTCTTTGCCTTGAAAGATATTTTCAGAGTCTGTCTCAAGAGTCTTGCTGATAAGGAAGTTGCTTCTAATATTTCAAGAAAAACAGAACACACAAAGCCTTCTATTTTCTTAATACTTTGCCTCTCAGTGCCCTTACATCTCTTTAGCATCATTTTTATGCTTTTCCTCTACATTTCTTTCCCTCTTTCTCTCACTCACTCATTAACCTTAGGCCCGTGTTTCAAATGGACTTAATTACTAACCATGAAACTTGGTAGTGATGCCCTTAAGGGGAAAGTCTTTCTTCTTTCATTTTCCCTGACTTTGGTGAGTAGGGAATGTCTCTTACAGATGTAAGTGAATATGTTTCATGATAAAGTATGTTTTTCCTAATCAAGTGAGCATCTCCTTGCTCATATAAAGGGTACAGTTCTGTTGCTCTGAGAAGCAGCATCTAACAGAAGAAAGAGTGTTAGCCTTGGAGTCAGAACCATGTTAGAAACCCTGCTCCATCTTTATTTTGAACACATTCTATCACTGCTCTGCATTTCCATTAATTTGTCTGTAATATGGGGTTAATAATATCTACTATACCATGTTAACAGTTAAGAACAGTATGCATACTATAATAAGTATCTAGCATATAGTGGACATTCAAATGGTAGTTGTAAACAACTCCAGCCAGGATCTTTGATAAATGTCTTCTTTTAGACTTCTTGAGTCCAGGAGCCTTTGTAACCTTCATGCCTTCAGTAAACTATATCTTGTGTTTCAAAAACTCAAAGACTGAAATTCTGGTTAAAACAAAATCCAGAGTTTCCCAGGTCTTCAGTGATGTTTTTAAAAGGAAAGTTTTGAGGCAGGAAATAAGATTTCTGGAATCATCTTTAAGATTTTTGTGTGCTCATGGTAATTAGTTTCATAAAATGCATGTCCTCAAAGATGTGGGTGGATGTGTAAACAAGGAAGCTGGTGTTACAGGAACCCATGCATCCTGGAAGGCCCAAACAACTCCCTCTGAGGAAGAATGTCCCTGGGACTTGGGCTTTAATCAACATGAGAAGCCATCATGGGGGCCCCAGGCCATTAGTAATATTTCTATTGGCGGCAGTGTGATACTGTATCTGCTTGGCTAAAAATATGAATTTTCTGATCTCTTAATAACAGATGGTGGTGAAGGGGTACATAGCGTCTGTTATGGGCTGCGTGTTTGTATGCCCTCCAAAGTTCATATGCTGAAACCCTAGTCTTCAGTCTGATGGTATGTGGGCATGGAGCCTTTGGGAAGTAATGAGATCATGAAGGTAGAACCTTCGTGATTAGACTAGTACCCTTATAAGAAGATGGGGAGAGTGTGATTCCCCTCTGTCTGTCTGTCTTTCTGTCTTTATCTCTCTGTCTGTCTCTGTCCTTTGTCTCTGTCCTCATCCCTGTTTCTGTCTGTCTTTCTCTTTTTCTCTTGGCCATGTAAGGGATCCATCAAGAAAGTGGCTCTCTATACACCAGACAATGGATCTGCAGTACCTTGATCTTAGATTTTCCAACCTCCCGAACTGTGAGAAATAAATGTTTATTTAAACCACCAGTCTATGTTATTTTTTTTAGCAGCCCAAACTGTCTAAGACAGCAGTGAAAGGGGCTGTGGCAAGTAGTATGTTATTCAAATAAAGTATGTAGACTTTAATGCAAATCGGAAATGGAAATAAAGTCAAGAGTCTGTATTTATTTATAATAAACTTTGTGTGTTCAGTGGGCTTTTCTGTTCTCATATTTTACTATGTGTTGAAATAATAAACATTTATGATATTCTTATGGCTTGTAGTGTTTTCACCATTTTATGTGGATTATCTTATTTATTCTTCACCATGGTGCTGAGGAAGGTATTATTATTTCCAGTAGCATCAAGAGGTTAGAATAAAGATTCCACAAGGGCACTTGGTAATGTGTTGGTGGCCTCTGTCTTCCGAGATTTCAGTGGTGAAAGGGTTGCCTGCTCGTTCAGGGAGGCAGCCTCCTGTTAGTGTTATGAGCCATGGATCGTGTGCCTGGGTTTCTCCACACAAGGTAGGTGACCATGTGCACACCTTCCCGCTGTTCCCATTACCTTAGAACATCCACAATCTTGATCACATCTTTAAGGCCCTGTATGATTCAACTTCATCTTTTGTAATTCACCCCATGTCTATCTTTTTCCTTATCCTGCTTTGCTTCCACATAGCAGGTGTTGCTACTTGACATTGCTTTGTGTAGAACAGAAGATCCAGCTATAAGCACCCGGGGAGGAGTCTTACCACAGGGATGATGGCAAAGAGAATGACAGTGCCAACCCATAGACCTTAGCTCACGGCAGCACCTTTGCGCTCCAAGTTTCCAAGGAGGACTTAACATACAAAGTGCTGGTTGGAACAGTGCTTTACTTAGAAGTGATGCAGCAGGATCGGCATCTGTGGTGTGTCCTATCTCTCACGGCCACCGAGTCACTCCTGATAACTGACACACGGGATGGACTGCATATACCCCGATGAAGCTGAAGACCTCCTTCTTTTCCTGTGGAAAGGGCAGAGGGCAAACATACTGGTGGGGCTTGCCAGGTGCTGAATAAAACACATGCTTAAGCAATACAAGGAAGTTCACTGCCTCCCGGAACAGGGGACGATTTCTCCTAATGAGGAAGAGTGTCAGGCCAAGTAGCAGCTTGGCACCTCGCCTCCACAGGGAATGTTCCAGGCCCAAAGCACCCACTGGCAATCCTGGGGAGAAGATGCAGGTCATGCAGGGGCTGATACCCCAGCAGTCCACTCCCTGCCCTCAGCGTGATACTAGGAATAGCAAAGCTTGTCACACTCAGTAGGACCATTGGCCACCCTGCACGTGAGGCAGAGAGATGTTCTGTGTGGTTCATGCACCTCAGAGCCCCACAGTGCCTGCCCAGTGGAAGCAGCAGGTGGCCAGGGCCACCAACAGGACCTTCTGAAGAGGTCAGACTTTCCTGGGGATATGACACTCAGCCAAGAGTTGATGTCAGAGTTTAGCCAGCTGGAAAGGTCAAAGTGAGTGTAAAGGAAACTGGATTTACTGGTGATAACTGTTCTGCCTTGGCCTGATTTTTCTCCACCTCATTCTTTACTTTCCCCAAATTGTTGATGTACATGCAGCAAGAGGTGCTGGCTTGAACACTCTGTTCTGCCAGCAGGTAACCCCACAGTGATCTGGTTACTCATCAGCAGCTTGGCTGCTGAGTTCAGTGGGCCCTGTTGGTCCTGAATGGCCTGGAAGGTGGAGTTAGCCATTTCTGCCATGGTCAAGGAGAGGATGGGTATCATCATTTCTAGGGCCCATGTGCTATCCTGGTATTTAATTTCAGACAGTTGAGTGGAACCAACTGTCAGTCTTCCCCTTGGGAAGAATGTCACCTGCCACCCTTCGATGGGCCAGCAGAGTGGGGACCCTCTAACCCATATGCAGTTACACACCCAGATGGTAGGTCTAAGACCCTGAGTCAAAAAGACTTCTCCAGGGGAAAGGCCACAGTCCATCAAGGACCACAAAGAAGCATATCTCAAGTGAGAGCCTGTGACTCACACTAGGGAGTGGTGGTTATCCATCATTGACTAATGCAGTTATACCTTGTCTCTGCCTGCTGTTGCCAACTTGTGGCTTGAAGAGACAACTTATCCCTCTGCCCAGATTGCCTGTATGAGTCAGCAGCACCTGACTGCCTGCAGAGTCCTTTCCAATTGTGTTACAGGTGCTGTTAACAGAGGACAGTGGAGACTGCATCTGAACTTGTATCGGGAGAGTCACTCAGTGGACAGGTCATTGATGGCCCATGTCTTAAGTATTTGCCAGCCCACCAAGGTGGGAGACTGAGGCAATAGAGCCCTCAGTCTTGGGTGGCAGATACAGCTTCATTTCAAGTCATTTTCCTTGGCCATAGCAGTGCTGACTTTGACGAGGGTGTTGTCAATCTAGGCATCACCATGGGTCTTGGGAAGGAAGAGAGAGATCAGTGCCCCAGTCCCCATACCTCCCAAGGCAGGAGGTGCTCCTTTTGTTGCTGGAAGCATGGAGTGTCTGGGGATGGCCACCCGGGCTGTCTGTCCTAACCCAGGGGCCAGCACTTCCTCAGGAGCCCATTGCTCTTGCTGTTCCCTTCAGTCCTTTCAACTCATCATTCAGTCCAGGCAGTAAAGTTATTTCCTGTACAGGCTTGGCATGTCCTATAGCATCACCTGTGGAGAGGAGTTGGGAGTTCCTGATGCTGCCAGGGAATCCCCGTACTGTGGTATTCTGTGACCCGCCCCCTTAACAGCCCAGGGGACTCCGTCAGCTTTCAGTTTGGCAAAACCATTGTTCAATCAGTCCCTGACTTCAGAGGTGGTCCCTGGGTGGCTAGGGGAGTGGCCAGGGCATCCCTGGAGGCCACTCTGTTCATGCTCTCATGGTGGCTACCTGCTCGTGGAGTCCATGAATCCCTCGGGGTCCTGGCTTGGCTTGGTTTGGGATGATAAATTGGTAGAAATCCAAGTAAGGAGAGTCACATCTGGGCTCAGGGTCACATAAGGCCGTTCGACAGTGAGAGATTTCATTTTCACTAGAGTCCACCAGCACTAAGAGGCTTCAGTCCAAAGCGTCTACATTGGGCAGTGGCTTCAGGCAGCTTGCAGGTCAAGAATCCCAGAGACTGGCACCCTAGTGTGGTCTCCGCCTGCCACAGGCTGCAGTCAGCAGATGTGCGGGTATGTGGGCGTGGAGGCCACCTCAGTTCCACAAACCTAGCAAGCTCTGTGGTCACAAGGCCAGCCCCTGGCCTCAGCTTGTTGAGCCGCTTCCAGTGCTTGTTGAGAGGAGTCCTATCCTAAGGCGGCTTCCAGAAGGACACCCAGAGGGGCTTCGTGCTGTCCCCAGTATCTGGAGGGGCCCTGGGCTTCCTCTTTGTTAGTGGGTGCAGCCAGCGACCATGACCTCTTCAGCCTTCTCAGGAATACTCCCCTGACTCCTGTTGGTGTGCTCCTGACGATGAGGTGTGGCCACTGAACTCTGGCTGTGATTGGTATTCTACTGGCTGCCTTTTGAAAATACTGGTCTGGCTTCATGTCCTAAAAACCACCCTGCTTCAGAAACACTGTCTCTTTAAAGAAACTCTGAGTCTTAATAAATAACTTTTACCTGGTGGCTCAAATAGTAAAGAATCTGCCTTTAATGCAGAAGACCCGAGTTCAGTTCCTGGGTCAGGAATATCCCCCTGGAGAAGGGAATGGCAACCTACTCCAGTATTCTTGCCTGGAGAATTCCATGGATGGAGGATCCTGGTGGGCTACAATCCACAGGGTTGCTAAGAATCAGACACGGCTGAAAAACTAACACTTTTACTAAAACAGTAAAATTTTGCCATTATAAAAGTAACATTTTCTTCTTCAAAGAAAATTTGGGAAAAGAGAGAAAACTTAACTCATAATCCCTCCAGTGCAAATATAGATTGGTTATGGTTCTAGTACATTTCATCCTTCTCTTTTTGTATATTTGTTTGCTGCATGGCACAAAGCTGTGTTTATATTAATGCTTTGCTTTTTGAACTTAATACATTTGCCATGTTGTCACATGACTCACTTTAAAAATGGACCGAATATTGAATATCTACTGATAAGACAGAGACCAAATGGGAGTTTCTACATAAATTAGCTCCTTTACTACAGCATCTAGTGAGGTGGATATCACTACCCTTATTTTGCAGTTGAGGAAGTGAAGGCTCAGAATGTTTCCATCACTCGCCCCAATTGTAGAGCTAACAAGGGCCAGCATCAAAATTCATTTGATGTGGGACTGACTTCAAGAACCTGTGTTCTTCTGAGACTTCCCTGGTGGTCCAGTGGCTAAGACTCAGTGCTTCCAATACAGGGGGCCCAGGTTTGATCCCTGGTTGGGGAACTAGATCCCACATGCTGCGACTAAGAGTTCACCTGCTGCAACTAAAGATCCCTTGGGCCTCAACTAAGACCTGGTGCAAATAAAAATATTATTAAAAAGAGCCTGTGTGCTTTAATGGCTATTAAGTATGCTATCTGATTATACTGTGTTGTGAAACTGAACCAGTGAGAACCATGGTAAGGCTACCTGCCACCTAAGACATCCCTCCTCTTTTCGAGGAAAGTGTTGTCTTCCAGGCCAACCCAGCATATGGGCATGTGGTAGAAAGGTGACTGCTTTCCTTCCTGGTGTAGATTTCTGTCCACGGGGCTCTACTGTGTTCTTGGGCACATCTGATCGGTTCCAGGTGTCATACATGTCCCTAATTTTTTTGTGGCAAAGGGGCACCCACAGCAATACTCTTGAAAGGCTTTACACCATTCTAGAGTTGTAGCCCTGAAACTGTGACTTGGTTGCACACCCCAGAGTTTTCTGCTCTGGTTCCATTGGAGCCCTGTGTGCGGAGTGGGCTCTTGTGGGGTCAGGCCTCTGGCAGTGGCTTGTCTGCAGTCTTCTGGAATATGCTGTACAGGTCTGGGAAGCAGCGCTGCCTACCACAAACAGGCTCACAGTGGAATTTCATTACAGGTGCTTTATTTGAGAAATTTATATCTTGCATTGTAAAGAGCTAATAAAACGAGACAGCTATAGGCCATTTATAGACGCGCTTCTAGAAACAAAATTCAGAGGGTTTACTAAAAGGCAGGAGCCTGGTCAACAGCTGTTTTAAATGCATTTACGTCTGTTGGGAGGCAACCTTTCTCCAAAATAGCTTTATTGTCAGTAGACTCTTCATTCCTTGATGTGTGCCTAACAAATACATTCATTCATTTATAGAACTTGCTAACGTGTGAGAAGGCAATGGCACCCCACTCCAGTACTCTTGCCTGGAAAATCCCGTGGACGGAGGAGCCTGATAGGCTGCAGTCCATGGGGTCGCGAAAAAGTCAGACATGACTGAGCAACTTCACTTTCACTTTTCACTTTCATGCATTGGAGAAGGAAATAGCAACCCACTCCAGTGTTCTTGCCTGGAGAATCCCAGGGACGGGGAAGCCTGGTGGGTTTCCGTCTATGTGGGGTGGCACAGAGTCGGACACGACTGAAGTGACTTAGCAGCAGCAGTAGCAATGTATGAGGGTTTTGGAATTAGTGGTAAAGTTGCAGTCTATAATGTATCATTTAGTCATCTTTGATAGACTCAGTTTTATTTTATTTTTTGTTCATAGGTACTACATTTTTGTTTGTTTCCATGTGCTATACAATAGGATATAGAATCAGTTTTGAGTAGTGTCTTCTCTGATTCACTGTAGAGATCTTTAAGCTAATTTTATTCTACTTGATTTTCACAGGAAAAAATCCCCAAGAGGACTGTCTACTAAAGTGTGTGTGTGTGTGTGTAAAATACTCTTTTTAGATGAGCAAGCCCCAGAAGATGCTTGGTACTGAACAGCTTTCACAATTGGGTTAGCATCAGAAGTGGGAAGGCCTGTGACCCCTGAATTATGTGACATCTTTTGTGCATGGTTATTTCAGGAACCTTGCTGTTGTTTAGGAAAGTTTGGAATATTTGAGAAAGGAGATCCAACCAGTCCATTCTGAAGGAGATCAACCCTGGGATTTCTTTGGAAGGAATGATGCTGAAGCTGAAGCTCCAGTACTTTGGCCACCTCATGCGAAGAGTTGACTCACTGGAAAAGACTCTGATGCTGGGAGGGACTGGGGGCAGGAAGAGAAGGGGATGACCGTGGATGAGATGGCTGGATGGCATCACGGACTCGATGGACATGAGTCTGAGTGAACTCTGAGAAATGGTGATGAACAGGGAGGCCTGGTGTGCTGCGATTCATGGAGTCGCAAAGAGTCGGACACGACTGAGCGACTGAACTGAACTGATGTCTTTCTTTCATAGAAGGCAATGGCACCCCCACTCCAGTACTCTTGCCTGGAAAATCCACGGATGGAGGAGCTTGGTAGGCTGCAGTCCATGGGGTCGCTGAGAGTTGGACACGGCTGAGTGACTTCACTTTCACTTTTTTCATGCATTGGAGAAGGAAATTGGCAACCCACTCCAGTGTTCTTGCCTGGAGAATCCCAGGGATGGGGAAGCCTGGTGGGCTGCCGTCTATAGGGTCGCACAGAGTCGGACACGACTGAAGCGACTTAGCAGCAGTAGCAGCATGTCTTTCTTTACAGCTCCATGGTTAGGATGACTTGGAATCATAATCTTTGTCACTAACCCTTTAAGATATTTCCCCCAAAGTCTGCTGAAATCTATAAGTCTTAGAAATGGCTATTCTCATACATATCCTGGTACTGATGCTAACCATTGTTTATCTGGTGTCAGCTCTAAGTGCTTGAAAAGTAACATCCTACCTAGTTTTATAATAGCTTATGAAGTTGATATTTTTAACTTACTTTTTGATTGGAAAGCCAAAACTCAGATTTGTTTAGTAACTTGGTCAGAATTATACAGCAGGAAAATGACAGAGGAGGGATTCAAAGTGAGGTTTGCCTGCCTAGGAATCTGTTTTCTGTCCACTCTATTGCCATCTCCTCTGCTACCCTGTCTGTTTAAGCAGGGAAGAGTTTAGTGCAAGGCTAAATGACTACCTGGAAGAAAACTCTGTGAAGCTGGTTCTTTCTATTATACTATCTCTATCTGGGGAGGCCTGAGGATTTACTGTATTCTCAATATTTTTTAGGCATCTTCAGCTACTGGCTGTTGTGTAGATCTAATGTTTGCCAGAGTTTTGGGGAACTAATGATCAGTTGTGTGAAAATAAGACGACTTTTAAAAACTTGCTCCAAATAAACTTGCTCCAAAGTTGAAGTGTTGTGGTAGAAACATGTTTCTGGGAGGCAGGAGATCCAAGTGATAATGGTCAAGAAGTACAAGCTAGACAGAGATAAGACCCAAACAAACGCAATGTTATTTTGTTCAAAGTAGAAACTTCCAGTGGAGAATGACCCTGCCCTCCACCTCCATCAGCGCAGAAAATTTTGACTTAATAATTCTTTACGTGTAATCTTCAGCATGTGAGCTCAGTCATGCATGACTCTTTGAGGCCCCGTGAACTGTAGCCTGCCAGGCTTCTCTGTCCATGGGATTTTCCAGGCAAGAATACTGGAGTGGGTTGCCATTTCCTTCTCCAGGGGATTTTCCCAGCCCAGGGATCAAATCCGCACCTCTTGCGTCTCCTGTGTTGGCAGATGGATTCTTTACCACTAGTGTATTTGAACAAAAGACATCACTGGCTTCCTTTCTCATCCAGTTAAGGTCATGTCCCCACAAGGGAAATTGTGGGTTACTGTGGGCTTCAGAATGGTGATTGTCTAGGCTAGAGATCCTTCTAAAGGAGTCAGTCCTTTACCCAGGGCCAAACTGCTTGAATATGCTTCTCTTGCTTTCAACTACTTGTGACTCTGAATTCACTGGTGCCCTGGGGAAGTCTTCCCCAAATCTTTGACCCAGTACTTGCTGGTAAGCCACTGACATGGCTTAAATGATTTCACAGTCATACTCTAAATACTGTTGCATCACCTCAAGAGCAAATCGTCACGCTTTTGTGGTGAAACTTGTTTCTGTGATATTCAGACATATATTAGGTAGTATCTCGACTCAGTTAAACATATGCTGTGCACCATGATAGGTTTTAGGGATATGGAGGCAGAAATACATGGTCTTTGCTCTAAAAGACTGTGTAGTCTAGCGAAGAAGACTGCAGTGTCAGAATGTAAAAAGTGTCAATTGAAAAGATGTCACTTTTTATTAACCATAAGAAAAGGTAAGATCATTTTTAGAAGGGCTTGTGGAGGGGCATTTTCTGGTGCTTTAGGAGGACAACCCATTAATGCTTTAGAGCAGTGGTCCCCAGCCTCTGGGGTCTCATGCCTGATGATTTAAGGTAGAGCTAACATGATAATAGAAATAAAGGGCACAATGAATGTAATGCACTAGAGTCATCCCCAAACCATCCTCCCCACCCAGTCCATGGAAAATTTGTCTTCCACAGAAATGACCCCTAGGGCCAAAAGGCTAGGGACTGCTGCTTTAGAGGGGGCCCGAAGCAGAAGGTCCTGGGGGGATGTGTCCTTTCACGCTTCCTCATGAGGGGATAGTGTAGGGTGCCTCCTGAGGGCAATATTGGTATTGCCAGCCTGGTCATGTGGAGACCAGTTAGGAAGTTTCAACAAGTGCATTAGCCATGGGCCAGAGTTTATTGCTTGAATCTTGTAGCCCACATCACATGAGCTCTCATGCTCTTTGTGGGCACCTCCCTAAATTGGTCATCATGAGTAGAAACAAACAGCCTTACAGGTAAAATACCACTGTTCAACTCAATGATTTTTTGTGTTATTTCTTTCTAAAATGGAAAGAAGTGAAACCTAATATTTATTCACTTGGTGTACCTTTGCTGCTGCTTTTTATAATTCAACATTTTAACACATTGAGTTATAATTGGCATAAAGCATTGTATAAGTTTGAGGAATACAGTGTATTGGTTTGGTACATTGTATATTGCAATGCAATTACTACAATAGCTTTAGCTGATGCTTTTATGAAGTCATATAGTTATTGTTTCTTTTTTTGTGTTGAGACCTACTAAAATCTAGTCTCTTAGCAACTTTGAAGTTTCACATATTACAGTATTGTTGACTGTAGTCACTATGCTGTGCGTTAGATCTCCAGAGCTTTTTAACCTGTTGGTTTCAAGTTTGTACCCTAAAACAAATCTTTCCAACTTCCCCATCTCCCAGCCTCTGGTAACCAGCATTCTACTCTCTATTTTCACTGAAGGAGGAAACAGACAGAGCTGGACTCCATGTTAGGCCTGTTCATGCTGATCATGCTCGGCCACCTCTCCAATGGACTCTGAACTCTGTGCTTAGTGTCTATGGAAACCACAGCAGAAGGATAAAACCCCCTCTAGACAGGGGAATCTAGAAGATCTTATCCAGGTTACTCATCACCTAAGAGAAAACATACTCTAATCACCCCTGCCTCTGGACAAGACATAAATTCATTCTGTATCTATTGGAGTGTAACAACAAGCTTACTGATTATTAACTGTTTGAAATATAATCGTGGGCTTATTGATTATTAGCTATTAGACACATAACACATGAATGATGGGGTTATTGTGATTGTATTTACCCTTCCTTTGTTTATGTAAGTCTCAAGGAATTTGGGGTGATGGGTTTGGACATGTACACATGGGTTATAAAAGATTTTTACAAATGCTGGTCGGGGTCCTTGGCTAAGAGGAGACTCTGCCTTGGGCCCGCCGTGTAATAAACTGCACTCCACTATCTGCATTGTCCTTCTGAGTGAGTTTGTTTCCCGGAACACGTGACTGTAACATCACAAGTTCAGCTTTTTTAGATTCCACATGTAAATACAATACACTAGTATTTGTCTTCCTTTGTCTGACTTATCTTACTTAGCATATCGTCCTCAAAGTCGATTCATGTTTTCATGAATGACAGCAATTCCTTCTTTCTCTTGGCTGAAGGATACTCCCTTCTATCTACCTATCTGTTTTACATCTTCTTTATCCATTCACCCACCAGTGGATGCTTAGGCTGTTTGCATATCTTAGCTATTATGAACATGGGGTGCAGCTGTCTCTTCAAGATACTGATTTCAGTTCCTTCTCATATGTAACCTAGGAGTGGGATTGCTGGATCATATCGTACCTCAAGTTTTTTGAGGAACTGTCATACTGTTTCTCATAATGACTGTAACAATTAACATTCCCACCAACAGTGTACATGGGTTCCCTTTCTCCATACCCTCATCAACATTTGTTATTTCTTTAAATAAAAGCCATCCTAATCATAGCTTTTCATATATCTATATGCATGCATGTGTGTGTGTATATATGTGTGCATTTCTTCAGGCTTTTGTTTACTCTTTAGAACTTTAGTACAGTAACTTTTTCCATCCACCAAATACTAAAAGGGCTACTAGGCAGGTGATCCCGCAGTAAGTATCCAGTGAGACAGATTCGTAGTTTTGTAAACGCAGCCAGACCAGCAGAATAAAGATTCTTATTTCCATTTCCTTCTTCTGCCCTCCATGATTATATGATAGAGTTAAGAATATATACATAAATATATACATATTTAATATGCATGCGTGCTTAGTTGCTCAACTGTGTCCGACTCTTTGCCAGCCCACAGACTGTAGCCCACCAGGCTTCTCTGTCCATAGAATTTTCCAGGCAAGAATACCAAAATGGATTGCCATTTCCTCCTCCAGGGGATCTTCCTGACCCTTTGATTGAACCCTGGGTTCCCACAATTACATATACACACAATCAAACATGTAATCACATATATATGCACACTGCTGCTGCTGCTGCTAAGTCGCTTCAGTCGTGTCTAACTCTCTGCGACCCCGTAGATGGCAGCCCACGAGGCTCCTCCATCCCTGGGATCCTCCAGGCAAGAACACTGGAGTGGGTTGCCATTTCCTTCTCCAGTGCATGAAAGTGAAAGGTGAAAGTGAAGTCGCTCAGTCGTGTCCGACTCTTAGCGACCCCATGGACTGCAGCCTACCAGGCTCCTCCACCCATGGGATTTTCCAGGCAAGAGAACTGGAGTGGGGTGCCATTGCCTTCTCCAATATATGCACACTGCTATAGACTAAATGCTTTTGGTGCCCCTCAAATTATGTTAAGTCCTATTACTCACAGTGGTATTATTTGGAAATGGAGCCTTTGAGAGGTGGTTAGTACCCTTGTAAAAAGACCCAAAGGTCCCTGTCCCTGCTACTATGTGAGGACACAGCCAGAAGACAGTCATTTATGAACCAGAAAACAGGCTGACAGCAGACAGTGAATCTACTGGCACCTTGAGCTTGTACTTCTAGCCTCCAGAATTGTGAAAAATAAATTTTTGTTGTTTATAAGCCACCCAGTCTATGGTAGTCTGTTACAGTAACCTAAAGGGACAAATACATGAAAATTCACCAATGAGACCTTCCACACACACACACACACACACACACACGTTCACAACTCTTAGACACACATATGGACATATACAGCACTGTTGCTTTCACACACAGATACAAATGCACTTAAAAACATGCATGTATGCACACATCCACACACACACACGTACAGCCTCATGAACGTTTCCTGCTTCCTGGGAGGAAACACGTATTTGGTGGCAGTGTGCTCTTTTTTAGCGTTTGCAGATCCACTGCTTAGCCTTCATCCCTGTAGGAAGCCAGGCTGAAAGCTTTTAAACAGGGACAGCTTTTGTCCTCATAGCTATGTCTTCATGACATAGATTCTCAGAGAGAGGGGTATTAAAGGAAAACTGTCTCTAAGCAAAACATAATTTTTCCCAAATAAGTACTTGTCTAGTGCCAGGCTTCTGGGCTCAGGGTGGATTAGTGGGACAAGCTCTTGAGTGAGTGTTCGGGGCCTGAGTTCTAATTCTAGCTTTGCCACTAACCAGCAGGGCAAGGCACTTACTTTCTCTGACTCCAGATTCTTCACCTGTAGATGAGGGACTGGCCAGATGATCTCTAAGTTTTTATCTCTGAGATCCCGTGCTTGTCTCTTTCCCAATGATAGAGGAAGTAAAAAGCAGAATAGGATGGAAATTGTATGTGACTAAGATCTGAAGATCTGAATCCCCACACGTCTTGAGGAGGAATAAGATTAGTCCTTATCCCAAAATGAGAGATCCTCTGTACCTCCTCACTGCTGTGCTCAATGTGCATGTTAGATGTCTCTGTCAATCACTGATTTATACAGGTGGTGCCTCTCACCATGAAAACTAGGCTCTTGAACGATATAATTGATCTTATTTTGGTTTTCTGATGCAGAAGTAAATGCTTCCCCTGCCTGTCCCTTGTCTCAGCTCTTATTGATTTTGATGGTGAAAGGGATTCATCTGATGCTCTGTGAAGTAGATATCAAGATTCTTTGAGCAGATATTTTCAAATGGACAACTAACAAGGACTACGGATAACACATGGAACTCTACTCAATGTTATATGCCAGCCAGGATGGGAGGGGAGTTTGGGGGAGAATGGATACATGTATATGTATGGCTGAGTCCCTTTGCTGTTCAATTGAAACTACAGTGACGTTGTTAATTAGCTATACCCCATTACAAAATAAACAGTTTCAAGTTAGGAAAAAAAAATCCTTTGAGCAGAGAGTTCTGCCTTCTGCCTGTTTGGTATTTACAAGGTACTTCATTCATGCTTGGTCAATTCATGTCCCTTTTACTTTTGGCCGCCTTTGCAATACTGGTGAGGTTGGGAAGGCCTTCTTGCCAGGTAAGGAAAAAAAAAGGGGTGGCTCTAACACCTACCTGGAGCCTGATGGGCATTAGGTCCATCTCAGGGCCCCTGGTAGTCAGAGGGCTCCCAGCTTACCTGCCTGTTCTCATCTCTAGCCACTCCTACAGGTTCTTGCACTTCCTTTGGCATAGTGCTTCTCACAGATCTGTTTATTTCTGCCTCTTTCAGGACTGTGACAACTTTGAGACTCTGTCTTATTTCTTGTGTATACTCAAATGACTTGCCTATAGTAGGTACTCAGCTCAATAAATATTTCTTGAAATTGTTAATGACAAGTTAATCTGGATGAAAGTGGAAGTGAATGGAGGAGGGGGTGGCCTGGAGACTTGGTTTTAGTACCCCATGCTGGGATGTCCCTAGCAGCTCCGTCCACTGAGCTGGCACCAGCCAGTCTCCTTTGTGGCAGGCCTAAAGCATGTTTTCATGGGCCAGCCTGGCCTATTTATAATGCTGAGTTGAAACACCCTGCGTAGTGGAGACAGTTTTGAGAGCTGTCGCATTCCTGGCTGAGAGAGAGAGTCCTCTTGTCTGTAGCACAGGGAAGAAATGAGCCTGCATGTCTCTCTACCTCTGGATAGCCTGAGAGGTGACCACAACTACTTGAATGCCAGACTGAAAGAGTCTAATATTCCAGCCAGACTCTGAAGCAAATAGTTCCTCCTGTGTCCCGCATGGCCCCTGTTCAAGCTGCTTGAAGAGCTAGAGAATCCAGGTCAAATCTGGGGAGTCAAGATTCGACAAAAGACAGCATTCTTTTTATTTTTTTAAGCATCAAAGACTGAAGCTTATCTTTTATGCAGATGGTCAGCATCATGTTTGCATATGGCAGAAAAAGCCCAGAAAATATTTGGGGATAATTGCAGCTTAAAACACTTATTAAAATTGCTATTGTATGCCAGTTTTATAACCATGTTTTGGGAAAAATAACACATACAGCTCCTCTTGTCTGGAAATGAAGTAAAATTCTTTGGGCATTTTCATTATAATAGATATTTTAGGGTGCTTCATTCTTGTCAGAAGGATCTATTCCTTCATGTCTTCATGGGAGGGAAATGTGGTATTTTAGGCTTTTCTAATGAGGGTCAAAGAATTTATGCTTTCGAATTGTGGTGTAGGAGAAGACTGTTGAGAGTTCTTTGGACTACAGGGAGATCAAACCAGTCAATCCTAAAGGCATTCAACCTTGCCTGTTAATTGGAAGGACTGATGCTGAAGCTGAAGCTCCAATACTTTGGCCACCTGATGCAAAGAGCCAACTCATTGGAAAAGACCCTGATGCTGGGAAAGATCGAAGGCAAAAGGAGAAGAGGGCAGCAGAGGATGAGGTGGTTAAATAGTATCACTGACTCAATGGACATGAATTTGAGCAAGCTCCAGGAGAAAGTGAAGGACAGAAGCCTGGCATGTTGCAGTCCCTGGGGTTGCAAAGAGCTGGACACAGCTTAGTGACTGAACTGACTCAAATGGAAGAGTCTCCTTGCAATGCAGGAGACCCAGGTTAATCCCTTGGGTTGGGAAGATCCCCTGGAGAAGGAAATGACAACCCATGCCAGTATTCTTGCCTGGAGAATCCCGTGGACAGAGTAGCCTGGTGAGTTATAGTCCGTGGGGTTGCAAAGAGTCGGACATGACTGAGTGACTAATGCTTTCACTTTCCCTTTAGTAACTGAACAGCAAGAACAATACACTGCATTGCCCCTCCCAGGGAGAGATGAAGGGATATATCCATGAAACAATTAGGTCCCATTCCAGTTAGTACCTGATCAAGTGCCGAAGCTTCAGATCCAAAGGGCAACAGAACCTCTAAGAAAGAGGGATCTGTTAATGGAGGAATCTGTAGAGGGGAGAGAGGAGAGTACACAGGCCTTGCAGGATGAATACATTTGGTCAGAAAGAGGATGTCTCAATCAGGGGCAGGTATCCCCAAGAGCAAAAACATGGAGATGGGAGGGAATGTCGGGAAGGCTGGAAAAATTCTATCTTGGTTGGGAAAGAAGTTCCAGATGAGTGACTTCATTAAGGAAGAGGCCAAAGTATTGGAACAGAGATTTAAAAAGTCAGGGACTTAAATTGAAGTTTGCTTCTTTTCACGAGACAGTGTACGTGTAGCTGGGTGTCTAGAAAGGTTAGTTGGCTTTGTGAAATATGTCTTCCAGACACAGGTTTCATTTATTTCAGTATTCCACCATCTCTTAGAGTGTTGTCTGTGTGCATGTGGTCACGTCTGGTTTGCCAGGGCTTCCCAGGTGGCACTAGTGGTAAAGAACCTGTGTGCCAATGCAGGAGACACAAGAGACACAGGTTCGATCCCTGGGTTGAGAAGATCTCCTGGAGGAGGGCATGGCAACGCCCTCCAGTATTCTTGCCTGGAGAATCCCATGGACAGAGGAGGAGCCTGGTGGGCTACAGTCTGTGGGGTTGAAGAGTTTGACATTGCTGAGTGCATTTGTGTAGACATTGGGAAGAAGAAGAAAGTCTTTTCATCTTTTTCAAGAAGAGACATGAAGTTGCATGGCATTCTGAAGCACAGAATTAAGCTGTCTGGCCATGCCTACCTGCAAGACAGACAATAATGTAGCTTCTATTAGGGTAGGGGTACAGGATCTGTTGCTAAGAGAGGAAGGGAGACAGTCATCTCGGCCACTGTGCAATAAGTAAGATGTGAATAAAAACTGTGAAAGACTTTAAATGCCTTATCAGAGAAATTGTAGTCTTTCTAAAGATATTGAAGAATCATGTTTTGAACCTTTTTAGCCAGTGAAGGAGCGGCCAGCTTTGGCTTAAGCCCTCTGATGAGGGCAAAGGAGCAGAACTTGCTGGTAGTGGCCATGCTTCACTGTCTCGAAAACCTGATTTTTTTTTTTTTTTAATTTTGCATCTACTTCTGGGCTACATTACTGCAAGCCACATCGAGTCAATTCACATGGAGGATTAGACATGAGTACACCATGTCTTCTATTTCTTCAGCTTTGTTCTGTTTGAATATGTTGGCCTGTATCCAGAGCGGGGAGAGGATGTGGGAGAGATTACTTTCCTAACACAAGGAAATCAGATGCCTAAACTTGTGATACAGTGATTTTTAAAAAGCCAGTTCTCAGGAAAATTGAACTTACTCTGTTTACCCTTATGGTAGGCCTTCTGGGTGGTGGGGAGGAACCTATTTTTATTTCATGAAGTGGATCTTGGCAGTAAAAGGTTTAAAGCTAACGTTGGATTTATTTAAAAAGTAATCTTCTTACCACTAACTTGTCTTCTGTTCTTAAAGAGAGAAGAATGTTTTTAGTGCTTAAAGAAGATGCAGTTCTTCTCCAGTTGTATGATACTCTCATTAGCAAACTCATCTTTCAAACCCTTGATAAGTGATAATGAAAATATTAGCCCAGGACCCAATCGATGTGGGCTTTTAACCAAGCCATGTGTGTGTGTATCTATGTGCATGTGTGTGTGTCTGTTTATTTGTAGGCATATGTGTGTCTGTGTCTAAGTGTGTGTGTGTGTGTGTGTGTGTCTGTCCCTCTGTCCCTGTGCATATTTGAAATGGGGTGTTTAGGACATGGTGATGAGATAGATGCACAGTACCCATTTTTTTGCCAAGTAATCCCTCTGATAAAAGGCTGTATCCAGAAGACTTAAAACGTGTGAAAGAAAAAGTAGATTGGATGGTTTTGTTAGAATATAATACCAAACACTATGGCTTTTTTCTCCTAGCCTCTTCATGTTGGAGAATTCATAACAGTTTTCAAACAATTCAATAAATTACTCTTCAGCTTGCTCCCAAGTTGAGATAAGAACTGTGAGGGAGAGAAGCTGGTATCTAATAACCATATTGAGGCTTCATTTGAAAAGAAACAGTCTTTCCTCCTGAGACAGATGGGATCATTGCCCCTCATCTCAGGTGCCAGACACGTACTTGAGATGAAGACTGCGAATCTGAAAGTGTAATGTCCAGCGCCTGCACACTGACAGGTGCAACACAGTTTTGGTTTGGGAGCATGGTTAAGAGAATGGCTTCTATAGCCAGATTGCCCAGGTTTTAAGCTCACTTGGTCACTTCCTAGCTGGCTGACCTTGGGCAAGTCCCTAGCCTTTCTGGGCCTCAGGCTCCTCATCTGTGAAATGATGTGATGTCCCCTTGCACAAATGCTAAGAGGACTAAATGATTAACACCAGTAATGCTCAGAGAAGTGTCCAGCACATGGAAGCACTCAATAAAAGAACCAGGTTTTTACAACTCCAAAGCCCATGTTTTTCTTACTTTACCACAACACCTCCAAGAAACAAGGGCTTGGGGCTATAGCAGGCTCTTGGGCACAGAATGAGAGGATCAGGAAGCATCCTGCTCAGCCCAATGGATGGAGAAGGGTCACTAATGTTGGCTCAGAGAGCAAGAAAAGGGAAGGGGAGATCAGGAAGCATCCTGCTCAGCCCAGTGGATGGAGAAGGGTCACTAATGTTGGCTCAGAGAGCAAGAAAAGGGAAGGGGAAAGGAGCAATCAAAACAGCAAATGTTAGTAAGTAGGAAACTATAGCTTTCTTTCCAAAGTACTGTTAAGAAAACAGATCTTAACTGCTTGTAGTCAGGGACTGTATCTTATTTATTGATATTTTTATATCTATAGTGCTTGGCCCCTACTAGGAGCTCAATAAATGATGGAATGTGTTGGCCTCTTTCTGGATCATTCATTTATTCAGTCAATAGGTAAACATTTAAGTATTTATTATGGACTAGGCATTGCTTAAGGATCTTGGTGATCAGCAGTAAGGAAAATCGACAGGGTCCCATCCCTCTGCCCCAGTGGAGCCTTCATTCCAGCTGGACAGTGAGCCTGTGTTGGCTCATATGTTCTTTAAGTAAGTTCAATAGTCCACTTTCCCTCCCCCACCCAATTCTGTTAAGCAAACTAGTCTCCAGTTCCTGATATTTTTATTTCTTGAAAGTTTGACATCAGTGGTTTTCTCAAATGTTGGTTACCAATGATGGTTTGGGGCTCCCCTTGGCATGTTGTGTAATTTAGAGAAAAGAGCTTCTTTCTTGGTGTCAGGAGACCTCCTGGAGTTGAATTTTAGCTCAGTTATGAGTTGGGTGGACTTGCATATCTTCTGTGTTTCCAGTTTCTTTATTGCAAAATGAAAAGAGCACTGTATGTGTTAGTTGCTCAGCTGTGTCTGACTCTTTGCGATCCCCTGGACTGTGGCCTGCCAGGCTCCTTTGTCCATGGAGTTCTTCAGGCAAGAATACTGGAGTGGATAGCTATTCCCTCCTCCAGGGGAATTTTCCTGACCCAGGGGTTGAACCTGGGTCTCCTGCATTGCAGGTGGATTCTTTACCAGCTGAGCCACAAGGGAAGCCCAAGAATACTGGAGTGGCTAGCCTATTCCTTCTCCAGGGGATCTTCCCGACCCAGGAACTGAGCCCAGGTCTCCTGCATTGAAGGCAGATTCTTTACCATCTGAGCCACCAGAAGAATGCTTGTCTCCCAGTAACTTATCTAGAACTTACTTGGTCCTGAGAATCAGCTGAGAATTTATAAAAAATCTGAATTCTATACATTAACCCAGACTAACTTAAGAATACCCCTCTATCATTCTCAGCAGCTCAGAGTACAGAGACTTGCACCAACGCTACACTATAATTATTACACTCCACTAGTATTTCATGTTTCTCCTTTGTGTTTGTTCTTCCAAATTTTGCACATATGTTTCTCTAACCAGAGTTTTCTGAGTCTAACCAAACAGAAGAGGAGGCAGTACTTTTATAGAAGGTTCAACAGAAATCCCCAGGCAAACTAAGAAAACAGTTCAGTTGCTTTTACCCAGCTTAATTCATCTAACCACACTGCCTTCCCTTCAGTCTCAGCCCTGGAAGATGGTCCAGTCACTCGTCTCTCAAAGAGTCCTGGATGTACAGCATTAGAGACATTTCTGGGGAATTAGTTAGAAATGTGGAATCCCAGACCCCACCTCAGATCTACTGCATCAGAAACTGCCCTGTAATAAGCTTTCCACATTACTGTTTGAGAGGCACCAGTCTGTTGAATACCTCTGGGTCAAAATACTATTCAGGTATACTGTTGTTTTTAAATTATGGTAATAGTTAGTGACTTGAAATTCACTACTGATGTAGGATTGCATGGTTCTTTTATTTTTATTTGGAACATTTATTTTAAAAAATTTATTTATTTATTTATATATGACTGTGCTGGGTCTTTGTTACTGCACATGGAATTTCTCCAGTTGTGGTACGAGGGCTTCTTATGATGATGGCTTCCCTTGTTGCAGAGCTCAGGCTCGAGAGCACGGGGACTTCAGTAGTTGCAACTGGTGGGCTCCACAGCACAGGCTCAGTAGTTGTGGCACACAGGCTGAGTTGCTCTGTGGCATGTGGGATCTTCCTGGACCAGGGACTGAACCCGAGTCCCCTCTGTTGGCCGGCAGATTCTTAACCAATGGATCACCAGGAAATCCTGCATGACTCTTTGAATAGATATATCTTTATAAATGCTGTTGCAATGACATCACAGAATTGCTGGGCTTTTATGACCTAGAGAGTAAATTCTATATGTGTTGAAAAAATTAGACAAATTTGAATTTCACATGACAGTATAATAGGGGCTTTAAAATTTCAACATGTATAAATCAGCTTCCGCTTTCTCAATGGCTTTCCTGAATAGTGGTATCAGAAAAGAAATTTGCATTATTCTGAGTTTTTTTTTTTTTTCCAGTGTAGACTTGTAAGTGATTAAATGATTAATTTACAAATTTGTTCTCCTACTAGGTGGTGATGCTGATAATCTGGATCTGTACTGGTTTCCTAAGACAACCTGGTGCATAAACAGAGATGGCTTCCTAGGTCTTTGCTGTTTAAGACTTATTGCCATCCTAAAGGTGTAAAGGCAATTTAATAAATACAGACAACCTGCTAAGCTGCCGAGGAAAAAGAGATGCTTAAATTATACGTGTCTGTGTGAGTGGACAAGATGTGCTTTTCAAGACTGATGATTTAAGATGCTCTTTACATTCGTAGCCTGATTAAACAAGGTTTAATTCTAAACGACACTTTCTTCTTTTCTTGCTTTTTCAAAATGCACTGTCCTTCTCCATCCCTTCAGGATTGATTGCTGGGGTGATATAGGATGTTGCCTGTCTAAAGCTGTAACTTTGACTTTTTATAAAAGGAAGATTATCCCTTTCTTAATTCCTTGTTTTCATTGCTGTCAGATGAAGAGCTTTCAGAAAAAGTCAGTTAGCATTCATGGCACCTTCCCAGAAGGTGGTTCAACTTTTGATTGAGATGTTCCTGAGGATTCTGTATTAGTGGCATCTTGGCATCCTCCTGTCCTCTTTGACTTTGACGGCTCCTCCCCTCCCCCTCCTCCCTGCTCTCCAGGCTACTTCCAAGCAGATGTTTGCCTAGGCCTGTCATTCAACTCCTTTTCTCCCTTCGCAAATCCATCCTTTGAAACACGGGGTTCTGTCTGTTGGTTGAACCACAGGACAACTCAGAACCTTTAATATGCTTCCAGGTGGGGGTTAAGTTGTTGGGTGTCTTAGTCGGAAATTTCTTTCCTGGTAGCACCCTCTTAGGAAATATTTAGCAAGACCAGTATTCAGTGAAATGTACTTTGGGACCTCTTCTTTGGGATTTCTCCCACGTACCTCTCTCGAGCCTATGCTATGTCTAATGATTGCATGTGCTGCTGCAAATTTAGCATTCTCGAATTTATCTCAATAGCTAACCTCTACTGATCATTGATTTCACTGCCAAGACATTTACAAGCATTTTCTCAGAAAAGCTCCTTTGCCTCTTCAGTGTCTGTGAAATTAAATTCGAATACCTTAACCTGAAATTCAAGACCCTCTCTGCTCTTGAACCAACCAAGTGGCAGCCACACTTCTCCTTTCCCTGGCATTCAGTATCCGCCATGGTTAGTTTGTCTTTTTAGTCCTTTGCTGTTGTTGTTTAGTCGCTAGGTCGTGTCTGACTCCTCTGTGATCCCGTGGACTGAGCCCACCAGACTCTTCGGTCCATAGGATTTCCCAGGTGAGAATACTAGACTGGGTTGCCATTTCCTTCTCCAGGGGATCGTCCCCACCCAGGGATTGAACCCAGATCTTCTGCATGTCTCCTCTTTAACTGCTGAGTCATTGGGTATGCCCCCTAATAGATTGTACCTTTCATTTATTTAGTTTATTGCCTGTCTTCCTCAACTAGAACATGTGCTCCAAGAGACTAGGATATTTGTTTGGTTCATATCTACCCCAAGCACCCACAACACTGTTAGTAAGTGGTAGGTGCTTGGTAAATGTTTCAAACTGAATGAATGATGAAGCATTCATCTCCTGCCTATGCTCAGTGTTGATTTTCTGCTCTTTCCTCATTCTTGCTCACTTCTTTTGGCCCATCGTCTTCATCTGACATCATCTCTCTATCCCTCTTCAAAAACCTACCTCTCTAAGTACTGTTTCTTCCAAAAAGTCTTCTCTAATCATGACCCTTCTCTCATGATAAGGATCCTTCTCTATGGAATGCTGTTGTTTATACCTGTCTTGTCAGTAAATGTAGTCAACTTTTCAGTAAAGTTACTTTCAAGCTGAAACACGATCGTGAGGTATTCATATTTTCCTTTTACAGCACTGTGGAATATGCTCAGTAAATGTATAAGTGGAGGGAACAGACCCAAGCTTGTGCTTCTTGTAAGGTGAGCCCTGCTCGTATCTGGGCTGCACGGGGTGGATGCAGCAGCGCCTGCACGCCTGTGTCCTCACTTGAGCTTTCCACGTGAATGCTTGACATCCTCAACAGTCGGTTAATGGGAATTTTTGCTTCCCCAAAGTTTTTTTTTTTCCTAAAAGATGTTTCTTTGGTACGTTACAGAGCTTGCGTGGCAAAAATTTCAATTGCTCATCACATTAGGAGAGAACGGTCTAAGAACTGAGAGATGGGAGGGTGGCAAGCGGCTGGAGTTTATTTTCCTTTCAGGTTTCATTTGCCCATTTCATTCATTTTCCCTCTTTGAGGCAAACAGGTTTCCCACTTCAGGGCAAAACTGTTTAAATGTTTTTATTTTTATCTTTATTTCTCTGTACTTTTGTTTCTTTCTGTTATTTCCTTCCCCTCTCTTCCCTCAGAGAGAATTCAGATGCTCCCACAATGTATAAACAAATGCTGGGAAATTGCAATGCTCTTTTTCACAAAGTACATTTTCATAGCCAGTGCTCGGCTATGTGTGTTATAAGGCTGCTGACACGGGATTTCCACTGAGCCACAAGAAAGTGTATCATTCTTTCTCTTCCACAGAGTGACTTCTGTCTCCCAAGACTCTCAGTGGCAGCCAACCCATAACTTGTCCTCTGGCTCATCAACCCTCTCTAATCCCGCAGGCTTTTTTCTCATACGGCTTTTCCATTTATTCATTATTACTGGCTTTGATTTGTTCTGTTCCAAGATGGGGGTTAACCAAGTGAATAAATATATGTATTTGTTTGGGACATAGAATAGCAAAGGCTTGAAACCAGGCAGACTTTCATCCTCAGATTCTCATGGACTAGTTGTATAATCATAACTCTTTTCCCTTTCTAAGCCTCAGTTTCTTCATCTGTGAAATGGGGCTAGCATGCCTGCTTCGTAATTGTTGCGGCGAGAATCAGATCAGATAATTCACATGAAATTTGGAGCACAGTGTGTGGCTCCTGGTAGTCACTCTCTAAATTGCCAGCATAGGGGACTTCCCTTGCAGTCCGGTGGCTAACATTTTGTGCTTATACTGCAGGGGGCGTTTTATCCCTGGTCGGGTAACTAAGATCCCACATGCTGTATAGTGCAGTCAAAATAAATAAATTAGCAAAAACAAATTAAATGGCCAAGATGGTGCATATAATGCTCTTAACCTTTCTGGCATCTGAGATCTTAGGCCCCGAACCCTTTTCAACCTCTATGCCTGACACATAATAGTCAAAGCGTTTTTGTTTCAAAGAAAAACACCCAAGATTTTACCTTCACAAGCCATTCAACTAAGTAAAATGAGGAACAGGTTATGGGTGGCTCAGCCTGTTGCGTCCAGGCATTTAAAAGAGGAGGCTCGTACATGAAGCTCCGTGGAAAGGTGTATATTTCCTGGGAGTCTGGCTTCCCTATTAGTCTGTAAGCAGACCTGTAAGCAAAGGAGGGCCTTTATGAGCTGTTTAGTACTTTGGGTGACATTTTGTGGGTGATATGGTGAGATTCTTAAGTAGGAATCTCATTTTGTTCACAGATAAGTGAATGGAACAAACCCTGGGGTCCAGTAAAGAAAGCCCCAGTTGTATCCCTGGCTGCACAACCCCGATGGCATCAGTGCTCTCCAAGTGTCTCACTTGTGCCTTTGAGATGAAAGCTTGATGTCCTTCCCTGGAGCGTGGTGGTGGCCTGGCAGAGGTGCCAGGAAGAGCTCTGCTTGGGAGAATGGGGTTTTCTTCCCATTCCTGCACACAGTCCTGCAGGCTTCTGGACTGCACTTCCTCCTCCGAAGGATGAGGAGACTTGGCTAGATTAGCGCTAGGATCTTCCAGCACTGAAGATGATATGTTTCAGGCCCCGTTAAAGAGCTTCTTTATATTTTCTGAGGGCACCTTCACCAGTCACCTCCTAGGGGGCTGGCTTTCATGTTGAGCACCCTGGTGTGAAAGGCATCCAACTCTCAAGTTGACCTCAAGCTTTCCTCTTTCACCTTTTCTGTCCCTGCTTCCCCTCTTCTTTCAAGGTGTCAAGTCAAGCCGACAGCGATGAATCAGATTTCCTCTTCTTTTGGTGATGTGGAATCGGTGAGTGGAGAGGTTCGGTCCCGTCTCAGTGTACGTGGACTCCGTTCCATTCTCACGGCCATGTTGCCTTTAGATGGCCCATGTCTCCCTTTTTGAAATTTCCTTGGAGTTTTAGCATATTCTCTCTTCATCATGTCTTTCTCTTTGTCGTCTAAGGTTTTCTGTAGATAGTGCCATTTTCCTGCAACCTGCCGTGGAAAGAAGCTCTGCTTGAATTCACAGGTTTGAGCAGATCCCTGGGGAGTGTGGCTGGTACGGTGGTGATGGTGATGGTGGAGGTGATGGTGGGATGCTGTGAAGCATCGGCAGAGGCGTGAGGATGGAGATGGGTGAACAGTGATCACTCACCACTTGGTTTCCATCTGTTTTATCTGGACAATGACAGCACCTCAGATGGGGTGTAAAGATTTCTCCAATGATAGTCAAATGGTGGCCTGAATATCCAGCAAGTTGGGACCCAGAGGGGTTATTTCAGCAGATCATGGCTGCAGCTGAGCCTGTTTCTGCCAAGCCAGGGGCTGTTTTGGTTTCAGTGGACCTGGGACTTTTGTAGCATTGTTATAGCTGGGGCTGTGATCCTGACGTTTCGACCTCTTGGACAGTGAAGAGTGGTTGTGCCTTGAGTCTTCAGCCACGACTTTGATTCAGCTTGCTCTGCGACCTGACATTTCTGGAGTTTGGGCCCCTTTCTAAAGGTATAATAACACATCAGTGGTCCCTATCAGAGAGGGAGCAGGGAGGGTGGGAAGTGGGGTAGATATGTTTTGATGCCTTTAGATCATTGCTCTGTCTTTGTTGGGGATTCCTGGGTTAGGACCCCTCAGTATTGGGAGGAGCCATCAGAACTCCCCTGAGCTGTTAAAGGGGAGATACACAGCTAAGCTGTGTCACTTTCAAATTTTGTATTCCTGTTTGCTCTGGAGAAAATTTACTACCTCCTACATCACAAGGAAAGGGTAATCATTTAAGAACAGACCATATGCAAAGACTGAGACACTGATAGAAAGATACATAACCCCCTGCTCTGGTCTGAGTTTCCACAGAGGCAGGACTTGAGTCAAGAATTCCAGGTCCTTAGTTATCGGGGGATTATGCCAGAAAACAGTGCTGGGGACATGAGGAGTGAGGCGGGAGGAAGGATGTGTTAGCAGGCAAGCCATCCTTGTGGACAACTGGCCCTGGATCCCACAGGGAAAGTGGGGATAGAGTGTAGCACGGACGACTTCGGGTTATTGTGCCTGAGCTGTGGAGGGTCTGCTGGCCAGAGAGCTTCGGGGAAAGAGAGGAAAGGGGGGAAGTAACAGAGGCCATGGCAGCTCTGTTCCAGCTGTTATCCCACATTCACCTTCCAAAGGATCATAAACAGGAGCTTAGTCATTTTCCTGTTTTTTGGCCTCACTGTGCGGCACGAGGGATCTTTGATCCCCAGCCAGGGATCAAACCCGTGGCTCCTGCGTTGGGAGCACAGAGTCTTAACCATTGGAGTGCCTGTGAAGTCCCTCAGTCACTATCTTCACAGAGAATGAATCCAAAACTCAGAAAAGTGACTGAGCCCCAAGGTCACAGAGCCAGTTCTTGAAATTCAAGGTCACAAGGATCCAGGTTTCCTGACTCTGGCTCTAGAGCTCTCTCCACTTGACTACTCAAGGTAGAAATTTAAATTTGTAATGATTGATGAGGTGTATAGTATCTGATTAATGGAACAATATTCCCTTTTTGTTGTGGATTTGTTTGTCTTTTTCTAAGTGAAAAATTGTCAAAGAGATTCCATCCTGAAAGCAAGAAAAAGAGCAAAAATGAAAAAAAGGCTGAACATGTAAAGTCTCCTAGGAAGGTTATATTTTTCAAAGTGAAGTTGCTCAGTCGTGTCCGACTCTGTGCGACCCCATGGACTGTGGCCCACCAGGCTCCTCCATCCATGGGATTCTCCAGGCAAGAGAATCTGGAGCTGGTTGCCATTTCCTTCTCCAAGGTGTTTATTATTCATGTCTTTTTGTCACTGTCATATCTTAAGTGTTTACTTGGGCTTTGAGCTTTTTGCTTTTCCAGGGACACGGATGATCCATTCTAGAAGGGCCTGAAAGCCATCACCTTAACAATGGCTTATTAATATCCAGGTTATTTAAGACGCAGAAGAAATATTTATCACAGAAGAGCAGCTTCTAAATATGTCCTGCCAGGTGTGATGACAAAGGGGACTTGTGCATATCATGCACTGTGGATCTCCTCTGGATGAAAGGGTCGGGATTGTTTATAAAGCATCGTGCTAGGTGAGAATCAGCTCACTTTTTGAATCTGAAATACCCACAAGCCTTTGGTAATACTGACAGAGTGAAGCATCTATCGATTCCCAAGGCTAAACCAGAGGCTTTAACTAGCTTGCACCGTAATCAGCCTCCACCAAGGGGAACACACATGCTGAGCATGCTGGGCATGACCTCTGACAGCAATAACACCCCCAGCAGCCTGGAAGTCTTTAAATTGTAAATAAAATGCCTGGGTATCACTCTGAACCCATGGGACTAACTAGAAACATGACAAGTGAGCTTCGGGTTGAGCTTTGGCCTGCTCATGGGGTTAGCAAGTGATGGTAGTAAAGTGGAGAAAAGGCTTGGAGATTCTATCTATACTTATGTCTAATTCTTGGATGCATTTTGGTTGTTATTTCTCTGTTTTCTTATTTATCTGAAGCCAAAAGTTTAATGCCCATTATGTGGTCATTTATAAACTTTTAGAAAAGGGATCTTTCATATTTGAAAAGCTTGTCCAAGACTTCCTTTAGAATTCCCAGAAGGAAATTGCTAGGTCTTAAGGTCAGGACATTTTTAAAGGCATTTGGGCGCATCTGGTCTCCAGAAATGAGGAGACCATTTTTATACTCCCCTTTCTAGTGTTATTTTTTTGGTATCTCTTCCCTTTAATCTTCTTCAGTAATGGATGTGTCATTCTTTTTAATTTTGCCACCCTGAGAAGAAGAAAATGATAGAACATGATTGCTTTAATTTGCATTCCTTTGAATATTATTGTGACTCTTTTTTCTTATGACTATTGCCTATTTGCATTTCATAGGAAGTTAGTTGCCCGTTCTTGAAGGACACTGATAATCCTCCCCTACTCTGCCCTTTTCTGATGCAAGGATAACTTCAGCTAAGCCAGGGACTCCATTTTTACTTCCCCTGGGTCCCTCTAAGCTATAGGCTAGAGGGCAACTGGGAGCCCCGGGGAGATGGGCCACCCACTGGAGCTGCTCCCAGCGCAGGGCATCACCCGCTTGTGTGTGAAACTTAGACCAAATGGTAGCATCTGGCTAACAAACCTGTTTGGCGGAAGGGCGTCCAGTCGCAGCTCATCCTTGTTCACGTCAATAACGCATGATGGGTCCCGGTAAGGAAGTCCGTGTCTTGGTTTCTAAAGTCAGACCTTTCTGTGTTTTGCTGTCGGTGTAGCTTGCCCCATGTTGCCAACGTTTGACCACAAACTGTGTTTTGTTTAAAACAATAAACATGGCTTTCCTTGAGCGCCTTGTTTTCACCTCCTAATGAAGTGACTGGACGGAACAACCATATTCTCCGTAAGGACTTTCACTTCTCAGTTTCCTCTGTCGGGGACAGTGCTCTGGGATGCTGTTTTTGAGAGAAAGTCTGTTAAAATCAAGAACACCCTTGGTTTTCACCCTTCTGGTGTTTGCCCAGAGTTGGGACCCTCAGAAACGGTCAACTTTTCTCATTTCGGTTTTTCTTTAAGACCTTCCCTACTGGTTTAACGAGTTGGCTGGGTCATTGTTAGCGGGGATGAGATGTCAGCCATCAGTGTTGAAGATGTAAGCCAGGTAGATGCTGCTGGCTTTCGTCAGGAGAGAATTGAAGCTGAATCTGGCCCCATCCACCTGAAAACAGGTATATTTATTTCCCCCAGGAATTTTCTTCTGTATGGGGATGACCTATTCTCTTGGAACACCACCACGATAATGAAAGGAGAAAGCAAAGAGCAGCAGCCAACAGCATGAACGGCAACCTGTAGTGACCAGTTTATCCAGATGTCTGGCACAGGCTTATACCCTGCATGCAGGACTCTTTCTATCCCACTAGAGGGCACTCTTGTCGCTCTTAAAGCGATAGTACCTGGGAAAAACTCTGGTGGTTTTTCAGTGAAGAAGTCCCCAGAAACACATTGCATTTAAGATGCTCCTCTGTGTCACAGCTTCCATTCTCAAGGTGTGTTATGAATATAACACTCTCCATCCCAGACAGGGGTGGCAAGATTAGTGTCTCGAAACTTCTGTGATAAATTAAGCATGGTCTCTGCTTATTTGTGTTTCATTAATGAAATGTGATTGCAACCCTGGGGCTTTTTGACACTTGCAGAAGCAGCATCCACATTTGAAGTGCTATACATCCAGTCTGCTCTTCTCCTTGCCCACCTACCTGGTGTAAATGTGACTGCAGCAGGTTTGTATGGAGGTCAGTGGAAGATGAGGACTTGGTCCTCTGTGTCGATCCTGTTTATTTGGGGAGAGCTGGAGAGTGTCCATGGTTGGTGTGCGTCAGCCTGACAGCAGATTTTCCATTTAGAGAGGATTTAGAATTTCAAGCAAGGGAAATTCAAGTCATATTTCACTCACGCAATGCATCAGGGAGCGCTACCATTTAACAAAACCACCGTTCTGACTTCTGGGGTTTCTAGGTCATCTGGCAGCTGCTGTGTGGAATTGGTTCCTTGATCTTTGGTCTGAAGTTCTTCTGGATTACAAGGCATTTCTTTATTGACATCTTTGCATTTCCACCAGTCGTGTTTTTTTTTTTTTTCAATTTGTCAGCCTTGTGAGGTGACCTGCCCTTTATTTGCAAGAGTTGGGAGGGTGGTGGTGACTCCTCCCTAGAAAGCCACCAGTGCTAATCCATAGAACTGCAGGCAGGGCTATTCCTGATGGCGTGTAGGTTTTGGGAGGGGTTGTTCCTTGGTAACTAGCTTAGTGACAGCTTATTTTCTGGATCCTTTAACCTAAATTTCTACAGGAAGAACATAAAGGACTCATATAGCAAGTATTCCTCCACTTTACCAATCCATAACTACTACTACCAGCATCATTCTCGTGCTTTAGTCGCTAAATCATGTCCGTCTCTTTTGTGACCCCATGAACTGTAACCCGGCAGGCTCCTCTGTCTGTGGGATTCTCCAGGCAAGAATAATAGAGTGGATTATCATTTCTTTCTGCAGGGGATCTTCCCAACCCAGGGATCAAACTCGGGTCTCCTGTGCTGTAGGCAGATTCTTTACTGACTGAGCTGTCAGGGAAGCCTCATCAGCATTGTTACCAGCTAATAATTACATGACATTACTATGCCCCAGGCATGGTTTATTTTTGTTTATTTTAATAAACTTTATGTTTTAGAACAGGTTTAGATTTACAGAAAAACTGTGAAGACAGTACAGACAGTACCCTAGCACCCTATACTCAGCCCCCATTTATATTTAAATTAAAAACTTAAATTAGCATGGCACATTTGTCACAGTTAATAAACAGGTGTTCAGTCCAGTTCAGCCGATCAGTTATGTCTGACTCTGTGTGACCCCATGGACCGCAGCATGCCAGGCTTCCCTGTTGGAGATGGTCTCCAACTTCCCGAGCTTGTTCAAACTAACGTGCATTGAGTCGGTGATGCAATCCAACCATCTCATCCTCAGTCATCCCCTTCTTCTTCTGCCCTCAATCTTTCCCAGCATCAGGGTCTTTTCTAATAGGTCAGTTCTTCACATCAGGTGGCCAAAGTATTGCAGTTTCAGTATTCCTTCCACTGAATATTCAGGACTGATTTCCTTTAGGATGGACTGGTTGGATTTCTTTGAAGTCCAAGGGCCTCTCAAGAGTCTTCTCCAACACCACAGTTCAAAAGCATCAATTCTTCGGCGCTCAGCTTTCTCTGTGGTCCAACTCTCACATTCATACATGACTACTGGAAAAAGCATAGCTTTGACTAGACGGACCTTTGTTGGCAAAGTAATGTCTCTGCTTTTAATATGCTGTCTAAGTTTCTCATAGATTTTCTTCCAAGGAGCAAGCATCTTTTAATTTCATGGCTGCAGTCACCATATGCAGTGATTTGGGAGCCCCAGAAAATAAAGTGTCACTATTTCCATTGTTTTCTCATTTACTTGCCATGAAGTGATGGGACTGTATGCCATGATCTTAGTTTTTTAAATATTGAGTTTTAAGCCAACTTTTCCATTCTCCTCTTTCACTTTCATCACGAGACTCTTTAGTTCTTCACTTTCTGCCGTAAGGGCGATGTCATCTGCAGATCTGAGGTTATTGATATTTCTCCTGGCAATCTTGATTCCAGCTTGTGCTTCATCCAGCGTTGATACATTGCATTAACTAAACACCACACTTCATTCAGATTTCTTTGGTTTTGACCCAGTGTCCCTTTTCTGTTCCAGGACCACATCCTATTAATTGTCATGTTGCCTTAAGATCCTTGTGGCTGTGACAGTTTCTCAGACTTGATATGCTTTTGATGACCTTGGCATTTTAAGAATACTAGCCAGGTATTTTGTAGAATGTCCCTCTATTAGAATTTGTCTGAGGTTTTCTTATGATGAAAGTGGGGTTATGTACTTTTGAGAGGAAGACCACAAAGATGGTGTGCCATTCTCATCACATCCTTTCAAAGACACATATCACTCCCATGATTTGTCATGGCTGGTGTTGACCCTTGTCACCGAGCTGAAGTAGTGTTTGGCAGGTTTCTTCCCTGTAAAGTTACCACCCCCATCCGTATTGTGCTCTTAGAGGACAGTCACTGTGTGGAGTCTGCCTGGAGGAGAGGGGAGTTATATTTCACTTTCTTGAGGGCAGAGTAGCTCCACAAATTCTTTGAAAATTCCTGCCCAGGAAATTTGTCCCTTCTCACCTTTGTATTTATTTATTCAGTTGTTTATTTACATTATATGGATTCATGATTCATTTTATACTTTGGGTTATGATAAAAGACTGCTTTTCTTTGTTGCTCTGATTGTTCCAGCTTTGGCCATGGAAGCTCTATCCATTGCTCTGTGTCCCTTTGACCTGCTTCTCTCATTGTGGTGGTTTTGAGTACTGTCTTATTTTCTGGCACAAGATACTCCAGGCTAATCTTATACGTTTCCTTCACCAACTCTTGGAGTTTGCTCAAATCTCATATCCATTGAGTCAGTAATGCCATCCAACCATCTCATCCTCTGTCGTCCCCTTCTACTCCTGCCTTCAGTCTTTCCCAGCATCAGGGTCTTTTCCAATGAGTCAGTGCTTCACATCAGGTAGCCAAAGTATTGGAGCTTCAGCTTCAGCATCAGTCCTTCTAGTGAATATTCAGGACTGATTTCCTTTAGGATGGTCTGGTTGGATCTCCTTGCAGTCCAAGGGCCTAACAAGAGTCTTTTCCAACACCGCAGTTCAAAAGCATCAATTCTTCGGCGCTCAGCCTTCTTCACAGTCCAACTCTCACATCCATACGTGACCACTGGAAAAACCATAGCTTTGACTAGATGGACCTTTGTTGGCAAAGTAATGACTCTGCTTTTAATATGCTTTTAAATATGCTCTAGTCCTAGAATCAGTCATTTCTCCAAAGATGGTATTAGAAGCAAGATCTGGACACTAAGTGTCCTTGCTGCTACAGAGTTGCTGTTGCATATAGGCCCTCTCAGAGGACAGAGCTGGGGAAATGTATGTGTATGTATTAATTTGTAAATTTATGTGTATTTAACCATCTGTATCTGTATTAAGCTACACATAAGCATACAGATGTCTCTCAATCAAATTGATATCCACACGTGTTATTTTCTTCTCCTCCCCTGCGGGATCTGTGATTGCCTACTCCAACAATGGGGTAAACTTGGCTCCCACCACATGCCATGTATTTACCTAATCATTCAGTTCCAGTACACTTGTATAGCAGTGTCAGAATTTTGAACCAGACCCCCATGGAAAATAACTTTGTCCACTAGAGTACTGTTTCTTATGTACAATTTCTTTTTGCCTTTAGTTTTACAGACTCCTCAGTTTCAAAGTTACTTAGTGAGCGCCTTTTTTTCCCCACTGCTTTCAGTGAGGTTGTTTCATATATTTATAACACAGGTTCTTTTGTCACATTCCGCATTTCATCTTGAGATTCCCCCTAATCTTTACATGATTTAAAAATTGCATATCTAAAAGTTAGCTCTTTGTGCTGTATATTTCAGTGGCTTTTGACAAATCCAGGTATCCACCATTACAGTGTTATAGAGAATAGCTTCATCACCTTATGAATTTTCTGTTCTTCACCAGTTCACCCTATTTGACCCTCCCCTGATTTTTAATTGTCTAATTGTTTAATTGGTTTAATCCACTGATTTTTAATTGTCTCTGTAGTTTTGCTTTTTCCATAATGTCATATCATATAGCTGTAATAATACAGAACATGGCCTTTTCAGATTAGCTTCTTTCATTTAGCAAAATGCATTAAAGATTTCATGTCTTTTTCGTGACTTGATAGCTCATTTCTTTTTACAATGTTTCATTCTATGGATATACTCCAATTTGTTTATCCATTCACTTATTTAAGGACCTCTTCCTTGCTTCCATTTTTTGGTGGCTATCAATAAAGCTGCTATTCATTTGCCTGCAGGCTTTTATGTGGACATAGTTCTGAAGTCAGTTGTGTAAATACCTAGGAGGGTGGTTGCTGGATTACATGCTAGGACTATATTTAGCTTTGTAAGAAATTGTCAAACTGTCTTCCAAATTGATTCTGCCATATTTTATTCCTACCAGCAAAGGATTCAAGTTCCTGTTGCTCTTTTTCCTTGCTAGCAATTGGTATTGTCAGTTTTTTTTTTTTAATTTAATCATTCTAATAGGTATGGCTATGAGGTTTGCTGTGATATCTCACTGTTTTATTTTGTAACCTCCTAATAATGATTGAAGGCTTCTCAGGTGGCTCAGTGGTAAAGAATCCACCTGCTAATGCAGAAGACATGCAGGAGATGTGGGCATGATCCCTGTGTCAGGAAGATGGCCTGGAGAAGGAAGTGGCAACCGTTTCAGTACTCTTGCCTGGAAAAATCCCATGGACAGAGAAGCCTGGTGGGCTACAGTCCATGGGTCGCAGAATTGGACATGACTGAGTGACTGAGCACGCATGCAGTAGTGATTTAAAACTTTTTTTCATCTGCTTATTTGCCATCTATATGCCTTCTTTGGTGAAATCTCTGCTCAGATCTTTTGTCCATTTTTGTTCAGCCACTCAGTCATGTCTGACTCTTTGCGACCCCATGAACGGCAGCACGCCAGACCTCCCTGTCCCTCACCAACTCCCTGAGTTTACCCAAACCCATGTTCATTGAGTCGATGATGCCATCCAGCCATCTCATCCTCTGTCATCCCCTTATCCTCCTGCCCTCAATCTTTCCCAGCATCAGGGTCTTTTCAAATGAGTCAGCTCTTCGCATCAGGTGGCCAAAGTATTGGAGTTTCAGCTTCAACATCAGTCCCACCAATGAACACTCAGGACTGATCTCATTTAGGATGGACTGGTTGGATCCTGTTGCAGTCCAAGGGACTCTCAAGTGTCTTCTCCAACACCACAGTTCAAAAGCATCAATTCTTCTGCACTCAGCTTTCTTTATAGTCCAACTCTCACATCCATACATGACCACAGGAAAAATGATAGCCTTGACTAGATGGACCTTTGTTGACAAAGAAATGTCTCTGCTTTTAATATGCTGCCTAGGTTGGTCATAACTTTCCTTCCAAGGAGTAAGCATCTTTTAATTTCATGGCTGCAATCACGATCTACAGTGATTTTGGATTCCAGAAAAAAAAAGTCAGCCACTGTTTCCATTGTTTCCCCATCTGTTTGCCATGAAGTGATGGGACCGTATGCCATGATCTTTGTTTTCTGAATGTTGAGCTTTAAGCTTGCTTTTTCACTCTCCTCTTTCACTTTCATCAAGAGGCTGTTTAGTTCTTCTTCACTTTCTGCCATAAAGGTGGTGTCATCTGCATATCTGAAGTTATTGATGTTTCTCCTGGTAATCTTGATTCCAGCTTGTGCTTCCTCCAGCCCAGCGTTTCTCATGATGTACTCTACATAGAAGTTAAATACGTTTTATTAGGCTTCCTTATCATTGAGTTTTATGAATTCTTTGGATACAAAGTCCTGTGTTAGATATGTGTTTACAAATGTCTACAAATTTCTGTGGCTTATCATAAGTGTCTTTTGCAAAGCAGATATTTTTAATTTTAATAATGTTCAATTTAGATCATCCTTCTAAAAACTCATCTCTAAACTTATGGTAAGCTGGATTTTCTTATTTGTTCTAAAAATTTTACAGTTTTGCTTTTACATTTAGGTCTGAGATCATTTTGAGTCAGTTTCTATGAGAGATATAGGGTCTGTGTTTAGCTTGTTTTTTTTTTTTTTTTTTTTTTTTTGCATCTGGATATATAGTTGTTCATCACTGTTAGGTGGAAAGACTATCCTTTCTTCATTGAACTGCTTTTACTCATTTGTCAGTGGTCACGTGACTATTTGTGTGGATCTGCTTCTGGGCTCTCTGTATTCTGTTTCATTGATATATGTGTATATTCTTTCATTGCTGCTACTGCTAAGTCACTTCAGTCGTCTCCAACTCTGTGTGACCCCCATAGATGGCAGCCCACCAGGCACCCCCGTCCTTGGGATTCTCCAGGACTGAAGTGGGTTGCCATTCCCTTCTCCATTGCGTGAAAGTGAATTCGCTCAGTCATGTCTGACCCTCAGTGGCCCCATGGACTGCAGCCTTCTAGGCTCTTCCATCCATGGGATTTTCCAGGCAAGAGTACTGGAGTGGGCTGCCATTGCTATACTATTTTGATTACTGTAGCTTTACTGTAAGTTTTGAAATCATTTAGTATGATTCTTTTAGTTTTTTTTTTATTCTTTAGTATTGCGTTTGCTAGTCTAGGTCTTTTGTTCTGGCATGTTTTTAAGTCCTTTACATATATTAACTCACAGTCCTCATAGTAACTCACTAAGTGGCCAAAGAAGTTGAGAGCCCTGTTAAGAATAACAGAGCTAATAAGTGGAGGATGCAAGTCTGGGTGGTATGGCTGCAGAGGCTGACTGATAACCACCAACAGATGGCCTCTAAAGGTAATGAAGAAGGAATCCTTGTTGATTTTTAACAACTTAGTTATAATACATATGAGGCAGTTTCCTAGACCCATTTTGTTGAAAAATAGCCAGCCTAGTGGGGAGTTTCAGAGTTCTTGCTTTAATATCAGAAACTTAGGTTGACACCTGACTCCACCAGTTATAAGCCCCAGCTGGACCTTGAGCAAACAAGGCTCCAAGGTTGGAGTCTTTTCCTATAAAATGAGAACATAGTGGACCCTTTTAATGGTACCCTGCTGGCTTACTAAACAGTTCTCTTTCTCAGCAGCAGCGGGGTGTCTGTGCAGTGTGGTTCTGATCCCTGGTCACAGCAGCTGGTTGAGTCAGGCCAATTAACTTCTCTAGCTTAGGAGTCTGAAACCTAGTAATGAGGATTTTTGGTGTTCAGGCACCTTTATGCAGTCTAGAGAGCAGGTCTGTCAACATTCATTGTTGCATTTTCTGGGGTTGCCCCTGGTCTCTGCCCGGCCTGGACTGATTGCTTTGTGTTTGATTCATTATTTTAGCAACTCCAGTACCTGTAAAATTTTTTTTTAAGTGTTCTCATCTTTCTCCTTCTTCCTCTTCTTCTTCTTTCTTTTAGTTTTTTAAAACTTAAGTCGGGCAGAATCAGCTCCTTCCACTTACAAGTAGTGTAGTTAGTACAGGAATAGTATATTACAGTATAGGAACAGTAACATCATATTACTTCAAAGGATTAAGCAAGTTAACTTACAGAATACTTAGAAAAGTGCCTGTCAGTAAATACCTGGTAACTAGCAACTTTTCTTTTATTTAATAATAGCACTTGATATTTACCTAGTGCTTTATAATGTAGACTGCATACTCTTTTGTTGCTTGCTTATGCAATAAGATAACTTACAAAGTACTTAGAAAAGTGCTTGTCAGTAAATACCTGGTAATTAGCAACTTTTCTATTATTTAATAAGAGCTCTTGATACCTAGTGCTCCTTGGTGGCTCAGACGGTAAAGCGTCTGTCTACAACGTGGGAGACCTGGGCTCGATCCCTGGGTCGGGAAGTTCCCTGGAGAAGGAAATGGCAACCCACTCCAGTACTCTTGCCTAGAAAATCCTGTGGACGGAGGAGCCTGGTGTCCATGGGGTCGCAAAGAGTCGGACACGACTGAGCGACTTCACTTTCACTTTATAATGTAGACTGCATACTCTTCTGTTGCTTGCTTATTCTCTTTAACAACTGGGTAGAAATGACATCCACATTTGATGGATGAGAAAACGGTGATATTGAGGAGCATTCTCAGGATTTTGAGGCTAGCAAGTGGCTGAGCTGGGAACTCTACCAAGGCCCTTTACTGGCAAGTGCAGGGGTCTCACCACTGTTTCAGTCTCCTTTGTGATTTAAGCAGGGATGAATGATGATGGACTGGAGAGGCAGTTTCCTTTCCCACTTTCAATGGGAAAGCCCAGACACTTTCTAGCAGACAGGGTAGAACAGTCTAATTGAAGATGGTGTCTCCTTCTGTGGCTATGCTGAGTTGGGTTGGGCAATTTAGGCCTGGAGTCCTTTTCTGAACTGCCTTCTGAGCCATGGTCAGTGCCTGGAGTCAGCCTGTTTCTATCTTCATCCATCTATACCCTGATGTATTCACTGAACAATCATTTTATTTAGTGCCTTTCCTGTGCCAGACACATGCAGTAAGCACAGAGATGAAAAGATAAATGATGCTCATTAAAACTTCTATCTTTTAAAAGCTACAATATATTAAATAAATCAGACACGAAAACAGTTAAGCATAATACGTTATAGAATCAGAGAGATGAAAACAAGTGTCTGGCAACACAGTAATTTAGGAATGTGCATGCTTCAGTTGTGTCTGACTCTTTGTGACCCTATGGACTGTAGCCCACAGACTCCTCTGTCCTGGGATTCTCTGGGCAAGAACACTGGAGTGGGTTGCCACGCCCTCCTCCAGGGCTTCTTCCCAACCCAGGAATCGGATCCATGTCTCTTATATCTCCTGCATTGACAGGTTGGTTCTTCACCAATAGCGCCACCTGGGAAGACCAATTTATGGAATTCTTACTATTAGTATATGGGAGGCATTGTGCTAAATGCTTTACATGAGTTAGTTAACTTAGTCTTCACATCAACCCTGAGAAGGACGTAGTCAGTGTTCCTGTTTTACGGATGGGGAATCTGAGGCAGGAGATGTTAAGTAACTTGCCCAGGGTTATACAGATAGGAATTGTGAAGTCAAGTTCCAGAGCCTGCTCTGTTATTTCTGGCACTGAACTGCTCCCACAGAAGGTCTGAATATATAGTTCTTTCTGGGATAGTTGTTGAGACCTTCGGAGGAGGCATTATTTGAATGGGCTATTAAAGGATGAATTGGAGTTTATAGATGAATTAGGGAAAGAGTGTTTCAAGTAGAAGAGACATGGGCGTTAAAGCACAGAGGGATGAAAGTATGTAATGTGTTCAAGGAATGCTTAGAAATCTCAGGGGTCACGGGGTGGCAGGGAATGGTTGGCGATTAAACTCAAAGGGTTAAAGTAATGCAGCAAGCATTGGGACACTCTCAGCGGAATTTAAGCAGGGGTGTAGTTACCTAGATATGTTTCAGAAAGATTCCTTTTGCAGGAGCATGGAGGCTGGCTTGGATGTGTGTCAGAACAGTTTGAAGACAGGGGCACTGCTGGAAGGCTTTCAATAGTCTAGGTAAGACAATGCATCAGCTCCTGAATAAGATGTGCCTGCATCTGGTGGTTTTGGGAAGTTATGCTTCACCGAGTGAAAGAAGAGATGTTACAGATTCATTTGAGTGCCTCTGGGAAATGCCACCTACGTGCTCCTTGAAGTAGCCCATCAGAGACTCTATTACTGTTCAGACCAAGATAGGGGACTTACACCAGGATGTAAATCAATGCATTGCTTCCTTCGTTGAGAAAGTCTTGATGCACATATGTGTGTGCACGCACTCACACACACACACACACACATGGTAAGCTTCATGACAAAGTTGATTTACATTCTAGAGCAAGCTTCTATCTCCTAGTAGCCTGATAACAATTTGTAGACCTTCACTAGACCACAACTGTAATTAGAGTAATTTGTTATATAATCAATTTATTATATTTCTTATATGTAGGTATTATACTTTAAGTCTCTTTTCTCTATGGTCAAAACTTACATGTAGAAAACATGGTTTCAACATTCTAAAAGTTTTCTTTTTATTTTACAGGCAAGCTGCTTATGTCAAGAACTTCTCTTTTTTTGGAACCTTACATGATCACTTAGCCTCAATTGATAATTAATAACTCTGTAGAGATGGGCTCATGACCTCTTCCTGCTCTCCAGTACTGTTAAGAGCTAGTTGCTGTTTAGACCTCAGGTTCTCTCCAGTCTTCAACACTTGGATTATGATTCCTCTCCAGGGTTTTCAGATGTGACAGAACTCTAGAGAGGGGATGGGAGTAATGATCTCTCTATCACTTGAGTGTAAAGTGTAAACTGAATCAACACTTAGCAGTGATGTTATCAAAGGGATTCAAACATCAGTAAAGTGAACTAACAGACCTTAAAGATTCTTTCTGGCCCTGAGATTTTTTGACTTGACTAAGGTCACAGAACTTACAGCAGAATGGGGCTGGCCTCTGGATCTCCCGATCCTCTGTCACCCTGCTTCCCTGCTTGACTCCAAGTCTCCTCCCCTCAGTCCTTTACCAAGAGCAAGAGAAGAAATGACAGACTCAAAGGATGAAACAGATGCCAAGGGTCTTCACTTAATCATGGGAGCTTTGGAGGCTTTCTTTCTGCTAATTAGCACAGCACAATGATTTACACACTTTGCATACGTGCTAAGTCGCTTCCGTTGTGTGCAACTCTTTGCAACCCTATGGACTTTGCCACCCTCGTCCACTAGGCTCCTCTTTCCATGGGATTCTCCAGGCAAGAATACTGGAGTGGGTTGCCATGCCCTCCTCCAGGGTTTACATATGGTGGGTGCGTGCGTGCTAGTCACTCCAGTCGTGTCCAACTCTCTGAGACCCCATGGACCATGGCCTGCCAGGCTCCTCTGTCCATGGGATTCTCCAGGCAAGAATACTGGAGTGGGTTGCCATTTCCTTCTCCAGTGAGAAAGTATGAAGTGAGTGAAGTGAGTAAAGTGAAGTTGCTCAGTCGTGTCCGACTCTTTGCGACCTCATGGACTGTAGCCTACCAGGCTCCTGCATCCATGGGATTTTCCAGGCAAGAATACTGAAGTGGGGTGCCATTGCCTTCTCCGTTACATACTGTATTGAGATCTAAATTTAGGTAGCAGATGGGCTGACATTGATGTTCTAAAGTACACATTGGGAAGATAATTCCCAGTCTCCTGAGGAAAGAGGTGTCAAAATCAATTTTACTTAGGAGCTTATCTATAATTTGGCTCTTCCAACTCTGGTTTGCCCCAGCAATGAGCCACATAATTTGCCTTGAAAGGCCACCCCTTGATTTGAACACTGTACAGATGGCAGTTTAACATAGTGCCTAACATTGATTCTCTGTATTTTTATTGGTTTGCCTTTTCTAAATTCTATTTAATTATAGTGGTGCCCATCGTTGTTTCAGTTAAATATTACTGGACTTTCATCATAAACCCTTAACTGAAGATCAGAGTTGGTCAGAAAGTTTTTGGAAACAGATATTTGTCAATGTCCGTTTGTCAAAGGCTTAGCACTTAGTTTGGGGTATAAGACTAGGGGGGAAAAAAGAACTTCAAAAGCATGTGTCAGAATTCTCTGAGATCCACTGTGAGTTCACCATTGTCCAGACTTACAGCTCCTCACTTTAGACTGCTGCTCACCAGCTGTGTGGGTGGGCATGTTTCTTACCTTCTCTGAGTCTGCTTCTTTATTATAAAGTAGAGATAAGTCCAAATCCATGGTATGATTGTGAGACTAAACACATGTCAGAGGTGTTTAGTCCACGTTCAGGCAGTTGGCAGGTTGCCAGGAAGAGTTTAACCTGAGTCTGTGGCACATGTACCTAGATGTCTCTGTGGACCGTGTGATGCCATTTTATTTCTGCCTCTGTGGTTTTGCTTTGAGCTGGAGTTGGGCATGTCCTAATGTTTAATGACCTGGTTTTGATGTCAGGCAATCCGGCTGGCGTTTCAATACTCTGTTGTGAGACATGGTGAATTAATTGACCTCTTCAAGCCTTAGTTTCCCCTGTTGATGGAGTGGGAGAAGTAACTGCACCCACCTTCCTGTAGCGTGGTCAGGATTAACTGAGGTGAGGCTTGGGAATGCTTTGCCAAGATAACCGTGAGTCCGCTTACTGAGCCCCTGTTTTGTGTTAATCCTGGAGATAGACTGGTAGGCAAACTGGACAGTACCTGGCCAAGTCTAATGAATGTGTAATTATACACAGTTATACATGTGGAAGTAAACCATTACAAGTAGCTACAGGGGTTCAAAGCCTTTAAAAGAGAAAGTGCTGGGAGCACTTAGGGGGACCTAGCCAAGTCTGGATCACATAAGATTTCACTGATAATGTGATATTGAAGGTTGGTGTGAAGGATAAAGGGCAGATAACTGGGTCCAGAGGCAGAGAAAGACGCTTCCAGGAGAGGGAATAGCATGTGTATAAACTCAGAGGCAGGAGAGCATGTGGGAGGTTTTGAAGGCGTGAGAAAAGTATGATATGTAAGTGTAAGATGTAAGATGTAAAGTGTAAGTAAATTGCCATTGCTATTATCCTAAATTCTCTCTAAGGCTACTGAATCCTAGCTCATAAGTTGAGGGTTTGTCTTAAGTCTTATTTTACCCTTTTCTTTCATGAAGTTATCTTTGACTAGCTCAGAACTGATTCTTTTCTATTCCAAAAACTCATAGCATAATCTGTACTATATATTTCAATACTTACATTCTTTAAAACATGTTCTTAAAGTTTATGTATCTTTCTTGAATCAGATTGATGGAAAGTCCCTTGAGGAAAGAACCTTGATTTCATATTGTCTGGGTCTCCCAAGGGCTGAGCATAATGCTGAGTCTGCAGTGATCAACAAATATATAATGCTTGATGTTAGAAATAGTCCACCAAAAAATTTATAATATACTCTGTTATGTAGGATACAGTCCACATGCTAAACTTGGGAGTGCATGCACTTTGGATCTGAATAGGTGAATTTGAACCCTGACTTTGCAGTTTTGCATATGTGTGATCTTAGACGAATCACTCTTTTTGAGTCTCACTTCTTTGAAAAAAAAAATGAAGATGATATTATACAGTTCATTGATTTTTAAGACTCATTTTTTCCTTCACATTTTAATGTATCTAGAACTTACATGTGTCTCACATGAATGATATATTATAATTGGCAGTATTCTTTTCTTCCTTGTTGGTGCATAACATAATGGTGTGTCTTAACATTCAGTGGCATTTTAAGATTTGATGAAGTACAGTAACTTACTTTTTCTAAGACTGTTGTGAAAATTCAAGATGAAGTACACAGTTCATCTGATATTTACCTGATGCTTCCACTACAGATTGAAGACTGTAAAATCAGACCCAAGACTCAGTACAAGTGCAAACCGTCAAAGTTAAAAACTGTGACGGCCCATGCTAGTGAAGCATTCCAAAGTTCAGAGCCATTTACCCTTAGTCTTCATGCCTCCAGATGTATTTTGCCAGTTTTAATATCATTAAGGTTCATGGCAAAATGCTCCAGATGCTGGGGTCTTTGAGAAGCTCTCTCTCCTGCCCAGGTTTGAACTTACTGTGGAATAAGATGAAAGAGCCAGCAGAGGGAAAACCAGAATGTCACTGGTTTTAGGTTAGAGTATGTAGCTTATATCTGTGGGTAACTAGGCTCCTTGGTACTGCACCCGGAACTAACCTATGCATCACGGTGCACTAGCAGGGAAGGTGTGGAGGAGCCAGGGAGATCTGGGTGCTCTGTGCTCTCTCCCAGGAGAGCAGGGAGGGGAAGGAGCAGATGGTACAGGAGGCTCACAGATGAGATCAGTCACTCCCCAGCCCGAGAGAGGAGCTCCAACAGGGACTCCGCCAAGGAAAGGAGACTTTAGGAGTCAGGCAACACATTGTATTGTGTAGGCAGAAATCAAAAAATTAGGAAATAGAAAAGAAAGAATGATATTAGTCAATGACAAGGCTGATGTTGTGGAATCAGAATGAAAAAGTATACTTGATTGAAAAAAAGTGGGCATTTAAAAAGGTCCAAGACTTTCAAAAATGCAGAAAGTAGTAGTAAGTTGCATTGCTGAGGAGAGGGGATAAAAAATGTTTAAAAAGGAAATTATTTCAAAGGTTTATATTGGATTTTGTCAAGCCTGGTTCATTAGTGAACTGTTCATCTCTTCACCCACCAGGGAGTTGGCATGGAAGAGAGATCCATGGTGCTGAGAAAAAGCCATGAGTGTGTTTTGCACCGAATATGGTTTAGCTTTGTTTTTGTGTCAGATAAGCTAATTTAATTTACAAGTGGAGTTTTGATACACTCAGGACTCTGAATAAGTGTTGGGTGGGTAGGGGTTAGTCTGTTGAAAGGCAGACAAACCACGGTAGCTCATTTCCTTTCATTGATCCTAGCCCAAAGCATTGCTGTTGCATCTTAGATACTAAAATCCTTGATTCACATAAGAATAGTCTGGTGCAATCTCGAAGGATGTTGTCATGGTCTCTTAGAGGTAAATAATATTAATTTTTAAACACTTCCCAGGAATAATTAACATGATCTCAAGTATTCTAAAGCATTATGATGTACAGTATTTCTTACAGTGGAAGAAATAGCCAAATATTTTGAGAAAAGTATGAAGGTAGAGCTATGTATTTTTAAGGACTAAATCTTTCTTCTGTTTGTTCTTAATTCACTGAGGCTTTTGTGTGTGTGTTTTGGGGAGAATGTTATCCTAAATAATAATATACTCTATAATCTATAAGATACTCTATAATCTCCTACTTAAGCAACTTTCCAATAGATTCTACCTCTTATCCTATCTTGGCATTTCTCTAGTAGAGCTATGGATGTTGTCTAACCACTGTTTTCATTTTTATGGATGTCTTTCTAATATATACACAACTACATTAAAATTTTTATAATTATGTAATTTTAGATATCATATATATAAATTTTGGGATCCCCAGGTGGCTCAGTAGTAATGAACCTGCTTGCCAATGCAGGAGATGTGAGTTCAGTCCCTATGCCATGAATATCTCATGGAGGAGGAAATGACAACCCACTCCAGTATTCTTGCTTGGGAAATCCCATGGACAGAGAAGCCGGGGGGGCTACAGTTCATGGGGTGGCAAAGAGTTGGATGCAACTCAGCAACTGAGCATATATACATTTTATATGTATAAAGTAAATGAAAAATTTTATGTAAGTAAAATCATATATTGTTATATATTTTATTATATATGTATATATCTATATAAGATAGCTTAATTGATAATGTTAATATATAAGCTTAGATCATATTTACATATATTTTAATATATATAGTTATATATAACTTATAAAACACATTATTCTGCGCATTTCTCTTTGGAGAAGGGAATGGCAATCCACTCCAGTATTCTTTCCTGGAGAATCCCATGGATATAGAAGCCTGGGGGCTGCAGTCTGTGGGATTGCAAAGAGTCGGACACAACTGAGCAACTAACACACATACATTTCTCTTTTATTTAGTAATAACTCATGAAGACTGTTTTTGATCAATAAACATTTCTATAATGTGCTCCTTACTGGTATCCATGTATTCCATTGTATACTGATTATTTACTTACCAATCTGCATTTGATGGACAATTAGGTTTCTGATTTTTCTCTGTTGTACAAGTGACATTGTAAACATCTTTCCACATTCTTTTTGTGCACATCGTTGATTGCTTCCTTTGTGTATTTTATAGCGGTGTTTTTGCTGGATCAACATTATTCTTAAAATGAAAGACTTTGGACGTGTGAAACCAAAATGCTCCTCCAGAGAGGCTGAAATTTAAGTTTACACTACCTTGGAGTTTCTTGAGTGTGCTTATTTTTCCATACTTTCTCACACCAGAGAATCTCATTATTTTTAATGTCAGGCGAGAATATACAGTTGACCCTTGAACATCATGGGGGTTGGGGCACTGACCCTCCATGTATAATCTATAGTCTGCCCTTTGTATCTTCAGTTCCATGTCAAGAGATTTAGCCAACCATAGATCATGTAGTATTGCAGTATTTACTGTTGAGAAACAATTCACATATAATTGAACCCAGGCAGCTTAAACCCATGTTATTCAAGTGTCATCTGTGTTTTCATTTTTTATTTGCATTTTTTTGATTTTTTGATGTTAAATACTACTAAGCTATTACTTTAGAGCAAAATTGAAATCATGAAGTCTTGGTGTGATTCCTTTCTTTGACTCCTTGGAGTCAGCTGTTCCCAGGCATAGGCTTTGGGGGTGGGCCTGGCCAGGATGGGGAACTTGTGGGGAAAGGAGTGAAATAAAGGTAGTTTGAGAATATCACTTCCCTCTAAGAGAAGCACCAAAACCTGAAAAAGAATTACAGAGAAACTAAACAGGGAAATCAAAGACATAAAAAAAAAAAAAAAAAAAGATTCTCCTTGGGTCTATTCTATGAAAAGAAAATTTCTTTCTCCCTGTTAGTTACCTTACCCCTTTGCCTCTGTTCCAGAGCTTGAGACAGACTGTTTGCCTATACTTTACTACTGTGGGTGAAATGATTTTTGTGTGGTGTCTTAAAACTGGCGATCCTGATCTCATCTTTAATATTGCATCTCCAGAAAAATACTTTCTACATTATTAACATCGAGAACATTAGTTATTGGTCATTTGGGGAACTACTTATCATTTTATTTTTCAAATTTAAACATTAACCAAGGCAATCTGAGCTTTGCCTTTTTTTTTTTCTCTTGGGTAACTTGATTCTCCAATTATGAATAATGATTATTTAATGTCTGTTAATTCTATGGCAGTTTAGGGTGAATTCTAATTAGCCTTTTCCCTATGATATGTGGTTTGTGGCTTGAAAGGCTTTCTAATGCCTCCCCACCCTGAAACTAATGACTCAGAACCAAGAAAGACTGACATAGATCTTCATATTAGGCCGGGCTGCTAATGCTCCAGAGAGTGCCCACGCCCTCTTGCAGCCTTGGTGCTCCACGGTGGATAATGCCCCCACCAAGCTGGTCTCAGTATGGTTCATGCTGTGCAATGCACCCAAAAGGCTTGGCTTGGCTCACATGATGCTCATTTCTGGGGGTCATAAGCACTATTTCTTCACTGGAGTCCTAGGCAGTCATTTTCCCTAGTGCTTTAAAAAAGATTAAAATGTGGTTTTGTGGATAATCATCTCCCAGATTTCTGTGAAAATGTCTCTGATCCTAATTAATGGTATCAACAGATTCAGGGAGAGTAAAGAAAGATGTCTGTGGCTTCTAATTTAAATTAGGCTATCTGTATTGATTGGTCATTGTCTTAGTCTGTTCAGGCTCCTATAGCAGAATACCATAGACTGTATGACTTAGAAAAACAGAAATCTTATTTCTCACAGCTCTGGACGCTGGAAGTCTGAGGTCAGGGTTCTGATGTCAGGTTCTGGTAAGAGCCCTTTTCCAGTTTACAGACTGCTGACTTATCGTTGCATCCTCATATGGCAGAATGAGAACAAGCTTTTTTTTTTTTTAGCCTCTTTTACAAGGATACTAATCTAATTGATGAGCCATTATATTAGGGATTAGGTTAGGTTTTAACACATGTATTTTTTGAAGAACGTAAGCATTCACAACTCTCACCAGCATTGGTATCTAAATAAGAAGAATCGTGTTCATGTGCTCAGTTGTGTCTGACCCTTTTTTTGACCCTATGGACTATGGTCTGCTGGGCTCCTCTGTTCATGAGATTTTCCAGGCAAGCATACTGGAGTGAGTTGCCATTTCCTCCTCTAAGGGATTTTCCTGACCCAGAGATTGAACCCTAGTCTCCTGCATTGCACTCGGACTCATTACTGCTTGAGCCATTGGTAAAGCCCTGGTATGTAGATAATTGAAGATTTATGACTTTCTAGAACAAAATAATAGTTCTTTCCTGAGCATAATGTATAAACTGGGGTTAAAAGATGAGTTAAATCATACAAAAGTTGCTCCTAATTTTATCCTATATGACATGTCATTCAAAATATTTAAAGAAGGGAGAATTCTGTTCAATAAAATTTTTGATTGAGTTAAATAGAGGGAAGTGGAGAGTTATTGCTTAATGAATACAGAAGTTCAGTTTTGCAAGGTGAAAAGGGATAGATGGTGGTAATGTGAATATATTTAATATCACCGAACAGTGGTTAATGGGGTAAATTTTATGTTATTTGTTTTTCACCACAGTTGAAAAAGAATAATATGAGATTCCTTTGGAGACCATTTTGATCCACGTTTTGACTTAGTAAATATGGGAGGTTAAATATAGCTTTGTGTGTCTCGTGGCTGTTTGAGAGTCATCCTTCCTGCATGCAGTCCTCATTTTATAGGACTGGAGAGGCAGAATGTGTTTGGATACAGGACATTTTTGAGAAGGAGTTTAAAAATTTTCTTATATTGCTGTGCATTCCTGTAATTTGCATTCTTCTCCTAAATGTGCAGAGAGAAAAATAATTTGGATCCCAATTAATTGGGCTCTAATTGATCTTTGTTTTAGGCTGTATATTAAAAGATCAGCCACCTAAGGTATTGAATCATAATGATTTTGTATGTAACTGCACAGGAAGAAAAAGTTTAGGTGCAGCTTTCTTCACATTCGTGCTTTCCCTCAGCCATTGTGCTTTGTGTTCTTGAGACCCAGTGAATTTTTTGAAGGTCAGCTGTGGTGCAGAGGAGAATTAATATTAAAATTCATTTAATAAATAAGCTGTCAGATGATTCCCTAAGATACCATAGCAGCTGAAAACCTTCTTTCCGATCGCTATGTACAGGGGGAACGATGGTTAATATAGAGTCTCTGTTGGTGTCTCATAACGGGCCTTCAGTAATCATTTCTATCCCAGTCTTGCTCCATTGATGTCATCAGTCTTGAGTGACGGAGCAATTTTCTCACAGAAGACAGCCCCTCCCTGGAAAGGAGAGATAGTCATCTACCAGTATAACAGGAGGAGAATAGAAACAAAATCACAGATTTAGCAGAGAAGGCCTGCATACTGACCTTGTGTTCCTGGCAGTTTGAGTGAGGTTTTGGTTTTTGGTTTAAATTGTCATGATTATTTAATAGCATGTTATGGGGCCATGATTTTGAACTCTATGTTCTACATGGGCTCTGCCTGAAGGCAGAAGCTTAGGAAGATTAAACATTAATTAAAGTATCCAAAGCAACTACATAGAACAAAAAGTGTAAGAAGCAGAAATATAACTGGCCTCCTCACTAGGGAAAGTCATTTTTAAAAGGAAAGTCTCATATTGTACTTTAGAAATGAGTGTAATAGGACTTCACTAAACCCAAAGGCATGAGTAATTTATCGGGAGAGTATTCTGCCTCTGGTTCTTTTAAAAAAAATTGGAAAAGCTCAGCAGACTTTGGATCATCTCAGGGGCCTTAATGGTATGGAGAGAAAGGAAACAAGACCATGTTCAAGTTGTAACTGTACTTGATGTTTATTGAGAAACCACACAGAGGGGATGGAAGACGGGGTTCCCAAGCCTGACTGGATGCCTTTCCTTCCTGGAGATTCCAGTCCAGTATTTTGGATGTGGACCTAGGAGTCTGTATTTCCCAAAGATTCCTGGTGTGCAGCATGGTTTGAAAACTATCAATCAAGGTCAATAGTTTTCATGAAAATGAGAGAGAGGTTAGTAGTACAGAGGGAAATTGACAAAGGGAAAGAGGGAGAAGGAGTTTTGGAGCCCTTTGTCCAAATATCTGAGGAAGAGGAATACGTACATCCATCCACTTCAGAGCTCTGCTGGCTGAACTGGAGGCAGGAGACCTTTCTTAGTTTCCCAAGGTCTGAGCAAGGTAGATTCCCTCCTCATGCTTCTTCCCCATCTGCTGCTCCACCTTCAGCCTCTCTCTGTTGCCTCTTCCCTGTGTGTCAACACTTCATGCACTTGATCTGCACTTGCAGCCGTCTCTCCTGCTTCCTGTCTGTTTTTCGCTTTGGCTCAGTGGGCTCACAAGTGAGGCCTGAATTCAGCATGACACAGGTCTGCTTCCCCATAGTACTAGAACCTCCACTTTGCATGTGGTGGGGGGAGCCCAGCCTGGTGGACGTGACTGTACACTCAAGATGGGTCTGAATTAGATTTCAGACTAATTCTGACAGAAAGTGCACTGTGTAAAACAGCATGGTGATTTCAAGACAGCATGGACTTTAAAGGCTGGTAGATTTTCTGTAGGCTTCTTCTCAGTAAATGGCCCAGCGTCTTTCTATTTGCTAAGGACAAAATCGTTTGAGTCATCCTAATGACCTTCTGTCTTCTATACCCCACACTTAAATGGTGATATAACCAGAGTCCATTTATTCTCACTGTCTTTATTGTTTTTTATTTTATGTTGGCGAATGCTTGATTTACAGTGTTGTGTTAGTTTCAGGTATATAGCAAAGTGATTCCGTTATACATATACACATATCTATTCTTTTCAGATTCTTCTGTCATTTAGGTTATTATAGAGTATTGAGTAGAGTTTCCTGTTCTCTATGGTACATCCTTGTTGATTATCTATTTTATATATGTAGAAGTGTGTATATGTCAATCTCAACCTCCTAATTTATCCCTCCCCACATCTTTCCCCTTTGGAAGTCATAAAATTATTTTCTAAGTCTGTGAGTCTATTCTGTTTTATAGGGTAAGTTTGTTTGTATAATTTTTAAAGATTGCACATATAAGCAACATCTCTGATATTTGTCTTTCTCCGTCTGACTTACCCTCGCTTAGTATGATAATCTCTATGTCCATTCATGTTGCTGCAAATGGTATTATTTCATTCTTTTTATAGCTAATATTCCATTGTATATAAGTACTACATCTTCTTTATCCATGCCTCTGTCAATGGACATTCAGATTGCTTCCATGCCTTGGCTATTGTAAACTCACTATATCTATTCTTAACACCTGGTCCAAACCATCATTGCTTGTCTGGATTATTGCCACAGTCTTCTAACTGATCTCACTGCTTCTGTCCTTGTTCCTCCAGTCTTTTCTTAGCACAGCAATCATAGTGATCCTTTCAAATATCACTTAGGCTCTCCCTTTGCTCAGAAGTCTTCCCTCTCAGCGTCAGAACAGAGACTTTACAGTGTCTCACAAGACACCCTGTGATGTGGTTTCCCCATCTCAGTTTCTCTCACCTCATCTCTGACTTCTCCCTTGATCTCACTGCTCTAGCCATAGTTTCCTACTTGCTATTTCTCATTTGGCCAAGCAGATTCCTCTCTCTGAGTCACCTTCCTTGTTTCCTCTGCCTGAAGCATTTTTAAATGAAATATTTATATGATTCTCTCATTTTCCTTCAAGTCTACCGATTTTTTTGCTTTATGTCAATCTGGACAGCTTATATAAAAATGGAACCCTTCAATGCAGGAGACACAAGAGACATGGGTTTGATCACTGGGTTTGAAAGATCCTCTGGAGAAGGACCCCTCTGCATGGTTCTTGGCCGGGAAATCCCATGGACGGAGAAGCCTGGCGTGCTGCAGTCCATGGGGTCGCAAAGAGTCAGACACAGCTGAGCAACTGAGCACTCCTGCAGTTCATTTCACATTTCTGCTTTATTTTTCTTCACAACACGTTTCATCGCCTGACATTGTTTATTTTGTTGTATTTGTCATACAAGCTCTGTGAGGGTAGGGCCTTTGTATTTTTTTACTGCAGATCCCCAGGTTTAGAAAAGTACCCAACACATAGTAGGTGTTAAGAAAGAATTTGTTGAACAAATGTATTATTAGTAGATCTGGATTTTCAGTTTTATCACTTATTATTAGCTTTATCACTTGTTATCTGTGTGACATTCAGTGTGTTATTCTTCAGAGTCCAGGTTTTCTCATTAAAAGAATGACCGTCGAATAGCATGGAAGTTAGGGGCACCAGTCTTTCAGGTGGCTAAAATCTGCACATAATTTATAGTTGGCCTCCATACCAATTGGGCTTCCCTTATGGCTCAGCTGGTAAAGAATCCACATGCAATGTGCGAGACCTGGGTTCAGTCCCTGGGTTGGGAAGATCCCCTGGCGAAGAGAAAGGCCCCACCCCAGTATGCTGGCCTGGAGAATTCCATGGATTGTATAATCCAAGGGGTTGCAAAGAGTTGGACATGACTGAGCGACTTTCTTTCTTTCTTTCCATATCGATTGTATTTCGGTATCCTGAGCCCCACAGCTGTGGACTCACCCAGCTGTGGCTGGAGTGGTCCTGTAACATTTACTATAGAAAAATCCACTTGTAAGTGGACCCTTGCAGGTTCAAACCTATGTTGTTCAAAGATCAATTGTAACTTTTGTTTCTTAGGGTACTTTTGCAGAATAGAACTAATGTGTAAGTTTCCAACAAAAGTGTTAATCAAGTTTGCACTAAAAATATAATAGCTCTCATTATTGTTGCTGTTGTTGTTGTTAGTATTTATTGAGGTTTGATGTAAAAAACTGAATTTATTCAGGCATGGATTGGATTTCAATGAAAGTGGGATCCAGGAAGTGACTGCAATCCCATAGGACAGTTTTGGTTGCTTCTATTCCACTTCTCCTAAAAGAGTGTGGGCTACCTGCTAATGGTTCTAGGGTTTTTGCTTGAAGGATCTTTGCATAAGTGAGAACTTCCATGTCTAAATTTTCCTATTGTTCTTAAGCAAATCTTTAAAATTAAATACAACTATAGAATGGAGACTATTCAATTTTTTTCAATTACATCAGGTTTATGAAGGTTTTTCAATTGAATAGAGTTCATTCTGTATCTTTTATACTTAATCAATATGCAATATTTTAAGTGCCTGTATCATTAATATGTTAAGGAGATAATATCCATGGTAACCAACTCTTTTTACGTTAGCCAAAAAAGTATGGTTAGTGCTCAATTCTGTGAAAAGCGTGCATGCAGATAGTTTGCTCATTAACTAGGTTTGGTGTCATTCACACACTTACACTGTTAATAATTGCTAGCTATTAATATTGTAAATTTAGTTCGAATACTGTAAATGTCTGTTCTTTCAAGACTGAATGTTAAGACTGGAATTTAGTACAAGTATGTATAAATCATTTCAAATGAAAAAAATGAATGCAAATGAGAGACCAGCTGGAGGGAGATTTGCATGATTATTTTAATGTTATGACAGGACACGAACACTCAGAAATTTGAATCAGAATGCCATTTCTTATACCTGCAAGGGTTGTTGAATGTTTCTTATGATGTGGCCAAGTACCAGCCTGTGTGATTAGCAGATCCTACTGATAAAAATTTGAGAGTCCACCGTCAAGTTCACTCTGTTTATATGTTTTCTCTGTAGGCTGGGTTTGAAGATTGAAATGGAATAAGCATTTTCGCCATAGTAAGCAGTTAGCACTCACACTGGTGTTCCTTAGAATCACTCCAGGGTTTTTCAAGAGATAAATCATGCCATTTGATTATTGGAAACCATTTGTCCACTCAGCACCCTAATTCAGAGTGCCCTCTGTGTACTGCACAGCCACACTTAAGACAGAAGAAAAGTAACAACAGTGCCATTTTTTGCCAGTGAGTCTGGACATTGTCTTTTCTGTAGCATGGCTGATTGGGTCTTGTTGCAGATCATTTCTCATAAATGTGTTACATCCTTTACTGATATTCATAAAACCTCAAAATGATGACTTCCTAGGAGATTCTTTTTCTTTTTGAGGCGTGATTATCTATCTGCTTTTAGTTTACTCTGTTGCACTGGGAGTGTGTGTAACGTCCTCTAGCCTTTTAGCAATGATTCTCATTTTAATTATTCTAATGAATTGCTGATTAAAATAAACTTTGATGGTCATGTTTATTTTTAAACATTGAAGATGATTCTGCCTTAAAAAGATAGCTGGACAAGTATTTCTTAAAATCAACAAGTAAGGTTATTTCTCCACATAAACAAAGTAATTTTTAGAAACAGAACACTTTATATATTGCTTGATGCTTCTGTCTGGTATGGTAGTTGAAGAGCATAAAGTTATAACAGAGATTTTCATTTTAATGGGAGAGTTGTAATACCCTCATAATTTTTTTTTACTTCTCATTAGTTTTTACAACCTATGAATTACCTAAAACAACTTCAGTCATTTGAATTTTGACTTGCCACTTATTTTCCTGTGAGCGAAACTGTCATTTGAGAAATAGAGCCTATATTTATGGCATTGGTGTCTAAGGCTATACGTGAGGAATATTACAGAGTTTGCAGATGCTGGCATGTGTTCTAATGCTGTCTATTTGGAGCTCTGTTCAATATAGGATTATGGAGAAGAATAGAAAAGAATGACAATGAAGTAGTAGTTACTGTCAGCCTTTTGGTGGTATAATGAGAATTTAGGAGGCTTTTCTATATACCAGTTTAGCTCCACTATTTTAGACTTGTCTGGAGGACATTTTGTATGATTTACTGTAAGGTTATTTATTCAGTTCATTTATTCATTGATATATTATTACATTATTATTTACCTACAAAAAGGTCAGCACAAGACTTCCAGTCTTAGTGTCCTTTTTGTGATTGCTGTTGTCTACAATGCATTTCAATAATGGCCTTTTAGGGGAGTGGAATAACTATATGTACATATATACCTCATATATGTTATTGAATATGTATCCTATATATGTTTTGGAAGGGTGGAGACAAGTGATGTTTATATGTGCATATACATGTTACTGATTGTGCTGTATGTGTTACTGAAACCTCAGCTCATTGTCATACACTGCATGTACCTTGAGACGCAGTCCAGTGCATGCATCCTTATAAAATTATAACTGTGGATGTCATTTAGTGTGTAGTTTCTCTTGTTTCTCTGTGCCACTTCTCCTCTCCTTCTTTACTCTGAGTCTATCCAAGTGACCCGTTTTAATAACCATTTTTGTAATCCTTCATCATTTTCTTCCTTTAGCTCGTTTCCAATCGTTAACTGTGTTATATGATCATCCTTATGTGAGCAAAATCCATCTCCATGGGAGCATTTCTCTGAGAAAACTGTTTCTGCTTCATTATAGATAAGCTAGCTTATCCGGGTCACAAAGTTCAGAGAGTTCTAGCTTTTCCCAGGTTTGCCCAGGACTAAACCTCAGAATACAGAATTGACCATTGACACTTTGAGCAAGGTCCCATGGAGCAAACCAACTAATGAGACCCATGAGTGGGAGGTGACGCTGTTTGGGCTTGGGCTGGAAATCATGCTCACTCTAGGGAGGTCATTGTGACTGATCAGAGGCTGCTCTGTCACACACAATGCATTCTGTTGGCTGGGGTGGGGTCTCCTTTAGACCTGTTTATCCGTGCGGGGAGAGTTCTTATGTATCCAACTGTCTTATTTTGAGTTAAAAGCTTTGCCGGTGAGGATTTACTCCATTTTTCTTCCCACACTTTCTAGCTGAGCACAGCCATGCTCTTGTCCCTGATGAGGAATGATAATGATAATGATCCTGAGCGTGATCTGAGAGCAACAGGGACCACTTCCTCCACACTAGGTGCTCTCCCTTGCACTAACCTCTTTAAGTAGCCTGTCTCTTAACCCTTGTCACAGCCCACAGCCTCATGAGCTATGGATAACCATATCTCCACTTGACACGTGGGAAAATAGGATCAGAGAGGTGAAGTCACTTGCAGGTGGTCGCCAGGCCAGTGAGGGGGTGGAGCTGAGACTGGAATCTAGGGCTTCAGTTCTTCCGAACCCAAGCCAATGTCATTCTGTGCTTCTGCTTCTCTTGATGCCTGACTTTGAGTTCAGTTCAAAAGCTACTCACTGTGCCCTTCCCGTGGGTCTACAAGGGCTGTTGCCAGCACTGCAGAATCAGAGATGAACAAGACATGGGCTTTGCATGGAGAAACTTACAGACAAATAGAGGAGGTAGACATGTAAATCATTTTACTGTAACATAACTGTGTAGCACTAGGGTGTAAGCGCCAGGAGAAGGGGGCTTTTCTTTTGTCTGTTTCATTCAAAGCACTTAAAATAGCACTTGGAACATAGTAAGGACTCAAATGCCTGTATGGACATATCATGGAGGGAGACGCTTTTGCTTTGTCTGTGGTTTTCGTTTGTGCTCTCACTCTGAACCCTACTCCTGACCCCTGATCCCTGGATAGCCTTGCCCAGCAGCTTCTGGCACACTCTACTGCCCTTCCGTTGCACAAATGCTTTATGCAACACATGCAGTGTTCCAGGCATGGCTTTGGCACTAGGGACATAAAGATGGACAGACCAGGCACAGGTTCTGTCCTCATGGAGGAATACTCATGCTCAGACAATCCAAATTCATCTCAGCTCCTCCCTCACACATGATCCTCTGCCAGCCCTCCTCATTGCTGTGTCATTAGCAGGATTGATTCTCATGGCAGAGAAGACCTACATACCACAAGTCTGACTTGATCAGATGCTGTACCCAATAACTTTCTCTGTAAAGATGTCTTGCTACAGATTCTCACATGAAATCTACTTCTTTATTCATATCTCATTATCCACTGAGGAAAGAAGTAGATCAAAATAAACTCATTGACCATTGAGAAGATTGTTAACAGGTATGAGTTCCCTACCATGTGCCAGGCAATATTCTGGGCATTTCCTCCTTCATTTAATTTACAAAGTCACCTTGAGAATAAAGTGATATTTTCTCTGTTTTTCCAGATAAAGCCCAGTGAGGTTAGTAGGGTGTCCAGACTCAGAGGAGCAAAGAAGTGATCAAGTGGGGATGAGGAACAAAGCTCAGTCTCCCCTGCTTGTCGGGGACCGTGGTGTATTCCCAAGGCCATGAGAAAGGATCCAAGAGGGCTGGAGAGTGAGTGGCCCTGTGGTGCCTACTTATACCAGTGCCCTGAAAATTGTACCTGTAACTCATTGCTGCCATCGTCTGTTTTCTGTAGCCTCATGGGGGGCATTTCTCATGTTCCTCTATAGATTAATGAGCTTGTATATGGTACTTCCACTCTATGGCATTCTTTAAGAGTTCCCCGAAGATTCACGTAGAGATCACAGTTATTTAGGTTCTAAATTACCCTTGTCCAGTTTTAAGCAGATGAGCAGTATTTTCACCCTCTCAACAATAATTCCTAAGGCTTATTGCAGCAATAATATCACATTTAGTTTCCAAGGAAACTACATATCCATTCCTTCTCTCCATCCCTTCCCTCCCACTTTCTCAAGCCTGAATTTTTTTTTTAATTTTAAACTCAAAATATGCCATTGTAGCCTCCTGCTATTGTTAAAGTTTTGGTTCTGGCACCAGTTCCTAAGAAATTACAGTTTTATTTCTGATCTTCTTAATGTTTTGGATGCATCTCTGCAGAATAGCCATGCATTCTAAATGGCACTGAAACAAATTACTGCCTTCATTATGACTTACAATAGATGAATACATCACACTTCAGAGTCACAGATTCTTTAGCCAAAATACCCTGGTTGTTTAACATACTGTAGTTCTATAATTGCTTACTTGATATTCCATTGTGAGGCTTGGAAATAAAAGAAAGGTTAGGCTATGATATATATTTTACTCTCAGTGCATATCTATGATATATTCGGGTTAACTGACTGTATATATTCAATAAATTTTCAACCTCCAGATGAATTAATTGCTGCATCTAAGCATCACTTTTTCATTGATTATGCTAGTAGTGAATAAAAAACATACTTGGACATTCCATAAACCACTGGATATGTTACTATGAAAGGCAAAGAAGTATGTACTTACTTTGTAATTCTATGGGAAGGCAGAGGGTACCCACACAGTGCCATAGGATGCAGGCATGCAGATCCACTGCTTAGGCATTTGAGCTTTGTTGATTGAAATGTTTCTCTCTTGTCTCTTCAGTTTTCCTACCCTATCCTATGCTACACACACACACACACACACACACACACACACACACACACTCGTCTCCTTGTAGAAAACAGCAGAGAACAGCCCTGTGTTTACAGAGACCCACTTGTGGCTGTGTGTACATGTGTATAGCAGCTAATATCCATTCCCTGGGTTCATCTTGGGGATTGCATAAGCCTTCATGCTTTCCTGAATTCTCTGATTTTTTCATATAGAGACCTACACCTTTGGAGTTTTCATTTGTTTTTCTTAAAATTGCTCTGAGACTTAGCTCTTGGAGAATTTGGAATTTGGGATCTGATCTGTCTTCAAATAAATGAGTGGTAATTAACAGCCTATGAGTTGATAATAGTGGAATCGGTAATTGTATGTATTTTGTAGGTAAGGGTAAATGTGACTATTACAGTGCTTTGGGGATTTGGAACGAATTAGTTTATATAGCGTTAGATTGTGAAGTCAGCTAAAGGATTGTTGTACATGGAAAATGGATCTTCCATTTATCTAGTCTTTTAAGCACTTGGAACTGCCTGGGGTTCTTATCAGGTACTAGCTTCTGGCAGGCAGTAGGTCCAGACCAGTCTCTCCAGAAGAGCTGGACGGGGCCAAGAGGATGTAAGCCTCAAAGGATAATGGGAAATGGAATTTCTTTAAGGGATTCTGGCTTTGCCAGGCTGTATGATCTGATAGAAGAATTTGTTCTTCTACTGGAAGAATGCACTTTGTATGCCCACCTTCGTACAGGTAAGTTCTTAAATTATTTTCTTACAGTAAAGCAGCTTTTTTTTTTTTTTTTTGGCCTCTGTCACAACAACCCCTGTGCTGAGTCTATATTGTCCCAAAACCCAGAGATCAACCATGGGTGCATAGGACCTCTCTGGCTCTTTTGTGTCCATTTCTGTATGCAATCACCCTGGACTTCTTGGTGTCCCCTTTTCTTCTGAGCTGAAGTCTACAGGTCAGTACACAATGGAGTGAAACGTGAACAGACTCGATTGACTTTGATCATTGTGATTAATGAGTTTAGAATTTTCAAATCTGAGATGAATACACTACGATGAACAATGAACGACTAATCAGAAATCAGAAGTCTGCAAAGAGTAAAACCACTACCAACAAAAAATAGTCTAGCATCAAAAATGCCCTAATTTTAAATGGAAATGCTGACCTCATTTGCAATTAGATTTGTCCTCTCAGCCCATGTGGAAGTAGAGAGAGACAGGCTCTTGGGGGAAGGAAGAACGCTGCAGCACAAATGGAGAGTTAAAGGACAGAAACAGGTAGAGGACAGGGCCAGCTATAGCTGGTAAAGGGTCTTCTGGTGCAGGCTAAGGAGGTGGACCATCACCTTGGAGGCTTGAAGGGATTCTTGAGGGCTGTCAGGTGGGGGTTGACATTGCAAGAACCTTCCATGTCTGGCTGGAGGCATGAGTATCTAAGTCATCTGATTACAGAATGTGAATTCTGAAAGTTCTGTTGTAGCATAGAAAGGGAAATTTATCTGGTAGATGCTCTTTTCCTTATGAGAACCTTCTGACTTTTGGATAAAGCTTAATAGTCCTTGCTTTAAGACAACTTGTATCTAATTGGTAATTAATGCAACAAAAGTATTGTAGTTGCTCATGATATTCTCCAGTAGAGTCGTTTCTGCTTGTTTGTCCAGGGGTGTTCTGTGGTAGTGATAAGACCCAAGGAGTAGACTGCAGTCCATGGGGTCACTAAGAGTCAGATACGACTGAGCGACTTCACTTTCACTTTTCACTTTCATGCATTGGAGAAGGAAATGGCAATCCACTCCAGTGTTCTTGCCTGGAGAATCCCAGGGACGGGGGGAGCCTGGTGGACTGCTGTCTATGGGGTCGCACAGAGTTGGTCACGACTGAAGTGACTTAACAGCAGCAGCAGCAGCAGCAGCAAGGATTATATTGTCTGTGTCTGTGCTAATAGATTATAGCATGAGAATCTGGATAAAAGACAGGAAGGAAAAATTTTTGGAAAGCAGTAGCACCTTTTTACAGGGAAGTTCACTTCAGTTGCTCAGTCATGTCTGACTCTTTGAGACCCCATGGACTGTATGTAGCACAGCAATCTTTCCTGTCCATCACCAACTCCCAGAACTTGCTCACTCATGTACATCAAGTCAGTGATACCATCCAACCATCTCATCCTCTGTCGTCCCCTTCTCCTCCCACCTTCAATCTTTCCCAGCATCAGGGTCTTTTCCAAGGAGTCAGTTCTTCACATCAAGTGGCAAAGTATTGGAGCTTCAGCTTCAGCATCAGTCCTGAATTGAATGTTCAGGACTGATTTCCTTTAGGATTGACTGGTTGGATATCCTTGCAGTTCAAGGGACTCTCAAGAGTCTTCTCTAACACTACAGTTCAAAAGCATTAATTCTTTAGCTCTCAATTTTCTTTATAGCCCAACTCTCACATCCATACATGACTATAGGAAAAAAACTATAGCTTTGACCATACAGACCTTTGTTGGCAAAGTAATGTCTCTGGTTTTTAATACGCTGCCTAGGTTGGTCATAGTGTTTCTTCCAAGGAGCAAGTGTCTTAATTTCATGGCTGCAGTCACCATCTGCAGTGATTTTAGAGCCCAAGAAAGTAAAGTCTGTCACTGTTTCCATTGTTTCCCCATCTATTTGCCATGAAGTGATGGGACCAGATGCCATGATCTTCGTTTTCTGAATATTGAGTTTTAAGCCAGCTTTTCCACTCACCTCTTTCACTTTCATCAAGAAGTACTTTAGTTCCTCTTCACTTTCTGCCATAAAGGTGGTGTCATCTGCAAATCTGAGGTTATTGATAATTCTCCTTGCAATCTTGATTCGAGCTTGTGCTTCATCCAGCCTGGCATTTCTCATGATATACCCTGCATATTAGTTAAATAAGCAAGGTGACAATATACAGCTTTGACGTACTCCTTCCCCAATTTTGAACCAGTCTGTTGTTACATGTCTGGTTCTAACTGTTGCTTCTCGACCTGTATGCATATTTCTCAGGAGGCAGGTAAGGTGGTCTGGTAGTCCCATCTCTTTAATAATTTTCCATAGTTTGTTGTAATCCATACAGTCAAAGCATTAGTGTAGTCAATGAAGCAGAAGTAGATTTTTTCTGAAATTCTCTTGTCTTTTCTATGATCCAATGGATGTTTGAAATTTGATCTCTGGTTCCTCTGCCTTTTCTAAATCCATATTGAACATCTAGAAGTTCTTGGTTCATGTACTGTTGAAATCTCACTTGGAGAATATTGAGCATTACTTTGCTAGCATGTGAGATGAGTACAATTGTGCAGTAGTTGGCATTACCTTTCTTTGGGATTGGAATGAAAACTGACTGCTGAGTTTTCCAAATTTGCTGACATATTGAATGCAGCACTTTCACAGCATCATCTTTTAGGATTTGAAATAGCTCAGCTGGGATTCCATCACCTCCACTAGCTTTGTTCGTAGTGAGGCTTCTTAAGGCCCGCTTGACTCTGCACTCCAGGATGTCTGACTCTAGGTGAGTAATCATACCTTGTGGTTATCTGGGCCATTAAGATCTTTTTGTATAGTTCTGTGTATTCTTGCCACCTCTTCTTAATATTTTCTGCTTCTGTTAGGTCCATACCATTTCTGTCTTTATTGAGCCTATCTTTGTGTGAAATGTTCCCTTGGTATCTCTAATTTTCTTGAAGAGATCTCTAGTCTTACCCATTCTATTGTTTTCCTTTATTTCTTTGCACTGATCACTTAGAAAGTCTATCTTATCTTTCTTTCCTATTGACTGGGACTCTGCATTCAGATGGATATATCTTTCTTTTCTCCTTTGCCTTTCACTTCTCTTCTTTCCTCAGCTATTTATAAGACCTTCTCAGACAACCATTTTGCCTTTTTGCATTTTTTTTCTTAAGGATGCTTTTGATCATGGCCTCCTGTACAGTGTTATGAACTTCCATCCATAGTTATTCAGGCTCTCTGTCTATCAGATCTCATCCCTTGAATTTAATCTCCGGGGAAAGTGAATCCCTGTTGAGGCATGGCCAGTTGAGGAAGAATGTTGTCACCTTAAAGAAAAGAACACAGTGAAAGAAACTTTCAGCCTGGTCACTTCTTACTGTTCAGAAATGGTTGCTATTTCCTTCTTTGTAAGCTTTGGGACATATGACCAACTGTTGGAAGGGTTTAGCTTACCTTATATTGAAAAATAAAGCAAGCCAAGCAAACAAAACAGCATCCCCTCCACTCCCACTGGCATATACAAATTAGGTTATTTGGTGAGGTAATTAAAAATAAATCAGCTTGATGTACAGAAGTGGTTCTTGCTTCTGGTTCACAAGGGCTTCTGGAATTTAACCCACTCTGGCTGATCAGATATGTAAAATAATGTTTCCATCACTTGCTGAAGACCTTTATTTGCTATTCAGAATATTTGTAATACACAGAGTTCACCTCTTCTTGAGATAAAGGTTGCTGGTAATCCAGTCTAAACCCTGGCATTGACATGCTATTTGCCATTGTCCTTGTACATATATATGTATTGTGTGTGTGTTTGTGTATTAGTGTTAGTGTTAGTCGTGTCTGACACTTTTATGACCCCATGTACTGCAGCCTGCCAGGCTTCTCTCTCCATGAGGATTCTGGGCAAAAACTCAGGTAAAGAGTCAGCCTGCAATGCAAGAGACCTGGGTTTGATCCCTGGGTTGGGAAGATCTCTTGCAGGAGGACATGGCAACCCACTCCAGTATTCTTCCCTGAGGAATACCCATGGACATAAGAGCCTGGTGGGCTGCAGTCCACAGGGTTGCAAAGAGTTAGACATGACTGAGTGGCTAAGCACACACACACACATAAATGATAAATAAGGTTGCGCTATATTTATTTGAGGCCCTCAGGAGAAAAATGCTCTATTCAAAGGACATGTGAGTAGAATCAGGCAGTTTTCAATCCCCAGAATCCCATGAAAAAAGATGGATGTTGGTTCCAGTAGCATACCTAGCAGCAGTGAAACTGGAATGTAGAAACTTCTTGAGTCTGTCCTACTGACCAGAAGCATCAGCATCACCTGGGAACTTCTGAAGAATTTAGAATCTCTGGTGCTTCTGCAGTCTTACTCCTCAGTTGATTGCATATTAAAGTTTGAGAACACCTGGTGTGGACTACTCTTTCAGGAAGGCTGATTGTGCAGAAAGTAGAATAGATGTGGAGGAAGAAGGTTCTAGCTAGACGTGGAGCATGGTCTCATGGCATTTTTGAAAATTTGGACAAACCTTGAGTATGTATGTCCTTGTACAAAAGGAGTTGTCTGGGAATGAGAGTTTTAAGTGAAAGGAGAGAAGTGGCTGAGGTTCTTGAGGAGTTGGAGGAACAGAGACTCTGATGTCCAGGTTGGGAGTTAGGTTGACCTGGGTGATTGACACTTGTTCTTTTGAGGTGGGAGGGAGAGAGGAAAGGGTGGAGGTGCATATGAATTAGCTTCTATGTTGAGGAAGAATTAAGGAAGGAAGTTGGAAAGGTGAAAATAACAAAAAGTGACAACTTGCTTTCATTGATAGTGGAGATGAGGTCATTTTCTGAGAGGGCAGGCATGGTCATGAGACTTAAGGAAGTTCCAGGGACCCTTGGAAAATCCACTGTGGTGGGGGAAACCGTAACAGAGATTAAGGAGGAAATAGCTTACTTTGGCCATTGCTCTGACAATTTAAAACACCTTCCAGATGTCTGTAATAGAACAGTTATTCTAGATCTAAATATATTAAATTCCAGCACTAAACATCATACGGCTTCCCTGGTGGCTCCGTGGTAAAGAATCTGCCTGCCAAGCAGGAGACATGGGTTTGATCCCTGGGTCAGGAAGATCCCCTGGAGAAGGAAATAGCAACTCACCCTGTATTCTTGCCTGGGAAATCCCTTGAGAGAAGCCTAGCAGGCTACAATCTGTGCGGTCACAAAAGAGTTGGAGACTACTTAGTGACTAAACAACAAACATCATACAGATCTTCCTCAACTTCGGATGGTCATTTCTCACTCTGTGTGACCCCATGGACTGTATCCTGCAAGGCTCCTGTATCCATGGGACTTCCCAGGCAAGAATACTGGAGTGGGTTGCCATGTCCTCCTACAGGGGATCTTCTATAGGGTTGCCATTTCCTTCTCCAGGGGATCTTTCAACCCAGGGATCAAACCTGCATCTGTCTCATATATTGACAGGTGGGTTCTTTACCACTAGTGCCACCTGGGAAGCCCTAGGATGATTACAGTCCCCATAAATCCACCATAAGAGAGAAGGCATGTTGAAAATGCATTTAATATACATAATCTACTGACTATTAGCCTAGCCTACCTTACACATGCTCAGAACACTCACCTTAGCCTAGAATTGGGCTAAATGATATCTCACAAAGTCTATTTTACAGCAAAGTGTTGAACATCTGTTGCTCACCCTCATGATTGCATGGCTGAGTGAAAGCTGCTACTTCTGCCTAGCATCATAAAATAACATTGTACTGCCTATCACTAGCTGGGAAAAAAGTCAAAATCCACAACTTGAAGTAGAGTTTATATTCAATGTGTATCCCTTTCAAACTACTGTAAAGTAGAGAAATCATTAAATCCGACCATCATAAGTCAGGAACTGTGTGTATACTTAATATGCTGCTGTTGCTAAGTCACTTCAGTCGTGTCCGACTCTGTGTGACCACATAGATGGCAGCCCACCAGGCTCCCCTGTCCCTGGGATTCTCCAGGCAAGAACAATGGACTGGGTTGCCATTTCCTTTTCCAATGCATGAAAGTGAAAAATGAAAGTAAAGTTGCTCAGTCATGTCTGACTGCGACCTCATGGACTGTAGCCCACCAGGCTCCTCCGACCAAGGGATTTTCCAGGCAAGAGTACTGGAGTGGGGTGCCATCGCCTTCTCCAGTATACTTAATATAGTGCTGGTCTAAAATGTAGTCCTGTGTTGACTGTATTAATACTTCTATAAAGTCAGAGCATCTTTACACATGATCTGATTTTCCTCAAGGGCCATTATCCTCATATGAAAGATGGAGATTCTTGGGCAAAGATAGAGGACAAGTTTTTGCCATAGTCACAAAGTGGGGTTGGTACCAGAATCTACTGGCTCCTAGCCTGAACCTCCTTCCACGAGGCTATTTACAGTTCATGATTTATCAAAAGCCTGCACTCTATTTGAGCGGGAAAAGGAGTTTTTGAAGAGTACTGCTCTTACAGAACATCTGTGGGAATACTGAAGGAAAAGTTAAATTGAGACACACTTTATTATTAATATTTTATTATCTTGACACAGCCTCAGCGGTCTCTTCTGCCAACAGGAAGTCATAGCTGTTTTTCATTCTTCTGTTGTCTGCTTGTTGCTGGGGCCTGTATTTTGGTCAGAAGATGTTTCGTTTCTGAGGCCAGGTAGTTAAAATAGACTGGCTTAACAGGATATTCATGGCTATGTACTTAGCACGATGGATCATTTTTCAAATCTTTTCACTGCTTTTGCTCTTTGATCAGGAAAAATCACTTAACAGTGAGACTGGAATCTCCTTTCATAGACTCCCATGTGTCCTTGTTTCCACCTGCTGGTCTTTGCTTCTCTGAAGAGTTTGACCTTATGAATTAAATTCTTTCTGATTGTAACATTAGTCAGGTGAATTGAGTAACTGGGGACTTTTGTTTATTGATCCTTTCATCTCCTCTGTTTTTGCCTGTAAAGGTTATTTTTCAATTTCCCCAGAAGGTAATTCTATTTCTACTAGTAATTCTCAATGAACAGTAAACTTAGGATATTAAAATAAAAGCCAGAATAAACATTAAGTTTAGAAGTGTCATAAAAATCCTAGAAACAAGCATTTGTGCTTCTGAATGTAGCTTAAATTAGATAGAAAAAACTCTAATAATCAAGGTAAATTCTTCCGTGCTGTGCAAGGTCCACAGAAGCCCCTTCTCTTTAGGAATCTAGACTTGAAGACTTCTCTTCATCCTTCAGTGAAATCATAAATGTAATTTTCTAAAAGATTACAGAAAATTAACCAAACTGATCACATGGATCACAGCCTAGTCTAACTCAATGAAACTATGAGCCATGCCATGTAGGGCCACCCAAGATGGATGGGTCATGGTGGGGGAGTTCTGACAAAATGTGGTCCACTGGAAAAGGGAATGGCAAACCACTTCAATATTCTTGTCTTGAGAACCCCATGAACAGTATGAGAAGGCAAAGAAAGATATGAGACTGGAACATGAACTCCCACGTGGGTAGGTGTCCAATATGCTACTGGAGAAGAGTGGAGAAATAGCTCCAGAAAGAATGAAAAGGCTGAACCAAAGCACAAATAACACCCAGTTGTGGATGTGACTCATGATCAAAATAAAGTTTGATGTTGTAAAGAACAATGTTGCATAGGAGCGGGGAATGTTAAGTCCATGAATCAAGGCAAATTGGAAGTGATCAAACAAATGGCAAGAGTAACATCGACATTTTAGGAATCAGTAAACTAAAATGGACCGGAATGGGCAAATTTAATTCAGATGACCATTGTATCTCCTACTATGGGCAAGAATCCCTTAGAAATGGAGTAGCCATCATAGTCAACAAGAGAGTCTGAAATGCAGTACTTGAATGCAGTCTCAAAAATGACAGAATGATCTCTGTTCATTTCCAAGGCAAACCATTCAATAGCACAGTAATACAAGTCTATGCCCCAACCACTAATGCTGAAGAAGCTGAACGGTTCTGTGAAGACCTACAAGACCTTCTGTAACTAGCAGCAAAACAAGATGTCCTTGGGAGTGGAATACAAAAGCAATAAGTCAAGAGATAACTGGAGTAACAGCAAGTTTGGTTTTAGAGTACAAAATGAAACATGGCTAGGCTAACAGTTTTGCCAAGAGAATGCACTGGTCATAGCAAACACCCTTTTCCAACAGCACAAGATGACTCTACACATGGAAATCACCACATGGTTAATGCAGAAGTCAGACTGATTATATTCTTTGCAGCCAGAGGTGGAGAAGTTCTATACAGTCAGCAAAAACAAGACCAGGAGCTGACTGTGGCTCAGATCATGAACTCTTTATTGCCAAATTCAGACTTAAATTGAAGAAAGTAGGGAAAACCACTATACCATTCAGTTCAGTTCAGTTCAGTTCAGTCGCTCAGTTGTGTCCAACTCTTTGCGACCCCATGAATAGCAGCACATCAGGCCTCCCTGTCCACGGACCTAAACCAAATCCCTTATGATTATACAGTGGAAGTGACAATAGATTCAAGGGATTAGATCTGATAGAGTGCCTGAAGAACTATGGATGGAGGTTCATGACATTGTACAGGAGACTGTGATCAAAACCATCCTCAAGAAAAAGAAATGCAAAAAGGCAAAATGGTTGTCTGAGGAGGCCTTACAAAGAGTTGAGAAAAAGGAGAGCAAAAGGCAGAGGAGAAAAGAAAAGAAATACCCATTTGAATGCAGATGTGAAAGTCACTCAGTTGTGTCTGACTTTTGCGACTCCACGGATATATAGTCCATGGAACTGTCCAGGCCAGAATACTGGAGTGGGTAGCCTTTCCTTTCTCCAGGGGATCTTCCCAACCCAAGGACAGAATCCAGGATCTTTCTTGCAGGCAGATTTTAAATCACAAGGGAAGCCCATCTGAATGCAGAGTTCCAAAGAATAGCAGGAGATTTATGAAAGCCTTCCTCGGCAATCAATGCAGAGACAGAGGAAAAGAGCAGAATGGGAAAGCTAGAGATCTCTTCAAGAAAATTAGAACCACCAAGGGAACACTTCATGCAAAGATGGGCTCGGTAAAGGGCAGAAATGGTCTGGACCTAACAGAAGCAGAAGATATTAAGAAGAGGTGGCATGAATACACAGAAGAACTTACAAAAAGATCTTCACAACCAAGATAATCACCATGGTGTGATCACTCACCTAGAGCCAGACATCCTGGAATGTGAAGTCAAGGGGGCCTTAGAAAGCATCACTATGAACAAAGCTAGTGGAGGTGATGGAATTCTCACATAAAAGATGATGCTGTGAAAGAGCTGCACTCAATATGCCAGCAAATTTGGAAAACTCAGCAGTGGCCACAGGACTGGAAAAGGTCCATTTTCATTTCAATCCCAAAGAAAGGCAATGCCAAAGAATGCTGTAACTACTGCACAATTGCACTTATCTCACACCCTACTAAAATAATGCTCAAAATTCTCCAAGCCAGGCTTCAGCAATACGTGAACTGTGAACTTCCTGATGTTCAAGCTGGTTTTAGAAAAGGCAGAGGAACCAGAGATCAAATTGACAACATCCGCTGGATCATGGAAAAAGCAAGAGAGTTCCAGAAAAAAACTTCCTATTTCTGCTTTATTGACTATGTCAAAGCCTTTGACTGTGTGGATCACAATGAACTGTGGACAATTCTGAAAGAGATGGGAATACCAGACCACCTGACCTGCCTCTTGAGAAATCTATATGCAGATCAGGAAGCAACAGTTAGAACTGGACATGGAACAACAGACTGGTTCCAAGTAGGAAAAGGAGTACGTCAAGGCTGTATATTGTCACCCTGCTTATTTAACTTATATGCACAGTACATCATGAGACACGTTGGACTGGAAGAAGCACAAGCTGCAATCAAGATTGCTGGGAGAAATATCAGTCACCTCAGATATGCAGATGACACCACCCTTATGGCAGAAAGTGAAGAGGAGCTAAAAGCCTTTGATGAAAATGAAAGTGGAGAGTGAAAAAGTTGGCTTAAAGCTCAACATTCAGAAAACGAAGATCATGGCATCTGGTACCATCACTTCATGGCAAGTAGATGGGGAAACAGTGGAAATAGTGTCAGACTTTATTTTTGGGGGCTCCAAAATCACTGCAGATGGTGACTGCAGCCATGAAATTAGAAGACGCTTACTCCTTGGAAGAAAAGTTACAGCCAACCTAGATAGCATATTCAAAAGCAGAGACATTACTTTGCCAACTAAGGTCTGTCTAGTCAAGGCTATGGTTTTTCCAGTGGTCATGTATGGGTGTGAGAATTGGACTGTGAAGAAAGCTGAGCACCAAAGAATTGATGCTTTTGAACTGTGGTGTTGGAGAAGACTCTTGAGAGTCCCTTGGACTGCAAGGAGATCCAGCCAGTCCATTCTGGAAGGAGATCAGCCCTAGGATTTCTTTGGAGGGACTGATGCTGAAGCTGAAACTCCAGTACTTTGGCCACCTCATTCGAAGAGTTGTTTCACTGGAAAAGACCCTGATGCTGGGAGGGATTGGGGGCAGGAGGAGAAGGGGATGACAGAGGATGAGATGGCTGGATGGCATCACTGACTCTATGGATGTGAGTCTGAGTGAACTCCGGGAGTTGATGATGGACAGGAGACCTGGTGTCCTGCGATTCATGGGGTCACAAAGTGTCAGACACAGCTGAGCGACTGAAATGAACTGACTGATGGTGTACTCAGACTCACTCATATAGGTATAAAGATCTGAACTATGTTACACATACAAATTAGGTTTAAGTAGAGGTGTGATTATAGTTGGTTAGGCATAAACCAAGGAAAATTTTTGGAAGAGAAGTAATCTGAGATACTAAGTAGGATTTTAAGGAACTATATACAAGGAAGAGGGTTTATAGACTAAAGCCATGTTCTCAAATTTTGTGTCTTAGGGCCTCCTATACTCTTTAAAAGCATTGAGAATTTTAAAAACCTCTTGTTTGTATGTTTCATCAATTTATACTTATATTTGCTGTTATTGTTGTTATTTAGTCATTAGGTTATGTTTGGCTCTTCTGTGACCCAATGGTGACCCCCTGTAGTCCGCCAGGCTCCTCTGTCCATGGAATTTCCCATGCAAGAATACTGGAGTGTGTTGCCATTTCTTTCTCCAGAGGATCTTCCTGACCCAGGGATCGAACCTAAGTCTCTTGCACTGGCAGGAGGCTTCTTTACGACAGAGCCACCAGGGACACCCTAATACTTATAGTATTAGAAATAAAAACTGGGAAGATTAAAAACATTTATTAATCTGTTTAAAGTAATAATGATAAACTCATGACATGTTAACACAAATAATATATATTTATGAGAAGTAGATGGCAAACTATTCCAGTGTTCTTGGGGGAAAATCCCATGGATAGAGGAGCCTGGCAGGCTACAGTCCATAGGGTCACAAAGAGCTGGGCATGGCTGAGTGACTGAGCATGCACACAGATAAGAAATGATTATATTTTCAAAAAAAAAAATCAGTGAGAATGTTAGCATTAAAACTTTTCTTTTTGCAAATCTCTCTAATGTCTGTCTTAATAGAAGACAGCTGGATTCTCATATCTTCTGCATTCAGTTTGTTGAAACATGTTGTACTGGTTGAAGTATATGAAGAAAATGCAATTTTACATGGACATTGGAAAAGGGAAGAATATTTAAATACCCTTTTCTGATAACTAGGGACATTTTGCTTTGGTACTATAGCAAAACTCCAAGTGGTAATTTTTTAAAGATTAGTTGCAGCGTGAAATCTGAAAGTGAATCAATGAACTTTTCATATTTTGTTATGTTAAAATTCCCTGTCTAGCTTGTACTCTGAGCGAAACTTTTACCCATTCATGATTTTGTCACATCTTGCATTGGTCATTTGAAAATATTGGTTCACTGAGTTAATGAAGATCTTTCAAATAATGACACATTTTATTACACAATAACCAAATATTACATTCCGTAATATCACTTCAAATATCTCATCAGAAAAATCTTTTAAGTACTGGAAAGCTGTCAAGCTCATGTTGGCAGATATAAGTTTTATAAAATCTTAAATTTCATTTGAAAAACTATTTATCACAGGCATCAAGTACTGTTAGTTGCTTTTCTTGAAGTGGTAAGATCACTGCCTTCATTTTCAGAAAAGAATCTGCCAAATGACCAAGTTTAAATAGTCATACTTTGTTAGTTTTCCTTTCAAATAAAACTTGTGTTTAAGGAAAAAAGGCACTAGCTGAGCTCTTGAACCAAATAGTTGGACACATGCTTTTCCCTGTAACACTTATATTTATCTATATGGAAGTACTTTTGGTATTTCCCCATTTCATCACATAGAATGTTTAAAGGAAGTGTATTGGAGGTTTAGTAAGACTGATAACTCTTACTGGTCCATTAAGAACACTCTTGATTGAAATCACTGTTTATTTTATTGCAAGCGCATGATCTTGAGGAACACGGTGACGGCCAGCGCAGTTTGGTGCCACATCCTTACTCCACACTGAGGCACTAGCACTTTAACCTACTGCTGTTGCTTTTGTATCTGTGTGCCAGTGCTGACAAAGCAGCGAGGGCAAGTACACCTTTAACTGTATGGTTGTAAAAGCATGTAGTCCACTTTGGGGTCTCAGGGACCTTCCAACCCCCAGGATCTCACTTTGAGAACAGCTGGGCTAGAGGAATGGTCTTGAGAGAATGGGTTCCCCAAGGGAAGGCAGGAACAGGCATGCCCTTGGTTTGAGTATAAAGTTCAAGGATTAGCGGGTGTATCCTTGTAGTTGCTAGATGGGATCCTGCCCTATCCATTAAATTACCTCATAAGGATCAAGGATTAGCAACTCTGAAAGGAATGTTGTATGGGTGACTGCTGGTATGGGTGACTGGGCAGACTGGGCAACCCTTAAATGAGGTTGATAGGAGGGAGAAAGATTTTAGCAGAGTCCCAGAGCTCAGAAGCTCAGATTCTGTGGTATTTGCTTTTCAAAGAATATCAGAAGTTTCTATAATTCATAGATAGGAACAGAATGCTAGCATGCATTTCTTTCTTCATCTGCAAATGTAGTAGTAGTATTGTGTGAATTAGTGTAGAAACAGCTAAGAACAGAGTCTAGTACATAGTAAGGCCTATATAATGTAGTTATGGTGAAAATGGAGTTTGGAACTAGTTATAGGATGAGTCAGGGAGCTGTTCTTGAACTTCAGTTGGCAGCAGAATGCCCTGGAGAAATTGTTAAAACACCAATCGCTAGTCCCCACCTCTGGAGTTACTGATTAGGGATTTCTGAGATGGAGGTCTGCTCCTCTGTGCATCACATTCCCTGAAACCCTGAGTCAGATGAGTCCACTCAGTGTCCTTTTCTTTCCTGGTTACTCAGCAAGCCATTGCCTTTTAGCTGATATCCTTGGATGAAAGGTAGTATCTTCTTATTCTTCCTGTTTCATTTGTTGGTTTCTTTTTCATTTAATTTTGTCCAGGAACTGAAATTTTCCATTTGTGTGTGTGTGGTTTTTTTCTTGGGGACAGTACTGATTTAGTATTTACTTTAAAAAAAATATGTGCTGTTTTGCCATGTGTAAAGTCACTTTAGTCATGTCCAACTCTTTGTGACTCTGTGGACTGTAGCCTGGCTGGCTTCTCTGTCCATCAGATTCCCTACGGAAGAGACCTGGAAAGGCTGCTGTGCCCTCCTCCAGGGGAGCTTCCCAACCCAGGGATTGAACCCACATCTCATGTCCCCTGCATTGGCAGGTGGGTTCTTGACCACTATCGCCTCCTGTAAAGCCATCCCTCATTTTTATTAAAGCCAGATCAGATGGTTAGTCTCCAAAAATTCACCTAACTGATAATAACAGTTTTACTCACCTCCATGGTTTTCAACAGCTTCTAAATACCTTGTATAATGTCACAGATATCTTTGTCACTTTTCTGAGCTTACCAAAGCTTACTCTTTTCAGGACTTAGAAGTAAAGACAAGCCTTCTGATTTAAGACTGCTGATGAAGATGTCCTACATGAGGAGCTTTGGTAGTTTGATGATTACCAGTGATGTTAATTTCAAACTGTATATTCATTCATTTCAAATTGTATTTAACAGTAGGCAAGTAAGTGCCAGTTGTGTGAAAGGCTTTGTGCTAGATGCCAAGAACTAAACAAAAGAGAAGATAGGCATGGACAAGTCTGGGTCACTGATAAGCCAACCAACAGCTGTGAAACAGGGAAAGACTGGAACTGATTGGGCTGAAGGGGTACCTAATTCATGGGGCTAGATGTGTTCCCAATATAAGTGATATCAGAGCTAAAACCTTAGGGAGACTATGAATTAGGTAAAGAAAGCAGGCAAACCACATGGACAGTATTCCAGGCTGCATAAATAGTGTGCAGGAAGACCTCGAGGAGCGTGAGATTACAGTATCTTTGGGAATAAGTTTAATTTGGCTGGTTCATTGAGATTAGGTCAGGGGGATGGTGTAGAAGGTAGAAAATCACAAGAAGATAGGAAGGCTAGACAGAGCCCTCTATGCCTTTTGGGTTTCCCAATCTCAGCTCTCTTGAATTTTGTGCCAGATATTTCTTTGTTGGGGTGGGGCTGGGGACTGTCCTATGCATTATGGGATATTCATCCATATTTCAGGTCACTGCCAACACCCTCCCCTCCAGACATTCCTAATGTCCCCTGAGAGTGTGCAGTAAAATTGCCACTGATTGAGACTCTTAAAGTTTTGCCTTTAAGAGTATTGGAAGGCAGTTGTCATGTTTTAATCCAGTGAGTGATGTGAATCAATTTACACCTTTGGCCAGACACTGTGATAGCATTGTGGAGAATGGTTGGGAGTTGGCAAGACTGGAAACATGGAAATACATTGCTGTAGGAGTTTGGGTGGAAAATACCAACCATTTGATCTAAGGTAGGGGCTGTAGGGATGGAGAGAAGTATGTAGAAGTGAGATATATTTAGGTGATAGCATTGATAGGTGACTAATTATACATGAATAGTGAAGGAAAGAGAGGAATCAAGGGTGTTCTTAAGGATTCTTCTTGAGCCCTGAAAAGATGGTGGTGCTCTTCCCTGATGTAGGATGCAGGATGCATGGGGCTGATGCACAGGATGATTCAAGTAGAGGATGTGGGGTGGGAGGTGGGAGGGGGCTTCGGCATTGGGAGATTGTGTTCACCTATGGCTGATTCGTGTCAATGTATGGCAAAACAAATACAGTATTGTAATTAAAAAAAAAAAATAAAAAATAAAAAAAGAAGGGAGCATAGGAAGAGGAACAGATTTCATTTTTAAACAAAACATTTTTAATGTTACAGTACAGTTACCTTGAAAAGGACATAGTACAACAGCTGGCATACAGGGGCTGGTATTGAGTGAAAAGGCAACAAGAGTTACTGACTGAAGGATGGAGAGGAGGTGGGAGATGGTAGAGCTGAACGATCATCAGCAATGGAGTCAGAGGGCAAGCTGCAGTTTCACTCATGCCTGACATGGATGGCACAGGTTCTGGTTCTGATGCTGGATTAAATTCTATTTACCTTCTTGAGAAAACAATCCAGTGATGTCTGGGTTGTTTTTAGTCATTAAGTTGTGTCTGACTCTTTTGCAACTTGATTGACAGTAACCTGTGGGGGCCGCTCCGCAGAAAAGAGTAGAGGCAGTGGAACTTCCCTCAGCAAAGCCAAGGGGTCCCGAGGAGAGGTGAGCCTGCTGTCCGCCAACCCAGCCCCTCGGGCGACAGACAATCAGACGTGACAGGGGTTCCGTCGAAGCAGTTCCACTTTATTGTTGCAAACTCCCAGCTTATATAGACAAGCAGGGGGATTTTAGGAGGGACTTTCCATAGTTGCACCAATCACGTTAAAGGTCAAATTGTCATGTGCCTTCAATATAACAGGAGTCTATGGAGATCACACACTGTCTACATGCATGGAAATCAAGAGAGCCAATCAAAAAACTTTGACAAACAGCACAGACCATGCCCCCATCTCTTCTGCCAGGCGCCATCTTAGGTTTTCAACCGCAAAACTAGCCCCTTTGTTTTTAAGGTTTCCCATTTAGGGGCCCCAAAGTAACCCACAAGGCTTCTCTGTCCATAGGATTCCCCAACTAAGAATACTGGAATGGGTCACCATTTTTTTTTTCCCTCCAATGACTCTTCCTGACCCAGGGATCAAACCTCTGTCTCCAGCTTGGCAGGTGGATTCTTTACCACTGTGTCACTCGGGAAGGTGTTTAGGTGTATGCTGTACTTACTCAGTCATGTCTGACTTTTTGTGACCCCATGGACTGTAGCCTGCCAGTCTCCTCTGTCCATGGGGGTTCTGCAGGCAAAAATCCTGGAATGGGTTGCCATGCCCTCCTCCAGGGAATCTTCCCAACCCAGTGATCAAATCCAGGTCTCCTACATTGCAGGTGGATTCTGCCCCAATGGAGCTACCAGGAAAGTCCCTAGATGTCTGGGTATTAGCTCTTTTATTTTTCTCATCATAGATGACACAGTAGCCCTGAATTGCATTCTGAATGCCTGCTGCAACCTTCCTGTATCATTCTTTGTTTGGGTCCTATGCCTCAAAAACTAACAATACTAGGAAGAACAGATTTATTGGGGAGGATCAGGAGAAGATGTTGGGCATTTTGGATATGCCAAAATGGAGATAATTTATGACAACCAAGAAGAAATTTTCATCTGTAAGTGAAGTTTTGGTTCTAGGAACTTAGGAGAAAGATCAGAGCCGATAATTATGTGGAAGTTGAAACTCTAGGTGAGACTGAGGGAGAATGCATTGAGTGTGAAGAGCAGGATACTCAGGGCAGATCCTGGCAAGAGTAGGAGGGGCTGATATGGAGAAGGAAGAGCAGGATGTGGCAGTGCCAGTGAGGTTTAGGGGAGCTTGGTTCTGTGAAAAGGAGCTGACTGTGTGTCCACGTGTGTCTTTCCTTCAGTGGATTTAAGTTTCGTGGTTCCAGATGCTCATTAGGGTCATCCTACAGTGACTGGAAACTCCTGGGTACAGAAGGGTATGAGTGGTTGTGGAGATTGCCACATTTACTCCTAGTATGCCTCAAATAGATACTGTGAATCAGAAAATCCAGACTGGAAGACAGATGCTGTGCCTCTCCAGGGCTGATGCTGGCCTCGACTGCTGAATTATGTAGTGGGTTTTTGTAATGTAGACAAATCTCCCCATCCTGAGGTTGCTTGCCACTTCCAAAAAGAGAAATCTCTTTGGGGTTGATGAACCAGAACTGTGTTTCTGTTTCATAAAAGCCACTTTTGATGAAAAAGTAATAACTTTAATTTAGAGATTGTGTAGCTATCACTGAAGGGTTATGATGACATATAACCAAGTCTCCAGGATCATTGGTGTATGATATTATATGATTTTTATTCCTGAGTGATAGGTCCTCCATTTACCTGACCTTTGAAGGTACAATGTATTATTTACATGAAACTAAGAGCCGGTGCATTCTAAATGGCTATGGTTTATCATGACTGTTTCAGAGTTGGATCCTGTGGTCATATGCTAATTTGACTTGAAGGAAATTCTGTGCTCTGTACTTGGATTTCATGCTTAAAATTTTCATCAATAGTTTCAAGACTCTATTAATTAAAATAAGATGCTGCAAAACTTTTTCCCACATAATATGGAATGCACTGCGTAGCTCATATTTGAATTAAAACCCTTAGATGCTTTACATTTTCTGGTCTGGCAGTCTTTGTTTTTCTAATTTATGTGTCCCATTTGTCCAGAAGGGGTTGGGAAGTTGAAATTTACAGCCATCCCAACTGGTAGAATTAAGACTCTCGACTAAATGAGATCTTGTTTGTGTATTCAAATGGGAAACTGTGGTTGGGCAAAATAAAATTTGCAGTAAATTTCCAGTGAATTATCTCCCAAACTTAGTGGAGTATCCCATCTCCTGGTAGTTCCACCTACCCAACTCTGTGTGGTGACTATGCTAAGTTGTGTCAGTCATGTCCAACTCTATGTGACACCATAGATGGCAGCCCACCAGTCTCCCTGTCCCTGGGATTCTCCAGGCAAGAACACTGGAGTGGGTTGCCATTTCCTTCTCCAATGCATGAAAGTGAAAAGTGAAAGTGAAGTCGCTCAGTCGTGTTTGACTCTTAGTGACCCCATGGACTGCAGCCTACCAGGCTCCCCCATCCCTGGGATTGTCCGGGCAAGAGTACTGGAGTGGGTCGCCATTGCTTTATAGGAGAAATCATTTTTGTATATACCACTTTTTAGTAGTGACTGATTGGATCAAAATTGAATTTCAATACTAAGCTATGCTAACCAGCCCCTGCCTCTGGGACTTTGTAGTTGGTCTCTACCAGATTCCCAGCCTGTCTTTGGGTGTGGCCATTTTCTGCTGTGTAAATAGTGAAACTGAGAAATCAGAGCTACAGACACAGAAGGATGAAGGATAAGGAACAAAGACAAACAACAGAGAGAAAGAATTCCTAGACTTCTCTCTGGAACATCTCAGTCTCCAGTTCCAGTAAATTCTCAAGATCCAGCTCATTCATACCTTTGGGGGTCCCTCATAGATCCCTGAATCCTTTGAATAAATAATCCTAAACCAGCTCATGGTTTCCTGTGCACAGGAGCAGTGAAATGGGCTATATTGCCTAGATTTCTGTGTTCCAACTGGATGCTTGTTATTATGCTTGTTTGTATCCTAAAACTGGCTTCTCATGAACTGAACATCATTTTATGGCTTTAAGTTGAGCTAAGCTTTGGTTTCGGAGAAGGCAATGGCACCCCACTCCAGTATTCTTGCCTGGGAAATCCCATGGATGGAGGAGCCTCCTAGGCTACGGTCCATGGGGTCGCTAAGAGTCGGACACGACTGAACAACTTCACTTTGACTTTTCACTTTCATGCATGGGAGAAAGAAATGGCAGCCCACTCCAGTATTCTTGCCTGGAGAATCCCAGGGACAGAGGAACCTGGTGGGCTTCTGTCTATGGGGTCGCACAGAGTTGGACACGACTGACGCGACTTAGCAGCAACAGCACCAGCAGCAGCAGCAGCAGTCTTTGGTTTGAATGCTATTGATATTTTCTGAAAATGTAAGAGTGAGTATAGGGAAATGCAATAACACACATATTTGAAACCAGATTCTTAAAGGAAGATGTGTGTATAAGCAATGGTTGGTTCCAGATCTAGAAGTCAAAGCCTTTTGAAGTTTGATGTTCAGACAAGGGACAGAGTGTAGTGTCTCAGTTGAGGTTAGGCATGGTACTGTGGTGGCCAGAGGTGACCTTGGGGTGAAGAGTTGTTCCCAGGAGACTTTGTTACTCATTTTTTGGTCTTATTCCTCTGATCCAACCAGTCCATCCTGAAGGAGGTCAGTCCTCGGTGTTCTTTGGAAGGACTGATGTTGAACCTGAAACTCCAATACTTTGGCCACCTGATGCGAAGAGCTGACTCATTTGAAAAGACCCTGATGCTGGGAAAGATTGAGCGCAGGAGGAGAAGGGGACAACAGAGGATGAGATAGTTGGATGGCATCACTGACTTGATGGACATGGGTTTGGGTAAACTCCGGGAGTTGGTGAGGGACAGGGAGGCCTGGCGTGCTGTGGTTCGTGGGGTTGCAAAGATCAGACACGACAGAGCGATTGAACTGAAATGAACTGCCTGAAATGCATACTTTGAGATCCCAGCCTAACTGGGACCCTCTGATTGCCCAGTGTTTTTCATGATTGAGAAGAAGACTGCTGTTGCATCTTTGACTTTTGAAGGTTAATAATAATAAATAGCCTCACAGAATTCCTCTGTCCATAGAATAGTAATACAAAAATGAATTGCATCCCAGCATATCGTGTGTTCCTTTTAAAAAAAATTCATTAATTTTTATTGGAGTATAGTTGCTTTACAGTGTTCTGTTTCAACTGCACAGAAAAATGAACTAGCCATAAATATATATATATATATATATTTCCTCCCCCTTTTGGATTTGCTTCCCATTTAAGTGACCTTAGAGCACTGAGTAGAGTTCCCTGTGCTACACAGTATGTTCTCATTAGTTGTCTATTTTATACATAGTATCAATAGTGTATACCTGTCAATCCCAGCCTCCCAGTTCCTCCCACCCTCCCTTCTCCCTCCGTATCCATACATTTGTTCTCTGTGTCTGTGTTCCTTTTTATTATTCAAAAACTGTGACTAAATGTGGGTTTATATGTTGTATATATGAATATAAACATATATTTGTATGCAGACATATGTACTTGAATGTAAAGCTAGATATGTCTCAATATGTTTAGAAATATATTGTGATAGATAGCCCCAAAGAGTGACAAATGATTACTTCTGGGAAAGTGGGGTTGACAGAGCAGAAAAAGAAACTTTCACTTATTTTACCTTAAATTTTTTAAAGCAGTGACATTAAGACTGTTTAACTTTATATGCGTTTTTATTACTATAAAAACACAATTTTAAAGTTAATTTGTGATTTGCAATCATAATAAGAGATGAAGAGCCAATGGTTGTGCTTACCTAGATATGCTGCTTCTACTGCTGCTAAGTCGCTTCAGTCGTGTCCGACTCTGGGTGACCCCACAGACGGCAGCCCACCAGGCTCCCCCATCCCTGGGATTCTCCAGGCAAGAACACTGGAGTGGATTGCCATTTCCTTCTCCAATGCATGAAAGTGAAAAGTGAAAGTGAAGTCGTTCAGTCGTGTCCAACTCTTAGTGACCCCATGGACTGCAGCCCACCAGGCTCCTCCATCCATGGGATTTTCCAGCAAAGAGTACTGAAGTGGGGTGCCATCGCCTTCTCCGATCTAAATATGAGTATGTACTAATTAGGTTGTTAGATCTGTGTGTGGGGTGTGTGTGTGTGTGTGTGCATGTATATGTGTGTGTAAAGTTATAAGGAAAATTGATGATTGACTTCTAACTATAATAGATTGGAAAATTCTGATTTCACATAAAATTTTTTAGGTAAGTGAAAGTTGTGAATATCCACTTTCATTATTATTTAATTTCCAAATTATTTATTGATATCAATTGGTCTTTATGTAACATGTTGCTATTTTAGAAATGCCAGATATATTCATTTAAAGAAACCTTTTCACAGTCACTTTTATAATTTCACTTCATCTCATCCTGGTTGTGGACTTCAGAATCCCAAAGTAAGTTTCTTAGAAACTTCTAGGTACTTTACTGAGTATTTATAAGTTAACATCCTGTCATCAGTGTTTATGTAAGTGAGGGTGTATGGAAAAATGTTTAAGGGAAAGAGGAATTTGAGAAACTTGTCCAAATATTATTCAGGATACATGTGAATGAGCAATATTTCTTAGTTTTTCTTGGAATGAAAAAAAAAATTGTCGCAAATATGATGATAAAGAATCATACTTCTTGATTCTATTACTTGCTGGATCTTTGATTTTGGAAAAGTTATTTAACCTTTCAGAGTCTTAGGCTTTTCATCTTCATTTATTCATTCATTAAATATGGTACAATACCATGATAATTCAAAATTCCTCTTGGAACTTACCATCTACATTGCTCCTAAAATCTTAGCAAGCATCAGAATCACTTGTGGAGTTCAACACAGATAACTTCATTATGCTTCCAGATTTCTAATTTAGTCCCTCTCAGGTGTGAGCCCAGAATTTCCATTTTAACCAGTTCCCAGGCGAAACTGATGCTACTGGTTCCAGAACCACACTCTGAGGGCCACCACTCTAGAGCTTGCCGGCATTAATCAAACTTGTCAAATTGCAACTTTCTGTATAACTTCTCAGTAGTATGAAGAAGAAGGAGCTGGTGCTACAAACAGGCATGTGAACTTTGGGAGTGCAGGCAAGGTTTTCCTGACTATGCGACTCTCGAGCCGAAGGAGGAGAATGAATGGGTGGGTGAACGAGCAGTGAGGCTGAGTAGAGGTTCTGAAAAGGGAGCCTGGGACATGCTGGGAATGGTTTACTGGTTATGCTGAGAACCAGGGAGTTGGGGGTTATGAAATGAAACTGGATGGACAGGTAGGGCTAGTACATTGCTGTGCTAAGGATTTTGTCCTTTACTCAAAGGGTAGTGGGAGAGCACTTAATTTTCCTAAGGAGAGAAACAGAAGGTGATAGAATGGCATGGGAGGCAATGATGTGACCTATTAAATATTTCAAGACAAGTCTCTTTACCATTGACTGCAGAGTTGAGAACATGAATGTGGGGGAAACAAGAAAGGAGATAATGTCATCCTCCTGGTGAAAACTGATGGCACCTTTTAAAATAGGGCTACTAATACATAGGCTTCCCTGGGGACTCAGAGGTTAAAGTGTCTGCCTCCAATGCGGGAGGCCCGGGTTCGATCCCTGGGTTGGGAAGATCCCCTGGAGAAGGAAATGGCAATCCACTCCAGTATTCTTGCCTGGAAAATCTCACGGACGGAGAAGCCTAGTAGGTTACAGTCCACGGGGTCGCAAAGAGTTGGACATGACTGAGGGACTTCACCTTCACCTTCACTAATACATAAGGTTGTAGAGATGAAGTAATGATATGCATAAAATGCTCAGTGCTGGCATAGAGTAAGTACTTAGACAATACTATTTGCTATTATAATTAATAAAAACAAATATCTTGAGGCCCAGATGCTCTCAGGGCCATGGAAATTGAGATTAAAATGTCATCCATATTTGAACTTTCAGGCTTCACTCTACCCCAGGAAGAGTTACCTTTGAAAATATGATAGTGAGCAAAAAAGAAAAAAAAAAAAAGGAAAAATAACCCGGATTATTGAATCCTTATGTTGAGACTGAGAATCTGAAAGGGAAAGAGAATTTATCATTGGGAGGAAACAGAACTGATAAGTGGCTGTATGGCTAGTTGGCACTGATGTTATTGTTTGTAGTTCTCTTGTGTACAGGAAAGAATAATGGCTTCTCAGGAAGTAGGTGGTAGGGAGAAAATGTCTGTTCAAAAAGGAAGACTACAATGAATAAAGTAAGTATGTTTCAGCAGAGCTGCCAAATTAAAAAAAAATAAGAGGGGAAAAAAGATAAAAAGCCACGGAGTTTAAAAGCAAAAATGACAAAATCACATGAAAGGGTAACTCCCAGAAGGTTATCAGCTGATTTCTCAACAGAAGCTCTACAAGCCAGTTGGGAGTGGCATGATATATTATAAGTGATGAAAGGAAAGAAACTACAGCCAGCAATATTCTACCCAGCAAGACTCTCATTCAGGTTTGATAGAGAAATCGAAAGCTTTTCACAGAAGGAAATTTTAAGAGAATTCATCACCACCAAACCAGTTTTACTACCAATACTATGGAAACTATTCTAGGCAGGAACCACAAGAGAAGGAAAAAACTTACACAAGATAAACCCAAAGCAATTTAAAAAATGGTAATAGGATTATACATATTGATAATTACCTTAACTGTATATGGATTAAATACTCCAACCAAAAGACACAGACTGGCTATGTGGATGAAAACATATGCTTGTATCAGTTCAGTTCAGTTCAGTCGCTCAGTCATGTCCGACTCTTTGTGACTCCATGAATCTCAGCACGCCAGGCCTCCCTGTCCATCACCAACTCCTGGAGTTCACTCAGACTCACATCCATAGAGTCAGTGATGCCATCCAGCCATCTCATCCTTGGTCGTCCCCTTCTCCTCCTGCCCCTAATCCCTCCCAGCATCAGAGTCTTTTCCAATGAGTCAGCTCTTCACATGAGGTGGCCAAAGTACTGGAGTTTCAGCTTTAGCATCATTCCTTCCAAAGAAATCCCAGGGTTGATCTCCTTCAGAATGGACTGGTTGGATCTCCTTGCAGTCCAAGGGACTCTCAAAATTCTTCTCCAACACCACAGTTCAAAAGCATCAATTCTTCGGCGCTCAGCCTTCTTCACAGTCCAACTCTCACATTCATACATGACCACAGGAAAAACCATAGCCTTGACTAGATGGACCTTAGTCAGCAAAGTAATGTCTCTGCTTTTGAATATACTGTCTAGGTTGGTCATAACTTTCCTCCTAAGGAGTAAGCGTCTTTTAATTTCATGGCTGCAGTCACCATCTGCAGTGATTTTGGAGCCCCCAAAAATAAAGTCTGACACTATTTCCACCGTTTCCCCATCTATTTCCCATGAAGAGATGGGACCAGATGCCATGATCTTCGTTTTCTGAATGTTGAACTTTAGGACAACTTTTTCACTCTCCACTTTCACTTTCATCAAGAAGCTTTTTAGTTCCTCTTCACTTTCTGCCGTAAGGGTGGTGTCATCTGCATATCTGAAGTTATTGATATTTCTCCCGGCAATCTTGATTCCAGCTTGTGTTTCTTCAAGTCCAGCGTTTCTCATGATGTACACTGCATAGAAGTTAAATAAGCAGGGTGATGATATACAGCCTTGATGTACTCCTTTTTCCTATTTGGAACCAGTGTGTTATTCCATGTCCAGTTCTAACTGTTACTTTCTGACCTGCATACAGATTTCTCAAGAGGCAGTCAGGTGGTCTAGTATTCTCATCTCTCTCAGAATTTTCCACAGTTTATTGTGATCCACACAGTCTAAGGCTTTGGCATAGTCAATAAAGCAGAAATAGATGTTTTTCTGGAACTCTCTTGCTTTTTCCATGATCCAGCGGATGTTGGCAATTTGATCTCTGGTTCCTCTGCCTTTTCTAAAACCAGCTTGAACATCAGGGAGTTCACAGTTCATGTATTGCTGAAGCCTGGCTTGGAGAATTTTGAGCATTACTTTACTAGCATGTGAGATACACTTCCACTTACCACATCACTGTGCTTAACCCCTCAAATTGTATGTAGTTATTTTATGTTGTTAGGCTAATCATTTTTCTGTTATGGCTTGCAATTGTAATTATCTTTTATTTTTTGTCTGGCATCTGATTGTGAAAACTGATAAACATCTATTATTATGGTGATTATGTAACTATTATTAGTTTAATACCATTGTGTCATGATTAGTCAACAGAAAATAATAGAATTCTATATCACAAAACTACCTTTTAATAGAAAAAACTTGTAATCACTTTTTAAAATTCAGATGCATAACAGAATTATCTTGGAATTGTTTGAAAAGTACAAATGCCCAGGTGTTGCTTTTTTCTCCAGAGCTCCAGATGTGTTTCTAATGAGCAGCCATGATTAAAAACAACTGGACTATATGATGATCTTTTACTTTTCTCTAGTTTGTTTCACTCTTTCTATTTCATATTCAGTGCTCTCATTTCATTTATTCCAATTTCACCATTTCATTTTGTTTTGTTGTTGTTCTTTCTCAAACCTTTATCAAGCATAGTAGAAAAGCTTCTTTATACACATATATGTATGTATATACATATACATATGTGTACATACATATATGTATATATGTGTGTATATATGTGTGTATATATGTGTGTGTACATATGTATGCATATGTATTTTAGCAAAAAGCAAGGGAGAATCAGAGGCCTCAGCATGAAGGAGATAAAGAAGGGCTTTGGAAAGAATCATTTGGCATTCTAACAGGAAGACTTGACTTGCAACAAGGCCTGAATCTGCTCTTGGTTGCAGAGTGTCAATTTCTAGTTTATAATTACTCATAACCCAATGTACATAGTGTTTGGCATGTGGAAAATATATTGGCAAACGCATTAGTAAAATTTAACTATCCAAAGCTCTGGGAGCATTGACTTGGTAAAATAACAGAATCCATTAAAGCAAAAGTAATTAACTGACTCAGCACTCTTTCTGGGTAAAGTGGGAAGAAGTCAGGGATGACTGTGAAGGACACAGAGGGCAAATCAGGGGAATTTTCTGACTACAATACAAGGATGACTCATAGAGAGACAGAGCCATTGCACACACCTTTGACTTTAACTCAGAAGCACTGTTCCTCATCCAGAAAGCAGGGGGAAACTGTTAATTGATGTCATGGCATCTGGTCCCATAACTTCATGGCAAATAGATGGGGAAACAGTGGAAACAGTGACAGATGTTATTTTGGGCTCCAAAATCACTGCAGATGATGACTTCAGCCATGAAATTAAAAGACGCTCTCTCCTTGGAAGAAAAGTTATGACCAACCTAGGCAGCATATTAAAAAGCAGAGACATTAGTTTACCAGCAAAGGTCTGTCTAGTTAAGGCTATGGTTTTTCCTGTGGTCATGTATGGATGTGAGAGCTGGACTGTGAAGAAGGCTGGTGCACCCAAGAATTGATGCTTTTGAACTGTGGTGTTGGAGAAGACTCTTGAGAGTCCCTTGGACTGCAATGAGATCCAACCAGTCCATCCTAAAGGAAATCAGTGCCGAATGTTTGTTGGAAGGACTGATGCTGAAGCTGAAACTCCAATACTTTGGCCACCTGATGGGAAGAGCTGACTCACTGGAAAAGACCCTGATGCTGGGAAAGATTGATGGCAGGAGAAGGGGATAACTGAGTATGAGATGGCTGGATGGCATCACCAACTCAAGGGACATTTGTTTGAGTAAACTATGGGAGCTGGTGATGGACAGGGAGGCTTGGCGTGCTGCGGTCCATGGGATCACAGAGAGTTGAACACAACTGAGTGACTGAACTGAAGTGAAAGAGGTCCTTTAGTGATGTATGGGTAGATTGTGTTTGTGTATTATATATATACAGTTAGCTCCAAGGCTTTAAAGAAACTCAACAGAAGTATTTATTATGAACCTTTATGTAAGGCCTCTGAAAGGTTGTGGAGGTAATACATAAATGGATGGAACCCTAAACTCTGCTTTCAGAAAGCTGAGCATTAGAGGAAGGTGAAGAGTGCCCCTACCTCTACCTCAAGTCCTCCTGCCTCATCCTTTTCCAGTCCTGGCTCTGTTGAAACTCTGCATGGGACCTGATGAATGTGCACAGTGAGTTGTTGGAAAGGGAAGTAGAGGTGATACTTAGACAACATCAGATGAGGAGGTGAAGAGTCTGCAATCAGAGACTGCCTATTTTATGCTGATGAGACCAGTTAGTCTTAGATGTTGAGATGCATATTTTTCCCCCAGTGGAAAATCTGCCTAGAGTCTTTAAAAATTTAAGCCTGTCATCCATATGTGGCCTTAGTGCATTGCATTTTCTTTCTTTTTTTTTTTTTTTAATACTTTATTCTACATTACAATACTGTATTTGTTCTGCCATACATTGACATGAATCAGCCACAGGTGTCCACGATCTCCCAATGCCAAAGCCCCCTCCCACCTCCCACCCCATATCATCTCCCTGAATCATCCTGTGCACCAGCCCCATGCATCCTGTATCCTGTATTGAACATAGACTGGTGCTTCATTCTTACGAGATAGTATACATGTTTCAATGCCATTCTCCCAAATCATCCCCACCCTCTCCCTCTCCCTCAGAGTCCAAAAGTCCGTTCTATACCCCTGAGTCTCTTCTGTTGTCTCACATAGAGGGTCATCATTACTATCTTTCTAAATTCCATATATATGTGTCAGTATACTGTATTGGTGTTTTTCTTTCTGGCTTACTTCACTCTGTATAATCGGCTCCAGTTTCATCCATCTGATTAGAACTGAGTCGAATTTATTCTTTTTAAGGGCTGAGTAGTACTCCATTGTGTATATGTACCACAGCTTTCTTATCCATTCATCTGCTGATGGACATCTAGGTTGCCTACTGGAAATAAAAGCAAAACAAACAAATGGGATCTAATTAAAATTAAAAGCTTCTGCACAACAAAGGAAACTATAAGCAAGGTGAAAAGACAGCCTTCTGAATGGGAGAAAACAATAGCAAATGAAACAACTGATAACAACTAATCTCAAAGATATACAAGCAACTTATGCAGCTCTACTCCAGGAAAATAAACGAACCAATAAAAAATGGGCCAAAGAACTAAATAGGCATTTCTCCAAAGAAGACATACAGATGGCTAACAAACACATGATAAGATGCTCAACATCACTTATTATCAGAGAAGTGCATTGCATTTTCAAAGTGCTGTTTTATTAGGTGTATATCAATGTGGCCTCTGGACTGTTGGTGTTAAAAAGGGAGATCTGAAAGTTCATCAGTTCATCTTAATTGTGAAGAAATTTTCTGTCAAGGAAGGAAATACTTCCTCAGATAATCAGGTCTATAGTTTTATAGGATCCAAGTATGGTCACTTTTAATGTATAATTAGACTATTGTTTCTCATTAATTTGTGGGAAGTTGTTGAATCAGGGTTTAGAAAGTTTTAAGTGAAATTTCATTATATTTGGAAGAAAACTTAATGGCAGTCAGCCAAATGCAAGTACTGTGCTTGGTGTTAGGATATGTGTCAAAGAAATTGTTCTCAGTCTCAGCTTCAAAGTAGAGTCACCTGGAGCTTAAAGTCTATTAAGAAAATTTGGGAGATCCATGTGAAACTCAGATCAAGGAAAGCTTCACTCTGGTCAATGGAAGCAGCACTCAGATAAATGAATGAAACACTCAGGTCAATGAAGGACAGAGATCAGTGAAGGCAGTGCTCAAATCAATAAAGGGGACACTTAGATCAATGAAGGACACACTCAGATCAATGGAAGCTGCACTCAGGTCAATGAAGGTAGAACTCACATCAATTAAATCAGAGTTTGTGGATATGTACCTAGATATCACTAGTTTAAAAAAACTCCCCAGGTGATTTCACTGTGCAGCCATGTGTGAGACCTCAGTCAAAGCTCTGGAGAGTTAAAATGACCCAGTACTAATTAAATAAAACCTCTGGGGATTAAGGTAGGCACTGGTAAGTATTACAGGCTCCCCAGGTGATTCCGATACACACTGAGGGTTTAGAATCAATGGAATGGACCCTTCTCCTCCAGAGTATACAGTTACGTGAGAGAAGAAGGAAATTTCCATGTGAGCCTGTTCCTTAACAGTTTCCTATACAAAAGTACAAGAAAGTCTATGTTCAAAGACTGAAAATTTTGAATAAAAGCTAAGGAGTCACAAGAAAACATAGGTAGTAAATGTTTGATAATTAAATGACTTATACTTAGCATGTTGTTTGGATGGAAATTGTGTTTTCAAAGTGTAGGAATTCTTGGAAATCCTTTTTCCATCCTACATTTTCACCAATTTATTCTACATTATGGATAAAATCTTAATCCTCTCACCTGCCAGAATTACTCTAAATTCTAGAGTGAAAGAGCTGGAATTGACACTGCCCCTTTAATCTGGTCTTTAAATAAAGCCTAGTGTCTGTGGAGAAAAGAAGGGTGGAGCTGGGTGCCCTGGGAGAGCCATGAAGGTAGAAGGAGTTCTTTTATCCCACTGTGGGGGTGGGAGATGGGGTGTGTCGGGGGAGAAGTTGTTGGCCTGGATACCTAGAAGCATGTTTCTCCTAGGTATCCAGTGAACAAATGTACACTGTTCAGAATACTCCATATTGCAGGATGTGTGTTTTAATAGTAAAATCAGGTAATAGTGTTTTTCTATCAGGTGAAGGGAGATTTGTTAGAATTTTCTCAAGTTAAATTTTTATTGGGGGTGGCAGAGGATGAGATGGTTGCATAGCTTTACTGACTCAGTTCAGTTCAGTTCAGTTGCTCAGTCGTGTCTGACTCTTTGTGACCCCATGAATCGCAGCACACCAGGCCTCCTGTTCATCACCATCTCCCGGAGTTCACACAGACTCACGTCCATCGAGTCAGTGATGCCATCCAGCCATCTCATCCTTGGTCATCCCCTTCTCCTCCTGCCCCCCAATCCCTCCCAGCATCAGAATCTTACCCAATGAGTCAACTCTTCACATGAGGTGGCCAAAGTTACTGGAGTTTCAGCTTTAGCATCATTCCTTCCAAAGAAATCCCAGGGCTGATCTCCTTCAGAATGGGCTGTTTGGATCTCCTTGCAGTCCAAGGGACTCTCAAGAGTCTTCTCCAACACCACAGTTCAAAAGCATCCATTCTTTGGCGCTCAGCCTTCTTCACAGTCCAACTCTCACATCCATACATGACCACTGGAAAAACCAATGGACATGAATTTGAATAACCTCTGGAGGAAAGAGGAGCCTGGCTTACTGCACTCCTTTGGGTTGCAAAGAGTTGAACATGCCTTAGTGATTGAATAGCAACAGATTTTATATATAGTGGTGTAAAAACAGGTAACTAATGTGAATCTACTGTATGGCACAGAGAACTCAATGCTGTGTGGTGACCTAAATGAGAAGGAACTCCAAGGAAGAGGGGATATATGTATGTGTGGCTGATTGGTTTTGCTGTGCAGCAGAAACTAATATAACACTGTAAAACAATTATACTCCTAAAACAAGTAAATAAATAAATTTTACTGCCATAAGTTTTTAGCGCTTTGGTAGCTGCTTCTTAGAGTTTCTTAAGAAAACTCGACTGAGTGACTGAACTGAGGTAGAGGTGAGGTAAGGGTAAGGTAAGGTGAAGTCGCTCAGTCGTGTCCGACTCTTTGCGACCCCGTGGACTGTAACCTACTAGGCTTCTCCGTCCATGGGATTCTCCAGGCAAGAATACTGGAGTGGATTGCCATTTCATTCTCCAGGGGATCTTCCTGACCCAGGGATTGAACCCGGGTCTCCTGCATTGGAGGCAGACGCTTTAACCTCTGAGCCAACTGAATTGAATTGAGGGATGACACAGGAGATTTCTTTGGATTTCCATAGCACTCCATCAGAATGCCAGTAGCCTTGGAATCTTGTATAATATTGTACCTTACTTTAGAGGGGTCAAAAGGCAATGGCACCCCCACTCTGGTACTGTTGCCTGGAAAATCCCATGGACAGAGGAGGCTGATAGGCTGCAGTCCATGGGGTCGCTAAGAGTCAGGCACGACTGAGCGACTTCACTTTGACTTTTCACTTTCATGCATTGGAGAAGGAAATTGCAACCCACTCCAGTGTTCTTGCCTGGAGAATCTCAGGGACAGAGGAGCCTAGTGGGCTGCCATCTATGGGGTCGCACAGAATCAGACACGACTGAAGCGACTTAGCAGCACAGAGACTTAAATGAATTGGTATATGTAAATGCACTTATGACAATGCTGGGTTCCTGCCAAGCACTCAGTAAATGTTCAGTTCAGTTCATTTCAGTTGCTGTCGTGTCTGACTCTTTGCGACCCCACGGACTACAGCATGCCAGGCCTCCCTGTCCATCACCAACTCCTGGAGTTTACTCAACTCATGTCCATTGAGTCAGTGATGCCATCTAACCATCTCATCCTCTATTGTCTACTTCTTCCGCCTTCAATCTTTCCCAGCATCAGGGCCTTTTCAAATGAGCCCAGTTATTGGCATGAGGTTGCCAAAATATTGGAGTTTCAGCTTTAGCATCAGTCCTTCCAATAAACATTCAGGACTGATTTCCTTTAGGATGGACTGGTTGGATCTCCTTGCAGTCCAAGGGATTCTCAAGAGTCTTCTCCAACACCACAGTTCAAAGGCATCAATTCTTTGGCACTCAGCTTTTTTATTGTCCAACTCTCACATCCATACATGACTACTGGAAAAACCATAGCTTTGACTAGACATACCTTTTTGGGAAAGTAATGTCTCTGCTTTTTAATATGCTCTCTAGGTTGGTCATAAATTTTCTTCAAAGGAGAAAATGTCTTTTAATTTCATGGCTGCAGTCACCATCTGCAGTGATTTTGGAGCCCCCAAAATAAAATCTGTCTTTGTTTCCACTGTTTCCCCATCTATTTGCAGCAAATGTTAGCAGTTCTATAACTTTCTCACTACTAGAGTTGCTCCCATCACTTGTTTCCTGGGCTGTGGGGACCTTGAGGGCAGGCTAGATCTCTCTCTTGTCTTTACATTCCCAGTCCCATGGCACAATGCTTGGCTCAGAATCATGACTCACTAAATGTGTGGTGAGTGAAACATGGGCCAGCTTGGATCTGATTGGCCAAAAGACTTGTGCAATTTTTCTAAGTGTAGTATATCAGCATTTCAGTTCTACCTGTGTGAAGAGCTCATGCTATGTCATGGTAGCACTGTGGGGGATGGCTGCTTTAGAAGAAAGGGCAGTTTCTTGTTGTATACTCACTGGTTTATGATCTCCCTTTGCCTTCTTAATGTGGAGACTTCACTACACCTCCCTTCGTCGCCCTGATCACAGGTCAGTCCCCAAGTCATCATGCCTTCTGGAAGACTGACCTTGGGGCTGGAAGCGTGGTAGAGGAAGATGTGGAGAGGGAGAGATGCTGGTGAATGCCCACTGGACATCTGAGCCTCATATCAAGAGAACATCTTGTTTGGTCCCAACTGGCATTCTCTGAGGGAAGTGTGTGCGTTTGTGAATGGGACCCGTGCTGCTACTACTTTCATGTTGTCAAGGAGGAGGAAATCTACAGTAAGATTGAGAAATAATGAAAGTGAATATATATATTTTTCCTCCCAAAGAAACCAAAAGCATTTCCACAGCTGTATTATCCGATGCTGCCGATTTTATGCTTCAAAGAATTGAGAATGAATCCCTGGCAGCAAGTACTAAATCTGTGTGTGGTGACTGACAGATTAAGCACTGGGGACGTTAAAGGAGATTAGACCATGGATTCCCCAAATAACAAATGTCAGTATCACTTTCCATCTTGGGATTGAATGGAGTTGCCTTTATGTTCTCACTATAGCCAGAGCCATTACATCCTCTCAATTTGGTTCTTACATTATTTCTTTCTTTAGAACATCATTCATTTATTTAAATAGTGGTTTCTTGAACTCCTTTCGTGTAATGGCTTGGTTCTAGCTACTGAGACGATATAACAAAACGTGAGGACTAGTCTTTAGATTCTAGAAGCTTATAAGTCGTGAGATAGAAAAAGGAGGTCATAAAGAAAAACAAGACCATAAGATAATCCCATGAAATTTTGCAAGATGAAGTTTTATGAAGCCATGTTGAAGGAATCTTTTAAAGTGAAGAGAGAACAACACAGAAAATAATACCACCTTCCGGCATTAATATAATCTTTTCCTCATCTGTTGTCAGCCTGAGATAGCTGAGGGCTGGTGGCATTTAATTTTCCTCTAGGCTGTGGAAGATGGTGGGATGGTAGAATTAGAAGTATGGTCATTTGACCTATTTTTGGATTTGAATCCTGGCCCTGCCAGTCTTCCATTGTAGGGCTTTCAACAGGTTGCCTGGTCTTCCCAGGTGGAGCTAGTGGTAAATAAACTGCCTGCCAATGCAGGAAACCCAAGAAATGTGGGTTCAGTCCCTGGATCAGGAAGATCCCTTCGAGGAGGGCATGACAACCCACTTTAGTATTCTAGCCTAGAAAATCCCATGGATGGAGGAGCCTGCTGGGCTACAGTCCATAGGTTGCAAAGAGTTGGACATGATGGAAGCGACTTAGCATGCTCACACACAGACAGGTTACTTAATATTTCTGAGCAAAACTAAATACATCTGTAACTTTCAGAGATGTGTAAAGAGTAGCACTAATGCTCACAGTTAGCAAAATATTGGCACTTAGAAGGCATTCAGTAGGTGGTGATGGTTAGTAGCAACAACTGTAGCAGTAAAAGCATTTCTACTGGGCCACTAAACTCACACATAAGTGATTCCTTCCTGCAAAACAATTCCATTCACCTTGCTCAGGTTAACCTGTCTTTCTTTATATGACAGATTTAGTGCTTTTCATTCCCCTAAATTAGCAGCATTAGACAATATATCATGGGGCGATGCTTGCTTTCCTTGAGGAAGCAATGTTTCTTTTTCCATTTTTATTTCATTGACATTTCTTAAGAATTCCCAAAGAAGGAAGCCTCAGTTAGTTTCTACCCCATATTAAGAGAGGGTTGTAAATCTAATATTTTTGACTTCTGGTTCTTCTATCTTTCTGTCTTTTTAGTGGTAACTAGTAACAAGTTTTTTCCTCTTTATATTTGTGTCACTGTGTTGAATGTTTTACATGATTAATCTCATTTAATTCTCCTAACAGTTCTGTGTGGTGGTTGTTACCCCTATTTTATAAATTATGAAACCAGACCCACAGCTGGCCAGAGAGTGATGCGGTGGGATGTGAATTCTGGTCGTTTTGCTCTAGAGCCCGTGCCCTCTCCCCATGGGGCCTGGTTGGCTGCTCCCTCTGCTCTTTGCACTTATGGGGTTTAGCACCATTTGAGAAACTACACAGTAAGGGTGGTTATCTGCCCCCTCCCCCATTTCAAACTGATGCTAAAGGATGGATGTTAAATTAATCTCCTCTCTGGTGTTGCTTCTCCACAGTCCATATTCTCTACTAGCTGTTCAATTTTCACCTTGGATGCTCCAATGTGCCTATCATATAAGCTGACCTTGGAACCTCCTTCATGAGGAAGCTGTACTGCCCTTAGACCTGTATAAGAGAAACTGGGCCCTTTGCACTGTTGCTGTGCTTCAGAGGAACACACTTTCGTGTTCCGTTCTGACTGCTCCCATCCATGGAGTGAGGAGTCCTCACAGGCAAAGTGATGAATTGCCTGGAAACTATACCACCCCTTCTGCAACACAGGACCCAGGACCCCAGAACTCTTCACCCCATCTCAGGACCTGCTGGGTCCTTTTCTCTGGGGCAGATCTTCGGATGGGACTGCATCTTACAGGATGTCCTGACAATCCCTAAGACACCAGGTTTTCTGTATCAAAGTGTTCTACAGATGATAAGGTATTATCTTAATCTGTTTGGTCTTCTATAAGAAAATATCATACAGACTTGATGTATGAAACAAAATTATATTTCTCATAGTTTGGGAGGCTAGAAGTCCAAGATCAGGGTGCTGGTATGGTTAGATGAGGGCCCTCTTCTGGGTGGCAGACTTCTCATTGTCTTTTTACATAATAGGAGGGGAAAGGATCTTTCTGGACTGTCTTTTAAAAGGACATTAATCCCCCCTGTGAAAGCTCCACCCTCATGATGTAAGCACCTCCCAAAGGTCCCATTTGCTAATACCATCACCTTTTGTGGGGTAGAATTTCAATATATGAATGGTGGGGACACATACTCTCAGATCATAGCAGGTGTTATACAAATTTAGCCATCATAATCTTATACCTGCTTGGGCTTCCTGGTGGCTCAGAGGTTAAAGCGTCAGCCTCCAATGCAGGAGACTCGGGTTCAGTCCCTGGGTTGGGAAGATCCCCTGGAGAAGGAAATGGCAATCTACTCCAGTACTCTTGCCTGGAGAATCCCATGGACAGAGGAGCCTGGTAGGCTACAGTCCACGGCGTTGCAAAGAGTCGGACACGACTGAGCGACTTCACTTCACTTCACTTCACTTTGAGCAGAAAAAGCTCAGGGTTACAACCCAACATTTGATTGGAGAATTAGTCTTTGAAAGGATTAGCAACAAAATCTACTGGAAGAAGAACAGAGACTCAAACCATGTGCCTCTGTCTTCTAGAACCTTGAATTGCTTCTGTGGATGAAATCCAAGGACTCTGAGTCTAAAACTTTCTGAGGGAAGCAGTCAGGGAACTTTTTAGTGCCAAGCCATTGAGTCAAACCTCAAAGGCCGAGGATGGGCTTGGAAAAGTTAGTGTGGGTTGTCATACCTGTTGCTGACTCATCTTCGACTGGGATCTGAGTGCCCTGTTATACATAGCAGGATTCTCTTTCTGTTTTGATGATGGTGTTTCTGAATAATTGTTGATTCCCCACCCCTTGTGGGTTTTTTTTTTTTTTTAATATATCTGCCTCTACCATTTTCAAGTCACATTGTACCTAGAGTAGTATACATCATAAATCTTTTTCACATTAAATGTTCTCTTGCACTGGGTTGTCTATATTTTGCAGGTTTTTTTTTTTTTATCCCACATTTCTCTGGATGATTAGTGTTGGTAAAGATTTTATTTGCCTCTCTTTATCTCTCTCTTTGGTGTTTTCTTTCCTTCTTCTTGGCCCAGTTTCAAGTTCTTTGGTCTCCAGATATCTTCCATGCTTCATCTTTAGAGATGAATTTATCTTTTGTACTTCTAAAAGCTTTTGTGTTTAGTGGCTTATTCTGCATATATGTTGGTGCTTTCTCAGGTCTTTTATTACTTAATTCTCCTTTTATCAAAGGAGAATCAAGACACCTTTATCAAAGGTGTCTTAGAATTTGCTGGGCTGATACACTTGACGTGGTGAATTCTAAACTGCACTTTCTTGACAGTAGGTTTGTGATGTTGTGCCCATCGTGATGGCTGCTTCTACCCTGTGTCCACTGCACTTGGAGTGCTTCTTGTAGCCACTGAGCTTGTGCTGGGATAAAAGCATGGACTTTTACTTTCGTCAGTGCAGTGGATCAGGCCAGTTCAGTTCAGTCGCTCAGTCGTGTCCCACCCTTTGCGACCCCATGAATCGCAGCTCGCCAGGCCTCCCTGTCCATCACCATCTCCCAGAGTTCACTCAGACTCACGTCCATCAAGTCAGTGATGCCATCCAGCCATCTCATCCTCTGTTGTCCCCATTTCCTCCTGCCCCCAATCCCTCCCAGCATCAGAGTCTTTTCCAACGAGTCAACTCTTTGATGAGGAGGCCAAAGTACTGGAGTTTCAGCTTTAGCATCATTCCTTCCAAAGAAATCCCAGGGCTGATCTCTTTCAGAATGGACTGGTTGGATCTCCTTGCAGTCCAAGGGACTCTCAAGAGTCTTCTCCAACACCACAGTTCAAAAGCATCAATTCTTCGGTGCTCAGCCTTCTTCACAGTCCAACTCTCACATCCATACATGAACACAGGAAAAACCATAGCCTTGACTAGACGGACCTTAGTCGGCAAAGTAATGTGTCTGCTTTTGAATATGCTATCTAGCTTGGTCATAACTTTTCTTCCCAGGAGTAAGCATCTTTTAATTTCATGGGTGCAGTCACCATCTGCTGTGATTTTGGAGCCCCCAAAATAAAGTCTGACTGTTTCCACTGTTTCCCCATCTATTTGCCATGAAGTGATGGGACTGGATGCCATGATCTTCGTTTTCTGAATGTTGAGCTTTAAGCCAACTTTTTCACTCTCCTTTTCACTTTCATCAAGAGGCTTTTTAGTTCCTCTTCACTTTCTGCCATAAGGGTGGTATCATCTGCATATTTGAGGTGATTGATATTTCTCCTGGCAATATTGATTCCAGCCTGTGCTTCTTCCAGCCCAGCATGTCTCATGATGTACTCTGCATAGAAGTTAAATAAGCAGGCTTACAATATACAGCCTTGACATACTCTTTTTCCTATTGGAAACCAGTGTGTTGTTCTATGTCCAGTTCTAACTGTTGCTTTCTGACCTGCATATAGATTTCTCAAGAAGCAGTTCAGGTGCTCTGGTATTCCCATCTCTTTCAGAATTGTCCACAGTTTATTGTGATCCACACAGTCTAAGGCTTTGGCATAGTCAATAAAGCAGAAATAGATATTTTTCTGGAGCTCTCTTGCTTTTTCCATGATCCAGCGGATGTTGGCAATTTGATCTCTGGTTCCTCTGCCTTTTCTAAAACCAGCTTGAACATCAGGGAGTTCATGGTTCACGTGCTGTGAAGCCTGGCTTGGAGAATTTTGAGCATTACTTTACTAGCATGTGAGATGAGTGCAATTGTGCAGTAGTTTGAGCATTCTTTGGCATTGCCTTTCTTTGGGATTGGAATGAAAACTGACCTTTTCCAGTCCTGTGGCCACTGCTGAGTTTTCCAAATTTGCTGGCACATTGAATGCAGCACTTTTATAGCATCATCTTTCAAGATTTGAAAGAGCTCAACTGGAATTCCATCACCTCCACTAGCTTTGTTCGTAGTGATGCTTTCTAAGGCCCACTTGACTTCACATTCCAAGATGTCTGGCTCTAGATTAGTGATCACACCATTATGATTATCTAGGTCATAAAGATCTTTTTGTATGATTCTTCTGTGTAATCTTGCCACCTCTTCTTAATATCTTCTGCTTCTGTTAGGTCCATACCATTTCTGTTCTTTATCGAGCCCATCTTTGCATGAAATATTCCCTTGGTATCTCTAATTTTCTTGAAGAGATCTCTAGTCTTTCCCATTCTGTCGTTTTCCTCTATTTCTTTGCATTGATCGCTGAAGAAGGCTTTCTTATCTTTTCTTGGTATTCTTTAGAACTCTGCATTCAGATGCTTATATCTTTCCTTTTCTCCTTTGCTTTTCACCTCTCTTCTTTTCACAGCTATTTGTAAGGCCTCCCCAGACAGCCATTTTGCTTTTTTCCATTTCTTTTCCATGGGGATGGTCTTGATCCCTGTCTCCTATACAATGTCACGAACCTCATTCCATAGTTCATCAGGCACCCTGTCTGTCAGATCTAGGTCCTTAAATGTATTTCTCACTTCCACTGTATAAGCATAAGGGGGTTTGATTTAGGTCGTACCTGAATGGTCTAGCAGTTTCCCTACTTTCTTCAGTTTAAGTCTGAATTTGGTAATAAGGAGTTCATCATCTGAGCCACAGTCAGCTCCTGGTCTTATTTTTGTTGACTGTATAGAGCTTCTCCATCTTTGGCTGCAAAGAATATAATCAATCTGATTTCGTTGTTGACCATCTGGTGATGTCCATGTGTAGAGTCTTCTCTTGTGTTGTTGGAAGAGGGTGTTTGCTATGACCAGTGCATTTTCTTGGCAAAACTCTATTAGTCTTTGCCCTGCTTCATTCTGTATTCCACGGCCAAATTTGCCTGTTACTCCAGGTGTTTCTTGACTTCCTACTTTAGCATTCCAGTCCCCTATAATGAAAAGGGCATCTTTTTTGGGTGTTAGTTCAAACAGGTCTTGTAAGTCTTCATAGAACAGTTCAATTTCAGCTTCTTCAGTGTTACTGGTTGGAGCATAGACTTGGATTAATGTGATATTGAATGGTTTGCCTTGGAAACGAACAGAGATGATTCTGTCATTTTTGAGATTGTATCCAAGTACTGCATTTTGGACTCTTTTGTTGACCATGATGGCTCAGGAGGATTTAAAATCTTTATCTTTTACATAAGAGCTTCTCATAGTCATGAAAATTGCTTCCTGCTCAAACATGCTGGCCCAAAGGCAGAAATAGGGGCTGACTGCCAGCCTTTGTTTCCCTTACCAAGCTTTGCACCTGGTTCAGGGTTGCACCCTCAAGGGGGACCCTTTTTCTAATACTGGAGAAGGTGTCATCTGGGCTGGTATCCTGTCTACTTTAACTTACCTTCAGGGGAGAGGCTGGAAGAAGAGGTAGTGGTATTTCTTGTGGGGGAACAAAGATCTGCTTACTCACATGGAATCTTGCTGCTGCTGTTGCTAAGTCACTTCAGTCGTGTCCGACTGTGCGACCCCATAGACGGCAGCCCACGAGGCTCCCCCATTCCTGGGATTCTCCAGGCAAGAACACTGGAGTGGGTTGCCATTTCCTTCTCCAATCTTGCAGTACCCCAAATAAGAGAAGTTGTTAAAGGACAAAGCAAGCTATATAAAAGTTGGTAAAGAATCACATAGCACGTGGTCGTGCTTTTCATGCCCAGGGTGATTTTTATGTTCCATCAGTTATTTAATACTCAGTGGAGTCTTGAAGTGAGAGCCACCATCTGATTTCAGCCTGTGTAGCCCATTGGTCTCCTTGCCTGCTGTGTCCTACTCTCCCTAGAGAATTGCTGCCCCCGAATTGTATTCAAGCAGCCTAGCTCTTTTAAAATAAACTTGTCCCCAGGGTCTTCCATTTCCCACCTGCTTGGGTTAATTCCTGGAGCAGCCCCCTGCGTTTTCTAGAAGTCAATAACTCAGTAACTTGGCAGCGTTTGCCACACTGTAATTGCATCTGAGAACTGCATATACCTTAGGTATTTCATTTTTCCCCCCTCATAGGAACCATAACTACCAACTTGTATGCTGAAGAGATAGTCAACTTCCTTAGCAAATATTTCTTGATATTACCCTTTGTTCTGAGATCTGTGACTCAGACCTTATCTATAGTGAACTGAATTTGCTATCTTTTCTGGACACCTGTTCTAACATGGCCTGAGGCTTTCTGTATTCATCCTTGTATTTAGTCCACTCCATAACAAAATGCCACAGACTGTGTGGAGTAAACAACAGAAGTTTATTTCTCGCAGTTCTGGAGGCTGGAAACCTAAGATCAAGAAACCCAGCAGGGCTGGTTTCTGGTGAGAACTCCTTTGGCTTCCAAATGGTTGCCTTTTCCTTGTGTGTATTTGTGGTGTCTCTTTCTTTTCTTATAAGGACACCAGTCCAATTGGATTAGGGTCTCACCTCTATGACCTCTTTTAACTTTAATTAAATGCCTCATCTCCAGATACAGTCACACGGGGGTTAGGATTTCAACATGAATTGCGAGTGGACACAATTCACTCCATAACAGCCCACACTTGCAAGCCTTTCTCATTTAAACATATCAAGTAGACATTAACAACATTTCATTGATACCTTTTTGGGTCCATTTGGCCTCATGTAGCCATACTATAGACTTCATTTCCACCATCAGAAAAACGCTCCATATCACTGTAATTACACTTCAGACCTTGCCCCTTAGATGGCGTCCTAATTGTTGTTTCCAAAATCTAAGCCTCATTTTTGGAAACTGCTCCCTACGTTAAATATAGTGAAATGCTTCCAGACAATCTCATTTTGTTAAAATTAAATTGGTGTTCTCTGGACCATATTTGTCCCATAAGCAGCATTTTCAAAGGGCTCAGCAGGCTGGGGCCTCCAGCCTATGCTTGTAGTAATCATATTGATTTTTAATCAAGAGCCTTATTTTGGCAGGTTCTCTTTTTTGATCATTTGAAAAATGCTTCTTGATGGTTTACAGTTTAAATTCACTGAACTTAAAGAGGTGCTGGATCACAGAGAGCAATTTTTCCTGGGAAAAAACACCTGCCTAATCTATAGTGCATTGGAGAAGGAAATGGCAACCCTCTCCAGTGTTCTTGCCTGGAGAGCCCCAGGGACGGGGGAGCCTGTGGACTGCCATCTATGGGATCGCACAGAGTCGGACACGACTGAGGCGACTTAGCAGCAGCAGCTACAGCAGTGTATAGTGCATGCATGCATGCATGTGTGCTCAGTCGTGTCTGATTCTTTGTGACCCCATGGACTGTAGCCCAGCAGGATCCTCTGTCCATGAAGTTTTCCAGGCAAGAATGCTGGAGCAGGTTGCCATTTTCCTTCTCCAGGGAATCTTCCCTACCCAGGAATCAAACCTGCGTCTCTTGCTTCTCCAGTGTTGGCAGGTGGATTCTTTACCACTGTGCCACCTGGGAAGCCCCTAGTATATATAGTATTAATGGTCAATTTTGCTAATGATAGTAATGGGGAGGATGTGATCATCCACCAAGGATCTTTAAAATTTTATGGAACATTACAACTTATTTCATGTCTCTCATGCAATATTGAAGAATTCCACAGTTTGATTTTTTTCTGTTTTTTTTCTTTTTTTTCTTTTTTTTCTGGGCATGAGAGTGATTTCCATGAGAAGAGGTTTTTTTTTTTTTTTTTTTTGAGACCATTTTGAAATGCAGGTGCATGATTAAAAAGTGAAGATTCTTTGGGGATTAATCATGAAATGTTTCAGGGTTGTTACAAGGAAGCTCATCAGTCTGGTGAAATTAGGACCACTTTCTTGGTACTGAATTTTCATTTGCAGTATGTGATCAGTTCCTTTCTGGGCTAGATAGTATCTGTGGGTACCACTGATGGGTCTAAGACACAGGAAGAGAAAAAGAGAACATCTAAGGTTTATATGGTAAAACCTGATCTGTTCTGTGCTGGAAACATTTAGTAAATAGCTACATCTGTTTCATATGCTTAAAATGAATAACTCCATGGATAAATGAATGACTTCATTAATTCAGGATGGACTGTTTCTTAAATAATCCAAATTAGTGATAAGCAAAGACAATGCTATGTGTTCATCAAGCCTGTTCCTCCTGAGTACATGGCTAAAATTGCATTTCTCACTCTTTCCTGTTGTTGGGTAGGGGCATGGGATTGAATTCTAGCCAACGAAGTTTGGTGAGAACGACATTTCGCACCTCAAAACCTGTTTCCTAAAAGTCCTCTTTTGTGATCCTCCACATATTGTCTCTTACCTTGTCCAATGATTGGATTCAGAGGGTACAGTGGAAGAGCTCAGGGATACTGGAGCCAGAGACGAAAGCAGTCTGGTCCCTGAAACACTGCATGGAAAGAGTCCCCCATCAACTCACATGAAACTGTGATGTAATTTGAACAAGAAATAGATCTTTATTGTGTTGTAAGCCACTTTAATTTGATTTTAGGTTATGTTACAGTAGCTTGTATTATAATAATTATAGTAAAGTTTCATCTTGGTTTTGTTTCTCAGTATTATCGTAATCAAAAGTGGGGTCCATCAGCTTGCCACTCAGACCAATAAAGAGACAAGTTTAGTGGAAAGAAAGTTTGTTTTATCTTGAATGCCGGAAACTGTAGGCGTGGAGGGATGCCTGTCCTCCCCACGAACATTCAGAGGGCAAGAGCTTTTACCGGTGGAGGGAGGGGGCAGGTACAGGCAGGAACAGTATAGTCAGCTCTGACAGTCGTCTTGAAATTGGTCATTGGTAATCTGACCAGCATCATCTTGATTAAGTACAGTTAATCTTCAGTTCCGGGGTCAGTTTGTTTCCATTTCCTTGAGGCTAATTTGTAACGTCGCTCAGTTGTGTCCGACTCTTAGTGACCCCATGGACTGTAGCCTATCAGGCTCCTCTGTCCATGGGATTTTTCAGGCAAGAGTACTGGAGTGGATTGCCATTTCCTTCTCCAGCGGATCTTCCCAACCCAGGAATCGAACCCGGGTCTCCCGCATTGTAGACAGACGCTTTACCGTCCGAGCCACCAGGGAAGTCCCTAATTCTTGGAATTATGGCAGCTTAAATCACGGCTGTAGTCTGGTCATCATGTAGTTAACTTCTTCCGCCTGGTGAGGATTTCAGTATCTATAAGACAGCTCACAGGATATGGCTCAGAATATTATCTATAGCCCTTGACGGGGAACTAAAGATCTTCGACTTTGCTTGCTATGCTATGCTAAGTCACTTCAGTCGTGTCCAACTCTGTGAGACCCCATAGATGGCGGCCCACCAGGCTCCCCCGTCCCTGGGATTCTCCAGGCAAGAACACTGGAGTGGGTTGCCATTTCCTTCTCCAGCCATGAAAGTGAAAAGTGAAAGGAAGTCTCTCAGTCGTGTCCGACTCTTAGCGACCCCATGGACTGCAGCCTACCAGGCTCCTCCGTCCATGGGATTTTCCAGGCAAGAGTACTGGAGTGGGGTGCCATTGCCTTTGCTTAGAGAGACAGAAAGAGAGAGAGAGAGAGAGTGTCTCAGTGGTGTTCGACTCTGTGACCCCATGGACTGTAGCCCGCCAGGATCTTCCGTCCATGCCATTCTCCAAGCCAGAATACTGGAGTGGGTTGCCAATTCCTTCTTCAGGGGATCTTCCCAACCCAGAGACTGAACCTGGATCTCCTGTGCTGGAGGCAGATTCCTTACCCCCTGAGTCACCAGGGAAGCCGTTGCTTAATGACTAAAGTCTTATTATTTGGTCTCTGACTGTTCTCCTTTGTTTCTACAGTTTCTCATTTGTCTGATTAAACTTATTATTTGGCTGAAATTTTTCGCAAACAAAAGATGGGCTGAGGACATGGGAGACAAGGACCATAGGATCCTGCTCAGTTTCATTATTTATGCTGAAAAATATTTGATCTGAAAGCAATGAACACCACAACAAAATGTACCTATGTCAGTTTCTGACCTGTTAAGACTCTATTTTTTTGTTGTACTTATTCCAAGTAGAACCACAGGGATGTGCTAATTTAGAGGCCTATTGAATACTTATCAGAGGTCCTATGAAGTTACATGCACATTAAAACAAACTTTTAGAGAGGGGAATAGTATCAGATGTTATTCTTCCTCTAAAATCTGTTGAGAAATCTGCCTTTCCTAGACATAAGCCAGCAAGTGAGGTTATCTACCTCTGGTGGCCACCACCATCTGATTAAGGGAAGGCAGGCACCAATTCAGGCACGTGCTCTCAATTGTGAAAGTTCCACAAAACAGATGCATTTGCCGAGACCCAGCACATAAGTTCCATGTACGATTTGTTATTGTTGTTTAGCTGCTCATTTGTGTCCAACTCTTTTATAACACCATGGGCTATAACTCATCGGGCTTCTCTGTCCATGGGATTTCCCAGGCAAGAATACTGGAGTGGGTTGCCATTTCCTTCTCCAGGGGATTTTCCCAACCCAGGCATAGAACCTGCATCTCCTAAACTGGCAGGGGGATTCTTTACTGTTGAGCCACCAGGGAAGCCCCCACTAGGTATGATTATTACCTAATTTATTTTAGGTCAGAAGTGAATGCTTACTTTTTATGAATGCAATAATGGACTTCTTGCCCCTCAGAATTGTTTTGGGAGGAAACAATCAAATGTCATTGAAAGAAATCCAGGAAAAAGCAATAACCAAGGACCATAAAGATTGAGTTTACAAATTTTTTTTCCCCCTCTCCACTTTGAGAGGTAGTCATTTCATATCCTAGCTTCCTTTTTACAGCTGTGTGATCCAATATGGCAGCTGTTAGTCATATATGACTATTTAAATTTAAGTAAAAATTAATTAAAATTAAATGAAATTAACAGTTTATTTCTTCAGTCACATTAGCCACATTTTAAGTGTGCAGTAGCATGACTGAAGTGACTTAGCAGCAGTAGCAGCCACGTGAGGCTAGTGGCTACCCTATTTGTCTTATTTGGACAGCTCAGATGTAGAATGCTTCCATCAGTCCTTAGAGTTCTATTAGCCAGGACTGGTACAGAGAGCTAGATTTTGTATTTTCATTCTTTCATGGTGCAACTAAATTTCCAGATTTTCTTACTTCTCCTTTATTTAAAAGCACTATTAAAAAAAACAGGCCCCAAATGGTGTCATTTATGGTAAGCCCAGTGTCACCAAACTGAGAATTAAGTACACTTTTGCCTCTTTCAGAAATGGAATACTAAACCAGTCAATCAGGAATCATTTGATCAGCATTAGTTAGGTAATTGGATTGATTGCTGTTGTTTTTGTTCAATCGCTAAGTCATGTCCGACTCTGACACCCCATGGACTGCAGCCCACCAGGCTGCTCTGTTCATGAGATCTCCCAGGCAAGAATACTGGTGTGGGGTTGCCATTTCCTCCTCTAGGGGATCTTCCTGACCCAGGGATCGAACCTGCATCTCCTGAATTGGCAGGTGGGTTCTTTTCCACTGAGACACCTGGGAAGCCCAATCTGTTTGATAAACCCTTGCTATCCCTAAAGGAAGTAACCTTGCAAGAACCAATCTGCTTTTTTGTTCAGTGCAATTTACTCATTCCCGCTCCCTTCTTTCTATAAAATCTCTTGCCTTTTATAGCTCTTTGAAGCTCCTTTCTGTCTGCTAGTTGGAATGCTGCCTGATTCATGAATCACTGAATAAAGCCAGTAAGATCTTAAAATTTACTCAGTTGAATTTTGCTTTTTAACAGCACTATGCTATTTTTTTAAAAGCACATGAGATGTTTCTAAGATTGTTGTAATATAAATTCTGGAAAAGATTCTAGAACAAGTCACAAAAGGATGCTTTCCCGAGTACTCATAAAAGAAAGTTTGACAATTAGAAGCCATCAAGGGTTCACAAGTGAAATTATGACAGATTCCTTTCATTTTCCTCTGTGATTGGCATATCAATACAAACTTCATTAAAGAAGAAAAATTTAAATCTATTTTTCATTGCTGAGTTCTCATATTTTCATTGCTTATACTGTAGAAGTGAAGTGAAGTCACTCAGTCGTGTCCGACTCTTTGCGACCCCATGGACTGTAACCTACCAGGCTCCTCTGACCATGGGATTTTCCAGGCAAGAATACTGGAGTGGGTGTGGCGACAATCCAGAGAGATGATATGGGGTGAGAGGTGGGTGGGGGGGTTCAGAATTGGGAACTCATGTACACCTGTGGCGGATTCGTGTCAATGTTTGGCAAAACCAAAACAGTATTGTAAAGTAAAATAAAGTAAAAATAAAAATCTAAAAAAAAAAAAAAAGAATACTGGAGTGAGTTGCCATTTCCTTCTCCAGGGGACCTTCCCAACCCAGGGATTGAACCCGGGTCTCCCACCTTGCAGGCAAACGCTTTAACCTCTGAGCCACCAGGGAAGGTATTCAATAAATATCTGTTGAACCACTATTAGAGGAATACGATGGATGCAGTTAGTTTTAGTTTATCAAGACAAAGGGAACAGGTCTTTTGCTATCTATGAAGCAGTCATTGCTGGGTAATAAGACAGTTGGGTGAGTTGCTAACTAGTAAATAAACTGTGGAAAATTCTGAAAGAGATGGGAATACCAGAGCACCTGAACTGCCTCTTGAGAAACCTGTATGCAGGTCAGGAGGCAACAGTTAGAACTGGACATGGAACAACAGACTGGTTCCAAGTAGGAAAATGAGTACATCAAGGCTGTATATTGTCACCCTGCTTATTTAACTTCTATGCAGAGTGCATCGTGAGAAATGCTGGGCTGGAAGAAACACAAGCTGGAATCAAGATTGCCGGGAGAAATATCAATAACCTCAGATATGCAGATGACACCACCCTTATGGCAGAAAGTGAAGAGGAACTAAAAAGCCTCTTAATGAGAATGAAAGAGGAGAGTGAAAAAGTTGGCTTAAAGCTCAACATTCAGAGAACGAAGGTCATGGCATCTGGTCCCATCTCTTCATGGGAAATAGATGGGGAAACTGTGGAAACAGTGTCAGACTTTACTTTTTGGGCCCCAAAATCACTGCAGATGGTGACTGCAGCCATAAAATTAAGACACTTACTCCTGGGAAGGAAAGTTATGACCAATCTAGACAGCATATTAAAAAGCAGAGACATTACTTTGCCAACAAAGGTCCATCTAGTCAAGGCTATGGTTTTTCCAGTGGTCATGTATGGATGTGAGAGTTGGACTATGGAGAAAGCTGAGTGCTGAAGAATTGATGCTTTTGAACTGTGGTGTTGGAGAAGACTCTTGAGAGTCCCTTAGAGTTAGCTTCAGTTCTTGGCTCTTTCACTTAATCTTGTGATCCTTGGCAGTCATTTCACTTCTCTGAATCACTGGTGTCTCATCTTCAGATTGTGCATAATAATTTAGACTTTATGAGGTTGTTGTGGGTGTCAGATATGGTGATATAAAAGGCTCGTGTGAACACAGCATGAAAGGAGGTCTCTAGTGGAATTTTAAAGGGTGAGTCTTCAATCTAGCTAATGTTCATATCTCTGATATCCATAGGGATATATTGATTGGATTTGTGGATGACCTAAGCTGAACTAAAAATCAGAATTCAAAGAGACTTTAATAGACTGAAAAGATAGTTTAAAATCTAATCCTTTAAGGTGAAAACAGGAGAAATATGATGATTTACACTTGATTTAAAGAAATGTTGCAATGGCCATGGACAGAGTGTGTGGCTTACAGTGCTGTGGCTGCTGGAAGTTAGATTTAGCAATAGCATAAGACACTCAGGGTTGCACATTGGAACTCCTGGGAAGTTGAGCATGCTGATGACTGAGCCATTGGCACAGTTTCTCATTTAATTGGTGTGGGACTCAGTGTTAGCACTGGGATTTTTAACTTCCCTTCCCTTACCCCCGGTGGTTCTGATGTGCAGCTAAGTTTGGGAACCACAGGTCTAAGCTGAGGGAGTCTCTCCATATGTTCACTCCATGTTTACAGTCTTTAAATATTACTTGCATGGAAAAATGCCTGCTGCAGGAAGTTCAGAATGTCCTACTTAGGCTTTCAGTGTCTTCAGGGAAGACATCAGGACAATGGGTGGACTGGCAGTTCTAACGCTCTGAGGGGAAGTTGAAGGAAACAAAGCCCTTTGTGTGGAGAGGAGTTGGAAGAGGTAACAGTCTCGGTCATTGCTTGCTTGTCCTGTCATACATAGGAAGCTAAGCTTAGTTCCTCTCTCTGGCATTTCAGAGGGATAAAGAGATCCTCTGAGTGGAAGCCCCAGCAAAGGACTAGGAAAGTGCTTTGCTGACAGCAGTGCATCCTGGAGGTGGCCGGGATTGCCAGGCTCTGGAAATTTACAGAGACCTCACAGATTTTATGGTGAATTTAAAGGCATTTAAAAAGGCTGGGTGATAGGTTCAACCACCTCCAAGTTTTCTTACATCCCCTGTGTCAGGCACCCTCATCTCACTGCTGTTCTTTGAGCCCTGCCCCCGCTTTCCAAGCACCTTTTCCATCTCATGATCTCTGAAGTTGCTGTTTCTTCCTCTTGTAATACTTATTCTCCAGATATGTGCACAGTTGCTCTCACTTTCTTTAGGATTTTGCTCAAATTACAGTTTCTCCTTCTACTCTTTATTTCTATTTTTCTGTCACCATCTGAAATCCACACACACACACACACACACACACACAGATACCAATGTGTCTATCTATATCTATAGGGCTTCCCTGTGGGCTCAGTGGTAAAGAATCCACCCGCAGTGCAGGAGATGCCAGTTCAGTCTTAGGTTGGAAGATCCCCTCGAGAAGGAAATAGCAACCCACTCCAGCATTCTTGCCTGGAGTATTCCATGGAAGGGGAGCCTGATGTGCTACAGTCCGTGGGGTCAAAAGAGTTGGACACGACTGAGCGACTAAACAACAGAAACCATTCCTTCAATAGACTGTAAGCCTCACGTGGTCTAGGATTTTGTCTGCAGTGTGCACTGATATATCCCCAGGGCCAGAAAAGTGCTGGGCTTTCATACTGCTCAAGAAACATCTGCTGTTGCACCACTCGTGTTTCACATTTTCTGTTCTGGCCTGGATAAATTTCCTGGAAGGAGGTCACCTAATTTATATCTTTGAGGGATACATTTAGTAATATACAGGCAGAATAACCACTTTCCAACTGTTTTCCTTTTTTTCCCCTTTCTTCCCCCATGTCACATGGGAATAGCATCTTCTAAAGACAAAACCTTATCAATGATTAGTAGTTTGGAGACAACCAGTGAATGAAATTCCATGTGAAAAGGAAATGTGAAACTTTACTGCAGTGTAATTTGTCTCTTCTGCACCACTTTGGGTACAGTAAAGGTCAATAATACACAGAAAATCTAGGTTTAATGTCTTTGATGTGTAAAAATTAGTGCTTGGTCATCAATTGCAGATGCAGGAGGACAAATCTCTGGCACATTAAGTTGTTTCTGCTACATAAATTACAAATCTTGTTAGGAAGAAAGTATTAGAATCATCCTTTGTTATTTTAAAAATGCCAGCTCTGATAAACAGTCAGCCTTGGGCATATATTAAAATGCTTGAATTCTCCTAAAATAAATTCAGCCTTTTAAGATAACACCTCATTTTAATTTCATACACGATTAAATCTATCAATTCAGAAGTCTTTTAACATATAAGTTTTGAAATCATAATAGTACTCTTTAACTCCCCATGGAAAAACTTAAACCTCTCTCGGCTTCTTTAATAACTTTCCTTTATTGACAGAGAATTCTCAGAAATCCTCAGTTACTTTGTTTTGTGTTTTTGTGTGTTTTTCTCAAGGAGAAGAGGAAATTAAATTGTGATCCTAAATCCCTTTCATTTTTTGAAGCAGATTTTTCTTTTAATCATAGTCCAGAAGGAGGTTGAAAAAGCTCTGTGAATCAAGTATTTTATCTCTCTCATGATGAGATGGTCTGAATTATTGTCTTAGATCCAGCAAAATCTTTATTCCTACATCCAGTGGAATTTTTAAATTTCTCATTGTTAGCATAAATAGTGCCTCCTCACTGCCGCTCATTGTGACTGCTTCTTAGCTCTTTTGTAAAGGTGTTTTGCAAACATAAATTTGAGAAGACCAAAGGTCAGGGCAGGTTCTCACTGCCTGACCTGGCCCAGGAGGCTGTCTTTGGACAGAGCAGCACCATAGCCTTTCCAGAAGGTTGTGGCCTCCTGTCTAGCTTAGAGGCCTTCGAGGCTTGAACTCATTCTGATGAGTACCTCAGTTCTCATCAGAAGCTCCTTTGAGAGGAAACTCTGTCAACAAGTATTTATTGTTATTGAGAACTTGTGCCTGTCAGAGTCTGTGCTTGGGGCTAGAGGTACAGAATGAATGCAACATGTGCATATTGCCTGTTGGAGATAAAGAAAAGCTGAAAAAAAATGTTTATTTTCTGCAGAAAATGTTATATATATGTACAATATATCCATATGTATCAATATTTATCAAATATTAATTTACTTTTTCTTTCCCCACTCCTTCCTCTTTCCTCTTCCTTCTTTCTCCTCTTTCCTCTTTCCTTCCTTCTCACTCTACCCTCAGTTCATCCATTCATGCATCTTGATTCTTATTACCTAAGTACTATATTGCAGATATAAGAATTAAGAGTAAAGCCTTCAGAATCAGAATGACCTATATTTGAATTCTAGCTCTGGCACTTCATAGTAATATTGTTGTATTTGTTATCACTACTGCTGTTATCCTTGTTGTTATTATTTTTAGTATAGATAACAGTTGGGTTTCTCTTGTGGCTCAGCCTGCATTACGGGAGAACTGGGTTCGATCCCTGGGTTGGGAAGATCCCCTGGAGAAGGGAAAGGCTACCCACTCTAGTATTCTGGCCTGGAGAATTCCATGGACTATATAGCCCATGGGGTCCCAAAGAGTTGGACATGACTGAGTGACTTTCGCTTTCACAGATAACAATTACTTCTGCTGCTTGTATTTGTCACTTACTGTATCAGACCCCAAGGGATTTGCATGCATTTTGTATTTAATTCTTTCAACAATCCTATGATGTAGGTAATGCTATGGTCCCTATTTTATAGCTAAGGAAATTATGCCTTGAGCTTTTCTGTAATATGTTGCTCAAGGTCACATGATTGTTAAGTAAGAAACTGAGCCTAGCTTTGTGATTTGAACTTGCTGATATTTGGTTTCCCCTTCGTAAAGCACAGGTGCTCATTCCTGCCGCGGAAACTGCTTGGATGATTCAGTGAGATGAATGGTTTCTCATTTGCAGTTTGGTTCTTGGCACATGATAGCAGGCGTGCTCACAAGGCGTATGGTCTGCCTTCAGGGGTCTGTTTTTAAGACTGCATAATCTGCTTCCTTTCTTCTGTCTTCTTACTTAAGTTTGGACTTTGTTCTTGTCATCATCCTAGATAACTCGTGATGCTTGAAGTATTGAAAACTCACGAAATGTTTTTGAAGTCCCATGTGATCCTATGATTAATGCAGAATGGGCACAAATGTAAACCTCTGGGCTCGTAGATGTGACACCTCTGCCAGTACTTTCTCCTCTTGAGCCAAGCAGCTGCTGGGGGCAAGTGGGTCTTCTTCTTCCTCCTTGCACAGAAGTGAGCCCTCCCTAGAGGCACCACATGAGGGTTTTCCTGGTGACAAGGGCCCTGAAGACTGAATGGGAGGTTGGGCTTTGGCCATGTGTTATTAAGTGCATGTTGTGAGTGGCATGAGGCAGCGGTGGGATAGCATATGGTGAACATGTCATATGATGTATGAAATGGCATTATTTGGTAGTCTGAACTTTTCTCTCTGTAACTGAACAGAATTCTGTGGTAGAAATGACCCATTTGATGTGCAGATTTTGCATCCTCTAATTCTGTTTTAGTTCTTGTGGTAAGTCAGTTTGGGTTGGAGAACTGGATCTCTAGAGACCTATGGAATGGTTCTAGATCTTGCTCTGGGCTCCTGAGCGGTAGCCTGTCGTAGCCCTACATCATTCCTGTGACTCATGATGGTTCTTACAGAGAAAGTGCTTATCAATGAATGAAGAAGAAGCTTATTATTATTATTTGTGAACACCATTTTGCTTGAACATCTATAATAGCAAACTCTACTGATGTAGAAGCTTTTTTCACCCAGTTAATTTCTTTTTACTGTAATTTTCTCAATTTTTTTGAAAGTTCTCACATTTCAAAGAACTTACTTAATGATCTAGTAAATTTTGTCAAAAGTGTGAACAGAGGGTAAAACTTCTTAACTTTTTGCCCTGAAACTTTGGAGTATGATTATAAATAATTTCTTAAAGGCCTACCTATACTATCAATAGTTTTGTATTTGGGGGCAGACATTAAAGACAGAAAAAATTAAGTGTTGATAGTATGCATATTACACAAGTAAATTATCAATTTTTATAGTTATTCTTTAAATGCATGTGTTTTACACAAACTAAAAATATTTTAGTAGTTTGGTTCACTTTTTAAGGTATCTCCTATCTGTATGCATGATCAATTGTCTTATTCATTCCATTTAGCTAATACTTTAGTGTCTACTATATGCCAGGTAGGGGGGACTACTTAAGCTTTCACAGATCCTGTAATCTACTGACAGACAGGTATAAATAAGTAATCAGATCGTTACAATTTAGGAGAAAGCACTGTGGAAGCACGTAGTAGATAGAGGTGACCTAACTCTGACATGGGGAAGTTGGCAAGGGCTTCCTCCTGCAAAAATTAGAGTTTTAAAAAAAAATTGAAGGAGCAGTGAAAATTAACCTTGTTAAGCTGTTGAAATGGGAGAAGGGTTTGGACTGAGGAAATAGCTTATTCATATGCCTAGAACTGGGAACATAACATGGTGTTATTGGAGTCTTCTTCTCAGAGATATTTATAAGAGTAAGAACTTCAAATTGTTCCTAATTGTGACATTTACAGTTTCAAAAGTATTGCAGAAACTTGGTGAATACCATCTCAGTCCTGACAGGTGCGTAGTCTGATATGTCCAAAGATAACACCTGTCACCCGGGTGATGCCCTGCCCTTAGTTGGGGCATAAGCTTTAGCTTTTAGCAGTTCATTCTCACCCAGTGGTCAGGTTGGCTTTGAACTGATTAGTGCAGATTGATGCAGCTGGCATATGGGTCCTCCTGGGGATGAGGTGGGAAGCCCTTGTAAATCCAAGATTACAGGACTGCTTCTGTTGGGAAGATAGAATTGATTGGTGTGAGATGTAAGAGTAAATATCAAGAAACTTTTTGTGTTCTGGAACCCCTAATGAAAATAAATTTTAGAGGCTTATGGATCATTAGTTCTGGAGTATAATTTGATTAATCTCCCAAGAAACCAGATCCTGTTTTATGATGCATAGAGCTCTGAATTTGGGAAGAGTCCAGAAGGTCTGGGTTCTAGTTCCAGCCATGTGTTTTGGGGACAATTATTTAATAACAAGAAACACAGCTGTTATTGTTACGTGCTACTGCCACAATTGGGAACACCCTCCCTGGAGAAGGGAAAGGCTACCCACTCCAGTATTCTTGCCTGGAGAATTCCATGGACAGCGGAGCCTGGCGGGCTACAGTCCATGGAGTCAGGAAGAGTCATAGACGACTGAGTGACTAACACTTTCACTTTTTACCACCACAACATAGATTTGGCTGTAAGGGGCCCTAAATTACTATAGGATCAATTATGGCTCTCACCCAGCTGTAGCATTTTCTAGTCTTCATAGCATCTGTCTCCCAGTGCTTCCTGGAATATATTCTGTTGTATGTTGTTCAGATTGTCTTCCATCCATCATTCCAAGTTCTAGGTTCTTGACTAAGTGATCAGCAATGAGAACCTACTATCCTATTTTTCCTGCCTTCCCTGTTTCATTTCATGTACTCAACAATTCAAAACAAAAGTGAAAAACAGTATGATATGCATTTCTCATTGGATTTGAATGCAGTCTTTGGAATAGGCTGCTTGTTCCTTGTAACAAATGATAGATTCTTCACTTAATTTAACTGAAGTGAGCAGATTATTGGTATAAAGGTTATTGAGATTAAAAACACTTGACTCAAGGAATATCTCTGCCATTTCACGCTCCATGCAATTTTGCTACCCAGCTCTTGGCATGAACTTTGTATTGAGAGAATCAACTTGTGTTTCTGTCTGTAATGTGAGTGATGAATAGGAGAATGATTGCTCTGTTGCTGGGTGGCCACCCTCATGAAGAAGATAATTCTGAAATTCTCTTTTCCTCTCTTTTATTTCTCCAATTTTTGGCCTCATTGAAAGCTCTATGTCTTAAGTGTTAAAACTTAAATATTTGAAATGTACTTTTGGAAGTATGACAGGCCAGAGCTTATAAAAATCCATGTTACTGTCTTGATGTTGGCCAGTACAATTAAGAACTTGTGCAGTGGTGTTTTCTGCACTATTTCAACACTTTTTCCATTGTCCAGACTCTAGTAATTCACTTTTCTGTTCTCCTTATTGATGCCAGGATGATTCCCCCTCCAGCTCCCCAACCAAAATAGTAATAATAATAAAAACTCAGTTAAGTAAACTTTCTGGCTAAAACCTTTCTAGCTTTGCTGCTGCTGCTGCTGCTAAGTCACTTCAGTTGTGTCCAACTGTGTGCGACCCCATAGATGGCAGCCCATACTAGCTTTAGGGATTCTTAAACCTGGGTCTACAAGTTGCAGTCAGGAAATTGGTGAACTCTCTGAATATGTATGCAAAATTTTACGTGTAAAGGATCCAAAGATTTAGTCTAAGTCTCAAAGGCATTCTTTTTTGCCACTTTATTTATATTTAATTGAAGAATAATTGCTTTACAGAAAGGCATTCTTGATCTACTCTAGAATATTGTAACTCTTTAATAAGAAACACACCTGTCCAACTTCACATGCAACCTCCAGCCATCATGTGATGGTCCCCTCACATTGACCTGTTCAATAGTTCTGGGCCTTCTTTGCTTCCATACATTCCTGCTTTGGGCATTGATGATCATTCTATTGTAATGCCTTTTCTTCATCCTGGGCTTTGTCTGGTGAACTTCTATTTTACTTTCAAGATTTTATTCAAAGGCCACTTTCTCTGTAGAGATTTTATATCCTTTGTCAGGAACAAAATGTTATTCTTTCATTTGTTTGCCCTCTCATATAATACTCATCACATTCCCCCTAAGTGTGAGGATAAGAAATGTATTCTGTTTATCTGTGTACAGCCAGCCTAGAAGATGGTGCTGGCACACAGTAAAGTGAAAGTGTTAGTTGCTTAGTCATGTCCGACTCTTTCTAATCCCATGGACTGTAGCCCATCAGGCTCCTCTGTCCATGGGATTCTCCAAGCAAGAATACTAGAGTGGGTTGCCATTTTCTTCTCCAGGGGATCTTCCGGACCCAGGAATCAAACCCAAGTCTCCTGCATCACAGGCAGATTCTTTGCTATCTGAGCCACCAGGAAAGCCCAGCCCAAAGTAATGCTCATTAAATATTTATTTAACAAATAGGCAAATGGTTGGTTGGAAAGCACCTTCTTTACTTAGATGGAGTTGAGACTGCCTTACAGAGCTACAGTGCTGGAATCAACATTGCCATCTTGCTGGTAAATGGTTTATATAATCTAGGATCAAGTTGCCTGTCCTCTGCATGAGGTGTCATGGTCTCTCATGTTAAATAATTGTACATTGATTCTCTGTTCAACACAAACAGGTTATAATTGATTCATCTAAGTTTCATGAAACAAAAGATTTCTGGTGTTGGAGATTGATTTCAGTACTTATAAGCTTCTCAGTAAATCTTGAAGGGGACAGAAGGCCTAGGCAGATAGAAAGATTTCCCCTAAATCAGCCTGATTAAAAAGTTCTGCATCACAGGATAGCCTTTGTCTTGTATTGAAATACACTGTTTTCTCACCAAGTGACTTTGGAAGGTATGTGAATCTCTTATGAAAAGAGAGATCTGATATGGAGTCGTGGTCCCCTGGAGATTTATATTGTGGCATCTGATGACAACAGAGAACCCTGAAGGGTCAGTTTGATTTATTTCTGAATGCATGGATGCCCACCTGGCATTATAGTACCTGTAGTTACCTAAACGTATGGCCACTCCCTGACTTGTGGATCCCGAACAGGGACTGAGCAGTGGTCAGGGCAGTGATTCTTGCGATGCTCTTCTGAAGCCATCATGTATTTTTTGTCTACTGAGAAACTGAGCACCTACCTGTGTGTCTATGAAAAAAACCTTCCTTATTTCAAAGTATGTTCAATATAATCAAAACCCACTATTTGAAAAGACTTAAAAGAGACTTTAACTTTCCTGAAATGAGATTTAATCTGATATTGAATTTTGTGCCTTCTGTCCAAAGAATAACCCTTCCTCAACACCCATACCTGTGTGTGGATGCTACAAATTTCATAATTATAAACTTGTTCTTTAGCTTAAAGTTTGGTCCCCTATGAAGAATGCATTATGCTTTTATGTAATGTGTGTTGGTTTGATGAGTTTATCAGAGTCTCCTTTTCCTGAAATTAGACGCTGATGGAGGTGAGAAAAAGGATCTATTATAAACACGAGGGGAAAACCAGACCCATTAAAAGAAGAAAAGAACCCCTCTTCCCCCAGCCAACAGCTGCATTTAAGGCCATCAAAGGTAACAGTTGCCTCTGTCACTATTTATCCTGGAGGCTGTTTCTAACCTAACGTTAGCTTCACTGGATTTAGAGGGCCTAGTTAAATGCCCTTTTGTTTTGTAAGGGAATAGTATTACTTAGGGGCTTCCCCGGTAGCTCAGAGGTTAAAGCGTCTGCCCGCAATGTGGGAGTCCCTAGTTTGATAACTGGGTCGGGAAGATCCTCTGGAGAAGGAAATGGCAACCCACTCCAGTATTCTTGCCTAGAGAATCCCATGGATGGAGGAGCCTAGTAGACTACAGTCCACGGGGTCGCAAGGAGTTGGACAGGACTGAGTTACTTCACTTCACTTCAGTATTAGTTAGATAACTGCTCACAGAAAAGTGGAGAAGTTGCATACAATTACACAGTGGAGAGAAAATAATGACAAATTGGGATGAGAGGGCAATGAATGTTATATGGAAATCAAAGATTTAAGCGTTGAAAGGACCTATTTTAACAGTCATTTTCTCTTTCTCTACTTATCTTAGGACACCAATTATTACTTATTTGCTTCATCCTACCCCACTCCACCACACACCCACACATCAGTAACCCAAAATATCCTCAAGTGTTTTCTTTTAGTGTTATTTTTGTATTTAATCCTCATGAAAGTTAATAAAGTCTTCTCTCTCTATGTGGTATGAAAGCATAACCGATGACTTTATTGGTACAAATATATTATGGCTGCTTTGACATTTATGTTTTCAGCCCTGATAGATGAATGATTCCAATGAAAGTAAATCAATTGCACCCAGACTATGGGTATAAAATACTGCACTGTGGATTTTCTTCCTGTCTGGCAGATAGTGGAGGGTGAGAAATATTGAAATTTGACTTAATACTGCATGTTTTTTTTTTCTGAAAGAGAGAATTCACTTTGTTTTGTACCTTATAGCATGTCTGGGATTAGTGTTTGGCCTGGCATTTAGTACCAACATAGGGACGGGTGTCTCTAATGCTGAGGCCTCTTTGCTCTCAAAGGAGCCTATCTGGAATGACCTCTTTTTGCTACCAAAGGGTTGCAGTCAATGAAAAATAGTTATAAATATGAATATTAAGAATCTTATTAGAGATAGCAGATAGAGTTTTACTAGAATCTCCATAAGTGGAAATTGTTGTTGTTTTTCAGTTGCCTAGTCATGTCTGACTCTTTGCAACCCCATGGACTGCAGCATGCTAGGCTTCCCTGTCCTCCACCGTCTCCCAGAGCTTGCTCAAACATACCAGGGAATTATTCCAGTTTCTGCGTTTGTTTTAAAAAGAGAATTTGCTTTTTGTTTGTTTTTGTTTTCTCAAAAGTAATTTGAGTTTACAATGGAGTTAAAACCTGGAAATGTCAGCTGATGTGCAAACTGACAGGTAAATTCAAGAAGCGTTATCCCTGTTTTCTTTTTGTTCTGAACCCTGGAATTCCTCCCTCCCCTATATTCAGGAGTACTGTGGCTCTGATCAAAGTTGACTCTGGCCATAAATATCCAGTGTGGTGTTGGTGGTGTAGGCTAAAATGGCAGCCTTCCCAGGTCCTTCCTGGAAGAAGTTGTTGCCTTCTCATTTTATATGCCTGAGAACTTCAAGATCAATCTCTCTTGTGGCATTTATCACATAGTATTAAAACTATTTGTTTGTTTGTTTTTCCATCTGAGTTTATCACTAGACAATGAAGTCCTGAGAGCAAGGGCTGTATTTATCTATCTTTGTATCTTCATCACCAATTTGATGCATAACACAGAGACAGCTTTTAGTAAATATCTGAAAAATGCATTAAAATTATAGAGGATGTTTAGAATTTAACAGAAGCAGTCGCAGAGGTGGAAAATAAACTTATAGTCACCAGGGGACTAGGAGAGGAGAGACACATTGGGAGACTGGGGTTGACATATGTGTGCTAAGTTGCTTTAGTCATGTCCAACTCTTTGGGACCCTATGGACTGTAGCCTGCCAGGCTCCTCCATCCATGGGATTCTCAAGGCAAGAATGACTGGAGTGGGTTGCCATGCCCTCTTTCAGGGGATCTTCCTGACCCAGGAATCAAACCTTTGTCTCGTGTGTCTCCCACATTGACAGGCAGGTTCTTTACCACTATGCCACCTGAGTGGCACATGTGTTAATCATTCGGTCCTGTCTGACTCTTTGTGACCTCATGGACTATAGCCTGCCAGGCTCCTCTGTTCATGGAATTCTTCTCTAGGCAAGAATACTGGAGTAGGTAGCCATTCCCTTCTCTAGGGGTTTTTCCCAACCCAGGGATCTAACCCCACTCTCCTACATTGGTAAGTGGATTCTTTCTATCTGAGTCATCAAGGAAGCCCGAGATATGCAACCCAATATATATATAATAGATAACTAATAAGAACCTGCTGGGAACGCAACTCAGTACTTTGTAATGACCTATATAGGAAAAGAATCTAAAGAAACAAAGAGTGGATATATGTGTATGTATAACTAATTCACTTTGCTATATACCTGGAACTAACACAACTCTGTAAATCAACTATACTCCAAAAATATTTTAAAAATAGAAACTTTAAATAAATGCAAATGTGTCTTTGTCTTGTGCACATTTTGGGATTTAGATCTCACTTATTGGAGTGCATTTTAGCAGCAATTTAGGTTGTCAGCCTGATATTAACTGGGTGAATTTCTGACCTATATTTAAAAAATATTTAGGGAAGAAGATGCCAAAACTTCCTTGATACTCTTTTTAAAAGTTCTGTTATATTAATAATCAGTATCTACTGAGTATGAGGGTATGTCTAGTATTATTTGCTCTCATGTGACCATATAGCATATAATTAGAGTGCTGCAAGAGATTTGCAGCTGGACTACACTAAAACCTTGGAAAATACTATGCTAAACTTTTTGTAAGGGATTGGTTCCTAGAATTTGTGTTTGGGGAAAAATACCTAAAACCTGCAAGTATTCATTTGTGGAACATTGAATTTCATTACTTTGTTAACAAAGTATGTTCCTGGAGGTAAACACCAATCAGCCACAATTATGCTTCAGGCTCAAGAGAATTGAGGTTAGGATGTCAAGGAAGAAAGATGCATATTGTAGCAAAATACATTTGCTCTAGATGAGGATGGATTTTCCTATTGAAATGTTGGAAATAAACCATGTCATAGAGGTTTGTCTACTACTTAGGAATTTTCAAGAACATTATGGTTCAAGAGTGCCAAATTTTAAGCAAAGCCTTGAGATTTCAGTAATACTGTGAATCAAATCATGACTGCTGTGAAAATAAGCTCTCTGACCAAGGTTGAGCTTTCTTCTCTATCTTGCATTAAACTGAGAAATTTTCGGTACAAATTAAATTCTTTTCCTTAAATACTTGTGCTAACCAGGTCAATTCACAGGTGATCTGGTAACCCCAGAAAGAGAGGTCAGTTTGGAACCAGTGCATACAATGTACTTTCTAATTCATTTTGGCTCTATTTTATATCTGACTTAATCCACCAAATTTCTGTGTCTACGCTGTGCTCTGGGTCAGTCTTGCTGCACATTTAAAAACCTTGTAGGACGTAGGTCTCAGAATGCTAACTATTATATTAGTCTTGCAAATTATTTTTTAGTTATCCATTTCTCAGTGTCCCACTTGGTTTATTTCTGGAAAAATGTTATCTCTGTAAATGAGACATGCTCCCAATTGTAAGAAAACAAAATGTGTCACCCTTTTATTTTTAGCTGTAAGTAAATTTAGATCCAAATTGTTCAGTGTATATCAGTTTATAAGGTTAAAATGAAGCAACATAAACAGTTGTTTCTGCATGGAGAAGTTCATGCTAGTTACAGACAGAGCCCTGTGTGTGGATGGTCATTCTGAGATGAGAATGTTGATGGGTGTCTGAACAGAGAATAAAACAGCTTGGGGAAAGGAGCTGCCCTTCAGACTGGCTTTATCCGATTCAAGTTGGATCCACCAGGCCAGTTCTCACTGTAACTGCTTAGGTTTCATTTTGTACCAAGAGACTGAATATTCAAACAGACAGTGTGCCAGCCCACATATGAAAATAGAACTTTGACCTTTGACTTGCAGCGGCCTGCCCAGGAAACCAACCGCTTATCTACAATAAATAGCTCAGGCTACCTTACTGCTGTAAATTAGACGTTTGGAAATCATTCTACTATCTCTAGTAACAACCCAAGAATCAAAATGATAACTTCTATGACAATCAGGCCAGGCCAGGACTTTATTGATGATTGACAGTTTCCTACTTCTTCCCTCTTCGGGTTAAGGAGCAGCCAGATAAAGCTAAATAAGTTCATCTAACCAGTCACATAGGATGTCCCATTTCTAGTTAGCTTCCTGGTTCTGGTGCTGACCTCCTGCAGCAATCAGAGCACACCTGAAGCCTTCTCTTTTTCCCGCTAAGACGCTTCCCACTCCTCTGCCTGCCTTTAAGTCTCTGCCAAAATACAAGTGACTGTGGCTGGCTATCTCCCTGTCTGTATGTAGTAAGTGCTGAATAAATAGCCTGTGCTTGTGCTCATTTGGTTGGTCTTTGCTTATTTCCACAGGGCCTAGTTGGATAAGGAATGATATTATCCAGGAGGACTTTTTAATCTCTGTAGGTGAGTGATTCTATGTGGATGTTGCTTTTAGGATACATTAGCATTTCCTGGCTCTAGAGGAGGCTGTGGCTGGCCTGAGAGAGATACACCATGCCTCCCCCTCCTCACCCCACCCATTGCCTTTCTACGTGCGGAAAGGGCAGAGCAGTAAAGCACATTACTAAATGTCAAGGCAAGCATTAGGTATTACTATTCAGCGGAGGACCACACTCTCATGGCACTGAGTGGGGGAGGTGCAGAGGGCTTCTTTGTGACAGAGATCAATGGCCAATGCCTTTTTTAAAATGTTAAAATATAAAGGAAAACCTTTTCAAATATTATCCTCAAAAGATTTGGAAATAGGAGATCTGAGTTTAGCAGGTCACCAAAAGGCTAATACTTGGCTTATAGATGAGTTGCCTTAGAAGCTCCAACTTCCTCATACTCTTGTTTTGACTCATAATAGGACCCAGTATGACAGAACTGAGAAACAAAAGCCAAGTTATTACTTTTTCTTTTCCTAATAAAAATTCAATGACATTTCAACAGTGACCTCTCCTCAAACCTGGAGTACATATGAATGTTAAGATAAGAGTTGTAACAATGGCCTAAGAGCCGTTTGAAACCATATCACACTTATTTTGTTATTGTATTTGGTTCTTTCAGCATTGAGTTCATTATCTGTGTTCATTCCATTATTACTATATTTAAAAATTTCAATTATGGAGCTTTGATAAAACAAAAGAAAGGTACAAAGGTACTTAAACATTGTTCATGATGAAAGATATACATTATTTTCACATTATCTTTTGTTACTTGAGCTTGTAGGCTCCTATGAATATATACTAGAGTCTAAGTGTTCTTTCAAAATAATTTTCTTCAATTATTATCAGGTAAATGTAGTGATTGTATCAGTTTATAGAAGAACTGTGACATTAGCATTATTAAATTTCATATTTTAGCTTTGGTTTGCCTTTTTAAAAAAAGACTTTAGATATAGAAAGTCATATATCTCTATAAATGATATATATCTTATATGTTTAGATACATATATAACGACTGAGATATATATGCCTATTAGCAGTTGATGACTTCCTCATCTCTGTGATCAGGAGAAATACATTGGAAAGATACCAGCATCAGCTGATTTGTCAATTGGCAAACATTTTTGGAGTTTGAAGAATTATAACAATAAGAAGCATAACAACAAAACATAAGAACCCAGTATTGAATACTTACTACATTGCTGGTCACTGTCCTTAGCATTTTATTCCCGTCACCTTAAGTGGTAATTTCTTTGAGAAGATCTTTATAATTTCTTCACTACTTATGCATGCACATTTGCAATCTAGATTTGATGTGTACCCTTCCCCACTCCTGAAGGGAATCTATTTTTCCACTCTTGGAATCTAGGATAACTTTGTGACTTTCTTTGACCGATTAGGAACTTGAGAGGTCCCACTTCTTCTTGTCTCACTCTGGGAACACAGGACTAGGATGAAAGCCCACATAGTTTGGGAGATCCAGCCAAGAGCTAGCACTAGACTCTTGATTTTTCAGTGAGGCTATAGTAGACTGGGTTCTCCAGAAAAATAGAACCAGTAAGATATATCTAGATCTAGACTTAACAATGATATTTATTATGAGGATTTGTCTTAGGCAATTATGGAGGCTAAGAAGTCCTAGGATTTGCAGTTGGCAAATCCAAAAACTGGAGGCCCAGGGGAGCTGATTGTATAGGTCTAGTCTGAGTCTGATTTCAAAGGCAGGAGAAGACTAATGTCCCAGCTCAAACACAGATGAACAGATATGGAGTATATCTTTAATTTTAAAATTTAATGGATGGGCAATTAAATGATATGTCTAAAGAGGTTCCTTTTTGTTGTTTAGTTGCTAAGTTATGTCTGACTCTTTAGCGACCCTCTGGACTATAGCCCACCAGGCTCCTCTGTCCTTGGGATTTCCCAGGCAAGAATTACTGAAGTGGGTTACCATTTCCTTCCCCAGGGGATCTCCTGACCCAGGGATCAAACCCACAACTTTTGCATGGCAGGCAGATTCTTTACCACTCAAGAATCAGGGAAGTCCAAAGAGGCTCCTTAGGGCATTGGTAAATTTTTAACAATATAAGAAGTACAGCCACCTGCTATTTTTTTTTTTTTTTTTATTAAGTAGATGTGAAAATGTAGGTGGAGTGGGAGGTTAAATACTTTGCCCATGAACACAAAATGATTAGGTTTTGGGAGCTTTGACTCAGACCCACGTCTGTGGTGCCAGAGCCTGTACTTTTATTCACTACCCTACACTGCCTCCTGGCAGCTTGCTCAAAGGGTGGGGAAAGAACTTTCTGACCTAACTTTCACCAGGTATTTTCCTGCTTCCCTTCCTCCCGAATCCCTCTGCGCTGGCCTAGGTCCTGTTACTACTTTCCGCTGGTAGGATCTCAGATCCCACCTCCTTGGCATCATTGTTAGCCAGGAAGTGCTCCAGGACAAATTTTGGCTGCTGGGTTGGAGGAATGGATACTTGCATTTTAATATTATGCTGAGGAATTGCCCAAAGTTAGCAATTTGAAACTGTGTGCTTTGTGTTGAAAGTGAAAGTATTAGTCTCTCAGTCGTGTCTGACTCTTTGCAACCCCATGGATTGTAGCCTGCCAGTTTCCTCTGTCCATGGGATTCTCCAGGCAAGACTACTGGAGTGAGTTGCCATTCCTATCTCCAGGGGATGTTTCTGACCCAGGGATCAAAGCTCGGTCTCTTGCGCTGCAGGCAGATTCTTTACTGTCTGAGCCACCAGTGCTTTGTGGACCCACGCAAATCATAACAGAAAGCAGATGCTTGTCTCTGAGCGACGCCTTGTCAGCCACATACCTTCATCTGACCCTCTTGACTAGAATCTCCTGCTGCTGTTTTATATACTAGGCTTTACACCTGAGTTTCTCTGTGTAGCAATTCCAAGAACATTCAATCTTCAAACACATTTCATCGTTAACAGAGGCAGCCATGAGAAACACTTTGTAGTCGCTGTGAAAGGTTGTTGCTTTGGAAAAATTGGATAGACAGTCTCAGCTTTTTAACCAGGGTTTCTAGGATCAGTTTATCAGGAATAAGATTTCTTTTTCTTCTTCCCAGAGGGCCCATGGATGATGAGGAATTTAAGCAATAGCAAATCTATCAAATTTACCTTTAAACGCTTCCTTCACAAGAGCACCCCAGAGGGCCCTACTTAGATAATCAGATACCCATAGCCTACCCTTTCCTCCATCTAAGACAGCCCACCTCTGGTCAGAACCAGGAAGGATGGGCTTCAGCTTCTCCAGAGATCCCAGTGTTTAAACCTGAGGGATTGGAGCCCCAATGTGGGTATCCTCTGTAGGGGGCACCTAGAGGCAGCCCCTCAGCTGATGGTCTATGGCTCTCAAGGGAAAAACAAGAACTGTTCAGAGACATTGTTCAAAAGAGAAAAATGGCTACTTCCCATGTATTTAGTACCCAAACTCACACATGTGAGTAAATTCCTTACCTACCTGAGAGGTCTGTCAAAGCCAGAATTATTTTCTTAGAATAATAAGTAAATAAGTGTCCCTTACTTGATAGAATAATAGTCTCTTGTGCCTCAGTTCCCCATCTTTAAAATGGAGATCATAAGAAAACCCACATATATTAGTTTTAAAGGGCTGCTATAACAAATACCACAAACAGGGGCTTAAACAACAGGAATTTATTGAGTCACAACTCTGGAGGCTAGAAATCTTAGATCAAGGTGTTGGTAAGAGGAGGCTATATTGAAATAGGGGCCCATCCTACTCCAGTATAGCCTCCTCTTAACTAATACATCTGCTAAGAATACTAAAAATACTGCAGTGGGTTGCTATTTCCTTCTCCAGGGGATCTTCCCAACCCAAGGATTGAACCTGGGTCTCCTGCATTGCAGGTGGATTCTTTATCACTTAGCCACTGGGGAACCCCAATATATTGGCAGTGACCCTATTTCCAAACAAAGTCACATTCTTAATTACTGGGATTTAGAATTTTACCATATAAATTTGGAGAGGGACACAATTTAACCAGTAACACTACCTTATAGGGTTATTGTGTGGATTAAAAGGAGTAGTAGATAAAGTGCTGGAGAAGGCAATGGCATGCCACTCCCGTCCTCTTGCCTGGAAAATCCCATGGACGGAGGAGCCTGGTGGGCTGCAGTCCATGGGGTCGCTAAGAGTCCGACACAACTGAGCGACTTCACTTTCATTTTTAACTTTCACTTTTCACTTTCATGCACTGGAGAAAGAAATGGCAACCCACTCCAGTGTTCTTGCCTAGAGAATCCCAGGGATGGGGGAGCCTGGTGGGCTGCCGTCTATGGGGTCGCACAGAGTCGGACATGACTGAAGTGACTTAGTAGTACAGCATGAGTCAACTTTCAGCCAGAAGAAGCTAATCCTCTTGAAACACCAAAGACATAGGTGTCTTGGGGGCATTTTGAAATGCTTCTCTTTTCTTAGTTCATCCACAGAAGTTTGTTGAAGATCTGTGTCCTGCCAGACTGGGTGCTGGAAATGAGATGTGCAGAACCATTCTGTATCCAGGAGCTCAACAATTTAGCCAAAGAGACGGGTGATGCAACTATGGCTAATTGTAATGCAATGCCATTGCCTCTGTAGACAATAAACAAAGATACCTGGAGAGCTCAGAGGAGGAAGAAACTGACTATGCAGAGGACAGGCTTTCATAAAAGTGATGACATTGGATTTCAACCATAAAGTATGGATAGGGAATTTTTTTTTTTTCCTGGTGGAAGAGTTGAAATAAATGAGTGAGAATATTTGCTATTAGAAGGAAATAGCATGTGCACAAATGCTGGGTTGAACATATCTGACATGTCTAGGGATTTTTCTTTTTGGTCCAGACTTTTTATCAAAACATTTAAAGTCTTTCTCAGTCTGGAATGATGCAGATAACCAGCCTATCTTTTTAATCAGCTTGCTCCAGTATTTTGGATTTTTACTGTTTAAGAAAATATAAGGCCCAGTAAGCAAGAAGTAAGCACAAGAGCAAGGATGCTCAGCCTCTAGCACGTTGGCAGAGCTGTTGTGGGCCACCAGCTGTTTCCTGTGGTTCTCAGGTTGGCCCAAGAGAGGGCAGAATCTGAAGGAAATGGTTCAGCCTTACTACCACCCTGGTCACATGGAGAGAACAGATGGAAGAAGAGGTGTTTTGCCTCAGTGATGCTCTTCCTAACTTTCTACTTTCCTAATATGTGGTCGGAATCGTCATCCATGAACTTGATCTGTCAGTAACCCTAATCTTCTTCCATGGCAGAGAAGAAGAGAATGTGGAAATAGGAGGCTTGATTTCTCCTAGAAGGAAATAACTTTGTTATGAAATCTGATGCAAGGCTGAGGTGAGATGTGAAGAAAGCCCTGTGCTAGTAAAAGGTTCTGCTATTAGCACCTTAACCTTTTTCTTCTGGATTCTTCTCCTTTTAAAAATCTTCCTACTCTTTGTTTCTGCCTCTCAGTTGCAACATTTTATCCTCTGCATCATTTCAGCTTTTCCCTATTAAAATAGCCATTGATAAATTAATGGGGAAAAGTATATATACTTTGAAATCTATGAACTATTACTAGATTAGCACTGCCATTTTGGAGTTACTTATCCTCTCTGGGTCTTAATTTCTTTAAATGTCAATTGGGAAATAAATCTGTATCTTTAGATTTGTTGGTATGGTCAAAGCTATGGTTTGTCTAGCAGTAATGTTCAGATGTAAACGTTGAACCATAATGAAGGCTGAGAGCTGAAGAATTGACGTTTTTGAACTGTGGTGTTGGAGAAGACTCTTAAGAATCCCTTGCACTGCAAGGAGCTCAAACCAGTCAATTCTAAAGGAAATCAACCCTGAATATTCATTGAAAGGACTGATGCTGAAGCTCCAATACTTTGGCTACCTGATGCAAGGAGCCAACTCACTGGAAAAGACCCTGATGCTGGAAAGATTGAAGGCAGGAGGAGAAGGGGACAACAGAGGATGAGATAGTTGGATGGCATCATCAACTCAGTGGACACAAGTTTGAGCAAACTCTAGGATGGACACGAACAATGTTTTTTTCATTGTAGTTCCTCTTTAGTAGTGGTGTGATATACTGGAAAGAACTTCAGACAGTAAGAGCGCTCTCTCCAACAATTATTATCTGAAAACTGAAATTAGTCAAGGTTAAATAAGTTTTCCATGGACAAACAGATAATAATTGTTGGAGAGAGCACTCTTACAGTCTCAAGTTCTTTCCAGTCTATCACACCACTACTAAAGAAGAAAATGATACCCATCTTATTGAATTTTGGGCTTCCTATGTGGCTCAGCCTCTAAAGAGTCCACCCCTACCTGCAATGCAGGAGACCTGGGTTTGATCCCTGGATTGGGAAGATCCCCTGGAGAAGGAAAAGGCTACCTACTCCAGTATTCTGGCCTGTAGGATTCCATGGACTGTACAGTCCATGGGATCAAAAAGAGCTGGACACGACTTAGTGACTTTCACTGAGTCACTCATTGAATTTTTGTGCAGATTATTTGGGAGGACCTACATTAAATACTTAGCATGGTGTTTTACATAAAAGGAGCTTAAAATGCAAGCCTTTCCTCCTCTTTCAAGTCTATATTTAATTTATAGATTAACTCAGTTTAATCTTTGATAGTATTCTGTCTCAGTTCCTTGCAGAATTATATCTAGTTAGCCGTGCTGAACAGTAACTTCTGACTGATCACCCCAATCCATTCTCTTATTCTTTTTAGTTTGACCATCTTCTCTCCATCTCCCAGCCCTCTTTGTAGTTAAGTATGGCCATCTGACAAAGTGTTTACCAGCAGAATGTGAGTACAGGTGATGTGTGCCACTTCCAGTCTTGACCATCAACTTCCCACAAGTATCCTCTGTGCTGTTCCCTCCCTTCCAGACCACTGAGGTGCGTGACTATCCAAGGCCAGAGTGACCTTCCAAGGCCAGAGTGATCTTGGAAGCTAAGTTGCCTTCAACTTGAGTCCCTGAATAACTACTGATCAGAGTAAACTCTCCACCTCCACCACTACACACACACACACACACACACACACACACACAAACACAGAGAAAGAAAGAATTGGAACATTTTTGTTCTGGCAATTTAGCTTAACTTGGTAATATTTTTAAAATTCGATCTCCCAAGTTTAAGTGACAAAGCTGGAAAATGTCACATTGTAAAGCACTTTTGAAAGAGCACTGACCTAAAAGTAGAACTGAGTTTGAGACTTGATTTGCACCTAACAGCTATGTGATCTTTTTATTTGCTTATTCAACCCTTCTTGTGTTAAAAAAAAAAAAAAAAGTGGTGATAGTTTGTATGACTTTGGTAGACCATTTAACTTTTTGGGTCTCAGATTATTTACCAGCAAAATATGTTACAGGGTTACTGTGAATATTAATTAAGAATATGCATGTCATAAATTTTAAATGTATAGATCCCTATTGAGATTTCCTGATGACTCAGGTAAAGAAGCCACCTGCCAGTGTAGGAGACACAAGTTCGATCCCTAGGTTGAGAAGATCCCCTGGAGAAGAAAATGGCAACCCACTCCAGCATTCTTGCCTGAGAAATCCCATGGACAGAGCAGCTTGGCAGGGAGTTGCAATGATTTAGACATTACTTAGTGACTGAGTAGCAACACAAATTGAACATTATGATTCAAAAGGTAGCCTAGCCATGCATTGACATTGAATACTTGAAATGCAGCTAATCTGAATTGATATAATTTATAAGTATAAAACATATTCTGGATTTTATAGGCTTGGTACAGAAATTTTGAAAAAATGAAGGTCAGTGGCTCAAAGATTTTATTTGTTGATTGCTCATTGAAGTGATGATATTTTAGATATATTAGGTTAAATAAAATGCATTATTGAAATGAATTCTCTTTTTGAATGTGGAAGCCCACTTTCACTAGAAAATTTAAGATTATAGATACAACTCACATTATTGGACAGTGCTGCTCTGAACATTAAAGTTATCAGATATATATTTAGCATACTCAAGTATCCTCTAGTATCTCTGAACATGGGACCTGAGTAGTGGGAAATGGAAAGCAAGTTTTCATTAAATGAAGAGGATGGTTCTTATCTTCCTGGGCTGTTGTTGGGGTTGAAGATTGTATATGTATAGTGCCTGGTGTGTAAATGTTGTTCAGCAAATGGCAGCTGTTGTTCTACCTTTTTGTTTCACCCAAAAGCAGCTTACATGCTCATCAGTGACTGGCTTTGAATTTTCTCATTAAGGAAAACATTCTTTTGTCTCCTCTTTTAAAAATGCTTCTAAAATGTATTTGCATTATCAAAGCTGAGACTGCTTTTGTTCTCTTTACGGCTTTTTTTTTTTTTTTTTTAATGTCACCATCTCCCTAAGTATAGTTATAACAGCTAACCTCTCTCTGGATCTAATCGAAGGAAACTGAGAGCAATTAGCTTCCTTGGAATTAGGGAAATGTGTTTCAAGTCTAGCAATCCCTATTTAAAGCCCCATGCTTGGCTAATGCTTTTCTTTAATCAAATCACCACCTCAACATTTAAAAGAAAGGAGTGGAACTAAATAGCTTATTCTAAGCCCAGTTCAGTTCAGTCCCTCAGTTGTGTCTGACGCTTTGTGACCCCATGAATCGCAGCATACCAGGCCTCCCTGTCCATCACCAACTCCCGGAGTTCACTCAGACTCACCTCCATCGAGTCTGTGATGCCATCCAGCCATCTCATCCTCTGTCGTCCCCTTCTCCTCCTGCCCCCAATCCCTCCCAGCATCAGAGTCTTTTCCAATGAGTCAACTCTTCGCATGAGGTGGCCAAAGTACTCGAGTTTCAGCTTTAGCATCATTCCTTCCAAAGAAATCCCAGGGCTCATCTCCTTCAGAATGGACTGGTTGGATCTCCTTGCAGTCCAAGGGACTCTCAAGAGTCTTCTCCAACACCACAGTTCAAAAGCATCAATTCTTCGGTGCTCAGCCTTCTTCACAGTCCAACTCTCACATCCATACATGACCACAGGAAAAACCATAGCCTTGACTAGACGGACCTTAGTCGGCAAAGTAATGTCTCTGCTTTTGAATATGCTATCTAGCTTGGTCATAACTTTTCTTCCCAGGAGTAAGTGTCTTAATTTCATGGCTGCAGTCACCATCTGCAGTGATTTTGGAGCCCCCTCAAATAAAGTCTGACACTGTTTCCACTGTTTCCCCATCATTTCCCATGAAGTGATGGGACCAGATGCTACGATCTTCGTTTTCTGAATGTTGAGCTTTAAGCCAACTTTTTCACTCTCCACTTTCACTTTCATTAAGAGGCCTTTGAGTTCCTCTTCACTTTCTGCCATAAGGGTGGTGTCATCTGCATACCTGAGGTTATTGATATTTTCCCTAACAGAAGCAGAAGATATTAAGAAGAGGTGGCAAGAATACACAGAAGAACTGTACAACAAAGATCTTCATGACCCAGATAATCACGATGGTGTGATCACTCACCTAGAGCCAGACATCCTGGAATGTGAAGTCAAGGGGGCCTTAGAAAGCATCACTACGAACAAAGCTAGAGGAGGGGATGGAATTCCAGTGGAGCTGTTTCAAATCCTGAAAGATGATGCTGTGAAAGTGCTGCACTCAATATGCCAGCAAATTTGGAAAACTCAGCAGTGGCCACAGGACTGGAAAAGGTCAGTTTTCATTCCAATCCCAAAGAAAGGCAATCCCCCAAAATGCTGAAACTACCACGCAATTGCCCTCATCTCACATGCTAGTAAAGTAATGCTCAAAATTCTCCAAGCCAGGCTTCAGCAATATGTGAACTGTGAACTTCCTGATGTTCAAGCTGGTTTTAGAAAAGGCAGAGGAACCAGAGATCAAATTGCCAACATCTGCTGAATCATGGAAAAAGGAAGAGAGTTCCGGGAAAACATCTATTTCTGCTTTATTGACAATGCCAAAGCCTTTGACTGTGTGGATCACAATAAACTGTGGAAAATTCTGAAAGAGATGGGAATACCAGACCACCTGACCTGCCTCTTGAGAAATCTGTATGTAGGTCAGGAAGCCACAGTTAGAACCGGACATGGAACAACAGACTGGTTCCAAATAGGAAAAAGAGTACGTCAAAGCTATATATTGTCACCCGTCTTATTTAACTTATATGCAGTGTACATCAGGAGAAACGCTGGACTGGAAGAAACACAAGCTGGAATCAAGATTGCTGGGAGAAATATCAATAACCTTAGATATTCTAAGCCCAGAAATGTTTTATTTTTCCTTGATTTTGGTTGAAGATCCATAATTTGGACCATCTATATGATGTACGTGTTCGTAATTTTTCTTTCTTCCTTTTTAAAATAATAGTGATATATTTACTTTTTGTGATAAAGAACTTCCCTAGCAGCTCTGCTGACAAAGAATCCACCTGCAATGCAGGAGACCCCAGTTTGATTCCTGGATCAGGAAGATTCCCTGAGGAAGGGATAGACTACCCATTCCAGTATTTGGGGCTTGCCAGATGACTCCAGACATTAAAGAATCTGCCTGCAATTCAGGAGACCTGGGTTTGAACCCTGGATTGGGAAGATCCTTTGGAGAAGTAAACGGCTACCCACTCCAGTATTCTTGCCTGGAGAATTCCATGGACAGAGGAGCCTGGCAAGCTGTACAGTTCATGAAGTCACAAAGAGTCAGACACAACTTTGCACTTTTTCACTTCATTGAGACGTAATTCACTTATTATAAAACTTATCCTTTTAAAGTATACAATTCAATGGCTTTTAGTATTCTCAAAGAATTGTACAATCATTTCCTAATTTCTTCATTTCTTTGATCACCCCCAAACAAGTATGTATTAGCAGTACTAATAAATACTCCCTAAAATCTCTGTTTTTATTTCTATTGATTTTCCTGCTCTGGACGTTTTCTGTAAATGGAATCGAACATTATATGGCTTCCTGTGACTGGCATCCTAGCATAATCTTTTTGGGGTTTATTTGTATTTAAACTTGCATCAATACTTCATTGTTTTTTATTGCCAAATATTATTGCCTTCTCTGAATTTACCACCTATTGTTTATCCATTCACCTAGTGTATTCACTTTTGGGCTATTATGAATAGTGTTGCTATAAACATTTGTGTATAGGCTTTTGTATGGACATGTTTTTAATTCTCTTGGGTGTATGCTTATAAGTGGGAGTGCTGATCATGAGGTAACCATGTGTTTAACCACCAAACTGTTTTAAAAAGTGGCTGTCTCATTTTGCAGTCCTACCAGAAATGTAAGAGGGGTAGAATTTATTTACGTCCTTGCTATCTCTTGTTATTTTCTGTCTTTCTGATTTTAGCCATCCTAGTGAAGGTGAAGAAATCTTGTGATTTTTGAATTGCATTTCTCTGGAGATTAGTAATGTTGATTACTTTTTGAGTGTTTAGTAGCCATTAGTATGTGTTCTTTGGAGAAAACAATTTTTGAATGCCTTGCCCATTTAAAAAAATTGAGTTATCTTCTCATTGTTGAATTGTAAGAGTGCTTTATATATTCTGCATACAAGTCCCTTATCAGATGTATGATTTGCAAGTATTTTCTCTGATTCTGTGGATCATCTTTTCACTTTCTTGATGGTATTCCTTGAAACACAAAATTTTAATTTTGATGAAGTTCACTTTATTTACTGTTGTTGCTTGTGCTTTGAGTGTCATGTCTAAGGAATCATGATTTAATTCATAAGAGTTTCAGGGTTTGAAAACAGAGACATAATGAAGAAGATAGTCTAGTTTATAATTTCTAACCTGCCCTTGTCAGGCCTCACTGGCTTCCAGACAAAGTTTTGGCTGTGCTATCAAAGAATTGTTAAAATCTTATTGTCATAGCAGGTCAGCGCTGCGAGGAGGGCACAGCTGCTAGGCATTTGGACACTGAAGCAATTGCCTTAACTGGGCATTCCTCACCTCTCCAGTCTGGCTTGTTAATGGCTTTTTAAGTGAGACGCACCAGCCAAATGAATTAGACTATTTGGCAAGTCAATTCTTGCTCACTTGGAAACGTTAATCCATGGAAAATAAGCAGAGGCCTTCAGCCAGGAGGAAACCTGAATCACATTGCAGAGGTGAAAGAGAAAGAGCTGTTGTGTGCAATCTCAGAAGCTTCCAAGTTCACTTCCAAGGGCTGTCTCTCTCCACCACTCTTCCTTAATTCAGCAAATGCTTATTAGTACCTGTAACATGGCCATGAGGCATGCAAGGAAGGTGTGTCGTGGTGTCTGCCCTAAAGGGCTTCTACTCATTGGAAGGAATAGAAAACACACACATGAAATGGTGAGAAGGAATTCACTAATAATGTAAGATACTTTCCATTCTCTCAACTTTGTGCATTCTGGCCTCAGTCAACACTGTACACAAATTTCTTTTCTCAGAGAACAAGGAAAGTCACCAATAACCTGTTGTTATTGAGTTGCTCAGTCAAGCTGGACTCTGCAACCCTGTGGACTGCAGCACATCTAGTTCCTCTATCCTCTGCTATCTCTCAGACTTTGCTCAGATTCACGTCCTTTGAGTTGATGATGCTGTCTAACCATCTTGTCTTCTGCCACCTGTCTCCTTTTGCATTCAGTCTTTCCCAGCATCATGGTCTTTTCCAATGAGTGGGCTCTTCGCATCAGGTGCCAAAGCATTAGAGCTTTAGCTTCAGCATTAGCCCTTCCAATGAGTGCTCAGGGTTGATTTCCTTTAGGATTGACTGGTTTGATTTCCTTGCTGTCCAAGGGATTCTCAAGGGTCTTCTTTAGCACCACAACTTAAAAGCATCAATTCTTTGGCTGTCAGCCTTCTTTGTGGTCCAGCTCTCACATCTGTACGTGACTACTGGAATAACTATAGCTTTGACTATACTGACTTTGTTGGCAAAGTGATGTCTCTGCTTCTTAATACACTATCTAGGTTTGTCCTCTGATGAGCAATTAAAAGAGCAAGAATCTTTTAATTTCATGGTTGCAGTCACCATCTGCAATGATTTTGGAACCCAAGAAAATAAAATCTGTTACTCCTTCTTCCTTTTCCTCTTCTATCTGCTGTGAAGTGATGGGACTGGATGCTATGATCTTAGTTTATTGAATGTTGAATTTCAAGCCAGCCTTTCACTCTTCTATTTCACCCTCATCATTGGGCTCTTTATTTCCTATTTACTTTCTGCCTTTAGAATGGTATCATCTGCATATCCAAGGTTGTTGACATTTCTCCCAGCAATCTTGATTTTAGCTTGTGATTCATCCAGCCAGCATTCTGCATGATGAACTCTGCATGTAATCTACTTGTTGCCAAACTTGATAAATTCCAAATTGGTGTCTACAGCCTTGACCATTCTTCTGGGCTCCACCTTGAATTTCCACTTGTCTATCACAGATCTCTACCTGGAAGTCTTGGCAGTACAAGTTTGAAGCATCTAAAATTGAACTTTTTTTCTCTCTTCTTTCTCACTCCTTCTATCTTCACCTGTCTACTCTACTCTTGATTATAGCAAAATCACCTACCTTGTAAATTACCAATTTCTACTATTTTTACCCCAGTGTCCGGTGCATGCTAAGTCACTTCAGTTGTGTCTGATGACATTTTGTGACCCCCTGGACTGTAGTCTACCAGGCTCCTCTGTCAAAGGGATTTCCAAGGCAAGAATACTGAGTAGGTTGCCATTTCCTACTCCAGGGAATCTTTCCTACCTGGACATCAAACCCGAGTCTCTTGTGTCTCCTGTATTGACAGGCAGATTCTTTACCACTGAGCCACCTGCGAAGCCCCTCAATGTCCCTAGTTATGGTCTATTATTGTTTCTTCCTTTCCAACCCTATTGTCTTAGTTCAGGTTTTTATTATCTCTTTCCTGAATTTACAGTATAAAGCTACTCTTCACTAATACATTCTCTAATCAGTTGTCTACATTTCTACCAAAATTGTTTTTCAAAACCCTGAACTCTCTTCTGCCAATGCTTTGTTTGCCTCTCCAGTGACTCCAGTGACTCAACTGTTTGTTAAATAGCTTATGTAGACCTGTTAAATCTTACCTCTACCTCCCTTTCTAAATCACCTTGTTCTCACATAGCTCTAAATGCCTCTCTGTTATCCAGTCACACTGTGGGCTGCTGTACATCCATGCCTTTGTCCACTGTCTTTCCTCTGCCTGGAGTGACCTTTCTCTTGCTTTTCTGCTCCATGAACTCTTTGTTTTTGTTTAGCTGTTAAGGAGTGTAGCCTGCCATGCTCTTCTGTCCATTGAATTTCCCAGGCAAGAGTACTGGGGTGGGTTGCCATTTCCTTCTCCAGGGGATCTTCCCCACCCGGGGACTGAATCTTGCATTGGCGGGCAGATTCTTTATTCCAGAGAATCCCATGAACTCTTACTCACCTTTAAGTTTCAAGACCCAAAATAAACCCTGGAGCCTTCCTTGACACTCATGTCATCTTGCATTGGCTTCTGTTACAGTTTTTTTTTTTTAATATAAATTTATTTATTTTAACTGGAGTTACAGTTCTTGTCATACTTCTGTCATTGGTTGCAAGTTTCTCTCTTGTCCCAGTCCCTCTCTCTGACTTTGACCAGTGCATTCTTTAATCCTTTGCTCTCCTTTCTCTCTCAATCTTTCTGAGTCCCCAGACTCTACTTACAAACCTATCAGCTCCTAGAAAAGCAGAGACTACCTTGCTACAGCACCTAGCCAAGTGCCTCACTCAGAAAAGATGTTAGGTAAAGGTTCTCATGAATGAGTTTGCCAACTCAAATATGATTACTCCTCACCCACCTAAAGGCAAACATGTCCAAATTTTGAATTAGTCCACAGTATAGTTTTTCATATATTAATTGGCTTTGTTTGGGTCTTTTGGATGGTGGGAAGAGTTATTATGTAAGTGTAAGAAAACCCAGCTTCCCAGGTGGTACTGGTGGTACAGAACCTGCCTGCCAATGCAGGAGGGCCTAAATGACATGGGTTTGATCCCTGGGTCAGGAACATCCCCTGGAGGAGGGCATGGCAGCCCACTCCAGTATTCTTGCCTGAAGAATCCCATGAACAGAGGAGCTAACTGGCTATAGTCCATAGGGTTGCAAAGAGTCAGACAGGACTGAAGCAACTTAGTGCACATGCTGAAGGGACTTAGTGCACCTGCATGACAAAACCCTGGAAAACCAGTGGGAGAAATTTAGTGATGCTGAATTGGCCATGGAGGGCCAGGGGCCAAGCCTGGAGGGGCTCATCTGGTCTTGCACTTGATTCAGCAGCTTCTGTAACTGTGGGGCACAGTCCCCTAGAGCTGGTTTAGTGAATGAGTGGCATTGTGGTGTAGCAGTTATGTGGACACTGGGATTGGAATCCAGGCTTATAGGTCTCATTTTAAGTCATCTGCCCAACTTCTCTGCACTTTGGTATCTAACACTGATATGAAACAAGCAGTCCTCTCAAAGTTTTTGTAGGAATAACTAGGATAATATGTGTGCCAAGTCCTTGCGTGTGGTTGTCAAATGGGAGCTATTTCAAATATATGTTTGAAAAGGTATGTATGTATTATTTAACTAGTCTGGGAAATGTATAAATGATAATTTCTCATACATCTGACCTAGTTTCCTTAAGCACTGTCTCTTTTCATAATTTTTTGAGCCAGGGACTAGGCTCAGATTCCTGAATGCTACTACTGGTCCTGAGAGAGATGTGCAGTTAAAGCCAGTGAGCTGAAATTGTGCAAAGTAGAATTCTTCCTAGAATTTATATCCTTGGGGATATTCAAATAGCAATGTCCAAGGCTGTAAACACAGCTGAGAAATGCTGTTATCGCATTTAAGAATCTCTTTCCTGTAATATTAAGACATCTTGATTTAATTGGTAAGCTACTCTGTGAGAGCATTCAATTTAAATGAGGTTTGTGGAGTGGGAGATCATAAGGCAATCTTTCATGGATCAAAGACTGCTGATGAAGTCTACCTTATTGCCATGTGTCAGAAATTAAATCACTGTCTACTGTCATGAACCGATCGATCAGATTCTCTTTTGATGGTAGAATGCTAGTGGGGCAGGAGGAGTAGACAAAGTGAGGATATAAAATAGAATTTTACGACTTCTGTATTGTGCTGCTTACTTTATAGACTGGATAGGCTCTGTCTTACTGTACTGGGGGTATTATCAGTCAGCATTTTCATATGAAGCAAAACATACTCAGAAACACACTTACAGATACACAGACACAGGCACACACCCCAAGGCTGGAAATCTGAAGAAAATAGAATATAGAGAAAGGTATGATTTTGTTCTACAATGAGCTTTGAGTTTCTGTGTTTAGAATTATTTTCAATTCTGAACTTTCTTCTGAATTATCCATCTATTAGTAAATTGACTACAGATTCCCCTCCTTTAAAAGAGAGATAAATATTCTCTGAGTTTCCTGAAATCCTGGATTAAAAATACTGTCACTGATGTCTTTTGGCTTGGATGAAGATGGAGGAGCTCATTTAGAAAGTGAAGCCTTTCAGTATTAAAATTCCACATGAAGCTGAAGTGATACAGAATCAAAGCTTTTTGAGAGCATGACAGAAAGAGATTGATTATGTCAGCACCCTATGTCTTGGAAATGTTTGCGAAACATTGGACTTCCCTGCTAGGATGCATCTCAAATTTGGTCAAATTACCGGATTGTTTTCTGTTTCTTTTTAAGATGGACTTAATTGGAGCATACTTCCATGGAAAATTATGGATACAATTACATTAACTCTGGTCACCATGGTGACATATACTGATAAGTCTGGTTGAAAATACCGTAAGGCAGGCATACTGGGCATCATTTACTCTTAGCACAGGGGAACCTCTCTTTGCAGAACATTCTGACTTTTTGTTAGTTTCCAATATCCTAGCAGATGGCCTAGGTTCTTAGAATACAATCAGTTCTCTGTGCACTGATACACATCTTTCAGTGGGATTCTATGGAAAGATGATGTGTGCAGCACAGATCTTGGGATTCTTCAAAGGATTCTCAAAGCCCTCAGTAGCCAATCAGTAGTTAAGGGGGAAATGGTGGTAAATGAGGTAAACTCCTTCTGTGGATGAGATAATGGTCTGGAAGGGGCTATAAGTTTGGATTCTCATTCTGTTAATTTTCTCTGTGACTTTTCCAATGACTTTTTCTCTGCCTTTGCAGAGAAAACTTCCCTACTTTTGTAGGAAGGAATCATGCACATGGTCATCCACAACCTTGAAACCACAAAATGCTATAGAGATGCTAGACTTATACCATATAAGGCATATTCAAAAGCAGAGACATTACTTTGCCGACTAAGGTCCGTCTAGTCAAGGCTATGGTTTTTCTTGCAGTCAGGTATGGATGTGAGGGTTGGACTGTGAAGAAGGCTGAGCGCCAAAAAATTGATGCTTTTGAACTGTGGTGTTGGAGAAGACTCTTGAGAGTCCCTTGGACTGCAAGGAGATCCAACCAGTCCATTCTGAAGGAGATCAGCCCTGGGATTTCTTTGGAAGGAATGATGCTAAAGCTGAAACTCGAGTACTTTGGCCACCTCATGCGAAGAGTTGACTCATTGGAAAAGACTCTGATGCTGGGAGGGATTGGGGGCAGGAGGAGAAGGGAACGACAGAGGATGAGATGGCTAGATGGCATCACAGACTTGATGGAGATGAGTCTGAGTGAACTCTGGGAGTTGGTGATGGACAGGGAGGCCTGGCGTGCTGCGATTCATGGGGTCGCAAAGAGTCAGACACGACTGAGCGACTGAACTGAACTGAACTAAAGGTGTGATTTTCCTCTGCTCTTAGAGCAGTTACTATTTCTAGGCTCAAGTGGATCAAAGAATAGTATTCTGATGCTCTAAGAAAGAAACAGGTATTAAGCTAGGTACTGGTGTGCTTAGCTACAATTAAATAAGCTGCTGTGGCTTTAGGGACTGACTCAACCCTTCAGAATGACAAAGCTGTCTCATGCCGGGTTTTTGATTTTTCTCCCTATTCAATTTGTTAGAAATTTCTCTTTTGTGATAGGAGAAAATGACAATTATCTTCCTCTTGTATTGTTTCCATTTTTGGTAAGCAGTCGGCAGAATTTCCATTGGATAGAATTTCAAAGGCTATTTTTGTGAAAAATCATTCTTCTTGACACTGACAAAATGGTAGGGGAGAGACTAGAGTTGGCTTTTATTTCACCAGGTTCAGTCATCTCCAAAGGCTAAATTCAATGACTGTCCCATAGTTATTGCCACAATCTGCCTGTGAATGTCTAGCTTCAAAGATGTACTGAATTTTGCATTACACTGTTTTTGTCCTGTGATGCTGACTACATTCCAATGTTGATTTTGTTACCTGTGTCAGTTTCATCAACCTCCTCCGTTATACCACTGAATTGTTTGGGCTTGGAAGGAATACAAACTATTCTTAATGCAGGGTTAACTTGAACAAATTATAGTTAAATGATAAAATTTTCAGGAAGAGAAGTTCACATTGAGGATGTGTGTATGCAGATTTTGGATTATCTGCTCTCTTGTTTTATATATTCTATAGTACTTTTGTATTGGTGCCAATAAGAAAGGACCAATTGAACTCACTGTTTGGAGGGAGATAAAACAAGGTGGAAAATGCATCTTGCCAAGGGTGCAAACTGGCCCTGTAAAGCTGAATCCAGCCCCTGTAGGTATTCTGTTCAGTTGTTATAAACTTAAATACAACTGTGTTTAAGTGACTTTCCAGTGTGGTTTGATACGGTCCCCATTGCTCCTTCATGTCTTATACTCTTGTCTCACCACCTTTATTGCCTCCCTGCTCCCTGAATGAGTTTGCAGTCCCTGTTGAAAGACTCATTCCTACTAGGAAGCTGTGTGTGTCTATGCTAAGGGCTTGATCTGTATGGAAGGAAAGGATATTTATGTATTGTTATTGTTTAGTCACTAAGTCGTATCTGACTCTTTGTGACCCCATGGACTATAGACTCCTCTGTCCATGGGATTTCCTAGGCAAGATACTGAACTGGGCTGTCATTTCCTTCTCCAGGGGATCTTCCCACCCCAGGGATTGAACCTGCATTTCTTGCATTGGCAGGTGGATTCATTACCACTGAGCCACCAGGGAAGTTCATATCTGTGTATGCCAGAGCGATAATTGGAAACTGACAGGGCAGAAAGAAAGCAAAGGCAAAAGCAAAAGGTGACAGAGGGGAGAGAGAAATGGAGTGTTGCTATTCAGTAGGTATGATGTTTCAGTTATGCAAAATAATTAAGTTCAAGAGATTTTCTTGAACAACATTGCACGTGTCTATAGTTGACAATACTGTATTGTATACTTAGAACATTGTTAAGAGGGTAGAGCTCATGTTAAGTGTTCTTACCAAAATAATAGAAAAAAAGCAAAAGGCAATATATAAATGTCAGTAAAATAATAATATAAAGAAAATAAAATAAAAGTCAGTTGCCTTTTTTTTCCATAAGAACTCCTGTAAAGGAAAAGGAAAAAATGAAGTATAATGATATAGGGTAAAAATAGACTTAAAGAAGTAAAAGGAATTTTAATGGTAAAACACACATACACACATGGTAAGATATAATTAAGAAAAGCTATGAAGGGGCCCCAAATCTAACTTATTTAACTAGTGTGGAAAAATCTAGGTACTTACAATGTAAAAACTTGGCAAAATTGAAACTATCTAATTTTAAAGGTAAAAATTAAGGTACTTTAAAATAGTTTAAAAATATATTTCTACTTCATGTACACTTCACTTGTTATAACAAGTGTTAAATTACCTTTGTAATTTAAAAAAGGAGAAAAAGGTAATAGTCTTCCCTCTCTCTCTTCAAATCTATTTCTTTGAAACAGCCATTGCTGAATACATTGCAAATCCATTCACTGTTTGAAATTGTAGTAATTTTTTAAGACAATTTTCATGTTAGAGAAGGGCAACTATTTGGAATATTCACTAATCATAACAAAAAGACACTGAAAGTCAGAGGCAGCAAGAGATGACCATTATGGGTGCAAAGAGTAGTGATGGAGAGAAAAGAAGGTTCCTGAACAAGCTGTTTTCCAGCCGGATTGCTGTATATTAAAGTGGTATCATAAGTGGCATTTTATTGCTTCCATGAGTTTAAATTGTATCAACCAAAAATAAAAGGCAATTAAAAAAATTAGAATTTGGAAGATACATGTTTATAGGTTAGAACTGGGTCTGTGTTTTTGTAAGTAAGATTTAAAAATATCTCCTTCTGATATTTATTATGGGTTCATAGGATGGATGTAGATATCTCCAGTGGAATGGTTTGGAGTGTTTCATAAAGTTCTGAAAACAAAATTGCTTGGGATTATTTTTTTTAGTCTTCAGGAAACTTGAACAAGTGCTGTGTAAGTTATAAACAGGACACCCTGAATAGTGATTTCACAAGAATGAGAAAAAATACCTCAGCCACAAAAGTTAAAATTAGAGTAATCTGAGGCATTCACAATGCTTTGAATATCCTGTCCATATCCAGGGCTACTGATTATATTTCTAAAGAAACTTACAAAACCAGATGTCTGTCTGGCAATTGGTTTTGATGAATCTCCAAGTCTTAGCAGTGAGAAAATTTGACAGTTGTCAAAAGCAGCTAGTTATTATGAGTGAGAGAGGAAATTTTCTTAGCCGCAAGTTTGGAACTATTACGGGAGACTTTGCATTATAATGTTGAGTTTATAAAGAAGATTTTGGAGCATATAGTTTAAACCTTGAATTTTAAGAAGTGACAATTAATTGTCTGGGATGTTGGGAAGTATTTTAATACCTATGCTACGTGAAGGTAGAGAAGGAAATGGCAGTCCACTCCAGTATTCTTGCCTGGAGAATCCCATGGACAGAGAGGCCTGGCAGGCTACAGTCCATGGGGTCACAAAGAGTTGAACACGACTAAGTGACTAACACACACACACACACACACACACACACACACACACACGAGTGTGGTTTTATTATCACCAGTCAAGATGCCTTCATATTTCTTATTTAAAGAAATTCATTTTATGTTGCTAAGAATTTACATTGTGATGCTGGCATGGCTTTTAATAGTGGTTCTCAAGGCTGTGTATGCATGAGAATAATTTGGAGGTATTTGTGAAATATTGCTTGGTTCCCTCCCCACTCCTGGGGATTCTGATTTAGTAAATCTAGGTGGAATTTAGGCATCTATATTTTCAGCAAGCTCCATGGGCAACTCTGAACCACAGTTAGGTTTGAAAAGCACTGGTTTGGGTAGCACCTGATTTAGCTCAAAGAATTTTCAAGTGTCTTTAGCTATGCTGGGCAATCCTATGGACAGAGGAGCCTGGTGGGCTATAGTCCATGGGGTTGCAAAAGAGTTAGCCACTAAGCAACAACAAATCAGCAATAGTAACCCCTCCTACTGAGTGTGCCGCTAGGTCGCTTCAGTCGTGTCCGACTCTGCGACCCTGTAGACGGCAGCCCACCAGGCTCCACCATTCCTGGGATTCTCCAGGCAAGAACACTGGAGTGGGTTGCCATTTCCTTCTCCAATGCATGAGAGTGAAAAGTGAAAGTGAAGTCACTCAGTCGTGTCCGACTCTTCCAGACCCCATGGACTGCAGCCTACCAGGCTCCTCCGCCTGTGGGATTTTCCAGGCAAGAGTACTGGAGTGGGTTGCCATTAAGACAAGAACCCTTAATAAAGGCCTTGCCACATTCTGTACATTTATAACATCTATCCCCGGTATGACTCCTACTGAGTGTAGGTTCCAGTAAATCTTCCCCATTTGCTTGTTTTTTTGTTTTTTTTTTTTAATTAAATTTATTTATTTTTTTAATTACAATACTGTATTTGTTTTGCCATACATTGACACGAATCAGCCATAGGTGAACACAATCGCCCACTTGTGTCTTTGCTTGTGCTCTGTCCGTAAATCCACTGTTCACTAACAAAAACCAGTAAGTAGCTTCTGAAATGAGTTAACTCACAATTGATAATCAGCCTAGAAAGAATGACAGATAATTCTGCTGAATGAAATTGGGGAAAAGAAGTGTGAAAGAAGCCTGAGGATGATATTTTATTTTCTATTCAGTATCTTTGCACTTTTAGGTACTTTTCCTTTCATTAGATTGAATCTCACGCAGAATCTTGCTCTAGAGAGCAGATGAATGTGGAGCTCTTTGGCTGGCAACCCTGCTCATTGGGCCTCCCTCTGACTCAGACACTGGTGTTCAGATGCCTCTCACGAACCTGAAAACTGCTATGACCTTTAACCTTTTGTGTTCCATCTAAAAGCAATAAAGTATACTGCCATGGCTTTGTCATGTTTAAATTGTCTAGTATAACTAGTATGTTCTCAAAGTAGAATTTGTCCTTGATTAAAATGATTTGTATAGAATTTAAAATGCCTTTTTATCATAAACCTATCTCCAGCTTTTAGCGTGAGATTCGATTGTAAAGTAAGATGAGGTGTAAAGTTTAATTTTTTGGAAGAAGACATTCATTCAATAAATATTTTTAAGCACTTTGAAAGTATGACACAATTCAGTTTAAAAGTGCTATTGTACTTCCTTATAAAATTGCATGATTTTTAAATTGGCAGGCCAGATATTATCATTTAAAATTGCTTCTCGAGGTCTTCACTTTCTTAGCTTTTTAAAGAAGTCAGCACCTTTAGCACAGATGGGTTTATATCTGGATGATAATTCCAGAGCCATCAGGGCTTTGGGTTGCTGTAGAAGGAAATCAATTTATTGTTCACATGAAGGCTCCCTGGGGTGGAGAAATATTGGAGGAAGTGATGCAGTCTAGAGTGTCGACTTTTCAGAGGTTTGGGGTTTGCTTAAAAGATAAGTGATCTTGGACTTAAACTTGTTTTGAGTGCTGGCTATATATATAAGATTCTTTGGGAGGGCTGGTTGTACATGGCCTTGTAAGATGTGGCTCAGCTCACAAGGGGTTTGCAGTCTAGCTGAAAATAAATATCTGGCAGAAAGAAAACACAATGAATCCAAATAAAGGGTTTGCACTCTGCATACTGCATGATGCATAACGTGGTAGAAGAGATAGAAATCACCAAGTTATACATCAGACCTAGAAAAACTGATAAGTTGTTGAAGACATACTTGTGATCCTCAAAATTTACCTCCTCAAAAATTTTCTAGTGAAACCAGGACATCAAAAAACTCCAAACTCTCCAGTGTGGTTGGGGTGTCTTGTTTCTATGAGAAGATTTATAGTTTTCCTGCCTTGACAATGCTGTTTTTTTATCTTTTATGCTAGAAACAAAATCTTGTTCAGGAAAATAGAAGATGAATGCACGCTCTGAAAAATATAGTATTATGACACTCAGCTCAAATGGCCATGATTTTTTTTTAGGAAATGAAAAAAATTAAATAAATTAAATATGTAAGTGAGAAGCATCAGAATGAAATGCGCTAGGTTACTATTTGCTCACAAAAAAATTAGAAGCAGCAATGGAAACTTCAAATAGCAGAAAATATCAAATACCAGACCCTGGAGGGACTAAGGACTGTAGATACCTAAATGGAAGATGACATAGCTTAAGAGCTAGCACTCAGAAGGGTGACTGCCTAGGTCTAAACTGTGGGTCATCACTGTGCAGGAGTGGTTACCTAACCTCTTCTAGTCTATTTCATGTGATAGTATTGATTCCATGAATTGTTGGGTAAAACATTCAGATAGTGCCTGGCACCTGGTCAGCGCTCAGTAACCGTGAGCTGCTAATACCACCACCACCACCACCACCACTACTACTATTGTTCTTCCTTTCTTTCTTGAATAAGTCCATAATCTAATACTAGCACCTCCCTTTAAATAGTTTTAAAGCATCCGGTACTCCATAGATTGCTATAGGGAAATTGGGAGTGAAGTGGGTGCTATGACCTACACGGTACTGGCAATGATGCCTCTTTCTCTATCAGTATATAAATACTATAGAGCTGAGTATACACAGTCTGAAGCTGAATTTAATTAAACATGGGCAGTGGCATTTTTACTACTGATAAGCTTGTCTTTATTTGCTCTGCTTTACAAGGCAGCTGGGGGCGTCCAGAAATGTAAGAATCTCGTTCCAAATTTAAGGTCTTCTCCTTCCTACAGTTGCTCTAGAACCTGCAGAAGCACTCTAGACAGTGAACCAGGAGACTGGTTCATCCGTCCTTTCTCATTCTCTTGCCCTCGTGTTTCTTTTTTCTTTCTTTTTGCAACTGAAGCATGAAATAACTGGGCTGATCTCTCGAGCTAATTAACCTCACCTGCTTCAGGGCCTTATAATCCAAAGACCTGTGGATGATCTGTGATCATGGCAAACAGGAAGTTTTGGGGGCCATGCTGCACATTTGAAATCATTCTGGTTTGAAAATGTGGGAGGAAAGCTGAGCAGCTAGAGAGTGGCATGTAGCTGCCTAATCAGAAGTTGAAATGGAAAGATGTTGGAATAAAAATCAAATGTCATTTATTCATCAGTCCACGCTTTCACAAGTACCTTCCTGGAAACCTTAGCATATTCTTTGTGGTGGTGGCCTTTTAAATGTCAATCTGCAGAAGGATTTCTGTTTTTAGCTAAGGCTGATTTTGAAGGCAATTAGATGATAGTTGAAGTAAGAGCCACCACTTATTGAGCACTTGCTATGTGCCAGCTACTGTGTTCAGCTCTTTCTTTGTATTATTATCTCATTCAATCAGGACAATAGTCCTAGAAAGTGGGATATTATTAGCATCACTTTTGGTTGAGGCAGCTGAAGTTTAGAAATAAGTAATGTGCCCAAGGTCACCGATAGTAAGTTGCAGAGATGAAATATGAACCTGCATTTGTCTGATTGCAAAGCCTGTGCTCATAACCACTTTCCTATGTTTCTTCATGTCTGTTTCATGGGGTACAGTTTCTACTAAAAGAGTATTTTGGTTTGCAGGTAAATCAAAGAAAATTAGGTCTAAAGAAAATTAGGTACAGACTCAGGTTAAATCAGTGTGTCCAGCTCTGTCTTATTTCCCTTGGGCTCATTTTTTTTTCACTTAACATTTTTTTAAGGGATTCTTTAAAAAAAAAAAAAAACCCAAAAGTTAAAAAAATACCATGAACATCCATCTAGGTTAATACATATCTGTTTCAGTTTTAATGGCTGCATGATATGGTTTGGATATACCATAATTTATTCAATTATCTTTTATTGATTGTATACACCATAATTTATTTAATCATTCTTTTGTTGATGGGCATTCACAGTATTCCAGATTTTGCCAATTAGGTAAATTTTCCACTTGAAAGCTGCTGCTGTCTGTTTCTCAGTAGCCCTATGATAAAAAGGGATCGGCGATGCTTGGGCAAGCAGGAGACACAAGTCCCGCAGGGAGCACCTGGATGGCCGAGTCAGCTAGATCCTGGCCACCTGCTGTGTGACCTTGGCCAAGACATCCGGTCTCTTTAAGTCTCAATTTCTTCATGAAAAATTAGAGAAATATTGTTGCCCTCAAAGGATAACCCAGAGGACCAATGAATACTGTGTTCAGAGGGCTTAGCACAGAGCCGGGCATGGAGTAGCTACTATCCAACGGGGGCAATCACATCACCAGGACCCAACAAAATGTTCTCTGATTTGAACTAGAACATGAGTTCTCTGAGTGCAGAACCATACCATTCATCTTTAGGCTGACTGCATAACAGAGACTCAGTAAATATTTGTTGATCAGAGAGGTCCAAAAACAGTACTGTTCTGGGCAATATTTGTCTTTTCTTTCTTTTTATCTTTATTCTAACTATTGCTGGACCACAGTTCAAGAGTGTCCAGGATGGAGAAGTTAGCGGTTTTAATAGTTTTACCAAGAAAATATTTTTCACATGGAAAGAAGACAGGGTGAAATTTTTAGAGACCTTGACTCACAGTTTTTATGTGCCCAAACCATGTGTTTATGACTCCTATGCCTGAGCTCTTAACCACTAAACCACAGTGCGGTAATAGTTATGATATGCTGATAGCTAACACTTACTGAACACTTGTCATGTGCCACAAACTGTGCCCAGCACTCTCTCCAAACTATCTCCTATCAGCACAACAATCCTGTGAGGAATATACCCTCATATGCATAGCTTATGGGCTTCTCTGGTGAGTCAGCAGTAGAGAATATGCCTGCAATGCAGGAGATGCAGGAGACAGTTTCAATCCCTGGGTTGGGAAGATCCCTGGACGAGGGCATGGCAACTCACTCCAGTACTTTTGCCTGAAAATCCCACAGACTGAGAACCTGGTGGACTACAGTCCATACGGTCCCACAGAATTGGAGATGATTAAAGCATGCATGCATGCCCATTTAGTACTTAGGGAGATGGAGACTCGTTGAGATATATCAAATTTGCCCAGGTTGGTGGGGCCAGAACACTAACTCAGCTCTGCTCAACACCAGAGCCTACCATACTAATCCCATGCCATGCAACTGTAACTGAATTATTGGCTCAGTTTTTATGGAAATCTGTATTGGTAAAGATATGGAAATATTTACTAAAATACATATGGTATTAAAAGAGGGATATACAAGGGCTAATACAGGAGAGTATTGCTTTGTCAAATTTGATGCCTCTTCTTTGATGTTAACAGATGGGTTGTCTAAGCAATCAACTTATACTCAATTTGTCAACAAAGTTGGGATAAGATGAATACAATATTCAAGAGCCTGGTCTGGCTGCTTTGTGTAGGTTGAGGTAGAGGTGATAAATGCTGGAAATGAGGAAAGCAGCTAAGAGACTGTTGCATCATTAGACATGAGGCAAAGAAATCTGGGGTGAGAAATGTTAATGGAAATAGAAGCAAATCAGCAAATGTGAAAAATGTTTGTAGTAGGATTTAACAGTAGTAATTAGATCTTCATCCTGGAGTGGATTGGGTGATGGGACATGATTCATCATCCTTCAGGATGTCATCTGTCCCTGGAGATTGGAAAGGTGTGCCTGAGTATTTCCTACTTCTCATTTTAAAACTTTAGGGACTATTCACAGGTGGTATGTCCCAGGCTCTCAGAGTGATGACCGTCATGTCCTTGATAAGGAAGTATCAATAGTTCCTTTTGTCTGGGTCCAGGGTTATGTGGTGATCTGAAGGCTATTTGTGTGAGGATCTTGTCTAAGGGTACCTCAGCCAAGAGTTCTCAGCAACAGTACCTTAGCTGAGCCAACATGGGTCAGACCTGACCTTCTGTCTAATGGGTATAGCAAAATGGTTATCTTTAGGTCACCCAGTTCAGTTTCTGCTTCATGAAAGCTAAATTAGAAAAACAATATAAAGGGTATGGATCAAGTCCTTGCCATTTTTAACTGTGTTCAGTTCAGTTCAGTTGATCAGTCATGTCTGACTCTTTGTGACCCCATGGACTATAGCAAGCCAGGCCTCCCTGTCCATCACTAACTCCTGGAGTTTACTCAAACCCGTGTCCACTGAGTTGGTGATGCCATCCAACCATCTCATCCTCTGTTGCCCCTTTCTTCTCCCACCTTCAATTTTTTTCCAGCATCAGGGTTTTTCAAATAAGTCAGCTCTTTGCCTCAGGTGGCCAAAGTATTGGAGTTTCAGCTTCAACATCAGTCCTTCCAAAGAACAGCGAGACTGATTTCCTCTAGGATGGACTGGTTGTATCTCTTTGCAGTCCAAGGGACTCTCAAGAGTCTTCTCCAACACCACAGTTCAAAAGCATCAGTTCTTCAGCGCTCAGCTTTCTTTATAGTCCAACTCTCACATCCATACGTGACCACTGGAAAAAACATAGCCTTGACTAGATGAACCTTTGTTGGCAAAGTAATGTCTCTGCTTTTTAATATGCTATCTAGCTTGGTCATAACTTTCCTTTCAAGGAGCAAGTGTCTTTTAATTTCATGGCTGCAGTCACCATCTGCAGTGATTTTGGAGCCCCCAAAATAAAGTCTGCCACTGTTTCCACTGTTTCCCCATCTATTTCCCATGAAGTGATGGGACCAGCTGCCATGATCTTCGTTTTCTGAATGTTGAGCTTTAAGCCAACTTGTTCACTCTCCTCTTTCACTTTCATCAAGAGGCTCTTTAGTTCTTCTTCACTTTCTGCCATAATGGTGCTGTTATCTGCATATCTGAGGATATTGATATTTTTCTTGGCAATCTTGATTCCAGCTTGTGCTTCATCCAGTCAATATTTCTCATAATATACTCTGCATATAAGTTAAATGAGCAGGATGACAATATATACCCTTGATGTACTCCTTTCCCTATTTGGAAGCAGTCTGTTGTTCCATGTCCAGTTCTAACTGTTGCTTCCTGACCTGCACATAAATTTCTCAAGAGGCAGGTTAGCTGGTGTGATATTCCCATCTCTTTCAGAATTTTCTACAGGTTGTGGTGATCCACATAGTCAAAGGCTTTGATATATTCAATAAAGCAGAAATAGATATTTTTCTGGAACTCTCTTGCTTTTTCAGTAATCCAATGGATGTTGACAATTTAATCTCTGGTTCCTCTGCCTTTTCTAAAATCAGCTTGAACATCTGGAAGTTCATGGTTCATGTACTGTTGAAGCCTGGCTTGGAGAATTTTGAGCAGTATTTTGCAAGTGTGTGAGATGAGTGCAATTATGTGGTAGCTTGAGCATTCTTTGGCATTGCCTTTCTTAGGGATTGGACTGAAAACTCACCTTTTCCAGTCCTGTGGCCACTGCTGAGTTTTCCAAGTTTGCTGGCATATTGAGTGCAGCACTTTCACAGCATCATCATATAGGATTTGAAATTGCTCAACTTGAATTCCATCACCTCCACTAGCTTTGTTCATAGTGATGCTTTCTAAGGCCCACATGACTTTGCATTCCAGGATGTCTGCTCTAGATGAGTGATCATACCATCGTGATTATCTGGGTTGTGAAGATCTTTTTGCATAGTTCTTCTGTGTATACTTGCCACCTCTTCTTAATATCTTCTGGTTCTGTTAGGTCCATACCATTTAACTGTGTAAACTTGGGTAAGTTACTTAATGTCTCTTAGCTTCAGTTTCGTCACACTAGCGTGGTATCTTCCTTGTAAGAAAGATGCTATGCTGATTAAATGGACTCGTGTGTAAAGCACTTATATCAGTGCTAGCAGCATAGCTAGTTCTTGAGAAACACTACATACTGGTATTATCATGACTGATCTGTAAGTCAGAATTAACTTAGCATTTGTGCTTGCTTTCTTGTGTGCTAAATCGCTTCAGTCGTAGCTGACTCTGTATGTCCCTATGGATTGTAGCCGGCCAGGCTTCTCTGTCCATGGGATTCTCCAGGCAAGAATACTGAAGTGGGTTGCCATGACCTCCTCCAGGGGATCATCCCCTATTATACAGTATCCTTTATATATAAATGCATATGTCAAGGACTCTCTTTGCCCCACTCCTCGTCACTTCTTCTGTCCTCCACCCCTCTTCTCTTATTAAGATTACTGTAGACTATATCATTAGTCAGATGGTAGCTCAAGGAACATGGAGTCAAGAAAGAAAAGAGGTAATTTAAGCATATAATACTAAAGCTCTGGCAAAGTGACAAAATAGCCAGACCTCTGAATGGTGGTTATCTGTCTGGTAATGGAACTGTCTTAGTTTTCTCAGCTCCAATGTCTCATTTTTTGCACACTGCTATGTAAAGATATTTGCCCCTCTGAACATCATGTTCCTCTAATGCTAATCCCTGGCAGTTGACATATTCCTTCTGTTGATGTGTTAGTGTTATTCATTAAACCAAAGTCAGAGTCATCCTTCTTGTGGACCTGGTGACTGCTCTTTTTCTTTCCTTTGTCTGTTGATGATCTTTTGTGCTTGAATGCTATCTTATAATGACATAGCATTAAAATACCATTGTGACTTTGTATAACATATAGAAACCATTGCATACTCATGGAGCTGGAAGGAACCACACAGATTACCTCTGTCCCCCTCATTTTACAGATGAGGAACCTTCCTTAAGTAATAGCCTGAAATTCTATTAGAACCAGCAGAGAATGTGTCTGAAGGGAGTTGGGGGTTAGCTCAAGGCAGCCACTTCAGCATAATAGTAGTTACTTCAATTTTTCTTCATACTGCAGCGGATTCATTAGTTATAATGAACCTATCTATCTATATATATTATGGCCATCAAATTATCTTCAGTAACTAGATAGGTGTTATTAGTTTAAACGTTTAAGACCAGTGAAAATATTTTGGTTCACTGAGCACGTCTGCCATATGCACTTAAGGAGATTCTTCACTGAATGGTAATTGTAGTAACTGCTGCCCTACTCTTGTAATATCTTCTATAAAAATAATAATTTGTTCTTCAAATGTCTCTTTCTGTGAGTTGCTCCAAGTGCTTTGCAGGAATCCCTTACTTAAATCTGTCCTTTGAGATGGAGTGTAGAATAGCTTACTGCGGAGTAGCTCAGAAGGAGGTGGAGAAGAGTCTCAGGAGCTCCTATAATCTGGATCAAAACTCAGTCTTGTTCGGATGACATCCTTCTTAATCACATTAGAATAAGAACTTAGGTGTCCAAGACTATTTCACATTTGTTGAATTAATGGATTCTCATTAAACTCCTCTGAAATAATAGCAGTAGATATTGTGTTAGGTGATTAAAACAAGATTGTGCTCAGTTGCTTCAGACTCTTTGAGACCCCATGGACTGTAGCCTACCAGACTCCTCTGTCCATGGGATCTTTTCAGTAAGAATACTGGAGTAAGTTGCCATGCCCTCCTCCAGGAGATCTTCCCAACCCAGGGATCAAACCTGTGTCTCCTTTGTCTCTTGCATTGCAAGCAGGTTCTTTACCTCTGAGCCATTGGGGCAGTCCAAGATAGGGAAGACTTATTTGGCCCTAACCTGATTATTGATAAAACCATACCCATACTCTTGACTATAAATCCAAGGCTCTATCTGCTGGATTATATTACTTAGAGAAATGTTTTCCACTTTTAAGAAGTGGCCTTTAGACTTCTAGATTACAAAAAATAAATTACCTTTACCTCATTATATGAGGCAAGTTAGCTCTTTCAGGAATATCAAGAGACCATTTACACAGCCTGTAAAAGATAGCGCTCAATGCCATTTTGCTCCAGGAATGTTTATATAGGTAATATTTGACTCTGGCAGCTGCTTTGAAGAAAGAAGAAAAGACATTTTGGCTAGAGGAAGGACAATTAAAAATCGACACATCATCTTTCAGGGTGTCATGTTTTGGGGGCATAATTCAATCTTTTGAAACCAATTATGGTTACCCCTGAGCATCAAGGTTACCTGTAGGCAGGTCACTATAGTTATGTGAGGTGGCCATACTAATACAATGTCATGATTTAGGAATGTTACAGGCTAGTAACCGAGCATTGCTAACCATCTTAAATCAAGGCCATGAAATTCAACTGTAACATTTCACTTCAATGCACAAACATCACATTGCTCATCCGTGTTGCTATTTTCTTTCCTACCTGTGTTTTTTCTGCCTCTGCTGCTTCTCATGTTCCTAGGCTGTGAAAACAACAGTGCCCACAAATGCAACTACATTTCCTCTTAGGTCTTTACTATAAGCATATACTTTCATCAAAATTAAAGTGAAGGTCGACTTCACCTTCACTTTTCACTTTCATGCATTGGAGAAGGAGATGGCAACCCACTCCAGTGTTCTTGCCTGGAGAATCCCAGGGACGGGGGAGCCTGGTGGCTGCCGTCTATGGGGTCGCACAGAGTTGGACACGACTGAAGTGACTTAGCAGCAGCAGCAGCAGACTGAAAACGAGGCATAGGACATTCTACTTACTATTGAACCTGTGGCCAGTGTTCATTGAACTCATTCCTATGCATAAGACAAGGGTTTGGGATTTTGGCAGACCTGGGATGAATCCCAGCACAGCTATTTACTGGTTGCATGACCTTGTTCAGGTCAGTTTCCTTATCTATAAAGTAAGGAAAATAATACTTGCCTCATAGCCTAACTAAAAGGATTAAAGAAAAGTGTATGTGAAGTCTCAAGCTTAAGACCTAGGATAGAGGGTTTTTCAGTAAATACATCTTTCTGTGTGTTTCAAATCATTGTATGCCTGAACATCACCTGCAGTGTGTATGAAAGCTTCAGATTCTTATACTCACAGCCATCCCCCTCCAAGGCTTTGGGAGCAGTAAATCTGATTAAAGCCTAGAAACCTACAGTTTTACAGATAGATGATCTGAGGATCATAGTTAGGAAAATCATGCTTCAGGTTCTAAGCAAATGGGCTGTATAATGAGTTCTTCAAACTTTTCTGGGTTATGGTCAAATCCTTCCGTTTTTCAGAGGCAGAAGTTATAACTTTCAGGGGTCACTTCACCGACTGCAGATAGCTAGTAGTAGAAAATTGGGTGTTGGGGTATGTAGTCACTTACCACATGTTACTGGTCACCTTCTCTCTGGCAAACCCTTCCCCAGCTGCAGGCAAATCAGGGACAGACGAAGCAGGCATGAAGGTGGAGCACTCAGTGACCCCTGCCTTTCCTGGGCACCCAAGGCTCCACTTCCCAGGACAGCTCTTTTTCAGCATCTTGATGACTCTGACAAGTAGGTCTATAGATTCTCTCAAGTCCTCACTTTCTAGGATTTCTACTCTTGCCCCACAAATATGCTGGGTCTTGAGAGAAACTGTTTCAGAGGAAGAAGAGGTGGAAGTCTCCACTTTGTTGGGACCAGAGCCCGCATTCTTGGCTAGGACCAGGAATTTACTTGTTCTTATCATCCAATGTGGGGCAACAGGTGTAATCTCTCACTTTCGAGGTTGCACCTTTAGAGGTGAAGCCTTTTAATGCCTAGAGGCAAGGTCAGGTCTCTAGAAACAAAACAATAGCTATTGAGGGCATGTCTCACAACTGGCTCCGTGGGTGCCATCTCCAGGTCTCATCTCCCTATTCTGTCTTGATTCCAGCCACACATAGGAGTTGGGCGTTGCCACCTTCCTTGTGAGTGTACCAGTCACTAACCACACTCTCTCTTCTTCCACTTGAGGCAGGGATAGTCCGGCATGTTGGCAAGTTGGAAGCTATCAATTTTGGCCTTATCTGACTCTCCAGCCGTGTTTTAAGTTTGGTGACCACATATAGTCTGAGGCTTAGCTGCTCTAGGGGGAACAGTCACAAGTGGCCTAGGGCTGTGTTATCACTGGGTTGTATCCCATGGAGAGTTGTGCTCAACTGGGCTAGGGGTCAGTAGTGCTAGCGAAAGCCCCTCTGCTCCAGGCAGTTGCCCCACCTTGGCCAAGTCCCCTGTTCTTCTAGAGAATTCCAACTCTTCTTCCAGTCCAGGACTGCTGTTGGGCAGGAGCAGACAGTGTCTGCATTGAGACCTTTTCTGACACACTTTGACTCAGGTTCCTGAGCCCTTGTCCCCAGTTATGGATCCTCCAGGTCTGCCCTCTGGATCATGACCCTTTGCTTGATGAATCTATGGAACTATCTGCCTCCTTCTTCCAGCTTGCACTGACCTCTCTTCTCTTGGACTTGGTCACTGGGCTGTTCAGTGTCTTGATAGATCATCTGCTCTGTTGCCTGCCTTCCCATCCCGCCCAAGCTCTGTCCCACTGGGGTCCAAAGTCAGACGAGGCAGAACTGCATTCCTCTCACTGTCTTCCCCTCTGCCCCTCTCTTTCCTCCTTTGTTCCAGAGAAGAGCACCTGCATCCACACCGCCCCCCACCCCCCACCAATGTGCTTTACCACCTTTTCTTCAGGGTCCCACTGAGAATCAGATAAAGATTCTGAAGGAAACTGTGTCAGTACTGAGGCTGAATATGAATCTGATCTTCATAATTCTCAGATCTGAAAATAGTATGTATTTTCTGAAGAAAGTAGACTATTATCTTAATTATCACCTCTGTAAAATTGCTAGCAGTCAGAGGCCCAGGAAATGACTTTGCTCTGACTATGTGTGATATGCAAATATAGTGAATTCATGGCTACTGAGACCCCAGCTTTAAAATCAGCTCTTTGTGAATCAAAAGCAGCCAATATTCTGTAAATCCTCCCCAGATAGGGGTTCTTACAGAAATACTGGTAGACTCTGTAATGACTGTGGCTGCTTTGATATGAGGATGTAGTCAATATCTCAGAAAAAAGACTTCAACTTTCTACCTTAAGCAGTATAGAGAGGAGGGGAGGAAGTACTCGATGTTCTCATGTCCGTCTGACTCAGCGACCAAAATGCTTTATAATTTTTTAATTGATTCGTCTGGATAGAGTCCGTTCCCTGTAGAACTCATAGATCTCCATTTACATAAGAGAGAAAATTGTAGTCATATCCCCACGGCTGCTTGAAATTCCATTATTGATGTGATGAGCTCTTTGTTCCCCATTTTGATACAGAGAAGATATTGACTGAGGAAAATGTACGAAATATATCTTTCTCCACTAATAACCGAGAAGTGGTAGTGGTGATGTTTGTTAATTCAAGATTTGTTTTGCTTTGCCAAATGGATTTGCCATTAATTTCACTCAGGCCATGCAAAACTCTCCATCAGCAACATGCAGAAATAGAGATAAGATTGTTGAGTGGTTGCCAGAATTTGTCTCGAGGCTACTTGAGGCAGATATAAGAGAGAGAGAAAGCAAAAAGCAATACATTGTGCTGGGGTGCCGGAGCCATTGGTGGGGAAGGGTGCTCTGAACTGCCCCTTTTCCTCCCTGAGCCCAGCCAGCTGACCTTCAACTTCCCCTTCAGTTCCCACACCCAACTAGTCAGCAAAACCATACATGGGTGATCTTGATTTGAAGAAAGAAAGAAATTGGGTCTTGAAGTCTCAGAGCTGAGGTACTTATGCAGTAAACTCTAAGAGGTATTTCATTTTTAACTAGCTTCATGTCTCCCTTGGTTTCACAACAACTCAAAGAAAATACTTAAGGAAGAGAGCAGAGCTGCTGGAAATTACGGGCAGTACCTGTCAACTGAATGAACTTGACACGGCTTTGTTCCCATTGTTTTGACAGGACTGCATTTCGCTTTATGCAGCTGGGGGCACGCTCCGCCTAACTGTGATGCTCCTGTCTTTCCCTGGCCCAACCAAGGGCTCCTTCATCACCAACACTACACACTTTGGCACTTTGTGTGGCCTTGTATTGCTGTTTCATGTTTAATACCTTCACAGCATTTAATGTTTTTTTACTATAGAAAGACTGTATTCTACTAAACAGAGGTTATTTGACTTTGGTTTTAGACTATAAGCTGCAGTCAGCTGTGAAGAAGTTTGGAACCAAATTTGCAGCCCACCTCCAGCTAAGTGGATAGAATCGTGTGGTAGACACTGGGTCATGGCCCTATTCCTGGCTTTATAGTATGCTTTCTTTTTCTTCCTCTCCTTTCTCCTTGTTGTCTGTCTCTTCTAAAGCTCTTTCAATCCTTTTAGGGATTAGGCCGAGTGTAAATAACCTTCCATACGCTAAGCCAGAGGTCAACACAGGTGCTTGTAGCCTCCAGGTAGGTAATGAAATGACTCAGCCCAGGGAAAAGGGCATGGCCTGTCTCCTCACAGCACCGGGCAGCAGTGGCCACACTGGAAGGAGGGCTTGTTATTGCCAAGTGCTTAGATTTTTCAAAACAAGTCAGATAGAATCTTAAGTAAACTCTACAATTTTTTAAACATAGCATTCCGCAATTCCTGTGTGTGTATGTATGTTTTATATATATATATATTCCTAGGTGCACCCCCGACTCCCCCTTCCTGCCCCAGTATTTAGCTGTCATAGTGCACCCACTCCAGTACTCTTGCCTGGAAAATCCCATGGATGGAGGAGCCTGGTAGGCTGCAGTCCATGGAGTTGCTAAGAGTCAGACATGACTGAGTGACTTCATTTTCACTTTTCACTTTCCTCTTTCATGCATTGGAGAAGGCAATGGCAACCCACTCCAGTGTTCTTGCCTGGAGAATCCCAGGGACGGGGGAGCCCGGTGAGCTGCCATCTATGGGGTCGCACAGAGCTGGACATGACTGAAGTGACTTAGCAGCAGCAGCAGCAACAGTGTACCAACGGTTTGCAATATCTCTGTTAGACTTTTATTTGGTAGCTACCCGGTTGTAATAGGATTGGCTGTCCTACTGTGGCTCTCTGCATCTAAAGCCATGCATATCCGGTCACTTGCCAAGTGCTGTTTGCTGATCAGCAAAAGCTGTTGAAGGATTCTGAAAGAATAGAAAAAGGAAAGCTAATTGCTTAGTTTCGTAAAGACCATGGACTGTCACATTCGCTATAAATATACCTGACACAAAATCCTGGACCTTGCTAACAAGTGCTGTCTTCTTTCCCAGACTCTAACTGCTCTAGAATGTATGTGTGTCTGAATCCCAGTGAGGCATTCAGTTAGAGTCTTAGCCATCTTGCTAGTGTCAGAATCCCTCTGAGGCTTTATCATTCTAGATAAGGGATTTATCTAGATAAGGGGGCATTTACAGCAGTGCTCTCCAAATGCTGGCTCCTGAGAAAACTTCTCTGACCTATAGCTGACACTGTGAGAAAAACCAAGTATTGCCTGAAGTTAAAGTTATTAAACTTATTTTGATATTATATACTTGTTATTTGCACAGAATGTGCCAAAACACACTGAAGAGTGCCTTTGCTCAACATAATGAAAAATTGACAACCTTAGAACGGTTCCTCCCTCCCTCTTTTTTTCTAGATTGTGCTGGTCTCTGAAATGGAAGTCTTTGACCAAACTTGAGCAAAACCTTTAGCTGATGGAAGGTGCAGCGAGGAGGGGGAGAGGGGCAGGGTACTCCAGTGCAGGGAGACCACATCCATTCTTAGTGAAAGTGATCACATTTGTGAGGGGGGCCTGTCCTCATTCAGTCCACTCTTGGAAGAAATTTACCTGAAAGCTGTTGCAAACAGGCCAGGGTTTTGTTTTCTTGTTGGCGGGGGCAGGGAGGGGGGGCTGCTGGTGATACTGACCTTTTCTAGTTTTGGAAGGAGAATGTATGACTCTTGAGAAACAAAAGATCTTATTGTCAGCATGTTTGAATTTAGCAAACATACCTGGAATGGCCCCATCCAGGGATGATTGGCTCAAAGACCATGGATGATACCGTGTAATGTTGACCTATTTCATGTGAGAGTTGCCGAGCCTGCTTTTTGGAATTGGCTGCCATGTTTGTTTTATAAATTGATCCTCATATCGATTCTTTAATTGATGGCTGTGGAAGAGAAGTCTCCCTCTTGTTTATACTCATGTCTCCGTGAGGACATAAGGATCAGCCTGCTTATTAAATAAGCATATCCCTAGTCCTTGTTGACTTGGCAAGTTACTTTCTTGCTGAGAACTTTGCAAGCTGTAGAGTGGGTGTAAAGTGGTTTGCTATAATGGGAAAGGTTAGAAAAGAGGTTCCTATGTCCGTTTTAAAAACATTACTCATTTGTCTGCACCAGGTCTTAGTTGAGGCATGTGGGATCTTTAGTTGCACCATGTGAACACTTAGCTGCAGCATGTGGGATAAAGTTCCCTGACTGGGGATGAACCTTGGACCGCTGCATTGAGAGCACGGAGTCTTAGCCACTGGATTTCCCTATCTCCATTTTGAAGTGATACTTAAGTAATGTCGCTTCTTAGAACCAGAAGAACTTATTCTTGGACTGAGAGAAATTATTCATAAATTCAAAATTAGTCACAGTAATTTATTGAGGACCCCTTTATCCCAAGATCTATTCCAGGCACTGGAGCTATAAGCAATCACTAGATAAAACAGACCCAAAGGCCTGTCCTCAGTGATCTTATGCTCCAGTGGGAAAACACAGATAGAATCAAAACAAAATCAAATCTACAACACAGGAGTACTATTACATAGTATGTAAAGAGGAGACAATTCTATGTGGAAAACAGAGCCAGTTCAGGGTGATTAGAAGCATGGGAAAAGAGACTGCTACTTAAAACAGAGTGGTCAAAGCAGATGCACCTGCCTAGGAGACATGGAGAGGCTCTTTTATTTATGCTTTAATAAAACTGCTTCTAGTGAGAACAGACTGCAGAAAAGCCTGGATGGCAGCATGGGGGACCCATTAGGAGGTCAATGCAATAATCCTGGTGAGAGAGGTTGGTGACGGAGCAGCTGGCAGCAATGGAGGGGTAAGAAGCAGTCAGATTCATACATTTGTATGATTGGATACATTTATGAAATATGGAGGGACTTTAAGGATCATTTAGACATCATCTGAAGCCAAACAGGGAACAGAAGTGACTGAAACTAGCTGCGTGAAAAAGAGTTTTTAGAAACAGAGTGCTACACCTTATTACATTAAAATTTAAAACATCATGTGAACCGAACTAAATATATTTGCATAATTGGGCTGTGAACTTCCAAACTGCATCCTGTAATAGTCAAGCCCTTCATTTGACAGATGAGTGATTCAAGGTCCCAGGAACTCCACTGACTGGTCCCAGGTCATCAGAGGCAGAATCAGGATTGGAACCTCAGGGTTCTTTGTTTCTAGTCTAATGTTCTTTCATTATATCTGCACTTGAACCATGAATAGCTTTTCCACTATCATGTCACTCTCTGAGTAAGCGCCAGTGGAGTAGAATGCTTTTTTCCCCCACTGAGGCAGCATGATATGTTCATTTTACTGTTCCTTTCATCTCTATCATCAAGTTGTCATCTTGTTAAACCTGCAATCCCTCTCCTGTCCCAGCCCCTTACAGAACTCTCTTGGGACCAACTGTGTGTGCCCTAAGGATTGTGAATATTGAGAATACAGGGGTAACTAAGATGCTCACTAGTTGGTGGACACTGCAGCGAGGTAAAGAGTAACAGAGAGAATCTATACAGAATGGGCACAGAGGGCTGTACTTTGTTTTGAGCAGCTTGGTGGATGTATCAGTGTTTACCAAACAGATAAAAGAGATTATTATGGGGGAGAAGAGAGTCCACAAAGGTTTACTTATAGTCCTTTCAGTGATGTGAGGTTTGTTGCATTTATAAACTTAAAAAATTATAGTCTTTTATAAAAGAAATATATCCTGGAATATGAAATAATTTAATGTATTTCATAAAGTAGGCATTGTTAGGGAAAAAAATGTTGAGAAAATTAGATATCTGGGGAAGCATCAAGTTATATTTTCATCTCATATTGTAGACAGAAATAAACACCTCCAAGGATTAGAATATAAATGAAAAAATCATAAAAACTCTAAGGAAATTTAATGGGTATTTATTTGATCTCAGAATGTAGAAGGATTTTGACTACAAGGAAAAGTAGAAAAAACATAGCATTTATTACGTAAAAATTAAAACACAACCAGAAAAATATTCATAATACATATTTAAATAAAAGTTAATAACATTAATGTCAAAAGTTTATGTGCTAAGTCACTTTAGTCATGTCCAGCTCTTTGTGATTCTATGTATTGTATCCCATAAGGCTCCTCTGTCTATGGGATTTTCTAGCCAAGAATACTGGGGTGGGTTGCCATCTCCTCATCGAGGGGATCTTCCCGACCCAGGGATTGAACCCATGTCTCCTGTGTCTCCTGCATTGCAGGAGAATTCTTCAACGGTTAAGCCAAAGTTTATGTGTATCTTGAAGGAGAAAACCCAAACATTAATAGATAATTGAGAGGAAGAACTCAAAATTCACTAAAGAGGAAATCTAAATGGCAAATGAATTTACAGGAAAAGCTTTCACCTTCCTAGTATTCAAAGAAGATGAAAACTCCTCTGATGTCATTTTCTGTTTGTCAAGTTGGTAAAGGTAAAATGCAAGTTTTAATGCTTAAAGCTAGTATAGACCCATTTGTATATTCCTGATAGAAATATTTCCTGCTATATCAGTCTGGAAAGCAATAGGCAACATGCATTGAAAGGCTTAAGATATTAATATTAATTAACTCATTAATATTACTTTTATTCTTAAAAGAAAAAGCTAAAATTTGAGCAAAAGATTTACATCAAAACCATATTTATAATAGGGAGCAGTTGGAAACAATCTAAATATCTGCTCAAGATGTGTTTTTGCTATACCACACATGCTCTGTCGCTAAGTCATGCCCGATGCTTTGAGACCCTGTGGACTGTAGCCTGCCAGGTTCCTCTGTCCATGGAATTCTCCAGGCAAGAATATGGGAATGGGTAGCCTTCCTTCCTCCAGGGGATCTTCCATGACCCAAGAATCAAACCTGCGTTTCCTGCATATCCTGCATTGGCAGGTGGATTCTTTACTACTTTGCCTGGGATGGTAGAATGCTACTTCTGGAAGTTTCCTCACCATATACAGTCCTTATGCCACTCTTGTGCTTTATATCCTATGGAGGTCTATTGTTAAGTGTCTCTGACCGTTTCCAAAGCCACTGGCACCTCACTGCTTGATTCAGTGGGAACATGTTATATGGCTCAGAGATGAGAATCTCATTTATCACAGAAACTTTGGAACATGAAACTAAAGGAAAGAAAAAGACCAGTCATAATCGTGACTTCCAAAGTCAGACATATTTTGGTATTTTTCTTTTCTTAATCTTTGTAAAATGTATTCATAGTTAGAGGGAATTTTACTTAACTGTCATCTGTCAATAATGAACAACTCTTTTAAACTATGCATTGATTATATATGTGTGTACTTGTGGGTTACAGATATATTTATGTATATATGTGAGAAAGTTTCATTCTAATTCTCTAACTTAATATAGACTCTGAACCTATTCCAATTTACATTAATTTTTTAAAGTTTTTATAAAGATTATAATTTACCTGCCGCCTTTTAAAAACACAACCTGCTGTGCAAAGTGAAGTTGGAGGACCCAGCTGTGAAATCTGTCTCTGTAAGTCTTTTAACCACGCGGTGGCCTGAGCAAGCATGTGGCGGGCTTTCATGAGTTTGCCCTCAGCTCCCCCAACCTCCAGTAATACAGCCTTCAGCCTCATCTCCCATTATTCATTATTTCATGTCAGGAGTCTCCAAGCAAGCAATTCAAGGACCTTGAGTGGAGCATGAGTTAAAGCTATTTCCGTGGCCCATATTTCTTCAATCAATAAAAGATTGCCAGCAGTTCTATAGTCAGAACTTAATACATTCTAATTTTATTCTGATATTATTTTTAAAATGCTAGTCTCAGTCCTCCTTGTCTGATTTCTAATCTATGAAGCAAACAGTAAATGCAAACATAAGCAGTTTAAGGAGTGCTTGCATGATTAGTCGCTTCAGTCGTGTCCAACTCTTTGCGACCTTAGGGGCTGTAGCCCACCAGGCTCCTCTGTCCATGGGATTCTCCAGGCAAGAATACTGGAGCAGGTTGCCATGCCCTCCTCCAGGGGATCTTCCCAACCCAGGAGTCAAGCCTGTGTCTTTTATGTGTACTGCATTAGCTTCTTTACCACCTGGGAAGCCCCTTAGTTTAAGGAGACAGGCATGGAATTGGGATGCTATTGCAGGATGCTCTCTTACTGTTTTCTTGGCAAAGTTGTGTGATTCAACAGTTGCTGGTAGAGACTTTCATCAACAGTTTGTTACTATGACAGCAGAAGCACTCAAATCCAGAGGATGTAGAGCTTCACCTTGTGGTGAATTCAAACCTGACTAAAAGCCATCGCTTCACTAGGAGATGGAAAAGTGTCACTCTGAGTGCATTAAGTGCCTTACAGAGTTCTGCTTTATATACTGAGTAAGAGAATAATGGCATGGCATCCTGGTAGACAGACTGACCTCCTGCCCAGATAGAGACAGTTTTTCTAAAATCTGTTTGGTGCAGTTATAGTTTCTTGGCTTGTGGTAGATGTCCCTCTGGAAAAGTTCATTGCTCAAATGAATTTAGAGGAAGATTCACTGCAGGGCTTTAAAATTCTAGGGTGCATTGTGAATCAATATGAACAGGTTGCAACATATAGCATTTCCTAAACCTATATGAACATGAACCTTTTGTTCATGAGAGAGAATAGTGTTTTCTAAAGCTTACTTTGGGAAATTCTATCTTGGGGCCTTGCAGGTACAGCAGATTTGAATCTTGATCTACAAACTCAGACATGTAAGGATTAGCATTTTTATTTTTAGAAATATTAATTTCTAATTTTAAAGCCCACTACCTTTAAAATGAGAATTTTAATTTTAAAAATTTGTCCCCCTAGCTATTAGTGCTATGCCAAAGTTCTTGCTCATTTGTCTACACTTGAGCAGTTTTCTCTTGTCCTAGGCAGCTAAGGAGGCCGTACAAATAGCTGTGAAAAGAAGGGAAGCGAAAAGCAAAGGAGAAAAGGAAAGAGATATCCATTTGAATGCAGAATTTCAAAGAATAGCAAGGAGAGATAAGAAAGCCTTCTTCAGCGATCAATGCAAAGAAATAGAAGAAAACAATAGATGGGAAAGACTAGAGATCTCTTTCAGAAAATTAGAGATACCAAGGGAACATTTCATGCAAAGATGGGCTCAATAAAGGACAGAAATGGTAGGAACCTAACAGAAGCAGAAGATATTAAGAAGAAGTGGCAAGAATACACAGAAGAACTGTACAAAAAGATCTTCACAACCCAGATAATCATGATGATGTGATCACTCACCTAGAGCTAGACATCCTGGAATGTGAAGTCAAGTGGGCCTTAGAAAGCATCACTACAAACAAAGCTAGTGGGGGTGATGGAATTCCAGTTGAGTGTTTCAAATCCTGAAAGATGATGCTGTGAAAGTGCTGTACTCAATATGCCAGCAAATTTGGAAAACTCAACAGTGGCCACAGGACTGGAAAAGGTCAGTTTTCATTTTAATTCCAAAGAAAGGCAATGCCAAAGAATGTTCAAACTACCACACAATTGCACTCATCTCACATGCTAGTAAAGTAATACTTAAAATTCTCCAAGCCAGGCTTCAGCAATACGTGAACCATGAACTTACTGATGTTCAAGCTGGTTTTAGAAAAGGCAGAGGAACCAGAAATCAAATTACTAACATCTGCTGGATCATGGAAAAAGCAAGAGAGTTCCAGAAAAACATCTATTTCTGCTTTACTGACTATGCCAAAGCCTTTGACTGTGTGGATCACAATAAACTGAAAAATTCTGAAAGAGATGGGAATACCAGACCACCTAACCTGCCTCTTGAGAAACCTGTATACAGGTCAGGAAGCAACAGTTAGAACTGGACATGGAACAACAGACTGGTTCCAAAGAGGAAAAGGAGTACATCAAAGCTGTATATTGTCACCCTGCTTATTTAACTTCTATGCAGAGTGCATCATGAGAAATGCTGGGCTCGAGGAAGCACAAGCTGGAATCAAGATTGCTGGGAGAAATATCAATAACCTCTGATATGCAGATGACACCACCATTATGGCAGAAAGTGAAGGAGAACTAAAAAGCCTCTTGATGAAAGTGAAAGTGGAGAGTGAAAAAGTTGGCTTAAAGCTGAATATTCAGAAAACAAAGATCATGGCATCCGGTCCCATCACTTCATGGGAAATTGATGAGGAAACAGTGGAAACAGTGGCTGATTTTATTTTTTGGGCTCCAAAATCACTGCAGATGGTGACTGCAGCCATGAAATTAAAAGACACTTACTCCTTGGAAGGAAATTTATGACCAACCCAGATAGCATATTAAAAGCAGCTATTACTTTGCCAACAAAGGTCCGTCTAGTCAAGGCTATGGTTTTTCCAGTGGTCATGTATGGATGTGAGTGTTGAACTATAAAGAAAGCTGAGTGCCGAAGAATTGATGCTTTTAAACTGTGGTGTTGGAGAAGCCTCTTGAGAGTCCCTTGGACTGCAAGGAGATCCAACCAGTCCATCCTAAAGAAGATCAGTCCTGGCTGTTCATTGGAAGGACTAATGTTGAAGCTGAAACTCCAGTACTTTGGCCACCTGATGCGAAGAGCTGACTCAATTGAAAAGACCCTGAAGCTGGGAAAGACTGAGGACAGGAGGAGAAGGGGACAGCACAGGATGAAATGGTGGTACGGCATCACTGACTTGATGGACATGGGTTTGGCTGAACTCCGGGAGTTGGTGATGATCAGGGAGGCCTGGCGTGCTGCAGTTCATGGGGTCACAAAAGTCAGACATGACTAAGCGACTGAACTGAACTGAGGCAGTGCCTAATAACCATCTCGAGGTCTTTCCTGGACAATACTTTAGTTACAAATAGGGATGTAAATCTTTCTCCTCTCTGTCTCTCTCTTTACTCCAAATGTGTTTTCCTCCTTATTCTTTTTTAAAAATTTAAACATGATTGGTTTACAATATTGTGTTAGTTTTAGGTGTGTAGCAAAGGGAATCCATTATACATATATATATTTCTTCATATTATTTTCCATTATAGGTTAGTATAAGATATTGGATATAGTTTCCTGTGTTATACAGTAAATCCTTGTCGCTTTCTTATTTTATATGTTGTTGTTTCATATGTTAATCCCATACTTCTGATTTATGTTTCCCATCCTTGCCTTTCCCTTTTGGTAAAAATAAATTTGTTTTCTATGTTTGTAAGTCTATTTTTGTGTATCTTCCATTAAGTTCTCCCATTTTGTTTTTCCTTAATTGATGGTTTCTTAGTATTTAATAAAATTATCCCTCCAACACTTACATATTTGAAAAACAGGGGGTATGTCTACTTATATGTCTGCATGGTTCACTGATAATGGACCAGGATTGGTCTGATTCAGCAGTTTAATAGTATCATCATGGCACCAATTTCATTCTTCCTTTTGAGCCTAAGATGTATTTTTTTGTCAGGAGGAAAATGGCTAAAGTGATTCTAGGCTTTATGTTTGCATACCGAATCTTCCAGAAGTAGAGACTGTTGACTTTGGGTAGCTTCTGAGAATATAAAAACTCCTTCTCTCACAATAAGTGGTTTCCCTGGTGGTGCAGTGGTAAAGAATCTGCCTGCCAATGCAGGGGGACACAAAAGAAATGGGTTCCATCCTTGGGTCAGGAAGATCCTCTGGAGGAGGAAATGGAAACCCACTCCAGTATTCTTGCCTGAAAAATCTCATGGACAGAGGAGCCTCGCAGGCTACAGTTATGGGGTTGCTAAGAGTTGGACGCAGCTGAGCACAAGACAAAACTCACGTGTAATAATGCCCATCAAACCTCTCAAAACATCATATTGATCTTTGTTGGATACCATAAGTCCATTAACATCATTTTATAACTTTAAAATATATATACCATATAAGATACATGGAGAGTGGTGGTTTAGTTGCTGGGTCGTGTCCTACTCTTTGCCATTTCTGTGGACTGTAACCTATCAGGCTCTTCTATGGGATTCTGAAAGCAGGAATACTGGAGTGGGTTGACCTTTCTATCTCTAAGGAAAATAATATAATGCAAACTCTCTCTGTTGGAGGCCCCTTCTAAACCTCGCTAGTTGCACCACCAGCATTCACTGACTGAGCTAAGGTTTCTTTGTGTTTATTAATATCTTGCTTTTTAACATAACTCTAGTCCATAGATATATACTCCTAAATAATATATTGTTTAATGTATAATTTTGAATTTTTTATTAATGATATAATTTATGTATATTCTTCTGCACCTTGCTTTTTTCATTCTGCATGGTTTGTGAGGTTTGCCTTAGTTGATGGACATTTTTGCTGTGATGTAGCATTTCATTGTGTAATTAAACCACAGTTTATTCATCTGTCTACCCTTGAGGAAACTTTTTTGGTTTCAGTTGAAGCCTATCATGAATAATGCTTCCAAGCAGCTCTCTTGTACATTCTGGTGCCTGCATGGAAAGATTTCCCCAAATATACATATGTATAGTTAAGAATGACATTCCTGAATGAGATCAGGCACAATTTTTAATGTTACTAGATAATGCAAAATTATTTTCCAAAAGGATTAAAATAATTTTCAATATGCATAAAATAGCAGAAATCCTGTTGTTTCACATATTTTTTTCAATACTTGGTTTTGTCAGAGTTTTGAATAGTTATCAAATTGGCTTGTGAAGATTACATTTTGTGATTCAGTATGCTTTTTTGACAAATTAACTACGTTGAGAAGATTTTCATTTGTTTATTGGTAGTTTTATTTCCTCTTTTCTGAAATATCTTTTCACATCTTACATATCCTGCTATGGTGTTGTTTTATTCTTCTAAATTGATTTGTAGACGTTCTTATATATTCTGCTTATAAATCAAGTGTCAGTTATTTATGTCGCAGTTTCTGCCCTCATTTTGTGATTTATAGTTTCACTTTTTGTATTTTTTAAAGTAATGTCTGTTAACAAATTTAAAAAATTAAGATGATTAAATATATCAAACTGTTCCTTATGGTTTATAGATTAGTGTCTTATTATTAAAATTACTTTCTCCCAAATTACTTCCTAATCCAGCTTCATCATACACACATACATACTCATAAATACTGCAGTTTTAATTGACCTTACATGAAAAAGGAGCATCATTCCATTTATTGTTTGAATATGATTGTTATGTGGTGTCAGCACCACTTATTTTCCCCAGTGATCTGCAATGACTTCACTGTTATCTACCAAGTCTCCATATGTGTGTGGATTCATTTCTGGACTGTTGTGTGCCATTATCTGTGTGTCTGTGCCAATATCATAATGTCATTGGCTTTTATGCCATTATCAGTTCAGTTCAATTCAGTTCAGTCAGTCGTGTCCAACTCTTTGCAACCCCATGAGTCAGAGCACTCCAGGCCTCCCTGTTCATCACCATCTCTCGGAGTTCACTCAGACTCATGTCCATCGAGTCCGTGATGCCATCCAGCCATCTCTTCCTCAATCGTCCCCTTCTCCTCCTGCCTCCAATCCCTCCCAGCATCAGAGTCTTTTCCAATGAGTCAACTCTTCCCATGAGGTGGCCAAAGTACTGGAGCTTCAGCTTTAGCATAATTCCTTCCAAAGAAATCTCAGGGTTGATCTCCTTCAGAATGGACTGGCTGGATCTCCTTGCAGTCCAAGGGACTCTCAAGAGTCTTCTCCAACACCACAGTTCAACAGCAACAATTCTTCGGTGCTCAGGCTTCTTCACAGTCCAACTCTCACATCCATACATGACCACAGGAAAAACCATAGCCTTGACTAGATGGACCTTAGCCAGCAAAGTAATGTCTCTGCTTTTGAGTATACTATCTAGGTTGGTCATAACTTTTCTTCCAAGGAGTAAGTGTCTTCTTATTTCATGGCTGCAGTCACCATCTGCAGTGATTTTGGAACCCCAAAAATAAAGTCTGACACTGTTTCCACTGTTTCCCCATCTATTTCCCATGAAGTGATGGGACCGGATGCCATGATCTTTGTTTTCTCAATGTTGAGCTTTAAGCCAACTTTTTCACTCTCCTCTTTCACTTTCATCAAGAGGCTTTTTAGCTCCTCTTCATTTTCTGCCATAAGGGTGGTTTCATCTGCATATCTGAAGTTATTGATATTTCTCCTGGCAATCTTGACCAGCTTGTGTTTGTTTTCTCCAGTCCAGCGTTTCTCATGATGTACTCTGCATATAAGTTAAATAAGATGGGTGACAATATACAGCCCTTGACGTACTCCTTTTCCTATGTGGAACCAGTCTGTTGTTCCATGTCCAGTTCTAACTGGTGCTTTCTGACCTGCATACAGATTTCTCAAGAGGCAGGTTAGGTGGTCTGGTATTCCCATCTCTTTCAGAATTTTCCACAGTTTATTGTGATCCACACAGTCAAAGGCTTTGCCATAGTCAATAAAGCAGAAATAGATGTTTTTCTGGAACTCTCTTGCTTTTTCGATGATCTAGCGGATGTTAGCAATTTGATCTGGTTCCTGTGCCTTTTCTAAAACCAGCTTGAACATCTGATTAGGCACCATCTTTCCACCTTCTATACATCTTTCTTCAGGAGTGCCTTGGCCATTCTTGGCTTTTTGCTCTTTTGCATAAGTTTTATTATTGCCGTGGAAGTTTCCAGTATTTTATTGAATTACATTAAAATTATAGATTTGAGGGAGAACTGGAATCTTTATAATGTTATATATTGAATCTTTTTATCTGTAGCTTTATCTAGTCCTATCTTTAACCAATTTAGGTCTTTGTGTCCTTAGTTGCTATTAAAAATGATATCTTTTAACATCACACTTCCTAATTATTGCTAGGCATTTTTCTCACTGAACTTTAGTGTTTACATAAGACAAGAACAGCCTTTGATATCTTCTTACCTCCACTTTTTGATGAGCACAAATCCATGTGTCAAAGAATGTTAGAGTTTGCTTACTTGTCAGAAAGGAGAAGGAACAAAAATTTTTAAAAATGGAGAACAATACAATTTAGAAGTAATTTAAATTAATTTGTCTGCAACACCTATATGATCTTACCCTCACCTCTCAGTGAAACTGTTAGTTTGCTCAGTCATGTTTGACTCTGCAACCTCATGGACTGTAGTCCAACAGGCTCCTCTGTTCTTCAGGCAAGAGTACTGGAGTGGATAGCCATTCCCTTCTCCAGGGTATCTTCTGGACTCAGGGATCAAACCCAGATCTCCTGCATTGCAAGCGGATTGTTTACTGTCTGAGCCACCAGGGAAGCCCACCCTCACCTCTCAAGGTAAATGTTATTCCTGTTTCAATGATGAGGAATCCAAGGCTTAGAGAAGCCAAGTAACTTGCTTGAAGTTAATGTGTTTATGGCAAAGCCAGGATTTAAAAGTAAGTGAATTTCACTCCAAAATGGTTTTACTCATCATATTGTGCTTTCCCTCAGGCAAAAAGTATGTTCAGAATTTTCTAAGTGCTGAATACAATGACTGGAATGAATAATTCATTCTATAGCCCAATTATGTGACATTCCACCCCCTCCCCCAAATCAGCAGAGGTTTGACTGCACTCTGTTCCATTCCTCTTGTCACTGTTGCTGGCTGAGGAGACCAACTGGCCCCTAGGGAAGAGTTTTTACACACCTGAGGAAGCAGATAGCAGACATCACTGGCATGTTTCCTTAGACTGCTTGTCAGTGTGCACAGCCAGTCTGGGGAACTGAAATAGTAATATGGAAGTCTGTGTGGAGTCCCTTAATATTTTCTTAAACAGTCAGTGATGGAAGACTCTGATAACAACTCAAGTAAAAGCTTACGGCTGTGAAAAATCTCCTCTGTGGATTTGACTGGGAAGGATTCTCTGCTGAATATGGCCTGCATGCCTGAGCCCAGTGTTCTTTGGTGAGAAAATTACCTCGAGTCATCTGGCCATCTGTGATCCTCATGGGTGAAATCGACCGCTGGAAGACACAGGTGTTATCAATCAACCTGCACTATTCAGCAGGCCTCGGGAGCTTTGGTGGGATGTTGTTACAGAAGATACAGGAGGAGCCTTTGTGGGGAAGAGATGACTAGTGATCTTGATGGCTTGTTAGAGACAGGTAGTGGCCATTATCAGGGGCGTCCCTGGTAGCTCAGAGGTTAAAGCATCTGCCTGCAATGTAGGAGACCTGGGTTCGATCCCTGGGTTGGGAAGATCCCCTGGAGAAGGAAATGGCAACCCACTCCAGTATTCTTACCTGGAGAATCCCATGGACGGAGGAGCCTGGTGGGCTACCATCCATGAGGTTGCAAAGAGTCGGACACGACTGAGCAACTTCAGTTCACTTCAGTGGCCATTATCCAGTGAGAGCAGCATGTGAAAGTGCTGGCTTCAGCTGTGGTGCCCGGGGTGATGTCTGCCAGCTGTCCAAGACAGAAGTGGAGTCCGTGGGGGCCATGGCCTCAGTCAGTCTCCCTGCTTTTTAGAATCAGAGCACAACTGTGATTCCTATACCAGCCATGCTGACTTCAGGGGCCTCACCTGGGTCTCCTCACCTGTGTCGCCTCAGAATCCAAAAATGAAATAGGAAGAATTAGGTTGAAAGTTTCCAAACATAGATGTGATTTCAGAAAACATGGTAGATATACGTTATTTGGCCAGAAGAGTTCTAAATATTTTCCTCCCATAAAAGATTCTGAGAAAACAGATGGTCAGAATATTTTTTTTTTTTTCTGTTTCCCTTCCTCTCTTGCCTCTCCTCACCCCTTCTCTTCTGTGCATTCTCCTGTCATCTGTCTTTTCTGCCGTTCCTTCCCTCCCACTCATTTCTCTTTCTCTTTCCTTTTCTTGCCTCTGTCTCCTTTTTTCTCCCCTCTACCCCTTGTTATGTTCTGAGTCAACAATGACAAAGTAGAAACTTGGAAACAATACCGGAAGTCATTTTTATATATATTTCACCAGGTGTTTAAGTCTTTGGTGTGAGTAAACCAAGAATATGTTCTTAAAAATATGTTGCTAATAAAGATATACTGGAGACTGCTGCTCACAAATGTCTCTGTTTTCATTTTAGAACTACAGAGTCCTTTCCAGTTTGGGTACATGAATTACATTTTTATATGATTCATTCAGCACTTACTGTTTTTAGCAAATGAATACCTAGTGTGCTATTGTGGAAGCTAAATTCATAATCATTTTGAACAAGGGTGAGGGCTGTGATCTTTGGTTGGCATGTCTGTCATTGATGGCACCAGTGACGAAGATTGAGTTGGCGGCACCATTGGCAGTGGCAGGGGCTGGTCCTTTGTACTATTACTAAGGATTCTTGTAAGAATGAAGTGAAATAATGGGCACAGAATTGAGAATGAAGTAAATGGTAGCTGTTATCACCATTATTAATGTTATATGCATGGTGTGGTACAAAGATTTGGATTCAGATCAACATCTTGTTCAAATTCCAACTCAGTCACATGCTAGCAAGTAACTTTATTCTATTTGAGACTCTGTTTTCTTTTTTGTAAATTGAGATCAAGAGCGCACATTTATAGTTTGCTCATAGAGATGAATGAGATCATATATGAAATCATCTAATACAAAAATGCTCACTGAAATTGCCTTTTTCTCCCCCACCTGAGATGATGTGTTTTGTAGATTTGATTTTTTAATATCATAGTAACCCTTTACTATTATTATGTTTTTACCCCATTTTCTGGGCTTCCCAGGTGGCTCAGTAGTAAAGGACCCACCTGCCAATGCAGGAGACACAAGTTCGAGCCCTGGGTCAGGAAGATCTCCTGGAGGGGGAAATGGCAACCCACTCTAGTAACTTGACTGGAGAATCCCATTGAGACAGGAGCCTGGCAGGCTATAGTCCTTTGGGTTGCAAAAGAGTCAGACATGACTCAGCTACTAAACAACAACAGCCCCATCTTACAGATAGGGACGCTAAAGCACAGAGAGGTTTAATAACTTGCCCAGAGCCACAAGGATAGTAACTGGCAGAGCCACTGTTACTGTGTAAAGGTACCTGATTGTGAGCTTTCATCCTTTTAATTGAAGATGCCATTACCCTGAGACATTGCCTAGAATTAGTTGGGATTTTTCTCTTGTGTCTGCAAATTTTCCTAGGAATAAAACACCATGAAACAAAAGCACACTTAACTGAGTTTATTCTCTGTATTCATGGAGTAAAGGGGTGAGTGGACTTTGTTTCACTCCAGTCTGAGAGAGGCAGCGGGTTGCAGCCCCGGCCGCTTGTCAGTGGTGAGGCTGGCCAGACGGTGACGCCTGCAGCCTGTGGGGCAGAGCCGGCGCCAGCTGCTGCGGCCGGGTGCCTGCGCTGCTCATCTGCACAGAGTGCGCGCAGTGTTCAAAGGCGCACAGATGGGGATTCAAGTGGGGCCAAATCACTGGGAAAACCACTGGAGAGTGAAGCCAGGCCAACAGACAGCACCCTTCTGTTTAACCAGAGCTCGGGAGCCAGGTCCAGAGGATAATGACTACAAACTGGCTGTGGTTTGGTTTATTCAGCATCTTGTTCTCATTTTCAAATGTTTGGTCCTTGGGAAGGCCCCAAACCACACTTTGCCACACAATTATATTGCCGATTTAGGAGCTTTCAAAGAAAATGGCCTACATTCATTATTCTTGAAGATCATTAACATGTTTTTAGGCACAATTGCCAGTAAGAAGAGGGAGGAAGAGCCTGTATATTGAGCACACAGCAGGTGCCAGGTGCCTTGACAGCATTTCTACTTGTGTTCGTTGAATTGATGACACGAGAAAAGCAGAAATATCTTCAGCAGTTATGGAAAAGGAAGGAAAAGGTTAATGGAGAGGGTAGGATGCACGGGAAGTGGAAATGGAAAAGGTAGAATGCCTCAAAACCTTTTTGATTCCAAAATTCATGTGCTCGAGTCATCTGAAGTGATTAGAAACCATATATAACCACCTTATGTGAGAAGACAAGAATCATATTATGTGTATTTCTCATTTTTCCCTCTCTTTCTGCTTGCTGAAGGAATTCAGCTTTATTTGTTCAATTCAATTCCTTTCCTTCTTTTTGTCCTGCCTTGAGATACTGGTGTTATTAAGCTTTTGTATGGATTTTAGGGTAGAGAGAGACAGTAAGAGGTTAATGGACACAAATACATATTTATATTGTGTTTATATGTTATATAACATAATTATATAGTTTCATACATGATATATACATAGACATTATGCCATTATGCATAGCCATATTTAATCTTTTTAAAAATCTGTTTGAACTTTCAAGTTTATTATGAACATCTTGCCATGTCAAAATGTTTAAAACTACACTATCATTATTAATATTGCCTAAAATGCTATACTAACCATATGCTAAAACTTGATTATTGGATATTTAGGACATTTCCAGTTTTTAGCTTTATCAACACTGTTGCAAGAAAAATTTGAAGAAAAATTGTTTTAAATGGCACAAATTCCTATTTTTCAGGGAAAAGTTGTATTGTTTTTTCTTTTTAAATTTTAAGTCAGAGGCATTATCTGTATTTTCAAGCTAATTTTTTTTAAAGTGCTAGAATCATTCTTGCAACAGTGTTTTATGGAAGAACCACTGTGTTGAAATCATAGAAATGGCACTTGCTTCCATAGATTTTCCTCTGCCCTATAGTGACCCCTGAGCCTCCACAGTACCTCAGAATGCTCCAGGACTCCGAGCTAGATGGTAACTTTGTTTTCTGTGATGTTAGTATTTGCTTATGTTACGCAGGACTGAAAATTTGTTTTTGCTTGCAAAAAGAAAGTCTATTTTCTTTTTCTAACTCACATTGTATTTTTTTATGTTTATTTTTATTTATTTATCTATCAGACTTCACCAGGTCTAAGTTGCAGCGTGTGGGATCTTTATTTGTGGCATGCACACTCTTAGGAACTCAGCTGTGGCATGTGGGATCTAGTTCTCTGACCAAGGATTGAACCTGAGTCTCTTCTATTGGGAGCATGGAGTCTTAGCCACTGGACTTTCAGGGAAGTCCCTTCACACTGAGATGACCCTGAGGGATGGGATAGGGAGGGAGGTGGGTTCATGATGGGGAACACATGTACACCTGTGGTTGATTCATGTCAATGTATGGCAAAAACCACTACAATATTGTAAAGTAATTAGCCTCCAATTACAATAAATAAATTAAAAATATATTTTTTTAATTGGAGGATAATTGCCTTACAGTATTTTGTTGGTTTCTGCCATGTGTCAACATGAATCAGCCACAATATACATATGTACTGTCCCTCCAACCCCCTTTCTTTCTCCCTCTCCACCCCCAACCCCAGTTGTCACAGAGCACTGGGTTGAGCTCCCTGTGTCACACTGCAAATTCCCACTTGGAACAGGTTGAGTTTTGATGTACTACTTAACGAAACACATTAATAATAATGTTCGTTTTTATATATTATAATAGAGCCTTTATATTTAAACAAATTCAGACATGTTCAGGCAGTCTGGGGTAGAGCTCCCTGAAGGATTGATATGTGTGAGCCAAACAGGAAGTCCATTCACTTTCCCTTGTTCCATCAATTTAGGAGAGGGCCCAAGGGATCAGGACCTATGTGTCTCCTGAAACCAACAATGTAAAGAAAATCTGGTTTGGCTGGTACAACTAGCCTTCTCCAAGTCTTCTTCTTCTTCTTTTTCTTTTTCTTGCAGAATTTAAATGATTTTTTTTTTTTTTTTAATACTTTATTCTACATTACAATACTGTATTTGTTTTGGCATACATTGACATGAATCAGCCACAGGTGTACACGATCTCCCAATGCCGAAGCCCCCTCCCACCTCCCACTTCCCACCCCATGTCATCTTCCTGGATCATCCCATGCACCAGCCCCAATCATCCTGTATCCTGTATTGAACATAGACTGGCGCTTCATTTCTTACATGATAGTATACATGTTTCAATGCCATTCTCCCAAATCATCCCACCCTCTCCCTCTCCCTCAGAGTCCAAAATCCGTTCTATCCTCTGTGTCTCTTTTGTTGTCTCACATAGAGGGTCATCATTACTATCTTCCTAAATTCCATATATATGTGTCAGTATTCTGTATTGGTGTTTTCTTTCTGGCTTACTTCACTCTGTATAATCGGCTCCAGTTTCATCCATCTCATTAGAACTGAGTCAAATTTATTCTTTTTAAGGGCTGAGTAATACTCCATTGTGTAAATGTACCACAGCTTTCTTATCCATTCATCTGCTGATGGACATTTAGGTTGCTTCCATGATCTTATTTATCTATTTATTTTTGGCTGTGCTGGGTCTTCACTGTCGTACAGGCTTTCTTCTAGTTGCTGTGAGTGGGGACTACACTCTAGTTGTGGTGAATGAGCTTCTCATTGCAGTGGCTTCTCTTGTTGCGGAGCTCATCTTGGTCTTTCAGGCTTCAATAGTTACAGCCCCTAGGCTTTAGAGCATAGTTTCAATAGTTGTGGCCTGTGGACTTAGTTGCTCTGAGGCATGTGGGATTATCCTCCATCAGGGATTGAACCCATGTCTCCTGCATTGGCAGGCAGATTTTTTTATCACTGAGGCATCAGGGAAGCCTACTTCTCCATGGCTTGCCCTTTTTAATCTTAAGTTTGGGTTTGAAAAGTTAACCCTACACATCTTGTCATGACTTTAAATAGATTATTTTCCTTTGCAACAAGATCTCTATGATTTCTATGTTTCTTTGACGCCACTGAGATGGGGAGGAGTCGGGAAATATAATACAGACATCCACTTTTGTGTTTTCATTGCATTTCTTTCGTATGTTTCTTCCAGGGTGAACCTGAGTGTGATCACAGTTAGCTAATAAATAAAAAGGTGTCATTCTTTCTTCAGATGATGAGGTTTGAATTTTTTAGAAAACCACATGTTGAGCCTAACTTATAGACTTCATGTGACCATTCAAAAGGGAACCTTTATGAATATCTTATTAGGAATGTGATCTCTTTGTCGTTCATCCTTTTCGTGTCCTTGCTTGTTAAAAGATGAGAATTTTGTGATTGGTTTAAACCAATGGAAATATCAGAGAACTGAGTTAGATATGCATAGGGTATTGAAAGGACAGAAATTTATGCCTTAAGGTATTACCATTATTAGATTTATAATTTTAATTTTTTCTCTCATCTTTGATAAGGTGAATTGTTGACAGGTCTCTGAGACCAGAAGGAAATTAGAAGGTAAATGTGTGTAGGTGACACTGAAGGATCAGAGAGAGAAACCCATTCGCAAATACAAGTGAATAGGAAGAGGGCATTATTGTAAACAAAACAGGTAAAAAGGTTCAGGGCCAAGTGATCCTTTGAAAAGCAAGAAATCTTATCTAAAAGACCACATTGGACCTATTTTTATTTTACTGGGGCCAATGGAAATAGATAGGAAAGTACAATTGAAACAGGTGGGATTTAGTTGTTTTTTCAAATCTTTAACAAGCAAAAGAGGACATCTTTTGGTCCAATTAGTAGCATTAAGATAAATTTAAAGTGCTGGCTTCCTGGGATTTGTGCCTTCAATTTATAAGCTTTACTGATAAAGAGGAAAATCAATTTCATTTTATTCTATTTCCCAAGAAAATACCAAAAAGCTTAGGGATTTGGGGAGGACTTTTAATTACGACTATTATAGAAATGAGTTAAAGAACCAAATAACACACCTGAAAACTATCTCTGGGGATAGCGTGTGGATGATGGTTAGGTTTGGAGGCAAATGATTATTCTTAGTCTTCATGAGCCAAGGTGATAAAATTTGCCTGCTTTTACGCACACCATATGTCGCTGCCCTGCTAGTTTTCTGAGAAGACCAATGAAGCTTTATTATGTGTGAGGTGCCGAGGCATCCTCAGATGATGGCGGTGTGAGTTGCATCACCATGGGGCACCATGGTTGTGGATAGGAGGGTGCATGGCTGCACACTCTTCTGCCTTCATCCAGCCAGGCCTCCCAGCAGGAGAGGCAGGAAATGAGGTGAGGAAAGGAGCATCTGATCCTGCTGGAGCTTCAGCTGCATCCCCAAGGCAGATGTCACCCTTCTGCCTTCATCCAGCCAGGCCTCCCAGCAGGAGAGGCAGGAAATGAGGTGAGGAAAGGAGCATCTGATCCTGCTGGAGCTTCAGCTGCTTCCCCAAGGCAGATGTCTAGTGGGAGTGGACCTGGCTGCATGGAGAACTCCTTGCACCTAACCTAGAACTAAGCATGCAGGAACACCCACTTTGTTTCTATCCTGAAACTCTCACCAGAAGCTTCAATCTTAACCTTCCTGGATAAGGACAAGACAAGTGTTACCACCCTATCTGTGAAGAGTAAAAGAATGTACAGGAACAAAATAACTTTAGCCTCAAAGCTTAGAGGAGAAGTAAACTAGAAGGTCTTGCTTAGAATTTTCTAGGCTGGAAATGCAGCTCCCCCTCAACCATCTATTGGAAGAGTGTGGTATATGTGTGCAGAGATGTGTGTATAAATAAAGACTCTGACTGTAGCCTCACAATAATTTTAGGAAATCTATAAAATATTAAATTTTCTTAATCAGGAGAAAAGCTAAATATAATAATAATGAGTGTACAGTTATGAGTCCATCCTGGATTATATTTGCCTCTTTGCAATGCAGTCATAAAATGTGTTGTAATTTTTTTTTTCATACATGAAGGAGCCCATGAAAGCAAAAGTGCTGGGCCCATGAAAGTCATAATGCACCCCTGGTTGACTGGACAATCGTGATAGTCATAGATGGACTTGCATAGACAGACTGTCGAAGAGGGAGACAGAGACAGGACAGAGAGAGAAAGAGACAAGAAGGACATGCAGACTGAAGAAGAGGGAGACAGATAGAAGGAGATAAAGCAGGACACACACTTGGAGGGAGAGACAGGTGGATACATGTACACATGCTTGCATGCACACACGCACATACTCAGAAATAATCTGACAGATACAGAGAGGCAGGGAGAGTGAAATAGGTGGAGACCCAGGACAGACATCATTGAACTAGGCACACTGACACAGACAAAGGTATCACAGGAAGCATTCTGCTGAAAAGGGGCAGCATCACCTTAGTGTGATGTTTTCAACATCCAGGAGTGAATGTGTCTGAAGAGTCACAGGCCTCTCTGACCACTCCTTGTCTCCAGTCACAGAGGATCAAGTAAGAGAAAAGGGAGGGCAAGACCTTCTTTGTTCCTGTGTTCCTGGGTACATAGCAGTCCTGAGAGGAAGGTTTATGCCAGTTCTTGGCTTTGACCTTGGGCTGTACTCCTCTTTGTGGGTGGAATGAGATTCAGTGGCCTGGCCTTTCCACCAAAAAAGTGCCATGGTTGATGCTACAAAGCCACCAAACTCATGGCTGTGCTTCCGCCAAAGCAGATGGGAATTGCAAAATTCAGGTTGGTCTGGGGACTGTCTTTCCACAGCCTGAACCCTAGGACGGCTGCTTGATCGTGAATGTACCAGGAGAGTGGGACAATAGGAACATGAAGACCTTGTCACTAATTGAAAGTCACACAGTTCTTTTTCACTTATATTGACTCTGGAAAATAGGGTTGGAAGTTGTTTATAAAAGATCCGGTGAGATATACACCATTTGAAGTGTCCTATAAGAAATCCAGTGAAATGAAATAATTTACACTAAAAATGTATCTACTTCAATCTTCTTTGAATTCTGGTCACCTAATCTTGCCAGGAGATGGTTGTAGGAAGAAATCAATAAAGAAAAAAAGAGAGAAGTTATTAAACCAGGACAAGCTTGACCTTTATACCTTACAGGGCCAGAGAGGAAGTGATAGGCAGTGATACAGTGCCAGTCTTGAGGCAAAACTGCTCACATATGCTTGATTGTGAAAAGTGTTTTGGAGTGAAGCAATTGCTTATTTTGCACAAATGATCACAGTATGTGTCTATTTGTAAATTCATTCATAGCCACTGTCCAGCATCATTATGAAGATAATTTGCTTAGTTAAGAGAATAAGGACAGTTGAAGTTATAAGTTTGCCTTCTATCCACTGAAGGTTATTTTTCTGCCATTTGCTGACACCAGTGGAGTGTGGGATGGGGCATAAATCCCATCAGAAATGGAGTTATAGGATCACACTGAAGCCTCCCTCCCCCTTCTCAAGCCAATAGCTATTATTTTGGATTCATTTTGGTAGGTGTGAAAAGCTCATCTGTTTAGAAGATAAATAGTTTAGGATATCTGGTAGCAGCAGGTTAATTAAAGAGTGACTCTGTCATCTCTAGCCCAGATTGTGGGTACTACAAAAACCAGCTTGCTTTATACTCTCCTTCAAGAAATGTACACAATGATGCCCAAAGAGTTCAAGCATTGTTAAGAGTTAGTCCCTTAGATGAGTTTGTTTTTCTTCCATATTATACAGACATAAAGAGCATCTGCTTGTTTCTTCTTTCCTGATTATATGCACTTTTTATTATATAAAAGTGCAAAGAATAGTGTTTGCACTGGTGCAAACAGAAGTGCAGCTAACAGCACTCTTCTAAGTGTAGCATATTTGTTACCACAGTCTTTGAGGTGAGAATACTTTATTAGCTCTATTTTCAAGTGAAGAAGCTGAGGCACAGAGTTGTTCAGTAAGTTTTCTAAGGCTGCGCAGCTTGTGGGCAGAAGAGCTGGGAATAACAGACTGCCTTAGGAACCAGCGCTCTTATTGGCTACATTCCACTGCCTTTCTCAGAGGCAGCATTATTTGACTGAGAGAGCAAGCCCTTCTGCTCACTAGGATTTTTATCTGCTACCTTTTTAGCTTGTGGGCAAACTCTGTGACTGTTGTCTAGAAGTTTGGGGTTACAGGAGATAAAATCACTGTGGGATCTGGAAGTGAAATGGTGATTATTTTATCCTCCTTAACCTTATACCCAATATTAATGATTTTTGTTTGTTCATTTGTTTTTGGCTGCACTGCGTGCTCTTAGCTCCCCGACCAGGGATTGAACCTATGTTCCCTGCAGTAGAAGTGCAGAGCCCTGACCACTGGATCCTCAGGGAATTCCCATCTAGTGTAAATGTTTTTCCAAGTCCCATGGTCCAGTGTTTGCTTTCAGAGTGACCAAAACAATGTCTTTCCATACCCCTCTAAATAGATGTTTTGGTATGCACATTGTAAGCAACAAACCACATCAGATCCCAGTTCCCCAAACATGTCAACCCATCAGTCACTATTTGCTGGGCTCTGTGGCAAGTACCTAGAAGTGTCAGTGCTAGCCAGGCCTTTCTGCCAGTTAATGATGGTCTCAGAAAGAATGGCATGCAGAACCAAGTCAATCCTTACAGCAAAGGGCTTCAGATGAGCAGTGTACTCATTATGTGCCAGGAAGCTCAAACAAGTGGCAAATCAGATCTTGCTGGGTAGGCAGGATTCTCCAAGGAGGCAACAGGGTGTGGGCTTATTTTAGATGGGAAGGAAATTGGATTTGAGATAAACCCTCAAAAGCAGGGATGACTGGAGAGAATGGCATTGCTTGTGCAGAGCCTCTGGAAATGCGACAAACAGGCATGGCCAGAGCCAGGGAGGGAGAATTGTGTTAGGAGTCCTAGGAGATGACATTGAAAAGATACCTAGTGACCCAGGCTCTCACACAGGGAGGAGGAAAACATATACTTGGCTCACTGGTGTATGAAGGCATGTAGCTCAAAAATCTGATTTTTGTGTATGGCAAGTGGAACCAGTCTTCACCCTCCAAAGTAAGTCTCCTGTTAGTGTGTGTTCTCTTCTTGTTCAAGAAGCTTTATTTTTAGGTGCCATGAACTCAGGTAAAAACAGGTTTGTTTTGTCTTTCCACTTGTGTTCTTGAAACCTGTGCTTACAGGACCTTATGTTACTTACACGCCGATGTGTACCTTTAATCTCAACCTCTGTGTGCTGTAAACATGACGGAAAAGTGAGTTTTATTTGGAATAAACTCAACTGATCTCTGTCTATGAGGCATGTGGGGGCACATTTTTTTGAGAAGCAGCATGAACACAGAAGCAAGTCAGACTGTCTTCCTCAGTCAGACTGAGTTCGGACCCAGGTCTGACAAACGACTGTGGAACCTATGATAAGCACTTAACTTATCTGTACCTCAGACCTCTCAGCTCATGTGGATGAATAAGTATTTCCAATCAGGTGCAGTGCTTTAAGCAGTACCTGCTACCTAGTAAAAATAAATAGCTGAAGTCATGCATCCCCAACAGGCATGAGAGCACTCCCACAAGGGCAAAAAATTCATGAATGGTGTGATTAGGGGGAAAAAGTACCCTTTGGCAGGGGCTGGGATATGTGTGTGCACAAAGAAAAGGTAGTAGGAAACTCTGATTTAAATCAACTCCATTAAATTAGATCCAATGAAGCACTGACCCAAAAAAATCAAAAAAGTAGTCTAGATGTGCTTTGAGGCCTAATAATCAATAGAGTCTTTGGTTAATAGGCGTCTAATGAGGGCCTGCTGGAAGCTCAGTCTGGGATCTTCCTATTCACTTTTGGTCATATGCAAAGTGAAATAACCAAGGGGAGTAACCCTCCTTCAGTTGGGTCCTTCCTTGGAGTCAGAGGTGGTGGAAGCACGGAAGTGAGGAGAGAGTGAATTGCTTTGCCCATCTTGTCCAAGAGGAAAGTGGCCAGGACATGTGGGGTTTGGTCTGGGCAGATTAAATAGGAAAAGTTCATGTCTACCAAGCATTTTTTTTTTTTTTTCAGAGTAGTTTCATACACGTATCTCACAAGCACTCTTTTCCTTTAAAAATATCTTTTAATTAATTGCACACTCTATAAAGAAACACAATCTCTAATAGGAAAATTAACATATTATAGATAAGAGTAAATATTCCCTTGGAGCAGCACTTCCCGTCTCAGTTTCCTGCTCCCTCCATAGGGTTGATCACCATTAATAGTGTATTATACCCAATACTGTTCTATTCATTTGCATGCAGAGTAAGTATAAAAACATACAGTGTTAACTTTGTACATTAATTCTTTTACATTAATGATAGCATACCATACAGAATTTCTACTACTAGCACTTTTATTTTTTAAACTCATGGGTATGTCTTGGACATGATTCCATTATAAAACACACTGATTTGCCTCATTCTTTTAAACTGCTGCTTGCCCACGGAATAAATATTTTATTATTTACTTGCCCACTTCTCCTTCTGGGAGATATTTCTGTTATTTCTGGTTTTTCCATTAACTGCAGCTAGGACTACAGCCGCTTTGATTGATGTATTTCTATAGCTGCTCTTTGAAGCAGATATCGTCCTACAGCGGCGGAAACCGAGGCCCAAGGGGAGACACGGGATGGGGATCCATGACTTTTTGTTCCAAATTCAAGTTTGGTGGCTGTTCTTCCCCTCCACTTCCAAAGCCATCTGACATTCTCCCAAGACTGGGCCCTTGGAGATATTATGTCTTCATAGTAGTGACATTTTAGGGGTATCCCCAAACATTGCTGCTTCATTTTCTCACTCAGTGATAGACCAGCTACTGCAAGTTCCCTGAAGGAAGGCGGCTTTCAGGAGATGGACAGCACTGTGTGAATAAAAAGGGGGTGGAGGAGACTGAGCAGACTGTTGAGCCCAACCTAGTTACTAAGCTGTGGTGCCAAAGCAGGCACGGAGTTATCCATCCATGGCTGAATCTGAAAGCTCCAACCGAGAAATGTCAGAATGAAATAATTCATAAATTATTAAGGAAGAGAATACCAAAGAGGGTGAAGGATAATAACCTGTGGAGACTGGCTTATTTTGAACTGGAAAGGAGGAGATGGATGTTCTAATTGACTGTTTTACTCTAAAATAAAAAGGGTTCCTAGAGCCTACTAAAAAGTTTAAATTTCAGAGAATTCTGAAGTTTCAGAACTTCTTTTTGATGAGCCTTCTTCAATATTTTATAATATTGTTGAAAGAATTTCTTGCTTAATTAAAGTCCCCCAGGATGTGGCTGGAGAGGGTGCAGGGTTGATATCAGCCCTCTCTTCTCTAGCCTGCAGTGCCCCAGGCTAGGGTGTTCCCTTCCATCAGCTGCCCCAGCCCTGGGCAGGCCTGCAGCCCTGGCAGAGAGGATTCCAAGTGGAGCAGATTCCGGCAGAGAGCATGGAGCCCCGAGAGTTCATTGTGGCCTTGCTGGCCCAGTCCATCCAGACACTCCCTGGACCCAATTAGCAGATTAGAAATAGCATCCAAGTGTGTTGCATCCACTAAGTTAAAGAGGAATCGCAGTCATGAAAGAATCAAGTGGGAAAAGAACATTTTGGATCCTGAAGGAGCATGTTGCTTGTCAGAGATTTAACGAACCAAGACAAAATAAGTTGCTGCTCCTTAAGCCTTTTTTCTAACACCGCTGGGGTTCATTAGCTTGGGGAAAAGCACCGAAGTTGCAAAAGAAAAAAGGAATATTTATGGTTCCCATGTTCAATTTCTTATTTAATATAACTTTTCTTGGAAAAAATATTTAATAGAAAAGGGAGGGCATCATTAATTTTAGAGTCTGCAAGAAATGAAAATAAAAATGATCTGCTGATTAGTGATAGCAATTTGTTCCTTGAATATCTTCAATAATATGTGAATGTCACATTACATAACACTTATAATGATTAAACCAGAAGATGAAATAAGATAGGCTAGATCTTGTGTTCTTCCCTTCACTAGTGGACAACTCATCTCATTAATCTCTCTAGGCTTGCAGCCTTAAATTGAATAAGCAGTGTTATTGGGGAAGATTTATAGCCAGAAGACTTAGCAGTCTCACCAAGGAAATCTTACAGTCCTATTTTGAGAGCTCTCCAAGACGATTGTGGGAATTTATATTCACTGTAGCCTGTCATAAAATATCGGCTGAACCAGTAATAAGGAGTGAAACTTCTTGGGAAGTTAATATTCTGATATTCTGACAGCAACACTGGAAATGGACAGTTGGCACCCCATGTCATAGGAAGTTAAAACATTCTTGATCCTTATTTATTTTGTTAGAAAAGGTGACTTCAGTCTAGTGAGAGACTATGTAATGATGTACCTGGGTGCTGAGGAATGTCCATGGAAAACCAGTGAGTTTTCAGCATCATAAGGGTAGGTTCCCACAGAGCAGGTGTAAGGAGACTTTATGAAATGTTTGTTGAAAGAATCAATTAACTGGTTACCATGAGTCCTCCTCTTTCATTTAAGTACCTGCTGTGACTCAGGTTCTGACATTTGGAATATTAATTGGATTAGGTAAAATCAGCTTACTAAATGTAACTTTTAAAGGAAATACTCTGCCACATCATGGACCAGTAATATGGAATTAAAATTGAAAAGAAGTTTCATTTTTCCACTCAGTTTTATTGAGGTATAATTGACAAATAAAGTGGTATATATTTAAAGTATACAGAGTAATGATTTGACATACATATACATTATGAAATGATTAGTGTAATCAAGTTAAATGGCACATCAATGACCTCACACAGTTACTGTTGTGTGTGTGTGTGTGTGTGTATGTGTGTGTGTGATAATGATTAAGATCTATTCTCAAAGCAAATTTCAGGTATATTTTACAGTATTATTTACTATAGTCATCATGCTGTATGTTAGATTTCCAGAACTTTTTAGTCTTATAACTGAAGGGTTGTACTCTGACCTGTATCTTCTCATTCTGCCCCTTCCTCACCTTCTGGTAACTATCATTCTACTTTCTGTTTCTGACTTCAATTTTTTTTTTTTTGATATTACATTTACATGAGATCATAGAGTAATTATCTTTCTTTGTCTGGCTTATTTCACTAACATAATACACTCTAGGTTCATCAATGTTGTTGCAAATAGCAGGATTTGAACTTGAAGTTCTTTCTTTCTCATAGCTGAATAACACACACACACATATTACATTTTTATCTGTACATCCATTGATGGGCACTTGAAAAGGCAGTTTAACTTAACAAATCACCCAATACAAGATTTCCCTACACACAACTATATTTAAAATGCATAACAAATAAGGGCCTTATCTTCATGACCAAGATAATCACAATGGTATGATCACTCACCTAGAGCCAGATATCCTGGAATGTTAAGTCAAGTGGGCCTTAGGAAGCATCACTACGAACAAAGATAATGATGGAATTCCAGCTGAGCTATTTCACATCCTAAAAGATGATGCTGTGAAAGTGCTGCACTCAAAATGCCAGCAAATTTGGAATATTGAGCAGTGGCCACAACATTGGAAAAGGTGAGTTTTCATTCCAATCTCAAAGAAAGGCAATGCCAAAGAATGCTCAAACTACCACACAGTTGCACTCATCTCACACGCTAGTAAAGTAATGCTCAAAATTCTGCAAGCCAGGCTTCAATAATACGTGAATCATGAACTTCCAGATGTTCAAGCTGGTTTTAGAAAAGGTAGAGGAACCAGAGATCAGATTGCCAACATCCGCTGGATCATTGAAAAAGCAAGAGAATTCCAGAAAAACATCTAATCCTGCTTTATTAACTGTGCCAAAGCCTTTGATTGTGTGGATCACAGTAAACTGTGGAAAATTCTGAAAGAGATGGGAGTACCAATCCACCTGACCTGCCTCTTTAGAAATCAGTGTGCTGGTCAGGAAGCAACAGTTCGAACTGGACACGGAACCACAGACTGGTTCCAAATAGGAAAAGAAGTATGCAAGGCTGTATATTGTCACTCTACTTATTTAACTTATATGCAGAGTACATCATGAGAAATGCTGGGCTGGAGGAAGAACAAGCTGGAATTAAGATTGCCGGGAGAAATTTCAATAACCTCAGACATGCAGATGACACCACCCTTATGGCAGAAAGTGAAGAAGAACTAAAGAGCCTCTTGATGAAAGTGAAAGAGAAGAATGAAAAAAATTGGCTTAAGTTCCATCACTTCATGGCAAATATGGGAAAACAGTGGAAACAGTAGCAAACGTTATTTTTTAGGCTCCAGAATCACTATGGATCGTGATTGCAGTTATGAAATTAGAAGACGCTTACTCCTTGAAAGGAAAGTTATGACCAACCTAGACAGCATATTAAAAGCAGAGACATTACTTTGCCAACAAAGGTCCATCTAGTCAAGGCTATGGCCTTTCCAGTAGTCATGTATGGATGTGAGAGTTGGACTGTAAAGAAAGCTGAGTGCCGAAGAATTGATGCTGTTAAACTGTGGTGTTGGAGAAGATTCTTGAGAGTCTCTTGGACTGTAAGCAGATCCAACCAGTCCATCCTAAAGGAGACCAGTCCTGAGTGTTCATTGGAAGGACTGATGCTGAACCTGAAACTCCAATAATTTGGCCACCTGATGTGAACAGCTGACTCATTTGAAAAGACCCTGATGCTGGGAGGGATTGAGAGCAGGAGGAGAAGGGGATGATAGAGGATGTGATTGTTGATGGCATCACCAATTCAATGGACATGAGTTTGAGTGAACTCCGGGAGTTGGTGATGGACAGGGAGGCCTGGCATGCTGCGGTTCATGAGGTAGCAAAGAGTCAGACATGACTGAGTGACTGAACTGACTGACTGACTATATAGCACATTGAGAGAAAAGAAATAAAGAAAATGAAGTCACTCAGTCATGTCTGACTCTGCGACCTCATGGACTGTAGCCTGCCAGACTCCTCTGTGCATGAGATTCTCCAGGCAAGAATACTGCAGTGGGTTGCCATTTCCTTCTCTGAGGGTCTTCCCAACTTAGGGATTGAACCCAGGTCTCCCATATTGCAGGTAGACTCTTTACCATCTGAGCCACCAGGGAATCCCCAATAGCACATGGAACTCTACGTAATATTATGTGGCAGCCTGGATGGGAGGGGAATTTGGGGGAGAATGGATACGTGTACATGGATAGTTGAGTCCCTTTGCTGTTCACTTGAAACTATCACAACACTGTTAATTGGCTATCAGTTCAGTCACTCAGTCATGTCCAACTCGTTGAGACCCCATGAATCACAGCACGGCAGGCCTACCTGTCCATCACCAACTCACGGAGTTAACTCACACTCACGTCCATCGAGTCGGTTATGCCATTCAGTCATCTCATCTTCTGTCATCTCCTTCTCCTCCTGCTCCCAATCCTTCACAGCATCGGGTCCTTTCCAATGAGTCAACTCTTCGCTTGAGGTGGTCAAAGAATTGGAGTTTCAGCTTCAGCATCAGTCCTTAAAATGAACACCCAGGACTGATCTCCTTTAGAATGGACTGGTTGGATCTCCTTGCAGTCCAAGGGACTCTCAAGAGGCTTCTCAAACACCACAGTTCAAAAACATCAATTCTTCAGCACTCAGCTTTCTTCACAGTCCAACTCTCACATCCATACATGACTACTGGAAAAACTATAGCCTTGACTAGACGGACCTTAGTCAGCAAAGTAATGTCTCTGCTTTTCAATATGCTATCTAGGTTGGTCATAACTTTCCTCCAAGGAATAAACGTCTTCTAATTTCATGGCTGCATTCACCATCTGCAGTGATTTTGGAGATCCCCAAAATAAAGTCTGACATTGTTTCCATTGTTTCCCCATCTATTTGCCATGAAGTGATGGGACCAGATGCCATGATCTTAGTTTTCTGAATGTTGAGCTTTAAGCCAACATTTTCACTCTCCTCTTTCAGTTTCATCAAGAGGCTTTTTAGTTCTTCTTCACTTTCTGCCATAAGGGTGGTGTCATCTGCATGTCTGAGATTATTGATATTTCTCCCAGCAATCTTGATTCCAGCTTGTGCTTCTTCCAGTCCAGCGTTTCTCATGAGGTACTCTGCATATAAGTTAAATAAGCCGGGTGACAATATACAGCCTTGACGTACTCCTTTTCCTATTTGGAACCAATCCATTGTTCCATGTCCAGTTCTAACTGTTGCCTCCAGACCTGCATATAGGTTTCTCAAGAGGCAGGTCAGGTGGTCTGGTATTCCTATCTCTTGAAGAATTTTCCACAGATTATTGTGATCCACACAGTCAAAGGCTTTGGCATAGTTAATAAAGCAGAAATAGATATTGTTCTGGAACTCTTTTGCTTTTTCAATGATCCAGTGGATGCTGGCAATTTGATCTCTGGTTCCTCTGCCTTTTCTAAAACCAGCTTGAACACCTGGAAGTTCACGGTTCACGTACTGATGAAGCCTGGCTTGCAGTATTTTGAGTATTACTTTACTAGCGTGTAAGATGAGTGCAATTGTGTGGTAGTCTGAGTATTCTTTGGCATTGCCTTTCTTTGGGATTGGAATGAACCCTGACCTTTTCTCATCCTGTAGGCACTGTTGCATTTTCCAAATTTGCTGGCATATTGAGTGCAGCACTTTCTAGTAAATAGCTCAACTGGAATTCCATCACCTCCACTAGCCTTGTTCATAGTGATGCTTTCTAAGGCCTGCTTGACTTCACATTCCAGGATGTCTGGGTCTAGGTGAATGACCACACCATCATGATTATCTGGGTCGTGAAGATCTTTTTGTACAGTTTTTCTGTGTACTCTTGCTACCTCTCCTTAATATCTTCTGCTTCTGTTAGTTCCATATCATTTCTGTCCTTTATTGAACCCATCTTTGCATGAAATGTTCCCTTGGTATCTCTAATTTTCTTGAAGAGATCTCTAATCTTCCCCATTCTGTTGTTTTCCTCTATTTCTTTGCATTGATCACTGAGGAATGCTTTCTTATCTCTCCTTGCTATTCTTTGGAACTCTGCATTCAGATGCTTATATCTTTTCTTTTCTCCTTTGCTTTTTGCTTCTCTTCTTATCATAGCTATTGTAGACAGCCATTTTGGCTATACCCCAATAAAAATAAGAAATCAGGAAACAAACCAAAAAAAAAAAACAAAAACAAACTCACCAGTAACCCTTTGCATGAAGGCTTCTTCCACTGGATTTTTCACTTCGTCTCAATACTTAGAGAGAAATCCTGTTCCGGACTTGAGCATGAGTCTCAGCCTATCTCTGTAGCTCCATATCTTGCTTATGCCTGGGAAATAGTAAATACCGTAGAAACAGTTTCTAATATATGAAATAAAATTTATTATTAGTATGAAGTCAAAATCTACCTCCCTGAAATTCCTCTTGGTAGACCTAGTTCTCAGAGTTCTTAGTCGCTACAGTCATGTCCAACAACTTGCAGCCCTATGAACTGTAGCCCACTAGGGTCCTCTGTCCATGGGTTTCTCCAAGCAAGAATGCTAGAGTGGGTTGCCATGCCCTTCTCCAGGGATCTTCCCAACCCAGGGATTGAACCTGCATTTTCTGTGTCTCCTGCATTGCAGGTGGATTCTTCACCACTGAGCCACCAGGGAAGCTCTCCTTAGGTCTATACACTCTTCAGAAAAGAATGTGTCAGCTTCTTCTTTCGAGTGAGAGTGTTTTGATGTTTAGTCACTCATCAAGATTTCCTTGCTCTAGATTAATCCTTATTTCCCTCAATTATTTTCTTGAGCTGCTGTGTCAATCATTTTGAACTTTCCGGTCAACTAAAACCTTAGGCCTATTTTTCCTTTCTAGTAATATCCAGAAAATATTTCCCTGCCATCTTTTATTGGAACAGTGCTTCCTCCCCTCACCCCAATTTGTTATCTATCCCATTTATCATTGTACAATTTAATCATATTGGTTTTCCCCCATCTTTCTACCTTATTGAGAATTTTTAATTGCTTATTTTGACAACAGCGTTGTTGCTGTTATGTTAAATTTTTTAAGATTTGATCAGTATAGTTGGTAACAGATAACTGTGAGTATTCATACCTTGGTTTATGCCATTAGGGTCTTTTTTCCCTTTATGGTGTCACTACTTCATCATTTACCTTTCTTATTTGATCATTAGGCCTACTAAATTTCCATACTGTCCTAGAAGTGACTTTTTAAAATATAAAATATATTGATTTTCTTCTCCAATTCTGTGTATCAGGATACTGAATCCCAACAAGTCCAAAGTTACATAGCTGGTTAGTGGAAGCACCTAGATTAGAACCAGGGCCAAGTGCAGGTGCTGTTTCCTTTTATTACAGCTACCATTTTTTAAAATAGACTTTTTAAGAGCAGTTTTAAGTTCACAAGAAAATCAAGTTGAACATACAAAATTTTTCCATATACTCTCTGTCCCCATTCATGAATAACCTCCCCCACTATCTACATCCCTCACCAGAATGATTGCAACTAATGAACCTATTATTATAGACTCATCATTATCAATACAGTCCATAGTTTAGGCTTCATTACTGGTATTATACATTCTGTGGGTTTGGAAAAATTTATAATGACATGTATCCATCATTGCAGTAACATACGGATAGTTTACTTCCCTAAATATCCTCTGTTCTTCACCTGTTCTTCTCTCCCTGTCCCCTAACTCCTGGCAACCACTAAACTTTTTTTTTTTTTTTTTTAACTATCGTCATAGTTTTGCCTTTTCAAAGTGTCATAGTTGGAATCATGGTAAGTAGCCTTTTCTAGTTAGCTTCTTTTATTTAGTAATATGCATTTAAAGTTCCTGCATGTCTTTTCATGGTTTGGAATGCATCTTTTAGTTCTGAATATTCCTTTGTCTGGCTTCCTGGTAGCTCAGTGATGAAGAATCTGTCTGCAATACAGGAGATGTGGGTTCAGTCCCTGGGTTGGAAAGATCCCCTGGAAAAGGGTGTGGCAACAGATGCCAATATTCTTGCCTGGAGAATTCTATGGACAGAGTAGCCTACTCGATTACAGTCCATTGAGTTCAAGAGTTAGACACAATGGAAGTGACCAAGTACACATACATACATGCATTCCATTGTCTGAATGTACCTCAGTTTATTTATCTATTCACATACTGAAGGACATTTGGTTGCTTTCAAGATTTGTGCAGGTTTTATGTGGATATGGTTCTTATCTCTTTTGGAACATGATTGCTGGATCATAAGGTAATAGTATATTTAGTTTTGTAAGAAACCACTATCTTTCACAACTGTTGTTCTTCATATTGTTCTCAAGTTTAACACTAGATAGACATTTAATGTTTAAATGTCTTCTTGAAATTTCCTAGTCTATTAGGTGAAAGTCATATACTAATGTTAATTTGGAGATAAGGTGATAGTCTTTCCCCCTTTCTTTTTCTAAGACCATCAGTAAAATTCCTTCCATTTCTAACAACTGGTACATTATAGGTAGGGGTGTGTGTGTGTGTGTGTGTGTGTGTGTGTGTGTAGGTGTGTGTGCATAGCTCAACACCACAATTAAAGACTAGGAGAAACAGGATGATTTACTGGTCAGTGAAAACTTTTCACGTAAAGGCAAACTGGTCATTTATGCACAGTCATTTGGGGTGAATGTAGCCTTGCTTCATGCTCACTGGGGAGCTCTCTCTTTGATGAGACTGTGCATTTGTTCAATGGAAAGAAAATAGCTCTTTGTACCTTGCTGACTGAATTCCTAACTATTCTTCAGGTCTCATTGTTCCCATTATTCAGTATTTAAATACACATAATGGCTTTACTACCATTAGTCAGTATTTCCAAAGAGCTCTTTTTCTGAAATCTCTGCAATCCAGGACCAAAGAACACTTTTCTCTTAGGTGTATTTTATTTTGGGTTATAATAGAACCATCCATAAATTTTCAAAGTCAAAAAAATGGTAAGAAAAAGTTGTCCTTAAAATCTTCTTAGAGCTTAGCTTTAGTATTAGAAAATGTTTTTTTTTTTAAAAAAAAAACACCTTTAAAATCTGTTGTTTCATCAGAATTGTTTGTAAGGAAAATGTAAACTCAGTATTGTTTAACTGTGGTCCAACAGAAGACTATCCTATTGCACTTCTAATCAAAAACTAAATTGAACATAGTGGTAGGCTTACAGAAAAAGAGAATTAGATTTGATTAGATTAGCTTTAACCTGCCTGGAATAAAACTGTCTGCCTTTCCTGTTATTTGTTAGTGTTTATAGCAGTTTTTGTCTACAGAGCTTTCACTATTATTTCCAAGTGGTAAAGGCAGTCAAGCAGAAAAGACAGTCATAAATGTCAGAAAAGAGTAAATTTTTTTGCATTTCAAGGGCTTTGAAGGTCAAGTTTAACCCACTTAAGGGAAGCAAAGTAATGGATATGTGTAACATGTTGTTAGTTGATGTATTTAGGCATATAATTTATGTGAAATTAATGCATATGTTTATTATTTGAAGAAAGGGAAATATCCTGGGAAGATTCTATTTGTTATATACATTTAATTCCCCATTAGAAGGTACAATAAACCAAATTTCCATAATTTGGGATGAGGAAGGAAAGATGTTCAGTTTGTAAAAAGTGATCAGGATTTGGAGCACTGTAATTCTTTACTTGTTCTTCCCATTACAATCTGATTCTTCTTCCTGGCAGCTTCTCCACCCCATGCTATGAAAAAAAGCTCTGTCAAGAATTTTTACAAACCAGTGAGAGATTTTTTTCCTCCTGAAGACTTTATTGAGATATTTTCTTTCTCTGTATGAGACTTTATTTATTTTTTTTTTTACCCACCAGGGAGCCTGAGCAATTATAGTTTAAAGCTACCGAAAATAGGTATGTTCTTTGATATCAAAGAGCTTCTTGAAGATTTTTCCAACTAAGGAGACCCAAAGGTTGTATTTCAAGGTGTTACTAGCATGGGCCTTTGTAGTTTTAATACTTGGAATGTTCTACCAAGTGTATTATTCTTTGGAGGTGTTAGACTTTAGTACTATTGCGTTTGGTAAAGGTAAGGTATTTGAATCTCTCTGTGTGTGTATGTGTGTTCCCACCTCTGCTGAACTGAGATTCAGCAGTTACAAACTGTTTCTCTCACGATGTAGTATGAATAGAGAGGTTAAGGAGTAGGAGATGGAAGAGACATTTACTGAACACTCACTGTGTGCCAGTTATGTAATATATATTACTTATTACTTTTTCAATCCTCAGTGTTACTATGAGAAGTGGTAGGTTACTATCCTCATTTTCCAGATTACAAATTCAGAGTGGTAAAGTGCACTTGTCTAGAAGCAAACTTAGGTTTCTTTAATGTCCATAGTTAGGGTCTTTGGAGTCTCCACTTGGGTAGGCTTCAGAGAGGAAGAATTATACACAGGGAAGAATAAATCCTGGAGATCAAAACCAAAGTGTGTGTTTGTGTGTGTGTGTGTCTGTACGTCTGTGTTTATATGTTAGGTGAAAGAAGGAAATACATTTTCATGGGATAAAATGCCTTGAGAACTGTAATATCAGTAGATGGTAAAAATTCATTCTTTCTTAAGGAAATGTCTTTTGGTCACTCCAGTTAGATCCTGGCTTTCTCCTACTTTCCTGGACTTCTTTTCAACTGGCAAACTCTTGTTGCTTTTCCTAAATGGAAAATTCACTTCTCTATTAACTTTTGCCCTCCATTTCCAGGCCATGGCTTATCTTAGAAACCCCAAGTGTCCATGATAGTATTTTACTAAACATTGAGCTATGAATGTGTATTCAATAAATGTATCTTGAGCACCGTGTTTATACCAGGTACTATATGAGGATGATGTAGTACCAACAAAAAGAGAAATAGTTCTCACCCCTTATAGAATTTCAACCTAATAAGAAAAAATGACATTAAATTATTTTATAAGAAATACTTTAGTTTTTCTTCTTCATACTTTTTCTGCTATCACCAGCTTTCTTATTTTAGGAGAACAGACTGAACTCAGACATGGTGTATGCATATATGTGTCTAGTCATCCAGCTGTATCTGACTCTTTGCGATCCTATGGACTGTAGCCTGCCAGGCTCCTCTGCCCATGGAATTTTCCCAGCAAGAATACTGGATTGGTTGCCATTTCCTCCTCCAGAAGATCTTCCTGACCCAAGGATCAAACCAGTGTCTCCCGCATTTCTTGCATTGCAGGCAGATTCTTTACTGCGGAACCACCAGGGAAGCTTCAAAAAAGTTAGACATGGTGTAGGTACTCAAGAAGTGTGCACTGATTTATGGAAAATATTAAATTCTTTAGCCCTCATCATTCTGCTTACAAAAGTATTATTTTAAAAATAAATAGTCCTTAAGGAAAATCATCCTGTGTAGTTGACTGTCAAAACCAATCAACGTTTGTATGGAAATTAGGTGTTTATGAAGAAAGGGCTTTTGATAGCCTTTGATCCCCTGGAAAAGGTCATACCTACTCACTCTAGTATTCTTGCCTGGAAAATTCCATGGACAAAGGAACCTGGTGGGCTACAGTCCATGGAGTCACAAAGAATCAGACACTACTGAGCAACTAACACTTTCATTTTTTCACTTTCATAAGAGTTAAACCTCATAAATTTTTGAGGAAAGTGCTCTTACAATCTCCATTTTACACTTTAGGAATCTGTGGATAGGAACTAATTTGTCCACTGTGGAGCTAAGATTATAGTTTCTTGTCTCCACATCTTTTGACTACACTGCCTCTTGAAAATGATTAAAACAAAGAGTCAGGATATGTACAAGCATCTCAGTTTCCAGTCATAATAACTGTTTTTTTTTTTTTCATTTGAAAAGCACAGAGGCGTTCATTTAATTTATTGATTCATCAATATTTCTTTTTTTTCTTCACCAACATTTCTTGAGCACCTTCTATATGCCAAAGAATGCGTTTCCAAAACTAGGTGTCCAAAATGCAGTCTTTTCCTTCAAAGTATTATAGTTAATTGAAGTAGACAAAGATATAACTTAATAAATACAGAGCTATGAGATAAGATATCCTTGAGGTATAATGGAAAGATCACTAGATCTTGGATAGTCTGGTTTGAGTCTTGACATCACTTCTTATTAGTCTTATCCCGGGACAATCATTTTTCCCCTTTGACCAGCAGTTTCCTCAACTGTAAAGTGGGGGATAAAAGTATTTATGTGTATTTCAGTTGTAAATATTAGAGGAAATGTGTGTAAAGGGTCTAGCACAATTCCACACAAGTAATAGGTGCTCAATTAGTGCTACTTCGATTACAAGATGACTGAACCTGGTGCAAATTATACATATATATGTATATATATTTTGTTTTTATGTCTCTATTTGTTCTTCATCTCTCTTTCTTTTCCTCTCATCTGGCCAGGAACTCCCCAAGATCTAGGGACGGATTTCCTGATGAGGTAGTAGAAAGGCTAGGGGAACTGTCTGAAAGGAGGTAAAGTGTTTTAGAGTGTGAAGACAGATTTTTGTTGTTGTTGTTTTGTTTTGTTGTGGGTTTTTTTCTTTTTTTTTAACCCCTGAACTGAACTTTTGGATAAAAGGAATTATGCCGATGTATGGAGCTATCAAAAAGCATAGAGCCTTTCAAGAAGCACAGGATGCTTACTGTAGCCAAAGTGTGAAGAATGGGCTTTGGAATACTGAGAGCTAGGCTGGACATACAGTCACAGTTCAGATCATAGAGGGGCTTGTATGTCATGCTAAGCCACCTGGACGTTACTTACCATATAAGCAATTTCTCACCTGAAGAGAAAAGGACCAGGCTAGAACTAAAATGGTTGAAACAACTTACCTTAGTTTGTGGAGTTCTTGGTTGCATAGAAAGGAGAGGGAATCTATTGAAAATGCATTTGAAAACCCCAAAAATGATGTATATTGACAGAATTTTTATAATCGGTGGATAATAGAGAGGTGAGAGTTCTAGTGAAATATGCCATCAGGAAGCATCTTAAATCAAGCACCAGAAGAAGCATGTGGTATTGAAATGCTGCAGGCCAAAGCACCCCAGGGCAAATTTCATCCCTTACATAGCAAGTTCTAAAGGAGCAGAGACAGGTTCAGAGTTTCTGGACCCCAAATAGAACACTTACCTTTTTCCCTGAAAGTCAACATAAATATTTGATAACGTCTCCCTTTCTGTAAAGGGGCCCCCTCTCAGTGGGAGTGGTATGTGGTATCCCTCAGCAGAGCAGATTTATTTGTTTTCTTAAGCTTTTCTTTATGTCCCAGAGGTGAATTCTAAAAGCTCCTAAAGTATTTTGATTTTGAATTCTCACAAAAGTATTTTTTCCTTCACAGTAATTCAATATAAAAGGCAATAAAAGTGATATATTCTGAAGTATTCAGGACCTGCTATCAGTGCCACACGGGAATAAACTATCTTGCCACTTGCTCATCCCGCAGGAGAAAAGACTCACAATTCACATACAGGAAATATTGCATGTGTTTGCCTCCGTTTTGCTTGTATTGTCTGCTCTGCTGAAAGGCAGATTTTTTTGCAGATAAAAGCCGCCCTGTCTTGCTGAACTGCTCATCTGTTTTTCTCAGGAAGAAAAGGCTTTGTTAAAATCAGGAGCAAAGCCTGATTTGCAAAATATCACCTAAAAATAACAAATCACAGAAAAATGTCAAAATATGCTGACTATGATCCAACTTCATGCTTTGAGAAATTATTGAACAAAATCAGCAAATACTGTTTGTTTTTTTTTTTTTTTTTAATGAACAGGAATGATGTGTTTTCTAAGCACCATCCTAGTCATTGGTGGTTAGATGGTTAGAGAGCAAACAAGGGTGTGGAGGTGGCCTCACCTTTCTAACTGACTTTTTGTTGTTTACTCGGTAAGTCACGTCCAACTTTTTGTGACTCTGTGAATTGTAGCCCGCCAGGCTCCTTGGTCCATGGAATTTCCCAGGCAAGATTATTGGAGTAGGTTGTCATTTTCTCCAGGGTGTCTTCCTGACCCAAGGATGGAACCCGGGTCTCCTGCATTGGAAGGTGGATTCTTTACTAACCCTGGTGGATTCTTTACACTAGGGAAGTCCTGTAGCTGACTGAGACCAGTAGACATGTAGTTAGAGAAGATGACCTGTGCCACACTCAGGCAGGCCTCCAAAACTGTTTCCAGATTCCTCGTGTGTTTTGGAGGTCTGTTTACAGAAAGCTGCTAGCTTGGCTGCTTTTGCAGATGGTAAAGCACTGGTGAACATGAGAGGCAGAGCTTTGGTTTTCCAAGAGGTCATAGTCCTGCAGGAAGAGAGATGTTAAGCTAGTCATTCTAACAGTGAACAAAGACATTTAGTAAATAGGAAGTTCGATGTTAGGGATGGTGGTAAACCCTTTAGGGGTTGTGAAAGTTTAATCATTAGGACCTAATTCTGTAAAAGAATATCCACCTAGGCAGGGTCTTGGGCACCAGAGCTGAAATTTTAGATTAAATATTAAGATCTAGCACAAGCTTACTTCTCATCCACTGAATTTGTTTCTAAATCTGGGGAAATGGCCTTTGTTTCTTCACAACTATTTACTGGTAATTCTTTTCCTGGAGCTACCATGGTATTTATTTTTATGATGATGTTTACTGAATAAATCTGAATATTTGGCTCATAGAACTAACCTCCAGAGAAACTTCATCTTTAATGCAGTCACTTATAAGATACAATGGAGAAGGAAATGGCAACCCACTCTTGTACTCTTGCCTGGAAAATTCCATGGATGGAGGAGCCTGATAGGCTACCATTCATGGGGCCGCAAAGAGTTGAATACGACGGAGCGGCTTCACTTTCTTTCTTTCTATAGTTCCTTTTGGAGAGGGAAATGGCAACCCATTCCAGTGATCTTGCCTGGAGAATCCCAAGAATGGAGGGGCCTGGTGGGCTGCGGTCTATGGGGTTACAAAGAGTTGGACATGACTAAGCAACTAACACATACATACATGTAAGATAAAAAACAGATTTTTTTTCTTATTTTAATAAATATACATAGAATTGAAAATGTTCAGACTCTCTTTGATATCAAGTTTTCAACAAAATAACTCAGTGGACATTTAAAATTCCCATTGAGAGGGTCAGGGCTCGGTGGAAGTGGTTTGGCCAGGGGTGTTAACCCGCTAGTGTCTTTATACATGTGAAAGACTGAACCTGATCCTGTTCTATACAACTGGGTCAAATTACATGGAAACTTCTTTCAGACAAGGGTTAAAAAGGAAATAATCTCTTTTGCTTCAAACTTTTTCTCAGCAGGTACAAAATAGCTGCAATCAGGTAGGCTTTGGTAAGTGGCAGCTGCTATCTACCAAGTTGAAAGATCACAAATTCTCACCCCATTTCTATTTCAATGACATAGACACCAGGTTCAATTTTCAAGTGTCTGAAGGCATGCCTAACTCTGTGATAAGAAATGGGCCTGGACCCAGAGTGGGGGCCTTGTACAGAGCTATGCTGCAAACCTTTCTTGAACTGACATCAGTTTTGACCAATCAGGGTCCCTGGTCATCATTACAGTGTCATTAGACTTGACCACCAGCTGGTTTCCTAAAAATAGTCTGTCAAACAGGTGAGGAAATCAAGACCTAGAGAGGATAACAATCATATCTGTGGTCACATGGGTTATAGACTTATCAAGACATAGCCTCCGATCTTAAGTTGCTACCTGTTTTATGCCACAGAGGTAAATATACCAGGCTGATTTATTAGCATTGCTACTGCCTGGAACATTGTGTTGAAAGGGTTTTGAACTTGCATCCTTACTCAAGGAGAAATGATACTATGGTTGATTAGTAATGTCTGTCTGGGGAAAAAGAATGTGGAGGCATGGTATGCTATGTGTTTGCAGAATTTGGTTGAATGATGAAGGTTGCCTGGTAATTAAATAATTACCAGATGAATTATCTTCATGAATTATGCCTCAAAAAAAAAAGTGTTCTGAAATCTTCAAGGGTGATTGGGATCATTTTGGAAGAGATGACCTTTGGCTTTGGTCTCAAAGAATAAGTAGCAGTTTTCTGACAGAGGCTTGGTGGTGGCTCAGACAGTAAAGAATCCACCTGTGACGGGGGAGACCTGGGTTCAATCCCTGGATGGGGAAGATCCCCTGGAGAAGGGAACGGCTACTCACTCCAGTGTTCTGGCCTGAAGAATTCCATGGAAAGAGGAGCCTGGCAGGCTACTCAGACATGACTGAGTGACTTTTACTTTCTTCACTTTAACTTTTCTGACAGAGAAAGGAAAGAGGAAGATATTCCATGAAAAATGACAACTTGTGTAGGGGACTAATATGTGGAGAACAGAAGGAAATTAATGATCATTTATTGCCTGCTATGCTTAGTCCTAAGCTTGGTCCTTTATATGTTTTCTCATTATTTAATTTTCATTATGATTCTATGATTTTATAGATGAGGAACAAGGGCAAAGAAAATTAAGATGTCTCATGTTGTATAGCTAAGCAGAGGTGAGATTTTAAGTATTGGCACTCCAAAGAGACTTTAATGTCAGCTACTCAGAAGCACACTGTAGATAAGGAAGAAAAGGTATCATTAGTTTGGATTTGGACTACTGCTATTGAATTCGAGTTACCTCAGACGTCCAAATAGAGATGGCTAGTAGGCTATAGGAAATACAGCACTGACTGATCTGGTTATGATAAAAAATGTATCAGGAACTCACTGATGACAGACCTTGTGCATAACAATGGAGATCTTTCTGCCTTTGCTATTTTAGCACAGGAAGCTATAAGTAATAAACTAATAGACTTTATGTTTCATGAGCAATTCAAATTACTGTCAAGAATTGAGAGGAAACCTGTCTTACTTAGAAATTCAAATGTTCATGACACAGTACTATTTATTATCATCATGAAACTTATGCTCTGGCAAAACTCTATTTCTGTTCATAAAAAGACTGTTTAATATGTATGCATTCCTCTGCCAAGGTTCAACTTTGACCTCCAAGAGCATTCTTTAAAGAGATACTAGGGGAAGGCAATGGCACCCCCACTCCAGTGCTCTTGCCTGGAGAACCCCAGGGACAGGGGAGCCTGGTGGGCTGCTGTCTATGGGGTCACACAGAGCCGGACACGAAGCAGCAGCAGCAGGAGGAGCAACAGTTGATATCGGTGCATGGAGATGGGGCCCACATGCATGTGTGTGCAGGGTAGTCTAAACATTTTCCAAAAAAGAAGGTGACTTTTTATTTTTTTAACTTGTGCAATCTGGACAAGAGGGAAAAAAAGCCCTTGAGCGTTTTTACATTTGTGAATTCCATTGTCCTGGGGAGTTCCAGGACTCTGTCAGACTCTGAGGATTTGTGGTTATGCTTCCTTTAGAGTTTAGGGTGAGGGACAGGTGTTTAAAATAGTCCAAGCTCCATTCCTGGTTTTGTGTTCCTTAGGATGATGATGATGATAAATGACACCTATAACAACAATACCGCCCCTTGCTCAGTCGCTCAGTCATGTCCGATTCTTTGTGACCCCATGGACTGTAGCCTGCCAGGCTGCTCTGTCCATGGGGTTCTCCTGGCAAGAATACTGGAGTGGGTTGCCCTTTCCTTCTCTAGGAAATGCCATCATATTTCATTTATTTAAAAATACCTTTCTAGTTCTTTGCATCTCTGAAAATGAACAGCCTTATACACAGTACCTAGCATTTGCTATTTGCCTACAATAAAGTTTAATTCATCCAGATGGGATTTGTGTGTTGTTTCAGATGGTCATCTGGGGATACTACCATCCGGAGACCACTTTAAATTGAATTATTTACTTAATTTTTCCTTGAATCACAGTGGTAATGTGAACTTGTATCAGAAGGCTGCTTGAGTACCTGACTGTGGTTCAGGTTCTTGGAGGAGATTATTTTTCCTTTCTGTCTTCTTGCTGTGCCTTTTGGATGGCACCTTTATTTCTAGAATATTGTCACTTGAAAGGAACAGCATTTTGGTGTCGGCTCCCCACCTTGGTTTCCTTTCTTAACATATTTAAAGTAATATTGTGATTAACAATGGATGGTGTCTTAAATCTGACGAGATACTCTAACAATAAAAGCTGCATGTGTTAAGCACTTTCCTTTCACCAGGCAGTGCTGTAATGCTCTTCATATGTAGTAACTCATTTAAACCTGTTACAATCATATTAGGCAGGTGCTATCCACCCCCACCCCTACCAATTTCATGTAAGAAAACAGAAGCACAAACAAGTTATGCAGTGTGCCCAAGGTTACCTATATTGGCTCATTTAGTGTAACTTGACCACCCTGGGTCTACAGATAGGCTGCTGGTGAGAATCTAATTTCATCCCTATAAGATTCCTGGCACAGTACCTGATACTTGCTGAGCACACAGCTAACAGTTGCAAGTTCCTCCTCTCAGAAAATGGGCCATTGTCCTTCTTAGAAGGGCGGGCTACCCTTTGTTATCCACTTCTTATTCCATGATGTGGGATTCTAGCTTTAAGAGTTTTCCTCAGACAAGAGCTGGTTTTCTTAAAAATGTGAATTATTGTAAGTCTTTTCTTTATGTGCTGTAAAAAGGATGTTGCTCTAAGCAGATCTGTGAGTTCTATCAGAACTTCAAAGCAATGCTCATCGAAAAGTCCAGTTTAACAAGGACTAGAATTCTTCCCACCTGAAGTTCCCCCATCCTAGTGTTCCTCTGTTCCTCCCTGTCTCCTCTCCATGCTCACATCAAATCTGCACAGATAGTTTTAAGTAAAGTGAATTATAAAGAAGAAAGAAAGGAAAAATCGTGGGGTTTTCCGCTCATAAGAAAACATTTTTGTTTTCCTAATGACCCTAAACTACAACTTTTTGGATGATTTACTGCCTATATTTAGAAGAGAATGACTTTGAATCCATCCATCCTTTCTTTCTCTCTTATTCTTCAACAAATATTTGATATTCATTCTTTTAAATTCAAGACACTGTGTTTCATGCTGCCTGTATGAGAGATGTTTCTCAGACTTTGTTCACATCCTCAAGGAATTTTTATAGACAGAATTATAGGAGAATCACTCCCCCACCCTTCCTCACTCTGCATTTCTGCTATTCTCTTTCTTCTATCTTCTTTCATTACCCACCCCACCGTTATTTATGAACTGGGAGTCAGGGATAAAGAGAGAGCTTTGGGAAGATTACATGATTTAGGCTGAGTTATACTTGAACTTATAGAGATGGGGGTGGTAGAACACAGCAGGGCAATACTGGGGAGCAGCCCAGACAAAGTCGCAGGTACTGGGAGCCAAGGGTGTTGGGGCATAGTGAAAAGTCCAGCTGGAAACATTAAGGGAATAAAAGGACAGATGGGAGGTGAAACTTTCAAGCATCTGACCATCCTGTCTTGTTTCACTGGCTATGTGGAGAATCATGTGAGGTGGTAAGTCTGAAAGTGCTTAAAGGCAAGTGCTGTATACTGTAATGCTGTATAGATTCATCCTTGTCATTCTAATCATTATCATGATGCTTCTGGGCAGGACCCCTGCCCTAATGGCATCAGGACCACCAGAATTTATCCTTATGCTCCACGGCTGTGTCCTAAACAGAAAGTAAGAATTGGATTCTAAAAGACACACTCAGTGGTTTAAGAGTGAATGATGTCAAGCTGATGTCTGTAGAAACCTACTAAGGCTAATGAAGACTATGTGTTGGCTGAGAATAAAACAAAAACTTTGGTCTACTGACCTAATTGTCTTCATCACCCTGGTTACTTAGCACCTCTCTTCCCTCAACAGAATGCCAGGGAATAGAGAGAGAACAGTAAGTAGACTGGAGCATATTTCTTCCTATAAGTACAAAGATTTAAGGAAAAAAACATAACTTTAGGTTCATTTGTCCCAATCTCTGATGCTCTCATCATGAGAACTGGCCTTTTAGATTAAATCTCTCTATCTGTACAGCCACACTGAGAGGTTTTGCTTGCTGAGTCTTTCATTTTACATATTTAATATCCATCTTCAGTTCTATCTTGTGTTTCTGAAGAACTGATGTGTTTCTCTATATGAAAGGATATATGCTGAAGCAGTATGTTTAAGATGAAGAAGCAAAATGATATAAAACTGGTTTTATATACTTTTACAAAATAAACTCAGTGAATGTAGCCATGATTGTTTTCATTTGATATTGTAATAGTTTGAAAATCAAATTAAGCCAGAAAACCTAAATATCCTCCTCAAATAAAATAAGAAAAATGTGCAGGCATATTGAAAACTCATTGATATTTTTGATCAGGTTTTAAAATAAGTGTTAGAAAGTTCAGTGTGACCTCTTAACATGCCATCTGATACTCATAATGTTCATGTTAACTTGAACTTCTCTGTAGGCTTCCTTGGTAGCTTAGCTGATAAAGAATCCACCTGCAGTGCGGAAGATCCCAGTTTGATTCCTGGGTTGAGAAGATAAACTGGAGAAGGAATAGGCTACCCACTCCAGTATTCTTGGGATTCCCTGGTGGCTCAGAGAGTAAAGATCTGCCTGCAATGGAGGAGACCTGGGTTTGATCCCTGAGTTGGGAAGATACCCTGGAGAAGGGAATGGCAGCCCACTCAAGTATTTTTACCTGGAGAATCCCCATGGATTCTGGGGAGCCTGGCTGGCTACAGTCAATGGGGTCACAAAGAGTCAGACACAGCTAAGCAACTAAGCACAGCACATAGTGTTTGTAGCTACAGGAAGTTTCCTTTGGAGAAAAAAAAATTCCTGAAGAGATTTTCAGTCATTTCCGTTCAGTCACTCAGTTGTGTCTGACTCTTTGCAACCCCATGAACCACAGCACACAAAGCCTTCTTGTCCATCACCAACTCCTGGAGTTTACCCAAACTCGTGTCCATTGAGTCAGTGATGCCATCCAACCATCTCATCCTCTGTCGTCCCCTTCTCCTCCTGCCCTCAATCTTTCCCAACATCAGGGTCTTTTCAAATGAGTCAGCTTTTCACATCAGGTGGCCAAAATATTAGAGTTTTAGCTTCAACATCAGCCCTTCCAGTGAACACCCAGGACTGATCTCCTTTAGGATGGACTGGTTGGATCTCCTTACAGTCCAAGAGACTCTCAAGCATCTTTACCAACACCACAGTTCAAAAGCATCAGTTCTTCAGTGCTCAGCTTTCTTTATAGTCCGACTCTCACATCCATACATGACTCCTGGAAAAACCATAGCCTTGACTAGATGTACCTTTGTTGACAAAGTAATGTCTCTGCTTTTGAATATGCTATCTAGGTTGCTCATAACTTTCCCTTCCAAGGGGTAAGTGTCTTTTAATTTCATGGCTGCAGTCACCATCTGCAGTGATTTTGGAGCCCAGAAAAATAAAGTCAGCTACTGTTTCCCCATCTATTTGCCATGAAGTGATGGGACCAGATGCCATAATCTTCGTTTTCTGAATGTTGAGTTTTAAGCCAACATTTTCACACTCCTCTTTCATGTTCATCAAGAGGCTCTTTAGTTCTTCTTTACTTTTTGCCATAACGGTGGTGTCATCTGCATATCTGAGGTGATTGATATTTCTCCCGGCAATCTTGATTCCAGCTTGTGCTTCTTCCACTCCAGCGTTTCTCATGAGGTACTCTGCATATAAGTTAAATAAGCAGGGTGACAATATACAGCCTTGACGTACTCTTTTCCTATTTGGAACCAGTGTGTTGTTCCATGTCCAGTTCTAATTGTTGCTTCCAGATCTGCATACAGGTTTCTCAAGAGGCAGGTCAGATGGTCTGGTATTCCCATCTCTTTCAGAATTTTCCACAGTTTATTGTGATCTCACAGTCAAAGGTTTTGGCATAGTCAATAAAGTAGAAATACAATTTTAGCCACCTGTAATTTTCCTCACATTTTGTATAGAATAGTTTATGACAGTGGGGATGACCATGAGACCCCTACTGCTTTGGTTTTTGTTGATTGGATTTGTATTTCTTATTGGACCGTACCCATGTCTGAAAATGACATGTTGATGTGGCTCCACATTCTTAAAATAGATCACCATATTGAAGATGTTCTTCAACTTAAAAAAATTCACTTTAATGTTTTGATTTTATTTATTTATGTATTTATGTGTACAGTTATTTAAAGAAACCATCAATATTTTGCTGTTTGGCTGCATCTTCATTGAATAAAAAGATTATGGAATTATGGAGCTGAGAAGGAAAGACATACCCATTCAGTCATGTTGGTTCCTGTAGACTTCCTGAATTAAGACTCCATACTATTGCTTGACTAAGAGTACCTAATATTCTCTATCACAAGTGGAAGGATAATTGCTTTATTTTCCCTTAGAGCTAATGAATAGTACCATGTAGTTGTATTTTTAATACTGGGAATAGAGCTGGAATTAAATCTGTCCACAAATTACTGATTTTGAAATAAATATAAATACCACGTTTCAGAACAGCCTCTTAATTTTCCATATGAATTAGATATTTTGCTTATTGACAAAATGTATTACAAAATCTGCCTATGGCTAGTACCAGTTTTTAAAATTTCTGAACCAATCTTATAAGAGTGTTCCTCTTGGTATGAGTAACAATTAACAACTTAGGTAATTCATACACTAAAAGACAGACTCTAGAGTCAGAATATAGCTGTCTTTACTATTTTCTTGCTCTGTGACCTTAGACACATCACTCAACCTCTCTGTATCTCTATTTCTTAATCTAGAAGGTAGAGATTACAGAAATATTTCTCCAACTAATACCACTCATTAAATGCTATCTTCAGTTAAGTTTATGATGGATATTCACCCGTGTCTGCTATATCTGGACTTTATTCCCATTGGCTTTTCTAGGAAAAGAAAAGCCAGTCGTTGAATGTAATAATTGCAGTTTCCATGTTGAGAATTTTTAGTGTCCATTAGTGATATCTGAAGAAGTAGTCCATTGTTGCCTTTTTTCATTGGCTTTCCTGAAGGATCTTTCCAGCCTCTCCATTCACTTACTCCACTACCTCCAGAGTGAGCTTTCCATGATCAAGTCTGACATCTCTACTCCACACTTAGACCCCTTTTTCAGAGTCTATAGTGAAAGTGCAGACTCTTTGGCATGATGTATAACTTCCTGTAACCAAATCCCTTCCTACTTGTTTGACTTCACTCTTCTGCCCTCTTCAAAGCTTGCTCCCAAAATGTATTGCTTTTTCCTATCACATTTTATTCATTAGCTGCCTGGATTCTGAAGTGCTGCTTATTCTCCCCTGTTGACCTTGTTTGACATTCACTTCTCTCTTCTTGATGGTCTCAATGATTCTATTACCAGCTAGCTGCCTAAGGCTGCCCTTGATAAGCTCTTGTGTGGACTCCACCAGTCTAGGATTGTCCACTTTTTTTTTTTACCCTCTTTTTCTTATCCCCCTCAACACATGAGTGATGTTTTCCCTGGAGTTTACCATAGTTTAACAGTCAGGATCCAGTCTGTTGATTCAATAAATAAAGTGAAACAAATGAAGATTTTATTTATATACCCTGAGCTTTGCTAATTCATCCTTATACAAAGGGATGAAGCTTTGTTGCATTCAGGGAGACTAGATTTGGAGTGTGGCCAATGGCACAAGGTAGAATTACATTGAAGATACAGCTTTTTATACAGGAAAAGAAATTGTATTTGATAAGTCACAAATAAGCAATGAGTAAAAAGCTGAGTGCCAAAGAATTGATGCTTTTGAACTGTGGTGTTAGAGAAGACGCTCGAGAGTCCCTTGGACTGCAAGGAGATCTAACCAGTCCATTCTAAAGGAGATCAGTCCTGGGTGTTCATTGGAAGGACTGATGCTAAAGCTGAAACTCCAGTACTTTGGCCACCTCATCTGAAAAGTGGACTCCTTGGAAAAGACCCTGATGCTGGGAGAGATTGAGGGCAGGAAGAAAAGGGGACGACAGAGGATGAGATGGCTGGATGGCATCACTGACTCGATGGACATGAATTCCAGAAGTTGGTGATGGACAGGGAGGCCTGGCTTGCTGCAATTCATGGGGTCACAAAGAGTTGGACATGACTGAGCGACTGAACTGAACTAAACTGAACTGAACTAAACTGAGGTTCCTATCACTGTGTGAGGTGACTGAGTAATGGTATAAATAATACAATTGACACTGTGTTTCATATTTATTATTGAGTAAGTGATAGCATATGGACAAAAGTGCCCCCATTTTACTGCATAAGCAGCTAATTCAGTCATTAAATAATACAGTTTAAATAGAAAAATATACCTTTATACTGTTGTCTATCATTTACAGAAAATAAACCAAAAAAAAAAAATCTAGCAACCAAGTAACCTAAAAGTTAAAGAACATATTCTGTGGTTAAAGTCTGTGGTAAAAAGAATAAAAACATAAAAATGTTAATATGGGTTGCAAAATTGCTAGGTCCACATCTCTGCAATTGTTTTCTTCCTACACCATGAATTCTCTGTGGGTTTTATTTTGAAATAGGTATTTCTGCTATAAAGTCTGATAAATGATATTCCTACCCTAAAGAGCAAGCAACTGGAATGCCACGTTTTTGATGCATATTTTTGCAGCACAGAGGGGATTAAATTCTAAATGTCTCAGCTGTTAAAGGCCCCTTCAGACTTGCCCAAAAGAAGGAGAAAGCTTTCCGTAAAGCAACTCATCAGATCTATTTGGGCATGGTGACATTCTCTCAGAACTCGCGTGGATGAGTTGTGCTGAATGTTCATGTCTCTGCAGCTGCTTGGGATATTTAAGAAAAAGTTATCTCTCAGTTCTTATCATGTGTTCCCATGGGCTAGCCTGTGCTCATCACTGGCTCATGTCCTCCAAGGATTTCACAGTTAGTGGTCATATTGTAATAGTGACATCTTCTATTTTTGTGTTCTCTAGGTTCCCTGACCTGTGCTTTGCTTTTTCCACCTATTATATCATTTAGTGTTCACTGTGTGAGCTTAGGGGAATGACTTATTAAATTTATATCTGTTTTCTACAGTGTGAAAAGTTTGTTGCACTGAATCTTATGCATTATTAACTTGACAAGTACTTACTATTGCCTTCTCTTACCTAATTGTTGATTGTTGAATCTGGGGAATGCTCTGATTACGTCAATAAAAACAACAGTGATCAATTCCATAAACAAATTGTTAGATGTAGAACACATGTGTAAACAAGTAGAGTCATTTGCTGTCTGTTGAGGGACTTAAAACAGTTAAAAGAAGCAACTGATAGGATAAACTAAAGTCAAACAACTGGAAACAAGTTGTGGTATGTTAACTGGCAATTTGTAATATAAAGTGATGGACACATTTTCACTAGACTGGAAAGTGAATACTTTAGAGTTATAAAACAGCACTTTATGCATTTATCTTTTCATTATCCTAATGTATGGAATGTGGGACAAATAAATGCATCTGACTTAATGCATTTGGTTTATTATTTTTTGTTATGATTTGAACCTTGTCCACTTCCCAGCATATCTCCCACTACATATCAAATGTATTTGTCTTATCAAATGACTTGCATGTTTCTGACCAAATTCAGGCCTTTAAAAAACTTCTGTGCCTTTGTCTAAACCGTTCCCTCTGCCTAGAATGCCCTTCTCATCTTCACTTGTCTGTCTCCTCCTTATTCTTCAGGACTCCATTTCAACATCACCTCTTCAGACAAGCATTCCTTAGATTGTTTCATGCATGGCTCTCCCCCTCTTCCTCTGGGGTACCACACCGCCCTACCTCTGTCACCTGATTTGATATATGGTATTCTAATTTTCTGTTCATTTGCCAGGTGCACTAAGTTGTGACTCTTTGCAAGCATGGTCTATCTCCTGTAGTTTTATTTCTGTTTTTCAGCACCTCGCCAAGTCTATACAGAGTGTGGACTCAATGTGCAGTTGTGACTTGGAGTGAATATATTCACTTTCTCATGGATGCACATCTCTGGTGGCTCAGCAGTAGAGAATCCTCCTGCCAGTGCCTGTCAGTGCAGGAGACATGAGTTCAATCCCTAGTCCAGGAAGATCCCTTGGAGAAGGAAATGGCAACCCACTCCAGTATCTTGCCTGGGAAATCCCATGGACAGAGGAGAGAGGAGGCTACAGTCCATGGGGTTGCAAAGAGCTGGACATGACTTAGCAACTAAATGACAACATATCATGTTGGTATTTTGTAACTTCCCCCACCTCCTATGTCCCTATATAGACACACATACATATTCTCACTGCATTCTGGTGTGTGGAAACTTTGAGTAGCCTCATTGTGGTTTTGTTTTAGCTGTTGAAACTCAAGGTCATGATCTGGCAGAAGGGACTAGAGAAGAATGCACTCCACATTAAGTCCTGCTGTCCTTGAGTCCAGAATATGCTTGAAGACCTTTTCTAGTGAAACATCAGGGTGTTTCATATTAGGACTCTGGGAATGAGTTTATGTTAAACAAGAATATGGAAATATGAAGGAAGGCAAAGAATGAGGGTCAGACAATGCAACAGAATCGAGGCTGGAAACCGGAGCTGTGAAAGAAGCCTGTCTGCCCTCTGTAGACTGTGGTGTCAGTCCAGCACAGAGGAGTGAGCGTCTGGCTTTCACTCCTCATTTGACCCCCTCATCCTCTCTGTGCTCATTACTTGGTTCCCTTTGATAGAACATAGGAGGCAGACATGGATTGCTAGGTAGCAAGCTTTTACAACTATGATTTCATTCCATTTTGCAGTTTCTCTCAAAATGGCTGATTTATTTTCCTCCCATGGGTACATTATGTATGTGTTGTTTTGTGAGATCAGTGAATTCAGACAGGCCCTCCACGCTTTTGTCCCCCAACCCCAGCCATGCCGAGCAATGCAGCAGCTAAGAGAAGCAGAGAGCCACGCTGGGCACAAATCCCACCTGGCTTCCTTCAAAACAAGCTACTGGTTTGCAACAAACTACCGGATGGCGATAAAAAAGGTTCTTACCTGTTTACTTAATGGGTGACTGGCCCCTTTGCTTTTATTTAGCCATCTGTTCTGGTCTATGTCCCTTTAAACTTGTAAGATCCATCACCTCATTTAAGCTGTTACCTTGACACATTGCAATGTTGTGGACATAATGTTCCCACAGAGGAACAAATTAAAACAGTTTTTCATGATTAGAAGGTTAAATGAGGTAAGGCTGTGGTAGTAAGTGGTGAGATAAGAGGTTCTGAGGAAGCAGAACTCAAGGGACTTTCAGGTGATTGGAAAATTAGGCTGGCTAGACAGGGGGATGGATGGGGCTTTTACAAATTCTGGGAGCAGGGCAAGAGAGAAGACTTCCTTTGGCTGTCTGACTTTGAGGCTTTATTCTGTTGCCCTTTCAGAGACTGTGACCATGGGCCCAGGGGAGGATTCAGGGGCCAGCTTTGGGCTTCTTTTCTCCTTTGGGACGTTCTGTGAGAAGTAAAAGGAAGCTGACTCTACCAGAAAGTGGCAAGCTAAAAACACAACAGCACCAACAAGCACTCACTCTTCCCCAGAAAGTGATTTGGTTTCCCTTAAGTTTGAAGAAGAGTCAAGGGCAAAGCCCTTCCTTCAGGAAGGAATATTTCATTGTGTCTTCACCCCGGAGAGAAGGCAGTGTTGTTCCAGCCCTCTTCTTTCTTCTTACTCTAGACTTGACTTTCTGTCTGGCCCCTTGATGACACATTTGCCCTTGAGAACTAGGACTTAGAAAGTCAAGCTCTTTGTCCACTTACTCTCTTAAATCATTTCCTGCCCTGACCACCCTGATTTCTCCTGATATGATTAGTGTTATTGCAGCTACCTGAACTCAACATCTGAGGCACCTCTGAATTTTCTGTCTGCCACTTCTATTCAATCAGAAGCCAAGGTTTCTGTCTTCCACCTAAATTGAGTTTTTCTCATGTCTTTTCTCACCTTTTTACTCCCTGCCCACCCCCCGCCACTATTCTCACTTCCATTCCTCATTACTTCTGTCCTAGCCAATTGAAATAGTCTCCTAACTAGTTGCTGCCTGTGTTTGGTTTTACTCTGCTCCAAAGTGCCTCAAATACTGGCGTTTGATTATGACATAACAGTCACATTTCAAAAATTAAATAATTTAAACAAAAATCTCCCAAGTTTTCTGTCATCTAACAAACTCAGTAGGGACTTAGCTTGGTATCTGAGACAGTCTATAAAGTTATCATCTTTATTTTTAGCTTTTTCTTCTTCTCTGTGTCACAGTAAAAAAAATGCTATGTGGCTATGAATAACCTCATGTTTTCTTGCCTCCTTACTCTGTTCCCTCTTCCTAGAAAGCTCTGCTCACACATGTCTAGTGAAAAATGCATGCATTTTATCAAGTTCAAGCACAAATACAGCTCTCCTTTCCCCATGGCAGTCTGATGCAGTTGCTCCTACTCTGCTTTGATGACAAACACATTTAGGGGATGTTCTTACGCTGCTTGATGTGATTTTTTTCCCTACTGTTAGTGTTAGCTTTTTTGAATCTTACTTTTGCATATCCTATAGTACAAAGTTTCTTGCCTGTAAAGGGTCTAGATAAAGATACAGAATAATGATTTATAATGAGACTGGATCTACCAGAATGTGCAAAATCCATTTATTCATTCACACAAATGTTTGTGAGTACCTACAGTATGTACTGTGTTAAGGACCTAGGATACAGAGCAATCTGGCATAGTGCAGCTCTGCTCTCCAGAAACTCAAAGTTACATGAAAGAAAAGTCATGCAAGGAATTATACCATGAAAAATGTACAACAGGAGAAGGGCCTTCAAAGTACTGGAGGGGTGGGACTTCTTACCTCTATTAAGGTAGATAGGTTAGGAGTGAGGGGATGATACTGGGGAGGAAAATGAACAGGTAGGAAAGGCTTCCTATAGATGGGAAAGTCTGACTTGGGTTTTGAAAGCTGCATAGGAATCACCGAGGATGATAGGAAGGTAAGGAGAGAAAGAAATGGGATGGAAATATAATCCACACTCGGTTTGTTTTCAGAGGCTCAGCACATTAGGGCAGTCTGGGCATCAAATAATTGTTTTCTGTCTCCAAGTGAAATATCCTTCTTCTGAGACTGTTTTTGATTGAAAGTCATTCATTCTTCTCCTTTTTTTTTTTTTAATGTTTTGTAGAGAAAGTCTGTGATTGCAGTGAGCTTCATAGCAGCATTTCTCTTCCTGCTGGTTGTGCGCCTTGTAAATGAAGTGAATTTCCCATTGCTACTAAACTGCTTTGGACAACCTGGTGCGAAATGGATACCATTCTCCTATACATACAGACGGCCCCTTCGAACTCACTATGGATACATAAATGTGAGGACGCAAGAGGTAAGACCTCAGAGGGTCACATAGGGTTTGAAGGTGTCCATGGTAACCATTTTTCTTTGGGTGCAAGGTGGCTTCCCATCACTGAACTCCCTCTATGGCCCAGTGAGCTTCTTTGGGTCTCTGACATTTGCTGGTTTCTGATGCTTAGACACTTTCTGACACATGTCTAGAGTCTGTTGCCCCCTCCTGCATCAGATCTTCTGATTCACTGGCTTCATGTGGAGTTGAGGAAGCAATTACTTGTTTTCCTGGTGGTTTGTGGCATAACATACATATCTTTCCATTTAGAAACTCTGATCAGCAGTTGCCAGCTGGAGAAATGGCTGGCTTTATTTCCTGGAGGTCAGCTGGTTGGGGACAGCTCTTTGTAGAACTGCAAAGAGGCATTTATACTCTTTAAAACTCTGTAATCCTTAGACCTGGAGCTAGAAAAGGCCAAGCTGATTTAAAAATTCTCAGTGGCTGCAGAGATAATGGGATTTAAAGAATTTCCAAATTTAAAGGGGTTAAAATCATTCAAATCCTATAATCACTGAACCCCTAAATCTTTGTAGCCCATTGATGGTGCAGAAAACGATGGAGGTATATTGACAAGTAGAAAGTGCACACTGTGCCAGCATTTTTTTGCAAGCAACGATTTGTGTCATGGAGTGAAGTAAAAATAAAAACTTCACAAAATATATGCAGTGCATAGAACTGAGAATATAATTGTTTTCACTATTTGTTTCCATGGAGTAGGATGAGTGTGAGATTAATATTCATTGCTGCCAAGTCCAAGCCTTTGGAATTTGTTGGTGACAAAGGTACGAATCATGAGTGTGTCTACATCAATGGAAATAATTTTGGATCAGATCCCACTGACAGGTCATTTTTGCAAAAATACTAGAGAAGAGAATTACCCACAAAATGCAGCTCCCATCCCAAGAATTATTCCTAGCGTCAGTGAGGGATGTTGAAAAACTGGCTTTGTCCATCCTCTTTTGTAGGCAATATCATGAATGAGTCATTGCTTCTGGTTAATTTGCATATTTGAAAATTGTTTCTATATATGCATGATTTATTGGCTTTTATTAGACTTCTATAGTTAAAAAAGAAAAGGCACCATTAATAACATATAAATTCTTAGGAGCCTTGCTTGTGTTTATCCTTTAATTGGCTTTGAATTAATGTTTTTAAGTGTCTATTGCTTGAATTTCTTGAATGTCTTAATAAATTGATTACTTATATAAAAATGTATCTCTTAGAGAATAGTTTGTATCACTTTTGTCTTTTGTTGCTTTATTTCAGACTGTCATTTAATATTCTGTAACTCTACTGGATTATGTCTGTCATTTCACAAGTGCCTCTCGTGGGTAGAAAATGAAACATGTGACTGAACTGTCTCACTCTCATGAGAGAAATCTCACCAGATATCAAAGAACCTTTCATTTGTTTATATAATAATGGATTGGATTTTGGAATGTTAAGAGGAAAACTGACCTAGGGCTGCAATTATTTAATTACTCATATTAACTAGCCACTTTTGAAATTCTTTTGGTGTGATTTGTAATACAATCACTTTGCTACAAGATATCGATCATTATTTTGATCCTGTGAAGGTAATTTCTTGAGAGGGAACATGATTACTGGAAAGAGTTTTTAGACTACAGATGCACACAGGCATGATTTGAGTACTAGTTCTCACACATAGAAAAACAAGATCAACTAGCAAGTTATGGAAATGGCAACCCACTCCAATATTCTCACCTGGAAAATCCCGTGGACAGAGAGCCTGGAGGGCTACAGTCCATGGGGTTGCAAGAGCCGGACACAACTTAGTGACTAAACCACCACAGCAAGTTATTATGAGGAATAAATAAGACAAAGTACATGAAGTGCCCAGTTTTAAACTGATGTTCAGTGAATGAGTTTCTTTTGCTTGCTTTGTACTTCTCAGTTATGTCACGAAATGCCTAGTATGAACAACACCAAAATACAGAAGTTTAGAGTATGAAATGTAAAATTTTAAGGAAACTGGATTCAGGGAAGTAAATAAATGAAAGAGTTCCTAGTCTCTCATTAGAAATCAAAGTTTTGCAAATCTAAAACCACGATGAGAAGGAAGAAAAAGCACAAGCAAGTGAATGCTCACTAAAATCAGACTGACAAAAATATAAAGAATCTGAAAATAACATGTTGCTGCTGATGATGTGGAACAATAGGAACTCATATACTAGTTCAGTTCAGTTCAGTCGTTCAGTTGTGTCCGACTCTTCATGACCCCATGAATCGCAGCACGCCAGGCCTCCCTGTCCATCACCAACACCAGGAGTTCACTCAGACTCATGTCCATTGAGTGAGTGATACCATCCATCCATCTCGTCCTCTGTCATCGCCTTCTCCTCCTGCCCCCAATCCGTCCCAGCATCAGAGTCTTTTCCAATGAGTCAACTCTTCCCATGAGGAGGCCAAAGTGCTGGAGTTTCAGCTTTAGCATCATTCCTTTCAAAGAAATCCCAGGGTTGATCTCCTTCAGAATGGACTGGTTGGATCTCCTTGCAGTCCAAGGGACTCTCAAGAGTCTTCTCCAACACCACAGTTCAAAAGCATCAATTCTTCGGCGCTCAGCCTTCTTCACAGTCCAACTCTCACATCCATACATGACCACTGGAAAAACCATAGCCTTGACTAGATGGACCTTAGTTGCCAAAGTAATGTCTCTGCTTTTGAATATGCTATCGAAGTTGGTCATAACTTTTCTTCCAAGGAGTAATCGTCTTCTAATTTCATGGCTGCAGTCACCATCTGCAGTGATTTTGGAGCCCCAGAAAATAAAATCTGACACTGTTTCCAGTGTTTCCCCATCTATTTACCATGAAGTGATGGGACCAGATGCCATGATCTTCGTTTTCTGAATGTTGAGCTTTAAGCCAACTTTTTCGCTCTCCTCTTTCACTTTCATCAAGAGGCTTTTGAATTCCTCTTCACTTTCTGCCATAAGAGTGTTGTCATCTGCATATCTGAGGTGATTGATATTTCTCCCAGCAATCTTGATTCCAGCTTGTGCTTCTTCCAGCCCAGCGTTTCTCATAATGTACTCTGCATATAAGTTAAATAAGCAGGGTGACAATATACAGCCTTGACCTACTCCTTTTCCTATTGGAAACCAGTCTGTTGTTCCATGTCCAGTTCTAACTGTTGCTTCCTGACCTGCATACAGATTTCTCAAGAGGCAGGTCAGGTGGTCTGGTATTCCTATCTCTTTCAGAATTTTCCACAGTTTATTGTGATCCACACAGTCAAAGGCTTTGGCATAGTCAATAAAGCAGGATTAGATCTTTTCTGGAACTCTCTTGCTTTTTCCATGATCCAGTGGATGTTGGCAATTTGATCTCTGGTTCCTCTGCCTTTTCTAAAACCAGCTTGAACATCAGGAAGCTGATGGCTCATGTATTGCTGAAGCTTGGCTTGGAGAATTTTGAGCATTACTTGCTAGCGTGTGAGATAAGTGCAATTGTGCAGTAGTTTGATCATTCTTTGGCATTGCCTTTCTTTGGGATTGGAATGAAAACTGACCTTTTCCAGTCCTGTGGCCACTGCTGAGTTTTCCAAGTTTGCTGGCATATTGAGTGCAGCACTTTCACAGCATCATCTTTCAGGATTTGAAATAGCTCCAATGGAATTTCATCACCTCTGCTAGCTTTGTTTGTAGTGATGCTTTCTAAGGCCCACTTGACTTCACATTCCAGGATGTCTGGCTCTAGGTGAGTGATCACACCATCGTTATTATCTGGGTCGTGAAGATCTTTTTGTACAGTTCTTCTGTGTATTCTTGCCACCTCTTTTCTTAATATCTTCTGCTTCTGTTAGGTCCAGACCATTTCTGCCCTTTATTGAGCCCATCTTTGCATGAAATGTTCCCTTTGTATCTCTAATTTTCTTGAAGAGATCTCTAATCTTTCCCATTCTGTTTTTTTCCTCTATTTCTTTGCATTAATCATTGAAGAAGGCTTTCTTATCTCTTCTTGCTATTCTCTGGAACTCTACATTCAGATGCTTATATCTTTCCTTTTCTCCTTTGCTTTTCACCTCTCTTATTTTCATAGCTATTTGTAAGGCCTCCCCAGACAGCCATTTTGCTTTTTTGCATTTCTTTTCCACGGGGATGGTCTTGATCTCTGTCTCCCATACAGTGTCACGAATCTCTGTCCATAGTTCATCAGGCACTCTATCTATCAGATCTAGGCCCTTAAATCTATTTCTCACTTCCACTGTATAATCATAACAGATTTGATTTAGGTCATACCTGAATGGTCGAGCGATTTTCTCTACTTTCTCCAATTTAAGTCTAAATTTGGCAATAAGGAGTTCATGATCTGAACCACAGTGAGCTCCTGGTCTTGTTTCTGTTGACTGTATAGAGCTTCTCCATCTTTGGCGGCAAAGAATATAATCAATCTGATTTCGGTGTTGACCATCTGGTAATGTCCACGTGTAGAGTCTTCTGTTGTGTTGTTGGAAGAGGGTGTTTGCTATGACCAGTGCATTTTCTTGGTAAAACTCTATTAGTCTTTGCCCTGCTTCATTCCGCATACCAAGGCCAAATTTGCCTGTTACTCCAGGTGTTTCTTGACTTTCTACTTTTGCATTCCAGTCCCCTATAATGAAAAGGACATCTTTTGGAGTGTTAGTTCTAAAAGGTCTTGTAGGTCTTCATAGAACCGTTCAACTTCAGCTTCTTCAGCATTACTGGTTGAGACATAGACTTGGATTACTGTGATATTGAATGGTTTGCCTTGGAGACGAACAGACGAACAGAGAGCTTTCTGTTGTTTTTGAGTAGAGGGAATAATTGCTTTGGGAAAAACAGCTTCCCATTTTCTAGTAAAGGCAAAGATATGGATATTCTCAGTTCAGTTCAGTTCAGTTCAGTCGCTCAGCCATGTCCGACTCTTTGTGACCCCATGAACTGCAGCACACCAGGCCTCCCTGTACATCACCAACTCCTGGAGTTCACCCAAACTCATGTCCATCAAGTCAGTGATGCCATCCAGCCATCTCATCCTCTGTCAGCATCTCATCCCCTTCTCCTCCTGCCTTCAATCCCTCCCAACACAAGGTCTTTTCCAATGAGTCAACTCTTCGCATGTGATGGCCAAAGTACTGGAGTTTCAGCTTTAGCATCATTCCTTCCAAAGAACACCCAGGACTGATCTCCTTTAGGATGGACTGGTTGGATCTCCTTGCAGTCCAAGGGACTCTCAAGAATCTTCTCCAACACCACAGTTCAAAAGCATCAATTCTTCAGTGCTCAGCTTTCTTCACAGTCCAACTCTCACATCCATACATGACCACTGGAAAACCCTAGCCTTGACTAGACTGACCTTGGTTGGCAAAGTAATGTCTCTGCTTTTGAATATGCTATCTAGGTTGGTCATAACTTTGCCTCCAAGAAGTAAGCATCTTTTAATTTCGTGGCTGCAATCACAATCTGCAGTGATTTTGGAGCCCCCAAAAGTAAAGTTTGAGACTATTTCCACTGTTTCCCCATCTATTTGCCATGAACTGATGGGACCAGATGTCATGATCTTCGTTTTCTGAATGTTGAGCTTTAAGCAAACTTTTTCACTCTCCTCTTTCAGTTTCATCAAGAAGCTTTTGAGTTCCTCTTCACTTTCTGCCATAAGGGTGATGTCACATCCCAGCATTTCTAATCATCCGTGTATTCACTGGAGACATGCATGAACGCATATACCGGGAGGAATAGATGACATGTATAACAGCATTATTCTAGAACCTGGACATGTCTCTTAGTAGGAAAATGGTTAAATGGGTGGTATTCCATCCAGTGGAATACCACACCCCAATGGAAATGAGGAAATTGCAGCTATATGTGACATGTGGGCTACCCAGGTGGCGCTACTGGTTATGAACCTGCCTGCCACCGCAGGAGACCTAAGAGATGAAGGTTTGATCCCTGGGTCATGAAGGTTCCCTGGAGGAGGGCATGAGCATCCACTCCAGTATCCTTTCCTGGAGAATCCCATGGACAGGGGAGCCTGGCAGGCTACAGTTCGTAAGGTCGCAAAGAGTCGGACACAACTGAAGTGACTTAGCATGGATGCATGTGACACCATGTATGGATTTTAGAAAAGCATAATTTTGAGGAAAAGATGCAAAAATAAAAGAACATAAACAGTGTGATTCACCTTATAGATCACAGGAAGACTTAAAGGGAGATGTTTCAGAATGCTGAAACACTAAGCAGCAATAAGCAGAAAATTTTGCTTGGAAGCTGAAAAACAATGTATAACATCCCAAAAGAATGACAGATTTACCTCTGAATTCTGATAGTTGTAAGGCTAAATTGGGAGGAAAACAAAATTTGGTGGCTCTTTACCTCCATCCTCTTTATTTCATCTTTCTCAAAATTCTTCTCTTCCCACCGCATGTCTGCATTCTCTTACTCCCGACTGCTCTGTGCCTGGGTCCTCACCAAATAATGGCTTTAAGTGCAGGTCTTCCCAGAGATAGTTACATTAGACTATTAGACTCAGAAAGAAAATTCTTCAGGAGTCTAAGTAATACAGTAAAAATGGTAAGTGGTAGATTTGATGTTCTGGGGCAAATAGCTATAATAGTGGCCTTGAATTTTGTTACAGAGGTAACCACACACTCCTGTGTTCCTATTCACTCTATTCTAATCTGGAAAAAGAGTCAATGGCTATGGCTGAGCTGAGTTAAGTGGTCAGCAAGATGATTTATTTATTTCAAGATCTTGATCCTTGAGGTTTTCTCAGAAGTTTCTCAGAAGAAAGCACATGCTTTCTATACACTACCAAATGTCCAATAATTTTTTGAACATGTAGACTTGCCAGCAATGATTTCCAGACTCAGAGAAGCTGCAAACATCACGTTGTCAATGATGGTTTTATTGCCCAGTGCTTCAGTTGAATCAGACATTGCTGCCATTAGACTAAGATTTTATGAGAAGAAATGTTTACAAGAAAGGATGTCTCTCCACTACTGTCTAAATAAAGATGTGGGGTGGGAGTGGCAGAATTAGGTTGAAGATTTTGTGGACACCAGAGAGCTGAGTTGCTTGGGAGCAAGCTGTGATTCTTTTGTTGTCTTTAAAAGTGTGCTGAGTTCTGGTCTTTTAGGCTTGGCACAAGTAAAAGAATAAGCTGTCTCATGAATCTGTTACAGTCTGTCATGAAGAACCCTCATATAGTAAATTATACCCAGCTGAAGCTTGGCTTCGTTTGATCAATTCACCTAGTTTTTGAACGATCTATTTCCTAAGGATGTACAAGAAGTAACAGTACAAAGATCACAAGAGAGAAAAATAGATGGACTTGCTTATATGTCATATGTTGTTGCTCAGTTGCTAAGTTTTGTCTTACTTTTTGTGACCCATGGACTGCAGCATGCCAGCCTTCCCTGTCCTTCACTATCTCCCAGAGTATGCTCAAACTCCATTGAGTCACTGATGTTATCCAACCATCACATTTCATATGGTTGGAGTATTTTCTTTTCCTGGTCTAGATCCATAAAAAGGAATATGTAGTGAAAATTATGAGTTCCAGTCTAGAAGAGATAAATTGAAAGAATTAAAATACCCATCCGACCATAATAATGACAGTCTAAATATTGGCTCCCATCTTTTGCCCTGCCCCCTTCCCCTTTCTTAATATAGGCTAAAGATCTTATATTTGGGGAATGAGAAATCTTGAGAAGCAGGGTAACAAAATGAGTGTCAACTAACCTCGTGAGTGATGAAATTCAGGAAGTCCCTGCTGGCCAGAGAACCCAGAATTCCTCATCAATACTTGTTTAAGCTGACAACCAGCAAGAGGCAGTGCTATCCTGAAGCTGAGACCAGGAAAGATTTAGATTTTCAATAGGTCCTATAGCTCCCATGTGTCCCACCCCCACTTTAATCCCTGACCCTCAAGCCGCTCACACTTGCCCTCTCATGTCACTACTGATGAATAATGCAACCTTCTATTTTAATAGGACCGAATTTGAGAAACTCCACCTATAGCTTTATGGCAGTTCTTGAATTATCATTTGACCTTGGACATAGCAAAAAGCATAAAACACCCATATGTGTTTCAAAAAGACACATCTATGCTTTTCAGTATAGTGGGAATTCTCTTCTCCTTAATGCAGATTTTAATGATTTGTTTTGTGGCAGAATAAAAGGTATAAAAGACTAAGGGACTGCAGGGCTTGGTTACAGGTAATCATTGTTTCTCCCTGTTGAGATCATGGCAGATCTGGAGGAAAGAGAGGGAAATGAACTCTAGGCTAGATTCTATTTGTAATCTCCAGAGCATGGAATCTGTTGTCTTTTTAGTTGGTGACCTGATGTGAAGACACTGCTCAGAGCAAGCAACCTGCAAGGTATTTGCATTAACTACTAAATAAGAGACTCAAGCTCTGGGGATCAATAGGATGCCACAGCCAGATCTTCCTGGTAATGGGGAGGAGGGTGACAGGTGTCTCCTTTAGATCTGATAAGAGAGTCCTAACACACTAGAACTGCAGAGGATTTCAGGTGTTTGGGGAAGAATGCCCATTCAGATGGTGCTAGAGGTGCACTAAGTAAAGAGGCACAGGATTTCTAGAACATAGCAATCAAGTTGTAGGGCTGTATATTGATTTAACAATTTAATGAGGCCAAAATATGTGTCTTTAAAGAAGGAAGACATTTTAAAACCTCAACTAGACTAAATAAGAATACATAGGATCAGTTGCTATGACAGGCCGTACTAGCCTAATTAAAGATGTGCATACCATATTGATGTTGTAATAGAATTTCCCAAATTGTGGTTATGGCGACAATTAAGAAACAGAGCTGACTTTCTTGGCAATAAAAGCACACACTCTACACATTCAAATAAATGTACACATGTAACTAAAGCTGACACGAATAGGCTTTCTGTTTTGGGGAATATGAGCTTTGGATTTTACATAAGTATACTGAGAGCAATTATATGCAAATATATGTTCCAGAAGTTTAAAACTCATCAATTTAATTGTTAATTAAAATCTGAACATTCCATTTGTATAACCGCAAAGTAAAATAACTTTCAACTATTAGATTGTTATAGAAAAGGAAACAACTAAATTAACATACAGCAAAGATGACTTCTTTGGCAGGTGCATATTGAATTTGTCGTTTGCGAGATAATTTATCTTTTTCCTAAGTATGAGGACATATATTTATTGAGTGGAAAAAAGATTATGTTTCCTACTCTGGTTGTGAAACAGCAGCTCCCAAACAGTGGCTGATCTCAAGGCAATCTCAAGGGCACCACTGCCAAAGGAGAGGGACAGACATTGCTGTGGGTTATAATTCTAGGAGGCATCACTGGGGAGGTGAGACACACGCATAGGGTAAGGATGTGGATGGGATAGAGAGAGAAGAGAAAGCAGAGTTGGGAAAAAGAGCTAAAGCAGAAGGTCTGATGGTGAACTGTCTATGTTCCTTCAGCTCCCACCACTCCCAACAGGCCAAGAGCTCTACACAGAAGCCACAGTGAATTCATGATTGCACGAGGAATCCTCACCACCTCACACTCTGTGCATTCCTTTCTTACTTCCCTCTGGTTCCCTTACCCTTAGTTCTCACCATCCAGTTACCCATATTTTCTGGTTGTTTATGCAGTCTTGGAATATTCATATCTTGGTCCTGATGCCACAAAAACTACATATAAGGTCACTTTTAATAATGCTTCATTCTGTGTACCCCTGACTTGGATATGGCACCCCATGCCCACGGGGCCCCTGAGATACTACTATAGGTCTACATGATTCTCTGACTTTCCAAAAGAGGAAATCAGACACATGTAGGGGCCGTTAAGTAGGCCAATCTGCCTGTAATGCATTTTACTGTTGGGGATAGAAGATAGAGCATACATTCACTGGGTAATTATGATCTGGGGATGTAAATGGAATCCCTGGAAAAGGAAAAACTGTACTCTTACTTGCAAAACAGTAATATGTGTGTATAATTTATGCATTCATCTATATTCATGAACTAGTATATACTGATATACAAAAATACAGACATATTCACATATATAAGGACAGAATAAGTCACAAGACTTTCTTAAAGACAAACATACATAGACTATATACATATAACTATATTACATAATAAAATGGTTAATGTATATAATTCTCTGATTAAGTGTATGGTTTGCCACTGTCCCTTCATTACAGAAACAATCCCTTCACTTCTGACTACAATGGTGAGCAGAAAATTCAGACCAGTGTTTGACCAGTGCTGTGATGGTTTAAGGGGGTGGACACATGGTCCCAGATGAGCCATTCTTAACCCTTCCAAAAGCTTATTGTTCTTCTGTGTAATGCTGTGAGAAAGACACTTTTCTTTTAGGAAAAGAGATGTTGAGACAAGATTCTCTGGCTGTCAGTGGCTGTGTTCCCTGGAGTGAATGAAACCAAGACACTGAGAAAAGCAGAGCTCAAGCAAGGGCCTGGACAGGACTCCAGTACTGAGACCAGCCGTTCTTGAAGCCAGCCTGCCCTCTTTTGTGGTTTGAGTGTGAAGCCAGTAAATTCCTGACTTTCACGTCTGCAGGTGTGGGTTATGTTTTGGTCATCCACAAGCAAAAGAGTCTAGCTGGTACATAGATTATATGTGATAGCTGTTTTACAGCAACAGAAACCAACCATTGTGAAACTCATCTTTCAAGAAGGGGTTGCCAGGAGGATGTGAGGATCTGTCCTTGCAAGCCCATACTCCAAACCTGCCGGGAGGCTGAGCATAAGAAGAAATATCTGTCAGTCCATCAGTTGGTTCAGGTGTCCACAGAGATGCACTCTGTATGTCTCCCTGATCAGGGACATGTGTTTAGGAAATTAGCTTGTGCTTTTGAGGGAGAAGTGTGAAGCTCACAATTTCCCCAGATTGTAAAGCCAAAAACAGCCCAATAAGGCTCTTGTTTACTGAATTTCTAGTCTTACTCAACTGATTAATCATATATTTTTATTATAATTATTCAGATGAAATTTTCCTTATTCTAAGAGACATCATCAGTCTAAACATTGATTTTTACTTTACAAATCACATCTGTTATTGTGGAAAGATCCAGCGTTATCATAGTTTTCAATGTAGTCATTGATTCCCCAGGAAGATAAAAGAGAATTTTATCCATTATCCTACCTCAGATAGAAAAATGCCATTTGCCAATTGTCACGTTAATAGTCTTGAAAAAGGCTTATCAGAAATTCAAATATCAAATTGCCTCAGTCATGACAAGCAAAGAAAAACAAAGCAGGGTAGCCACAAAGACCACCCTGAATTTAAAGTTGAAAAAGGTCATAGAACTGGGGCTCCAGTGGTAAGAATTTTGTTCATCTTTTTTCAAGTTCCAGCTAATAGCCTGAGGGAGTGACCAGCACAAAACTGTTCAGCAAGTGGAAGTTGAGTCACCGAATGTTGAGTGCGTCCTTGTGCAGTTCCAGACAATGCACTAAGGATCAACAGGAACTCTATTTAAAAAGAAATTAAGATTGGAGCTCACTAAGGAAGAAACTGGAGGAGGGCATGGCAGCCCACTCCAGTATTCTTGCCTGGAGAATCCCATGGACAAAGGAGCCTGGTGGGCTATGGTCCCATAGGGTTGCAAATAGTCAGACACAACTGAATGACTTAGCATGCGTGCACACACAAGGAAGAGAACCAAATAGGTTTGATATGATCATAACTATCTTGGAACTACACTACCTAGACAGCACTGACATTTCAGCATAACAAATTTATTCTGTTGCTGTTAAGAATAGATAGCATGTGAGTCATTTCAACTAAGCAATTGTATTCAATGTCTGGAAGATAATTTGTCACTAAGTAGATGGCATCAAATTGTGGTTTCTCATTTTCCAGAGACTTAGTTACGAAAGAAAAATATTCATTAAATAATTTTTATTTCAAAAGTAACTATATAATGCCTATATCAACTATTATTCCACAAGGCTTGGGAAGTGGTATACCTGGTTAATGAAAAATCTGGCTAATAGAATATTTTAAGTATTTAATAAATTGTTTATTTTTTAAAAAATGAAATTAATGGTTCTGGTCTGGCAATATGGTAGACTAAGAAAACCTAACGACTCTGCTATAAACCAAGGACATGTTGGATAAAATAGAAATTATTACTTAATGCTCAGCTGGCTTTGCTAGAAAGAAGGGAAATCGTCTGGCACCAGAAACTGAGAAGTAATGGAAAGAGATGTATCAGCAGGAAAACTATGGCATTGTTTCCTGGGAGTTTATCAGTATCAGTGACTGAGGGGATGGGTAATATCCACCCTATAGGCTGGAGGGCAGGGCCTGGGTCCAGCAAAGGCAGAGAGTGAGAATCCCTTCCTCCCTCCACCTAAAGCTGGGCCCTTAAGGTTTCCCTAAGTGATAGGGTGAGCCAGGAAGGAAGTCATGACAACTGGTGCAGGTAACAGATAAGGAAGCTTGTTTATATCTTTGGCCTTTAGATAACAAAAAATTATTCCTGGAAATGTGAAATGCCAGTCCTGAATGCTAGTGGGTCTTTTAATTTTACAAGTTGGTCCCTGCTGCTGCTGCTGCTAAGTCGCTTCAGTCATGTCCGACTCTGTGCAGCCCCAGAGATGGCAGCCTACCAGGCTCCCCCATCCCTGGGATTCTCCAGGCAAGAACACTGGAGTGGGTTGCCATTTCCTTCTCCAATGCGTGAAAGTGAAAAGTGAGAGTGAGGTCGCTCAGTCGTGTCCGACTCTTAGCGACCCCATGGACTGCAGCCTACCAGGTTCCTCCATCCATGGGATTTTCCAGGCAAGAGTACTGGAGTGGGGGTGCCATTGCCTTCCTCCCTAAATGGTAATAAATTGAGGCTGAAGGAACTGGGACTCCTCTAGAGTCCAGCCACAAGGGATTTTTAGAATCTACTAAAAAAAATTATAAAACACAAGGGATTGGTCTATTTGTTGTGATGATTCACTTACTTTGCTTTAGAAAATATGACTGCTTGACTACAGTGTGTTTTCCTGTGCCCAGTCGTGGTGTTTCATAATATATTGCACATTTGTTTTATCGTCCTCCTCAACTGAGGAATTCTGAATTCAAAATATGCCTAGTCAAAAGGGTTTGGGGTAAGGAATCATGGGCCTGTGTACTTAAATATTTCACATACCATTATCTTTTAGTCCTTATAAACTACACACTGTTTCATTGATTTAACTCATTGTCCAAGGCCCCAAATTGGTGATGCTATGCCTGTGACTTTGGTTAGCCTGTGAGGGCAAAGGAAGAGAAGAAGATTGATTTTGTCAGCAAATTCCATTAAATCGTTTCATGAAGGCTTCAAGTCAGAAGGCTCACTGGATCACACTTGCTGAAGCCACTACATGCTGGGCACTACGCTAGGCTCTGGAACTGTACGGAAGAAAACACTCAGTCTAAACAAAATACAGACTAATTTTCACTAATGTGAAATAGTAATAAGCCAGAGAGAGTAGTATATGCTGAGGATTATTTTAACTCTAAATGTAGACATAGAAAGACAGTTTGAAGATAGTGCCTCAAAATATTAACTTTAGTGGTCTATGGAATCTGTCTGCAAGAGACACTGTTCAATCACTGGATGGGGATGATCCCCCAGAGAAGGAAATGGCAATCCACTCCAGTATTCCTGCCTGGGAAGTTCCAGGGACAGAGGAACCTGGTGGGCTTTAGTTCATGGGGTCACAAAGAGTCAGACACGACTGAGCAATTGAGGACTGCAGCACTGTCTGAAGTGTTACGTTTTAGGGGACCTTTTTGTTTAAACGCGTTTTCTAGTTTTTATACAATAAGCATGTGTTATACTTGCTACAACAAATTAATAGAATTAAGCAGTTTATTTTTTAAACAGTATCTTTCCATGAAACACTCTGTGTCTATCAAAAACAGAATTTAAATGTCTAGATAAATATATTACTTAGAGCAATTTTGGAAGCGAATATTCTTTACTCCTTTGTGGGTAGTTTATAGTGACTCACTTCCAAAAACATGGAAAGGGAGAAAAAGTAATTTTATAGTGGAGAAACCTGACAAACACTACCTCAGCCAGGTGATCAAGGTCAGTAGTGATAAATCATGTTGGTAGCATGTTCCCTTAGGAGGATATGATGAAAATGGCACTTTGCCTCTGTGGTCTTCTATCTCCAAACCTGTAACCCCTATCTAATGAGAAAAATCTAGGGAGGGGGACAGAAGGAAAATCTGAAAAACTACCAAAGCCAAGAGGATTCTAAGAAGATATGTCTCCTAACTGTAATGTGGTACCCTGGATGGGATCTTGGAACAGAAAAAGTGCATTAAGTCAAAACTAAGGCGTTATCAATCAAGTATGGACTTTAGTTAGTAGTAATTTACCAGTACTGTTTCATTCACTATAACAAATGTAGCATACCAAAATATCATTTTGATAAGAGTGGAATCTGGATGTGGGGTGTATGGGAATTCTACATTGCCCTCTCATTTTCTATAAATCTAAAACTGTTCTAAGATAAGATAATTATCTTAAAAAGTGGATTTGGGTTTTTGACGTGTGTGTCTGGAAGGTCAGAATTGTCATTAACTGATAGAGGAAGCCCACAGAAAGAATGGTTGGAAATAGTTTAAAATATATACTAGTCCAGCTCCATAGAGAAGGGATGCATAAGACAAATGCATTGCAGATACATCATTGTTTTAATTTTGCATACTGAACACAACATACTTTCAGAGAAAAATTAGTATTATATTAATAGAGATAATTCCTGCCTTCTCCTCAAAAAGTTTATGAAATACAAGTTCTTCAAGTATTCCCCCAAGAATGCATGTGGAGGTCAGTGTGAGCTTTTAAATCCCTTCTGGCTGTACTCATACACTTGAGCAGTTTCTTTTATTATACTGCAAACCACTTTTAGGCAATGTAAATTATTTGTGGAATTCCTGGGAAGAAAAGGTACAAAGTAAACAACTTTTTGGTGGGTCCATATGGTATTATATTTTGCCAATTCTTTCTAATAAAGTTTAGTAATATTTGCTAGATTGAGAACACTTAGCTATCATTCTCTTACCTTCCCCAAAGCTCATGGGACAATGTTTTCAGCATGTCCCCAAAGGATGGTAACAGTAACATAACAGTAATGATAGAGATGTTACAAGTGATAATAAACCAGCACACATGGTGCTTACTAGGTATCAGACATTGTTCTAAATGCCTTACATATACTAATTTATTTAAGCCTCATAACAATGTCTGACTCTTTGTGACCCCATGGACTGTAGCCTACCAGGCTCCTCTGTCCATGGGATTGTCCAGGCGATAGTACTGGAGTGGATTGCCATTTCCTTCTCCAGGGGATCTTCCCAACCCAGGGATTGAACCTGGGTCTCCTGCATTGTAGACAGACTCTTCACCGTCTGAGCTACAAGGGAAGTCCACTAACAGTTATAAGAGGTGATTATTATCATCCCATTTTTCAATGAGGAAATGAGAAAAGAAAGGTTAAAAAGACTTGCCAGAGGTTACATTGTCTTTAAGTGGCATTGCTGAAAGTTATACCTTGGCTCCAGAGTTCCTGCTCTTGACCACCACACATACCACTTCTTGTAATAATAGCTAACATTTATATAGAGTAATCACATTTCAGCTGTAGAAAGCCTTGTAAAACTTGAGGATAAAGAGTTCAGTTCAGTCACTCAGTCGTGTCCGACTCTTTGCGACCCCATGAATTGCAGCACTCTAAGCCTCCCTCTCTATCACCAACTCCCGGAGTTCACCCAAACTCATATGCAACGAGTAGGTGATGCCATCCAGCCATCTTTTCCTCTGTCATCCCGATCTCCTCCTGCCCCCATTTCCTCCCAACATCAGGGTCTTTTCCAATGAATCAGCTCTTGGCATGAGGTGGCCAAAGTATTGGAGTTTCAGCCTCGGCATCAGTCCTTCCAATTAACACCCAGGACTGGTCTCCTTTAGAATGGACTGGCTGGATCTCCTTGCAGTCCAAGGGACACGCAAAAGTCTTATCCAGCACCACACTTCAAAAGCATCAATCTTTGGTGCTCAGCTTTCTTTGCAGTCCAAATCTCACATCCATACATGACCACTGGAAAACCAGAGTCTTGACATTACTTTGCCAACTAAGGTCCGTCTAGTCAAGGCTATGGTTTTTCCTGTGGTCATGTATGGATGTGAGAGTTGGACTGTGAAGAAGGCTGAGAACTGAAGAATCGATGTTTTTGAATTGTGGTGTTGGAGAAGACACTTGAGAGTCCCTTGGAGTGCAAGGAGATCCAACCAGTCCATTCTGAAGGAGATCAGCCCTAGGATTTCTTTGGAGGGACTGATGCTGAAGCTGAAATTCCAGTACTTTGGCCACCTCATGCGAAGAGTTGACTCATTGGAAAAGACTCTGATGCTGGGAGGATTAGGGGGCAGGAGGACAAGGGGATGACAGAGGATGAGATGGCTGGATGGCATCATGGACTCGATGGACGTGAGTCTGAGTGAACTCTGGAGTTGGTGATGGACAGGGAGGCCTGGCATGCTACGATTCATGGGGTCGCAAAGAGTCGGACATGACTGAGCGACTGAACTGAACTGATTAGACGGACCTTTGTTGGCAAAGTAATATCTCTGCTTTTGAATATGCTATCTAGGTTGGTCATAACTTTCCTTCCAAAGAGTAAGCTTCTTTTAATTTCATGGCTGCAATCATCATCTGCAGTGATTTTGGAGCCCCCAAAAAACCCATAAAGTCTGACATTGTTTGCACTGTTTCCCCATCTATTTGCCATGAAGTGATGGGACCAGATGCCATGATCTTTGTTTTCTGAATATTGAGCTTTAAGCCAACTTTTTCACTCTCCTCTTTCACTTTCATCAAGAGGCTTTTTAGTTCCTCTTCTGCCATAAGGGTGGTGTCATCTGCATATCTGAGGTGATTGATATTTCTCCCGGCAATCTTGATTCCAGCTTGTGCTTTTTCCAGCCCAGTGTTTCTCATGATGTACTCTGTGTATAAGGTAAATAAGCAGAGTGACAATATACAGCCTTGACGTACTCCTTTTCCTATTTGGAACCAGTCTGTTGCTCCCTGTCCAGTTCTAACTGTTGCTTCCTGACCTGCATATAGGTTTCTCAAGAGGCAGTCAGATGTCCTGTTATTCCCATCTCTTTGAGAATTTTCCACAGTTTATTGTGATCCACACAGTCAAAAGCTTTGGCATAGTCAATAAAGCAGAAATAGATATTTTTCTGGAACTCTCTTGCTTTTTCTATGATGCAGTGGATGTTGGCAATTTGATCTCTGGTTCCTCTTCCTTTTCTAAAACTAGCTTGAACATCTGGAAGTTCACCGTTCACATACTGTTGAAGCCTGGCTTGGAGAATTTTGAGCATTACTTTGCTAGGGTGTGAGATGAGTGCAATTGTGCAGTAGTTTGAGCCTTCTTTGGCATTGCCTTTCTTTGGAATTGGAATGAACGCTGACCTTTTCTCATCCTGTGGCCACTGCTGAGTTTTCCAAATTTCCTGGCATATTGAGTGCAGCACTTTCACAGCATCATCTTTCAGGATTTTAAATAGCCCAGCTGGAATTCCATCCGTAACTTTTGTGTGCAGTATTTCCATGGGGATGGTGTTTCTTTACCATCCCCATGGAAAAGAAATGCAAAAAAGTAAAACGGCTGTCTGAGGAGGCCTCACAAATAGCTGTGAAAAGAAGAGAAGCGAAAAGCAAAGGAGAAAAGGAAAGATATTTCCATTTGAATTCTGAATTCCAAAGAATAGCAAGGAGAGATAAGAAAGACTTCCTCAGTGATCAATGCAAAGAAATAGAGGAAAACAACAGAATGGGAAATACTAGAGATCTCTTCAAGAAAATTAGAGATACCAAGGGTACATTTCATGCAAAGATGGGCTTGATAAAGGACAGAAGTGGTATGGACCTAACAGAAGCAGAAGATATTAAGAAGAGGTGGCAAGAATACACAGAAGAACTGTACAAAAAGATCTTCATGACCAAGATAATCACGATGGTGTGATTACTCACCTAGAGCCAGACATCCTGGAATGTGAAGTCAAGTGGGCCTTAGAAAGCATCACTACAAACAAAGCTAGTGGAGGTGATGGAATTACAGTTGAGGTAAAGAGAGGGATTATTTTTTCCCTCAAAATTGCCTCTTCTCCATTTCTTATATATGCCAGAGATAGGCAAATGCTCACAGAAGCATTTTGATAGTTTCAAAATATCCTATATAGGTTATCTTGACCATAATTTTAGTACATGGAAATGCTGTGCACAAATTTTATATTTTTCTGGGTCTTTATTATTTCTCCCCAAAACAGTTGAGACAAATGTATTTTTATTTAAATATGCTGTTATGCAATCATTCTCTATATATTCTTTATCTTCATGTACACATATTTATGAAATTGTAATTGTGGTGTATGTGAACGTTTGCATATTTCTTTTTACAATACTAAACTACTTATCATTATACTATTCTACAATCTTCTCTATCCCTTTGTTTTGGGAAGCCTATTTCATGTATATTTGTTTTTATCATTTGATCTTCATGAACTGTGAAATGATTACCAATGTAGGTTCAGTTAATATCCATCTTCTCATATAGATACAATAAAAAAAAAAAGAAGAGGAAAAGGATCATACCAATTTTAAACACTTTTCTGAAAAGTGTCTGTTTTTGCCCATAGTTTTTTTTTCATTTTTAATTGAAGTATAGTCAATTTACAATATTGTGTTAGTTCCAGGCATACAGCAGAGTGATCCAGTTATATATATTTTCCATTACAGATTATTATAAAATATTGGATATTGTTTGCTGTGTTATTCCTTTTTATTTCTGTGTTTTATGTATAGTGGTTTGAACCTGTTAGTCTCATAATCCTAGTTATACCGTCTCCTCCACTTTGGTTACCATGTTTGTTTTCTATGTCTGTATGTCTCTTTCTGTTTTGTATATAGATTCATTTGTATTATTTTTAGATTCCTCATCTAAGTGATATCATATAATTTATATTTGTCTTCCCTTATCTGACTTACTTCACTTAGTATTCTCTAGGTCCATCCATGTTGCTGCAAATAGCAGTATTTCATTATTTTTTTATGGCTAATAGTCCATTGTGTGTCCATAGCCGTACACATAATACTCCATTGTGTATATGGCTAAGTAATAGTCTATTTTTTTCATGGCTAATTAATACTGCACACATAAGCACACATATATGTATATATGGGCTTCTCAAATGGCTCAGCAGGTAAAGAACCCACCTGCATTGCCAGAGAGGCAGGATATGTAGGTCCCATCCCTGGGTTGGGAAGATCCTGTGAAGAAGGGCATGGCAGTTCACTCTGGTATTCTTGCTGGGAAAATCCTATGGACAGAGAAGCCTGAGGGCTATAATCCATAGGGTTGCAAAGAGTTGGACATGACTGAAGCAACTGAGCATACATCTATATAAATTCACCTCTATATCATTTTCTTGAACAAAATAGAAACTCTTGTAACTATGTGCATAACAGTGCTTGTAACAAATCACCCCCAAACTCAGTGGCTTAAAGAGTAGCCATTTATTCTTGCTCCCTATTCTGTGGGTCAGTAGGGATCAACTGGGCTTAGTCTCAAGTCTGCAAGTTGGATTCAGGTCTGCTTTCTGTATCACTCTTCACTAACGGACTCTAAGCCAACTGGAGTATATTCTCATGAGGAAGGCAAAAGTGCAAGAGATTAAGCCCAACTTTGGAGGCACATTGCCAGCTTCTACTGACTTCACATATGCTGACATCTCATTGACCAAAAGTAAGTCACAGAGCCAAGCCCAAATGAAGAGGCAAGAAAGTACACTTCACCCACCATGAGGCCAAGGCAAATTACATGGCCAAAGCCAACATCAGTGGAATGGAAATTGTACTCCTCTTGTGGAGGTGAGAGTAGGGAGAATGAATATTTGCTCCAAATAACTTTATCAACCCATGCTAGTGAAATGTTGATTAGAATTGCATTATATGTTAACTTAATAAAAACAGACATTTTAATAACAGTTGCTCTATTAAGAATATATTATCTATACAAGTAATTTTAAAGTAATTTTCTGAAAAAGTGCACATATGTACCTTTTAATAAAAGTTCTTATGGAATCTAATAGAAGTCCAATAAATGTTTGCTGAACCATTTTACTTTTCTTATCTTTAGTACAAGTTTAAAATCAGATTTATAGCCATTTACTTTTTGTATGCAGAAATGATATTAATTTTACATATTTGTCTTGCATTTGTATGCTATACTGAAAAACTCTAGTTAAGGTGTAGAAGTTTCCTTTGGTCTGTTCCAGTCTGCAATCTCAATGTTTTTAAATGATTTTTCTCACTTTTTCTCAATGTTTATCACATTGACCAAAGCTTATCAAAAATTACGAATAACAGTTTCTGAAGAGAATTTTTAAAAGAATGCTTCTAATGTTTGCTCACTCAACATAATGTTGACCTGACTCTTTACCATATTAAGGAAGAACTCAGTTGCTTTTAAAATTATTTTTTCTAAAATTATATCTATACATGTTGAATTTTATCAAATGGCTTTGGGGCTTATATTGTTATGACTATGATTTTTCTTTTGAAATTTATCAAGATAGTACTTTCTTGCTTTGAACCATCTTTGCCAATTAATTTTGTGTTTTTCATGATGTATGTATTAGTCAAGGTTCTCTAAAGAAACAGAGCCAAAAGGATGTGTATATATAGAGAAAGCGGTTTCTTTTAAGGAGTTGGCTCCTGCAGTTGTGGAGGCCTGGTGAGATGAAATAGTTCACTGTGCTTAAGGAACAGTTGCAGTTTGAGTCCAGAGGCAGTTGGTCAGTCTTTGTTTAATTAGGATTTCAACTGTTTGGATAAAGTTCATCATGTTATGGAGGGTAATCTGCTTTACTCAATATAAGTGATACTTGCATCCAAAAATCAACCTCACAGAACATCTAGGATAATGGTTTACCAAATATTTGGATATTATGGTCTAGGCAAGTTGACATTTGCAATTAACCATAACAGTGTGTAACTCTCTTAATGAATCATTGAATTTGAAAATTTCCCATGAATAGTAATGAGTTATGTAAAATTATTCTCCTATATTGTAGATAAGGAAATTGAAATTAAGAACAGATTATACAGCTTGCTCCAGGTCATACTTGCTCAAAATGGCAGGACTGAGTCTTAAAATCCAGACTCCAGAGCATCCACTGAACTGGAACCTTATTCTTTATATTGACCCTACTTCATTTGATCAGGGTCAACAGCCTAGGTCTTTCATATGTGACTTAATCTTGATTGCTTCTGTTGAGTCAGATGATGAGTGTAAGAGCTGTGATTTTTACTTACTGGTATAAGCTGATATTAGTCGATTATCTTGGTGAAGTCCACATCTGGACTGAGTACAGAAATGAAGCCCCCTCCTGACTTTGTTCTGTATTGTACTGCTAGGCATCGCAAGCACAAGACCACCATCCTTGCTCTCTTGTGATGAACTGACCTCTTGTTTATCTCCTCGCATTTTTCAAAAGAAACTGCTGTTTTGTGAGTTACTTAAGCTCTATTTCAAAAATAGTATGGCTGATAACTGTATTTCATCTCTGGATGCCCTGAGCCTCTTAACCCTGTAGTTTTGAAACAATATAAGCTTTCAGACAGGATGTGTTCAGAACAGCCTTTCAGAGTGAATATGTTGACTTTCTCAAATTAAAGAACTGGGGGAATATGGTAATATAGTCTCTTGATTTTAAATTAGGTGGAAATTGATATTGTCTGTCAGGATCCACTGAGGATGAAAATGAGGCAAAGTTTTAGGTGCTGAGTTATGTGCCAAATAGCTCTTGTGTTTCTTCCTCGAATATCTACTTCAAAGAGGCAAATTTGTCTTTGATATCCCTGGGAACCACACGAATATGAACTAACTCCAATTGCCCTCATCATCTCCAGAATTTATTTATTTATTTTTAGTGCATGGGTCTGTGGTTAATTTGCTTACTTGCTTCTCAAAACCAGCATGATCATTATAACTCTCCTTTTCATTAAATAACCCACTCTCAGCCTGTTGTTATTATCCCCACTTAGAAGCTGAGAATGGGGTTACCTAACATGAGGTCATTCATCTATTCAGTGAGTGGTGTGCCTGTGTTAAAAACACTTACGCTGACAAAAACATGGGAATCGTGGCAACAGAATGATATTCACTCTGAACTACCTTGACATTTTCCTGCTAACAGGAAGCTTTCTATTTTCTTTTTTTTTTTACTTTTGAGATAGAAGAATGCCTCAAATTCTATAGGCTACATAATCATGCCCATGAGCTTTCTCTTTTCAATGCATCCTGCCCCCATGACTTGTGTTTCCATAAGTGATGTTAAATGTGCAGAAAGCCAATTAAGAGATTGCACTGAGGATTTCTTCTCTTATTTTTCAACGCTTATTGGCCTAACTACTAGAAAAAAATGACATTAAAAGAAAAATAATGTATTCTATATTGGCCCTTCCATTTCTCACCTTCATACCCTAGTTCAAATTGGCAAGGTTTTCTGTGCTATCTTCACATGTAGAAAATCTACCCATTCCTCAGAGCTCAGTCCAAAAGCTATTTCTTCCATGGTGGTTTCCCTGATTCTCCGTAGAAGCCATGGCTCCTTCCTGTGACCCTCTTCAGTACTTTTTGTTGTAACTAATAGTGATAAACACTTGCATAGTTCTTTAAGCTTTACAAAGCTATAGACACATTATCCCATTTAATAAGTTTGTGAACTTAAGATATTCTCCACTTTGAATTGAAAACACTAAACCAAAGAAGCACAAAGAGGTTAAGTAATTTGTTAAGTGCCGCACAACTGTCCTCTGTATTCTGACATCAAATTTCTTCTTTGTCAGCTATATTCAATTGCTCTCAAATCACCATCATCTTAGCTAGCCCTTACTGAGCACTTCTTTTCACCAGGCATTCCTCTAGGTGGGTATATGCAGCAAAAGTAATACCTAATGCCTCCTTTTCAGATTCTCACACAGTCTTCAAAGGAACTCTATGCAATATTATTATCCTTCTATTTACAAATGGTAATCCAAAGAATGTTCAAACTACCGCACAGCTGGGTTCATCTCACACGATAGCAAAGCAATGCTCAGAATTCTCCAAGCTAGTCTTCAACAATACGTGAGCTGAGAGCCTCACAGATGTTAAAGCTGGATTTAGAAAAGGCAGAGGAACCAGAGATCAAATTGCCAATATCTTTTGGATGATAGAAAAAGCAAGAGAATTCCAGAAAAACATCTTCTGTTTCATTGACTATGCTAAAGCCTTCGACTGTGGGGATCACAACAAACTGTGGAGAATTCTTAAAGAAATAGGAACACCAGGCCACCTTACCTGCCTCCTGAGAAATGTATACGCAGGTCAAGAAGCAACATAACTTAACATGAAAAAATGGACTGGTTCCAAATTGGGAAAGGAGGACATCCAAACTGTATATTGTCACCTTGCTTATTTAAATTCTATGAAGAGTACATCATGTGAAATACTGGACTGGATGAAGCACAGGTTGGAATCAAGATTACCGGGAGAAATATTAATAACCTTAGGTATGCAGATGACACCACTCTTATGGCAGAAAATGAAGCAGAACTAAAGAGCCTCTTGATGACAGTGAAAGAGGATAGTGAAAAACCTGGCTTAAAACTTAAAATTCAGAAACCTAAGATCATGGCATCCAGTCCCATCACTTCATGGGGAAACAATGGAAACCATGACAGATTTTATTTTCCTGGGCTCCAAAATCACTGCAGATGGTGACTGCAGCCACAGAATTAAAAGCTGCTTACTTTTTGGGAGAAACACTATGACAAAGCTTAGTTAGTTCAGTCGCTCAGTCATGTCCGACTCTTTGCAACCCCATGAATGGCAGCACGCCAGGCCTCCCTGTCCATCACTAACTCCCGGAGTCCACCCAAACTCATGTGCATTGAGTCAGTGATGTGCATCCAGCCATCTCATCTGTTGTCCCCTTCTCCTCCTGCCCCCAATCCCTTCCAGCATCAAAGTCTTTTCCAGTGAGTCAACTCTTTGCATCAGGTGGCCAAAGTATTGGAGTTTCAGCTTCAGCATCAGTCCTTCCAATGTACACTCAGGACTGATCTCCTTTGGGATGGACTGGTTGGATCTCCTTGCAGTCCAAGGGACTTTCAAGAGTCTTCTCTAACAACACAGTTCAAAAGCATCAATCCTTCGGCTCTCACCATTCTTCACAGTCCAACTCTCACATCCATACATGACCACTGGAAAAACCATCGCCTTGACTAGCTGGACCTTTGTTGGCAGTGTAATATCTCTGCTTTTTAAAATGCTGTCTAGGTTGATCATAACTTTCCTTCCAAGGAGTAAGTGTCTTTTAATTTCATGGTTGCAATCACCATCTGCAGTGATTTTGGAGCCCCAAAACCTAAAGTCTGACACTGTTTCCACAGTTTCCCCATCTATTTGCCATGAAGTGATGGGACCAGATGCCATTATCTTCGTTTTCTGAATGTTGAGCTTTAATCCAACTTTTTCACTCTCGTCAAGAGGCTTTTTAGCTCCTCTTCACTTTCTGCCATAAGCGTGGTGTCATCTGCATATCTGAGGTTATTGATATTTCTCCTGGCAATCTTGATTCCAGCAAACCTAGACAGCATATTAAAAGCACAGATATTACTTACCGACAAAGGTCCGTATAGTCAATGCTATGCTTTTGCCAGTAGTTACTGTATGGATGTGAGTCTTGGACCATAAAGAAAGCTGAGCTCTGAAGAATTGATGCTTTTGAACTGTGGTGTTGGAGAAAACTCTTGAGTGCCTTGGACTGCAAGGAAATCAAACCAGTCAATCCTAAAGGAAATCAGTCCTGAATATTCAATGGAAGCTGAACACCTGACGTGAAGAACTGACTCATTTAAAAAGACCCTAATACTGGGAAAGATTGAAAGTGGGAGGAGAAGGGGATGAAAAAAACTGAGATGGTTGGATGGCATCACGGACTCAATGGACATGAGTTTGAGCAAGCTCTGGGAGTTGGTGATGGACAAGGAGGCCTGGTGTGCTGCAGTCCATGGGGTCTTACAGAGATGGACAGGACTCAGCAACTGAACTGAACTGGCAGGGGTTTTCCTGGTAGCTCAGTCAACAAAGAATCTGCCTGCAATGCAGAAGACCTGAAATCGATTCCTGGATTGGGAAGATCCTGTGGAAAAGGAAATGGCAACCTACTCTGGTGTTCTTGCCTGGAAAATCTCATGGACAGAGGAACCTGGCGGGTTACAGTCTATGCGGTTGCAAGAGTCGATATTACTTAATGATGAAACCACCACCACCACCAATCCAAAGGACAGTGATACACAACTTTTTCAAGGTCAGGTAACTTTGAGAAGCTACTGGGAGTGTCAGTATTCCACATCACAAATGTGATATCTAATTAATGAAAATGCTACAGGTCACAACTGCCAGAGGCTACCCTTTAGTCACCAATGCTACGGGAAGACTGAGTTCCCATTCAAAACTTGCAGGAGTGCATTCCGTTACCAGAATCTGCATGGCATCCAGGACCCTAGTGGCCTGCAAATCTGGGAAATGTAGTTAGTTTTCCAGCTCTTGCTATGTAGGATGGAGAGAGAGCATAGCAGTATGTAAAAGACCAAAAGACAGTAGCTAGCATAGCTGTGATAATTTTGTGTAGCTATTGGCTATTCTTTTAAATAAGATGCTGTTAAGATGTTCATTGAATATGTAGTAAGTCAAATTTGCAATGGTTTCACTCAACCAAAAGAAACAGATGAATCACTGCATAGTTTGATGTAAAGAACAGTTGTTTTTTTTTAACAAGTAGTATAATACAGGACCGAGAAAGGAGTGAATGTTTCCTATAGCTCATGAAGAGAAACTTATGCTATCTTTATTGGAAAATTAATAACAGAAGCAAATGCTCAGAAGGCTATATCTAGATATATACTTTCGCAATCACTCAATGAATATGTGATTAACTAAATGCTTCTTTAATCCTTCAACTTTCTAAGTAATGATTGGGTAGAAATTCTGCTCCCTTTTCTTTTCAAATGCTATGTCATTAGCATTACTTTTTGCCCATAACCAATTATTTTCTAAATACTCTCAACTTACTGATTTAAATATTGGATAAATTGCTATCAATTCCTCATCTGACCAGCCACTCATTTCACCAATTACTTGTGAACTCCTATTCTGATAATGGTCTTATCATGAAAATGTCTCATGACTGTCTTTTCCCAGTGACTTCCAACTGATTAGGGCAAAGTTGGCTCTGATGAGTAAGTATGTCAAGTGGGTCTTTGTTTGAAAAAGTGTCACTACTTTTATGGGGAATTAATGTAAAAGTGGACATTTATTTACCAAAGAGTCTGGACTTAGGAATTACTAATAATCACCTCACTTGTCGTTGTCTTAGGTCTTTTCTGATTATTCTTCTCTTTTTATAAAGAAACTTGCCTACAATATCTCATGGCTTTTCTTCCTCAAGTGTACTTTCAGTGAAGTTTCCTGGAAGATTGATTGGAACAAGGGTTTCAGTTCATGGCATCCTGTTACTCAGCTCATATTTGTTAGTCATTAGTGCTATAACTTCTCTTGTGCTCACTTTCATGATTTTCTAATCTGGAGTTAATTCTGTGACAGTGTATTAATGTGGACAGCGTACCTTTCACCAAATGAGTGTTTTTAATAGATTTTCCCAGGTTAATGACAATGGAGGTCCCCAGAGGGAAAACAAGGCATTTGGTTCAGATGTCTTGCGGGATCTGAACCTACTAGAATGCTTTTCTAGGGATCTCATCACTGATTGGCCAACAACAGGAGCGTGCACCTCATCAATTCCCCTTCACTGAAGCTGTGGGATGTGGTGCAGTTTGTTTATCCAGCGATTTCCTTTTTCTCATTTTCTAACTCATGAAAGAGATCTGGAAACATTTGGAAAACTTGGGACTCAGCAAATTGTGAGACTGATTTTCCTGTGTTGTTCCCATAGTGTTCAGACTGAGATGAGGTACTTCACGTCACTGAACTCTAAGTTACCTTCTATAGAACAGAGTCAATACCACTTCCTTGGAAAGTAATAAGGCTGTGATGAGTCAGATTTTTACCATGTAGTCTGCACTAAGTGTCTCAGGGCTAATGGCATCACTGGAGGTAGTGGATAGGGTGGCAACAATGTACAGCCTGTGTTGTGAATCAATCTATTAGTCCTTACGGCCATTTGAGGGACTTCTCTGGCAGTCCATTGGTTAAGAATCCATGCTTCCACTGCAGAAGAACATGGATTCAATCCTTGTTCAGGGAACTATTACACACACACACACACACACACACACACACACACACACACACACAACCACTTGGTCTATAGACTCTGACATCTTCTTGCCTCTCAACTAATCATTCATTGCATGCACCTCTTCCCAATGGTGCTCGATGCTTTGACTATGATGAATCAATTTGAATTCCAAAATAACCTATATATTCATATCTTTCTGACTTTAAATGTCTGTACCTCCCCTGACTTACCTGGTGAACTACTCACCCTCGAGGACTTTTCTGATTACCTTCTTCTCCGTGGAGTGCTTGGGTTCCTAATGTAGCTTCTACCTATTTCTGTTAGAGCACCTGTAACCATTTATTACCCTTTCCTGTGTGCAGAGCTGACTTCCTCTGTATACCCTCTATAATCTCCTTAAAGGTAGGATCCTCTTTATGTCTCAAATCCCCTCTATTCCCTTCCTGTCTGTAGTGATGCCTCTAGACAGAGAGAAGCACATCCAAAAGATATTTTTAAATTCTGAGTTTAGAGGCAATATTTATTTCAACCTTAACAGAGAAGCAAATTAGTTTTATCAGAAGATGTGGCTCTTCTCAGTTGTAATATGTTCAGTGGGTGTGAATTCTCAGAAATATTTGTATTTCATAAGAATCACAGGAAGGAGGACAGTGATTGGGAGTTGTGAAGGTACATTTGAACTCAATATAAGTAATAGCTTTCTGGGCATTAGAACTCTTCAGAATTTGAAATGTGCTATGTTGTCAAATAATGAGGTCTCAATGACTGAAAGTATTTGTACCAAGACTCACAGATACGCTACCAAATATATATTCTCCTATTGATGTGGCATACATGCTTTGCCAAGTTCTTTTCTAATTTTAAGATTCTATTTTTATCTGTAATTTAGTTCAAACACCACTAAGTTCTCATAATTGCTAATTATGGATTTGACATCCATCAATTTATCTCAGTCTTCATTTAAAAATTTTGATTAATCAAAGTCAATGAAAAAATTATCTTCTACCTCATTTTCCAATGAATCCAGCTGTCCTTGTTTGTGTGTGTTTTTACTCCTTGTCTATGTGTATTATAAAATTCCCCAAACTTTTCTGATATCTTTCAATTTAAGAAAGCAAATACCTGAATGGGCCAGGTACAGCAGGAGATAAAAAGAACATATGATAATGATTATGGTAGGTAACATTTATCAAGTGTTCACTGGTGTTTTACACATATGAACACATTTGTCACAACATTCCTATGTGGTTGGTACTATATTTCTTCCCATTTTATGAATTAGATTACTGTGGCACAGAGAGATTTACTAACTTGCCCAAGATCTTAAGGTTGCTAGGTGGAAGAACCCAAGCAATCTGATCTGAAATCTAACCTATAACCGGTAAGCATTGTTGACCTTTGGTCAATAAATTTAACAAGATAATATCTCTTACTTCAAAGATGATTTCATCTAGTAGAATTACCTGTGTTTATTATACACTGGATAAGGCAGTCTTTGCTAAAGATTTCTTCTTTGAACCTTCTCTTTATTGTTGTTGCTTTTGTTTCTTTATATTGTTGTTATACTGACATTGGCTAACTATACCGTTTATGATTTTCTAAATTTGCTATCTAACTATAAGTCTTTATTTTAAAACTTTTTTTTTATTTTTAAAATTTTATTGGAGTGTAGTTGATTTGCAATGTTATGTTAGTTTTTGGTGTACAGCAAAGTGAATCAGTTATACATATAAATCTACACACTAGATTCTTTTCCCATATGTGCCACTTCACAGTATTGAATAGAGTTCCTTGTGTTGTACAGTAGGTCCTTATCAGTTATCTCTTTTATATATAGCATTATGTATATGTCCATCCCAATCTCCTAATTTATCCCATCCCTCCACTTAACCCTGATAACCATGTTTGTTTTCTACATCTGTAATTCTATTTCTGTTTTGTATATAAGTTCATTTGTGTTCAGTTTTTAGATTCCACATATAAAGTGATATCATATGACTCTGCCTTTCTCTGTCTGATTTACTTCACTCAGTATGACAATCTCTAGGTCCATCCATTTTCCTGCAAATTTCATTACTTCATTCTTTTATGCCTGAGTAATATTCCATTGTATATATGCACCACATCTTCTTTATTCGTTCCTCTGATAGATATTTAGGTTGCTTCCATGTCCTGATTATTATAAATAGTCCTGCAGTGAACATGGGGTGCACATATCTTTTCATATCTTTAGTTTGAACTCACAGGATGTGATTCTATTTTTAGGATTATGTTAATTATCCTCTGCTGAGACTTCTTCATTTATATTTTTGTTTCTGTGGAAACCAAAATAGTATCAAATAATTCAATGACAAATTGACTTTTTCTATAAGCCCATCCTTGGACTTGGACTTCCCTGGTGGCTCAGACGGTTAAGCGTCTGTCTATAATGCGGGAGACCTGGGTTCAATCCCTGGGTCGGGAAGATCCCCTGGAAAAGGAAATGGCAATCCACTCCAGTACTATTGCCTGGAAAATCCCATGGACAGAGGAGCCTGGTAGGCTACATGTAGTCCATGGGGTCACAAAGAGTTGGACACGACTAAGCGACTTCACTTTACTTCATAAGCCCACCTAAGTCCCTGGAAAGATTTAGAGAAGCAGTTTTCAAGCTTTAACGTACATCAGATTCACCTGAAGGACTGGATAAACTACTCATTTCTGGGCCCTAATCCAGAGTTTCAGAGTCGGTTGGTCTGGGGCCAGTTTCAAGCGTTTGCATGTGTAGCATATTCCCAGATAATGCTGATGCTTCTGGTCCTGGCACCATACTTCGAGAGGCTAGGCTTTTAGAGGTTAGTTTCACGGATATCATGCGTGTTTTTAGAACACTTCTAAAGCACACCCAGGAGTTACACACATTCACAGTATTATCCCAACTCTTTCAAAATTTTTGAGTTGATGCCATTCAGTCCTCTACTGACTCTGTTAGTTTGGTCCAGAACACTACATTTTTCACTATTTGATAACATGCCTGCATCTACTTGGTCCAAAAAGTCATTCGGGAGTAGAAATTTCCTTGATGACTACATAGGAAAAGACCAAGCAAATAATTGAGACTGTTAATACCTCCTTTTCCAAATTATATTTTGCAGTTTTCATACAACGTATATAGCAGATGCTCAAAGAATGTTTGTTAAGTGAATGAGTATCTCTTATGGGGAAACCTTATTCCACCAAGCTAGACTGACTTACCACATATGCTAGAGTAGGGATAACTTATTTCTGATTAAAAAAATCATTAATTTTATTGATCCAAAAGAGCCATGTAAAATTATTTTTCTCTTCTTACTTGTTTCAGTGTTTTCAATCTGGGCTCAGCCAGCAGTGCCACAGCTGAATGGGCTGTATAGATTTTAATAAGGACTCCTATTTCCGAGAAAGGATAATAAGTGAGTCTGGAGGGCAGGGTCACACTTTCAAAGGCAAAGATTAAAATGCTAGGGCAGGCTGAGAAGGCTGAGAAGAAGGTGCAATTTCTCACTGTGGATTTCCTCAGAGTGCCATTAGCTTACCAAGAACTGGAGCTAGATTACATTTACATAAAAGAAGCAATGTGGAGCTGAGTTACCTTAATATTCTTTTGGCATCATTTCAAATATTTGTTAGAATAATAGGAATTTGATCTAAAACATGTTTTCTAGTATTGCATTTCTTAGCATGGCAAAGCACAGAATATTTTGTTTTCCTCTAATGATTGTCATGGATGCCCTTACATTGACCATATAAGTGAATCCCAAGACACTGAAGTACAGAGATCCCCAGTTCTAACAGTAGTGTATCTCTGTTGCATAAATAAGGCTATTGTGTCTCGCTTGGCATCAATGCTAGAATCTTAGCATTTGGGGCAGTTTACAGCAATCATACACAGATTTGATCTCCATTAGAAATTAATGAGATAATCCTTGGGATTTTAGCCGCATTATATAGGTATGGAGACTAAGTCACTACAAGTTTAAGTGATTTGTCCAAAATAAACAACCATTAGTGGTGAGAGCTGTGACATCTCAGATTTATCTACCCCTTGCTCAATGCCAGATTCCAGATAATGTACTGCCCCACACCTCTGTAAAGCGTAGCTTCTTTTATTCCCATTTCTCTGATGAAGAAAAATATGAGTCAGGGGCAAGATCAGGGCCGAAGGGCAAGGCTGATGGGGTGGTGTGAACAGGAGTGAAAGCTGATTCATTGGATAAGTGCATCTCCTGAGTCTAAGTTGAGACGCATTCCACTCTGCCATGTCAAAGGGATTCCTTAGTTTATATCCCTTTCCTCCCCTCTTATTCTGGGCTGCTGCAGGTTTGCGAACAGCAGCTGCATTAGCAAGGACTCCCTCCAGATGAGCTAATGTGCTGCCAGAGTGCAGACTAGCAGGGCTCCTCGCAGACCAAGAAAGAAATCTGCATTTGCCTTGCAGCCCCAATTATTCAAATCTGCTCACACCTCTGAGATGCAGAGATGCCGGTTGGTTCAAGCAGAGGCCAGCCTCTGTTCTTCGGACTCTTCTTTACCAGCTCTGTCCCCTCCTGCTGCTTAAGCAGGGGCCAGGCTGTACCCCCTTGGACGAGGAGCACAGTCATTCCTGCAGTCTCCAAGACCCCTCTGGCTGCTCTGTCAGCAGTTGAATGCTTGCCTGGGCTCTGCAGGACTCTGGAGTCTGGAGCCTGTTGGCCCAGAGGCAAGAGGGTTGCCAGATGTGCTTGCAACCAAATGGCAGAAGCTACTGTGCAATTACAGTGATACAGAAATGAGCTGGGAAATTCTTTCCCCACTAGGCTTGGAATGCAGAGTAACTGAGGTGAAACTAGTGCCAGTGGCTATATCTGTTCAAGGATGTCTTCCTCTTGCAATGAGGTCCTTTTCAGGATAAGGGGTTTAACAGCAGGTTGTTTAGTATTTGATACTGGAAGTGTGACCTGTAGGTTACCATTCCTTGTAGGTTCTGGTTAGATTCGTGAAATTCCAGGGCCCACTTCACACCTACCTAATGAATCAAAATCTACATTTTAATAAGCTCTACAGAGGGCTTGCTAGTGTGTTTGAGAAGCCCTAACCTAAATAACACTCAGGAGCTTGGAGAGAATCCTAGGGGCTTGCTCAGCACTTGGCTGTGACATTTTCTGTGTCCTTTCCTAGCATAACTTGGTCACGTCGAATGGGGTTTAACCTCCATTACTGAGGCGTGGGGTGATATTAACCCTTCTGTGCTTTCTGGCCCAGTGTGACATTTCCAGAGGACTGTGTGAAGTGGTGATGTCCAGACAAAGAATTAGTAGTTGCTTAAGGACTGCATGGCTTTCTCCTGGCAGTCCATGAGGCCATGGCCCTCCGTGGACCAGCCATTCACAGCATCACACCTTATAGTCAGAAAAACCCACAACAGCCCTGGTGGGGGCAGCTACGCAGCTAATGGAGGAAAAGCATACTGGAAATAATGTGGCTATTAACATTTTTATGGCTGGACTGCTTTGCAAAGCAGAGGGAAAGTATTACTCTTCTAGGATTAATATTTTTGACAAAAAGTCTGCAGGAGAGGAAGCTTTTGCTGATAAATATAATTCTGCTGCTGATTTATCTAGTAATGGAGACTTGAAATTACAGGAATCAATGTGTATGTGAAAGCCATTGTCATTTGGTTAACTGTGTTTTGCCAGCAGTACTGGGGAAGCACTTTATGCTTGGTGCAGCCAAAAGCATTTCAGCCAGAATTCTGTATTGTAAGTGATGGGACTAAATGTAGATCAAGAAAATGACACCTACAATTTTAGATCCCTGGACACTTGATGCAGCCGGAGGCTTGATGTCCCTGCTGCCTTGCACCTGGGCTGTGGCATTTAGATGTGTTTCCTCTATGGCAGTGGTTCTTATTTATTTATTTTGCTTCTTAAAAAATTTTTTTTAATTTTTAATTAAAGAATACTTGCTTTACAATAATGTGTTGGTTTTTTCCATATATCAACATTAATCAGCCATAGGTATATATATGTCCCCTCCCTCTTGAACTTCCCTCCCACCCCATCCCACCCCTCTTGATGTCCTACTCCATTCACAGGGTATGATCCACTGTAAAGTGGACCGCGATCATTCATTCATTCCTTCAGTTATTAACAATTATCCTGATTACCTATTATGTATCAGGCTCGATTCTAAGCCCCTGGGAGAGAGCAGTGAATAACACAGACTACCTCTAGCTGTATTCTAGTGACAGGTGCCAATAAACTACAAAAAATACATATAAACGTATAAATGATACATAAGTGATAAGTGGTATGAAGGAAAACTGAAGCAGGAAAGGAAGCTAGAGTCCGGTCTATTCATTGGAGGTGTTTAGGGAAGGATTTTGTGAAAAGGTGACATGTAGCAGAAACCTCAAGAGAGTGAGGGAGAAAGTCATGTGGATACCTGGAGGAAGACTGTTCTCAGCAGAAAAAAAGGGGAGAACACATGGCCTGAGCTGGGAACTTGTTTCAGGAATTTAAAGTACAGGGAGGGGGTCGGGGTGTATAATGATAATATTACCTCACAGAGCTGCCACGAGAATTCTGGGCAGCAAACATGGAAACCCTGGGTGAATTTAAAAGCACCTTGCAAATACTCATTATTTTCATTGCTGTGGTCCCTCAGAGTGTAATAGTGGGGTTGCCAAGTGACTTGGAGGTTAAGCTTCATATTCTGTCTCTACAAAAGCAAAAAGGGAATAGCTGTTGGCCCCAGACTCCAGTAATTGTGCACAGAGGCCCAGAAATAGGAGTATTTTCCCAACATGGAGCTGATGGCGAGTCTATGTGTGCCCTTCAGACTGACAGATCTTTTAGGTTGGTGAGGACAGAGTCGATGCGTGGAAGATCATTGTTGCTGTGACCAGTCTCACCTCGTACACCTCTCTGGTTCAGGAGGGTGCTCACCACAAGCCAACTGAGGCTTCAGGCGAACAACTAGTCTCTCACAAAGGTACCCAGCTATACAGGGACAGAAATCATTGAGGAATTTAAAGAGCTGGTCCCTGCATGGCCAGGGACCAGGGAGAAGCAGTTGGGGCAGCCTCTGACAGCTCAGGCTTGCCAACAACTAATCCCCAGGAGGAATCAAGCTCTTCCAAAGGATAAAATTGAAATATTTGAAATATAATCTGCACACTTTTTTTTTTCCAAGGCAGGTGATGAAATGGTCTATTTTTTTATAAAAGGCTGAGAAAATTAAAATGCTGAAAGGCTTTGTGTTTGGGAGTAAGACTTGACAGCTGGGGGCAGGGATTGGAGATGGCACCCCAAAGGCCCTGGGAGTCTAGACCTGGCCTGTCTGCCTACTCATTAACATCTTAGGTTTAAGGGGGCTTTTTCAATGTACTTTGCATCTCTAATGGAGGTCATAGATGATGTGTGCGTCTTCCATCCTCCTTTAGCTGAATAAGCCACTTGTAGCTGAAAGGCATTTCAGTCATTAATTTGATTATCCTGTTAGATTTTTTTCCCTCAGTGAGTTTCACTAAGCTGCCTTTCCCCACTCTTTGATAGATAAATGAAGTATCTTCAGAACCGAAAGATTAATGCTTGTGCTTTATCATCTGAGTTCCAAAGCTTTCTCCTTTCGGACACACAGTAACAAAAGTAAAATGGACATCTTTAGCTTTACCACTTTTCAATGACAGGGTCTGTTTTATAAAACTTATGCTTTAATATCAGTTTATTCTGCAGTCTGGAGGGATTGTTAAGAAAAAAGCAGGGGGACAGGAGGCTAAACATAAAGACAGCTCCAAACCAGGATAAATGAATATAAAAAATGTGAGATCATTATGTTTTCTGAGTTCTGTGGGAACTGAGTCAACATCCTAGAAGGCTTGGGAAAGTAGTCCAGACCAGACAGAAACCAGGCACGCAGCCAGGATGAGCAGCTAGAAAAACTCCGAGGCACCACGGCCTGTCAACCGCTGGTATGAAGGCGGCTTCCCCTGTCCTCAAGGTCAGAATGGATGCCTACTTTACTTCTTTCTTCTCTTCGACATCTATAGCAAACCCTACAGACTACAGAGGGGAAGAGAGGACTAAACACCTCCTTCTAACTTTGAAGGGCTTTGATATTCTTTGTCTTTTATTTTCTTAAAGCCTTGATTGTGTGTTACTGTCATGGAATAGCAGGATTCCCTTACATTATATGATAAATGTGCTGGTGAAAAGTAATTGTAAAACAACAGGTTTTTTACAGAGGAATTAAGGCTATCCATGATGATTGCTAGAAGGGTATATTTATTCATCTTCACAGAGTCTTCAGGCACTGAGCTGAGCATTGGATGTGGGCAGGTGTGGAAAGACCTTATCCTGGGCCTCCTGCTCATAAATATAAATGGTGGGGAAGACAAACATGCAAATAAATAAACATGCAATTAAATTACAAGTTGTAGAAAGTGTTAGATGTGATAATGCTAGAGAGTGATGACTGCCTGATAAATGATGAGGCAACCAGCTTTGTGTAGCCAGGACTGGCCTGCCTGAGACTTGATCTGAGACCTGAATGATGAGGAAAAGCAAGGTATATAGTAATAGACTAGGGATGGAAACAAGTTTTCTCTAACTACTTAGAAAGACAGGAAAGTCTGTCAAAAGGAGATTTTGATTGACAGAGTCCCATGATCTAAGAAAAGCTTGTCCTCTTATACCTCTAAGGAGACTTTATCTGGTCCCCTCTCCACCCACCCTTTGTCTTTTGGAAGTACCATTCCCTTTCTTCAGCATTTTTTCTTCCTAACTATTACTAATATCTGACATGCTTTCTAATTTGCTCATTTATCGAATTTATTGCCTATATACCCAACTAGAATGTGAGTCTACAAGGACCTGCATTCTGTCCACTTTATTCACAATGTCTGTCTCTAGATCCTGGAAGAATAGCCGGATGAAAACTGTTTCTGCTATACTAAGCTAGTTCTTTTGCCCCTAGAGAGGTGTGCGGTTTGGAAGAAAGATCAAGAATTTTGAGAACTGCCAGATCTGGAATAACATGGTATACTTAAGGGTTACTGTGAGATTTGAATGAAGAAAATATATGTAAAAATGAGTCCCATGCTGGTGTATTGTAAGGCCTGAGTAGTCGTCATTCTCCAATGGTTCCCCATCTCTCTTCTGGGGGTGAGAGCTGTAAACACTGTGAAGTAGAAAAAGGAATCAAAGTATTAAAAATCTCTCCATTGTCTGGTTTGGCTACTCTAGTATTTTTGAGTGCTTTCCTCCAGCCTTCTTCTCTATCACACATCACACGTGTCTGTACTCCTAGGCCCTCAGGACCATTGGCTCTGGTTTTCAAGGGAACAGCTGGTTAATCTGAAACCGATTCCTGCTGAACCCCAAGCTTATGACTGCTGTCCCAGGAGCACGCCAGCCCTCTTTACCTATTCTGTGCAAACATGGGCAAAGCAAGCAGACACCAGCAACCTGCTGTGGGCTCTGCTTCCCTCTCCCCTGGCGGTGAGGAACAGACGCTGCACCTGTGAGCTTCTACCGATCCCACTTTCTTGTTGCTAACTTTTAAAATCCCTTTTGCACCCCTTTTCCTTAGAGTAAAAGCAGAGGAATAAAGCAGTATGGAAGAATGAGAAAACAGGGCTGGAGAGCAGAGGCAGAGAGGGCAGAGAGGCGAGGGATGAGAGAGGAGAAGAAGGGAGATCAGAGAATGAATCAAGAGTGAAGGAGAAGAGGGGCAGTGGGCAAACAGGCCTGCTGTATGTATATCAGCCTGTCTCACCCACGGAGAAGATGTTGACAGCGAGGCCCACGAAAACCCTATCGGGGCAGTCTCTCCAACTTGGAATATTATTTCTATCGCTAAAAGTATTCATTAAAGACAGTGCTAAGAGTTTTATATACATTATCTCTTCCACATGTTCCTTTCAGTTGAAGGTAAATTCTTGTCATTCCTATGCTCAATATTCTTCAATCATGTTCCATCTTAGAGTAAACCCCAATATATTTATGGTATCCACCCCTCATCCCCCCTCTCAGTAGCATCAGCTTCTCACCCCCATGTCAGTATTTCTTCTCATTCTCTCCCTTGCTCACCTCATTCCCTCCCTTGCTGACCTCATTCCATCCACATTGGCCTCTTTTCAATTCTTGGTCTTGTCTTGCCTCAAGAACTATGCACAGGTTCTTATTTTCCCCAAAACAATATTTTCCCAAATGTCCTTATAACTTTCTCCCTTGATTCCTTTGGGACTCCTCTTCCTTTGCTTCTTTCTTCCTTGTAAAATGTTAGTTCTGCATTGCCATCACATCCTCTTGCAACCCACTTTCCTCTCTTTAGTTTTCTCTGTACTACTTATTATCACCTGGCATGTATTATTTTATATCAATTGTTTGTCTTTTGACTGTAGACTGTGAATACCAGGACTATGTCAACTTTCTTCTTGATTCACAGTAGACTTTTCTTGGACAATATACTTTTCTTTGGCTTATTCTTTACCATTAATTAGAGTCAAAATTCTATAAAGTTGAAGTTAATGAATAGAAAAGTATGTGATGCAAATCACTACCATCCAATAGAAAAGCAAATTATTTCTAATTGTAGAGAAGCTAACCCCAAATGTTTGGGTTTTCTTGCTCTCTAGACCTTAAACACTTTTGGATATGTATCTTTGAAATGTCATTTCAGCAGTCTTTTTCCCATCTATCTCTCCATCCATCTACCTGCCTGTCCCCCTACCTACCTACCTTCCTGTCAGTTTCTTATATTCTCTTTTGAATTAGCTTTATTGCTTTCTGGTTCCTTCATTAATGGTTTTAACATATCTTTGACACAGGCCTAGTCTGTATTTATATGAGATTAATTATGTTTTTAACTTTGTGATATATTAAATAGAATAGAATTGATATGGAATGATAATATAATATAATATGGAATTGGTGGAATCTGAGCGATTTAAATCCTGGTGAACCCTAACAACTGTCTAGTTCTCATGGTGCTACCCCCTGATAAAGTTGACCGCTTATAGCAGGGTTTACTATACCTTTGCTTACTAGGTATGAGAAAGGAAGATCATAGTTGTTAGGAACCAGGGTTTTGGTGCCAGATTGCTGTCATTCAAGTTCTTGCTTTGGCATTTATTAGCTTTTGTGATTGTGATGGTTAATTTTGTGTGTCAACTTGATTAGGCCAACTTGATTGGTTAAGTGTTGTTTCTGGGTGTGCCTGTAGGGTATTTTTGGGTGAGATTAACATTTAAATCAGTAGCCTGAGTAAAGGAGATTACCCTCTCCAATAGTGGTGAACCTCACCAGTAATTCTTTCTCTCCACCTGTCTTCAAGTTGGATTATTAATCCTCTCCTGCCTTTGGACTTGGACTGTAGCTGGAACAATACCATCAGCTCTCCTGGGTCTCTAGCTTGCTAATTGTACATCTTGGACTTCTCAGTCTCCGTAATCATGTTAGTCAATTCCTGATTTTAAACAATCTTTTTGTCTATCTATCTCTACATCTCTAGATGTATCTATCAGTCTATCCATTAATCCATTTAATCTATCATCGATATATCTGTCTGTTTATCTATTTATCCATCTATCCATTCATCCATCTTATTAGCTGTGTTTCTCTGGAAAACCCATACTAATACAGTTTGGATGAGTTAAATTTGCTTATCTGTAGGGCTTTATTTGTATGTCTTATCGCAGAAGGCATTTTTAGAAGTACATTTTAAGTAGTGTATATAAACTGTTTAGCATGGTGTCTGGTACGTGGTTTAACATATAATAGTTATTATGAAATGTGCCTGATGTTCATCTTAGAAACTTAAAGAAAATGGAACTTTACATGCTAATGATAGCATTTAATTTTAATACTCTGTCTGCAAACGTGGCAGTAATTGTATAATGAGACAATTTTTTCCTGGTTTTCCCAAGGGCTATGAACCAGTAGCTCTGAGAAAAGTTTTTATAGTAAAGGGTGTTCTATTCTTAGAGAGCCCCACAAAACAAAATCACCCATGCTGAATGCACTTGAAAAGTAGCTTCTGCTATTTATTTTCTAACTTTCTATATATACTGTGTTACAGAGTCAACTTATTATTTAGCACTGACTGTATAGTCTGTAGTTTCATTGTCTTGTGCACTTTTTGACCCTATTGATTTACCCTGAAAGTCTAATTTAGTGTGAGAGACCACCTGTGATTTTTGTATGTTTCAGAATGTGGAAGTATTCTTCCCAGCAACCTGTGCATTCTTATTTTCTTTGCACATGAGAGTTGATGTGGAAAAGGCAGCTGAGCAGAGGTTGGCAACTTTTCAGAAATGCAATGCCAAGTCTCCATTTATTCACTCTAATTTAAGGTTTTCTGTGCCAGAAAGAACCTCCTCTCCTCTAAACCATTGGAGACCATGAAGTTCCAAGACAAAGTGAGGCATAAATTGAAATTATCAGTGAATGATAGATTTTCCTTTTTTTGTTTTCTAAATAACAAGAACTTTGAAAAAATGATGCCAATTTTATGCAGCTGAAGCAAGTTGATCATAGATGAGGTAGTTGGTGAGACAAGATTGTAGTTTTGGAATTTTTAAAGTTTTTCTCACATTTGTTATTTATGTTGCATATCTGTATGCATGTACTGAGCATTAAATTAATATTGGGCCCTTACCCTTATATAAGCAATACTTAATTTTTTAATAATAAGGAATATAATGTATTTAAAGCACCTACCATAGTACCTAGCTTATAGTAGGTATTCAGTGGTAAAAGTCAAGAGCTTAAAACATTTTAAAATTGTACAAAGGTAATAAATTGTACATGTAAAGAATCTAATAGTACACAAGAAGTGAAATAAAAAGCAAAAATACCCTGTATTGCTTCAGTTCTTTCCCAGTCTTTTTTTTTTTTTTTTGAGTCTTAGTTTAAAAATAAAAAATAAGTTCCTCCGATAGTTGCCTCAGTTCAGTTTGGTCGCTCAGTCATGTCCGAGTCTTTGCAAACCCATGAATCACAGCACACCAGGCCTCCCTGTCCATCACCAACTCCCAGAGTTCACTCAAACTCATGTCCATCGAGTCAGTGATGCCATCTAGCCATCTCATCCTCTGTCATCCCCTTCTCCTCCTGCCCTCAATCCCTCTCAGAATCAGAATCTTTTCCAATGAGTCACCACTTCTTATCAGGTGGTCAAAGTATTGGAGTTTCAGCTTCAGCATCAGTCCTTCCAATGAACAACCAAGACTGATCTCCTTTAGAATGGACTGGTTGGATCTCCTTGCAGATAGTTGCCTATACAGCATTAAATGATACAGGTACCAGTGGTTATACATTTTCCACTGAGCTCCCATGGAGAAATTCCCTGCTAGGTCAATCTAGATTCACCCGGGTCAAGTGCAGATTTCCTGCTTACCCTTTTTCAGGTGAGGGCCTTACAAGGGTTCATGATTGTGGAACTCTAGACATTGCACTCATCTTACACACTAGTAAAGTAATCCTTAAAATTCTCCAAGCCAGGCTTAAGCAATATGTGAACCGTGAAGTTCCAGATGTTCAAGCTGGTTTTAGAAAAGGCAGAGGAACCAGAGATCAAATTGCCAACATCTGCTGGATCATGGAAAAAGGAAAAGAGTTTCAGAAACACATCTATTTCTGCTTTATTGACTATGTTAAAGCCTTTGATCACAATAAACTTTGGAAAATTCTGAAAGAGATGGGAATACCAGACCACCTGACATGCCTCTTGAGAAACCTATATGCAGGTCAGGAAGCAACAGTTAGAACTGGACATGGAACAACAGACTGGTTCCACATAGGAAAAGGAGTACCTCAAGGCTGTATATTGTCACCCTGCTTATTTAACTTATATGCAGAGTACATCATGAGAAACGCTGGGCTGAAAGAAGCACAAGCTGGAATTAGGATTGCTGGGAGAAATATCAGTCACCTCAGATATGCATATGACACCACTCTTATGGCAGAAAGTGAAGAGGAACTGAAAAGCCTCTCGATGAAAGTGAAAGTGGAGAGTGAAAAAGTTGGCTTAAAGCTCAACATTCAGAAAACTAAGATCATGGCATCTGGTCCCATCACTTCATGGGAAATAGATGGAGAAACTGTGGAAACAGTGTCAGACTTTATTTTTGGGAGCTCCAAAATCACTGCAGATGGTGACTGCAGCCATGAAATTAAAAGACACTTACTCTTTGGAAGGAAAGCTATGACCAACCTAGATATCATATTCAAAAGCAGAGACATTACTTTGCCGACTAAGGTCCATCTAGTCAAGGCTATGGTTTTTCCAGTGGTCATGTATGAATGTGAGAGTTTGATTGTGAAGAAAGCTGAGCGCTGAAGAATTGATGTGTTTTAACTGTGGTGTTGGAGAAGACTCTTGAGAGTCCCTTGGACTGCAAGGAGATCCAACCAGTCCATTCTAAAAGAGATCAGTCCTGGGTGTTCTTTGGAAGGAATGATGCTAAAGTTGAAACTCCAGTACTTTGGCCACCTGATGCGAAGAGTTGACTCATTGGAAAAGACTTTGATGCTGGGAAGGATTGGGCGCAGGAGGAGAAAGGGACGGCAGAGGATGAGATGGCTAGATGGCATCACTGACTCTATGGATGTGAGTTTGAGTGAACTCTGGGAGTTGGTGATGGACAGGGAGGCCTGGCGTGCTGCAATTCATGGAGTCGCAAAGAGTCAGACACGACTGAGTGACTTACATGAACTGAACTGAGACCTGTTGTCCAGGTGGATGGCTTGGTGTGAAGTAGTACACAGTTGAGGACAGCTCATCTGAATCCTTTCTGCAGTGCTTTCCAGACCTCGTGGGAGCTGATGCTTTTCTGTCCCTCCAGGGTATCTTCCCCTTCTTTTCTCTGTGTCACCCCTCACCTTCTCTCATACTTTTCTCTGCATCCAGTTTTACTCAGCCTCTCCTATAGGAAAATCCCTGCAAATCTGAGTCTGGCTCTTTGAATCTTTGTTTTCCCCTTTGGTATAGTCTGAGGGTAAGTATGGAATGAGGAAAATAACACTTGGGGAAAAATAAGAGAAAAGATGGGGAGAGAAATGCACAGGGAACAACTAAATTAGTGATTTGAGATAGGATGATGCCCTTATTTCTTTATTTGCCCTCACTTGACTTTTTAACTTGAAGCATTATTTATTGATTTCCCTCTATGAACAGGTGGGATTTCACTCATCCTTTCTCCCTACCTTTCTTCTCCTTCCCTTTCCAAAGTTTGATGGCTATGTTCATATTTCATTTCTTCTGCTAGTTCTCTTTTAGTTCTTTTTGTTTAGTTGCTAAATCGTGTCTGACTGTTTATGGACTGAGCCCACCAGACTCCTCTGTTCATGGGATTTTCCAGACAAGAATACTGGAGTGGGTTGCCATTTCCTTCTCCAAGCGATCTGCCTGACTCAGGGATTGAACCCACGTCTCCTGCACATCTACTATAACTCAGGCAGATTCTTTGCCACTGAGCCATCTGGGGAACCCTGTTTTCTTTTTCATTTTAAATAATGAACTTAGACTTTTATCTTTGTTTCCATCACCACTAGGCAGCCTGTCTTTCCTTTCCACCAAGATGAGTGTGTTGTCTCCTCTGCTCTTTTCTCTCTTTTTACATTGATAAGGTTGCTAGCATTCTGATCTGTAATCATACTTGAAGTTTCCAGGTTTTATAGATAATTCGATTATAAAAGTTGTAAACTAATAAACAGGATTTATAATACAGTATGATTAGCAAAATTGGAAAATGGACTGTATATTAGAAAAATTACTGTTTACTTATTAAATTCCCTCATTTGCTAAATATATTGTGTTTAGAAAGGAATCATCATTATACTTGCAATATATATGATGAAGGGTCCAGAGGCATGCACTGTGTTTTCAAATACTTTAATAAGAATATGTATATAGGGAAATATGGAAAGATTCCTAGATGGATAAAGAGATAAAGTAAATGTGGCAAGATGTTAACAACTGGTGATTCTAGGTACAGAAGATAAACATGTTCATTCTCTTACTCATGTAATTTTGATGTTGACTTTTCTCAAAATAAAAACTTGAAAGAAACAAACCAGTCTATTTCAAAGTCCAGAAATTTGAACAAGTTTAAAAAGATGAATGTATTAAATGCTCATATCTCCCTCACAAGATTTACCAAGTACTAAATTTAAAAAGAAAGATTTTTAAGCTTAAGTTTTTTAAGATGTAACTACTGGGAATTAATAAGACTGAGAAAAACTATGAAAATGTCCTTTGAGTGACACATTTTAAAAGCATTCATTAGAGTCAGGTTCTTCAGCTCAAGTGCAATTCATAGTCTACTAAAGGTATCATCAATAAAACAGGTAAATGTGTGAACCATGTCTTAGATTTTTAAAACCAGACAGGTTGAAAATAAACACATTTTCCAGCTTCTTAGATAAGCTTTCTAATATACCAACTCTGTGACATGGATTAAAATTATGATAATGGATTAAAAGTATTGTTTTATCTCATCTAAAGCATGAAATATTAGCGTCATAAAATCTTTTAGTACTTACACTAATATGGGGACTGACAGTTGGGAAGCAAACATAGCCTTACTGGAGCTTTTCTGAGCATTATTATTCTGATATATGATCATACTATTTTAAACACCACATCTCAATTTTCTGACACATTTTTCACTTTTATAGTTCCAAGATTTGCAGCATCACATTCTTCTCTAACTTCTTGCTCCTGTGACTAGAAAAAGTGTTAAACTAAGTACAAAAGTTTAGAGTGTAACAGTGCTGAGAAGTAAGACAGATTTTTGTCCTGAATCGTGCATATTAATCAGCTTGACCATTAATCAGTGATGGTGGGTTAACTTGCTAGAATTTCTTTGGATGTGCATGTCTACGTTCGTATGAGAGACTACTTTGTGTATTAACTGTCAAGTTTTGGCATTAGGCTTATGCTAGCTTTATAAGATGAATTGGATAACTTTCTATCTTTTTGTTCAGCTTGGAAACATATTATGTAGCATATTATTATGTGTGTTTTGAAGTTTTCAAAAGATATTTTTCCAAAGAAAGGTATGGCCTAAATTTATTTTTGAAAATATTTCATTGATGACATTTTAATTTATTTCATGATTACCCATACTGTTTTAAGTCATTCTTGAGTTCGCTTTAAAAATTTATACATCCCCACCTTTTATCTAGACTTTCAAATTTCTTAGTATAGAATGTATATAGTTTTCTATGACACACTTAAATCTGTTATTTCTATATTTTATGCTATTTTATGTTTTTTCTTTTTTGTCTTGTCTTAGAGTTTTCCATATTTGCTTATTTTTTTCATTTTTCTGACAAGCCAGCTCTTAGATTTATTGATTTGTCCATTTTAGAATTCATGTGTTGCCAATTTTATCTTTACAGTCTGTTTCAGAGTTTACGGTGATCTCTGGATCACACATACCAGTTTGCCTGGGACATTTTGGTGTTTGCCTACTGTTACAATACAGTTAGCAGTATTTCCTTGCAAAAATGTATCAGAAAAGTGAAAGTCGTTCAGTCTTGTCTGACTCTTTATGGAATTCTTCAGGCCAGAATACTGGAGTGGGTAGCCTTGTCCAGTTTGTGTGTGTGTGTGTGTGTGTGTTTTGAACAAGAGTGATTATTGCAGAAATTTGACCGTAGTTTCAGTTGGGTGGCTCCATATGATTTGGATGGGGGCCCCTGCCAGGGCTGGGCAGGTGGGACAGAAAAGGTTAGGAAGAGGGCAGCTGGATGTGAGCCTTAGAGCTGCAGGAAGGTGTTGGGAGTCAGGTTGTAGCTGAGGACTTTACTCCTGGGCTCCAGGTTCATGGTCTTCACAATGCTGTCATCTATTGCTGTGGACAATCTCTTGTGTCATTTATCTCAGAGTGGCAGCAGAGAATTATCTAGTAGTAGATCTGTCCTTTTTCCATAGGCCAAATGGGGTTAGCTAGGAGCTGAACATTGCTTTCCATCCTGTGGGCTCATCCCTACTTGCCAGTCACAGAGGTATTGACCCTCAGCCATGGCCCCCTTGGCCTTTCCAGCCCCATTCTTTTCCACTAACCCCAGCAAGTGGATCTTGGGAAATCCCAGGCTCAAGACGCCCTTCTTGCCTATGTACAGCTCTGCCAGGTTCACCTGGTTTCCAGGCTCTCTTCAGGCCACACCAAGGCCAGGGTGACATCTCCCACCTTGAGGGTGTAGAGGTGCTGCTGAAACTGTGAGTCCTGCCATGTGCTCACCTCTGCTTCCTTCTGCTGGCTGTCCTGCTCCTGCTGTTTTCATGACTACAGACTCCCAGTGGCTGCCCCAGTAAGAACAAATCAGTTTGACATCCTGTCCTAGGCTTCCTGGTCTTGGCAGCCCTGCCTACCCGCTGGGCCACCATGTGTCCTGTACACTAGTCCTGGAGTTTATCTTAGTTTGGGGAATGGCTCCTTTTTTCCTGTTGGCCTTTCCATCTTATCACCTCCATAGAAGAGGGGATCTTGATGCTCCAGGTAAAATGCACCCTCAATAGCTAGAACAGCACCAGCCCCTCAGTAGGCATCAATATTTATCTCATATTTTATATAATGAACTTTTGGCTTAATTCTCATAGATCCAAATAATGAAATTTAAATTATTAAATGCCAAGGCTGTGCTGTATTAAAAGGATGATTGATCTGTCAGTTTGAAAATAAAATCAGTTTTTATTTATGTGAAATGTGTACCTTTGTGGCTGGGTATATAGAGGAGAGGTTTCCTTTTTATTTCCTTCCAAATGATTAGTTATGCTTTGCCAGTATTGCTCCAGAAGTTCTATGAATGTTGGTTTGGGGAATGTAGCCAGTACTGAGTTCAATGTTTATCTATATTTAGCTTAGTTACTTATTTATGGTTTGTGTTTCTTTTTTCATTGTGGTCCTTTAAAACAAAGCAAAGCAAAACAAAACATTTTTGTAGACTTTTTATTGAACTAAAAGGGAAATTCTGAGGTTAAACAATATAAATTATTTGAAATAATCTTTGGATGCAGAGACTGACTTCATGTACTAAAACAGCGTTTAAGAGGTTATCTATGAATTCAGTATAATTTAATTTATTTAGCATCTCAGCAGGGTGATTAGAATTGCCTGTGGTTTAGTCATCTCAAAACAATCAAGGGGATTCTTTTTTGTTTGAATTCAAAATGACTTGAGTTGATATTAAAAAATCCTCTTCCCTCCCCAATTAATTTCTTCTTTTGGTGGAGATGGCAAGCTGACAGAACTTTAAAATGACCCATGAGCTTATTGTCAAATAGTTTCAAGTCAGATTCTTTTAAATCAGCCTGTTTTTAATTTTTTTTCAAATTGCAGAGTAGTATGTATTTATTTTAAAGAAATAAAATAGAAAATATGCATATTCCCAGCAAAGAAATTTTCCATTTGCGTGTGTTTCTTTTCAGTCCTTTTCCTGATGTATGATCTTTTTCTCTTTCACTTTGAGCTATGCATTGTGATTTCACTTTGTGATAAAGAGGATAAATCTGCTGGCTCGTTTCCTTTTATAGACTGCCACTTTCTCCACCAACCAAGAAAAAGTGTATTCTGGATTCCGCTTGGTTTGCAGCAATTTATGCTAGAAGAATTATAAAATGTAGAATCTGTAATCTGAATTTGGCCCATTCTGTATCAGAAAAAAATAGCTTCCATCACAGGCAGAGAGGAAATTTTACGTATCACCCAGAGAGCCAATGCTTTTGATACATATTTCATGATCACAGCTGAGGCTTTTCCAAGCTCAGAGTTGTCGTATCATTCATTCACTCTTTTAAATTACAAGATTATTTTTGGCTCTTGGTGTTGGCATTCAGGACTCCCATTCCTGATCTGCATGAACCACTTATCAAGGCAAGGGTTTAATCTATCAAAGTCAGGATTTCTCTTCTGCACGTCTGTCTTGGTTTCCCATATGGTACTGTAAATGTATACTGTTGGCTTAAAGAAGGTTATTTGGAATGCAAGCGTTTACCGTGTTTCTCTGCTTTTTCAAAATAATATATTATGATGCAAAGTGATATTTTATAGGACACAATAATACTGTTACATCAGTTTCTAGAATATCAGTCTCCAGCCCAGCTTCTTTGCTGATAGTATTGGTTCCATTTTTGCCAGGAGACCCTACTTTTTCTACTTACTCTGAAAACTTGAATTACCTTTAATTTCTTTCTTTCACCATCTCCCAATGTTTATTGAATTATCAGATCCTTTGGATTTTCTACCCCCTGGATATTTTTTGAGTTCACCCATTCAGTAACACAGCATGCCTGTGGGTGCCAAACTCTTTTCCTAAGCTCTGGAGAAATAGCAATGACCAATAGAGTAAAAAACTTTTCTTACCTCATGGAGCTTACATGCTAGTGGGGACCAGGGAGAGAGACCGAAAATAGAACATAAGTAAGTAAAATGGAATATGTTGGAGGTTGTTAAGTGCTATGAAGAATTATAAACCAATGAAGGGACATAAGGAGAGCTGGAGTGGACAAAGAAGCTATTAGATATAAAGCAGGTAATGGAGATGATAATGAAACTTAATTAAAGCTCAAAGGAATGTCATGGAAGAAAGAATACAGCAAAGGTTATAGACACAGATGGAAATCAAGAATAACATTTGGTGAACTCAGACTGCCAATAGGAAACACTTTAAAATGCTTAGCCTAATATGCATAGTCCTCGATCAACTCGTTTTCCAACCTTTCCCCCTAGTGCTTCTGTTCATACTCCTTAATGCCAATCTTCTGGTTTCCTTCCTTGCTGTCTTCTTTTTTTTCCCTCTGGCTGGAAGGCTGTTGTTTTTTGTTGTTGTTGTTGTTTTACTATCTCTTCAGTTTATTCACCTTACTGGACTCTGCTGAATTTTTTTTTTTTTCCTATAAAAATGAAAACCATGACCACCTCTTCTGAATGTTATAACAAATTTTGGGGGGGCACTTTGCATTGAGTTTACTTATACATCACTGTACCTTAACATTTCTATTGAACTGAAAGCTCTTTGAGAGTAAGTGTCTGCCCTGACTGATCTTGTATCATCCCTCACTCCCAGCAAATGTGCAGCAGGGATAAGGGAATGATTAACAACAGTGCTCTTGGGCATATTCAAGCAAAATATTGCCATAACAGAGTGCCTTCGTATGAAGGCACTGGAAATGGAAGAATGTTGTGATATGCTTGATAGATGAAAGACAGGAAATGTTTAGGTTCGAGAGGAGAAAAGTAATGACAGTTAAGTTTTTAAATTCTTTCCTTCCTTCTTCTTCTCCTCCTCCTTCCTTATTTTTCTTAGCTGAAATTCTGGCAATATTTTTAGGTGTTTACTACTCCTAGTTTTTGAAACATTTTCTTCCTTCCATATCCAAGATATTAACTGATCCTTTTCCTCTCTTTTGCTGGCTTTTCTTCTCTTAGCTGGTGTTTAAATGTTGCAGTTTAAGCTTAAACTAGTAGCTCAGTTGGTTAAGAATCTGCCTGCAACTTAGGAGGCCAGGGTTCCACCTCTGGATCAGGAAGAGCCCCTGCAGAAGGAAATGGCAACCCACTCCCGTACTCTTGCCTGGAGAATTCCATGGACAGAGGAGCCTGGCAAGCTGTAGTCCAAGGGATCGCAAAGAGTCGGACACAGCTGTGCAACTAAATTTCACTTTCAAGCTTAGTGTCTTAGGTGCTATATTCTCCTCATTTTTGACTTGCTTATGCAATTGCAATGTATATGGTGGAGATCTCTTATTTTTCCATTGTGGACAAGGCTCTGAACCTCCATCTGCTAACTGAAAATTCCCTTCAAGGGATTCTTAGACCCAACATGTGCAAGCAGAATTCATGAGTATTTTCTGCTCTTTCCAATTTTAATGAATGGCACTGTTGGCCTTCCATGTACCCAAGCCAGAATTCTAAGTCATCTCTGACATTCCCTTCTCCTGACTCCTTATAAACAATCCACTTCCAAGCTCAGATTTGCCTCCTGACATATCTAGAACTCACTTAGAGACTAATCATTTCTAAGCAAGAGAACACCATCATCTCTTGCCTGGACCACACACATAGCCTCAAACTGGGCTTCTCTGATTCACATTTGCCTCTCACCCTTTGTTCTTCACAGTTATTTACAGTAATGAGGGTCATTTTTAATTTTTAAATTAATTTTTATTGGAGTATAGTTGCTTTTCAATATTCTATTTTTGCTCTACAGTAAGTGAATTAGCTATATGTGTACATATATCCCATCTATTTGCATTTCTTTCTCATTTAGGTTACTGCAGAGCACTGAGTAGAGTTCCCTGTGCTGTACAGTAGGTTTTTAACAGGTATCTATTTTATACATAGCAGTGGGAGCTCAGTGGTAAAGAATCCACCTGCCAAGCAGGAAAGCCGGGTTCCATCCCCGCTTCGGGAAGATCCCTTGGAGAAAGAAATGTCAACCCATTCCAGTGTTCTTGCCTGTGAAATCCCATAGACAGAGGAGTCTGATGGGCTGCAGTCCATGGAATCTCAAGAGTCAGACTTAGTGACTAAAGAACAAATGTTTATATTATTGTCAATCCCAATTTCCCAATTCATCCCAACTTCCCTTCCCCCTGGTATCCATACATTTATTCTCTATGTTTGTGTCTATATTTCTGCTTTGCAAATAAGTTCATCTGTATCATTTTTCTAGATTCCACATATATGCAATATTATACAATATTTATTTTTCTCTTTTGACCAGGGTGATTTTTTAAAATGCAGATTTTATTGATTCATTTCCCTGAGTGAGACTCCCAGTGTTTACCTATCCTTTCCCCACAGTCCTGTGAGTACGGCCTGCGGGACTCTGTTTTATTCCCTCCCTCCACTCCAGCCTCATCTCATGCCATGTTCCCCTCACCTCCTTGAGTCCCTCCTTTAAGCATGGAAGACAGCTGCTGCCTCTATCCAGGATGCTTTTCTCTCCCTTCTTCAACTACCTACCTTTCAGGTACTTCACTTCTCATATCAATCATAACATCCTTGAGGAAGCCTTTTCTCACCTCCCTGATTAGTTCAAACCTACTATTAGAAAGCACATATTGCTACTGTAATTTTACATTTATCATTGATGATATCTGGGAGAAAAAATATATAGGGAGAGAGTTACAAGAAGTAAAACAAGAGAATCTAGGGGCTGGATTATGAAGAATTTAGTAAAATAGGGATTTTATCCTAGAAGTAGTGAGGAGCCATTCGATTATTTGAAGAGAAAGTGACAGTATCATATTTATATTTTGTAAGCGTAATGAGTTGAATTGTGTCCTCTCCATCCCACCCCTGCCATTCATATATTGAAGTCCTAGCCCCAGAACTTCAGAATGAGACCTTATTTGAAAATAAGGTCACTGCAGATGTAATTAGTTAAAAGTCAGATTGGAGTAGGATGGGCACTATTCCAATATGACTAGTGTCTTTATTTTTAAAAATGTCATGTGAATGACTAGATATGCACACAAAGAGAATGCCATGTCAAGATGAGTGTTATACTGTCACAAGCTAAGGAAGTAGAAGCTAGGAGAGAAGCCTGGAAAAGACTCTTGCCTGGTGACTTTAAAAAGGGTGTGGCTTGATTGTATCTTGAAATCAGAACCTTGATCTCAGACTTCTAACTGCACAACTCTAAAAGACAATAAATTTCTGTTGTCTTGCCACTCGGTTTGTGGAACTTCGTGACAACATGGTTAACAATCTGATGGAGTCAGAATAAACCCGGATGCAGTATGGAGAGTGGTTTGGAAGTTTGCAAAACTAGATTACAGGGAGACAAGTAAAATAAAAGCTGATATTGATTTGGGGAAAGATTAGAGAGTTCATTTTAAAGTAGAATCAACTAGGACACATGAGTGATTGTTCTTGGTTTGTTGAGACAGGAGAAGAAAACCTTGAGAAATGATAAAGGATTTCAAGTCCTATTAATTAGTTGATGACTCCCAAATGTATACCTTTAGTTAAGACCTCTTTCCAGTCTTCCAGATTCAAATACCCAATGCCAGGCGAGCTCCACCTGGATTTTCCATATCTACTTTGATGATATTTGATTAGATAAATTAATTACTAATAATTAATAAGGGTTACATATAGATAAATAATCCATCCTTCCAAATAGTTGTATGCTGAAGGAAGATATACATCATTTTACCTAAGAAAAAGTTTTTAATCAAACAGAACTTCCCAAAATGGAATGGATGCTCTTGGGAGGTAGATTTTTATCTCTAATATCTTTGATCAAAGTCTAAGTGACAATAAGTCTATGACTTCAGCCTATTTTTCTCTCTTCTGAACTCTTGTAATCCTTTGTTTATTGTGCTTATTTTGTTCTCGTTACATTTTAATTACATAGAGGCCTAGCTAAATTCCTCACTTTGTTATAACAACTCTAAAAGCAAGGACTATGGCTTATTTTGCCTATACCTGCGCCAAGCACTAAGCAGTCCAAGCACTAAGCAGTATAGCTTAAAAACTGCTGCTCTGTGGAGAAGGAACACGTTTGAGCCCTGATTTCAAATATTCTCTACCCCAGCTAGTTCTTTCAATAGCTTAATAATAAATATACTTGTCTATTTCCTTACTTAATAATGAAAATGCAAAGTGTTGAGATGAAATATTTCTGGTGGCTAATCAATATTCCTGTTATCAATTATCTATGCTAGAGTATATTATGCATTAATTTGATCCTGTGCTCTGCAGTCTGTGGTATGTGTATTGTGCAAAGGCATAATTGCTTGTGTTCATACATAATGAGTAGGTTTGGGAATTTGCCTGATGGTATATCTTAATTGTTAATAGTGATCATCAAGTGTACATTTCAAGTTTAGAAACTCATTGGCCTTCTGTGTCAGCGTCTCAATTTCAAGGAAAATTTAAACTTTTCCTTTCATGTATGCCTGTTCATTTAATCCTGTCAAAATAGGAGATTTTGTGTCTTAGGAGAAAGAGCTATAGGCTAATTAAAGGACTGATGGCAAGAGTTTCAGAGGCTTCTGATTTCTCTGCAAATGAGTGATGAATTAATTGTAAATAAGTCAGAAACATACCTTAGGGGGGTTGGTTTTTTTTTTTAATTATGGTAAAAATATGTAACATAAAATTTACCACTTTAATCATTTTTAAGTGTATGGTTTCAGTAGCATTAAGTACCTTCACATTAATTTTTGAATAGTTCTCCAGAACTTTTTATCTTGTAAAACTGGAACTATATACCAATCAAACAACTCTCTTTCTCCTGCCCCTGCCCCCATCTCGTGCTAGTCACCACTCTGCTTTATTCTATGAATTGAGCTACTTTAGATAGCTCTGTAAGTAGAATCATGCAATATTTGATTTTTGTGACTGGCTTAATATAATGTTTTCCATGTCCATCCATGGTATAGTGTGTGACAGGATTTCCTCCTTTTTAAAGCTGAATAATATTCTAGCTAATGCATATACCACATTTTGTTTATCCATTTATCTGTTGATGGACGTTACTTCCACCTCTTGGCTATTGTGATATTTTAAAACTAAGTGTGTTTGAAAATATAAAGTATTTAGATAAGAACTTGTTTTCAATTTTCCCTTTGTAAAAATGAAGGAAGAATATTTTATTTAATACACTTGAAAAATTCTCAGAAATCTTTGTCATTCAAGTCTGCTTATTCTAGATTGTTATTCTTTGACAACAGTGGTACCAAATATTTCTTTAATCAGAAAAATATTGTAAAACTCAGTGCAAGGAACATTTAAAATTCTAGAAAGAGATATTGGATGTTTCGACAGATAAGTGAATAGACTCTGGAAATGAATGGCTCATGACCTTTTGAAGGATCAAGGGGACTAGACAGAGTTATTAAGAAAAATCTGTCCCTCTTAAAAACTCTTTAAAAATTAAATTCTTTTCCACCGTTACTGAAGACAAAGCTATTGCTTTTGTTTTAAAAGGGTACTGAGTGGAATTTTATGTGATATTTTAAATAATTTCAGAGTGTAGCATCTGCAGCTCTAAGGTTTGTTTCAGTGAAAACCAACGTGTCATCCACATAATTAAGATGTTTTCAAAGAATTCACAAGAACTTTGAGTATGTATGTAAAAGTAAGTCATAGAATTCTCTCAAAATAATGAAAAACATAATCTTTCCATTTTTTATGTTCTTAAAATTGATAAAGTAACAGATCATATGCACTGACTCTATTTTCTGAAGATTATGTTTATTATTTTAATTCATTGTTCTTATGTCAACTGCAAGAATATATATATCTATAAATATAAGTTTCCACTTTTGTTTGCTTTTTCTCTCTTCTTACTCTTTCCTTCAAATCATTATATTATTCATAGCTCCCAGTAAAACATGCATTAGGTGTGAAATTGCAAAATTGCCAGCATCAGAAAAAGTTATTGACTTACTACTTCAGACTGAGTCCCTCCTGTGTCTCGGTTCACATTTGATGGTTTCTTTATTTTCAGATTTAACATCTTGAATTTCTTTTTCTCTAAACTGATTCTTAATACATTCAGAATTCCTTTCCGTGTATTCAAAATGCATTGTTTTCTTTAGAAATCAATCTGTGCATGAAATATTCAATTTTTAACCCAGCTTAATTTTGTCCAATGCACTTTGTTTTTGTTTTGTTTTGTTTTGCTTTGCTTTCAAAGCAGGAAAGAAATCTGTGAATTCAAGTCCATGGATCTTCTTTTAAAAATCTGACCTGATTAGCCCCTCCAAATTCTTTTCCCTGACTTTTAATTTAGCTTCTAAAATGAAGTATCTACTGCTTATCTTATATTGTTAAGACATTTGAAAGTAGATATTAAGTGCAAACAATGTGCACAGTCGATTTTACTTGATTCCTGGGTTTGTTGAAACATTACCTGTGAGGTTTTTTTCCCTCCACACATTATCTACTTCCCAAAAGAAGTAAATAATAAAAATGAATATAAGGATGCAGGTTGCAAAATGACTGCCTTGTACCATGATCTTTCTCCCACTTTGAATATCTTACTTCATTGTGAAGCTCTAGGGCTTTCCCTCTTGGTTTTATTTCTTCTGTGTGATCCTGGATATAAAATGATTAAACAGGAACTTCTCATCCAGCAAATACCAAGGTGCCCCTGATATCATAACTTCAAATCAATCAGAAAATCACTTTTTATTCTGGGTAATAACTAACTCTCATCTCCCTGGTCTAGCAGAAGGTACAAGTGCTGAAAACAGAAAACTATAGGAGATAAATAGCACCATTGCTAGGCATGAGATTTGGAAGCTAGCACTTTGCAGGAACAATGGGAATAAACAAAACTCCATAGAAAAGCAGCTCATTAAATCTTTGTTATACAAAAGAGACTTAGAAGTCTTCAGAGTAGATATTAAAAATTCTGACATAAAGAAATATCTGTTCTAGCAGATCAGTATTAGAAAATGGCAGTGTAGGACTCTGGGGCAGAGAATCAGTGGGACCGCAAAATCTAGACAAAATAAAGTAGAACAAGTTATAAACGACACCAGAAAGCAGAATATTCTCTGAGCAACACCTGGGTAATTCCTCATTGTGAAGGAAATGGGGGTTGATATCAGAAGCATATGGCTCATTATTCATGCAATTATACTTGTTACCTAAAGAGTGAACTATATGCAAAACTCATTTCAGAGCATTAATTCAATCAATATTGGTCTTTCCTTTTTCATTTATACATTAAATAAATACATATTAAGCACCCACCCACCAATGTTTCAGGCACTGACTTACAGTGGTGAGAAAGATGCAGCATTGCCCTCGGGGATCTTGCAGGAATGGGGTGATGGCAGGAAAGAACTGTTACTGTGTATGAGCACAGTGCATGATGGGAACAGGAAGTGGGGATGTTTATCTGAATCCTTCTAGGCAATGAAAATAAATGTAACTAAGAGCAAAAGATGGTAGGGTTACAGGAGAGTAAGGGAGATGGTTCCAGGCAGAAGCAGACACTAAATATTGAATGTGCTAAAGTTCACTGAAGCTTTTGCTGTCTTCCTAAAATTCCAAAGTAAAGGTTTTCTGCTCATATATTATTGATGGCTCTCTGAACTGGATGACTGTCAACTGTGATTTTAGAAAAGAACTGACGATGTGACCACACTGGGTATGGCACCTGCCTCCAGCATTTCATCTTAAGAGGACATGTCACATAGTTTGTCAGATAGTATGTTTATTCTGCATGTTGCTGGCAATTTGAGGCTATAGTTTAGAAACACAGTTTCTGGTCTCAGCAGCATGTAATGAGTTAGTGCCTGCCAGTAACTTGGATAAAAGTATGTCCTATGAAAAATCTACACAAAGCGCAAATGTAAAAACAAACCACAAAAGCACCTCTTTCTTTCAGAGTGCCACAAGAGCATGGCTTCAGGTTTGACTTGCAATCTGCACAGGAAAGTGAGTCTGTTGACATATTCCATTTTGCTTTACACTACTGTCCAATCCGACATCAGAAAAATGCTGAAGGAAATTCACTGGGACAGAGAGCTCACCACTTTGCCACTTGCCCTCTTGTGCTGCATTTTTTTTTTTTTTGTAAAGGTCTACATAGTAAATATTAGTCTTTGTAGACTAAACAGTCTCTGTCACAACTACTCAACTCTACCGTTCGTAGCATTAAACCAGGTATAGACAGTATGTAAACGACTGTTCCAATAAAAGTTGATTTACAAGAGCAGGCAGTGGCCGGTGGGCCACGCTTAGAACGGTTCTGTAATGCATGGCACCTGGGCCCTTAGAATGCTGCTCCTCCCTCTCTTTGCCCGGCTGGATTGCAGTTACCCTTCAACTCTTTGGCATAGAAGTCATTCCTTCGATGAAGAAGTCCTCACCACTGCCCCAAACCCAGGCTGTGGCCTTCATGAGCTCCCTCAGCACTGTGTAACTTTCCCTCCAGAGGACTGACTGATTCTAGTCATCCTGGAACTGGTCTCTCCACTCCATCCACTCCAGACTGTGAACTCCATGAGGGCAGAAACCTGTCTGCTTTGTGCTCCTTGTATCCCCACACTGAATACACAGTGCCTGGGCCATACAAGGGGCCGAATCAGTATTAACGTGTGTTTAATGCTTGAGGAATGAAAGTATTTATGCCTTCCCTGACTCTGTTAGGATTGTACATCTAGCAGGTGAAATTTCTTTCTGGTTTTATAGTTTATGAGCCATGTCCCATTTTATTCTCTATATTGTAACAAAGCAACTGTTTACCTGTATCTCGGTTTCTATGGCATTCAGAGGCCTGTGGACATCAATATTTGTAGCCCTTTTTCAGCTGAATGCCATTTGGAGAGGCTGTGACCACTGACAATTTGTCCTCTTCCCCTTCCCCCATCTAGACTACTGCTCTCCTGAAGTGGAGAGGAGCGCCTCTCTGTCTCCAATAGCGTCTTACACTCCTTAGAGGGGGTCCCAGGAATGTGCTGTCTGTGCTCCAGTGTTTAATAGGATTTTAGTAAAATGTCTCTTCCCTTTTAATATAGCTCATTATCTCTGTAGAACCGAATAAGTCTCTTTGACTTATGAGACAAGCCTGGAGTCAGATCAGATGTAATCAGAATAATTCTGTCCTCCACGAAGATCGAGACTTTGTTACTGGATCTAAATTGTGAAGCTTAGCCCTTGGGAAGAATTCTTTGCCAGGAAACTCCTTAGCCCTTACAGGCACACACTTCAAAAAGTCCACCCCCAATTTGTCAACATGCCCAGACATCACTTTGAATCCTAGCCAAAGCAAGCTGAGACCTTGGCCACAGAGAATCTTTTTTTTTTTTTTTTTCAGTTCTTCCACTTGCAGGAAGAACAACTAACAGATACTTAATGGAGCTCACTAGGCACCAGGCATTCACTATCTACAGATAGTAACTTATTTAACCCTCATGAAAATTCGATTGCAGTATCTTTATTTTGCTAAAAAAAAAAAAAAAAGAAAATTATAGCACAGAGAAATTAGCTGCATCGCCCTAAGTCACCCAGCTAGAAGTTGAGCTTGGATAAGCTGGGTCCGAGTTGGTGCATTCAGTCATTTCACTGATGCTATGATCATTCATCTTTAGCCTTACTCCTTCCTATGGCATATATAGTCTCCATTCTACTGTTCTTTTAAAATTTCAGAAAATAAGGATGAAGGGGCAGGAAACAAATAAGTGTCCATGATTTAAGCTAGAAGCTGAGACAAGTAGAAATGTTCAGAGATCATATTAGAAATCAGGCAACAATGGCTCTACAATGGAAAGAAAATTCCAAATCAGGATATTGTGAGCCTTGAAAATCAGGAAGGAAATGAAAATGCCCTTGAATGGCTAGGCTGCTTTCTCCTTTCAAAGAGCTTGCTTGGAACACTGAAAATATATTCACTGTTTTTCACAAAGTTTGAAGTAGAGTTTTAACCACAAATAAATGTTTTCTCTAAAACTGAAATCAACTTATGAAATAATGTAGAGAATGTAATGCTATTTTTCCTAGTGGCAATGCAGCAGAGACCAAGCATGAGAAATGTAGCTGCCTTACTGGACCAGGTACTAGCTCCGTCTATAGAATGGTGATGCATGAAATGATTCTCACCACTCCATGTTGCAAAGAAAAATTAGTAAACTTAATAACAAAAAGCTTAACAAACTCACATGTGACACAGAAACTGATCACTAAGGATCTGAAGATCTCAGATCTCAGTTGCTTTGTGAAAACTATCTTCATGACAGACTTGATTAAATTGGCATAAACAGATATCCATGTTTTGATGTAAAAATCTTCCCTTTTCTTCCAAACGTTTGCCATCTCATATTTTCATCTTCAATGGTTAGTTCTCATTTAAAAAAAAAAAAATCCCTTTTATAGGAACATCCACAGACTAAAAGATGCTCTCTCTGACCCAAAGAAACTGTTTCTTCATAAACTCATGGGCATTAAAATATTTTTTACAAGGTCACCAGAAGTAACTTATGCAGGGGCTTTTGAAGTCAATTTAGCAATAAACTGAGAAATCAGATTCTCTGTCCTCTGTTTTTCTAAAATTATTGTGGATGAGATGAACCATCTTTTTTTTTTTTTTTTTTGGCCTGAGAAACTGATTTATATAGAGATTAGAAAATGTTCTGGGAAAGTTTATTTTCCCACTGATAAAGACAGTTTTCCACTTTGTAATCCATCCATCTACCCACCCATCCACAACTGATTTATTTTATTTATTCTCTGCCTCATACTATAGAATGTAAATTCTATAAGGTCAGAATGCTAGTCCCCTTTGTTCATAGCATATTCCCAGTACTTAGAATAGTACCTGGCAGTAAGTGATGATAAATGTGAGGTCTGTTGAGTGACTTTTTATTAAATAAGTATTTATTTACCATCTTCTACTGTTCCAAGTACTAGACTGACAGTCTAAAAAGATCCAAGGTGAAAGAGATATGGATCTCACTTTTAAGGAGATTCTAGATGAATAAGTCATCATCACAGTGTATTCTTTTAATAGCATCACTTTACAGGGGACAGTAGTTGTTACCATATGAGAAATGAAGCAGAAGTGCTATATATGCTTCTTGCTGAAAGAAAGACTTCCCTGAGGAAGTGACACGTGACACGTGAGATAACCATTGAATTGGAATGGGCAACAGGGATTAGTAATGGGGGATTAACAAGTAGAGGTGGGGAATATAGGATATATAGGATATATAAGGGAATATAGGATATATAAGAGATGGAAAAGCAAGTGATTCCAATTAGAGGAAACTTGGAGACCTGAATAGCAGCAGTGGAAGACCTATTTGGAAAGAGTGATTGGATCAAATTATGGAGAATTTTGACATCACTTGGTGGCAGTGGTGAGTCCAAGCTTCTCTTTCTCTGTTTTCTGAACATCTCTATTTCATCTACATTGTAGCTTCTGAGCGACTATATTCTGTGTTCCAAGTTTTGGGTTTCAGATCAGGAGCTTGGCCAACCCAGTTCCTAGAGCCTGGGAGGAATCTTGTGTGAAATGCAGATTTGGTCTTTGATCTACGTTTTGTAGGTCAACAAGCTCACTCACTTGGCAATGATTACAGGGCTCACAAGGATGTTGTTCCTGAATAATTTATCTAATATATTAGCCACAAATAAGCTTTCACCACTAAGTAGCTCACTACCCTTGTTCTTGTCTTGCAGGAGGGAGCTATGTGTTGTCCATCCTCACTCCATTACAAGAGATTACTTCAAAGTTGATCTGGAGTATGGATTTCTGTGTTCATCAGTCTTTCAGCCCTAGAGCTGGGAATTACGGAAAGTATTTTCTACTTCCAGTAGCATTTAGGGAGGACACCAAAAAGTGTTTTTCTCTTGGCATGTGAGCTTCTCGAGTGTGTCCTTGCTCCATAAGTGTACTTTGGCACCAGGAAGCGGAGGCAGCAGCTTTCAAGTGATAGGAGAAGCAGGCTGATTAAGAGCTCTGCATGGCCAGACGGTACTAAAGCTGCTTGCAGAGTCCTTGCCTAACAGTTGGTGGTTTTAATGGAAATTTTTCCAATTTTGAATCTTTTGACTAGAATTTATTATTTTCTCCTTCCCAGTTTCTTCTAAATTCTTTCCCTCTCAATGAAAGCCATGACTGTCCTATCTTTCTAGGTACTCAGATTTGAAACTTTAGTTTTAGGAAAAACTGGTGATAACATAATTTATTGAAATAAATTTAAATACTTTATTTATTTTAAAACACAGATGAGAACAATTTATTTAAATGAACAGTGAAGACCTGAGCTGATTTCCATGGTATGGGTATTTGTTATTGATCTTCTCCCACTATTTTCACCACCTATCTCTTGAATGCATTCTGAAATGGAAATGATATCAAGTGCTAATCCATCTGAGTGTGCCAGTTTTCCTGCTCTGTGGGATATAGCATAGCTGTCTCCTCAAGAAAGCAATCAAGGTCATTTTCCCGGTGATTTCCCTGATCAGACCAGCCGGACATACTCCTGGCCTCCTCTCCCTGTCTGTAATGATAAAAGATTGTATTTGTAATGACACCATACTTATTTTGCATCCTCTTGAGGCTCTAACGATGATGACATTGAAGCGTTATCACTTGTGGAAAGACCTCAGGTGTGTGGCCAGGCAAACCTGTATTCAAAGGTTTGCATTTCGCCAAAGCATTCCATAGCCTCACCCTTCCTATCCCCACCATTCTTTTCTTCTGGTACCTGGTCAAGATTACATTAAGACGTGAAGGAACACTTCAAGGCAACCAGCTGCCCATGTTCAAGGGCTACAGCTGCATTTCTCAGATTTATGTAGCCTGTGTTTCCACTACTAGTTAGAGGAAAGGAAACCTCACACATTTTGCAGTGAGCCAAGGTAAAAGAGAACTCTTTTGTCAAGGTAATAATAACACTTAGCAAGTATATAAGGCTTTTTATCTTCAAAGGGCTTTCTAAACATTAGCTAATTAAGAAGTCTGCTCAATGTACAGCAGCTGTTGAAAAATAAATGTGATGCTTGGGTGTATTAAAAATGGGAGCAAAACCATGAGGACATCCTATGTCAAGCAGCTGTAGTGCTCTGTCTTACTTGTTTGCTTCACCTGGTGGAATAGATCAGATGTTGAAACAGTCCTGCCCCAAAGCAATAATGGTTAGGGGTAAGGCAGAGCTTGCACATATTAGAATCTTGCAAAGGTTACAGAATATTTACCTGGAGAGGAAAAGTCAAAGAAAAGCCTCATCACTGCTCATTAAGCTTTCATAATCTCAGGCATATGCAACACTAATGAAACAGACATCTGACAAATAGGTAAGATGCACTAAGAAAAATCACTGATATAAACAGGTATTCTCACTTATTCATTCAAATTCACTCAACAAATATGCATTGAGCATTTGCCAGACATTGGGGATGTATGTTTAAAAACTACATGGGAACAATTTGAAAACAACTATGATTCTATCTTGGTATGTCACTTATCTATTGTGCCTTAATTTTACATTAATGTCAACACATACTTGCATGCACACAAACATATTCAGTTCTATCCACATTTTCCTTTGTTGATTCACTGGCAGAAATGAACTAACATACCAGTGCATGAGCTGAGCTCTGACTTTGGTTATGAAAACAAAAGAAACAAACTACTAAAAATGCTTTTTGTTGTGGTTTTCCACACTTGGAGTTGGGAAATGGCCACATTTTCTTTTTTTTCTTCCAAGTTTTTTACAGCAAAAAATTTTTACTAGAATATTGTTTGTTGTTATTATATATTACATATATGTTATGCTGTTATATAATTAATAGTGTACATAGGAATTTATAACTGCTCCCCTTTTAAAGTGTCTATTTGAAAGATTTGAAATTCTGTAAAGGTGAGGTGAAGTGATACATGAAGAGGAAAGGGAGAGAGATCATATGATGTAAAACTATGAGTTTTTGCTCCATAGTACCATGCACAACATGCTATTTATACCTAGCTTCCCTGGTGGCTTAGACAGTAAGCGTCTACCTGCAATGCTGGAGACATGGGTTTGATCCCTGGGTCAGAAGACCCCCTGGAGAAGGAAATGACATCCCACTCCAGTAATCTTGCCTGGAGAATTCCATGGACAGAGGAGCCTGGCAGGCTACAGCCCATGGGGTCACAAAGAGTTGGATATGACTGAGTGACTAACACTCACTTTTCATATGTCTGTAAAGCACGTTAGAACATCTTACCTCCCTTGTCCTCAAGAAGAAAGGGCAGTTATACTTTTGATTGAGCAGCTTGTCAGATAGGGGTTATAGGAAAAAGTAGTTGCTCATTCAAGGGGGAAAAGTTGTGGCAGAGATGGCAGGGAGGTGAGTAAAGAAGAGAGAGTGCTCTACATTTGGGGAGGCAGTCTAGAGGAAAGTAGAGAAAAACATTCTTAAAATGGAGAAAAATTTCTACAGGAAATTATAAATAGGTTCACTTTTATCAGGAAAAAAGTTGTAAGTCTAAAAATAAAGTAAAAATGGGAAGCTGAGTGGTGCAAAGCCAGGGACATGGCAACAAAGATAAACAAGCATCTGCTTAGTGTCTGTTAAGTTCAGCGCATAACACACTGTGAAGAGATTAAAAGATCTAGAGCTGACTTCCGAGACCGCAGAATGAAGGGTTGTATGTGCCTGTATAGGGTAGGACTGATGTGGTTAGAAAAAAACTCAGTGCTCACTGGCTCACCCTGAAGCATTAGTTATAATAGGAACTAATTAGAAATAAACTAAATACTCTTTTTGTTGGATCATGTTTTTCAGTGAAGAAAGAATTGATGAAGTAAATCAGGATTTATCTGTAGGAGGAATACTGTTCACCTGTTAAAACAAGGTGCTCTATCTACTAAAAGCTCAAAGATAAATTGATAAAGCGATGTGGGTGGGGGGAGGAAAGTATATATGATAGTAAAGCCTGTGATAAATCTGTGCAAAAATCTGTGTGTTCATTCACACAGATTTCTATATGGAGAGACTGCAGACTATCTCTGGAAGGATAGGTAAAAAAATAGCCACAGTAATTACTGTTGGGGAAGAGAATGGTGGGATTGGGAGACAGAAGCAAATGAGAGCCTTCCTTTTCAGTGTATATATTAAAAGAGAAAAATAATTTTTTATTTTGAGATAATTGTTGATTCACAGCAGTTGTAAGAAATAATACAGAGGTATTCTGTATATCCTCACCCAGCTACATTCAATGGTAACATTTTGCAAATGTATAATATCACAGCCAGAAATTTGACAGTTGACACAGATCATCAAGCTTATTCAGATTTTATTGGTTTTACATGCACAGGTGTATGTGTATGTGTTTATGTCTCTGCAATTTTATCCCAGGTGTAAGTTTACATAACCAATACCACAGTCATGATGGAGAACGGTTACATCACAAGGATCTCTTGTGCTTCCACCGCCCTTTCTTAGCCATAGCCACCTCCCTCCTTTTCTCCTCTTCCTTACTCCTGGCAACAACTAATCTATTTTCCATATCTATGATATTACCATTTTAAGATTGTTACATAAGTGGAATTACATGGTATGTAAATCACTTTTGAAATTGGCTTTTAAAGCAGCATAATTCCCTTGAGACCTATCCAAGTCATTGCATGTGTCTATTATTATATACAGCATATTGTTGGATTGTTATTTTTATTCACTTTGCAAAAACTCTGACTTTAATTGGTGTTTTTAAACCATTTATATGGAAGGTATTTATTGATATGTTAGGGCTTAAGTTTACCATTTTATTATTTGTTTTCTGTTTATTTCCTCCATTTCTCATCCCATTTCTCATCCTGAGGGTTACTTGAACATTTTTAGGATTCCATATATATCAATTTATAGTGTTTTTGATTGTATCACTTCATATAGTATTTTTAGTGATTGTCCTGGGTATTACCACATACATGTATAAATTTGCAAAATCTGTTAGTATTATTTTCCTTTATTAACTTTTGAAAGTTATTAATGGAACCAAACTCATAGAATGGCTGTGAGGATTTGCTGGGAAAATATATGTAAAGTTCTTCGTATCATATCTTGCACATGACAAAAACTCAAAGAAAGCGTTGCTATTATGTAACTCAGCCCCCCAGTGCCTACTTTGACTCAGAGTTTACAGTTGTAGAATGACATGGTGCCATTCCTCAGGCGAGAAGCTAGTGCCCCCAGACATGCCTTTTTGTGCTCTTAATTCCTCTGATGGCACCATCTTTCCAACAAGGCCAGATTTTACCATATGTTTATATGTCTGGGAGTGAAAAGGGCTTCCTCCAGTCCTCATGGCTCATTTCCTATGCTTAGACTGATGGTCTTGGTATTGATAAAAGCAAAGGGTAACAAAAAGATAGATATAGGTTCATAGGCTCATACTTGGGAGGATGAAAAGAAGATCTCAGAACCGGTGGCACTGTCCCTAGCAATAAGATACACAGTCAGTTTTTTCCAGCTTTCCATGCATCTTTGTTGACAGATCTTTGGCTAGAATCTCTTACAGGGCATCAGTGACGCTTAGTTACTTTATACAGGACCCAGAGTATATGTAAATGACTCTTACAGCTGCTTTTTTTTGTGTGTTTTCTGTTGTATAGAAGATCATCCAGGTCTGTTAGATAATACATCACACAATCAGAATGTGTGAGTTTAAGTTATTCTAACCAACCAGTCCATTCTAAAAGAGGTCAGTCCTGGGTGTTCATTGGAAGGACTGATGCTAAAGCTGAAACTCTAGCACTTAGGCCACCTGATGCAAAGAGTTGACTCATTGGAAAACACTCTGATGCTGGGAGGGATTGGGGGCAGAAGGAGAAGAGGACGACAGAGGATGAGATGGCTGGATGGCATCACCAACTCGATGGACATGAGATTGAGTAAACTCCAGGAGTTGGTGATGGACAGGGAGGCCTGGTGTGCTGCGATTCATGAGGTCACAAAGAGTCGGACATGACTGAGCGACTGAACTGAACTATACAGAGCACACTTCCCTGAAATGATTTTTATTTTCCTTATTCCTAACTTGATACATACATTTTCAAACCAGCAGAATATTTATAAGACCTAAAAATATTTTCCTCCTCTTGTGGCTCTTTCCTTTATGGATTCTTACCCTTTATTTAAACAATTTCTGATTCATTTTGACTCTCTGTACATTTTTTCCCTAGGGCTTTTATCTCATATATCTTGCCAGTGTCCCTAATCCCATTTCACCCTTCACTAGATCCTACTAAATCTCCCATGATGAACTTTATTCCCAGATTAAAAGTTTGGCCACATCTCCCATTCGACTGAGCAAAACTGAAAAGAGATTAAGACTAAGGGCAGTTTAGAGTCAACAAGAACTGAAAAAAATTGCAGCTGGTGGTACCATCTGTGCTTGTCAAACTGTGGCCAAATAGTTTTCCATGGTGGAGAAAGACGGAGAATCTGATAATGGCTTTTGGTTTGAGGTTACTGAGAAATGAGGAATACTACCCTGGAGGAAGATTAAGAGAGCTGGTAGGCTGCTTGTTCTCTTTGCAATGTGTGGCTCATCTCCCAGAAAAACAGGCTTCTCCTGGCAAATGGTCAAATTTGACTTCCGAGACTGTAGAGTGGTCTCCTGTGTGTATTCCTTCTTTTGTAGTCCATCTGCAGAATTCAGTTAGTGCCAGGTGCCCAACATGGCATGGGAAAGTAGTAGAGTCATGAGAGGAGAAAAAAAAAAAACTCATAGAACTTACAAAAACTTCTAAACAAACATTTTCCAGGCTTCTGGTGATGCAGAAGCAGGAGAATGGTTTAGAGTGGCAACAGGGGAGGAAGCGGGAGGATTCCTGCTGGCTGCATCCCAAGCTATCCTCTGTTGGGGAGAATCTGAGTCTTGGATGGAGTGAAAAAGTAAGGAGCAGAGTATGGCAGCCACAAAGTATGACCTCATCATCCTGGTGAAGAAAATAAATGGAAGAAGGTGATGGGGCAAGGAGGGTGTCGAATTAACCACCTGAGAAGGGCTCCTGAGAAGGAAAGAAGACTTTTGGGAATTGTTCTTAAACTGGGTAAGAAATGGAATGGGCACTTCATGAAAGAGGGAAGGATAGTGAAATGGATAATGAGTGAGTGGAAGGATACTCAACCTCATTACTCATCAGGATAATGCAAATTGAAACTGCGTGTGTGTGTGCTCAGTTGCTTCAGTCAAGTTCGACTGTGTGACTCTATGGATTGTAGCCTCAGGCTGCTCTGTCCATGGGATTCTCCAGGCAAGAATACCAGAGTGGGTTGCCATGCCCTCCTCAAGGAGATCTTCTCGACCCAGGAATCGGATCTGGGTCTCCTTCATTGCAGGCAGATTCTTTACTGCTAAACCACCAGGGAAGCCCCGATTAAAACCACAATGAGATAAAAGTATCATCAGAATGACCAAACCGAAATGACTGACAAATCCAAGTGTTAGCAAGGATATGCAGGAATTTGAACTTTTTATGCTACTGGTGTAAAATAATTAACACAACCCCCTTGGTAAACTGTTTATCACTATTAAACTGAACATATGCATACAGGCAATCCTTGCTTTTCTATGCTTCTCTTTATTACACATTGCAGGTATTGCTTATTTTACAAATCGAAAGTTTGTGGCAACTTTATGTCAAAGAAGTCTATCAGCACCATTTTTCCAACAGCATTTGTTCTCTTCTTTTCTCTGTGTCACATTTTGGTAATTCTCACAGTATTTCAAACCTTTTCTTTATTACCATTCTGTTTGTTATGGTGATCTGCGTTCAGTGATCTTTGATGTTAACTATTATGACTCACTGAAGTCTCAGATAATGATTAGCAATTTTTTTTAACAATAAAGTGTTTTTAAGTTAAGACATGTGCATTGCTTTATAGACAATGCTGTGCACATAATAGACCACAGTAGAGTGTAAACATAACTTTTACATGTACTGAGAAACCAAGAGATTTGTGTGACTTGATTTATTGCAGTATCTGCTTTATTGCAGCTGTCTGGAACTAAACTCCCAATAGCTCTAAGGTATGCCTATATCCTATAAGCTAACAATTCTACTTCTAGATATCTACTCAAACAAAATGAGTACATATGAGCATTGAACATCATGCATATAAATGTTTATAACCACTTTATTCATAATAGCTACATGTGAGAATGATAAAAATGTCCATCAACAGTAGAGTGAATAAGCAAATCATATATTTATATCGTGAAACAGTATATGGTACTGAAAAAGAGTGAAATATGGGTCAGTCTCACATAAATGGGCTTCCCAGGTGGCTCAGTTGGTAAAGAATCTGCTTGCAATTTAGGAATCAGGGTCAATCCCTGGATTGGAAAGATCCCCTGAAGGATGGCGTGGCAACCCACTCCAATATTCTTGCCTGGACAATCCCACGAACAGAGAAACCTGGCAAGCTACAGTCCATGGGGTCACATAGATAATAAAAAAGAAATCAGATGTTAAAAGCTACATACTGTGTGTTTCATCTATATAAAATTTAAATGTGTTTGGTTTTGTGGTTGTCTTCTGGGAGCAGACAGGGCAGTAATTGAGAAAGGACAGAGGGCTTTCTGAGGTCCTTGTAAGCTTCCATTTCATGGCTTTTGGTGGTGGTTATGTAATCATGAGCAATTTGAAATAATTCAGTAGGTTATACATTTATGATTTCTGCCTTTTTCTTATTCTGTACTTTTAAAAGTTTTATTAAAGAGGAGGAGGAGGAGTATTGAATTATGTCTTACATCTCATTTGTTTATTTAGCTATTATTTATTTTTAAATTTATTTTTGTTTTTAATGATATATTTTTCAACTCTATTCTTTTAACTGTGCCATTGTGCGCAAAGAATATCACATGGGACCTAGAATGTCTACCCTTCTGAATAATATGTTCGGTTATTCCTCTTTTTGCGTTTTCCTTCCTAGCCCTTTCATACTACACACTTTCCTTATGTGTGGTTCTCTTCTAGCAATGGAGAGTCTAGTACTGACGTTTAAGCCTTCCTGAGTCAGAGCTGTTTTTGATTGTACATGATAACTCCGCTGCCTCATCTAATACTTGTTTATTCAGATGTAAACAGACAGAATGCTTAGGCCATGATGTATATTTAGCATATTATGGAAGAAATACATAAGAACTTGAGTTCTTATGAGTACTGAAGAGGTAGTGGCGGTTATGCTCTAAGTCGTGTCTGACTCTTGCAATCCCACAGACTGTAGTCCTCCAGGCTCCTCTGTCCCTGGGATTTTCTGGGCAAGAATATTGGAGCAGTTTGCCATTTCCTTCTCCAGGGATCTTCCCAACCCAGGGATCAAACCCGGGTCTCCTGCACTGCAGGCAGATTCTTTACCAACAGAGCTACCAAGGAAGCCTAAAATTAACTGAAAAGGCAAGCAAAGCAGAGTGAGGAATAAAACTCACTGGAAATTTTGGTTGAGCCATAAAGGGCCTTTCTATAGTAGGACTTAAGGAAGATAAAACACTTGGCGATGTTTTCAAAATTGTGGCATTAATATTTAAGGATTATTTTGTTGGAAGAACTACAGTGTCAAAGAAATTGTCACTATGGCTGCTGCTGCTGCTAAGTCGCTTCAGTCTTGTCTGACTCTGTGCGACCTGAGATGGCAGCCCACCAGGCTCCCCCCGTCCCTGGGATTCTCCAGGCAAGAACACTGGAGTGGGTTGCCATTTCCTTCTCCAATGCATGAAAGTGAAAAGTGAAAGTGAAGTCACTCAGTTGTGTCCGACTCATAGTGACCTCATGGACTGCAGCCCACCAGGCTCCTTTGTCCATGGGATTTTCCAGGCAAGAATACTGGAGTGGGTTGCCATTGCCTTAGCAGTTTTTAAACTGGGTTCCTCAGAGTTTTGGGGCTCTAAGGCTATACAACTCAGGACTGTTTATCTATCTGTCAAAAGGAAGGTTGAGATAAAAGTAATCAGAATAGGCAGGTATAGATGCGTTTATTGGGAATCTACATACAATTTATTTGAAAATAGTTTGGGCTACTGAAACCAAAAATAAAACCAAACAACACACAAACATACACCCCTTTATCAAATTTTAAAGGCAATCATAGGACACTTTATGGTGATACAAGATTACCAGGCACCAGGAAAATCTGATATTATGTAACCTAAGGGCAATATATATGCACTTGCAATGCCAGGGACCAGTGTTGAAATAAAAGCACATGGGACTGGAAGTTTGGAGTAAGAGTTCCCGGGAACATTAACTAAAAGATGCCCCTGAACTAAACAATAGCTAATACGTAGAGCTCTTGACAGTGTGCATCACAACAAACTGTGGAAAATTCTTAAAGAGATGGGAGTACCAGACCATCTTACCTGTCTTCTGAGAAACCTGTATGTGGGTCAGGAAGCAACAGTTAGAAGCAGACATGAAACAACAGACTGAGTCAAAATTGTTAAAGGAGTATGACAAGGCTGTATATTTTCACCCTGCTTATTTCACTTCTATGTAGACTACATCATGTGAAATGCTGAACTGAATGAATCCCAAGCTGGAGTCAAGATTGCTGGGAGAAATATCAACAACTTCATATATGCGGATGATACCACTCTAATGGCAGAAAGTGGAGAGGGCAGAAGTAGAGAACTGGCTTGAAACAACGTTCAAAAAACTAAGATCATGGATGGCATCTGGTCCCACCACTTCATGACAAATAGGGAAAAAGTGGAAGCAGTGACAGCTTTTATTTTCTGGGGCTCCAAAATCACTACAGAGAGTGACTACAAGCCATGAGATTAAAAAATGCTTACTCCTTGGAAGGAAAGCTACGACAAACCTAGATAGTGTGTTAAAAGCAGAGACATACTTTGCTGACAAGTTCCATATAGTCAGAGATATGGTTTTTCTAGTAGTCGTGTACAGATGTGAGAGCTGGGCCATAAAGAAGTCTGAGCACTGAAGAATTGATGCTTTTGAATTATAGTACTGGAGAGGACTCTTGAGAATCTGTTGGACAGCAACGAGATCAAACCAGTCAATCTTAAAGGAAATCAGTCCTGAATATTTATTGGAAGCTCTGTTGTTGAAGCTGAAGCTCCAATACTTTGGTAGCTGAGGTGAAGAGCTGATTCACTGGAAAAGATCCTGATGCTGGGAAAGACTGAAGGGAAAAAAAGAAGAGGGTGGCAGAGGAGGAGGTGGTTAGATAGCATCACTGACTCAATGGACATAAATTCGAACAAACTCCATGAGACAGTGGAGGAAAGAGGAGCATGGCATGCTATAATAATCCATTGGGTTGCAAAGAGTCCAGGAAGATTTACCAACTGAACAACAACAAAGGGATAATAATAACAGTAACAGTGACTAAATATGTACTATTATTTAGTGATTTTAACTATTTTCTACAACATTTAATCCTGTAAGCAGACTGCTTACAGGAGTAGCTGGTATCAGACCTATCCTTCCACTAAGAATCTGGGTCAATTACTGTTTGAAGGCTTCAGAGCACACCTAAAGGGGCCAGAATTTGAGGGGTCAAGACAAATGAAAAAAAAGGAATGTGAGCAGGATCTTTTCTGTGGCTTTGTTCCCTGCTTTTGAAGCACTTGCAATACATAAAAGGGACATAGAACCAAAGAAAGAGTAGAGCCCTAGATCTCACAGGAATTTCAGTGGAACTAGGAGAGAAAAATTCATATTCAGGAGTACTAAGATAGCTGTAATATGCAGGATCAAGATGCCACAGAAAAAGGAACTCAGAGACAGCTGAGCCAGCATCTGCATGCAACTTTCCCTAGGAATTTGTGGACTTCTGAACTATGCACACGCAGAGTGAAAAATTGAGAAGCCAAGGAAAATGCTGCAGTTAAGAGACCAAAAGTACAAACAGGGATTTAAGCATTCCATAGAATTTAAGGGCAGAAATTAGAGTTCAGAACAAAATCCCCAAAGAGGAAGGGCCCTGGTAAAAATGAAAAACTCTCAGTTGAGACTCGGAAGAGCTAGATTCTAAAAAGAAAAGAAAAGCTGGAAATAGACCATTTTCTACAGGATCAAGATAATATTTCTATACTGTCTTACAGAAGAAGATGAAATCCTCTGTGTAGGAAGATATCATCCAAAGCTTTAACATCCTTAAATGTATAATAGTCAATGGACATGTCCAGGTATGTCAGGAAATAAGACCAAATAACTGAATTTCAAAGACAGTGATATACTACAGGTTACTGACTTGGCAGATGGTACAATAGAAGGATGTGTACTCATCTTCTCCTATGAGAACACCAAAATTCAACTAGCTGCTGAACAACCAATGACAGGAGAATGTTGGAACCAACCAAAAAAAGATATCCCATGTCTAAGGGCAAAGGAGAAACTGCAGCAAGAAACAGCAATTAGAATTGGACATGGAACAATGGACTGGTTCAAAATTGGGAACGGAGTATGTCAAGGCTGTATATTGTCACCCTGCTTATTTAACTTCTAGGCAGACTACATCATGCGAAATGCTGGGCTGGATGAAGAACAAGTTGGAATCAAGACTGCAGAAGATAAACCATGCAAACACTTATCAAAAGGAAGCTGGTATAAGTATACTGATAATAGATGCTGTAGATTTTAAGAAAATTAAATCATACTGAAAATGAAAGAAGCCATTTTATGGTGATGAAATGGAATTCCAAGAATTTGAAATGAAATGGAATTTGAAAGGATTTTCAATAATCTTAAAAGATATGTATATAATAACAAAATGTTTGAAGCAAAAACTGAAAGAACTTAGAAGTGGACAATCTGACAATCATAGTTGAAGATTTTAATAAATCTTACTCGGTCTTTAATTGTTGGCATTAGCAGACAAAAATATGACTAAGAATATATTATATTTGAAAACACAGTTAACAGATTTAACTTAAATAACATATATAGAACTCTACATCCCAAAGCTGCAAAATACACATTTTCAGATAAATATGACATGGATGATAAAATTGATTATACACCAATTAATAAAGTAAATCTTCAAAAATTCAGTAGATTGAAGTTACATGTAGTATTTCCTCTGATCACAGTAGAATTAGGCTACAAATCATAGCAAAAGATACCAAGAACATACATATATCTTATGTTGTGCTTAGTCGCTCAGTTGAGTCCAACTCTTTTCAACCCCATGGACTGTGACCCACCAGGCACCTCTGTTCTTGGGAATTCTCCAGGTAAGAATACTGGAGTGGTTTGTCATGCTCTCCTCCAGGGGGTCTTCCCAACTCAGGGTTTAAACTCAGGTCTCCTGCATTGCAGGAGGATTCTTTACCATCTGAGCCATCAGGGAAGCCTAAGAGTACTGGAGTGGGTGGCCTATCCCTTCTGTTGTGGGTAGTCTCAACCCAGGAATTGAACCAGGGTCTCCTGCATTGCAGGTGGATTCTTTACCAGCTGAGCTACCAGGGAAGCCCACATACATACTATGACCCAGCAATTCCATTCCTGGATATATAACACAAATGTGTACTTTTGGTGGGAAGGGAAATGTGCAGTAATGTTCATGAAGCATGAAATAACCCTTTGTCTATCAACAGTAAAATGAAAAAATTATGTCATATATTTATACAATTGAATAACGAATGAAACACTGCTATATGTACACAAAATGAGTCTTGTAGATGCAATGATGAGCAAACCAAGTCAGACACACACAAAAAGATATCACATGTGATTCCATTTATAAATTCCAAGTGAAAGTCACTCAGTCATATCTGACTCTTTGCAACCCCATGGACTATACAGTCCATGGAATTCTCTAGGCCAGCATACTGGAGTGGGTAGCCTTTCCCGTTTCCAGGAGATCTTCCCAACCCAGGGATTGAATCTAGGTTTCCTTCATTGCAGGCAGATTCTTTACCAATTGAGCTATCAGGAAAGTCTATAAAGTCCAAAACAGGTAAAATTAAGCTATAATGATATGTCAGAATAGTGTTTTCTTTTCTTACTCTATATAGATAGATAGATAGATAGTACTTCATTAAACGTGTCTTTTAATAAAACTCTCCCCAAACAAAAAAATAAACCTCAAAATAAGAAAATGAAGTGCCTTCTCCTTGAAAACGGTGGGCAAACATTACAAATAGGAAATTTCTTGGCTTCCAGTTCTGTATTTTTCATGAATCCTTTTCCACCTAATAAAATGTCTTCCTTTTTTTAAACCCCATTAGCATGTTCATTTATTATTTATTATGGAAATAAACATACCAGCTAATGGTATTATTTGCCTCAGATCCTTGGGGCAGCACGATGTAGTGGTTAAAGAGAAAGCCCTGGAGAAAGACTATTTGGTTTAAATCTCAGTTTAGTACTTGGACAAATCACTTGAACTCTCTGTGTCTTAGTTTCTTTACTGTAAAATCACGGTAGCAGTAATACCTATGTCATAGTGCTGTTTTGAGAATTAAATGAGTCAATAATTATTTCAAACAGTGTCTGGCACAAGAGTAAGCACTCTATTAAAGTTTGTGATTGTCACTATTATTCCCTTGGGGGATTTGACTGTTCTTTATATTTGTTTTAAATCCATCTAATACCTAGAACTGTACTCAGCAGTCAGGAAGCTGGGATTTCCAGAGAGCTAGAGGCATAGTTATTTTGGGAACTGACTGTTTTCTGTCTATGGGTGAGGATGAACTTATACTGATGACAAGGTTGGCTCATGAACCAGAAGCTTAAATAGAGCAGCATAAATTAGTCTAAGTGTTAAGAATAAGATGAGAAGAATTTGTTTTCTTAATCCTGGCAGGACTCTATAACCCAGGAGAGTGTCAAGAGCAGCTGGCACTGCGTTAGGGACCCAAACAATAAGTGCAAAGACATGTGACATCAGTCCCTTCCTGAAGCACTTACCTTGTGTCCACCGCTAAGAACTCATGGCTAAGTAAGATGGAAACTTACAGCAATGGCGTGCATATATCAGTTTCTGCAAACGTGTCAGATTCCTGAATGCTGAGAACCTATGTATTTGAAAAAAAAAAAAGTTTGTGATTTTAATTAAATTAAATTATATTAATTTGAGCAGAATTGAATATTCAGAGGTAGTAAGAACTAGTTGAGTGGTTTAACTCATAGACTTTGGAGTCAGATAAATTTGAATTTATCAGATATGTGAATTTTCATAAAGCATTTAATTTCTCAGGGCCTCAGCTTCCTCATTTGTAATATGTGGGCAGTGATTATAGGAACCCCACAGGGTTGTTGTAGGGATTAAATGAGATATGTGTCTGGTATATATATTAAATATTCAGTAAACAGCAGTTATCATTATTGTAGATGTTATTTTCTTAATTACTCTTAGCCAAGAGTCTAAAACCAAGCTGACCTGATGAGCTGTGAGCTTTCCAAATATTTCATTTCCCTCTTTCTTAAAGTCCATTTTATTCTCCTGGTGACCCTTAGTATGGATAGGGAGGGGCTATTATCTGCAATTGGCATAGGAGATAACAGAGAGAAAGTGATTCCCCTAACAATTTCATAACTATTGCTGTTAGAGATGAAACTAGAAACCAGGCCTCCTCAGTGCTAGCAATGAGATTTTTATTCCTTTCTGTTTTTCTAAATTCTTATCTCCAGATATCCAGTGATAGAATAGCACCTATGTAAAGGCTTCTTGAAAGAGAGGGATATTTTCCTAAATCATCAGTACAAGAACATCCCATCTTTTCAGATGTAGTAGTCAGATGGTTGACATAAGTCAATAGAGATTTTTAGGAAATTTAAGAGATTTGATACAGAAGCTTCATTTAAGGATGCTCCCACTTTTAGGACCCAACATTTTCACTCTCCCACACTATAGTTCATTTTAGCCTCAGCCTCTCTCTAGAATGGCCTTTCATCTTTCTGAATTCTTCTTGTTCTCAGGTGAGATTTTTCTATTCTTCTACTTCCCAGGCTGGAGATGATTATCACACACTATGGCTCCTACATTTGTTGCTCCTCATTTAAAACCATCAACTCAGCAATGAGTTTTTACATTGGAGCTCGGGGTTTCCTTGAAGAAAATTTAGGTCCACAGGCAAGCCATTTAAGTATTTTTAAAAACTAACATATTTCTAAGGCTGCAGAAAGCATTCTAGAATTCTACCTTCCCTCTTAGGAAGAACTGTGAGCTTCCTGACAGAAACCTCCAGGGCATAGAAAACTACAAAGACTTATTATGTAGCTCCTCAGTGAATGAATGATGTTCTCACTCAGAAACCCTTCACATTTTAGTTGATTTCCTATCTTTCATATCCCCTTATCCATACTTTTTAAATTTTTGGTTTAGATGCTGTTTGGATGCTTTTGGAATTTTGATTATGCTAGCGAACTCAGGTCTAGCTGCTCAGTGTTCAAAAGCCAATAATTTTAGAGGCAAATATCAGCAGAAAGGAAAAGTGTTCTACTCAGAAAAGCTGGCAGTCTGAGGAGGAGGTGGACTTGTGTCCAGAGAGCAGCTCCAAAGATTCTGCTTAGCCATGACATTTTTCAAAGGGGAAAATAGGGGGAAGAGTCTTAGTGAATCACTGAGACAGGAGGCTGGGTTCTGCATCATTCTCCATTGCATACAGACTGGTTGACTCACTTTTCAGGTGTTATCTTGCCCAGGTGTTCTACCTGCAGGATTCTTTAGGGGACTGGTGGGAGTAATGAAAGTAAAGTATGAGTCACTCAGTGGTGTCCTACTCTTTGCAACCCCATGGACTGTAGTCTGGCAGTTCGTGGAAATCTCCAGGCAAAAATCCTGGAGTGAGTAACCATTCCATTCTCCAGAGGATCTTCCCAGCTCTGGGATCGAACCCCGGTCTCCTGCATTGCAGGCAGATTCTTTACCATCTGAGCCACCAGGGAAGCCCATTCAGACTAGAGAGCCAATCATTGTTTCACTACTTAGTTCTTCATTCTTTTTATCTAGGAAAAGAATTGACAGGTTAGGCAAAGCATGGTGGTCATTCAGGAAAGCATGTCAGGAGTTAGTTTCAACTGATTAGTGATTTTATCCCTATAGTTAGGTTTTTAAGATTGGAGTGATATAGAAATGGGTAAACAGGAAAGGGGCAAAAGAGCTGCTTCCAGTTATTTGGAAAGTATGTAGAATTGCTTTATATTCTAATTTAATTTCAAACTTCCTGGCTCCATAAAGTATTGTCTTCTACCCATACCCTGGTCCAAGTGTTTATGGCCATGAAGTTACCTGCTTTTGAATATTAGATTTCTTAGTAACTGAATTAAAAATGAAGCTATTAGTTTGTCTTAATTAAATTCTAGCACTAAGTTATTAAGTTATTAATACTTGTAAAACTTCAGATATAAGTTTTCTGATGATTAAGGTCATAGGATATTCTCCAAATTGGCTTTTTGTAAGATGCTGTTTTCTACTTTCATTGCCAGAGCACATAGGATAGCATTTTGCCTCTGTGAGCCATATTTGATTTCCCCTAATAAGACTTTTAATAGCCTTTTCTGACCAAACAAACAAATAAACCTGTGAACTAATGAACACCAAATAACCTCATGTAAGCCAGCCTGTGCTGGGTCTTCAGAGGAGTCTCTGGTGCTCTCTGGACCAGAAATGATGAGCTCCTTCATACTCCTGGGCCTGCCGAGTGCTATGCAGGGAGCAGGGGAAGGTTGTTCGGCTTCCCTTTTGTGCTAAGGCAACTGGAGACACTTTTAATCCACTGTATTTCAAACAGTTGCAAGCAAAGAAAAATGTCATGGGAATATCCAGACTTGGGCAGATAACAACCCTGCTCTTTATATCCCACTTATTAATCCATAGGAAAGAAGGGGAGAAATGGTCTTTGGACAGCCAGCTATCCATGTGCAGTAGTTGGGTGCTGAGCCCTTTTCAAATGTACTCAGAATAAAAATGAAACCCTACTACTTGTTTTGCCCATTAGATAGCATTATCTCCATGGAACGCCAATTCATATCTCTTTGTGCTGTGTGTGGTTCTCACATATGGGATTTTAATAACCTCCATGCTGTGCTATGAATTTATAAGCAGGGCCGATAGAGAAAAAGCACCACAGGACTTTATTTTTTCATTATTACTCTTTTGACAAACAGGGTCTGCCTCATTTCTATAAGGTTCTTCTGGCAACACTGACAGTGTTGTGGCTAGAAGTATAGTGTTACCATGGAAAGGAATAAGCTTTTTATTTATTTGCTATCTATTTTTTCTGGGCTCCGTTTCCTACCCCAATCCTGCCTTTAGCTCCCTCTGTAATATTCTATAGCATTGTACTTGCAGCTTCAGTGAACTGATTGCACAGAAATAGGCCCTGCTCTCCAGCTCCGTGGTTCATCTTACATTCTGATATTTTTTTCTGCAAATCCTTTTAAATGTGGTTGCATTTCTCTTCCATGTAGTTCTGCAAGTCACAAAAACCTGCTTAGTATGGTGGGTAGGAGAGCAGACTCTGTAGCCAACTAGTCCTGGATATGAATGCTAGCTTTTCTCTCAGATCCTGGAAAAAATTATTTGAATTATTTTAATTCATTTATAAAATGGTAATGATACACCTTCCTCCTCAGGTTGATGGGATAGTTAATTGGTATATTATTTATGAGCTGTTTAGCACAATATTTGACAGAGTGTTAATAGAAGTTGCTATTATTGTTATTATTCATTTTAAAATATTTACTGATTGCTACTAGATGTCAGACACTATTTCAGATGCTAGTTACACAAAGAACAAAACAATTGCCTTGCTTTTATAAAACTCACTGATTAATAATCATTAAAACTGCAGTTGAATATTACACTTTATACCCTTTTCAAATAACACTTAAAATCTGCCTTTTTCTTTTCTTAAACATGAAGGTTAAAATTATTTTATAGTCTTATGTATAGATTAATAACCCTACAGTATTGTTAGTTTTTATTTGTCTTGCTTTCAAACCCCTCTTCTATTTTCATGTTTTATCCATCTGAACTGATCTGTTCAACCAAGGGAAAAAAAACCCTGTGATTCTGGATTCTCTAGCTATTATAACCTTTTTATTACAGATTCAAGTCTGTTTTAGATTCAATCTCTCTAACTCAATATGGTACTTTATCTGAAATTTTATATTCGACCTCTTGGATGTTGCAGTAAAATGTAGGTTAAAAAAACAAGTTTTGAAAAGTGAAGGAGAGGAGAGAACTCAGGAGCTAAATCCTCACATATCTTTATCAAGACAGTGTCCCACAGAGTTGAATGGGCATCTGTTTATAGGTATGTTTTGATAGATGTGCACACATGCTTATGTACGTAAGGACATTTATTTGTGTGATTTAGACACTGAGTACATTTTATATTGTTTCCCAGTTCAATAAGTAGTTTGTGAACTGTATATCCCAGTAGTACCAGAGATCTCCACATTGTTGGAGAATCCTCAGAATTCACTGCACTTAAAAATAAACCATTGAAGACTTACTTTCTAACAAATCTAAATAAAGCAGAACCCTATTTAACATTGATGTTGGGTAATGGTGTTAAAACCACCCTATCAGTAAACATCACAGATAACCAGTGTGATATTTACAGTACATCTGAGTCTGTTTTCATGCATTCAAATATTTATTAACACCTGCTCTGGGCAGGTAGCTTGTTTGTGTTGATGCAGTGGCAAATAGATTGTTCCATTCCTCCAAGAAATTTAGGGTCAAACAGGAGAGACTGACAATAAATGAGTAAATGGATTCGTAAGCACATAAGTAAACTTATGGCAGTGTCTCTGAGGGTGCAATACTGTGAGCTAGGAAAAGCTCTAATGGAGAGGATTTACTTTGAGCTGGATGGCTGGTCAGGACAAGACTTCTTTGAGAAGCTGACATTTAAGCTAAGTCCTGCTTGATGAGAAGGTACCTGCAAAAATAGCAAGGGACATGGAGGACAAATATTCCAGGACAAAAAGAAACAGAATAGTCCAAATTCTGAGACTGAGATGAGAATATGACCTGGTCAAGAAACTGACAGAAGTTAAGTTTGCTGGCTGATTATGACTGGAGCCTAAAGCCATGTGAATAGTTTGAAGTTTACTCAATAGGAACTTTGTTGATCTGAGGGTTAAACAAAATAAGAAAGCATAGAAAACGAAATAAAAAGTCTCCTTAAGGAGACATTTCAAATAATGCCAGCTGACGGTGTCTTGCTTTACGTAGTTTGTGTTTGGATTCAGTTACTTTCATGGACCCATGTGTCTTTTGAGAGTGTGAAATATGGATTCTCAAGCTCAGGATCTCCATGTTTATTTTGAATGCTAATTACCACAAATATGTTTTTAATTGGTAACTATATCTTAGCACACTTCATTACACTTAACCTTTTAGATCACTTTTAATTCATCCTGTTAAAAAGTGTTTCCTATTAAGAAAGTATGGCACACATCAACCACATCTTAATTACTTTTTTTCTGGAAGACATTTGTGTTGGACAGAATTTATCTGTCAAAGAGGAAATGAAAAAAATGATCAAGCTTTGAGAAAATAATGAAAATAAGATCAAATGCCAAACATCCCAATGCATTTATTTACTTGATGATTTAGTATTGTTTTTACATGTGTAATGTGTGTGCTTAGTCTCTCAGTCTCTTCGCGACTCTATGGACTGTAGCCCGCCAGGTTCCTCTGTCCGTGGAGATTCTCCAGGCAAGAATATTGGAGTGGGTTGCCATGCCCTCCTCCAGGGGATCTTCCTAACCTAGAGATCAAACCCAGGCCTCCCACATCACAGGTGGATTCTTTACTATCTGAGCCACCAGGAAACCATTCTGTTTTTACATAATGTTTGTACATTCAGCTTAACTTTTTGGCATTGTTTATTAAGAATGTATATAATTTAATTTTTTGTAATAGCCAATGATTTAATATAGCTGGATATTTGCTTTCTCTCTCATCACTGGTCTGCTATCATTATATCATACTGACCTTTAATCCAGCCTTTACATACAAAATCAGTTTTATGTACGATTCTTATTTTAATGGGTTTTGATCGATTTCCCTGTGCTCATTTATTTCTAGAAATGATTTATTATTTATATTGTTTTAATGGTACTTTTGTTTCTGTGTTTCATTTTGTTTTGGAGGAACCACCTTATATTCTAACAAACAATTCTGTGTTGGGTATACATGAATTTTAGAAAAGTTGTTCCATATAAATACTGATTATTCTTTATACCTATATCTGCAGCTCTTATTATCTTTAATCTCCACATTAAACAAAAATTTTTAAAGGAATTTATTGAATTAAATGAGAAAGACTTTGGTGTTAACTAATAGAGATGGCTGCTCCTCTCTGGCATCTACATTATCGATAATTTATTGACTACTGAACTTCTATAACACTAGCATCCATCAAATTTCAAAACTTAGCTATGATTTATTAAAGATTCTGCTACTGGTAATCAACCTTTTAGCTAATGGAGCGTATACTGGGTTTTTGCACAGAGGAGGATGGTTCCCTCCCAAGGGGTTTTGGCTCCAAGGACGAAGTGTTGCTTTGTGGTTTTGGCAGCCATCAGAGGAGCCCGGCTGCTGGGAACTGAAACGCTCAGAGCTTGCCAGCCCCAAACCACTGTGTTCTTCACAGCTCTCTAGTGCCAGGAATCTGTGTGCCAAGGAAATAGAAACCTGTCTAGAAAATAAACTGTTTTCTCTTGACTTTTCCTCTAGGAAGACTAGGAGAGGCTGAACCTATAAGTTGCTTTAGATTAAAAAAGAACTTGGGACTTTACCTTGGAAGTTTAATACTACAATTTCATATAGAAACAAAATGGTGCATTATATTTATGCTCCCCCAAATTATTTTATTCCCAATTATCAAAATGTCTGTTAACTTTTGAAGTGATTAATAAAATAGTGGTGGTGGTAACAGTTATTTCAGCTCTTGTACTAAGGCACTCCCTGTGTGTGAAAGGCCTGAAGTGTAAATGGTGATGTGAGCCTGTGACTGGGTGGAAATTATTCCAGCGGGGTGAATATGAGTTATATGGGCAGGTAATGCTTATGAAATTGATAGCATGTAAATTCACTAGCTAACAAAACCTTTTTGCACGGTTGCATATTCTTTAGAAATAAATCGCAAAGCTATTTGGATTATACATGTTTGACCTATAACATTAGAATTGACTTTACTCACTTTTAGTCAACTGTCCCTGTCTCTTCTTATTTCCTCTCTTTCTATTATTTTGTATTTCTCCTTCAGTAATACTCTTCTCCATCCAATTTTCATCAGAAGGAAAGTTTTCTACTTAATCTAACACAAGACTGAGAAGTAAATGTGGGATACTATGACGATAGGGCATGAGCTACATTAAGTAAAATTAGTATTGTTCTAAGAGGGTAGTGTCATGAAAAATTGGTGAAACTTGGAGCACAGAAAAGATTAAATTCATAGCATTTGTATGGCTTAATTTTATTAGACCTATTGATAAGCAGTTATTAGGATTCCTTGATTTCTTTTAGACCTGAAATTTTCAACCTCAGCAGTATTGACATTTCAAAAGAAAGTTGAAAGTGAAAGTCGCTCAGTCATGTCCAACCCTTTGCGACCCCATGGACTATACAGTCCCTGGAATTCTCCAGGCCAAAATACTGGAGTGGGTAGCCTTTTCCTTCTCCAGAGAGTCTTCCCAACACAGGGATCCAGCTCAGGTCTCCTGCATTGCAGGCAGATTCTTCCACCAGCTAAGATACAAGGGAAGGCCAAGAATACTGGAGTGGGTATCCTATCCCTTCTCCAGGGGATCTTCCCAACCCAGGAACTGAACCAGAGTCTTCTACATTGGAGGCAGATTCTTTACCAACTGAGCTATCAGGGAAGCCTTGCTACTGGGCTTGCTATATGGCTCCCCCTTGTGCCTCAGCTGGAAAGAGTCCATCTGCAATGTGGCAGACCTGGCTTGATCCCTGGCAAGAATGCTGGCATGGCTTGCCATTTTCTTCTCCAGAGGATCTTCCTGGCCCAGGGATCAAACCCATGCCTTCTGCATTGGCAGGCAGATTCTTTACCACTGAGTCACTTGGGAAGCACATTAAGTGTAGTTTTTCTTTTTAATCTGTTTTTAAAAACTGTATTTCCCGCACTTATCTCATTATTTCTAACAGCATTTCAAATTCAAAAGCTTATGTCCAATGGTAACAAAGCCTGAACAGATAGAAAGTAAACATCTTCCTTTTCATTAGATAAGATGTCCAGCAATGAAAAAGGATTAGCTTCCAAACTATACAAGCAGCTCATACAACTCAATTCCAGAAAAACAAACAACCCAATCAAAATGTTGGAAAAAGACCTAAATAAACATTTCTACAAAGACATACAGATGGCTAACAAACATGTGAAAAGATGTTCAACATCACTCGTTATTAGAGAAATGCAAATCAAAACTACAAAGAGATATATCACCTCACACCGGTCAGAATGGTCATCATCAAAAAGTCTACAAATAATAAATGCTGGAGAGGGTATGGAGAAAAGGGAATGCTCTTGCACTGTTGGTGGGAATGTAAATCGATACAACCAGTATGGAAGACAGTATAGAGATGCCTTAAAAAACTAGGAATAAAACCACCATATGACCCAGCAATCCCACTCCTAGGCATATACCCTGAGGAAACCAAAACTGAAAAAGACACATGTATCCCATTTTTCACTGCAGCACTATTTACAATAGCTAGGACATGAAAGCAACCCAGATGTCCATAGACAGATGAATGGATAAAGAAATTGTGGTACATATACACAGTGGAATATTACTTGGCCATAAAAAGAACAAATTTGAGTCAGTCCTGATGAAGTGGATGAACCTAGAACTTATTATACAGAGTGAAGTGAGTCAGAAAGAGAAAAATAAATATCGTATTCTAACGCACATATATGGAATCTAGAAAAATGGTACTGAAGAATTTATTTACAGGGCAGCGATGAAGAAACAGGACATAGAGAATAGACTTATAGACATGGGAGAAGGGAGGAGAAGGTGAGATGTATGGAAAGAGTAACATGGAAACTTACATTGCCATATGTAAAATAGATAGCCAACAGGAATTTGCTGTATGGCTCAGGAAACCCAAACAAGGGCTCTGTATCAACCTAGAGGGGTGGGATGAGCAGGAAGATGGGAGAGAGGTTCAAAAGGGAGGGGATATAGGTATACCTATGGCTTATTCATGGTGAGATTTGACAGAAAACTAATTGTGCAAAGCAATTATCCTTCAACAAAAAAAAAAGGAAAAAAATGTTTTTAAAGACTAGATTTCCCCAACTTATCTCCTTATTTCCAACAGTATTTCAAATTCGAAAGCTTATGCCCAATGCTAACAAAGCCTGAAGAGACAGAAAGTAAGCATCTTCCTTTTATTAGATAAGATGTCCAGCAATGAAAATCCCTAGATATGAAGAACTTGTTAAGATATATTATGTCAGATGAAAGTGCTATTTTAATAACTGATTGTTATTCTTGGCATGGATATTTTATTTTAGAAAAATGGATAATTAGCATTTTGGCTTATCACTTTGTCTCCATGAATACAAATAATTTGATAGACAGGCCACCAAGAGAGGCTTCATTAAATAATAGGTCTAATCATTCTGGGACTAGAGTAAATTAGAGGTTAGACTTCCAGCTTGAGAGTTGGAACTCAGAGTTTAGTGGCCATGTCATCTCATTCATCCAGGATATTTTTGTGGATTGAACTCATGTTGCAGTCAAAAACAAGAGCACGGGTCAACTGGCTAGAAATAACAGTCAGAATTCAGCTTGGGAAGCCATAGGCTACACTGCATTTAACTTGCAGCTGGATAATTACAAGAACACATTCAAGCATAACTACAGGTCCTGTGGTGTTTGGACGTAGCACCTTCAATTTCTAAATAATGGTCCATTATTGATGTGAGAATATTAGAAAGTTTTTCAGGGAAAAAAAAATCAACCTGGAACCATTCCCCTTTGCATACATTATACACTTTACTGCCATCTGTGGTTATCCATACTACACATAAAACCTAACTAGTTTTCCAAAAAGACTACAAATAACACTTTATTTTTTTGAGAACAGTCTTCCTAACATCCAGCCAGGAATCTATTTTGAAATTAATTAAAAAATAGTTTAATTTATCCTTTTGTTAAAGAAACAAAGCCTGAGCTGTTTGATTTGGGACTATCTGATTGTCACTCAGAGGAGACAGACAACCATTAATGGAATTTTCCTGGCCTTGGTCGCCATTTGAAGCTTGCAGTGCAGTCTTAAGAATGGGTCACAATTGTTACTTAGATTTCCTCTGTGAGACAGTGGAAGAACTGGGTCTGAGAAATTATTCTCATCATGAATGTAGAATGATTTTATTCGCCATTCATACTCCACATACATGATCCAACTCACACAGAAGCCTTCGCTCTGTGTGTCTTTAAGTTGCATCTGACATTTTATCTCCTGATGTTTTCTAAGTAGCATTTTTGTACCAAGCAGACTTGTGTGAAAAAAAAAAAATGAAGTTTACAAGTGTATGATGCTTCTGAATCACATTTATATTTATTTCTAACATCTTCTCAGAAAAACAGCAAAGTACAAAGCCAAAACAGAAGTATTTTATAAGTTCTGAAGGGAATCCTCACGTGATATAATGCAGGAAATAAAAAGCTCTTATTTCCCCTTGAAAATGTGTGCATGTGTACTCTTATTTATTAATCACAAGATTTGTTATTGAAACATCTCTTAGGTGAGAAACTTCTTTCACCTAAGAAAGGTGAAAAAGTGAAAGTGAAATTGTTAGTTGCTCAGTCATGTCTGACTCTTTGTGACCCCATGGACTGTAGCCTACCAGGCTCCCCTGTCCATGGAATTCTCCAGGCAAGAATACTGGAGTGGGTTGTCATTCCCTTCTCCAAAAGATCTTCTTGATGCTGGGGTTGAACTCAGGTCTCCTGCATTGCAGGCAGATTCTTTACCATCTGAACCACGGAAGCCCTCTAAGAAGGGTGGATCCTGATAACTAGACAGTATTTAGAGCACTGGGGAGTGGTAGATGTGAGTATTCAAGCTTGAAGGAACCCAGAGAAATATACTGCTTTGTTTAAAAAAAAAAAAGGAGAGATATTGGACTTCCTTGGTGGTCCAGTGGTTAAGAGTCTGCCTGCCAATGCAGGAGATATGGGTTCAGTCCCCGGTCAGGGAAACTTACACATGCCACAGGGCAATGCAGCCCGTGTGCCACGACTACTGAGCCCAAGCGCCTAGAGCTTGTGCTCTACAGCAAGAGAAGCTGCCACGGCGAGAAGCCCGTGCACTGCAAGTAGACAGTAGCCCCTTCTACTGACTGCAGTCAGAGAAAGCCCACGTGCAGCAATGAAGACTCAGTGCAACTAATAAAACAATACGTAACTTTTGTAAAAGGTGGAGAGAGATGATAGAGGCTAGGGTATATTGTTTGGAAGAAATGAAGATCTGGAAGGGGAGAACCTTTTCCGTACTCCCAAACCATTTTCAACTAAATTTCCATTGTCCAGATAAACTCTGTGTGTTTTTGTTGTTGTTTTACTTTTGATAACTAGTTGTACTGACTTTTACTCAGGTTTGCCATAGGGCAAATACAGAGGTTGCTCATGGATAACTAATAAATCAGTTGCACAAGTTAAAAAACAGAGTCAAGAGCTGAAAAATCTTTGCTAAAGTACACATATAGAAAGGATCAGAGAAGGAGTTGAATGCAAGTCTGATGAAAAGCCAGTGCTTAATTTTATTCTACTATGCTGCTAGGGACTGGTTCCATTACAATTTTCCTAAAACAGCTTAAATTCTTTAAGATGAGCTAGAAGCAGAATATGATTAAAGGTTGATGGTATTGAAGTAACTCTATAAAATTATATACATTTATATATAAATGCTTGTATATTAAACTTTCAAAGTCCTGATATTAATGGCTTTTATTTTAAATTATGTCTTCATTGTTTAACCCATTTTGGAAAAATGGTTTATAGGCAAATGTATCCTTTTGGAACCAAAAAGGTATAGAAATGATATGGCCATGGTATCATAAACTTTTTGTCTCCTGTAACAAGAAATAAACATTTAGTTGGAGCAAATTCCATATTTTGAAGTGTCACCTACACTTTGCCTATTATAAAATTAGCACTTGTTTGTTTACACATACGCAAAACGTTTTCATAAAAATTAGAACTAGAAAAATAATTTGACTCTTCACACCCTCCCTCTCTGCTTCATCCACCTCATTTCCCCAATTTTCTACTCCCCACCAAATGAATTATATGATACTGAAAGGTTATCTGTTTTTATGATGATCTGCATGCCAGTGTGCTGTTACTTCAGTTATGTCCAACTCTTTGGGATCCATGGACTGTAGCCTGCCAGGCTCCTCTGTGGGATTCTCCAGGCAAGAATACTGGAGTGGGTTGCCATGCCTTCCTCCAGGGGATTTCCCAACCCAGGGATCAAACCAAGCCTCTTATGTCTCCTGCACTGGCAGGTTGGTTCTTTACCATTAGTGCCACCTAGGAAGCCCTGTGATAATACATTTTTATCTAATTCATTAGATTGCTAATTAGGCCCTGTGTCTCAGACATGCAGCTACAGACTTGAGCCCAGGTCCGAGGCAGGGATGCTGGAACGGGATTTGAATGTTACTTATAGCATGCAGCCACGACCCTTGCGAGGTTCAGATTTCCTTCTTTTAAGGTAAAAAGGAAACCCATTCTCTTCATGGCCTTTCAATAAACTCGTGTAAGTGAAACAAAAGTTAAAAATTTGTTTCCATTTTGTATCGGCTATTTGCATTTTGTGGCAATTGATCTGGTTTCACTTGAGGGCTCTTTTTTCAGCTTTAAAATATGTAAGGTTGCTACAATATTCAATTCCTATGAGATGCTCAGATGGGGATTTTCAGATGGCGCTAGTGGTGAAGAATCCGCCTGCCAGTACAGAAGTAAGAGAAGCCAGTTTGATCTCTGGGTTGGGGAGATCCCCCGAGGAGGAAATAGCAACTCACTCCAGTATTCTTGCCTGGAGAATCCCATGAATAGACGAGCCTGGCAGGCTACAGTCCATGGGGTTGCAAAGAGTGGAACATGGCTGAAGCAAGCAGGAGATGCCCAAATTGCTTTTTATCAAAATGATCTCATGAAGAGTTAGTTCTAAAATCTGGTTGTGTAGATTTTAGGAAGACACTAAGAAAGTCGGAAATCTGCTCTTAAAACTGTGGCCAAGATGTACCATAGTTTTCAACAAAGTATTCTGGTTTACTCATCCTTCTAGTAATTGTTTGTGTATTGCTGTCATTTGATCTTTTGAGGCCTGAGTGGAGTCTTTAGTTTGTCTGGTTTCTACAATCTTGGGTCCTAGAAGAGTGGTAATTTTCACTTTTAGCTAATTGCTATGCTTTACATGGCTGTGCAGTTTAGAAAACCACTTCATTAATGCATTAAAATACTGTGGGCTCAGTAATTTCATTTACTGGGTGAATAACCCATGATATCTAGAAGAAGATTTAAAATAGTTTAAAAATAATTATTCAAACAAGAAAGGGATTTCAAATTATAATTACATAGCAATAAAGGAAAAAGAGACTCCAAAGCAAGCATAAATATTATATTTAATATAATATCAGATTCTTTAACTCAAAGGGTTTAGCTTGTCCAGAGTAGATTGCAAGACCTTAGACCTGAAATAAACTTCTGCAAGCATCTAACATGGATATAGAAATTCAAATGCTTATTTTTTCTTAAAAACTACGTACAATTCTATATCCAGACAGCTTATTCATTCTTATATAAGGTGCTTATTTTTCTTAGGGCATTCATAAATTTCATATTCAGTTTTTTCCTTAGGTATTTTTCATGTTGGTTGCTACTGTACATTAGAGCTTTTTTTTTAACTCTAATTTTGTTTTTCCTGAAGGTGCTATTGGTCATTTTGTACATTTGTGGCTACAAGCTTTTTTAAATTCTGCTATTAGTTCTAATTGTTTTCCTCTGATTAACTGTGATTGTAAGAAAGATTATCATATCATCTATAAATAATGATGATTTTTCTCTTCTGTTCTAGTATTATACCTCTCCAACCCTGCCTCTGGGTTTCAGTTATTTCAGTGATCTCCAGTTACTTTGCTGAACTCCAGAACAATGTGAAATAATTATGGTATCAGTGGGCATTCATATCTTGTTCCCAGCCCTAACAAAAACATATCTTGTGCAGAGTTTCCACACTATTTACCAAATTCTTACCCCATAAAATATAAATCCGTTTCCTACCAGAAAAAAATGAGATGAGGTTTCCAAACAAATTTCTGAAACTGAATTAAACAAAATGAGACAGGTTTTCCTAGTGAATGACTTTATATAAACTTTAATATTTAATATGCTTTGGCAATCTTCAAGAGGTGGAGAATGTATGTGACATTTCTCAGCATGTCCTGTGCTGTGTTTAATCTTTCAGTCATGTCTGACTCTTTGCGACCCCCTGGACTATAGCTTGGCCATGCTACTCTGTCCATGGGGATTCTCCAGGCAAGAATGCTGGAGTAGGTTGCCATGCCCCCTCCAGAGGATCTTCCCAACCCAGGAATCCACCCAGGGTCTCCTTCATTGCAGGTTGATTCCTTACCAGATGAGCTACCAAAGCACTGTTTCTGAAGATCATTGGCTCAGATCATGAACTCCTTATTGCAAATTCAGACTTCAATTGAAGAAAGTATGGAAAACCACTGGACAATTCAGGTACAACCTGAATAAAATCCTTTATGATTATACAGTGGAAGTGAAAAAATAGACTTAAGGGACTATATCTGATAGACAGAGTGCCTGACGTCTGTCAAAATCGGGACAGAGGTTCATGACATTGTACAGGAGACAGGGATCAAGACCATCCCCAAGAAAAGAAATGCAAAAAACTAAATGGCTATCTGAGAAGGCCTTACAAATAACTCTGAAAAGAAGAGAAGTGAAAAGCAAAGGAGAAGAGGAAAGATATACCCATTTGAATGCAGAGTTCCAAAGAATAGCAAAGAGAGATAAGAAGGCCTTCCTCAGTGATCAGTGCAAAGAAACAGAGGAAAACAATAGAACGGGAAAAACTAGAGATATCGTCAAGAAAATTAGAGAAACAAAAGGAACATTTCATGAAAAGATGGGCACAATAAAGGACAGAATGGTATGGCTCTAACAGAGGCAGAAGATATTAAGCCCCCCCCCCGAGAGATGGCAAGAATACACAGAAGAACTGTACAAAAAAGATCTTCACCACCCTTCAATCACTATGGTGTCAATCACTTTAGTCACTCACCTAGAGCCAGACATCCTAAAATGGGAAGTCAAGTTGGACTTAGGAAGCATCACTATGAACAAAGCTAGTGGAGGTGATGGAATTCCAGTTGAGCTATTTCAAATTCTAAAAAAATGATGCTATGAAAGTGTTACACTCAATATGCCAGCAAATTTGGAAAACTCAGCAGTGGCCACAGGACTGGGAAATGTCAGTGTACATTCCAATCCCAAAGAAAGGTAATGCCAAAGAATGCTCAGACTACTGCACAATTACACTCATCTCACACACTAGTAATGTAATACTCAAAAATTCTCCAAACCGTTAACTTCAGATGTTTAAGCTGGTTGTAGAAATGACAGAGGAACCAGAGATCAAATTGCTGACATCTGTTGGATCATCAAAAAAGCAAGAGAGTTCCAGAAAAACATCTACTTCTGCTTTATTAACTATGCCAAAGCCTTTGACTGTGTGGATCACAATAAGCTGTGGAAAATTTTGAAAGAGATGGGAATACCAGACCACCTGACTTGGCTCTTGAGAAATCTGTATGCATGTCAGGAAGCAGCAGTTAGAACTAGGCATGGAACAACAGACTGGTTCCAAATAGGAAAAGGAGTGTGTCAAGGCTGTATATTGTCACCGTACTCATCTAACTTTTATGCAGATTGCATCATGAGAAATGGTGGGCTGGATGAAGCACAAGCTAGAATCAAGATTGCTGGGAGAAATATCAATACCTCAGATATGTAGATGACACCACCCTTATGGCAGAAAATGAAGAACTAAAGAGCCTCTTGATGAAAGTGAAAGAGGAGAGTGAAAAAGTTGGCTTAAGGCTCAACATTCAGAAAACAAAGATCATGGCATCTGGTCCCATCACTTCATGGCAAATAGACAGGGAAACAGTGGAAACAGTGGTTGACTTTATTTTTCTGGGCTCCAAAATCACAGCAGATGGTGAATGCATCCATTAAATTAAAAGATGCTTACTCCTTGGAAGGAAAGTTATGACCAACCTAGACAGCATATAAAAGGCAGAGACATTACTTTGCCAACAAAGGTCCGTCTAGTCAGGGCTATGGTTTTTTCAGTAGTCATGTATGGCTGTGAGAGCTGCACTATAAAGAAAGCTGAGCTTGGAAGAACTGATGCTTTTGAACTGTTGGAGAAGACTCTTGCAAATTCCTTGGACTGCAAGAAGATCTAACCAGTCCATCCTAAAGGAGATCAGTCCTGAGTGTTCATTAGAAGGACTGATGTTGAAGCTGAAACTCCAATACTTTGGCCACCTGATGCGAAGAGCTGACTCATTTGAAAAGACCCAATTGCTGGGAAAGATTGAAGGCAGGAGGAGAAGGGGACGACAGAGGATGACATGGTTGGATGGCATGACCGACTCAATGAACATGAGTTTGAGTATACTCTGGGAGTTGATGATGGATAGGGAGGTCTGGTGTGCTGCAGTCCATGGGGTCGCAAACAGTCAGACATGACTGGGCAACTGAACTGAACTGAACTGAACTAACTACTGTCTTACAACACATGACTGCTATTCTGATAGGGCACTGTTCACTGTGCTTTTGGTTTTGGTTTCAGAATGATGGTTCTTATCACATTAAAAAACATCCTGTGTGGATGTACTACTCAGTCCAGTTGTGTCGAACTCTTTGTGACCCCACAGACTGTAGCCCGCCAGGCTCCTCTGTTCATAGAATTCTCCAGGCAAGAATACTGGAGTGGGCTGCCATTCCCTTCTCCAGGGGATCTTCCTGACCCAGGGATGGAACCCTGGTCTCCTAAATTGCAGGCAGATTCTTTACCATCTGAGCTACCAGAGAAGTCCTTAAAAAAAAATCCTATTCCTAGATTACTAAGCGTGTTATATAAATAGAATTTTTTTACTATGTGTTCCTTTGTAGCTGACTTTTGCTCTACATAATGTTTTTAAGATTCATTCGTGTTCATTTGTTTTCGATGTTAGATAATATTCCCTTGTACAAGTTTGTTGATGAAAATTTGTGTTATTTGCATTTAAAGGTGTTACAAAATTGCTTCTCTGAATATTCTTGTAAATGAATCCTGGTACACAAAAGAATGCATTTTCATGGGATATACCTAGCAGGAAGTAGTATTTCTGGATTTGGTGTATATACATATATTCAAGTATATAGGATCAAGCTACAGTTTCACACTCTTACCAGTTATTGCTTGAGATTACCTGTTACGATACTTAGGGATTGGGGGCAGGAGGAGAAGGGGACGACAGAAGATGAGATGGCTGGATGGCATAACCGATTTGATGGACATGAGTTTGAGTGAACTCCAGGAGTTGGTGATGGACAGGGAAGCCTGGCGTGCTGCAATTCATGGAGTCATAAAGAGTCGGACACAACTGAACGACTGAACTGAACTGATACATCCTTTTTAACACTTGATATTTTCAGACATTTTAATTACAGGCAACCTGGTAGATGCACAAGTACCTCTGATTGTTTTAATTTGCATTTTTCTGTTTACTTAACGATAGGCACCTTTTCTTATATTTGTTTGCTGTTTGAATTTCCTCTTTTATGTAATGACTGAATTTTTGTAGTCTTCCAATTGCTTTGGCTGTCTCCTGTCTTTTATTATTAATTTGTATGAATTCATTATATATTTTGTATATTAACTCTTTCTAGGATACACACACACACACACACACGCACACACTCACATGTGCATGCATGCACCTCAAGGAGGGGAGAAAGTATATACAGCGGAAAGCATATACAAGAAGCTTAGAGGTACCAAACCTCCATGCAGTTGAAAATTCAGGCTTAATTTATACTCTCTTCTCCAAGGACATGGTTCCTCCGTATTCTTGGGTTCACATCTGTGGATTCCACCAAGAGTAGACCATGAAGTACTGTGGTATTTGCTGTTGAAAAAATAATCCCTGCGTAAGTAGGCCCTTGCAGTTCACACCTGTGTTGTTCAAGGGTCAACTGTGTAAATTTCTCTCTGGCCTCCTTTTTACTCTTTAGTGCCATCTTTTGATGAACAGCAGTTCTTAAGTTTAACATAGTTTATCAGTCTCTTTCTTGTTAGTGCTTTTATGTCTGAGGAAAAAAATCTCCTATTCTGATATTATAAAAATTTTCCTCGTTTCTTTTTTTTTCTTAAAGCTTACTGTTTTGACTTTCAGATACAGGTTTCCAATTCACCAGAAACAAATTTTTTTTAATATAATTAAGAGTCTAGATGTACGTTTTTTTCTATAAAATTATCTAGTCTTTCTAACTCCACTTTTTTTAAAGCCTGACTTTTTCTTCACTACTCCGCTTGGTGCTTTCATTGCAATTTTGTGGTCCCTCTGCTGCGTTCCTTGGGTATTGTTGTTTATCCTTGTGCCAGTAACAACCTTGAATCTGTAGACCTATTTGAGGAGAATGTACATCTTTACTTACTAAGTTTTCTATTCTATGCCCATGTTATAACCCTCCGTTTATGTAGAATTTTTAAAATGTTTATTGATAAATTTTGGTCATTTTCTCCACAGAGGTCTTGCCCACATTTTATGAGGATTATTCCTAGATATTTTATATTTTGATGTCATTGTAAATGCTTTACTTAAAATATTTTTAGTGTTGCTGCTGTATTGAAATACAATTGATTTGCATTCTAATTTGTATCTAAGAATTCTAACTCTAATAAAAATGATATCAAACTATTGGTGGATACCATTTTACGGGAGGAAAATTTTTCCCTTCTTTCTAGGTTCTTTGGCCAGACTAATAATTAAACTGACATAAGACAGATTAACAGGAGAAAAGCAAACTTAATTTTATACATGTAGCAGTTCATAAAAATATGGGAGTCAAAGAAGTTACCAAAGGAGTCAGCTTTTATACCTTTTAGAAAAAATAACAATGAATTTCTTAAGTAGCTTTAATTCAAAATAATCAGAGTGCCAAGTGGCATATTTTGCAGTGATTTGCCCTAAACACATCACCATTGTCATCTGTGAATAATTATATTTTTGTTTCTTCTTTCCCAGTCCTTATATAGTTTTCACTGTTTTGCTTCAAAGGCTAGGACATCAGTGTAATATTGCATAGCAATGCTGATAGTGGAAATCCCAATTTCAAAGAGTCAGATTCCAGCATTTTACCATTAAATGTGAAGTGCAATGTTTGCTATAGAATTTTGGTTTTGTAGAAACATTTCATTAGGTTAAGGAATCTCCCTGTAACTTTTCCTTAACGGAGAGTTTTTAATCATTATTTGGTGTTGAATTTTATCAAATTTATCTGTGTCAATTTTATCATATGATCATATGATTTTTCTTTTGAGGTGATCATATGATTTTATTATTAATGTTGCAAGTTATATTGATTTTTCTTCCTAATACTTTTATTATGAAAAATTTCATATGAGTTGCAAGTTTCACTGAACATCATTTTTGCTTGAAATAACAGCCAAAATTCATAACAGCCAGATTATGAATATTCAGATTTAGGTATTTGGCAGACATTTTCTCACATGAGTGAAATGAGCTTGTCACTTCAAGAAAATAACAGGCAGCATATTTAGCTAATGACAAGAATTGAACTTTCAAGTCAAAATTAGCATTTTGGAAAATTTCTATTTTCACCTTCAGCTTTCTGGTTTTCCAAAACTTAAAGGCTTTTCTGATGAATTCACTGGTAATATCAATTAATGTGTTTAAAATATACATTGGAAAATATCAGTGTTTTATATATCTGCATAACTTCCTGCTAAGTCACTTCAGTCGTGTCCGACTCTGTGCGACCCCATAGACGGCATCCCACCAGGCTCCCCCATCCCTGGGATTCTCCAGGCAAGAACACTGGAGTGGGTTGCCATTTCCTTCTCCACTGCATGAAAGCGAAAAGTCAAAGTGAGGTTGCTCAGTTCTGTCCGACTCTTCGCAACCCCATGGACTGCAGCCTACCAGGCTCCTCCATCCATGGGATTTTCCAGGCAAGAGTACTGGAGAGGGGTGCCATCGCCTTCTCTGCTGCATAACTTATTGGACTCATATTTCTTCACATTAGCAGTATATGATGCTATAAAATCATACATGAGTTAAAGGTCTATGCAAGATACTAAACAAATGAATTCAAACATAACAGTAGACAATTTTATTGATATGGTTTTAGATTTCATATTGCAAATAAACTTTAAGAAATCGCCTCATCAAATTTTGGTATAAATTCAAATAAAATTATCCACAATTATCTCCCTCTTCCTACTATAGATGTATATACCATTGTGAAACTGGATTTTCTTCACCTACTTCAACCAAAACAGCATATTTTAATGGGTTGAAAGCAGAGAGAGTTGGGAGAATCTAGCTATTTTCAATTAAGCTAGACATTAAAGAAGTTTGTAAAATTATAATATAAATAATAGTGTTATTTTCACTATTTTTGTGGAAAATATGATTACTTTTCATAAAAATGTGTTGTTTAAGTTAATATGAAATGGTCATACTATTGAGTTTTTTAATAAATGGATATTCAAGTCTTTTCATTTTCAATTTTGAATATGGTAAGTATTGATGTATATTCAGCTCACATAAACAGTAGATCCTTAGAACACTCAATAATTATCAAGACTGTCTATGGTACATGAGACTAAAAGTGTGAGAACTACTGCCCTAGGAATACCACCAGATGTCTTAAGTTTAGAAAATTATAATGTTATCCTCTTCCCATGACAATATAAGAACTTTAAGATATTTTTACTCCATTTACCCCCATCTCAAATTATATGCTATTTTATGGTAATTTTAATTCTGAAATTTTCTCTTTGTTTTTGTTTTTATAAAGCATCACTATAATATGTTTAGATGTGAATTTATTTTTATTTATTTCTCCGGGCAGGTATCAACTGAGTCTTTTGAATTTGGAGAGTCTTGTAAGTTTTAGTGAATTCTCAGCTACTGACCTCTGTCCATTCTATCTCTTTCTTTCTTTGGTATTTCAATAAAGTTGCGTTAGGCCTTTATTTTGTATTCTCTGCATTTCTGTCTCTCTCTCTCTTGTTTTTTAATCTCACATTTCTTTCTGAACAGTTGCTTCTGTCTTCTAGTTCACTAATTCTCTTTAACTTTTCTGGCAAGTTTGTCCAGCTAATTCTGTGTTAAATACATTCATTGAATCTTTTATGTCATGCACCGTATTTATCAGTTCTAGAACTTCTAAGTGGTTCTTTTTCACATATGGTCCATCACTTTGTATAGTTTTCATTTCCCTGCCAACATTTTCACTAGCCTTTTATCTCCTTGAACACAGTGAACATAGCTGTTTTAGTCTGTGCCATGTAATTTCAAATGTGGAGCTCCTATGGGACTATCTCTGTTGGTTTCCTCTAATAATGTATTGTCTTGTCATATGTCTGGGTTTTTTAGATTGTGTGTTGAGAATTCTATTTGAAATTTTATTTGTAGCAATAATTCAAAGTCTAGGGGTGCTTTATCTCCCCCCGGGGAAGAATCAATTTTTCCAGGTATCTAAGGTTATTTAGAAGTTTCAGTCCAGTTCAGTTCTGTCGCTCAGGCATGTCCGACTCTTTGCGACCCCATGAAATGCAGCACGCCAGGCCTCCCTGTCCATCACTAACTCCTGGAGTTCACTCAAACTCACATCCATTGAGTAAGTGATGCCATCCAGCCATCTCATCCTCTGTCGTCCCCTTCTCCTCCTGCCGCCAATCCCTCCCAGCATCAGTCTTTTCCAGTGAGTCAACTCTTTGCATGAGATGGCCAAAGTACCGGAGTTTCAGCTTTAGAATTATTCCTTCCAAAGGACGCCCAGGACTGATCTCCTTCAGAATGGACTGGTTGGATCTCCTTGCAGTCCAAGGGACTCTCAAGAGTCTTCTCCAATGCTACAGTTCAGAAGCATCAATTCTTCGGTGCTCAGCCTTCTTCACAGGCCAACTCTCACATCCATACATGACCACAGGAAAAACCATAGCCTTAACTAGACGGACCTTTGTTGGCAAAGTAATGTCTCTACTTTTCAATATGCTATCTAGGTTGGTCATAACTTTTCTTCCAAGGAGTAAGTGTCTTTAATTTCATGGCTGCAGTCACCATCTGCAGTGATTTTGGAGCCCAGAAAAATAAAGTCTGACAGTTTTCCCAATCTATTTCCCATGAAGTGATGGGACTGGATGCCATGATCTTCGTTTTCTGAATGTTGAGCTTTAAGTCAACTTTTTCACTCTCCTCTCTCACTTTCATCAAGAGACTTTTTAGTTTCTCTTCACTTTCCGCCATAAGGGTGATGTCATCTGCATATCTGAGGTAATTGATATTTCTCCCAGCAATCTTGATTCCAGCTTGTGTTTCTTCCAGCCCAGCGTTTCTCATGATGTACTCTGCATATAAGTTAAATAAGCAGGGTGACAATATACAGCCTTGACCTACTCCTTTTCCTATTTGGAACCAGTCTGTTGTTCCATGTCCAGTTTTAACTGTTGCTTCCTGACCTGCATATAGGTTTCTCAAGAGGCAGGTCAGGTGGTTTGGTATTCCCATCTCTTTCAGAATTTTCCACAGTTTATTGTGATCCACACAGTCAAAGGCTTTGCCATAGTCAATAAAGCAGAAATAGATGTTTTTCTGGAACTCTCTTGCTTTTTCCATGATCCAGCGGATGTTGGCAATTTGATCTCTGGTTCTTCTGCCTTTTCTAAAACCAGCTTGAACTTCAGGAAGTTCACGGTTCACGTATTGCTGAAGCCTGGCTTGGAGAATTTTGAGCATTACTTTACTAGCATGTGAGATGAGTGCAATTGTGCGGTAGTTTGAGCATTCTTTGGCATTGCCTTTCTTTGGGATTGGAATGAAAACTGACCTTTTCCAGTCCTGTGACCACTGCTGAGTTTTCCAAATTTGCTGTCATATTGAGTGTAGCACTTACACAGCATCATCTTTCAGGATTTGAAACAGCTCAACTGGAATTCCATCACCTCCACTAGCTTTGTTCGTAGTGATGCTTTCTAAGGCCCACTTGACTTCACATTCCAGGATGTCTGGCTCTAGGTGAGTGATCACACCTTCATGATTATCTTGGTCATGAAGATCATTTTTATGCAGTTCTTCTGTGTATTCTTGCCATCTCTTCTTAATATCTTCTGCCTCTGTTAGGTCCATACCATTTCTGTCCTTTATCGAGCCCATCTTTGCATGAAATCTTCCCCTGGTATCTCTAATTTTCTTGATGAGATCTCTAGTCTTTCCCATTCTGTTCTTTGCATTGATTGCTGAGGAAGGCTTTCTTATCTCTTCTTGTTATTCTTTGGAACTCTGCATTCAGATGATTATATCTTTCCTTTTCTCCTTTACTTTTCACTTCTCTTCTTTTCACAGCTATTTGTAAGGCCCACCCAGACAGCCATTTAGTTTTTTTGCATTTCTTTTCCATGGGGATGGTCTTGATCCCTGTCTCCTGTACAATGTTACAAACCTCCGTCCATAGTTCATCAGGCACTCCATCTATACAGTTTCCAAAACAGGTTTTCAGAATCAACCAATTGACATTAAAGAAGATGACAGATTTTACAAGACTGTTTTTTTTTCAAAATATATTCTTAGAATACATCTTAGGAGTCCTCATTCAAAGTGGATGTTGATTTACTCTTTTTGGCTCTGGATTGTGATCTGTTTCTACTTAGCCCCAAGAGGCTGACAGAAGCAGAATCTTGCTAACTATTCCAGAGCCACAAATACCTCCAGGGCAAATATACTTCTTAGTGTTGATGTATCTCCTAGAATTCAAGACTTCTCCAGGCTGGCAATTCTCCACCATCTTATTAGTTCTTGGATAGTCTTCAAGAGATTATTTTTATTTTTATTTTTTGCTAGTTATTTTAGCTATCTTCCATGGAAAGGGTAGTCTGAATTTTCAGGTTAACATACTGAAGCAGAATTGGTTCTCATTCTAGTTCTTTCTTTATTTCTATTGAATAAAAGATTATTTAAATTCCATAGTGCTTTTATAATTTTTCAAAAGTTTCACACACATGATTTCATATAATTTCATAATAATCCTTTATTGCCCATCCCTATATTTCCCTCCCTCTCCCGCTCCTTACTGGTAACCACTAGTTTGTTCTCTGTAAGTCTCCTCCCTGCCCTTTTTATTTATTTCACTAGTTTGTTGTATTTTTTAGATTCTACACATAAATGATATCATGCAGTATTGTCTTTCTCTGTCTAACTTATTTCACTTACCATCATGCCTTCCAAATCCATCCACATTGCTACAAATAGCAAAATTTCATTCCATTTTATGGCTGAATGATATTCTGTTGGATACATATACCATATTTTCTTTATCTACTCATCTCTTGATGGACATTTAGGTTGCTTCCATGTCTTGACAGTTGGATACAGTGCTGCTGTGAACACTGGGATGCATGTATCTTTTCAGCTAAGTGTTTTGGTTTTTTCAGATATGTACCCAGAATTGGAATTGCTTGATCATATGATACTTCCATTTTTACTTTTTTTTGAGAAACCTCTATACTGCTTTCTACTGTAGCTGCACCAATTTGCATTCCCACCAGTGAGCTTCCCTGGTGGCTCAGATGGTAACAAATCCACCTGCAATGCAGGAGACCTGGGTTTAGTCCCCGGGTTGGGAAGATCCCCTAGAGAAGGAAATGACTACTCAGTCCAATATTCTTGCCTGGAAAATTCCACAGGCAGAGGAGCCTGGCAGGCTATACTCCACATGGATACAACTCAGGGACTAACACGTTCACCTTTTCATGGTTGTTCTATTTTTAGTTTTTTGAGAAACCTCCATACTGTTCTCCATAGTGGCTGCACCAATTTATATTCCCACCAATAATGTACAAGAGTTCCCTTTTATCCACATTATCATCAACATTTCTTGTTTGTAATTTGATGACAGCCATTCTAACGGATGTGAGGTGATCTCTCATTGTGGTTTTCATTGGCTTTTCCCTGATAATAAGCAATATTGAGTATCTTTTCACATGCCTGTCAGTCATCTGCATTTCTCTTTGGAAAAGTATCTATTCAGGTCTTCTTGCCATTTTTTAATCATATTTTTTTATATTGAATTGTGTGAGCTGTTTATATATATATATATATATATATTTATATTTATATATATATTCTTTGCTTTAGGATAGAAGTCCAAAAATACTGCTACAATTTATGTCAATGAGTGTTCTGCCTATGATTTGCTCTAGAAATTTCATGGTTTCTTGTCTTACATTTAGGTCTTTAATCCATTTTGAATTTATTTTTGTATATGGTTTTAGAGAATGTTCTAATTTCATACTTTTGCGTATAGCTGTCCAGTTTTCCCAATGCTACTTACTGAAGAGACTGTCCTCCCTTTGAATATTAAATATTTGTATCTCCTTACCATAGATTGACCATAAGTGTGTGGGTTAATTTCTGGGGCTCTCTATTCTGTTCCGTTGACCCGTGTGTCTGTTTTTGTGCCAGTACAATATTGTTTGGATTCCTGTAGCTTTGTAGTATATTTTGAAGTCAGGAGCATGGTTCCTTCAACTCTGTTCTTCTTTCTCAAGATTGTTGTGGCTGTTCGGGGTCTTTGTGTTTTCATACAGATTTTTAAATTACTTGATTTTGTTCTGTGAAAAAAATGATGCTAATATTTTGATAGAAATTGCATTGAATCTGTAGACTTCCTTAGGTTGTATGGTCATCTGACAATATTAATTCTTTCAATGCAAGTTCATGGTACTTTTTAACTATTAATGAATTTGAATATTCTCTATTCTTTGGTTTTTGCATTTCCAAACTGGAAGGAATGACTTACACCACAGCTTCTTTCCTGAAATTTTTCTCAATTGAAATCAGGCCTTTAATTTAAAGCTTAAATTAGCCACATTTTTCACCTTATTTTCCAAATAAACATAATCTTAGGGTATATGATACAAGCATCTCTCTCCCTATCTCCACTGAATTAACATAACCCCACTAAGACATTCTTGTTTCCTTATCTCTTCCATTTGCTTATTTTCCTACCATTTATTTCCTTCCACTATCAGCTTGAAATTTATATTATTAGTGTCCATAATTATTTTTTAGTGTTAAGCTTTCAGTATACCACTTGCCCCAAGCTTTAGCCCTAGATCAAGCTGGATAAGCTCTCTTCATCCTTGCCTCTGTGCCCCTAAACAGTACTTAGAAAGAATACAGAATCTTACAGTATCATCATCAAAAATATGTAATTTCTAAATTCTAACTGTGGCACAATTGGCAATCCTTTTGATTCTTGCCCAAAATGCTCTATTTCTCAAAAGTTCTATCTCTCCTTAATCCTGTTAACCTTACCTCTAAGTCTCTCAGTTAACCCTTACTTGCTTTATAGAAATGTAAGGGAATCTGAGGTAAACTCTGGTTGTATTCCACTCTTGTAAGGTCACAGTTTCTTGTCATTCTTAATTCGTTTTTCCTGTCTTAGGGAAGAAGTGTCTATTTTTGCAAAGACTGCCCATCCAACTGTATAAATAAAATAAATTTTATTTATTATTGAGCTAGAGTTAATTTATTTTATTTTTTATTTTTTTAATACTTTATTCTACGTTGCAATACTGTATTGGTTTTGCCATACATTGACATGAATCTCTACATAGAAAATCCTAAAGACTCGACCGGAAAACTACTAGAGCTAATCAATGAATATAGTAAAATTGCAGGATATAAAATCAACACTCAGAAATCCCTTACACTCCTATACACTAATAATGAGAAAGTAGAAAAAGAAGTTAAGGAAACAATTCCATTCACCATTGCAACGAAAAGAATAAAATACTTAGGAATATACCTACCTAAAGAAACTAAAGACCTATATAATGAAAACTATAAAACACTGATGAAAGAAATCATAGAGTTAATTTAAAGTATCGTGTTATATGGCTTCCTGGTGGCTCAGACAGTAAAGCGTCTGCCTGAAATGCGGGAGACCTAGGTGTGATCACTGGGTGGGGAAGATCCCCTGGAGAAGGAAATGGCAACCCATTTCAGTACTCTTGCCTGGAGTACTGGAAGAGGAGCCTTGTAGGCTACAGTCCATGGGGTCACAAAGAGTCAGACACAACTGAGCAACTTCACTTCACTATTGTGTTATATCTATATCTATATATATATTCTTTTTCAGATTCTTTTTCATTCAAGGTTATTAAAAGATGTTGAATATAGTTCTCTGTGTTATACAATAAATCCTTGTTGTTTATCTAGTTCATATATACTACATGCATGCTCAGTCACTCAGTTGTGTCTGACTCTTTGCAACTCCATGGACTGTAGTCTGACAGGCTTCTCTGTCCATTGACTTTTCTAGGCAAGAATAGTAGAGTGGGTTGCCTTTTCCTACTCCAAGGGATCTTCCCAACCTAGGGATCAAACCCACCTCTCCTGCATCTCTTGCACATGAGAAACCCATTTCATATAAAGTAATATGTATTTGTTAATCCCATACTCCTAATTTATCCCCACACCACCCATTCCCCCTTTGATAACCATAAGTTTGTTTTATCTGACTGTGAGTCTGTTTCTGTTTTAAAAATAAGTTTATTCATATTGCTTTTAGATTCTACATATAAGTTATGTCCTAATATTTGTCTTCCACTGTCTAACTTAATTTGATTTAGTGTGAAAAATCCCTAGGTCCATCCATGTTGTGGCAAATGGCAATATTTCATTCATTTTATGACCAAGTAATATTCCTCAAGGGTTTCCCTGATGGCTCAGTGGTAAAGAATCACCTGCCAAATGCAGGAGATTTGGGTTCTATCCCTGGGTCTGGAAGATTCCCTGGACAAGGAAATGCTAACCTACTTCAGTATTCTTGCTTAGGAAATCCCGTGGACAGAAAAGCATAGTGGGCTACAGTCCATGGGGTCACAAAAGAGTCAGACATGACTTAGCAACTAAACAACATCAGTAATATTCCTTAAGTTATCAACTCCCATCTTTGCTAGATTCTCACTCGTTTAGTAGATCTTTGTCATGTATTTGCAATTTCTCATCTTCACCAGCCCTTTTTCTCAAACTATAAACCCACTAAACATCCTTCAGCTTAGAAAATGTACTGGCACAAAGACAGAAATGTAGATCAATGGAACAAAATAGAAAGCCCTGAGATAAACCCACACACCTATGGACACCTTATCTTCGACAAAGGAGGCAAGAATATACAATGGAGTAAAGACAGTCTCTTCAACAGGTGGTGCTGGGAAAACTGGTCAACCACTTGTAAAAGAATGAAACTAGACCTCTTTCTAACATCATACACAAAAATAAACTCAAAATGGATTAAAGATCTAAATGTAAGACCAGAAACTATAAAACTCCTAGAGGAGAACATAGGCAAAACACTCTCCGACATAAATCACAGCAGGATCCTCTATGATCCAACTCCCAGTATACTGGAAATAAAAGCAAAGATAAACAAATGGGATCTAATTAAAAGCTTCTGCACAACAAAGGAAACTACAAGCAAGGTGAAAAGACAGCCTTCTGAATGGGAGAAAACAATAGCAAATGAAACAACGGACAAACAACTAATCTCAAAGATATATAAGCAACTTATGCAGCTCAACTCCAGAAAAATAAACGATCCAATAAAAAAAATGGGCCAAAGAACTAAATAGGCATTTCTCCAAAGAAGACATACGGATGGCTAACAAACACATGAAAAGATGTTCAACATCACTCATTATCAGAGAAATGCAAATCAAGACCACAATGAGGTACCATTTCACACCAGTCAGAATGGCTGCGATCCAAAAGTCTACAAGCAATAAATGCTGGAGAGGATGTGGAGAAAAGGGAACCCTCTTACACTGCTGGTGGGAATGCAAACTAGTACAGCCACTATGGAAAACAGTGTGGAGATTCCTGAAAACATTACAAATAGAACTGCCTTATGACCCAGCAATCCCACTGCTGGGCATACACACCGAGGAAACCAGAATTGAAAGAGACACATGTACCCCAATGTTCATTGCAGCGCTGTTTATAATAGCCAGGACATGGAAGCAACCTAGATGTCCATCAGCAGATGAATGGATAAGAAAGCGGTGGTACATATACACAATGGAGTACTACTCAGCCCTTAAAAAGAATAAATTTGACTCAGTTCTAATGAGATGGATGAAATTGGAACCGATTATACAGAGTGAAGTAAGCCAGAAAGAAAAACACCAATACAGTATACTGACACATATATATGGAATTTAGAAGATAGTAATGATGACCCTATATGTGAGACAACAAAAGAGACACAGAGGTATAGAGTGGACTTTTGGACTCTGAGGGAGAGGGAGAGGGTGGGATGGTTTGGGAGAATGGCATTGAAACATGTATACTTTCTTGTAAGAAACGAAGTGCCAGTCTATGTTCAATGCAGGATGCAGGATGCATGGGGCTGGTGCACAGGATGATTCAGGTAGACGATGTGGGGTGGGAGGTGGGAGGGGCTTCGGCATTGGGAGATTGTGTTCACCTTTGGCTGATTCATGTCAATGTGTGGGAAAACAAATACAGTATTGTAATTTTAAAAATAAATAAATAAATAAATAATTTTTTAAAAAGCCCTGTGTTGAATATTCGTCAACACATGTTCAGTTTATCGCTAGCTTTATATATCTGGCAAAAATTCTACATGACAATTAAAAACATTTATGAGGTAACATGAGTTTCCTCGGTTCCAAAGCAAATTCTAGCCAGAACAATAGCTATATGGAAATTTAATCCAGAGGTAAACTGGCCTCCCTACTTTGGCCACCTGATGCTAAGAGCTGACACATTTGAAAACACTCTAATGCTGAGAAAGATTGAGGGCAGGAGGAGAAGGGGACGACAGAGGATGAGATGGTTGGATGGCATCACTGACTCAATGGACATGAGTTTGGGTAAACTGCGGGAGTTGGTGATGGACAGGGAGGCCTCATGTGCTGCGGTTCATAGGGTTGCAAAGAGTCAGACGCAACTGAGCAAATGAACTGAACTGAAACTGGCCTCAAAATTAGTTAAATTTTTTTATGACCTGAGAGTGAGAATTACTCCCATTTTCTCAGTCTATAGATAAAAATTCTTTTTGGTTAGAAAAGACTCATTTGTCTTCTAGTCCAGAGAATGTAAGGGGCTTCCCCAGTGGCTCAGCAGTAAATAATCCATCTTCAGTGCAGGAGCTGCAGGAGGCACAGGTTTGATCTCTGGGTCTGGGAGGTCTCTCGGAGGAGGGCATGGCAACCCACTCCAGTATTCTTGCCTGGAGAATCCCATGGACAGAAGAGCATGGTAGGCTACAGTCCATAGGGTCGCAAAGAGTTGGATATGACAGACGTGACTTAGCACACATGCACCAGAGAAAGCAAACTGCTTTCATTTGACATACCTGCATGATTATACAGATCTGTTTGAAACAGAGTTTTATGTTGCTGGTTTTAGAATTATCTCTTGACATTAACATTTTTATGCACCCCCTGTTAAGTTTTATGCTTGGATATAATGCCACCATGTAGGAATCGAGGTAAATGCCATATCCCAAATCCACAGAGAGCCAGAGCCAAATCGTGGGTTAGCAAATCAGTCTTTTTATGTGCAGTTACTCATACTGTATGATTTATACACACTGCTTTTGAAAGCTGCATTAACTGAAAGAAGCGGGATTATGGAGGGGCAAAGAAGTACATATATAGGCTGGCTTGGCTGAACTGTGTTGAATTCTCTTTAGAACCATCTTTACAAGTCTTTGCTCACAGTTAGAGGTCTGCTGAAAGTGACTCAGTGTGGATGAAAACAGCTTGCTTAATCATTCCTGAAACATGGGAAAAATTAAAATACATTTTTTTCTTTGTCAAGCAATAAAAACAATGCCAGATTGTTAATGCCTTTTTGTACCTTTCACTTGAAAGACCTCAAAAGAACATCAAGGAGAATAAAGGCAAAATCTATTCCCCAATGGCATCATTATACATGTTGAAGCCTCTAAAACTAAAACTCTAAAGACATTCAGGAAGAGTAGGGAAATAAATGACAGCAAACTGAAGAGTATGTCTCTGGAGCTTTGTTCAACCTGCTTTGTTCAAATTCATTCAAATTGCATGATGAAAAGCAAAGATCTCATTTGTTTCAACATTAAAGTAGGAAATTAGTGAGTGGTGAATTTGCTAATTGTCCTGTAAAGCATTTAAGATGCCAGGAGTGCCCCATTGCTAATATTTTAAATTGCTTTCTCATGATTGAAGTGAAAGCAACCCTTAGAGTGGTGTAAAACAACGTTTTTAATAATTTAAGCTGGTTCGATTCAAACATGGTTTTGTTCTGAAATATTTATCGAAGCTCCTGTTTTTATTTGAGATGAGCAAGTTTCATTTTAGACTGCAAGACATCAAATGGAAATTTATTTTGAATATGGGGATAAAATAGGGAGATAGATTAGTTCCATCCAGTGTGTGTTTCATCCCTGGCTGTGTCTGCTCGCTTCAAAGGATGTGGAATTAGTAGGTTTGGTTAAATTTTAGTTGAGTTTTTAGTGACCTTTTCTAATCCTGACTATTTCATAATTTAATGTCTTGACCTTCGTTTTCCACGGAGCCACCGCAGTGATAAATGCGGAGATTTAATAACTAGAACTAGTTGACAGCTGACCTTTCGTACATGGCCATTTCTCTTTGCTGGGGAAACCACACTGTTTTGCAAGTTTTAATTCACAGATTTTAATTATCTATTCTATTGTCTATAAGCCTATTCATGGAGAAAAAAGTAAAGGTTAAATATTTCATTCTTCTTACTGATTAAAATGTAAAGTGCTTGGCAGTTGTCCCAATATATCATTCAAAAAGGATAGGGCAATTTGTCAGTTTCTTACCCAAGGAACAGAGAAGGGACATTTTCCAGAGTGGTTTGGTTGATAAGAAGCAGGATGAAAAAAGTGGTTAGGAGAATGAGCTGTCTTATTTGCAGGATGAGGGTGACTCTGTGTGTGTGTGTGTGTGTGTGTAAATTTAGAGCAGAGAAACAGAAAGAAGTCTTTAACTATATGTGTCCTAATTTGAAGAGAAAAGTGACTGTGACTCAATAAAAGGTAAGATTTCCTGATCAGAGTGAATGACCTATTAGTTTTGGTCATTTTTTTTTTTTTTTTTAACCAGACAAGGATCAATTGGGCATGTCATGGTTAATTGGTTCCTAGAGTCTGCCTAAATAATATTTAGTCACAGAAAAATAAAGCTAATTATTAAAATACCACAGACTCTTCAAAAGAGATTAGAATAGCCTCATCTTCCTCTCTTACCGCCATAGTATTAAGGATTCTCTTGCACTTACATTCTTACGCATTTGTGCAAACAAGAATTCATTTCTGTACTGAGTGCCCATGCTTATGATAAGTTAAAAATAAAAATCCACATGACTGTAAAATGACCTAAGGATGAACATGGTACCTAGGCATTCAGTGTCCTAGAATCTTCATATGTATGGAGAGGGGAGCAATTCAGAGTTAGAGGAGGGCTTGGCATCTCAGCTATCTTTGCTGAGGGAGATAGATAGGGAGTTGACAGTAGCTACTGTGAGCTTCTAAAGTGAATTTACCTCCAAGAGACTTTGTACTGGGGAGAGGTATTCCTTTAGCCATGGAGACCAGCTTATAAAAGCATCTGCCATGGCTTTGTGTTTTCTCAGACGTGGACTGTAATAATTTAATGCTTCAGAAAGAAACACAACTCACTCCTGTTACAAAAAAGTTTGAAAAGCAAATTGAGTGAAAGAATGTGGAGGACAATTTTAAAGCTAATAAAATCAGTCATGATTAGTTTACCTTAGACTGAAATTTCAGCCATATTTTAAACTTAAAGATTAAGAAAAATTATCCACATAATTTCTTATGCCATCATAATGTCATTGCCAGAAAGGAGAGATTATGTCTATCCCCATACAAAACCATAACACTCCTGAGGAGACTTTCATCAGTTAGGAAACTTTGTCCTCTTTTGGTGAAATTTTTGGCCACCAGTATATTTAAAAGCATTTATTTATAATTTAATGTAGATAGTTTTAATATAATACTGGGTGAGAGTTGAGGTGTTTGCCTACATGTTTATTGGGGGTAGTGCAAATTCATAATAAATATTTCTTTACTACCTCCCACTTCTTATTAGTGCTATGAATGCATTTCACAAAAGATAATATGTGCTGTCTTTTTAACCTGAAAGATATCTAGTACTTACTGGACATCATGTTCATTTCAATTGCAGTCCAATAATATGAAGTAAAGACTAACTTTTGAAGAATTTACTGAATGGAATAATGTAATGAAGTGCTGGGCAGGATGACTGGCCCATATGAGGTATTTAATCATGTTAATGTCAATAAATATAATACTCTGCATTCATATGTCTCCATCACACTGCTTTTTACCTCTCTCATCCTCTGCCTGCATGTCAGATAGGAATCAAATTCTTTTTCAAAAAGGAGGCAAATGTCAAGATTTGTTTTGCCAGAGAAAGGAGTTTTTCAAGGCAGTACATTAGACCTTTAAAACATTGGGTTGGCTAAAAGGTTCATTCAGGTTTTTATAAGATGTTATGGAAAAACCCAAACGAACTTTTCAGCCAGCCCATAGTATATGAATTGATCCTGCTGCTGCTGCTGCCGCCGCTAAGTCGCTTCAGTCATGTCCGACTCTGTGCAACCCCATAGACAGCAGCCCACCAGGCTCCCCTGTCCCTGGAATTCTCCAGGCAAGAACACTGGAGTGGGTTGCCATTCTGTCTCCAATGCATGAAAGTGAAAAGTGAAAGTGAAATCGCTCAATCATGTCCAACTCTAGTTGGTCATAAAACATCCCCACCTACCACAGAGCTGTATGCTAAGGTTAAAATTCACAGTAATTAAAATCCTAAAATTATTTTACCCTTAACATAACCTTGCACGGAACAAGTGCATGGTAAAAGTTACTTGGTTGTGTTGACTAAAAAAAAAGTACACCTTGAGAGTTGTGAATTGTTTTATTTGGAGCAAAATGAGGACTGCAGCCCAGGAGGCAGCACCTCAGATCACTCTGAGAGACTGCCCCAAAGCGGCAGTGGGGGAAAGTCAATGTATAACGTTTTGGTAAAGGGAGAGTTCAGTACCATGAAGCACTCATTTTATAAAAAGTTTTTGTTAGTCATGAGGATCTGATGTCACCGTGAAGGGATTTAGAGGAGATGCAAGGATTGAGATCTTAAAATCTTTTCCTAAAAACATCCAACTATCTAAAGACCTGTCCTACCAGATTCCCTGGAGTAAAGAGTGCCTCACTGGACCCTGAACTCCCTCAGGGGTTGTTGAAGGTCAACAGCTATAGCAGCATGGGATTCAGTCTCTGTAAAGGCAGGGCAAACGCCTGTGTTGTTCAGTCGCTGGCATTGCTCTTGGTAAGTGCCAATTTGTAGTTGACAGTTGTTTACCAGATATGATTGAATTAACTTTCCCCAAGTTGAGTATTTATAACCACATATACAGTATAGAGGTAGTATATCTTGTAAAGGGAGAAAATACCCAAATCAAATAAGGCAAACCTTGGAAATATTGCCCATTCAGTTCCAGACCACTGCAGTAAAGTGAACATTACAATAAAGTCACATGAATTTTCTGGTTTCCCAGGGTATATAAAAGTTATGCTTACACTATACTGTAGTCCGTTAGGCGTGCAATAGCCTATGTCTTAAAAAAGTACATACATTAACTTAAAAAATACTCTATGGCTAAAATATACTTAACCATCATTTGACAAAACAGGGTTGCTATAAGCCTTCACTGAGTCAGACAAGATGTGGTCTGTGTGATCTGATTGGCTAGTTGTCTGTGATTGTAGTTTCAGCCTGTCTGCCCTCTGAGGCCTTCTCTCAGCACCTACTGTCTTACTTGGCTTTCTCTTACCTTGGACGTGGGGGATCTCTTCACGGCTGCTCCAGCAAAGTGCAGCCACTGCTTCTCACCTTGGACGTGGGGTAACTCCTCTCGGCCGCTGCCCCTGACCTTGGACATGGGGTAGCTCCTCTTGGCCGCTCCTCAGCCGTGGCACAGCCATATGCAGATGACATCACCCTTATGGCAGAAAGTGAAGAGGAACTAGAGAGCCTCTTGATGAAAGTAAAAGAGGAGAGTGAAAAAGTTGGCTTAAAGCTCAACATTCAGAAAACGAAGATCATGGCATCCGGTCCTATCACTTCATGGGAAATAGATGAGGAAACAGTGGCTGACTTTACTGTTTTGAGCTCCAAAATCACTGCAGATGGTAATTGCAGCCATGAAATTAAAAGACACTCCTTGGAAGGAAAGTTATGACCAACCTAGAAAGCATATTGAAAAGCAGAGACATTATTTTGTCAACAAAGTTCTGTCTAGTCAGGGCTATGGTTTTTCCAGTAATCATGTATGGATGTGAGAGTTAGACTATAAAGAAAGCTGAGTGGCAAAGAATTGATGCTTTTGAACTGTGGTGCTGGAGAAGACTCTTGAGAGTTCCTTGGACTGCAAGGAGTTCCAACCAGTCCATCCTAAGGAGGTCAGTCCTGGGTGTTCATTGGAAAGAATGATGCTAAAGCTGAAACTCCAATACTTTGGCCACCTCATGTGAGGAGTTGACTCACTGGGAAAGACTCTGATGCTGGGAGGGATTGGGAGCCGGAGAAGGGGACGACAAAAGATGAGGTGGCTGGATGGCATCACCGACTCAATGGGCATGAGTTTGAGTAAGCTCCGGGGTTGGTGATGGACAGGGAGGCCTGGTGAGCTGCAGTTCATTGGGTCGCAAAGAGTCGAACATAACTGGGTGACTGAACTGAAGTGAACAAACCTTCAATTTGTTTAAAATTTAAAAAAAGAAAGAGAAAAGAAAACACTGTATCTATGACGCTCAATAAAATGAAATGCAGTAAAGTAAGATATGCCTGTATAATGATGTTACCCCCCACCAAAAAAAAAAAAAAATCAGTATCTTAGACTTCAGATGAAAGGAATCATTTGACATTTGTGAGATTTCTCTTAGGAAACACAGCTGCCCAGATTCTTGGCTAAATATTTGTGGTAATCTCAGTTTATAGACATAGCCAAAGCTCACGCAAAGCATTTGGCCTGATGATGTTTTGAGTGTATGAGAGGGAAAGACGAAGAGGTCAAGTTTGTTTTTAATGAAAAGAAACAAAAAATAGGGACAAGTCAACTGAAAAGGAGAGTTCAAAATTATGATAGGGCTTGATAAAGTGGAGTCAGATAAATCTTTCCAAAGGTCTCAGAAAATCCAGGGCCTGTATTTAGAAAGAAAGTGCTTACTGAGGCAGAACTGAGCAAGTGGACACACATGGAATAAAATTTCAAGCAAAAGCCCCAAATCAAATAACATAAATGAGCTCAAGAAACAGCAGGACTTTTTAACAAAGAAAGTTGAGATCACAAGATGCAGTGATAAAGCTAATAAAAGGAACTGAGATAACCAGATAAGAGCAGCCCTTGGGTCAAACCATCCATTCGTGCCCAGGTGTGTCTTTCTTTTTATCATGGCTTACTGTAGTTTGAAAGTGCCTTCAAATATATAGATGAGTCTCCTGTGCTTTAACAAGCTCTTCGTGTTACCCGAAGCTTCTGATTATGATTAGGAATGTTTCATTCATCTAGCCCTGCACTCCTATCATACTGTAAAGATGGTCCCTGCAACCATGTGGTAAATAGAACAGTCACACCTGCAGCCATGACTCCTGGTACCTCATTCAGGAAGCCAGACAGCTAGGCAGTTCTGAGACCAAGCAGTATGACATGAGGAAGTCTCATACAACCCTGGCCTTGGTGACAATAAGGCCAAGTGAATAGTATAAAAGAAAGGGGCAATTTAAAGATCACCACCTACCCCCAAAGGTATTATATTCATAGCACCTTGCCCAATTATGTATTTGTCATATAAACAAGAGGCCATTGTTCCCAGTATTTGCCCTCAAGTTATTAGTCAGCTGCTGACCTCATAGCTGCACAGCTGATATGTTGTCATGAAACAGACTGTGATGTCTTAATTGATCACTCTCAGAGGTTACAATTGTCAAGTGAAACCAGTATGCTGATTCTTTTTTTTTTAATTAATTAATTAATTTATTTATTTATTTTTTAAATTACAATACTGTATTTGTTTTGCCATACATTGACACGAATCAGCCATAGGTGAACACAATCTCCCAATGCCGAAGCCCCCTCCCACCTCCCACCCCACATCTTCTACTTGAATCATCCTGTGCATCAGCCCCATGCATCCTGCATCCTACATTGAACATAGATTGGCCTTCATTTCTTACAGGAAAATATACATTTCATTGCCATTCTCCCAAACCATCCCACCCTTTCCCTCTCCCGCAGAGTCCAAAAGTCCACTCTATACCTCTGTGTCTCTTTGTTGTCCCACACATAGGGTCATCATTACTGTCTCCTAAATTCCATATATATGTGTCAGTATACTGTATTGGTGTTTTTCTTTCTGGCTTACTTCACTCTGTATAATCGGTTCCAATTTCATCCATCTCATTAGAACTGAGTCAAATTTATTCTTTTTAAGGGCTGAGTAGTATTCCATAGTGTATATGTACCACCGCTTTCTTATCCATTCATCTACTGATGGACATCTAGGTTGCTTCCATGTCCTGGCTATTATAAACAGCACTGCAATGAACATTGGGGTACATGTGTGTCTTTCAATTCTGGTTTCCTCGGTGTGTATGCCCAGCAGTGGGATTGCTGGGTCATAAGGCAGTTCTATTTGTAATGTTTTCAGGAATCTCCACACTGTTTTCCATAGTGGCTGTACTAGTTTGCATTCCCACCAGCAGTGTAAGAGGGTTCCCTTTTCTCCACATCCTCTCCAGCATTTATTGCTTGTAGACTTTTGGATCGCAGCCATTCTGACTGGTGTGAAATGGTACCTCATTGTGGTCTTGATTTGCATTTCTCTGATAATGAGTGATGTTGAACATCTTTTCATGTGTTTGTTAGCCATCCGTATGTCTTCTTTGGAGAAATGCCTATTTAGTTCTTTGGCCCTTTTTTTTATTGGATCATTTATTTTTCTGGAGTTGAGCTGCATAAGTTGCTTATATATCTTTGAGATTAGTTGTTTGTCCGTTGTTTCATTTGCTATTGTTTTCTCCCATTCAGAAGGCTGTCTTTTCACCTTGCTTATAGTTTCCTTTGTTGTGCAGAAGCTTTTAATTTTAATTAGATCCCATTTGTTTATCTTTGCTGATTCTTATTAGTTAAATGAAGTCCTGTTGTAGCAGAACCAGCTAATTCACTTTAATGACTTGGAAATCCAATGCAAATTGCTGCATGTTGGGTATTAGAACACCTCCAAAGGTTTTTCTTTATGTCTTTCTTTTTGATTTTTTTAATGTGTGGGGGTGGTACCCTAAAATGTTTTTAGTATACAGGGAAGCAACTTCTTGGAACACTAAATGGAACCTAACCTCCTGGCACCATATGCATTTTGGTGATAAATTGGAATGTGTCATGTGATACAGAAATAAGGCATTGATTTATGTGACTGAGTTTGAAGGGCTCAGCTAAGTCTAATGGATGTCAGGAAGAACATTGTATTCTTCCTTAGAATCTTCCCAAAGATTGTAGGGAAGGGGCTTAAATGCACGAGGAAGGAGCTTAAATCAATGCCTGTTTCTATGAGGCATCTTCTTGCGCCTCTATTTGCCCTTTGGTGAAGGCTTCACTATGGCACCAACCTAGAAAATCCTGTTGCCAAGTGCCCTAATACAGTCTCCCACCTTGAGAGGAGCTATTCTGACCTGGTGCCTGGACCGCCTGCTGTCCATCTAGGTTTAGAAATCTTACTGGATCAGGAATGATGGACAGTCAGTCCATTTTATAGCAGACTTTTAAGGCACTTCAAAATGGACCTTTGTGGGCTGTATAAGTAAGGTTTTTAAAAATTCTTAATTTTGACATCTCAGATAAATAGATTCACTCACCTAGACTGAACCTGTGGGTATGTTGATGTGTTTCTTCTGAATTGCTTTTCTCTTTTTAACTAAATCAGCAATTCTAGATGAATTGAAACAGTCCACTTCTTCCCTAATATTATGTTCAGGTCCTAATAAATTCTCTTCATTAAATCGCTTTCATTTCCTAACTTGACCATTGTATATTTGAAATACTATAGTATTCCAGAGATTTCTGAGTAGTGGAGTTAAGTGAAGACAGACACTGAGCCTACTCCTATGGAGTTTGCTTTCTAGTGAACAGACATAATAAAATAATAAATTGTAACACAAGTAATACACAGTGTGGAAGAGGCCACTGACCAATAGGCACCAAGAAATCAGGAATCACGCATCAGATATAAATGTAGAATCTCACAGAAAGAAAAGAAGTAAGGCATGTATCAGCAAAGTGTATTGTCCCCTTATCACTCACTGTTTAAAAGTTCACTTTTCTTTATCTGTGGGGAATTGTAAAAGGAATTTACAGTCATTCCTCCATTCCCGAGGGAGGTTGATTCCAGGACCCCAGGGGATGCCAGAACCTGCAGATGCTCAATTCCCTTGCCATGGGCTTTCCATATGCTCCAATTCTGCATCCACAGATCCAAGCAACCCGGATGGTGTGGTATTTTCTATCCGCAGAGTGTCGACTGTAATTTGGTTTGCTTGCGAGTATGCTAAATTGCTTCAGTCGTGTCCAACTCTGGGCCACTCCATGGAGTGTATAGCCGGCCAGGCTCCTCTGAGAATCCATGGAATTCTCCAGGCAAGAATGGAGTGGGTTGCCGTCCCCTCCTCCAGGAGATTTTCCCGACCCAGGGATCGAATCCGTGTCTCTTCTGTCTCCTGCATTGGCTGGGTGGTTCTTTACCACTAGCACCACCTGGGAAGGGGAAAAAGCAAGCAGAGAATAAGGGAGAGAGCGGTGGGTTTAGAGTTGTATCTAGAGTTGAATCTACCAATGCAACTGTATCACCTGCCAGCCCTGAAAGTTGATGCTTAGTCTCTATGAGTCTCTGTTACCTCATTGGTTAAAGTATGTGGAATCTAGAAAAATGATATAAATGAACTTATTTGCAGGGCAGAAATAGAGATGCAGACGCAGAGAATGGATGTGTGGACACTGGGCAGAGTCAGGGGGAGGGGAGTGTGGGACAAATTGGAAGATTAGGATTGACGTATACACGCTACCATCTATAAAGTAGATAGCTAGTGGGAACCTCCAGTATAGCTCAGGAAACCCAGCTCAGTGTTCTGTGATGGCCTAGATGGGTGGGACGGTGGGGAGAATAGGGGGAGGGAAGTCCAGTAGGAAGGGGATATATGTATAGGTATAGCTGATTCACTTCATTATACAGCAGAAATTATCACAGCATTGTAAAGCAATTAAACTCCAATAAAGAAATAAAAGGATGGTGGAGACTGTCTGTGTACGTGCCTTCCCTGAGTTCTTAAAAAAAAAGCCTTTCCTATCCAACTAGAATAAACAAGAGCACAGCGGTTGTTTAACCATGGTGATGCAAGGAAATTTTTAAGAGTCTCTGTAATATTTTTGCTAGCCTGAAATTTATCGTCAGTAGTTCTGGGTTTTGAAAATTCAGAATCTCATCATTTGCTGAATTTTTAATATTTTTATCAACTGCTACATAATCATTCATACATATAAGTAAACTTCAGAATTGATGCCTATATATACTCCTTTTGCATTTCTTTTTAGCCATCATCCTTATTGAAGAGAGAAAATCTTTCTGTATATCCTTATTTTATTTGAAATAACAGTTTTGAATGAAAAGACATCATATAAAGTGGGAAACAAATGACTGCTTTTTCATTGAATTTCAAAGCAACACAAGAAAGAGAAATGAAAATTATTTCTTAGCAATCCATATTCACTTTTTAAATGGAGGCATGCCCCAAGCTTGATATCCTGTGGAGCTAGTGTTGGATCAGTATAAATATATTTCAGTGATCTTCCCACACTCAGCAATTATGCACAATATCTAGAATTTCTGTTTTCCCAGAAAAACTTGTTGGGATATGAGGAACTTTCTAATTTACACATTTCTCCCCCACTTGCCCTGTTTCTCTTTCTGTTTTTCAGCCTTTGCAACTGGACTGTAATCTTTGTGCCATCGTGTCAAACTCAGGTCAGATGGTCGGCCAGAAGGTGGGGAATGAGATAGATCAGTCATCCTGCATTTGGAGAATGAACAACGCACCCACCAAGGGCTATGAAGAGGACGTTGGCCGCATGACAATGATTCGCGTCGTATCCCATACCAGCGTTCCTCTTTTGCTGAAAAACCCGGATTATTTTTTCAAGGAAGCAAACACTACTATTTATGTTATTTGGGGCCCTTTCCGCAATATGAGGAAAGATGGCAATGGCATTGTGTACAACATGTTGAAAAAGACTGTTGACATCTATCCCAATGCCCAAATTTATGTGACCACAGAGAAGCGCATGAGTTACTGTGATGGAGTGTTTAAGAAGGAAACTGGGAAAGACAGGTGAGTCCTCTGGAGAAGTGGCCTTTTGTCTTTCATGCTGTCTTTGCAGAGTTCTTTTGCCAGCTATTAAATGAACAATTAGTTTTCAAACTGGTTGTTATATGTTTTTGACTATAATGATTACTTGATGAGCCAGCAGTGAGGCCCCATTTAGTCCACCTACACCAACTTCTCTCTCTTCATTTTGATTGGATCGAAGCCCCTCCCCCAAAAAAAAACACTGACTGCTTCTGCAAGATATCTTTAGGTTTATTCTTATTTAGTTCAATTTGCTCTTGATTAAATTGGATATTAGCTGAAAGAAGTCTACACATTTTTGTCTCGAAATAGAAATGTTAAGGAACTTTAGGACCTAAACTCCTTTGGAAGTTGTGGCAAAAATTTACTGAGACTGCAAAACAGAACAGGCTATTGATTCTGTAATAATGTTGCCGAACTTCTTGCCTGCAAATAGGCCATGGCGTTTGTGAACTTGTGATCACCATAACCTAGCATTTAACATGTTAAGCAGAATATCATGTTGAAATTAAGCATTACTTAAAATCATTAACAGTGGGTTCATGATGAGAAATTTATATATATATATATATATATATATACACCATTCACCCAATTAGCTAAAAACCAATTTGCATATTTTTATTACACCTGGTTTTCTGCAGCATTCTGTAAACTACCTTTTCCGAGGTCTGCTTGTCTTACTTTTCTCCTGCTCCTTACTTTTCCTGCTTCCTCCCTGCTCCCTCGTCCTTCTCCTCTTCTCCTATATAACTTACTTTTTTCTTCTTCTTTAGAAAGGTAACCAGTATATGACAGAGAAGCAGAGCTGTAAATCAGTCTATCTTTTATTTTAGTTCATATGTCTAGTACTGATAAAGAACTGCTGAAGGAAAAACATTGAAACTGCTAAAATTTTGAATTACCACTGAATATTGCTTACTTGTGCAATCAGTTCAGTTCAGTTCAGTTGCTCAGTCGTGTCTGACTCTTTGCGACCCCATGAATCACAGCACGCCAGGCTTCCCTGTCCATCACCAACTCCCGGAGTTCACTCAAACTCATGTCCATTGAGTTGGTGATGCCATCCATCCATCTCATCCTCTGTCGTCCCCTTCTCCTCCTGCCCTCAATCCCTCCCAGCATCAGAGTTTTTTCCAATGAGTCAGCTCTTGGATTGGCGTTTCAGCTTTAGCATCAGTCCTTCCAAAGAACACCCAGGACTGATCTCCTTTAGAACGGACTGGTTGCAATATCATGGATAAATTGAACATTTACTGTAATTCCAATATTAACATTCTGACTTCCTCAAGATGTATATCTTTTATCCTTTATTATTATCAAATTTAAACCTTTAACTGTATTGAGTTATGTGTTTGAGAAAAGCAGTTTCTAACATCTCTGGACAGAGTTTTAATGCTGGTAATTATTTTAAAAATCTTATGTGGACCAACTCTCTTATTGATAATGTAGGTCAAATTTAGTGTTCTCTACTTCCGAGCACCAAAAATACATAGCTCCTAATGAGACGCACGATAAATAGCCATTGACAGTAGCCCCTTCTACTTTAGAGTCAGTGAGAAGATTCCCAGTTTTTCAGTTTGAATCAGTGTAGTGTACGTGGTCCAAAGGGACAGGAGTGGGGATAAAAGGAGAGTTATATGCTTCAAAGAAATATGGTCACCTGTATCATCATTCTGTATAAATATGATCATTCTCAAGTGGCTTCAGAAATTTCTGATTTTTCACTAGCCCAGAGCAATGCAGTTAATTAAGTATAGTTGGTTTTTCATTAGTAATAGTTTGCCCTCGGGGTATCACCTAGTCAAAACTATAGGCCCTTGAATGATTTAGGGGTATCAGAGAACTCAGCATGCTGTCTGTTCCCATGTGTTTTGCTTGTATCATGTTGGTTTTGCTTGTATCATGTTGGTTTTGCTGTGAACTTTCAGAGACCGCACTGTCACAGATCTGTGGACTGGGCAACAAATGCTGGGAAAGAATAGCTTTGGGAGGTTCATTTTCCTACTGTCTCTAAGGAGGAAAGCTGTTTATATAGTAGGAAGAAACTCAGTTGTTAAAATTAATTTTGCAGGTATCATTCATTTCATAGAGGTACCAAAATAGAAGTATAAAAATCAAGCCAAAATGATTTTATGATACTTTGTAGCTGTTTTCTCCCCCAAATCTAATCCTGTGTTTCACTGAATACTGCAACCAGACCAAAGAAGACAACCAAGTAATAGAAATGAGCAGAATGGATAGTTTGGTAAAATCTATTTGAATGACAAAAGGCTGACTGAAATGATCTCAAGTGCTGCTCTCTCCACTGTGATTTTAATCTGTGTCCTAAATATAGCTATGTTGATTTGATTATTAAAGATTTCCCATAGTGACCTGATGTTCATTGCCACATTTCAAACAGAGACATTTTTTAACTTTTTACGAAGGGAAATGTCACACTTATAGAGACTAATCCTGTAATGAACTCCTGTGTACCAACAGTTCAGATTGAATATTATAAACTCATAGACAGTCTTTTTCCATCTATACCTCTATTTGCTTTCTCCTTTCCCAAGGTTTGTTTTGAAGCAAATGCCAGGCATCATATTATTTTCATTCATAAATATTTCAGCATTTATCTCTAAAAGATAGACTCTTAAAAATAAACACTATGCCATGCCCCACATAAAAATCGGTATACTCTCTTAATAACAATATATATTTAGTCTGCTTTCAAATTTCTCCAATGATCTCATTAATATTTTTAACAGTTAATTGACTCAGGATTAGTATTAAGGTCTATACATGTTCAAATAAGGATTAGCGTTAGTCTATACATTATAAATAATTGATACGTCTCCTATATTTCTCTTAATATGGCTTCTTTTCTCTCACTCTCTCCCTTTATTATTGAAAAAAAAATCTAGTCATTCATCCACAATCTGTATTTTGCTGACTGCCCTCCTATTACTTCTGCTTTGATACCTTTGTACATTAAGTCCCCTACATATGAATGAGTTCCATTTCAAGAGTGAATTTGTAAGTCTAATTTTTGTTCGTTTAAGTCCAACAAAGTTAACCTAGGTAGCCAACTAATACCATTGGCTATATAGTACTATACTGTAATAGGTTTATAATACTTTTCACAGAAATAATACATAAAAAACAAACACAAGAAATAAAGAAAATGGTTTTAATCTTAGAGTACCTTGAAAAGTACAGTATTTCAGTACAACAGTTGGTGCTTCTTAGCAGTGCCAGCCACATCACCGTCGCTTTCACCCTTGCTTCTGGGCATCCCGGGCTTGAAATAAAGATAGTGTACTACAGTACTGTACACAGCACTGTACAACCACTTGTAGAGGATAGACACATATGCCAGTGTATGTAAAATCTCACTTGAGATTTTACCAAACTCTCCATTCTGCTCAAACACATGTTCACATCTTTGAAAGTCTGCAACTTGAAGGTTTCTATGTAGGGGACTTACTGATATTGAGGATTTATTGGATCTGGGTTTAATATAAATTTTTTTTAATATCAAGATTACTAGGTAATGCTTCTATCAGAATGAAGACTGTTTTCTCTCTTTTATGTTAGCAGTCATTAATGATCATTGTCTAGATCCAATAATTCATTAGAATTTTGCTGCAAAATGGTGATTGATATTTCATATCTTTTTCAGTTATTAGCTGATATGCATTATAAACTTACTGTCATTAACCAATTGGTTACTGTGAGATAGAAGATAGTACAAGTTCTTTCTCTTTGTTTATTAGTTTTAAGGCATTGACACCATCATCCTTCAAAAAAGGACCAGTAAATTTATTGTTTTCAGTATTTACATATCGACTTAGGTACTTAAACCTATTTGAAATATTTTAATTCATTAAAATTATGTTCTTATGCTTAAATCGTCCTATTTTGAGCTATGGAAACCTCTTTAAATTGGTTTTTGCATACTTTTGACATGTCTTTAGTAGTCTTATAAAACAAAGTATTGTAAATTATTTTTTATTTCCTAATATTATATGATGTTTAAGGCTTTTCTTGTACATATCCTGATGCATGCCGTATCCAGACATTTTTCCCAAATAACTTGGGTCCTTTTATTGATAGTATTGAAGAGAATATAATCTTGGCTCTACAGGTACTCATAATTACTGAATTGGTCTTTGTTTCTTGGTCTTTCCATTAGACTGAACTAGTATATAAACAACATATGCTATATATACTGTTTAAAGATAAAATGATAATGAGTTCAAATTGAAACTTCCAATTCAATTTCAGGACTATCAGGTTTTTATTTTATCTCATCTATCTTACATTTGTCTTCTTTCTGCCTTGCTGGCAATCACAGGTTCTAGAAACACCAATGTAAATACTCACCTGCTTTATCCCACAGTATACACACAACACTCTTAGAATTAAGAATAACACTGCAACCAGAAATGTGATTACTGTAAACATTTTAGGATTATTCTTCATCAAAGAAGATGTTTTAATGCAAGCATTTGAGTTCATGCTCACAAAGAGTGTATTGGTTATATCCTAAAAAAAAGTTTTAAAATTTTTCTCCAAAGTAAATAGAATTAAGTGACTACATCATTGCAGGTATGAAGGGGTGAGGAAAAAGGAATGTCCGTATAATTTGACTTTTGTGTAAACTGTTTGGTTGATTTGCCTGCACTTTCTGGAGGTAAGTGCTAATTTTCATCAGGAGGTTTTTAGTGGTGACATATGTCACCATTATGGTGTATAGTTCATAGAATTAAAAGTGTGTCCCTAGTCATGATAGGAAAATTACTAAATGGAGTTCTTCAAAGACCTATTTGCCTCTCAACTTGTTTCTTCAAATTATCAAAATCCTTTAAAAATATATAAACCTCCTCCTCCATTTACAGTGGGCATCTTTTCATTTTTCTAGCAGTTTTAATTTTTATCTCAAGGAATTCGTTATTGAGAAAACATGAAGTAATAGAAGAAATACGTACCCTGTTAAATTCCTTAGAATGAATTTAGACCAACTCATACACATGTTGGAATACTTTTTCAAACTGAATGAAATTTAATTTGCTTTCTTGTCAGTTACTGAATAAAATTATTTGGCTTGTCAATTAGAAAGGGTGACCTTGTGGGAAGGACTGAGAGAACAAAAAAGAGGCTGCTTGCTCTTTCTCTGTTCATCTTCTGGGGCTCAGGTTTCTTTGGAATTCTAGGCCCTTTGGGTAGTGGTCACCATTATATCTTCACTTACCAAATATTTTTTTTTTTCTGTGAAACAAACACCTTCAACAAACCAGGAAACTTTGGAATTAAAGGCCTTGTAATGAAAATAATCTGAACCAAAATGTATCTCTTTTCCCTCTTTGTATGATGGGTGTGCATACATAATACTAGCTTGCTGACATTTACACATTTGCATTAATACATCTTGAGACTGAAATACCCTAGAGGTGCTGCAGGGCTAACACTAGCACATGGTGCTACTTTCAACATTTGAAGAATGGTATTATGCGCCTGGCCATGTACAGATGCAAAATGACTGTTAACTCTCCCGGAGAGGTGGCAGAGCCTGTGTGAGACATTCTGCTTACCTATGGACAGATAGACAGTTGCAGCTTGCCTCCCACTTTAGAAATACATTAGCAAATGCGGGCACATTATTGAATTAAATAATGATTGAGAAAGCTATAGTTCTTATTAAAACTGCAAATCTAATTCAGGCCTGATAAAGGGACTGAGCTGCCCTAAAGAAGTCTTCATTAAGTGGATACCAATGTGGCTCTGCCTTCAGGAATGGATGAAATAGATGAAAGTTAGCAGCAAATAGATCAGTGTTTTGAGATGTTACTGCTTTAGGTTCAAAGGGTGTGAAGGAAAGGAGTTACTTTTAAAGCATTTAGAAATACAAAAGCATTTAGGATATACAAAAGTCACTTTCAGAAGACACTGTCAAAGTGAGAAACTGGCATGGCTAGTCTTTGTCGTATGCTCCATCCATTCCCATTCAGTCTTGCAGAGAGAAAAAGAAATCAGCAATGTGTTGTTTCTCACCGTCTGATGTTCGAGATGAATTTGTTGTCCGGTGTGGGTTTTAAGTGCAGCCCAGTGGGTTTTAAGTGCAGCTTGGCTATTTTAGCTGTAGACTAAAAGATGTACAACTTAAAAGTTGTGAGTTAAGTTTTATTTGGGGCAAAATGAGGACTGCAGCCAGGGAGACAGCACCTCAGATAGCTCTGAGAGACTGCTCCAAAGAGGCAGTTGGGGAAGGACATATAAGGTTTTGGTGAAGGAAGAGTTCAGTGCAGTCAAGTCCTTACTTACAAAAGGTTTTCTGCTAGCCACGAGAAGCTAATGTCAGTAAGAAGGGATTTTTCTAGATATGAAAAATCTAGTGCTTTTCTAGATAGGAAGAGATGCAAAGATTGGGATCATGAAATCAGTTTCTGAAAATATTTAACTACCTAAAGACCTGTTCCAACAGAATCCCTGGAGCAGAGTGCTTCACTTCACCCTAAATTCCCTAAGGGGGGTGTTGAAGGTCAGCAGCTGCAGCAACACAGGGTTCAATCTCCACAGAGGCAGGTGGGAAATGCCTTTGTTGCGGTTGTTCACTCACTGGCAAATGCTCTTGTCAAGAGCCAATTTACAGTTGGCACAGCTTTGACCATTTTGAAAGTTTTTTGTGCTACTGTGTGATCGATTTTAGGAATTAAATTGGCTCACATCCCTTAGGTTTGCAAACCTTAGTAGATCCTAGAGTGGAAAGAGGTTTCAAGCCTCCCCTTTGAGAATTTGGGAACTCCCTGAATGTCCCCCTTTGTTGGGACAAAAACAGGCAAACTGCCTCAACAAATGCAGTACAGCAAGGTGGAGGTGTTGGCAGAAACAAAACTCAGAAGATGTGTTGGCCAGTGTGCCAGCCACAAGGCACAGACCCATGCCTGGTTGCCCAAAAAGGTACTGTTACTCTACCTGGACTCCAAAAACAAAGATGCCTAATTATTTCTAACTCAGGATAAATGAGTACTAACCTCAGGAAAACCTGGCCCAAAAGAAAATAGGCAAAGTAGAAAAATTCTTGGATTGAGAGACAGAACAGAATATTAAAAGCAGTAGTTTTCCTTTAAAGACGATCTTTGCAAATATAACATCTCACTACTTTTTTCAGGAGCAACGTTGACACATCTCTGTTAACATGAATTAATGTTCTCACCCCAGCTGATATATTTGGCAGAAACAATGAGTTCAGACAGCAGTTATGGCAGACCCATAGGACTCCTGAGTCAAAAAACATAATAAGGCATCCAAGGCTGTGTTTTCATGCTAACAGGCATTAGGAAACAGGAGACTTCCTTTTCCCATTATTCATGATGGCATCTAGCGACCTACATTAAGCCTCCTCTATTATACACATGGACTGGAAATTAAAATTTCAATAAAAAGAGGGATTAATGGGAAGATGGAAGGGATGTTTGTAATTTATCAAGATATCAGTACTGAACTGTTGCATGTTTAAAAATACACACATTTGGGCAAGGGTACACACAGGTACATACTAGGTAAAACTATATTTGACATGAGAGTTTAGGATTAAAACAAGAGAAACATCTTTAATTCAGTGTCCATATTTTTAAAAGAAAGTGTATCCGACTACTGGTAGTTGTAGAAATCAAGACTTGCAACCAGTCTACTTTGGAGACTGATCTTCTCCTGGGCCTTAGGATATGACTTGACTGAATAGCTCCATACGTAGTGAGATTACGCTGTGTAGAAAGACATCCCAATAGACAATTATGCAGAACACTCCCTCAATATAAAGGCTTTTGAACACGACAAAGGGGGTGAAACTCAAAGACAAATAGGCCTTCAATCAGAAGATTCCTTAGAGTATATCTACACTTTTAACTTTATAAAGGCTTTAAGGTTTTTGTTTTTAATTTTCTTTTCCTGTTTATTTATTAATTTAAAGCTATCGGATTTTTATTTAAGTCATAAGATTTATCTGTTCAGTTGTTTTACTTCCTACTATAATTTGGATTTCCTCTCTCCCTTAAAAAAAAAAAATCTCTCTTCAAGTTTAGATAAAAACCAAAAAAATTAAGAAAGATTATATATTTGTCCATAAAACATATGAACCAGGGGCAATTTCTTTTTTCTTCAATTCTTATATGCCTGGACTCAAGACAGAGTTGGTTTCCTTGGAACTTTTCAATCTATACCATGTCTATCTGTACTACTAGTTTTTTTAACTGTTTGGTACCATTTCAGAGGACCTTGCACAGTGTCTGAGATGTTTTAGAAGCTCTACAAATGTTTATTGAATTGAAATTTTACTTCTCTGGAAACATGAGAGATTTTATTAGATGTGGTATTGTTGATGGACTTACCTTTTTAGCTTTTTGTTCTAAGAAACGAGTCTTCTTTGTACAGTTCTTCTCTTTCTTTCCTTTTTCCTCCCTCCCTCCCTTCCTTGCTTTCTCTCTCCCTCCTTCCCTCCCTCCCTCCCCTTCTTTTTAGTACAGTACTTTCCAGACTTGAGCGTGCTTTCAGTCACCTGCTGATTCAGGTGATTTGAAGTGGATCCTGAGAGTTTGCATTTTGAATAAGCGCCCACGCCAGGCCAGTGTTGTTAATCTCCAGATGATACTTTGAATTGTACTATTTGAGACTGCTCTGAATGAAGAGACAAGATATTTCACTGTTCCTTGAATCAGAGAAATATATAATGGAAGACTAGCTATTTCTCAAATAACCTTGGTAACTTGCTTGCAATTGGATTCTGATTTTGTGATTATGACCTGTTCCTGGCCATTTAAACATAGTGCCCTGAAGTCCTTAAGAATTCAATAAGGATCTTATTTATCTGACCATACTGTGTTTATTTGTCCATTTCTCTCATTAGGCAACACAATTCTTAAGAATAGGGATGTTGCTTATCTCCATTTTATTTCCAGACCTAGGATTTTATTTTCAAACCTAGTACAATGTTGGTTTACCATCAAATAGCATAGAAATGTGTTTTCACTCTAGTTCTTTCAGCTAAATGGCCCACAGATATTTCAGGATTCCTTGAAATGACCTCAGCCAATTACTCATTTTCTTTCTTCTATCATTACGACAAGTACTGCTCTAGTTGAAGTCTTCTTTTTTCTCACGTGGGTGACCATGAATACAGCCTTGCCTTTATGTTTCTGTAGAAATTGCTCCTCTGTCTAAATTTTACTTCCTCCCATCACCATGCACACAAATGCATTCTTTATCACTAAATTAAATATTACCTCTTCCATGACGCCTTTTGAAATACCTCTAATTAGAGCTCATTTCCTACTCTGAAAGTCCATAGACTTTGGACTTTTCAAAAATAAAAGTCATCACTCTCTACCATGCATTACTGTCATGTATGTCTAATCTTCCAGGTAGTCCATACACTCTTTAAAGTAATATCAGCTCTTATATATTTGTTTCCCCACCACCTGATACTATGTTTGACTCTCATAGGTATTTGGTAAATGTTTAATAGGTGAATGAATAAATGAGTGAGTAAAAGAGTGAAAGAAATAATGCCAATAGTCTTTAAGTTTACAAGTCCCTTTGCCACTTGTTGAAACGCTTGTGAATTTCAAAACACTTTCCTTCAGTATATAGGGGTCACAGTAATACCAAGTGAGACAAGTTATAGAATTGGCTTTTGATAGAAAAGTTTCCACAATTCTAGTCAGACAGACCACCCCTTGCTCTGTCTTACCCAAAGGGTGGCAAGACTATTACCTTTTCCAGAAATTTTGTAGCTGGGCACTGGTTTTTAATAAGTCAGTGACAGAGCCATTCTTCAAATACAGGTTTCCATTTTAGTTTCACTTCAGTGGCAAAGCAGTTTCCAAGGCTTCACTCACAGTTGTTAGCTGTCATGCCCAGTGAAAAAACAATTCCTGGGACCCAAGGTTGTACTCTTGGACCTTGGGCAGCAAACACACCCACCACCACAGAAGGCAGAAAAGAGAAAACCCAAGGAACGGAGAACTGATCACTGCCCAATTTATCTTCTAATTATTTTCTAGATAACATTTTCTTCACTGACAACAAAGAAAGTGAATTGCCTTAGTGAAAATACTTTTAAATAACTTCAGGAAGAACATAAAGAAAAAAACAATAGTGGCAGTGTCTTTTAACTTGCTTCCCAAATGGTTGATGAAATTACACGTAGAGGAAAACTAATAAGTGCTTTGGCAGAATTCAGATCGTGTCACTCTTCTCCGTAGTCCCCTGTTTCTCTTAGAGTAAAAGCACAAGTTTTTACAACGACTTATAATGCCTTCTAGGGTGATCTGACCTCTTGTTTCCTCTCTGACTTCTATGAACCAAACACACCGGGCAAGCTCCCTCCTGCAGGCCTACGTCTCAGCTCTTTGCTGGATCATCTTTCTCTTCAGATACTGCATAATCAACTCCATCAGCTCCTTCAAGCTTTTGCTCCTGTCACCCACTCAATGAGTCTGCCATGATGCTATTTAAAATTGAAATCCCCACACCTCATAAGCAGTATTCCCAGTTCGCTTTACTTTGTTTAACTTTTCCTTTCTTTCCCCAATAGCATTGTTTACCTTCTAACATTTTATATACTTACAGATTTTATCATTTATTATTTTTGTCATTCTCCCCTACCAAGATGTAAGCTCCTTCAGAGCAGGAATCATTGTCTGTTTTTGTGACTTATATATCCCAGCACCTAGAATAGTGGATGGCATATAGTAGATACTTAATTTTGCTGAATGAATGAGCAAGGGATGGAAAACCAATTAAGTAAATAAAGGAATCTGGCAAACTTGCAAAACTTGTTTCATGGAGTCTGCCAGAGAAGCTTAAAAACTTAGCTTAAAAGGAAGAAAATACATGTGTTCAGAAACCATAGAGTTAAGGTACAGATTTTTAAATTAATTTTTTAAATTGCAGTATAGTTGATTTTGGAGAAGGAAATGGCAACCCACTCCAGTCCTCTTGCCTGAAGAATCCCACGGACAGAGGAGCCTGGCAGGCTACAGTCCATGGGGCTGCAAAGAGTCGGACACGACTGAGCAACTAACACAGACATAGTTGATTTACGAAGTTGTGTTAGTTTCTGCTATATAACAAAACGAATCAGATATATAGATAGATAGATAGATAGATAGATAGATAGATAGATAGATATCTCCACTCCTTTTCAGATTCTACTCCCATATAGGTCATAACAGAGTATTAAATAGAGTCCCCTGTGCTATACAGTAGAGAGTGTGTATAAGTCAATCCCAATATTCTAATTTATTAATTTATTCCTCCGTTCTTTCCCCCTTAGTAACCATGAGTTGTTTGCTATATCAACAAAGGTTTAAGGCAAATTCATCTGCTTTTGTTCTACTAAAGGATACTAGAATGGCAACTCTTGTTTGAAGAGATCATCATGTTACTCAAGGAACCAGTTTGACTCATTTTTATTGGTTAGCACATAGACCCAGTTGTTTAAACAGAATAGACCAAATTAGCTAATTTTTTTGGTATCCAGCAAAAATCTCTCACTCTTATTTGGGCTTGTAAAGCAATAGCTCTCAAGCATGAGCCTACACTTGAATCTTCTGGAGGGCTAGTTAAGGTATAGATTGCTAGTCCTACCTCGAGTGTTTCTGAGTTGATGGTTCTTGGACAAGATTCTGGAGTTTGCAGTTCTGACAAGTTCCCAGATAATGCTATCATTGGTGGCCCTGGGACCACACTTTGAGAGCCACTGGATAGAGAAAGTTTCTGAAATGGAATCATATTCAATTGTTTTGAATACATTTGGTCTTATAATCTTTATACTATTGGCAGAGTGTTCTGTCAGCATCCAGAGTTATTTTTATTATGATTATTTTTAATGGTGAGGAATATTTTAGCCTCCTGTGAAAATCCTACTGCAGCTCTGTCATTTTACTCTTCCCTTTCCTACAGTCTTGCTCCTCTGTAATATGCCAGATGGTGCTACTCATTAGCTTATGAAGAAGTGATGCTTTATCATTCTAGACAGAGAGACAAATCATTCTGTTCTCTGATTGTGAGATCGACATCTGGGTGTATGTTCAACCTACTATTTGCTTTACAATTTTGTTCATTAGGTATTTATTACCCTGACAGTATATGAGCTAGTTGTTATCCCTCTGTCACGTATTTTCTCAAATTATATTCATTTACAGTTCATATCAGCACTGTTTGACAACAGCCATCATCATAGCATTATCTCTACTAACATGTAATTTCTCCTTTGCCCAAATTATCTGGGTCAGGTGGTTATCTGGGGAGTATATCCATAAAATTAAGACAGTGGATAATATTCCATTCTCTGACTCAATTTTCTAAAGGGATAAGTGGGGCAATTGCTGTTGCTGATTTGTGGAAAACCATAAAACCTAATAACAATAAGTTATATTATGACCGATGTCATCACTTTCTTTTTCATTTATTGTATGTTTTTCTTAGAAGAAATCAGCAGGAGGAGCCTATATGATTTAATGAGAAGAATAAAGGATGAGGAACTTCCCAGGTAGTGCTAGTAGTATAGAATCCACCTGCCAGTGCAGACGTAGGATACACAGGTTCAGTCCCTGGGTCAGGAAGATCCCTTGGAGGAGGGCAGGGGAACCCACTCCAGTATTCTTGCCTGGAGAATCCCATGGACAGAGGAGTCTGGCAGGCTGTATTCCATAGGGTTGCAGAGTCAGGCACGACTGCAGCAACTTAGCACACACCCATGCATAAAGGATGAGATGGTTAGATAGCATCACTGACTTAAATAGGCATGAATTCGAGCAAACTTCAGGAGGCAGTGGAGACAGAGGAGCCTGGCGTGCTGCAGTCCATGGAATCACAAAGAGTTGGACATGACTTAGTGACCAAACAACAACAGTAAAGAACCGAAACTAGAAGCTTTAGTGAGACTGGCAATGTGGATGGAGAAGCTTTTCTCATGTGATGCGAAGAATTAATTAAAACTCCAGATATGGGGAAAAAAATAACATACTTGTGCTATTCAATTACTGGAGCAAAACCACATTTTTAAAAATTGGTAATTTTCTCTAAAAGGATATTCAAGTTACTGCTAAATAATGCATGAAAAGTGAAAGTCGCTCAGTTGTGTCCTACTCTGCGACCCCATGTACTATCTAGTCCATGGAATTCGCCAAGCCAGAATACTGGAGTGGGTAGATGTTCCCTTCTCCAGAGGATCTTTCCAACCTAGTGATCAAACCCAGGTCTCCCACATTGCAGGCAGATTCTTTACCAGCTGAGTCATGAGGGAAGCCCAAGAATACTGGAGTGGGTAGCCAATCCCTTCTCCAGGATGTCTTCCTTACCCAGAAGTTGAACCGGGGTCTCCTGCATTGCAGGTGGATTCTTTACCAACTGAGCTACTAGGGAAGCCCAGGCACTATTACCGTGTAACAATCTCTTGATGTGACTAGGTCATTTTTTCTCTCCAAGAATACTTCTCCACACAGTTGCAGTATTGAACATGTCAAGTTTTCTTGAACTTTTGTTGATTCAGATGTAGGAAAAAGATAAGGGGATGTAGCTGAAGCCTTCTGGGAGAGGTTGTCAGTCTGTCTAAATTCGTCTAGTTGAGAGTAGATCTTCGACTATTAGATCTTTATTAACTAAGATGTTCATACTACACAGCATAGTCATATCATTGTAGAGGTGCTGAAGCACTGAAGGTAAATGCAAAACAAAGTATGCTTGCTCTTTCAAGGTGACTTTTCCATGATGCTTTTGGTATTTCTATTAATATTATGCAGTCCTAATCTGTCAGTCCCTAACAAGCACAGTTGGGTTTACTTAGTAGTTCATTAAATTTTCTTCCATCAGTGGAGCAAATTTCACTGATTTTTCATGGCGGCCATAATCAATTCGTTCTTTATCGTCCACTTTGCCCATAATTCATAGTTTACCATCCCATCTTAATTAGGGAGACAAGATCCTTCCAGAGAGTGAAGCATTGGCAACTCTGTCACCTGGAAAGAATTACATAAAATATGTTAAAAACAGAAATGACTGCCTAACTGGTTCATCATATTCTCTTTAGCAGGTGGATTCTTAGTGGGTAGAGTGTGTGTTTCTGGAGCTTTTACTTGCCAAGCACATTGTGGGTGTTCAATAAATATTAAATAATAAGAAGAATTTCCTAATTAAGATGAACATTTTCCTCTATTAAGCAGATGGTGCTCAATAGGAGCAGCCCATTATTTACAAGTATGACACAAGGTGCTGGCAATTGTCAGGAAAGGTGGCTCTCACCTCGTATGCTGATTAGATGTTAAAGCAAACTTTTGTGACAAACAGCTTGATCGATATTAGTTAATGTTTGTGATAAGAACTGTGAATAGGGATGGAATCTGTGTGTATGGGTCTGTAATTTGGCTGCTTTGATTATTACTATTGGCTTCAACTATAAAATGTTTCTTGCTGTTTGCTGCAAGGCAAGTCTTGGCAAATCAGGGTCGATCTGAATTTATCCTGTAGGCTGGCCAAATGATTAGAACCCTCATTATTGCCTGATTTCTAAAGAAATTTTCCTTAAGTCCTTTCAGTATCTCTGGGTTACTAACACTGGATGTGAACACCTCTGTGATATTTGCAATGCTTATATTAGTAGCTAAGACCTCAGTGGAACTAACGAGAGTTAATTAAGCATTCCCAAAATACACATCGTTTTATGATTTTGCAGATCACCCCAATGAAAATAACAGTCTAGTTTTGTCAAGTCATATAAATTACAGTGAGAGGGATGATGAGAGGAGGCAATTCTCAGTTCTTTGGAGGAGTTAATTTTGTTGTAAGCACAGCCACATTTCCAAAAATCACAAACCACAGGCAGAACTTTCTAGCAAAAGTGAGATTTGGTAATCACATACTGTTTCCGTTTCTAACTTCTGCCTTCTATATGGTGTCTATGCAAATGGGGACTTTCAAGGATGTAAAACTCACAGCTTCCTCTATTAGGAGCTCAGTGAGCAGCTGCCATGCTTTCTCATAAACGATAGAAAACATCCTGTTTACTAACATACCCGCCCACATACACTCACACCAAGCTCTGCTATTTAAGCAGAACTTTTATTTTGGTTTGAGATAGGCAGTTAGAGTAGAGCATTATTCAAGTCTCTTACAAATGTTTCATTCATTCTTGTAGCACATATTCCCTGGGTGTTAACTAGGTGCCAGACAGTGTCCTCCATGTGGGGGATCCGCTGGCATTTGAAACGTGTTCTCTAGTTTTACTGGGAGCTCATCAGAGATTCTGACATGTGTTGGCAGGTTCTTTGCATCTGATCTCACCTCCTTATTTTTAATATTTATAAATCATGCTCATCAGGTTGTCAGTAGACAGGAAATGAAAGCAACTGAGAAAACCTGCCAAGATAGAACAAATCCCAGAGTGAACTAAAAATATGTTGACCACAAGGATGTGCAGCAAACCAGCATGTGTTCTTGAAGCAGCAAAAATAAGCACTGTGTCCAAGTCCAGACTTTACCTTATTCCTGGAAAATTGGTGGCCTAGAGATTTTACCTATGCTATCTACAAGCCCTGTTAAGAAGACATGATCATGTTGTTTTCTAGAAGCCTGGAGTCTGCCCAAAACATGAGCTTATAAATATGTTAAAGTAAGGCATATGATAATATAAAAGATGAATCATCTTCCTATTTTGAAAAGCATATATTCTATAACTCAATAAGTCTGGAGATCTCCAAGGACCTGTATCATTTTTCACCTTTAGTTACTTTAGGCCTTGATTCAAATGTTGCCTTATCAGAGAGCCCTTCTTAGACAACATTCTCCCTCTGATCCCCCACTACAACCTGCTTACCAAACTCTAGTGTTCTTCACGTCACTCTTTTGGTTTGTTCTTGTTTTACCTATCCCTGCAACCAGACTGTAAGTAACATGAGAGTTTTGCTCTTGTTTGGTTATGGAGACATTATGGTTTTGTTCTTGTTTTCCCCATCCCCACGTCTACACTATAAGTAACATGAGAGTAGGCCTGTGTTTTACCCAGGGCTATATCTCTGCCCCCCCACATAGCACTTGGCACACAGGTGATGCTCATTATGCAGTTATTGAGTGGATAAAGTGTCTGTTTGGAATTGTTAGCTCCTTCATTTAAGAAGCAGCATCGGATAAGAATTCTTAGGGTCGGACTGTAACAGAAATGTCTATCCCACTGTGTCCCAACATTTATGCAGTTTTACCCCTGTGGGCTTTATGCTTTGAAATATGTAAACTACAAAAAACACACAGTACAATAGTATTCTTTTCTCCATTTTTATAAATCTGAGACTAATAAAACTGCCATTAAAAATTCTGATGGCCAGAGGTGATATAGTTCCAGCTGGAAACTGAAAAAGTGTATGTGTCAAGACTTTGTGTTGGATAAATAAATGTCTCCTATTGACCTTTTGAAACTTTATACCTAGTTCAAGAATCTCTCTTGCCAATTTCATGTATCCTTATCCAGAGATTTCAGTAAGGAAACTCCAAAATGAGCCCAACATATACATCTCATGGGTGAGGAAATCTGAGACCAGGATAGGTCTAGTGACTTTCTCAAGGTCGCATCGCTTATTGTGTGAAGCTTTGATCACAGAGTCTTCTGAATCCTGGACAAGTGTCATGTTTACCAGTTCACATATATATCCTATGGACCACCTGTTTCAGAATCTCCTGGAGGGTGTTAACAAACACATAGCCTGTTAGCCCTGTAGATTCGTAATCTCCAGGAATAGGAACTAGGGGCCCTGAATTTTAATCAGGTCTCCAGGTGTGTCTTATATATAGCAGTGTTTAAGAATCAGTAATCTATTATATGCCAGGATTCTCGATCTCCTTCATTTGAACAGAAAAAACAAACCATTCAAGTCTTATTTGCCAAACTATATGGATACATATTTATTGAACACTTTAACCAACAGCTTTTCTCAGAGAGGGATGGCGTGTTAAAATCTGTTTCTTTTTACCATCAAGTTAGATAATATGAGCTACGAGTTACTTTGAAATTTGAGGTTTTAATCTAACTAGTTCAATAATTTCCTCCACAACATGTAGAGTCCAAGGGAGTCACAAATAACTGAGACAGGCCCAGTGTAGTTAGGGGAGACATCCGTGGTTTCAGGGGCTACAGGGAGCCCTGAAGAGTGTGATGTCTCCATCTGCTGCCGCTGCTGCTGCTGCTAAGTCGCTTCAGTCGCATCGACTCTGTGCGACCCCAGAGACGGCAGCCCACCAGGCTCCCCCATCCCTGGGATTCTAGAGGCCTCAAGTCCTGCACCAGATAAGGCTGAGGGGTTAGCAGACTTCATTTCTAAATCTCTTTGTAAACCGCTGGGTATCCCTCCAGGTCCCCCAGATAGTGTCAGTCTTCACAGAAAGAATAATGAGTGAGTTCTCAGAAGGAAGGGTTGGAAGCAAAATCTCTATTAGGTTATCAATATCGTTTTTGTTATTGTCAGCTTCAGGACCCATGATTACTGCTGCCATAATCATCTGCCCAGTCACATTGCCCTTGGCCTTTGTTCTCATAAATGTCTCCCACTCTTCATCATCTTTGGGGACGTATCCCACAGTTCAGCAGCATTTTACTTCTTGACATACGACCCTGCGACTGAACAAGTCAAAAACTTCTCAAAATGGCTCTGTGAGATGTTAATTTAATTCTCTGAAGGGCAAAAACTGTGTAAGACATTTTTTAGAGGTTAGGCTATTGAATATTTCATACCATGGAGACTGTCTGGGAGAGAGTTGGAGAATTAAGGCCACAAAAATTGAAGGAAACACACTTGAGGAAATTTTATAAACTAGAACTTCTTATAAGAATATTAATATATTATTTTTCTCCATCTTGAAGTTTCCTCAGGCATGTATTGAATGAGCTGACTTCAGAGCTGTAGTTTTGTTGTTCTTTCTATGTTACTTTGCAATTCTCCCTGTGGCCATCATATTGATTTCAACACTGTGGTCATCATTATAGGAAAATGAAGGCATTAATAACTTGGTCTCCATGGACAGATTGTAATAGGAAATCTTATAAATAATTGCCCACTAATGGGAAAATTGAAAATATGCACTGTACTATAGTGGTCATAATGTAATCATTTAAATTATAATTATGTGACAATGAAAGAACTCATTATGCATTAGTTTATCTTTACATAATGTTAATAGCTAATGAAAGTGTGACAATTACATCTAATTAGGTTTAACAATATTTCCGCACTTCTTGTAAACGGACTACAGTTTGATTAAAACAGTGTATATGGAGACACTAGGGAAACCAAGGTCCATCTCTATTATGAGTTTTGAAAGGCAACCATCAGTTCAACCAGAGACCATAACTTAATGCCATTTTTGTTAAATGAACTGCAAATGTGAGTTCTTACTAAGGGTAGCATTATCAAAAAAATTTCTTGGATTATTTGATTGATAATAGTTAAAACACCCACTAGCCCTTCCCCTCCTGCAAATGTGTGTATGTGTGTGTGTGTGTGTTTGACTCAGATCTGTGTTTTATTTCTAACGATAGACTAGCTTTACTAAATTTTCAACCTAGAAGAGGTTTGCTGAAATGGGGGTAGTGTTGGTTCTTTGCTTTAGATTATAGCACATGATTGTCCCCAACATCTAACCCGTGTGACTAAGGCCAAGAGTAACACTGTTTCCTACATGTAAAGTAAGGTTGGAATAATAATATCTGCCCTTTGTACTTTTGTTAGAATCAAACTAAGTAATATTTATAAATGTCGTAGCGAGAGCCCAGCACATGGTAAACATTAATAAAGATTTGTTATTATTATGAGTTATTTTACATCCATATTACAATATCAAGAAAATAATTCCAAGCTAGTATCACTTTTCCTCCAACATTTTTTTATATATAAAGTATAAGAAAGTCCCTACATGTATCATAATGAAAAGAGCATAATGGGCTATGATATGCAATCAGCATGTTCTCCAGAATGGAGTTTTAAGACACTTGAGCCCTGGAAGACATCGGCCAGGTCGCCAGGGTTTCTAGCTATTCGGGTTTCACTTCCAGAGCGATAGACCCTTGGCCACAGTCATCAGTCTTTGGCCATTAGGAAGCAGAGGCTACTCGAGGCAGTCCAGGTAGAAATTGGTACATTGGTCAGTTGTTACTATACATCCAAGAAGCTGTAACACTGGTCTTTATTTTTCTTCTGATCCCTTGATATGTTAAGCACAAATGAAACATTCTGTCCCTGAGAGAACTCATTCAATTTAATAGTGTTGACCATCAGTATTATATGTTATCTCTACTCTGACATGACTTCTGAACATTGGTGTCTTAAATCACATCAGTTATTATGCAATTTCTAGGTGAAACTTAGTATGTCTAAAACTTGGCTTATCTTTCCAAACCAAGCTCTGATTTAATTACCAAGCCTGCCATACTTTCACTTTTCACTTTCATGCATTGGAGAAGGAAATGGCAACCCACTCCAGTGTTCTTGCCTGGAGAATCCCAGGGACGGCAGAGCCTGGTGGGCTGCCGTCTATGGGGTCACACATAGTCAGACACGACTGAAGCGACTTAGCAGCAGCAGCAGCCATATATTATTTCATAATACTGATTATATGTGCTATGCTCTGCTTAGTCACTCAGTTGTGTCCGACTCTGCAAACCCATGGACTGTAGCCTGCTAGGCTCCCTGTCCATGGGGATTCTCCAGGCAAAAATACTGGAGTGAGTTACCGTACCCTCCTCCAGGGGATCTTCCCTAACCTAGTGATCAAACCCAGGTCTTCCATGTTTCAGGCAGTTTCTTTACCATCCAAGCCACCAGAGAAGCCCACTGATTATATGCTTTACTCCTATTTCAAGGTTCCCATCATCTCATGTTGAGACTGCTAGAATTTTCTCCATCTATTCTCTCCTTCCCATCATTCGTCCTTGAATCCACATTTTATGCATCTACCACATTTGTCATCTTAAATCGCTTCTACATTTCATTCACCTACCGCCAATTTTTTGATGGTTCCTCATGCCAATAGTATCTTTCATCTGGATCATTGTCCTAAGAGTTTTGCCCTGTCTTCTGTCCAAGTTTGTAACCAGCGTCTTTACCAATATTCTCTAGCCCAACCAGGTGAGTCTGCTCATTACCAGCATGCTCTGAGCTTTGTATCTTTGCTGATATTATTTTCCCAGCTGAAATGCCCTTCCTTCTGTATCCTTGTCATATAAATTTGTTCAGTCACAGCTTAAGAGACAACTCTTTCATGCAGCTGTTTTTAACAACCCTGTTTATCTCGCCCTCGTATGAATTTTCAGGCATTTATTTTTCCTGCCCTATATCTTACACTTTGTTCAGGTTGCTTTGACTTTTTCTTATCCTTTATGTATGATTCTGGCTGACCAATGTGATTGTCCAGATTGGGAGTCCCCCCCCACCCCAAGGCTGTCTTCCATCTCTCTGTGCAGAGTACTAGGTATATTAGATCCTCAACAAACATTTGTTGATGAGAATGTCAATTTGGTAAACACTTGGGGACAGCACTCAAAAGCCTTTTGCGACTACTGGAATCTGCCTGGAGCCAATTTCATTACTTAGAAGGAATGTTTTCTGAGCCTCCTTCTTACAGGAATCTTGTGAAACCTCTTGGCAGAATTAAGCACAATCCTCTCTGCCCTGAATTCAAAAACCTTCTCCTTGGGGAAGTATCCATTTAGCTGAGAGTTTGTGAGAACGGACAGAAACACACAGATCAGCATCACAGTCCTGGTAGCCCCTCTCCGCCTGAGGGCAGCTTTCTCAACCTCCCATCTTCGTGGGGCCCTTAACTTCATTTCTGAAAGAGCAGGGGCTGGATCATGTATAGCTAAGGCCACTTAGCAAACCCCAGAAACAAAAGCAGGTGAATGCCGAGTATGCTTGCCTCAACTTGGTCACTAACTAACTGGGTAAAACCTGGACAAGTCACTTCCCATAGTCTCTAGTCTCTATTTCCTTCATTCTAAAATGGGTAAAGAGCTCAAACATTAAAATTTGATGACTTTTTAATGTTTAATCAGAAGCTAGATAGATCCAAATAAAATGAAATCACATTTTGGTTTTTTAAAAAAGTAAAATTCAAGACAAAATCACCTGATTTTTATAGCTCTTCATCTCTTCATTTCATAGTGGTAAATCAATCTCAACTCCTTTCTCTGTCATTTTCTGCCTCTCTCTCTCTCTCTCACACTCACACACACACACACACACACACACACATCTCTACCAAGTCAGTTTTTTCTCAGGTATCTCTTGCACCCTAAGTTCTCTTCCATGTGGAAAAACTGCCAATGAAATAAGATATGGAAATGGGATAAGAAAGTGATTTCCTTTTAGCAGGTTTTATTTCATACACTGAAAAATCCCGCTAAAGGAAGCTAAGTTACCTTCATTAGTTTTTCTTTTTTCTCTTTTATAGTGCTGAGTGATTTTATTTTGTTAGAAATATTGACTATAAGTACAAGTAATTTTCTTTCATTTGTACCACCTAAAAACATTTTTATGGTTTAACAAAAGCCAAAATAACTGGGTAGCTCACAAACTTGCACAGGTGGTCTTCGAAGGTGAAATGGGTGTGTGTGTGGTGGGGGGTGGCTGGGCATCTTCAGTCTAACGATGCTTTTCTTCTTGTGGTGTCGCCCTTCTGCCTTCCCTGCATTTTTATGCCTCTCGTGCCCACCCTCTCTTCTGGGTACCTGCTCACTCTGTTCCCTCTGGATCTATCTCTCTATGTTCTTCCTCAGAGCTCTTGATTCTGCTACTCAGTGCTTTTCGGTACCATGGTTTTATGAGACAAGCTGATCTGATCACTCTTTTTCCCTCCCTTTAAAAATGTTTTCTGTCCTATGTATCATCCATATTTCTAGTAATGCTTATCGTTCTTGTAGGAGTTTATTCTTGTTTTGATTTGATGTTCAGTGAAGTTTTTCTTTAGCTCTATAAAAGAAAGATTTTATTCCTCCTCTATTCCAGGTTTTCTTTTCTGGTACATTTTGTACTTTGGAGATGCATTATGCCTTAAAGTCTGAGAAACAGCAGAGTAGGTGGTGGGGTTATGCATGATTTCTACTTTCTTCATTATAGTATTATATATTTTCTGAAATTGTTTCATGGTACATGTGTACAAATATTTATAGTTAGAAAGAAAAGGCAATGAAGCAATTTTAATGTTGGCACGAAAAAACATTGTAATGAGTGCCTGGCTTTGGGTCTTGCTTCTGGTGTTCCATCAAATCTCCTTTTTGTGTCTGTCATCACCACCAAGCGTGACTGCAATGGCTGGCTGAGCTGGAGATGGACAGCAGTCCCCAGGAATTGTGGAAGTGATCCAATGGTTAACAGACGCCTACAAAACTGCAAGTCATGGGTCACTTCCATTGAATTCCCCAAGGCTAGACTCTTGCTGCCAACTGTTCTTGAATGGAGGAAATGGAAAGAAATAGCACTGACTACCTTAAGAAATCCAGCACCCTTTGTTAAATATGACAGTTATTTTTAAAAGCTGCTGATGATAACACATAGAGATGACATGCAGCAAGACATTCATTATAATAGTATCACACTGTGATTGCAGAGGTTTTAAAAAATTTTTATCTATTTATTCATTCATTCATTTATTTATGTTAGCTTTCTTGTTGATTGCTCTTATTGATTGCTGGGTGCTCATTTAAGCTGCATGGCCAGTGCTACTGCTTGCTCACTTCTCACAGGTTACAACTTTAGAAAGCAAACCAGGGCAGGCACCGCAGGAGCCAAGATGGTAGGGCTCTGGATAAAATCTGGGCTCCCAGATTTCCTTCCAACTGATGTGATCATTAATATGGGTTAGAACTTGTCTTAGGTGGGAAAAATCATAGGCAGAGTTTATTTTTGGCCAGAGAGCAAGCCCATTTTACACACCTGTAAAATTGCCACCTCTCATTGTCTACGTGTGATTATAGACATGGTGTTTCATGCCGATAAGCTGGCATGGTCTAAGCACTTTGGTCTATCAGGCTGTTAACTAAACAGAAGCTTGTCCTAAGGAATAAGCTCACATAGTATGACAAGCAAGCATTTTATCTATTTATGCCACAAGATTTATTGAACATCTACTATGGGCTAAAAACCCTGCACTAATGAATAACATAGAAATTTTTTTAAAGCATTCCTTCTAGTGAGGGATGCAGACATTTTAACAAATGAATGCAAAGCAAGATTATAAAAAGTATTTTAGAAGAGGTAGCTATTTACAGAACACAGTAGAGAGAAAAATTAAAACATAGAAAACTATTTTTTTCATCTTGTGAACAAATATGTCATTGTGTTGAATTAACTGCAATTGACAAATATATGTGTACAACTGCACACAAGGAGCTGTCACTGGAAGATAACTTTTTATTGCTATTTTATATTTTGGTTGGGCTTCCCTAGTGGCTCAGTTGGCAAAGAATCTGCCTGCAATGCAGGAGACCTGGATTCCATCACTGGATTGGGAAGATCCCCTGGAGAAGGGAACGGCTACCCATTCCAGTATTCTTCCTTGAAGAATCACACTGACAGAGGAGCCTGATGAGCTACAGTTCTTGGGGTTGCACAGAGCCAGATAAGACTGAGCGGCAACTAAGCACACAGGCATACATGTTTTGGTAATTCATATTTAATACTCTTGTTTTCTTGTTTTCTCAGTATCTAGTTGTCTTTACTTATAAAGTAGAGTTAATAATTCATGTATTCAATGTGCAATAATATAGATTAAGGATATTAAAAATATATATCAAAGAGTTGATTGAAAATATCAAGTCTCTGAATCTAAAAGCAATTTAAAAATACATACATATATATATATATATACACACACACACACACATAAGATAAAAAATAATGTAGCTGTTATTATTAGGCTATATATGGGAAAAATAAGTACTTAAATAAATATATACTTATTTATGGAAGACTAATTTATGAAAAGTATGACTGTAGCAAACAGTGAGAAAAATCTAGTATCTCCTTTTTCAAAAATATGGGATATTCTTATTTAGTTGCTAGAGCAAAGTTTAAAGGAAGTCTTAGCAGCCTGACGTTCCTGTGTATGAATGAGACATCACAGATAATGGTTGTCATGAATGCTAGGTAAATAATTGAATAAATCTAAAATGTTTGGTCAAATAGCATTGCTCAGGGAAAGAATTACCAAAGCCTTGGTGTAATGCACTTCACATTTTTTTAGATTTATTCAGTTATTTGACCAAAGCGGAAAAAAAGACTTAGGACTCCCCTTGTAGCTCAGTTGGTAAAGAATCTGCCTATAATGCGGAGAAAAGTGAAAGTGAAGTCACTCAGTCGTGTTCAACTCTTTGCAACCCCATGGACTGTAGCATATCAGGCTTCTCTGTCCATGGGATTTTCCAGGGAAGAGTACTGGAGTGGGTTGCCATTTCCTTCTCCAAGGGATCTTCCTGACCCAGGGATTGAACCCAGCTCTCCCGCATTGTAGGCAGACGTTTTACCCTCTGAGCCACCAGGGAAGCCCTGGGTTCAATTCCTGGGTTGGGAAGATCCCCTGGAGAAGGAAATGGCAACTCACTCCAGTATTCTTGCCTGGAGAATCCCATGGACCGCCAGGCTCCTCTGTCCATGGGGTTGCAAGAGTCAGACACGACTTAGTGGCTAAACCACCACCACCACCAAAAAAGACTTAACTATACATCTCCTAAAATGAATTCTTTTCCTTTCTCAAATAGTTTACATAGGATTATGGTTAATGTTTCAGTATAACTTTAAAATAGCATTGGTTTTGTCATGTTTGTGGTTGTTTTGGCAAACTGTTTTCCACTGATGATTAAATATCAATGATTCAGAGAATATCAAATGACAACATACCTAGTATCTTATGCTTCACCCTTTTCTAAAATTCCTCAAATTGGAGTGAAAACCAAAATCACTTTCTTTGTTTTTAAAACTCCTTTGAATGAAATCTATAATCCAATCTCTTTTGCATTAAAACATTTGACTGAAAAAAAAAGCTATAAATTTTCTGTGTGTCAATAAATAATTTTCTAAATTCACTTAAGCTTGGACTTTTAATAATCAAATGAGACAGAGTTCTAAGCTAGGTTAAAGGATAGATGACTGAGGATGGTAATAATTCCCCAAGGACCGGGAAGCCCATCAGAATATCACTTTTGAGAACTGTTGGTCATTAAGGCTATGGGGTTATAAATTTAAGCCTAAAGGGATGTTGCTTTCTTTTAGAATTGAATTGACCAGTGTTACTACTGAGTGATCCTGAATCACAATATTTTCATTTAATGAGGAATCTCAGGAATCAGGGTCAACATTTACCTGTTTGTGGTATTTCAGTCATTACTTAATAAATTAAATATTGAAACTAAGCTCTTAGCCAAATGTACAGTGGATATTTTAATATTAGGGCTTCATTTTTAAAATTTATTTAACAAATCCATAGTTTTGTACTGGACACTGTGCCAATTATTTTTTCTCATATTATCTCATCTAATTCTTACAGTAATTTCATAAGGAAAAATATTCCTCTCCTTCCACACACACACACCCTCACACCTGCACACACACACACACACACACACAGATAAGGGAATGGAATCATTAGGACCTTACATAATAATCCAAATTTATTTTTGCCTAAAATGATTTATAACATTTTTGAAGATTTATTAATTTAAAAAATTGTCCCTATTTTGAAAATTAACCCAGCTATTAATTACAGCATTGCCAATTTTAGAAAATGAGCCATTGTATTTTCTAAGAATTTTATCTCCAATCCCCAATCCAAGCGGCATGATGGAAATTGAACCCTTGCTATGACCAGAAATTTAGCATGGATGAGCTTTGCTATGTATTTGGCTGACCTAGTCTTACTATTGTCAACACAGGGTTCTGAAAACTCTTTTTACCAGTGAAGTGAAGGGAAAGTCACTCAGTCGTGTCCAGCTCTTTGCAACCCCATGGACTATACAGTCAGTGGAATTCTCCAGGCCAGAATACCGGAGTGGGTAGCCTTTCCCTTCTCCAGGGGATCTTCCCAACCCAGGAATTGAACCCAGGTCTCTGTCCCCACACCAACAGAAAGTGTAATACACAAAACAAGGACGATGCTTCCTAACCTTGGGTTAGGTTTCAATCATTGCCTTTTGGCAACTCTGTTCAATAGGATTTTCTATTGCCTAATTATTTTCATAGATTACTCTTTTGATTTCTAAAGTGAATTTGTTCTCTGATAAACATATCCTTGGTTTACTTTTAGTTTCTAATGATGCCTATTTTTTTTAACTTGCTGAATTTCTTATTACAGGAAGGTTTCATGTAATTTTGTGTTAATAATGATTGAATATTTAGTTTCATTTGGAACTTTTCCATTTTTGTATTTTCTTAATTTCTTAAAATCACTTTTAAGAATTTTCTTGGCTAATAATAAGCTCTCGATCACATTTATTTTAAAAATTAATGCCAAAATATAAAGAACGGAGTATTCTAAGTGTGATCAAAGCTTATATAAGCTTATTTTTGCCTAAGATAATTCATTTTCCAAAGTTTTGAACCAAACCTGAATACTGATTTTTCAAATACTGATGACTTTTGGATCATTTAAATAACCTTATGATTTTCCTTAAATTATCAGTTCTAATCATCATGACATGATATGCTATCAAACAACATATTCTGACTTTGTAATAAATCATTTAGTTGCATTGATTCCTACAGACCTCTGGCTTCTTCCTTCACACATAAGATTCATGCCTATAGCCTCTGCCTCCCTTTTATGTAGTAGGAAGAATCTTTTTAATGATCCTCTCCCACCTCTCTCCTCCTTTTATAGTTTTAGACACCTTATGCTCCAACAGAACAATATTTTAAAGATTCTCTTTTTGTCTTTAAGTTTTAAATGCTTTTCATCCTACCTGTAATTGTGGTCCCAAATGGCATCTTCTATACCTCCCTACCAGGTCAAGTAGGGTGCTTCCCTGAGGGTCAGAAGTGGCACCTCTTTGAGGAACACTCCTGCTCTAGCCCACACCTAGGCAGGGTGATTCCTTCTTTCATCTGGGCTCTGATACTTCTTAAATAGAGGCCAGATTATGAAATGGAGTAGCTATTTGAGCAGATATCTTCCTGATCAGGTAGAAGTGAGCTTTCTTGAGAGCAAAGGGAAGTTTTATGCTTTTTTTTTTTTTTTTTTGGTATCTATAACATTGTGCTCAATAAACATTAACTTAGAAATGAGAAAAGCAGTGATTCCATAAGCTAAGTGTCCTGTGGTTTATTTTTCTTCTTTGAAATAAGGACACAGTTGCTCTTTGCCACCCACGTTTCTTAAAGGCTGAGTGGATACTGAGATATCTTTAGAAATATCTGAAAGGTTTCTATAATAACACAGTAACTCTTCCATAGTAATTCTTCAGCTAAACTTTGGTCAAGGTAAGTGATGTCCATGGAGGGCATGAAATATCATATATTATCTGTTTTCTTGTGACATTTAGTAGAAGTAAGTCCTGGAGAAATGATGTAGTAAAAATCTTTGCCAAAGAGTTACTGTCAAAACTAAACTAAGCTATTTCAAGAGGCTCTTAACTCTCTCTAATATGTATAGCTTAATATAAAATCTAATGGATAGAAATGAAAAAGGACATTTATTTAAAAGGTTTGGGCTTTGAAAAGCTATGCTTTATGTTTTCGATTTCTCCTTATATGTTTCAGAAACTCTTCAGGATTTAGGAGTGTGTAAGGCATTGGGTTATTGCTGTAGGCTGAAGCGTGTACTTTTACAAAAGTATACCATCTCTGAAACTTGTTATTTCCTCTCATCTACACACTCTCACTTCTATTCAGTTGCCACTAAACCCATTTTTGCAATCCACTAAAGATGCAATAGCATACACGATGTTAAGGAGATCTGTAGAGAGCATAACTGTATTTTTCTTATTTTGATTCATGCAGTTGATAACCATTAGACAAGCACTGACTACATGTTTAAGATTCAGCACTGGACACTGAGAATCTGAAGGTAAACAAGAAAAGGAGCTTGTAACACATCAAACTGTAAAAAGGACTGAAGTGGCAGTAGAAACAATATCCTATACTAGAAAAGAAGGCAGAATTAAATGTAACTGATTGGAATTAGCTCCTCTTACCAGTAGTGTGACTTTGGACATATTATTTAAACTCTGTGTACCTCATTTTTCTGTAAATAGAGATGATATTAGTACCGACTCATCCAATTTAATAGAGGTTGAATTAACATTTATGTTGTAAGTGCTTAGAACAGTCCCTGACACCCAGTATGTGCTCAATAGATGATAAATATGAGTGGTTTCACAAAGGATATTTTGGACTTTTTAGGAGGGAAGATGAGAAAGGACTTCCCAGGCGGAGGTAATAAGGTAATAGCTTGAGTAAAATCACAAAGGCATGAAGTTAGGAAGTATGCTGAAGAGGATTTCAGTGTTGGTAGATCTTTCTTTTCATGAAAAATATTGAGAAGATGTCCTGGGAGTGAAGTTAGGTGCCAGATGAAAAACAGCATCATATGCTAGACCAAGAATTTCTGAGCATGATGTTTATATTTTCAAAAAATGAGTGTTGTGTCAGAGAATGATGTATTATAAAAAGACACAACCAAGGATCCCAGTAAGGTCCATAACTAATTATTACAACAGCCCAAATTAGAGGTGGTAGGGCTAGGCTGTCCATGGAAAGGCAATAAATGCCAGGATTTGAAAACAGAGATTATATTAAGGGAAAAATACCCACTACAGGTATATCCCTTCACTTTTCCAGAAGGTAGATTTGTGTTTGATAAAATCTTATTGTTCCTTATCAAATTCTGCTTCAGATTTTTGCCTTCAAATCACTCAGGAACATTATAGCCTCATATACTATAATTGATTAATCTTATGACTCTCTATTTAAAGTAAATGGAAATTTTAAACTTGTTTTTTATCGTGAGAGTCCTTGTCTGGCAGTAACTACACAGAGGAAGTAAGATAAAAGATCTTTTTTCCAAGAGCTAATGAATAGAAAAGGAGCAAAATGCAATGTGGACACCAAATCTTGAGGAATTATGAGAGCACCATGAGCTTGCTCAAATCGGGAGGATGAATAAAGGTGTGTGGACCTAGATTTTTAATGATAATAAATATCATTTGTTGAACACTTGCATGCATGCATGCTAAGTCGCTTTAGTCATAACTGACTCTTTGCGACTCTATGGACTGTAGCCTGCCGGGCTCCTCTGTCCTTGGGATTCTCCAGGCAAGAATACTGGAGTGGGTTGCCCCACCCTCCTCCAGGGGATCTTCCTAATGCAGGGATCGAACCTGCATCTTTTAGGTCTCCTGCATTAGCAGGAGGGTTCTTTACCACCAGTACCGCTGAATACTTAACTATATGCCAAACCCTGGGCTGTGTATACATACATCATTTCATTTGATAGTCTCAATAGCCCTATGAGACAGATACAAGTGTCAACTTCATTTTACAGGTAATGAAAGTAAGCCTCAGAGGATTATGTTACTCACCAAGAGGAGCCATAGTGGAGAAAACATGGTCAAGGCAGGATTCCAACCCAGATTTAATCCTAGAAACCACACATGTACCGGTCCTATACTAAGAGGACCCAAACAAACATTGCAGGAAACACTATGTAAAGCGCTAAGCAATTTTAAATTGAGACAAATGCCATTATCCTTCATCGAATAGGCTCTTTCTCTGGCCAAGATCTCTGAAGATGTACTTTGGCAGGGTAAGCGTCCCCCGATGCCCGTCTCAGTCATAAAGCATTTTAATTTCTCTAAACGGCCCTTTGATGATCTCTCATTCATCAGTTTAGGAGAGTTTTTGTCCGTGCATTTATGTTCTTCCAGTCTACTCTTAGTGTTAATGTGCAAATGCATGGAATACGTAGTAGGACTGAGTGGGAAGGAGGTTAGAGTCAGAGGTAAGGGACTTCTAATTTTCCGATCTGGGTCAGGTGAAGTAACCTCAGCTGCAGTTTCCCCTTTCAGATAATGAGTTGATGTCCATTCCCATTTATAATAGAATGATCCATTAGCTCTAAATTTGCCACCTGGAATTTATCTACAGAAACGCTCCATTCCATGCTGATTTATTCCTCCTACATCAGTTGTCCCCACTGCCAATTGATGTATACTTAGAGGCTAGCCACTAATTTTCACATTTCCACAAGTAAAACACAAGCACAAAGATAAACATGATGCCTCTCAAATAATACAATATTTCCTATAAACCCAAGTAAGGGACTTTCTGATTTTATACTCTGTTGGGTTATCCATGTCACCATTTTCTTTCATTAGCATGACAGAGTTCAGAGTTGACTAGATTGGTTTTACTCCATACACATCCAAGAGCTAATCTATCTGTGTTGTGAAGTAATTCATCTCAGGATTCATTGAGCAATGATGTGGACTAGGGAAAAATGTATTAAGTGCTTTCTTTTTCTTTTTCTTTTGCTCAGTCTACCAAGAACACTTGCCTACTTTTTCCCCATCCGTTCACAGACTAGATCTGTTATGTGACAGGAATTTTCAATTTGTACTCAGTCTGGCGTTATTCTAACACCCCAGCAAGGGACACAACTCAGTGGGCATTTTGACACTACTCTTTTTAGGATTCCTCTTTTGACTTTCACCAGCAGAATGTGACTGCCAAACCAAAAATGTACCTTCATGGAATTAAAGACTCTGAAATCTGAGTGGAAACAACTTGGTTCTTCCTCTTTCATCAGACTCCTGGGGAATGCAGCCCTCATTTCTTCACACATAGGACAGATAAGGAAAGTCAAAATGGTCTCCTACTGTGTTTTAGATCTTTCTTTTTTTTCTCTCTCTTTAAATTACTGACTTTCTATAGCTTCCTTCTGTGATCTCTGACATCTATAGTATCACAATTATGATTGCTCAAGATTTCTCTTCCTTGAAGTCTCAATTTCTGAAGTCTTGAGAGCACCAACTTGGTTTTATTCCAGAACATTTACTGATATACTTTTGAATTATAAGATCCAAGTGTCTTGGGCAGACCAAAGCCAAAAGCAGAGCTATTATTGTTAATTCAAACAGTTTCTGGGACAAGTTAAAGCAGTGCTATTCAACTTGGCCTTAAAGAGTGATGATTCTATCAGTTCATTTAGCCTGGAATTCGGAGGGCCCTGCCTCCTGTCTGCTAGAATATGTTGCAGAGTACAAGGCAGGATGTCTTAGAAGTCTTGATCATGGATGGGAACTCATGGCCTTTTGTAATTCCTAAGCATTCCCCCCCTTCCCTAACATATGCACATCAAGAATTTCTACACCAAAAGTATCTTACTTCCTGTTTTCAATAGCTTTGGCTAAAGTGTGAAGGAGACTGTAGTTTAACTTTCTTGGCTTTGTCAAGTTTTTAAGCACAGTCTGATGCTCTATAAAAATTATTTTATGAAGTTTGAACAAAATGATTTGAAAATGGAGATATGGTAGAAAATATACTCCTGATCTTTTTAAAAATTTTTATTGGGATATAGTTGATTTATAATGTTGTACTACTTTCTGCTGTATGGCAAAATGAGTCAGTTATACATATACATATACATATATCCATTCTTTTTAGAGTCTTTTTCCATATGGGCCATTGCAGAGAATTGAGTAGTTTCTAGAGCTATACAGAAGGTTCTTATTAGTTATCTATTTTATATATAGTAGTGTATATATGTCAATACCAATCTCCCAATTTATCCATCTCCCATGGAAACAGTGACAGACTTTATTTTCTTGGGCTCCAAAATGACTGCAGATGGTGACTGTAGCCATGAAATTAAAAGACTCTTGCTCCTTGGAAGAAAAGCTATAACAAGCCTCAGTTCAGTTCAATCACTCAGTCATGTTTGACTCTTCACAACCCCATGGACTATAGCACACCAGGCTTCCCCATCCATCACCAACTCCCAAAGCTTGCTCAAATTCATGTCCATCGAATCAGTGATGCCATCCAACCATCTCATCATCTGTCATCCCTTTCTCCTGCCTTCAATCTTTCCCAGAATCAGGGTCTTTTCCAGTGTCAGTTCTTCACAACAGGTGGCCAAAGTTTTGGAGTTTCCGCCTCAGCATGAGTCCTTCCAATGAATATTCAGTATTGATTTCCTTTAGGACTGACTGGCTGGATCTCCTTGCAGTCCAAGTAACTCTCAAGAGTTTTCTCCAACTCCACAGTTCAAAAGCATCAATTCTTCAGTGCTCAGCTTTCTTTGTAGTCTAACTCTCACATCCATACATGACTACTGGAAAAACCTTAGCTTTGATGGACCTCTGTTGGCGAAGTAATGTCTCTGCTGTTTAATATGCTGTCTCTAGGTTGGTCATAGCTTTTTTCCCCAAGGAGCAAGCATCTTTTAATTTCATGGCTGCAGTCACTATCTGCAGTGATTTTGGAATCCAAGAAAATAAAGTCTGTCACTGTTTCCATTGCTTCTTTATCTATTCGCCATGAAGTGATGGGACTGGATGCCATGAGCTTAGTTTTCTGAATGTTGAGCTTTAAGCCAACTTTTCACTCTCTTTCACTTTCATCAAGAGGCTTTTAGTTCTTCACTTTCTGCCATAAGGGCGGTGTCATCTGCATATCTGAGGATATTGCTGTTTCTCCCAGCAGTCTTGATTCCAGTGTGTGCGTCATTCAGCCTGGCATTTCACGTGATGTACCCTGCACATAAGTTAAGTAAACAAGGTGACAACATACAATCTTGACATACTCCTTTACTATTTGGAACCAGTCTTTTGTTCCATGTCCAATTCTACCTAGACAGCATATTAAAAGCAGATCCATTACTTTGCCATCTAGTCAAAGCTATGGTTTTGCCAGTAGTCAAAGCTATGGTTTTTCCAGTTTGTCATGGATAGATGTGAGAGTTGGACCATAAAGGCTGAGCGCCAAAGAATTGATGCTTTCGAACTGTGGTGTTAGAGAAGACTCTTGAGAGTTTCTTGGACTGCAAGGAGCTCAAACCAGTCAGTCCTAAAGAAAATCAGTCCTGAATATTCATTGGAAAGACTGGCAAAACAAATACAGTATTGTAATTTAAAATAAATAAATAAATTAATTAATTAATTTTAAAAAAAAGACTGATGCTAAACCTGAAGCTCCAGCACTTTGGCCACCTGATGTGAAGAACTGACTCATTAGAAAATAGGACTCTGATGCTGGGAAAGGTTGAAGGCAGGAGGAGAAGGGGACAACAGAGGATGAGATGGTTGGATGGCATCACTGACTTGATGGACATGAGTCTGAGCAAGCTCTGGGAGATAGTGAAGGACAGGGAAGCCTGGCATGCTGCAGTCCATGGGGTTGCAAAGCGTCAGACACAACTGAGTGAGTGAACAGCAACTCTTCTCCCCATTTATCATAAGATTGCTTTCTACATCTGTAACTTTATTTGTGCCTTGTAAATAAGTTCATCAGTACCATTTTTTAATTCCATATATTAGTGATGTCATATGATATTTGTCCTTCTCTTTCTGGTTTATTTTACTCAGTGTGACAATCTCTAAGTACATCCACTACAGAGAACAGTACAGAGGTTCCTTAAAAAACTAAAACTAAAAATAGTGCTACCATATGACCCTGGGCATATACCCAGAGAAAACCATAATTCAAAAAGATGAATGCACTCTCATGTACATTTCAGCACTATTTGCAATAGCCAGGACATGGAAGCAACCTGAATGTCTGTTGACAGAGGAGTGGATAAAGAAAATGTGGTACGTATATACACTGGAATATTATTCAGACATAAAATGAATGAAGACTGCCATTTGCAGCCTTCTGATCTTGACTTATGCATAACAAAGATGTCAGGCTCTCACTCGAGAGATGGCAAGAGAATTTATATTTCACATAAATGCTGTTTACTCTCTCTAGAGAATGAGACTTTGTGATGGGTACAATTTGGCATCTTGACAACTATTGGGAATAGTGTTTCCAGTCATTTCTTAAGAGAAATTTTCATTAGGGTAGTTTACTGGAATAGTTCAGACCAGTGTTTCAGGTAACTGGAATTGACTTTCTACTCTTCACAGAATCAGAAGCAAAGAAGTTGGCTTCTTTCTAGAGAAGAAGGTTGCTCTTAATTTTGCTGCTGCTGCTGCTAAATCGCTTCAGTCATGTCTGACTCTGTGTGACCACATAGACAGCAGCCCACCAGGCTCCACCGTCCCTGGGATTGTCCAGGCAAGAACATTGGAGTAGGTTGCCATTTCCTTCTCCATAATTTATGCTAGACATGGCCAACTACAGGCATCATCATATCCAGAGTGCTTCCTTTTCCAGTGAGTCAACTGATAGCTACTATCATAACATCCTATATTTAGCATTTATTTATCTAAAAATCAGTCTGATTATAGATTCTTTGAGTTAATTAAAGGGATATTAGAAGGTATTTTTTTCAATATATCCAATTTTCTGGGACTGGATGCTCTAAATGTACTCCCCAGTTCTCTCATACAGCTTTTACAATATTTGCTTGCCATTTATTTGACAATTTTTACTCAGTACCAGTTCAAGGCTGTACTCTGTGCTAGGCACTCAGTCCATTGAGAGGCAAGCAAAACACTGAAGTGTAGTGAAGTGTGGAGACGTTTTCAGAAATCAGCTCATGAAGAGACTTGTATTCTAATCTTGAAAATAATGTTGAAAATTCCTGGCAGATGAACATGACCATAAAGTCACAATATATTTATAGAGGACCTTTATTTTCTAAGTTAGTTTCTTACATTTGATGTCATTGGAAATCTATGTCCACTCTGTGAAGTAAAGAGAAGGGATCTTTCTGTCTCCTGATTACAGATAAGAAAAAGGAGACTTATCCAAGATCACTCAGCTAGTGAGAGACAAAGCAGCCATGAGGAAACAGGCTGTGGATTCCCAAATCAGAGGCATTTCATCAGTCAGCCTCGGCTGAAGCGCTTGGAGGGGAGGGAGGGGTATCCCACTAATTACCTGTTTGTTCATTGGCAAGTGCTGATGTAATCTGAAAGACAACTGGGCCATCTCTGTCTCCTTGGCGGTGCTCACCACAAAGCCTTCAACCTAGTCGATGCTCAGTAAATGACTTTCTGTGTGATGTATTATACACAGTCTGAGGTTCACATCATAAGTCTCCTTTATTTTCGTCCTTAGGAAATAATATAAATCTGAAAAAAATCAATGAGGAGAAACAAGCTGGCCAACATGTGAGCAGAGACTGGTTTCTTTCTTGATGCATTCTTATCATTCTAAGCACCTGGGGATGCCCTTTCTGTTGCAGGGACTGTCAAGGGCATAGGATCATGTCTGAGCTCTGGTAGGAGGTCCTAGTGTTGGTCCTTCTCCGATTCTCCACTGTTCCCTCTGCACTGAAAAAATGATCAGAGGAACAGCATCCAACACTGAGCAGAGCAACAGCAGGGGGTAGTCCTGACTCAACCAGTTGGTGTGTCTTGAGTCTTTAGCTTATTAGACTGAATTAGGACTTCCTTCTTATTTTTAAGGACCCCAAACTTACTCAGGCCCCTTCCAGTCATCCCTAGTTCAGAAGATTTTGGTCATCAAACTATAATTCTTAAGCAATACTTTTTTGTATCAAAGACATAGAAAATGCTAAGCACCAATGTTGATTTATCTGAAATGACCACTATTGACTAGAGAATTCTAGTCCCAAGCCGGAAGACATGATGCTAGTAGATAGTATGTACTGTCCTGTCATTGGTAAATCCAGAATTTATGGTAAGTTTTTTGAGCAGTTGCAAATGATTTTTCAACCTGGTGAGAACTTCAGAAACTAGTTGGAACCATTCACAATGTGACTTGGGAGCATCTCTAGGAAGCCTGTGATGCCTGTGCTGGTCTCAGTGTATCAGAGAACCCTACACATAACATCAGTAGTGTTCAAAATGTGGTCCAAGGCCAGTAGCATCAGCATCTCCTGGAAATGTGTTAGAAAAGCAAATTCTTGGCTCCTGCCACAGATCTGTTCATCAGAACCACTCAGTGGAACCCTGAAGTCTGTTGAACCAAGTCCTCCAGGTTATTCTGATGCATGCTCAAGTCTGAGAACCCCTGCATCTTATTGGAAAACACATCATATCAAAGCTGTCCTCTTATATGTGTGCCTCCATATTGGACTAGAAGTTGTCTGAGGATAGGGACTATTTACTTTTATATCTACAGCATGTATTCACTGTGTGTGTCTGTGCATATCTATGTTTTACAAAATTGGAATTATACAAAACAGACTGTTTTATCCTAGTCTTATTTTCTTCTCAACAATATATCATGAACATTCTTTCTTTTGGATGCAAATGTTTTGTGATATGGTATTTGATGGCTATATAACACCTTACTATATTGGTTATATCAAAATTCTTTAATTCTGTATTATAGGACAACATGGAGTTATTTTTTTAATTAATGAAAATAATATATGCATATTCAAAACTCTGTTTAAAAACATCAGCCCATCCACTTCTCCCCACTTCTTATTCTTACCTCTAGTGGCATTTACGTCTCCTCTGTGGATGATGCTATTTATATCCATGTTTCTAAATAACTTACATATATTTCTCTGTTGTCTCAACTTTAGACATGTCCTATTAAATTCCTGTGATGGCAGCTGAGAATTTTTCTCTCTCATGTCCTCACACACATTCTGCACTGATTTTCCCAGTAGACCTTTAAGATAATTTTTAGTTGAAGCAAAAGTTTAGTGTTTAAAACTGTATGAGGTGAGGTGAAGTCGCTCAGTCGTGTCTGACTCTTTGCGACCCCGTGGACTGTAACCTACTAGGCTTCTCTGTCCATGGGACTCTCCAGGCATGAATACTGGAGTGGATTGCCATTTCCTTCTCCAGGGGATCTTCCCGACCCAGGGATCGAACCTGGGTCTCCCGCATTGGAGGCAGACGCTTTACATAACTAAGAAATATGCTGTGATTGTGTTCTTGAAGTTTTTTTCCAGTGATATTAATTGCCTTGTATGTTTACTTTTATAGTTTTCTAAACAGTCAATCAACACTGCCATATGCACATCAGTGTTTTTACCTGAACATTCAAACATATGTCCTCCAGGCCAATCACAGGGTAGACGTTATAAGACCGCATTTTTTGTTGTTGCACAAAAATGTGGTTCCTACTCTTTCTCTTTGTTGGTAAATCTCTTATTTTGCTCTATGACCTCTTCCAGGAACTTCCTAAGAAAAAGTGACAAGAAAGATAGCGGTTGTTTTTGCATTTTTTCTCCCTGAATGAGTCTTTATTCTAACCTCTGACTAGACTGATATTTGTTAAGAATAGCATTTAGCTAAGAAATCTTTTCCTTAAGAATTTTGGAGGAATTGTTCTACCATTGTATAGTTGGGGATCTGATTCTATCTTGATTTTTTGTTCCTTTGTGCCTGATTTTTTTCTCATTAGGAACCTTAAGAAATTTTCTTCACCTCTGGAGTTATGATATTTAAATGTAGTAGGCTAAAATGTATATCCTCTTAAATGAATTGTGCTCGACTTCAGTAAACAGATTGAGCATGGAGATTACAGTTTGTTCTTATACTCTGGGAAATTTTCTTGAATTATTTTTGATAAATTCATCCTACCTATTTTTTTTTAGATCTCTTTCTGTTAATCTTAGATTAGAGATATGGCTTTATTCTCTGGGTTTCTTTTTTTTTCACTTTTTTATTCTGCTTTAGAGCAGATTGACTTATATGTATATTCCAGTGATTAGGTTTTTAATATTCTGCTATTAAAATTTTCCTTTTCAAGAGTTCTTTTGCATTCTTAGATTATTTCTGTCCCATAAGAATCTGTTCTTATTTTATGGATGCAGTATCTTTTTATTTATATCATGTCATTACATTTTTATGTTTCCTGCACATATTATGTATGCATATTACTTTTTACCATTTCCTTTTTTCTGTTTGTTTTGATTTTTGACTTTCAGTTTGGAAGCATTCCTCAATTTATGGCATTTTCTGCTGCTGATTTATATTTAAGAATAAAGCAAAGACCTAAAAGCTGATTGAAAGTTGCATGTTGGGTGGTTTGCATTCACTGTAATTTGGTCTTGCTAATTCAGCTTTTTGAGTATCTTAATTTTGTATGTGTAGGGTTTTAAAAAATAATTTTAATTATTTATTTATTTTTGGCTGTGCTGGATTCTTTTTGCTGCATGGCGTTTTCTCTGTTCGTGGCAAGTGGGGGCTACTCTCTAGTTGCGGTGCATGGACTTCTCATTGAGGTGGCTTCTTTTGTTGCAGAGTATGGACTCTAGGGTGCTCAGACTTCAGTGATTGGGGCATGTGGGCTCAGCAGTTGCAGCCTCAGGCTCTAGAGCACAGGCTCAATGGTTGTGGCTCATGGGCTTAGTTGCTCCACAGCATGTGGGGTCTTCCTGGATCAGGGATCAAACCCATGTCTCATGCATTGGCAGGCGGATTCTTTACCACGGAGCCCCCAGGAAAGCCTTATATGTTGGTTTTACGCTAAGGAAACATGATTTCTTCAGGAAATTGGGATATAACCTTGGTTTCTGGGATGCTGAGGATCTTTTCACTTAGTGTGCATAGTTGGGGGTTTTAGTTACAAGGTTTTGCCCCCACTTTCCATTGTACCACTTCTCTCTCTATTTCAGCTAGTCTAGGTGAGAACTCTGCCTCCCCTCTGAGGGATAAATGCAGCTGCATCACTGTCATCTAGCTACTGACTTTGAATCAATTCTCCATCCATCTTCATCCTGATGTTTTGCTTTGCCTCAGTGTACCTCGAATTCTTATTGTTACTTCCCTATTGATGAACGTTGCTTAAATTTTCAGAGCTTCCTTACCCTTCTGTATAAAATGCCAACCTCACAAGAGCATTGTAAGGGCTGAGTGAATTGCGTATGTAAAAACATTTTGTGAACTAACTGTAATAATTTTGAGTTGGCCAAAATGTGCATTCAGATATAAACCTGAATGAACTTTTTGGCCATCCCAATATATTTTTGAAATAAGTTTGTCACTTTTCTGTGTGGCATTAGCTGAGATCCTCATACTTCTGTACCAGAATGCCCTGTGCTATGTTGCCAAAATTTTGGTCATTTTGCTGCAGTTTATACAGTGCTTTTATTTATTTCTGAAGGCAGAGAATGAACTTGCCCCTTCAGTGACGGAAAACTGGTGGGAAATTTAAATCTTCTATAATGTTAAAAATACACATTTTTAAGATTATATTTCTTGCATCTTGCACCATAAAATATCTATTTTCATATAAAAATAATGTTCTTAGATCACTTATCATGGAGAAAAATTGACAATTCAAGAAGATGTACTGTATTATTTCTGGTAAATATATAGTCCCAGCATGTCAATAAATATTCCAAGGAGTGAACATACTTCTGCTTAAGTTGTACAGAAACAACTTCTAAACTATCAGTTCTAAGAAACTGGGTTCCTTCCTTTCCTTGTTCTTAAATTCAGATTGAAGATGGCCTGAAGAATCAAAATAGTGTCCTTAGACAATCAGGTGTCACTATTTAATAGAAAGAAATATGAGGATAGAATGCAATTGATGGTGGGCTGCTGGGGGAGTAGCTTATTACAAGTATGTAAACATGCTTGCTCCCTGTCACTATACACATTGCAAGGGGAGTCGAGAAGAAAATTATCAGCATTTCTGTATTACCGGGAGAAAAGTGGTGATGCTGTGAACAGAAATTATAGGCTATGCTCATTTAAATAAATACAGGTAACAAAATATGAACTTGGTTGCATGCACATCTATTTTACTTTCTGTGCACCCACAGCAAAAAATAGCATCTCATATTTGATTATTTAAAAATGAAAAAACTGGCTACTTCTATAAGATGTTTTAACATGGCTAGTACTGTGGAATACTTCTCATATGTTTCTTCCTTCCTAAATCTCCATCATCCTCTTAATTCCAGCCAGTAATTAGGATTTACTTTGAGCCTAAATAAATATCCTTTTTAAGATAAAACTATGTTCATGCTTAGTAAACACAGTTTTTTGATTCTTTTATCGAAGTATAGTTGATTTACAATAATGTCTTAGTTTCAAGTGTACAGTAAGGTTATTAAGTTATATTTATTTTTTCAAATTATTTTAATTATGGGTTATTAAAAGTTGATATTGAATATATTCCCGTGTTATGCATAAATGCTTGTTATCTATATTATGTATGGTTTGGTTTAGTAAGTGTGTCTGACTCTTGTGACCCCGTGGAATATAACCTTCCAGAATCCACTGGCCATGGGATTTCCCAGGCAAGAATACTGGAGTGGGTTGCTATTTCCTTCTCCAGGAGATCTTCCCAACCTGGAAACTGAACCTAAGTCTCCTACATTGCACACAGTTTCTTCACAGTTTGAACCACCAGGTAAGCCCCTGTATATGTATAGTAGTTTGTATCTGTCAATCTGAGACTCCTAATTTATCCCTCCTCCTATCTTCCTTTCCCCCTTGGTAACCATAGGTTTTTTCTCTATGTTTCTAAGTCTGTTTCTGTTTTGTATGTAAATTTATTGTATTATTTTATAGATTCTACATATAAGTGATAGCGTGTTTGTCTTTCTCTGTTTGACCTACTTCATGTGTGTGCATGTGCATGGTGCTCAGTGATATCAACTCTGTGACCATGTGGACCATTGCCCTCCAGGCCCTTCTGTCCATGAAATTCTCCAGGCAAGAATACGGGAATGCCATTTCCTCTTTCAGGGGACCTTCCAACCCAGGGATTGAACCTGTGTCTCCTGAATTGACAGGTAGATTCTCTACCACTGCTCTACCTGGGAAGCCTACTTCACTTAGTATATTCTCTAGGTCATCCACGAGGCTACAAATGGCAGTTTCATTCTTGTTTATGGCTGAGTAATATTTCTTTATATATAGTATTCAATTATGTATGTGACTATAATATTCTATTAGATATAAAGTATATATATATATCACAACTTCTTTAACCAATCATCTTTTGATGGGCATTTGGGTTGTTTCCATGCCTTGAGTATTATAAATAATAGTTCTATGAACATTGGGTCACATGTATCTTTTCAAATTAAAGTTTTCGTCTCTTTTGTATATATGCCCAGGAGAGGGATTGCTAGATCATACAGTAGCTCTGTTTATAGATTTTTGAAGGAATCTCCATGTTCTCCATAATGATTTACTAATTTACATTCTCACCAGCAGTTTTGGAGGGTTCTCTTTTCTTTATACCCTTTCTAGTACGTATTATTGGTAGACTTTCTGATGATGGCCATTCTGATCAGTATGAGGTCATACCTCATTGTGGATTTAATTTGCACTTCTGTAATAATTAGTGATGCTGAGCATCTTTTTATGTGCCTGTTATCCATCTGTATGCTTTCTTTGGAGAAATGTCTAGTTAGGTCTTCTGCCCTTTTTAAAATTAATTTTTAAAAATATTTTAATAAAGTAGTTACTCCCTATTATCCCTTCTCCAGACCCTGACATTTGCTCATTAATCTGCTTTCTGTTTCTATGAATTTGCTAATTCTGAATATTTTGTATAAAAGGGATCATGCAACATGTGGCCTTTGTATTTGGCTTCTTTCACTTAGCATATGTTCAAGATTTGTCCGTGTTTTAGTGTGTGTCAGTACCTTATTCATTTTTATGTCTGGATATACTACATTTTTTTTGTTTGTTTATCCATTCATCAGCTGATAAATATTTGAATTGTTTCTACCTTTTGGCCATTGTGAATAGTTGTGCTATGAATATTTTTGAAAAAGTCCTTGTTGGAACACTATTTTTCAGTTTTTTAGGTATAAACTTAGGAGATGAATTGCTTCATCTTATGATGATTCTATATTTAACTTATTGAGGAACTGCCAAACTAGTTCATGGCATTGCAAAGAGTTGGACATGACTGAGTGACACACACACACACACAAACACACACAACTGCACCATTTTCACTTCTAGCAATATATGAGGGTTCCAACTTCTTTATATCCTTGCCAACACATTATTTTTCTTTCTTTTTTAATAGCTATCCTAATCCTTGTGAGTTGGCATTCGTTGTGGCTTTGGTTTGCATTTCCATAATGACTAATGAGATTGAACATATTTTTATGTGCTTCTTGGCCATTTACATATCTATGGAGACATATCAAGTCTTTTGCCCATTTTAAAATTCACTTGCCTTTGTGCTGTAATATTTTAAGCATGAAACTCAAGACAAAAATTAAAGCTTCTTGGCTATTTTATTAAGAATTATACAATTTGGAAAAGTCTCAAGGATAAATATTGCTAAGTTCTTTGTCCACCATCCACTAAGAAGTGCCTTTCTTATTTCTTTCCCTTTGACCACTAGTCCCCTGGCTCCATCTGTCAAGAAACAAGGCAACCTTTGATTCCAGCAAATAAATGATGCACTACAGAACCAAGTCTCACTTTGCACCTGGTTTCATCACTATGGGTTTCCAGGAGCTGGCATTGCCTTCAAAGACTGTTAAGAGGGCCTGACTTCATTCTTTTCGTTTGCATTAGCAACTGCTGTAAGCTGGAACAAGATTATAACCCAAACCAGCATCCTGTTATTGTTTATTTTATTTAACACATAGAGACAGAGTCTTTTAAAGAGCACTTACTTCTTCACATCATCAAAATCATTCTCAATAGAAACATTTAGCCTGATAATGGGGATCTATTTCTTTTTAGATCCAGTGACTAAGTTGGTGACTCAGAATTTCTGATTCTGTTGAAGTATTTTGGGTAAGTGGGTAGAAGAAGGAATGGTAGCAGATTTTTACCATGGTTGGGTCAGAGTTCTGTAGTGAGATGTATACTAATAATGTTTATGATTGCTTTATTTGAATGTCTCATTTATTGAAGTAAGATCAGAGCATAAAAAATATAACTTAGGAAACATGGAAGTGGAAATTGAATCTTAGCAGTCAAGATTGGTCATTGTCTTCTTTAATCTGGCTCTTCTTCTTTATTCTCACCTATAAAATTGTTCTTTGTAATATCTTGTATGTACTGGTAATTCATATTCTCCATGACTCTTCTAACTATGCTAAGCACATAGTGATCAACGATCAGTTATCATTTGCATCTTAGTTCAATTTAATGAGCTGGGTTTTATATTTAAGTTGTCTCTTCCCTGGTGGTTGCTCATGGCAGACTTTGAAGTTTGATAGTTGTTCACTCCTTATTTTACATTTCATCTCTAAGTAATTATACCATGTGCTGTTAAGCCCCAAAAGCATCAGAATATTTAAAATCACACAATTAAACTATTCAAACAACAGTATTAAAACTTCAGGAAAAGATACTCCAGACCTATGATGCTTAATGTTGGAGCCTTTATTCCACATCCTTCTCTAAAGACTTCAGGCCATGGTCTCTGTCTCAGCATGGACAACCGCAATGCTTGTACAAGTTCAGGAGGACACAGCCTCAGAAAGTCCAGTCATTTGGGATACCATTTTGCAAAGGAGATTTTGTCTTAGAGGGAGAAAGCAGAAGGATGCGCTTGATGTTGATAGTGGTAGTGATAGTGGCAGTGAGCATATGTTGGATTCCTGGTACAGTGTTAAGGTCCTTATTGTACATTGTCCTCCTTAATCTTTATCACAACTCCTCTAGGTGGGTATCATTAACTTTTCATTTCATAGATGGAAAGACTGAGGCTCAAAAGACTGTTCAAGGTCACTCAGGTAATAAAAGACAGAATAAGGATTGAGACCTTGGTTACCTTAACTGAAGCCCTGAAAAAGCAACTTGGGCAGGTTCTTGAGGTTACCTAGCATGTCTTTAATATGGCCTCCTGTGGTCAGTGTACCTAACTTTCCAGTCTTGCTGACCACACAACCTCCTATTTACTTGACATCCTGTATGTCTACAGCAGCGAATGTCATCTGTACAAGTATCTCCATACTTGTCTCCATCTTCCCAGATTGTAAACTTCTGGAGAATACTGGTACTGAGTCTTTTATCTCTTTATATGAGAGAATAACACAGCAGGAATTCAAAGTCTGTGGAATGAATGGTTGGATTAATGCAAGAAAAATGTGTGTGTGAATGAACTAATAGGTTATTTCCAGAGTTCTGTCCCTACTGTTAATGTAAAATGGGCCCCACCATCTCCATAGGTCCCTGGATAAATGACCCTGTTGTTTTTCTCTTTAGTTTCTCCAGTCCCCATCATTTTTTTTTAGGCTGCCTTGTACTTTCTTATTTTTCACAATTGGCATTTATATATAAGCTAAGCCAAATCAAGCCTTTTAACATTGTGGGTCTCTATCCATTAGTGGGTCTTGAAATTAATTTAGAGGGTAGTAGTCAGCAGTTTTAAAGAAATAAATAGACCAGAAAAGAATACAGCTTATCAGCATGCATGGCAAATAGAAAGACACAGTATTTGTTTCAGATGGATGGATAAATAGAAGATTTCATGTATATCAATAGTACTTTTTAAATATCATACTTTAAGGCATGTTTTAAGCAGAGCAAATGCCACACTAGCATTTAGGAAAATGCATATCAAAACATTTGACCACTGTCTACACTAAGAAAAATATTTTGTGTTGTGATTCAGTATATATCCGAGTGTGTACTAGATTGCTATGTGAAGTCTATTGCTACTGTTTGAAATACACCGTCCTAAATGACATCTCTCAACTCTTAACTCTTTCCTAGTGGCTCAGACGGTAAAGCGTCTGTCTGCAATTCAGGAGACCAGGGTTCGATCCCTGGGTTGGGAAGATCCCCTGGAGAAGGAAATGGCAGCCCACTCCAGTATTCTTGCCTGAAAAATCCCATGGACCACAGAGCCTGGTAGGCTACCGTCCATGGGGTTGCAAAGAGTCGGACACGACTGAGCGACTTCACAAATGACATCCCACTGTGTCACCTGTGACCCAGAATCACCTGTCCTGCTTAAACAGTTCCTAAAGTTTTATATTTAGTCAGCTTTGTGAAACTTATGGTCAAGGCTTAGGAGGTTTCACCCTAGTACAATTATTTTAACACTGGTTTCCCAGAGGGCACTAGAGGTAAAGAACCCACCAGTATAGAAGATATAAGAGACATGGGTTCAGTCCCTAGTCAGGAAGATCCCCTGGAGGAGGGCATGGCAACCCACTCCAATTTTCTTACCTGGAGAATCCCATGGACAAAGGAGCCTGGTGAGCTATGGTCTGCAGAGTCGCAAAAGCTAGACACAGCTGAAGTGACTTAGCATGCAGCATGATCAAAAATAAAAATACCACAAAGAATTTTAGTAGGAAAAACATAGAAAGTTTTAAAAATGTAATGGTGGAAGCTTCACTTTGAAATTCACAAAATTATTTCATTTTTTACTCTTCTTTAAATTTGCTTCTCCAAATGTTAACCTAAAAGTACTGCTGCTTTAGTTAAATTGTGGGGATCCATTTACATCAGTCAATAGCATTAATATAGGATTTAAGCTTCAACTTGCTGGGAAGGAGCCAGACTTTGCTGTGAAATGCATTCATGTGCAGAGCTGCCTTGCACAGCTCATTGGAGATAAGACAGTTTTGACTTCACATGCCAAACTTTTGTCACTTTGTCTATTTTCCTGTTTCTCCATGACTCCACAGAGACAAGCTTTTGATCAGTTTAGTAGCAAATTGAAAATATTCTTCTTTAAAAAAATCCAATACTGAAGTGAAGAATACCCAAGTGACACCACTGTACCTATAACAAATATTTGTTGAGAGCTTACTCTGAGCGAGGTAATTGTTGGACAATAAGATTACAAAGTGAGCCAGACAAAGTGAGCCAGATGTGATTCTTTCTATAAAGGACCATCTGGTCTATGAGTTTCCCCACTTTAAGACTTGGTTTCATCTTGCCTGGGCCTGTGGGTAGACCGCAGGTCCTCCACCTGCCCTCCAGGCCCACTCTATGACCTTCACCTTGCTCTTGCCCTGGGAGACTGGTCCACACGGATTGCAAGAACTCTCTTGCTCTCTGCCACCTAGTTGGGTTTAGCCAATGGATGCCCTAGCAGAAGATCAGAGGGAGGAAGGACAATGAAGAAGGAATATTTATTCTCCCTCCTTGCAAAGTCATGCCAGGCAGCCTCTATTGCAATATTGGAAATCAGAGATCCTTTCAGGCTTTCTCTCCACACAGTTGTTTCTGTCTCTGCATTCCAGTAACCATTCCCCCTCCTCTTGTTCCTCCGATGCCCCTCTTTGCTAGACCTGGGGTACAGCATATCACTATGGTTTCTCTTCCCTGATCACATCTTTCTAGATCACCCCTTCGGCATTGTATGCCTTGACAGAGCTCCACTTTTACTCTAATATTTCCCTTTAAGACCTTCCAGCTCTCCTGACTTATGCTTCAGCTAATTTTATGACAGACACATTTGAAACAATTTCAGAAGAGTTATTTATTTTTATACATGTTTCCAGGAAGCTATTTTATTGATCAATATGAAAAATTATTTAAAACCACAACCTCTGGTTCCTACACAATACTTTATCTCTATTTAACAAATACTTGAAAAGTTCAATAAATATCTGTCATTGTGGGTGATGTTGATCATGACCCATGAAGTGGTCATAGCCTTCCTTGTTAATTACCCAGTTCACTAGGCTTTGTAGTAAGTATCTTGGCAGGAGAAATCTTGTGGAAGAATGGGAGAACTGACCACCTTGCTAACAATTAGCCCCCACTTTGTGAGTCCAAGTTGGGTATTGTCCATCATCTGTTCTCAAGGAAGAATGCAAAAGTATGGGGTGATAATTTAAACCTCTGGCAGCAGCAACGACAAAGCCTGTGACCATCTATTCATTGCCTGCTGTATGCCAGGCTTTCTATATGACAGGCATCATACTAGAATCTTTATATTATCATTGCATTTAGTCACTGAAATCACTCTACAAGATGTCTCTTAACTCCATTTTATAGATGGAGAATCTGGGAGTTAAAGACGATAAGTGACTTGTCCAGGATTACACAGCTAGTTTCGAACTAAGGGTCAAACTCTAGCCTCATCTAATTCAGAAGCATTCTTTTCACTACTCTGTCTCCTAAAAGCCTCTTTGTTTTTGTCATTAACTTTGCCAAAAATTTCATTTGCCATCATATCTGATCTTCTTAAAGATTCAAACATGTTTTAACAAGCAGGCATTTTATAAATTGAAAAATAATAAACCTAATTGGATCTATGTCTTCCCTTTGAATGATAAAAGACTAAAGAGCATGGAATTTGAAGGAGAAGGAGGAGGAATAAATGAAATATATATTAACAAGAGATTTTGGAAATCCTCAAGGAATAGCAATTAAGCATTGGATTTTCTGCACTTTAGATACTGAGTCATTTGCCCTAAAACCCAATGAGACTTTCTCCTGAATTTGTTTCTTTGGGGAATAAAAGGCTTTACCATTGACCAGCTGTGTCACTTCTATGTGGTTTTAGAAGAACCCTACATACCCTCTATTTCCTTGGAAGCAAGAATTTTCCCAGAGTTTCTATGCTAAGATGAGGGACTGGGGCAAAAGAAAAGAGAAAGTCAAAAATCTGTCTGAAAACTGTCAGTATCATCTCTCTTGATGGAGAGTTACGATGTTTTGACTTCAATGAAAGAGCAAAAGAAAGCAAACCAGTTGGTCATAAATTTAATTTATGAAAATACTACCACAGGCCTAAAGCATTCAATAGTACAGCCATTGATTCTTCTTTCTTGTTCCTTGGGGAGCTGTTGCTATATTTGATATGGTGAACTTCAAATCGTCTTACTTTATCATTTAAATGTTAGAACAGCCATACCCTGAAAGCAGCTGAGGAACTGCACACTTGCTGGGAAAATACAAGGGAGTGTTTTTCCCTTCTTTTAGGAACAAATATTCTTTGGTTGACAGATTTTCCCTGTTAGTGAGAAATGCTGATGTTTCCTATTCTTTTCTCTCCTCCTTTGTTTTCACCACAATGCTGTGTTTCCTCAGTTCCATATGAGGCACTGGGAGCGGGTAAATCATGATGTTCCAGGTCTGTGGTCTTTCTGGTCTTTTCTTAACCTCTGGGATTATTTTCTCTAACACAGTTGTTGAAAAGTCAGCTGTTACCTGCCAGAAAATAAAACAACCAATTTTTTATCCCATGTGAAATAAACATCAAAAATCAGTATTGTACAAGGACCATTAGCTTATATATCACAGTAAAATATATTATGACTGTTGGCATAAAAGATGTTCATATAAAATAAATTGTGTTGTAACAAACATTTCTCCCTGTCATGGTTTTTAATAGCCCTAATATCAAATAAATCTAAGTTGAATATTGTTAGTCTCCAGAAAAATTGACCTTCAGTTTCATATAGTTGGGTTAAATCATTGTGATGTTGACACTGACTCAGATATAAAGAGATATAAACCTGTATCAACTCCAGAGATCACCTTTTATTTAGAAGGGATGTCACAATGAGCTGAAATTTCTCTGGAGTGATCCATTTTATTTATGTATCTGCTTATTCCAACTACCACTTCACCAAGTAAGAAACCTACACATAGTTCCCTGGGGGTTCTAGCGAGAGCAACCCATAGAAATACCAAAATATTTTGTCATTGCTTGTAATACTTGAGATCTAGACTTCTATTATTTGAGACTGAGGGACTGTAGAATTCAAGTCCAGTGTACAATGTGCCAGGGTGGGCGGGCGCCAGTCCATGGGGTGGCAAAGAGTCTCACAGGACTGAGAGACTAAAAGTTCACTTCACTTCAAACCTCACCATGAATCAGCCATAGGTACGCATATATCCTCTCCCTTTTGAACCTCCCTCCAATCTCTCATCCCATCCCACCCCTCTAGACTGATACAGAGCCCCTGTTTGAATTTCCTGTGGTATACAGCAAATTCCCATTAGCTATCTATTTTACATATGGTTATGTAAGTTTCCATGTTACTCTTTCCATACAGCTCAGCCACTCCTCCCCACCCCCAATTCCATGAATCTATTCTCTATGTCTGTCTCTCCATTGCTGCCCTGTCAATAAATTCTTCAGTACCATTTTTCTAGATTCTGTATATATACGGTAGAATATGATATGTATCTTTCTTTTTCTGACTCACTTCACTCTGTAGGTTCTAAGTTCATTCAGAACTGACTCACATGTGTTCCTTTTTAGGGCTGGGTAATATTCCATTGTGTATATGTAACAAAACTTCTTTAACTGTTCATCTGTCGTGGACATCTAAGTTGCTTCCATCTTCCATTGTAAACAGTGCTCCAGTGAACGATGGGATACATGTGTCTTTTCAATTTTGATTTCCTCAGGGTTTATGCCTTGGAGTGGGATCACTGGGTCATATGGTGGTTCTATTCTTAGTTTTTTAAGGAATTTCCATACTGTCTTCCATAGTGGCTGTATCAATTTAAATTCCCACCAACAGTGCAAGAGCATTCCCTTTTCTCCACATCCTTTCCAGCATTTATTGTTTGTAGACTTTCTGATGATGGCCATTCAGACCGGTGTGAGGTGATATCTCATTGTGGTTTCGATTTGCATTTCGTTATTTTTTTTTTTTTTTTGAACTGAACTGATAGTTCTTGGCAAAATGGTTTGCCACATTGTATCTTTTTTTTAATTTTTATTTATTTATTTTTTAATTGCAATACTGTATTTGTTTTGCCATACATTGACATGAATCAGCCACAGGTGAACACAATCATGAGTAATGTTGAGCATCTTTTCATGTGTTTTGTTAGCCATCTGTATGTCTTCTTTGAAGAAATGTCTGTTTAGGTCTTTTTTCCCACTTTTTGATTGAGTTGTGTTCCTGGTATGGAGTTGTATGAGCTACTTGTATATTTTGGAAATTAACCCTTTGTCAGTTATTTCATTTGCTATTATTTTCTCCCATTCTGATGGTTTTCTTTTCACCTTGCTTATTTATAGTTTCCTTTGCTGTGCAAAAGCTTTTAAGTTTAATAAGGTCCCACTTGCTTACTTTTGTTTTTATTTCCATTACTCTAGGAGATGGGTCATGGAGGATCTTGCTTTGATTTATGTCATCGAGTGTTCTGCTTATGTTTTCCTCTAAGAGTTTTATAGTTTCTGGACTCACATTTATGTTTTTAATCCATTTTGAGTTTATCTTTGTGTATAGTGTTAGGAAGTGTTCTAATAACATTCTCTTATATGTAGCTGTCCAGTATTCCAAGCACCATTTATTGAAGAGGCTGTCTTTGCCCCATTGTATATTCCTGCCTCCTTTGGCAAAAATAAGATACCCATAGGTGCATGGGTTTATTTATGGACTTTCTATCTTGTTCCACTGGTCTATATTTCTGTTTTCATGCCATTACCATACTGTCTTGATGATTGTGGCTTTGTAGTATAATCTGAAGTCAGGAAGGTTGATTCCTCCAGCTCCATTCTTCTTTCTCAAGACCGCTTTGGCTATTTGGGGTCTTTTGTGTTTCCATATGAACTGTGAAATTTTTGGTTCTAGTTCTGTGAAAAAATGCCATTGGTAATTTGATAGGGATCACACTGAATCTGTAGATTGCATTTGGTCCAGTTCAGTTCAGTTCAGTTCAGTTCAGTCGCTCAGTCGTGTCCGACTCTTTGTGACCCCATGAATGGCAGCACGCCAGGCCTCCCTGTCCATCACCAACTCCTGGAGTTAACTCAGACTCACGTCCACTGAGTCAGTGATGCCATCCAGCCATCTCATCCTCAGTCGTCCCCTTCTCCTCCTGCCTCCCAATCCCTCCCAGCATCAGAGTCTTTTCCAATGAGTCAACTCTTCCCATGAGGTGGCCAAAGTACTGGAGTTTCAGCTTTAGCATCATTCCTTCCAAAGAAATACCAGGGTTGATCTCCTTCCAGAATGGACTGGTTGGATCTCCTTGCAGTCCAAGGGACTCTCAAGAGTCTTCTCCAACACTACAGTTCAGAAGCATTAATTCTTCAGCGCTCGGCCTTCCTCACAGTCCAACTCTCACATCCATACATGACCACAGGAAAAACCATAGCCTTGACTAGACGGACTTTAGTTGGCAAAATAATGTCTCTGCTTTTGAATATGCTATCTAGGTTGGTCATAACTTTTATAGTCTTTTTCACAATATTGATTCTTCCTACCCAGGAACCTACCTGGGATCACACTGAATCTGTAGACTGCATTTGGTAATATAGTCATTTTCACAATATTGATTTTTCTTACCGAGGATTGAATATCTCTCCATCTGTTTATGTCATATTTTATTGCTTTCATTAGTGTCTTATAATTTTCTGTGTACAATTTTTTCTCTCCTTAAGTAAGTCTACTCCTAGATGTTTAATTCTTTTTGTTGCAATGGTGAATGGGATTGATTCCTTAATTTCTCTTTGTGATTTTTCATTGTTATTATATAGAAATGCAAGTGATTTCTGTGTATTGATTTTGTATCCCAAAACTTTGCTAGATTCACTCTAGTAATTTTCTGATAATATTTTTAGGGTTTTCTATGTACAGTATCATGGAGAAGGCAATGGCATCCCACTCCAGTACTCTTGCCTGGAAAATCCCATGGACAGAGGAGTCTGGAAGGCAGCAGTCCATGGGGTCACTAAGAGTCGGACATGACTGAGCGACTTCACTTTCACTTTTCACTTTCATGCATTGGAAAAGGAAATGGCAACCCACTCCAGTGCTCTTGCCTGGAGAATGCCAGGGATGGGGAACTTGGTTGGCTGCTGTCTATGGGGTCGCACAGAGTCGGACACGACTGAAGCGACTTAGCAGCAGCAGCAGCATGTACAGTATCATGTCATCTGCAAACAGTGAGAGCTTTACTTCTTCTTTTCCGATCTGGATTTCTTTTTCTTCTCTGATTTCTATAGCTAGGACATCCAGAGTTATGTTGAATAACAGTGGTGAAAGTGGACACCCTTGTCTTGTTCCTGATCTTAGGGGCAATGCTTTCAGTTTTTCACCATTGAGAATAATGTTTGCTGTGTAAACTTATACATGGCCTTTCCTATGTTGAGGTAGGTTCCTTCTATGGCCATTTTTTGAAGCATTTTAATTATAAATGGGTGCTGAATTTTGTCAAAGGCTTCTCTACATCTTTTGAGATAATTATAGGCTTTTTATAATTCAATTTGTTAATATGGTATATCACATTGGTTGATTTCAGTATATTGAAGAATCCTTGCATTCCTGGAATAAACCCAACTTGATCATGGTGTATGAGCTTTTTGATGTGTTTCTGAATTCTATTTGCTAAAATTTTGTTGAGGATTTTTACATCTATGTTCATCAGTGATATTGGCCTGTAGTTTTCTTTTTTGGTGTTTTCTTTGTCTGGTTTTGGTATCTGGGTGTTGATGGCCTCTTAGAATGAGTTTGGAAGTGTTTCTTCCTCTGCAATTTTTTGAAAGAGTTTTAGGACAGGCATTAGCTCTTGTCTACATGTTTGACAGAATTCTCCTATGAAGCCATCTTGTTCTGAGCTTTTGTTTTGGGGGAGATTTTTGATCATGGCTTTAATTTCAGTACTGATAATTGGGTTGTTCATATTTTCTATTTCTTCCTTTTTCAGCCTTGGAAGATTGAACTTTTCTAAGAATCTGTCCATTTCTTCCAGGTTATCCATTTTACTGCCTTATGGTTGTTCTTAATAGTCTCTTCTAATCCTTTGTGTTTCTGCTGTGTCTGTTCTAACCTCCCCTTTTTCATTTCTAATTTTGTTGATGTAATTCTTCTCTCATTTTTTCTTGATGAGTCTGGCTAAAGGCTTGTCAATTTTGTTTATCTTCTCAAAGAACCAGCTTTTAGTTATATTAATCTTTTCTATTGTTTCTTTCATTTCTTTTTATTTATTTCTGCTCAGATTTTTGTGATTTTGAAGGTTTTTGTTCTTCTTTTTCCCAGCTGTTTTAGGTGTAAAGTTAGGTTGTCTATTCAATGGTTTTCTTGTTTCTTGAGGTAGGATTGTATTGCTATAAACTTCCCTCTTAGAACTGCTTTTGCTGCATCTCATGTTTTGAGTTGTCGTGTCTTCATTGTCATTTGTTTCTAGAGATATGTGATTTCCCCTTTGATTTCTTCAGTAACCTGTTGGTTATCTAGAAATGTGTTGTGTAATCTCCATGTGTTTGTGTTTCTTACAGTTTTTTAAAAAATTGTAATTGATATCTAGTCTTATAGCATTGTGGTCAGAGAAGATGCCTGATATGATTTCAATTTTCTTTAATTTACTGAGGTTTGATTTGTAACCCAAGATGTGGTCTATCCTGGAGAATGTTCCATGTGCATTTGAGAGGAGGGTATATTCTTCTGAATTGGATGGAACGTCAATGAGATCCTTCTCATCTAATGTACAATTTAAGACTTGTGTTTCCTTATTAATTTTCTTTTTTGATGCTTTGTCCATTGGTGTCAGTGAGGTGGTAAAGTCTCCCTACTATTGTTGTGTTACTCTCTATTTCTCCTTTTATGTCTGTTAGTGTCTGTCATATGTATTGAGGTGCTCCTGTGTTGGGTGCATAGATATTTACAATTGTATGTCTTCCTCTTGGATTGATCCCTTTATCATTATGTAATGTCCTTCCTTATCTCTTGCAATCTTTATTTTAATGCTTTTCTGGTGGCTCAGATGGTAAAGTGTCTACCTGCAATGCAGGAGACCCAGGTTCGATTCCTGGGTTGGGAAGATCCCCTGGAGAAGGAAATGGCAATCCACTCCAGCACTCTTGCCTGGAAAATCCCATGGACGGAGGAGCCTGATAGGCTACAGTTTGATTGATCCCTTTATCATTATGTAATGTCCTTCCTTATCTCTTGCAGTCTTCTTTATTTTAAGGTCTATTTTGTCTGATAGGAGAATTGCTACTCCAACTTTCTTTTGCTTCTTATTTGCATGGAATATATTTTTCCATCCTCTCACTTTCAGTCTATATGTGTCTTTAGGTCTGAAATGGGTTTCTTGTAGACAGAGTATATATGGATCCTGTTTTTGTATCCATTCAGCCAGTCTGTGTCTTTTGATTGGAGCGTTTAACCCATTTACATTTAAAGTAATTATTCATATAAATGTTCCTATTGCCATTTTCTTAATTGGGGTTGATTTTGTAGATTTTTTTCTTCTTCTCTTGTATTTCTTGGAGTATATAAGTCCATTTAACATTTGTCATAAAGCTGGTTTGGTGGTACTGAATTCTCTTGACTTTTGCTTGGCTGAAAAGCTTTTGATTTCTCCATTAATGTTGGATGAGATCCTTGCCAGATACAGTAATCTTCATTGTAGATTTTTCCCTTTCAGTACTTTAAATATATCTTTCCATTCCCTCTGGCCTGCATAGTTTCTGCTGAAAGATCAGCTGTTAAGCATATGAGGTTTCCCTTGTGTTTTACTTGTTGCTTCTCCTTGCTACTTTTAATATTCGTTCTTTGTGTTTAGTCTTTGTTAGTTTGATTAGTATGTGTCTTGGCATGTTTCTCCTTGGGTTTATCCTGTATGGAACTCTTTGTACCTCTTGCACTTGATTGACTATTTCCATTTCCATGTTGGGGAAATTTTCATCTTGCAGCACAATCTCTTCAAAACTTTTCTCATAACCTTTCTTTTTCTCTTCTTCTTCTGGGACCCCTATAATTTGAATGTTGATGCATTTGACATTGTCCCAGAGGTCTCTGAGACTATCCTCAGCTCTTTTCATTCTTTTTACTTTATTCTGCCCTTCAGAAGTCATTTCCACCATTTTATCTTCCAGCTCACTGATTCATTCTTCTGCTTCAGATACTCTGCTATTGATTCCTTCCAGAGTATTTTAAATTTCAGTAATTGTGTTGTTTGTCACTGTATGTTTATTCTTTAATTTTTCTAGGTCTTTGCTAATTGATTCTTGCATTTTCTCTATTTTGCTTTCAAGGTTTTTGATCATATTTGCTATCATTATTCTGAATTCTTTTTCAGGTAGTTTGCCTATTTTCTCTTCATTTATTTGGACTTCTGTGTTTCTAGTTTGTTCCTTCATTTGTGTAGTATGTTTCTGCATTTTCATTATTATTTTTTAAAACTTATGATGTTTGAGGTCTCCTTTTCCCTGGCTTCAAGGTTGAATTTTTTCTTCCCTTTGGTTTCTGCCCTCCTGAGGTTGATCCAGTAGTTTGTATAAGGTTCCTATAGGATGAGATTTGTGCTGAGTTGTTGTTTGTTTGTTTGTTTTTTCTCTAGTGGGCAAGGCTGAGTGAGGTGGTAATCCTGCCTGCTGATGACTGAGTTTGTATTTTTGTTTTGTTTGTTGTTTAGGTGAGGCGTCCTGCACAGGGTGTTACTAGTGGTTGGATGATGCCAGGTCTTATATTCAAGTCATTTTCTTTGTGTGAGTTTTCACTATTTAATACTCCCCTAGGGTTAGTTCTCTGGTAGTCTAGGGTCTTGGAGCCAGTACTCCCACTCCAATGGCTCTGGGCTTGATCTCTGGTCAGGAACAAAGATTCCACAAGTGGTCTGTTATGGCTTTAAGTGAGATTCAAACCAATATCCAAAATTGAGAAACCAAAGATCAACCCCAGACAAATGGCAGTTACAAAATCAGGCAAATAATAAATAAAATAATGGAATGTACACATATACATATACACCCATGAGCAAAGTCAGAACAGTCCATCAAAAATAAAGTACAGCAGACTGACCTGGTGAAAAAAGGAAACCATGTTGAGAGGAAAGGAAAGAAAGAAGAGATATCCAAGGTTAAATAGAGGTAGATGAAGAAGATTTATATACATTAAAGATTAACTGCAAGGGGAAAAGAACAGTAAAAAAGCAAATTAAAGAATAAATGTATAAAAATATAATAGCTTTAAAACATTAAAAATTAAAATTATAAGAAAGAGAAAAGAAAAAAATGGGAAGAAAGAAAAAGAAAAAGGAAACTTCACAGAACAGCAAAGACCAATGCAGAGGCAGAGTTTTATAAGAACAGCAAAAGGTGTTATTGAATATACACCTATACATATACACCCATTACCAAAAGCAAAACAGTCCAACAAAAATATAAAGTATAAATGCTTGACGCGGTGAACAAAGGAAGACAAAAATCATATCTACCAGACCAAAACTAACTAAAACAAAAATTGGAAGCAAATCTAAAGTAAGGTGCCAATTGGGGAATAAAGCAATGAAAATAAAACTAACAAATATGTTGAGAGGAAAGAAAGAAAGTAAAGGCAGAAAGAACAGATATGCAAGGTTAGAGAGAAGTAGATAAAGAAGATTTATATATATTAAGGATTAACTGCAAAGGGAAAGAACAGTAGGAAAAACAAAGGAATAAATGTAGAAAAAATAATAATAGGTTTAAAAATTAAAAATTTAAATTAAAAAAGAGAAAATAAAAAATAAAATGAAAACTCCACAGAACAGCAAAAGCACAACATAGAGGCAGAAGGTTATAACAACAATAAAAATGTGATGGAGGAAACAAAAAAGCTCAAAAGCTTAATTAGATTTTATAGTGCCAATAAAATCGACAACTACAACAGAGAGGGGAAAGAGGGAAGAAAAAGAAAAATAAAATTCAAAAGAATCTATAGAACAAGTCAGAAAATAAGAATAATAAATGTTTTTCTTGAGTCACTGCTGTCACAGTCTTTTTGCTTGCTAGGAGTCAGTCCCTCTCACCTCCCTAGGATGCTGCCCAACACTGTCCTGATCTCTGGACCTGCTGTGGTGCCAGCTCAGATTCTAATCTGGTCCTACTCCTGTGTGTTCTTACCTCCAATGTCCACAGGTATCAGAACTAGTACATTTTCTTTTGTGGGAGCTCTCAATGATTTTCTATATATTCCATAGACACAGAACCTGCCTAGTTGATCGTGTCGATTTAATCTGCAGCTTGTACAGCTGGTGGGAAGGTTTTGGGTCTTCTTCCTTAGCCACACCGCCCCTGGGTTTCAATTGTGGTTTTATTTCCACCTCTGCATGTGGGTCATCCACTGGGGTTTGCCCCTGAGGCTGCCCTGGAGGACTTGGGTTTGCCCCTGTGAGGACCAGGTGTGGAGGTGGTGCAGCTGCTTGGGTCACAGGGGTTCTGGCAGCACCAGGTACTCAGGGGAGTTGGCGGCTAGGGCAGCAGGAAATATAGTGCTCTAGAAGGGTATGGCAACCAGTACTGGCCAACACACTCCAGTATTCTTGCCTGGAGAACCCCCCCTCCCCTGACAGAGAAGGCTGGCAGGCCACAGTCTACAGGGTCACAGAGTCAGACACTACCGAAGCAACCCTGTGAGCATAGATGCAAGACATTTTTTTTTTCCCTGTGGCAGCGCTGGCTCAGTGAGAGTTGAGCATGAAGGTGGCGCAGCTGCTTGGCTTGCAGGGACCCTGGCGGTGCCAAGTGTGCAGGGCCATGGATTGTCTCCACCGTAGGAGTTATGGCTCTCTCAGAGTCTTTTTCGAGCCTCTTGTAGCTGGCTTCTTTGGCCAGTCTTTCTGCATAGCTCTGCCCATTCAGGCACCTAGAGAGCTCCCTTGCGTGGGGTCCTTCTCTGTTGTTCAGAGGGTTAGGCACATAGAGGGGCCCCCTGGCTGGGGTCCTACTCTGTAGATTGCCATGTCAGGCACTTAAAGGGAGCACCCTGGCTGGGCTCCTGCTCTGTAGTTCAGTGTGCCAGGCATTTGATGAACCAGCCTCTATATTGTTCAGCTACTAATGCTGGTGTGTGAGGAGAGGCTATGGTGATGGCGCCACCCCCTTTGCTTGACTCAGCAGTGTTGTCTTGCTTCCATGGCTGCCCAGTTTTTCTCCGCAGGCGTTTCCCATCACAATCTCCTCCCTCACATCCATCTCTCCACAATCAATGGCAGCCCTTGCCCTGGGTTTGCTCCACAATCCCTAAACTCCTGTTCTCAGCCCCTGAGCCTTCCAGGGGACCAGCGTCTGCCACAGATCAGCTGTTTCACTCTCAGCCTTAAATGTTTTTCCTCTAACTCAGACAGTTGTCCGGATGTGGGGATTGGACCCCTGCTTCAGTTCCCCCCACCCACCAAGGGCAGGTGCAATCCTATGAACACTCCTGTTTTCCCCCGAGTTCCGTCATCCTATCGAGTTTTGCATGGTTCTATATATTCTCTCCTCTGGTCAGGTACTCCTGTCCACTCTCAGCTGGTGTTCTTCATGCACTTCTGTGTCTTAAGGTGTATTCCTGATGTGCCCATGGAGAGAGATGTACTCCATGTCCACCTACTCTTCTGCTATCTTGCTCTCCTCTGCACTTCTAATCAATAGCAAAAACTATGGAAATTTCTGCTTAAATTTTTATTGATTTTGTGTAACTATTTTTGAAGTAGAATAAAAGAGGAGGTAAGAACAGAAGGAAGGAAGCAACAGAGGAAAGAGGAAGGTAGAGAGATGCTCTGGCATCACCTATGGAAAAATTAAGTCTTTACTTGATCGCTGCGTTTGCAGATGGGGTGTTTTCTGCTTCAGTCATGTCTGACTCTCTGTGACCCAGTGGACTGGTAGCCAACCAGGCTCCTCCGTCCATGGGATTCTCCAGGCAAGAATCTGGAGTGGGTAGCCAGTTCCTTCTCCAGGGGATCTCCCGACCCAGGGATCAAGCCCACATCTCATGTCTCCTACATTGGCAGGTAGGCTCTTTACCACTAGTGCCACCTGAGACACCTTGCAGATGAAGAATCATTGCTTTTTCTGCCTCAGTATATAAAAGAGAAAGCCTCACAAGGGATGAGTTATTGGTTATCATAATGTTCTTGGGACTTCCCTGGCGGTCCCGTGGTTAAAACTCTATGTTCCCAGTGCAAGAGGCCCAGGTTCTATTCCTGGTTGGGGAACTAAGATCCCATATGCTGCATGGTGAAACCAAGGAAACCTCTCCCAACACCCCCCAAAACAAAAGGCAGTGTTATTAACTAGGTAGTAAAGTATTATTTATGCAGGAGACAATTGCTGTGTCCATTTCTTATAAATTCCTCTGGTTATGTGTTGCAATGATTTAGCCTGGGGGTTAGCTAAAATGTTGGCTTTTATTTCTCCCTAACAAAAGACTTTTTTTTCCCTGACTGTTTATTGCTACTGTAACTCCACACACCTTCTCCTGTTTCTTCCTACATGTCCTCATCATTTACATTTTTGTCACTTTCTTATGAATTTGAGGGATGATATCTAATAGTACAAAACATCAGATTGCCCCAGGATCCAGCACAGTGTCTTGCATAGTGTAGGCGCTCAGTAAATATTGAATAAATTCAATTCAGAACCTTGGGGGAAAGAGTCACAAATTTATCAAATAATTCACAAAGAGACATATACCTGGCAGCTAATCCAGTTATCTGTATTAAGGGAAGCTGAATCCAGAACATGTTTCAAATCATTTCTCTTCTCATAAAAGTTTTGTTTAGTGGCTGGAACACTTGTTTCTCAGTATGTTGATCAAATGTGACTTGAGCCAGAGAGATTCACAATAAATAACACTAGGAGGCTTATGAATGATGTATAAAGCCCACCAATTTAATGACAGGTGAGGCAGAGGAGAGCAGCTACTTTATTTCAGAACAGCCAAAGCCAGCCTTGGCAATATATTGCTATCGTGGGAATACCGAGTAGCTGTGACCAACTTGTAGTAACCGCCTAGAATGAAAAAAAGTTTGAAATGTTCTGATGGGTATTTGACTTATTTTTCTGTATTAAAGGAGCCATTGCTTCAGGTGATCAAAAATAAACATGGCCCATGTTGAAATTGCTATATAACAGGGAGTCCAGCCTGGTGCTCATTGTTCCTAAAGGGGTAGGGTGGAGGGAGGGAGGGGAGGGAGGGAGACTGAAGAGGGAGAAGATGTGAAAATGAAAGTTTCTCAGTCATGTCCAACTCTTTATGATCCCATGGACTATATGGTCCATGGAATTCTCCAGGCCAGAATACTGGAGTGGGAGTAGCCTTTCCTTTCTCCAGGGGATCTTCCCAACCCAGGGACCAAACCCAGGTCTCCGCATTACAGGCAGATTCCTTACCAGCTGAGCCACAAGGAAAGCCTCGGAGGAGATATATATGTGTATATATACACATACATACATATATGCATAATTATGACTGACTCATGTTGTATGGCAAAAACCAACACAACATTGTCAATTAAAAATTTAATAAAAATAATGAAAAAGAAAATTGCCCCACTTGTTTCCTCTAGCATTTGCCCAGTGTTCATTTTTCCGGCCAGCTGAGAGGCATTTCCAATATTAATCTCTTTGTACTTGCTACAACACTATACTTTTTTTTGAAAACAGGATCTTTCATGACTTGTTTTCTCCCTAAAGCTTAGGTTCTGCAACAAATCAATCAAAAGATTTATTGCATTGCTACTGTGTACCTAGTACTGTGATTCTCTGTGACTGACTTAGAAACATCATAATATCGTTGGGAACAATATTGTTGGAAACAAATTATAGCTCATGGGTGAAAGACATTCCAACATGATGTTTTAGATAGTCTAACCAAAGACTGGTCTCCTCTTCCACTAGATCTTTTCTATTTCTGCCTATGAAACCAATCATCCTTTCTTAAGTTTATTCATTAAATGAAGCTTTTATTGTACCAGTCAGGATCCTTTTTATTTGAAAGTTAGATGAAAATTCCAGTTTAAAATGGCTTAGGCAGCTTAGGAATTATTATATCACAAGCATATACTCTTTCTTAAATTGTCTCTATTTTCAACAGGTTTTCCCCTCATATATATCCAAATATAATGGAGAAAAAATCAAGTGCTTTCTTCCCCAAGAGTTCGAACAAAAGTTAAGCTCTTATTTCTTTAGTCCAGATTAGATCACATGTCCATCTTAAGAACTCATCACTGAGACCAAGGTTTTGCCTGGGTGGACTGTTCTCCCCTGGAGCTAGGATCAGCTCCAACTAGGCTGAATATGGGACAGGAATGATTTACTCAAGTGCTTTTACCAGAAACAGGAACTGGATGCTGTAACAGATGGCAGATGTCTACTCCACTGATTGATAGCCAGGCCTTGTGCTGGTTGTTGATAGAAATACAAGCGTGACTTGGTTTCTTTCTTTCCAAGAGAGAATCTCATCCCTCCTATCCATGTTAATACCACATAGCCAATTGAGCTCCTTAACTCAAAGTTCTAACCCCTTTCTATCACTCCTCAATAATGTTGCTGATTCTTTATTGGGCTTCCCTGGTAGCTCGGATAATAAAGAGTCTACCTGCAATGTAGGTAGACCTAGGTTTGACCTTTAGATTGGGGAGAGCCCCTGAAGAAGAGAATGGCTACCTACTCTTTTGTTCTTGCCTGGAGAATTCCATGGACAGAGGAGCCTGGTGGGCTACAGTCCATGAGGTCCTATTGATTAAAATACTAATTCCTTGGTTAACCTCCCAATTCTGGCAAAATTCACTGGTTATATATCTTTTGGGTTTTTTGTCTCTGTGGCTTTGCCCTGGAACATTTATCTCCCTGCCTGTCTATGGTAGTCTGAATCTCTTTCAGGTCCCAGTTCAAATACTATCTTCATGAAATACCTACCGAGTTCCTCATTTTAGTGTTTATAGTACCTAACATGAACTTTTGTCATAATAATTACTGTTAATTTAACAAATATTTATTACATGCTTGCTATATGCTTATAGCTATTCCAAGTATTTAAAAGTATTCTTACTACTTTGAATTATTGTTCATGATATTCTTGGATTTTTTCCCCTAGTAATTTATAAGCTCATCAAAGATTACCCATCATGGGCACTCAGCATATGCCTCATGAATGAATAAATGTTCACCAGTTTTCACATACAGTGAGCACCAGCATTTAAAGCCAAAGAGAGTAGGGCCTGTTTTGTTTTGCTTTGTTTTCCCCCTCTCTGACTAGAGTATGGAAACATGCATGTACTTAGGATTCAATAAACATTTGTTGACTAAATGAGCTACAAATGAAACATATTCAAATATCTGAGAATGAACTATTTCCACTTTGCTTTACATTCTTCAGTCTTTTGGCATCATTCTTGAAAAGTTTTTGTTGTTATTGTATTTTTCCAAGTAGTGCTTATAAGAGTGTCTAAGGACTTCCCTGCAGTCTAGTGATTGGGACTTCACACTTTCATTGCTGAGGGTCCAGGTTCAATCCTTGGTTGGGTAACTAGGATCCCACAAACCATGCAGTGTGGCCAAAAGAGAAAGAAAGAAGAATGTCTTAAGGTGTTTTTTTTAAACTTGAAACAGGATGAAGGTTATTTTGCAAACAATGGGGACTTTTTCAGACTGACATTATTGACCAATTGTTAAAAGATGGGGTTTCATGAATTTCTAAGAGCTGTAGGACTTTGCAGCCCCATGCTCTGTGCAGGTGTTCGTGAGTACGGGTATTCAACAGCCCTAGCAAAATAGGTGTTTAAGGAGGCAAACACTCGATTCGTGGGGTCACTTAAAAGTATAATGAGCACTTGGCTCCATTTGTGAGTTTATGATTTGAACTAACATTTCAGGTGTTTCCCTGTAGAAATGTGTTCTAAAATACATAAGCCATAAATGGGTGGGAGGAAAGATTCATTTTCTTGGTCTCAGCCATGCTGGACAAAGACCTGGTTTCCCATACTGTGCCCTCCCACCTTAACAGGAGACGGAAAGTCTCTGCTTTCTTCCTTTTCTGTTCTTTTCATTTCATTCCTCCTCATTTCTCTTCATGAGTAATTTGTCAGCTACCAGGAGAAGGGAACGGCTACCCACTCCAGTATTCTGGCCTGGAGAATCCATGCACTTATAGTCCACAGAGTTGCAAAGAGTTGGACACAACTAAGCAGCTTTCACTTTCACTTTAGGTGAGTATCAACAAGTGTCCACTGAAACTGGAAATTAGCATGGCTTTGGTGATCTCACAAGAACACTTTCAGGGAAGCAGAGAAGGCACAAGCAGGTCGCAGTGGACTAAAGCAACGAATGGCTGAGTCAATAAAGTCTAATGAGTGAGTCCACAGACCCTGAAACTGGACTGTCCAAGTTCAAACCCAAATTCTTCCATTCACTAGCTTTTGACTATGGACAGGTTACCAAATATTTCAATCTCCTCTTCTACAAAATGATAATAAAAATAGAACTATCTCAAAGTTGTAATGAGGAGTAAAGTGGACAAAACGGTTAGAACAGTTCTTATTTCCTTACAAGTCTTCAGTAAATGTTAACTGTGGTTTTTGAAGTGTCTGCAAAGACAGTTTAAGATTGCTTTTGAAGGTTGACCATGAGAACTGGACAGAAAATGAGGATATAGTTTGGTAAGGGGGTAGAGGTTAGGAATTTTATTCCAGATAAGTGAAAGATGGATATGTATATTTTTTATGCTGGAGGGAAAGAAGCAGTTCTCTAAGAGTGAGGATTGAAGATGTAGAAAAATTAGGGATTAGTTGATGGAATAGTACTGCTGAGAAGATGAATGAAGACAGAATTTAGAGAAGAGGTAGATGGATGGATGAACCTTGCATAGAGGGGTTTCTTGTTTCCTAAGGCTAGGGCTAGGTTGGTGGTAGTAAAAGGGGCAAAACTAAGAATGATCTCTTTGTGGGTGGGGAGCAGAAAGCTGGAAGCCTTCAAGACTAACAGCTGGTTGTCTCTGTAAACAGGAATAAGCTCATCAACAGGGAGAAAACAAGTGGCAAGAGTGAGGAATGGAGTAGGACTGATAAATGAAGTGGTTGCACAGCAGTAACTTCTGGAGACAAGATGACGCCAGGCAGAATGTATAGTCTGACAAAGGAGTGAGAATTCTGGCCTGATAAGAAATTGTGCTCACAAAGTGACAGTGGTGTTTGCTTCCACTGGTGGAATATTTCTAGGTGATGACAAGTCTAAGGTGAACGTTTGAAAATGATTGTGGTCCATAGTGTGAAGTTAGAATTTATAATGATTCTCCACCAGAAAAAAATGACTCTTCACCACAAATAAATGATTGATTACACCATACTTTTCTTGCTTCGTTGAGTCATCTTTCTCCTTACAAATTTGCAACATTACTAGAAAGGTAAATTTTAGAGTTGGATTAGATCTTGCACCTGTGCCACCCAACATGTTTTTGAATATACTTATACATGGGAAATTTTTTATAGGGCTGACCATTGTATTTTTGAGTAGACTGGAATCCATTAATGTAGAAACGTAAGTGCTAAAATACAGATTTTTTTTCTTCTTGTGATGGTCACACAAAAAGCCTTCCTACCATATGTGCCCTTTCACAATGGTATTTTGTCACTTTTCCTAACAAGAAGTGGAGTTTATCCCTTAAATCTGGGCTGTCCCCTTGACTCTGGTCTAGACTTGTGAACTGAATGAAGTAAAAGTGACTTGTGTGACTTCTGTGCCTGTGTCCTGGAAGACATTGCAGTTTCCTTTTCTGCCCTCCAGAATTTCTCAGCTACCATATAAAAAGTCCAACAACCCTGGCCTACTGTAGAGAGAAGCATGTAGATAGAGGTCCTGGGGGATGAAAAAGCATGAGAAGAGACAGGCCCACGTAGCCCCAGCTAGCTCAACTACCCCAACAGTGTCTCCAGACGTGTTAGTATTGCCAGCTTGATTCCTGCAGCCTTAAGTCAAATTGCTCCAACCAACACATGTGGAGCAGAAACAAGCCATTGCCGCTGAGCTCTGCCCACCTTACAGAAATGTGAGCAGCTAAATGGTGGTTTCCACTTTAAGCCTCCAGATTTTTGAAAGCTTTATTATGCTGCAAAGGAACAGGAAGGGAAAGATCTTAAGATAGGAGGTCAAATTAAAAGCCCTCTGACATAATCCAAGTGTCAGGTGATGAGCTGCCAAGTACAGAAAAAGAAGTAGGGGAAAATGTGGGAGAATGGTAGGAGGCCAGGTTCAGTATGACCCGATGATTGGAGGGGGAGCAAAGGAGAAGGGAAAATAAAATTATTATGAAACTCTATGTCTGGGTTGTGGACAGAAATCTGTCTAGGTAAAGAATTGTATTCTTAAGGAATATAAGTCAAGTTTATAGTTAATTTTGATATAACACAGCTTCCCTTTAAAACTGCTCCCATAGCAGCTAGACTCAGGCTGGAGCTGAGGGCTGAGTCAGGAATAGAATCATTAGAGGTTTCAACAAAAAGATGCAACTAGCTCCCCTTCCCTTTTGTTCCAGCCTAAAGGGTGTTTTCTAACTCCTTTTTCCTGTGTTTAGTTGCAAAAGCAGAAACATCAAGCAGAAGGCAGAAAGGAAGGAGAGGGAGAGGACACACACATGAGAGAAAACAAGCAGCGTCGCATCCTGTGGGATTGTACCTTATTTTAGTTACACCTCTTGGAAGGTTACACTGCTTAAATAAGAGCAAGAATCACAACATACATACTCAACTAAAATTATCATAGTCACAGATTCTCCCTTTAAATAACCTCAAATGAAAATAAGAAACTCTAACCTGAGCTTTTTAAATCACAGTGAAATGACAAGAGATGTTTTCTTTTTATGAATTCTTAAACCTTCAGAAACGGTGCCTTTGTGTCTTAAGTCTGTAGGGTGTGTGTGTGTGTGTGTGTGTGTGTGTGTGTGTGTGTGTGCACATGCATAGGGAGGAGGCTGAGACCCTGAGGCCTAAGGTTTCACCTAGCAGGCAATGTCATGACTTCCCATTTGCCAGGCTGTGCAGTGTTTGTCCGGGGGAGGGGGGGCAGCGAAAAACTAAAGCATACTGCATCTCTTCTAAGGGAGTCGGTATTATGTTAAGATTCTATAGCATAAAGGTTATGTGCCTGTGCGCCACAGTCAGCTAGAACGGAGTTCAAGTCCTTGTCTCATCGCTTACTGACGTTGCTGCTTGGACACACTATTAACCCCTCTGAGCCTCAGTCACCGCAGCTGTAAAATGAGGAGAATGCTGTCTACCGCACGGGGTTGTTTTGAAGAGTCAATGCAACATTGTAAGTGAAGCACTTAATCTGATAAGGACACAGCAAGTGGTGCCTGTGATCATTAGACTTAGTGCAAATCTGGGGCTTTTTCATTTTTGGCCTATTGAGATGATTTTTCAGATATGTCTACAGCATAAGGAAATGAAGTCTGAGTGCATTAAGTCAATTATTTAAATGTAAGACTTGTTTAATATAGTATTATTTAATAACAGATCAGTTTATAATTTATGTGTCTTTATGATTTCCCTCTTGAGGAACAGTTTCTATTGTTTTACAGAATCTTTGTAAATCTTTAGGCAAACCAAAACTGCCATGCAGGTTCCTCATTATTTCATTTTTCATAATTTTGGATGTAAGAAAGCAAACAATGTTCTAATGCAGGATTCAGCAAACTTTTTCTGTGAAAGACTAGACAGGAAATATTTTCATCTTGTGGGTCTCTTATGATCTCTATCTCATATCCTTCTTTGTTATTTTTTACAACCTTTTTAAAAGTGTACAAACCATTCTTTGCTCATATGAAAACAGGTTACTGGCTGAATTTAACCCATAGGCTGTAGTCTACAGACCACAACTCTAGTGTTCATTTGTATTACTTATTGCTAGGGTATTTATGCTGATGAACACTGGGATGAAGAGTGAGATAATACATTAAGTAAATAACATGTAAGCAATTCTGATTCTGATTCTGATTCACACACATGCTGGCTTAAATAAGACCACTGATTACGTTCCTTGATGGAACAAGGCCATTTTTATTGAGAAGCAATGAACTTAGACATGATTTTCAGGACTGGAAAAAATTCAGCACATTAGTTCTGAACAATATCCTTGTGCTTTGCACAGATTTCTTTTCTTCCTCAGAGGAGAAGTTTAGATACAGGGTTTTATGGCATCAGGCACAAGCTGCCATTAAAACCCTAAACTGAAAATCTTGTTACCCTTTATGAAAATGAACAACTGGCCCAGACCACTGGCTGCCAACACATCTATTTGTGTTGTGTACAAGTAGCTTGAATATCCCTTCATGATGAAGGGTTTTTGGGACATGTTTCAATCAGCCAATGGGAGGGAAATCCTCATTGGTGGATAACATCTCTTTCAGTCATTGCACCTGCCTTGGCTCCTGCCTCTCTGTGGACCCAGGAGAGAAATACTCTCCTGGAAGCCATAATCTAGGATTGTCTCAATGTTTTCTTCTCTGGCTGATGTCCCAAGATGCTTCCTTGGAGACACCAGTAATGTCTTTCCCCTCTCTTTACCCTGTTATTGTACCTATCTTTCCACTTCTATTGACTACAAAGAGAAAAAGGAGAAATATTTTTAAAACATAAAAAATACTCCCAAATATTTATCATTCACCATGCTGAGAGCAGACCCCATTGCTGTGTTTTAATCAAGCATGTTTTGATGAATCCTATATGATATGTTAAAAAGGCAGATGGAATCACAGCCCACAAGCTATAAGTAACACCTCAGCTGAGGTCTGGTCCACTGTGAGCCAAGCCAGACCAGCAGAGCTCCTTTTGGGTGGCTTGGTCTTGGTATAACAAAGAGCCTGGAGCAAATTAGGGCAAACAGCTTTCTTTCTTCCTTTTACCCTAAGCCTACTCCAGAGCCTGGCCTTTGGCATCTCATCCATCTAACAGAGAATGAAAGCTGGATCAGGAAGAACATATATGTCAGAGAAGAGAAGCCGCTCAAGAAAGAGCCCGAGCATATTTGTCCAGGGTCCACATCAGAGCTGGCCTGGGCTGCCTCTCCCAGACTTCTTGGGGCCCTCTGCTCCAGATGTTCTCAGAACAAGAGTTGCACCAAGAGAAAGAGAGCCGCCAACCCCCAGTCACTGCTTCATTCAATAATTAATCCACCCAACACAGATTTATTGAGCAGCTTCATAAGCTAAACACTCTTCTAAGTCCGGCAATGAAGCAGTGAGCATGAAACAAGGTATCTCATCATTTTACTCCATACCTTGTTCTGAAGACACCATTTTTCCTTGAGTCTGTCTTTGATCACTTATGTTAAGCACTGTGACACTTGTAGGCCAAAGAAAATGTCCTTGAACCAGACTAATCCATAGCATGGTCCTTTTGGAAGGATTGGTAGGGAGAAGTGATAAAAAGGGAGTTGTGAGTCTCTCCTGCCTACAGGTCATGTGTTTGTGTGTGTGTGTGTGTGTGTTTTGTGTGTGTGTGTGTGTTTGTGTGTGTGTGTGTGTGTTTGTTTATTTTAACTGTGAATGATGATCTTTCATTCTCCCTGCCCACCAGATCTCAAGAATAGGTGCAGTCATGTGAGTTTCATCTCTTAATTTCATCTGAGCCTATTATGTTTACTTGGTCTGGGCTAATTTCCCTTTACCTGACTTTATGGTCTTTAACTTAAAGTTAAAGACTTTAAGTCTCAGTCTATGTAGGCTCATGGCTGTCACACTCACCTTGCAGGTGTCTTCTCTGCCATACCTGCGGTCAAAGTTGTTTTGCTTGGGGTAGGGATGTTTCTTCACTGGATGTAGGCCCTCTGTCCTGAGCTTTTGCAAACATATCCTTTTCTGTTTTGTGGTGGCCCTTTTGGTTTACTTTCTGAGAGAATTTTGTTGAAGCCCAGGTTGAACCAATGTTTGTTCTTTCTTTGATGTATCCAGGCTTTTCTGTTCTGACTGATGTATTGTTGGTAATTTTAGAGAGACTTCAATTCCTCAGTGGAGTTGGGTTCCTTGACATCAGGCCCAGTATCTCTAACTCCTATGCATATAGAGAATGGGCTTCTAATTCTCAGAAGACAAAGCGAATTTTTTCTGTTCTAAAATCAAGATAATCCCAGTACCTATATATATATATATAATATATATTTATACATATATATACATACATATATATATATACACATATATATATATATTATAGTCATTTTGGTTCTAGATTTTTATAATCTGGTTGACCTTCTTCTTCCCATTTGTGGCTGTAGCTCTTCCTCTACTCACTAATTTGCAATACTCTTTCCAGCCAACACAGTATCAACATGCTTAAAATGCTATTCTGGAGACATATAGCACAACTGAAATACTGTCTAGTCTACATACATTTTCACATCTTAGAAGAGGCTACTCAGGAAGTGGGTTGGGGGGGACAGTCATTGGAATGTACAAGGTCAACAATCTTTTTACCCAAACCTCACTTAACATCATACAGTCAAACAAGAATCTGATATATAGCCTGTAAGGACTTACCTTAGTACGTGAGTGTCAAACCCTTATTATCCAATTTTTTATCCTTTTACTGGTCAGTTCATTTCAGTCGCTCAGTTGCTTAGTCGTGTCTGACTCTTTGCGACCCCATGAATCGCAGCATGCCAGGCCTCCCTGTTCATTACCATCTCTCGGAGTTCACTCAGACTCACGTCCATCGAGTCCGTGATGCCATCCAGCCATCTCATCCTCTGTCGTCCCCCTTCTCCTCCTGCACCCAATCCCTCCCAGCATCAGAGTCTTTTCCAATGAGTCAACTCTTCTCACGAGGTGGCCAAAGTACTGGAGTTTCAGCTTTAGCATCATTCCTTCCAAAGAAATCCCAGAGTTGATCTCCTTCAAAATGGACTGGTTGGATCTCCTTGCAGTCCAAGGGACTCTCAAGAGTCTTCTCCAACACCACAGTTCAAAAGCATCAATTCTTCGGCACTCAGCCTTCTTCACAGTCCAACTCTCACATCCATACATGACCACAGGAAAAACCATAGCCTTGACTAGACGGACTTTAGTCAGCAACGTAATGTCTCTGCTTTTGAATATACTATCTGCTGCTGCTAAGTCGCTTCAGTCATGTCCGACTCTGTGCAACCCCACAGACGGCAGCCCATAGGACGCCACCGTCCCTGGGATTCTCCAGGCAAGAACACTGGAGTGGGTTGCCATTTCCTTCTCCAATGCATGAAAGTGAAAAGTGAAAGTGAAGTCACTTAGTCGTGTCTGACTCAGCGACCCCATGGACTGCAGCCTACCAGGCTCCTCCATCGATGGGAGTTTCCAGGCAAGAGTCCTGGAGTGGGATGCCATTGCCTTCTCCGGAATACACTATCTAGGTTGGTCATAACTTTTCTCCCAAGGAGTAAGTGTCTTCTAATTTCATGGCTGCAGTCACCATCTGCAGTGATTTTGGAGCCCAAAAAATAAAGTCTGACACTGTTTCCACTGTTTCTCCATCTATTTCCCATGAGGTGATGGGACCAGATGCCATGATCTTCATTTTCTGAATGTTGAGCTTTAAGCCAACTTTTCCACTGTCCTCTTTCACTTTCATCAAGAGGCTGTTTAGCTCCTCTTCACTTTCTGCCATAAGGATGGTGTCATCTGCATATCTGAGGTTATTGATATTTCTCCCAGCAATCTTGATTCCAGCTTGTGTTTCTTCCAGTCCAGCGTTTCTCATGATGTACTCTTGCATAAAAGTTAAATAAGCAGGGTGACAATATACAGCCTTGACGTACTCCTTTTCCTGTTTGGAACCAGTCTGTTGTTCCATGTATAGTTCTAACTATTGCTTCCTGACCTGCATATAGGTTTCTCAAGAGGCAGGTTAGGTGGTCTGGTATTCCCATCTCTTTCAGAATTTTCCACAGTTTATTGTGATCCACACAGTCAAAGGCTTTGCCATAGTCAATAAAGCAGAAATAGATGTTTTTCTGGAACTCTCTTGCTTTTTCCATGATCCAGCGGATGTTGACAATTTGATCTCTGGTTCCTCTGCCTTTTCTAAAACCAGCTTGAACATCAGGGAGTTTACTGGTCAATCCACCTATTAAAAAAATCTCATTTTTTAATATAACATACTGACCAGAAAGTAGTGAAATTGTCTATAGTTGTTGGTTAATAAAAGAAACAAAGCTGACAACTCCCACATCTATAATTAAATGTGTGAAACTAACAAATGGAAATAATAAAGTTTTTTTTTTGGTTGTTTACTGGTCATGTTGTGACATCAATTTGTATTAAATAATGAGAGTGAGAACTTAGAGGATTTGATTTTCATTATGGTGCAAAATTAACATTTAACTACTGATCTGAAATAGATGTGCATAAGAGTTACCAGTATCAATAATCATTTAGAATTCATTTTATGTAGATAAATTAGAATCTCCAGTGATAACAAGCAAGACTTCTCCTCTGTACCGCTTAAAGAAGATTAAAATAATAGCTTTTCCTTATAACTGGATCTTGAGGTTGGACACAAGATTCAGTTCAGTTCGGCTTTCTCTATCTGTTCTTAGGTTTTTTGACTCCAAACATGAATTAATGCTTCATAAAACAAAAAGATAATAAGATGGAATTCAAAGACAAAGTTGGATAGAAAAAGTCAGGAAGTCATAGGTAGAATAATACCAAAATGTCACCTACTCCGTTCCCCTGTATGGGATACATAGTACCTCTGCTGCTGCTTCTGCTAAGTTGCTTCAGTCGTGTCTGACTCTGTGCGACACCATAGACGGCCTCCTACCAGGCTTCTCTGTCCCTGGGATTCTCCAGGCAAGAACACTGGAGTGGGTTGCCATTTCCTTCTTCAATGCATGAAAGCGAAAATTGAAAATGAAGTCACTCAGTCATGTCTGACTCTTAGCGACCTCATGGACTGCAGCCTACCAGGCTCCTCCGTCCATTGGATTTTCCAGTCAAGAGTACTGGAGTGAGGTGCCATTGCCTTTTCCCCATAGTACCTCTAGCAACTCTTATGCTTAATTGATCTCCAGGAAGAAAGAGGAAAAAGATCCTTCAGCAATCATCTATTTAAGAGTCCCTTTACTCTTGACCTAAATACTAGTCTTTGAAATCCTTTTTATAGCAGTAAATTCTTATGTTTGTGTATAGTTTAAAATGGCATATTTGTTAGAGATGATATATGTAATGATGAGCAGTAATCACTGTTCATCAACAGTAATCCTGTTTCCCTGGTGGCTCAGAGGTTAAAGTGTCTGCCTGCAACACGGAAGACCCGGGTTCAGTCCCTGAGTTGTGAAGATCCCCTGGAGAAGGAAATGGCAACCCACTCCAGTGTTCTTGTCTGGAGAATCCCATGGACAGAGGAGCCTGGTGGGCTACAGTCCACGAGTCGTAAAGAGTCGGACATGACTGAGCAACTTCACAAATATGGGATATAGCTGTAATATCAACCACAATCAAAATATCACATAGAGGTGTAGTAGATATTTCAACAGACTAGACACTCTTCTGAGTGTTTTTAAGCATCATTCAATCCTATCCATTGCTACTTCTCTAAAGGAATAAAGACCTAGAGAAGAGAAGGTAAGTAATTTACCCATTTCCAGTTTGTAAGGAACAGAGCTCGAACTTAGATCATCTCCTCCAAACCCTCCCTTTTGACCATATGGATCCTGTTTCATCATAGAGTAACTGTGAATCTGTTGAAAAACTCTGATTAGGTCCCCTCTGGTAAGCTTCCTCATTTCTGAATTAATTATATCCAATTTCTAACAGTTTGTCATAGTGTCATGTCCTGCCATTAGTCACTAACAGAGATGTATGGTGTACTGTTATTTTAAATCCACACACATTAGGAAGGTAGTTACAGCTTCCTGATAATTAAGAATTTGTTGCTAGAGGAAGTTGTAGAATTTTCTCTTTTGAAAATCTGAAAGAAAAGCATAGATAATGTTTTTAGAAACTCTGATTTGGACCCCAGTTTCCTGATTTGGCAATGAATGAACCATTCAGAATAGGTGATCTCCCTTGGGTCCCCAGTCCTAACATCCTGCAAGTCTGTAACTTCAGATAAGGACTGGATGTTTCAACCTTGCAAGGTCCTTTTTAGACTTCTATTTTTATACTTGAATGATTCTTGCCTCTCTTTGGTTCAGTTCCCTTTCTTGAGTCTCTTTCAAATGGAGATCTCATAAAAGCTATTATTTAACAGGATTCTAAATGCACAGTGTACAGAATTATATACAACTGTGCATTTAAGACTTCAGCAATCATAGTTCATCAGCACTGTCTATTTGTTCTCCTATTTGATTAAGGTTAAACAACATGATGATATTTCCTCATTGGGTAGCATTTTAAAGTGCATTGTGTATGGGTTGTGTATGTGACAGATGGGATCTTATAAATGCATTAAGCATGCTTATTTTAATATCTAAGCATATGCAAAAGTTTTAGAAATATTTTACATGCAAATGTCTGGGGCTTTGCAAGGGCTTATAATAGAAATCCATACTCTGACTTCAAAGCCTTAGTCTCGACAACTAATCACTTGGCCATTTCCAAATCAAATTTCTTCAAACAAATCAAAGGCATTTGTCTACCCAAGAACCAAGTTTTGTGGCAAGTTTGACATTTAAAAATCAAGCTGCTTATTGAGATATTCATTCACTGAAAAAGGCACCCAGAATTTTTTTCAAGGGATGAGAAACACCTTTTTCATGCTCTAATGACTCAGAAATTTGTCAGAAAAAATTTTATCAAATTTTCTTCACACACAGACATATACACACCCTCATCTTTGCAGTAGGAGCCAGCCTTTGGAATTTTAACCTAAAAAGCTTTCATTTTCTGAAAGGTTATGAGCCACTGAGATTTCAATCCTCTTGGAGCCATAATCACTGTGTTGCTTCTGAGTTGTTAACAATAACACTGATTAAGAGGGAAAAAAGAGAAAATAGCCCACACACCAATATTAAATGGCTTCACAAAGTAGGAATATTTTAAACACCACAGCATCTGCAGTGAGTAGAATAAAGTGCCCAATTTCCCAGGGAGCAGAGCAGAAAAGAAACAAAGAGAACAATCATGATAAATGACTAACCTTTATCCAGGGCTTCCAGTGTGCAAGGAACTGTGCCAATTCCTTCACATGCATTGTTCCATTGAATCTACTCAGTAGCTTTCCAAGGAGGTGCTTTTACTATAGCATTTGCACCCATGAGGAAACTGAGGTTCAGAGAAATTAAATAACCTGACTGCAGTCACCTAGATAAAATTCAGGATCTTTCCAAGTCTGTGTTCTTAACTGCTCAACTATGAACTGTCTTCTCTAAGAAAGGAGTATAATAAGAAGCCCTGGCAAGAAGAGGGAACTAAGGAATAAGAAGACCAGGATGAGCTTCCAATGGACCATTTTCAGGAGCCCACATCCCAGAGCATACAGGCTGGCTCAGAACCAACATTTAATAAATATTTATGGGATGAATGACTAAATGAATGAATGAAAAGCAATGTAAGACAATTTGCAAGCATTCTGGCCTTTGACCTCCACTAAACTTTCCCAGTCATCCATTCTATCTCATTCTGACATCTGTCATTTGTCTATGATTGCCTATCAACCCGCTTCTGTTCCTAGACTCAGTGCTGCACAAATGTGTGAAGAGAGCAAAATGCCTGTTTGGTAGCCTCTGCTCTCTTGCTCTTTGCTGGTGCTATTATTGCCTCAGCCCATGTTGTCCCCTATACTCGCTGCTTGCTGCCCCAAACTCAGCAAGCCCACGGAAAATCCCACTCATAGAATTTCTGTTATTGTCTTTCTTCTCCTTTCTCTTCCTCCTCAGTCAAAATTTCAAGATTTCTGCAAACCACTGTTTCTTCGCTTATCTGTCTTTTCTCTTTGAACAGTGAGACTTAACAAAGACAAGAGCTGCATCATCATAGTATCTCCATTGCCCATCATGGTACCTGAAATAAAGAAGTTGTTTAGTCAACATATGTCATCTCAATTAGTGAATGAATGGATGAGTGCTTTCCACTGAAAACCCTGTTTATCAAGATTGCAAGGAATTGGGTACTACCACCCTTAATAATTATTGTAACATTGTACTTACTTAGAAGTATTACTATAGGAAGCTTTAGTTTTCAGAGTTGCATATATATGTGAAACTAGCTTGCTATTCATTTATTCAACCAATAAATATTGAGTAGCTACTATGTGCCAAGGCTTTTCTAGCATTAGGGTATATTGTTGATTAATATACAGTCAAACCTGGAGGAGGGCATGGCAAACCACTCCAGTATTCTAGCCTGAAGAAACCCCATGGACAGAGGAATCTGGCAGGCTATAGTCTATGGGGTCACAAAGAGTCAGACACAACTGAGTAACTAAGTGAATACAATCAAAATACAACTTTGGTTTCTACTACTCTCTTCTTTTTTCCTTTTTTTTTTTTTTTTGAGAGGGAGTCTCTTTCCTTGATCCTGGATGAAAATTCTAGTACGATTCATAATTCTTCTGCCTACTCATGGGTAAAATGGCCCTAAAATGTCTTGAAGTCACAAATACAGTCTCAATTCAGTAACTGTGATTTCTGGTTCTAAAGAATAGCCAAAACTCTGAACATGAGTTTGCATTTGATCTTCTCCCTTCCCCCAGGTGGAGCTCTGCAATCAAACAGGGGACCACGGGCATTTCAGATCACCCCAGCACAGGGTTGAACAAGAGGTGGGAGGAAGGTTAAAGGTGATAGTACCTCAGCCTTACTAGTTCTTACTTGACTGTTAGTTCTCTGATTGTGCAAATGGTCCAAAGTGATCTGCCCTTCAGAGTTTCCCCACTTGGGCCCCTTCTGGTGATTCTCATCGTAAGCAGGTTCCTGAGCATATACTAGTCTAGATGCTCTCCTATGGCTGTTTTTCTCAGCCCTTAGAAGCTGGATGGTACATATCCTGGGTGTGAGCCTTCTAGGCAGACTTCTTAGGGATGATGCCAGAAAATCCAACACTTGCTCTGTCTCCTGTATGACCCAAATCTGCCCCATGGAAACATGCATACCCTCCCATGAATGACTCTGGGAGGGTAGCCTGGTTAGTCAAGGGGTTAGTCAGAGGTTAGTCAGTCTTCTCTAGCTCCTGACCAGGAAACACAGCCCACAGATCTCCCAGTGATCTTCCTCCTGATCCTCTCACCAGACTTGGGGTAGAAGTGGGGAGGTGGGGATTCAACAAAGCAAGAGCTTTCCCAGAAGTGGGGAGGTAGAGATTCAATAAAGCAAGAGCTTTCCCATCAAATTCCTTCACCATTTCTCTTCTTGCACCACACTCTAGACTCTCTTGGATTTTCAAAGTGGGGATTAAATTCTAGGATCCAGGAACAGTTTTTTGAAAATCGTCACATGATGGGTTGACCTTAAAAATTCCTGTATATTTTATATTGCAGTCTCTGCACACACTTCAGTTTTTACCATATTATGCTAAACATATATATATATATGTGTGTGTGTGTGTGTGTCTGTGTGTAGTATACATGAAAGTGAAAGTGATAGTTGCTCAGCTTTATCCGACTCTTTTCGACCCCATGGACTGTAGCCTGTCAGTCCCCTCTGTCCATGGAATTCTCCAGGCAAGAGTACTGGAGTGGATTGCCATTTTCTCCTCCGGGATCTTCCCTACCTAGGGATTGAACCCTGGTCTCCTGCATTGCAGGCAGATTCTTTACTGTCTGAGCCACCAGGAAGCACTATATGTAGTATATATAATATAGCATATATGTTATATATTTTATGGTACATATGTATACATATATATAGTATGTATGTATACCTCAAGTACATTGAAAACAGTTTGTGAAATGTAATGACAAAATTATTTTGTCACCTCTCTCTTTAAAGTATTTTCCATTTTTCCTCTGTTGTGGATGAAACCTCAGCTTGAATATACCCATGTCTCTTTCTGATACCTCTTAGGAAATAAAAATATTCTGATCATTTTAAGTAACAAAATACTGTCACAATTTAGTACTTCAATTGTCCAGTCCCCTATAACAGTCAAACCTTCTAACTTCATTCAAAGTTACAGCTCTTCTCTCTCTTCCCAGTGGACCCACAGCCTGGAAATGTAATATATTTGGGTTCTTTTATAGTCTGGCTTCTCTCTGCACTAGCTAACTACTATTTATAGACCATTTGGAATTGGAGCAAGAGGTGAGGAGGAAAGGCAAGCTGCTGCCCTGCCAGTTCTGCTGGATGCTGGCCTCAGGCCCTGTGGGCCTGACCTATTATATTAAAGCACTTTTTCCCATTGAACAATTGGAATTCCCTCCCACCCTCAGTACTGGGAATCTCCCAGCAACACATTCTTTTAATGCAGGCTATGATTCATTTTCTTCTAGTCCTTACTCCTTCCATAGTCCCAAAGAATGGGGGTAGGAGGATGAGAGTTTGATGAGTTTTCCCATCTCAACGGCCCTATTAAACAGAATAGAACTTAACACAACCTCATTCTGGTCCCCTTGTTTACATGGGCTATGTTTAATCTAAGACACACGCTCATACAATTTTTGTCCCAAGAAATTCTGGGAGACACTTCTCAAATCGTTGTTGCCGCTGAATGTTAGATGCCATTTTCACTATATCTACTCTGCTGTAGGGAATAGATACCACATCTCCAAATGGCCATGTCAAAGTTTCTTTCACTTGATTAGATGTAAAGGGGTGAACACCCTTTTGGGGAAGGGACCACATAGCGTAGCTCACACTGAAGCTCCTCCACATATTCTTTCCTGTCTCAAGCTTCTTGTATTCTCTGTGGGTGACTTGCTTAAGATTATGAAATTGGTTTTAGTTGTGTCCTTTTAAAATCCTGCAGGTTGGTCTGTCTCATAAATCATTTTGGTATCTATTATCTATGAAAGCTGAATTTTCAGCCAAAACTTCCAATTTAACATGCTGATATGAATATGCAATTTAATGTACACTGTCCCAAGGCATTTGCAGCATATATTATTATTCCTGTTTGACAGATGAAAAACTAAGTTTCAGACAAGTTAGCAACCCACACTGTGGCTAGTTAGATTTTCTCACTCCATAATCTTTGCTCTTTCCCTGCCAATGAATTAACTCATTGCCCTTCTAAGAACGGCCTGGAGGCCCAGTGAGTTAATGAATAGGAATAATTTTATTGGTGTTTTTAAGCCTACAAAATTATCAAGAGAGTCTTACACTGGATAAATAAAACATAATTAATTAGAAGTAAAATAAAATAGATTTGATGATGCTTTCGTGTAAGTAAGCTTATATGAGAAAAATGACTTACATCAAAAAGAAACAAAATCGGAAAATATGAGCTTATTAAAAATTAAAAAGAAAAAGCAATCTATTATTGCAAACTAGCTATATGATCATTTGATGATAAAGTTTAATGTAGTTTGAAAGAAAACTAATTAGCTGTAGCTTATCACAAACATTGAACCCCACCCGCTCCATACAAGGTGTCTTAGGAAACCAAGCTACCCTTGTGTAACACCATGGTAACATAAAGCAGGTATGCAAACCTAACTTGGGAATGGAAGTAAGCTGTGGCATAGGACTACCTAGAGTACAGGATAAGCCACCTGAGGGAAGTACTGAGCCCCAATCTAAGTAGATTCAAAATAAGACAATGAATACAGGGAGAATTTGGGGATTAAATAAACATGTAAGATTAATAAGCAGATTTTATTTTCTTGGGCTCCAAAATCCCTACAGATGGTGACTGCAGCCATGAAATTAAAAGACTCTTGCTCCTTCAAAGAAACAGTATGACAAAGCTAGACAGTGTATTAAAAAGCAGAGACATCACTTTGCTGACAAAGGTCCATATTAGTCAAAGCTATGGTTTTTCCAGCTCTGTAAAAAAGTATGGACATGAGAGTTGAATCATAAAGAAGGCTGAGTGCCAAGAATGGATGCTTTTGAATTGTGGTGATGGAGAAAGACTCTTAGACAGCAAAGAGATCAAACCAGTTAATCCTAAAGGAAATCTACCCTGAATCCTAAAATAAACCTACCCAGTTCACTGGGAGGACTGGTGCTGAAACTAAAGCTCCAATACTTTGGCCACCTGACGCCAACAGCCAACTCATTGGAAAAGACCCTGATTCTGGGAAAGACTGAGGGCAGGAGAAGGCGATGACAGAGGATGAGATGGTTGGATGGCATCACCGACTCAATGGACATGAGTTTGAACAAATTCCAGGAGATAGTGAAGGACAGGGAAACCTGGCGTGTTGCAGTCCATGGGGTCACGTAGTCCATGGGGTCACAAAGAGTCGGCATGACTTAACAACTGAACAACAACAGTAAGCAGGTGGATTTGGAAGTTTGGGGTACTGCAGATCTGTTGCACAGTAATGTCATTCATAAACCATATTTCATCACCTGTTCTATTAACTAGCTGAATTTCTCTTCTCTCCTGGGGCCCTGAGATTGAATTGCCTCTAACCTTACACCCTTACTTCACCCTAAGGGCTGGGCCTGCGAAAGGATGAGTGGGTAATATAGTTGACATCTTCTTAGTTTGTTGACTTATTTTAAAGTACCACTAGACCTACTTTTGGGCTTCCCAGATGGCACAGTAGGTAAAGAATCCACCTGCCAATGCAAGAGGCATGGGATCAATCACTCAGTCATGAAGAGCCCCCAGAGAAGCAAATGGCAACCCACTCCAGTATTCTTGCCTGGAAAATCCCATGGACAGAAAAGATTGGTGGGCTGTAGTCCGTGGGGTTACAAAAGAGTCAGACATGACTTAGAGACTGAAAAACAGCAAGACCTACTTTTATATATCATTTACTCCCTGTTGAGTTTAATTTTATATTCTTTTTTCTTCGATTGCTTATATCATTCAGTAACCTTTCAAAACTGAATGCTGTCTTTGGAAGCAAAGAATATCTATTATAAAACAATTTGTGCCAGACGTTTTTCAAGTGGCTGAAGAGGCTGATACTGCTGGGTAGAGTTGGCAGAGTCCAGAAGCCATGGCCTTGGGGCATACCTAGAGAAGCTGAGAGAAACTGACAGGGAGACAACACAGAAAAATAGCCTTTGGAGTAGGACTTGGACAAGGGAATTTAGGGGACACCAGAAGTAGAAAGGTGATCTTAGTTTGAAAAGAAAGATACAGAAACTACCCCTGTCATCTCTTCACCTCTGGTGTCTCTGCTGAACCTTACCCTTTTCTTCTGATCTTGCATTAAGATCTCTATGTACTTAATGACTCCTGACTTCAATTATGTCTCAAATGTTCCCTGTTATCTTGAAATCATCTAGTTTTCTAAAATGTGAGCCTTCTTGAACTGTCCAAAAGGAATACTTATCTCCCAGCTTTGAATAAGATAACATGTTATAGGCATGTTTTCAGCTCTTTAGAATAAAAGACAGTGCAGGAATTTGGTATGCTGTTTGTCTTTTTATTACAGTTTATAAGGCAGTGGCACCCACTCCATTACTCTTGCCTGGAAAATCCCACGGGCAGAGGAGCCTGGTGGGCTGCAGTCCGTGGGGTCACGAAGAGGCGGACATGACTGAGTGACTTCACTTTCACTTCTCACTTTCATGCATTGGAGAAGGAAATAGCAGCCTACTCCATTGTTCCTGCCTGGAGAACTTCAGGGATGGGAGAGCCTCGTGGGCTGCCATCTATGGGGTCGCACAGAGTCAGACATGACTGAAGCGACTTAGCAGCAGCAGCAGCAACATTCTGATTTCAAAACATGAACAACGTGTATTGATTTATTTGTCTGGTCCACACTGTCTTTTCAGCATGTTCATTAAATAAGAAAAGGGATTGAATTTGGTCATTCAGAACAGTTTCAAATTTATATCAACAAGCTTACCAGGAATCTCCTTAATCTGAAAATGTTCCATTCAGTTCAGTTCAGTTCAGTCACTCAGTCATGTCTGTTTCTTTGTGACCCCACGAATCACAGCACGCCAGGCCTCCCTGTCCATCACCAACCTGGAGTTCACTTAGATTCATGTCCATTGAGTCAGTGATGCCATCCAACCATCTCATCCTCTGTCGTCCCCTTTTTCCTCCTGCCCTCAATCCCTCCCAGCATCAAAATCTTTTCCAATGAGTCAACCCTTCGCATGAGGTGGCCAAAGTACTAGCGTTTCAGCTTTAGCATCATTCCTTCCAGAGAAATCCCAGGGCTGATCTCCTTTAGAATGGACTGTTGGATCTCCTTGCAGTCCAAGGGACTCTCAAGAGTCTTCTCCAACACCACAGTTCAAAAGCATCAATTCTTTGGCGCTCAGCCTTCTTCCCAGTCCAACTCTCACATCCATATATGACTACTGGAAAGACTTTTGTTGGCAAAGTAATGTCTCTGCTTTTGAATATGCTATCTAGGTTGATCATAACTTTTCTTCCAAGGAGTAAGTGTCTTTTAATTTCATGGCTGCAGTCACCATCTGCAGTGATTTTGGAGCCCCCAAATAAAGTCTATACACGGGCATTTCCTTCTGGACACAAGCAAGTTCATGGAGATATCTCATATTTACAAATTTGCATCTGAGCACTTTTCTCATCTCTGCTCAGGCTCCTAGTAAGGTCTATATTCACATCTCTGTAAAGCTCCACAATTCTATGATGTTCTTCAAATAGTAGAATATCTGTCAAAATGTCTTGGGATTTATCACAACATTGACTCAATCTTGGTCGTAGCATAACTGAACATATTTCTGGTTCCACTTTCCTAATACATCCCCTGTCCATTTTGAGGCCTAAATGATATCTTAACCACATCCTATGTTTCTTAAGATCCATACCACCTTAAATATTTAGCAGTCTTATTTCTGATGTTCTACTAGAGAATCCTGGTTTTAAGTAAAGTTTCTTTTTTGGAAGAAATTTTGGCCTTATTAAGTCTCTTGTATTAAGTTTTCTTATCCATTTATTCATTTACAAACAATCACTAGTGTGTATTAGAGTTCTTCAGAGAAATAGAATGAAAAAGATGGAATATATACATACATATGTGTGTGTATATACACACACATATATGACTTACTTTAAGGAATTAGCTCTTGTGGTATGGAGGCTGACAAGTTCCAAGATTCGCAGTTGGAAAATGGACCCAGGGTAGCCAGTGATCTAGTTCCAGTCCAAGGGCTTACAGGCTCAAGGCCTAAGAAGAGCCAATATTGAGTTCAAAGGCAGGAAAAACCTAATGTCCCAGCCAAAGCAGTCAGGCAGGGGGAGTTTCTTCTTACTCACCAGAAGATCAATCTTTTATTTCTCTCTAGGTCTTCTACTGATAAGATGGGGCCCACCCACATTAGAATGGGCAATCTGCTTTACTCAGCCTGCTGATTGATTCATAGTCAGCCACACTGGGGCACCTTGTGACTCAGTCAAGTTGACACTGAAGGTTAACCTTCACAGAATGCTCATTGTGTGTATGCTAGGTACTCACTTAATAGAAATTTTTACTGGCATTAGAAATTGGAGAGAATAGTAGAAAGAGTAAATTTTACTATTATTAGGGAAAAGTGCTAAAAATTACAGTATCCTTGTCATAATCTTGTTGCAGATAACTTGTCAGATGGTGAAGGGAGGAATTTCTTGCTCTGCTTGACTTGCTATCCTATGGTTGACTTTGTAATCCCAAATAATGGTGTGTAAAGTCTCATTTGTTTGATAAAGTATTTGTCAAGGTAAGTAATGTTACTTTAGTGTCCTGTAACAGTCAGGCCTGGTATTATGCTAGCTTAATAAAAACAGTTATTTCTCACTTATATCATAGTCTAATAAAGGTCAGGAGGCCTTCTGAGGTCATCACCTCCAGGTTGTAATTTCTAGTTGTAGAATCCTTCCATACGTTTGTGGTGGTTTGGGCTTCCCTGGTGGCTTAGCTGGTAAAGAATTCACCTGTGATGCGGGAGACCTGGGTTCAATCCTCGGGTTGGGAAGATCCCCTGGAGACGGGAAAGGTTACCCACTCCAGTGTTCCGGCCTGGTGAATTCCATGAACTATATAGTCCACGGGGTCACAAAGAGTCAGAGACAACTGAGTGACTCTCATATCACCTGAGGCATATGAAGCATATCCATATGTTTAAATATAAATTTTTAAAGCAATATGTATCTCACTGGACTTTGAAAGGGAAAGAGATATAAAATCAACTCCAAACATATACATGTAATTGATTACTGGCTTAGAAGTTGCATAATCTTAGGTAGGTAACTTTTCTCCATTGATGATCTCTGTGGAACCCAGTAGGAAAAGACTACAGATTGAGGTAGTAAATTAAGCTTTCCAAAAGTTTTATTATTTGAGAGTCTTCCTCTGCAGGGAATTTTAGAAATAAGGACTTGTTAGGATGTAGCTGAGGAAGCCCACCAATTGAGCTGTAGATACAAGTACCAAACTATCCACATCAAGCTGGGTAACCTAGGCAAATACGTTAACTCTGTGCTTTAGTTTCCTACTTTAAAACTTTGGATGTTGGCCCCACGTATGTTTCTAAGATCACTTCCAAATCAAAATTTCAACTATGTTAATTAGACAGCTATCCCTTTAGGTTTAAGGATGAGTTCTACTTGGAAGTGAGGGGAGGGAGTGAAAAGATATGAAATGGTTCCTCTGTTCATATAAAATAATCCTTCTGAGATGCAGATGGGTGGTATTCAAAGCCTTAAGTCCATGGTGTATCAGCTGTGGTCCAAAGCGTGCTTTGTGCAAGCAAGACTGAGTTCACAGATCTTATTTACAGAATATTAGCTGCTTGTTAGTTACAATGTGCCAGAGACTTAGCTGGAAAAGCCGAGGCAGAGGCAGCTCTGTAGATGTGTCACGACTACAGAGGGATGCAGAGGAACCATACCGGGCATTCTGGCTTCCGGTTTGATATCATTTCTGGATTAGACATCCTCATTTTAATCTTTGTCCATTATTTCAATTTGTTAGCATTGTTATATCTGAGCTTCACCCAGAATGCCAATTTGCTCAGATGAATTCCCAAGAGCTTGTAGCAGGAGCACTTAGAACCATCCTGGGCAGGCCTCAGCTGTGCCTGACACATGCACTCCATTCTCAAAGCGTCACACAGACACTGCCTCTGAGCCACCCCACCCACAACCACACTGCTGCAACCTCAAGAGAAACCACCCATCTTGCGAGGTTTCCTTTCCTGTGAAGCAAGAGGAATAATTAGACTGTGTCCCAGCAGTGAAGGTTCCTTAATGCCAATGGGCCAAAGCTAATTGTATTGATTTGTTTATTACCAGCTTAGGAGGCCCATCAAACAAATGGACTGAGACTATTTCCATATTCTTTTCTGTTGGGTAAATGAGAAACAAATGACCTCTCCATATGTCTGCATCCTGAAGTCACTGCCCTTGAAGGCTGACTGCTCCGGCTCCGTGGCCTCAGGTGGGAGCTTTCTCCAATGCAGGCCATTCTGCCATCTGCCTCCTTCACATGGGTGAAGAAACTGAAAAGTTTGGTTATTAGTTCTTTATTTTCAATTTATTTGGGGGATTTGTTTTTAATGCTTACAATTTGGAAACTTACCAAAGGTACAAGATGGTCTGCTTTCTTCAGGGTACTATGCGTGCATGCTCAGTTGCTTCATGTGTGTTCCACTCTTTGTGGCACTGTGGACCACAGCTTGCCAGGGTCGTCTGTCCATGCGATTCTCCAGGCAATAATCTGGGCATCAAACTGGTGTCTGCCTACATCTCTTGCATTGCAGGGAGGTTCTTTACCCACTGAGCCCTGGGGAAGCCCTCAGGGGACCTAGTCAGGAGTATTAACCCTAACTTGGGATTCTCTGAGGAAGGGAGGGGGAAGCTATAATATTGGAATGGCGGGAAATGAGGAGTCATTGACATCACATGAATTCAAAGAAAGGGATTCTCCATTTTCTGTCTGGGAGTGAGGTGTAACTGTGGGTGGCTTTGGAGGGGCCAGGGGAAGAAAGTCTGTTGTATCTGTGCCTGTTGGATCTTCTTGGTCTTCAGGGAGCAAATCCATTTCCCAAACTGTTGATCCACAAATTAAGAGAAATGGAAAGGATTAGATGAGAGTTCTGAAGGGGGCCATGATAATGTCCAAGCCTGGAAAATTTGAGTCCAGGTGAAAGAGGATAAAAGAAATAATATTGTTTAGCTTCAAAAACATGAAGCTAAACCGTGGATGGGAGATTAATCTGTGAATCACTAAGGTGAATGAACAAAACCAAGCCTGATCCTTATAAAAGATTTAGAGGATACAGAAGGAAAACTAATTTACTGGGTTTACATTCTGCTCCAATTACTCTGCTAAGTGCCTTACACGTATTCTATCTTGAATTCTCTCCCCTACCCTGGCAGGTAGGCATTCACATCCCATTTTAGACAGGAGGCAGCTAGGGCTCAGAGAGTTTAAGTAATTTGCCTAACGGTACACAGCTAGCATTGGTAGATTCAAAGCCAAAACTGTCCGCTTCAAAGGCCATGATCTTAAGGGGTAAATACTGATTTTTCTCTCTCTCCTTCTTCATGTTTATGATAGAAGACAAGCGAGTTCCATTCAGCACCTTCTCAACATGGGCAATATTCTTCTCTCTCTCAGTGTCCTCACTCTCCCCAAGGGAGGGCCTTGTCTGAAAGGGGAGAATGCAGAACAAGGCGAGAATGCAGAACACCTGAGTGTCTTTGACCAGGCTGGGTCACAGGCAGGACGACATAAACACTTTAGCTGAGCTCTCTCATGCCCTGTGCACTCATCTGGGATGGTTGGGGGAGCTTTGATCAATAAGAGAAAGAAGCCCTCATAAAATCCTCTGTCTTGCTTGAATTTTATATAGTTGATCCCACAAATCTGAATTATTTTTTCCTAATTCAAGGTGTTTTGTTTTTTTTTTTTGAAAAATTCAATTTGTAAAACTAGGTCACATTTTGTCATCCTTAATTTGCAGGCCTAAACTACTTTACCACTCATGTAGACTGTGAAGGGTGAAAAACTTCTGATAAACTTGGCCTCATTCAATTCTCAGAGCAGCAGAGAGAAACAGAGGGAGACAGATGATAAAATTTCCCTCTGTAGAGGTAGAAAATTATTGAAGTTTATGTGACTTATCCAAAATTACTTGCCTGGTAAGTGGCTAGAATGAAATTCTGACTGCTTTCCTGTGTCATGCATTAACCGGTTAGCATTAAAACATAACAGCACCTCACAATGGAAGCTGTAAGGAAATCAATTGGTAAATTTGATTACTGAAGAAAATAAATCTTCTTCATAGAAATATTAGTGAATTAACAACATAAAAACACACATAATAACTTGCCCCACTTGATGGTTAAAGGATTAATCTCCTAAATATGCAATAAACTCTTTACATATTAAGAAGAAAAATATAAACAATGGGAATCAAAGAAAAAAAATAGGCACAGAAGAAGACAAAGAATTGGTTCATGACCAAGAAAAGATGCTTAAACTTATATTGGTTGCCCAAAAATTTGCTCGGGTTTTTCTATAAGATGTTAAGGAAAAACTCAAACAAAATTTTTGGCCAACCCACTATATAAAGAAATAGTACTGAGATATTATTTTTCACTAATTGGCAATAATTTAAAAGCTTGATAATACAAAATATTGGTGAGGGTATGGGGAAAATCTCTAGGTGGGAGTAGAATTGAAACAGCTTTTCTGGAGGGGAGGGCAATTTGGCAATATTTATTATCACATCTTAGTCATGTTCATCATCTGTCAAGTGTGAAGGCAGAGTCCCCTTATTGGAACTGAAGAATAAAAAAAAGCTCTAAGTTTGTTTGCTAGTCCTCTTAACTCATTTATCAGACCACACAGAGTCCAACTCAGATGAAAATCAGGGAGCCTCTGCTCTAATCTTTTTTCTATGTCCTTTCTCACCTCCTCTTTTCATAATTCTGTCCCTCCTCACAGGGTCTTTTTATCTTTGAGTCATCCTTCAGATTTGCAGTTACCAGATTCTCAGTCCTATTAGGTCCTCCCCTGCTGGGATCCTCCTGTGTCCTGGGCTTAGTGGAAGGGAAGGGGCCCCATGGACTTCAATGTGAAAATATATCAGGTAGGAAAGCATTTCCCTTGCTGATTTTGATTGCCACAGTGTAACTCAAATGCACTGTACTAATAGAACTCCTTCTTGTAAGGAAGAGAGAAAATAGAGAAGGACTAGAACATTCTATTCAACTATAATATAAATTGACCCAGAAATTACACTTGGAGGAATTTATTCCATAGACATATGTGCAAGAGTACATGAAGATTTGAGGAAATTTATTGCAATCTTGTTTGTAATTGAAGAACATAAAATAGAAATGGCTATCATAGACAAATGGCAAAATAAACCATTGTGCTTCTCTATTAGAGAGGACTTGGAAGCCCTTGGACTTCCCAGGTGGCTCAGAGGTAAAGAACTCGCCTGCCAATGTAGGTGCTATAGAAGACGTGGGTTCAATCCCTGGGTTGGGAAGATCCCCAGGGAGGAGGAAATGACAACTCACTTCAGTATTCCTGCCTGGGAAGTCCCATGGACAGAGGAGCCTTATGGGCTATAGTCCCTGGGCTTGAAAAGAGTCCCACGTGACTGAGCGCACAACCAATGCACTCAGGCAGCCCTCAAGAATGGGAGATGGGAGGGAGGCTCAACAGGGAGGGGTATATGTATACCTGTGGCTGGTTCATGCTGAGGTTTCATAGAAGACAAAATTCTGTAAAGCAATTATCCTTCAATTAAAAAAAGAAAAGAAAAATAGGATAGATCTTCCCATAGAAAATTGCCTAAAATGTAAAACGATCTCATCGTCTCCAACATGAAAATTCTCTTTTAAAGGCTTTGGCTAACTTAAGTGCATATGCTTTCAGTATTATAAAAGGAATAATAAAATGTCTATTTATGTTTAATTTATTAATCTAGTTATATGGTCGCATTTAAGATCACATATCATGTAACATATTAGTTAATTTGGAAATGTTTCTACTTCTTTGCATTTCTTAAATCATTATTTAAATATTAAATAAACTGGATTTCCTTTCTGTGCCATCTAACCTATAATTTCCAGAGTCACATGCATGCTAAGTCGCTTCAGTCTTGTCTGACTCTTTGACCCTATGGGCTGTAGCCCACCAGGCTCCTCTGTCCAGCTTCTCCAAGCAACAATACTGGAGTAGATTGCCATGCCTTTCTCCAGGAGATCTTCCTGACCCAGGGATTGAACTGTCTCCTGCAGCTCCTGGATGGCAGGCAGATTTTTTTACTGATGAATCAATAGGGAAGCCCCTAATTTCCAGAGTATGTTTCACTTATTTCCATCTATTACTTGAGAGACAACATTTGTTGGCCAACATCGGACACAGTCACTAGAAATTTTATCTGAGACCACAGGTGCCTGTTCACATAACATCAGGAAAATAGTTTTATCATTCATTCTGTAGAGGTGTATGTTGTATTTCACATCACAGCTACTTATTCTGTTACCTATTAAGTGATCTTTGAAAGACTTATTACACAATGTCAAGCTTGAAATTTTGAGTTCTTGCCCGAAGAGTAAAAACTAATCTGATCAATTGATTGATTTCATTGCCCTCCTTTTAATCAATTCCACCAGGAAATCTCAATAAGCATTCAAAATTATTGCTGAATGGGGTTGTTGTGGGCTGATGCATCTTTCTCAGATAGCAATCTTTTGTTTAGAATTAAGTAATGAGAAAAAAAAAAAAAAACCTTAGGTTTACCAAAGGGGAAATGTGGGGGAGGGATAAATTAGGAGTTTGGGATTAACATATACACACTACTATATGTAAAATAGATAATCAGCAAGGATCTACTCTATAGCATAGGGAACTCTGCTCAACACTCTGTAATAACCCACATGGGAAAAGAATCTGAAAAAGAATGGGTATATTTATAACTGAATCATTTTGCTGTACACCTGCAACTAACATAACATTGTAAATCAACTATACTCCAATGTAAAATAAAAATTAAACTAAAACACAAGCAATGAGGAGAGCTCTCCATAATCTGAGAGATATTGCAAGGACCTCAAAATAATTATCCTTCCTTCCTGAAGGATAATTCTAGGAAAGTGATTTCACCATTCACTCAGGCATTTATGGAATACATATGGATATGGGAAAATATCCAAGATGTATTTTGAAGTAAAAGAACAGGTTACAGAATAGTGTTTACTGTGAACCCATTTATACAAAATAAAAGGCAATAGTAGTAAAAATTATCTCTAATTATATGTGACTATGTATTCATGAACCTTTTCTGGATTAATGCATAGTGATTACTCCTAGGGTAGTGGCGGAAGGACTCCTGGAGGAGGAGGAAGACATATTTTCTCTTTTTCCCTTGTTGCAGAATCGGCAGTAAGGTATTAAATGGAAATTAGTTTAAAGTGTGCTCCTTTCCTTATCCTCTCTGCCTCCTCATCCAGGCCATTTCTCATCTGGATTTCTGCTTGCTATTACCTTGGGCCAAATTAAACCATTGACCTCCTCCTGGAAAAGACCAGAGCCTGTTCGATGATTCCAGTCTCTTTCCCATCCATTCTCTACTGCAGACACTCCCCACAGCTCTGGGCATGCTCTATTATAATCTGTAAATTCCCAGATGTATACATGATGCTTTATAAGGCAAACCTTTCAAAAGGCAAGGTCCTTATCCCAGGAGATTATAGTCTAAGTCACACAAAACAAACACCAGGGAGACTAAACCGTTTTGTTGCACTAGAACAGCAGGGGAGGGGGTCAGTTTAGGGGGAAAAAATTGACTGAGGTGAGAAAGGAATAGAAAAAATAAAATATGCTTATGAACAAGCCAAATATAGTTTTTCCAAATTAATGATACCAGAGATTGAGAAGCAGGATATGCAGGCAGCCTAAAAGAGCAAGGCTTAGGAGGCAGAGTCAGGAGGACCTACAGAAGCTTAGGCAGGAGAACAAGGGGAAAGGGAACCCATGTATGATGAGTGCACATTATGAAATAGCAGCCTTGTTTCTTCAGTTTGAAATCCCTGGCTGAGATGCCCAAACAGTAGAAGTTTCTTTTTCTTTCATAACAGGCAATCAGGATCCAGGAGTTGCTGGAGTTGATTCAGCCAGTCAGGAAATCAGAGCTCCTGATCTGCTCAGCGTCTCTGTGATACTTTTGGCCTCCACAATGTTCCCACATTCTGAGATGTCAGCGTCAAGCATCACATCCTCCCACAGTCCACTTCCAAGCCTGAGACAAAGGGTGGCAAAAGGCAGGGCTTCTCCACCTGTGCCTCTCTTGTCCAGCAACAATATCCTTCTCAGAACCCCTCCCCCAGGCAGTTTCCCCTCACATCTCCTTAGCCGCTGCTGTGTCTGTCACCCTATCCCAAGGATTGCACCCACATTTCTGAGATCGAGGGATCTTTTCCCAATGCCTAAAGAAAAGTTGGAGCTCTGTTAGCAAGTAAGAAACGGTGCTGGTCTTTAGGCAAGTGACCAGCAACGTCTGACACATCAATGTTCTCAAATGACCTTAAGTCTCCTTGTTGTCATCAGCATTTGTTTTCTAGGGCTGTTGCTCCCTCTTGACAACTGAACTCACACAATGTGATAGCCTAGTGATTGAGCTGTTTTCATCAGTCACATTTTTACAAATAGGTAGACTCATTCATCGGAGGAGGTGAAGGCACCCCACTCCAGTACTCTTGCCTGGAAAATCCCATGGACGATGGAGCCTGGTGGGCTGCAGTCCGTGGGGTCGCGAAGAGTCGGACACGACTGAGCGACTTCCCTTTTCCCTTTCATACCAAAGTACCACAATGTAGATGGCTTAAACAACAGAAATTTTTTGTTTTATGGTTATGGAGATTACAAGCCCAAAATTAGTGATGGAGGATTCTGAGGGAAGGATCTCTTCCAGGTCTTTCTCCTTGGCTGCTTTTTTTTCCCTAGGTCTCTTCATATCACCCACCTTTTATGCAAGCCTATTATCCACATTTTTCCTTTTTATAAGGATATCAGTTATATTGTACTGAAGCAACACAACACAGGACCCACCTTAATGAACCTATTTTAGTTTTATTACCCCTGTAAAGTCTTTATATACAAATAAGTTAATATTCTGAGGTACTTGAGATTGGGACTTCAGCATATAAATTTTAGGAAGGCACAATTCGACCTATGACACCACTGAACGGAAGAAACTGAGGCCAGTCAAGATTAGATAACTTGCCCAAGACAACAGCAGCTCCAAATCTAAGTCTATTTTTAGTAATAAAACTGTCATAAGAAAGCAAAAGTTAATGAATGAAAAGAGTAATATTGTTATATTTCTAATGTAATGTATATGACGGAATGTTGGACTATCATATGCTTACGTTAGTAAAATAAACGTTTGAATCTGTATCTGATCATGTGTGCTGTGCTGTCACTCAGTCATGTCAAACTTCTTGTGACCCCATGGACTGTAGCCTGCCAGGCTCCTCTGTCCATAGGGGATTCTCCAGGCAAGAATACTTACTGGCCAGAAATCATGAAACAGAACCTAGAAGTTTAATATGTTTAAGCTCCATACACTAAAATAAATGAAGCCAGCAAAAGAATTCAAAAATTGGGGTTAGAAAGAAAAACTGGCAAGCCTCAATTGGTCTAATTTGAGAATTTCATTTCATTTCCAAAGAGGGAAAGACTTCAGTAGGTTTGGATGGGAAATCACTTCTACATCCTCTGAGAGGCAGAGCTAGTCCCTCTGACTGTACATGACTTGAAATGCAGCATTATATATTAAAAACATCGGAAATAAAGCTCAGAATGGAGGGCCTGCGGCTGCGCTATCATGAATCTTTCACCTTTGCTGATCGTAACAATCAGAAATAATTTTAAAATGGACACATGGAGGGGCTTGTACATGGGAGAAAGAAGTACCACTTAATTTCAGTGCCAGGCTCAGTGTTGATTTGACTGTACTTGTCAAGAAAGCCACTGAAAGCAACCTTCTTAGTTAATAGCAGAGGGAAAAATGAAATATGTTCAGCTCCTACCTTGAGACATAATCATTATTTAATAATGCGCAGCATATGAAACGTGAGTTTTATTTGACACATCATATTCCAATAAACTTCAGAATGTTGCTGAGTCCCATGGAAATGGGGTCTGTGAGATGCAGATAGTTTTCTGCTTTCATTAGGTAGTCCTCTGCACCCTATTGAATCTTGAGGCTCTTGCAAACCTTTATTAGCTGATGTATATCCAAAGGGGAGAGAAAAGCTACTTCTACTATCACTGAATCTGCCCTGATGTGGAATAAAGAAAGAAGACTCTTGTTTCAAGACAAAAGGAATCTGGGCCCATCCCAGGCAAAAGTGTGAATTAAGTGAAAAATCTCTTACACTAAAACCTCATCTTTACTTTAATGGTCCCTTTCTCTCTTTCAGTGACCCGCATAAACAGACGTTCATTGCCCTGAGGCTTTCCCTGGCTCTGTGCATCTTCCCAGGGCTGAGGTTATCAAAACCCTCCTTAGACTGTGCTGCTTGCTCCATACCTTCCCAACCCATTCTTTAGAAACATTATTGAACAACTGACTCTGTACTGGAGTAAATATGTGAGGGTATATCATTATGCTTTCCTTTCCAAGGCACATTTATAGTTCAAGGAGGACTTCTGTGCCTCATTCCAAAGGAGAGATAATAATGGGAGTTTACGTTCAAGACATGAGGATTAGCTAGGTAGTGAAAAGGGGAGACTGGAGACAGTTTGGTTCAGGAGGCTTGGATCAGATGACAACACTTAGATCATGTTGTAAAGGCAATCAGCCACCACCTCTCTTTGGAGGTCAGGCCCTGAAGAAATAATTAGAAATCAGCAGATGTAAATACACATGAATGTTGACATAGTGGAGTGGAGCCTTGGAGCATACTTAGAAGGTAACTGAAATAAATACTTAAGGTGAATATCCCTTTGGAAATAATAAAGAATCCCATGCAGTTGGGCTGTGGCAGGAGTTTTCAGGAAGAAACCAGCAGGATTAAGCAAATGCCCCCTGCCATTCATTATTTCATGGGTTATGCAACTGATGCAGCTCAGGGTATAATTGAGTGGGAAATATTCATTTGTTCCACTTCTTTTTTATAAAACAGGTTTATTAAGATATAATTGACATGCCATATAATTGACTCATTTAAACTGTATAATGCAGTGGCTTTTAGTACAGTGGGAGTTACCCAAGCAAACCATAATCAATTTTAGCACACTTTAATCACCCCAAAATGAAACCTACACCCCTCAGGTCCTCAACCCCTCTAGCCCTAGGAAACAACTAATCCATTTTCAATCTCTATGAATTTGCTTTCTTTGAGTGTTCCATATAAATGGAATCATTCAATGTGTGGTCCTTTGTGACTGGCTTCTTTTAGCATGATGTTTTCAAAGTTCATCCATGCTGTCACATGGATACTTCATTGTGACCCCATGGACTGTAGCCCACGAGGTTGCTCTATCCATGGGTTTTTCCAGGCGAGAATACTGAAGTGGGCTGCCATTTCCCTCTCCAAGGGATTGTCCCAACCCAGGGATAGAGCCTACATCTCCTGCATTGGCAGGCAGATTCTTTACCACTCAGCCACCTGGGAAGCCCTGAGGAAGTGCTGGACTGTTGTTAAAGTAGTTGCGTCATTTTACTTTCTAGCTAGTAGTGTGCTGCTGCTGCTGCTGCTAAGTCGCTTCAGTCGTGTCCGACTCTGTGCGACCCCATGAACTGCAGCCCACCAGGCTCCCCCGTCCCTGGGATTCTCCAGGCAAGAACACTGGAATGGGTTGCCATTTCCTTCTCCAATGCATGAAAGTGAAAAGTGAAAGTGAAGTTGCTCAGTCGTGTCTGACTCTTTGCGACCCCATGGACTGCAGCCCACCAGGCTCCTCCAACAATGGGATTTTCCAGGCAAGAGTACTGCAGTGGGGTGCCATTGCCTTCTCCAAGCCAGTAATGTATAAAGGTCCAATTTCTTAGCATCCTTACCAATTACTTGCTATCATCTATTGGTATTTTTAAAATATATCTATCCAATGGTTCAGAAGTGGTATGCCATTATGGTTTTGATTCAGATTTTCCTGGTGGCTAATATTGTTGAGCATCTTTTCATGCCCTTGTTGACTCCTTTCACTTTGATTGATTAGTATACATGCCTTAGACAGATTTGTAATGTAGAAGAGTTTTACCTCTGATGTTTGTGGAACAAACAGCCCCTTGACTGTCTGTAGAAAGACTCAGAAAAGCTGCAACCCACTTGAAGTTTGTTGCTTGAGTCCCAGTATGCTGAAGCATGATATCCAGAAATCTGCCACTAAAGCAAGTGTTGCTGAGCAAGGCATGTAGAGGAGGCCCTAGAAAGCGAGGGAGAAGGGTTTCACAGCAGGTGCCAGTCAGGGGCTGAGCTGGACCCCAGGCTTCTAGGTGAGCGTACCCCATGGCCTCCTCTCATTCTCTTCACTTTATGTTCTAAAATTGTAAAGATTTTCGAAAGCAGAGTCACTTTTACATTAATGAAAAGTTGACAATTGATGTTAAGTCTGAGACACTGAGCATATTTCTTATTTAAGAGCCAATAAGAAAGGTTTTTTGAAGAAAGCAATGGCACCCCACTCCAGTACTCAAAATCCTATGGACAGAGGAGCCTGGTAGGCTTCAGTCCATGGGGTTGCGAAGAGTCAGACACGACTGAGCAACTTCACTTTGACTTTTCACTTTCATGCATTGGAGAAGGAAATGGCAACCCACTCCAGTGTTCTTGCCTGGAGAATCCCAGAGACTGGGGGAGCCTGGTGGGATGCCGTCTATGGGGTCGCACTGAGTCAAACATGACTGAAGCGACGCAGCAGCAGCAGCAGGAAAGGATTTTATTGTCACATGTAGATAAACCAAAATTGCTAGAATAAAAGAGTTTGTGAGCATACAGTGACAACTTATTAAGAATAAATTACATTTCGAATAAATACATTACCAAGTAGGACAGAATATTCTACGTCCCAACAGCTTCTAATATAGAAGCCCATGACTTGAAAATATTGTTACTTTTTAACGCATTAAAAAATGGAAATGGGATTATTTATTCTGGAAAGACCAATAGAGTTAGCCTTTAATTATTGGTATATTATGAAATGACTTAAAAGCTGGTGGTCTAGGGAAGTATCTTTTATTACTCAGTTCAATCTAAGAAAAAAAATAGGTAAACAAACAAGCTAACATAAAATGGAAGCTGGAAGGTAAAGAAAAGGGGGTGTGCTGACTATATCTGCTATCAAATTTTCATTCAAAGAATGATTTCAAAAATATTAGCAAAATTTCAAGAATGCTGGCTTGAGTAAAATTGACTTACATATTAAGAATAGATGGACATTTATACTATTGGGACTGTTTGAACTGATTCTACAGCAATATCTTGGTTAGAATCATAAAGAGAATGAAGAGCCGTCCTTACTCTGACACTTAAATGTAAGAGCAGTTCTTGAGATACTGGAGCTACATCAAGGGGAAGACATAAACTGGATATTGTTTGTACCAGTAAGATTCTAGTTAAGGGAATATATTGCAGCTGTGACAAATTACCACAGACTTACTGGTTTAAAAACAACACAAATTCATTTTCTTACAGTTCAGGAGTTACAAGTTGAAAATGGATTGGCAAGGTCCTTTGTGACTGGTCCTTCTAGAAGCTTGAAGAGAAAATTTTGTTTTCTTGACTTTTCCAGCAAGAAATGCAAGGTCCTCCTCATTCCTTGGCTAATGGACCTGTATCATTTTGACTTCTGCTTCTATTGTCATACCTCCTATTCTATCTTTCCTGTCTTCTCCACCATTATTTTTCCTTGTAAAAAGTCTTATATTAATAATTACAGTGACAATGATTGTCATAATAGTTTCTCCATCTCAAGGTCTTTAATTAGAATTGCAAAGTCCTTTTTGCTATATAAGATAAGAATTCACAGTTTCAGGGATTAGAATGTAGACATCTTTAAGGGGCCATTCTAACTGGGAAGAAGGGATTGTCTCAGTTATTTGAATATCAGCCTTAAGGTAGTAGAGAAAATAGTTTTGTTTTTATTTCTGTGTTTTTGTGAGGGCTGAGCTCAGCTCTCTAGAGCACCATTAAAATGTGGTGGATTGTTCTGAAGTGTGTCATTTGCTAATGATGAAATCAAAGGCTTGAATGACATAGATTTTCCACATTAGAATAATAGATCATGGCACAAATACATGGGATGATTTAACCCACATCGTACTAGGATCTGTGGACAGGAACTTTAGTATTCAGTATGGTGTCCATACTGAATTGATTTACATTTGGAGGCATGCTAAAAATAGTATCATAAGATGTTTTGGGCTTCAGTTCCTACTCTTCACCAAAAATATCTTGAGGACCTTGAGTAAGGCAGTATGCTGGATGCTGGGGAAGGCAATACAAATGAGATATATAGATGTCAGTCTAGCAGCCCTCAGCCAGAGACAGCACATGAATGTCTCATGATAGGAGCAATAGAGTAAGCTATGAAACCAGATGCGAGGCCCAACAATTCAGAGCAGAAGGTACTATAGAGCAGAGAACATAGGAGATTGAAGAATAACATTAATAATACCAAATAGTTTACTATATGCCATTCACTGGTCTCAGACCTTGTATGTATAAATTCATTTAATCCTCACAAGTCAAGGCTAGTAAGTTAACCTTCTAGACAGAGTTTCTCAGACACATGTCCGTTTCCCCTACCTGCTGTTACCACTTCAGTTCGGGACATCAGGATATTTTGCCCATGTTTCCTAATGGGCTTCCCAAGTGGCACTTGTGGTAAAGAACACATCTGCCAATGCAGGAGACAGAAGAAACAAGGTTCAATCTCTGGGTCAGAAAGAACCCCTGGAGTAGGAAATGGCAACTCACTCCAGTATTCTTGCCTGGGAAATTCCATGGACAGAGGAGCCTGGTGGGCTACAGTCAATGGGGTCACAAAGTCTGACACAACTGAAGTGACTTAGCCAAGCTTCCCTCTCTTATCCTATGCCATAGAGATCCATTTGTAAGGTAAATCTAACTGTGCTTTAAAACCCTTCATATCCTGTTCAGTATAAGATATAAATTATTTAACTTTCCATTCAAAGCCCTGGAGAGTCTGACTTGGGTCCACCTCTTTGACTTCACTTTCACCCCTCTCTTTCCAAATTCACTGTTACTATTTACAATCCAGATACAGTGGATTCTGTCTCCTCATAGACAGTTGTGTGTTTCACACCTTTCACTTCAATTCAGTTCAGTCGCTCAGTTGTGTCCGACTCTTTGCGACCCCATGAATCGCAGCACACCAGGCATCCCTGTCTATCACCAACTCCCGGAGTTCACTCAGACTCACGTCCATTGAGTCCGTGATGCCATCCAGCCATCTCATCCTCTATTGTCCCTTCTCCTCCTGCCCCCAATCCCTCCCAGCATCAGAGTCTTTTCCATTGAGTCAACTCTTCTCACGAGGTGGCCAAAGTACTGGAGTTTCAGCTTTAGCATCATTCCTTCCAAAGAAATCCCAGGGCTGATCTCCTTCCAGAATGGACTGGTTGGATCTCCTTGCAGTCCAAGGGACTCCCAAGAGTCTTCTCCAACACCACAGTTCAAATGCATCAATTCTTTGGCGCTCAGTCTTGGCCCTGCCTTATTACATTTATATCTCCTTCCCCCAGGTCAGTTCAGTTCAGTCACTCAGTCATGTCCAACACTTTGCAACCCCCAAAGACTGCAACACACCAGGCCTCCCTGTCTATCACCAACTCCCGGAGCTTACTCAAACTCATGTCCATCGAGTGAGTGATGCCATCCAACCATCTCATCCTCTGTCATCCCCTTCTCCTCCTACCTTCAATCTTTTCCAGCATCAGGGTCTTTTCAAATGAGTCAGTTCTTTGCATCAGTTGACCAAAGTATTGGAGTTTCAGCTTCAGCATCAGGACTGATTTCATTTAGGATTGACTGATTTGATCTCCTTGCAGTCCAAGGGACTCTCAAGAGTCTTCTCCAATGCCACAGTAAATCCTGCTCTTGTTCTCCCCTGAAATGCTGGCTTCTCCTCAGAATTATTTGCCTGTCCCCTCCTCCTCCACCTGAGTGTGGTGCTGCTTACTCCCCTTCCCCCTACAACACCTTGAGCACAGCCCCAGCTTACACCTCTGTTCTCTCCTGTAGACCTGAGGTGTCTTTAGACCAAGACCTCCCCTCTCCAGCCCTTGCACAATACTTGGTATACAAACATTTGTTGTACTTAACGAAACTGAGCAAAAACCTTCCCCCTCTACTATAACTGTGCCTTATTGTATTCAGAGAGAAGCAGTATAATTGTGGGTGACTCAAGGACACTTACAAATGGAAAGGGCTTCAATCGAAGGCCTATTGACGGTAATGAAAATGAATATCAAAATCAATATGCCATTCAGTTTAGGGATATGAATAAATGATTTCAAATGAATTGAATTTTCCTCTCAACATTAAGTGGTGGAACAACATGAATTATTAGGTAACGTATTTGAAGTAATAGTTCTCTCCTGACTTCTCCTACAATTTGCTTTCACTTCTCTTATAGACCTCTTTACTTCTTTCATGGTCACCTGAGAAAGATTTATCTCCCTTAACCTTCCAAAGGGCAGGGACTGTATCTTAGGCTCCAGATTCAGAGTTATTTTCTGGTGTTAGTTTCTTCTTTTTCTGTGCAGCCATAACATCATTTCTTCCTTAAAAGATTCTTCTTACATGAGAAAACTTCATATTGGAATATTACGATTTGTGTAGGGGAGGAGTTTAATAATATGTAAAACAGAATTCAAAAATGTGAAAGATTGTCTCCATTTCTCCTTTAAAGTAACCTCTAGTAAAAGACTAGCTCTTTTTCTATGTGTATACATATACTTGCACATACCTTGCACTTATGTGGTATTTGCTCTTTCTGCTGCTTTTTATTATTAGATGGATTTATATTAGCATTATCCAGCCACTTGAGTTCTTTTTAAAATGTTCTTTCACAATATGTCTTGAGAATATTTCTATATAGATATATATACATATGCATTTACATATAAATATATATGTAAATATATACAGATTTATGCATCTATATTTACAACTATAAATAATCATATACATATCTATATATAAATTTTCTTCCTCCTGTTGTTTGCTTTTAATGGATATATGATTTTTCCTTTTTGTTTTGATTACTTTTGCTCAAACTAGTTGAGTTGGGCTTCTATAAATGGCAACTGAAAAGACTCCTCTCTACTTTTTTCTTCTGCTATCACTGAGTATATATGGTTTTTGGATAAATGCAAGATTTTTGATAGAAGAGATTCCTAGAAGTGAGGTTGCAAGGCCAGGGTCTATATGCATTTTATGTTTCGATAGTTACACACTGACAGATTTCTTCAAAAGAGTATATGCTTGGATAGTATCTGAACTTGCTCTTTTCACTACATTGTCAAAAATACTATCAATTTTTTTCTACATTTGAAGTCTAATATATAGTACCTTATTTTGATTTTTATTCTCCTATGTTAGTGAGATTGATGAATTTTGCCTACATTTCTTAGCCACATGCATTTCTTTTCCTGTTAGCTGTCTTTTGTTGAGATTTCTAATATTTTGTCTTCATAAATTTTTCAAAGAATTTTGCATAAAGTTAATAATAAACCATTGTATATTATACATATTATAGGTATTTCCTCCCTAGTTATATTTTAACTTTGCCTATTTTAACTTTTTCATATAGAAGTTTAAAAACATATTTTTAGTAAAAGCATTTAGTCTTTTTTTTTCCTCTTTTTTTTTTAATAATTTTTGCATTCATTGTCGTCTGTGTTTGTCTTCGTTGCTGTGCGGGCTTTTCTCTTAGTTGCTCCTAGCCGGTGCTACTCTCTGGTTGCAGTGTGCAGGCTTCTTATTGCAATGGCTTCTTTTGCTGCAGAGCATGAGCTCTAGGATGCGCAGGCTTCAGCAGCGGCGGCCCCCAGGCTGGAGCACAGGCTCAATAGGTGTGGTGCACAGGCTTGGTTCCTCCACAGAGTGTGGAATCTTCCCGGACCAGGAATCAAACCCATGTCTCCAGCAGAAGACTTCTTTACCACTGAGCTACCAAGGAAAGCCCAGATGTGACTCTTTAAACAAGTAGATGACCAACATAGACATGTAGTGTATTTATATATCTGTGGGTTGTTTTTTGTTTTTGTTTTTGTTTTTTTTTCTGGAAAGAAAGCTCAATTCTAGGACTGACTCCACACAGGACCTTGGGAAACCTGCCTCTTTATCAGCGATGGCTTATACAAACATACCTTTCCAAAACCTCTTCAAACCAATCAGCTTACATGTTTGTCCCTTAGATATGGAATGACTATGTCCCAGCTCACATCCTTTCCTCCTGCCTGGAATAACATGCTTGCTTTCTCCTCTTCGGGTTTCCCTGGTGGCTTAGATGGTAAAGAATCCACCTGCATTGCAGGCATTGCAGCATTTTGTCTTTTCCTTTATTTTTGCTAAACCCATTTATCATTTTATTTATAAATTTGGAATCGGATGAGATAAATCCAAATTAATTATTGTCTAATTTCAAAGTTTCTTTTAATATTCTTGAACATGTTATTGTTCTGCATGAACTAAGTAATTATCTGTTTAAATTTATAAATAACCATGGGATTGTGATTGAAATTTTATTAACTTTGTAGCTTTATATTGAGAAAATCAACAATTAAAATATGAACTTTTCTCACCCCCAAATATGATATATTGCTTCATTTATTCAGGTCTCCTTTTATGTCTTATATTAAAATTTCATCATTTTCTTCATATAGACCTTGCATAGTCTATGTAGATTTATGTCCTTGTGCTTTAGTCTTATTGTTTTAGTGAATATAATTTTTAAGTATGCACTTAATGTTTTATTTTAGGCATATAAAAAGTTAATTACTTCTTATTTTTACCTAACTTATCTCATATAGTTTTTCATTAGACCTGTCAGTTTTCTGTAGATCTTCTTTACTTTTGGAAAGAATCAGGTTTAACCTTGATAAATCAATATTTTTAAAGTTTACCTTCAATTATTGCTATGGTGTTTAGTTTCTACTTTTATTAATGCCTTCGTTTAACATTCTTTTATTTGCTTTGTTGTTGTTAACATTATTAAGTTGATAATTTAATTATTTCCTATATTCTTTTGTTTTTAATTGGTGTATTTAAAGGCCACACTTTAAAAAGCCATTTTGATATGTAATCACTGTTATTCATTTCTAAGCAGATTTTGATTTTAACTTTGATTTCTTCTTAAAGTCAAGATTTATTAAAAGTAAAAGATTTTTGCATTTATAATTGGAGAGTTATCTTGTTATCAGTTTTCTTTGTTTTGTAGGAAGGGATAGCTTGTTTTTCACTCTATCTATTCAGAAAATGGAGACTGTAATTTCTCCTTTCCAAAATGCCTGAATTTTTGTAGCTTTATGTAGCCAGTTTTTACAAATATTCTATGGGTATTAAAACTGAGTCATTAGTTGATATGAAGGTTTAGCTGTATATATTTTAAACTACATGATAATTTTTAATATCAAAAATCCGAATTCTTATTTACTTATGACTACTTCAGTTTGCTGATTTTTCAGAAAGATATATTGCAGTGTCTGATTATATTTGTAAATTTATTTCTAATTTACCTTATATAATTTACCTTATATAATTCTAATAAGTTTACCTTATGTTGTTTATTTTATATTTTAAGTACATAATCATTTTCTTTTCATTTAAACTCAAGCACATTTATTATTCCTAGGGTTAGTCTTGCTTTACTGGTAAAATTTTATGTTCAGCTTTTCTGTGCCATTGTGATATAGGTGTGACTACTGTAAAGATCCTATAGCTGAAACTAATTACATGTCCTATACAGCATCTATTTTAAATAAAGTATTTTAATTAATTCACATTTATTATAATAACTGAAATATGTATTCTGTGTTGATGTCCTTATTTCTCCTTTTCTATATTTAGTTGATTTTATTGAGCTTGTCTTCATTCCTTCTTTAGTAATTATACATTTCATTTTTTTCATATATGTTTAAGTACACTATGAAAACCTACAATTTCAAATTCTATGTTTACATTAAGTACTTTTCAAATTAACCTCCTGAACTAGGTTCTTAGTGTTTTTCAGTTTCTCTCCGCCTTCCTGCCCCTTGCTATATTTTATTGAAGTGATCAGCAATTATATATTCAGTTCATTCATTTTTTTTAAAAGAGCTTTCTTAGTAATTATCCATGGAAACTGCCTTAAGTCTCACAGCCTTATTACCGACTGTTTTCTGGAGCATGCTCTCAAGTGCTCCCTTCAAAAAGAACCTATGGGATAATACATCCTGAGAATGTGTCTTAAAATGTCAGTTTCATTTTCATAGTTGCAAAATCATTTAAATGTAAGATTCTAGGTTGAAACTCATGTTTCCTTAAAACTTTGAAGACATGGTTGGTTCTATAAGCTTGGGGCATCCAAATTTTCTGAAGAGACTGACGTCAGTCAGTTCCTTGTTTCTCTGTAAGTAATCTTTATTCACTGTACTGTCCAAAATAGTAGCTGCCTATATCACTAATGATATTGAGCCTTTGAAATATGGGTAGTAGGTAAATAAAATGAATTTTTAATTTTATTACAGTTTAACTACATTAAATGTAAATTTAGATAGCCGTGTATAGCTAGTGACTATTGTACTAATGCAGCTTTACAGTCATGCAGATAGAGCTAGTTGTTTCATTAATCTTGATTAATACTCAGTGTGGCCTTCCATTCTCCAAGAGTCGTTTTTTCTGTCATACGCAACTCTGTCGTTTGTTCTGTTTTGTAGGAGACTCTCTCACTTTGATCTTCTAGTTCATTATTCAGTTTGCAACTATTCTGCTGATAAGTTTATCATAATTCTGTTTTTAATTTCCAAGAACTCTGCTAATTTATTTTTCATAGCAGCCAGTTTCTTTTATCACAGATAACATATTTTTAAAATATTTATGAGATTTAGAAAATGTGTATCTCTAATATACATAGTTTTTTTTTCTTGTTTCCTTTGTTAACTTCTGTTTTCTTGGTGGTTACTTTCTGTTTGTTGAGTCAGTGACTCTTCATGCTGTTGTTTCCATCAAATGTTTAGCAATTTGTCCATGTTTGCTCATGTTTGTATCTGAGGATCTTGATTGAAAAGTATTGATAGTGGCATTTATTTAGTCAGCACAAACGAGAATCTCTCTATTGACCTAGCAGCAAATACAGGCTCTGATAATAGGAGCCTTGGTTCCCGGGACTAAACAAGGGAAGAGAGACATATAACTAGACAAGCCCCTCTTTAGAGATAGTTCACAGCCTCTTATCTTGGCACTCATCTTATTGTAGCCTCTTATCTTGGCAGGGGATCTTCCTGACCCAGGGATCCAACTCAGGTCTCTCACCATACAGGCAGTCTCTTTACCCACTGAGCCACCTGAGAAGCCCCTTATATAGCTATACTTAGATCTTAATTCTAAGGGCAATCGTTGTAGTTGGCTGCTCTAAGAGCCAAGGGTTGCCATAGTAGCATATACATAAACACACACACGCAAAACAAAAGTACCTGGCCAATCACCCAGCTTATTACATCTAGCCTTCATCACTACTTCTAATCTTTTGTTTAGTTGAAGTTCTTCTGGAAATTTTCACTTATTTTAGAGGCCCTCACTTTTATCTGTATGGCTTACAAATTCTAAGTTTTTTTATATCAGATACATTTAGATTTAAAATTATTTTATCTTCCTGGTGGGCTGGTGCTTTAGTATATGACCTTGTTTAGTCCTAGTAATACTTTTGGCCTTATAATTTTGGGGCTGATATTGGTATAGCTATACCAGCTTTCTTTGGTTAGTATTTACCTGGTACATAGTACCTCCTTATCGTTGTAAGCACATGTAACTTTTTAAGACCCAGCCCTTGAAAATATTAATATTTTACTTAAACTGTTTTGTCCATTTATAGTTAATGTGCTTATGTATTTGGGTTTACAATCACTTTCTTATTATTTAACATTTGGTCCATCTGAATGCTTTTCTAAATGCCTTTTACTTTTTGTCTTCTTTGGGATTAATGAAGTTATTTTTGTCATTCAATTTTTTTCTATTGAATATGTTCTCAGCTTTACATTTAAAATAATTCTTTCAATGATTGAGATCAAAATATTTGTCCATGATTTATTACAGCCTAATACAAATGATTATTTTTACCTCTTCTATAATAATAGAATTTATCCCTTTTGTAATACTGTTGTTACACATTTTAATTCTACATATTTTTAAAGTCCTTAAACATAACATTTTTTAAATTAATTTACTTTTTATTGAAGGATAATTGCTTTACAGAATTTTGTTGTTTTCTGTCAAATCTCAACATGAATTCTGTGCCATTTATATTCAGCTATATCTACCCACATATCTCTATGTTGCTCCTAATTTCTTCCTCCATTTCTATATTTTCCTCTATGATCATACCCCTTTGGCCCAAAAACTTTCTTTAATATTCCCTTTAGTACAATCCTACTGACAATAAATTAATTACTTTATACAGTAATTTTTTTTTAATTTTTGAGGTACATTTTCACTGGGTGTTGAATGCGATATTAGCAATTATTTTGAACACTTCTAAGGTATTATTCCATTGTCTTCTGGCCTACTTCATTGAGAAGTCAGCTGTTTTCTTACTGGTATTCCTTTGAAGATAGTGTCTTTTTCTTGCCCTGAGTGCATTTAAGATTTATTATTTTTATTTCTCTTTTAAGCTCAGTTTCTTAATGATGTACCTTAGTGATTTTTAAAATTATTTATTCTGTTTGCAGTTTGCTGAGCATTTTGAATTTGTAAATTAATGTTTTTCTTCAATTGGAAGAATTCTGTTCTCTCATCTCTTTAAATGTTGTTCCTTTTTGGTTATCCCTTCTTGTGATTTACAAATTACATACATGTCATAATATTTCTCTTTTACTCTGTTCTTCTCTGCACGGATTCTTTGATTTCTGTCCCAGTTTGTTGTTCTGTGCATTAATTTAGTTCTTGATGTAATATAAGACACTATTTTACTTCTGCAATCTCCATCTAATTCTTTGTATAGATTCTTTTGTGGTTTTTTATTGTGTCACTTATGCTCGGCTGAACAACATTTCCAAGAATCCTCTTGGTTATATGTTTTTAGTTCATATGGATCACAACAGACATTGTGTATGGGATTTGAGATTGAACTGAAGCAGTAGCCATATAGATTTACACTGAGAAGATCATGCAGTGACATCAAATGCCATTGCATCTCACACGTGTCATCACTGATCTGTTCACCTCATTGGGGTTGGATGGCAGTCAGGTGTTCAGCCACCACTCCTCTTTCAGTTCTCTAAATTCTTAGCCAAATGTGTGTTCAACTGTGTGATGAAGGGTAAAAGATTCTTCTGCATGGCAGTTGCCACTGAAGTATAAATACTGAGTATAAATATTGAAGAGGTCCCAGATATTGTGATCTTGCATCAGAAAATGATTATTTTTTCTCCTGCAAGGTAGAGTGAAATTGTTCGTCGCTCAGTCGTGTCTGACTCTTCACAACCCCAGGAACTGTAGCCTACCAGGCTCCTCTGTCCACGGGAGTCTCCAGGCTACAGTACTGGAGTGGGTTCCCATTCCCTTCTCTGGGGATCTTCCCCAACCAGGGATCAAACCCATCTCTCCTGCATTGCAGGCAAATTCTTTACCATTTGAGTCACCAAGGAAGTGCCAAGTAAGGGACTCTTTAAATCATTTAGGAATCGACCAGTTTGAGGGCTTTATTGAAGTTTTTATTAAACTGAAATAAAACTCAGTCTATTGCTGTTTCCTCCTGCCTCTCATCCAGAGACCTCTATACTTTCAGTTAAGAGCCTGCCCTGTTTACCAGGCCCATTAGCGATAGCAAGTCTCTCCCTCTCAGCATAGGAGATGACAGATTTTTCCACTCTACATCTCAGAGTTTGTAGTTTGTCTCTTTAGTCTTCTATCTTGTATATTTTCAAGAGCATTTATTGAGGGAGGAATCACTTCTCACTTGAAGCTCCCCAGGTATCCAATTGCGAGTCCATTTCAACTAAATGCCAAGGATCTGCTGGTCTCTTAGTCTTTAGTAGCGGTCCTCTGCCCAGGAGACCCCTGGTTTCCAGCCTCCCCTGCAAGAAGCAGCATGCTTCCAGGGAAAATGTCACTGAAGATGACTATACATCCTTCCTAGAGTCCTCTTTCCACAATTTTAGCCTCCCTAGTCCTTATTATTTCTGAAGCTATGTATATAAATATTTAAAGAGAGGATTTTTGTGTTTTTCTGCTTTTTGAAAAAAATGCTCAGTGAGTGAATTGGTCTACCAAAAACTACGTTAATCAGTTGATACATGTGACAGAAAGATCTGTCAATCTATTATTTATTTCTTCCCAAATTCCTGTCAGTGTACTGCTCTGTTGTTAGGATGGCCAGTTTTCTAGTCTTTCCATGCTTTTTTACATTTTTCTATTTTCTGTCTGTGCCACACAGCATGCAGGATATTAGCTCCCCAACCAGAGATCAAACCCACGCCCTCTGCAGTGGAAGTGTGGTGTCTTAACCACTGGACCACCAGGGAAGTCCCATGCCATGCTTTCCTAATGGTTTGCTATAAAGTCACATCAGAAGTAATTTGAGAAGAAAGTCAGTACCTGCAGTAAGTCACTGGAGCTAGAAATCCCATAACATTTTGAACCTTCTGCCCTATATTATTGTTACTTCATTATATCTGTCCCTATGACTATATTATGCATTTTTTAAAGGTAAGAACTATACTTCATTCATGTTCGTACTTGCTTTGAAAGTGAAAGTGTTAGTCACTCAGTCTTATGACCCAGTAGACTTTTAGGCACCCTGGATCCTCTGTCCATGAGATTCTCCAGGCATGAACACTGGAGTGGGTAGCCATTCCCTTCTCCGGGGGATCTTTCCGACCTGGGATCGGACCCAGATCTCCTGCATTGCAGGCAGATTCTTCACCAGCTGAGCCCCCAGGGGAGCCCCCGTGCTTGCTATAACACTTGGCATATGTAATCACGCGTAGTAGGTGCTCATCATTTACAGGTTAACTAAATCATGAAATAAATGAATAAATAGCCCTGAGATAGTCATGGTCAGTGACTTTATTTATATCTTTCACATTTTGAATAGTATTGCTTTTAAAAATCCAACATATTGTATGAATATTAGATAAATAGACACAAATATTTTGTTTCTTTAAATAACGTGGTATAGTCAATGCCCTTAAACAAAATTTAAACAATAATTAAAAACAATTTGTCTCTAGCTTCTAAGATTTCTCAAAGAGAATTCTTTAAAAATGAAGGACTTTAATCATCTTGTCCCTATAGAATTTATAGTAGTTCAAAAATATAGAAAAAGAAATGCTAATATATATTTAATTTCTCTTCTAACACGTATTTCCCTTTAGAAAAGAAAAAAAAAAACTCATGAAAAGAAAATTGAAAAGAAATGTTACCTAACACAGAAAAAGTCATACTTTTCAAAGATTATATATTCATTTCTACATAATATGCTCTCATTATGAAATCATCAGTGCATTTTTTTAGTCATAAACAGGCACTGAAAAGAGAATGAATAGCAACGTAAATGGCTTTCCAGAAAGTGACATCTATTCCAATCTCAGAAAAAGATTAACTTTCTGAAATATTAATTGATCATAATGAGGAGACCAAACTTTAGATAAACAGAGGAGCCAGGGAATATTTCCCAGAGGCCTGCAGCTTGTTGTGAAGACACCTATGAACACTGGCTTTGAATTTAAATTTAAAGTAAATGAAAATAGATCAGAGAATCAAGCTGTCAACCTGAAGACTTCAACTGGGAATGCCATGCTTTGTTCTTCTGCAATTCAAGCATGGAGAAGGAAGAAATACAATTGTGTGAGTAGATAAAATTGCCATGATTCCTGGCCATTAGAAAGGAATTCCTTAAAGATAAGCCTCTGTTCCTTTAATCTCTAACTTAGAAATAGATATGGGTATAGGTCATCCTGTGAGCCAGTGAACAAACGCCCAGTTGTTTTGGCAATATTCAAACTTGATTGAATATTAAGATTGAATATTAACATTCAAATATTAATGTAGAGAGTACATTAATCTAACACCTTTTCTTAAATGGTACAGGAGGCAGCACCACCAGCTACAAACTCCCCAGTCCCTTGTAGTCATCACATTCTGGACTTCTCCTTTGACTCTACACCTGAATATTTCATTTTCCATGAGACTACTGTTTATATAACTTATTTGCAAGGAATAAGACAACTCATTCAACAGAGTCCTTCAAACAGCAAACTTTCATTACTAGTAGCTTCAAATGGACATCTCTCTGGAGTGGGCCAAATGTGTGAATTAAAAAATGGAAGCAGACTGTCCAGATTCAATCTCAAGAACAAATGCCAAGAACAATGACAAATGCAGAAGCTGTACAGGATGGTAATGCATTCAGAAAGATGCCTGGCCTTTCATCATCCTTCCGTTTTGTCCTCAAGTTGCTGCCACTGTATTTGGAATAGCATAAACTTAGAGGAATGAAGGCTCGTCTGCCCCCTTCTTTTGCATATCTTTCCAGAAAGCTAGAACTTTCCTTTCTCTCCAGCATGTACCCTGTCCATGTAGTTTGCAACCCTCCCGCTTTTCTCAGTGGCTTACTGGACACACAACTTCCATTTCCAGCACTGTTTGTCAAGCAGTGAGCTATAGAACCAAAAATGAGGAAAACTGGTTTTTAGAATCTGGTCCCAGAAACCTGTGATCACAAACCCTGTGATTACAACTTCAGATAGTTTCATACCCAGAGAGTGAGCTGTAGCCCTTTCCAAATGTTCATGCATGAAGTTCATTAATAATTTTCTTCTTTCAGTAACTGAAGATGAATCCTTTAACTTGAAGTGGCCATAACACTAATGAGTCATGTCATTACTCTGGAATCTTTTAAGTTGATTTTTTTTTTCTTCACTGACTCAGTGAAGTAGAAATTAAGGACGGCTCCTATTAGCTCTCTATATGTCTGGAAACATTTGCTCATGGTTATAAATTGATCCATCCTAAATATTTATTTGTCTGTAAATGTCATGGAGTCAATACATCACTTTAGATTTTTCTCTTTTTTTTTTGCCAACACAAAATTTCTTTTAAAAGTTCTATCAATAGCATCATTTACAATTTAAATGATTTAAAAATATGATCTTTCCTGCTGTGTTTTTAATACTTCCTTCATATTTAATTGCTGTAGACACTTTAGTTCCTAATTAAACTTTATTGTTTATAATGTTGCAGTCATTAATAGACATATAGGGGAAAAAAACACCTTGTTCTAGCAAATTCTCTGCTAATTCTAGTCTTAATACTTTTCTTAGCCATAAGGAATTCACAGGGCACAGAGGAGGATGGGTAGAAAGTGAGACAAAAGCAAGTACACACTTGTTTTTGAGGATTAACTAGATATTCTGGAACACAAGCTTGTATTGGACTTAAATTGAATCGGACTTTTTGATTTGTGGGAAATTACTTTAGAAATAGCATCTCAAACACTTGCAGGATGAATATCCTCATTTTTCAAGGCTCCTTCCTCCATCGTATCTCCGGGTTTTGCACTGGTAACATATATTGCCAGAGGAGCATATATTGCCCACACAGAGCTTACCTCACCCTCAGAGCCTTAAAAGACTTTTATTGTGAGAGAATGGAGACATTTGATGAATCCAGTGGTTTTGGTCATAGAAAGATTTGCTATGAACCAATTGCACCAAGGTTGAAATGCCCCAGAGGCTGACAAGCTTATTGCCCATTTCAGAGATTAAATAGTTTCAGAAAAATTTTCTCCCCTGGTGCTTGTAACTGTGTCTGTGAAATAAGTGTTCATTCCGTTTGAGCAACGTGGTTTGAATGCTTCCTTGTCTATGTTCCCCCAGTGGATTGATTCTTAAAAGATCGGCCCAGATTTCCTGTACCAATGCAAATTAACCCATGAACTTGATAACATCTCCTTTGCCAATCAGAGGCGCCATCAAGTGCCTTTATCATGCATTATCTTTGTAACTGGTTGAAGGGAGGGAAAGGAGTTGAAAAATCTTTCAGGTTAATAATGTGGTAATAGGAAATGAACAAAAGCTTCCGTCAGTAACCTTGAGAGTCCTAAGCTGCCCTGCTTGGACAGCACTCATGAGTAGGTAAAGTGGTCATTTAGTTATTGGAACTTCCAAGGTATCTGGGAGGCCTCAGATAAAATAGGGTGAGGATAACATCTCCAGAAGAGGAAACAAGCAGAAAAACACAGGCTCATCACAGACACATCATCTATTCCCTGACTTTGCCCAGGGTCAACATTGCATATTAGTTTGCTAACTGCTGGCAAGGATCTGACCTTTGGGGTGATTTGGAGCATTTTTGTTTCTAGTCTGGGTAGATAAAAATGACTATGTGTTAACAGAAACCACAGCATATTCCTTTTACACAGGCAGTCATTATCTAGAATTCCTGGATTTATCATTGTAAAGAAGTCTCAATATCATACCTCAGAATTGAATGTGAAAACATCAAAGAACTCTGGAGACAGTTAATAATCTTTATTCCTGAATATTCAGTAAATCACCGGCACTGGGCTGAGCCTGTGAGTGAACTATCTTATTTAATCCCATAGTAATTTTACCAGGTGGGTATTACCCTGTGGAAAGTGATACTCTAAGAGATTGAACAACCTGCCTGAGATCACACAGTTAAGTAATAAGTTTAATCAATTTGAAGCCAGGTCAGGATGAGCTCATGCTAGAAAAAGATTGTTTACTAACCAAGACTGTATGCTCACCTGCATTCAGTCTGATTTTTTTATGCCATTCTATTAAGGGGATTGCCTTCTCAATAAGTTTTAAAGTATTGCTTATGGCTACAAATCCTCTTAGCCCTATTACCTTGTTCAGGTACCTTTCTCTCTCCACTTTTTGGGTTGTCAGTGTGATCAGCCTCCATAACTGAGGAGAAGTACAGTAGTCACAGTATACGAGCGAAGAAGCAATGGCCAGGGACATCTTTGTTCAGGGGACTGGCAGGATTACCTCGGCATCTCACGCTGTCTGAGAGTAACCCTTTAACCAGGTGACAAGAGAAATGAAAGAATCTGTGCTGAACATAGCAAAAGTCATACCAGGTGTTAACATCAGGCAGATCCTTTTTGAGAAAAATTGAATTGGGGTGAGAAATAGGATATAGAATGTACACATAAAAATATTATGAAAATTCACAGAAAGAAGCAGGTTTAATCAATGGAAATGATTCAACAATAAGATTAAGTGATTGATATATAGACATCTGAAGTGGGTTGATTACTGTTTTCTTACATTTTAACCAATCAGAGGTGAATAATAATTATTATATGGATGAAAGTGAAAGTGAAGTCACTCAGTCCTGTCTGACTCTCTGCGACCCCATGGACTGTAGCCCACTAGGCTCCTCCATCCATGAAATTTTCTAGGCAAGAGTACTGGAGTGAGTTGTCATTTCTTTCTCCAGGGGATCTTCCCAACCCAGGGATCGAACCCGGGTCTCCCACATTGTAGGCAGATGCTTTACTGTCTGAGCCACCAGGAAATTAAAGTTTACGTGTCAAGGGCAAACCTCTAAGTCAGAGGATATTCTTTTTGCATTCATTGCCCCCATGTCTCTGTCACTCTTGGTTGTATGTGTTTCTTTCCTTACTTGGTTGATCTGAATTTTTTTCTTCCTTCATTTATCCACCCAGTATTTAGATAAGAGCTAGTAGGAAGATTAAAGGAAGTTCAGGAGCCTCCCCTGTCTCACATGAATATTGTAAGCATTAACAAACTAACATATTCTAGAATGATTTTAAAAGGTGAAGTGCTATATGAGTGTCATGCATGATTAACTAGCAGCCAAGTTATTAGGCACCTGAATATTATGCATCTTTTCCTAATTTCAGAAAAATGGATATACATATTCATTTTCAAAGGATGATTATTTGAATGATATTCAGACACTCAAAAGTCTAGCCCAATCCTAATTATCTCTACTCGTCTCATACCAGTCATGTAGATCTTAAGTGACATATTTATGCAACTGTGAGTAGGACAGATATAATTACCAATCCCATAGAGTTTTCAGCACATCAGGAAAAAGCACAACACAAAATATTAGTTGCCTTTCAACCTATATCCCATACTTCTAGTGCAAGAAATATTGAGGCCTGGTGGTTAGGAGTGTGAACGCTAGCCCCAAATTTCCTGTGGCCAAACCTTCACTCCACTGCTGGTTAACTAACTTTGGGCAGCTAGCTTTACCTCTCTTTGTAGTAGTTTATTTGTGTAAAAACTGAGGGTAATGATAGAATCTACTTCATAGTTGATATATATATAAGGTGCTCAGAAAAGCAGGTCCTGGTAACTGCTCAGTAACTGCTCCTTAAATGTCAGTTATCATAAGTTTTGTTAATACTCACTTTAGCCAGTTCCACACTCAGAGCAGTAACAAATCAAATTGGTAGTTAATTAGCTGAGACTCACATATGATATTTGGCAATTTACAAAGCCTATATCTACATAATATTAACCCACGATTGTTCAGCACTTTTGTGAGTGCTCATAACAACCTGGTGAGATGGGTTTAGGGTAAGGTCAACTCTATTCCTTTATTTACTCAGCAAGATTTTGATCCCCCTTCTTCTGGTAATTCACTCTAGCTACATTCTTTCACCCTAGGTATAGGAGCAGGCACAACACCATCCCAGTGAATCAGGCCTCTTGTCCTAAGGTTAATATGGGAACCAGCAGGGCCTATTTCAGGCCTCCTGTGACATACCAGAGAAGGATTCAGTTTGAAAGCGAAAAATAAACAGTTATGCCTCTGGATTCATGATGCTGAAAAAATGTGAAGTTAGGATTAAAAGTGACCAAGTTCATTTCAAGTTGAGGAGGCATGGCTAAAATGGGAAAGAATGAAGTGAAGCAGAGCTGAGTCAAGAGACGATGGAGGGAGTGAGTTTGATGGTTTTGAATTCTAATCATAGCATTTGAGGACCAAGTTCCCATCCCCTGACTGGGTCAGATAGCCCCAAATCCTTCCCAGCCTTATGAGCCAGCAGACTTATTCTGTTTCTCTTCAGTTCAGTTCAGTTACTCAGTTATGTCCAGACTCTGCAACTCCATGAACCACAGCATGCCAGGCCTCCCTGTCCATCACCGACTCCCAGAGCTTACTCAAGCTCATGTCAATTGAGTGGGTGATGCCATCCAACCATCTCATCCTGTGTTGTCCACTTTTCCTCCTGCCCTCAGTCTTTCCCAGCATTAGGGTCTTTTCAGATAAGTCAGCTCTTCCCATCAGGTGGCCAAAGTATTGGAGTTTCACCTTCAACGTCAGTCCTCCCAATTAACACCCAGGACTGATCTCCTTTAGGATGGACTGGTTGTATCTTCTTGCAGTCAATGGACTCTCAAGAGTCTTCTCCAACACCACAGTTCAAAAGCATCAATTCTTTGGTGCTCAGCTTTCTTTACACTCCTATGCTCACATCCATATATGACTACTGGAAAAACCATAGCCTTGACTAGATGGACCTTTGTTGACAAAGTAATGCCTCTGCTTTTAATATGCTGTCTAGGTTGGTCTTAACTTTCCTTCCAGGTAGTGAGCAAACACAATTCTGGCTGCAATCACCATCTGCAGTGATTTTGGAGCCCAGAAAAATAGCCACTGTTTCCACTGTTCCCCATCTATTTGCCATGAAATGATGGGACCAGATGCCATGATCTTAGTTTTCTGAATATTGAGCTTTAAGCCAATTTTTTCACTGTCTTCTTTCACTTTCAGCAAGAGGCTCTTTTGTTCTTCTTCACTTTCTGCCATAAAAGTGATTAAAAGTGATTTGAATTAGGTTTCTGTCACTTGCAACTTAATCCTTACAAGACAAATACTGTAATTCACCCATTTTATGCATAAATAAATCAAGGCTCCAAGAAGTTAAGTGATTTGTTTCTTGAAAATAACATTGCCAGTGATTTTCAGAATTTCATGCCCTATTTAATAAACCCAAATACTATATTCCAGGGAAGAGAGCAAAGCTGAAGAATTGGAGAGGGAGCTGGTTATTAATGAAAGGAGCAGAGAATTTTTAGGGCATTCTCAGGTCACAGCAATTCATCTAGCTAATTCATTCACTGGTTCATTAAATATTTGTTCAGTCACTAGAAACAATCTAAGGCAAGTTGTTTAGGTAGAGGAAGTAAGTGGTCCACAGGTACCTTCAGCTCTCCCGGCTGGTTGTCTGTTCTCAGCTGCTATAAGCACAAGAAGCGGTGAGATGCTGCAGAGACAACCTACGTGAGTTTTTCAAGCTGCTATTTCAGTGAGTGCAATATATGCAGAACATGTCAAACACTGGAACCTCTCAGAAAATTGATTACGAAGCTTGCCCCTTCCTTAAAAAGCAAGCTTTTGTTTTTATTAGCATGTGTAAATATTGAATAATTTCTGAATGCAAATATGGATGACATTTTATTTTTCTGACATGTTTGGAAGCAGCCTGGGGCAAGGTGGCAGAAAATCAGTAAACATCATGGGTTCTACGCTGGGAATTCATCAACTGTGCACAAAATTAATGGGCTTATGGCATATGTTCCATAATAGTATGTTTGCTAACATGGGATTGGGCTGCCTGGTTGTATGACAAAGCTGTAACGTCAGTTTCTTGATGTATAGAAACAGGCTCTGCTAGCCAGATGTAGAAATCGAGGAAGGTCATTCTAGGAGTGATTTCCATTCTGTGTGCTTTTTTTCCCCCTCATTGACTGTAAGAGAATGTGATTTGCCTCATTACAATGTGATTCCAGGTGCATAACACAATAATGACCTTTATGCCAAAGTCTGAAGTTCACATAATTGATTAGATAGACTCACTCAGCAGTGCTGGAAACCATTAGCTGGGGCAGGAACCGTGTTAACTTCTTGGCATAGGAGGTCAAGGGTCAAGGTGAAAGCCCACATCTGGACTCAAATGAAAGGAAAACAGGCCTGCCTGGCATCACTGGAGTTTGAAACCTTCCCTCTGAGACACTCAGTGTGTGGTAAGCTAACGGGAGGCCACTCCCATTAGCATGTGATGAGCTAAGGGAGGCCTGGGGAACCAAGGTGGGAAATGATAAAGGGCAGCAGATCCCACTCCACAGTGATGGCCTTGAGTGATGGGCCTCTCCAAGCAGGAGTGCTGTGGTAGCTATCATGTCCGTTCTCTTTTCAGATCTTTACTCATAACCTCTGTTTCACCTCTGACCCTAAAGTGTGCCATCTATATAAAGATTTTTTGGTTGACGTATAGTTGATTCAAAATATTGTTAGTTTCTGGTGTACAGCAAAGTGAATCAGTTATACATATAAATATATATACATATTGTTTTTCATGTTCTTTTCCGTTATGGCTTATTGCAGAATATTGAATACAGTTTTCTGTGCTATATAGTAGGATATTGTTTTTCCATTCTATATATAACAATTAGCCTCTCCTAACCAAAGACTCCTCCGTCACTCTCCCACCCCACCCTTGGCAACAGCAGGTTAGTTCTCTGTGAGTCTGTTTCATAAATAAGTTCAATTGTGCCATATTTTAGAGTCCACATATAAGTGATATCACTTGATGTTTGTCTTTGTCTGACTTACTTCACTTAGTGTGAAAATTTCTAGGTCCTTCCACGTTGCTTCACATGGTATTATTTCATTCTTTTTATGGCTGAGTAATATTCCATTGGATATATACTCCACATCTTCTTTATCCATTCCTCTATCCAATGGGCAGTGAGATTGCTTCCATCTTTTTATTCTCTTGGATTCTAGACTATTGGTGTTTACATAGGAAATCAGGGATTTCTTGTGGAGTCTTTGCAATAACTTGGGAAATCTGAGGAATCCATTTTCACCCACCCAGGAATGTGTTTCCTGCCAAAACCATGCCTGACTTCTGTCTTTTATTGAAAATGGCCAAACAAATTAAGTCTTTCGCTTGGTGATTATGGCAGTATTGACTGCCAGTTAATTAAACACACATTTACAAATGGCACCAGAATGTTTAATAATGCTCCAGACTTCAGGACCCTTGCTGTTCTTTCTCTTTCTTCTACTTTCACTCTGATGGAGAATGCAGTGTTTCATATCTCCTACAAATTACAAGAACTCTTACATGAAAAATAGGCAATGAAAAGAGAAAGTGAAAAAGCACATGTTATCTGCAACCTGAAGCTTGTAAACAAAGAAAGAAGTAATAACCAGATGAGAATGCATTTGGTCAGAGGAAAAAGGATGGGAGCTTAAAGGTGTTAAGCAGAGGAAACAAGATGCTTAAAATGATAAGTAAAATGAATTGTTTGTTTATATTCCTGGAGTTATAAGTTTCTCTGTCTGACCATAGGTTAATAGTTTTTAGTAGGAGTCTGTTGTGTGTTTTATCAGTGTTTGATTCTCAGAGCTTCTAATTCAGTGTGAGACAAAGGCTCTAGCTTTCACTAATGCTCATAGATGAATAATACCTTTGTAAAATATTGCCAATTCCACTGTCATTTCAGAACCCCAGAGACTCTGCTTAATAGGATGGCAGGCAAGCGAAGAAATGAGTTGGGTACAGAGGTGGCAGGGGTTAATTTCATATTTGTCACGAGATCTTGCATGATTTCCCTAAAAGATATTTAATTTCCACTGGGCATAATAACTTGCAGCTGCCGGAATATGCTGTATACTAGTGGTGAGTTCTTGTCTTCAGAGATTTATGCAAGTCGTTATTTAAAAATAGAGATCCGGGAGTTACAGCTGGCTAATTAATCTACCACTAAGGAAAGCTAAGCAAGTGACCCACTTAACTGTTTTCAGGAGCTGTGGCTACACTGAAGCAAACTTTCAAAAACTGTCCTGAACAAGGAACTAAGCTAATACATCCCTGTAGCATTTCTGTGGTCTTCTCACAGGGTGTGTATGGAGATGAAAGGGAGATGAAGAAGGATACACAGCCTGTACCTTGCATGGACTGAGTTTCCATGCCTTTCTCCAGGGGGTCTTCTCGACCCAGGGGTCAAACACACATCTCCTGCTTTGGCAGGCGGGTTCTTACCACTTGTGCCACCTGCGAAGCCCCTCTTTCTTCTCTATGAGCACCACGACTTCAGCTCTCATCCCCTTACATCTGAATCTTCCACAGTTTGAATTTCTAGGTGCTTCACCATCGGGGTCCTTTCTGAAGATGCTGGTAGGCTCCGCTTCTTTCATCTCCTGTTTCTCTGCATCGCTCACCTACCCCTGTTTTCTACCATCAGCTCTGAGGCTTCTGCCTGACTTCTGAGGGTCTCCTAAGAGTTCCAAACCATTTATCTGCCCGTATTTCCCCCACTCCCTCCACATGTCCCTTCCCTTTCAAGCATAAAGGTCTTTCCTAGTGTCCCCTGACCTGGGTCACATTTTCCGTTTTTCTCTCAGCCTAAACATGGTCTATTCAGCCTACAAAGTTCCACTGTATCTCTCCCAGTCCATCTTGAGTTTTTCTTGGGCTTGATGGTAAGAGTTGACTTAACTAGATCATGATACAATTTTATCATGGGTTTGTGAGGGACCTGATCTTTTTATTATTTAATCAGTGAATTAATGGTTTTGTTTATCCCTATTCCCTTACCTCTCTCTGTATAGACAGGCATTCTATTACATTTTACATGCATCATTCTTTATTGCATACACCTTTACCAAAAAAAATTTTTTCTGTTACATGTACATTTATTTTACATAACACAAATATTAAATTTCATGTGTTCCCTAGATTTTTACTCAGGCTTATACCTTTAAAGTCGCTCCATGTCACTAAATCTGGCTGTTACTTACTTCATGGCAAGCAACCATCACCTTCAGATCTCTGCTTTCTCCACAATATACATACCCACATCCCTCCCACTCTCTGGATATCCCCTTCTGTGAAATCCCTTGGGCTACATTTACCCTACAACTGGGCTCTCTATCGTATTTTCCTACTAGTATTTCATTTTTTTTTCCTTGTGTTTTGTGTAACTCCCTAGACATTAGGGAATATTTCTTGTACTCTTCCCTCCCTCACGCTACCCCTCACCCCCATCCACCTCTGCAGAACTTCGGAGCTTGGTGCATAGTTGGTGCTCAGTAAATCCTTGTTTATGTAGTGAATTGAAGAGCATGACTACATGAGAAAGACATTTTCTCTGTCCCTAACCATATCTCCAGGGCCTAAATTGGTGCCTGGTATATGGTGTAGGTGATCAGGAAATATGTTTGATACAAATGAGTAAGTATCTCACTTTTCACATAAGAAAAAGGGTATGAAATAGTAGAATATATAGGGGTCAGGATGTAGTGTTCTAGTTTCTAATCTGCCACCAACTAGGTGTTCGACACTTAGCACATCATTTGCTGCTGCTGCTAAGCTGCTTCAGTCGTGTCCGACTCTGTGCAACCCCATAGACGGCAGCTCACCAGGCTCCCCCGTCCCTGGGATTCTCCAGGCAAGATCACTGGAGTGGGTTGCCATTTCCTTCTCCAATGCATGAAAGTGAAAAGTGAAAGTGAAGTCACTCAGTCGCGTCTGACTCTTAGCGACCGCATGGACTGCAACCTACCAGGCTCCTCCATCCATGGTATTTTCCAGGCAAGAGTACTGGAATGGGGTGCCATTGCCTTCTCCAGCACATCATTTAGGTCTTGGTTAAACTGAATGATTTCTTGAGTCTTTGTTCACTCTAACTTGCTAATTTTCTGTAACTTCAATAAAATTCTTCAACATGAAGAGAGTCTTTAATAGGAAATCATCTCATGGAGTACAGTAATCATACGCAAGGCTCTCCTGGGTTGAGGGGTTGGCTAGAGGTGAGAGCATGTCCTATGTCTTCTGACTCTAGACTCCCAGAATGATAGGAAAGACAGAAATGAGGACTACCTGTAAAGTTCTTAGAAGAGTGTCTGACATATAATAAGTGAAGTATAAGTATTCACTCTTATTTTTGTAAATTTAAGAAAATCTATTAGCATTTGCAACAATCTCTTTTCTGACATATGGAAATCTAGCCTTCAAGCTTATGTTTCCATGTGCCCAGAAAATGGCTCCAGGAATTCCAATATCATTGCTGAAATTAATAGCTTTCTTTTATAGGACAATAATCAGACAACAGTCTGATTTTTTTAGGCCTGTTCTATTATCTTTCTATTAATGTGCAAGTTCTAGTTTTCATGGGTTTTTAAAAGTAAAGCAAAAGAATATTGTCCTCTAGGATCATGCAGCAGCTAATGAAGATATTGGGACAATAATCTTGAGCTCTATATTTGGTATCTATCAAAAACAACAGTTTCCTTTATAGAGCAGTCAGTTAGAAATGGAACAGAATATGAATGTATTAATATTTTATGCAGATGATATTTTTCCCTTTAGTGGAGAAGAAGTAACTAAATAATGTAATTTACTTTCCTTTATCTTTAAAAAGTGACTTCAAATATTGAACAAACCATTATTAAAATTCTGAACATCATTCAAATCATGAGCTTTGTTATTAGATGGCTTCTTTTTCTCTAGGTCAAGAGGTGAAGCTATTTGTCTTAAAGAAAAAAAAAGCACTAAATGGTGTTACTAATGGGCCACAGGTCTATTAGCTTCATGAGCAAAAGTAGCATTTAATACCTATTTTTATTCTACTGGGCAAATGAAATCTTAAACAATGCCTCAGTTTAATGCTCTTACATATAAAATCTGATTTGTGAATTTGCCTAAAACTTTTTTTTAAAAAAATCAGGTAAAAATACAAAATAAGAACTGAGGACTTCCTATGAAATTTTTGAACCAAAAATGGGTACAACCTCTAATTAAAAGGTTAGAGGAGTAAGTAGATAGGTAAAATATTCAGTTACCAACAACAGCACAGGAAAATGGCTTTGAATCATTTATTTTAGAGAACAAAAACACTGGAGTAGACTGTAAGAGTTACATACATGGGAATGGTGAATGGGGATTTTTTTTTAAACCTTGTGCTTTTGTTTCTGTTTCTGGATTTTTCTTTTGTTTGTATGTTTGTTTTTTTCTTTTACTCATGAGCTTTATTGAAGGAGTACTATAGTTCCTATTGATATAAAGATAGGCTGTGTTCTCTTAACATCTTTCTCAGGTAGCTTTCAGATAAGCTGCCATTTATTCCTATATGGTATAAGTGGAAATTTTAAAAATATACATTTTGAATAGCCAAGGAGGATTGCCATGAAAATTAAAGGAGGTATAATATGTTGGAAGGTGCCCTGAAATACTAAAGTCCTATGCACATATTTGTTTCTGTTTATTGTGGCATTCAGTAAAAATCAGAAGAGTGCCTACTTTGTACCAGGAATACTTTAGGCACTGAGGATTCAGAGAAATAATAGTACTGGTTTGCCCTCAAGGATTTGTAATTAGGTTGGAGAAATAGGCATTATAAACAGAGAATGTCAATGTATTATGGTAGTAACGGATGCATACCAGGTACTTGGGAGCATAGAAAGGGATCTCTGACTAAGTTTTTAGAGCCAGGGAGTTCAGAGAAAGTTAGGGAGAGGAGAGGAAGGGAGTCCAGGAGATGAAGATGGCATGAATATAGCCTTGAGGCAAGAAGAAAGAGTGTGGTATATTCTGAGTCAGTAAAGGGATCAATATGACTAGAGCTTAAAATATCAAGCAGAGAATAGCAAAAGATGTGTCTTTTTAAAATTAATTTATTTTTTATTGAGGGATAATTGCTTTACAGAATTCTGAATTCTGCTGTTTTCTGTTAAAACTCAACATGAATCAGCCATAGGTATACATATATACCCTCTCTTTTGAACCTCCCTCCCATCTCCCTCCCCATCCCACCCCTCTAAATTGATACAGAGCCCCTGTTTGAGTTGAAAAATGGTACTGAAGATGTGTCTTTAAGAGGTCAGATTTACAGCAAGGCTGAATACTATGTTAAGGATTCAGATTTTATCCCATTGTTAATGGAAACCCAAAAAAGCCAGGGTATAAGGTGGTCACTCTGGGGGATGAAATGTGTTTTTGAGGGTCAGGGAGAGCAGAGAGGAGAGTATTGCTATACTCCAGATGAAAGACAGTGAGAGTGGGAACTTAGGCAGGGAGAGTCAGATAGAACAAACAGGGTAATATGAAAAACAGTGAAGCAAGGTAACAAAGAGTGATTAATTTTATGAGCTGGTGAGGATGATCCTCAAGCTTATTGTTGACTGACTGGATCTAGTCATTTATGTACAGAATACTGAGGGAGACTTGGATATATGACCTAGGAGACATGTTCATTTTTCTATCATGTTTTCTCAAGGTTTTTGTAAGACATTGGAGTGAAGGTGTCCAGGAGGCAACTGGATATATGGTCCTGAATTGTGAATAGCAGATCTGAGAAGGAAATTCAGATTTGTAAGTCATGAGCATTTTAGTGGTGATTAAAACCCTCAGAGAAGAGAAGCGAGGACAGAAACCTCGGAAGGGCAGAGTTTAGAGAGTAGACCAAAGAGAAAGCTGAAACCCTAGAGAGGACAATGCGATGGTGTGAAGGGACTCGATAAAGCGTCATAGTGCAGAGGCCAGAGGGACAGAGGGTCAGGAAAGTGGTGGGATGCAAAGGAGAACCAAAGCAATAACATTTAGTATAAGGACTTAAGAAGACTCTTTTAACTGTGACTCCAGGTGACTGGATCAAAGCGATCTCACTGCAGAGGTGGCAATCAACTACAATCAACTGAAGAATAAATGTGTGGAGAGTGAATGCAGGTCTTTCTTTGCAGAGAATTTTGGATGAGAGGGAGGAGAGGGAATGCAGGGGCAGGAGCAAGTTATTTCCGGAGGAGAGAAATTAAATTAAGGTAGGAGGATGGAGTTCCCCAGGTGCCTCTAGTGGTAAAGAATCACCTGCAAATGCGGTTGACATAGGAGACATAGAGAAGTGGATTTGATCCCTGGGTCAGGAAGATCCTCTGGAGAAGGGCATGGCAACCCACTCCAGTATTCTTGCCTGGAGAATCCTGTGGACAGAATAGCCTGGTGGACTATGATACGTAGTGTCACACAGAGCTGGACATGACTGAAGCGACTTAGCATACCTGCACAGGAGGATGAATGGAAGGAACCAATAACAGGAAAAGTAGATGTATATAAGAAAACAGAAAAAGGAGGTAGCATGTCCCCAAATGAAGTGGAAGGGGTGGCGGGGATGGGATTCACAGGAAAGGCTGGCTCTGTGCAGGAAGGACTCGTACACCTTCAAGGGTGGAAGGAAGACAGTGGGTGATGAGGAAGTGCAGGAGGATCTTGCTTCATGACTTCAGGACAAGGTCATTAGCATTTACTCATTCCCCTGAGGACCAAACCCACTGATTCAGCAGGTGAAATCATCTTCAGAAGCCCTCATTATCCTTCTCAGGGTTGCTCTCACACCAGCCATTAAAGCTCCGCACACACACCCCCCGCCCCCCAGCCGCAACCACCCTTGGCTCTTTTGCTGCTCCTCTCCCACCTCTATGCATAAGCTTTTCTCCAGCAAAGCTGTGTTAGCCACACCCACGCACACATACACATTGTCTTCCCCTTAAAATATCCCTTGTTTATCTGCCTTTGAGTATATTAGAAACTACTTCATTCAAAGATATAAAGATCTGATATGCAGTCAACTATGCCCGACTTCCTGGAGGCATTCACCCTGAAGACAGACATTTGGACTTTCAGGAGCCTTGCCATATTAAACACAAGCCAGTCTTCAACATTTCTTCCCATGCTCCATCAATATGCACCCTCTGCTCTAGTCACACATAAGTCTTCCCTTTCCAGATAGTGAAGCACATGGTAGGAAAGTCACATGGTTGGAATCATAATCAAGACAGTGCAGATTTTCTGAGGTGTTCCTATTATCAGGTATACTATGGGCAATTCTGTAAAACAAGGTTGCTGCTGCTTCTTACTTGGCATCTTCCAATATATGTTACTCTCATTCATTAGAAGCTTTAAACTACACACTAGGAGTACTATTTACCCCTTCTGTTTAATAGAATGTTAGGAAATTTTGAATAGGTGCTACTTTTAAAAATCAGGCTTTACTGCAATCTGCTAGTTAGTGTTACAGTCACAAAAGAAAAGGTTAAGTCATTTTCTTCTTGAAAACAGTGTTTTCCATTATGTCCAAACAATTTCCAAATGAATGAAAGGAAATATACCCACAGGTGCTCCTTCAGCTCAGTATCATGCCTAGATACCTTAATCCCAGATGTACTGGCTAAATCCAGGCTGATAGCATGGCTGGGATAACAATAAAAACAGCCCAGAAGCTCTACTCTCTATGGAATACGTATCTATCATGTACAGCCTTATGGTTATTGGTACTGGTTTTAGAGTCAAACTGGTTTGCTTCCTGATTACCACTTACAAGCTATGACACAATTCTCATGGAGTTAAGTATAATCATGAATTTAAAGGGCTTAGCCTCATTATTAGTACATAGTAAGTTCTCAACAAATGGAGATTGCTATTGAATTATTACTATTAATAATTCATGTTTTGACTTAAGAAATTGCCTGGTTTAACTATCTCCAGGCAGAGGCTGCTTTCTTATCCTGCCTCAGTTACGGCTATAAAATGGTGAGTTTCCTCTTCAGATGTGCACACATACTTACTTCACTCTCATCACTGATGCCTACTCTATATAGTCAATGAATATGATCAGCCACTTAGGCTAGTCATTTCCTAAGAACCAAATGTGCTTACAATGAGTGGCACCCACTGTAATGCTATTAATTTTTCCAATAATATTCTTCTAGTAGATAGGCATAGTATAAATGAGAAGCATAATGATAAGCTACCTCCTGTTTGCTCATTTTGAAGAGACTCATTAAGGACAGTGGTCCTTCATGTTAATGAAATTACACAATCTAATTAGAGAATTTGCAGTTATACATTCTAGTGTCAGCAAGAGGAATTGCTACCTACCTGGAAGGTAATATGACTGTCTGCCTCTTGCTTTTGCCTTCCTTTAGGATGCTTCCACATTATTCTGACCATATCCTTTCCTTCGGCTTATTCAACCACCTTTTTAATGCTAGGAAAATCCTAAGCTATAAACAGCTTGCTTTTCGGTAGGATGATTCATGCTTTAAAAAGTTGATAATGATTTCAGAATTTCTTTTAGTTGAGCTTTTAATTACAACACAGATAGCCAATATCTTACTCATGTGAAATTTTAACAGAGATGACAAGCAATTTCGTATTCTTTGGAGATCATTTGACAAGTGTGGGAGCCTATAATTAAATACAAACTGCCTTATTTTTGGACAAGAGTACCTGACATTACTCAGGGAAGATCAGGAACTGGAGCATCTGGATCTCAATAAATTATCTGATAGAACAATCCAAGTCCTATAACACAACCTGCCACAGGGAATGTAAATCTGATTGGCTCAGAATCTTGCTTTTCTAATTTATAGTCCATAGGTTATGATTTGAGAAGCTGTATAGCTAATTGGTATATGGATAAGATTATACCATAAATATTTTTTCTATCTTTAGACTTTGTCAGCACACTGGGTAAGACTTACAAATAAACTTTTCTAAAACGCAGAGCTTAACCTTGAGATGGGTACCACATTTCTTTGCTCCTTTTCTCTTTTGACATTTACTTAAGACTTAGAGAGCCCAAGCCCAGACTTTCGGAACTCCAGAACTAGAATTAGATCAAAGAAACTGCCATCTCAAAGAGCAGAGGACCAGCCCCATTTTGGCTTCTCCCTACTATCACCTCCCACAAGCTTTTAAAGGCTGTTCATGTAGGCCATTATATCCAGAGGCCCAAGCTGAGTTATCTTTTTAACCACAGAGCAGTAATTCTCAGATCTTTGAATTTCAGAGACTGGGAGAAGGAGGAGGGTGCAGGGAGATCTACTTAATTGGAATCCTATGAAGGGTGGTCGTTTTTAACTTTGCCAAAAATATTCACATTTTTCTTCCTTCTCACTCATTTGTGAACATTTATTGAGCACATTCTTCGGAGAAGGCAATGGCACTCCACTCCAGTACTCTTGCCTGGAAAATCCCATGGACGTAAGAGCCTGGTAGGCTGCAGTCCATGGAGTCTCAAAGAGTTGGACACAACTGCGCGACTTCCCTTTCACTTTTCACTTTCATGCATTGGAGAAGGAAAGGACAACCCACTCCAGTGTTCTTGCCTGGAGAATCCCAGGGACGGGGGAGCCTGGTGGGCTGCCATCTATGGGGTTGCACAGAGTCGGACACGACTGAAGCGACTTAGCAGCATTGAGCACATTCTACCTGCAGGTATTAGAGTATTCCCTGGGAATTCAGTGCTGGACATAATCTATGCCCTCAAGTATCGTATAATCTGGGGTGAGAGGTAGTTACTAATCAATTACATTAAAATATATGAAATTCACAGCGAGGAAGGTGCTATTAAGGAAATAAGTGTGGCCCTCTGACAGCATCTTACACATTAATTTTATAAGGACAGCAAGGGTCAGGGCACTCTTCTTTAAAACTGATGTATGGACTTAATAGGTCTCAGACTGTACACGGCATTGTGGGCCATGATAAGGAATTTGAACTTTATGCTGAGAGTAATATAAAGCAATTAAAGATTTTAAAGCAGGATTTATGTTTTTAAAAAGATTCCTCTGGATACTATTTGAGAATGGACTGGAGAGAAATGGGAGTGGGAAGAGTGAGATCAGCTGGGGTGAAATTTTAGTGTCAATAGATGAGACTAAGGTGGCAGTTGTGATGATGGTGAAGAGCTGGGTTTGAAGAATATTTTGAAACTACAATTGCTGAAATATGGTGATAGATGACTAGGCTTTCCAGGTGGCACTAGTGGCAAAGAACTCATCTGCCATTGCAGGAGACTTAAGAGGCACAGGTTCAATCTCTTGTTCAGGAAGATCCCGGGAGGAGGGCACAGCAACCCACTCCAGCATTCTTGCCAGGAGAACCCCATGGACAGAGGAGCCTGGTGGGCTACAGTTTGTACCATCGCACAGAGTCAGACACAACTGAGGTGACTTAGCATGCACACATTCATCTTATTGTGCTTCACTTTATTACATGTATACATATATTTTACAAATTGAAGTTCTGTGGCAAACTTGCCTCACGCAAATCTATCAGTGCCATTTTTCCAAAAGTCATTTTCTCAATTTGTCTTTCTGTCACTTTTTGGTAATTCTCAAAATATTTCAAACTTTTTCATTATTTTATTTGTTATAGTGGTCTGTGATCAGTGATCTTTGATGTTGCTATTATAATTATTTGGGGACACTATGAACCACACCCATATAAGAGGGTGAACTTGATATTGAAATGATGACATAGGATTTAGAATATTACATAAACTTAGTTGATAAAGTAGAGTTTGAGAGGGTTGACTCCAATTATGAAAGTTCATGGCATCTGATCCCATCACTTCATGCTAAAAAGATGGGGAAACAATGGAAATAGTGATAGACTTTATTTTTTTGGCTCCAAAATCACTGCATATGGTGACTGCAGCTGTGAAATTAAAAGATGCTTGCTCCTTGGAAGAAAATCTATGCAAACCTAGACAGTGTATTAAAAAATATGGAGACTTACTTTGCCAACAAAGGTCCCTCTAGTCAATGCTGTGTTTTTCCAGTAGTCATGTATGGATGTGAGAATTGGAGCATAAAGAAAGCTGAGCATTGAAGAATTGATGCTTTCAAACTGTGGTGATGGAGAAGACTCTTGAAAGTCCCTTGGACTGCAAGGAGATCAAACCAGCCAATTCTAAGGGAGATCAACCCTGAACATTCATTGGAAGGACTTATGCTGAAGCTGAAACTCCAGTACTTTGACCACCTGATTTGAAGAGCTGACTCATTGGAAAAGACTCTGATGCTAAGAAAGATTGAAGGTGGGAGGAGAAGGGGACGACAGAGGATGAGATGGTTGGATGGCATCACCAACTCAATGGACATGAGTATGAGCACGCTCTGGGAGATGGTGAAGAACAGGGAAGCCTGGCATGCTGCAATCTATTGGATTGCAAAGAGTTGGACATGACTGAGCAACTGAACAACAAGAACTCCAGCTTTCAGCAACCACCACTTTGGTCAACCAACAGTCATCAACATGGAGCAAGATCCTCCACCAGCAAGAAAGATTACAGCTCACTGAAGACAGTTAGCATTTTTCAGCAATAAAGTATGTTTTAACCATGTATTGTGCACATCGTTTTTTTAGACATAATGCTGTTGCACATCAATTACAGCACAGTGAAGGAATAACTTTTATATGAATTGGGAAACTAAAACAATCTGTGTGACTTGCTGCATTGTGATATTCACTTTGCTATAGTGGTCTGAAATTAAACCTGCAACATCTCCATGGTATACGTGTACTCTATGATTTTAGAAGCCTCTGAAAGAGAAGGGCGATGACTGTTTTTACATGATTTGGAATCTCTCACAACAACCTAGCATAATTCCCAATAAATGTTTGGAAGTTTGAGTACGTGGGTTTAAAATTAGCAGAAAAACTCCTTTAAACTGAGAATGTTCTGAGTGCTGCTGGAAGCGGGCAGGGTAACCACTGAAGGATTAATAAGTGCGGCCTGATCCACTGTTGGCACAACTGTGGGTCTGACTCTTATTTACACATTCTTATTCATGACCTGGATGGAAAAAGAGAAGAGGCTGCATGTTTTTGGAATTCACTAATGGTTCCAATTTGGAAAGTATTGTGAGCAGCTCATGCAACAGAAATAAATGCAAACAACCTTTGCGACTTGAGGGATGTAGGCTGGGAATAATAACTTTGTGAGCATTTGAAAAGGCAAGGCAGTGAATCCACCTGGGGGAAGAGAATCCAAACATAGAGCTGTTTTCAGGGAAGGCGACACCAGAACGCGGTGATGCCAAAGGAGGCCCAGGGGGCACAGCGGCTGCAAATTAAATTCAGGGCGGCCAGGCAGTCTGGCAGGATGAAAGGGAAGTCCAGGCTGAGGCTGCCTATGCAGAAGGGCACGGAGTAACGGCTCCTCTGTGGCCAGTTCTTGCTGAGTAGCACCTGGCCCGCAGGCTGTGTGCCCTCCACCTTGGTTCCTAGGGAAGCACAAGCAATTTGGAAGAAGTGCAGAGAATAACAAGAGTGAATGACTCCAGGAGCCTGAGGAGAGGACTCCGGATGAAAGAGGAAAAAGATTAGACAGCTAGAGTTTAGTTGCAGAAAGCTGAAAGAGGAGGGAGAGATCCAGAAACTAATAATAAATACACAGGTCTATTTGAAAATAGCCAAGTGGGAACTTGCAGAATAGCTGTCAAATTAAGACTTTTCAGATGAAAATGCACATTTTCTTCCAAGCAATGGGCTTCTTGCCTGAACCGGCACTCTGCCTACCCAGGTGCTCAGTAAATGCTGTCTTATAAAATAACCTTTGTTTGCTATAAAAGTATAAGTTTCTGGAAATCGACTAGTAGGAAGCACATTAGAAAGTAAGCCAACCCTTTCCTTAATGCCCACTGAGGACAGGATTAAAGCAACTAGAATTTTGTTGTGTAGTTCAAGTCAGACTCTTGTCGACAATGAAGTTGCCTCTTTCCATTCAGACAAATACAGAACAAAATGGAAACCTTTGTAACACAGGGAATGCCTGAGACACGGTTGGCTAGGCTCTGGTTAAATCCTATCATTGCAATTTACTTTATGTCAAGGGGACTGGGAGATGCTAATTTTTTTTCCCCTCCTAGGCGGTGGAGGAAGGGGTAAAGGAAGCTGGATCTCTGGATTTAAGGTGGACTAGGTAGAGTTCACTTTTAAAAATTAAAGCATAAAAATTCAAGCAAATGGTTAGATGTTAATTCTTTGTTTTATAGAGAGGAGTCTCTGAAAATAGCAACAATGTTCATCTTTGTTTATAGATCAAGTGCACTGTTTTTAGCCTGGAACCTGAGTCAAATATTCAGATTCCTAGCCAGTTGCAAATTGATACGTTTATCAAGCTCCAGTGTCAGGGGGCTTTCCTAAGTTCCTCATACAGGCCTCAAACTTGCCTCTCCTTTGCTGGCCTTGTCACCCTCCCCCTCCCCTGTCCCACACTCCTTTCTGCAGGGTTTGCTACCTCTCACACCCCTCCTCTAAACATAAAAGTCACATCTTCTAGAGGGTAAGTATTTGGTATGATTTGGGCTGCAGAAAGAAATCTTATTAAAAATGGCTCAAGCCAGCAGAGCTTTATAACTTGCTAAAATGAAGTTCAGAGTAAACAGCTCACAGCCCATTCCATGACTCAGCCACAGCATCAATAGCCCAGGAACCTGCCCCTCTGCTCCACCCCCAGAACATATGGCTTCCATCTTCATCATGTCAAGATGTCTGTTCCATGCCCAGCATCATGTCTGTGCTGCAGGCAAAGTGGCATGCAAGGAGCTAAGGGAGCAGAAGGGCTTTCTTCTTTGGGAAAGGCCTCTGCCCCCAGAGTCGCCTAACTATATCTAATTGGTTAGAACTGTGCTGTATACAAGAGAGTCTGGAAAATCATAATTAGCTTCCCAATCTCTATCATGGAGGAAAGCAAGGAAGAAGAGGGCATGTGAATAATTTCTGGCAGCCAAACCTGCCACAGCATGTGCTTGCCCCACAGTTATTCAGTCAGAGTTCCCTGCTCTTCCCTTCATGGCATTTATCATGATTTGCAGATGTACATTTTTAATCCCACTGGAATATATATATATATATATATATATATACTCTCCTTGGTTGGGTCTCTCATACTGTATTGCCAGGACCTCGCTCTGTGCCTGATAAATGGCAGTTCAGTTCAGTTCAGTCACTTAGTCATGTCCGACTCTTTGCGACCCCATGAAACGCAGCACGCCAGGCTTCCCTGTACATCACCATCTCCCAGAGCTTCACGTCCATCGAGTCAGTGATGCCATCCAACCATCTCATCCTCTGTCGTCCCCTTCTCCTCCTGCTTTTAATCTTTCCCAGCATCAGGGGCTTGTCTAATGAGTCAGTTCTTTGCATCAGGTGGCTTGCATCAGTATTGAAGCTTGCAATCCAAGGGACTCTCCAGAGTTTTCTTCAGCATCACAGTTGTTGGAGATAAATGTCAGGCATAAAATAAATATTGTCTCACTCGTGATCTGGTTGGCTTCTCAAAGAAGAGAGAAGCTAGCTCTGAAATCAGATAATCACAACCTCCTGGGAAAATAGGACTCTGGCAATTAAAACTGTATATTTATAATAACTCCTTTTTATTTATTAAAAATATTTCAAATATAAAAGAAGTATGATTGAAATAAAATACTTTTTATTCAAATACTCACTACCCAACTCTATCAGATTCACAGACTTTGCCATCCACCCTTGTGGTCTGTGGAGGTTATTGCATTTTGAGAAACGAAACATCTCAGATATAATTGAAGTCCCTGTGTCCCTTTCCCTAATATGTGCTCCTTCTTTTCTCTCACTGGAGTAAACTAGTATCCTGAATTTGGGTTTACCCATCTAATATGTTTTTATACTATGACTAAACATATATCCAGGGCTGCCACAATGGCTCAGTGGTAAAGAATCCACCCACAGTGCAGGAGATGCATGTTTGATCCCTGAGTCAGGAAGATCCCCTGGAGAAGGGAATGGGAATCCACTCCAGCATTCTTGTCTGGATAAACCCATGGAGAGAGGAGCTGGTGGGCTACAGTCCATGGGGCCGCAGTCTGACCCAACTGAGTGACTGAGCGTGCACATATACATATCCATGAACAGTATAATACTATAGGGTATTATTTTACATGTTTTCCAATTGTATATAAATATTGTTTAATATATTGGGTTGGCCAAAAAGTTCAAGTTTTTCCATAAGATCTCATTTTGGTCAACCTGATACTATGACTATTTACATACCCATAAGCACTATTATTTTATATGTTTTCTAACTGTATATAAATATTTTATTATGGACTTCCCAGGTGGTGCTAGTGGTAAAGAACCTGCATGCCAATTCAGGAGAGATAAGAGACGCAGCTTCTTCAGTCCCTGTGTTGGGGAAAAAAATACCCTGGAGAAGGGCATGGCAATCCACTCCAGTATTCTTGCCTGGAGAATCCCTTGGACAGAGGACCGTATTAGAGTATATTTTAATATTATTATATTATATTAATGAATTATGTGAATATTAAAAGTATTATTATTCAGTATTTCTAAACTATCATGTTATCGATATTTAACCATATTTTTGTATGTAGCTCTGGAGAAGGAAATGGGAACCTACTCCATCCAGTACCCTTGCCTAGAGAATCCTGTGGACAGTGGAGCCTGATGGGCTGCTGACCATAGGGTCGCACAGAGTCGGACACAACTGAATCGACCTAGGATGCATGAATGCATTGGAGAAGGAAATGGCAGTCCACTCCAGTATTCTTGCCTGAAGAATCCCAGGGACAGAGGAGCCTGGTGGGCTGCCGTCTATGGGGTCGCACAGAGTCGGACACGACTGAAGTGACTTAGCAGCAGCAGCAGCAGTGTTTCACTGTATAAATATACCACAATTTAGTTTTATTTTTTTCTCTCAGTAAATATTTCGATTGTTTCAGTCCTTTCCTATTTTTATTCCAAATGTTACCTGTGACTAACATTCTTCTACGTATTTCTTTGTCACACATGTGAGAGTTTCTTGTTCTAAGGTATATACCCAGAAATAAAATTACAGGGTGAGAGAGGTATATTTTTTCTGTTGTCTTTGGTTTTGACAAAGTTCTATAAAATGTAGTGGATGAGAGAAATTGTGTCTGTATTCAACACTTGGTATCAGATCCTGATTTTTGTCAGTCTGTTGGTATGAAATGGTATCTCATTTTTTATGGTGCATTTCCCTGACAACAGGGAAGGCTGAGGATCCTTCAACAGGTTTGTTGGGCAATCAGCTTTCTTTTGATTAAAATTGCCTTTTCACTCCCATTGCCCTTTTGAGGGGAACAGGGAGCTGAGTTTTTCCTGATTGATTTATAAAGTTCTTTTTATATTCCAGATAGCAATCTTATTAATTTGTAAAATTCTTTACATATTCTGGATAACAGTCCTCTCTTGTTAAACACAGTACAGATTTCTTCCTCCCACTGTTGCTTGACTACTCATGTTGTTTACAATGTAGCTTTATGAATGGAAGTATTGCATCGCAATATAGTAAAACATACCAACAGTGACTTTTGTGGTTTGGGCTTTTTATGTCTCTTGCAAAAAGATCCTTCTTTTTACCTCTAAAATCTTAGATATTGCATCATATTCTCTTTTGTTAAAAAGTTCAAGTTTCTGCTTCCCTATTAGTCATGTGGATAACTAACAGTCTCAGTTGAATGCTTCCTTTTTGGACACTGACTGATACCAAGTTTCCCCCTTATGCATAGGTCACTTTCTGGTTTTAGTACCATGTTTCATTGGCTGTTTTTCGTCCCTATGTCCCTGTGTATCACCATAGCTTTATGGACTCTATTGCATATGGTTAGGGGCAGGGCTTGGGAGCTGCTTGGATTTGGATCCTAACTCTGTCATTGCCTCTTCACCTTGGTACCTTGAGAGAAATCCTTAATTCTTTATGGCCTCATTTATTTCTTAACTGTAAAATAGTGACAATAGTTGAACCAAACTCCTAATACATGAAAAGGTTTTGCCTGGCATTTAGTAAATGCTGAATGAAAGTCAGCTGCTATTATTTTTAGTTGTAGCTTCACTATTGTTATTACTAATTATAATGTCTCATAGTTTTGAGCACGTTGACCCTTTTTTTCTTGAAAATGATCTTTACTATTACTGACTTTTTGTGCTCTTTCAAATGGATTTGAAGTCTGGCTTATAATGTCTCATGAAAAATGCTGTCAAAAATTTGAATGTCATTACCCTTATACATGGATTAATTTGAGTCTTCTTATCCATAAACTTGGTATACCTCTATCTACTCAGTTCCTTCAGTCAATCAGAAAGTACTTTCATAATTTATTCCATAAAGATCAATACATATTTGCTATATTTTTCTTAGCTACACTTTAATTTCCTGTTATTATAAATGAGGTAGTTCTAAATATTATTATTCTCAAATGAATTATTATTGCTGTGTAGAAATCCCATTATTATTTTTAGGTTGATCATGTATCCAGCTACCTTGCTGAGCATTGACTAATTTTAATTGCAGATTCTCATGGATTATTTATGCAAACAAACTGATCATTTATGAAACAAAAATACAATTTTCTTTCTTTCCATTATGTATCTCATTTTATTTTTATTTTCTAAGTATGTTGACTGAGACCTCCTAAAAGTATTAAAAACAGGTAGTCATGGCAGGCCTCCTTGTTTTGAAAGTGAAAATTTCTCAGTCCTGTCTGACTCTTTTGGATCCCATGTACTATAGCCCACCAGGCTCCTCTGTGTATGAGATTCTCCAGACAAGAATACTAGAGAGGGTTCCATTCCCTTCTCCAGGGTATCTTCCCAACTCAGGGATCAAACATAGATTTCTTGCATTGCAGGCAGATTCTTTACCTTCTAAGCCACTGTCTTACTTTGCCTTTGTTAAGTTTTATCGTTAAGTTTGATCCTGGCTATGGATTTTTGATAGATAATAATTATCAAGTTTAGAAAGTTCCCTTTTATCCCAATTTACTGAGTTAAACACAAATGAATATTAAATTTAAATACTTTTTTATCATCTGTCAAGATTATCATGGATTATTTATTCTTTATTAATGTTATGTAATATAGTAATAGATTTTCTAATGTTGAAACATCTTCCACTTCTTAAAATAACATATACTGGTTATCAAGAGTATTTCAAAGAGAGACCTGGGTCTTTTCCTAAATTGCAAGAAATCTTAAGGTTTTTAAGAAATTGTTATTTTTATTTTACTTTACATGCATTTTTAGATCTTTGTGTGTTTAGTTCACGATTCATTTCTTTCATTTTTTCTGTATTTCTACATTTTTAACATGAAATATGCAAAATGTGTAATAATAGCCATAGATATGAATAGTGGGAAATGAAGAGGGTGCAAGTATTAGTTCTGCTTATTTTGGACCATAAAGTAAGGGGATAGAAGAGCTTCCAATCAGCCAGCAGTTTCTGAGAAAACTTAATCCAGTGCCATGACCTTTTCTGATGACTCATACTGTCCATTTGCCTACAAACTTGGTGAGACCTGTATCCAGAGTCACTTAGAAAATAGGCCCTTCATTGCTCCAGGTAACTGGGGACTGCTTGTGAACCAGGAGGGCTTGTCTTCCTGGAAGCTGTCTTGGGTAGAGCTGATGGTGGTGAAGAATGCAACTTCTCTTATTCCCTTAGCACCACTTTTGATTTTTCCTGTTTTTATTCATTGTAGGTAATTGCGTCATTTTTGAGACTTATATACATGTAAAACCTTTTGTAGTTATGATGCTCAGCAAAGAAACTATATTCTGTTCAATAATTAGAGCTTCTATATTGCAAAATTATTTCAGTATAATTGCTCTTGGTGGTAAAATGTCAGGTCAGGGTATAAATATGATTGTGATGGTTGTTGAGCAGTCCTGCTTCTGAATATCAATCCTAATTATATGCACATATTCATACAATTATGGAAAAGTTCCTGTACCAAGAGAACTGTATACAAACAGTAACAATAATATGATGCCTTGGTCTGTTAGCTTTAAAAATTTTTCAGAAATTGGTTAAAATAGTTAATGTTAGTTTCATAGTTTTGTGACTCAAGTACAGTATACCAATTGGCAATGTGTTAGTAAGAAAATATTCTTATCACTCTCTCTCCTTCTTCACATAAAGAACGTAGGGAGAAAAATACCAAACTCCTGGGAGTTATAATATCTCCTTACTTAACTACGGAGTAATAAACACGGAGAAACAGCAACAGTTTATGCAAGTAGATACTATATCTCCACCTTTATGGCCAGCATTTGCAACTGTCTTTATATTTGACAGATGAAGTGCATCTGTGAATGTTAAGTTTCTCAGGTTACAGTTAAGATATGTAATTAGACTTCAAGGTATACTTCTTCCCCACAACTTCTGCTACAAGAGGAAAACCCAATTAATCCAGCTTTACTCAGCTTCAAAACAGAAATTCAATGTGAAAATTGGTGGAAGAAGTTAACTAATGAGGACACTTCTCCCCCTTAGAGCATGCTACTGCTTGATGGAGGTAATGATACCTGGGGACAGAGGCTCTTCCTTCTCTGATGCTGAAATCAGGATGTTTACTTGGTTAATAAAGCCAGTTCCCTTAGACATATGAAATGATGCAAGGACAGGTGGAAGTTAGCATCTTGAACATTTGTTGCATGTAGTTTTATAGTCATTTATACTTATTGAATGAAAGTTGTCTGAGAAACCATATTAATTCAAATAGACCAGTGAACAGCAGTTTCAATGCTCTGAAGCAAAAATAAATTCCAACAGTATGATAATCTTTGGGTTGCTAAGAACTGATTCCAGGCTAGAAATACTTCCAGTAATCATAAGGACTATGATGATAAAAATAACTATTTCCTGAGCAGATACCACAGTATTAGGGAGTTTTTAAGTACTCTCTAAATATTAATAAGCATTAACTTATACTCATTAAAAACATACATGTTTAATATTCTGCCATTTTATAGTTAGAAACTGAGGTTCAGAAAAGTTGAGTAATTTGTCCAAGGTTGCCTAAATGTCCCCTTTGACAGGTTAAATTCATTCTCTTCTGTATAATGGAAACAGACTACTTGATTATTCCCTCTTATAAAATAGTTTTAATAGCCATAAAAGTAAAAGCTTCCTTGAATAATATAAGAAGGGACTTCAGGAAGACATTGGAAATGTCAACTTATTAGGTTAAACATATATTTTATTGCTAACAGGCACAGAAAATTCATGCAAAATGAAGTTACTGTATATCTTCCAGAAGACTATAATCTAATCAGGCAGATAAATACATGGAGTTACAAGAGATAATTTTTTAATATCAATAAATACAACAATGTATTACATGAGATAATTTTTAACATCAATAAATACAACAATGTATTATGTGAGATAAGTTTTTAAAATATCAGTAAATACAACAATGTAAAGTAGGCAAATACTTGGAATTGAATTGTTTCCTCAGTTGGAACTGAATTGGTTCCTCAGGACCTCATTTGTATCAGCTGTAAAACGAAATGATGGAGTTGGTGTAGACAACTTCTTCCCTTTTCTTAAAATGTTCTTCCTGCTTGCAAACTTAAGTTGGTCATTCTAAGGAGCACATATGAACAAATCATATGTGGAAAAAGGACCCACTGAGCAAAGAAAGCAAAGAGGGGCTAGTCATTTAAGGTCTCCTATAGATGTCATTTGAATCAGATCCAAAGAAGGTAAAGCATGTTGATCTGATTTGGTTAAGGGAGAAGAAAGACATTGAACAACTGAGGGAACAGTGAGAAGACAAGAGGTACACAGAAGGCACACAAGCCGTAGACTGAACAAATGTTTGTAAAGTAGATGGATCAGGGATATTAAAGGAAGAAGTTGATAAAGTACACGTGAGAATTACTAGAGATCTATTGTTTTTAAGACCAAGGTGCCAGAACAACTGAATCAGAAACTCTGGGAGTAGGTTACTGTTAGGGTTTATGGAGGTATATAGTTCACACTGGGCTTCCCCAGTGGCGCTACTGGTAAAGAACCTGCCTGCCAACACAGGAGTCACAGGTTCCATCCCTGGGTCGGGAAGATCCCCTGGAGGAGGGCATGCAACCCACTCCAGTATTCTTGCCTGGAGAAAGCAGCTTGGTGGGCTATACAGTTCATAAGGTTGTCAAGAGTCAGACACAACTGAAGTGAGTTAGCATGCACACATGTGTAACTCACATACCATAATTTGCCCATTTAAAGCACGCAATCCAGTGCTTTTCCCTCTATTTAGAGTTGTGCAGCAATCTGCACAATCAATTTTAGAACATTTTTATCATCCTCCAAAAGAAACTGTACCTATTAGCAGTCACTCCCAATACCCTTAATCGCTCTGAGTTCTAGGCAACCACTAATCGATTTTCTGTCTCTGTGTGTGTTAGTCGCTCAGTCGTGTCTGACTCTTTGTGACCCCATGGACTGTAGCCCACCTGGCTCCTCTGTCCATGGGATTCTCCAGGCAAGAATACTAGGTGGGTTGCCATTTCCTTCTCCATTCTGTCTGTATATATTTGATTATTCTGAATCTTTCATATCAGTAGAATTATGTAATATGTGGCCTTTTGACTGTCTTCTCTCACTTAGCCTGTTTTTAAGGTTTATCAAAACATAATATGCATTGGTACTTTAATTTTTGTGATAGAGAAATATTCCATTATATGGATATATACCAGCACATTTTATTTATTCATTTATCAATCAGTAGACATTTGGGTTGTTGATACTTTTTTGACTTTTGTGAATAATGCTGCTATGTGCATTCATGTACAAGTTTTTGTGTGACATATGTTTTTGTTTCTCTTGGGTATATACCTAGAACTAGAATTGCTGGGTCACTTGCTAGCTCTATGCTTAACATTTTGAGAAACTCTCAGATTGTTTTTTAGAGCAGCTCTACCATTTTATATCCCCAGCAGCAATGTATGAGAGTTCCAGTTTCTACATTTTTGTCAACTTTCATTATTATCAAACCTTTGGTAATAGTCACACAAATGGTTATAAAACCTTGCCTCATTGTGGGTTTGATTTGTACTTCCTTGATGCCTAATAATGTTGAGCAACTTTTCATATGTTTATTGGCCATTTGTGTATCATCTTTAAAGAACTGCCTATTCAAATCTTTTGCTCATTTTAATTCAGCTTTTTATTACTGAGCTGTCATTATTCTTTATATATTCTGCATACAAGTTCCTTTTCAAATATATAATCTAGAAATATATTCTCAAGATCTGTTGGGAGTCTTTCTACTTTCTTAACAGTGCCCCTTCAAGCACAAAATATTTTAATTTTGATGAAGTCAATTTACTGCTTATTTCTTTTGTCATTTGTGCTTTTGGTGTTATGTCTATGAAACCTTGCCATAAGCCAAGGTCAAAAACATTTGCTTCGGTATTGTCTTTTTAAGTTTTATAGTTTCAGCTCTTACCTTTCTGATGAATGTTTAGTTATTCTTGTGTATCATGTGAAGAACGTCATTCTTTTTTATGCAGGTATCCAACTGTCCCAGCACTGTTTGTAGAAGAAACTGTTTTCCCTCTGTTGAATTGTGTTAACTCTCTTGTGAAAAATCAGTTGATATAGTCATATGGAACAAATTTTGAAACCAAAAAGTATGAGTTCTCCAACCTTCTGTCTTCTTTTTCAAGAGTGTTTCCTTTGAATTTTCATGTGAATTTTAAGATTAGCGTGTCAGTGGTGCATGGGTTTTTAAACTACCCAAGTGATTCTATACCAGTATGGAGCTATGTGTGTGTGTGCAGCTCTCAATCATGTCTGACTCTTTGCAGCTTCGTGGACGATAGCCCACCAGGCTACTCTGTCCATGGCATTTTTCAGACAAGAATATTTGGGTGGTTGCCACTTTCTACTCCAGATTATCCTCCCAACCCAGGGATTAAAGCTGCATCTTTTGCATTTCCTGCATTGACAGACAGATTCTTTACCACCTGGGAAGCCCTAACTTGGGGCTGAGAGGCAGGCAAATGACATTTACTAATCATCTTCCATGCATCTAGCTTTGCAACCAGGTAGCTTACATTTTTTAAACCATTTGATCCTCACAGTAACTCTGTGGGAGAGAGAGGATTATCTTTAATTATAAGTAGTAAATCTGAATCTAAGAAATGTGAAGTCTTGTCCATAGTTAATAGTGATGTTGAGATTCCATTAGGATTTTGCATGGGTTATCCTAACTCCTTTCCCAAGAAATGTAGATCAGATAAGCTAGAAACTAACTCTTGCACTCCGGGCCTTTTTATCACTATTATGCCATTAAAATTGTATTCAAGTTTATATGTATGCTTCTGCCATTTGGAGAATGAGATTGGGTGGGGGCATTTCTAGCCTGACGCAAAGAAGATAAACTAAGTCATGTTTGTTCAGTATGCCGCATCATAAGGTGTGTAGGAGGAACATGACAAGAAATGAAGCTTGTCAGGCAGGAAAATTCGTGATGTTTCACAAGTGACAGACTGTGGTAAATATTTCCACCAGTACATAGGAACATAAGAAAAAAAAAAGGGCAATCTGCTGAGTTTTTAATAAAGCTAAATTTACTTAAAATATTTGACTTCTGACATTATTTTCTTTCCTGATGTGTACATCTATACAAAATATATTCTTGTTAAATTATGTACAGAAATTATAAATACTATTTACCTATTACTCTCTTGAATAATAATAAAAAGCTTGCAACTTTATCTAAGTTTTCCAAAATTATTTTACTTTGCTGGTTCATGGGGTCCCAGTCTAGAAATCACTACTATACTCAACAGTGAACTAGTAAAGAATTTTGCGTGTGAAATGAAATGAACTATTATATTTATGTTTAATAAAGATCACCCTTTCAACAAAGGATGCTAGTACAACTGTATATCCAAGTATAAAAGAATGAAGTTCGACCCTACCTCATACAATAAATAAAAATTAACAAAGTGGATTATAGACTTAAACACAGGAAATAAAGCTATAAAACTCCTAGAGAAATACACAAGAATAAATTTTCATGATCTTGACACCAGAAGCATTAGCAACAACAATAGCAAAACAGATAAATTGGATTTCATCAAAATTAAAAATTTTGTGCTTGAAAGGACACTGTTAAGAAAGTGAAAAGACAACCCACAGAATGGGATAAAATATTTGCAAATTATTTATCTATTAAAGGACTTGTAGTACATATGTACTTGTGGTACTGGCACAAAGACAGAAATATAGATCAGTGGAACATAATAGAAAGCCCAGAGATAAATCCATGCACCTATGGACACCTTATCTTTGACAAAAGAGGCAAGAATGTACAATGGAGTAAAGACAATCTCTTTAACAAGTGGTGCTGGGAAAACTGGTCAACCACTTGTAAAAGAATGAAATTCGAACAATTTCTAACACCATACACAAAAATAAACTCAAAATGGATTAAAAATCTAAACATAACACCAGAAACTATGAAACTCCTAGAGGAAAACATAAGCAAAATACTCTCTGACATAAATCACAGCAGGATCCTCTATGACCCACCTCCCAGAGAAATGGAAATAAAAGCAAAAATAAACAAATGGGACCTAATTAAACTAAAAAGCTTTTGCACAACAAAGAGAACTATAACCAAGGTGAAAAGACAGCCTTCAGAATGGGAGAAAATAATAGCAAATGAAGCAACTGAGAAAGAATTAATCTCAAAAATATACAAGCAGCTCCTGAAGCTCAATTCGAGAAAAATAAATGACCCAATCAAAAAATGGGCCAAAGAACTAAACAGACATTTCTCCAAAGACATACAGATGGCTAACAAATACATGAAAAGATGCTCAACATCACTTATTTTCAGATAAATGCAAATCAAAACCACAGTGAGGTACCATCTCATGCCAGTCAGAATGGCTGCCATCAAAACGTCTACAGACAATAAATGCTGAAGAAGGTGCGGAGAAAAGGAAACCCTCTTACACTGTTGGTGGGAATGCAAACTAGTACAGCCACTATGGAGAACAGTGTGGAAATTCCTTTAAAAACTGGAAATAGAAAAAAAAACTGCCTTATGACCCAGCAGTCCAACTCCTGGGCATACACACCAAGGAAACCAGAATTGAAAGAAACATATGTACCCCAATGTTCATTGCAGTGCTGTTTATAATAGCCAGGACATGGAAGCAACCTAGATGTCCATCAGCAGATGAATGGTTAAGAAAGCTGTGGTACATATACACAATGGAATATTACTCACCCATTAAAAAGAATGCACTTGAATCAGTTCTTATGACGTGGATGCAACTGTAGCCTATTATACAGAGTGAAGTAAGTAAGAAAGAAAAACACCAATATAGTGTAATAATGCATATATATGGAATTTAGAAAGATGGTAATGATGACTGCATGTGTGACAGCAAAGAGACACCGATGTAAAGAACAGACTTTTGGACTCTGTGGGAGAAGGCGAGGGTGGGATGATTTGAGAGAATAGCATTGAAACATGTATATTACCATATGTGAAACAGATCGCCAGTTCAGGGTCAATGCATGAGACGGAGTCAGGGCCGGTGTACTGGGATGACCCTGAGGGATGGGATGGGAAGGAAGGTGGGAGGGAGTGTCAGGATGGGGAACACATGTACACCCGTGGCTGATTCATATCAATGTATGGCATAAACCACTACAATATTGTAAAGTAATTAGCCTCCAATTAAAATAAATAATTTAAAAAAAGAATTATTACAACTCAATAAAAAAAGACAAATTACCCAATTTAAAAATAGACAAAAGATTTGAGTAAACATTTCTCCAAAAATTATATGAATGATCAATAGCACATGAAAAGATGTTCAACTTCATTAGACAACAGAGAAATGCAAATAAAAGCCACAGTAAGATACCACTTCATAACCATTTGGGTAACTATTATCAAAAGATAGATGAGAGTTGGCAAAGATGGGGAAACTGGTATCTTCATACATTGCTCCTGAGGATGTGAAAGGGTACAGCTGCTCTGAAAAATAATCTGACAGTTTCTCAAAATGCTAAACATACAGCTGTATATGATCTATTATCTCACTCTAATATAATGAAAGCTTATGTTCTATGCTTAATCACTAAGTTGCATCCGACTCTCTGCAACCCTATGGATCGTAGCCTGCCAGGCTCCTGTCCATGGGGATTCTCCAAGCAAGAATACTGGAGTGGGTTGCCATGCCTTCCTCCAGGGGATCTTCACAGCCCAGGAATCGAACCCAAGTCTCCCTCACTGCAAGCGGATTCTTTACTGTCTGAGCCACCAGGGAAGCCCATAGATAGTGGAGTGCGTAGGCTATGCCTTCTGGGGAATCTTCCTGACCCAGGAATCACACTAGGGGCTCCTGCATTGCAGGCAGATTCTTTACCAGGTAAACTGCCAAGGAAGCCCAGTGAAAGCTACTTTAGACGAAAACTTGTACATGAATGCTCACAGTAACAGTGTTCATAATAGCCTCAAAGTGGAAACAACTTAAATGCTCATCGATTAATGAATGGATTTTAAAAACATGGTCTAAACATACAATAGAATATTATTCCTCAATAAAAAGTATAGACCAATGCTACAACATGGGTGAACACTGTAAATATTATGCTAAAGTAAGTTACAAAAGGCCAGATTATATAATTCCACTTATGTGAAATAGCTAGAATAGGCTGATCTATAGAGGCAGAAAGCAGATTGATTAGTTGTCTCCTAGGGCTGGGGTAGGTATGAGAAGTGACTGCTAATTGGTATGGGATTTCTTATGGGGCCGACAAAAATGCTGTAAAATTAGGTTGTAGACACACAATTGGCACACAACTCAGTGGATGTACTAAAACTCACTGAACTGTATACTTCAAATGAATGAATAGTATGATATGTGAGTCATATCACAACAAAGTTATTTTAAAAAAAAGAAAGGTTTTTAAGTGTCATTGTGGAAGACAGGTTGTCAGAGACCGTATTGTAGATAAAGAAAGAAGCTCAAGAATGTAGATAGAATTCTGACATGATAAGTAAGGCTTGAAAAATATAGTGGTAATGGGGATGATACAGTGGGAACATATGGAGATTATAAAGGGGTAACCAGGCAGGCTCCCCATCATCATCCCTGAGTTTGGTTAAATATCCCTCTGATTTGAAACTCCCAGAGCTGAAGCCTCTGTCCATCACTTCTTATCCTCCTGCTGACCTAGTTAGAGAATCATTTTAATTCATTTTGCTGTTTTGAAGCAAAATTTATTTGTCTGCCTCATCTACCCATTGTCTTTAATTCCACCTGAAAACAGATATTTTGCTGTGATAATTTTGGAAAACTTTATTTTCCAACTATCAGGATCTGTTGTGGATTATAGAATGTATATATGTTTGTACAATAAAGGTCAGAGAGATTAATTCTCTAATTAGAATTCTGTTTTTAAAAAACTAAACTGCTAATCGAATGTGCAGATGACAGGATCAAACCCCCATGTGGTTCTCGCCCAGCCCTCTCACTATGAATACATCTGGGCTGTGTATAACAGGCACGGCAGCCCCCATGTCACGTGGGACTTTACTGACGGCATCTCTCTGGAATACTAAGAAGATACTATCGATACTCCTGACATTCAGCTTAATCAAGAGATGACCCTTTCAGGCAACCTAACAATATGTTTACATTACACAGACAGAATTTTTCTCTTAAGATTCCATTAAATATTTAACTAACCCCACTAAAGAAAAATATAGCCAGCAACCCAGCTGTATCAAAATGGGAAATCAATCAGTTTTCAATCTTCTTTGATAACCTTCTCAATAAACCAGGCAGGTGGGAGACCCAGGGAAAGAGAAGGGGTCTTAGGCCTTTAGCCAGAGATGAAATTAGATCTTGTTGGCCCATCTATTTTAAAATCTGCATCACTTCCATCAATTCAATGGACATGAGTTTAAGCAAACTCCAGGAGTTAGTGAAGGACAGGGAAGCCTGGCATGCTGTAGTCCAAGGGGTGGCCTAGTCAGACATGACTGAACAACTGAACAGCAACAAATCAATTCCCAAGTGCTCACAAAGGGACAGACTGAGACAGGCAGATGTCTGATGTCTCTCTTGTCTGGAGAATCAGGAGGTGTCCTAGAAGTCATGCTTATTGTTTCCAGTACTTTCTTTAAAATGTTTCTCTTTGTACCCTTGCAATTTGCTCCAGGATTCCTCAAAGGAAGATAGTTCTTAGGATTTCAGAGTCCCAGTAACACCCTGAAGACAAAGTTAGGCATATTTAGTAACCAGTTTAACTTTGATACCCCAAAGCAGTAGAAATAACAACAATAATAAGCATATTTTACATTTATTTAGCAGTGTGCAGTTATAAAAGTACTTTGCATATATTGTCTTATTTAATTTACCCAGTGGAGAAAACTGTACTGGTTTGATTGTGAAATATATGCTTAGATTGATTTTATTATGAAAAAATGTGAAGCAATAATTTTTCCTCCATAGAAAAATACAAGCCATAGAAAGGATCTTAGCACAGCTTCCATGAAAGTGTTCGGCCATGTTCATTCTTCTTTCTGCCCCTGCAAACTGCAGCCATGAAATTAAAAGATGCTTGCTCTTTGGAAGAAAAGCTATGACCAATCTAGACAGCATATTAAAAAGCAGAGATATTACTTTGCCAGCAAATGGCCATATAGTCAAAGCTATGGTTTTTCCTGTAGTCATGTATGGATGTGAAAACTGGACTGTAAAGAAAGCTGAGTGCTGAAGAATTGATGCTTTTGAACCGTGGTGTTGAAGAAGACTCTTGAGAGTCCCTTGGACTGCAGGGAGATCAAACCAGTCAAACCTAAAAGAAATAAGTCCTGAATATTCATTGGAAGGACTGATGCTGAAGCTGAAACTCCAGTACTTTGGCCACCTGATGCAAAGAACTGAATCACTGGAAAAATCCCTGATGCTGTGAAAGACTGAAGGCAGGAGGAGAAGGGGACGACAGAGGAGGAGAAGGGGACGACAGAGGATGAGATGGTTGGATGGTGTCACCGACTAGATAGACATGAGTTTGAGTAAGCTCTGGGAGTTGGTGATGGATACAGAAGCCTGGTGTGCTGCAGTCCATGGGGTCACAAAGAGTCAGACACAACTGAGTGACTGAGCTGAACTGAAAGAGTCTTTGGTTAAGAGTCAGTGTTCTTAATAACCTTTAGCAGAAGAAGAAAGCAGTAATTTCTTCCATTTTGTTGAGGAAAGATCCATTAAGTATCCTATGTCCATGGAGAAGTAGATAAACGGGATGGGAGGGAGCATACAATGAACTTGACAATGTTCCCCTTTCTCTAATAAGGCCATTCATAGAAAGGAAGTAACTGCCTCTTCTGGTCTGCTGGTTTGCCTGTAAGTAGACCATAGACATGTGCATCCCAGGTGGTTCAAGTGGTATAGAATTCTCCTGCCAATGCAGGAGACGAAGAGACTTGGGTTCAATCCCCAGTTTGGGAAGATCCCCCAGAGGAGAGCACATCAACCCATTCAATATTCTTGCCTGGAGAATCACATGGACAGAGGAGCCTGGCTGCAGTCCAGCAGGTCGCAAAGAGTGGGACATGACTGAAGTGACTTAGCACACATGCACAGAGATCATGGACTTAAACTTGCAGCATAAGATCTTAGAGAAAACAGAGTAACATACTGGTATAAACTGAGAGCCAGAGATTTAGCATGAAGCTAAAGAAGCTTGGGCATCAGGGCCCACTTCTTGCATGGAGCAAAGAAAAGGAACTCAACTTTAATAGCTTCAATAATTTGTTGTGATTTATTTGTTGCCTCTAAGTATTTCCTTTCATACATAATTTGTGCTTGTAATTTTATTTTTTTGTAAAGACCTTCATGGCCCCAATCATATCAGCTTTAGGCTTCGTATCACCTGGATCCATTCTTGCAGAGAATTCAATTCAAAATAATTATTCAGAAACTGCAACAAATGACTGCAAACTTCACAGGCCAGATGTGGATTAAATACCAAACTAGTGGTAGATCCATTGGTGATACCAAACTGGTTAGATCTAAAGGTAACATGCAGATTCAAATATGCAAAGTAAAAGTGTCATGTTTATTTTTCTGAAGTTGATCTAATCTTCATGAGTTTCTACATTCCATCTGGTTAGGAGAGAAACTTTACCTTGACAGTTCTGTTTCTTCTTTTTCATTCTATTTAAAATACTCCTTTCTAGGAGTTCCCTAGTTGTGAGTGGTTAAAGACTTGATGCTTTCACTTCCTGGCCCCAGGTTCAAGCGCTGGTTGGGGAAGTAAGCTCCCATTAAGGCCAAAAAACAACAAAACTTCTTTCCAGGAAAATGCTTGACCTTTTCAGAATTTTTCCTTTCCCTCATTCTGTTCCCAAAGATGTTATCTGGATATATGCGGGTGGGGTGGAGGGTCCCTCGTTCCTGGTTTGGGATGGGTGGAGGGCTCCTCTGATCTCATTGATGATGTTGGCACTTTATCCTGGGCTCTCATGAGGTAAACTTCACCAGGCCTTGCAACACTGGGAACAAAATAAATCCAACTGAAAGCATTCCTGTTTCAGAGCTTATCACACATCCTCCTGCCATCTTCCAGAGTATAAGAGGAAGTTTCTGGACAGCATCTACATCAACATGATTTGAGGATGATTCTGGAGAGCTGAAATGGCCTGTTTTGCTTTGGTGAGGCCACCATGCAGTCTCTTCCCAGAACACAGCAGTCTCCCAGGAGACACCAAGACACACACGTTCCCATCAGTTTCCCCAGCACTCTCCTCCTCTTTCTTCCCAATTCCTCAGAGAAAGGAAAGGCCCTTCCATTTTCTCTTCCTCTTTTGAACTAGCTTCTTCTAAGTCATAAGTTTTCCCTGGAACATATAGCCTCACAGTTCAGCTGAAGTGTCATAAAGGGTGTCCTCTCTACATTACAGAAAAAAAAACACAAGCATTTCTGATTTGTACCTCAGGCCCAGTTCTTGAAGTGTTCATTGAAGCTAATAGATTTTAGAAAATCCTTCGCATTGTCAACAGAGTGTATGCTTAGTCATGTCCAACTCTTTGTGATCCTGTGGACTAGAGCCCACCAGGCAACTCTGTCCATGGGATTCTAAAGGCAAGAATACTGGAGTGGGTTGCCATTTCTTTTCCAAGGGATCTTCCCGACCCAGGGATCGTACCATGTCTCATTGGCAGGTGGATTCTTTACCGCTGTGCCACCTGGGAAGCCCATTGTCAACAGAGCTAATTGTTAAAAATTATTGCTTTGCCGCCTGTTCCAAAGATCTGAATATCCATCTCATCTTTCCTCTGATTTTTGCAGTCCTGCCCTAAGAAAAATCTTAATTCTCTCTGGAGCACATGGATGCCTCTGGAACAATATAAGGGGTATGCACAAAGGAATGAAGAGGAAAAGAGCCCATTAAATCATAATTGTTATCTCTCCCATTGGACTGTGAAAAGTCCTTTTTAAAAGATTTTCTTGTGAAAATGTTTCGATTTTGATCAGTGTTGTATTTTTATTTTATTTCAGTTATTGTTCTAAGTGAGAGTTTGGTATTGTGACATACTTAGAAACTAGTCAAGTGAGTTCATGTTTATATTTGGCTAATAAATAACTTTGTTTTTATTTTTTTTAATTTTTTTAAATTTTATTTTTACTTTATTCCACGTTACAATACTGTATTGGTTTTGCCATACATTGACATGAATCAGCCACAGGTGTACACAATCTCCCAATGCCGAAGCCCCCTCCCACCTCCCACCCTATATCATCTTGGATAGTCTGTCTCTCTCATGGACAGAGTAGGAATGAGGTAATAGTAAATGACAGGTACCATCGAGATCCCTAAAGGTTAAATTCCAAACAGCAGTATCTCCCCGATTCTGAACCAAAATAGTGGTGTGCTATATCTGCATATTTATCTATTCATCCATCCATCCATCCACCTATCTATTCTATCCTTCTATCCATCCATCCATCCATCTAACTGTCTCAGTCTGGCTTGATATATAAAGTAGCTTTCAAAGGGGCATGGCTTAATAATTAGAAGGTAAAGAACAACTCATACTCAGAACATCCCAATAATAGAGGGACTATGGCAAGAACTTCCTAACTCGTCTTCCTTTTACCCCTTTTTCCTATGGTTTATTTTCTACACAGAAGCCAGAACCTTTCTTATAGACTCGGATATTCCTCCAGTAGCTTCTCACCAGACTCAGAGTCAAAGCTCACCTTCTTGTAGCTGTCCCAGCCGGCCCCCATCTGACTCCCTGCGTCCTCTAACTCCATCCCAGCCACACTGGTCTGCTTCTGTTCCTCCCATCCTTCCACAGCCTCCTGCCCCAGGGACTTTCCTGTTTCTGGAGTCCTCGTTGCCTCTGCAGTCCTCCCTTATTTCCTTCTACCTTGTTGAAATGTCACCTAACCCAAAAGTTTGTATTAGACTACTAGAAATAAAACGAGTCCTCTCCTTGCCGTACCCATCACTTCCTCTCTTATCCTGTTTCATTCTTCTTCCCAACACTTACTTGCTTTGTCAGAATTAATTTCTGGTCTCTCTTCATTGGAAACTATGTAGCGTGAGAAGGGATCTGCTTTATTTATTACTAAATGCCCTGCACTGGGGGTAGGACCTGAACAGATCAGGCTAGGAGCTACTCTAGGTCAGTTAAGAAACCACCTCATTCTGCTTTGCTTGGAAATTTCTGAGGGTGATCAGTGAAAACTTCACACCCTCAGAATCCACTCTGTCTCAGGAAATCTCAGACAGTTGGTCACCCCACTCTCAATATGTTGAGCTGAAAGAAAGGAAATGAAAAGAAATGTTGAATGAAAGAAAGGGAAAAAAGGAAAGAATGAAGGCAGGAAAGTAGAGAGGGAACTAGGAAGAAATGGAGGGAGGTAGAGAGAGAGAAAAAGAGAGAGGAAAAGGATATTGATACTTATTTTTGTGGAAAATAAAAGATGTTTTTGTACAGCTTTTAGGAGATGCCTGGATCAAATTAAATATGTTTTTAAAGCCTTGAGACCCTTTTTTTCTTGGTTTTGATGCTTCACAGTATCATAACACATCTGATTGGAATTTCATTTCCAGGTTTAATATACTGTGCAAGCTGGTGTAGGCTCTATAATTATGCATATTCATGAGCACAATCATGACCTTACTTTTGATATGACTGGAAAAGTAAGGTACCAACAAAAGAACAATAATCAAAGAAACAAGGGAAGTACCAATTGTTATTTACCTCTGACATTTTACTAGAAAAACTCAAGCAAAATAAAAGATTGTTTCCAATGATGTATTAAAAGTAACAAAACAATATTATAAAATGCCATGTTTTTTCCTTTTGCACAATAAAACATTTTAAAGCTGTACCACTAAGCAGTCACTCCATAAGACACAATAATATCTAGATGTGAGGTAGTTAATACTACAGTTTAAATCCCTTTGATATTACAAAGATATCCTTTGAACTGCCCAAATCAAGTTAAACAGATACTTATGGAAATATATATTTCTCATGAATCCTTATGCTGTGGCTCTGAGAACCTACTGTGTGTCTGTCTCTTCTGGGTGTGTTTCAGTTATTTACCTTGACAATTTTCCAGTCACTCTTAGGTGGGTGTGTAAATCTGTAATCAGTTTTGTGGCATGTAATAAAGGAGGACCTGTCTTCCTTGGCTTGGAACTGTCAGTTGGGTATCAGGACCACGTGATTTCTATGGAGTATCTGTTGTATTCGACTTTAAGCAAATCGTCATATATCTCTCAGTGGTTGCATCAGTTTGGTAAAAATAAGATTATTGTCCCTTGAGGTCTTATGACAATGAGAGAAGATGCTTTAGAAATTAAAGAAAAAAACAAAACACTTGAAACTCAAGACAGGAATCACATCTTATCATTTTGTATCCCGGGTGCCTCACAGAATGCCTGGATAACTCACACTGGGTTTTAGGAGACTGCTTATCTGTAATGCCATTCCATCCTATAAGCCCTCCTGTGAAGTGGGTTACCACAGCCTCCTATGAACCTCAGAGTGGTTTGGCGCTTGTCCAGAAATCAGATGGCACGCAAAAAGTAGAGGCACAATTCGAACCCTGTACTTCCAACCATCATCTGGTACACATTCCAAGGCACCTGTGCTGAAATCAGTTCAGCGATTGAACTGATTTATATGTTAAGCATTTCACCTTGTTTTGACACACCAAAACTCACGTACAAAAATGTTATGGAAGGTTTGTGCCCAAGCCTGCTTCTGTATTGTATGTGTACCTTCTTCCTGGCACTCACTCAGACCATCTCATTCCCAGCATGAGAATTGTCTATAAACCCTGTGCGGTCGCATTGTAATTTGGAATCTCTGCAGGAGCCCGACTACATTGAACTGTTGCATGGATTAACACCTACTTCAACACACACAACCATTCCCCACCTACACTGGCAGTTTTTACCCAACCAAACAATAGCAGACTGAGGTTCTGCATATGGAGAGGAAACAATGGAAAGGCACAGTGCAAACACTGACACGCTGTACATTACTTAGTGTGCAGGTGCATTAATGAGCCCTGCCTCAAATCCCAGGTTTGCCAAGAGTCTCTTGCTCATGTATCAAAGCAGTCATCTTGGGTGTGAGTGGAAATGTTAGTAATGTTCATTCCTGCCTAAATATTTCCTGGAACCCATTACAAAAAGTTCATTTTCCAAATGGATTTTGTTAATTTAATTTATTGTATTCCTGATGTAGCTGGAAACTTAGAGGTAAATTGAGAAGAATAAATAGGTTAAATTGCCCCAGGGGTGTCTGTCCACTGAAGCATCCCAGGTATACTGAATGGCCCTTAATGAGTACTGCTTGTCGAAGAATCTGATACACATTATACAGAATAAAATAACTCCTTTTTTTTTCAGTTGAGAAACCATTCTCTAGGGAAATGAATGAAAAGCATATACTACTCTCTCTGCTGCCCAAATATACACTTGTTTGAGGTGAAGGCAGCAAAAACAAGACAATAAAATATGGGTTTCTCTATTTTCAAGTTACCTTTTCCTTCCAAGACCTACTGTATCAGTACTAAACATGTTCTGTATTTGCAAGGAGGAGGAAGGATTCCAGCCTGAAAAGGGATCTCAGCCTGGCAAAAATGATTGAATAGACACATGGCAAGTCAGCTATTTAACCCAGTCCAGGGGGCTGCCAAATTACCCCTGTGTGAGCTGAGACAACTAAAGAAAATTCTGTTTGTTCTGCTGCAAAATTAGCCCAGGCAAATCAAAATGACACTTTCAAAATAAAATCATGTTAATATGGGTTGCGAATGCAACTTTATTACCAAATCAACTTTGGAAGTGCAGTCTGAATGTGAAAACCTGATTGCCTGGGGAAAAAAAAAAAACAAATAATTACTATCCTATTAAGACTACAATTAAGATCATGTAGGACAGCATTTAGGGAGCTTCTTCCTGCTTATTTTCACCCTGTATATTATTTATGCCTGCAGGTTAGGTTATATCCCTAAATATCATATTTCTCACCAGAAACAGCGCTGAGTAATTGGATGCTGCAGGGCTTAATGTTCAGTACTGACTCATTTTGATTAGACCCATATTTTATCACTTCTGCTATTAGCATCAGAGATTTTTTTTAAGTCATGAAACTTCTGTGCTCTTGGATTTGATATCCTGAAAGTTAGGGAAATCATTTCCTAACATCTCAAGATATCAAGTGACTTACTGTCTCAGCCATGTCTAGGTGGTTCAAATCATTGATCATTTTCGGTCTGAGGTTAATATAAACCAAATCCAGTTTCTGTAATGAAGCAGCCCTTAAAGAAGGGCTGAACTATGCTCTGAACTGTGGAAATAATGGATCTAATAGTTAATTCAGTCATTTCTGAATAGCGTGCACTTATATTGGTTGAGTTAATAATGTCCATCTTAAATCAATGTGAAATTTAAAACTTTATGGACTACCTTTATAAAATATAAACCTTTATGGAATATCATAAAAACATATGTATAGAAATGGGCAGGTCTTCTGTGCTTTGGATCCTCTGCCCTCAGAGCAAAGGTCCTTATTTTGCTTCCCTCTGTTCTTCCCTTCCTTCCTTCCATTCCTTTCTTCCCCACCCCTCTTTCTTCCTTTTATGCCTTCAATTATTTCTCTGTACTACTGATTTTTCTCCATACAGCCCATGAAATTGCTTAATTCCATCCATTTTTCTTATTTTTTATTTTCTCATTCTCATATTCTCCTGGGTTTACTGTGATAAACCTCTAAAATATTTCATATTAAAGTACTTCAAAGAAGTGTGTACTTTCCACATTCTCTCCCTAAGTTTTCATCGACTCTGTAAACCATTCAACTGGTTTTGCTTACTGCCACACCAATACCCTTACCAATGACGTTCTATGTTGCCAAAGTGCATAGACATTTTCTCCTGTTTTATTTCTCTTCTGAGGCATTTGACACATTTCCCTTTATCAAAAGGCTCTCTTCTTTTGCCTTTGAGGACACCACTGTCTTTTCTTCTCCTTTGTTCTTTTATCATCTCCTTCTACAGATTTTCTTCTTCTTAATCCAGAAATAGTCTCCTTAGGAGTTTATTTTTCCTTGGTTCTCTTCTCATTTTATGTGTAATCCTGACGGGACTAAGGACATGCTTGTGGCTTCGAGTACCACTTAGATATTTGTATTTTTAGCCTATGCTTGCTGAGACCCAAATATCAGTTATCTGCTAGATGTCTCTGTTTCAATACTCTTGAAGAAAACTCAAACTTCCTGAAACTGAACATATTCTCTTTTCTCCCCCAAAATGTCCTTGGCTTATTTTTTCCAAAAGAGCAAAGATGAGGTACATCCTTGGTGATGAACAAGGCTCCATTCTTTTCAAGCTTAAAGCCAGAATCTTAGTTATTTAAGATCCTTCTTCCTTGTTTACCACATTCAGTGTTACATCAGATCTTATCTGTCCTACCTCATTACTGGTAATTGTTCTGTTCAGAGTTTCTGTTTCTTCCTGACTCAGTATAAGAAGGTTATATATTTCTAAGACTTTATCCACTTTTTCTAGACTGTCTGCTGCTTCTTTGTGTCCAGAAACATGCTCACAGACACACCTGGAAATGATCTGTCTCCAGTTACCTGGGCACCCCTTAGTCCAGTCAAAGTCACACATATAATTATCCATCACACTTACTATATCTATTGTACAACTTCTATCGGCATTTTCTTTGCAGTTACCATGGGGCTACCTAAAATATAAAAATCTATTTTAAGCTGATAACAGCTTCACTTGAATACAGAAACTACACACTCACCTCTTCCCCCACATTATTTCTTACTGATGTCACATTTTGCATGCATTTTTATTGTATATTCATTAACATAATTTTGTTTATAGTTATTTTGATGCTTTGGCTTTTTCCTCTTATACTAGAATGAAAAGGGGTTTATCCACCCTTCTTCCACTAGTACAGTAATGTGTATTTTTAATATGTTGACCTTTACCAATGAGTCTCATACTTTCTTGTGCTATCTTATTGCTGTTTAATGTCCTTTTGTTTCAGTCTGCAGAGCTCCCTTTAGCATTTCTTGTTAGGCGAGTCTAGTATTTGCCTGAGAAAACCTTTTTCTTTCCTTTATTTTTGAATAATTTTTCCTGGTAATTCTTGGTCAACAGGTGCTGTTTGTTTGTTTGTTTGTTTTCAGCACTTTGAATATATCATCTTGCACCCTTCTAGCATGTAAGTTTTCTGCTGAAAAATCTGCTCATAGTCCCATGGGTGTTCCCTTTTATATGACAGGTCAATCTTGTCTTGCTGTTTTAAGATTCTCTCTTTGTTTTTGACCTTTGACAGTTTTATTATACTGTGTTTTTATGTGGATTTGGTGGGGAGGGGATGTCATCTTTTGGGGCGGGAGGTGGAATCTTTTGAGAATCCTGGATCTAAGTGTCTATTTCCTTCCCCAAATTTGGGAAGTTTCCAGCCAATATTCTTTAGAATAAGTTTTCTTTCTCTCTTGCTCTTCTCCTAAATAATAAACACATTATACACCCATAATATGTACACTGATCTGCTTACGGTATCCTATAAGTCCTTTAAGCCATTTTTACTCCTTTTTCTTTCTTTTTCCTTGTGCACCCACTGTTTTTAGACCCTGGTTTAGCAGATGAGACTTTTCTTGAACTTGTCCTGAACTTATCTCCAACCTACCTGGCTCTCTCCTGTCTCTGCTGCTACAACAAACGACTTTTACTTTCACACGTACATCATGTTTTTGCTTTTTTTTTTTAAAATCAGTCTGTGCCTTCTCTTTGCACTGGAGAAACTTCCTGTATCCCACCCCCTTTCTTTTATAGCTGTGTCCTACTTATTCTTCAAACCTTAGACCCATTATCACCACCAGTGAAGTCTGATCTACTTCCTCTCCAGTTCATGTATCCTTCTCTTAGCACTTACCAAATTTTGCTGCAGTCATTAATGGTACTGTTCTATTTGCTTTCATAAGCCTTGAACTTCTCATGCTACCTACCTCTTGTGAGATGTTCAATAAATTATTTCAGAAAAATGAACAAAAGAAAGTGAAAAGTTAATAAATGACTGAGCCCTTCTTGATTCCTTAGATCAGCAAATGTGGGCTACTTCTGTAGCCATCTGCTTTTAAAAGAGGTAGCATCCACATTTATAAAGGCTGGTAATCCTTGTACAGCAGCAATATACAAAAGAACTATACAAAAAAGATCTTCATGACCCAGATAACCAAGAGGGTGTGATCACTCACCTAGAGCCAGACATGCTGGAATGCAAAGTCAAGTGAGCCTTAGGAAGCATCACTATGAACAAAGGTGGTGGAGGTGATGGAATTCCAACTGAGCTATTTCAAATCCTGAAAGATGATGTTGTGAAAGTGCTGCATTCAGTATGCCAGCAAATCTGGAAAACTCAGCAGTGGCCACAGGACTGGAAAAGGTCAGTTTTCATTCCAATTCCAAAGAAAGGCAATGCCAAAGAATGTTCAAACTACCACACAATTGCACTTTTCTCACATGCTAGCAAAGTAATGCTCAAAATTCTCCAAGCCAGGTTTCAGCACGACATGAATCACGAACTTCCAGACGTTCAAGCTGGCTTTATAAAAGGCAGAGGAACCAGAGATTAAATTGCCGACATCCGCTGGATCATGGAAAAAGGAAGAGAATTACAGAAAACCATCTACTTCTGGTTATTTACTATGCCAAAGCCTTTGACTGTGTGGATCACAATAAACTGCGGAAAATTCTTAGAAATGAGAAAGAATACCAGACCACCTGTCTTGCTTCCTGAGGAATCTGTGTGCAAGTCAAGAGGCAATAGTTTGAACTGGACATGTAACAACAGGCTGATTCCAAATAGGGAAAGGAGTATATCAAAGCTGCATAGTGTCACCCTGCTTATTTAACCTATATGCAGAATACATCATGCAAAATGCCAGGCTGGATGAAGCTGGAATCAAGATTTCAGGAGAAATATCAATAACCTCAATATCAATAGGCAGATAACACCACCCTTATTCAGTTCAGTTCAGTTCAGTTGCTCAGTAGTGTCTGACACTTTGTGACCCCATGGACCACAGCACACCAGGACTCCCTGTTCATCACCAACTCCTGGAGTTTACCCAAACTCATGTCCATTGAGTCGGTAATGCCATCCAACCATCTGACCCTCTGTCGTTCCCTTTGCCTCCTGCCCTCAGTCTTTCCCCAAATCAGGGTCTTTTCAAATGAGTCAGCTCTTTGCATCAGGTGGCCAAAGTACTGGAGTTTCAGCTTCAATATCAGTCCTTCCAATGAACACTCAGGACTGATCTCCTTCAGTATGGACTGGTTGGACCTCTTTGCAGTCCAAGGGACTCTCAAGAGTCTTCTCCAACACCACAGTTCAAAAGCATCAATTCTTCGGTGACCACCCTAAAGGCAGAAAGCAAAGAACTAAAGAGCCTCGATGAAAGTGAAAGAGGAGAGTGAAAAAGTTGGCTTAAAACTCAACATTCAGAAAACTAAGATCATGGCATCCAGACTCAACACTTGATGGCAAATAGATGGGGAAACAATGGAAACAGTGACAGACTTTTTTTTTTGGGGGGTTCAAAATCACTGCAGATGGTGACTGCAGCCGTGAAATTAAAAGACTCTTGATCCTTGGAAGAAAAGCTATGGAATACTACTCAGCCCTTAAAAAGAATAAATTTGACTCAGTTCTAATGAGATGGATGAAACTGGAACCAATTATACAGAGTGAAGTAAGCCAGAAAGAAAAACACCAATACAGTATACTGACACATATATATGGAATTTAGAAGACAGTAATGATGACCCTGTATGTGAGACAACCAAGAGACACAGAGGTATAGAGTGGACTTTTGGACTCTGAGGGAGAGGGAAAGGGTGGGATGGTTTGGGAGAATGGCAATGAAACGTATATTTTCGTGTAAGAAACGAAGCGCCAATCTATGTTCAATGTAGGATGCAGGATGCATGGGGCTGATGCACAGGATGATTCAAGTAGAGGATGTGGGGTGGGAGGTGGGAGGGGCTTCGGCATTGGGAGATTGTGTTCACCTATGGCTGATTCGTGTCAATGTATGGCAAAACAAATACAGTATTGTAATTTAAAATAAATAAATAAATAAATTTAAAAAGAAAAAGAAAAGAAAAGCTATGACCAACATAAACAGCAAATTTAAAACCAGCAACATTACTTGGCCAACAAAGGTCCATCTAGTCAAAACTATGGTTTTCCAGTAGTCATGACTGGATGTGAGAGTTGGACTATAAAGAAAGTTGAATGCCAAAGAATTGATGCTTTTGAACTGTGGCGTTGGAGAAGACTCTTGAGAGTCTCTTGGACTGTGAGGAGATCCAACCAGTCCATCCTAAAGGAAATCAGTCCTAAATATTTATCAGAAAGACTGATGCTGAAGCTAAAGCTCAAATACTTTGACCACCTGATGCAAAGAACTGACTCATTTGAAAAGACCCTGATGCTGGGAAAGATTGAAGGCTGGAGGAGATGGGGATGACAGAGGATAAGATGGTTGGATGGCATTACCAACTCGATGAACATGAGTTTGAGTAAGCTCCAGGGGTTGGTGATGGACAGGGAAGCCTGGCATGCTGTAGTCCATGGGGTCACAGAGTCTGACATGACTAAGTAACTGAACTGAACTGAATCCTGTACAGTTGAAGGATTTTCATAGCCATGATTTTTTCAAGGTTTTAGAACTGAATCCTCTGTTAGAAGACTGTGCGTAATTCTTCACTTCCATTAAACTCTGTTTTAAACCTTCAGAGGACTAGAAGTGTTTACTGTCTTAGAAATGCAAAGGATTTTTCTTCTTTGCTAGAAGAATAGAAAAGAATAGCTGGAATTTTATATAGGAAAGAAAGGTCCACTGTGCATGAGTGAGTTGGTGCTGTTTATTTACCGTACATAAAGGGTGACTGAATTATCATCCTATTATGTACATTTTAATTCAAAACTGTTGTGGCTCTCACTATGTAGTTTATATTATTTGGTTCTGCTAGTTTGTAAGGTAACGATCTATGCAAATTCCACATGGCTTTTCCTAATTCTCCTATTAAGGAGAAAGAGGGAACATTTCTATGTTCTCTTGTAGTAACTCTCTTAGAATAAATTCTTCCCCTTTTAATAAAAATACATAATGATAACATCACTTTGTATTTTCTACTGTTATCATATTCAGTTCCGTTCAGTTCAGTCTCTCAGTCATGTCCAATTCTTTGTGACCCCATGGACTGCAGCATGCTAAACCTCCCTGTCCATCACCAACTCCCGGAATTTACCCAAACTCATGTCCATTGAGTTGGTGATGCCAACCAACCATCTCATTCTGTTAGGCATTATTTATCATCATGCTAGGCATTATTTACTAAGCTAGTTATATTTTTTCTCATTGAAAAATGATTCTTTTCAACAAAATAAATCAGCCAGAATTTTTACTGTAATTCTTTACTCTTCTCTTTTTCTTTTTCATTTTTAAATTGAGGTATAGTTAACATACATTATATTAGTTTCAGGTATATAACTCAGTGATTTTGCATTTATATATAGTATGAATTGATCACTACAATAAGTTTAGTAACCATCTATCACCATGCAATTACCATATTATTGAATAATCTTCATGCTCTACATAATGTCTCATGACTTTATTTATTAATTTAAATTTAATTTTATTTTTTTGCCACATCATGAAGCATGTGGGATCTTAGTTCCCCAATCAGAGATTAAACCCAAGTCCCCTGCATCAGAAGCTCAGAGTCGTAACCACTGGACTACCAGGGAAGTCCCATAACTTATTTATTTTATAACATGAAATTTGTACTTCTTAATCCTCTACACTTATTTCACCTATTGTGGTTTTGATTTGCATTTCCTGATAATTAGTGATGTTGAATATCTATTCATATATCTGTTGGCCATTTGTGTATTTTCTTTGGAAAATATCTATTTGGGCACTCTGCTAATTTTTTTAAATCAGGTTATTTATTTTTTTGATATTGAGTTGTATGAGTTATTTGTATATTTTGTATATTAACACTTTATCAGGTATATAATTTGCAAATATCTCCTCCCATTGAGTAGGCAGCCTTTTTGTTTTATTGACAGTTTCCTTTGCTGTGCAAACACTTTTTATGTGATAAAGTCTCATTGTTTGCTTTTGCTCTTGTTTCCCTTGCCTGAGGAGAGATATCCAAAGAAATATTGCTAAGAATGATATCAAAGAGTGTACTACCTATGCTTTCTTCTAGCAACTTTTGGTTTCAGATCTTACATTTAGCTCTTTAATCCATTTTGATTATTTTTATATATAGTATGAGAAACTAGTCCTGTTTAATTCTTTGCATATAGCTGTCCAGTTTTCCCAATACCATTTGTTGAAGAGGCTGTCATTTCCCTATTGTATATTCTTGTCTCCTTTGTTATAGATGAATTGACCATATAAATATAGATTCATTTTTGGAGTCTCTATTCTTTTCTGTTGTTCTGTATGTTTTTGTACTAGTGATTACTATAGTTCTGTAGTATAGTTTAAGATCCAGGGAGTATATCTCCAACTTTGTTCTCTTGCCTTAAGATTTATTTGACTATTATCATTAGTATACTGACAGGGCTTGCATTGATCTGTAGGTTGCTTTGGGCTTCCCTAGTAGCTCAGACAGTAAAGAACCTGCCTGCAACGTGGGTGACCTGGGTTTGATTTCTGGGTTGGGAAGATCCTCTAGAGAAAGGAGTGGCTACCCACTCTAGTATTCTTGCCTGGAGAATCCCATGGACAGAGGAGCCTGGTGAGCTACAGTCCATGGGGTTGCAAAGAGTCTTTGGCTCAAATGAGTATTTTAATAACAGTAATTCTTTCAATTCGTGATCACAGTGTCCATCTTTTGTGTGTTATCTTTATTTCTTTCATCAATATCATGGTTTTCAAAGTACAGATTATTCACCTCCTTGACTAAATGTATTCCTAGGTATTTTATTCTTTTGATGCAATTGTAAATGGGATTTATCTCTTAATTATCTCTCTCTGACAGTGCATTGTTAGTGTATGGAAAAATAACAGATTTCTGTACATTGATTATTTTACCCTGCAACTTTACTGGACTCATTTATTAATTTAAATAATTTATTAAATAATGTATTTGATGGAGTCTATAGGGTTTCTACGTGGGCTTCCCTGGTGGCTCAGAGGTTAAAGCGTCTGCCTGCAATGCGGGAGACCTGGGTTTGATCCCTGGGTCAGGAAGATCCCCTGGAGAAGGAAATGGCAACCCACTCCAGTATTCTTGCCTGGAGAAACCCATGAATGGAGGAGCCTGGTGGGCTACAGTCCATGGGGTCGCAAAGAGTTGGATACTACTGAGCGACTTCACTTCCACATAGGGTTTCTGCTATATCACGTCTTTGGAAAATAGTGATAGTTTTATTTCTTCTTTCCAATTTTGATGCCTTTCGTCTCTCTCTTATCTGATTGCTACAGCAAGGACTTCTGTTCCTCATTTTGCCTAATTCTTTCTGTTTCCATATATGAAGTTTATTAGCTATGTCCCCCAGTCCTGAAAGAGAAACCTTATGTAGAAAGAGTCCTGAGGGGCCCAATGGCACAATTCCCCTGGTCTCCAGAGCCTGGTGCTCCAGTGGTATCTCCTGTGTGAGTTATTCTGTTGTGATTAGGCTGTAATTGCTGTGAGCCTGCTGGGGCATAGGGTTGTCCTCAAGGCTGTCTGAAGGCTGGCTGTCTTCAAGGTCCAACTGTAACTGCTATGAGCAGGCGGTCCCCCACCCCCCCACACCCAGAGCAAGAGCTGCTTCAGAGAGGTACCTGTGCCGGTGAAGCTAACTGCTGAGCAGGCTGGGACTCACAGTCCAGAATAAGAGTCACTTTATAGGGGCACCAGTGCCAGCCAGGGCTGTGTCCCAGGTTTGGGGGTTGGTGGGAAGAAGCTTCTTTGAAAGGGCTGGCTGGGGTAGGTTTTCAGGAGAATACCAGGGCAGGGTTCTTGGTGGTAAGTAGGTTAATGGAAAGTAACATAAATGGTGCCTACCAGCTCCAGGCCAGCTAGGTGGAAGGAAAGGGGGAGAAAGGCACCCACCAGTGCTTCTGTCCCCAGAGAAAGTTCTACCATATCCCTGTATCACCCTTGCCTAACAGTAACCAATGAATCTCCATCTCCATACGACTGAGGTGCTTTGCAAGTCACTGCATATACACCAGTACTGGAGACAGTGAGCTTGTGAGCAACCCCTTCAATTGCAGAGTCTCGGGTTCCTACAATCCTCTGATTCTCCCCAGCATAAGCCCTGCTGGTTTTCAAAGCCAGATGTTTTGGGGGCTCATCATCCCAGTGCAGGTCCTGCAAGATGGGAAACCCAGTGTGGGACTCAGATCCCTGCTCCTCGAAGAGGACCTCCGCCTGTAGTTCTGATATCCCTCCCACGTGTGCGTTGCTGCCCTAAGGCTGTGGGTTCTGACTAGACTGCACCTCTGCACTGACTACTTGTCTCTATGTGAACTTTTTTATACTCTTAGTTGTAAAAAAAATGATATCCGTTCTACTAGTCTTCAGGTCATTCTCAGAGATAGTTGTTCTGTGTATTTGTAGTTTTGTTGTGTCCGTGGAAGAAGGTGAGCAAAGACCTTGTTACTCTACCTTGCTGATCCAGACTGTCTCTTTTAAAAATGTTATGACCAAATAACCAGTGGATTGATTGGCTCTACAGTTTTTTGACATGAACTTATTTTTTTAACCTATTCCAGTAATAGCCCAACATCTAATTTATGGTTTAAACAAAATTAGGATATTTTTAGCCTTATAACATACCTTCTCCTCTTTGTATAATAAAAGAAAATAGGTAATTTTGAGGTGGCTGAAACAGTGCCTGACATATCGTAGATGCTCAGAAATGCTGTATGAATGAATGAACTCAAATCCAGGATAAAGAATAAAGAAAAAATCAGAGTGAGGCTGTGATTAGTTTCTTTGTTTGTTTTCATATCCAACACTTCTTGGTAGTTTCCCAAGAATGGTTAATTGTCCATGTGACAAGAACTTTATATCCTTATGTCACCTGCCTCTACTCCCTACCCCCACCAGTTTTGAAATAATTTTACCAGACCACCAGATGCACTCTTAGCTACTGAAGAATCTCTTGTCTGTCTCTTTAGCTTCTCCATAAATACACACATTTCTTCATTTGTTTTTGAGGCAATGCTGTGTGTGTAATCATGTGCAAATCTTTATTGAACACTTATGGAATGAGCCACCTGTTCTTACAAATTAGCCGAGTTCTCAAGAAGGCCCAAATTAGTGAATTAGTTGATGAAGGAAATTTGTTGCAGAGACAGCAGGCAGCTAAAGAATTTTTCATCTTGTCAAAAGTATTGTTAGTCTCATAGCTTGGCAAAGAGACAAGAAGATACCATTTTAAACAATTCTAGGTAGTGACTTAGTACCTTGAGCTCACCAGAGAAGAAAATGAAATTGCTTGTCTTATCAGTTAAGAGAAGCTTGGCTGATCTCAGACCATAGCCCGGAAAGTTAACTAAGTTTTGTAGAAGTGGATAATCTTTTCTCAGCGATCGATGTAGCAAGAGTAGAACTGTGTTGCCAGAGGAGCTATGGGAAATAGGTTTCATTGTTTTACTTGTACTTCTGGCTGAAAGCAATGCTGAACAAACCTTAGAAGTCACTTGGCCAGGTCTCATTCACAGAGCATGCAAGGTATCTAATGATTTCTACAGGCACTTTTTAAAAGTAATTACCAGTCTTTTTCAGTGAAACTGCCTTTCAGGTCCTCTCACAAGCATCCAGTTACTTGTTGAGGCATCAAAGCAATAGGAACCCTCTGACATTCCTGCCTCCTCCATTCACATTACAAATCCTGTTGTTGATTGACAGGCACCAGCATCCATCACATATATTTCAAACACCCAGAGACAGTGTTCTTATTTTCAGGGAAGCAGGGATCTGCATGCAGTTGCACAATAGGGGGCAACTCTAGACTGGACCCTGTCCTGATCCAGGGAACCCAATTGTACAGCTTGTCTCTGCTAACACCTTTGTGTGACTGTGAATTAAATCACGCCTCGCTGACACAGAGAAAAAGGGAAAACATCCTCCTGATTCCACATTTACAGAGATGCTGCCCATATTTGTTCTCAGGCATGGCCAGGGTGGGATCTTTTTCCTCTTTTTATTTTTGGGTCACACTGGTACTAATTTAAGAAAACCCATTAAAAATGAAAAAGCATAAAGAAAAATAAACATATTCATAATATATACACTGTTACCATTTTGTATTTATCCTCTGGTTTTATACTTTTAGGAAATAATGAGTGGTCTGGCCATGTTCTTTGAATATTTAATAGTTACAATAATTATGTTCTCTGACTATTTAGAGGACTGAATGCCTAGTAGAAGCAGTGGAGAAGGATACAAGGAAAATATTTGCTGTAGACAGATACCTTTTGCTTTGGCTCCAAATCTTCATTCTTTTTGGAGTTATTTTTTCACTGATCTCCAGTAGCATATTGGGCACCTACTGACCTGGGGAGTTCATCTTTCAGTGTACTATCTGTTTGCCTTTTCATACTGGTCATGGTGTTATCAAGGCAAGAATACTGAAGTGGTTTGCCATTCCCTTCTCCAGTGGACCACATTCTATCAGACCTCTCCACCATGACCGACCATCTTGGGTGGCCCCACAGACATGGCTTAGTTTCACTGAGTGAGACAAGGCTGTGGTCCATGTGATCAAATTGGGTAGTTGTCTGTGATTGTGGTTTCAGCCTGTCTGCCCTCTGAAGCCCTCTCTCAGGGCCTACCGTCTTACTTGGTTTTCTCTTACTTTGAATGTGGGGTATCTCTTCATGGTTGCTCCAGCAAAGCACAGCTGCTGCTCCTTACCTCGGGCGTGGGGTGGCTCCTCTCAGCCTCACTTGTGCACCATCATAGCCACCTGCACTTGTGTTCCATAACGGCCAGATGGTCGACATCGAAATCAGATTGATTATATTCTTGGCATCCAAAGATGGAGAAGCTCTATACAGCCAACAAAAACAAGACCAGGAGCTGACTGTGGCTCAGATCATGAACTCCTTATTACCAAATTTAGACTCAAATTGAAGAAAGTAGGGAAAACCGCTAGACTATTCAGGTATGACCTAAATCAAATCCCTTATGATTATACAGTGGAAGTGAAAAAATAGATTTAAGGGCCTATATCTCTTAGATAGAGTGCCTGATGAACTATGGAATGAGGTTCGTGACACTGAACAGGAGACAGGAATCAGGACCATCCCCAAGAAAGAGAAATGCAAACAAAGCAAAATGACTGTCTGAGGAAGACTTACAAATAGCTGTGAAAACCAAAGGAGAAAAGAAATATATACTCATCTGAATGCAGAGTTCCAAAGAATAGCAAGGAAAGATGAGAAAGCCTTCCTCAGTGATCAGTGCAAAAAAATAGAGGAAAACAATAGAATGTAAAAGACTAGAGATCTCTTCAAGAAAATTAGAGATACCAAGGAAACATTTCATGCAAAGATGGGCTCTATAAAGGACAGAAATGGTATGGACCTCACAGAAGCAGAAGATATTAAGAAGAGGTGGCAAAAATACACTGAGGAACTGTACAAAAAGATCTTCATGACCCAAATAATCACGATGGTGTGGTCACTCACCTAGAGCCAGACACCCTGGAATGTGAAGTCAAGTGGGCCTTATGAAGCATCACTACAAACAGAGCTAGTGGAGGTGATAAAATTCCAGTGGAGCTATTTCAAATCCTGAAAGATGATGCTGTGAAAGTGCTGCACTCAATTTGCCAACAAATTTGGAAAACTCAGCAGTGGCCATAGGACTGGAAAAGGTCAGCTTTCATTCCAATCCCAAAGAAAGGCAATGCCAAAGAAAGCTCAAACTACCGCACAATTGCACTCATCTCACACAGTAGTAAAGTGGTGCTTAAAACTATGCAAGCCAGGCTTCAGCAGTATGTGAACCATGAACTTCCAGATCATCAAGCTAGTTTTAGAAAAGGCAGAGGAACCGGAGACCAAATTGCCAACATCCGCTGGATCATGGAAAAAGCAAGAGAGTTCCAGAAAAAACATCTATTTCTGCTTTATTGGCTATGCCAAGTCCTTTCACTGTGTGGAATTCTGAAAGAGATGGGAATACCAGACCACCTGACCTGCCTCTTGAGAAATCTGCATACAGGTCAGGAAGCAACAGTTAGAACTGGACATGGAACAACAGACTGGTTCCAAATAGGAAAAAGAGTATGTCAAGGCTGTATATTGTCACCCTGTTTATTTAACTTATACGCAGAGCACATCATGAGAAAAGCTGGGCTGGAAGAAGCACAAGCTGGAATCAAGATTATTGGGAGAACTATCAATAACCTCAGATATGCAGATGACACCACCCTTATGGCAGACAGTGTAGAAAAACTAAAGAGCCTCTTGATGAAAGTGAAAGAAGAAAGTGAAAAAGTTGGTTTGGAGCTCAACATTCAGAAAACGAAGATCGTGGCATCCAGACCCATCAGTTCATGGGGAATAGATGGGGAAACAGTAGAAACAGTGGCAGACTTTATTTTTCTTTGCTCCAAAATCACTTCAGATGGTTATTGCAGCCATAAAATTAAAAGATACTCGGTCCTTGGAAGGAAAGTTATGACCAACCTAGACACCATATTAAAAAGCAGAGACATTGTAGTCATATATGGATGTGAGCATTGGAGTATAAAGGAAGCTGAGCACAAAAGAGTTGATGCTTTTGAACTGTGGTGTTGGAGAAGAAAGACTCTTGCGAGTCCCTTGGACTGCAAGGAGATCCAACCAGTCCATCCTAAAGGAGATCAGTCCTGGGTGTTCATTGGAATGACTGATGTTGAAGCTGAAAATCCAATATTTTGGCCACCTGATGCAAAGAGCTAACTCATTGGAAAAGACCCTGATGCTGGGAATGATTGAGGGCAGGAGGAGAAGGGGATGACAGAGGATGAGATGGTTGGATGGCATCATCGACTCAATGGACATTGGTTTGGGTGGACTCCGGGAGTTGGTGATGGACAGGGAGGCCTGACGTGCTGTGGTCCATGGGGTCGTAACACGTTGGATATGTCTGAGCAACTGAACTGAACTGATACCTTTGTATTTTTTGTCTAATCTCATGGATAATAAAATCTTCATCATTTAATAAATGATAATTGAATGACTACCATGTACCAAGGACTGTTTTGGATATTGAAAACAATGCAGTGAATAATGTAAAAACGCCTTTGTATATGTTATAATCCTCAGAAAGTAAACAGGAAAGGATGAAAGCACTCAATGCAAAGCTTGACGCTTCTAAACATAATTTTCAGCCAAACTGTTTTAAATAAGTACTTTCAGGACCTTGTATCAGGAACGTTTGAGTGATGACGTGTTAAGTTCATAATCCGGAATTTGTATATTTATTTGTTGTGTCTAAAATAGTGGATTACATAAAAATGAGCTAGTCATATCAGTCTTATTTCTAGATGGTGTTTCATAGTCTTTTGACAGTTATTTAAGCCTGCACGTAGAATTTATCATAACTTGAGCCATATCTTTGCAGTTCATAGAATCTCAAAGATGGAAAAGAGTTCACCCTCTCTGTTTTTACTTGCTCTACACTACGTGGCTGAATCCTCTCCCCAGCATATTGCTACTGCTACTGCTAAGTCACTTCAGTTGTGTCTGACTGTGTGATCCCATAGACAGCAGCCCACCAGGCTCCCCCATCCCTGGGATTCTCGGAGGCAAGAACACTGGAGTGGGTTGCCATTTCCTTCTCCAATGCATGAAAGTGAAAAGTCAAAGTGAAGTCGCTCAGTCATGTCCTACTCTTCGAGACCTCATGGCCTGCAGCCTACCAGGCTCCTCTGTCCATGGGATTTTCCAGGCAAGAGTACTGGAATGGGGTGCCATTATTTACTTCTCATTGAAATCTTTAAGCACAGGAAGTTCTCCGCTTCCTGGGGCAGCCCATTCTTCCAGACACTAGCTCTAGTTTTAAAAATAATCTTCCTTCTATGAAGCTGAAATCCACAACCAAGAGTGTCTTCTGTTGAAAGTCATGTGCAAGTATCAGGAACTGTCTCAGGCAGTGAAGTTGAGGCAGGAGAAGATTTCTTTCTCAGGCATCAAAGGTCAAGCAACCAGGAAGAGCCCTGAAAGTGTCCAGATGCTAGATTCTCTCCATAAAACAAGTGAGGAAGATCATGGAGTGAGTAAGGAAACACCAGTGGGGTATGGAAGCTCTAGGACTGAGGTCATCTGGCTTTAGCATCTGTCACTCCTTTGTCTGCAGAGCTGACTTTATCTGTTTAATTAGTTGGAAAGGAGGCACCCTCCTTCCTCACTGGTCCCTGTGTGGCCTGCCTCACACTGCATCACAAGGCAAAAGAGTTGATCTTTTAAGCTCTATCTGGACTTCTCTTTGGTCAAAGGTATCTGAATAGCTGAGTTATTTTAGTGGAAACTCTGAATATGGAATTGCAGTTTGAAGCAGCCCAAATATCTATTTTTATAGCTTAGAAGAGACTCAACTTGCAGTGTATGTCATGGAGAAGCCAGTGATGAAATATCTTGGTTTAAGCCATAACAAATGTTAATCTTGATGTGCAGGGGAAATTAAATTCCATTATAATTATCATTGGAAAGATAATTATTCTTAGGTTTCTTTTCAACATCCATGGCAAACACACTAACAGTTTCAGTGTAAAAATAGAACAATTGAGTTTTTTCTCCATCTTGTGATTTTAATAACACCTTAAAACTACGGTCATATGCATTTATGTCCTTTGTGGCCAATTAGGAGGAGGGAAAACTATTCATTAATTGCATCATTGATGCACTCACCAAACATATTGAGAACCTAGACTGTGTCAGACACTATCATTGTGCTGAGGATTCCCAGACCAATCAAACAGAGCATTCTCCCATCCCCCAAAGGAGCTCAAGGAGAGAGACAAATAAACAAGTTATTTTAGAGAAATGCACAAGGATATGAAAAACATCTACAAGGCATGTTCCAGAGGACAAATCAGAATCACTTATTAATAGAAAAAGAAAGGGTAGGACATTCTGGGCATCACTGGCTTGTGTGTTATCTGATACATGGTAATGGAGAGCCACTGAAGGGCTTGGAGGAAGGGAATAATAAGAGAACATTTGTATTTGGGAGCAATCATTCCAACTACGGGGGGCTAGAAACAATTAAACAGGAATAAGGCTAAAACAAAGAGGGCACATGGGACCAAGAGTGGATTGCCATCTGTTTAATTCCAGTGAGAGCCTAAAATGAAGTAGTAGAATGTGGGTGGATTGGGGTAGACTAGGTTAGAAGATATCACAGAGAGAGTTTTGATGATAACAAAATATAGGCATGGGGAAGGTTACAAAAGTGGCCCACGTTTCTGACTGAGTGTTAAGGGGGATGATGGTGCGTCCCCCCCCCGCCCCCCAGCCCATAGGTGAGGAATCGTGAAGCAACAGCACACTGATGTAGACCTACAGGGAAAAGGCTGTGAGCCAAGGAGTGTTCACCAATCATAACATTCATGCACCAGGATCCAGTAACTTTTCTTTAGGTATGGAAGCCCAGGCTCTGTGGTATGGTGGACTATGTGATGAATAGCTGGTATCTTTTCTTTGAAGCATTGGTTTTCATTTTTTAAATAAGAGCTCCTGGTTAAAAGTTGTATGTCGGATCCCATATGGGGACTCTAAGATCTAATTTTGCATAAGGATGCCAAGGCACAGGGACTAGCCAAGATTCTGAGAAGATAACAAATAAAAATCTTGGAACCTATGGAAAGCAATTTTCATAATTAGGAGGAACACAGAACCCCATATATCATCGTTAGTCTGAGACAAGGAACAGAAGGTTGGAGCGGGGAGGACAGTTTCTTTAAACAGGGAACAGGTGGCCAGCGTAGTCAGGGCCCGCTCAGGAAACCTTAGGCAACTTTGCTCAAAGAGTTTCTCTGCTTCTCCCCTAGAGACTGTCAGATGCAGTGGAGAACAGGATTATTAGCTGTTTGGCAAGGGATATTTTTCTTCATGATGATGTTTTTATTCTTACAGCAACACAGGGAAAAGCCAAGGGATAAAACTTAATGGAACCCACAGACACTATAGAAAATGAAATATTTTTGTATCTACTGATAAACCAAGATGTTATGTCACAGAATGTCCAAAAAGAAATTTGGCTTTCATTTAAATTGCTTCCTGGAAGGTTAATTGTTTGTGCCCAATCCATAATTGATGATAGCCTTTTCCCTTGCTGCAGTTGGACCAAGGACTCTTGGCAGCCTCATGCTGTGGAAGCCAGACAGAAACAGGTAATAATGCCCCCAAGAAGAGCTGAAGTATTAGTCTCCTGAGACACAGGCTGTGCAAATTTCTCTGACTTAAGAAAGAGACATAAGTCACAACTTAGAGCCTGGCTTATGGAACTTAGTTTCATAAAATTTGTCTAATAACTCTTGAATGTACAGATAACATGTTAAAGAAAGGTGAGAAGGATGCGCTCTGAGGACCCTGATTAACCCTTTCCACAGTAGTCATGGAAATGAGAGTATCCTCATGGCTGAACCGTAGGGTTTGTCTGTGTAATGAATTCCCTTCAGTCTCTTGATAAGAGAGATAAAAAGATGATTGATAGGTAGATACATGTAAATAGATTGGTGATACGTAAATATAGAGATAAATCTGTACATAAATAGATGTATTTCTCTCCCTCTCCATATGTATATATTGTGTATTTTTCTGAATCTACCATACACAGTCATTTTCTGGAGGCCAGAAGCTCCATTACTTATCTAAGAGGATAAGTAAGGCCCCAAAATCCATTACTTATCTAGTGCTCCATTACTCCATTACTGATCCAGGAGGATCTCTAGCCGGGAGGAGTGTCCCTTCCACTGTCCACAAAAATTCTGCCATCTTCTGTGTCCCATTCAAGCCCCTACTCCTCATCTCGCCTTCATGGAGTCCTTTCCTGATCACTATGAGTGTCATCGATTCCCTTCTCCCCCAGCTATTTAGAGTCTGGAACATAACACACCGTCATCATCCACTCTGACATAGTGCACTTCAATGGTTACTCTCCTCCCTCAGTTCAGTTCAGTCGCTCAGTCGTGTCTGACTCTTCGTGACCCCATGAATCACAGCACGCCAGGCCTCCCTGTCCATCACCAACTCCCGGAGTTCACTCAGATTCAAGTCAAGGAGTCAGTGATGCCATCCAGCGATCTCATCCTCTGTTGTCCCCTTCTCCTCCTGCCCCCAATCCCTCCCAGCATCAAAGTCTTTTCCAATAAGTCAACTCTTTGCATGAGGTGGCCAAAGTACTGGAGTTTCAGCTTTAGCATCATTCCTTCCAAAGAAATCCCAGGGCTGATCTCCTGCAGAATGGACAAGTTGGATCTCCTTGCCGTCCAAGGGACTCTCAAGAATCTTCTCCACACCACAGTTCAAAAGCATCAATTCTTCAACTCTCAGCTTTCTTCACAGTCCAACTCTCACATCCATACATGACCAGTGGAAAAACCATCGCATTGACTAGACAGACCTTAGTCAGCAGAGTAATGTCTCTGCTTTTCAATCTGCTATCTAGGTTGCTCGTAACTTTTCTTCCAAGGAGTAAGCGTCTTAATTTCATGGCTGCAATCACTATCTGCAGTGATTTTGGAGCCCAGGAAAATAAGTTCTGCCACTGTTTCCACTGTTTCCCCATCTATTTGTCATGAAGTGATGGGCCTGGATGCCATGATCTTAGTTTTCTGAATGTTGAGCTTTAAGCCAACTTTTTCACTCTCCTCTTTTATTCTCATCAAGAGGCTCTTTAGTTTTTCTACACTGTCTGCCATAAGGGTGGTGTCATCTGCATATCTGAGGTTATTGATATTTCTCCCGGCAATCTTGATTCCAGCTTGTGCTTCTACCAGCCCAGCGTTTCTCATAATGTACTCTGCATATAGGTTAAATAAACAGGGTGAGAATATACAGCCTTGACATACTCCTTTTCCTATTTGGAACCAGTCTGTTGTTCCATGTCCAGTTCTAACTGTTGCTTCCTGACCTGCATATAGGTTTCTCAAGAGGCAGGTCAGGTGGTTTAGTATTTCCATCTCCTTCAGAATTTTCCACAGTTTATTGTGATCCCCACAGTCAAAGGCTTTGGCATAGTCAATAAAGCAGAAATAGATATTTTTCTGGAACTCTTGCTTTTTCCATGATCCAGTGGATGTCGGCAATTTGATCTCTGGTTCCTCTGCCTTTTCTAAAACCAGCTTGAACATCTGGAAGTTCATGGTTCATGTGTTGCTGAAGCCTGGCTTGGAGAATTTTGAGCATTGCTTTACTAGCATGTGAGATGAGTGCAATTGTGCAGTAGTTTGAGCATTCTTTGGCACTGCCTTTCTTTGGGATTGGAATGAAAACTGACCTTTTCCAGTCCTGTGGCCACAGCTGAGTTTTCCAAATTTGTTGGCATATTGAGTGCAGCACTTTCACAACATCATCTTTCAGGATTTGAAATAGCTCCACTGGAATTTTATCACCTCCACTAGCTTTGTTCGTAATGATGCTTTATAAGGCCCACTTGACTTCACATTCCAGGATGTCTGGTTCTAGGTGAGTGATCACACCATTGTGCTTATCTGTGAAGATATTTTTTGTACAGTTCTTCTGTGTATTCTTGCCACCTCTTCTTAAAATCTCCTGCTTCTGTTAGGTCTATACCATTTCTGTCCTTTATCGAGCTCATCTTTGCATGAAATACGCGAAACGTGAACTTCCAGATGTTCAAGCTAGTTTTTGAAAAGGCAGAAGAACCAGAGACCAAACTGCCAACATCCGCTGGATCATGGAAAAAGCAAGAGTTCCACAAAAACATCTATTTCTGCTTTATTGACTATGCCTAAGCCTTTGACTGTGGGGATCACAATAAACTGTGGAGAATTCTGAAAGAGATGGGAATACCAGACTACCTGACCTGCCTCTTGAGAAACCTATATGCAGGTCAGGAAGCAACAGTTAGAACTGGACATGGCACAACAGACTGGTTCCAAATAGGAAAAGGAGTATGTCAAGGCTGTACATTGTCACCCTGTTTATTTAACTTATATGCAGAGTACATCATGAGAAACGCTGGGCTGGAAGAAGCACAAGCTGGAATCAAGATTGCTGGGAGAAATATCAATCACCTCAGATATGCAGATGACACCACCCTTATGGCAAAAAGTGAAGAGGAGCTAAAAGCCTCTTGATAAAAGTGAAAGAGGAGAGTGAAAAGTTGGCTTAAAGCTCAACATTCAGAAAATGGAGATCATGGCATCTGGTCCCAGCACTTCATGGGAAATAGATGGGAAACAGTGGAAACAGTGGCAGACTTTATTTTTGGGCTCCAAAATCACTGCAGATGGTGATTGCAGCCATGAAATTAAAAGACGCTTACTCCTTGGAAGAAAAATTATGACCAACCTAGATAGCATATTGAAAAGCAGAGACGTCACTTTGTCAACAAAGGTCCATCTAGTCAATGCTATGGTTTTTTCAGTGCTCATGTATGGATGTGAGAGTTGGACTGTGAAGAAAGCTGAGTGCCGAGGAATTGATCTTTTGAACTGCGGTTGTGGAGAAGACTCTTGAAAGTCCCTTGGACTGCAAGGATATCCAGCCTGTCCATTCTGAAGGAGATCAGCGCTGGGATTTCTTTGGAAGAAATGATGCTAAAGCTGAAACTCCAGTACTTTGGCCGCCTCATGCAAAGAGTTGACTCATTGGAAGACTTTGATGCTGGGAGGGATTGGGGGCAGGAGGAGAAGGGGACGACAGAGGATGAGATGGCTGGATGGCATCACTGACTCGATGGACAGGGAAGTCTGGTGTGCTGCAGTTCATAGGGTCGCAAAGATCGGACATGACTGAGTGACTGAATTGAACTGATCTGAATTGAGGGGATGGGTCATAGAGGATCTTGCTTTGATTTATGTCATCGAGTGTTCTGCCTATGTTTTCCTCTAAGAGTTTTATAGTTTCTGGTCTTACATTTAGGTCTTTAATCCATTTTGAGTTTATCTTTGGGTTTGGTTAGTAAGTGTTTTAATTTCATTCTTTTACATGTAGTTGTCCAGTTTTCCAAGCACCATTTATTGAAGTGGCTCTCTTTTCCCCATTGTATATCCTTGCATCCTTTGTTTAAAATAAGGTACCCATAGATGCATGGGTTTATTCCTGGGCTTTCTATCTTGTTCCATTGGTCTAATTTTCTTTTTTTTTTTTTTTTTACCAGTACCTTACTGTCTTGATGACCATGGCTTTGTAGTATAATCTGAAGTCAAGAGAGCTGATTCCTCCAGCTCTATTCTTCTTTCATGAGACTGCTTTGGCTATTTGGGGTCTTTTGTGTTTTCATATGAATTGTGAAAGTTTTTGTTCTAGTTCTTTGAAAAATGCCATTGGTAATTTAATAGGGATTGCACTGAATCTGTAGATTGCATTTGGTAGTATAGTCATTTTCACAAGGTTGATTCTTCCTACCCAGGAACATGGACTATTTCTCCATCTGTTTATATCATCTTTGATTTCTTTCATTAGCATCTTATTATTTTCTGTGCTCAGTTCTTTTGTCTCCTTAAGTAAGTTTATTCCTAGATATTTAATTATTGTTGTTGCAATGGTGAATGGGATTGATTTCTTAATTTCTGTTTCTGATTTTTCATTGTTAGTATATAGAATTGCAAGTGATTTTTATGTATTGATTTTTGTATCCTGCAACTTTGCTAAATTCACTGACTAACTCTAGTAATTTTCTGATACTGTCTTTAGGGTTTTCTATGCACAGTATCATGTCATCTGCAGACAGTGAGAGCTTTACTTCTTTTCTGATCTGGATTCCTTTTATTTCTTTTTCTTCTCTGATTCCTGTAGCTAGGAAGTCCAGAACTATGTTGAATAACAGTGGTGAAAGTGGACACGCTTGTCTTGTTCCTGATCTTAGGGGGAATGCTTTCAGTTTTTCACCATTGAGAATAATGTTTGCTGTAGGCTTATCATACATGTCTTTCCTATGTTGAGGTAAGTTCCTTCTATGGCCATTTTCTGAAGAGCTTTAATCATAAATGAGTGCTGCATTTTGTTAAAGGCTTTTTCTGCATATACTGAGATGATCATATGCTTTTATAATTCAATTTGTTAATATGGTATATCACATTGATTGATTTGCATATATTGAAGAATCCTTGCATCCCTAGAATAAACCCAATTTGATCATGGTGTATGAGATTTTTGATGTGTTTCTGAATTCTGTTTGCTAAAATTTTGTTGACGATTTTGCTTCCATGTTCAACAGTGATATTGGTCTGCAGTTTTCTCTTTTTTGTATGTTGTCTTTGTCTGGTTTTTGTATCAGGGTAATGGTGGCCTCGTAGAATGAGTTTGAAAGTGTTTCTTCCTCTGCAATTTTTTGAAAAAGAGTTTTGCAAGGATAAGTATTAGCTCTTCTCTAAATGTTTGATAGAATTCTCTTGTGAAGCCATCTGGTCCTGGGCTTTTGTTTTTGGGAGATGTTTAATCACAGCTTCAATTTCAGTGCTTGTAATTGGGTTGTTCATAATTTCTATTTCTTCCTTTTTCAGTCTGGGAAGATTGAACTTTTCCAAGAATCTGTCCATTTCTTCCAGGTTATCCATTTTATTGCCATATAGTATTTCATAATAGTCTCTTCTAATCTTTTGTATTTCTGCATTGTCTGTTGTAACCTCTCCTTTTTCAGTTCTAATTTTGTTGATGTGATTCTTCTCTCTCTTTTTCTTGATGAGTCTGGCTAACGGCTTGTCAATTTTGTTTATCTTCTCAAAGAACTAGCTTTTAGTTTTATTAATCTTTACTATTGTTTTTGTCAGTTATTTTTCATTTATTTCTGCTCAGATCTTTAGGATTTATTTCCTTCTACTAATTTTTTTTCAGTTGTTTTAGGTGTAAAGTTAGGTTATCTATTCGATGTTTTTCTTGTTTCTTGAAATAGGCTTACACTGCTATTATCTTCCCTCTTAGAACTGCTTTTGCTGCATCCCATACATTTTGAGTTGTGTGTTCATTGTCATTTGCTTCTAGAAATTTTTTGATTTTCCTTTTGATTTCTTCAGTAACATGTTGCTTATTTAGAAATATGTTGTTTAATCTCCATGTTTTTGTGTTTCTTACAGCTTTTTTCTTGAAATTGATATCTAGTCTCATAGTGTTGTGGTTAGAGAAGAAGCTTGATACAATTTCAATTTTCTTAAATTTCCTGAGGTTTGATTTGTGACCCAAGATGTGGTCTATCTGGAGAATGTTCCACGTGCACTTGAGAAGAAGGTGTATTCTTTCTGCATTTGGATGGAATGTCCTGAAGATATCAATGAGATCCACCTCATCTAATGTTATCACTTAAGACATGTTTCCTTATTAGTTTTCTGTTTGGATGATATGTCCATTGGTGTGTGAGCGGCGTTAAAGACTCCTACTATGATTGTGCTACTGCCAATTTCTCTTTTTATGTCTTAGTGTTTGTTGTAGGTATTGAGATGCATAGATATTTGCAATTGTATGTCTTCCTCTTGGATTGATCCCTTGATCATTAGGTAGTGTCCTTCCTTATCTCTTGCAATCTTCTTTATTTAAAGGTCTATTTTGTCTGACAGGAGGATCGCTACTCCAGCTTTCTTTTGCTTCCCATTTGCATGGAATATATTTTTCCATCCTCTCACTTTCAATCCATATATGTCTATAGGTCTCAAGTGGGTTTCTTGTAGACAACATATGCATGGGTATTGTGTCTGTATGCATTCAGCCAGTGTGTGCGTTTTGGTTGGAGTATTTAATCTATTACATTTAAACAACTATTGATATATATGTTCCTATTGCCATTTTCTTAATTGTTTGGGGTTGATCTTGCAGATCTTTTTCTTTTCTTGTATTATTTCTTGGGCTGTATAAGTCTCTTTAACATTTGTTATAAAGCTGGTTTGGTGGTACTGAGTTCTCTTAATTTTACTTGTCTGAAAATCTTTTTATTTTCCCATCAGTTTTGAATGTGATCTTTGCTGGGTACAGTAATCTTGGCTGTAGAGTTTTCTTTTTCAGTATGTTAAATATATCCTGCAATTCCCTTCTGGCCTGTATTTTCTACTGAAAGATCAGCTGTTAAGCCTATGCAGTTTCCCTTGTATGTTACTTGTTGCTTCTCCCTTGCTACTTTGAACATTCTTTGTGTTTAGTCTTTGTTAGTTTGATTAGTATGTATCTTGGCATGTTTATTCTTGGGTTTATCCTGTATGGGACTCTTTGTGCCTCTTGGACTTGATTGACTCTTTCCTTTTCCATGCTGGGGAAATTTTCAACTATAATCTCTTCACAAATTTTCTCATACCTTTTCTTTTCTCTTCTTCTTCTGGGACCCCTAATATTCGAATGCTGGGGCATTTGATATTGTCCCAGAGGTCTCTGAGACTATCCTCAGTTCTTTTCATTCTTTTACTTTATTCTGCTCTTCAGAAGTTATTTCCACCTTTATCTTCCAGCTCACTGATTCATTCTTCTACTTCAGACATTCTGCTATTGATTTCTTCTAAGTATTTTTAATTTCAGTAGTTGTGTTGTTTGTATGTTTATTCTTTAATTCTTCTAGGTCTTTGTTAATTGATTCTTACATTTTCTCCATTTTGTTTTCAAGGTTTCTGATCATCTTACTATCATTATTTTTGAATTCTTTTTCAGGTAGTTTGCCTATTTCCTCTTCATTTATTTGGATTTCTGTGTTTCTTCTAGTTTGTTCCTGCATTTGTATAATATTTCTCTGCCTTTTCATTATTATTTTTTTTTAACTTGTGTTTGAGGTCTCCTTGTCTGAGGCTTCAAGGAAAGTTCAATTCTTTCCTTGAAGAAGGTGGAATTCTTTCTTCCTTTTGATTTATGCCCTCTTAAGGTTGGTCTGGTGGTTTGTATAAGCTTCAATAGGGTGAGATTTGTGGAGTTTTTGTTTGTTTGTGTGTTTGTTTTTCCTCTGACGGGTAAGACTGAGTGAGGTGGTAATCTTGTCTGCTGATAATTAGGTTTGTATTTTTTGTTTGTTTGTTGTTTAGATGAGGAGTGCTGCACAGGGTGCTATTGGTGTTTGGGTGATGCCGGGGTCTTGTAGTCAAGTAGTTTCCTTTGTGTGAGTTCTCACTATTTGATACTCCCTAGGGTTAGTTCTCTAGTAGTCTAGGATCTTGGAGTCAGTGCTCCCACTCCAAAGGCTCAGAGTTTGATCTCTGGTCAGGACTGAAGATTCCACAAGTGGTTTGTTATGGAATTAAGTGAGATTAAAACAAATATCCAAAAATGAGAAATCAAAGATGAACCCCAGACAAATAGCAGTTGCAAAATCAAGCAAATAATAATTAAAATAATGGAATATACATATATACATATACAGCCACGAACAAAGTCTAAACAGTCCATCAAAAATAAAGTACAGCAGATTAACCTGGTGAACAAAAAGTCAAAAATTATATTTACCAGTTAATAACAAAACTAACTAAAGCACAAACTGGAAAACAAAACTAAAGCAACGTGCCATGTGGGGAATAAAGCAATGAAAACAAAACTAACAAACTATGTTGAGAGGAAAGGAAGGAAAGAATAGAAATGCAAAGTTAAATAGAGGTAGATGAAGAAGATTTATATATATTAAAGATTAATAGCAAAGGGAAAAGAACAGTAGGAAAGGCAAACATATGAATGAATATAGAAAAAGTATAACAGGTTTTAAAAAATTAAAATTATGAAAAAGAGAAAAGAAAAAAAAGGTAGAATAAAGATAAAAGGGGAAAAAGAGGAAAACTCCACAGAACTGCAAAAGTGCAATGTAGAGGTAGAGGTTTATAACAACAATACAAGGTGTGACTGAATATAGCATGTACATATACACCCATAAGCAAAACCAAAGCAGTCCATCAGAAATAAAGAACAATATGTTGACCCGCAGAACAAAGGAAAACAAAAATTATATTTACCAGAACAAAACTAACTAAAGCGAAAACAAAACTAAAACAAGGTGCCAATTGGGGAATAAACCAATGAAAATAAAACTAACAAATATGTTGAGAAGAAAGGAGAGAAAGAAAAGAAAAAAAGAATAGATATGCAAAGTTAAATAGAGATAAAGAATACATTAAAGATTAACTACAAGGGCAAAAGAACAGTAGGAAAAGCAAACATATGAATAAATGTAGAAAAATAATAAGTTTAAAATATTTTTAATTAAAAATTTTTAAAAAGAAGAAAACTCCACAGAAGTGCAAAAGCCCAATGTAGAGGTGGAGGTTCATAAGAACAATAAAAATTGTGACAGAGGAAAAAATTTTCAAAACTTAATTGGATTTCTTAGTGCCAATTAAATCAACAACTATAATGGGGGGGGAGTCCAAAGAATCTACAGAACAAGTGAAAAATAAGAATAATAAATGTTTCTCTTGAGTCACTGCTATCAGTCCTTTCTCTCGCTGGGAGTCACAGTCCACCTTACCTCCCTAGGATGTCCTCCAACACTGTGCTGATCTCTGGACCTACTGTGGGGCAGCTCATATTCTAATCTGGTCCTACTCCACTGTGTTTTGCGTCCAATGTTCACAGCTATTAGCACTAGTGTGTTTTCTTTTGTGGGAGCTCTCAATGGCCTTTTATATATTCCATAGACACATAGTCTGCTTAGTTGATTGTGTGGACTTAATCTGCAGCTGGTACAGCTGGTGGGAAGGTTTTGGGTCTTCTTCCTTAGCCACACCACCCCTGGGTTTCAACTGTGGTTTGATTTCCACCTCTGCATGTGGGTCATCCACTGAGGTTTGCCCCTGAGGCTGCCCTGGAGGACTTGGGTTTGCCCTCTGTGAGGGCCGGGTGTGGAGGTGGTGCAGCTGCTTGGGTCACAGGGGTTCTGGCAGCCCCAGGTACTCAGGGGGGTTGCCAGCTACGGCAGCAGGAAATACAATGCTCTAGAAGGGTATTGGCCAACACACTCCAGTATTCTTGCCTGGAGAACCCCCGTCCCTGACAGAGAAGCCTGGCAGGCCACGGTCTACAGGGTCACAGAGAGTCGGACGTGACCGCAGCGACCCTTCATGCAGAGACTCAAGACGTTTTTGCCTGTGGCAACTCTGCCTCAGGGAGAGTTGAGCACGAAGGTGGCGCATCTGCTTGACTTGTGGGGACCCTGGGGGTGCCAAGTGTGCAGGGACACAGGCGGCCTCCACCGCAGGAATTGCGGCTCTATAGGAGTCTTTTTTGAGTCCCTTGTAGCTGGCGATCAGAAGGTCTCTTCAGCCAGTCTTTCTCCATAGCTCCGCCTGTTCAGGCACTTAGAGGGCGCCCTTGCCTGGGGTCCTCCTCTGCTGTTCAGCGCGTCAGGCACATAGAGGGGCCCCCTAACTAAGGTCCTACTCTGTAGATTGGCGCATTGGTAACTTAATGGAGAACCCTGGGTGGGGGTCCTACTCCGTAGTTCAGTGTGTCAGGTGTTTGATGGGCCAGCCTCACTATTATTCAGCTGCAGGTGCTGGTGTGTGAGGAGAGAGAGGCTCTGGTGATGGCTCCACCCCTGTGTGTGACTCAGCAGTATCGCCTTGCTTCCATGGCTGCCTGGCTTTCCTCCACTGGCATTTTCCACCATGATCTCCTCCCTCACAACCTCTCGATCCATCTCTCCACAGTCAACAGCAGCCTACAATCCCTAAACTCCAGCTCCCAGCCATTGCACTTTCCAGGGGACCAGCGTTCCAGTCCAGTGTATATAAGACTGCTGCAAGCACTGTCTGATTCTCATTCCATTTAGGCTTTCGCAGATCAGCTGTTTCACTCTCAGCCTTAAATGTTTTTCCTCTGACTCAGACAGTTGCCCGGATGTGGGGACTGGACCCCTGCTTCAGTTCCCCCACCCACCAAGGGCAGGTCCAGTCCTACTAACACTCCTGGTTTTCCCCCGAGTTCCCTCATCCTGCCGAGTTTTGCATGGTTCTATATATTCTCTCCTCTGGTCAGGTACTCCTGTCCACTCTCAGCTGGTGTTCTTCATGCACTTCTGTGTCTTAAGGTGTATTCCTGATGTGCCCATGGAGAGAGATGTACTCCACATCCACCTACTCTTCCACTATCTTGTTCTCTGGCCAATGTTTTTTTAAAGGAGGGAAGATTGTCCTAGGTAAATACTTTTAAAGATTTTCTTTCTTTTCTGATGTTTTGCCTTATTTAATTTGTCCTCATTTGAATCTTATGTAAGCAAAATTTGTTCATCTTCCCATTACTTTGATTTTGATGACAAAACTGTCGAATGGAATGCATTTTGATCCCTCCAAGGGAATTGTTTTGTAGAAAGGCCATGCTAGGTTTCCATAGCCATTGCATCCTTCAGCTGGGAAGATAACCTTTAGTGAGAGCTGTGCCTCTTAATCTTTTAGTGGTAATTTCTCTTGTGAAAAAGGGGCCTGATAGAATCTTGGCTCACTAATTCATGCCATGTGGGCCAAAATTGAAGCATTAAAATTTCATAGATATAATATCATTTATAAATCATGTCATAAAAGCATTCATTTCCTGTAGACCTTGAAAAATAGGCATGCCTTCCTCCAGCTGTTGGTTAAGAGTTCGTTGCATACATACTAGTAATTGTGAAAAATAAAGCTGTGGTAAAGGAGGGGGATATTTTGTATCAACACCCTAAGATCATCAAGGTGCTGTCCTTTCCCTGTAAACACACTGTAATTTAACCTGCAAGCCTGCCTCCATGCAATGATAGAGCCCTACAGAGTTGCATTCATAGGCCAAGCAATTCCAGGAGGGCAGCTTTCTCAATTTTTTATGACAGTATTCTGTTCAGATGGAGAAAGAGACTGTTTATTACTTTCCCCAAGTTTCTCTTCTATAAAATTTCAATATGTTTAGTGGTAAGCACAGTAGACTAATTAAGTAGATGGTCAACATTTGCAACATTTCAAAAAATGACAGACGCTTCTTTTTGTTGTAGCAGATGGGAAGCTGATAATCATTTAAGTTACAGAAATAATTTGCCCTAGCTTACTACTCAGTTTTTTGAAAATTATCTTTGGCTGTGCCTGGATAAAAATCCTTTTGTTCTTACAAAATGGTGGAAATTAGGAAAGCCACCTTGAGGTGTTTCCAGGAGGTATATGGCACATGTTTGGTTGACTTGCAGATGCTAATGGATATATAATCACATTTGCCAACCATAAAACCTCTGTTGGTACAACAATTTCATCTGCAATAATCCACCATTCTTGAAACATGCTAATTTGCCCTAATAAAGCAGAAGCCCCTAAAAGTTTCTATGTTGTATAAACAACTAGTTGTGGTAAGCAATCAGATGCAAGAGGCTATTATATAATAGTCTGGGCTTTGTTGTTTTTAAGGAGTTTAGGGAGTGGTGGTTTTTGCTTGCTTGTGTTTCCTTTTAAAATTTTTGTGTTAGCATTTCATAGGGCAGTATTAAGATAAATGCTTTGACCTGTGATATGAAAAGTATGTGAATCATCTTTTTATTGCTTGATTTGTTGGAAGATTGTATATGTATTCAGTTTTAAAGATTAGCCCCAGGAAACTTGGAGCTGCTCTGCAGTGTGAAAATCCCCAAATCTAGTGCCTTTTCTCCAGGCTGAAATTGACCTAGACACAAATATTTGGTAGCGTAGAATTCCCTTCATCGTTGAGACCTGTTGTCCACATTCACGTGAACACACTTTATATATGCTACCTACCCATGCCTCATTTGTCTAGTACATAATCTGATATGTGATTTTGTGCTAATTGGAATATTGGTATATTTGTTTTCAGCCTGATCTCAGCCTTCTTCAACAAGGTGAAATACATTGTCAAGCAGAATATATCAAAATGATGCATCTCAGGAGATATCTATGCATACACATATTTGTGTGTACATGGACATACGTATCTTATATATTCTACACAATACACTTTGAGAGAAAGTTCTCTTTTCTTTCTGTCATGTTTACATGTATTCATATACTTCATGTGGTATAGCTTTGGCCCTGAGAAAACCAGACCATTAGGTGTATGCTAACTTGACTGAAAAACTTGAACTATTAATAGCTTAAATTAGCAGTTCCTGGTGGTCTTTCGGGTATATGCAGTTTTATGTCCACTTATTTTTTTTTCTCTTTATTGTGGAGAATTGCAAACATACACAAACATGAACAGAATACTGTACTGAACCTCTGCATATCTATCGCTGGCCCCAGAAACCATCAGCTAATCAATTTATCCTAACTCATCTTCACCATTAGTCACATTTCCCAAACCCACTATGTATTATTTTGAGGGAAATCCAAGGTTGTATACTTTCATTATTTTATTTCTAAATAGTTCAGTTGTTGTTGTTGCTTAGTGGCTAAATCATGTCCGACTCTTTTGAAATTCTGTGGCCTGTGGTCTGCAAGTCTCCTCTGCCCATCAGATTTCCCAGGCAAGAATACTCCTCTGTCTGTGGGATTTCCCAGAAGAATTACCCAGGCAAGATTTCTCAAGTATGAAACGGAGTAGGTTGCCATTTCCTTCTCAGGGGATCTTCCGACCCAGGGATCAAACACACGTCTCCTGCATCACAGGCAGATTCTTTATCATTGAGCCACCAGGGAAGCCCCAAATGGTTCAGTATTACTTCTAGAAGATAAAAACTCAGTTTTTATATATGGCCAGAATACTAATACCACAGTAAAAAATTAACCATGCATGTTTCTATTATCAAATATCCAGCCAATGTTTAAGTCTTCAATTATTTCATGTGTCATAGATATTTATACCTTAAAAAAAAAACTGGATCCAAATAAAGTTCATCTATTACATTGATTGATATGACTTTAAGATTCTTAGAAATAGATATATACTCCTCTCCTTTTTTCTTCATTTCAGTTCATTTGTGAAAGATACTTGGTGTCCTACACCTTCTCTCAGTCTAGCTTTTGCTAATTGCATCTTCACAGTATAGTTTAAACTGTCCTTTGATTCTCTTACTTCTATAATTAGTAGTTGGATCTAGAGATTTGACCATGTTCAGATTTGACCATAAGTTTCTGGATAATATAGCTACATATCTGATATTGTCTACTTAATAGAAAACATATACAATAGGTCCCCTACATATGAACTTTCAAGTTGTGAACTTTCAGAGATGTGAACATGAGCACTCATGTCCAATCACATAAGTTAGTTCACGTGTCTGGCATACACTGTCATGTGTGTCCATCCTTGACCTGTGATTGTGCTTCTGTGTTCTGTACAGTACTGTATAGAGTACAGTAGTACAGTATCCTTCTTTCAAGCCCAGGATGCCCAGAAGCAAATGTAAATGCATTGATGATGTAGATGGTACTGCTAAGATGCACCAAGAAATAGCAATGGAAATAGAGTGAAAATAACTGAAAGAGTGGAGTGAGGAGGAAAAAATGGTAGACATCTCTCATTCTTATAACACTGAGCTTCTTGCTGTGCAACACAAGGTGCTTACTAATGAAGACCTGATAGAATTAGAGGTCCAGAGAAAGGAAAAAGAGAGACAAAATAATTAACTGAAGAGCCAAAGAGATACACGGTGCAGGAAATGGCAGGGGATTTTATTTATTTGAGGAGGCATTGTTAGTTTTTCTGTGTGTGCTTATTAAAAAGATTTATTTGTTTATTTTTGGCTGCACTGGGTCTTGCTGTCCACGGGCTTCTCATTGTGGTGGCTTCTCTTGAACAGCATGGGCTTTGTTGCTGTGTGGGATGTGGGATCTTCCTGGACCAGGGATTGAACTTGTGTCCCCTGCATTGGCAGGCATACTCTTAATCGCTAGGCCCCCAGGGAGGCCCCACTCTTAGTTTTTGAGGCACAGGATCCAAAGTAGAATGGCAGCAGCCATTCAGAATGTCATCCAGGACTACTGTGTCATCTATGATGAGAGAAGTGTTACTACCCAGACATCACTGGACTGTTTTTTCAAGAGGTAGACAGAACTGAGTTCAGCAAGTAACCAGAACCTGTGCCATCAATGTCAGCTGTGAGTGAAATTGCAGCTTGCCCTCCATCTCCTATTCCTGATGATCCTTCAACTCTACCACCTCCCATCTCCTCTTTCTCCTCCAGTCAATAACTCTTCTTACCTGTTCACATGATGCCAGCCTCTGTATGCCAGCTGTTGAACTGTACTACTGTACTTTAAAAGATACTTTATTAAGATTTAAAATGTTTTATTTTTTGTGTTTGTTTTTATGCATTATTTCTATGAAAAGTATTATAAACTTATTACAGTACAGTACTATATAGCCGACTGCATTAGTTGGATACCTAGGCTAACTTTGTTGGGCTTATGAACATGCTCTTAGAATGAAACTCATTCATATGTAGGGGACTTACTATAATGAAAGTAACTTACTACACTGTTTAAGACACTTAAAGGGCTTCCCTGATAGCTCAGTTGGTAAACAATTCGCCTGCAGTGCAAGAGGTCTCAGTTCAATTCCTGGGTTAGGAAGATCTGCTGTAGAAGGTATAGGCTACACTCTAGTATTCTTGGACTTCCCTTGTGTGGTTCTGCTGATAAAGAATCTACCTGAAATGTGGGAGACCTGGGTTTGATCCCTGAGTTTGGAAGATCCCTTGGAGAAGGAAAAGGGCATCCACTCCAGTATTCTGGCCTGGAGAATACCATGGACTGTATAGTCCATAAGGTCACAAAGAGTTGGACATGACTGAGCAACTTTCAGTTTCACATACTTAAATAATGTCTAGTTGTTTCTTTGAAAGATATTATCTTATAGAGCTCAAAGCCCAGATCCACTAATTCATTAGAGATTACAAATTAGTGATTTTCTTATTTTGTCATTCATTTTTCATTTATTAGATGTAATATTTCTACAATCAAAAAAATTCCCCTTAATTACTCTTTGTCTAACAGTGGTACAGTTAGTTTTAAAAAGAGAAGATAAAATTTTCATTCCTTTATAGTTTTCAAAATAATGACTTAGTTCCCTGGCATTCTTTATCAGGGCCCATTATTTTTTTTTTACATCATGAAGAACACAAACATTTAAAATTTATTGAAGTATTTCTGTCTGTTATAGTTACTATCCTTACTGCTGCTCAGACTGTCCCATCTTTGCCCAGTAGGAGCTCATTAAAACTGGCTATGCTCTTTTGACACATTTATGGCCACTATTCACTCTCTCAATTTGTGTCTCAGAGACCCTGGAAATGGGCTGCTCCCTCCTCATTTTATTCAGCCTCCCCTACCCCACTTTCAGTTTATTCCAGGTGTTCTGCCACATGATTTCAACTCTGGGATAGCTTCTCAAGGAGCTAGTTTTTAAATGTAAATGACTGAGATACACAAAAGTGCCAGAACACATTAGTTTTCAACAACATGTCTTATTCTTCTCACATTTTCATGTTATCTTAGGGAAGCAAATTCACCTGGTGTTTAGAATTCTGATTTTTTTTTCCTTTTGTTGATCCCTCAGTCCCAGACTGCAATTTGCTATGGTCTTCTGTGTCTCCTTCATCACTGCCTGGCACCTGGTAGCCACTGCAATACTTGTTGAATGAATCAATGATGAAAAAACAGATGAAAAAGATCCATGATCTCCTTTTACTTTCAGGAATAAATTCAGCTTTAGATAAAAATTACCTGATGAGAGAGAGTTGATACTACATGAGCAGGATGGGAATGGATTTCCTGAGCTGTTTGGCAGGAGGGCTTCAACAGGAAACTCTCCCTTGTAGGAAAAGCATTCCCCATGCAGCCTTTCAGATGCTAATTTTGACAAGCACCAAAGCAAGACACATGTTTTGCAGTGCTATGGGACTTTGTGCCAAGAGGTTGAAATAATTTAGTGAATCTGAAGGGGGTGGAGATAGAATAGAATTATGGTTGCTTTATCCATTTCTTCTGCTCTGTTTAGGTGATTTATCTGTTCTGATTTCCCTGAATTGTTCAGTGCCGAGATTTCATGGAAATAGGTGTTCTAAAAGCCACTAAATATTGTTTTTTAATTACCTCACGGCCTCAAAGGAACAAGTAATCCTCATCTTCTTTTTATTGGCACTAAAATTCTCTATAACCACCATCTCCCATAAAGATCATTCTTTTTAAAGCCTTGTTTCTTCCTAAGGAATGTTGATTTTCTACATAGATCTCTGCAGAATGGAGTCAGGCAAAGAATAATCATTGTCATTCAAGTCAGGGCTTCACAATATATCCGGGTGCTAAGAGCCACTCTAATTGGAAAGAGTCCATGTGTTATAATAAAATTATTTATCCCCCAGACAAAGATAGCAATAATTTTGTAACATGTCATGTGTCAGTGCTTACATATAAAGTTGGAGAGCAATCTTGAATGGTTTCCCGTGTACTTACTAAATCCATGCTTATCATACATCTTATTCCTTAAATCTGTCCTTTACAAACAGATTTTTATTGCCTTTACTCTGAAGATAAATGATTTTTGAGCATTTAATCTCAATAAGTTAAATTAGACCATCTATATGAAATGGATATTTTGTGGGTCCAACCTATTTGAGCATTGGCAGTTTTCTATTTTTTCAACCTGAATGGTCTTTCATGAGCCCTCAGTCACCCTGGAGATAAGTAGGAACTAAAGAAGAGGATGGCTGCTGGCTCATAAGGTAAAGAATCTGTCTGCAATGCAAGAGACCCAGGTTCAATCCTTGTGTCTGGAAGATCCCCTGGAGAAGGAAATGGCAACCCACTCCAGTATTCTTGCTTGGAGAATCCCATGGCCAGAAGAGCCTGGCAGATTCACAGTTGAGCAACTAAGCATGCATTTGTATCTATTATTTACAAATACGCACATATACGCTATGACTGCTGATATACCAAGGCACAACTCTTAAGATGAGGGCCAGTAATATAATGGGTATAAATCTGTATTTTATATATGCGCCTAGTTTCTAAATTGTTTAGTTAGTTCTGTTCAGATCGTCACAGCTTTAATCCTGGCACTGTGAGTAGCAAGAAGCTTGACCTTGGATGGGGATGTGTCACCTCTGTCCGGTTTCTGCTGCATGCCTGTGTTTGCATTGGTAGTATTTTTGTCAATCTGTGGTTTCTTTGCAGGTATATCTTTAAGCCCATTGTGCACTTAATAGGGCTAATTAATACAAAATTAAATATAATAATAAACATACAACCCAATTTGACTAGACCACCTAAATCAGAGTGTGTCACAGTATGCTGAATGTTAATATGTTGACTCTCTGACATATGGATGCGTGATGCTGCCACTGTGGTGTAGAATATTACATTTTAGTAGAACTTCATTTGTAATTTTTCAAATAGAAGATAGATATAAATGAAAGGTTAAATGTAGTCAGAATTTTTTCCACCCACCTGCGATCTTTCCCCATGGCTTGGATTTCTCGCAGCATGGCACTTGGGTTCTGAGAGAGACTCTTAAAATCGAGCATTCCGAGAACACAAGGCAGACGCTGGGTAACTATGATCTAGCACTGGAAGTGATATAGTTCCACTGCAACCATTCTTTATTAATTAAAGCAATGACAAGTCTACCCAGATTCAGGAGAGAAACATAGACCCCACATTTCTACGGAAGGAATGTCAATTTGTCCAATTGACAATTTGTGGCCACTGTTTATAAACCACCATGCTACCCAGTTAATGAGTCCCATATATTTTGTCTGTAACAAATAATCATCCAAGTTTACTACCTCTTGTGATAAGAAGCTCATTATTACAGAAGACAAACTATTCCTTTCTTGGATAGTATGAAATTTAGAAAAAATTTTCTCAAGTTAAATGAAAATATACTGTTTCATAATTATCAGTTTTTGGTCCTCCTTTAAATGGGCAGAGCATGTCAGTTTCCTTTTTGTTTGAAAGTAGACTTCAAGTAAACCTTTTTCTTTGGATGCTCACATTCTTAGTTGCTCTAGCCCAGTTTCCTATATTTCTCATGACCTTTAATCAACAATAGTTTATTCTTAACCCTTTTAAAAATGCTTCTAAATTTGAACATATTTCTCATGACCTTTAATCAACAATAGTTTATACTTAATCCTTTTAAAATGCTTCTAAATTTGAACATGTTCCATTTAATATTGGACTTCCCTGGTGGCTCAGAGGTTAAAGAGTCTGCCTGGAATGAGGGACACCTGGGTTCAATCCCTGGGTTAGGAAGATCCCCTAGAGAAGGAAATGGCAACCCAATCCAGTACTCTTGGAGAGTACTGGAGAATCCCATGGAGGGAGGAGCCTGGTAGGCTACAGTCCATGGGGTCGCAAAGAGTCAGACACAACTGAGCTTGCCCCTTGCTACAAAGTTATTTGCATATGAACTGGTTTTCCCAAAGAAAACATATGTATTTACTGAAGAATTAATTAAAGCACATTGTTAATGCATAATTTTTAAGATCCTCGGAATGCCAGCATACTCTAAGCCAGTGAGAGCTGGTGTGGTAGACTGTTCTATATGCTGCCAGGTAGCAAATATTCATGCCCCAGTTGGCAAATAATCTCAGCCAGTGAACATACCACAGCATCATATTGAGTTGAGAGTGTTTAGCAATGTGCGTTATACACCCCTCAGAAGTCTCTCTTTTTGCCATATATTTTTGTGTTCTGGTGAATGGCTTCAAACCATAATGGCAGACACAATGTATGCAAGTCTGCTGCAGATGAGGCAAAGAAACAGGAAGAGTATCATACTGGGTGTTAACATGCAAGGCTTCTAGCAGCTTGAGGAGCTTTTGATGAAAAGGTCAAGGCAGCAGATGGTAAAGATCAGCAGGAAATTAGGGATTGGTGTAAGTCCTTTTGACATTCTGAAGGGCATTGTAAAGCCTCCCTGTAGGATTGACCAACAATTGTCTGAAAAATTCCTAGAAGAAACCAAAGCTAGAGCATGTCATAACTCCTAGTGATTTAACAAAAATAGAAGATTGCTTGCCTGCATATAATGTCAAGAACTCATTTTCATAGAGGCTATGTTCTTAGGAACCTGTGTGATTCAGTTGGTAATTCATTTTCAGAAATACAGGCCTCAAATCAAAAGCATAGCTCAATATTCTAGGTGAGTTTTGATCAGAGAGGGCTGAAGGAGAATTGACTTTGCTAAAATATTAATATTTTCCATCTATTATTTCAGTTGGATTTAGTTTTTTTTTAATAGCTACTTTATACCATTGACCCATCATGAATTTTTTCAATGAAGACCTCCAGATCCTTTTCAGATGAAATTTTGCAAGTCAGATTCTCTTCCTCAGCCCTGTTCTAACATTTTATGTGATTGTGGTGATGACAAAACCCAGGACTAATGTTTATTGGGCATTCGTCATGCTCCAGGCACATTTAAGTGCTTTCCACTATCTCAAGAAATCTTCACAACAAATCTATGAGGCAGTTACTTATATTCTCCCCACCTTGGTATGGAGAAAGTTATAAAAGCCAGGCAGGTAGGTCTTACAGTCAGCAAATGGCAGAGTTGGGATCAGTATAGCACTTGTGGTGATATCAGATATTGAACATGCCATTTATGACATCAACTGTCCCTCCCAGGTTGGGTTATATTTATAAACTCCAGGAGGACACGACTTTATGTGGGACACTTCTTGCTTGATTGACAGAAATGCTCAACCAGTGAATGAATGAATATGTTATGAGTCAGTCAACCATGAATTCACTAAAAAGCATATGATACTACAGTTCTTCTTGATGCACATCAAGTGTGTCACTCTTAATGTCTAATGAAAATTATTTATTTTAATCTATGATTCTATAATTATGTTGCAGTTTAATCACCAAGTCAAGTCAGACTCTTTTATGATCCTATGGAGTATAGCCTGCCAGGCTCCTCTGTCCATGGGATTTTCCAGGAAGAGTACTGTAGTGGGTTGCCATTTCCTACTACAGGGGATCTCCCCAACCTAAGGACTGAACCCACATCTCCTACATTGGCAGGTAGATTCTTTATCACTGAGCCACCTGGGAAAGTGAAAGTGGCTCGGTTGTGTCTGATTCTTTGTGACCCCTATACTATAGAGTCCATGGAATTCTCTAGGCCAGAACACTGGAGTGGGTAGACTTTCCCTTCTCCAGAGGATCTTCCCAACCCAAGGGTCGAACCCAGGTCTCCCACATTGCAGGAAGATTCTTTACCAGCTGAGCCACCAGGGAAGCCCTTCCATAATTATAAAATTCCATAAAAACATCCTTCTTGAGAGTCAGCAGCACTGAGGCAGAGCAGTCCTCTTTTGCAGGGCATGTTAGATGTCTCTGCTTTCCAAATATTTTAAAAGCTAGCAGCAACTTCAGACAGGAAATTATTTAATGGGCAGCCCTAAAAGGAAAATCAAGCTTGAAAAACAGAGCATACAAGAAATCCTACTTCTGACTCTCAGTGGAAAGCACCAGGGGTCCTGCCAACTTTAGAGAAATAACTCATCACTGAAAGTATGTGTCAGAAGAAACAAAGCCAAATTATGCAATTGAGTTTTCTCAAAGGTGGAGTAAGGGAGGGAATCTTAATAATTAGTTGTAGTAGATTGTTGAAAATATTGCCACTCCTTCCTATGGGACACCTCTCTGTGGAAAGATGATACACCCCCAAACCACATCCCACTTCTCTGATATCCAGCTTGGAGAGTTGACTTTTTGAGCCAGTGGCATGTGAGCAGAAGTGATGTGTGCCACTTCCAACAGAAAGTTTTCAGAATCCTTATGGAACATACTGCCATGTGGCCTTTTTTTCTGTGACAAGGTCAGCAATGTCTTAAATATGAGGGTTGCATTAGTTTGAGTCCCAGAATAAAGAACACATCTAGCAAATCCACTCAGTTCATTTCAGTTCAGTCGCTCAGTCGTGTCTGACTCTTTGTGACTCCGTGAATCGCAGCACACCAGGCCTCCCTGTCCATCACAAACTCCCGGAGTTCACCCAAACTCATATGCATTGAGTTGGTGATGCCATCCAGCCTTCTCATCCTCTGTTCTCCTCCTGCCCCCAATCCCTCCCAGCATCAAGGTCTTTTCCAGTGAGTCAACTCTTCACATGAGGTGGCCAAAGTATTGGAGTTTCAGCCTCAGCATCAGTCCTTCCAATGAACACCCAGGACCAGTCTCCTTTAGAATGGACTGGTTGGATCTCCTTGCAGTCCAAGGGACTTGCATCACTATGAGCAAAGCTAGTGGAGGTGATGGAATTCCAGTTGAGCTATTTCAAATCCTGAAAGATGATGCTGTGAAAGTGCTGCACTCAATATGCCAGCAAATTTGGAAAACTCAGCAGTGGCCAGAGGACTGGAAAAGTCAGTTTTCATTCCAATCTCAAAAAGGCAAACCCATTATGCTCATGTTATACCAGCAAGAGTTGTTAAGTTGTTACAAGTCACTGAGTACTTGAGGCTGTTTGTTACATTTGTTACCACATCATGCCTTACCTAAGATTATTGATACTGAAAATAGATGGGAAACAGTGTCAGACTTTATTTTGGGGGCTCCAAAATCACTGCAGATGGTGACTGCAGCCATGAAATTAAAAGATGCTTACTCCTTGGAAGAAAAGTTATGACCAACTTAGATAGCATATTGAAAAGCAGAGACATTGCTTTGCTGACTAAGGTCCATCTAGTCAAGGCTATGGTTTTTCCAGTAGCCATGTATGGATGTGAGAGTTGGACTGTGAAGAAGGCTGAGCGCCAAAGAATTGATGCTTTTGAACTGTGGTGTTGGAGAAGACTCTTGAGAGTCCTTTGGACTGCAAGGAGATCCAACCAGTCAATCCTGAAGGAGATCAGCCCTGGGATTTCTTTGGAAGGAATGATGCTGAAGCTGAAACTCCAGTACTTTGACCACCTTGTGTGAAGAGTTGACTCATTGGAAAAATCTTTGACACTGGGAGGAATTGGGAGCAGGAGGAGAAGGGGACGACAGATGATGAGATGGCTGGATGGCATCACTGACTCAATGGACTTGAATCTGAGTGAACTTGGGAGTTGGTGATGGACAGGGAGGCCTGGTGTGCTACGATTCGTGGGGTCACAAAGAGTTGGACACAACTGAGCGACTGAACTGAACTGAGTGGCTATGCTTAAGGAGATCTGAACTAATGCTGGAGAAACATGTTAGGCATAAAAGAAGAGCAGCACCTTGCTGTCCCAGCCACATTCAGCAAAGGAAGAACACAACACAGATACCATGTCTGAGGGCAGAACTGGACAGACTGGGGATCGAGGCATAGGCAGAGCACATGAACTGCCAAGATGGGACCAGGCCCAAAGCTGAGGGCCTGGGAATACTGTTAATGGAGTTAGTATCTTCCTGAGGAGTGGCAGAAAGTAAATAACATTTATTTCTCCTAATCATATTGCTTCTCTGGTATTAATCAACTGATTCCATAAGACCTTCCTTTGAAATACAATAGCTCTCTACAGCCTGTGAGCACCTCAAAATCACCATAGTACCTTAAAATCAATCAGATACCAAACAAATTTTTATTTTACTTATTTATGGGTTATAGATTTAGGTTTTGCATCTCAAGGTTCTGGAGCATACCTTGGCCCCTCATAAATCTACAGGCCTACTCCACTTCAATCCACTTCAAATATTTGGCTTTTAATTAAATTTCATTGTACAAAAGGTTCTGCAACCAAAAATGTAGAAAACCATGGCCTCAGAGAAGGCCATGAGGTTATTTCAGCTATGTGAAATGATTATCATCAGATTCTGTGGACTCTGTTCTGGTCTGTCCTAATCTCAACACTTCTGAGCATGTGAGAGAATAATCATCGCTGGAGAGATAAATATTCATGTGTGTTGCATTTTGCTCACAGGCACTGTATAAACTATATTTAGAACTCTGAATGTTGAGATGTACTGTGTCAACACTGAAATTTAATTACTGAGATGGACTTTAAATCCATGTACCTTCTTGCACTGTGGAGTGAATATTACCTCCTGTGTTTATTCATTCTCCTTTACACTCCTGGAGGAAAGGGTTGCAATCTGTTTAACGAGAGCACCCACCTGCCCTTCTCTTCCAAGTGAATGAAATGAGCTCTCAGTTTCACAACTCTTTTATCTTTATATTGTGAAAAAGATATATTGTCTTGCTAAACTCTTTGGACACTTCCCAATATGTGATATCTCCTTGCTACTCCTATTATCACTCATTCTGGTAATAAATGATAATGCTCATTGCTAGGATTTGTAAAGCTCTGTCAGGTAGCCCATTATTTTAAGCTCAGGTTAAGGTAAGGAATTTAGATTTATGTGAGCCTGGTGCAGTTTCATTAGGAACCAAAAGCATTTTAATTTTTCTCTCAATCTATGCAAGAGACTTTATACATCTTAATGTTATATGAATCAGTGTTTTAATATTTCTTTCAAATATATCTATTCTCTGTATGCTACTGTCTTTGTCAAAGTCAATGAGCTGGAAAAAAGTATCTACATGGTAACTCAGGAACTACTACCTTCTTGGCCCTTATATAATAGCTAAGTGGATGCTTTTAAAACTGAAACTATCCCTGGGACTTTTCCTATCCCTGTATAGGAGTTTTATTTTATTTAAAATGAATATCATAAACCTTAGGTCTGAAAACTAATAGAATTTTTGCATTTACCTGCTGGCCCATAGCCTTTATGTTAGAAGGTGTGTAAGTTAGCTCTCAGTTGGTTAGATGTAGCAATTCTTTAAACCGAAATGGAAAGATTTCTGTTATATTCCAGCAGGCACCAGATATGAAGGCCAGTTTGGGTGGATTATTATTAGAATGATTTTATATTAGTCTTGATACATGGTACAAAATAAGCTGTAGGAAGTAGATACAGCCCCTTAAATGAGAAGAGACAAGGAAAGAAATGTATTTGCTTATCTGACACCAATTTATTCTGTGAGATGGAAGGCTGATTATAAAGTCCAGGCACTGGGAGAGCATATTGTGTGAATCCTAGTCAGTACATGGTAGACATGCACACGTCACTGGCTGGCCAGGTGTCCACAAAGGCCTTACTGCCCATCCAGTTCTCCTCAGCTCCTATCTGTGTACAGAGCTGTGGCTGGCTTTGAGAAGTCTGGTTAAAGGGCACATTCCTTAGATGCTGACGCCTGGTGTAAATGAGGAGCAGCCTGCTGCACTGCTGCTCTGTACTGGCCCTGTGCTGTCAGAAGGTATAATGGAGTATGTGCTTGGACACAAAAGCCAGTTCAAGTCACACGTCTCTGACTCACCAGCTGGATGACTCTGGGCAAACAATTTAATCTCCGAATCAGTCTCTTCATCTCTAAACTGGGAGTTCTCATGAGGATTAAATGAAATAATCCAGAAAAAGTGTCTTATTCAATTCCAGACATATAATGGACTCCTGATGAATGGAATTCGTGAAGACACCCCGACCTTCTGGCAATGAGATTCAAATCTAATTGAGTTTCAGTGGCACAAGAGAAATAGCAGGTGGGCAGGAAAGGAAGGCTGGGATTAACAAGAGGTGGGCTCACAGCACCAAAAGGTACAGACAGATCCCGTTGCTGGCTGTGGCAGCATGAGCTCATCAAGAGCATCCACCAAGGATGATTTACCTGGGCCTCCAGGAACCTGGAAAGGGTACCAGGGGTGCTGTGCTCCAGCCAGCCTGAGGAATGCCAGAAGGGGATGGAGGTAAGAAGCAGGGTTGATTGATGCCGCAAACACATTCTGCTCCTCTCCTTTTTACCTATAGATATTCTGCTCCTTGCTAGACACCCATTCTAAAAATGAAGGATGGACTTGGTAAATGCTCAATGGTCATTAGTACCTTTTTCAAAAAAAAAAGTTTGTCAAAAGAAACAAATTTAAATAGTAAAAATAAAACATTCCCCTAGAATTTTTTTTTCATGAAACTATATTCAAATAAAGTGTACAATGCCACTGTCTTCCACTTTTGGTACCTCCCTCTTGATCTCTGCTTTTCTATCCCAGCAAACTTCAGCATCTGTGTGTTATACAGGACACAAGAGATAGGTCAATAACAGTCAATAGAAATCCAAGGAGAAGAGAAAGTTAACTGAACGGCAAGGCTGATAGCACAAAAGGAATGAGCTTGATACTTGCCGTGGGTGGAAGGCTGGAGGGCAGCAAGTGTGTGCTGGTTGGCTATTTGCCTGTTTGTCTTTAGGTCCATTTCCCTCCCTTCCCCGGCTTTACTGTTAATCACAGGAAACACCATTTTTCAGGTTCCCTTGACAACCAGATTCCGGGTAATTTTCATCAGCAAGAGGCACTAGCAGAAGATTGGAGGATGGAGGGCTGAGAAAGCAAGCTATCTCTCTCAGTGCATTTAGGGGTATTTCCAATAGAAGCTGCTTCTCCTTTAGCTCTACCCTCTCCCCAGGGGACATCCCTTCCCTCCGTGGCCTCCAGCTTCTGCGCGGCAGCCTCCCTAATGGTACTTGTTCCAGCCCGAGGATACTGATTTCCGGAAATACCAATTCCTGGGCATACTGGCTTCTTGCTGCTGCCTATATTTGTGATGCCTCATCTTCCCTTGATTGGCTTTTCATGTCTTTCTGTGTAACTAATTCCAGTGTTAAATTTTCTCTACTTGAAGTACAGACTGGTTTCTTTTTGTGTCTAGACCCTGACTGATACATCACACATGGTGATGGGAATCTACTTCTGCCCACAGTGATTCCGTTAGAATGGGAAAGCTAATGTAGCAGACGTGTGTCTACACAGCTCTGACTAAAAACAAAAATGCATGAATAATGCACCAAAATGTTCTATCATAACAGAGCACTGCTTTGGTCTCCAATATCTCCTGCCATTGGCAAATATCTATTTGTTATTCTGAGGACTTATCGTTAGGGTAAACTATTTCACATGACAGTCAGACACTTCTGCAGGAGCCTGTAAGAATTCTGTATTTTTCCAGGTGAGGAAAATAGCCCTGAACTGAGGTTTCCCGTCCCCCTGTGCTTTCTAACATATAGTTCAGTCCTACTCACCAGACTGCCTGCCCATTGCCCTGGTGTAAAGGGATTTGCCTGGTGGGCAGGACAAAGTGCCCTGACCTGGTTTCCACTCTCTCCTTCTGAATGAGAAAAATTGGAGATTTTTATTAAGTGGAGAGAATAAAACTGGGTAATTTTTGTAAGAATTCAGACAGTAGCTAATAAAATGGGCCATTAAAATAATTCATGTCTGAAATTCAGCATTAATATGAAGCAACATGTCAGGTGGCTAGGGCTGCCTTTTCAGAGCTCCGGTCCTAACTGCACAGTTGCTTGAATAATATTCAAAGACTCCATCTGAAGCAAAGGGAACTAAAGACTGGCTTAAGGGTAGCTTAAATTATTATTGAAGATAGCAAAATTCTACCGGAAACAGATAAACTGGACATTCGGGTATTTAATGACTGAGAAACAAGTTCTTGCTTGATGGCCAGCGCTCCTGCAGGCATTTAGCTTTTTATCTACACCAAGTTTGGCAAACAGGGGGCAATAATACTCCTTACTTTCTCTCTGAGGGGTAGCAGGTAGATTCCAATTTTCTTCTTATAATCCATTTTGTATTGTGGCACCTGCCTTTTCACTGGGCTAAGTACCCTGAAAACTGGACATGTTTTTTAGTCATTTCTGGCTGAATCCAGTGGCAGCTAAGAGCAGGATCAGCAAAGGGACCTTGAAAAATGTGTTCTATGTGGCTAAGTTATATTATGGGCTTCCAAGGTGGTGCAGTGGTAAAGAACCCACCTGCAATGCAGGAGATACAAGAGATGCAGGTTTGATCCCTGGGCTAGGGAAGATCCCCTAGAGGAGAAAGTGGCAACCCATTCCAATATTCTTGCCTGGAGAATTCCATGGATAGAAGAGCCTGGTGGGCTACAGTCCATGGGGTCACAGAGTCAGACAAGACTGAACACACATGGCTCACATCTCTCACATCAAGTCATGTCATGTGGTACATCTATACTCAAGAGGTGCCTCTATTTCCACTCCCCGTTCCCTGGGCTTTGTGGAACCCTGTGTAATCAAGACCCACACTTTACTGAGGTTCTGAGCAACTGCTTAATGTGACTATCTTTCACCTGCCATTATGTCTATGTCTTTTACTAGGAAAGGACCTATCCATTTTATAAAGGAATAGGATTAGGATTTTTAGGAAGGCTATAAAATAATGCAACAATAAATTTTTCAATACCCAGTAGTCAGATCTGTTTCACTACATTGCAAATATCAGATTACTTTTTTAATTATTTCAAACTCACAATGGGAATTATACAAGAACCATACATTAGAGGAGAAAATAGGCTTACCTTTTCAATTGTCAGACTCCAGGCACCCACATGGCTCTTCGTGGTGGAGATTTTAGCAGCTTGCTTAATAGTGAGTTATTTCCAATCAGAGTTGAGAGATTAAAAAGATGAACTCTCTGTGGGTCCACTCAATTTTTTAAAAACTCATGTTTAAAATTACTAATTTTCTTGGGCATTCAACATTGAATAATAAAGCTGAGCTCATTCACTTAAAGTTTTTAAATAGCTCTAGATTAGTTCTTTGTGACACAGGAAACCAGTAACCGTCCCAGGATTTCATCCCCGATTTTGTGACTTTGGTCAGGATATTGTTCTCACTGTCTATTTTTTTTTTTTCCTGGAAAACGCAGATGCTAATGTTGTTTACCTTGAATAATTATTATGAGGATTAAATCAGATCCTTTGTTTGTTTGTCATTCCACATCTCCTACGTAACAGGCATGGAACCTGTCCTTGTCGAGCTTATGGTTTGGAAGAGGAAATAGAAATCAGTCAAATGATTACAAGAATGATTATAATTCCTTGGAAGGAAAGTTATGACCAACCTAGATAGCATATTGAAAAGCAGAGACATTACTTTGACGACTAAGGTCCATCTAGTCAAGGCTATGGACTTTCCAGTGGTCATGTATGGATGTGAGAGTTGGACTGTGAAGAAAGCTGAGTGGCAAAGAATTGATGCTTTTGACCTGTGGTGTTGGAGGAGACTTTTGAGAGTCCTTTGGACTGCAAGGAGATCCAACCAGTCCATTCTAAAGGAGATCAGCCCTGGGATTTCTTTGGAAGGAATGATGCTGAAGCTGAAACTCCAGTACTTTGGCCACCTCGTGAGAAGAGTTGACTCACTGGAAAAGACTCTGATGCTGGGAGGGATTGGGGGCAGGAGGAGAAGGGGACGACAGAGGATGAGATGGCTGGATGGCATCACCGACTCGATGGACATAAGTCTGAGTGAACTCTGGGAGTTGGTGATGGACAGGGAGGGCTGGCGTGCTGCAATTCATCGGGTCACAAAGAGTTGGACACGACTAAGTGACTGAAATGAACTGAACTGAAAGGCTAAGAGGATAGCTGATGCTATGAGAATACACGACAGGGGAGCAGCTTAATCTGGGGAGAGGTGGGGGTTCGAGAAGATTTTCTGAAAAAATGCAAATGAGTGACGATATGGGGATTATTGAGTTAACTAGGTGGAGTGTGTGTGTGTAGGGGAGTGATATTTCAAGCCTGTGCTCAGGTTCCCATTGGGAACTCCCCCCACCCGCCCCGAGAAAACTACTCTTTTCTTTCTAGATTTGTTTATTTTTATTTTTCACCAAAACAAGTTTTATTTTTATCTGGAAATTTGGTGTATCACTTTGACAGTAAGTATTCTTGTGCGTCCTCTGGTAAGGGGTCTGTACTTTGTAGAGTGTGAGGCTGATGCGCATGAAGTCCATGTATCCTGGACACATATGATGGACAGTATTTGTCATTCATTCAGAAAACATTTTCCAGCCATCTACTCCTGCCAAGCCCTACTCCATACGCTGAGGATATGGAGATGAAGGATGCACAGCCCTTGTCTTCAAGGACTTCAACCCTAGAGTTTAGTGATGAAAAGAGATGCCAAAATATGTATTTATAATATGCCATATCAGAGCTATGTGTGTTTGGCAATATATTCAGTAGCACAGGAAGATCCTGGCTGCCTCTGTCTGAGAGAGCCAGTGAAGACTCCCCAGCACATGTATTCCAGAACAGGTTGTACAAAGATACCACATCTGTATACCCAGAACCTAGAAAGTGACTGGTGCTTTGCATCTAAACAATAAATGTCAGTTTAATTTACAAATGGCACAATACGGAGCTCTATAAGTTATTCTAAATGGTTCATGTATATCATGTGAGAGTCAACTTCTGTGTGCGAAGCCAGCAGTGTAAACAAAAGTAAATTGGTGAAGATTTTTTTAATACAAGGTAAAGAATACTAGTCTTGGTTCTCTGGTCTTAGTGGTGGAAAGCAATGGAAGTATTGTAAGCAAAGATAATGACATAAAAGTTTTTCATTATAGAAAAATCACTGTGGCAGCAGTTTAGTAGATAGATAAGTGAGAGAAAAGGTTGAAAGCAGAGAGACTAGTTAAGAAGTGAGGATAGTTGTCCTGAACAGGGATGATGAGGTTCTAAGTGAAAAACAGAGGATGAATCTGAGAAACCAAGAAAAATCCAGCAAGAGCATGTGGAGTTAAAGGAGAACAAAGAGATGGAGATAACGAGGACATGTTTCTGGCTGCATAACAGCTGACAAACCTTAACTGAGATGAGGGCACAGAGATGCAAAAGCAGTCGAGACAATACACAAGGAACAGTTCAGGGCCTGGTATTGATGAGGAGCACGATACACACGCAGGAGAGATTATAAACTTACCTACTTATTAACCCCCTCACTCACTTATGGAAGAGAAGGCATCACACAGAACCTTGGAGCCCTGTCTCTCGCTCCATCCCCTCCCTACTCTTCTTCATCTCAGACCTCCTGGTCCCTCCTTCTGAGTCACTGAAGGCCTTGTGAACTGGCTTACACCCTCTCTTCAGCCAGACTCTTGCTATTGCCCAGCCACTGTCCACAGGCAAATTAGCTACTATGTGTTGACCTTTTCAGAGAGGAAACCCAGGATGGCATCTTGCCCTGCTGGCCACCCATCTGGGGATGTAGAGGAGAGGGAGCTGCACCTGATATGATTTGGCAAGGTGGGGACTGAAGTATCATGTCTGCTCCATGGTTCACTCACGTCTGCTCTTCGTGACCTCATGGACTGTAGCCTGCCAGGCTCCCCTGTCCATGGACTTCTCCAGGCAAGAATTCTGGAGTGGATTGCAATTTCCTACTCCAGGGGATCTTCCTGACCCAGGGATCGAACCACACCTCCTGTGTCTCCTGCATTGACAGGTGGCTTCTTTACCACTGAGCCACCTGGGAAGACTCGAAATATCATAGACAGAAGCAAAGACTGTTTCATACAGCAGATTTCCTTTTGAAAGAACTACTCATTTCCTCACATGCCAAAGATTCAAATTTTGTGTGTTGACATTCTTTTTTTCCCCCAGTGAGTATCCACTCACAGTTGCTAAGTTGCTAAGAATTAGAAATGTCAACACAATTTCTTCTAAACAACTCTCTGGGAAAGCACTTAAAGCCTCTATTTATAATCCATATGTAACTTAAGGACAATAATAGAAGAACTATTTTTGAAAGAAAATAATCAGTGAATCATTTATCAGTTTTCCTGTCCCTTGTATAAAGTATTGTAATTAGTATGATGTCTTTGTTGGCAAGTGATTATCAGACAAAATGCAGTATGGAAGCAAAAGAAGATTCTGTAAAGAACTGTATTGTTTTGCAGAGCTAATGGTGATGCTATCGCTGGAATTTTACGTTATCGCATTGTTAAGTTTTAATTTGATCTCCTTACTAGCAACAACGTTATTAGCTCCTACCTTGAATTCTTAGTGCCCAAACTAGATAACAAAATCATGGCATGGTGAGCATTTTGAAATAACTATTCATCTTCTTTAGATGAATTAAAAAAGAGATAATAAAAGAGATCCAAAGCTCTGCTGGCCTTTAACAGGGCATGGTGTTAATAAATTAAACTTGGCAGAATAAAGAGATATTTTATAAACTATCTTTCTAAACTACTTTTATATTTTCCTTTTTTGGTAAAGAATGTAACAACACTGTCCAGAGTTTCAAAATCACCTCCCAGACACTTTATCTGAGACTGTTTGCTCTACTTCCCCCAAAGTTTATTTTCATTCCAATAATTAATTATTGAACTCCTACCAGTTATGATACTTATTGGGGAATCAAAGGTAAATGGGACCCAGCCTCTGCCCTCAAGGTACTCATACTGGAGTCTAAGGGAAAAAGAAAGTTCAGTTGCTCAGTTGTGTCCCATTCTTTGCAACCCCATGGCCTGCAGCAAACCAGGCTTCCCTGTCCATCACCAACTCCCAGAGCCTACTCAAACTCTTGTCCATTGCATTGGTGATGCCATCCAACCATCTCATCCTCTGTCATCTCCTTCTACTCCCACCTTCAATCTTTCCCAGCATCATGGTCTTTTCCCCAAGAGTCAGTTCTTCACATCAGGTGGCCAAAGTATTGGAGTTTCAGCTTTAGCATCAGTTCTTCCAATGAATATTCAGTACTGATTTCCTTTAGGATGGACTGGTTGGATCTCCTTGCAGTCCAAGGGACTCTCAAGAGTCTTCTCCAACATCACAGTTCAAATGTATCAGTTATTCAGTGCTCAGCTTTCTTTATAGTCCAACGCTCACATCCATATATGACTACTGGAAAAAACAAAGCTTTGACTAAACAGACTTTGTTGGTAAAGTAATGTCTCTGCTTTTTAATATGCTGTCTAGGTTGATCATGGCTTTTCTTCCAAGGAGCAAGCGTCTTTTAATTTCATGGCTGCAGTCACCAACTGCAGTGATTTTGCAGCCCCCAAAATAAAGGCTGTCACTGTTTCCATTGTTTCCCCATCTGTTTGCCATGAAGTGATGGGACCACATGCCATGAATTTAGTTTTCTGAATGTTGAGTTTTAAGCCAACTTTTTCATTCTCCTCTTTCACTTTCATCAAGAGGCTCTTTAGTTCTTCTTCACTTTCTGCCATAAGGGTGGTGTCATCTCTGTATCTGAGGTTATTGACATTTCTCCCAGCAGTCTTGATTCCAGCTTGTGCTTCATCCAGCCCGGCACTTCTCATAATGTACTCTGCATATAAGTTAAACAAGCAGAGTGACAATATACAGCCTTGACATACTCCTGTCCTGATTTGGAACTAGTTCATTTTTCCATGTCCAGTTCTAACTGTCACTTGTTGACCTGCATACAGATTTCTCAAGAGGCAGGTCAGGTGATCTGGAGTCTCTATAGCCCTTAAATAAATGGTTTCATTACAGTGGAATAAGTGTGGTGATGTCATAGGTCATGGGTTGGTGCCTTGATGGCGAAGAGGGGAGACTTACTCTTATAGAATACACCAACCACTCACCTGCAGAAATCTCTTAAGACTTGTCCTGATTCACAGAAAGCCCATTACAGTCAGCATAAGAAAGAAGGTGGAGTGGAAGATGCCCTCATGGTGCCCCTTCACCTTGCATTTTATCCAGAAGGGCCTCCTGGATTCCCTTAAGACATGATTCTAAACATGGGTTGCTGCATGTGTGGTAAGTCACTTCAAGACTCCATGGATTGTAGACCACCAGGCTCCTCTGTCCATGGGATTCTCCAGGCAAGAATACTGGAGTGGGTTGTCATTTCCCTTTCCAGGGGATCTTCCTGACCCAGGGACCAAACCCATATCTGTCTCCTACATCGACAGGCAGGTTCTTTACCACTAGCACCACCTGGAAAGCAGGGGATAACTTTCAGTGGCTGTTGACGTCATTATATGGTCACGTGATTTTAGCTGTGATTCTTAGAAATAAATATGTTTTTCTAAGAAACATAGAGGATGTAAAAGTACTGACATACAAATGAAGCTATTTAAACAGCTATTTTTTAAACACATCTAGAACGGATTTTGTTTTTAAATAGAAAGCTAGTAGTCCCAGCAGTCAGTATTACAAACATGAGATCCCATGATTTCTATTTGCAAGATGATTTATGGATAAACAGAAAGAAGGAAAACATAACACTTCTACTCAATTCTTAAAATTTTCACTCTCCTCTTGGGGAGGGGGGGAAACACTTGTCCCTTAATATCCTTGACATTTGCAACCTTCAAAAGTACGAAAGATGTGTAATCCCTCTTGTTGCATCTAGTTTTTCAGAAGACCTGAGTTATTAAATTCTACCCCATAATAAATTGTTCTTAACTATGTCCTGATATTGTCTTCTCAGGAAGGAAACCTCAGTAACATTAGGTAAATAGACTGATGGAATTGATAGATAGATAGATGCACACGTGGGCAGATGAACGGATGAATGGGTGGGTAGATGGATGGACAGAAAGATAGATAGATGGATATGCCCCTTTGTACCCTTTACTTTTTTTTTTTTTTTATTATCTTTGAATTAGCTATGGTTGCACATAATTTGCCTGAACAGTTACCTATACTACCACTGATCTTTGTACTGATGTATGCAACCATTTAATAGAAGTGTGAAAGTGGATTTGGGTGTCTGAGAGAAAATATAACACCATTTCTCATCTATCTACAGCTTCTCTGAGAAGGTAATGATACAGATAGTCAGTATCCACCAGGCAGTGTTTTTCTAACAGACTGAGAGTTCTCCCAGAAGCTACATTTGACAATTTAGTTGCTTAGAAAACTATAGGACAAGAAATGCAGCCTGCCAGAAGGGCAGCATCAGACTCTCCTCTCAGGGGACACCTTGCAGAGTCTATACAACTATCCAGAAGTTATCCTCTTGGCATCCAGGTGACAGTGAAGTATAAGAAAATAAGCTTCATGCCAGGCAGATGTGAGAGGTACCTTGGTCTAAAAGCCTCATGCTTCACAGGAGCTTCTATCTCCTATAACAACACCATAGGTATAGCTTCCAAGACCCCCACAAGGGTCATGCCAATTAGAAGGAGTCCCCACACTCACACACTCCAGTAAACCTAAAGCTGTGGCTTCCCATAAGATGTTTATTGTTCTCCCAGCTGAGATGCATTTTATCAACCAGATGACATTTTTATCAGAAGCGATGTTGGCCTAGTAACATAGCTGATATTCTACCTTATTAGGCTACAGGGGAAGAGAACTGGAAAGTTAGCTGAAGTTCAAATTCCCGTGCAGTAAATATATGACCATGGCATACTTAAAATGGTCAAAAACTACTCAGGATAGGTTAAATGAGACAGAAATCATTCTAAGTACTTATAATCTCAAAGTGTTTAGTGTGTAAGAATCTTCACGTCCACACACTGATTTATAACTTTCAAGGCCCAGTATCTATCAATGAGCATCACGTGAGTGAAGTGAAAGTCGCTCAGTCATGTCCGACTCTTTTCGACCCCATGGGCAATATAGTCCATGGAATTCTCCAGGTCAGAATACTGGAGTAGGTAGCCTTTCCCCTTCTCCAGGGGATCTTTCCAAAAGGGATCAAACCCAGGTCTCCCGCACTGCAGGAGGATTCTTTACCAGCTGAGCCACAAGGGAAGCCCAATAAACATCATGAGTATTAAGTCACATTGAAAGTGAAAGTAAAGTCGCTCAGTCGTGTCCGACTCTTTGCGACCCCGTGGATTGTAGCCTAACAGGCTTCTTTGTCCATGGGATTCTTTAGGCAAGAATACTGGAGTGGGTTACCATTTTCCTTCTCCAGGGGATCTTCCCGACCCAGGGATCGAACTCGGGTCTAACCTCTGAGCCACCAGGGGAGCCCTAAGTCACATTAGACCTTATTTTTACATTGCGTGCAGTTAGGTATACAAAAGTGAAGTTGTATAATTAAGACCTTTGGCTTTTATTGTATTTTCTTTCTCTTTATTTCTTATATAGAAATATATATATTTCTAGTCCACCTCCCTCCAAAAATAATGATCCCCTTGGCTTAGGGCAAAGAAGCTGTCCTGTAGCTGTTTACTATGGAAAAATAGTTCTCAATCCCAGTGATAATTTGCATCACTTGGAGAAATTTTTATATGGGATGGATGACTGAAGCTTACCCCAAGGACGCTGAATTAAATGATTTGGGTAGTCTCCTTATCCCCATTTTTAAGTGCTCCCTAGGTAATTCTAATACACAACTGAAGCTAAGAACCACTGCATTTTAAAATGCAAAGTTTATCTTTTTAATTTATATAAACACATGAAATGTGGGCTTTGTTTATTAATATGAGGCCTGGAGGACTTCTGGAAAACTCTTCAAGGACTTCCTGCTTTAGCTCTTTGTTTCCCCCTTTGCCTCCTCAAGAAGGATTAATTATTCCCTCCTTAATAGCTTATGTATGCCTCTTTCATTTTATTTATCATGTGAAATTATATGTTAATGCCTATCTCTCCAGTTAGTCAGTCTCTGTGTTGGAAAGACTCTTGAGAGTCCCTTGGACTGCAAGGAGATCCAACCAGTCCATTCTGAAGGAGATCAACCCTGGGATTTCTTTGGAAGGAATGATGCTGAAGCTGAAACTCCAGTACTTTGGCCACCTCATGAGAAGAGTTGACTCATTGGAAAAGACTTTGCTGCTGGGAGGGATTAGGGGCAGGAGAAGAAGGGGATGACAGAGGATGAGATGGCTGGATGGCATCACTGACTCTATGGACGCGAGTCTGAGCAAACTCCGAGAGTTGGTGATGGACAGGGAGGCCTGGCATGCTGCGATCCATGGGGTCGCAAAGAGTCAGACACAACTGAGTGACTGAACTGAACTGAAGTAGAGACCATCTACAGTCTATGTGAGATAGTCTCACCTTTTAACATAGCTCCTGGCACATACTAGTTGCTCAATAAGAGCTTTAGGAATTGAAGTGTGTGTGTGTGTTCAGTTGTCTCCAACTATTTGTGATCCCCTGGACTACAGCCCACCAGGCTCCACTGACTATGTAATTTTCCAATCAACAATACTGGAAAGGGTTGCTATTTCCTCCGGGAATTTTCCTAATCCAGGGATTGAACCTGCATCTCCTGTGTCTCTTGTACTGGCAGGTGAATTCTTTACCACTGTGCCACCTGGTGAGCCCCTAGGAAGTGAGGGTGGATGTAAATCTGGGGGAAAAAAAAACGACATAAAGTGTTGTTTTATTATGAACTGAAAAAATTCTTCTTGGACAACACTGATTTCAAATTCCAAGGAATTCAATATAGACAAATCTGCACTTGTATTGTCATTGATAAATATAAGATACATGGCACTTACCAAGTCTTTTATTTAAATAGTTTAGCCTAGCATCTCATTTTAAAAAACAAAGAAACATATAGTGACATAGGGATTGCTAACAAGTGAATGACTAATTCCATTAAGCCACAACAAAACCGAAATAACATCAGCCCAGGAATTCCCCCATGTTTCATGTCAGAACATTTGTTATAACTGATGCTTTCAATGAATTGTACACTCGGGCAGCCACAATCTGGATCTCCACACACCAAGATGTTTGGGATGCTGTTAGTCAGTCTCTTTAGAAGTGAATTCAATTTTGATTGAACATGTTTATACTTGTAAGCTTATAATTATCCCTGAGTTCATTTTAAGAGATGGTTAAAGGTTTCTGTTTCTTGCTAACCACTGCTATGTTCTCAGAGAGATTTACTAGTCTAAAAGATTTCTGGGGACATTAATAAAAGAAAGAATAAAGAAAGAAAATCCATAGTTTAGTCTGAGTCTGAGGCATAAAGCACAGAGATAGTAGGCAGTTTTCTACTGATTAGTTTTCCCATTTGATGTGTGTAGGAGGCCTGCCAAAGACACTCCTACCCAGAACTTTCAGGGCATGGGGAAAAGCTCTAATATAGCAGCAGAAAGTCTGGATATTCCAATTTGACTAATCATTCAAGTCATCTTCTCTTCATTTATTCAATAAATGTAAGTTGTTTACTTACCATTTGTAGGGTCCTGGTCATGGCAGTGGTGAGTTTCCTTCCCTTTCTAATGGAAACTTATAGATACACACAAACCAGATACACACACACACACACACACACTACTTGACCTCACACTTTCCATATAAAGCTGGGAAGTTGCTGATAAAACTACTCCCTATCCTGAGAATGGCCCCAAAGTCAGTAGACTATTCAGTAGCCCATCAGGCCCCTCTGTCCATGGGATTCTTCAGGCAAGAATACTGGAGTGGGTTGCCAAGCCCTTCTCTAAGGGCTCCAAGGGATCTTTCAGACACAGGGATCAAATCTGAGTCTCTTAGGTCTCCTGCATTGGCAGGAGGGTTCTTCACTATTAGGGCCACCTGGGAGGCCCATATGAAGAAGTGGACTTGGCACTGAGAATAGATTCTGAAGAAGGCAGTTTTCCCTCTAACAATTGTGGACATCATTTCTGGTGGGAGGGCAATGGGGAAACTGCATGCATTTCTCTCCAGATTTGCAATGGGCAAAAGGATTCTATTTTTAAAAAGGTACCCTGATAATATAAGAAAGAGAGAAAATATTCCCGGTTTTCAGCTTTAAAGGATCAGCTTAAACTGCCATTTTGAAGGAAATTTAAAAATTTATTATTTTGGAGCTTCCCTGGTGGCTCAGATGATAAAAGCATCTGCCTGCAGTGCGGGAGACCCGAGTTCAGTCTCTCGGTTGGGAAGATCCCTTGGAGAAGGAAATGGCAACCCACTCCAGTACTCTTGCCTAGAAAATTCCATGGACTAATGGAGCCTGGTAGGCTACGGTACATGGGGTCGCAAAGAGTCAGACACGACTGAGTGACTTTACTTTCACTTTCAAACAAGCAAATGGATCTCTGAACAGCTGTTGACAACCTAAACTATTAGTAAGTAAAGGGCTTTTGTATTTTTATTGTCTCTTTACTAATGAAGAAACTTAGACTTAAAGAGATTGAGTGATGCATGCAAATTCACACTAACCAGTCCATGGGGTCACTAAGAGTCGGACACGACTGAGCAACTTCACTTTCACTTTTCACTTTCATGCACTGGAGAAAGAAATGGCAACCCACTCCAGTGTTCTTGCCTGGAGAACCCCAGGGACAGCAGAGCCTGGTGGGCTGCCATCTATGGGGTCGCACAGAGTTGGACACGACTGAAGCAACTTAGCAGCAGCAGCAGCAGCAGCAGTGTTAGAGGTGGAATTGGGAACCCTGGGATCTGTCTGTACTTTTTCTAATGTAATGCGACTCTGCTCTCTGTGCTCTCACCCTCTCTCTTTGCTCTGTCTGGCATACCTCTTGTCCAACAGGCCCAGATTTCAGTCATCCAGGCTCAGTTTAGGAGCATATAACCAGTTCAGTTCAGTTCAGTCGGACATCACTCAGTCGTGTCTGACTCTTCGCGACCCCATGAATCTCAGCACGCCAGCTTCCTTGTCCATCACCAACTCCCGGAGTTCACTCAGACTCACGTCCGTCAAGTCAGTGATGCCATCCAGCCATCTCATCTTCTGTCGTCCCCTTCTCCTCCTGCCCCCAATCCCTCCCAGCATCAGAGTCTTTTCCAATGAGACAATTCTTCACATGAGGTGGCCAAAGTACTGGAGTTTCAGCTTTAGCATCATTCCTTCCAAAGACATCCCAGGGCTGATCTCCTTCAGAACGGACTGGTTGGATCTCCTTGCAGTCCAAGGGACTCTCAAGAGTCTTCTCCAGCATCACAGTTCAAACGCATCAATTCTTCAGCGCTCAGCCTTCTTCACAGTCCAGCTCTCACATCCATACATGACCACAGGAAAAACCATAGCCTTGACTAGACGGACCTTAGTCAGCAAAGTAATATCTCTGCTTTTGAATATGCTATCTAGGTTGGTCATAATTTTTCTTCCAAGGAGTAAGTGTCTTTTAATTTCATGGCTGCAGTCACCATCTGCAGTAATTTTGGAGCTCCCAAAAATAAAGTCTGACACTGTTTCCAGTGTTTCCCATGAAGTGATGGGACCGGATGCCACATAACCAGAGGCCTTCACAAAATGGATGGGAGACTCTTCATGTGAAAGTGAAAGAAAGTGAAGTTGCTTAGTCGTGTCTGACTCTTTGCAACCCCATGGAATGTAGCCTTCCAGGCTCCTCTGTACATGGGATTTTCCAGACAAGAGTATTGGAGTGGGTTGTCTTTTCCTTCTCCAGGGGATCATCCCAACCCAGGGATTTAACTCTGGCATTCCAAGCAGACATTTCACCATCTGAACCACCAGGGAAGCCCTAAGGGTGCCAGTCAGACTCCCCAAGGGCAGGGATCCCATGCAGCCCTGCACATCTGCCCACCCCATGGTATGTATCCAGGGCTTTCAGAAGGATAGAGTGTCCCCGGGGACCAAAGGAATGACTGGACTCAAGCTGACAAGTAGAACTGTTTTGCAAAATGTTGCTTACAGATTCAGAATTTAAACTGATGATGAGGCCTTGGAAAAGAAATATAAATTCTAATCCTATTTCAATCTTTCTGGATCTAGAAACTTTTTGTATCGACTCCACTGTGTTCAGTGATGGAGAAAAGTAAAATACCTTTTCAAACCTCCACTAATCCTTCTGATCCCTACTATACCCTTGATTCAGGAGTGCTTTTATAGACAAGCACTGAGCTTCACTGTTCATTCCTACCTTAAATACCTCACGAAATAAAAAATAAATGGGCAACCTCTAGAAGACCAAAAGAAGGATTGTTTTTAATAACTATCTAAGTGAGAAGTAATTAGGGCATATTTTTCAATAATACTAATATCTACTATATACTTCTTTCTATATCTATACAAAAAATAAATTTTTGACAAAAATATGTGAAATCTAAGTAAATCTGTTTCTCACTGCACTTTTGTATTCTTCATGAAAGGCAAAAATACTTTATGGAACTGAATATTAAAATACTTATTTTTCAAAAATAAGCCATCTTGATTAGTATAGTTGCTTTTTTCCCCATGATTTTAGGTTCATTGCCTCACTTTTCCCTTACATATATTTTTACGATTGCTTACTGCCATAAATTTGATTAAAAATACCTTTAATACTTTTCATTTATTTTTCCTTATCTATTTGCATTAAAATAAATTATATTTTATCATTCTCTTATACATAAAATAATTGACTTTTTAGGTAAGATTTCTTTTTACTTTTTAAGTTTTAAAGTATGAACTTATTGTAAAAGAACAATTGTAGAGTAAACATTTCATGGTGAAAAAGAGCTGAGTGCTATGTCTACATATGAATATCCAAGAAATTATGATAAAATAGGTTATTTCCTTATTGTATTACCTTTTTTTTTAGCTTAGTGTGTTTGTGTGATAGAAATAGTGTTGCTTAAAAATAACTTCCATTCTATCATATTTTATTATTTTTGGTACTGCATGTCAATGAAATTATGATCATTTATGCAGTTTTCAGGACACAGAATTTGATAGCCTATGTGCTGTGTTCTATTCTCTACATCTGGAAAAATGATTTTGTGGGAAGAGAGAAATAGGTAGGAATTAAAAATCCATTTTTGATCAAAAGTTATTTTAAATGTATACTAATTTGAAAATGGGATCACCTTCACTGCTCTCGAATGAAGAGTCTTATTTCAACCTACTCTTATTATTGGGTCCAACATTCTCTAGGACCTACTCTGACTACATACATTCTTTGAGGAGCTAGGGATATTAGAATCCAGGATATACAGGGATATAAGGGTTTCTGCTCACTTTTCTGTGTCCCCTTCCCCACTAGAAATTCCTGGAACTGAGTATACATCTCATCCAGCATATAAATCTATCTTATCCAGTATATTATCTTATCCAGAATATAAATCTCTTCCCCTTTGTGGTATTTCACTGTGCCGAGACTGTGCTGTGCTGTGTCTTGAAGAAGTCTACTTGGTATGTTTTAAATCATGTCAGGGCTATTCTCAAATAAATGCATCAAAGCAACATTCTTTTGCCAACTTTCAATGTATGAATATGTATTAGCTTTAATAATCAGATTAGAGCACTACTTTAAGAAGCCATTTATCTAATGTATTTTTCCCAATTCCATTTCACTAAAAAATTGCCTGGCAATGTTCATCTACAAAATAGAAAAATATTGAGACCAACTTCAGGTGTTTTTTTTTTTTTTTTTTAGGAAAACAACACAAATTAAAGTTCACTAATTGCAGTTATCTCTTTTTATTTTCTAATATTCACTGAGATATAACTGAATAATTAATAAAAATAAAATATGTAATGGAGTTTGAGGGAAATGTATAATTATTTTTTTTAAAATAAAGGAATTAGGACATTGGGTCTTGGTTAAAAGAGTTAATTATGGAGTGAAAGAATTTCAATCATTAGCTCAAGAAGCAACAAAAATTTATTTTTCAGTGTTGAAAGAGGAGATTAAAGAAGAGGCAACTAAACTTTTTTAAGAATTTACACACAGAACTTCTCTCACGTGCTGGCATGAAGCTCAAATACTGTTTTATTTAATCCTCACAGCAATTCAGTGAGGTAGGGCTAATTATTCCATTTACAAGGACACTGGCTGAGAGAAATTCGCTGTCTTTCTTCCCAAACTTAGAAGTCAGTAGCCAAGCCAGGATTAAAGATTAGATCTCCTAAGAAAAGTCATTTGGAGTCCGTGGCTTAAGAGACTGAATGGGAGAAGCCAGTTTGCAATGGAATAGGAAGAAATGGCCTGCTGCTGCTGCTGCTAAGTCGCTTCAGTCGTGTCCGACTCTGTGCGACCCCATAGACGGCAGCCCACCAGGCTCGCCCGTCCCTGGGATTCTCCAGGCAAGAACACTGGAGTGGGTTGCCATTTCCTTCTCCAACGCATGAAAATGAAAAGTGAAAGGGAAGTCACTCATCGTACCCGACTCTTAGCCTCCTTTGTCCATGGGATTTTCCAGGCAAGAGTACTGGAGTGGGTTGCCATTGCCTTCTCCAAAGAAATGGCCTGGGACTCATCAAAAAAAAAAAAAAAGTTTAGGGGGCGGGGAATCAAATCAACAAAATTAGAAGTGAAAATGGAGAAATCACAACAGACAACACAGAAATACAAGGGATCATAAAAGACTACTATCAGCAACTTTGCCAATAAAATGGACAACATGGAAGAAATGGACAAATTCTTAGAAAAGTATAACCTTCCAAAACTGAACCAGGAAAAATAGAAAATCTTTTTATTTTATTTTATTTTTACTTTATTCTACTTTACAATACTGTATTGGTTTTGCCATACATTGACATGAATCAGCCACAGGTGTACACGAGCTCCCAATCCTGAAACCCCCTCTCACCTTCCACCCCATATCATCTCTCTGGATCATCCCCGTGCTCCAGCTGCAAGCATCCTGTATCCTGTATTGAACATAAACTGGTGCTTCATTTCTTACATGATAGTATACATGTTTCAATGCCATTCTCCCAAATCATCCCACCCTCTCCCTCTCCCTTAGAGGCCAAAAGTCTGTTCTATACATCTGTATCTCTTTTTTGTCTCAGATACAGGGTCATCATTACTATCTTTCTAAATTCCATATATATGTGTCAGTATACTGTATTGGTGGTTTTCTTTCTGGCTTACTTCACTCTGTATAATCTGCTCCAGTTTCATCCATCTCATTAGAACTGATTCAAATTTATTATTTTTAAGGGCTGAGTAATACTCCATTGTGTATATGTACCACAGCTTTCTTATCCATTCATCTGCTGATGGACATCTAGGTTGCTTCCATGCCCTGCCTATTATAAACAGTGCTGCAATGAACATTGGGGTACATGTGTCTCTTTCAATTCTAGGTTCCTCAGTGTGTATGCCCAGCAGTGAGATTGCTGGGTTATAAGGCAGTTCTATTTGCAATTTTTTAAGGAATCTCCACACTGTTTTCCATAGTGGCTGTACTAGTTTGCATTCCCACCAGCAGTGTAAGAGGGTTCCCTTTTCTCCCACATCCTCTCCAGCATTTATTGCTTGTAGACTTTTGGATCGCAGCTATTCTGACTGGTGTGAAATGGTACCTCACACAATGGTCTTGATTTGCATTTCTCTGATAATGAGTGATGTTGAGCATCTTTTCATGTGTTTGTTAGCCATCCATATGTCTTCTTTGGAGAAATGCCTATTTAGTTCTTTGGCCCATTTTTTTATTGGATCTTTTTTTTTTCTGGAGTTGAGCTGCATCAGTTGCCTGTATATTTTTGAGATTAGTTGTTTGTCAGTTGCTTCATTTGCTATTGTTTTCTCCCATTCAGAAGGCTGTCTTTTCACCTTACTTATAGTTTCCTTTGTTGTGCAGAAGCTTTTAATTTTAATTAGATCCCTTTTGTTTATTTTTGCTTTTATTTCCAGTATTCTTGGAGGTGGATCATAGAGGATCCTGCTGTGATGTATGTCGGAGAGTATTTTGCCTATATTCTCCTCTAGGAGTTTTATAGTTTCTGGTCTTACATTTAAATCTTTAATCCATTTTGAGTTTATTTTTGTGTGTGGTGTTAGACAGTGATCTAGTTTCATTCTTCTACAAGTGGGTGACCAGTTTTCCCAGCCCTACATGTTAAAGAGATTGTCTTTACTCCACTGGATATTCTTGCCTCCTTTGTAGAAGATAAGGTGTCCATAGGTGTGTGGCTTTCTATTTTGTTCCATTGATCTATATTTCTGTCTTTGTGCCAGTACCATACTGTCTTAATGACTGTGGCTTTGAGTAGAGCCTGAAGTCAGGCAAGTTGATTCCTCCAGTTCCATTCTTCTTTCTCAAGATTGCTTTTGCTATTTGAGGTTTTTAGTATTTCCATACAAATCTTGAAATTATTTGTTCTAGTTCTGTGAAAAATACTGCTGGTAGCTTGATAGGGATTGCATTGAATCTGTAGATTGCTTTGGGTATTATACTCATTTTCACTATATTGACTCTTCCGATCCATGAACATGGTATATTTCTCCATCTATTAGTGTCCTCTTTGATTTCCTTCACCAGTGTTTTATAGTTTTCGATATATAGGTCTTTAATTTCTTTAGGTAGGTATATTCCTAAGTATTTTATTCTTTTCATTGCAATGATGAATGGAATTGTTTCCTTAACTTCTTTTTCTACTTTCTCATTATTAGTGTATAGGAACACAAGGGATTTCTGAGTGTTGATTTTATATCTTGCAACTTTACTATATTCATTGATTAGCTCTAGTAGTTTTCTGGTGGAGTCTTTAGGATTTTCTATGTAGAGGATCATGTCATCTGCAAACAGTGAGAGTTTTACTTCTTCTTTTCCAATTTGGATTCTTTTATTTCTTTTTCTGCTCTGATTGCTATGGGCAAAACTTCCAGGACTATATTGAATAGTAGTGGTGAAAGTGGGCACCCTTGTCTTGTTCCTGACTTTAGGGAAATGGTTTCAATTTTTCACCATTAAGGATAATGTTTGCTGTGGGTTTGTCATATATAGCTTTTATTATATTGAGGTATGTTCCTTCTATTCCTGCTTTCTGGAGAGTTTTTTTTTTATCATAAATGGATGTTGAATTTTGTCAAAGGCCTTCTCTGCATCTATTGAGATAATCATATAGCTTTTATTTTTCAATTTGTTAATGTGGTGAATTACAATGATTGATTTGCCGATATTGAAGAATACTTGCATCCCTAGGATGAAGCCCACTTGATCATAGTGTATGATCTTTTAATGTGTTGTTGGATTCTTATTGCTAGAATTTTGTTAAGGATTTTTGCATCTATGTTCATCAGTGATATTGGCCTATAGTTTTCTTTTTTGTGGCGTCTTTGTCAGGTTTTGGTATTAGGGTGATGGTGGCCTCATAGAATGACTTTGGAAGTTTACCTTCCTCTGCAATTTTCTGGAAGAGTTTCAGTAAGATAGGTGTTAGCTCATCTCAAAATTTTTGGTAGAATTCAGCTGTGAAGCCGTCTGGACCTGGACTTTTCTTTACTGGAAGATTTCTGATTACAGTTTCAATTTCCATGCTTGTGATGAGTCTGTTAAGATTTTCTATTTCTTCCTGGTTCAGTTTTGGAAAGTTGTACTTTTCTAAGAATTTGTCCATTTCTTCCACGTTGTCCATTTTATTGGCATATAATTGCTGATAGTAGTCTCTTATGATCCTTTGTATTTCTGAGTTGTCTGTCGTGATCTCTCCATTTTCATTTCTAATTTGGTTGATTTGATTTTTTTCTCTTTGTTTCTTGATGAGTCTGGCTAATGGTTTGTCTATTTTATTTATCCTTTCAAAGAACCAGCTTTTTGCTTTGTTGATTTTTGCTATAGTCTCTGTTGTTTTTTTGCATGTATTTCTGCCCTAATTTTTAAGATTTCTTTCCTTCTACTAACTTTGGGGTTCTCTATTTCTTCCTTTTCTAGTTGCTTTAGGTGTAGAGTTAGGTTATTTATTTGACTTTTTTTCTTGTTTCTTGAGGTATGCCTGTATTGCTATGAACTTTCCTCTTAGCATTGCTTTTATAGTGTCCCACAGGTTTTGGGTAGTTGTGTTTTCATTTTCATTCATTTCTATGCATATTTTTATTTCTTCTGTGATTTGTTGGTTATTCAGAAGGGTGTTGTTCAGCCTCCAAATGTTGGGATTTTTAAGTTTTTCTCCTGTAATTGAGATCTAACCTTAGTGCATTATGGTCAGAAAAGATGCTTGGAATGATTTCAATTTTTTTGAATTTATCAAGGTTAGATTTATGGCCCAGGATGTGATCTATCCTGGAAAAGGTTCCGTGTGCACTTGAGAAAAAGGTGAAATTCATTGTTTGGGGGTGAAATGTCCTATAGATATCAATTAGGTCTAACTGGTCTATTTTATCATTTAAAGTTTGCATTTCTTTGTTAATTTTCTGTTTAGTTGATCTTTCCATAGGTGTGAGTGGGGTATTAAAGTCTCCCACTATTATTGTGTTATTAATTTCCCCTTTCATGCTTGTTAGCAATTGTCTTACATATTGCGGTGCTCCTATGTTGGGTGCATATATATTTAAAATTGTTATATCTTCTTCTTGGATTGATCCTTTAATCATTATGTAGTGGCCTTCTTTGTCTCTTTTCACAGCCTTTGTTTTAAAGTCTATTTCATCGGGTGTGAGTATTGCTACTCCTGCTTTCTTTTGGTCTTTATTTGCATGGAATATCTTTTTCCAGCCCTTCACTTTCAGCCTGTATGTGTCCGTTGTTTTGAGGTGGGTCTCTTGTAAGCAACATATATAGGGATATTATTTTTGTATCCATTCAGCCAGTCTTTGCCTTTCGGTTGGGGTATTCAACCCATTTACGTTTAAGGTAATTATTGATAAGTATGCTCCTGTTGCCATTTACTTTATTGTTTTGGGTTTGGGTTTATATGTCCTTTTTCTGTTTCCTGTCTAAAGTCTAATCTTTAGCATTTGTTGGAGAGCTGGTTTGGTGGTGCCAAATTCGCTCAGCTTTTGCTTGTCTGGAAAGCTTTTGATTTCTCCTTCATATTTGAATGAGATTCTTGCTGGGTACAGTAGTCTTGGCTGTAGGTTAGTTTCTTTCATCACTTTAAGTATGTTTTGCCATTCCCTCCTGGCCTGAAGAGTTTCTATTGAAAGATCTGCAGTTATTCTTATGGGGATCCCCTTGTGTGTTATTTGTTGTTTTTCCCTTGCTGCTTTTAATATTTGTTCTTTGTGTTTGGTCTTTGTTAATTTGATTAGTATATGTCTTGGGGTGTTCCGCCTTGGGTTTATCCTGTTTGGCACTCTCTGGGTTTCTTGGACTTGGGTGATTATTTCCTTCCCCATTTTAGTGAAGTTTTCAACTATTATCTCCTCAAGTATTTTCTCATGGTCTTTATTTTTGTCTTCTTCTTCTGGGACTCCTATAATTCAAATGATGGAGCGTTTCATATTGTCCTGGAGATCTCTGAGGTTGTCCTCATTTCTTTTAATTCGTTTTTTTTTTTCCTCTCTGATTCATTTATTTCTTCCATTCTATCTTCTATTTCACTAATCCTATCTTCTGCCTCCATTATTCTACTATTTGTTGCCTCCAGAGTGTTTCTGATCTCATTTATTGCATTATTGATTGTATGTTGGCTCTTTTTTATTTCATCTGGGTCCTTGTTAAACCTTTCTTGCATCACTTCAATCCTTGACTCCAGGCTATTTATCTGTGATTCCATTTTGATTTCAAGATTTTGGATCATTTTCACTATCAATATTCAGAACTCTTCCTCAGGTAGATTCCCTATCTATTTCTCTTTTGTATGGTTTGGTGGGCATTTCTCCTGTTCCTTTACCTTCTGGATAGTCCTCTGTCTCTTCATCTTGGTTATATTGCTGTGTTTGGGGTGGCCTTTCTATATTCTGGGAATTTGTGGAATTCTTTTTATTATTGAGCTTCCTCACTGTGCATGGGGTTGTATCAGTGGCTTGTCAAGGTTTCTTGATTAGGGAGGCTTGTGTTGGAGTTCTGGTGGGTGGAGCTGGATTTCTTCTCTCTGGAGTGCTGTGAAGTGTCCAATAATGAGTTGACATATTGAGATGTCAGTGGTTTTGGAGTATTTTTTAGCTGCCTGTATATTGAATCTCAGGGGTGTGTTCTTGTGTTGCTGGAGAATTTGTGTGGTATGCCTTGCTCTGGAACTTGTTGGCCCTTGGGTGGTGCTTGGTTTCAGTGTAGGTATGGAGGCATTTGATGAGCTCCTATCGAATAGTGTTCCCTGTATTCAGGCATTCTCTGATGTTTTCAGAATTTGGACTTAAGCCTGCTGATTCTGGTTTTCAGTTTTATTTTTACAATAGCCTCAGGACTTCTCCATCTATACAACACTGATGTTAAAACATCTAGGTTAAAGATGAAAGGTTTCTCCACATTGAGGGTCACCCATAGAGTATCACTGAGTTACATGGAGAGGAGAAGAGGGAGGGGGTAGTTAGAGGTGACTGGAATGAGATGAGGTGGTATCAAAAGAGGAGAGAACGAGCTAGCCAGTAATCACTTCTTTATGTGCACTCCACAGTCTAGACCTCTCAGAGGTGTTCACGGAGTTATATAGGAAAGAGGAGAGGGAGAAAGTAGACGGAGGTGGCCAGGGGGATAAAAGAGGGAGATGAAAAGGAGGGAGACAGATCCGGCCAGTAACCAATTCCCTGAGTGTTCTCCACCTTCTGGAACACACAGAGATTCACAGAGTTGGGTAGAGAAGAGAAGAGGGAGGCAGGAGACAGAGGCCACCTGGTGGAGAAAAAGTGTCCAAAGGAGGAGAGAGTGTTCAAGCCAGTAATCTCGCTCTCAGGTAAAACTGGGTACTAAAGATTAGGTTTTTAAATGTACAAAATTGACAACAAATATCAAAATGCAAAGATTAAAAATCTGGAGTAGAGATTGGATTTTCAAAAATACAATATTAAAGAAAAGAAGAAGGAGGGAAAAAAGCCACCAGAATTATTAAGACAATAACATCCACCACAAAAGACTATATACAGTGTTTGCTTTAAAAATAGGATTTTTTTGATAAGTAATAATAGGTTATAAAAGTAATAATTAGAGAAATAGAGGACTTAAAAATTTAAGAAAGTTTAAAAAAGGAGATAAAAAGAAAAGAAGAAAAATTTAAAAAAAAGAAAGAAAAAAACAATCATGCATCCACATCAACTCAAAAAAAAAAAAAGAAAAAGATTAATCATAAAAGTAGTAAATGTATATCCGGCACTTTCTCTGGTGCTGTGGGCTGTGTGGGGTCACTACCAAGGCAGTTCCCTCTGTTTAACTTCCTCTGTTTGCTGGTCTCTTCAGTGTCTGATTTCCATCTTGACACAAGGAGGACGGTGATGGACTCTTTGCTGGGCTTGCCCCTGCTCACGGTGCACACTGCTCAGGTTCTATGTTGCTCCGCCCGGGTAACCGTCTGAGGTTTGCCCTAGGCTTCATGCACCTCACCAGTCTAAGCTACTCAGGCTCAGCGCTCAGGAAGCCCTCCGAGGCACAGATTTGGTTGGGGCTGCATTTTGTGCCCTTCCCAGGCCCAAGTAGCTAGGGAGTTTGGCGAGCACAGTTGCTGCGACTTATGGCCTTTCTGTGCTGCTCAGTTTTCTGGGAGTACGGCTGGGGCTCCTTCTTAGGCAGATGATGACTGTCCAGAGCCCCCAGAAGTCTTAGTTAGCAAAGAAACCTGCTTGCAATTTGGTAGGTAATGTCTCTCTTCAGCTGCGATTGCTCCCTTCCAGCCCTTAAGGCTCTGACTGCCTGTCACTGGAGGGGGATGGTCTGTAGCCGACTATTTCCAATCCATCCTTTGATCTGTGCGGGGTCCTGGAGGTATCGTATGTTGCAGCGTTTCACGTAGTAGCTATCCCATGGTCTGGTTTGCTAGCCCGAGTTAGTTCGTTCTGGCCACGCGTGGGGTGTTATGGCCCGATTCTGGGAAAAAGCACTGCAGCCCGCATTTCCCACAGCCCATTTCTTAGAAAGCACTGCTGCTTGCACCTCCCGCTCCTCCCTGCCCAACCCCCACTTGCTAGTGGCGGATGCAGGCGTTTGCACTGCTTATCCGCTGGGGGATTTACTGTTGGGCTTATAATCTGTTGGTTTTAATTATTTATTTATTTTTCCTTCCTGTTATGTTGCCCTCTGTGCTTCCAAGGCTCACCACAGACTTGGCTGCGAGAATGTTTCCTGGTGTTTGGAAACCTCTCTTTTTAAGAGTCTCTTCCTGGGACAGGATTCCCTTCCCGGGACAGAGCTCCCTCCCTACCTCGTTTGTCTCTTTTTTCATCTTTTATATTTTTTTCCTACCTGTTTTTGAAGCCAGTGATCTGCTTTGCTGGATGCCTGATGTCCTCTGCCAGCATTCAGAAGTTGTTTTGTGGAATTTACTCAGCATTGAAATGTTCTTTTGATAAATTAGTGAGGGAGAAAGTGGTCTCCCCGTCCTATTCCTCTGCCATCTTTTTGCTGCTTCTCGAAATAGAAAATCTTAACAGACCCATCACAAGCATGAAAATTGGAACTGTAATCAGAAATCTTCCAACAAACAAAAGCCCAGGACTAGACAGCTTCACAGCTGAATTCTACCAAAAATTTAGAGAAGAGCTAACACCTATCCTAATCAAAATCTTCCAGAAAATGGCAGAGGAAAGTAAACATCCAAACACATTCTATGAGGCCACCACCACCCTAATACCAAAACCAGGCAAAGATGCCAAAAAAATAAAACTACAAGCCAATGTCACTGATGAAGATAGATGCAAAAATCCTTAAGAAAATTCTAGCAAACAGAATCCAACAACATATTAAAAAGATCATACATCATGACCAAAAGGGCTTTATCCCAGAGATGCAAGGATTCTTCAACATTTGCAAATCAAAGTGATACACCACATTAACAAAGTGAAAGATAAAAACCACATGATTATCTCAATAGATGCAGAGAAAGCCTTTGACAAAATTCAACATCCATTTATAATAATAACCCTCCAGAAAGCAGGCATAGAAGGAACATACCTCAATATAGTAAAAGCCATGTATGATAAACCCACAGCAAATATTATCCTCAATGGCGAAAAATTGAAATCATTTCCCCTAAAGTCAAGAACAAGATAGGGGTGCCTACTCTCACCACTACTATTTAACATAGTTTGGAAGTTTTAGCCACAGCAATCAGAGAAGAAAAAGAAATAAAAGGAATCCAGATTGGAAAATAAGAAGTAAAACTCTCATTGTTTGCAGATGACATGATTCTCCACATAGAAAACCCTAAAGACTCCACCAGAAAGTTACCTAGAGCTAATCAATGAATATAGTAAAGTTGCATGATATAAAATCAACACTCAGAAATCCCTTGCATTCCTATACACTAACAATGAGAAAACAGAAAGAGGAATTAAGGAAACAATTCCATTCACCATTGCAATGAAAAGAATAAAATACTTAGGAATAAATCTACCTAAGGAAACAAAAGACCTATATACAGAAAACTGTTAAAAACACTGATGAAAGAAATCAAAGAGGACACAAATTTGATTACTCGTATTCATTATATTAATTAATTAACATGCTAATTTTATTTGTAAAAGCTTCATCAATTTAGCTGATTAATTTTAAGTTTAAATGCTTCCAAAGAGAAAAAGTAAAAGATAAGCTACAGTGGTGAGGGGAGATACTTGTAATACATACAGACAGGAGGAACATAAAGTATTAGTTAAAAATCATTAAGAAAAAGACAACCCATTGGAAAATATAAACAATAATCTAGACAGTTTCACAGAAGTGGAAACAAGGATAGCTGATAAACATGTGAAAATATTCTCTACCTCATTAGTAATCAGGGAAATGCAAACTCAAACCCAAAATAAATACCCACCAAATTGGCAAAATTTTAGTCTAAAAATATACAGTATTATTGAGGATGTACAAAGAGCAGCAGGAACGATTATATGCTATGATAGGCATAGAAATTGGTCCCAGACTCTAGAAAACAATTTGTAATTACCTTGTAGTTGAACATTTGCTTACCTTTCTACCTAACAATTCTACTCCCTACATATTTCCCTAGAGAAACACTGGTACAGGTGTGTGAATGTTCACTGTAGTAATGTTTGCAAAAGGAAAAAGAAAACTGGAAACATTTCAGATATCCACTGACAAAAGAATGGATAAATAAACTGTTATGTATTCGTAAATGAATTTCACTATAATATTAAAAATGAATGAATTATACATACAAGCATAGCAGAGATGAGTCTCACAAGCAAAATGTTGAATGAAAAAAACCAGTCACAGAGGAATACATGCAAAATGATGCCATGCATTATATATATAATATGCAGAGTTGAAAAACTCACAAAACCAAATAATATTCTGTTTGTGGACACATACAGGTAGGTTAAAACTATACTAAAAATAATGGAGTAATAAATCCAAAAAACAAAATAATGGTTACTCCTGCTAAGATTGGAATACTAGCATCTGAATTTTTAATGCTGAGTTTTTCTAAGCTTGGCAGTTTATTATTCTGTGTACTGATGAATACATTACCTCTATTCTTTCATCTATATGAATTATTTCATAGTAGTGGATGTAGGTTGGGGACAAAATTAAGTTGGAAATGAAAAATCAAATATATAGGAAAATTTTGGTACTAGTCTATAAGCATACATGTTTGGTTTAATGTGTAAATTTTTGTGACTTTCACCATGAACAACATAAGAATTGACTGGTCCTATCAAAGTCACAGTTCTCTGAAAGAGTGGTTGACTATTTGAATTATCAGGACAGATCAATTCAGTGTTTCATTTTTAATAGGTAAGAAGTGCTCTTGCCTGGAAAATCCCATGGACTGAGGAGCCTGATAGGCTACAGTCCCTGGGGTCGCAAAAAGACATGACTGAGTGACTTCACTTCACTTTATTATAATGAATATTATCAATTTAACTTCTGTACATAACACAAGATTACTAAAAATATATAGTATATTTTTTCCAGAATATGTTACAGGAAACCTCAGAGGTTAAAGTTTCTGTAATCAGATGTGTTCCTCAGTGATCAATGCAAAGAAATAGAGGAAAACAATAAAATGGGAAAGAGTAGAGATCTCTTCAAGAAAATTAGAGATACCAAAGGAACATTTCATGCAAAATGGGCGCAATAAAGGACAGAAACGATATTGACAGAAGTTTGTGACATTGTACAGAAGGCAGTGATCAAGACCATTCCCAATAAAAAGAAATTCAAAAAGGCAGAATGGTTGTCTGATGAGGCCTTAAAATAGCTGAGAAAAGAAGAAAAACTAAAGGCAAAGGGAAAAAAAAGAAAGATATACCCATCTGAATGCAGAGTTCCGAAGAATAGCAAGGAGATATAAGAAAGCCTTCCTCAGTGATCAATGCAAAAAATAGAGGAAAACAATAGAATGGCAAAGATAGAGATCTCTTCAAGAAAATTAGAGATATCAAGGAAATATTTCATGCAAATATAAGCACAATAAAGGACAGAAATGGTATGGACTTAACAGAAGTAGAACATATTAAGAAGAGGTTGCAAAAATAAACAGAAGAACTATACTAAAAAGATCTTCATGACCCAGGTAACTACAATGGTGCAATCACTCACCTAGAGCCAGACATTCTGGAATGTGAAGTCAAGTGGGCCTTTGGGAAAGGTCAGCTTTCATTCCAATCCCAAAGAAAAGCAATGTCAAAGAATGCTAAAACTACCGCACAATTGCACTCATCTCACACACTAGCAAAATAATGCTCAAAATTCTCTAAACCAGGCTTCAACACTACATGAACTATGAACTTTCAGATGTCCAAGCTGGATTTAGAAAAGGCAGAGGAACCAGAGATCAGATTGCCAATATTCTTCGGATCATCGAAGAAGCAAGAAAATTCCAGAAAAACATCTACTTCTGCTTTATTGACTATACCAAATCCTGTGACTGTGGTGATCACAATAAACTGTGGAAAATTCTGAAAGACATGGGAATACCAGACCACCTGACCTGCCTTTTCAGAATTCTGTGTGCATATCAGGAAGCAACGGTTAGAACTGGACATGGAACAACAGATTGGTTCCAAATTGGGAAAGGAATACATCAACACTGTATATTGTCACCTTGCTTATGTAACTTATATACAGAGTACATCATGAGAAACACTGGGTTGGAGGAAACATAATCTGGAATCAAGATTGCTGGGGGAAATATCAATAACCTCAGATATGCAGATGACACCACACTTAATGGCAGAAAGCAAAGAACTAAAGTGCCTCTTGATGAAAGTGAAAGAGGAGAGTGAAAAAGTTGGCTTAAAACTCAACATTCAGAAAACTAAGATTATGGCATCAGGTCCCATCCCTTCATGGCAAACAGATGCAGAAACAATGGAAACAGTGACAGATTTTATTTTGGGGGGCTGCAAATTCATTGCAGATGGTGACTGCAGTGATGAAATTAAAAGATGCTTGCTCCTTGGAAGGAAAGTTATGACCAACCTAGACAGCATATTAAAAAGCAGAGACCTTACTTTGCCTACAAAGGTCCATCTAGTCCAAGCTATGGGTTTTCCAGTAGTCATGTATGGATTTGAGACTTGTACTGTAAAGAAAGCTGAGTACGGAATGATGCTTTTGAACTGTGGTGTTGAGAAGACCTTGAGAACCGGACTGAAGGAGAGCCAACCAACCACCTAAGGGAAACTGCCTGAATATTTGTTGAAAGGACTGATGCTAAAGCAGAAACCCAATACTTGGCCATCTGATGTGAAAAACTGACTCATTTGAAAAGACTTGATGCGGGAGAATGATGGAGGGAAAGAAAAGGGAAAAAAAAGGAAAAGATGGTTGATGGCATCACTGACTCAATGGACATGAGTTGAGAACTCCAGGAGTTGGTGATGGACAAGGAGGCCTGACGTGCTGCAGTCCATGGGATCACAAAGAGTCAGACACGACTGAGTGACTAAACTGAACTGAATCAGATGCGTTCAGGAAATTCTGGATGCTATACAAATAAAAGACACTTACTCCTTGAAAGGAAAATTATGACCAACCTAGATAGCATATTAAAAAACATAGACATTACTTTGCCAACAAAGGTCTGTCTAGTCAAGGCTATGGTTTTTCCAGTAGTCATGTATGGATGTGAGAGTTGGACTGTGAAGAAAGCTGAGCACTGAAGAATTGATGCTTTTGAACTGTGGTGTTGGAGAAGATTCTTGAGAGTCCCTCGAACTGCAAGGAGATCCAATCAGTACATTCTAAGAGATCAGTCCTGGGTATTCTTTGGAAGGAATGATGCTAAAGCTGAAACACCAGTACTATGGCCACCTCATGCGAAGAGTTGACTCACTGTAAAAGACTCTGATGCTGAGAGAGATTGGGGGCAGGAGGAGAAAGGGATGACAGAGGATGAGATGGCTAGATGGCATCACTGACTCAGTGGATGTGAGTTTTAGACGTGGGCTTTAGACCTCTTATTTGGCTTCAGGCTTTGGAATAACAGGTTCTTAGTGGAACGGGTTCTTAGAACCTATTCATTTAGATCTCTTTATTTTAAATACTTTTTTTTTTTAGTTAAGCTTATTGGGATTTATTAAAATGAAACATTTTCCTCTCCTAACTGCTAATTAGTGAAAGCTCTTTCTAGGGCTTTTTTTTTTTTTTAACAACAAATATTATATCTCTGGATTTGCTGGTGAGTTCCTTTTTCTCTGCCTTCTGAACTGGTCCTTAATTTACTAAGGAAAGTCTTCAGTATGCTTAGACCCAATGCTATCATGAGTGAGTGAGTGAAAGTCGTTCAGTCATGTCCCACTCTTTGGACTCCACGGACTATACAGTCCACAGGATTCTCCAAGCCAGAATACTGGAGTGGGTAGCCTTTTCCTTCTCCACAGGATCTTTCTAACCCAGGGATCGAACCCAGGTCTCCCGCATTGCAGACAGATTCTTTATCAGCTGAGCCACAAGGGAAGCTAATGCTATCATATCCCCTCATTACAGAATAGAAAGGTGCACCCTCTAGGTGAGGGAATATTGAAGGGCATCTCTTTCTCTGGGCTGATGCAGCCAGAACCAAAGCATGAGTTTTAGCAATCAGAATAAAGGCTGATTACAGGCCCCACATGCCCCAGCCTCTCTCCTGGCCCTGTGCCCTTGTATAGGGGACACGCTGTCCAGCCATGACCTACAGCTCTGGTTCTGACTCAGCAACACTGTACCTTATATGGTCCCACGACTGCCCTAACCAAGCATAACATTTGCCTAATTAACCCTGGCAGCCAGCCTGCTGCTAGGTAACAGGCCTCTTAAATTACCTCGTTTATAAGAATCTTCTGATACACTGAGATGAGCCAATCAGTGAACACAAATGGAATTTTCATAGGCCTGTGACAGATTTCAATTGAAATGTGGTTTGTACCCAAAGCTTTAATTCCCTGCTTCATATAAAGTACAGTTTCATTACAAAATAGCATGTCTAGCCTAAGCCAGTGAGGTAACCCTAAGTACATGAACCTAAGGCATGAACATATGACATGAAAGAAAAAGGCAGTCACACATAAAACAAATGAATCAAATCATCTAATGAATTTAGAAAATACTTAAGTAAATAGAAGCGACTAAATGATATTTATTTATTCAGTCAACAAACTATTATTGAGTCTCTGCTATATGACAAGTACTCTAGACCCTGGGAAAAGCAGAAATTAACCAAATAAATGACATTTATGGAATTTACAGTCAAATGGGAGGAGAAGAGTAAACAAGTCTCTATGGGCATCTGCCAGGTGGTGATGAGTGGTGTGGAGGAGAATGAGGCTGAGTGAGGGGACTAGGGGTGAGGGATGGTCAGTTTGCTATTGATACAGGTTGGTGAGGAGAAAGCCCACCAAGAAGGAGCATTTGCCAGAGAGGAGACCAAACTTTGTTAGCCAGAAATGTGTGAACATGTGCAACTGTGCCCATTCTCTTCAGTGCTTTCCTTTTTCCAATCATTTTAAAAAGAAGTCTTTAAAACATTAGCCCTCTGTGTTCCATGTGCATCAGCAATGTTTTCCCCCAGTTTGTCAATGTGTTTTACTTTTGTGATTATTTTTGCACAAGAGGAATTTTTTTATTGAAGTATAGTTGATTTACAATGTGATATTAATTTCTTCTATAAGGTAAAGTATTCAGTTACACATATACATACATTCTTTTTATATATTATTGTCCACCATGGTTTATCACAAGATATTGGATATGGTTCCCTCGCTATACAGTAGGACCTTGTTTTTTATCATCCTATCTATAGTAGCTGTATCCTCAAACTCCAATCTATCCCTCCCTCAACACCATCCTAGGCAACCACAAATATGTTCTCTATGGCTGAGAGTCATTTTTTGGTAGATAAGTTCATTTGTGTCGTATTTTAGTTTCCACATGTAAATGATATATGGTATTTGCCTTTCTTCCTTACTTCACCCCTGGCGAAGGAAATGGCAAGTCCACTCCAGTACTATTCGGACACGACTGAACGACTTCACTTCACTTAGTATAATAATCTTTAGTTTCATCCGTGCTGCTGCAAATGAGATTATTTCATTATTTTTTACGGCCGAGTAATATACGACAGCATCTTTATCCATTCATCTGTTGATGGACACCTAGGTTGTTTCCACGTCTTAGACATTGTGAATAGTGCTGCTATTGCTATATGAACATAGGGCACATCACTGGCATTTTGATCAGAACTGCATTCAAATGTGTTGATTTGGGCAGAATAGACATACGTACAGCCTTCAGTCTTCCCAGTGAGTGACACTGGTAGTCTAGTCCTGAATACCTCATAAGTTTTAATTAAGATGGTTATTTTGTCTTTTTAAAATATTTTTGCTGTTATTATGATTTTTAGGAATATTTTAGTGCATTACATTTTCTACTCACTAGTTCTGGTTATAAGGAAAAAAAGAAGGCAAAAATAGAAGGTAAAAAATGAGAAGACGAAACTTCTCATTATTAAATATTAGTTATGGTTATAAGGTAAAAAGAGAAGGTAAAAAAATGAGAAGATGAAACGTCTCACTTGTATTTGATCATTTTATCAAATGCTCTTATTTTATTAGCTTTTAACTTCTTTTTTAAATTTTCTTTTATTTATTTATTTATTTTAAAATTACAATACTGTATTTGTTTTGCCATACATTGACATGAATCAGCCACAGGTGAACACAATCTCCCAATGCCGAAGCCCCCTCCCACCTCCCACCCCACATCATCTACCTGAATCATCCCATGCACCAGCCCCATGCATCCTGCATCCTGCATTGAACATAGACTGGCACTTCGTTTCTTACAAGATAGTATACATGTTTCAATGCCATTCTCCCAAACCATCCCATCCTTTCCCTCTCCCTCAGAGTCCAAAAGTCTATTCTATACCTCTGTGTCTCTTTTGTTGTCTCACATATAGGGTCATCATTACTGTCTTCTAAATTCCATATATATGTGTCAGTATACTGTATTGGTGGTTTTCTTTCTGGCTTACTTCACTCTGTATAATTGGTTCCAATTTCATCCATCTCATTAGAACTGAGTCAAATTTATTCTTTTTAAGGGCTGAGTAGTACTCCATTGTGTATATGTACCACCGCTTTCTTATCCATTCATCTGCTGATGGACATCTAGGTTGCTTCCATGTCCTGGCTATTATAAACAGTGCTGCAATGAACATTGGGGTACATATGTCTCTTTCAATTCTGGTTTCCTCGGTGTGTATGCCCAGCAGCGGGATTGCTGGGTCATAAGGCAGTTTTATTTGCAATTTAAGGAATCTCCACACTGTTTTCCATAATGGCTGTACTAGTTTACATTCCCACCAGCAGTGTAAGAGGGTTCCCTTTTCTCCACATCCTCTCCAGCATTTATTGCTTGTAGACTTTTGGATTGCAGCCATTCTGACTGGTGTGAAATGGTACCTCATTGTGCTCTTGATTTGTATTTCTCTGATAATGAGTGATGTTGAGCATCTTTTCATGTGTTTGTTAGCCATCCGTATGTCTTCTTTGGAGAAATGCCTATTTAGTTTTTTGGCCCATTTTTTTATTGGATCGTTTATTCTTCTGGAGTTGAGCTGCATAAGTTGCTTATATATCTTTGAGATTAGTTGTTTGTCAGTTGTTTCATTTGCTATTGTTTTCTCCCATTCAGAAGTCTGTCTTTTCACCTTACTTATAGTTTCCTTTGTTGTGCAGAAGCTTTTAATTTTAATTAGATCCCATTTGTTTATTTTTGCTTTTATTTCCAGTATACTGGGAGGTGGGTCATAGAGGATTCTGCTGTGATTTATGTCAGGGAGTGTTTTGCCTATGTTCTCCTCTAGGAGTTTTATAGTTTCTGGTCTTACATTTAGATCTTTAATCCATTTTGAGTTTATTTTTGTGTATGGTGTTAGAAAGGGGTCTAGTTTCATTCTTTTACAAGTGGTTGACCAGTTTTCCCAGCACCACCTGTTAAAGAGACTGTCTTTACTGCATTGTATATTCTTGCCTCCTTTGTCGAAGATAAGGGGTCCATAGGTGTGTGGGTTTATCTCAGGGCTTTCTATTTTGTTCCATTGATCTATATTTCTGTCTTTGTGCCAGTACCATACTGTCTTAATGACTGTGGCTTTGTAGTAGAGCCTGAAGTCAGCCAAGTTGATTCCTCCAGTTCCATTCTTCTTTCTCAAGATTGCTTTGGCTATTCAAGGTTTTTTGTATTTCCATACAAATCTTGAGATTATTTGATCTAGTTCTGTGAAAAATACTGCTGGTAGCTTGATGGGAATTGCATTGAATCTGTAGATTGCTTTGGGTAGTATACTCATTTTCACTATATTGACTCTTCCGACCCATGAACATGGTATATTTCTCCATCTATTAGTGTCCTCTTTGATTTCTTTCATCAGTGTTTTATAGTTTTCGATATATAGGTCTTTAGTTTCTTTAGGTAGGAATATTCCTAAGTATTTTATTCTTTTCGTTGCAGTGGTGAATGGAATTGTTTCCTTAAGTTCTTTTTCTACTTTCTCATTATTAGTGCATAGGAATGCAAGGGATTTCTGAGTGTTATAATGTATTAGTGTACACAGCAAATTGATTCAAGTGTACAAGAAATTGATTCAGATATATATGTGTGTGTGAGTCAGAATCATATATATGATTCAGAGATATATATACATATTTTTCAAATTATTTTCAAATTATTTCAAATTATTTTCCCATATTTTAAAGAATACACACACACACACACACACACACACACACACACACCAGTTTGCTATATCCCTGAATCAATTTGCTGTACACCTTAATCAATTTGCTGTACACTAACACAACATTCGGAGAAGGCGATGGCACCCCACTCCAGTACTCTTGCCTGGAAAATCCCGTGGACAGCGGAGCCTGGTGGGCTGCAGTCCATGGGGTCGCACAGAGTCGGACACGACTGAGCGACTTCACTTTCACTTTCATGCATTGGAGAAGGAAATGGCAACCCACTCCAGGGTTCTTGCCTGGAGAATCCCAAGGACGAGGGAGCCTGGTAGGTTGCCGTCTATGGGGTCACACAGAGTCAGACACGACTGAAGTGACTTAGCAGTAGCAGTAGCAACACAACATTATTGGAGAAGGCAATGGCACCCTACTCCAGTACTCCTACCTGGAAAATCCCATGGACGGAGGAGTCTGGTAAGCTGCAGTCCATGGGGTTGCTAAGAGTCGGACACGACTGAGTGACTTCACTTTGACTTTTCACTTTCATGCATTGGAGAAGGAAATGGCAACCCACTCCAGTGTTCTTGCCTAGAGAATCCCAGGGATGGGGGAGCCTGGTGGGCTGCCGCCTATGGGGTCGCACAGAGTCAGACACGACTGAAGCGACTTAGCAGCAGCAGCAGCAGCAGCAGCAACACAACATTATAAATCAACTATGCTTCGATAAAGACAATAAAAAATTTTAAAAAGTGTAGAAGGAAGCTAAAAGCTATTAAAATAAGAGAGTTTGAAAAATGGTTAAATGGTTAAATACAATGTATATTGATTCAGATGTACAGAAGATTGATTCAGATATCTATGTGTATGTATATACATATATTCTTTTTCAGATTCTTTTCCTTATAGGTTATTAAAAATATTGAGTATAGTTCCCTGTGTTATACAGAATGTCCTTTCCTTCTATAAATTTTAAACAATTATTTCATGTAGCTCTGTTTCTTCTTATCATTAACATTTCATATCTTATTCCATTCTCTAAAATTTCCAGAACAATGTTAAAGAAAAAAAATAATAGCATACACATTTTTCTTATTCCTGATCTCAGCAACACATTCCTTTTAGTATTTCACAATTACTTATGATTCTAGCCCTTAGTCTAAGAGAGAGGGTTGTTTTTTTTCCTTGCCTGAAGGAGATATCCCTTTAGTTGTAGATTAAAACAATTTTAATTGGATTGAATGTTGGATTGTATCAAATTCTTTCTAACATATTTTGAAGGAACGATACCATGTCTCCTTGAATGATTGATACAATGCATTAAATTAATATAGGATCCACCAAAGATGTTTCCTGGAGAACACATTTTCCTCAAGCTGGTTCATCCAAAAAAAAAATGTGAAGAGAGGAAATTGTCATCTGGTCAAATAGCTTGGGGAAATGTTGCGTCACATATTCACTTCCTAAAGACATATTAACTCTTATCGTATGGAAGATGATAAGTCCAGCAGTGAAGAAATTCGGCATATGTATAGATATACCATAATGCTGTAGGGTAATTCTGTATTTGAAAGTTGCTGAGAGAGTAGATCCTAAAAGTTCTTATAACCGAAAAAAACACATGCTTTTTCCTATCTATTTGAGATGATGGATGTTTATTGAACTTACTGTGGCAATCTCTTCAAAATAGGTATAAATCAAATCATTATGCTGAACACCTTATATACAGTGCTGCGTGTCAGTTATATCTCAACATAATGGAAAAAAGAAGTTCAGTTAACTGTTAAACCCACCATTCCCAAATATTACCTGTAAAATACTTCTTTCCCTCATAAAATACTGGTTAGTATTCCACTGATTTAGTGTTCAAAACAACACATTTGGGAAGTGTCATGTTAATAGCTTTCCTTGTATTAAGTTGTTCCTGCCCTCCTGGAACAGAACCTGTTTGGTCGTAGAGTATGTCTGTTCATTTTAGTGCTGTGATCAGTTGGCTGGGTTTGTTTAGTAGTTTTAATATTTCTTTCTTTCTTTGGCTCTGCTGAGTCTTAGTTGTGGCACATGGGATCTCTTCGTGGCATATGGGATTATTTAGTTGTGGCACATGGGATCTAGTTCCCTGAGCAGGGATTGAACCAGGCCTCTGGTATTGGGAGCAATGAATCTTAGCCACTGGACCATTAGGAAAGTCCTATATTGGTTAGATTTTAATTGAGGATTTTTGAATCTGTAATTATAAATGGGATTGTACTGTCATTTTCTGCCCTGACCCTCTTTTGGTTTTTTTCCTAGCTTTCATTATCAGTGTGATGTTAAATTGCTTATACGAACTGGGAAATTCTGTTCCATATTTGGGGGTGGGGGTTATAAAACAATTTATACAGCATAGGAATTATCATAGGATTTTATTTTTTTCATTTGAAATATTTTCTATGAAATAGCCCAAAGAGAGATGAAGCCAAACACTGTGCTAACTGATTGTCAGCAAGCTTGTAGAATCCACCCTCGCCCCTGCCTCGTTAGCTCTGCTTTCTCTACTGATGATGCTTCAAGTGTCTCCATTTTTCCTCACTGTGAGTAAACATGATTGCTCTTTGCTCCAGAGGGTTAGCAGTTCAGACAGCCTCCTCTGCTTAGAAGCAATAACTCCTTGCTCTTGTCACTCTGCTTTACCATAGAACAGGAGGGCATCAAAGACAGGTCAGAGAAGCAGGAAATGATAGAATCCCAGCCCTGAGGATCAAACTTCTCCATGAACACCTTGTCCCTGATGCTAGGAACAAAGTGAGGTGACAAGGACAAAGCCCTGACGAGGGGGAGAGAAGAAACAGAGCAAGCTGGATTGTGAGGGTCTAGGATCCCTAGAAGAGCATCGAAGAGTATCGATCAGGTTTTTAAAAACACTTCCTCTGAAGCACTGTTGGGACAGTGTAGGACATTCATGGTCTGGCAGGGAAGAAATGGGGTGTTAGGCTCCCTTTTGAAACCAGTTCCTCACCCAGCCACAGAACCCTTTATTCAGAGAAATGCCATACTTGCATAGAAAAAAATACTTACGTCGATCTTCTAAGGGCTTGGGCATGAAAACACACAAAGATGTTGATATGTTTTCCTTCCTGATACAAGAATTACTCAACATCAAAAAGCAAAATACCTTAGCTGTTCAGGGCCATGCTCATGGCAGGCACCTTGCTGTGCTTGATGTTTGTGGAGTAGCTGCACAGAGCTTGTTAAATAAATGCACTCGTGTTGTCTTCCCCTGTTTTTATGCAACCGATGTGCTCCTGAAACAACATGGGTCATAAATTAAATTGAGAAAAATGAATCTTTTTTTCCAGGCTTTTTAAATGTACATACACATATATCAAATAACTCCTTAAGTGCTAAACATATATTGTTTTTTAATCCTTCATTAAGTGGTGCTTTTCTTAGCACTGGATCTTTAAATTTCAGTTTTCTTTCCCTCAGTTCTTTCAAGGTACAATAATCATTTCAGATATTTCAGCATATTCAAATGAACTTAGTATTCAAAAATGATTCTTTCTAAATAAGCTAGTAAGTTACCATTTTTTTTTCTCTTTGTATAGTCACATGTTGGGTAGCTAAAAATAAAACTAGTGTACCTTTGTCTAAAGTACGAATTGCATGAGAGGTAACTCTCTAACCAAATCCTGGATGCATTTCTTTTAAGACAAAAAGAAACTGCTAAGATCACATATCCCTGAGTTGCCCTCTATACTGTTATGAATGCCAAGAAAGAAAGTATGTGTGTTAGAGGGAAATAATGGTTGTCAATAGAAAAATGGTTCCTTCTCCATGCTCCATCCCATTCTTCACAAAAGCGTGTTTGTCTAGGTGACTTGGGAGGCACTAATTCATCCATTCATACACTCAAATTTCCTTCCACTTAGTAGTGCTCAGCCTATGTTTAACATTCTTATTAAATACTGTTACTTTCGTATTAGTGTACAAAGGAAAAACTGATCATAATCGAAATACGTTTTTGGTGGTATGTTGTCATATGTAATCAAGACTTGAATGGTCGTGATGTTCTGAGTTCTTTGAAGCGCCTTGATTAAAACAAAGCTAGAAATCTTTCCTTACCCTTAATTAGAGAAAAATCTGATTTTCCTTTGCATTGCCTTCTTGAAAGAGATGATGAGGGCAAGTGCCACAGTGAAGAGCTGAAACCGAATCAAAGAATATTGATTTTGTGTCTAGCCCAGCTTGTGCTTTTTCAGTTTCAACACCTTACCAGGAAATACAGAGAGGCTGTTTCCACAATAAAGTCACCAGTGACTGGAGAAAATTATTGGGTAAGGAGATAGGAAAACATATCTTTCTCCACAGCAGTGCTTAAATGTTTCCCTTTTAAAAATTTTGCCACTGTCCCTGCTTCCTATTTTTTGTGATTATAAAGAAAATGCCAAGATTGTGAAGGGACATCTTGCTTGTTGGAAGTGGCTCCCTGAGGCTGCGTTTGTATCCACTGTTTTGCCACCAGCCCAGCCACTACCTCATTCCCTTCTGTTAAATGTATAGGCAGATTTCAGCGGCGCACCACAGTGGCTCGCTGTACCAATCTGAAGCCTGCATCTAAGCTGCTTTGTTACCCAGGGTTTCCAAGTAGTGTGTGGTTGTAGTTGCTAAGTTGTGGCCAACTCTTTTGTGACCCTGTGAGTCATAGCCCACCAGGATCCTCTGTCCATGGGATTTCCTTGGCAAGAATTCTGGAGTGGGTTGCCATTACCTTCTCCAGGGGGTCTTCCCAAATCACGGATCAAACTGGCATCAGCTGTATTGGCAGGCAGATATTTTACCACTGAGCCACTAGGGAAGTCCTTTAAAGTAGTAAAGGGATGCAAAGAAACAAATGTGAGAGAGAACACAAAGAGTTAACACAACTGAGTGACTAACCGGATGTGAAAGATGAGGAAGAGGGCAGAGTCAAGGAGGATGCACATATCCTGGAGAATCATAGAGCCATCATCCAAACAAACTGCCATCTACCATCTGCCACCTCTCTTGGCTGTGTTAATATCGCCATTAATTCTCAAACCACAAACGGAAGGAGGCAGTACTCGCAGCACCACAGCTTTGAGCACTTAGATTTTCTTCTCTCACAACGTGCAAATCAGCCATGGAAAGCTTGGGTTTTAGAAAGGTGTCTCAATAAGGCTGGACACCATCCCACATGCGTTATTAGTCCCATTAGCAGCATGCTAGTTATGGAGGATTGCTAGCACAGCCCGAGGCGAATGGCAAATACTCTTACAGTAGGGTTGCTCAAAGAAGTGGCAGGTCCAAAGCCATTTGAAAACTAGAAAGTGGCCTCCTGATCAATGAAATTTTCTGAGACTGAACAAAGCTCATAGTTGAATGAGCTTTGTGCTGACAGGAAGACTGAAACTTTGCCAAGGGGAGGCATGTATGCAAATGTCACTTTCTGGACTTTGTTGATTGCAGACCTGGTGCAGCAGTGGCAAGAGGGGTACAGGACAGCAGTCACAGGGAGGAAGAGTCTCCCCTGTGTCTGCAGAGTGACCTAAGACATTAATTGCCGTGAGAGTCTATCAAATATGTGCTTTATAACTTCAGGAAGGAGCAGATGACACTTAATTTTCTGAGAGTTCGCTTTGCGGTGAGAAATTCAAGAGACTAAAGTTAACTTAGGTAACTTGATAGGTTACCTCATGATTGCTGGAATTTAACAATGAATACACCCCTTGATGTTGATAAATCCACTGTGGGTCCCATCAACTACAAAAACACATATTCCCACCTTCTGGAGCCCCATATTTGTTAATTCTCTTTTCTTTGGAGCACCATATATGGCCACCCCTGTGCTATGATTTGTTATTTATTAAAAACAATACAGAGCACACTTTAATCCTGATAGATGAAATAGGAATTTTTTATTGAACTATGGTTCAACTGACCAAAAAAAAAAAAAAAGATTTTTTTTTTTTTCCTATCTTAACTACAAAATAACTAAGAGCTGGGGATCTAATGTGCAGTATGGTGACTATAATTAACAATACCATATTATTTACCTGAAAATTTTTGAGAGCATAAATCTTAAATGTCAAGCACACACAAACTGTAATAATATAGAGGGATGGAAATGTTACCTAACCATACTGTGGTGATCATTTTGCAGTGTGTTCATGTATATCTAGTTATTACATTGTACACCTTAAACCTTCATATGTTATGTGTCATTGTTGTGGTTTAGTCACTAAGTTGTGTCCGACTCTTGTAACCCCCATGGACCATAGCCTGCTGGCCTCCCCTGTCCATGGAGTTTCCCAGGCAACAATACTGAAGTGGGTTGCCATTTCCTTCTCTAAGGGATCTTCCTGACCCAGGGATTAAACCCATGTCTCCTGCACTGGCAGACGGATTCTTTACCACTGATCAACCAATTGTCATTAGTATCTCAATAAAGCTGGGAGGAAATCTGATTCTGGAGGTAAATAGATACAAGAGGTACATATGGGTTTTAGCAAATTTTGTGTGATAATCTGGGTTGTATCTCTGACATGTAATATATTCTCAGATATATCAGTAAGTATCTCTATTATGAACTTCCGAGGTGGCTCAGTAGTAATGAATCTGCCTGGTGATGCAGGAGATGCCAAAGATGTAGGCTCAGTCCCTGAGTTGGGAAGATTCTCTGGAGTTGGAAATGGCAACCCACTCCAGTATTTTTTCTGGGAGAATCCCAGGGACACAGTTTTGCCTGACAGAGGAGCCCATGGAGTCACAAAGGGTTGGACATGACTGAGCGCACACACATGTCTCTATTATATCATTCATATCTATATTATATACATATATATATATATATATATATATATGAACAAACTATTTAAAGTTCCATAGGGAAAATGTTGGCAATTTCTTACTTAGGAACAGCTTGCATTCTAAAATTATTCAGCTAAGTTGAACCAATTGAGTGCCTACGGTCAGAGACATAACTTTTCCAACAAAGGTCTGTATAGTCAAAGCTATGGTTTTTTCAGTAGTCATGTATGAATGCGAGAGTTGGACCATAAAGAAGGCTAACTGCCAAAGAATTTATGCCTTCACATTGTGGTGCCGGAGAAGACTCTTGAGAGTTTCTTGGACTGCAAGGAGATCAAACCAATAAATCCTAAATGAAATCAATTCTGAATATTCATTGGAAGTACTGACGCTGAAGTTCCAATACTCTGGCCCACTGATGCGAAGAGCTGACTCTTTGGAAAAGACCCTAATGCTGGGAAAGATTGAAGGCAAAAGGAAAAGAAGTAAGCAGGGGATGAGATGGTTAGATAGCATCACTGATTCAATTGGCATGAATCTGAGCAAAGTCCGGTAGATTGTGAAAGACAGAGAAGTCTGGTGTGCTGCAGTCCATTGGGTTACAAAAAGTCAGACACGACTTACTGACTGAACAACCAACTTATTACAAATAATGGCTATAGTTCAATGAATATTCAGGGTTGATTTCCTTTAGGATTGACTGGTTTGATCTTTTTGCAGTCCAAGGGACTTCTCCAGCACCACAATGTGAAGGCATCAACTCTTCAGTCATCAGCCTTCTTTATGGTCCATGTCTTACATCTATACGTGACCATGGAAAAACCATATCTTTGACTATACGGACCCTTGTCAGCAAAGTGATATTTTTGCTTTTTAATACGTTGTTTAAGTGCCATAGATTTCCTTCCAAGGAGCAAACGTCTTTTAATTTCCTGACTGCACTCACCATCTGCAGTGATTTTGTAGCCCAAGAAAATAAAATGTCTCTGCTGTACAACTTTAAGTGGAGTATAAACTATAAAGTATTGAATGACTATGCTGTATATCAGAAACTAACTAATACTGTAAATTAACTCTACTTCAATTAAATAAATAAACTTTTAAAAAGGCCAAGATATTTTTGGTGACCATCATCCCTTCACTGGCAAATATCCAGTCAGTTTGCAAGTCAGCCAGCTATTTATAAATTGGGAAACATTTTCCTAAAGAAACAAATTTTTTTAATGGTGGTTAGATTCTCAGGCTAATCCTCAAAAGCTAATTTAATTCATAATAAAATGGAACTCAACTTCTAATAGAATCCTCAAACCTAACAAGCATTTATAGCAGTGATTTTCAACCGTGGCTACACACATCACATTATAATCACCCAGGAAAGCTTTTTTTTTTTTTTTTCCCCAAAAGAACTTTTACTAAGTACAAATACCAGACTTTACCCTAGGACAATAAAATCAGAATCTATTATTAGTAGCAGTGATGGTAAATGGAGCTTGGGAAAGGTGCAGATGATGGAAACAATGCTTCTACAGAGAGTGGAATCTGTGCTGAGTCTGGGAAGTGGAGTCAAGGTTCTGGGGGTAGAGAGTGGGATCCAAGTACTAAAGAGGAAGAAAGGATATCCCTGAGAGGAGGAAGGGATTGGATTGTGGTGGTTTAATCGCTAAGTCATGTCCGACTCTTAAGACCCCATGGACTGTAGCCTGCCAGGCTCTTCTGTCCATGGGATTCTCCAGGCAAGAATACTGGAGTGGGTTGCCATTTCCTTCTCCGGGGGATCTTTCTGACTCAGTATTTGAACGCAGGTCTCCTGCAGTGCAGGCAGATTCTTTACTGACTGAGCTATGAGAGGAGCCCTGGAGATAGGATTGTGGAGTCAAAATCATCACATCAGAGATGTCGGCCTCTGATGACAGTAAAGAGTTTTTCAGGATGAGAAAATGGTGGAGGGGTCTGGAATACTGTGCTCTAGCAGCCCAAGGATTGGGGCTGTGATGATGGGGAGGGAGCTGGTAAGAGGCCAGTTAGTTGGCATCACTCACCACTTCCCTTTATCTGGTTCATGAGGCAGGAGGACTAAGTTCCCTTCAATCTACTTTCTTATTTTGGAGTGAAGCTTTCACAAAATTTCATTCCTCATATATCTTCTCTACAAAAAGCAACAATGTAATTCTTTTCATCCTCTTGGCATGATTATGGACACTTAAGCCTAAGCAGAGGGAAGGGGAAGAAAGGAGGAATGAAGGGAAGCCAGTTTGTGAGCTCCTAAAATAGGAGCAATTCTGTTCATCTCCTGCTGCTGTTCAACAGCCTTCAGAGTTCAGTAGCTCTTCTTGTCATTTCTTTGCAGCCTCTTTAGTTAGAAACATAGGCACAAAGTGTTATCACCAACTGGTGAAAGCAAAGATGCAAGGTGGAGGACCGTCTCAACTGTTTTCCTATGTCCTTTTCATTTATATAGCGAGGCATAGAGATTTCTGACATTCTGTGATTGTTGCAATGTAGGAAAGTCTGTGGAGAAAACAACACTCACATTTTAATCAGATGCTCTCAAATGACAAGCATTTTCTAAGTTCTATTTCATATTTCTTTTGGCATTTTCTAAGATATATTCCTTTTGCTCTGTGTTCTAGTTCCCATTTTATGAAATTTTGTCTACTCTGGAGTCACAAAGTCACTGAGCTTAATGTTTACACAAAAGAGAAATAGACTGACAGACATAGAAAACAAACTTGTGGTTACCAAAGGGGAAAGGGAAGAGGGGAGGGACATTATAGGTAAGGAATTAACAGATATGAACTATTGTATGTAAAATAAATTAGCAACAAGGATAAAATGTATAGCACAGGGCATTATACCTAACATCTTGCAATAACTAGCAAAAATACTGAATCACTATGCTGTACTCCTGAAACTAACACAATATTGTAAGTCAATTATACCTCAATAAGAAAAAAATTACTGGCCTAGAAGAATTCCAGAGATGCATAAATGTCATCTCTTTTGCTGGAAAGAATGGAATTGTTACCATTATCTCTTCTCTGATCAGAAAGTTGGTCCTTAAATAAAAAGACTCAGTACGGGAGAAGTTTTGGTATGGGGAGGTTGTGTTTAAAAGGACTTCTTCCCAGGGACAAACTTGCTGTAAGTAAACACACAGCGCCTTTCTGCAGTTTGCCAGCCAATCTGTGTATCAACACTATGGGGAAAACACACCTCCATGAAAGAAATTCTTCTCTTCACTAAGCAAGGGGTCTAGCTCAGTTGGAAAAATCTGAATAGACTTCAAACTCTATCCCATCTCAAGAATACAGATGAAAATGGATTTCTCAGGACTAAAATTCCTGGGCAGAATTAAATTGGAATAGCAATTCTACCTTAGTGGACAAAAATCTTGTTTAGTAAGTGAGACTCCATTAGCTCTGATTGTTTCAAGGAAGATTCCATCACTGAGTTGCTTGACTTCGGGTGTTCCGCTAGAGCAATCAGATGCACCCCCACCCCCTTAGGAATCCCTGGGTGCTGGAGTAGAAGAATTGGATCAGTGTGCCCTTTGACACACTGACGATAGCCTATAATTTGGCAAAGATGCTGTGTGTAAGGTAGTCAATGAAAGTCAGCATGTTGAAAAAATGACAAATAAAACCTCCTTCTCTCTAAGTTAGATACTTAAATTCTCAGTCCCTGAAGACCTATGTGTCAGTTGTTGCTTCTGACCTTTACTAATTGAATTGTCTTTCTTTAGTGAGCTACATAAAAGCAGTTTAATAGATGAGAATAAAGGGGTACAGCATAACCTTTCCTATTAAAAATAAATATGTGTGTTTGGTCATGTCTCTTTGCAACCCATGAACAGTAGCCCACCAGGCTCCTCTGTCCTTGGGATTTTCCAGGCAAGACTACTGGAGCATGTTGCTATTTCTTACTCTTTCTGACTCAGGAATAGAGCTGACAGCTTGTGAATCCTGCATTGGCAGACCGTTTTATTACCACTGCGCCACCTAAAAGGAGTTAAAATGAAAGTCGCTCAGTTGTGTCCAGCTCTTTGTGACCCTATGGACTGTCCATGGAATTCTCCAGACCAGAATGCTGGAGTAGGGAAGCCTTTCCCTTCTCCAAGGGATTTTGCCATCTCAGGGATCAAACCCGGGTTTCCCCCTGCAGGCAGAGTCTTTAACAGCTGAGCCACAAAGGAGGCCCAAGAATACTGGAGTGAGTAGCCTATCCCTTCTCCAGCGGATCTTCCTGACCCAGGAATCAACTGAGGTCTCCGGCATTGTAGATGGATTCTTTACCAACTGAGTTATCAGGGAAACCCCACTGTACCAACTGTTCAGTTCAATTCAGTCAGTCATGTCCGACTCTTAGTGACCCTATGAACCGCAGCACACCAGGCCTCCCTGTCCATCATCAGCTTCCAGAATTCTCCCAACCCATGACCATTGAGTCAGTGATACCATCCAGCCATCTCATCCTCTGTTGTCCCCTTCTCCTCCTGCCCTCAATCTTTCCTGGCATCAGGGTCTTTTCCAATGAGTCAGCTCTTTGCATCAGGTGGCCAAAGTACTGGAGTTTCAGCTTCAGCCTCATTCCTACCAATGAACATCCAGGACTGATCTCCTTTAGGATGGACTGGTTGGATCTCCTTGCAGTCCAAGGGACTCTCAAGAGTCTTCTCCAACACCACAGTTCAAAAGCATCAATTCTTCGATGCTCAGCTTTCTTCATAGTCCAAATCTCACATCCATACATGACCACAGGAAAAACCATAGCCTTGACTAGATGGACCTTTGTTGGCAAAGTAATGTCTCTGCTTTTTAATACGCTATCTAAGTTGGTCATAACTTTTCTTCCAAGGAGCAAGCGTCTTTTAATTTCATGGCTGCAATAACCATCTGCAGTGATTTTGGAGTCCCCAAAAATAGTCAGCCACTGTTTCCACTGTTTCCCCATCTATTTCCCATGAAGTGATGGGACTGGATGCCATGATCTTCGTTTTCTGAATATTGAGCTTTAAACCAACTTTTTCACTCTCCTCTTTCACTTTCATCTAGAGACTCTTTAGTTCTTCTTCACTTTCTGCCATAAGGGTCGTGTCATCTGCATATCTGAGGTGACTGATATTTCTCCCGGCAATCTTGATTCCAGCTTGTGCTTCTTCCAGCCCAGCGTTTCTCATGATGTACTCTGCATATAAGTTAAATAAACAAGGCGACAATATACAGCCTTGACGTACTCCTTTTCCTATTTGGAACCAATCTCTTGTTCCATGTCCAGTTCTAACTGTTGCTTCCTGACCTTCATACAGGTTTCTCAGGAGGCAGGTCTGGTGGTCTGGTATTCCCATGTCTTTCAGAATTTTCCACAGTTTATTGTGACCCACACAGTCAAAGTCTTTAGCATAGTCAATAAAGCAGAAATAAATAGGTTTTAAAGTCCAATATTCCCGTCAAAATAATTTACTTCAGGATTTATTAAGCCATGTTACTCAGAAAAAGTAGATTCAGATAGGCAGGAAATTGCAGCAAAATTCATCATTTTGACCAGAAGTTCAGGACTGCTTTGTATTTTTGAAATTATGTGTGGCTGGTTGCTTGGCTATGGCTGGTGCTGGCTTCATGATGACCCCAGTGGTACTGGAGACCTTAGCAATAAGCTTGGATTCCCAAGGTGAAACCATCTCAAGTCTCAGTCTTAATCCTTGTTAAAACTTTTAGTTGTTTAAAAATTATTTTTTTAAATCTTTAACTATGTGCAGTGATGAATGATAACTAGACATTGTGGTGACCATTTCAAAGTGTATGCAAATACCACAGCATTATGTGCTACAACTGAAACTAATTTAATGCTGTATGTCAGTTATACCTCAACTTTTCGAAAAGTTATTTTTAAACAGAAATTTTCACTTTGAAAGTGAAACAAGGCTCAGAAAGCATTTTTATCAGAAACAAGTTTGAGTTTGATTCTGTGCTAGAACAATTTCTAAAGGAAAAGCTTGGTTTAACTCAAGTTCCAATTAACTTAAAAACTAAGGAAAAGTGAGACCTTTCTTTTCTCTTCTAAAAACTAAAAGTGGCAGGAAAAAAATCTCTTATCTATTTAGATATTCTCCTACCTGATTATAACCTTTCATGTTTTTTTTTTTTTTCTGCCTTAGTCTTAAGGAAAGTATATGCAGAAGGAATTTCTGATAAGAGAACTAGGAAAGAAAGTCAAAACCTTCCTTTAATTACCTTTATCAGGTTAGCAGGGAACAGGCACCTATGCCTTAGGTAGAGAAAGGTGATTAGCATTCAGAATACTGAAGACTACATCAATTTAGGAAGGGCATGATTTCAAGATAAGTTGAAGGGTAAGTTAGAAAGAAGCAACTTATTTAAGCTTAAGTATAGAACTAGGATCAGATCAAATAGTGATAGCTAATAAGAATTAAGGATTTGGTAGAACGGACTCTCTAATTATACTCAGAGTATTAAGTAGACTCATTATGTTAGAAAGGATCTTGGAGGTCAACCAATCCAACTTTAAATCTTTGGTCACAAAGAACAGATGCCTCCTTCAGGTGACACAAGCCGAAGAAGACAATTTATTAAAATGTTAGGATTCTAGGGCTGAAAGGAAGCCATGCCTGGGGAATGAAGTAAACCTAGGAACCTGATCTTTGTTTTCAGGACTTACCCCTTTATCTCTTTTTAAAGTTGATGCACATATCCATGTCAATGGCCTAAAGCCATTGTTTGAACATGACCACAGCTGAAATTCTTTTTTAAAAATTTATATATATATATATATATATTTAATTTTATTTTTACTTTATTCTACTTTACAATACTGTATTGGTTTTGCCATACATTGACATGAACCAGCCATGGGTGTACACGAGCTCCCAATCCTGAAGCCCCCTCCCACCTCCCACCCCATATCATCTCCCTGGATCATCCCATACACCAGCCCCAAGCATCCTGTATCCTGTATTGAACATAGACTGGCACTTCATTTCTTACATGATAATATACATGTTTCAATGCCATTCTCCCAAATCATCCCACCCTCTCCCTCTCCTTCAGAGGCCAAAAGTCCATTTTGTACATCTGTGTATCTTTTGTTGTCTCACATACAGGGTCATCATTACCATGGAGTATTACTCAGCCCTTAAAAAGAATAAATTTGAATCAGTTCTAATGAGATGGATGAAACTGGAGCCAATTATACAGAGTGAAGTAAGCCAGAAAGAAAAACACCAATACAGTATACTGACACATATATATGGAATTTAGAAGGATAGTAATGATGACACAGCTGAAATTCTAAAAAAGTGTTTTGAACATTAAAGCTATTAACACTTATCTATAAAGTGGTGATAATAATTCTTGTGCTAAAAATATAGCTAGATGGTTATAATCTAACATGAACTAGGTTATTACATACAACTACATTACAGAACTTTAGTGATGAAAGACTTAAAGCCTACCTAGGTCAATCCTCTTATTCTGCCATCAAGAAAAAAATAAAATAAGGCCCTAAAAGAAGAAGCAACATGGTCAAGATTTCCTAGATAGTTAACAGTAGAACCAGAAGAAGTGAGGTCTTTTGATGGCTGGTCTGTCAGACCAAAATCACTGCAGATGGTGACTGTAGCCATGAAATTAAAAGATGTTTACTCCTTGGGAGGAAAGTTATGACCAATCTAGACAGCCTTTTAAAAAGCAGAGACATTACTTTGCCAACAAAGGTCCATCTAGTCAAGGCTATGGTTTTTCCAGTGGTCATGTGTGAATGTGAGAGTTGGACTATAAAGAAAGTGGAGCACCAAAGAACTGATGCTTTTGAACTGTGGTGTTGGAGAAGACTCTTGAGAGTCCCTTGGACTGCAAGGACATCCAACTAGTCTATCCTAAAGGAGATCAGTCTTGAGTGTTCATTTGAAGGACTGATGTTGAAGCTGAAACTCCAATAATTTGGCCCCCTGATGGAAAGAGCTGACTCATTTGAAAAGACCCTGATGCTGGGAAAGATTGAAGGCAGGAGGAGAAGGGGACAACAGAAGATGAAATGGTTGAGTGGCATCACTGACTCAATGGACATGAGTTTGTATAAACTCTGGAAGGTGGTGATGGGCCTTGTTGGGAGGCCTTGTGTGCTGCAGTCCATGGGGTCACAAAGAGTCAGACATACTGAGCGACTGAACTGAACTGAACTGTCAGACATGTGATGCCTCGGGCAACGCTGAGAATGATGGTAAACAAGAGAGAGCTTAGTTAAGAACCTGAGTTATCTGGTACGACAGTCTTTGGGCAAGTCCTTTATATGTTCCCGATCTTTGATTTGTATAATGGAGATATTAATTCTCCCCAAAGGATGGGGTTGTTGTGAGAATTAAACAAAATGGCCTATATATTGCCATTGGCACAATGTCTAGTACATATAAATTCTCCATAAATAATAGCAATTATTATTTATCAAAAATATACTTAGCATTTTGCTGCTTATCAAATAACCTTGAAACTCAGTGGCTTACAAACATTCATTTACCACTCATAGATCTGTGATCAGCTGTAACTCTGCTAGATTTCAATGAACTTAGCTCTAGTTTAGGGCTCAGATCTGCAGCCTGAGACCCAGATTGATGAGCACTCTCTATCTAGGATGTGTTGTTCTCATGATGAAGAGAAGAAATGTAAGAAATGGGAAGCATGTAATACTTAAAATCTCTACTGAGGACTGTCTCCTTGTTCACTTCTACTAATAGTTTATGAGTCAAAGCAAGTCATTTGGCCAAGCCTAAAACAGTGAGGCAGGAAAGTTACTGATGCATGAGCCAGCCATGTTCAAAGAAGAAACAGTCAAAACAATCTAGCACAGGAAAGTTGATAGAAAAACTGGTCATTGAGACAAGGACCTCTATGGTAGCTTCAACAGTCTGAAACTAGAGATCACATGGACTATCCATAACACCTCACATCCTCAAAATTATGGTCCATTTAGAAAAACCACAGGTCCAGGGAAGGCAACAGTTATTCAGAGTAGAGACTGGGCACATGATGTACTCTCATCTCCAAGAAGCTTCACCAAGTAGAGGAGATGTTGCTGTAGAGAACATTTAGTTCAGCATTTCTTGACCAGAAAGCAACTGCAAAGTGTTCATGTCTTTAAAGCAGCAATGGTATCCATTTTCATGTCCAATAATAATAATTTTAAAACCCTTGGTAAGTTAAATGTTTATGTAAAAACTGTTTCCTTTTTAAGTGCAGCAAGTTGAGAGCCTTTGGGTGTATACTGAGGAAGTCTGCTTGGAGACTACATGGAGATTAGGTGCATTTGCTCATGACTTGTAACTTAGTTTATAACACAGTTGAACACCACTGGGTACCTCCAATAGCCTCACACATTTTTAAATTGTTTTTATTCTTCATCATATATTGTTTACATTTTTCTCAGTTCTGAATTAATGAGGAATTTAATGAGGAAGTAAAAATATAATTCTGCTGTTTTTCCCCTGGTTACTTGTGCCAGATCCATAAATTTCCTTCAGCTGAAAAAGCTAGGTATATAAAACATCAAGGTATCTCTAATATTTCAAAACATAATGTAAGGAAGATAAATAAACCAGTGTTAGTTGTGCATTCTGTCTCTAACCAATAATTTATTATGGAAATTAAGTACTGATGATGCTTTGAGGTTTGCTCCAGATTAGAAGGCAGAGCAGAACTATTCTGTATTCTGGTTACCCGCATACCTCAGTGCAGTCCCATAGCCTGTTCCTCCTGTCTGAAAGGTCTCCTCCTGTGCCTTTATCTGCTTGGTCTTTACCCTTAGTCTGCAGCTCAGCTCTTACCTCCTGCCTTCCCCAGTTCCCTCCAGCACAATCTGTTGCTCTTCCTTCAGTATTCTCATAACACCTGTAAGGGGATTGCTCTCTTGATTAGCCCTATTTTTGAAAACAGTCGCTGAGTCTGTTTCCCCACCTTGACCTTGAGTTGAGATCAAGGGCAGCTTGGTCTTTCCAGTGCCTGGCACAGTGCCTCACACCTACAGTGCTTTCACCAAATCTTTCTTGAATGGATGAGGGTAAGCAGAATCAAAGCTTGATAAGATTAGAAACTGGAGAGGATGTGGGGAGAGCATTTCAGGAAGAAGGAAAATGTACACAAGTCAAGAGAAAAAAAAGGCAGAATCTGATAGGTACAAGATGTACTAAGGAGCCATAAATGGACCCATGTGACTAGACTTGGGAGTTCAGAAAGAGTAGGAGGGTTACATTTGTTGGGGAAGAGCCCCAAGAGGTACCCATTGTTTTAGTCTGCTTGGGCTCCTATAATAGAATACCATACTCTGGGTGGTTTAAAGAATAGGAATTCCTTTTCTAATAGTGTTGGAAGCTGGCAGCCTGAGATTACGGTGCCAACATGGTCAGTTTCTGGTGAGAGTCTCCTTCTGGCTTGTGGCCTTCTTGCTATGTCCTCGTGCAACATGAAGGGAGCTCTTCTCTCTTCCTCTTCATATAAGGACAGTGGTGCCATCAGTAGGACCTTAACTTCATGACCTCATGTAAACCTAATTACCTCCAAAGACACCATCTCCAAACACCATCAAAATGAGGGTAAAGACTTAACATAAAGATTTGGAGGGGATACAATTCAGCCAGTACTGAATGGTTAAGGGTCTAGTCCTCTTTTAATGAAGTGGTCCAAAGAGACCTCCATTATCCATCCCTGTCATTCCTGAGGTTTCATTGTTCATTTAAAAAATGGAATGAAATCCCAGAAATCAACGTTTCCAATTGAAGGGGCTTTAAAGCCCAAGGGCAGGAGCAAAATAACCTTCTAATTTCTGAGATGAATGAACAAAGTAATTTTTGTGAGTGGTATCTTCTATTTCTACAGCAGCCATAAATCATACCTTTGGGAGGTGAACCATTTTACTTTTAAATGCACATTTTGCGAAGAACACAGTCATTTCTTATAATGCTCCTTTTGTACAATTTTGTTGCATTCATCACTAGTCAGAGTCCTGTTGATTCTATGGCAGGAAAACTATTTGTTATATTTATAGTCCAAGTGTCTACTGATTAGCTCAGGCATTTTGGCATTAGCTGATCGGGGTGGTAGTACAGTTTTAAAAACTTTATGGCTTTCTCCATTTACTCATGGTCCATATTTCATTATTTTCCAGACCTAGACTCCTTTTGTCCAGTGCATTCCTTTAGGAATCTTCCACAGCATGACATTTTAATCCATTTGAAAAGTTTATGTCCATCTGTAAATGATTCAAGCCCAGATGGAGAATTCTGCTACCTGATTTGCAGAAAGTTGTTGCAGCCTAAAGATTTGCTGGACACGTCCCATTGATAGATAGTACAAATATATACTGTTAATATAATGGGCAAACTCCAGAGTATTACCATAGCTCCCAACTATCGAATGATATACAAAAATGTATGACTTGGGGACAGCTAAAATTGTTTCCACACTTTGAGCTCTGCTTCCATTAGACTGGTTCACAATATTAGATTGAATCCCAAGGTGCTACTGATAATCATCAGCTGTTTTTCCTGGCCAGTCTCTTTGTTTAAATATATTCTTTCATTATCCATGTGCTTTTGAAAAAATAGAAGAGTGTTTTTAATTGAATAATCTGTATTCTGCCAGATACTCCTTCTCCCTAGGAAAGTATATAGAAACTTGCTTTACTATTTTTATTTATCCTGCCAGTGTAGTATATTGATGAGAGAACTGAGGTCCAATAGTGCTAAAATAAGATATGAAATATTGATTAAGTCTTTTTAAAATTCCCTTTTACTCCTGAGTATAGCAGATTTCAGCAGAAACTGCTGCCACAATTGTGCTCGCCAATAAACCTTCATTGTTAGAAGGGTTTGGATCCCCTTTGGGCTTTGATAAATGATTATTATGCTTTTGAATTTTTCACTTGTAATGCCCTGGGCCTTGTTTGCATTGGATCGTAGAAGAAATGGATTAGAAACAGTAGAAACAAAGGCCCCCAAAGGAACCATTCTATGAAGAGGCAGCAGCCACAGAGATGGAGGCAACTGGACTCCTCATCCTTGTTCCCTGACACTGGTTTCCCTTCCACATTGCACAGCCCCCGTTGTAGGCTAGGGACTTCCCTTTGGGTTTAGTATGCTGATTCTTAGGGCTGTGTTGCAAGGTAAGATAATACTTCAGTATACACCAAACCTGAATGGCTTCAGATAGACTTGTCAAGATGCTTGGCTAGGTAAGGAAAAACAGTGGGACAGTGAGCAGAAAGTATGGGAGTTGTACATAAGGAGAGCCTGGAGAGCCTGGATTGGGGTCAGAGACATCCCCATGGCAAATCTCTCTCAGCCAAAGACAATGCACCAGCAAGTTGAGAAGTCTACTGTCCTCTTAGAGCTCAGAGGAGCTTGGAACAAAGAGGAATCTGGTGCAATGTGCAAGAGAACTTATTACACAGGGCATACACCACAACCGAGAATTATCACATCTAAAGCAGGCCAAGATTTGAAAAACCCTGATATAGGGAAAGTGCTATTATTTTGCCCATCAAAGTATAAGCTTCTTGAGTTCAGAATCCAAGTCATTGAGCTAATGGTGGTCAATAATTAGAGCATCCTGTGTGTGTGTGTGTTTAGTCACTCAGTCATGGGAGCATTCGGTAAATAGATAAATTCAATGTAAGTCAGCTTTCTTTTGAAAAGTAACCATTTCTGTTTTCTCACTTCCCTCCTCTGAAATTATCCCAAAGGGACATGTCACTCACTAGAAAGTTCCAGCTTGCCGGGCATTAGGAGAAAACTGCTTAGCAGTATGTTTCCAGAAATGAAAAGATGAGGGAACATGCTCAGAAGCAAGGGTGCAGGTGAATGAAGATATTGGGATTGGTAAAAAAAATTATAATAATAAGGCTAGCATGACAGACAACATATACCTGTGGCCATGTGATGGCCTTTAGCATCGAGGAACAGGGGTAAACATCAAGGGGCATGGTAGCTTATATTTTATTGGTAATAAAATAGATGAAAAATCATATTTTAAATGATATGCCTTCAAGCATGTGCTACATCAAGGTGTTGACAGCATCATTTTTCCAAGAGATGAGCAAGTAAATTTTAGCAGTTTCCAAGTGGTAAGTATCTTGATTACCAAGGAGCAGTGGGATGCGAAGTTGGCTGGTGAAAACAAATGATTGATAGCTTCCTTTTAACACTTGCCTTTTTTTTACCCCTGCATGGCTCATTATTCTGCTGCATTAGTTTAAGCTTTCCTATTGTACTGAATTAGGGGCTAACATTCTCTTATCATCCCTATGGGAATCTTGATTGTTTATTTATAGGTGACAATAATTGTTTTTATCGATCCCCAATTGTGGAAGGTATAAAAGTGCCATGGCTGATGGCCAGCTGGTACACAGAGCTGTGTGCATGACTGACAAATTACAAGACAATATTTGGCCCAAGAGGTGACCCTTTCAGAATTTTTTAAGGCATCTGATAGTTATCACTAGGTCTCTCCAACCTAAGAAGCATAAATAATTTCACATATATCAGCTCAAGTCTTTTTGTCGCTGATTCTATTGAAACTTCAGAAGGTCAACTGCGGTGTAAAATTTATACTTCCTCCTTTCTAGTATACCCACACAGCAGGAGAGTTTAGAAATGGTGCAGCTACAAGAATTCCCAGATGCAGTGCCATCCAGGCCAGCGAATTCCCTTAGGACCCCAGATTATCAGGGCATTTATTTGGAGTGAAGTGAAAGTCACTCAGTTGTGTCCGACTCCTTGCAAGCCAATGGACTGTATAGTCCATGAGATTCTCTAGGCCAGAATACTGGAGTGGGTAGCCTTTCCCTTCTCCAGGGGATCTTCCCAACCCAGGGACTGAACCCAGGTCTCCCTCATTGCAGGCAGATTCTTTACCAACTGAGTCACAAGGGAAGCCCCTCTATTTATTTGGAAGAATTCTATATTAATTCAGCAGCTGCCACTCTTCCACTGAAAGTATCATTATATGGATATTAGCTGGAAGTATTGAGAAGAAACCACTTTGCTAGCCCAGGCAAGGATTATGGGTAGGAAACCTCATATGATTTTATATCCCAAATATGTCAGAGACACGGGGAGGGGGGGGCGGAATGCAACTCTTTAATTAAGTGATGGTTGCAGGACAGGGCACTTGGGCAGTATGAGCCTCCTAGTCTGAATCAAATGCAACACAGCTTGCTCAAAGAGCTTTTGAGCTAATTATTATGCTGTCTCTCCAGAAACAAAATAAATCAGTTGAAGCTTAAAACTCATCGATATCAGAAATGGGGTAAAAATTTCCTTATTAGGTGGAGAGATGGAAAGATCTTTGACCAGAGGCCAAACCCTGAAATTTTTGACCCTCTTTTCCTGTGGTAAAGAGAAGACAAACACATAGAGAAATCACTTTGACAACTGTACCCTATTTATCCTTTGAGCGTTCTGCTAGGAAAGCTTGGCTGTTGGACTCTCAGAAACAACTATGTGGGTTGGGCCAGAAAGAGCCAGGGGAACTTATTTTGCCGAGTAGGGGTCCATATGTCTCATGAGTGTTCCTCCCTTTGTCTCGGGGCTCTGATGCTATCTTGGTTTTTGACAACGACTATGTGGAGGGACCAGTTCCTAGAAAAACACCTAAAAAGAAAATTGATTTGACTTAATTCGGGGTTTTTTCTCACTCAAATTAATCTTTACCCTCAATGGTATGGTGGTGTGTTTGGTTTTAGACAGCCATTCCAGCACCTTCTATGAGCAACTGTATGAGAGAGAAAAATATGAAAAGCTGAGGGAAGGTAGCCACCACCACTGCCAGATAAAACTGTACACCCTTTCTATATATACCCCAGGAACTCCAAGGCATTACCATATTACAAATGTGCATTTATTGTGACCTGAACAATTGTTTTATATGCTTGTTAATTACACACCCTACATGCATGGAGCATGGAACTGCCACATGGCTAAAGATGAAAACTGATTGACTATCATGGGTGATCACAGAATCGTTTGATTTTAAAGTGAGAGTAAACCTTAGATAAGGCTTAGTTAAGCTATCTCATTTTAGGGAAAAGGAAACTAAGATGCCCTAAAGAAGCTAAAGTGTCCAAAGCTTCACATTCCAGTCATGTCACAGCTGGAATGGGAAACCAGATACCTTCACTCAGTTCTTTACTGTGCTTGATATTAACTCTGAAACACACAGGTTCTGCTTTGTTACCCTATATTGTGATTAATTGCTGTAACACATATGGCCTCCCCCACTAGACTGTGTGTTCTTTAAGAAAATGTTTGATACTCATCACCAACTTTAGTATAGTCAGTAGCACATAATAGGATCCCAATGAATGTTTTAAAAAGTGAATAAGTGGATAAATATTTAAGAACTGTCTTTTTCTCATCATGGGCAAATAAATGCTGTAATTTTTTATGATCATTACTAATGCTTGGTCAGCCTAGTAATGAAGAATGGATAGGGAGGATTGGAAGGTAGAAAAGTAGAAGGAAAAGGCAAGAAGAGGGGAAAATACAATTCAACAGGAAGAATAACTGGAAAAAAATCAGTACGTAGATAAAATTTCTAGATTTGAATTAGGAGCTTTTGGTCAAGACTCTTGTCTATTCTGATCTCTCCCAATTTTCAAATGACTTTTTCAGCAGATGGTGCTTTAAGCACTTCCCATTATTGCTGTTTCTTCTCAGACACCAGAATTGCAGGATTGACTGCAGGTTGCACTGTATTATAGGCAAAGTTGCTCTCTTCTATCTTCCCCTCCCTGTGGTATGTCTTCCCACCCATTTGGCACTTGTTCCTAAACCATGCTGCTGCAACTGTTCCTTTCACAGAGGAAAGTGCATGTAACTCAATGTGGTACTGTTTCTGGAATGTTTTCCATTTAGAAGACACACCAGGAGATGCAAAGGAAGTCATTTTACATCCTGGCATTTCAGACTTGGTGACACATAGGCAGAGGGGGTGGATAAAGATGCGCTGGGTATTTCTCTTTGCAAATCAACCAAAGATGATAAAAATAAAGGCTAAAAATCCAGTTATCAACCCTTGCTGTGAGTTCCTTGCTCCTGAAATGCTTCCTTGTGGAGATTTGATACTAAGTGGTGCCTGTTTATAAAAGAATAAAAGGATTCAGAGTCCTAACTGTAGCACACTGATGGCTTAGTTCTGGAGAACTGCAGCAAGGATGTTGGACATCAGTGGGAAACACTACTGGCGGGAGCGCCAAAGTTCAACTTCAGTCGCTCAGTCGTGTCTGACTCTCCGCGACCCCATGAATCCCAGCACACCAGGTCTCCTTGTTCATCACCATCTCGGAGTTCACTCAGACTCACGTCCATCGAGTCCCGGATGCCATCCAGCCATCGCATCCTCGGTCATCCCCTTCTCCTCCTGTCCCCAATCCCTCCCAACATCAGAGTCTTTTCCAATGAGTAAACTCTTCACATGAGGTGGCCAAGTACTGGAGTTTCAGCTTTAGCATCATTCCTTCCAAAGAAATCCCCGGATTGATCTCCTTCAGAATGGACTGGTTGGATCTCCTTGCAGTTCAAGGGACTCTCAAGAGTCTTCTCCAACACCACAGGTCAAAAGCATCAATTCTTCGGCGCTCAGCCTTCTTCACAGTCCAATGCTCACATCCATACATGACCACAGGAAAAACCATAGCCTTGACTAGACGGACCTTAGTCTGCAAAGTAACGTCTCTGCTTTTGAATATACTATCTAGGTTGGTCATAACTTTTCTTCCAAGGAGTAAGCGTCTTTTAATTTCATGGCTGCAGTCACCATCTGCAGTGATTTTGGAGCCCAGAAAAATAAAGTCTGACACTGTTTCCCCATCTATTTCCCATGAAGTGATGGGACCGGATGCCATGATCTTCATTTTCTGAATGTTGAGCTTTAAGCCAACTTTTTCACTCCCTTCTTTCACTTTCATCAAGAGGCTTTTTAGTTCCTCTTCACTTTCTACCATAAGGGTGGTGTCATCTGCATATCTGAGGTTATTGATATTTCTCCCTGTAATCTTGATTCCAGCTTGTATTTCTTCTAGTCCAGCATTTCTCATGATGTACTCTTGCATATAAGTTAAATAAGGAGGGTGACAATATACAGCCTTGACGTACTCCTTTTCCTATTTGGAACCAGTCTGTTGTTCCATATCCAGTTCTAACTGTTGCTTCCTGACCTGCATACAGATTTCACAAGAGGCAGGTCAGGTGGCCTGGTATTCCCATCTCTCTTAGAATTTTCCACAGTTTATTGTGATCCGCACAGTCAAAGGCTTTGGCATAGTCAATAAAGCAGAAATATATGTTTTTCTGGAACTCTTTTGCTTTTTCCATGACCCAGCGGATGTTGGCAATTTGATCTCTGGCTCCTCTGCCTTTTCTAAAACCAGCTTGAACATCAGGAAGTTCATGGTTCACGTATTGCTGAGGCCTGGCTTGGAGAATTTTGAGCATTACTTTACTAGCATGTGAGATGAGTGCAATTGTGTGATAGTTTGAGCATTCTTTGTCATTGCCTTTCTTTGGAATTGGAATGAACACTGACCTTTTCAGTCCTGTGGCCACTACTGAGTTTTCCAAATTTGCTGGCATATTGAGTGCAGCACTTTCACAGCATCATCTTTCAGGATTTGAAACAGCTCAACTGGAATTCCATCACCTCCACTAGCTTTGTTTGTAGTGATGCTTTCTAAGGCCCACTTGACTTCACATTCCAAGATGTCTGGCTCTAGATGAGTGATCACATCATCATGATTATCTGGGTCTTGAAGATCATTTTTGTACAGTTCTTCCGTGTATTCTTGCCACCTCTCCTTAATATCTTCTGCTTCTCTTAGGTCCATACCATTTCTGTCCTTTATCGAGCCCATCTTTGCATGAAATGTTCCCTTGGTATCTCTAATTTTCTTGATGAGATCTCTAGTCTTTCCCATTCTGTTCTTTTCCTCTATTTCTTTGCATTGATCACTGAAGAAGGCTTTCTTATCTCTTCTTGCTATTCTTTGGAACTCTGCATTCAGATGCTTATATCTTTCCTTTTATCCTTTGCTTTTCGCCTCTCTTCTTTTCGCCTCCCCAGACAGCCATTTTGCTTTTTGCATTTCTTTTCCATGGGGATGGTCTTGATCCCTGTCTCCTGTACAGTGTCACGAACCTCATTTCATAGTTCATCAGGCACTCTATCTATCAGATCTAGGCCCTTAAATCTATTTCTCACTTCCATTGTATAATCATAAGGGATTTGATTTAGGTCATACCTGAATAGTCTAGCGGTTTTCCCTACTTTCTTCAATTTAAGTCTGAATTTGGCAATAAGGAGTTCATGATCTGAACCACAGTCAGCTCCTGGTCTTGTTTTTGTTGACTGTATACAGCTTCTCCATCTTTGGCTGCATAGAATATAATGAATCTGATTTCGGTGTTGACCATCTGGTGATGTCCATGTGTAGAGTCTTCTCTTGTATTGTTGGAAGAGGGTGTTTGCTATGACCAGTGCATTTTCTTGGCAAAACACTATTAGTCTTTGTCCTGCTTCATTCTGCATTCCAAGGCCAAATTTGCCTGTTACTCCAGGTGTTTCTTGACTTCCTATTTTGGCATTCCAGTCCCCTGTAATGAAAAGGACATATTTTTGGGGTGTTAGTTCTAAAAGGTCTTGTAGGTCTTCATAAAGCCATTCAACTTCGGCTTCTTCAGCGTTACTGGTTGAAGCATAGACTTGGATAACTGTGATACTGAATGGTTTGCCTTGGAAATGAACAGAGATCATTCTGTCGTTTTTGAGATTGCATCCAAGTACTGCATTTCGGACTCTTTTGTTGACCATGATGGCTACTCCATTTCTTCTGAGGGATTCCTGTCCACAGTAGTAGATATAATGGTCATCTGTTAAATTCACCCATTCCAGTCCATTTTAGTTCGCCATACCAGTGGTGAAGTGGAGGAAGAAAAGAGATGACAGTGTGCCAGTTTACCAAGACATCTAGATGGAAGATTGGAAATTTAGTCTTCTTTTAGAAACTGGTGCTATACTGCTGACCAACAACCTGGGGTGACCCAGATGCCCCTATGGGGAAGGTTTTAAGGAGATGAGCAGTCATCTGTTTTGGATGGATTGGGTTGTCTTGGCCAAAGACGAATATGGAGATCCAGCTTTTATCCAACATTCCCTTGAACCATTTGCAACTTGACAGACTCCTCAAGTCAGCACTGATCTAATTTCTCTAGCCCTTCAGTTATTCTACTTCCCATCTCTTCCTTAAACATATGAGCACACATCCTCATATCTGTGATACTGAACACTTCCTGGAACACTCTTCCATCATATGGTCTGTTGAGCAAGGGGCATCTGTTGCTCGTCATCAGGAGTAGAAGTCCAAACACTTCTGCCCACTATATCTTGGTATTAGAGTCACCAAAAAAACATAACACAGTCAAGCACTGCTTGTAACAGTGCTGTCCTCACATAGAGAAGAGAGACAGAGCAAGGTCGGCTGTAAGAGTGGACATCAGTGCACAGTCAGCAGGTCCCTCCCAGCAGCTGACACAGGACTGCTGGCCTGCGTGCAACCCTCTTGTACCACAGAACAAAGGTCCCCATCCCCTTTTTGCAGGGAACAGTTATAGCAGTGAGATTGGCCAGGTGCTATATGTCACATAAGCAGAGCAAAGGAGTACATGCTGAGTGTGGAACAGAAGAGGCCCCTCTCACACAAGGTGGTGAGTCCAGCACAGGCTGTGAAAACTCCTTGGTAAGCAAGTGTTCCAGGCCCAAGGCCTATTCTTATGTGACCAAGGGGGGTTGAAAGACTTCCCACATGAGGCTGCCTTCCCAGTAGGCCCCTGTGGTTGCTTCCCATTCACCTCTCCTGCCCTCTTTTCCCCATATCTTTGTGTCCATTATCAAAAAGGCCTTCCCTGATTAACCTTTATAACATAGCTATCTTCAGATATAATCCTCTAGGCTCTGTGAAGACAAAAAGCCTTGTTTTGATACTTACTGTGTTTATATATCTGTGTCATCTACAGCAGTGATGAGCACATAGTAGGTGCTCAGTTAAAACATGTTCAGGAGATTGGTAACAAAGGTCTTATAAAGGAAAAATCTTGTCTCATGATGCCAGGGAAACAGTGAAGGAAAACTTTTCAAAGGCTTTTGCAGACCAGGCCATTCACTTACACTGCATCCAATTTTCACTTAGAAGCCTAGCAAGCCTCCAAGAAAGTGATATGTCCAGGTAAGTAAGATAACACCATTCAGCCCCCACCAGGGCTCCAAGCAACTTGAGAAAACCTGTCCTCCGATATACAGCACTAATTTGTGTCTTACGGAAAGTCAAATAAATTATTTTTCACCTGAAGGGAGCAGGATTATTTGACTCCAGATATTTGCCATATGGCTTCTCTTCCATACAACATAGCTTCTAGGCTTAAGGTAGAAAGAGTGAAAGCATGCCTATAAACTATTCAGAGATAATTCAAAATAAGTGTGTATCTTGGACAGATCGTCAAGTTTCCTTATGTTTTTTCCTGGTAACAAGTGCTATGTTTTTGATAAAGGTTGCTCATTTCTCATCACACTTTGCTATTGCTCTGTGTATGTCTTCTGTGTTGTTTTGTTTGTTGTTTGTTTGTTTTCATTCCCCCAACAGAGTCCAGTCTGGCTCTTATCTCAGCACGGGGTGGTTCACCTTCATTCTGGCCATGGATGCCTGTTACGGCATTCACGTCTACGGGATGATAAATGACACCTACTGCAAGTAAGATCACAGGAAATTATTTTTATGCATCTCCAATTCTGATATCTTGTCAAAATATCACAATTCATTTTAATACCATAAATCTGAGCAACAGATAAAGCAACAATTTTTCCTGGCATTCTTTGCTGACATGACATTTTATTGTCAGTGCATCAAGTTGTGACTTTTAGGGATGATAAAAGAAAAATATTTACCACAGTCTAATGTCAAATGTCAGAAGGAACATTTTCCCCTTAGTCTGTGGCATGTCAGGGACTTGTGGCTTGAAAATACAGAACGAGTTCAATGGTTATTTAATTTGCAGAACAGGTTTGTTGTTTCTGCTGCTCTAATGGTTGATGAATGGCTATCTACTCAATGGTTATATTTGATCTTGAAGGACGAAATGTCCTGAAGCCTCAGAGAAGCTAATACCTTAACAAGAATTCCTGGAAATTATATTTAACTGCTAAGTGAGTAATCTGTCAGATCCTTATTTAAAATGTGTGTGTTTATCCACAGTATATCCCTGCTGGTAGGATAGCCTCTAATTAGATAATAAAACAAACCTTCCATGCTTCATCAAGGTAATGAAATAGATTTCCCTACCAACAATTGGCACAGTATCATTCAGAGAGTGTTTTAATCGTATTGTCAAATGGTACCTAAGCCACAGTCTTCATAATCAAATATTTCTACTTTAACTATAAGCATAATGGAGCACAGATGAACCAAATATCTTACTCTGAAAATCATTAAGCTTCCTCAAGCTCTGTTAAAGCAATCAGGTTATCCAAAGTTTGTTTCCATTATACACCATTTCCTCCCTCAAAGAATGGCTCTATGTTTGCATATAATTGGTGTGATGCATAAATTTTATTTGATTTATTAAAGCACTAAGGATCTAGTGTGTCTTTCTAAAAGCTTTTGTGTATAATAGCTTTTAACTGAGTTCATGGGCAAGAATAAGGCATGGGTTTGCAAGTAATGCATTTACTGGGCACATAATGGATTCTAATAAATGAGTGCTTCATTTTTCATCTCTGTCTTTCTCTCCTTTTCTTTTTTTTTCTTTCTAGGACAGAAGGGTATAGAAAAGTCCCCTACCATTACTATGAACAAGGAAGAGACGAATGTGATGAATATTTTCTTCATGAACATGCCCCATATGGGGGCATAGGTTTATCACTGAAAAGAAAGTGTTTGCTAAATGGGCCAAGAAACACAGGATAATATTTACACACCCAAACTGGACCGTGTCTTGATGTTGGCTTTTCTGACCTTGCCACACCACTTGACATGATCATGATGCTGAGACTGTGATGCTAATGATGCTGATGCTGATGATGGTGATGATAAAGACAACAACGATGATCAAGTTTCTGTACATTCTCAGATATGGACGGTGATTCTACTTGTAATTTGAACTTGGGATTTTGTGGAGGCTGGTTGTGCTCATTACGTTCTTTCTGAAGGTTCACCATTACATATTGCACTTTATAATTTAACTGGAATTGAAATGAAGGCCAGTAATATGACAACAGTGACCTAAGAAATTGGAAGATCATCCTTCAGTATAGCTTCCCAGGATTCTTGGATGGTGAATAACTTCCAAAATCCCTGGGATTTGACCTCATGAGGCAAGGTTACTGACTCTAGTCTCTTGAGCCCGAGCAGCTCCACCATCTTGAAGAATGGTTGATTGTCAAACACTGACCCAAGAAATGCTCTCTGGGTAAACTTGCCACAGTGACAGCTTGGCTTTGGGGCAGGGAAGAAATCTCTTTCTGACTTTCCCTCTTCCTACAGTACCTCCAACAGATAAAGCCTCAGGCCATTTCCTTATTAACAAGGAAGATGCCATGGATACCCTACCCATCAGGATTACTTGACTATCTCAAACACTTTGTTCAGAATGGGCCAACTAGCAAATCTTGATGAACTTCTACTCTCATCACCATTCTTACTACCCCTCCCCCAAATATAACTAAACATATTACTAGAATGACCTGTATTAATGTTTAGTTATTTTTGGTCAGGTCCTAAATATTTCAGAAAGCTATTTAACATATAATATACCAACACTGTAATAACATATACTGTGAAAACATTCTTAAAACATAACAAAAAGGGTTTACTAACTCTACTACAACATCCGACAACACAAAATTTGATGCTTTTTAAAATCATGAAACAGGGAAAGCAAAGCATATTTTTACATCAATTTGTATCCTACCATACTTCATAATATATATTTGTATATTCAAATTTCTATTTTATAGGCCCAAGAAGTATCTCTCCACACATTGCATTATCATTGCCAAGTGCCAACTGTTAGACCTGGAGAGGAAATGTATTTAATTTGACTGGAGCTTTTGCCTTCTTGGGGGTTTATTTTCCACAGAGTATATCAATTGCTATACCACAATGACACAATGATAATGACCTTGATATCCAAAGTGCTTTGTCATGTAGAGTCTTTCACATAGCTGTCTCATGTGACACCTGTAACCACCCCATTGAGCTATTGCCTACACATTCTGACATATTAGCAGATGATCTGTAATTTGTTAATTGTTCTAATATATTCCAGGTCGCTCCCCTTGCTAATATTTGTATAGAATAGCATTTGTGTAGACTAGCAGCCAATTGATTTCAGTGCCAAATAAATGTATTATATCAAGATTATGCAGAAAGTAACCCAAGGATGGTCTTGGCCATAGACTAGGAACCCTGTGAACAAAGGGTACTTTTGATATTTTTCCCATAACCCATTTAGTTGGGAAAAGATGAGGTAAAGGGACAATAGGAAGGAATAGAAGCCAAGAAATATAGTTTCTTGTCTCCATCTTAAGATTACTTTGTTCTCCAGACACTTGTTGCTTGTCAAATATTAGAGGGTTGAATTACTGAGAGAGGAGCTCAGAGACCAAAGACATCCTTACCAGTATTCAGAGGACAAAGCTGGGCCCAACTCACAGCCTGTTTCAGAGGCTGGAAGTGATGATACTTTTCACCTCAGGAGCTCTCTGTAGGTCTCCACCAGTGCTAAGTCCCACCATTAGCTGTCCTTAAAATGGGTCCTCTTGTGCAAAATCCTCTTTTCTGTTCTCTTCTGCCATTTCAATACCTCAGTACTCACATCCATAAAAATGACCAAGTGCCACTTTCATTGTTGAAATTGTTATTGTTGTTTTTCTTTTGCTGTTTCCTCGTGTGATTTTCAGTTGTATATATGCTAGTTTCTGCAAGCTAATGATGGATAGAAATGCCCACCCAAAGAAAAATAAACAGATGAAAATGTCATGGTGGTAATACAGACTGTTTTCCCCCTGTTGTGATCTAAAAGTTCCACTTTTAAATAAAAAGGAAACCTTGGTTATCAGAGTGTTTCAAGGAATGACATAATGTAGTTGATTTAGTTTTCTGGTAAACGGAAGGCCAACCCTATTTGTTTTACTGAGAAACTTCAAAAACATCCGTGTTCTCCTGCCTCACTGTGGTGCGCTGTGATGGAGACTTCTACAGTGCCCTGCGCCCCTCACTCTGTGATGGCAGATATGTATAGAATAGGCAGCGTTTCCTTTGGAGGGGTAAGGTGGGGGGACTCCCCTTCCTTTTTTTTCCCTGAAACCCCAGTTTTACACCTTTTATTGTTGTCTCTTATCTCCTTTTTCCGATAAGATTGGGAAACAAAAGTCAGATTATTCTCATTGTGTAGGCCTAATTGAATGACTTCCAGTGCCATCATCATTTTGATAGAATTACGTGACTTATTTTTCTTTGCAGTCTTAACTTTCTCTGCTTCCATTTCCTGTTCTTCTTTTTAAAAAATTATTTTATTATTCTTATTATTTTATTTATTTCTACTTTTTGGCTATGCCCCATGACACGTGGGATCTTAGTTCCCCAACCAATGATCAGACTCGCATCCCCTGCATTGGAAGCATAGAGTCTTAAATGCTGGGCTACCAGGAAAGTCCCGTTTACCTTCAGCTTTCTACTGCTAGTGGAAATACAAAGTCTAATTTGTCCTATGTTGAGAAATTTTCCACCTAAGGTTTACTGATAGAGAAGTGAATGGTAAAGGCGCAAAATTCAAAGAGAGAACTTTTTGTGCAAATTTCTGGTCCACATCACAGGTTCTAGTTAACTAAAAGGGATTTTTCCCAGCATCTTAACATTGAAAAGTTTGATTAAACTTATTTATCAATAATATGTATGTATCTCAGAAGTTAATTAATATTTGTAAAAATAAAAATATTTCCATATCATCTAAGGCTCTAGGCAAATGGACTCTGGAAAATGGCCATGATTTTCTGAAATGAACATAAAAATGTGCAAACTAAAAATAATAAAGTAAATGTTATTTTTAATTCTGCAGAATCCTTGATGAAAAGCAAGAAATTTTTAAAAAGGTTTTTTAAATTAATGTTTGAATCCTTTCTAAGTTAGTCTAATGATCAGTAGTTATTTATATTTTTATGGTAGTAATGTTAGAAACCTTTTTAAAATATATGATTTTACATTGTTATCAAATCTATCAAAGAAAAAACAATTTGGAAGGATGTTTGTATATATGCACATAGAGTCTCTGTGTATATATGTATATTCATGTGTGTTTGTGTGTATACAAAGGTATACATGCAAACCTGTATTTCTCACTGATGTGTATGAATTACAGAAAAACTAGTTTAGACTTGATCTGAAATTTTTTGGGTTACATTTTGAATCTTGAAGAAAAAAGAAGATCCAGATTAAATGTACTGATTGCTAAGAGTATGTAAAACACAATCAGCAGCTGGCCAAAAGAATAAAGCTAGAGAAGCTGCTAGATCCAGAACTGAGGACACAATTATACGCCACGGCAGTCACAAATCAGACCTGGAAGTACAGCAATCTGTATCACAGGCTCTGCCGACTGCAGCTCAGCTAAAGTCACATTGAAAAACATCGCATCAAGCTCCATTCACACTGACGTGGATGAACACTGGTCCCCTTATTCAAATAAGCCTGTCTTTACCATAAGCAAACTCCGATTTGCATGATTTTTATTATATGGCTAGAGAACTGTGACCATTGTGAAAAAGAGAAAATTGTATAAGGAGATTGATCTTTGCAGATTTGGAATGAATCAGCTTACGTGGGAACAAGAATCTGAACTGGGGACCTCACTGACCTTTCCAGAAGTATAATGCCACTAGAAAAGAATCACGCATTACTTCCTCAGAAAACAAAAACAAAAAACACTACAGTACTTCACCTGGTGGTGTTAATTGGACATTAATTATAAGCTCAGTTTAATTTCAATAAGCAAGAAAATATAATCAGATGAGTCATTAAAAAAAAAAGTAGTGTTTAATGTGGCATGTCAAATGCAAAGAACAAACTCTGTTGCCCAGTGTCAGTTGTTTGCATGTCTTAGCACAATAAATAATTTATAGTCCCAGGGCCAAGAGGGGAAAATGCTTTTTCTTGACTGCAGTTTTAAAAGGCAAGACCTCATCATTTTCATAGTATACATAGATCCTGTGACTGAAGGAACCTGTGCCAGCCTTTGTACATTGTCTGGACTTGTAAAACTGCAAGAGGCTTTAGAGGCCAAACCATCCAGCTCCTGCATCTTGGATTTGAGGAAACTGACTGGTGGAGGTGAAATGACTTGCCAGTGGCTATAAACCAGACTAATAGCAGCAGACTTAATCTCATGTCTCTTTCTTTAGTACTTTCTCCATTATGTTGAATTTATTTTAGCAGAGAATAGTAGCTGGAAAATGCATACTGACCTATTGGAAGACTATTCCTGGAAGCCACAGGCTCCAATTAATGTTGATTTTACTCATGATCAAAATAATTCTTCTACTGAACTATAGAAATATTTGTATAATTGAAGTAATGGCTCAGTAATTGTTAATACTCTCTGTTATCTATATGGGCATCCCTGGTGGCTCAAATGGTAAAGAATCTGCCTGCAATACAGGATCCAGGTTTGATCCTTGGTCAGAAGATCCTCTGGAGAAGGGAATGGCTATCCATTCCAGTATTCTTGCCTGGAAAATCCCATGGACAGAGAAGCCTGGTCCATGGGGTCACAAGGAGTTGGACACAACTGAGCAACTAACACTTTCTATCATCGATGTTTGTTGGTAACTCTAGGCCACGTCCTATTGTCATAAAATTCAAGGATTAAAGAATGGATGGATAAAAGTCAGTGTCATCTTTTGTTATTGAGGATGATGAAGTCATTGATACTGTTAAGAGCTGTTGAATACAGAGGTTACCTAGTATAACTGGCAGGTCCTATTGTTGAATTGTCCCCAGAGTCTCATCTCTGGCAGCAGTTCAGCTGCCTGGGTTAATGAAATAAGACATCTTCAATGGCAGGTGAAATATTACCCTTTGGTTTCACACTCATCTCTGTACTACACATGATCTTTGAGTCTATGTACTTTCTGGATGGCAAATCAAATGCCCCACAAGACTCAATCACCATGAAGATTGAAAGATTTTTGTGTGTGTGTTTTTTTTTAACAGCCCTTTCATGTGATATTGTTAGAAGAGGAGAATTTTGAAATATATGCACCAGGCTCTGAAATGGCTCAGAGACAGCACATTGTCCTATTGCTTATTTTTGCTGAATCTTAGAGAATCCGCTAGAGTAAAATGCCATGTAAATTGCTAAGGCATCAAATCAGAACTGTCCTTGGGCATCGTAACACTGCAGAATACATCATTTATTTTGGTTGTTCTCTACCTTTTTTTTTTCTTTTCAGAATAAGGAAGATTTGTTTATGGAGTAAAAACTCCTCTTTTTCCATGGATAGCTTTCCTTTTGTTCCTGCCTTGGAGACTTCAGAAAAATAGAAGCTCACTTTCATAAAAGTGAAGAACATCTTGACAAATAAATAGCCAATATTTGCCTACCTAGTGAGCAGTTTCTTCTAAGAAACTCCAAAGGGACTAAAAGCAGGGCATTTCATGGTTTCTTGTTGTCTAACCTACAAAGCAATCACTTCCCTGTGTTTGACTTTGTTGTCATTGCTACTGAGTAAATACCCATTTCTATTACATACAGTATATTTTATGCTTCACTCATTTTTCTGAGTTCACACAATTTTTGCTATAGTCTTTCATTCACTTTAAAAAACCTGTAATCTTCATCTATTTATAGAAGAAACTGTAAATGCACAGTTGTGCATTTGGTGAGGATTTATTTTCCCTTTGGCTTCACATTGCTTTATTTATAAGCATCATGCCTTAGAATAAAGCTTACTAAGTGGCAGAGGACTACTGGTATATTTCAGTTTGGTTTACTTTTATGACAAGAAAAATGAGGAGAGGTGAACAAAGCCAGAGAATATATGTCAGGAGGGGAAAAATGTTGAAGGATGGGAAAAATGTTGAGTGACAGTGGGGGAGAGAGATTCAATATCCAAGGAAGAAAAACTTCTGGGATACCACTGTAGACAATGGCAAGCGAAGATGTTGGTCAGCCTCCAAAATTTGCTTTGTCAACATTAACTATCTGATGCTGAGGTATATTGCTTATCTTGCTATGTTAGACCTGTTAGCAAAGTTTAGTTAGTACACAAGCTGCTTAAAATAGAGAAGGCTGCATTCTCTTTTCCCTCTCTCTTTCATTTCTTCCATTCTCCCTTATTTCTTTCTACAAAAGTCAGCAGTCTTGAAGTTGAATATCATATATGGATAGTTTCTCATTTTACAAGTTAGATTACTTTAGCAAACCTATATAGCGGTCCCAAACCTTTTTCACACCAGGGACCAGATTTATGTAAGATTATTTGAAGACTAGGGAGGGGGGTGGTTTCAGGATGATTCAAGTGCATTACATTTATTATGCACTTTATTTTATTTTTACATCAGCTCCACCATGGATCATCAGTCATTAGATCCCAGAGGTTGAGAATCCCTGTTATAAGAGACCCATATTTGAATATGATCTTAAAATGAGAATCTTTCAGGAAAAAAAGTAATAATAACCCATGCTTATATGTCAGGTTTATTAAAAAGCTGTCATATTGCATTCAGTGACCTGAAATACTAGGAGGTATATAATGTTACTATAATCATTTCACATATCAGTTCAGTTCAATCACTCAGTCGTCTCCAACTCTTTGCGACCCCATGGACTGCAGCTCAACAGGCTTCCCTGTCCATCACCAACTCTCAGAGCTTGCTCAAACTCAAGTCCATCGAGTTGGTGATGGCATCCAACCATCTCATCCACTGTTGTCCCCTCTTCTTTTGCCTTCAATCTTTCCCAGCATCAGGGTCTTTTCTAGTGAGTCAGTTCTTTGCATCAGGTGTCCAAAGTACTGGGATTTCAGCTTCAACATCAGTCCTTCCAAAGAACACCCAGGACTGATCTCCTTTAGAATGGACTGGTTAGATCTCCTTGCAACCCAAGGGACTTTCAAGAGTCTTCTCCAACACCACAGTTCAAAAGCATCAGTTCTTCGATGCTCAGCCTTCTTCACAGTCCAACGCTCACATCCACACTTGACTACTGGAAAAACCATAGCTTTGATTAGATGGACCTTTGTTGGCAAAGTAATGTCTCTGCCTTTTAATATACTGTGTAGGTTGGTCATAGCTTTTCTTCCAAGAGCAAGCATGTTTTAATGTCATGGCTGCAGTCACCATCTGCAGTGATTTTGGAGCCTCCAAAAATGAAGTCTCTCACTGTTTCCATTGTTTCCCCATCTATTTGCCATGACGTGATGGGACCACATGCCATGATTTTAGTTGTCTGAATGTTGAGTTTTAAGCCAACTTTTTCACTCTCCTCCTTCACTTTCATCAACAGGTTTTTTTAGTTCTTCTTCACTTTCTGCCATAAGGATGGTGTCAACTGTGTACCTGAAGTTATTGATATTTTTCCTGGCAATCTTGATTCCAGCTGGTGCTTCATCCAGCCTGGCATTTTACATGATGTACTCTGCATATAAGTTAAATAAGCAGGGTGACAATACACAGCCTTGCCGCACTCCTTTCCTGATTTGGAACCAGTCTGTTGTTCCATGTCCAGTTGCTTCTTGACCTGCATACAGATTTCTCAAGCGGCAGGTCAGGTGGTCTGCTATTCCCCTCTCTGTAAGAATTTTCCACAGTTTGTAGTGATTCACACAGTCAAAGGATTTGGTGTAGTCAATAAAGCAGAAGTAGATGTTTTTCTGGAACTCTCTTGCTTTTCAATGATCCAGCGGATGTTGTAATTTGATCTCTGGTTCCTCTGCCTTTTCTATATCCAGCTTGAACATCTGGAAATTCACAGTTCATGTAGTGCTGAAGCCTGGCTTGGAGAATTTTGAGCATTACTTTGCTAGCATGTGCTGCTGCTGCTGCTAAGTCGCTTCAGTCGTGTCTGACTTTGTGTGACTCCATAGACAGCAGCCCACCAGGCTCCCTTGTCCCTGGGATTCTCCAGGCAAGAACACTGGAGTGGGTTGCCATTTCCTCCTCCAATGCATGAAAGTGGAAAGTGAAAGTGAAATTGCTCAGTCATGTCCAACTCTTAGTGACCCCATGGACTACAGACCACCAGGCTCCTCTGTCCATGAAATTCTCCAGGCAAGAGTATTGGAGTGGGCTAGCATGTGACATGTGTGCAACTGTGCAGTACTTTGAGCATTCTTTGGCATTGCCTTTCTTTGGGATTGGAATGAAAACTCACCTTTTCCAGTCTTGTGGCCACTCTTGAGTTTTTCAGAATTGCTGGCATATTGAGTGCAGTAGCACTTTCACAGCATCATCTTTTAGGATTTGAAATAGCTCAACTGGAATTCTATCACCTCCACTAGCTTTGTTTGTCATGATGCTTCCTAAGGCCCACGTGACTTTGCATTCCAGGATGTCTGGCTCTAGGTGAGTGATCACACTATTATGATTACCTGGGTCATGCAGATCTTTTTATATAGTTCTGTGTATTCTTGCCACCTCTTCTTAATATCTTCTGCTTTTATTAAGTCAATACCATTTCTGTTCTTTATTGTGTCCATCTTTGCATGAAATGTTCCCTTGGTATCTCTAATTTTCTTGAAGAGATCTCTAGTCTTTCCCATTCTATTGTTTTCCTCTATTTCTTTGCATTGATCACTGAGAAAGTCTTTCTTATCTCTCCTTGCTATTTGTTAGAACTCTGAATTCAAATGGGTATGTCTTCCCTTTTCTCCTTTGCCTTTCGTTCTTTCTCTTCTTTTCTCTGCTATTTGTTAAGGCCTCCTCAGACAACCATTTTGTCTTTTTGCATTGTTTTCCCTTGGGGATGGTTTTGATCAATGCCTCTTATACAACATCACAAACCTTCATCCATAGTGCTTCAGGCACTCTGTCTATCAGATCTAATCCCTTAAATCTATTTGTCACTCCCACTGTATAATTGTAAGAGGTTTGATTTAGGTCATTACCTGAATGGCCTAGTGGTTTTCCCTACTTTCTTCTATTTAAGTCTGAATTTGGCAATAAGGAGTTCATGATCTGAGCCACAGTCAGCTTTTGGTATCGTTTTTGCTGACTGTATAGAGCTTCTCCATCTTTGGCTGCAAAGAATATAATCAATCTGATTTTGGTATTGACCATCTGGTGATGTCCATGTGTAGAGTCTTCTCTTGTGTTGTTGAAAGAGGGTGTTTGCTATGACCAGTGCATTCTCTTGGCAAAACTCTGTTACTCTTTGCCCTGCTTCATTTTGTACTCCAAAGCCAAATTTGCTTGTTACTCCAGGTATCTCTTGACTTCCTACTTTTGCATTCCAGTCCCCTATAATTAAAAAGACATATTTTTTGGTTGTTACTTCTATAAGGTCTTATAGGTCCTCGTAGAACCTTTCAGCTTTAGCTTATTCAGCATTACTGGTTGGGGCATAGACTTGGATTAATGTGATTTTGAATGGTTTGCCTTGGAAACAGACAAAGATCATTCTGTTGTTTTTGAGACTGCATCCAAGTACTGCATTTCAGACTCTTTTGTTGACTATGAGAGCTATTCCATTTCTTCTAAGGGATTCTTGCCCACAGTAGTAGATATAATGGTTATCTGAGTTAAATTCTACCATTCCAGTCCATTTTAGTTCACTGAATTCCTAAAAATGTCGATGTTCACTCTTGCCATCTCCTATTTGACCATTTCCAATTTACTTTGATTCATGGACCTAACAGTTCAGGTTCATATGCAATATTGTTCTTTACAGCATCAGACTTTACTTCCATCACCAGTCACATCCACAACTGGGCATTGTTTTTGCTTTAGATCTGTCTCTTCATTCTTTCTGGAGTTCTTTCTCCACTCTTCTCCAGTAGCATATTGGCACCCACTGACCTGGGGATTTCATCTTTCAGTGTCATATCTTTTGCCTTTTCATATTGTTTATGGGGTTGTCAGACTTTTGGGGGGGCTCCAAAATCACTGCAAATGGTGATTGCAGCCATGAAATTAGAAGATGCTTAATCCTTGGAAGAAAAGTTATGACCAACCTAGATAGCATATTCAAAAGCAGAGACATTACTTTGCCAACTAAGGTCCGTCTAGTCAAGGCTATGGTTTTTCCTGTGGTCATGTATGGATGTGAGAGTTGGACTGTGAAGAAGGCTGAGTGCCGAAGAATTGATGCTTCTGAACTGTGGTGTTGGAGAAGACTGTTGAGAGTCCCTTGAACTGCAAGGAGATCCAACCAGTCCACTCTGAAGGAGATCAACCCTGGAATTTCTTTGGAAGGAATGATGCTGAAGCTGAAACTCCAGTATTTTGGGCACCTCATGAGAAGAGATGACTCATTGGAAAAGACTCTGATGCTGGGAGGGATTGGGGGCAGGAGGAGAAGGGGACGACAGAGGATGAGATGGCTGGATGGCATCCTGGACTCGATGGACATGAGTCTGAGTGAACTCCGGGAGATAGTAATGAACAGGGAGGCCTGGCGTACTGTGATTCATGGGGTCGCAAAGAGTCGGACACTACTGAGCAACTGAACTGAACTGAACTGAACTGATAGGGTTCTCAAGGCAAGAATACTGAAGTGGCTTGCCTTTCCCTTCTCCAGTGGACCACATTTTGTCAGAACTCTCCACCATGACCTGTCTGTCTTGGGTGGTGCTACATAGCATGACTCATTGTTTCATTGAGTTAGACAAGGCTATAATCCATGTGATTATTTTGATTAGTTTTTGTGACTGTGGTTTTCATTCTGTTGCCCTCTGATGGATAAGGACATGAAGCTTATGGAAGCTTCCTGATGGGAGAGACTGTGGGGGAAACTGGTTCTTGTTCTGATGGGCATGGCTGCTTTCAGTAAATTTTTAATTTAATTTCATATATGAGAAAATTAAATAACAGATAAGTAACATGTCCATGGTTGCCTCGTTAGAAATGGAATGAGATTTTGAACCTGGGAAACTTGACCCAGAATCAATACCTAGTTGGGGCAAACTAATCTGTTCAGTTCAGTTTCTTAGTCATGTCCGACTCTTTGCAACCCCATGGACTGGAGCACACAAAGCTTTCCTGTCCATCATCAACTCCCAGAGCTTACTCAAACTCATGTCCACAGAGCTGGTGATGCCATCCAACAATCTCATCCTCTGTCTTCCCTTTCTCCTCTCACCTTGGGGAGGCGAGTTGGGGCAAGCTAATAAATATAACCAAAACCCCTCAAATTTCAGTGACAATAAAATGATTTTTTCTCTCTAAAACATGAGTCCCTTACAGATGATCTGCTCTATCCAGCTTGTCTCCAAGAATTACTCAGAGAGAGACACAGGCTTCTTCAATCATGTGGCTATGCCCTCTATTACATACTTAGAGACCTCTATATGGGCCTGCCAATGGGGGAAAGTATGGGGAACTTGTTTTACAGGCAAGTTTAGAAGTGATGTACATAATTCCATCCATATTCTATTGGCCTTACTCAATCACATGACCTGGCAACTTGTTTAACTGTGTGCCCAAGAGGGAAACAAAAGGACATTCAGCAGTCTCTGCCATAATATTCATAGACATGTTGATATACAGCCTTTAAAAAAATCACTCAATTTTGTACAGATGTATGGATGACTCATTTATGTTGACATTCCTTATCAGGAACACTTAAGAAAAGAATTTATTTACACGGATGTCAGTACCCACACCGCAGATAAAATAAACTAGGGAGCAAAATGTTGTTTTAGATTCTATTATGCCACAAGATGATATGATTTCCTTTTCCAGAGGAAGTGAAAAGGGAAACTAGTAAGTAAGGAACACGTCTAAGTAACTTTACCAACAGTAGAAGAAACATGACTTTTAATGTCTTAATGACTTGTGGTTAAAATAATAGGGATTGATCCTTGCCTTTGATCATCTCATCTTTTGGGGCACCTATTTCTTTTGCAAAGATTAGCCTCTCTTTTCAGTTTTCCTTTGGTCTTCAGATCTATTCGGTGCTGCAATGATATGTTAAAATTTAAAAAAAAAATGAAACTGCTGGTTCTAATATTTTAAAGCGGCAAATATCGCTCTCATATCTTCCTCCCATTCTCTGTTTACACTGGCATGTGAACTTGTTCAAGGGAAAAGGTCCAAATATGCCATGAAAGGGTTGTCCATCACCAAAGTGGCACAGGTATATTCTCATGGAGAGAAGCCCCTCTAACTGTCTCTTCAGCTCCCAGTATTTCTATTCCCTTGCCAGTACTTTCTATCCTTTGATGTTACTTTCTATAAGCCACATAGAAGCCTTTTTCTCCTAATACCAATTGTATTTCACATTCTAAAATTCTTTCTCATTTAATGGAAACTGTTTGCTGTCTTGAGAAAAAAATACTTTGCAAGCATATAGATTTTCCTGGTTTGTCTATCAAGGCAGATTAGTTGAGGCTCTAAACACAAAATAATTAGAGAAGAGAATCTGCCAGTGTTTACCTTCTTCTGGCTCAATGTGAAACTGCTTTTCAGAACAAGAAACTATAGCACCTAGTTGGTAAATGACAACAGTTTGAATTTCTAACTGTTGTAACTGGTGATAAGAAGACCTTAAAATATTTGACAAGAATAAAATAAGATTCTCACTAACCCTAATCCCATGGCTAAAATTCTTGAATAACACAAGTATAGTGTACACCAGTAGCATCTTATACCATGCACTGTTAAGAGTTCTTGCACCTAACATTGGTAAAACTTTTCAAGTATACTGTTTTCTATGTTTAGAAAACACTGTAATCTCTCCAAATTATTTTCCTCCAAATTCCTGAATTTCTCCCAAAGTATAACACCTACAATGAAACAAACTCAGAATGGTCTTCCATCTTTGGTGGCAGTTTTGCTTCAAATTAAAATGACTTGTCCAACATATCTTTTGATGATAATGGTTATGATAGGTCCCATCTCTAGTTAAAAGGGCATATACTATGCTACAGTCTTTGATGGATATAAGTGTGTTAAAGTTGGATGAGGACATGAATACCATGCAAACGCATCTGTGGATCATGCAGAAATGTGGGTGGCTCTTCAATATGGGGCAATAGAAGAAACACAACAACAACAACAAAAGTATATATATATATATATATATATATATATATATATATATGTACATTTAACAGTCCAAAGTATGGGTTCAGTGAAACCAAATGACATTTGACAGGAACAAACGTAAAACCAGGCACTTAGGTTCAAAAGAGAAGGGAGCATGACTTAACAATAGTATTTATGAAAAATATTTAGAGGCATTAAAACAATCTGCTGCTAAGTCACTTCCGTCGTGTCCGACCCTGTGTGACCCCATAAACGGCAGCCCACCAGGCTCCCCCATCACTGGGATTCTCCAGGCAAGAACACTGGAGTGGGTTGCCATTTCCTTCTCCAATGCAGGAAAGTGAAAAGTGAAAGTGAAGTCACTCAGTCGTGTCTGACTTTTAGTGACCCCATGGATTGCAGCCTACCCAGCTCCTCTGCCCATGGGATTTTCCAGGGAAGAATACTGGAATGGGCTGCCATTGCCTTCTCCCTTAGAACAATCTAAGATGTAACAATTTTAAAAACACACCTATGGACACCTTATCTTTGACAAAGGAGCAAGAATATACAATGGAGTAAAGACAGTCTCTTTAACAAGTGGTGCTGGGAAAACTGGTCAACCACCTGTAGAAGAATAAAACTAGATCACTGTCAAACACCACCTACAAAAATAAACTCAAAATGGATTAAAGATCTAAACGTAAGACCAGAACCTATAAAACTCCTAGAGGAGAACATAGGCAAAACACTCTACGAAATAAAGCACAGCAGGATCCACTATGATCCAACTCCCAGTATACTGGAAATAAAAGCAAAAATAAACAAATGGGATCTAATTAAAATTAAAAGCTTCTGCACAACAAAGGAAACTATAAGTAAGGTGAAAAGACAGCCTTCTGAATGGAGAAAACAATAGCAAATGAAGCAACCGACAAACAACTAATCTCAAAAATATACAAGCAACTGATGCAGCTCAACTCCAGAAAAATAAACGAACCAATCAAAAAATGGGCCAAAGAACTAAATAGGCATTTCTCCAAAGAAGACATATGGATGGCTAACAAACACATGAAAAGATGCTCAACATCACTCATTAACAGAGAAATGCAAATCAAGACCACAGTGAGGTACCATTTCACACCAGTCAGAATGGCTGCGATCCAAAAGTCTACAAGCAATAAATGCTGGAGAGGATGTGGAGAAAAGGGAACCCTCTTACACTGCTGGTGGGAATGCAAACTAGTACAGCCATTATGGAAAACAGTGTGGAGATTCCTTTAAAAATTGCAAATAAAACTGCCTTATGACCCAGAAATCCCACCGCTGGGCATACACACTGAGGAACCTAGAATTGAAAGAGACACATGTACCCCAATGTTCATTGCAGCACTGTTTATAATAGCCAGGACATGGAAGCAACCTAGATGTCCATCAGCAGATGAATGGATAAGAAAGCTGTGGTACATATACACGATGGAGTATTACTCAGCCCTTAAAGAGAATAAATTTGACTCAGTTCTACTGAGATGGATGAAACTGGAGCTGATTATACAGAGTGAAGTAAGCCAGAAAGAGAAACACCAGTACAGTATACTGACACATATGTATAGAATTTAGAAACATAGTAATGATGACCCTGAATGTGAGACAACAAAAGAGATACAGATGTATAGAACAGACTTTTGGCCTCTAAGGGGAGGAAGAGGGTGGGATGATTTGAGAGAATGGCATTGAAACATGCATATTATCATGTTAAGAAACGAAGCGCCAGTCTATGTTCCATACAGGATACAGGATGCTTGGGGCTGGTGCAAGGGGATGATCCAGAGAGATGATATGGGGTGGGAGGTGGGAGGGGTTCCAGGATTGGGAGCTCGTGTACACCCGTGGCTGATTCATGTCAATGTATGGCAAAACCAATACAGTATTGTAAAGTAGAATAAAGTAAAAATAAAATTTAAAATAAATAAATAAATAAAAGCTCATTAAGACCTAAGATGCTAAGAGAGTCTAAGAACAAGTAGCAAGGTTCAGGGTTAATCAGACCACTTCTGAAATAGTTTTAAAACTCATTTTTACTTGATTTATAATTGGATAAGTAGTAAATTTCCACTGTCAAAAACATTGAAAAGACAGAGGCATGATACTCATTATCATACTGCTTGGTATTTCTCTGGTACTTTTCTATAGATACTAGATAAATTATATAAATATAAAATGTGATATTTTATAGCCTGCTTTGCTCCTTAGTAAGAAATCACATTTTCCCAATGTCACTAATTTATCCTACAACATTTTCAGTTGTTACATTTTGCCATAATCTATTTAACCATTCCTCTATTGTCATTTTTTCTATATGATAAATAAGTTTGTTTTGAATTTTCGAACACTCCTCTGATTTTTTTTCTTTTATTGTTCCAGCATGCAGTGGTATCTGCTTCCTTGCATCCTTGTCAAAATTGGTATTTTTTTTTATCTTTGCTAAATTTACCCATGAAAAAAAGGGTGAGTAGCTTTAAATAGATGGGGAAACAGTGGAAACACTGTCAGACTATTTTTGGGGGCTCCAAAATCACTGCAGATGGTGACTGCAGCCATGAAATTAAAAGACGCTTACTCCTTGGGAGAAAAGTTATGACCAACCTAGATAGCATATTCAAAAGCAGAGACATTACTTTGCCGACTAAGGTCCATCTAGTCAATGCTATGGTTTTTCCTGTGGTCATGTGTGGATGTGAGAGTTGGACTGTGAAGAAAGCTGAGTGCCAAAGAATTGATGCTTTTGAACTGTTGTGCTGGAGAAGATTTGAGAGTCCCTTGCACTGCAAGGAGATCCAACCAGTCCATTCTGAAGGAGATCAGCCCTGGGATTTCTTTGGAAGGAATGATGCTAAAGCTGAAACTCCAGTACTTTGGCCACCTCATGTGAAGAGTTGACTCATTGGAAAAGACTCTGATGCTGAGAGGGGTTGGGGGCAGAAGGGGAAGGGGACGACAGAGGATGAGATGGCTGGATGGCATCACCGACTCAATGGACGTGAGTTTGAGTGAACTCCTGGAGTTGGTGATGGACAGGGAGGCCTGGTATGCTGCGATTCATGGGGTCGCAAAGAGTCGGACATGACTGAGCGACTGAACTGAACTGAAGTTTTAATTAGCATTTAATTGATTATCATGGAAAGTAAATATTTTTGCACATTTCTTGACACTTTATATTATTTTCTTTCATGAATTAGCCATTCCAATATTTTGTCTATTTTTCTATCACAGTGAGAGTAACAACACTTTGAAGATACAGATAAATAAGAATCTATTTGAAAGAGATGGAACCAGGATCGCTTGGGAACTGGTCATATCATACCAGGAATTAAAAACATTTATCTGGATTGATGGAATGTTTAAAGGAGAACTAAATTCAAACATTTTAAAAATGGGCTTCCCTGGTGGCTTAGAGGTTAAAGCATCCTCCTGGAATGTGGGAGACCAGGGTTCGATCCCTGAGTCGGGAAGATCCCCTGGAGAAGGAAATGGCAACCCACTCCAGTACTCTTGCCTGGAGAATCCCATGAAGAGGGGGAGCCTGGTAGGCTACAGTCTATGGGTTCGCAAAGAGTTGGAAACGACTGAGCGACTTCACTTCACTTCAATGGAAGTGCAAAATTAGTGTTTAACACTGTGACTCCATTGGACAGAACTATTGCCAATGAATGAAATTTCAGATTATATCTCAGGAGAACATTCAGAAGAGTCCAGAAGTAAAGTGTGGATTTTTAGAATGAGTGGATTTGTGTGACATCTTTTCAGATAGATGAGACCATCCTCCTGTTCAGTGTTTCACCCAACTAGAAATTTGGACTTACTGACCCTACCCCAGACTCCCTTCAAAGCCCACATTCTATGAGATAGGATGCAACTCCGAGTGGGAAGTTTTCAAACTGAAGCTGTGTAAAGTTAGCCTAAAGTGACTGTATTTTGGGAGCCCCTTGCTTTACCAGCACTGAATTCAGAAGACATCTTTTAAAACAAGTTGTTTCTGATGATGGCAAACGTCACCAAATTCATGTTCAGAGTTGGTTCTTGAATTCTGCGGATACATTCAATTGCTGCTAGGTACACACACATAACTTCCCTGATCGTCTGATTGTTAAGACTCTGAGGTGCTTCCACTGCAGGGGACACAAGTTTGATCCCTGGTCTGGGAACTAAGGTCCCACATGCCACGTGGCACAACTTCTTCACCAAAAAAAAAAAAAAAGTTTAAAAAAAAATCTGCTTTTGGGGCAGATTTTTCTCTGGTGGCTCAGACAGTAAAGAATCTGCCTGCAATGCAGGAGACCTGGGTTCAATCTCTGGTTTAGGAAGATCCCCTGGAGAAGGGAATGACATCTCACGCCAGTATTCTGATCTCGTGAATTCCATCGACAGGGGAGCCTGGTGGGCTACAGTCCATGGGGTTGCAAAGAGTGGGACATGACTGAGTGACTTTCACTCTCTTCACCCACACATACCCTAACAGACACATCCTACATCACCACCACCCCCAGCTTTACAACTGCCTAACACGTCCATCGAGTCAATGATGCCATCCAGCCATCTCATCCTCTGTCGTCCCCTTCCCCTTCTGCCTCCAACCCCTCTCAGCATCAGAGTCTTTTCCAATGAGTCAACTCTTCACATGAGGTGGCCAAAATACTGGAGTTTCAGCTTTAGCATCATTCCTTCCAAAGAAATCCTAGGGCTGATCTCCTTTAGAATGGACTGGTTGGATCTCCTTGCAGTCCAAGGGACTCTCAAGAGTCTTCTCCAACACCACAGTTCAAAAGCATCAATTCTTCAGCACTCAGCCTTCTTCACAGTCCAACTCTCACATTCACACATGACCACAGGAAAAAACCATAGCCTTGACTAGACGGACCTTAGTTGGCAAAGTAATGTCTCTGCTTTTGAATATGCTATCTAGGTTGGTCATAACTTTTCTTCCAAGGATTAAGCATCTTTTAGTTTCATGGCTGCAATCACCATCTGCAGTGATTTTGGAGCCCCCAAAATAAAGTCTGACGCTGTTTCCACTGTTTCCCCATCTATTTCCCATGAAGTGATGGGAGTTGGTGATGGACAGGGAGGCCTGGCGTGCTGCGATTCATGGGGTTGCAAAGAGTCGGACACAACTGAGCAGCTGAACTGGGAACACTGACTTCATTCTTGTAACACTTCACAAGGAGCCATAATTTCCTCTGCTTCCCTGTGAGGGAAGTTTGTTCACATTTCATATATCCACATTTTCATATACTTGCTATTGTGCTGTCTTTGAAATGTAATGACTCAAGAAAATTACATACAGTATCATAGCATTCCTCATGTTGGTAACTTTTATTATAATGGATATTACTGTAGATTTAGGAGTCATTTATATTGTCCACCTTTTCCTATTACTGCTAGATTAAATAAATTCTTCATATTGAATTTAGTTACATTTTTCAGTTTTCTAATCTGTACCAACTCATTTTCAGTATATTTATAGTCCTTTTGTCTGATATTGTAGTTTCAAAATGATGCCATGGATATTTTAAGTTTTGAGCCATCAATGCCCTTTTCAAATTGCCCTCTTAAGATTTTTGTAAAATAATGTTCTCCATAATACAACTTTAAATTACCTCCCTTTTCCTTTACTAGACTTAATCCAAAAAGCTAATTGAACATTAAGCATTTTAATCATCTCACACCATCAAATCTGTCTCCTCGTTACTGAGACTTGGATAGACCATAAGCTCGATTGTGTTCCTGGCAATGTAACTAGAGAGAAATGTCGATAATATAATTGGTATATAACTAAGGAATTAGTCCTGATCTTTAATATCTATAAAAAATTATTTCAACAAATATATACTGAATATAACCAAATTCATGGTACTTCATTAGAGCTTTGGAAAATACAGAAATGGGTAGGCTGTAGTATTTATCTTTATGGAGTTTACTGAAGAACTAGAAACATAAATCAAAATTGCTGGTAATACCAGATGGCCCAGAAGAAGAAAATAAACAAAAGAATAATGTAAACAAAAATATATGTTATATGGAAGAATAAGAAGTATAAGGAAATGATGATTCACTTATTAAAACTGTCACTGCATTATGTCCGACTCTTTGCAACCCCGTGGACTGTAGCCCACCAGGCTCCTCCATCCATGGGATTCTCCAGGCAAGAATACTGGAGTGGGTTGTCAGGGATCTTCCCAACCCAGGGATTCAACCCAGGTCTCCCGCATTGCAGGCAGATGCTTAATCTCTGAGACACCTTGGAAGCCCATTATATGTACAAGTAACGTTCAAATACATCTATAGGGTGAATATGCCATGTGTTATGACTATATCAAGCTAGATCTCAGGAAGTGAATTTTGAACCACTATTAGCAATGCCTTTTGGAAATCGTTAATATAGGAGATAGCCACCAAGACATAAAGATGCTTTCATCTAAAACAAGATGAGGCTTCTTGATAGTAGTGTCTTGTAGAATAGCAATGTTTATTTGAAAATTTAGGGGTTATTTTTGGAAAATGAAATAAAGACATCCACAATACAGTACAATAAAAATATCTTTTCCCTTGCATTGTCTGAAATTTGCTAGCCTTGACTCCAGTCAAGGCCTTAGTACTATTTTTAAATGTATTCATTGAGCAAATAACACCTTTAAAGGACATTTCAAAGTAAGCTGTAAATTCAAATAACATCAGATGTGGAACCAATGTAGGTAAATATGGATCCATTTTATCCTATTTATCCATGTAGATCAATTAGTCTTTTGTTATTATTCTCTATATGCATTCACTCTCAGCTTTAGGAGTTACCATGAATGTAAATTACCCTGATTATGCTTTTTCTCATGATGGTTTCATCTATACTTATCTACTGAGCTTGAATGAAAATTTTCTAATGTAGCAATATGCATCTAATTGAAGACTTGAGCAGGGCTAAGAAACAGACTGGGAAAGCAAAAATCATAATATGTACCTGTCCTGATTGTCAGTTGTTGTCTACAATTTCCAAAGAAAATCTAATGAAGGAATCACAATTTTTCCTTTGATTAAATAAATTTCATGACCTAAATAACCTACTTACTCTGGGAAACATTTCTGTCCAGCATAGTAGTTACCTTGAATGGGAAATAGGGTAAAGGGAGAGGAGAGAGGTAGTGGCAAGATCAGATATTAATAATTTTATGTATCTCTTCTCAATCTCTGTGGTTATCTTACATTCTTTTTAATGGTTGGTTCAGCTCTCATGAGTTATGGTCATTGAGTTCAAAGATTCTCATATGTTTGATCAATTGATTTTCAGAGATGCCAAAGTAACTTAATGGAAAAAGAATAGTCTTTTCAACATGCAGTATTGAAATAACTGGATATCTACATGGAAAAAAAACTCAATTATTACCTCACACCATACAAAAAAATTAACCTGGAAAGGATGATTGATCTAAGCTTTGAAGATAAAGGAAACAAACAATTTTAGAGGAAAACAAAGTATAAAATCATCATGACTTTTGGTTAATAAAGATTTCTTAGTATATAAAAATCATAAAAGAAAAATATTAATAAATGAGACAAAAATTTAAACTTTTTGGAAAGACTCTGTTAAGAAAATGAAAATACAAGCCACAAAGAGGAAAAGTTTCTTGCAAATGACTCATTCTGAATAGATATGAATTCTTAAAACTAAATAATAAAAAGACAAACATTTGATTTTAAAAATGACTTAAACATATGCCTCACAAGAAAAGATATAAAAATGATCAATAAACACATTAAAAGGTATTTAACATTACAGTGAACAGGAAATATCAATTAAAACTGAACACTTTACTAGGGATGAGGGACATATTGGTGAAAAAATTCAACATATTTCTTGCTTTTATAGAGTGTATAGTATAATGATAGAGACAAACAAGTTAATATGCTTTCGCAAACAATTGGATAAGTGCTGAGACAGAAAAAATACAGGTGCTTTGGAGATGATGACAGAGGAGATCTTATCACAGACAACAGATTGGACAAAGGGACTATCAAACCAGGCTTTCTGATAAAAGTGAATTTAAGTTGAGATCAATAAGATGAATAGAAACAAACTGAGTAAAAGGGTTATGAAGAATATAAGCATGGACAAGGAGCAGTCTAATGCAGAAAATCATGATGAAGAGAGAAAGCACAAGTTCAAGAATCTAAAAGAAGTTTACTACAGATGGTTGAAGAAAAACCACAGGGGTGAGAGGTGGAAGGTGGCAGTAAGAGATAAATGAGCAATTCATTCAGATATCAGACCATATAAGTCTTCATATCTTGTCATAAGATATTTTAAACTTATTATGAAAACAACATATGGAATGTATAGAAAAAAATAAAATAAATCCAAATTTGAAAGAAGTAAAACTGTCACTATTTGCAGATGACATAATACTATACACATAAAATCCTAAAGCAGCCACCAAAAAAATCAGAGCTAATAAATGAATTCAGCAAAGTTTCAAGATATGAAATTAATATACAGATATCTGTTGCAATTCTATATACTACCAACAAGCTGTCATAGACATTACAAAATCCATCCAGCTTAGGATTGCATCAAAAAAAAAAATGAAATACCCAAGAATAAATCTAACTAAGGAAGTAGAAGACCTGTACTCAGAAAACTATAAGACACTGATGGATTAACTTGAAGAATGAATTGGAAGTATTAATATTACTAAATGAGAATATTGCCCAAGGCAATCTACAGAATCAATGTGTTCAGCATGGGGAATATAGTCAGTAATAATGTAATAATGTAATATGGATTCTTAACCACTGTGGTCCAGTGGTTAAGAATCCACCTGCCAATGTAGGAGACACAGGTTCAATCCTGATGCAGGAAGATTTCACATTCCATGAATCAACCAAGCTCGTGTACCACAACTACTGATACCTATGGATCCTAAAGCCCATGCTTCGTAACAAGAGAAGCCACTGCAATGAGAAGCCTGTGCACTAAAATTAGAGAGTAATTCTGTCTCGCTGCAATTAGAGAAAGCACATGTGTAGCAACAATGACCCAGCATGGCCAAAAATAAATAATTAATTTTTAAAAAGTTAAGATGAAACATGCATCATGAATGTCAATATATAGAAGGAAAATTGTAAGATCTCAAAAAGACAAAAATGTCTTTGATATTTGATGTTCTGAATGGACAACATTTATTATTCATTTAAAATGCATTTACTTAACAAATTTTTACTAAATAATTGTTGGAAGTTTAAATAAAAGTAGTCTGGGGGCATTTTTAAGGTAGGAAACTATAATATTTCAAATTAGTACTCAAGCCTGGTGCTAGGTTATCTATATCACAGCTGGAATGTGGCAAAGGGATAGGAAAAAAAGATAGTAACGACCTTTCAGATCTATACCACCTATGGCTAAAATAAAGTTGTGGTTTCTTGTCTGGCTCTAATGATAGAAAATATTCCTGATTTGGGAACACAAAGTGACATTTCAAAACTCCTGACAGAAAGAAGAAAGTTAACTTTAGAATATATTACTATAAGTAATAATTTCAGGAACTTCTCTGTTATCCTTCTCAAAGGAAAAACTTGTGAATGATATAGATATGAAATTGAAGAAAAAATAAAATACTCAACCAAAAGAAAAGATAAAGAAAATTACATCAGGTATAATATTGGGTTCTTTTATTGCCCAATGTATTAAGGTTAGATAGCTGTTCTTTTTCTTTTCCTTTTACCAACACACATTCTTTTCTTTTCCCTGTATATTCATCCAGTAACAAATCATTCGGAGAAGGCAATGGCAACCCACTCCAGTACTCTTGCCTGGCAAATCCCATGGACAGAGGAGCCTCGTAGGCTGCAGTTCATGGGGTCGCTAGGAGTCGGATACAACGGAACGACTTTACTTTCACTTTTCACTTTCCTGCGTTGGAGAAGGAAATGGCAACCCACTCCAGTGTTCTTGCCTGGAGGATCCCAGGGATAGGGTAGTCTGGTGGGCTGCTATCTATGGGGTCACGCAGAGTCGGACATGACTGAAGTGACTTAGCAGCAGCAGCAGCAGCAGCAAATCATGGTCATGCAGGCAGTCCAGGATGGACCTGTAGTCCACGATGGGACAGTAGTCCACGATGGGCCAAAGTTTGTTCTGTATCACACGGACCATGATAAATGGTTTGGTATGGTTATCTATCCCAAGAAGAAGCCATCAGATCTCTTTCTCATGACTAATGCATAGATTCTGGGAGAATGAAATTAACTCTTCCCAATAGTGTTACTGCAAAGTTATGCTAACAGGCTATCTGGCCAATAGCTATTACCTCTTTAATGAGAAAAATGCCCATGTTGCATATAAGAGAAGAGATAAAAAGTTTTCTGGTTGATGATACTTTGAGCACTCAACAAATTACAAATGATGTCATTCCAGTATGTTTCTCAGGATTACATGAGTCAATAAATGTCCCCTTTTCTCTTTTGCTTCTGAGAAACTGTCTAAAAACAAAACTGTATTTTTGCTATTTTTTTATTTGTGGTCAAACAATCTAGACTAATAAAATCTAGCAACAACATGAAGGTCCTATGTTTTGAAAGATACTGTCTACTACATTGCATTTATTAAGTAAAAGCAATTTGCTTTACATTTTTAATAACTGAGAAATTTTACATCTATTCTAAACTTTTAATAAGAATAAGAAAACAAAAATTACTAATTGAGCTGACAAAATTCCAACCAGACGAAATAAATGTAATGCTTCACTAAAGTTTGAAAGTTTAATTAAAGGTAAATATATCATTACTGTGACTATCTTCAAAGTGCTTGAAATTCCAGACACTCCACTTGGAAACTATGCTCACAAAGATAAATCTCTCATAGCATTTACAATATAACTGTGTAACACATGATTTCCTTGCCTATATCCCCTATCAGACCTTCAAATTTTTGGAAATAGAGAGTGGTTCAAAAATCGCTATCTTTCCTCTAATATATGCTTTTCCCATTCTTCCATAATGACAGAGATTCTAATTTTTGACTGGGAATATAGTCACATACATTTGAAGATGGGAATAAGCATATTAAATTCTGGTCAATGACATGTAAGCATGGATATTGTATAAGCATGAGGTTGATAATTTCTTTTAAAATAGCTAACAGTTTTCTAGTCTCATTTAAGGAATAAACACACTCCACTCTATCTCCCACTGACTAAAGCAAAAATGATACAGCTACACCAGAAACACCTGGGCTATTTCTAATAATGTTAAGCTTGTAACTACCTTATGACCTAGGCATTTAAATAAAAAAACTTATTCAGAACAAAAACATGAATGTGAATATTTATATTAATATTATTTAAAATCACCTCAATTGGAAAGAGCCAAAATATTCTTCAGTGGGTGAAAGGATTAATTGCGGTATATCCACACAGTGGGCTATTGCTCTGTAATAAAAAGAATAAGCTATTATTCACACAATAGGACGGATTTCAGTTACATTATACTATATCAAAGAAGGAGCTACCTAGGTTGTGCAAGTGGTAAAGAATCCACCTGCCAATGCAGGAGATGCAAGAGACATGGGTTCGATCCCTGAGTTGGGAAGATTCCCTGGAGTAGGAAATGTTAACCTACTCCAGGATTCTTGCCTGAAAAATTTCAGGGACAAAGGAGCCTGGAGGGCAAGAGTCCATTGGGCCACAAATAGACATGACTGAGTGACTGAACATATAACATATAACATATAAGAAGCCAAAGCTAAAAAGTTGAATGCTTTTATGATATATAATTCATTTATATGACATTCTGTAAGAGGCAAAACTATAGAGATGGAGAACAGGCCAGCAGTTGCCAGAGGTTGGGTTTTGTTAAGGAAGTTGATTACAAAGAGGTAGTATGAAGAAATTTGGGGCTGATGGAATTAGTCTGTATTTTATCTGTGATGGTGAAACTGAGAAGGACCCTTTGGGGCCCCCTGATAAAGGACAGAAATGGTCTGGATCTAACAGAAGCAGAAGATATTAAGAAGAGGTGGCAAGAATCCACAGAAGAACTGCACAAAAAGATCTTCATGACCCAGAAAATCATGATGGTGTGATCACTCACATAGAGCCAGACATCCTGGACTGTGAAGTCAAGTGGGCCTTAGAAAGCATCACTACGAACAAAGCTAGAGGAGGGGATGGAATTCCAGTAGAGCTGTTACAAATCCTGAAAGATGATGCTGTGAAAGTGCTGCACTCAATATGCCAGCAAATTTGGAAAACTCAGCAGTGGTCACAGGACTGGAAAAGGTCAGTTTTCATTCCAATCCCAAAGAAAGGTAATGCCAAAGAATGCTCAAACTACCGCACAATTGCACTCATCTCACATGCTAGTAAAGTAATGCTCAAACTTCTCCAAGCCAAGCTTCAGCAATATGTGAACCGTGAACTCCCTGATGTTCAAGCTGGTTTTAGAAAAGGCAGAGGAATCAGAGATCAAATTGCCAACATCCTCTGGATTATCAAAAAAGCAAGAGAGGAGTTCCAGAAAAAAACATCTATTTCTGCTTTATTGACTATGCCAAAGCCTTTGGCTGTGTGGGTCACAATAAACTGTGGAAAGTTCTGAAAGAGATGGGAATACCAGACCATCTGACCTGCACCTTGAGAAATCTGTATGCAGGTCAGGAAGCAACAGTTAGAACTGGACATGGAGCAACAGACTGGTTCCAAATAGGAAAAGGAGTATGTCAAGGCTGTATATTGTCACCCTGCTTATTTAACTTATATGCAGACTACATCATGAGAAACCCTGGACTGGAGGAAGCACAAGCTGGAATCAAGATTGCTGGGAGAAACATCAATAACCTCAGATATGCAGATGACACCACCCTTATGGCAGAAAGTGAAGAGGAAGCCTCTTGATGAAAGTGAAAGAGGAGAGTGAAAAAGTTGGCTTAAAGCTCAACATTCAAAAAAGGAAGATCATGGCATCCAGTCCCATCACTTCATGGGAAATAGATGGGAAAACAGTGGAAACAGTGTCAGACTTTATTTTGGGGGCTCCAAAATCATTGCAGATGGTGATCACAGCCATGAAATTAGAAGATGCTTATTCCTTGGAAGAAAAGTTATGACCAACCTAGATAGCATATTCAAAAGCAGAGACATTACTTTGCCAACTAAGGTCCGTCTAGTCAAGGCTATGGTTATTCCTGTGGTCATGTATGGATGTGAGAGTTGGACTGGGAAGAAAGCTGAGCGCCGAAGAATTGATGCTTTTGAACTGTGATGCTGGAGAAGACTCTTGAGAGTCCCTTGGACTGCAAGGAGATCCAACCAGCCCATTCTGAAGGAGATCAGCCCTGAGATTTCTTTGGAAGGAATGATGCTGAAGCTGAAACCCCAATACTTTGGCTACCTCATACGAAGAGCTGACTCACTGGAAAAGCCTCTGATGCTGGGAGGGATTGGAGACAGGAGGAGAAGGGGATGACCGAGGATGAGATGGCTGGATGGCATCACTGACTCGATGAGCGTGAGTCTGAATGAACTCCAGGAGTTGGAGATGGACAGGGAGGCCTGGCATGCTGCGATTCATGGAGTAGGAAAGAGTCGGACATGACTGAGTGACTGAATTGAATTGAACTGAAGCCTTTCAACGGAGAAGGCAATGGTACACCACTCCAGTAATCTTGCCTGGAAAATCCCATGGACGGAGAAGCCTGGTAGGTTGCAGTCCATGGGGTCGGTAAGAGTTGGACACGACTGAATGACTTCATTTTCACTTTTCACTTTCATACAAAACTGTTGCTAATCTAGAAAGGAAGTAGCAGCCAAGAAACAGTAAAGCACCCTAGAGGCAGGGTCCTACTTCCACCTCAAGGGATACACTTAACATTATCTTTGAGCTTTTCACAGAACTAAAACCCCCTGCTGAATGGAAGATACTAGCATTCTTCATTCCAGAGAACTCAAGAGACCACTTGAGGCCACATTAAAGGAGTGCAGGCCCTGCACACACACCTGATTCTTATCAGCAACTCCACCCTTCAACCATTACTATAAAACTCCTCACCAAATCTTCCCAGTTGAGACATACAGTTTTGAGGGACATGAACCCACTTTCCCTGGCAAAGCAGTAAAGCTATTATTCTTTTCTACTTCAGCCAAAAATCTGTCTCTGAGATTTGATTCAGCACCAGTGCACTGAGGCCGAGTTTTCAGTGGTGGCTACCCAAATCTACATATGTGCTAAAACTCAAAACTGTATGCAAAAAGTTGATTTTTCAATATGTAAGCTAAAATAATAATTAAAAGGCTTTCAAAACTGAAAAGCTGATATCCAAACTTTGTCCCTTCTACTTTGTCCTGGAAACATGAATGCCAGTTTAGACCATGACAACATGGATGGTGGAATTTACCTGGAAACAAGCAATATACTATACCTCTACTACATGTTTGGAGAAGGAAATGGCAACCCACTCCAGTACTCTTGCCTAGAAAATCTCATGGGTGGAGGAGCCTGGTTCAGGCTACTGCCTGTGGAGTCCCAAAGAGTCGGACACGACTAAGCGACTTCACTTTTGTTCACTACTGCATATTATTTTGGGATTTTCTGTTAGCAGCAGTCAAAACTATTCTGATTAATATAGTCAGTATCTTTCATTTTGTTATGCCCAAATCAACTTTGGGAGCAGTGGGTGTCATCAAAAAAACTAGGAAGAGCCCTTTCCACCTGGGCTCTAGGGTCTCTTGACGATGGTGGTGCACATACACCCAGTCTCCTGGTCAGTAGCTGTGGGCTTCAGGTCGTGGGCCTGATTCATATGCCTTGAGCCTCTTCCACGTGTCCCTGTGGGAGTATTGTAAGGATCGGAGACAAAAGAGTAATCTTTGATCATCTCTTTATTTTAGCACCTCTGTTTTTAGGTTAGGAATTATTGAGGGAGGTATCCCATACATAATTTCGAAGGAGGTAAGTCCCAGTTGGTAGGGGGAGTTTCACACCCAGTATAGGGCAAAGGGGAGGAGAGCCACCCAGTCCCCGCCAGTCTCAGCAACTAGGTTTGTTAATGTTTCTTTGAGTGTCGTATTCATCCTTTCTACTTGTCCTGAGCTCTGGGGCATATAAACACAATGTAACTTCCACCTAGCCCCCAAAGCCCCCAAAGCCCGGGCTACCCCTGGCTTACCTGAAATACGAAGGCTGGGCCCTTGTCTAACCCCACTGTGCAGGAAACCCGAACCGCGGCAAGATGTCTTCAATCAGCTTTTTGGCCACCACCTGTGCTGTTTCTCTCTTGGTGGGGAAAGCTTCTACCCACCCTGAGAAGGTATCTATGAATACCAGTAGATATTTGTATCCATATTTACCCAGTTTTACCTCAGTGAAGTCTACCTCCCAGTATGCTCCTGGCTGACTCCCGCGTTCTCTAGACCCGTGGCTGGCTGGGTGACAGGCAGCGTGAGTGAGGTGGCAGGCCTTGCAGGTTGATACGACATTTTCTATCATCGATCTGACGTCTCTCATGGTAATCTTGGCATGTCTGATCAGGTCCCCATCTTGCAGGTTCCCAGGTGAGTGGCGTGATGCATCCTCAGTAACACCTGCTTTCCTAGTTCCTCTGGGAGGATCAGGGAGCTGTCCACTGCCTTCCACCACTCGGCCAGTTGTTGGGTCATAGGCAAACTTTTTATCAGTCTCAGTCTTTTGGTGAGTAGTTGGGTAAAGCTGGCAGAACAGGGCTCCAGGGGTCGGGCAGTTGAAGGGTGGCTTCTATCACGGTACCCTGGGCTGCATCTCGGACTGCTTTGTCTGCCAAATTGTTTCCCTTTGAGGTCAAGGTGTCTGAATTTTGGTGTCTGGAGCAGTGTATTATGGCTAGTTTTATAGGAAGCCATATGGCGAGAGGAGGGCTTTTATTTCTTCTTTATTTTTGATCGTTTTACCCTCGGCTGTGAGGAGTCCTCTCTCTCTGTAGATGGCCCCGTGTATATGGGCAGTAGCAAAGGAGTATTGGCTATCAAAGCTTTTTGTCCTTCCCCAACTGGAGGGCTTTTGTTAGGGCGATTAGTTCAGCCCTTTGAGCCCGGAGGTAGCGCCGGACGTAGTGCTTCTGCCCCAGCAATTTGGGTTTCCGTGGTTACAGCTGCCCTTGCATACCTGAGCCCATCTGGGACAACTGCTTCCATCCGTATACCACGTAGCTTCAGCATCCGCTAGAGGGCGATCTTGTAAGTCCTCTCACGTTCCATGTACCTGGGCTAGTATGTTGCTGCAGTCATGGATTGGGGCTTCCAAGTCCGGGTTAGGAAGCAGTGTAGCCGGTTTGAGAGCAGTAGGCTGCAGAATGATGATTCTGGAGGGGTTTAGCAGTAATCCCTGGAAGTGGGTCAGCTGAGTGTTGCTGATCCACCTATCTGGGGGTTGTTTTAGTATGCCCTCAATGGCATGGGGGTGGGGGCGGCGTTGATCTGCAACTCTTGCCCCAGTGTCAGTTTGTCTGCATCCTTGACCATTATGGCCACTGCTGCAATCACGCAGAGGCATGGGGGCCAGCCTGACGCCACGGGGTCTAGGCGTTTAGACAAGTTAGCCACCGCTAACTTGACCTTGGCCGCTTCCAAGGTCCCAGATGCTGCATCAGGACCCCTTTTGCCACTCCTTGTTTCTCATCTACATACAGGAGAAAGGGTTTTGTAACGTCAGGCAACCTTAGGCGGGGGGCTGACAGCAGGGCCGTTTTAATAGTTTTAAAAGCGTTCTCCATCTGCTCGGTCCAACTGAAAGGGGTGGTACTTTTTGTGGCTTCATAAAAGGGTTTAGCCAGTTGTGCATAATTTGGGATCCAAAGACGGCAGAAAGCAGTGTACCCCAAAAATTCTCTCACCCTTCGAGGTGAATCTGGTGTAGTTCCTCTGACAGCTATCTCTGTCCTTCCTTTAATACATATCCTAAGTAGGTGAACTCTGGTTGGCATATCTGAGCCTTTTTGGCTGAGGCTCCGTACCCTAATTTTCCAAGGGGTGCCCATAAGGCAAGTTCGTTGGTCCTTTGCTGCAATTAAGAGTTCAGTTCAGTCGCTCAGTCGTGTCCGACTCTTTGTGACCCCATGATTCGCAGCACGCCAGGCCTCCCTGTTCATTACCATCTCTCGGAGTTCACTCAGACTCAAGTCCATCGAGTCCATGATGCCATCCAGCCATCTCATCCTCTGTCGTCCCCTTCTCCTCCTGCCCCAAATCCCTCCCAGCATCAGAGTCTTTTCCAATGACTCAGCTCTTTTCATGAGGTGGCCAAAGTACTGGAGTTTCAGCTTTAGCGTCATTCCTTCCAAAGAAATCCCAGGGCTGATCTCCTTCAGAATGGACTGGTTGGATCTCCTTGCAGTCCAAGGGACTCTCAAGAGTCTTCTCCAACACCACAGTCAAAAGCATCAGTTCTTCGGTGCTCAGCCTTCTTCACAGTCCAACTCTCACATCCATACATGACCACAGGAAAAACCATAGCCTTGACTAGACGGACCTTAGTCGGCAAAGTAATGTCTCTGCTTTTGAATATGTTATCTAGGTTGGTCATAACTTTTCTTCCAAGGAGTAAGTGTCTTCTGATTTCATGGCTGCAGTCACCATCTACAGTGATTTTGGAGCCCAGAAAAATAAAGTCTGACACTGTTTCCACTGTTTTCCCATCTATTTCCCATGAAGTGATGGGACCGGATGCCATGATCTTCCTTTTCTGAATGTTGAGCTTTAAGCCACCTTTTTCACTCTCTTCTTTCACTTTCATCAAGAGGCTTTTTAGCTCCTCTTCACTTTCTGCCATAAGGGTGATGCCATCTGCATATCTGAGGTTATTGATATTTCTCCCGGCAATCTTGATTCCAACTTGTGTTTCTTCCAGCCCAGCGTTTCTCATGATGTACTCTACATATAAGTTAAATAAGCAGGGTGACAATATACAGCCTTGACATACTCCTTTTCCTATTTGGAACGAGTCTGTTGTTCCATGTCCAGTTCTAACTGTTGCTTCCTGACCTGCATACAGATTTCTCAAGGGGAAAGTCAGATGGTCTGGTATTCCCATCTCTTTCAGAACTTTCCACAGTTTATTGTGACCCACACAGCCAAAGGCTTTGGCATAGTCAATAAAGCAGAGATAGATGTTTTTCTGGAACTCTCTTGCTTTTTCCATGATCCAGCGGATGTTGGCAATTTGATCTTTGGTTCCTCTGCCTTTTCTAAAACCAGCTTGAACATCTGGGAGTTCACAGTTCATGTATTCCTGAAGCTTGCCTTGGAGAATTTTGAGCATTACTTTACTAGCGTGTGAGATGAGTGCAATTGTGGGGTAGTTTGAGCATTCTTTGGCATTGCCTTTCTTTGGAATTGGAATGAACACTGACCTTTTCAGTCCTGTGGCCACTGCTGAGTTTTCCAAATTTGCTGGCATATTGAGTGCACTAGCTTTGTTTGTAGTGATGCTTTCTAAGGCCCGCTTGACTTCACATTCCAAGATGTCTGGCTCTAGGTGAGTGATCACATCATCATGATTATCTGGGTCATGAAGATCTTTTTGTACAGTTCTTCTGTGTATTCTTGCCACCTCTCCTTAATATCTTCTGCTTCTCTTAGGTCCATACCATTTCTGTCCTTTATTGAGCCCATCTTTGCATAAAATGTTCCCTTGGTATCTCTAATTTTCTTGATGAGATCTCTAGTCTTTCCCATTCTGTTCTTTTCCTCTATTTCTTTGCATTGATCGCTGAAGAAGGCTTTCTTATCTCTTCTTGCTATTCTTTGGAACTCTGCATTCAGATGCTTATATCTTTCCTTTTCTCCTTTGATTTTTGCCTCTCCTCTTTTCACAGCTATTTGTAAGGCCTCCCCAGACAGCCATTTTGCTTTTTTGCATTTCTTTTTCATGGGGATGGTCTTGATCCCTGTCTCCCGTACAATGTCATGAACCTCATTCCATAGTTCATCAGGCACACTATCTATCAGATCTAGGCCCTTAAATCTATTTTTCACTTCCACTATATAATCATAAGGGATTTGATTTAGGTCATAACTGAATGGTCTAGCGGTTTTTCCTACTTTCTTCAATTTAAGTCTGAATTTGGTAATAAGGAGTTCATGATCTGAACCACAGTCAGCTCCTGGTCTTGTTTTTGTTGACTGTATGGAGCTTCTCCATCTTTGGGTGCATAGAATATAATCAGTCTGATTTCGGTGTTGACCATCTGGTGATGTCCATGTGTAGAGTCTTCTCGTGTTGTTGGAAGAGGATGTTTGCCATGATCAGAGCATTTTCTTGGCAAAACTCTATTAGGCTTTGCCCTGCTTCATTTCGCATTCCAAGGCCAAATTTGCCTGTTACTCCAGGTGTTTCTTGACTTCCTGCTTAAGAGGTCATCCACATATTGTAACAAGGTTAGTTGAGGGTGTTGTCTGGACTCACCCAGGTCCTCATGGATGGCCTCATCGAAGATGGTGGGAGAATTCTTAAATCCCTGTGGCAGCTGAGTCCAGGTCAGCTGGCCATTGATTCCTTCTTCCGGGTCAGACCAAAGGCAGAAAGCTCCTGGCTTCTGGATCCATGGGAGTGTATTGTCTAAAGGCCTCCATCAACCTTTCCAGGAAAGCAGCTGGACTCTCGGTGGGGCCCCTGCTGAACATTTCCCACTCTAGCTAGGTTATTAGGTTTCCGTGCAGCTGCCTTAAGAACCCCCTTCCCCCAAAAGAGTCTGGTGGTAGACCTGGAGCCTCTCTTACCTTGTGCCATATTATAATCCCAGTCAGGTCGTGATAAAGGAAAAGAGGTGTTAATTTCATCTATATTAGTGGTGAGTTCTCCATTTGCCCCTGGGACCCTTTTATGGGCCTCATTCTGTATTCTCTCTCTCTTCTGTGTTGAAGAGAATCTGGAGCAGCTGTTGACAGTCATCCCAGTGGGCTGATGAGTAAAAACACAGTCTCTAGAAAGTTAATTAGATCTCTAGGAGATCTTAGCATTCTGGGATCTCCAGTTATATAGGTCACTAGTAGAGAAGGGCCAGTATTGATGAGGTTGAGGTTGGTTTCCTTCCTCATGGCGGGGGGTGTGTGGGGGGCATGGCCACTCGTCGTAAGGAGAGGGCAACGGTTGAGTCTGCCAGCCCCTCTGGGGACATGGCTCGCCTATGGCGAGTATTTTGTGTGGGCCCCCCTTCCTGTGTTTCGGCCCTGGGTGGAGGTATGGCAGGGGCCTGCGGTGGTTTAGGGGGTTGGTAAAGGGGAGGGAAGAGGAGTTCTTCTTCTGTTACCACCTGCAAGGTGGGGTATAGCAGCACCGTTGGTTCAGGCTCCTTGGGATTCTTCAGGTTCTTTCCTACATGTGTCACCAACACCTGAGTGGTTGAAAATCCCTGATGAGGCAAAAAGGTTTTACCCAAGGAGGGGGCACAATATATTTTCTCATACTATGATATAGGGAACTTGGTCAGGGTGTCTGATCCACGGTCGGACGATGATATCCCGGACTTGGTGTACAGTTCCCAAGTCAAAGGTGCCTTCTGAGAGCCAGCCTACATGGAAGGTCGGCCATTCTTCACTGCAAAAAGTGATTAATTTATTCCTTTTAATTTCTACACTGAGGTCATGAGCACACATCTTGACCTCCTTAAAATGGTCAGTGATCAGAGATAGAGGAGTAGGGCTAGACTGATGTTGCCCCATCATTCTGGATCAGTCAGATGTTGGTAAACTAACACAGACAATACAGACAGCCACAGAGACAGACAGAGAGACAGGAGAAATAGACCTCCGGGAGTCCGGAGGCAAAACTGAAAGTAAGATGATGGCCTCCAGTCATTCAGCAGGAGCGACCCGCTATCATTTACAGAGAACAGGGGCACTCCGTCCCCTCCGAGGGGGTCGGGGACGTCTCCCAATGACCCACACCGCTGACCCGTTGGCGTGTCCACCTGAGTCATATACCAGTCTAAGAAAATAGGCCCTGTCAGAAACGAAAAGAAAGAAAAAAGCTTACCGGCTGTAGATGACTCTCCGGATTGATCTTCCCGTGGAGCTGGTGGGAGATCCCGGACGAGCCCCCAAATGTTATGCCTGAGTCACGAAATCTCCCAGTGGCCACCAGGGACCTGATATCCGATGCAAAAGCAAGAGAGTTTTTATTACCATGCTCGAGCTGGGGCTCCCACATTACCTTTACAGCTATAGGGAGGAGCCCCGGGTTTTGGATTACATTGCTTATATAGAGAGTGTTCATGGAAGAAAAGAATTTCTAAGTAGGGGGACATCTGATTTGTCACTTTCTTTGGAAGGGTTGTGTGTTGGTTTTGATTGGTCCCTATTACCTAGGTAGACTGCAAGTTCCTGAACGTTAAGTCAGGAGATTCTGGTCTGGGGTCCAATTGGCTCATGGGTGGTGGGGTGAAGTCAGGGGATTTCCAAAGGCTCTTTTCCTGGAAACTTACAAAATGGAGCTTTTCTATTAACAAAATGGAGTAGCTTAGATTCTTCAATTTAATGATCCCCCAAATCTAATAATGTGTGCACTCAGTAAATAACTATTGGGCAAATAAAGATTACTTTAAATGAAATGTTACCAATTAATTATCAAAATACTATATTCCTCAGTTAGGCAAGCAGTAAAATATTGTTAAAACCATTTCACTAATGAGTTGAAAGAGAAGTGTTTATCATCATATTCTTCCCTAGTAAGATGATGGATTTAGTGGTCTATCCTGGATGAGTCAGGCATTGTATCTATGGAACCACCATATGAAATAATCCAGTTAGCTGATTTAAAGCTATTTAATCTAAATACAACTGTCAAACTCTCTCCTGGCTCAGATTTCCAGGACTCTGACTGGTGTTATCCCTGTCCACATTTTCCTGGATTGTTCAATTTAGACTGAAATTCTTTCTTTCGAAAGTCTTCTTTTGAAGACTCTGAATTCCCAAACACTTCATCATATATATCATATTCTAATACTGCAATCTGTTGGAGTATTAGAATGCCTTTTAATTTAAAAAAAAGGTAATACTTCAGAGGTGCCTTTACTTTGAAATAACCTTTGCTAAATCCTGTGAACAAGCACCTCACATTCAACAATTTCCTGTAGCAATGAGAACAACACTTCAACGATTTTCTTGAAGTCCAGTTGCTAATTCAATAATTATGCATTTTCCACAGTAAGGATTAAATCTGGAATTCGGAAGATGCTCTGGTTTCATCCTGTCTAGGCTGTCAACCTTCTTCATCATATATATCACTCCCACTAGTACCCCCCCACCACACACACACACTCTTGTCTCTCCTATTTTGGAAATAAGTATTCTTTTCAATACTTTTCATATCCCTATCTGGATCTACCTTTGCGGCTTCCCTGGTGGCTCAGAGGGTAAAGCGTCTGCCTGCAATGCGGGAGACTTGGGTTGGATCCCTGGGTGTAGAAGATCCCCTGGAGAAGGAAATGGCAACCCACTTCAGTGCTCTTGCCTGGAAAACTCCATGGATGGAGAAGCTTGGTGGGCTACAGTCCATGGAGTTGCAAAGAGTCCGATGTGACTAAGCGACTTCAATTTCACTTTCATTAACATTAAAATATTTCTTTTAAAAGTAGCAATAATAAAAACCATAATTCAAAAGACTAGAAAAGGAAAAATAAATATTCTTATAGCGAGTCATTGAACAAAGGGAAAGAAGGAAATGGACAGACATTTTCAGCAACACATTTATCAGTTGTTTGCCCCTCACTGAGCCTTTGGTCTATGTATTTATGGTTCCCCTGGTACCATAGCTGCTGTTGGACTCTAGAGATTAGACCTCTTTTCTGCAATGGATCAAAATGTGATTATGGTTTTGGATCAAAATCAGAGGAGCACTTTGAGGCCTTAAGGCTTCTGAACTCTGACAACACGAGGATGTTAGATCAAAGTGTCAGTAGCAGAACACCTATTTCGTGTAGGATGAATAAATCCTGGGGCGTTAAAGGTGTTCAGAATTTTTGTGTCTGACTTTTCTGACATTATTTTAAAACTTTGATGTAGTTTAGCTGGCTCACTTCTCTGAGTCTATATTCATCTATCACAATCACTCTTCAATAGCATCTTTATGGGAAATTTTAACTCGAAGAAAATGAGTTTGATATTTTTTTAATTGGGAGACTCTCAATAAAAAGTTAGTAATTCAGCCAGTCAGTAATATATATACTATATGTAGGGAAAGATGTTATAAGTAAAAGATCAACCAGTCTTTTAGGAGTTTATCACTTAATAGTAAAATAAAACATGTATGTCAAAAATTACAATTTGAAAAGCATGATAAGAGGTTCTGATTCTAGTGATGGCATACTAACTTGTACAGGACTAACTTCTACTGTCAAGAAAAACTGGGAAAGCTTTTCTTCCCAGTTAATAAATATGAACCAAAATATAAACCAAAACAAATATAATATGAACCGAAAAAAAGGGTGGGTCTCTTGGAAAACATTGGGAAGCCATCAAGGGAGCAGATTCTTAGAGAAGGGAAGTACAAAGATATAAGCTTGACACTTGGCTCTGCTTTTCCCTTCAAAGCATTGGCTGATTTGTAGGCAGCCTCTGAGAGGTTGAGAAGCTAAGCAAAATTTTAGACTAATAGGGCTTGGAGTAAAAAAATTCAAGTTTGAGGCCCTCAAAGAGAAACTATGATAAACATCTAACGTTTCCAATTGATAACTTTGAAAGGATCACTTAGGAGAAAAAAGGTTAACAAGAAATAGGCCAGCCCCGCATGAAACCGGGATTCCAATCATCCCTATTCTTAAAGTGAATTAAAGTAATTTATCCCCAGACTAACTGCCTTCTAGCAGGAAAACAAAACAAAACAAAACCTCTTAAAGAAAATATTTCATATGACCCTAAATCAAATTATGTCTAAGTTATTTTTCATATGTAAGATCCAAAAGTTTTTATTAAAAATTTAATAGGCAAATCAATAGAAGAGACCAATAAGGGGGAAAAGTAGATAACAGAAATGAACCTATGGAAAATATAAATATTGTGATTATCACATTAAAAAAATCTACGACCAATATACTCAAGAAAAATATGTCAAGATGAAGAGTTCAACAGATAAATAAAATATTTGGACTCCCCTGGTGATCTAGTAGTTAAGACTCCATGCTTCCAATACAGGGGGCCTGGGTCAGTCTCTGGACAGGGAATGAGATCTCTCATGCCTACAGGCTGCAACTAAAACCCAGCACAGTCAAATGAAAAATAAATAAATTTGCTTTTTTTTTTTTTTAAAGAAGGAAAACAGTTGAGGTACAGAAAGAACTATTTGTGTCCAAAGGGTGAAACTAATTATGCAATCACAGATTAGCACCACCCCCCTCTTCCTCCCACCAGAAAAATTCAAGTAGCAATTTTACAACAAGAAAATTACAAAAACTGAAAATGAAATTCAATAAAGGAGTTTAATAGCAGACTGGACATAGCTGAAGAGAAGAAAGACCAGTGAACTGAATGATAGATTAGTAGTAGAGATCCAAGTTTGCACAGGAAAAATTGAACCTGCATGTAACTGAAGTCCTAGAAGGAGAAAAGAATGCACATATTTGAAGAAATGTGGTCAAAAGTTTTCTAAAACAAGAAAGATATCAAGCCATGGATTCAAGAAACACTTTAAACTCCAAGAAGGACAAACACAAAGAAAGCAACCTTTAAACATCTCATAATACAGCTGGGGAAAAAGAAAGGGAAATTCTTTAAAAGGTTAAAGGAAAAAACAAAAACAAAAACAATCATTTCCGAGGAGCGACAATAATACCGACAGATGGCGTCTCAATAGAAATAATAAAACCAGAAGATAATGTAATCATCTTCAATACTCCCAACTTTAAAGTTTTAACCAGTGATAATATTCTGTAAGTATGAAATCAAAACAAAGGTATTTTCACAAAAATGTATTTTTCACCAGTAAACCTAGCATGAAAAAGAGATGAAAGAATTTCTTATGACAGAAGATAGAAATCTATCCTAAATGGAAATAAAGAAATATGAGAAGTAAGTAACATAAAGCAATAAAAAGACTGATGTGTAAGTAAATACATATTGATAGCATATGATCAATTTGTGAAATTTAAAATATGTTAAATAGAAATATATGACACAAACACTAATAGGCATGCAAAGGATAAATAAAGTTTTTAAAATCCCTTAATTAATCAGGAAATGGTAAAAGTACAGATTCATTTCAGACTTTAATAAAGGAAGGATGGATTGAAATCTTGAGCTAACCACCAAAAAATAATAAAAGATGATACAACTAACAAGTACTAGAAATAGAAAATATGATAAGAATAATTAATGTAAAAACAGGCAATAAAATATAGTGAAGAAGTATCAAACATATGAAACAAATAGAATCCAAATAGTAAGACCTACTCTCTTACTGTCCAATATATCAGCTAATAAATTAAATGTGGTGGTGGTGGTGTAGTCACTAAGTCATGTCCAACTGTTTGTGATCTCATGGATCATAGCTCACCAGGTTCCTTTGTCCATGGAATTTTTCCAGGCAAGAATGCTGAAATATTCTTGTACTGTTGCCACTTCTTTCTCCAGGGATCTTCCTGACCAAGGGACCAAACCTTCAGACCTGCATCTCTTGCATTGCAGGCAGATTCTTTCACCACTGAGCCACCAGAGAAGCCTTAAATTAAATGTACTAATTGATAAATAATGACACAGGTAGAATAAGCTGATACACCTCAAATATATACAGAACAACTGAACATTAAATGATAAAAGCAGATAAACTGTACAAACTCTAATCAAAGAAAGCTAACGCATCTGGACCAACATCAAAGCAGATTTGAAGGCAAGAACCTTCACTAAAGATAAAGTAGGACATTTCATCATAAAGTGGTCAACATACTAGACAGAGAAAAAGTTTCAAATTTGTTCACCTAATAATAGAGCCTCAAAGTATACACAGCAAAATCTGACTGAAATAAACTGAGAAGTGGAGGGAAAAAAAACACAAGTATATTGGGAAATTTTAACAAACTATGGTGGCTCAGAAGTTAAAGCGTCTGCCTGCAACGCGGGAGACCCACGTTCGATCCCTGAGTCGGGAAGATCCCCTGGCGAAGGAAATGGCAACCCACTCCAGTATTCTTGCCTGGAGAATCCCATGGACAGAGGAGCCTGGTGGGCTACAGTCCACGGGTCAAAAAGAGTCGGACACGACTCAGCGACTTCACTTTCTTTCACTTTCTTTCTTTCACACTCAGTAAGTGATATATATATATATATAAAAGCAATTTATAAACAGGTAGGAATTTAGAACTTTTGATTAATGTAAACAACAAAGTTATCATAACTGAAATATATAGAACACTGCACTCTAAAATAACAGAATATATATTTTTGAGATGAACCATTTTTAAAGTCTTTATTGAATTTGTTACAATATTGCTTCTGTTTTATGGTTGAGATTTTTGGCCACGGAGCATGTGGGATCTTACCTCTTTGACCAAGGGTTAAACTTGCACCTGCCTTAGAAGGCAAAATCCTAACCACTGGACTTCCAGGGAAGTCCTAGCACACATTCTTTTATTTTTTATTTTTATTTTTTTAAAATAAATTTATTTAATTGCAGGCTAATTACAATATTGTATTCGTTTTGCCATACATCAACATGAATCTGCCACGGGTATACACGTGTTCCCCATCCTGAACCCCCCTCCCACTTCCTTCCCCGTACCATCCCTCTGGGTCCATCCCAGTGCATCAGCCCCAAGCATCCTGTATCATGCATCGAACCTGGGCTGGAGATTCATTTCATATATAATATTATGTATGTTTCAATGGCATTCTTCCAAATCATCCCACCCTCTCCCTCTCCCACAGAGTCCAAAAGACTGCTCTATACATCTGTGTCTCTTTTGCTGTCTCCCATGCAGGGTTATCGTTACCATCTTTTCTAAATCCCATATATATGCATTAGTGTACAGTATTGGTGTTTTTCTTTCTGGCTTACTTCACTCTGTATAATCGGCTCCAGTTTCATCCACCTCATTAGAACTGATTCAAATGTATTCTTTTTAATGGTTGAGTGATACTCCATTGTGTATATGTACCACAGCTTTCTTATCCATTTGTCTGCTGATGGACATCTAGGTTGCTTCCATGTCCTGGCTATTATAAACAGGGCTGCAATAAACATTGGGGTACACGTGTCTCTTTCAATTCTGGTTTCCTCGGTATGTATGCCCAGCAGTGGGATTGCTGGGTCATAAGGCAGTTCTATTTGCAGTTTTTTAAAGAATCTCCACACTGTTCTCCATAGTGGCTGTACTAGTTTGCATTCCCACCAAAAGTGTAAGAGGGTTCACATGGAAAATTTTTCCAGAACTGAGCATATGATGAACCACAACACAAGTCTCTAAATATTTCACAGGAAACTGTACCAAGTATTGTTTTCTCAGAGTGAAATAATGCTAGTTTTTTAAAAATATAGATACCTAAGAGAATTACTAAGCATTTGGAGCTTGCTTAATATATATACATTTCCAAATAACCCCTGGTTCAAAGATGGAAGTTGCAATAGAAATTTAAAAATATTTTAAATTGGATGATAATGAAGATATGACATAATAATACATGTAACTCAACTAAAGCTATCCATAGAGATAAATGTGTTGTTTCAAATATATATAAAAAAGAGAGAGAGAGAGAGAGATGCTTAAAAACTGTGAACTTAAAATCCAATTAAGGAAAGAGAGAAAAGAACAGCAAAAGTAAATGAAAGGAAAGCAAAAGATTGGAAACATACCTAACCCCAAGACCCCAGTAGGGAGACAAATAGTAAAGCAAAATTCCATTTTTTATAAAATCCATGCTATTTGGCCCTCTCTTTGACTGTTTCTTCTAATTTTTGTCATCCTTTGGCTATTAGGATTATTTGGCTATTAGTAACCCCTCATCACTCACAGAGCATTAATGCTTCTATTTTCTTCTATCCTATCTATGCTGATAATGATTTGTGATGTTGAGGTAAACCGTACATTGAATAAGCAATTTAAGATTATGAGTAACACACAACTTTGTGCTTCGTACAGTCCCTTTAAATTTTATTGAGTGGAGGTGAGTTTTCTTTTCCATAGGAGGAAGAATTGAACTTTTCTGGTCTTTTCCAGGCTCTATAACACCACCTGATCACTTATGTCATTAAAAATAAGGCTCAAATCAGAAATGAAAATACTTTGTCCCAGGTAACAGTGAATATTCTGAATATTTATTTGGGAAGCAAGGCTTCTCCTCTCTCCAGCTCTTGGAGCTTTAGGTTAGGGGCTTCTACTTTCTATTTTTATCTTGTTAGTCTCCTCACCCATTTGCTAAGCTATTTGGCTCCCCACTGGAGTCTTGGATCTTGGGTATATGAAGGGAAGAGGAGTAAAGAAATAAGCCTGTTCTTATGTAGCTAGCTAGCCTCCAGAATGTAGGTTTGAGGAATGGTGACCAGCTGACTCACCTACCAGAGTTCTTTAAAGGTTCCCAGAAGGTCCCTCTCTCCTACAGCTCTTTCGTCCTGGGATTGATAGATCCACATTCTGGGCAGCTCCTTGACAAAGGTTAAGTACTATCATCATTCCCCCATTACAGATGGAGAAAGTGAAATTCAGGGAAGTTAAGAAAGTTTCTTAATAAGCAACTGAGTAGAATTTTATCACAGGTCTGATGGACCACAAATCTTGAGCTGCTTTCAAGTTACCAGGGAGCATAAGGTCTAGAGGGAGAGTTAAGAAAGCATCTGGAGGGACAGAGAAGAATCAGGTTGAACTTGAAAGATGCACCACATAAGTTGTGAATTTAAGTTATATTCAGGGTCTTGCTGAAGACTGTACCCTGGGAGACAGCCACTCAGCTTTGAGAAGACTGCTCTAAAGAGGTGAGGAAAAGCCAGCTGATATATGATTTTTGGCAAGGAATACATGCAGTCAAGCATATAACTTGGTTAAAGGCTACTTCTAATTTAAAAAAAAAAACCAGATATCTCAAGGGAATGATTTTAGTCCTTTTCTATATATGGGAAAATGCAAGAATCTGGGGTCACTAAAATTCTTCCTGAGATATCCATCTAACCATTTAAGGGGCCTACTTGTTCAAAGCGCAGAGTGTCATATCCTGATATCATCTAACTTTCTCTCTGAATGCACTGTTATTTGGCAACTGCAGTAGGTAACAACTTAACCCTTGTAGAACTGGGTGGTGAGCAACCCTCTTTGTTTTTGCAATCCTGATTCTTCTGCTTGCATATGCCAAAGAGGCACATTTTGGGGGTGGCGAACTGTTCCCCTTCAGTAGACTAGTTGCATCTGATCTTTTCATGTTTTCAATCTGACTGGTATTCACAGGAATTTCTGATGGCATTCCATGCACTCCACCTCGGTTGGCAAGTCATCCGCTTGTTTGTTCTTAACACACTATCTTGCCTTAGGTTTTGAGTAGACAGGAAAAGCTTCTAGAGAGACTTTCATGGAGAAACCAGCTCCTCTGGAAGCCATGGATCCATCTTCTATGATTCTATCATGCCTTTCCTCCTTTAAACTTTCCTGTTGTCAGATCTTCCTGCCAGGGGTTGAAGCCATCCCTCTAACCACATCAAAGCCTGCATGAATTGGATTATAAAGTTTAACCTCTGGAATCAGAAGACTTAGTTTTCAAACCAGCCTCCAACTTACTCAAGTGTGTGGTCTTGAACAAAACACTGAAGATAACGAAGGTGATGCTTACCTATCATGTGCTGGGTGCTTACTCTGTGCTAGGCACTGTAGCTAGGTGCTTTTCACACATTACCTCACTTAGCACTAACAACTCAAGAGAATTCAGTAAGTACCTACGTTGTCAGATGAGGATCTGAGGCTTTGCAGATTCACTACTCATAAAATGCATGACTTTGGGCAAGTTACTTAATCTTTCTACACCTCATATATAAATGCTAAAATATCTAATTTCTGTTGCCATTGACATGATTAAATAGGGATACATAGAAAGAACTTGGCCTAGAGTGAGCCAAATGAGTATTATCTGCTGGTATTATTGTTACCCTACACTCTACCCTATGAGAATTGTTTATATACGACATGAAGAAAGCAAAAACTTATATTAACTAGTTCTAAGAGATGCAACCAAATTGAGTTATTCCAACCAAAGTCTTCATTTTCATGATAGTTGAAAATATCCACTTCATTTTGCATTATGAAAGCAGCATTTAAGATATAAACATATGAGGTTAGGTGTCAGGTTAAAGATAAGCAAATACAGTATTGTAATTTAAAAAATAAATAAATAAATAAATTTTTAAAAAAGAAAAAAAAAGATAAGCACATAATCTGGGACCACTTTTAAAAATACCAGAAAGGTCCCTGGATCATCTAGTGGTAAGTAGGCAGACAGATGTTCCTTCCCACTTGCCTCCTCACCATCTCCACATTCACATAGTTAAGAAAATTCCATATGCCTCAGTTCTCCACCCACTTCATTGCCTGTACTGTCATACCAAGTAACCCAAGCTCAGCTTCCCCTTTGAGCACCACACAAACGCTGCTGCTCTCGCTTAGAGCAGTCCTTCGTTTATCTCTCTGGCATCTGTGTTCTCCATAACTCCAGAGGGAAGAATCAATGCAGTCACTGTTCATTTCTATCTATCATGACACCTCAAAGGGATGTCCTTCACAATGACACCATCTCACTCTAATGCTTTACAAAATGTATTCTTTTGTCTCATTAATAACTTGACTGATGATAAAAGATGCCTTGAGATTCAGCTTGCCTGTCTGTGGTCCTGCTGTCTGATAATTCCAATTATATCCAGATGTTTTCTTGCCCTATCTACTTCCAGACACACACAAAAGAAAAGAAAAGCATCCTTTATTTTACTTTTTATTACTGATGGTGTAGTAGTTTCTGAAAATATGATTAGTTCCATGTTTTCATGTGATTTTTGGTTTTGAATTCTTGAATTTGTCATTAAAAAGTCAAATAGTATTGGCCAGCACACATGCCAAAAGAGGATTTCCATAATCAATAAATGACAGAAATAAATTCAAGCCAGCTGACCTTTCTTGTTATACATACATTAACAAATATTTTTCTTTGATAAAAATATTTAAAGACTCTCTCTTCTATGACAAGAAAAGGCTGAATATAGCTTTTGCCTGAAAACAACCAAAAAGATAAACCAAATATATAAAACCTTAGTTTTTAAAATATTGAATACTAAGCAAAAAGAACAGTAACTTTCTGAGAAATGGGAAATAAATGAGATGAGCCTTATGACTGCTCCAGCTTACTACCTGAGAGTTTCCAGGCTGTGACTCAGGGAGGGGAACTGAAGAAAAATCTTCTGAATGCCATGGACAGAGAATAAGCTGGGATTCTGCAGAGATCAAGGTGACTAGAGGAGAAAGGAGAAGGATGCATAGAGAGGGAACTTCAGAGATTTGCAGAAGGCCCCCTAGAGTCTTCAGATAGCTATGGACACACAAATGATGTGTTGGTAATGAAATGAAATGAAATGAAATGAAATGAAATGAAATGATGGCTCAGTGATAAAAATTCTGCCTGCAATGCCGGAGACACAGAAGATGTGGTTTCAATACCTGGGTCAAGACTTTCCTGGAGGAGGTAATGTCAACCCACTCTAGTGTTCTTGCCTAAAATGTCCCATGAACAGAGGAATCTGGTGGGCTACAGTTCATGGTGTTGCAAAAGAGTTGAACATGACTAAGCAACTATAAAAGTATTAGAGGGAACAATTGCAAAAGTTCACACAGGGCCATGAATACTGCTCACTCTCATTAGCAAAACTAGAAAATGACATTATTAATAGAGCTCTGAGTATGGTATTTGACTTAAGTTCTTGACTGAATAATGAGGAATAAGTGTTGTTGTTGCTGTTCTGTCACTAAGTCATGTCTGACTCTTTGTAACCTCATGGATTATAGCCCTCTTGGCTCCTTGGCCCATGGATTTCCATAGCAAGAATACTGGAGTGGGTTGTCATTTCCTTCTCCAGGGGATCTTCCCCCACCCAGGGATTGAATCTGTATCTCCTGCATTGGCAGGTGGATTCTTTACCACTGAGTCACTTGGGAAGCCCTTGGGCTCAGAGGGTTAAGCATCTGTCTACAGTGCGGGAGACCCAGGTTCAATCCCTGGGTCGGGAAAATCCCCTGGAGAAGGAAATGGCAATCTACTCCAGTACTATTGCCTGGAAAATACCATAGAGAAGAGGAACCCGGGGTCGCAAAGAGTCAGACACGACTGAGCGATTTCACTCACTCACTTCACTTAACACCATTCTAGTCCCACCTAACAAATCTTAAGAACAGGATCTGAATGAATTAAGCTAAAGAGCTTTCCTGGTATCTCAGCTAGTACAGAATCTGCTTGCAATGCAGGAGACCCCAGTTCAATCTCTGGGTTGTGAAGATAACCTGCAGAAGGGAATGGCAATCCACTCCAGTATTCTTGCCTGGAGAATTCCATGGACAGAGGAGCCTGACAGGCTACAGTCCATGGGGTCTCAAAGAGTCAGACATAACTGAGAGGCTTTCACTTCACTTCACTTTATTAATAGTAACTTAGCTATTAATAGTAACATAGCTAAGGTCAAGACTGTTTCTTGACCAAAACAAAGGTCAAGACTGTTTCTACAAATACAAAGATGTCCATTACCCCACAAAGTAAATCGGCAATAGCTGGCATTCAACAAAAAGTTACTAAGAATGCAAAGAAATAGGAAAATATGAAGAAAAATTAATTAACTAAAACCAATCCAAAACTGACACAGATGTTAGAATTAGCAAAGACATTTCTTAAATTATAGCTGTTTTCCTTATGCTGACATTTCTAGACATGAAAACTTCAGCAGATGGGATTAAAAATACAACAGGATGAAATTTTTTAAAAATTTTATTGGAGTATAGCTGTTTTACAATGTTGAGTTATTTCCTACTGTACAGCAAAGTGAGTCAGTTATATGTGTGTGTGTATATATATATATATATATATCCCCTCTTTTTAGATTTTCTTCCCATTTAGGTCACCACAAAACATTGAATAGATTTCCCTGAATTATACAGTAGGTTCTCATTAGTCATTTATTTTAAATATAATAATGTATATATGTCAATCCCAATCTCCCAATTCATCCTACTCCCTTTTCCCTTTGGAAACTGTAAGTTCATTCTCTACACCTCTGTCTTTATTTCTGCTTTGCAAATAAGTTCATCTGTATTATTTTTCTAGATCCCACATAGAAAGGAAATTATATGGTGTTTTTCTCTTTCTGACTTACTGCACTCTCTTTGAAAGTCTCTAGGTTTACCCATGTCTCTGTAAGGGCACTGTTTCATTCCTTTTTCACAGGATGAAATTAACAGTACATAATTATGGAAAGAAAATAAAAACTAGTCAACTTGAAGACATAGCAATAAAAGCCATCTGAAATGAAACATGGAGAGAAAAAATAAATAAAGGGATGCTCAGAAAGGATCTCACTGATTTTTAAACAAAAAAATTGAAGGAGGCAGGAACATGATATCCAAAGGAAGACTACCCCAGACATTACTGGAAATGATGGATACAGAGGCAGAAATCATCAAGTAGTTAACATAATATTTAGCATTTAACAAGAATTTAAGAGATTAAATTTATCATTGCTAATGTTATCAGTCCTGAATATGCACTGGAAGGACTGATGCTGAAGCTGAAACTCTAATACTTTGGCCATCTGATAAGAAGAACTGACTCATTTGAAAAGATCCTGATGCTGGGAAAGATTGAAGGCAGGAGGAGAAGGGGACAACAGAGGATGAAATGGTTGGATGGCATCACCAACTCAATGGACATGAGTTTGAGTAAGCTCCAGGAGTTGGTGATGGACAGGGAAGCCTGGCGTGCTACAGTCCATGGAGTCACAAAGAGCTCGACAGGATGAGCGACTGAACTGAACTGGACTGAATGTAATTATTGTCCTTTTTAAACACTGTGCGTCTGAGAAGGGAATGCCTGTAAATAAGGGCTTCCTTTTGACAGCATTCATCTAGGTGTTTCCATATATATATATTACTTCACAGACGGTAAAGAACTTGCCTGCCGGTGCAAGAGACATGAGACACTTGAGTTTGACCCCTGGGCTGGGAAAATCCCCTGGAGGAGGGCATGACAACCCACTCCAGTATTCTTGCCTAGAGAATCCCATGGACAGAGGAGCTTGGTGGGCTACAGTCCACAGTGTCACAAAGAACTGGACACAACTGAGAAATCAACACTTTCACTTTTCACAGGTAACTCCATTCTATAGAGAAGAAAGCAGATGCTTTGGAGAATTGAGATATTTTTGCAAAGTCACCAAGAGTCTAAGTGAAAGTGAAAGTCGCTCAGCTATGTCCAACTCTTTGTGACCCTAATGACTATATAGTTCATGGAATTCTCCAGGCCAGAGTACTGGAGTGGGTAGCCTTTCCCTTCTCCAGGGGATCTTCCCAACCCAGGGATTGAACCCAAGTCTCCTGCATTGCAGACAGATTCTTTACCAGCTGAGCCACAAGGGGTTTCCCTGATAGCTCAGTTGGTAAAGAGTCTAAGACAGAGACATAATTTGACCTCAGGCTTCTTTAACTTCAAATCTTAGATACTTTCCATTCTTCTACATGGAATTTGCAAGCTTGGGGAAGTTAAGTGTTCCACATTTTCACACATTTTTGTCTTGCCCAGGGGATACAAATTCAAATAGAGCTACCATGACAGAGATGTGTATGGGAGGAAAAGCAAGTTAGCAGCCACTATTCAGTCCTGAGTTAATACAGACAAAACAGAAGGTAGACAAGTGTTGCTCAGGTTTTTTGTAAGAGAACTCAGTATCTATGATATTTTCTAATTTTTAAAGTTTTTTATAAAATGTCTTTATTTTAAAACTTTAAATATGGGCCATTCAAAAATGATTTATGATCCTAAGCATAGATCTGGAACAATTTGTTTGCCAGTTCTAGTCTAGGTAATTAATTAATCTACATAACTATATGGTGGAGAGGTTTGACAGAATGTGGTCCACTGGAGAAGGGAATGGCAAACCACTTCAATATTTCTGCCTTGAGAATCCCATGAACAGTATGAAAAAGCAAAAAGATAGGACACTGAAAGATGAACTCCCCAGGTTGGTAGGTGCCCAATATGCTACTGGAGATCAGTGGAGAAATAACTCCAGAAAGAATGAAGGGATGGAGCCAAGGAAAAACAAAAGCCATTTGTGAATGGGACTGGTGAGAGAAGCAAGGTTCAATACTGTAAAGAGAAATATTGCATAGGAACCTGGAATGTTAGGTCAAGGCAAATTGGAAGTGGTCAAACAGGAGATGGCAAGAGTGAACATTGACATTCTAGGAATCTGCAAACTAAGATGGACTGGAATAAGTGAATTTAACTCAGATGACCATTATATCTACTATTGTGGGCAAGAATCCCTCAGAAGAAATGGAGTAACCATCATAGTCAACAAGAGTCTGAAATGCAGTACTTGGATGCAATCTCAAAAACAACAGAATGATCTCTGTTTGTTTCCAAGCCAAACAATTCAATATCACAGTAATCCAAGTCTATGCCCCAATCAGTAACGCTGAACAAGCTGAAGCTGAGCGGATCTATGAAGACCTACAAGGCCTTCTAGAACTAACTCCCAAAAAGATATCCTTATAATTATAGGGGACTGGAATGCAAAAGCCAGGAAACTCCTGGAGTAACAGGCAAATTTGACCTTGGAATACAGAATGAGGCAGGGCAAAGGCTAATAGAGTTCTGCCAAGAGAACACACTGGCCATAGCAAACATCCTCTTCCAACAACACAAGAAAAGACTACACATAGACATCACCAGATGGTCAACACTGAAATCAGATTGATTATATTCTTTGCAGCCAAAGATGGAGAAGCTCTATAAAGTAAGCAAAAACAAGACTGGGAGCTGACTGTGGCTCAGATCATAAACTCCTTATTGCCAAATTCAGACTTAAATTGAAGAAAGTAGGGAAAACCACTAGACCATTCAGGTATGACTTAAATAAAATCCCTTATGATTATACAGTAGAAGAGAGAAATAAGTTTAAGGGACTAGATCTGATAGGCAGACTGCCTGATGAACTATGGACAGAGGTTCATGACATTGTACAGGAGAAAGGAATCAAGACCATCCCCAAGAAAAAGAAATGTAAAAAAGCAAAATGGCTGTCTGAAGAGGCCTTACAAATAGCTATGAAAGAAGAGAAGGGAAAAGCAAAGGAGAAAAGGAAATATATACCCATTTTAATGCAGAGTTCCAAAGAATAGCAAGAAGAGATAAGAAAGCCTTCCTCAGTGATCAGTGCAAAGAAATAGATGAAAACAATAATATGGGAAAGACTGGAGATCATTTCAATGAAATTAGAGATACTAAGGAACATCTTATGCAGAGATGGGCTCAGTAAAAGACAGAAAAGGTAAGGACCTAACAGAAGCAGAAGATATTAAGAAGAGGTGGCAAGAATACACAGAAGAACTATACAAAAAGATCTTCATGACCCAGATAATCACAATGGTGTGATCACTCACTTAGAGCCAGACATCCTGGACTGTGAAGTTAAGTGGGCCTTAGAAAGCATCACTACAAACAAAGCTAGTGGAGGTGATGGAATTCCAGTAGAGCTATTTCAAATTCTGAAAGATGATGCTGTGAAAGTGCTGCACTCAATATGCCAGCAAATTTGGAAAACTCAGTAGTGGCCACAGATTTGGAAAAGGTCAGTTTTCATTTCAATCCCAAAGAAAGGCAATGCCAAAGAATGCTCAGACTACCACACAATTGCACGCATCTCACATGCTAGTAAAGTAATGCTCAAAATTCTCCAACCCAGGCTTCAACACTACATGAACCGTGAACTTCCAGATGTTCAAGCTGGTTTTAGAAAAGGCAGAGGAACCAGAGATCAAATTGCCAATATCTTCTGGATCATCAAAAGAGCAAGAGAGTTCCAGAAAAACATCTGTTTCTGCTTTATAGACTATGCCAAAGCCTTTGACTGTGTGGATCACAATAAACTGTAGAAAATTCTGAAAGAGATGGGAATACCAGACCATCTGACTTTCCCCTTGAGAAATCTGTATGCAGGTCAGGAAGCAACAGTTAGAACTGGACATGGAACAAATAGGAAAAAGAGTAAGTCAAGGCTGTATATTGTCACTCTGCTTATTTAACTTATATGCAGAGTACATCATGAGAAATGCTGGACTGGATGAAGCACAAGCTGGAATCAAGATTGACAGGAGAAATATCAATAACATCAGATATACAGATGACACCACCCTTGTGGCAGAAAGTGAAGAAGAACTAAAGGGCCACTTGAGAAAGTGAAAGAGGAGAGTGAAAAAGTTGGCTTAAAGCTCAACATTCAGAAAACTAAGATCTTGGCATCTAGTGCCATCACTTCATGGCAAATAGATGAGGAAACAGTGCAAATAGTGTCAGACTATTTTTCTGGGCTCCAAAATCACTGGAGTTGGTGATTGAAGCCATGAAATTAAAAGATGCTTACTTCTTGGAAGGAAAGTTATGACTAACTTAGACAGCACATTAAAAAGCAGTGACATTATGCTGTCAACAAAGGTCTATCTAGTCAAGCCTATGGTTTTTCCAGTGGTCATGTATGGACATTAGATTTGGACTATAAAGAAAGCTGGGCACAGAAGAATTGATGCTTTTGAACTGTGGTGTTGGAGAAGACTCTTGAGAGTCCCTTGGACTGCAAGGAGATCCAACCAGTCCATCCTGAAGGAAATCAGTCCTGGGTGTTCATTGGAAGGACTGATGTTGAAGCTGAAACTCCAATACTTTGGCCACTTGATGTGAAGAGCTGACTCATTGGAAAAGACCCTGGTGCTGGGAAAGATTGAGGGCAGGAGGAAAAGGGGACGACAGAGGATGAGATGGTTGGATGACATCACCAACTCAATGGATGTGGGTTTGGGTGGACTCTGAGAGTTAGTGATGGACAGGGAGGCCTGGCGTGCTGCAGTTCATGGGATTGCAAAGAGTCAGACACGACTGAGCAACTGAACTGAACTGATAAGCATATTGTTTTTCTCTGATTATAAAAATGATGCATATATGTGGTTAACTAGGTTTTGAATAAAAGTAGAGGGTATTACATTAAGTGAGATAAGACAGACACAAAAAGATAAATACTATGTGATCTCACTTATATGTGGAATCCACAGTGGTCAAACTCATAAGAACACAGAATTGAAGGGTGATTATTAGGGGATAAGGATGGAGGAAATAGAGGAATGCTGGCCAAAGGGTACAAATTTTCATTTATAAGATGAAAAATTTTTGGAGACCTAATGTACAGCATGATGACTGTAGTTAGTAAAAATATATTACTGACTGCACTTGAAATTTGCTGAGAAAATAGATCTTAAATATTTTTACTGCACACATTAAAATAACTATATGAGTTGATGAATACGTTAATTAGCTTGATTGTAGTAATCACAATGTATACAAATGTTCTTGATGTTTTGATCATTTTAAATATATATAATTTTTATTTGTCAATTATACCTCAATAAAGCCAGGGGGTGGGGAAAATAATACATACTGAATCAAAGAGATTTGCTAAGTGTTCTCACCCACACACACACACACACACACACACACTCAAATGGCAACTATATGAGGTGCTGATGTGTTAATTACTTGATCATGGTTATCATCTCACAATGTACAGGCATTTCAGATAATCACCTCTTATTTCTTAAATATATGTAATTTTTATTTGTCAATAATGCATCAATAAAGCTAAAAATTTTAAATGAAAAGGAAGAAGTACATAGTAAGTAAATGAAATCATTGTTCTCACAGTATCCCTAAGCATCACACTAGCCAGTTAATTTACCTTGCAGCCCTCACATATGCCCTGAAACTTCTCACACTCTTACTTCCACATTGATGGGCTAATATCAAAGCCATTCTCCCCCAAGATGCAACTCAAAGGTCATCTCCACTGTGAAGCCTTTCCTCATGCCCCATTCTGTTTTGAAAATTATAGCTAGGCTTCTCTACCTTCTACTAGAATCATTTGTATCATCCTTCTTACAAAATTGTCGTTTACCTAAGAATAAACCAGCCTTGTTTTCTGTACTTTTCTTTTATCCAACATGGTACATAGGAAAATCTTCTAAGAAAGTTTTTATTATGAGAAATTTAAAATATACACAAAGTATAAGAAATTGTATAATGAACCCTTATTACCTATAACCCAAGTTTATCAATTCCCAGTGTATTACCTAATTTGTTTTACTATACTTCAAACCTCAAACCTTTCGCTGATTATTTTATACAGCTTTATTTAGATACAATTTGTATACTGTAGGGCTTCCCTCATAGCTCAGTTGGTAAACAATCTGCCTGCAATGCAGGAGATCCTGGTTGGATTCCTGGGTCAGGACGATCAGCTAGAGAAGGGATACCCTACCCACTTCAGTATTCTTGGGCTTTCCTTGTTGCTCAGCTGGTAAAGAATCTGCCTGCAATGTGGGAGGCCTGGGTTTGATCCCCGGGTTGGGAATAAAGGCTACCCACTCCACTATTCTGACCTGGAGAATTCCATGGACGGTATAGTCCAAAGGGTTACAAATAATCAGACACTACTGAGCCACTTTCACTTTCTATACTGTAAGGCTTCCCAGGTGGCACTAGTGTAAAGAACCTGCCTGCCAATGCAGGAGACATAAGAGACTTGGGTTTGATCCCCAAGATAGGAAGATCCCCTGGAAAAGGAAATGGCAACCTACTCCAGTATTATTCTTGGATAATTCCATAGACAGAGGAACCTCGTGGGCTTATAGACCATGGGGTTGCAAAGAGTCAAACATGACTGAAGCAGAAAACTCATCCATTTTAAGTGTAGAGGTCAAAAACTTTCAGTAAATTAATAGATCCTGCATTATCACAATACAGTTTTGAACATTTCCATCAGCTTAACAAGCTTCCCCAGGATCTTCTCTTGCCACCAGTTCCAGACAACTACTGATCTATGTTCTGTCATTATAGAGTTCCTTTTTCTGGCAATTTCATGCATACTGTCATATGATATGTAATCTTTTGTGTCTGTCTTCTTTTATTTAATATACATTTGGGGGATTCACTCATGCTATATTACATACTAAGAGACTGTTTCTATCTGCTATGAAGTAGCATTGCTTTGAAAGCATTAACCAAATTTTGTTGTCCATGGTCAGCTGATGTACATTTAGACTTTTTCCAGTACTCAGCTGTGATGAGTGGTGCTCTGACCATTCACACACAATTCATTGTCTTGACATATGATTTTACTTTTAGGGGAGGGTAAATTTCCAGGAGTGGAATTGTTGGGGAATCTGATGAATTTGTGTTTATTTGAGGAACTACCAAATGTTTTGCAGGTGGCTGCCTTATTTTGCACTCCAATTAGAAATGCATGAAGGTTCCTGTTTTCCCTCATCCTTTCTGACTCTTGATATTGTTTGTATTACTGATTGTAGTCATTCTGGTGAGTGTGTGGTAGTATCTCATTGCATGTTTTGATTTGCATCTCTCTGATGAGGAACAATGTCAATTTCTTTGTGTTCTTATTAACCATTACATATTTTATTAGATGACATGTCCATTCAAATATTTGGTTCATTTATAAAGTGTTTAGATTGCACTGGGAAACTTCTTTATATGCTTTAGATGTAGGTCCATTGTTGGATATATGCTTTGCAAATGTTTTCCCACTCTTTATTTGTTATAAGTTATAGACCTAAATCTGAGGGCTAAAACTATAATAAATATAGAAGAAAAAAATCCAAAAAGAAAAAACAAATGATGCATTTGAGTAATAAAAGTATTCAAAAGGTATAAAAAGAATAAAAGAGAAAGCAAAATGTACTAGAATTTCTACAAGTAAAAACTACTGTGCCCTTTTAATACATATTTTTCTGTTGTTAATAGATCTTGTATTAAGCAGCTAGTGCTGCATTAAAAAAAAGACTTGAATAGACATTCCTCCAAAGAAGACATATGTAACCAATAAGCACATGAAAAGATGCTCAGTATCACTAGTCATTATGGAAATGCAAAAGGGAAAAGTAAATCAAAGCCAACAGTGAGATAGCAGTTCACAATCCAGAGAGAAAGCTATTATAGAAAAAGAGAAAAGAAAAAGAAAATAAATGTTGGTGAGGTTGTAGAAAAACTGGAACCCTTGTGTATTGCCAGTGAGAGTGTAAAATGGTCCAGCAACTGTAGAAAACTGTATGTAAATTCTTAAAAATGATTCATGTCAATGTCTGATGAAAACCACTACAATATCGTAAAGTAATTAGCCTCCAATTAAAATAAATTAATTTTAAAAATTAGTTATGGAATTACAAGATGATCCAACAATTTCACTTCTGGATGTATAACCAAAAGTGAAAGTAAAGACTTAAGAACAAGAAGCCAGTCTACACTCAGACATAAAGATATATTTGTGTATCTTTACATAAAAGACATCCTCTATATCTAGTTCATTCTTGATAAGTCACATAATTGAAATAATCTGGTTCCTAGTTTTAAAACTTTCAAAGCCCACAAAATTTTCTATTAAACTTACACATAAAAAGAGAAATACTTACAACTTCTTTGACTTTTGGTAAAAATCTGATTTTTTTTGTTTCTTTTTTGCTAGTTTGCACCTGTGAGTTTCCCCAGAATTCAACCTCAATACTTATGAATCTAAATAGTGATACAAGTAACTTAGAAAGTAAATAAGGACTACTAAGGAACAGGTGTCATTAACTTCCCAGAACCTACAAAGATATATTAGCCATTTAGGGAGAGAAATGATTTTCAGACTCCATAGGGCCTTAGATCAGATGGACCATGTAGAGGAACTGAGCTGTAATTTCAAGAGATTCTAAAACCAAGAGTGCTCCATCCCAAATGAAAGAACTAGTCTTTTTTTTTTTTTTTTGAAAGAAAGGATTAGAAAAAGAGATAGAAGCATAAAATTCTCTCAAGAAGGGGACTTCCATAAAATGTTTCCATTTGCCCAAGGTCAAAAACAAAGAGAATCTCATATCTAGTATATTTTGACCAAATAAGAGCCTCTTCAAGCCTGAAATATTTGTTTTTCACCTAGATATTCAGTCAGCAGGAGTTGGGAAAATAAATCGTATGTCATCAGATAGCTGTGTTTCTATTAAAACACAGTGTAATGTATTGATAGAATGAAGTTCCAGACTGTGATCCGCTAGGGGTCTGACCTTTGTCCTGAGGGTTGTTTTGAGGAACGATATCATTTTATAATAGTGGTGGTACAACCCCTCTATTCTCTCAGTGCTTTGGACACAAAGACCATGGGATTAATTATATACTGTGAGCAACAATTCATGAATATTTAACACACTCATCTATACTTAATGAATAAATTTGCATCTTGGCACTATTATTTAATGTGCTTTAAGGAAATACTGCTCATTACCTTTCAATTTTGTAGATTAGTTGAATGTAATCAAAATGATAAGGCAGGAGAAATATAGTATCATTTAAATAACATGGTTTTTTATGACTGCTTCTGCTTCCCTGAGTTTCCCTCACTCTTTTAAACAGCTAGGTTTATTTCATTCTATTCTGGCTGTTCTATATTAATCATTTTGTCTCCATGTTCCTTGCAGAAGGGAGTTTCTTTAGTTTCATGGAAAAACAATGCAAATTAAGTGATCAGTGTTTTGCTCCCCTCTGTGTGTCCTGTAACAGGGCATTCTTTCACACAAAATGTCCCAGTGCATTTGGCAGTAATTATGTCCTGGGCTGGCAGGCTCAGCGAGGTTGCTACAACCTGCACAGTGAGCAGAGGGCACTGCATGACGAATGGCAATGAGCAGAAACGTCTACACTTTCCTAAAAATGGTAGAATCCCAAGCAATCAGTCCCGGCTGCAAAAGCCAGCTAACTGGCAAGGGTGCAGTGGGAGATAAGCTTTTCTGTTTGCTTGTTTGTGAATCTTTGTCTCATTGTGAGGAACTTTTTGTCGTAAGGGTCCTTTTGAGGGGGGCATCTAATCTACCTACCCCATTTAGGGAGTCTGGGCTTGAGAATGCACCTTTAGGAATCTTGTTTGCATGCAGGTTCCAAGGTCTTTCCAAAAGGAAGGGGTCTGGAAATCAAGAGATAAGACTTCCCAACCAAGATGAAGGACAAAATTGGACAACAGCACGTGGAACAGAAAAGGAAATAAATCTAGATGCCAGACACTGTACTAAATATCTGTATATATCATCTCACTTAATCCTTTACGAGATCTCTGTCATCATCATCACTTCAACTTTACAAATGCAGAAATTGAAGCTCAGATAGCTTAACACAGATATTGAAAAATAAAGCTAGGATTTTAATCCAGTTCTGTCGAATTCACATACTTTTAACAGTTCTCAACTAATTGGAACTTTATGTTTGCTTTACTGGCAAACATACTGGAGTTGAGTTAAAATAGAGAAGCCTTCGCTACCCTGCAGTCCTTGGTTGAATTCTATGTTGATTACAGAATATATATATGTGTGTGTGTGTGTGTGTGTGTGTGTGTGTGTGTGTGTATAATGCATATCACCCCCACACACACACACACACACACTATGCCATAAACTCTAAAAGGACAGGGACACCTGTGTGCTCAGCTCCGCACTCCTGGCACCTTGCAGACTACTGGCACAATGTAGTCATGTGTGTGTGTGTGTGTGTGTGTGTGTCTCAGCTTCTTCATCTATAAAAATGTGGTGAAAATACCTACCTCATGGTGAGAGTTAAATGAGATAATTTATGTCATGTGACTATCACAGAGCATAGAAGATAAAGTATTCAATAAATGGCAATTTAAAAGGGTAAAGATATGTAAGCTACTCTGAGACCCTGGGTAAAGGATGAGGCCAGGTTTTGGATCCTAATGACAAAACCAAGGGGCTACAAGTCAAATACAGAAGCTCTCAGTGGTCCCCAAGACGAGTGTGACCCAGGAAACCAAGAAAAAGAACTCTAAAGAATATAGAAATAGCAGATATGAGAAGCAGTCTTACCTTAGGGTGAGATGTAAACAGATTAGATAGCATAAAGAGTAATAATGACCAGATTTGAACTCTCAGTCTTCATGGGGCCTGTCCAGTTGCTCATTGTGTTTCACCTGATTTCAGAAATACAGATATAATGGAAATGGAGGAAAATATTTACACACTCTCCTTCAGCTCACTTCACAATCCTACTACTTTTTTTTTCAGGCGGCAGGAGTCCAGCTTTCTGTGTCAGCTTTAAGGTACCATTAACAGCACTTTGGAACTGAGGCCTTAAGAAACCAGAAAAAAAAAAAAAAAATGAAAAGCTATAAAAGGGAATGCATAATCTAAACAAATTGCATGAAAATGTCTTCAGAATTGTGACTCATTACTAAAGACATTCAGAACTCAATCAAGAACTGAGAGAAGGTAAAGAACCCGCCTGTCAGTGTGGGTTTGTCTCTTAAGTCTCACAAGTTTGATCCCTAGGTCAGGAAGATCACCTGGAGCAGGGCATGGCAATCCACTCCGGTATTTTTCCTGGAGACTCCCTTGGACAGAGAAGCCTGGTGGCCTATAGCCCATAGGGTAGCAGAGTTGGACACAGTTGAAACAACTTAGCACACACGCACAATTAAAATTTGAATGAAAATATAGAATTTCTGTTACCCAAATCACATGAAAAAATTGGTAGAGGTATGACCTTCAAGTTCCTTATTAACATAGGGAATAATTTTTTAAAAGGAATAAATGTATCTGTATATGCTTCAGAAAGAATAATTTGGGTGAATTTAGCCCCTTTAGCCCCGCTGTGGTCTCAAAATCTTGATCAATAAATAAGACTGGGGACTTCCCTGGTGGTCCAGTGAATAAGACTCAGAAATCCCAATGCACGTGGCTAGGATTTAATCCCTGGTCAGGGAACTAGATTTCACATGCCTGCAGCATCTTAAGAATTCTCACAAGGCAACTAAGAGTTTGCATGCCACAAAGGGAGATCCTGCCAGCTGCAACTAAGATCTAGCACAGCCAAAATTATTTAAAAAAAAAAAAAGGTAAGGCTTTTCCTGTCTAAGATGTTGAGTATAACATGAATATGAATTACTGACACAATAACCTTAGCTAACTAGAGATTAGTTAGAGTCTCATAGCTAACTAAATATCTTTTCCACTCTGGGAAAGTTTGGAAATAAATAAAGAATGAATAAGCAGCTCAGAACTACAGTGTAAATACTGCTGTCTGGTTCAAGCTAATCCATATGTTTTATGTAAAATGAGCATATATATATTGAATCATTACATTGTATATTTGAAACTAATATAATGTTATATGCCAATTATATCTTGATTAAAAGGTTAAAAAAAGAGTGTACTAGAAAAAATGATTATAGTATTTAAGATAACTGGACTATCATATCTGGAAGATTAGCCTTCTATTGCTAAAATTAAATTAGTAATTGATTTTAGAATTATGATTTAAATTGAAATCTCTATAAGAAGTTGGCTATCAACAAATTGGAATGCTTATGTGAATTCAAAATTTCCTATATAAGTTTAACTTATTAAATTTACAAGGACTGCTTAAGTATTTGAAAAGATTTTGCTGGTTAGGATTTTCAGTTTTCCCTATCAGGCATTTTAAAGGTTATAAAAGAAAATTAAATGTATTCGGTATACAAATGAAGTTGAAAAGTCTAAGCATATTTTATTAATTAAGTCTGTAAAGAGGACTCCTTGTTTAAAAGGGTATGTATCAGTCAGGGTCCAATCAAGAGAAAAAATTCATACAGAAATTGTTGCAGGCAAAGTTTAAAAGAGTTATATCTACAAAGGGAGATTGAAGAAGGGATTGTTTAGTAAAAAGGGAAAAGCACCATAAAGCATAAAAGAATAGTACATATAGGAGGCAGTCTTATCTTTTTGTTGTTGTTTAATGGCTAAGTCGTGTCTGACTCTTTTCAACCGATGAACTATAGGCCACCAAGATGAACAAGAGCACACTGGAAGAGGCCTATCCTGGATGGAGATCCAGACCTTGGTGAAGACATCTCAATGGATGGAAGAGAAGTCACTGTGGAGCCTCTACTGGTAAAACTTCCAGAAATTCACTCTCCAAGATATCAAGGAAAGCTGTTTACAGGGATATCGTACCAGAGGCATCCTGCTAGGAAACCTGAGGGGGCTCTAAGGGGATGTTGGCTTCCAGGTGTACACAGTGGGCAGCGGGTGCTGGAGGAACCACCCACACAGGAGGAGCTGGACGTGGAGAATCAATCTTCACAGAAATTTCTAGACTTTGGAGAAGCCACTCACAGCACGGTAGATGGGCACATGGAGAAACTGCATTTGTGCAGGAGCCTTTCAAGAGGAAAAGTCCCTTCCTGCTGCAGTGTCTCTGCAGAGCCCCCTGCTGATGCCAGTCCACTGGCAAAAAGCACAGTATTTCAAGAGTTCATTTAGGATTGATTTTTGTAGAGGAAGTAATGATGGATGGAGTGGTCCAACTGACAACAGTCACAGCAAATTTAGTCTGTTATCCTGAATTAATGGACATTGATAAATTGTTTCTATTTTATGCCAAAATTACTAAGTTAATAACTAGAATAACAAGACTTGCTAGTTAAAGGCTGAAAGAAAACCAGATTTTAAAATTATGACCGATTTTAATCAACTAATAATCAGTTTAAAACTCAGGTAAACATAAATAAAACCAATTTCTTTCTATGCTCAAAAGCCACCATTGGATATTAAAAATTTCACATGGACACTCAGGTCTTATTCTAAGGAATCCTATAAGTTGGGAAAGGAAAAAAAAGAGAGAGAGACTCAAAAGGCAGGCAGATTATTGATGGTAGCTGATATTAGAGACTGTTGATTTAGGTCTACTGGCCAAGTGGGTCTTGTCATACTTTGTCCTGATTTAAACAGACTTATCCATCTACAATGGCAGCTCACTCCAGGATTCTTGCCTGGAAAATCCCATGTTCAGAGGAGCCTGGCAGGCTATAGTTCAAGAGGTCACAGAGTCCGCAGGACTGAATGACTAACACTCCCTTATTTATCCATACACAATCATTGGAACTGATGAATAGCCACAGGCTTGTTCTAGAAGGGAGGAGCCAACCAGAGCATAATTTATACATTCAGTCACTTACAGCCTCTAAAGACTCCAGGGAGAGGAAGGAACTTAACATTGAGAACTTAATGCCCCCAGCTGTATTGATTGAGGTTTCATCCTACAGAAATCTGAAGCTGGAAAAATTAGTTTCTTTCTGGATATTCCCTAACCTAAGGGTCAATCAGGGCTGAGGTTATTCCATGGAAGGAAGAAATCACCCTTTACCAACCACTAGTGGGCAGTTTCAACTTTGTTCCAGAAAACTCTGAAGTTGGCTAGAACAAATAGGAGAGGACAGGACAAGGTCATTCTATACCCAAGGCTGATTCACTCTGTCATTTGGTTCCCCAACCTAAATCATTTCCATCACCATGGCTAATTGATTCTGCAACCTAAAGACTCTCTGGTAAAAACAACACTGCCACATATTAGAACTTAAGCCATCTCCCTTGTGAATTCCCAAGGAGAAACTGAACTTCAAAGAATAAAGTCCCAAAGAATGATGGACTGCAGCTGACATTAAAGGCTCTTACCTCTTCCTTGCAAAACTATAGACATGGAAGAACAAAGCAGATTGTGTACTTCTTGAGGGAAGCCAGCTCTGAGAGAGAGAGAAAGTGCTCAGTCATGCCTGCCCTGCTCTTTCCAAACTCACTAACCAGTGAAACTCTAGCAGATGTCCCCAAGGAAGGAAGCAGAGGCACTCCTCCCCCAACAGACTTACAACACATACAGTAGACCAACCCCCAGAAGGGCTGCAGCAAGACTGCTATTTTCTATGTAGGCAAGAAAGATAAGTTTATGATTCACGTGGAATTTCACATCTATATGGATAGCTTTTTCTTGTTTTTATAAAATTCTATCAAAGCTCTTACTGCACCTGGGCTTTTCAACATCTTTTGAGAGAAAGTTAGGTAGAAGTGGTACTTTCAAGCCCTTTTGACGTAAGGAAAATTTGCATCCTTGTAGAAAGAGGCAGATCTGTGTTCAGAGTCCTTGACTTAGAACCTCTTCCTCAGAAACTGTGAGGTTCATTCCAGAGCTTGGTGGGCTCTGAATGAAATGCTAAGTCTTCTATTGTGGAAAAACTCCATTCAAGTTTCCCCAGGAGAAACTCCTCTCCAAAATCACAAAGTTCTCTATCTGCTTATGCAGACCCAGATACTCATTTTAAATTCATTACCACATTTACTCCTTGGAAGGAAAGTTATGACCAACCTAAACAGCATATTCAAAAGCAGAGGCATTACTTTCTCAACAAAGGTCCTTCTAGTCAAGGTTATGGTTTTCCCACTGGTCATGTATCGATGTGAGAGTTGGACTATAAAGAGGGCTGAGCACAGAAGAATTGATGCTTTTGAACTGTGGTGTTGAAGAAGACTCATGAGAGTCCTTTGGACTGAGAGGAGATCCAACCAGTCCATCCTAAGGGAAATCGGTCCTGGGTGTTCATTGCAAGGACTGATGTTGAAGCTGAAACCCCAGTATTTTGGCCACCTGATGCAAAGAGCTAAGTCATTTGAAAAAACCCTTATGTTGGGAAAGATTGAAAGCAGGAGGAGAAAGGGACAACAGAGGATGAGATGGTTAGATGGCATCACTGACTCAATGGAAATGAGTTTGGGTAAACTCCGGGAGTTGGTGATGGACAGGGAGGCCTGGTGTGCTGCGATTCATGGGGTTGCAAAGAGTTGGACACAACTGAGTGACTGAACTGAACTGAACTGTGGAAATACTACTATATATCATCACCATCTCTAAGTTTGTAATTTAAAAATTATTTACAAAGCAATGAGATCTCTTTCTTTTTTTTTTTTTCTTTTTTAAAAATTAATTTATTAATTTATTTATTTTTAAATTACAATACTTTATTTGTTTTGCCATACATTGACACGAATCAGCCATAGGTGAACACAATCTCCCAATGCCGAAGCCCCCTCCCACTTCCCACCCCACATCCTCTACTTGAATCATCCTGTGCATCAGCCCCATGCATCCTGCATCCTACATTGAACATAGATTGGTGCTTCGTTTCTTACAGGAAAATATGCATGTTTCATTGCCATTCTCCCAAACCATCCCACCCTTTCCCTCTCCCTCAGAGTCCAAAAGTCCACTCTATACCTCTGTGTCTCTTTGTTGTCTCACATATAGGGTCATCATTACTGTCTTCTAAATTCCATATATATGTGTCAGTATACTGTATTGGTGTTTTTCTTTCTGGCTTACTTCACTCTGTATAATCGGTTCCAATTTCATCCATCTCATTAGAACTGAGTCAAATTTATTCTTTTTAAGGGCTGAGTAGTATTCCATAGTGTATATGTACCACAGCTTTCTTATCCATTCATCTGCTGATGGACATCTAGGTTGCTTCCATGTCCTGACTATTATAAACAGCGCTGCAATGAACATTGGGGTACATGTGTCTCTTTCAATTCTGGTTTCCTTGGTGTGTATGGCCAAAAATTGCAAAGAGATCTCTTTCTAAACTTTCAATTTCCTTTCCAAACTTCAAATATCAGTGAACAGCCTTAGAGAATCCAATATATCTCTACTTTATTTTACCACACAGTGTGGCTTGTGGATCTCAGTTCCTTGAGCCAGGCCATGGCAGTGAAAGCTGGGAATCCTAACCACGAGACCACCAGGGAACTCCCAACCTATTTCTACTTTTATTCTGTTGAAAAAGAAAGAAAACTACATCAGGGGATGCACGACCTTTCTTTAAAATATTTTTTATTGGAGTATAATTGATTAGAAATGTTATATGTTTCTGTTATAAAGTGCAGTGAATCAGTTATTTATGTATATGCACTCTTTTTTCTCACTCATTTTTAGATTCTTTTCCATGTAGGTCATACAGAGTATTGAGAAGAAGAGTTCCCTGTGCTATACAGTAAGTCCTTACTAGTTATCTGTTTTACATATATAGTAGTATGAATATATGTCAATTCAAATCTCCCAATTTATCCCTCAGTGAATAACCTTTGATTGAGCCTAAATTGTCTTTGGTGTTCATCAGACTTACCTGGGGAGAGAAAAGTGCAATGTTACTCCAGTTTGTTCTACTATGTTTGAGCAAAAGCTCCCAAGATCTAAGTAAAGGAACTTAGGTGAAAGTGAGACAGATGGTCCATTCTGCTGCTTCTGCTGGCAAACAAAGTTATAGAATGTGAGAAAGCTGTAGAATTCGTGCAGATACTACCCAGAATCCATTTTTCCAACTCTATAGACATTACAGACAAGTGTCACAGAGATGATCAAGGCAGGAGCGGCACCAACTGCAATGATTCTAGGCCCAGAACCCTGGATCGCAGGAGACAAAAGCATGAATCCTTTCCTCCAGTGATGGTAGTGACCCTGGGAATCACTGGAGAATGGTTTGAGAACACTTTAGAACCTTCTGGTACCCGCCCCATAAGTCCTTCGGAGAACTTTGAAAGGAACCAATTCTCCATCTTAAATTCCTTCTTACTTTAAGTATTTTGAGAATTCTGTCTCCTGTATGAATCTCTGACTGCCTCATGATTAGCTCTAAAGCCACACAGTTCACCCAGTTAACTCTCAGGTATAAGTCAGCCAATCATTATTTTCTTGGAATCTCAGTTCTCTTCTGTTTTTGGACTCAACACTGAGCACTGTTTATTGTCCAGTCTCCTTCGGGGTTCTAGCACAGTAATCTTGTGGTGTGATATCCCACATCTTGGTGCAACTAGGACAGGGTCAGAAGTGATTTTGCTGACTTCAAAACAAGAATGTGGTTCCCACCATACTAAGCATTCAGGATGATCTGGAAATTCTTTTCCTCAGAAAAGGTATTATAAAACTGTCCATTAAAGAAATAAACTGCAAGGAAGAGCAACTTGTTAGCAAATGGCTATTATAAGTTTTAAAAGTTTGGTTAATTTGACCTTATTCACAAGCATCAAGATGTAGAAACAACCCAAATGTTCATCACAGATGAATAGATGAGTACCACGTGGTATATACATGTAATGGTATGTTATTTATCCATAAAAAGAATGAAGTTCTGATACATGCTACCATATGGATGAAAGTTGAAAACATTTTGGTTAGTGAAATAAGCCATATGTGAAAGGACAGATGTATAGTTTCACTTACATGAAATATCTTCAATAGGCAAATTCACAGAGATAGAAAGTAGATTAAAGGTTACCAGAGACTGCGGTTGAGGAGAGGAAGGATGGTAAGTTATTGCTTAATTGTTAGATAGTCTATTTAGGAAGATGAAACATTTTAGAAATTGATGGTTACACAATGTAATTAATACCACTGAATTGAATTGTACCTCAAGAATTATTAAAATTTCAAATTTTCTATTATACACATTTTACCATCACCAATAAAACAAAAGTTTAAATAAATGGAAATTATATAAAAGCAGTGTTTAATACCCCAAAGGTTTCTGGTAACAGTTTTGGGGATTAATGATGATAAATGCAGTACTAATCAGGTGGGCAGTATGTCGGGAGGTCATCTCTAACACAAGAATTCTCTTAGAGATTTCTTTCTGTTTCCTTGTCTAAATGTTCTATTTCCTCATGCCTCCAGCCAGCCTCTGTCTAACTCTGTGGTTCTCCACTGTCTCCTTCGGTCAACATTCTTTCTCTTCTGATCTTCTTCATCTTGTTAGAGATTCATATTTTCTATCCTTGGAAATACCCCAAACACCTTCAGTCTTCTTTCTGATTTCCTTAGTCTGATACTGAAGGCCTAGAAAGAGCTAAAATGGAGCAAAGGCGGTATCTTAAAGGACCTGGGGGAATTACCAGGAGATCTCACATGTGTACTGAATGCATTGCTGGTTTTTATGTCCCTCCTTTAAAAGGGAGGGAAGTGAAGAGGAGAAATAACCTCGTAGAGATATTAACAGCCTACAACTCCAAGTTACTTCATCTCAGATAAGGAAGTTCCAGCTATAACACCTTCCTTCATGCTCTCCATACTACACAAGCACTCTCCTGACACTGACTCCAAACATGAGTTCTAACCTCATTCAGTTGAGAAGGGAAGGGCAAACCACTCCAGTATTCTTGCCTTGAGAATCCCATGAAAAGTATAAAAAGGCCAAAAATCCAGTCCCATCACTTCATAGCAACTAGATGGGGAAAAAGTGGAAACAGTGACATATTTTAGTTTTTTGAGCTCCAAAATCACAGAGGATGGTGAGAGAGAAAATTAAAAGATGCTTGCTCCTTGGAAGAAAAGCTATGACAAGCCTAGACAGCATATTTAAAAAGCAGAGATCACTTTGCTAACAAAGGTCCATATAGTCAAAGCTATGGTTTTTCCTATAGTCAGGTATGGATGTGAGAGCTGGGCCATAAAGAAGGCTGAGTGCCAAAGAATTGTGGTGCTGGAGAGAAGACTCTTGAGAATCCCTTGGACTGCAAGGAGATCAAACAAGTTCATTCTAAAGGAAATCAACCCTGAATATTCATTAAAAGGACTGCTGCTGAAGCTGAAGCTCCAATACTTTGGCCATCTGATGCAAAGAACTCACTCACTGGAAAAGACCTCAATGCTAGCTAGGAAAGATTGAGGGCAGGAGGAGAAGGGGACAACAGAGGATGAAATGGTTGGATGGCATCACTAACTCAATCATCATGACTCTGCGCAAACTCCAGGAGATGGTGAAGGGCAAGGAAGCCTAGCCTGCTGCAGTCCCTGGGGTCACAAAGACTTGGACATACCTTAGTGACTGAACAACAACAAAGTGATTCAGTCATTCAGGGCAGGGCCAGAGACCCGCTCACTCTCAGCTGGAGGCAGCACCTTCTTGAATATCTCAGACAAGGCTTTAAGACTTAAGCTGAAAGGTCATACATGTGTGTCACAAGCAAAACCAGAGGGAAAAAAAATGGTTGCAAAAGTCAGTCTCTTCAAGTAAAAACCATACCACTAAAAAGCTTTTCTAAACTTATAATTGGCACCCAAAATAGGCTTCAAAAGTGTAGGAGGAGGACAATTCATTCAAACAAAAGAAACTTAGGAGAATTCTTTGCCTTTGAAAATGTCTTTCAATCTCTCTCAGATCAAAATGCAAAGCTTGATTTGCTTTCTCGCCTACGTATATTTTTCTTTCTTAATCTTAATATCAGAATAACATACTAGCTCTCATATAAATCTGTCTCTGACAAACAGCTTTATCATTAGATATGCCAGTGCTGGACCACACCATAGCTCCTGGAATATCTGCATTTCAAGGTTAAGTAGAGTGTTAGTCATAAAATTCTAAAAATAAGAAGAGTGTTTCTTGAAATTCATGCTTATTGTGCAGTTGAAGGTAATTTTCTCCAGATTTGTAAGCCTCTCTAGATTCTATTCACTGACCTTATGCCCCACAAGTAACCACTGGGCTGTAGGATTTGTTGTTTAAACTATGAAAATGGCCCTAAACAAGATGATGTTTTCTCCACGTGACCTGTTCATGTGGGGGGACATGGTTGAAAATGCATCACCCACAGGCTGTGGAGTTAATGAGGGCACTTCTGCCTGGTTCCAGGGAAGATCCAGTTTTCACCTAGCCCTCAAGTTCATTTACAGAGTAAAATTACCTGAATGTGGCTACTGAATTGTCATTTTGAAGTCTATGTATATAACTGATAATAAACTGCTCAAAAAAGTGACAATCTTAAGAAATAAGTTCCTTACCAGAAACTTATTTTTTTGCTTAAGTTAATAATTAAAAAAAAAAACCTTTCAATTTTATACTGGAGTATAGCCAATTAACAAAGCTGTGATAGTTTCAGGTGGACAGCAAAAAGACTCAGCCATACATACACATGTACCCATTCTCTCACAAACTCCCTCCCATCTAGGCTGCCACATAACGTCAATCAGCATTCCTTGTGCTATACAAGGTATGTCCTTATTGGTTATCCATTTTAAATATAGCAGTGTGTCCCTGTCAAATTTTCTTTAACACTTCTCAACTCCTATCTTCCTTTACACACTTCACAAACCCTCACATACAACTACAACCTAAATAAAGGAATTATTTTTCACCCTACCCCATTGAGAGAACTGTATGCTTTTATATGACAGAGACACCATTCAAATGTGATCTGTGACAACACTTATTCTATTTTAAGTTACTAAAACTTATGAGTGGATAGGTGCTTTAAGACAATAAATACATATAAGGGAATATCAGAGGCACTGTGTTGGTGATGGATGCTAGGTGAACAGAATAATTAAAATCATACTTCAGGCTCAATAGGTTTTTGAAGAGCTAGAAAGACCTTGGAGATCTTTTAACACTTTAGACCAATTCATCTACTTTAAACAAGAGGGATGCTGAAGCTTGAGAAGTTGAAAATTTTAATCCCAATCTGGACCAGACCACTGGCTGCCTGTGATGAGTCCCTTCATGGATACAGGCCTCCTGAGAATGGTGCATCACTTGGTCCTGGCCCCCATCTATGTGCTGCTTGCTGTTGGCTATCACATCATAATGAAAGAAAGATGGGAGGAAACAGACGTGGAATGAAACTGAACCCTTCTCTCACCTGTCAGAATTAACATATCACATTAGAGCTGTGATGGCCTCTTGCATACCTACATGGTTTGATAAATCAGTTCTGGCCTGGGAAGCAGAAACATAGATTTGGGGCATGTTTCTGGCACCCTCTGCCTCTGCCCATTCATATGTTCTATGTCAAAGTTTTCCCCACCTCAATTCCCAAAATCCATAGGCAAGCCAGAAGACAAGTAGGTAGTAAAGCATTTGCCTACACTCATAAGAAACAAATTTTATTTTGTTGTTCAAAAAGATGAGGAGAAGAGTTACTGCTACTGAAATAAACCAAGGGGAAGAAGTTTATAAACTTTCAGTGGGCACAATGGCTCCATTTCTTACATGAAGAGTTGCATGAGAGACTTCACTGACACAGTGAGCTCAAGAAAGAAAACAAGAGGGGGAAGAGAAATAAAAGGTGGGATGCAGAAAGACTGAGAGTAAGACAGAGAAATAGGGAGAAAGAGAGAGGGAGAATTTCTCAGATTTTTAAAATGCAAAAGAGACTTTAATAAGCCATTTTCCCCTTATTAAATACTAAGCAGAGTGCTTATCCAGTGCTCTCGCCATCCTTGCTCAGAGCCTGCCTTACTAGTAAACAAGTTCTTTTATGCTACTTGATTAAGATAACATCCTTGGAGAGGTTATTTAACTTTATGCTAAACTCTAAGCTTGGCAGGTTGCATTAGAGTGGTATTCCATGGTGATCAGTTCAGTTCAGTTCAGTCACTCAGTCATGTCTGACTCTCTGCGACCCCATGAATTGCAGCACGCCAGGCCTCCCTGTCCATCACCATCTCCCGGAGTTCACTCAGACTCACGTCCATCGAGTCAGTGATGCCATCCAGCCATCTCATCCTCTGTTGTCCCCTTCTCCTCCTGCCCCCAATCCTTCCCAGCATCAGAGTCTTTTCCAATGAGTCAACTCTTCGCATGAGGCAGCCGAAGTACTGGAGTTTTAGCTTTTTTTTTTTTTTAAATTAAATTTATTTATTTTTTTAATTACAATACTGTATTTGTTTTGCCATACATTGACACGAATCAGCCATAGGTGAACACAATCGCCCAATGCCGAAGCCCCCTCCCACCTCCCACCCCACATCCTCTACCTGAATCATCCTGTGCATCAGCCCCATGCATCCTGCATCCTACACCAAACATAGATTAGCGCTTCGTTTCTTACAGGAAAATACACATGCTTCACTGCCATTCTCCCAAACCATCCCACCCTTTCCCTCTCCCTCAGAGTCCAAAAGTCTACTCTATACCTCTGTGTCTCTTGTTGTCTCACATATAGGGTCATCATTACTGTCTTCTAAATTCCATATATATGTGTCAGTATACTGTATTGGTGTTTTTCTTTCTGGCTTACTTCACTCTGTATAATCGGTTCCAATTTCATCCATCTCATTAGAACTGAGTCAAATTTATTCTTTTTAAGGGCTGAGTAGTATTCCATAGTGTATATGAACCACAGCTTTCTTATCCATTCATCTGCTGATGGACATCTAGGTTGCTTCCATGTCCTGGCTATTATAAACAGCGCTGCAATGAACATTGGGGTACATGTGTCTCTTTCAATTCTGGTTTCCTCAGTGTGTATGCCCAGCAGTGGGATTGCTGGGTCATAAGGCAGTTCTATTTGCAATTTTTAAGGAATCTCCACACTGTTTTCCATAATGGCTGTACTAGTTTGCATTCCCACCAGCAGTGTAAGAGGGTTCCCTTTTCTCCACACCCTCTCCAGCATTTATTGCTTGTAGACTTTTGGATCGCAGCCATTCTGACTGGTGTGAAATGATACCTCATTGTGGTCTTGATTTGCATTTCTCTGATAATGAGTGATGTTGAACATCTTTTCATGTGTTTGTTAGCCATCCGTATGTCTTCTTTGGAGAAATGCCTATTTAGTTCTTTGGCCCATTTTTTTATTGGATCATTTATTTTTCTGGAGTTGAGCTGCATAAGTTGCTTATATATCTTTGAGATTAGTTGTCTGTCAGTTGTTTCATTTGCTATTGTTTTCTCCCATTCAGAAGGCTGTCTTTTCACCTTGCTTATAGTTTCCTTTGTTGTGCAGAAGCTTTTAATTTTAATTAGATCCCATTTGTTTATCTTTGCTTTTATTTCCAGTATACTGGGAGATGGATCATAGAGGATCCTGCTGTGATTTATGTCGGAGAGTGTTTTGCCTATGTTCTCCTCTAGGAGTTTTATAGTTTCTGGTCTTACATTTAGATCTTTAATCCATTTTGAGTTTATTTTTGTGTATGGTGTTAGAGAGGGGTCTAATTTCATTCTTTTACAAGTGGTTGACCAGTTTTCCCAGCACCACCTGTTAAAGAGACTGTCTTTACTCCATTGTATATTCTTGCCTCCTTTGTCGAAGATAAGGTGTCCGTAGGTATGTGGGTTAATCTCAGGGCTTTCGATTTTGTTCCATTGATCTATCATCATTCCACCCAAAGAAATCCCAGGGCTGATCTCCTTCAGAATGGACTGGTTGGATCTCCTTGCAGTCCAAGGGACTCTCAAGAGTCTTCTTCAACACCACAGATCAAAAGCATCAATTCTTCGGCGCTCAGCCTTCTTCACAGTCCAACTCTCACATCCATACATGACCACAGGAAAAACTTGACTAGACGGACCTGAGTCGGCAAGGTAATGTCTCTGCTTTTGATATGCTATCTAGGTTGGTCATGACTTTTCTGGTTTTTAAACCATGGAGCATCCTGAATTAACTTACCTGATGAATCTCAGGAATGATCCCACTCAGTTATGAGTTGTGTTTCCTTATCTGGTTACACTGCTCTTCTCAGCATGGAAGGCTGACACTTTTGTCCATACAGCATACTCACAGCAACACAATCATTCAAGTGGGACTCTTCCCCTCCCTGTTCCCCCAATATTCACTGAAACTCTTTTTACACTCACTTGTTATTCCATTGACAAAAGTAAAGAAATGCCAGGCCGACTGTGGCCTGCTGTTTACCCATGATGGGGAGTAGGCTCAGATTGACAAAGTTCCTACTAACTTCATACTAGCATGATTCTGACAGGATTATTCACTATCAAAACATGACATTTCCTTTTCAGAGATAACATGGAAAATTAAGAATGCCTGTTCTCTCAATGCTGATCTTAATGAAAGACTTTTAAAATGGAACCAGACACTATCCAAATGGAAACAACATTGTCCTTGGAATGGAAAGTTGGATTTGGGTCTGTATTTCATTCATTCAGTAACTATTTACTGATAGTCTACTGGTTTTCAGGTACTATGCTAGGAATTCTGACACTTGCCAGTCCCATGACCTGGGCGTGATATTTAATATGCTCATTCTTCACTTAGTTTTTGCAGTGCCCAAATGCCCACCTGTACGTGGCAGCCGAGTCTCAGAACCTATGATGCCATCTTTACGCAAAGATGTGTACATTCTTTTACCGTTGTCACACATCTGAAAAGTAAACATAGGCACAGCCCTCAAGGGCATTTCCTGCCAGTAAATCTCTCTTTCAAACTCCCCAGTACATCCTATAAACACATGGAGGGTGGTTCAAGATGGAAAGAAGGTGGAGTCTTTTAGCCCCTAAATATCTAGAATCAATGTCACTATTCCACTTTCATTTATTTATTTTTATTTGAAGTAAAATTGCCTGGTGGCTCAGGCAATAAAGAATCTTCCTGCAATGTGGGAGACTCAGGATCAATCCCTGGGTCAGAAGATACCCTGGAGAAGGAAATGGCTCTCCATTCCAGTATTCTTGCCTGGAGAATTCCATAGACAGAGGAGTCTAGCGGGCTACAATACATGGGGAGAGCAAAGAGTCGGACATGACTGAGTGATTAACACTAACAGGCTGTCTATAGTTGATTTACGATATATTAGTTTTCCATATATAGCATAGTGATTGAGTATTTTTGCAGATCATATTCCATTATAAGTTATTACAAGGTAATAGATCTAATTCCCTATGCTATACAATATATCCTTGTTGCTTATCTGTTTTGCATATAGTAGTTTGTATCTCTTAATCCCATACTTCACAATTGTCCTCTCCCCATTCCCTTCCCCTTGGGAAACCACAAGTTTGTTTTCTGTATCTGTGAGTCTGTTTCTGTTTGTATAACTTTGTATAATCCACATCCAAGTGATATGATACAGTATTTATGTAATATTCTCTCTTTTTAAAGTTAGTCACAAAAGCAATGGGGCAGGAAAAATTGGGAGTGAGCCAATCTCTACGTATGCGAAACTCATGAACAGCTGCATTTATTCTCAACAGGAATTCTGTCTCTCTAGTACTGGGGCCATTTACCACGTTACCCTACCAAGTCATTTAACATCCCTGAGCATCTGTGGATTTTATTGATATTATCTTCATTGTCTTCTTCATCCTTATCAGAAAAAACACGATTGGGAGACTCTCCCTTCAGGCCGTCCAACATGCTTTGTGGGTAGGCAGGCTGCCTGGATGGGGTGAGAAATTCCATCTTTCACCTGTGATCTCTCAAAAATGGAAAGGCTGTCTGCCCAGCAGAAGCCTGTCTGTGCGACTGCCTTCCACAACCAATCCAGACATTTAGGAATGAAAGGGAGCCATAGCAACCTTACCCAATCAGCCTCCTAGATCCATAGAGCTCCTCATCTTCATTCTTTTAACAAACACAACTGGGTTGGTCACTGGCCTTGACAAGGTAATAGGAGCCCCCGCTTCAAGACTGTCCTGAAAGACTCAATCTTCTGGCTGTAATGATGAGAAGTTTGTTGGGGTGTGGAGGTGGGGAGGATGAGTGCTTCTTTGTGCTTCAGATTCTGGCAGGAAGCTGATAGCAGAGTTCCAAACCCCACTCTCATCCTGAGAACCTCTCGTGGGAGGCCACGTGATCATCCAAGCCCTGGAGCAGCTGTACACTCAAGCAGTGCTGGCAGCTCGGTGCCCAGAGGGAGAACGTTTTCAGTTCCCATCTCTGTGAGATGACACAAAAATTAATTTTTCAAAAAAAAAAAAAAAGTACCAGGGGCATTGAAGGTCGGAGCAGGGAGTCCTGGCAGTCCCCATCTGGCCAACGAATCCTCTACATTTAATATGGCTGGTGAAAAAGGTTATAGCATTTCCTAGGTTATAGTGATTGCTTGCTTGGCTTTGCACAGCCAAAAGGATATTCCTGGGAATATTAGGTCATGGTTTGAGGTCCAGTTCTCACCACTAGGAACCAGGAAAAGCCTAGAAGAACTGAATCAGAGTTGAGTAGCTGGTTACCAAAGGCGGGGTGTTATGGAGTAGGATCCTACATTGTTCTGTACTTGTGGTGTGAGTTCGTACACTGGGCAGCCTTAAGCCTACAGGATAAGATGTGTACGATGAAACAGCTCTTACAACTTAATGGGGTTTAGTGTCTGGACCTCTTTTTGACACATGAGAAACCAGTTTGTTAGCCTTAAAAATAAATTAAGGTGACAAAAAATATTTTAGATTGATAGACAAGATGAAAAGAAAGATTCCAAGTGGGAGATTCAGTAACCTACTCAACCTGTCTCTCTCAGTAACAGCCTTCTGCTCTTTGAATAAACAATGATTCTAAAAGAGACTGCTAGGCAACCCACACACATAACATGCTCTCGCTTATGCCAGGTGTCAGTTACAATGCCTGTGCCACCCAATCCCCTTCCCAGGGAATCTGCCCAGCCCCACACTCTTTGTCTATGGGTCCAGCCAGGCTCTGTACCACCTCAGCGTGGTACCAGGGGCAAGCATCTCTCCCAAGGGCAGTCCAAAGCAAAGTGGACTTTTTTTTTTTTTTTCATTCTGAGTTTATTTAACATTTCATCCAGTTGAAATGAAATAATACATGGACTCCAGCACTGGCTAGACACTGTGCTAATACTGAGATAAAAGCTGCCAGTCAGTTCATACTTATAATTCATTATGTTACCCAAAATATTAATAACTATTTAACTTTACAAGCTTATTGCACTTCATGTCAACTTTTCTCCAGAAAAGGTATTCCTAAGAGATCGGCAAAGACTGCCAACCTTGGTTCATTTTATTCCTTTTGATAAACCATGATTCATAAAAGTGGACTTTTATGACCAGGATCAAAGTGTTTAGGTGAGGTGGGCCAATGAGATCTCTCTATAAATGTTTGGAACTGGAAAGCTGAGAGACTCACTCTGTTATGTGGGCCACCACAAATAGAATGACACGGGTTCAGGGCAAGCCTAGCGGGACACACATAGTCTGAGGTAACAGGGACTGAACCACGAGTGAGCAAAGGAAGGTAATGGTGGAAGAGGGGCCCAGAGCAGGTAAGAGCAGAAACAGAACGCTACCTGGAGGGAAAGATCAAACAGGGGGAACCCTGAGCTGGTCTCCGCCCTGCCATTCCTGACCTGCATGTGCTCACAGGCAACTCCTCTCATCTTGCCACTAACACGCACAAATGCGGAATTTACGATACCCCTCTGGTCACTCCAGGGACACGCTGGCACTTGCCAGGGGTGCGTCAGGGTGGTCCAAGAAGGCACATTTCTCTTTCCATTCTCAGCTAAATGGAGTGTCCAGACTCTTATAGGACATGATTTCCCCCACCTATTCACAGGCAGAAGTGCTTTTGCTTGCACTCTCTTGACATTAAATACATCTATTTAATGTACCTGTGTCTGGGTCAGCTGGTGGAAAGTGGCAGCCTTTACCCAGAAACTTATTGTTTGATCATAGACTTATTAAAGCTGGAAAACATCCCTTTGCAATGATTCTTTACTGCAGTCTTGACAACAGTCTCATTTTTCTTCCTGAGGGACACATTTGAAACAGCCAGATGGTACGTATGCTGCAGCAGAACGGTCTGTGTTCTCTCTCTCACCCTCTTAACTTAGCTTCAAACACTTCCTTTTATTCAGAGAAAATATTTATGCACATTTGTTTGGCATTATCCAAGATATTTCATTTGGTCCTCAAGCAAAGAGACGATGGAAGTACAAGAGTTATTATCTTTCACAAATATAAAACTAGAGAGAGACAGTGACTTACAGAAGGTCACACGGCATTGGCAAAAAGCAGAGCAGAAACCTGGATCCAAGTCTGTCCAGTGCTAGGATATCTCTAATTTTAAATTTTTTTCTTAAATTTTTTTTTTTCAGTCAGAGTTTTTCCATTAAATTAATACTATAAATAGTATGATTAGGTTGAATCAAAAGTCCTTTGCCTTTGGACAGAATATCCTTAGGGTACATACGTATGTAGCAAATAAAATACACACTGGATTTTCTCTACTCATCTGCAAAGGCCACCAGAACTCAAAACTAATGACACTCAACTGCCAATTGAATCAAGGTGTTCATTGTATTCTTCCAATTATTCATATATTTAAAATGCACTTACTGAGTACCTGCTAAGTACCAGCTGTTGCTGTGTCAACTAGGAAGAAACATGAATAAAATGAGATCAAGTCCCCATCTTCATGGAACTTGAATTTTGGAGGGGAGATACATGGCAATAAAGAATTATAGCTGTGGCTGATTCATGTCAATGTATGGCAAAAAACCACCATAATACTGTAAAGTAATTAGTCTTCAATTAAATAAATTTAAAAAAGAATTATAGAAAGACATGTACTGACAAACGTTATGAAAGAAACAAAAAACATAGTAAAAAAAATAGTGAATGACAGGGAGATCATAAGGGAGTCAGACAAGGACTGAGGAAAAGACCATTGGGTAGCGACCTGAGTAAGGTGCAGAAACAAGTCCTACAAAAATGTGGGGAAGAGCTCCAGCAAGAAGGAGCAGAAAGTGCAAAGCCTTGCATAGGAAGAATGCTTGGTGCCTCCAAAGGAAAGCAAGGAGGCTGGTGTGGCTGGAGCTGCTTATCTGAGGGATGAGTAGTAGGAAAAAGGGCAAAGGGTGAGTCAGGCAGGATTAGACAAATCGCGACAGGGCCTTTGGACTTTATTTTAAGTGTGATAGGAAAGAGGGCATGACATTATTTGGTTTATGGTATAAGAGGATCACAATCAGGGGCTATTTAGAGAAAAGACTGTAGGACTGCAGATGTAAGAAAACCAAAGAGAAAGCCACTGCAGTGGTCAAGGCAAGAGAGGATGGAGCTGTACGATGCTCCCAGTAGCTTACAAATACACTGCTGTTCTTTCCATTCCTCCCAACCTCCACATCCCCAGCATACACTGTCTGAGTTCTCTGCTCTTCTTTGCACCAAATCTCTTCCAAAGCAGAGAAGATTCACTGTCTTCACTTTCTCTATTCTCATTGTCTCTTAATCTCCTAACATTCATGCTTTTACGACCACCACTCCTCCGAAACTCCTCCTCAAGGTCATTCATGGCACACACATTGCTGCGTTCAGTGATCAGTTCCTGGTCCTTATCTTACCCATCAGAAGCAAGGGTGGCCATGTACAGTTGTGCAGGTGGTGTCTAAGCAGATGCTTGGAAAATGGATGGAGGGGTGTAATTGAACCCACACAGCAACTGTTTAGATGCAGGTTGGTAGGAGCCGGGCTCCCCGGATGAGCTTCATACAAGGCACTATCCTGATCAATCACAGTAAGCCTGTTAGCAGTAGCTGACGCAGTTAATTGTGCCTTCCTCCTTTGTACACTTTCTTCACATGCCTTCCAGAACCCCACATACTTGATTTTTCTCTCAATTCACCAGTTGCTCTTCTCCATCTCTTTTTACTAATTCTTCACCTTCTCTTGGTGGATGTACTAATGTGGGAATGCCTCTCAGCATTTTTGATTCTCTTCTCTTTTTTTTGCACACTTACACTGAAGTGAGCTCAGCCAGTCACTTGATTTTAATGCTACCTTTATGTCCCTGATACCCAAAATTATAACGCCAGTCGAAACTCATATTTCCTGCACTCTCACTGAATTCCAAGCTCTTAAATCCAACTGCATCTTCAGAGTCTCCACTTAGATGTCTGTAAATACCTCAGACTTAGCATGGACCCGCACTGAATCCTGGCCTCTGCCCCCTGAAGTCTGCCTACCCCCTACTCTGCCTATCCTTGTCCAGGATAGCTCTACCCTTCCATGTGCTGCACCCAAGCACATCGAGTGACTCTCACACAGCTGTTTCTCTTGCACCCCTATCTCACCCATCAACATATACTACTGATGCCACCTTCAGAATCCATCTAGAGTGGAGTTTCTTAGCTGTCACCATCCTACCCTGGAGGGGCCACCAGCACTGTGGCCGCTTTACACTAGCCTCCTAATTCATTTCCTTTCCCACCTTTTCCCCATATATTCTTTTTTTTTTTCTTTTAAGTGTTTTATTTTCCTGAAGTATAGTAGATTTACAATATGGTACCAATCTCTGCTCTTTTTAAAAATTATTTTTCATGTAATTTCCCTTATGGTTTGTTACAGGATATTGAAAGTAGCTCCCTATGCTATACAATAGGATCTTGTTGTTTATCCATCCTATATATTAATATAATAATTTGCATTTACTAATCCCAAACTCCCACTCCATCCCTCCCATGGCCCTTCTCCCCCTTGGCAACCACAAGTCTGTTTCTGATTTAGCAGTCAACAGACCCTGTGAAAAGAGAAGTCAGGCTGTGTCACTCCCCTGCTCAAAACACTCTAGGGGATTCCTATTTCCCTCAGAGAAAAAGCCAAAACTCTTGATCTTCCCTCTTTGCCTCTCAGACCATGTCCTACTCTCTTCTCCTGTCCTTGAACATGACAATTACATTGTGACCTCAGGGCCTTTGCATTACCCATTTCCTCTGTTAGAAACACTTTCTCTAAAACATCTATGTGAATAACTCACTCTGCTCTTTCAAGACTTTATTTCAACTTTATTTTTAAAATGAATACTCTTTCCCTGCTTCCCTGATATACTCTGTCCCTTTTACTTTGTTTTCTTCTTTTCCACAGTGCTTATCATCCTCATATATTTAGCTATTGTGCTGATTTAGTGGTCTGTCTCCCTCAGCTACAGTGTAAGTTCCTTGAAGGCAAGAGTTTTGTCTTTTCCCTAATGAAGTCAAAGTGTTTGGAATAGAATCTTGCACACAGTTAATGTTCAAAAAAAAATTTATTGAATGGGTGAAAGAAAGAGAAGATGCTACTAAATGTTGACTTATTTTTACTTTAAAGGTGTTCCCAAAGGTAGTACCAAGCAATCATGTAAACTGTTAGAATATTTAATGACTTGGAAAGCTATTTATGGTCTAGTACTAAAAGTTTTATGATCAGGCTTCAGGAAAATAGGTACAATACGATCTACCTTTTATTTAAGCGATGTGTATATTTTCATTAGAGAAGAATGGGAGGAAATATTTATTTAACCAATACTTCTGAAATGCCTACTATGCACCAAACAGGCATTGTGCCTGTTAACTCTCCCTAGGGTGAGATGATACTCCGATTTTATTTCTTCTTTTTGCTTGTCTGCATTTCTACACTAGCCATTTATTAATTTCATATTAAGAATAAGCTGAGGGCTTTTGTTTGTTGACGTGCTTTAGTGGCTGTTTTTAGAAAGCACATTTTCAGAGTACACGCACTGTGTGCATACTGGTTTACTATAGTAGCCATGGGAAGGCTACAAATGGAGTTTCTTCTTAAAGTCCACTAACTAGAGAGAACCCCAGATCTCATTGCCTCTTCAAACAGCTGCAAGGACAGCTATCACATTAGCAATCGACATTCCTCCTGCAACCAAGGAGATATTCTGAGCAATTTGTAAGCTCCTGGGATAAGAGCAGACATTTTCCCATTGCCCACCAACCCAGGTCTCTCGTATTTTAATTGCTTGTTAGTAAGACACTTTGGAAAGTCTTGAGCATGAGAGAGATAACACACTGTAAATTTCAGTATAATTTCCTTGTATTCATTAAATCACTGCCAACTTGAACGTGATTTCCTTAACACAGAGGGTGTGCTATCATTTCTAAAAACAGTAAATTCTATGTATAGGCTTGAAGAGCAAACTTTACCTGGAGTTTATTCCCTGTAGGTATTTCTATAATATGCTTTTTGAAGAGTCCTCCCTTTCAATTTTTAAAAACCTCCATCGGCAGATGCTGTCCTAGGCAGGGAAATTCTCAGGATTCAAGTGGGACAGATGTTTCCTCATGCTGAATTTTTCTTTCCACTGTCACTGTGTGCTTTGTTATATCAGTCAGATAATGAAATGCTTAATTAGCTCTTTCTTTTTGCCACAGGATCATTTTAGAAAACAGTAAATTAAGAGCTTTGAAAATGAGACATTTCTATGTGGCACAAAGGTAGCAAAGGCCAGGTATGTCCTTTAGCTACCTTTGGCTAGCTGAAATAGTCACGCAGGGTTGCTTCTTGCCCCACACGGGGAGACAGGCTTCTCTATAGGCACGGGTTGCTGGGAACAATGGCCACACCAGCTCTGCTTCCCGAGGAGCCCGCAAATCACTTACTTTATCTGCAAATGACCAAGTGAGGCAATTCACATGGAGTCATTCTGCTTTCTGGGAAAATACTTTCAGTGAAGTTCACTCTTGGTTACTTAGATTTGTCTCTCAGATGACATCAGCAGTGAAAATTTTCACCCACCTTGACCACTCCATGGTGAGCAATCCACTTGGAGAGTCAATAACTTTTCTTTCTGGAGGGTTCTTCTGACCCCCAGTGCAGTTCATGTTGTCAGGTCTAATTTAATCCATTGACTGCTCTAACGTTAAAGAGGAGAACTTATTCCTCTTCCCTCCACTCAGCTAGCCTTGTCACCCCCCGTCTTCTGCTCCAGTCTGTGTTTTCCTCCTTACACAAGTGATGTGCTCAGCCAGCCATCTGCATGTTCCCTTTCCTGTTCAGCCTCTTTGACCATGTTGTTTAGTCACCAAGACACATCTTACTCTTTTGTGACCCCATGGGCTGTAGCCTGAAGGCTCCTCTGTCCATGGGATTTCCCAGGCAAGAATACTGGAGTGGGTTGCCATTTCCTTCTCCAGGGGATCTTCCCAATCCAGGGATTGAAGCTGTGTGCCCTGCACTGGCAGGTGGATTCTTCACTGCTGAGCCACCAGGAAGCCCTCTTTGGCTCTAGGAGGAAACAAAGGTGTTTTCTGAACAAGAGAGTATTTTATCTGTGGTCAAACTGCAATTTCCAGTGTGAGCCCTTTTTTTCTCTTGGCTGGCTTATATTTGCTCAGGGAAAAGCTAGCAGGCAAATCAGCTGACATATACTGCCTGAGGTGTCCAGTCAAAAAATAAGACCTTTCAGGATGTTGCTAAAGCTCCTATTTTCAGCCAGAAGAGACATCCTTTCTGCTAGGAAGGATGGCAATTTGGTTGGTTTAGGAGATGCCATAGGAAACAGAGCTCAAGGCTGATCACCATTATGCAGACCTGGATGACGGCTCATGCATGACCAGCTGATTGCATTAATGTATCAGTGCATTCATTTAATGTAGTCAAGGTCAAGGAGGTCTGCTTCTCCGTAGTGCTAGACAGGAAGCTCAAAATATTATGTATGCCGGCAACAAGTGCCATGATTGATTTTTGTTATGGAATTAATCTGTCAAGAGTTGCAGTTGCAGGTTTGCTGCCATGAATTATATCTCTGGTGCAGCTGGAAGACACAGTGCCAGAGAAAAAGGGCTAAGCTGTCTTTGGCTATTTGCCTTAATCTCAGGTTTGTTAAGTGCTTGCTATTTCTGCCATTGATAAGAGAGGTAGATGTGAGGGCTAGGGCCAACCATCCTTCCATTAAAACTGCAAGGAAAAGAAACCCTCTTCCCCCAACACACACACCCCCTGTAGTGGCAGCCAGACCAAATATGGATGGATGGTTGATTTGAGTTGCTTAACTTGTGAGTTCCTCTGCAGAGATTCTGATTTGGTACATCTGGGTGGAGCCCACAGAGCACACCATTAACAGACACTACAGGGGGTCAGCTGGAAAACAGGAATTAAGATGGGGAGACTTCACCATGGTTGCTGATGAGTCACTAGACAAAGAACTTATATGTCATACCTTAGACGTGAGGGAAGCCAGTGAGAGGCATTAGGTAGAGATGAATTGGCATTTTATAAGGAATATTCAAGCAGTAGTACACAAATGGATGGGAAGAGAGAAGTCAAAGAGAGTGAGAACAGTGAGGAAGCTGCAATGCCAAAGGGAATTATTACATTATCTCAAAGTGGGGACACCCATTAAGGCTGCCATCCTGATCCCCAACAAAGCTCAGTATTCACAATAAAGGGATGTATTCACCATGGCCCAAGGCAATCATCCTTCATTTTGTATCCATCACACTGTAAAGTCATTGCATAACCTGGTTTCTTTTGAAATGAATTTCATTTTGACACCCGCTTCCCTCTTTTTCCATTTCTATCCCTGATGCTCCTAGGTGCCCAAGTGCTGGTTTGAGGAAAGCTATTTTTTATTTGAGAGTCATAAAATAATTATGTGAGCAATTGTTCCAACATACTATTCATTAATATTAAAAAACAGGTAGTCAAACTGTTTTAAAGAATAATAAATTGCTGTTGTTTTTGTTTTGTTTTTCAGCAGTGTCTCAGCCTATGCTCAACTGATTGGCGATTTTAATCTCTTAAAGATAGGGAATAAAGAAACATGGGATCCTGGAATCTCAGAAGAGGCAGATCCCTTATTGATTGTCCAATGAAACTCATTTAAAGCATGGATTTCTTCTACAACAATCTCTCCATGAAATGCTACTACTAATAAACTAATTATGTCTAAAATATTAGACTAATAATGTCTAAAGCTTACGTTGCACTAATGTGCTTTACATTTGTTAATTATTTAATCCTCATAACAACCATATGAGGCAGGCATTGCTTTTATCTCCACTTTGCACTGAGGCACAAAACAGGCACAGCTTCTCAGGGACAGAGTTTGGGACTTGAACCCAGGCAATCTCTTTCCAGGAGGTGTCTTTACTCATTACTCTCTCCTGCCTTAAATGCAGGTTTTGCTAGACCACTTGCAGAAGTGGGGAGTTTACTAGCCCCAGAAACAGCCTCCTTCATCCTTGTCCATTAAGGTGGTTGGACACATCTTCCAAAGACTCTAATATTTCTACCCATTGAGTCCTCTGGAGTAATAAAAATGTTTAATCTGTCTGTTGTTAAAAATCTTTTCCTGGGAATTCAAATTTCTCCTCTGTGACTTAATCTCTAAGTCAGTTCTCCATTAAGTTTCTGTGTGTTGCAATTAAAAGTTGGTGCACTTTTTTTTTTTTTTCTTTTGTGAGTTCTACTGGTCCCACTCCAAGTCTGTGTTTAATTACCACTGTATTTGTGTGTTTGGAGATATAATTTTTTTTAATCATAGGAACAGAATTTTATATTTCCTTGTTAAATTTCTTTCAAAATTGAGCCTATTTGCAGCAACCTATTGAGATCTACTGCTGGGTTCATACTATTAAATAACAAAACAGGAAGAAATCGAAGCTTAGAGAGATTAAGTTGCCCAAGGATTTAGAAAGTGGAATTTGCACCCAGTTCTCTGGTTTTCCCGGTGGCTCAGCTGGTAAAGAATCCACCTGCAATGTGGGGGACCTGGGTTCAATCCTTGGGTTGGGAAGATCCCCTAGAGAAGGGAAAAGCTACCCACTGTAGTATTCTGGCCTGGAAAATTCCATAGTCCATGGACTCGACTGAGCAACTTTCATTTCATTTCATTTTCATTTCTCTGTAACATATATATATATATATATATATATATATATGCAAATGAACTTATTTACAAAACAGAAACAGACTCACAGACTTAGTAAACAATGTTATGGTTACCAAAAGGGAAAGGTGGTGGTAGTGGGGATAAGTTAGAAGTTTAGGATTAACATATACACACTACTATACTAGGCAACCAGGGCCTATGGCATAGCACAGAGAACTATACTCAATAATCTGTAATAAGCTATAATGGGAAAAGAATCTGAAAAAGTATGGATATATGTGTATGCATAATTGAATCACTTTGCTGTACACCTGAAACTAACACAACATTCTAAATAAACTATACTCCAATATAAAATAAAATTTAAATTTAAAAATACACACTCCAGTTGCTCACTCTTGCTCCCAGATCTGCTTTCCACCGCATCTGTTTCTGACTTGCCTCCTGCTCAAGCCCTGGTCTCCACACTAATGTGAAAAGGGCACGACTGCAGAGGATTGCCTTGTTTCAGTAGCCACCTCACTCCCTATTCTTCATTTTTATTTGACTTGCATTGTGAAGAAAGATGTTGTCCTGATATATTGTCTAATAATAGTGTAGCTTTTGGCTTGATAGTGACTCGTTTTAGCCATCTCAACTGTATCATCTGTGATGATGGTTTAAAAAGCTTAATCAAAGCCATAATGAAATTAATTCACTGTCAAACTAATAGTGTTCAAAAAAATTATTCTAAAGGCCAATGTGAATAAGTAGAAGGGTTTTTAAAGCTCTGTTATTGGTCTAGGGGATGATACAAAGTCAAAACTGCCAACACTATTTTTTCAAGACTGCCTGATGCTTAGCAAGGTATTTGCAAGCTGTATAAACCAGATAGAAATATGCAACTGTCAAGTGGTATGACAGCCTGTTCTATGAGGGAAGGGTGTAGTGACAGTGGAGATCACCTCAAAGATCACTTTGAATCCTAAAAATAAGGACAGTGATAAGGGAAAAAATAGAATTCTCGCTGCAGGATCTTGAGATAATTTCTAATCTTCTCCAATTTTTTTCCCCTTCCCCTTACCAAAATGTATCTATAGACACATTTGTTACCAAGAAGAACTGGGTTCCATTTCCATCTTAAATCATATTTTTCACTTCCTTTCTTCTTTAATCAACCTTACAGGGTATTATTAGAAACCAACTATGATCTTACAACTATCCAAGTTACACTGAAAGAGTCATCGAAAGATAGCCACACTCTTTTCAGAATTTTAAATCAGTTGGTGAAGCAGACTACACCAATATATATTCAGTATATCTTCCAGGACGGAACCCACCATGCTAGATACATATGCTATATGAATCACATAATTTATTCATTTATCTTAAAGACATCCAGTGAATGCCTGCATGTATAGCATTTTGGAGGAAGTCTGGAGAAACAAAGATGAATCAGATACACTCCCTGACCTCAGGGGCGTGAATGCTTCTGAGAGATAGAAACATAAACAGATGATCAGAAATCACCGTGCCATGAACAGAAATCCAGGCTTTTTGTTAATCTTGAGAAGATGGATAGGGTTTTATCTGATGCAGAGGAGAAAGGAGCCAGTGAGACAGTGTAGTTCAGTTCAGCAGGAAGAAAAAATAAATATAAGAGGATGGTAAGGTACACAGCCTGGGGAGGGAAGTGGCTTTTTATTTAAAGGGGACTGCACCCATGAAAATTAAAAGATGCTTACTCCTTGGAAGAAAAGTTATGACCAACCTAGATAGCATATTCAGAAGCAAAGACATTACTTTGCCGACTAAGGTCTATCTAGTCAAGGCTATGGTTTTTCCTGTGGTCATGTATGGATGTGAGAGTTGGACTGTGAAGAAGGCTGAGCGCCGAAGAATTGATGCTTTTGAACTGTGGTGTTGGAGAAGACTCTTGAGAGTCCCTTGGACTGCAAGGAGATCCAACCAGTCCATTCTAAAGGAGACAGCCCTGGGCAGATGAATGGATAAGAAAGCTGTCGTACGTATACAAAATGGAGTATTACTCAGCCCTTAAAAAGAATAAATTTGACTCAGTTCTAATGAGATGGATGAAACTGGAGCTGATTATACAGAGTGAAGTAAGCCAGAAAGAAAAACACCAATACAGTATACTGACACATATATATGGAATTTAGAAAGATAGTAATGATGACCCCATATGTGAGACAACAAAAGAGACACAGAGGTATAGAATGGACTTTTGGCTTCTGAGAGAGAAAGAGAGGGTGGGATGATTTGGGAGAATGGCATCAAAACATGTATACTATCATATAAGAAATGAAGCACCAGTCTATGTTCAATACAGGATACAGGATGCTTGGGGCTGGTGCACGGGATGATCCAGAGAGATAATATGGGGTGGGAGGTGGGAGGGGCTTTGGCATTGGGAGATCGTGTACACCTGTGGCTGATTCATGTCAATGTATGGCAAAACCAATACAGTATTGTAATGTAGAATAAAGTATTAAAAAATAAAAAAATAAATAGATACAAAAAAAGAATCTATAGAACAAGTCAAAATATATATAAAAAAAAATTGGAATAAAATAAAAATAAAGGAGATCAGCCCTGGGATTTCTTTGGAAGGAATGATGCTAAAGCTGAAACTCCAGTACTTTGGCCAACTCATGAGAAGAGTTGACTCATTGGAAAAGACCCTGATGCTGGAAGGGGTTGGGGGCAGGAGGAGAAGGGGACAACAGAGGATGAGATGGCTGGATGACCTCACTGACTCGATGGATGTGAGTCTGAGTGAACTCCAGGAATTGGTGATGGACAGGGAGGCCTGGCATGCTGCGATTCATGGGGTTGCAGAGTCGGACACGACTGAGCGACTGAACTGAACTGACATAGCAGAGGAATAAGAAGCCAGCCTGATTCACAGGCCCACCTTGGGGATTCAGCAGTTACAGTGTTCCTAGGACCTTGTGTTGGGAAAACTTGCAGCAAGAAGTTGTGCTTCACTAAAAGAGATCCAAAGTGGGGACTTTCCTGTTGGTCCACTGGTTAAGAATCCAGCTGCCAATGCAGGGAACACAGGTTCCATTCCTGATCTGGGAAGACCCCACATGATTTGGGGGCAACTAAGCCCGTGCTTCACAATTACTGATCCTGCAGGCCTCGAGTCCGTACGCTGCGACTAGAGAAGCCACCTCAGTGAGATGCCTGTGCACCACAACCCCACTCACAGCAACTGGACAACACCCACACATAGCAACAAAGACAGCACAGCCAAAAATAAATAAACAAATGAATAAAAATTTTTAATATACTATTTAAAAGAGATACCTAAAGCATTTATTTTTTATAATTTTTATTGTACATATTCTTGCATTGTTTTGTGACATGATTCTATATACACACCAGCCCTAATAATATCCTTCTACCCCTTGTATTGCAATCCTTATATCTATAGCACCCAGACCAAATAATACAGTATGTTTAAATATTTATAATTCATAAATCAATGTAACAAAATGTCACATGAAAATTGTTCTATCTTTCTACCTTGAAAAATATAACTTCATAACAATCTGAAAGATCAGCTTTGAATTTAAGAGTTCTTGGTACTCTCAAAGTTCCATGCTGGAATTTGGTGGTTGGGAAAATCTCAATAGTCTGCTGCTCACTCTTCCCATCCTTGACTCCACCCCACACTGTGGGATGGTCAGATATACCTGAACACTTTTGTCAGTTGCCGAGCTCCACTGCACTCCCTCCTCCACCAAAACTAGCCACTCACTGGTCACACCCAAGGCCTAGAGGATCTTCATCTGAGGTTTGGTCCACTCCTGGGAGAACATTCTGCATAACGTCAAGGAAGAATTCTGCATAACGCTTAGTAATGGGCTTTGAGACATGGATGATGAGTCCCCAGAATGCAGCCTAGGAGTCAATGTTTGGGGATATTCAGGTTCTTGGTGGGCCTGTTCCTTTGCCACTGGTACTTCTTCCCTGGGCAGGGAAGAATGAAGACACATAGGGCCATAGTTAGCTTCCCTAAAGTGCAAGATACAGGGGTGAAGGGTAGGGAGATCTCTTTCTCAGTTCTAAGGGTGGTATTTTCCCCAACCCACCTTGCAGTGGTTATCTTGAGTCTTATACCTTTCTAAGGACAGCACTGATGGTGACAACTGAAGATTTTCTATGCTGATGTTACTAAAGTTTCCCAAAAAATGGCTCCTTCATTCAACTGTCACATTTTAATCTCTCCCTAAAGGCCTCTTTGAGGTTTCCTGGTGACTCAGGGGTAAAGAATCCATCTGCCAAAGCAGGAGACACAGGAGATGTGGGTTCAATTCCTGAGTCAGGAAGATCCCCCAGAGAAGGAAATGGCAGCCCACTCCAGCATTCTTGCACGGGAAGTCCCACGGATAGAGGAGCCTGGAGGGCTACAGCCCAGGGAATTGGAAAAGAGCCTGACACAAGTTAGCAACTAAACAGCAGTGACAACGGCCTATCTCTTGCAACCATCTTCCTCCAAGTAAGAGTTAACAGCCAGTTTGTGCATGTATGTGTGGGAAAGAAGAGTGGAATGGAAGATTCACCTTTCTTACAGGCCAAGCTAAATTATTATGATAGATTATTAATTATCGAACATTAAGCACTTCCCAAAGTTCTTTAGCTCAGTTTACCCTGTGCTTCCCCACTAGTCCACAGAACCATACCTTCTTTTACCACTGAGACTGGACAGGGAATAAAAGAATGCAAGGTAGACAAAGAAAAAGCCTTGCCTCCCCTGCGTGAAAGGAAGGTGGGCAGGAGTCCAGCAGAGCAAGGAGAGGGGTTGGCAGTGAAAGTGTTGAGCTGTGAGCTCCACCCTGGAAGGAAGGGGAAGGGCTTTGGATTATGGACCAGAACTCTGAAGGCACAAAGACTGCCATCCCACTCTCTTTATAATAGTGTTGAGGAGGCTACTTCACAGGCTTGTGGTAACCACAGTGGGGATGGCCCCATCATAGATGGCCAGTAAGGTTAGCAGAAAGGGGAAGCCTGAATATTCTGATCAGACTCCCTTTCTCCTTGGCTCCTTGACAGCAGGACAAGACCCCAGTGCCCTGAATACTGGAAGCTAGCAGTAGCAGCTTTTGGTCTCACTCATTCATTTACATCTGCTCCCATCAACTGAAATATACAATCACTAGATCTTTGGGTTTGTTGTTCAATTCTTAGTCCTCATCTAACTTACTAACTTTGGGCACTGTTAATTAGTCCTTGCTCCTTGAAAAGCTTTTTTCCCTGAGCTTTCAGCAGGTGATTTTTTATATATCCTTCCTTTTTCGGTCATTTTTGCTTGTTCTTCCCCATCTCCCTATCCCATAAACATTAGAGTTCCCCTTGATTCAATCTTCAGAAGTCTACTCTTCTTTCTTGTTTTCAATCTTTGTGTGATCTCATTCAGCCCTTTGGCCTGAAAGATCGCATATCCGCCAGGATTCCGAGATTTGCGTTTCCACATTGGACCTCTCTTCTGAACTCCAGGCTCGTCTAGGCATCTGCTTACTTGAGAGTTTATCTGAAAGTCTGTCATTACACTAAAATTGGATATTGAGAATTTAGGAGGCAAAGTGGTCTTTCCTGGTGGTTCAGATGGTAAAGAATCTGCCGGCAACGCAGGAGACCTGAGTTTGGTCCCTGTGTTGGGAAGATCCCCTGGAGAAGAAAATGAAACCCAGCCCAGTATTCTGGCCTGAGAAATCTCATGGACAGAGGAGCCTAACAGACTACAGGGTTGCAAAGAATTGAACACGACTAAGCACACACACATACATACAATGCATTCACACATGGATGAAATTTAAATAGCACACTAAGTATTTTTGTACACTCAGACTCCAGAATACACATTCTTCTTTGGTACATATGGTATAATCATAAAAATCAATGATATGCAAGGCTATAGAAAGAGCCTCAATATATTTTAAAGGATTCAGTTCAATTCAGTTCAGTCTCTCAGTTGTGTCCGACTCTGTGACCCCATGAATTGCAGCACACCAGGCCTCCCTGTCCATCACCAACTCCCAGAGTCCACCCAAACCCATGTCCATCAAGTTGGTGATGCTATCCAACCATCCCATCCTCTGCTGTCCCCTTCTCCTCCTGCCCTCAATCTTTCCCAGCATCAGGGTCTTTTCAAATGAGTCAGCTCTTCACATCAGGTGACCACAGTATCGGAGTTTCAGTTTCAACATCAGTCCTTCCAATGAACACCCAGGACTGATATCCTTTAGAATAGACTGGTTAGATCTCCTTGAGACCAAGGGACTCTCAAGAGTCTTCTCCAACACCACCGTGAAACATGTATATTTTCGTGTAAGAAACGAAGCGCCAATCTATGTTCAATGTAGGATGCAGGATGCATGGGGCTGATGCACAGGATGATTCAAGTAGAGGATGTGGGGTGGGAGGTGGGAGGGGGCTTCGGCATTGGGAGATTGTGTTCACCTGTGGCTGATTCGTGTCAATGTATAGCAAAACAAATACAGTATTGTAATTTAAAATTAAAAAAAAAAATTAAGTGGAAAAAAAAAAGTATCAGTTCTTCCACGCTCACTTTCTTTATAGTCCAACTCTCACATCCATACATGACCACTGGAAAAACCATAGCATTGACTAGACAGACCTTTGTTGGCAAAGTATGTCTCTGCTTTTTAATATGCTGTCTGGTTGGTCATAACTCTCCTTCCAAGAAGTAAGCGTCTTTTAATTTCATGGCTGCAATCACCATCTGCAGTGATTTTGCAGCCCAGAAAATAAAGTCAGCCACTGTTTCCACTGTTTCGCCATCTATTCCCCATGAAGTGATGTGACCAGATGCCATGATCTTCGTTTTCTGAACGTTGAGCTTTAAGCCAACTTTTTTGCTCTCCTCTTTCACTTTCATCAAGAGACTTTTTAGCTCCTCTTCACTTTCTGCCATAAGAGTGGTGTCATCTGCATATCTGAGGTTATTGATATTTCCCCCGGCAATCTTGATTCCAGCTTGTGCTTCCTCCAGCCCAACGTTTCTCATGATGTACTCTGCATAGAAGTTAAATAAGCAGGGTGACAATATACAGCCTTGACATACTCCTTTCCTATTTGGAACCAGTCTGTTGTTCCATGTCCAGTTCTAACTGTTGCTTCCGGACCTGCATACAGGTTTCTCAAGTAGTAGCAAACATAGTTTATTTCTTGATTGCAATGCACATAGTTAGAAATTAACAACAATAAAAACAAAAATTTAAAGAAAGCCTAAATGCTTGGAAATTATACTTCAAGACAATTCTTAGTAAGGCTTCCCTGGTGGCTTAGACTTTGGGCTCCCAGTGCAGGGGGCCTGGATGTGATCCCTGGTCAGGGAAGTAAGATTCCACATGCTGCAACTAAGAGTTCACCTGTGATGACTAAAATTCCCAAGTGCCACAACTAAGACCCGGTGCAGCCAAGCAAGCAAACAAACAAATAAATATTAAAAGAATTCCTGATAAAAAATTGCAGTGGAAATAAAGAAATATTTATAATTAAATATTTTTGGAACAATAGTTGTCAAAACTTATGGTGTGCAGCTAACGTGTTGTACTTAGAGAATTTACAGCATTAAATGCCTTATGAGAAAATAAGAACTGAAAAATCAATAAATTAGGTTAGAAACAGAACCCAAGGTGAACATTAAAATAGCAGAAGAAAGGAAATAATAGGGATAAGAGTAAGCATCAATGAAATAGAGAAGAGAAAAGGTACTTTAAACAGTGTGAACAAACCAAATATCTGTTCTTTAAGAAATGTAAGTTTCTTAAAAGAGGCAAAAATATGGAAAGAATAAACTGAAAGACTGACTAATGAATAACTTTAAGAAGGCAGTAGGTATAATAACGTGGAGAGATTAGGAAATGAAAATATTTAGATTAACTTCATGCCAAAAAATGGAAATTTAAGGTGATTTATGGCAAATTCCTTAACACTTATAACTTACCAAATTGACTCACAAATAAATAAGAAAATTGAATAGTCACATAACCATCAGTAAAACAAGACCAGATATTTTGCTGATCTTATTGATATTTCTGTAAGATATTAGAGACAAATTATTATTCTAATCTCACATAAAATATCTCCAGCAAAGAGAAAAAAGAGTACATTATATTTTTAATTTATTAAGATTCATATAACTTGGATATAAAAATCTGATGATGATTGCACAAAAGGGAAAAGTTACATTCCAAAGTTTCTTATGAGCACAAATATAGAAGTGCTATATTATTGGCCAACCAAATCCAAACATGATTGACTATGTTATGTTTATCTCAGAAATTCAAAACCGACTTAACTTTGGAAAATTGATAAATATGATTCACTACATTAACAAACAGAAAAAAATGATATGAACATCTCAACGACTACAGAAAAAATTTATTTTGATGCATTTCAATAAAGCAAGAAACAAAATTAAGACTTTTATTGAGAGATATTAAAATGTCAAATAAAATGAAGAACTTTACCATGATTATGAATAAGAGAATTCAGTATCATACAGTTGCCTATTTTTCCACAAAGCGAAATTAAGGCAAGATTCCTAAAATATACTTTTAAAATGTTTCATAAAGCTTTAACAATTATCAGGTTTGTTTTGGCTTGCTGCTGCTGCTGCTGCTGCATCACTTCAGTCGTGTCTGTTTCTGTGTGACCCCATAGACGGCAGCCCACCAGGCTTCCCTGTCCCTGGGATTCTCCAGGCAAGAACACGGGAGTGGGTTGCCACTTCCTTCTCCAGTGCATAAAAGTGAAAAGTGAAAGTGAAGTCATTCAGTCATGTCCAACTCTTCTCGACCCCATGGATTGCAGCCTACCAGGCTCCTCTGCCCATGGAATTTTCCAGGCAAGAGTACTGGAGTGGGTTGCCATTGCCTTCTCCATGTTTTGGCTTAGGGATAGACAAATAACTCAACAGAACAGCAAGAGTCTAGAAATGAACCCATTTAATATAGAAACACAATATATGAGAAAACCCCCATTGCAGATTAGTGGGGACAATGACAGATCATTTAATAAAAGGCACTGGGACAATTGGCTGTTCACTAAGCAAAACATGAAATTGGATTCTTACTTCATGCCAGATACAAAAGTCAACTTCAAATAATTTAAAGAGCTACATGTAAAAGGAAAATTATAAAACTTTTAAAACAGAATATAGGAAAATTCCTCTGGGACTTGGGGAAATAAAGATTTCTTAAACAAAGCTTAAAACTCAATTTATAAATTAAAAGTAATACAACTCGTCAAATGGAATTTTTAAGTGCCTATTCACTAAAAGATACAAAGATACAATACTGACAAAAGATGTTATTACACGTATACAACACTGGATTAGTATCCCAAGTAAATAATAGGAAAATATCAAATGTAGATGATAATGTGCAACAATGAGAACTCTCAGACACAGCTGGTAAGATTACAAATTTGTACAGCCTCTTTGTAAAACTCTTTGACTTTACACTGTGAATTTGAACATCTATGACCATTATCTGTGACCAAGTATTTTCTACATGTCATCAAGGAAATATTGTATATGTGTATGAGGAGACAGGTACAAGAATATTTATAGTAGCAAAACCTAGAAACAATGCACTCTCCATCAACAGCAGAATGAATAAATTGTGATAATTTTATTTTAAATAGAAAACAGTATACAGTAGTCAAAATAAGTGAACAGCAGAAATACATATGAACATGGATGGTTTTTAAGAGAACAATTTGAATGAAAAAGTAAATCATTGATAGGGTTTATTATCACATATACGTAAAGTGCAAGCAATATGGAGAAGAAAATAGAAACACACTCCAGTATTCTTTACTTGGAAATCCCATGGACAGAGGGAGCCTGGTGGGCTACAGTCTACAGGGTTGCAAAGAGTCAGACTCTGAAGTATGTAGCATGTGTGCAAGATAAAGATTATCTCAGAAGCAGGAGAAAAGAGAGCAGCCTGTTGGAAAGGGGAATCAGTAGGGTTTCTAGGATACAACAAATGTTATAGTCCAAAGCTGAATGGTAGGTACATTTTAAAACTGTAAATATATTTGGGGTTGGCCAAAAAGTTCGTTTGGGTTTTCTGGTAACACTGAACAAACTTTTTAGCTAACCCAATATTTTTATTTCTTTGATCCATTTCATCATACAAGAAAGAAATGAATATGGATGTCTTGGAAAATCTTGTTAAAGATAAGTGACATTTAAAATGACTATCAAATTAGATGTGGGAGAGACAACTATAAAAGGGAGTTGGAAATTTGCTCCTTTTTAAGAAAATTGACACTTAAAAACACAGAAAACACAGAGGGTGTACTTTATGCAAAAAAGATAACATTCACTTAAATTAATAATCCACACACAAATGAAAGTCCTTGAGTTTATATCAAAAGCTAGGCAAAACTAAACCTATTTATAGGTTTCAAGTTGCAGTCCTTAACATATTTATGATTCTACTTTTGCGATTTCCTGCTTTGCTACGCTTTTTCAAATAGCCAACCAAATATGGATAATGAGAACATCAGATAAGAAGGCTTCTGTGGTATTATATCACACAATTGAACTAAAATCTAGTTTCTTTTCTTTTTCCTTTACCAGTGGGTGGCAGCTTGTGAAAGAGAGTGAATAGCTAATAGATAACATATATATATCTGTGTATAGTGTGAATAAAATTTTAGTCCTTTTAACATAAGTATCTTACTGCTCATAATTTATATATACCATGTCTACTTAATCTATGTTGACTATTGTGACAGACACTACCTGCTTTTCTTCTCCTAAAATAATTGCTCAAAAACATTTCCTGACCTCCCTTGAAACTGGGTATGGTTGTAAAACTGATTAGTGGGTAGTGGAATACAGGTGGGAGTGATGTACACAATTTCTAGGTCTACGGAAATTTTACTATAAGAAACTCCCAGGTATAATATTACTTATATACTCCCAGGTATCCCAGGCATAATACTGTAAGAACCTCCCCTTCCAGCTAACTTGAGTGAGGGTGACCCCACAGTATAACTTGGACACATAGGTGGGAGGCAGTGGGGTTTTAAGATGAAAACAGCCTTAGTCACGGTGACATAGTTTGCAAACAAGCTTACCTGACCAGGAGCATCTGCACTGGATGCCATGAGTAAAGAATAAGTTCAGTGATAAAATACTTCAAAGATGTTGGGGTTTATCTGTAACAGTTGTTAGAATTTATCCTAACCAATGTTAGGAAAGCTATTTAAGGGGGAAAGAGAAGGATGAGCTTCCCTAGTAGCTCAACCAGTAAAGAATCTGCCGGCAATACAGGAGACCTGGATTTGTTCCCTGGATTGGGAAGATCCTCTGGAGGAGGGCATGGCAATCCACTCTCGTGTTCTTTCCTGGAGAACCCTATGGACAGAGGAGCCTGGTGGGCTACAGTCCATGGGGTCACAAAGAGTTGGACATGACTGAGCGACTAAGCACAGCACAAAGGACAAGGTAGCAGTTGGATATTTTTCTCTTCTCTCTAGAGAACAGATCTAGAGCAATTCCACGTACATCAAGTGGCTGGGCACAAGTCTAATGAAGGAAGAGGCAACTCTGACCATTTGCTGCCCAATGATCTTTATAATCTTTGGCATAGCTGTCTGTTACTAAAGTTGTATTATCACCAGTGGCTAAACAGCCAACCAGGGAGAAGATGTAAGGTTATGAAGAGTTTAAATTGAATTGACATGAATTCATGGATTCAGCAAAAGTATTTATTGAGCAATTACTACGTACTATGTGTTGGAAGGGAGAAGGCAATGGCACTTGGGCTGGAGTACTCCAGTACTCTGGCCTGGAAAATTCCATGCATGGAGGAGCCTGGTGGGCTGCCGTCCATGGGGTCGCGAAGAGTCGGACACGACTGAGCAACTTCACTTTCACTTTTACTTTCATGCACTGGAGAAGAAAATGGCAACCCACTCCAGTGCTCTTGCTTTGAGAATCCCAGGGATGGGGGAGCCTGGTGGGCTGCCGTCTATGGGGTCGCATAGAGTCGGACATGACTGAGGCGACTTAGTAGCAGTAACAGCAGGAGCATGTGTTGGAAACTGTAAAAGTTCTAAGGATACAGTGCTGTAAAAGTACCCCCAAAGTGGAAATGTCCAGTATTATAATATTGGAATTAGTAAATGTTTAGAATTCAGTAATTAATGACAGACTTCCCTGGTGGCTCAGACAGTAAAGAATCTGCCTGCAATGTGGGAGACGCTGGTTCAGTCTCTGGGTCAGGAAGATCCCCTGGAGAAGGGAATGGCTAAGCACTCCAGTATTCTTGCCTGGAGTATCCCATGGACAGAGGAGCTTGGAGGGCTACAGTCCATGGGGTTGCAGAGTTGGACATGTCTGAGTGACTAAACACTAAGCTAGAGTTCATTAATCCCTTAAACCCTCCACACTCTTGAGAGGAAGGACAATTTCTTCACCTTGAATTTTCCTTTTCCCTCCTCTCAATAAAAGTAATTCTATTTTTTAACTATATGGCTGAGAGTGTTTTTATCAAAAAATATCCTCACTCACAAAATGAGCTTCACTGTAATTTTCTGTGTTCATGTATTTAGGTGGGTGCATGCGACTAGTTCCTGCTAGTGGAAACTGAAAAGAAGTCTGCCTCTTTTCTAATCTGAGCCAGAGAAGGGCAGATGTTCCCTCTCCACATACTTTCTCTCTCCAACAAAGAAGCCCAAAGCAAAGGATTCTGGGATTCCCCAGTTGCAAGATGCAAATAGTCTGGTCCCTGAGTCATAGCTCGGATGAGAGCCACACGGGATTGCCACATGACCTGCATTGAACTGTGCCATAAGTAAGAAATAAACATTGATTGTATTAATTTAACAACAACAGACTGGTTCCAAATCGGGAAAGGAGCACCTCAAAGCTATATATTGTTAACCGCTTTATTTAACTTAAACGCAGAGTACATCATGCAAAATGCTAGACTGGATGAAGCATAAGCTGGAATCAAGATTGCCAGGAGAAATATCAATAACTTCAGATCTGCAGATGACACCACCCTTATGGATGAAAGTGAAGAAGAACTAAAGATCCTCTTGATGAAAGTGAAAGAGGAGAGTGAAAAAGTTGGCTTAAAACTCAGTATTCAGAAAACTAAGATCATGGCATCTGGTCCCATCACTTCATGGCAAATAGATGGGGAAGCAATGGAAATAGTGTCAGACTATTTGGCGGGGGGGTTCCAAAATCACTGCAGATGGTGACTGCAGCCATGAAATTAAAAGGTGCTTCCTCCTTGGAAGAAAAATTATGACCAACCTAGACAGCATATTGAAAAGCAGAGACAATTACTTTGCCAACAAAGGTCTATCTAGTCAATGCTATGGTTTTTCCAGTAGTCATGTATGGATGTGAGATTTGGACTATAAAGAAAACTGAGCTCCAAAGTACTGAATGCTTTTGAACTGTGGTGTTGGAGAAGACTCTTGCGAGTCCCTTGGAATGCAAGGAGATCCAATCAGCCCATCCTAGAGGAAATCAGTACTGAATATTCCCTGGAAGGACTGATGCTGAAGCTGAAACTCCAATACCTTGGCCACCTGAAGTAAAGAACTAACTCATTGGAAAGACCATGATGTTGGGAACGACTGAAGGTGGGAGGAGAAGAGGATGACAGAGGATGAGATGGCTGGATGGCATCACCGACTCAATGGACATGAGTTTGGGTTAGCTCCGGAAGTTGGTGATGGACAGAGAAGCCTGGCATGCTGCAGTCCATGGGGTTGCAAAGAGTTGGACATGACTGACTGACTAAACTGAACTCAACTGAGGGCTTTATTTAAAGAGTTGATTCCTTATAAATAAAAAAGACTTTGTACTATGTATTCAGAAAAAGGAAAACAGTAAAAGGTAATGCAGTTTATTAAAAGATTAGAAAGGAAAACATGGGAAAAAGTACAATCTCAGTCTCACTTGTATATATTCCTGAAGAAGGCTTCTGTTGAAATTGGCAAATGAAGATGTGGCTCCCAGTCCCCTCTTAATACCTCAGTGGTTTGCTCTTCCTTTCCGTATGACTGATCACCATAACACTGAAACATATACATTACCACATGTAATATAGATAACCAGTGTGAGTCAGAGTATGATGCAGGATACCCAAGACCAGCGCTCTGTGACAACTTGGAGGGCTAGGGTTGGGAGGGAGGTGGGGGGGTTTCAGGATGGGGGAACACATGTGTACCTATGGCCAATTCACACCGATGTATGGCAAAAATCATCACAATATTGTAAAGTAATTATCCTCAATAAAAATTAATTAAAATAAACAAAAAATGCCACATGTAGAAGCTGAAGTGGAAGATGAACTGTTACAAAGGATTTATTTATTTACCACATCTCAGTAGAAGTCTGAAACTCCAACATTAACATAATTGGAAAATTTTGTGAGTCGATGTGGAATTACTAATGATTTCTTTCTAGCGCAAGGGAATTGATTTAACTGGGAAAGAGAATTAAAATACTTTGTTAATGTTGCTAATGTAATTATCATTAAATATTATTAATATATCAGTAGTGATATATGCACTGATATGCCACTGGGAGAATAAATGAGAAAACAATAAAGGCTTTGCATCAATTTGTAGATTTGAGAGGGTAGAGCTATTCCCTAGTGCAGGAATTTTTGTATTGTGTTTGTAAAAGAAAAATGTTCCTTTCTCAAAGTCTGCTAAAGAGAATGAAGTCAAGAATAGAGTACATTGTATGGAAACAACTGCTTTCTTTACCATGAACACTGAATGCTGCCAAAGAAAATATTGAAAAGATGATACTAAATAATAATAAACAAGTTTCTGTGCTTCTCTCTCTCTCTCTCTTTTTTTTTTTTTTTTGTAAAATACAATTTACCTAGAGTGGCATAAGCTGGAAGGGTTTCTTATGAAAATTTTCCCTTACTATTTTTCAATATTTTTTGTCAGTAATCAGCAAAGCTTCACTACTTATTAAGAAAGAACTATGTTTATTCTTTAAGTAATACATGTATTCTCTAAGAATTCTGCTGCTATCAGTCTGTTGATAGCTGCATTTATGAGCCAATTCAAAATCCTAAATATTTGCTTCTGATATTAGCTACAGGGAGTACACGTTCATAAAGATATGTTCTTACAGTGTAATTTCCTCTTTCTTATTAATCACCTTTCTGAGCTCCTTGTTTGCCAGATTTTGGCTGTATTTTTGTATTTTCTAATCAGTGAAATGCACTTCCTGAAGAAAATAGCTTGTTGTTGTTTCTGCATAGCAAGAAAGCACAGTTGCTTGGTGCTTTCAACCAGCTCCCACTGTGATACGATAAGACAAGTTTAAACATGTAATCATAATCTCCAGAGGTTAGCTAAGGCTGGCTTCAGACTTAAAAATCTCATCATGGCAATCTAGGAAGGGACCAGATTCTGGGAAGAAATTTGCATACGTTCCTTAATAATCACTAGCCTTATTTCTCCAGTTGTCCCTCAAACCAAGTTTCTATCACCTCTGTAATGACACACCGAATGAAAATAAGCTGTTGATGTGTTCAGAAAAACAAAGGCTTCACAATTTGTATACATGGAAAGAGATATTAGTTTGCTTGAGCAATGTTAATACAGTGTACTCAGACAAAAAAATATGTAGGATGGAGTGTTTGGGTCATATAGCATCATACTGAAAAATAATTAAAATCATAAAATCACAAACATTTAGATCTGGAAAACATCTCTTACACTGTCATCATTCAATGCCTTTATTTTCAGAGAAGGAAACAGAGCTCAGAAAGGTAAATTAATTTATTTAAAATCACACAGCTAGTCAAAGATCTGGTGCTAGAAATTTAGGTCTTTCAAATAGTCCAACATTTCTTTTGTGCATGCAATGCAGAGGGTTGACAAGACAAGTCATGAGTGAATGGAAGCTCATTCACTAGCCAAGTGATTCATGGGGCTACCTGCAGGCAAAGCTATTCATTGATTTGCAACAGACATTGCAGAGGAACTTGAAAAATACTGATCTCAGAACTTATTCACTTGAATTCAGTGTAACAAATGCTTATGGAGAATTTGTGAAGTCACAGAGACAGGGAATTTTGGCACTTCCTATTTTAACATCTAATAAAATCCTTGAGGATATTTTCATGGAAGCCACACCATGGCCTCTGCATATTTTAATTTGCATGTATTCATCATCAGGCAATAGAAAGGGAGACGAGCATTTCAATTTTTGTGAGAAGAAATGGAAAAGACAGCAGGTAAAAGGTAGACTAGGTCTCTTCTGCATCTAAACTAGAAGTCAATTTCTGTTTTATTTTTTCTCTATTCCCAACTTTCTCTTCCCTTCCTTCCCCTCTTCTTTCTTTCTCCAGGGCTTCTCAGGTTTCAGGTATTTTTGTCTTTCTTTTTGAGGCTCTAAATACATAAAAATTAAAAAGTGACATATCTAGACATAAATGTTTTCACTTTAAAAACTGACAGTTTTCACACACATGCAGCAATACTATTGCACTATTCATAAGATAATTATAATATTTTAAAAGAATTATTTCAGTGCACTGTGATCTGAAATAATGCACAAGCATCAAATTGTTAAAAGGCTGCCCTCTCTCTAACCTGAGTTTCTAACCTCTTTCTAACCTGTCTTACGTGAGAAGCCAGAAGCTTAAATTTGAAGACTTTTGTGTACGTGTCAACTGAGTACCCTCCTCCCTCACCCCCTCTCCTCTCCCATCTTAATAATCACCATATAATTAATAACCACTTAACAGTTTCCCTTTCTCCTATTGTCTGTCCCCACTAACGGCAGAGCCTTGTCAAGAAGCACAAGTTCAAGGCCACTCTTAGGCCCTCTCTCTAGATGGCAGAGGTAGTGAGGTGGGGACTGCATACCAAAATAAAAGAGTTTACTCAAGGAAACACCAAAAACTATTTCAAGAGAATAAAATTTAACAGCAAATCAAGACAAAGAGTAAATGGGATAAGCATGATATTATTTTGAACCCAGACCCAAACCTCAAGTTGAAATTTGAATGACAGTCCAAGGTGTGGACTGAGCAGGGCAGTGATAGAAATTAGGGCACGTTAGACATTGGAGTTTGCTGTGCAAACTCTACAAAGGGAGACTTGTCTTTTCAGCCCATTTTCTTTTCTTTCTTTTTTTAAAATTTTGGCTGGGCTGGGTCTTTCTTGGGGCCCACTGGCTCAGCAGTTGCGGCGCTCCGGCTTCTCTAGTCATAACATGCGGGCTTAGTTGCTCCACAGCATATGGGAACTTAGTTCCCCAACCTGGGATTGAACTATATCCTCTGCATTGGAAGGTGAATTCTTAACCACTGAACTGCCAGGGAAGTCTTTGCCTATTTTTATAGCCCCTCTGGCATCAGACTTAAAATGTCATTACGACAATTTTTCCATCATGTTGAACCTGAATGTAGAGAAGTTTGGTTCACTGGTGAGACCAGAGTTGGAAGAAAAATATGGACAAAGCCATTCTCTAATCTTTCACTTCTTCTCTATCTCAAAACAGTCAATTTTCAACACTCAGGAGCTGATTATCTAAAATTCTCTCTGCATCCACACACTAGACATTTGCTCTCATTGCATCTCCATCAGCTTAAACATGGGAAGAAAAGAAGGAAAAATCCAAACCAGTTCGAATTTGGCTTGGTAAGAAGGCTAGGAAAACCATTTAGCTATAATCATTTTTTTAATTACCTCGATTTTATTTCACCATTATCACTGGCTTCATTAAGCCAAATGTTTGAGAACTGGCAATTGCATACTTTTTACCTGGATAAGGGATTGTGTAAATTGATAACAGCCACTTCTTATGTATAAGTCTCAGTCTAGAACTGCTAGCTTCGTACTAGGATTCTGTCCCTGAAATTTCATGCAAAACTAGTATGTCTGTACATTTTCCGGGGGTGATTGTCTACAGATCCCATTAGATCCACAAGACAGGTCTGTGACCTTAAAAGTATAAAAATATTTTGTTGTTTTATAGCTTCACATTCATTCCCCGCCCTAAGCAACCTTCTTCCAGGTCAAAAGATAATTTACTTTGTTCATTTTACATGTGTCAAACATCAAAATGGTCCTACACCAGAAAGAATATACCATTAAAAACAGTCTCTTCCACATAAGCTTGTTATATAAGGCATAATAAGCACAGCTGGCTTGTAGCCCCAGGCTGGGACCAGACCAGATTGTTAGAAAACACAGACTGGAGTGGCTGGGGCTTCTGTTCACATCAGTTTTCCAGGAAAGTTGAAGTTCAAGTCCTGGTTATTGTTCAGTCATTAAGTTGTGTCTGATTCTTTGTAACCCATGGACTGCTGCGTGCCAGGCTTCCCTGTCCTTCACTGTTGCCTGGAGTTTGCTCAGTCTCATGTCCTGATTATCATGCTTTAATTCTGTTCTATAATACTATAGGACAGGAAGAGGAAAAGGGATCAAATTTGAGTTTCATGCAGACCTTCCCCACAGAGAGGGAAGTGTGCATTTTTTTCTTGTCATAAACATCAAGTGTTTGAGTCTTCTCCAGTGAAAGAGAAAATGGAAGATGTTCCCTATCCATCTTAAATGACTTAACGATGGTCCTCCCCGTAGGCAGAAGGATGGACCAAACGACACTCTCCTCAAGGATCTCTTAATTTTCAGCATTCCGTGAAGCAGAGATTTCTATTTTGTTTTCCTTCAATCTACCTTGAAAAGAGCCAGAAAAGACACCTTGTTACAAGAATCCAAAATTTGTCTCCAGGTAGGTGTCTGGGTCTTGAAGGGCTGAGCCTTCCCTCCATTCTGTCAAATGCACTTAGGTAGGACACTTTTCTTATACTTTAACTGCATTTCAGTGCCTGACCCTTTGTCTAGATTATTGTTTTCAGCCAACCTGACGTTTGGCTGACTCCTAGGGTTCTGGTAACTACATTTGGAAGGGTATATCTGAAAATGGAGAAGGCCATATAAGTTGTACTTAGAAGTATATACATTCTAAAAACTTCATGAGACACATCTGTCATTCCTGGATACCAAAGTGATTTTACAGATCATGTAATTGTTCTCAACATCTTCTCTTTCCAACCCTCATTTTTGAACTTAAAGCTGTTTCATTTATTACTGCTATTTGGATCATTTAAAATTATTCCACTTTTCTTCAGGTGATGTATGTTGTGTTTATAGGTCCATTTTGACATCTTCTTCCATTTCTTCCACCAAAAAAAAAAAAAAAAAAATTTCTGCCCTGCAATCTGAGTGGAGGCATCATTTACAGCCAGAGAGGCATATCTTGAAAATGCATTACCTTAAGATAGTAGGATTCATCATATCTGAGTTCATATGTCTGATAGCCAAAAGCCCCATTTCATTTCAAAAGAAAAATTGCTTCTGTCAGTGTAAACAGAATGCATTATCCTCTTTAATAACCATTCTTAAGTATGCTGCTGTATTACTTTTTCACAGCTGTATTCCAATAAGCTGTAGAGTAATTGCCAGTTCTCTTATCTAATAGGTTCATTATTCTTTTGCCATAATTGCAGCCATTAAGTGTTCAATTGTTAAATTTCCACTCCTACGTTTACTTAGTGTTATATTTTATAATGGGGCATGTCATTACAGCACCCCAGTGACCATGGCTGTTGTTCAAAGTATTTCTAAAAGTCAATGAGATCTCTGTGAAATATGTCTTCATTTTCCATTTGTTCAGATATCCCCCCCTTCACCCTGCTCCATGACCTTCTTTTCCTTTTGCAGACTTCCTATATAGGCTCTTAGAAACTGGTAGATTTTACGTGAAGTTTAAGGACCTGACCTAGGCTGGGAGACATACAGCTAAGCACTCAATATCTATGAGCACCATTTTTTTACTCTAATGACATGATTCATGTATAACAAGGTGAAGAAGCAAAGATTTCACTAAGGAAATGAACACTTATGACTTAATGCTGTTTTCAAGAGCTCTGATTTATGTTTTATCATGTTCAATTTGTGGGGCTTTTTCATCAAATGAAAGACACATCGGTCGGAGGTTATAGGATTGTTAACCCTGGTCTGCAGCATTCATGGTAATAAAGCAAATGTCTTCCCTTTATTGCTTAACATTTCCAGATGTGCCACAACCTCGGGTCAAGGTTCACCTCTTCCATCTGATGCAATGGACTGCATTACGTTGGGGAGTTATGCTGGTGAAAAATGGATAGGGAAATGCTCCGATATTTTAACTTAATCACTATGTACAGTCCAATGTCTCCTGACTTGTTTGGCTTTGTTTGTTTGCTTTGTTTATTTGCTTTGGGGTTTCAGGATAAGGCTAAAAGCTATTTGTAAGACAACTTGTGTTTCTTAAGTACTCAAATATTAGCCACAAACTTTTATCTAAGTCATATTTTATTTTTAAAGACTTTTATAATCTTCTATTCATCAGTTAATCATCCTTTTCAAGGTAATTTTATTTTACTTCTATTCATTGTATTAGCTTTTATTTTCTTCAGAAGTTGAAAACAATTTTTACAGCCAGTGGGTTAGCATTGTAATTTTGTCAAACTCATTTTAGCTCTATATTCTTTCAGGAATCTTCTATGATTTAGAGACCGTTTTGGATTTTGGTAAAACAACAGAAGTTTTTTTAATAACGTTGCTCATGGCATTAGATGTGGTTATACCCTTTACACCACAAACACTATTATCCACATATCTACTTCCTTCTTGCCTCAATATTAGTAAAAATAATAGCTAAATTTATGAGCATTTACTCTCATCCTGTCTCTGTATTATATGATTATTTATATTTTCTCATTTAATCCCCATGAGGTAAATACATTTATTATTCTCATGTTACACATGAGGAAATTGAGACTAGAGAGGTTAAACAACTTGCATAAAATTATAGCTAGTAACTGAGTCCAGAATACTTCTACTCAATATTATTATTAAGAGAGTATTGCTATACCAGTGAAAAAACTTATATGTATTAATGAAGCAGCAAATGGAAAACAACTCTTGAGAATTCTGCCACCACTCTAGGTAGATAGCTTGGGAACTTACTAAAAGTTACAGGGCAAAAGAGATATCCAAGACAGAACATTTCTGCCCTCGGTTCTCCTACACAGTAAGACTGCTCATAAAATAGATTAAAGAAAATAACTGTAAAATTGACCTTAGAGTGGCTTATAGTTTATAGTCCCATCAATGATCCTAAAAAAGAAAACAGTAGGTGCAACTTCTTTAGCATAGATACATGCATCCACAAAACTCTATCCAAGTATCCAGGCATTTCTGTCTTTCACATATCATTAGTATAAATTTTGTAGTAAGACTTTAGATATAATTTTATTGCTAGTGAATAAAACTGAATAAGACTTCTTTTTCTTTTCCCTGGCTACATTGGCTTTGCAACATTCCCAAAAAGAACATTTGCTGTTGTCAACAAGCAGTCAGTTTTGTCAGTTAGGGAAGAGACATATGGAGTGGGATGATATTATCTGGACAATCACTTTCTTCCAAAGCAATACAGTAAATGTACCTTATTTTTCTCATTTATTCACAAAACAATGGGCAAGATGGAAAAAGAAAGAGCACAGCATAGTTTGGAGTCGATAAGAAAGCCATATAGTGTGATTAACCAAAAGAGACACACTACTTGATGAAGAAAAAGGCATCATCCGAGAAGAATGACTGCAATAGGCTGCAAGAATAATTGGAGAGGGATTGAAAAGATAAGCATCCCCATGTCTGAAAGCAGATTTCTTACCAGTCTCATTAGGCAGGTAATCTTTTCACGGCACCATATTTTAGAAAATGGTCAGCTACAAAAAAAAAAAAAATAGAATTCCCAAAAGATTTGCCAATCCTAAAATGGCTATCATTAGAGTTTATTTAGTGCAAGATAAAATTGGCTGATCAACTCCTTGAAATTTTTTGAAAGGATTGAGTATAAACTGGTTTTTTTAAAGTGTGTGTTTTCTGCTCAAATTCTCTTTAGATTTGAGATGCACAAAGAATTGACATAACTAAAGAAAATCCATCACTCTACCTAGTATAATACATTTAAAAGCATCTGCCAGATCTTGAGAGTTTGCTCCAGTAACAAACCCTGTGCTAATAAGTGGTAGGGTTTGGTAAAAATTACTGTTTTCAGATATATATATGTATGAAGATTATAAATGGTGAAACAGAGAAAGAGATCAAAGAGTGATTTTTCCCCTCGTTTTATAGAAACATTGAATGATTTAAAGACCTCTTATATCCTGCTTCTTAACAGAAAAAAATCCACATAAATATGAGATATTTGAAGAGGTTTAGAAAATGTAAACTGAATCTCTCTATTAGATGGAAAACTAACGCAGGTGTGATTCCACTCTCTAAATCTAATCCAATCCAGCAGTCATAAAAAGATTCATGATGCCAAAATATTGTAAGAGAAGTGCAAGAAACAGAGAAACAGAGTAAACAGAAAACTCTGGAGAAACAGAGTATTCTGGGGCTGTAAAGGAGCAGAAAAGCACCTAGAGTAGAAACAGAGCAGGGAGGCAGGGAAAGTTTTCTTATAGTGCATTTTGCTCAAAATTATATTGCCCTTTGTAGAGCAAAGACTCAGCGATTTTAACCCAGCTAACTGGGTATATTTTTTACTATGCTTTCTAGATAGTAGTCATCATTGCCTCTGAATAGTGAACTTGGTGATAGCGATTGTCATCTTTTCAGTTGATTTGTGTATATATAATTATTACTTTGTGTGTGTAATTGTCAATTGAAATGTGTTTAAAATAACTGCACTATTATTAAGACTTTGGGTGTGTTTTTTCTTTAGTCATGCCATGCAGCTTCTGGGATTTCAGTATCCTGACAAGGGAATGAAACAGACAATGGCACTGAAAAGTGTCAAATCATAACCACTAGACCACCAGGGAACTCTCTATTAGTAAGTTTTTGAAAAAAAAAAAAACTTATTGAGTACACAAAAAGGAACAGAAACAGAGAAATATGGCATAAACTAGATATTCAGTTCAATTCAGTCGCCCAGTCGTGTCCGACTCTTTGCAACCCCATGAATCGCAGCATGCCAGGCCTTCCTGTCCACCACCAACTCCCGGAGTTCACTCAGACTCACGTCCATTGAGTCAGTGATGCCATCCAGCCATCTCATCCTCAGTCTTCCCCTTCTCCTCCTGCCCCCAATCCCTCCCAGCATCAGAGTCTTTTCCACTGAGTCAACTCTTTCCATGAGGTGGCCAAGTACTGAAGTTTCAGCTTTAGCATCATTCCTTCCAAAGAAATCCCAGGGCTGATCTCCTTCAGAATGGATCTCCTTGCAGTCCAAGGGACTCTCAAGACTCTTCTCTAGCACCACAGCTTGAAAGCATCAATTCTTTGGCACTCAGCTTTCTTCACAGTCCAACTCTCACAGCCATACATGACCACTGGAAAAACCACAGCCTTGACTAGATGTCTCTGCTTTTCAATATGCTATCTAGGTTGTTCATAACTTTCCTTCCAAGGAGTAAGCGTCTTTTAATTTCAGGCCTGCAATCACCATCTGTAGTGATTTTGGAGCTCCCAAAAATAAAGTCTGACACTGTTTCCACTGTTTCCCCATCTATTGCCCATGAAGTGATGGGACCAGATGCCATGATCCTCATTTTCTGAATGTTGAGCTTTAAGCCAACTTTTTCACTCTCCTCTCTCACTTTCATCAAGAAGGTCTTTAGTTCCTCTTCACTTTCTGCCATAAGGGTGGTGTCATCTGCATATCTGAGGTTATTGATATTTATCCCAGCAATCTTGATTCCACCTTGTGCTTCTTCCAGCCCAGTGTTTCTCATGATGTACTCTGCATAGAAGTTAAATAAGCAGGGTGACAATATACAGCCTTGATGTACTCCTTTTCCTATTTGGAACCAGTCTGTTGTTCCATGTCTGGTTCTAACTGTTGCTTCCTGACCTAAATATAGGTTTCTCAAGAGGCCAGTCAGGTGGTCTGGTATTCCCATCTCTTTAAGAATTTTCTACAGTTTGTTGTGATCCACACAGTCAAAGGCTTTGGCATAGTCAATAAAGCAGAAATAGATGTTTTTCTGGAACTCTCTTGCTTTTTCCATGATCCAGTGGATGTTGGCAATTTGATCTCTGGTTCCTCTGCCTTTTCTAAAACCAGCTTGAACATCTGGGAGTTCACGGTTCACGTATTGCTGAAGCCTGGCTTGGAGAATTTTGACCATTACTTTACTAGCGTGTGAGTTGAGTGCAATTGTGTGGTAGTTTGAGCATTCTTTGGCATTGCCTTTCTTTAATGTAGTAAATATTCATTATGAGAGGTATAATGATATCTAATGGGAGGAAAATACTATATTTTCCTGCAAAACAAAGTGTTATATAAAAGAAAATAATGGAAAATAAGCAGATGGAGTTGTGTGATAGGTTCACGTATTGCTGAAGGATGGCTTGGAGAATTTTGAGCATTACTTTACTAGTGTGTGAGATGAATGCAATTGTGGAGTAGATTGAGAATTCTGTAACTAGTGAAAAATAATTATCTGCCATATATCAAGCAAGAAAACTGAGAGAAGAACCTCCCTAAACCCTGAAAATATCACCAAATCCTTCTGTACAAATAAAGATTAATTCATGCAGTGTGCAGGACTATTGCTATGGCAATGTCAGAATTTAATTGGCATTTTTTTTTCTTTCTTAGTAGAAAATAATGTTGAGTCTTAACAACTGAGAAAAACTACAAGCTCAATGTGAAATAGTATGAATTCTAATAATATTTAGGATCAAAATATAAAAATGACAGCTGCATTTCTTTATAATTCTTTCATTTTTCTTATCTTATTGTGCTTGCTGGAATCTCCAATAAACATTAAAAGAATTGAAGATGGAAACCTTCTGTTTTTTACTTATGCTAAATACAAAGCCTTCAAATTTTCACTTCAAACATGAGGTTAAAAAAAGTCATTGCAATTACCTTAATGGCTTAAGAAACTTTCTTAGTTTGCCTAGAGTTTCAGTCATAGATAGATGCTATGTGTGTGTGCTCAGTTGTGCCAACTCCCTGTGACTCCATGGACTGTAGCCCACTAGGTTCCTCTGTCCATGGTAGTCTTCAAGCAATAATAAATAGATGTTAAGTTTCTCAAGCGTTTTTCTTAATCTATGGAGATAATTATGTGAGTTGTTTTCTTCCCACCTGTTGATGTGATAGCTTACATTCATTAATTTTGCTAATGCCACATCTATCCTGAATTATTCAGTTAAAAACAAAATTTTTATAATGTATATGTATTATCACCACTCATTTTTCTGGATTTAATTTAACATTTTGTTTGTGGTTTTCTTTGCATCTAAATATATAAGTGGCCTGTATTCTTCCTTTCTTGAATAATCCTTTCAATTCTTAGTATCAAGATTAAACTAGCCTCATAAAGTGAGTTTGAGAGCTTTCCTTCTTCTTTATATTTTTCTTCAGTCATTTGCTGAGGATTAGAAGTAGCTTTGGGCATCCTCAGTGGCTCAGTAAAGAATCCATTTGCAACACAGGAGACATAAGAGACTCGGGTTTGATCTCTGGGTCAGTAAGATTCCCTGAGGAGGGCACAGCAACCTACTCCAGTATTCTTGCCTGGAGAATCCTATGGACAGAAGAGCATGGTGGCAACAGTCCATAGGGTTGCAAAGAGTTAGATACAAATAGCATCCCACTCCAGTATTCTTGCCTGGAGAATCCCATGGACAGAGAAGCCTGGTGGGCAACAAGCTGCAGAATCCAAAGAGTTGGACATGACTGAAGCAACAGCACAGCACAGCATAGCATGAAGTGACTTAGCAGGTACACACTGAGCTACCTTTTCTTGAATGCTTAGTGAAATGTGCCAGTGCAGCCATCTGGTCCTGGAATTTGCATTACGAGAAGAATTTTGACTGCTAATATAATTTCTTTAATATTTATGGCTCTATCAGTTTCCTGTTTCTTCCATTCACATGCTAGTGAGGTAATACTTTAAGTCCTTCAAGCTAGACTTCAACAGTACATGAACCAAGAACTTTCCAATGCACAAGCTGGATTTAGAAAAAGCAGAGGAATCAAGATCAAATTTCCAACATCCATTGCGTCATGAAGAAAGCAAGGGAATCCCAGGGAAAAAACACCTGCTTCATTGACTATGCTAAAGCCTTTGTGTGGATCACAACAAACTGGAAAACTCTTAAAGAGGTGGGAATACCAGATCACTTTAACTGCCTCCTGAGAAAGCTGTTCGCAGGTCAAGAAGCAACAGTTAGAACAGGGCACGAAACAACAGATTGGTTCCAAACTGGGAAAGGAGTGTGTCACGGCTGTATATTGCCACCCTGCTTATTTAACGCATATGCAGAAGAGTAGCAGTGTTAGGTGCCAGATTCCTTGTGACTCCATGGACTGTACCTGCCAGGCTCCTCTGTCCATGGAATTTTCCAGGCAAGAGTACTGGAGTGGGTAGACATTCCCTTTCCAGGGGATCTTCCCAACCCAGGAATTGACCCCGGGTCTCCTTTATTGCAGGCAGATTCTTTACTGTCTGAACTATAGGGAAGCAGTATATCATGCAAAATACTGGGCTGGGTGAAGCACCAATTGGATCAAGGTTGCCAGGAGAAATATCACCAACCTCAGATATGCAGATGATACCACTTTAATGGCAGAAAGTAAAGAGGAAACGAACAGTTTCTTGAAGAAACTGAGAGAGCAATGTGAGAAAGCTGGCTTAAAATTCATTCAAAAAATGAAGATCATGGAATCCAGTCCCATCACTTCATGACAAGTAGATGGGGGAAAAATGGAAACAATGTCATATTTCACTTACTTGGGCTCCAAAATCATTGTGGATGGTGACTGCAGCCATGAAATTAAAAGCTGCTTGCTCCTTGAAAGAAAAGCAACAACAAACCTAGACAGTGTATTAAAAATCAGAGACATCACTCTGCTGACAAACGTCTGTCTTGTCAAAGCTATGGTTTTTCCAGTAGTCATATATGGAGGTGAGAGTTGAGCAATAAAGAAGACTGAGCACTGAAGAATTAATGCTATTGAGCTGTGGTGGCTGGAGAAGACACTACTTGAACATCCATGGACAGCAAGGAGATCAAGCCAGTTAATCTTAAGGGAAATCAACTTCGAATAACTATTGGAAAGACTGATGCTAAAGCTCCAATACTTTGCCTACCTAATGTGAAGAGTTGACTCAATGGGAAGAACACTGATGCTGGGAAAGATTGAAGGCAGGAGGAGAAGGGGCAACAGAGGATGAGATGGTTGGATGATATCACTGACTCAAAGGACAAGAGTTTGAGCAACCTTGGGAAATGATGAAGGACAGGGAAGTCTGGCACGCTGCAGTCCATGGGGTCACAAAGAGTTTCCAGGGCTTAGCAACTGAAAAACAACATCAAAGATGGTGAATATAACCTATTATAGAACAGTATTATATTCATATTTCATATTATATTAGATTATTATTATATATTATAATATATAATAATATAAATATATTATATATTATAATATATTATAAATTATATATTTATATATATTATATATATTATGTATATTATATATTTATATATTATATATATTTATATATATTATATATATTATGTATATTATATATTTATATATTATATATATTTATATATATTAATGTATATATTACAAATATATATTTATATATAATATTATATATTATATATTTATATATTATATATAATATAAATATATGTTATAATATTATATAATATAAAATAATATGTACAATATATAAATTATATTAGATTAGATTATATTTCATCTGTATTTCTAATTTATTTCTGTGGAACTGCCTATACATTAATAATATTTTATTTTCTCTAATTACTGAAGTGTCTATATTTTTACATTCTTAATACAGTTTTTTTTTTTCACTCTCACTCATCAGTTTAGTTCAGTTGCTCAGTTGAGTCCAACTCTTTGAGATCCCATGGACTGCAGCACACCAGGCTTCCTTCTCTATCACCAACTCTCAGAGCTTGCTCAAACTCATGTCCATCGAGTTGGTGATGCCATCGAACCATCTCAATCTTTGTCATCCACTTCTCCTCCTGCCTTCAATTTTTCCCAGCATCAGAGTCTTTTCCAATGAGTCAGTTCTTTGCATCAGGTGGCCAAAGTATTGGAGTTTAAGCATCAGTCCTTCCAACGAGTATTCAGGACTGATTTCATTTATGATTGATCGTTTAATCTCCTTGCAGTCCAGGGGACTCTCAAGAGTCTTCCAACACCACCGTTCAGAAGCATCAATCCTTCAGTGCTCAGCTTTCTTTATAGTCCAACTTGCACATCCAGACATGATGACTGGAAAAACCATAGCTTTGACTAGACAGACCTTTGTTGACAAAATAATGTCTCTGCTTTTAAATACACTGTCTAGGTTGGTCACAGCTTTTCTTCCAAGGAGCAAGCATCTTTCAGTTTCATGGCTGCAGTCACCATCTGCAGTGATTTTGGAGCCCCCAAAATAAAGTCTGTCACAGTTTCCATTGTTTCCCCATTTGCCATGAACTGATGGGACCAGATGACATGATCTTAGTTTTCTGAAAGTTGAGTTTCAAGCCAGTTTTTTCACTCTCCTCTTTCACTTTCATCAAGACACTTTTTGTGCTTCTTTGCTTTCTGCCATAAGTGTGGTGTCATCTGTGTATCTGAGATTATTGATATTTTTCCTGGCAATCTTGATTCCAGCTTGTACTTCATTCATCTTGTCATTTCTCTTGATCTACTCTGTATATAAGTTAAATAAGCAGGGTGATGACATACAGCCTTGATATATTTGATATATTCCTTTCCCGATTTGGAGCCAGTTTGTTGTTCCATGTCCAGTTCTAACTGTTGCTTCTTGACCTGCATACAGATTTCTCAGGAGGCAGGTCAGGTGATCTGGTATTCCCATCTCCTTAAGAACTTTCCACAGTCTGTTGTGATTCACACAGTCAAAGGCTTAGGTATAATCAATAAAACAAAAGTAGATTTTTTTCTGAAACTTTCTTGCTTTTTTGATGATCCAGTAGATGTTGGCAATTTGATCTCTGGTTCCTCTGCCTTTTCTAAATCCAGCTCAAATATCTGGAAATATGCGGTTCACAACCTGTTGAAACCTGGCTTGGAGAATTTTGAACATTACTTTGCTAGTGTGTGAGATGAGTGCAATTGTGCAGTCGTTTGAACATTCTTTGGCATTGTCTTTCTTTGGGATTGAAATGAAAACTGACATTTTCCAGTCCTGTAACCACTGCTGAGTTTTCCAAATTCACTCATCAGTTTGTCAATTATATTTATTCTTTCAAAGAAGAGTTTGTGTCTAAAATTGTCTATATTTATGTTTCAATTGTATGAATTAATTGCTACTTATAGTTTTTATTTTGTTCTTTGAGTTTATTTCATGATTATTTTTTAAGTCTAGTTTGGATAATTAGCTTATCAACTTTTTTTAACTTTTCCTACCTTTCAGTGTCAGCATTTTACATTATACAGCTACATAATTATCCCTAGTTTCTGTTGAATCCCATATTTTATATGTAGCATTTTAATTCATATCAGTTCCAATGGTTTTTTTTTTTTAATTTCCAATGTGACTTCTTACTCATGCTACTGCTACTTCTAAGTCACTTCAGTCATGTCCCACTAGGTACGACCCCATGGACTGTAGCCTGCAATGCTTCTCTGTCCATGGGATCCTCCAGGCAAGCATATTGTAATGGTTTGCCAACCCATTTCAACCCAGGGATCAAACCCAGGTCTCTTGCATTGCAGGCAGATCCTTTACCATCCAAGCCATCTTATTCAGGGGTTTACTTTAAAAATACATATTCCAAATATAATTTTAAAAATTTAATTCCTAAATTAATTGCATTGTGGTTAGAGTGTGTATCTATATGATTCCAATATTTAGGTGTTTGTTGAGGTTTGTTTTGTGACCTAGAAATTGTTCAAATTCTCCATGTGATTAAATAGAATGAAATGTATTCTATGTACTTGTTGAGTATAATGTTCTATATGAGTCCATTGCATGAATTTTGGTAATCATGTTTCTTAATCTCCCCTCCCCAAACCAAACATCACAAGTGTAATGTAATTGTCATTAAAAATTAAGCAATATGGCAAGGACTAAAAGTGGTTTAGAAATGACACACATATGACATTGTTCACACTCTAAATGTGTTCAGTCTTTGCCATAAATATTACAGAATTATTGTTCAAAAAAATGATGTTGGATGAAGATGTAAAAAGAACATCAAAATCATAAAATATAAGGTAGGTAGCAAGAAAATATAGGGTTTTTTTTTAATAAAGTGTTTGAACTTATATGACTATGTCTAAGGCAAACAGATATAGTAAAGACAACATACTTGAAAAACAGGGTAACCACAAATCAAAAACATACATTAGATTCACAAAAATCAAAAAGAAGAGAACACAAGCATTAAGTAAAAGAAATCTACAATGGAAACCACAAAAAGAAAGAGAAAGGGACATAGAAGAAATGCAGAAATCAACTGAAAAATAAAATTTAAAATGGCAATAAAAACATATTTATCAATAATTACCTTGTATGTCATAGACTAAATACTTCAATCAAAAGACATAAAGTGGCAGACTGGATTAAAAACAGGAGCCCACAATATTCTGTCTACAAGAGACCCACTTTAAGGCAATGGACATATTAATACATAGATTAAAAGTAAGAATGGAAAAAGGGATGGAAAAAGATATATCATGCAAAAGGAAATGACAAAAAGCAGGGATAGTAATACTCATATAAGACAAAATAGACTTTAAAACAAAGTTCATTAAGAAAGACACTGTATAATGATAAAAGGATCAACATAAGAAGAGGTCCTTACACTCATCAACATGTTCAGTTCGGTTCAGTTCAGACACTCAGTCGAGTCCAACTCTTTGCGACCCCATGAATTGCAGCACGCCAAGCCTCCCTGTCTATCACCAACTCCCGGAGTTCACTCAAACTCACATCCATCGAGTAGGTGATGCCATCCAGCCATCTCACCCTCTGTCGTCCCCTTCCTCTCCTGCCCCCAATCCCTCCTAGCATCAGAGTCTTTTCCAGTGAGTCAACTGTTTGTATGAGGTGGCCAAAGTACTGAAGTTTCAGCTTTAGCATCATTCCTTCCAAAGAACACCCAGGACTGATCTCCTTTAGAATGGACTGGCTGGATCTCCTTGCAGTCCAAGGGACTCTCAAGAGTCTTCTCCAACATGTTTTCACCTAAAATAGGAGCATCTAAATACACAAAACAAATACTAAGAGACATAAAGGGAGAAACTGATGGCAATACAATAACAGTAGGAGACTTTAATACCTCATTCACATTAATGGACAAATCTTCTAAACAGAAAACCAATAAAATAACAAAGATCTTAAATGACAGAATGGAACAGGGAGACTTAAAAGATATTTTCAGGACATTACATCTAAAAAATGAGAATACATATTCTTTTCCAGTTCACATGGAACATTGTCTAGGATTGACCATGTACTAAGGTACAAAACAAATGTAAATAAATTTAAGAATACAGAAATTATTTCACATATCCTCCCTGCCCACAATGTCATGAAGCTAGAAATCAACCACAGACAAAGAACTCAGAAAAATACAACTACATGGAGTCTAAACAACTTGCTACTAAAAACCAATGAGTCAACAAAGAAATTATAAAGAAAGTTTAAAAACACCTTGAGATATTACATTTAGAATGGATAAACAATAAGATCCTAATGTATAGCACAAGGAACTATACTGAATATCCTGTGATAAACCATAATGGAAAAGAATATAAAAAGAATATATATATGTATATGTATATATAGATCTACTATACTTCTATTAAAATTTTTTCAATATACTGTGAGACAAAGGAAAAAGAAAACACAATCATGCAAATCTATGCGATGTAATGAAAGTGGTTATTATAAGGAAGTTTGTAGCATTATAAGCCTTCCTCAAAAAAACAAGAAAAATCCCAAATAAATGACCTAAACTACCACCTAAATTACTAGAAAAGAACAAACAAAACCTCTAGTTAGCAGAAGAAAGGAAATTATAACAACCAGAGAGGAAATAAAATAGAGATTAAAAAATAGAAAATAATCAATCAAACCAAGAGCTGCTTCTTTGAAAAGGTAAACAAAACTGACAAACCTCTGGTCGGGTTCACCAAGAACAAAATAGAGAGAACCTAAATAACCAAATCTGCAAAATAAGAAATGAAAAAGGAGGACTATCAACCAATAGTTTATAAATACAAAAAAAAAAAGAGAGAGAGAGAATTCTATGAACAACTGCATGCCAACAAATTCAACAACCTAGAGGAAATGGACAACTTTCTAGAAAAATACAGCCCACCAAAACTGAAACAAGAAGTAATTTAAATAGACCTATAACTAGAAGTTAAATAAAATATGTAATTTATAAAACTTCCCACAAACAAATATGCAGGACCAGATGACTTCACAGGTGAATTTTACTAAACACACAAAGAACTTTTATCAATGCTTCTCAAATTCTTCCAAAAGACTGAAGAGGAGAGAATACTCCCAAAGACATTCAATGAAGCTACAATCATCCTGATACAAAAACCAGACAAAGATACCACCAAAAAAAAGAAAATTACAGGCCAATATCTTTGATGAAAGTAGATGCAAAAATTCTCAACAAAATATTAGCAAACTAAATCCAACAACACGTAAAAAGATCATACACCATAGCCACAAGGGATTCATCCCAAGTTCACAGGGATGGTTCAATATACACAAATAAATCAACGTGATATACCACATCAACAAAAGAGAAAACAAAAACCACATGATCATCTCAATAAATGCAGGGAAAAGATTTGGCAAAATTCAATATCCATGCATGATAAAAAAAAAAAACAACTAGAAAATCAGCCTCTATATGTTTAAGGAAACAACAGCAAAGATATTAATACTATACACTGTAGTGAACAATGTCAGTAAACAGCGTATGTTAGCACACATGAAATAATGTATTTGCTATAAGCTGCTGGAAAAGCAGCCACACTCATGTTCCTTGAAATGCAGGTACTTCTTACCTGACACCTGCTGAAAAATTTCTCCCATCATTCTACACTAAAGAAGAATCTGAAATTATTGTGTATGCAACAAAGGCTGAAACGTAGATGGAAATGTTCATGGTTTTGTTGTGAGGTGTTTTTTTTTAATCTTGAAAGTCAACCACATTGTTGCGTGGCCTCATTTCTCAATTCAAGATTTAAAAACATTTTTTTTTTCTCAATTTGACTGAGTGGAGGAAAAAGGTTAAAGGCAAAAGTGTTAGAAATAAAAAAAAAAAAAGTGAAGGTATTAGCCTTAAATCTACTTCAGAAAATAGATATGATCCTTTTTAAGAAATACTCAAGCTTTGGTTTGCTTCAGTAAAATTGCATTATCACAATAGACCAAATTTTCAATTTCATGAGTTGAAGTGGAGTTATGTTTTGTACCTAATTAGCTTAGTGGAGTTAGCTTGCTACCACGAGGAAGAGAAGAATGCATAATAATCATTGATGCCAATATCTTCCTCATAGATAGGATCCTATCCTGGCAGAATGGATGAAATGATACCTTGTTTCTCCCCTGGTTCTAATTAAAAGTATCTATTATAAAAGTGCACTATGGCGATCATAGTTACTGAGAGTACTGCTGATAATCAACAACACCGAGAAATAGTGTGTCATTTCAAGTGTCTAAAATTTAATTACTAAAATTTTTAGTATTTAAATTGCAACAATTACATTTTCATAAAATTTTGATTTTATTCTTATAAAGCAATTCATTTTAGTAGGATGAAGTTAACATTTGGTGTCAACTTTGGCTGCCTGTGTGCTTAATTGTGTCTGACTCTGTGACAGTATGTAGCCCCTCAGGCTCCTCTGTCCATGGGGTTTTCCAGGCAGGAATACTGGAGCAGATTGCCATTTTCTTCTCCAGGGGATCTTTCCGACCCAGGGATCAAACCAATGTCTCCTGTGTCTCCTGCACTGCAGGCAGAGTTTTTACCTGCTGAGCCATCCAGGAAGGTTGAATATTGACTTGTAAACCCTACTGAAATGTACATTTGGTATATTTCCAGAATACAGCTTAGAGAAACTCCTGAACATGTGCATCCAGAAACGTGTTCAAAATTGGTTATTGCACCTCTATTCATAACTTTAAAATTGGAAACACAAACACTTATCACCATTAAATTGAATAAATAAATTTTACTCTATTCATACAATCAGACATTACTTAGAGATGATAACAAACAAAAGATAGCATGTTAACAGGGATGAATATTATAAATATAATTTTAGTGAAAGAATCAAGTTCCTGAAGAATGTGTGGTATAACTCCATCCATGTAAATAACCAGACATAGTTAAACATTGTAAGGAAGAGAAGAAAGAAGACACATACATTATTTCTAAAAGAGCAAGGAAAGAATAATACCCAGTTCTGAACTCTGTGTACCTTTGGGAAAGAGGCAGTGGAATAGGATAGTTGAGAAGCACTTAGGAGATAAGTGTTGATTTAGGTGATGAATTCACGGTTTACCATATCATTATGAAAAGGGGTAAAAATAGCTATCTCTGCACAGAATGATCATAGTAGTGTGCCATGAACCAAGAACTGTGACTAACACAGTTCTGTGCACCTGGGACCAAAGAGAAGAAGCAACAAAGTCAGGGAATGGTTATCACCCACAAATCAAGGTAGGACTTCCTGACCTTGGCTACCAATGGTTCATGAGAGAAGGGGCCATGATCAGGAGTCTCTAAGGTACTGGCAACATTCCAGTTTCCAATTTAGGTGGTGGTTATACAAGGATTCACTTCATAATTATTCAGTAGATAGCACTTGTAGGTTTCTTCTATTTCCCTGTATGTATAAAATAATCCATGATTTTTAAAAGGTAAAGGCAAACACATACACAGAGACACACAAACAAACGCAAGGATGCATTCATATTACATATTCACTTGTATACATTAAACACACGGAGGTAAGTTTTGGTGGGAGTGGTCAGTGGCACTAGTCACTGGGGATGGGAATCAGGAGTCAGCAAATCTGATAGGTTAATGGTTCTGTAGGTCTGCTTATACTCCATCTCTATAACTGATGAGTGTGCAAAGACAACCATATGCTTAACGCCAAGGCTTAGAACAGCTCCACTGGACTCACTTCATCTGCCTGAACATTTTTATTATGAAAGGTAAATTACATTACACATTCTCACAGTTATTTTCCTCTGATGAACTAAAGCAACAAAATTTCCACAAGACTCAGCATTGCCTTATATATCATCTTTGCCAGTTTACTTCATCATTTACTATTTTTATCAGTCTATTGCCACTGTACTTCATTAATACATATCATTTCTTAAGGACAATTTTGAAAAAGAAAATAAATCAACCATAAGTCCACCAAACTAACATAACTCTATTGTGCACATTTTCTTTCTACTCACATACATATTTTGAAACAGATGCAATCATAATGTACCCTGTGTTTTAATTCAGCTTTTTTTCTCTTAACATCATAGTGGAAACATTTTTCCTTGTTTTTCAAGGTCTTCATAATTATAATTTTAATGGCTGAATAATATTCCATAGACTTAATGTTCTGTAATTTACTAAACAATTTCACAACTGTTTTATACATATATCATTTCTCAGATACACTTTTGTAATTATTATTATAAAGCTGCTACAATGAATATTTTCTTGTATGTAGATGCTTTGCTTCTGTACAATTCTTTCCTTAGGACACATTCCCCAGGGTGAGATTCTGGGTTAAGGGCTATGACTTTCTACAATTGTTGCTTTGTTTTTCCATATTGCTTTCAAGAGAAACATACTAGTTTACAATTGTCATCAGTAACGTACCAAAGTGTCAGTTTGAATGAAAGCAGCTGCCATTTGTGGGATTAATCATTGCTGCTATCAGATATTCTTTCCCCAAAATAGAAATATTTGACTCTTTGCCTTTCTTTCTTTTTTAAAAATTAAAACTTCCCAAACTCTGGCTTTTCCAGAGTTTCTTCACCAGCTAGACTGATTGTTATAGAAGTTTCAATTTGGCACAACTTAATGGGCACGCAGGCTCTCCCTCTCTACCAATTGCCATTTCGTCTGTAACAGGAATGCATACTGGCTGAAACCAGGCAGAAATACATAAGGAATCTGTATTGCCTGAGGTTCCCACTTCCACCCAAGCATATCTCAGCAGTTTCTTGAAGATATTTTTAAGATCTTCATTCCCAAGTAGACTTTCTCTTACACTGGAGAGCTTGCTTGTGTGTGTGTGTTAATTGCTCAGTCATGTCTGTCTCTTTCGACCCCATGCACTGTAGCCCACTAGGCTCCTTGTTCATGGAATTCTCCAGGCAAGACTATTGTAATGGGTAGCTATTCCCTATACCAGGGGATCTTCCCAACCCAGGGATCGAACCTGGGTATCTTGCATTGCAAGCAGATTCATTACCATCTGAGTCACCAGGGAACCCCAGCATGCTTATATATCTCCCTAAATCTTGGGCCTTTACCTTATCTCTGCTGCCTTCATCATGTCCTGTTTCTGTTTTAATTTTTTTTTTAATCAAGTTTTTCTTTTCAAAAGAGTTCTTTCCTACCAGTCTTTCGACATGGGCAGGAGCTGTTTGAAATTAAAGTCCTGTCATTGTTATTTTCTGTCACCTGCACTTCCAAAACACAAGAATTAGAGACCAGAACAGTAATGCATTAAGTAAGCCCAGCCCTAGGCTCCTGCGTTCCAGTGGAAGCCCTATTTACTGTCATTCTGGTAAACTCAACAAGCCATTCCAGGGCTTATCCAAAACACCCCATCAATGAATCCACATGCCTGCTAGGGGAACATAGAGAGAAGACACTGAAATTGACACCAGAAATTCACAGGCAATTTTTCCCTCTTCTCTAAGGTTAACTCATAAGTGTATGCTGCTGCTGCTGCTAAGTCGCGTCAGTCGTGTCCGACTCTGTGTGACCCCATAGATGGAAGCCCGCCAGGCTCCCTCATCCCTGGGATTCTCCAGGCAAGAATACTGGAGTGGGTTGCCATGAAGTCGCTTAGTCGTGTCCGACTCTTAGCGACCCCATGGACTGCAGCCTGTGAGGCTCCTCCGTCCCTGGGGTTTCCCAGGCAAGAGTGCTGGAGTGGGGTGCCACTGCCTTCTCCATCATAAGTGTGTATTCTCCCATATTCTCTTGTTTTATTCTTCCAAGGTCTTTTTGCATAGTTTCTGCTTCCAGAGTATATAGCTGGACTCATAACTCATCCAGAGACCCTAAAGGAAAGAGCAGTTCCTTCATAAATAAATCCCAGGGACCAAGTTCTTCTTAAACCTTGCAAAGAGGGGGTGCCCCAAGACCAAACACTTCCAAAAGGAATGGCCCCTATAAAGTATTTTAACCACCCCCACTGCTTTAAACTTCCATGGATATTTGGAAAGAAAGTGTTAGTTGTGCAGCCATGTCCAACTTTTTGTGACCTCATGGTCTGTTCTTGGAATTCTCTAAGCAAGTGAGTTGCCATTGCCTTCTCCAGGGGCTCTTCCCAACCCAAAGATAGAATCAGAGTCTCCTGCACAGCAGGTAGATTCTTTACCATCTGAGCTATGAGGGAAGCAGGCAATGGATATCTAGCTGGGTATATTTGTCCAGACTAAAATTTTACCTCCAGAAATTTCACAGGTCACAGCAGGAAAACAATACATCTGTGAGCCAGTGGAAGAGCTGATATATCTATTCAAAAGACAGACATCATTAACAGATAAGGTTCATGGCAAATAGATGGGGGAAACAATGGAAACAGTGGCTGACTTTATTTTGGGGGCTCCAAAGTCACTGCAGATGGTAACTGCAACCATGAAATTAAAAGATGCTTGTTACTTGGAAGAAAAGCTATGACCAACCTAGACAGTGTATTAAAAGCAGAGACATTACTTTGCTGACAAAGTCTCGTCTAGTCAAAACTGGTTTTTCCAGTAGTCATGTATGGATGTGAGAGTTGAACTATAAATGTAGGATGCAGGATGCATGGGGCTGATGCACAGGATGATTCTACTAGAGGATGTGGGGTGGGAGGTGGGAGGGGCTTCAGCATTGGGAGATTGTGTTCACCTATGGCTGATTCATGTCAGTGTATGGCAAAACAAATACAGTATTGTAATTTAAAAAAATAAAAAAAAAAAAGAAAGCTGGGTGCTGAAGAATTGATGCTTTTAAACTGTGGTGTTGGAGAAGAATCTTGAGATTCCCTTGGACTTCAAGATCCAACCAGTCCATCCTAAAGGAGGTCAGTCCTGAGTGTTCATTGGAAGGACTGATGTTGAAGCTGAAACTCCAATACTTTGACCTTCTGATGCCAAAAGCCAACTCAATGGAAAAGACCTTGATGCTGGGAAAGATTGAAGGTGGGAGGAGAAGGGGATAACAGAGGATGAGATAGTTGGATGGCATCACTGAAGCAATGGACATGAGTTTGAGTAGGCTCCGGAGTTGGTGATGGACAGGGAAGCCTGGCATGCCGCAGTCCATGGAGTCTCAGAGTCAGACACAACTGACCAATTGAACCGAACTGAACTATTGAACTGAACTGAACTAAACTGAATTGAAAGTGATAAAGTGGGCAGGCTCCTATTCGGAGCCTTTATGGTACTTGGGACTTCTTTTGTTTCCTTGATTGCTATGGTTCTTGACAATTGCCTGGCTCTTGATTGCCTTCTGGTAGAACAAAGCAGAGTGCATTCATAATTTTGGCAGGGGCAATGTTATCTCCATTGTCTGGGCAACAGTTAAGGAGGCCAAAATTGATCGTGGTTCCTTTCCTTGTGTGCTCAGTAACTCAGTCATGTCCGACTCTTTGCGACCCCATGGACTATGGCCCACCAGGCTCCTCTGTTCATCAAATTTTCCAGGCAAGAATAGGGAGTGGGTGGTCATTTCCTTTTCCAGGGGATCTTCCTGACCCTGAGATTGGTCCCTTCCCTTTAATGGCTATTGTTGTTCTCCTTTATACCCCTTGTTTGATTAACCTTTTGGTTATGTTTGCATCTTTCAGGCTCCAACAGTGTGAAGTAAAGCTCACAATGGCTCAAGAAATTCAGCCCATTCCAGTAGAGGGTGGCCCAGGTCTTTACAGGTCCTTGAAACAGTCAGTGAAGTACTTCTACACCTCTAGGGTAGGTCAGGGTCTGTGGCCCCTGTTCAGCAGGAAGAAGTTTCAGAAGAGACCTTCATCCCCTTACCCTTTAAGAATAAAGATGTAGAGTCTCTCTGGTGAAAATGAGACAGGCTGGAATCTGGGACTCTGCTGCAATGCTTGCATCTGGACACACCTCTCCTAGAGCAACAGAAGACAAACAAACAGTATGAGACTAAAAACAACTGGCTGAATGCACAGTTGAGGCAAATTCTGGATCCAAAAGTGACAAAGAGACCAAAAAAACCCAGCTGCCATTTTTAGGAGCCTGGAGCAAAAAACAGGATGCCAGGAGCAAAAGCAGGGTACTGTACATGCCCCCTGCACACTTTGCCACCTAAGGGGTGGGCAAAACCCCTGAGCCACACCTCCAGCCTGACCCCTGAACATACCTCTACCCTCACCCCATATAAGGTACAAGCTCCCCTCTCCTTGCAGAGCAGGCAAGCAAGGGAACATTTGGTTTGTTTTCTTTCTCCCTGCTGCAGCAGAGGACCTAATAAAGCCTTGCTGGGGAAAAAAAAGAAGACAACCCTCATAAACCTATCTCAGCCATAAAGTTATATACTTGGCACTGAAAACAGTTTGTGCGGCAGCCATAGAGAGAAACATGGACAAATCTTGTTGATGAAAGCATTTAAACAGGTACTTCATTGTACACAATGTTAAAATCCCAGGAGAAGGTAACTTACCTCTTCTAGCCTTCCAAGTGCCTATCAAACCTCTGTCAGAATATGCTATAGTACAATGATATTGAAATTTGAATCAGAAACCATATCCTTACAAAAGCATCTATCCCAGATTACATCCTATCTCTTTTCCTCTTCTCTGTTGAATGTCTGGGAAAGGAATAGCCATTTCTTTTTTTTTGAATCCTGTGAAGCAGATGCATTAGGTTACAAACACACACACAAAAGCAAAACTGTTTCTCCTGCTTTTAATCAGCAGCCATGGTCTTCCATAGGCTGGCTTCAATTTAGTAACGTTACATAATTTAATAACAATTCATGAAATGAAAATGAGCATTGCAATGCTCCCTTTAACACATTATCACCTCTAATATCTTTCTTTTGTGCACATTTAAACTTGAAATTAATTTTCACAGGCTATAACATTTACCAGAAAGTATGTGTCACTCTGATATTGGAACTTGAGTTTTTACCTGAAACATTTTTCTTTTGGACCTTAGCCACAAAGTTGATATATCTAATTTCGGAATATTTGTACACTGAACTGTAAAAATCTCTAAGTTTTAGCAGATAATTCTCTGAGCTTTTATTCTTTATATGGAGAATAAAACTTTCAGACTATGTTTCTATACAAAGCAGATGACTGGTAACTAAACAAGCGCATCCTTGTTTATAGGACCCAGAATATCCTACAAAAGCAGGCAAGAGTCATTGGCAGACTGAATGAGGAAGTTCAAAGAAATAAGGAAGACAGGAATAAAAGGCAGGCCTAAGGCACCAGGGAGAGTGCATAGGTGCTGCTGCTGCTGCTGCTAAGTCGCTTCAGTCGTGTCCAACTCTGTGCGGCCCCAGAGACGGCAGCCCACCAGGCTCCCCCATCCCTGGGATTCTCCAGGCAAGAACACTGGAGTGGGTTGCCATTTCCTTCTCCAATGCATGAAAGTGAAAAGTGAAAATGAAGTCACTCAGTCATATCCGACTCTTAGCGACCCCATGGACTGCAGCCTACCAGGCTCCTTCATCCATAGGATTTTCCAGGCAAGAGTACTGGTGGGGTGCCATTGCCTTCTCCAGCATAGGCGACTAGGAGCTCATAAAAATCTGTAGGGGAAAGTTAATTTATTCACAGTTTTTCTCCATTTGCCAGAGTTTTTAAAATATCCTTTTATATCCCCCTACTATCAAAACAATTGAGCTTTTGGTTCATAGTGCTAAGTCAATTTAGTTGTGTCTGACTCTTTGCAACCCTATGGACTGTAGCCCACCAGGTTCCTCTGTCCATGGGATTCTCCAGGCAAGAATACTGAAGTGAGTTACCATGCCCTCCTCCAGGGGATCTTCCCCTCTTAGGGATTGTGGAACACAGGCAATTCTGAATTCTAAGAAAAACAACAAATTTGAAATGCTTCTAAAGAGAAAAAAGAACAATCAACAAATTAGTATTCGAAACCTCATATAAAACACTGTTGCTGCTGCTAAGTCACTTCCGTCGTGTCCAACTCTGTGCGACCTCACAGACGGAAGCCCACCAGGCTCCCCCGTCCCTGGCATTCTCCAGGCAAGAACACTGGAGTGGGTTGCCATTTCCTTCTCCAATGCATGAAAGTGAAAAGTGAAAATGAAGTCACTCAGTCGTGTCCAATTCCTAGCAACCCCATGGACTGCAGCCCACCAGGCTCCTCCGTCCATGGGATTTTCCAGGCAAGAGTACTAGAGTGGGTTGCCATTGCCTTCTCTGCATATAAAACACTAGATTGTGGAAAATTATAGAGAAATGTCTTTAAGCTATACCAATTTTGAACATAGATTTATTCGCCAAGCCAACAAATGAAAGAATATAGTTTTAGACACACAAAGGTTCAGAAGGCACATCCTCCAATAATTCCTTCTGCCAGAATATACTTCTGCAGCATAAAACAAAATCCAAGCAGGAGGAAAGCTTGGGATGTAAGAAGAAAATGGTGATAAAAGGACCAATAAGACAAATAACTTTTTGCACTGGTGTTAATTAGGTGTTAATGACTGCTTCTTTTTCTAGTCATGACAGAGCATCACGGACTGGATGAGAAATCCTATTTTGAAATACTGGAAAATCAGTCAAAAGAGATGATGACATCTTGGTTTTCATTCATTCAATAATAGGCAACAAGTTTGGTCCTGCCACTTTCTTAGTTTACTGCTTGGGGTGATTTTCCAAGCCTCTGTGCAGAGAGGGAGAAGCCAGATATCTCAACAGTTGCAGAGCTGAGCTGTGTCATATTACCGAGATGGCAAATGGCCAGTGATGTCAAAGGGCAGAACACCTGGGATGAGGGACCAGCACAAAGACACAACTCTATAGAGATCTGCAGAGAGATCCCTTACATCTTAGTTTAATTGGCACATGCATGAAAAAAAAATCTCCACATCTAGAGAAGCACTGGAAGGGAATACAGTAAGTCGCCTGCATATGAATGAGTTCCATTCCCAGAGTATATTCATGAGTCCAATTTGTTCGTAAGTACAGCAAATTTAGCCTAGATACCCAACTAACACAATCAGCTCTATAGTACTGTACTGTAGTAGGTTTATAATACTATTCACGCAAATAATACATAAAGCAAACAGAAACAATAAAGAAAATATGTTTACATATTGTGGGAACAATCTCTAGAGCTCCCATAGGGATGCGAAGGGTCTGGGTTCAAACCAGGAAGGGTAGAGGACCAACCAAATATGTAAAGCACTGAGTAGAGGAGAGTGTTAATTAGTAATTAATTAATTAGCCCTTGGTTAAAGGCTGCTTTAGACCCACCTTCACAAAACTTAAAAATAAATCTTGAAAGAATGAAACTTATTTCAAGTAATTTAACGACATCCCAGAACAAAACCCAACAATATTTAAAGAAATCTAGCATGTAATATTCTAAAACTCACAGTGCCTAAACTCTACTAAAAATTATGAGGCATATAAAGAATAAAGAAAATACATCTCTTCAGCAAGAAAAAAGTCCACTAGAGGAAAGACATCAGCAAACATGGTGGAGTCAGGAGATCCAAATTCATTTTTCCATGAAGGTAATGAAAAAAACTGTTAAAAACTTTCAGAATCAACTTTTTCAGAACTCTGAAAATTAACAAAAGCCTTACAACAGTCTGGATATCACCTACTCAAAAAAAGCAGCTGATCCTTAGTAAGAACAGAGAACTCTGTGGCATTTGAGCTTACCCTAGTGCCATGCCCTGCTTCTCAGCTTAGCCAGTAGCCATGAAGATAATAGACCTTATTCCCCATACCAGAGGTAGCAAAGTGCCCTCGTTTGAGAGACTTGCAATTATTTGCTCTGAATTTGGTGGCTCCCTGAAAGACAAGCTCAAAGGCTTTGTCCTTATCACCTGGTCCAATGCTAAAGCTGCTTCCCATGAGGCATTTATTGAAAACCTTTTCAGGCTAATGTTTTAGTTGCTGCTGCCTAAGGTACAGTTGGACCAAACAATAAACTAACCAAAAATCTTGGAAGGAAAACCTAGAAAATGAGATGTCTATTTGGGCTTTGAAAAACTCCAACACATTCCTGGGAATCTCAAAGGCCATGTGCACACTCTGAGCTGTGTGTCAGGAGAGCAGAGGACCTTGAGGCTCTGTGAGTGCAGGAAATAAAGTCTGCATTGGATTTGTAAGCTACAGGCTGTGTATTGAAGGAGGGTCCAGACAGGCACACAACTTCAGCACAGTCTGCAGTCTTTATTGGTTCCAAGAGTTCAAGGAAATCTCTAGCCAATCACTGGATGACTATTAAACTAAAGAAATAGAGACTTCTAGAGACAGATTCAAAGTTGGAGGATCTATATCATCTGTTTGCAAGACTTACTATAAAGCTACAGTAGTCAACATAGTGTAATACTGGAACAGAATAGAATGTCCTGAATTAGACCCATGCATATGTGGTTTTCTTTGTATATGTGTCTGTGTTTTGTTGTTGTTGTTGTTGTTTTAATGGGAAGTAGGTTGGTTGTGCTGCCCAGATTGCAGGATCTTAGTTCCCCAACTGGGGAATGAACCTGGGCCCCCTTCAGTGGAAGCACAGAATCCTAACCACTGGACTGCCAGGGAATTCCCAGTCACTTTGCTCTGATAAAGCTGTCATAGAGAGATATGAGTGGAGAGATATTTATGTTTTTAACTAAAAACTAATAGAACATTGTAAATCAACAATATTTCAACAAAATTAAAAAAATTTAATTTTAAAATTTAAAAAATTAAATTAAATGCACTAGAAAAAAAAAATTGAAGGTTTGTGGCAATCCTGTTTGTACCAAGCAAATCTATTGGTACCTTTTTCCTAATAGCATTTGCTCACTTTGTGTCTCTGTAACACATTTTGGTAACTCTCACAGTATTTCAAACTTTTTCATTACTACTATATTAGTTATGGTGATCTGTGATCAGTGATCTCTGAAGTTACTATTTTAATTGTTTCGGGGTTCCATGAACCATGCCCGTATAAGACAGTGAACTTAATCAATACATGTGTGTGTTCTGATGGCTCCGCTGGTACTTTCCTTATCTATCTCCCTCTCTTTGGGCCTCCCTATTCCCTGAGACACAACAATATGGAAATTAGATTAATTAAGAATCTTTCAACAGCCTCGATGTGTTGCAGTAAAAAGAATAATCACATGTCTCTTATTTTAAATCAAAAACTGTAAATGATTAGGCTTAGTGAGGAAAGCATATTGAATGCTGAGATAGGCTGAAAGCTGGGCCTCTTGCACCAAACAGCTAGTTAAGATGTGAATGTAAAGAAAAAGTTCTTAAAGGAAATTAAAAGTGTTTCTCCAATGAACAAATGGCAAGCAAGTGAAACAGCATTATTGTTAATATGGAGAAAGTTTTATTGGTCTGGATGAAGAAGAAATCAGACATAACATTTCCTTAAGCCAAAGCCTATTATAGCACAAAGCCTCAACCCTCTTCAATTCAATTAAGGCTCAGAGAGGCGATGAAGCCAAAGAAAGGTTTGAAGCTTGCAGAGATTGGTTCATGAGGTTTAAGAAGCCATCTTCGTCATATAGAAGTGCAAGGTGAAGCAGCAAATGCTGATATTGAAGCTAAATAAGTTATCCAGATCTAGCTAAAATAATTAATAAAGTTGACTGCATTAAACAACAATTTTTTAAACTGTTTTTAACAAAACAGTCTTATTTTGAAAGCAGATGCCTTTGACAAATGCCTTTGACAAAATGACTCTCTTGTTAGGAGCTAACACAGCTGGTGACTCTAAGTTAAATCCAAAGCTCATTTACCATTTCCCCAAATTTTAGGTCTCTTAAGAATCATGCTAACTGTACTCTGCCTGTGCTCTATAAATAGAAAAACAATGCCTGGATAACAGCACATTACTTTACAGCATGGTTCACTGAATATTTTAAGTCCATTGCTGAAAACTACTGCTGAGAAAAAAAGAATTCTCTCAAAATACTGCTCACTGGCAAAGCACTTGGTCATCCAAGAGCTTCAGTAGAGATGTACAACCATATTAATGCTGTTTGAGTGTGTGTATTAGTCGCCTGATTGTGTCTGACTCTTTGTGACCCCATGGACTGTAGCCTGCCAGGCTCCTCTATCTATGGAATTCTTGTCCAGGTAAAAATACTGGAGCGGATAGCCATTCTTTTCTCCAGGGGATCTTTCTGACCTAGGGATCAAACCTGGTTCTCCCGCATTGCAAGCAGATTCTTTACCATCTGAGCCACTTACATGTCTGCTAATACATCCATTCTACAGCCCATGGATCAAGGAGTAATTTCTACTTTCAAGTCTTGCTATTTGAGAAACACACTTGGTAAAGCTATAGCTGCCATGGACAGGGAGTCCTCTGATGGATCTAGGCAAAGTAAATTGAAAACCTTCTGGAAAGAATTCATCATTACCCTGGAATTCACGGGAAGAAATTACAATAGCAGCATTCACAGGAATTTGGAAGAAGTTGATTCCAACACTCATGGATGACTTTAAAGGGTTCAAGGGTTCAAGACTTCAAGTGGAGGAGGTAACTGAACATAAGGTAAAAAATAGCAAGAGAACTGGAATTAGAAGTGGAGCCTGAAGACATATCTGGATCTCTGCAATGTCATGACAAAATCTTAACAGATGAGGAGATGTTTCTTCAGTTCGGTTCTGTTCAGTCACTCAGTTGCGTCCAACTCTTTGCAACCCCATGGACTGCAGCACCCCAGGCCTCGCTGTCCATCACCAACTCCCGGAGTTTACTCAAACTCATGTCCATTGAGTCAGTGATGCCCTCCAACCATTTTATCCTCTGTCTTCCCCTTTTCCTCCTGCTCCAGCATCAAGGTCTTTTCCAATAAGTCAGATCTTCTCATCAGGTGGCCAAAGTATTGGAGTTTCCGGATGAAGAAAGAAGGCTGTTTCTTGGAATGAAATCTGCTCCTGGTTAAGATACATTGAAGATTGCTGAAATGATAACAAAAAATTTAGAATAATACAAAATTAGTTGATAAAGCAGCAGCAGGATTTGAGAGACTAGACTCCAATTTTGAAAGAGGTTATACAGTGCATAAAATACTATCAAACAGTATCTCATACTAGAAGAAAATCACTCATGAGAGGGACTGTCAATCAATGCAGCAAACTTCACTGTTATCTTATTTTAAGAGATTGCCACAGCCACCTAGCCTTCAGCAATCACCATCCTGTCCAGTTAACAAACATCAACACAGAAAGAAGACCCTCCACCCTCAAAAAGATTACATTTCACAGAAGGCTTTGACAACAGTTAGCACTTTTTAGCAAAAGAAAAAAGGATTTTTAAATTAAGATATACTCATTGTTTTGTTTTTTGTCACTTTTTGTTTTTCTGTACATTGTATTTTTAGACATAAAGCTATTATGTACTTAATAGACTATAATATAAGTGTTTTCAAATTGTAGTGCTGAAGACTCTTGAGAGTTCCTTGGACTGCAAGGAGATCAAACCAATCAATCCTAAAGAAAATTAACCTTGAATATTTATTGTACGGTCTGATGCTGAAGCTAAAGCTCCAATACTTTGGCCACCTGATATGGAGAGTCAGCTCATTGGAAAAGACCCTGATGCTGGGAAAGATTGTAGCCAAAAGAAGAAGAGGGTGGCAGCAGGGGATGAGATGATTAGATAGCATCACTGACTCAATGGACATGAATCTGAGCAAACTTTGGGAGATAGCAGAGGACAGGGGAGCCTAGATACTGAAGTCCATGGGGTCACAAAGAGTCGGACAGAAACAGAAACAACAACAATAGTGTAAACATAACTTTTAATTTTGGGGGAAACCAAAAAATTGTGTGATTTCCTTTATTGCAACATTCACTTTATTGTGGTGGTCTAGAACCAACCCATAATATCTCTGAGGTAGATATGCCTATATCTTGATTTTTGTTGTGGTTATACAACTATTTATATATGTCAAAACTTATTGTATTGCAAAATAGGAGTATGGAATTAACAGATACAAAATAATAAGCAACAAGGATATACTGGATAGCACAGGAAATTACAGCCATTATCTTGTAATAACTTACAATGGAGTATAGCCTGCAAAAATACTAAATCCCTATGCTGTACACCTGAATATAATATAATTTTGTAAATCGACTATACTTCAATATTTTTAAAAAGTGTATTATATTATACTTAAAATTGGTGATTTTTATTGTGAACCATACCTTGATAAAATTAGTTATAAACATGAAAGAAAAAATATATTAAAACAGCTAATTTGCCTAACATAGGAATTTGAAATTTGAGTAGAATAACTATGCATACAATTTTTGTCTTCATTTGTCAGTTTTCCTTAATGTTGCATATAAGTGTATGGTGAAACTCAAGATAAATTTAAAGTATTGGTTTCCAAAGATAATACAAGATCAATGGGGACAAATAGCTCTCTAGAACTAAATCCCAAGGTTTTTCCATAAGGCATGGGAGAAGCTAGGGGAGTTGTAAAGAATGCTAAATATCTTGGGTAGACTTAAAAGGTATAGAGATTAAATGCATGTAAGAAAATATGAAGTTAACCCCTATAAGGAAAGAGATAAGATGCATGACTTCAAAACTCCTGAGGAAAAAAGCAAAGAGAACAAAGAAAGGCAATCCAGATAAACATAAAAAGAATCATAATGAATTCAAATGCATCAAATATCCCCATTAAAAGATCCTGAGATTAGGTGAGATAACAAAACTCTGGTAGGTGCTATATACAAGAGACATACCTCAAATAAAATTACATAGAAACACTGAAAATAAAGAGAAAAACAAAGCTCTATCAGGCAAACACCAGCGAGAACAAAGTAGAACTAGCAATATTCACTCTGAACAAAATAATTCGACATGAAGAACTGTAAAAGATAATATATAATTATGATTTAAATTATTTACCATAGCCAGAAGGGAATAGAAATGGACTGTGTAGCTGGAAAGGCTTCAAGTAAGATTGAGTCCCTGAAATGAACCATATTTGTGGTGCCTGATGAGTAGTGAAGAATTGGGAAATTTCTATACAGAAGGAACCAAGTAAGGAAAATGTGATAGACTGCAAATATGGCCATACAGCCCTTGAAGCCCCTACCAGGAAGTGGAGTCTTCTTCCTCACCCCATGAATATTAGTTGACTTTATAACTTGTTTTCATGAGCAGAAAATATCAGAAATGACACTGTGCAAGTGTCCAGCCTTGGCCTTGCAGATTTGCTCTCAGGACAGGAGCATTTCCATCTCCATGCAAACAAGCCCAAGCTAGCCACTTGGAGGATAAGAGACATTTTAAAGGAGGACTCCAGTGGTTCCAGCTCTCTCAGATGAGGCCCCAGACATCTGAAGGGGCCAAATGAAAATAGGCAAGCCCTACCCAGACCAGAAGACCATACTGCTGAGTCCTATCCAAATTACCAACAGAACTATGCGCTAAATAAACCATTCTTTTACACTCCTAGGTTTTGGGGTAGATAACTGATTCAGAAAGGTATTTTGTTTGAGATGTCATTGGATGAGACCACTCTCCCTAAGCAGCAGGAGAAACTCTTCTGTGAAAGTATCTCTCAAACACCTACTGATGATGATGCCTCATTTAAGGCATAACCACAGGTCTGGAGGGACCATTTGTACCGCGGGTATAGGGGTCCCACGTTACACTGTTCAATTTCAGCCTGATACCCACCAGGTCGCTTTATCCCACAGCTTTCTTTGCCTCCAGCTGACAGTAGTGCCAAAGACAAAGAAACACCATTTAAGTCTTACGGTCACATTCAGAGGATTTATTTAAATGCAGCTTTAAGTGTCACAGAGCGCCTTTTGAACTGAAGTTCTAGAAACAGTGCAGCTTCAGTGATGGAAGGACAGGTTAGGGAAGCAGCATGGTGAGATACAAAAATGATGGTCTTTCAAAGTCAGGGAAGCTTGGTCTGAATCGCAGTTCTGACTCATCGTAGATGCATGACACGGGTCAACGTCTCTAAGCTTCGGTCTCCTCCTCGGCAAATGAGAGTGAAATTATGCACCCTGAGGAGGCACCTTGAGAACGAAACACGGCCGAGACCATAGGATCTGGAGCCAGGATGCCTGACGTGGGCTTGGTATTAATCTCCCTATACCTCAGTTATCTCAGCCATAGAAAGGGGAAGATGGTAGTACCTACATAAAATTCTCAAGACACTACCTGGCACATGGGAAGTGTTTAATAAAATGCTCCTTCTTGCTCTTGTTTTCCCTTTCCTTCTTCCTTTGTGTGTTCTCAAGTGAACAACCTAACAAAGAGCCCTGAAATCCTACGTTATAGAGTTCTTTTCAAATTAAAAGACAGAAAGCACCTTGTACAGTTCTTGGCATGTACTGAGCAATCATCAAATGATACAGACGAAGAGGCAAGGGGAAGGAGCCACAGCCGTGAGACCGGGGACAGAGAGCAGCAGGTGGGCTGGTCAAGAGGGATATTTTGAGTGTGTACAAACTAGCGTGCCCCTCTCAGTTTCAGAGTCTTGTGAATCAAGACAAATCCTAGGGGCTTTCCTGGTGACTCAGTGGTAAAGAATCTGCCTGCTAATGCAGGAGACACGGATTCCATCCCTGGTCCAGGAATATCCCACATGCTGGAGCAACTGAGCCCATGCCCTACAACTCCTGAGGCTGAGCGCTAGAGCCCAGGGAGCCGTAATGAGCCCAGGTGCCACGAATATTGACGCCTGTGTGCCCTACAGTCTGTGCTCCACAAGAGAAACCACTGCAGCGAGACTGCACACCGTAACCAGCGAGTGGCCCTCCCTTACCTCTACAGAAAAGCCCTCCCAGCAACGGAGACCCAGCACAGCCAGAAATAAATAAATGAAATTATAAAAAATTACACATCCTAGGAAGAGGGTAGGCTCTGTATCCAGACAGCTATTCATGCAGCAGGTCTCGGGCATGTTATTTAAAAATTTAATCCACAAATGGGAGATCACTGTTCTTCCCTTTTATATGCTTTAAAGGCATATTTAAATTGTATATAAAATACCAAGAACATAGTATATTCTTAATAAATCATAGAGTTATTTGTCCTCTGAGATTGGGAAAGCAGTATTACTATTCTTATAACAAAACATCCGAGAGTTCATGGGACTTGCCTGTGAGCACACAGCAAGCACAAGGCAGCACGTAAGCCCACATCTCCTGACTCTATCGGGCTTCTACTGTGTGTAAACCCAAAGCGTGGGTTTATACCAGACAGTACAACATTGAGGCTCCTGGCACAGATTTAGAGTTAGGCTGCTTAGGGTCAGTCTCAAGTCATCCCCTATATAACTTTGAGGAAGTCATTTAATTATTTGGTACATCAGTTTATTCATCTGTGAAACGGGGAAGCTGAGAGGTTGTTGAGAGGATTCATGCATGTAAAGTGCTTGGCATGTAGTAAGTACTCAATAAATGTTACCTTTTATTATTACACATTATTACACTACATGGCTTCATGAGATTTACCTGGATGGGTCCTTTCTGTGGGGTGTTTTACAGCCACCCTACTTCACAGTAAGTATGTGAGAGGCTCAGGACCATTTTACTACGATCAGATAATGCTGATTTAAGAACAAGGAAATGGAACCAAGATTATAAACCAGCTCTCTTCCTCTAGTGGTAAAACTTTCTGGACACGTGAGGCATATACTCATCTCTAGACACCATCAAATGGCGTTGTTTAGCCTGGTGCTGAGGCCAAAGCATTTTCTTGGGCTTCCGCTTCTGGGCAGTTTTGAAACAGGCTCAGTCAGCAACAGCTTTTCACCTCCCTGATGATTCAGTGTTTAAGTGTAATTAAAAGTGCAACTACTGGAACTTCCCTGGCAGTCCAGTGGTTAAGACTGAATGCTTCCAACGTGGGTGGCAGGGAGTACCGGGGGGTGGGCGGAAGGCCATGGGTTCGATCCTTGTTCAGGGAACTAAGATTCCACGTGCCCCGAGGTGTGGCCAAAACACAAAATAAAATAAATTTTTTAAAAAATGTACCTATATTCTCTTAATATCATTGGAAAAAGGGGTGGGATTTTGAAAAATTCTGTCCTTTAGCAGTACAGCTCAGCACAGTCTTGGGGCTAACATAGCTCTTGATGTGCATTTATCCTGTCACCTAGAGGAACTATTAGTTGCCTTCTTACTCAGAGGACAAATGTGAAACACCAAAGCATCATCAAGATAAAGGATTAAAAAATATTTTAAGAGGTGTCATTATTTACATATTACGTGGCCCATAACCAAACTGACAGGTCCATACTGTGGTCCAATGAGCAGACAACTTGAAATCCCACAGCTTCATCTGTCAAAGAACAGCAGTAGGGTTTCGTGGACAAGAGGACAAGTGGCAACAGAGAGAGAGGCAAAGAAGGGTTTTGTCTACATATGTGTAGATATGCCCACCTAGAAAGAGACTAAGAGGAAGGAGCTCTGGACTGGGTGTGTCCCGAGCAGTGGAAAGCAATGAAGGACTGTTCATTGGGTGGGTGACACTTTTCACTGTGATCATATCTATTCTTTGCAACAACTCTACAAAACAGGTAATCCCATCTCTATTTTCCAGATGACAAAGCCAAGAGCTCAAGAGAAGTTTTACAAACTGGCAAGGTCACAGAAGAGAGAGCAGACCCAGGATTTCAAGCATGATCACCAGGCACCCAAGTGCATGCTCTTTCTATAACTCCTGTCATTTTTTTTCATATTAAGCAGTTATTCTGTGAATATAGAATGTTCCCAATTGCAGCTCAGATATTTCAGGCAAAACAAGATTTCCACACACACTGCCCATCTAGAAGACGTTCATTTAAGTAAAGATGAAGTCATTTAGATCCTAGATCTCTCTCTCCTCACTCCTCTCCTGCCTCCACCCGACTAACCAACCACACATGAAAAGAGATAAAGGCACTGATGAGAAGAAAGGATGTGTGAACAAAGTAGGACAAAGTGTGAAAGTCACTCCTCTACTTACAATTGGCTTCAATTAGGAGTTAAGTGCCTGAGTGCATGCCTGTGTGCTCCGTTGCTCGGTCATGTCTGATTCTCTGCAATCCCATGGACTATAGCCCATCAGGTTCCTCTGTCCATGGAATTTTCCAGGCAAGAATACTCAAATGGGTTACATTTCCTACTCCACAAGTGCATGAGAGTCTAGATTAAACCATTTATGTATAATTATCAGGAAAATGATTTTGAGATCCTGAGATGACATCTTGTTACTCTGTGTGTCTGCTCCTGCCTGAGACCCTGTGCTGCTTATTTTCATCTTTTAATAAGGTTCCATCACAGTTCAGACAACAGAACCCTTATAGCTGTGAATATGCCCCTGGATTCCATTATTCATTGCAAATTCCTAACAAATAGCTAATTTTACTAATGACACAAAGTTGAAGGAGGTAGATGATTTTTCTCGCAGGTGCCAGGGGGCAGAAATGTCTAATGGTCTCACCACTCACAACTGCTTGATGTCTACTTTTCTAATTTCTCCCCTTGGTGCTTTCCTTTCCTTCTCTCCCTTTTTATTTTCCTGCTCACGTTGTCTTATCCATCTCTCTCTCTCTCTCTCTGTGATGTCAACCCAGCTAGTGGCACTCAAGGATAAAGAGTTTTCTTGTTCCTGATTAAAATATCCAAAGATTCACATGTGTTTCCCTCTTCCCAAGAGCCTACTGGGGGGATTCTGCTCACACATTACTTACCTTTGAAATAACTTAATATCACTAGTTGGTATGAACAAGCTTCCTGTAGGGGAATGGCTTGAACTCCTGGTTCAATTCATCATCACCATTCTTCAGAACCACTTTAATTACCTCTTTTACATGATATCCCTAGTCACAGTCTCTCACCCCTCTCTGCAATCCATTCTCACTCTGCTTCTAGGAGAGTTTGGGGTGAGCGTGTGTGTGTGAGAGAGAGAGTGAGAGTTTAATACAAATCCATTCATGTTACTCTACTGCTTAAAATCCTCCAATGGCCCTGGTCACACAAGAGAAATATTGCGTAGAAAGTTGCAGGTCCCTGCCTCCTTCTCTACTTCAATCTCTTACTCTCCTTCCCTTCCTGACCCACCCCAGCAGCAAGGACCCTCTCTTTGTTCCCACAGCTTGCCAATCTCCAGCTCTCTCTAAGTCCTTGCACGGGCTGCTCTCTCTATGCTCTTCCTCAGATCTCACACCCGGTTGCTTTTGTCATTTGATTCACTGCTTAATATCATTTTCTGAAGGAGGGGCCCCTCTGCCTAGCCAACAAAAACATCCCTCAAGCTCCATCTATCACATCTGCCTGCTGTGTGGTCATTGTATCTTCTTATGTCTTTATTTTCTCTTCTCTTCATACCTCCACTAGAGTAAGTCCTCCATGAAGTCTGGAATTTCCTCTTTTCTTCACAAATCTCCATGCCCAGTAGAGTGCCTGGCACATAACAAGTGCTTAACAAATGAACATATATTTTCAATGGGAAAAATAAGCTTAAAATAGGCACACCTGCATTTCTGTGAATATGAGTATGTGTGTGAGTGCCTCTGTGGTGTGTGTACAGAAAGTAGCATAAATAGGGTCTTCCTGGTGGTCAAGTGGTAAAGAATCTGCCTTGCAGTGCAGGGATTCCTGGCCAGGGAACCAAGATTTCACATACCATGGAGCAACTAAGCTCATCCACAACTATGGAACCCATCAGCTCTGGAGCTCCAGAGGCACAACTAGAGAGTTCACGTGCCTCAATGAAAGATCCTGCATGAATCAGCAGAGATCATGCCTGTCGCATCTAAGACCCATGCATCTGTGCTCAGTCACTCAGTCGTGTCCAACTCTTTGCAATCCCACGGTCTCTATAGCCCACCAGGCTCCTCTATCCATGGGATTTCCCAGGCAAGAATACTGGTGTGGGTTGCCATTTCCTTCTCCAGGGGATCTTCCCAACTCAAGTACCAAACCCGCATCTTCCACATCTCCTGCATTAGCAGGCAGGTTCTTTACCACTGAGCCAGCAGGGATGGCCCTAACTAAGCCACAATGCAGCCAAAAAGAAAAAGTAGCAAAATTAGAAATAGTGGTGGTTTCTAGGTGGCTATGGGCAGTTTTCGTGTCTCTCTTTGTAAAATGTCTATAACGTCTGTGTTCTTCACTTATGATGCATTTGCACAGGATTACTAGGTCAGATCTTACTTCCCGACATTTGTGCTGAGTCTGTCCAGCCCTCTGCTGAGTCTTGGCTAGCCACTGCATGGAGTTTGCAGGTTACTGCACCTGGAATTTCAACTGGTAAGTCGTCCCTCTCAGTGTGTGTTTGTGTGAATGTGTAGATGACACAATAGCACACCACGACAGCCACGGAGTAGAGCAAGAAATCTAGCTGACGGTGAAATGCCTATCCCAGGAAACATCCCCATGGCACTTTCAAACACGAACAGAAGCAAGATGCATACAAATCACACGAAACTGTGCCCCTAGCAGAGAGCTCGAGACATGTGGACACTCAATAAGCCTCTGCTGAATAGAATGGAATATTACAGGGTTTATTGTTCACAATAAAATGAGGCAGAACACACGGTTTGATGTTCCCATCTTGGAGCAGCTCTGTGGTTCCTGCCCTTGGCAAAATGACCTCATCAACCTGAATACTTTGTGATTTGAAGAGGATGGAAATCACAAAATGAAAGTACAGGTAGCCATGGCCTTGGTGTCATTTTGCTGTCACTTCCAAGATATCTACCTCTCACTTCACAAGGAGGAGCTGGCAAAATGGCTCATCTGGAGAGAATTAGATGCTTTTGGGTTTCACCTTCCTTCTTTGGGTGACCGTGGCATTCAGCGGCAAGCCACTGTCATTTTCCCTTTGCAGCAATGACAGCCAAATGGGCTCTGCTTATGTGGCTATTGGTTATGCAAAATCAATTTTTTAATGCCATAATTATCAGCTATTCTGAAGAAATTGAGTTTATCGATGATTGTCAGCAAGTCCTGTGCATATGATATATTGAGGTAAAAGCATTGCTCTGTCTGTTAACTGCTCAGTGAACAAGCTTGAGTGTCTGCAATTTTCATTATGAAAAACTGTTGACCCAAGATAGATTTTCCGACCTGTCCGCTATCATATCTCTCTACTAGGGCAATTCCACTGCCGCAATGGTGGCTGTTACTGAAACTTGAATGTGGAAATAAAGCTAAACATTACCAGGCTAAGGCATAGCGTGTTTTCAGATCAATAATCAGCACTTGGCGAGTGAGGTTGGAATGTATAGAATGAGCCTCTCTGATTCATTTTTATTAAGGCAAAGTGGGTTTTACTGTAGCTGTTATGATCAATTGAAGACAAATAAATAGAGGGAAATCTACACAGAAGAGGGAAGGGGTGCCTCTCAAGGGCAGCTAGAAATCCATCACGTCGACCTAATCATACCTGGCATACTGTGATCCTGGTGATTCACCAAAGAGCTTTCCATCAGGACACCAGCAAAAGAAACAGTGTGTGGTTTTGTGAGCTTCACAATTGCTGAAAATGCCTAGTAAATTTCTCATTCCCATAATCTTACTTAAAACTCTAGTGTGAGGTAGCAAAATGAAAATTCTTATGGCTGAAGCTGGAATCATAATCACATGTTTTCTACTCAGGTTCATTAAAATTAAGCACAACTCTGCCTATGGGAAAAGAGGGGCGGATCTGCAAATAAATGCTCCAGATTCACAGAGTGAAATTGAAAAGCAGATGGGAAATGTATGAATATTTGCACAAACATGTCGACGAGGTACCAATAATCCGCGTGACTCCAATTCTCTCTCCTTCAACATTTGTGCCACCTCAGCTCTAATGTGTTTGCAGAGGAAGTAAGTGATCGTGACAGCAACAGCTTAGTGCAGTAAAGCCTCATTAAGTCCATCGTCACTTATTTGAAGTTTTCTGTGCTCCAAGGCACTTGGTTTTGACAGCCTCTTCCCATCCTGGAATGCCTTGCTTTCTGGCATGGCCACAACACTGTTTGTGCCGCCCGCTCCTCCACTGAGGACGTGCCCCCACCCCGTGGCCACGTATCACTGTCCTGCCTCACCTGTGGACCCCACTCCTCCCTTCACCTCCACGTGGCTCTCTCTGGGATCCTCTATCAGAACTGCCCCTCCCCCGACACGCACCGCGCACATCCACGTTGCGCTTTGCCCTTGATCCTCACTCCAGGTTCCGCCCCACCCCTCACAAGCCATAGACAGCCACAGACTGACTTCACCTCTCAGCTCTCCAGTAACGTGGGGAAGACAACAGTGCTGTGTGAAAATCAAATAAAACGGTGCACTCTCAGCATCATACCTCACAAAGAGAAAACAGTCACTAAACATGGTTACTATCTGTTTTATATGAACATAACCTTTTGTTAACTTCAGTATAGTTTATTTACAATATTGTGTTCATACCAGGTGTACAGCCAAGTGATTCAGTTACAGTCATACACGTATACATCTATATGCTTTTTCAATTATTTTCCATTATTGTTTATTATAAGACATTGAATACAGTTCCCTGTGCTATACAGTAAATGCTTGTTGTTTATCTATTTTATATATGGTAGTGTATACCCTTATATATCCTAATTTCTTTTAGGCAATCGATTTCTTCCCTTTCAATGCATGTGGCTAAGGTGAAGGTGACAGAGAACCCCCATTCATCCCCTCCCTTTCCATCCATGAGCATACGACATAAGGTCAGATCAGAGCATCTGTCTCACTGGCCACAGTGATCAGTACAAGGATTGGTAAGTCACTTCAGTTTACGAGGGACTATTAGGGAAGAGAAGGTTTCTTTCTGCTGGGTTCTCTCTCTCTCTCTCTCTTTTTTTTTTTTGACTGTGCCACATGGCATGTGGAACCTTGCTTCCCCCAACCAGGGATCAAACCCATGCTCCCTGCATTGAAAGTGTAGAGTCTTATCCCCTGGGCTTTCAGAGAAATCCCTATTATCACCATTTTTAAAGCTATATCCCTATTGGATAACACTGCTGTAGAATATTTGAAGATATGCCTTTATTTATTTATTTGGCTGCACTGGGTCTTAGTTGCCTCGTGCAAATCCTTCCTTGCTAGTTGAGGCATCCAGGCTCAGTAGTATAATAGTTGTGGAGGACAGGCCCAGTTACTCCAGGGCTTGTGGGACCCTGGTTCCCCAACCAGGGACTGAACCCATGTCTCCTGCACTGCAAGGTGATTTCTTAACCACTTGACCACCAGGGAAGTTCCCACTGGGTTTTCTGAGTGAGAAGGTATAAATTTGGGCTGCTGATAGCCACCAGAAAGAGATGGCTATTCTGCAAAGGAAGCCAATATGGATGAAATATTTAAGAGAGAGAGAGAGGTTGGTTCCAAGATGACAGGGCTTGAGCACCTGGGTCCAGCTGTGCCTAGAGTCACATCCAGGGACTGGCAAGAGAGAAAGTCCTAGATAAGTTTTTCTCCTTTCTGTACCTCCAGGATTTTGAAATCCTAATGGGCATGTCTTGCCCTTCCACAACAATGCCCACCATTGTTCACTGTGCAAAACAGGTGCTCAACGTCTTTGAAGCTAATTTGTCTTTAAATCACTGCTAGCTCCAACTGACCCAGTACCTGGAGCCTGATGACCTCAGTCACCTGGTGCTCTTCCACCAGCCTTGCCCTCCTGCTGAGTCAACCCCTGTGTGCAGGGGAGAGAGCAGTGGTCTGGAGACCACATTTTCTCCCATTCCTAGTAAGATGCCCCTTCACCGCCTCCCCACTCACAGAGCTACCATGGATGTTGAACTGCTTCTGAGGAGGCCCTCGGTCCCTCCTCCAGGTCCGCACACCATTCTAAATCATAGCAGTGACCTGGACCATAAAGCTTTCCCTGACTATCTTCCTTCCATAAACAATGAGAGCTGACCCCAGGAGAGCTCACATCTCTGATTTCCCCAGGCACAGCAGATAGCCAAGTTGATGGTTTTCATTTATTATCACACCCCTTCTGTTCTTCCAAAACTTCCAGGTTACCTTCTGATGTTCAGTCTGTCACCAACAGTCTCCCCAGTCTTCTCTGAAACTGGACCTAATCTTCTGGCTCTAAGTCAGTGGGTTCTCAGGGGGTAGTCTGTGAACAAGCATCATCAGCATTGTCTGCAAACTTAATACAACTTAATACAAATGCAAACTCTCAGGCCCTATACGAGACTTATAGAATCTGAGGCTCTGGAGATGGGACCCAGAAACCTGCGCTTTAACAAGTCTCCAAGAGGATTCTGATGTTCTACCTGGAACTAGGATTTCCCTCAAAGATGCTGCTTTTCTCGTAACTTTCCCAAACATGGTTTCCCACCTGCATCTCTTCTAGGCTTGTATCTTAGGCATAGGAGTAGGGTATGTCCTGCTTGCTCCAATATGCTGTTCCCAAAGCTATTATTCTCCTTCCTCCAAGAGCCTTTAAAGTGCAAATCTTCAAAATGTGATTCTCGCCCTCTTTCCTGGTTGTTTCCATCCATGAACACCACAGTCCCTTCTACTCAATGGGAGGTATAGCATCTGAGCCTCTGTCTTCATCTCCACCTCTGTTCTTGCAGTCATTGCAAGTGACTTCCCATCCATAGTGAGGACCAGCCATTATTCCTTGACACATTATCCACTGTCCTCTACTTCCATACCTCCTTACTGAGATCCTAATTTAGGCATAAATCCCACCAGCCCACTAGACTCCTCTATCCATGGGATTTTCCAAGCAAGACTGCTGGAATAGATAACCATTCCCTTCTCCAGGGAATCTTCCTGACCCAGAGATCGAACCCAGGTCTCCTGCATTACAGGCAGACTCTTTACCATTTGAACCACCAGGGAAGGCCCCAGTCCCACCAATAACACACACAAACTCCCAATTCATCCTGCCCTCAGAATACTCCATCTACCATCCCAGCTTTCTTATTCTGGTCCTCCCAATCCAGCGGTCACTCTACTGACCCTTCATCTCCTCACTATTCTCATGACTTCCAAGTTTATATTTCCAATCTTGACCCTGCCATGAATAATGGACATAGATTTATGACTACCTATGAGATAGATCTATTTGGGTGTCTTAAAAAAATAAAAACTGCTCTAAATTTAATGTCTTAAATTAAGCTCTTGATTTTATCTTTCAAAATTGCTCTTTTCCCAGTGGTTCACATTTCAGTGAATGGCAACACCAGCCAGAAAGCTGTTCAAACTAAAACTCTAAAATGGCCATCTATGTTTTTACTCTTTTCAGTATAACCTTCATTCAGTCCTTCAGCAAATATTGTAGGCCTGTCTATCAACATTTGCATGCTAAATCACCTCAGTTGTGTCCAACTCTTTGAGTCCCTATGGACTATAGCCCACCAGGCTCCTCTGTCCAGGGAATTCCCCAGGCAAGAATATTGGAGTGGGCTGCCACGCCTTCCTCCAGGGAATCTTTCTGACCCAGGGATCAAACCTTTGTCTCTCATATCTTCTGCATTGGCAGGCGGGTTCTTCACCACTAGCTGCACCTGGGAAGATCTGTCTGTCAACATTTATCCCAACGTAATCACTTCTCTCCAGCTCAAACTTCTAACGCTTCACTTAGCTCTTGCTTAGACGAATGCATTAGCTCTTGATTTCCTATTTCCTTTGTGTCTCCCAGATCCAGTGCTCTGCATTGCAGTCAGAGTGATCTCATGCTTACATTAAAGCACAACACCCATGGCACCCAACACCTACTGTCTTTCCATGGCAAAGGTATCAGGGAAGGCTTACTCTCCTGCTGACCTCATCTCCTCGCCCTTCATTCCATTTAATATATTCTAGCTACACAAGCCTTCTTTCTGTTCCTTGAACACATAATTTTCCATCATGTCTCAAGGTCTTTGCATATGTTCTCTTCTCTGCCTTGTCCTCTTCCTCCCACAAATTAGTTTGACTGTCTTTCTGTCATCATGGAGATGTTAAACCAAGTAACATAAACGTCAAGAGCTCCCCTAATACTCCAAAGTAGCCCCCATCTCCCCAGAAATATTTTATTCTCGCTCCCTATTTAGTCTGTTTATTGCACTTTGTGATGGGCTTCCCAGATGGCGCTAGTGATAAAGAACCCGCCTGCCAATGCAGGAGACCTAAGAGACAAGGGTTCAATCCCCGGGTCAGGGAGATCCCCTGGAGGAGAGCATGGCAACCCACTCCAGTATTCTTGCCTGGAGAATCCCATAGACAGAGTAGCCTGGTGGGCTATAGTCCATAGGGTCACAAAGAGTTGGACATGACTGAAGTGATTTAGCATACACACATAGCACTTTGTGATATAAAAATGTGTTATTAGAATAAATCTCCTATCTCACCATCCCATTCACCAAAATAACTGAAAGTTGTATGAGGTCAGGAACTTGGGACATATAGTTTAGGTTATGTCTCTCAAGACCTAGATTAGACCTAAATTAAATTGAGAGGTGGCCTACAACTTAATTTTGCACTAATAGAGATGAAAGGAGTATGCTTCAGAACAAAGAAATGTATAAGGGAGTTTTCAAAGAGGATGTTTGACTACATCATAGAACAAAATCTTTAACCACTTTTTGTTGCTTCGTGGCTCAGTCATATCCGACTCTTTTGCAATCCCGTGAACTGTGGCCCTCCAGGCTCCTCTATCTATGGGATTTTCCTGGAGTCCTGGAGTGGGTTGTCATGTCCTCCTCCAGGGTATCTTCCAGACCCAGGGATTGAACCCAAGTGTTCTGCATTAGCAGGTGGATTCTTCCCTGCTGAGCCATGAGGGAAGCCACTTAACCATTTAAAGAGGCACTCATTTCCATACTAACCTTGTGATCAGTTAAATGTTCATGCTGCAGCTTTGACTTAATAGCCATAAATATTTTTTTTTTTACTTCTGTGTTAGGGCAGGACAGCTGTCCAGCAACACGTCAGTTGGCACAATTTCTAACACAACACAGAGCAAACATCATGATGTGCATAATTGTTTTAGAAGAGCCCACAGTTCAGACATTTTACTAATTATGCCAAACCAGAACAGTTTAATTAGATATGATCTTTGCACTGTATGCCAGTGTGACAAGGTTGGCTTTAAGTAGTCAGCAGTGGGATTGTTAAAGGAACATTGCAAGGATGCGCATCCTACCAAGCTGGTCCAGGATGGCAGCCAAGTATTTGTGGGCAGCCACCAGTCTTCGTCACTATTATTTTTAAAAACACATGTCTATAGAGACATAAAAAATGGCTGATTAATTACTGGAAATGTTTAGCTAACAATTAACAGAGCTTGACCAGAGCTGCACACAGACTGGAATTGTACTGTGTGTGTGTGTGTGTGTGTGTGTGTGTGTGTGTGTGTGTGTGTGTGTGCGTGCGCGCGCACAAGACGCTAAAGCTCTTCAGTTGTGTCCGACTCTTTGCAACCCTATGGACTGTAGCCCACCAGGCTTCTCTGTCCATGGGATTCTCCAGGCAAAAATACTGGAGTGGGTTGCCATGCCCTCCTGCCAGAGATCTTCCCTACCCAGGGATCCAAACCCTGTGTCTCTTATGACTCCATGCAGGTTCTTTACCACTGGCATTACCTGGGAAGCCCCTGTACTGTCTCTAATTGTTCAAATGTACTCTGTCCTGAGTTTGTTTAGGTAGTACCAGGACACATGTGACAGATTTCATTTTGTTTGGAATCTGAAGAAAATGCAATAATACTGAGCAGAAAGCAATTGCCATTTATAGTCAAAAAGGTTAGTTCTTGTTAAAAATCATATCCTATAAAAATAGGATAAAAGTCCCACTAGAGCTTTCTCCTGTTCATCCTATGATTCCTTTACTCCTAATAGTATTCATCCTTATCAGGTCACCCAGGCTGAAACCTTGGTGTCATCAGAACCTGTCATTCTCTCCTTCCTGTTGCCTCTTAAGCTCAGATTTCTTCCACTCCATTGGTTCCTATCTGAGTTTTAATCTAGCATTGAAAAAATCGCCTCATTAAACTACCTCCCTGCCTGCTGTACCCAATTCTCTCTGTTTCCAGCATTGAGGACTGGGGAGTGGGTGCAGGGAGCCTTGCTGAATCCCCAAAGGCAGGCATGGGAGTTGTCAACTCCCTCTTAGCCTCATTACAATGGGGAGGTCAAAGGACTAAGAGGAAAAGGCCTTTGTTCTTGCCCTGTGCAGTTCATCATTGGATGATTAGATCATCCATGGCAAGTAAGCCCTACCAAAGAAAAACTTCCTGAAACAGAACAGAAGCTGTTATTGATAGACCATCCCTGCTCCTGTGGAGATTAGGTACCACTCCTCCACACACCTTCAGCACCTGGGCACAGCTTTGTCGGGAATCTAATGGCCACATGTAGGGAGCTTATATAATTAAAGCTTTGTCTGACTCACTTGAGCTCCTAAGACCACATACTTACATTATCATCATTTTATCCTTATTACATATTACATAATGCCTAACACAAAATAGGACCCTCATAGGAGTCACGTAAAGGCACACAGTAACTCTAACTCAATGGACATAAATCTGAGCAAACCCAGGAGATAGTGAAGGAGAGGGGAGCCTGGCATGCTGTAGTTCATGGGGTCACAGAAAATTGGAGATGACTTGTGCTGCTGCTGCTGCTGCTAAGTCGCTTCAGTCATGTCCGAAAAACCACAATTCTCTGGCTAGGTCTTCCCTGGTGGCTCAGTGGTAAGGAATCTGCCTGCCAATGCAGGAGATGTGGGTTTGATCCCTGGATCTGGAAGATCCCCTGGAGAAAGAAATGGCAACTCATGCCAGTATTCTTGCCTAGAAATCCCATGGACAGAAGAACCTGGCAGGCTAAAGTCTGGAGAGTTAGAAAGAGTTGGACATGACTTAGCAATAAAACAACAGATCTCTGGCTAACCAATTAATTAGTTATTGCATGACTGATTAATTACTCAGGTTGTCCATGGGCTGGAGGAGACGGCATTAGGGACTTAGTAATCTGTTTCTGAGTACACAGAAGATGTGGCACCAAGAGCTACAAATAGACCTCGAGCAGCTGATGATCTCAGCGCTGTACTGTGAAAGAAAAAAGTTAATCTTTTTAAACTCTTCATTTTTATATGTTAGGAAACACATGCTCCCTAAAGTAAGGTCTTAATTCTCCGTGTTCATTCTATACTTCTTCAGAGCTTGTGGATGGTACTTTGCATATGGACTTTGACTCAAGCAATTGGACTTGAAAATCCAAGATTCCTTAATGAGCCAACAGAAGAAAGATATTAATTTCTCTACATTCTCATCACATCCACCCATGGCTCTTTTTAGCAACATTTTATTCAGCACATACTGCAAGCCAGGCATGGTAGTCATCCTTTTCAGTTCAGTTCCGTTTACTTCAGTCGCTCAGTTGTGTTCGACTCTGTGACCCCATGGACTGCAGCACATCAGGCTTCCGTGTCCACCACCACCCCCCAGAGCTTACCCAAACTCATGTCCATCAGGTCCATGATGCCATCCAACCATCTCATTCTCTGTCATCCTCTTCTCCTCCCACCTTCAATCTTTCCCAGCATTAGGGTCTTTTCAACTGGGTCAGTTCTTCGCATCAGGTGGCCAAAGTATTGGAGTTTCAGCTTCAGCATCAGTCCCTCCAGTGAATATTCAGGACTGATTTCTTTTAGGATTGACTGATTGGATCTCCTTGCTGTCCAAGGGACTCTCAAGAGTCTTCTCCAACACCACAGTCCAAAAGCATCAATTCTTCAGCACTCAGCTTTCTTACATCCATACAGGACTACTGAAAAACCATTGCTTTGACTAGATGGATCTGTGTTGGCAAAGTAATGTCATCCTTTTAGATGCACCAAAGCACTTAATCACTGTAATAGTCCCATGAGGTGAGTTTTAAAATTTGAGTTTTAGGAAAGTTGAATGCCTAAAGTCACAAAGCTAGTAAATACAGAGCAAGAATTCTAAGCCAGTTCTGTCTAATCCGTAAGCAATGTCCTAAGCACTGTGATATTCTGCTTCTGCACCAAAGATGAAGGTAAACATAGAAAAGAGAGGGGGAGATAAGCACCTGTTTTCAGAGCAGTACTCTGATGACAGGCTAAGGTTAACTTCAGGTTACCCACAGGAGGACAGCGAGGTCGCTCCATGGATTGTCAGTAGTGAGTCATATATGTGTCACTGTGTATGCCTTGAAGGTGTATGTATGTGCTGCTGGGAACAGAGTCAGTAAGATGTGACACCTGTTCTGGAGAGTGCCTTAATGTGAAGATGAGATAAAGGTATGTTCTCAGAAATACTAGGAACAATCTTGTGGTCTGGTCTGAAATCTGGGAAGACTTCCTGGAGAAGCTGATGCCTGAGTTAGGTATCAGAAGAAAAGGAAGAAAAGGTTTCTAGGCTAAAGGAACAGAATTCACAAAAATTCAGAGGGTTTAAATTGCTTAGTAAAAGAACCCTGAAAATATTTGAGAACATAAAAGAGAAATTAGGGAATGAGTAGAAGAATGGGGTGACTATATGCCTAAATTTTCCTGAGATGGTAAAGTTTTTTGTTTTGTTTGTGTTCATTTTTTAATTTTTACTGGGGCCATAACTGATTTACAATGTTGTGTTAGCTTCAGGTATAAACCAAAGTGTTATATAAATACATTTATCCACTCTTCTTTAGATTCTCTTCCCATATAGGCCATTACAGAGTATTGAATTACAGAGTCCCCTATGTGGTACAGTTTTATACCCGATGTTCTAAGAAAGTTAATTTGTGATCATTATTTTACCCTCAAAAGTATGCTGGTTTGTGTGATAAATTATATCGCATCCTACAGTCACCCTACAGATGAAGCTACAAAGTGAACATAAAGGTCTAAGCATAGACAGTCATTTATTTCACACTGAGAAATTTCCAAAAGTGTAGTAGGTTTGTTACTGATATTTGGAGATAATTTTAGATAATAAACAAACATTTAAAAAATAGTTAATAGTTATATGTGTTTTTTGATGTATATTGGGGAGAAGCATAACTAGCCCATCAAACTTCTGATATTATGAATATTATTGCCTTGGACAGACTAAAATAGTTATGGCTCTGATGATCATTTATGTTACCTGGACTCATAAGTCTCAGGCCCAGTGTTTTTTTGTTTTTTTTTTTTTCGGCTGCTCTGGGTCTTCACTGTGGCACTCGGGCTCGTCATTGCAGGATGCAGCAAGCAGACTTAGTTGCCCTGTGGTATGTGGGATCTTAGTTCCCCAGCCAGGGACTGAAGCCAAGTCCCCTGCTTTGGAAGGCAGATTATCAACCACTGGACCACCAGGGAGTCCCAGGCCTGGTGTTCTGGCAAGAACATTTCAGACCTTGAATAACTGAAACTCTCTTCTCAACTCTTTGGAAGGTTTGTAAGAACACATGATATGGGTTGGTCTTATGGACTGTCCAGTACAGGACATCATGGGCATCAATGTATCCTTTCAACAGTACACCAAATATCACTTTCAATGGTGTAGGACTCTGGCAAAAAAATGCTGAAAGCCAGGAAAAACTGCAGTAGGAGACAAGGAGTGTGGAGAGCTCGAGACCAAGGATTTCCTGGGGAATCTCCTTATTTTACACTCCTATTTTTAAACTCTTCTCTCTGGTCCCAGGTTAGACTTCAGGAGGTAATGCTGAAAGGATAAAATCTAGGTGGAAAATTATTTTTGTAATTCAGGTAAATAGTGGTGAACACTTAAAAACAAGGTAGTAGTAAAGTGGAGAGAAGGCAATATTTTGAGATATATTTAGGAGCTAAACATAAACAAGACTTGAGATTGATCAGAGGCAGGAGAAAGAAAGGCTCTAGTGTGACTCCTACATCTCTGACTCAGACAACTGGGTATAAAGAGATTCCATTGACCAAGGAATGGAGGAGAAGCAGCAGGTTTGAAGCTGAAGATGGTGAATTCATCAGGTCTCCGGCTGACAACATGGAAGTGGGAAGAAGATGAGAGCATCACATTTAGATTAAGAACCTGGTCAAATTTCAGTTTTGTTATTTACTCCTGAAAATATGCATAATAGAGTAGGAGGTTGTTGTGAGAATTAAATGAGAGGCTATGTGTGAAAGCACTTTGTAAATTGCAAAGTGTCAGTTGTTATTTTGAAGTAAATAAGTAGAAGTGATAATGAATTCTAAGTGTTTAGAGATGATAAGGCTCAGAGGCACACTTAAGGAAGCTGACCACATGGTCTGTCCTTGGTGTGTTGCACTTCAATCACCGCTCACAGATGAGACACCAGCTTATTTTTAAATCCCAGCGAAAGTAACCTTATTAACCCATTCAAAGTTTTAAGGCTCTTGCTATTTAACATTACCTAGACAATGGCAACCTACTCCATTACTCTTGCCTGGAAAATTCCATGGGCAGAGAGCCTGGTAGGCTGCAGTCCATGGGGTCGCTAAGAGTCGGACACGACTGAGTGACTTCACTTTCACTTTTCACTTTCATGCATTGGAGAAGGAAATGGCAACCCACTCCAATGTTCTTGCCTGGAGAATCCCAGGGACGGGGGAGCCTGGTGCCATCTATGGGGTCGCGCAGAGTCGGACACGACTGAAGCAACTTAGCAGCAGCAGCAGACTAATTTTATTGTGCTTTAGCTCCTTTTGTCTATATGTGCTTGGGTTCCTTATATTCTTGAAAACCCTTCAGGAAAGTCTTCAATCTTTTCTTCCAACTCACAATACGAGTTGGTGATGTGCTGGGAGGCCTGGCATGGCTGCAATCCAGGGGGTCACAAAAAGTCAGACATGACTGAGTGACTGGACTGAACTGAACTGAACTGAAGGAGCCCTTTCCCCAAAATCAGAGAAAAGGTTTCATTTATTTAATAGGTATGTACTGCGTGCTGATTTTATCAAGCCTTGTGTTCTTAATACATCAACTGTTTATATAGTTCATTCTTCACTGTGCCCCTAAACGTTTTGCACTAGACCGGTCCCTGTGGCAAGTTTATATCATAGCCTGAACTTCCCAGCAAGCCAGTATGCTTCCAGGTCACTTCTCTTCTCCAAGAACTTCCTTTCCTTTTCTCTTTCTCTCCTTCCAGCCAATTCACTTGGTACCAAACATCTTTCCAATGCAGATGGAATAAAAGCTAATTTTACTATTAGCTTAAGCAAAGCAAATAAGATGTAAATCCTCTGCCAAAGAAGTCATGCAGTGCATTTCAAAGCACCGTTTTATATGCAGTTTTAAGATGATCTACTGTTTGGCATGATTCATGACACTGTTCTCCTTCCATTAACTCACAGTTAATTATGTGACCTCTTCTTTTCACCAGCTGAGATTTCCAAATTGAATCCAGCATTTTAAGAGGCCCTGTTTCTCTTAGCAGCCACCACTATTGTATTAAAATACACAGCATTCAGCATCAGAAGCCCTCCACCCCCATCCCATCAGCATCTTGCTTGGTGCCTATAAACCACTCACAAGGGCTAAATAGAGTTCCCAAGTCACTAGCAACTTCCTGCATCATTGAGTCCATGTATCAGCACAAAATTTGGGGCTTCCCTGGTGGCTCAGGGGTTAAAGCGTCTGCCTGGAATGCGGAAGTCCCAGGTTCGATCCCTGGGTAGGGAAGATTCCCTGGAGAAGGAAATGGCAACCCACTCCAGGCCTGGAGAAGGAAATGGCAACCCACTTCAGGAGGAGCCTGTAGGCTACAGTCCACGGATCGCAAAGAGTCGGGCACGACTGAGCGACTTCACTTCACTTAGGTGAAAAGATAGTAGAGCAGTTCTGAAAATAACATTGTAAGGGCTCAAATTAATCTCTGAAAGTAGAAATTTCATAATCCAAAGCTCTTGTCGGGGGATTCCTTTTGTCCATTTATGCTTCACTACCTCACCAAGCTCTCCCTCTTGCTGAGAGGTTTGGTTGTCTGCAGTTATTTTTCCCAGGCCTTTGTTTTCACAAACCTTTTCTTTTCTTTTTCTCCTGCACCTCTTCCTTTTCATTTTTCTTCTTGTTCTTCTAATCTCTCATTTCTTCAATTTGCCTGCCTTTGCTGCAAATATTTGCTAGTACTTTCAACTGAAGTTCAAAAGTAAATGTAATTTCCTGGTTGCTAATGGTAAGGAGTTGGTGATGGACAGGGAGACCTGGAGTGCTGCAATTCATGGGGTCGCAAGGAGTCGGACATGACTGAGCGACTGAACTGAACTGAACTGAACTAAACTGAATGGTAAGTGCACAATGCTGCTGAAGGGTCTCATTATTATGTAACTGGTCATTTTGCCTTGCTGCACCAAATTCTTTGACTGCACTTATTATGCCCTCAACATGAAATCACACTTCCTTATCGAAGCCTTCATTTACTCATTCAATCAAGCAAATGCATTTTCAGCTAACCTGTGTGCTAGGCAATGGTTCCAGTACACATAGATACAATATTTAACAAGATATCATAGACCTTCACGAAATTTACATCCTAGTGTGAGACAGTGAGATAATAAAAATGGGTAATATAATTTTTGATATAAACTAGGAAGAAAATAAAGAAGGATACGTGAGAGAGGAAGGGCTTTTTAGCTAGGATGGTTAGGAACCCTCTCTGAGGCGTGACATAGACTTGAAACCTGAATGACAAGATTGAAATATTAATTACTTATGGAATTCAGTAATAGGAATCAGTCATTCTCTTATATGTGAATTTCACTTTGTAAAATTACTTTGAATAGCAATCTAACTTTGTCTATTTCTACATATTGCTTCTTGTAAACTAAACTTTTGTACTTGTACATGTCTTTTAAATGAATAGAATCTAACAGTTAGAGGAAGTGCAAACTCTCTTCCAGTTAGTCATGCTACTTTTAAAATATGAGTCTTATTAGGCTTGAAAGCCCTGAGTATTATGAGACCATGAGCAATGGAGTTTCCATATCAGGTAGAAAATGAGAGCATCTAATATCTAAGACTCCTTCCAAGTCTAAATGTCTAAGATGCCATGATTCCACTTCGAGTTATATATTTATGATCTATCAAAACCTAGTACTTAGGCTGACAAAAATCTAATAATCTATGAAATAATGTTTTAATGGCCACAAGGTAATTAATAAAAATTGATGGATTATCATGTTTCAAAAATTAATTTATGGCTTAACTTCTTCTAAATCCATTATGTATGCTAAGACCTGTAAATGCTCCAGTGTCAGTGTTTTAATTCTTTTTGAATTCCAATGTTTGTAATTTTAGTAGACCATCTAAGGAATGGCTTTGTCTTTGCAATTTTAAGATATATAAAAAGAAAATTGGATAATAATAGCAAATACTTATTAAGGTCTTATCAAGAACCCTGCTTTAAGTCTTACATGTAAATATTAACTTGTCCTTTTCAACAACACTGATATCGTTATTATACTCTTTACAGAAGAGAAGACAAAGTATGGCTCTTTTAATAGTCCAAAACCATTAAATGGAAAAGTTGGGATTTGTTCCCAAGCAGTCATATATCAGAGGCTATACTTTTAATCACTATACTATACTCTTATGCCTTGCATTGACAACCCTAGATAGATAGAGGCAAATTTGCACTTAACAATACAGCTATGAGGGTGGGAGGAGGGAAACAGAATGGTTTTCACAGTCTTTAAGTTAATGCAATATCAAAGTGTAGTCTAGAAGTTACTCTACTCTGAGAATCCTTTGAAGGACCTCTGTCCACTTAAAGTAATGGAATCCACTTTAGAATTTAAGGCAATATACTATATATGCCCTTTGTCAAGTCATATGGGCCCCCTGGTAGCTCAGTGGTATAGAATCTGCTTGCCAATGCAGGAGATGTAGTTCAACCCCTGGGTCTGAAAAGTTCCCTGGAGGAATGAAATGGCAACTCACTCCAGTATTCTTGCCTGAGAAATCCCATGAACAGAGGACCCTAGTGGGCTACAGTCCATGGGGTCGCAAAAGAATCAGACACAACTTAGTGACTAAGCAATAACCTATAGATGTGAGGAGGCATAGGCACGGAATTCACATGCCTCTTTAAGACCACAGTGTACGGGAGGGATCAAGACCACAATGAAACCCACAAAGCAAATGTGAGACAATTCTGATAATTAGCTTTACAGATATGAGGTAAAAGGGAAAGGAGTTCAATTCATGTTCATGCTAAGATTAACTGGGTCAATTTCAGGTTTGATGGGCACAACTTCGTTAAGATTTACTCACTAGACTCAGGCCAAATAGCAATGAAATGTGACCTTAGGTATCATATTATACGTAAATCCAATAAGCATAATAAAATGAGGCTGACAGTTGCACCTGTATAAGAAATGAATGCAAACTTCATATATGATTTTCCTTCATGCACAGAGAAGGAATGTGAGATACTGAGAAATAAAGGCTACTATCTAGAGCACACGCTGCTGACTCTAGGGGCTACTTTTCTTTCTTTAACAGGAAAAGAAGATTCTCTCCACTCTGCTGAAAAGGGGAATAGCATTAGGTCCATAACTCACTAGAAGACCCAGTGAGACGCAGACTATTATTGCTCAGTGAATTGACTCTGATGGGAGATACTGAGAAGAGGGATTACTATCATCATCCTCGCTATTACTGACCGGTGGGCTGGACTTGTTAACAGGCCAAGCCTCACAGGGAGAATCTCGCTGAGTCTTGACCACTGGAAGTCATCCTTTAACTCTTCCTGCCTCCCAGTGTTTCTCAGGGCTCCACAGTCTACTCTTACAGGTGGGTTTGTCCCATGTTATTTTCTTGCAGCTATGAATGTACAGTCTATTTACAACCTTCTAAAGTCAGTTTTATAAATAACCTTCACAATGTGCAAGACATTTGGGATGCAGCATTAGCAGAAGGATACAAAGATGAATAAGATATAGTCTCTGCTCTCAAAAACATGATTTTAAAAATCATGTAAGGCTCATCCATGTTGCAGAAAGTATCAGAACTTCATTCAGTTTGGAAGACTGAATAATTTTCTAAGTAAAGTGAAAGTGTTAATTGCTCAGTTATGTCCAGCTCTTTGGGACTCCATGGACTGTAGCCCACCAGGCTCCTCTGTCAATGGATTCTCTGGGGAAGAATACTGGAATGCGTATTCCCACTCAAGGGGATCTTCCTGACCCAGGGATCAAATTCCAACCTCTTGCATTACAGGGAGATTCTTTACCATCTCTGCCAATATTCTACTATATGACTGCTCTACATTTTGTTTAGCCATTTATCTGTTGATAGACACTTGGATTATGAACAAGTCTGCTACAAACATTGGTGTACACATACCTGCTTGTATTCCTGCTGTCAGTTCTTTTGGGTATAAACCTAGAAGTGGAATTTCAGGGTCATATGGTAATTCTATGTTTAACTTTTTAAACAGTCCCAGAACTGTATTCCACAGTGAGTACTCCACTTTAAATTCACATAGAATGTATATGAGGGTTCCATTTCCCTGCCTCCTCACAACACTTATTTTTCATTTTATTTATGCTATAGACATCATGGTAGGTATGAAAGAGTATTATCACTGTGGTTTTGATATGTTTCCCTAAAAACCGATTATGTTGAACATCTTTTCAACATAAAGTATTTCATGCAAATACTTATGTCCACTTAAAAATTAGAATGCCTTTTTTTCTGGTTGAGTTATAAGTGAACTAAACCAGACATAGAAGAACAAACACTGTATAATTCCACTTAGATGAAGCATCTAGAATAGACAAATTCATAGTAACCAAAAGTAGATTAGAGGCTGTTAAAAGCTATAAGGAAGGGAAAAGATATTATTGCTAAGTGAATTCAGAGTTTATGTTTGGGATGATAGAAAGGTTTAGAAATAGGTAGCAATTATGGTTGTATAGCACTGTGAATGTCGTTAATGCTACTAAATTGTATACTGGAAAATGGTTAAAACAGTAGCTTATGCTATATGCATCTTGTTCACTACAATGATAAAGAATCTGAATACATCCCCAAAAGATGAACCTAAAGAAATCTATACCAAGACATGGCATAGTCATATTTTAAAAGCCAGAGGCTAAGAAATAATCTTGAGAGCAGCCAGAAGAAAATGACATCTCGCCTATAGGTAGAGAAACCTATATATGATAGTATATATTTTTTCAAAACCTATGGAGGTGAGAAGAAAGTGGTACACTATTTCTCAGCTGCTGAAAAACAGAGCCGTTAATCTAGAATAAAGGAAAAATAATAGCATTTTCAGATGCAGGAAAATTTTGTCACTAGCACATCTATGCTAAAATCAATAGCTAAAGAAGTTCTCTAAATGGAAAAGAAACGATAAGAAAAGAATTTTGAAGTATCGGGAAGGAATACAGGGTAAGCAAAAATAGATAGGTGGGAAAACATCAGCTGAGAAACAGCAGTCTCAGATATGTGAATGATACCATCTAATGGCAGAAAGCAAAGAGGAGCTAAAGAGCCTCTTGATGAGGGTGAAGGAGGAGAGCGAAAGATCCAGCTTAAAAGTAGATATAAAAAAAAACAAAGATCATGGCATCCAGCCCCAATACTTCATGGCAAATAGGAGGGGAAAAGGTGGAAATAGTGACAGATTTCCTCTTCTTAGGCTCTAAAATCACTGCAGATGCTGACTGCAGCCATTAAATTAGATGATTGCTTCTTGGCAGGAAAGCAATGAAAAACCTAGACAGTGTGTTGAAAAGTAGAGACATTACTTTATTGACAAAGGTCTATATAGTCAAGGCTGTGGTCACATACGGTTGAGAGAGCTGGACGGTAAAGAAGGCAGAACACCAAAGAATTGATGCCTTCAAACTGTGGTGGTGGTGGAGAAGACTCTTGAGAGTCCCTTGGACAGCAAGGATATCAAACCGGACTATCTTAAGGGACATCAACCCTGAATACTCGTTGGAAGGACTGATGCTGAAGCTGAAACCACTGGATCTTTCCAACCTAGGGATGTTGAAGCTGAAGCCACAAGGGAAGCCTTATTATTAGTGTAATAATAGGTTTAAAAGTTAATTTTAAAGTGTTTCTGTCTCATATTTTCTGGAGATAGTGTTTAGAATTATTTCATTCTTAATATTAGTAATTGTGTGTCTTCTATGGTTTTTTTCCTTTACAATATTGCTAGAGATGTATCAGTTATTCATATTCTCAAATAAAAAGTTTCTGGTTTATTAAAAAAAAAAATCATGCAAGGGACTTCCCTGGTGGACCAGTGGTAAAGGCTCTCCAAAGTCCAAAGCAGGAGGTGCTGATTTGATCCCTGATTGGAGAACTAAGATACAACATGTGGGTTTGTGTAGCCAAAAATAATTAATTAAAAAACAAAACATGCTATTATAATACAAGGCAAAGTGAAATTCATTCTAAAAGCATTCCAAGAAAGAAACTGTAGGAGGACAGAGCATTACAAATTCTTCAAATTTAGTATAGAGCTAGGAATTTAAAAGCCATCAATCAGCTGCAAGCAACAGAGAACACTTCCATTAACATGAACAGAAAGTGACTTGAATAAAGGTGCATTGGGTAGCTTACAAAGTCTCTAAGAGGGGCAGGTATGGAGGCTTGGCTGGCAAAAGCAGTATATCACATATCAGATATGTGATGGCGAAATCACATATCACAGAGCAGGTCTGATGAAGACACCTTTGCCACAAGAGCTGGGCACAGATTCCAGAACACGGGCATCAAACCACAACTGCATTCTGTCATCTCAGAAAACTGCATGACACTCACGAGAGCAGAGTCCACGCAATTCTGGCTTCTCCATCCTGCCAACCTCCAGCTGCAACCCTGTCTCTTACTGCCAGTGACTGGGTCATGTGTCTACACTCTAATTTCAAGGGTTTGGGAGAATAATCATGTTTTCAGCTTCTCAGGTAGGATCCAGCTCTTATAATCTGATGTGCAAGGAGGTGGTTCGCAAACATATGAAAGTGCATTGCACTATCCACTACATCAAGCAAGCTATACTGGACAGGGGGGAGGAGGAGGAGGGGAGGAGATCTGTAGGCAGGGCATTTTGGCTTTCATGTCCTTCTTCCTTTTTACAATGAGATAATGCTTTTTATCACTTGCTACCATTCTGCCTCCCCTTTTATCTTGGAGCATTTTGCAGTCTCCTTGGTGAGATAGTCAGAGCTGGGACTCAGGCTTTATTCAATCGTGGTATTTTCATCTATGTTCAGGATTATAAACAAGGCTATATTGAAGGGCCAAATGCTTAATTAAAGGAGACTATGATAATTATTTTAAATCAAGTGATGGTGTGGAAGAAAACTAGATACTATTATGACTCGTGTTTTCACAGAGACAGTTGGAAATGGCTCATAGAGGTAGATGGTTCATCTGACAACCAAGGAAAGTTTGAGACTATAGAAGCAGAAGTAACACCATCAGTTCTTTGTTTCCTGATAATGAGCAATATTCAATACAATACATTTAAGGTTGCAGAATGATTTCAGGTACAATAAAGGTAAAATCTCACTCAAGTATTTAACAGGATAATATGGAGAAGATTTTCCAGTGCATGCATCTTAAGCCGATTCAGTCGTATCCGACTTCTTTGACCCCATGGGCCATAGTCCACCAGGCTCCTCTGTCCATGGGATTCTTCAGGCAGACTACTGGAATGGGCTGCCATGCCCTCCCCCAGGGGATCTTCCTGATCCGGGAGTCAAACACAGATCTCCTATGTCCTCTGCATTGGCAGGCAGGTTCTTTACCACTAGCACCACCTGCAAAGCTCTAACTCACTAACAGATGCTTCCCTGGATTCCTCTGACCTTTAAGTGAAAAAACTTTTCCTAACTAAAAAGAAATGCAAATCAAATGATTACACAGCACAAATGACTATTTAGACGATTCAAGGAATTCCCTCCAAATTTCACAGACACAAATGTCCCCAAATACATAACCCTCAACACCTCACCAACAACTGAATTATATTAACATCTCACCAGTCTTCATTTCCTATTCAGCAAATGAAGCTGTTATATGCCCGGACAACCCATCAGGAACTAGAACATCACAACATCTTCCCCAACCTATCCTCCAATATCTATTCAATTACAATATTTCTCAAATTTTATGCCCCAAATATGGTTTCAGTCTGCCTGTTTCTGTCAGTCCTCATCACTGTCACCCCAGGTGAAGGCCCCATCAGCTCTCACAGGAACATGGCTGTGTGCTCCTGCTTGCTCTCCTACCCTGGACCTGTCTCCCTCAGAGTCATCCTCCACCCACCAGTCGGAGGCCTCCTGAAACTCAGATCTCATCATGGCTCCTCCTTGCATGGATTTTTGGATTCTAATGATTACACTTTTGAATTCTGGCTTCTTCACTTATTAATAAGGTAGATTAGACAAGTCACTCAACCTCTCTGAGCCTCAATATCTTTATTTTAAAATGAAAATAATGCTTTTTTTCATTAATAGTCTTTACACTGCTGCTGCTGCTAAGTCACTTCAGTTGTGTCCAACTCTGTGTGACCCCATAGACGGCAGCACACCAGGCTCTGCCATCCCTGGGATCCTCCAGGCAAGAACACTGTAGTGGGTTGCCATTTCCTTCTCCAATGCATGAAAGTGAAAAGTGAAAGTTAAGTTGCTCAGTCGTGTCCGACTCTTTGTGACCCCATGGACTGCAGCCTACCAGGCTCTCCGCCCATGGGATTTTCCAGGCAAGAGTACTAGAGTGGAGTGCCATTGCCTTCTCCGAATCCTTACACTAAGGATTATTAATAAAAAGAAAATGTGTTGAAAGTGTCCTGCCCAGTAGGCAGGATAAAATAAATCTTTTGTTGAAATTTTCATTAGTCATTAAAATAAAAAGCCTTGTCAGTGTAGAGTCACCATTAGAGGAGACTTTAATACAAATCAGAATTTTTTTTCTTGTTGTTTAAATAAAGAAGCAGAAATAACAATGGATAGATGATTATTTGCATGCCATAGGAGTGTCATGTAATAAATGACACCCTTGGAATCTCCCAAGGGGGAAAGGGGGTTGTTTACTTCTCAGTGGGAGCAGTGTGCCAATGCAAAAAAGAAAAACAAAACCCACTGAGATGCATGAGTGACAGCCGCAACAGATGCAGCACCATTAAACGTTTTCCAGCATTCACTCATTCGTGTATTCATCAAACATTTATTAAGCACCTATCATGCGCCCTGCACTTCTTGGTGGGGATACCAAGGAAAGAATTCAATGCATGCTGTTAAGGAAGCTCACAGTTTAACACGCACACTTAATGGGTTTTGTAATGGAAATACACCCCATGTCCCTTGAGACCTGTAAGACTTCCATCAGAGGAGGGATGAACTGAAGGGAGTGACAAGGGTTAAGAGGCAAGAGAGGGGAATAGAAGGCCAGAGCAGCGCACTGACAGACATGTCACAGGAGCTATCCCAAAGGATGAGTCAGTGATGGGTCGTTGAATGTGGCTGAAGCATGTGAATCTGGTTGTAGCAGTCTCGTGCTTGGCCCTGGGCCATCACCCTGGAACAATAGTAGATTTAGTACTATTGCCTCTGAAGCCTGGGGTCATCTAAGGTGCCTCCTTGATCACTGGTCTCTCCTGCATCCAAGTTTAATTCATCCAAAGGCCAATATTCCTTCAGCCCCTTCTCCATCAAAAGGCACAGGGGAGTGAAATCCTTTCCTGGCTACTCTGTCTGTCTTCTTCCACCTGATTAGGTTCTCTGAAAGATGCAGTGGCTTAAGTCTTGCTGGAGAGATAACAGAAGCCAGGAAGAGAGTAATCTAAGGCCACATTTTAATCACTTGATTCATGTCCTTAGCCAGACAAGGATTTTCCATACTCAGTGCTTTACAAGGAAGGAAGTCAGAGAGCACTCTCATTCAACTCTGATTCTCATATTCCCTCTCTCTCATCTCTCACTCTCTCTTGCTATCTCTTGCCTGTCCTTTCTTCTCCATACCACTCTTTCATATCTCTGTTAAAACACCCAAACTGTTCAAGAAAACTAAAACACCCAAACTGTTCAAGAAAACTAAAATCCTTCCTATCAAATTTCTTTCTGCATGTTCCTGCCTCAGTTGCTCATGGCATTCTCTTCAGCCCAGTCATTGAAGGCCCCAGAGAAAGAAAGGGGGACTATCATTTCCTCAACTGCGATTTCATTTCCTTCTCAACAAGACCTGTGTTTCCCCTGACTTCCTTACTAATGCTGAAGTCATGTTACCCAAATTTGGATCCTAGTTCAAACTCCATCTGCAAGACTTTTGAAGATTTACTTAATCACTTTATAAGATGGTGAGAATCATATCTACCTGATACCGTCTCCCGATTAAATTAATTAATACATATGAAGTATTTAGAATGTGCACATGTGCTAAGACGCTTCAGTCATGTCTGACTCTGTGACCCCATGGACTGTAGCCTGCCAGGCTCTTCTGCCCATGGGATTCTCCAGGCACGAATACTGGAATGGTTTGCCATGCCCTCCTCCAGGGGATCTTCCCGACTCAGGTATCAAACCCATGTCATCTGCATCTCCTGCATCAGCAGGTGGGTTCTTTACCATTAGAGCTGCCTGGGAAGCCTGGGATTAAAATAGTGCTGGTATATAGCAAGTGGTAAATACCATTAATACCAGTGAAGTAAGCACAATTGAAGAGGTATTCATTAAGCTTCCTCATGAAAAAGTCCACGTCTTTGGAGGAGAGGATATTCTGCTAATTGGTACAGGGTTGGCTTGTCTTATAGCCTTGTCTCTGATGTCTCCAGCATCAGCAGGTGGGTACTTTACCACTAGCGTCACCTGGGAAGCCCTGGAGTGGGTGGCCTATCTCTTCTCCAGCAGATCTTCCCAACCCAGGAATTGAACTGAGGTCTCCAGCATTGCAGGTAGATTCTTTACTAGCTGAGCTACCAGGAAAACCCAGTAGGTTAACTACCCCACCTTACTCTGAGAAACCCTTGGCTGTTACTGCCTCACATGAGTTTGGTTGTGGTATGAGACATTTACTGCTCCTCACTGTCCAGCAGGAATGACACCAGATCTTACGCTATGGTGCTGTGTTCTCTCAGAACTGATTCAAAGTTCCCCGGGACCAATCATACGGGCTTTCCTGGTGGCTCAGTGGTAAAGAATCCTCCTGTAATGCAGAACATGTGATCCTTGGGTTTGGATCCTTGGGTTTGAGCCTTGAGTTGGGAAAATCCTCTGGAGAAGGAAATGACAACCCACTTCAGTATACTTGCCTGAAAATTCCCATGGACAAAGGAGCCTGGTGGGCAATGTTCCATGGAGTTGTAAAAGAGTCAGACACAACTGACCAATCATATGGGATATACCAGGGGGTTAGGATTTTAATCCCAAAGCCATGGGCATCTGGAGAGATTCTTGAAGGAAAAACAAGAGATTAAGTTTTCATTCTGGAAAGAGATTTCTGGTAGCAGTTTAGGCTTGGATTGGAGTCAGGAAAGGTTGGTGGCAGAAAGACCATATAGGACACTGTTAAAATGGTCCAGGAAAGAGATGATGAGGGGCTGGCCCCAAGCATGGCAAAAGAAATGGATTTCTTCTGAAACAGACATACTGGAACGTTGATGTGGGAGGGAAGGATAAGAAGTTTTTAGCTTAGACAACTGAGTGGATAGTGGCACCATAAGTTGAGACAGCAGTAGAGAAACTTGAGGGAGGACAATGAGCCCAACATGCTATGTTGGTGTTATCTCTGGGTGAAGGTGTGTAGTAGGCTCTTGGAAATATGGATCCATCTCTTGGTAGAAAGGTCCAGGAGCTAAAGACCTGGGGTCATCACCATGTAAGTGAGGGCTAAAGTCACTAAAATAGATGAAGCTGCTGAAAGCAAGATACAGAGCAAGGGAGAAAGAGGGCCAAGAACAAAACTCTAACGTCCAAGGTGGATGAAGAAGGCCAAGTGCAAGTGAAGGAAGGCTGGGTCGGGGAGGCCACAGGAAAGCCAAAGAGTGTGGCATCATAGGAGCTAAGCAATGAAGGACATCCAATGTTGTTAATTTAACCCAACATTATTAGAACATCTACTATGTGGCAGGTACTACTATATGTACTAAAAACACACCTGCAAAAACAGTATTGTCCCTGCTGTCAAAAAATTATACTCAGATTCAGAAACAGATCAGGAACAGGTAGATAGTGATACATGTTACGAAAAATATAAAGCAGGTTAGGGAACTGGAAGTAATAAGGGAAGAGGGTACTGTTGTAGATACCAGTGTTCAGGAGGGCCTCTTTATTAATTTTATTTTTTATTGGAATGTAATTGCTTTTCAGTGTCATGTTAGTTTCTGCCATACATCAACATGAATCAGCTACATGTATAAATATATCCTCTCCTTCTTGAACCTCCCTCCTAACCCCTTGTCCCCCATCCCATCCCTCTAGGACATCACAGAGCACCGAACTGAGCTTCCTGAGCTATACTGCAGCTTCCCACTAGCTATCTATCTTACACCTGGTAGGGTATATATGTTGATGCTACTCTGTCTTTGAAAAATGACATTTACATAGAGATGCAAATGAAGAGGAGGAGAGAGCCATGCACATATCTGAAAGAGTAATGTTCCAGAGGCAAAGGCATTGGCGCATGCAAAGGCCATGAAACAGCAGTGCTGGCTTGTTTGCAGACCAGTAGGTGGACCGATATTGCTGTGGAGGGGTGAGTAAGAGGGGTACAGTGGGAAGGAGGCACAAGAGCTGGCCTTGGACCAGACTGTGTGGAGTCTCGCTGAGAGGTCAAGCATGATGACTGAGAAGATTCTATTGGATTCAATGATTAAGAGGCCATTGATGACCACTGGGAGAGCAATTCAGTCAAGTGCTGTGGAAAGAAGCCAAATAGAGGCAGGAGTTGAAATATTGGTTGCACAAGAGAAACGAGTGACAGCCAGAATCAGCTCTCTTACAAGATACGTGTCAATGAAACAAAGAAGAAAGGGCAGGAACCTGATGGTGTTATAGGCTTGAGACAGGAGTTGGTGCAATGTGGGGAAACTTGACAAAAAGGAAGATGCAAGAGAGAAAGAGGGGGAAATCATGAAGAAAGAAAGGCCATGTAGATAAGGGATGGGAACAGAAGCACAAGCGCAAGGTAGCTTTGGAGAGCAAGGAAGAACCTCTGCCTGTACACTGCTGTGCACACACAGTGGGGTGAGGGGAGCTTGGGAGCGGGCGTGCACTGGCCTCTGTTCCTCCTGAGAATGAGGAGGTCAAGTCCGCTGCTGACACTGAGACAACTGGGCACAAGTGGGAGCCTGGGCAGGACGGGAAAAGGAGATATGTGAAAGAAGTGGCCTGGAATCAGAGAAGGGGCTGGGAGAGCGACTGGCCACACTGAGGACGCTGGCAGAGGATGTGAGAACCCCCGCATCCAGGGAGGGCCATGGCGGGACCTCGGGGAGGAGGGGGCAGTCTGGCCAGAAAGGACCCCAGGGGGTAAAAGGGAGGAGGTGAAGGAGGACCAGGAGACATCTGGGAATCTGATGGCTGTACACTAGTGCCAACCCCTAGCGCAAAGAAAGAGGCAATTCAGGAAAATCCACACTGTACAACCTCACTTAGCAGGGCTTGTTTTCAGCTAGTTAAATCCACGCACACAGTCTGTTCATATCCAATTCTTTCCTTTGTTTCTAAAGTTATGGTAAAACACATCTTTCAAGTGTGATTGACTGATAAATACGTAAAACTGAAAGGATTTCAGTGTCAATCATCAGGATGTTATATAATACTGGCCAAGACCATTGTCTCTGACACCAGACTGACTGGGTTTGAACCCCTCCTCTGACGCCAGCTCCATGACTTTGGACAAGTTTCTCATCCTTACTGTGCCCTGTTCATCAGAAATCATAATACCTACTCTCACAGGGTTATTATGAATATTTATAAATCATTTAGGATTGGGTCTAGCCATGGAAACACGATAGAAATATTTGTTTAATAATAAAATTATCTTTTGGTCAGTAATCATGTTAACCATTGAAGATGAATTAGGCCAATCCTTCAAAGACTGTAAGATAGGTTTCATTGTTCCCATATTACAGAAGAAGTAGAATTAGGAGGGTAAATGACTTTCCAAGATCACACAGCAAGGAAGAAAAAGAGCTGAATTTGAACTCGTGTTTATCTGCTCCCGAAGCATGTTTTCCTTTCACTAAATCACAGTACATGGTGAAAGTTTGTACTTGCAAAGCATTTCATCAGTATGGTAATTTCCGGTTACAAAAGGCCATCTATATACTTAATGTTGTTCCATTTGAATGGCTTATGTGGGCTGTTTTCATACACACCTTAGACATAGAATCCAACGCACACACAAGTACACACACATGCATGCACACACATACATACACACATAAATGCATGCACACACATGTACACCCAAGCTCAGCACCGAACCACAACCTGGATTGTGAGGTTAAGTTTAAAGTATATTAGACTTGGTTTATTGTTCTACACCTTTAATGGTACTTGATACATTAACTTGCTGCCACCCTGAAGTATTTTCAGAATGTCAGCGGAAATGATTGGTTGTACTCACCTTTTTAAGGTTGCTCAAGCCCTACCACAAAATAGAGATGCCTAATCAAAGAAAAATGAGCCATTTCATCTGTCTACCTTAGGAATTCCCTCTGTAAACAGCACGGTGCATTTCAGTTCTGGGTTCCTTGCTGTCATATAGCCTTCAGAGCAGCTGCCTGGGGCTTCCGAACTGCCATTCCAGACTATTCTGGGATGATATTATCACAGGTATGCAGGATAATGAAGATAGAATAAAAACATCCACACACACTCAATTTGTGGGTTTCTTTTACAGGAAGAACTGTTTTGTTAGAGACAATATCATACCATATTCAAAATCACATCCTATACTCTGGAGCTATAAATTCAACTTATAAATTCAACTCTCAGCCTCACTACCTTCCAGAGGGTGATCCTAGGCAACTTTTAAACCTGGTTCCTCAGATTCCCTTCTTTTAAAATGGAGGGAGTAGTTTCAACCTTACAGTTTTTGTGAGGATTAATTCAGGGCACACACATAAAGCATTTAGAATATGCCTGGCACATAGCACTCAAAACACACAACCCACCAATATCATCATGATATTTTGTCCTTTCTACCTTTTTGGTTTGGGAAACATACTTTTGTAAACAGTATCACTAGCACACCTTTGTTAGAGATGTTGGTTTGGGGTATTTTGGTTTGGTACTTGGTTATTGTTTTAATATTCTTACTTGGAAAAATAAAAAAGTTTAAATGATGTTGCTAGCCCACAATGACTGTCCCTTTACATTTTGTCATTTGTTGCTGTTTTAATATGTTTATTTGAGAAAAGAAAACATTTATAAATCTATGTCGGTCTTTAATTTTAAAAAATTTACTGGTCTGTGAAATCTTGAAATTTGGGTCTCACTATTCAATATCAGGAATTCCCTCAATAAAATAGCTACATCACCAGTTCCTGTGCAGCTACAAATTGTAGGATGTTCCATTTTAATTCAAGCCAGTGGGAAATAGAAATACAATAAAGACAGCTACCGAAACTCTTGGGACACTTTTGCCAACCCATCTAATTAAAGTCTGCTGCAGTTATTGAAGCAAAGCAAAAGATTATCATCAGCTTAAGTTAATGAAACTAGTTTTATAATTTGAGCAGTTGGGGGATATCAGAGGGCAGTGTGCCCATTTGCTTTACGAAATATCTGGTATGGTTGACCTAAGATTTTCTTTTAAATGTGAAATACCTTCAATGTAAGTAAAATTAACTTTACTCACAAATATAGAAATTTTTAAATTGAGCCTTAAACTTTTGAAAATCTTAAACTTCCAAAAATATGTTCTTTGTTACTGTTCTTCAGTCGTGAAGTCATGTCTAACTCTGTAACCCCATGAACTATAGCACTCCAGGTTTCTCTGTCCTCCACCATCTCCCAGAGTTTGCTCAAATTCATGTCCACTGAGTCAGTGGTACTATGTAACCATCTCATTTTCTGCTGCCCTCTCCTCCTTTTGCATTCAGTATTTCCCAGCATCAGGGTCTTTTCCATTGATGCTCTTTGCATCAGGTGGCCAAAGAATTGGAGTTTCCATGTCAGCATCAGTCCTTCCAATGAATATTCAGGGTTGATTTCCTTTGGGATTGACTGGTTTGATCTTGCAGTCCAAGAGACTCTCAAGGGTTTTCTCCAGCACCACGATCTGAAGGTATCAATTCTTTGGCACTCAACCTCTTGTTGCTGCTGCTGCTAAGTCGCTTCAGTCGTGTCCAACTCTGTGCAACCCCATAGACAGCAGCCCATCAGGCTGCCCTGTCCCTGGGATTCTCCAGGCAAGAACACTGGAGTGGGTTGCCATTTCCTTCTCCAATGCATGAAAGTGAAAAGTGAAAGTGAAGTAGCTCAGTCGTGTCTGACTCTTCGCGACCCAATGGACTGCAGTCTACCAGGCTCCTCCGTCCATTTTCCAGGCAAGAGCACTGGAGTGGGGTGCCATCAACCTCTTAGACTGATATAACTGTTATTCTATTAAGCTTGTTTAGCATTTCTCAAGCTAATTTCTTCAAAGCAGGATGCCCTTGAATACTGTATTATTTTCCTGGGGCTGCCGTAACAAAGTACCACAAGCTGAGTGGTTTAAGCAACAAATATTTATTCTCTCATAGTTCTGGAGGCTAGAAATGTGAGCTGGAGGCATCACCAGGGCTACAGTCCCTCTGAAGGCTGGGATTTCTTCAGGCCTGGAAGAAGAAAACTAGTTTCAGGGGTACACTGCCCTCTGATAGCCCCAAATGCTCAAATTATAGAACTGGTTTCAGGCCTGGAAGAAGATTTCTTGCAGGCCTTTCTGCTAGCTTCTGGTAGTCTTTTGGCTTGCAGTGGTGTATCTCCAGTGTTCACACGGCGTTCTTCCTGTGGGTGTGTGTCTCTGGTGATGCGCCCCAATTCCCCCCTTTATAATGACTGTAGCCATGCTGGCTTAGGGGCCCAGCCTACTCCAGCACAACCTCATCTTAAACTAATCGCGTCTTCAATGACTCTGTTTTCAAATAAAGTCACATCCTGAGGTGCTGGGAATTAGGGCTTCCTGGCTGAACACTGTGTCTCCCCAGATTCAAAGGTCAAAACCTCTTCCCCAAAATGATGGTCTTAGGAGGTGTGTGCTTCAGGAGGTGATTAGATCATGAGGGTAGAGTATTGAAAAGTGGGCTAGCGTTAGTGACCTTTGATAAAAGAGCCCCCAGAGAACTGCTTTGCCTCTTCCACCATGTGAGCACAGAGAGAAGATAGCCATCTATAACTAAGTTCACCCTCACCAGACACGGAATCTGCCAGTACTTTGATCTTGAACTCTGCAGAACTGTGAGACACAAATCTTGGCTATGCCACCAAATCTATGGTATTTTTGTTCTCACAGACCAAACTAAAACAGACCCTCAATATATGAATTTAGGGAAACACATTTCAACCCATAAATATTCTCAAGTAGCGTTCTGAGGCTAAAATAATTGGGAAATTTTGTCTACTCTATCAACTGTTTACAATCACAAGGCACATCAACCTCTTAATACTGAGCCATGGGCTTCCCTGCTGGTTCAGTGATAGAGAATCCGCCTGCCAATGCAGGAGACATGACTTCGATCCCTGGTCTGGGAAGATCCCACATGCTATGGAGCAATTAAGCCCATGCACCACAATTACTGAATCTGTGTTATAACCCCGGCTTCACAACAAGAGAAGCCCAAGCCCCGCAGCTAGAGGTAGACCCCACTTGTAGCAACCAGAGAAAAGCCCACACAGCAATGAAGACCCAGCAAGCCAAAATAAATAAATAAATATGTTGTGTCTCTGTACAATAAATAAGGATTCAGGGAGAGGATGTGGGGTGGGAGGTGGGAGGGGGCTTTGGCATTGGGAGATCGTGGACACCTGTGGCTGATTCATGTCAATGTATGGCAAAACAAATACAGTATTGTAATTAAAAAAATAAATTAATTTTTTTAAAAAAGAAATCTTTGTAATACCCAGTGTTTCAATGACTTGGGAAGCTATTTTTTTAAATGACATTCATATATGTCCCACTAATATCCCCCAGAAAACGCAGTTGGATTACAGGCAGAACCACTTAAGGCAAAAACCAGGGTCATCATCTATAACAACTACAGAAACAAATTCCAGGGAAGGCAGCAAGCATTGAGCAGTCAATAACCCTTTGGCCTCTTCTTGTTTCTTAGGGAGGAGCGTGGGAGTGTTACAAACTCCTGGAGATAGAAGCTTTTTGTGGCAGTTATGACAGACTCAGAATCAGGTGGCCAAATGGGATGCTACTATTAAAGGTGGAGGGGAAACACGACGCTGACATTCTGCCAAAGTTCTGTGAATGAGGCCATGCACCTGAGTGCACAGGCGAGTGCTGATAATCGGGAGGACAGGAAGAGCTGGGAGGAACCCAGAGAGCAAGGCAGTGGCCATTTTCAAAAACTAGAGAGCAAGGTAGCGACTGTTTTCCGAGCAGGGAGGAAAAGGGGGTCAGTGGGGACTAGCCTTAGCACTGCCCTCTCCTCTGGCCATAATCAGATCCACAGCCAGCTTCCTGGAGCAGGAGTTCAGCGGGCCCGGGCCCCAGGCACACGAGGGCCACGCTCCTGGCCTCCCTGGCAGCCGCAGCGCTGTGACTGGTTGTCCTGCTAACCCCACCCTGCACGTCCTCCTGCTAGACAGGAGCAGGAGAACAGTCATGAGGCAGGGGCTGATGTGCCTTCTTTTACAAGCAGATGCTGCTTTATTGGACACCTGACTTTGTGATTAACTTTGGCTTATTTTTGCCGTATGCCTTTCCCAAAGCCGCTTTAGTTCCTGGTGCAAGCTGAGCCCTTGTGATTTCATTAATCCAGTACTGCCTCTGCTGTCCACAACTGGCTCACCACTGGGTCTGCAACTGGCATTTTGCTTGCCTCCTTTGGCCTGGCTAGAACAATTGCTGGCCTATTTGTCTCAATAGGCTCATTATCGATTTTGCCCATAGACTCATATCAGACACTGCAGAGCCACTGTCTTTATTCGGAGCTGAAAGAAAAATATGCCAAAGATGACAACACCTGTGGTGTCTTTTCACCCTGATTTAGAAAGGGGAGACATGAACAATTGTAATGCACAGAAGAGGAGGACAGCCAACAAGGGGCATTTCATTGGAAAGCAAACTAGCCTCTGATATGTGAAGATGTGGGAAGTGACACTCGAATTCTGATGAGAAACAAATACTGAATAAAACATTTGAAACAGATGGGGGAAGAACATGGAGTCTACTTTTTAAAGAAAACCTACTCGACTGAATTCACATAAAAGGCGATGTGATCTGGTAATAAAAGGCAATTGGCATCCTCTGGTTAAAAATGTGGCTTCGAAAGCAAACTTCCAGAACTTTCAGTTATGGCCGCTGAATCCCAAACATGGGCCTTTATCCATATGAAACAATTGGTTGTCAGGTGAATGATTAGCTGAACAGGAAGATCAGAAATTGACACATTCACACGACACTAGTATCATGAAACCCAGTCAAGTGGGTTTAGGGAGAGAAAGCTGAGCTCCTATTTGGTCATTATTTGAAGCTGTAGAAGAAGATCTATTGTCTTCCCTATTCCCACATCCCCAAAGATTCAAGTACACACACATACACACAGGCATACACACACATACACGCACACATACCTGGAATCTCTGCTTCCTCATTTAGGATCAGATCTGTATTTGCAGCCTGCTCGCCAAGGGCATACATGGTTACCAGCCTCCCCCATTCATTCTGTCTTAAGGGAGGACGTGGAACAAAATAAAAGTGAACGTATTGGAGAAAACTGCGGGGAAATACGACTTGGTTCTCCTGGTGAGAAATGGAAACCCAAGACTTCTGGATAAAATGCAGTGGGTCTTCAGTCAGTAATACACTGTAAATTCTTCCTTGGAAACCAAATGGAAGGACTGCAGAAAGCTTGGATATCAGGAAAGAAAACCAAACGCAGTGGGTGGTTAGTGATTCCCCACAAGTGGTCTGGGAAGTTCTTTAAAACCACATCATTACAACAGGCTCCCTGCAGGCCTTTTTCTAAGCAATTCCTTCTAAATGCCCTCAGAGTGCAAACATGTTATAAGTTCAAGGAAGAATGAATTTCTGAGATGGAATATGCAACCTCATTGGGATCCGTGAACCAGAGGGTGCTGTGGGAGGGCCTTTTGATGCTAGAATTAGAATTGCTACAGGAGATAGATTGCTACAGAGTGGGAATACAACTCTGTTTTGGCAAAGCTTATAATATTTTGCAAAGTTTTCACAAGCAAAGAGAAAACTCAAAGCATTTAATTTGCAACAGTGTTGCTCTTTTTTCCCACCTCAATGCTGCCCATTTGCTGTTTTCACTCATAAATCATTCTAACAACAGTAGAGAAGCCCTGAGATGGTGATTTTCTATTCAAATGCACTTTATTGTCATTGAAACTAATATAAGGTGTGTCCTGCAATGCCTTTCAGAATGGTATCCTCTAAGCCAATGGTCTTGATCTTGGCTGAACATTGGTATGACCTCAGAAACTTTTAAAACTGTTAATTCCTGGACCCTCCCTCCCCAGAGATTCTAATTTATAACTAAGCTGGGGTGCAGCATGTCACTGGAATTTTTAAAAACCGTATATATATAAGCTTCTAGGCTAGAAAATCCCATGGATGGAGGAGCCTAGTAGGCTGTAGTCCATGGAGTCGCTAAGAGTTGGACACGACTGAGTGACTTCACTTTCACTTTTCACTTTCATGCATTGGAGAAGGAAATGGCAACCCACTCCAGTGATCTTGCCTGGAGAATCCCAGGGATGGAGGAGCCTGGTGGGCTGCCATCTATGGGGTCGCACAGAGTCGGACACGACTGAAGCGATTTAGCAGCAGCAGATGGGATTTAGTAGAACAGGAGAGTCTATTGAATTGTAATTTCTTGAGTCTCTGGGAAAAAGCTAGTTGCTTGTGAGGGCTTTGAAAGAAGATCCATTCTATACTTTCCTCCCAGCTCTGGTGATTTACTGGCATTTGTCAGATGGCCAACTGTTCCTCCAAGCCAGTGTTCTTGGCTTGTAGATGAATTATCCTCATCTCTGCCTTCATCTTCACATGGCATTCTTGCTGTGTGCTTGTTTGTTTCTGTGTTTAAATTATCCCTTTTACAAGGACCCAAGGAGCTTCCTAGTGGTTCAGTGGTAAATAAACTGTCCACAATGCAGTAGACGTGAGTTCGCTCCCTGGGTCAAGAAGATCCCCCAGAGAAGGAAATGGTAACCCACTCCATTGTTCTTGCCTGGGAAATCCCATGAACAGGGGAACCTGATGGGCTACAGGCCATGGGGTTCCAAAAGAGTCAGACATGACTTATTGACTAAATAACAATAACAACAAGGACTCAGTCAAATTGGATCACACCCTAATCTTCCCTTCTTTTTTATTTTATTTTATTTTTTTATTGGAGGATAATTGCTTTACAATATTGCATTGGTTTCTGCCATAAATCAACATGGATCAGCCACAAGTATACATATGTCTCCTTAACTTGATAATTTACAAAAAGTCTACTTCCAGATAAAGGTACATCCAAAGAAACTGGGGGTTAGGACTTAAACATATTTGGTGGTGGGGGAACATAGGTAACCCATAACCTAAATATATAAAAATGCATGATAATGATAAATGCTAAATAAAGAAAAGTGGTTACCTGAGGGAAAAAGGCAGAATGTGTATTCAGGAAGAGGTTAACAGAGAATTCAACTGCCGTGGGAATATTTTATTCCTTAAATTGACCATGAATGCACAACTGTTCTATTATTCTTTGTAATTCTTTTGATGTCTGCTTTGTGATAATCATTAAATATGCATACCATGACAATTGAAATACTTTTCTTCTTCTTAATGTAGGTCTTCAAATTACTTTGGAACACACACACAAGCCTAGCACAATGCTCGGTGCGTAGTAGGCATTCAGTAAATCCCTGAATTAGTTAATGAGGGATATTATTATGCTACTTGAAGATGAGTAAATTGAAGTGCAGAGGAGGAACCTGAGGTTATAACTGTATCAGTGGTTGCTCAGCAAAGTCAGGGCTTTAATTCAAAGAAAGGGATATCCGTTCTTGGTAAGTAGAAGGAGAATTGAACGCCCCAGAAATTCAAACAGCCATTTCATTTACTGTTGTCTTAGGATGCTCAACAGTTATTGGGGCAGAGACACTCAGATGTTAACAGGCCTCAGCATCTTTAATGGATTTAGAGACCAAGTCATGAACATGTGAGATCCATGGCCTGCCAGTATATGAATCTGGCCTGGATGTAAGTGGATAGCCTTGAAGAATTACAGTGATTATCTCTTCCTTATGGCAAAAGCATATAAATAATGAGCTGAAAGGATCAAGAAGGAAAAATGTGTAAGATGCAGCTTGTCTCAGGATACAAATACCTAGTAAGTCTGCCCATATTCCAGACTATTTCCCCTTATTTGAGAATTGTCTCTTGGTCCAAAAAAGTGCATCCTGCCATCAAGTTGACATTACATGTCCCCACCCCCTCTCATTATGGTTGATTAGACCGGGGGCAAGCATTGGACTAAAGCCCACCATTTAGATGGGGTGTCGAACTGGGCCTGGGTGGCAGTGGTCAGTCTCTGAAGCTGAACAAAATAGTAACATGTGAACCTGGGTGCTGTGGGGTGGCCACATTCCACCTGATGGACCAGAATCCTGAGAAGAGGGTCTACAGAGAAAGACTCAGAGAGGGAGACAGAGCCAGCGAGATGGGCAGGGAGAAAGCCAGTGAATCATGAGACACAGAGGAAAGGGATAAACAAGGAAGACAGCCGAAGATTTATTCCAGATCCTTCCTGAGGTCACTTGTCCTTGGCTTCTGTGCAAGATCCCTAAAATAAACGTCCATTTTATTTAAGTGAGGTTGTTAGTTCCTGCTACTTCTAACCAAAGAGACCTGACTAACACAGCTTGGCAGATGGTGGGGACAAAGCGCAAAAGAGAAAGGAATGAATTTCTCAGCCTAACAGGTGGCAGGCATGAGGCACCCAGTCCCGTTTTCCCAGCCTCGCCCACCTGCTACCTTTCCATCCCACTCAGCAGACAAATTTCCATTTTTTGGAAACCATAATGGGAAACAAATGAAAGAAACAAAACCTTCTAAATTATTATCACAAGCCAAATGGAGCTGGACAGCCTCCAGCTACCCACTCAGCCACCCTCAAGCAGCTGTCTCTAACAGCTAAATGGAAACAACCAGACCAAGAGCACCAGGAGCATGGAGGAGCCTATCCCAGCTCCAGGAGGAGGGACACTGGGGGTGGGCTTGGGAGTAGGGAGGGGTTCCAGGGCTGAGAAGATTGAGTGACAGAGGCAACAGCTAGAGAGAAAAGAGAGTACACAGGGCCACCAAATATCTTCTTTAAGCTCTTTAAGGGCTACATGAATCGCTATCAGATGGGTCAGGAAGAGTGTGCAGCCAAAAAGTAAAAGAAAAGAATTCAGACTCATTTATTGGAATGTTTCCATGTCTACCAGTTGCCTCACATGGGCAACAGACAGATATTAGATGAACAGCATCACCTTTAAGGAGGTAGGGGCAGAACTCAGAAGCCATGTCTTATTCAACTTTGTCTCACTAGTAATCAGCCTGGTGTCTAATTTAGAGCTGGCTCTTGAAACAGGCTTGAGAAATTAATTCAATTGGATTGAGTGTGCTCAAGATTATTAGTATTGATTCTGATTGATCAAGTTGGAAATATCCTCTTGGTTAGTGCAGCCAGAGGTGAAAGCCTAATGCCAACACATATAACCAGAGGTTCTGCCCCCAAGGGAGAAAATCAGAAAGCTACTTTTCTACCAAAAAGTTCAAGACAACTTCTCCTACAATGTAGTGTAATCAGGAAGACAAAGCATAGAAAGAGGGACTAAAGCATCCAGATTATAAAGACAGAGCTTTGGCTCTAAGCTAAGTAAGAGAGTGAAACACTCTTCACAGAGCTAGTGTGGTTTCTCTACAGTGCAACCCACTCACATTCCCTTACCCAGTGCCAACACTCTATCAGCATCAAACATTTTCATCATTTAACTAAAGGAGCTTAAGAATGTCCCAAGCTTCCCAGGTGGCTCAGTGGTAAAGAATCTACCTGCCAATGCAGGAGACTCGGGTTTGATCCCTGGGTCAGGAAGATCCTTTGGAGAATGAAATGGCAACCTACTCCAGTTTTCTTGCCTGGGAAATCCCACAGACAGAGAAGCCTGGCGGGCTATAGACCAAAGGGTCACAAAGAGCCAGACACAACTGAAGCAACTAAACAGCAACAGCATGAGTGTCCCAGAGGGGTTGAAAAATGGAGGAATGTCCACTTGGGCAGTAGATGGAACTACAACGCCTCACTTCTGGTGCACACCCCACTAGCAGGTGTGCTGGAAGCCATTACTAAAATTGTTCCACCAGGCATCAGGGACACCATGAAGAGTTTGCGTGATTCTTAGTTCAGATGTGGGTGGTGCCTCTCATCATGCTGGTGGATGGCCTGCAGGGTTGGTCTGGCTTCCACAAGCCCCACTCTACCATGGCTCAGTAACCTTCTGTTGACTTTGTATCCTTCTCTGTGGTTCTCTTAGACAGGGGCCCCACCCCTACTCCTTCTCCAAATCCACGCCTCATCCTACCACCGGCTTCCCTTAAGATCTCAAATGCTAAAAGCTTTACATGTGTTAGCTTAGCATTTGCATCATTTTGAGGCCCTGGAAGCAATTTGTCTGGATCTTTTGTTTCCCTTTCCAGTGTGATCTTTTGGCACAGTCTTTAGGTCCTGCATGCTTGAGGGCTACCTTTGTGATTCTCAAAGCCTCTCCTTTCATAATGAACCTCTTCTAACTTAAAAGTTTCTCCTTTCAAAACTTATTTCTACTGTGGGCTCCAATAGCCTTAATGAAAGCAAGAAAACCTCCACTTGACTTTTTCCTCTGCATTTCTGCGGCAACAATTCTCATTCTTTTCAAGGTAGAGTGGGTGCCTCCAAAAGGCTAAGGAACACATCAATCATCTTCAAGGAAGTGTGGAGGACAAAAGTGCACATTTCTTGCCATTATTTTCATGTATCATCTTAACAAGAATCAGGTGGCCAGCACTTTGCAGTCTTTTGGAGGAAGAAAACTTGATAATATTATTTCTAAAGTTTGTATCTAACAGCAGCTAAAAGCAGGGTTCTAAATAGGGAATTTAAAAGCTGATAGTTCTTTCTCAAGTTTTATAGCAAAGAATTGAAGTGCCTGGATTCTGACCCCCAGCTAAGCTTCTAATGGATAGAGGCCCAGTAAAAGCCCCAGGAAATGTAAACTCGTCACTAGCTAGGCTTTTGCTCCACTTTTCTTTCAGGTCTTCCTTTGGTGAACTGAGCTGGCGTTTGTGAGACTTGCAAGAACGCTTTAACCTCTAAGGCTAAAATCAGGGCTACAGAAAGAATGCCCTCCCACCTTCTCCTTGGAGCCCACCTTTGACTTTTCATATGATGATGAGGTTAATAACTCAGGGGTTCCCTGAGGTCACTGCTATATGAGATAGAAGGAAGAATGAAAAGTAGGAAAAGAGAATCAAGAAAAAATGGGAGAAGACAACTCTTTAACCCTTTCCTTTCCTCTCCTCCAATTCAGTTACATTCCTATCAGAGAAATCTCACTGCATGTAACTCAAAGATTCTATGTTGTAATTTATTCTTTATCAAGATTTGTACTATCCAATATGGTAGTCACATGTGAATATTTAAATTTTAGCTAATTCAGTTCATTTCAGTCACTCAGTCATGTCCAACTCTTTGCAACCCCATGAACTGCAGCACGCCAGGACTCCCTGTCCATCACCAACTCCTGGAGTTCACTCAAACTCACATCCATCAAGTCAGCGATGCCATCCAGCCGTCTCATCCTCTGTCATCCCCTTCTCCTCCTGCCCCCAATCCCTCCCAGCATCAGAGTCTTTCCAGTGAGTCAACTCTTCGCATGAGGTGGCCAAAGTACTGGAGTTTTAGCTTTAGCATCATTCCTTCCAAAGAAATCCCAGGGTTGATCTCCTTCAGAATGGACTGGTTGGATCTCCTTGCAGTCCAAGGGAGTCTCAACAGTCTTCTCCAACACCACAGGTCAAAAGCATCAATTCTTCGGCGCTCAGCTTTCTTCACAGTCCAACTCTCATATCCATACATGACCACAGGAAAAACCATAGCCTTGACTAGATGGACCTTTGTTGGCAAAGTAGTGTCTCTGCTTCTCAATATGCTATCAGGTTGGTCATAACGTTCCTTCCAAGGAGTAAGCATCTTTTAATTTCATGATTGCAATCACCATATGCAGTGATTTTGAACCTCAAAAAAATAGTCTGACACTGTTTCCATTGTTTCCCCTTTTATTTCCCATGAAGTGATGCAACCAGATGCCATGATCTTCGTTTTCTGAATGTTTAGCTTTAAGCCAACCTTTTCCACTCTCCTCTTTTACTTTCATCAAAAGGCTTTTAGTTCTTCTTCACTTTCTGCTATAAGGGTGGTGTCATCTGCATATCTGAGGTTATTGATATTTCTCCCAGCAATCTTGAATCTAGCTTGTGCCTCTTCCAGCTCAGCGTTTCTCATGATGTACTCTGCATATAAGGTAAATAAGCAGGGTGACAGTATATAGCCTTGATGTACCCCTTTTCCTATTTGGAACCAGTCTGTTCCATGTCCAGTTCCTACTGTTGCTTCTTGACCTGCATATAGGTTTCTCAAGAGGCAGGTCAAGTGGTCTGGTATTCCCATCTCTTTCAGAATTTTCCACAGTTTATGATTATACAGTGAAGTGAGAAATAGATTTAAGGGACTAGATCTGATAAAGTGCCTGATGAACTATGGACGGAGGTTCGTGACATTGTACAGGAGACAGGGATCAAGACCATCCCCATGGAAAAGAAATGCGAAAAAGCAAAATGGCTGTCTGAGGAGGCCTTACAAATAGCTGTGAAAAGAAGAGAAGTGAAAAGCAAAGGAGAAAAGAAAAGATATAAGCATCTGAATGCAGAGTTCCAAAGAATAGCAAGAAGAGATAAGAAAGCCTTCCTTAGTGATCAATGCAAACAAATAGAGGGAAACAACAGAATGGGAAAGACTAGAGATCTTTTCAGGAAAATTAGAGATACCAAGGGAATATCCTGAGGTATGGCACCCCAATTTTCAAATGGAGGAATGGCTCCTTCCCATTGTGTGCACTCTTGGAAAACTGTCAGTCGAGGAGACCTGTCCTCTAGCCATGCAGCAAGTCAAGGTGGGCCAGCCCAGCTCCCCTCCAGACCGAGACACCCAAATACAGTGGCACAGGAGCAGCCCGCCAGCTGCAGCAGATTCACCCCAGCTGCAGTGCCCTCAAGACTGTCCTTGTTTCCTGAACCCAGATCCCTGGAGAGTTCTGATTTCTTCCTGTTCTGAACATAATTTATCAGCTGTTCTCACAGTTTTGTGAGTATCCTGCATCCTTCCCAAACAAAACAAAGGAAAACAAAAGTGGTTTTTTTTTAAGTTAGCAAAGTTGGTTTTGCTTTCTTTAAACCAAAGCAGCAACCAGTGCATCTAAGGTTTTTCCCTATTTGCCTGTGCTTAGCATCTCATGACTATCAGACCACCCAGGGCTGGCTCATCACTGATGAGCCCCATACAAAATGGAATTGTGGGGCTCCTTATCCAAAACAGGGAAAAGCGTCATTAAAGGTATTAAAATATAAGCTTTTCCTTTCTTCTGCAGTCTGTCAACTCATCATGGAATTTTTTTTAACTTAATGTTGTTCTAAGTGAACTTTCAGATGTTCAAGCTGATTTTAGAAAAGGCAGAGAAACCAGAGATCAAATTGCCAACATCTGCTGGATCATCAAAAGAGCGAGAGAGCTCCAGAAAAAAAACACCTATTTCTGCTTTATTGACTATGCCAAAGCCTTTGACTGTGTGGATCACAATAAACTGTGGAAAATTCTGAAAGAGATGGGAATATCAGACGACCTGACCTGCCTCTTGAGTAATCTGTATGCAGGTCAGGAAGCAATAGTTAGAACTGGACATGGAACAACAGACTGGTTCCAAATAGGAAAAGGAGTACATCAAGGCTGTATATTGTCACCCTACTTATTTAACTTCTATGCAGAGTACATCATGAGAAACGTTGGGACAGATGAAGCACAAGCTGGAATCAAGATCGCTGGGAGAAATATCAATAAGAACTAAAGAGCTTCTTGATGAAATTGAAAAAGGCGAGTGAAAAAGTTGGCTTAAAGCTCAGCATTCGGAAAACTAAGATCATGGCATCTAGTCCCATCACTTTATGGCAAATATATGTGGAAACAATGGAAACACTGGCAAGACTTTATTTTTGGGGCTCCAAAATCACTGCAGATGGTGATTGCAGCCATGAAATTAAAAGACGCTTGTTTCTGGAAGGAAAGTTATGATCAACCTAGGCAGCATATTAAAAAGCAGAGACATTACTTTGCCAAAAGAGGTCCATCTAGTCAGCCCATGGGGTTGCAAACAGTCAGACACAACTGAGCAACTGAACTGAAGTAAAAAAAAAAATTAAAATTTGAAATTATTATGAATTTTACTGTTTATATTTACATTATGCAATGTTTGTTTCAAATGCAAATATCAAAGCATTTAACTGATAGATAAAATCACCAGAATTACACAGTTCATATTTTGTAGCTCATACATATGTGTTTTGTTTTTCTAGGAGAATGAAAACACTGCACAAAACTAACCCAACTGGTTTTATGTCACTTTTGGTACATACATATTCCACCTTTGACTTACTGATGAGTGTCTTTTTATTAATAATTTTCACCATATGTTTCAAGGAAACAACACAAAGGAGAAAGGATCTGATAATCTTCCTTGGTCATTCATGTTACTTAAAAATCACTGCCTTCTTCCTATATGCAAAGCAAGTTTTGGTTAGTCTGGAAAGCATGGCCCCCTGGAGGCTGTCAGCACTGAGTCACACAGGTACCACCTGATACTACCTTCATTAGAGTCAGTGAATTCCCACATTATGAATCCACCAGATTCTGTGCCCTTGGGGCACTGGAAAGGCTATATGCAACTGGAGTGACAAAGAATAGTAGTGAGCATGCATATTGCTGGAGAAGGAAATGGCAACCCCCCTCTAGTGTTCTTGCCTAGCAAATCCCATGGACGGAGGAGCCTGGTGGGAGCAGTTCATGGGGTTGCAGAGAGTCAGACATGAATGAGCAATTGAGCATATCCATTGCTTGTATCTGCACTACTCACACACCTGCTCCATTATCCCATTGGACTATAAAATTTAAGTTAAAGGATAAAATGTTTGAGAACTCTACAAGAGTGAAAAGGCACACCCCTTGTGGGCAGGGGCCCCTGTGTGACTGCACAGGTCAGATGCCATGAAACTGACCCTGACACTGTGAGAACTTGCATTTGAAGCAAGAGCTGTCAAACAGCCTACCCTCCCATAAGCTTCACCCCTGAAGTCTGCCTAGCCTGCAGACTTCCCATTACAAGGAGATGTCTCTGTATAATGCTCACCCTGGTGTCCTTTCTATAGGACTCTAAGGTCCGTCTAGTCAAGGCTATGGTTTTACCTGTGGTCATGTATGGATGTGAGAGTTGGACTGTGAAGAAGGCTGAGAGCTGAAGAATTGATGCTTTTGAACTGTGGTGTTGGAGAAGACTCTTGAGAGTCCCTTGGACTGCAAGAGAGATCCAACCAGTCCATTCTGAAGGAGATCAGCCCTGGGACTTCTTTGGAGGGAATGATGCTGAAGCTGAAACTCCAGTACTTTGGCTACCTCATGCGAAGAGTTGACTCACTGGAAAAGACTCTGATGCTGGGAGGGATTGGGGGCAGGAGGAGAAGGGGACGACCAAGGATGAGATGGCTGGATGGCATCCCGGACTCGATGGACGTGTGTCTGAGTGAACTCCGAGAGATGGTAATGAACAGGGAGGCCTGGCGTGCTGCGATTCATGGGGTCGCAGAGTTGGACACGACTGAGCGACTGAACTGAACTGAACTGAACTAGAAGTATAAGAGGAGGTAGAGTTTCAAATAATAATTTTATACTTTTCTACAGAGGTGTATTTCAAAGAAGCCTCTGTAACCATACTTAATAAAGGGGTAAGAAGAAAAATCTGAATATTCTACTACTTCCTGCAACTGCAAATGAAGAGAGATTTTTACACAGTAAGAGGGTATCCAGTAGTAACCCCCTACTAGAAAAGATGCAAATATTGCTGAAAATATCCTCAGAGAGAAGCCTGGACAGTGACCCTCCTTGTTCTCAAAGCCCTACTTCTGCACTCCTGTTGTTTCAGTTCCGATGTGATAACACTGGAGACCTGGAATTACAACAATTTTGAATTGGAAGTGACCTTTGAAGTCATCAGACCCAATTCACTTTACAGATGAGATTAGATGACTTCCTGAGGTCACAGCACTAGTGAGTAGAGGACCAGCAACAGATCTTAATTTATGACTTTTCTCTATCTTCAGCCACAACATTCTTTCCCCTAAAGACAAAAACAAAGGATATGCTGATGATTCTAGTTACATTATATTTTTAAATAACAAACTTACAGAAATGGGGAGTAGATTAGTGATTGCCAGGGGTTAGAGATAAAGAGTGACAATATACAGCCTTGACGTACTTCTTTTCCTATTTGGAACCAGTCTGTTGTTCCATGTCCATTTCTAACTGTTGCTTCCTGACCTGCATATAGGTTTCTCAAGAGGCAGGTCAGGTGGTCTGGTAGTCCCATCTCTTTCAGAATTTTCCACAGTTTATTGTGATCCACACAGTCTAAGGCTTTGGCATAGTCAATAAAGCAGAAATAGATGTTTTTCTGGAACTCTCTTGCTTTTTGATGATCCAGTGGATATTGGCAATTTGATCTCTGGTTCCTCTGCCTTTCCTAAAACTAGCTTGAATATCTGGAAGTTCACGGTTCACATATTGCTGAAGCCTGGCTTGGAGAATTTTGAACATTACTTTACTAGCATGTGAGATGAGTGCAATTGTGCGGTAGTGTGAGCATTCTTTGGCATTGACTTTCTTTGGGATTGAAATGAAAACTGACGGTTTCCAGTCCTGTGGCCACTGCTGAGTTTTCCAAATTTGCTGGCATATTGAATATAGCACTTTCACAGCATCATCTTTCAGGATTTGAAACAGCTCAACTGGAATTCCATCACCTCCACTAGCTTTGTTTATAGTGATGCTTTCTAAGGCCCACTTGACTTCACATTCCAGGATGTCTGGCTCTAGGTGAGTGATCACACAATCATGATTATCTGGGTCGTGAATCTTTTTTTTGTACAGTTCTTCTGTGTATTCTTGCCATCTCTCCTTAACATCTTCTGCTTCTATTAGGTCCATACCATTTCTGTCCTTTATCAAGTCCATCTTTGCATGAAATGCTCCCTTGGTGTCTCTAATTTTCTTGAAGAGATCTCTAGTCTTTCCCATTTGGTTGTTTTCTTCTATTTCTTTGCATTGATTGCTGAGAAAGGCTTTCTTATCTCTCCTTGCTATTCTTTGGAACTCTGCTTTCAAATGGGAATATACACATAACATGGCTTAGTTTCACTGAGTTAGACAAGGCTGTGGTTTTCTGTGATTATGGTTTCAGTGTTTGAATGCAGAGGCTGCATACTGTCACCCTGCTTATTCAACTTATATGCAGAGCACATCATGAGAAATGCTGGGCTGGAAGAAGCACAAGCTGGAATCAAGATTGCTGGGAGAAATATTGATAACCTCAGGTATGCAGATGACACCACCCTTGTGCCAGAAAGTGAAGAAGAACTACAGAACCTCTTGATGAAAGTGAAAGAGGAGAGTGAAAAAGTTGGCTTAAAGCTCAACATTCAGAAAACGAACATCATGGCATCTGGTCCCATCACTTCATGGGAAATAGATGGGGAAACAGTGGAAACAGTGTCAGACTTTCTTTTGGCGGGCTCCAAAATTACTGCAGATGGTGATTGCAGCCATGAAATTAAAAGACACTTACTCCTTGGAAGGAAAGTTATGACCAACCTAGACAGCATATTAAAAAGCAGAGATATTACTTTGCCAACAAAGGTCTGTCTAGTCAAGGCTAAGGTTTTTCCAGTGGTCATGTATTTATGTGAGAGTTGGACTATGAAGAAAGCTAACTGCCGAAGAATTGATACTTTTGAACTGTGGTGTTGGAGAAGACTTTTGCAAGTCCCTTGAATTACAAGGAGATCCAACCAGTCCATCTTAAGTGAGACCAGTCCTGGGTGTTCACTGGAAAGACTGATGCTGAGGCTGAAACTCCAGTACTTTGGCCACCTCATGCGACTAGTTGACTCATTGGGAAAGACCCTGAGGCTGGGAGGGACTGGGGGCAGGAGGAGAAGGGGATGACAGAGGAGGAGCTGGCTGGATGGCATCACCGACTTGATGGACATGAGTTTGGGTAAACTCTGGGAATTGGTGATGGACAGGGAGGCCTGGCATGCTGCAATTCATGGGGTCGCAGAGTCAGACACGACTGAGTGACTGAACTGAACTGACTCAGAGAGAAAAGAGAGTGGAGGAAGAGGGTGTGGCTGTGACAAGAAAGTCTGGGATTCTTGTCAGACCCTTGTCTTGACTGTGTCAATATTAATGGTCCAGTAATGATGTTGTATCATAGTTATAAAAAGAGCTCTTTGGGGAAACTGGATAAAATTTACACAAGGTCTCTGTTTTACTTTTAAAACTGCACATCAGCCTACAATCATTTCAAAGCAAAACTTTTAATTTAAAAAATAAAGAGAGCTTCCATAGTGGCTCAGTGGTAAATAATCCAGCTGCCAGTGCGGGAGATGCAGGTTTGATCTCTGGTCTGGGAAGATCCCACATGTTGGGCCCCCATGCCCCTGAGCCACAACTACTGAGCCCATGCTCTCGAGCCCAGGAGCTGCAGTTGCTGAGCCCACAGGCCACAGCTGCTGGCAGCTACTGACATCCACATTCTCTAGAGCCCAAGCTCCACAACAGGAGGATCCACCCCACGTGACGACCAGAGGGTAGTCCCCACTCTCCGCAACTACAGAAAAGCCTGCCTAGCAACAAAGACCCAGCACAACCAAAAGCAAATTTAAAAACTATTTTTCAAAATAAATAAAAAGATAAAGAAGATATTTGAAGTTTAACCTCAATCATTTAAGCTAAATAATAAAGGAGTCAAATACTAAATTGATAATCATTGAAACATTGAAATGAACCTTATTCTCTAACATAAGTGACATGAGGGTATACCCAAGCCATCACAGGAATATGCTATTCCTGTGTTTTCATAATTATTATCTTTTAATTTTAGCAAGCTTTACTCTTCAAAGATTTTCTGTCATAGGCTCTTGGACATCACTCTTCAAAAAATGCCGGAAGTCATAGTTCCAGTATACACACAATGGAGATGACATTGATACCACTGGTAGTTAAAAGATATTTACGTTGTTTAGAACTCAGAGAGACTAAAACCATCATGTTGCACCTCTAGATGTTGTTGTTTCATCTCTTCAGGATGTCTCAATTAAGGGAAGAGAAAACTTTAAAACAATGTCCATTGAATAAAAAATCGCCTAGCAAAGATTATTGAGGCCATGGGATGCTCTTAGAGCCCATCCAAAAGAACCAAGAAATACTAGAGTGCTTCACATTCTTCAGCCTCATCTCAAATGCTACGAATTGTTAAATAATGGTCTCAACTCAGCCTTCTGTCCTAACTACCATTAGAGAAGAATTATTCATTCGTTGGTCAGATAATATCCTCTCTAACAGGTGTTTTGGAATATAACTTTATAGAAAGCAGGAAAGAGAAAAAGGATGAAGACATTAAAATTCACAATAAGAATAATAAATTAGCTTCAAAGGAAGTTCTAAACAGGAAAGCTCTTTGTTCTACAAAATTCCCAGTGGGTCCATGTTGATTACATTTCGAGGTAAAGCTAAAACATGATCACTAAGAACTGGAATAAATTCAAGGGTGGATGTGAATTGCCTTTTTCATAGACATGATTGCTTTGTTAATAATCATGAAGCAGAAGTTATGTGTATTATTAGAATCCTTAGGGGTACAAATACATAAGAAATATCAGTGCACTAGTTTGGGCATTTATCCTGATTTTGACTTTAGTCCAATATTTGAAATAAAATAAATGTAGTTTGGCCAATTTGGACTTCTCATTCTCTTAAGGAAAAAAAAATCATTTCCTTCTAAAAGGAAAAAGAAAAAAGTGCTGTACTTATCCATTCATTCTTCTAAAAAATAGTATTCTACATGAGTGCTGTGCTAGCTAGGCAGTGGGGATGTGGCTGTGAGGAATAATTATAGCAGCATAGTTTTGTCTAGTTTATATAAGCACCAGGCACCATTACAACAATCATTAAATCATGCAGTTTTTCTAACAGCCCTGTGAAATAGGTATTACTGTCACCTTACTATATGGCTCAGGAAACTGGACTTTCCCAAGGTTACAAAACTAACAGTGGTGAGTCTGGAATGTGAACACAGTAATCCTAGCTCCAAAGCCAAATTCTTAACTCCGTGGTGCTCAGTGGTGGAAAAACTCGCCTGTCAATACAGGAGATGCAGGTTCTATTTCCAGGTTGGGAAGATCCCCTGGAGAAGGAAATGGCAATCCAGGCCAGTATTCTTGCCTGGGAATTCCCATGGGCAGAGGAGCCCATGGGTTAGAGTCCATGGGGTCACAAAACAGTCAGACATGACTTAGCAATTAAACAACAACAGCACTCACTATGCCTTACACAGAGATTGATAAACCCCCATGGAGCTTTTCAATGTATCAGACTGAAAAGGAGAAACAGACATTAAACAAATAACTTAAAAGAATACTGAGAACTGGAAATGCAGGTTCTGGTGAGGGTAACCCAGGGGGAAGTGATCCTTTCTTATTTTTTCTCTCTGAATATTCTGTTCCTCCTCCTCTCTCCAACGCTCTCCCTGCACTTGTGTGTCTTCTTTGCTGAGCACAGAGCAGCCACTTGCCTTACACTGGATCCTGGCTATCTTCAGCATGATGCGTATGGAATCTTGTAAATTCTCCATAAGAAAAATCATCTCCGGTCCACGGTAAAGAGCAAGGCTGTAAAATGTGCTGGCAATCAAGTGTCAATTTCCTAGCGCCTTTCTTTCTTTGAGCTTTTTTTTTTTAAGTATTTGCTGTTAGTATTTTATATGTCTAGCTGATATTTCCACTGAAAATAATTTTATTAATGTGAGATTGCAAAAGGACATCATGAAAGGAAAATTAACTACTTTTTTCATATTACAAAACCTTCATGTGGGAACTGATGCCGAAAGCTCAACCTTCTCTGCTCCTCAGGGCCCACAAGCCTAATTAACACTGGCTCACAATCAAGGCTATTATTCCAGTGGCTACTTCCTCCACAGGCCTGCCACCACAGCACTTCTGACCCTACTTCTTGTTTTCAAGTTCACATAATAGATCTTTTCTTGAATGTCTCTTTTACCTTTATGAGAATGAAAATAGTGGTATCAGCTGTGTTCCCCACTGCTTTTCTTTGCGATTCCTTTTTTATTCTTTCTTTTTTTTTATTCCTAGGGTTCTCTCTGGAATGAAAGCACTTTTTCTATTTGGCAAAGGCTTCCTTTCGCACTACAAAAATTGGAGTTTGCTACTAAGTAAAGTGGAGGCCCTCTGACAGTAAAATGATTAGAAAGCACTTTGTTCAGAATTCTAACCCTCTGCCCCACTGTGAACACAGGATTACTCCCAGAACACGTTCGAAGGGTCCTGCAGGGAAATGGAAGGACACAGACTTCAGAGTCAGCGAGATTTAATTTAGAATTCTAACTCCGCCACCTGTTTGACCTTGGGCAAGTTAGCTGAACCACGCAAGCCTCAGTTTCCTCATTTGTAAAATAGAGATAATAACATTTGCTTTGCAGAGCTGGTTTCAAGATTCTATAAGAGAAGAACAGTGCCTACAGCAAAGCAAGCCTTTTCCTGGGAGAAGGGGGATCAAGATCAGAGTATAGAAGCATCAGATAGAGAATTAAAGGAAGACAGAAGAGGGACGTCTGTGGTGGTCCAGAGTTTAAGAATGCAAGGGACTCTAGTTCAATTCCTGTTCCAGGGACTAAGGTCCCACTTGCCCATGAGCCGCAACTGCTGAGCCTGGGCATCCCAACAAAAGGTTCTGCATGATACCACAAAGATTCCACGTGCCACAATTAAGTCCTGAAGCAGCCAAATAAATAAAAATAAAATAAACAAACAAACAAATGGAGGCCAGAGAACAGTATTCAGAGCTGGGTCTGAGAATTAGCAACCATAAAGAAAACACCCTGCAAGGTGTTTTCAGCAAGGACTTCAGTGTGGGATTCTCCAGGTCAGTGACATGTAAGGTCCCCAGTCAGACAGACCTGGGTTAAAACCAATCCTCACCACTTAACTGGTTGTGTGTTCTCTCCTTCTCCTATAATTGGGGAAATTAATCTTTGTTTCAAAACGTCATGATAAAGATTAAATTAGCTAATATTTGCAAAGTGTTTAGCCCAGTGCCTGGCACATAGTAAGCTCTCAATAAGTGATAGCTGTTTTTATTCATCTTGGTAGCCATTAGCTGTCAGTTTTATTTTAAGCAACTTTCTCCATTTTTCCAGGCCTTAATTTTCTCATCTGTAAAATAGGTGTAGTAGGAGGTACCTCATACAGCTATTGTTAGAACCGAGACAGACCATGTAAAAACAGATGGCAACATACTCGCCGCCTAGTGTGTAATCAGTACTAATTTCCTCTCTTGCCTCCTGCTAATTATAAGCTAGCTGAAGATTACTCTCTCAACTTTCTGAAAACATACCTCCATGAATGAATATATTCTGTTGCTTATACCTCTCATAGCTTCTCTGTTAGTATGTCTCTTCAGCTCTTTGAAACCTTGGTTTTTCCTGTCATTTTTGGAACTGTCCTTGGGGTGAGATCCTTGCTGATTACCTAGGAGATACGTCTAAAGTTTTCCAGGAAGACACACTTTCCAAAACATGTCCCTACTAGGGATCCACATTTTTTACCATTAGCACTTTATTTCACCATGTTCTTCATAAAACAGAAAATTATATTTACACTTCAGCTGGAATAAATGAAAACTTTCCTTCTTAAGAGGAAAACTAAATATCTTGGAAGAGATTGAGAGACAAAGAAAATGAAGGATGTGGACACAGAAGATAAATCTTTTACGAAGGCAGAGGGGAGGACCCTCAATAGACACCAGTCTCATATTTTTCACAGCACTTTAAGGAACGGTCCAAAGCCTTTGAAAGCTAGCTTCTGTGCTTTCTCAATTCCTCCCCAACTCCCTCTTCTGTCTCTTTCTTTCCGTCCCCCTCTCCTTCCTTCCTTTTCTGATTCACAGTTATTTTTGCTCACTTAAACAACTGTCCTTGCTTTCTCTTTTTCTATGCAGAGTGTTTTAAGCTGTTTCCCATTTTCCCTTCTCTGTTTCAGATACTGTTTTTACTGCATTTGCAATCCATGTGCTGACACAGCACCATTCCCCCTCCCTCCCTTTTCCCATTTCTATCAAATACTGTGCAGAAAATCCTTCCTGCTCAGTGTCAAATGCCAGATCCACTTTGGATATGCATTATTTTTGTTCAAGGTAGGTTTTATTCTTTCTGTCTTTCCCACAACCCTCACAACACAGACATACACACCTCACACACACGTTCCCCATCATTACCTGAGCAGTAAATCAAGAAACTGTCTACTCTTTATACCCTTTAGAAATGTGTGGAAATATAAGATGGTGAAATCTGGATCAGTCCAGAGTGAATTAGTGCCCAAAAGCTAGGAAGCATGGAAGCTTATCTTATCAGATTTCTTCCTTTTTTCCGTGAAACATATTGACTTTTGAATGTGTAAAAGTGAATGAATAATTTGGTGAGAAAACAGATCCCTGAGATTTTCATAGCCTTCAACTTCTCTTTAGGGCTGAATTTTCCAAAGAACATTCTTTCCTTCTGGCAGTTGAAGAAATTCAGGTCCAGGGAAGAAGAGTGGACTCACAATTGAGAGACACACAGCTGGAGGAAACACATATGCCCTTAGAAATCTTAAGTGAATCTGCAGTCTGCAATGCACGTTTGAGTGCCATGTACTCTGAATACAGAGATCACTGTTTACTCTGGTGGTAGCTTTCAGATCTATGACCAAAACGACTGGAGAAACCCATCCACAGCAATGCCCACACAGTCATACCCCAAACAGGTAAATTTTTAGGGATGCCAATAACAAAATGCTATAATTGAAATCCTGTGTCTGTCTACACCGACTCCAGTCTCTCTGAAGGAAGGTTGTGTATACCTTACTTATTTTCTGAACCCTTGGTCCTCTAGCACAGTACACATGGCATGTCTCCCATAGAGACTTTCTGAGGCAAATGGAACTGAGTGGATTTTAACTAAGCCGTGCTTAGTGAGTGAAGTGCAAGATGAAGAAACTACTTTCAACCTATAGCAACAAACCTATTATCACATTCCACAGTGTCGTCCCAACCAGATTCGACACAGATCTAGGCTCAACTTAAAGACAGATCCTGTGACCAGAGAGAGACTGCCTTTCTCCCAGATTCTTGTTTTTGCTTTTTCCTTTTTCCCCTCCTTTGGTAACAGTGCTATGCATGCTTCATTTATCTGGTTTGTTGCTTCGCTGAATTGTGCATGCAATCCAGTGGCACCAGGCTGTGAGTTGAGATGGTCAATTTATATGCAACCAGAGAGATCTGGGGAAGCACTCATGTTGCACTGAAACAGTTTTGTCCTGACAGGAGGCTATTAACAACAAACTCATCACTCCCAGAAAGATTTACTTTTCTAAAACCACAAGGCAGCCATTCATCAGAGCATCATTTTTCATAGAATCTTGGAATGAGGAATTCTGGTTTCTACTTCTGTCTCTTCTCACACTTGGCTTTGGGACCATAGACAGATCACTAAACCTCTCTAGACCTCCCCAGCTGCACCTTGAATTTGTGCTTTTATATGTGTTATCTCATGTTTGACCTTAATTCAGCTTTGTATGTTACATGTTGCTATGCTTGTTTTACAGGTTCAATAGCAAACACTTGCTGAGCACTAAACTATGTGCCCTGTGCTGTTCTAGGTGCTGGAGATGATCAAACGTATGGCCCCTAGACCTTTAATAGTAAGGCCACTGCCTAGAAATTTCTTCTAATGATGTTGTTTAGTCATTCAGTCATGTCTGACTCTTTCCAACCCCATGGACTGCAGCACTCCAAACTTCCTTGTCCTTCACCATCTCCCAGAGTTTGCTCAAACTCATGTCCATTGAGTTGGTGATGCCATTCAACTATCTCATCCTCTGTCATTCCCATCTTCTAATGATGGCAACTAGGTAATTGTAATTAACCCTCAAACTGAACACAACAAAAAGGAAAAATGAAATGTAAAAGTATCTCTTAAAAGCACAGAAGAACTAACACAACCCCAAGAATAATGGGGCCACAGTCTAGGAGTTGCTAAAGATCCAGAGAAGCAAGTCCAGCATCCAAAGTTGTTCTGTGCTGAGCACAATTACTTAGTGGGAAGGAAGAGCTGGCAAACTAAGTCATACTTCTGGTGGCCTTGAAAAGAGATGGTGAAACAACCCCAGGACCTGCCCATCTGAGGAATCTGACAATCCTCCTACGTTAAGTTGGGAGCCCAGAGGGCTACAGACTCAAGAGTAAACCAGAAATAAACAGACTCTTAAATCTCAGGTTTATGGTAGCTAGTAGATCTAAGGAACTACAATCTTGAACTTACATTAACATTTTCTGAGATTAGTATTTCTCAAGCCCCTAGGAGAGGAAAAATCCTCTTGGAGAAAAGTGTCATTATCCTAGGCTCCAGTTTTTTGAATTATAATGTCAAGTACAGCAATATAATTAGACAACTAGGAGACATAAGTCAACAAGAGTATCTTCTCTATACATAAAGAATTGATATGCTTGAAATAGATATAAATAATAAAGCAATACTTAACTTGCTATATTTAGAAGAACAAAAAGCATGCTATAAACTCAGTTCAGTTGCTCAGTCATGTCTGACTCTGCGACCCCATGGACTTCAGCACACCAGGCTTCCTAGTCCATCACCAACTCCTGGAGACTACTCAAACTCATATCCACTGCGTCAGTGATGCCATCCAACCATCTCATCCTCTGTTGTCCCTGTTCTCCTGCCTCCAATCTTTCCCAGCATCAGAATATTTTTCCAATGAGTCGGTTCTTCACATCAGGGGGCCAAAGTATTGGAGTTTCAGCTTCAGCATCAGTCCTTCCAATGAATATTCAGGACTGATTTCCTCTAGGATGGACTGGTTGGATCTCCTTGCTGATGAAGGGACTCTCAAGAGTCTTCTCCAACACCACAGTTCAAAAGCATCAATTCTTCAGCACTCAGCATTCTTTATATTCCAACTCTCACATCTATGCATGACTACTGGAAAAACCATAGCTTTGATTAGGCAGATATTTGTTGGCAAATTAATGTCTCTGATTTTTAATAGGCTGTCTAGGTTGGTCATAGTTTTTCTTCCAAGAAGTAAGCATCTTTCAATTTCATGGGTGCAATCACAATCTGCAGTGATTTTGGAGCCCAAAAACATAAAGTCTCTTACTGTTTCCATTGTTTCCCCATCTATTTGCCATGAAGTGATGGGACCAGATGCTGTGATCTTAGTTTTCTGAATGTTGAGTTTTAAGCCAACTTTTTCACTCTTCTCTTTCACTTTCATCAAGAAACTCTTTAGTTCTTCTTTGCTTTCTGACATAAAGGTGGATGTCATTTGCATATTTGAGGTTATTGATATTTCTCCTGTAAATCTTGATTCCAGCTTGTGCTTCATCCATCCTGGCATTTCACATGATGTACTCTGCATAAAAGTTAAATAAGCAAGATGACAATTTACAGACTTGACTTACTCCTTTCCCAATTTGGAACCAGTCTGTTGTTATATGTCCAGTTCTAACTGTTGCTTCTTGACCTGCATACAGATTTCTCAGGAGGCAAGCCAATTCTTCCCATCTCTTAAAGAATTTTCCATAGTTTGTTGTGATCCACACAGAAAAAGGCTTTGGTGTAGTCAATAAAGCAAAAGTAGATGTTTTTCTGGAACTCTCTGGCTTTTTCGATGATCCAGAGGATGTTGGCAATTTGATCTCTGATTCCTCTGCCTTTTCTGAATCCAGCTTGAACATCTGGAAGTTCATGGCTCACGTACTGTTAAAGACTGGCTTGGAGAATTTTGGAACATTACTTTGCTAGTGTGTGAATGAGTGCCATTGTGAAGTAGTTTGAACATTCTTTGGCATTGCCTTTCTTTGGGATTGGAATGAAAACTGATCTTTTCAAGTCCTGGGGCCACTGCTGAGTTTTTCAAATTTGCTGGCATATTGAGTGCAGCACTTTCACAGAATTTTAGGATTTGAAACAGTTCAGCTGGAATTCCATCAATTCCACTAGCTTTGTTCATAGTGATGCTTCCTAAGGCCCACTTGACTTCACATTCCAGGATGTCTGGCTCTAAGTGAGGGATCACACCATCGTGGTTACCTGGGTCATGAAGAGCTTTCTTGTGCAGTTCTTCTGTGTATTCTTGCCACCTCTTCTTAATATCTTCTGCTTCTATTAGGTCCATACCAATCTGTCTTTTATTGTGCTCACCTTTGGATGAAATGTCCCCTTGGTATCTCTAATTTTCTTAAAGAGATCTCTAGTCTTTCGCATTCTTTTGTTTTCCTCTATATGTTTGCACTGATCACTGAGGAAGGCTTTCTTATCTCCTTGCTGTTCTTTGGAACTCTGGATTCAAATGGGTATATCTTTCCTCTTTTCCTTTGCCTTTCACTTCTCTTCTTTCCTCAGCTGTTTGTAAGGCCTCCTCAGAAAACCATTTTGAATTTTTGCATTTCTCTTTCTTGGACATGATCTTGATCACGGCCTCCTTGACAGTGTTATGAACCTCCATTCATAGTTCTTCAGACAGCCTGTGTATCATATCTAATCCCTTGAATCTATCTGTCATTTCCACTGTATAATCATAAAGGATTTAATTTAGGTCATATCTGAATGGTTTACTGATTTTCCCTACTTTCTTCAATTTAAGTCTGAATTTTCAATAAGGAGTCTATGATCTGAGCCACAGTCAGCTCCCAGTCTTATTTTTGCTGACTGTATAGAGCTTGTCCATCTTTGGCTGCAAAGAATATAATCAGTCTGATTTCAGTAATATAAAACTATAAGAAGTTACATATCAGACCTGAATAAAAATTAAGTAAACTTTTAAAACTCAAATTACAATAACAAATTAGAACTGAGTGGTTGTATTTAAATTACCTTAAATCCAGATAAACAGAGAACTGGTGAGCTGGAAGACAGATCAGAGATCAGAAGATATTGTACAGAATGTAGCTCGCCACACACACACACACACACACACACACACAATATAGAATATAAAAGAGAAAATGAAGTATATAGAAGATACTGTGAGAATGCCTAACACACATGTAAATCAGATTTCCAGAAAGAGAAGAGAGAGAGCATATAAAGGGAGCAATATTTGAAAAGTCAATGGCAGATCATTTTCCAAAAATGAGGAATTAAATTTGGGACTCATAACGTTAAATTGTATACTCTTTCCTTGTGTTTGGAAGAGTCATGGAACTCTTCATCCTAGCCTTCTTTATTGTTAGATATTTATTTTTTTCCTTCATTTACTCTTATCATCTGTATTTGTTCTGGAAAACTTCTGTAGTATATCTGGTCCTTAGAAAAGAGGTGATGATACAGTTCCCCATCTCTTATGCAGTAAAAGAGTGAGTGACTCAAAAGAGCTCATTCACAATGTCAAATAATCAGTGCTAGAGCAATGTGTTTTTTAAAACAGTGCTGTGGGAGTGTAGTGCAAGAAACAGCTAACTCAGTCATGAGGAGTTTGAAAAGCCTTCATCAAGGAGATGACACTTCAGCTGGATCAAAAGAGCCTTGAGGGATGAATGGGAGTTCGTCATCTGATAGGGGCTTCCCTGAGAGCTCAGCTGGTAAAGAACCCACCTGCAATGTAGGAGACCCCGGTTTGATTCCTGAGTTAGGAAGATCCCCCAGAGAAGGGAAAGGTTACCCACTCCAGTACTCTGGCCTAGAGAATTCCATGGACAGTCCATGGGGTCGCAAAGAGTCAGACACAACTGAGTGACTTTCACTTTCACTTTCAAGGTGGAATGGCCACTAGAGGGGAAAGTTTAAAAGAGGAACAACTGATGTGGCTGAAAGATACAGTATATGATAGGTGAGGAGGAAAGGTCTGCTGAACAACCGTTTGCTTGTTGTTTAGTACCTAAGGTGTGTCCAGCTCTTGTTACTTCATGAACGGCAGCCCACCAGGCTCCTCTGTCCATGGGGTTTCCCAAGCAAAACTACTGGAGTGGGTAGCCATTCCTTTCTCTAGAGGATCTTCCTGATCCAGGGATCAAACTTGTGTCTCCTGCATTGGCAGGTAGATTCTTTACCACTGAGCCACCAGAGAAGTCCACTAAAATGGAATGAACACCTACTTAATGAATTTGGTCTCATTCTATAGACCAGCTGTCATCTATGGTTTTTCTAGTAGTCATGTATGGATGTGAGATCTGGACCATAAAGAAAGCTGAATGCTGAAGAATTGATGCTTTTGACCTGTGGTGTTGGAGAAGACTCTTGAGAGTCCCTTGGACTGCAAGGAGATCCAACCAGTCCATTCTGAAGGAGATCAGCCCTGGGACTTCTTTGGAGGGAATGATGCTGAAGCTGAAACTCCAGTACTTGGGTTACCTGATGCGAAGATCTGACTCATTGGAAAAGACCCTGATGCTGGGGAAGATTGAAGGCAGAATGAGAAGGGAACGACAGAGGAGGAGATGGTTGGATGGCATTACTGACTCAATGGACATGAGTTTGAACAAGCTCTGGGAGTTGGTGATAGACAGGGAAGCCTGGCGTGCTGCAGTCCATGATGTCACAGTCGGACACAACTGAATGACTGAACTAAACTATAAGCCAGTATTTCCAAACTGGAGTACATGGATAATTGGGGTGGACACTCTTGAGATGCAAAAACTTTCTTTCCCCCCTTTTTGATAAGGATCTAAGCAAAACAAAAGCAAACAAACAAAAGCTCTAAAATGAATACAGATATATTCTGGATCATTTTGATTGCCAGCATGCTTAATGTCCACGGTTACACTGTCACCTGGATCTACTGTGGGAGTTGAATACTTAATAGATTCCATTTTGCAAATAAATGATCATGCTGGCTATAAACAATCAAGAGTAGAAGGGTCCATGGTATATTATAGATTACATGCCTCACTTTAAAAAGTATTCAAATATGATGTTTAAAAACTGTGGCATTCAAACAAAACATGGTACTTCCAGTTTGCAACCCTGACCTAAAGTAGCAGTTTTCAACTTTTAATGTGTTAGTAAGTGTATTTGATTGCATGGGGTTATATCAACACATATTAATGGCAAAATGACAACTGTCTTGCACTGAATTCATTGTATTTATGTTGAATTATTTCATCAGTTATTATGAAAAAATGTTTGTTTCTCATTGACAATTGAAATAACACATTTTACGATAATATGATTTTTGTTAAGTTAGACAATAAATCGAGACTCTGATGTGAGACCATGAAAAGAGCATTGCAGAGGGAATGGTGGCCCCTTCAAGTGTTTCTGGCTTATGACAAATGATCAGAGACAGATTTATTAAGTAAATGCTTTGTTTATGCCAAATAAAGTCCCAATAACATCATGGGACATCATACAAAGAAGGTTTTGTTTTAGTTTGAATAAACTTTTTCCAAACTTCATACAAAATGGAAACAATGATAGGAAACTTGATTTATGGTCAAATCATTTCAAAATGGTCTGAATGAATCAGACCATTATTTACTGACATTTTTTCACTAGCCCTGTGATGCAGCCATGAGTTTTTCTTCAAAAAAATAGGAAACAAAGTATGACTTCAAATGTTATTTTCCCATTCATGAGTCCAGTAATAATTGGATTAGGTAATCTTTTAATGCAAATTTAAGCATGCCATAATAACAACCTTATCTTCAAGTTACCAAGATAGCCTCTTAGGGATCAAGAGACAGCTCATTAAAATTGGCATTTGATGATTATTCCACAGAATCATCTGGGCAGAATTAGGATGAGTAGGTGGTCTGAATATCTTAAAGTAGTAAATAAACCTGTGATGGTACTTAATATCATTATCAACAACATTCTTAAATAAAAATATTGTCCTCCTTAGTATTTTAAAGTTTAAGATACAGAAACAGATTAAAGATAGAATATGAAAATAAAGAAAGATTTAGTTTTATCTTTTTACTATTAATCTTTCATATTAATTAGTGTTGTTAGTATGAATTGTATTGGTTTTATAGTTTTGTTTATATTTAATTGTATATTTATTTTGAGATTTAAATTTGAACATTACCTATGAGAAAAAGGAGTTGTTACATCTAGTCTTATGTGTCCATACATTTAGCTAATATCATACTAAATAATTTAAGTCAACACTAGGAATCTGAAAGAACATTTTTTCTTTAAGGAAAAAAAAGCACTGTTATAGGCTCCATGTAGCTACTGAAAGGTTTAAAAAGTGAATAGGTGATCAGATTTTCATTTTGAATTTGCCCTCAGAAGGTTTGTGAAGATTAGAATGAGAAGGAGCAAGACCCAAGGCAGTTCAGTCAGGAAGCAGTGGTCTACCTGAGAGGTAATGAGGATGTTAACAAAATATGTTGTTTTAGGAGAGAGAGAAACTGTGACATGCCAAGTGGGTCCCTTGTGGCTTATCTCCTGTTATGTACAATGGTTTGGGGTATATTTGACAATGTCACAAGGCAAGGACTTAAAAATATACATTTTGGGGGAAAAGGATAACTTACAATCTGGATCCTGAAAAAGGATAACTTATAATAGATGGAGAAACAATGGAAACAATGACAGACTTTATTTTCTCGGGCTCCAAAATCACTGCAGATGGTGACTGCAGCCATGAAAAGATGCTTGCTCCTTGGAAGTAAAGCTATGGCCAACCTAGCAGCGTATTAAAAAGCAGAGACATTACTTTGCCAACAAATGTCTAGTCAAAGCTATGGTTTTTCCAGTGATCATGTATGGATGTGAGAGTTGGAATGTAAAGAAAGCTGAGTGCTGAAGAATTGATGCTTTTGAACTGTGGTGTTGGAGAAGACTGTTGAGAGTCCCTTGGACTGCAAGGAGATCAAACCCGTCCATCCTAAAGGAAATCAGTCCTGAACATTCATTAGAAGGACCGATGCTGAAACTGAAATGCAAATACTTTGGCCATCTGATGCAAAGAATTGACTCATTGGAAAAGACCCTGATGCTGGGAAAAATTGAAGGCAGGAGAAGAAGGGGACGACAGAGGATGAGATGGTCGGATGTCATCACCAATTCGATGGACATGAGTTTGAGCAAGCTCCAGGAGTTGGTGATGGACAGGGAAGCCTGGCGTGCTGCAGTCCATGGGGTCACAGAGTCAGACATGACTGAGCCACTGAACTGAACTGAACAGCTGAACAGCCTGGATCAAGAAGCCAGAGGAAGACAAGATTCTCTAGATCTTAGCATTATTTCACAGAGGGCATGGTGGGGTCTAAACCTGCTGGACATACATCTTTGGTCTACATTCCAGGGGAAAGATGTCCCCTATTAGCTATAGGTCTGTCTCTTCATATGACAAGCTTGAAAAATCAGCTTAGCTGTTTCAGGAATACATAGGCTGCCTATTATACGGCTATCTGAATTTGAGGTGCTAGCAGTCTGAGAATGGAGTTGGAGTTCTGGTCTTCAAAACCTGAAAGTTTGGACCCGTTAAATGATGAGGTTGACCCTACTGAAAGGAGCACGCCTCTTGGCCCATGGAAAGTGGAGCTCAGGTGCAGTTTCTCCCTCTGGGAGAAGAAAATCCTTAGTTCCAGCTAGTTCACTGTTCAAATAATGAGAGTGAGCTTTCAGCATCACCTTTGGACAATTCTGCTCATCAAAACACAATAAGGCTTCCCTGGAGGCTCAGTGGTCAACAATCTGCCGGCCAATGCCGAAGATACTGGTTCAATCCCTGATCCAGGAAAATTCCACTAGCCACAGAGAAACTAAGCCTGTGCACCACAACTATTGAGCCTGTGCTCTAGAGCCTGAGAGCTGCAACTATTGAAACTCATGCACACTAGAGCCCGTGCTCAGCAACAAGGGGAGCCACTGCAATGAGAAGCTCATTCACCACAACTAGAGAGTAGTCCCTGCTCATTGCAACTAGAGAAAAGCCCTCAAAGCAACGAAGACCCAGCAGAGTCAATAAATGAATACAATTATATATAAAACACAATAAAAAGTTATTTTATGGAGAGAATATATCAAACTTGGTGACTGATTTGATTTGGAGGAGTGTGTAAGACCAGGAAAAAGGAGTTCAGAATTAACTCTGTCGTTTACACCTTAGTTAACTGAGTATATGATGATTCCACTGATGGAGATAAGGATGCAAGAGAAGGAAAGTCTTTATGGGTAGGGGAAAGGATGCATTCACAGGTGGATATATTGAGTTTGAGGTATCTCTGACACATTCATGTGAAAGAAATGGAGGCTAAGGAACACAGATTTGAAAGTCAGATGCATTAGTTATGCCTGAAACTTGGGAAGTGAATGACCATGACATCTTTCTATGTAGACTGGGAAGAAAGAGGAAGGGAATTTTAACATTTAAAAGGCAGTTCAGAATAGTAGATCAGTTGTTGAGTGGGGATCAGGCTGAGGGTGGGAAAAGAGAAAACATATTTTAGAAGCCTAAGAGCTACCAACATAATGAACCATTCAGAAAATGTGAGAATTTTTAGGAAAGTAGTGAAAGCACATTTCGCCATTGTTTAAGAAATGCTTGAGTTTAGGAAGCAGATGACTTTTTTTCTCAAGCTTGCCAATGAAGAGGAGAGAAAGAGGAAAGATGGATTAGGAATCATAGAGAAACCATAGGAGAGGGTAATATTATTTATTATAATATCATATTATTATGATGATATAATATTATTATAATATTCCCTATATTTACTATATAAAAACAGTGCTTCCCTATATTTACTATATTCCCTATATTTACTATATTCCCTATATTTACTATATTCCCTATATTTACTATAATATCATATTAAAGAACTACCTACAAGGCTTTCGGTTGACAATACAAAAGATGTATGGGATAAAGCTGGATCATATTTGCCTACCTGAAGTTTTTTTTTTAATGATAATTATTTTTAAGGTATTTGCCAGAAGAAATTTTACTTTAAGTATAAAGTGATCTGGCTGAGCACAGAAGAGCAGACACTTTCAAATTGCAGTGTTGGAGAAGACTCTTGAGAGTCCTTCCCTTCAACTGTGAGCAGGTCAAACCAGTCAATCCTAAAGGAAATCAACCCTGAACATTCAATGGAAAGATTGATGCTGAAGCTGAAGCTCCAATACCTTGGCCACTTGATGTGAAGAACTGACTCATTGGAAAAACCCTGATGCTGGAAAAGATTGAAGGCAAGACAAGTGGGAGGCAGAAGATAAGATGTTAGACAGCATCAACTCAATGGATATCAGTTCAGTTCAGTCCCTCAGTGGTGTCCTACTCTTTGCGACCCTAATGAATTACAGTACACCAGCCCTCCCTGTACATCACCAACTCCTGGAGTTCACTCAGACTCACCTCCATCGAGTCAGCAATGCCATCCAACCATCTCATCCTCTGTCATCCCCTTCTCTTCCTGCCCACAATCCCTCCCAGCATCAGAGCTTTTTCCAATGAGTCAACTCTTCTCAAGAGGTGGCAAATTATTGGAGTTTCAGCTTCAGCATCAGTCCTTCCAATGAACACCCAGGACTGATCTCCTTTAGAATGGACTGGTTGGATCTCCTTGCAGTCCAAGGGACTCTCAAGAGTCTTCTCCAACATCACAGTTCAAAAGCATCAATTCTTTGGCGCTCAGCTTTCTTCACAGTCCAACTCTCACATCCATACCTGTCCACTAGAAAACCTTAGCCTTGACTAGATGGACCTTTGTTGGCAAAGTAATATCTCTGCTTTTGAATATGCTATCTAGGTTGGTCATAACCTTCCTTCCAAGGAGTAAGCATCTTTTAATTTCATGGCTGTAATCACCACCTGCAGTGATTTTGGAGCCCAAAATGTAAAGTCTGACACTGTTTCCACTGTTTCCCCATCTATTCCCCATGAAGTGATGGGACCAGATGCCATGATGTTCGTTTTCTGAATGTTGAGCTTTAAGCCAACTTTTTCACTCTCCTCTTTCACTTTCATGAAGAGGCTCTTTAGCTTCTCTTCACTTTCTGCCATAAGGGTAGTGTCATCTGCATATCTGAGGTTATTGATATTTCTCCTGGCAATCTTGATTCCAGCTTGTGTTTCTTTCAGCCCAGCATTTCTCATGATGTACTCTGCACAGAAGTTAAATAAGCAGGGTGACAGTATACAGCCTTGATGTACTCCTTTTTCTATTTGGAACCAGTCTGTTGTTCCATGTCCAGTTCTAACTGTTGCTTCCTGACCTGCATATAGGTTTCTCAAGAGGCAGGTCAGGTGGTCTGGTATTCCTATCTCTTTCAGAATTTTCTTCAGTGGACATAAGTTTAAGCAAACTCTGGGAGACAGCAAAGGACAGGGAAGCCTGGCATGTTGCAGTCCATGGGGTCACAAAGTCAGACACAACTTAGCGACTGAACAACAACAAATTAAGTGATATGCAAAATACTTTTATCTATTGCAACACCTTTCTATGCTCACCCTGCCTTCATTTCCAGCCCCTCTGAATCAGCCCTCCCTCTAATTCCCAAGACTATGGTAATCTATCAAAGTTAAAATCTATCAGCATGTCACATCGCTGACCTGCTCACGCTTTTCATGATCTGGTCCCTGCCCATATTCAAATATCTATTTAGCATGTATTCATTACATACCACTACAAGCAGTCTGGTATGGGACACAGGCATGTAAATGAGTGATCCTAATACAGCATGATACCTTCTAAGATAGGGAGGCCTGGCAAACCAGATTCAGTTAGTTCCCCAGCTTGGTGATGACAGAGCTGAGTCTTAAGAGAAAGTCAAGAGCTCATTGCACCTTTCATAAGTGCTCCACTTAGCTCTGGCTTTTGGTTTCAATGTCCATGCCTTTGTATATGCTGCTCTTTCCAACTGAAATGCCCCCCTCCACGTCCATCAGCCTGTAGAATTCCTATTTATCTTCAGGACTTCACATACATATCATCTTTTCCTTGATGCTTCTTTTACATTCCTCAATCGGGTTAAGTGCCCTGGTTTTACAGTTCCAGAGGACATTGCACTTACTTCTGCAGAAATACTTGTCTCCAATCTACCAAAGTATGTACTCTCTTTCAAGGCAGGGTATGTCTTTTATCTCTAACATCTTCCTCCTAGTATATTGCCTGGCTTGTAGCAAAGGCTCAATGAATGTTTGTTAAATGACCGAGCGAATAAAAGGTGCTTAACAAGTGAATTATCTAATGTTAGAACTTTTTAAGATTTGGGCAAAGAGGCTGCTCTGACCTTTGAAAAACTCCAATATCTCTGAACTTTTCCAGCTTTGTGTTTGGCTACTGATCACCAACGTCCTTTTTCACAATAAAATCTTGTTACTCTATTTGACTCTGTGTTTATGAGTATAATATGCATAAGATCTAATTGCTCAAACATGTCTGTTATCAGCAGAGTCTGATAGATTATGCAATTCATTTGACATTCAACTAATATTTGTTAAACACTTACTGCGTACAAGGATCTGTTCTCAGTGTAAATACTAACCATGCAGTTAAAGGGCTTACCTTCATGGAGTTAATGATCCAATAAAGGAAATGTAGTTTTAAAAAGAAAGAAAAAAACTAAGCTTGTATATAAATACAATTTGAGGTAAAAGTTATGGAAGAAAAATAACATGGTACAGCAAGATAGACTAAAAGGAAAGGGTTGCTTTGAATTATGGGGTCAGAACAGATCTACATGGTGAAGGAATATTTAAAGCCAAAATCTAATGGGTGTATAGGAAGTGAGGATAGTGGGCATTTCCTTCTAAGAAAAGGCCTTTGAGGATGTGTTTTGACAGTGAAATTGGTATGTCCAGAGCCTGCCAAAGGTGGTTGTTAAGTTCTTGGAGATAGGTTTGGAGAAGTAAGCAGAGGTCAGATCATGCAAAAGACTGTAGAATTACTTCTACAAATAATGAGAAATTATTTGAAGGGTTTTGAATAAGGATATTATATAACCATTTTCATTTTAAAAGGTCCCTTGTCTTTGGTATAGAAAATAGATTTTATGGACAAGAAGGAATATGACAGCCCGACTGAAAGACCTTTTGGTTAGAAACTTGAATTGGTTGCTTATAATAGAAATCCCTAGAGAACAATGGCTTATAGGCTAGATCTGAATCTCCTTCTTTGTAAAAGGAAGAGCAAACTAGGGCTGGGTCAGATGTGTCTATGATTATATGGGCTTTTCTGTCATGGTGTGGTCACAAGATGGCCACTCAAACATCCACCTTTCAGAAAGGAAGGGGAATAAACCTCTAAGGCAGAAATGGGACATGCCCTCAAGCATCTGTCCTCACCCCTTTTAAAAGACTTTCCCAGAATCCACCCAAAAGTATAGTGTTACTCATATTTCACTCTTACAACTGTGTCATATGGCCAATATATTGGCAAGAGAACTGAGAAATGCTGAAAAATAATAATAATAAAGCAGGGTCTGCTGTTAGCCTAGACAAAATCATCCTTAGAAAAACAGAGAGAAATGGGCATTTGATAGGCAATAAAAAGGAGAGTTATGACCAACCTAGATAGCATATTCAAAAGCAGAGACATCACTTTGCCAACAAAGGTCCGTCTAGTCAAGGCTATAGTTTTTCCTGTGGTCATGTATGGATGTGAGAGTTGGACTGTGAAGAAAGCTGAGCACTGAGGAACTGATGCTTTTGAACTGTGATGTTGGAGAAGACTCTTGAGAGTCCCTTGGACTGCAAGGAGATCCAACCAGTCCATTCTAAAGGAGATCAGCCCTGAGTGTTTCTTTGGAAGGAATGATGCTGAAGCTGAAACTCCAGTACTTTGGCCACCTGATGCGAAGAGTTGACTCATTGAAAAATACTCTGATGCTGGGAGGGATTGTGGGCAGGAAGAGAAGGGGATGACAGAGGATGAGATGGCTGAATGGCATCACCGACTCGATGGAGGTGAGTTTGAGTGAACTCCGGGAGTTGGTGATGGACAGGGAGGACTGGCATGCTGCAATTCATGGGGTCACAAAGAGTCGGACACAACTGAGCGACTGAACTGAACTGAACAGAAACTGTCTCTGCCTCTATCCACCTCTTTCTATCTTTTGAAGGGAGGATGAGCATGATCGATTTGTATGAGAGGTGGCTATACTAGATTAGGCAAAAGTCAAGCTGTGTTTATAAGTTTAATGATGGGATGAGAACTGTGCTTGAATGTCCAGTTCGGTCGCTCAGTTGGGTCTGACTCTTTGCAACTCCATGGCTGCAGCATGCCAGGCTTCCCTGTCCATCACCAGCTCCCAGAGCTTGCTCAAACTCATACCCATTGAGTCAGAGATGCCACCCAACCACCTCATCCTCTGTCATCCCATTCTCCTCCTGCCTTCAATCTTTCCCAGCATCAGGGTCTTTTCCAATGAGTCAGATCTTTGTATCAGGTGGCCAAAATACTGGAGTTTCAGTTTCAGCACAAGTCCTTCCAATGAATATTGAGGAATGATTTCCTTTAGGATTGACTGGTTTGATTAATTTGATCAATTTGAATATAAAAGGGCACAAAAGGAGGCCTGGAAGATACTGGAAGGTGGCTCACTCAAAACCCATTCAGCTTTCTTTTAACTTGCTTTCCTGAACTAGATTCCTAGGCTCCTTTGCAGCTAGAATGCTCCATATTTTCTAGCTTATACCCATCATAAAAAGTCTCCCAAATTTGGGATGCAGACTCAAACCACAGGTAGTGGTACTTCAACACTTGTAGAGACATGAGCTTTTCTGGCAAGGATATCTGTTCTGCTCTTGCAGTCATAGGTACTAACAGCCAGGGGTGTGGCTGCGTATTTGGTCCAAGTCTTTTGTCCTGGCTGTGTTGTTCCTGACTGGCTACACAGTATCCAAAGCTAATTCTCTGGCCAACTAATAGATGTTTTTAGTTAACTAGTTTTCTTTAACAAATATGCTCTTATGACAAGCAGTTTGAGTGGATTCAGTTGTCTACAACTAAGGACACTGATCAGTATCACAAGTACTAACCCATGAGACAGTGTATAGACAGTTCCTTACAATTTTGTGAATACACAATGTTTATATAATATGATGAATAATACACACCATTTTATTAAAAATTGACTGTATACCAAGTGCCCACTTAACTCTCCTTTTGGAGACCTCACATATACCCCACATGCAAAATGTCCTTATCAGAATATTTGTCTTTCAACCTTGGTCTCATGGCTTTGGGTTATACAGTCCAGAAATTTAGATTTTCCCCTCAGTGCATACACTCATTCCATAACCAAGTTCTATTATGCCTCCTAAGTGTCTCTGAATTTTATCCACTTTTCTGTATTTCCACTGTCATCATCCTAGTTGAGCCTGTCATGATCTCTCTTCTCAACTACTAAATTAACCTCTTAAATGATCTAGTTGTGTATTCTATGGTTCCCCTCTAACCCAGTTTTTACAATTTTGCCACAGTTTTCAACATGGAATATTGTAGATTAAGACAAACTGATTAAATCATCGCACAGGCCTGCACAGTCTGGCCCTTTCCCACTGCTTCTGGGACACCTGCCCCTTGACTCTTGTTCTTTGTCTCACTGACCACACTCCCAGCCACTGCACATGCTCATTCCTCATCTAGATGCTCCTCTTTCCCTTCTCTCCCTTGGGAGAGGGAGAGTTTACACATTCTTTAGATCTTGGCTTAAGCACAACTTTCTACCTGAGTAGGATCATGAAACTACCCTTAATAGTTTTTATTACAGATAGCTATCATGGATAGCATTTACCACAGTGGCAATTTTCAGTGTATTTGTTTTGGTGATTAATGCTTAACTAAAAACACTAGACTGTCAGTTCTAAGTAAACAGGAACAATGTCTTGTTTGATACTATATATATTACGTATTATTTTAATTTGTATTTCTTTTTGCTGAAGTTAAACAAGTACAGGGCCTTTTTAAAAACATTATTTTAATTAGAGGATAATTGCATTACAGTGTGTTGGTTTCTGCCTTACAACAACTTGAATCAGTCATAAGTATACATATATCCTCTCCCTCTTGAGCCTCCCTCCCACCCCCTCTAGGTTGTCACAGAGCACCAGGCTGAGCTCTCTGTATAACAGAGCAACTTCCCACTAGCTATCTGCTTTACACATGGTAATGTACATCAGTTCAATTCAGTCACTCAGTCGTGTCAGACTTTTTGTGACCCTGTGGACTGCAGAACGCCAGGCTTCCCTGTCCATCACCAACTCCTGGAGCTTGCTCACACTCATGTCCATCAAACTGGTGATGACATCCAACCATCTCATTCTCTGTCATTCCCTTCTCCTCCTGCCTTCAGTCTTCCCCAGCATCAGGATCTTTTCCAATGAGTCACTTCTTCACATCAGGTGACCAAAGTATTGGAGTTTTAGCTTCAGCATCAGTCCTTCCAATGAATGTTCAGGACTGATTTCCTTTAGGATTGACTGGTTGGATCTTCTTGCAGTCCAAGGGACTCTCAAGAGTCTTCTCCAACACCACAGTTCAAAGCATCAACTCTTCGGCGCTCAGCTTTCTTTATATTCCAACTCTCACATCCATACATGACTGCTGGAAAAATCATAGCTTTGACTAAATGGACCTTTATCGGCAATGTCTCTGCTTTTTAATACGCTGTCTAGGTTGGTCATACTTTTTCTTCCAAGGAGCAGGTTCCTTTTAATTTCATGGCTGCAGTCACCATCTGCAATGATTTTGGAGCCCAAGAAAATAAAGTCTCTCACTGTTTCCATCATTTCCCCATCTATTTGCCATGAAGTGATGGGACCGGATGCCATGATCTTAGTTTTATGCACATATTTCAGTGCTACTCTCTGTTTGCCCCACCCCTCTCCTTTGCCTTTGTGTCCACAAGTATGTTCTCTACATCTGTGTCTCTCTTCCTGACCTGCAAATAGGCTCATCAGTACCATTTTTCTAAACTCTGTATGTATATGTTACTATATATTTGTTTTCTCTCTTTCTGACTTACTTGGCTCTATATAACTGGCTCTAGGTTTGTCCACCTCAGTTTAACTGACTCAAATTTGCTCCTTTTCAGGCTGAGTAATATTTCATTGTGTATATATATATATATATATATGTATATATATGTACATATATATGTACTACATCTTTATCCATTCACATGTCTATAGACATCTAGGTTGCTTTCATGTCCTGGCTATTGTAAATAGTGCTGCAATGAACAGTGGGGTACATGTATCTTTTGAATTATGGTTTTCTCAGAGTATATGCCCAGTGGTGGGATTGCTGGATCATGCAGTAGTTTTAGTCCTAGATTGTTAAGGAATCTCCATACTATTCCCCTTAGTGGCTGCATCAATTTACATTCCCACCAACAGAAGCACAGTGCCTTTTGAACCACGAATAAAAGAATGAACAAAAAAGATCATTGCATACATAATAATTTTTATATCAAAACTGCAAAGTAAGAAACCTCTCAATTTACAGACATATTCCACAAACAGTAAGCAGCAGAGGCAGGACTAAGTCCAGGCCTGTCTAAATCAAAAATTCTTTCCATTTCATCATTCTGACTTCTTTTAACCAAGATAGTGAAGGTAAGAGCATTTTGCAAAAAATACTAGTGAGGGCTGGGTGTTTTTAACATTATCGTCTAGGCTGAGAGAATAAACAAGGGGCAATATTGCTGCTCACCATCAATAGGAGATACCAAATGATGAAGAGAAATCTCTAGCACACCCTGCTTGCACAGAGCCACACTGTCAGCACCCTTGCATTTTGGTTTGCTTGGCAGTCTCAGTAATTTAGTGTTTTGCTTAGATGTCTTGTGATAGTAACCACTAAAAACACAGTTCACCTTGATTATTAATGTCTCTTGAATATTTCTATAATAAATATAGTGTGCTGATCTGAACCAGATGAAACTAAGACTTTATTCAACTCTCCCTATCTTAGAAACTCATAAGTCATCAAGGATGTAAGGTTAGAGGCAAAGAACAAAGGGGTAGGAAGATGAGTACAGAGGAAACCTACTCATCATTTTCTTATCTCTGAGGAATGTGCCCTCCCTGTATTTCTGACCAACTCCAGACAATTACTTTGATTTGTAGCTGAGAGCTGGTAGCCTGCATGTTTGCTCCATCTACTTAGCAGAAGGGAAGGTGCATAGTTCCTCAGAATCTCAAGGGGACCCCAGTCCTGAGGGCAATCATGAAAGCAGGCTGGGACTGGGGGACCATTTCAAGAGCAAGAGGAGCAGGAACTCTGAAGGCTATAAATGTCACAGCTTACTGATGACCAACTACTGCAGGTCCTCATTTCAAATGAGGACAGGAAGGAAACAAAATCAGTTATTTTCTCCAATATATTCCACATGACCAAAACAACTTGTAAGTGGTGATAAATAGTATGAATAATGCTCTGGTACACTGCTTTTAAAAATAACATTTATAACCTTTATTATTTTGCTATTGAGGATTTGATAGAAAGGTTAATGTAAGAAATAGAAAGACATTAATAAAAAATTAGCCAGTAAGGGTGTTATCCAGAAATAACTTCTGTTAATTTTTGATGAGACACATTTACTTCCAGTATTTTATATGACTATTTTCATGTAGCTGTTAATATCTAAATATATAATTTTATATTCTTTTTATAAGATATCATACTATAATCTTACCATGTCATTAAAAATTCTTCAAAAACATAATTTTGAGTCAACATATTTATTTCATTATAAAGATGTACATATTTTACTTAACCTTGGCTTAACTGAAGATATTTTCTTTCTTCTTTTATCATATGGCACTATAATAAATATTTGTGTCACTAAATTTACCTATGTATATGTCATTATCTTCTTAGACTAGAGTCTAGAGTGGTGACTTTTACATGAAAAAATATGAAGAAAAGATTTTCAATAATATTTCCACTGCCAGCATGAGTTCATTTGACCATATTTTCATGACTTTTAAGTGAAAATGAAAGTGAGGCCGCTCAGTCGTGTCTGACTCTGCGACCCCATGGACTGTAGCCTACCAGGTTCCTCTGTCAATGGGATTTTCCAGGCAATAACTGGAGTGAATTGCCATTTCCTCCTCCAGGGGATCTTCCCAACCCAGGGATCACACTCGATTCTCCTGAATTCTAGACAGACGCTTTACCATCTGAGCCACCAGGAAACTTCAAAAATGACGTCATTCAGTCGTGTCCAACTCTGGTACCCCGTGGATTGTAGTCTACCAGGCTCCTCTGTCCATAGGATTTTCCAGGTGTTAATGCTGGAGTGGATGGCTGTTTTCTTCTCCAAGGGATTCTTCCCAACCCAAGGATCGAACTGATGGCTTTACCCTCTGAGCCATCAAGGAAGCATGAGTTCATTTGACCATATTTTCATGACTTTTAAGTATTAGCAATTCTTAAAATCTTTACTAGTCCAATATTTTAAAATCTTCACTAGTCCACTTCAGTATTCTTGCCTTGAGAACCCCATGAACAATATGAAAAGGCAAAATGATAGGATAATGAAAGAGGAACTCCCCAGGTGGGTAGGTGCCCAATATGCTACAGGAGATCAGTGGAGAAATAACTCCAGAAAGAATGAAGGGATGGAGCCAAAGCAAAAACAATACCCAGTTGTGGATGTGACTGGTGATAGAAGCAAGGTCCGATGCTGCAAAGAGCAGTATTGCATGCTGCTGCTGTCACTTCAGTCGTGTCCAACTCTCTGCGATCCCATAGAGGGCAGCCTACCAGGCTCCTCTATTCCAGGGATTCTCCAGGCAACAGTACTGGAGTGGGGTGCCATTGCCTTCTCTGGCAATATTGCATAGGAACCTGGAATGTTAGGTCCATGAATCAAGGCAAATTGGAAGTGGTCAAACAGGAGATAGCAAGAGAGAATATCAACATTTTAGGAATCAGTGACTAAAATGGACTGGAATGGGTGAATTTAACTCAGATGACCATTATATCTACTACTGTAGGCAGGAATCCCTTAGAAGAAATGGAGTAGAGTAGCCATCATGGTCAAGGAAAGAGTCCAAAATGGAGTACTTGGATGCTATTTCAAAAATGACAGAATGATCTCTGTTCATTTCCAAGGCAAACCATTCAATATCACAGTAATCCAAGCCTATGCCCTAACCAGAAAAGCTGAAGAAGCTGAAGTTGAATGGTTCTATGAAGACTTACAAGATCTTTTAGAACTAACACTCAAAAAAGATATCCTTTTCATTATAGGGGACTGGAATGCAAAAGTAGGAAGTCAAGAAACACCTGGAGTAACAGGCAATTTTGGCCTTGGAGTATGGAATGAAGCAGGGCAAAGACTAATAAAGTTTTGCCAAGAGAACACACTGGTCATAGCAAACACCCTCTTCCAACAACACAAGAGAAGACTCTACACATGGACATCGACAGATGGTAAACACCGAAATCAGATTGATTTTATTCTTTGCAGCCAAAGATGGAGAAGCTCTATACAGTCACCAAAAACAAGACCTGGAGCTGACTGTGGCTCAGATCATGAACTCCTTATTGCCAAATTCAGACTTAAATTGAAGAAAGTAGGGGAAACCACTAGACCATTTAGGTATGACCTAAATCAAATTCCTTATGATTATATGGTGGAAGTGAGAAATAGATTTAAGGGCCTAGAACTGATAGATAGAGTGCCTGATGAACTATGGACAGAGGTTCATCACATTTTACAGGAGACCGGGATCAAGATCAAGACCATCCCGATGGAAAAAAAATGCAAAAAGCAAAATGACTGTCTGGGGAGGCCTTACAAATAGCTGTGAAAAGAAGAGAAGCAAAAAGCAAAGGAGAAAAAGAAAGATATAAGCATCTGAATGCAGAGTTCCAAAGAATAGCAAGGAGAGATAAGAAAACCTTCCTCAGTGATCAATGCAAAGAAATAGAGGAAAAGAACAGAACAGGAAAGACTGGAGATCTCTTCAAGAAAATTAGAGATACCAAGGGAACATTTCATGCAAAGATGGGCTTGATAAAGGACAGAAATGGTATGGACCTAACAGAAGCAGAAGATATTAAGAAGAAGTTGCAAGAATACACAGAAGACTGTACAAAAATGATCTTCATGACCCAGATACTCATGATGGTGTGATCACTCACCTAGAGCCAGACATGCTAGAATGTGAAGTCAAGTGGGCCTTAGAAAGAATCACTATGAACAAAGCTAGTAGAGGTGATAAAATTCCAGTGGAGCTATTTCAAATCCTGAAAGATGGTGCTGTGAAAGTGCTGCACTCAATATGCTAGCAAATTTGGAAAACTCACCAGTGGCCACAGGACTGGAAACCGTCAGTTTTCATTCCAATCCCAAAGAAAGGCAATGCCAAGAATGCTCAAACTACTGCACAGTTGCACTCATCTCACATGGTAGTAAAGTAATGCTCAAAATTCTCCAAGCCAAGCTTCAGCAATAAGCAAACCTTGAACTTCCAGATGTTCAAGCTGGTTTTAGAAAAGGCAGAGGAACCAGAGGTCAAATTGCCAACATCTGCTGAATCATGGAAAAATCAAGAGAGTTCCAGAAAAACATCTTTTTCTGCTTTATTGACTATGCCAAAGCCTTTGACTGTGTGGATCACAATAAACTGTGGAAAATTCTTCAAGAGATGGGACTACCAGACCACCTGACCTGCCTCTTGAGAAATATGTATGCAGGTCAGGAAGCAACAGTTAGAACTGGACATGGAACAACAGACTGGTTCCAAATAGGAAAAGGAGAACGTCAAGGCTGTATATTGTCACCCTGCTTATTTAACTTCTATGCAGAGTACATCATGAGAAACGCTGGACTGGAAGAAGCACAAGCTGGAATCAAGATTGCTGGGAGAAATATCAGTAACCTCAGATATGCAAATGACACCACCTTGATGGCAGAAAGTGAAGAAACTAGAAAGCCTCTTGATGAAAGTGAAAGAGGAGAGTGAAAAAAGTTGGCTTAAAGCTCAACATTCAGAAAATGAAGGTCATGGCATCTGGTCCCATCACTTCATGGGCAATAGATGGGGAAACAGTGGAAACAGTGTCAGACTTTATATTTTGGGGCTCCAAAATCACTGCAGATGGTGACTGCAGACATGAAATTGAAGGACGCTTACTCCTTGGAAGAAAAGTTATGACCAACCTAGATAGCATATTCAAGAGCAGAGACATTACTTTGCCAACAAAGGTTCATCTAGTCAAGGCTATGGTTTTTTCTGTGGTCATGTATGGATGTGAGAGTTGAACTGTGAAGAAAGCTGAGTGCCAAAGAATTGATGCTTTTGAACTGTGGTGTTGGAGAAGACTCTTGAGAGTCCCTTGGACTGCAAGGAGATCCAATCAGTCCATTCTGAAAGAGATCAGCCCTGGGTGTTTTTGGAGGGAATGATGCTGAAGCTGAAACTCCAGTATTTTGGCCACCTCATGGGAAAAGTTGACTCACTGGAAAAGACTCTGATGCTGGGAGGGATTGGGGGCAGGAGGAGAAGGGGACAACAGAAGATGAGATGGCTGGATGGCATCACGGACTCGATGGACGCGAGTCTAAGTGAACTCCGGGAGTTGGTGATAGACAGGGAGGCCTGGCGTGCTACGATTCATGGGGTTCCAAAGAGTCGGAGATGACTGAGCGACTGAACTAAACTGAACTGATCTACTGTTAATCAAATTAAGTTGATGAGAGTTAGAGAATCGCTTCTATATTGCTTTATATTGTTGGAATGATGGAATCCTAGATAATATAAATTATCCAGGAGTTGAGTAATAAAAATATTACCAATGTGGAGAAAAAATAAAAACCAAACATTAATAATGACCTGGAAGATGGGAAGTGAAGTGTTCTTTATTTCAATTCCTGTGCTTATTTTTGTATTTTTCAGTATATATAATACTACTTATAGTCAGGTGAAATGATAAAAAGTATCCCCAAAACTGGCCCAGACTACTAGCAAGTTCAACAAACTTAAAATAAGGGTAAGATAGAGAATTAAAAGGCATCAAAATTGGAAGGGAAGAAGTAAAGCTATCACTGTTTGAAGAGAACATGATACCATATGCAGAAAATGCTAATGTGTCCACCAAAAACTAGTAGAACTAATAAATGAACTTGGTAAAATTGCAGGATATAAGATTAATGTACAGAAATCTGTTCCTTTTCTACACACTAACAATGAACAATCAGAAAGAGAATTCAAGAGAACAATTCCATTTATAACTGCATCCAAAAGAATGAAATACTTAGAAATAAACTTAACCAAAGAGGTGAAAGAATTTACACTCTGTGAACTATAAGACACTGATGAAGTAAATTGGGAGAATGGCTTTGAAACATGATACTATCATATAAAAAATGAAGCACCAGTCTATGTTCAATACAGGATACAGGATGCTTGGGGCTGGTGCATGGAATGATCCAGAGAGATGATATTGGTGGGGGAGGTGGGAGGGGTTTCGGCATTGGGAGATCGTGTACACCTGTGACTGATTCATGTCAATGTATGGCAAAACCAATACAGTATTGTAATGTAGAATAAACTATTAAAAAAATAAATAAATTTTTTAAAAAGTAAATTTAATTCAATAAAAATAAATAACAAAGATATATCATGTTTATGGATTGGAAGAAATAATACTGTTAAAATGTTCATGGTTCTCAGAGCAATGTACAGATTTAATGCAATCCCTACCAAATACCCATGACATTTTTCACAGAACTAAAACAAATAACCCTAAAATTTATTTGAAACCACAAAACTGCAAATAGCCAAAAGAATCTTGAGAAAAAAGAGCAAAACTAGAAATATCAAACTCTTTAACATCAGACAATATATAGCTACAGTAACCAAAATAGCATGGTACTAGCACAAAAACATACATGTGGACCAATAAAATAGAATAAGAAACCTACAAATAAACCCAAGCTCCTGTGATCAATTAATTTACGACAAAGGAGGCAAGACTATACAAAGGAAAAAGAAAAATCTCTTCAGTAAGTGGTGCTGGGGAAACTGGACAGTTGCATGTAAAAGAATGAAATTAGAACATTTTCTCACATCAAATATGAAAATAAACTCAAAATGAATTAAAGACTTAAATGTAAGGCTGGAAACAATAAAACTCCAAGAAGAAAAACATAGGCAGAACACTCTTTGATATAAATTGTAGTATCACTTTTTTGATCTGTCTATGAAAATAAAGGAAATGAAAACAAAAATAAACAAATAAGACCTAACTAAACATAAAAGCTTTTGCATAGCAAAGGAAATCATTGATGAAATGAAAAGACAACCTACTGAGTGGGAGAAAATATTTGCAAGTAGTATGACCAATGGGACTTTCCATATGGCACTAATAAGGAACCCAGTGCCAAGGCAGGAGACATGAGGGACACATGTGCCGTCCCTGGCCAGGAAGGTCCCCTGGGCGAGGGCATGGCAACCCACTCCAGTATTCTTGCCTGGAGAACCCCTTGGAGAAATGAGCCTGATCAACTACAGTCCAGAGTCAGAAAGAGTCACACATGACTGAAGCAACTAAGCACACACACACACAGAGTATGACCAGTAAGGGGTTAATATCCAGACTATATAAATAACTCATACAACTCAATATACGAAAGAGGCAGCCCTATTTAAAAATGGGCAGAAGGCCTGAATAGACAATTTTCTATTGTCTACATAGAAAACATACAGATGGCCAACAGGAACACAAGAACATGCTCAACATCACAAATCCACAGAGAAATCCAAAGTAAAGTAACATTGAGATACCACCTCACCCCTTTTAGAATGACCATCGTCCAAAAGTCTATAAGCAACAAATGCTGAGGATGTGGAGAAAAAGGAACTTTCATACACTGTTGGTGTGAATGTAAATTGGTGTGGTCTCTATAAAAAATGATACAGAGGTGTCTTAAAAAAGTAAAAATAGAACTGCCATACGATTTGGCAAATTCATTTGGGGAATATATCAAAAGAAGTTGAAAATTTGAAAAGATGCATGTACCCCCCATGTTCATAGCAATATATATAAGAGCTAAGATATGGAAGCAACCTGAAAATCCATCAACAAATGAATGGATAGACAATGTCTCTCTCACACACACACTTGGGTTTTTACTCAGCCATAAAAATAATAATAATAATAATAATAAGATTCTGCCATTTGCAACAACATAAATAGACCTGAGTGTATCATGCTTAGTAGAGAGGATGTATTAGGGGTAAGGGGTAAAAGGCATAAATTACTATGTATATTTTAAAAAAGTTACAAGGATATGTTGAATAGCACAAAGAATATATCCAATATTTTATAATAAATGTAAATGGAATATAATCTGTAAAAATATTGAATCACTATGTTGTACACCTGAAAATAATGAAATGTTATAAATTAAGTGAAGTGAAGAAGTGAAGTGAAGGGAAGTTGCTCAGTCAAGTCCGACTCTTTGCAACCCCATGAACTGTAGCCTACCAGGCTCCTCAGTCCATGGAATTTTCCAGGAAGAATACTGATGGGGGTTGCCATTTCCTTCTCCAGGGGATCTTCCCAACCCAGGGATCCAACCCTGGTCTTCCACATTGTAGGCAGACACTTTACCATCTGAGCCACCAGGGAAGCCCTATAAATTAACTATACTTCAATTATATAATTGCGTGTGTGCATACCAAGTCACTTCAGTTGTGTCTGACTCTATGCGACCCCTAGCCTGCCAGGCGCCTCTGTCCATGGGAGTCTCCAAGCAAGAATACTGGAGTGGGTTGCTAGTTCCTACTTCAATTATATAAGTAATGAAGTAAATTGTATATATAGGTGCTCAGTCATGTTCGACTCTTTGCAACCCTGTGGACTGTAGCGTGCCCCAGGCAAGAATAATGGAGTGGTGGTCACTTCCTCCTCCAGGAGATCCTCCCGACACAAGGATCAAACCTCTCTCTCCTGCATTGCAGGCAGATGCTGTACCACTGAGCCACCAGGGAAGTCCTGAATGAAGTAAATTAATAAATAGATAAATAAATACTTGGAAAATTATGAAAGATATGGGAATATCAGAACACTCAACCTGCCTCTTGAGAAATCTGTATGCAGGTCAGGAAGCAACAGTTAGAACTGGACATGGAACAACAAACTGGTTCCAAATAGAAAAAGGAGTACGTTAAGGCTGTACATTGTCACCATGCTTATTTAACTTATATGCAGAGTATATCATGAGAAATGCTGGGCTGGAAGAAGCACAAGCTGGAATCAAGATTGCCAGGAGAAACATAAATAACCTCAGCTATGCAGATGACATCACCCTTATGGCAGAAAGTGAAGAAGAACTAAAGAACATCTGGATGAAAGTGAAAGAGGAGAGTAAAAAAGTTGGCTTAAAGCTCAACATTCAGAAAATGAAGATCATGGCATTTGGTCCCATCACTTCATGGCAAATAGATGGGGAAACAGTAGAAACAGTGGCTGACTTTATTTTGGGAGGCTCCAAAATCACTTCAGATGGTGATCGCATGAAATTAAAAGACGCTTACTCCTCGGAAGGAAAGTTATGACCAACCTCGATAGCATATTAAAGAGCAGAGATATTACATTGCCAACAAAGATCTGTCTAGTCAAGGCTATGGTTTTTCCAGTAGTCATGTATGGATGGGACTATAAAGAGAGCTGAGCACTGAAGAATTGATGCTTTTGAACTGTGGTGTTGGAGAAGACTGTTGAGAGTCCCTTGGACGGCAAGGAGAGCCAACCAGTCCATCCTAAAGGAAATCAGTCCTGGGTGTTCATTGGAAGGACTGATGTTGAAGTTGAAACTTCAATATTTTGGCCACCTGATGCAAAGAGCTGACTCATTTGAAAAGACTCTCATGTTGGGAAAGACTGAAGGCAGGAGGAAAAGGGGACGTCAGAGGATAAGATGATTGGATGGCATCACTGACTCAATGGACATGAGTTTGGGTAAACTCCGGGAGTTGGTGATGGACAGGGATGCCTGGTGTGCTGCAGTCCATGGGGTTGCAAAGAGTGAGACATGACTGAGTGACTAAAATGAACTGAACTGGAAGTCATTCCCTCCAAAAAAAAGTGAGACGGGGGAATCATACCACCAGGGCTATAATAAGTATATGAGATTCCCTGGAGTGAAAATGTAGAAACAGCATTCCCACTCATACCAAAGAAGGGGTACATATATTAAATGATGAGATAAATTCTCTTGCAGTTACAAAAGGACCAGTGAAGACATCACCTTTTGGAGTAACACAGATCAGTAAATGGAATAATGTCATTTTTATTACTATCACTGTGTCATGAAAAAGATTTTTTATTTCCATTTCCTAGATAAAGACATTGGCATTCAATAAGTTTAAATAACTCACCCAAGAGTAGATTAATGGTATAAGAAGACAGAACCAATGTATGTTTTGACTTCATAGCTACACTCAGAATCACTAAGGTGTTCAATACATGATATTTGAATGAATGAATAAACATTAAATGGGAGAAGATCCTCAAAGCCAATGATGCAATCAAAACCCCTTGATTTTTTCACTTGGAGGGTTTAAAATTCTAGGTAGAAGATAAGAAGACTTGGGGATCCACATTGCATTTTTTTTTAATTAATGAATTTATTTTAGTTGGAGGCTAATTCCTTTATAGTATTGTAGTGGCTTTTGCCATACATTGACATGAATCAGCCATGGGTGTACATGTGTTCCTCATCCTGAATCCCCCCTTCCACCTCCCTCCCCAACCCATCCTTCAGGGTCATCCCAGTGCACCCACCCTGAGCACCCTGTCTCATGCATCAAACCTGGACTGGCGATCTGTTTCACATATGGTAATATACATGTTTCAATGCTATTCTCTCAAATTATCCCACCCTTGCCTTCTCCCACAGAGTCCAAAAGTCTATTCTTTACATCTGTGTCTCTTTTGCTGTCTCACATATAGGGTGATTATTACCATCTTTCTAAATTCCATATATATGTGTTAGTATGCTGTATTGGTGTTTTTCTTTCTGACTTACTTCACTCTGTATAATAGGCTCCAGTTTCATCCACCTCATTAGAACTGATTCAAATACATTCTTTTTAATGGCTGAGTAACATTCCATTGTGTATATGTACCACAGCTTTCTTATCCATTCATCTGCTGATGGACAACTAGGTTGCTTCCATGTCCTGGCTATTATAAACAGTGCTGCAATGAACATTAGAGTACATGTGTCTTTTTAAATTCTGGTTTCCTTGGTGCCACTCTGCATTTTAATTGCTTTTCCCAACAAAAATTTATCTCTGAAAGAAAAAGGAGCACACCAAGCCACACAGCATTCCACAGAGTGTTAGGTAAACAAAATTTAGTTGGAGGCAACTTCAGGGAAGACTATATCTGAAAGAAAATTCAGTAACCAGACTGAGTGCTTTAAACTGAGAGGTGGGCAAGAGAAAAAAGAGAGAAAGCCACCAAGCCACATTCTATGGAGGACAATAAGTGTGACATAAAAAGATGCTGTCATGAGAGGTACAGCTGACAATTCCCAAAGAAAGAGTGTGAGGAAGGGAGTCAATCACAGTCCTCAAAGCATCTGCTGTGCTCCCAAGGAGGTGGTGAGGTGTTCCAGGAAAAACAACCACTCTTGCAATGGATGCAGGAAACTTGTGATACAGTAAAGGAATGGTGAACAATTCAGTATGGCTGGAAGGCAGGAAGCATGCAAGGAATTATGGGAGGGGGAGCAAGATTCATGGCAGGAATATTTAGTATTGCATACTAGAAAATTGGAGGTTTTTACTGAAGGAGAACAGGAGCCTGTGTCAGATTTTAAGGGTAATGAAGAGATCAAATTTAGTATATTTAATTTTTGGTTTGCTTATTTTTTAATTCATTTTTATTGGAGTATAGTTGCTTTAAAATGTTGTGTTAGTTTCTGTACAGCAAAATGAATCAGCCATACATAATACACACACACACACACACACATAGGTGTATATATATATCCATATATATCCCCTCCATTTTGGATTTCCTTCCCATTCAGGTGACCAGAGTGCATTCAGTAGAATTCCCTGAGCTCTATAGTAAGGTCTCTTTAGTTATCTATTTTATACATGTTATCACTAGTGTATATTTGTCAATCTGAATCTCCCAATTCCTCCCATCCTTTTACCCCCTGTATCTTTTTACAGAAACTGGAATGGAATGAGACCAAGACAATGACATGGCAATGGCTAGGATGTAAGTGGGGCAAGTAAGCATGATGTCCTGAATACAATGTCCTGCAGGCAGGGGAAAGAAGCAGGCTGACTTACAAACTGTTTGGGGAAATAAAAGCCATAGACCTGGCTTGCATGGGAGACAGGAGAGTGAAGCATTGCAAATGACTCATCAGATTTGAAACATCTGCACTTATGTCTTTTCTCTTTCGAAAGTCTCAGTTAAAACATCATTTCTTCAAAGCAGTCTCTGACTGCGTTAACAAAAATAAAGTGCTTCCCAGGTTCTGTCTATCCCATCATCCTGCTAATGTTCTTCATAACAGCAATCTCAAGCAAACATTACTTTACCTATTTGTTTACTAGTTTTTGTCTCTCTCATTACATTGTAAACTCAATGAGGAGAAAGACCTTATACGTCCTCTTCATCATCACGGGGCCAGACACATTCTAGGGGTATAAGAAATGTTAGCTGAGTTCATGTTTTCTAATTTGGGCAACTGAAAGCTGGTGGTGCCAATGACAAAGTTAGAAAATACAGAAGAAATGACAGAATTTTGTGGGGATGAAGGAGGAAGAGAAGGAATTCTGCTTTGTGTGTTTTGAAGTTTGAGTATCAGTTTTAAGTTTCTGAAAATGAATGTGAGGCTTCGGGCTCTGATGCAGGATTTAAGAGCACAGGAAACCAGATGGAGTTCTCCAAAAGAGGTCCTAATGTGATAGTAGGGGCTAGGAGGATATACATGGGACTGGACTTGAATGGTGCTTGATTAAGGGGCTTGAACATGTCTGATAGGAAAAAGCTTGTCAAACTGGAAGCACTCTATGAGGATACAAGATTTAACACCTGACAAGGACTTTGGAAGATAATGTGAATATGCTACCTGAATAATATCCAGAAGCATGGTAAAAATGATGATCCATGCACAGCAGATATTTTAAGAAGGAGGAGAAATAAAAGACTCAGAGAGGGGACTCATAACACAGTGAATATACTATCAGTTCAGTTCAGTCACTCAGTTGTGTCTGACTCTATGCGACCCCACACACTGCAACGCACCAGGCCTCCCTGTCTATCACCACTCCCAGAGTTTACCTAAACCCATTTCCACTGAGTCGGGGATGGCATCCAACCATCTCATCTTCTGTCGTCCCCTTCTCCTCCTGCCTTCAATCTTTCCCAGCATCAGGGTCTTTCCCAATGAGTCACCTCTTCACATCAGGTGGCCAAAGTGTTAGAGTTTTAGCTTCAGCATCAGTTCTCCAATAAACGCTCAGATCTGATCTCCTATAGGATGGACTGGTTGGATCTCCTTGCAGTCCAAGGGACTCTGAACAGTCTTCTTCAACACCACAGTTCAACAGCATCAATTCTTCAGCACTCAGCTTTCTTTTATAGTCTAACTCTCACATCCATACATGACCACTGGAAAACCATAGCCTTGACTAGACAGATCTTTGTTAGCAATGTAATAGCTCTGCTTTTTAATATGCTATCGAGGTTGGTCATAACTTTCCTTCCAAGGAGTAAGTGTCTTTTAATTTCATGACTGAAATCACCATCTGCAGTGATTTTGGAGCCCCCAAAATAAAGTCATCCACTGTTTCCACTGTTTCCCTGTCTATTTGCCATGAATTGATGGGACCAGATGCCATGCTCTTCATTTTCTGTATGTTGAGCTTTAAGCCAACATTTTTACTCTCCTCTTTCACTTTCATCAAGAGGTTCTGTAGTTCTTCACTTTCTGCCATAAGGGTGGTGTCATCTACATCAGTTCAGTTCAGTCGCTCAGTTGTGTCCAACTCTTTGCGACCCCATGAATTGCAGCATGCCAGGCCTCCCTGTCCATCACCATCTCCCGGGGTTCACTCAGACTCACGTCCATTGAGTCCGTGATGCCATCTAGCCATCTCATCCTTGGTCGTCCCATTCTCCTCCTGCTCCCAATCCCTCCCAGCATCAGAGTCTTTTCCAGTAAGTCAACACTTCTCATGAGGTGGCCAAAGTACTGGAGTTTCAGCTTTAGCATCATTCCTTCCAAAGAAATCCCAGGGCTGATCTCCTTCAGAATGGACTGATTGGATCTCCTTGTAGTCCAAGGGACTCTCAAGAGTCTTCTCCAACACCACAGTTCAAAAGCATCAATTCTTCGGTGCTCAGCCTTCTTCACAGTCCAACTCTCACATCCATACATGACCACAGGAGAAACCATAGCCTTAAATAGACGGACTGTAGTCGTTAAAGTAATGTCTCTGCTTTTGAATATACTATCTAGGTTGGTCATAACTTTTCTTCCAAGGTGTAAGCGTCTTTTAATTTCATGGCTGCAATAACCATCTGCAGTGATTTTGGAGCTCCCAAAAATAAAGTCTGACACTGTTTCCACTGTTTCTCCATCTATTTACCATGAAGTGATGGGACTAGATGCCATGATCTTCATTTTCTGAATGTTGAGTTTTAAGCCAACTTTTTTGCTCTCCTCTTTCACTTTCATCAAGAGGCTTTTAGTTCCTCTTCACTTTCTGCCATCAGGGTGGTGTCATCTGCATATCTGAGGTGACTGATATTTCTCCTGGCAATCTTGATTCCAGCTTGTGCTTCCTCCAGTCCAGCATTTCTCATGATGTATTCTGCATAGAAGTTAAATAAGCAAGGTGACAATATACAGCCTTGACGTACTCCTTCTCCTATTTGGAACCAGTCTGCTGTCCCATGTCCAGTTCTAACTGTTGCTTCCTGACCTGCATACAGATTTCTCAAGAGGCAGGTCAGGTGATCTGGTATTCCCATCTCTTTCAGAATTTTCCACAGTTTATTGTGATCCACACAGTCAAAGTCTTTGGCATAGTCAATAAAGCAGAAATAGATGTTTTTCTGGAACTCTCTTGCTTTTTCCATGATCCAGCGGATGTTGGCAATTTGATCTCTGGTTCCTCTGCCTTTTCTAAAACCAGCTTGAACATCAAGGAGTTCACGGTTCACATATTGCTGAAGCCTGGCTTGGAGAATTTTGAGCATTACTTTACTAGCATGTGAGATGAGTGCAATTGTGCAGTAGTTTGAGCATTCTTTGGCATTGCCTTTCTTCCAGTGGATGTTGGCAATTTGATCTCTGGTTCCTCTGCCTTTTCTAAAACCAGTTTGAACATATGGAAGTTTACTGTTCATGTATTGTTGAAGCCTGGCAGGAGATTTTTGAGCATTACTTTACCATGTAGTTCTATAGAATATTCAGTGCAGGGCTGAAAAACCAGGTAAAGGACTATGTCCCACCAGAGAGCCCAAATAATACACCAACACCAAAGTTATAAAGAATGTACTGGTGAGAATGTACCAATATCACTAAGAAGTTCAGTGATGTGAGATGGGTGCCAAGATCTCTAAGAAGTTCAGTGGTGCCTCTCTTCTACAGGCCAGAGTGATCTGTAGATTCCATCATAGTACTAGATTCACAAATAGTAAGTGGATGGTAAGACTCTGAAACATAGGTCCAGATTTCAGAGGCCTAATGGATGCAGTTATGGTAAGTGACAAAGTCAGAAATGCAAGCAAGGGCCCTTACCCACAGAGGATTACATGTGCATGCTAAATTGCTCAGTTGTGTTCAACTCTGCCACCCTATGGACTGTAGCCCACCACGCTTCTCTGTTCATGCGATTCTCCAGGCAAGAATAATGGAGTGGTTTGCTATTTCCTCCACCCGAGTCAGGGATTAAACCTGCATCTCTTGCATTGGCAGGCAGATTCTTTACCACTGAGCCACCTAGGAAGCCCACAGAGGAGTATGAAAATGGTTAACTATATTTGCCATCCCTCAATGGGGAGCTAAAGAATAAATGAGAAGCCAGTAAGGGTACTAGTCAATATACATAATCAAAAGATATTAAGGAGAGATGAATTGATACCTTACAAAGATTAAAATCAAGGAAGAAGGCAGTCACCCAGAATTAAGACCACAATTTCTCACCCAGTTTGCAGGCCTGACCCAGGTTTCAAACACAGAATCCTTTAACTGATAGAGAGAGTGGGCCCCAGGGAGAAAGGTCTTCTGAGACCATGCAAGTAACATAATAGTGATTGTCCCAAAAAGACCTATAGCCATTTACTTGATTAGCTGAAAACTACAGAAAGAAGTTTACCCATTGAGAGGACTTCTGGACACAGAGTATGAGCTGCCATTGACACCCAAAAGTGGCATCATGGTCCCACATTAGTATGAACATATAGAAAGTCTAGGAAATAATGAGCCCTGGACCAGGTTCAGGTCACAGTGGGTCCTCTGAGTCCATGGACCCATCAGTATTCCCTTCTCAAGTCCCGAAATATAGTAGTAGACACTACTGACACAGATGGGGCTTGGCCTGTGTGGCAAGTGATATCACAGTGAGGAAAGCCAAGAAGAAAGCTCTAAGATTGCCCCACACTCCAAGCTAAGATGGGAGGTCAAAAGGAATGTCACATCTCAGAGAGAATAGCAGAAATTCATGCCATTATTACACCTGACAGATGTAGGGTTGATTATTCCCATCATAACAGCATTTAATTAATAAGTCTGGCCCCTATACGGAAACAGATTCTGGAGGATGACAGAATGCTATTCTATTGCAGACTCAAAAAGTAGGAGCCCCAGTTGCAACTGCTATGTTAGAATTATTATATGCCAGAGCAGATTAACACAATCTCAGATATATGCTATGAAGCTATTGATCTGGCAGATGAATTATTCTCCATCTCTATCAGATAAGAGGATCAGAAATAGCTGCACTCACTTGAACAGACAGTCATGTATGTTTGCAGTCTTGCCCCAGGGCTTTGAGAAAAAGATCATAGGGCATCAAATGGCCATACAGCTAGAACTGTCCATCATGACCTGAGTTTCATCAGACACATCAAGTCATAAAATTGGATTGGGCCAGCAGCAATTCATCTTAAACTGGAAGTGACACAGCCAGGATTGAGCATGAGCGATTCTAGAGTAAACAGACAAGCTCCAAGAAGCGTTAGGACAGACCCATGTGTCAGCCACCACTGTTTTACAACAGCAGTTCTCCGTGCACTTCAACAATGAGCCTCCTGGGAGATCCCTCATGATCCATTAATGGAAAATAACCCCCAAGCATGGTTCATGGGGAGGTTAGTTTGGTATAGGAATGAAAGCTACACACCAACAGTCACAGCAACTCCACCTGACTCAGAGGTGTCCTTGATGGACAATGAGAGGAAATCCTATCCACAGGCAGAGCTTTGGGCAGTTTACTGGGTCATCCAATATGTGTGCAAAGAGATGTGGCCCAAGATAAGATGTGGCCATGGGAAGTGGCAAGTGACTTGGTTGGCTGGTTAGCTCAGGCTCTGAAAGGCGCAATATGGGAATCCAGGAACAAGGAGTTCTGGAGAAGAATGGGGTAGTGGGCCCCAAATGTTTATAATCTGCTAAGATTATGCTGCAGCTTGTAGTCCCTCTGTCCAATCCTTCTTCCTGCTTTCCCTTCCCCATGTGTTGAACCCATGCATATATCTAATAAACCTCCAGTTTAGAGTCTGCTCCCTGTTAAAAACCACCTGTAAACATTACCTGAAACAAAACAAACAAAAAATAACACCTGCAAACAAAACACTGAAATCATAACTTTGTGTTCCTCTCTATCCCCAGTGCTAGCTCTGCTTGACACATTCAGTTCCGTTCAGTTCAGTCGCTCAGTCATGTCCAACTCTTTGTGACCCCATGAATCGCAGCATGCCAGGCCTCCCTGTCCATCACCAACTCCCGGAGTTCACTCAGACTCGCGTCCATCGAGTCAGTGATGCCATCCAGCCATCTCATCCTCTGTCATCCCCTTCTCCTCCTGCCCCCAATCCCTCCCAGCATCAGCATCTTTTCCAATGAGTCAACTCTTCGATGCATTAGATTCTTAATAAATACTTGTTGAACAAGTGACTAGATCCGAGGGATGCCAATTGGACAACATTCAAGACAGAACTATTTCTGAGTTGTGATGTTGTTGCTATTTAATTGCTAAGTCCTGTTCGACTTTTTGAGACCTCACGGACTGTAGCCTGCCAGAGTCCTCTCTTTGTGGGATTTCCCAGGCAAGAATGCTGGAGTGGGTTACATCCCTTCCGCCTGGCATTCTCCTGACCCAGGGATCAAATCTGTGTCTCCTGCATAGGCAGGCTGATTCTTTACCACTGAGCCACCATGGAAGTCACTCTGGGGTCTGTATCCTCATGCATAATAAATTCTGGCCCTCTTGGCTTTAACAAGGTTTCAGTAGCCTGAGGAGGACACAAAATGGTGGGAGTAAGAGGATCATTCCTGCTATGATTTGTCATCCCCCAGTTGTTATGACCGCAAACACACATCCCTTAGCTCAGACAGACACACCAAAACACACATTTTTGTCTGCACATTATTATAGATACCCAGACTGCATATTAGTAATTTTCAAAACCATCAATAACATCACAAATCATTATCACACAGCAGTGATTAAACTTCTATTCTCAGTAAATTATCTTACAGAAAAATAGCAGTTTATAGAGAATTAGAATTTTTCACACACCTACACAATAAATCACTTGTTATTCAGTATTCCTGCTTAAAATTCTCATGGATGCTCAAATGCAGCTCAAAAGTAAAGTTGAAAATGTGATTCATACTGTAAAAACTGTATCTTTTCATATTTTAAAAAACAGAAACATAAATAAATTTTGTTAAAATACATGTGGTATTGGTTGCAAGGTCATGCTCCAAACAGAAAATTGGAAAGGAGCTTGAAACATGCTCTTGGTGAGATCAGATGTCCTGCATAATAGCCTCCTTTCTAAAATGTGAGGAATTTACTTACTTTTTGTTAAATTCTTTTTCTTACTTGCTCTCATACTCTGCTTTCTGAAAAGAGAAAGAACTGTTAAGTTCTGCTTGCATCATTTGTGAGATAATAAAAATTTTAATTTTTATCAAAATACTTTCCTACGTAGATGAACCAAAACAACTGGAAGAATATGAAGTTTAGAGATTGAATATTAAAATTCTCACACAGTTTAATAGAACTGTGTTGACCCAGGCTGGGTGTAGGAAACTGCTAGTGACTTCTGAAGTGTTCAAAGCCTGTGGTGGCGGCGGAGGCAGCCTGGCTTGGTATCCTAGTATATGACAGTTATCTGGGACATTGAGGTGACAGCATTTTAACAGTCAACTGTAGGTGCACCAGAGGGAGTATACATAGTGTACATATCCCAAATTTGGGGGTCCAAATCATTAGTAAAAATTTAAGGTAATCTCTATAGGTTCATATTTCATTTATTTGTTTAATTGTCAAGATATATTTACCATGTTATAAAACATATATAAATGCCCTGTAAAATAAATGCTAAAGTTATGGTTCTCCCCTTCCATTCCCTTCCCATTTCAATCCATACGGCATCTTTATGAACAGGCAATGTAGTGTATGTGGGTAAAGATATATAAATCTTTTTAGATGCATTGATTTTTATATGAGTCATAAAAGTCATCTGGATTTTTGTGCCTTTTTTCAATCTTTGACTAGACGGTCTGTATTTTGGGTACATTTTGTTTTGCAAATTTTCATTTCCTCTCTGCTTTTTGTTCTTCTGGGCATTGCTTCTGTAACTACACAAAATGTACATATGTCTCCTTTTCTTGGTTTAACAACGCTGCACTGAATCAGTGAGACTCCAGTATGAAAGCTGAAGATAGTAGAGCATATTCACCTCTCATTTCTCTCCAAACCCTCACCAGCTCACATCTCGGGTTTTGTCAGTTGTGTTATTACTTTTACCTTGTCAAGTATAACATTTACATTGTGGTCCTCAACCTTGATTGCCATAGTCTATAAATATATTCTTTCTTACTGTGGTTTTCTAATGCCAAAGCTCTTCATATGACTCTCCTGATTGCCTTGATTTCTTTATCATCTATAGCTCAAATGTTTGAGAAGCTATTTCCTCCTGCCTTTTAATGAACAGTTTGACTTCATTTACTCTCTCTTCTAAGACCACTAAAAATATTGCTCCAATACCTCCAAACTTTGAGGCCAGTCTGATTTTTTTTCTTCCTGAGTGCCTTTTGCTTTTTCTACCTAGATAACAATATTGCTAAGTCATTTCAGTCGTGTCCGACTCTGTGCAACCCCATGGACGGCAGCCCACCAGGCTTCCCCCATCCCTGGGATTTTCCAGGCAAGAACACTGGAGTGGGTTGCCATTTCCTTCTCCAATGCATGAAAGTGAAAAGTAAAAGTGAAGTCGCTCAGTCATATCCGACCCTCAGCGACCGCATGGACTGCAGCCTTCCAGGCTCCTCCATCCATGGGATTTTCCAGGCAAGAGTACTGGAGTGGGGTGCCATTGCCTTCTCCGATAACAATAGGGATCTTTTTTAGTTTTCTTGAATTTTGCCACTTCAGCATACCATGCCTTGGAATTATTTATTTTTATATCCTTTTATTGTTATTATTTCTAGAACAAACTTATGTGAGGGAATAAATTACTCGTCTGGAGATCAGAAAACCTGGATTCTAGAATTTGAGGTAAATGGATGACTGGATCAGTCACTGAAGTTCTCTAGGACTTAACTTCCATACAGTAATGTAGAAGAAAATATTATATAATGCCCAGCAAATATTTTCCCTTCCAAATTAATGATACCCATGCAGATGCATGGCTTTATACAATATGTATCTATTATATTCAGTTCAGTTCAGTCGTTCAGTCATGTCCGGCTCTTTGCGAGCCCATGAATCGCAGCACGCCAGGCCTCCCTGTCCATCACGAACTCCCGGAGTTCACTCAGACTCACATCCATAGAGTCAGTGATGCCATCCAGCCATCTCATCCTCGGTTGTCCCCTTCTCCTCCTGCCCCCAATCGCTCCCAGCATCAAAGTCTTTTCCAATGAGTCAACTCTTCCCATGATATTATGCCACTACAATTCTTGATAAACTTTGAATATTATAAGAAACAAGATGATTATAATAAAGAAGAGAGAATAGGTGTGGATATCTCTTTAACTCTTCCTCTTTGATATATGTTGAATGGGTTACATCAAACATAATAAATAAATGCTCATACATGTGATGTTATGAGGCTATGGGAGACTTACTAAGAGGGGAAAAGAACAGTCAAAGCCTCAAGCTCCATTCTTAGGTTCTGGGTTCATCCTTGCTTGGAGGCATCATAGTGAGTTAGAAGAGCACTGAGCTATGAGTCAGAAAACCCAGGTTCTTGTCTTATTAATGTAGCTGATCCACTGGTATGAGTTTGAGCAATCAATGCAGATAAACTCAGGTTTGAATCCTAGTTATGTCATTTTCTAGCTGTGTGACATTTGGCAAACTATAAAGCCTCTCGGAGCCTCTGCTTCCTTGGATTTATATGACAATAACTACTTCAGCTTTCTAATTATGTCATGGTTATTAAATGAAGCAAATTTAGTTAAATGGATGTTTAGCTCTCTACTTCCCAACCACTTTCTCTCTGAGCTCTCTTCTCATGTTAACATTCTCTGAGTCTAATTAAAATTTAGATAATATAATATATGATTCATTTCCCCTTATTTTGCTGTGATATTTCTATAAGGTGCTTGCCATTATAGCTTGGGTGTAATATCTTTCTACTACTTGGAAATCTCATTTTTAATGAAATATTTGCTGAAGATCTATTTCTAGTCCCTAATTAGGCATGACAGATGGGTATCCCTGTGACCACCATTTAGTAGCTGCAAAACAGATATCATGAAAATACATAAAGAGGAACAAAATTGCCTGAGAGCAGCCAGATTCTCCTTGTTCCTCTGCCTAGCAGTTTCATTAGATTGGGGGAATTCTCTGAGGTCAAAGAGAAATTAGGTATGTGAACAAGAAATTTGACATTTTATTTCCAAAAATCCATCTGCAGACTCTGAATCTGATATGAAATCTTGCTCAATTAAAGAAAATAACAAGATAAATATAGTCATTTGCAAATAACAAACAGGTGTTGGTATATGTACTGTATTCTGATTCTGTTAAAATGCAAAAGAGAAATAAAATATATGTTTTACTGCTTAAACGCTTTTAATTTTGCTTCCTGAAGCCATACATCATCTGGCTAGATGATTGATGATATCATTTAAATTCAATGCTCCCCTCAACAAAAAAGTAATCCATTAGGTTGCAAATAAAATTGTCATATTTTCCACTTACAAGAAAGAAAAGGTAGAAGATGAATAAATTAGTAGTCTAACATCCCCTCAGGGAGTCTTGTATTAATCTTTTAAAGTAATGAACAGTGTGATAGAATCAGCATGGGAATCAGCACTATTTACTAGCAGCCTGATCTTGGGCAAATTGCTCAGCCTCCTCTGGCCTCATTCTCTTCACCTATAAAGTAGGGGTAAAAACAACAACAGCAGCAACAACTCACAGGTTTGTTTTGAAGACTTGATTAAGATAGCAACTCTGAAATGGCACTGTAAACCAAAATGACCTCCCTACTACTGGCTAACAAAATTAAATTCTGGCATCCTTTTTTGTTTATTTCACTTCTTCATAGCCAACTCGAACTCTAAAACATTTTTATTTCTCTTCTTTCTCCCAATGTGTAAGGGAAAGTATGAGTTTTAAGAAACCATCATGTTCCTTTAAATTTTACTTCCAAATTTAAAGCCTTAGTAAGGGCTTTCCAAGCGGCACTAGTGGTAAAGAACCCTCCTATCAATGTAGGAGATGTAAGACATGAAGGTTCAATCCCTGGGTCAGGAAGATCCCCTGGAGAAGGTAATGGCAACCCACTCCAGTATTCTTGCCAGAAGAATCCCATGGACAGAGGAGTCTGATGGGCTACAATGGACCATTGGATCGTAGAGATTCAGACATGACTGAAGTGACTTAGCACACACAGCATGAGTACCATCTAATCAAACCAACACGTCTTTGTGGAGCTTCTCATGTGTGCAGTACGTTGCATTAGGTACTACTAGGACAGAGGAGACAGAGGTGTGCTCATTTATGGTACTTAATCAATCATACTTATAGAATCATATTAAGATTATTATATTAAGCAAAACCTGCCCTCAGTACAAATGGTTCTGGATACTTAAGTCATCCTGTTAAAACGACTGGTACTTCTCTTCTACCCAGTATGTTGGAATCTTTGGGGGTGGGGTGGAGGCATGTCCATTTTTTTTTAGTTGGAGGATAATTGCTTTACAGTGTTGTGGTGGTCTCTGCCATACATCAACATGTATCAGTAATAACTACATACCTACTCCCTCTTGAACCTCCCTAGGCTCAAGATCCCACAGATCCTCACAGATCGCCAGATTGTGCTCCCGGTGTTACACAGCAGTTTCCCACTTATCTGTTTTACACATGATAGTATATATATGTCAATGCTACTTTCTCAATTTGTCCTACCCTCTCCTTCCCCTGCTATGTCTACCAGACCATTCTCTATGTTTGCATCTTCATTTCTTTGCTGTAAACAGGTTCACCAGTACTATTTTTCTAGATTCCATAAATATGCATTAATATACAATATTTGTTTTTCTCTTTCTAACTTACTTTCCTCTGTATAATAGGCTCTAGTCTTATCTACCTCACTAAAACTACAAATTTGTTCCTTCTTATGGCTGAGTAATATTCCATCGTATGTATGTACAACTTTTTAATCCATTCATCTATCACATCTGTCAGTGGACATCTAGGTTGCTTCAATGTCCTGGCTATTGTAAATAGTGCTGCAATTAACATTGGGATACATGTGTATTTTTGAATTGTGGCTTTCTCAAGGTATATGCCCAGTACTGGTATTGCTGGGTCATATGGTATTTTTGTTTCTAGTTTGTTAAGGAATCTCCATACTGTTCTTTTTAAAGGCTATGCCAATTTACATTCCCACCAACAGGAGGGTTTCCTTTCCTCCACATCCTCTCCAGCATTTATTGTTTGTAGTGTTTTTTTGATGATGGCCATTCTGATTGCTGTGAGGTGATACCTCATTGTAGTTTGATTAGCATTTCTTTATTAATGAGCAGTGTCGCACATTTTTTCATGTGCTTATTGGCCATTTGCATGTCTTCTTCGGAATCTTCATTTTGCTTCCACAGACCCATCTCTCTGCTTTGGATCGTGTTCTCTGCCCTCTGGAGGTGGGTCTGTCTGGCTTCATGGTGGACTGCCTGGCGGAGTTCAGCGAACATGCAGAGGAATGGAGGTGGCAAGGAGGGTGGCAGTGTGCTTTTTCCTAGCTCCTCCTGTGGGGTGCTCCCGCTGAAGGCCACAGCCTCTTTTTTCTGTTCTGGCAATTACTCCTGTCCCTACCCTTGCTAATCTAAGGTGTTCAGGGTCTCTGGACACTGTACTTCCTTTATGGTTTTTCTGGACCCTGAGCACCTTGGGAAATACTCTTCAGTAAACTCTCCTCAAATGACTCAGTTTAAATGTCCTTCTATTTGCTGACGAGATGGACACACCCACCTATTTCCACCCCTCCCTCCCACCTGTACCTACCTACCTACTTCCAATTCTAGGTACTGCTTGGTTTGACGTCTCTATGTTTCTCAGACTTAGGACCTTGCAGACCTCTGAAAATAATATTTATGGACTCCAGGAGTCCACAGACACGAGTGTGAAAAGCACAGGTTTGTCCAGTATTCTTACCCCCCACCCCCTCAATATAAGATCCCATCGGGTTAACTCATTTTCTGTTTAAAGGAATCTGTTCTTGTGGGAAAGAGGTCAAAGTAACAATTATATATCATCATTCATTTTTGCTGCACTGGGTCCTCATTGCTGCACACAGGGCCAGTGCTTGGGCTCCTCATTGCAGTGGCTGTTTTCTCATGGAGCACAGGCCCTAGGGCACAGGCTCAGTAGCTGTGGCTCATGAGCCTAGTTGCCCTGTGACATGTGGAATCTTCCTGGGCCAGGGACTGAACCCATGCCCCTACAAAGGCAGGTGGATTCTTAACCACTAGACTACCAGGGAAGTGCTGTCATTTGTTTTTATAATTTATTAGATATTACAAAATCTCAGTGGGGTACAAAACCTAATATTTTAGGACTAAAAAAATGAGTTTAATCTAGCACTTTCATTTTATAAATGAAAGAACCCAGATTTAGAGAAGCTAAGTAATTTACCTGGCACCATACAGCTTTCATTGGCTAGAAGTACAATCAGCCTTCTGATGGAGTTCTAATTCAGTGTTACATTCTGCCCAACATCACACCTAACTTTCACTATATTATAGAGAAAACAATGAGAAATAAAATGTTATGTACCTGAACAGTAAAACTTCTAACACTCTATTCCTGAAAGCTGGGGGAAAATACAGATTGTCAAGATATTAGGTCTCAGAGATATTTTCAGCCTCTCTCTGAGTTTATAGGCAAGGGATCTGAGTCCCAGAAAAAAATCAAAATATCTTGTTTCTCCTGTTTCCTGAAGTATTTCCATAACATTTTATCCATCACTTTCAGGATCTCTAAGGGAACTTTGAATAATTTGACATGTAGAGTATCTTCATAAATCTATCATTTTTTTTCCTATGAGAGGATTTTAAGACTCAAAGTGGTGGTAAGATAGAGAATAACAAACAAGTGAAATATGCCATCTGATGGAGAATATCTTAAGAGCTAACCTGTAAACTGAAAGCCAAGTTAGTTAGCAGTTTCCTTTATACTAGTTTGACGGAAGCTGACAAAGGCTCTCTGAAAGAAGACACCTTTGATTAGTGAGCCCGCTAAGTCAGGGTACCTATGATGATGAAATGTTCCATCACCCTGCACACTGACGCTGATGTTTGTCCAGGACGCCATCACCTGTGCAAGACATTCAGGATGAAGTTTTCAATCTCTCTCTGAGGAAGGTGCAACTGCCATTCAATCCACAGGAGCACTTTCTCAGCGTCAAAAGATGCTGTTAACTCTGAGCTGGCATCATTTTTCATCTTAAAGAGGATATTAAACAAGCACAGTAAATTCATACAGGTGAGCCAACATGTGCTAGCCGTAAAACAGCACACTGTTCAGGTTGAATTCTTTTCTTAAGGCTTATTCTGTGAGGCAATTGGCCAATAACTTTGGCACATTGTTACGATCTGCATTAAGGGAGCCCCGCCGTGATAAAGTCGACTCTGATTTTCTTACTCTCCCATTACAGAGTGGTATTTTGGAAATGGACAGAGATCCCTGAGTTTTGTTCTTATATGTACCTTTCAGGTACCGCAAGGCTACTCATCCCCAAGGTCTCGTCATCATCCTTCGCTCACCTTAGAACAGGATTATCTCTTTGAACACAGACATTTTGCTGAGTCAGGTAACAGCATCTCTTTAATAAAACAAGAGATGGAAGTGGGGGGTGGAAAGGTGAAGTGACTCCAAGTCAGACATCCTATTGAGGAAATTCAAGGACTAGATGATCCTCAAAATCCTTTCATACTTTCTAATCCTCTGGTTTAGGACCACAACAAATGCCTCTGCTACGGTTTGCAGACTGATTTCAGCTGAATGTAATCCATGGTGGTTTGCTGCAGAATAATCTAGGCTTCTGAGTCTCATTCCAAAGTATTTCTCCCCCTCCTCCCCTACTCTACCCTCCATCCCAAATGGGAGTGCTATGATTTTCTGAGACTGACCTAGCCAAGAAAGTGTTTTCTAGGATGGCAGAGGATTTCTCAGGCTTATCCTTCTGTTTGAAACTCTCCCTAATTGGCTGCAAAGCTATGAGAGTCCAGAAATAGAGCCCATGGAGTCTGCTGGAGTGTTTTACCCAATGCACTATAGAGAGAGGGCCTTGAATTCACAGTCCTGGACCTGAATCTTGATATAATCTTAGCCCAACTGAATAACCTCTCCAAGTGTTACCCTGGAAAATTGAGTGTAGGTATTTACCCACTGGGGTGGATAAAGGGTTAAAAGAGACTCTATATGAGCCTTGCATTGAAGTTCAGCTTCATCCTTGTGGTTCAGCCAAAAATATAGCTTTAGCTTCAATTTTGGTCTTGATCTTTGGAAGGTACTAATAGATAGTTTCCCTGCTTCATCATCTTTCTGGCATCCCCCACCTTCAGAGTCGTCAGCTACACAATATCAATATGATACACAGCAAGACTGGCAACAAAAGCAAGGGTTTCTATTCAGCCTCATCATTAATGTACGGATATTCACCTGCCAGTATAGGTGACCTATCCCTGGCCCTGCTTTATTTCTTTACCTGATCCTCATCACTATCTGACTGGATAATACAATATCTATGCTCTTTCTATGCATTGTGTATCTCCCTAATTAGTATTCAAACTGTACCAGAGCAGGAATTTATTTGATTTTGTTCACTGCAGCATCCCAAACATCTAAAAACTGTGCTAGCCACTTCACAGGCACTTAATAAATTATTCTTGAATGAGTGAATATGCAAAAGACCTTAATCTCTATCCTCATACTCAATTCTGCAAGAACAATTATTTTCTCTGTATTTCCATAACTGAATTTAGCTGTTCCTCACCAGATTAGCAGTATAAGATTCAGCTCCATGTTTCTGTGGTGGGGTCATCCATCACACCTAAGATCTGGGGAACCTTACATAATTTTAAGGGGTTGAAGAGTTGGCAACACATCCTCCCAGTCATCTGTCCATGTTGACACCCACAGAAACATGCCCTCTAGTTCCCTCTGGGCTACTCCCCCTCCTCCCCAACACTTCTCTGGGTTTAGTGGCACTTTTGCTCTCTCTCTGTTACTTCTGGGCCACTCCTGGGCACACATTCTGGACCATCATTAGTCAGTTCCCAGGCCCTACTGGAATTCAGGGGTATTCTCAGTATTTAATATCCATTCTACCTATCGAACACAATCACTTCTTTTCTGGAGCCTTGTCACTTCCCTAGGACTCTACCTAGGAGAGGACTAAGAGACCCTCTGTTTTCAATTCTGGATTTTCCAGTGGCCTCACACACCTTGGCCAAGGCCGGGTCCAAAGAGCAGCGCACTTAGAATTTCGTTCTCAGGGACTCACCCATACTTCTTGTCTGACAGTCTTCTATCTCCAGTGACCTACTTTTTTTCCATTCTTAGTTGGAGAATCTGAAAATCTCATCAGAATCTATGCTTTGGAAACTTGAAAGCCAGGAAACGATTTTCTTTTCTCTGCCTATGGCGCCGCTTTCTTCTGTGCCAGTGAACATAGACGGGTTTCAGTTCAGTTCAGTTGCTCAGTCGTGTTTGACTCTTTGTGACCCCGTGAATCGCAGCACGCCAGGCCTCCCTGTCCATCACCAACTCCTGGAGTTCACTCAGACTCACGTCCATCGAGTCAGTGATGCCATCCAGCCATCTCATCCTGTGGTCCCCTTCTCCTCCTGCCCCCAATCCCTCCCAGCATCAGAGTCTTTTCCAATGAGTCAACTCTTCACATGAGGTGGCCAAAGTACTGGCATTTCAGCTTTAGCATCATTCCTTCCAAGGAAATCCCAGGGCTGATCTCCTTTAGGATGGACTGGTCGGATCTCCTTGTAGTCCAAGGGACTCTCAAGAGTCTTCTCCAACACCACAGTTCAAAAGCATCAGTTCTTCAGCATTCAGCCTTCTTCACAGTCCAACTCACATCCATACATGACTACTGGAAAAACCATAGCCTTAAATAGACGGACCTTAGTCAGCAAAGTAATGTCTCTGCTCTTGAATATGCTATCTAGGTTGGTCATAACTTTTCTTCCAAGGAGAAAGCGTCTTTTAATCTCATGGCTGCAGTCACCATCTGCAGTGACTTTGGAGCCCCCCAAAATAAAGTCTGACACTGTTTCCACTGTTTCCCCATCTATTTCCCATGAAGTGATGGGACCGGATACCAAGGTGATCAAAATGTGGAATAAGGGTCAAGATATTAAAAGAATTATGGGGAAACAGTTATTAACATTTACAAGCATCACACACACACAGTAAATTGAAAAAAATCAATCCAGTTGTTAAGATGTTTAAGCCTCTCAGTGAAAATCTCCAGCTCTCTCTTCTTTGGGAAATGGCAGATCAATTTATACAAGAGCCTCTCAAACCCTACTTCCAGTAAGTTTGCCTAAGGCAGGCCAACAGTATCTAGAAATACCAAACTCCTAATGTCTGGGCACCTCACTGGGTAGCAGACACCCTGATCATCTTCTCCAGTCTGCTTAAGCATCACCTTCTCTGAGAAGCCTCGTCTGGTCCCCCCGTATGAAGTCATCCATCCCTTGTTAGTGTCCCTCACTGTATTCCATAGCATTAATAATAATCCAGCTAAGGCAGGCTGGAAGTTGCAGAAAACTCAAAAGTATTTAAATATATATATATGTTTACTTTTCCTCTCATGAAATTTAAAAGTGAGAACCCCAAGGCTGGAAGCCGGCTTCAGGAGCATCAAGGATCTAGGTTGGGGAGAGGTGGAGTGAGGAAAAATCTGCTTTGCTATTGCCTCCAACCCCCCCCCTACAGGACCTTCTCCTTGGGTATAAGATGGTAGCTCAAACTCTAGCTACCACATTCCAGGTAGCAGAAAAGAAAAAGCAGATAGTAAAGGAATGTCCCTTAACCTTCAGGAAACATCCCAGATGGTGCACACAGAGCTCCTGCCTATTTCCCATTGGATGTTACTTAATTGCAAGGCTGTTACTTAATTGTCAAATGGAGTTCTCAAAATAGTATTTTAACTGAACTGCAATGTTCCCAACAAAATTTGGGGTTCTCATATGCAAGAAAGAGGAACAGATGGGTACTAGAAGGCAGCTAGCAGTTTCTTTCACTCCTGCTTGTAAATAAAATGGTTACCACACTTGTTTACCTGTTTTCTTAATGACATGGTAAATTCCTTGAAAAAAACAAAACAGTGTCTCATTCATCTTTCTTCCCCAAATTCTAGCACAAGGGCAGACTGGAGTTATACTCAATGTTTATTAGTAAAGGAGAATTTGAAGCCCCTGCAATGGAAGGCACTTGATAGATACAAGGGGCTTTCCCAGTGGTTCAGATGGCAAAGAATTTGCTCACAATGTAGGAGACCTGGGTTTGATCCTGGGGTCAGGAAAATCCCCTGGAAAAGGGAATGGCAACCCACTCCAGCATTCTTGCCTGGAGAATTCCATGGACAGAAGAGGCTGGTTGGCCCCAGCCCGTGGGGTCGCAAAGAGTGAGACACGACTAAGAGACTAACACTTTCCCTTTTTTTGGAAGCTGTGAACTCTAGTTCTTAACTAAAATAAAAACAAAAACCAATAAAGGTATATTTAAGAACCTGTTTCTATTCCATTTTATGAAAAATAGGAAACAGGCTCAGAAATATTAAGTAAGTCACACAAGATCTCAGGTCCTTTGAGTGGCAATGAAGTGAAGTGAAATTCACTGTCACGTCTGACTCTTTGCCACCCCATGGGCTTTTCAGTCCACGGAGTTCTCCAGGCCAAAATACTTGAGCAAATAGCTATTCCTTCCTTCAGGGAATCTTCCCAACTCAGGGATCAAACCCTGTGAGTGGCAGAGATTGGACTTAAAGCACCGCCTGATTCCAAAGTCACACAGTCACACTCATTGTATTACGTGGGCTCTTCTGCTGGCTGCTTCTAGCCTTTCCTTACCTACCACTAATGTGCCTCTTAATGAACCTTGGTTTACTAATTTGTATCATGGATACACCACTGGATAAAATGACTAATGAGAGTAGTGCATCCTGACTCTTGAGGATGAAAGCATGGTACAACTCCTTAACAATAAGTCCCTGCATATGAACCTTCAAGTTTCAAATTTTCAAAGATGCAAAACATGCATTCCATCGATATCAGGCTTGAGTGAAACTGCAGCTTGCCCTCTGTCTCCTACTGCTGATGACCCTTCAGCTCTACCATCTTCCACCTCCTCTGTATTCTTCAGTCAGTAACTCTTCCAGCCTATTCACTCAATGCCAGCCCCTATGTACCAGCTGTTGTGCTATATTACTGTACATTTCAAGATACTGTACTGCAAGATTTAAAAGGTTTTCTACATTTTTTTCTTTTTTTGGTACTATTTATGTGAAAAGTATTATAAACTTATAACAATGCCGCACTATATAGCCAATTGTGTTAGCTGGGAACCGAGACTAACTTTGTTGGACCTATGAACAAATTAGACTTACAAACTCAGTCTTGGAACAGAACTTGTATATATGAGACTTACTGTACTTATGATAAAAACCCATCCCCATTTGCTTTCACACTATATCATCGATTCCATCCCTTCATTTCCACTCCCACCTCAAAAGCCAGCTTATAAGACCATGTTCTGTTTTACTTTGATAACTGCTTACTTCCTTTGCTTGCAATCCTGCTCAACCTAGTATCTTTTCATGAGGAGGGACTAGTACCTGAGCCACCAAGAGTGCTGGAAAAGTCCCTTCTCAGCCAAGAGAACCCCACTTCATAAGGTTCTGATTGCTATTCTTGGCTCTCACCATTGCTGTGGTCACAAAAACAGACATTCTCACAGCTGCCTCCTCTCCATCTTGACAGCACCTGCAAATACTTTACTATCTAAAAATCCGTTCCCCCAATCCATTGATTTAGTGTATTCTAGTCTGAGTGAACTCCGGGAGATGGTGATGGACAGGGAGGCCTGGCGTGCTGCAATTCATGGGGTCGTGAAGAGTCGGACACGACTGAGCGACTGAACTGAACTGAACTGAACTGATTCTTCATATAACACAAATTATTTCCAAGCATATGTAAGCACATAATTATACATTTATAAACCCTCTAACAAAATACATTTTATATGTTTATTAATTACACTAACAAAATTCCCAATAAAATTTCAGACTAATCGATATTATACATCACATCACACTATTTTCCTCTCTAATAGAAATTCATAAAAGCACTTTATTATATGACTATACAACTAGAATTGGAGAAGGAAATGGCAACCCACTCTAGTATTCTTGCCAGGATAATCCCATGGACAGAGGGGCCTGGTGGGCTAGAGTCCATAGCCTCTCAAGAGTCAGACTTGACTGGGTAACTAAGCATTCAACTAGAATGAGTCACAGATCAAGATTAGAATGTAAGGTCTTTGGAGACTTGGACTAGCTGGATGTCTTAAATGTCTATACTCTCTGGCCTTCACCTTGCTGTACATCATATCAGCTCTCATTTATTTCTCAGACTGATCCATATGGGAGAGTCAAGTCTAGAGCCAGTTGAATGGGGCTTCAACTCTAAATGTCCATTGGATTATTTTCAGCACCAAATTATGTTATCCTATGAAAGCAATATTATAATATTATGATCAATAATGCTGAATTCTTTGTCTTCTTTCCAAAACAAATCTTTTCAAGAAACAAGTATGACTTAGGAAAAGAGGGTTTTATCCACTCTTGGGTCCTACATTTTCTGACGAAGCCAGGTGTTTAATGAATAGCTTTTTTTTTTTTTTTTTTTTGTTTACCAGAATAGCAAACTGCCCAAGGAGGAACATTTCTCATTTTCCTCAAGAAGTGTTTATGAGAGCCCTGCACCAGCATCTCACCAACCTTGAATTACAGCCAACGAGGGACATGTACCAACACCACTGGCATCCCTGAGGCTCAGAGTTGAGGCCCAGACTATCAGGGGATTTCAGGGGACTTGAACCTGGACTAGATCTGCAAATCTTAAATTGAAGAAGAAGAATTTTAAGCCATAAACCAATTCTATTTTAACTAAATTCAATAAATAGGTACTGAGTGCTTACTACACAGAAGAGCAATACTAGGTACCAGGGACACAAAGAAATGAGAAGACACTTTTCACCCTCAACAGGTTTACAACCTAAGGAGAGAGACAGAGCTAGACATAATTAGCTGATGTTTGTCACACTGTGCCATGTATCCTGATAAAGCCTGAGGAATATTAATAATAACAAAAATAAGAATATAAATACAAATAAAAGAATGACTAATATTTGCTGATGCCTACTGTCTCTCTAAATGCGTTATCTTGTTTATTCCTCATGGCAACCTATAAGATCTAAGTCACTACTCCCCGTTTTGCAAAAAAGAAATGCTGTTGGGATGAGCAGAAGGAAACAACAAAGTCTGCCTTCAGGCATTGGGAAAGGCTTCATGGAGAAAGTAACATTTGTTGGAACCATCAAATCTGGTTTCTCGTACAGCCCCCAGCATGCAGCAATGGAATTTCCTAATAAAGTCACTAATAGAAATTACGTACTAGGGGATTTCCAAAGCAATTGCTAATGGGGAAACTGCCTACACTAGATGACTAAATATGTTGTTCTGGGTCATTAAAACTGTATTATGCATATGCTGAGGTTGGTATTGGCTAAAACGTTATAGAGAGCCACTAATCTGATCACTAGACCATGTTCAGTAAATTTGTTCAGGGATGAGCCAAAGTTAAAAGTATAAATCCAGCTGTAAATAAGGAAATAATTGGACTGTCTGCATCGGTTGATGAAAATCTGTGGCCAGCTGGAACCTTTTTAAAATTTTATTTTTCATGAACTATTTCATAGATTCAAAAAATTACGTCTAGGTAATAGCTAAAGTATAAAGAATGACTGACATGAATGGTAATTCATGTGCCCAAGCCAGCTTGAGAAACAGAAAGTGACTAATTCAGGCAAAGCCCCTTTCCCAATAGTTTTTCTTATTTCCCTTCCTCCCCACCAAGGATTATGTCTTTTTAAAACAGTTTATTATATACGCATATAAACTAGAAATACATGCCACTTATTTCTGTACATTTGAACTTTATCAGGTGAATTCAGTGTACCCATCTGTGATTTGCTTTCTTTTTCTGCATTGTGCTTTGATTCTCATCCATGTTGAAGCATGCAATTGTATTCAATCATCTTCACTGCTATACTATGAAAATATTGATCCATTCTCCTGGCAATGGACATTTGGATAGACATTTGTGTAGATACAGTAAGAATATTTTTGCACACTACACACATGAGCAAGAATTTCTCTACAGTATATACCTAAGAAAGAAATTGCTGAGGAATGGGATATGTTTTATTCAAGTTTAAAAAATCATGACAAATAATTTTCCAAAGTGTTTGTGCTGATTTATACTCTAACAAGGTCTCATATTCTCATCACAGCTAGCATTGTCCAGCCTTGCTAGTCTGATGGGTATAAGACATGAATTCATTGTAGTTTTAATTTGGATTTCTATGGTTGCTAATTAGGTCAAATACTTTCTTCATATATGTTTAATATCAGTGGTTTTTTGTTCTGTGGAATGACTTTTTCATGGCTTTTGCTCATTTTCTTTTGAGTTTTATTTTTATTTATCCGCCTTCTGATAAACATAAAATTTTATGCTAATGTCATCAAATTCATTTTCCGTGGCTTTTGTGTGAACTGTTTAAAAATGTTACTTCATCACTTGAGGTAAAGATTTTATCCTATATTCTATTTCAGAAGGTTTAAAGATTTCTTTTCACTATTAAAGTTTTAAGTCACCTGAACTAGATCTTTTTAGAATACAAGGCCTAGGCCCAATTGTACTTATTTGAACAGAAAGAGTCAATGGTCCCAACATAATCAACAGCACAGCTCATTTTCCTGCTTGGTCCACAATGTGAGCTCTGTATAAGTCAGGTTTCTATGTATGGGTGGGTCTGTTTCTGACTCTCCTGTTTAACTGATCTCTTTATGTATCCATACACCAAGCTAATGAAAGTGAAAGTTGCTCAGTTGTGTTCGACTCTTTGCAATCCCATTTATAGTCCATGGAATTCTCTAAGCCAGAATATTGGAGTGGGTAAGCCGTTCCCTTCTCCAAGGGATCTTCCCAACCCAGGGATCAAATCCAGGTTTCCTGCATTGCAAGCGGATTCTTTACCAGCTGAGCCACCAGGAAAGCCCACATCTAACTAATACAAAGCATTAAAACAAGTCTTTACAATTCTAGGTCAAGTTTCCCCACATTTTTATTTCTAAGCTGTTCTTGGCTGTTTACTTGCCTTTTCTCCTTTCCTTTACACTTTAGATGCTATCTACTGAGCGAAGAGTTAACTCATTGGAAAAGACTCCGATGCTGGGAGGGACTGGGGGCAGGAGGAGAAGGGGATGACAGAGGATGAGATGGTTGGATGGCATCACCGACTCGATGGACGTGAGTTTGAGTGAACTCTGGGAGTTGGTGATGGACAGGGAGGCCTAGCGTGCTGCAATTCAGGGATCGCAAAGAGTCAGACATGACTGAGCGACTGAACTGAACTAAACTGAGTTTTACCAACAACTCAGTTGCTATGTTAACAGATCAATTGTGGAAGACCTGATCATCATATCTAGCAATATGTCATGTCTCCATTTATTTAGGTCTTCTTTCTACATAAAAGACAGACATCTTTTGTTAAATTTATTCCTAAGTATAAATTGTTATTGCTATTTTTTAACACTTTATACAAATTAACCCTTTATAACTATTGATTGCTATTGTATTACTATGCAATTGACTTTTAATAATCTTACATCTAGCAGTCTTCCTAAACTATCCTAATGTGTTGTGTGTGTGTGTGTGTACATGTAAATACAGTAGTTCTTCTACTTGAACAATTTTCATGCCATCTCTGAATACTCAGTTTTGCTTATTTCTTTCCACTCATGGCGACTTTTATTTCATTTTCTTGCCTTACTCCAGTGGCCAAAACCTCCAATAATGGAGGTTTTGACTCAATATGACTGAGTAAAAGTCCTAACACATGACTTCCAAAATTAAAATAAATCAATAACTTCTTGCATGGGAGTCATGCTAATATTTCTGAACTCATTCCAGGGTTGGTATATGTGCTGCCAAAGTCAGACACAGCTCTTTGGCCTCAGGTGGCAGTGGGCCCCTCCTGGGTACACATGCAAGGACCTGAGGAGATGACTCCACAGGTGAGCTCTGCTTTCTGAGGAGTAAGAGGCTGTTTCCAGAGCAACAAGTTTGAGCCTTTGGACCTAAATCATACCTTTAACCACTTCTCCCTTTAGCCCACCTCCTTGAATAAAGTCTCGTAAGAAGCCATGACATTTTTCTGTTTTCAACTACTTTGAAAAAGTGAGGCACCACTTCCGCCACAAGGTGAGCAGTAGGAGATCCCAGGCAAACACATTATCAATCCTCCAGAGGACCAAATTTGCATTAGGCACTAATATACTTGATTATCTTGCCAGCCCCAGATGTGTCATCTTTATTACCTAAGTAACAAAGTGAATGTGCCGAGGATTTTCAGCATGCAGTCTCTCGCCTTTCCTTCTAAATTCCTATTAGACAAATTGGACTTTCAGCAGCCAGTGGCAGATTTTGGTCCATGTTACTCTTTTCTGGTTTATGAAAGTGAAATTGAGCATTCGGTTTAAACTCTGCTGGATATTTAATCTACAGCATAAACTGGGACATTGACAGTGAAAAGGGGTGCTAAATAAATTAGATGTCTGGGCAGAGGTCTAAGCTGCAACTCTCCTGAAAAACCCAGGGCATCTAACCACTTCAGCTACGCCACTTTTATAAGTGCCCTTTCTTTCTCTAGCTCCTCTCGCCGTGATGTTTCTTCCTGTCATGTCTCATGCCTAATTCAAATGTTTCTCAGTTCTATTTTGCAAGGGATTCACCAAACCAGCAGCCAGCCTACACAGTCCACTTGTAAACCGTGAAACCGCAAATGAGGTGTAGTTTAAGTACCTCATGAAAAATAATTTCAAAGAAACTCTGATTGACCTCAAATGCTGAGTTTCACATCCTTTGTAGTGTTGCAGATAAGGCTCTAATCTTCTCACCTGTACTTTATGTTCCAAATTACATTACCCGAATTTCCTGTACAATGGATGGCATGCATTATTTAACACATATACACACACATAAAATATAACATAAATGATCTATTTGTCCTTGATCAGGGAAATCTGCTGTAAACAGCACAGCATCAAGATGCTCTTTGGGATGCTTTTGTGCTTTCCTGGTGATTCTCAGAGGAAGGCATTTCAGCTGTTTTCAAAGAACATTTAAATAGGTTTCTGGCTTACTCTGCCAACCTGACAGGCCTCCTGGGCAGCTCCATTTCTGAACGCTTCTGCCACAATTCAACATCATCCTATGCCAGCGTTATCATTTATTAATTCCATTTTAATTGGCTTCAACTATTGCCAGCTAACGAGAGGAGATGACCATCAAATGTGGTTAGACATTAACTGAAAGAGAATAGAGTAGGAACTACTCCAGTTGAGGAACTAGCTTATCTGAGACAGATAAAAAGTTCCACAAACCACATTTCTTGATATTCCAAATAGTCTCCTAATGGTCCCCAATTTTATATTTGCATAAGAAAATAAAACATTTATCTGTCGAGACAGATGGCTCTAAAGAGCTGGATTCAAGATGAGCACTGAGTCGTCTTACAGGTACATGAAGAAAAAGAAGCTCACAAGATGGCAAATGGTAATAATAATTAACATTTGTTGAATTCCTACCATATGCTGGGATCTTATCGCGTCAATAGCTTAATAGCTATTATCTCATCTAATCTTCATGACCCTGTGATATTGGTACTTATGCTATCTTCACTTAACAGATGAGAAAACTGGGTAACTTGCTTGAGGCTGTAACATGGAGTGGTAGAGCTGGGATCTGACGCCAGAGGAGGTGCCTTGAATAACCCAGTATACAATAAGGCTGGTTTTATGTATGTATTAAGTGCAAATCTCCGATGTTTGCCTTCCAAATATCTTGCAACCAGCTTCTGCATATGTACCCAGCATGACTAAGGCATGCCTTACCTATGCCCCATGACTGTGGTAAGATACAAACATTTATAATTCCCATAGTGATTCATTCACCAAAAATATACATTGCTACAGTTACACAAAAGAGTCTCACTTGCAGGCTATGACAATAAAGAAAAATTTCACAGGGAAGGTTACAGTTGACCTATTCTAAAAGTGAGGATGGGAATCATTCAAAGTTAGAAGAAATAAAATGTGATAAGATACAGAGTTTGGAAAGCATAATTGCTTAAGAAATATGATAGTTCAATGTGGACATAGCATAAGACATTGTGGTAGAAAATTCATTTGGAAATGTAGATTGGCAAGATCATAGAACTTATAAGATTAATTCAGGCTGCCACACACATCCCAGGAAGACTGATGGTTGCTTAGAGTCAGGGACAGTAACATTCATGTTAGTGACCTCCTCTCCCACACAGGACATTGCATGGTGTCCAGCTCATTAAAGACATTTACAAATATGCTAAATATATAAGAAAATAAAGTATCAGTCTGTCCAAAGCAATGTGCGTGCCAAGTTGCTTCAGTCATGTCTGTCCCCTTATGGACTGTAGGCCGCCAGGCTGCTCTATTCATGGGGATTCTCCAGGCAAGAATACTGGAGTGGGTCTTCCCAACTGAGGGATCGAACCACAGTCTCTTATATCTCCTGCACTGGTACGTAGGTTCTTTACCACTAGCGCCACCTGGGAAGCCCCCAAGGCAACAGGCTTTTTGCAACCTCGATGTCCATCAGCAGATGAATGGATAAGAATGCTGTGGTTCATATACACTATGGAATACTACTCAGCCCTTAAAAAGAATAAATTTGACTCAGTTCTAATGAGATGGATGAAATTGGAACCGATTATACAGAGTGAAGTAAGCCAGAAAGAAAAACACCAATACAGTATACTGACACATATATATGGAATTTAGAAGACAGTAATGATGACCCTATATGTGAGACAACAAGAGACACAGAGGTATAGAGTGGACTTTTGGACTCTGAGGGAGAGGGAAAGGGTGGGATGGTTTGGGAGAATGACAGTGAAGCATGTGTATTTTCCTGTAAGAAACGAAGCACTAATCTATGTTTGGTGTAGGATGCAGGATGCATGGGGCTGATGCACAGGATGATTCAGGTAGAGGATGTGGGGTGGGAGGTGGGAGGGGGCTTCAGCATTGGGCGATTGTGTTCACCTATGGCTGATTCGTGTCAATGTATGGCAAAACAAATACAGTATTGTAATTAAAAAAATAAATATATTTAATTTAAAAAAAAAAAAAAACATGATTCAAAGCCTTAAGTGAGCAGAAGTCACTCAAGTGGTGCAGTGGGGCTCCCTTAAGAAAACAGAGAAGAGTTTAAGGAGTTAGCAGCATCTCATTAGAGTTCCTAAAACTGCATGAACTTATAATAACTAATATTTTCTGTGCTCTCACTGTGTGTCTGCCTGTGTCCTTGCTGTTACATTCAGCATCTCACTTTACCTTCACAAACCCTATGAATACAAACAATTATTATTCTTGGTGTCCATCCAGGGATTCTGAGGGCTATTAATAATCTTTGTCACATTGAACTAAAATTAACGTGTAAGCAAAATTTACGGAAGTCTCAAAATCAGGATTCTATTAAGTCTGACCACTCTTCAAGGTTTGGAAATCTTATTCTACATGAAAATATACAAAGCCAAAACTCCCAATGTTTAGAGGAAGAAAGATTGTTATTAGAATATTATTAGTGTCCTGAAAGGCAGTGCAAAGAAAATGCTAATTATACAATACTCACCAACCACTCCTGACATTATTATAGTACATACTCATCTGTTTATTTCATTATTGCATGGCTTCTGCAACATAATACAAGCACCATGAAAAGGAAAAGCCCTTGTTTGGTTCACACCCGTGTCCTTAGCACCTAGAAGAGTGGCCGACACATAGGGGCCTGCCAATAAATAGGAACAAATTGGCAAAAAGGAAAGTTTGTTCTGGGACTAACATTGTGTTAACCCTTATGTGAGGAGCAATGTTGAGAGCAATGGTTTTATAAAGAGGCAAGAGAGTGTTCTTTGTGGTACCATGTCTTTTTACCCTTAATAAAAGCCAGAGATATCCACATGACGTGTCTCAGAAAGGCAGTTCAGTGGAGAACTAAGCATGCCATTTCTAGTAATCATATTTGATCAAAGGGCCATAAAATAGGAGAGTTCAATAAAATATTGGTGGCAGGGTCAAGGTGGTGGAAATTAAGTCAGTTTTTCTGTGAGTTTGAAAATGTTCTTAATTGAGTGTTTGGAGAACATCCCTCAAAAAAGAATATTATCAGTGTGTTCTTGATTGATCAGGGTTTTCAACAGGTGCTAGGCTTGCTTTTTGATTACTGTTATTTAGTTTCCTTATTTTTAATTCAATGTTTCAATTCAGTTCAATCGCTCAGTTGTGTCTGACTCTTTCTGACCCCATGCCAGGCCTCCCTGTCCATCACCAACTCCCAGAGCTTGCTTAAACTCATGTCCATCAAGTTGGTGAAGCCATCCAACCATCTCTTCCTCTGTAGTCTCCTTCTCCTCCTGCCTTCAATCTTTCCCAGCATCAAGGTCTTTTCCAATGAGTCCAGGGTCTTTACCAATTCAATATTTATGGATTAATAGCTCTAAAACTGATAATGACTTTGGAGGAGCCTATAATTTTTGGAAACAAATATGAAAGAGTTTGAGTGTAGTGCTTATTATTTTGTTTTCCTGCAATTTTTTGCTGCCATAGAGTTGTTTTTTAATCCTAGGAAATGGGAAGGGGTAAGACAGATGAATCAAAGACTCTTTTGCTCCATATAAGCAGGAGGCAGTCAAAAAATAAAAGGGAAAAAAGTGACCTAGAAGTGTGTGTGTTTGTGTGTTCTCAGTTGTGTCTGACTCTTTACAACCCCTCTGGACTGTAGTCTTCCAGGCTCCTCTGTCCATGAGATTTCCCAAGAATACTGGAGTGGGTTGCCATTTCCTACTCCAGGGGATCTTACTGACCAAGGGGATCAAACCCTGGTCTCTCACATCTCCTGCATTAGCAGGTGAATTCTTTATCACTGCACCACCAGGGGAAACTGACCTAGAAGAGCAATGCTAAATTAATGTCATTGGATAATCCTTGCCCTCTGCTCTCAGATCTGACACCTCTTATCAGTCATGACATTTTCTTTCACTGAGCTAAGATGCAGCTTCAGATTCCTTCCTAACTCAGCATTCCAGATAGCATGTAGGCAGAGGAGTTGGACCGTATTTGCAATCTGTCCTATAGCTATAGTCTAATCTTTGATTGGAAAAGAATCTGCAACATAATTACTCCTTATAAGTTTATTGTTTCTGTTGGCACACACAGGACCATTTAACAATATCAACATTGTCACTCATATAGCCATCTTTATGCATCATGCTAAGGGTTTTATAGAGTATCTTCATTCTCACAATAACCATCTCAGGCAAGGACAATGGATCCTTATTTTGTGATACCTCTGTAGTCTAGAAGGTGAATCATATTTCCAAGTGACTGACTTGCTAGGCCCCCAGGTCCTAACAACCAAAGACATCTCAGTCTTTGAACAAAAAGAAAAGTTTCTAGAATAATGCTCTGGAAAAGCTTTAAATGACAAATATTTAAGTGATCCTGAAATTATGTGAATGTGAGTGTTATGAAAAAAGAATTCTCATAAAATATAAGGAGGCTGTATAGTGGAAACTTTTCAAGGTGAACAAGGTTAGGACTGAAATTAAGCCTCTCTGTAAAATATAAAGTATATTCTACAGGAGTATGTGTTAGGGAATCTGACAGCTACTTTCACCATGTTTATTCTCCACAACTGTGGGACATGAGTGCCATTAATCAGTTCTACGAAAAACAGCATTGAGTGAGATGAAGCTACTTTTCAAAGTCTCACCTCTAGGAGCCAGGATTCAAACAGCTCATCTAAATCCAAAGCCTGGACCCCGATGAGGCAACCTGAGGAAAAAAATCAGTGTCAGCTTTAAATGATGTTTGATGGGGCTCAGAACGCACTGACACCAAAGTTCAAAGCCACTGGATCCTACCTGGGGACTGGTCAAGGTCTATGATGGACTCAAGAATCAGATATAAGCAACTTTTATGCTTAGGTACAAAAAACTGGGAAATGGGTTTCCCAGGTGGTGCTAGTGGTATAGAATTCACCTGCAAGGCAGGAGACACCAGGGACATGGGTTCAATCCCTGGGTCAGGAAGATTCCCTGGAGCAGAAAATGGCAACCCACTCCAGTATTCTTGCCTGGGAAAGCCCAAAGACAGAGGAGCCTGATGGGCTACAGTCCAGGGGGTTGCAGAGTCAGAGACCACTGAGCACACACGCGCACACACACACACACTGTCACCTCTGAGATGGAAAGTGGAGTTAGCCACACATTTGAACACTCTTTTACCCAACAGCTTTCCATTTCAATCAAATATTTCTTCTCTCCCCTAGGGCAAACTCTTTTCTTTTCTAACCCAACGTGCAGGTGCCACAAGCTGACATCATTCATTTTACCCCATTGTAGTGTCACCAGGAAAATCATGCCCGTGATTATTTCTGTTCACTTGCCAGAGAAAATGCATCAGGAAATGTCAGCCTTCCATTTCTCATCTTAAGGACGACGGCATTAAACAAGAACCGAAATTCACACAGGTGAACCCATCTGTGCTAAGCATAAACTCACACAGTTCTCAGGATGAATTATTTCAACCTTTAAGCTTTTAGTCACATGACCAACTTGGTCAAATTATTAACGCGTTGACTGTTTTTATTTTCTCTCAGAAAATGACAGTTCAGAAGGAAATTCTAACTTATGCCCTCTTGGCATCTTGGGTTTCAACGATTCGGATTTTCCTAATATTTTGAAAGCAGTTGGTGGTTAGAGAACTTGCATCCTTTTCCCTTCTTGTCCTTCATTAAAAAACATGTGTCTCCTATTAATCCACCAACCATTAGGCAGCTCTGAAATCAAATGTGCCTCCTCATTGTTCTCCCATCCACCTGAGATAATAACATAGGTCAAGCTTCTTCAAAATCTCATTTAGTTGATGGTACAGATATTGCAGGGACCCAATACAAGGGTCAAGATTAGGAACCTGTACCTTTTCTTATGGCTTACTTTTCCTTAATCTAAAAAAAATTCAGGGAAATATCTTTCCCTTCACAAATTACTTATTCAAATAGAGCATGATTTTTATACTAACAAAAATTTGTAAATTCTTCTCCTAGCAAGTAAATGAAAAATAAAATTACTTTTATAAGCATTTAAAGAGCATATTGCTATTTTTTTTAGTTTTAGTCATAATAATTAATACCAGTCTTTTCAGAATTATTTGTTGAGTCTTTCATTTTATTTCCCATGGACAGAGGAGTCTAGTGGGATACAGTCCATTAGGCTGCAAGAGTTGGACAAGACTTGGTGACTAAATTACCACCACCACCGTTTTATTTCATTTATAATAAGGCTCAAAATTAGGAGTTTAAAAATAAAAATTAGACTTAAACATAATTACCCAACTTCTTATCCCCTAAATAAATATATTATTTGGTTATTTTGCTTATCACAAGAGTGATGCATGCGCCTTTTATGTCTTCCAAGTTTTTCTAAAAGCAAAATAAAACATAAAATTCACCTAGAGTCCACCATCCAGAGTTAAGCTCTGCTAATATTTTAATGTAGATGTCCCTGACTTTCATCTTTCCCTGTGAATTAACATATAGATTATGTATTTACTGAATGTGGACTAAGGAAACTTAATTTAAGGAATTAATGCAAAAGAGGGGATTTATAATAAGTGTAGTAGGATGCCTCCATGAACTCAAAAGAAGGAAGGCAGCCAGGTCTTAGACACAGACTAAAGCGTGGCAGGGAACTGGAAAAGTTTCTTCTCTCCATCCCTCACTGTTTCCTCCTCTTATAGCAGAAAAGGACGCAAACTACCATCTTGTGATTTTCAGTTTCCTCTGTTCAAGCAAGCAGCCAGACAGAGACCGGACATTCTTGGTCACAGTTCCAAAGCTCCCAGGGAAGGGCATCAGGACTCTTTAAAGAGCCCATCACAATCCAAGGGGCATGCATGGGTCCCAGCAATATGGCTGCTTCCATTGTAACTGCATGTCTGGGTCGAAGGACAGTAACAAGAAGGGAGGTGTCACTGTGAGACACAGAATCTACTAGCAATAGCTGTTATTTTTCAAAGGTGAAAATAAACCATATGTATTGTTTTATAACTTGCCCTCTCACTTAATACATTCAAATAGGCTTCCTTTATTCTTCCTTTATTTTTGTTATTGATGAGACTTTCTCTGCATATTCATTTCCCTTAAATAGTTCTTTCCAACCTTTTTACATTATGACATATGTGCATGGAAAATAATACTTCTGTTGCACACTCAGGAAACTGGACAAAATATGAAGGCTTGATGCAAAATATTTTTTCTTTATATTATGAAATTATTAAAAATGAAAAAGTAAAATTGAGAAACATTTAAAATACAAAATTTAGGATAAAAAGCGCAGAGACAAACCCACATGCCTACGGTCACTTAATCTATGACAAAGGAGGCAAGAAGATACAATGGAGAAAAGACAGTCTCAATAAGTGGTGCTGGGAAAACTGGACAGCTACATGTAAAAGAATAAAACTAGAACACTGACACCATACACAAAAATAAACTCAATGGATTAGTGACCTAAATGTAAGATCAGATACCATAAAACTCTTAGAGGAAAACACAGGCAGAACACTCTTTGACATAAATCCCAGCAAAATCTTTTTTGACCCATTTCCTAATAAAAATAAAAACAAACAAAAAACAACAAATGGAGCCTAATTAAACTTAAAAACTCTTGCATGGCAAAAGAAACCATAAACAAAATGAAGACAGCCTTCAGAATGGGAGAAAATATTTTGCAACCAACAAGGGGTTAATCTCAACATATACAAACAGCTCACGCAGCTCAAAGCAGACATACAGATGGCCAAGAGGCACACAAAAAGATTCTCAACTAATTCTCACTAACTAATCAAAATTACAATTAGGTATCACCTCACATCAATCAGAATGGTCATCAGAAGTTTTACAAACATTAAATGCTGGAAAGGGTGTGGAGGAAAGGAAACTCTCCTACACTGACAAGCTCTAATTTTCAGAAACAGCATATGCTCTCGAAGAGGCCATCCTGAAGCTGGCTAAGGTGCCACTAAAGAGGCATTCTGCCACCAATGGGCATATGTTTTCAGATGTGTGTAAAAACAGGGCACTGTGCCCACCTGGACACCCCTACGCTGGACCAGCATCACAGGAAGCTCAGTGTGGTTCTCCAGCTACAGCTGGTGAACACTGGCTGCTGAAAGAGGGCCATCCAGGGTGCACAAGTGCTTCCTCATCTGTGCTCTGGCACAGCCCCAAAGAGAAGAGGGCAAATGTAGAAAGGCACGGCCACCTGTGGGGGGCTGAGAGGCACCATCAGATCACTCCACCCATCAGGAAGCCCTGGACGTAGCTCCACGTCAAAGACTATGAAATCCAACAGCCCCAGGCTTGCTCACCCACCCCATAATCAGAGGAGACCATTATCTTGAAGCTGGAGTCCATTCATAACACCTTGGCAAAAGCTGTGACATGGAAGATGACATGGAAGGTTTATCCATTCTATCTATTAGATAATATCTATTAAGGTAATGGTTTTCAAATGCTGCTCCATGAGCTCCAAGATTTTGTTCCAGGGCTTCTGAGTCCTCAGGCAGGTGCAAGGGAAGCCCAGGGGTCACAGTTTTGAGATGCTGTTCTCTCTCAACCAGAGCAGGCATCACTGGGACCTCTTTATATTTAGTTGCATGGGTGTGTGAAGAGGGAAAGAGGAAAATTTCAACTTCTAAAAACAAAAAGGTGTCAGGCTACTATATTGGTGTTCATCTTTGAAACTTTTAAAAAGCACATATGAAGGACTTCCCTAGTGGTCCAGGGGTTGAGAGTCCATGCTTCCAATGCAGGGGAGCACAGGTTTGATCCCTGGTGGGGGAACTAAGGTCCCACATGCCACACAGTGCAGCCAAAAAAATAAAATAAAAATAATTTTCTTTTACAGTTAGCTACTTTTTATGAAAACATATATTTCTATAACATCAAACATGAAACAGTATACTTCTTCCTATAAAATGTGACATTTTTGTTGAAATGATCTAGGACTTTAGATTTCAATCTTTTCAATACTTTTTAAACATTCTGTATCTTCTCTTTCCCTTTATTTTTGACATTTGCAGTAGTTCCATAACTACATTAGCAATAATACTCTAAATTTAATGCTGTTTCACTGGTTTCATCTTTCACTACATTTTCTTTTATAAATCCTCTTGATTTCTAAATTCTTAATTACGATTAATTTCTTGGTTCACTGGAGCACTTAGTCAATAACTTTTTTAGGAAAGGTACACTAACAGTACGCATTTTGAAGCCTTGCACATTGAAGATTGTTTTCCTTCTACCCTCCCATGTGAAGGCTAATGTGTCTGGGGCTAGAACTCCGGGAATACAATGTTTGTGCCTCAAAATTGCTTCAAAAAGAAAAAAAGGAAGGAAATCTGTACTGTTATGTGGCCAGTGTTCCATTGTTTCCTTCCAGTGTTTATTTTTTAAAGAAGCGGTCTGATGTTGGTTGGATTATTTTCCATTATAATGAATATTTCCCTTGAATCTGCACTTTTAAAGCACTCAAAAATCACTGAATTAATAAACTTTGCCCTGATGTACCCAGACATTTTAATTATCTCAACTCTAAGAGTCAAATTTTTCCTCCACTTAAAAATATTTTTCTTTCACTATTTCCTGCACCTATAATGTCCTCTCTGGAAAGCATTTTAGCTATATGATATCAGCTCACTTATTAATAGATCATGTCACATGTTTCTTCGCTCTCAGTGTTTCCATTCCTTTATTCTTTCCCTTACTGTCTTGGGATAGTTTATCAGCCTTACTTTTCATGCATTAATTCCATTTTCTCCTGAGTTCAAATCACTGGCTGCTTCTTCCACTGAATGAATTCAGAGTTGATGTTCTTCATCTCCAAGATGAAAACTTTCAACAGAAATAGACTCACAGACTTAGAGAATGAACTTATGGTTGCTGAGGGGAAGGATGGGGTGAAGGGATAGTTAGGGAGTTTCAGATGTACATGTACACAGTGCTAGATATAAAATGGATAGCCTACAAAGTCCTACTGTGTAGCACAGGGAACTCTGCTCAAGGTTATGTGGCAGCCTGGATGGGAGAGAAGTTTGGATACATGTATATGTAGGGTTGGGCTTCTCTGGTGGCTCAACAGTAAAGAATCTACCTGAAATTCAGGAGACTCTGGAGATGCAGCTTCAATCCATGTGTCTGGAAGATCCTCTGGAGGAGCGAATGGCAACCTACTCCAGTATTCTTGCCTGGAAAATCTCATAGACAGAGGAGCCTGGCAGGCTACAGTCCATGGGGTCGCAAAGAGTCAAACACTACTGAGCAACTCAGCACACACACACGTAGGCCAGAGTTCCTCTGCTGTTCACCTAAACCTATCACAACATTGTTAATCGACTATACTCCAAAATAAAATAAAATGTTTAAGAAAAGATGAAAACTTTCAGACTCTTCCCTTTTCCAGATTGCCTGCTTTTTCATCATAAATGCAATTTACTCCTACTGAGAATGCAAATAAGAGGTTATCTGAGTGTTTTCCTTCTTCTTCCTATGACTTGCAGGGTGACACCTGCCCTGTGGCATGAGGATGCCTGCTGTCTTTGGAGCTGCTGTTGTTTTATATCACATGCCCAGTGAGTGAGTGTTCTCTGTTTGCCCACTCAGAAGAGGAACAGCTCTGTTTACCAGCATTGTTCAGTCATATTCTGCCACAAAGACTGTGGGTCTTTGATCAAATATTTCCAACAATATTAGACACATATTAAAATAAGAATATTTAGATATACTGTAGTTTTACTTTGTAAGATTAGAAGGATGGCTGCTCTCTGGGAGGGGCCTTCCTGTTGACTCAGCAGTAAAGAATCACCAGCAGGAGACGCAGGGTCAATCCTTGGGGAAGATCCCCTGGAGGAGGGCATGGCCACCCACTCCAGTATTTTTACCTGGAGAATCCCGTGGACAAAGGAGTCTGCTGGGCTAAAGTCCACGGGGGTCACAAGGAGTCAGACATGAGTGAAGTGACTTAGTATGCATGCACAGCCCTCTGCGCATTTGGAGGACATTTGCAGCCCAGGTCAGTCCCTTCAGGGACCCTCATCTCTATGCAGTGGCTATTTTCCACAGGTGACTTGGCAGCCAGAAATTTATCTGGGGCTCCAGGCCTCCCTTCTCTAAAGGATACAACCACCTTCCCTGGAAGCCCACACAGCTTAACTCATCATCCAAGCCAATTACAAACTCGGTGAGTGCTCTGAAGGTGCTGGTTTCCTCACACATAAAGGGGGTTGCTAGGATTGAATACTTACCTCGTGGTGGTATATGAGGATTGGATGGAGACCTCACACACACACACGCACACATCTGCAACATCTGCCCCAGCCTCTTCCTCACCTCATAGCAATCTCAAAGCTGGAAATCACTTCCCTTGGTCTGAACTCACCATCTTTTCCAGTTACAATATTTTGTTGTATTCAATGAGAATTTGAAGGAGGGAGTAAGTTCTTACCTCACTCCAACAATATCTGGCACAAAGTCAGATCTTTTTATTTATTTATATTTACTTATTTATTTTTAATTGGATAATTGCTTTACAGCACTTAGTTTCTGCCATACATCAACATGAATAAGCCATAGGTATATATATGTCCCCTCCCTCCTGAACCTCCCTACCACCATCCACAAAGTCAGATCTTAATTTATATCTGTTGAATGAAAGGTGATTCATAGTATCAGCTCCCCTCTTGATTCTAAATCTGCCCTGTTTATGAGAAAGTGACCTAATGTCACCTCCAGAATGTCAGGGCTTACTGAAAACAGTTTTATCACAGTTGGCAGCAGCTGACACCAATCAAAGTCCAATTAGTTGATGAGAATGTCAGGGAAATGATTTTAGAGCCCTTTAGGGCTGGGAGTTGGAAAGGCAATCGGTCAGCGGTGTTAGACAAGAGGCTTGGAAATTTACTGAAGAGTTTTTAAAGGAGTTGGAATACCTAAATGAACATATCCTAATCAAAGATAGACCGAGCAGCTGAAATCTGTTCAAAGGCTTTGAGAGCTTCAGCACTGAGCTAATTTTAATCACTGTCTTTAGATAAGAGAGAAATAAGCAGGTCACTTTGGCGCATTTAGAAATTCTATGTAAGGTTTGAGACTGAGAAGTGAGGAAGGGAAAGACAGAACCTAAAATTTCTCCCCCACACCAAGACTGCAGAGCCCCAAATACATCAGGAGACTGACACTACTTCACAGTTTCTGGAATAAGTTCAAAAGAATATTAGATTTGGAAAACAGAATTCATTTTGGAGCAACAAAATTAATCCTTCTTTAATGATGAAAAACATGGTACATCCATGATCAAAACGAATTTCAGAATGGCAAGAGTCAAACTATACAAACAAACTAAGAGGATTTGCAGTACAAGAAAATAACAATAAAAATTCAGACCTTCATGAGGCTTTCTCTCAGTGGATTTGGTTGTACACAGTACAAAGGGACATTGGTCAGATAAGTTCAAAGCAATGATAGCGCATGACATTTTCCTAGTAATGCCAAATAGCAGGCTGTATCTTAAAGAAAGTGGAGCTCCCCTCACCCGACCATAAAGGAGAGCTTTAAACTCTTGTTAAGCCACTAAGAAACAGGAGTTTATTTCTGCGGTACATTCTAGCTTTAATATTAGCTTTCACTAAGGATTTCTTTGGAAGGAATGATGCTAAAGCTGAAACTCCAGTACTTTGGCCACCTCATGTGAAGAGCTGAGTCGTTGGAAAAGACTCTGATGCTGGGAGGGATTGGGGGCAGGAGGAGAAGGGGATGACAAAGGATGAGATAGCTGGATGGCATCACGGACTTGATGGACGTGAGTCTGAGTGAACTTCAGGAGTTGGTGATGGACAGGGAGGCCTGGCGTGCTGCGATTCATGGGGTCGCAAAGAGTTGGACATGACCGAGTGACTGAACTGAACTGAACTGAAGGTATGCTGTGAAAGCAACCACAAAATATCAGTAGCTTAGAGCACTATTAGATACTCTCACATTAGATGTGGTTGTGGATTGGCTGTGTATCCACTCTATGTGTTCAGGGTGAGAAAGCAGACCTAGCTGGGGCGCTGCTACTCTCGTAGCAGAGGCAAGAAAGTGGGAGGACCCATGAGATGGCTTCTGCTCAGAAGGGGCACGTGATAGTTCTGTCCCCATTTCATTGCTCACACCAGGTCACATGGCCATGCTTACTACAAAGGAGCAGAGAACTATAATCCCTCCACAGAGAGGAGCAGCAAATAATTGGGAACAATAATATTAATATAACTTACTGTAATACCTTACCCCGGCTAATACGCATATTGAGAACAGAAGCAGTGAGCTGTCACCAAATAACAAAGCAAAAACAAATCCCCAGAATCATAATATGTGGCATTGGTCCAGCAGTGAGATATTAAGAAGACTGATTTCTGAAGTTAGAGAGATGGAGATCCATGTATTGTATTTGGTAAAAACCACCTTCTGAGATAACATGAAAAGCAGATTGTGTGTCTACTGAGCAAGGATCTTTAGATGGAGAGGTTCAGTTCAGTTCAGTCGCTCAGTTGTGTCCAACTCTTTGCGACCCCATGAATCTCAGCACGCCAGGCCTCCCTGTTCATCACCAGCTCTCGGAGTTCACTCAGACTCACATCCATCGAGTTAGTGATGCCATCCAGCCATCTCATCTGCCGTCGTCCCATTCTCCTCCTGCCCCCAATCCCTCCCAGCATCAGAGTCTTTTCCAATGAGTTAACTCTTCGCATGAGGTGGCCAAAGTACTGAAGTTTCAGCTTTAGCATCATTCCTTCCAAGGAAATCCCAGGGTTGATCTTCAGAATGGACTGGTTGGATCTCCTTGCAGTCCAAGGGACTCAAGAGTCTTCTCCAACACCACAGTTCAAAAGCATTAATTCTTCAGAGCTCAGCCTTCTTCACAGTCCAACTCTCACATCCATACATGACCACAGGAAAAACCATAGCCTTGCCTAGACGGACCTTAGTCAGCAATGTAATGTCTCTGCTTTTGAATATGCTATCTAGGTTGGTCATAACTTTTCTTCCAAGGAGTAAGCGTCTTTTAAATTCTTGGCTGCAGTCACCATCTGCAGTGATTTCAGAGCCCCCAAAAATAAAGTCTGACACTGTTTCCACTATTTCCCCATCTATTTCCCATGAAGTGATGGGACCGGATGCCATGATCTTCGTTTTCTGAATGTTGAGCTTTAAGCCAACTTTTTCACTCTCCTCTTTCATCTTCATCAATAGGCCCTTTAACTCCTCTTCAGTTTCTGCCATAAGGGTGGTGTCATCTGCATATCTGAGGTGATTGATATTTCTCCCGGCAATCTTGATTCCAGCTTGTGCTTCTTCCAGCCCAGCATTTCTCATGATATACTCTGCATTTAAGTTAAATAAGCAGGTGACAGTATACAGCCTTGACGTACTCCTTTTCCTATTTGGAACCAGTGTGTTGTTCCATGTCCAGTTCTAACTGTTGCTTCCTGACCTGCATACAGATTTCTCAAGAGGCAGGTCAGTAGGAAAACTAAAATGTAATTTTATGTATGTTGTTACTGGCTGTGTTTGGCAATATTACAAGACAAATAATACCACATGGGGGAACAAATGGCAATTTCGATCAGAAACAAAGTAAACAGAGAGTCTGGAAATGCAGGGTGTTACAGAAAAACTAAGTTCCAGACCCCACAGTGATATATGAGATGTCAAAACAACCTTAAGTGACACTAAAAACAGGAAATTTGATTTTTCCAACAGAAAGTACCCTGGTCCATCTATCCATCTAATTCTGGACCAATACATGAAAGATTAACTTCTATCTTATCTGAGCTAGTATGTTTTGGGGGTATCTTTGTTATAGCAGTTTAGCTTATACCCTAACCCACAACAGTAAAGTCTCTTTATCATTGCTTCCAAAATTCAAATGTATAGATCAGAACAATTATCCAGCACTGGTGACATCTAACATGACCTTGAATAACTTCTTGTTCATTTAGCCTTTATAATTACCAAAAGAAAGAATCTCATCTAATTCATTTCCCACCTACTATGAGTATCACTCTTAGGGAAATATCAAAGAAGTCAAAGCACTGCAAGAAATTATAATTTGGCATAATTATTACAATCTGGTATAACTATTATATTCTGGTGCTTGTGTACCTATGTGCTAAGCCACTTCAGTCATGTCCAACTTTTTGCAGCCCCATGGACTATGGCCTGCCATCCTCCTCTGTCCATGAGATTCTCCAGGCAAGAATACTGGAGTGGGTTACCATGCTCTCCTCCAAGGGCTCTTCCCAACCCAGGGATCAAACCCACATCTCTAGTAGCCTCTGCATTGCAGGCAGATTCTTTACTGCTGAGCCATGAGGGAAGCCCATTATAATCTGTTATAGTTATTGTAATCTGGCACTGGAGAAAACTTGAGAGTCCCTTGGACTGCAAGGAGATCAAATCAGTCAATCCTAAAGAAAATCAATTCTGAATATTCATTGAAAGAACTGTTGCTGAAGCTAAAATTCCAATATTTTGGCCACCTGATGTGAAGAGCTAACTCACTGGAAAAGACCCTGATGCTGGGAAAGATTGGGGGCAGGAGAAGGGGGTGATAGAGGATGAGATGGTTGGATGACATCATCAACTCAGTGGACATGAATATGAGCAAACTCCAGGAGATAGGGGAGGACAGAGGAGCTTGGATCCCTGCAGTCTGTGGGGTTGCTAAGAGTAGGACGTGACTGAACAACAACAATAGGCTTACACTGAGTTTAAAGACCAGTGAAGATGCAAGGCCAAATCTATGTACTGACATTCTCCCCAGTTCAGTTCAGTTGCTCAGACATTTACTGCATCCAGGGAGACTGAAAGATAGACAGTTTTTGCCCTCAAGAAAGTTCCTATTGATTAAGAGAAATTATAAATATGCAGAAAGTTGTAATAGCAGAGTAGATGCTACTGCAAAGGAAAGTAGGCCTGGAGTGCTACAGGGACGCGGATGCACACCTGTCTCAGCTGGAAGCAAGTGCTTAGGGCAGGTTTTGCAGAGAAGCAGATGCTTTATCAGAAGTCTACAGGAAAAAGTGAAAAATATCTTTGCAAAGGGAAAAAATAGTATTAATATTATAGGCAGAAAGAGCCAAGTTAAGTATGTGAAGGCAACACCTTTATTCCTGTTCCAGGATCTCCAACTGAGTGTTTTATCCAACTCTATCACTCTTTGTTGAGTAACTGGCCACTGGGACTCTGGAAATTACCTCTTATGCTTGCCATTCTTTTGTTGGGAAACCATTTCAGATGGCCAGGCTAGAGAGTGTCCTTACACACTCTGTCATATGTATAAAGTTGCTAGGGGCTTAATAGTCTTTTTCTCATATGTTGGTTGACAATTCTCAATAGCGTTTCTGTTTTTCTTATATCAGCTTTTGTTCCACACTGTTTTTTAAAGGTTGCCTGTGTAACAGACAACCTTGGAAAACAGAGATAATATCTCCCTCCAGGACAGGAAGCTCTTTAGCTTCATGACCCAGGGCAATGAAGATAATGTCTGCTTCCAAAGATTATCTCAAGGTTGGGCAAGTTTACTAGAATAACTCTTTCAAAAATAGGGATTTCCTCCACTGTGATGCACAACTTCACCTAGGTCCCCAGTGAGACTTGGGCACAAGGGGAACCAACGTGAGAATGAAGCTCATGCAGCCTGCAGAGCCATCAGCATCAGAGTCCTTTGTCTCAGACACAGAAGACACCTGTCTCCTCTTGCTTGCGTGAAATTGTGGCAGGCTAGCTTGTTAGCTTTCAAGTAAATAAAATCTCAGACTCATCATAGTTCTTGACATTACAGGAATATTTTCTTTTTGGATCAGAAAACATTTCCTTAAACTAGGAGGATGAATTTCTAATGAAGAATTGCTATACACTAACCATAGATAAAGAAATATTTTTTCAGCAGTGAACTCTCCCATGGTCATCCCCATTCCCAGCTGTGTGATAGGACAGCCCTGGCTCACCCTCTGAAAGGAAGAAGTGGAAAGTCAAGGTGAATGGAGCCTTCAGAAGAAGATGCATGTGTGTGTGTGTGCTGTGCTCAGTCATGTCTGACTCTTTGGGACCCCATAGACTGTAGCCCACCAGGCTCCTTTGTCCACAGCATTTTCCAGGCAAGAATATTGGAGTGGTGGTGATGGTTTAGTCACTAAGTCATGTCTGACTCTTGTGAATCCATGGACTATAGCCCGCCAGGCTCCTCTGTCCATGGGATTTTCCAGGCAAGAATACTGGGGGCTGGGGGGTGCCATTTTCTACGAAAAGGGATCTTCCCAACCCAGGGATCGAACCTGTGTCTCATGTATCTCCTGCATCTCCTGCATTGACAGGTGGATTCTTTACCTACAGAGCCACCTGGGAAGCTTACTTTTCAATGTACTGCAAGAAAAATGTATTTGGAAGCCTGGAAATGATTTATAATCCACGAGTACAATGTGTCATGTTCTAGAGTGTGGAAGCATAGTTAAATCAACTTTGTCTGAAACCACACATGTCAAAATCCTTCCTTCTGAACTATAGGGCTTTGTCATCTCCTGGGAAGTGGTCCTAGTTATAAAATCAAAGCTATCTCAGCAGCACAGGATCCATCTTCAGCCCATGGAAAAGCAGAAAGTGAGCATATGGAATTCAAGCAAATGTCTCTAAGTGGCATTGAAGTTGCATACTTCCCTTCTACTCATCACCTTTGGGAGATCTTGTTCATATGGCCACACTCAGCTGCAAGGGGAGCTGGGAGATGTTGCCTTAGGCTGTGTTGCCTCTAGTTGTGTGCCCTAATAAAATCTGGTGGGGTTGCATAGCGTCTATATGAGTATAGAAAGGAGAGATACAATACTGGAAAAGAGATAGCTGTCTTTTTCACAGACTGAAAATATGATCATTCACTGTCTTGTGCATCCTTGCAATAAATCCACTTATCAAAGGTAATCTGGAAGAGTCAGTTCCTTAAAATGTCCAAGTAGTGTATGTGTGGGTCTTCAACAATGTTTGGAATTTAACCTGGTGAGATAAAGAAGTGCTTTCCCTTTATTTATGCAGAGTGACTACAACAGCACCTGTTTGAGTGTCTGTAATAGGTCCAGAGTGAGGTCCAGAGTTGATGCCCTCATAGAAATGAAAATCTCTTGTGTACCTGGCCAACTGCAGTTACTCAGTGGAGAGAAATCAACATCCCTTATGTTGATGGGCAATAGAAACTTCTATGTTACCACATTACTATAAATTAAAAGTCCTTGATATTCCAACCCTGGGCATGTATCTGGAGAAAAACATAATCTGAAAAGATACATACAGCCCAGTGTTCATTACAGCATTATTTACAATTGCCAGGACATGGAAGCAACCTAAATGTCCAGACAGAAGAATAGATACAGAAGATGTGGTACATATATACAATGGAATATTCAGTTCAATTCAGTCGCTCAGTCATGTCCAACTCTTTGTGACCCCATGAATCGCAGCACACCAGGCCTCCCTGTCCATCAATACCTCCCAGAGTTGATTCAAACTCACATCCATCGAGTCAGTGATGCCATCCAGTTATCTCATTCTCTGTCGTCCCTTTCTCTTCCTGCCTCCAATCCCTCTCAGCATCAGAAACTTTCCAATGAGTCAACTCTTTGCATGAGGTGGCCAAAGTAGTGGAATTTCAGCTTTAGCCTCATTCCTTCCAAATAACACTCAGGGCTGATCTCCTTCAAAATGGACTGGTTGGATCTCCTTGCAGTCCAAGGGACTCTCAAGAGTCTTCTCCAACACCACAGTTCAAAAGCATCAATTCTTCAGTGCTCAGCTTTCTTCACAGTCCAACTCTCGCATCCATACATGACCCCTGGAAAACCATAGCCTTGACTAGACAGACTTTTGTTGGCAAACTAATGTCTCTGATTTTCAATATGCTATCTAGGTTGGTCATAACTTTTCTTCCAAGGAGTGGTGGCTGCACGGGCGCAAGAGGGCCTAGAGGAGCTACTCCATGTTCAAGGTCAGGAGGGGCAGCAGTGAGGAGATACCCCTCATCCAAGGTAAGGAGCAGTGGCTGTGCTTTGCTGGAGCAGCCATGAAGAGATACCCCATGCCCAAGGTAAGAGAAACCCAAGTAAGATGGTAGGTGTTGCGAGAGGGCATCAGAGGGCAGACACACTGAAACCATAATCACAGAAAACTAGCCAATCTGATCACACTAGGACCACAGCCTTGTCTAACTCAATGAAACTAAACCATGCCCTGTGGGGTCACCCAAGATAGGCAGGTCATGGTGGAGAGGTCTGACAGAATGTGGTCCACTGGAGAAGGGAACGACAAACCACTTCAGTATTCTTGCCTTGAGAAGCCCATGAACAGTATGAAAAGGCAAAATGATAGGATACTGAAAGAGGAACTCCCAGGTCAGTAGGTGTATAATATGCTACTGGAGATCAGTGGAGAAATAACTCCAGAAAGAATGAAGGGATGAAGCCAAAGCAAATCAATACCCAGTTGTAGATGTGACTGGTGATAGAAGCAAGGTCCGATGCTGTAAAGAGCAATATTGCATAGGAACCTGGAATGTCAGGTCCATGAATCAAGGCAAATTGGAAGTGGTCAAATGAGATGATGAGAGTAAACATTGACCTTCTAGGCATCAGTGAACTAAAATGGACTGGAATGGGTGAATTTAACTTAGATGACCATTATATCTATTACTGCGGGCAGGAATCCCTTAGAAGAAATGGAGTAGCCATCATGCTCAACAAAAGAGTCTGAAATGCAGTACTTGGATGCAGTCTCAAAAATGACAGAATGATCTCTGTTCGTTTCCAAGGCAAACCATTCAATATCACAGTAATCCAAGTCTATGCCCCAACCAGTAATGCTGAAGAAGCTGAAGTTGAATGGTTCTATGAAGACCTACAAGACCTTTTAGAACTAATATCCAAAAAGATGTCCTTTTCATTACAGGTGACTGGAATGCAGTGGAATATTCAGTTCAGCTCAGTCACTCAGTCATGTCCGACTCTTTGCAACCCCGTGAATCACAGCATGCCAGGCCTCCCTGTCCATCACCATCTCCCGGAGTTCACTCAAACTCACTTCATCGAGTCAGTGATGCCATCTAGCCATCTCATCCTCTGTCATCCCCTTCTCCTCCTGCCCCCAATCCCTCCCAGCATCAGAGTCTTCTCCAATGAGTCAACTCTTCTCATGAGGTGGCCAAAGTACTGGAGTTTCAGCTTTAGCATCATTCCTTCCAAAGCAATCCCAGGGTTGATCTCTTTCAGAATGGACTGGTTGGATCTCCTTGCAGTCCAAGGGACTCTAAAGAGTCTTTTCCAACACCACAGTTCAAAAGCATCGTCTTCGGCACTCAGCTTTCTTCACAGCCCAACTCTCGCATCCATACATGACCACAGGAAAAATCATAGCCTTGACTAGATGGACCTTTGTTGGCAAAGTAATATCTCTGCTTTTCAATATGCTATCTAGGTTGGTCATAACTTTTCTTCCAAAGAGTAAGCATCTTTTAATTCCATGGCTGCAATCACCATCTGCAGTGATTTGGGAGCCCCAAAAGATAAAAGTCTGACACTGTTTCTACTGTTTCCCCATCTATTTCCCATGAAGTGATGGGACCAGATGACATGATCTTCATTTCCTGAATGTTGAGCTTTAAACCAACTTTTTCACTCTCCTCTTTCATTTTCATCAAGAGGCTGTATAGTTCCTCTTCGCTTTCTGCCATAAGGGTAGTGTCATCTGCATATCTGAGGTGACTGATATTTCTCCTGGCACTCTTGATTTCAACTTGTGCTTCTTCCAGCCTAGCCTTTCTCATGATGTATTCTACATATAAGTTAAATAAGCAGGGTGACAATATACAGCCTTGACATATTCCTTTTCCTCTTTGGAACCAGTCTGTTGTTCCATGTCCAGTTCTAACTGTTGCTTCCTGACCAGCATACAGGTTTCTCAAGAGGCAGGTCAGGTGGTCTGGTATTCCCATCTCTTTCAGATTTTTCCACAATTTATTGTTATCCACACAGTCAAAGGCTTTGGCATAGTCAATAAAGCAAAAATAGATGTTTTTCTGGAACTCTCTTGCTTTTTCGATGATCCGGCGGAGTACTCAGCCGTAAAAAGAATGAAATAATGCCATCTGCAGCAGCATGAATGGACCTAGAGATGATCATACTAAGTGAGGGCAGGTCAGACAGAGAAAGGCAAAGCATCATATGATATCACTCATACGTGGAATCTACATTTTAAATGATACAAATGAACTAATTTACAAAATTGAAATAGCCTTATAGGTATTAAAAACAAACTTCTGATTACCAAAGGGGAAATGTGAGGGCGAGAGATAAATTAGCATCTTGGATGAACATATACACACTACTATATATAAGACAGTTAATCAACAAAGACATACTATATAGAACAGGGAACTCTATTCAATATTGTGTGATAACTGATGTGGGGAAAGAATCAAAAAGAATTAATATATGTATATGTATAACTGAATTACTTTGTTGTACAACTGTAATTAATACAACATTTTAAATCAAATATATGCCAACAGAATGGGGACGAGGGGAAGCCCCTGGTGGTGGAGGTGATGGGGATGTGGTGTTAATAGTCTCTTTCCCTCTGTGTGAGTGTGCTGGGGAAAGACACAATGAAAATAGAAAAGAGAGGGTAACTCGTTCTTGCCTGGACACAGATTGTTCTAGAATAAAGAAGAGATACAATGTCTGTTAGGATGGATCTGTTTTCTTAGTGAATAATCTGAAATAATTCAGCAATGTATTTTCTTGCCTGATGTAGAGGATGTAGTTTAAAAGTTGCCAACCTGCATTGTATTCGATATTTGTAAGAGTTTGGAAATGAATCGCTAAATTGGTTTGGTCCCAAGAGTGATTCAAACACAAGTTTAAAAAACAACAAGCCAATAAGCCCTCCATCAGTATTTATGTGAGTGAAGTGAAAACACACTCCACTAAATGAAAACTAAGTTGGGAGCCTAGTGTGATCAGCAGAATCTCTCATTAGCAGCTCTCAGCCTGAGGGAGACACCTCTCACAACAAAACCTTTCCACAGGCATCACACGTGCCACTAGAATCCGAAATAAGCTATGTTCACGGTGTATTTTCACAATTTTTAGTTTGTGGACTCTGTGCAGTCAGTTCTAAAATGGTGCTCCATCCTGTGTTCTGTCTGTCACATGTTCTTTCCCCTTCTCTTTCCTCTGGATCCTTTCTATCATCGCTGGAATAATCTTCCTGAAACACGTGCCTTGCCATGTCACGCCCTTCAGTGGCTGCTCAGGGCCAAGGTTATTGGCACTCAATGGCTCAAGCAGATACTATCACAAGTATTTGTCAAGGGAGCCTTATGTACATGTTCCCAACAAGATATCTTATTTTACAGGAAAAAAATAGCCAAATACCATCTTTACTGTAAGAGGAATTTCAGCTTTCCCCCAGAACTCTAAGGTTATTCCTACCTCAGGGCCTTAGCATCCTCTCAACTGCTCATGTGGCTGGTACTCCCCTCTTTCAGCTTCTGCTCTGTTGCTGCCTCCTGAGGAAGGTCTTCTGTGATGGACCCCAGTCAATGTTATCTATTTCCTTACACTCTGCATTGCACTGTCTTAATTTCTTCCTCACTAGATTTATCATTCCTTGAGATTTTTATAGTGTACTTATTCATTTCTTAATTTATTTTCTCTATTAGGAGACTATAAGGTCTCTAAGGGAAAGATCTTTCCTGTTTACTGCTATATTCCTGGTAACTATAAGAACAGTGCATAAATATATTTCTTGAATGAATGAATAAATGTGGAGGCACTGCTCATTGTTTCTTAAGCTAGAATTACTTTTATATTCAAACTTATTATTAAAACATAATATACATTCAGAAGAATATGCTTACATATCCTAAATATACAACATATTGGTTCCATAGATGGAACACATTTGTGTAAATAGTGCATGCTAAGACACTTCAGTCACGTCCAACTCTTTGCAACCCTATGGACTATAGCCCACCAGCCTCCTTTGTCTATGGCATTTTCCAAGCAAGAATACTGGAGTGAGTTGCCATTCCTTTTCCAGGGGATCTTCCCGGCCCAGGGATCAAACACACATCTCTTAACATCTGCTGCTTTGGCAGGTGGGTTCTTTACCACTCGCACCAACAGTACTCAGATCTAAAAACATAACAAGACCAACTATTCCAAAATTCCCTCATCCTCCTTTTGTCATTCACTCCCACCACAGATAATCATTATCATGACTTTTATAGCATAGATTCGTTTTATCTATTTTGGAATTCATTGAAATGGATACATATTATCTTTTGTGTCTGATCTCTTTTATAGATGATGCTTGTGAGATTCATACATATTTTTATATGTAGCTTTAGGTTTTTTGTTGTTGTTTTTAAAATAATTTTTATTGAAATGGTTGATTTATATTGTCATGTTGGTCCCAGGGGTTCAGCAAAGTGTGTATATATATGCATTTTAGCTCTGTCCACTGACCCAGTGCATCACAGCAAAACCTTGGTTTCTAAATTCTATCCTACATTATAAGGAAACAAGACTCCCTGGGGAAATAACTAATTCCAAAGGTGAGACAGGAAAAATATGAGACAAACCTAGAATATCTTATTGGACCATAATTGAAGGAATGCTGAAAGAATAACAAAGATTCATCAAAGGGACAGAGGAGTCAGATTGAAGAGACTTCTGCTGGTCAAATCTGGGATATTATAAGCATCAAAATAAATACTGATAGTAACAGATTAAAATATATTATTCAGTAAAATAAACATCCGTGAGCCAACACTGATATGAATGAATGAAGGGGAAAGAATAAAAAGGTGTTCCTTACAATAGGAAATAAACTAATAAATATAGAAGAAATGATAGAAATAGAAAACACTATCTGATAATCGATATACTGGTCGTTGATATAGTAAGAAATTGCCTTGGAAGTAAAGGTTGGTGGCTGATGAAGAGGAATAGGATTAATATTTATCAACTACAATAGAAAAAAATGGTGACTTTGTAGTGCAGAAACCTGAACAACACTATCATGTGCCATGAACAAGGTTAACATTGGCAGTGACATCAGGTCAACACCTTGTGCCTCCTGATATGACAAACCACAAAGGGCACAGCTTCGCTTCTGCAAAGAATGCCTGCCTGAGTCTGGTCTTGAGGAAGCAATAGGTGGGCCCAAACCGTGAGTCGCAGTGGCAGCGCACTGCCCAGTGTGCTGGCTCTGGCTGCGTGCGGCTATCAGGTGCTTGGGATGTGGCCGGTCTTAATTGAAATGTGCTATATTTACACTGGGTTTCAAAACTTTTATGAAAAAAATAACATAAATAGACAATTTTTGTACTGATCACATTTCTAAAATGATAACATTTTTAAAACAATGGATTAAATAAGCATATGTTGCTGTTGTTCAGTCACTAAGTCAGGTCTGACTCTCTGTGACCCTCATGGACGGTAGTCCGTCAAGCTCCACTGTCCATGGGGTTCTCCCGGCAAGAATACTGGAGTGGGTTGCCATTTCCTTTTCCATAAATAAGTATATTATGCTTATTAATTCTTATTAATGGATCATCTTAATTAATGAATTCATCCTTCCTTTTCCTAGTGCTAGAAAAAAATTCCATTTCGCTTTTCCACTAGAAAATTTTAAAATATATACTTACTGCATGTATTGAACAATGCATGAAAGGCCTGCACTGTTTAAAACTATCACAGATGTAGGGGGCGGACAAAAACCAGAACGATTGAAAAACTATTCCAGACTGAAGGAGGCTACAGAGATAGGACAACTAAATGCACAGCTGGAGTCCACCAAGTTTCCTCATGACTAGACTCAGGAATCCAGTCTTTGCTTGATATAGATAGATAGATAGATATGCTGTCTACTCTTATCTTTCTGATATATACATGTGGGAGATTAGAAGACCTACAGTAAATGCAATAATATATTGACAACTAGGAAATCTGAGCAAAAGGAATATAGAAACTTTTTAATACTACTTTGTTAACTTTTGCATAAGTTTGGATATTTTCTAAATAAATAATAAGTATACCCATAGGTCAAGTGAAATATAAAAAGAAAGTAATAATGGAGCTACAATTCATAAACACCAAGACAATGCCTTACCTCTATAATCATCAGAGCCCAGTACCAGAGGCTCACCATGCTCTGTGATGGAGATAGAATAGAAAATGATTTGTGTACAATTCTTAGAGTAGCAGTTAAAATTCCACTCTGTTCTCTCCCACTCAAGAAAACAAATCAGAATGCAAGTAGACAAGATGAATTTACAGAAAAAAAAAGCCTTAAATCTGATCTAATTTATAAAAGAAACAATCACCTATAACCCTTGGCATTTCAACTAATTTTAGTACCAAATTGCACCATAATAGACAAAATGTGTTAACTACTCTACAATTGAGAACTTCTGCTGACTTAGACCAGTTGTTCCCTGCCATTTCAGCAGTAAAGCTTCTTATGTTTTAAGCATTTTCCACATACCACATAACAATAATTCCATAGATTCTAATTCAATTTATAGATGAAGTTCTTAAAGACTTTATTTCAACTGTAGAGACACATAGCCCACATATTGGGAATCACCAGGCAAGGATAAGAAACACGTAAAGATTAATTTTGTATTGACCCTTTTTTCTGAGCTACTTGAGGTTATCCAGACTCACCATGCTGTTTAAGACCATCATCATTTGGCTTATGACTTCCTTATGCCAGGAGTATTTATCTTTTCCCTTTCTGCCTGCTTTAAGAGCTTTCTATTCTGACCTAGTTAAGGTTATTGGATTCCAGTCTAAGCTTGGAATCCAATCTGGTCTCCAATTAATATTAGACAAAATGAATTTGTTCGATGGATGTAGGATGGTTCACAAGATGGAGAGAATATTAGAGGAATAGGGCTCAGAGGGAACAAGAATCAAGATAGCTCCAGAGATTCTGGTGGAAGGAGCCAGGCATGGTGCTACCACCATGGGGATTCGCCCACTTCAACCTGATTTCACTTCCTTCTTTGTATCACTCTGCTCAAGCTCTCATCTTCTGGGAGATAAATTCCTAATAGCCAAGGACATGTGTACCAAGTCATGAATTCACTCATTAGTTAGACAAAGGCAGGGCCCCTTAATGGAGAGTTCCATCTAAATGACACAAATTGGGGAAAGGGGATTTCTCAAAAGAAAACAGGGGAGACTGGATTCTGGGAGACAGGAAACTTAATAAACTGACCCCTATAATCTTTAAAAGTTAATTCAAGCAACACATTCATCAAATAAAAGAAGGAAACCATACCAAAGCAAAAACATACCTACACTCTTTCCCACAAAAGGAAGACCATGCCAATGCAATGTAATGTGATATGACTGACTCTTGCCCTTTACCCAGGTCCTGTTCAAAGCTGAGCTGGACTATTTACAAGAGCCAGGATATGGAAGCAAACTAGATGTCCATGGGCAGATGAATGGATAAGGAAGTTGTGGTACATATACACAGTGGAATCTTAGTTCGGTTTAGTTACTCAGTTGTGTCTGGCTCTTTGTGATCCCATGGACTGCAGAACAATAGGCCTCCCTGTCCATCACCAATTCCTGGAGTTTGCTCAAACTCATGTCCATTGAGTCAGTGATGCCATCCAACCAGCTCATCCTCTGTCATCCCCTTCTCTTCCTGCCCTCAATCTTTCCCAACATCAGAGTCTTTTCCAATGAGTCAGTTCTTCGCATCAGGTGACTAAAGTATTGGAGCTTCAACTTCAACATCAGTCCTTCCAATGAATATTCAAGAATGATTTCCTTTAGGATTGACTGGTTTGATCTCCTTGCTGTCCAAGGAGCCTCTCAAGAGTCTTCTCTAGAACCACAATTCAAAAGCGTTTTCTTCAGCGCTCAGCTTTTTTTATGGTCCAACTCTACATGACTAGTGGGAAAACCATAGTTTTGACTATACAGACATTTGTTGGTAAAGCAATGTCTCTGCTTTTTAATATACTGTCTAGGTTTTTCATAGCTTTTCTTCCAAGGAGCAATCATCTTTCAATTTCAAACCTGCAGTCACCATCTGCAGTGATTTTGGAACCCAAGAAAATAAAGTCTGTCACTGTTTCCATCATTTCCCCATATATTTGCCATGAAGTGATGGGACCAGATGCCATGATCTTAGTTTTTTTAACGTTGAGTTTTAAGCCAGATTTTCACTCTCCTCTTTCACTTTCATCAAGAGGCTGTTTAGTTCCTCTTTGCTTTCTGCCATCAGGGTGGTGTTGTCTGCATATTTGAGGTTATTGATATTTCTCCCAGCAATCTTGATTCCAGCTTGACCTTCATCCAGTCTGGCATTTCTCATGATGTACTCTGCATATAAGTTAAATAAGCAGAGTGACAATATACAGCCTTGATGTACTTCTTTCCCAATTTGGAACCAGTCCATTGTTCCATGTCGGTTCTAACTGTTGCTTCCTGACTGTATACAGATTTCTCAAGAGACAGGTAAGGTGGTTTGGTATTCCCATCTCTTTAAGAATTTTCCAGTTTGTTGTGATCCACACAATCAAAGGCTTTAGCATAGTCAATGAAGCAGAAGTAGATGTTTTTCTGGAATTCTCTTGCTTTTTCTATGATCCAACGGATGCTGGCAATTTGATCTCTGGTTCCTCTGCCTTTTCTAAATGCAGCTTGAACAATGGAATATTACTCAGCTATAAAAAGGAGCATGTTTGTATCAGTTCTAATGAGGTGGATAAGCCTGGAATCTATTATACAGTGTGAAGTAAGTCAGAAAGGGAAAGACAAATACTGTATATTAACACATGTATATGGAATTTAGAAAGATGGTACCAACAGTCCTACATGTATGGCAGCAAAGGAGACACAGATGTGAAGAACAGACTTTTGGACCCAATGGGAGAAGACAAGGGGGAATGACTTGAGAAAACAGCATTGAAACATGTGCATTACCATATGTAAAACAGATGACCAGTGCAAGTTCAGTGCATGAAGCAGGACACCCAAAGCCAGTGCTCTGAGATACAGAGGGAAAGGGAGGAAGGGAGGTGGAAGGGGGCTCAGGAGGGCGGGGATACATTTAAACCTATTCATGTTGCCTATTCATGTTGATGTATGGCAAAAAAACATCATAATATTGTAAAGTAATTATCCTCCAATTAAAATAAATAAATTTTTTTTTAAAGTTGAGCCCGGTTTAAGTTCTTATCTTCTTGAAAGGTGTTAGGAGAAAGGGTAGGTAGAAAGTGACTGCCTTATAATCATTTGGGACTTTCCTAGTTTTGTTTATAGGATATATTCTGTGTGTAAGTTACTCTATTTTCTGCATAACTAAATAATTGAAAAAATCCCTTTTCTTTTTACAAGGTGACTGAAAGATCAACTCCAAATGCCACTTTTAAGGAACCTTATTAAAACAAGAATTTTTAAAAGTTTGGGGTCCAATTTTCACATTATGGTGAGGTTTTACTATGTATGTATGTATGTATATGAGTGAGGCGAATGTGATAACCACTACACTATGGGAACACCACATATGCATGTATGTGTGTATGTGTCTATCCATCCAGCCATCCAGCCATCCAGCCTCCCAGCCAAGCTTTTGTCTAGCTAGCTAGCTATCTGTCTATCTAGCTACCTAGCATCTTCCTATCGTCTATCTACCTATCATCTATCTATCACCTCTATAGAATAGCAAGGAAGGAAATACAACTCAAGGCTATACATTCTGTGTCTCTTTTGCTTTATCAGCTCATTTGTTGGAGTTCTTTGCCCAGCTCATTGACCAGACTTTCATTCTTGAGGGATCTGAGTCCTTGCTGGACCCGCCTACGTGGAGTTGTGACAGTCTTTCATTAAAATTCTGTGAAGCATTTACTGTTTCCCTCCTTACTTCTCCCTCTTCTCACCATTCATGTAGCCTCAGCGCTATTTTGCTACTCACAATCATCAAGCTCAGATGAAATACAATCTCTTTTGTGGCAGCATCCTAGGGACATGAAGAATTTGAAAGCACAAGGTAGCACTGGTAGATTCCAATTCACAGGAACAACTATTGCATCTCCAAGTAGAAATAGAACCCAGAGGCATAAGGACAGGAAGCAGAAAGTTACTAGGAGACACTAGATGTAATCACAAAAGGCACTACTCCACTCAGCTTTTGGTTCCCCAATGTCTGTATTTTGGTCTTAGATAACAGGAGGAAAAGGACCATGCCAGACACTGATCTCTTGATTTATAGCAACCTATAAGATATCACAATAACTTTACAGGATGCTGGCTTCAGCCAAGAACAGCAGTCTTCAATATTCTATTCTTACACTTTAGAAGACTAGCTGCTCCTGGGGATTGAGGAATATGATAGTACCAACGACTTCCATAAGTATCATCACGTTGCCTTTTATTCTGCCATGATGTATATTCTTTGGTCCAATGTTATATAGACTCTCATAATTCTGCATTATAAGGCACTGGTTTGCAAAGAGATGGTGCTGGCAGAAGCATGATGGATGGGGAAACCAAATACAAATCCTTTGATCAATTCTATGATATAGGTGTTCTTTTTATTTCCATTTTATATATGAAAAAACAGATGAAAGTGACAGAGACGGGATCCACACCAACTGACCAGCTTCAGCTTCAGTGAATGGTCTTATCCACTGATCCTCTCCTTGGAGAAGTTAGGTGACTCAACCAAAGGAATAAGCAGGCTTGGTTCTCTAACCACTGCCTTATCACCCTGTACTCTGCTGTACTACCTGCCCGCTTGGGGAATGCTGGAAAGAGAATATCAAGGATTTACAATCTGTAGGAGACAAAGAGTAAATATGCTTTACATAACCATTCAAAGTACTAAACATATCATGTTGTTTATCTTGCAAAGATGAAATGTGAAACCTCATTAATTTTTAAGTAGCACAGATTTAACAGCATAGATTTTCACCAAACAGAAGGAAACTGAAATCACTGTCACCCTCCTCTGTAAAACCCTTCAGTTATCCCTCACTACTTTTCAAATGAAGTTCAAATTCCTTTACCAGGCAGAACTGTACACCCTGCCACACCACCAGCCCCAGCCCTACTACTCACATGTCCTAACTCTGGACTCCAAGCATATTAAAATACAAACAGATTCTTCCAGGGCCCTTGCCATTTGCATAAATGGAACCCTCTACTCAGAAAGCTCTTTTCTCTTGATTTCGTCCTGGGTTGCCCCTAGCCCAGATGGGAGGATTAACCATATTCTCCGTTTCGTATATTTTGATGCCTTGATATTTGGAGACTTGCTGTTTCTGGAGGGACTGCTTCTCTAGGGGTTAGCTAATTCTTAGAGAAAGACAGTGAACAACTAGCCCAGGAGCATGCCCTTCACATACAAACTGAGCGATCCAGACCCCACACCCTCAACTGCCCTCTTTATAGGTCTCATCCACCTGCCTTAGTCGCCCAGGACCATATACCCAGGCAACTAGGGCCAGCCTGTATGCCCCAGAGTCCACTGAAGTCATTCAACAAGCCAGTCCTACACTTGCTTACCCTGCCTTGCTTCACCACAGGAAAGCCTCCTGTCCACATCCCGTCCTCCCCCTCCATCCTGACCAACCCTGTATCTTTCTCAAGTGGTACGGCATGCTCCTTCTCTTGGAATCTCTGAATATAACAGAGTATAAACTATTTTTCAGTGGAAATCATCTCACAATCTGTGCATACTGAAAAAATTGGTGAACTGATTGTTCTTGCTTTTTGTTACCACCATGCTGGTGCTGCTGCTGCTAAGTCGCTTCAGTCGTGTCTGACTCTGTGTGACCCCAGAGACAGCAGCCCACCGGGCTCCCCGTCCCTGAGATTCTCCAGGCAAGAATACTGGAGTGGGTTGCCATTTCCTTTTCCAATGCGTGAAAGTGAAGTCGCTCAGTCGTGTCCGACTCTTAGCGCCCCCATGGACTGCAGCCCACCAGGCTCCTCCATCCATGGGATTTTCCAGGCAAGAGTACTGGGGTGGGGTGCCATTGCCTTCCACATGTTACCACCATACCACACAACTATTGCTGCACATTCCACACACCATGCTGCAAGCCTTTACAGAACCGTCTCTATGGACTGCCCATGAGCTTCCTGAGAAACTCTTTCATCTTCATATTAATGGCACCTAGTATGCTGCACATCACCATATAAGTTCTCAATAAATGTTAGATAGGTGAAGCAATTAATTAATAATTAGCTCCTGCATGTCAAGTCACTTAAATTCAAATCTCATAACTTTTCAATTAGCCTTCCCACTTCCGACACATACAAATGCAAGCCCCAAATTCATACATGGAAAGTTAAAACTCAACTCATCGGTACAGAAGACTGCTTGACATAAGCATGCAACAATGCCAACAATCATACAAATGTCCAAGTTGAAAAGAAGTTTTACAACTGCAAAGTATTATTATTATGTCCAAAAATGTGTGTGAAAGAAGTTCTGAGCCAAAGTATGGAATGGAGCTTTAGTGCCTCAATTTTATAACATTCATTGTAAGTCCATGAATCTGAGGGTTCATAAATTCTATTTGATGATAACTTAGAAAAGGAAGAAATGACCTCCATATTTTAATCCCTTGATGTATAACAATGCAGATTCTTTTCCAGATGAGCCACTAGAGAAGCCCAAGAATACTGAAGTGGGTAGCCTATCCCTTCTCCAGCGGATCTTCCTGACCCAGGAGTTGAACCAGGGTCTTCTGCACTGCAGGCAGAATCTTTACCAGCTGAGCTACAGGGAAGCCCAGATCCTATTTGATGATGGTAGAAAAGGAAGAAATGACCTCCATATTTTAAGCCCTTGATGTATAACAATGCATATATTGTAAATGATCTCACAGTATGTAACTTAGGCTACCATGTTATTAAAGAAGAGAGGAGACCATATGTAACTGAGGGCCTACCATGTGACAGAGGTCAAGCCTCATGAGTATCTTGCAAGTTAGGTGCTGTGCTGCTCTGTCCCTTCAGCGAAATCATGCTGAAGAAAACCCCAGCCTTTTGACTTGAAAAGGGAAATAAATTCACATGAGAAGTTTTCCTTGGTTGGAAGAGCATGGAAGGAAGGTTCTGAACATAGAAAACAAAACAGTGCAAGTCTCTATGGAAATGATGATAGAAATATTACAGAATATATAAGAACACATGGGGAAAAAAATTAGTGTCTTGTTTGAGATGGTACAACAAGTGGTCATCCAGACCACACCCAGTGGGGAATGGGCGGGCAGGGGCGCCAGTAGGTGCCAAATGAGATGACTCAGGGAGAGGAGGTGTAAGCATATATAGCTGGGTTTCTACTTCTGTATCTTGAATCCAACAAACCCCAAATACTGGAACTGTGTCAGATACATACTTTGTACTCTATGACTTTGTTTGCTGAATGAATTAATGAGTGAATACTTTTCAAACAATTTAAGTTGTTAACTACAAATTTTAATGCAAAATTATCTGGTTGTACCACTCACCTACCCTCATTTGGATTTCACAAAACAGGCCCCCAAAACCTATTGTCACGGCTCTAGCCTTGTCTGTCAGCTTAGGAGATGCAGCTGTTTATTTGAGGAGCAACAGGATAGGTAGTTACCTCTGAAGTATCCAATGGGACATAGAAGGCATTCCAAACAGAATATGTGTAAGGATCCATCAGTTGTTTCTGTTTTTAATTCATGTTTATTTTTCTCTATCAGCAATAGGATGGCCAGTGGTTTCCAACCAAGTTACAGCCACTTTGGGCGGGAGGAAGAAATCTGGGATTCCCACTCCTACCTCAACCAAAGTGAAAGTGAAAGTGTAAGTTGCTCAGTCATGTCCAACTCTTTGCGACCCCACAGACTATAGAGGCCATGGAATTCTCCAGGCCAGAATACTGGAGTGAGTAGCCATTTCCTTCTTCAGAGAATCTTCCCAAGGTTTCCCATATTGCAGCTGAGTGACCGGGGAAGCTCTAATTTTAACTTGCAAAACAAAACTCCAGGAAAGATTTTATTTAGGCAACAATAATAATTGACAGTGTTTTTTTTTTATAAACTTCATTATGTGTGAGGGTCCAAATATTGATACTGCAGCTGCTGCTGCTAAGTCACTTCTGTCTTGTCCAAATTTGTGCGACCCCATAGACAGCAGCCCACCAAGCTCCCCCGTCCCTGGGATTCTCCAGGCAAGAACACAGGAGTGGGTTGCCATTTCCTTCTCCACTGCAGGAAAGTGAACTACCACTCAGTAACTCTGTGATCTTGATCAAGACATTTTGCCTATTTATGCCTCGATTTCCTTATCTGTAAAAGGACACTATGACAGTAGCTAACCGAGAAGGTTGTTGTGAGGATTAAATACATAAAAATTCTATAGACCTACTGGAAATTATCATCATTATCTCTTTTAAGCCTTTAAATAGCCCCACTGAGGAAGGTATTATTACCATCGTCCTTGCATGGATGAGACAAGTGGGGCATAGAGAGATTTGGTATCTTGCTCAAGGTCACAGTCTATAAAGAGTAGAAGTGAAATTCCAACATAGATGTAGTTGACAGTGGAGACTGTGTCCTTAATACCAGAAGTGAAGTACAGTTTCCACAGATAAAAAGAAATTCAAAAGTCACAAATTTAGGTCTTTTCATGAGAAGGCAAGGTCCACACTGACTTTAGGGGAAAAAAAGTTGACAGGTTAAAGTGTAACATTTCTGTATGGCAGAAACCAACACAATATTGTAAAGCAATTATCTCTCAGTTAAAAATAAATACTTTTTTTAAAAGTGTAATATTTCAATGCTACTTAAATAGAATCAGCTGTTTAAAATGGCATATGCAATATTTCCTAACAAAAGGAGGAAGACACAAGAATAATGTAAATTAGAATGGGAAGAGAGGCAGAAAGATGCTTATAGATCAATCATGCTTTTTACATTAGTAGAAATTTATTGCAAGGACACTCAAGAATGCACTTTTAAATTCATTTTGAAAACTCTTTAGCTGGCTTCCCCTCTTGCAGCTGCTACCCCTTATGTTGAATGCTGCACAAAAAGAACAAAAGGCCGGTCTTCCTGGATGTAAACCCTGCATCACCCTTGACTTCCCAGGTGACAGAGGAGCACAGCGAGTTGTATAGCACATGCTCACTCAGCTTTCAGGTTTTGCACTGGGTCCTGCAAGGAGGATCCTTTGTCTTTCACACACGGAGAAAGAAAGTTTTTTCACATATGGAGGGTCACAGTGTTTTCCCCTGTTTGTCTTTCCCCATTCTACTTTGAGATATTATAAACAACAAAACAAAAGTCAATTCCTAATGTGAAAAACTCCCCCACTCCAAAGTTTCCTGGTCTTTCTTTCTGGCGTTGGCCTGCCTTCAAATGTTAATACTCCAAATGTTACAGGGCTCTGGGATTTACGAATTCTCAATAGAGTTGCCATGCCCCCTCACGGATCTGTGTCGTGGCAGTAAGATTTCTCAAGAGGAAGGTGGAGGAGTTGAGCTCAAGTCCTGTAGTCTTCTCACTAGTTTTCTGACTTTAAGTTGCTTTAGCTCTGTCAGTCCAATTTTAACAAAGTGAAAAAGGTGATGATTATAATCATTCATCCAGCCACTCATTTACTAAGTTACATTTACTAAGCACCTCCTGTTTACCAGGCTCTGGTAAAACAAAGGTGAGGTATACAAAATTGCTAGATTCAACAGTTCACAGTCTGCATCAGGAGACAGATATCTAAACAGGTCAGTACTGAGGAAAAGGGGAAAGACCTTGACAAGAGATGTCTTTGTTTGGAATCACAGCTATGGAGGCAGGAGCAACTGGCTGTGAATAGGAGCCTCCCAGCCTCAGCTGGAAACCAAACATCTTTCTAACTCACAAAGTTGTTGGGAGGTTCAAACAACTTAAAAAGTTGAATCTTTTAAAAACTCTAAAGAGCAGTTTCCACATGTGGCAGGTGTTGTGTGTCCTCTGCCCATATCCCCTGCTTCTGCCACTTCAGTACAACCAGGGACTTAAACTTCCAGTACCTGCTAGCCTCTGCCAGAGAGACTTTTCTAGCCCCTGGAGCCCACCTCCTTTGCCACCTGTGAGGCAGGCAGCAGGAGCCAAAGAGCCAGCACCCATTGCCCCACGCTCAGAGCAGCCCAAAGACCACCTTTCCCTCAGCCCCTAGTGGAATAACTATGCCTGGCATCTGCACTGGCTGCCAGAATCTCTCTAGCAGGACTGAGCCCCAATTGTCTACAGTAGTAACTTGCTTGATAATGCATTATGTATTGGCTGCCTATTTCACTTCCCTACTCCCCTCAAAGTTTTCTCACCTGCCAAAGAGATGTTTGCACATATATCTTTATCCCAGAGTATACTTGTGAGAACCCAAACCAAGATATCATGTAAGCCAATTTTTCTGTTATTATTATTTATCATTTTGAAATGTGGCCAGAATTATATGCACTATTTTGCACGGAAAAAGCACTGCTTAGTATTTATAAATCCTCTTCTGCATAGTTAGGATTTGATTCACTGTAACCATTATAACATAATACTTGCCTAAGAATTTCTTGAATCTTATCCCAACCACCATTGCCCTGGCTGAAGACTTTATCTCTCACCTGGATTTCCATAACAGTGTCCTGGGTGTTCTCTCTAGCTCCCGTCTTTCCCCCTACAAAACCATCCCTCTCACTGTCTCCAAAGACCCCACCTAGAAAGTAATTCCAGAGAAGGAAATGGCAACCGACTCCAGTATTTTTCCTAGAGAATCCTGTGGATAGAGGAGCCGGGTGGGCTGCTGTCCACAGGGTCACACAGAGTTGGACACGACTGACGTGACTTAGCAGTAGCAGCAATAACAGAAAATAATTCTGACCCCACCATTCCCGGTCCAAATGGTACTACTGTGCAAATGTTTAAAGCTTCGGAGGACTTCCCTGGTCCCGTGGCTACGTCTCCATGCTCCCAGTGCAGGAGGCTGAAAATTGATCCTTAGATCCCACATGCCACAACTAAGAGTTCACACAACCCTAACTAAAGATCCTGCAGGCAGCCTGCAACAAAGACCCAGGGCAGCCAAATAAATAAATACTTTTTCTAAAAAGCTTCTCATACTTACAACACTTGACTTCCATCTAATCGAAAATTGTTATATTATTCCGATATGTGTAGAGTAAGATGCTTTCTGGTCATTTTCAAGGAAATCGATGAAAAGAAAATATACAAATCTGCAGCATCTATGGCTGCAACAACCATTTAGATGTGTATCCTTACACACTGCACAACCTGCACAAATATACAGAACCTGGTAACTTCTTACCCACACGCTTTCTCTGTTTTCAGCACCTACCATGGGTTTTGCTTTCTTATGTTGTCCTTTCTGCCAAAGGACACAAGCCTTCTCTTGATCTATTTCTGGTGATTCTTTAAAACCAACTAAATATTCCTCTTTTGCCAGAAATCATATCTGAAGCACTCTCACACAGCCAAATGTCCCTTTTCTGGGACCTCTTTTATCCTTCATGTATAACTCAACTTTTACACTTAGCCTGAAAAAAAGAAAAAGAGTTAGTTGCTCAGTTGTATCCAACTCTTTGCAACACCATGAACTATAGCCCACCAGGCTCCTCTGTCCATGGAATACTTCAGGCAAGAATACTGGAGTGGGTAACCATTACCTTCTCCAGGGGATCTTTCCAACCCAGTGATTGAACCTGGGTCTCCCACATTGCAGGCAGATTCTTTACCATCTGAGCCACCAGGGAAGCCCTTTGGGGTAATATTACCTGATCATGGATTTGTCTTTAGAAGACTGTGTCTTTCTCCTCTTTGCACCTCCAGCATCTAGTGGAGGACTTGGCCTTGAGTCAGAGAATTTAGAAAAGAGAGGAGTGTGGAGCTTGTGAAAGAAGGCTTTGCAGTCAGACAGAACTGGGCAGATCTTGGTTCTGTCCCTTTCTAGCCATGTGACCTTGAGCAAACGGCCTCACATCTCAATGTTTCAGTTTCCTTGTTGGTAAAGCAGAGATGACATCATATCCTATTTAAAAAGCCTACAATTAGCACAATGCCTGACAGCAGGCACACAACACCTATTAACTGTATTATTTTAAGTTGAGTAAATATTTGAGGATGAATTCTTCTCTCTTTTTACCAAATAGGCAACCCCTTAAGAAAGCATATCTTTTATTTGATCCATCTGTATAGTCAGTATGGTGATGAACCCCATCCATATGTTAGCATATTTTGTCTACACAGCTATTGGGCTTGAAAGGTTTTACTTTCTGCCTGTTACAAATGAGGACACTGAGAAGGGCAGTCAGTGGCTTGTTCTCAGTCACATTAGAGTTAGTGTCAAAGGTTGGGCAAAACCTGGTCTCTATGACACAAAGCCTATGCTTTTAACTGAGCTGGGGTGGAATTAAGGAGGGGCCTCACTGTCCACCTGCAGGTTTATAAAGGAGGGGATACTGGTGGATGCTGTATAGGCTGAGATGTGAAGAAGTAGGACAGAAAGGGACTTGTTGAAAGAATCAGCTGACTGGCCATAAATACTGTAAATTCAAAGAACAGTTTTTATGGCTAATTCAAAGCATCCCTAGGTAGAGAGTCAGAAAATGAGATTCAAAGGAAATGGTGGATCCATAGTTAGGTAGGACCTGGGATACTGAGAAAGGATTTCTAGCTCTATCTGGAAAACTGTACAAAAGCAAAGAGACCTTTAAAAGACTGCCAACAGCATATGCTGACAGGATGGGGAAAAATGGAAACTCTCATTTGTTGCTGGTGGGAATAAAAATGGTCCAACCACTTTGGAAAACAGTTTAACAAGGTCTTCTAAAGTTAACCAGTCACTTGTCACACGATCCAACCATTCCATTCCTAGGCATTTATTCAAGAAAAACGAAGCCATGCAGCTACCAAAAGGCAAGAATGCACTTAGTAACATTATTCCTAAAAGCTCCAAACTGGAACCAACCCAAATGTTCATTAACAGGGGATTAGATAAAAACAATTGTGTCATTTTCAAACAATATGAGTACTCAGCAATAAAAAGGAATGAACTCTTAAAATTCCCAACAACATGGAGAAACCTCAAAATAGCAAGTTAAATGAAAGAAGTCAGAGTAAAGGGCATATGCTGTATGTTTTCATCTATATTATGTTCTACAAGGCTAATCTAGATGAAACTCAGGACCATGCTTGCCTCTTTGCTTACTGGGTGAGGGTTAATCTCACTGGAAGGAAGCATGAGGGGATTCTCTGGGATGATGGAAATGAACTATAACTTGATAGCAGTGCTGGTAACAAATGCATAATTTTTTCAGAACTCATCAAATTATACATCTAGTTTCATGTATTTTACTGTCTGTAAAATATACCTAGAAAAAAACAAAAGTAGCAAAACAGTATATCACAAAACAAGGAACTGTTCTGGGTCATATTATCTAATATTTGGTTTAAATTATATTCTTATAAATCAGACTAGTTTGGGGTTTAGTAGAGGAACTTGGTTTGGGGAACTCTTACAAAGCCTCTATCCATTCATTCTTAAACTAATATTTATTTGTTTTAACAAATATTTATTTGGCCTAATGCTGTGGTTGTTCAGTTGCTAAGTCATGTCCAACTTTTTGTTTCCCCATGGACTGCAGTGTACCAAGCTTCCCTGTCCTTCACTATCTTCCAGAATTTACTCAATTTCATGTCCTTTTGGGCCAGTGATACTATCTCATCAACACTAATGCTCACCACTCACCAAAGTCACCAAAGTCTGACTGACTTTGCACAAATGACTCTCAGTCCGCTCATTTGTGAAATGGGGAAAATAATAGTACCTACCTTGTGGGGTTGTTGTGAGGAATGAAGGAGTGAATATATATAAAACTCTCAGATTCGTGCTAGAACATAGTAAGGAGCTGAATAAATGTTAGTGCTTAATATTTTTTACCCTCGCTTAATGTGCTGGACTTGTAGGAGATCAACCCTGGGATTTCTTTGGAAGGAATGATGCTAAAGCTGAAACTCCAGTACTTTGGCCACCTCAAGAGAAGAGTTGACTCATCGGAAAAGACTCTGATGGTGGGAGGGATTGGGGGCAGGAGGAGAAGGGAACGACTGAGGATGAGATGGCTGGATGGCATCACGGACTTGATGGACATGGGTCTGAGTGAACTCCGGGAGATGGTGATGAACAGGGAGGCAAAGAGTCAGACACGACTGAGCGACTGAACTGAACTGAACTGTAGGGTATAAACAGTAATAGGACACAGTTCCCGTTCTGGAAAATTTATGATCTAGAAGCAAGGATGAACAATAAATACATAAATGAATATGTTTGGTACAATAACAGAATTTGAAAAGTGCTTTGAGGGCATAAATGACTAACTATCTTGGAACGGAAAATCCATTCGAAATGAAAATAATCAGCCACCTAAATCAAATCAAGTTCAGAGAGTCATTTATTGTTTTCTTCAGTATCATCATTGCTGTAATAATGCCTCCTATTCTCGGCATCTGAAATTTGGAGCTCCCAGGGCTCAGACTGGTGACCTCCTCTCATCTATGTCCTGGCTTATTCCTAGGTGACTTCATCCTTTCAGGAACTGTGATGCCCTGTTCATGTCTCTAACCCCAACATTATGCCAGAATTCCAATCACCTATGACATTTTATATTGAGAACATCTACATGCAAATTTCCATTCTCAGCCCCCCAAAGCTGCTTTTCCAGAGCATTCATCATCTTGGAATTGGCAGCATCTTTCCCTAAGCTGCCCAGGTCTAAAGTCTTGCATTTGTTTGCCCACTTTCTTTTTCTCATGTCTCATACCCAGTACCAGCAAACCCCTAAGCCAGTCACTTCTCCTGAAAGCACCACCACCTCCTTCCACCTAGACCACTGTAAGAACTTCCTAAGAGGTCTCCTTTCTTCTTGCTCCCCTAAAAGCTCTTTTTCTGCACAGCAGCCAGGTGATCTTTCTGGCCTTCCTCTGCTCCAAACCCTCCAATGGGTTTCCTTTCCTCTGTGCTTCCATGGTCTATGAGGTGCTAGACAATCCAGCCCTGGACTATGGCTCTGTGCTCCCCTCCACAACTCTTCCTCTCACTCCCTCCAGCTCCAGCTATATGACCTCCTCGCTGGCTCTTCAGCGTGCCAACCAAGCTCTTATTTCATGGTCTTTTCATAGGTTGTTTCTTTTGCCTGAAATGCTCCTCCTCCAGATAGCTTCGTGGCTCCCTCACTCACTTTATTAAAATCTCTCCTCAAACGTCACTATCCCAACTAAAACAGTACTACATCCCATCCCAACTTCCAGCCTGCTTTACCCTGCTATTTGTTCCTAGTTCTTGTCATTCTAGTATATTGGTTCATTGCCCCAGCTCAAATATAAGGTTCATGGGCTTATTTGTCTTTGTCACATTACTATGTCCCTGGCACATAGTAGATGCTCAAATGATATTTCTTGGATGAATGAAAAGAGTTTCTATTATCTTAGCTCATGCAGAGATTCATAGTTTACAAAGCAGCCAATTATACAACATCATCATAACCCTCCAACAATCTGGGGGCAGGGCTTAGTTATATTCATTTTACAGGTCAGTTTACAGTTTGCTTAATATTTTTAAGTTCTTTGGTCAAAGTCATGCAGGTCTTGGTCACACAGGTCAAACCCTGTTTTTTCCCCTTCAAATCCAGTCTATTACTCATAGTATTAGTAATCAAAGTATCAATTTATTAATCGAAGTATTATTAGTAACAGCTAACAATCTGTTAGGTTTCCCTGGTGGCTCAGTTAGTAAAGAATCCACCTGCAATGCAGGAGACTACCTGAAAGGCAGGAGACCTACATTCGATCCCTGAATCAGGAAGACCCCTTGGAGAAGAAAATGGCAACTCTCTCCATTATTCTTGCCTGGAAAATCCCATGGACAGAGGAGCCTGGTGGACTACAGTGCATAGGGTTGCAAAGAATCATATTTGACTTAGAGACTAAACCAATGGTCTGAGTATTCCTCCTGACACTTCATTTGTAGTATCGCAATTAACTTTCACAACAATGTTTTGAGGCAGGTGCTTTGTAATTGCTACTTTACAGATAAATCAAAGTACAGCTAAATAACTTACCCAAGGTCACAGCATTGGGAAGTGTTAAAGTCAGAATCTGGGCCCTGACAGCCAAACTCCATGGACTTGTTCCCAACCACACAGCCCATTAGGCACAGGCTATGGGTTGGGAAGATCCCCTGGAGGAGGAAATGGCAACCCACTTGTGCTGGGAAAGTCCCACAGACAGAAACCTGACAGGCTACAATCCAGAGTCAGACAGCAAGCAACTGAGCTCACATGCAGGTGAAGTAAAAGGAGTTAAGGAAACTGAGGAACGAGTATCACTTTGTTCTAGGACTTTCTGCCATTATGAATGAAACTTTATGCTCTTGTAGCATTTATCAGAGCATTTTTTTCTTTAAGGTCATAAAGTAGAAATCAGTTATGTCTTAATGCAGTTTACACTATGTTGCTTACTGCTTTTCATACATCTTTGGAATGTTTGAAACGTTTGTTTCTGATTTGAGAGGTCATTTAGCAGTCATATGGAGAATCAATGGCACCCCACTCCAGCACTCTTGCCTGGAAAATCCCATGGACAGAGGAGCCTGGTGGGCCACAGTCCATGGGGTCACTAAGAGTCGGACACGACTGAGCGACTTCACTTTCCCTTTTCACTTTCATGCACTGGAGAAGGAAATGGCAACCCACTCCAGTCTTATTGCCTGGAGAATCCCAGGGACGGGGGAGCCTGGTGGGCTGCCGTCTATGGGGGCAGCACAGAGTCGGACATGACTGAAGCGACTTAGCAGCAGCAGCAGTTAGCAGTCGTGGGCAGGGCTCACTAGTTTCCAGCAATCTGTCTTTCCTTCTCCCTGGTAGCTTTCTTGTGCCTCTGTGGACCTGTGTACAGGGAGACGTTCCCTTCAACCTCTAGATCCCACCTTCTCAACTATGACATGCTTTATTTCATAAACCCTTACCTTCAGTTTGCCTCATACCCTACATAGTGGAACATGTGATTTCTTTGTCTTTCCTTTCTTTTTCTTTCAAAAGTAAGAATCTGTCTGATTAGATGTGATGGCACCAGAGGCAGAACTGTGGCAAAATTTTAAATGGTGAGAAATCCATCTCAGCTGGATTTTGAGAAGCAAATTGTGATTCCTTGACTCACTTTGTATTGAACTAGACAAGTTAGATGAACTAAAAAACTTTATTGACTTGTCTACTTGTCTCCAAGTCAATCAAGTGTCTGTGAATGCTGCCTATTTTCTGCTGTTTTTGGCTCTTCAAAGTACTAACTTAAAAGTGTGCAAAAAGTTACATCAACAGAGATGGATACCCTTAAGATATTGAGCCCCTCGGGTAATAATAAGCTAGCACTCAAAGTTGAAAAACAAACCAAGCATTTTGATTGTTTCCTAATTCTTTGTAATATAAAGATTCATGACAGTTATTTGGGAATAATAGGCTGTGAGTTGCTTCAGGGCAGCATGTCATCTATTTATCCAGGTATCCCCATGTCTGGCATGTACTAGGTACTCAGAGGAGATGCTTAATATGGTGGGCACTTGACAAATATATGTTTAATTCAATCTTTCATTACCAGCTTGCAGACTTGTCACACACACACACACACACACACACACACACACCCTAGGTTGTGAGCTCTTAGATGGCAGGATCTGTGTCTTATTCCTCTCTGAATTTCCTAATATAAAACCACCAGATAGAAGATGATCATTAAATGATCATTACACTGAACAGCACAAGGATTTTTACTTTTGTCACTTGCTTTATCTGCCCTCCCCGAGGCCCCTTGTCTATTTGTCTCTTGGACCACAGTGCCTAAAACCTTTGCATCAATCTAATCAAATATTTGAAAGTCAGAGACCGTGAAATTATTCAAATCAACTTCAGAATTACATCTTTCAGATTTATCCTGGTCATCTCATAAGTAGATCAAGCTACTTGCTAACTGCTATCCCAGGAGAGGGGGAAAAAAAAGCACGAGCTTAATGAATTTGGTCAGACATACTGTGTAACAGATGTCCAACGTGCTGCCATGAGCTTAAATCATAAATATGATGGCTCTGTTTGGCATGGCAAAATATATTAGAAGTGTTTTATTGGTCACCGGGCAACATACTAGATGGAAGGGGAATCATTCTGAAAAATGCAGAAGCTATGTCTAGTAGCATCTCAAAAGTAGCCCTGGAGAAACACAGATAATATGCTTGCACCAATTCATCAAGTTGGTCCTTTGTTTCCCTAATTTGAGTGTCAAGAGCAACTATCCAATAAAGAATTGCCAAGACCCGATAAGATTCTCCTCTGGCTGCTGCTTTTTTTGCCCTAACAACTGGTACTATTCATGCCTAAAGCACAAATTGAATAAATAGCTTCAAGGCTGGCAATGTTGGACACTGTTTGGAAATTTTTGTTCTTCCTTGAAAGGCTAAATCCCATATGTTTCTCGCTTCCTCCAAACACATAGCATTGATAGTCATTGTTGCACTGACTAATTTTAACTTTCTTAATACTGAGTATAGAAGGATGCTTCATAAGTTAAAAATAGTTTCTGTTGTATCATCAGTCCAGCAGTGGATTAGTGAAGATTAAAAAATGGATTGTAATGCCTTCTTTGGCCTTGAGAAAGCTCTTATTGTGCCTATGGTTCAGTTGGTCTGCTGATCATTTTCATCTTAATGTAATCTTTAACATTACACTGCTACAGGTGAGGAATTGAGTAATACATTAAGACAACTATTCTCACTGAGCAATTTCACAAGAAATATGTTTCTAACTAAATTAGACATTTAGCAAATGCCATTTGTAATTCAATGTGGGATGGGAGAAGGGGAGATCATTCTTTAAACAAGATATTTATATGCATTTCCTGAGAAAAACAAATAATTATTTTTTTAAATTTCAATTGGAGTTCTAAATGTGAAATTATATACTGTTAATGCAGTAGAACAACACAAGGAGAGCACTAAAGGTCTTAAGATTCTTACAAAATAAGCAGTAAACAATTTTATCTCTAGCAGCCAGAAATATTTCATTTAAATTAAGAAGAATCTACAGGTCCAGTTAATCCTGTGGATATGATGTGCTGAATGTTCTTAACACTTAAATAATTTAGATGAACACTAGGAACCTCAAGGTTCTGATAAAACAATAAATTAAAATATTTAAAACATAATAAATTTAATAATTTGGATGAAAATGAGGCTATAAAGATTGCATGAGAATCACTAAATTTAAAAAGTAAAATTAAGGGGAAGAGAATATCAGAAAGCTTACGATTGGAAAACTGAAATATTAATTAATTTACTTGAAAAAAAAATTTCGTGACAGATTCCTCCCTGCTAAGAACATAAATGCAAATTCTATAAATAGAGCCATTGACATTTCGGTTGTTGATTTGTTTATACTGAAATCACAAAATAGAAATATTAGTTTGCAGATTTTCAAATGGCTATCATGTTTATAATCCAACTGGATTCCCTCTTCTTTTTTACTTGATGACTTCATAAAAGATAAATAAGCCCTTGGACTAAGAGGTGGATATACTGGCACGGTTAACTCTCTCGTCCAAGAAATTCTACTCCGCTGAGCTTACTATTTGGGGGGCTGGAAGGGGGAATGAAGAGGGCTTTAGGACCCAGCAGGCGGCGGCAGGCGGCAGTTGTGTAGATCGCTGAGAGACTACGAGGGTCCGGTTCAGTTTTAATTCTGTCTCTAATCTCTGCAACAGCGGCGCTTCCTGGGTCCCGCGGCTCCCTGCTCACTCAGCCGAGGCTGGCCGCCCGGCGAAAATCAAAGCCGCCTCCGCCCCATCACCCACGATGGAAACCCTCCAAGAAAAAGTGGCCCCGGACGCGTGTGCCTAAGGATTCCGCACAAAAGAAGTGCCCAAAATGAAGACCCTGGTGGTGAGTCATTTGTTGTAACTCTTCCGGGCATCGGGGGTATCCCGGGGCGCAGTGTCCCCGGGGCGCACGGCAGAGCTCCAGGGCGCCTAACCCTGAGCTGCCAGATTCCCCCGTTACAAAGGGAGAACTTTTCACCTGCTCCCGGTCTACTCCCGATTCCTCGGTTCTGCTAGGCTCGGAATCCCAGAGCCGGAACGGGAACTCGGGTTGCCGGGCTCCTGGATCTCCGGCCGGAGTTCCGAGCTGTCAGCGGAGAGCTAAAGAAACCTAGGAGTGGTGGGCGTCTTGCTTGGAGATGGGGATTGCCCTAAAGCAACAGCTTGGCAAAAAACTAAGAGGGGCGGGAAGCGGGGGACCTTTGCCGACTTTCTTGATTTCCTCGTCGTATTTCAAACTTGCAAGGATGGCCGAGGTAGAGCCCCACGGGTCCAGAAGGGAGAGGCTAGACATTCCAGCAGCTGAGCTGGGGACAGAGGGTCCCCTCCCAAAGTGCGAGCCCACCCCTGCCCCCGCCGCCGGAGCGCTGTCCCTCGCGTAGCCGGGCGCCGCGCACCACCTGTCCTCTGCCAGGAGATGTGGGAGGCGGTGGCGGCGAGAGCAGCGACGCGCAGGGAGCATCCCCTGCAGTACCCCCGGGGACTGTGCCTTCTCTGCCCGGGCTGTGCGCGGCCGGGGTAGAAGCCCAGCCACGCGCCCCCCGTCCCCGACCTCCCCCTCCCGTCTTGTCTGACCGTCGCGCCGGTGTCCCCGCCGGGCGCGCTCCTCCGGGTCGGCGCTCAGAGACTCTCCTGTGCTCTCTCCCGCCCGCCCGCAGCGCCATGGTCTGGCAGTGTGTTTAGCGCTCACCACCATGTGCACCAGCTTGTTGCTCGTGTACAGCAGCCTCGGAGGCCAGAAGGAGCGGCCCCCGCAGCAGCAGCAGCAGCAGCAGCAGGCAGCTGCGACCCTCAGCTCGCGGCGGTCGGCGGAGAGCAGCCCCCCGCCGCGCCCGGAGACCCCCGCGGGACCGCGGCCACTGGACGGATACCTCGGCGTAGTGGACCACAAGGTGACAGCTCGCTCGCCAGCCTGCCCGCCACCCAGCCTGGGGATCCCGTACACCTGAGCTTGCCCCCTTCCCCGGGGCTGGGAGGCGCCGTGAGTAGGTGCCGTTCGGAGGCTGGAAGGGGGAGTGGACCCTGCGGGGTGGGATGGGATAGTTACTACTTGGTGTGAATTTCTATTTGGAGAAGGTAGCAAAGTTTTTAGGGAACAGGGATGAGATGGGTGCACCCCAAAGCCTAATTTCCTAACAGGAACCGTCCCTGAAACTAGAACCGCTCATCCCCGGAACGACAGCTACGGCTGGGTGCTGGATTCCTGCAGCCTCGGGTTTGGCGGCCGAGTCGCGCGCCCTAATGGGAGGAGACCGGGAAACCGAGCGGTTACCAGTCCGAGCGGTTACCTCGGACAGGGTGCCGGAAGCTAAATAGCAGCTAGTCCTATGCCGGCCGCTGCTCAGGCTCGCAGATTCCTATCTGATCTCTGCTTCGGATGCTCAGGGCTGAATTACCACAGCCCTGGAGAGCAGTGCCCAGGCAGGCGCAGAAGGCTTGAGGCACAAACTCAGCTTCCATTGGCTTGAAACTCATCATTGAGGGCCTATTTTCCTCTGCCTTCCGGGAAGCCGCTGCATGGCTTGGCTAATAATTAATAAGATGAATTTTTAAGAAATTGAGCTTCTTTCCCTGGAATAATAAATCTCTGGTTTCAGAGTGTGAAGCCTCTGGGAGAACTGTAATCAAGTTTCCTGATTCTAAAAGATATTTTAATACGGTTTAAATGTATTTCCCATTATTTGAAGCTGTTAATATATTTTTATTAAAATACCATTCCATTCCATATATGCGCTATAAAGCTACCTCTTGAAACCACCCAACTGTTCTGCTGTATGTATTACTACGTTTTATGGTTGTGAACCAAAGTAATATTTAGGAGGAGCTCCTTTTGTGTGAAAAGGTGGCTTTTGTCATGCATGAAAAAGTCAGACTTTTTAAAGTGGCAATCAAAATACTTCAACTCCGTTGTGCAATGTATAATGCTAAGGAGTTTGGAGGGTACAAAAGAATTTAAGGCAAGACCCAATCTTTAGAAATCTTTGAATGCCTGTGGGGAAAAACAACATACCGTGAAATATGAATGGATGGATGGATGACAGAGAGATAGATGGTAAATATAAATGTATGGGAAATATTGGCTATAAACAGTTATTATTGTTGGAATACAGAGATGAGAAAGATCTCTGCTCTGGTAGGATTAAGGAAAGTTTCTTTGAAAAGGTGGAACTTGCACTGGAAGGATTCAGAAAGCAGAGAACAGGGAGAGATTTCGTTAAGAAGTGATTTGCTGGGGAGGGGTCTGGTGATAGATTTTAAAATCAAAAGTAGAAACAGCCATCAGTTCACAGTTAAGGCTTCTGTTTATCTTTAATTTATTGACTGATTACATACTTTGTATCTGCAAGCAAGCCATAAGGGCTGAGTCCTAGAAAAGTTTGGGCACTGACTTCTGACTGTGGATGGATGTGGTGTTTATGTGTTTATGATGAATCTATTGAACATGATGGATTTTCGTGGCTGTGGTTTAATGGAAATGGCTAGCATTTGTGAAGCATTGGTGAATAGGGATGTCGAAAGGTAAATGTGCTGAAAGCTGTGATCTACCTTTAGCAAGATGTTGCTAGTACTTCCCTTCCTGTGCTCCCCTGCTGGACCAGCACTAGCTAAGAATATTGATAGCCTAAGGCAAAATATGATGCCCTCATGTTCTTTTTCAAAACAGTGTTTATTCACATTAATATACTGGTTTTCATTTTCAGTGAATCAGCATTGTATTTCATTAAAATGAAGAACAGCCCTTTTAGGGAAGGAATATGGACACTATATATAAGAAATTGAGATTATCTGTAGTAAAGGGTTTTGTAAACTGTAAAGCCTTTTGTGAAGGGTAGATATGTGTGGAAGACCTTGGAATTCTTAGCAGAGAATTATAAATGTGACCAGGAAGGTCTTTGTAGATAATATTAATGAAATTCTTTTATAGAAAACCAACTTTTCACAAAACTCCATACCCAAAGGTTTCAAAAAAGTTTACGCTGCCTCAAGCAAAGGAACAAATGCAGATCTTAAAAACAGTGCCTTCTCTTTAGGCATTATTGCAACTGTCCCACCGAATGAAACGTAAGCTGCTCAGAATGTAGTCACTTCGTTGTTGTTTAGTCACTAAGTCATGTCTGACTCTTTGCGAGCCCTTGGACTGTGGCTGCCAGGCTCCTCTGTCTATGGGATTTCCCAGCCAGTAATACTGGAGTGGGTTGCCATTTCCTTCTTCAGGGGATCTTCTCGACCCAGGGTCAAACCTGTGTCTTCTGCATTGGGCAGGCAGATTCTTTACAACTGAACCACCAGGGAAGCCAATAGTCACTTTACTGCTACTGTCTACTGCCTGGAAGTCAGGCAAAGTTTCATCTCCAATGGCTATCTGAAGGTACACGTGTAAAATGTTTATGTTCTCTCCCAGTTGCTGTTTAGGTTTACTTGGGATTTTCCTATATATAGCCTTGCTTAAGCAGAGGTAGAAATCATTTGTTAGACTATTGTGGGGAATTTTCTTTCCAGTTAATACCGAGGAAGGTAAGAAATGAAAGCTTTTCTATTCTTACTGTGTTGCCAGATGATGCTCTGATTGCTTTTGTCCTCCACTCTCACATCAGGCTTTAGAAAAATTATGGGATGTCCTGACTGTGATGACCACCAAGCCATATGCTGCTGCATATTAAATCAGAATTCCAACAGACTTTCTATTTCCCATTGATTTACTGAATCTGGAGAGGGTTTCAGATACCACTTAGGAAAACGTTCACATCTCCATAGCTGGAGGTCCCAAAGTCTGATAAATATGTAGTGTTTTTGTTCGGTTACATGACGGTATTAATGTTATAACTCCAAGATTAAATTCAACAGGCGGTCCTAATCCCCAACACCTGAATTTCACAAATTACCGCCTGTCTGCAATGATAGTCTTGTCTTATACGCTGCAGACTGAATTACTGTTGAGATTAAATCACTATGTGCTTTTGTTGAAAGACATGCCGTAAGTCAAGCCAGTGATGAGCAATATGTGTAGAAGCTTAAAATATCACTTTGCATGGTCATATTCCATACTTCCTCTTTCACAAAGATGTGAGCGGAAATTGTAATTCCAGTATGACTAAGTAAGTGAGGATTCTTGCAATATCTTGTGACAATGAAGCCATTTCACTTTGTCTTAGATTTTTTTCTCTTCATTCCCAACCCTTCCCCTAAACTTTTCCCTACAAATCTCCCACTGACTCATTTCCATCTTGTTACATGTCTGTTACTGCAGCTACTGTATCTGCATCCTGGCATTTCCTGGTCTCTGTTTTGGAAGCCATTGATTTCTAATCAGATCTGCCAGATCTAAGCAAAGAAGCCAAGTTTCATGGTTTGGGAAACTTCAGCCTTTGAACTGCAGCATAATGTATAATCAAACTAAAATACACATGTGTGTGCTTGCACACAGACACACACACACACGCTAAATCAAACCACCCCCAGAGGAAAGCACCAATTCTCCCAGCAGAGTGGGAGGGGGCATGTGGCACATTCTATGTCCAGACTGGATTGGCTCCGGGTAGGTAAAGCCATTGGCCACCTGGTGGACCCTGTGAAATGAAACTGTGAGCCAATTCCCATTTCCAGTGGAGCAACAAGGGACGCCCTTCCAGTGGACAGGGGCTCTTGTCACAGAAGGCCAACTTGTCACCTGGGCTGCCCTTTGCTTAAATGGCTTATAAAGAGCAGTGATCATAGGGTCTAAAGCTGAGCTGCTCTCTCCTCGCTTTAGCAAGAATGGATTTTACATGTACCAGTGGCATGCTTGCCTTGGTTCTTTCTTTCCTTCAGCACTCAGTTACATAGACAAAACCAAACTGCTTAGAGGTAATAGTACTATCACCATTAATTAGTAGCTGTCCAGTTGGAATGCTAAGACAAATTAATGCAAGAGTTGAAAAAATAATTCAAAACTGGAAAAAAAGGTTCAGTTCTGACTCTTTGTGACCTCCATGGACTGCAGCACACCAAGCTTCCCTGTCTATCACCAACTCCTGAACTCAAACTGATGTCCATCGAGTTGGTGATGCCATCCAACCATCTCGTCCTCTGGCATCCCCTTCTCCTCCTGCCTTCAGTCTTGCCCAGCATCAGGGTCTTTTCCAGTGAGTCACTTCTTCACATCAGGTGGCCAAAGTATTGGAGTTTCAGCTTCAGCATCAGTCCTTCCAATGAATATTCAGGACTGATTTCCTCTAGGATGGACTGGTTGGATCTCCTTGTAGTCCAAGAGACTCTCAAGAGTCTTCTCCAACACCACAGTTCAAAAGCATCAATTCTTCAGTGCTCAGCTTTCTTATAGTCCAACTCTCACAACCATACATGACTACTGGAAAAACCATAGCCTTGACCAGACGGACTTTTGTTGGCAAAGTAATGTCTCTGCTTTTAATATACTATGTAGGTTGGTCATAGCTTTTTTTTTCAAGGAGCAAGCATCTTTTAATTTCATGGCTGCAGTCACCATCTGCAGTGATTTTGGAGCCCAGAAAATGGAAACAATGTTTCCATTGTTTCCCTCACCTATTTGCCATGAAGTGATGGGACCAGTTGCCATGAGCTTAGTTTTCTGAATGTTGAGTTTTAAGTCAACTTCTTCACTCTCCTCTTTCACTAAAAGGTATATGCCATATAACTTACTTTGAAATTATGGCATAAGAATTCTTTTCTTAGAGAGGTATATACATTCTTAGATATAAGTTTATATCATTCATTAGACTCTTTTATAATATTTGAGGCATCCTGTGAAGGATAATTTGGTTCTCAAAGAAATTTAAAGTGACTCATTTCCAGTGTTCAAGTATTATAAAATGTAAAGTGCCAATGATGACAAAGCTCTGTTATCACAAAGCATCAACTAAAAGAAATCATGAAATGAACAGCTTTTTATTGGCAAAAATTTCCAATAATGTAGTTGTTTTAAACTGGAAAAGTATTCTTATAAGGTTAATAAAATAGTTAACCTTTCTTAATTCTGAAATCCATGAGTATTTCTCCAACTTCCCATAGGAGTAATCCCAAAATACTATTATGCCAAAGCCCAGATTGTGCCTAAGGGGTGAGTCTGACCTGGCTCTCTTTCAAGTGTCAGGTATTCTGGCCTCTTTCTGATCCTTGCACACTCATTGTGCCTGAGGACCTTTGCACTGGCTGTTTCATCTCCCTAGAATGCTCTCGCCCAAGATCTTTTGCATGGTTAATTCCTTCTGATCATTTAGTCCTCAGATCACATATCATCTTCTTGGGTATCAAACTCTTTAAATAGGCCCCTTCTCAACATTCATTCTTTATTTTACCAGCCTGTTTTATTTCCCTCATAATACTTAACAATATCTAAAATAATCTGAAAGTTTATTTGTGTCTTGTCTGCCCCCCCCCCCCCCGCCAAGTACAACCTAAGTGCTGTGACAGCAAATATTTATACCTCTTGCTGAGCAGTTTAACTTCAAGCCTAATGCTTGGCCATTGGTCAGCACACAGTAAGTATTTATGGAAGGAAAGAAGAAAGTAGGGTGTATTGGGGTACCTTACGTCAAGTCCTTTCTCTACAAGAAACATCAGGGCAGTCCCAGGCCCATGTATGTCCCATCTTTCCTAAATTTTGTTTACTATTACTCCACCTAATAATGATAATGGAAAGGAAGAAGAAGAAATAATTTAAAACATAAGACTTTTTGGGAATAAGATTTGAGAACCTACCAATTTAATAGGCTTCCCTTATTACCGTGCACATTAAAGTTTGAGAATCATCATCTGAAACATTTTTAATCATCACAATGTGTAGTTATGTAGCTAATTTGTTTCTGGGTTTTGAACTACTCACAGCCCTTAGTAAATATTCACTGAAGGCTTAATAATTGCAAACTTACAGGGAATTCTGGAAGAAGAACGCAGTCCCTACCCTCAAAGAACCTTTTTGATCTAATCGGAAAGAAAAGACAAAGAAGCAAGAAAGGTTAATAAAAAACCAAGTGAATAATAATATGAAACCAAGAAACAGTAAATCAAGGCAGTGGCACTAAAAGGAGGCAATTTCTGTGATCTTTCCCATCTATAAAATAGGTTAAATACTATTATTACCTTAGAAGTTATAAAACTTTCAAACTAAAATTCCATTATTCATTAACCCTTTTAAATATATGTGTGTTTCTATATATATAACATAGATGACAGGCAGTGAATAATTAGTTAACAACTTGAATATTAAATCAACTTCAAAGTGGATTGATTTTAAATTCAAAATATTCAATCTCTTTATGATTCTCCTTTGGAATGGCATAGGATCCCCTGGACTCTTGAAGGGAGATAACCCTGTTACCTTGTTCCCTGTCTCTGTACATATGGTGACTATATTTACAAACCAAATCTCGTAAGTCATGGTATGATGAATTTGAACATAATAGTGTTGGCCACAAGACAGAATATTTGCGATCAGATCTGTCCTGAAACACAGCATCTGTTATAGAGGAGACTTTTCATAACCTCTAGGGTAAAACCACAGCTCAGTATAATTCCTGTCCTCCAAATGCTGGGATAAAGAGAGATTAGAGATGAGAAAAGACTGAAAGGTTAAAACCCATCATTAATCAATAAATTATTCTGAAAAGCTTTTATACATCTATTAAGTAGCCTTTGAGCAGCTGTGAAGGGCCTTAGATATTGAAAGACAAGGAATGATGATTTCTTAACTAATAATATTATTACCCACACCTTGTGATTCAAGAGAATTCTCTTGTGAGTCAGTAAATTTATGATCAAATGGTGAATAAAAACTTGGGAGTGGGGGCTTTTGTGAAATGTACTCAGATTCTTCTTCTCAAGCTGTTTTAGTCTTAAACTCATAGTGTGGTCCTGGGACAAATAAATATTTTCATTGCATGCTCTATTCAGTATAGTTTCTCAAATAATAGCCACAGGCATATATAGTCTTAGTTTAGACAGAATATCAGCAGGGAAGCCTTCCCAGACTTGTAACCCATGATGGATCTGAGCTATATGCTTTGTCTTTATCACCAGGTTCCCACAATAATACGAATTCTAGTTTATTGTCATTTTTTGTCTAAAATTGTCTGCTTTTCCAGTTTGACAATCAACTCTTGGAGATGGGAAATTTTTTTTCTTTTTTTGTCATTAAATCATCAGCCTGGCATATAATGGGTCATCAATAAATATTTGTTGAATACATAAGTGTATCTATATAAATATTTAATATTTCTTATAAAATAAGCCCATTTACGACCGCTTGGAGTCACTGAAAAAGAATAACTACATATTGTAAATATCAATTTTTCAGGTCACAACTTGTAGTTCTGTAACTATTTCATTTCCACATTCTTATACTAATCAGATCTCTTCAACATACTCAAAATGTTAGAGCTAGAACAAAAACTTCACAGTTATCAAAATGGATTCATGAGTGGTCATGCAGTTTTCCCAGAGTGGCAGAGCTAGGGCTAAAGTATGGGTCTCTGATGTGAATATCATTACTATAAAAGAAATTCAGTGCCAATGTATTCTAAGCAGTGACTCAATGCTTTTGAACAGAATTTATTAAAATGAAGAACCTAGGCCTATCCAGTTATTGGAAAGAAATAAATATTTAAACATCTTATTATTCTGAAATGAATATGAACATATGCCTCTAGATAGTTGAAAAGAGCTCCCACTAACCACTGACTTAGCAACGGGTACTCTAAAGGCTGCATAAAATGCATGGCACTGATGTAATTGGAACAATTTGCAAATCAGAGTAGATTTTGCCTTTAAAAAGTAAACCAAGCCAAAAGGAGTGCGGTGTTTAATTATTTGCAGAAAATGTCATAAGTAGACCACTCATTCAGCTGAATGACCTTCTCCTCAGTGGGGAAGAAAACATCAGTCGGAGATTTAGTTCACCGAGTTTCTTCCGGTAACCACTGACTCCTGCTAGATTCTGAGATGGGCTTCTTAGTCTGAGATAGAATGACTTGAGGCAAATAAGAAAAACCATTTTACCCATAGTAGGGAAAATGAACCTTGATAGTTGTTGTAGCTCAGAATGAAAAGGAATCTTTTTGATTATATTCCCTTTTAATAGCTAACAAGATGTCTTTAGTGTCTCTGAGAACCTCTGTCTGAAGATATCCTGGCTGACTGAAATGCAGAGTTAAATCATTTTTAAATAAGAAAGCATATTCTGGAAGTTAATTGCACATAAGGGACCTCTCTACTGACTGAACTGCATTACTGAGTTTCTCATTTACAGATCTGCTCTTGTTCCTTGCACACCTCCAATGGCTTCCCATTTCCTGGAGGATCACATTCAGACTCCATAGGATGGCTCACAAGGCCTGACAGGTCTTTGTGGCCTAATTCTCCAACCTCACCTCTCATAGCAACTCGTAGCCCGGGCTCCACACACCCTGGGAACACAGCTTGCTGTTTCACACTCAACTGCTCTTCCTCCATTAAGGAATGCCCTTTCTCCTTTTTCCACCAGGTAGGGAATGAATCATCCATTAAAACCCAGTGCAAGCATCTCCTTGCTAAAGTTTTCCCAGAGACAACCTTTATGCGGAGTAAACCCCTCATTCTCTTATGCCAATGGCATATCAGTCAGTCAAATATTGGGAGAGTGCCCACTATGTGTTAGACACAGAGAGGGAAAAATAGAGAGGACCTAGTCCTTACCCACAGGAAAATCACAGTGAAGGAAATATATATTACAATAACTGTACCTTGGGAAGTGCTAAAATATTCTCTGTATCTTGTGCACATCTCTAATAACAAAATATTGCCAATTATTTGTTTGCATGCTTATTTCTCCTACTAGACTGCACCTTCTTGAGGCTAGGAATGAAACTTATCCATCGTAGTATCTCCAGAATCTGAAACTCTACCTCATACATGTCAAAATTCAACAAATGTTTGTTGAAGGTTAGGTGGACAGAAAGTGAAAGTGAAAGTCGGTCAGTCGTGTCCAACTCTTTGCAACCCCATGGACTGTAGCCTACCAAGTTCCACCATCCATGGGATTTTCCAGGCAAGAATACTAGAGTGGGTTGGCATTTCCTTCTTCAGGTGATCTTCCAGACCCAGGGATTGAACCTGGGCAAATGCTTTACTGTCTGAGCCACCAGGGAACAGAATCCTGTTCTAATTATGTGTAATAAGAGAGCTGAATAAATCTGGCTAATAGACATCATAAGAATGACAGAAATGATAAGTAGGGACAGAAGGACTTCACATTTGTGGCACACACATCTTTAATTTCTGCTTCCCCTTTAAATGCAGTGCAGCTTTTGCTGACCTTTCCAGAGTGATTGACCTGGTGTTGAGAAATAGGAATGCCTCTATCTGAGGGCAGAATGGTATTGTGAAAGGCAGATAGGCATGTCCAAGCGTTTTACTTGTTATGAGCTCTTTGGAAAGCCCTGTAACTTTTAGGCTAGTCTGTAGAAGGGGCGGTGAGGCTAGATTTGTTCATTCTTTCATTTATCAAATGATACTGTGTGACTTGCCAGTGTGTTCAGGACCCAGAAAGTAGCAAAACATAAGGTATGATCCCTGACCCTGTGAAACTTACATATATGAGAGGCAGATAAGCAAGCATAAAAGCACAGCACAGATTTGGAAAGAAAGATTTACATGTTATGGAGATTAACTTTTTATCCTGAAAGCTTTGAGAAAGTTTTCAAAGAGTGAATTAGAGAAATGACTTCATCAGATGTGTTTCAGTGGATCATCATGGCTTTGTCATGGCACAGGTTTGAGCGGTCCTAGGTTATAGGAACAGGGACCAGTTAGCAGAGTGTAGATGTGATCTGAGTGAGAGATGCTTAAAAAGATCTAAGATTTGTGCCTGCCTTAAGTTTCTATGATCACCCACCCCACTGTGTCGGTGCAGACAGTCTGAGTGCATCTTCTCGAAGAGCAGAAGGTTTGTGGTTCAAGATTGCCTCTCAAAAGTTAGTGAAAAGAGTTTGAGGATCATCCCAGATGGCACTCCAACTTTGTCTAATTTTGAATCTTGCTGTGCGTCTTAATACCACACACTGACTTGAGCAAAACAATGGTGTGATGGTTAAGGCTGAAGCAAGCTGTTCATGGAGATTCCATCATGCACACTGGCAATGAATGGCAGGAATTAAACCCTCCACCTGCAGCAGAGCCAGTGGGGTGTGGAATACATGTGATGAAGTCTTTTTATTAGGTAACAGTTCTACAAGGAGAGAATTTACTCTAGAATAACCTTGTCATGGGAGACTTTTGTTGCATAATAAATCTCACCAGGTGTAGATCTGTTTGAAGTATGGGGTGGAAGGTGGTCCCCTCTCCTTTCATTCCCATAGTTAGAGAGCAATTGGCATTCTTTTAAACCACTTAAGTTTGTTAACAACTTCTAAGAAATGTGGATTCTATTTCCCATGCATCAGAAGGAAAAAATTGTGTCAAGGGGGTCTGATTCCTAATTCATCTGAAAACATTTGGTTGGAAGCAAAAATACGTACATCTGAATGAGCTCTAGTTTGATGGGGCTCATATTTGGAATTACTCAGCAATGTCGCACCTGCCAGCCTGCCATCAGGGATTTCCAAGTTGTCTCCCATTACCTAAGTAATACATACTTCCATTCTGTAGTGCAAATCATAAAGCTGGATCATTCCATTTTTATTCCTCTTGTTGCAGGTTTTGAACAAAGTGCTAGAAGTGGTGATTTTCTACTTGTTTTCTGGAACATGGAAAAGGGATTCTAGGAATCTGTGTGTATTCCCCACTACCAAAGAAAAGAAGCTTCAGCTTGATACTCAAGCCATAATGAATCCCTTAAAGAATTGTGCCCATCACTCTTCCTAACAACTGTGTGTGGTTTCTGACTCTGTTTCAAATTTGAAGGGGTTTTAATCCAAAAGTTCAGAAATAAAAATCAGAGAAAGCCATTATAAGAGAACAGGGTATCCTGACTGGATGAACCTTCAGTAGTGAAGTATAAAGATGAAATAACTAAATCCCAGACCAGGAATAAAGACCAGAGTGAAAATAAGACCAGTTGCTTCTTCTCTGTTATCAAAGGTGAACTCTTTCTGACCATACAGACATGAAATACTGATTGGGTTCCAGAAAGGTGATTAGGGTGGCTTATCATGGATTCCGCAGTGTCTGTGAAGGAGTCACAGTTGTTTGACTTTATTATATTGAGTGTGATTTGATGTGCTGTGTTGTAACAGAACAGAAACATCAGTGGACAAGGAATCCATCTAATGTTAAGTTCCCGTGACCAAGAATCACTCTATCACTGTGGTTGCCCGCTAAGATGAGCAGCTCAGGTCCTCAAGGGAGTTATTAATCTCAACATTAATAATTGATCTTTGAAGTGGAAGACCATTCTTAATGGGTCCACAGAGTATCCTGATGGTGTTTCACACTTTAGAAGGTGTAAAGGGTGGAAGCAGGGGCAGACCTGCATCTTCAGGATCTTCTGCCAACCAGTGAACACCAAAATTCAGTACCATCTCATGAAAACTATACCTCCAGACCGTATTTGAGAGCATAGAATGCCTTCTCTCTGAGAAAAGCTTCTTCTGCATCATTCCCACAATCGCCTGTTGAAAAAGAAACGAGAGAAAAGAGGCAAAATGTTATTTTTGTAGAGCATATTTTACCCCCACCCAGTTGTCAATGCATATCTTCTCTGTTTCTCAAAATGGCAAGAAAAGAATTATTCATAAACTTACTACCAAGACATAATTACTGTTGGTAATTTAATATATTTCCTTACACATTTTTCCATATGTATCAAATATATGTATCTGTGACATTTTAATGTACTTCTTCCCTGCTTTCAGTTCATATATGTTGGGTACATGAGCCTTTTGTTGTTCAGTCGTTAAGTTGTTTCTGCCACTGTGCGATCCCATGGACTCTTTGGATCCCGGGAAGTCGCTGAGTCATGTCCAACTCTTTGTACTCTTTGGATCCCTGTTCAGTCGCTAAGTCGTGTCCGACTCTGTGATCCCATGGACTCTTTGCGATCCCATGGACTCTTTGGATCCCTAACAGCACGCCAGTCTTTCTTGTCCTTTACCATCTCCCAGAGTTTGTTCAAATTCTTGTCCATTGAGTCAGTGATGACATCCAACCATCTGATGCTCTATTGTTCCCCTCTCCTCTTGCCTTCAATCTTTCGCAGCATCAGGGTCTTTTCCAGTTAGTCTATATATGCATCTGTGTGCTGTGAATTAGTCACTCAGTAGTGTCTGACTCTGCGACCCCATGGACTGTAGTCTGCCAGTCTCCTCTGTTCATGAGATTCTCCAGGCAAGAATACTAGAGTGGTTTGCCATGCCCTCCTCCAGGGGATCTTCCCAACTGAGAGACTGAACCCAGGTCTCCCATACTGCAGGTGAATTCCTTACTCTCTGAGCCACCAGGGAAGCCCATAAATGCTGGAGTCAGTAGCCTATCTCTTCTCTAGGGAATCTTCCTGATCCAGGAATTGAACTGGGGTCTCCTGCATTGCGGGTGGATTTTTACCAGCTGAGTAACCAGGGGGAACCTATATGGGTCTATATGTATATAGTTTTACAATATGATATGATTGGTGGTATAGTAAAGGACATGAGCTATACATTAGATCCTAGTTAAAAATATTTCTTCTAATAGCTTAAAACCCAAATATATTCCAATTAGAGTTGGAATAATTAGTAAATATCTCTTGATGTTTGTGCTAAATTCTCCACTTATTAATCCTAAAGATATGTACATCCCTTACTAGGATATAAACACTTTTTTTTCTTTTTTGGCAGAGCTTGTGGGATCTTAGTTCCCTGACTCCCTGACTAATGATTTAAACCCATGCCCTTGGCAGTGAAAGTATGGCCTTGTATCTACTGGACCACAAGAGACTCCCTAAACACATTTTTCTTTCCTTATTGTTTACAATTCTCCACCACTTTTTAGTTGTAGTGATGCTTTCATCCCCTGCCTGTTTGCTCAGTTACAAAATGTGTTCCAGGACTTTTCAGTTTTATGCATCATTCACAACAGTCCCTTAATTCTTCTGGTCACTTTCTTTCTAAATTCCCTTCAATCCATCAGTTGCTATTTTGGTGGCATAGCTGGTGGCAAACTTTATGAGCTTCCAGGACTCAGAGATGATCATCATCTTTGTAGTCAGTGAATGTTCCCTTTCTAGATTTTCATCTCATTTTAGCTTTTATTTTCTGGTCTTCCACTCAGTATTTAATTCCTTGTCTGTATATATTACAGTTTGAATTGCTTGTCCATATACATTACAAGTTTAATGTGACATAATTGTCTTTCCTAAAAAAAAATTTACAGCACAAATAATTATATCACCTTCTTAATCAGCAAAGTTTTCTGTATTTCTTTTTTATCTTCTAGTTTTATAAAACATTTAAATTCCTTTATCTTATTTTATCCTAACTGTTGAATTCTATGACTATTCTTCTGACTTTTTTTTAGTACTCAGTGTCTTTGAGCTACTCTTTTTCACATTTTTAAAATACGTGCTAAATGTTATTTCTTGACTTTGGCATAATTTCATAACTCCTCATTATTCTTTCAGTCCATGGGTAGAATAATTCTGTCAGTAAAGACATCAGGGCCTGCCTTTTCCATGACAGCCAACTGGCAGGGATGTATTTTATACATCTTGGTTTGGTGGCTTCCAAGTAAAGGGATGAATCGGAGAACATAAGATCTTTGCCAGTAAGCTCTTTATGAAATCAGTCCTTTGGTGCCTGAACTCTTTCCTTTATCCTTTAGACTGAAGCATCACTAAAATTTTCTGACCCACTTTTGTTGTTTTGTAGTTGTCTACAAGTCACCCACTTAATTTTTTTTATTGAAGTGTAGTTGCTGTACAATATTATATAAGTTATAGGTGTACCGTACAGTGATTCACAGTTTTTAAAGGTTATACTATATTTATTACAAATAAATAGAATATTTATTTTATAAATATTATATTTATTATAATACTTTTATACATTTTATAAATGTTTATAAAATATTGGCTATATCCCCTGTGTTGTACAGTATATCCTTATAGCTTATTTTATACATAATAGTTTGGATCTCTTACTCTCTTACCTCTTCTTGCCCCTTCCCCTATCTACCCCCCACTGGTAACACTAGTTTGTTCTCTGTATCTGTCTAATCCACTTTTTCACATGTTTTTATTGTGGTGACATATGTATAACATAAAATTTAGCATTTTAACCATTTTTAAGTCTACAATTCAGTGACATTTTAAGTAATCCACAGTAACGTCGATCATCATCACTATTTTCAAATTTTTTCATTACCCCAAACAGACTCAGTAACCATTATGCAATAACTCCCCATTCTTCCCTCCCTCCAGGCCCTGTTAATCTCCATTTTATTTCTGTCTGTCTCTATGAATTTGCTTATTTTACATATTTCATAAAGTAGAGTTCAATCAGTATTCCTCATTTTATGTCTGACATTTCACTTGGCATAATCTTTTTTCCATGTTTTAGCATGGATCAGAACTTTGTTCCTTTTCATTGCTGAATAATATCCATTTTATAGCTAAGCTGCATTTTGTTTATCCACTGATCTTTTGATTGACACATGGGTTATTTCCACCTTTTAGCCATTGGGAAAAATGCTACAGTGAATATTGTCGTTGTTACTGACTTTTTGAAATACCTCTTTTATTTTCCCCTCCTTTCTCATCCCCATGATAGCACCTGAGCCTCCAGCTCCTATCACTTTACACCTGGAAGGTCACTTTATCCCTAGCTGTTCCCACCTACCTGCAAAAATAAAAAAATAAAAATAAAAAGGAGAAATCATTAATGGCACTAGTTATACTTGTTAAAAAAATGATGCAAGCTATTTGAAAAATAAGGAAATGTTCCCATAATTTTACGACTTTAATGTAAGTAATGATGTAATTTTGGCTTGTTTTTGCCAATTTGGGGCATTGCATTTTTAATTTAAATGTGAACATGTTATGTGTTTTTTCAGTAAGTGTGTATGATTTAAAGTTTGTTTTGTTTCCATTTTGCTCATAATCATTAAAATTTATTTTGGTTAATGTTTGCTTTTTGTATCTTTTTGCCTACTACATCCATCCTATAACTTGTAGTGTCTTGTGTTCTTATTTTTTATATATAGCCAGACCTGTCCCTAATATTTGCAGGGCCCGAGACCATGCAAGTGGAGGCCCATATACATCCTAATTGCTTTAATGAGTAATTGTTACATCTTAATTTAGAAAAGATTTTCAAGTTTCAGAAATTTCGTGTGATGTACCACATGGATGGTACATTATGGATTTGATCAGAATCCATACTTTGTACATTTTATTGTTTGATCAATAATTAAATCTTCATTAAGTGAAAAGGTTGTAATATCATACTTGTGAATTTTATGTGGGTAATGCTTGACAAAAGTCTGTCCACTTGCATTATCTCCAATTTTTAATATAAAAATATAAGCAGACTACTTCTTTAAAGACTTTCTCTTTATTTTTTTCAGATTTTTTCCCTCCTTGAGACTCTTTTTCATATGTTCTATTTTATCTCAATTTAATATTTTCATTCTGCTTCCTTCTCCCTGCCCTCCAGACCACACGCCCTACAGCAGTGAGAAGTTCCGCCTCAGCAGCAGTAAGCTCATACATCTTCATGACATTTGAACACAGTGACCTTTTGTTTCAGGGGTAGAGCACAAGAAATATGGAGGCACACTTTTTCTGAGAACTGACTGATGTTAGATATGAGAGTGGACTTTTACAATTATGGATGTTGCTGTGACAATGAAAGAGGTGTCCAGGTGGACTTTGATATAGTTTGTGCATTGTCTGTTACTTGCTGTGCCCTTTAAGCAGTACTTCTCAAGCATTAATGTATATATATGAATCGCCTGAGAATCTTATTAAAATGCAGATTTGAATCTTAAGGTCTGAGTATGGGCCTGAGAATCTGCATTTCTAACAACCACTCCATGCAGCTACTGGCCCAAGAACCACATTTTGAGTTGCAAGATGTAGGCATAGGGCCCAGACCAGAGGTCATTCTCATCTGATATTAAGGGTAATACTGTGTATCCTGTTTGAATAGCATATAGCTGGAATTAATTTTTAATCTAAATTTATACTTATTTTCCTTTAAGAGCTAAATTTAGCTCATTTACATTTATTGTGATTTATATATATATATATATATATATTACTGATATACTGGAGTTTTTTGTTTTAACTTCACTTAAACGTTGGCTTATTTATCTCTTTTTCTATGCTTTTTTTCTTCTTTTGTTCCCCCTTCCTCTGGATGGGTGGAGGATTTTGTGTGGGAGGGAGAGGAGGTTGTTTTCCTTCTTCCATCTTTAACTTATGCTGGCTTGGAATTTATACTTAATTTCTATTCTTTCAATGTTATTCTTGAAATTTTAAGAATACTTACCAAAATCATAAGTTATCTTTACCCTCATTCCAGATAATTCAGAGACATTGGAACACTAACTCTGGGCAACCTGAACAGTAGTCTTACTATTGTATTGAAGTATTTTCTCTTTTTCAAGCCTAACAAATTGGATATTAGCATCATTAATGTCATTGTTTCAGATAATCAATGTTTATTTAAATTTATCTGCATATTACCACTTTTTCACTCATCATTTCTTCTTGCAAGTTAGATTCCCATTATCCTTCTTCCTAAAATAAATTTTTAGAAGTTATGCTGATGAGGTTCTGTTGGTAGTAAACACTGTTTTAGTTTTTCTGAAAATATCTTTGCTTACACTCCACAGAATACAATTCAAAATCACTAGTTATTTTCTCTCTCAGTATTTTGAAGGCCTAATTCCTATGTTTTCTCCCCTCTCATTTTGATATTGAGCTGTTTGCCACCAGACTTGTTATCATTACTTTTTAGGCAATCAAAACCATTATCTCTTTATAGGATCTCTGCTTCATTCTATCTCTTTGTAATGCTTTGTTTATTTGCCTATGCTGCATTCTAATTTTTTTCTGATTTTCCAGTTTGTTTATTTTCTACCCAGCTATGTCTTATCTGTTATTTAACTCATTCATCAAGGGTTTTCCCCCACAAATTTTATTTTAATCATTTTATTCAACATTTCTAGATTATTTTTTCCCTCACATTATCCTGGTCTTTTTCATAGTGTCTCCTTCCTTACATACATTTTTATTTCCACATCTGATACCTCCAATATCTTAAATCTTTGGAAGTCTAAGTATGATTTTTCATTTTGTGCTGATTTCATTCAAGGAAACATTTATTTATGTGTTTTATTTGTGGTTGTGTGGATGTGGATGTTTATTTTGACTCCATGTTCATCTGGATTATATATGTGGAAAGTCTTAATGACCTAAGTTAAAGCGTATTCCTCCAAAGAAAGCTTTCATTTTCTTCTGCCAAGCTCCTAGGAGCCATACCAACTAAGAAATACCACTTTGTAGTAAGCCTGACTTTCTGCACATGTCAGTAGTGTGAATGTAAACTGCAAATCAATGTGCTTTTTATGAATTCTTAAGAAAGATTGTTTACCCTCTTCAGTTCAGTTCAGTCACTCAATCGTATCTGACTCTTTGCAACCTCATGAACTGCAGCATGCCAGGCCTCCCTGTCCATCACCAACTCCTGGAGTTTACTCAAACTCATGTCCATCAAGTCGGTGATGCCAGTCAGCCAGCTCATCCTCTGTCGTCCCCTTCTCCTCCTGCCCCCAATCCCTCCCAGCATCAGAGTCTTTTCCAATGAGTCAACTCTTCGCAGGAGGTGGCCAAAGTACTGGAGTTTCAGCTTCAGCATCAATCCTTCCAAAGAACACCCAAGGCTGATCTCCTTTAGAATGAACTGGTTGGATCTCCTTGCAGTCCAAGGGACTCTCAAGAGTCTTCTCTGACACCACAGTTCAAAAGCATCAGTTCTTTGTCACTCAGCTTTCTTCATAATCCAACTCTCACATCCATACATAACTACTGGAAAAACCATAGCCTTGACTAGACAGACCTTTGTTGGCAAAGTAATGTCTCTGCTTTTCAATATGCTATCTAGGTTGGTCATAACTTTCCTGCCAAGGAGTAAGCGTCTTTTAATTCCATGGCTGCAATCACCATCTGCAGTGATTTTGAAGCCCAAAATAATAAAGTCTGACACTGTTTCCCCATCTATTTCCCATGAAGTGATGGGACCAGATGCCGTGATCTTCATTTTCTGAATATTGAGCTTAAAGCCAACTTTTTCACTCTCCACTTTCACTTTCATCAAGAGGCTTTTTAGCTCCTCTTCACTTTCTGCCATAAGGGTGGTGTCATCTGCATATCTGAGGTGATTGATATTTCTACCAGCAATCTTGATTCCAGCTTGTGCTTCTTCCAGTGCAGCGTTTCTCATGATGTACTCTGCATAGAAGTTAAATAAGCAGGGTGACAATATACAGCCTTGACATACTCCTTTTCATATTTGGAAGCAGTCTGTTGTTCCATGTCCAGTGCTAACTGTTGCTTCCTGACCTGCATACAGATTTCTCAAGAGGCAGGTCAGGTGGTCTGAGTTTCCCATCTCTTTCAGAATTGTCCACAGTTTATTGTGATCTACACAGTCAAAGTCTATGGCATAGTCGCTAAAGCAGAAATAGATGTTTTCCTGGAACTCTCTTGCTTTTTCCATGATCCAGAGTGAAAGACAGAACAGACAGGTTTTCTTATACTCTCCCTGCACTGAGTATATTTTCTTTTTTAGTTTACTCTTTTCTTGAAGGTAGTAGCCTCGAGGTTCCTCTTCCTTGCTTATCCTCAAGGCTGTACTTTCTGTCCCTCCACATGGATGTTGAAATCCAAGGCTTTAAGTGAAGGGACCAGCAGTTACTCTTAGAGTAGCAGCTGTCTTCAGTGCCTACTCATCATGCTCGATTTGTTCTCTGGCTTCATTTTCAAACTCTGGGCACTTCCTTTACTTTTTGTTAACCTGAAACTCCTGATATGAAGAACTGACTCATTGGAAAAGACCCTGATGTTGGGAAAGATTGAAGGCAGGAGGAGTAGAGGACAACAGAGAATGAGATGGTTACATGATATCACTCCCTCGATGGACATGAGTTTGAGCAAGCTTTGGGAGTTGATGATAGACAGGGAAGCCTGGCGTGCTGCAGTCCATGAGGTCACAAAGAGTTGGACACAACTGAACAAGTGAACTGAACTGAACTAATTTAAAAAGATTTAAAAACATTTTATTCAACTTTTTTTAGGAATTTTGTTATCTGAGTACTTATATCAGTGACAAATTTTGAGGTATTATTTTTTAAATAAATATATGGTTATTATGGAGAAGGCAATGGTGACCCACTCCAGTACTCTTGCCTGGAAAATCCCATGGATGGCGGAGCCTGGAAGGCTGCAGTTCATGGGGTCACTAAGAGTCGGACATGACCGAGCAACTTCACTTGCACTTTTCACTTTCATGCATTGGAGAAGGAAATGGCAACCCACTCCAGTGTTCTTGCCTGGAGAATCCCAGGGACAGGAGAGCCTGGTAGGCTGCTGTCTATGGGGTCACACAGGGTTGGACACGACTGAAGCCACTTAGCAGCAGCAGCAGCAGCATGGTTATTATGGTTAATTTAGAAATACAGAAAAGTAGAAAGATAAAATAAAAATCTGCAGGGACTTTTTAAAACTATAGATGGCATAACCATTGTCAAAACTTTGGAATGTTTCTTTAAGGTCTTTTCTCTACATATATTATTTTTACATAGATGAGTTTATATTTATACCATATGTATCAATTGAAACATAATTAAAAGATATTCACAAGTGGGAAAGTGGAAGATTATATAGAGAGGTTGGCAGCAAATAATATTTAAGTCTTTCCAATAAAATTCTTTATTATGCAGACTTCTATTTGTGGAAAGTGAAAATACTTTTATTTAATCATTCTGTTAGCACAGTGTCCCAATCATGTAAAAATTCTTAGTAGTGTTGTAATAGAGCAGTATCAGTAATTAATTTAGAGTCGTCAAACATGGCAAGAGATTTCATCTAAGGCATAGAGTTAAAAAGTAATACTAAAAGATCTAGTCCTATGACTGGGATAAAAATCTTAAGTGGAATAACTAAGGAAAAAGTTTAAGGACAACCTTACCCCAAACCAAAGAAATCACAAGAAAACAATAGTCCATAACTGGATTTCTAACTTTCAGTTTAAATCAGGTAAGGTAGAGTCCCATCATTTTTGCCCCAGCTTTCTTCTTATTGTATTGATTTGTCTTTATCTCTTTTGGCTGGAATATACATATAAATCACTTTTTCAGTTGTAATAGATAGGTGGATCAACTTCCTAATTCCTTGCCTAGCTGACATTCTTAGATGCTTTCAAGTTGGCTGTTAAAAAGTCCCTGGGTGACAAAATTTTTATTTCTACTCTCTCAGCTAGGTGCATGTAGAACTAGGGGGATGCAGTAGAACTCTAATTTGGAGCTCCCAATATATTTAGAAAAGACAGACAATAAAGCAACTGTTCAATAAGTGTGTCTCCATCAGATTTGATTTTTAATAACAGATTTACTCATACATATAATCCATCTTTTTAAAGTTTGCAATCCAGTGGTCTTTAGCATACTCACACACATGTGCCACCAATATCACAGTCTAACTTTAGAACATTTTCATCACCCCTAAAGAAACCCCATACACATTAGCAGTTACCTCCCATTCTCCTCTCTCCCCATTCCCTTTTGTTGCTTAGTCCCTAAGTTGTGTCCGACTCTTTGCAACCTCATAGACTGCAGCACTCCAGGCTTCTCTGTCTATCATTATCTTCCTGAGTTTGCTGAAACTTTTGTCCATTGAGTCCATGATGCCATCCAACCATCTCATCCTCTATCGTCCCCTTCTCTTCCTGCCCTCAATCTTTCCCAGCATCAGGGTCTTTTCTAATGAGTCAGCTCTTCAAATCAGGTCGCCAAAGTACTGGAGCTTCAGCTTCAGCATCAGTCCTTCCAGTGAATATTCAGGGTTGATTTCCTTTAGGATTGATCTAATCTTAATCCACTTTTTATTTCTATGAGTTACTTCAGTTAAGTTCAGTTCAGTTGCTCAGTCGTGTCCAACTCTTTGCAACCCCATAAATCTCAGTACGCCAGGCCTCCCTGTCCATCACCAACTCCTGGAGTTTACTCAAACTCATGTCCTTCGAGTCAGTGATGCCATCCAGCCATCTCATCCTCTGTCGTCCCCTTCTCCTCCTGCCCCCATCCCTCCCAGCATCAGGGTCTTTTCCAGTGAGTCAACTCTTCACAGGAGGTGACCAAAGTATTGGAGTTTCAGCTTCAGCATCAGTCCTTCCAATGAACACCCAGGACTGATCTCCTTTAGAATGGACTGGTTGGATCGTCTTGCAGTCCAAGGAACTCTCAAGAGTCTTCTCCAACACCATAGTTCAAAAGCATCAATTCTTCAGCACTCAGCTTTCTTCACAATCCAACTCTCACATCCATACATGACCACTGGAAAAACCATAGCCTTGACTAGATGAACATTTGTTGGTAAAGAAATGTCTCTGCTTTTGAATATGCTGTCTAGGTTGGTCATAACTTTCCTTCCAAGGAGTAAGCCATGAGTTACTTATTCTGGATATTTCGTACAAATGAAATCATTCAACATTTGGCCCTTTGTGACTGGCTTGTTTCATTTAGAATAATTTTTAAAGATTCATTCATATATCAGAGTTTCTTTCTTCCTTATAGTTGAATAATATTCCTTGTATGGATAGACCACATTTTATTTATGCATTCATCAGTTGATTGACATTTGTGTTTTTCCACCTTTCAGCTACTAAAGATAATGAACATTTGAATACAAGTTTTTGTGTGAACACATGCTTTTATTTTTCCTGGATATAAACTTAAAGACTGGAACTGCTGGATCATATCTTAATTTAGGGTTTAACCTTTTGAGGAACTACCAAATTTTTCCCAAAAAGACTGACTGCACCATTTACCAGTAATGTATGAGCTTTCTGGATTTGTCCACATCCTTGTCAGCACTTAATATCATCTGTCTTTCTTTATTCTAGCCATCCTAGTGGGTATGAAGTAGTATCTCATTGTGATTTTTTGTTTGTTTGTTTTTGGCCCCACTGTGTGGTTTTGGGTTCTTACTTCCCCAACTAGGGATTGAACCCATCCCTTGACAGTGAAAGCACAGAGTCCTAATCACCAGACCGCTAGTGAAATCCTGTATGGTGGTTTTTATTTGCATTAACCTAATGAAACAATTTTTAATTTTTGTGATTTTAAATTATCCATTGCTTTCTCTTATCATTTGTGTTTTTGGGTTCATATTTAAAAAACTATTGCATGTTACAAGATCATAAAGATTTACTCTTGTTTTCTTGCAAGAATTTTATAGTTTTATCTCTTACATATATTCTCCAGTTTGAATCAATTGTATATGTGACTCAGCTTTGTCTTTGCACTTTGCATGTGGACGTACAGATGTCCCAGCACTATTTGCTGAAAACAGTTTATTCTTTCCTTATTCAATCACCAAGCGATCCTTGTCAAAAATAAATCATTCACAAATTTAAGGGTTTGTTTGTGAATTCTCAATTCTATTCCATCAACTATTTTATATGTATAGTCACTAGTCATACCAGGTATTTGTATATCCTTATGATTGGCAAGGACAATGATTATCAATAGTCATGGAAAAGAATAATGGTCTATTATTTCCAAAAGTCCTGCAAAGATGCATGTGCAGCTGAGAGTTTGTTTAGTTTATGTAAACTAAGGATAGACCTGCTTTGTACACTATTAAGTAGTTAAAAAATTGTAAAATTTCTCAGATCTCTCAAAATTCATACTTGCAGGAAGTTTGATTTAACAACTTGCACATGACAGTCTCAAATAAAACTATTCCCATGAGAATGTTACTAGGGACAGAAAAAAAGAAATGATTCTGCCTCCCTCTTTTATTGTTGTTATTGTTATTTTGGGCTCCTTTGGTTTTTGTTGTTGTTTCAAATGATTGCTTTTGCAATAAGCAAAAGCATAGCTAGATCTTAAATAGAGAGGACTATGTTTAGGATTTTTGTTTATTTTAGTCACTGATTTTTCCATTTACCCTGGAAAGCAGTCACCATTATTTATAAGCACTGAAGATAAACAGGGTTTCTGATACTCATCTTTATGAATAGCCTATATGTGTACGAATAGAGCAAGAGCAGTATCTCAGACTTTCAAGTCTAGAAACATCTGAATATATATTTTTTAATTATTATTAAATTTTAATTACAATACTGTATTTGTTTTGCCATACATTGACATGAATCAGCCATAGGTGAACACAATCTCCCAATGCCGAAGCCCCCTCCCACCTCCCACCCCCCACCCCACATCCTCTACTTGAATCATCCTGTGCATCAGCCCCATGCATCCTGCATCCTACATTGAACATAAATTGGTGCTTCGTTTCTTACAAGAAAATATACACGTTTCATTGCCATTCTCCCAAACCATCCCACCCTTTCCCTCTCCCTCAGAATCCAAAAGTTCACTCTATACCTCTGTGTCTCTTTGTTGTCTCACACATAGGGTCATCATTACTGTCTTCTAAATTCCATATATATGTGTCAGTATACTGTATTGGTGTTTTTCTTTCTGGCTTACTTCACTCTGTATAATCAGCTCCAGTTTCATCCATCTCAATAGAACTGAGTCAAATTTATTCTTTTTAAGGGCTGAGTAGTACTCCATTGTGTATATGTACCACAGCTTTCTTATCCAATCATCTGCTGATGGACATCTAGGTTGCTTCCATGTCCTGGCTATTATAAACAGCGCTGCAATGAACATTGGGGTACATGTGTCTCTTTCAATTCTGGTTTCCTCGGTGTGTATGCCCAGCAGTGGGATTGCTGGGTCATAAGGCAGTTCTATTTGCAATTTTTTAAGGAATCTCCACACTGTTTTCCATAGTGGCTGGACTAGTTTGCATTCCCGCCAGCAGTGTAAGAGGGTTCCCTTTTCTCCACATCCTCTCCAGCATTTATTGCTTGTAGACTTTTGGATCGCAGCCATTCTGACTGGTGTGAAATGGTACCTCATTGTGGTCTTGATTTGCATTTCTCTGATAATGAGTGATGTTGAACATCTTTTCATGTGTTTGTTAGCCATTCCTATGTCTTCTTTGGTGAAATGCCTATTTAGTTCTTTGGCCCATTTTTTTATTGGATCGTTTATTTTTCTGGAGTTGAGCTGCATAAGTTGCTTATACATCTTTGAGATTAGTTGTTTGTCAGTTGTTTCATTTGCTATTGTTTTCTCCCATTCAGAAGGCTGTCTTTTCACCTTGCTTATAGTTTCCTTTGTTGTGCAGAAGCTTTTAATTTTAATTAGATCCCATTTGTTTATCTTTGCTTTTATTTCCAGTATACTGGGAGGTGGATCATAGAGGATCCTGCTGTGATTTATGTCAGAGAGTGTTTTGCCTATGTTCTCCTCTAGGAGTTTTATAGTTTCTGGTCTTACATTTAGATCTTTAATCCATTTTGAGTTTATTTTTGTGTATGGTATTAGAAAGGGGTCTAGTTTCATTCTTTTACAAGTGGTTGACCAGTTTTCCCAGCACCACCTGTTAAAGAGACTGTCTTTACTCCATTGTATATTCTTGCCTCCTTTGTCAAAGATAAGGTGTCCATAGGTGTGTGGGTTAATCTCAGGGCTTTCTATTTTGTTCCATTGATCTATATTTCTGTCTTTGTGCCAGTACCATACTGTCTTAATGACTGTGGCTTTGTAGTAGAGCCTGAAGTCAGGCAAGCTGATTCCTCCAGTTCTATTTTTCTTTCTCAAGATTGCTTTGGCTATTCGAGGATTTTTGTATTTCCATCCAAATCTTGAGATTATTTGATCTAGTTCTGTGAAAAATACTGCTGGTAGCTTGATGGGAATTGCATTGAATCTGTAGATTGCTTTAGGTAGTATACTCATTTTCACTATATTGACTCTTCCGACCCATGAGCATGGTATATTTCTCCATCTATTAGTGTCCTCTTTGATTTCTTTCATCAGTGTTTTATAGTTTTCGATATATAGGTCTTTAGTTTCTTTAGGTAGGAATATTCCTAAGTATTTTATTCTTTTCGTTGCAATGGTGAATGGAATTGTTTCCTTAACTTTTTTTTCTACTTTCTCATTATTAGTGTATAGGAATGCAAGGGATTTCTGAGTGTTGATTTTATATCCTGCAACTTTACTATATTCATTGATTAGCTCTAGTAGTTTTCTGGTCAAGTCTTTAGGATTTTCTATGTAGAGGATCATGTCATCTGCAAACAGTGAGAGTTTTACTTCTTCTTTTCCAATTTGGATTCCTTGTATTTCTTTTTCTGCTCTGATTGCTGTGGCCAAAACTTCCAGTACGATGTTGAAGAGTAGTGGTGAAAGTGGACACCCTTGTCTTGTTCCTGACTTTAGGGGAACTGGTTTCAATTTTTCGCCATTGAGGATAATGTTAGCTGTGGGTTTGTCATATATAGCTTTTATTATGTTGAGGTATGTTCCTTCTATTCCTGCCTTCTGGAGAGTTTTTATCATAAATGGATGTTGAATTTTGTCAAAGGCTTTTTCTGCATCTATTGAGATAATCATATGATTTTATTTCTCAGTTTGTTAATGTGGTGAATTACATTGATTGACTTGCAGATATTGAAGAATCCTTGCATCCCTGGGATAAAGCCCACTTGGTCATGATGTATGATCTTTTTAATGTGTTGCTGGATTCTGATTGCTAGGATTTTGTTGAGGATTTTTGCATCTATGTTCATCAGTGATATTGGCCTGTAGTTTTCTTTTTTGTGGTGTCTTTGTCAGGTTTTGGTATTAGGGTGATGGTGGCCTCATAGAATGAGTTTGGAAGTTTACCTTCCTCTGCAATTTTCTGGAATAGCTTCAGTAAGATAGGTGTTAGCTCTTATCAGAAATTTTTGGTAGAATTCAGCTGTGAAGCCGTCTGGACCTGGGCTTTTGTTTCATTTCTAAATAATAATATTATTGTTGCATATCTAAGGTGGAGAAACAGAAGATCCTTAAGTAATACCACATAATCACATCTTTTTAAAGGAAAAGGCTCACTTGTAGCTGATGACAGAGAAACTAAGAGGAAAAAATTCCCTTATCAAAATCAAAAATATATTTGAAATATTTTAAGCTACAAACAAATGAACTATCATAAAATATACATGGTACTCTCCGCACACATAATAAAACCTCTCATCTTAAGTTTTTACACTCGAGTTTGCCCAGTTGTGCAAAGAAAGGGAAGAGGATTAAATATGCAATGAAGTAGTGGGTGCCTTTAGCTGCTTTACAGGCTGTTCCTCAAAATGAATCAACACATGTCAGTCATTCATTATAACTTGTTTATTCTCAGCAGCATTTGCTAGAAGGTCCAGATTCTCTGCTGTAGCCCCAAGCACATGAGTTTCATAGAGAGCACGATTTTGTTCTAAGTATTATTCATACATTCATTCTTTAATTTATACCTGTAGTCTTGGCAGGCATGGGGAATATCACAATAGAAAAATGAAGATCCTCCCTTTATGGATTTGGGGAGCTTTAGAGACCCACTACTCAGAAAATAGCTTTAATAAAACTTTGTTAATAGAGAAGGAAAGGAGAGAGAGAGGAAGGGATGGACAGACAGAAGGATGAATGGACAGATTTGCATTCCATCCCTCCCACCAGAGAAAGATGAAATTGTGTGATGGCACATTGAGACATAAAATGGTGTAAAATGTAAGAAGAGGTGAGCAAAAGGAAGGCAGAGGGATTAGCAGAGGAGAATTAGAGCATAATGCTTGAGGGCACTGTCTTTGGAGACACAGATCAGATTTCAGTCTTAGATCTGTCATTTATTGACTGTGGTTTGGAGCAATTCACTTAATCTTTGAGCCTCAGTTCCCTCTATTATATATAAGGAGTAATAGTTACTACCTCATTAGATTATTGGGAAGATTTAGTAAGATAATAAGAAGATAATACATGTATTCCTTTAATATGGTACACTCAGGAAATATCAGTCATTAATAGAATATGCTAATTATATTCAGGTTTTATTTAACCTTTAAATATGGCCATACACATACAGGTAAAAATTCTCATATCAGTCACGAGTTGAGGCTTTTAGATTTTTTTCTTTACTTCTGAAATAAGTTCAAGAGAATGCTGTCATGGAAAGCCTCTGTATAAGAAATTGTCATTTTGGGGTACCATTTGCCTTTCTAAAATCTGCCAAATTCCCAAGGTTTCCCCCTTGACCTTCCTGGAAGCTGAAACAAAAACTTAATTATCATGAACTTGTTGAGGTTTGCCTATTTTGGAGCTACATGAATGAGGTCTCTTGGCAACTGACGCTCTGTCAACCTGAACAGGCCCGTTATGGAACAGAGAGTGCACACCTCCTACCTGGCTGCAGCTGCTGTGGCAGCACTGTTCAGATGCTTGGGGTGAAACAGAGTAGAAAGCCCAGAAATAAATCCCCATGTGTACAGTCAAGACTCTGGAGAGTCCCTTGGACCGAAAGGAGATCCAACCAGGCCATTCTAAAGGAGATCAGTCCTGGTGTTCTTTGGAAGGACTGATGCTACAGCTGAAACTCCAGCACTTTGGCCACCTCATGCGAAGAGTTGACTCATTGGAAAAGACTTTCATGCTGGGAGGGATTGGGGGCAGGAGGAGAAGGGGACAACAGAGGCTGAGATGGCTGGATGGCATCACCGACTCGATGGACATGAATTTGGGTGAACTCTAGGAGTTGGTGATGGACAGGGAGGCCTGGCGTGCTGCACTTCATGGGCTCGCAAAGAATTGGACATGACTGAGCAACTGTACTGAACTGAACTGAACAGTCAACGAATACTTGACAAGGGGCCAAGAACACTGAATGGTTAAATAGTCTCTTCAGTAATTGGGAAGACTGGATAAAATGATATTGGATTCCTATCTTGTACCACTCGCAAAAATTAACTCAAAGTGGATTAAACACACAAACATAGGCTTGAATCCATAAAACTCCTAGAAGAGTTTCATGTACAGAGTTATGACAAAAATCAGCCATGTGTAATTAATAATATGTGGTGACATAATAATTTGGAGCACAGAAGAGATAGGAGGGATCTTTAAGGCAAGGAAACTTTGTATCCAGCTGTTCCCAACAGACCCTTCCTATGGACTTCATAGGCACCTCATGGTCATTTGTCATTTAGAGATTGAGTCTATACTCAAAAGGAAAAAAACCTTTACCTTTCACAGTGTTATCTCAGCAGTGCAACTTCATGAGTAAAGATGATGATGTTCTAAGAGTTAATGCAAACTCTTTAAAATGTTGGAACTAACCAACAAATTCAGTAAAGTTGCAAGATATGAAATCAGCATGCAGAATGGAGTTGTATTTATGTACACTAACAACAAAATACCTGAAAAATAAATAAAACAATCTCACTCACACTAGTATCCTAAACAATAAAAAGAATTAAGAATAAATTAACCAAGGAAGTAAAAACCTATACAATGGAAACCACAAGAGTTTGATGAAATAAATTGAAGAAGACACCAACAAATGGAAAGATATCCTATGTTCATAGATCAGAAGAATTAATATTGTTAAGATGTGCATGTTTTTCAAGTCACTTATAGATTCAACGCAGTCCCTATCAAAATGCCAAAGGAATTTTTCACAGAAAAACCATAGAATGTGTGTGGACCCATAAGGCCCAGATAGTCATCATAATTCTGAGACAGAACAAAACTGGAGGAATCACACTTCCTGATATCAAACCATATTATAAACTGATATTAACCAAAACAGTATGGCACTGGTATAAAGATAAACACAGACCAGTGAAGCAGAGTAGAGATCCCAGAAATAAATCCCAATATGTACAGTCAACTAATACCTGACAAGGGGCCAAGAACACTCAATGGTTAAAGAATAGTTTCTTCAATAAATGGGAAGACTGGATAACTACAAGTAGAAAAATGAAATTGGATTCCTATCTTATACCACTTACAAAAATGAACTCAAAATGGATTAAAGACGTAAACATAGTCTTGAATCCATAAAACTCCTAGAAGAAAACATGGGAAATGTTGGTCTTGGCAACAAATTTTGGGGTATGACACCAAAAGCACAAACAACAACATTTAAAAAATCAACAAGTGGGACCACATCAAACTATAAAACTTCCATGCAAAAAGAGAAAATCAAGAAAATGAAAGCACAACCTACATAATGGAAGAAATATTTTCAAACCATATGTTATAAAGGGTTAGCATTGAAAATACATAAATAAGGCATACAACTCAACATCAAATAACAAACACTCCATTTTAAAATGGGCAATGGAACTGAATAGACGTTTTTCCAAAGAAGACATCCAAATGGCCAAGAGGTACATGAAAAGATGCTCAATATCACTAATAATCAGAGAAATGCAAATAAAAACCACAATGACCTATCACCTGTTAGAATTGCTATTATCAAAAAGACAAGAAATAGTGTTGATAAAGCTGTAGACAAAAGGAAACCCTCATGCACTGTTGGTGGGAATGTAAACTGGTTCAGCCACTGTGCTAGACAGTATGGAGAGTCTTCAAAAAATTAAATAGAATTACCATATGATCCAGCAATCCCATTTCAGATTATATATACAAAGGAAATGACAACAGCATATTGGAAAGATATATGTACCCCATGTTTATTTCAGCATTATTCACAATAGCCAAGTCATGGAAACAAAAGTATACGGCAACAGATGAATGGAAAAGAAGTTGTGATCTACTTCATATATATACATATGGGTCGGGAAGATCCCCTGGAGAAGGAAATGGTAACCCACTACAGTATTCTTGCCTGGAGAATCCCATGGGCAGAGGAGCCTGGCAGGCTATAGTCCACAGGGTCGCAAAGAGTCAGACACGACTGAGCGACTTCACTTCACTTCACTTCTTCACATGTGTGTTTACATATACATATATATGTATATATGTTGTTGTTATTATCATTGTTCAATCACTAAGTTATGTCCAACTCTTTACAACCCCATAGTTTACAGTATACTAGGCTCCTCTGACCTTCACTATTTCCCGGAGTTTGCTCCAATTCATGTCCACTCAGTTGGTGATGCTATGTAACCATCTCATCCTCTGCCACTCCCTTCTCTTTCGCATTCAATCTTTCTCACCATCAGAATCTTTTCCAATGAGCTCTTTGCATCAGGCTCTTTGCATCAGGTAGCCAAAGTACTGGAACTTCAGCTTCAGCCTCAGTCCTTCCAGTGAATATTCAGGATTGATTTCCTCTAAGGTTGACTGGTTTGATCTTACAAGAGTCTTCTCCAGCACCACAATTAAGAAACATCGATTCTTTGGTGCTCAGCCTTCTTTATGGTCTAGCTCTCACACGACTACTGGAGAAACCATAGCTTTGACTCTGCAGATCTTTGTTGGCAGTTATGTCTCTGCTTTTGAATATGCTGTCTAGGTATATATGAATATGAGTATTACTCAGCCATAAGTGAGGAGGAAATCTTGCTATTTGCAACAACATAGATGGAACTTGAGGGCATTATGCTAAGTGAGATGAGTCAGAGAAAGACAAACATTGTATAATATCAGTTACATGTGTAATTTGAAAAAGCTGAACTCATAGAAGCAGAAAGTAAAATGGTGGTTGCTAGGGAATGTGGGGTGGGTTAATTGAAGAGATGGTCAAAAGACCCACACTTGAAGTTTGGAGAGAAATAAATCCTGGCGCTCTAATGCATAGAATCATAGTTATAGTCAACAGTACTGTATTACATCTTAATACTCCAAGGCTCCTAAGAAACTAGATTGTAACTGTCCTTACCACCAAAAAGAAATGTTAATTATGTGGGATGATAGGTGTTTTAGCTAACATTCCAGTGGTAATCATATTGTACTATATAAATGTATCAAGTCAACATGCTGCGAACCTTAGACTTTACAATTTTGTCAATTTTATCTCTATTTGTGAAAAACCTCCATCATCTAAAAAATTAAACATAAGTAAATAATAAAATTAAGTGCTACTAAGTACTTTGCAGGTGGTAGATGTGTGGTGAATGGGATAAATATTGAAATTTGTCTGAAATGTAAAATTATATGATTATAGTTTGGTGTTTCCTCTATAACCATAAGTAATACCCAGCAGCTTATATCCATTCCTAACTACAATTATTAAAAATAGTAGAGGCCACAATACAATAAAAATATTAATCTCTCAAAGAAGCATTTGGTGTTAGCCCAGAATTAGAACATTTTTGCAATAGAAAATGTTTATCAAATCTGCCCTAAGGAGGACCTAATTATCCATAGGTCTTTTCCCCTGGGATTTTAATAAATCCCCTTGATTCCTGATCAAAGCAGTTAACATTCTAACAATGAACAAACTGAAAGCAAGAAAGTGGTCAGTCTAATTTCAACATGAACAACTTGATAAAAATAATTATTATTTCAAGTATTTTATTTTTACATTTTGAAAATAAGAATAATTTTTCTTAACTATGTTTATTTCCTCAGTGATTAAAAATCACATTTAGATACATTTATTGCAAATGAATATTTTTCATAGTTTAATAACACTGGTTTTCTGAGAATTATCTGAATATATAATTAATTCAGATAATAAGTTAGAGTAGATTTATGGATTAATATTATATTTCCTCAGACTATCAATGTTTTAGGAAATAATATGTTTACAGTCAGAATATTATTGCCCTCATTAGATGTTAGTGTAATTTTCAAGTAAATATTTTATAAAGCCCCTCAGTAGTCTTGAATGAGAAAATGTTTTCCTTTAGACCATAGAGGTTAGGAGAAGGCAGTGGCAACCCGCTCCAGTGTTCTTGCCTGGAGAATCCCAGGAATGGCGGAGCCTGGTGGGCTGCCGTCTCTGGGGTCGCACAGAGTCGCATACGACTGAAGCGACTTAGCAGCAGCAGCATAGAGCTTAAGGAAGGAATAGTTGCAATAAGTGTTTGTGATACCTTAATTCCAACATCCTCTTCTGGTGAAAATAAATGACTGGTATATCTCTACATGTCAACAACTGGACCACAAAATTCTTCAAGGACATTAAGAACTATCTATTCATGGCGTAAATCATACTTTTTTAGCCCTCAATGTTTTTGGGTAGAATAAAAGGTCCTACTTATATTGCAGCATAGTAATCAGCCTTTCAAGACATTTCCCAGTTAGAGTTGAAAGAGGTTTGGTTTCTCCAGTTGTGCTCTGTGCGTGATCAGTCCTGTCTGACTCTCTGAGATCCCATGGGCTGTATCCTATGAGACAAGAATACTGGTGGTTGCTGTTCAGCCGCCCAGTCTGTGGGATTCTTCAAAACCCCATGGACTGCAGCACTCCAGGCCTCTCTGTCCCCCACCATCTCCCGAAGTTTGCCTACGTTCACGTCCATTTCATCTGTGATGCCATCCAGCCATCTCATTCCTCTGACTCCTGGAGCGGGTTTTTATCTCCTACTCCAGGGAATCTTCCAACCCAGGGATCGAACACAAGTCTCTTGCCTCTCCTGCACGGGCAGGCATTTTCTTTGCCACTGAGCCTCCTCAGAAGCCAATACCTTTTCTATGTTCTCTCTCCGCATCTGCCATGAGGGGCCAGCACTGAAAGCACCTCTGTCCGTGGCTGGGTTTTCTCCTCTTTACAGTAGGGCCTTGTTCTTCATTGTGAGTATGGCTAAACCCTATGTTTTTATGTGGAACGGTTCAGTCCAGGCAGTGGTGATATATGGTCTCATAGTCTAACATATTATCATTTTAGCTCTTTTATTACAAGTCATCAAACACTGTAAGTGGAAAACATGAGGATAAATTATAGTACATTCAGAAACTGCTGAGAAATAACAAGGAACAGAGAACAAGGCACTTTGGGAATATAAGATCTATCGAATGAAGAATGTTTTGTGCTGGCTATGAGTGGATCTGTTACTTGCAGAGAAACTCCATTGCATTGGTCTTCTGAGCTGGACATTTTCCTAAAGTTTTGCCTAATGGAGCAAATAAAATCTCATATATTCTTTTAGAGAATTTCCAGACTGTCTTTATTAATTTGAGTTTTGACTTTTCACTTTATTGTGAAGCTGATTTTTAATTCTCTTTAGTATGTTCACTGCTGCTGCTGCTGCTGCTGCTAAGTCGCTTCAGTCGTGTCCGACTCTGTGCGACTCCGTAGACGGCAGCCCACCAGGCTCCCCCGTCCCTGGGATTCTCCAGGCAAGAACACTGGAGTGGGTTGCCATTTCCTTCTCCAATGCGTGAAAGTGAAAAGTGAAAGTGAAGTCACTCAGTCATGTCTGACTCTTCATGACCCCATGGACCGCAGCCCACCAGGCTCCTCCGTCCATGGGATTTTCCAAGCAAGAGTACTGGAGTTCACTAGGTGGCCATAAAAATTGGAGTAATCTATTTCTAATTGCAAAATGTTACACGTGCTTTTTTTCCAACCTAATTGTACATTTTTTTTCTCCCCTGTATTCCTTTGCAGTGTATGCCTTAGGATCAGAGGATTTTGTCCTACCCATCTCCAGAAAATTGTTAGAAAATACTACATTGAGATTAACAGGCCTCTTCTTTGTTATGATTACATTTCTCTAAGAAATTTTTTGTAAAAAGGGGCATGTGTTCTTGTATAAAGAAAGTCCCGAGGAATACACTGAAAACTGTTGGGACTTAGAAACAAGTTCATCAAGGTTGCAGGATACAAGATCAGTATACAAAAGTCAATTTTATTTCTATACAATTACAATGAGAAATTGTTACTGAGTCCAAGCTTATACTGCTTGCTGCTGGACAGGTCAGTGAATTGATAGATGAGTTGTTGGGGCAAAGAATAGTGACTTTATTTGAAAAGTCAGCAGACCAAGAAGATGGTGAACTAGTGTCCCTGAGAACCATCATGCCCAAGTCAGAATTCAGGCTTCCCTTATACTAAAAGAGAAGAGAATAAGCTCAAACATTTCTTGGCCCTGATCGTTCCCTAGAGGGGATGTCTTAATTTCTTCCTTCTTGCAGTTATCCACAGATGGACCTCGTCAAGATGTTTCCTGTGAGCTACCCAAAAGTATTTTAGCTTAATGCTTATTATCTAGGAGGCAGGGTTCCCAGAGATGGGTCTTTGTGTGTAATTTAATCTTATAGGCAACATCCCTTCAGTGATTAACTTGTAGGAAAAGCAACAGAATACAAAGATTAAAGTAGAAGAAACAAATCCAATACGGAGTCAGATTTATTCTTTTCTATTACATGGTCTGAAAATAAAATGAAAAAATAATTCCATTTACAATTGCATCGAAAAACTAAATATTTAGGTATAAATTTAGCAAAATAAATGTAAAACTTATACTCTGAAAATTACAAAACATTGTTGAAAGAAATGAAAGAAGCTCTAAATAAAAGGGAAACATCCTATGTTCACTGTCATATGTCTCTATTTTTAAGGTGACAGTACTCCCCAAGTTGATGTTCAGATTCAGTGCAATCTCTGCTGGAATCCCAGGTAGCTTCATTTTACAAATTGATAAAGCTGATCTTAAAATTAATATGAGACTACAGGGGACCCAAAGTAGCCAAAACAATTTTGAAAAACAAAAATGAAGTTGGAGACTTTTAAATTTTAAAACTTTTCTATTTCAAAACTTATTATAAAATGGGAATCATCAAGATGGTGTGTTACTTGGACAAGAATAGCCATATAAGGCCATATAAGCCATATAAGTGCAAAAGTGAAACCATGTATCTGTGGTCAACTGATTTTAACAAAGTTGGCAAGACCATTGGAGTAATAGTCTTTTCAACAAAAGATGTTGAGATGGTTGGATAATCACATGTAAAAGAATGAAATTGGACTTTCCACATATCTATTAAAACTTAATTCAAGATGGATCAAAGACCTAAATAAGATAATATGCAAATATTAACCTATAAAACTCTTAGAAGAAAATGGAGGAGTAAATCTGTGTGACCCTGGCTTTGGCAGTGAATTCTTAGGTATGACACCAAATGCATGAACAACGGAAGAAAAAATAAATTGCTCTTCATCAAAATTAAAATATTCTATGCCTCAAAGGACACTATCAAGAGAGTGAAAAGACACCCACAGAATTGGAGAACAGATTTGCAACTTATATAGCTGATGAGAGACTTGTATCAAAGATTATATAAAGAACTCTCACCACTCTATAAAAGACATATACCCAATCTTTAAATAGGCAAAGGATCTGAATAGAGATATCTGCAGAATAGATATATAAATAGACAATAAGGACATAAAAGATTCCTAACATCATATGTAATTAGAAAAAATGCAAATAAAAGCCATAAGATATTCCCTTCGGATATATCTTATACCCACCTAAGATGGCTGTTTTTAAAAAGACAAATGATAATAAGTTGGCAAGGATATGAAGAAATTGGAACCCTCATACACTGCAGGGCAGGAATGTATAAAATGGTGCTACTACTTTGGAAAGCAGTCTGGCAATTTCTCAAATGGTTGGTTACACATAGAATTACCACATGTCCCAGCAATTCTATTCCTATATATATATCAATATAGATGAAAATTCTCAGCCACAATAAACACTGATCAGTAATTTTAATAGTATTATTATGACACACAAAATGCGAAAACAACCTAAATGTCTGTCAGCTGATCAATGAATACACAACATGTGGCATATCTGTACAACTGAGTGTTATTCAGCTACAGAAAGAATGAAGTCCTGATACCTGCTGCAGTATGGATTAACGCTGAAATCATCATGCTAGGTTATAGAAGCCAGTCACACACAAGAAAAAAACCCACATATGGGACTGGAGGTCCAGTGGTTAAGAATCCTCCTGCCACTTCAGGGACATAGATTCGATCCCTGGTCTGGGCAAATCCCACGTGCTGCAGAGCAGCTGAGCCCATGCACCACGAGGACTGAGCCCGTGCTCTAGATCCTGAGAGCCGCAGCTACTGAAGCCTGTGTGCCCTAGAGTCCATGCTCGGCAACAAGAGAAGCCACCACAAAGAGAGGCCCACGCACCGCAGCTAGAGAGCAGATCCCACTCTTCATTACTAGAGAAAGCCTGTGAGTAGCAATGGAGACCCAGCACAGCCTAAATACATAGCTTAAAAGTTTTTACAAAGCACATATTATATAAGTATATTCCTGTGAAATGTCCAGATAGACAAACCCATAGAAATTGAAAATAGATGAGTGATTTCTTAGGGTTTGTGGGGCAGGGATCAGGGTTGGGATTTGGTCAATAGGAGGGTGATAGCTAAAGGGTGTGGGATTTCTTTTTGAAGTGATGAAAATTTTCAAAAAATGGTTGTGGTGAATATGCAGGCATACCTTGGAGACACGGTGGGTTCAGTTCCAGCCTAATACAGTAAAATGAATATTGAAAGAAAATGAATCACACCTTTTGGGGGTTTCTCAGTGCATATGAAAGTTATGTTTACACTAAGCTATGCAGTAGCATTGTGTCTAAAAATGTACGTATGTTAATTTAAGAAATGCTTTGTTGTTAAAAAATACTGACCATTATCTGAAATTTCAGTGAATCACAATCTTATTGCTGGTGGAGGGCTTAAAATATCAGGATAATTACCAAAATGTAACACAGAGACACAAAGTGAGCAAATATTGTTTGAAAATGGTGGTCTTAGTCTTGCTCTACACAGGGTTGCCACAACCTTCTGTTTGTAAAATATGCGATATCTGTATAGCACAGTAAAGTGAAGCATAATAAAATGAGGTCTCTGATACTGAGAGGGTGAATTATGTGGGGCGTGAATTAACTATATCTCAAAAAAGCTGTTAAGTGGAAGAGAACAGGAATGAGACACTGTCTTTGGCTTAGTCCAAGGCTCCTTGCTTATTCTAGGAAGACCCCTACTTGAGTATATGGATTGTCAATAGGCAAAGGGTAATTTTCCTGGAAGAAGGATAAATATATGCCACATGGTAAAAAGTGAAGAAGTTTGTTACACATGTCCTTGATGTCATTAAGACATCTGGTCTTTACTAAGTAGTGAGGGTTCTATTAGAGTCCCGGATAAAAAGACAAAAATGGAAGGTTTACAGTTCCCAGTTACTGGGTGACATGATGGGCATGAACACATTCAATAAGAGACATGCGTAAGAATGTTCATCAGTTCAGTTCAGTTCAGTTGCTCAGTCGTATCCCAACTCTTTGCAACCCCATGAACTGCAGCACACGAGGCCTCCCTGTCCATCACCAACTCCTGGAGTTTACTCAAACTCATGTCCATCAAGTCGGTGATGCCAATCAGCCAGCTCATCCTCTGTCGTCCCCTTCTCCTCCTGACCCCAATCCCTCCCAGCATCAGGGTTTTTTCCAATGAGTCACCTCTTCGCAAGAGGTGGCCAAAGTATTGGGGTTTCAGCTTCAGCATCAGTCCTTCCAATGAACTCCCAGGACTGACCCCCTTTATGATGGACTGGTTGAATCTCCTTGCAGTTCAAGGGACTCTCAAGAGTCTTCTCCAACACCACAGTTCAAAAGCATCAATTCTCTGGTGCTCAGCTTTCTTCATAATCCAACTCTCACATCCATACATGACCACTGGAAAAACCATAGCCTTGACTAGACGGACCTTTGTTGGCAAAGAAATATCTCTGCTTTTGAATATGCTACCTAGGTTGGTCATAACTTTCCTGCCAAGGAGTAAGCGTCTTTTCATTTCATGGCTGCAATCACCATCTGCAGTGATTTTGGAGCCCCCCCAAAATAAAGTCTGACATTGTTTCCACTGTTTCCCCATCTATTTCCCATGAAGTGATGGGACCAGATGCCATGATCTTCATTTTCTGAATGTTGAGCTTTAAGCCAAATTTTTCACTCTCCTCTTTCACTTTCCTCAAGAGGCTTTCTAGTTCCTCTTCACTTTCTTTCTTAAGGGTGATGTCATCTGCATATCTGAGGTTATTGATATTTCTCCAGGCAATCTTGATTCCAGCTTGTGCTTCTTCCAGCCCAGAGTTTTTCATAATGTACTCTGCATATAAGTTAAATAAACAGGGTGACAATATACAGCCTTGACGTACTCCTTTTCCTATTTGGAACCAGTCTGTTGTTCATGTCCAGTTCTAACTGTTGCTTCCTGGCCTGCATATAGTTTTCTCAAGAGGCAGGTCAGGTGGTCTGGTATTCCCATCTCTTTCAGAATTTTCCACAGTTTATTGTGATCCACACAGTCAATGGCTATGGCATAGTCAATAAAGCAGAAATAGATGTTTTCCTGGAACTCTCTTGCTTTTTCCATGATCCAGCAGATGTTGGCAATTTTATCTCTGGTTTCTCTGCCTTTTCTAAAACCAGCTTGAACATCTGCAAGTTCACGGTTCATGTATTACTGAAGCCTGGCTTAGAGAATTTTGAGCATTACTTTACCAGCATGTGATATGAGTGCAATTGTGCAGTAGTTTGAACATTCTTTGTCATTGCCTTTCTTTGGGATTGAAATAAAAACTGACCTTTTCCAGTCCTGTGGCCACTGCTGAGTTTTCTGAATTTGCTGTCATATTGAGTGCAGCACTTCCACAGCATCATCTTTCAGGATTTGAAATAGCTCAACTGGAATGCCATCACCTCCACTAGTTTTGTTCATAGTGATGCTTTCTAAGGCCCCTTGACTTCACATTCCAGGATGTCTGGCTTTTTTGCATTTCTTTTTCTTGGGGATGGTCTTGATCCCTGTCTCCTGTACAATGTCATGAAACTCCGTCCATAGTTCATCACACACTCTATCTATCAGATCTAGTCCCTTAAATCTATTTCTCACTTCCACTGTATAATCATAAGGGATTTGATTTAGGCATACCTGAGTGGTCTAATGGTTTTCCCTACTTTCTTTAAGTATGAATTTGGAAATAAGGAGTTCTTGATCTGAGCTACAGTCAGCTACTGGTCTTGTTTTTGCTGACTGTATAGAGCTTCTCCATCTTTGGGTGCAAAGAATATAATCAACCTGATTTCAGTGTTGACCATCTGGTGATGTCCATCTGTAGAGTCTTCTCTTGTGTTGTTGGAAGAGAGTGCTTTCTCTGACCAGTGAGTTCTCTTGGCAAAACTCTATTAGCCTTTGCCCTGCTTCATTCCATATGCCAAGGCCAAATTTGCCTGTTACTCCAGGTGATTCTTGGGAGAAGGAAATGGCAGCCCACTCCAGTATTCTTGCCTGGAGAATCCCAGGGATGGGGAGCCTGGTGGGCTGCCGTCTGTGTGGTCGCATGGAGTCAGATACGACTGAAGCGACTTAGCAGCAGTAGCAGCCACGTGTTTCTTGAGTTCCTACTTTTGCATTCCAGTCCCCTATAATGAAAAGGACATCTTTTTGGGGGTGTTAGTTCTAGAAGATCTTGTAGGTCTTCATAGAACCATTCAACTTCAGCTTCTTCAGCATTACTGGCTGGGGCATTGGCTTGGATTACCGTGATATTGAATGATTTGCCTTGGAAACGAACAGAGATCATTCTGTCTTTTTGAGATTGCATCCAAGTACTGCATTTCAGACTCTTTTTTTTGTTGACCATGATGGCTACTCCATTTCTTCTAAGGGACTCCTGCCCTCAGTAGTGGATATAATGGTCATCTGAGTTAAATTCACCCATTCCAGTCCATTTTAGTTCTCTGATTCCTAGAATGTTGATGTTCACTCTTGCCACCTCCTGTTTGACCACTTCCAATTTGCCTTGATTCATGGACCTGACATTCCAGGTTCCTATGCCATATTGCTCTTTACAGCATCGGACCTTGCTTCTGTCACCAGTCACGTCCACAGCTGGGTATTGTTTTTGCTTTGACTCCATCTCTTCATTCTTTCTGGAGTTATTTCTCCACTGATCTCCAGTAGCATATTGGGCACCTACTGACCTGAGGAGTTCCTCTTTCAGTATCTTATCATTTTGCCTTTTCATACTGTTCATGAGCTTCTCAAGGCAAGAATACTGAAGTGGTTTGTCGTTCCCTTCTCCAGTGGACCACATTCTGTCAGACCTCTCCACCATGACCCACCCATCTTGGGTGGCCCCACATGGCATGGTTTAGTTTCATTGAGTTAGGCAAGCCTGTGGTCCATGTGATCAGATTGGCTAGTTTTCTGTGATTATGATTTCAGTGTGTCTGCCCTCTGATGCCCTTTCTCAACACCTACTGTCTTACTTGGGTTTCTCTTACCTTGAACATGGGATATGTCTTCATGGCTGCTCCAGCAAAGTGCAGCCTCTGCTCCTTACCTTGGATGAAGGGTATCTCCTCATGGCAGCCCCTCCTATCCTTGAACATGGAGTAGCTCCTCTTGGCCCTCTTGCACCCACGCAGCCGCTGCTCCTGGACACGGGGTTGCTTTACCGCCTGAGCCACCAGGGAAGTCCAAGAATGTTCATAGCAATACTATTAATAATAATCCCAATATCTATCAAGGACTTCCCTGGTGGATCAGATGGTAAAGCATCTGTCTACAATGCAGGAGACCCAGGTTCAGTTCCTAGGTCAGGAAGATCCCTGGAGAAGGAAATGGCAGCCCAATCCAGTACTATTGCCTGGAAAATCCCATGGATGGAGGAGTCTGGTAGGCTACAGTCCATGGCGTCGCGAAGAGTCAGACACTACTGAGCGACTCCACTAATATCCATCAAAATTTGAATTGAGATGTATTTAAAATGGAATGGGCTTCCCTGCTGGCTCGGAGGGAATCTGCCAGCAATACAGGAGACCTGGGTTCAATCCTTGGGTTCCATCCCTGGGTTGAGGGAGATCCCCGGAGAAAGAAATGGCAACTCACTCCAGTATTCTTGTCTGCGAGATCCCAAGGACAGAGGAGCCTCAGCTACAGTCCAGGGGTTGCTGAGTCAGACACGACCCAGAGACTAACACTTTCACTTTCACTTTCTTTTTTAAAATGTAATACCATTTGGTAGTAAGAACGGATAAACTGCAAAAGTCACAACATAGATGAATCTCACAAATTTAACATTGAGTCAAAAGAGCCATCAGTAAAGATACAAGTTATGTGATTACATTTAAATAAAGTGTAGAAATAAGCTTTATTTAAATCTATGTTGTAGAAGACAGATTAATGTTTATTCTTGGGGGAGAGGTTGTGAGTGGAAGCAGAGGAAGGGCTTCTGGGGGCTGATAATGTCTTATTTCTTGATCTGTTCAGTTCAATTCAGTTCAGCTCAGTCGCTCAGTTGTGTCTGACTCTTTGCGACCCCATGAATTGCAACATGCCAGGCCTCCTTGTCCATCACCAACTCCTGGAGTTCACTCAGACTCACGTCCATCGAGTCAGTGATGCCATCCAGCCAGCTCATCCTCTGTCGTCCCCTTTTCGTCCTGCCCCCAATCCCTCCCAGCATCAGAGTCTTTTCCAATGAGTCAACTCTTTGCACGAGGTGGCCAAAGTACTGGAGTTTCAGTGTTAGCATCATTCCTTCCAAAGAACACCCAGGACTGATCTCCTTTAGAATGGACTGGTTGGATCTCCTTGCAGTTTGGCGACAGATCTTCTTTATCTCTTACGTTGTTTTTATGCAGTCTGTAAGTCATGTCTGACTCTGCAACCCCATGAATTGCTGCACGTTTGGCTTCCCTGTCCTTCACTATCTCCCAGAGTTTGCTCAAACTCATGTCCGTTGAGTTGGTTATGCTATCTAACCATCTCATCCTCTGTCATCTCCTTCTCCTTCTGTCCTCAATCTTTCCTAGCATCAGGGTCTTTTCCAATGAGTTGGCTCTTCTCATCAGATGGTCAAAGTGTTGGTAATTCAGCATCAGTCCTTCCAATGAATATTCACAGTTGATTTCCTTTGGGATTGACTGGTTTGATCTCCTTGCAATCCACAGGAATCTCAAGAGTCTTCTCCAGCACCACAATTCAAAATCATCAATTCTTCAGCACTCAGCCTTCTTTATGATCCAGCTCTCACATCTTCACATGACTATTGGAAAAATGTAGGAGTAGAGATTTTCTGACAAGGTTGGAGTGGAGGGTCATCATTTATAGTAATAAAGTTATGGAGCATTTCCCAAGCATAGAAAAAATAGAACTCTTCTAGTTTTGTCATTTCATTTTTGTTGCCTTGGAACCAGACTGTCCAGCAGTTCTGCCTAACATCAGGTAAACAGTGGTGGTAGTGATCTCCCGCCACATGTTTAGGCTGCTACAGCAGCCTCCCTGCCTGATTTGCATAGAGACAGAAGGTGTAGACAGGAGCACGAATGGAGTAAGAAACAGTACATCTCTCTGTGGTGTTGATGTTCATTGTTCAGTTGCTCAGTCAGGTCAGACTCTATTATCCCATGGACTGCAGCACTCCAGGCTTCTCTGTCTTCACTGTCTTCTGCAGTTTGCTCAAACTCATGTTCACTGAGTCAATGATACCATCCAACCATTTCATCCTCTGTTGCTCCCTTCTCCTGCCTTCAATTTCCCAGCATCAGGGTCTTTTCCACTGAGTCAGCTCTTTGCATCAGGTGGCTAAAGTATTGGAGCTTCAGCATGAGTTCTTTCCTGAATATTCTGGGTTAATTTCCTATGGTGTGCTTCTGTCCAAATCAGAAACAGTGCTCATTCTTTCATTAAGAAATCTAATTGTTAACTCTAGGGTATTGTTCTTCAAACTGCAATTGGAGGAAGGGATGCTTCTTTATGAGTTCTGTGAAAAACTCAAAATCTTGTGCTTTGATAATGAATAAAATAACCTTTCCAAATATAAAGACAGAACTTCTGTATTGAAAAGTTATTTTCATAAAATAAAACCTCAGTTTCTTAAGTCAGCCTTTTGCAATTTGGAATTCATGTGTGAATTATCAAAAAAAAAAAATTCCCAGTAAATGCACTTGGGCAGGTTTTGGTGTGTTTGATGTGTACATGAAACTTTGAGGGAGGTGAGTGATACAGTCATCCTTTCATTTGCTGCAGTCTTTCCTTGGAACAGAGTGATTCTTAGCTGGCACTAAGATCGAGAGAGGGGTCTTCTGTAGTGTTTTTGCAGAACTACCTTATTCTTTTAAACATACAGAAAGTTAGCATGACCTAACGGCTTCAAAGGAAGCAAAATGCTCTTGTCTTAAATATATTCATCATTCCAAGGGAGGAAAAGGCATAATGAGTCTTTCTTTTCTCTTTTTATTAACTGAACAGCAGCAAATGATACTTAAGCTATTATCTAGCAACAGAAAAGTCCATGCTACTGTGAAAAATATTGCCTGCCAAAATTCCTCTCTACTGGGCAGTTAAATAAGCCTCTATAGCCAAGTTAAAAGCCCTTTTGAGTTGGAAAATATGACAAGAAAAGTGACATACCCCCTAACAAAAGTGGACTTTCCAAGAGCTTCTAGAAAAAGCCACTCCCATTAAGGTTTCTCACACTGGTTTTTGGTGGCAGCCTTTCTCAGAAATTGTTTGCTCCATGTGGGAAGTAAAGTGGTAGACTCATTCATGGCAGTTGCAAAGGGGAAGTAAGAATTTAAATTGAGAAAGTCAGTTAAGATAATATCTGAACTTTTGAACTTTCTGATCAGATAATTCTTCTTGAAAATCTGTACAAGATAGGAAAAGAGAATTAATGCCACTTCAAGTGTTGAATTTTAGAGGAATACTATCATTAATGATAGTACTTTTCCCATAATTGTTTGATTGTTGAGTACAGGCATGACAAGAATTTTATGAAGACATTTCTGATTGATAAAATGGAGTATAAATAGAAAGTTCTATTAAGTAGTAAGGTGAATGTGCTTGGAATTTGAACTTGCCCCTTTTTACTTAGGAGTGAGCATGATTAATGCAAGACATCTGTCTGTATCTCCACTCCAGGTCTCTCTCCTAAGCTGCAAATCTGCATATCCAACTACTTATTACACAGATTCCCTGCATGCTCCACAGATACCCTAATTTGTCCCCCATACTATTGTCTCTTACTTCTCTTTTATACTAATCGTTGTTAAACATGTCTAGGTGTCATCTTTGGGTTCTGCCATCTCAGATGCTACACCCACTTTCTGCCTCCCCACTCTTGCTCATCTAGAAGAGACCACTGTCATTCTTCCATCAACTCCCTATGTTCTAACTGGACTTCCTGTGTCTGTCCATGCATTTGCCTGTTTTAATCCATTACCACCAGAGTGATCTTTCTTTTTAAATTTCAGTTTTATTTTAACAAAATTTTATTGGCATATAGTTGCTTTACAGTGTTGTGTTAGTTTCTGTTGTATAGCAAAGTAAATCAGCTATGTGTATACATGTATCCTCTCTTTTTCAGATTCCCTTCCCATTTAGTTCACCACAAAGCATTGAGTAGAGCTCCCTGTGCTATACAGTACGTTCTCATTAGTTATCTATTTTATACATAGAGTTAATAGTCCTAAAATTCAACTCTCAGGTCATAGCTCTACCGACTTGTTGGTTTCTGATCTTAGGATAAAACCCTTAACGTGGCTTTTAGGATTCCGTTATAATCTTGACCCTGCTTACTCCACTAGCCTCTGAGTCCCTATTGCCTCTGAGCATCCCCAGCTATCTTTGGAGGCAGCAGTGAGGGCCAGAAAGAGCAACTGAGGCAGCAGGCTGTCAGATTGGCTAAGAGCCCAGGCCAACTCATAAAAGTCACTAAGTCCAAGATAAGGTCTTTCTGAGGGGTGATGAAAGTGATGGAGGTGATGGACAAGACTTTTCATGGCTTTTACTAGCTACACCTCCACTGATGAGAGAAAGCCCTGCTCTGCAATTTCTTACATCACCAGGCTCTGGGCACCTTTCATTTGCCACCCAAGTGCTTCTCTGATGTGATCTCACTCTTTGTCCTGGGCTCGGAGTCTTCCAGCTCTTCCTGAGGTTCCACTTTACATTACTCTAGTCTTGATCACTGTGTGCTTCATTTACATGAGGCTTTGCTCCTTACTAAGATTGGGGAGAGAGATCTCATAACTGGAGCCATCAAGACAGATAACTGAACTTAGGCTTTGACTTAGGGCTTCCTGGGTGGCATTAATGGTAAATAACCCACCTGCCAATGCAGAAGACTTAAGAAACATACGTTCAATTCCTGGGTCGGAAGAGCCCCTGGAGGAGGGCACAGCAACCCACTACAGTATTCTTGCCTGGAGAATCCCATAGACAAAGGAGCCTGGTGGGCTATAGTACTTAGTGTCTCAAGGAGTTGGGCATGACTGAGGTGGCTTAGCACACTTCACTTAGTGGATTCCAGCTAAGTGGAGATCCTTGGTTCACATTAATTTTAGTCCCAAGATCATCCTGGTCTTTTTGTGTTTTATCACTTTCATATATCTTATTGGGAAGGAATACTGAAAATGTTAATTTAGAATGCAATGCAATTTCTATCGTGGCAACACCTGAGCTATTTCTACACATGCAAAACCACTTGCAGCGCCTGTGGAAGGGTTTATTTCCCTATGCATGATTAGCTTAAAACACTATTTTAATACAATAAACTTTCTTTCTGATGATACTGTCTAGTACTCACCTTCCCAACCAAGATGCAAACTAGTCTAATTTTTCCACTCCCTTGTTCTTCTCAAGACTTCTACACAACAAATTGCATCTGGACCACTGGGATCATTCTCCTCCTCTTTGCTTACCTACTTCTTAATCTCTGCTTAGACCTCCCTCCCTCCAGAACATCTGAGTTAGAGCTTCTTCCGTGTGCCCCCTTGCTCCTTTCCCTTCTTATCACATCACACTGAACACACTCTGTTGGGTTGTTTGAGTGTCTATAAGCTGTATCACTGCAGGATGCTTGCTGTCTTGTTTATCCTTGCCTCCTCAAAGCCTGTTGCAGTATCTGGCCCAGAGGGACTATTTAAAGATCATTTCTTAATGATCTTAAAGATCATTCTGTTAATCACTGAATCGTTGAATTAATGAATTTACAGTCCTATAGAAGTCTCTGACGCTCTAAGAAGTTGAAATTGTGTTTCCTGAAATTACATATTAGTTTCATTTCTTAAAGTATCTTATTTGTCCCTACTTTCAATCATCACTACTGTGTTTATTAAAATCTTGCTACTGTCAGTGAAATGCATACGGCATCTAATAATGCCTTAAGAAACTTATTTCAGGCATGTTTGTCAGCATTTTCATTTCATATGAGATTATTGGTATTTATGTCTCTCTAACCTGTAAGATATGAAGTGTCTCAAGGGCAGTGACCATGTCAGATTCATCTTTGTGTCTTCACAAGCTCATATCTATGCAGCGTCAGCAGTCAGTAAATGTATAAATGCTTAAGGGAGGCCAGAAATCAAATCTAGGCTCCACTACTGTCTGTCTCTGACACTTTTCTCTGTACTTAAGCTCTCAAAGCCTCAATGAATCATGTGTAAAGTGAGAATTCTATTGGTCTAAAAGATCACCTTGCAGGGTTGTTGTGAAATATTACATAAAATATACTGTGAATAAGTACCTGGAACATATAGATATTATGAATAATCTAGACTAAAGGATAAATCTAAGTTTTTGTGAAGAATGCTGGTAAGCCAGAATGTTAATTTTTCAGTCACAGGTTGGCAAGATGTTTTCAGGTCTAGCAAAATCTTTGCAAAAGAAACCAAAGATGCAACCTTCCCAATTTTTATATTAAGGATATTTATCTGAAATAGAAAACAAAGCAAGAAATTAGGATGCAAATAAAATACACTACAGGGCAATTTATGGAGAGGTCAAATGTATCAGTTGCATTATTTGTCTTATGAATATACTCTTCAAGAAGGAAAATGAATTGGACTAAAGACTGTAAATCCTTGAAAATGAGATGTATGTTTGGAGACAGCTCATAGAAAAGAGGACCAGAAAATCATAGCCAGACTTGCTCTTCCCTAACTAAAATAAATTCATAGAGTTGTCTGTAGTGTGTTCATGTTTTATCACTTTACTAATTATTCTCCTCTTTTCTTTGAGTTTATAAGAAATTACTAAGGAAAAAGATTCTCTAGTCATAATGTGTTTAGGAAAGATGTTAAACATTCATATTATAGGCCTGGGAACCAAATTTAAAGGAGAAAGAACTCTGCTCTTAAACCTGAAGCTTCAAATTTTTCAGCATAACATGCTTCCATTTGCAAAGACCAAGGCATTTTGCGGGCATGTTTTCTCCTGTATTGTTTTATTCATCTTATAATGCTGTATAAGCCCCACCAGGGACTTCCCTGGTGGCTCAGATGGTGAAGGTGTCTGCCTGCAATGCGGGAGACCTGGGTTTGATCCCTGGGTTGGAAGATCCCTGGAGAAGAAAATGGCAACCCACTCCAATTCTCTTGCCTGGAAAATTCCATGGACAGAGGCTACAGTCCATGGGGTCACAACGAGTCGGACATGACTGAGCAACTTCACTCACTCAGTGCTTTCTCTGTATTGGTATGTCTGATGATTTTCATAACATATACTGTTATTTTAGTGGAATTTGTAATTTTTTAAATTGTTGCCTCTTTAATTATTGTAACTTCATCTTATATAATTAGCATAAATATATGCAGTCGTGAAATTAGCACATGCGGGTCGTGATATGCAGTGTCACGATTGCAATGGTTAAATGTGGATGATTTTTTTGAAGGGCGGGGGAACTAAGTGAATATAGTGATTTCAGGAGAGAGCATTTTACCTGTCCAAGTTGATTGCTCAGAGAAGTCAAGCAAACATTTTTATTTAGGCTTAGATAAGAAGTTTTGGTTTTGCCTGTACTTACAATGAACAGATTTGGACAACTGAGTTTTAAATAAAAAGTTTGATACCTGGTGAAACACCTATAAAGAAAGTTTCAGCATTAACTTTAAAATCTAAAACACTGAGGATCAGATCTTTCTAAAGATACCTTTCCTATAGGTTGCTATCAATGTGAATTTGAGAGGGAATTTATTAACATCTTGAATTGGATGTGTATTACCACCATTGACATCTATATCTATAAAATTGAAGTAGTTTATGTGGATGTAGAGAAAAATACAGATAGTGGTTATTTACATGCCTTTCAGAATCCCTGTAACTATAAAATTTGCCCCTCTAATTACTCATTAGGTGAAGAGTATATTTAAATAAGTAGTCAAGACTTTAAAAAAAAAAGTATAATTCAAATTCTGCACTCACTGGAATCCTAGATGATGAAAACCAAGCTTTAATAACGCTACCTCCATAAGCTCCCTGTGTACAAAGAGACCACAGTCTATTGAGCTACATTCACCTTAAATTAAAAAGCTGCACTTGCTATTACAATATAAGAGACCAACAAGTGCATCTACTCACTCAGGGAAGACGTGCGGTTGGTGTAGATCCATGTTAAGATTTTAACATGTTTCTAAAAATTCCTTGGTGGTAATAATAATCATTATGCATATCTGAGAATTTAGAACATGAAGATAAAACACGTTTTCTACCAAAATAAAGACAAGATTGATCTAGTTATCTGCATTAAAAATTCTCTGAAGTATTCATATAGAATATATCTCCCATGGATTGGCTGCTTACATAGTTTTAGGAGGGATGTGTCTTTTACTTTTAGACCAAGAAGAGAATCCAAATTTTGGTTGAAAACAAAATTTTCTATATCTGTGTTCTAAGTGTTTCTGAGACACAGGTTGCAGGTGGGAAGCTGGGCAGATGACACATGGAGGAGAGAAATGAGTCAGCCACCTCACAGGGCTGCTCTGCGCCATCTCTCCCAACCCACCCCTTGTTCAGCATCTGAAGAACAGCCACACATTGCCAGAGAGGCTCTCAATCTTTAGTTCTTTGCCAAAAAAAAAAAAGCCAAACTCTGTGCCCTATTCAAATGGCACATTGATCTTATAGATTAGAACTAAAAACTTCATCACCAGGCACTTTTTCTTCCAATCTGATCTTGGTCTAAATTGTACTTTTTAGTAAATGAAAGAAGTAAAAATTCTGTAAACATCAAGATTTTGGTAGCCACTAGAAAAATGAATGAAATTATTAAAGGATGGGATTTTGAAACATATTTAGTGCTCAGCAGGGACCAACCACAAGGCATGAATTTCTCTTTCAGTGCTCTGGTTAAAATCTAGCTGGTATGTCACTGGTTTTGTTTAAAAAAAAATAGGACTGCTTTTGTTATTGTTTAGTCATTAAATCGTGTCTGACTCTTTTGCAACGCTATGAAGTGTAGCTAGCCAGTTTCCTCTGTCCATGGTATTTCTCAGGCAAGAATACTGCAGTGGGCTGCCATTTAAAAATGGGATTATGTTTGCCAATACAAAATTTGAGGATTTTTTCTCAGTTTTTTCCTCACCTTTTAGGTATTCTTGCAATTAGGGTATACCCCAATTAAATCTTGGTTTTGGCTTCATGGTCCAAACAATATGTTTTCCCTTAGAATATGGTAGTATACTTTCCCTGTAAATTAAACTTTGTATGTCAAATGTCACCAAAAATTTAGTATAGGTATTAACAAGGTATATTGATAAATAATTTTAAAGAAGATAAAGAAAAAAATCCTAAGCAGAATTACTGCTCTTCTGCAGAATTATTTCTTCCTAGATTAATTATGTCGTCTCCCCAGGAACCCCTTCAGAATGAGTAGAAAGTCAGCTGGGCAGGGCTCTGAGCTCTACTTCCTTCTAATATACAAATTGGGATTTGGAAAACAGAGTTTTGAATTCATTTTTGACCTTGTTGAGGACCAGGATGTTAGACGTGTACTTTACTATTGCTCTTTGCACATAAAAAGAAAGAATTCTTTATTTCTTCAGTTTATAATGAATGTTAATGATGTAAATAATCAACACAAAATAAAGCTAAAAAGACTGAAAAAACATAGGGTTAAATTTATAACATACAAAAACTGACTTGTTCCTAACATTGAACATTGCTAAAAATCAAGCTGGGGGAAAAATAGACACATCAGGGTCAAAATGTCTTGTATTTGTTTAAGATTTATTATTAAGCTAGGATCACTAGCAAATGTGTACAGTGTGATTCAGTTGTTTGGAAAAATTAAACTGGCGACGTATACACACACACACGTATACACATTCCCACTGCCTCTGGTTAATGGAGTTATAAATAGTTTGAATCTTTGGTTTCTTGTTTTTAAATAGATAATATTTTATCCAAGTAACATATTTAAAGTTTTTGAATATTTATTTTGGCTGTGCTGGGTCTTAATTGCAGCATATGGAATCCAGATCTCTGACCAGAGGTTGAACCCAGACCCCCTGTACTGGGAGCCTGTAGTTTTAGCTATTGGACCACCAGAGAAGTCCTCAAAAATTATTTTTTAAAAAGAAATTTAAGACTTCCCTGGTATCATAGTTGGCTTTAAAAATGGCTGACTTAAAACTTAACATTCAAAAACTAATATCATAGCATCAAGTTCTATCATTTCATGGTAAATAGATGGGGAAACAATGGAAACAGTGACAGACTTCATTTTGAAAGTGAAAGTCACTCAGTCGTGTCCGACTCTTTGCAATTCCATGGACTATACAGTCCTTGGAATTCTCCAGGCCAGAATACTAGAGTGGGTAGCCTTTCCCTTCTCCAGGGTATCTTCCCAATGCAAGGGTCAAACCCAGGTCTCCCATATTACGGACAGACTTTATTTTGGGGGCTCCAAAATCACTGCAGATGGTAACTGCAGCCATGAAATTAAAAGACACTTGCTCCTTGGAAGAAAAGCTATAACCAACCTAGACAGTATATTAAAAAGCACAGACATTACTTTACCAGTATTGGCCTATATAGTCATAGTGATGATTTTTCCAGTAATTGTATATGGATGCAAGAGTTGGACCATAAAGAAAGCTGAGTGCTGAAGAATTGATGCTTTTGAACTATGGTGTTGGAGAAGACTCTTGAGAGTCCCTCAGACTGCGAGGAGATCAAACCAGTCCATCCTAAAGGAAATTAGTCCTGAATATTCACTGGAAGGACTGAGGCTGAAGCTGACGCTCCAGTACTTTGGCCACCTGATGCAAAGAACTGACTCACTAGAAAATCTCCTGATTTTGGGAAAGATTGAAGGCAGGAAAAGGGGACAACAGAGGATGAGACGGTTGGATGGCATCACTGACTCAATGGACATGAGTTTGAGCAAGCTCCGGGAGTTGGCATGCTACAGTCCATGGGGTCACAAAGAGTTGAACATGACTGAGCAACTGAAGTGAACTGAACTGAACTGGTATCCCAGTTGTTAAGAAGTCTGCCTGCTAATGTAAGGGATATGATTTCGATCCCTGGTCTAGGAAGATTCCGCATGCCATGGAGCAGCTAAGCACATGCGCTGCAACTGATATCTGTGGGCCTAGAACATTTGCTCCACAAAAAGAGAAGCCACTGCAAAGAGAAGCCCAAGCACTGCAACTAGAGAAAACTTGCACGCAGCAACGAAGACCCAATGGAGCCAAAATAAACCAAAAAAAAGTTTTTTTAATTTAATGAGTTGGATAGAAATTACCTTCTTTGTAAAAGACAGAGACATAAGCAAGAGTCAACTTGATGATGTGCCTGAAATCTTTCCTGGCTTCTAATACAGTTTGAAAGCACATAAAAGAAGACAGCTCAGTAAAACTTTCCTAAATATTCAAGTCATTTTTTAACCACAGCATCAGTGTTGGAGAGGTAAGTGAGAAGAACAAGGCCCCACACCAAGCTCTGGACACTCCTCTTTGTCACGGCTTTAGTGTTTGAAGTAGTGATGCTTTGGACCCTACTGAACACTCTCTTTTGCTGGCAGCAGCACAAACCACTCTGTTGAATGGACAACATCTATTACACACACACATGAACACGCAGATTTAAAATGAGATTCACTGCCATGAAGTGGCCTCTGTAACTGAAGAATCGTAAAGATTCTGTTCTGCTCACTTCTTGTTTTCTTCTCCATGTCTTTGTTTTCACAGTTTAGGATTACTAGAATGTCATTAGGATATTGTAAGGCAGCCTTTATATCCTACCTTTCAACTTCCTCAGGTAACCACCTCTCTACCCTTTTACCAATGCCTTGGTTCTCAGACCATTGCCTTTCTCTTCAATCATATGTGTGTATGTGTGTGTGTGTGTGTGTGTAGGTTTCAAGCATGGGTGCTAAGTTGCTTCAGTTGTCTTCAACTCTCTGTGACCCTATGGTCCATACATAGCCCATCAGGATTCTCTGTCCATGGGATTTTCCAAACAAAAATACTGGAGTGGGTTAACTCCAGGTCATCTTCCCAATCCAGGAGTTGAACCCATGTCTCTTAAGCCTCCTCCACTGGCAGGCAGTTTTGTTTTGTTCTGTTTTGTTTTGTTTTTTTACCACTGGTGCCACCGATGTATGTTGGCAGTTTAATTTTTCTTTCTGAGCTGGTTTTCCTACCTCTGGGTTACCCCTTCAAATTCATCTTCCATGCAGCTTACTGAGTGGTCCCTCTGAAGAAGAAATGTGAGCATGGCCCAGTTTAAACATCATCCAAGCTTCCTGGGTATCCCGAGGATGGAATGAAAGCTCCTACAGGGTATGGACAGGCGCCGCCCACCACCCCCACACCCTTTCGCCCTGCTTGCCTCTTGGCTCCTGCACTCTCATCCAGTTGTGTATCTTCTAGCACTAAACAGTGTCGTTTTTTCACAGGCACTAATTATTGACATTATTTGATCCCACTCCTAGATTGCCTCTCTGCCCAATCTCACAAATCCCTGCCTTATTCCCTTAATGAATTTCTATTCATTTTTTAAGGCATGGCTCAACCATCTTCTTATCTGAAAAGTTTTCTCTAATAGCATCTCCCTTTTTGTCCAGAAGAAATATACCAGTGGTCACCCTGGCCATAGATGAACCAACTCTCTCATCTGCTAAGCTGTAAGGTCTTTGATTTTAGAACCTGTATTAATTCATCTTGACATCTTCAATGCCTGACAGTGCTCAATAAACATGGGGTGAACCACACTAAATTCCCAGAGATTAAGCTAAGGGGGCACTTAGTTACTTAAAAATAAACTTCTGACCTTTCTCCATTTTAATCTTAGCAAACTCAGAGTACCTTTGCCTTAAAATATCTTTTGTAATTGGAGAGTTGAAGTTAGAGTGAGGATGAGCAGTGTAGCATTAAAGAAAGAATTTTTTTTTTAGCATTGTGCAAGAAATAACAGAAAAGAGCTATAACCAGTTTCACTGAGGACTGCCAATAAAAAACAGAGAAAACACTATAAATATGGCATTAAATAAGGTGGAAAGTTGTGCTAAAGCTTTAAGATGGAAATATTTGTGGGAAAATAAGGCAGTGAGAAATAATATCCTGTATCATGTTTTGACATATTGTATTCATCTTTCTGGTGGTGACTATATTTCACATGTAAATTAAGGAAAAAAAAAAAAGAAAGTGTATGTATGTCATGTCCAGGAAGGGATAGTCAAGTATCTTAGAATAGCTTCTTGAGTCAGCTCTATATATCTGGCCTTTTGAAGTATAGCTGAATTTTTTTAATCTTGACTTCTACAAAGAAATAACAAAAAGTAGAAATTTAAAAATCTCAGTGACTATAAATTCAATGACTTTACATGAATCAATCTATTATTCTTTGACATCTTAAAGGAAAACAGCAATATGACTGATAACCTTTGGTGAATTTCAGTCTCATACAACATAGAAGCTGAAGAAATTGAAAGAAAAATCAGTGATATTTAAACTTTTTGACTATATATATTAGGTCAGATATAATGGCTATCATAGAATAGTCTACTTATCTTCTTTACCAAAAATGGCCAAAACTTCATACTAACACTGTAAGTATACCCAGTTTGGAATTTTAACTTGCGGTTTACTCTCAGTGCTTTGTAGACCCTCTATCCAGAGCTCACTTCTGACGAGTTTCTTATGTATAGTCACCAAGCTTTGTAACCACACTATCTTGCTGTGCTGGCCACAGATGACTGGATCAGGAACAGTGGTCAGCCCAGAGTCAGCCTATGGGCTAACCTTACAAAATGGATGTGGCCAATCAAGCAATTTTTAGTAAAGACTGACTGGCCAACCAATTCAATACTCTCTTGAAGAATGTGCCAGAAACACAGATAATGTTTGATGCCAAAGCTCACAGACACAGAGGTAACAGGCAGAGAGCAAGCAAAATCTACAACAAAACAGAAGATATAAGGTGAAAAGAGGAATACAAACCCAGACTTGGGTAGAGCAGTAGAAACTGTCTTTAGTAAGAGGCTAGTGTCAGAAGTGGAAACGAACAAGCAGAATCAGAAGCAAACTGGGATACACATGGTTAGAGGGAACTCACGAGATGCATGAGATAGACTACCTGCTTGAGAAGTGTAATAGTGAGAAAAGCAATCGTTTATTGGGAATTGTGCCTGAGGGACTTTATTTACTGTGGAACAGAGGTGAGAACAAACTTATGGGCTAAGAAGCTTGAAGATGAAAGAGAAAGCACAGATAGTGAATGTGGAATCCCCAGAGAAGAAAACCGAGGCAAAACTGGGGAGAGGGTGCTTAGCCTTTGAAAGGAGGGAAGGAGCCTTCCGTTAACACAAAAGAATGAAAAAAGATGGGCTGAGGATACCAAGAACCAGGAAGAAAATGAGAGAGAAAAAGAGTCTTCCTGTCTTGGAGATGTGATCTTCAACATAAGGAGGAGAAACTGAAAATAGTAAACAATGAAACAGAAAGAAAATCAATGAAACAAAAAGCTAATTCTTCGAAAAAAATCAATAAAATTGATAAACTTCCAGCAAGACCTAAAGAGTTATAAAGGGAGAAGACAAAAATCACCAGTATCAGGGATAAAACAAGGATATTGCTACAAATCTTCCTCCATTAAAATGACAATGGAATAGTATGAGTAATCTGACATTGATAGATTTGAAAACTTAGAATAGAACAATCCTGTGAAAATCACAAATAACTGCACCTCAGTCTGAATAGTTGTAAAGCCATTGATGAAATTAGATTTGTAATTTATAATTTCAAAGAAGGAAATCTCAAGTATGCAAAACTAATTCATCACTTGAAAATCAATCTACAGGCTAAAGGAGAAAAACATTTAATCATGTCGATTGATACAGAAAAGCATTTGACAAAATCATAAACCCATTTAGAACAAGACTCATCAAGTTGAGAATAGAAGTGAAATTATTAAGGTCAATTTATTAAACATATCTGCAAAAACATGTACAGATGTGAGAGCTGGACCATAAAGAAGGCTGAGTGCCTAAGAATTGATGCTTTCAAACTGTGGTGCTGGAGAAGACTCTTGAAAGTCCGTTGGACAACATGGAGATGAAATCAGTCAATCTTAAAGGAAATCAGTTCTGGATATTCACTGGAAGGACTGATGGCTGAAGCTGAACCTTCAATACTTTGACCATCTGATGCAAAGAGCCTACTCATTGGAAAAGATCTTGATGCTGAGAAAGACTGAGGGCAAGAGGAGAAGGGGGTGACAGAGGATGAGGTGATTGGATGGCATCATTGAGTCTGGACGTGAGATGGACATGAGTCTGAGCAAACTCTGGGAGATAATGAAAGACAGAGAAGCCTGGCTTGCTCCAATATATGGGGTTGCAAAGAGTTTGACCTGACTTAATGACTGAACAACAGCAACAAAAGAAAACATAAATACGGCTAACATTGTATTTAGCAGTGAAAGATAATGCTTCCACTCTAAGATGGAGAAGAAAGAAAGGATGTATAGAACCATTCTTAGTAAGCATATTATTGGAAGTTCTAGCCACTGGATTAATACAAGGGAAAGAAATTTAAAATTCATTTATATTGGAAAGACATCTGTTTGCAGATGACATGATTTTCTGCCTAGAAAGTGCCAATGAATCTGAAAAAGAAAAAGAAGAGAAACCTGCTAGAGCTAATGAGTCCAGTATGGTCACAGAATAAATGATCAGCATGCAGAAACCCAGTGGATTTCAGTATACTCACAATGAATGTGTGGAAACTGAAATTAGAAATTTGAAATGATTTACAGTCACTCCAAAGTAAATTAAGTACTTAGTATAGACTTAACAAAACATCCACAGAATACATATTTTGACAATCACAGAATACTGATGAAAGAAACAAAGACTTAAATTAGTGGAAAGACACTCTGTTCATGGATAGAAAGACTCACATAGTTGAGATTTTGCTCTTCCTGCCAAAATCCAAACAAAGTTGTTTATAGCTATACACAAGCTTACTCTAGAATTTATATGGAGGGGCTTCTCTAGCAGTCTAGTGGGTAAGACTTCCAATGTAGGATGTGTGAGTTCAGTTCCTAGTTAGGGAACTAAGATCGCACATGGCTCATGGCCAAAAGGCCAAAATATAAACAGAAGCAATATTGTACCAAATTCAATAAAGACTTTAAAAATGATCCACATGAAAAAAACTTTTAAATAAACTTATTTGGAAAAACACAAACCTTAGAATAGCTCAAACAACCTTGAAAAAGAAGATTTAAAGTGAGAGCAGTAACTCTACCTAATAATGAAGCCTACTGTATAGCTACAGTAATCAAAATTGTGTGGTTTTGCAAGAATGATAGGCACATAGATCATTGAAACGGAATAGAGCACCCATCAATAGAGTACCCATCAATCAGTTCAGGTCAGTCACTCAGTCTTGTCCGACTCTTTGCAACCCCAAGGATCACAGCACACCAGGCGTCCCTGTCCATGACCAACTCCAGGAGTTCACCCAAACTCATTCCATCGAGTTGGTGATGCCATCCAGCCATCTCATCCTCTGTTGTCCCGTTATCCTGCCCCTAACCCCTCCCAGCATCAAGGTCTTTTCCAATGAGTCAACTCTTAGCATGAGGTGGCCAAAGTATTGGAGTTTCAGCTTCAGCATCAGTCCTTCCAATGAACACCCAGGACTGGTCTTCTTCAGGATGGACTGGTTGGATCTCCTTGCAGTCCAAGGGACTCTCAAGAGTCTTCTCCAACACCACAGTTCAAAAGCATCAATTCTTCGGTGCTCAGCCTTCTTCACAGTCCAACTCTCACACACATACATGACCACAGGAAAAACCATAGCCTTGACTAGACGGACCTTTGTTGGCAAAGTAATGTCTCTGCTTTTTAATATGCTATCTAGGTTGGTCATAACTTTCCTGCCAAGGAGTAAGCATCTTTTAATTTCATGGCTGCAATCACCATCTACAGTGATTTTGGAGCCCCCCAAAATAAAGTCTGACTGTTTCCCATGTATTTCCCGTTAAGTGATGGGACCAGATGCCATGATCTTAGTCTTCTGAATGTTGAGCTTTAAGCCAACTTTTTCACTCTCCTCTTTCACTTTCCTCAAGAGGCTTTTAGTTCCTCTTCACTTTCTTTCTTAAGGGTGGTGTCATCTGCATATCTGAGGTGATTGATATTTCTCCCGGCAATCTTGATTCCAGCTTGTGCTTCTTCCAGCCCAGTCTTTCTCATGATGTACTCTGCATATAAGTTAAATAAGCAGGATGACAATATACAGACTTCATGTACTCCTTTTTCTATTTGGAACCAGTCGATAGACCCATACAAATATATGCAGCTGATTTTCAACAAAGGTGCAAAAGCTATTCAGTGAAGAACAGATAGCTTTTTCAACAAATTGTGCTGGAGTAATTGGGCATCCATAAACAAAATGGTGAACCTTTTCTTAAATTTCATACCTTATGAATCAATAACCCAAAATGAATGATGGATTTAAAGTGAAGTATAAAACTTCTAGAAAAGAACATTGGGAGAAAGTCTTCAGGATCTAAGGCTAGTCCAAGTTTTTTGTCTTGACACCAAAAGCACGATCTATAAAAGGAAAAATTGATAAACTGGACCTCATCAAAATGTAAAACTTTTGTTTAATAAAGACTTTGTCAAGAGAAAGAAAAGTTAAGATACAATTTGGGAGAAAATATTTGTAAACCACAGATCCAACAAAGGATTAGTATCTAGAATATACAAAGAACTATCAAAATTAAGCATTAAAAAGAAAACTATTCAGTTGGGAAATGGGCAAAGATATTAACAGACATTTCACTGAAGAATATATGTATATGTATTTACATATATATATATATTGCAAATAAGCACATGAAAAGATGTTCAACATTATTCATCATCAGTTAAATGCAAATGAAACCACAATGAGATGTCATTGCATACCTGCCATAATACCTCAGTAAAGATTAGTGACAGCATCTAATGCTTTGTCAGTAACTAAACTGCTCAAACAGTGCTCATAGAAATGTAAAATGATATAGCCACTTTACTGTGCCTGATATAACACAGTTTAGTAGTTTGTCAGAAAACTGCTTGTGTTGTCTAGCAATAACAATCTGGTAATTTATCTCCAAGAAATTAAAACTTATGTTCACACAGCAATCTGTACAAAAATGTTCTTCATAATAACCAAAAATTGGAAACAAGCCAGATGTCCTTCAGTGAGTGACTAAATCAACAAATAAACTTCGGTGTATCCATTTCTTGGATACTACACAGTATTAATAATATAGGGAACAAATAACTAATATGACAATTTTTATGAATCTCCAGGGAATTAGGCTGAGTGAGAAATGTTAGCCTTAAAAGTTATCTACTGGATGTTTCCATTTCTGTAATATTTTTAAAATCACAAAATTAAAGAAATGGAGAACAGATTAGTGGCTTCCAGGAGGTTAGGGAGAATAGCTGAGAGAGGAGGGAAGAGAGGTTGTTGTGGTTCTAAAAGAGCAATATGAGGGATCCTTGTGGTAGTAAGAATGTTTTAAACATTGACAGCATCATTAATACCCTGGCTGTGACACTGTGCTTTAATTTTGCAAGATGTCAACCATTTCGAAGATACTGCACAAAAGACATAAAAGATCACCATTATTTCATATAGTCATGCATGCATCTATAGATATTTCCAAACAGAAAGTTGATTTTAAATAATTAAATAATATTGCCAAATGGAAAAATAAAGAATGAATTCAGGTCAGGAACACAAATTGGAAACTTGCAGTCACAGGACAGCTTGTATAGAAAGCTTGGTTGTCAACTAGAGATGAATAAAAGGTTTACCAAGCTCCATCATTAGCTCTTCTGAGGTTAGATTTCATGGTTTTGAAGCAGAACAACTGACATAACTAAGCGTATTTGGAATAGCATGATCCCAAGTTATGGCCACCCCCTGCCACATCTAGGAAATCCCATACAGATATACATTTGAACTATAATGTATCAGCTCAACACTTCAGAAATTAATGTGATATTCCAATGAAAAGAAACTGAGTGCTGTACTCCTGGGCTTTTGCTAATGCCTCAAATGAAAGTCCTATTGAAAACATGGTCAAATAAACACAGCATGATAGTACGAAAATGAGCATTAAAGTCAGGTAGGGAAAAATCAGCACTACTGTGGTACCTAGAAGTGGGACAGACAGATTTCTGCTGAGCTGTCTTTGTGTGTGTGTGTGTGTGTGTGTGTGTGTGTGTGCACATGCGTATGCTCACACGTGCACAGAAGTATATTAGTGTAGATTAGTACTGTATGTGTGTGTAAATATATGAGTGTGGATGAGTTGAAGCCTGAATTAAAGACGTTTTCTTCCAGATGAAATAAATATTATTTATATCTTCAAAGCCTACAAACCAGAGTGTGTTTGGTGGCGTAGCTTTTGCACTCCACTAAGCCCTTTCACTCCAGTGCCAACTGTGAAAGGTGAAAAGCAGAACACTGAAGGGGTGCTCCACTACCGAAGTATCTAGAGGTAATTTTTCCCTTTGGGCAGATTCATCCAAATCATGTTTCCTGATGGCAGGTCCATTTCATGCATCTTGATAATACCAACCACAGTTACTTTGACATGGGAACACACAAATATTTGTTGTGTGGTCAAATGTGTATTATTGAGAGCAAACAATTGTGTCTACCAGTTTATTGGACTAAATGGAGGATGCTTGTGTGCTAAGTCACTCAGTTGTGTTCGACTCTTTGTGACCCCATGGGCTATAACCCACCAGGCTCCTCTGTCCATGGGATTTTCCAGGAAAGAATACTGGCGTGGGTTGCCATTTCCTTCTCCAGGGGGTCTTCCCCACCCAGGAATTGATCCCATATCTCTTATGTCTCCTTCATTGACAGGTGAATTCTTTACTACTAGCACCACCTGGGAAGCCCAAATGGAGGAGACTAAGTATTTAATACACTGTCATTTTGCTATAATGTTTATAACCAGAATTTTTGCCTGTCTTTCCTCTGCAATGTCAGCTTTACTGATAGACTAGTTCAAACATGTTTCTTTAGCTTCCTTATATACTGTTTTCTACCTACCGAAAGTTCCTCTCTATTCCACCCCTGAACAGAAATATCAACAGACCTATAAGATTAAACATCCAGGATTTCAGACCAATGGCAGTTTCAACTAAGGGGACAAAGAGGTTCCAAGAGACCTTGAAGGATTAAGAACTATATAGTCTTGGGTGTGTGTGTGTGTGTGTCTGTGTGTGTGTGTGTGTGTTGGGAGTAGGGGTAGTTTCCCAAGTGGCTCAGTGGTAAAGAACCTGCCTGCAATGCAGGAGATGCAGGTACAATCGCTGGATCGGGAAGATCCCCTAGAGAAGGAAATGGCAAACACTCCAGAATTCTTGCCTGGGAAATCTCATGCACAAAGGAGCCTGGCAGGCTGCACTCATGGAGTCACAAAAGAATCAGACCTGACTTAGTGACTAAACAACAAAATCTTTGGGTCCAAATATTCCTGACCAGTGCAAAACCATGAGCAGTAACTAGACTTTTAACAAACTTCTTTGAAACTAAAAAGGTAAGTAATTATGGATGGCCTGGTTTCTTCAAAATTCCAGCAATCTATTTGACTTTGTTAACTCAAAGCTGAAGACACATTTATCTTTGTTATCAAAATAACTTACATGTGAAGATCATAGGGGTTAACAGAGCAGAGTCTATTTTTCTGCCTTCAGTCAATATTGTACCCAAATTAACTCATAATAAGAGCAGTCTGTCCTTTCTTTGAAATTTCAAATGACAGAGCTGCTCATGGAAATACATTCAGGAGTTTTAAAGCCTCCATCATTAGGAGGTCATCAGAGTCAAATATTTGATACCAAAAGAAGAAAAGCAATGAAGAGTCTGTGTGCTACATGATACATTTCATCATTAGCTATATGTTTTGAAAACAAATATAGAAGTGAAAACCTAGATTCTAATATCTTTCAGAAGTTACACTAATAAATGTTAAGTATTCCTTCTATTCCTAGAAACTGGGGGAGATACAAATTGCCATTTCAGAAACTGCATGGATTGATTTTGCTAACCTTAGCAAGACAATATTTAAAAAGATAACTAGTGACAGACTGTCTAGAAGAGATAACTGGGACCTAGACTGACACATTTTAATTCATAGGCCAGTAACACTGAAACCAGGACTTCAGCCCACGAGCAGCTTTTCCAGGCTCTCTGGATGGTGAAATCCATAGTGTCAGCAGAACTCTGCAGCGCCATGTGCCCCACTTCACGGACACATCTGTGGGAAAACTGAGTAAAAACATCAGCCTGATTGGATCAGGGCAGTGAGCATCAGCATGTGATCCCAGAGTTCTTTCTTTCCTGTTACTTATTTTATTGTTTTCCTTGTGAAGATGAAGCAAAATCATAGTAGAAAACTTAGAAATTATTGAAAACTCTAAAAGAAAGAAAAAACCAATTAATAATTCTTCTATCACATGATAATCACTTTAATCTTTGCACATAAATGTTTTCTAAAATCGGTTGCATGCATATTGAGAAGATTCAAGCATTATAGAAGAAAGTATAAGTATTCCATCATCCAGAGGTGACTGCTGTTAATATATCAATGAATATCTAGTCATCTCTTTGATCACACATATATATACAGTTATCACTGTAATTTAGGTAAGGCATCATTCTCTATATCACGCCCTGCATCTGGCCTTTTTTATCCAATCAATATTCAGGGAGATCTTTCCAAATCAGAAAATATAGGAAAACATTCTTTTTAAGGCATGCAGATAATTATTTTAAATGAATGAACAGTTGTTTTGGAAGTTATGCAGCCAGTCCCTTATTTATGATTATGAAGGCTGTTTCTAGATTTCTATTCTCTAAAGTAAAGCTTCAATGAGGCTCTGTGTACATGTACACTTGTACTTAATAGCTCTTTAAGATAAACTTCTGGAAAAGGAATGCTGCTGCTCCTGCTAAGTCACTCAGTTGTGTCTGACTCTCTGAATCCCCTTGGACTGTAGCCCACCAGGCTTCTCTGTTCATGGAATTTTCCAGGCAAGAATACTGGAGTGGGTTGCCGTTTTCTCCTCCAGGGGATCTTCTTGACTCAGGGATCAAACCCAGGCCTCCTGCATTGCAAGCAGATTCTTTACCACGAATGCCACAATAACTGGATCAAATTTGATATGCTTTTCAGGACAACCAAAAAAAAAAAAAGATTGTGTGGATGTATGCTTTCACTGTAATGTATAAGAAAGGTGGATTCTTCACTCTCTCATTGTTACCAATATTTTCCTAATTTACTAGGAGAAAATGAAAGATTTATCCCATTCATTAGTAACTTTTACTAATAGTTTTTCTTTAATTGTGCAAACATCTTTCCATACATTTATTGACCATTTAATTTATTTTGTTATTTACCCATTTTCCAATTGGGATTTTTGTCTTTTTAAAATTGCTCTGTAAAAATTTATTTTAGGTTGTAAATAAATATTCATGTTTATAGCATATTGCAATATTTTCCCAATTTGTCATTTGTCCTTTGACTTACAATGTATTAATGTATAAATGTTAATATCTTCAAATAACAACTGATGCATGATTTTATATCTAACTCTTGTCATTTAGAATTGTACTATTTTTACCCTCCCTTATCATTAATATTTCTAGTAAAATATTTTAATGAATGTATAAAATACATTTTAGTAATGTACCGTTGTTTGTCTGTTTCCTTACTGTCGATAGTATTTATATTGTGTTCCAGGTTCTCATCACTATAAATAGTGCTGTATCTGAGAGTAGTGAGGTGATAAGCAGATGGAAAAAAAAAAATAAAATAGCCATGATCTTCAAAATTTTAGCAACAGGAGAGACTGGAAACGAAATGAGACTGTTTTTCCTTTTTCACTACAGGGAAAGGGTGAAGGGTTTAACTAGCAAAAGCCCAATCATGACACTTTCAAAGAAATTGAGATGCATGTTAAGAAAAAATAGCCTTGGTGGAAAAATATATAGAGCACAATAGTACATTAAACTTGCATGATGCAGTAGACATGATTTTAACTGAGCCTTCAAGTTTTTCTTTGCACCTATCCCATTTGTTTTAGTGGGACATAAACTTTTTTTCCCTTAACTGTAGAGTCCCTCATGATCTCCACTGCATTTTGTTACTCTTGGCAACAGTAAAATGTATCCATTCTCTTTCGGTCTGTCTAATAGGAAACATTATTGCATTATTCAAGCATTTAAATTTGATTGATGAGTTTACCCATAAAGTTGTTCATAAATCTGTTAAAGTCATTTATTTGTGATTCCCGTATAATTGTGTATGCCAGTATTAATGCTTCTTTCCAGGAGATTAGCCATATGTTGTAGGGCTTAATTTGAGGTTCAGAATAGAAAGTGGTGATCCTTTTGATGAGTGATTTATTGGAGGAAAAGGAAGCTTGATGGATATAATCTGAGAGCAAACACACAGTTATGAGAAGTCCCCAGATAGAACCCTTTTTACTTTGCTGTTATTCAGCAATTTATATTGTGGGACTTCTAGCACCAACAAGGGTGACATATAGCTTCACTTTTTGCTGTCAATTCAGTTGTATCTTTTTCTTTTCTAAGACCAGAGAAAAGAACATAAAGGTCAACAGCTTTATCCTAATCTGAATTGTTTTGAATATTATATTTTCATCCTTCATTGAGTTTTAACATGATGTGATGTATTATAGCAATAGTCATTATAGTGTGCTGCACCAAAATTAGGCTGTGAAGGTGTGACTTTTAATAAAAGAAAATGCTTGTGATTATTTATGCATGTCAATTCTGTCACCTCAAATCCATAATACTCTGTAATTCAGAAGGGTTGTTTTTTCCAGTTTCATAACAATAAATGAAGCACACTGGTTCCACTGCCACACCAAAGTTTTAGGGCTGTTTTGAACCATTGAGAGTTTCGCTGGTAGTTCCCATGCCTTTTCACCTAAATCAGATGGATGAGTCTATCCCAGCTAGTAAGGATCAGGTGCATAATTGGATAGCTGTAGGTGAAAAGGTGACTTATTTTGGAAATGGGCTCATCTACTCTGTTTTGTTCATTGTTGCTTGTCTGCTTTGCAATTTCTCATATTTATCTACTCTTACCTAGCTTCAGAATTTTTATCTTTGCTCTTCAGGATGGAGCCTCTTGCCATCCCTACTTCTTTATCCCGGCTTCCTTTGTGGTTCAGTTGTTAAAGAATCTGCCTGCAACACAGGAGACCTGGCTTCGATACCTGGGTAGGGGAAGATCCCCTGGAGAAAGGATAGGCTACCTACTCCAGCATTCTGGCCTGGAAAATTCCATGGACTGTATAGTCCACAGGGTTGCAAAAAGTCAGACTGGCCAACCGACTTTCACTTTCACTTTCTGCTCAAGTCAATTAATCACTCCCAAGTCTGTTCAGATTTTGTTCCCTGCCACACTATGTTGTTAAAGTATCTATCTCCCTTATGTGCATCTTAACAGAATTTGGGTCTGTCACCTTACATTCTCAGGGCTTGGTGTCTATCATGGATTCTAGCACAAGGTGGCTTTTGATTAGTTCAACTGAGTGAATCCAGTCTTGTCACCTTAATGTTAAGGTGCAACTGATTATTAAAATATTAATCCATCTTCCTTCAAAGCTTTTTTCTTCCTTTCAAAAATATTTGTTGAATACTTACTTCAAACATTGTTCTTGGCACAGAGAAATATGATAAAAATGATGGAAATAACTCTTGTCTTCAAGGATTTAAAAATCTAATGAAAACATTTAATAGTCTTATTTGCCCAATTTACATGCTTTTAAGTTTTAGACTAGAGAAAACCAATCAAGTATCTCTTTATATTAAAAAAAAATTTTATTTTGACTGCATTTGGGGCTTTGCCAGTGGCAACATGGTATAGAGGAGAAACATGACAAAGAGCTATGAAGTCCAGGACTATAGCCACTTTGCCATGTGTAGCTGCTAATACTTGGGATGTGCTAGCCTGAACTGAGATGCACTAGATTTTCAAAATCTAGTATGGCAAAAAGATGTAAAATATCTCAATAATAATTTGCATATTGATTATTGTGTTAAAATAATAGTTTTTATATTTTAAGTTTAATAAAATGTTTCTAAAATCAATTTCACCTAGTTCTTTTAAAAATTTTTGTGACTACTATTTAATTTAAAATTACAGATATAGTTTGCATTTGAGGCTTGCATTATATCGCTATTGAATACTGTGAATATAGAGAGTAGTATAGCATAGACTAGAGGCAGAAAACTTCTCTTCAGATCCTGGTGTGGTGCCCTACTGGCTTTGTGGCCCTGGATGACTTCCTTGATCTGTGTCTCTTTCGCCTTATCTTCTTGTAACATCAAGGTAGCAGTAGTAGCTAACTTATACAATTGTTATGAGGATAGAAGCATAAATCTTTTAGAACAGTGCCTGGCAAATAGAATACACTTTCTAAGCATTTGTTAAGTAAATGAACGTATAGATTCTTAGCGTTTTCACCCCAGTGGGTAGAATTATCAAAGGAGAAACATCATTTTTTAATAGTAGTTTTGTCTATAAGCTGTATTTTTCTAGGGGCAATTTCTACTACTATAAATTTAATTCCTAGTAGCAATTCTAGACTGATATAGTGAATATTTTTGATGGTTTACTAATTCAGTTCTCTTCCCATCCTCCTTCTCTCAGAACAGATGGAGGGAAAAGAGTAAAGCTCAAATGAATTAATTACCTTTCTCTCTAGCAGACTATTTGTGAGAGATATGCTGAAATAAATGGCAAATCTACAAAGTTCTCTCTTACATGATTGCAGTTCTCAGTTATTTTGTGTGGTTTCCTAGAAAGAAATCTAAAATATGAAAATCCAAGGTTCTAAGTTTGAGAATGGATTCTTGACAAAATATCTATTAAAAAGCACTATTGTCAATTCCTACATATTTTATTTTATTTTATGTTTTTTTTCGTTTTTTAATTTTTATTTTTACTTTATTTTGCTTTACAATACTGTATTGGTTTTGCCATACATTGACATGAATCAGCCACGGGTGTACATGAGTTCCAAATTCTGAACCCCCATCCCACCTCCCACCCCATATCATCTGTCTGGATCCTCCCGTGCACCAGCCCCAAGCATCCTGTATCCTGTATCAAACATAGACTGGCGATTCGTTTCTTACCTGATAGTATACGTGTTTCAATGCCATTCTCCCAAATCATCCCACCCTCTCCCTCTCCCACAGAGTCTAAAAGTCCATTCTATACATCTGTGTCTCTTTTGCTGTCTACCATAGAGGGTTATCATTACCATCTTTCTAAATTCCATATATATGTGTTAGTATACTGTATTGGTGTTTTTCTTTCTGGCTTACTTCACTCTGTATAATAGGCTCCAGTTTAAACTGATTAAAGAAGACAGTTTGAGGTCAGTAAAAATTAAGATATTTATGATACCTGTATATAAATGAAAACATATGTTTTAATAAACCTATCATATGTTTTCATAGTTGAATAGTGGTCTATTCTATAGACAGCAAGAATTTCTTTTGAATCCTTATTTGTGAACATTTAAATTGTGCTTTTTTCCTGTCACAATCAGGAGAGCAAATATCTTCATATTGTATCCTAAAGCATTTGTGTAATTATTTCTATGGACAAAATGCTAGAAGTTGAATTCCTTGTTCAAAAAAATGTGCATTTAAAATTTTGACATATGTTGCCAAATTGCCCTTCCAAAATGCTGTGAGTTATTATGCTGAAAATAAAAAAATTAATATTTTTGCCAAACTGCTAAGTGACAAATGTTAAGTTATTATAGGTTTTTAAATTTTTATTTTATTGAAATGTATTTTGATTTACAATGTTGTGTTAATTTCTGCTGTACAACAAAGTGATTCAGTTATACACACACACACATATACATATACATTCTTTTTCTTATTCTTTTCCATTATGGCTCAGATGGTAAAGTATCTGCCTGCAGTGCAGGAGACCCAGGTTCAATCCTTGGGTTGGGAAGATCCCCTGGAGAAGAAATCCACTCCAGTATTCTTGCCAGGAAAATCACGTGGATGGAGGAATCTGACAGGCTACAGTTCATGGGGTTGCAAAGAGCTGGACACAACGAAGCGACCTCACTTTCACTTTCATGATTTATTACAAGGACTTTGAATATACTAAGTTGGCCCAAAAGTTCATTCAGGTTTCCATAAAATGTTATAGAATGATTTGAATGAATGTTTTGGCCAACCCAATAGTTCCCTGTGCAATAAAGTCACCTTATTGTTCATCCTTTCTATATATAACAGTTTGCCTCTGCTAATACCAAATTCCTACTTCATCTTTCTCCCACCTCCCTAGGAAAATTATATATTGGTTGTGGCAGAGACCACCCTTAAAGGTGACAACAACCAGACTGAGATTATAAGTGGATCCTAACCCAGGTGAGCCTCTTATGAGACCACAGTCCCTGCCCACACCTGGATTTCAGCCTTGTAAAACCTAAGCAGAAGGCCCAGGAAAGTCATGCTCAGACATAAACTGAGACAATAAATATATGTTATTTTAAGCCTCTAATTTGTCATAACATTGTTATTGAGCAATAGATAACTAATACACTAATACTTTGACATCTAAATTTTCACTTCCAAGCATATTTTATGGGTAGAGCAAGATTTATATGCATCAAAATTCTTAGAACTCATGTTTCTTTTCTCCATTTTAGCTGTTCCTGCCATTGTAGCAAGCCTGGCTAAGGAAATTAGGTGTGTGATATTTAAAAATAAAATCAGTTACCATGTTTATTGTATTTTATGGCCTTTTAAAGTTTAATGGCAACCCACTCCAATACTCTTGCCTGGAAAATTCCATGGACGGAGGAGCCTGGTAGGCTACAGTTCATGGGGTTGCAAAGTCGGACACTACTGAGCGAATTCACTTTGTAATAGATTTTCAGTTGGTAGATGATGACTCAGTTTCCCAAGTTATTCTGACTCAGTTCTGTAGTTTAGAAAGTATCAAACACATATATCTATGATTCCAAAGAGAAACAGTGACCAGAGAGATTTTTTTTTCAAATCATTAGCATCTTTCAGATGGTAATTAGAGCTATTGAAGTGGATTAAATCTCTTAGTTGTCTATAGAAGGTAAAGAAGACTAAGTACAAGGCCCAGGAAAGAAACAGCATGTAAGGGACACAAAGAAAAAGAGTCAGCAACAGGGAAAACCAAGTCAGGAAGGTAAGCAGAGATTTAGGAGAAAATAATGTCAAGGATGCCAAGAGTTTCAAGACAAGAAGAATTCAAAATAAAAAAGAAAAGAAACCTAAAATGAAACCTGAGTTAACTGGATTGAGGAATTAGGAAGCGAATTTTTTTTTTTTTTTAATCTTAGTGAGGTAGGACAGAAGCTTGATTTTAATAAATCACTAAATAATATAGGATGCTAAAGCTGAAACTTCAATACTTTGGCCACCTCATGTGAAGAGTTGACTCATTGGAAAAGACTCTGATGCTGGGAGGGACTAGGGGCAGGAGAAGGGGACGACAGAGGGTGAGATGGCTGGATGGCATCACTGACTGGATGGACATGAGTTTGGGTAAACTCCAGGAGCTGGCGATGGACAGGAAGGCTGGCGTGCTGAGATTCATGGGGTCACAACGAGTTGGACACGACTGAGCGACTGAACTGAACTGAAATAATGTAGGAATGATGAAGTCAAGGTAAATATTCAGTAGGTGAAGGAGATTAATGAGTCAGAAAAAGAGCTTGCTTTAAATGGTGGAAGAGACTTTTATGCTTGTTGTCCATAGGGAGTTACTAAAAAAAAAAAAAAAAAGGTTGTCAATATGGGGAAAGAAGGGGATTATTGGCAAAGTGAGGTCCAGAATTTTGTGACAGTGTATGAGTGGGGTGGACAGCATGAAGTATTACCCACAGAAGGGGGGAGAACAACTTTCTCCCAAACTAGAGGAAAATAAGCTAGGCTATATGTGGAAGTAAATAACATTGTAGGTGTGAGGGTGAAAAGTTAGGGAATTTACACAAATCGAGTCTTTCTGTCTGCTGAGTAAGTGGGTTACTGTTGAATAGGGTCTTTAAGCAGGGTGGTGAAATGGACACAGCTGCTGAGGAGATTCAAGGGGAAGTTCACTGAACACAAATGAGGATGTTGCTGAATGCAGCTCAGCTTCTAAGAGGAAGTGAGGATCTCAGCAAAGCTGACGTCGTACTGAGACAGGCTGGGGCCTGGGACCCTTTGCTGCAGTGCTGCAGCGCTTACAGCGGTACACACCTCTCCTCCAGCAACAAATACAGAGAAGCTATATGGGACTAAAAATAACTATGCATGGGCAGTTGGGGCAAATTCTGGACCCAAAAGCTAACAAACCCAATTGCCACTTTTGAAGAGCAAGAAGCAAAACTGGTTGTTGAGAGCAAAGGTAGGGTACTGCACATGCGCCCTGCACTCAGCATCACCATAGGCGTGGGCAAAACACCTGAGTCAGCCTTCTGCTCAATCCCTGCACACACCCCTACCCTGAGCCCAGATAAGGAACAAGCTCACTTCCTTACTCCAGGAGCGAGCAAGCAAAGGAGCCTATTGTTTGTTCTTGCTCCCTCTGCTGCAACAGGGACCCCAGTAAAGCCTGGCCTGAATCTCTGGTCTGGCCTCTAGTCAATTTCTATTAACTGGGGAAAGACAACAACCTGGTCAGTGACAGTACCATTATGAACTCTCCTTAGAATTGAAGAAGATAAGATTTTTGTCTCTATTAAAGTGTGAAACACCTTGCAGCCCACCTGCCAAGACTTTTGCTAAAGCCATGCTTCTTGTACTCATGTGAATGTCCTCACGCCTCTTGACAAACTAAGTTTTTGTTTTGTTTTGCCTTTAATTTAATATGGTCATACACATACACACAACTGAGATCTTCAGGTTGGAAGTAAGGAACTGCATTTGTAGGATGTATTCCTTGCATGAGGTGACGTATGCCCACCATCCTCATTACAAAAAGGTACCACTACTTTACCTTCTCTTTGCCGTTGGAGCTGTTTTAAGTACCCACCTCTTTCTACTTCTGCTATAAGTAAAATGAGGTCAGAGTCATCCTTCTTTTTCTCTGAGACTGGTTCTTTAGGAAACTGCATGCATTAAACTCTTTAGAGGTAATGTTTTTTTCTTCAAAAGAATCTAAGTCCATAAAACTAGAATTGTTGTCCACTCCATTTCTTAAATGTATCTTAAAATTTTGCTCCTAGAAAAATGGATTGTAAAGAAAGCAACCTCCATGTCTACAGCATCTATGTAGCAATGGAGCTCTGACAATGGCTGCTGCCAAAGCCAACATTCAGATCTTCTGAAATTCTCATAGCAGTTTATTCTTTCCTTTAATATAATGATTAAGTACATGTTATGTGTCTAGTGCTGTTTTAGGCTACAAATAAGGACCCTAACTTTCAGGGAGCTGCCTTTCTTAGGTGCTTGAGATGGGGAGAGGGGACGAAGCCTGAAGCTGAAAAGAAACATCTAAACAAATGTATTTTTAAAAGATATATCAAATTATAAATGATAAGTATGAGCAAAATAAAGTAGATACGATGGATAATGACTGGGAAAAGGCTAGCTGTAGACATCTGGAATACCATATAGAACTTGGATTATTAGATTGCAACCAGACAGCTAAAGAGTCTGTGATTACCTTGGCAAGAACACAAATGGCATGAGGCCTGCTGTGTCCATATTTTTGGAAAGCTGAATCTAAATCAGGAGAAATAATTCTCTCCTGTGAACTCAGGATCTCAGAGACACATTCTAGCCATCAGCTGAGGTTAGTACATCCTTTCCTCAGCTTAAAAAAAAAAAAAATCGTTCATCCTTTCCTTAGCCAAAAAGAGTCCTAAAAACCAGAAAAGAAGCCAGGAAACCTTATAGATGAGGAAAATTCTTTGTTGGAAATTCAGTCTCTTGGCAGGAAATAGCCCTCTTAGTGTATTACTGGCATTCAGGCTCTCCCCTTGTACCACCCCTTTGTCTTACATTTTTAATCAGTTGATTATATAGCACTAATAATAAACATATTACTACCCTCTCTTGTCCTGATCCTTACGATGGCCTCAAACGCTATCTACCTTCTCTTTTGTTTAGACTTTGGATTCTGAACCTACTTTAACTACATACAGACTCTGGGAAATGGAGGTTTCTGGGGTTACGTTTGAAAGATCCTTGAGTGACAGGCTTTCTTTGGCCACACAAAATTTCAAGAGTGAAAATTAAAAAAAAAAAATGTGGCCATAGTTCAAACTCCAGAAGCTTTTTTTCACCTCAGAAATGGAGTCTGGCTGTGGCGAGCCCCAGGGAATGTAAACAGAACCTTACCTGTAATTAACCCGGGGCTTCTCTTGTTCTCAATGCAAATAGAGTTATAATTGTATTTCCTTTAGTAGAATAGAGAGCCTGCATTTCATGGGGGAACTGGCAGTTGAACAGAGGACAAACTGTCTAACTGTGACAGCTCCCTCCTATCTCCTTCTAGAAACCTGAATGATAATAAAACTAGAGTTGCAGTTGATGTAAGACATATGGTAATTACTATAATAATATTATCACCCAGGTTCTGCAATGGTTTTGTCAGTGAGGTACAATTTCACATATTGTCTGCGATAAAATCCCCAGTTTTTTTGGTTATTGATAGCAATGCCTTTCTAAAATGGTATAGGTGTTTTGTGACAGCTGTGAAGTTCCTGCTTCACATCCAGGTAATTGGGTTGAGAATAAGGCCTGCATGCTAAAACCTGACAATGTAAGAAGTGGTGAAAGCCCAGGGAATACTGTGAATATTTCGGTAGTTATTAACAGGCTAAAAGGAAAGCTTTTGCTTGGCAGATCCTTTGAAGCAATCAATCCTGAATTTAAAAAAAAAAAAATCTCCATTTAGAAAGCATCTATGGAATCCTGAGACATGATTTTGAAAATTTTAGCTAATCAATCAGACTATGAATCTGTAGGTGATATTTTAAGGCTGTATACTATATTCACAAATTAGATGACAATTATTTCCATTTAATTCTGCTCTTGGGTGTTTCCTAAGTCAGATTTCACTTTGCCTAATTTCTGATTTAATAGAAATGACTTCAGCATAATAAGTGTGTGGGCAGGTAATAAACACTTTTATTTATTTGTCACAGGAAAATTGGTTCCACAGTATGTTATCCTGAGCTAGCTATATATACTCAATTTCACAGCTGCTTCCAGGGAATCAAATACTAAAACATAACAGCATGTTAAAATGGACTGCTGTAAAGCTTTTTTTTTTTGGAAATATGTGAGAAATGAGTAATAAAGAACAATAATATGTCAAAGCGATTCTGTTGCTGAGATTAATAAAAGGAAGAAAATACAATGTCCAGATAGGGGGAAAAGCAAATTATGGGGTTTTCCCTTTTTAATATAGTCTCTTATGCAGAATTAATTTTTTTAAATTCTCACTAAAGACCCATAAAGCAGAGTTCTATTCAGGAGTTACTATTTAGGAATAAATCATTACTAGTGGCAATATAGCATTGTATACTCTTGTTGAATTGAATAAATATGTATATGTAAAGGTGTAGGTTGGTAATTTACTTCTTCTATGAAGTGTTGAATTATCAAATTATCAGAAGTAATCTTAACTATTTAGGAGTAAAACTGGTGTTGTATTAGTTGGTTATTATGACTTCAATTCCTTGGTTAATTCTTCTTTTTTTTTTTTGAAAAGGAAAATTTTTTCAGATGTTGAAAAATTGAATTGTAAAGTTAACACAAAAACTTAAGACCTTTGATCCTAGCATTTACAGCAAAACATTTGAGATTTGTAAAAAAGATTTACTGTAAGGTGGTAATTCAAATCATTTTGATATAATATAATTCAAGAATTATTGTTACTATTATTATTAAATATCTGAAAAGGCCAGGCACTATCTAGCCCCTGGGAGTATAGACATGAATAAAATTAGATCCTACTCTCATGAGCTTACACTTAACAAGATGTAGATTCTGTGCCAGACTTTGTATATAACATCTTAGGTACAACTAGTGCTAACCCTTTGAGGTGTTATACCAATTTCTCACCAAAGCTGGAGACTCTGAGCAGTCATTTTTTAATACAAGAAAGTACCAGGAATCGATCCTAACCCCCTAAGTACTTCCCTGGTGGCTCAGCTGGTAAAGAATCCTCCTGTAATGTAGGAAACCCCGATTAGATTCCTGGGTCGGGAAGATCCTCTGGAGAAGGGATAGGGGACACACTCCTGTATTCTTGCCTGGAGAGCTCCGTGGACAGAGGAGCCTGGCAGGCTACAGTCCGTGAGGTTGCAAAGAGTCAGACACTACCGAACAACTTTTCACTTTCCACAAGCACTCTGAACTTTCCTCTAGTGTAATAGGAAGGTTGTCTTCTGAAGACATAAAAACATCCTTAATTAAAAAAAAAAAAAAGAAGTCAATAAAAACCTCCAGTTGGGTTAAAAGTTTTGCATATATATTTGTTCTTACACGATTTTCTTCTGTGACTTGTTCATTGACACTTGCAGGATCTTACCATTTTTACATTAACTTGAAGCTCATTATGTTATTAAGCTTTTATACATTTGTCATATGTACTGTAATACTGTCCCAGTCTATCGCTTTATTTTGTTGATACCCAAGTCGTTAAAGCAAATATCTGATTCATTGTATTTTATTTGAAGCAACAGATCTACCTTCAATCAAAGTAAGAAACAAACGTGCAGTTTAGTTGGTTGTTCATAATCTAAAACAGAGTAAGGAAAACATACACCAAAAATGTTGGCCTGTTTCTACTTAGGAATGAGCGTTTCCCTTTGGAGGAAAGGTTACTAGCAAAGTTTCACTGTAGGATGATGTTTTTCATTTGAGACACTGTGTGCATGTGCTGTTGGAGTCTGAAGGAGAAGGAAGCCTTTCTTTGCATTAGTTCCCATTGTGAGGTCAACCCTTAGAGAGTATCATGATAAGGTAATTAAATAGTATTTTCGAGATTGCCCAAATGGAGTAAATCTGGGAGATTTATTTTCAGGTTAATATTTTATCTTTGAAATTACATTAATTTTTTGAGCTACTGATAATGAATCTTGGCTACTAAAGATCTTTCTAAGGCCCATAGAAGAGGTTACATGGTGTTGTAGTGGAAAGAACATTGGACTTTGTACCAGAAGATGTGAGTTTTCATCTGCAAATGAGGACATGGACTGGATGATTCCAAGGCCCTTTTAGAAGTGGGGGATTGTAGGACCATTGGAAAAGTCTTCTTTTAAATAGGGGTTATTTTCTCTTTAAAAAATGATTCCTCTTTTTCTTCCCCTTCCTAGATTTAGAGACATTCAAGAATGCAGTTGTACATGCTGAGTCTTAGATGTCTGAGCTGGCTCTTAGCTATATGAGTTTGAAGTCCAGATGAAAACTGAAACTGAAGATGCATATTTGCAAGCTGTAAATAGGTAATTATTATCTAAATCCATAGAAATAAATATGTAACATAAATATATGACATTAGAAGAATTCAGAATAGGACCCTGAGAAGAGTCAATAAATAGTAGTTCTATAGAAGAGGAACTGCAAAGGAGACAGGGACTCAATGTTTAAGAACTGAATATGGTATTTTGTTGTCCAGCATGATGCAGAATTGATTATGACATCATGGTCAGTATCAAGTAATTAACACATAATAAATTTTAAAAAGTGAACTGTAATCTGAAATGATCCAGTAAGTATTGGAAGGTCCATGTAGTGTACCTTATTGGTATAATTATTGGTTGAATTCCTATGTAATTTAGGATTTGGAAGAAAAGGCTTCATATCCAGTTTTAAAGGGGGTTGGGGGCTCAGGGACTGGGAAGGTCTGCAGGAAGAAATAATTAATCTGAGCCTCAGATGATGATGGGAGGAGCCAAATGAAGACATTCCAGATAGAGGGAGAAAACTAAGCAAAAGCAGAAAAAGGTAAATATAGGATATGTTCCAAAAACAGCATAGGGCTCAGTGGGTTCCAGCCAGTCCTTATGTAAATGAGTTGAGGGCTAAAAGTGGACAGGTAAGTAGGGCCCTGTTATGAAAAAAAATTTGCATGCTAGGTGGGAAGCTTATTCATTAACAGTCAGGTAATTGGAAGTTCCCTGGTGGCTCAGACGGTAAAGCGTCTGCCTACAGTTCAGGAGACCCAGGTTCAATCTCTGGGTTGGGAAGATCTCCTGGAGAAGGAAATGGCAACCCACTCCAGTATTCTTGCCTGGAAAATCCCATGGACAGAGGAACCTGATAGGCTAGAGTCCATGGGGTCGCAAAGAGTCTGACTCGACTGAGCGACTTCACTTTCACTTTCACTTGGAAGTGAATCCTGAAGTAGAGAAATTTGCTTCAGATAACCATTTCAAATGGAAATTTGAAAGTCATAGAGGAAGACAAAATTTAGAACTTCTTTATTAAGCATAATTAATTAATGCTTGAACACTTTCAGGCTCAGAGAGCTTCCTTTGGGTAGAAGCAGAAGGTATGACTAGAAAAGAAAGTATCCCTTTGTTGACAAAGTCATACCCATACTCCATCATCAGTTCTCTGGCACCTCCAACATACAGGAGATCCTCCAAGTTCAGTCCAGTGTTTGTTCTCCCAGGACGGAGAATAAATATCCTCTGACTTAATATGAGACAAGTCCTCCTTTCTCTTTGCTGATAGAAGGATTTTAAGATAGAATCCAAAATCGAACTGATGCAGGGGAGGTGGGCAGGCAGTTTCCAGGTTCCCAAGGCAGCAGTGTCATGCATTCCAAGCTTCATTCAGTAAATGTCTCCCAACCACCATCTAAGTGCCATATGCTCAGAAAATCAGGCTCATTCACTGTTGACAGCCATCAAATCTAGTTGATTCTCAGGATATTGTCTGGCTTTTTTCTTCTCCAATTTAGCTGAAAAATAACACTTATCCCCATAACTCATTCCCTTCAGAAAGGCCCGTGAAGAGTTAAGGCTGATTCTGAAAGCTGAGCTTATTTTGTCTCCCATCTCTCAGTCTGTCTGAAACCTCAGTGTGTAATACATATTGGTGCAAAGAAGGGATGGAGTCAGAGAAACAGTGGATTTCTTCAGGCAAAAGATGAAATCTTCAATGAGGGAAGTGAGAGCAGAATTGAGTGCAAAACGGTGGAATGTAAAATCTATTTCAAAGTGAGAATTGATTTTTCCCCTTATTTATTACAAAATATTGAGTATAGTTGTCTGTGCTAAAAAATCATTTAAAAAAATGTATGTGTATGTATAACTAAATCACTTTGCTGTACACCAGAAACTAACACAACATTGAAAATCAGCTATACTTCAATTGTAAAGAAAAGAAAAACACACACACAAAACAAAGTAAAATTGAGAGGATTTTGTGACCCATTGACTGAAAGATGGGTAAGACTAGAGACTCAAAACTGAGTCTGAAGTCACACAATCCAACTTACAACAGGAAGTTGAGCCTGTGTGTGTGCCCCTGTGACTGTTGGCGGGGCTGAGGGAGTTGTCAAAGAAAGCAATAAGAGGCTCATTCTGGATTCTGGACACATTCCTTGAAGATGCCACATGGAGACGTTTTGTAGATCATCAAATATCATCTCCCTCTCTAGAAATGGCCTGCACTGGAAGATATAGGTCTGGGGATCAGCAACATAGCAGGAGTTAATAGAAGCAAAAAAGAGATTAAGGTCACTGTAGGAGGGGTTGTAGAGCAGAGGTCCTACACTAGCCTGCAGGTGATTTTTGGTTTTGTTTGTCATTTCTGTTTGATTATTGTTTTTGATGATTTGACAATAAAAGATTTTCTGAAAGACCAAAGTTTTGCGAATTCACACACTAAAATAATAGGAATTTGTTGGGGATGGGGGCATGGGGGTAGGAAAGAGGCAAATCACTCAAATCCCATAAGTTTGTAACCAGGATGTTAATAAAAACAATAATAATTTTATTAAATTATCAGCACAGTTAAAAACCATACTCCACTTCCCATAATTTCTTTTTGATGAGAATATGTAAGTTTTACTGTCTTGGCAAATTTCAGGTATACAGTACAGTGTTATTAGCTACAGTCACTATGTTTTAGTGTCTGTTTTATTTGGGGCTGCGTGGGCCTGCATTGCTGTGCACGGGCTTTCTCTAATTGCAGTGAGCAGGGACTGCTCATCCTGTGGTGTGCAGGCTTCTCCTTGCAGTGGCTTCTCTTGTGGAGCACAGGCTCTAGGAACAAGGGCTTCTTTAGCTGCAGCCCGTGGACTCAGTAGTTGTGTGGGCTTCAGCAGTTATGGCACCTAGGCGCAGATGTTGTGGTACACGGGCTTAGCTGCTCTGCGGCATGTGGCGTTTACCTGGACCAGGGACCAAACCTGTGTCCCCTGTATTGCGGGCAGATTCCTATCCACTATGCCACCAGGGAAGTCCTAAATGTAACCACTTCTTTTTTCATTTGTTTTGGTTTTTGTTTGTTTATTTGTTTTTGTCTCCTGGTACTTGGGGAATCTTAGCACAGCATGTGGGATCTCAGTTCCACAATCAGGGGATAGAACACACATCCCCTGCACTAGATGTATGGAGTCTTTACTACTGGACTACCAAGGAAGTCCCTAGTCACTGTGTTTTACCTTAAGGCCTCAAATCTTATAGATCTTACAGCTAAAAATTTATACCCTTTTACAATCTATTTCTTGTTTCCCCAACCACCACCACCAAGCCCATGGCAACCACTTTTCTACTCTCTGTTTATAAGAGCTTGGCTTTATTTTTTTTTAAGATTTCACTTATAAGTGAAAGACATTATGCAGTATTTCTTTTTCTCTGTCTTATTTCACTTAGCATAATACCCTCCGGTTCTATCCATGCTGTTGCAAATGGCAGGATTTCCTTTCTATGGTTGAATAATATTTCACTGTGTATATATTCCATATAATCTTTATCCATTCATCTGTTGATGGACATTTAGGTTGTTTCCATACCTTGGCTAAGGTGAATAATGCTACAGTGAACATGAGAATGTGGTTATCTCTTTGGTATCCTATTTGTATTTCCTCTGGCTATATGCCCAGAAGTAGGATTGCTGGAAAATCCAGAAATTTTGTTTACCAAATAAATACCAGAACAGTATTTAAGGAACTTTGACACTGTTTCCCATAGGCGTTGCACCACATTCCCACCAACAGTGCACAAGTGTTTTGTTTTCTCCACATTCTCACCAACACTTGCTATTTTTTGTCCTTTGGATGACAGTCATTCTGACAGGTGTGAGGTGATAATTTGTGATTCTGATTTGCATTTCCTTGATTAGTGATGTTGAGCACTTTTGCATGTGACTGTGAGCATTTGTAGATCTTCTCTGGAAAAACAAAGACAAAAACGCCTATTCATTTTCTCTGCCCTTTTCTTAACTGGATTGTTTCGGGGGGTTGCTATTGATTTGTATGAGTGCCTTGTATATTTCGGATATTAACCTCTTATCTGCTGAATAATTTGCAAATATTTTCCTTCATTCATAGTCTAAAACCAGGTTCAGTTCAGTTCAGTCGCTCAGTCTTGTCCGACTCTTTGCGACCCCAAAAACCGCAGCACGCCAGGCCTCCCTGTCCATCACCAGCTCCCATAGTTTACCCAAAGCCATGTCCGTTGTGTCAGTGATGCCATCCAGCCATCTCATCCTCTGTCATCCCCTTCTCCTCCTGCCCTCAATCTTTCCCAGCATCGGGGTCTTTTCAAATGAGTCAGCTCTTGGCATCAGGTGGTCAAATTATTGGAGTTTCCGCTTCAACATCAGTCCTTCCAATGAACACTCAGGACTGATCTCCTTTAGGATGGACTGGTTAGATCTCCTTTGTTGGACTAATGGTTGGAGAGTCTCCAAGGGACCCTCAAGAGTCCTCTTCAACACCACAGTTCAAAAGCATCAATTCTTTTAAACCCCCAATATATTTTTTTAAGAGAATGATTGGTAGCTTGGTAGAAGGTGGTGAGAGGAAGAGGTGAGTCTGCTGAGTTGAAGAAGAAAGTACAAATGTAAGGCAAACACCCAACAAGCATTTCCTAAACAGAGTGCATGCAGACCTCAAGGAAAACGGGAAATGAATGCATTCTGCTGGCCAAGATACTTTGCGCTCAGTTGCTGTTACTTCTTTGTGTACCTTGTGTACCGTGACAAGAAAACCAAATAGAAAACCAACAGTAACCACCTGATATTGATATCAGTCCCATCTTTACCAGAGAAGAACATAAAAGAAACATGCCTTTTTCTTCTCTGTCCTACCTGACCACTGTCTAACCTCTGGTGGCTCAGAGGTTAAAGCGTCTGCCCGCGATGAGGGAGACCAGGGTTCAATCCCTGGGTAGGGAAGATCCCTGGAGAAGGAAATGGCAACCCACTCCTGTATTCTTGCCTGGAGAATCCCTTGGACGGAGGAGTCTGGGAGGCTACAGTCCACGGGGTCGCAAAGAGTTGGACACCACTGAGCAACTTCACTTTCTTTCTTTGCTGCTGCTGCTGCTGCTAAGTCGCTTCAGTCGTGTCCGACTCTGTGCAACCCCATAGACAGCAGCTCACCAGGCTCCCCCGTCCCTGGGATTCTCCAGGCAAGAACACTGGAGTGGGTTGCCATTTCCTTCTCCAAGGCATGAAAGTGAAACGTGAAAGTAAAGTCGCTCAGTCGTGTCCAACTCTTAGCGACCCCATGGACTGCAGCCTACAAGGCTCCTCCGTCCATGGTATTTTCCCTGGCAAGATTACTGGAGTGGGGTGCCATTGCCTTCTCCATTCTTTCTTTCTACGTGACCATTAATATTTTTGCTTATAATTCTTTGCTCTTGGTAAGGCCGCTGAAGAGAGCAAAATGACTTTATTCCAATTTGAATGCCTTTAGCATGAGGGTATACAATATCCATTTCCTACAGACCGCATCACTCTCTATTGTCTTATACCTCTCCTATCCCATCTATTTCACGAGTTGATGTTTCTGGCTTTCTCTCTGTTGGACTTGCATTTGCAGGCCCTTGTATAGAGAAGAAAAGAATGTAGGGGGAAAGCTCACCTTTGAAGGCAGACCAGGAACTAAACAATGATCACCAGAGAGGTAGATGGAGCATCAGGAGGAAATGATTTCAGAAAAACAGAGTTGCAAGTATAAGATGCTATGGAGAAGTCTTAATAGAGCATTGAGACTTCCTGATGGCCCAGTGATTAAGAACCCACCTGCCAATACAGGGGACATGGGTTTGATCCCTGGTCTAGGAAGATTCAACATGCTGCGGAGCAACTAAAGCTATGTGCCAAAGCTACTGAGCCCACACGCCCTAGAGCCCTTCTCTGCAGCAAGAGAAGCCACCTCAATAAGAAGCCTGTGTGCTGCAAATAGACCCCCTGCCCCACAACTAGAGAAAACCCACACACAGCAACAAAGACCCAGTGCAGTCAGAAAAATACAGAAATGAATAATTTTAAAAAGATTTTTAAAAGAGAGAGCATTAGATTTATGGGGCAGTACAGCATCAGTAACTGCTGGGAGTAGTTTGCGTGTAGTGTGGTGATGGCAGGGTCAGGTTGCCACACCAGGGAAGCAGGGCTACAGAGAGGGAGGAGGGAATGTGCTACACTCGTTCAAGAAATTTGATGAGGAAAGAAAGGAGAGAGGGGAGGCTTTACAGGGAGACACGTTGAGAGAATTCTCTTTGTACGAGGAGGAACACTTTAGCATATTATTTTTAGAATGAAGAGAAGTAGCTACTGGAGAGGAATAGGGAAATGATTGAAGATGAGAGAGCGAGAGCAAGAGAAAAGACTAAATGGAACAACTCTCCAGGGAGCTTATTTCTATTACATAATTCACTAAACAAATGTGGACTCATCTTTGTTTCAGTTCTAGCTCCTTCTGACTGCAAGTGTGATTTCTGGCAGCAAGTTTTCAGGCGCTCCCTGCCCCCGCTCACACACGCCCCAGTAACAGCTCTAGATAGAGCCTTTGGAAAGATCTGCATACTACAGTGGTGTGGACCAGAAGACATCTGCTGGTAGTGAGTGCCTTTTGCCAAGTTGGAGTGAAGCGCTGCATCCCTGGAACTATCAGGAACTGACGCAAGCCATCTCTGCTGTGACCCAGCCCTGAAGGCGGCCAGCGAATCTTCAGGATGAGCGGACCCCTTCTTATATGATATCAGCTGCCTCATCATGCTTAACATCTCAAACATTATTAATTTTTAATTATTTACATTTAATTATCTGCAACACTTAAGCATCCAAATTCCACAGCTGATGTTCCTGATGAAATATTTACTAAACAATCAATCCTCTTGGAGCTGGATGTTTTCAAGTGGGAGCAAATCCTTCCTCCAGGAGGCTGCCTTTGCTTTCTTGTGTTCTAGATGGACGTGGCTACTCTCTGAGCACTCGTGGCTTCAGCTGTGGTGTCCACTTTATCTCAGGGATGCTCTGTCAACTCTTAAGGGATGAGTGGCCCTGCCCAGCACTAGTGATAGCAGGTTCATTTCTCTCCTGTTAGGGCTGGAAATATATTAACGGGTAACCAGTTTTGGTGATAGAAAAGCGAGACAATCATTCATGGTCCAAAGGCAGAGGCATGATGAAAACTAATCAGAACTCCTACAAGAGATGGTCACTCATACAACTAATCAACCAGCTGGCTTTTCCTTGCAAAATCAGGACCCACTGTCAATGGGAATGCCACTTCCAGAGCAAAGGCCGAGGGCAGCAGGCTTATCCACTTGGGCTCCCTGACACAAATACTCCACAGTTCTATCATCCTTTATGCAAAAGGAAGGGGCTTAAGGCCAGCAAAATATGCACAGTTTCACTTGGTTTTCCAGGAGCAAGAGATGAAAGAAACGATGCTAAATACCTGTGCTTACTACTAGGGCCTTCCTTGCTGTCTCTTACAAGATCACTGGGAGGGCTGACTATGTGATGTATCTGGCAGTGTGGTTGAGAGTAAGGGATAAGAGTTAACTCTTCACTCGTTGCACATACATTTATGATAACCTGCTGTACATCAGACCCTGCTGTAGGCACTGGAGAGGCAGAGGCAAATGAGACAGACATGGTTGCTACCATCATGGAATTTATATTCCATGGAATGGAAGACTCTGGGATTCGATTGCCACTTACCTGCTGAATGACTTCACTTAAGTTAATTAACCTCTCCATTTCCTTATCTGAAAATGAGAATAATCTGAGTACCACTTTCATAGTGTCACTGTGATTATTTAATTATGTACATGCAAATGCATGTACAACTCAGAAATCATAAGACTGGCACCCACAGTCAGCTTCACTGAGTTGTAGGTTAGTGACGCATGTATAGTTCACTGAAACTTATATTTGAGGCATGTAATAGAATTAGCAATTTAACTATGAGTATTGGGTTGCAATTGCTGTTACTAGGCACAGCTCTAATATAAATAGCAGTTGGAGACAAGATACAGATGATGTGGCCATGGTGACCACGTATTAGAGAGGAGGGGTTTCTGAGTTCAGGTAAAGTCAACCCATTAGTATAAAACCTGGCATGAAGTAAGTGTTCAACAAATGCTAGCTGTTGTCAGTACTGTTATGATTATTAGGCCCTGAAGTCTCTAAATAGGTAGACTCCCTGCTCCTCCTCTTTTTGTTTGGTTTGGTGGGCTTTTATCATGTTCCTTTACCTGCTGAATATTTCTCTGCCTTTTCATCTTGTTTAGGTTGCTGTGTTTGGAGTTGCCTTTCTGTATGCTGGAAGTTTGTGGTTCCTCTTTATTGTGGAGGTTCCTCCCTGTGGGTGGGGTTGGACGAGTGGCTTGTCAAGGTTTCCTGGTTAGGGAAGCTTGCGTTGGTGTTCTGGAGGGTGGAGCTGGATCTCTTCTCTCTGTAGTGCAAATGAAGTGTCCAGTAGTGAGTTTTGAGGTGTCTATGGGTTTGGTGTGACTTTTGGCTGCCTGTATTTTTGTGCTCAGGGTTATGTTCCTGTGTTGTTGGAGAATTAGCTTGATATGTCTTGCTCTGAAACTTGTTGGCTCTTGGGTGGAGCCTGGTTTCAGTGTAGGTATGGAGGCTTTTGGATGAGCTCTTGTCGATTAATGTTCCCTGGAGTCAGGAGTTTTCTCGTGTTCTCAAGTTTTGGATTTAAGCCTCCTTCCTGTGGCTTTCAGCCTTATTCTTACAGTAGCCTCAAGAATTCCCTATCCATACAGCACAGATGACGAAACATCTAGGTTAATGGTGAAAAGATTCTCTACAGTGGGGGACACCCAGAGAGATTCACAGAGTTACACAGAGAAGAGAAGAGGGAGGAGGGAGATAGGGGTTACCAGGAGGAGAAGAGGGAGAATCAAAAGAGGGGAGAGCAATCTAGCCAGTAATCAGTTCCCTATGTGCTCTCCACAGTCTGGAACACTTAGAGAGGTTCACAGAGTTCCATGGAGAAGAGAGGAGGAAGGAAGGAGATAGAGGTGACCAGGAGGGGAGTCAAAAGGAAAGAGACAGATCTAGCCGGTAATCCGTTCCTAAGTGTTCTCCATAGCCCGGAAGACACAAAGAGATTCACAGAGTTAAGCAGAGAAGAGAAGGAGGAGGAGATAGAGGTGACGTGAGGGAGCAAAAGGAGAGTCAAAAGGAGAGAGAGCAATCAAGCCAGTAATCACACTTCTAAGTAAAAATGGGTACTGAAGATTGGACTCTTAAAGGTACAGAATTGATAACAAATACCGAAAAGTCAAGATTAAAATTAGAGGTTAGACTCCAAAAATACAATCTTAAAAAAAAATTACAAAAATTATTTTTAAAAATATATGAAATTTGCTTTTAAAATAGGATCTTTTTGCAGAGTAATAGTAGGTTTTAAAAATGAAAATTAAAGGAGTAATAAAGAACTTAAACTTTTTTAATTTAAAAATGTAAAAATGATCATAGTAAAATATATCTAGGAATTTCTCTGGAGCTGTTGAGGGCAGTGTGTGGTCAGTTTAGTTTCAAATAGTTCCTTGTTCCAGCTTACACTTCTTCTCAGAGTCTATAGGTCCCTTTCAGTGCAGCCAGTGCTAGCTACAGGGTTTTCATCTGTTGTACCCGTCACTTCCAGAGCGGTTCCCTCTGTTTATTTTGGCTTCCTCTGTTTGCAAGTCTCTTCAGCATCTAACTTCCGCCCTGACATAAGGGGGTGAAGGTGGTCATTTGCTTAGGCTCACTTGTTCAGTTGTGCTCTGGGGGAGGGAGGGACACTACTAGCAAACGTCACTGGCGTGTGTGGGGAGTGCGCGCAGTGTCTAGGCCAATGGATTTGCCCCCACTCACTCACTGTGTGTGTGATTTCCCAGTCTGCACTGCTCAGGCTCCAGGTTGCTCTGCAGAGGAACTGTCTAAGGCAGGCCCTGGATTACATGCACTTCCCAGATCTACGCTGCTCAGGTTCAGGAAATCGGGTACTCCACAATCAGCCGGGCCTGCATTTTGTGCCCTTCCCAGGTCAGAGCAGTTCAGGCGACCAGGTGCTTGCCGAGCACACTCTCGCAGTTTGGCGGTGCATCTGATCACCTCCCCAGTCCCAGCCACTCAGTTCCTGGGTGTGCAGCAGGAGCACCATCTCAAGTGTGCCATGTGCCTCCTCTGAGGAGCTGATCTCTTGACTGTGACTCTCCCATCAGGCTTCATCAGGCTTCTCCGTCCATGGGATTCTCCAGGTAAGAATACTGGAGTGGGTTACCATTTCCTTCTCCAGGGGATCTTCCTGACCCAGGAATCGAACCCGGGTCTCCCACATTGCGGGGGCAGACGCTTTAACCTCTGAGCCACCAGGGAAGCCCAAAGGAAATGGCAGCCCACTCCAGTGTTCTTGCCTGGAGAATCCCAGGGACGGCGGAGCCTGGTGGGCTGCCGTCTATGGGGACTGAAGCGACCTAGCAGCAGCAGCAGGAGCCACCTCTGGGGTCGAGTTTGGCCCTTGCCTTCCAGCCCTGGCTGTCGCCCGCTGCCTCCCTGCCTCTGGCGGGGGATGGGCCGGCCCACTGTCAGCTAGCTCTCCTCTGGTGTCGCTCAGCCCTTTGTTCTGTGAGCAGCCTTAGGTTGGAACTTTTTGTGGGAAAGTTCTCTCTCTCTCTCTCTCTCTCTCTCTCTCTCTCTCTCTCTCTCTCTCTCTGGCTATCCCACAGTTTGGGCTGCTCTCTCGCATTAGCTCCCTCAGACTGTCCTCAGGGAATCCAGGCCTGGGCCTCCCCCGTGCAGCCCCGCTTGCTGGTGGGCTGCCTCTCTGCTGGGAGTTGCAGTTAGGCACATAATCTGTGGGGTTTATTTATTTTTTTTTCCTCCAGGCTATGTTGCCCTCTGAGATTCCAAAACTCCCCACAGACCCACTGGTAAGAGGGTTTCCTGGTATTTGGAAACTTCTCTTTCACGACTCCCTCCCCAGGACGGGTCTCCATCCCTAACTCCTTCATCTCCCTTTTTAGCTTTTATGTTTTGTCCTCCTCCTCTCAAAGACAATGGGCTGCCTGCCTTTCTGGGTGCCTGGTGTCCTCCGCCAGAGTTCAGAAGTTGTTCTGTGGTATTTGCTCAGCATTCAAATGATCTTTTGATGAATTTGTTGAGGAGAAAGTGGTCTCCGGTCCTCTTCCTCTGCCATCTTAGGGGAGAATCTCCAAGCCTTCATAAATAAATAAGACTGATATAATAGAGCACAATGTGGTGCTTGTACATACAAAAAAATTAATAAACGTTAACTCACACAAACTCATGTTACTGTGCTTTTTATGACAGACTATTTTAAATGTGTATTAAAAGGAGGGGACCTTAGAAGCGATGTCATCTGGCTCCTTCAGGGTGATGAAACTTGAGATCCTTAGAAAGAGAATAACTTGGGCAAGTTACATAGTGGGCAGTAAACTGGGAATTAAAATCTGGTCTTTTGCCACAGCTGGAAAAGGTCTGCTGTACCCAGAGTGCTGCCCTTCTAACTCCCTCGTCTCAATCAAGTTCAACAAAAATGATGATAAAGTCCATACCTCAGTGTCAGCTGCAAACACCTTTGCTTTCGTGCCAAGCTAAGTTATGAGCTTTGGAGTGCACCCATTTTGCCTTCTCTGGTTCCTCACCTTTCTGCCACCTGTCTTTTGGGGTTCATAACAAAAATAAAACACAAACACAAAAAATGTAGGTCTGACAATTATAGCTGGTTTCACTGGATGGCTAGAGCTTAGTTATGCTTGTAGAGATTCACTGAAAACTTTTTTGGAGCCTCAAAAATTAGCATTGTTACTGTGAGTATTAACTAAAACTTGTCATTACTGGGCACAACTTTAGTTAAGTAGCAGTTGGCGGCAAAATACAGAAGCTGTGGCTGACCAAATGTCAGGATTATCAACTCTGTGAGCTTGGGTGATGGGTGAGACATTGTGTGATTTCTTGTAGCATGCAAGCCACTTAGATACTTACTATCTCTGTTCTTTTTAAATATATAGTGTTGTACTCAGTGGTTTGCACTGAACATGTAACAGGCAGCTTTCAGTAAAGTCACTTGATAGCTCCTTCTAAAATAAATCTGATTTTATCTTTGTGTCATATAATTTCCCATGCTGAGAAGTTCACATTACCATCAGCATAATAACAGTGCCTACAGCAGGCAGTCCTGAAATACTTCTAAACCCAGGTTTCCTCAACACCACAACTCTTTCTAGCACAGGAGTCCCCAATCTCCAGGATCTGATATCTGGTGATCTGAGGTGGAGCTGATGTAATAAGAGTAGAAATAAAGTGCATGATAATTATAATATGCTTAAACCATCCCCAAACCATCCCCCTTCCTGCCCCAGTCTGTGGAAAAATTGTCTTCCATGAACCAGGTCCCTGGTGCCAAAGATTGGGGACCACTGTTCCAGTAGGTTAGGGAGGAGGCTATCTAATTCCAACCATGAATAATCAGACACAAGTAACATGAGAATTTAACTGTAAGGTTTTTTTTCTTTCCCCTGATGTCTTAGTATATAATTAATGCTTTTAATTCATTGCTGTGCCAAGATATTACATCTAGCTCATGGAAACCAGTTCTAAAATACAAAGACATGATGAGTGCCAAGGTTCCGGTCATACACATTTCAAATGGTGTGGACTTTCTCTGGAGTATACCTGACTCTTGTGTTCTTTAATAAAAGTAAGGTGTGAGTTTGCACACGTAGGATGCAACAGGAGGATTGTGGGTGCCCAGCAGGTAATTCATTTAGTGGCCATGTGCTGAGGAAAACAAGAGTTCTGAGTGTAGACGGATCAAAAGCAAGGAGTGCTGTGTGTCCCCGCTGCTTCTCTGACCCTCAGGCTGCCCAAGGCGAGCGTTTTCATCCTGGTAGGATGCACAAGTGCTCCCCCTGATATACGGGGGCCAGAAATCTAGAAGTAAATGTGTTCTGGTTCTGTCTGAGCACACTAGCAACAATTCCCGTGCAATTGCTTTACGTTTTTTAAAAGGGAGAAATAGATGACTATTGGGTCACTTTCACAGCAAATAGTTTATAGGTCAAGATAATCTGAAGCTAAGAAATGTGATATTCATTATGAAAAATAGAAAGCTTTGTTTAGCAGAGAATTTTTGTTTACTTACAAGCCCAAAAGGCTGAGTATAAAAAGTATTTAATGTACCAAGAATAAATTAAATTCCCCCCCTTTCTATCTTTCTTTACTTATTCCTTTAATTGTTTATTTTGAAACCTCTCTTCACCCATGAGAATGTGAGCCACACGGAGGTAGGGATGTTTGTCCATTTGCTTGCTGTGTATCCCCAGGGCCTTACACAGAGTCTGGCAAATACGAGTATCCAATATGTACTCACTGACCAACAAATGAATGAATGAGTGAACTGTAAATTGAAAAACCATCCTTCCAAATGAATTCATTTGTGGGTGTAAGCTAGCACAGTCCCTAGAAAGCAGCTTCCTTCATTAAGGGCAGGCTTTAAGATTCACAGGAGATTTTAGCATCAGCCTAATGATGCTGATTTTTCCTTGGAAATTGCTCTCTGCTCCTCTCCCCTCGTTTGTCTTCCTCAGCATTTGTTTTCAGATCAGCATTGGATCTGAAGTTATAGCTTTTCTCCCCAGAATTCACCTGAGGAAAAATTGTCTTTTCTTTGCATTTGAAGCTTAGAGAATTGAGGAAAACCAACTTAGGCAAACATCTGATGATCCTGAAAAAAAAAAAAGAGAGAGCTGGAAGCTGAAGGCAGATGGTGCCGCTCCTGCCTTGGGGATGCTGGGCAGCTTGGGCCCGGCTTGGAGTGGTTCTCCTGGGAAACTGGGACTGGCTGGATTCTCTCCTGACTCAGCAGAAGTGCCAGGGCCATGCCAGTCGCAGGGTAAAGTGGCTGGAGTGTGGGCCCTACACAGAGAGGGTCTGTAAAATCCTTCTTACTGACTCGAGCCCCATCAGGCATTCTAAGATTTCAGGACTCACCTAAACCTGATTAAAGGTGTCCAGAGGGCCCAGGGTTAACACTGAGTTGTTCTTTAAGTACAAGATTATGGTTTCCAATAAAGTGGATTTGTGGTATCTGAGGTGATTTTGTGGAAGAAAAAAAAAAGGAAGATTAAAAAGTCTGTGTCAAAGTAGTATTTTGATTAGACCAGAAGCATAATTTTAAGAAGTGGAAACTAGTAGGGTGCCATAGGAAATGTGCTTGGGGCCTGCCCTCCCGGGAGGAACGGAGTCGATAAATCAGCTCCTGCCAGTCCCAGTTTTCAAGTGTGATGTTTTCGACATTTTGTAGACTTACATTTTAAAGTAAAGAATGCACAGCCCCATATATTTAAGGTTATGTTATTGCATTTGTCATCTTTTATAATTTTGGAAGATATTTCATTTACCCTTGTTAGGTATATATGTGATCCTGTGCTTTACTTTTCATGAAGGAAGGAGAGTAAAACAACAAGCTTCTTGGTTTAGGAAGAACTAACTAGTAAATTTCCTCCAGTTCTCCAGGATCGAGGCAACTGCTTCTTTCCTGACAGTGAACTTTGCAACCCAATCTCCATTAGTCTTAATAGAAGCCAAGCATTCTCTCCCCCTCACTGTGCTATAAGAATCATTTTTCTTGAGTGGAGTAATGGTTATGAAGTCATTTAGGTATTCACAGAAAAAAAATGCCTTTTACTGTTTTGTTTTGTTTTTTTATTGATTCCAGGAATGTGGAGAAGAGAAACCCTGTTCCATTTTACCGTAAATACTATTAATCCAGAGATGACTTCTTAGTATATAGCAATGATTGATTTGAATTTAAATGAGTTGATATTCAGAGTTTTCATCTAAACTCAGATAAAACAACAAAATTATCCAGTGACTCTGGTTACATCTGGAGTTGCTACTTAGATTGCCTATACAGTCTTGTATTTTCAGTACCCAGATTTGAAAAAAAAAAAAAAGGATAACAGCTGATGTATATTAGATCCTGAAAGTATATATTTTACCTCTCCTATTACTGACATTCACTCTTGACTTCATTTCCAAAGAATTTCACCCATTTCTCCCACCAGGTCCAAGATCAATATCTTATTTTAAGTAAAAGTTTTCGCTCAAAATAGGTTGACTTTTGAGTCTGACAAAGTAGAAATTAGAGTTATGGTGTTATTTTAAGAGAAAAATTGGAGAGGTCTGATTCCCAGTCTACATAATAATTCAACAGAATTTAAGGCTGTCTTTAGCACTTTGCATTAGCAGCAAGTAATTACCTCCAACTAGAATGAAATGAGGGTCAAGAATCGTTTCAAGCAATCAAGTGGAAGTGTTACTTGCTTTATTGAACATGCTAATTCAAAGCTGCACTTGGAAGAGTTAAAGAAGAAAAATGCCTCCAACCCAAATTGCCTTGTGAGCTTTTTTTTGCAAGAGTGGGCCAGAATGGTTTGTGGATGATAAAAGTTTAAGTTGTTTAGCTTTAATATTTTAAATGATTTTACCTAGGAATTTAAGTGATTTCGAATTTTTCATTTTTGTTTCTAAATTTAATGGTACATTCTATGTACATAAGGGTAAGCACACATACATTTTTTTGAACATGTTGACAACTATTTTCAAATGGGCGTGCCTATCCCTGAATGGATAGGTTGGTCTCCTACCAAATCACAAAATTAAGTAGATATGAATTAGTGTGTGGAAGTGTTAGTGAATTAAACTTGGGTCCACCTGCCTGCTACCCAGCATAACCAATCAATTGACACAAAGATGCAGTGAAGGAAAGCACAGTGTCTATTTGCAGTGCACCAAGCAAGGAGAACTGGTAGCTCATGCTCGAAAGACCCAAACTCCCCTTATGGTTTTCAGGGAAGGGTTTTTAAAATGCAATATTTGGAGTGAAGGTTGCAGGGTGCATGAATTTCCTTTGATTGGGTGGTGGTAGTGGTTAGGTGACAAGGTGGTATTTCAGGAATCTCAGTCATCAACTTTCAGGTTCCAACCAGATTGAGGTCAGTATATAATCACCATCCTGTACCTGGTCAGGGGGTCTTCGTTTCTGCATAACAACCCAAAGGTATGCATCTGATTACTGTGTATATTCCTTAAGGAAGACTGTCGTATCACTGAACTATTGTTCAAGCTATCTTTCTTAATTGCTTTTCCTTTGTTTCTGCATATCATCATTTCTCCAATTACTAACCATTTGAGTCTGCTGTTTGAAACTCAGGGAAGGTATAGGAGAGTAGAATCTTTTTCTACAAACAAGAAAAGGTGGGGGATACACGGGGCTTTTGTACATAGGGAGGGACTCGCCTGTTCAATTTCAATCCCCCTTTTTCTTTGATGCTTCTCAATCCTAAGGGGAACAGGAGCCGGACAAGAAAGGCAATTAAGTTTTGGATAGAGAGGTTAATCATACTTGTCAGGGGAACTCGGTTTTGGGGGACCTGGTTTCTGAAGTGCTAGCTGAGTCCAGTTCTGCTAATGAAATTCTAGGCCTATAAAATATTGATCCAAACTCAGACACAGTTTTGCTTACTCAATTATCCATGATTCTAACCGTGGGGAACAATTAAAATTCATAACTGTATTTATTAGCAACAGAGCTTCCCAGATGCTTGGTAGTAAAGAATTGTCTCCTGCCAATCCAGAAAACAAAGGAGACCTGCATTCATTCTCTGGGTCAGGAAGATCTCCTAGAGAAGCAAATGACAACCCACTCCAGTAGTCTTGCCAGAATAATCCCATGGAGAGAGGAGCCTGGCAGGCTACAGTCTGTGGAGTCACAAAGTGTTGGACATGACTGAATGCACGTGCACATGCATGCATGTGCACGTGCGCGCGCACACACATACACACACACACACACATTTATTAGCAAGAGAGTAATGAGAGTAAAAAAAATCATGTGCAGAATTCCTGAATTTCCCTTTTTTAAAATAGAAATTTATTTATTTTATTGGAGGCTAACTACTTTACAATATTGTAGTGGTTTTGCCATACATTGACATGAATCTGCCACAGGTGTACATGTGTTCCCCATCCTGAAACCCCTCCCACCGCCCTCCTCATCCCATCCCTCTGGGTCAACCCAGTGCACCAGTCCCGAGCACCCTGTCTCATGCATTGAAACGGGATGGCGATTTGTTTCACATATGATAATATACAAGTTTAAATGCTATTCTTCCAAATCATCCCACCCTCGCCCTCTCCCACAGAGTCCAAAAGACTGTTCAATACATCTGTGTCTCTTTTGCTGTCTCACATATAGGGTTATCATTACCATCTTTCTAAATTCCATATATATGCATTAAATACTGTATCAGTGTTTTTCTTTCTGGTTTACTTCACTCTGTATAATAGGCTCCAGTTTCATCCACCTCATTAGAACTGATTCAAATGTATTCTTTTTAATGGCTGAGTAATATTCCATTGTGTATATATGTACCACAGCTTTCATATCTATTTGTCTGCAGCTCAATTCCAGAAAAATGAATTTGCCTTTTTAATTAGATGTTAACTGAAGTTAGGATGAATAATATTTTAAATATCTAGGTTGATTATAATATAAATAATTCTGACTTCTAAACTGTATCTTGTAGCTTCAAAAACCTATTTTCTCTATCATGTGGCAGGAAATAAGTAGAGATTAAGCTCTCTTAAAATAATTAAAGACAGTTTAGATGATACAAACAAACTTTATTTAACACTTCATGAAGCAAGCAGTTTCCATTTGCCAGGGTCCAGAGAACTTCAAAATGGGCTGGAAGGCAGGATGCTTTTATAGGATAAAGAATAAGAAATAAAGAAGAGAAAATGAATAAGGAAAAGGAAATACATGTAGAACCCTGAATTGGCTTGACATGTAGGGACTGGTTGACAGGATACACTGTGTTTCTGGTCAAATGAAACTTTTCTCGGGACTTGAAAGTTACCTGTATCAGTTTGCTGACCTGGCATACCAGGCAGGAGTAGCTCCATCTTGGACCTAGACATTTATTTCAATGGCTATTTAAAGTTAATCCACAACTTTGTTTTTTCAAGAAGACAATTAGTTTTTATTTCAGATGTTGTAGTCTGAAACTCAGTTGGTATCTTTTTTTAATTGAAAAATATGGTAACCTTATATACTCATTAAATGCTGTCTTTCTAAAACATAGCTTGGAAACATGCAGCATGTGTGTTTAATCACAGTACAATGGATTCAAAACCAAGTATGCGTGTTACCTGCATCAAGGCTAGATTACAAATTATTACAGTCATCATCATCATCTTCACATTTTGTTTTCAAAGCATTTGATGATTCATTGGCAGTATTTTGGTGATGACACCACATTAGTGGTAATAAGAATGTTTTAGGACCTAATTAATGACGGTGTAATTACAACATTCTGAGCGACTGCCATTGCAGGAACTGATACTCTACAGCTGGGGATTGTGAAGTGGATATCTGCACTGTGAGCCTTTGCCCTGCGAGGGACGCTGGAGTCCCTGCTTTAGCTGACACAGACATGGTATGCGGGGATACTTGGTCAGCTCATAACTGAACCAACACTTAACTGAGGAACTATTCTTCTTGCAGAAATAGAGGCCTTTTTTGTAGAGACCTAAATCTATCCTTTTGAGCAGTTAAGCAATATCTACCAGGCGGCAATCTAGGGCTTTATATGACTTGGTCAGTGGCAAGGGAGTTTGATTTCTTTGCTTGCAATATCTAATTTAAAAATCTCTTGGGAAGGGAGAGGTAAATGATTTAATTGGTATCTTCTCTTCCTGCATTTTCTTCATTTATGTCAGGGAAGAACAGGACATGAAGACCCAGAATTAATCTGCACATTTGCTTCTCTGTCCATGGGATTTTCCAGGCAAGAGTAATGGAGTGGTTGCCATTTCCTTCTCCAATTCATAAGGTTATGTAATTCAGAAGGAAATAGTGGGGATGAAAATTTCAGTAGGAAAAAGACAATGAGATGGGAGATAGGATTGTTTTCTTTGCTCTGCAGAAAATTTTTAGTTTGATGTAGTTCTACTTGACTATTTTCACTTTTATTGCCAATGTTTTTGATGTCAGGTCCATGAAATCACTGCCAAGATCAATGTCATGAAGCGTTTCCCCTGTTTTCTTAAGGAAAATTAGTAATTTTAAATGAGGGATTGTTAAAACTAAAAGAGCATGATGATTAAAAAGCTATAAAATTATTGAAAGTTTACCATCTGAAATATTTAAATCTCCAGAAAGTTTGTCTTATAATAGGTTTTTTAGGATTTTTTGTTTGTTTTTGTGTTTTAGCAAAAACAAAATGGAACACAGGGGAAACTAAAACCAAAAGAGAAAATTTGGGCTTGTGTATAAATTCCCTCAAATCCCTCTATCCTGTGCAGACACATTCATATTTCTAAGCAGGATGACAGGGATTGTTGTTCAGTCATTTAGTCGGTCCGAATCTTTGCGATAACAGGATCAGATAAACAGAGGAGGATCTCTAAACAAATGCAAAATGTTGAATTCACAGAAGTCTCCTGTCCTGCATCTTGCCCGCCCCCCCACCTCCAACTTGTCATCCTCAGATGAAGTTGGCTTGCTTAATCAGAGGAAAGTTCAGGACAGACTATGCTTCAGTAACAAATAAACCTAACAAATACATTTTTTAACAACCTGAGGTTTATTGTGCACTCAAAGTCCAAAATGAGTCAGATGACCCTTTTCTATCCTGTAGCTTGCAAGCTTGCTATGTCAGGAAAAGAGGATGCTAACACAGACACTGAGAACAGACTTGTGATTGCCAATGGGGAGAGCGATGGGAAAGGGGTGGATTGGGATTCTGTGATTAGCAGATGTGAGCTCTTATATAGAGAACAGATAAACAAGGTTCTACTGTATAGCACAGGGAACTACATTCAATAACCTGCAATAAATCATAATGGAAAAGAATATTTTAAAAATATATATGCACACACATATATATACATATATGACTGAATCATTTTGCTGTACATCAGAAACTAACACAACATTGTAAATCAACTATACTTCAATAAAATAAACTTTAAAAAAGAAAAAAAAGGAGAGAGCTAGAAGTTTGTTCCAAGTGCCTGTAGGGGCCAGGAAGTCCCCTCATGACACTTCCTCCCACATTTTATTGATTGTAACTTGGCCACATTATCCCATCCTAAGGGAATTTGGGCCAGCAACGGGACATGGAGTGGGACTTAGAGGTCTCCGCCTCAGGAGACTTTCTGACTCCTGTAAGCTCACCCTACCTTAGCAGTCAGCGCCCTGGTTTCTCTCCACAAAACTAGCTTCCCTCCAAAGAAAGAAAATTGGCCAGTAATAAAGGAGAGAGAGAGAGAGTGAATGAGAGCCTTAGCTCTCATATCAAGCTCCAGAGCACAGAATTACAGAATGGTGCCAGATTCCAGTGTCAGAAAATCCAGGCCATCCTGAGTTGCTAGTGAATGAGAAAAGAGAGAAACAAAACTATTAAAATAAGAATAAACGCTGCTGCTGCTGCTGCTAAGTCACTTCAGTCTGTCTGATTCTGTGCGACTCCATAGACGGCAGCCTGCCAGGCTCCCCTGTCCCTGGGATTCTCCAGGCAAGAACACTGGAGTGGGTTGCCATTTCCTTCTCCAGTGCATGAAAGTGAAAAGTGAAAGTGAAGCTGCTCAGTCGTGCCCGACTCTTAGCAACCCAATGGATTGCAGCCCACCAGGCTCCTCCATCCATGAGGTTTTCCAGGCAAGAGTACTGGAGTGGGGTGCTATTACCTTCTCCAAGAATATACGCTAACACTAGTTAAATAAGGTGATATGTAAGAATATACTTCTTACTCTCCTTCCCTTCCACCCATGTAACTATTTCCACTACAGTGATTCTGACAAAGTATATGTCTGATTTCCTTACTCCAAAAACATATCAAGAACCATAAGCTCAGATGATTCATTTTCAACCTCATCTTCATTTGTTAAAGGGCAACTATTACTGAGCCATTTCGTATTCTACTGAATATCCTGTGACATTGTGGTCACCAGCATGAGTGACAGTTTTTGGACTCATCCAACCAACATACTGAATGTCTTCCATCTGCCAGGCCTTGTGCCAGGTTGATGCTTGGACTGCTTCTTCTCTAGAGCTCATGGCCTAGCAGCTGCCATCTGAGTCTAGACAGATATATTCCAGGGAACATATCTGCCATTTCTTGTAAGCCACATCCTGGGGGTGTTTCTGGGTCTGTGCTCAGCCGGAAAAGGAAGAGGGCCTCTGAGACACCAGTTACTTACCGCTCCCTACTAATCACATCCAGGATGGGACCGCATGTACATTAAAGAAAAATATCTTCACTGTTCTCATGGGAGTTAAGAATTGGAATTAGTTTTTCCCAAAGCCAACTTCAACTCCCTCCAACAGTCAGATTTTATTTGAGAACTGGGAGAGCAGGGGAGAAGACATTGTGTGTCTGTTTGGATCTCACTTTGGCATCAGAGATGATCCTTGCAGGCCGTGATGCTGGCCCACGGTGAGTGGGACTGGAATGGGAGCAGTAGCTGTGAGCTGGGCCCCTAGGAGGTGCGCTTCCAAGTTCTTCCACTAACTAGCTCTGTGACCTTGAAGGAGTCCTTTGGTCCCTCCGAGCTCCAGTTTCCTCATGTGTAAGATCAAATGCTTGGACTAGACAGGCGTCTCCCAGCTATGACACATGAGTGCTCTGGGCTTCTGTGTTCCTGCCTCTATAACTGAGGTCCCCGGCCTGTGTCACATGGGGTCGGCAGGGGAGGATGCATCAGTGCCTTGTCATCAGAGTGATCCACTTGAGAGGCATTCTCCCACAGTAACTTGCCAAGAGAAAAAAGATTAGATATGTCACCTCCAAAACTCTTTGGAGTTGATTTCTTTTTCAACGACCTTCAAATTCTCACTATGATCACAAACTGAAGAAGGAAATAGTCCTTATCCAGCCAGTAAAATCAACAAGTGGAATGTCTGGGTATCTCTGCACATCACCAAAACATTTTGCCAAAGGGTCCTTAGCCCATTGGTGAGGGTTTAGCCCGTTGGTGAAGGTGCTGCCTGTCTCTGAGAGCCCAGCTCACCCAAGGGAACTTACCACGTGATATTGTGGAGGTACAGACCTTAGTGATTCTAAGAGGCTCAACCTCACATTCACAAACATATTTTGCACTTGAGGGAACTGAGCCCAAGGAGATTGATTAGCCCAAGGCCATGAACACTGGGCAGAAATGAGATGAAAACTTGCATCTTCTAACTCCTGACTTACAGGCCCCAGCTCTTACCCTACACTGCACTAGAAAATTCATAGATGCTTTCACTGAAATCTGAATCTGTATCAGTAATAGTCATATGGCAATGACAGTGCTGGGCTTCGCTGATAGCTCAGTGGTAAAGAACCCACCTGCCAAGGCAAAAGACAAGTGTTTGATCCCTGGGTTGGAAAGATCCCCTGGAGAAGAAAATGTCAACCTACTCCAGTATTCCTGCCTGGGAAATTCCAAGGACAGAGAAGCCTGGTGGGCTACAGTCCATGGGGCTGGGAAGGGTCAGACATGAGTTAGCAGCTAAACAACAACAACAATGGTAGTACCAGCAATGGTAATAATATATACCACATATTTATGTTATATGCATATTTTATATACACACATACACCATTTATTGAGCAGCCACCATTAGCTAGGCACTGAGATAATCATTTTATATATCTTAGATCTATTTTTTCTCTTCATTATCATTTATAGTCCTTACTATGCACAGGCATTAAACTAGCCACCAATGGGTGAAATTTAGAAATAAATTAAGAAAGAGCCTTACCTTTAAGGAGATAATAAAAACCTGTGGCATAAGCCACAGAATATGCGAAAGCAATATGAGGAAGAAGATGTCAGAAGAAAGGTTTGGCTACATTCTAGGGGGATTCAGAGAAAAGAACGTGTATTTTTCCATATTGAATGGATTTGGAAAGGAAAGACAAGGGAGGAGGTGGCTGAACTGAATCCTCAGTAGAAGGAAGGATGCTGGGCACTGGAATTGGGATGAAGGACTTTCCAGAATAAGCAGAAGCACTGAGCCTGAAAGTCTGACCATACTACATGGAACCAAATCAGCTGGGATGTTGCTCTTGGGCCAGTATATGTCACAGCCAAGGGACAGTGAGTGTAAAATATTAAGTAGGTAAATTCCCAAAGTGACTAATCCCATGAACCACCTGCTAGAAAGAAATCTTGCTTTCAGATTTTGTTATACCATAAGAAATGGAAAAACCACTAGAAAGCTTGTAAATTTGTAGTCTAAGCTGAAAGCAAAGTGGAACTTACCCAGCCCACTCTAAGGGTCTCTTCATAGGAGAAACTAAAGCATCCTCCTGCAGAGTCAACAGGGTTTACAGTGGTAGAAGGTCACTGATTCTGAGCACACAAATCTGAACATACAGGGGTCATATCAGTCTCCCAGAAACAGAACACGTGCAAAAGGTAAAAGCCTGATGTGGCACAATTAACCTATATCTGTGCTTTAAAGGGGAGTGGTGATTTCTCCACTGAAGTAAGAACAAAGAGAGAGGATTGGACTTATGCCTGTAAATAAATAGTGCTATGCCAGGAAATGTTTACACACTAGCTCTCTCTCTTTTTAATATAATTTTTGATAATTAGCTTTAATTGAGTAATAATTACTTTTAGAAAATGCAGAGGAACCAGAGATCAAATTGCCAGCATCTGTTGGATCATCAAAAATCAAGAGAGTTCCAGAAAAATGTTTACTTCTATTTTATTGACTACGCCAAACCCTTTGACTTTGTGGATCACAATGAATTGTGGAAAATTCTTAAAGGGATGGGAATACCAGACCACCTCACCTGCCTCCTGAAAAATCTGTATGCAATTCAAGAAGCAACAGTTAGAACTGGATATGGAGCAACAGACTGGTTCCAAATCAGGAAAAGAGTATGTCAAGGCTGTATATTGTCACCCTGCTTATTCAAGTTATATGCAGAGTGCGTCATGCAGAATGCCAGGATGGATGAAGCACAAACTGGAATCAAGATTGCCAGGAGAAATATCAATAACCTCAAATATGCAGATGACACCACCCTTAAAGCAGAAAGCAAAGAACTAAAGAGCCTTTAGATGAAAATGAAAGCGGAGAGTGAAAAAGTTGGCTTAAAATTCAACATTCAGAAAACTAAGAACATGGCATCTGGTCCCATCACTTCATGGCAAATAGATGGGGAAACAATGGAAATAGTGAGAGACTTTATTTTCTTGGGCTCCAAAATCACTGCAGATGGTGATTGCAGCCATGAAATTAAAAGATGCTTGCTCCTTGAAAGAAAAGCTATGACAACCTAGACAGCGTATTAAAAAGCAGAGACAATACTTTGCCTACAAAGGTCTGTCTACTCAAAGCTATGTTTTTCCAGTGGTCATGGATGGATGTGAGAGTCAGACTATAAAGAAAGCTGAGCACTAAAGGATTGATGCTTTTGAACTGTGGTGTTGGAGAAGACTCTTGAGAGTCCCTTGGATAGCAAGGAGATCCAACCAGTCAATCCTAAAGGAAATCAGTCCTGAATATTCATTGGAAGGACTGATGTTGAAGCTGAAACTCTGATACTTTGGCCTCCTGATGCAAAGAACTGACTCATTGGAAAAATCCCTGATGCTGGGAAGGATTGAAGGCCAGAGGAGAAGGAATGACAGAGGATGAGATGGTTGGATGGCATCACCGACTTAATGGACATGAGTTTGATCAAGCTCTGGGAGTTCACAATGGACAGGGAAGCCTGGTGTACTGCAGTCCATGGGGTCTCAAAGAGTCGAACATGACTGAGCAACTGAACTGAACTACTTTACAATATTGTGATGGTTTTTGCCATACACCAACATGAATCAGCCACAGTTATACATGAGTCCCCCCTTATCCTGAACTCCCCATCTCCTTTTTAAAGTGTAAATGTGTACATGCTTAAGCTTATTGTGAATTTTATTGATGTGATGGCAGTACACACTTTAGAAATAATAAAATACTAACACTACTACTAATAAAATACAAATATGCAGTATTTTTTGTTATTAATTTCATATAGCAAATTAGTCCTCAAAGAATGCTTTCACTGATTTTTACAAAATTCTTGTGTCTACTATTTACAATAGCTAGGACATGGAAGCAACCTGGATGTCCATCAGCTGATGAATGGATAAGAAAGCTGTGGTACATATACACAATGGAGTATTACTCAGCCATTAAAAAGAATACATTTGAATCAGTTCTAATGAGGTGGATGAAACTGGAGCCACTTATACAGAGTGAAGTAAGCCAGAAAGAAAAAAACACCAATACAGTATACTAACACATATATATGGAATTTAGAAAGATGGTAATGATAACCTTGTATGAAAGACAGCAAAAGAGACACAAATGTATAAAACAGTCTTTTGGACTCTGTGGGAGAGGGAGAGAGGGTGGGATGATTTGGGAGAATGGCATTGAAACATGTATAATATCATATAAGAAATGAATCACCAGTCCAGGTTCAATGCAGGATACAGGATGCTTGGGGCTGGTGCACTGGGATGACCCAGAGGGATGGTACGGGGACAGAGGAGGAAAGGGGATTCAGGATGGGGAACATGTGTACAACCGTGGTGGATTCATGTTGATGTATGGCAAAACGAATACAATATTGTAAAGTAATTAGCCTCTAATTAAAATAAATAAATTTAAATTAAACACAATGGAATATTACTCACCTATAAAAAGAATGCATTTGAGTCAGTTCTAATGAGGTGTATGAAACTGGAGCCTATTATAAAGAGTGAAAAGTAAGTCAGAAAGAGAAACACTAATATAGTATATTAACGCATATATATAGAATTTAGAAAGACGATAATGATGACCCTATATACAAGACAGCAAAAGAGACAAAGATGTAAAGAACAGACTTTTGGACTATGTGGGAGAAGAAGAGGGTGGGATGATTTGAGAGAATAGCATTGAGACATGTATATTACATGTATATTACCATGTATATTACCGTGTGTAAAATAGATGGTGAATGCAAGTTCGATGAATGAAGCGGGGCACTCAAAGCTGGTGCTCTGAGACAGCCCAGAGGGATGGGTGGGGACGGAGGTGGGAAGAGGTTTAAGGATGTGCACCCGTGGCTGATTCATGTCGATGTATGGCAAAAACCACCACAAAAGTGTAAAGTAATTAGCCTCCAATTAAAATAAATTAATTAATTAAAATTTTTTTCTTGTGTCTGTAGCCAATCTGCAGTTGCAATTAATGTGTATAGTCCCAACATGAATGTAATTGCTATTTTTGGTTACTCAATGAGAGGAAAGGGCTTCCTTAGTGGCTCAGAGGGTAAAGAATCTGCCTGCAATGCAGGAGACACAGGTTCAGTCCCTGGGTCGGGAAGAGATGATCCCCTGGAGAAGGGAATAACTACCCACTCCAGTATTCTTACCTGGAGAATTCCATGGACAGAGAAGCCTGAAGGGCTACAGTCCATGGGCTCACAGAGTCAGACCGACTGAGTGACTAACAGTTTCACTTTCACTTCAAGAAGAAGAAAGTGAAACAAAAAAAGACCAATGTTGAAACTTCTCACTCATGACAAACTTCTCTGATGAATCGAAATGTGAGCAATTTCTTTGCTGAATCGAACAACAGTTTTCAAATAATTTGATGCTCTTCATGACATAATGGTTTATAGACACAGCACACTTTAGGGCTTAATTTACAATATTAACATTTTCTCCACTATTCTACTTGTTTTGCAATTAGCAGTACAATAAACCAAATTCTGGTTTATAGTTTGTACTTATTTCTATGATATAAAATACTATTATATGGCTTGATTCCAGCCACCAATGAGATGTCCCTGAATGCAGGGTAGGAAAGAGAGGCATGATAGCAGAACTTGTATGGTGCTTCCATTGTTAGGGACTCAATGTTTGCTTCCCCTTAGAATCTGTATGTTAAAGACCTAACTGCCAGTGTGATAGTATCTGAAGCTGGAGACTTTGGGAGGTAATTAACTTTAGATGACATCATGAGGATAGGGCTCCCATGGTAGCATTACTGTCCCTATTAGAAGAGGAAGAAACACCAGAGCTTGTCTGCACGCCGCCATGTAAGGACACAGCCTCAGCTGGAAGGCGGTCATCTACAGGCCAGGAAGAGCACTCTCATCAGGAACCAAATCTGCCCAGCTCCTTGATTTTAAGCTCCCCACCTCCAGAACTGTGAGGAAAGTTCGTTGTTGAAGCCTCTCAGTCTCTAGCATTTTTCTTACGGTAGCCTGAGCTGATTAATACAACCAGCATCGGGTGGATGTAAATAACTTCAGGACAGAGTTAATACTAAAATGTCGTGAAACAATTAGAAATTGCTGTCTTGAGTATTTATTTCTTATGCCTTTGTTTTGTTTACTCTTTTATTTTGAAGTAATTATAAGACATATTGGGATTTGCAAAATTAGTAGAGCCCCACATACCCTTTACCCAGCTTCCCCAATGTTGACATCTGATATAACTGTAATACAATATCATGAACATGAAATTGAGACTTGTATGATCCTACTGGAGCTGAAGCTCTAGTATTTTGTCATCTGATGTGAACAGATTGCTCACTGAAAAAAAATCTCTGATGCTGGGAAAGATTGAGGGCAGAAAGATAAGAGGGCATCAGAGGATGAGATGGCTGGATGGCATCACTGATAGGATGAACGTGAACGTGGGCAGACTCTGGGAGATGGTGAGGGAGAGAAAGGCCTGGCATGCTGCAGTCCACGGGGTCACAAAGAGTTGGACACAACTGGGCAACTGAACAACAACGACATGATACTACTAGACTAAAAACATTGATCAGTTCTCATCATTTTTATGCGGATTCATTTGTCAGTGTGTGTCGGTGTGTTACGTTTGTGGCGTGTGTACAGTTTCATCCCCTGTATAGATTTGTGTAACCATCAGGACATTCAAGATGCATAAATGTCCCATCACCACGAAGGAATTCCCTTGTGTTTCCTCTTTAGATTGCCACCACTCTGTCCTTGTCTCTCAGAATTCTTAGTCTCTTCTCCATGTCTCTTGCTAATACAACAATCAATGTCCAGAATGTTTTAAATATAGAACCATAGGTTATGTAAATTTGATACTCTCTTTCACTAAGCAGAATTCTCTGAACTTTGTTTCAGGTGTCGTTCCTTTTATTGCTAAGCAGTGTTCCATTGTGTGGATATACCAGTTTGGTTAACTACTCACCCACTGATGGATTATTTGAGTTGTTCTAGCCTTATACTGTTATGGATAGAGCTCCCATAAACCTTTGTGTACAGGTTTTTGTGTGAATGTAATTTTTCAGTTTTCTGGGACGTGACCTAGTGTGACTGCTGAGTCATATGATAAAGTACAGAAAATTTTTCCAAATTATTTTGGAAATTATTTTCTCAGGTGGTTGTATCATTTTAGTTTCCTGCCAGAATATATGACAGATCAAGCAAACATCCTTGCCAAAGTTTTGTGTTGTTATTATTTTTCACTTTAGCTATTTGAATAATTGAATAATGAAATCTTATTGAGATATTAATTTGCTTTACCCAATGGCTAATGATGTTAGACAGCTTTTCATGTATTTGTTTGTCACCTCACCTCTTTCATGAAGTGCTTCGTTATATCTTCTACCCAGCTTCTAATCAGATTTTTTGTTTCCTTACAGTTGAGTTTTGAGAATTCTTTATATCACCTAGATACAAGAATTTTGTCAGATATGTGGTTTGCGTGTTTTTTTCTTCCAGTCTATAACTTATCTTTTCATCCTCTTAAAAGGGCCTTTGTGGCACAAAAATTTTAAATTTTGATGAAGGTAAGTTTCTCGGTGCTTTCTTTTATGGATCTTGCCTTTAATGCCATGTCTAAAGACTCCTCACCCAGGTTTAGATCCTAAAGAGTTTCTCTTATGTTTTCTTATAAAATATTGAAATTTCAAATTTAAATCCACAATCATTTTGAGTTAATATTTTATATGGTATGGGTTTTAAGTCAAAGCTATTTTTCGCCCATGGTTGTCCAGTTGTTCCAGCACCATTTGAAAGCTTATTCTTTCTCCACTGAAATTTTATTTATTTTTCATATAATTTATTTTATTGTAAGTTAGATTTTTAATAATGGCTGTGGTTTGACATCCAGCTCACAAACTCTCTGAAAATTTAACAATGTGTTCTGGGAGCCAGCACAGACTGATTCCAGCAAATCGTTGATTTATGTTGTGTGTGGTTTTGATCAGAGAAAAAAAGACATCCATAGGGATGACTGGGGATGATGAGTATGTGTAAACACTGAAATATATAATGTAAAGCATTATAAAAACCAAGCCCAGAGGTGACATTAGTATCATCTTATAGAAAATTAAAACTCAGATTTCAAATACATACTTTTTAGCTTTGGGGAGAGGGAGCAGGAATTGGATATAATTCATGTCATTAATTTGAAATTGCTTAATTAGTAGGTTCCTTTTAAACTAATTGGGTGGCCAAGAAGCTTGGAAGGATAGTCAAGGCCTCTGTGGTCAAATGGAGCTGGGCCTGATTCTTGGCACTGACATTTACTAGCTTTGAGGATCACCTCAATGACCTTTAGATCTGGTTAATTTTAAAGCTGGGAGAAGAATCCAAAGCTGTGTTTATTAATTTAACAAATACTTGATGAGTTCCAGGCTATGTAGAAGGGATTAGGGATACAGCAGCAGGCAAAGTTATTACAATTTTTACCCTCAAAGAATTTACAGTCCAGTGGAAAGGTGGACAATGAACAAAAAAGCACACTAGTAAAAAATGCTGTTACATAAGTGATACGTGGCATAAAAGAGGGAAAAAGAAGCAGGTGCTGTGATTGAAACAGATAAACAAAAGCCCTGCACAGTTCCAGGCACACAGAGGTTGCTAAGTGGTAGCTCTTTTTTTTTATTATTATTACAGATCTGGATAATATGAAGGTGGACAGACAAAGATCTGAAGACCTCATCTGAGGGCCTGACGACCCTTCACTTGTGTTATATACTGTAAAGCCTACTTTGTATAGAGAGCTGTATTGGATATACTTTAAAACCCTCTTAAGATTCCTAAGTGTCTAAAAATCTGTGACTGTCATGTGTGTCAAGCAGGGATTTGTTTAATTTTTTTACATAAAGACACAGAAAAATTAGCAATCAATAGGGTAGTCATAGGTCGGATATTGCATATATTTATATTTTTAATGATATTTGGCTGCCATCCTCTCTAGTCATTGTGCCCTTTTAAAACTGGACTAAATTATAAAATAATACTTAAGGATCTAGAATTCTGAAACCTGGGACAATGCAATTGCTGATGTGTTTTATCAATTTTATTTCAACTATATACACATTGGCTTTTGTTTAGAAGTTCAGTTAAGTTCAGTTCAGTCGCTCAGTTGTGTCCAACTCTTTGCGACACCATGAACTGCAGCACACCAGGCCTCCCTGTCCATCACCAACTCCCAGAGTTTACCCAAACCCATGTCCATTGTGTTAGTGATGCCATCCAACCATCTCATCCTCTGTCGTCCCCTTCTCCTCCTGCCCTCAATCTTTCCCAGCATCAGGGCCTTTTCAAACGAGTCAGCTCTTCGCATCAGGTGGCCAAAGTATTGGAGTTTCGGCGTCAATATCAGTCCTTGCAATGAATACTCAGGACTGATTTCCTTTAGGATGGACTGTTTGGATCTCCTTGCAGTCCAAGGGACTCTCAAGAGTCTTCTCCAACACCACAGTTCAAAAGCATCAATTCTTCTGTGCTAAGCTTTCTTTATAGTCCAACTTTCACATCAAGTTATTATTAATCAATGTTTTTTTGTAATGAAGTCCATAAATCTGTGTTAAATAAACATCCAGACTTGTCGATGTCCTTTTGCTTTCCTGCTTGAGCCTGTGTATTTTCATCAGAATAATTTACTAAATTCAATCTGAGTCTATTTAAACATTTTTTTCCTAGTTTTCTACTAAGTTTCCCATAACCTCTTGAACAACCAGCCCCAGTGTCAGCTGCTTGGGCAGGACTAGAACAGGGGCTATGGGGCATTTGAGCACTTTTGCTTCTTAACTGATCTTCTTATTCTTTGAAACAAAAATAATCATCTTCCCACCCCACTGCTATCTCTGCCACCTCCGTATTTTTTTTTCAGTGGGAAGATGAGGAGTAAGAGGGACATGGCTAGTTCTTTAATTTTTCTGATTATCAAATTTGCATTACCTTATTGCAAAACATTTGGAAAACTACAAAATCTTCAAAGGAGAAAATAAAATTTTAGCAGTGGTTGCACTGTGTGCAGAATTCTTTCCCCCATACCTTGAAACACTGGGCATGATCATTGCAAAATTTCGGAGTCAAGCTCTGTTGAAATCACTGCTTCTGCATTCACCATGGTTTGACACTACCAGGTAAAGCCATGTACAAGGCCTGAGATCCAAGAAAAATGTACAGCACAAACGTCCACAATGCTGGGTTGCAGAAATGCTTTTTGTACTATGAAGACTCATTTCTTACAACAATCCTATGAGTATGATGATTATCCCTGGTTTTGTAAAGTCACAACTGCAGAGAAAGACACCGTGAATGCAGACCCCAGAAGACCAGTTCCAAGTCCACAGACTACAATAATCTTCTTACACTACAGACAGCCTGGTGACAGCTCCACCTCTCTCTTGCCCTGGCACGTCCCTTTCTGTGTAAAGCCAACACTTTCTTTGTCCCAAACCAGCCCAATATCGACTTTGCTCATATTTTGGCTTATTAGATGATATCATCATTCCTATGAACTGAAGATCTGTTTTGCCTTTTATCCTGTTTTCTGGAGATGGTGGAGGAAAGAAAGCCTGGCATGCTGTAGTCCATGGGGGGTCACAAAGAGTAGGATGTGACTGAGCAATGCAACTGAGCAACTGAACAACAACCACCTCTTTCCAGAACCTTCACTCCACTCATTTCTATTGAAGGCCAACTGCATTTCCTGTGGCTCAGCAGTGTTATTCCCAACCACCTCCCCAGTTTTGAACATCTGGCGCTTCTGCACAATAATCACAGTCAGTCATTCAAGATTTGGGGCATAAATTTAGGGAGGAGAGAGATAATTATGCTCACTTTTTAACATGGAGGTCAGGAGGTTTTTTGAGGTCACTGAGGGGAATGGACTCCTCACATTTATTGGGAAGATAAGCTTGGTTGATTTATTTCCTTGATTTTGTTCTATGAATCAATTAAATTTTTAAAATTTTATTTATTGTTATTTTTTCCTTACTTGTGATTTTGAAATACTTCAGACCTACTGAAAAACCTGCAGTATTTTCACTGAGTAAAAACCTAAAGTATTTTTAGCTTTACCTACCATGTTAATTTCCCCAGGACTTGTGTAACTAATTACCACAAATTGGGTGACTCAAACAACAAAAACTTATTTTTTCATAGTTCTGGAAAGTAGAAGTCTAAAATCAAGGTGTCCACAGGACCTGCTCCCCTGTGAAGGCCCTGGGGAAATTCTTTGCCTCTTTCTAATGTTCGGTGATCACTGGCATCCCTGGGCACCTCTGTATTTCTCAGAACTCTGCTTCCATCATCACGGCCTTTCCCCTTGTGTGTCTTTCCTTATAAGGACCATATTAGGTTTAACGTGTGTGTGTGTGTGTGTGCTTGCTCAGTAGTGTCCAACTCTTTGTGACCCCATGGACTGTAGCTCATCAGGCTCCTCTGTCCATGGGATTTCCCAGGCAAGAATAGTAAAGTGGGTTGCCATTTCCTTCTCCAGGAAATCTTCCTGATCCAGGGATCGAATTCACACCCCCTACATCCTCTGCATTGCAGGCAGATTACATTTTTTTTAATGCTGAGCTACTAGGGAAGCCCTGTATTAGGTTTAGGGCCACCATAATCCAGAATGACCTCATTTTAATGTAACTAATTATTATCTGCAAAGACCTTACTGTTAAACACAGTAACATTCTGAGCTTCTATGTAGAAATGAGTTGGGGGAGGAGAGTATGTTTAACCCAGCACACCTACAATGCATTAGTTATTAACATTTTTAAATATTGCCTTCCAATTTTCTTTTCCTTTAAAATTGTTGTTGGGGTATAGTTGGTTCACAGTGTTGTATTACTTTCTGCCATACAGGAAAGTGAATCCGCTACACACACATACGTCCACTTTTTTTTTTAGGTTCTTTTCCCATATAGGTCACTACAGAACGCTGAGTAGAGTTCTTTGTGCTACATAGTTGGTTCCTTTTTGTTGGGGATGATATCTCTTGTTTAGTCATTAAGTCATGTACAGCTCCTTTGTGATCCCACGGACTGCAGCCCGCCAGGCTCCTCTGTCCATGAAATTCTCCAGGCAAGAATACTGGAGTGGGTTGCCATTTCTTTCTCCAGGGGATATTCCTGATACAGGGATTGAACCCACATTCCATGCAGATTCTTTACCACTGAGCCACCAGGGAAGCCCTCAGTAGGCCCTAGTATATTTATTTTATTGGCCACACCACTCAGCACTCCAGTTCGTAATTCCCCAGTGAGGGATTGGACCCATGTTCCCTGCAGTGGAAGCACTGAATCTTAATTCCTGGGCAGCCAGGGAAGTCCCTCATTGGTTATTAACATTTTGACATACCTGTTTTAAATTTAACTCCATCCATCTATGTGTGCATGTATGCATCTACTCACACTCAGATTTTGTTGATTGATTTGAAAGTTTGTACTAAACTTGGTGCCACGCCCCTAGATACTTCAGCCAGGTGGTAACTAAAATAACACATCGTTCTACATCATCACAGTACAACTGCCACAACATAATAGACTCAATATCTGCTACCATAATTTATATGAATACAGAGCATATTTAAATTTCCCCATTTATTCCAAAAATATTCTTTATAACTGGTGATTTCTTTCTAAATCAAGATCTAGTAAAGAATCAGACACTGAATTTATTTATATCTCTTTAATCTCCTTTTACTGGAAGAATACTTCCCTCCTTTGCTTTCATGTCACTGACAGTTCTGAAGGGAGTGCAAGCTAGTTGTCTTTGAGAATGTCCTATGATCTAGATGTGTCTGATTATTTCTTCATGGTTAGATTCAGGTAAAATATTTTTCAGAAAGAATACTACATTGGTGATACTGTATTCCCCCTAGCACATCGCTCTCTGAGGTTCAGAATGTCCATTTGCTGGTTATCAGTGATGCTAAATACAGTCTCTTGGCTGAGGTGTTGAGACCCAGCTTTCTCCCTTGGGATAGTGTTCCCATATTCCCCATTTAGCTGATTCTTATTTAAATTGTCTTTTGAAATTGTGTCCATTTCTGTTCTGAGCTTTTAAATTTCTGATTAGAAGCTTGTTTGTTTTTTAAAAAATATACAAAGTGCTTTTTATGTATATTTAATTCAGTTGGAAGTTCTGCTTGTTTTCTTCAACTTTGTAGTTTTGGGGTACAGGGAGAATTTCCACCCTTTGAAATATTTTGATTCTCAATTTCCAAGGTCTTAAGGTGACTTTGTGGGGATGATATCTGCCATTTTAACTCTGAATGGTCTTGTATTTTCCTGGATCAGTAACAACACATGATTCTGTATGGACAACGTTATAGTTTTGGGGAGGCTTACTTAATTTCTTAGTTCAAGAGTGCTGTGTTCTATTGATATAGTTACAAGCCTTTTTCAAAACTAAATGGCACCTTTTATTGGGGAGGGTGTCCTTGTTCTTTTCCAATGAACCCTAGTCTTCCTTCCTCCTTCTACTTCACCACCTGGGCTTTAGCAACATCTCTCATCTTCCCAAAAGTCACCTTCCCAAGACTGCCACATCTGGGCAGCCCCCTCTATTTGTGTCCCCACTGATGGTGTCTTGATCCAACAGATTATCAACTATTGTCAGTGTTGATCCTCTCAGAGCATGACATCTTCCTAGTAAGAATGATTTTTATCTGTGCTTGGCCACTGCCAGGCCTGCTGCCTTCTTGTCTTTCTCAAGCTTTCTCCAGCAGATTCTCAGCTCCAACAATTCTTCGGTGCTGGCATTTGCAGTTTTCAGATTCTTCTTTAACTACTTCTGGGTAAAATAATATTTGTAGCATCCTCTGTCATCTAGTTATGTTGCAGATGGGGGTTACTGGTGGTTTTATTTGCTTTCATTGTTGATCTGTGTAGGTTCTAGAGAACAGGTGTAGAGAGATTTGTATTTAGTTAATGTATAGAGATTCAAAGCCTGTATGTATTTATTCTTACTTTCTTGGCATTTTAATGTAAATACAATGACATATTTTGCTTATTTTAAATCTCTAGTGGTAACGTAATTATATCTATATCTATGTATTTCTCTTTGTGTGTATGGTTTGCTTTTACCTTTAACCCTTGAATTCTTCTGGAAGTGCTCCTTGCTTTGGACCTGCTTATCTAGACCCTCTGTTCTGGCCTGTGGGCGCAGGAAAACATAAGGAATCATGGCCTAGTTTGCTTAGAAATGGACAGATGCTGAGAGAGATGAAGGGCAAATTAGGGCCTTGTAAAATGTAGTTGATGCATTTTGAAGCACAAAATGGACAGGGGCAGGGGAATGCTTGATTTTAAACTCTTGTGAAAGTTGAGTGCCAGCCTCTTGACACTTGAGGTTCTCATTTCTGTTAAGTTTTTGGGTTTTTTTGAAGATAATTGTCCTTCAAAGCTGGCTGTTCATCAGATTCCTTGGAACAGCTTTATGCATTGTCACATTGTTAGACACTTGTGTATGTCCCAGATTCTTCGTTAAAATTTTATATTCTCATGAGCAACTCCTACCTCCTTCTCTCTCAGGGCCCTCTGCAGGAGTCCTGCTCAAAATAGGTTCTGAGGGACTATTCCATCACCTTTGAAAGTCTCTGTCTTGAAAACTCAAGAAGTGTTACATCAAAAGCAGTTTCTTTTTCTTTGGAATCTAATGAGGAAAAAAAAAGACATCTGAGCAGAAATGTAGGAGCATTTGTGTGCTCTACAGGCTTTCTAGACTGAACCTGTAACATGTTAAGCCCTCTTCATTTTGCTCAAACAGTGGTTTAAAAAGACCATTAATACTCCTTTTAAAAATATATATTATATGGGTTTGCACAAAAGTAGCCTCTCAAGTTGTCTGGGCGTTGCCTGGAAAGCTCTTTGGGAGGGACCAGATTATGAATTCAGTTAAGAATCTCTACTTTGTACATTCAAAAGGTCTGCTGTTATTTGAGATTCTGTGGGTTATTCTGTTTACATTTATCAGTCATGGCACACACATGTCCCTGGGATGTAAATACCTAAATAAAGCCTAAATAAGGATGTGAATACCTAAATACCTAAGAAAGTGAAAGTGAAGTCGCTCAGTTGTGTATGACTCTTTGAGACCCCATGGACTGTAGCCTACCAGTCTCCTCAGTCCATGGAATTTCCAGGCAAGAATATTGGAGTGGATTGCCGTTTCCTTCTCCAGGGAATCTCCCCACCCAGGGACTGGACCTGGGTCTCCTGCATTGCAGGCAGATGCTTTACCATCTGAGCCACCAGGGAAGCCCTAAAGACCTAAATAAGGATATAAATCCCTGAATTTAGGTAAATACCTAAATAGGATGTAAATCCCTAAATAAGGGGGCATGAAAACTGAATGATGTCACCCTCCCTTGGAGAAGCTCTGCTATGGTTTTCCTTGTCTTGGAGTAAAGAACAAATGTTTTATAGAACCTGTAAGCTCTTCCATTGTCTGCCTTCTGCCTGATTCTCTGCCATCGTCTGCCACCCCAACTCCCTTGCTGGCTATGCACCAAGCACACTGGCCTCCTGTCTCTCAAACAATCCATGCTTCTTGCCTCGAAAGGACGTTTTCATAAGCTTCTCCCACTCCCTAGCTGTTCCTACTCCCTGGACTATACCTATCCTATCTCTTCCCTTAGTCAATACTTGCATATCTGCCAGATCTCAGGTCGAATATCACTTATTGAGAGACATCTTCTTAGAATGTCCCTGTCACATGTCCTCAGAGTTTCTGGTACTTCCAGGGTATTTCTTGCAGTTGTAATTTTACTCTTTTTGTAGGGTCATTTCCATAACACAGTTCTCCTTCACCAGACTATCACCTTCACAAATATAGGAGCAGATTTTGTTTTTGCCAACCATTGAATCTCATGTACCTAGAACAAAGAGTGGTCCATAGGAATAGCTGAATAAATTTTTGTTGGCTGCATGACTGAATTGATTAATGTAAAGCAATCAATGAGGGTTAACTGTCCAAAATGAAACAAATACTAAACAGTTGTTTGGCCAGAGAGACAGTTAGCTAATTAAAAAAGCAATCATCATTTGATAATCTCCAGAAAAGATGCTGGAACAACTGAACACACATATAGCCTGGAGAGACAGATGGAATAACTAAGAGGAAAAGTTGAGGAAGAAGACTGAAGAAAACATGATAAAAATTCAGAGCTACTTGCTGGCTGTGTCTGAAAGCACAGTGTTCATTTCTAGTCACATCACTGCTGCAAGGAGTTTAAAGACACTGAAGAGAGGAGCCTGGGAAGGGCAGCCTGAATGATGCCAGATCAAATGTCAAGCAGCTCACAGAAAGTTTAGAGACACACAGTGGAAAGTCAGGAGGACTTGAAGGAGATGCAATTATAGATCCAAAGTGCAATCGCTGTACATGATAATGTCACCTACTTTCATTTAAACTAAGACCTGTTTATACAATACAGATCCTAGAGTAGAGGTCTGGAAAATTCAAAGCAAATTTATGAAGTATTTTCATCATCAATAGCAACTGAAAGATCTAAAGGCATAGAGTCGAGAATTGAAATGATATTTGAGGATACAGCGTTGAATCTGTCGATGATGTCTCTGGTGTGCAGCTGCGTGCATGCACACACACACATACATATGCACTAATTTTAAGAAAAGCACAAAAATAAAGACTGTAACAAAGAGATGGTGTTAATTTGATCTTTTAAACCAAAATGTTGCATATTCATCTTGCATTTTAATCACCCTCTTTTTTCTTAGTCTGCAAGAAACAGAAATATGGCTGTTTTCTACTGATTGGTGTATTCTTTTGACTCTAAAATTGAAGGGAGATTTTTTTTTTAATCCTTTACTGTTTACTAAGGGTTTTGAAGGGAATATCTGAACATTGACTTTTTTTAGCGTTGTTTTGGTTAGTTTTTTTTTTTTTTAAGAGTTGTTTACTTCGTACCAATATGGAATTGGCTTCTCAAAGCACAGTTTTTGAAGTGTATCTCTTACATCTTGTGGAAATTTGTGCATAAGATTGTTGGAATATTTGTGGAAGACCTAGTGAAAATAGAGAATGGAATTGGTAGGAAAACTGGGAATGGACAGAGGTAAGAAGGTAGTGATCATGGACTGTGATAAAAGAGAGATATTGCCTACTAGCTAGAACTGATTACTTACAGTATTAAAGAATGTGGCTTATAGCTGAAATAGCCATATATTTTTTCCCGCTAGAAAATAAACTCAATATGAACGGCAAATGCTTTATTAATAATAGGCTAAAATCACAGAGTGAGTGCTCTGGCTAATCAGTTTGCTATACATTTATGACCATTCCTATTAGAGCAGATACAGTTTGGCCTACAAACCCAACATGGAATTGTGCATAACCAGCGACTTAACTGGTCTGAATGTCTTTGATCTTGAGATGAGATAATCAGTAGGACTGAGCAAGATAGGGACTAAGGAACAAATTCAGAACAGACCTGAATTGAAGAATGGAGTGTCTTAATCATAGGATAATTACAGGTTTAGATGACCATCATATAAACAGTGAGTTGGGGAGCTAATTCAGCAAGTAGGTAGAGGCTACCAGAGGCAGCCAAATTGCTTCTCAAACTCAGGTGAAGACTTGACTGTGCCCTGATTCACACTTTGAGTATGTCTGTTTGCATGTCTACCTCTGTGATAGGCAGAACAAAAGCCCACAGCTATGACCTAAATAAGACAAACATGTCCTAAATGGTATTAATACATATCCTAATTCCCAGAACCTGTGAATAAGTTACCTACAATTCCTTGCCTTTACATATATAAAGAGATTTTGCAGGATGATTAAGGTTAGGGATCTTGAGATGGGGAAAGAAAGAAAATGAGGTTGCTCGGTCGTTTCGGACTTTTTGCAACCTCATGGACTGTAGCCTACCATGCTCCTCCATCCATGGGATTTTCCAGGCAAGAATACTGGAATGGGTTGCCATTTCCTTCTCCAGGGGATCTTCCCGACCCAGGAGTCGAACCCGGGTGTGCCGCATTGCAGGCAAATGCTTTACCCTCTGAGACACCAGGGAAGCCCAAATGGGGGAGATTATCCTATATTAGTGAGGCAAAACCAGTCTAGTCATATGGGTCCTTAAAAGGGGAGTGCCTTCCACAGCTAAAGTTAGAGTCAAAGGGAAATGTGACTACCAAAGAAAAGTGAGAGAGATGCAATAGCAGCACAATTTTTGAAAATGAATGGTGGGAACCTTGAGCCAAGGAACACATGTAGTCTCTGGAAGCTGGAAGAGGCAAGGAAAGGTGTTTTTAGAACATCCAGGAGGAACCAAATCCCTGCCAACACCTGCATGGGGCTCTGTCTGACAGAATGGAAAATAATACATGGTGTTGTCTTAAGCTCTTGTGTTTGTGTTAATTTGTTAAATAGTGATAGAAAACTAATGCAATCCCCTAATCCAGCCACCAACATCATTCAGCTGAACTACTGCAGTCTCCTAACCGGTTTCCCTCCTTCCAATTCAGTCCTTCCACAAACCAAAATCATTCAGAGTTGTCCTTTTGAAAATGCCAGATAAACAGTATTTTCTGGTTCAAAACTGTTTGACAAACCCACTGACCTTAGGCTAAGACCCAGAACTCTTAATGGCCCTTCTCTAATCTCACATCACACCGCTTTCCCTCTATGGACCTAGAAATACCTCCCCAGAAATGACTTTTTCTGACTTTCGTAATGCTTGCTTCCTCCTTGTTTTCTCCATAATTTAATCACTTATGTGTATCTCACTAAATTGTATAATTTAGTTTTGTCAGTTTTGTGAACAGTATGTAAATGGAGTAATACAGCAAGTCTTTCTTTGAGTATGACTTTCACTCAATACTATTTTTGAGGATCGTGTGTTGCATTTAGCTGGAGCTTCTTCATTTTCATTCTAGTAATTCATCTCTGAATTCTTTTGAATTTGCTATGTGAACAATCACATCATTTATAAATAAGGAAATTTTTTTTTCCTTCCCAAACTACTTCTACTTCTTGTTCTTTACAGCAAAGTTTAGGACTTTTAGCACAATGTTGAATTAAAGTGGTAATAGCAACCATTCTTATCTCAATTTCAGAAAGGTTTCAGCAAGTCATTAATAAGTATTAATACACTTTTGGTTAAATTTTTTTCTCTTTTTTTTTTTTGTAAATAACATTCATCAGACTGAAGAAATTTTCTCCTATATGTAATCTGTTGAATGTTTTTGACATGGATGAGTGCTGAGCTTCCAAGATGATCATATCAACAGTTTTTCTTTTTTATAATAAAAATAAGGCAAATTACATTACTTAATGTTTAAAATGTTAACACAAACTAGTATTCCTGAAATAAACCCCATTTGGTGATGAGAGGTGTGTAGGGTGTTTGTGCGGGTACGTGTGTGTGTATTCTACTTTCAGTTTGCTAATGTTTAACTCGGGATTTTTACAACTACGGTCATGAGTGAGATTGTCTGGTAATTTTCTCTAGTGCTTTATGTGCTGATTGGATTGATTCATTTGCCTTATTACACACCTGAAACAGACTGCTTCAATTACTGAAGCTTTATAGAATATTTTAATTTCTGAAAAAGCTAGTTCTCCCCTTCTTGTTTTCCTGAAGATTCTGGTTTATAAAACTGCGAATCAGCTTATCTGGTTACAGGAAAAAACATGATGTTTCTACTGGATCTGAATTTAAAATGTAAATGAGGGAAGATTGTTATGTTTATGATTTTGAATCTTCCCATCAACACGTGGGCTTCCCTGGAGGCTCAGTGGGCAAAGAATCCACTTGCAATATAGGAGGCAAAGGAGACATGGATTCAATCCGTGGGTTAGGAAGAGTCTCTGAAGGAGGGAAATGGCAACCCACTCCAGCAGTCTTGCCTGAAAACTCCCATGGACAGAGTAGCCTGGAGGGATATAGCCCGTGGGATGCAAAGAGTTGGACATGACTGAGAGACTAAGGGCACATCAAAACATGTGGTGTGTCTTTTTCACTTGTTGATGTCTTCTGCTATATGCTTTATACCTTTTTAAAGGTTTTTGTTTTTTTCCCCTAACAGAATCCTGGATATATTCTTGGTAAATTTATTCATAAATATTTTATTATTTTTTTATTTCATTATTTTTGTTGCTGTTGTAAATGGAGTCTTGCATGAAGGCTATTGACTTATTAGTTGTATAAGCTGATACATTACTGCATTTCTTTTTAGATATAAAATCTTTTCATTCCTTCTTTTCAAGTTGTATACCTCTCATTTTTTTCTCATAATAATTTTATAAGATTGTAATTCTGGTACTTTGTTAAATAAATAATGTGAACATTTGATATCCTTTGCTTGTGAGGATACTTCAAGTGTTTCTCTACTAAGAATGACACTTTGGGATAGAAGTAGATTCATTTCTCATGTTAACAAGCAACTAATCCATGATTACTATTTTATACAAGAATGAATTGAATTTTTCAAATATTAATATTTTTCTGTATCTGTGGAGATTATCATATTGTTTTCTTTTTTGACCCATTAAAATGATAAAATATATCTATATATTTCCTAGTATTGAATCATCTTTGCATTCCTGGGATATATTCCACGTAGTCATAATGATTTTTAATTCTAAAGGATAAGAATGCTTATCTTCTTATTTATTAAAAACAAATCCAAAAACTGAAAATAATCAACAATTTCACCAACAGAACAATAGATGAATTAGGGTATTTTATACATAAAGTATTATACATGAATGGAAATTAACGGATTACAGACACTTCCACCAAAATGAATAAATCTTGCAAACATAAATTTTCCCAAAAAGCAAGACACAAAGTATATACTACATGATTTTATTTATGTAAGTTCCAAAATAGGCAAACTAGAGTGTTTAGAGATGCATATTCAGGTGATAAACATGAATAAATAACAAAATGATTATCATAAAAGTTAGAATAGCAGTCATCTTTAAAGAGGAGAGAGGGATGACTGGGCAAAGTTACTTGAGGGTCTTCTAGGGTGCTGGTGATGTCTGAATTCTTGACCTGGGTAGTATTTGCATGGGCCTATGCTTTATAATAATTTACGGATCTTTCTAGTTAATGCAGTTTGTTCCATATGTGTATATTGGATTATGAAAAGGTTTTTAAAAATTACTTGCTAATAATTTATTTAGGATTCTTGTGTCACTACTCAGGGTTTCCAGGTGGTGCTACTGGTAAAGAACCTGCCGCCAACGCAGATGTAAGAGACACAGTTTTCATCCTTGGGCTAGGGAAGATCCCCTGGAGTAGGAAATGGCAAACCACTCCATTGTGTCACTATTCAGAAGTGAGATATCTATATATTTCTCTTGCTTTTATTATATTTTGAGATTTGGTATGCTGGCTTCATAAAAGGAACTTAAAGATTTTCCTTTTTGTCTGGCTTTTAAAAGTATTAGAATCACTGTACAATTATCTGTTCTTTTAAATTTATTTTTAAATTTTTGGCTGTGTTGTGTGGCATGCAGAATCTTAGTCTCAGACCAGGGACTGAACTCATTCCCCCTGCAGTGGAAGCACAGAGCCTTAACCACTGGACCACCAGGAAAGTCCCTGGTTGTTCTTAAAATACTTAAACGTAAGACCCTGAAACTATAAAACTACTAGAAGAAAATGTGTAGGAAAATATTGATATTAGTCTGGGCAATGGGGTATTTTTTGGAGATGACCCCAGAAGCACAGGCAACAAAAGCAAAACAGAAGACATTACATCAAACTGAAAATGCTTCTGCAAAGCAAAGGAAACAACAGAGTGAAGAAGCAGTCTACACGATGGGAGAATATATTTGAAAACCATTCATCTGATAAGGGGCTAATATTCCAAATACATGAGGAAGTCAACTCAAGAGCAAGGAGACAAATAACTCAATTTAAAAATGGGCGAAGAATCTGAAGAGACATTTCTTTTGAGAAATACAGATATACAAATGGCCAATATGTACATGAAAAGATACTTGATATCTTCATATCTTGAATCATCAAAGAAATGCAAATCCAAATCATAATGAGATGTCACCTCACACCTGTTAGCTGTTATCAGGAAAACAATAGATAACAAGTTTTGGAGAGAATGTGGAGAAAGAGAATCCTTGTGCACTACTGGTGAGAATGAAAATTGGTGCAGCCATTACAGAAAAACAGTATGGAGTTCCTCAGAAAGTTAGAACTACCATATGATCAAGCCGTCCTCCTTCTGTATATATGTCCAAAGAAAATGAAAGCAGTATCTTAAAGAGATGTTTGTACTCCCATGTTCATTTCAGCAATTTTCACAATAGCCAAAATAAGTGTCCACTGACAGACAAATGGATAAAGAAAATTTGATATACGCAGGCATTCACACACACCATGATATATTACTCAGCCTTAAAAAGAAGGAAATTCTGTCACTGCAACAACATAGATGACTCTAAAGGACATTATTCTGAGTGATATAAGCCAGACAGAAAAAGACAAATACTGTATGATTTCACTTATATATGAGTGTTAGTTGCTTAGTCATATCCAGCTATCTGCAGCCTCACGGACTACAGCCCACCAGGCTCCTCTGTCCATGGGATTCTCCAGGCAAGAATACTGCAGTGAATAGCTATTCCCTTCTCCAGAGGATATTCCCAATCCAGGGATAGGACCCAGTTCTCCTTCATTGCAGGCAGATTCTTTATCATCTAGGCTACCAGGGAAGCCCCACTTGTATGTGGAATCTTGAAAATAAGTCAAACTCATATAAGATGAGAGTAGAATACTGGTTACCAGGGGCTAAGTGGTGGGGAAATGCAGAGATGTTTGTCAAAGGGTACAAACACAGTTATATACAAGTCTAGAACTCTTGTGTACAGCCTGGTGACTATTGTTAATGATACTGTATTAAATACTGGAAATATGCTAAGTAGATTTCAGGTGGTCTCCTGACACATACAAAAAATGATAACGTGAGGAGACAATAGGTTAATAACCTTGACTATAGTAATCATTTTACTATGTGTATGTGTATCAAATAATATATACCTTAAATACACACAATTTTTATTTTAAAAGATAATTTTTAAAAAATAGTTACATGTAGATCTCCATGAGTATGGCTAAGGTAGAGGGTTTTTTGTTGGAGGAGGTAAGGAAGCTTTTATGAAACTGATTGTAGTGGTGGATGCCAGCCCTGTGAATACACACTAAAAGACACTGAGCTGTGCACTTTCAGTTCAGTTCAGTCGCTCAGTCGTGTCCGACTCTTTGTGACCCCATGAATCGCAGCACGCCAGGCCTCTCTGTCCATCACCATCTCCCAGAGTTCACTCAGATCCACCTCCATCGAGTCCATGATGCCATCCAGCCACCTCATCCTCAGTCATCCCCTTCTCCTGCCCCCAATCCCTCCCAGCATCAGAGTCTTTTCCAATGAGTCAACTCTTCGCATGAGGTGGCCAAAGTACTGGAGTTTCAGCTTTAGCATCATTCTTTCCAAAGAAATCCCAGGTTTGATCTCCTTCAGAATGGACTGGTTGGATCTCCTTGCAGTCCAAGGGACTCTCAAGAGTCTTCTCCAACACCACAGTTCAAAAGCATCAATTCTTCGGCACTCAGCCTTCTTCACAGTCCAACTCTCACATCCATACATGACCACAGGAAAAACCATAGCCTTGATTAGACAGACCTTAGTCGGAAAAGTAATGCCTCTGCTTTTGAATATATTATCTAGGTTGGTCATAACTTTTCTCCCAAGGAGTAAGCATCTTTTAATTTCATGGCTGCAGTCACCATCTACAGTGATTTTGGAGCCCCCAAAATAAAGTCTGACACTGTTTCCCCATCTATTTCCCATGAAGTGATGGGACCGGATGCCATGATCTTCATTTTCTGAATGTTGAGCTTTAAGCCAACTTTTTCACTCTCCTCTTTCACCTTCATCAAGAGGCTTTTTAGCTCCTCTTCACTTTCTGCCATAAGGGTGGTGTAATCTGCATATCTGAGGTTATTGACATTTCTCCTGGCAATCTTGATTCCAGCTTGTGTTTCTTCCAGTCCAGCGTTTCTCATGATGTACTCTGCATAGAAGTTAAATAAGCAGGGTGACAATATACAGCCTTGACGAACTCCTTTTCCTATTTGGAACCAGTCTGTTGTTCCATGACCAGTTCTAACTGTTGCTTCCTGACCTGCATACAGATTTCTCAAGAGGCAGGTCAGGTGATCTGGTATTCCCATCTCTTTCAGAATTTTCCACAATTGCGTGCGCACTTTAAATAGGTGAAATTATATCTCAAAATATTGTTCTTCTGTCCCATGGAGAGAAGAGCCTGGTGGGCTACAGTCAATGGGGTTGCAAAAGAATAAGGCACAACTTAGTGACTAAACAACAACGACAAAAGATGTTGTGAATCTTTTCATTGTCTGTTTGTATGGTTTTTTTGCAGACATGTCTATTCAGATTCTATGCGGCTTGGCAGGCAGATTCTTTAGAGCTCCCTGGGAAGCAACAAGTGCTTCCTTCATGCTTATTGGCACATAGTAAGCGTTAGGTTAAAAACTGTCCGCTCTTAAGCTTTATTATCATGACTCCTGCTATTTGTTTACATTTGTTGATATACTTCTGTTCATTCTTTGATTTTATTTTTACTTTTCTGAATCCCTTTTTTTTAATTGTGTCTTTTGTTCACTAAATATCACGTATGAAATTCACTTTCATTTGTTGGGTAATTTTGGCTCAGCTGGCTATGTTTTGTAATAGATCTGTCACTTTTTCCTATATTATGAATTCTTACTATTTTTTTCAGAAACTGTCACTGTGATCAATTTTCTTCACTTTGCTGTTTTTGTGAAGTTCTTTCGCATTCTTGATGGAAAATGTATGGTGTTTCTATAGTTATCTTTAATTATAAATTACTCTTAGTCATGTTTATGACTGTTTATCTTTAGTTTTAATAGTTACAACTGTGAGACGGGCTTCTCAAGTGGCACTAGTGGTAAAGAACTCCCCTGCCAAAGGAGAAGGTATAAGAACCATGGGTTAGATCCCTGGGTCAGGAAGACCCCCGGGAGGGAGGCCATGGCAACCCACTCTAGTATTCGTGCCTAGAGAATCCCATGGACAGAGGAGCCTCGTGGGCTACAGTCCATGGAGTTGCAAAGAGTTTGACACGACTGAAGTGACTTAACACACAGGCACAGCAGTGAGCAGTTAAACATTTAGTATATTTCCTCCTTCTCCTTCCTCTCATCTCATCTGCTTGCTGATTTCAGTCAGAAATATCTTTCTTGGTATTTGCTTTGATACACTTTAGGTTTTTATTTCCTGATTTACCAACTTTAAATGAAATCCTTTGACTTCAACTTTTGTATGAGACAGTGAACACATTTATTCTTTCTTTCCACTTTTTTCCCTTTTTTCCTCTTAATTTTTCAGTTATACCAAAACTGCCACTCTAACCATCACTTTTTCTAGTTTTATATTGACTCTCTTGCAGTTTTTCCCAAACTTCTTGATCAGCTGAATGTTGTTCTTTTATTATTTTCCACAATAAAAGATCAAGAAAATAATCTTCCTCCAGTGTGTGCATCTTTTAAGTTGTTGTTTGTAGTCTTTATTCTTGAAGGACAGCCTGCATGAATGTACCATCTTTATCTTAAACTTTCTTTCCTTGAAAATCTTGTCAGTATTGCATCTGGTATTCAGTGTTGCTATATAAAAATATGAGGTCAGCTTGACTCTTTTTTCTCCTTATAAATGTGACTTGATCTTTTCACCTGTCTGCTCCAAAGGTTCTTTATCTTTTAAGCCCAGTAACTTGACTGGAATATGTCTCATTGATCATTCTAGGTCTTTCTTTATTTCTATTTCATTGCATTAACTTTTTCATTTCAATTCTCTGTGAATCTACTGTGTTTTCCATAGTATCTGTTCACTCTTGTGCTCCATTTTCCTTTCATTTCTTTTATTTTTGCTATTTTTTTCTTACACACCTTTACTAAGTTCTGCCAGTTGATAACTTATCTCCTGTTATCCCACTGTATTTTTCCTACATTCTTCCATTTTTTTAATGTGAAATTGAAGTCGCTCAGTCATGTCCGACTCTTTGCGACCCCATGGACTGTAGCCCACCAGGCTCCTCCCTCCATGGGATTCTCCAGGCAAGAGTACTGGAGTGGGTTGCCATTTCCTTCTCTAGGGGCTCTTCCTGACCCAGGGATCAAACCCTGGTCTCCTGCATTCCAGGCAGACACTTTAACCTCTGAGCCACCAGGGAAGTCCATAACTTATTTATTTATTTATGGCTGTGCTGGGCCTTTATTGCTTCATGCAGCCTTTCCTCTAGTTGCAGTGAGCAGGGGGCTACCCTTCGTTACAGTGCTTTGGCTTCTCATTGCAGTGGCTTCTCTTGTTGCAGAGCACAGGCTCTAGGGCATGTGGGCTTCAGTAGTTGTGGCTCATGGGCTCAATAGCTGCAGCTCCTGGGCTTGAGAGGCTCAATGCTGGTATGCATGGGCCCAGCTGCTCCACTGCATGTGGGATCTTCCCAGACCAAGGATCAAACCCACATCTCCTGCATTGGCAGACAGATTCTTTACCACTGCGCCACCAGAGAAGCCCCGAATGCTTCCATTTCCACAGTATTTTCTACCTTCTTTCATCCAGTTGATCGCTTCATTTTGGATTTTCCCCTCCAAATTCATGGCAAAACATGCTTACAATTTTCATCTGCCCTATGATATTCTACAGAAGGATGTACTTTATTCATAAATTTTGCTTATTTTTGCCTTTTGTCTTAGAGTATCTTTGTTGGGAAATGACTGGGGTTTTTTTAAATTTTTTTTAATCACCAAATGATTATTTTTTTCCTACGCCAGATACTTATATCAACTTTTCTGAGAAGGGCCAGTTAACATTTCTGTCCACAGAGCTTCAGAATACAAAGGTCCTGTTCTCAGAGCTTACATGAAGCTAGAATGCCTCCTGAAAATGTACCTTCTCAGTCTGACTCTTTCCTCTTTTTTAAAAACTTGACCATGGCATGTGGTATGTGGGATCTAGTTCCCTGACTGGGGATCAAACCTGGTTCTGGTACTGCATTAGGAGTGCAGAGTCTTAATCACTAGATCACCAGGAAGTCCCTGAATGTTTCCTGTTTTACACTGGACTTGTTATAGTTCTGTTGAGGTAGAAAGTAACCTTCTGTTTCTGCTCAGCAAATGGTCCACCTTGTTTCTCAGGATACACATCTCATTTTCAGGAAGTGAATTTTTGTGGCGTTTCCTGCAATCTGTCAGGGCTGGGCTCCACCCATTGACATCTTAAAATCTTCCTTCAGCCTTTCTCCACTATTTCCTGGAAGAGCTCTGTTGCTTTTAGAAAATACTAAAAATGTACTAGGATCTCCTTTGAAGTTTTATTCAAAACTGAGTTTTTGCTTTTACTTTTCATTCTCCTTGGATAGTTTCCAGATAGAGGAGTTGTAAGGTTGTGTTGCACAGCCATGCACATACCCTGGGAATTTCATACCCAAGCTTCATGGAAAGTTTATTCTTTTGAAGATTCTTTCTTTTGCCTTTTTAGTTTCTTTGTACAGTGACTAAAAATAGTTCAAGAACATATTCTTTGCAACCTCAAGGCATTGCTCAGCGTGTGGCAACCTGATTTATAGAACTTCTCCACTGCAGAATTGATGGCCCTGAACATGAACTCAAACAGCAGTTACCTGAAAAATCTAGACACATGACTTTTCACCCCCAATTTGTCAGTTCTTTCAGGGTGAAATGTGGACCTTCTCAGCTTTCTGCTGTGTCTGCTGCTCATTTCTAAGTGGTTGAGTAGAACCACGCCAGAAGAATCATCTTGGTGCTGACTCTATGGCTCTGTACAGACACCGAGTCTCTAAAAGAAAGCAACTTATGCCTCCCCAGATTCTTCCCTGCTCCCTGTTCAACCTAATCATCTCAGATGTAGTGCCCCCTCCTCTTTATGCTAGGGACCAGTGGAAAAAAGGGATCAACTGACCACTGACAGGTTGTTTTATGAATCAAACTCTTCCTGGAAGCAAACCAGATAGCACACTCAAACTGAATAACTTGAGAATTTAACAAAGAGATAATTAATGAGTCTCCTGAGACAGAATCCTCTGTTGGGATTTGGGGAAAGCAGTCAAGGGATAATGCAAGTCATGGGGTCTGTGGTAGTCTGAACATTCTTTGGCATTTACTTTGTTTGGGATGGGAATGAAAACTGACCTTTTCTAGTCCTGTGGCCACTGCTGAGTTTTCCAAATTTGTGGCATACTGAGTGCAGCACTTTCACAGCATCATCTTTTAGGATTTGAAATAACTCAGCTGGAATTCCTTCAACTTCACTAGCTTTGTGTGTGGTGTGGCTTCCTAAGGCCCACTTGACCTCTCTTTCCAGGATGTCTGGCTCTAGATATGTGATCACACCATCGTGGTTGTCTGGGTCATAAAGATCTTTTTGTATAGTTCTTCTGTGCATTCTCGCTGTCCCCTCCAAAAAAAAGAGAGAGAGAGAAATGACAAAGGATGCTCAAACTATTACAGTTGCACTCATTTTACACACCATGAAGAAATGTTTAAAATTCTCCAACCGAGGATTCAACAGTACATAAACCAAGAACTTCCAGATATGCAAGCTAGTTTTAGAAAAGGTAGAGGAACCAGAGATCAAATTGCCAGCATCCATTGGATCATAGAAGAAGCAAGAGAATTCAAAAAAAAAAAAAGTATCTACTTCTGCTTCATTGACTACACTAAAGCTTTTGACTGTACCATCACAACAAACTGTGGAAAATTCTTAAAGAGATACCAGACCACCTGGCCTGCCTCCTAAGAAATCTGTATGCAAATCAAGAAGCAACAGTTAGAACTGGACATGGAACAACGGACTGGTTCCAAATTGGAAAAGGAGTACATCAAGACTATATATCGTCACCCTGCTTATTCAACTTATATGCAGAGTACATCATGCAAAATGCTGGGCTGGATGAAGCACAAGCTGGAATCAAGTCTGATATGCAGATGACACTACCCTTATGGCGGAGGCAAAGAAGAACTAAAGAGCCTCTTAATGAAAGAGAAAGAGGAGAGTGAAAAAGCTGGCTTCAAACTCAACATTCAAAAACAAAGATCATGGCATCTGGTCCCATCACTTCATGGCAAGTAGACAGGGATTCAATGGAAACAGTGACAGACTTTATTTTCTTGGGTCCAGAATCACTACAGATGGTGACTGCAATCCTGAAATTAAAAGATGCTTGCTCCTTGGAAGAAAAGCTATGACCAACCTAGATAGCATGTTAAAAAGCAGAGATATTACTTTGCCAACAAAGGTCCATCTAGTCAAAGCTATGGTTTTTCCAGTAGTCATGTATGGATGTGAGAGTTGGACCATAAAGAAAGCTGAGCACTGAAGGATTGATACTTTTGAACTGTGGTGTTGGAGAAGACTCTTGAGAGTTCCTTGGACAACAAAGAGATCAAACCAGTTAATCCTAAAGGAAATCAAGTCCTGAATATTCCTTGGAAGGACAGAGGCTGAACCTGAATCTCCAATACTTTGGCCACCTGATGTGAAGAACTGACTCATTGGAAAAGACCCTGATGTTGGGAAAGATTGAAGGCAGGAGGAGAAGCAGATGACAGAGGACAAGATGGTTGGATGGCCTCCACTACTTGATGGCCATGAGTTTGAGCAAGATCCAGGAGTTGATGATGGACAGGGAAGCTTGGCGTGCTGTAGTCTATGGGGTCACAAAGAGTCGGACACGACTGAGTGGCTGAACTGAATTGAACCGGGGTTTGCGAATGTCAGGGAGCCTTTATCATCTCTAAGCCTGAAGGAACCAAGAGTGGTAGTAGTAAAGGATCCCACAGAAGGTAAAAAGAAGGCTTCCTGAAGGAACTGTAGCCTTTAGTAGATGGATGGAACCACAGAAGGAGGGAAGCAAGGAGTAAACCCAACCTCTTTTCACTCTCCCATCTCCCACAGTGCCTCTCACTGATCAAATCCAATTGAAAGCCAAATGGCAAATGGAGACTTTTCATCAATCCATAAAAATCAGCCTCCCAGGGCAAAGGGAAGAAAGAGTGGAGCATGGTTCTGGAGAGGCACACAGAGGATAAACCGCACTCTATGGATCCGCCAATCGACTAAACAAAATTTGAGAGGGATTGTTTTATTCTGTAGCAAACATGTTGCAAATATTGCTGGCTTGCAAAAAGCAAATATGAGATTAGTCTAAAGAAAATATAAATCTGAGCCTTATGTCTTTTAAAAGGTGAATTTTAGGGATTAACTCAGTTTTGCATTATCGTGCATTAAGTTCAGTCACTCAGTCGTGTCCAACTCTTTGCGACCCCGTGAATCGCAGCACACCAGGCCTCCCTGTTCATTACCATCTCTCAGAGTTCACTCAGACTCACGTCCATCGAGTCAGTAATGCCATCCAGCCATCTCATCCTCGGTCGTCCCATTCTCCTCCTGCCCCCAATCCCTCCCAGCATCAGAGTCTTTTCCAATGAGTCAACTCTTCTCATGAGGTGGCCAAAGTACTGGAGTTTCAGCTTTAGCATCATTCCTTCCAAAGAAATCCCCGGATTGATCTCCTTCAGAATGGACTGGTTGGATCTCCTTGCAGTCCAAGGGACTCTCAAGAGTCTTCTCCAACACCACAGTTCAAAAGCATCAATTCTTCGAAGCTCAGCCTTCTTCTGAGTCCAAATCTCACATCCATACATGACCACAGGAAAAACCATAGCCTTGACTAGACGGACCTTAGTCGAAAAAGTAATGTCTTTGCTTTTGAATATATTATCTAGGTTGGTCATAACTTTTCTCCCAAGGAGTAAGTGTCTTTTAATTTCATGGCTGCAGTCACCATCTACAGTGATTTTGGAGCCCCCAAAATAAAGTCTGACACTGTTTCCCCATCTATTGCCCATGAAGTGATGGGACCGGATGCCATGATCTTTGTTTTCTGAATGTTGAGCTTTAAGCCAACTTTTTCACTCTCCTCTTTCACCTTCATCAAGAGGCTTTTAGCTCCTCTTCACTTTCTGCCATAAGGGTGGTATCATCTGCATATCTGAGGTTATTGACATTTCTCCTGGCAATCTTGATTCCAGCTTGTGTTTCTTCCAGTCCAGCGTTTCTCATGATGTACTCTGCATAGAAGTTAAATAATCAGGGTGACAATATACAGCCTTGATGTACTCCTTTTCCTCTTTGGAAGCAGTCTGTTGTTCCATGACCAAGTTCTAACTGTTGCTTCCTGACCTGCATACAGATTTCTCAAGAGGCAGATCAGGTGGTCTGGTATTCCCATCTCTTTTAGAATTTTCCACAGTTTATTGTGATCCATACAGTCAAAGGCTTTGGCGTGCATAAGTGAACAAATAAGTGAGTGAAAAAATACCTGTATCTGAAAGCTAAGGCATAGAATTATTCAGATACTCCCAACGAGCTTCCTCTGAAGATCATCAAGTTTTTTATTACCATTTTATCCTGAACCCCACTGGCCACTTCTCAGTCAGTTTCCATCATCTGTCCTCCTCTTTCCACCATTATTTTAATCTTTGGCTATCTGACTTCAGCCTTCTCTCTAGTTCTGTACTTTCTCCTGGGAAGGTGTTTTCATTTCTTTGATATCAGTTGCCACATCTTCCCTAGTGAGACTTCAAACAATTTCTCTAGCTCAGCTCTGTTTCATGAGCTCTGTGGCTGCTTCCTGGATGTTTTTACCTGAATGCTTTACAGGCATCTTAAATGTACACGCTGAAAACCTAGAACATTATCTTAATCTCCCAACATCTTTCCCCAGTACACACACCATTGTTTTTTCCTGTATTCTCAAACTTCTTCAACACTATGTGGCCTCCTTAATTTTGTTTTCCAACAAAAACAGATAAATCCATGGAGGGAATGTTCCTTTGGGGCAGAGAAATAAGTAAATATTAAAAATTTTAGCAATGTTTTCTATAATGAAGAGGAAATCAGCAATTTCCGTAGTCTATGGGGAGATCAGTTTCTGAAAGACACATCCCAGAGGCAACCCTCAACTCCACCTTCATTTCCCACACACACAGGGTTAAGTCTATGGTAAAGAAATATAGCTCATGTCTTCCTTCCTTGGGCTTCCCTGGTGGTTCAGTGGTAAAGAATCCCCCACCAAAATAGAAGACACAAGAGACATGGGTTCAGTCCCTTGATTGGGAAGATCCCATGGAGGAGGAAATAGCAACCCACTCGTGTTCTTGCCTGGGAAATCCAATGGACAGAGAAGCCTGGAGGGCTACAGTCCATAGGGTCGTAAAAAGAGTCAGATGTGACTTAGTGACTCAACAGCAAACAAATGTCCCACTTTGGTATTTTATCCCCCATGCCTAATTTTGAAATCAATATTTCTTGAATGAATGAATGACTCTGCATCTTATGGTTCTCCCTTCTAACTCTCTTCACCTGCGTCCCTATTGCTACCTCCTTGACATAGACCATCATCCTTTCCCTAGACCCTTCTAGAAGTCTTCTTGCTTCTAAATACTCCCCTCTGATGATCTTTTCTTTCACTGCAACCAAGTACCTTTTTAAAGGGCAATTCTGATCCCATCACCCTCTATTTTAAATAATGAAATAAAGATTGCCATGAACTATCCCTTGTTTGCCGGACCCCCAGATGATTCTGGTGTGTTTGCCCAACAGTGTACCCTACTCCTGAATTTGCACACTTTTAAGGCAGCATGCCCTCTCCGGTCCCCACTGGCCCCTGAGCTAACTTCCAATTTGCAGTTCAACTTGCCTTTCTGGCCTTGATGCCATCCTCACCTAACCACTCAGTCAGAACTACATTATGATCTGCTCAGCTGTTTCACAAGCCTTAGAGTCCTGGATTGTATTGCAGCTTTTCTCTGTCATCCCACTCCTCAGTGCAGAATTTGGGACAGAGCAAAGGCTAAGCCAATGTCTTTAAAACTCAACATTAAAAGAAAACTAAGATCATTTTATTGGGTTCCATCACTTTATGGTAAATAGAAGGGGGAAAAGTGGAAACAGTGGCACATTTTATTTTATTGGGCTCCAAGTCACTGCAGCCATGAAATGGAAAGATGCTCGCTCCTTGGAAGAAAAGCTATGACAAACCTAAACAGCATATTGAAAAGCAGAGATATCACTTTGCCAACAAAAATCTGTCTAGTCAAAGCTATGGTTTTTCCAGTAGTCATGAATGGGTGTAAGAGTTGAACCATAAAGAAGGCTGAGCGCTAAAGAATTGATGCTTTCAAATTGTTAAATTATAGTGCTAAAGAAGACTCTTGAGAGCTCCTTGAACTACAAGGAGTTCAAACTAGTCAATCCGAAAGGAAATCAACCTTGAATGTGAAATGGAAGGACTGCTGCTGAAGCTCCAATACTTTTCCATCTGATGTAAAGAGCTGACTCACTGGAAAAGACCTTGATGCCAGCAAGGATTGAAGGCAAAAGGAGAAGGAGAAAGCAGAGGATAAGATGGTTAGATAGCATCACCAACTCAATGGACATGAATTTGAGCAAACTCTGGTAGATAGTGAAGGACGGGGAAATCTGGCATGCTGCAGTCCATGGGGTCAAAAAGAGTCAGACATTGACTTAGCAACTGAACAGAGTTGATGTGTATTAAATTAATGAATACTTTATTAACTTATATTTATAGAACATTCTTGATATTGATTAAACAATACCTGGTTTCATGCCTCAGCATATGTTTCACTGAAACTTTCTCAATAAATTCTGTGAGAAATATAGTGGACTGTTCTCTGGTCACATGGCAGTTTCATTCCTATTTATATTTTTCTTGTACAAGCGTACCCTGGCAATATTGAAGGTCTGGTTCCAGATCACAACCACTAAGCAAATATCGCATTAAAGCAAGTCACACCAATTTTTGGCTTCTCTGTGAGTATAAAAGTGATATTTATATTATACTGTAGTCTATTAAATGTGTGCAATTAAAAATGTACATCAGTTCAGTTCAGTCGCTTAGTCATGTCTGACTCTTTGCGACCCCATGAATCTCAACACACCAGGCCTCCCTGTCCATCACCAACTCCCGGAGTTCACTCATACTCATGTCCATCGAGTCAGTGATGCCATACAGCCATCTCATCCTCTGTTGTCCCCCTTCTCCTCCTGCCCTCAATCCCTCCTAGCATCAGAGTCTTTTCCAATGAGTCAACTCTTCGCATGAGGTGGCCAAAGTACTGGAGTTTCAGCTTCAGCATCAGTCTTTCCAATGAACTCCCAGGACTGACCTCCTTTAGGATGGACTGGTTGGATCTCCTTGCAGTTCAAGGGACTCTCAAGAGTCTTCTCCAACACCACAGTTCAAAAGCATCAAGTCTTTGGCGCTCAGCCTTCTTCACAGTCCAACTCTCACATCCAGACATGACCACAGGAAAAACCATAGCCTTGACTAGATGGACTTTTGTTGGCAAAGTAACGTCTCTGCTTTTGAATATGCTATCTAGGTTGGTCATAACTTTTCTTCCAGAATGGCTGCAGTCACCATCTGCAGTGATTTTGGAGCCCAAAAAATAAAGTCTGACACTGTTTCCACTGTTTCCCCCATCTATTTCCCATGAAGTGATGGGACCGGATGCCATGATCTTCATTTTCTGAATGTTGAGGTTTAAGCCAACTTTTTCACTCTTCTCTTTCACCTTCATCAAGAGGCTTTTTAGTTCTTCTTCACTTTCTGCCATAAGGGTGGTGTCATCTGCATATCTGAGGTTATTGATATTTCTCCCAGCAATCTTGATTCCAGCTTGTGTTTCTTCCAGTCCAGCGTTTCTCATGATGTACTCTGCATATAAGTTAAATAATCAGGGTGACAATATACAGCCTTGATGTACTTACTCCTTTTCCTATTTAGAACCAGTCTGTTGTGCCATGTCCAGTTCTAATTGTTGCTTCTTGACCTGCATACAGATTTCTCAAGAGGCAGATCAGGTGTACACACCTTTATTTTTAAAATGTTTATTAAAAAAATAAGTAAATAATTTACTGATCTAAGCCTTCAGCAACCCATAGTAGGAACATCACAGATCACTGCTCACAGATCATCATAACAAGTATAATAATAATGAAAAGTTCAGAATTCCCAAAATGTGACATAGAGACAGGAAGTAAGCAAATGCCATTGGGAAAAATCTTGCCAATAGATTTGCTTAATGCAGTGTTGCCACAAACCTTCAATTTGTTTAAAAAAAAAAAAAAAAAAACCCTGTGTCTGTGAAGTGCAAAAAAGCAAAATACAGTAAAGCAAAGTATGCCTGTGTTACTAGAAATAATGCCTGTAACTACAATGGTGAACCTCTGAAATTTCTGTTGAAGGAGATTGTTACCATTGGAAACATTTGCAAATCCACCAGGCTCAACTCCTTGTATCTAAGCAGTCAATTCTCTGCTGCGTTATGTTTAACTTTCAACTCTTGAAAATGCTCTCCACCTCCTTTGTGCAAATGTATCCAACTGTCTTCTCTTACCTTCATCAGGTTCTCTCCTTAAAGCCATATTTTTTTCTGTTTTCACTTATGAATTTATCTCCACTGAAGCTTCCTGACATAGAATCTATTTGAGGAAGATCTGGTTGAAAAGGAGAAAGAGAGGAAAAAATACTTGTTTTTAAAGTTTCCCCCTTTCACCTAGTATTGGATGAAATTTCTTTAAAATTCAACTAACTTGTTACAAAATAGCACACACTGCAAAATACGTGTACAACCACAATGTCATTGTAAATATATTTTTCTTATCAGAGAAGGCAACAGGCAAATCAACCACTCTTGCAAGGTTATATTTCATAGAGACAGCTAAACTCACCCACTGTTGAATTACGTTATGAAGCCAGTGATTTAACATTGTCATCTATTTTGATTGACACCAAAAGCCTTCCAGGACAGTAAATGTAAAGACATTAGAAAAAATCACTTACAAAATGGCTTGATATCTTTAATGAGTTTTAAAATGCAGGATAACAACTTAATCAAATCAGACAGCTCCATAAAAGAATTAATTTGGTCATTGGCTCTTTTTCCAAAATGACTTTGTTTTACTCAGTAAGGTGAGAATTTCTCTGTGACTAAAATAGTCACAATGAAATTCAGAATGACATGGGCTGGAATGGGTAATGCATTTCCCAAAGTTTCTCAGGAGCTGTTTGTATTGTGGCTTCCTGATGAATGAGACATACACTTTTTCTTAAGTTTCATTTTAATGAAAGAGAAAAAGAATGTGAATGAAATATATTGAAAACCATGAGACACACTTAGAACCTCCATTTTGGGTAGCGGGTAAAGTTTAGAAACTAGAATGATGCTGAGAGGCTATTTATGGGCCCCCATGAGAGGGGACTTGGAAATATGCCTACTCTGCCAGACTACAGCAGCCATTTCTTGCAGTGTCAAGAGAAATATACACACGGGACAATAACCAGTGTCAGACAGGAAATACCACATCAGTTTTTGCTAGACTTTTGACCCAAACTCCAGAAGAGATTATTAAAAGGCGGGCTTCCCCAATAGCTCAGTTGGTAAAGAATCTGCCTGCAATGCAGGAGACCCCAGTTTGATTCCTGGGTTGGGAAGAACCACTGGAGAAGGGATAAGCTACCAACTCCAGTATTCCTGGGCTTCCCCTGTGGCTCAGCTGGTAAAGAATCCACCTGCAATGTGGGATGCCTGGGCTGGGAAAATCCCCTGGAGAAGGGAAAGGCTACCCACTCCAGTATTATGGTCTGGAGAATTCCATAGATTTTGTAGTCCATCGGGTCACAAAAGTAGGACATGACTGAACGACTTTCACCATCCCTTTCACTTGACCCCTATAGAAATGTGAGCTTATGCCCAGACTAGAGGCCTCATTTAAGAAAGACTCATTTCCTGTCTACCCAAGCTTAAACCCCAGACTTTTAGTGTAGCTCTAAACTGGGGTTAGGGACTTCCTGGTGGTCTAGTAGTTAAAAATCCACCTTGCAATGTTGGGGGACACGGGTTCAATACTTGGTTGGAGAACTAAGATCCCACATGCCTCAGAGAAACTAAGCCTGCAAGCTGCAACTACTGAAGCCTACAGGCTCTAGAGAAGGGAAAGGCTACCCACCCCAGTATTCTGACCTGGAGAATTCCATGGACTGTGTAGTCCATGGGGTCACAAAGAGTTGGACACAACTGAGCAGCTTTCACTTTTCACTTTTTCACAGGCTCTGGAGCCCACATGTCTCAACTAAAGAGTCTGTGCATCACAACTAGAGAGCCTGTGTACCACAGTGAAGATCCCTCATGCCACAACTAAGACCCAATGCAGCCAAATTAAAAACAACAACATAAAAATGAAAATAAAAAACTGAGGTTAGTTCAGAAGTGAGATTTAAGGAGAAAATTACATATGGCCAGAATTCCCCATCAATTGTAAATCATCCACCATAAGTACAGTTTAGTCTCTTGGGCTGAGCATCAGATTGAGTCATCAGCTTACATTCAGTTCTAAGTTATATAAAATGTTATAACTTCCAAAATTAACAATGCTCTTGAAAGGCAAACGGAATTGGGACAGAGTGAGGAAAGAGTAGATTCATGGGTCCTACCTCTAAATTATTTGGGCCACATTCTTACTGATGATCAACTTCCCTGCACTTTTCAAATTAGTGTTTCTTCTTCTCTTCCTCTCCACCTTCTTTTCTCTACTTTCTCTCTCTCTTAGAGTCCTAGGAATTTTATCTCCTATATACCCGTGTGTAGTGCTTGCCATCATCACTATTTGATATTGACATGCGTGCTTATGAAATGTAGGTCTGTGTCATCTGTGAGCCTGTTGGCTCCAAAAAGGAAGGGGCTGTGTCTCCTTTGGTTCACTATTATGATTTCAGCAACTAGCATAGTGCCCAAGAGGAACAGAACAAAGTATGTCTTCAATAAATGGATAAATGAGAGACCACTGGACATCACTGCCTTTGAAAGCTCTGCTCTTAGTAAATGTGGCTCAATCACAATGCAGTGCTCTAGGCACCTTTATCATTTACAAAGAGCTTTCACAAACATGGCCTTGTAGAAGTGACAGGCCTGATGCCTCCCTCTACCCACCAACACACATTCAGAGAAGAGACTAAGATCTTTAGATCTCAGTCTGTGTGACTTGCACACAGTTGCACAACTAACTTGTGACAGAAGCAGGCTCTGAATCCCTGATTTATAAGCCTGAACCAACCCACCTGGGGTTCCACATAAATTTTCAACTTATTTTGTTGAAATTCTACTCTGCCCATGGCTGCAACAATGTGCAGGTTAAACAAAAGGAAAAGCCAGGTTTATACATACATGAAGGGGTATTGTTTCAGGTTTGAAATGAGTTTTTAACCATTTTTCACATATGTTGGGGATTATCACTGTAATGTGTATTTGCAGAGCTGAGGCCTCAGGCTTAAATTTATAGAAGGATTATGGAACTTTCCCTCAGCATGGAGAGTTTGAAACAAGGATTGCATTGCCAGGGAGCTGCTCTGGAAAATATAAGCAGCAAGCATATTCTGTCTTTTCCTTTTTCCAGTGTTAGAGTCTCCATAGAATTCCAAGTGAGAAAAGAGCCTGCAGTGGTGTGAGGCAGAAATCATATTACAGATTTGAGCAGGTGAAAGCAGCAGAGATGACAGGAGAGAAAATGGCACTTAATGCATAAGGGTAATCTCCCAGGATTTGTGCCAGGATGTGTTCAGTTTTAACAAGAAAGGTTCCCAGAAGGGTCAGTTTCAGCCGTGTCACGTGAGGCCCCAGAGAAGATGGCTGATGGGCTGGCATATCGAATGCTGAATGTGCTGGGTAAAGCAGAGGGGGACTGTGAAGTCCTGGAAAGTGCAAATTACAAAACAAATCTTTTTTTTTTTTGGTTTGTTTCACAATAGATGACTTTGAAACAAAAAGAAATAAATAACGCGTGTAAGTGAGTAGAAATTTAAGAAGTAAAACTAAGTGATAAAGGATTGGTTCTTACATGTAGGAGATGCAGAATTTGTATGGTTTCACGGAGATAAGAACTCCTAGTTTCAAAAAAAAGTAGACTTCTCGGCAAGGAGACAGTTATGAACAATGAATGAACATGATAAGGTTGTAAGGGGCTCACGGGTAGTAGGCCTGTCTGAAACATAGACCATGGCAGCAACAGATGAGGCTAGCTTGGGCTGAAAATTAGCTAAAAATTTAGAGAAAGCTTCCAACTAAGCAGTGCTATAACATGGAAGACTCTGCTATGTGGACTGAAGTTTTTCTAGGACGGTCATTAGTTTGTCCCTCTTAAACAGGTTGGGCTTTCCTGATGGCTCAGTGGTAAAGAATCTGCCTGCCAATGCAGGAGACACAGGTTCAATCCCTGGTTGGGAAGATCCCCTGGAGAAGGAAATGACAACGCACTCCAGTATTCTTGACTGGAGAATCCCATGGACAAAAGGGCCTGACGGGCTATAGTCCATGCAAGTCACAGAAGAGTCAGACACAACTTAGTGACTAAACAACAACTTAAACAAGATCCAGGCAACTAAACGACCACTCATTGAATACCATAGTGGGTATATGTAGAAATTCAAACTTTCTTTCATTTGGTATTAAATAAATAAAATTAGATGATCTCTTTTAAAAAAGAAGCCTACATTTGAAACTAATGATTTTGTGTTGTGTCTGGCATAGAAGCAGTCTCTAAATGACATATTAAAGGAAAAAAATGTTTAGGGCAACAAACTGTACTCTGATTTCAGATTCAGTGATGATCTGTAGGGACTATTGACAAGATGGATTATGTTTTGTGCTGAGCAGAATTCAAGACATTATTTACTGGAAAAGAAGTTCCAGTTTCCTTTATGTGCTATTTGCATATTGGGATATTTTTCTCATTAATTAGAATTTAAATTTTTTTCGAGTTTAGAGTTTTAAAACTCCCCAGAAACTTTGAGCCATCACTGAGTAATCCATCAAAAATCGAGAAGCACTAAAAGTTCTGTGACTAATATGTGTGAAATGTTTGAAGATAAGAAAGACTCTTTTTGTAATTATACACTGCAGAATATGGAATAGTTTCTACCGTGTGAATTACCTACCCGAGGATACTATTTGAAAGTTCTATCTTGCGTAAATAACAGTCAGCCTCTTATAGAAGAGAAGCAGTGTTTACATTCCTGTAATGGAAATTATTTTAGAATCATTTACATGCAACATTTTCTCATTATTACTCAAATCTATGAAAGGGAAGTAAACTCACACAGCTGGCCCTTTTCAGGCAGTGATTCGGTTTATTCTTATTTCAATATTGTAGGAGAATGAAAAGGTTAGAATTACCTTTTGGATTCAGTGTGGCGTTTCCCTTTGATGCCTAAATAAATGGAAAGCAAGTGGCTTTGCCAGTTTTGGACTCTAAGATAGTAAGGGATTTCCCTTGTAGAGTGTTTTATCCGAAATCCGGTACTTTTCCATCATGAAGCATTTACAGCTTGAACTTAATCCTTCAAACAAAGTCAGTGTTTTGTGGCTTTTCCAGATATTGTCCTAGTTTATAAGAAGAAGCAAACTTACTTTATTTCTGGTCTGGTGTGTATGTATGTTCTTTTGAGCTAAAACAATTTGGGAGATGGAATGATCTAGTACAAACCTACCCTACCCTAGAGATGGTGACTTAGTGGGTGTGAGGTGGGGTTCAGGAATGTGTAGTATTGGGTTCTTTTCTTTATTATGGTAAAAACTTATGTAACATACAATTTATCATTTTAACCACTTCTTACTGTACAATTCTGTGGCATTAAGTATATTCACATTGTTGCGTAAACAGCATGACTGTCCATGAACTTTACCATCACCCCAAGTTAAAACTCTGTACCCATTAAACAAGAATTTCTCATTCTGTCTTCCCCCAGCCCTTGGAATCACCATTCTACTTTTTGTCTTTATGAATTTGACTATTCTGTGGATTCATGTTGATGTGTGGCAAAACCAATACAATATTGTAAAGTAATTAGTCTCCAATTAAAATAAATAAATTTTTTTAAAAGGAAGAGAAAAAAAAGAATTTGCCTATTCTGTTTAACTCATAAAAGTGAAATCAGAAAATCTGATAATATTTTTCCTTTTGTATATGGATTGTTTACTTAGCATGTTTTCAAGGCTCATTGATTTATAGTATGTATCAGGATTTCATTCCTTTTCAAGGCTGAGCATAGTCCATGGTACATATATAACACACTTTGTTTATCCATTCATCCATCAATGGATGTTTAAGTTGTTTTGCCTTTTGGCTATTGAGAATAATGCTTCTATTGATACTGGGCTGCAAATATGTATTGGAGTCTCTATTTTGAATCTTTCAATTCAGTTCAGTTCAGTCGCTCAAACCACAGCACGCCAGGCCTCCCTGTTCATTACCATCTCTTGGAGTTCACTCAGACTCACGTCCATCGAGTCTGTGATGCCATCCCTCCATCTCATCCTCAGTCGTCCCCTTCTCCTCCTGCCCCCAATCCCTCCCAGCATCAGAGTCTTTTCCAATGAGTCAACTCTTCACATGAGGTGGCCAAAGTACTGGAGTTTCAGCTTTAGCATCATTCCTTCCAAAGAAATCCCAAGTTTGATCTCCTTCAGAATGGACTGGTTGGATCTCTTTGCAGTCCAAGGGACTCTCAAGAGTCTTCTCCAACACCACAGTTCAAAAGCATCAATTCTTCGGTGCTCAGCCTTCTTCACAGTCCAACTCTCACATCCATACATGACCACAGGAAAAATCTTAGCCTTGACTAGGCATATATTTAGATGTGGAATTGCTGGATCATATAGTAATTATATGCTTAATTTTTTGAGAAATTGTCATACTGTAAGAATGTATAGTTTTTAACCAGTACTCCAGGTGGTTCTATGATCAGATAATTTGGGAAACACATATTTAACAGTTACACATTGTTGCAAAACAAGCCACCCCCAGAATGAATGGCTTAAAGCAACATTCCTTTACTCAGCTCACCAAAAATGGGTGGGTGTTCTGGACTGAGATAGACTTACTGTTCTCTGTTAATCTAGCTCACACTTCTGTGTCACTTGGCAGGTCAGCTGGGTGCCAGCAGCTCCCACTGGGCCTCAGTTGTATGTCAGGTGGTTTTCAGCTCTTGGGTGAGGCAATGAAGTGACTGGGCCTAGAATCTCTCATTGCCCAATGGGCTTGCTTTCATGGCAACAGGGTTCCATGAGAAGCAAGAGGAGAAAGCGCCAAAGCGCAAGTACCTATCAAGTCTTAGCTTGCATTTCACGCGCTTGTCCCATTGTCCAAAGCAAGTCATCTGGCCAAGCGCTAAGTCAGCATGGAGGGCCCACCAAAGGACGTGGAGATTGAGAGGCAGTAAAGGAGCTGAGACCAGGCTCACTCCACCACAGCCCAGGTGCTAAATTCAATTTTCCAATTAATTTTGGGTTACCTGAGATCTTTCTCCTGCCATCACGAATCAGAGTGAAACATAATGGTCTCTGAGTTTGCATACAGCCCTTAGAGCTCTGTGCCCCAGCTGTTCAAAATGCTTTCCAGGTATGCGCTTATTCGCTAATTTAATAAATACTTATTGTGCATCTGCTTGGACCTGGAACTCATAGAGGCCTCAGGAACCAAACCATCAGCAACACAGTCCAAGTCCCCATGGTTTTAGGAATTACATCCCACTAGTGATGAAAAAGTTTTGGGAGTGAGAATAAATGTGTTTGGATCTGTCATATATATTCCAAATTTAAAAAAATTAAAAAGCCTGGAGAATATTCCTCATTCTCTTATTCTGCATTCCTTTGTGCCTTTATGAATAGCTGAATATAAGAAATAGTTGGGTTAATTAGAAGTTCCAGATATTTGAATGCCAGAAGGCAGATGTAAAATTCTGCAAGGACATGAGAATTAACTTCAAACTTATAATCTTTGTCTGAGAGATGGCTTTGCTTCTCCCCTCCTCTGTGGTCTCTACAAGGCTTCCTGGTTAGAACTTTTGGCCACACGGCTGCCTGAGGGAGGGCAGCTGACCTTTATAGCACAAAGGACACTGAAGAGTCACCTACAGGTGAATAGTGATGGATGTTTAGGACAGGCCCTTTCTTTGCACATTTCTTTCTTAACTTTGTCTGTATTTAGTCCTGTGGGAGGAGAGTAGAATCCTGTTTTGTTTTTTTTTTTTTTTCAGTAGCACAATTTTGTTAGAGAGGTTGATTTTTATAAACTAACAGTATCTGTTAGCACCTGAAGATGAGATCAGCTTAATGCCCCGCCAGCGGCTCAGAGGAGCTGGGACACTCCACTCCAAGAACTTGGCCAAAATAGAAACTCACTGCAGGCACAAGAGCTTACTTTGACTAAGCAGCTGAGCTTTGTGTCTGGTGTAATCAGACATCGAAGTGTGGGGCTATGAGGAGATTGCATGTGGGAGGGTTCAAAGCCTGCACTTTAGAGTCAGACAGATGTGTCTTAATTAGTATTAACCTTAAGCAAATGATTAACCTGAGTCTCAATTTACCTGTCCATAAAATGGGATAATCACACTATATTAATAGTTTCATGAAACTTGGAACAATTAAGAGAGTGCATGTAGCTCTCTCAGCACAGTACCTGTAGTAGGCACTTGATTAAAATATTAGCTAAAGCTGTTTTTGTAATAAATGCTGTTACAATGTACAATTTCATTACTGCAAAGAAGTGACTTAGGCTTGGTTCTCAGGGCCAGAAATTAAGCTGCAAGGAATGAACTTTGTGAACCATCTGAGCACCAGTTCAAGTTGAGATAAAGACATTTATGAAACTAACTTTGCTGTTTATTCATAGCTAGTCAGGTATTCCTGTCTGGGCTATTACCTACGATTGGAGCAATTTTTCTATAACTTGGAGTTTTCCCAAATTAGTCTTTCTCCAACAATAACAAAACCAGTACTTCAAACAGTAGGATTTTTAGAAAGACAAACCCCCAGACATCTCCTGGGTAGTTTTCCACCAGACTTTCTGGAAGAACCTACTATCAAAATGTAAATGTATTCAATCTGGTGTTTTCCAGTTTGGACTTAGCTGAAAGTAGCAGCTGCACCCAGTGGGAGTTTGGGTTGAGTTGACTTTGATGGATGGAAACAGGAGTTTTTATGAGGTAAGAAGAGAGAGGGGATATGGATACCAGAACCATGCAACCTGCATTTTCTGGAAACAATCCAATTTAGCCATAAACCTAAGACATCAGAAAGGGGTCAGACTCTACCTCTAGGTAGCTGCTGAAGGATTGCAAGGATTTGGTGCCAGTTAGAGCAGAGAGATAAAGAAATTAGGAGTAGGTGCGGGATCCAAATGGGAAACAAATGAAAGTGAAATGCAAACTTTTCAGCCAAGTTATATGAGCAACATTAGCTGTGATGCACTGTGGAAAAATACCACCTACCTGTCCCCCATGTGACAGGAAGCTGATCTGTCTGCCTGGATTTATTTCACTCTGGGGCTGTATTTTTCTCCTTACTTTTTGTTTCACTTCCTACTTTGTTATAGGTGATCTTTCTTCCCCCTCAGGAAATCATAATTCTATCACTGTGAAAACTGAGATGTCTTCAAGTTTCTTACTAGTCTTTAGAGTATTTTCTTGGGACAAATTGCCAATTTCCTCTTTTTATGGAAAATACTAAAAAAATTTTAATAGAGTGACCTTGTTTCCATTTGCTATTCTGGAGCTAGAAAAATGGAATTGAAGGACTTGTCAGCCTGGTGTCAACAGCCACACTGAGAACATTGAAAAGTGTGCTTTGAGAGTCCTTGAAGCAGTCCCAGTGACCAGCCACGAAGTGACAGAACTAAAGACACAGAGCATCATTGAATCTGACTTCTCCAGGTACAAGCATGAGGCCTGATGTGCAGTCGGTGCTGATAAGTATTTACTCAGCCATTGGAGGGATGGTCTATGATGTAGGATAATAACCTTGCCAGATGCAATTGAAACCACTGGAGTTAACACCTCCAGCCAGTGTTCCTTGACAGCTCTGCTCTGGACCGTATCTCCCTCCTTCCTTGGAGCACTCTCCCTCAAGCCTGAAACACCATCCATCTAAATGGGTAGCCCATGGTCTCCACCCTAGAAATCTGGGTTCTCAGTGTGTGACAGTCACTTGAACCTGTGGCTCCAGAACCTAGGCATCAGGACTGAACACCTGGCCACTCCTCTCCTTGAATATGTCAGAGATCATGCTCTCATTAGTTTTGAAATGGACATTCTCAGACTATTTCTAAAAGCAACTGCAACTTGGGGACATATTGATTCAGTTCATCAGGTCTCCTAAACATGATGTTTGAAAGGAATATTGAGCTGTCACTATCTTCTAGAGAAATCTACATGGCCCTCCAGAGGCAGACATTTCTTTATCCCCTGATGTTTCAGTTCAGATAAGAACCTCTGATCATTGTCCTTGAAGTCTGAGACTACGGTTGTTGGACTCTTTAAAGCTGAGGACAGAATGCCCCAGAACTCTCAGACTGGTAGGTGACTCCTTGAAGGGAATAAGTGCCGGCTTATTTCCAAGGTCAGTCATGACTGGAGCAATAACTTATGAGACCACATTATAAATCAACTATACTCTAATATAAAATTTAAAAATGTTTTAAAGAAACTTATGGGTGGCGCTCAATAGGACAACAATGAGAGCAATGAAGCTTTTACAGTGGGAAAACTTGACCCACACACAGAATTGAGAAACATAGAAACATTTCTATTTTACTGATGTATGTCTTGGTATCTCTGGCCTGTACAAATTCACCCACACATTCAAACACAAGTCAAGACTTAGGGGCACAAAAGTGTTAGCAGTGGAGACTACACTGTGTTAACCCCTGGAGTAACACAGTTTCACTGTCAGGGGGACAGAAAAAACCACTAGAGATATTCTCTGGGTATGTAGTCCTGTAGCCTGGTTATTGTTATCTTTTTAACAAACATCCCAAATATCCCAAAGCATGATATTGTCCCTGAGAGCACTCTGTCACTTGTAGTTTATACAACTGTAGCTCAGACTAGTTAAACCTGTTTTGTTTTTATTTATGTAATAATAATATTTATTTTCATTTTATGTATATTTTAAGAATTTTTTTATATTGTGTGTATGTTGTATATAATATAATTATTTTGTGTACAATATCTTTAGGTTGTGTTTTTATTGTATAACATGGGGATGATGATAACATATTAACTGTGTATATAAAGATAGCTTATTATATACAAGATATTGTTCCATGCTTTATATACATGATCACCATTTTACAGATGAGAAAAAGACAGGCACAAAGAAGCTAAGTAACTTGTCTGAAGATCCATAGCTGGCAAGCAGTAAGGCTGGATTCTACCCAAGATCTGGTGGGTCTGGCACCCAAGACTTTTAACTACCAACTGCCCTGTTCAAAGTAACCCAAAGTTTTTGGAGACTGAGTGGAGAGAGTTGCATCCCAAGGAAGTAGAGGGGGTATAAGTGTCATTGAGAAGGGAATGAATGACTCCGCTGCAGAAGTCATGTTTAGGACTTAGATCATCTATTTGTGGCCCAGACCATACTTAGTTGATAAATGTCCAAACCTACAGAAGCAGAGACTTTGAAGAACCCCAGTGACCAGCTGTCAAGATGGGTCTGGAAGGAATGGGAACTCCAGTACTCTAGAAATGAGAAAGGAAAGCGTCCATAAGAAGCAGCTCTTGGGCTTCACTCAGCGTGGACTGGGGGAAGGTCTTGCTTCTGAATGGGAGTTAAAACCAAGAACAGTAGAAAAGGGATACAAAATGTGAAAAAAAGTATTTAAATTTCTGATGCAAAGTCTTAATAGGTTTTTGTGTGTTATGGAAAGCTTTCTGTATTAAGAGGAAGGCTAGTAGGACATGTCCTAATTGAACTGAAAAAACCTCCTGTCAGTAGGTGAGCCCTTCTTCACTGTGAGCCAGTAGAAAGGCTTTTATAATACTGTGGCCCAGATGCTTTTAGTTGAAGTTCCAGAATATTATGGGTAAATTAGGAGAGTTTTCTAATTCATCTTAATATTATTTATTCACTCAGGAACACTTATCAAGTGTTTTTGATGAACCAGCTATACTCTAGGGGACACAGAAAGGGATAAGGTGAAGGGGTTATAGAAATTAAAAAAATCATCCCCATCCCTACATCTCTCACAGGTGAGTGTTGGAGACAGATAAGAAAACCAACACCAGCTTCATGAAGTGGTTCTATAGATATGTGAGAGAGTTGCTTATGGTATCTCTGAGGCCCTTAAAACCTCTTAGGGATGGAAAAGTGAAGAAGTCGCTCAGTCGTGTCCGACTCTTTGTGACCCCGTGGACTGTAGCCTGCCAGGCTCTCTGTCCATGGGATTCTCCTGGTAAGAATACTGGAGTGGGTTACCATTTCCTTCTCCAGGGGATCTTCCCGGAGAGGGAAGATCGAACCCAGGTCTCCCACATTGGAGGCAGACACTTTAACCTCTGAGCCACCAGGGAAGTCAATTCTAATACAGTACTTTAAGGAAGTTTCTCTTTGTGTCTCAATAGATTTGTAGTGGTCCAGGCTGCTGTGCAAGGCAGCTTGGGCAGAAGGAGCAGCGTGTACATATGCCTCAACCATGTAGGTGCACTGTGAACAATCAGAACTAGGCAGCTGGTCACCCACCTCCTATGTACTCTTTGATGGAGTTTTCAAACCCAGTTCTAGACCTTCAAGAACCCCACATCATAGTCTGTGTCTCAGTAGGTGGTAAGGTTCCATTTCTAGATCCTCCTCTGGGATTGTCTGTCTAACTTTATACTAAAGCACCTGGACAATGAATATATTAAAGCCATTGAGATCTACAAATTTAATGTAATCTCTATCAAATTACCCAGGACATTTTTCAAAGCGCCAGAACAAATAATCTTAAAATTATATAGAACCATAGGTGACCCAGAACTACCAAAGCAATTGTAAAGAAAAAGAACAAAGCCCTCCCAGACTTCAGACAATACTTAGAAAGTTACAGTAATCAAAACAGTGTGGTACTGGCACAGAAAGAGACATCTGAATCAATGGAACAGAATAGAAAGTCCAGAAATAAATCCACACACCTACAGTCAATTTAATCTTTGATAAAGGAGACAAGAGTACAAAATGGTGAAAAAACAGTCTCTTCAACAAATGGTGTTGGAAAAACTGGACAGCCACATGTAAATCACTGAAAATAAAACACACCCTCACACCACACAAAAAACAAACTCAAATTGGCTAAAAGACTTAAATATAGGACATGACACCATAAAACTCTTAGAAGATAACATAAGCAGAACATTCTCTGACATAAATCATATCAATGTTTTTCTATTGAACTCACTGAACTACCAATGAACTCTTCAATGAGTTCAGTCTGCCAAGGCAATATAAATAAAAGCACAAATAAACAAATAGTATCTAATCAAATTTATAAGCTTTTGCACAGCAAAGAAAGCCATCAGCAAAACCAAGACAACTATGGACTGGGAGAAAATATTTCCAAATGATATGACTGACAAGGGCTTGATTTTCAAAATATACAAGCAGTTCATCCAACTCAACAACAAGAAAGCAAACAACCCAATTGAAATATGGGTTCAGTTCAGTTCAGTTCAGTCGCTCAGTCATGTCCAACTCTTTGTGACCCCGTGAGTCACAGCATGCCAGGCCTCCCTGTCCATCACCAACTCCCGGAGTTTATTCAAACTCATGTCCATCGAGTCGGTGATGCCATCCAACCATCTCATCCTCTGTCGTCCCCTTCTCCTCCTGCCCCCAATCCCTCCCAGCATCAGAGTCTCTTTCAATGAGTCAACTCTTCGCATGAGGTGGCCAAAGTATAGGAGTTTCAGCTTTAGTAGCAGTCCTTTCAATGAACCCCCAGGACTGATCTCCTTCAGAATGGACTGGTTGGATCTCCTTTCAGTCCAAGGGACTCCCAAGAGTCTTCTCCAGCACCACAGTTCAAAAGCATCAGTTCTTCAGCACTCAGCTTTCTTCACAGTCCCACTCTCACATCGATACATGACCACAGGAAAAACCATAGCCTTGACTAGACAGACCTTTGTTGGCAAAGTAATGTCTCTTTTAATATGCTATCTAGGTTGGTCATAACTTTCCTTCCAAGGAGTAAGCGTCTTTTAATTTCATGGCTGCAGTCACCATCTGCAGTAGGACACCTAAATACGTATTTCTCCAAAGAATACATAGAGATGACCAAAAGGGACATGAAAACATGCTCAACATTGCTAGTATTAGAGAAATGCAAACCCGAAACTACAATGCTATACTACCTCAGTCCAGTCAGAATGGCCATCATTAAAAAGTCATTTAAAATATTCTAAAACTAACAAATGCTGGAGAGGTATGGGGAAAAGAGAACTCTGCTACACTGTTGGTGGGAAAGTAAATTGGTGCAATCACTATGGAAAATAATATAGAAGTTCCTCAAAAAACTGAAAATAGAGTTGCCATATGATCCAGCAATCCCACTCCTGGGCATATATCTAGAGAAAACTCTAATCTGAAAAGATGCATGCACTCACAGTGTTCATGAAACTGAACTAAAACATTCTCTCAGTCATGTCTGACTCTCTGCAACCCCATGAACTTTTGCATACCAGGCTCACCTGTCCATGAAATTCTCCAGGCAAAAATACTGGAGTGGGTAGCCATTCCCTTCTCCAGGGGATCTTCCTAACCCAGGGATTGCACCCAGGTCTCTCTCATTGCAAGGAGATTCTTTACCATCTGAGGCACCAGGGAAGCCCACAGAGTTCATAACAGCACTATTTACAATAGCCAAGACATGGAAGCAACTTAGATGTCCATCAACAGATGAATGGATAAAGATGTGGTAGATGGATAGATAGTTATATTGATGATAGATAGATAGGTAGGTAGGTAGAGAGACAGAGACACACACAAAGGAACAGTACTTAGCTATAAAAATGAACTAATGCCAGTTGCAGCAACATGGATGGATCTAGAGATTATCCTACTAATTGAAGTAAGTCAGAAAAAGAAATATAAAAACCATTTGATATCACTGATATGTGGGATCTAAAATATGACACTAGGGAACTTATTTACAAAACAGAAACAGACTCACAGACATGGAAAACAAACATGATCACCAAAGGGGAAAGGAATGGGGAGGGATAAATGAGGGATTTGGGATTAGCAGATTCAAACTATTTTACATACAACAGGTAAACAACAAACTCCTACTGTATAGCACAAGGAATATATATATATACACACACACACACACACACACACACACACACAGGGAGAGAGACTCTGCTGTACATCAGAAACTAATACAATATTGTAAATCAACTATACTTCAATTTTAAAAAATGAACATAGATATAGATATATTCAAGCCATTCAGCCTCTTTTGTGTAATTAGAGTTGCCAAGGAGAAAAGGAGTTAATATTTCTTGAACAGTCACTATCCTCTAGGCAAGGAAGTATGTACTTTTGCGGTGGGGGGTGGGGGAGGTTCTTGTTATTTGTTTTTATATGATTGCCTTTACCAGCAATTTTCTCACTAAATGGTACCCGCTTGCTTTTAATCAACCACTGAGAAGCATCCTCTTTTAAGCAGAGATAAGCTGGGCCTTGTTTTCTTCTGGGTTTCCATTTGCACTTGGATACAGCTCCTTTCTCTCTGAGAAGCCATCCTTCAGTCCGTGGTATTTCTCTAAGTGCCTGGCGTCACAGCCTCACTCCCAGCTGCCACTCATACCCTAGAGACTATCACGATTATTTACATCCATGTGATGGCTCACTGCCTTGAGCAAAAGGATACATAACTAATGTCTTAGCTCGTGGCAGCAGGCTGGCCTTTCTAAAGAGCCAATAGGACCCATCTTGGAGAGAGCCATGCAAAACGGCTACTCAAACTGAACTTTTAACTAATTATTCAATCAACGATTTGGCAGGTCAGTCAATGGGAAATGACGTACAGTGGGCTGAAATTGATCACACTTCATTTCCCATCAACTGTCAAGCCAAATTGTAGATAAAGTCATAAGTAAAGGATCATTGCTCATCATTCTTGGGTCTGGATTTTTATATCCCTTCCACTTACTTAGACTCCAGGCTGATTGATAAAAGCAAGTATTTTACAGAGGGAACCAGTATAAAATGTTTACCACTTTCTGAGATGCAAGGGGGGGAGAATAGTTTCTCTTTCATAAATGATGCAACTGCAGCCATATAATGCCCTAACCTTGTCCGGCAGCTCGGATCTGGAAGGTGGATTTTATCCCATGATCCATTATGCATGCTTGCTTCTACATCTATTACCATTCCATCAGCCAAATGACAGGATTCCCCATCCGGGCTTTTGAGAGTGTGGGGCCCTTTCACTTCGTGCCTCTAGATAGGCATGCGCAACTTCATCCATAGGTGATTTACAGGCAATTAGCAGAAGGTAATAGCAGATTTCATGTAGCTTTTCTCAAAGTTATGAATAAAGGATATAGGGAGGCAGATTTTTCTCCCCAGAAAAAGGTTTGGAATGACCCAAGGAATGAATTTGGTGACTTTCACCACTGCCTTCTCAGATGTCATAAAATGGGGCATATTCTTGACTGAGTTGGCTGAGAGCTGCTCAAGCCCACTGCTAGCCCAGCTGGTGGGAAGAGTCTCACTGTATCACTCCATCCCTGTATCACACAGTCTCACTGTATCACTCCATCCCTGCGCCTCCAGACCAGCTGACCGCCCTTGCATTCTAGAAAACTGTTGACCCCTTATAAGAGAAGTCCTCTGGGACCTGGACATCAGCCACCAGGAAATATCCAGGATGGAATTTTCTGAGAAACACATCTCTGTGTTAAAATTACCACATTTCCCTCACAATGATTTATGAGTCAGAAAGGGTAGAGTTTTTTTAAATCTGTATTTTGCAAGGTAGGAAATGAAGGTTTAGAAACTTGAGTGACCTCCCTAGTGTCCTGAAGTAAATAACTTAATGACAAGGCTGGAATTAAACTCCAGAGCTCCAGGGCTAGATACTTTTTTCCCCTAAACCATATTTCCTGAGTCAGTAGATTTCTATTTACCAGTTTCCTCCTGCATAGACACATCCTTTATTCTCTTGTTCACTCAAAACCTGTTTATCAAGAATTCACCATGTGCTGTGTGCTTACTTTGTATCCTCAAGGATCTCACAGTCTAGAGAGAGAGACAGACCAGCAGGCTAGCAAAGTGATAGCGTGTGAAGCACTAAGTGGTTGGATGGAGCATGGGTGCTTAGGAGTACAGAGGAAGGGTGCCTACTTCAGTCTTGGTGATGGTCCAGCAAAGTCTTTGCTGAGGAAATGACTAAGGCCTCAGGGACATGCGGGAGTGAGTCAGGTTGACAAGACTTGCCACAGGAAACAGCATATGCAAAGCCCCAGAGGCAAGACAAGCTTCACAGGCAGATGGTTGGAGCTTAGAAAATAAGGTAGAAAAGGGAGAGACCTCCCGGGTCTATTATGGAGGAGCTCCTAAGCCTTTAATTGGAGCCAGGCCCCAGATCCCAGCAGAATCTTCCCCTTTACCTTCCTCTCCCCCTCTCCCTCCCTTTTCTCCTTCTCCCTTATCCTTTTTCCTGGAGGAAGAAAGATTGACTTTTGGCCAAGCACTTCTCAGAGTGGCTTCAGCAGAAAAAATGCTTCTAAGTACACAATAGTGATTGTTCATGCAAAGATTTTTTCTAAAAAAAAAAAATAGTGAAGGTGGTGAAGGTGACTCTGAAGGCTGATTTGATCAAGGTTACTTGCTGCTAGTCTCAAAAGGAGCTGAGATTTGGGGCCACGCCTCTTATCCCAGGGCTTCCCTGGTGGCTCAGAGGTTAAAGCATCTGCCTGCAACCCGGGAGACTCGGGTTTGATCCCTGGATCGGGAAGATCCCCTGAAGGAAATGGCAACCACTCCAGTATTCTTGCCTGGAGAATCCCGTGGAGGGAGGAGCCTGGTAGGCTACAGTCCACTGGATCACAAAGAGTCAGACATGACTGAGCGACTTCACTTTCACTTTTCTATCCCAGCTGCTTTCATGGCGGTGGTGGTTTAGTCGCTAAGTCGTGTCCGACTCTTGCGACCCCGTGGACTGTAGCCCGCAAGGCTCCTCTATCCATGTGATTTTCCAGACAAGGATCCTGGAGTGGATTGCCATTTTCTTCTCCAGGGAATCTTCCCGACCCAGGAATCGAACCCAGGGATCTAACCCAGGTCTCCTGCATTGCAGGCAGATTCTTTACCGACTGAGCTAGGAGGGAAGCCCGTAGCAGTATTTAAACACACTGCCTTTGGTCTCCTTGTATGTCGGTGTTTTTACTTAAAAAGCTTACTAGGATGCACTCTCTTTCAAATTATATTTTCTTTCCCAGGGTGTTTCATATTGAAGAAAATAAGACCATTCTCAAGCCTTTAAACTGTCCTACATTCACAAAAGGCGAGGGGGTGGGGGGAGGGTGGGGAGGGGGGGTGGATATTGCACTGAAATTAGGATCTTCAACAACTTCTTTTTTTTTTTTTTAATTAAATTTATTTATTTTTTTAATTACAATACTGTATTTGTTTTGCCATACATTGACACGAATCAGCCATAGGTGAACACAATCTCCCAATGCCAAATCCCCCCTCCCACCTCCCACCCCCCATCCTCTACTTGAATCATCCTGTGCATCAGCCCCATGCCTCCTGCATCCTACGTTGAACATAGATTAGCGTTTCGTTTCTTACAGGAAAATATACATGTTTCATTGCCATTCTCCCTAACCATCCCACCCTTTCCCTCTCCCTCAGAGTCCAAAAGTCCACTCTATACCTCTGTGTCTCTTGTTGTCTCACATGTAGGGTCATCATTACTGTCTTCTAAATTCCATATATATGTGTCAGTATACTGTACTGGTGTTTTTCTTTCTGGCTTACTTCACTCTGTATAATCGGTTCCAATTCCATCCATCTCATTAGAACTGAGTCAAATTTATTCTTTTTAAGGGCTGAGTAGTATTCCATAGTGTATATGAACCACAGCTTTCTTATCCATTCATCTGCTGATGGACATCTAGGTTGCTTCCATGACCTGGCTATTATAAACAGCGCTGCAATGAATGCCTCCTTTTTAATTGAGTGAAAGTAATAGAGTCGTAATTGTTTCAAATACAATGTGGTAAGTTTTGTGATTAAGACCTCTTATTTCTGACTGACATGAATGATTCAATAGGGAAGAGTTAGCAATGGCATGCATGGGACATTACATGCTACAAATCTGGGTACCAGCATTCAAAAATAGAGAGACTGAGCCTTCTTGTAATATTTCAGAGTTGGTGAGCATGAAGGGAGCAAACTTAGTCCAAGCTGTGTGTTACAGATTCTATAACCAGGAAAAGACAAAAAAAAAAAGTGAACACCAGTATCTCTAGGCTCCTTCCCCAGCAGTAAACACTGGGGCACCAGACTGTGAGAGCCTTGCCTTTCCTTAAGTCCATGACGTCAATTTCTATTTCCTTCAACATCAGAATGTCAATGAAGTAGAGCACAGAATGTTTCCACAGATATTAAAATGACAGAGTCTTATTCTCCCTTAATTGGAGAACAGAGCTGACAGCTATCCAATGGGTATGGTTTTAAGTGGTGCAAATACAGATGTCTCCAGGAGCCAGGAAGGAAGGATAACCATGCAAGGCTGGCCTGGTGAGTGCCAAGGGCACTAGGCAGATGCCAGTCTCTATATGAGGACTGCTGCCCACCTCAGCTCTGCATGTCTGGGATCACAAGGGAATAGGGATACCCAGTGACCCATATCCTCTATGTTTTCAAGGGAAGCTAAAATTCTAATTTTTTCATTTCTCTTCTGTATTTTTAAACTGGAAAACTTCTAACCTACAATGTTGTAACCCTGGTTTGTATCCTTATTTTGTGGAAGGAAGAGTCATAGTTTACTGCATATTATTTCAAGTCCATACTTGGGACTTTGTAAATCTCAATAATTAGGGAAAGAGATTTGGTATTAACTATGGAAAGTGAGTCTTCTTCTAAATATGAAGCAACATTACAGAGACCTTGTGTAAGGAGAAGTTAGTTGGGGAGTAGAAAGAACCCTGGGCATGAGATGAGATTTCTGAGACTTAATATGTCCATGGTCAAAGGCTTTGGTAGTTTCTTCATCTGGAGAACCAAAGATTTGATTCTGATGATATCTGCTCTCACCTCTAAGTATAACCCTGAGCCCTGGTGAAATCCATGCAGCACCTCAAGAGGGATGCCCCCTCAGCATCAAGTAGTTTTTGATTCTGAATTACAGGGCTCTCTTCCAGGATGTATTAATAAATAAGAATAAGAGCATTCTAACAAGGCACAGGGAATATAGAAAGAAGAAGGGAAGAATGAGAGTTCCAGAAAGAGCCAAGCTTTGGAAAAATTTGGTGCACCCTCATCCTCTCACCATCAGGATTTCATCTATTCTCTCCATCCAGGTCCAATCCCTTTGTAGATCATAATTACACCTCTAATCATCAGAGAAGACTCCCAACAACAGTTAGGAATCAGAATCTTCTTCAGAGCATCAGTCATCTACCACACACTTGTCACACACCAGACACCATGCCAGGCACAAATGTTCATTTTCTTCACAACAACCCCAAGTGGTCAATCTCTAGGGAACTGCTGCTGTGCATGGGTTTGCAGATGGGAAATGGAGGCTGGAAAGGAAAAGCCACGTACGTGTGCAAAACACAAAACAAGGAGAAGCTGGATCAACCAGGACTCTGGCTCCAAAAGACTTGATCTTAATCACACCTGAGAGGCCAAGGATTGTGTCCTATCTTTTGGGCTGTAGGAATCGGGCTTCAGTCCAAATCTGGCATTTATCACTCCCTGGCCATCCTTTGAAATGTAATTTAATCTCTTGAAAGCTCCAGTTTTCTGATCTGTAATTGGGAAGAGCTGAAGTACCTGTTACAAGTTTTGAGGATTAAGTGAGCTAGATAATCCATATCAAGTATTTGTGAGCATTCAATAAATAGCATGATTATTGTAGTTAGTCCATTATTATGGTCCACTGTCTTCTTTCTCATTGAACTGCCTGAAAAAAGAGGCGGCAAACCATCCCATGAAGTAGGCAAGCAGGAAACCAAGAAATCACATAACAAATGAAAATGACTTTTCCCCAGGGAGCCAAGACAAGGGGCTGCAAAAGGACTTAGGGGACATCCAGGCAGCCCCTTGGCCATGCTGACCGGACACTTTGATTCTTTAAAGCCCCCAGGAAGATGTGAAACAATAGAAATTCCCTTAAGCTTCTGGGAAGGAAAAATGCCATCTCTGCTTATATTGTCCCATTGCAAAAAAAAAAAAAAAAATCACATCCTCTGGATGATGGAGAGGGAGGAAATGTACTTAGATCTTCTCCTAATGTAATTCATTAGGGGCAGATGTACTAGATGTTCCCCATGGCCCAGTGGTGTGAAACTGGGGAAGGAGGAACACATGAACAGGAGCAGGGATGAGGTCCTTGCCTGCCTGCCGAGTGGGGCAGAAGGGGCAGCGAGCTTCACTGTCACAACGAAGTGCCTTGGAGCACAGGCACCCTGGGGCAGGAGAAAGCCGTCCAGTGCAATGCAGATGAGCCCAGCAGATTTGTTTTGCTGCTGTGTCCTCATCACATCTCAAACTCCTAATTTAACCTTATTGCGCCTTTGATCAGTTTGTCTTATATGTCTTTGAGTCTGTTAATGTTTTTAAACTGTGAAGTTTCCTTATGTTCCATGTAATGATGACAGGTGTGTGTGCTTTGGAGAGAATTTTAGTGTTTAATTTATATTTTTAGAGTGCCTACAATGTGATTCTAAGAGGCATTTGAGGCTATAGTGTTGTACCCATGAAGTCCAGCCCAGCCAGTTTTGCTTTTGCTTCTGTGTTCTTACCACACAAGATGTTCAAGCCCCACCAAATGCTCACCAAGGGAGCCTGCATCTTCAAAGCTAAGGGAAGTTAGAGAGCTGAAAGCAGGTCTTAGTAACTCTTCAGAAAGCGCCCCACACAGTCCAAAACACCATTTTCCTTCTCCATGGTAATTCTTAAGCCTGGCCTGGAGGAACTTCGGCCAACTTTGTAATTAGCCTGACTTTATCAGGTATGACCTAAGTCAAATCCCTTATGATTAAAGAGTGGAAGTGAGAAATAGATTTAAGGGACTAGATCTGATTGACAGAGTGCCTGATAAACTATGGACAGAGGTTCAGGACATTGTACAGGAGACAGGGATCAAGACCATCCCCATGGAAAAGAAATGCAAAAAAGCAAAATGGCTGTCTGAGGATGCCTTACAAACAGCTGTGAAAAGAAGAGAGGCGAAAAGCAAAGGAGAAAAGGAAAGATATAAGCATCTGAATGCAGAGTTCCAAAGAATGGCAAGGAGAGATAAGAAAGCCTTCCTCAGTGATCAATGCAAAGAAATCGAGGAAAAGAACAGAATGGGAAAGACTAGAGATCTCTTCAAGAAAATTAAAGACACCAAGGGAACATTTCATGCAAAGAAGGCTTAATAAAGGACAGATATGGTATGGACCTAACAGAAGCAGAAGATATTAAGAAGAGGTGGCAAGAATACACAGAAGAACTGTACAAAAAGATCTTCGCAACAAAGATAATCACAATGGTCTGATCACTCACTTGGCCAGACATCCTGGAATGTGAAGTCAAGTGGGCCTTAGAAAGCATCACTACGAACAAAGCTAGTGGAGGTGATGGAATTCCAGTGGAGCTGTTTCAAATCCTGAAAGATGATGCTGTGAAAGTGCTGCGCTCAATATGCCAGCAAATGTGGAAAACTCAGCAGTGGCCACAGGACTGGAAAAGGTCAGTTTTCATTCCAATTCCAAAGAAAGGCAATGCCAAAGAATGCTCAAACTACCGCACGATTGTACTCATCTCACATGCTAGTAAAGTAATGCTCAAAATTCTCCAAGCCAGGCTTCAGCAATACGTGAACCATGAACTTCCTGATGTTCAAGCTGATTTTAGAAAAGGCAGAGGAACCAGAGATCAAATTGCCAACGTCTGCTGGATCATGGAAAAAGCAAGAGAGTTCCAGAAAAACATCTGCTTTACTGACTATACCAAATCTTTGACTGTGTGGGTCACAATAAACTGTGGAAAATTCTGAAAGAGATGGAAGCCCAGCCCACCTGACCTGCCTCTTGAGAAACTTGTATGCAGGTCAGGAAGCAACAGTTAGAACTGGACATGGAACAACAGACTGGTTCCAAATAGGAAAAGGAGTATGTCAAGGCTATATATTGTTACCCTGCTTATTTAGCTTATATGCAGAGTACATCATGAGAAACTCTGGACTGGAGGAAGCACAAGCTAGAATCAAGATTGCCTGGAGAAATATCATTCACCTCAGATATGCAGATGACACCACTCTTATGGCAGAAAGTGAAGAGGAACTAAAGAGCCTCTTGATGAAAGTGAAAGAGGTTAATGAAAAAGTTGGCTTAAAGCTCAACATTCAGAAAACGAAGATCATGGCATCTGGTCCCATCACTTCATGGGCAATAGATGGGGAAACAGTGGAAACAGTGTCAGACTTTATTTGGGGGGCTCCAAAATCACTGCAGATGGTGACTGCAGCCATGAAATTAAAAGACACTTACTCCTTGGAAGAAAGGTTATCACCAACTTAGATAGCATATTCAAAAGCAGAGACATTACTTCGCCAACAAAGGTCCGTCTAGTCAAGGCTATGGTTTTTCCAGTGTTCATGTATGGATGTGAGAGTTGGACTGTGAAGAAAGCTGAGTGCTGAAGAATTGATGCTTTTGAGCTGTGGTGTTGGAGAAGACTCTTGCGAGTCCCTTGGACTGCAAGGAGATCCAACCAGTCCATCCTAAAGGAGATCAGTCCTGGGAGTTCATTGGAAGGACTGATGCTGAAGCTGTAACTCCAATACTTTGGCCACTTCATGCAAAGAGTTGACTCTGGAAAAGACTCTGATGCTGAGAGGGATTGGGAGCAGGGGGAAAGGGAACGACAGAGGATGAGATGGCTGGATGGCATCACCGACTCTATGGATGTGAGTCTGAGTGAACTCCGGGGAGATGGTGATAGACATGGAGACCCTAGCGTGCTGCGATTCATGGGGTCACAAAGTCGGACACGACTGAGTGACTGAACTGAACTGAACTGAACTGAACTGAATGGAAATGTGGCACATGAGTCCTTTTTCACAATAATCTAAGTAATAAATATTGCCAACATTTGTTGGATCATACAGAGAAGGCAATGGCACCCCACTCCAGTACTCTTTCTTGGAAAATCCCTTGGGCGGAGGAGCCTGGTGGGCTGCAGTCCATGGCATTTCTAAGAGTCCGACCATGATTCAGTGACTTCACTTTCACTTTTCACTTTCATGCATTTGAGAAGGAAATGGCAACCCACTCCAGTGTTCTTGCCTGGAGAATCCCAGGGACAGAGGAGCCTGATGGACTGCCATCTGTGGGGTTGCACTGAGTCGGACAAGACTGAAGTGACTTAGCAGCAGCAGTTGGATCATAGAGAAAGCAAGGGAATTCCAGAAAAACATCTGCTTCATTGACTACACAAAAACCTTTGACTGTATAGATCACAACAAACTGTGGAAAATTCTTAGAGATGGGAATCAGTTCGGTTCAGTAGCTCAGTCTTGTCTGACTCTTTGCAACCCCATGAATCGCAACACACCAGGCCTCCCTGTTCATTACCATCTCTCGAAGTTCACTCAGACTCACATCCATCAAGTCGGTGATGCCATCCAGCCATCTCATCCTCAGTAGTCCCCTTCTACTCCTGCCCCCAATCTCTCCCAGCATCTGAGTCTTTTCCAGTGAGTCAACTCTTCGCATGAGGTGGCCAAAGTACTGGAGTTTCAGCTTTAGCATCATTCTTTCCAAAGAAATCCCAGGTTTGATCTCCTTCAGAATGGACTGGTTGGATCTCCTTGCAGTCCAAGGGACTCTCAAGAGTCTTCTCCCAACACCACAGTTCAAAAGCATCAATTCTTCGGCACTCAGCCTTCTTCACAGTCCAACTCTCACATCCATACATGACCACAGAAAAAACCATAGCCTTGACTAGATGGACCTTAGTTGGCGAAGTAATGTTTCTGCTTTTGAATATACTATCTAGGTTGGTCATAACTTTTCTGCCAAGGAGTAAGCGTCTTTTAATTTCATCTTAAAATCATTTAATTTCATTTTAAAATCATCTACAGTGATTTTGGAGCCCCCCAAAAATAAAGTCTGACACTGTTTCCACTGTTTCCCCATCTAGTTCCCATGAAGTGATGGGACCGGCTGCCATGATCATTTTCTGAATGTTGAGCTTTAAGCCAACTTTTTCACTCTCCTCTTTCACTTTCATCAAGAGGCTCTTTAGTTCCTCTTCACTTTCTGCCATAGAGTGGTGTCATCTGCATATCTGAGGTTATTGATATTTCCCCCGGCAATCTTGATTCCAGCCTGTGTTTCTTCCAGTCCAGCATTTCTCATGATGTACTCTGCGTATAAGTTAAATAAGCAGAGTGACAATACACAGCCTTGACATACTCCTTTTCATATTTGGAACCAGTCTATTGTTCCATGTCCAGTTCTAACTGTTGCTTCCTGACCTGCATAGATTTCTCAAGAAGCAGGTCAGGTGGTCTGGTATTCCCATCTCTTTCAGAATTTTCCACAGTTTATTGTGATCCACACAGTCAAAGGCTTTGGCATAGTCAAGAAAGCAGAAATAGATGTTTGTCTGGAACTCTCTTGCTTTTTCGATGATCCCACAGATGTTGGCAATTTGATCTCTGGTTCCTCTGCCTTTTCTAAAGCCAACTTGAACATCAGGGAGTTCACGGTTCACGTATTGCTGAAGCCTGGCTTGGAGATTTTGAGCATTATTTAACTAGCATGTGAGATGAGTACAATCGTGCGGTAGTTTGAGCATTCTTTGGCATTGCCTTTCTTTGGGATTGGAATGAAAACTGACCTTTTCCAGTCCTGTGGCCACTGCTGAGTTTTCCACATTTGCTGGCATATTGAGTGCAGCACTTTCACAGCATCATCTTTCAGGATTTGAAACAGCTCCACTGGAATTCCATCACCTCCACTAGCTTTGTTCATAGTGATGCTTTCTAAGGCCCACTTGACTTCACATTCCAGGATGTCTGGCTCTAGATTAGTGATCACACCATCATGATTTTCTGGGTCGTGAAGATCTTTTTGTACAGTTCTTCTGTTTATTCTTGCCACCTCTTCTTAATATCTTCTGCTTCTGTTAGGTCCATACCATTTCTGTCCTTTATCGAGCCCATCTTTGCATTAAATATTCCTTTGGTATCTCTAGTTTTCTTGAAGAGATCTCTAATCTTTCCCATTCTGTTGTTTTCCTTTATTTCTGTGCATTGATGGCTGTAGAAGGTTTTCTTATCTCTTCTTGCTATTCTTTGGAACTCTGCATTCAGATGCTTATATCTTTCCTTTTCTCCCTTGCTCTTCACCTCTCTTCTTTTCACAGCTATTTGCAAGGCCTCCCCAGACAACCATTTTACTTTTTGCATTTCTTTTCCATGGGGATGGTCTTGATCCCTGTCTCCTGTACAATATCACGAACTTTATTCCATAGTTCATCAGGCACTCTGTCTATCAGATCTAAGCCCTTAAATTTATTTTTCACCTCCACTGTATAATCATAATGAAGTTGATTTAGGTCATACCTGAATGGTCTAGCAGTTTTCCCTACTTTCTTCAATTTAAGTCTGAATTTGGTAATAAGGAGTTCATGATCTGAGCCACAGATGGGAATACCAGACCACATTTCCTGTCTCCTTGGAAACCTGTATGTCAGTAAAGAAGCAACAGTTAGAACCGGACATGGAACAAAGGACTGGTTCAAAATTAGGAAAGGAGTACGACAAGGCTGTATATTGTCAGCCTGCTTGCTTAACTTATATGCAGAGTACACCATGCAAAATGCTGGGCTGAATGAATCACAAGCTGGAATCATGATTCCTGGGAGAAATATCAACAACCTCAGACATGCAGATGATACCACTTTAACAGCAGAAAGCAAGAGGAACTAAAGAGCTTCTTGATGAGGGTGAAAGAGGAGAGTGAATAAGCTGTCTTAAACTAAATATTCAAAAAACTAGATGCCAAAAATCATGGCATCCAGTCCTGTCATTTCACGTAAATGGAGGAAAAAGTGCAAACAGTGACAGATTTTATTTTCTTGGGCTCCCAAATCACTGCAGATGGTGACCGCAGTCAAGACTTTCAAAGACACTTGGTCCTCAGAAGGAAAACTATGACAAACCTAGACAGTACATTAAAAAGCAGTTTGCAGTAAAGGCCCATAAAGCTAAAGCTATGGTTTTTCTGGTAGTCATATATAAATGTGAGAGTTGGACTATAAAAAAGGTTGAGCACTAAAGTACTGATCCTTCTGAATTGTGGTGCTGGAGAAGATTCTTGAGAGCCCCTTGGACTGTAGGGAGATCAAACCAGTCAATTCTAAAAAAAAATCAAACCTGAATATTCATTGGAAGGACTAATGCTAATGCTGAAGCTCCAATACTCCAGCCACCTGATGCAAAGAGCCACCTTATTGGAAAAGACCCTGATACTGGGTAAGATTGAAGGTAAAAGCAGAAGGGAGTGGCAGAGAATGATTGGTTGTATGTCATCACCAACTCAATGGACATGAATTTGAGCAAACTACAGAAGATAGTAAAAGACAGGGAAGCCTGGAGTGCTGCAGTCCACAGGGTCACAAAGAGTCGGATATGACTTAGTGACTAAACAATAATTTTTAAAAAAGTAGTGGAAGGGTTGCCAAAAGTTCTTGCCCAGTTGCAGTTAGACTGTTTAGAAGATTAGTTTCCTTTGCTAGAAAAACCCACCCTGGAGGTATCTGCAGCCCTGGCACACACTTAAAAAAATGTGTTTGTCACATTTAGAATTGCCATTTTGTTCATAGACAAATGGAGGAGTGTCTTGTGTTTCATTTGCCTCATGCACATTCCTGTCTTTCTTAGACTTTAAATTGACCTGAAAACTAAACAGCCTTGGAATCAGACCACAAACACCAGGCCACATTGCCATCACAATAGTTTAGCAGAAAGATCCAGACCATATGCTACATGAAAATCTCCCCAGATTGTGTTTATGCTATCAAAATAATGCAAAGAATTGAGCCAAGTGTCCATATTATTTTGATGATGAAGAAAACTTTAATTGTGATAATAACATTGAACAAAATTTTAGCAATAGCTCTGAACAGTGGAATAGGGATACTTTTTTTCTTATTGAAATATAGAATATAGTTGATGTACAATATTGTGTTAGTTTCAAGTATACAGCAAAGTGATTCAGTTATATTTTTTCAGATTATTTTCCATTATAGGTTATTATAAAATACTGATTATAGCTCCCTGTGCTATACAGTAAATCCTTGTTGTTTATCTACCTTATATTATAGTAGTGTGTATCCTTTAATCCCATGCTCCTAATTTAACTCCTTTTTCCCTTTGATAGCCATAAGTTTGTATTACATGTTTTTGAGCCTGTTTCTGTTTCTTTAAACTGTGAAGTCACCTTATGGTCCATGTAATGATGACTGGTATGCTTTGGAGAGAATTCTCTATTTAATTGGTATTTTTAAAGTGCCTAGAATGTGGTTTTAAGAGGTATTTTAGGCTGTGGTGTTGCACTCATGAGGCAGTTCATAAGTATTTTCACTTCCTTCTTATTATATTAATAGTTCTATTGTTTGGGAGAGAGGGGCCAATGGTGTTCATTCCATGTCTCCTAATAAATGCATTAGTTTAAAAAAAAACTAATAAATTTGGTATAAAAACACAAGAATCATTTGCTACTATTATCTCTCAGTTGTGAGGTTTGACTAGATCCAGATCAACAGATCTCCATCAGGACCTTTATTATGACTCATATGATTACAGTCAGTCTGGACCTGGGATCATTAAAAGCACCCTAACATCTCTGGAGGCTGATGATGGCTTTGGGCTGGGACCTCAGTGGGACCCATTGGCCAGAACACCAACAAATATCCTCTTCCTGTTGCCTGGGCTTCCTCATAGCATGGCTGCTGGGTCCCAAGGTCAACTATCCCAAGACACAGAGCCCCACAGATGCCTTACCAACATTCTAGGGCATTCCATTCACTGCAGGTAAGGCACTAAGCTTGGCTTACCAAGTGGTGCTTGTGGTAAAGAACCTTCCTACCAATACAGGAGACATAAGAGACATGGGTTCGATCCCTGGGTTGGTAAGATCCCTGGAAGAGGGCATGGCAACCCACTCCAGTATTATTTCCTGGAGAATTCCATGGACAGAAGAGCCTGGCAGGTTACAGTCCATAGGGTCACAAAGAGTCTGAAGTGACTTAGCACACATGCAAAGCACTAAGCTCAGTCTGTAGTTAGGGCAAGGAGGATTAGACTGAACCTCTTGATAAGAGGAGAGTCAAAGAATTCCAGAACATGAAAATTCAGATGGGTCTTTTTAAAAAGGGACTTCCCTGGTGGTCCAGTAGCTAAGGCTCTCTCTTCCCAATGCAGAGGACCTAGGTTCAATCCCAGGTCAGGAAACTAGATCCCTCATGCTGCAATAAAGATCAAAGATCCTGCATGCCACAACTAAGACCCATCCCAACAGTCAATTTGATTTTGGTGTTGGCCATCTGGTGATGTCCATATGTAGAGTATTCTCTTGTGCTGTTGGAAGAGGGTGTTTGCTATGACCAGTGTGTTCTCTTGGCAAAACTCCGTTAACTTTTACCCTGCTTCATTTTGTACTCCAAGGCCAAATTTGCCTGTTACTTCAGGTATCTATTTCTTGACTTTCTGCTTTTGCATTCTAGACCTTATAATGAAGAGGACGTCTTTTGGGGTGTTAGTTCTAGAAGGTCTTGCAGGTCTTCATAGAACCATTCAACTTCAGCTTATTCAGCGTTACTGGTTGAGGCATAGACTTGGATTACCATGATATTGAATGGTTTGCATTGGAAATGAATAGAGATCATTCTGTTGTTTTTGAGATTGCATCCAAGTACTGCATTTCAGACTCATCTGTTGAGTATGAGAGCTATTCCATTTCTTCTAAGGGATTCTTGCCCACAGTAGTAGATATAATGGTCATCTGAGTTGAATTCACCCATTCCAGTCAATTTTAGTTCACTAGTTTCTAAAATGTCCAAGTTCACTCTTGCCATCTCTTGTTGGACCACTTCCAATTTACCTTGATTCATGGACCTAACATTCCAGGCTCATATGCAATATTGTTCTTTACAGCATTGGACTTTATTTCTATCACCAGTCACATCCACAATTGGGAATTGTTTATGCTTTGGCTTCATCTCTTCATTTTTTCTGGAGTTATTTCTCTACTATTGACTCCAGTAGCATATTGGGCCCCTACCAACCTGGGGATCTCATCTTTAAGTGTCCTATCTTTTTGCCTTTTTACTGTTCATGAGGTTCTCAAGGCAAGAATACTGAAGTGGCTTGCCATTCCCTTCTTCAGGGGACCACAGTTTGTCAGAACTCTCCACCATGACCCATCCATCTTGAGTGGCCCTACACAGCATGGCTCATAGTTTCATTGAGTTAGACAAGGCTGTGGTCTATGTGATAAGTTTGATGAGTTCGATTATATTATTTACAGCCAAAGATGGAGAAGCTCTATACAGTCAGCAAAAATAAAAAGACTGGGAGCTGACTGTGGCTCAGATCATGAATTCCTTATTGCCAAATTCAGGCTGAAATTGAACAAAGTAGGGAAAACCGCTAGACCATTCAGATATGACCTAAGTCTAATCCCTTATGGTTATACAATGGAAGTGACAAATAGATTCCAGGGATTAGATCTGATAGAGTACCTGAAGAACTATGGATGGAGGTTCATAACACTGTACAGGAGGCCGTGATCAAGATCATCCCCAAGAAAAAGAAATACAAAAGGCAAAATGGTTGTCTGAGGAGGCCTTACAAAAAACTGAGAAAAGAAGAGAAGCGAAAGGCAAAGAAGAAAAGGAAAGATAATCTGTGTGCAGAGTTTCAAAGACTACCAAGGGGAGATGAGAAACTCTTCCTCAGTGATCAATGCAAAGTGAAAGTAAAGTGAAGACGCTCAGTTGTGTCCAACTCTTTGAGACCCCATGGACTGTAGCCTACCAGGCTCCTCTATCCAGGAGATTTTCCAGGCAAGAATACTGGAGTGAGTTGCCATTTCCTTCTCCAGGAGATCCTCCCGACCCAGGGATTGAACCCAGGTCTCCCCATTGTAGGCAGACGTGTTACCATCTGAGCCACCAGGGACTATCAATGCAAAGAAATAGAGGAAAACAATAGAATGGGACAGACTAGAAATCGCTTCAATAAAGTTAGAGATACAAGAGAATATTTCATGCAAAGATGGGCACAATAAAAGACAGGAATAGTATGGACCTAACAGAAGCATAAGATATTAGGAGGTGGCAAGAATACACAGAAAAACTATACAGAAAAGATCTTCATGACCCAGATAACCATGATGGTGTGATCACTCACCTAGAGCCAGACATCATAGAATGCAAAGTCAAGTGTGCTTTAAGAAGCATCACTATGAACAAAGCTAATGGAGGTGATAGAATTCCAGTTGAGCTAGTTCAAATCCTGAAAGATGATGCTGTGAAAATGCTGCACTCAATATGTCAGCAAGTTTGGAAAACTCAGCAGTGGCCACAGTACTGGAAAAGGTCAGTATTCATTCAAATTCCAAAGAAAGGCAATGCCAAAGAATGTTCAAACTACCACACAACAGCATTCATCTCACACACTAGCAAAGTAATGCTCAAAATTCTCCAAGTCAGGCTTCAACAGTACATGAATTGTGAACTTCCAGATGTTCAAGCTGGGTTTAGAAAGGCAGAGGATCCAGAGATCAAATTGCCAACATCCACTGGATCATCAAAAAAAAAAAAAAAGAGAGTTCCAGAAAAACATCTACTTCTGCTTTATTGACTCTGCCAAATCTTTGACTATGTGGATCACAACAAACTGTGGAAAATTTTTCAAGACATGGGAATACCAGACCACCTCACCTGCCTCCTGAGAAATCTGTATGCAGGTCAAGAAGCAACAGTTAGAACTGGACATGAAACAACAGACTGCTTCCAAATAGGAAAAAGAGTACGTCAAGGCTGTATATTGTCACCTTGATTATTTAACTTATATGCAGAGTACATCATGAGAAATGCTGGGCTGGATGAAGCCTAAATTGAAATCAAGATTGCCAGGAGAAATATCAATAACCTCAGATATGCAGATGACACCACCCTGATGGCAGAACATGAAGAACTAAAGAGCCTCTTGATGAAAGTGAACGAGGACAGTGAAAAAGCTGGCCTTTAACTCAACATTCAGTAAACAAAGATCATAACATCACTTCATGGCAAATAGATGGTGAAACAATGGAAACCATGACAGACTCTTTTTGGGGGGCTCCAAAATCACTCAGATGGTGACTATGGCCATGAAATTAAAAGACACCTGCTCCTTGGAAGAAAAGCTATGACCAACCTAGACAGCATATTAAAAAGCAGAGATATTACTTTGCCAACAAAGGTCTGTCTAGTCAAAGCTATGGTTTTTCCAGTAATCATGTATGGATGTGAGAGTTAGACTATAAATAAAGCTGAACACCAAAGAATTGATGCTTTTGAACTGTAGTGTTGGAGGCGACTCTTGAGAATTCCTTGGACTGCAAGGAGATCCAACCAGTCCATCCTAGGGTAAATCAGTCCTGAATATTCATTGGAAGGACTGATGCTGAAGCTGAAACTCCAATATTTTAGCCACCTGATGCAAAGAACTGACTCATTGGGAAAGACCTTGATGCTGGGAAAGATTGAGGGCAGGAAGAGAGGGGGACGACAGAAGATGAGATGTTTGGATGGCATCACTGCCTCAATGGATGTGAATTTGAGCAAGCTCAGGGAGTTGGTGAAGGACAGGGAAGCCTGGCGTGCTGCATTCCATGGGGTCTCAAGGAGTTGGACACAACTGAGCAATGGACTGAACTGAACTGTAAAAGCAGTCAGAGCTGTCCTTCATTCTGTCATTATCCACTCACACCCCAAGGAATAACAATTTGATGAGTCTACCAGAATCCAGTAAACCAAACTGGTTGAGTCTAGAGGTTGTTGCTTTTATCTCTTCTAAGATGAAGTTATCTGTGAAACCAGAATGCCAATTTCTCTTTTAGCAGTCTCTGGAATTAGCAAATGAATCTCAAGTAAGACAGGTAAGACTCCTGAGTGGTGATGGTTTTATTACATTTTGGTGCTGCCAGAGTCAGGTTGCCAGAGGTGATGTGTAAGTGGGCTTGCATTCCCCTTAGGCTAAGCAGCAAGCGATACCCATTGTTTGAGAACAGCATTGTTCACTTGAGTTTTGACTTCATAACAGCTCCTGTTCATCATTATGATGCATTGCATTCTGATTTCCTACTTCCGTCTTTCTTTCTGGATATTCCTTTCTCCTTTTTGATTGCTTTTTCTTCTTAGACCATTACTCTAGTTGATAGTGCCAGGTTATCATTGGTTCCCATCTCCCTCTCCAATAAGCCTGTGATTGATACTAATTTTCCTCGTGGGACACATTTTATAGGAGGCACAGTGGAAACCACTCTCTAAATCTTAGCTTTATATGTGCTGACAATTTACAAGGTTGCACCTCACACTCATCTCAGGAGGCTTAAGGGGAAATTTGAGAACCGTGTAATCAGTCCTCCTAATAAGAACAGAAATCTCTTACATACACAGACACTGTCACGCCATTCAGCAGTATGTGCTACACCCCTGTTTGTAGTTTTTAATTTTTTTCCAGTCAACAAAATGCACATGTAGGTAAGTGCAATTTGAGCCATGGCCAGTTCCTAGAAGCCCAGCATGCATCATTTCTTTCTTCAGAGGAGAGTGGTATTTTAATTACTCCAGTGAAAGCTTTCACTTGCCATCAATTCCATAAAAACAGAAAATTAAGATGATAACAAGCTCCTCACTGAAGCCAAAACCTTCATAATATAGCTTCACTTTTCCTAGGAAAAGTGAGCTCCCCGAGAGATTTATAAACACAGCATGCTTCACCTGACATAAGCTTGGGTTGCAATTTTATTTTTCCAGACCCAAGAATGTGTTTTGATTTCTCACGTAAAGTCTGTACCCCGAAAATATGCAGGCCAGCGGAGCTAATGTAATGCAGCATTTGGTTAAAACAGTATTAGACTCAGAGCGTTCTTCAAATGAATGCCTGCACCTGGGAAATAGAGGTGCTTATCAGAATCAAGGGCTTCCCCGGTGGCTCAGCAGTGAAGTATTCACCTGCCCATGCAGGAGACTCAGGTTCAGTCCCTGAGTTGGGAAGATCCCCTAAAGGAGGAAATGGCAACCCATTCCAGTGTTCCTGCCTAGGAAATCTCATGGACAGAGGAGCCTGGCAGGCTACAGTCCATGGGTCACAAAGGGTCAGACACGACTGAGCACACACACACACACACATCAGAATCAAGGCTTTCAAGCCACATGAGCTGAATTCGTGATTTGTTAATGAGATGATATGAAACTTGAAGAACAAGGCTCTGTCTTTTCTGTCTCTGTATGATCACATGGTGGACCAGCAAAACAGTAAAGGAAAATTGGTGATCCTTTTATATCGTAACTTAAAAATTCAGATCCAATTACATCCACTGGGGAATAATACAAAAACTTGGTTGTTTTGAGTAGTTAGATCTCCTTCCCATTCTTGTTTTCACATCCATAAGTGGATCGGCCCTGTTAGAAGAAATAATATCTCAGAACTTTTCTGTTTCTCTTCCTTCAACATCTGTGTTCTCTGGGAATAAATATTAGTACTTGTGTTCAGGGACTTCCCTGATGGCGCGGTGGCTAAGACTCCATGCTCCCAATACAGGGGGCCCAGGTTCCATCCTGGTTAGGGAACTGGATCCCACATGCCACAACTAAAAACCAGTGCAGCCAAATAAATAAAAATAAAATTTTAAAAATACTCCTCGTCAAACTGAGGGTTACGAATGAAATTGTTCCTCCCTCCAAAATTTTGCATGTTGAAGTCTTAACCCCCAGTACCTCAGACTGTAACTCTATTTGAAACTAAGACCTTTGAAGAGGTAATGAAGTTAAAGTGAGATCTATAGAGCAGGCTGTAATTCAGTACGTCTGGTGTCCTTATAAGAAGCAGGGATTAGGACACAGACAACACAGAATGAGACACAACCAGCAGTGAGAAGGTAACCATCTACAAGCCAAGGAGAAGGGGAAAGCTAACCCTGCCAGCGTCTTGCTTTTGGACTTCCAACCTCCAGAACTGTTGGACAATATATTTCTGATGTTTAATCCACTAAGTTTGGTGTTTGGTTATGGCAGCTTTGAGCACTGGGAGTTTTTCCTGCATATAACAGAAACCCATTTTTCTCAGTAAGTAAAAGTGCCTTGCACATTTTTGGAGAACGCAATGGCACCCCACTCCAGTACTCTTGCCTGGAAAACCATGGATGGAGGAGCCTCGTAGGCTACAGTCCGTGGGGTCTCGAAGAGTCGGACATGACAGAGCGACTTCACTTTCACTTTTCACTTTCATGCATTGGAGAAGGAAATGGCAACCCACTCCAGTGTTCTTGCCTGGAGAATCCCAGGGATGGGGGAGCCTGGTGGGCTGCCATCTATGGGGTTGCACAGTGTCGGACACGACTGAAGTGACTTAGCAGCAGCAGCAGCAGCAGCAGATCATTTTTAGGTAAAGTTGTGGGTGAGGTCACAGTGTCCTGGTCTTACTTCCAGGGTTTCAAAAATTAAAGATGGACACTAGTCAGAGATAAGGAGGGACTGTCATCAGTAGTATGTTGATTAAATGGGGAAATAATAGGGGAAAAAAATCCAGTGTGAACTGAACTCAGCTTTGATTTACACAAAGGAATCTGGGCAGGTTAAAGGGCGAATGAAGGCATAGGAAGGGGGTTTGGGAGCTCAGCAGAGTCAAGGAAGTGAAAAACACCAACAAGCAGGAGGGGAGTTGGCCCATGTAAAACCCAGCTGGATCTCCTAACTGGCACTTATGGAAGTTAGGCTCCCGACCTCCCACAGAGGCTGAGAGAAGGGCCCTGTCTTCAGGTGTGGGCTGAAACAAACAGTAACTTCTTTTGGCAGCCTTGAGTTTGCTAAAGCAGGTCCTTCAAGGGGCTAGGGTTATCCTAGAGATGCAGCCTTGGGCTGTTAGGAAATATGTCAGTGTTTGTTCAAGTTTTCATGGGCCAAGGTTGACTGGCCTCGTAGAGAAGAAGGCTCAGAGGAGCCTGGCTAGAGTTTGATCCCGAAGAGAATCTTTGTCAAGGGCCCTAGAGCCAGCAAAGCCCACATCCTGACAAATGCCACACACACTCTCACAGTCCAGGCTCCCACTGAGAAGTGCAGGTGACCAGAGCTTGGTGCTGATGCCGTAGCATCAGTAACAGAAACCAGGGCCCTTCAGAACTGTGGGATGACACAGGCTGGGGAGGAAACGCCACACAAGCAGACCTGAAATCTGGGGCAGCCTCAGAAATAATGGCAGGGGAAGAGGCAGGTGCCTTCAAAGTTAGAATTTAGAGTTGGCTCTTTTTGATACCCATTGCGCTTTATTACATTGTGTTTACACAACATAGGCAGAGAAGTGAGAGGCTGAATACAGAGTGTAGCAGAATCAGGCTGGTGCCAAGACAGCTAGAAGGGCATGAGCTACAAAGCTCATGGCTACAAAGCTACATGCTCAAGGGGCATGTTTGGGGTGCCTTAGGCAGGTGTCCTGTGCCAGTTCCGGTTACATACCAGCATACCAGCTCACATAGGTAAAGGCGTCACCATCACAGTGGCGGTTCTGAGAAAGCCCAGGAACGAGCCACAGCCCAGACCCAGGGCAGTGGAGGAAAGTATGGTGCAGGTTTGTGAGCTTGGCTTCTCAGAAGCCAAGACCACAATAGGATTCTGACAAAGACCACAAGAGGATTCTGCCAGCCAACACCAGACTGGATCCACTCCCAGTATAAATATTCTTATAACATGCCATGCATTTATGAGTTTGTGATTATGTATTTGATTATTAATCAATTATTTGATTAATATCTGTTCTTCCATTAAACCATATGTTTCTTGGAGACAGAAACTGTAGCTACTTTACTTGCCATTGACTTCCCATTATCAAACACGGCCCCTGGCAAGAGCTGACACTCAGGAAATGCTTGTGGAATGAATGGATGAGTTGATTCACAATGGCACCCCTAAGCCTATCTTCTAGTATGGAACCGTGTGGGATGCACGGAAGGTCAAGGTCAGGAAACAGCATCCACCCAGGAGTGAGAAGCCTCTGCCCTCACTGGGCCTAAGGGCTTGGGTGCCAAGTGCATCACTGTGAATTGGGAGAGCGTCTCATCTCTGACAGGCCAATGAAGAGCTCAGTGACTGAGTCTGTTTCTGGAGATTTCACAAGGGACTTGACATGAGAGATACAGGAACTCTGCAGAGTAAAAAGAAAGCAGTGGACCTGCCTGTGGAGACTGGGCCAGGATATGATCTCTGTCTACAGAGTTCATGGTCCTTGCAGGCAGGAGGAAGCATCACACAGACAGCTGTTCAGCAGCCTCCAAGCCTTGCCTAGATGGGAACAACAGAGTCCATAGCAGTCCATGGACCACCGGACCCCCAGTCACCCAGAGCGGAGATTCACAGAGGTTTCCTATCCTGTGACCCCACCTGCTGTGACCTGCCTTTCCGTGTCACCTGAATACTGATCAGGTCACCTCCCAGGCATTCTGCCCCTTCTAACTTCCTCTGTCTTCTACCGTTGGTCCCCAGCTTTCCCTCTATGGATTCTATTCATTTTAGACATAAACATCATAGTCACTGAACTGTGTTGGAAAAGCTCCATTGATTCTGAAGCCTCTCTGTCTCAAACATATGGACTCATACACACACAAACACACACATACCCAGCACTGTCCCACTCCAAAGATGCTTAAATGCCTGATATTCCACCACAGTCACCCATTTGGCTCAAAGAATTGTAAAGATTACAATTAAACCATTCTTATATCTGGACAACCCAATTTACTTGGTGAAAATCAGCTTACTCTGCATACCTTGAATAGTCTTGGAAAAGATGGATCATGGACTAGATGGATTTTGATCAGGAAACATAGTTAAGAAAGATCTGAGAAATCATGCGTGCTTCTGTAGACACGGTGAGATCTTTGGGTGGCTCTACCCACTGTGTCAAATCACCCCAGGCCTCCCTCCCCCAACCTACCTCTCCCCGCACAGGCAATCTCCTTTCTGACTGCAGAGCCCCCACCTGCCAAGACCACCTGGCTCAGAGGTTTCACTCCCCTTAGAAGATGATAAAATAGGAAATAGGAAAATACAGGCAGGTCACCCCAGTCACTTATCATGGTGCTGTCTCATTTCCTTAAGGAGACTGGCACTTGTCCAAACTAGTTTCAGGAAAGAGTATTACCCCTAAGATACTATGTTCAGAGGCAGCATTGCATAATGGGAAGGAAACTGGGCTGGAAGTTTTAGACCAAATTCTGGTCCCACGTTGACTGACTCTGTGACCTCAGGCAAGTTCCTTCACCTCCTGAGGATGTTTTCTTTCTGGTAAATGTCATGCCACCTTTGACTTGTTTGCTGCCATTTTTGTGGGGAAGCACCCTGGGAAATATGACTAAGGAGGGACTCTTGTCCTCTTAGCCGTGGAGGGGGACCTTAGTGCTCAGTCCCAGTGAGCGCTTTGGATCAGCCTCAGCTCCTCTTGAGTTAATGTCCTTTTCCTTCTCTCTAATCCTGCTGTTCCCATATAATGGCACAGCATGGCCCTTTGCATTTAAAACTGCTTTCTAGAAAGTCCACACATGCATCCTGGCTGGGCTGCCTTCGTGTGGAGCTGGGACTGATTCATCTCAGAAGCCTAATTCCAGCCATAGCGCTGGCCTGCAGAGGTGTCACTGACAGGGGCTCAGAGGGCTAAACTTAGTGACTCTCCAGGACGCAGGTAATATGGCTCTGGCCCCCTATGCCAAGGTGCAGCAGATGTAATCCTGGGCTCTCCAAAGTCAGCAGAGAAGTTTCATTTCTGCACCCTTTTTACTTATTGATCAGTTTACTATCTGTACCCCCAGTTTTTATATTATTTCCATCATGGCAGAGGTTCTGTTCCGTCAGCTCACCCTTGAGTCTTTAGAATGTGGAATTATACCTGGAAGACAATAAACTACTAAGAAATGCATTTTCAGTGAATGAATGGCAATTGTTTGGTCCAAGTACTCTGCTGCCAAACATATAGAGGGAGTCTGGCCTTCTCCCAACTGGCCACCCCTAAGGTGATCAAGGGCAAAGCAGGGAGAGGTTGCAGGCAGGGACACAATTGGTTTGGGATCATCACTGCTCAAGAACCTTTTGCTCAAGTGTGACTGTTCCCCCAGCTGATGGAAGGAGTTTGCAAGGATTGTTGCTGACAAAGAGTCCTTTCATCTCTACTCTAAAAACAGAAAATAATAATGACATGTGCATGTCTGCTAAGTAGCTTCAATCATGTCTGACTCTTGGCGACCCTATGGACTACAGCTCACCAGGCTCCTCTGTCCATGGGATTCTTCAGGCAATAATACTGGAGTGGGTTGCCATGCCCTCGTCCAGGTGATTTTCCTGACCCAGGGATTGAATCTACGTCTCCTGTATTGGCAGGCAGGTTCTTTACCACTAGCGCCACCTGGGAAGTCCAGTAATGACATAGAGGAGAGCAAAATAGCCCCTTCAAGGTTTTAGCATGCAATTAATCCCAAAAGATGTATTCTTTCTCATTCAATCGCAACAAAAATAAATGCTGCCTTTTATACTGAAGATGGATTGAAATGGGTGAGGCTCCTTCATTCCTGGATGGGGGCTTCTGACCCATCTCGGGGACCAGCACTTGGATGAAGGTCTGTGTCAGTTTCCCACTGGCTTCGTCTAATGACTGGAAGCATGAACCATTTATTGGGCATGTACTGTGTGTCAGGCTCTGGGCTAAGCTCTGTGGATAAGACAGCATCCTTTAGACATTTGTAGTCTGGCAAAGGATGCTGGCAAATAAACCACAGTTGTAGCAGAGGTCCATCAATGGAGGTGACAGATGGTGGAGGGCTGAACTGAGATGTTTACAGTGGGAATGGAGAGAAATGAGCAGAATTGGGAGGAAACTGGAGGTGAAGGACAAAACTTCATGATTACTTGGTGAGGTGGAGAAGGAAATGGGGCAGTTAAATGGGACTCCTAGGTTTCTGGGAAGGCAGAGCAGTGGGGTGGGCCTGAGCCCTACATTGGGAGAGAGGAAGAATGGAAGCTTGGGGAGGCTGAAGATGACTTCAACTCCAGATACACTGAAGGCAGGCTTCTATGTGCCATGCAAGGAGAAAATCCATTAGGAAGTATAAGATTTAATACAGAATAATATTTAAAGAGTGGGGGAGTTTCACTGTTTTCATATCTTTAAACATCAATAGAATTCTAGAGAGACATATCCTCCTGCATTTGAAGACTGATTACAGTCCTGGCCTCCTTCATAAGTCTTTTTATTTTATTTTATTTTGGAGTATAGTCGATTTATAGCATTGTGCTAGTTGTACGTGCACAGCAAAGTGATTCTGTTAGACATAGACATGTATCTATTCTTTTTCAGATTCTTTTTCCATATAGATATAGAGTTCCCTGTGCTATACAGAAGAGTTCCCTGTGCTTGTTGATTATCTATTTTACATATAGTAGTGTATATATGTTAATCCCAACCTCCAAATTTGTCCCTCCCTCCAAACTTTCCCCTTTGTTTTCCGTGTCTGTAAGTCTGTTATGTAAATAAGTTCATTTGTATCACTTTTTGGTTCCACATATAAGTGATATACGATATTTGTCTTTCTCTGTCTGACAGTAACCTTTATTTTTTCAGCCCTGAGTGCCACTGAGAATGAGCAGGGCCAGGCCAGTGGGGAATCCGCTCTGTCAGACTCTGTATTTACCATTGCCCTCCTTCACTAACCCCTGCTCTCATGCCTGTGCTGTCAGCTCTGAAGGATATTTAGTTCTCTCAGCCTCAAAGTACTTAACCCTTCTATGGCCTCTGAAGACAAACCCAGGGTAACTCAGACACCTCATGCATGTCCAGGAATTAGCACAAAAGACAAAACTGTCCCCCTCTGCTCAGTGTGGCCAGACCAACTCACTAAGTTTCATGCCTTCAAAGCCAAAGCAAACTTCCTAGCAAAACCGGTCCCATGCTTGAAGGGTGGATAATTACACAGGAGGTCAGAAAAATGATCAAAGCTTCTTCAAAACTTCAGCATATTAAAAAAAAAGCCTTGTCATTCTCTGATTAGAATTCAAGCTAGAGGAAAACATCATAGTCCTCTGAGCAAATCACAGGTGAAAGCAAGGATGAAGCCCAGTTCCTGCAGCTTTAGAAATTCATATATTCATTTATTTAACTGACATGGATTAGGTATCTCATATATTTAAGCCACTTTTTTGTGGGGTAGTGTGGAGATGCAAAGATAAAAAGTTATTCTGCCTCCCAAGGGGGGTGACTCATGAATGATCAAAATGGGTGAAGAAATAATTACCAGTATGAATTGTGGGGTAGGCCGAAGGCTTGTGAATCCACTGAAGAGCAAGCTGTGGCTCCTCTGTGGACTCACGAACACACACAGCCCTAGGAGGGAGGTTGGATCATTACCATGATTTTATAAATGTGGAAATTAAGGCACAGACAAGCAAGTTGAGAAATTTGCCTAAGGTCACTGGTTGGTAAGTGATGGGATGTGAACCCAAGAAATTGGAATTAAGGACAACTTTGTTGATCAAAGGGTGATCACAGTACCTATAGTTCAGACGGTAAAGCGTCTGCCTACAATGCGGGAGACCCAGGTTCGATCCCTGGGTCAGGAAATCCCCTGGAGAAGGAAATAGTAACTCACTCCAGTACTCTTGCCTGGAAAATCCCATGGACCGAGGAGCCTGGTAGGCTACAGTCCATGGGGTCACAAAGAGTCGAACATGACTGAGAGACTTCACTTTCTTGATCAAATGGCCTTTATGAAGAACTTAAATGTTAGGATGGTTTTCAGTGACTGGAGTTGCTGGCAAATCCATTCCAGGGGGTCACTCTAGGGGTTAAGATGAGGACATGGTACATTTGGATAAATGAGTGGTTTGGGGGAATTTAGGATTCTTGAACCAGTAAAAAATAAGATATGAAGGGTCCCTTTTAGGAATGTAGACTTCCCTCTGTAACAGGGAGTTACGGGAAATCTCTAAGCAGCAGTGATGTCATCAGAACTAAACTTTAGGGAAAAAATCATGGTTCCTGCACTCTCTCTGTCAGTTGCTCAGTCATGTCCAAGTTTTTGCAACCCCATGGACTGTAGCCCGCCAGGCTCCTCTGTCCATGAGATTCTCCAGGCAAGAACACTGGAGTGAGATGTCATTTCCTTAATCCAAGGGATCTTCTCAACCCAAGGACTGAACCCATGTCTCTTGCACATCCTACATTGGCAGGCGGATTCTTTTCCCTGGGGCCATCTGGGAAGCATACTCTAGCCACTTGGTAAAATAAATGGGAAAGAAAGGAAAGTTTCCTGGTTGCTTAATGTGATAATTACAGTTACACTGCCTGCCTCATAAACAGATACAAAAAAAATGTGTCATAGTTCAAAATGACAGATGTGGGGTGTTTTGTTTTTGTTTTTGATCTCAAAACATAGTCAAAAAGTGAGCATGATTAATCTCCCTCATCCAAACAGTGATGCATGGACTTGGCCCCTTTTCACTCTTTGGCTCTGCCATCTTTGACACAGGACTTCCAAGTTCACTATGCTGGGTGTACCAAGGCAACAGAAAGGGGAGGTGTAGAGAAAGCACCTGCTTCTTATCTTCTCCAGTGACTTCTGTTCCAATTCCATTGGGAGGCACGTGGCTCCCCCTTGAGGCACAGGGACAAGAGATGTAGTTCTGACTGGGCAACCACTTCCATCTGTGTCTGCACTGTGGAGTGGAAGCATGAATCTTCGCAGAAAGTCTACCACACCTGAGTGAGGGAAGAAAGGCTTATTTATCCTTCAGCAATAACTTTTCAAAGTAGTCTAGCACCTCATTTTGAAGCATAGTTGAGGAATGAGTCTTATGAGCAAATGAGTCTGAAAATAACATATGCAAAGTTCCTTTTAGCACCAAATCATATTTGTCTAAATTATTTTTGAAGGGTCCAAATTGATTTTATACTTTCCTACGTAAGTGAACAAAGCTAAACTTAATTTAAGCTTTTCTTGATGACTTAGGTTCCACATTATGAATGCCACATTATAATGCAGAGTGTTGTATATGGTTGGCTTTTGAGTGGTATGAAAATGTTTGTTCCTGCACTGAAAGCCTCCAGACTTCTAGGCTGTTCTGGTAAATTTCCTTTTTAACCTTTCTGACCCCCTAAGGATTTGTATAGCCACAGTTCAGTTCAGTTCAGTTCAGTTGCTCAGTCATGTCCGACTCTTTGCGACCCCCATGATCTTAGCACGTCAGGCCTCCCTGTCCATCACCAACTCCTGGAGTTCACTCAAACTCATGTCCATCGAGCCAGTGATGCCATCCAGCCATCTCATCCTCAGTCGTCCCCTTCTCCTCCTGCCCCCAATCTCTCCCAGCATCAGAGTCTTTTCCAATGAGTCAACTCTTTTCATGAGGTGGCCAGAGTACTAGAGTTTCAGCTTTAGCATCATTCCTTCCAAAGAAATCCCAGGGCTGATCTCCTTTAGAATGGACTGGTTGGATCTCCTTGCAGCCCAAGGGACTCACAAGAGTTTTCTCTAACACCACAGTTCAAAAGCATCAATTCTTCAGCACTCAGCCTTCTTCACAGTCCATCTCTCACATCCATACATGACCACTGGAAAAACCATAGCCTTGACTAGACGGACATTTGTTAGCAAAGTAATGTCTCTGCTTTTCAATAAGCTATCTAGGTTGGTCATAGCTTTTCTTCCAAGGAGTAAGCATCTTTTAATTTCATGACTGCAGTCACCATCTGCAGTGATTTTGGAGCCCTCCAAAATAAAGTCTGACACTGTTTCCACTGTTTCCTCATCGATATCCCATGAAGTGATGGGACCAGATGCCATGATCTTCATTTTCTGAATGTTGAACTTTAAGCCAACTTTTTCCCTCTCTTTCACTTTCATCAAGAAGCTTTTTAGTTCCTCTTCACTTTCTGCCATAAGGGTGGTGTCATCTGCATATCTGAGGTGATTGATATTTCTCCTGGCAATCTTGATTTCAGCTTTTGTTTCTTCCAGCCCAGCGTTTCTCATGATGTACTCTGCATATAAGCTAAATAAGAAGGGTGACAATATACAGCCTTGACATACTCCTTTTCCTATTTAGAACCAGTCTGTTGTTCTATGTCCAGTTCTAACTGTTGCTTCCTGACCTGCATATAGGTTTCTCAAGAGGCAGGTCAGGTGGTCTGGGTTTCCCATCTCTTTCAGAATTTTCTCAGTTTATTATGATCCACACAGTCAAAGGCTTTGGCATAGTCAATAAAGCAGAAGTAGATTTTTTTCCTGAACTCTCTTGCTTTTCTATGATCCAACGGTTGTTGGCAATTTGATTTCTGGTTTCTCTGCTTTTTCTAAAATCAGCTTAAACATCTGGAAGTTCACAGTTCACTTATTGCTGAAGCCTGGCTTGGAGAATTTTGAGCATTACTTTACTAGCGTGTGAGATGAGTGCAATTGAGCAGTAGTATGAGCATTCTTTGGCATTGCCTTTCTTTGGGATTGGAATGAAAACTGACCTTTTCCAGTCCTGTGGCCACCGCTGAGTTTTCCAAATTTGCTGGCATATTGAGTGCAGCACTTTCACAGCATCATCTTTCAGGATTTGAAGTAGCTCCACCGGAATTCCATCACTTCCACTAGCTTTGTTCATAGTGATGCTTTCTAAGATGCACTTGACTTCACATTCCAGGATGTCTGGCTCTAGGTGAGTGATCATACCATCATGATTATGTTACCTAATGTCTCCAGTTTTTGTTTGCTATGTTTTGTATGTTTTCCTGCCACTTTTGATATCTAACTAGTCCCTCCCCTCCTTAGGCTTCTTTTTTTAAGATCCTTCAATCATCTTTTCTAATTAAAAAAAAATTTATTTGTCCACAGCACATAACATGTTACTGTTATGTGGTAGTTTCCCAACCAGAGCCCACACCTCCTGCATTGGAAGTCTTAACCACTGGACCACTAGGAAAGTCCTCGATCATCTTTTTCTTTGCAGTCTTTCTACTCAGGTCTGTTTGTCTGTCATAGTGGACAGACCGTGCACACACTTGCGAGTGGGATTGCCCTCTGCACCAACACAGGCTGAACCTTAGAAATTATGAGCTTGAGCAATATAACCTCAAACCTCTGTTTCCTCAAGTATAATCCAAGGTGGTTAATCCTGTATATACCTTGCCAATTTACTTTGGGGTAAACTGATAAAATAATGATAATATAAATAGCTTCTATGTAAAAATTGGTAGCCTTCAGCATTGCTCTTTTGGCACTTACAGGAACTGGTTTCTAACTGATACTCTCTATAAAAATAAAATAATCCACAAAACCCAGGTAGTTGGGATCCAGATACAGATGGACGAAAAGCTAGAATATGAGAGACGCTTTCATGGAGTGAGTGGCCAAGGCCATGAGTCAAGGTCCTGATAGTCACCAGGAGTTATGGATCCATTAATATGCTTGGAATACTAGAGTGAGTTGACTTTCCCTTCTCCAGGAGATCTTCCTGACCCAGGGACTAAACTCAGGTCTCCTGCATTGCAAGCAGATTCAGTACCACCTGAGCCACCAGAGAAGTCCCTAATATGTTTGGATGTAATCTAAAGAAAGATCTAACATAAGTGGATGAAGCCAAAAGAGAAATATCAAGAAAAGAAGGCAGGGTAAAAGTCTCCCCCATTTCTTATTTTCAAAAGCTCCCCTGCAAAAAAAAAGGAAACCTTTCTTAACCCTGAAACTCTCTCATGTTATCAAGTCTATTTGCCATCACCAACCCCCAGGCTTCTTGAAGGAGCTGGGACACCTCTGTATCTCCTTGCCAGGAATCAGCTTCCTTATATTTTAGGTCTTCCCTCAGAGTCTGAGGATCAGTAGAGGACTGAAGACAGTTGTGTACTGGGCAGCTTGCCCAAGAGGTCCCATTACACAGACAGTAGGTGTTTAATAACTATATGTTGAGGAAATGAAATGGGAAAAGAAAAGAAAGTGATTTTTTACTAATACAAAGTAAGTCATGCAGCCTAGACGATGCATCATATTTAGCAAATTAAAGCAGGGGGCCAAGTACTTCCCCAGGGTGTACATCATGTATAATGTCCATCAATGGTCAGCAAAAGAGAAGACTGCTTGCATTGGCAGTCCTGCTTCTAGCCTTGTGCTTTATTTATTTAACTAATGGCTGCTTTGCTAGTGGCTCATCACAACAGTGTTACTGAGCTTGGCAAAGTGAAAAATTATGATTTTGTTTACTCATGTGGTCCCAGCTGGGGTACTGAGTTATCCAGGCTGCTGATGGTCATTCTCAGAGCCATTAAAATAGGCAGTTCAATAAACAAACCATCATCCCGAGAACCAGAGTATCAATACTGACATAATCTGGTTATTAGCTACCTGGCAGTAGTCAGTATCCAGACCCCTGAACAATGACTTATTCTAAAAAATGAGTATTTGCACCAAATTAAATAACCTATTTTGGATGAGCTTGCCTATACTTGGCTTTATCAAATGGAAATGAAAACTGAAACATAAAGCCTGGAAGAGGCTATGGTTCTGGAACAGTCCCCTCAGCTGCATGAACTGGTTTGATTACTTGTGCAGTGAATATTTAGTGAGTACCCATGGTATATTAGGTCCTGGGGATATTTTAGTGACCTAAACTCAACACGGATATAGACTCAATTCTTGAGAACTTTGCCATTTTGTACAGGAGAGAAACTGAATCAATGATTACAGATATGATGAGAATTATAAAGGAAGAAAGAGGATCCTAAACTAATCTTGGCATTTAGGGATGGTTTCAAGGAAGTGGTACTTTGGACAAATGATGAAAGAATTTAAAAAATCATAGATAGGGAGAGGATGCAGGGGAGGGAAACTTTTTGAATGTTATTATTATCTCATAAAATAACTTTTCCATGGATGTGTATTGTTCTGGCTTACGACTAAAGGCAGTTAGGTTCTGGGAAATCATGTACAAAAGCCCTGAGGCAAAGTCGTATGAATAGTGCCACTTGGAGCTGCAAGAAGCTACAGAGTCAAAGTCAGCACGACCAGAGTGTAGAAAGCCACGAGAGGGTTGGGGTGCAGTAGCACCTGGCAAGGTATCAGGGCCTGGTAAGCCACAGGGATGATCTCGTAAAGCTCTCGTCCTCACAAAGCAACGGAGATCTTACAGGGATACTAAGTAAAAGCAGACCCTAATTAGATGTGCATTTAAAAGGCCACTCTGCCTGGTGGGGAGACTAAATGGGAATAGATGCAGGAGGACTGGCTAAGAGGCATGGCAGTGCCTGGGCAAAGATGATGGGCTGAACTAGGCGAGATCAAGGGGAACTATGTACAGGTGGATGCCTGGGTACGCCATCATTTCAGCCATGTCTGACTCTTTGCAACCCTATGGACTGTAGCATGCCCAGCTCCTCTGTCCATGGGATTCTCCAAGCAAAAATCCTGGCATGGGTTCCCTTGCCCTCCTGCAGGGGATCTTCCCAACCCAAGGATCAAATGTGCATCTCTTATGTCTCCTGCACTGGGAGGCAGGTTCTTTACCATTGAGCCACCTGGGAGGCACCATACAGGTGGGTAGAAATGTTCAAATTCAGCAGAGGTGAAGGAGGTTGAGTTTTCAGGCTCAGAGAGTGATTAGACATGAGAGGAGAGGATGTAGTAGGTTATTCAGGAGGGCTCTTTTTTTAATCTGAGATAATGAAGCCATGATAGTAATAATAGTTTTTCTTAGTGTCTACTGTGGCCATTTTACAGAAGAGAAAACTGAGTCTGAGAGTAGGCAAGTACCTCCCAATAAATGGCTGAACTGAGATTTGAACCCAAGTCTGACTCAAGACAGTGCCCTGTCTATTTTAACATTGTAAATTTCATGTTTTGTTCAATTACATTTGTTTTTTTTCCTCAGTTGGTCAACTGAAACCCTAGCTTTCCCCCCTTCACTTAACACAGCTATATGTGGAACTCCCCATTCTCATAATTCTCTTGCCTTTGACCATCAGTTGTCAGTGTTCCTCCCAGATCTGGGCCATGCTGTATTTATCTGAGGATCCTTGCAAGTGTAGCAGAGGCCAAAGAAGCCAACTCTGTGGAATCAGGCTTGTCTGGCAGCATTAAATATCACCTTCCTCTAATGAAAATGGAGTTTTTGTTTGTTTTAATGAGCTCAGGGGGCCTTTATATCCCATCTCCTCCTAGAGAAAGTAACTGCATATGAGGGACCTTTGAAGGAAATCACATCAAGGAGTTATTTGAAAGGCTATGAGGTGAGCCAGAGGGTAACATCAACCCCTGTATTAGCATTTCAGAATGAGTCTAGAAATGGGCTTGTCTCACGGACAGCTCATCTGTGCCTCTCTAGACAGAGAACAATCATCTACTACTTGCTGAAAAAGTAAGGTAGTCCCGTATTAGGAGATTTCATCTTTTGAGCACCTGCTGTATACCAAGCATACATCATGATCTCTGCGCTCATGGCACTCATGTTATAGGGGAAGTGACAAATAATAAATAAATAAATAACCTATGTCATTAGAGACTGTGGAAAGTGACACGAAGGATATAAACAGGATCATGACAGGTGATTAATTTGTGCAACTTTCTAATCTGATAAAATAAGAATGATAGTAGAATTTGCCTCTCAAGGCTGTTTCAGGATTAAGGTAGATGATGCGTGATTTGTGCTTAGAGCAGTGCCTTACACGTGAGTTAGCTGAACATTCTGTCAGTGTTATTAGTGGCTAATATCTTTCTTATATAATAAGTGAAGGAGACTGCATCCAATTAGAGCAGTCAGGGAGGTACTCCTGGAGGAGATGGCTTTTAATCTGACATGTGGGCCTTCCCTGGTGGTCCAGTGGCTAAGACTCTGCACTCCCAATGCAGCAGGCCCAGTTTGATCTCTGGTGAGGGAACTAGATCCCACAGGTTGCCACTAAAGATCTTGCAAGCTCTAACAAAGATCGAAGATCCTGTTGCTGCAACTAAGACCTGGCGCCGTCAAATTAATAAATATTTTTTTTTTAATCTGACACATGAGAGAATGGGACAAGCATGTAAATAATAGGAGGAACAAAGGCCAGAGATCAAAGAAGGAATGCCTGATCTCTCCCCGAAGCAGAAAGGAGATCTGTGGTCAGTGGGGCTAGAGAAGGAAGCAATAAGTCAAGGACCAAGAGGTAGGCACAACTCCAGCCAGGTGAAGAATTTGGATTTTGTTTTTCTAGCAAGGTAGGAGAGTGAATGATTTATGCTTTAAAATCTCCCTCTGAGAGTCATGCAGAGAGTGAACTGTAAGGGTGAACGCTGCAGGGCCAGGATGGAGCCTTGCTGGCTACAGTGCTGGCAGGAGGCTGGAAGGCAGAGTAGAGACTCTGTGAGCGGGGTGGGGGGCGGCAATGCGTTGGTTTCCCAGAGCTGCCAAAACAAGCTGATACAAAGTGGGTGTCTTAAAACAACAGAAATTTATTCTCTCACAGTTCTGGGGGTCAGAAGTCTGAAATCAAGGTTTTAGCAGGGTCCTGCTCCCTCTCAAAGCTCTCAAAATTCTTCCTGGCATCTCCCAGCTTCTGGTGCTTGCCGGCAATCTTTGGTGTTTTCAGGCAGCAGATGAATCACTGCAATTCGTGCCATGGGGTTGCAAAGAGTCGCACACAACTTAGTGACTGAACAACAACCTCTGTCTTATCATATGATGTTCTCTCTCTTGGCCTCTAGGTCTTTGATCTCTTCATATAATGACACTAGTAATTGGATTCAGGGCTTTCTAATCCAGTAAGACCTCATCTCTATTTGCATTTTAAATACATCTGCAAAAACCCTTTTTCCAAATAAGGTCCACACTCACAGGTACTGAGGTGTTAAGACTTTTACAGAACTTTTCTGAGGGACATAGTTCAACCCACAACAGGCAGAAGCGTCCTGACTGGCTACGCCTCCAAGAGGCTGTGCTGGAGAGAAGCCAAACTGGCCCAACTTCCCCAGCAAGAATAACCCTGGCCACACACAGAGCATCAGCGTCTTCCTCTCCTGTAATAGGGGCTTGAATGCTCTTTCGCTGTCTCTGGCTGCTCCTTCCAAATCAGCAGGCAGGTGGCACAGAGGCGGGAAGGCTTGCAGATAAGGAATGTTCCTTCTTATTCGTCTGTCTCCACCACACCTCTTCCATTTGCAGGTTTAATCTTAAGTAAAACTATTAATTCTGATTCCTTTTCAGTGAGTCCCCAGTGAAACCATCTACAGGCATAGGCGAATTTTCTTAGATTTGTGGAAAGAGGAGACCTGAGGTTTCTCTCAGATGGTGCCCTTAGTGTGTGACCTTGAGCAAATCATATCACCTCCTGAGTTTCAGCTTCCTCTTCTATAAAATGAAGGCATTGTCTTGGTCTGGGGGTTCTCAACCTTGAGGATGTGTCAAAATCACCTGTGTTGCTAAAACACAGATTGCTGGGCCTTACCTCAGAGCATCTGATTCAGAAGGACTCTGGCAGAGCCTGAGAATTACAATTCTAGAAAGTTTCTAGACTTTGTTGTTCTGCTGGTTGAGGAAGCAATCAGAGAAATACTGTCCTAGATAATCTCTGAGATTTCTGCCAGTGATTCTATCCCATAATTCTATAAAACTCAAATTTCAATATAATATGAATAGGCAAAGTAAAATGTCTAAATTTAATTATCAAAATCTGGCTTTCCTAGTTTTATTGACATATAATAGATAAATGAAATTGTATATATTTAAAATACATAATGTGATGATTTGATATACATACATATTGTGAAGTGATTACCACATCCATTAATTAATTAACATCTTTATTACTCCACATTACATTTTGTGTGTGTAGGTGTGTGTAGTGAGAAAGCTTAAGATCTACCCTCTTAGCAAATTTCAAGTATACAATATCATGTTATTAACTATAATCACCATACTGTACATTAGACCCCAAGAACTTATTTATCTTATGAATAAAATCTCTACCCCTTGACCAGCATCTGCCCATTTCTCCCAGCTCCTGGCCACTGCCATTATACTCTCTTTTTCTATGGGTTCAATTTTTTTAGGTTCCAAACATGTGGGATCATCTAATATTTTTCTTCTCTGGTTTAATTTACTTAGCATAATGTCCTCCAGGTTCATCCATGTTGTAGGTGGCAGAATTTCCTTCTTTCATGGCTGAATACTGTTTCATTGTGGGTTGAATATTTTTCTTTATTTATCATTTTTCTTTATTCATGTACTCATTAATGGACATTTACAGTGTTTCCACATTAATAATGTGGCAGTCAACATTAAAGTGTAGGTATATGTCCAAAATACTGATTTTATTTCTTTCATATGTACATTCAGAAGTGGGACTGTGATATCAAATGGTGGTTTTATCTTTACAAAATCTGGTTTAAATATAAATATATGTCCCAGTCACTGCTCACCTTATTTTTCACTTTGGATTTATCTCTCCTAATGTACAGATGTTGATTAAAAGATTTCTCTCTATATATATTCTCCATACACACAGACTATGCACTTTCCTCTGCCCTGTGAGTCCTGCGCCTACAAGACTCCTGCAGAAGTCAAGAGTGTTGACCTAGAGTTTAATAGAACCACCTACTCCTGGTAGAACTTATTTGGGGGTGGAAAAGGAGTCAAATAGATGGAATTAGAAATTTGAAAAGTATGGCATAAATAAGACTATGAAAAGATTATCAATATCTTTATTCATTAGGAAAATGCAAATCAAAAACACAATGAAAATTCCAATGACATTTTACACAGAAATAGAACAATTCTAAACTTTGTATGGAACCACAAAAGACTGCAAATAACCAAAGCAATCTTGAGAAAGAAGAAGAACCAAGCGGAGGCATCACACTTCCTGATTTCAAACTATATTACAAAGATATAGTGATCAAATAGTATGATACTGGCATAAAAAAGACACATATCAATGAAACAGACTAGAGAGCCCAGATATAAACCCATGCACTTATGATCGATTTATTTATAACAAAGGAGCTAATGAATATATAATGTGTAAAGGACAGTCTCCTCAGTAAACAGTGTTGGGAAAACTGGACAAACACATGCAAAAGAAAGAAAATGGACATTCACCATGTACAAAAATCAATTTAAAATGGATTAAAGACTTGAACATAAAACCTGAAACCATAAAATTCCTAGAAGAAAACATAGGTAGTAAGCTACTTCTCCGGAGAAGGTAATGGCACCCTTCTCCACTACTCTTGCCTGGAAAATCCCATGGACGGAGGAGCCTGGAAGGCTGCAGTCCATGGGGTCGCTGAAGGTCAGACACAACTGAGCGACTTCACTTTCACTTTTCACTTTCATTCATTGGAGAAGGAAATGGCAACCCACTCCAGCGTTCTTGCCTGGAGAATCCCAGGGACTGGGGAGTCTGGTGGGCTGCCGTCTATGGGGTCACACAGAGTCAGACACGACTGAAGTGACTTAGCAGCAGCAAGCTACTTGTTATAAGTCTAGATGATAATATTTTTACTCCAACACCAAAAGCAAAAATAAACAAGTGGGATTCCATCAAACTTAAAAACTTCAGCCCAGCAAAGGAAACTATGAACAAAATGAAAAGGCAGACTTCCCTGGTGTTACAGTAGATAGACATCCACCTGCCACTGCAAGTGACCTGGGTTCCATCCCTGCTCCAGGAAGGTTCCACAGGCCTCAGAGAGGCTAAACCTGCGTGCCACAACTACTGAGCCCAGGTGTTGCAGTCACTGAAGCCCAAGTACCTAGAGGCTGTGCTCTGCAACAAAATAAGCCACCACAATAAAAAGCCTGCACACCGTAACTAGACTGTAGCCCCGCGCTCTGCAAATAGAGAAAGCCGGAGTGAGGCAATGAAGACCAAGCACAACCAAAAAAATAAATAAATTTCCTAATGAAAAGACAACTTACTGAATGGGGGAAATATTGCAAATCATAAATCTGATAAGGGATTAATATACAGAATATTAAAAAAAAAAAAACTCATACTACTCAATAGTGAAATCAAGCAAACAATCCAGCTTAAAAATGGGCAGAGGTCATTACGCTGTACATTTTAAACTTCTACAGTGCTATACGCCAATTATGCTAAAGCTGAAACTCCAGTACTTTGGCCACCTCATGCGAAGAGTTGTCTCATTGGAAAAGACTCTGATGCTGGGAGGGATTGGGGGCAGGAGGAGAAGGGGACGACAGAGGATGAGATGGCTGGATGGCATCACTGACTCGATGGACACGAGTCTGAGTGAACTCCAGGAGTTGGTGATGGACAGGGAGGCCTGGCGTACTGTGATTCATGGGGTCTCAAAGAGTCGGACACGACTGAGCAACTGAACTGAACTGAAAACTGGAAGAAAAAAAATTAGTCAATGATCTCACAGACATTTCTCTGGAGAAGACATACATATAGCCAACATGTATTGATACATGAAAAGGAGCTCAGTATCACTGATCGTGAGTTCAGTTCAGTTCAGAGGCTCAGTTGTGTCCAACTCTTGCAATTCCAGTGTTGATCTCCTTCAGATGGACAGGTTGGATCTTCTTGCAGTCCAAGGGACTCTCAAGAGTCTTCTCCAACACCACAGTTCAAAAGCATCATTTCTTCGGTGCTCAGCCTTCTTCACAATGCAACTCCCACATCCATACATGACCAATGGAAAAGCCATAGCCTTGACTAGATGGACCTTAGTTGGCAAAGTAATGTCTCTGCTTTTCAATATGCTATCTAGGTTGGTCATAACTTTTCTTCCAGGAGTAAGCATCTTTTAATTTCATGGCTGCAGTCACCATCTGCAGTGATTTTGGAGCCTAAAAAATAAAGTCTGACACTGTTTCTACTCTTTCTCCATCTATTTCCCATGAAGTGATGGGACTGGATGCCATGATCTTTGTTTTCTGAATGTTGAGCTTTAAGTCAACTTTTTCACTCTCCTCTTTCACTTTCATCAAGAGGCTTTTTAGTTCCTCTTCACTTTCTGCCATAAGGGTGGTGTCACCTGCATATCTGACGTTATTGGTATTTCTCCTAGCAATCTTGGCAAAGTAATGTCTCCTAGCATGCTGCATCCATGGGGTCTCAGAGTCAGACAGACTGAGCAGCTGAACAACAACAGCAAAACAAGATAAATGGAATGAAACAGAGACACTAAGAAAAAGAAACCTTGAAGTGCAAAACAAAACCCAGGAAGTATGGAAGTACTGAAAACATGAATTGGCGTGAGTTAGGAGAAGGCAATGGCACCCCACTCCAGTACTGTTGCCTGGAAAATCCCATGGATGGAGGAGCCTGGTAGGCTGCAGTCTATGGGGTCGCTAAGAGCTGGACATTACTTTGCTTTCACTTTTCACTCTCAAGCATTGGAGAAGGAAATGGCAACCCACTCCAGTGTTCTCGCCTGGAGAATCCCAGGGACAGGGGAGCCTGGTGGGCTGCCGTCCATGGGGGTCACACAGAGTCAGACATGACTGAAGCGACTAAGCAGTTAGCAGTAGCAGCAGCAATCTTGATTCCAGCTTGTGTTTCTTCCAGTCCAGCGTTTCTCATGATGTACTCTGCATAGGAGTTAAATAAGCAGGGTGACAATAGACAGCCTTGACATACTCCTTTTCCTATTTGGAACCAGTCTATTGTTCCATATTCAGTTCTAACTGTTGCTTCCTGACCTGCATACAGATTTCTCAAGAGGCAGGTCAGGTGGTCTGGGTTTCCCATCTCTTGAATAATTTTCCACTGTTTATTGTGATCCACACAGTCAAAGGCTTTGGCATAGTTAATAAAGCAGAAGCAGCTGTTTTTCTGGAACTCTCTTGCTTTTTCCATGATCCAGAAGATGTTGGCAATTTGATCTCTGGTTCCTCTGCCATTTCTAAAACCAGCTTGTACATCTGGAACTTCAAGGTTTGCATATTGCTGAAGCCTGGCTTGGAGAATTTTGAGCATTACTTTACTAGTGTGTGAGATGAATGCAATTGTGTGGTAGTTTGAGCATTCTTTGGCATTGCCTTTCTTTGGGATTGGAATGAAAACTGACCTTTTCCAGTCCTGTGGCCACTGCTGAGTTTTCCAATTTGCTGGCATATTGAGTGCAGCACTTTCACAGCATCATCTTTCAGGATTTGAAATAACTCAGCTGGAATTCCATCACCTTCACAGCTTTGTTCATAGTGATGCTTTCTAAGGCCCCCTTGACTTCACAGTCCAGGATGTCTGGCTCTAGGTGAGTGATCACACCCTCGTGATTATCTTGGTCATGAAGATCTTTTTGTACAGTTCTTCCGTGTATTCTTGCCATCTCTTCTTAATATCTTCTGCTTCTGTTAGGTCCAGACCATTTCTGTCCTTTATCGAGCCCATCTTTGCATGAAATGTTCCCTTGGTATCTCTAATTTTCTTGAAGAGACCTCTAGTCTTTCCCATTCTGTTCTTTTCCTCTATTTCTTTGCATTGATCGCTGAAGAAGGCTTTCTTATCTCTTCTTGCTGTTCTCTGGAACTCTGCATTCAGATGCTTATATCTTTCCTTTTCTCTTTTGCTTTTCGCCTCTCTTCTTTTCACAGCTATTTTTAAGGCTTCCCTAGACAGCCATTTTGCTTTTTTGCATTTCTTTTCCATGGGGATGGTCTTGATCCCTGTCTCCTGTACAATGTCACAAACTTCATTCCATTGTTCATCAGGCAATCTATCTATCAGATCTAGGCCCTTAAATCTATTTCTCACTTCCACTGTATAATCATAAGGGATTTGATTTAGGTCATACCTGAATGGTCTAGCGGTTTTCCCTACTTTCTTCAATTTGAGTCTGAAATTGGTAATAAGGAGTTCATGATCTGAGCCACAGTCAGCTCCTGTTCTTGTTTTTGTTGACTGTATAGAAGAAAGTAAATAAGCAGGGTGACAATATACAGCCTTGACATACTCCTTTTCCTAATTTGGAACCAGTCTGTTGTTCCATGTCCAGTTCTAACTATTGCTTTCTGACCTGCATACAGATTTCTCAAGAGGCAGGTCAGGTGGTCTGGGTTTCCCATCTCTTTCAGAATTTTCCACAGTTTATTGTGATCCACACAGTCAAAGGTTTGGCATAGTCAGTAAAGCAGAAATAGATGTTTTTCTATAACTCTCTTGCTTTTTCCATGATCAAGCAGATATTGGCAATTTGATCTCTGGATCCTCTGCCTTTTCTACAACCAGCTTGTACATATGGAAGTTCAATAAGGTTCAAGTTTTGCTGAAGCCTGGCTTGGAGAATTTTGAGCATTACTTTACCAACATGTGAGATGAGTGCAATTGTGCAGTAGTTTGAGCATTCTTTGGCATTGACTTTCTCTGGGATTGGAATGAAAACTGACCTTTCCAGTCCCCTGGCCACTGCTGAGTTTTCCACATTTGCTGGCATATTGAGTGAAGCACATCATCGTTTTTCAGGATTTGTAATAGCTCAACTGGAATACCATCACCTTCACTAGCTTTGTTCATAGTGATGCTTTCTCAGGCCCACTGGACTTCACATTCCAGGATGTCTGACTCTAGGTGAGTGATCACACCATCATGATTATCCGGGTCATGAAGATCTTTTTGTACAGTTCTGTGTATTCTTGCCACCTCTTCTTAATCATCAGAGAAATACAAATCAGAATCACAATGAGATATCACCTCATACCTGTAAGAAGGACTGTTACCAATAATATGAAAAATAACATCTATTGGCAGAGATGTGCATCTGTTTAGGATTATGGGAATGTTCTTAAACTAGATCATGATGATGGTCATAAAACTCTGTGAATATTCTTAAAATCATTGAACTTACATTTAAAAGGAGTGAATGTTATGGTATACATTATATATAAATAAAGTTGTTAAAGGCATTTAAGTAATAGAATGCAATTCCATTAAAATAAAAAATAAAAAAACTGATAGGATTTCCTGGGCCTCTCTTTGAAGGTCACCTAATGCTGAAAGTGGTTATGACATGTGCAGGAGAATTCAAATACTTCTCGTTAGAAAATATCAACCTACTTACCCAGACCAGAAAATATTAGACTGGTTACCAGTTGGTAGAATGGTGACACTTAAATACATTAAGCACGTTTCTTTCATATTCTTGGTGTACCACGCACTGTGGTAAGTGCTATATGCTTTATCCTTCAGTCATTCATTCAAAAATATTTATTGAACTTATTTTTCATGCTCAGCATTGTTCTTGATGCTGAAGACACAGTATGAGTAAGACAAAGTCCCATATTTCTTGGAGCTTACATTCTAGTAAGGGAGAAAGACATAAACATGTAAACACACAAGCCATAATACAGATTACTTTAGGTGGTGATGTATGAGTTTAAAAATAAGCCTGGATAATGGAGAGAGTCACAGAAGATGGCAAAGGAGGGCAGTGGAAACTGAGGGCTCAGAGAAGTTCTCTGGCAAAGGAGGGGGTAGATTGAGGTAACATTTGAAGAATATAAGTGTCCTCATGCAAGGATCGGGAGAAGAGTGTCCTGGGTAGGGAAATAGCTAATATAAATCACATCAGGCCATAGGAAATGGAGAGATGGAAGTGTAATTAACAGAAAGCAGAACAGAGGAGAGACACTACACTTCCTGATTTCAACTATATTGCAAAGCCATAGTAGTCAAACAGTGTGGTATTGGCATCATCTTGGACAGAACTCTCTGTTAATTACATATTAAAAGTCACCCTAGAAGCTTTGTGGATATGGGAACATGAAAGAGGGAAAGAATGAGGAAAGTAAAGAATTAAGGGTGTGCAGCAGGAGCTAAAGAGAGATGATGGTGGCTTTGATGAAGAGGGTGACAGCAGAGATGGTGAGAAGTGCTAGTATCTGAGACATCTTAGGATAGATCCAATAGGGTTGGATGCTCTGTACAGGGTGGAGAAAGAGGTGTTGAGAATGATCCTTGAATTTTACCTTGAGCAACAAGGTGGAAGGCACACCATTAACTGAAAGGGCAAACTTCTTTGAGATTGACTCTAGTATATCCTGATCACGGATAAAGAAACTGGGGCTTGGAGAAGCTAAGCCAGTTTGCCCCAGGTTATCCACCTAAGGAATGGGAGAAGTAGGTTCAAAGCCAGTGACTCCAAAGACCGTATTTTGTTTTTGTTTATTTATTTATTTTGGGGGGCTGTGCTGGGTCTTCATGGCTGTGCCAGGATTTCTCTAGTTGTAGCAAGCAGGGGCTACATTAGTTGCCGTGTGTGGGCTTCTCATTGTGGTGGCTTCTCTTGTTGCAGAGCACAGGCTCTAGGGTGCACAGGCTTAGTTGCCCTGCAATACGTGGGATCTTCCCAGACCAGGAATCAAACCCATGTTCCCTACATTAGCAGGTGGATTCTTAACCACTGGATCACCAGGGAAGTCCCAAAGGCCATATTTTAAACACTGCTTAGTACTAACTCCTGCCCAAAGTGTTCTTTCATCCTCAGCCAGATAGTGGACAGAAATCATGGAAAGTAGCATTGGGTGGCTAGAGGAGGGCTTCTTGGCTAATGGGTGGGCATGTCATTGAACAAAAGAGAGAGGAGCAACTTGAAGGAGTAACATTTTTCCAGTGAATCATATTACATAACCAGAGTGCCTTATACCCAGTGTCAGGCTAAACAGAGATTGACAGGTAATAACAGCCCAGTAATTACAGGGAAAACCTCAGCTTGAAAAGTGCAGAGATTCTTGAAATACCTGAAGCCATTTAATATATCTTATGTTTGCTCCAGACCAAGAGTCAGCTCCCAAAGCAAGACTGGTCTCATTATCAAACTAATGGACATCATGTTCTGAGGTGCCTTTCTTTCTGCCAAATAAATCAGAATTTTAAAAACTGAAGCCCAAGATAGCCATACTGCAAATGTTTGCAAGGATATCACTGAGTGTTTCAGGTGTCAAGTTTAATTTGACTTGGCCCGGTCTGTTCTTTTAAGAAAGGCTCAGGAGGCATCAGCTGGGTCACAGGGAGAATTCCTTCTGCTCTTGCTCTTTGAGCTGTGACAGAAATCAAACTTTGATTTCCTGAACATACTTTCTCAAGCAGGAATTGCCCCTGTCACTATGGCCCAAAGGAGTAAGTTGTGATGAAAGTTGTCATTCTCCCCTGTCCCCTGATTGTGGGGTTGTTGGGTTTACCCCCACCCCCAGGAGTAGGGGATGGAGAGAGAAGCTCATTCACACTTTCATGAGCCCCCAGTAAGTGGCAGCCACTGTCCTAGGAAGTGAAAGTGAAAGTCGCTCAGTCATGTCCAACTCTGTGACCCCATGGACTATACAGTTCATGGAATTCTCTAGGCCAGAATACTAAAGTGGGTAGCTGGTCCTTTCTCCAGGGGATCTCCCCAACCCAGGGAAGTCGGCTGATGCCAAATCTTTATATTATCAAAAAGCATAAGTGATAGCAAAAATAAAATGATAAACTTGTGTGTGCCCACATCTGTGTGTGTGTGATATGTGCACGCTCCCTCAGCTGCTCCCTGCACACTCCTGGACACCGCACTCCTAGGGCCTGAGCACCAGGGCCTGGACAAAGGGAAACTCCTCCATGCCTTGCAGACTTTCCTCAGCATGTTTCACCATACAATAGCTCTAATAACCTTGGCATCGAGCTCTTACTGGGGATTAATGACTGGCTGGGTTTAATGGCCCTTACTGTGTCCTGGGCCATTTTCCCAGTCAGCCATTAATTCCAAGCCATGCCCTGGGCTCCAGCCATTATGACTCCCTGGGCCAAGTGGCTGCCTTGAGGCAAACAGCCCAGCCTCCTTCTCTGCAGACAGAGCTTCCGCTACGCTCTCCCCTGCTCCTCTCCATGGCATTGGTACATAGGGCTGCAGGCAAATTGTTGGTTAGGGCATCACACGATGTCTTCTTTTTATGTGTGTAGGTTTTCTCAGAGGACAGAGAAGGGTAGATGTTGAGTTTCATTCACTCACTTATCAACTCATCTGTGTATCCAGTAGCAATTGAGTGTTTTTATGGGTCAGGAAGCAAGAGAGATTTTGGAGTGACCTAATATGGGTGTTCATGTTTCCTACCAGGGTCAGGACATCTCACCAAATGGGGCTTTAGGGAAAATGTCCCCGAGACTCAGGGAGGCTGAATACTGTGAGAAGAAAGAAAGAAAAGGATAGGGCTGCAGTGCGTTCACAGGGAGCCACTACCCCTCTTGCATCCTTGGTGCAGGTTTACCTCCCAGGTGTGCCAGCACAGCCCCAAGTTTACTTTCCCAGACTCCTCTGTGTGATTCATCAACTCAGCATCTGGGTGCTTAAGTGAAGACTGTCAATAGTCCGTCAGGAATCTTAACTCACAAAGGCATGAATATATCCACCTGTTTCATTAAGACACTCAGGATGGTCATGGTTCTGCGATGTGGAGGAGCAAGGCTGTCTCAGAGGAGTAACATTCCAAGAACCTGGGTCCCAAAGTCTGTATAGTCATTCCACCTCCCAAGATATCCCAAGTCCCTCTGAATCAGGAAAGAGACTTCATTTCCTCCTTTGGAAGGGATTCAGCGTTTGGTACGTGCTCTTGTCAACTGCAGGAAGTGAAACATTATGTTTAGAACAGTTACTGTCATTTTACTGGCTCCACTTACTGAAAGGCACTTAAGGCACAGTTCAGACATCGATCTTTTCTGCATTGTTTGGTGCATCTGAAAAACACAAAGAGAGGGTGCTGGTGTCCAAGGTAATCAATATACCTCAGAGCTCAGGCAGGTGGGCATGAGGGAGGGCTTTCTGGGGCAGGGTGGACCCCAGTGTGTTCTGATGGTGCCCAGGTATCACAGAGGGTCTGTATGGTACAGTCAGGAACGTTGACCTTCCTTAAAATGGTCTTCATCTGGCCTCACATGGACATAGGAGAAAGAAGAGAGAGAGAGAAGTCCTTGGAATCTTCAGAGGGGTTTCCAGTTTCACCCATCAAGCAGCCTGTGCTCTGAGAACCGCAATAGAATAATTCATTACAGGGAAAGAGATGCTGAGAACTTTCTTTAGAATTTTTCCCCAGTAAAAATGAGCACAATATCTAGAAATTATAAATCAGACTAGAAAAGTCAGGATTAAAACTTCTAGGTGAGTCTGATAAGAAAAAGCAGGTTCCAATGGCCTTGGGGTCCAGTGGAATGAAATCTTACAAAGTGACCTTATCAAGCAAATGGACTGAGTTACACTGTACCTCAGGGGTATATTAAGTGCTCAATGAATGTCTTTTAAATGAATGAACGAATGAATGTCATCTGGCTATTAGCATCTTAGTTGGCCCTCTCTTTGTTTTACGAGTGAGAAAGTTAAGTACCTGATTTGTGGTGAGGTCTGCTTTAGACCCTGGGTCCCCTGACCCTAATCATCATTTGGTAATGTGCTATTTGCAGATGCCCCAGTCATCTTTGTAGAAATGTTTTAAGTGGGCTTCTACATGAGTAGAAGTTTCCCAGGATATAAGACTTTGATGCTAAAACCCAAATAACCCCTAATAAACTGGGTTGTTTTTCCACTCCTCAATATTCTCATTAGTAAACTAGGGGTGATGATGTATCTTTCTTATAGGGTTATTTGAAGAATTAATGCAACTATATAAAAAGCTCATAACAGTGCCCAGCACATAGAGGACATCCAGAAATATTAGCTAATATGAATATTAGTTCACTCTTTCCTTTATGTCGCCCGTTCTGCTCTGCTCCGAACAGCCCCCTTTACTAACACTGAGGCACAGCCCAGCAATGTGTCATATTTTATTGCACATCTTTACTGACCCACTGCCCGCTACTAAAGCATAAACTTTGAAGGATTCTGTTTTTCCATTCCATTTGCATTCTTACAGCACAGTGCATGTCACCTAAGAGTAGTGAAACTGAAAGTCACTCAGTCATGTCTGACTCTCTGTGACTCTATGGACTGTAGCCTGCCAGCCTCCTCTGTCCATGGGGATTCTCCAGACAAGAATATTGGAGCTGTTGCCATTCCCTTCTCCAGGGGATCTTCCCAACCCAGGGATTGAACCTGGGTCTCTTGCATTGCAGGCAGATTCTTTATGTCTGAACCTCCAGGGAACCCTCACCTGAGAGTAACTAGATGTCAGATGAATGATGAGAATTTGCAGTGGTAGAATTGCCATTTCATAAGCCCATGTGTCAATGATTGACTCCAGCTGATCAGTACATACTGACTTGGTATGGACCTACACTGCTCTCCACTATGCCTGATAATCCCTGAATCAGCCATCACTTAATGAATGACACTATGCTCGGTACTACAGTAAGGACCGGGTTGAATTGCATGCAATTTCTATTAATAATTTTGCAGGTCAAATATTGCCAATTTCATACGACTCAAGCTGATTCTATGTGTTCCAGCAAAGTGAAATGCTGCATAAATTATCCCCAGCTAAAGATGAGAAAACTGAGACTTGTGGAGGTTAGTGAATGGCCAAGGTCTCAAAGCTAACAGGTGGTAGGGCCGAGTCTGGACCATCCTGTGTGGGTGCCCTTCCCCACTCTGCAGTGAGGGAAGATAGCCGCCCTTGGGTGCTCTTTGTCCGATTCTGAAGACAGAGCCATGGCTCAAGAAACTTCCAGAGAAAATATACAACTGCTGAATATATGCAGCACAAAATTGGAACCAATTGCCTGGGACTGTGCAGGGAATGGACGCAGTGTGTCCAGTTCGGAGTTAACAGGGAAGGAGGACAGAGTCTCTGGGGAAAATATAATAGAGCAACTGTCCTTCAGAACACTCTTGACTGTCAGTTTCTTGTGCACTTGTTGGCCTTGGCCTCAGGCCCTAATTACATTATCTTCAAACAGCAGCTGAGATATTTCTCGTTAAACACGATCAGGGAAATGTATAATGTGGAGGAAAATTGCTGTTCAGAAAACACATCGGGGGTTCAGAGTGTTGAAGTGAGCCCTGTCCTTGGCGTTGCCCTGGTGGTGATTGCAGGCCCAGGGCTCGCACAGGGCATGTGTGCACTCGATGAGCTTAAGGCTTTCTTCTCATTTCTGAAGGTGGACCAACTCAGTTTCCCACTCTCTCCCTTTAAAATGGGAGAAAGAATCCTAACTGTCACTTCAAAATTATGGCATCTGAGGGGCTACAATTTGCATGTCTTTTCTCCTATGATTTTTAGACGATGTCTATTTAGGATAAATATATTTGTACAGCATCCAAGAACACTGATGTACGCTTAACTTCCAATCAGGTGAGTCAAGAGTATCAAAACTAGTGTCAGAGCACATCGTAGTATAGTCTTTTCTTCAACTTAGGGGTAACTTTGGATTCAGAAGACCTGAATTTGAAAGCATTACTTCATTACTTGCTAGTTATGTATCTGAGCTTTTTTTTTTTTTTTTTTTAATGTCTCTGAGCCTTGGGGTATCATTATCTGTAAAATGGCAGTCACAGCAAGCGTGTTACATTGATATGATGGTCTGATATGTTAATATCAGTGAAGCCCAGACCCCCATGTTTGACAGGTCACTGCTGACTCTTTTCCTGTTGTCCAGTGCTCCCTGACACCAGTCTGATGAGGTAATAGCATCAAGGGTGTATTTTGGCAAAAGAGGGAGGAGAAAAAAGAGAAGCAGCCCTCAGATGCAGGGAAGTGCTGGTGCCAAGAGAGCATTGCCCACTGATGGAGTCCTTGTCCCTCTCCTTCCAGCCGCTGAAAATGCACTGCGGGGACTGCGCCCTGGTGACGAGCTCCGGGCAGCTGCTGCGCAGCAGGCAAGGCGCCCAGATTGACCGGACTGAATGCGTCATTCGCATGAACGACGCCCCCACGCGTGGCTACGGGCGGGACGTGGGCAACCGCACCAGCTTGCGGGTCATCGCGCATTCCAGCATTCAGCGGATCCTCCGCAACCGCCACGACCTGCTCAACGTCAGCCAGGGCACCGTGTTCATCTTCTGGGGCCCCAGCAGCTACATGCGCCCGCGACGGCAAGGGCCAGGTCTACAACAACCTGCAGCTGCTGAGCCAGGTGCTGCCCCGGCTCAAGGCCTTCATGATCACACGCCACAAGATGCTGCAGTTTGACGAGCTCTTCAAGCGCGAGACCGGCAAAGACAGGTGCGGAGGCGAGGGCAAGAGGTGGCACGGGGGACGCGCTAGGGCGAGGAAACGTTCTCCCTGGCTGGCCAGTTCACAAGAGCAAAGCTTTTTTTTTTTTTTTTTTTAATGCTTATGTCAAATAAGGAGAAGGCAATGGCACCCCCACTCCAGTACTCTTGCTTGGAAAATCCCATGGACGGAGGAGCCTGGTAGGCTGCAGTCCATGGCGTTGCAAAGAGTTGGACACGACTAAGAGACTTCTTTGACTTTTCACTTTCATGCATTGGAGAAGGAAATGGCAAACCACTCCAGTGTTCTTGCCTGGAGAATCCCAGGGATGGCGGAGTCTGGTGGGCTGCCGTCTCTGGGGTCGCACAGAGTCGGACACGACTGAAGCGACGTAGCAGCAGTATGTCAAATAAGCTTCTTTTTCTTTAAATTTTTAATCTTTTTTTTTTAATTGAAATATGTTTCATTTAGAATGTTGTAGTTTCAGGTATATAGCAAAGCAATTCAGTTATATGTGTGCTCACTCCTGTCTGACTCTTCACAACCCTAGGGACTATAGCCCACTGAGGTTCCACTGTCCATGGAATTTTCCAGGCAAGAATACTGGAGTGGGGAGCCATTTCTCTAGTCCAGGGGATCTTCCTGACCCAGGGGTTGAACCCACGCTCTCAAGTCTCCTGCCTTGGTAGGCAGATTCTTTATCACAGAGCCACCTGGGAAGCCCAGTTCAGTTTTGTGTATATATGTGTATATATACATAGAGAGAGAACATATATATGTATGTATATATATGGAGAACATATATGTTTGTGTATATATACATGGAGAACAACTTATATGTAATATAAACTTTCTCAGATTCTTTTCTGTTATAAGTTATTACAAGATATTTAATATAGTCCCTGTGCTGCAGTGTAAGTCCTTCTTGTTTATATGTTTTATATATAGGAGTGGTTAATTCCAAACTCCTAATATATCTCTTTCCCTCACTACCCCTTTTGGTAACGGTAAGTTTTTATTCTAAATCTGTGAGTCGGTCTGTTTTGTAAGTAAGTTTATTCATACAGTTTTTTCTTTTTTTAAGATTCCACATGTAAGTGATAGCATATGATATTTTTCTTTCTCTGATTTACTTTGCTTAATATGACAAGCTCCAGGTCCACCCATGTTGCTGCCAATGGAATTATTTATTCTTTCTAAAAGCTTTTGCTTAAGGCTTTTTGTTATGGCCCTGCCGCTCATGCTGTGGACAGAGTTCATCTGTAGGGTCCTCCTGGAGATTGGACTGTTTAAGCTGAATTTATAGGCAAAGTGAAGAGAGTATTTATGTGGATAATTCAGGGCCACATCCCTCCTTTGGAGGAAGAGGTGACACTGCTGCTGGCTTGCACTGGTAGTGAGTGCAAGAAAATAGGTTTCTTGCATTTTATTTCCTCATGTGAACACTAACCAAAAAGAAGTACATAGGGTTGTTTTTCTCTTCAAAGGCAAATATTTATTCAGTCAATAGGTACTTATTAGCGCCTGCTATTTCACTGCACCTGATATGGGAAATACATATAGTCAAAAGAAGGCAGATGTAGAACCTGCCCTCCAGGAATATAGTCTTCTGGGGTGGGCAGATATTCACCAAGTAGTGGCCAAAGTGCTAGGTCTTGTGAGGAGAAGAAAATGGTCCTCTGACCTGTGAGACAGGGAGACGGGCTCTAGTCTAGGGCAAGGCCTACCAAACTGTTAGTTACAGATCCGTTATGGGACACAAAATGCATGCAGTGAGTCACTATGAGATTTTTTTAATATAATAGAAAGAATGGAATAGATGTAATAAAAGACAATTTCAGCATTCATTCCCCACAGTAAGTAAGGAAAAGTATTATTTCATGAAATAAAATTTGTTTCAGTTTTACACATAAAAATACACATATACAGAGACGTCTTTTTGATGTGATAAAATCATTCTAGAAGTAGATAGGGATGATGATGTCATAAATGTGAGTATACTAAAAGCACTGAATTACATGCTTTAGAAAACTATGAAATGAAAACCATGTATAATACATGTGAGCATATACGCTCAATCACGATGTAAAATGTATTTCTTACTGTAAGTCCAAATCTTTTGAAAAGCACTGGTCTAGAAGATGAGGATCTGGTGGAAAGATTTTCTCCCAAAGATGTATTTAAGCAGAGGCCAAGGTCAATAAGTATTTATCCAGGTAAAGAAGAACCTGAGAAGCAGAGAGAAAAGTGCCCTTATGGGTATGAGAAGGTGAGAAGTGAGAAGACTTGCAAGGGGTTAGAGAAGAGTCCCTATGACTGTGGGCAGGAAGGCTGGTGGTAGGGTGGCGGGGTGGGCAGCTGGAGAGGAGCCTGGAAGGCTGCAGTCCATGGAGTCACTGAGTGTCGGACACGACTGAGTGGCTTCACTTTCAGTTTTCACTTTCATACATTGGAGAAGGAAATGGCAACCCACTCCAGTGTTCTTGCCTGGAGAATCCCAGGGACAGTGGAGCCTGGTGGGCTGCTGTCTATGGGGTTGCACAGAGTCAGACACAACTAAAGTGACTTGGCAGCAGCAGCAGCAGTTGTTTGCTAGATTTAAGTATTCCTGAAACACTGCTGCAGTGTTAGCTGTATCAAATAATTATGCATTGCTCTGGATCTTCTTGGAGTTTCCCAGGTGGCGCTAGAGGTAAAGAACCTTCCTGCCAATACTGGAGACACGCAAGAGACACACAAGAGACACGGGTTCAATCCGCGTCGGAGGATTGGGTTGGAAGATTCCCTGCAGGAGACCATGGCAATGCACTCCAGAATTCTTGCCTAGAGAATCCCATGGACTGAAAAGCCTGGTGGGCTATAGACCATAGAGTTGCAAATAGTCAAACGTGACTGAAGCAACTTAGCCTCCACATATGCTGGATCTTCTTAACGGATTAAGTTGATAACTTTGAGATTAGTCATTCCATCCTGATTCTCCTCAGACCTCTAGGAAACAATCTCACATTAAGACATAACCCACTCACCAAATTCATTAAATTCTGACCAGTGGAAACCTTTTTTGCAGTACGCAAGAAGTAAGGGTTTTCCAGGTGGCTCAGTGGTTAAGAATCCACCTGCCAACGCAGGAGACACAGGTTTGATCCCTGATCTGGGAAGAAGAGCAGCTAAGCCTGTGTGCCACAGTTACTGAGCCCGGGCTATAGAGCCTGGGAACTGAAACTACTGGGCTCACATGAGCCCATGCTCTGCAACGAAAGAAGTCATAGCAATGAGAAGCCCAAGCACCACAATTAGAGAGTAGCCCCTGCTCTCTCCAACTAGAGAAAAGCCTGTGCAGCAACAAAGACCCAGCAGAGCCAAAAATAAATAAATAAATATTTTTAAAGTATACTTAAAAAAGAAGCTGATCTTGTACTGACTCAATATTCTTATGTGTCCATAGTCTTAATCTGTAGTGTACCCCAAGCTGAAAGAACAAAGTCAGAAACAGCCCTTCAGGGCAAAACTATTTCTGTAAACTAAAACACAAAACATTTAGTGTCTAACAGTATTGCCTGTATTATGCTTTTCTTGAAACCTAACACAGCAGCATGGATTAAAGATACACTTAGTATGGAATATCTGATTTTGCACATCTCATGATCCAGACATTCATTTCAAGCTACTATTTTGAAGAAATGGGATAATTCAGTAGATTCTGGTTTATGGAAGTTTCACCCTACTTAAAAGTAAGGAAAAAAGTGGCTCAGAAACAATCTGCAATTAAGAAGCATGACAAATGACATAGATGGCCAAGTGGTATTCTTTGATATTAGAAAGTAACTGTACTTGAAAATAACTTTATAATTGAATAAGAGTACATTAGGAAAATATGATTCAGAACCAATATTATAGTAATTAGATAAAAGAAGCATAAATGAAATAACTGCAGGAAGAATATTTCCATAGAGATTATAAATGAGATTCTGGAGGAGCAGAAAGGCCTTTAATTGTAATTTAGTGTGCACTATAGAATTATCAGCTCAGTGTGTTACTTCATCATATAAAAGAATATCTGATCATTTTCCCTAATAAGCACATGACAGCTCTTCATATTCCTTCATTACAGCTGATTAAGTGTAAAAACAGTAGATATTCCTTTGCTGGAAAAAGAGTTTGAATCGTTTTAGACAGTGCAGGGCAGTTGCGTGTCTGTAGCATGTGATCTTTTCCAAAAGGCTATTATTTTGCAGGTTGGGGAATTTTAAGTGGCACTTTAAAGAAACCTTCATCTTGGTTTCTTTAGTCCTCCATTTTGTATTCTCCCCATTTTTACCCATTAAACCTTTTACTGTAGAGTCCCGTCCTCCTATATTTCAGACTGTGGCTTGTGATTTCTACTACATCACACAAAAGAAAGCCAAAATTGTGGGGAAGTTTCTGCCAATGGGAAAAAGCCCTCTTGGTGTTTCCTACAACTTGAATTCATAGGGACACAGGTGTGATTCCTGGATCAGGAATCTGTAGATATCAATAAGCTGTCATTCTCTTCCTGGGCCCCACATTCTCCTGCTTATTCACTGACCTAGTTTAAGTCTGGAACAATTGGCCATCTCAAGGTCACAGCCTTGGTGAAGAAGAGGCATGGCATGGCCTTCCCTTCCCCTCCCCCATTCAGCTCTGCTACCCCCTCAGTCCCAAAGGCCTTAGGAATACATAGTCCTGGTGAGAAAGAAGTGGGATCGTTAATACCTGTGTAGACTGGAGGTTCCAGAATTTTCTGATTACTTCCTAACTACTGATGATGGATTCTACGTAAGAGCCAGTAGCCATGTTAGAAGGATATCAGTTTATTTGTGTGTGTTGGAAAGCACTGAGAGTAATGGCTGAACTATTTACTTCATTTGCTTCCACCTAGCAATCAAGAGAGGAGGAAGGGACCTTGATGTATCAACATGCCAGACTTTATACATCTTATGATGTTGTCTCTCAGTCTTTGAAATTACAAGTTCCTCAGGAAGATAGCGCTTCCCATGCCTGCTTTCTGGATAAGAAATCAAGGCTCAAAGAATAGTAGTAACCTGCCTCAGCTGGTGAATGATAGAAACTAGTAAGATACAAATCTGTGTTATTTCCATCTTGAGAATATTTTAAATGGACTTCCTGGGATATTACTGGACCAGGATACAATAGAATGGAAAATAAAAATGAGCAAAGGGATTAAAAGTAGAAAGCTGAACCCATGAGCTCAGGAATGACTAAATTACCCATCCTGTCAGGTATGTGATAAAAGACTTCTTAAAACACCTTTTTTGATTGTTATTCCTTATGTGAAATGGAGATAATGCAAACTGCTTAACAAAAACTCTTCCTCCTTAAAGAGGGGTACTGTGCAGTGCCCACTATTTTTCTGCAGCTCCACTATTCATATCACATATGGTGCTATGGCTGGGCAAAGTCAGGCAGTCTGACCTTGGGGATAAGGTTTTGAAACTGGCACTGGGGAAAAAAATAAAAACAGCAATCCCTAAAGAATTGAAATTAATATCTACAGCAGCATAGCATGGTGGACCAAGCCATCCTTACAGGCCAACTAAGACCTTGATGGTATGTCTCCACAGTTACCCTTGGACTCAGCATGTGGTTAGAGCTCAGAGCAGATGTTTGAATGGGTAAATGAATGAATGTTGAAACCCACCAATGCAGTCCTTACGTTCTGTCATCTTTGGTTCTTCTAATAAAATTTTCATAGGGCTCTGACTCTTTTGATGGAAAATAAAGCAAATACTCAATTAAACATAAGCATTCCTGTGTCCTCTTCCTCTGATCATTAGTCCCTTTTTAACTGAATGGACTTCTTTTAGACATTCAGTCAAGATTTGGGTGTCAGTTAGTCTAGTTAAAAGCAAGCTTCTACCCTACAACCATTTGACTGATCAATCGATCAATTGGTAGATAAAGACAACTGTATTTATTCATTTTAATAATCTCTTCATTATCCACCCTGCTTGGAGAAAAAGAATATTTATAGCTAGTCAAATATTCTAGTTAAAAAGATTTGACACATGAGGATTGTAGTCTTACAAGAAATTGAGTGGTGGGACTTCCCAGGTGATCCAGTGGTTAAAATCCACCTTCCAATACAGAGGGCATGGGTCCTATCCCTGGTTGTGAAATGAAGATCCCACAAACCATGGGGCAACCAAGCCCTCATGCCACAAGTAAGATCTAATGCAGCCAAATAAATAGATAAATACTTTTTTAAAAAAAGAAATTGGTAATAGCTTGCACATAAACATTGATCATGACTATGTGGAAGTCCCTTAAGAACCCACCATAATGGAACATTGACATCATTTACCATTGTATCATGGAATATGGTGGTATTGGTAACATATTGCTATCTGGTAAAGTTCTGGCTCTTTTATCAAATGGAGAGAGAGAGTATGTGTGTATATCGTCATCCTTGTTCCAGATAAGAGTTAAGATGGAAAGGGTATACTGATTACTTTACCAGCTTGCAGACTAAACTATTGTTCCTTCCAGGAAGATCTCCAACACTTGGCTCAGCACTGGCTGGTTCACAATGACAATAGCCCTGGAACTCTGTGACAGGATCAATGTTTATGGCATGGTGCCCCCAGACTTCTGCAGGTAGGATTTATTCTGCACACATAATTCATCAGCAGTGTTATGCAGTGTTTATAAATATCTGATTCCAAATATCAACCACGAGACATGTCTTACTGTCTTCTTAAAGCAATTAATTAACATGTCCCAAGTCCTGGTTCTAGAAACAACAAACAGCATTTAATTATGTGATATAAAATATTGAAAGTTTTTGTTTGTGCTGCTGTAGAATTAATCCATCTTGTGGGCTTCATTTATCCTCTGAATATTTATCAACCAAAAGTAATGCAATAATTGGTATAATATTAACGATGAACGGCATTAAGAAATATTAGTTTTATTCTCATTTGAAAGGAATGTGGTAAATTTTAATGAATTAAAGAGGGCAATTTCTTTGATAGTAAGGCCTGTTTTCTAAAATTAAAATATTCCTCTGAGTCTCTTTCCCTTTCCACATCAGCAGCCTCAGTTTGTGCTTCTAAGACCAAAAGCACAGGCATAATTATTTTGATGTATCGCTTTGAGGAAACATACATCTCTGTTGCTACATTAAGTTACCTCCTGGCATGTGCCCAGACAGAGTTTGGTATGTACTCAGAGATGCACTGAGAGATATTCGGGGCCTGCTTTGTGAAAGCCTGATTGAAAATTCTCCTGTAATCTAGAGGAGTGGTGCCAATAAATTCAGAAAGTTTCCTAGTTCTCAAGCAAGCCTGCTGAACTGCACATGGACTCAGTTCTGATCTTCAAATGGTAAAACCTGGGGTAGGAGGGCATTCTCAACTTGTTCATTAAAATTTATACTCACTCATATCTTCATGGGGGCTGGTGGCTCAGTGGTAAAGAATATGCAATGCACGAGACACAGGAGACACAGGTTCTATCCCTGGGTCAGGAAGATCCCCTGGAGGAGGACCGAGCAACCCACTCTGGTAGTCTTGCCTGGATAATCCCGTGGACAGAGGAACCTGGCAGGTTACAGTCCAGGGTCACAGATCAGACACGACCTAGCAATTGAGCAGGCATGCATGCATACTTTCATGTATTTTAAATGTAACAGCTTCTCAAAGGCCATGGATCTTTAGATAAAATCTACAATTGGGAGGTTAGATGCAAGGATGATTAAGCATGATGAAGTAGACATCATGCCATTACCACTTTGCCACTTCCCTCCCATCCTTTTTAACCCAAAGACAACACAGCAGCAGTACTAATGTATATGTAACAGTCAGGTCACAGAGAAGGAAAGGCATGGATAGAACAGGCCTGTGAAATCTTCTTGGACTCGTGAATCCCCAGGGAAGACATAATGTAGTAAGGAAGGATATGGCGTCTGTACTCAGATGGCACAGGTTCAAAGCCCAGCCCCGCCACTTACTAACCTAGTGTGACCTCGAGCAGGTCACTCAGTCTCTCTGTATCTCAGCTTCCTTGCCATTAGACGTGGATGTGATGATAGTAATAGATGCTGCCTCATAAGTTTGTTGGGAAGATCTCCTGGGGGAGGGCATGGCAGCCCACTCTAGTATTCTTGCCTGAAGAATTCCAGACAAGAATACTGGAGTGGGCAGGAATACTGGACAGAGGAGCCTGGTGGGCTACAGTCCATAGGGTTGCAAAGAGTCAGACATGACTGACGAGGCTTAGCACACCTGCATGCACATAGGGTGGGTGGATTAAATAAGCGAATACACAGAAGTGCTTGGAGCAGTGCCTAGTACATGACCAGAGTGAGCGTGGCCCCTCACGCTGTTCCTCACCACTGCGTGCACTGCCTTTGTTTCCCACTTTAACAACCGCCATGCAAAAAGCTAGGTTGGACGGGGTTAAAAAAAAAAAAAAAAAAAACTGCCTCCTCAAACCAACAGGCCAGCAAAGGCAGTGGCAGCAGCCCCTTTGGGCATGCCAGAGGCATCAAAGCTGATGGTTAGATGGCAGATATAATTATGTAATATTGCCATTAAGATGCCAGAAAGAAAGAGTATGAACAAATTGAAATGTTAATGACTTAAAGTGTTCAAGGAAATATTCCATTTATTATAGAAAACAAATGAAAGGCAAGTTAACCTGTCATTTCTCTTACTCAGAGTTAGTTCATCACAACCTAGGGCTCGTGGGATGGGAGCAATTTCTGGAATGACACTAGCAAGGAAGTCCAGATACTGCCCATGTAGCGGATGGAATTGCCACCCACTCAGAATTTCTGTCCCTCAGTCACCATCCCAGAGGTACCATAGGTATTCTCACAAGATGCTTTTGGCAAAAATTCTTCTGGAGGATCCTTACCCTGAGCATCCTTCTGGGGAAAGTGGAGAGGTCTGCTGGGTGTCTTCTGGTACAAAGGATTAGGCTGGAGATAGCATCCTCTTCAGTCCCAATGCCTGTTTAGAAAGGAAAAGAAGGGAAAGACCAGGAGTGGCACAGACTAATCCCAAGTTCCTTTCCTCTTCATGCCCTGGACACCTGGGTTGAACCACCAGTACCCAGGTCCCAAATGGTGAAGGCTCATCTGCAAGATGGGGATGAGAAAACAATAATAAAAAGTGAATGGGTCATGGTGAGGATTAAATGAGATCATGGATGTAGAATGTTTGACACAGTGCCTAACACAGGGAAGATTATTAATATCATTCATGTTATTAATACATTATACTGTAAGATATATAAACTATTAATAATTATTAATATTATCTTAAGGACTCAGGAGTTTCCCAGAAAGGTACAAGGAATTTTGAGGGTGTTCAAAGAATAGGCCACAGCACTTGCTTTGGCCTATTCTAAAGGGTTACAATAAGCCTCATTTGCCAGGAAATCTAACACAGCAGAGCCACTTGTAGTTAAACGTCTCTTGCAAACAACATCTGCCACCAAAGAATGAAAACGCAACTTATAAGTTAATCCTGCTACTGGCCTGACCATTCCCCGTTTTGTCCTGATTTTGAAAGAAGCTAAGAACTCTAAGGCCAGCAGAGTAAGTGTATCATGAGTTCTAGGACTTACAAAAGTAAAATATCACAGGGAAGGTGAGGTAGCAGACCTATGCTGGTTGAGCCCACCAGAACAGAAACGCCTAGAGGGCAGAGACTTGTGTGTGTTGGGATCACTGTTGGAGCCGTGGTGCACAGGACGGTAGATAGGTACCATCCTGGCCTATAGCAGGTGCTTCATGCATATCGAGTGGATAAGGGCCCTGCCCGTTGTCTCTCATGCTGTAGTAAAGGGTGTTTAATGGGTGAACGTAAGCCATTTCTGCCTCTCAGAAGCTGTGTGACCTGGAGAAAGTTATTGAGCCTCACTGAGCCTTCGTTACTCTGGGCAAGTCGCTTTGACTGTCTGCCTCAAGCCTTAGTTTCTCTCTCTGCCTGATGACAGCAGTAGTGCTTACCTCCAGGGTTTCTGTGATAATCCCATGAGATAAGAGATGAGAAAGGCCTGGCACAGCCTTGGTGTATGCTAAGCAGGGATAAATCTACCAAGTGAAAGGATCGCTCAGCTGTACTTGTGGATACCCATACATTTTAAGAAGCTGTTCAGTGAGTGCTAATCAGTCAGTGGGAAGGACCAGGCTCCTGGAAAGGGAAGGCATTGTGAGCATGTTCAGTTGTGCCCAACTCTTTATGACCCCGTGGACTATAGCCAGCCAGGCTCCTCTGTCCGTGGGGTTTTCCAAGCAAGAATACTGGAGTGGGTTGCCATTTCCTTCTCCAGGGGATCTCCAGACCTAGGGATCCAACCCATGTCTCTTGCGTTGCAGGTAGGTTCTTTTCCAATGAGCCACCAGGGAAGGCCCTCACACACTTCTAAAGAGACTCTGATCATCACTTTCTCATTGCCAAGGAAACTGATTCACAGAAAGACTAAAGATTGGACTAATTCTACAGTCATTTCCATCAGCTTAGCATGGCAGTGACCCAAAGGGAATCAATGTTGCTTGCTGAATGCTGGGACAAATAGGGAGGGGTTGGGGTAAGACAGGAAGTAAAGGCCTGAATTATATCCTCTGGAGCAGACAGCTGAGGAAACCCACAAGTGCCTGGCTTCTAAGAAGTGTGTGTAGATTATCCCTTACAGGGCTAGAGCTGTCATTTTCTTCCAGTTCTCCTGCAGGTCTGGCCTTTTCACCCCTCCCCGCCCAGAGGGGCCTGACTTACTTCCAGAGGAAGTAAATCCCAGGACAGAGAAACCTGGTGGGCTACGGCCATGGAGTCATAAAGAGTCAGATACAACTGAACACCCGAGTAATGCCTTCCCTTTCCAGCAGCCAGGCCCTCCCCGCAGACCGATTGCCATTTGTTGGCCAGAAAACTTCTAGTAGCCACTTCTAGTATTTCAGGCACATGGATTCCTTGGGGAGAATAATAACCCTATGTTCATATTTAAAACCACACATGGAGGCAGTGAATGTCTAAATGACCATGTTGGCAGATGAAGGATATGTTATGCAAAACCTGGCAGTATCTAACACTGACTAAAAGTCATGTGACTGGTGGGCACCCATTTCCCCCCTTAGTTTCGTGCCACTGTAGCCTTCTGACTGCTCTCTCTGACTCTGGCCTTTCTCTTTCCTCTAGATAACCATCAAATCTGACTCTGTCACCAAAACCCCTCAGTAGGTCCCCACAGTTTTTAGAACAGTGTTCACACTCCCTAGCTTAGCACACAAGCCCTCAGGACCTACCCTCTGCAGCCACTTTCATCTCATCTCCTGGGTTCTTCAATGAAGGCTCAGTGGGTAAAGAATCTGTCTGCAATGGAGGAGACTTGGATTCGATCTCTGGGTTGGGAAGATTCCCTAGAGGAGGAAATGGCACCCCATTCCAGTATTCTTGCCCGAAAACTCCCATGGACAGAGAAGCCTGGTGGATTACAGCACCTCCACAGGGTCACAGAGTCAGACACGACTGAGCAACTAAGCACACACACATCTCTGTTCATAGACTTATTTTATCCACAATGAGGAACTTAAGAAGGAGCTCACCTTGTGCACACTGGTCCCCTTGCCCTTATCTTGGAATGTCCATCCCCTCTTTCTTAATCTGGCTGATTGCTACTAGTTTTTCATTATAGTATTAATGGCTGATATTTTTCTACACATACCAAGCGCTGGCCCTTTGCTTACTGTGAATACATGTGCCATTTCATTGAACCTTGATGATAATCCCAGGAGGTAAACATTATTATTATTGCCATTTTCCATATGAAGCTTGAGGACATGAAACAGCTGCCAAAGTTGTGGGGCAGGAAAGTAATGTAGCTGCGATTTGAATTCAGGTCCCTGGGACTCAAAAGGCAAAACTCTTAACATCTCGCTCCAGTGCTTCAGAGATCTTCCTCCTCCAAGCTTTCACTGACTTCCTGTCTGGGTCAGACCTCACCTAGGCCCCCTGGGCCCTCTGCCATCTCCTCCTCTGCTCACCCCACTGGGTGACACATTCATCTTCATCAGCCCGTGATCTCCTTAAGGGAAGGGGTCCTACTTCAAGCCATGTTTGTATCTCCAGTTCTTGCCACTTTTTCTGGCACATAGTGTGTATTCAGTATTGATTAACTCAGTGAATAAATAAAAACCTTCCTTTCCCTGGCAGTGTTTAGGAGACTAATTCTATATTTATTCCAAGATCAAAAGTGCCAGGTGAGTGAAGAGTATAATTAACCAGTGGCAAATTCAGATTTCAAGGATCCAAAGAAGTCACTGGCAGCCACCTGTATCATTCTCAGCCAAGGCCAGCACTGGTCCTCAGAGAGAGAGGTTCAGGCATGAGGCATCAGTCTATTCTGCCTCTATCACTCCGACTGCAGGCTCATCAGTGTTCAGAAAGCTGGAGAAAATTAATGTCATGTCTCACCAGAGACAGCCTCAAAATATATTATTATATGGATGTGGACCTTTAAATCATGCCATATCCATATAGGAAGGCAAATCCATTCTCTCTAAATGGACTATAAATTGCAATGAAAAAAGATCTGTTATCATTGCTTTCCAAACTAAGTTATGGTGAGTATTTTTAATCCCATTTTCCATTGTAAATTATTTGTGATAATAATGGGCCAAGCATTTAAATTCTACCTGGTAATCTTATTTCTGATCGTACTTAACACATTACCAAGTTTACAACTCTCTGTTACCCATCATTTCTCGAGTATTAATTAGCAGAGTAATGACTCAGAGTGATCACTGTCATGGAACTAAATTAATATCTCATCCATAATGTGAAGGACATCTCAAAGGTATCGTGAATATCAGAGGGTTGATTCTGCTAGAGTTATTAGCTAGTGAACATTAATAAAGCTGCCAGCAACAGGGCGAGTTCTTACTTGGCAACAGTCCACCATGTAGATGCTTACAGAGGACGGGTACAGAATGGGATGCATCCGTGTGGTTCACACTTTATGAAGTGAACTTAAAATCAATTGTTGTTTTTCATAGATGTTTAACTTTTCCATCATTTCTTCTTTTATCTCTGCTATAATCTGACCAAATCTTACTGGTCACTGGTTGCTCTCATTACCTTCCTCTGTCCCATGGGTGCAATGTTTCTGAAGTACCTGAGTGGTTGGTAGTGGATACAGGGTTCAAATGACTCACTTGTACCCTTTGATCCATGAAGGGTGGACAGCCACAGGCTCTCAGTGTTTCCTGTGCCCCAGAAACACAAGCATGATTCCACTGGCTTCTACCACTTCAGGTGTGCAGCAGTTTTCTTCCAAAAGAGGCTGTAAGACAAGAAATGGAGGCAGCAGAATAAAGGTGTCTCATGGGGCCTCACAGGCCTGAAGGAGCTGTGTGAGGAGGCCTGTTAGGGGAACACTTTCTTCTGAATGCTCTATAGTATCCAGAGCAAGCCAATTTCAGAACCACCAGGACACTTGACAGATGTTGATTCGACTCTATTCTTCAAAGTTTGCCTGACGACCTGCCAATTCAGTTCAGTTCAGTCGCTCAGTCGTGTCCGACTCTTTGCAACCCCATGAATCGCAGCATGCCGGGCCTCCCTGTCCATCACCAACTCCCAGAGTGCACCCAAACCCATGTTCATTGAGTCTATGCCATCCAACCATCTCATCCTCTATCATCCTCTTCTCTTCCCAGCATCAGGGTCTTTTCAAACGAATCAGCTCTTCACATCGGGTGGCCAAAGTATTGGAGTTTCAGCTTCAACATCAGTCCTTCCAATGAACATCCAGGGCTGATCTCCTTTAGGATGGACTGATTGGATCTCCCTTCTGTCCAAGGGACTCTCAAGAGTCTTCTCCAACATCACAGTTCAAAAGCATCAATTCTTCGGCGCTCAGCTTTCTTTGTAGTCCAACTCTCACATCCATAGATGACTACTGGAAAAACCATAGCCTTGACTAGACAGACCTTTGTTGACAAAGTAATTTCTCTGCTTTTTAATGTGCTGTCTGATGCTGCTACTAAGTCACTTCAGTTGTGTCCAACTCTGTGCGACTCCATAGACAGCAGCCCACCAGGCTCCCTCGTCCCTGGGATTCTCCAGGCAAGAACACCGGAGTGGGTTGCCATTTCCTTCTCCAATGCATGAAATTGAAAAGTGAAAGTGAAGTAACTCTAGGTTGGTCATAACTTTCCTTCCAAGGAGCAAGTGTCTTTTAATTTCATGGCTGCAATCACCATCTGCAGTGATTTTGGAGCCCAGAAAAATAAAGTCAGCCACTGTTTCCACTGTTTCCCCATCTATTTGCCGTGAAGTGATGGGACCAGATGCCGTGATCTTAGTTTTCTGAATATTGAGCTTTAAGCCATGTGGTACTATATATCATGCCAAGAATACAAGTATGTTTGAAGAGAGTGTCTGAGAGCTCTAAAGAGAGACAAAAGCACCATTCTTTCATTGGGATTTTTAGCCTTATAGATAATCCAGGCCAAATCCAGAGATCAGGGTCAATCTGGTCATACCAGAAATGGAAGTATCCACCCTTACCTGTTAATGATAAGCTTTGCATAATTGCTAAGCTCAGCTTTAGAAGATTAAAAAAAATGGCACATCACCAACTCCTGCTGCCAGTGATATCAGTGGCTAGAATTGAGTTTAGAAAATAAGCAGCCATGAAATTAAAAGACATGTGCTCCTTGGAAGAAAAGCTATGAAAAACCTAGACAGCATATTAAAAAGCAGAGATATTACTTTGCCAACAAAGGTCCATATAGTCAAAGCAATGGTTTTTCCAGTAGTCATGAATGGATGTCAGAGTTGGACCATAAAGAAAGCTGAGCACTGAAGAATTGATGCTTTTGAACTGTGGTGCTGGAAGACTCTTGAGAGTCCCTTGGACAGCAAGATCAAACCAGTCAATCCTTAAGGAAATAATCCTGAGTATTCATTGGAAGGACTGATGCTAAAGCTGAAAATCCAATGTTTTGGCCACCTAATGTGAAGAACTGACTCATTGGAAAACACCCTGATGCCGGGAGAGATTGGAAGCAGAAGGGGACGACAGAGGATAAGATGGTTGGATAGCATCACCAACTTGATGGACATGAGTTTGAGCAAGCTCTGGGAGTTGGTGAAGGACAAGGAAGCCTGGGGTGCTGCAGTCCATGAGGTCTCAAAGAGTGGAACATGACTAAGCAACCAAACTGAACTGAAGCTCTGATTTGGCAGGGACTTAACTAAATCAGCCATCTTCAACCTGGCTGCATGTTAGGATCGCCTACATAACTTTATAACATTATTACCTTTTTAAAAGGGGCTTCCCTGGGGACTCGGTGGTAAATAACCCGCCTGGCAATGCAGGAGACTCAGGAGATTCTGATTTGATCCCTGGGTTGTGAAGATGCCCTGGAGGAGGAAATGACAACCCATTCCAGTTTTCTCACCTGGAAAATTCCATGGACAGAGGAGCCTGGCGGGCTACAGTCCATAGGGTTGCAAAAAGATGAACACCACTGAGCACGAGTGCTGTTTTTTTTTTTTTAATATTTATTTATTTATGATTTGGTTGTGTTGGGTCCTTCTTGTGGCACGTGAGGTCCTTGCTGAGTCATAGGAGATCTTTCACTGTAGCGTGCCGGCTCTCTAGTTGCTGTACGTGGGCTCAGTGTTTACACTGTATAGCCCAGTTTCTCCATGACATATCTGATCCCAGTTCACACCCTGCCCCCTGTCCAGGGATAGAACCCATGGCCCCTGCATTGCAAGGCAGACTCCCAACCACTGGACCACCAGGAAAGTCCCACATTATTATCTTTTTAAATTTTTTTTGTTTTGAAAAAGTCTTAGACTTACAGAAAACATTGCAAAATAGTACAAGAGAGTTTCTGTATATCCTTCATCCTGCTCCTCTAAAGTTAATATTCTGGTGCAGTTCTCAAAGTAAGACATTAACACTGGTGCAGTACTCTCAGCTAAACCACAGGCTTTATTCAGATTTCACCATTTTTTTCTACTGATGTCTTTTGTCCCCTCCAGGACCCACTCCAGGCTGCCTTTGCATTTTCTAATCATGTCTCCTTAGTCTCCTCCAGTCTGTGACAGTTCCTAAGTCTTTCCATATCTTTCATGACTCCAACACATTTGAAGAATTCTGCTCCTTACTGTAGGATATCTATTGCTTTGGATTTGTGTGATAGTTTCTCATTATTAGATTGAGGTTATACATTACTGAGAAGGATGCCACAGAAGCAGTTGCATCTCATATCAAGAAGTACATGATGTCAAAATACCTTACTACTGGTGATGTGAACCTTGGTCACTTGGGTATGGTGTCATCTGCTGGGTTTACTCATTGTCTGGCAGGTACTTTATGCAAATAATCTATTTCTCATCCCCCTCCCCGTCATATTCCATTCATTCATGCATCTTGCCTGCAGTAATTACTGCATTATTCTAATGGCGATTTTCTACTCCCTCATTTTTTTCTAGAGTATGAATTAAATTATACTGCAAAGAAATTCTTTTTCTTCTCCCTCATTTATTTATTTAATCAGTAATTTATTGAAATCATTATGGACTCATAGATATTTATTCTATTTTATTTTATGGGACTTACAATTCAATATTGCCATTATTTATTTTGATACACAAAACCAAGTCACTTTTTAAAATACCTATGCCTGGGACCCTCTCCAAATCAATTAAACAAGACTCTGTGGAGGTGGAGCACAGGCAGTGGTATTTCTTTAAAGCTCCTCCTATGCACTAAACATTAGTTCCTTTATCCTCCCCACCTGGTTTCTCTATAAAGAAAAAGAAAATTCCTGCCTCACATTATTCTGCAGGATTTTGTTCCCACACTGGCCCCTGGGGGCCTGATGACAGGCTGCAGCCACTTAGGGAACAAAGTGGCTCTGTGATTACCATAGCCCTCCCACCCCCACACCTCCACTCCCTGAGCGTCCCCTGGCCCCCACCAGCAACTTGGACGCCAGAATCCTCCCCTTCTACAACAGTAGCCTCCTGATGTGCAAATTCTGCTGATTCTTATTGTTGTATTCATTTGGATCAGGTGGAGGGGAAAAAACCTATAGCAGCTTATAGAAAGTCAGGTTTGGAGAAAAACTCGAGGAATTATAACCTGAAATTTCCTGAAGGAAGGGCTTTCTGAATGGCACAGTGGATGGCAGCTAACAGCATGCTGACAATCTACAGGAAGACTGTTCCTGCAGTTGCTTCGGCATGCCTTCTATAATAAATCCCATCAAGCACTTTTCTGCCATTTGGACAAAGTTTTAAAGTGTGGAGACAACCCCCAGTTATTTGGACACCTTTGAAACCATAATAACCAAAGATGTAAATTTAATTCTCCCTTGAGGAGATCAGCAGGGAGCCAGACGTGTCTTCATTCAAGGAGATGGTCTTCCTGAATAAGGAAACTGAACCTACAGCATCCTTTAGCTGGTTTCCAATTTCCCTCGATTCCTAGGTGCCAAATCAATCTCATGATATTTTCAGAAACCTGATTGTTTCTTTAGTCATACTGATGCCAATAATATGCTCAAAATGTAGCTGAATCAGATTTAAAACCTGATGCATGCTGGAGTAAAAACTTAACACCAAGTCTACTATGGTGACATGAATTTAGCATGGTTCCCCAAATTATGCCATAGGAGTCTAGGACAGATATGTCTCGAAACTTTTTATTTCTTTTTATTTTCTTCATACTGTTCAGTTCCAACTTGAATTTTTCCTACCACGTACTTTCTGTGTTGAAAACAACTTCTAGTAAAAGTTGAAGGGGATTCTAATTTATAGGGCAATAAATAAGTGAAAGTGTTAGTCACTGAGTCAGGTCCAGCTCTTTGCAACTTACGGACTGTAGCCTGCCAAAGTTCTGTTCATGAAAATTTCCAGGCAAGAATACTGGATGGGTAGCCATTCCCTTCTCCAGGGGATCTTCCTGACCCAGGGATCAAACCTAGGTTTCCTGCATTGCAGCAGCTTCTTTACTGTCTGAGCCACCAGGGAAATAAATAAATGAACTCTATAATAACTAGATAGGGTGGGATCTGATGCTTAATGTAAAACACAGAATGACTTCCAAGACAAGCATAATGAAGATGCAAAGTATTAACTCAGCATAGCATCCAACCCAGGATGAGGAATGTTTAAATGGCGCATAACAAAAATAAATCTCTTTTCCTGGAAGAACTCTAACCTCAGAGGAGAGGAAGCTCAAAGGTTTATTGCTGTCAAAGCCACAAACTCGACACCCCTCTTGATAAAAGACTTCGATCTCTGACTTCAGTGAAGTTGCTACTCTAAAAACCATTTGTGTATTGATCTCTGAAGAAAGCAAATAGGTATCTAGCAGGATGAGCAACTCTGGGAAACCAAGTTACGGTACTTAGAGTAGAGCCGAGTGCTGGGAGGGGGCCCTAGGGCATCAGGTGCTGTAAGGTGGTTAGCAGGAAGCTGGGATGCCTTTTAAGAGAAGCCATAAGAGAGACAAGAAAAACTTAGTTTCTGCAGCAAGGCTGGTTGATGAGTGTAGGTCAAAAGTAGGAAGGGTAATCTACTGGGATATCTTGACTGCTCTTGTCATGTAGACTTCAACACAGAAGAGATGTGGAGGGGACTGACCTAGAATGGAAACTGGTCTGAGACCAGAGCTCTCAGAGGGTGAAATATTTTAGTAATCCAACATCAGGGCGCCAACCACCCCTCATGTTAATCCTGCTCACATTACCTTTAAGAAAGAGCCAGTATTTTTCCTCTGAGGCGGAATATAGAGACAGGGATATGGAGCACCTGCTAGGAATAAGACAAAGGCCTATTCTCATAAATAGACAAGAAGCAAGGTAATAACAATAGCATTCCAGAAACCGATTAATGCCATAAGGAAAATAAATTCAGGGAGTTCCCTGGTGGTTCAGGGAAGACTGCATGCTCCCAGTACACGAGGCCTGGGTTCGATCCCTTGGTCAGGGAACTAGATCCCACATACTGCAACTAAGAGTTAGTGTGCAACTAAAGATCCCGCTAAGACCCAGCACAACCGATAATAAATATTTTTAAAAACAAAGAAAATAAATCCAAGTGAGGTGGAGAGAAGGGGGCAGGCATTCGTTAAGGGTTCTCTGAGGATGATACATCTGTGTCAATCCCCAGCAGTGAGAAGGAGTTAACTGAGGGGTGTACCAGCCAGGCGACTGCCCTCAACAGCCATGGCCTCAGGGGAGGGACCAGCTTGGCAGAGTTGACCACCAGCGAGGCCAGTAAGGTAGGAGCATAGCAGACACGGCTGAGTAGGTTAGGACAGGCTCTGGAGTGAAGCTAGCTTACACCCTGTAGGCCATGCTCTTAGTACAGCTGGAAGCCTCTGGAGGGTTTGGAGAGGGGTGGGGGTGGGGAAGCAGAATGATCTGTTTTTGTTTTAAAAATATTATCATAACTGTTTGTGCTAAACAGACTGTTTGGGGCAAGAGTGGAAATCAGAACTATAGTTGGGTCTTAGGACTATGTAGTTTCTAAATCCTAAAAGCCTGAATGTCCTACTGCACATGTTTAATCTCACTGATAACGATGGACTCTGACTATTTCACAACCTCAGAACCTCTCTATGTGTATATTGCTTAAACATGAGAAAAGCCATTTGTTGAAATTCATTTAACTTGAAAGTGTAGTTTGTGCTTATCAGCTTATTAAAGATAACATCTTACCTCAATCAATGAAAGGAGATTTTTTGTTTTGTTCTAATCAGTTATTTCATTTTCCTCCTACAGGGATCCCAACCACCTTTCAGTACCTTATCACTATTATGAACCTTTTGGACCTGATGAATGTACAATGTACTTGTCCCATGAGCGAGGACGGAAGGGTAGTCATCACCGCTTTATCACAGAGAAACGAGTCTTTAAAAACTGGGCACGGACATACAATATTCACTTTTTTCAACCAGACTGGAAACCAGAATCTCTTGCTATAAGTCATTCTGAGAATAAACCTGTGTTCTGAGGAATGTGTGTGGCCAGACGGAAATCCTAAGAACCCCACTGGGTTAAACATTGGGCCACTGAACTTCCCGAAACACCAGACATGAAAGAGGAACGAAACCGGTCGCAGGAACAGCTTCCTCCTCAAGAGGTACCATGTATAGATGCCTCCGAGGCATGACTACAAACTGGTGCAGCTGGTCTATGAGGGAAGATTCCAGAATTAATACATCCTAGTGAGTGTTGTCCCTTTCTAGAAGGGTTACCTTAGGAGCCAAATGCACATGTCAGTGATGCTGCCGTGGCAGAAAGTGTGTAGGATCTTTTTAAGTATTGCCTTCGAAACTGAGACATAAACAACTCAACCTTAGATGTATCCCTTTGTAGAAATACCACCTCTAAAGTCATTTTTCTATCAAATTGTATCCTAACCTGAACTATAACCTTTGTTATCTGTTGGATCTGTATGTGTGATTTATAAAGAGTAGCCTTGAAAATATGGACATGATTTCTGAAGAGTACATCTTCACTTTCATAAGCAAATGTCCAATATTTATTTACTGAGAGTTTTTAGTGTGCGCTAGGCCAGTATTTTTATAGATTATGATTATGTGGTAATTTATCCCTCCTAATTATTTAATCCTGAATGATAATTGGAAAAGGCCCAGAACTGGGAGATAAACTACAGTACTCACAGTGCTCATTGTTAGTAAGCAACAGTATGTGGCTTGGAAACGTTGCATTGCATTTTTTGAACCCTCAGGCTTCAAGAACAACTATGATATTTTCCAACATGCAGAAATGCTCCAAATGACAATATTGAAAACCAAAAACTGTGTTGTTCAAACGAAAACCAGACCAACAGCAGAAACTGAAAGACAGTTGGCTTGGGTAATAATTAATGTAGGTCACTTCATTTAAGCCCTAGTTTCTTCTTCTGCAAGGTGATGTCACTGTACCAGAGGACAGTGGCATCACTGAAATTTCATGCCAGATCTGAAATTCTCTCAATGAGCATCTCGTTGATCTACATAAGGACTTTATACTTGGAATGATGGGGCTCCTGCAGTTGCAGGAGCCTTATTTTAGGGGGCCTTTTATATCTCCCGAGGGGCTTCCCTGGTGGCTCAGACAGTAAAGAATCTGCCTTCAGTGCAGGAGACACAGGTTCAATCCCTGAGTTGGGAAGATCCCCTGGAGAAGGGAATGGCAACCCACTCCAGTATTCTTCCTGAAGAATTTCATGGACAGAGGAGCCTGGTGGGCTACAGTTCACGTGGTCACAAAGAATCAGACAAGACTGAGCTTCTAACACTTTCGCTTTACATCTCCCTACTACCTAGCTCCCCCTTGTGGTGAAAAAATACCTCCTCCGTGGACCCCATAAGGAAAAATCCATCCCCTGATTCTCTGGTACTTTTTGCACCAAAAGAGTGAGAGAGAATGTTATGTGTATTGCGGCAGTAGGGGGAGGTGGGAACTTTATACTATTCCCTGTGAACGAGTGAGGCAGGAAGGAGAACTTTCATGCTGTTCTCTGACTACAAGAACAAGGAACTACACCTCTGTGAATCTGTGAGACGAGAACCCAAGATTTTTCCATCACATGACTCATTTATCCTATGAACTGTTCAGATTCACTCACTGCAAACCTTATATTCACTGCCGTTCCCTGGTCTTCAGGAGTATAAAGGACTTATTTTATTCAAAGCCAAGATCAGCTAGTATGGAAGATTTCAATTATGCAAGTAATATTGTTCAAAAATAGCCTTTTAAAAAATATATCAATGTTTTCTTTACTCATGGCTTAGGAGGAATTAATTTCTCTAATGCCAAATTTGAAGGCACCAGCAAATATTATGTATGTAGACTGACGTTGTTTTACAAAACATGACCTGGTTTGTGATTACAGAAGGTTTCTCACATTACCATCTTTTCCTTCTCCTTATGAAATACTTAAATTCCATTCTCTTGAACTAGTACTGTTAATTATATGGAGTACTGTTATTGAGATGCAAACACAGTCCAGATACTCATATAGCAAAAACAATATTGGTATTATTGTGGTGTGGCTTGAGCTGTAAAAAGTCAATACAATTGAAATGTCTGTCCAAGACATATTGGAATGTGTTCTTTAAATTTTCTCAATTTTTAAGGAGACAAAGGAATTTTATTCCAGCACAATCTCTTCTACAGCACGGACTCTGAACAAACAATACTTTATGAACTTACTAAAAATCACAAGAACATAGGCCACATTTCCTATCACTTGAAGAGATTATATTGCTCAGATGTAAATAGCTTCTTTAACAAGTCTTATTTTTATGAAAATTCAGAAAGGCATACACGGGACATGCAAAAATGTAGCTATATTACTGAATCCAATAATAATCTCAAATGTCTGTTATCTTTAGGTTTTAGGGGTTTTGTTTTTGTTTTGTTTTTCAAGAATATACGATAGCTCCATCTTTTTGAAACTTTCCACTCTCAAATACTCAAAAGAGTGTAAATCAAAGGAATTCTGAAATTCCTGGCTTTGTTGGGAAATATTTTAAATCTACATGTGGCTAGGATATGTATGTGAATTTATATTTTTAAAAAATATGGTGTAAATATGTAAGAAATCATTATTGGTCAGTGGTTTTATTATAGCATTTAAAGAAAATACCTAGAATTCTGATAAGTTGTGCTATTGGACCTGGTTATGAGCAGTTGAAGTATCTTGCCAAATCATTTCATGACTATCATTTTTAACACAGTGCAACGCCATTAAAATCAGCTCTGATATAAAAAAACTACAAACCACATTTACAGACCTCAGTGATTTCAATATCCGATTATATCTGAAGCCTGAGTCATACTCATTATTTACATACCTTTTCCCTCTCTCCTCAGCTTTGTCATCAGCTTCCTCCTAGCTTTTAAGACCAAAGCAACTCAAAGCCATGGCTGGCCCATCCATGGAGTCTGTTATTTCAACACAAGAACATTTGAATAGAGGCCATCCAAGAGATAGCCTTTATGGGCAAGGATACAGGAACGCACAAACAAAATCAATCACTTCAAATGGCCCATAAAAGGAGGAATCTTGCATTTAATATTCTACAGTAAATATTCACCCAAGAAAACATACATTAAAAGAGCATTCGGAGGCAAATATTCAGTGTGCTGCGTGGGGCCATCGCTGTGTGATTGCCATTATGGTTAATGGGTGTTTGGTAACTAAGTCCCCGTGCTTCACTAACCCTGGGATGTGCTCCTAAGGGCCAGACATAAAACCAGAGCCATGCAGAAACTTCCAGGATCTTAAGATTGCAGACTTGGAGCTTCTCTCCAAAAAATAAATGAAAGCAAAACTCAGAGTCCTGGACTTAAAAGAGAAATTTCTATGAGGTTCCTTGGAATCCTTAGGTTACTATTGGATATGTGTATCAGATTCCAAACAAGACCACTCAAGACAGATTACCTTTGTTTTCGGAGGTTCTCTCTGTTACGGATTTATTTGAATTCCATGAAAAGTGGAAGGTTATAACCTCACTTTGAAATAAAAACTCACCTCAAAATTAAAATTATTGATTTAGATGGTAAGGGTATTTAGAAGGAAGGAAAATGTTGAAATTCTATTAGGAATGAGAGTGGTTATTTAAACACATATGTACCTATTTAATAAGCCCAAATATCTGCAATTAGGTAGGAGTGACCTCATTTCAGAAATACACCCTGGATTCCACTGGCTTGATGATTCAAGTTGTTAAACAGTTCCACTCAGAGAAGGGCCTGTGTTCCCACTCTCTGTGTGAGGAGGTGATGTTAACACTTAATGTCTTTCTTTCCTCACCCAATCATGTCTTGCTTGCATCCTCACTGCTTCTCTCTTAAACCTCTTTCAGTCTTTGCTGCCATTCTCTCCTGATGTCTTCTTTTGTCTACAGTGTGCTCTTAAACCAGCAGTCTTTGGGGGGCTTGTTAAGGTCTTCCTTATAAATCTTTCAACTAGATACCTAGGTGGGGAACAGATTTGGGGTGAGTCCTGCAGGGTGATGGCCAGGGTAGGTGGAGATCCACAGGAACAGGTAGTTGAGAAGTGCCATCCTGGTTTCCGCAGGGTCAAGGGAGGAGAAAAGGGGAGGAATTTCAAAATGTGGACATTTTGTACTAAAATCTAGACATCCCCAGGAAAGCCAGAACAGTGGGCTATCCTATCAAAGGCCACCTCAATGAGAACTGCAATGCCAAGGTCTTTGGGGTAAAAGTGAACCTATGGCCAAGGCTGTAGCACTTGCCAGAAGATACTCTGGAATGGAAAAGATGAGTGCGTCTACACAGTTAATAAATGAATAGGAATAACCCTTTTATTCCTGCTCCCTCATCCCCACCTATTCAGGGTACTGAGCCACCATAGAAATGAAAAAGAAATAGGCGGCAATCGTATTTGTTTCTGCTCAATGACCTGATATTATATGCTACCTTGGATTGTCTTTTGTCTTTTTATGCGTGTGTCCTGTTAGTCTAATTAGATTGTAAGCTCTTTGAGAGCAGGGACTGCTTTCTTCTTTGTCTCTGTAGCCCCATGCCTAGCACAGTGCCTTGCATACAATAGGCGCTCAATAAAGGTCTGTTGTTGATGATGACATCCTAACGTTGGCCCATTGGATTGGTAATTGGGATATAGCCCACATAAGAAGTACAAGAGACAGAACAGGTGGTCAAATAGTTAAATTTTAAGTGGGTTTTTATAAGGTCAGTTCTTAAACCTATAACATTTTTAATCAACAGAGTTGACCTAGATTCAGTAGAATAATATTGCTGAACTCATTAGGTTCGCTATGCTGGCTGTTCTGAACTCACAGAATGAAGTTCAGCGAGCTTTGTTTTCTCACTGTTAGTGACCTCCTCTTAGCACAAATTAAATTTAATATTGGCAAATGCTATACCACATGCAAAAAAGGGAAAAACATTTTGGGCTCTGACTTCTGTGATTCAACTACAAAAAGGAGGCTAAATGAGATGAGTATAGCCTGCCTTAAACTTGACAGCTTAATTAAGCTGCTGAGAATACAACTGATGGTTACCAAAGGTCTATTAAAATTAACTGTATATTTATCTAAAAAATAAAATATCCCCCAACCTTTTGTTTCCATGAAACACATCTAAAATGGTTTCATCTCTATCAGAATATGAGGGAAAAGAACTCTTGAGAAAAGGTGTCCTCAGGTGGAGTATCCCAGGCTCCTGAGTCACCCCACCTGGCCAGTACCTGGCATCGGAAGACCACCTGGTTGCAGAGGGCAAAATGGCATGATGTCAGCAAAGGTGAGTAGCTGCTGGTTGGGACCTCTATAGGAACCATAACCATTACCTTTTTGAACATGTGAACACTCTGGAATTCCCCTCCTACATTGTCTGCTCTTCCACCTAATCATTTAATTGTGTGATCTCAATTTCAATTTTTAAACATAGAAAAAGGGCTGGAAGACACTATGTGAAACTGTGAAATGTGCTTGTCTCTGACTGGATAGGATTATAGACTTACCCATATTTTCAGAAATAATATAACTTCAAAATGTAATTTAATAAAATATTAAGAGAGATGTTATATCAGGATTTCAAACTGAATTCCAACAGGGATGTTAGTAGAAAGCTAGTACATGCCATGGCTAGCTACACAAACAAGAAGGTCATTGCTCACTACATAAATCATCTCAAGGATTAGCATCTGTAGTTCTTTGCCATGTGACTAGTTCTTTCATTTCAAAACCAAATACAAGCAATCCATGACACTGAGTCAAATCCTTATAATTGTATTTCATCTACTATCTAATGAGTTCTTTGCACAATGTCATTTTTCTTATATGTATTATTTCACAATAATCCAATGGTCCCATTGTGAAAATAAGTAAGCTGAGACTAGGACAATTCCAGTTCCCAGAGTGATGAAGAGAGCAGACACATAGCTTGCCATGGACCGGGCACTTTTCTAAATGCTTTACATTTATAAATGCATTTCATCCTCACGATGACCAAAATAAACAGATAGTTTCTTTTAGAGCTCCCCTTTTACAGATGTGAAAACTGAGACATAGAGCACGTCAGTAACTTTGCCAAGCTCTTGAAGCTAGTAAGAGGGAAAGTCGAGTAGACACCACAGGGTCTGTCTGGAATCTCTTTCTTCGGCCATCATATACTTCCTGGAAGAAACTTAACCATATAGGTAGCAATTTCTATGAGAATATTTGTCATGTACTATTACATCATATTCATAGTGTACAAAATATTTGAGACATACCAAATAATAAGTGACATATCTATAAATTATGAAGCAAACATAAGGAAAATATTGCCATGACCCTTGAAGCCACCTGAGCGTTCCTTCTATCATCTTGGATTTTCGACTCTCCATTCTCTTGGTTTCTCAATAGTTGTATTATCAATACACATAGACATATCAACAAATAATACAGTTTTTGTTTTATATATTAATAAATGTATATCTGTTACAACATTGTGTCTAATCTTTCAGTCTTGCTTTTTACTCCAAGATTCATCCACTCTCTTCTAACTCTCATTTGTTCTCCAGATTGTATTGCCATTGTATAAATATACCATAATTTATTTCTATCCATTTTATGTAGACATTTAAGTTTCCAGTTTGTTGCTTACTGCTTTTATGAACATTCTGGAAAGGTCTTTCAATACACGTGTGCAAGAATTTTTATGCAGCGTATATATCTAGGAATAAAATTGCTGGGCTATAGTATAAAATGGTTCACATGTGCATTATATTGCCAGATTGTTTTCCAAAGTGGTTGAACACTTTATACTCCTAACAGTGGTTGTTCACATCCTTGCTAACACATGACTTGGTATTTTCAGACTGTGAATGTTTGTCCATCTAGTACATGTAAATTATATCTCACTGTCATCTCAACTTGTATTTTCTTGATTCCTTATGAGGTTTAGCTTTTTTTTTTCCTTCTCCACTAGTATTACCTCATCGATGAAATGGGGCTTCTCTGGTGGCTCAAATAGTAAAGAATCTGCCTGCCTGCAATGTCAGAGACTCTGGTTAGGTCCCTGGGTTGAGAAGATCCCCTGGAGAAGAGAATGGCTACCCACTCCAATATTTTTGCCTGGAGAATTCCACAGACAGAGGAGCCTGGCAGGCTACAGTCCATGGGGTTGCAAAGAGTCGGACACAACTGAGCAACTAAGCAAAGCAGAGCACATACTCCATATGAAGTTATTATAAAATATTGGCTATCTTCCCCATGCTATATATTATATTCTCATATCTGTTTATTTTATACCTAGTAGTTTGTACCTCTTAATCCCCTTCAACTACCTTGCCACTCCCACATCCCTCTCCTCACTGGTAACCACTAGTTTTTGTCTGTATCTGTGAATCTGTTTCTGTTTCATTATATTTGTTTATTTTTACATTTCACATATAAGTGAAAAATACAATATTTGTGTTTCATATTTCACTTATTTGTGGCTTATTTCACTAGGAATATTTGTGACTTATTTCACTAAGAATAATACCTTCTAGGCCCACCCATATTGTTGCAAGTGGCATTATTTCATTCGTTTTATGGCTAAGTAACATACCATTGTAGGAGAAGGCAATGGCACCCCCACTCCAGTACTCTTGCCTGGAAAATCCCATGGATGTAGGAGCCTGGTAGGCTGCAGTCCATGGGGTCACTGAGAAGTGGACACGACTCAGTGACTTCACTTTCAATTTTCACTTTCCACTTTCATGCATTGGAGAAGGAAATGGCAACCCACTTCAGTGTTCTTGCCTGGAGAATCACAGGGACGGGAGAGCCTGATGGGCTGCCGTCTATGGGGTCGCACAAAGTCGGACATGACTGAAGGGACTTAGCAGCAGCAGCAACATACCATTGTACCTACAGATACCACATCTTCTTTATCCATTCATCTATTAATAGATAATTAGGTTGCTTCCATATCTTAACTATTATAAACAATATTGCTAAGAGCTTTGTTGTACATATATTTTCTAATTAGTGTTTTCATTCTCTTTGAATAAATACCCAGAATTGGAATTGCTGGATCATATGGTAGTTCTATTTATAAGTTTTTGAGGAACTTCCATATTGTTCTCCATAGTGGCTGCACCAAGTTATATTTCCACTAACAGTGTACCAGGGTTCTCTTTTCTCCTCATCCTTGCCAACAATTTTTATTTCTTGTCTTTCTGATGATAGTCATTCTGACAAATATGAAATCATATGTCATCATGGTTTTGATTTGCATTTTGCTGATGATTATTGATGTTAAGCATCTTTTGATGTGCTTGTTGGCCATATGTATGTCCTCTTTGGAAAAATGCCTTTTTGGGTCGTTAGCTCATTTTTTATTCAGGTTGTTTTATTTTTCTTGATACTGAGCTGTATGAGTTCTTTACACATTTTGAGTATTGACCCCTTATCAAATGTATCATTTGCATATATCTTCCCCATTAAATAGGATGTTTTTTGTTTTCTTGATAATTTTCTTCACTGTGCAAAAGCATTTAGGTTTGATTAGGTCACTTTTGTTCATTTCTTTTCCTTATCTGAAGAGACAGATCCAAAAACAATATTGCTAAGATCTATCAAAGACTGTATGGACTCAAATTGGAAGGGAAGAAGTAAAACCGTCACTGTTTGCAGGTGACATGATACCACACATAGAAAACCTCAGACTCCACCAAAAACCATTAGAACTAATAGATGATTTCAGTAAAGTTGCAGGATACAAGATTAATATGCATAAAGTTGTTGCATTTCTATACATTAGTAATGAGCTATGAGAAAGAGAAATCAAGAAAATAATACCATTTACAATCTCATCAAAAAGAATAAAACACCTAGAAATAAATTTAACCAAAGAAGTGAAAGATCTATACTCTGAAAACTTTAAGACACTGATGAAGGAAATTGAAGATGATACAAATAAATGAAACATTATCCTATGTTCAGAGATTCAAGAATTAATATGGTTAAAATGTCCTTATGACCCAAAGAAATCTACAGATTTAATGCAATCTCTATTAAAATACCCATAGCATGTTTCACATGACTAGAACAAATAGTCCCAAAGCTTGTATGGAACAAAAAAAAGAGCCTGAATAGCCAAAGCAATCTTGAGAAAAAGAACAAAGCTTGGAGTATCATGTTCCCTGACTTCAGATTATACTATATACAATAATCAAAATAGTATGAAACTGGCACAAAAACAGACACCTAGACCAATGGAACAAAACAGAGAGCCGAGAAATTAAACCACACATCTATGGTCAATTCATCTACAACAAGGAGGCAAGTGTGGAAAACACAGTCTCTTCAATCAATGGCACTAGCAAAACTAAGCATCTACATGTAAAAACTGAATTGGAACATTTTCTCCCACCATATACAAAAATAAAGTCAAATGGGTTAAATACCTAAATGTAAGACAAGAAAACAAAACTCCTAGAAGAAAACATAGACAGCATTCTTCTGGCTGATTCCTTTCATTGGACTGTCAAGTTTTTTCTTATTTATGGGAACTTTTATGAGAATAAGTCCTTTATTACTACCAGGTGTGGCTTGCCTTTTCATATCTTGAAATGAAGTAAACTGAAAGTCATTCAGTTGTGTCTGACTCTTTGCGACCCCATGGACTACACAGTCCATGGAATTCTCCAGATCAGAATATTGGAGTCGGTAGCCTATCTCTTCTCCAGTGGATCTTCCCAACCCAGGAATCAAACTGGAGTCTCCTGCATTGCAGGTGGATTCTTTACCAACTGAGCTATGTTTCATGTCTTAATGGTATATTTTGATGACTAAAAATTCTTAATTTAATTATTTTAATTCAAATTTATCAATATTACATGCATACTATGATTTGTGTATTATTTAAGAACACTTGCCTAGACCAGGGTCATGAAGGTAATTGCTTATGTTTTCTTCTAGAAACTTTATTTTTTCTCTTCTTTCCATATTGTATTTATGACTCATCTCAAATTGATTTGGGTATATGATGTGAGGAAGGGGTCAGTTTCTTTTTTTCCCCTTTACAGAAATCCAGCGGACACAGCACCATTTATTGTAAATGCCACTTCACTGGTACTTTGTTGGGAAGTCAGGTTACCATATATACTTTGGATTATTTCTTAACACTGAGTTACATACCATTTTGTACTCTTGCCACATTATCTTAAATATTATAACTTCATAAGCCTTGATATCTAAAAAGTATCCAGCTTATTCATCTTCAGCAATATTTTTAGCTGTTCTTGGCACTTTGTATTTCCACATACAATTTTAGAAACCGAGTATCATTTTACACAGTTAATAAAACCTGCTGGGATTTATTTCTATTGAGATTGTATTAATTCTATGGAGACTTTAGAGAGAAATGACATCTTAACAATAAAAAGTATTCAGTTCTTGAGCACAATTTAAAGTTTTCTGTATAGAAGTCAACCACATCTTTTCTTATAGCTACTCCTGGAAATTTGATGGGTTTGTTTGGTGCTATTATAAATGATATTGATTGCAATTTCATTTTCTACTTATTTGTTATTATCATATAGAATACAAGTGATTTTTAAAATAGTTTTATTTATTTATTTATTTATTTATCTTTCGCTGTGCTGGGTCTTTGTTGCCGCATGTGAGTTCTCTCAGGCTGTGGTAACTGTGGAGGCTGCTCTCAGTCGTGGTGAGCAGGTGTCTCATTGTGGTGGCTTCTCGTTGTGGAGCATGACACCTAGGGCTCATGGCTTCAGTAGCTGCAGCTCCTGGGCTCTGAGCACAGGTTCAGGAGTGTGGCACACAGGCTTAGTTGCCCCGCAGCACGTGGGATCATCAACCAGGGATCAAACTCATGTCTCCTGCACTGGCAGACAGATTCTTTTCCACTGAGCCACCAGGGAAGCCCCACAATTGATTTTTGTATGTTGACCCTCTATCCAGCATTAAAGCTAAATGAACTCAGTGATTTTAAGAGCATGTTTGTAAATTCTTTCAATTGTCTTCATGTACAATTACACTTTCGTGAATACTGACAGTTTTATTTCTTTCTAATCTTATATATTTTTAATTTGCTTATTATATTGAGTAAAACTTCTAGTCCAGTGTTGATTAGAAGTGATAACAGTGGTCATTTTTATTTTCTTCCCAACCTCAGAGAAAATGGTTTAATATTGCTTAAATAAAAAATAGTGATGCTCATTGTAGGCTTTTGGTAGATATATACTTTATCAGATGAAGGGGGTTCCCTTCTATTCCCAGTTTGCTAAGAGTTTTTATTTTAGTGTTTTTGGATTGAAATAAATGCTTATTCTGCATCTATTAAGATGAGAACATAGATTTTCTTCCTTATTCTATGATATGCTAAAGTACATTGATTTTCAAAAGTTCATAAAACTTGAATTACTGGAATAAACATTATGATGTCATATCCTTACTGTATTTGAGTGCTAATATCTTGTCAAGAATTTTTACATTAGAGTTCATGAGATAGCTTGACCTGCAATTTTTCTTTTCTGTCCATATCAGCTTTGTCAGGTTTTGCTGTAAATGTTATGCTGGTGTCATTAAGGAATTCGAAAGTGTTTGTTCTTTTTCTATTTTCTAGAAAAGTTTATGTGATATTGATGTTATTTCTTCCATAAGTTTTGGAAGAATTGAAGCCATTTGGAACTGTAATTTTTGTGTGAAGACATTTTAAATTACAGATTTAATATTTTAATACATATGGAGTTATTCCAATTTTTCTATTTCTTATCATAGCAATTTGGTAAATTGTGGTTTTTAGTAAATTTGTCCATTTAATCTAAGTTGAATAAAGTTTTTCATAATATGCTTGTTCTCTTTTTAATTTATTTGGGACATCTGATATACCTCTTTTTATCACTGCAATTTGCCAGGGATTTCTTGTCTTTATTGTAATATATTTGCTTAATGTATCCTTGAATTGTTTATCTTTATTTTTCTTCCTTCTCCTTTCTTCAGTTGAATTTGCTATGCTTGTTCTAGTTTCTTGAATAGGTTAGATTGTTTTTTCCACCATATGTCTTATCTTGCCTAACATGTAAATTAGAGCTATAAAATTCTCTAAATTCTGCTTTAGGAGAATCTCACAAGTTTTATTATGTTGAATTTTCCTTCAGTCAGTTCAGTTCAGTCACTCAGTCGTGTCCAGCTGTTTGTGACCCCACGGACTCCAGCATGCCAGGCTTTCCTGTCTACCCAAACTCCTCGAGCTTGCTCAGACTCATGTCCATAGAGTCAGTGATGCCATCCAGCCATCTCATCTTCTGTTGTCCCCTCTGCCTTCAATCTTTCTAAGCATCAGGGTCTTTTCTAATGAGTCAGTTATTTGCACCAGGTGGCCAAAGTATTGGAGTTTCAGCACCAGTCCTTCCAATGAATATTCAGGACTGATTTCCTTTAGATTTGACTGGTTTGATCTCCTGGCAGTCCAAGGGACTCTTAAGTCTTCTCCAGCACCACAGTTCAAAGCATCAATTCTTTGGCATTCAGGTTTCTTTATAGTCCAACTCTCACATCCATACTCTGACATCCTGACCACAGGAAAAACCATAGCCTTGACTGGACGGACCTTTGTTGGCAAAGTAATGTCTCTGCTTTTTAATATGCTAAGTTGGTCATAGCTTTTCTTCCAAAGAGCAAGCGTCTTTTCATTTCATGGCTGCAGTCACCATCTGCAGTGATCTGGAGCCCAAGAAAATAAAGTCTCTCACTGTTTCCATTGCTTTCCCATCTCTTTGCCATGAAGTGATGGGACCAGATGCCATGATCTTAGTTTTCTGAATGTTGAGTTTGGAGCCAGCTCTTTCACTCTCCTCTTTCACTTTCATCAAGAGGTTCTTTATTTCTTTTTCACTTTCTGCCATAAGGGTGGTATCATCCGGATATCTGAGGTTATTGATATTTCTTCCAGCAATCTTGATTCCAGCTTATGCTTGGCATTTCACATGATGTACTCTGCATATAAGTTAAATAAGCAGGGTGACAATATATAGATTTATGTATTCCTTTCTCAATTTGGAGTCAGTCTGTTGTTCCATGTCCGGTTCTGTTGCTTCTTGATCTGCATACAGATTTCTCAGAAGCCAGGTAAGGTGGTCTGGTGTTCCCATCCCTTGAAGAATTTTCCAGTTTGTTGTGATCCACAAAGTCATAGGCTTTGGTGTAATCAATAAAGCAGAAGTAGATGTTTCTCTGGAATTCTCTTGCTTTTTTGATGATCCAGCAAATGTTGGCAATTTGATCTCTGGTTCCTCTGCCTTTTCTAAATCCAGCTTGAACATCTGGAAGTTCACAGTTTATGTACTGTTGAATTTTTCTTATCATTCAGTTAAAATATTTTCCAATTTTTATTGTGATTTCTTCTTTAATACATGTCACTCATATGTGTGCTGTGCAATTTCCAATACTTAGGAATTTTCTTGAAATGTTCTATTATTTTCTAAATCATTCATTTCCACTGTGGTCAAAAGTCATACACTTCATGATTTAAGTTTTTATTTGAAATTTTTGAGAATTATTTTATGGCCCAGAATATTATCTATTTTGATCAGTATCTCATGATCAAAACCTGTATTCTGGTATGGTTGTATATAGTATTCTTTTTGTCAATTTAAGCCAAGTTCATTACAAGTGTGGTCTAAATCTCTTCATACTTATTAATTTTTTTTCTCTACTGTTCAGTTTGTTACTAAGAGAGATGTACTGAAATCTGTAACCATCATTGCAAATTTGTCTATTTCTTCTTCTAGCCTATAAATTTTTCTTTATATATTTTGAAAATGTGTCATTAGATACATATGTATTTAGGCTCTTATATCTTCCTGTTGAAGTGATCCTTTTATCATTATGAAATGTTCCTCATTATCTTTAGTAATATCTCACTCCTTAAAGTCCATTTTATTTGGCAGAAGTATAGCTACATTTGTTTTTATTTTATGAATGCTTATATGTTTACATTCTCTTCTATCCTTTTTATAAATTTTAAATTTGAATTGTTCTTTGTCTTCATCTGAATTGCTTATCTTATAAATAGCAATAATTGACTTTTTAGTCTACAACTCCAGATGAGGACTACGAATATATGAATCGGCGACGTGGTGGAGGAGGCCCTGGGGGGGACTATGCAGCCATGGATGCCTGCCCAGCCTCTGAGCAAGGCTATGAAGAAATGAGAGCTTTCCAGGGGCCTGTACTCCATGGTCCCCAGGTCCACTATGCCTGCCTCAAAACTTTACGTAGTTTAGAAGCCACTGACTCTGCCTCAGAAAATATAACCCCTACTCACTGAGGTGATCAGGGAGCATTGGATGGCAGCTAGCTCAGTGGCACCCCACTCCAGTACTCTTGCCGGGAAAATCCCATAGATGGAGGAGCCTGGTAGGCTGCAGTCCATGTGGTCGCTAAGAGTCGGACATGACTGAGCGACTTCACTTTCCCTTTTCACTTTCATGCATTGGAGAAGGAAATGGCAACCCACTCCAGTGTTCTTGCCTGGAGAATCCCAGGGACGGAGGAGCCTGGTGGGCTGCCGTCTCTGGGGTCGCACAGACACAACTGAAGCAACTTAGCAGCAGTAGCAGCAGCAGCAGCAGGTCAAACTATAACAAAGAAGTACTTTGTTTTTTATTAGTATTATTATTTTAAATTTATTTATTTTAATTGGAGGCTAATTACTTTACAATATTGTATTGGTTCTGCCACAAATCAACATTAATCTGCCACAAGCGTACATGTGTTCCCCATCCTGAACCCCCCTCCCACCTCCCTCCCTGTACCATCCCTCCGGGTCATCCCACTGCACCAGCCCCAAGGATCCTGTATCGAACCTGGACTGGCGATTCATTTCTTATATGATATTATACATGTTTCCATGACATTCCCCCAAATCATCCCACCCTCTCCCTCTCCCACAGAGTCCAAAAGACTGTTCTATACATCTGTGTCTCTTTTGCTGTCTCACATACAGGGTTATCGTTATCATCTTTCTAAATCCATATATATGCGTTAGTATACTGTACTGGTGTTTTTCTTTCTGGCTTATTGAAATCCTCTAATATGATACTGAATTTCCCTTCTATAAGTCAACAAACATTTTTACTATTTTGAGGTGCACACAACTTTATGATTGTTTATTCTTCATGGTGAAATTAATTTTTATCATTTGGTATTAACCACTTGTATTTTTGGAGAAGACTCTTGAGTCCCTTGGACTGCAAAGAGATCCAACCAGTCCATTCTAAAGGAGATCAGTTCTGGGTGTTCTTCGGAAGGACCAATGCTGAAGCTGAAACTCCAATCCTTTAGCCACCTCATGCGAAGAGCTGACTCATTGGAAAAGACTCTGATGCTGGGAGGGATTGGGGGCAGGAGGAGAAGGGAATGACAGAGGATGAGATGGCTGGATGGCATCACCAACTTGGTGGACATGAGTTTGGGTGAACTCCGGGAGTTGGTGATGAACAGGGAAGTCTGACGTGCTGCACTTCATGGGGTTGCAGAGAGTCAGACACAACTGAGTGACTGAACTGAACTGAACTTGTATTCTTAATACTGTATTGCTTTTTCTAAAGTCTTCATTTTTCTGCCATTGAAATATCTACCTCAGTGTTCCTTTGGTTAGTATTTTCTAGGGCTGTCTTTTTCATTCTTTTATTTTCAGTACCTCATGTCTTTATATTTTAGGCATTTCTCATAAAAAATTTTTTTTTTCTCTTTTTCAAACCAGACAGTCTCTGACTTTTATGAGAGAGCTGAGTTCACTTCCAATTTGGGGAGATTAATACTATATTTAGACTTGTTACTATAATCTTACTTTGTAATTTCCATTCATTCTCCTTTTTCTAATTTTTTATTTCCTTTACTGTCCTTTGTTTCAACTGATTGTGAATACTATTTGACTTTTTTTTCCTGTTAGTTTGAAAGCAATATGTTCTTTCTTAATGGTCACCTAAAGTAAAATTTTATCATATGTAGATACATAACATATATATAACAACTTAATTCTTTGATTAATCAATATCTGTAGATTCCCTGCCTGAATAATCAAGAATCCCTCTCATCCATAGTCATAAAGTTCTTACATACAGCCTATTTCCATCTGCCCCATTTTTAATGCCACACTTTATATTATTTTTAAATTTTATATATAATGCATAGTTTAAATTTATTAAAATATCTAAAAATACATACTTGCTTAAATTTATGTTAGTTTTACTTTATTTCCTTGCTTTATATACTTTTTTGCATATCAGACATTTTCTATATGTTTTTATCTTTCTTAAATTACATACTTTAAAAGTTACATGGGTAAAGATTTATCTATAGGTATTTAATATCAGATTTAAATCCTTGCAGATGTCTTTATCTTATCCTTGATTTTTCTGGATACATAATTCTAGGTTAAAAGTGATTTTTCTTTCAATTCTCTAAGGATACTGTCTCCTTATTTATGCTGCTGTTGAAAAGTCTCCTGTTTTTCACTTTATTCTGTTGTATGGTCTCTGACTGCTTGTTCAGTCTTATTTCTGTCTTTGTGGTTGTGAAGCTTTACTATAACATGTCTAGATACAGATTTTCTTTCCTTTTTTTTTTTTTTTTGCCAAATAAACAAGCTCCTTCCTACGTGTACTAATTGATGTCTTTTATCAATTCTGGAAAATGATTAGACATTTTCTCTTTACCTGTATTTCCTCAGTTCTCCTTTTCTTTGGACTTAGATTAGATACATAATAGATCTCCTATTTTATCCTCCATGCTCTAAATCGTTCTTTCATATAGTTCATCTCCTTGTCTTTATGTGCCACATCCTAGTTAAACTTTTCAATTCTAATCTCTGATTTGTCAATATTCCCTTACCTTGTATAATCTATTATTTAATCCAGTTCAACCTAGACCATCTGACCAATTCAGAGCGAAAAGTTTGGTCCAAATCCATATTTCTATTCATATATTTTTGAAGGGATATTCCTTTGTAGACATCTCATCAAATATGTATTTGTATAATCTATACAAATATCACAAAACACACAAGGAACTATGTCAGCATAGAGGAGGTTTAACAGAAAAAAAAACAAACAAGACTTTGAATATTTGAACTATTTATCAGAATCAACATAGAAAATGTATATAGAATTTTTAAAAATTTAATTGCATTTTAAAACGGCAAGTTTTAAACTACAGTTCCCAGTGGCATCTTCCTGTAATCCTGTATGCCAAATCATATCAACCTCAGGGGAAAAAACAATTAACCTAAATAAAGAACTTAACATTTATCTATGTTAAATTTAATCTTACTGGTGTCAGCCTATCAAAACAATTTTAATTCTGTCATGTATTATACATTTAATCTCTTATTGTGTGTGCTAAGTATAAAACTGATAAGCATATTATTCAGGAGATGGTTTTCTAGGCAAGGTTTCCCTGTAGGGTGAGAGAAAGCTGCTAATATGGATAGAACTGACCTGTAGTTGTGACTTATATTTCACTACCTTTTTATAAAGATGCAGTAGAAGCCTTTAACAAACGTGTTGCTAAAATACAGTGTCTGTATCATCCCCCTGACTAAACGGAAAAAGGAAATCAAGTTGGCACCTGGTGACCGCTGTGTTCCTTCTCCTAAGTTCTTGCTTCACAGAATTTTCAAAGCTCTTTTCTGTGACTCTTAGCTGATTTACAGCGTAACCCTTCCCTGCAGTGTTCTGCTCTGGTTTTCAGTTTCCTCTTTTCCTTGTGTCACAAACATATCCTTCCACTTCTTGAACCCATATGTCTGCCGTAGTCCTCCCCTGGAATTCAAAAGAGATTTGAGGATCTGGCTTGCATTTTTAATAAGGAACAGAATGAAACAAGGCATTGAGAAGGGTTACCTTGATCTGCTTTATGCCTTACCTTTTCACTATCACTTCTTATTCTTATTTAAGGTAGAACCAAGGTGTGGGTTTGACAGATACCAAATGGGTCTATCCAGCTGATCCCTCCATGAGACTAGAGTTTTCTGTTCTGAATCAAATAAGAGTTACAGAAGGGGAGTCATCTCCAGCCAGGCTCACCTACAGGGTAAAGAAGATGGTAGACATGTCCCTGGCAAAAGACATGCTTCCACAGTGTGCGAGACTGGAACTTCAATCAGAAGACTTTGGATTCCTCGTGAGTATTTTCAAAACAGACAATACTGTCAATAGCAACAGGTATCACTGAGGAGGCAGGACCAAAGCTAAAATTAAGTAGAGAGAAGTAAGCGTGGACAAAAGGAAGAACTCTACAAGTAGCCTGTAAATGAAACTAGAAACATAGATTACAGTCAAATTACTGCCGACCTGGAACTCCAAGTTGAAGGTGAGACTTGGTGATGTCAGCGACGTACCACTGAAGTATAAGCATGTTAGTTATATGAGTAAAGCAATGTTTTACGGGGTTCAAGGAATGTTTAAAATGTTTTCTGCAGCTAAGAATTATTTTTAAAAGAAAAACATAAAAATTAAGTATCAGTGTTTCCATTTCTACAAGATTACTTCTTGTTTTCAATGTACTTGTGAGTGGCTCTAATGTAGGGAGAAATGAATCTTAGTTGACTTATTTTAGTAACAATAAACCTGTATTCTTAATATTAGGTAGTCTTTCATTTTAGATTAACCATCACCATGTTATGCCAAATGTGTGTGTCTGTGTGTGTCTGACTATCTATAACAGGCTTCTTCAAGTAAATGTCAAAACTATTGGGCTGATTTTAAAAAGTGAAATAATGCCATCTGCAGCAACATAAATGGACCTAGTGGTTACCATACTAAGAAAGAGAAAGACAAATAACATGATATTGCTTTTTCATGTGGAATATAAAATATGATACAAATGAATTTATTTACAAAACAGAAATAGACATAGAAAACAAACTTATGGTTACCAAAGGAGAAAGGAGCAGGGAGGGATGAACTTGAGTTTGGGCTTAGCATATATACACTACTATATATACAATAGATAAGCAACAAGGACTTATTGTATAGCACAAGGAATTCTATTTGATATTTTGTAATAACCTATAATGGAAAAAATATGAAAAAGAATGAACAGCATCACTTTGCTGTATATCTGAAACTGACACAACATTATAAATCAACTATGCTTCAATGAAAAAAAAAAACTGTTGGTCTCATTCTGGTAAGTGAAATAAAGAAGTGACATAGTTGAGAGCAGAAAAAGGGTCCCCAGTTCCCCAACCTGAATCAACTCCAAAGGACAATCATTGCAAGCAAAGAGGGGGCAGTGGCTGTATACCCTCCAGGAGCAAAAGCCTTGCAATCCAGGACTATTCCAAGCTCACCCTCTACTCTCTTCCCAGTTGCATGCCCCTCTACAACTTTGCTAAACCTCCATTTTCTGTAAGCTGGGGTTCTTCTTATTGTTTCTATTATATGGTGTTGTAGTAAGAATTAAATAAGAATATACGAAAGGCTCCTGTCCATGATGTCTCAGTGCCAGCATGTCTGGGAGCTGCTCTGAAACTGATCGAAAAGAAATGGATATGTATTTCTGTAGACACCCATGAGGTCAAAGCTGTGATGGTCTCCCCAACAGTAGAATACCTCCCTGCTGACTGAGTGCTTCCCACTCAATGCTTTTTCTTTCTCCTGCCCATCTCCCTGGCTGCTAGTCTTTTAAGACTCCTATCACATGTTGCCTCTGATGGAGCATTTCCTGATCTCACCATATCTCTCCCCCACTGTATTCTGCATAGATGTCTCTTCTAATGCTTGTTAAATGACTCACTTCCCGCAGTAGAGCCTCCTCATGTTTAGGACTAGCTGGAACTCATCTCCATATCTCCAGCACCTATCATGATGTTTGGGTCCAGGCAGAGGTGCTCAGGAAAGAGAGGGAGAAAAGGTAAGAGAAATGATTTCAGTCAACAAGAAGAGGTTTCTGGTCTCCCGCTCATAGTGGGTGGTGAACATGCACATAGGTAATGCAGAGGCAAGACACTTGGACCTGAAGTTCTATGGGGTAAGAAGAAGAGGAATTCTGACCAGAGGGTCCCAGGAGGTCTCCAGAGCCTGTCTGATGAGTCAGAAATATCTCTATTCTGTCTGCATGACTGCAAAGTAGTTTAACCATTTGATGGGATAGACGCGTATAATGAGTTACAAAACCATTGGCTCATTTTCCCTCAACAGGTAGTTCCCTCCCTTTGAAAAGTAAAGCTCACATGAATTATTTGATCTTTGTTTGAAGCTAATTAAATATTAAAGGATGTTTCCCTCCTTTACACAAGCCAACAGACTAGATATTCTTTTCAGGTAAGGAGATAAAGGAGCCCAGAGTTTACCATGAGCTCCTCTCCTGTCTCCCTGCTCCCTGCTTCCCTGTTTATGCTCATTTAACTCTTGTCTGAACCACTGCCATGGCCTCCCAGGCTCGCCTGTCTCCTATTCACTCTACCAGTGCAAGATGAGTCTCAGAAAGGATTTATTTTGCTCCGAACCTCGTTTCAAATTCTGACTAGCTGCCACATTTAGTCCTCGTTCCGTAGCCTGGATTCAGAACCACCGCCTGCCTTATTTGCTCTAGGTTCCTCCCTCACAGCACAGCCAAGTGAGACCTGGAGCTCTAGCCATTTCAGTTGACTTAACATGGCTCCAGGCTTCACCCAGGCTGCTCCTTGCCCCTTGAGTACTAACCCTTCTCCTGTGTCCCCATCTGTTGACAAGCCTTCCGCCACCACAACTCTATCACCTGTCTCCACACTGCCTTCAAGGCTTCTAGAGTCAGCAGCTGCCACTGGCAGCCCAGCTTCCATTCCCTTACCTTTCAGGCGAAGGTTCCCTGTATTTTCTTTGGAAAGTCAATCTCTTCACCATTACCCATGTGGTTAGCTCTATACACAGCACCAAGGGAAGGCCCTGGCAGGGTCTGACTGGCTTAAACCTACTGGCATATCTTGTCCCCCAACACAAGAGTTGATTCAGGCATGGGAACATGACCCCATGCAGGGATAGGACTCTTCCCCCGAGCTCATAGGGCTTTCGAGTTTGAGACTGATAAGTCCATGTTTTGTTACCACAAGAAGAATCCCCTTGGGAATTGAGCCATCACAGGGGAACCTACTATGAGCAACAGATCTTAGAATGTTGTTGAGCACTGGATCAAGCTGAGCCTGAAGACAATCTCTCCTGTACATTCAATTATGTAAGTAAATTCTGTTTTTATTTTAGCATGTTTGTATTGGGGGTTTTGTAACTTTCAAAAGTTTATATTCAACCTATGCTCTTAATTCATGACGACTTCTAGAAATTCTCCTGGAGTTCCTCTCATCTGGCTGTCCGTCCTCAACTGAAAATAAGACAGAATAAAGACATTTCTAATTCACCAGACAGACTTATATAAAGATTAGACGGGCACCAGGGTACAGTAAAGTACACAGTCAGAACAAGGATTTTTGCAATAATTCTACCACCCTGTAGGGCATTTTCTTTGGCTGGGGCTCTCCACACTCTCATGAAACTTGGAAATGTACATATAGCCAGATATTTTTGGAAACGATCAACAAAACTATAATACAATGGAATAGAAAATTAATAGGTGTTTTATATGAAGAAACAATCAGCAGTATTTTGTAAAACTTTCCTTTTGGTTCTATAGATTCACACACATGTATGTGCATCAGATAACAGTGTGAAATTATTTCTTAGTGCGAAGTATATTTTTGAGAACCATTGATCTGGCTCCCACCTGAGACAATTCTATAATACAGAGTACAAAAAAAGCAGACAAATAATAGTGTACGACATTAGAGAGGGTACTTGTTCTATAAAACTTTTTTAGTCACATAGACATATACACATATCTATGTAGTCACAATATGATACGTATTTCTTACTGTGGGTGGTAGCCCAAAAGTTTGAAGTTCACTGATTTGTTTTCTAACTGAGGCCAGAAATATTACAAAGCAGTACAATTGTCTGAGCTGCAGCCAGCAATGTGAAGGGAAGGAAGGAGAGTCCATGATCACCTCACAATCACCTCAGCACTGAGACCTATGTAGGTGGAATATACATTTCTAGAATGGCCACCTTCTAGGCAATTGGTAACGGCATGTCTGCAGTCACTCAGACAGTAAAGAATCATCCTGCAATGCGGGAGGATATGGGTTCCATTCCTCAGTCAGGAAAATCCATGGAGAAGGGAATGACTACCCATGCTAGTGTTCTTGCCTGGAGAATTCCATGGACAAAGGAGCCTGGCGGGCTACAGTCTATGGGGTCACAAAGAGTCAGACATGACTGACTGACTAACACACTTTGTCTGAAAGACAGCTCAGAGGGCCGAGTTGACAACAGGGCTGTCCAAGCCAGGGATGTGTATCTTTATAGCCTATTGCCATGTTCAACTATTCAAGTTCAGTTCAGCTCAGTTCAGTCGCTCAGTCCTGTCCGATTCCCTGCAACCCCATGGGCTGCAGCATCCAAGGCTTCCCTGTCCTTCACTATCTCCCAGAGTTTGCTCAAACTCCAGTACATCAAGTCCATGATGCCATCCAACCATCTCATGCTCTGCCATCCCCTTCTCCTGCATTCAGTCTTGCCCAGCATCAGGGTCTTTTCCAATAAGTCAGTTCTTCCCATCAGGTGGCCAAAGTATTGGAGTTTCAGCATCAGCAACAGTCCTTCCCATGAATATTCAAGACTGATTTCCTTTAGGATTGACTGGTTTGATCTCCTTGTAGTCCAAGGGACTCTCAAGACTCTTCTCCAATACCACAGTTCAAAACCATCAATTCTTCAGTGCTCAGCTTTCTTTCTAGTTCAACTGTCACATCCATACATAACAAGTGTAAAAACCATAGCTTTGACTAGATGGACCTGTCTAGGTTGGTCATAGCTTTTCTTACAAGGAGCAAGCATATTTTAATTTCATGGCTGCAGTCATCATCTGCAGTGGTTATTAGCCCCAAAAAATAAAGTCTCTCACTGTTTCTGTTGTTTCCCCATCTATTTGCCATGAAGTGACAGGACCGGATGCCACGATCTTCATTTTTTGAATGTTGAGTTTGAAGCCAGCTTTTTCACTCTCTTCTTTCACTTTCATCAAGAGATTCTTTAGTTCTTCTTCACTTTCTGCCATAATGGTGGTGTTATCTGCATATCTGAGGTTATTGATATTTCTCCCGGCAATCTTGATTCCAGCTTGTGTTTCATCCAGCCTGGCATTTCACAGTATGTATTCTGCATATAAGTTAAATAAGCAGGGTGACAATATACAGCCTTGACATACTCCTTTCCCAAATTGGAACTAGTCCGTTGTTCCATGTATGCTTCTCGACCTGCATACAGATTTCTCAAGAGGCAGATAAAGTGGCTGAAATTCCCATCTCTTTAGAAATTTTCCACAGTTTGTTGTGATCCACACAGTCAAAGGCTTTGGCATAGTCAATAAAGCAGAAGTAGACGTTTTTCTGAAACTTTCTTGCTTTTGTGATGATCCAACGGATGTTGACAATTTGATCTCTGGTTCCTCTGCCTTTTAAAGTCCAGCTTGAACATCTGGAAATTCTTGGTTGTTCACGAACTGCTGAAGCCTGGCTTGGAAAATTTTGAGCATTACTTTGCTAGCATGTGAGATTAGTGCAATTGTGCAGTAGTTTGACATTGCCTTTCGTTGGGACTGGAATGAAAACTGACCTTTTCCAGTCCTGTGGCCACTGTTGAGTTTTCCAAATTTGCTGGCATATTGAGCTCAGCACTTTCACAGCATCATTTTTTAGGATTTCAGATAGCTCAATTGGAATTCCATCACCTCCATTAGCATTGTTCATAGTGATGCTTTCTAAGGCCCACTGGACTTTGCATTCCAGGATGTCTGGCTGTAAGTGAGTGATCACACCATCATGGTTATCTGGGTCATGAAGATCCTTTCTGTATAGTTCTTCTGTGTGTTCTTGCCACCTCTTCTTATATCTTCTGCTTCTGTTGGGTTCATGCAATTTCTGTCCTTTATTGTGTCCATCTTTGCATGAAGTCTTCCCTTGGTATCTCTGATTTTCTTGAAGAGATCTCTAGTCTTTCCCATCCTATTGTTATCCATTTCTTTTGCATATATCACTGAGGAAGGCTTTCTCATCTTTCCTTGCTATTCTTTGGAACTCTGCATTCAAACGGGTGTATCTTTCCTTTTCTCCTTTGCCTTTAGCTTCTCTTCTTTTCTCAGCTATTTGTAAGACCTCAGACAACCATTTTGCATTTCTTTTTCTTGGGGGTGGTCTTGATCACTGCCTCCTGTACAATGTCATTAACCTCAGTCCATAGTGTTTTAGGCACTCTATCTATCAGATCTAATCCCTTGAATCTATTTGTCACTTCCACTATATAGTCATAAGGGATTTTATTAAGGTCATACCTGAATGGTCTAGTGGTTTTCCCTACTTTTTTCAATTTAAGTCTGAATTTTACAATAAGGAGTTCATGATTTGTGCCACAGTCAGTTCCCAATCTTGTTTTTGCTGACTGTATAGAGTTTCTCCATCTTTGGCTGCAAAAATATAATCAATCTGATTTTGGTATTGACCATCTGGTAATATCCATGTATAGAGCCATCTATTGTGTTGTTGGAAGAGGGTGTTTGCTATGACCAGTGCGTTCTCTTGGCAAAACTCTGTTAGCCTTTGCCCTGCTTCATTTTGTACTCCAAAGCCAAATTTGCCTTCTACTCCCGGTATATCTTGACTTCTTACTTTTGCATTCCAGTCCCCTATCATGAAGAGGACATCTTTCTTGGGGTGTTAGTTCTAGAAGGTCTTGTAGGTCCTCATAGATCTGTTGGACTCCAGCTTCTTCAGCATTAGTCTTTGGGGCACAGACTTGAATTACTGTGATAATGAATGGCTTGCCTTGGAAATGAACAGAGATCATTCTGTTGTTTTTGAGATTACACCCAAGTACTGCATTTCGGACTCATCTGTTGACTATGAGGGCTCCATTTCTTCTAAGGGATTCTTGACCACGGTAGTAGATATAATGGCCATCTGAATTGAATTCACCCATTCCCGTCTATTTTAGTTCACTGATTTCTAAAATGTCAATGTTCACTCTTGCCATTTCTTGTTTGACCACTTCCAATTTACCTTGATTCATGGACCTATGCAGGTTCCTATGCAATACTGTTCCTCACAGCATCAGACTTTATTTCCATTACCAGTCACATCCACAGCTGGGTATTGTTTTCATTTTGGCTCTGTCCCTTCATTCTCTCAGGAGTTATTTCTTCATCTCCAGTAGTATATTGGGCATATACCAACCTGGGGAGTTCATCTTTCAGTGTCATTATCTTTTCACCTTCTCTTACTGTTCATGGGGTTCTCAAGGCAAGAATAGTGAAGAGGTTTGCTATTCCCTTCTCCAGTGGACCACATTTTCTTCACTATGACCCGTCCATCTTGGGTGGCCCTACACAGCATATTCATAATTACTTTGTAACTCTTCAAGGGACTGAATTAAAAGCCATGTACACACATGACCTACTCCTTTGCTGAAAAAGAAACCTGACTTTGTCCCTGGGATTGCATGTCCATGCATGAGGTCACAAAGAGTCGGACCAGAAGGAGTGACTAAACAACAAGACACATGAGCCAGGTGACTTAGAGAATGGTTTAACATTTTGAAATGCTTGCTACCTTTAGCTTTTGGTCTGAAGAAACCCCAGGGTGTTGCTTTGCAAGGAACTTGACCTTGGGAATCAAAATTACAGACACAATCTATTGGAATTTGTAGCTGCTTGAGTATCTATAGAACAACGATAACAAAGGCCAGGTATCTCTTAAAAAGCAAGTAATTTGCTTTTTAAAAAATTGTTTGCTCTTCTTATGTCTAAATTATTCATCTCTTGTCTTCTATATTTAGGGTTAGTTTGTTTCATTCTCTAAATGTTTAGCACTTAGAGAATGTTGTATTTCTTTGACTAGTTTTAACTTTAACTCTCTCTTAAAATAAATTTTTCAGCTACCTGGCTTACTCTTTATATTCCATTTAATTCTCTCCTCCATTGTTTTCACTTAAAACATGTTTCATTTCCTTTTTCTACTTTAACTTTATTCACAGTTATTAATATTTCTGCTTTAACTTTATTCACAGTTATTAATATCTCCTTAAAATTCTAAGCCTCTGATTTTAACATCTAAAATTTTAAATTATTTTATCCCATTTTCCCTAGTTATACTTTGTTGTTTCTGAGCTTCGGATTTTGTTTCTTAACATGTTTAATGTATAATGTTTATTCCTTTCATTTGGTTTCTCTTATTTCAGCTTCAAGTTTTCTCCTTCACTTTTGGTTTTATTGGCTTATAAGTGTATTTTCTTATTTGTAATTTTAATATTCTGTTCCTTGTATAGTGTGCATTTATCAGGCTGACAAGCAACAAAAATGCAAAGCTGACTCTTAACCACCACGCTATTCAGCCTTATTAATCTTTGAGCACTTTCATAACCAACCAAACAAGAGTATTTCCTGCATCAGTCTTCCTCTAACTTGCTTTATTCTCTTTTGATCCATTTCTTTCCTTGGCAGGGTTACAAGAAATCTTGCTGCCTGAATCTTTTTCACTTCCTGTACTCATTAAAAGGAGCAAGGAGATGCTGTCTAGAGCCAGAAGAATTCAGAGTTTTTAAAACAGGGTCAATGAGACCCTCACTGAATGGCTTCTACATGTCTGAAAGGTCCTGTGCAAGAGGTATGGGGAAAGTTGTCCAGAGGACATGCCCTGCCAGCAGCGCCCCATGATGAAGATAGATGCCCAAGGAGGTATACTGGAAGAAATGCCCTCCATAGGTGTGCCACTGCACAGCAGCAGGAGGCAGGGTGCCCCTCATAAGGAGGTGCTTTGCTGGCAATCCTCTGCTATGAAGCTGACCACAGAGAGGTGCTCTGTGCTGCCAACCGCTGGGTGCTGCAGAAAACACGTGTTCACTGGTGAATGCATGTACACACACACACACACACACACACACACACACACACACACACACAGACTGCAGAAGACATATGGGAGGAATACACCAGGAAGAGAAGCTCCTTCTTGCCATGCCTCCCCAGCACCCTCTACTGACAAAATGATAGTAACATCATGTTCACTACATGGGGACTTTCTTAAAGGGTTCAGTTGAGATTGTGAATTGGTCACTAACAGTACAGTTCTTGGGCTACTCAGTTCTTGCATCCACTCTTCCACACGTGAGGCCTGTACAATCACATGTCTTTATTTCCATCTAACAAGATGTTGCTGTTCTTGCAAATGAAGAAATTCTCAACCTTCACCAAAATAAAGAAATGCACGGCCCCAGCTGTTGCTGCATGAGCTGCTGGCTACATTAATTACTCCTCAAATTTCATCACAGTCCTATGGAATATCTTCTAAGATTTTCTTTATGGGACAATTTTGAAGTCTTTGTTGAATTTGTTACAATATTGCTTCTGTTTTGTTTTGGTTTTTTGGCCATGAGGCATGTGGGATCTTAGCTCCCTAACCAGGGATGGAACCCATACCCCCTGCTTTGGAAGGTGAAATGCCAACCACCGGTCTTTCAGGGACACTGTTATTGAATATTTTCTTATCTAAAGATTATATTGTAAGGTTAAACCCCACCAACTTGAATAAAAGTCAGGGGAAAGAGGGAGAAAGGGAGAAGAAATAGCATACACACAAAAACATGTAACAGGCAAGGAGAAAATACACAAAGCCATCACATTTCAGTAATTGTCCATAAGCCATGGTTGACAACTGTGGCTTCCTATCTTCCTCTTTTTGCGAATTTCCTTTGGTCTCAGCCAGAAGTTGCTCAGTTTATTAACTGGAGGAGTGACCCAAACTTTCATTCAGAAAAGTGAGTCCTCAATCATCCTGCCTTTTGATGGCTGTAATGTGTTTCCACTAACCTTTGCTATTGGTCACAGAGCTAGTAAGGGGCAGCTTAGAAAATCCTCTTGCCACATAGTTGTCCTTGCCTTCAGTGTGTTGCAGCCACTCAATTTCCCTTTGGTAACTGGGATTAATCACTCCAGCTCGTAGAATAACTCCTTATTTTTGGCATGTTGGCTCAGTGATATAAAGAGCCCCAAATCGCCAGGTGGCAATCCTCTCTTCAAATCCAGTGGAACTACCATTGTGTCTCCTGATGAAAGCACTCCTCTCTTCGCAGCTAAGACCACTACATCAGCAAAGCTTAAAGTTGCCAGGATGGGAAGCAAAGATTCTATATTGTTAGATGTAAGAGTGAAAGGAGTTGCCCCATTTCTACTCTTGCTCCCAGATCTATGCATTCTGGCTATGAGGGAAATAATGCTGTCCAGTGCTCTCTGGTTTGAAGCCAACCCCATTCCTTGTGAAACAGAACTCCCTCTTTTCAGCATGCTGTGTCCTATGGGTTATGTGGTGCATGCAAACTAAGTGCGTATGGGTTGTGTGGTAAGTTTGATTAATTTCATGGGCATAAAGTCACTGCTGCACTTCCTCTGCTGTGAAATCAGTTCCTTAATCAGACTCATCACTCTGCAGAATGCCATGATGTTGGATAAGGATTTTTGTGAGTTCATAGATGGTGATGCTGGCAAAAGTTTAAGAGCAGAAAATACAAATCCATGGTTCCCCAGTGGCTCAGCGGTAAAGAATCCTTCTGCAAGGCAGGGGACTTGCAGGAGACCTGGATCAGTCCCTGAGTTGAGAAGATCCTCTGGAATAAGAATGGAAATCCACTCCAGTATACTTGTATACTTGCCTGGGAAATCCCATGGACAGAGGAGCCTGGTAGGCTACAGCCCATGGGGTCGCAAAGAGTTGGACACAACTGAGTGATTAAACAATACAAATCCATACCCAGAAGCTGTGTCTTTTTTTCAGTGCAAATGAATTTTTGCCCACTTTATGATGTCAATATAATCAACCTACTACCTGTCAGCTGACTGGCCTGGCCCCCTGGGGAATAGAGGCACCAACTCAGTTGCTGCTGCTGTTGCTGCTGCTGCTGCTAAGTCGCTTCAGTCATGTCCAACTCTGTGCGACCCCATCGATGGCAGCCCACCAGGCTCCCCCGTCCCTGGGATTCTCCAGGCAAGAACACTGGAGTGGGTTGCCATTTCCTTCTCCAAGCATGAAAGTGAAAAGTGAAACTGAAATCGATCAGTCGAGTTCAACTTAGCGACCCCATGGACTGCAGCCCACCAGGCTCCTCGGTCCATGGGAGTTTCCAGGCAAGAGTACTGGAATGGGGTGCCATTGCCTTCTCCAACTCAGTTAGTGGCTGTTTATTTTTTAAATTATTTTTGGCTGCTCTGGGTCTTTGCTGCTGTGTGCAAGCTTTCTCTACTTGCAGTGAGCTGAGGCCACACTCTCATGGCAGTGTGCGGGCTTCTCACTGAGGTTGCTTTTCTTGTTCTGCAGTAGCAGAGCAAGGGCTCTAGAGTGCCCCAGCTGCAGCAGTTGTGTGACTTAGCTGCCCTGTAGCATGAAGGATCTTAGTTCCCCAATCAGGGATCGAACCCACCACGTCCCCTGCATTGGCAGGCAGATTCTTAATAACAGGACCACCAGGTAAGTCCCAGTGGCTGAGTTTTAATGAAAGTTCCTGCTCCTGGTAGACTGGGCTCTCAGCAGAAGCATTAGCCAGATCAGTCTTGGTAAAGAGAAATCCAGCCTGTTGAGCCCCTGCATGGTGTCTGTCCTCCACCATAACCAGTATTCTTCATGGCCCCAGTGGCAAGCACTGGCATGGCTGGCAAAAGAGGCTAACTGACATCCACAGAGCACATCATTTAACCCACTTGATTATGAGGCGCCTCCATGTAGTAAATGCTATGGTGAACACTTACATGGGCCACAGATACCCTCATTGTTTGTGCCCATCTAGAAAGGATTCATCTGTTTGGCTTCGTTGGTGGCTCAGAGGATAAAGCGTCTGCCTGCAATGCAGGAGACCCGGGTTCAGTTCCTGGGTTGGGAAGATCCCCTGGAGAAGGAAATGGCAACCCACTCCAGTATTCTTGCCTGGAGAATCCCATGGACAGAGGAGCCTGGTGAGCTACAGTCCACGGTATTGCAAAGAGTCAGACACGACTGAGTGACTTCAGACACACACACACACAGGATTCAGGGTAGTAAATAAAAAAAAAAGAAAATACAGATATAAGAGCCAGGAAATGAGATGATAGTGAAAGATAGTAAGTTCAGTTTGGTGTATGCTAAGTTTGAGATTCCTGTAGGGCTTACAAGTAGAAAAGGGTGCTTCTAGAACTTGAGAGATCCTGGGATATACAAATATGGCTGCCTGTGATGTAGAGGTAATAGCAGAAACCACAGTTGGTGATGAAAATAATCAGGGATAGTGTTAAATTTGAATAACTTGAGGATAGAACTTGGCAGAACATCTGGGGTGCACTGTCAAAGAGAAGCACTGAAAAGGAGAGGCCAAGTGAAGAAAAACTGGGGAGACAGCAGCCCCAAGAAGGCAGAGGAGAAAATGTTCCCCAAAGCAGGAGTAATCAACAACTGTTACATATTATGGAGAGAGAGAGAAAAAAAAAAAGACACAGGCAGTAAAATTCCATCTGATTTGGCAAACAGGAAATCATGGTTATTAGTAAAGAAAATAGTTTCAGTGGAGTTATGGGAACAGAAGACAGATTCACAAAAGGTTCACAAATGAATACAAGGCAAAGTAGCCAAATTAGAGAATGCTGCTCACTCATTCAATTATAAGCTACAGAATGAGGTAGAAAAGAGCTCTATATAGCATTTCTATATGAGAATTTAAAAGAGGACAGAATTTTGAGGAGTCTTTCAGATGAGAATGCTTGAACATCTCACAAAATGTAAGAGAAAACACTTCTATGCAAAAGGAGGTTGCAGGGCCAAAAGAAAGGCGAGTTTATGAGTAAGCAATATCTTACGAGAAGGTTGGGATCAATAATTCAGTCTCTTAAGATCAAAGCGGTGGGGTAGGAATGGAAGGGGAGAGAGGTGAATTTGTAGAAGGTAGAAAAGGAAGTTGAGCTAGTTATCTTCCCTCTATTTGACTTTCAGATTACAAAGCAAAATCTTCTGATGACAGGAAAGTTTGAGTTGAACAGAACTTTAGAAAAATTACAATTTTAAAAGAGCAATAATGACAAATGGAGAGGGAAAACGAGAGATATCTAATCGTTCAAATTTCATTTCCTTCTTGAAGCCTTCTCTGTCTGTTCCCCTGAGAATAAATACATTATGAATAACGTACTTCTTTAGCAATTAAAGTTAGAAGTTTCTTTTTAAACCCCCTATTCTACAGCTCTTACATGGCACTTGTCATTTTTTGTTATAGTTATTCATCTTTTCACATGTGCTTCAAGAATTAACTTGTAATTCTTTAAAAAAGGAATGCTGTTTCTTTGTATGTCTCCTAGCATCTAAATACTAAAGTGGGTACATATTAACCCAGTGTTTTTAGTAACCATCCCTGTATGACAAACCATCCTGAACACACTGAGGTAAAAACAACAAATTTTTTTCTAATTACTATCTCTCGAGGTTCTGAGAGTCAATGAATGGCTTGGGGACCTCTCCCGGGGTTGCAGTAGGAAACATCTGGGGCAGTCTCCCAAGTGTCTGCAAGTTGATGTTGGCGATTGGTCGGGACCCTACCAGGGTAATGGCCAGAACACACATACACGGCTTCTCCAAGTGGCTTGGGCTTCCTCAGGGGATGGTGGCTGGGTTCCAAGAGAAAGTGTCCTGAGAAAGAGCGCCAGGGGGGTGCTGTATCCTCTTTCATGGCCTAGCCTTGAAGTCACACAGTATCATTCTGCCTCATCCCATTTATTAGTATTAAGTCACTAAGGCCAGCCTATATTCAGATGAGAGGAATTTAGACTCCACTTCTTTTTATTTACTTATCTATATTTATTTTTGGCTGTGCTGGGTCTGCGTGCAGAGCTCGGGCTCTAGGGCATGTGAGCTTCAGTAGTTGGGCCTCATGTGCTGAACAGCTGAAGCTCGAGGGCTCTAGAACGTAGGAACAGTAGCTGTGGTGCACGGGCTTAGTTACCCCAAGGCATGTAGAAATTTCGAGGACCAGAGATCGAAACTATGTCCCTGGCACTGGCAAGAGAATTCTTTTTTTTAATATTGTGACAAAGCTAGGCTGCTATTTTTCCCAACCTGTGACTGAAGTTCCTGACCCATCTTGTCTCAAGCCCAGACTCCCTTGGACTGGCTGAGAATAAGTGCCTGCATCTTTTCTAAGTCAGTTTTCCCAGCACACTCCATGTCACTGGTAAAAAAATGACAAGAGGCACTAAGCTTCGCCTTCCTGTCCAAACTTGAGCCCAGTCCTTCCTAGGACCGGCAGGAGGATTCTTAACCAATGAACCACCAAGTCCCTAGACTCCACTTCTTGTGGCAGGAGTATCAAAGACTATGCATACATGACATATAGTAAGTGTTAATTAGATGTTCATTTAAGCATTCAAGGGCTTCCCTGCTGGTTCAGACGGTACAGGATCTGCCTGCAAGGCAGGAGACCAGGGTTTGATCCCTCGGTCAGGAAGATCCCTTGAAGAAGAGAATGGCTAACCACTCTAGTATTCTTACCTGGAGGATTCTATGGATAGAGGAGCCTGGCAGGCTACGGTCCACAGAGTCACAAAGAGTTGGACAGGACTGAGCGACTAACAGTCTCACACTTTCTAAGCATTAAAATATGAGAATGAGAGTGGTGTAATCTTAAAAGTCTAAATAGTTTAAAATAATGCTAAAGGTCAATTCACCCATAAAATACACTACCCATGCTCTCTGTTCTACAAATGACTATTCACAATCATTTTACAATCTCCTTTCTAGGAGATAAAACTGAGCTATTTAGTAGAAGGTGTAGATCAGTGCTTCTACTACTTACGTGTGTGTGTGTATTACCTGGGGATGAGGTAAAATGCAGACTCTGCTACAGGAGGTCCAGAGTACGATCTGACATTCTGCATTTCTAGGGAGCTCCAGAGTGATGCTATAGCTCCACAGATCACCTACTGAATAGCAGATCAGTAAAAAGTAGTAGCAAAGGTAGCTGCCTGGCTCTTGTGATCCAGAGGTCCCTGTGTGTTTACAGGACCTTGACTCTCCAGCTAGGTGAACCCTTGATGCCAACAATGTTAATCAGTTCTTTCCCAAGACTATTAGAACTAGAAATAAAGAAAGGGAGTAACCTTTTTCTCTTTTGTGGTAAAGCATAGTTCGTGGGGCTCTGGAGTCACCAGCCATGTGAGAAAACCAGAAAGGAAACAGGCTGAGAAGAGAATCCAAGAACATGGCAGTCCTTGACGAGGCTCACACTAGACCCCCTTCTCACAAGCTTGTGAGATAGCCTTATATCCCTCCAGCAAGTTCCCCTTTCAGCCTATATTTGTTCAAGTTGGTTTTCCCTCATTTGAAACTTAAAAAGTTATAAACTGGGTGTGGGGGAGAAGAGGAGGTCTTCTTGAAATGCAGTAGCCACTAAGATGGAGGAATAAAGAAGACTTCAGATGGAGTTGTTATCTGGACATTAGGAGCTGGGGTGAGGCTAGACTATCCAGTAATCATGCTAAAGATATATTTCCAACAGAGTGGATAACCCACAGAGACAGAAGAAAACAAAAACTAAGGCTGAGGGAAGACGGAGAAAAGCCTCAACCTCTCTAAAATGGGCGGGGGGGCGGAGTGAAAAGGCAGGCAAGAGAGCCTGTGGATTGAAATTGTTGAATAGCATTGAAAGTGAAAAGGAACTGTTACCTCAAGATGACATCTGCTAAAAAACGCAGTGAACGGGACAGCCCAGGACACCAGGGCTAATGGATCTTTAAAGAATGATATCTGGCCTGAGTAGAGGTTAAAAATAAGAGCGAGGCAGAGCCCAGCACAGCAAACAGCAAAATGCTGAATCTCTCATATATGCCAAGGGGCTTTACATTTGTGATCATATTAAATGACCCCTAAGAGTTCTGGTCAGCTGTCCCTGAGATCCTAGCACAGGCAGAGCTGGCTTTTCCATTATCAGTAGAGGGTTACACCGTATGAGCTGCACCCAGTAAATGCTGACTGAGTGTATACCTCAGATGAATCTGAAAGCTCTCTGAAGTCTCTGAGGCTGCAAGCAGCACAAGGGAAACAAAAATGACAGTGACCACCTTTCCAAGTTTCAGTTCAGTTCAGCTCAGTTCGGTCGCTCAGTCGTGTCCGACTCTTTGCGACCCCATGGATCACAGCACGCCAGGCCTCCCTGTCCATCACCATCTCCCGGAGTTCACTCAGACTCACGTCCATCGAGTCAGTGATGCCATCCAGCCATCTTATCCTCTTTTGTCCCCCTTTCCTCCTATCCCCAATACCTCCCAACATCAGAGTCTTTTCCAATGAGTCAACTTTTCGCAGGAGGTGGACAAAGTACTGGAGTTTCAGCTTTAGCATCATTCCTTCAAAAGAACACCCAGGGCTGATCTCCTTTAGAATAGACTGGTTGGATCTCCTTGCAGTCCAAGGGACTCTCAAAAGTCTTCTCCAACACCACAGTTCAAAAGCATCAATTCTTTGGCGCTCAGCTTTCTTCACAGTCCAACTCTTGCATACATACATGGCCACTGGAAAAACCATAGTCTTGACTAGACGGACCTTTGTTGGCAAAGTAATGTCTCTGCTTTTCAATATGCTATCTAGGTTGGTCATAACTTTTCTTCCAAGAAGTAAGCGTCTTATAATTTCATGGCTGCAGTCACCATCTGCAGTGATTTTGGAGCCCCCAAAATAAAGCCTGACACTGTTTCTACTGTTTCCCCATCTATTTCCCATAAAGTAATGGGCCCAGATGCCATGATCTTCGTTTTCTGAATGTTGAGCTTTAAGCCAACTTTTTCACTCTCCTCTTTCGCTTTCATCAAGAGGCTTTTTAGTTCCTCTTCACTTTCTGCCATAAGGGTGGTGTCATCTGCATATCTCAGGTTATTGATATTTCTCCCACAAATCTTGATTCCAGCTTGTGTTTCTTCCAGCCCAGCATTTCTGATGATGTACTCTGTGTATAAGTTAAATAAGCAGAGTGACAACATACAGCCTTGATGTACTTCTTTTCCTATTTGGAACCAGTCCGTTGTTCCACATCCAGTTCTAACTGTTGCTTCCTGACCCGCATATAGGTTTCTCAAGAGGCAGGTCAGGTGTTCTTGTATTCCTATCTCTTGACGAATTTTCCACAGTTTATTGTGACCCACACAGTCAAAGGCTTTGGCATAGCCAATAAAGCAGAAATAGATCTTTTTCTGGAACTCTCTTGCTTTTTCCATGATCCAGAAGAAGTTGGCAATTTGATCTCTGGTTCCTCTGCCTTTTTAAAACCAGCTTGAACATCTGGAAGTTCACAGTTCACATACTGCTGAAGCCTGTCTTGGAGAATTTTGAGCATTATGTTACTAGTGTGTGAGATGAGTGCAATTGTGCGGTAGTTTGAGCATTCTTTGGCATTGCTTTTCTTTGGGATTGGAATGAAAACTGACCTTTTCCAGTCCTGTGGCCACTGCTGACTTTTCCACATTTGCTGGCATATTGAGTGCAGCACTTTCACAGCATCATCTTTCAGGATTTGAAACAGCTCAACTTCTATCACCTCCACTAGCTTTGTTCATAGTGATGCTTTCTAAGGCCCACTTGACTTCACATTCCAGGATGTCTGGCTTTAAGCGAGTGATCACACCATCGTGATTATCTGGGTCGTGAAGATCGTTTTTGTACAGTTCTTCTGTGTATTCTTGCCACCTCTTCTTAATATCTTCTGCTTCTGTGAGGTCCATACCATTTCTGTCCTTTATCGAGCCCATCTTTGCATGAAATGTTCCTTTGGTATCTCTAATTTTCTTGAAGAGATCTCTAGTCTTTCCCATTCTGTTGTTTGCCTCTGTTTCTTTGCATTGATCGCTGAGGAAGGTTTTCTTATCTCTTCTTGCTATTCTTTGGAACTCTGCATTCAGATGCTTATATCTTTCTTTTTCTCCTTTGCTTTTCACTTCTCTTCTTTTCCTTCTTTTCCCAGCTTTGAATTTTTACTAATGGGTTTCTTGATCACACCATCATGTATAACAATCCCATTAAAGGGTGTATTCAGTTAAATTGCATCAAATGTTTTATAGCACACATTCAAAACAGTAGCAAAGGGGAAAAAATACTGGCTAAGGTGTATTGTCTCAAGTGGCACTTGTGGTAAAGAACCCGCCTGGCAGTGCAGGAGACATAAGAGATGTGGGCTCCGTTCCTGGGTAGGAAATGGCAACCCACTCCAGTATTCTTGCCTCAAGAATTGCATGGACAGGGGAGCCTGGTGGTCTCCAGTCCATAGGGTCATAAAGAGTTGAACACGACTGAAGCAACTTAGCACATATTGTCTATGAACTGAAAGACTTTCATATTTATGCAGCAGGTACACATGAAGGTTTATGCACTCAGGTGGGAAATGTGACAATGAAGTAAAGGAGCTGATTCCATAAAGTAAAATGGAGACTGATCTCATTTTATTGTTATACCTTGTGGTATGTTTATAAAATATTTCTTTCATAACTTTAAACAGTATGTGCTATAGATGAATTTAATTTTGGTAAACTCAATGAAAAAAATTTTCTATTCTAATGTAACATTTATTGTGAAGATTCCAGAAAAACACAAGTCAAAATTTCAAATTACGATTCCCCCAGTAACAGTAACTCTGCTGTACAACATACATAATGGAAGAAATGTGATCAACATATACTATAGTGGAAAATACTCCATAAGCAGAAACAAGCTGAGTTATGCTTGGTGTGGGAATCATCATTTTCAACTAGCTTAGGATATATAAAAACGGAAACTATAAATGAATGAATGATTTTTTTGCACTTAATTCCAATTTTTCTTGATCCAATTTAATCAGCTTTGCATCCAAACTACATTTCTCCTTCATAAACTGCAAATGAATGTCTTTCATAATTTTAAAATCCACATCATTTGGTTTCTTTTTCTCATGCAGGCTGCCTTTGAACAGTGTCATTTTATCCTGTCCCTCCCCAAAAGGTCAGGACATGTCTGCTGGGATCCATTTATATAGTATCCTTGTCCCCCTGAAGGGCACTGTAGGGGAGGAGAGAAAAATACCAAAGAGAACAGGAATAACACTGAGTAGCTTGGAAAGGTAAATAAGTACAACAGAAAAAGGGACCCTGGCACCATTAACTTCCCCCTTGGTATCTTCCTAACCAGAAATATGAAAAATAACACCACCAAATATTTACAGTGTCCAAAGGGTTTAGTCATACCATTAGCTCATCTGATCCTCACTACAACACTGTGAGAAATGCAAAAGGAAAACACCTTTCAGTTGCTCAGTTCTTTGTGACTCAAGGAGAATATGTTTAAGGCTGTGCTTTTATGTTATCATTTAAAGTCTGGGCCATTTAATTACACTTATGATATTACCCACTTAACATATGCAGAGGATTTACTTATTATTGAAGGCAGAATATGCTTTACGTAAAAAGATTATGGTTATGAGCTAAGCATTTAACATATTTCAAGCTTTTTGCTTTAACTGTATTCTGTCAATTCAATAATGAAACAGAAAGAAATAACTGCCCTTTGAAATCTGTCTGGAATACAATTAATCTTGTATATTATATCCAGTATTACTTTTCCCAGTTTGGTTTTAACTAAGAAGGGCACCTTCTTCAATCTCTGAAAAGGAATCGTTTTCCTTTCCAGCAGTCTTTACCATCAGGATATGTTTCATTATATTCAAACTAAATTACATTGGCTCAAGAACAATTATATTTCCTTTACTAATCTAAGTAGCGTACCCCTTCCAACCATAGTGTCCATGACCTTGTGTAAGTGTTTAGAGGATGACACAGTCAACCTTTGTCTCATAGGACTATTAAAATCCAGCTATTTGAATGTAAGTTTGCTTTTCCTCCTTTCTATGTACAAAAGATGCTTTTCCATGTAATCAGATAAAATTTTTCCTTCTTCATTTACTTAGTGTACCAATAAAAAGATCAATTAAAATGAAGATTCAGAGCTTGCAAAAACCTTTAGTACCATTTGTTCTAATCTGAGCGATAACACAGTTAATCCTTTGCCTGTGAAAAGAATGATCATTTTGCATATAATTAAAAGGTTAATATTTTAAGTGCTATGAGGAAAACGGAGTCTAAGGAATATTAACTTCAAGAGGTCTTATTGTAGAGGAAGAGTTGTCTTCTGAATGTTTCCTATAATTATAAAACATATCTTCATAGTGATTTTAAGATTAACACAAAGTTTCTGGATAAAACAGATAAAATACAAAAATGTATCCCAGGGACACAAATACTCAACTTTCAGGATTTCTTTCTCCCCCTCATATGGGAAGAAACAATATCTGGGCCTCACAGCAATGCACAATCTCAATACCATTTCCAGTTACGAGACAGATAGAAGATGGCTGGCAAGATGAAAAAGTCAGTCACGGGGATATGAGCTCTTGCATCTCATCAGAGACCAGACAAGAGGTTTACTGTCTTACACGATGCATCAGTCACACACAAGGACATGGCCACAAGCAGAGATCTTTCCTGCAGTCTATCCACTTCATGGGACTGTCCAGAAAAAGTGCAGACCCAGCCAGTGGGAAGCAAGTGAAAAAGCAGTATCTTTTTCAGTGAGGAAACTGAAGAGGAGGTGATCAATTCTAAAAGATCACAGAATGCTTAGAAATGAAAAATGATGGGATTTGTTTCTCTTGAGCAGTCAGTATGTGACATTTCCAAAGATCTTAAATTTTCCAGATAAACTGACAGTAAATAAAGCCCTGGAGACTCCTAGTACCACAGAGTAAAAACTAATTTTTCATATTTATTTACAACTTTAGCTGTAGAATTCCAGGAATAGCTGATAAATAAAATATTAACACATGAAAGTGTTAGTTACTAGGTCATGTCTGACCCTTAGCAAACCCATGAACTATAGCCCATCAGACTCCTCTGTCCATGGAATGCTCCAGGCAAGAATGCTGGAGTGAGTTGCCATTCCCTTCTCCAGGGGATCTTCCCGACCCAGGGATTGAACCTGGGTCTCCTGCATGGCAAGCAGATTCTTTACCGTCTAAGCCACCAGGTAAGTCCATATTAACACATCAAAGAATGAAACAAAAGAACATTTGTGGAACAAAGTAGTCTAATTATAGAAAAATATTAAATAAATTACTGCACATTCATAAAATGGATGGTACACAGCCATTCACAATGTGTCCTTGAAGAATGTCCAAGGAGAGGCAAAGGGTTGACAACATACTGCAAAATGACACCTGACAAAATGTTCTATATGATGTCTATTTTGGAAAAAAATATGAAAAAGACTAGGAGAATATACATAAAAAGAGAATTTAATGTCTTCACATTTTTTTCTTTTCCAAATGAAAGGGATTTAAACAAGGGGAAATTCTTATTTTCAGAAACAGTGAGAATATTGTGATCTCTTTATCCCAATATTTTAATAACACACAAAATAAAAAACTGAAATATATTTAGTGCCATTTAGTGCTTGCATTAACAACAATTTTTCTTTAAGTTATAAAACCAATAGTTCGTTCAAATTTACAGTTTGCTTATACTTTCTGCCAAGTCACACAAGAACAATGTATTTTTGAAAATCTATTGACATGAACTTATATTCAATTTTGTAGCCTTTCATGCAGTCTTCATACATCACCACATTTAGAAAATGAACTTCATATGCTTGATTCCGTAAGTTTTGAAGAAAACCATGATAATGAGTGCCCACAATCCCAGAATAAAACCCCCAGGAGGATGCCAATCCTTCAGCTTTGGTTTCTGCAAAACAAAAATGACATTATAAATTTAACAATAGATAAAGACCGATAGAAAATAGGTAATTCACAGAGTGTGCATTTAAGGGGTAGCAATGTAGATTAAATTAAATGTACTGTTACCCTTCCCTACCTGAAGGTTCCACACATAAAAACATGTCCTGTATGTTTCTTTGTGCAGCACAGAAAGGCAGACCAGTCTTCCCCATTTACTTGTCATTTCACCAGCTACATTATGATCCTGAAATTGAACGTCTGTGACTACTGTCTCTTTATGAGTTATATTAATACTTCCCGGATTATGAGCCAAGATTGTGAGGATAGTTATGAGAATCCTATTCTAGGATGGATTAAAGTGAAAAACTGTAATCTGAAATTTGCTTTCGTCACCAAGTAAACTAGATTCCAGAAAGGCTTTTAGTGGTTTCCACATTTTATATTTTGTTTTTTCCTCTACATAACCAGGATACCTAATGCTTTTCACTCAATCTTCAAATTATCACATGGAAAAATAAAAAGAAAGGAAAGAAAGAAGGAAGGAAGGAAGAGAGGGAAGGAGGGAAAAAACTAACACAAGTCAAACTACAGAAATCAGTAAGGACCATGCCATTAATTCACTGCCATGATTCTTATAAATTTATGTTTATTATATGTGCTTTAAAATATCTAATAATTACCTAATGTATTCAAGATTATAAACTCACTGAAAATATTCCAAAGGATATTTTGATAGAAATAAATTCTATTTTCTTTTAATTTTATAAATGGAGAAGTTTATGAAAATGCCTGATTTTCAATTAGGTAATCCTTTTCATTTTTTTTTTATAAAGGAAATGAATTACTATATTGAAGTTGCAGTTATCAAAACTTTAAAAAACCAAATTTTGATAAAGTAACATGTAATTTTTAAATTAAAATGTTTTAGATAATAATTTCAAAGTCATGCTGAGAATAAATAATACTTCAAGAAATTTGCAACAACTGTAATGTGATATAAAAAAATCAATGATTTCTTTTTTTTCCCTTTTGATGAGAACTCTTAGAATTTACTCTACAAATTCCATAAAAAAATATAAAGCAATTAATCCTACTGCATACAACACATCTAGTATTTTTTAATTAATTTATCTTAATTACAGGATAATTACAAAACTGTGATGGTTTTTGTCATACATCAACATGTATGATAAGCTCAGTGGTTCTCAAATCATTTCAGATAGTTTGTAAGCTCTTGGAACATTGTGCAACACTGAAAAATCTTAATTTAATTTCAGTAGAAAATCTATAGTAATTAATATAAAACATAGTTATAATAAAGGTAGGTATATAAGTATCATAAACATGTGACATGAAAAAATAAGTGAGTGAACTAAATAAATAGGATTAACTACTGCTCAGTTTTTGTCCTGTTTATTCTCTAATAGTCAAACACTGGTAACTCTTGCCAAATGGATGAACAAGTTTAAGATCAAAAATTATTTTTCCACAACTGGGAAATGATTATCTAGTAAAGAGCTATTAAGCTATTAACTCAAAAAAATCATTATTAATGGAAGCACACCTTTATACAGTAGTCAGAAGACGCTCCCTGAGAATCCACTTTAAAAAGTATTGACTTGGTTGAGGAGATATGATTCAGATTTGCCCCAGTAACGAGGAATCTGATTTATATAGTATTTGAAAATCACACACACACACACACAGGTTACTAGGTTATTACTTTTAAAAAGTTAAATAAATATTGTCAAAATCTGGCATTAAACTATGCACTGTAGAAGAATAGGCTATAATATAGACAACTGTTCTATAAACCAATTTAATGAATTTCATTGCTAAATGTTCAGGAGATGTGAACCTTCAAGAGTTCAAGAGCACCTAAAACTTTCAGGTGGTGTTTAAACCAAGTCATGTAAGAAAAGACTGAACATCATTTAGGCTCTATGATTCATTACAGATTACTGAAATAAATAACCAAGTAGTCAACAGCAAATCTTACTTCTGCACCTGTAGGAATTCTAGTTACTTTTCAGTGAGATGGATTGCCCGAAGTTGTGATTTTACCATTACATCTTAAACTCAGAAGGCAGAAACAGTTGACAGACGTAAGACAACTGTAGCTTCCCACGTGGCGCTTGTGGTAAAGAGCCTGCCTGCCAATGCAAGAGACATAAGAGACTCGGGTTCAGTCCCTGGGCTGGGAAGATTCCCTGGAGAAGGGAATGGCAACCCACTCCAGTAATCTTGAAGAATCCCATGGACAGAGGATCCTGGTGGGCTACAGTCCATGGGTTGCAAAGAATCGGACAAAACTGAAGTGACTCAGCATGTAACTTCTTTAGAAGTAACTAGCATTTCGCCAAAGATTGGTCATGATAGTTATTTCAATCTGTTATTTTTAAAACTGTTTCAGAGAATTCTGAAGACACTGCTTCCTGATCCTTCAACTAAATATGTCCCACATTTAGACCACTGATGCCCAGGAGAGGACACGAGGAGAAAGCAAAGTGCTAGAACTGTGGTTTGTCAATGGCAAACTCTGAAGGCAATAATGGAAGACCAAGAAATGTATGTTATTACTCCAGAAGTATTATGGAATGGTATGTTTAGTCACATTATAATACTGTACAAGCTAACAAAAGTAGCAAATCTCAGCCTTTCAAAACTACTATTTGCAGTTGCTCTATTTTTTATTGTATATTCATTACATATATTTGACTAACAAAAAAATGGAACATGAATTATTAATTACAGTTTGGACTCTTAGCTTAGCATGACATCTATGAAGAATCCTGCTAGTGCAGCTGCTCCCATCTTCTCAGGAAAGGCACATAAAAGGCACAGAAAGAGACAGCAGCACTCTCTACTAAAATTAACCTCTGATGAGAAACCTCAGACAGTTTCACTATCTCTAAGTCTGGAAACCAGGTCTAGAAACAAATTAATGGTGGCCCAGTTTTCTGAATACTACACAGGATGCAAAAGATTGCTATGCCCTGTGAAATAGGTAATTCTGTCAGCTGAGAAAAGGATTTTAGCTCTCTCCCTTTTTCTGCCTGCTGTTTAAGAGAAACAGTGTTGCCATAGAAGGTGACTTTATGAGGCAGCCAGAGTAGCGCAACTCTTCCCCAACCAATTAATGGCAAACTTCTTTCTACATCTATTTCAATATAATTCCCAGTAAGGAGCATATCAGAAAGTAGCGGGCACTGGCAAAGGTTTACTCCATCCAAGAAGGCTCAACATCCAAACAAAAATCTGTGCAAAGACGGGAAAATACAGGAAAAATCCTTTCAATAATCTGTGTTAAGGGAAAGGGTGGGATGGTTTGGGAGAATGGCAGTGAAGCATGTGTATTTTCCTGTAAGAAACGAGGCGCTAATCTATGTTTGGTGTAGGATGCAGGATGCATGGGGCTGATGCACAGGATGATTCAGGTAGAGGATGTGGGGTGGGAGATGAGAGGGGGCTTCGGCATTGGGAGATTGTGTTCACCTATGGCTGATTCGTGTCAATGTATGGCAAAACAAATACAGTATTGTAATTTAAAAAATAAATAAATTTAATTATAAGAAAAAAAAATAAAAATAAAAATTCCTACCACAAAAAAAAAAAAAAGAAAAGAAACAATGTTTTTCCACATACTTCATCTTTTAAAGTGTCCAAAACCCAGGCACACCCAGCACAGCAGCACATGACCCTAGTTTAGTTTACCAACACCACATCTGATGACTGGCCACCAGTCACTGGGAAATGTTGAACAACTATTCTTCAGATACAGATCTGAAAGGATCCAAATCTAAGTAGATGGTGAGAAGCATCCACACGCTCTGTTGGGAGATATTGACAGTATTCTAAGAAAAAGGTAAAAACCAAGGTGAGGTCCATGAGTAAAAACACTCCAACATATGAAGAAGGAATTTCCCAAAGGCACAAAGAACATATCTCTGAACAGATTTCATAAAGAACAAAAGAATAATTTTAGAAAAATTTTATTTGACATGTATTTGAATAAAAATGCACAAGAAGCCAAAACCAAATGAATAGCATGAAGATAAAATAATACAAGATACAAGGACAAAAGTTTGAGGTGAAAGGGAGCTGGAAGAGAGTGTCCTAAGCACCTCTCTGAGTCCTTTATTCACCAAATTGTGGTAGACTAATCACAGGAAAAAAAGGTCCTAATTCCCCATACTTCCTTCCTTGCGTCCATACATTTCAAATATACTGCTTTATGGCAGTTCTCAAGAGGTATACTCTACATCTTTCTTCCATGCCTTGTGACTTCTTTTTGCCAATGGAAAGGAACATAAACAACGGTGTCCTAATTCCATGCTAGCCTCAAGAGGCTTTCTTTGGTTGTTTCTGCTCTCTCTTAGAGCTCTGTTACCACCATGAGAAACAAACCTAGGCAAGGCTTCTGGAGGTAAAAAGACATCAGATGGAGACGATCTCAAGTTCTCCAGCCAGCAGCCAGCCACCTCCCAGATGCAGAATTGCCTAACCAAGACAAGGCTGACCAAAAACTCATGAGGGTGCCCAGCTAAGAACGGAACTGCTTAGCTGAAGTCAGCCTGAATCCCTACCCTGAAGACTTATGAGTCAAATAGATGGTTGAAGTTTTAAGCCACTAACTTTTGGCTTATTATTCATCAAAAGCTATGAAATACACCCACTGAGATGACCATTAATACAGAAGGAAAAATCCTGATCCTTTATTAATAATCATAAGAAAATAAAGTTCTCATCTACATACTTTTCAAGTTTCTGCAACAATGGTATATATAAAACCAGCATGAAGGGGCGGCTAACAAGCTCCTTGTGGATCACTAACTTGGTCGAGGTGAGGGAGGTCTGTCAAGATAATCCCCTTGATGCATTCTAAAACAAGAAATTCAGCCCCATTTCACTCATCTGAGCTAAATTTCACTAAGGACTGCAGCAAACACCTGTTTCCCCTGAACAGTATGTATAGCAGACTCTGTAGAAGTCGTGCAACAGTGTCTTCTAGAGGTAAATTTTGTGAATGCTCTTTGCCCCATACCCCTCACTTTAAGGGAGCAGCAGTTATGCTCACTTTTAGCTCTTTCTTGTAGTCGTCCTGGGAAGAGATTGACTCCACGTGTCACCATGCTGGGAACTGCTCCCAAGGAAATTAAGTGGGGGCATCTAGAGACTAACTCAGCTCACTTCTCTCTAACCTTCCTCCTCCCAACTACGTGAGCTACTCTAGCTCAAGTCTTGTTCCTTTTCTTTTGAAGTTAGTCAGCGATTCATATTCATTGGATACTGCCCCCACCCAACCCTCTGCTAGAGAAATGCTCAGTTCTCCCAGAATCTTGATGTATCTTACACATGGTAAATCTGTAAAGCAATTAATTTAATCTAGGATAATTAAAGATGATTTGTTTTTAACTATAATTTTGCTTCCAACAGAAAATTGACCACTATTCTACCTTAACCATAATTTCAGTTTTTTTCTGACACAAATACTCACTATTAATATTGTTAATTAATATCACTCTGGAATTTTCAGCCAATCCAGATGTCCATTCAAGGAAGAAATAATTTTCATATTTGCAGATTTTACAATTAGGTATCAACAAACTATACAAAATCAACTCTTAGAATTACTGAGAACAGAGTTCAGATCTGAGATAAATATAAAAAATACCCTTCCAATGTGCCAGTAAAAATGAGTTGGAAAATAGAATAGAAACAAATTTCATCCACAATAGCACTAAAAACATAAAATATCTGGGAATATCCACAGCATGAGGATAAAAATCTCATTTTTAATGTCATTTTATAAATTTATAAAATCTCATTTTATAAATTCATCTCATGTGGTAAAAATCTATATTACTGTATAGAGGGGTAAACAGTCCTGAATATCAAAGAGGATATGATAAAGCTAATCTATAATATTTTTCTGGTACAAAATAGAAAAGATCAATGAAACAGAATAGAAAGTAGTCAATTAGCTCAGTATCCAACAATTTGGATATTATATTGGATATTATAAAAGAAATATAACAAATTAACGAGCAAGGAAATAGTCTTACTGGTCCTCTAACAATGGGTTAACATCTGGAAAAGAAATCAATTTTGTTTCTAAACTAAAACTACAAACCAAAATATACTTCACATGATTAAGAATTAGATGTAAACATATGACATGTAAAAAAAAAAGTTTTTAATTACTTTTGTAAAGTGGCACCCAGGGGCCCATCATAACGGTAGCTATGTTAACGGTACCAGTGGAGAGCAGTTACTAAACATATGACATGTAAAAAAAAATGTTTTTAATTACTTTTGTAAAGTGGCACCCAGGGGCCCATCATAACGGTAGCTATGTTAACGGTACCAGTGGAGAGCAGTTACAAAGGATTTCATTGTGAAGAGCATGCGTCAAAAGGCCTGCAAGCTAAGGGGACTGTCAGTAGGTGGCTATTCAGGAAGGACTTCTTGGATGAGCTGGCCCTTGAACAAGGGGTCATATGTAAGTTGATGGACAGGAAGAGATAACACCCAAGCAGTGACACGTGGAACAAAATCATGGTGATGGTAAAAGCCAGGCATTGGGAAGAGTGATGCCCCAGCCATACTACGCTAGCAGGGGGAAGGTGACAGAAAGAGATTTGCATCTGCTTTGTTCAATGCCAAACCCACAGGACTCTGGCACTTAGAACACCCTGATGAAAGAAAGGATGCAGCTTGAAAGTAGCAAGCATTAGGGCCAGGAGGGTCACTCTGAATAACCAGTTGCATTCCGGGATCTGAAACAATGCAGTGCCTCTGAGAGCTTAGCCAGCAACCACCCACAGGTGAATATGGTAAAAAGAGGTAAAATGTTAGACAATCTGCACAGTAAAGGGATTTATAAATTTAAAAGCAATAAATGGAAATAAAAGGTGGAGAGATTTTTAAAAGAACTTTTTGAAAAATCGGTATTTTATGAAGTATATAAATCAAACTAAGAGGCAAATAAATGACAGAAAGGGGGTAAATTCAGTACATTGAGATCTGCCAAAAATGAGTAAGAAAAGACACATGAATTTATGAGTAAATGTTACAGGGAAATGAAAATTTTCATAATAAAAACCTGAAAAATATAATTTTGATCATAAAAGCAAGTTAAAATGTTAATTATTTCTTCCTTGTTTTAAAACTGAATCAGTAAATGTTAATAAGGATGGTCAGCTTTTCATGGAAAGTAATGTATTTACATGTTCAGAAGTCTTTAAAATGTTGATAATTTTTCATTCCTAGAATCTGTTGCACTCCTAGCTAGGCTCTACAGTAAGAAATTCAGAAATGCTGACAAAGGTTCTGCACCAAGATTTTCTTCTTACTGCTATTTACAAAATAAAAATGGGAAACTATATAGATAATATGAGAAATACTGCACATCAACATAATTAGTCATCAAGAATGTGCTCAATTTTAATGATTTGGAAAGATGCTTTAGACTGTAATAAGAAATAAAAGTAATATGCAAATTGAGTATGAAATATGATCTTATAACAATATTCAAAAAAGGAAACTAAAGTCTGAATACAGTTTCTGAGAGAGAAACAGGATTAGAGGTACTTTCAAACTTTTCTCTACACTTTTGAAAATATAGTTTCTACAACGGATAGGTATTTCTTTAATTATTTTTATGGGGGAAAGAGGAATACAGAGGAAAAACTTTTAATAAAACAGTCCACCTAGAAGAATTTTTCTATATTCATCTTTTACAAATTTAGAAGATGCTCTATAATAATACCATTTAGTACATGATATCCTACTTTGAGAAAAAATAACATGAATAGCATGACAGCAACATAATAAAATAAAGTGCTTTTTCAGTATGCATTTAATGATATTTCCAGAGAATAACAATATTGCTATTTTTAAAATAACTATAGGTAATATTTTAGGCATTCTACAATGATTTTACTTACAATCAAATGAGAGATTGGTATAATTATTGCATTTTGTAGTACAGCTGCATTTGAGGTAAGTTCACATTAAAGTATAGCTTGTAATTTCATTTGTGTCCATATTAGAGCTTTTCATAAAATGACTAATTTTATGTAGTTAAGCTACTCCACTGACTGCTATTAAATACACTTTTTTTTCACTTTCACAATAATAGCTATAATACAGAGGTGAAAAGCATATATAAAACCACATTGCAATGTGTCATGAGCAAACACTTAAAAGCTTAAGGGTTACCTATTATTGAAATGCCTAATATTTCAAATTAAAAGATAGGTAGCTTAGCAACACTACATTGCCAATTGTGAACAGTGTTCAGTCTCCTCTTTCATGTTTCTAGGAGAACATTAACCACAGAACTTCAAACGGTTAACAGAGAACAGAACTAAGTATTAAAATTATGTAAAAAGAAAAAAATCGAGGATTTAAAAAATTATACATGTTTATTGGAAAACATATAGAAAATTTACAATGTTTCAATAAGATTTTTTTCCTTAAAATATAATTAAATTATATTTTAAGGAAAGGAAAAAAAAATCCACTAAGGTTACAGTTACTTTAGCAAATAATTTAGCTATTTGTTTTCAACCGTTTAATTAGTTGTACTTTGTTAGTATTTCCAGTCTATCAACATCTTCTGTATAAATTATGATTTGTAATCTTCAAATTATACGTGTAGGACACATCAAATTGTGGTCAGCAGAATTCTAGGAGAGCCCCCAAGATTCCCTCTCCCAGGTGTGCAGATGCTGTATAATCGCTTCCCTTTGAGTGTGGACCAGGACTTATGAATATGACAGGATATCACTCCTTTGACTAGGTTACATTATATAACAAAGACAAGGGGATTATGAAGATGTTATTAAGGTCCCTAATCAGTGACCTTCAATTAGTCAAAAGGAGATTATCCTGGAGAGAGAGACTGACCTAATTAGGTGAGCCCTTTGAAAGAGGGTCTAGATATCAAGGACCTAAGTCAAGAGAGACAGACAAGTTCAGTTCAGTTGAATTCATTCGCTTACTCGTGTCTGACTCTTCGAGACCCCATGAACCACAGCAGGCCAGGCCTCCCTCAAACTCATGTCCATTGGGTCAGTGATGCCATCCAACCATCTCATCCTCTGTTGTCCCCTTCTCCTGCCCTCAATCTTTCCCAGCATAAGGGGTTTTTCAGATGAGTCAGTTCTTTGCATCAGGTGGCCAATGTATTGAAATTTCAGCTTCAGCATCAGTCCTTCCAATGAATATTCAGGACTGATTTCCTTTAGGATGGACTGGTTGGATCTCTCTTGCAGTCAGAACACCACAGTTCAAAAGCATCAATTCTTCGGTGCTCAGCTTTCTTAATAGTCCAACTCTCACATCCATACATGACCACTGGAAAAGACATAGCTTTGACTAGATGGACCTTTGTTGACAAAGAAATGTCTCTGCTTTTGAATATGCTGTCTAGGTTGGTCATAACTTTCCTTCCAAGGAGTAAGCATCTTTTAATTTCATGGCTGCAATCACCATCTGCAGTGATTTTGCAGCCCATAAAATAAATTCAGCCACTCTATCTACTGTTTTCTCATCTATTTGCCATGAAGTGATGAGACCAGATGCCATGATCTTAGTTTTTGAATGTTGAGCTTAAAGCCAACTTTTTCACTCTCCTCTTTTACTTTCATCAAGAGGCTTTTAGTTCTTCTTCACTTTCTACTATAAGGGTGGTGTCATCTGCATATCTCAGGTTATTGATGTTTCTCCTGGCAGACTTGATTCCAGCTTGTGCTTCTTCCAGCCCACTGTTTCTCATGATGCATTCTGAGTATAAGTTAAATAAGCAGGGTGACAATATACAACCTTGACGTACTCCTTTTCCTATTTGGAACCAGTCTGTTGTTCCATGTTCAGTTCTAACTGTTGCTTCCTGACCTGTATACAGGTTTCCCAAGGGGCAGGTCAGGTGGTCTGGCTTTCCCATCTCTTGAAGAATTTTCCACAGTTTATTGTGATCCACACAGTCAAAGGCTTTGTCATAGTCAATAAAGCAGAAATAGATGTTTTTCTGGAACTCTCTTGCTTTTTCGATGATCCAGCGGATGTTGGCAATGTGATTTCTGGTTCCTCTGCCTCTTCTAAAACCAGCTTGAACATCTGGAAGTTCACGGTTCGCATATTGCTGAAGCCTGGCTTGGAGAATTTTAAGCATTACTTTACTAGCGTGTGAGATGAGTGCAATTGTGCGGTAGTTTGAGCATTCTTTGGCATTGCCTTTTTTGAGATTAGAGTGAAAACTGACCTTTTCCAGTCCTGTAGCCACTGCTGATCTGGATCTGCCTAAAACACCTTAAAAGCAATCCTTAAAGAATCAAATTGATCCTAGAATAAAATCCAACCCTCATTACATGAATAAAACAAAAATCCAAAATGTAACAGCCAACAACAACAAAAATTAAACAGCTAGCATCCAGTCTTTTAAAAGGACATGGGAAGGAGGAAAATATCACCCAAGCCAAGAGAAAACTTAATCAGTTGAAACAGACCCATATATGAAAAAGATGTATTTAGTAGACAGGGCTCTTAAGACAGCTATTATAAATTGCATGTGAAGAAAAACATGATCATATGAGAAAAGAGAATATATAAATAAGATCTATTAAAAATATAAAAACTAAAAAAATCTATTATGGGATTTCTAGAGATGAAAAATATATATAAATGAAAGCTACATTGGATGAAATTAAGAGTAGATTAGACACTTTAGCAGAGAACTATTAAGATAGCAAGAGAAGTTACTCAAATGAAGCACAGAAAGAAAAAGAGAAGGGAAAAGAATACACAGAGCCTAAGTTATGCCTATCGTGGTATAGTATTAAGGAGGAACACATTCATGCAATTGGAGTCCTAAATAGGGAGAGACAGAAATATGTTAAATAATGACTGAAATTTTATCAAATTTCATAAAACTATAAATCACCAAATCCACAAAGCCCAACACCAAGAAACACAGAGAAAGCCACAAAAGGAACATCGTAATCAAAATTCTGAAAAACAGTGGTAGGACTGCCTTGGTGGTCCAGTGGTTAAGAATCCATCTACAAATGCAGTGGATACAGGTTCGATCCCTGGTCTGGGAAGATTTCATGTGCCATGGGGCAACTAGGCCCATGAGTCACAACTACTAAAGCCTGCACACTCTAGAGCCCATGTGCCACAACTTCTGAACCCCTGCACCCACAGCCCATGTTCTGCAAGAGAAGCCATCGCAGTGAGAAGCCTGTGCACCACAACTAGAGAAAGCACAAGCGCAGCGCTGCAGACCCAGAACAGCCAAAGCAAACAGACACACAAAATTTTAAAAGAAGAAAACAAAAACAATGATAGCAAGAACACCTTAAAAGCAGTCATGTAAAAAGAGATTTGTTCTTATAGAGAGGGGTTTAAGAAACTACAGCAGATGAGTTAGTCACATGATTATACAAATAAAGCTTTATGAGAACATAGCCATGCTCATTCATTTACATATTGTCTATTGCTGCTTTCACATTACACCAAAGTTCAGTGGTTGCAACAAAGATCAAATACCTAAACTATTTACTATCTGGTCCTTTAAGAAAAAGTTTAATGACCCTGCTACAGTGGAACAAAGATAAGCATAACTGAAGATGTGCTGTCAGCAACCATGGAATCCAGAAGACAATGGAAAGGCATCTTTATGTACTGAAACAAAATAACTGTTACCTAGATTCTAGGGAAAACGTGCCAAGTGAAAAAAAGTCTTTGGAGGATGAACATGAAATACAATTTCAGTAAAACAAAAGCTTTGAGAATTCAACAGACATCTACTGCAGCAGACCTATACATAACAATATACAAAGTTTCAGTTCAGTTCAGTTCAGTCTCTCAGTTGTGTCCAACTCTTTGTGACCCCATGAACCGCAGCACACCAGGCCTCCCTGTCCATCACCAACTGCCGGAGTTCACCCAGACTCACGTCCATTGAGTCAGTGATGCCATCCAGACATCTCATCCTCTGTTGTCCCCTTCTCCTCCTGCCCCCAATCCCTTCCAGCATCAGTCTTTTCCAATGAGTTAACTCTTTGCAGGAGGTGGCCAAAGTACTGGAGTTTCAGCTTCAGCATCCTTCAGAATGGACTGGTTGGATCTCCTTGCAGTCCAAGGGACTCAAGAGTCTTCTCTAACACCACAGTTCAAAAGCATCAATTCTTCGGCGCTCAGCTTTGTTCACAGTCCAACTCTCACATCCATACATGACCACTGGAAAAACCATAGCCTTGACTAGATGGACCTTTGTTGGCAGAGTAATGTCTCTGCTTTTGAATATGCTGTCTAGGTTGGTCATAACTTTTCTTCCAAGGAGTAAGCGTCTTTTAATTTCATGGGTACAGTCACCATCTGCCGTGATTGTGGAGCCCGAAAAATAAAGTCTGACACTGTTTCCACTGTTTTCCCATCTATTTCCCATGAAGTGATGGGGCCAGATGGCATGACTTTCATTAGCAATGTACAAAGTGGTATACCAAATACCTATACTACAAGGTATATCTACAGCAGACCTATAATACAAGAAATGTTAAGAGAAGTTATTCAGGCAGAACGAAAATTATACCAGAGGGAAATACAGACTTCCACAAATGAAAGAGGAGAGATCAAAATGGTAAACTGGTAAACAAATATATAAAAGTATTTTCTTCATTCAAAAATTTCCTTAAAAGATAACTGACTGTTTAAAGTAAAAATGATAATATATTGTATGGCTCATAAAGATGTAGAATCAAAACATATAACACCACCACCACAAAGAATGGAAGGGAGAAACTGAGAATATATCATTATAAAGTTCTTATTCTGTACACTATTTAAAGTTTGTGTTTAGTCATTCAGTTGTGTCCAGTTCTTTGCGACCCCATGGACTGTACCCCACCAGGATCCTCTGTCTATGGGATTTTCCAGGCAAGAATATTGGAGTGGGTTGCCATTTCCTACTCCAGGGGATCTTCCTGACCCAGGAATTAAACTGGGGTCTCCTGCATTGCAGGCGGATTCTTTACAGCTGAGCTACCAAGGAAGCCTCCGTAAGAAAACTACCAGGGAAGTCAACTATTTAAAGTAGACTCTGTTAAATTAAAGATGCGTATTATAAATCCTAGACTAACAACACTAATAAAGTGGATTCACTTAATAAACCGAAAGTGGAGTTAAAATGGCATCCTACAAACTCAACAGAAAACAGAAAAAGTAAAGGAACTGAAAACAACGAAGCAAATATAAAACAAACAGCATTACAGCAGATCTAAGTCCTGCGAGCCTGGCAGCCTCTCAGGCTCCTCCGGCCATGGGATTTTCCAGGCAAGAGTGCTGGAGTGGATTGCCATTTCCTTCTCCAGGGATCTTCATGACCCAGGAATTGAACCCGGGTCTCCTGCATTGCGGGCAGATGCTTTATCATCAGGGCCACAAGGGAAGCTTGATCTAAATCCAACCAGATAAATCCCATTTCAGTTCAGTTCAGTTCAGTTGCTCAGTCGAGTCCAAATCTTTGCGAACCTATGAATCGCAGCACGCCAGGCCTCCCTGTCCATCACCAACTCCTGGAGTTCAAAAAGACACACATCCATCGAATCAGTGATGCCATCCAGCCATCTCATCCCCTGTCGTCCCCTTCTCCTCCTGACCTCAATCTCTCCCAGGATCAAAGTCTTTTCCAATGAGTCAGCTTTTCTCATGAGGTGGCTAAAGTACTAGAGTTTCAGCTTTAGCATCATTCCTTCTGAAGAAATCCCAGGGCTGATCTCCTTCAGAATGGACTGGTTAGAGCTCCCTACAGTCCGAGGGACTCTCAAGAGTCTTCTCCAACACCACAGTTCAAAAGCATCAATTCTTCGGCACTCAGCCTTCTTCACAGTCCAACTCTCACATCCATACATGACTACTGGAAAAACCATAGCGTTGACTAGACGGACCTTAGTTAACTACTGATAATTACATTAAGTAAAGGATCTTATTTAAGGAACGAGATCTGTTGGATAGAGTGCCTGATGAACTATGGACTGAGGTTCATGACACTGTATAGGAGACAGGGATCAAGACCATCCCTGGAAAAGAAATGCAAAAAGCAAAATGGCTGTCTGACGAGGCCTTACAAATAGCTGTGAAAAGAAGAGAAGTGAAAAGCAAAGGAGAAAAGGAAAGATATAAGCATCTGAATGCAGAGTTCCAAAGAACAGCAGGGAGAGATAAGAAAGCCTTCCTCAGCGATCAATGCAAAGAAATGGAGGAAAACAACAGAATGGGAAAGACTAGAGATCTCTTCAAAAAATTAGAGATACCAAGGGAACATTTCATGCAAAGATGGGCTCAGTAAAGGACAGAAGTGGTATGGACCTAACAGAAGCAGAAGATATTAAGAAGAGGTGGCAAGAATACACAGAAGAACTATACAAAAAGAGCTTCACAACCCAGATAATCACGATAGTGTGATCACTCACCTAGAGCCAGACATCCTGGAATGTGAAGTCATGTGGGCATTAGAAAGCATCACTACAAACAAAGCTAGTGGAGGTGATGGAATTCCAGTTGAGCTCTTTCAAATCCTGAAAGAAGATGCTGTGAAAGTGTTGCACTCAATATGCCAGCAAATATGGACAACTCAGCAGTGGCCACAGGACTGGAAAAGGTCAGTTTTTATTCCAATTCCAAAGAAAGGCAATACCAAAGAATGCTCAAACTACCGCACAACTGTACTCATCTCACACACTAGCAAAGTCATGCTCAAGATTCTCCAAGCCAGGCTTCAGCAATACATGAACCATGAACTTCCATATGTTCAAACTGGTTTTAGAAAAGGCAGAGGATCCAGAGATCAAATTGCCAACATCCACTGGATCTTTGACAAAGCAAGAAAGTTCCAGAAAAACATCCATTTCTGCTTTATTGACTATGCCAAAGTCTTTGACTGTGTGGGTCACAATAAACTGTAGAAAATTCTGAGAGAGATGGGAAACCCAGACCACCTGACCTGCCTCTTAGGAAACCTGTATACAGGTCAGGAAGCAACAGTTAGAACTGGACATAGAACAACAGACTGGTTCCAAATAGGAAAAGGAGTACATCGAGGCTGTATATTGTCACCCTGATTATTTAACTTATATGCAGAGTACATCATGAGAAATGCTGGGCTGGAAGAAGCACAAGCTGGAATTAAGACTTCCAGGAGAAACATCAATAACCTGAGATATGCAGAGGACACCACCCTTACGGCAGAAAGTGAAGAGGAACTAAAAGCCTCTTGATGAAAGTAAAAGAGGAGAGTGAAAAAGTTGGCTTAAAGGTCACCATTCAAAAAACAAAGATCATGGCATCTGATCCCATCACTTCATGGGAAATAGATGGGAAACAGTGGAAACAGTGTCAGACTTTATTTTGGGGGCTCCAAAATCACTGCAGATGGTGAGTGCAGCCATGAAATTAAAAGATGCTTACTCCTTGGAAGAAAAGTTATGACCAACCTAGATAGCATATTGAAAAGCAGAGACATTACTTTGCCAACAAAGGTCTAGTCAAGGCTATGGCTTTTCCTGTGGTCATGTATGGATATGAGAGTTGGACTGTGAAGTAGGCTAAGCATTGAAGAATTGATGCTTTTGACTGTGGTGTTGGAGAAGACTCTTGAGAGTCCCTTGGACTGCAAGGAGATCCAACCAGTCCATTGTGAAGGAGATCAGCCCTGGGATTTCTTTGGAAATAATGATGCTAAAGCTGAAACTCCAGTTCTTTGGCCACCTTATGCAAAGAGTTGACTCATTGGTAATGACTCTGATGCTGGGATTAAGGCCAGGAGGAGAAGGGAGACAACAGAGGATGAGATGTCTCGATGGCATCACTGACTTAATGGATGTGAGTCTGAGTGAACTCCGGGGAGTTGGTGGTGGACAGGGAGGCCTGGCGTGTTGCGATTCATGGTGTCACAAAGAGTCGGACACAACTGAGCAACTGAATTGAACTGAACTGAGTTTAGGCACTCAGTCCTATCCAACTCTTTGTGACCACATGGACTATAGCCTGCCAAGCTCCTCTGCCCATAGAATTCTCCAGGCAAGAATACTGGAGTGGGTTGCCATTCTCCTCCCCAGGGGATCTTTCTGACCCATGGATCAAACCGAGGTCTCCACCATTGCAGGTAAATTCTTAACCATATGAGCTACAAAGGATCTTAGTATTCCAATTAAAAAGGCAAAGATTGTCAAGTTGAATAAAAACATAAAACTCAATGATATTCTACCTATAAGAAACCCACTTTAAATTCAAAACACAGATAAGTCAAAAGTGAAATGAAAATCTCATTTTCCAAATGGAAAAAGAAACCTGGGCAGGGCACATAAACGTCAGAACAAAGTAGAATTCAGAACAGCAGTCCCCAACCTTTCTGGCAGGTACTGGTTTTGTGGAAGACAATCTTTCCACAGACCTGGGATGGGGGATGGTTGCAGGATGATTCAAGCACATTACCTTTATTGTGCACTTTATTTCTAATCTAATGCTGTCACTAATTTGACAGGAGGTACTGGTCCACAGCCTAGAGGATGGGGACCCCTGCTTTAGAACATCGAATATTACAAGAATTAAAAAAGACCTTCTCATACTAATACAGAGAAGGCAATGGCACCCCACTCCAGTACTCCTGCCTGGAAAATCCCATGGAAGGAGGAGACTGGTGGGCTGCAGTCCATGGGGTCGCTAAGGGTGGGACACGACTGAGCAACTTCAGTTTCACTTTTCATGTTCATGCATTGGAGAAGGAAACAGCAATCCACTCCAGTGTTCTTGCCTGGAGAATCCCAGTGACGGGGGAGCCTGGTGAGCTGCCGTCTATGGGGTCGCACAGAGTTGGACACAACTGAAGCGACTTAGCAGCAGCTGCAGCATACTAATACAGGGATTGATTCACCAAAAGGTATACCAATTCTAAATGTTTTATGTACTTAAAGTTTCAAAAACACATATCAAAAACTGATAGAACTGAAAGGAAAAATTATAACTGTGTATTTCAGTGCAATCTCAGAATTAGTAAAAAAAAAAAAAATCAGTAAGAATATGGAAAATCTGAACATTATCAATGAATTTGATGTAGTTGATATATTTATTTCACTTTACCCAGTGATATTAGAATGCAAATGCTATATTAGTGCACATGGACATTCACCATGATGGACCAGTTTCTGGTCTCTAACACAAGTCTCAATGAATTTTTAAGGCCTGATGTCACAGAATATTCCACAAAGCGGAATTAAGCTAGAAACCAGTAACAGAAGAGAGAACTTGGAAAAATCTTCAAATACTTAGAAATTAAACAATATATTTCTAAGTAACCCAAGAAGATATTACAAAGGATACTAGAAAATATTTTGAATTTAATGAAAATATATTTGTCAACTGAAAATAATGCAAAGCTGAAAAGTGGATGTTTTATTTGGCAGTCTTACTGAAGACTTAAGCCCAGGATACAGCGTCTCAGATACCTCTGAGGGCCTGTTGCAAAAAGGTAAGTGACAAATCAGGATATACAGGAGTTTCTGTGGGAGTCAAGAAAAACAAAACAAAACAAAACCCAGTATCCAAAATCAAACAATTACTGTTACTATATTCTTAAAACCAGACATCTCAAGTTAATGAATTTATCACTTTTCTATATATGGGAAGATGCAAGAGTCTGGACTTATTGAAATTATTCCCTTGATTTGCATCTTAGCAATCTACTGCCAGTATTCCAATTTTCTCCATTCTGAGTTCCTTACCCTCAGGGTGCATTGTCAGCGGTGGCTGCAGTTACTGATGGCTTGATGGTGGGCAGCCTGTGTACTGAAATGGCAGGTGACACTCTTTATTCATACACTTCAAAACGTGTGGGATTTACATAAATCATGTTTACAGAGAAATGCATAGTTTTATACAATTGTATTAGAAAAGAAGAAATATCTGAAATCAGTAATTTATGAAAAAGATTCCACCTGGAGAAATTTGAAAAAAAAAGCGCAAAACGAAACCCAAACTAAGCACAAAAAGAAAATTAAAAGTAAAACTCAATTAAAAAAAAAGGGGGGGTGGAGAAAAATATCAACAACCAAAAACTGCTTTTTAAAGTTCAAAAAAATTGATAAACTTCTGAAAAACTGGTTTAAAGGGAAAAAAAAGAAGAAGAAAGAGAGAATATCACCACAGATTATACAGACATTCAAAAAATAATAAGAGGATACAAAAATAACTTACGGCAATAAATTTGACAAGCTATGCCTTGACAGATACAAATTACCATCTTATGCAATTTTAAGCCAGAGAATTAAAAGACACACAACTTCGGTAGAGTCCACAAAAATTTCCACATCCCTAACTGTTATGGAAAGAAGAGAATCAAGCAAGAGGAAAGGGATTTACAGTCAGCCTGTAAAACAAAGAGATCTGTGTTGATAAGAATGCATTAGGGAAGAACCCAGAATAGTCAAGCAGAAACTAAATAATAATGGCTAACACTTAAATATTTACTATACACCATGCATTAAAGAATTTTAAATGTGTCAGTGCATTGCCTTCAAGGTAGATAATATCCTTACCCTGCTTAACAGATGAGGAAAATTAATAATTATTACAAAACTACCACCACTACATACAATCATGATTATCATTTATGGAGTACTGACCAAAAGTTCCACTCCTTTATAAGACTTTCACATAAATTATCTTATTTAATCCTCACAACAGCACTGTGACACAATTATATAATTTGTGTCTTATTTCAAACATGAGAAAACTATATTGAGTAATTTGACTAGTCACAAGCTAGAAACTTTAGTAAGTGGTTTTTCTAGGCCTGAAACATGGTTTAGTTTGATTTCAAAGTCAGTGCTCGTAACCATTACATAATACTCCTAAATTGCAGAATTACTCTGGGAATAGGTCGAGACTTCTCTTCCTCCAGGCAGCTCCCTACCTCACCAATATTATGGGGCAACAAAATAAGCTTTCCTTGGAAAAGTAAGCTATGACAAACCTAGAAAGTGAGTTAAAAAAACAGAGACCACTTTGCTAACTAAGGTCTATATAGTCAAAGCTAGGGTTTTTTCAGTAGTCATGTATGGATGTGAGAGTTGGACCATAAAGAAGGCTGAGCACCGAAGAATTGATGCTTTTGAACTGTGGTGCTGGAGAAGACGCCTGAGAGTCCCTTGGACTGCAAAGAGATCAAACCAGTCAATCCTAAAAGAAATCAACCCTGGATATTTACTGGAAAAACTGATACTGAAGCTGAAGGTCCAATACTTTGGCCATGTGAGGTGAAGAGCCTACTTACTAGAAAAGACGCTGATGCTGGGAAAGATTTAAGGCAAAAGGAGAAGAGGGAGGCAGAGGATGAGATGCTTAGATAGCCTCACCAAGTCAATGGACATGATTTGAGCAAACTCCAGGAGACAGTGGAGGACGGAGGAACCTGGCACACTGCAGTACATGGGGTCACATGACTCAAAACAACAAAATAAAGCACAAGACTAATGAGCTATAGAGCGCATACTGGAGATAGCTGGTGTTAAGATTCAGGGGTAGAAGTGGGGAAGAAAGGTTGTTTTAATAGCAAGAGAAGAGGCTACAAGAGAAGACTAAACATGGACATCACCAGATGGTCAAAACCGAAATCAGATTGATCATATTCTTTGCAGCCAAAGATGGAGAAGCTCAATATAGTCAACAACAAGACCACGAGCTGACTGTGGCTCAGATCATGAACTCCTTATTGCCAAATTCAGACTTAAATTGAAGAAAGTAGAGAAAACCACTACATCATTCAGGTATGACCTAAATCAAATCCCTTATGATTATACAGTGGAAGTGAGATATAGATTTAAGAGACTAGATCTGATAGAGTGCCTGATGAACTACGGACAGATGTTTGTGACACTGTACAGGAGACAGGGATCAAGACCATCCCCATGGAAAAGAAATGCAAAAAGCAAAATGGCTGTCTGAGGAGGCCTTACAAATAGCTGTGAAAAGAACAGAAGCGAAAAGCAAAGGAGAAAAAACGAAAGATATAAGCATCTGAACACAGAGTTCCAAATTATAGCAAGGAGAGATAAAAGAGCCTTCCTCAGAGATCAATGCAAAGAAATAGAGGAAAAACAATAGAATGGGAAAGACTAGAGATCTCTTCAAGAAAATTAGAGATACCAAAGGAACATTTCATGCAAAGATGGGCTCAATAAAGGACAGAAGTGGTATGGACCTAACAGAAGCAGAAGATATTAAGAAGAGGTGGCAAGAATACACAGCAGAACTGTGCAAAAAGAGCTTCACAACCCAGATAGTCACAATCGTGTGATCACTCATCTAGAGCCAGACATCCTGGAATGAGAAGTCAAGAGGACATTAGAAAGCATCACTATGAACAAAGCTAGTGGAGGTGATGGAATTCTAGTTGAGCTGTTTCAAATCCTGAAAGATGATGCTGTGAAAGTGCTGCACTCAATATGCCAACAAATTTAAAAAACTCAGCAGTGGCCACAGGACTGGAAAAGGTCAGTTTCCATTCCAATCCCAAAGAAAGGCAATACCAAAGAATGCTCAAACTACCGCACAATTGCACTCATCTCACACACTACTAAAGTCATGCTCAAGATTCTCCAAGACAGGCTTCAGCAATACTTGAACCTTATTGAACTTCCATATGTTCAAGCTGGTTTTAGAAAAGGCAGAGGAACCAGAGATCAAATTGCCAACATCCGCTGGATCATCGAAAAAGCAAGAGAGCTCCAGAAAAACAATCCATTTCTGCTTTATTGACTATGCCAAAGCCTTTGACTGTGTGGATCACAATAAACTGTGCAAGATTCTGAAAGAGATGGGAATACCACACCACATGACCTGCCTCTTGAGAAACCTATATGCAGGGTAGGAAGCAACAGTTACAAGTGGACATGGAACAACAGACTGGTTACAGATAGGAAAAGGAGTACGTCAAGGCTGTATATTGTCACCCTGCTTATTTAACTTATATGCAGAGTACATCATGAGAAACGGTGGGCTAGAAGAAGCACAAGCTGGAATCAAGACTGCTGGGAGAAATATCAATAACCTGAGATATGCCGATGACACCACCCTTATGGCAGAAAGTGAAGAGGAACTAAAAGCGCCTTGATGAAAGTGAAAGAGGAGAGTGAAAAAAGTTGGCTTAAAGGTCACCATTCAAAAACTAAGATCATGGCATCTGGTCCCATCACTTCATGGAAATAGATGAGGAAACAGTGGAAACAGTGTCAGACTTTATATTTGGGGGCTCCAAAATCACTGCAGATGGTGATTGCAGCCATGAAATTAAAGACACTTACTCCTTGGAAGAAAAGTTATGACCAACCTAGATAGCATATTGAAAAGCAGAGACATTACTTTGCCAACAAAGTACGTCTAGTCAAGGCTGTGGTTTTTCCAGTAGTCATGTATGGATGTGAGAGTTGGCCTCTGAAGAAAGCTGAGCGCCGAAGAATTGATGCTTTTGAACTGTGGTGTTGGAGAAGACTCTTGAGAGTCCCTTGGACTGCAAGGAGATCCAACCAGTCCATCCTAAAGGAGATCAGTCCTTGGTGTTCTTTGGAAGGACTGATGCTAAAGCTGAAACTCCAATACTTTGGTCACCTCATGCGAAGAGTTGATTCATTGGAAAAGACCCTGATGCTGGGAGGGATTGGGGATAGGAGGAGAAGGAGACGACAGAGGATGAGATGGCTAGATGGTATCACCATTCGATGGACATGAGTTTGAGTGAACTCCGGGAGTTGGTGATGGACAGGGAGGCCTAGTGTGCTGTGATTTATGGGGTCACAAAGAGTTGGACACGACTGAGCGACTGAACTGAACTGAAGAGCTCAAATAGGCATGAGGCACGTGTCCAGAGATGCTGGCTCTTCTGAGTACTGCTTTCCTAGCTATTCAGTCAAGCAGCAAACACAGCACACAAAGAACACACCTATAAATGTTTCAGTCTCCACTTTATACTGGCACTTGGAGGCAGGCACAACTGCCTGGAGTGGAGATGTTTTTGTAACCATTGCAAATTTGATAATTTAAAGCAAGAAACAGTCCCCCACAACACATGCTCTAATTTATATTTCCATATACAAACGATTACCTTAAAAACTATTAGGATTTACTCTTTTTTGTAATCCATGTAGCAAAGGATATTTAAGTGTATACTAACACTGGCAATATAAAGATAATATCCCATCATTTTCTGCATCTTTAATGTGTATAGTGTATATATCTATTGAAGGCCACAGAATCTCTCTTTGAAGGCCACAGAATCTCTCTTCCAACTATTCAACTCTGCCTCAAAGTACATTAGCTGTAGACAATATGCAAATAAATGGGTTTGGCTGTGTCCCAATAAAACTTATTTACAAAAACAGGTACCATGCTTGTTTGACCCATGAGCCATGGTTTCCCAACCCACGCTCTAGAGAATGCTGTTGAAAGTACTGAGAACTACCTTGCTACCCCAAGCTATGCCATTTGGGTATATTATTTGGAACTGAAAGCACCTGAGAAACAGCAGATGCAGAAGACTTCTCTGACCTCCACCTTTCTACCTAAAAGCAGATCATAACATTTCCTATGATAAAGGAACCATCTCTGTGCCAGTAAGGGAAGAACAGTCTCATTACTGGAGTCCGGGTATGAATCTATATAAACCAATCTACTGAAATAACCCTTATCTTCCATTAGTTTCCCATATATGTTTTCCTAGTCACTTTCCCACAGTTTCTGCCCCTTGCCCAAGCCCCTCTGTCTCATCACTCCTCCACAAATTTATTGTTTCTTAATTAAAGTATATAAGCTCTCAATTGTAACTGCTTCTTTGGGTCTCCATTTTCTTTATGAAGACTCTCATCTGTACAGAAAAAATATTAAATAAAATTTCTATGCTTTTCTCCTGTTAACTTCTCTTATGTCAGTTTAATTCTCAAGCCTAAGAGAACAGAGGAATTTTCCTCCCTTGTCTAGTGATTTTCTTTTAGTCTGTGGTTTTACATTATTTATATTGGTAAAATAATGTGATAGAATATAGCATGTCCTCAAGAGAGGATAAAATGGTGTTTCAAATCTGATACTGTCACAATATGTATCAGTTTATTAAGATGATTTCAAGTCCCAGAGGAAAAAAATATAATTTTTGCTTAAGCATTTCACTAACTTATACCATGAAACTCTTTTTAACCCATTAACTACTAACACTCTTGTAAAACTAGTGTTTCAGGAACATATTATATGTGAACTCAGAGTTAAGCAAATTTAAATCTCATGGCTACAAGTATGAATATGAATTTAAATTGTATACAGAAATATGACATATATAAGAAATGGGTTGTTAAAGAATTGCCTGCAATGCAGAAGGCCCTGGTTGGATTCCTGGGTGGGGAAGATCCCTAGAGAAGGGATAGGCTATACACTCCAATATACTTGGGTTTCCCTTGTCACTCAGTCAGTAAAGAATCCGCCTGCAACACAGGAGACCTGGGTATGATCCCTGGATAGGTAAGATCCCCTGGAGAAAGGCTACCCACTCCAGTGTTCTGGCCTAGAGAATTCCATAGGCTGTAGTCCATGGGGCTGCAAAGAGATGGACAAAACTGAGCAACTTTCATTGTGAGTTTCCCTGATAGCTCAGTTGGTAAAGAAGCCACACATCTTTTACAGAAAAAAATGAAACAGGTGCACATTCCCAAAATTTCTCATTACTTATGTATACCATCTAGTTGTATTCTCGTTAAATGAATTCTTCTACATGTATACTCAGTTTCACCAGTCAGATACATGGATCAACAGTTTCTTCATTCAGTCAAACTTAATGGATACAAGGAAAGGTATAGTTTGGGCCTATTCTTCCCATTTGTTAGTAACTAAGTGATTCCTATCATTTCTTTAACGCATTTTCTGCTTCAATAAAATAATCATGCTCTTAAATACATTCTCCTAAATACAGAAGAGGGGGAGGTGGAAAGGGAAAGGAAGAAGAGGAGAGAGTCAACATCTGTAAACAACCAACATTTGTTCAGTGTCATGAATGTGCCAAGAGCTCCATACACATTATCTTGTAACAATTCTTCATTGAAAGTTTCAACCCCATTTTATAGATAAGAACTAGAGTAAAAGAGATATGTAAATCATCCAAAGTAACAAAATTATTAATTAGCCTACTTAGTCTGAACTTAAGTCCTGCTCATTTAAAAGACCATGGTCTTTCCATGACACTGCAATGTCTTCCTTGAAACAGAATCTTCTTGGAAAGTTGAGGAGAAAAGTAGCAACCTTTTCAAATATCTGATGATGGCTGGCAGATGCAACCTGGACTAGACTTGTTTTATGTAGACTTCAGTGTGAGAACTAAAATGAAGGAGTGGAAAGCGTAAGAGATTGTTCCCAATTAGATACAAGAAAATTTTCCAACAAGCAGTTCAAAGAAAGAACAGGTTGCTCTGAGGAGTATGAGAGGACTTTTCTATGACTGAGTGGACAACGTGTTGGTGAGAGGCCATCTAAGAGAAGCAAGGATTGCATAGCTTTTGAAGATTCTAGAAGATTTTTAACATTAAGATAACATGAATCTAAGAAAGCAGTGCAAAAGCAGCATACTCTTGTATTACCTTTTAATTTCAAACCCTGAGGAAAAGTTTCTCACTCTGTTAAGAAGAATGTCAACAACTTAATTCAAAATTCCCAAATTCCAAAAAATTCATCTAAATTAATTGTATTCTCTACCAAAAAGACAAAAAAAAAAAAAGACAAAATCCTCAATAATACATCAATAATAAATAATGCTTGTTTCCAGTTATACAATTATTTCTAAATGGGTAAATAGTTGAGGGAAAAAATAAAAATTACTATAATGGGTTTTTGTTACTTTTCTGCAATGCAAGAGACCCAGGTTAGATCCCTGGGTCAGAAAGATCCCTTGGAGAAGGAAATGGCAACCCACCCCAGTATTTTTGCCTAGAGAACTCCAAGGACAGAGGAACCTGGTGGGCTACAGGCCATGAGATTGCAAAGAGTGGGTCACAACTGAGTGACTAACACTTTAAGGAAAAGTTAAATTCCAACTCCGTGTTTTTAGGCAGAATTTTTGTAACTTCTGTAATGTTATTCTTCCAAAACAGTCATTACAATGCTTTAAGTGTTCTTCGGCGTTCAAAATATATCATCTGAAGTACAAATCAGGAAGCCTACCTTTGCGCTTAAAAGAAGCCATAATTCAGAGAAATAGTTAATTTCTGTCAATTAATTTTTTGAATATCATTTGCTTGTACCTAAAAATTAGAAACTTAATTTCTTTTACAATAAACTTCTAAAGTTTGACACAGTATTTTTAACAAAAGCAGTCACATTTAGTCATGATAGTCATTATAGAAATGTTTGACATATTTCCAAACAAAAGCAAATCTTATAATTATTTTTCCCATACTCTGCTTGTGACAATCTTTCCAAGGACAAAGGCCTTATAAATGGCTTAATCAATGTTCTGAAACAGTCCTTTTCTACTTCTACATTAGTTGAATGCTAAGGATTATAGTTTTTACAGTTACTATTTTTGTCAGAAACAGTTGAGATGTACCAGGAAAAAAGTAAAGTGAGTGTGAAATTCTTAAAAATTGATTGCTAAAATGTCATTTAAATCTATCATAAATTTTAACAATTTTAGATATAACAGATATAGTTATTTAGCAAAACAAAATATGTAAAACATACAATTAGTGCCTAATATATCCTTTTATAATTATTACATTTCTCTCTCTAGCAATCTTTATAGACTTAATAACACTATCTAAAAGTAAATATGTTTATTCTACAAAATTAAATCTCTATTGGCATATTTTAAACTAGAAACGTGTTAACCAAAATTAGGTAAACGATACTATTCTGTTTTCACAAGGTATTAACAACCTTGGTAAATTAAAAAGATAAAGAAATAAAATTTAAAAACTGAGTATGTTGATCAGGCACTGGTAAATATATCTGAATGCAGACCATAGTAAAATAATCTTTGAAAGAAACCTGTGCCTATACAAATGTTATCAGAAATTAAAACTGAAATATACTACACTAATTACTCACCAAACATGATTAGCACAATGAAATGAAAGTTAATCTTGAATGTTATAAATCTGTAACTAAATTATTGATTCGTTTAATATAAAATATGACTTTTCTGACATGAATATATCCATTGTAAAGTGAATGATAATCTCAACTCTTATTGGGAAGCACATTAAGGTTATTTCAGGTCAATTTAGATGACAGATTAAATAACTCCTAGTCACACTATTTCGATCTGTTGCTGGTCAGTAACTACTGCCAAGTACACAGCATTAAGCTGAAGGACACTGTATTTTTAGATGTCTGTATCCTAACAGCCAGTTTCTAAGAAGAGATCCTCCAGTGTTTCATATTCTCCTCTTTTGTCATGGCACTTCTAGTACTGCCTTTGGTGGATCCTTGAGTTCACATGCTGTCAAGTTTATCATGATAATCACATAACCACTACTGATAAAAGCAATAATGTATTTTTTTTTAACTAAAATGTTAATTTACCTTCAGTTCAGTTCAGTTCAGTCGCTCAGTCGTGTCCGACTCTTTGAGACCCCATCAATCGGCGCACGCCGGGCCTCCACCAACTCCCGGAGTTTACTCAGACTCACATCCGTCAAGTCAGTGATGCCATCCAGCCATCTCATCCTTGGTCGTCCCCTTCTCCTCCTGCCCCTAATCCCTCCCAAAATGAGTCTTTTCCAGTGAGTCAACTCTTTTCATGAGGTGGCCAAAGTACCGAGTTTCAGCTTCAGCATCATTCCCTCCAAAGAAATCCCAGGGCTGATCTCCTTCACAATGGACTGGTTGGATCTCCTTGCAGTCCAAGGGACTCTCAAGAGTCTTCTCCAACACCACAGTTCAAAAGCATCAATTCTTCAGCACTCAATTTTCTTCACAGTTCAACTCTCACATCCATACATGACCACTGGAAAAACCACAGCCTTGACTAGACAGACCTTTGTTGGCAAAGTAATGTCTCTGCTTTTCAATATGCTGTCTAGGTTGGTCATAACTTTTCTTCCAAGGAGTAAGTGTCTTTTAATTTCATGGCTGCAGTCACCATCTGCAGTGATTTTGGAGCCCCCCAAAATAAAGTCTGATACTGTTTCCACTGTTTCCCCATCTATTTCTCATGAAAGGATGGGACCAGATGCCATGATCTTCGTTTTCTGAATGTTGAGCTTTAAGCCAACGTTTTCACTCTCCTCTTTCACTTTCATCAAGAGGCTTTTAATTCCTCTTCACTTTCTGCCATAAGGGTGGTGTCATCTGCATATCTGAGGTGATTGATATTTCTCCCAGCAATCTTGATTCCAGTTTGTGTTTCTTCCAACCCAGCATTTCTCATGATGTACTCTGCATATAAGTTAAATAAGCAAGGTGACAATATACAGCCTTGACATACTCCTTTTCTTATTTGGAACCAGTCTGTTGTTCCATGTCCAGTTCTAACTGTTGCTTCCTGACCTTACTGTACTGCAAATTAAAATCTTCCTACTAGATGCATACTATAAAATGAGGATGAGTGATCTGGTTGTTATTTTCTTCACTGTATAATTTACTTTTTTTCCTTATGTACTTATTTCTATTGAAAAAGTAGATACAAATACGCAGCTAGGGAACTAGCCAAGGAGCGCATCACTTTTCCATTTCCTGGAGGTGGAAAATGGCCCATCTTCTTGCTTCCAGTATTTTCTGCCTCAGGGCCCAACAATCCTCCACCAAAGCACACTTATGCCCCTAATACCCTGGTTTACACATTGTTAAGACAAACACTGTCAGAAAATCTAAGAATATACCATAAGTTTTGTGATATATTTTGATACAATGGAATTCAGAAAACAAAGACATTCTTTATTTGGCACACTTACAAAATTACAATGAATTTTAAGACATTGAAAGCTGCCATTATGATTATCTTACAGTACCTGTTATTATAATAAAGTAAAAAGCTATTATAAAATACATTTAACAAGTCTTTACTATTCATAAAAATATTCTAAAAGAAAAATTATAATATATTTTCTATGAAGAATCAAAAATTCTTCTGAAAGCCTTTTGTCTTAGTAGTTAATAAAGCTGTAATGCAAAGGGAGTAAGGTTAATTACTACCAAGATCTTAATATTCAAAACAATACAAAGGGTCAAATGACTAACATTCATTAGGGATGTTTATTTTCTAAATGTGATGAACTCTAAATTACTTACTTGTGAAAGAAATGTGTATTTGTCTACTTGATTTAATTGCTGATTGTTTAATTTAGTTGTGTATAGCTAATTCTCAAGTATTCAAGGTCCACTCAAGCAAGATGGAGATCATTCAAGATCATTGACACATTTTTCTTAACAACTTTGAACAAACCACTATCTATCAGGCTTCCTTCAGTGGTGAATAAGAGAGAAAGAATTAGTACAGGCAAACAGGAAATAAATTCTGTCACAAATGTCCTTTTACCATCAACTTTATGGAAGACGTTTTTGAAAATCACATTATAAATGGTTGTTATATTATCAGGGTAGCTCACAAAAGTCTATAAAATCCTTAATGTTGCTAAGCTTTCTAAACTAAATATAGATCTTCAGATTAAGTGATAATGTAGAAGAAACTTTTCTAGTGGGTCAACTATAGGTACAGTTTTACATGAGCAAGGTTAATCTTAAGCGCATTCTCCTGCCACTAACGACCCACATCCCCTCAGATCTCTTCCTTATCTAAAGTTGTCATTTGGGAGCCAAGGACAACTGGGATGGAGAAGGAAAGCAGGAACAGAATTAAAAGGAGGGTGATTCTCTTTAGGCCAGTTTCTAAATAAATGGATACTCATGCGCTGAATACTGAATGAACTCTGTTGACATTCAGTTCTTTCAAAATATGGTCCTAATTAAACAAAACATGAATTACATCTGTTGATACCTTATTCATTACATTTCCTGGGGACAAAGTTCCTTTATAAGAACTCACAAGGTTGGCCAGAGGAACTATAACTATGTTAAGATGAAGGACTTTAAGGTCAAACAGACCTATATCCAAATTCTGGCTTTGTCACTTACAAGATGAAAGATCTTAGGCAAGTTACTTAAACCATTTTGAACCTCAGTTTAATCTATGCATAAAATGGGAAAGACAACTTTTTCAATGATAATTATTATCTGATGACGACAATTACATTAACTGTGAAACATGATGTTTTACACTGGTTTGCAGGCCCCCTCTGAATATGGAAAGGAGTAAATGGACCTGAGACACATTTAAGGGACAGAACAAACAGCAACTAAAAACTAATTATATATGAATACTGTGAGGGGAAGAGAATATGAAAGGGAAGAAGAGGAGGGAGGGATGAAGTGAGGAGAGACAGAAAAAAAAAAAAAAAAAGCTCAAGAGTCTGAGCCAATATTATTGAGAATACAGTGGCATTACGATATAAGACCTAATAGAAGAACCATTTAAGAAAGGGGTGAATTCAGTTTTAGACAATGTGTTGGAGATCCAGGTGGAGCTACCTTACAGGCAATAAGATATTGTTTTGTAACTCAAGAGGAAGACAAAGATATTTGGGGGTTACTTGCATATAAGCAATATTTCAAAACCATTATAGTACACTGAACAGTAGGAAGTGGGGGTCCAGCAGGAACTTGTAATAGGGACAGAATCCTAGAGATAGGTCTAGGAAGATACCAGCAAAAGATTTTCAAAGGAAATGATCAGAGAGATTGAAGGAAAACCAGTACACAATGATGGTTGGTCCAAAAGCAAAGAAAAACGTTTCAGAGACCTAAATATCACAAATGAGTGTTTTTTAAAAATTAGGATGATGTGAAAATTAGGACATTTTAGTATATTTTGCAAGAACAGGTGCAGAGTATTTGCCAGAGTACAAGCTAGAATAAAGTAGATTGTGGAAAAAATAAGGCAGCGAAGAAATAAAGAGTGGCAGTTGGCTTTTTTTCTTATGGTCAAATATACACAAAATTTGCCATTTTAACCATTTTTAGGGATAGAATTCAGTGGCATTAAGTACATTCACACAATTGTGCAACCATCACCACCATCCATCTCCAGAACTTTTTCATCCTCCCAAACAGAAACTCCATGCCCATTAAACAATAATTCCACAGCCCCCTCCTCCCTCAGCTCCTAGAAATCACTGTTCTATTTTCTGTGTCTGTTCTTGGTATTCTGTGACCGTTCCTGGTACGTCATGTAAAAGGAATCATATAGTATTTGTACATCTGTGTTTAACATTTCACTTAGTATAAAATCTTCCAGGTTCAGTATGTTTCAGAATTTCCTTCCTTTTCAAGGCTAAATAATACACCATTTTATATATAAGACATATTTTGTTTATCCACTTATTTGTCAAAGGACATTTGGGTTGTTTCTACCTTTTGGCTATTATGAACAATGCTGCTATAGACACTGGGTTACAAAATCTGTTCAGATCCCTGCTTCTAATTCTCTGGAGTTTGTACTCACAAGAAGAATTGCTGGATAATATAATAATTGCTTTTTTTTTTTTTTTGAGGAACCACTGTACTGTTTTCTACAGTAGCTGTATCATTTTACATCTCCACTAACAGTATACAAGGGTTCCAACTTCCCCACATCCTCTCTAGCACTCATCCTTTTCTGGCTTTTTGATAATAGCCATCATAATGGGTATGAAGAGGTAATCTCACTGTAGTTCTGGTTTGCATTTCCCTATTGACTGATGTCTATTCAAGTCCTTTGCTCGTTTTTAAATGCATTGTTTGTTTCTCTATTTTTGAGTTTGGTTACAGCAGGATTGAGGATGACTTTTTAAGGACTAAAACCATCTAAATCAGGAATGGAAAGTGTAAAGAAAAGAGAGAAAGGCATGATAGATGGAAAGATGTAAGCAAGGTTTTCTATGGTATAATTCACACACTTCTTTCTTTCAGATGGACAAAAAGATAAAGACTTGTGACAATACAAATAAGTTTGAAAGTATGGGAAGTTACACTGATGGTGTTTTCATCTAATTTTCTCAAGACTTAGGAAGCTAAGTCATAAGCTGAACAGGAAAGTGGATAGAAGTGGGGAAGAGGCATAGAGACTATAGCAAATATTTGGAACATCTGCAATTGAAAATTGGTAAGAAGCCTAATTAGATTTATTCAGCAGCATTTAACCCAGATGAAGCTGTCAGTGTCCTCACCGTTGCTTCTGTTATTGTCACTGGCATCATCGTCATCATATTTCCAATGCATAACTTGCAAAAGAAAGATTAAAAGACTTGTCCAAGACTAGACAGCTATTAAATGGTGGAGACCGGATTCAGTCCTAGTCCACCTTATTACATTATGTTGTGACCTAAGAAATGCTAATGAACTTTACAGTTTTAAACATAAATCTTTGCTTTATTTTAATTCTTCTGAATAAAATCCTAGAGGTGGAGTGGAATTACTATTACTGGTTATAAATACACACACACTAACAAACTACTTTTCAAAAAGGCTGTATTAACTTACATTCCCATTAGCAATTTAAGAGCTTGCTCATCTCACTGCCTCTTCACCATACCAACTATTCTCATTTTTAAAGTCTTTTCAATTTTGATGAAAACTGGTATCTGTTTGTTTTTATTCCGGAATGCTTAACAGACTAATGAGGCTTAAACTTTTCATTCCTAATATAGAAATTTAATATATCAGGAACTATATGACAAATTTGCAGGTAGACAGAATTTTTCAAACTTACATAAAGTTAATGAAATATCAGTATTGAAATATTGATTACTATTTTCAAATAGCTTTACAGTTTCATATATGCCTTGAAAAGTGACATTTTGGGAAGTAGGTCTCATAGGTTATAATATGAAATCTGTATTAACTTATATGAATGTAAGTAATATCCCAGGTGATATTAAAGGAATAACACATGACCTTTAAGCAGTATAATTTTCATTACTTGTCTTATAATTTGAAAAGAAATAAGCAGTATGTTATTTTCACTTGACTTCAGTTTTAAAGTCTACAATTAGGGAAAGCTCTGTAAGAATTTAAAACAATCTCAGTCAGTCCCTAGGCAAGGAGAGTTCTATGAATGCTGTCTTTTGATGAGTTTCAGGTATTGATAATTCAATAGGCACAATTTAAAGAGAAATTGTCAGAAGTTTTCTACTTGATAGACTTTTCAGTCAACCTTTAGTAAAGTTTAGCTATAATGAGGCAGGCATTACTAGAATAGAAAAACATAAACATGTCAAAATAGCTAGAGTAAAACAACATGAAGAGCTATCACAAACAAGGAGAGAAGAACTAAAAAACTGTCCAAATACATGTCACATAATGACAGAACCTAGAACTGCAGCATCTAAGACAACATCTGAGAATGCAGGAAAGTGAGAGAAGAGGTTCTCAGTTATACATATTTTTAAACATTACATTACAACATGTTGTAAGAGACTAGAGCATACAGATAAAACGTTTTATTGGCAAACACTGCAAATAATTACCTGCAGTGGTATTCAACATGAGGCAGTATTTCCCTCCATGGGATGGGAGGAGTTCAGAAAAGGCAAGTGCGTTGTTTGGTATCACAATGAGTGAGAAGTACTCACGGAAACCAGTGTTTGGAAAGACCAGGGATGCCAACAACCCTGTGATACACAGTCCAGTCTTGTACAATGAAAGAACAGCCTCACTCAAATGCCAAGAGTACCCACAAAGCACAACAATAGACATACCAGGAAACTATACGGATTGGTTGTACTAGAAAAAAAAAATTACCTCTAGGATTTAAAAGGAACAAAAAGCATAGATGAAACAAAATTTTGCAAAACAGCCTTCCATGTTATAAGCCAAGGCCTATTAGGACACATTGCAGTATTTCTTCCCAGCAAACTGAATCTTCAATGGATATATATAGCTCTATGGTAATCTTTTGGGTAGCTTGTCTGAATGAGAGAAAATGGGCTACACTATATCATCATTATGTACCCTGCAGAGATGCATTAAAAAATACAGATTTTGCAATCTATTAATCTTATTATAATATTAAAGGATTTATAAGAAGCCTTATAACTGAAACAGTGGGATCCAGGGAAAGCCTGGAATATGGATAAGAACACAGTGGGGAAAACAGTAGATAATATATCTCTGTCAAGACAAAATATGAAAAAGTTAAAGTTTTTAAACATACAGGTTTGTGCCTTTGTTTACATATAGCCTTTGCCTTAGTAAAGGGTCTTGAATTAATAAAGAGAAAATTGTTTCATGATGTTGATTCCCAGAATGAATCTCTCACATATCTTAAATTCCAGGAAAGTATTTACTAGAAGATGTCTAATCAAGATGTTTAAATCATGCATATTTATGCTTGTTTAATATAGAAACAAGCTGAGACAGCAAGATAAATTTAATTTCACAAGTGAGGACAATAATCATCAGGACCAGAACAGATTCACTGGAGATTTAAAATTCAGTTCCTACTTACAGAATTCACACCATATCTTTGCTGCTTTCATAGCACAGGGTACTCATCGTTATGAAAGCCTGAAGTGCTAAAATGTCCAGGTTCAAATCTTGGTTTTGCCATAGACTAGATATTTGATTGTATACAAGTTGTCTCTTGTTCCTCTGCCAACATTGTTATGGTTTTGTGTCTACCTTCATGAGAGATATTGATCTGTGATTTTCTTCTCTTGTGATGTATTTGGTATCAGGGTACACTAACCTCATTGATGCTTGCGAACTGTGGTGCTGGACTCTGAGAGTCCCTTGGACTGCGCCACCTGACGTGAAGAGCTGATTTAATGGAAAATACCCTGATGCTGGGAAAGATTGAAGGCAAAAGGATAAGAGGGTGGCAGAGGATGAAATGGTTAAACAGTGTCACCAACTCAATGGACAGGAATTTGAGTAAACTCTGGGAGATGATGAAGTACAGGGAAGCCTGTCGTGTTGCAGTCCATCGGTCACAAGAGTTGGACATGACTTAGCAACTGAACAACAACACTACTAACCTCATGAAATAAGGTAGGGAGTGTTTTCTCCTCCTCAGTTTTCTGTGACTGTATACCATTTTTACTTAAATGTTTGACAGAATTCACCAGCCATGCCATCAGAGTCCATACTTTTCTTTGTGGTAAAATTTTAATTTATATATTCAATTGCCTAACTTGAAAATCTATTTAGCTTTTCTATTTATTTTTGGACCAGTTTTAATATTTGAATTTTTTAGGAATTTGTCTATTTCACCTAAGTTGTCTAAAACTTGTCAGAAAAGGTCTTTATAACCTTTACTTATAATTCTTTTGATTTCTAAAGGGGTTCTAGTGATGCCTTCTCTTCATTCTTGATTTTGATAATTTTCTCCTTTTATTATCTTAGTCTAACTGTTACCAAATTTGTCTATCTTTTCAAAGTAATAACCTGGTTTCATTGGCTTTTTCATTTAATTTTTATCTTTAGTAATTTTTATATTTAGTAAGGACTCAGAGAAGGCAATGACACCCCACTCCAGTACTCTTACCAGGAAAACCCCATGGATGGAGGAGCCTAGTAGGCTGCAGTCCATGGGGTCACTAAGTTGGACGCGACTGAGCGACTTCACTTTCACTTTTCACTCTCATGCACTGGAGAAGGAAATGGCAACCCACTCCAGTGTTCTTGCCTGGAGAATCCCAGGAACGGGGGAAGCCTGGTGGGCTGCCGTCTATGGGGTCGCACAGAGTCGGACACGACTGAAGAGACTTAGCAGCAGCAACAGTAGCAGCAGTAAAGCACTGCCTGAACATTCTTTTAGAAACTAATGAGCAACATGAGCTTTATAACAAAAAAATAACGGTGACATTACTACTTCATTTCCAATTCTCCCTCCTCTAATTCTTCTGATTGTGGTCAAAAGATGTTTATTCTCTTGATCGTGGCCTCTTTTTTTTTTTTTAATTCTGGAAGTTTTTAGGGTGTTCTTTTTATTTTTATTGTTCTCAAATTTCAAACTAATGTTCCTTGGATGGGGTCTATTAGTTTCTTAGCAAACCCCTGAGCTCTGGAAACATGTTCTTGCATTACTTATTTAATATAGCTTCCCCCTTTGTCTTTTCTTTCTGTCTTCTTTTTCTAATACTTTTCATTAGTCACATGTTGGACCTCACGAATTAGTGTATGAAACTGTGAAGGTTCTGAAATTTTACCCTGCTTCCAAGATAACAAGCTGGCCTAGAACACTTTCATGGTTACTGGCAGAAGACATGAGACTCCTAAATCAGAGACAAAGTACTTTATTATTCATAAGCTACATGAGTTTCACATGTGTGCCAGTTCTTTCTGTCCCCAAGTCCCATGGGGACAATGCAGTGGCAGACCTTGGTAATTACTATCCACACAGTAGGTTTATGTAACAGACAATGAATCCCCAACCTAGAAAATCCCAAGTCTCTTATAACAAGCTGCAACAAATCTGTCTAATCTTTGCCCAGAGAGAGACATTATCTTTGTGATAGCAAATAAATCTAAATGAGTCACTATCTCTATCTTCCAATACTGTTCATAAGACAAAACATCTTTGCCAAAATAATCCAGAGTAAAAGCTTTTCGGTGTGGGACTTCCCTGGTGGTCTAGTGGTAAAGAATCCATCTGCCAATGCAGGGAACAGGAACACAGGTTCAGTCCCTGGTCTGGGAAGATTCTGTAAGCCATGGAGTAATTAAGCCCACGCACCACAACCCCCGAGGCCCTTGCTCTAGAGCCCACGAGATCCAACTACTGAGCCCACGCACCACAACTACTACTGTGCTCCACAAGAAGAGAAGCCACCACAATGAGAAGACTGTGCAACCCAACAAGAGTAGCCCCCACTTGCTGCAACTAGAGAAAGCCCATGTGCAGCAAGGTAGACCCAGCACAGCCATAAACAAATAAATAAAAATAAATAATTTTTAAAAAGCCTGTCAGTGCTTCTGCTCGTAAGATATACAGAAATGTGAGACTCATACAGAATTGTCTACAGTGTATTCCTTGAATTTTCTCATCCTTTATCTCTGATTTTTCTTCTTTTGTTCTGTCTCCTAAGAGATTCTTCAACTTTGCATTCAAAATTTTCTAGAGAAATATTTATTTCTAGTCATATAGTTTTAATTTCTAAGAGCTCTTGAGACCTTGCTTTCTGCATACTCCTTTTTGTGTACGGTACCCTGCTTCCTAAATAAAATACCTTCTCATTGCTTGCTGAAATGGTGGTGGTAGTAGTGGTTGCTCTTAGTACTGTTTTCTCCTATTCCTGGCTTTGTCTATATTTGCTACGTTCCCTTTATCCATTTGCTTATTTTGAACTTTGCCTTCCATAATAAAGAATTCTCCAAAAGTTTAATGATCCTTGGTTGTATCTCAAGAGTGAGGAAATAAAACACACTGATCATAAGACTTTATGCATTAACAGCACTTAGCAACCATGGGGCTTACCAACGAGGTAAACAGACTGGGACTGGGTTATTAAACGGAGGTCCTGCAAATGTCACAATACACCAGTTCAGGGAGGAACTCTCCAGTCTTCTGCCTGATGAAATATAAGCCTAACACCAGTGTTTTGTAAATTAAACAGGAGAAGGGCACAGGGAGTTCCTCTTTGCACACAACCTTTGGTGTCAGGTGTCTGCTTTCCCAAGTTCTACAACACAAATGGCTTGTTCTCAGAGATCTTCCTCATGATGGAAATTAGGGTGTAGCTTGTCTACTCCACTAAGCTGATTACCATTTATTCAACTCATTTTCTTTTCTTCTTCCAATTTTGGTGCCTCTCATCTGCTATTTTCTATTTCTCCATTTTCTTTGTTTTATGGTATTTATATATTTTTATATCTTTACTGTCATTTGAGTAGGGTTTTCAGGAAGGAGAATAGACATGTATTCAATGAGCCATGTTTAAATAGCTCATAAACATAATTTATAAATTTTGGTAAAAATTACCACACTGTCCCTACTAATTAACACTCTTCTCCAATAGTTTATATGCTTTGTTGTTACTAAGTATTACTACTTTTCATAGTTTTGCTAATGTAAGAGATATTTAAATGGGAAAATTTTTTAAGGTTGAAATGAATAATTCTTACATCATTAATAAATATTAATGTTTTCATCAGCTTATTAGTTATTTTTATTTCAGGTCTGTCTGTATGTATGAGGTCTGTTTGTATGAAGTTCTTTGCTCCTTTTCCATCGGAGTGTTAGGTTTGTTATCTCCTTGTAAAGCTCTTTATATATAAAGATGTCAATTCTGTGAGGAAAATAGTTTTCCACTTTGATATTTGCCTTTTTGTTTTGATGTACATAAATTTTATATTTTTACAAAGTCAAATATATTGATTTTCCTTAAAGCTTTTGCCATGATTTTCACTTAGAAAATCCTTACCAACAAATATTTACCAATATGTAGTTTTGACTGGTATCATTTTTGCACTGATCTATAATCCAATTAGCATCTACTTTTTCCACAAGTTATAAATCAAGAATCTAGTCTCTGCTGCCCCTCCCAAAGACTTAACTGTCCCAGTATCATTTACTGAATAATCCTTTATTTTCTCACTGAATTGTGGTGTCATCTTTAACATTTATATAATCCAAATGCATAGTGGGGTTTCTAGGCTAGCTAAGTGATTTATATTATCTACTCTGCTCAGATCTATTCTGCACTTAGGACTTACCTATATTGTTTTATCAGTACCACTTTGTATATCCAAATAGTACAAGCCTAAATATTTTAATATCTGGCAGAGCTAATTAAAATTGATTCTTTACACAAAATTTCAAAAATAAAACACATACCTAACTAGATGATACTAAAAACGTGTTATGGTAAATTATACATTCATTACTGATCTTTTCATTTTTCCAGTACATTTCTAAAATATATGACTTTTTTTAAAAAGGAATATTAGTAACAATTGTCTTTGAGATTGATATACTATTCCTAGTTCAGTTCAATTCAGTCACTCAGTCGTGTCCAACTCTTTGCAACGCCATTGACTGCAGCATGTGAGGCTATCCTATCCATTACCAACTCCTGGCGTCAGCTCAAACTCATGTCCATCAATTCAGTGATGCCATCCAACCATCTCATCCTCTGTCATCCTTTCTCCTCCTGCCTTCAGTCTTTCCCAGCATCACAGTCTTTTTACATAGTCAGTTCTTTGCATCAGGCGGCCAAAGTATTGGAGCTTCAGCTTTAGCATCAGTCCTTCCAATGAATATCCAGGGCTGGTTACCTATAGGATTGACTGGTTTGATCTCCTCGTTGTCCAAGGGACTCTCAAGACTCTTCTCCAACACCACAATTCAAAAGCATCAGTTCTTCGGTACTCAGCATTCTTTATCCAACTCTTACATCCATACATGACTACAGAAAAACCATAGCTTTGATTAGCTGGACCTAGCTGGCAAAGTAATGTCTCTGCTTTTAATATGCTGTCTAGGTTGGTCAGAGCTTTCCTTCAAAGGAGAAAGTGTCTTAATTTCATGGCTGTGGTCACCATCTGCAGTGATTTTGGAACCCAAGAAAATAAAACTTTTACTTTTTCCATGGTTTCCCCATCTATTTGCCATGAAGTGATGGAACCAGATGCCACGATCTTAGTTTTTGAATACTGAGTTTTAAGCCAGCTTTTTACTCTCCTCTTTTACTTTCATCAAGAGGCTCTTTAGTTCCTCTTTGCTTTCTGCCATAATGCTGGTGTCATCTGCATATCTGAGGTCATTAATATTTCGTCTGGCAATCTTGATTCTAGCTTATAATACTCTTACCTACATATTAATTTTTCCAAAACTTGTGTCTTTTTTTTTAATCCTAGTTGTTACTATTTTATTATTCAATAAACTCTACATGGTGTTAATCTGTTTTTATGTTTACAAATTAAAGTAACACGAACCTACCAATTAAAACCAGGAAAGAAAGGAAAATGTTTTCTAACCCATGGCTGTCTGAGGAGGCCTTACAAATAGCTGTGAAAAGAAGAAGAGGCAAAAAGCAAAGGAGAAATGGAAAGATATAAGCATCTGAATGCAGAGTTCCAAAGAATAGCAAGAAGAGATAAGAAAGCCTTCTTCAGCGATCAACGCAAAGAAATAGAGGAAAACAACAGAATGGGAAAGACTAGAGATCTCTTCAAGAAAATTAGAGATACCAAGGGAACATTTCATGCAAAGATGGGCTTGATAAAGGACAGAAGTTGTATGGACCTAACAGAAGCAGAAGATATTAAGAAGAGGTGGCAAGAATACATGGAAGAACTGTACAAAACAGATCTTCACAATAAAGATAATCATGATGATGTGATCACTAATCTAGAGCCAGACATCTTGGAATGTGATGTCAAGTGGGCCTTAGAAAGCATCACTATGAACAAAGCTAGTGGAGGTGATGGAATTCCAGTTGAGCTCTTTCAAATCCTAAAAGATGATGCTGTGAAAGTGCTGCACTCAATATGCCAGCAAATGTGGAAAACTCAGCAGTGGCCACAGGACTGGAAAAGGTCAGTTTTCACTCCAATCCCAAAGAAAGGCAATACCAAAGAATGCTCAAACTACCGCACAATTGCACTCATTTCACATGCTAGTAAAGTCATGCTCAAAATTCTCCAAGCCAGGCTTCAGCAATACATGAACCGTGAACTCCCTGATGTTCAAGCTGGTTTTAGAAAAGGCAGAGGAACCAGAGATCAAATTTCCAACATCCGCTGGATCATGGAAAAAGCAAGAAGAGTTTCAGAAAAACATCTATTTCTGCTTTATTGACTATGCCAAAAAGCCTTTGACTGTGTGGATCACAATAAACTGTGGAAAATTCTTGCAGAGATGGAATACCAGACCACCTAACATGCCTTTTGAGAAACCTGTATGCAGGTCAGGAAGCAGGTCAGTTAGAACTGGACATGAAACAACAGACTGGTTCCAAATAGGAAAAGGAGTACGTCAAGGCTGTATACTGTCACCCTGTTTATTTAACTTATATGCAGAATACATCATGAGAAATGCTGGACTAGAAGAAACACAAGCTGGAATCAAGACTGCCGGGAGAAATATCAATAACCTCAGATATGCAGATGACACCACCCTTATGGCAGAAAGTGAAGAAGAACTAAAGAGCCTCTTGATGAAAGTGAAAGAGGAAAGCGAAGAAGTTGGTTTAAGCTCAACATTCAGAAAACGAAGATCATGGCATCTGGTCCCATCACTTCATGGGAAATAGATGAAGAAACAGTGGAAACGGTGTCAGACTTTATTTTGGGGGGCTCCAAAATCACTGCAGATAGTGATTGCAGCCATGAAATTAAAGACGCTTACTCCTTGGAAGAAAAGTTATGACCAACCTAGATAGTATATTCAAAAGCAGAGACATTTCTTTGCGACTAAGGTCCATCTAGTCAAGACTATGGTTTCTCCTGTGGTCATGTATGGATATGAGAGTTGGACTGTGAAGAAGGCTGAGCGCCAAAGAATTGATGCTTTTGAACTGTGGTGTTGGAAGACTTGTGAGTCCCTTGGACTGCAAGGAGATCCAACCATTCCATTCTGAAGGAGATCAGCCCTGGGATTTCTTTGGAAGGAATGATGCTAAAGCTCAAACTCCAGTACTTTGGCCACCTCATGCAGAGTTGACTCATTAGAAAAGACTCTGTGATGCTGGGAAGGATTGGGGGCAGGAGGAGAAGGGGATGACAGAGGATGAGATGGCTGCACGGCATCACTGACTCGATGAACATGAGTCAGAGTGAACTCCGGGAGATGGTGATGGACAGGGAGGCCTGGCGTGCTGCAATTCATGGATTTGCGAAGAGTGGGACACGACTGAGCGACTGAACTGAACTGAACCCATCTGTATGCAATTCTTTTCACAAAGAACAAAAATACCAACTTTCCACAGAAGTACCATAGTATAGTCACATATTTCAAATCTTAATAGTATATTTAAGCTATTTTTTAAGTGGTTTAATTTTAAAATTAACACCTGTGAAATAAATGTAAAATTACTTATATGGGAAAGTCATCCACATCTCTCCATATGTGTCTCAGTGAGATAGTTCTGTACCTGTCTTTCTAGTAAACAGATTAAAAAGAAAAAAATAATCTCCCTAAAAGAAAAATTATCAACATAAGCACGCAAGGTTAACCAAACTACTTTCTTTTGTATGTGCTTTTCTATTTTTCATAATATTTTATGTTCTAACTTTATAAATCTTTAAGAGGATTAGCTGTATTTTCACATAAAATAATGCTCCTTTCATCAGTATTTCAATTTACACTATCCCATGCAACTTATGGTTTTCTTGCTGTTGTTGCAAGACCACTAGATTGTCTGAACTGTTAATATAATGAAACCTACAATTTGCCTACCTACTCAGAAACATTAAATAAATACTACCACTATTGGTCATGAAAGGAACCCAAGTGTCATAAATAGTCTGAAGTAAACTATTTTTGTGACCTTTAGAAAACTCTTCACTTACATTTCTTCTTAGTCAGCATATCAAAGACTCCTAAATTCAGCATACGTCACCATCCTTATCCAGTGTCTACTATGTATCAGACACTACACTAAAATTCAATTCCAATGAAAATACTAACAACACTCAACAACACTTGGGAAGAATTCAAGTAACTTCAGCTTACAAGAATGAAATAGAGGAAAATGGGCAAAAAGAAGTGAGGAAGTCAAAAGAGGATAGAGAACAGAGGAAAGGAATAGGAAGGAATGACAACATCTACTCTGTTCTCTTCCTCTAACACTGCTAAAGCTATACAACAACGTGGAGAGACGATATGTAAAGTATTAACAGATATACTGTGCACATGGCTGACTCAGTGACTATCAGAAAAGACAGACAGCAATTCAAACCTATACAATATAACAGTACATCTCAGGGAAGGAACAGCTTGAATCTCCCAGCACCATGAAGCCATGTCACTACCCCCTACTACCTAAGCTGTGATTCCATCATACCAGGAAGGAGTGGAAAAGGAAGAAAACTCTAGTGAGAGTGACTAAATTTTTCTACTATTAGGCTGAAAGAAGAGGAGGGATAAAGGTTAGTTGATAAAAAAATAAATCCAACAATAAGAAAATACAGAAAACATGTATTTGCTCTACTGACTGTGACTTCTGAAAATCATCCACACTATAAAGCAACTATGCTGAGGGGCATTCACATCATTTCCAATTTGTTGTAGCCAAAAGCAAGACTACTGCAAATATCACTGCACTGAGATACAATGGTTTTGGTATATTCACAGAGCTCTGCAATGCCAAAGAATGTTTAAACTACCATTCAACTGCACTCATTTCACATGCCACCATGGTAATGCTCAAAATCCTTCCAGCTCGGCTTTAACAGTTCATGAACCAAAACCTTCCAGATGTACAAGCTGGATTTAGAAAGGGCAAAGGAACCTGAGGTCAAATTGCCAACACCTGTTGGATCATAGAAAAAGAAAGAAAATTCCAGAAAAACATCCACTTCTGCTTCACTGACTAGGCTAAAGCTTTGACTGTGCGGATCACACCAAACTGTGGGAAATTCTTCAAGAGATGGGAATACCAGACCACCTTACTGACCTCCTGAGAAACCCGTATGCAGGTCAAGAAGCAACAGAACTGGACATGGAACAATAGGCTGGTACAAAATCTGGAAAGGAGTATATCAATGCTGTATACTGTCCCCACGTCCAAGAACTGGCAGCAGCGTGGGCAAAGGAGGGCCAAGAGGAGCTACTCCACGTTCAAGGTCAGGAGGGCACCAGTAAGGAGACACCCTTTGTCCAAGGTAAGGAGCAGTGGCTGTACTTTGCTGGAGCAGCCGTGAAGAGATACGCCATGTCCAAGGTAAGAGAACCCAAGTAAAACAGTAGGTGCTGCAAGAGGGCATCAGAAGGCAGACACACTGAAACCATAATCACAGAAAACTAGCCAATCTGATCACACAGACCACAGCTTTGTCTAACTCAATGAAACTAAGCAACACAATGTGGGGCCACCCAAGATGGGAGGGTCAGGGTGGAGAGGTCTGACAGAATGTGGTCCACTGGAAAGGGAATGGCAAACCACTTCAGTTTTCTTGCCTTGAGAACCCCATGAACAGTATGAAAAGGCAAAATGATAGGATACTGAAAGGAAACTCCCTGGGTTGGTAGGTGCCCAATATGCTACTGGAGATCAGTGGAGAAATAACTCCAGAAAGAATGAAGGGATGGAGCCAAAGCAAAAACAATACCCAGCTGTGGATGTGACTGCTGATAGAAGCAAGGTCCAATGCTGTAAAGAGCAATATTGCATAGGAACCTAGAATGTCAGTTCCATGAATCAAGGCAAATTGGAAGTGATCAAACAGGGAGATGGCAAGAGTGAACGTCGATTTTCTAGGAATCAGCAAACTAAAATGGACTGGAATGGGTGAATTTAACTCAGATGACCATTAGATCTACTACTGTGGCCAGGAACTCCTTAAAAGAAATGGAGTAGCCATGATGGTCAACAAAAGAGTCCAAAATGCAGTACTTGGATGCAATCTCAAAAACGACAGAATGATCTCTGTTTGTTCCCAAGGCAAACCATTCAATATCACAGTTATCCAAGCCTATGCCCCAACCAGTAACACTGAAGAGGCTCAAGTTGAATGGTTCTATGAAGAACTACAAGACCTTTTAGAACTAACACCTAAAAAAGATGTCCTTTTCATTAAAGGGTACTGGAATGCAAAAGTAGGAAATCAAGAAACACCTGGAGTAACAGGCAAATTTAGCCTTGGAATGCAGAATGAAGCAGGGCAAAGGCTAATAGAATTTTGCCAAGACAATGCACTGGTCATAGCAAACACTCTCTTCCAACAACACAAGAGAAGACTCTACACATGGACATCACCAGATGGTCAACAGAGAAATCAGACTGATTATATTCTTTGCAGCCAAAGATGGAGAAGCTCTATACAGTCAGCAACAACAAGACACGGAGCTGACTATGGCTCAGATCATCAACTCCTTATTGCCAAAATCAGACTTAAATTGAAGAAAGTGGAGAGAATCACTAGACCATTCAGGTATGACTTAAATTAAATCCCTTATGACTATACAGTGGAAGTGAGAAACAGATTTAAGGGCCTAGATCTGATAGACAGAGTGCCTGATGAACTATGGACAGAGGTTCCTGATATTGAATAGGAAGACAGGGATCAAGACCATCCCCATGGGAAAAGAAATGCAAAAAAAGCAAAATGGCTGTCTGAGGAGGACTTACAATTAGTGTGAAAAGAAGAGAAGCAAAAAGCAAAGGAGAAAAGAAAAGATATAAGCATCTGAATGCAGGGTTCCAAAGAAGAGCAAGGAGAGATAAGAAAGCCTTCCTCAGCAATCAATGCAAAGAAATGGAGGAAAAGAACAAAATGGGAAAGACTAGAGATCTCTTCAAGAAAATTATAGATACCAAGGTAACATTTCATACAAAGATGGGCTCATTTCATGCAAAGATGGTCCATACCAGCTTTGGACCTAACAGAAGCATAAGATATTAAGAAGAGGTGGCAAGAATACATATAAGAACGGTATAAAAGAGCTTCATGACCCAGATAATCACGATGGTGTGATCACTCAACTAGAGCCAGACATCCTGGAATGTGAAGTCAAATGGGTCTTAGAGCATCACTACGAACAAAGCTAGTGGAGGTGATGGAATTCCAGTGAAGCTATTTCAAATTCTGAAAGATGATGTTGTGAAAGTGCTGCACTCAATATGCTAGCAAATGTGGAAAACTTAGCAGTGGCCACAGGATTGGAAAAGGTCAGTTTTCATTCCAGTTTCAAAGAAAGGCAATGCAAAGAATGCTCAAACTACTGCACAATCGCACTCATCTCACACGCTAGTTAAGTCATGCTCAAAATTCTCCAAGCCAGGCTTCAGCAATACGTGAACCATGAACTTCCAGATGTTCAAGCTGGTTTTAAAAGGCAGAGGAACCAGAAATCACACTGCCAACATCCGCTGGATCATCGAAAAGCAAGAGAGTTCCAGAAAAACATCTATTTCTGCTTTATTGACTATGCCAAAGCCTTTGACTGTGTGGATCACAATAAACTGTGGACAATCTGAAAGAGATGGGAAACCCAGACCACCTGACCTGCCTCTTGAGAAACCTATATGCAGGTCACGAAACAACAGTTAGAACTGGACATGGAACAACAGATTGATTCCAAATAGGAAAAGGAGTACATCAAGGGTGTATACTGTCACCCTGCTTATTTAACTTCTATGCAGAGTACATCATGAGAAATGCTGGACTGGAAGAAGCACAAGCTGGAATCAAGATTGCCGGGAGAAATATCAATAACCTGAGACACGCAGATGACACCACCCTTATGGCAGAAAGTGAAGAGGAACTAAAAAGCCTCTTGATGAAAGTGAAAAAGGAGAGCAAAAATGTTGGCTTAAAGCTCAACTTTCAGAAAACAAAGATCATGGCATCCTGTCCCATCACTTCATGGCAGATAGATCGGGAAACGGTGGAAACAGTATCAGACTATTTTTCTGGGCTCCAAAATCACTGCAGATGGTGATTGCAGCCATGAAATTAAAGACACTTACTCCTTGGAAGGAAAGTTATGACCAACCTTGATAGCATATTAAAAAGCAGAGGTATTACTTTGCCAACAAAGGTCCATCTAGTCAAGGCTATGGTTTTACCTGTGGTCATGTACGGATATGAGAGTTGGACCGGGAAGAAAGCAGAGAACTGTGGTGTTGGAGAAGATTCTTGCAAGTCCCTTGGACTGCAAGGAGATCCAACCAGCCCATCCTAAAGGAGATCAGTCCTGGGTGATCATTGGAGGGACTGATGCTGAAGCTGAAACTCCAATATTTTGGCCAACTCATGTGAAGAGTTGACTCACTGGAAAAGACCCTGATGCTGGGAGGGATTGGGAACAGGAGGAGAAGGGTACGACAGAGGATGAGATGACTGGATAGCATCAGTGACTCAAGGGACATGAGTTTGAGTGAACTCCGCGAGTTGCTGATGGACAGGGAGGCCTGGTGTGCTGTGATTCATTGGGTCGCAAAGAGTCAGACACGACTGAGCAGCTGAACTAAATGAGCTAAATGTCACCCTGCTTATTTAACTTTTATGCAGAGTACATCATGGGAAATGCCATGCCGGATAAATCACAAGATGGAATCAAGATTGCTGGGAGAAATAACAACCTCAGATCTATAGATGATACCACTCTAATGGCAGAAAGCAATGAGAAACTAAAGAACCTCTTGAAGGTGAAAAGAGGAGAGTAAAAAAGCTGGCTTAAAACTCCACATTCAAAAAACTAAGATCATGCATTCGGTTCCATCACTTCATGGCAAATAGATGGAGAAACAATGGAAACAGTGACAGATTTTCATCTTCTTGGGCTCCAAAATTTGTGAAGACAGTGACTGCAGCCATGAAATTAGAAGACACTTGCTCCTTGGAAGAAAAGCTATGACAAACCTAGACAGCGTATTAGAAAGTAGAGACATTTCTTTTTGTTGACAAAGGTCTGTATAGTCAAAGCTATGGTTTTTCCATAGTCACAGACAAATGTGAGGCAGGACCATAAAGAAAGCTGAGCGCCAAAGAATCAATGCTTTCAAACTGTGGTGCTGGAGAAGACTTTGGGGAGTCCCTTGGACTGCAACGAGATCAAAGCAGTCAATCCTAAAGGAAATCAGCTCTGAACATTCATCAGAAGGACTGATGCTGAAGCTGAAGCTCCAACACTTTGGCCACCTGATACAAAGAGCTGACTCATTGGAATAGACCCTGATGCTAGGAAAGACTGACAGCAAGAGAAGGGGATGACAGAGGATGAGACAGAGGATGACAGAGGATGGCATCATCAACTTAATGGATGTATGTTTGAGCAAACTCTGGGAGATGGTGAAGGACAGCAAAGCCTGGCATGCTGCAGTCCATGCGGTTGCAAAGAGTTGGACATAACTTGGTGACTGAACAACAACTGCAATGCTTACCACCAAGTTTAGAACATTTTTACCACTTCAAAAAAAAGAATCCCTATATCCATTTAGAAGTCATTCCTCATTCCCCCATCTCATCCCTGTTCTAGACAACCCATAATAGATCTGCCTATTCTAGATGTTTCACGCAAACAGAACCGTACAACATGTGGTCTTTTATGACAGACTTTTACTTAACACACTGTTTTCAGGGATCACCCATATAGTGCAGGTATCAGTACTTCATTCCCCCTTAATCACTGGATAATATATGGATTATCCCACTGTATGGATATATTTTATTTGCCCATTAGTTGATCAACACTGTGATGTTTCCAATTGTTGGCTATTATAAATAATATTGCTATGACCATTCATGTACAGGTTTTTGTGTGGATACATGTTTTTACATATGAAGGCTGGAATCATTGGGTCATATGGTAAATCTACACTTAACCTTTTGAGAAACTGCCAGACTGTTTTCCAACATGTAATTTGAATTTCCGCCAATTTGATGGGCAGACAATAATTTTACTTAATTTGTAATGTGTACTTCCTTAATGAGTTTTAGGCTTTCTTTTCACTCACCAGCCATTTCTGTTTGTTTTCCTCTGATCTGCTTTTCATTTCTTTTGTCTTTTTTTTCTACTGAGTTGTTTTGTCTTTTATAAACTTTCAAGAATTCTGCCTATATTTGTGATATTAACCAATTCACTATTGTCTTCTTTGCAAAGATCTTATTTTCATTCTAACCTTAAGTGTTTTAATGTTGTGGTGTCTTTTGATATATAAAATCTTACATTTTTATGGAGCCAAATATATCTCCTGCATTTGTGTGTTTAATTCTTTCCTACTTTAGATTAAAAATGCAGTTGCCAAAACTTTCTTCTAAAATCGTATTTTACTTTAAGTCTTCATACAAAATTTATTTTATATTACATAGTATGAAATTGAAATCAAGCTGTTTTCTTATTGAAATTCTATAATCTTAATCATATATTTAATGATCAAATCTCATAAATTTTTTTCTTTGAATTCTCTACTCAGGGTTTTTTCAAGCCACAGATCAGGACTGTTTGCTTTTGAAATCAATTTAGTTAAGTTTTATTTGACACTGAAAAAAAAAGACAAAATAATGTGCATCACATGTACTGAGGGTAAACGTTTCATAAAACTTTTACTTCTAATTTTTAACACATACAATACATACATGCATCAATGTATGTACAATGTATTTCTTACTGTGAATTATAATAATGTTTGAAATCCAGCCTTTCATTGTATTCCATTAACCTATTTATCTATTCCTTTGTCCATACATATTTATATGATTCAAGAGGCTATGTTTTCTTTTATATACTTTCTTCATCTATTATTAGATATTTGTTCTTCCACATGAACTATGTGGTCATTTTTTTTTCTAACATTAAAAAAAAAACAACTTCTATTCTAATTAGAACTGCTAATTTGGGAGAATTATACTTTATGATATTAAGTTCCCTACCCCATCAAATATTTGGTATAACTTTCTGCTTATGAAACGTGGCATGCTTCCATGATTCTTACACTATAAGTTCTATAGTTTACTTGCCAAATGTACTTCCTAAGCATTTTATAGTTCCTTTCATTGTGAAAGAACATTTTTCCCATTTCTATTTTGTGTAGTTATTGCAAATATATAGAAGCACCAACTTTATTCATCTTATATCTGACTATCTCACCAGATTCTCTTCTTACTTCTACTGCTTATAACTTGAATATCTTGTATTTCCTAGATGTGCAATCATGTTTGCTGCTGCTGCTGCTGCTGCTAAGTCACTTCAGTAGTGTCCAACTCTGTGCCACCCCAGAGACAGCAGCCCACCAGGCTCCCCCATCCCTGGAATTCTCCAGGCAAGAACACTGGAGTGGGTTGCCATTTCCTTCTCCAATGTGTCAAAGTGAAAGTGAAGTTGCTCAGTTGTCTAACTCCTAGCGACCCCATGGACTGCAGCCTTCCAGGTTCCTCCGTCCATGGGATTATCCAGCAAGAGTAGTGGAGTGGGGTGCCATCGCCTTCTCCAATCATGTTTGCTAGGACACCTAAAAAGAAAGTAAATAATTTGGCAGTATAAAATGGCAATACTGAAATCTTATCTATCTCCTCATTGTAACATACAGTTTAAGTAATATAAATAAGAAATTAATTACTCAAATGACTGAAATATATTCCTCTCTCTCACTCTCGAGTATTTCTCGAGTTGCTCTTCATGTTAAGCCCTGTGCCTGGCTCCTTCTCTCTAATTTTCTAAACTGCGCCCTGGCTTCTGATGCCTGGGTAGTAGGGAAAAGAGATGCTCTGGCTCTCACTATACCACTGCATGCGTGTGTGCATGCACACACACACACATATCTCCATCCACTCAGACATATGCAAACATGGCACAAGATAAGATGGTGAAGAAAAATATCAAGAAATCAAGGACATCCAGAAAGACAATCAAATAGAAGATATGGTGGCACTAGTGGTAAAAAAAAAAAAAAACGCACCTACCAAGACAAGAGACATAAGAGACTCAAGAGACATGGGTTTGGTCCCTGGTTCAGGAAGATGCCCTGCAGGAGTAAATTGCAGTCTATTCCAGTAATCTTGCCTGAAAAATCTCATGGACAAAGGAGCCTGTGGGCTACAGTCCATGGGGTTGCAAAGAGTCAGACAAAATTGAAATGACTGGGCACACAGAGGATAAGATATGTGAATAAATAACATTATTTCAAATAAGAATGACACACACTTCAAAACAGACATAGGTAAAGCATGACTCAAGATGAAAAGAAAAACAGTTACTTACAGTACAAAAACACACTATTATTGGTGGAGGTTAAATATATACTTCAATAACACTATAATACAGATATATTACATATTTTGAAGTTTTGTGGGATTGGCTGCACCTAATTATTATATACATTACTATTCTCTTAGGGGAAAAAAATTGCTTTCAAATAATTCACTTATAAGTGAACTCCTAGCAATATACTCAACAGACAATTGTAACAGTTTCAAACTTGTAGTACTGTCAATAAAGGGAAATAAGAGGAAAAATGATCTTTCCTGATTACCCCTTGAGAACAAAATTAATTTTATTCAATATAAAGAAAAAGAAATTCCTATCATGAATCTTAAAAATTTTCTAAACTCAGGTACAATAAAAATTTTATAAATTCAGGTACTATAAAAATTTCATTATAATTGTTTATAATTCAGTGTTAAAATTAATATAGCTTCTTATAATACCAAGAATATTATCATAAAATTTTTGACCAGGGTAAAAGTTTTTCATCTTTGAATTCATACAGTGTATATAACAGCAGTTTATTGGTTCATTCAAGCTATAAAAATATGACTGACATTTCATCTGGTCAACCATCTTACAGGTTAACTCTTGTTTCCTGTTTTAGATTTTATTCTAGGTGAAGTGTTGTGGGCAGATTCTATTTACCTATTCTGAACAAACCACAGACTGTTTCATTGCTCACTCTTACTGTTAAGAACATATTGACTTGCTGTCTGCTCTGCTGTTAAATTCATTTATGCTGAGAGTCAGGCATGAACACAGAATTTTAAATGTGACATTTGCAGGCTGTTAGGTCATTTAAGCTCTGACAACACCAGGGAATTCCTGACATATAACTGGACCTGATTACCAACCACAGATAGACTGTGGGCAAATTTTAGACCGCTTTTGTAATTTCTCATAGAATTTTAATATTCAATTTTAACATCCATGAAAAGATCTATATAGCCAACATTTTAAAGTAAAAGCCTGTTTCTTTTAATAAGCTCAACCTGGTACTTATAACCAATCTGTATCTGCTAAATAAAAATTCTTTTGATTGGCAAAGACATATGGAAAGACTCAATAGTAATTAACATTTGTGAAAATTCTGACAAATTCTTACGTTTAAGGGTTTTTAATATTTCCTATAATCTATAGCCTCTGATAAATATGGTAGGTCTATAGGCCATAACTCTCATTAACAAACCACTTTTAAAATTCTTAGATTCTGGCCCAGCAAGGTAGACTTTATATGCTGTCAGAATTACAGTACAAATTCAAAGTTTAAAAACTTACCACATTGCCTTCTCTAAGATTACAGTTAATGTAGAAGGGATGATAGAGTCATTATAATTGGAAATGAAAAAATTACCCACATGACATTTAGAATTACACTTTACAAGAGTTGATAATGGGGTGGGGTGGAAGAAGTAGGGAAAGATTTCTTTCTCATTTTAGCTACTCAAAGAAATAATACCAAATGATATTTTTCAGCATTTTCTTTGTCGTTAACAAGTACCATACACAATGGTTCAAATGAAAGTTCTCTGAAATTAAGCCTTGTTGTTAAGTAATGCACAAAAGATAATTCTGATTCTACCTTGTATTTTATATAAGCAAGAAATCTACTGTTAAACAGCAAGTAGCCTTTTAATATTGCACGTTGAATGAGATTTCCAACTGTAAGAGGTGGAGTCTAAATAAAGCTAGACGGCCTGGAACGCCTTTCAGCTATAGCACATTGATTCTGAAAAACCTAACAAAAGCAATTACTTTTCAGAGATTAAAAATCTTGTTTCTTTCAAAAGAATAAAAATGGAAAGCAAACCTGGTGTATTATCTGAGCTACAGGAAGTTGTTCAGCGTATTTCAGAGGTTCCATTAGTTCCTCAACCATCTGGTCTTTCTTGTAGCTGGAAAAAGAAAAAACACAAAGCTAAAGTATATTTCTGTAAATATGGCAAATACTTAAACATATCAAATATGAACTATATTAAAGATATATATATATATCTGATATCTGTCAATAATCTATGAAAAATAAGGATAATTTTTAAATGATACAACCATATATATATTATACCATATAATTTTATATAATACCATATATTATATATTGGTATTTTATATTATATAAAATATATATATTGGTATTATATATGGTATTTTATATAATACCATATATATATATATGGTATTATATATATTTATATATTTATATAAAATATATATATTGGTATTATATATATGGTATTTTATATAATACCATATATTATATATTTTTATATAATACTATATATACATATATACCATATAATTTTATTGCATAAAATTACTATTTAATAAGACTACTTAACATCACATAGTAGTCTCATCCTGTCTTTCACTCTGAAACTTAAAGATGTTTAAGAACTCCATGTTCACTGCATATGCTTTCAAAGGTCTTCAAAATCTGGCTCCAACTATTCAAGCCTCATCTTCAGCAACTCCTCCTCTACATCTGAATCAACAGCTTCAGCCATGCTCATCTACTGGTCCCCTGCCAGTGGGCCTGTATTCCCATGACTCTGATTTTCTTCATTCTATTTCCTATTTGGACCAATCAAAGCTCCCTTTTGTTTACTCTTCTTTCAAATTTAGGTGCTTTTTTTTACCACCTTGAAGACAAAAATCATGTCTTATTCTTCTTTGTATAGCCACTGTTTACCATATAATGAAGACTCAATAAACGTTTGCTGAATGAATATATGAATAAAATAAAGACAATAATAACTCTCTGAGAATTTATTCTATATGGAAAATATTTTAATACTTATATTTCAATGAGATGCAGAGATGACATAACACATACTTGATGGTATAGAAGAGTAAAGTGCAGAGTCAAGAATAAAATCTCCCCAAATGAAGAAAACTACAAAAAATGTTCTTAAAAAGTGTCAACATTTACAAAATAGCAAATAAACATTAGATTTCAAAACACTAACACTGAAACACATTTAAACTTTCAATTACCTTTTATTCCTGTAAACATCACCTTATCAACTTAAATTTAAAAACTGAAACCTTGAATTACCTTGAAAAATAAAGAAGAGTAGTATAAATCTCTAGTTAAGAAATCTGATAATGTGAAATCTGGAATCTCTCCCAATAAAAAGGAAAATACACAAATAAGGACAAAATTTTGTACATAAGAGTTTAAAGACCTCTTAGATAGGTAAAAGTTTATATATACTTTGCAGATTAGCATAAATATAATTAATTGGAGGAACTCTGAAGACTCTCACTATTGATGAAAAAACTGTCTTAAAATATTGCTTTATAGAGACAGAAAACAGAAGGGTGGTTTCCAGAATCAAAAAGAAGAGAGAAGGGGGAATTACTATTTAATGGGTAGAATTCCAGTATTAAAAGATGAAAAAAGTTCTGGGGCGGACACAGATAAAGACAAAGACTTCATGAAGACACCAGGGGAAGATTTCAGTTCAGTTCAGTTCAGTTCAGTCGTTCAGTCGTGTCCAACTCTTTGCGACCCCATGAATTGTAGCACGCCCGGCCTCCCTGTCCAACACCAACTCCCAGAGTTCACTCAAACTCATGTCTTTCGAGTCGGTGATGCCATCCAGCCATCTCATCCTCTGTCGTCCCCTTCTCCTCCTGCCTCCAATCCCTCCCATCATCTAACTATCTATAAATCAACAAGAGAGGCTTTATAAGATAACAATCCTGTCAACACCTTGATCTTGGACTTCCAGTTTCCAGAATTGTGAAGAAATAAATTTCTGTTGCTTAAGCACTCAGTCTGTGGTATTTTTTATGGCAGCCCTCACAAATTATTAGAGTATACAATTAAAAATAAAATATTCATTGACCAAAAATAACCCACATTATTTCTAAACATTTCACAATGTGCTACCTTTTAAAGCTCTACCTATATTTTTAGATATGCAAAACACATACCAAGCAACAAAAGGAAAATAGATTAAATAATATCCAATTTAAAATTTTTGTGCTTCAAAATGCACTACTAACAAAGTGAAAAACCCAAAGAATGGAGGAAATTTTTTGCAAATCATACATCTGGGAATACCAGACCACCTGACCTGCCTCTTGAGAAACCTGTATGCTGGTCAGGAAGAAATAGTTAGAACTGGACATGGAACAACAGACTGGTTCCAAATAGGAAAAGGAGTACATCAAGGCTGTATATTATCACCCTGCTTATTTAACTTCTATGCAGAGTACATCTTGAGAAATGCTGGACTGGAAGAAGCACAAGCTGGAATCAAGATTACCAGGAGAAATATCAAAATCTCAGATATGCAGATGACACCACCCTTATAGCAAAAAGTGAAGAGGAACTAAAGAGCCTCTTGATGAAAGTGAAAAAGGTGAGTGAAAAAGTTGGCTTAAAGCTTGACATTCAGAAAACTAAGATCATGGCATCCGGTTGCATTACTTCATGACAAATAGATGGGGAAACAATGGAAACAGTGACTATTTTGGGGGCTCCAAAACCACTGCAGATGGTGACTGCAGCCATGAAATTAAAAGACACTTACTCCTTGGAAGGAAAATTATGACCAACCTAGAAAGCACGTTAAAAAGAAGAGACATTACTTTATCAACAAAGGTCCATCTAGTCAAGGCTATGGTTTTTCCAGTGGTCATGTATGAATGTGAGAGTTGGACTATAAAGAAAGCTGAGAACCAAAGAACTGATGTTTTTGAACTGTGGTGTTGGAAGACTCTTGAGAGTCCCTTGGACTGCAAGCAGATCCAACCAGTCCATCCTAAAGGAGATCAGTCCTAAGTGTTCATTGGAAGACTGATGTTGAAGCTGAAACTCCATTACTTTGGCCACCTGATGTGAAGAACTGACTCATTTGAAAAGACCTTGATGCTGAGAAAGAGTGAAGGCAGGAGGAGAAGGGGACGACAGAGGATGAGATGGTTGGATAGCATCACCGACTCAATGGACATGAGTTTGGGTAGACTCCGGGAGTTGGTAATGGACAGATGCCTGGGGTGCTGTGGTCCATGGGGTCACAAAGAGTCGGACATGACTGAGCGACTGAACTAAACTGATACATCTGAAAAAATATTAGTATCAAAACTATATTACAACTCAACAATAAAAGATAAATAATTCATTTAAAAATTTTCCTTCCTCATTAAGGATATTTCTAAGTCAAACTGGAATGTTTGTGGGTTTTTTTTTTTACTGTATGTCTGTGATAAGAAAGAATACAATGACTACTTAGTAGAGTTTGGTGCTATTGCCTTGATTAAGGCACCAGAAATTTCAATAAATATCTGCTGGGGAAAAAATCAGTGTAGATGAGATCACTGAAGTAATCTAAGAGTAAGTAAAAGTATGAAAAATTCTTCTATAAACACAAAGTAATGACATATAAATTGGAATTCATTTTACTCATAAAATGTCTCTCAATCAATATAAAGATACAAAAATATTAGAAATCTAATATTAACAATTCATTTTAACATTTTCAAAAATGACAAGTAGCTGTTGCAAGAAATTTCAACATTTTTTTCCTCATTTTATTCTTTCTGAACCATTTTAAAGTTGCAGATATCCTGATAGGTCTTACCTAAACACTTCAGTATGTATCAACCAGTGATAGGTTTGAAAATTTTCTTTTTCTTTCTTTTGCCCAGCTGCGCAGCTTTCAGGATCTTAGTTCCCCAACCAGGGATCACACCATGCCTCTGACCCTGGCAGTGAAAGCACTGAGTCCTAACCGTTACGGAATACCCTTGAAAATTTTCTTAATAACTGCAGCATTTTTTAAAAAGTCACTCAAAGTGCAATTCCCAAGTAATCTTGGGTATCACTATGGATTTTGAGCTTTTTACTTATTCAATCCCACAACAAATTACTCATTTTGAATTTCTTGAAAATGTCCATCATTTTCTTGCTATGTATGCTGCTAAAGGTGTGATGTCAAACTGATTTCGTTTCTATTTTAATTACTCATTTTTAATTTATTTAAAAATAAAAAACTTTTTTTTTTGGCTTGAAGGCTCAGGTGGTCTTTTTCTTTTATTTTAAAGTTTAATACTAATATATAGGACATAACTAAGAGTTCTAGATCAGTCAATTCTCCTAGGCACCTGGGGGCCCTTTCAAGATGGAAATGCAAGTCTCCTTTTGATTTAGAAAAGTTTGTTTTATTATAATTTTAAATATTATTTCTGTTCATTTCCCATTTATTTTTCTAGTTCAATTTCTTGATCTAAATATATTGGATCATCTCTCTTTCTCTCTGATTCTTTTATCTATCTTATTTCAATTTCACATTCATGAATTTTTTCACTTCTAGTCTTTATGTCTCTTACTGAACTTTTGGTAATATGTATCTTACCTTTGGTACCTTGTAATTTACTTTTCATTTCTGAAATGATTTTTGTCCTTTTTCTTGATTTCCTTTCCAGACTTCAGTCAGCTCCTATTTCATACATCTTCCTATTCACTGTCCATTTCAATTGTGAGTTTTGAAGTGTCTGATTCATGGTGTTCTTTCATAATGCAATTGCTTGTATAATGTAAGTTATTTATATTTGAGTACTGTGTCTTGGCTTCCCTGGTGGCTCACACAGTAAGAATCTGCCTGCAATGCGGGAGACCTCAGTTTGATCTTTGAGTTGGAAAGATCCCCTGGAGAAGGGAATGGCTACCCACTTCAGTATTCTTGCCTGGAAAATTCCATGGACAGAGGAAACTGGAGGGCTACAGTCCATAGGATCACAAAAGTTGGACACAACTGAGCAACTAACACTTTGACTTTTATCTCAGTTTTCCTTTTTGTGCCTTTCTTTTCTTTATTTTTCCTTTTATTCTGTGTAGTGAGCGTGTTTAGAAGATTTGGTTTTAGTTTTCTCTTTCTTATAGTAACTTTTATGGATGTTGGCTTCATTTTTACTGCAAAGTATCTGCATTGTTTTTAGATGCAGCAATACAGTAAGCTATCTTGTCATGGGGGAAGAAAGGAGATAAGTTGGCTTATTAGGTTTCTCTCCATTCAACAGCACCCTCCTCTGTGGCTACAATAAAATGTAGATGTTTTAATAAATGGTACTTTTTGTGGTAGTGGTGAGAATAGAATTTGTCCTTTTCTTCTTTTTTCCCCTCCCCTTTCTCCTTTGGACCCCTGTGTGTAGTTGCTTTTTGTTTCCCTTCACTACCAAGACTCCAAGGGACACCTCCTCCTTCCTTGCAAACTATCATCCATTTCCTCAGAATTAATGCTTTCCCAGTACTACCACCTAAGTCAAATCACCCTCACTTTCTACACCCCATATCTCCTTTCTTTAGTAGGGCCCTAGCAAGTAGTCCATGTTTATAGCATAATTCAGGAACTAAAAAAACTATCAATGTTAATTCCAATCTATATGTGGCTACCATTCTAAGGGAAACCTGGAATTTTCTCTTGCAAAACAGTAAAGTTCTCTTTCTTAAAGCTACTCATTATTCCTTTTACTTAACATTTGCGTTTCTCCTAAAAAGATATATTTTTCTTTTTTTTAAGATATATTTTTCTATTATCTCTTTCCAAGATCCTTCACTAGGACATCTATTTTAAAAGAGTAGTTTCTGCATACAAAAAGCTATACATTCCTTTTCTTACTTTACTGTTTCTTTTTTAAAAAACAATAATAGGAATGGAATTTGCTTACACTACAGAAGAACTATAGATGCAATACAGTGAGGCTACCATCTTAAATCAAAATCCAATTAAAATATTGTCCAAATCCTTTACCAAAGTAAATAAAATGCTGCTGGCAAAATTCTGAAACCCACAAAGTTAGTGTTTACAAACGTTTGTTTGTTTTAAGGTTTTTTTTATTCTTTCAAGATGCCCAGTTCCCTCAAAAACCTTTCTCCTCTGTTGTATCCAGCACTCCTAAAATAACACTGTAAAATCATTAATGCACCCACATATAAGGTCACCTCTAATTCAGAAAAAGGTGAGATTTTATTCCATATTGCCATATAGAGATTAGATTATTCAAGTATAAGATGGCCTAGTTTAACTGTGGGCAGAAGACTAAAGCATCTTTTCAAACACTAGAAATACACCCAACAAAAAGAACAGAAAAACAGACACATTGTGCTATGCCTGACACAAACTAAAAATTAGGATCATCAATAAATAATTCAAGACACATGATGTAGGGTACTCCAAAATCATTAGGAAGAAATTCTTTAAACACACCAGAAACAGGAAGCTAGCCAAAGTTAGTGTTACTTCTTGAACATGAGAGACTAAAATAATTTTTGAAACTAAAAGTATATAAAGAAATCAAGTTAATTGCTTAACACAATCCTGCTGGGGGAAAAAGGACAGAAAAATTTCCCATGCATTAGAAAAACACCCAAGCATTCATATAATTGACAATACATATTGTTGTGTAAGATACACTTGACAAATCTGCAGCCCTATGACATTCCTGAAAGTTTAAAGACACTCTAAGGGAAAAGACAACTCAAATTTATTGGTCGATAGAGACAAACACAAAATGCTATTACAACTCCAAAACATCCCAAGAGTCACTGAAGATTATTTTTGTGAAGACAGGTTATATAGAAATGACACAACAATCTAATGCATCTTCCTTGAAATGAGATCCCCCTTTGGAGAAAGAAATGGCAACCCATTCCAGTATTCTTGCCTGGGAAATCTCATGGACAGAGGAGCCGGGTGGCATACAGTCCACAGGGTTGCAAACAGTCAGACACGACTGAGCGACTCCACTTTCACTTTCCACACTCACAGCATCACCATTCTTCTAATTGTCAAATTACAATCTTGCAACCAAAGATACTAAACATAGCCTTGGCTATTACCTACTTGAAAGAAGCACAAAGAAAATAATGAGCTGGGGAAAGAGACATCATTTGAGGTAGGGAACAGAAAGAGAAATAAACTCCCAAGAGAAATAAATTACATGAGCTTATGGCCCAACTGCTGACATGCATCTTTTTTTACCATCAGCGTGCAATGAGGTAGCATATCAGTTAAAAAGAACATCAGTTTAAAAAGATCACATACCAGTTAAAAAAGAATACCTCCCAAGAAATTTAGTCAAGTGAATATAACGAAATCTCGGAAAACCAAGCTCTAATTCTCACCGAAGGACCTCTTATCTGGCAGAAGTTGTAAGCAGACTTCGCAGAAGTTCTCCAAACCAGCAAATGTGTATATTCATAAGGAATAATCTTTGTAGAGTCAAAGGCAACTTTAAAATAGCAGTAGTCAGAAGAAATCCTGTCAGGAACACATCTGCCAATGCAGGAGATGTTAGAGACATAGGTTCAGTCACCTGGGTTGGGAGATCCCCTGGAGAAAGGCATGGCAACCCACTCCAGTATGCTTGCCTGGAGAATCCCACAGACAGAGGAACCTGCTACAGTCCATGGGTTGCAAAGAATCGGACATGATTGAAGCAACTTAGCATGCCTGCATCTAGTAGGGACACGTAACTGCAATTATATATGTGTGTTGTTCTAGTCATTTTATTTTGCTTAAATATATATGTATACATGAAAGTACATAAAATATTCATAGTTTCATTAATAAATTATATTCTGCATTCAAATAGATACAAAACATAAGAGACAAAGAACTCATACAGCTCACCATCAAAAAAAAAAACAACCTAATTAAAAAATGGGCAGAGGACCTGAACAGAAATTTTTCTGAAGACATAATAAGCTTAGCTGCTTGTCGTGTCCAACTCTGTGCGACCCTATGGTCTGCAGCCTGCCAGGCTCCTCTGTCCATTCTCTAGGCAAGAGTACTAGAGTGGGTTGTCATGGCCTCTTCCAGGGGATCTTCCCAACCCAGGGATCAAACCCGTGTCTCCTGCATCACAGGCAGTCTTTACCACTGAGCCACCAGGGAAGCCCAAAGACATATAGAGAACCAATAGATACATAAAAAGATGCTCAACATCACTAATCATCAGGAAAATGCAAATCAAAACCGCAGTGAGATATCACCTCATCCCTGTCAAGATGGCTATTTTACGAAGACAACAAATGACAAGTGCTACCCAGCATGTAAAGAGAACTCTCTGGTGGGAAAGTAAATTGGTACGGCCACTATGAAAAACTGTATGGAGGTTCCTCAAAAAAAAAAAAAAAAAAACCTGAAAATAGAACTACCATACAATCCAGCAATTCCACTTCTGGGTAGTTACCAAAAATAAACAAAAATACCAATTTGAAAAGATACATGCATCTTTGTGTTCACTACAGCATTATTTACAATAGCCAAGATATGGAAACAACCTCAGTGCCCATCCATAGATGAATGGACAAAGAAGATGTGGTATAAATACAATAGAGTATGGCACTAAGTCACTTCAGTTGTGTTCGACTGAATATGGAATATTACTCAACCATAAAAGAGAATAAAATCTTGCCATTTGCCACAACTGAACCTGAGGGTATTATGCTAAGAAAAGAAGCTGGAAAGAGAAAAACAAATACTGCATGATTTCACTGACAAGTAGACTCTAATTAAAATAAATAAATACACATAACAAAACAGAAACAAAGTCACAGATACAGAGAACAAATAGGGGATTGACAGAGGGGAGGATGTTGGGAGATGAGTGAAACAGGTGAGGGAGATTTAGTGGTACAAATTTCTAGTTACAAAATAAATGTCACAGGGATAAATATAGCATGGAGAATACAGTCAATAACAACATAATATCTTTGTATAAGGACAGATGGTAAATAAACTAATCAAGATTATCATTTTGTAATGTACAGAAATATAAATCACTATATTGTACACCAGGAATTAACATAATTTTTAGGACAATTATACTTAAACTCATAGAAAAAAAGTGATCAGATTTATGGTTACCAGAGGCTGGGGGTGGACAGTGAGGGGAACTAGATAAAGGTGCTCAAAGGTACAAACTTCCAGTTACAAGATAAAGAAGTACTAGAAGTGTAATGTACAACATGATTAATGTGATAACACTGCTATATGTTACATATGAAAAGTTCTTAAGTAAATCCTCAGTTCAGTACAGTTCAGACGCTCAGTCGTGTCCGACTCTTTGCAACCCCATGAATCGCAGCACACCAGGCCTCCCTGTCCATCATCATCTCCTGGAGTTCACTCAGACTCATGTCCATCGAGTCAGTGATGCCATCCAGCCATCTCATCCTCGGTCGTCCCCCTTCTCCTCTTGCCCCCAATCCCTCCCAGCATCAGAGTCTTTTCCAATGAGGCAACTCTTCGCATGAGGTGGCCAAAGTACTGGAGTTTCAGCTTTAGCATCATTCCTTCCAAAGAACACCCAGGGCTGATCTCCTTCAAATGGAATGGTTGGATCTCCTTGCAGTCCAAGGAACTCTCAAGAGTCTTCTCCAACACCACAGTTCAAAAGCATCAATTCTTCGGGCGCTCAGCCTTCTTCACAGTTCAACTCTCACATCCATACATGACCACAGGTAAAACCATAGCCTTGACTAGACGGACCTTAGTCGGCAAAGTAATGTCTCTGCTTTTGAATATACTATCTAGGTTGGTCATAACTTTTCTTCCAAGGAGTAAGCGTCTTTTCAAATCATGGCTGCAGTCGCCATCTGCAGTGATTTTGGAGCCCCAAAAATAAAGTCTGACACTGTTTCCACTGTTTCCCCATCTATTTCCCATGAAGTGATGGGACCAGATGCCATGATCTTCGTTTTGTGAATGTTGAGCTTTAAGCCAACTTTCTCACTCTCCTCTTTCACTTTCATCAAGAGGCTTTTTAGCTCCTCTTCACTTTCTGCAATAAGAGTGGTATCATCTGCATATCTGAGGTGACTGATATTTCTCCTGGCAATCTTGATTCCAGCTTGTGTTTCTTCCAGTCCAGCATTTCTCATGATTTACTCTGCATATAAGTTAAATAAGCAGGGTGACAATATAGAGCCTTGACATACTCCTTTTCCTATTTGGAACCAGTCTGTTCTTCCATGTCCAGTTCTAACTGTTGCTTCCTGACCTGCATACAGATTTCTAAAGAGGCAGGTTAGGTGGTCTGAGTATTCCCATCTCTTCCAGAAAAATCCTACGAATCACAAAGAAAAATATATTTTTCCTTCATCTATTCTTTTCTATCAAGAGATGATGGATGTTCAATCAACTTGTGGTAAACATTTTATAATGTCAGTCAAATCATTATGCCTTTAATGTACACAGTGCTTTATTCCAAATTATATTTCAAAAAAATGTAAGAGGGGAAAAGGCCCAACAAAAAAGTAAATAAATAAATAAATAAATATACATATATATATATATATATATATATATATATATATATGAAAGGAAAGTTGAAAGTTAAGTCGCTCAGTCATGTCCAACTCTTTGTGACCCCGTGGACTGTAGCCCACCAGGCTCTTCCATCCATGGGATTCTCGAGGTAAGAAAACTGGACTGGGTTGCCATTTCCTTCTCCATATACATATGCATATGCATATAGATATATTTATATATAAAATGCAACCACCTTTTCTTTCATTTATTATGATTTTGAGATTCAAGCATGTCGATATGACTACCAATCTAGTTCATTACTGTTAATAGCTATACGGTATAATATGAAAGGGCTTCCCAGGTGGTTCAGTGGTTAAGAACATACTTTGCAATGCAGAAGATGCATGTTCGATCCCTAGGTAGGGAAGATTTCTTGGTGAAGGAAACAGCAACCCACTCCAGTTTTAGCTGGAAAATTTCACGGAGAAAAGAGCCTGGTGCGCTATAGTCCATGGGGTCACAGTCACAAAGAGTCAGACACAACTGAGCACTTGTATCAGTTCAGTTCACTTCAGTTCAGTCGCTCAGTCATGTCTGCTCTGCGACCCCATGAATCACAGCACACCAGGCCTCCCTGTCCATCACTAACTCCTGGAGTTCACTCAAACTCATGTCCATCAAGTCAGTGATGCCATTCAGCCATCTCATCTTCTGTCATCCCCTTCTCCTCCTGCCCCCAATCCCTCCCAGCATCAGAGTCTTTTCCAATGAGTCAACTCTTCACATGAGGTGGCCAAAGTACTGGAGTTTCAGCTTTAGCATCAGTCCTCCCAATGAACACCCAGGACTGATCTCCTTCAGAATGGACTGGTTGGATCTCCTTGCAGTCCAAGGGACTCTCAAGAGTCTTCTCCAACACCACAGTTCAAAAGCATCAATTCTTCAGCGCTCAGCCTTCTTCACAGTCCAACTCTCACATCCATACATGACCACTGTAAAAATCATAGCCTTGACTAGATGGACCTTTGTTGGGAAAGTAATATCTCTTTTTAATATGCTACCTAGGTTCGTCATAACCTTAGTCAGCAAAGTAATGTCTCTGCTTTTGAATATACTGTCTAGTTTGGTCATAACTTTTCTTCCAAGGAGTAAGCATCTTTCAATTTCATGGCTGCAGTCACCATCTGCAGTGATTTTGGAGCCCAAAAAAATAAAATCTGACACTGTTTGCACTGTTTCTCCATCTATTTCCCATGAAGTGATGGGACCGGATGCCATGATCTTCATTTTTCTGAATGTTGAGTTTAAGCCAACTTTTTCACTCTCCACTTTCACTTTCATCAAGAGGCTTTTTAGTTCCTCTTCACTTTCTGCCATAAGAGTGGTGTCATCTGCATATCTGAGGTTATTGATATTTCTCCTGGAAATCTTGATTCCAGTTTGTGCTTCTTCCAACCCAGCGTTTCTCATGATGTACTCTGCATATAAGTTAAATAAGCAGGGTGACAATATACAGCCTTGATGTACTCCTTTTCCTATTTGGAACCAGTTTGTTGTTCCATGTCCAGTTTTAACTGTTGCTTCCTGATCTGCATACAGGTTTCTAAAGAGGCAGGTTAGGTGGTCTGGTATTCCCATCTCTTTCAGAATTTTCCAGTTTATTGTGATCCACACAGTCAAAGGCTTTGGCATAGTCAATAAACAGAAGAACTCTTACAAAAGAGCTTCACGACCCAGATAATCACAATGGTATGATCACTCAACTAGAGCCAGACATCCTGGAATGTGAAGTCAAGTGGGCATTAGAAAGCATCATAATGAACAAAGCTAGTGGAGTTGATGGAATTCCAGTGGAGCTACTTCAAATCCTGAAAGATGATGCTGTGAAAGTGCTACACTCAATATGCCAGCAAAATGGGAAAACACAGCAGTGGCCACAGAACTGGAAAAGGTCAGTTTTCATTCCAATCCCAAAGAAAGGCAATGCCAAAGAATGCCAAAACTACCGTACACTTGCATTCATCTCACACACTAGTAAAGTAATGTTCAAAATTCTCCTAGCCTGGCTTCAGCAATACGTGAATCATGAACTTCCAGATGTTCAAACTGGTTTTAGAAAACACAGAGGAACCAGAGATCAAATTGCCAACATTCGTTGGATCATCGAAAAGCAAGAGTTCCAGAAAAACCTCTATTTCTGATTTACTGACTATGCCAAAGCTTTTGACTGTGTGGATCACAATAAACTGTGGATAATTCTGAAAGAGCACATGTATACAGACACATAATACGAAAATGTTCATTTTACTTAGACATTCCATCATGGATGGACATCTGCTTTATTTAATGTTAGAAATAATGCTGCATAAAACATTCTTCCAGGCTACTTTGTCTACATGTGCAAGATGGTTTACAAACTATAGCCAGCCCATAGACCAAATTTGGCCTGTCATCTGTTTCTATATGTAATAGCTGTAAGCTATTACATTTTTAATGGTTAAAAGACATTAAGGGAGACTATTTCATGACAAATGAAACATATAAAATTCAAAGTTAACTGTCTATAAATAAAGTTTTATTTAAACCCATTCATCTGTTAATGTATTATCTGTGACTGCTTTTGCACAACAATAATAGAATATTTGCAGCTGAGACCATTCGACCTACAAAGGCTAAACTGTTTACTTAGCTGGCCTTTCACAGAAAAAGTTTGCTAACCCCTATTCTAAAATAATTATTTAGAAGTGGATATGCGGGGTCACAGTTATGCATATTTTAAATTTTGCTAGTAACAACCAAATTACTGTCCAAGGGGGCTGTATCAATTTACACTGCCACCAGAAACGTGTAAATTCCCACTTCCCTCATCACCACTTAATTTCCTGCAAGAAACAGTATCTCATTGTCTTAATTTCCATTTCCCCCTTTAAAAAATACTTGAAAAGTCACTGGATGTGAGTTTTTCTTTTCCAAACTGTATCTCCTCTTGTAACTTTTATATTGGGGTGTCCTTTAAAAGAATCTATGTGCAGTTACTTATATAATCTGGAAAGATATTTTTGACATATGTGTTACAAATAATATCACCCAGAGTTTCTCTTTTAACTTTGTATTTTTTTAACTACTTAAGGCATTTTAACTTTGTTGCAATTAAGCTTTATCAATCATATTATTGATATTACACTAAAGCATTTCTTTTAATAGCTATGATTAGTTAGTATAATATCTTTCCACATTATTTCCCAACTCTTGTAAGTTTAATAATTAAATGATAGAGTCTCTTAAATTTTCTATTATACAGACTGTTTAACAAAAAAAAAAGAAGAAGAAGAAAGATAAAACAACAGGGAAAGTTGCCTCTTCCTGATCCTTATACCTCTTATCGTTGCCTTGTCTTCTGGCATTGTTTGGGACTTCCTGTGTAGATTGTAATACAGTATGCATTCTTATCTCATCTGACTTTCATAGAAATGCTTCTGAAGAGTCACGCTAAAATGTAATGTTTTCTGCTGGCTTTAGATATACAGCCTTTATTAAGTCAAGGCAGCTCTCTATTTCCAGTTCACTAAGCTATGTTGCTTTTTTTTCATCATTAATGATTGATGAATTTTAATCAGGTGCTTTTTCTGCATCTACTGAAACAATTACAAACTATTTCTCATTTCATGTACAGATACAATGAAATACATTAATATATTTTCTAACTCTAAATCATTCCTAGAATTTTAAGATAACTTCTATTTGGTCATGAAGTATTTTTACTTTTACATTACTGGATTTGAATTTAAGATTTGTACATCTGTTTAAAACAAGATTTGTACAAATGTAATAATAAAATGAAGTTGGTTCTATTATTTGTTCATTCTCTTCTTGTCTAGTTTTGGGTTCAAATTTAACTAGTTCCATCAAATTAACTGGGCAGCATGCCTTCTTTGTCTGTTCTGTTTGCATGTCAGTTTCACATGTTTGGTGAATGCCACAAGTAAAAGCCGTCTAAGCCTACTGCTTATTTAAAGTGTGTTGGGAGAAGGTACATATTTTTCTACAACTGATGAAAAAGCAAATTCTCTTACTTGAAGGCTTAATTTATTTCTTTTACTTATTTTTCCCTAAATCCCCCGTATTCCTGTATTACTTTAGTCACATTCCAAGTGATTTTCATAACCTTGTACTGAAAATGTATCATGTAAACACATTTTGAGATTTTGTTTCAAATGAGTATGATAATTTTACTCTTTCAAAGAGAGGCATTTGGTCCAATTATACTTAACTTATAGACTGATACAACTGTGTTTAATATTAATATCAATTTTCTATTTCTCATCTATTTGATGTTTCTTTTATTTTCCTTTGTTCCTTTGAATTAACCAAATACTCTAGTAAACTTTTTTCTCTATTAACATGGTAGTTATATATACATTTATAATAATTATAGTGATATTATAACATCAAACTTTGGCTTCATAATCTAATCAAATGACCCACATTTATCATTTCTCCAATAAGAATAGTATTTTGCAACACTTTCATTCCAATTATCCCTCTGCCTTTTGCATTGCTGATGTAATATATTTTAATTACACAAATATTGTTTTAACTCAACAAGAGATTGGGTTTTTGGGGGGTTTTTGGCACTATCAATATTTAATTATCTTACATGATACATATGTCTATTCTGGTTCTCTTCATTCCTTACTAGATTTGTTTCCCAATAGGATCATTATACTTCTGGCTAAAGTACTTCCTTTAGTTTTTACTGTAGTTCAGGTGCACTGGTAACAAATTGTTCTGTTTGACTAAATCTTTATTTCACTTTCATTTTTGGAATATATTTTTGCGTGTATAGATTTATAGGTTAGAAGTTTTCTTCCATTCAGTACTTTAAAAATGCCATCCTGTTGTTTATGGCTTCCACTGTTTCAGTCACTCAGTTTGTCGCTCAGTCGTGTCCAACTCTTTGCGACCCCATGGACTGCAGCATGCCAGGCTTCCCTGTCCATCATCAGCGCCAGAAGCTTACTCAAACTCATGTCCACAGAGTCGGTATACCATTCAACGATCTCTTCCTCTGTTTTCCCCTTCTCCTCCCACCTCCACTCTTTCCCCAGGATCAGGGTCTTTTTTAAATGAGTCAGCTCTTCGCATCAGGTGGCCAAACTTTTGGAGTTTCAGCTTCAACATCAGTTCTTCCCATGAGTATTCAGGACTGATCTCCTTTAGGGTGGACTAGTTAGATCTCCTTGCAGTCCAAGAAATTCTCAAGAGTCTTCTGCAACAACACAGTTCAAAAGCATCAGTTCTTTGATGCTCAGCTTTCTACACAGTCCAACTCTCACATCCATACATGACTACAGGAAAAATCATAGTTTTGATTAGATGGACATTTGTTAGCAAAGTCTCTGCTTTTTAATATGCTGTCTACGTTGGTCACACCTTTTCTTCCAACGAGCAAGTGTCTTTTAATTTCATGGCTGCAGTGATTATCTGCAGTGATTTTGGAGCCCAAGAAAATAGTCAGCTACTGCTTCCATTATTTCCTCACCTATCTACCATGAAGTGATGGGACTGGACACCATGATCTTAGTTTTCCAAATGTTGAGTTTTAAGCGAACTTTTTCACTCTCTTCTTTCACTTTCATCAAGAGATTCTTTAGTTCTTCTTTTTTCTGCCATAAGGGTGGTGTCATCTGCATATCTGATGTTATTGATATTTCTTCCCACAATCTTAATTCCAGCTTGTGCTTCATCCAGCTTGGCATTTCACATGATATACTCTGCATGTAAGTTAAATAAGCAGGGTAACAATATACAGCCTTGATGTACTCCTTTCCTGATTTAGACCCAGTCCGTTGTTCCAGGTCTGGCTCCAAGTGGTGCTTTTGACATACAGATTTCTCAGGAGGCAAGTAAGTTGGTCTGATATTCCCATCTCTTTAAGAATTTCCCATAGTTTGTGTTGTGATCCACACAGTCAAAGGCTTTGGCATAGTCATTAAAGCAGAAGTAGATGTTTTTCTGGAACTCTCTTGCTTTTCTGATGATTCAACGGATGTTGGCAATTTGATCTCTGGTTCTTCTGCCTTTTCTAAATCCAGACTGAACATCTGGAAGTTCACAGTTCACATACTGTTAAAGTCTGGCTTGGAGAATTTTGAGAATTACTTTGCTAGCGTGTGAGATGAGTGCAATTGTGCAGTAGTTTGAACATTCTTTGGCATTGCCTTTCTCTGGGATTGGAATGAAAATTGACTTTTCCAGTCCTATGGCCACTGCTGAGTTTTCCCTAATTTGCTGGCATACTGAGAGCAGCACTTTCACAGCACCATCTTTTAGGATTTGAAATAGCTCAATTGGAATTCTATCACCTTCACTAGCTTTGTCGTCGTGGAGGCCCACTGACTTCACATTCCAGGATGTCTGGCTCTAGATGAGTGATCACAACATCGTGGTTATCTGGGTCATGAAGATCTTTTTGTATATTTCTTCTGTGTATTCTCGCCACCTCTTCTTAATGTCTCCTGCTTCTGTTAGGTCCATACCATTTCTGCCCTTAATTGTGCCCATCTTGGAATGAAATGTTCCCTTGGTATCTCTAATTTTATTGAGGAGATCACTAGTATTTCCCACTCTATTGTTTTCCTCTATTTCTTTGCATTGGTCACCTAGGAAGGCTTTCTTATCTCTCCTTGCTATTCTCTGGAACTCTGCATTCAAACAGGTATATCCTTCCTTTTCTCCTTTGCCTTTCACTTCTTTCTCTTCTTTTCTCAGCTATTTGTAACACCTTCTCAAACAACCATTTTGCCTTTTTGCATTTCTTTCTCTTAGGGATGGTCTTGATCATTGCCTCCTGTACAACATCAAGAACCTCCATCCATATTTCTATCAGCTCTAGTCCCTTTAATCTATTTGTCACCTCCACTGTATAATCATTAGGGACTTGATTTAGGTCATACCTGAATGGTGTAGTGGTTTTCCCTACTTTCTTCAATTTAAGTCTGAATTTGGCAATGAGTTCATGATCTGAGCCACAGTCAGCTCCTGGTCTTGTTTTTGTTGACTGTATAGAGCGTCTCCATCTTTGGCTGCAAAGACTACAGAATCTGATTTCTGTATTGATCATCTAGGGATGTCCATGTGTCGAGTCTTCTCTTGTGTTGTAGGAAGAGGGTGTTTGCTGTGACCAGTACGTTTTCTTGGCAAAAATCTACTGGCCTTTGCCCTGCTTCATTCTGCATTCCAAGGCCAAATTTGCCTGTTACTCCAGGTGTTTCTTGACTTCCTACTTTTGCATTCCAGTCCCCTATAATGAAAAGGACATCTTTGTTGGGTGTTAGTTCTAGAAGGTCTCGTAGGTCTTCATAGAACCTTCAACTTCAACTTCTTCAGCATTACTGGTTGGGGCATAGACTTGGATTACTGTGATAACAGTGGTTTGCCTTGGAAACGAACAGAGATCATTTTGTCATTTTTGAGATTGCATCCAAGTACTGCATTTCAGACTCTTCTGTTGACTATGACGGCTACTTCATTTCTTCTAAGGGATTCTTGCCCACAGTAGTAGATACAATGGTCATCTGAGTTAAATTCACCCTTTCCAGTCCATTTTAGTTCACTGATTCCTAAAATGTTGATGTTCACTCTTGCCATCTCCTGTTTGACCACTTCCAAATTGCCTTGATTCATGGACCTAACATTCCAGGTTCCTGTGAAATATTATTCTTTACAGCATCCACTGTTTATGTCAGTATTAAAGGCAATGTGCATTCTCAGTGGACTTTTAAGATTTTCTCTTTGTCTGTGATTTTTCAACATTTTGACTATGATGTTGTTCCACTGTAACAATCCTGCTCAGAATTAACAGAATTAATTGAATCTGATGTGTTTCATACATTTCATTAGTTTTGCTCATTATCTCTTCATGTTTGCTGCTTCCTTATTTTCAATCTGTCCTCTAGTTTAAGACACTATTTATACACATTTTACTGAACCTAATAATATCCCTTACTCTTCCTTCTTCCTTCCTTCATTCCTGCTTCCCTTTCTCTCATACTCTCTCCTTCATCTGTTCCTTTCTTCTTTTCTTTCTTTCTGTGCTTCAGCTTGGATCTTTTCCCTACTGAATTGTCTTCAAGTACACTTACAGTGTTTTCTGATGTATCCAATTTGATGTCAAGCCAGTCACTGAGTTCTTCAATTTCAGATACTATATTTTTCAGTTCTAGAATGGTCGTTTCAATGTCTTAGATATGTTCATATTTTCTGGTGAATTTCCTATCTTTAAATCTATTTTCAAGAATTTTTTCCTATTTTCTTGAAAATATTAAAAATAGGTATTTCAAGGTTCTTTTCTACTAACTTCAAGTTCTTAATCACTTGAGGTCTACTTCTGTATCTATTTTGCTTGTTTTTCTCTTGTAATATAGTTGTACGGCCTTCTCAGGTGGTGCCAGTGGTTAAGAACCAGCCTTCAATGCAAGAGACGTAAGAGACATCAGTTCCATCCCTGGGTCGGGAAGATCCCCTGGAGAAGGGCACAGCAACACACTCCAGTATTCTTGCTTAGAGAATCCCATGGACAGAGGAGCCTGGAGGGCTATGGGGCCATAGGGCCTCAAAAAGTCGGAAACGATTACAGTGACTTAGCACACACACAAGAGAGTCCTAATGTTCTCCATTTTATGCATCTAGTAATTTTTCATTGACTGTGTATAGCACGCTACATACTTGTTTAAAGGGGGTAAAAAAACCTACTGACAATGCTATTTTCCATCTGAGAAGATCCACACATTGTTCTGGTAGGCACTTACAGAGCGGTGTGTGAATGGTAGAACACTACCATTCAGTCAGTGTGACTCAGCTGAATTAAGATTGCCTCACAATTTTGACCAAACTCATTCAATCTTTAATTTATCCCTAGACTCTTCAAGATTTTAAATTCAAGCCTGGCAGGTCTTTGTCACGTCAACAAAGAGTGACTGCAGAAAATTCCACATGCTTTTCAGAGGTTCCTGGCTTAGTTTTTGTCCCGTTGTTCTGCACAGCTTCAGAATTACACACTCCAGCCCCACTGAGTTGCCATAAGCCATACTGGACACTCTGTCCCCATTACTGACACTCTGAGACCAAGCACAGATTCTTCTAACATGGAGGTACACAACTTGTTTCCTGCAAAGGGCCAAAGACTTTCTGGCCATAAAGTCCATATTTTGGACTGGCCATAAAGTCTCTATCATAAGTACTGAACTCTCCATTATAGTACCAAAGCATCCATAGACAATATGTAAATGAATAAAGAAATGAATGTGGCTGTTTTCAAAAAAAAAACTTTACTAGTTAGGCAGCAGGCTAAACCTAGCTCATAGGCCATAATTTGCTGACTTTTGCTCTTGTTGCATCTACAATCAGCAAGTGTATATCCAAAGGGAAAGTAGCTTGAAATTGTGTCAGTTCACCACCATCTCCAGAACTGTCAACTCTCACACCCTGAAGATCTTTATTGCTTCACAACTGTAAGACTAGGAAATCCAGTTGTTTGTTTTCAGAAGTTTTCTGCTCAGCAGTTAGCTTTCCTTCAGCTTCAAAATTTGGCAAACATTTTGAAAGGAAACTGGTCGTGTGATTGAGGCAAATATCTTAAAGGGAAACTAATTTCTGATTGAGTAACAACTGGGTCACTCTAACCTCACACAATCACCAAAATTTTTGCTGGTTTCTCTATCCACAAGCAATGAATGACCCACTGCATGGAGCAAACCCAGATTCTCAACCTCTGGCCTACTCCCAGAATCAGCAAATTAACTCAGTGGAAAAGTGGTCACAGACTTTCAGCTCATCTCTGAGAAGTTTTTCCAAATGTCTATTTTCACCTTCTCTGTCCACATTGCTTCTGCGGCCTTTAAAGGCATTATTTTTGTCTGGCTTCTCTAGCTGGTTTTGGTGGAATCATAAGCCTAGTGCAAATTTTTTCCTCATTCCAGAATTAGAATCTATCCAACTACTTCTGATAATTAAAATGTTTATTATCATTTACTTCTAAGTACTTTTAAATTTTCCATCATTTTTATTTATTCTAAGAATAACTCAAAATGTGCTTTTAAATTTCTACATGTATATATACTAAACAATAAAATATATAATCTTTTTTGCTATTAACAACTATATTGTGATCAGAAAAACATGCTCCATATTACAAACACTTTATAGTTGTTAAGGTGTGCTTTTGGCCAACTATGGGTCAGTTTTACTAAGGTATTAATATGGCCTTGAGAAGAACATTTATTTTCTAACTGTTGAATCTATCAGTGAATCATGTTGCTCATATCTTTGGGGGAATCTTTCATCAGTTTCTGATAAGGTGATATTGAAATCTACTAAAGTGGTGAATTTATCAAACTCTTTTGTAAGTTATATAAATTTTAAAAATATATATTGTGGCTATGCTATTAGGTAACTGAAAGCTTAACATGCTTTTATCTTTCTAATGAGTAAATCTTTTACCATCAGTTGCCCTCATTACGTTTAATGGTGCCCTTTCCTGAGATCTATTTTATCTAATATCAATATAACTATACAAGCTTTCTTTTGGGTACCAGTAGCTTGGTAATGCTTTTATTTTCAATATGTAATGTCATTATGTTTTCTTTCTGTAGTTAGATTTCTTTTGTCCTAATATGATGATCTGTCTTAAATTAGGATTAACTCACTTAAATTTAGTGTTATAAGCAACTTCTAATTATAACTTTTCCCTACTTTGTAGTTTCTACTCTTCCTTTTTTTCTGTCTCACCTTCACTGTTTTTCTGCCTCCTCACTGATTATTTTTAAATTCCATTTCTTCCCCTATCCTGTTTTTTTTTATCTTATTTCCTGTTTCTAGACAGTCAGAAGTACTTTTTAATATGTAAAATGCACACTTACCAAACCAACAACTTCCTGTTCTTTCTAACATACTGTTGTGAAAGACATCAGTACTTTATCGTACTTCCCCAAATAATTATCATCACTACTATCACAATTATAAAACATAATCAGTTTTTACCGCAAGAGCAGGACATGACTGAAGCCACTTAGCATACACTTCCATTTCACTACTTTGTATCAGATCTCTCTCTTCTGGCTCCTTTGCCTTCTTCAAGAAGTGACCCCTTTAGATGTCATTTAAGTAAGAGAGTATTGTTTCAAAATACTCTCAGCTTTTCTATATGTAGAAATGCCCTTATTTTTGTTCATTCTGTAAAGATAGTTTACCTGGGTACTCAATTTTAAGCTGATAGTTACTTTTTAAACCCATTCACCCATAAATGGACGTGCAGCCTTTTGTCTTGAATCTCACACAAAGCCATGATAATTAAGAATTCCAGATTTCCATAGCACTAATTATAGGGAACCTTGTCTTCTATGTTTGTGTACCACTTGGATTTTATTTTAGGTCCTTAAATCCAAATTTTTCTCCAAGAGATTTCCCTATCATTGAAGAAAGTGGAACTTTCTACTGAGAGCAACTGATAAGCAATAGATATTTTTTGCCTCGCAGATTTAAAATAAAAAAAAAGGCTTCAGGATAAAGAACATCGTCTTCTGTGAAGACATGCTGGATTAAGGTGCAGCTGGACACATCATGGATTGGCTCCAGGAGAACTACCCCACCCACTGATACTTGTTTTATAGTAAAGCTAAGCAGGCCTTGTAAAGGAGACAAAGAATCTTAGTTTATTGCCAGCTGCTTAGGAAAGATACACAGGCTTTCCCTGATAGCTCACTTGGTAAAGAATCCACCTGCAATGCAGGAGACCCTAGTTCAATTCCTGGGTCAGGAAGATCCCCTGGAGAAGGGATAGGCTACCCATTCCAGTATTCTGACCTGGAGAATTCCATGGATGGGGTCACAAAGTCAGATATGATTGAGTGACTTTCATTTATCAGCTGTGACTATTTAAAAACATTTTGGGAAACTGAACCTGTGCAGGCTCTTTCCCTTAATAAGGAAGTGACACCATTTCTGGCTCAATCTGGAAAAAAATCAGAAATGCAAGTCATCAAACAATGGTGTTTGTCTCCACACTACTTTCTTGGTAGCTCTGCTATGTATTTAAAAGTGCTTTTCTTTTCTACCTGTTAAAAAGGTTTGGGTTTTTTTCCTATACCTGTATAACATCTAGGTTTCTTATAATAGAAGACTATTTCAGAAAAATTGAGTCAGCAGCAATTCCAAAAGTGAAGTCAAAAGATTGTTCCTTATTATTTTCAAACCTACAAGCCTAATTCATTTATATTAATTTCTTGTTCTAGAAAAATGCAATGTCATATCTATTTCTGACTATTACAGGGTATTCTTCTGTTGAGAAATGTTTCGTTCAAATGGAATTTCTCATTTTCAGAGCCCCTCACTAGCAACTTTCATGTAGTCTTTATTATTAGAGTTACCTAATATCTGGATACTCAAGGTTTATTGTACCTAATTTCCAAAGGTTTAGGGAAAGAAAATTACCTTTAACGTTAAAAGCACAATAGATGCATTTTAATCATATTCATTGATTTAGAAGATATGTATTAAAGAGTTTTAGCACACTAGAGTGAAATTACTATGAAAATCAGTTATTTTTAAAACATAAATTAGAGCTAGTCCCTTAAATCTATTTCTGACCTCCACTGTATAATCATAAAGGATATGTTTTAGGTCGTGTCTGAATGTTCTAGTGGTTTTCCCTACTTTCTTCAATTTAAGCCTGAATTTGGCAATAAGGAGTTCATGATCTGAGCCACAGTCAGCTCCTGGACATGTTTTCATTGACTGTATAGAGCTTCTCCATCTTTGGATGCAAAGAACATAACCAATCTGATTTTGGGTTTGACCATCTGGTGATGTCCATGTGTAGAGTCTTCTCTTGTGTTGTTGGAAGAGGGTGTTTGCTATGACCAGTGCATTTTCTTGGCAAAATTCTACTAGTCTTTGCCCTGCTTCTTTCCACATTCCAAGGCCAAATTTGCCTGTTACTTCAGAAGTTTCTTGACTTCCTACTTTTGCATTCCAGTCCCCCTATAATGAAAAGGACATCTTTTTTGGGTGTTAGTTCTAAAAGATCTCCATAGAACCGTTCAACTTCAGCTTCTTCAGCATTACTGGTTGGGGCAAAGGCTTGATTTACTGTGATATTGAATGGTTTGCCTTGGAGATGAACAGAGGTCATTCTGTTGTTTTTGAGATTGCACCCAAACAGCACTTTGTACTCTTTTGTTGACCATGATGGCTATTCCATTTCTTCTGAGGGATTCCTGCCCACAGTAGTAGATACAATGGTCATCTGAGTTAAATTCACCCTTTCCAGTTCATTTTAGTTCGCTGATTCGTAGAATGTTGACGTTCACTTTTGCCATCTCCTTTTTGACCACTTCCAATTTGCTCTAATTCACGGAACTGACATTCCAGGTTCCTATGCAATACTGCTCTTTACAGCATCGGACCTTGCTTCTATCAGCAGTCACATCCACAACTGGGTATTGTTTTCGCTTTGGCTCCATCCCTTCATTCTTTCTGGAATTATCTCTCCACTGATCTCCAGTAACATATCGGGCACCTACTGACCAGGGGAGTTCCTCTGTCAGTATCCTATCATTTTGCCTTTTCATATTGTTCATGGGGTTCTCAACACAAGAATACTGAAGTGGTTTGCCATTCCCTTCTCCAGTGGGCCACATTCTGTCAGACCTCTCCACCATGACCCGCCCGTCTTGGGTGGCCCCATGGGCATGGCTTAATTTCACTGAGTTAGACAAGGCTGTGGTCCTAGTGTGATCAGATTGACCAGTTTTCTGTGATTATGGTTTCACTGTGTCTACCCTCTAATGCCCTCTCACAACACCTACATTCTTACTTGCGTTTCTCTTACCTTGAGCGTGAGGTATCTCTTCATGGCTGCTCCAGCAAAGCACAGCGGCTGCTCCTTCCCTTAGACGATGTGTATATCCTCACTGCTGCCCCTCCTGACGCTGAACGTGGAAATTAGATAGAGTGCCTGATGAACTATGCACTGCAGTTCGTGACATTGTACAGGAGACAGGGATCAAAACCATCCTCGTGGAAAAGAAATGCAAAAAAGCAAAATGGCTGTTTGGGGAGGACTTACAAGGGCTGTGAAAAGAAAAGAAGTGAAAAGCAAAGGAGAGAAGGAAAGATATAAGCATCTGAATGCAGAGTTCCAAAGAATAGCAAGAAGAAATAAGAAAGCCTTCCTCAGCGATCAATGCAAAGAAATAGAGGAAAAGAAAAGACTTGAAAAGACTAGAGATTTCTTCAAGAAAATTAGAGATACCAAGGGAACATTTCACGCAAAGATGAGCTCAATAAGGGACTGAAATGGTATGGACCTAACAGAAGTAGAAGATATTAAGAAGAGATGGCAAGAATACACGGAAAAACTGTACAAAAAGATCTTCATGACAAAGATAATCACGATGGTGTGATCACTCACCAAGAGACAGACACCCGGAATGTGAAGTCAAGTGGGCATTAGAAAGCATCACTACAAACAAAGCTAGTGGAGGTGGTAGAATTCCAGTGGAGCTACTTCAAATCCTGAAAAATGATGCTGTGAAAGTGCTGCACTCAATATGCTAGCAAATTTGGAAAACAGCAGTGGCCACAGGACTGGAAAAGGTCAGTTTTCATTCCAATCCCAAAGAAAGGCAATGCCAAAGACTGCTCGAACTACCACACAATTGCACTCATCTCATACACTAGTCAAGTAATGCTCAAAATTCTCCAAGACAGGCTTCAGCAATACGTGAACCGTGAACTTCCAGATGTTCAAGCTGATTTTAGAAAAGGCAGAGGAACCAGAGATCAAATTGCCAACATCCGCTGGATCATCGAAAAAGCAAGAGTTCCAGAAAAACATCTACTTTTGCCTTTGACTGTGCGGATCACAATAAATTGTGGAAAATTCTTGCAGAGATGGGAATACCAGAGCACCTGACCTGCCTCTTGAGAAATCTGTATGCAAGTCAGGAAGCAACAGTTAGAACTGGACATGGCACAACAGACTGGTTCCAAATAGGAAAAGGAGTACATCAAGGCTATATACTGTCACCCTGCTTATTTAGCTTCTATGCAGAGTACATCATGAGAAACGCTGGGCTGGAAGAAACACGAGCTGGAATCAAGATTGCCAGGAGAAATATCAATCACCTCAGATATGCAGATGACACCACCCTTATGGCAGAAAGTGAAGAGGAGCTAAAAAGCCTCTTGATGAAAGTGAAAGAGGAGAGCGAAAAAGTTGGCTTAAAGCTCAACATCCAGAAAACGAAGATCATGGCATCTGGTTCCATCACTTCATGGGAAATAGATGGGAAAACAGTGGAAACAGTGTCGGACTTTATTTTTGGGGCTCCAAAATCACTGCAGATGGTGACTGCAGCCATGAAATTAAAAGACGTTTACTCCTTGGAAGAAAAGTTATGACCAACCCTAGATAGTATATTGAAAAGCAGAGACATTACTTTGCCAACAAACATCCATCTAGTGAAGGCTATGGTTTTCCTGTGGTCATGTATGGATGTGAGAGTTGGACTGTGAAGAAGGCTGAGCGCTGAAGAATTGCTGCTTTTGAACTGTGGTGTTGGAGAAGACTCTTGAGAGTCCCTTGGACTGCAAGGAGATCCAACCAGTCCATTCTGAAGGAGATCAGCCCTGGGATTTCTTTTAGAAGGAATGATGCTAAAGCTGAAACTCCAGTACTTTGGCCACCTCATGCGAAGAGTTGAGTCATTAGAAAGACTCTGATGCTGGGAGGGATTAGAGACAGGAGGAGAAGGGGACGACAGAGGATGAGATGGCTGGATGGCATCACTGAACGTGAGTCTGAGTGAACTTTGGAAGTTGGTAATGGACAGGGAGGCCTGGTGTGCTGTAATTCATGGGGTCCTAAAGAGTTGGACACAACTGAGCGACTGAACTGAACTAAAATTAGAGCTTTCCCTAACACTGACCCTTAAGATTTTAAATGTATACATCATGTTTATCAAAGCAATTTGAGCAGTTGCAACTCCTACTGCAAACAACAGAAACAGGATGTGGCATTTAAACCAGAAATTACCTAAACTCATAATTTATGTCTAATCATGTAATCCATTATTACCTGTCTCAGTAACTTAAAATGAAAGTACAAAATACTCTCCTAAAGCATGCAATCCTCCTACTCCATCTCACAAGCTACATCCTTTAAAACACTGTAATGTAGAATAAAGTATTAAAAAATAATAATAAAATTAAAAAAATAAAATAAAATAAAACACATATTTTTGGTGTAACAAAATTAACATTTTAAAAATTATATATTAAAAAAGGTTCTTAATATTGGAAATTAAAATGAGGTAGATCAATCGCATTGAAAAAAGAGATTCCATAACAATATCAACTGCATGTTTCTCTTAGTGAAAGTATTTTCAAACTAATATGTGACAATTTCATCAAACAAAAGACAGTGAAAGGTCTAAAATATTACTGAATTGACAAGAACTTTGCATATTTGAAATTCATGTAGACAAAGATGAAGAATAATAAAGTTAGTCACCGTAGCATAGATTAATGTCATCTGTAGCTCAAATGAAAACTGTCTATAAGTGTTCATGAAGAAATATAATATTAATATGTTCCCTTTCTCATGTAAATATTTCTCACATAAATATCAAATAAAAGTACGTGGTAATTTATATCACAGGACAAAAAAAAAACCAAATGAATTTTTTAAATCTCCTGCTTTTCTTTATTTTTATGAGAAAATCAATTTTGAAACAAGTATTCTTAATTACCTGCCATCTTGTAGGAAATTATCTATAACATTTATAGAAGACATACTTTAAATAATATTTATGAAGGTATATAATTTAATAAAAAATCATATGAAAGAATTTACTTACAGTTTGATGGTACAGTTTGGCTTTATTTTACAAAAAAAAATTTATCATGCATGTCAAATCATCCATTATCCCTGAGAAAAATCATAGTATTCTAATAAACAATTACCATACCCCCAAAATTGATATCAATCATGGGGATATTGCTAATAAGACCTTATGGTCCTCTCCCTTCATTTATCCCCCACAATAAAACCTACAGATACACTTAATATTATGAAGTCAGAATGAGTATTCTGAAAGACCAATAGACTATAATATTGAACTAGTACTTATAATTATTGGTATGATAAAAACACAATGAAATAAGCATAAAGTCTAAAATGATGTTTTTAAAAAATCAACTACATGAGTAAGTATGGGAAGGCCAACCTAAGAATAATTCCTGTCAGAATGGGCGATAAGTGGCATGCTGGTAAAAGTGTAAATCAAGTTATATAAAGCTGTAGTAAATTAAATAAAGATGGTAATACTTCCACTCTATCATTTGCACTAGAAGAGAGACATCAGTACGGTTGTGATGAGTTTTATGTGGAAGGTCCTTAGAAATACACTGATATAGTATGCTCATTTTATATACCTTATCACTAATCCTCATAATAACTCTGAAGGTAGAGGATAGATCACCATACTACAGATAAAGTATCTGAGTTTCAAACAGATTAAGTCATGTGCTTTAAGACATAAAGCCAAGAACCAAACCAAAACTTGAATATAAGTCCATTCATCTCCAAACTCTTTCTACCTACATGAGACTGCCTTAAAATGTCAATCTAGCAAGTCCATTCATCTCCAGATTCTTTCTACCTACATGAGACTGCCTGAAAGCTTCGATCTAGCACCGGAAGGAATAATTAGGCAATACTTCACCTGTAAAATATTCAGAAACCATGTAATGAGATATTGTGATTTTAACAAAAGTGGCCATTTTGAAATGGGATTACTGATTTATGTTGTTAATATACCTGTCTTCTGCCTTTGCTTTACCTAACAAGTAAAATCCTAATGTGTAGCATATGAATTAATTTTTAAAAATTGAATCCAGTTTTCACCTCTGATAAATTATAAAAACTTTTATCCTTATTATTAATTTATCAAAAATAATCCTCAACATTTAAATATTTTTTTCTGATCCTTTACTTTCTTAATGGATACCCCTCATCCAAGGTAAGGAGATACCTCTCGTCAAGGTGAGGAGCAGCAGCTGTGTTTTGCTGGAGCAGCTGTGAAGAGATACCTCACACCCAAGCTAAGAAACCCAAGTAAGATGGCAGGTCTTGCAAGAGGGCATCAGAGGGCAGACACACTGAAACCATAATCACAGAAAACTAGTCAGTCTATTCACACTAGGACCACAGCCTTGTCTAACTCAATGAAAACAAGCCATGCCTGCGGGGCAACTTAAGATGACTGGGTCATGGTGGAGAGGTCTGACTAATGTGGTCCACTGGAGAAGGGAATGGCAAGCCATTTCAGTATTCTTGCCTTGAGAACCCCATGAACAGTATGAAAAGGCAAAATGATAGGATACTGAAAGAGGAACTCCCCAGGTCAGTAGGTGCCCAATATGCTACTGGAGGTCAGTGGAGAAATAACTCCAGAAAGAATGAAGGGATGGAGCCAAAGCGAAAACAATACCCAGTTGTGGATGTGACTGCTGATAGAAGCAAGGTCCGATGCTGTAAAAAGCAATATTGCATAGGAACCTGAAATGTCAGGTCCATGAATCAAGGCAAATTGGAAGTGGTCAAAAAGGAGATGGCAAGGGTGAACGTTGACATTCTAGGAATCAGCAAACTAAAATGGACTGGGATGCGTGAATTTAACTCAGATGACCATTATATCTACTCCTGCAGGCAGGAATCCCTTAGAAGAAATGGAGTAGCCATCATGGTCAACAAAAGAGTCCAAAATGCAGTACTTGGATGCAATCTTAAAACAACAGAATGACCTCTGTTCGTCTCCAAGGCAAACCATTCAATATCACGGTAATCCAAGCCTGTGCCCCAACCAGTAATGCTGAAGAAGCTGAAGTTGAACGGTTCTGTGAAGACCTACAAGACCTTTAGAACTAACACCCAAAAAAGATGTCCTTTTCATTATAGGGGGACTGGAATGCAAAAGTAGGAAGTCAAGAAACATCAGGAGTAACAGGCAAATTTGGCCTTGGAATACGGAATGAAGCAGGGCAAAGACTAATAGAGTTTTTGCCAAGAAAATGCACTGATCATAGCAAACACCCTCTTCCAACAACACAAAAGAAGACTCTACACATGGACATCACCAGATGGTCAACACTGAAATCAGATTGATTATATTCTTTACACCCAAAGATGGAGAAGCTCTATAATGTCAACAAAAACAAGAGCAGGAGCTGACTGTGGCTCAGATCATGAACTCCTTATTGCCTAATTCAGACTCAAATTGAAGAAAGTAGGGAAAACCGCTAGACCATTCAGGTATGACCTAAATCAAATCCCTTATGATTATACAGTGGAAGTGAGAAACAGATTTAAGGGCCTAGATCTGATAGATAGAGTGACTGATGAACTATGGAATGAGGTTCGTGACACTGTACAGGAGACAGGGATCAAGACCATCCCCATGGAAAAGAAATGCAAAAAAGCAAAATGGCTGTCTGGGGAGGTCTTACAAATAGTGGTGAAAAGAAGACAGGCAAAAGCAAAGGAGAATAGGAAAGATATAAGCATCCGAATGCAGAGTTCCAAAGAATAGCAAGAAGAGATTAAAAAAGGCTTCTTCAGGGATAAATGCAAAGAAATAGAGGAAAACAACAGAATGGGAAAGACTAGAGATCTCTTCAAGAAAATTAGAGATACCAAGGGAACATTTCATGCAAAGATGGGCTCAATAAAGGACAGAAATGGTATAGACCTAACAGAAGCAGAAGATATTAAGAAGAGGTGGCAAGAATACATGGAAGAACTGCACAAAAAAGATCTTCACGACAAGATAATCATGATGATGTGATCACTAATCTAGAGTTAGACATCTTGGAATGTGAAGTCAAGTGGGCCTTAGAAAGCATTACTATGAACAAAGCTAGTGGAGGTGATGGAATTCCAGTTGAACTACTTCAAATCCTGAAAAATGATGCTGTGAAAGTGCTGCACTCAATATGCCAGCAAATTTGGAAAACTCAGCAGTGGCCACAGGACTGGAAAAGGTCAGTTTTCATTCCAATCCCAAAGAAAGGCAATGCCAAAGAATGCTCGAACTACCACACAATTGTACTCATCTCATATGCTAGTCAAGTAATGCTCAAAATTCTCCAAGCCAGTCTTCAGCAATACGTGAACCAAGAACTCCCTGATGTTCAAGCTGGTTTTAGAAAAGGCAGAGGAACCAGAGATCAAAGTGCCAACATCTGCTGGATCATCGAAAAAGCAAGAGAGTTCCAGAAAAAACATCTATTTCTGCTTTATTGACTATGCCAAAGCCTTTGACTTGTGGATCACAATAAATTGTGGAAAATTCTGAAAGAGATGGGAATACCAGACCACCTAACCTGCCTCTTGAGAAATCTGTATGCAAGTCAGGAAGCAACAGTTAGAACTGGACATGGCACAACAGACTGGTTCCAAATAGGAAAAGGAGTACATCAAGGCTATATACTGTCACCCTGCTTATCTAACTTCTATGCAGAGTACATCATGAGAAATGCTGGACTGGAAGAAACACAAGCTGGAATCAAGATTGCTGGGAGAAATATCAATAATCTGAGATACGCAGATGACACCACCCTTATGGCAGAAAGTGAAGAGGAACTAAAAGCCTCTTGATGAAAGTGAAAGAGGAGAGTGAAAAAGTTGGCTTAAAGCTCAACATTCAGAAAACTAAGATCATGGCATCTGGTCCCATCACTTCATGGGATGGGGAAACAGTGTCAGACTTTCTTTTGGGGGCTCCAAAATCACTGCAGATGGTGACTGCAGCCATGAAATTAAAAGACGTTTACTCCTTGGAAGAAAAGTTATGATCAACCTAGATAGTATATTGAAAAGCAGAGACATTACTTTGCCAACAAACATCCATCTAGTGAAGGCTATGGTTTTACCTGTCGTCATGTATGGATGTGAGAGTTGGACTGTGAAGAAGGCTGAGCGCTGAAGAATTGATGCTTTTGAACTGTGGTGTTGTAGAAGACTCTTGAGAGTCCCTTGGACTGCAAGGAGATCCAACCAGTCCATTCTGAAGGACATCAGCCCTGGGATTTCTTTGGAGGGAATGATGCTGAACCTGAAACTCCAGTACTTTGGCCACCTCATGAGAAGAATTGACTCATTGGAAAAGACTTTGATGCTGGGAGGGACTGGGGGCAGGAGGAGAAGGGGACGACAGAGGATGAGATGGCTGGATGGCATTACAGACTCGATGAACAAGTCTGAGTGAACTCCGTGAGATGGTGATGGACAAGGAGGCCTGGCGTGCTGGGACTCATGGGGTCCCAGAGTCAGACACGACTGAGTGACTGAACTGAACTGAACTGAACTTACTTTCTTAATTACTTTAAATATAAATTAACTCCTAAAAATATTCCAGAAGAGTAGCAATTCAAAAAGATTCTATAGATTTGCCTACTTTATAACCAAAATTCCACGTTACAAGGTTTATTAAAGCAAAACAACTAACATATACAGGGTACTTTTACCACACTTTTTAAACTGACAACTCAGTATCAAAACTCTCTTTCTCCTGCTAATGGTAGAAAGAAAAAATACTACGATTTATTTTAAAGTATAGCCTACCTCACTCTTAAGCATAAAAAAAAAAAAAAAAAAACCTCCCTTTTGTACAAATATGTAATTCTACTGCCACCTTCTGGTTAAACACAATTTCCCAACTTTTAATAGTACTTCTGACTATAAAGTGACAAACATCCAGATAAGAAATTTCTCCTTTCCAATATTCGATTAATAAAAAGCAGGATAAACTATTTTTATAAATGGCAAAGTTATACTAAAAATAGAATTCTAGCAATAATTTTTACAGTACATGTAATATATTCTCTCAGTGTTAACACTTATTTAGCATTCTACTATTTGAGCACTGGAGAGCTTTACAAGCAAATTAAAATCAATTATGTTAATAACCTTTATAAAGTAGAATGATTATTCCCATTTTTCAGAAAGAATCAGAAGAAATCAAGTGGTCTGTTGAGGTACATAGCTATTCAATGGCAGACTCTGAATTTAGAAGCAGATCCATTCATCATTGATTTCAATGATCAATGTGTTCTAATAGCCTCTGTAACATCAGATAATAGATATTAGTAAGTTGACTGAACTCATTTAGGACATTAAATCTCAATTTAGTGGGGTAAAGCAACAACATTACAATTAGTGAGGAAATTAGAAGACCCACAGAACGTAGAATTAAAGAATTCAAAGAAACCATAAAGGTCTCACAATCAAATTTTCCATATAATTGAAAACATTATTCTTTAAATATTTAGCCAATGGATTAAACTCTAATGTCCTATTTTTACAAATAATTATACCATGTCATTTTGAAATCTTTCAAAATTTAAAAAAAATATGTTCTATATGTTCAGTGTTTAAATTTAATTTTGCTCTGACACAGTTTAAAATACTAAAAATACCAGCTAGAAATTACTATCCTTAGTCAACATCATATTTACTAATTTATGTTCAGAGAGGTTTTACTTACACAAAGGATATACTACATTCTGCTAAACTATTTCTATGCACAGATTTCTTAAAAGTCATAAACCAATTCAATGAATTTCAATTTCACATAGTAAAATAAATTCTGCAAAAAAAAAAAAACTGGCCATAAAATAATCAACACATTATTTTAAAAACTACAACAGTAAGAACTTTATGTCTAAAAGCTCTTGCATAGCAAAAGAAACCATAAACAAAATGAAGAACAACTTATAGAATAGGAGAAAATATTTGCAAATGATGCAACCAATAAGGAATTAATTTCCAAGGTATACAAACAGTTCAGACAGCTCAATATCAAAAAAACAACAGCCCAATCAAAAAAATGTGCAAAAGACCTTAAACAAACCTTCCTCCAAAGAAGATACACAGATGGCCGACAAACACATGAATAGATGCTCAATGTCGCTAACTATTAGAGAAATGCAAAACAAAAGTACAATGAGGTATCACCTCACACTGGTCAGAATGGCCACCACAGAAAGTCTACAAATAATAAATGCTGGAAAGGGTGTGGAGAAATGGGAACCCTAGCACTGTGGAGAACGTGCTCCTGCTGCTGCTGCTGCGTCGCTTCAATCCTGTCTGACTCTGTGCGACCCCACAGACGGCAGCCCACCAGGCTCCCCCATCCCTGGGATTCTCCAGGCAAGAACACTGGAGTGGGCTGCCATTTCCTTCTCCAGTGCATGAAAGTGAAAAGTGAAAGTGAAGTCGCTCAGTTATATCCACCTCTTAGTGACCCCATGGACAGCAGCCCACCAGGCTCCTCTGATCATGGGATTTCTAGGCAAGAGTACTGGAGTGGGGTGCCTTCTCCAGGAAGAACAGTATAAAGATTCCTTAAAAAACTAAAGATAAAGTTATCATATGATCCCCAAATCCCACTCCTGGGCATATATCCAAAACTGATGAAAATTCTAATTCAAAACAATACATGCATCCCAATGTTTATGGTGACACTATTTACAATAGCCAAGATGTGGAAACAACCTAAATAATCACCAACAGATAAATGGATAAAGAAGATGTGGTATATAAATATAACCGAATATTATTGTCATAAAAGAATGAAATAATGCCATTTGCAGTGACATAAATAGACCTAGAGATTATCATACTAATGAAGTAAATCAGACAGACATATATAATCACTTATATGTGGAATCTAAAAATACAAATTCACTACAAAACAGAAACATACTCACAAACATAGAAAACAAACTTATGGTTTCCAAAGGGGAAGAGATGGGGGAGGGAGGGAAGGAGGGAGGGGGACAATTTAGGAATTTGGGATTAGCAGATACACTCTACTATTAATACAAATAAACAACAAAGTCACACTGTATAGCATAGGAAACTATATTCAATATCTTATAATAACCTATAATGGAAAAGAATCTGAAAAAGAGTATATATATGTGTTGATATATATAAATAAATCAGTTTGCTGTACAGTTAAAACTAACACAATATTGTAAACCAACTATACTTCAATTAAAAAACCTTTATGTGTATGTAAAATGACAGAATAAGTATTTTAACCATCAGTTTTGGTATCTTTATAAATCAATCACATGCATTTTATGATCTGATATTCTACTTTAATGAGCTTCTGAATAAGTGCAACTAAGTTATAAATAACAATATAAAATAAATGGCCAAATAAGATGCTTAACTTAATATAGATATAGAATTTTAACAATGAGCAAGCTAATCACTTTGAAAAACACAGTAGTATGTAGAATAGTAGGGGAGAAATCCTGTCAAATGTTATTTGAACCATTTTGATGAAACTATGGTTCATAAAGTTTCATAATCATATCAATTCACTATGAGCAATTTTCAGTGAATTGTTTCATCACAAAGCTTCATATTCCTCACAAACTATTTTGGCCAAATTTCATGTTTCTACTGAATGTGTACATTTAAATTTTATCTAATTTCCTAGTAAACATTACAGAGACTAGAACTCATATGATTAATGATATAATAAATATTTTTATACATTTTTTATATTTCCATATAAATTTTAGAATCTGTCAATCTCTACAGAAAAAGGCGTGCTGGGATTTTTATTGGGATTGTGTTGATCAATAGCAGAATCAATAAAATCCAAGAATATAGTCAATATAAAAATTAATTGTACTTCTATATTTGAGCAACAAATGAAAAATAAATTTTTTAAATATCACTTAAAATATCATCAAAACCAAACATACTTAGAGATAAATTTAACGAAAAGTATGGAAAACTTCTCCACTGAAAACTATAAAACAATGCAGAGAGAAAATATAGGAGATCTAGATAAATGCAAATATATGTTCATAGATACTTAACAATATCTATACTTCTCAAATTAACATATGAAGTCAATCCAATTTCAATCAAAATTCTAATAGGTTTTTTTTTTTTTAGAAATAGTCAAGCTAATTCTAAAATCTGTATGGAAACAGAGGATCTAGAATAAAGAGAACCTTGAGAAAGAAAAACTGACTTGTAGGACTTACAAAAGCAAATGTCCTCCAACTGGTGATTTCCAAGACTTATTATAATTCTAAAATAATTAAGACAGTACAATACTTGTATAAACAGAGACACAGTTAATGAAACAGAGTACAGTCCAGAAATAGACCCACGCATATACGGTCATGTGATTTTGACAAAGGCATCAACATAATGCAATAACAAATTCAATTTTTTCAATATATGGTGTGGCAATAACTAGATATTCATATTTTAAAAACTGAACCTCAACTCCTACCTTACTCTATACTTAAAAATTAATTCAAAATAAACCATAATCCTAAACATAAAAGCTAAAACTATAAAACTTATAGCAGAAAATAAAGTAAAGTCTTTATGACCTTGATTTAGCTTAAGAATCCTTGCACAGAGGAGTGACTATTAAATATGAACGGTATCAAGCTTAAAGGAAAGTGATAAATGAGCTTTATCAATATTAAATCTCCTACTCTTCAAAAGATATTAAGAATATGAAAGAATAGCCAAAGACTAAGAAAAAATATTGCAATACATATATTTGACACAAGACTTGTACTCAGAATACATAAAGAAATCTTACAATTCAATAAGAAAACAACTCAGTTGTTTTCTTTTTTTAATTTTTCATTTTGTACTGGTATATATTCAGTTTCTCCCATCAGGAAGCTTCCATAAGCCTCTTATCCTCCATAAGAGGGCAGACAGACTGAAAACCACAATCACAGAAAACTAACCAATCTGATCACACGGACCACAGCCGTGTCTAACTCAGTGAACCTATGAGCCATGCTGTGTAGGGCCACCCAAGACGGATGGGTCACAGTGGGGAGTTCTGACAAAACGTAGTCCACTGGAGAAGGGAATGGCAAACTACTTCAGTATTCTTGCCTTGAAAAACCCATGAACAGTATGAAAAGGCAAAATGATAGGACACTGAGAGATGAACTCCCCAGGCTGGTAGGTGCCCAATATGCTACTAGAGATCAGTAGAGATTAACTCCAGAAAAAATGAAGAGACAGAGCCAAAGCAAAAACTACACCCAGTTGTGGATGTGACTGCTGGTGGAAGTAAAGTCCGATGCTGTAAGAGCAATATTGCATAAGAAGCTGGAATGTCAGGTACATGAATCAAGGCAAATTAGAAGTGGTCAAATAGGAGTTGGCAAGAGTGAACACCGACATTTTAGGAATCAGCAAATTAAAATGTACTGGAATGGGTGAATTTAACTCAGATGACCATTATATCTACTACATCTATTCTGCTTTATTGACTATGCCAAAGCCTTTGACTGTATGGAACACAACAAACTGTGGAAAATTCTGAAAGAGATGGGAATACCAGACCACCTGACCTGCCTCTTGAGAAACCTATATGCACGTCAGGAAGCAACAGAACTGGACATGGAACAACAGACTGGTTCCAAAGAGGAAAAGGAGTACGTCAAGGCTGTATATTGTCACCCTGCTTATTTAATTTCTATGCAGAGTACATCATGAGAAACGCTGGGCTGGAAGAAACACGAGCTGGAATCAAGATTGCCAGGAGAAATATCAATAACCTCAGATATGCAGATGATACCACCCTTATGGCAGAAAGTAAAGAGGAACTAAAAGCCTCTTGATCAAAGAGAAAGAGGAGAGTAAAAAGTTAGCTTAAAGCTCAACATTAAAGCTCCAATCACTTCATGGGAAATAGATGGGGAAACACTGGAAACAGTGTCAGACTTTATTTTGGGGGCTCCAAAATCACTGCAGATGGTGATTGCAGCCATGAAATTAAAAGACGCTTACTCCTTGGGAGAAAAGATATAACCAACCTAGACAGCATATTAAAAAGCAGAGACATTACTTTGCCAACAAAGGTCCGTCTAGAAAAGGCTATGGTTTTTCCAGTAGTCAAGTATGGATATGAGAGTTGGACTGTGAGGACAGCTGAGTGCTGAAGAATTGATGCTTTTGATTAGTGGTGTTGGAGAAGACTCTTGAGAGTTCCTTGGACTGCAAGGAGATCCAACCAGTCCATTCTAAAGGAGATCAGTCCTGGGTGTTCTTTGGAAGGAATGATGCTAAAGCTGAAACTCCAGTACTTTGGCCACCTCATGCAAAGAGTTGACTCATTGGAAAAGACTCTGATGCTGGGAGGGATTGGGGACAGGAGGAGAAGGGGACGACAGAGGATGAGATGGCTGGATGGCATCACCAACTTGATGGACATGAGACTGAGTGAACTCCAGGAGCTGGTGATGGACAGGGAGGCCTGGCGTGCTGCAATTCATGGGGTAGCAAAGAGTCGGACATGACTGAGCGACCGAACTGAACTGAAAGAGCATATTGATGATAGTAAAAAAAAGTTGGTTTAAAATTCAACATTCAGAAAACTAAGATCATGGCATCTAGAACCATCACTTCATGGGAAATAGATGGGGAAACTGGAAACAGTGACAGACTTCATTTGGGGGGCTCCAAAAACATTGCAGATGGTGACTGCAGCCATGAAATTAAAAGACGCTTGCTCCTTAGAAGAAAAGTTATGACCAACCTAGATGGCATATTAAAAAGCAGAATATTACTTTTCCAACAAAGGTCCATCTAGTCAAAGCTATCTTTTTTCCAGTAGTCATGTATGGACTTGAGAGTCGGACTATGAAGAAAGCTGAGCGCCGAAGAATTGATGCTTTTGAACTGTGGTGTTGGAGAAGACTCTTGAGAGTCCCTTGGACAGAAAGGAGATCCAATCAGTCCATCCTAGAAGAAATCAGTCCTGACTATTCACTGGAAGGAATGATGCTGAAGTTGAAACTCCAATATTTTGGTGGCCTGATGCGAAGATCTGACTAACTGGAAAAGACCCTGATGCTGGGAAAGACTGAAGGTGGGAAGAGAAGCAGACAACAGATGAGACAGTTGGATGGCATCACTGACTCAATGGACATAAGTGAGTAAACTCCAGGAGTTGGTGATGGACAGGGAGGCCTGGAGTGCTGCAGTCCATGGAGGAGCAAAGAGTCGTACACAACTGAATTGAACTGAACTGAACTGAAAGTTGATTAGCAAACAATGTTGTGAAAGTTTCAAGTGAACAGCAAAGGGACTCAGCTATACATACACATGTATCCATTCTCCCTCAAACCCCCTCCCAACCAGATTGCTACAAACACTGATCAGAGTTACATGTGCTATACAGTAGGTCTTTGTTTAAAATAACCCAGTTTTTTTTAACGAGCAAAAGACTTGAAAAGGCACTTCATAAAACATATATGAATAACCAGTAAGCACATGAAATGATGCTCAACGTCCTTAGTAACCAGGGGTTTACAAATTAAAATCATAATGAGATTATCATTACCTGCCTAGAGAATAGCTAAAATTAAAAAGACAATACCAAATCTAATTAAGGACATGGAACAACTATTTGTAGAAATGCAATATGGTACAATGACTACAGAAAATAGCTTGGAAGTTTCTTATAAAGCTAAACATGCATTTCCATATGACCCAGAAAACCTACTCCTAGGTATATTTACTCAAGTGAAATGAAAACTTAGGTTTCTATACAATGTTTATAGTAGTTATATTTAATTGCCTAAAACTGGGGGCAAATGTCCTCCAATTGGTGAGATACACCAATAAAAAGGAACAAACTAAAGATACATGTGACAACAGGAATGAATCTGACATGCATTCTGGCAGTAAAAGAAGACAGACTAGAAAATTTTTAATAATAGACTGGCATGGTGATTATTCAAAGTACACGCATTTATCAAAACTCAGAACTATATATTAAAAAGGGTAATTTTACCAAACTAAAAAAGAAGAAGAAAAAAACTACAGGTGTGTACAACAATATAAAATGACTTCCAGAAACATTATAGTATGTAAGAGCAACAAAACATAAGGTTTAGAGATACTTGTTTAGGTGATATAACCAAGATGCACAGCAAGAAAGTAAACTCCATTTAAGAGAAGGGAAAATGGTTAAATCTGAGGGGGAGTGAAAGGGCAGAGACTGAGAAGGGTTGTAAGGGTTGGGGGATATTCTGGTATACCAGCTTCGTTCTAATTCTTTCTCTGGTGGTTACATGAGCAGTTGCTTTCTGACAATTCACTGTGCTATCATTTATATTTTATATCATTTTAAAAGCAAGCAAGGCAAGTAAACTCAGGGTAAGCTGGTTTTAGAAAAGGCAGAGGAACCAGAGATCAAATTGTCAACATCCGCTGGATCATGGAAAAAGCAAGAGTTCCAGAAAAACATCTTCTTCTGCTTTATTGACTATGCCAAAGGCTCTGACTGTGTGGATCACAATAAACTGTGGAAAATTCTGAAAGAGATGGGAATACCAAAGCACCTGACTTGCCTCTTGAGAAACCTATATGCAGGTCAGGAAGCAACAGTTAGAACTGGACATGGAACAACAGACTGGTTCCAAAGAGGAAAAGGAGTACTCACCCCGCTTATTTAACTTCTATGAAGAGTACATCACGAGAAACGCTGGGCTGGAAGAAGCACAAGCTGTACTCAAGATTGCTGGCAGAAATATCAATAACCTCAGATATGCCCTTATGGCAGAAAGTGAAGAGGAAATAAAAAGCCTCTTGATGAAAGTGAAGGAGCAGAGTGAAAAAGCTGGCTTAAAGCTCAACATTTAGAAAACGAAGATCATGGCATCTGGTCCTATCACTTTATGGGAAATAGATGGGGAAACAGTGTCAGACTTTCTTTTGGGGGCTCTAAAATCACTGCAGATGGTGATTGCAGCCATGAAATTAAAAGACGCTTACTCCTTGGAGGAAAAGTTATGACCAACCTAGACAGCATATTGAAAAGCAGAGACATTACTTTGCCAACAAAGGTCTGTCTAGTCGAGGCTATGGTTTTTCCAGTGGTCATGTATGGATGTGAGAGTTGGACTGTGAAGAAGGCTGAGCGCTGAAGAATTGATGCTTTTGAACTGTGGTGTTGGAGAAGACTCTTGAGAGTCCCTTGGACTGCAAGGAGATCCAACCAGTCCATTGTGAAGGAGATCAGCCCTGGGATTTCTTTGGAGGGAATGATGCTGAACCTGAAACTCCAGTACTTTGGCCACCTCATGTGAAGAGCTGACTCACTGGAAAAGACTCATTTTGGGAGGGATTGGGGGCAGGAGGAGAAGGGGACGACCAAGGATGAGATGGCTGGATGGCATCACTGACTTGACGGATGTGAGTCTGAGTAAACTCCGGGAGCTGGTGATGGACAGGGAGGCCTGGTGTGCTGCAATTCATGGGGTCGCAAAGAGTCGGACACGACTAAGCGACTGAACTGAACTGAACTGAAGTTATAAAATAATAAAATAATATATATATTTTAGAGGTACAAAGCATTCCTGGATTCATATCTTGGCTACACCTTTTGTTAGATGTATGACTTTAGGCAGGTTTCTTAACCTTTCTCAATCTCACTTTACGCATCTGTATAATGGGAAAATTTCACCTGCCTCATAATTATGTGAACTAAATGGAATTAATGTAATTTTTACTTGAGGGTATCTGCCTAGCTTCCAAGTTTATTTTGGAAGGTTCATCTTATCCATTTGGGGATGGCCCTCCAGTAGCCTAGATTTTGATGACCTAGATAACCCCTAGATGATGCCACTACCTCCCAGCTGTGTCAGAAGTGAGGAACTGACTCAAGCTGGGCTACTCAAGAAGCCCCCTGTGGAGCTTTAAAATGGAGAATGAGCAAGTTAATTCTCTGTTGCACTTTATCATCAATCTTTGTTAAGTCGCTAAGTTGTGTCCAGCTCTTGCCAACCCCATAAACTCCAGCACACCAGGATTCCCTGTCCATCACTATCTCCCTGCGTTTCTTCAAACTCATGTCCATTGAGTCGATGATGCTATCCAACCATCTCATCTTCTGACATCTTCTTCTCCTCTTGCTCTCAATTTTTCCCAGCATCAGGGTCTTTTCCAATGAGTCAGCTCTTTGCATCAGGTGGCCAAAGTATCATGATGAATAGAATGGATATAAAGCTCCAGAAGAGCAGTGTAGACACGTTCTATGCCCTACATTCAGAGTAGGAGAGAAAGAAAAGTCTAGAACAACAGAGACAGAGAGAGTAATGCCCACATTTTTGACTGATTTCTGCTTCCTGATTCCAGTCACTTACTGGAAGCTACTGCTGGGTTCCATAAACACAGAATACCTATATAAGAGATATCTTTAAAGGAATAATGCTAGCTCAGGTTGGATTCTATTATTTTCAATCCAACAAGGCTAGGCAATAATCCTTATATAAAGCATGAAGCACATAGAAAAGGTTCAAAATCTAGAAACTGGCAGGAATTTTCTGACCTTTGACTGACTATATGAGCTGCAGACTTCCTTCCCCAGCCCTTGAAAGAGTTCTACTCTGGTGTCCAAAACATATACTGAGCTTGTTAAGGTCTTTTTCATCCCTCTGTCTATAAGAACACACTTGATCTTAGCCAAAAGGCAGAGAAGCGATCTGTAAGAAAAGCATCCAGCTCAAATTTCCGGTTAGATTCAAAATTTTCAATTGCTAAAGACTGCCTCAGAAGACAAAGAAATTCTATAGTATGACAGAATAAAATTACAACAACAAAAAATTAATAAAATCAAGTGCCTAAATTTAGAGCATAACATAAAAGTCAGACAGGGTAAGATGTCATCTAATCAACCAAGGTAAAAATTGAGTATTTACACTTGATATTGTCCAGGATTTCATTATTTCTTGGGCGATGCCTACAGAATTTATACTTCTACATTTTAGTGTGGGTATTTTTACATTCACAAGCTATAGGCTATTTTCCCTAGGGTACTCTGGTACACCAAGTAATGTTGGCATGGACTTATTACTATATTCTAGAAAGTCCAACTATTTGAGGCTGTTTGTCTGCTTATTTATCAAAGTCAGCCTATGTACACTGGGATAAAACAGTTCAGAATCAAGTTATCTAAGGCAAGCTTATTGCAACAGTCCCTTATTTTGCCTTATTTTAATAAATTAAAAACACAGTAAGACACATGGTGAAACAAGTGTTGTTGCTAAGGTTATGATTATCACTTAAGTATATGACTGTACCTTATTCATATAATATGTGTCTGTTGGAAGACATAAAAAAACAATTATTTCATATAGCTACTTCAGTCAATTTTATGTACTAATGTTCTCCATCATATTGGAATTTAGTTTAGCTTGCTCTAATATATAAAATATGAAATATAGACAATCTGGAAAATGAGTTCCATTATTTTCCTAATATATGTAGAAAGTATTATTTTAAAAAGCTAACTGTCAGTTTTAATAACAGTAATTGTATTGATGTTTTAACCTAAGGTCTGTAAAATTACATATGCATTCAAGCCCAAAATTTCCTTAATAAAGTAGCTTTTTGTGATAGCTGATTTCTAAGTATACTTTTCTCTAAACAAACATCCACCACTCATATTTGCATATAAATAGCACCTATAATAATGAGATAATATTTGTATCACCCAAGAAAAAATTTCTGGAATATGTTGAGAATTGAATCCCCTAAATTAATTAGATAACAAGTATCAGTAATTATGAAACCATCTGTGAGCAATGTTCTAAATAAAATTTATTCATAAACACTAGAGGGTGCTCTAATTCAACAGTGTCTGCTCATTGCTGAGCATCTGAAAGCAACAACCCTGTTAATCAACTATATTCCAATATAAAATAAAAATTAAAAAAACAAAATACAGTGCCTGATATCTGGCATAATGCTTAAAATAATTTTCTCCTTAATTAAAGATAAATGAAGATAATTATCAGCACCAACAACTTTTGCTTTTGAACTATATAGAGAGATACTTCAGGAGATAAAATTTCATCTTTCCAGAATATATAATAAAACTTAGTAGAATTCCACTGAAATCATTTTTATTGTACAACTATTATATTTAATATTGTGTTAAGTGAATAGAATAGAATAGAAAATAAGTACAGAGGAAGTATAAAGACAGTCCTTATCACTAAAGGAAATTAATGCAATATTCAGATGGTTAACAAAAGGTGTATCCTGTATATTATGGACTTAGGTTCAAGGAAAATTACAAAATGAATCTGTAAAAGACATACAGTAGCTCAATTTCAATTGCTAAGTATTAAGGTATAGTTTAGCTATTTTACAAAAGCAACTTGAAACAGTATTTAAATAATAAATAAAAGTAATACTGTTGTTGGATATCATCTGTTGTCTCAAGAAAATATTTTTAAAGCCAACAGACATATGAAATTGAAAACAAAAAAATCTAGACTTTGAATATCATAATAGGAAATAATAATAAAATCAATTTCAAATCTTCCTAAGAAATACATTTACTACTAGCTTTTAAAATTTATTTCTAAAACATTCACAACCTCAATTACAAATCTTTGAAATTTTCAAAATTTAAAGTAATTTATATGTTGCCATTTGGCAATCCAGGAAAGCTCCCTGGAGTATGTGTTTCCAATAGATAGCATTAAACAATTCCAAATAACAAAGCTGAATGGCAAACAGTATCAATTTCTATGTATTTCAAGAAAATGACTATTAACTGAGATACTACTTAACCCCGAACAAAGTATGTTGCCTTTAAGAATGTTTACAGAGAAGAAAAACAGAACATTATCTATACTTTTAAAGTTACATAGCCAAAATTAACCAGTCTCTCTCAATCTCTCACTCTCTTTCACACACACACATGCATGCACACACTACTCACTCACACACACACTCCTCAAGAGGAGAGTACTTGGCATATTCCTACCTCTCTTTCTCTCATTCCTTTCCCTACCTAATAACTAAGGGACCCCACAGAAATCCTGAACAGTGGCACCTGTTCATAAAAGGCCACTTCAAATTCGCAACAGCCCCACATAAACTGTTTAATAGAACACAACACTAGACAAAAGCCAGAGATAGGTTTGAACCAGACTCATAAACCACCCAGACTCTGGGAAACAAAATACACGGCAAAGAACTAATCAGACTCCTGGAGTCCAGAGAAATCCTGAAAACAGAAGCACTGTGCTATAGTTTGAAGTATACATTTGGCATCTATATTCTCCTGGCACTCATCTCCCCTTTCTATGTTTATCTGCCTTGCCTCTGCCAGATTCCTAGGGCATATTATACTCTAAATGCCCAGCTGCCAGCTTCCCTATTCAGTGTTACGTCATTTAATACCTTCTACTGCAATAGGTGACAACATACACATTTGTTAGAGAGTATTAATGTTTGAAATGTCCTGCCCAGTTATGAAGGTCTTCTGAACCATCATATACACCTCTACTGACAGAAAAGTATGGCTCAGATATAATCAGTTGTCAGGGAAGTTTTAGTCTTTTTAAAAGCAAGTCTGAATTCACACTACTTACAAACATCATATTTTGGAGCTACAACATAACCCTGATCAAGATCTTAGCTTGTCACTGATATCTAGAGCTTTTGCCCATTAATCTGAAAAGCAAAGAACCAACTAAAGTGAAGAATGGGTAGAAAGGTGCAATTTTATTTATAAATACAAATATTCATCTCATTATTATATCACATAAAAATTTACAAACCATTAGACTAGAATACTCTATTCAAAAAATAATTTAAGATGAATACCTGCTTTCCATGACTCCTGAATCTGGCTGCAAACTAAGAGTCTCTGTTGTAATTTCCACTTTCCGTACACTTCCAAAGAAATCAGTTATCAGGACGTTTTTAGGATCCCTCTGAAAAGATCAGTGCGATGTCCAGGAGTAGACACACACAGACTTTTGGGGCATACCTGAAACTGAAAAAAATATGTATAGCAATAATAAATACACATGCTTACATATTCATACAGCTTATATTAAATTCATTAACACAACATAGTAAACTGTAGTATATTTTAAAACTCTCCCAACCTAAAGAAGATTAAAGATTGTAGTTCTAAAGATTAAACTTTCATTGCTACTGTACTGCTTGACACTTTAAGAAAGCTTTACAGACATTAGAATAGGTTATTCATAAAACAGGGAAGCTGACCAGGGAGGAAAACAACATTCCCTTTTTAAATCATATGCTACAAAGTATGAAAGCAAAAGTGTTAGTCCCTCAGTCGTGTCCAATTCTTTGAAACCCCATGGACTAGAGCTCACCAAGCTCCACTGTCCATGGGATTCTCCAGGCAAGAATTCTGGAGTGAGTAACCATTCTCTCCTCCAGGGGATCTTCCCAACCTAACGACTGAACCCAGGTCTCCTGCATTGCAGGCTGATTCTTTACCATCTGAGCCACCAGGGAAATTTATGAGAACTCACAGGCAACACTATGACAAGAGAACTGCTTTTTCTGCATCTATATCCATCTCAGTAGAATGATCTTATCAGAGCAATTTTTTAAACATTTTGCAACCATGACCCTTCATTCAAATTTTAAATTCCAATGAAATACTTATTATATAATAGCCAAGTATGTAAAGAAGATGAAATCAGAGCTGCTCTGGACTGTAAGAAGCTAAAGCATAGCCTTGCTATCCACTCCCCATCCTCCAGCAGTGAAGCTACATAAACTATTCTAAAAATCAGGTACCGTTCTTCATTTATCCATAAACCCAAAGCACCTCAGGACATACTAGTACTCCAAGGAATAGTCTGAAAACTACAACTTCATCATTACACAGATCTAACAATAACTTTTAGCTCAATCTTATACCCGATATTCCACACCAGTGAACTGCCAAAGACCCCTACAGGACATTTGGTCCATGTCAAAAGGTCCTTAATATTTGGTCCTGTCCAAAACCATCTGGCATGAACTAAATATGTTCATGGACATTTGGACGAGCCAAATTTCAAGGATTCTTTCAGTTCAGTTCAGTTCAGTCGCTCAGTCGTTGTCGAACTCTTTGCAACCCCATGAATCACAGCACGCCAGGCCACCCTGTCCATCACCAACTCCCGGAGTTCACTCAGACTCACATCCGTCAAGTCAGTGATGCCATCCAGTAGTTCATCCTCTGTCATCCCTTCTCCTCCTGCCCCCAATCCCTTTCAGCATCAGAGTCTTTTCCAATGAGTCAACTCTTCACATGAGGTAGCCAAAATAATGGAGTTTCAGCCTCAGCATCATTCCTTCCAAAGAAATCCCAGGGCTGATCTCCTTCACAATGGACTGGTTGGATCTCCTTGCAGTCCAAGGGACTCTCAAGAGTCTTCTCCAACACCACAGTTCAAAAGCATCAATTCTTCGGCACTCAGCTTTCTTCACAGTCCAACTCTCACATCCATACACGACCACTAGAAAAACCATAGCCTCGACTAGAAGGACCTTTGTTGGCAAAGTAATGTCTCTGCTTTTCAATATGATATCTAGGTTGGTCATAACTTTTCCTCCAAGGAGTAAGCGTCTTTTAATTTCATGGCTGCAATCACCATTTGCAGTGATTTTGGAGCCCAAAAAATAAAGTCTGACACTGTTTCCACTGTTTCCCCATCTATTTCCCATAAAGTGATAGGACCAGATGCCATGATCTTCGTTTTCTGAATGTTGAGCTTTAAGCCAACTTTTTCACTCTGCTCTTTCACTTTCATCAAGAGGCTTTTAGTTCCTCTCCACTTTCTGCCATAAGGGTAGTGTTATCTGCATATCTCAGGTTATTGATATTTCTCCCGGCAATCTTGATTCCAGCTTGTGCTTCTTCCAGCCCAGCATTTCTCATGATGTACTCTGCATATAAGTTAAATAAGCAGGGTGACAATATACAGCCTTGATGTACTCCTTTTCCTCTTTGGAACCAGTCTGTTGTTCCATGTCCAGTTCTAACTGTTGCTTCCTGACGTGCATATAGGTTTCTCAAGAGGCAGGTCAGGTGGTCTGGTATTACCATCTCTTTCAAAATTTTCCACAGTTTATTGGGTCCACACAGTCAAAGGCTTTGGCATAGTCAATAAAGCAGAAATAGATGTTTTTCTGGAACTCTCTTGCTTTTTGCATGATCCAGCAGATGTTGGCAATTTGATCTCTGGTTCCTCTGCCTTTTCTAAAACCATCTTGAACATCAGGGAGTTCACTGTTCACGTATTACTGAAGCCTGGCTTGGAGAATTTTGAGCATTACTTTACTAACGTGTGAGATGAGTCCTTTGCCATGGACCAAATGTCTTATGGACTTGCTAGGCACGATCAAAGTCTGCTAACCCCAATGCCAGATACACAATCATTCACTATGCAAAGCATAAAAACTGCCCATTATACATATATCATATGGTTACCTTTCATAGAGGATATAACAAACTGATAAGACTTGGGCCTTTTCTTCAAGTCTAGTCAGAGATGAATAAACATAGCAAGGTAGGGAAAAAAGGTAACAGGTTCTAATTCAGAAAAGAAAAATAAACTTCTAAGTGTTTGAGGATAAGAAAAAAGAGGGAGTGGGACTTAAGCTATTTTTTGAAAGAAAAAGGAAGATTGCAAATAGGAAATAAGAGCATTTCTACTGAAGGAGCATCTGTAGAGATGTGTAAGGCAAAGAACCCAGCTTGGCAGAAGTCCAGGTTATCTGAAGGAAACCATTACAGGCCCACTAGTAAAGGCCCAGAGGCCACAGCACTTGCCCACCTGTGGCAACAAGACTATGTGCACAGGTAATCACCAACACGACAGGAGAGGGATGGGGAAGGGCAGAGCAACTCTAATTTATATTACACTGGTGTTCCAAGAACTATGTGAAGCGGTTTGCAGGCATTCTCATTTAAGTGTACCAATAACTATGAGGTATACAAAAATTATTATCTCCTCTCCAAATTAAAGCTCAAAGAGCTTAAGTAATTTGTATAACATCACAGTGCCTTCCAGATTCAGGAAACCAACAATAGGAAACAAGAAGAATTCACGATATAAATTAAGAAGCAAAGGAGGCAAAAATGGGTAGGGGAAGGCTAAGAAAATGAAATGTCAAACAAGGACAAAACAGATGGAAGGCTGAAGAAACAAAGTAAAAGATAAAATAAACAAAGATAAAATTAAAGTTCTAGGTACAGTGAAGGTATTCCTGTGTGAACAACCTGGTGGGCTTTGTTAAGTACACAATAAATATATTCTTCCTTGTTGCTAAAAAACAAACAAAAAACATAGTTTAACTTTTTTAAAAACTGAATTATAACTGACACAATTACATTAGTTTCAGATGCACCGCATAGTGATTTGCCACTTTTGTACATTATGAAATGGTCACCATGAGAAGCCTAGTTACAATCTGTCATCATACAAAGTTATTAAAATATTGACTATATTCCCTATGCCATACATTACACTGCTATGACTTATTTACTTTATAAGTTTATACTTCTTAATCCTCTTTACCTATTTCACCCGTGCCTCCCCTTAACTCACCCATCTGACAGCCATCTGTTTGCTTTGTCTCTGACTCTATTTCTGTTTTATTTTTAGATTCCACATATAAGTGATAGTATACAGTTATCTGTCTTTTCTCTCACTTATTTCACTAAGCATGATACCCTCTAGGTCCATCCATGTTGTTGCAAATGGCAGAATTTCATTATTTATATCACATCTTTACTCATTCATCTATTGGTAGTGCCTTACAGTTACTTCCATATTTGGCTATTGTAAATAATGTTGCTATGAACATCGAGGTGTATGAGAGTGTTTTCCCTATTCTGTATTCTTACTTCCTCAATGTAAATTAACAAGTAAGCAAGCATAGGTTTATTTCTGAACTATCTATTCTGTTTCATTGTTCTCTATATCTGTTTTCGTGCCAGAACCATACTGTTGTTAATTATTTTTTTAATTTGAAGGTCTGACTGACTCTGTCAGGCCAGTTCATGAGTCAGGCAGCATCCCATCCAGCAACTGAAAGTGCTCTCTGAGGTGTTGTACAAAATAGGTTTTCATAGGAAGAAAGGTAAGGCAAGGTAGCTATTAGAAAAAAAAAAAAAATCTTTTTAGGCCAGGATATCTTCCTTTCTAGGGGAGGGACAAGAGAAAGGCAAGAGTTTAATCATGCAAACTGCCTCTGGGGTGATGGGGGATAAAGAGAAACCGTATCATTTTTGCTTAATTCCCAGGACACCCGGAGATGCTGGTTCCAGGTTCATAAATTTTAAGTTGGCCATACTTCATTCCATTTCTGACCTTCTAGTCTTAGAGAGATCACTTCCTTGGTGGTCAGCAGCTGTGAATCTGAATTTAAAGCTTCTGAGAAAATACAACCCACCATGGGAATTACTTTGATTATTATAAGCAGGATTATCCCCAATGCTTAGAATGCACTTCAGAGTCATGGTCCCCAGTACTCAAACCAACCAAAGACCCCACTGAAGGACTTAGCCTTTTAAGCCAACTGGCTTGCTCAGTGATCTTATGTAATGGAGTTTCACCTTCCATAGACATGTCAATCCAGGTACAGCAGGTAATACTAGCCATAGCACAGATACCTCCTGGTTGACCTAACAGATAATCAAGGACTATTCTATTATCAAGAACAACTACAGCCACAGCCTAAGAAAGCTTTCCAGGCAGCTAGTGCTTTTGCAGGGACTAGTGGCTCAGAGGGTAAAGCGTCTGCCTGCAATGCAGGAGACCTGGGTTTGATCCCTGGGTCAGGAAGACTCCCTGGAGAAGGAAATGGCAACCCACTCCAGTACTCTTGCCTGGAGAATCCCATGGACAGAGAAGCTTGGTGGGCTACAGTCCATGATCACAGAGTCGGACATGACTGAGCGACTTCACTTCCACTTTTCAGTGCTTTCACAATGGGTTCTGCAATACTTTCAAGAGTTATGGAGAGGCTTCTGAGCATGTTCTCATTTTTATTTACTCCTAATCAGGGAAACTAGCCCTGCCAAAGGAAGCAATTTCTGCCAGGAGCCAGCGTGAAGAACTCCACCCATGGCAAAGGTCATGAGGAAGGAGGCTTGCATATGCTAAGGCGTGATCAAGCCTCAGGAAACCCCCTGTTCCCAAGCATTTACCCCCAAAACCAGAGTCTGTTTTATGCTCTCACCTACACCTCCTGACTTTACGGGGCGCTCTCCCCCATAACCATTTCTCTCGGAGGAGTTAACTTGCAGCTGCAGTTAATAAAAACTCCTGGGCGTGACAAGAGTGTTTCAACTTACGAACTCCTCTGAAGGTTAGCTAGTCCGTCTGTATAGGTTCGTCCAGCCACATGTGATTGTTTGCAACCTCCCAAACATGAGAGGCACGAGATGTTTTAGGCTTACTAAAGGCAAATTCTTTTGGGAAGTTAGAAATTATTAGTATTGTGGGTTGGTTAGGAATTATATTGGTGAACGGTTTTTCATTTGTTGTGCCCATAATTGCTGCTAATTCCCTGCCCTGGGTGGGACAAGGGTGTCGCAGGTCAAACCTCTCTGCTAGCAAACTAGCTTGTGTGACAGGATTATCCATACTCCTGCCACTAGCACATGATTGTTTACTACCTCTCAACCATAAACAGCACAGAGAATTTTGGAGTATTTTGAGAGTCTTAATTAGCATAGGGCTTTTCTCATTGTTGAGTCAATGACTGCCGCCAGGCCTCCATATCTTTAGGCACCTGGGAATATACTAATCAATGTATTTGGAATATAGAAAAGGAAATACTAGTAGTTTTTGATGTTAGCAATACTAGACTTTTTGAGTTAATGAATTTTCTCTTTTGTTATAGATCACTGTACTTTGTTATAAATCACTGTGTTCTTGCTATGTAAAAATGTAACTTTATCACTATCTTAAGACTAATTAGATCTTAAGGGGAACATTGGTGAAGGGTTTTCATTTGTTGGGCTGATGTTTTGCTGCTAAATCTCCATATTCCCTGCTCTTATAATGAATATAACTAGCATATAGGAGAAATAAGTATTAACCTTTAAGATTAATCATGTTAACCTTGGGTTAAATAAATTCCTTTCTTGATTATAACTCACTACATCCTCACCCTGTAGGAATGCAACTTTATTTGGAGGGTGGCACCTGGTTTAAGAAAAAACACTCTTGGAAAAAATAAGTTTTTGGTTAGAAAGAAAGGGTCATAAATGTCAGCAGGCCTCATGGCCAGAAGATGATGTAAAACCCTAAGACTTTTTTTATGTAAAGTACCTGATTTTGATAAAGGTCAGGACTGCTGACCCCCACATGACTCTGTATTCATCCCTATGTGTAACAAAAGGTATACAAGCAAACCTAAAAATAAAAAATGGGGATCAGTTTCTGGAAAGACTGATTCCCCCATGTCGCTTCTTTCTTGCTCCCTGTTTTTCTGGCTGAATTAACCAAGTTATTCTCCACTAATATTTCCTACTACACTATCCGTTTCTAATCTCTAAATATGTATTTTTCCAAGGATGCCGACTCCGTCTCACCTTCGAATTACCCTGGATCCTCCGGGGCTGGACCCCGGCAAATTTCAAATCCTAAATGCCTCCTGGTAGGTCCTTTCTAGAACAGACAGGGGCACAGTTAGATAACCTAAAAGGTATTATCTACTTATGTACCAGTCATCTAGGCATTCATAGACCCAAGGAAAATAACCATCACAAACCAAGACAAATCCTAAAAGAGCACAAACTACTTCCACTTAGGTGGCACTGTTAATGGATTCATTTGTAAGTTCTGTTGCTTTTGCCCATTCAAGCCAAAAGTCAGTTAGATTTTCCCCTAATCTGAAATAAAAAGTTCTTCTAAATATGAGAGGTTATACCTCTAAGCAATGGCTTGGGAGATATGGATAACAGTGTTATCTTTCCAGGTAAATGCCAGACTAAAGAAGGGAAAGCAGAGAAGAAGAGCTTTCAGTTAAAGTATGAAGTATCACTCTGCCATGGGCAGAAGCAGTCTGCATCAGTGTGAGTTATTTCTCTTTTTGTCAGGTTGATTCAGAAGTCTCCAGAATTTGGACAGGACCAGATGTCAGGCAGAATCCTCCTTGGCTCTGAGATGTGTACCCAAGGCTAAATACCTCTTAGTTTTGCAGTAGTGTCAGCAGTCAGAAATACTTGGTAAGGTCCCTTCTGATAGGGCTCAAAGGCTGCCTTGTTCTTGTACTGTGTTGTGCTGTGCTGTGCTTAGTCTCTCAGATGTGTCTGGCTCTTTGTGCCTCCATGGACTGTAGCCCGCCAAGCTCCTCCAGCCATGGGGATTCTCCAGGCCAGAATACTGGAGTGGGTTACCATGCCCTCCTCCAGAGGATCTTCCCTACTCAGAGACTCAACCCAGATCTACCACATTGCAGGCAGATTATTTATCGACTAAGCCACCAGGGCAGTCCAAGAATACTGGAGTAGGTAGCCTATCCCTTCTCCAGGGGATCTTCCCAACCCAGGAATCGAACAAGGGTCTCCTGCATTGCAAGTAGATTCTTTATCAGCTGAGCTACCAGGGATGCTGCCTTTGTTCTTAGTGATTTCAAATCAAAACGATGAGAGGAAACTGGAAACGTTAATTTGGTGAGTCATTGTCATCTGAGAAAACTAACCAAATCAGGATTCACTTTCAGCTTACAGGTACATAATAAGACCAGAAAGACAATTAGAGTCCATTATCTATAAAGGTACAAATATAATTTTTCTCTCTATAATTACCCCATTTTTTAAACCAAGATATTGGGATTCCCTGGTGGCTCAGACGGTAAAGCGTCTACCTGCAATGCGGGAGACGATCCCTGGGACCCTGGGTCGGGAAGATCCCCTGGAGAAGGAAATGGCAACCCACTCCAGTACTCTTGCCTAGAAAATTTCATGGATGGAGCCTGGTGGGCTACAGTCCATGGCGTTGCAAAGAGTCGGACACGACTGAGTGACTTCACTAATCACAGTAAAACTAATTTGTCTATATTAAACTTGGCCTGATTTTTACAGAAGTGCAACAAGAATAATGATTGACCATGTAAGTTCTTTTTAAGATTGCTTCGCTGGAACTTTGTAAGCAGAGTACCAGGTTGATTTATCCAAGCAGTTTTCTTGAAGCTGCCTGGTCATATCTGAGTTGATGTACACCTCTCTCAAATATAAAACATTCCAGACAAAACAGATTAATACAGTCAATGTTTCTAATTGTGTCCTGTTACAAAGAGAATGAAAATAAGAATATTCACTAAGAGTTTCTGAATTTGGGGGATCAGATAGACAGAAAGTAAATGTTTCATCCTTATTCACCAAGGTATATCCTCCTAAGTTGTTGACAGCTTAAGGGAAAAGATTTCTTTAAATCTGGAAAAAAACATTAAAGAACCCATAATATAAACACAAAGTCATAAAAATTAAAATCATCCTTATCAGTTCATTCAGTCTCATGTTATTAATTCTTGTTCCTCTTGAATACAGTTTTTTTTTCCCATTAGTTCTTGCAACCTCGCCTGAGGATTAAGGGTGATAGGGACAGTGATAATGCCAAGGAATTTCAAGGTTTTCGTTAATGTCCATATGATTTTCCCAAGGAAGTGGGTGCCTCCATCACTAGAGATTGTGGAAGGTATAGCCATATGTACATCCTTACTAATAAAGCCAAATTTATCTTAGTTCCTCTAAAATAAGAAGCCAAGGGGACTTCCCTGGCAGTCCAGTGGTTAAGACTCCATGCTTTCATGGTCAAGGGCCCAGGTTCAATCCCTGGCTGGGGACCTAAGATTACACATCTTACAAGCTATGCAGTTGTGGCCAAAGAAAGAGAGTGACCCAAATCTATGTTCAATAATTCCATGGTTCAGTATTTTAATTTGGAGAGATCTATAATAGATATTCATTACATTTCTAGCATTTAACTTAATTTTGGCAAAACTTTATGGATTCAACTTACTGAAAAGATTTGGGAAACTAATTTGAAAAACTCAACTAAAACCTTTTTACCCTACTTATGTTTATCTATAGAATCCGCCCATCAATGCAGGACACATGGGTTCAATCCCTGGGTCAGGAAGATCCCCCTGGAGAAGGTAATAACAACCCTTTCCAGTATTCTTGCCTGGGAAATCCCATGGACAGAGGAGCCTGGCAGGCTACAGTCCGTCACAAAAGAGCAATTAAATAACAACATATTTACTTACTTGCTCTTACCAATTATTTAGATTACTTAGGGATACATCATACTCAGTTATTTTGCTTTCAAGCCTAGTCCTGATAATTCTAAAGAGATGTTTGTTTTAACCAGTCACCTTAAATTAGCTTTTCTTCACTAAAAATCTCTCAGATCACATAATTTTGAAAACCATTTCAGTTAGTTTCTGTTAACATTTCTGAAAATTTCAGAATGGCCAATCTTTATGGGCTTGAGGTCAAACGAACTAAATAAAGCTCTTTTACAAAATAATTTTGCAGTACCATCCAGAGGTTACACATACACATGCATATCTCCAACATAAATATGTAGATACACACAGATGCAGAGATCTTATAGTTACCCCATATTAGTGAAAAACACACCTAAGATTTTTTTATCTGCCCAATCTCCAAATATTCTCCCCCGCCTTTTTTTTTCTGAAGAGAAACAATTGCATTTTTAAAGAATGGATCTTAAGTCTCAAAGAAGATGGGAATAGGAAATCTGTATCACAAAGACACAGATTAAGTGCAGAACAACTGTCTCCAAAGTCCCAATATCTACAAGTACTCTGAGATGAACAGAAGAGGTTTGGGGACACAAAAGGAATGACATCCACCCACCTGTTGCTGGAATGTCTCTTTCCCTCTGGGTATATCTAGCTTAGGGTATAAGGCCAAAATAAATTCTTACTAGGCGCTGAATATTTTCAGTTCCTCTAAATGTTTAAGGAAATAATTTAGCACTTTACCCAAAAACTCCCTGTTTCACCAACTTTGCAAGGGGCCCATATGGAGCCATTTTAGTTGCTGCTGAAAAACTTGCATTGGCCCTTAAGAACAGTTTCTTTTCCAGTGTCCCAGTTGTTCACAACTGAAACACTGATCCCTGGGCCAATGTTCTGATAATGAACTCACAAGAAGGTGAAATTGGGGAGGCTGAGGCATTGTTTTAAATATCTTTTCTAGGTTTAATTTTTCATTGGACTTCTGCAAGGGCTCTTCTAGTGAAGTTATTTTGAAATTTTGAAAACTTTTGGAGACTTCTGCTTACTAATTAAATAAGGTATTCCATTTGGTTTGTTTGACTTGGGAACCCTTGTTTTTAAGGGTACTTATTATGTGACCTGCAAAGAATATAATCAATCTGATTTTGGTGTTGACCATCTGGTGATGTCCATGTGTAGAGTCTTCTCTTGTGTTGTTTGGAAGAGGGTGTTTGCTATGACCAGTGCGTTCTCTTGGCAAAACTCTATTAGCCTTTGCCCTGCTTCATTCCGTATTCCAAGGCCAAATTTGCCTGTTACTCCAGGTATTTCTTGACTTCCTGCTTTTGCATTCCAGTCCCCTATAATGAAAAGGACCTCTTTGGGGAGTGTTAGTTCTAAAAGGTCTTGTAGGTCTTCATAGAACCATTCAACTTCAGCTTCTTCAGCATTACTGGTTGGGGCACAGACTTGGATAACTGTGATATTGAATGGTTTGCCTTGGAAACGATCAGCGATCATTCTGTTGTTTTTGAGACTGCATCCATGTACTGCATTTCTGACTCCTTGGTTGACCATGATGACTACTCCATTTCTTCTAAGGGATTCCTGCCCACAGTAGTAGATACAATGGTCATCTGAGTTAAATTCACCCATTTCAGTCCATTTTAGTTCTGTGAAGAAAGCTGAGCGCCGAAGAACTGATGCTTTTGAACTGTGGTGTTGGAGAAGACTCTTGAGAGTCCCTTGGACTGTAAGGAGATCCAACCAGTCCATTCTAAAGGAGATCAGTCCTGGGTGTTCTTCAGAAGGAATGATGCTAAAGCTGAAACTCCAGTACTTTTCCCACCTCATGAGAAGAGCTGACTCATTGGAAAAGACTCTGATCCTGAGAGGGATTGAAGGCAGGAGGAAAAGGGGACAACAGAGGATAAGATGGCTGGATGGCGTCACCGACTTGATGGACGTAAGTTTGAGTGAACTCTGGGAGTTGGTGATGGAAAGGGAGGCCTGCAATTCATGGGGTCGCAAAGAGTCGGACACAACTGAGCAACTGAACTGAACTGATTAAGTGACCTTATTGTGTTAGGACATTCTTCCTAACATAATTCTAGGTTGATTTTAGTAAAGCTTTGCCATTTTGCTAAATAATTACAGCTTCCAGGATTCATAATTCTTAACTATAAAATAAGTAGGTGTGCTGGAAGACAGTGTGCTCAACTAGTTGGACATACAGAATCACATTTCTTTTAGCCAGACCTTTGGTTTTCTCAAAGCCAAACTAATACCTAAAGGGACTTGTGGTGGGGTTGGGAGGGGTGGGGTTGTGAATGATGGGGTATTTCACAGTGTATCTTGTTACACAGTTTTCTTGAGATTGGCAGGTAATCAAGATGTCAGTCTAACCCATTCTGTGACAAACTTATCCTAACATGTGCATCCCTGGGTTAAGTGATGACCATTCTATCAAGTTTTAAATGTCTGACTTGTCCCTTTTGGCTTCCAAGATTGCCATGAACAATGGCCTTTACTTCAGGTGCACATTACAAGAAATGCACAGTAACTAAAAAAAAAAAAATAGAGACAGGAAAGGTCTGAATCAGCAGACCTCAAAGAATGGGGACTGCAGACTGATGCCAAGCAGAAGAAAAGCTGCAGCTGTCACTAGTCGTTCTCAGCAGGGAATCTAGGAAAGGGTTCCAGATGGGACATACATATTAAACCAACACAGTTCCCAATATGGAATCTAGAGACAGAATCAAGAGATTAGTTTTCCACTCAAAATACTGAACTGTGGAAAGCGGAATTAGATCATGAGCTCAAACACACAAAGCACGGAGCTCAACCAAAAGGAACCTGCCAATGGCCCTTGAAAAGAGCAAGAAAGACAATGACCTCATAAGAGTTCACAGGGTGCCAGGCCTGTGTTTCCTGCTGTCCCTGAAAGCCCTTAGTTCACTTCAAATCTCATTGCCACCACCTGTTAAAATCTAAAATTCAGTGAAGTAATTCAAAAATGTATTTGGGCTTTATTAGATGACTCATCATGGGTAGACAGCATCCATCCAGCAACTATAAGAGGGCTCCCAGTACCACACTTGTTTTGACTACTGTAGCTTAGCAGCATAGTTTTTGAATTCAGGGAGTGTGACATGTCCAACTTTGCTCTTTATTCTCAATGTTACTTTAGCTATCAGGGTGGGGACTTTTGCGGTTCCATACAAATTTTAGGATTAATTGTTCTAGTTCTATTTTTTTTAATGCCTTTGGTATTTTGATAGGGACTATATGAAATCTGTGGATTGCTTTGGATTTTGGAACATGTTAACAATATTACTTCTTCTAAATCAGAATCATGGATTTATTCTCCTTAATTGTGTCATCATCAATTTCTTTCATTAGTACTTAAGAGTTTTCAGAATACAAGTCTTTCACTTCCTTGGCTAAAATCATCTTTAGGTGTTTAATTCTTTTTGATGCAATTGTAAGGCGGACTGCTTTAATTATTTCTCTTTCTAATAGTTCATTGGTGTGTAGAAATTCAATCAATCTTTGTATATTAATCCTACACCTTTACTGAATGGTAATATGTTAGTATTCTACAACTTTAGTTCTAATGTTATTTTGGTGGAGACTCCATGGATTTCTATAAAACATCACCTGGAATTAGTGGCAATTTTACTTTTTTCCAATTTGGATGCCTTTTATTCTTTCCTTGTCTAATTTCTGCGGCTAAGACTTCCAATACTATATTGAATAAAAGTGACAAGAGTGGGCATCCTTGTCTTATTCTTTATCTTAGAGGAAAAAACCTTCTCTCAGCTTTTCATCGCTGAGTATGTTAGCTATGGGTCTTTCATATATGGCCTTTATTATACTGAGGGATATTCTCTCTACACCCACTTTGCTAAGAGTTTTTATCATAAATGGATGTTGAATTTGGTAAGATGCTTTTTCTGAATCTACTGAAATGATCATATGATTTTTATCAGTCCTTTTGGTAAGGCAATGTATTACATAATTGATTTGTGAATGTTAAAGCATGCTTGCATCCCTGGAATGAATCCCACTTGATCATGCTGCATGATCTTTTTCAAAGTATTGTTGGATTCAGTTTACTGGTATTTTGTTGAGGATTTTTGCATCTGCAGTCATCAGGGATATTAGGTTGTAATTTTCTTTTTTTTGTAGTATCGATTCTTTTCTTTTGGTGTCAGGGTGATGCTAGGCTCATAAAGTGACTTTGGAAGTGTTCTTTCTTCTTCAGTTCTGTTTTCATTTTTTGAATAACTTCAGGATGGGTATTAAATTTCTTTAAATGTTTGGCAGAGTCACCTGTGAAGCCACCTAGATCTGGACTTTTGTTTGCTGGCATTTGGTGGGCAATTTCATCACTAGTAATTGGTCTATTCAGATTTTCTAACTCCTCACGATTTAGTCTTGGAAGATTGCGTGTTTCTAGGAATTTATACATTTCTTTTAGACTGTCTAATTTGTTGGCATATAACTATTCATAATGTTCTCTTATGATCGTCTGTATTTCTGTGATATTGATTATAATTGCTTTCTTTCTTTTCTGAATTTATTTATTTGGGCTCTTTTTTTCTTAATAAGTCTGTCTGGCTAAAGATTTGCCAATTTGTTTAGCTTTTCAAAGAACCAGCTCTTAGTTTCATCAATCTCTTCTATTGCTTTTTTAGCTGTTATTTCACTTATTTCTGCTCTGATCTTTATTATTTTTCCTTCTATTAATTTTGGGCCTTGTTCTTCTTTTTCTAGTTCTTTGAAATGTAAAGTTAGATGGTTAAGAATTTTCTTGTTTCTTGAGGCAGGCCAATATCACAAAGAAATTCCCTCTTAGAATTTCTTGCATCATTCAGCATAATGAAGAATACCCTAAAAGTATGAGAAAGGTTAGCACAGCTATTGTGCTATAATCAAATACTTACAAGGTCATTCATATTAGTTTGGCTAGCTGGATTAATTTCCTCCAAAAATTCTAAGACATAAAATGTGTATCTATCCATAAGATGGACTCCAACTGCAGGATCAGGTTGATGCTACAAAAAGCAAAAGAAAAAAAGTACGTATCTAATAAGAGATATGATCATTAAAACAAAATATTTAAATATAATCAAAATTTCCATCTAAGAATAAGAAATAACATATTTATAAAGCACATAAGTAATTTCAGAAATAGCTACATATTCCAACAACAATGCCATTTACAAACAAGAAATAAGAAAATGTACCTACCGAAAGTGAATCTTCTCCCACTTGGCTACTAGCTAAAGCCATTATGTTAGGAGAATAAAATCTCTCATACATGGATGCTCCTTGACAAGTATCAATAATAAATAGTAATTCATTGTAGCTGAAAGAAAAGTGATAGTATCTTTGACATGAATCAGGCTGTTAATCATACATTGATTAATATTTTATAATACTTCCATAAGATGTTTAAGTCATATCTTAATCATTTCATCAGCTAAAAATTTGAGATTTTTCAATAGAATTCCCAATACAAATCTATACTAGAACATTTAAAGGTATCATACCTTGGGAAACCACTTCAACAGAGTACAGTGGTTGTACCACAAAGTGGCTGCCCAAACTCTCTTCTCTTCCCTTATCTATGACACATAACTCAGAGTCCAAACAAATGTTTAATTCAAAAGCACTTCTCTGGCACTCACACAGTCCTAGAAACTGAGTTAGTTTTAGGAAAAAAAAAAACACACACACACACACATATATATATATATATGTGACAGTCACCATACTCAAAAATCCCAAAATCTAACTAGAAGACAAGAAACATAAACATGTAATTGAATCAGAATATGATGAGCATTACAAATTTTACTGAGGGCCTACAGCATGCCTGACACTAAGCTGGGGATACAGTATAGTCCTTGTCCTCATGAATGTAGTCTAACAAAGTTAAAAATGTTCCAAGAGCACTAAGAAAGAAACAGAGGGAAAGGCAGGTCACAGAAAGGTGATGTGTCTGGCAAGAGCAGTGAGAGATGAATGTTCTTTAACAAAGAAAGGAACAGCACATTCCAGCAGAGGAAAAAGCCTGTATCAAGGCACCCAAACATAAAACGATCAATGTCCGAGGTAAAGGAATAGTGTGGTGCAGTTCAGATCAGATCTAGAATTAACTTGGTAAAATGGAGAGAAATTAGTTTCAAAAAGGTAGTTTGTAATTTGCTCAATCGTGTCCAGCTCTTTGTGACCCAATGGACTGTAGCCTGCCAGGCTCCTCTGTCCATCGAATTCTCAAGACAAGAATACTGGAGTGGGTTGCCATTCCCAGGGGATCTTCCTGGCCCATGGATAGAACCTGGGTCTCCCGCATTGCAGGTAGATTCTTTACCATCCAAGCCACCAAGGTAGGGCCAATCTGTAAAGTATCCTGTGTGAAGTCTGGATCTTATCCTATAAATCTGAACAAGCCATCAATGGCTTTTTAAAGTGAAAAGAATAACATAATCAGCTCTACATTTTAGAATGAGCTGCCTCACTGATGAAGGTGAAAACAGGAACAGATAATATTTTCTCAGATACTGAATCTAGGTAAACAGCTAACACTACACTCAAAAAGAAAGCACAAAATCTTAATGATAGCTAAGCAGATGATAGAAGGTACAACTAATATGACACACTTGTTCTGAGACAAAAATCTGTGGATACTTTTTGGGGATTAGGACCATCTAAAGGTTAGTACAATAAAACAATTAAGAGAGTAAGCTTTGGGACAGGACCGCTTAGATGTGAATCCTAGCACTAGGACTTGAGAGCTGTGCAAAGTTTGGCAAGTTATTTAAACTGTGCTCAATTTACACACTTGTAAGAATAAGAATCATAACATATCTGCCTCATAGTAGTAGTAAAGTCGCTCAGTCATGTCCACTCTTTGCGACCTCACGGACTGTAGCCTACCAGGCTCCTCTGTCCATGGGATTTTTCAGGCAACAGTACTGGAGTGGATTGCCATTTCCTTCTCCAGGGGATCTTCCCAACCCAGGGATCGAACCCGGGTCTCCCGCACTATAGACAGACGCTTAACCGTCTGAGCCACCAGGGAAGATATCTGCCTCATGGAGTTATTAAAATTAAACAGAACAACAACACATGGCAACACAGTGCCAGTGCCTAGTATACATTCAATAAACATAACAATGAATAAGATAAAATCAGTACCAAGCAAAAGCTGTCTCAATACTTCTATACATTCTCCTTATGCTTATAACCCAATATTTAGAATATTTAATTTGTAGCATGCTGCTGCTGTTGCTGCTAAGTCGCTTCAGTCATGTCCAACTCTGTGTGACCCCAGAGACAGCAGCCACCAGGCTCCCCCGTCCCTGGGATTCTCCAGGCAAGAACACTGGAGTGGGTTGCCATTTCCTTCTCCAACGCATGAAAGTGAAAAGTGAAAGTGAAGCTGCTCAGTCGTGTCCGACCCTCAGCGACCCTATGGACTGCAGCCTTCCAGGCTCCTCCGTCCATGGGATGTTCCAGGCAAGAGTACTGGAGTGGGGTGCCATTGCCTTCTCCAATTTGTAGCATAGCTGTGTACATATTTCTCTTTTCTACTAGATTTCAAACACTTTGAAGGCATAGTAAGCATCTTATTCCCCTCTGTGCCATATGTTTAGAAGGTAAACCATAAGCATTTATTGAGCATAACCAAGTTAAAAGCAGTTCAACTGATACTTTATTTTTTTAATTGATTTTTGATTTGAGGACAAGTGCTTTACTATGTTGTATTGGTTTCTGCCTTACATTGACATGAATCAGCCATAGGTATACATATGTCCCCTCCCTTTTTAACCTCCTTCCTACCTCCCATCCCAGCCCACCCATCTAGGTTGTCACAGAGTACCTGGCTGAGCTCTCAGCATCACAGAGCAAATTCCCACTGGTTATCTATTTTATATATGGTAGTGTTTATGCTTCAATCTACTCTCTCAATTTGTCCCACCCTCCCCTTCCCCCGCTGTGTCCACAAATCCTTTCTCTATGTCTGCATTTCTATTGCTGCCTCACAAACACATTCATCGGTACCTAGATTCCATATATATGTATTAATATAGACTATTTGCTTTTTTCTTCTGACTTACTTCACTCTGTATAACAGGCTTTAAGTTCATCCACCTCACTAGAACTCACTCAAATCTGTTCCTTTTCATGACTGAGTAATATTCCATTGTGTGTATGTATGTGTGTGTAGCTTCTTTATATATTCATTTGTTGATGGATATTTAGATTGCTACCATGTCCTGGCTGTTGTAAACAGTGCAGCAATGAACACTGGGGTAAGTAAAGTCGCTCAGTCATATCTGACTCTTTGCAACCCCACAGACTAAACAGTCCATGGAATTCTCCAGGCCAGAATACTGGAGTGGATAGCCTTTCCCTTCTCCAAGGGATCTCCCAACACAGGGATTGAACCCAGGTCTCCCACATTGCAGGCGGATTCTTTGCTGAGCCACAAGGGAAGCCCAAGAATACTGGAGTATGTAGCCTATCTCTTCTCCTGCAGATCTTCCCAACCCAGGAATCCCGACCCAGGAATTTAGAATTGTAGTTTTCTCAGGGTACATGCCCAGTAGTGGGATTGGTCAAATAGTATTGTTCCCAGTTTTAATGAAATCTCCATAATGTTCTCCATAATGACTATATCCACTTAGGTTCCCAGCAACAGTGCAAGAGGGTCCCCTTTTCTCCATATCTTCTCCAGCATTTATGGTTTATAGATTTTTTTGATGATGGCCATTCTGACTGGTGTTAAGGTGGTATCTCATTGTAGTGCTGATCTGTATTTCTCTAATATTTAGTGATAATGAGGATTTTTTTCATGTGCTTATTAGCCATCTGTATGTTCAACCGCTAATTTAAATTCACTTAAGTCCATATGACAACTTTCAACTAAAAGAGTGCTAATTATTACAGACTATATAGATTACTAATATATACAGATTACTAATACAGATTACTAATAATATATCATTGTTAATGTGAACTGCTACAAATTTTATACTAATTTCAGCATTTTTCCCAGAGAAGAAATAATATATTGCTATCACATGAAGAGTTCAAGAATGTGCAAAAGTAAGAATAAATACAAGATAAGAAATAAATGTATGTTCACAAGCCCCCTAAATAATGGGGCACTTGGTTATTAGGAATCTTACTTTATCCAAAAGGATGAGAAATAACAAGAGAGAAGATCTTAAAAGGTGAACTCTTCCCATGCCCTTTAAGAAATCTAAATTGTTCCTTTAAAAGAATTCAGTTCATACTTCTGTAAAATATAATAAAACTACTGCTATAATGTGTAATTGCTAAAAAAAAAGAAAATATAATTCAGTTCAATAGAAACAACAAACATAAATCTAAAGTTAGAAGAAGTAACATAAAAATAAGTTTAAATCTCATAAGATTTGTAAATCTACTAACCATGGAAAAATTAGGTACTAATTCATCTTATGAAAAGTAATTATTGATTACCGTCTTTTCTGCCACATTTGTTCAAAAGCATCTGCAAGTTCTATGTTGGTAATTTCTTCAGAATCTTGAAATTTCAAGAAACCATTTCCACCATGTCCTTATAGGAAGGGTCAGAAAGATCAAACAGACACTTTTTCAAATGCAAACTGCAAACATCTAGATATTAACATTCACTTCATTCATGGTAATATTTTAATATCACTTGTTATTGTATACTCTAGGGTTAAAAGTAATTAATTTTTCTACTATACCAATTAAACTGATAAATGATAGACTGTATAAAATATAGTAGATATACATTTAAGAGCTTTCTTATTCAGTTTTATAAAAACATATTTATATTTTTCACTGTCCCCATTATTATGTCAGAAATGAGTTTCCATAGATAAACATTTCTGAAATACCACATAAACACTTTTGAGAAAGGAGTTGAAGACAGTAACTAGTCCCTTAGTAAGCTAGCACTGTTCACAGGGAATACTTGAAACGTTGTAACTCTAGGAAATGCAGTTTTCACCTAAAAAATTACATTTTTTAACCATCAGCCACTGTACTATGAGAGCTGACCAAAAGATCATGACATTCAAAATGTAGGAGAGAGCCACGCTCTCTGCCTGGATACAAACGTCAGCTTTACTACTTAATGACTGTGTTACCTTAGGCAAGTAACCTTTCTATGCCACAGTTTCCTCAGCTGTAAAGTAAGAAATGTATGAGTAAGACCATCATTAGCATGCCAATATAGACCCTTTGTACAAATTTTAAAAGGTACTTCCCACTGCCTATCAAAGTAGAAAAATCTATCTATTTCAGTGCCCCCTCAGAATATAAGCAGTCCAATGAGCTTAACAGTGGTTAGTATATGCCGTTGTAGGATTAAAAACATTTCCTCCCTCATTAGACACAATTCTATAGCAGGGCACTCACCACTCTAGTCAGACACTTATGTGCAGTGCACAACCCCATCAGTCATATATGGTAGCCCTGAAAATCAGCACCTAAGTCAGCACCTAAACTTTTTTCTCTAAACAGCCAAGTAGTGAATGTTTTAGGCTTATGAGCCATTTGGTCTCTGCTGCAACTGCTGGACTCTGCCATATATTCTGACAATATTTAAAACAAATTTATATATTTTGAGAACACATAAAACAAATAGATGCAACTGTGTTCTAATAAAACTGTATTTCATAAACAGGTAGAACTTCCATGGGCCATGGTTTGCCAGTTCAATCTTTAACGCTAGAACTTCTCCCATACCTGCAGTTATCTGGAAAGAGTACCAACAGACTCAGAAAAAAGTTTGCCAGACTATGTAATAGGAAGGCTTGTAATTACGCTAATATAATGATAAAAAATGGCAATAGGTATTATTTATTGAGGTTTACTATACACCACACAATGTTCTTAATCATTGTGTATATTAATTCACTTCATTCTCACAACCTAAAGATTTAGGTGCTGATTTTCAGGGCTATCATATATGACTTATGGGTTGTGCACTGCACAGAAGTGCCTGACTAGAGTGGTGAGTGCCCTACTGTAGAGTTGTGTCTAATGAGGGAGGAAATATAAATAAAACCTTTTGTTTAGTACATCAAATAAAGCCAAGCTACAAGACTATACTTCATCCTATTTGCCACAGAAGAGTGAAAATTTCTTGTACGTATCAGGTAGATGAAAATGAAATTTCCTGACTTCATTAACTCTGCTGGGTTAATTTATAAAGTTTATAAATTGACTGAATTTTTAAAGTTATAAATAAATGCACCATGATAAAGAAAAGTAAACCACTAAGTAAGAGTCACTCTCCTGCTGTATGACATCTAAAAATCATTCTACCCGTGTTTTATCATCAGCTGATAAGTAATACACTGTTTTCAAATATCACTTCAAGTTGTTACACATTATGAGAAAAGAGAACTTGATAACAAACTATTTTAGCCAAAAATAATTTAAATAATTTAATAATTTCTTTCCATGCAAATTCCTTTCTGAAAAAGAATCAGCATCTTCTATCATTAAATACCTAAATTGAAAATTACCTGTCATATAAATAAGAATATTGCTCCGATCATCAGAAAGAAGACGTTTTGACCGAGGTGTGCTAGATGGAATCCTCCCAGTTAACACCCGTAAAAAATTCTCCACGGTAACCTAAGGAAAAAATGAGAAATCAGATGAAATAGAACTTGAGTAAACCTATCAATTTCCTACTTTTAAAAACATTTCTTCTTCTTTCTGTATGTATTACTCAGCATAAATTAAAAATAAAACTTAAAAAGAGAAATATAAGTCAACTGAAATATATTTATTTAAATATACACCTCAAAATAACTTTGTTTCCATTCTTTACAAAATACTAAAAACCAACAAAAACTAGTTTGGGGAAAACTAATTATAAATAAAACTTGTTTATAAGCTAATTAGAAACAAAAAGTTCAAATGCTATACAAAGTATTGCCAAAAACTGAAAACAGATTACTAATCTGTCTTCACAGGCAATTTGGGAAGATATAAAATATAGAAATATAAACAAATTCAACAATATTATAAGTACTGCAATTAATACATATAACTACTTAGTCAATTCTAGATCAACAACAAAAGACAGGTCTTTAATAAATCATAAAAACAAAACCATAAGGACAGACCCATAAATAACCCCCAAATTATGCATCTTTAATTCGTTAATGCATTTGGTTACTTAAATTTCATTAGAGAGAACTTTACTATGTAAAAAATTCATAGCACTGCAAGCCAGATTTTCCAACCAGGAATTTCTGCATCTCCAGGATGCTTTGAAAGATATTTAAGTTCTTAGAAGTATAATGCTAATTTCAAGTTATATTACACAGATCTATATTTAAAAAGCAGAAAATCAACCCAGCTTTCTTGTTCAACTCTTCCCTAGGTGAGTACGTAAGTGTTTATGTGTGTGTGTCTCTGGGTGTATATGTAAGTTGTTTGGTTTACAGTTTCCTAGAAGACACCAAAATAGTGTTTTTTAAACAGGACTTCTTGTTGGCTAACAAAGAAGGAAAGTACTTGGTCTACATTTTACAATGACAAAAAAAAAAAAAAAAAAGGAAAAGTCCAACATTGACAAACATTTAAGTGTTGAACAAACATTTCTGAGTGCCTTCAGAGGGCTGTAAGAACTCACTAGGTATAAGATACAGAAGATACATGTCCTTAACGAACTTACAGCCTGGGAAAAGGTATTAATTTCTTCAAACGGGTCTGGGAACATGGGAAACTGTGTCTTACTTTTGGTAGGCTTAGTAAAAGGGGAAGGATTACTGAGGAAGACTTCATCAAGAAAGACTTGAAATGTTAAACATACAATCTATTAAATTTAAAACAAAGTTTCAAAGGCAGAAAATATAGCAAAGCATCATTTTTTATTTATTTTTAATCATATGTGCATAAAAACACTGGAGGCATATTAAAAGTGGTTACCTTTAAGTAGTATCAGTCATTTTAATATTTCCATAATTAATATTGAAAATATAAAACTTGAAATTGTAGGTCAAATATGAAAAACAAAGAATATACTTACTATAAAAGGAAGTTGATACATTAACCCTCAATAAAATAATACAGAAGCCAAGATAAAGCTGTTCTATCCTAGATACATATATGAAATTTTCATGCTGTGATACTTTTACTCATATATTGTTTCCTTAATATAAACTCCAGAAACTGGAGATTGTCAAGGCTACAGTGAAAACCATACAAAGTTTAAAGAAAAAGAATAAGATTATTTTATTCTACCACTATGTGAGAGCTTAAAAGTGAAAGCTACATTTCAAAAATGTTGCCACATTAAACATTTTACCTCATAACTTCTATAATCCACTTCTACATCATCTCCATACACATTCAGTTCCATATTCTTGTGACTATACACTGTAGCTGGTTTAGGATTTCTAGGGTTGCATGCCATATCATCTGCAAGCATCAGAACAATGTGGCTAGGAAAAGAAATTTTTAGTAAATATACTATTTCAATAAAACCAAAAAGTTAAAAAGATGTAATTTATTTATGTGCTAAGTCACTTCAGTAGTGTCCAGCTCTTTGAGACCCTAAGGACTGTAGTCTGCCAGGTTCCTCTGTCCATGGGATTCTCCAGGCAAGAATACTAGAGTGGGTTGCCATGCCTCCCCTCCAGGGGATATTCCCGACCCAGGGATGGAACCCATGTCTCTTATGTCTCCTGTATTGGCAGGAGGGTTCTTTATCACTAGCACCACCTGGAAAGCCCATATTTTATTTATATCAGGTGGCAATTATTTTCATTCTTTATTAAAAATAACCCAAAACAATTATTGAGCACATATTTAAAAGTGCTTGTATTAAAAAAAAATTTTAATATGTCCCTATGTAGTGTAAGTTTTAAAGAAAAGAAATCAGAACAATCTGGCATAAACTTATCCATAGAACTGGGAGTTACTAACTTAATTTTTTTTCTAACACAGTATACTTTATGCAATGTAGCAAAAGGAAGCTAAGATGAAAGAGGTACACTGTCCCCAAACATTGCTTTTAATTTTAGTAATATCTGACACTCTCAAGACTTACAGAGTTAAACTGTGATAGTCCAAAATTTTACTTTTCAGAATCTCAAATGCTTGAGTATGAAAACATAGAATCCATCAGCAAGTACAATCTCTGTACCACAAGAACACATCTCCAGTGTGATCATCCTTCACTGGCTCCACTCCATCCCCCTTACATCAGCCACAGTCATCTTTAGATGATGCTGGACTAGATGCTGGAATAGCTCCCATCTGGTTTCCTTCTTCCACTCTCATCCTTCTATGGTTCGTTCTCCTTAGAGCCACCAGAGAGACTTTCCTTAAACAAGTCAAATCATTAAACTTTCTCACTTAAAATCTTTCAAGGACTCCTCGTTATAATCAAAGGAAAACAGAAACTCCTTTCATGGTCTGCAAGGTTTAATGTGGTCTCTGACTCTCTCTCTGTCTCTAACTTCCACCCCTAACACCCATATTCACTATGCTCCTTCCAAACTGTTCAGGAATATGCCAAGCCTTTTCCAATTCAGGGGCTACTGACCAAATTTAGACTTCTTTCCTTCCAAATCTTCCTATCATTCCAATCCCAGCTAAAGTACTCTGTTCTCACTACATGTTTTCTTTTATACAGGTCATTTACAAATCTGGAATCATTTCCCATCACTACCCCTATTAGAATATGAGCACTTCTCAGGGCAGGGGCTTTTCTGTCCTTCGGTGCCACTCAGGCTTAGGAACACAGACATGTAGCAGACATTCAAGAAGCACTCACTAAGTCAATGAAACATTTTCATTTTTTGTGTACATTTTCTTTGAGAGAAAATTACAACCCTCTCTTAAATGCTTCTCATCTTGATCTAACCATTAAAACGAGTGAAGATGAATCAGGCAATTCTTTATTCTACCATATACTTGAGCTTCCCAAACATAAGGGAAAAATTAATGTGGCATACATAATTAGTCTGGCAGGAGACAGCAAGAAGAAAATGTTCTTCTGCATATGTTCCAAATACATTAAAGTTCAGAACTGAAACATTGTGATTTTTCTTAAAAACTGGCTTTTCTATTTTGAAAGGGTTCCAACCCTGCCACATTCAAAGATCAGATCTTCAGCTGTTACTGATTCATTCTCACAAAATGGTTAAAGTTATTGCTCTTAAAATGGAAAATGTATCTTTTCATTTTATTAACTTAAAATGATTTATATTATTAGCAATCATACCTTTTGTTATAAAACCACTATTAAACAAAAATGAACTGACCTATAAATCTCAATATAAAAATAAGATTATTCCTTTAGGCAATGTTTTCAGTTGAAGGGTAATTTCATTCCTTGAAATTAAATGTCAATTTCATAAAAAAGTAGTCACTTTAGCATAAAATTATAAATTCAATCAACATTTTTCTGATAGATAAATTTGAGCTTCAATGTAAGTACTATAACCTTTGGCTAACATAATCAATATATCATAAAAATCATGGTATCTGGAGATAATATATGAAAAACCAGACAGAAAATAGACTGAATTTCAAAAGTTTACAAATTCAACATATATTCTAATGCATTGTTTCTAAAAGTAAAATGTTCAGAACTCTTGTCTGGAGGAAAAAAAATCTGACTTGGTCCAAGTGTCAAATCATTTATATATGAAAGTGAAGTGTTAGTCTTTCAGTTGTATCTGACTCTCTGCTAGTCCTTCAAGCAACAACAGTGGAGTGGGTTGCCATTTTCTTCTCCAGGGGATCTTCCCAACTCAGGGATAGAACCCTCATCTATCATGTCTCCTACACTGGCAGGCGAGTTCTTTACCACTAGCACCACCTGGGAAGCCTCTATTTATATTTATGATACTTAAATATATAATGAAACTAAACTCCTTAGGTTTATATTTCTTATAAAATTATTTGCTCTTGTTATTGTCAGTCACTAAGTCATGCCTTTGCAACCTCATGGACTACAACACACCAGGCTTCCCTGTCCTTCACTATCTCCTAAAGTTTGCTCAAATTCATGTCCATTGAGTCAGTGATGCCATCCAACCATCTCATCCTCTGCTGCCCTCTTCTTTTGTCTTCAATCTTTCCCAGCATCAGGGTCTTTTCCAATGAGTCAGCTCTTCGCATCAGGTGGCCAAAGTATTGGAGCTTCAGCTTCAGCATCAATCCTTCCAAAATTCATTATATTCAGGGCTGATTTCTTTTAGGATTGACTGTTCTGGATCTCCTTGTAGTTTAAGGGACTCTTAAGAGTCTTCTTCAGCATCACAGTTCAAAAGTATCAATTCTTTGGCACTCAGCCTTCTTTAAGGTTCACATCCATACATGACTACTGGAAAACCAAAGCTTTAACTACATGGACCTTTGTCAGCAAAGTGACGTTCTCTGCTTTTTAATATGCTTCTTAGGTTTATAAAACTACAAATAAACACAAAATTATAAATTAGATTCTAACAAATCTACCAAACTAATAATACTCTAAGAACACTAACTCTATTTGAAGGATGATACTATTTTACTAAAACTAAATGATTGCTGGCTTCCCTGGTGGCTCAGTAAAGAGTCTGCCTGCAGTGCAGGAGGCCCAGGTTCAAGCCCTGGGTCAAGAAGATCCCCTGGAGAAGGAAATGGCAACCCACTCAAGTATTCTTGCCTGGAAAATGCCATGGACAGAGGAGCCTGGCAAGCTACAGTCCATGGGGTTGCAAAGAGTCAAGACAGGACCAAGCAACCTCACTTCACTTCAAATGACTGCTCATATATTTAAAAGAGATAATTTCAGGCCTGGTTCTACATTTAATTTTTTCCTATATTTTGACATTCCACACTACAATATAACTTGATGATACAGAAAACATCTGCTCGCAAAATTTGCACAAAATGCAATTCATAACTTCTAAGCTCTGTTTACTGTTCAAAATAATCAGATCTGATATTTTACTAAGTCTTGCCAACAAACAGTCTTTGAACAACAGTTATCATAAGATCTAACTTGTTGTCTCCTTAAAGTGTCTTTTTCACTGAATATCAGGCTAGCATCACAGCAGTTATTTAAGTCTTCACTGTGAATGTGTTAAACAATCACTGCTAGAATCAAGACCCAAAAAAAAACTACACTGAAGACATGCTACTACATTCCTATAAATAATGATAGCAAGTTGCTTTGTTACCTTATTAAAATTAAGATAAAAATCCTCAAATATGTCCAATTGATAGAAGAATATGATATTCTTACACTCTGGAAATCCTATACTACCATGTGTTACAACTCAATTCTCTCACTTTATTAAGGTCCTGCAGAACCTACATCACACAAGCATAGGGTAATATGGTCTTCTTTCAATACAAAACCAAAAGAAAAGATAAGCACTGAAATCACATAAAGTTCAAACTGGGTCTGAAACAAATACAGTGCTTACTTATATACATAGTTTTCATACTGTTTAAATCATACACTTCCTCTTGTCAGTTAAAAAAAAATTAGAGGACACATCCATATGTGTATCTACTAATCTGCCTCTTGAGAAATCTGTATGCAGGTCAGGAAGCAACAGTTAGAACTGGACATGGAACAACAGACTGGTTCCAAATAGGAAAAGGAGTACATCAAGGCTGTATATTGTCACTCTGCTTATTTAATTTATATGCAGAGTACATCATGAGAAACGCTGGACTGGAAGAAACACAAGCAGAAATCAAGATTGCCAGGAGAAATATCAATAACCTCAGATATGCAGATGACACCACCCTTATGGCGGAAAGTAAAGAGGAACTGAAAAGCCTCTTGATGAAAGTGAAAGAGCAGAGTGAAAAAGTTGGCTTAAAGCTCAACATTCAGAAAACAAAGATCATGGCATCCGGTCCCATCACTCCATGGGAAATAGATGGAGAAACAGTGGCAGACTTTATTTTGGGGGCTCCAAAATCACTGCAGATGGTGATTGCAGCCATGAAATTAAAAGACGCTTACTCCTTGGAAGAAAAGTTATGACCAACCTAGATAGCATATTCAAAAGCAGAGACATTACTTTGCCAAAAAACGTCCATCTAGTCAAGGCTATGGTTTTTCCTGTGGTCATGTATGGATGTGAGAATTGGACAGTGAAGAAGGCTGAGCGTCAAAGAATTGATGCTTTTGAACTGTGGTGTTGGAGAAGATGCTTCAGAGTCCCTTGGACGGCAAGTAGATTCAGCCAGTCCATTCTGAAGGAGATCAGCCCTGGGATTTCTTTGGAAGGAATGATGCTAAAGCTGAAACTCCAGTACTTTGGCCACCTCATGCAAAGAGTTGACTCACTGGAAAAGACTTTGATGCTGGGAGGGATTGGGGGCAGGGAGAAGAAGGGGACGACAGAGGATGAGATGGCTGGATGGGATCACTGACTTGAAGGATGCGAGTCTGACTGAACTCCGTCCAGGAGTTGGTGATGGACAGGGAGGCCTGGCGTGCTGCGATTCATGGGGTCGCAAAGAGTCGGACACGACTGAGTGACTGAATTGAACTGAACTGAATCTGTTAGTCATATGTATTCACTACTTTAAATATATATAATAAATATTAACTGACACATATATATGGAATTTAGAAGATAGTAATGACGACCCTATATATGAGACAACAAAAGAGACACAGAGGTATAGAACGGACTTTTGGACTCTGAGGGAGAGGGAAAAGGTGGGATGGTTTGGGAGAATGGCACTGAAACATGTATACTTTCTTGTAAGAAACGAAGCACCAATCTATGTTCAATGCAGGATGCAGGATGCATGGGGCTGGAGCACAGGATGATTCAGGTAGAGGATGTGGGGTGGGAGGTGGGAGGGGGCTTCGGCATTGGGAGATTGTGTTCACCTGTGGCTGTTTCATGTCAATGTATGGCAAAACAAATACAGTATTGTAATTTAAAAAATAAATAAATTAAAAAAAAAAAAGTGGACTGAAGACCTGAATAGATAATTTCCAAATGTTGGGACCTAACAAATCCCATGATAGGCTTCAGGGACTAAGGCAGGCCTCACGGGAAAAGCTGAGTCATTGCCCAGTGAGGTCATCCCCACGGATGCCAGGACTTGTCTAATCAGCATACTCCCGTAACCTGGTTTGAGTTTATCAGGACGTAAAAGACATCCCCCTGCAGCCAATAAGTATTAGCCAATTAGTAAATACCAGGAAACCTCTGCACCCAATCAGCCCTTGCCAACTCCCTGTCTTTCTTCTAAACCTATAAATACTGCTGTAAATCTGAGCTCAGGGCTCTTGCTCCACTCCACTGCGTTGGATGTGGCAGGAGCCCTAGCTCGAGCTAGAAATAAAACCCCTTCATGCTTTTGCAAAAAAATAAATAAATATATATATATATATATGTATATGTGTGTATATATATATATAAAATAAATATTAGTGAAGCATAACTTCTTTCCTTTATAGGTTAATAAATTTAAAAACTGATAGTATTTTCTTCCCTTGCGACTATTTGTTGTCTGATCTAACAGAATCATGATCATGCTGAAACAGATTTTAAAGATCAATACAAAAATAAAATTTTAAAACTTCTCCAAAAACAAGACATGAAACCCAGTTCTAGAAATGTATGTGAGGAAAACAATTCAAAACAAATACTTTCCCATTATTACATTTGTCTAACATTAAAAGAGGGCTTCTCTAGTGGCCTAGTGGTAAAGAATCTGCATCCCAATGCAGGAGACGTGGGTTTGATCCGTGGGTCAGGAAGATTCCGTAGAGAAGGAAATGGCAACCTACTCCAGTATTCTTGCCTGGGAAATCCCATTAACAGAGGAGCCTGGCAGGCTGCAGTCTAGGGGGTCACAAGAGTCGGACACAACTGTGACTAACCAACAACATTGAAGGAACAGGTAAGCCCTGCATCAGTCATTCTTTACCCTCCCCTCTGAAATTCATCCTTGGCCCAGTCAGGAAGCAGTAACCAATGGGTACAAAAACAAATTGTACATAGATAAAAAATTTTCAATGCTCTAGACAATTAGAGTACAAAGCTTCAAAAGCATACCTTTTCATTTACAACAGGCTGGTACTACCACAATAACATTTTGTCACTAAATGATATTTAAATAGATTACCATATTGGTAAAAAGTGTTTTTAAACAATTCATTGAAAACTGCTATACATACTATATCCATATAACATATCAGATAATACTACATTAGAGCCTCTTAAGCAACCAGAGCTACACTAACCTTATTTTCAATAATATCACCATCCTATTCTAGACAGTAACCAAAACTACATCAGCTGGAGAGTTGAGGATCACAGGAGATCTTCAATGCTCTCTTAAGTCTCTGAGTTTCTGCTCATAAGCGTTGCTTTCCTTTCTGTAAAAGTCTACATGTAACTTCATTAGAATGCTATAAACAGTTTCCTAGGACTTAACCACAATGCCTAGATTGCACATTTTGCCAGAAAAATATTTGCAAACATCATTAATAAGCCTTCTCTGGTACATATCTCTTCACAAATAGCAAGTAAATTAAAAATCCTCCTATTTTCTCTGGGCACTAAGAAAGATATTCTTACAAATAAGTTTAGTTATTCATTAAGAAGACTTGGATGGCTATGTTTCTTCTGAAGTTATCAGTTTTATCAGTTCTTTTAAAATATTTTTCACAAAGGATAAAATATAGATACTGATGGTGAAGAGTTACCACCATTTCTGTTCTACACTTTGATCATAAAAGTCAACTAGGACAAAAATTAAAGAGGAAAAATATAAAATGGAGACTATGGGAAACAAAATGAAAGGCTATTAACTAGAAGGTAATAGGAAAAAGGAGTAAGTCAAGGCTGTATATTTTCACCCTGCTTCTTTAACTTCTATGCAGAGTACATCATGGGAAACACTGGACTGGAAGAAACAAGCTGGAATCAAGATTGCCAGAAATATCAATAACCTCAGATATGCAGATGACACCACCCTTATGGCAGAAAGTGAAGAGGAACTAAAAAGCCTCTTGATTAAAGTGAAAGAGGAGACTGAGAAAGTTGGCTTGAAGCTTAACATTCAGAAATGAAGATCATGGCATCCGGTCCCATCACTCCATGGGAAATAGATGGGGAAACAGTGCCAAACTTTATTTTGGGGGCTTCAAAATCACTGCAGATGGTGACTGCAGCCATGAAATTAAAGACACTTACTCCTTGGAAGAAAAATTATGAACAACCTAGATAGCATATTCAAAAGCAGAGATATTACTTGGCCGACTAAGGTCCGTCTAGTCAAGGCTATGGGTTTTCCTGTGGTCATGTACGGATGTGAGAGGTGGATTGTGAAGAAGGCTGAACGCCAAAGAATTGATGCTTTTGAACTGAGGTGTTGGAGAAGACTCTTGAGAGTCCCTTGAACTGCAAGGAGATCCAACCAGTCCATTCTGAAGGAGATCAGCCCTGGGATTTCTTTGGAAGGAATGATGCTAAAGCTGAAACTTCAGTACTTTGGCCACCTCATGCGAAGAGTTGACTCATTGGAAAAGACTCTGATGCTGGGAGGGATTGGGGGCAGGAGGAGAAGGGGATGACCGAGGATGAAATGGCTGGATGGTATCACTGACTCGATGAATACGAGTCTGAGTGAACTCCGGGAGTTGGTGATGGACAGGGAGGCCTGGCATGCTGCGATTCATGGTATTGCAAAGAGCCAGACACAACTGACCTACTGAACTGAACTGAATAGTAAATATCAATTAAAAATAATTCAACAATTTTAAAGCACTTGGACTGCAAGGTCCATCCTAAACGAGATCTGTCCTGGGTGTTCATTGGAAGGACTAATGTTGAAGCTAAAACTCCAATACTTTGGCCACTTCATGTGAAGAGTTGACTCATTGGAAAAGACTCATGCTGGGAAGGATTGGGGGCAGGAGGAGAAGGGGACAACAGAGGATGAGATGGCTGGATGGCATCACTGACTCGATGGACGTGAGTTTGGGTGAACTCCAGGAGTTGGTGATGGACAGGGAGGCCTGGCGTGCTGCATTTCATGGGGTCGTGGAGAGTTGGACACAACTGAGCAACTGAACTGAAGTGAATTAAATGATGTTAACTGACATGATTTAACCATCCCATATTAAACTATACAAACACTATTTTACCCAAACTGTCAAATTTGGATTCCATATTGGTCTAAGATTATGAAAAAATAAGATCAGAAGTTATGGGAAAGTGGAAACAAGGTAAAGTAACAGGACAATGGAAACAAGTATCTGCTGAGTTTACAGTGTGATAGGCACTGTGCTGCAGTCTTTTCAGATACTTAATTCTCACTATATCACCACAATCTTGTGAAGACTATTTTTGTCTTCATTCTAAAAGTAAGGAAATTCAGTGAGGGCAGATCACTTGCCCAAAGCTGCGTAACTGATAAGCAGAAGATACAAGATTTAATTTCAGAGCCCATATATGTTCCACCCACTACTACATTCTTTGGCAGAATGGAATATGTTGCCTTATAGTGAGCAGAGCCAAAACCTCTAATAATTTCTATACTCACATCAACAAATATTAAGGGGACATCACGTTCCTCATGGGCTTCCAGATGGCACTACTGGTAAAGAACCCACCTGCCAATGCAGGAGATGTGAGACACAAGTTCGATTCCTGGGTCGGGAAGATCCTCTGAGGAAGGGCATGGCAACCCACTCCAGTATTCCTGCCTGGAGAATTACATGGACAGAGGAGCCTGTCGGGCTATAGTCCATGGGGTCACAAAGAGTTGGACATAACTGAAGCAACTTAGCACGCACTCACACACTTCCCTCATACAAATCTCATTTCAGTATTTCCATTTTTCATGGCTCAATGAAATTTATGCTTTGAAATTTGATACAAATATTTTTAAACTTTTAAATAAACAAATCATTTAATTTTAGAGCTACAAATTTTCAAGTGTTTTCACCTTAAAAAAAAAAAAAAAACCTGCAAAAATCTTCCCAAAATCTTTTTTTAATTACAATAAAATCTGACAACGAATACTCAGGGAATGGAACGTTCTGCTTTCAGCTTTTTTCCAAAACCCAACATCCGCCCGCTGCCTCTGTCAACACCTGCACTGCCTCCACCCTGCAGCACGGCCACAGCTGCCTGTGTCTCTGCCACCGTGGTACCCACTGTATGACTAGGCCACAGTTTTCAGGAGTAAGTGTACTCCTTTCTGTCATCACACATTTATGGAGTTTTTGAAGGTGAGTGAAGATTACTGCCAAGCACAGCATGACCTTTATGAGGACAAGAAAGCTATAGAAATTTATTACCACTCCACCAAGAAGCTGAGTAAGAGCAGTACCCTGGACTCAGAAGTGTTGAATTGAATCCACAAAGCATTTTCCAATTCAAGTTACTTTACATCATTTCTGTATTTAATTTTTCACAGCCCTAATGAGTATTTTTTTGACTAAATTAATGTCTTGCATGAAATGTCCAATTCCCATGGAAGTCACATACAAGCACATGATTTTTCTTATTACACAATCCAACCAAAATTATGAACAAAATTATAGAGAAACTGAAGAAATGTGGATTACCACAATAGTATTAATAAGAGTATGTGAAGCAATGTGCAACACTGCTCTTATGAAAAAAAAGGTATCCATGTTCCTGACTATCCTTTTGATGAAAATGCACCATCCAACCATATTGCTGATGACCAGTTAAGTCTTGGGAAAATCAAGTTTTATGAAGAACATGGTTATTGTACAGATGCTCAATGTGTGGCAAGTCTTGGAAGAGCTCCACTGTTGGTAGAATGAAACCTGAAGATGCAGTGCAGATCAGAAAAAAGCAGCATGGAGCCTGTAACATCAAGCAACTTCTGTATTTAGAGAACATCACTCTCAAATGTGTCTGTGCTGCAAAGAATTTAGTGGACAACAGAACTGAGGTGTCTGATGCTGTCTTAGAAGTAGAACTTCAGACAGGACCTAATTTGTTGCACACATTAGCCAAGAAGTTGGTTCAGTGAGTAAGTCTAATGCATCATGTATAGGAGTACTGAAAAGCAGTTTTACCAGGTTACATGTTTGACAGAGCCTCTATGCCTAGGTTGCTACTGTTGTTGTTCAGCCACTAAGTTATGTCCAACTTTTTGCAATCCCATGCACTGCAGCATGCCACGCTTCCTGTCCTTCACTATCTCTCCTGGAGTTTGCTCAAACTCACGTCCATTGAGCTAGTGATGCCATCCAACCATCTCATCCTCTGTCACCCCCTTTTCTTCCCTCAATCTTTCAGTTCCAGTATTGGTCTTTCCAATGAATATTCACGGTTGATTTTCTTTAGGATTAACTGGCTTGATATCCTTGCTGTTAGGTTACAATGAAACTATTTGGACACTTAACAAAAGACCCTTGCTGTCCAGCATTTCAAATTTATCACTCCTCCCAGTTTCTGAAATCATACAATACTGAGTTATGTCTTCTTTGATCTATTCCCATATCAGAATCTTTTCAATACGTAAGAAATTTAGAAAGTTCAGGTACCAAAATATCCAGTGTAACATTTTATATTTTTTAGTGTTATATATAGAACTAAAACCCTAGGAACTATGAACATTCTAGATCTTATGTGATTTACTCCTCCAGTCATGTTTTACTGAAAGCAGGGCCTATACCGTTATTTGCTTGCTCACGGTACACTTACATTTGCCCACATTCATAAAAGTATACATCAGTCTTACATGACCATTGATTTTTGTTAATTTTTATCAAGTCATGTGTCATTGTTTTTAGTCACTAAGTCATGTCCAACTCTTTGAAACCTCATACACTATAGCTCACCAGGCTCCTCTGTCCATGGGATTTCCCAGGCAAGAATACTCTAGTGGGTTGCTATTTCCTTCTTCAGGAGATCTTCCCAATTCAGGGATGGAACCTGTGTCTCCTGCATTGGCAGGTGGATTCTTTAACACTGAGCCACCAGGGAAGCTCACAAGGGTTATGCTGTTATTGAATATTGTCCCATAAATCTCATTTGTGCTGTTATGGAAAATCTGCATTTTGAAAATCTATATTATACAAAGAAGTATATCTTTCAACACCTCCAAGCAAAAAAGCTGTACAATTAATTTAATGTTTGCACTTTTGTGTGCCACAACAGGAAGAGCCTAAATAGGAAAGGGAGAAGGCTATTAAATATTTCCAGTATGATCCTGCCTTTATCTTGTGCAGAATATAAAGAATATGCTCTTTAATTAGTAAGTATTTTTAAAGGTAAAGATGTTTTATTATTGTAGCTAAAAATTTCTTAGTCATAACATTGTTGAAGCTCTTGTCATTTTTCTACACCTACTAGAAGTTGTTCACCAGCTATTATCTTTGCTTGAAGTGTGCTTTTCTCCTTCTCTTCCCAACCTCCCTTTCAAAATGAGAAGTGGGTTTCTGTTAGTGAACTGAACAGATATCTAATTTTTATATGACTTTTGAGTTATATACTCACTTGGATAGTTGATAATTATTAAATAATTGATCAAATGGTGATGTGTATTAATGTGAGTTTGACCATATATCTACATTGTCTTATAATATGTGGTTATAGTTCTGTTGGCAAATAATTTGTCAGTGTTTGTCATTTATAAAAACCTAGTGCAAGAGCTAAACATCTAAATAAACAACAAAATGGAGGGGAAGACAATATCTAAACTACTTTCTTGAATAAGTGCAATCTACTAAAAATCTTTATCAGTAGATCAAAGCTCATATTTTAATATCTATTTTTATTAAGTATAACAATATAGATAGAAGAACTATAGAATATTGTTAGCTTTTACTTATCCAGAATAAATCCAAAAATATATTTGTAAAATAAGCTCCCTTATATGATCTTACTTGATTGTCTCTGCTTCCACTATGGTGGAGAAAAAACAGTTTAGGTAAATTAATTTCTGACCAACTGGGCTTTACTTTCTAGAATAACATCTCAATTTCATGATTTGAAGCCTTGGAGATGGATATAATTAAATATAAGTTAATGAGTAGGTGTAAGGATTCAACGTCAGGTTGCCTTTGATTGACTTATCTCCCACTCAAGCTAAGGCCAAATTCTTGGAAAACATTAATATAAAACTCTGCGAAATATCTTTTCTCCAAAGAAATTAAATTATGTTCACAACTGTAAATTTCACTTATCCTTTTAACACCTCCTGAGTCAGATATAACATGACAGAATTACAACATTATTTCTATCAAATTTCCACTAGAAATTCCTCACAAATTTCTTAGAAATACTTATTATTATCACCACTTTCCCTGGTGAAATGTCGAGTTGAGTCTGACTTATTTTGAGGTCACTCCCACTGCCACCAGTCAAACACTTAGGTTTTCCATGGAAAGTATAGTTTCCTTCTCTGCACTTTTCTCTCCCTGTATCTCCACATCAGTTGAAATTACAAAAACTGGCAAATATATTCAAACACCATATGCTCTCAATACATATCTGCTAGTTGAAAAGGGGAGAGAGGAAGAAGGAAAGGGAAAAGAAAGAAGGCAGGAAAAGAAGTAAATTAGTGTGTATTCCACCCCACCAATTGTCTTTCTTCCCTCCTATTTCTTAGAACAACCTAGACCTACCCAAAATCATATGATATCAAATGCATCAGGCTCCTTTTATTGTTTCCCCAATACAGTTGCCCCTTGGTTGGCTGTGAAGGGGTTGGTTCCAGGAATCCCTGTGATTACTAAAATTACTAAAATCCACAGATGTTCATGTTCTATATATAAAATGCCTTGGTATTTGCATATAACCTACACATCAACATTCTCTCTATACTTTATATCATCTCTAGATTATTTATAGTAATATCTCACTGAGGTTTTTCTTTGTATTTCCCTGATGCTTAGTGACATTAAGCACCTGTTCATGTACCCACTGGCCATCAGTATATGGTGGCTCAAATGGTAAAGAATCAGCCTGCAATGCAGGACACATGGGTTTGATCCCTGTGTCAGAAAGATCCCCTGGAGAAGGAAGTGGCTACTCACTCCAGTATTCTTGCCTAGAGAATTCCATGGACAGAGGAGCCTGGTGGGTTACAGTTCATGGGGTCACAAAAAGTCGGATACGACTGAGCAACTAACTCATTTTCATTATATCTTCTTTGGAAAATGTCTGTTCAGATCTTCTCATTTTTAAATTTTATTTATTTACTTATCTATTATTTTGGCTGCACTAGATCTTTGTTGCTATGCATAGGCTTTCTTCAGTTGTGGAAAGCAGGGGCTAATCTCTAGTCAAGGTGTGTGGGCTTCTCATTGTGGTGGCTTCTCACAGGCTCTAGAACATGAAGACTTCAGGAGTTGTGGCATGGGGCTCAGCTGCCCATGGCATGCGAAATTTTCCTGGAACAGGGATTGAACCCATATCCCCTGCATTGGCAGGCAGATTCTTAACTACTGACTACCAGAGAAGTTCCCTCTGCTCATTTTTTGATTGGATTGTTTATTTTTACTATTCAGTTTATGCATGCATGCCAAGTCACTTCAGTCATGTCTGACTCTTTGTAACCCTTGACTGTAGCCCTCTGGGCTCCTCTGTCCATGGGATTTTCCAAGCAAGAATACTGAGGTGGGTTGCCATGTCCTCCTCCAGGGGCTCTTCCTGACCCAGGGATAGAACCCACAGTTCTTATGTCTCCTGCAATGGGAGGCAGATTTTTTACCACTAAGTGCCACCTGGGAAGCCCATTCAGTTTATCAGTTCTTTATATATTTTGATCATTAACCCCTTATCAGATATGTGATTTGCAAATATTTTCTCCCATTCAGTAGATTGCCTTTTCATTATGGGTGGCTCCCTTTCCTGTACTTTTAGTTTGATGTAGTCTCATTTGTTGATTTTTGCTTTTGGAGTCAAACCCCTAAAAATCCATCACTATGACTGACATCAAAGAGCTTACTGCCAGTGTTCCCCTTTAGGAGTTTAATGGTTTCAGGTCTTACATTCAAGACTTTAATCCATTTTATTTTTCTATATCGTGTGAGAAAATGTTCTAATTTCAGTTTTTTATATGTAGTTGTTTAGTTTTTCCAGCACCATTTATTGAAGAGACTGCTCTTTCTCCACTGTATATTTTTAGTTTCTTTGCCGTAAATTAACTAATCATACATGCATGAATTTATTTCTGGGCTCCCTATTCTGTTCCATTGGTCTATGGAACTGTTTTTATACCAATTCTATACCGCTGTGGTTCCCTCATGTCTCAGATGATAAAGAATCTGCTTGCAAGGCAGGAGACCCGGGTTTGACCCCTGAGTCGGGAAGATCCCCGGAGAAGGAAATGGCAACCCTATCCAGTATTTTCGCCTGGAGAATTCCATGGTCAGAGAAGCCTGATGGGCTACAATCCATGGGGTCACAAGGAGTCAGACACGACTAAGTAGCTAACACTTTCATACTGCTTTGATTATTACAGTTTTATAATATAGTTTGAAATCAGGGCGTGTGATGCCCCTAGTTTGTTCTTCTTTCTCAAGACTGCTTTGACTATTTGGGGTCTTTTAAGGTTTCATACAGACTTCAGGGTTGTTTTTCCTATTTCTGTGAAAAATGCCACTGGAATTTTGATAGGAATTGTACCGGGTAGTATAGATACTTGGGTAGCACAGACATCTTAACAATATTAATTTTTCCAATCCACAAACTTCTGTTTGTGTTGCAAGCACAACAGAAGTAAGAAAATGTATTTGTAAAGGGTACCACTTACAGAATCAACCAAAAAATGAAAAAAACCATAAACTAAAAATTCAAAATTACGAGGCTTAGTTGAAAGCTGTTAAACATATAATCAAATGAAAACATACCTTTTCATAAATCGAATGATTTAATACCATCAGGAAGTCTACTCTCTTTAAATTAATCTACGGTAATGCAAATCAAAATCCCAACAAGACAAGCTGATTGTAAACTTAATATGGAAGAACAAGACCCAAGAATAGCCAAGAGAGTTCCCAAGAGAAACAAAGTCAAGGAAATCAAGTTACCAGATATGAAGATAGTGTCAGGAATGAAGACACTGTGGTATTGATCAAGAAAAAGCATCTCTCATTTCAGCAGTTTATACATAGTACCCCTATCTGTTTAGAAATCAATAAAGAAATTTCCTTTGCTCCATAAAACCCTTAATGGTCTTCTTAGTCTTACAAATGGATCTTATCTAAACGTAAGAGCATGAGAGTAGAGGCCAAAATGTTCCTTTTACTACTGTCACTATTCTCCTCCTCAGAGCACATTTTGGCTGCTTAACTATTCTAAATGTTTACCTGTTCAAGATATTATGTACTTCACCAAGAACATCACATGGAGTGGTAGATAGATCAGCTGCCAACGTGAGAATAAAACAAGAAGACTGCTCAGAATACATAAGGATCTATATTCAAACATTATTATTTATATTTTTACAAAATATGAGAAAAAACTGTTGGGAAATGACACAGGAGAAAAAGCAGAACACTCAAAGGTACAAGTTAATATTATCTTGACAATAACTACAATAATATATTACAAATTATTTACAAAGCATTTTACTACTGTTTTAGTCCTTTTGTTCACAAAAAATGAGGCAAAATTATAAAATTAGTAGTAGAATAAAATTTTAAATATATATTTATTATTGAAAAAATTTTATAAATTAATGGTAATGGTTTAAAAAATATCACTCAGTGACCTCCTGTACAAAGTTCTACATAGCGACACAAAGAAAGAAAGCTTTATGGGTAGGAAAGAGCAGCACGAGGATATTCTGTGTTCTAAGGATGAATGGTTAAAAAAATAGAAATAGGAGTTAATAAGTATTATGTAGTAGACAACAGAACAAATCAACAGATGACATAGCAAGTTATTATTAACAAAGCAGTAAAGACTGAAGGCTGGTTGAAATTTATGTAATTTTTAGAGAAACAACAGTCACTGCAGGTTGTTGATCATGGGAGGTAAAAGATGAAAGCAATATCTGAGAAACATAATTCTAACAGCTGTGTGTAGGATGAGTTGGAGGGCAAAAGACGTTAGAAACAAGGAATAAACAGTTACAAAGTTGCTGAAGTACAGAGGCATGAAGTACATGAAACATGAAATAATGAAGACTCAGACAACAGTAAAAGCTATGGAAAAAAGTTAAAAATGAGAAAATAGGAGAGGCATTCATTATATTACTCAATTAATATGAATGATTTTCATAAGCACTAAATTCAACATATAGATATACATTTCTAATTAAATAAGGTATTAAATGATCATTGTGCATAATTATACCAACCTCTATAGGACTGTCATAAGAATACAATGAGATCATGTTATTAAAAGAATTCTCTAATTGTAAATGTTACATAAATATTATCTGTTGTAATTTCTTAGGGAAGAGACAGCTGTGAAATAATAGAAATGCTCCAGCCATAAAATCATAACACCTGAATTCAAATTCTGGTTTTATTATTTAATGGTACCTTTAATGTACCTTAAGCAAGTCATTTAACCATTCTGAATAACAATTTTTAATATGAAAATGGCAGCTAGGGGTACAACCGGTGCACCTTCTCAGGCGGATATTGACTGTCCAGAATGCCAAGAAGTCTTAGTTAGCAAAGAAGCCTGATTGCAGTTTGGTAGATAATGTCTCTCTGGGGCAGCGATTGCCCCCTTCTGGCTCTGGCTGCCTGTCACCAGAGGGGGATGGTCTGCAGCCGGCTAATTCTTGAAACCATTTCCCCTAAAGTCAAAAACAAGACAAGGGTGCCCACTTTCACCACTACTATTCAACAAGTTTTGGCCACAGCAATCAGAGCAGAAAAAGAAATAAAAGTAATCTAAATTGGAAAAGAAGAAGTAAAACTCTCACTGTTTGCAGATGACATGATCCTCTACATAGAAAACCCTAAAGATTCCACCAGAAAATTACTGCTGCTGCTACTCCTAAGTCACTTCAGTCGTGTCTGACTCTGTGTGACCCCAGAAACGGCAGTCCACCAGGCTCCCCCATCCCTGGGATTCTCCAGGCAAGAACACTGGAGTGGGATGTCATTTCCTTCTCCAATGCATGAAAGTGAAAAATGAAAGTGAAGTAGCTCAGTCGTATCCGACTCTTAGCAACCCCATGGACTGCAGCCTACCAGGCTCCTCCATCCATGGGATTTCTAAATTGGAAAAGAAGAAGTAAAACTCTCACTGTTTGCAGATGACATGATCCTCTACATAGAAAACCCTAAAGATTCCACCAGAAAATTACTAGAGCTAATAAATGAATATAGTAAAGTTGCAGGATATAAAATCAACATACAGAAATCCCTTGCATTCCTATACACTAATAATGAGAAAATAGAAAGAGAAATTAAGGAAACAATCCCATTCACCATTGCAACGAAAAGAATAAAATACTTAGCAATATACGTAAAGAAACTAAAAACCTATATATAGAAAACTATAAAACATCGGTGAAAGAAATCAAAGAGGACACTAATAGATGGAGAAATATACCATGTTCATGAATCAAAAGAATCAACATAGTGAAAATGAGTATACTACCCAAAGCTATCTATAGATTCAATGCGAGCTACCAATGGTATTTTTCACAGAGCTAGAACAAATAATTTCACTATCTGTATGGAAATACAAAAACCTCGAATAGCCAAAGCAATCTTGAGAAAGAAGAATGGAACTGGAAGAATCAACCTGCCTGACTTTAGGCTCTACTACAAAGCCACAGTCATCAAGACAGTATGGCACTGGCACAAAGACAGAAATATAGATCAATGGAACAAAATAGAAAGCCCGGAGATAAATCCACACACCTATGGACACCTTATCTTTGACAAAGGAGGCAAGAATATACAATGGAATAAAGACAGTCTCTTTAACAGGTGGTGCTGGGAAAACTGGTCAACCACTTGTAAAAGAATGAAACTAGAACATTTTCTAACACCATATACAAAAATAAACTCAAAATGGATTAAAGATCTAAACATAAGACCAGAAACTATAAAACTTTTACAGAACATAGGCAAAACACTCTCTGACATAAATCACAGCAGGATCCTCTAAGATCCACCTCCCAGAATATTGGAAATAAAAACAAAAATAAACAAATGGGACCTAATTAAAATTAAATGCTTCTGCACAACAAAAGAAACTATAATCAAGGTGAAAAGACAGCCTTCAGAATGGGAGAAGTCAGAATAGCTGCAATCCAAACGTCTACAAGCAATAAATGCTGGAGAGGGTGTGGAGAAAAGGGAACCCTCTTACACTGTTGGTGGGAATGTAAACTAGTACAGCCACTATGGAAAACAGTGTGGAGATTCCTTAAAAAACTGGAAATTGAACTGCCTTATGACCCAGCAATCCCACTGCTGGGCATACACACCGAGGAAACCAGAATTGAAAGAGACACACGTACCCCAATGTTCATCGCAGCACTGTTTATAATAGCCAGGACATGGAAGCAACCTAGATGTCCATCAGCAGATGAATGGATAAGAAAGCTGTGGTACATATACACAATGGAGTATCACTCAGCCATTAAAAAAGAATACATTTGAATCAGTTCTAATGAGATGAATGAAACTGGAGCCGATTATACAGAGTGAAGTAAGCCAGAAAGAAAAACACCAATACAGTATACTAACGCATATATATGGAATTTAGAAAGATGGTAATGATAACCCAGTATGCGAGACAGCAAAAGAGACACAGATGTATAGAACAGTCTTTTGGACTCTGTGGGGAGAGGGAGAGGGTGAGATAATTTGGGAGAATGGCATTGAAACATGTATAATATCATATAAGAAACGAATCGCCAGTCTAAGTTCAATGCAGGATACAGGATGCTTGGGGGCTGGTGCACTGGGATGACCCAGAGGGATGATATGGGGAGAGAGGTGGGAGGGGGGTTCAGGATTGGGAACATGTGTACACTCATGGTGGATTCACATTGATGTACGGCAAAACCAATACAATGTTGTAAAGTAATTAGCCTCCAATTAAAATAAATAAATTTTTTAAAAGAAAAATAAGTAAAAAGAAAATGGCAGCTAGGAGTTCTCCCATAAGGTCTCAAGAGATAGATGAAATAATTCATTATAAAATGCCTATCACAGTATCTGAATTATGGTGGTTAGTGAATGTTTGCCACAGGGGCGGTGGAAAAGGAGGCCAAAAATAGAGGTTCATTTTGGCTGACCTTATTGGAAACCCACAAGCAGATCCAAAGAACTATATATGGCCTTCTCCATATTATTTTAATGAAAAATTATATAAGAAAATTCCTGAAGTATCTGATTAATGCTCCACCTTACACAATACCCTCGTATGTATAAGATCTAATTCATAGCAACCTAAAGAATTATTAGTCAAAAGCTATGTTACCAACTTTATTTTAAAAACCACAATAATAGGCAGTTCATGATTTTTTTCTTTTAATTTACAACATTATCAGAATTCACATTATAATTCTAATATTTATTACTTGAGAAAGAAGTTAAAAAGGACAACCGACCAAAAATTTAAAAGTGCATCCTGAGGAACTTAAACAGTAAGAAGATAGAAAATAAACTGAAGTTAATCTGATAGAAAGAAATGAATCTGAAGTTCCCTTGGTGGGATCATCCTACCCATGGATCCCAAAAGTAGGACTCAGGGAATAGTTATAAAATCCACTACAGAGCACTTTTAGCTCAGAAGAGTTTATGAATCGAGATCTTAAACAACTATAAGCAAGCAATACTCATAAATATTTCCTTTCCATCCTAGACCAATTAAATTCCACTTAACTAGGGGGCCTTTAGTATACATCCATTCATTCATTCATTCATTCAACTTTGCACAATACTGAAGAATGTACTAGAATGCAAAAACAGTATCAGAAACTGCCTTGAAGAAGTAAGATCAATACATACAAAAAAGTGCCTTGACAGAAATATAAATAAAATATTTATACAAGAAGGACCAAGAAAGCTTTAGGAAATATATGAAGGAATTTGGACACATGAAAATCTGAAAGGAGGGAAGAAGGAAAAAAACTATAGACGAAAGAACAAGTATAAGGCAATGACAGATGTCAATACAGAGACAAGAAGGAAGCATAAAAACTGAAATGATCAGAATATTAGACACAGACAGACTACAAAGACCTTGAGTTCCAAAATAAAGGACTGGTACTTTGTTTTCCAAGAATTTATGGATAAGGAGAGAATGAAGCTTTTTAAATTAGGAATATTAATCTCATATAATGATTAAAATACAGAGTAAGGGGGAAAAGTATCCGAATAGCTACTGGACCATCACTGAGTCACTATTCTATACAGCTGAAATTAATACAACACTGCAAATCAACTCTACATCAATAAAAAGATAAATTTTAAAAAGAAAAGTGGGAAACGAAAAAGATGGCGGAGGAATAGGATGGGGAGAACACTTTCTCCCTCACTATTTCATCAAAAGAACATTTCAAAGCTGAGTAAATTCCACAAAACAACTTCTGACTGCTGGCAGAGGACATCAGGCATCCAGCAAAGCAGATCATCGGCTTCAAAACCAGCAAACCAGACTGTGGGATAGCTAACACGTGAAACGCTGGAACATAAGACACCAACA